>BSBN01000413.1:0-5605408 GCA_027924645.1 Cunninghamia lanceolata
GACTCAAGTATCATCAAGTGAGTAAAATTACTTGTTGAATGCAGAGTTTGCAAGATTATATGTCAAAAACACGGTCTCGAAAGCCTCCAAAACATTCAAGAGCCCTCACATAGAGCAGTGAAACCCTAGCATTGCGGCGAGATAGAACACAATGGAGAAGAAGAAAAGAATGAAATGAAGGCATTTATGGTTTTCTCAAATTTTTACTAAGTTGCCGTAGCCTGATAATGGGTTTTTGACTTTTTTTAATTTAATCATTATTATCCAAAAAGTGTCCATGGTCTATGACTTGCAAGTCATAAGACCTAATGATGCACAGTGAAGGTCTTTTCAAATCGTTACGGGCATGAAAATGTGTTTTATGGTTTCTTAATAATTCTTTCAAGGTTGATGCATGTGATGAAGAAGTAAAGGTCAAAGGGAGTCATAAGGTAACTGTGTATTTATTTTCTATTGACCAAGGGTGAGATGTGAAATGATGAAAATTATTCCCCTTGAATCTTGCATAAGTGTGAGATAAAAATAATAATGTAAAGAAATAATGAAGTAGTAGTGTATAAATTACTTTATTGTTTGCCATAAAAATACATGAAATTGAGAAAATACATGACACCTAATAAAGTAAATCATCATGATTACTTTATTATTTGTTCAAACTATTACCTTCATTCCAAAATCATGTAAAATCAAGAGGTAAAGTTGACTAAGACATTTGGTGTCTTTTCCTTGATTTATGGTCAAACTATAGTGAGTTTGGAGTTCCACATGGTCAAACAGGATGTGAGAGGCAGTTTGGAGATATTTTTTCTCAATTTGCATAAGTTATGAGGCCTCATGTTTAGGCTTTTCTCTTTTCCTCATGAATCAACTAAGAGGAGATATTTTTAGAGTGTAGTTGAACCGCAGTGCTTTTTCCATGCATTTGAGAGTTCATTTTGTATATGGGAGAGAAATCTTAGGTTTTTTTCTGAGTTCTTGCCTTCTTTTTTCTCTCACACATTGCAGAGAATAGGAATGTCTTGTAACTCATTATTTTCAAATCTATATAGTACAACAGGTTACATGTTCATATTTTGTCTTATGCAATGCTTTTTTCCTTCTATTTTCCATTTAGAATACATCAAATTTGTCTTTTTCAGATTAAAAGAAGTGCCTTTAGGAACAATTTGATGAAATTATTGTGTTTTAACCATTAAATCCTTTAAGTTTGTCTCACTCATTATTGTGCATCCATCACAGGTCTCAAGTTGTGCTTGTTTTTATTTTGGTCTTAAAACTATGAAAATTTATTTTCCACTTGAAAGAACAAACTGTTTGGCCTACTTTAGAAACACTTTTGTGATTAAGTCATCATTTCTAAACTGTGTAAATAATTTCTTGGAGATAGTTGTGAATCATTCTGTAAGTTTTACCATCATATAGGTGCATCATCATAATTTCAAATTTAGTTTATTGTTCCATTGCAATTCTTTCTAATCTTTTTTCCTGCAAGTTTAGTTTACTATTAGATCAATCATAAGGGAACCGGCCCACAATCTAGAGGTCTACCTTCACCATAGGGCACCCACAACCTTAAGGTAGTCCCATGTTACACAGGATTGCTAAGCCTCACATCTTTGCATCATGGGTGAAATCCTTGGTGATAATAGGCATATCATTCAAATCAACCCTATATTCACTTTTCCTACATAACATTTTGGTGAACCTATGTTTTAATTGAATTTTACACCTTGCTGAGTGTTGTACTTCAGATTTGCATTCATTCATTCAATTTTCATCTTATTGCATTTGTAAATTTACAAAAAAAAATTAAAATTTTTGAAAATTTTGAAAAACATTGGCATCCTAGGCTTGCATTTTGATATAGTTTGCATCAATTTTATTAATTTTCATCTAATTTATGATTTTTACATCAGATATGATATAACTTATAGTAGTACATCATTTTATAATCATTTTCATTGCATTTTCATGCTTAAATTGTTAGATTTTGCTTGAAATTGTGCATTTTTCATATAACCTAGTTTGTCGAAAAGCTAGGGTTTGTAGTTAATATCTTGATTCAAATTTTACTACTCTTTTAAACACTCTTTTAGGACTGATTTTATGATTTTATTGTTTAATCATAGTGTGTTTTTGCATTTACATTTCAAATTTTGCATTTTCACATAGTCAAATACAACAAAAACTAGCATATTCACTCATCATTCCTTAAAGTTGCACTTGCATTGAGCATTGGAGGACTTTAGAATAAATTTTAGATCTGAATTGAGTTATTATTCATCATAAATCTGATTAGAAAACATTCATACATAATTTTTCATATATTCATACCTTAATTTCACAATTAGGGTTTGAAAACCTTGCATTTTCACTAGATTTTGCCTTGTCATCTATCTAGACCTGCGTTATAGGTGTGTTGTGAAGGATATTGCCACATTATTGGACTAATATTAAGGTTATAATTCACTTCTCCTCATCAATTTCGTTACAACACTACTTTGTTTAGGCATTTGCATTGAAAAAAGAGAAAAAATCAAGCATTTTTAGGTCATAAATATACATAGTTTTGCATACATTTCATTGTGTATATATCAAAATATTTTAAAATTAGATTTAGTATCCATTTGAAAATATACATACATTTATTTTAATTAAAAAAATAATTCTAGGTTCCCTCCTAGGCCTTATTTGAAAAGAAAAGCTTCTGAACCTGAAATAACATTTACACCTTATGATAAGACAATGAGTGATATTAAGTGACCTCTCTATATTATAGTGAATATAATGGATATTCTTGTGCATTGTACACTTATAGATCCTAATTGCATGAATAATGTGGTAATGGAAGAATTCCTTCTCTCACATGAATTTATACAAGATTCTTATGAACCTTCAGATTTAATGATTAAGACACATACTAGAGCTTTCATGCCTACTTTTGGGAAGATAACTTTATTGGTTATGGTATATGATAAAGCCATGGATCAATTATTTGATGTCATCCCTTTATCTAACCTCTTTCACATAAAACTAGGACATCCATGGCTCAAAGCTATGAAGGTTATCCCCTCAACAATACACAAATGCATAAAATTCCCTTTACATGGACAACTACATACTATTGGTCATAATACATGGAAACCCATGGTTATGGAAAATAACTTTACTCTTGATTACTTTTGGTCACAACCTGATAGAGAACCTAAGTCAAACCTGAGCCACAAAGAGACCAATCTTTCTTAGCATATAGACAATACAAAGCAAAACTTTTATCTAGAGTGGCCGAACGTTCTATTCAACAAGCAACAAGAGAAGAAGGATCCACATTAGAACTTCCTAGAGCCAAAGGTAAAGGACTCTATGTTGAGGTTCCCCCTCCATCATCCTTACAAGGATCGGAAGTAACCTGTGGAAAACAAAGCACTTCATCAAGAAAAAATAGATTTGAACAAGCTTACTCCTCTGATATAAGAAAACCTAAGGAAAAACATGAGACTACTTTTAAAGATATAACCAATAAGATAAGAAGGAATAGACAAGCAACAGAAAGGAGGAAGAGAAGACAAGCTTTTGCCCAATGAAATGAGCCTCAATAAGAAAACATTCCACCTAATATTGAACCAAACAAAGAAAACCTTAAAGAGAAAGAGATTCAGAATAATGACAAACATTGGGATATTGTACCTTATTTACATCTTACCTCTCACATTTGAGATTGGGAAGATGATGACTTGTTTGTCAACAACTGCTACTAGTTTGGTTGTGCAACAAGTAAGTATTTCTAACCTTAGAGATCACCTATGTTGTATTATTAATTTCTTGTTTTGTGTTCCCCTCGTAATGTGTTATGTGTTATTAGGTCTCCTTGGATGACCCTTGATACTCTTGTAAGGTCAAGGATACTGAGAGATTGCCTCTGTTGTGACCATTCTTCTATTTGTATCATCATTCTTCTATCTTGCTTCTCCTCTATTTTATTGTTGTGTGTATTGTCTTAGGCACATGGCGTTGTGGTTGCTGACCTAGAGGCATCCTCCTATGTGACTATTCCTAAGACACTTGTTCTCCTCTCTCATTTTATTATTTACCTTCTTGTTATTTTACCTAGTTGGTGGATGACAAAAAACAAACAAATATATTGATATGGACCGCGTGTCTCTTCAGCAACCAAAGCAAAAATGGACCTAGTCCATATATGAAGATGGGGTTGATATATATATATAGATATATATCTGATGCTTGGCTAGTAGAATCACTCTATGTGATATTTGATGTTGTCTTATCATGCTAAAAAATCATAAAAATATATTTGCTTTATGCACTTTATTTGTTTTGGGTGTCTTGCCTTATTGTTACACTTGGTTCTGAGATGCCTGTAGTATAAGCCCCATGGCCATACTTGGAGTCGAACCTGTTTGTGTAGCCTAGGCTTCTTTGTTTTCATGCATTACTTAAATTAAGAAGTGTGTGTTTGTGGTAACATTCGATGATTGTGAGCACATGTCACCTTTGGGGCTAGGCTTTGCAAGAGCTCTTGTTCCCTTGTGTGGTTTCTCTCTACCTTAAAGTGCTTGATATTAGTACAAGAGATCAACCACCTTAAGGTGGGGGCATATAAAGGTAAGCTATCTAATGATTTTGGTACTAACAAAGCGTGTTCATAAGCCCTCTATGGAGCTAGGATGTTGTATCTTTGGCGCAAGTGCACATCTTTATTCTATATTGCAATCATTAATCCCTCTACACAGGTAGGAAATCATGCATATCCTTTTATTTAGAGCCCTCTGTAGAGGTGTGGATGGTGTATCTCTTGAGCTAGTGCACATCCTTTTTATTTCAAAAGTCCTCTGAGTAGGTGGGAATGGTGTATCCTTGCTTAAGCATGTCTTTAGCAGTTGTTGTGGCATAAGGTCAACCATCAGGTGTGCTTGTAGCATTATTTAGATAGTGGGGGCTTTGCAATAAGTGTTGTTCAGTAAATCTTGGTTTCCTTGTCATTGATGTCAAAAAGGTTGGCATCATGCCTTGTTCATTTGTAGTTGATCAATGTTTGCTTCAAATTTCCATGATGATATGCAATTGGTCTTCACATTTCTCATGATGATATGCAGTTGCTATAGTTTGCAATATGAATAGTGGTTTGCAATATTTCTTCATATGTTCCTATGCAACATGAGACAAAACAGGGTCAAGGAGTTGCATTCTTGTCTTATGCAAAAAGGTTTCATTGTTATTTTTGTCAAGGAGTTGTATTCTTGTCTTAAGAAGTTTGTTGTTCATTTATGCCATCTTGAAGCATCTTGGTCATGGTGTTTGTCACAAAGTTAAGAATCTATAGAAGGAGGGTCCTAATGTTAAGGTAGAATATTCCTTGTGATCTCATTCATGCTTTTGCAGATATTAATGGTCATAAACCCTAACCAATACACTAAGTTAAGGGCTTAAGACATATTGTGTATAATCCTTATTTGCCTCTCATTTAAATTGCACTTTATGTTATAATTTGTGGTTGACCAGAGCTAGCAGGTAATTCACTTAAAGATCACTACTTGAAGGCATGTTATTACATTTGTTTATCGGCTCTGATGGTCCTGATGCCCCAGGGGCTTCAGTCAACTAAAGTTGTTTTAAAAGGCTTATGTCAGGTGCCCAAATCTGATAGTCAAAGACTTGGCAAGAAAGGCAAGATCTACGCCTATGTTTTAAAGTCCTTTCAAATTCCAATGGTCCTGTTCCCTATTTCAAATTGATGGTCTCAGTCTTTAAAAAACCAAAAAGGCCTATCTTTTAGGCTTCCAATCAGGGTATCCGAATGCATGAAGATAAGTGAATGTTAGAAATTTATATTTTTAATGAGTTCATTTTTTTTTTCTATATTGGAGAAGGTAGTTCTATGTTATAGTAATGAAAATCTTTGATGTTAAAAGATATTGTGATTTTTTTCAAGTTTTGAAGACAAGAAGAATGTTAATGTAGAATATAGAGATGAAGAAAGCAGAGATGAGAAAAGTTGCAATCCAAGATTCAATGCTAAGTGAGTATTGCTATTTGGAATCCATTATAGGGGGAGTTAAGTTCTCCTTTGTCATTTGATGACAAAAAGGAGGAGTGATTGGTTGCTCTTTGAAGACCTGAAATCCAATCATTTTTGCATTTTGTTTCAATCTTTTTGTAAGATTGTTGGACAATACTCTTAAGTTGTAGAGTTTTTGGTTCATCATTTGGTATGGTATAGATGCTTGATAATGCTAATATTCTTCTAAGAGTAATGGTTGGCATGAGCACAATCTTGATGTGTCTATCATCAATCTTTATTTTATTATTTTTCAGACAGAGTTTAGACTGTGGTATTCTTATATGACAGTGTTAGATACAGGTATGAAGGTGGACAAGTTTGTGTGTATTTTTTTAATTTGTAATAGGGATGAAGATGGTAAATATTGTGTGTTTTTGAATTGGTTTTTCAAGACAGAGATCAGTCATAGATCAAAGTTTATTCATTAATCAATGATTGGTTCTGACAATCAAGAGGATAGTGAAATCTTTTAAACAGGGGACATTGTTTCTCCTTCAGTATTTCTTGAAGTTTGACAATGCCTTTGAATTGTTTTAGAGTAATATACATAAGAAGAATGGTGCAGTTGTTGACATTTCTTCTTGACAGTGATATAATTTCATATGACATGTTATCATGTTAACATTTGTTCTTGATAGTGACTTTTGTAGGGATGATTGAGATAAAGAAAACCAATGTGCTGACAATATTTTTTAAGTGTTCATTTGATATCAATTTCACAGTGATATCTCTCCTTCTATCAGTAAGTTCTCGGTAATTTCTTTAAGTTGCATACTTCAAACAGAGGACATTACTTAGCAGATTTAGTAAATGTCAATGATATAATCATTTTATGCTTCTTATGATCAGGAAAGTGCATAAGTTAGTGACAATGATGTATTATCTCAGTGAGTTCTTCTAACAATGTGTATTTCCTAATAGAGGACGGAATATAATCTCTGCATATTCAACTCATCAATGAGTTTCTTGAGTGCCAAAACAGTGGTAAGTTTCTGTCATTGATTGTCAAAAAGGGGGAGTTTGTCATGTTTATGTTTGGTGTTTTGACATCAATGTCAATGTAAATCTTTGTTTCCTTGTCATTGATATCAAAAAGGTTGGCATCATGCCTTGTCCATGCCTTGTTCATTTGTAGTTGATCAGTTTTTGCTGCACATTTGTTGTTGATCAGTGTTTGCTTCACATTTCCATGATGATATGCAGTTGGTCTTCATATTTCTCATGATGATATACAATTGCCATAGTTTGCAATATGAATAGTGGTTTGCAATATTTCTTCACATGTTCCTGTGCAACATGAGACAAAACAGGGTCAAGGAGTTGCATTCTTGTCTTATGCAAAAAGGTTTCATTGTTATTTTTGTCAAGGAGTTGCATTCTTGTCTTAAGAAGCTTGTTGTTCATTTATGCCATCTTGAAGCATCTTGGTCATGGTGTTTGTCACAGAGTTAAGGATCTACAGAAGGAGGGTCCTGATGTTAAGGTAGAATATTCCTTGTGATCACATTCATGCTTTTGTAGAGTTTAATGGTCATAAACCCTAACCAATACACTAAGTTAAGGGCTTAATACATATTGTGTATAACCCTTATTTGCCTATCATTTAAATTACACTTTATGTTATAATTTGTCGTTGACTGGAGCTAGCAGGTAATTCACTTAAAGATCACCACTTGAAGGCATGTTATTACATTTGTTTACTAGCTCCAATGGCCCCAATACCCTAGGGGCTTCGGTTGACTAAAGTTGTTTTAAAAGGCTTTTGGCGGGGGCTCAAATCGAATGGTCAAAAACTTGGCAGGAAAGGCAAGATCTACGCCTATGTTTTAAAGTCCTTTCAAATTCTAATAGTCATGTTCCCTATTTTAAATTGACAGTCTCAGTCTTTGAAAAAGCAAAAAGGCCTATCTTTTAGGCTTGCAATCAAGGTACCTAAATGCATGAAGATAAGTGAATGTTAGAAACTACTATTTTTAATGAGTTCATGTTTTTTGATATATTGGAGAAGGTAGTTCTATGTTTTAGTAATGAAAATCTTTGATGTTAAAAGATATTGTGATTTGTTTCAAGTTTTTAAGACAAGAAGAATGTTAATGTAGAATACAGAGATGAAGAAAGCAGAGATGAGAAAAGTTACAGAATTTTTGTCTTGAGGTCAAAAAGGAGAAGATATATTTGTAGTGAATATATGTTATTTGTAGTGAGATCATTTGTCTACAGATAGTTCATTAATGATTGAAATATGAATGTAATTTGAAGGTCAAATATCTATCAGGTGTTTATCAATCTTTTGGAAAGATGATTTGTTTTCAAATGAGTATATCTTGCAGATAGAAATTGATCATTGTAGGTGTTGACCACATCAATTTGCAGAGAATTTTGTATTGAAGTCCCTGAAGACTTTGTATAAAGTTGAAGAGAATATTTGTTGTTGATAGGTGTAATAATCAAGGTGTTTTTGCACTCTAGTGAATCAAGGTAAGCCCCTGAATTGAACTCAATATTTTGTCATCTAATTTGTGTTTTCCAGTGAGGCCTTGTAAAGAAGTTTTTCAAAGTTAAGCTAGTGAGGTAGTTCTTGAGTGGTTTTTCTACCCTAGGAGGGTTTTCCACTCGTAAATACTTGTGTCATTGTTTCATGAATTGTGTGTTGTTTGTTGTCTTTCAAGCTTAAACATTCAATGTTTGTCTTCTTCTTATTAATGCAAATTATCATAGTTTATTGTCAACAAATCTTCTCTCAATTTTAATAAATTTTAGATAGCTTGGTTTTTTGTACAACACTGATTCACCCCTCCCTCTCTCAGTGTTGATTATACTCCTACAATTGATATTAGAGCACATGTTCCCTATAAAGGCTTAATCATCTTGGGTACGTCCTAGTATTGGAGTACAATTGGTAAGAAGAATAGAAATAAGACCTCATATAGAGAAAAGAAAGATGTTGATCAAAAGATTGTAAAACAAGCCTCTGTTATGTTTAGCAATGAGTTGTTGACTGAGTCAATCCTGAATGTAGATACAAAATGTAATAAAGCTTTTGGTCCTACAGTTAAGAGTCTTGACAAAAAGGAAGACTTCAATATGAATATAAGAAGACAAGAACTTGATGAAACTAAAGATAACGTTGTTGATGAGATTGATGGTAAAGAAGAAGACCTATTTATGGATGAAGATGGATAGGAGTTTGATGAAAATGATTGTGAAGTTGATTTAGAAGGTGAACTCTTGTGTGCCCTAGATATAATCAAGCAACTCAAAAAAGAGAATAAGAGATTGGAGGATTAGCTTCAACAAGAAAAGGATTTAAAAGACAAGCTATGTTCTGATTTGGCAAAAGTTTCCTTAGAGTTTGAAGAGGCAAGAAAGCATATTGTTAACTTAAAGAGTCAAGTTGATGAGTCTAATAAATTGATTATTAGTCTAAAAATAGAAGTAGAAGAAGCCAAAAGAATGGTTGACTTTACAAAATCTGATTTTGAAGTTAAGACTAGTGAATGCTTAAAGCTAGAGAAAGAAATAGTTTCTTTGAGAAAGGAACTAGATAAGGCATCTTCTAAATTGCACAAGAGTCTTCAATTTGAAATGAGTACTGACTACCTAAATGACATGTTGAGCAAGAAAAAGTATTATAGGGACACTACTAGTTTGGGTTATGAGAAAGGAGAATGTTCCAAGACAAGAGATGCTCCTAGGAAGAAGATAGACTGAAATTCCTACTCAACTACTTCTAAGAAGGAAGCCAAGAAGAAAGAAAAAGATAAAGTTGCTAATAGTAGCAGTACAAATAGGCACTCAAGACCTTCATCTAGCAGGCAATACCATTTAGTCAAGTATAACTATTCTTAGTTCCATGGTTATTGCTATTCATGCCATGTTTATGGTCATAGGGCGAGAGATTGTGAAAGAAATGGTTTTGGTTGGATTAAGAAGAAAAGATTTTATAGTTTGTTAAATTAGAATTATAACCATGTGTGTTATAACTATAATAAAGTTGGCCATCTAGCAAGAAATTTTTGGGTGCATGAAAGATATGATTATAGAAGTTCTCTCAGATCACCTAGAAGAAGTTACTTTTCTCTTGGTCAAGACTACAATATTCTATGTTATAGATGCAATATGTTTGGGCACAATGCACAATGGTGTAGAGGAAGATTGATAAAGTCATCTAGAGGTTATATGTTCAAGAAAAAGCAAGTGAATACCTTGGGCAAGGAAAACAAAGATTCTATGTTAGTTTGGAGAAGGAAGAAAAATTAGGAGAAGGAAGGGTCTAAGCTTGTGAATACTACACAAGAGATATCCATAAGTGCATAAAGAGTAGCATGAATCAAGGGGGAGCTGATTTATCTTTCAAACGCCTTAAATAATCAACAATAGAGTTGGTCATGAGACTGATGTGTTTGGTTTTGTATTTAGAGTTTCTTAATGATAGTGATTTGCTATTATTACATGATGCTTTATACAGATGCTATATTGTGATACAGTGATATTAGATTCCTAATGACAGTTTTGGTGATAGTGAGTCATAAGGAGTACAATGTTGATATGACAAGATAGAGCTAACAATTTATTTGTTGACAGGACAAAGGTGTGGTCCTTCATGTCAAGTGTATTACAGTATCTTATACTTATATTTTCTACATGTTCTTAGTGTGATTTTTGACATGACTATATATTGTCAAGATTGTTTGGTAAGTTTGCACTTGTCTTTAACAGTGACAAAAGCTCTCAGCTTGATAATTAGGCATTGAGTTACATGTGAACATTATAGTCTTGATTTGGTGATATATGTTGTGGTGTCAAGAAGTAGTTTATCCATGCCCAAATCAGATCATTTTTCAGCAAAGTGACAGTTAGTACAGTATTGGATATTGATATAGATTTGTCTTTGATGTCAATGGAGTTAATGTGCCTCACATGAGTTGGAGAGTTGATGTATCTCACATGAGTTGATTGGTTTGATTGGTGTACTTTACTTGATGATTGCTCTAAGGATGATCTCATTTATATGATGTGATCTTAGTCTTGTGCCTTTAGGATGCCAGATCAACAAATGCCTTCAGGATAGGAGTAGCAAGATGTTTAAAGGTGATCAAAGATGAGGTATTGTTGAGTTTGATTATCATGTCATTCGTTGCTGCAAGTGTTGGATCATCTTGATGTTCATGGCTCAAAGAGGATTTTATGATATAAATATTGCTCTTTAGGATGTCTTCATAAATCTCAACAGGATGCTTATTGTCATGGTATCATATGTTCATAGTGTTGTTGATAATGCCATGTCAGATTATCAAGGTTGTGATTAGGGTTTTGTTGCAGAGACTAGTTCACATATTGTGGTGTTGTTGACCATACCATTAGGAAATTGTTTGAGCTACATGATTTGGGTGCTTGATGAGTTTGAGTTGAGCTGTCATCATTATTAAAAGAATTTGAAACAACGCATTTGGACTCAATGCTAAGTGAGTATTGCTATTTGGAATCTAAGATAGGGGGAGTTAATTTCTCCTTTGTCATTTTATGACAAAAAGGGGGAGTGATTGGTTTCTCTTTGAAGACCTAAAATCCAATCATTTTTGCATTTTGTTTCAATCTTTTTGTAAGATTGTTGAACAATACTCTTAAGTTGCAGAGTTTTTTGTTCATTATTTGGTATGGTATAGATGCTTGAAAATGCTAATATTCTTCTAAGAGTAATGGTTGGCATGAGCACAATCTTGATGTGTCTATCATCAATCTTTATTTTATTGTTTTTCAGATAGAGTTTAGACTATGGTATTCTTATATGATAGTGTCAGAAATAGGTATGAAGGTGGACAAGTTTATGTGTATTTTTTAATTTGTAATAGGTATGAAGATGGTAAAGACTGTGTGTTTTTTTATTAGTATTTCAAGAAAGAGATCAACCATAGATCAAAGGTCATTCATTAATCAATGACTAGTTCTGACAGTCAAGAGGATAGTGAAATCTTTTAAATTGGGGACAATGTTTTTCCTTCAATTTTTATTGAAGTTTGATAATTCCTTTGACTTGTTTTGGAGTGATATACATAAGAATAATGGTCCAGTTGTTGACATTTCTTCTTGACAGTGATATAATTTCATATGACATGTTATCATGTTAACATTTGTTTTTGATAGTGACTTTTGTAGGGATGAGTGAGATAAAGAAAACTAATGTGCTGACAGTATTTTTTAAGTGTTCATTTGATATCAATTTCATGGTGATATCTCTCCTTCTATCAGTAAGTTCTCAGTAATTTCTTTAAGTTGCATACTTCAAATAGAGGATAGTACTTAGAAGAGTTAGTATATGACAGTATATGTTAATGATATAATCATTTTATGCTTCTTATGATCAGGAAAATGCATAAGTCAGTGACAATGATGTATTATCTCAATGAGTTCTTTTGACATTGTGTATTTCCTAACAGAGGATAGAATATAATCTCTGCATATTCAACTCATCAATGAGTTTCTTGATTGCCAAAATAGGGGTAAGTTTCTATCATTGATTATCAAAAAGGGGGAGATAAGTTTCTCATGTTTATGTTTGGTGTTTTGACATCAATGTTAATCAAAGGGGGAGTTTGTTGTTTGGTAAATCTTTGTTTCCTTGTCATTGATGTCAAAAAGGTTGGCATCATACCTTGTTCATTTGTAGTTGATCAGTGTTTGCTTCACATTTCCATGATGATATGTAGTTGGTCTTCACATTTCTCATGATGATATGCAGTTCCTATAGTTTGCACTATGAATAGTAGTTTGCAATATTTCTTCACATGTTCATGTGCAACATGAGACAAAACAGGGTCAAGGAATTGCATTCTTGTCTTATGCAAAAAGGTTTCATTGTTATATTTGTCAAGGAGTTGCATTCTTGTCTTAAGAAGTTTGTTGTTCATTTATGCCATCTTGAATAATCTTGAAACATCTTGAAGAATCTTGGTCATGGTGTTTGTCATAGAGTTAAGGATCTGTAGAAGGAGGGTCATGATGTTAAGGTAAAATATTCCTTGTGATCTCATTCATGCTTTTGTAGATTTTAATGGTCATAAACCCTAACCAATACACTAAGTTAAGGGCTTAATACATATTGTGTATAACCCTTATTTGCCAATCATTTAAATTGCACTTTATGTTATAATTTGTGGTTGACTGGAGCTAGCAGGTAATTCACTTAAAGATCACCACTTGAAGGCATTTTATTACATTTGTTTATAGGCTTTGATGGCCCTGATGCCCTAGGTGCTTCAGTCAACTAAAGCTATTTTAAAAGGCTTATGGTGGGTGCCCAAATCAAATGGTCGAAGACTTGGCAGGAAACACAAGATCTATGCCTATGGTTTAAAGTCGTTTAAAATTCCAACGGTCCTGTTCCCTATTTCAAATTGACGGTCTCAGTCTTTAAAAAGGCAAAAAGGATAGGCTTCTAATCAGGGTATCTGAATGCATGAAGATAAGTGAATGTTAGAAATTGTTATTTTTAATGATTTCATATTTTTTTCTATATTGGAGAAGGTAGTTCTATGTTTTAGTAATGTAAATCTTTGATGTTAAAAGATATTGTGAATTTTTTCAAGTTTTGAAGACAAGAAGAATGTTAATGTAGAATACAGAGATGAAGAAAGCAAAGATGAGAAAAGTTGCAAAATTTTTGTCTTGAGGTCAAAAAGGAGAAGATATATTTGCAGAGAATATATGTTATTTGCAATGAGATTATTTGTCTACAGATAGTTCATTAATGATTGAAATATGAATGTAATTTGAAGGTCAAATATCTATCAGGTGTTTATCAATCTTTTGGAAAGATGATTTGTTTTTAGAGGAGTATATCTTGTATATAGAAATTCATCATTGTAGGTGTTGACCACATCAATTTGTAGAGAATTTTGTATTGAAGACCCTAAAGACTTTGTATAAAGTTGAAGAGAATATTTGTTGTTGACAGGTGTAATAATCAAGGTGTTTTTGTGTTCTAGTGAATCAGGGTAACCCCCTAAATTGAACTAAATATTTTATCATCTGATTTGTGTTTTCTAGTGAGGCTTTGTATGCCAGTGAGGCTTGTAGGTTAGTGAGACCTTTCATTTGTCAATGACACATATATATCAGCCAGTGAGGCCTTGTAAAGAAGTTTTTTAAAGTTAAGCTAGTGAGGTAGTTCTTGAGTGGTTTTTCTACCCTAGGAGGGTTTTCCACTCGTAAATCCTTGTGTCATTGTTTCATGAATTGTGTGTTGTTTTTTGTCTTTCAAGCTTAAACATTCAATGTCTATCTTCTTCTTATTGATGCAAATTATCAAAGTTGATTGTCAACAAATATTCTCTCAATTTTGATAAATTTTAGCTATCTTGGTTTTTGGTACAACACTGATTCAACCCCCCCTCTCAGTGTTGATTATACTCCTACAATAAGTTCCTTCCATTGCTTTGTTTTCCATGTTTTAGTCATATAGTATGTCTTTGGCATGCTATACGGCGCTCATGTATTTCGTGTCTTCCATGTCTTTTCCCCCTTGTGTAGTCTAAAGTTGTGTGGCAAAATCTTCCTCCATACACTTGGGTTTTGCATGGCATGTTTGTTCCCAAGTATAGTCTTGAAAGAGCATGGAGAAATACCCCTCCTATGCTATGTGATTTATATGGCGTGCTTGTTCTCAAGTGTAGTCCAAAGAGCATGGAAAAATGCCCCTCCTACATTTTGGGGTTGTGTGTTGCAATTTTACTTTCCATGTATCTACATTGATATAAATATGAAAATGAAAAAATAAATAATCACTGCATTCACTATATTCATCGTGTTTTATGTGTATTCAATATTGTCTTCTTAGTGTCTTGCATGATTGTTACTATCGTCTCCATGTTTTGCATGCCTATTACTATCTTAACTATGTTTGGCATGTTTGTGACATGTTTTCTCTAATGTCTACCTAAGATTGGGGGCTAGAAATAGTTCCTCAATCTTTGTGTATGCATTAGCTTCAAGTGCCTGGCATGTTTATTGTGTTTTAACTATACTTTAATGCATGTATGGGTTGTAATATCATACATACATTAAAGTGGGGGCTAAATGTTATGTTGTAAAATTCCCCCTAGGACTTTTACCTCCTAAGTTTATCTTCTAGATCCCTTGTTTTTCATCATGCATGTTAATTTTAACTCCCAATGCAAAATCCCTGAAAACCCATGTCAAATGGAGCTAAGGGGATATTGTTGAGCTTGATCCTGTCTTGAAAATGGGACCTAGGGCTTGGGTACTCGCACCCTAGTCATTCCCTATTTGGTTGGGATCTAAATTTTAATTGTCTATTATGTGACTGTTAAAAGGTTCCATTGCTGACATCTCAAGTTTGAATTACAAAATTTGTAGTGGGAATGCATATATAAGCATGTTTAGGGTTTCATTTGTAAACTAGAAGATGATTATAAACTTTTGGTGAACTTATGATTGTAGAGCAGAATATTGTTATTGTGTTTGTTATGTAGATTTAGCTTCATCTTCTCACATGTTGAACAATTTTCATCTACATGTGGGCTACACCTCTGAGGTGATACCTATTTGTGTTTGAATCAATCATTTATCAGTTATTAATTTGTTTTTGCCTCTATCCCATAGGGATACACACTCTTTAGCAAACAATGATGTTGGAAAGCTTGAATGCCATTCTGAGGCTTGACTGAGGCAAACTCCTAAACACAAAAACCCCCAACCCCATTCCTTCTGATTGCAGGTGACAGGTGTTGTATCTTGTAGAGTGGAGTTGGAGAAGGTTACGATAGAGTGTGTAGATTCTAGATCAGAGAAGAAAAGCACTGCAAGGGCTTGGGTGCCCACCTCAAAGCCCTCTGGATCTTCCGATTTGAAAACCTCTAGGATAGTGGTGAATAGTAGCAGATAACTTCTGGAAATCCCTTAAGAAGTTCCTACCTTGGGCTTGGGAGCTTGCTCTTTAGCCCCCAATTTTTTTTGCATCCTAAATCTCAAAATCTAGTATGCATCTACTCTAAATATAACATCTCTGCATGCGAGTATTTGTCAGGATTCATCTATTTATTTATGATTTTGCATAATTAAGGTTTTAAGGATAATTGGGCAATTAATTAATACAATAATCAGTAAATCCAAAATTTCCCTATCATTAAAAGTGACAACCAACCTATAGGTGAATCCTCTTACAAAAGTTGTGATTCAACTCAGTTAAATGTCCTTGAATGTGTGTAGTGAAAGGAGGATCTAGGCATATCATTTAAATCAACCCTATATTGACTTTTCCTACATAACAAACACAAGTAATAATTTATTCCTTTTTCATTATCTTCATCTATAATAACTACATAAACATGCCTTACATTTAATTGTACAAAAAATGTTAAAATCAATAAATGATATGAAAAATACTATAGAATGAGGTATTATAATAATTTTAATTAAGAAACGCGTCTATAATATCCGGTTGTATTAGATTTGATGTATGGTCAAATTCAAATGATAATTTCATTGAGCTATGTGTTTAAAGCTTATGGAGGTTGATACATTTCAAGTGGACTTAAAATTTTTAGAACTCCATTTATGGACCCACTTTATTGACACACACTAATTCTAAGTAAAATTTGTAAATGAAAAACAAAATCATACTATCTAGCTCATATAAATAGTCCATGGACTTGCATTTGGGCTTCTAAAAGAGTGAAAACCATTTGATCTTATCACTATACAACAATCTTTATATTTTGCAATGTTATATTTTTCTACCAACCAAAAACACATATGAGTTATAAGTTACCTTAATCACCTAGACCCATTGTTGAGTTACAGCATTTGATGATTAATGTTGCATCTATCAAATTCATAGTACATTTGTACTTCAACTCTTCTCTTGCTAAAATTCTTTTAATAAATGGTCCCATTTTCTATGCCTTGCCTTAGACAAATTTTAAATATGTTTAATACCAATTAGCATATGCATCCTACTCAACTAGTAGAACATTCACAAGTTCTTGAATTATGATGTAGAATTATATAACCATATGATATGTTGACCAAATATGATGTTCCAAATACTCAAATTACAATAGAAAATCTTAAACCAACCTTGCACGAACCCTATAGAATGTGTACAATTGTAACTAATATAAATATGACACTTCCTAAAGAAATTTCTATCTTCCTTTGCACTATCAGTTGTATGAATGAATATTATTTGCACATATATGGTAACTTAAGTGGAGTTGTAGTGTTGTGATTAAAATTAATTTTGTTGTTGTAGTTTATAGTTCTCTACAAAATATACAACTAACATGATAATATGAAGAGGATATGTTTCTTTGCATTACTTTAATTGCAAGTCTAACCATCAAGCTCTATGTGTATGCCTTGCAGACTCATGCATTATCTTCTCTCAAAAGATAACTATAAATTCTAATAATCTTATTTCTTCACTCATTAATTAATACATCTTGGCCTCTTTACCATATTTTAAAGTATATGATATTGCCTTATATTTTCTAAAACTTATTAGTTCACTTCCAATTGCATCTATATTCTTTGTGTGTACATAATTTTTTTTTGTTGCAAACCATCACAACTATCACCTGTTCCATCCAAACAATTATTTATAAAAATGTTTATCTACTCTTCTAGAAAAAATACTTGAGATGACATCTCTTGCTGATCTATGTGGAGCTTGTACATACACACTTGTAAAATATAATTAGTATACAAAGTAACATGTATATGTCAAAAGACATCATAATTAATAGAAAATTAATGTGAACCCTACAACAACAAGTTGTGTGTGTGTGTGTGTGTGTGTGTGTGTGTGTGTGTGTGTGTGTGTGTGTGTGTGTGTGTGTGTGTGTGTGTGTGTGTGTGTGTGTGTGTGTGTGTGTGTGTGATTTATTTTAACATAAATAGGGTTTTTCATTTCAAAATACTTTTGACTAATTGCTATTTGAGGATATAAATCTCTACAAATTGAGAGAAAAATCATATTTGAGTGATCTAAAAAATATTTTGGATGTCATTCCTAGTTTTGACAACCAATTTTTTTTACGTCCCTTTGATTAGAAGAAATTCTTGTGTTATTTTTTGAATTAAAATTTTAAGACTTCAACTATGAATTTTTTAATGGGAGTCTTACCAAAGAATTGAGAGAGAGGTGAGGTGAATACTTTGTTGTTTTACTGATAACTTGTAGAGGTATTTATACAAGAACTACATAACCAAACTAATATAGTTGGGAAATTAACCGATAGAGTGAAGAAATTGTAATTGCATAACAATGTAATATGATATATGTTTTATATGTTACGCTAACATTCCCCCCTTATTACATTGTTCTTGAAAATGAGATCCCCTAGTAAGGTTTACATTACACAAATAGAACATATAACAAAACATGTTGATTACACAAAATAAATACACATTCTCGAGAAGATTTTTATTTGAAGAAACAAATCCTAAATTAGGTGGAACTCCATCAAGATTCCTCATAACCATCATGAAGGTGTATCTCTTAAGCTGAATTCCTAAGTTCCTAGATTACCACCTCCCTGAACTCCTGAATCATAGATCCCCTATATTATTGGACAACAATCCATGCTAGTAAGCTCCATAAGGCCTTATCAAGTTTTCTCATCAACTTCATAGAGGTATAATTCTATAGATCATGAACTC
Organism: Cunninghamia lanceolata; assembly: GCA_027924645.1. NCBI lineage: Eukaryota > Viridiplantae > Streptophyta > Pinopsida > Cupressales > Cupressaceae > Cunninghamia > Cunninghamia lanceolata. Next base: position 18,761 of record BSBN01000413.1, read on the forward strand.
CTAAATTATCTAGACAAAAATCTATATTGAGTTAATGAAATCCCTTCCTGTCTTCAAAAACAAACTTCACAATATATGCATTCTTTAATTCTATCAGCATAAAAGGAACACATAAGAAAACAAAAACATATGCTTCTCATACAAGACACCATCTCTGAGTGAGAAAATGGATCAAGATGATGAAAACTCCTCCAACCTCTAGTGCCTCCAACCTCCAATTATGAAGGTTCAAAGTACGAATCCATTCTTAGTACCTTCAAAACAATAATCATCAACAAAAGCATCATCTGGTGGATCCTCATCCTTGACACTAGCTAAGTTAACTTCATTTGATTTTTCTTTAATGTTTCCCTTGATAATATCATTGGCTTGAAATCTACAATTCCATGTTGTGTGACCCTTTTTATTATAGTAAAAACATTTAACTTCCCCTTTGTTTATACCTGACCTTTTTATTATTGCTTTGAGAATATAATGCATTCCCTAGTTGAGTATCAACTTATGTATCTTCTACATTTGTTATCTTTTCTTCTTCTAAAAGGGTTGAAATCATATCTTTTGAGGTTTAAGAAGTTATTTAACTAAGTGTAAAAATAACATTGTTGTATTTTGAAGGCATGTCATTTAACAAAATAGCTTTAGCATCATCATCATCTAATGGAGCCCTTACTTTTGCTAGTTGCCTAATGAGAGACCTCAAATTACTTATGTGATTTGATATAGTGATTCTATCTTCCATTTAAAAATAGAATAGTTGAAGTTTAGAGGAAAATTTTGCATTAATTGCTTTTTCTACAGATATTTTATTCAGACCATCCCAACTTTCTAAGTTGATGATTTGTCTAAATCTATATGACGTAATTTAGAGTTGGAAAGAGCAAGACCAATAATAGCCTTGGCTTTATCATCTCTATTGTGCAATTCCAATAACTTATTTGCATTTGTAGGTGATGTTTCCTTCTCATTTACTATTCCTTGTTAATTTTTATTCATTAGTTACATTTGAATTTTCATTTTCCAAGGATGAAAATTAAATCTAGTATATTTGGCTAAAGGAATCTCCATCTCTAAAAAAAACATGGAAAAAGACAATATGACCAAATTAACATTATAACTCCACTAAGTCAAAATATCTTTATACATCACTTCCTCTCATAACAACAAATGTAGTTAACATTTATTCATGTATAACATATTAATTAGTAAACATTATCTATACAATACCTCACTTGCACCTACCTTATTCAACAAATCCTACACAATCACAAATTTCAAACCACCTCTCCAAATTCTATTTGTAAGACCTTTCTAATTGATAGTCACCTTATCAAAATTTGTCAACCTAGCTCTGCACATGCCTTCTCCAAACAACAAGCAATAGTGGCTTTCATTTTCTATAGCAGATCCATCACGCACAAAGATGCCTCAGACACTGATATCAACATGCACATCACTTTCCATTCTCCCTTCTCCTCATCGCATGTCATAGGCCACAGAAACATTTTAAGCTATGATACCATTATGAGAGAGAGAGAGAGGTGAGGTGAATACTTCATTGTTTTACTGATAACCCGCAGAGGTATTTATATAAAAACTATATAACTAAACCGATATAGTTGGGAAATTGACCAATATAGTTGAGAAACATGTTACCAATTTTCACTCCTAGCTCAAATTGGCAAAGCTAGTGCATTACAATTCATTATTTTAAAAGTGAAAATTCATAGCATTTGTAGTGGCATCAGTTGTATAAGTTATCATAATAGATTGGTTCAGTTTTATCATCTATTTTTATGAAGAAGAAAGTACAAATTAGTTAACATTCATTGCTTGTTTCATTGCTTATCATTTATTAAAAGATGTCTCATAATACATTGTAGTGTTTTATTCATATCATCAGATGAGATACATAAAATGGAATCACATTGCATTGGATAAAGAATAGGAGAGAGCAATTATTTGTCCCACACAAGCCATGAGAGTAGCTAAACCATAATATCAAATATAATATACTATGCAACTATGAAAGGAATAAACTGACAAAGTATATTGATAAAAGGATGTCAATCATTGCCTGAGTTCAGAGCCAGGTTCTGTAGCTGCTCCTTTGTTTTTGAGCTCTAAAGATACTTGAACCTAAATTGGAAGAGAGAGAAGAAGGTGTTAGAGCTCATGACATGCTCTCATTCGTACACTACATCAGTCAAAATAGAATGCATAATAGACTGTATGTGATAGACATGATCAAAAAGTACAATATCCATCAGGAGAGAGAGAGAGAGAGAAAGAAATGAAACATCACGAAGTATCATTATTTTTTAAACTAATGTGTTTGTTTCATGTGCAGGTATAGGATAATTCATGTAGTTATTTTGAAGAGATACCAACCCGTGGTATAAAATGGGCTCCCACAAGGGTTGAGCCCAGCGTGCAACCCCTAATTCTTAGAGGGGATGGATTGTAGATACATCATATTGCTCAATCAAATCAATTAAACTGAAGAAGTACAATATCAATCTAATACTTGCAATTCAAGTCATGATGAAATGCAAGTATTAAAATGACCTGAACTCATAAAGGACAACATTTAATACATAAATAGTTGTCACTATTGCTACAAAGATCAAAAGACAGAATATATTTGCTACAGCAACAACAATATAATAGCAAATATGAACAATACTGAAATGTTTGGTGTTCATCATGAAATTCTCATACAGCATTGACAATGAGTACATACAAAATGAAGAAGAATGCAATGAAAAGCCACAACCTGTGTATGCTTAGAGGGTTTCAGTCTATTTTTGCAGGTTTAGAATGGAGAAAGAATGCATATATTTCCACAAGTTTCAAGCTCATATTCGAGCCATTCTTCACTGAAGCATACAGAAAGAAATGTGCATAATAATGAAACTCAACAAAACCCTTATTTCATCATTGTTAGTCCTAACAACAAGAGGGTTTACTATTGTGCATACCCAGACACCAAAATGGCCATGACCTTTATATTTGTAGAATTTCATTATATTCTTGGCTAGAAATAATGGGTAAATGTGTGCATATTTCAGTGTTTATTGGGGGGCTCATTTAAGCCATAATAATGTAAGATGATCAACAAACCCTAGAGGTTTCTCATAGTTCCATGAGATCATAAATCCATAACATTTTACATACCCAGAATACCCAAGGGCCACACGTTTCAAAATCTATAAGTTCTAGTTTTATATTCAAAGAGGAAGTGAAGAAAAATGTATATATTGTTGCAGCTTTGAGTTCATTTGAGCCTAGTGTATTATCAGAGAATCAAAATCCACAACATATTGCATCATGAGAATCACTCATACAGAGAAGATAAGGAGTTTCTATTTTGCAAACTCAAAAATGGGGTAGCATAGTTCAACTATCATCAGCATACAGGAAAATGATCATATTGCATACCAGAGTGATAAATATAAAGAATGGAGAGTTTCAAGTTGTGCATAGAGACATCCAGAAGTGATTGAATGTGCAAAGGTATTGGCTGCAACCAAGAACCTACTTTTCTATACAAAATGTTAAAACCACTATCATACAAATTTGCATATGGGGAGTCTTAAATACAGAGAGAAATGAAAGGGCTGAGCTTTTAAAGTTCAAGAGGAATTCAGAAGTAACAATGGAGTATGATGTCTACACCTATAGTCATAAATATGTTTTTCTTCATGACGCACAAAGAGAACTCAAACTACAGTCGTGGCCATGTAGAGTTTTAGAACTCAAAAAATGGCAACCAGAGAATCATTTTGCCTTAGCCTTGTCATATTTACATTTAAAACCATAGATACAATGAGAAAATAGAAGGTTTATAGCTCACGTAAAGTGACAAATGCTCAGAAATGTGTGAAGATGCTATATACAGCCGCTGCCCAGTTAGGGAATACATTTTGGGGTTTTGATTTGCATTGGTAGATATCAAAATGCATGGGAAGCATGGCAAAAACACGATTGAGAAGCCAAAGAATGACCCAAAATAAAAGAAAATGATAGAAATCCAGTTAATACCATTATAATCATGGCTAGTGAGAGGATAAAAAATAAGTCACATAGGGGTTTTGAATATTAAACGTGGAAATACAGAGGTATATGGTATAGTCGCAGCCTCCAGTATAAAGAAAGAGCTCTAGTGAATGAAGGAGTGTCTGAAACAAAGTAAATACCTTTTAATGATGCACTTCAAATCATGGTCTCCAAGTTATTTTGAAATCCATCAATGGAGAAATACAAAGGGAAAGATGCATTGAACAAAGAGATGTCTAAAATAAGTGAAAGTTACCTTTCTTTAACTGGAGATCTTGCATTGAAACCATAGAAGAGCTTGCACCAGTTCCTCATAAGTGGTTCTCAAGCTAGCATCATCAATAGAAGAAAGAAGAAATAAAGAAATGCATTAGGAGGGATCACGAATGACAACCATGAAAGCTAGGAAGGCTTCAAGAAATGAAGAAACAACATCGTATTTTTACACAAAATCATTTACCTTTCTTTTGGTTGTAAAAAATGTATGGAATCAACATAGAATAGTAGGAAGACGGTGGAAATCTTCAGGAGTTTGCTCAAAACCCTATCCTACACATCGGTGCCCAAAAGTAGAGCACCACTTCAAAAACTCAAAGTGTGGAAATGAGCCTGACAAGTTCGAGTTAGGGCATATTTTATGGTTAGGGTTTCAATTAAGCCCTAAGATCGATTGATATTTTGTCACATTAGGTTCTTTTTATTATTCAAACTAATACTCATGGGCGTATTAAAACCTCGTTGACATGTTCAATACCTAGGCTTCAATGCCTTAGAGGGTATTAGAACACTTTGAAAATGAATATGTAGGTTCACATGCTTTAGAATTAATGCCTTAGGTTTTCTTGAATGGTCAAATGACTTGAAGACCATGTGCACAACCAAATGGAGGGTAGGCTTTATTGGCCTCTTTTGATAAAAACCATAAATACCTTGAAATATTGTCATGATTTTTGTAGAAAACCGAATCCCATAAATGTAATGTGCTTGGCAAGGTAAGATTAAAGCCTTGTATTATTCTTTTTTTGTAAAATTAAATTGGGCAAATTGGAAATAAAACTGGAAACATTGTAAAGCTTTGTTTTAAAGCAATAATTTATAAATTGATTTAAAATAAAATCTATTTTACATAGTTAAAATGAAACAAAGCAAACATGATCTTGCTTTTCTAGATTTGCTTTCTTTTGGGTGAACTGGATAGATATGGACAAAAATAAGGGCAGATATGGATGAGATAAAGCATGTTTTATTGGAATTTGTGATGGGACCCCTTTGGGGATGAGTTTGGAGATGTTTTCTTCTATTTTGGAGAAGATATCAGAGCTTTTTGATAGCTTTTTAGGGGGAGATCGGACTTGGAGATTCCACTTTTTTCCTTTGCAAATTTGGGAGATATATATTTCAGATTTAGAGTTAGAAGGGGTTATTAGAGATCAGTTTAGAGAGTAGTAGTAGATATTAGAGTTTAGGATATCAGAGTCTTCCTCTCACACTAAGAGTGTTGTATTCTAGTTCATATACTCATTACTCCTTTTAGTTTATAGAGCATCAGTTTTCCTTCATTTTTTGCCTCTACTTTTACAAAGTTGATTTGATATTGCACTATAATAAATATTTATCCTCTGTTTTGTCTTGGTTTTGTGATAGTTATGCAATTATTTTTCCTGATTCAAGTTGTATGTGGTGTTATGTTGAACCTTCATGTGAAATATTTATGAATTAGGTAGAATCAAAGTGTTGTGAAGACTAAAGTTCTGTAGTCTGATTGTGAGTAAGATCTAATAGGAGTTTAGTATTGGTGCATCACCTTAGAGGCTAATTTTAGTTATTTATTTTAGTACATCTCTCTCATCCCTTTTCTTAGACAAGTCAATAGTTTAAGAAATCTATCAGAGGAACCAACTCCACATCTGGAGATTCACTCTCAACACAGATCACCCATAATCTAAGAGTGTTTCCATGTGTCAACAAATAACTAAGTCTTCTGTAAGCTTAGCATAGGGTGCATATCTGATTGATAACACTTTTTGGCATGCTCAGTGGGACAGATTGTACTTTCTCAATCCAATTGCATGTTCATCTATCACTGATATTTGGTGTGTATTAGTGATTTCAACCTTTGGAGGAAGAAATCAAACACATCTGGCAACTCTGAATCAAGATCTATAGGTTTCAGTATGATCGAGTGTTGGTATGTTACAAAAACCATCTTTTCATTCCATTTTCTAGCTTTCATATGAGTAGAAATGTCAGATTTTCATAGGCAGTATGAATATCCACCACCATACTATGAAAATGTTGTCCATAGGGCCCCTTATCAGCCATATTAGGCCAACTACTGTTTCCAATTACATGGCCCTTCAAAACCAGGATGCATAGTATAATTGCCACCCACCCACCCCTACTCAGCCTTCTTACTAGATAAAAAAATATGAAATGATGGAGCTTAAAGACATGATGAAAGACATTGTGTCTGACCTCAACAAGAAGATGGAAGAGATTAGAAGGCAACGCAAGTATGATCAACACTAGGAGGAGTTGGCTTATCAAGCTTATCTTCATAAGAAGGAGTTGGAGGCACAAAGGACATAGTTTGAGGTAGAGATTGCAAGCATAAAGGGTTATCAGTACCAACAAGAAGAGGGATTTCAAGAGAGATAGTATGAAGAGTCTAATTTACAGTTGCAAGAGTTGAATCACCAAGTTTACTTTCAACAGTTAGAGCAGCCACCCTGTGAGACCTTTGGTTTTGATCAGGAGTGGGAGACACAAAAGAGATAGTTCGAAGAGAATCTCGAGAGAGAGGCAACTACATAAACAAAGGTTTTGCTTACTCAAGCCCAAGCAGCTCCTGTTGTTCTAGACCAACCTGCTCAAGAAGAGGTTCGTAAGTATAAATTTGAAAGTTTTAGACAAGATAAGCCTCTTAATGCCGCTAAAGTTAAAATTCTGAGTTTCAAGCAAAGTGAATCCTTTTCCCTCCAAGAAAGTAGTCTTGAATGCAAACTGACTCCCCAGAAAATCAAAATCCCAAGTTTCAGATGTTCTAATTTTGCTGAGGAGCCTATTAGCATTCGAGACCAGTCCATTAACTGATATAAGGAAGTTAGGAGGGTAGATTTACTACATATAGCCATGGAGCAGTATCAGTTAAAGCAGCAGAATATTAAACTAGAAAAAGACTCCTCCTGATGAACCTTTCAAAGTTTGGATTAATGATCCTCCTTGTTTTGTAAAAGATGATAATTTTTTTTCAAAAAGTCATGTAGTGCAAGAGGCTAATTCACATGGAAAGGTTGTTGTTGTTTGTGTAGAGCAAGTTGATTCAAATATGACCCTAAATCCTCTGCATTTTGATTCCTTTGAAAAATTTTCTAATGTTGTTCATAAGATGCATGAAAGTAGGGTGCAGAAGTCACGAGATGAAAGTCTGAAATTACAAAGATAGAATGCTTAGGTTACGTTGGAGGAAGCACCAGTTTTGTAACAGCAATAGGATCCTCAATAATACAAGGAGTTGCTAAATGAAGATCATCATTATCATCATAGAGCCTTGGTTCAAGGAGAAGGAAATACAGAGGAGACTAGTTTGGATCATAATAAGCTTAGTGAAAACTGTCATGAGGTAAAGAACATCCTTTTTTCATCAAAAAATTAGGAAAATTTGTTTTGGAGTAGTTTTGAGATTCCTGTTACAAACATAGATAATATGCAAATAGAGGTTGTTGAACTTTAGATTTCATTTAACCTGTTTGATGAGCTTCCTAACATCGTGCATGAAATTAAAAATGGCATGCCCATGCTAGGCTCTGATCACCACAATGATGAACATCATTCAGATAATGTACTAATCCAAGAACAGATAGGTAAAGGTAACCCTAATTTGAAAGGAACAGAGCTTGAGGAGGATCCATTTCAAGTAGAAATTGAGCTTTTTTTCTCACATTTAGAGGTTATGCCGACATTTATGGAAGGAGGTTACTTGGAACATCAAAAGAAAGAAGTGGAAATGGTTCTATTCTCAGATGAATCGTTGGTTATAAAGCAACCTAATCAACAGCCTGATCTTGACTGGTTGGAGGAGCTGCCCTCCTATTTTACAGAGCAACTTGAAGCTGTTATGCAAATTGATGGCTTGTTGAAAGAGGTTAGTTCATTGTTTGAATTCTTGCCTTCATTTATTGAAGAAACACTTACTTCAGAGTGTATCTCCTCGAGCAATCTTGAATATTTTAAGCCTAGTCTAGCTCTTGCTAAGAATCTTCCAAGTTATGATAGTTTTGATGAGCTACTAGCTACTCTAATGGAGGAAGATGACCCTTTAACCAAAGAGGAGGAAGCCACATGGCAGGCTATCATGCAAGGTATAGATCATGTTTTTGTTTCCAGTCTAAAACCTTCAAGGGGATGTCCTATTAGGTATTTGGCTGGTTTGGAAATCAATAGAAATGGACACCCTCATAGTGACACTGATTTGGATCATCAAGGAAGGTATCATGAAGATCAATTAGCAAAGGAGGATAGGTGGGTAGATGACTACATTATCCTTCTCAAAAAAGTGTTATAGCAGTTTGCTAAAGTTTTGATTGTTCACCCTTTTGGGCTAATTAACAACCTCATGGATTATTTCAGATTGCAAAGGAAGGGAAGGTATTTTATTGAGCCAGTGAATGGTTTTGTCTGACTGGTTGCTGTGCGTGGTTAGAGCAGGTTAGAATTAGTGTTACAAAGTGCCTCATGCACATTTACTTTTAGTATTTTATTTCCCTAAATGCTACTACATAGGTTTCCTGGCCACCAGGGCCTTCTAGTTTTCTTTTAGTTTGGTTTGTTTTTTTTGCTGCTGTTGGTTGGAGTAGATTTGAGTACAAATTTTTAGTTTTCTGAGTTCAAATTGAGAAGAGCTAGACTCCATGCACAATGGATGTTTAAGGCAATTGGTTATGATGCTTAACAGGCAAGCATCCAGTAAATGTTGCCAGAAATGTTACCAATTTTCACTCCCAGCTCAAATTGGCAAAGCTAGTGCATTACAATTCATTATTTTAAAAGTGAAAATTGATAACATTTTTGGTGGCATCAGTTGTATAAGTTATCATAATAGATTGGTTTAGTTTTATCATCTATTGTTATGCGGAAGAAAGTACAAATCAGTTAGCATTCATTACTTGTTTTAGTGCTTATCATTGATTAAAAGATGTCTCATAATACAATACAGTGTTTTATTCATATCATCAGATGAGATAAATAAGATGGAATCACATGGCATTGAATAAAGAATAGGAGAGAGCAATTATTTGTCCCACATAAGTTGTGGGAGTAGATGAACCAGAATATCAAATACAATATACTATGCAACTGTGAAAGGAATAAACTAATAAAACATATGAATAAAAGGATGTCAATCATTGCCTGAGTTCAGAGCCGAGTTGATCGTGTTGTAGCTGCTCCTTTGTTGTTGAGTTTTGAAGATACCTAAACCTACATTTGAGGAGAGAGAAGAAGGGGTTAGAGCTCATGACATGCCCTCATTCATACACTGCATCAGCCAAAATAGAATGCATAATAGACTATATGTGATAGACAGGATCAAAAAGTACAATATCCATCAGGAGAGAGAAAGAAATGAAACAACATCACCAAACATCATTGTTTTTTAAACTAATGTGTTTGTTGCATGTGTAGGTATAGGATAAGTCATGTAGCTATTTTGAAGACATATCAACACATGGTATAAAATGCGCTCCCACAAGGGTTGAGACCAGTGTGCAACCCCTGATTCTCATAGGGGATGGATTGTAGATACATCATATTGCTCAATCAAATCAATTAAACTGAAGAAGTACAATATCAATTTGATGCTTGCAGTTCAAGTCATGATGAAATGCAAGTATTAAAGTGACCTGAACTTGTAAAAGATAACAATCAATGCATAAATAGCTATCAGTATTGCTACAAAGATCAAAAGACAGAGTACATTTGAAAGGAAATGAGGGCATCTCAAAACGCATTTCTAAGAATAGTGGTGTTTTTGACAGATTTAAATTCTTTCCAACTACTTCAAAAACACGCACAACTATGCCATTAAAGCAGAAACTGACATAGAACATTTCCAACATTGACCCTTAGAGGAAAGTACAAGCAAACATTAACCAGTTTCAACAGTAGAGACATTAAACATGAAAGACAGAACAAGAACACAGATTTACGTGGGGAAAACCCTTATGGGTAAAAAACCACACACTCCAAAACACCAAGCCATTGTATTATTCAGCAACAAAAGTTACAATACATTTACAGGCTCATAGCCTTTACAGGAGATTAACATCTTGTTCCTTCTGAAGAATATCTAATAGTATAACCTTTCTTAGCCAGAACCCTCTTCACACAAACTTTGTTTTCACTCTCTCCTTAGTCCCTTCACATACCATTAACATGCTACATACAACATACAGTATAGGACTTCACTGAACAAGAAATCTAGAGTTCAGCAGATTGAACTATGCAACCATAGACTCACTCCCTCCTTTTTCTTTTTGTCGATCTCTCATTGCTTTAGCAATACAATTGATTCAACTGTTTGAGCAACCAACCGTTTCAGTTATGCTCACCAACCATCCAAACTACCGTTTCTGATTGTTCGCATTCATGAGATTAGTCCCACATGCATCAGACTTTGGACAAATTCCAGTTTAAATACCTGACGACTTGGTAAGACTATCGTCGGCACTTTTGCTGATGATAACAGTCAATAGCCCATCGGTGTAACCACAACTATCGGTGAAGCAAATAACACTTACACCGAAGACCAATGTCTCACCAATGCCAAAGATTCACAGTCTTCCATCGGGGTGACAACCACTATCGGCAAAGCAAACAATACTTACGCCGAAGACAAATGTCTCATCGATACCACCGATAGGATACATCCATCAGGGTGACACACAACCATCAGAGCATCCTCAACATCCTTTGCTGATTGTCAAACTCAGGCCGATGGCAACTTCTCCAACCTTTACCACTCCATCGGGGTAACACCAAGCAATTGGAGACACAACCACAAGCTCCGCCAATGACCACCCTCATGCCGATGGACTTCTCATATGTCATCAATGAAACACCATCGGGGTGACGAGTAACATCGGAGGGACTTTTGAATGCTAAGCCGACAACAGTTCTCACACCGATATTTTCATATCGGTGAAACCTTGCATATCGCTCAATGGCTTCTCACTCCCGCCGATAGTGCTCTGTCAAGTTGATAACAAAGGTCAACACACTATGAACAACGAGATCGATCACTGTAAATCTGAAACACATGTACTCAACATTCTCCCACTTGATGAAGGATTTACAGAAACCCATCAATGCTCCATATCACAAAACCAAAGATGATACTGCCACCGCTCCATTGTGCTCACAAGCTCCACAGAAGCTTTAACATAACAACTTCAAAGCTTCCAGAAAATACTAATGAAAATATCCTCCAGAAACAAGATAGAACATCAGCTAGAACAACAATCAGAAAACTAATTGCACCCATCCAACTGAAACAAAAAACCCATGTGACTGAAAATAGCACACACAGCCAGTGCTAAAACATCCAATCACTCATACCTTGAAGGTATGAACATTAGTAGACTCATGCCACCTACACATACACCCATCAACTGCAGATACAAGCTCCATGTGTCAACCAATCGAAGAAGACCAAACACATCAAGAACTCCCACTGCATAGATAATTCAGATCTAAAAAAGATCATTGCATACAAAATCCACCAATTGTATTACATAGAAAATGTAAACATCATGTAGTAACAAGGAAACATCCACCATGATATGTAAATCAATAACCTGCAAGAACAACTCCTCACCACCGGTCCAAAGTTCTCCACATCCAACAAAGAAAGAGATAACAGAACAGAACCTTCATGCTATCACCCAACAACATAAGTGAAAGCACATGACCAAAAACTAGTGATCACTTCAGCTCTAAACAAAACCTCAAAACAATGTACTGTGAAACACACCATCAGAGAAAATAACTAAGACCAAGAGAAACACACATCATATACCTATAGACAATCCTTCTACATACACCTCTGAATGCCAACTGTGCCAAGTATGATCTCCTTCAAATCACCTCAAAGTGAACAACATAACAACACCCAAACAACCATTCAATCGCAAGAGATCAAATACAACATATATATCATGTATCTAACATGGATGTAAGCCACACAAACCAAAGAATATCAAACTAATTCATTTCTCATTTCAGGAAATCAGCCCATAAACCATCTCCTAAGAAACCTTGTCAATGAACGATATCTTAAACTCAAATGCAAAAGGAGATAAACATGCTATCCATCTCTCACAATGAATCCTCCAGAACTATCTATGAGCAGTTCAAGATCCATATCAATGAAAGAAAGCAAAAAACACCTGAGAGAAACAATGGGTAATACCTCTCAAGTAATAAAATGCTGAGTAGACCAAGAGTGGGAATGAGATTGTTCTTTCAAGATATCCAAGTCCCAAAGACTTTCTCCAAGAACAATCTCCTCTAGATCTTTTGTTGAACTCACATTCAACCAAGGTAAAGACTCCTCGAACTTCCAGCTGTAAACTCTAATTAAGCACAACAAATACAGTCTCACCTTATTCTCCATGTATCCATAAGTACCTACGAACAATCACCTCATGCTAAACTCCAACTACATCACTACAACACTATGAAGTAATCAAGCAAATGATAAATGTACCCAAACATAGAGAAGTTACCAGACCACTGTCAAAGCTCCAATCAGCTGAATCAAGAACTTATCATGACTTCATGATCTTACCATCTCCCTTAGGAGATTCCATGCTCTAGGTGAACATAACCATGGTCTCTAGACCAATGTATGAAACCAAAATTCAAAAGCAGAAATCATGATATGAAACAAACCAAAACTCTAAACCAACATCAGCTGTCAAGCACCACCAACACCTCAGCCAAGAATTTCATGAATCCTCCATGACTTCAAGATGTTACTCATCCTCAAATAGTGCCCCTACAAATGCGAAAGAACCCTTTTGCAGCAACAGGATCAAAGAGCTCCTCCTAGTAACATTTGCCACACTAAAGAAGATCATTCACCACAAAGTGACGAACACACAGTCAATGCTAAAGCTCCCACCAAACTGTAACAACAGAGCTTTCTAAGCATCCTGACCAAACATCTCCTAATCTGAAAATCTTCTAGGTCCACACATTAACATGTCCATGTGACTATAAAACCATGTGACACCAAGATCTCCAAACCAAGGAAATAAACTATCACTGTCAATAGCTTACACAAACATGTGTATTCAAGCTATACATGACATCATGATAAACATACTACAATTCTCCATAACCAACTATTCAGATACTCTACAACATCCATCCTCTCATCCCGAAATAGTCACACCAATGTACAAGTGACCAGAGACAAGGCCAGCTAACAAATCTGCATAAACACTGAAGCAATCTTGTGGATAAAGACAGTCCACATCTGAGTCATCTCACTGTAGCTTAATAGGTGATTAGCCCACGAAACTACATAACTTGTAGATTCAACCAATGTACCATGCAAATTCACTATCACACTGGAAACTGTAAAACTAAGATTTCAAGGAATAGATAAACCATGTAGACAACATGACTTAAACATCAGATTACTTACAAATCTGATTCGCCAAACATGTCAACAACCTGAGCACCATAGTAGAGAAACTAGAAACATTACCATAGAAATGCTGAGTGTCAAATCACATACCAGCACTCCCATGCAGAGAAAGCATTTCACCTCCTCACACCATGCACATAGCATGCATGCAAAACTGCAACTATATCATCCAGCAACATCCCAAAAGCCAGGGTCTAGAAATAGCTTAACTGCAGCTTCACAAAACCACAAGTTTTTCTTTTGACCATGTAAAACCTGCAAAACCATTGTGTTTGAAAAACACCCATGCACATCCATACCCACTTCACATCTGGAAGACCCCAAAGTCTGCAACAAAACTCCATAATAGTTAAACCAGAATAATGGATCATCATGAATATGCATAACCATAGATTTTAAGGAAAAACTATAAAACCCCTCAAATCCAATAAACATGAATCTGAGTCATGCAAGTACAAAAATATCCAATTAAGGAAACAACAGTTCAAGAGCTTCAGGCCCACTTGTAGACCAATCCCTCAACGACCAACATGCACATGCATCCGAGAGAAACAGGCTATTACAAAAGCTCTCAGACCATCTAATGATCAACTCCATAGCCTATATGCAATCAGGGTAACAAAAAATTATGCCTTCCAATACCAGGAATAGAACACCCAGCATAAGCACAATACTCCATGGCTGAGCAGTAACACAAACTTCTTCATATCATCAGAGAGCCTCTCACATAGACACCCAATATGAAAGTTACTATAGCAACACAACCACAAAGCAAACCCCATGCAACAGGATTAAATATTGTCAATTAAGAACCTTAGGCGACATCATGACCAACTTTAGTCCCTTCAGTTTCACCATCCTTCAAGCACTGCTAAAACAAAAAGACAAGATTAATTGCAAGACTTCCACTCAAACAAGGATCAAACAAACAGACGTTTCCTTCAGATTTCCTCAAGCCTATCACACTAAGAAACATCACAGAAGGAATACCCAAACCTTATACACCAGGAACTCTTACATGCAAACACATGCAGCACACAAATGTACAAATGTGAGCAACAATGTATATCCCAGTAGAAGGCTCTAATACCACTTGAAAATAAATGAGGGCATCTCAGAATGTATTTCTAAGAACAGTGGTGTCTTCGACAGATTTAAATTCTTTTCAACTGCTTCAAAAACATGCACAACTATGCCATTAAAGTGGAAACTGACATAGAACATTTCCAACATTGACCCTTAGAGGAAAGTACAAGCAAACATTAACCAGTTTCAACAGTAGAGACATAAAACATGAAAGACAGAACAAGAACACATATTTACGTGGGGAAAACCCTTACGGGTAAAAAACCCCACACTCCAAAACACCGAGCCATTGTATTATTCAGCAACAAAAGTTACAATACATTTACAGGCTCATAGCCTTTACAGGAGATTAAAATCTTGTTCCTTTTGAAGAATATCTGATAGTATAACCTTTCTCAGCCAGAACCCTCTTCACATGAACTTTGTTTTCACTCTCTCCTCAGTCCCTTCACATACCGTTAACATGCTGCATACAACATACAGTATAGGAGTTCACTAAAGAAGAAATCCAGTGTTCAATAGATTGATCTATGCAACCATAGACTCACTCCCTCCTTTTTCTTTTTGCCGATCTCTCATTGCTTTAGCAATATAATCGATTCAACTATCCAAGCAACCAACCATTTCAGTTATGCTCACCAACCATCCAAACAACCATTTTTGACTGTTCGCATTCGTGAGATTAGCCCCCCATGCATCAGACTTTGGACAAATTCCAGTTTAAATACCTAACGACTTGGTAAGACTATCGTCGGCACTTTTGCTGATGATAACAGTCAATAGCCCATCGGTGTAACCACAACTATCAGCGAAAAAAATAACACTTACACCGAAGACTAATGTCTCACCGATGCCAAAGCTTCACAGTCTTCCATCAGGGTGACAACCACTATCAGCGAAGCAAACAATACTTACGCCAAAGACAAATGTCTCACCGATACCGCCGATAGGATACATCCATCGGGGTGACACACAACCATCGGAGCATCCTCAACATCCTTTGTCGATCGTCAAACTCAGGCCGATGGCAACTTCTCCAACCTTTACCACTCCATCAGGGTAACACCAAGCGATCGGAGACACAACCACAAGCTCCACTGATGACCACCCTCATGCCGATGGACTTCTCATATGTCATTGATGAAACACCATCGGGGTGACGAGTAACATCGGAGGGACTTTTGAATGCTAAGTCGACAACAGTTCTCACACCGATATATTCATATCAGTGAAACCTTGCATATCGCTCAATGGCTTCTCACTCCCGCCGATAGTGCTCTGTCAAGCCGATAACAAAGGTCAACACACTATGAACAACGAGATCGATCACTATAAATCTGAGACACATGTACTCAACAACATTTGGTATAGCAACAACAATATACTAGCAAATGTGAAATACTGAAATGTTTTGTGTTCATCATGAAATCCTCATACAACATTGACAGTGAGTACATACAAAATGAAGAAGAATACAATGAAAACCCATGACCTGTGTATTCTTATAGGGTTTCAATCTATTTTTGTAGGTTTAGAATGGAGAAAGACTGCATATATTTCCACAAGTTTCACTTGCTCATACTGAAGCCATTCTTCACTAAAACATACATAAAGAAAAGTGAATAATAATGAAACTCAATGAAACCCTTATTTCAACAATGTCAGTCCTAACAACAAGAGGGTTTATTATTGTGCATACCTAGATGCCAAAAAGGCCATGACCTTTATATTTATAGAATTTTATTATATTCTTGGCTGGAAATAATGGGTAAATGTGTGCATATTTCAGTGTTTGTTGGGGGGCTCATTCAAGCCATAATAATTTAAGATGATCAACAAACCCCAGACATTTCTCATAGTGCCATGAGGTCATAAATCTATAACATTTTACATACCAAGAATACCCAAGGGCTGCGAGTTTCAAAATCTATAAGTTCTAGTTTTATATTCAAAGAAGAAATGAAGAGAAATGTATATATTGTTGCTGTTTTGAATTCATTTGAGCCCAGTGTATTATCAGATAATCAAAATCCACAACATATTGCATCATGAGAATCACTCATACAGAGAAGATAAGGAGCTTCTATTTTGCAAACTCAGAAATGGGGCAGCATAGTTTCACTATCATCAGCATACAAGAAAATGATCATATTGCATACCAGAATGATAAATATAGAGAATGGAGAGTTTCAAGTTGTGCACAGAGACATTCAGAAGTGCTCAAATGTGTAGAGGTATAGGCTAAAGCCAAGAACCTACTTTTCTATGCAAAATATTAAAACCACTATCATACAATTTTATATATGGGGAGTCTTAAATACAGGGAGAAATGAAAGGCTTGAGCTTTTAAAGTTCAAGAGGAATTTAGAAGTTATAATGGAGTGTGATGTCTACATCTATGGTCACAATTATGTTTTTCTTCGTGACTCACAAAGAGAATTTAAACTACAGTCGTGGCCATGTAGAGTTTCAAGACTCAAAAAATAGCAACCAGACAATCATTTTGCCTTAGCCTTGTCATATTTGCATTTAAAACCACAGATATAGTGAGCAAATAGAAGATTTCAAGCTCACATAAAGTGACTGATGCTTAGAAATGTGTGAATATGCTATATATAGCCACAACCCAGTCAGGGAATACATTTTGGGGTTTTGAGTTGCATTGGCAGAGATCAAAATGCATGGGAAGCATGGCAACAATGGGGCTAAGAAGCCAAAGAATGACCCAAAATAAAAGAAAATGATAGAAAACTAGTTAATACCATTATAATTGTTGAGACAATAAGAATTAAGTCACATAGGGGTTTTGAATATTAAACATGAAAATACAGAGGTATATGGTATAATCGCGACCTCCAGTATAAAGAAAGAGCTCCAGTGAATGGAGTGTCTGAAAAAAAGTAAATACCTTTTAAAGATGCACTTCGAATCATGGTCTCTGAGTTATTTTGAAACTCATTAATGGAGAAATATAGAGGGAAAGATGCATCGAACAAAGAGATGTTTGAAATAAGCGAAAGTTACCTTTCTTTAACTGGAGATCTTGCATTGAAACCATAGAAGAGCTTGAACTAGTTCTTCATAGGTGGTTCTCATGGCAACATCATTGACAAAAGGAAGTAGAAATAAAGAAATGCATTGAGAGGGATCACTAATGGTGGCCATGAAAGCTAGGAAGGCTTCAAGAAACAAAGAAACAACATTGTATTTTGACACAAAATCATTTACCTTTCTTTTGCCTGTAAAAAATGTATGGAATCGGCATAGAATAGCTGGAAGACGGTGGAAATCTTCAAGGGTCTGCCTAAAACCCTAGTCTACACATTGGCGGCTAGAAGCACAGCACCACTTTGAAAACTGAAAGTGTGGAAATGAGCCCAACAAGTTTGGGTTAGGGCATATTTTGTGGTTAGGGTTTCGAATAAGCCCTAAGATCGATTGATATTTTATCACATTAGGTTATTTTTATTGTCCAAACTAATACTCATGGGGGTATTAAAACCTTGTTGACATGTTCAATACCTAGGCTTCAATGCCTTAGAGGGTATTAGATCACTTTGGAAATGAATATGTAGGTTCACATACTTTATAATTAATGCCTTAGGTTTTCTTGAATGGTTAAATGCCTTGAAGACCATGTGCACAACCAGATGGAGGGTAGGCTTTATTGGGCTTTTTTGATAAAAACCATAAATGCCTTGAAATATTTTCATGATTTTTGTAGAAAATTGAATGTCATAAATGTAATGTGCTTGGCAAGGTAAGATAAAAGCCTTGTATTATTCCCTTTTTTGTAAAATCAAATTAGGCAAATCGAGAATAAAACTACAAACATTGTAAATATTTGTTTTAAAGCAATAATTTATAAATCACTTTAAAATAAAAGCTATTTTATGCACTTAAAATGAAACAAAGCAAACTTGATCTTACTTTTCTAGATTTGCTTTCTTCTGGGCAAATTGGATAGATATGGACAAAAATAAGGGCAGATATGGATGAGATAAAGCATGTTTTATTAGTGTTTTTGGTGGTCACCCTTTGGGGATGAGATTGGAGATGTTTTCTTCTATTTTGGAGAAGATATCAGAGATTTTTGACATCTTTTTAGGGGGAGCTCAGATTTGGTGATTCAACTTTTTTCCTTTGGAGATTTGGGAGATATATATTTTAGATTCAGAGTTAGATGGGGTTATAAAGATAAGTTTAGAGAGTAGCAGTAGAAATCAGAGTTCAAGATATCAGAGTCTTCCTCTCACACTGAGAGTGTTGTATTCCAGTTCATATACTCATTACTCCTTTTAGTTTATAGAGTAGCAGTTTTCCTTCACTTTTTGCCTCTACTTTTGCAAAGTTGATTTGATATTGCACTGTGATAAATATTTATCCTCTATTTTGTCTTGATTTTGTGATAGTTATGTGATTATTTTGCTTGATTCAAGTTGCATGTCATGTTTTGCTGAACCTTCATGCAAAATATTTAAGAATTAGGTGGAATCAAAGTGTTGTGAAGACTAAATTTCTATGGTCTGATTGTAAGATCTTATAGGAGTTTAGTATTGGTGCATTCGCGTTAGTGGTTAATTTTAGTTATTTATATCAGTGCACCTAGATCTCATCCCTTTTCTCAGATAAGTCAATAGTTTAAGAAATCTATCCGGGGAACCAGCCCCACATCTAGAGATTCACTCTCAACATAGATCGCCCACAATCTGAGAGTTTTTCCATATGTCAACAGATAACTAAGTCTTCTGTAAGCTTAGCATAGGGTGTATATCTGATTGATAAAAAACTATAATAGCATAATAATGTAATATGCTATATGTTTTATATGTTATGCTAACAAGAATGCTCATAGTTTATTGTTATTCAAATCCTCATGCCTCCCAATGGCTTCCATTAGTAAATTTAGTTTATTTTTAGTGCTCTACTTGTTTTTCTAATTAAAAGAAAGATTTATTTTCTTGATTACTTACTATAATTGATATAATTACATGTCATGTATTATGACTATTAGGTTCCCACAAGAAGTTGGGTCCATATAGAGGGGAAGTCACGGGCAAAAAAAATCCTAACAGAAACAGCTACCCATTTTAAAAGAAATCGGTGCCCAAGTCCAAATAGGTACTCGCTTAGGGATGGGTACCCTTTTATAAATGGGTTCCAGAGCCTAAATGGGTACCCATTTAGGAATGGATACCCATTTCTATATAGCTATTTAAATTTGCAAAATAACCATGCGCACTTCTTTTTCCCACACAAAAGGAATGGGTACTCATATTAGAACAGGTACCTATTTCTAAAAGATTAGGCTTGGGAAAGGCATGGTAAGATAACCTCTTACCTTGGACCTACAAGGACAAGTCCATGTTCAGATCAGGAGAAAATACCAACTTTACCAATATGGCTAAAGATGTTTTTTTTTGAAATTTTTTACAAAATTAAAACCCATTACAGATGACGATGTGTAGTATTCAAATATGTAATTTTTTTATTTGACTTGTTTTTCTATTTATTAAATAATTAATGAGCAAACTAGTCTAAAATTTTGAAATGACAAGGGTTTGTATTTTTTAATAACTTTTAATTTTTAATTTTTTTCAAAACAAAATTATATGTCATCAATCTAGACATCATTCTCTACATAATGAAGATTAAAAAATCATTTTATGATTAGTTTTGGTTAAATTATGTTGGCCATACACGAGGGGTTTTCAAACACAACAATTAGGGCCAATAAAAAATTAATAGAAAATATTTGGAAAAAAATTATAAAAAAATATCCTCATCAAACTTCAATGTACTACACATTTTTCAACAAAAAAATCCATAAAAATACTTTTATTTAGGTCAAATTATGTTGGTCGTGCATGTGCTTGGTATGGTAAAAAAAGTGACTTTTAAAAAGTAGTTTTTAGCCATGCCTATTGAAAATAAATTACATATTTGGAAACCAGACTCCAAGTACTACATTTCATATTCCTAACATTTTTTAGATTCAATCTTTAAGTGCTTCAAAATTTTAGGTCAAATGTGACAAATTCTGAAAATCAGAGAAAACACTTCCACTTTTTAACCAAAAAATGGACCTAACTTCTTACAATGGCCCTATCTTTTGTACATGGAGTTGAACCCAATATTTGGTATGCATTGATTAGATTTTTCGCAATAATTTTTTCTATTATAGATATTATATGTTCTTAGACCAAAGGTCATCATAGTGGGTCTAAATTTAAGATTTCTTGTCATTTCAATAACCAATTGAAATCTTCCTATTTCATTTGATTTTAAATATTCTTCATATTTTATTAGTACTTCTTTTACCAGTGCATTTAGGAATATTATCACTCATTGATTTTAGAATTCTCTCATCATTTTCAATTAAAAAATTATATACAAAATTCTAGGTGGTGTTCTCAATGGTAAACTTGATTAATTAGATAATTTTATTCATCTTCATAATTTAGTATTTTTTGTGTGTGTTCAATAGGTTCATCAATTGGTGTAACATCTAAATTTAAATTTAAAATTACATCATCATTGATTGTTTCATTATTTATTGATTCAATTAGTGTTTGAGGAATTACTAGAAAATCAAATTTGGCTGGCAAAGATGATATACCTTTAACTCTGATGTTTAAATTCTTCTCTTTTGTGTCTCCAATGGATGCTTGTTGGTCTAATTCAATTGAAATAGATGGCATATCTTCAACTTCAAAGTTCAATTTCTTATTTTCATCAAGTTTGAGCTCAACTATTCTATTTTCTTTGCATTCTCATATTCACACTAGGTCCTAGTATTTTCCTTTTTTCATTGTTCATTGGCATGATGCTCAATTCTATATCAACCTAACACAATTTATTGACAAATAATGAAAATAATGAAAACAAAGATTGGCAATATCAAATTCAAATAAAAAACATGCAATTAAAATATTCTATGTCAATGTAAGACAAAAGAATGAATTAGTTTTATCAAATAATGATTGAAATTCCTCAAAATAATTGAAAGAATAATTTATGTCACAAAATATGCAAAACACATGGAAAATAGAGAATGTGAGTCCAAAGTAATGGATTTTTCTTTTTTTTTTTCTAACCATTTGCCTATTTTTCTTGTGTCAACAAAACTAGTGCACATTATACAAAGTCATAGATTTTTCCATTTTTTTTCTAATCATTACTTATTTTTCTCATGTCAACAAAAATGCATGTGTACGATAATGTACACACATTAAATGTGCATACATTATACTCTAGGAAATTTTAACCCTTATGCTTATATTTTTCTTGAAAATCCAAGCCAACAGGTTGGACCTACACATAAGGTCTCATAAAGTATACAAAAAGAAGGAAATCTCAAGCTTGCTCTCCATCAAGTTTGTTACATCCCCAACTTATGATTTAGCTTAATCTTACTTTTGCATGGTAATCGGGATGATTATCAAGAGTTGAATGACTAGATGTTTGTGGAAAATATTAGATTAATCATTGTTTATGAGGAAACTGACTAATGCTAGTTAGATATGAGATTTCAAGTTGAAATGATTATTTAATTATTATGATTTATCAAACATATGATGATACACTAATCATGATTTTATGGTGGTGAGTTTGATCAAGAAAGTAATCATCCTTCAAATATGGAAGGAGGGCATCATTCAGGAGGAAGAGATAGATGTCGAGAAAAGGAGTTAAATAGCCATCTGAATATCAAACTTTGTCCTTTGAATCCTTACAATTAGGGTGAGTTACGTCTCCTATGTTAGTCTCGTATTTTCTCTTTTTGACTAGTCAACTAGACTCTTCTTGACGTCTTCAACATGAATTCGTTGAAATGATGATGTTTGCAAGAACGTCTCTTTTTGAGTCATTTGGCGATTTTAGCAAAGTTGTCGAGGACCGTTTGGTTCCATGTTGATGCAGAACACTATATTTGAGAAAAGAGTAGTTTCCTACTAGAACATACCACAAGTTAAAGTACAAGAAAATTGGTCCTTGCAGCATTACAAAAAAGATCAATGATAATGCATATGAGGTCAGTTTACCAGATGATCTCGATATTTCTCCTGTGTTAAATAATATTTTTGATTTATATGTATTCCATGGTGAGGATGATGCTGAAGATAGTCAACTAGAAGTGGCATGGCCCCACTACATTCCCAATAAGAAGAAGGAAAAGATTGCACAGGTTCTTGATAAGAAAACTATCTACACTCGGTAAGGGCATTACAACAAGTATTTAGTATAGTGGGAAGCATTGCCACCAACAGATAGCATGTGGATTATAGAGTGGGAAGTGTAGAGGTTAGATCTAGTCAAATGACAGTAGTTTGAAGACACTCACTTGCAGGAGCTACGTTCTTTTCAACCAGAGGAGAATGATGTAGGAAATTCCAAAGATCATAACTTTTGACTCGGATGTGGGTTTTCTACAAGATTTTACGGGTGGATGCATTATGAGGTGGAAAGTAGTTTTGTAAATGACCTTGGTGGGTTGGACCCTATTTTGGCACTTTTTCGGGGCTTGAAACTTTCATCTTGGCCCTCAAAATAGCAATTTAGTGTTTTTTTCCTAGATTTCTAGATTTTTAAAAAGTTACTTTTGTAATAAATTGAAACTCATGTTTCAAATTTAGAATATTAGTTGGCATTACATCCTACTTTAGTTTTAGGAAGATTTTGGTAAAAAATAGGATTTTCAGGATATGATTGTAAAATTACCTAAAATGGCAAAATTTGACAATTGTCAAAATTTGCCAAAAAAGGTAATTTTTTGATTTTTTTTGTTTTTCTTGGATATAAGAGAGTTTTCTCTCATTGTAGCAGCAGAGTTGATGAATAGAAGTTTTTTATGTTTCAGCTTCCAAATCTTTGTCTCTCATATGTTTAATGGCACAATTCTATTTAAAATTTCATAGAAAACCCACATCCGAGTCAAAAGCTATGATCTCCGGAAGTTCCTGCATCACATGTTTATTTTCCGCATTATGTATTGCGACTATTTTATCTAGATATTTATGTCTTTTGGTGAACAATGTTTTCTAGGGAACCAGTGCTCAACCCATACTCGCATTGTAAGAATGTGTCCTTATCTAATAGTGTTGGTATTATAAACACCTTGGATATTTATAATCCTTAAACCTTATATAAGGGAGTATATGTATATTTATATATGTTACATTTGTCTAAACTCTCATAGAGGCCGAACATGTATAATGACTACATAATATTTTATTTATTTATTTTTCATGTTTTGGTGGGGTACTCAGCCAATCACCACCTGCGAGGAGTGGGAAGAAGAGAAGTGGCTAAGTGTACCCTATTCTCAAGCTATTATCTTATCCAACCTATGGATGATTAAAAAGGTGGCAAGGTTTAATCTTAGGACTGAATGGTTCTTGTGAGGGCATGCATGCAAAGAATTGGTTAATACGGATTGGGATAGGGGGTTTTTGGATGCTTTTGGACGACTCTCGAGCAAGGGAGATAGAGTATTCTATTTCAGGGATATTGCTACTATAGTGAAATCTTGGAGGAGTCAAGCATGGAAATATGTATGCTTTGTACCCAGCTGCTACCTTCGAATAAGATTTAGCTATAAGTATGAGTTGTAGCTCATCATTTTACACTCAATAGTCATATTTGATTTGAGACTTCAATTGTTTAAAGGAGGGTGTTGATGGTGTCAACCCATGTTATTCATGCACTGTTATGCCATGGTCTACGAAGCCATATTAATCATCCAAAGTTATATACTATGTATTATCATGGTGTTAACTATTATTACTATCTTTGCTAAGGTCGCATATACCCTACTGTGTATATAGTAAACCCTCGACCAACTTGGATTTTGTAGTATGTGTGTTATGCATATGTGAATCTTTTGGTGTGCCGTATGGTAGAGAATTGAACCCTATTTAAACTTTTATTTTATCATGTCATCATATGATGACTGTATTTAGTGGATAGATATTATCATTGCATACTTGTGTTAAAACCCATATAGGGTTATCAACTTTTATTAAATAGCTTTCAAGCCTTGAAACTTATTATGATGTTTCATAATGTTTGAATGATAGCTATGAAGGCTTTAGGTATGTGTTATTTGTAAATCTCAATAGGGTGTCTATAATTTTAATGATTGTGATAGCCGAGAATATTGGTGCATGCTCTCAATAACTAGAGCCTTGCATATGATAGAAAGTAGAGGCCAGACCATATTATGTTTTGGAGTTATGATAATAACTAAGGATAAACCATAATATGATGAAGATTGTTCCAGTCTTGATGGAAAACTCTGTATGGAACCATTGTTTTTAACATTAAAACATAACACCTCGAAGTAAAAGATGTAAACCTTCAACTACATGTAATGGTACCTTTGTGCATGTAATGTATTTTGATATTATAATGTTTTCTCATGGTAATGAAAAGGTTCTTGTGGACATGTTGTTGTTTTTTGACCCCTATGGGTTTGATCCATATCTTTTTAAGGAAAAGTTACTCTTTGAAATGTTCTTTTACAAGAATAGAACATTGTCACCATATATCTTGTTGTGCAAAAGTAAATGAATGCTTTCTTTTCAAATGGCTAAGCTTCTTCTTAAATATTTTGAAATCAAGAAGGTCTCTTGAGATAGAACCTTGTTAGAGGGAATCGACTCTATGAGTTACTACAAGTTCACCCATAGACATTATGACATGAATGTAAAGCTTGAAAGGGGATAAACAAAGTAAACACCAAGCTAGTATAGTTAAGTGTTGAGAACATGATTGAACATTTTTCAACAAACAAATGCGGGACAATGTGACGTAGAGTCAGTAGTCCCCATTTGCTTTAGCAATGAGAACATTAAGAATGGGATATCAAGACAGGAGTCAAATGTCCAAGGAATGGACTAAGACATTTTAAACTTAACTATTCTAGACTGAGAAGGGTCAAATTATGTTTATTATAGGACATGACAACTTATAAGTTGAGTTGAGGTGGTGGACATACAACAAAATTTATTGTGTAATGTTTATGTATGTAAATATTTGGCCAAAGTAATGCATCTGTCTCTTCATGCATTGTCAGTCCATGGTGTTCCAAATGGCATAATGTCTCTAGTAGTGTCGTACATAGTTAGATTGGATCTATAGTTGTGTGACTAAGAGGCATTATGAAGGAGACAACACTAGATACTTAGATGGCTAACCTAAAGGTTCCTTATATCTTCACCTTCTATCAAGGGTAGGGTCACTTCCAGGTAGGAAGTTGTGTAAGGGATTGCCAGTCTGTGGTTAGAGGAAAAGCACCTGGATGATGCTCTCATTCACAAGCACAAGACAAGCTGAGGCTTATGAAGACATATGTCATATGCTCCAGATGCAGTACTTCTCATTATATGACTTGATAGTTAATTATTATGTATAATTTGATATTTGATGCCTTGAGCATAACTTTTTACATGCATAGTCAAGGTTATTCACTAATGAGATGTAATTGGATATTGTAATTGAATAACAAGCTTAATTATTGAAATGATAATGATTCATTCTTGTTTAACTCTAATTTGGATAATCATGATGTATTCTAATTCTTGGTTAAGATGAATACTTATGTTAATTATTGAGCATTGTGGAATGTGTTGTTACATATGGTATCAGAGCTACTGGGTTCAATACATGGACCTATGAGCTCACTACTTGATGATTACTTTTTATCTAAAACTAAAATATGCTAATGATTGGATGTTCTATGCTAGAATGGTAAGAATTAGAACACCACCGCAAAAGAAGGTAATAGAACATGGATGTTACCTACGTCATCAAAAGGGCTTGAGGGAGTGAGCCTCTAGAATGAAAAGACTCAAATAGCCTAGTTGTTTAGTACAAGCATGGTTGGTTGATGAGGAGACCTTCGCTAATGTCATGAAATGCATTAAACAGGAGTTAAGAAAAGTAGTTAGGATTGTTGCTTCCAACTCTACTGATGCATCGGTAGAACCCTCTGTACCTAAAGCACCAGCTATGGAAAATAATCCTAAGGATTATGATGTACCTAAGGAGGTTGTGGAAGAGTACCTGTGTGTAACTCCACCTCATAAAATTGAAATGATATACCTCAAAGTTGGGAAATTAACATGATAAGCTATCCTAGATTGAAAATGACTTGCAGTAGCAAGGTGTAAACAAAATTTTATAATTTTGATGGATTATATGTAATCTAATGAAAACTATAATGCAACTAAAAAATTCTGACAATATTTCCTTTCTTGTTAAAGATTACATGAATGAGAATAGATTTGTATTATGAATGAATTCAATGACATGGAAAAACTAATCCGTGATTAATCTACAAACTTTAGGAAGAAGTCGATTGCAACAAAGGATCAGATAAGAACCAAGATGGGAGATAGCCAAGATGAAGGGCAACCTTCAGGGCACTCCAAAACTAAACTTGATTCAATTATTGCCTTGATTCAAGACATAAGAGAGAGAGTAGGAACTTTTGAACAGGAAGTCAAGGGTCAACAAGGATAGTGGGATGCCTATGATGGGGGTTATGATGAGACACATCATAATGATACCACCCAAAGTGAGCACAAAGAAAATAACTTTGGCGCTAGACAAGAAGTGGATAGAAGGAACCATATGGCTATGGAATTATCTCAAGACATGAAAAAGGTTATGCCTCCTAAATTTGATGGATCTGTAAGTAGAGATGCAGCAGAGGCATGGCTTATAGAAATGGAAAAGTATTCAAAATCAAAAACTATAATGAGGTCACTAAAGAAATATGAGGAGCATTCCAGTTGGTAGGTGAAGCATCCACATGGTGGATGAATAAAAAGATGGAACTAGGCTTGAGGTCTACAAGCCTTACATGGGACATGTTTGTGGAACATTTTAGACAAAGATGGTTACCTCAACTATTCTATGATTAGAAGCTTATAGACTTTCAAAATCTAAAATAGGTTGATTTGTTTGTGAATGAATATTGGTAAAAGTTCACTTGCTTGCTTAAGTATGTGCCGCAGTACCTACAAGATGGGAGATTCTACATTCAAAAGTTTATAATAGGATTGACTACCCAGATAGACAGTGAGGTTGATGTTCATGGTCCTACTATGATGGACTAGGTATATGAAAAGGCCATCAAACAAGAACATAAACTGAAAGCTATGTCATCTTATAGAGAAAGAAACTGAAAGAGAAACAATTAGTCCCAATCCTTGCAATCCTCTAAGAAAAAGGTGAAGGGGTAAGTGCAAGAAGATGGGGGACCAAAAAGCGGTCTTAAGTGGCCACTTTTTTTTTTTGAAATCAGGAAACGCTAGCCTTGGATGAGAAATTAAGCATAGTTACACTCAAAATTTGGAGATGCAACCAAAACAATGTTCATAGTGCTCAGAGTCTACTTTCTAAACTACTAATTTTTTTAAAAATTGTATAGATTAAGGGGTTCAAAAGAGGGAGCCACAGAAATTGGTGTTGTTTCTGTCAAAAAAACATACCATAGCATGTTTTGTGGCTCCCTCAAAAGGTTAACTTTTTTTTGGTATTTTTGAAACCGCTTTAGTGAGAAATTAGCTAACAGCATGTAGTTTATGCCTAATTTTTCTGATAATTTTTGATGAATATTTTATTTTTGACTAATTTTCAAAGTGGACACATCCTAAAAAATAAAATTTTGGCCGTGCTACCCCTATAAATTTTCAAAAACTAATTGAAAATCATTTTTTTAATGTGTAGAATGGAGTCTAGTTTCTAAATATGTAATTTTTTTGAAATTTCAATGAATGGTTAATTTATAATGAAAAAAAGACCAAACAATGGTTTTTGCCCAAAACCAGACACACAAACAAAAGAAATTAAGGATGAAAGGCTTAACATTGTCAAAATGTGAAAAAAATTACATCGTTAAATAGCTAAGAGAAAGTCTAACATTACCTAGGTGTTTGATTTGTTTGACCTTGAAACACATGCAAATATGAGGGTTAGCATGAACAAAATTATGTGAAATCTTGTAGAATTTGCAAAAACATGTCTATGGATGTTGAAAAGGCACTCCAAGCCTTTGGGTTGGAAATCCAAAGAAAATCCCAAGCCTAAGGCTTGGGATTCCCAAAGAACAATATAACGCAAGCACGTTATAATGTGCTCACGTTATATTGTGATTTTTTTTCTTTTTTGCATGTTTGCCTGTGTTTTCCCGGTTTGACACAACACGAGCATGTTATAACACACTCACATTATGTCTTCCTTTGCATGAGATATGTTCAAATTTCATAAGTATGTTTCATGGATGTTTATATCTATGCTTATAGGTATGTATGCATGCTTGTATGTATGCATCTTTGTATGTATGTATGTATGCATGTATGTATGCATGTATGTATGTATGTATGTATGTATGTTTGTATGTATGCATGTATGTATGTATGTATGTATGTATGTATGTATGTATGTGTTTTGGGTTTAGTGTATATAAGGACTTGAGCCTGTATAGCTTTGAGGGTTGAGGGTTGAGGCATTAGGGCTTAAGTAATAGGTAGAGGGTAGAGGGTAGAGATTAGAGGGTTGAGGGTTACAGTTGAGCGTTAATATTCAGGTTGTTGAGTGTATAATATTAAGTGTGTAAGGCACGTGGATTAGGGTTTACGATATGGATTGAGGGCATATAAGGCATAGGGTGACTTGGGTTGAGAGCATATATGGTCTAGGTTTAATTTAAGTATAGGGTTGAGGCACAATATTTGAGGTTTAGGATATAAGGGTGAGGTTATATGGTCTAGGGATCAGGGTTTGAGGGTGTAGGCTTCAGGGTTTAAGGTATAAGGTTGATGATTGAGGGATTAAGGCTTAAGTATATTGTTGAGGGTATAAGGTTGAGGGTTTAGGGCTAGGTTTTAGGGTTTAAGGTTTAAGGGTTAAGGGTTGAGGGATAGGGTTTAAGGTTTAGGGGTAAGGGATTAGGGTTTAAGACATAGTGTTTTGGGTTGAGGGTTTAGGAATAGGGATAGCATTTAGGATTTAGGGATGAGGGATTAGGGTTGAGGGATTAAGGTTTAAGGTATAACTTGCTAAGTGTTGAGTGTTTAGGGATAGGGTTTAGGGTTCAGGGATTAGGGTTTAGAGTTGAGGGATTAGGGTTTAAAGAATAGTGTTGAGGGTTGAGGGTTTAGGGTTGAGGGATTATGGTTTAGTGTTGATGTATTAGGGTTTAAGAAATAGTGTTGAGGGTTGAGGGTTTAGGAATAGGGTTTAGGGTTGACAAATTAGGGTTTAGGGTTGACAGATTAGGGTTTAATGTTGAGAGTTGAGGGCTGAGGATTAAGGGTTGATGGTTAAGGGATTAGGGTTAAAGTATAGTGTTGAGGGTAGAGAGATTAGGGATAGGGTTTAGGGTTGAAGGTTTAATGATTGAGGGTTGAGGCTTTAGGGATGAGGGTTAAGGGATTGGGATTTAAGATATAGTGTTAAGCATAGAGGGTTTAGGGATAGGTTTTAGGGTTTAAGTTTTAAGGGTTAAGGGTTGAGGAATAGGGTTTAGGGTTTAGGAATAAGGGATTAGGCTTTAAGGTATAGTGTCAAGGGTTGAGGGTTTAGGAATAGAGATAGCATTTAGCATTTAGGGATGAGGGATTAGGGTTGAGGGTTGAGGGATTAGGGTTTAAGGTATAGTGTCGAGGGTTGAGCATTTAGTGATAGGGTTTAGGGTTGAGCATTGAGGAATTAGGTTTTAGGGTTGATGGATTAGGGTTTAAGGTATAGTGTTGAGGGTTGAGGGTTTAGGGATAGGGTTTAGGGTTGATGGATTAGGGTTTAGGGTTGACGGATTAGCATTTAATGTTGAGATTAGGGTTAGAGTGTCGAGGGTAGAGAGATTAGGGATAGGTTTAGTGTTGAAGGTTTAAGGATTGAGGGTTGAGGCTTTAGGGATGAGGGTTTAAGGCTTAAGATAGAGTGTCGAGTGTTGAGGGTGTATGGATAGGGTTTAATTTTTAAGGGTTAAGGGTTGAGGGATATGGATTAGGGTTTAAGGTATACTGTTGAGGGTTGAGTGTTTATAAATAGGGTTTATGTTTGAGGGATTAAGGTTTATGGTTGATGAATTAGGGTTTAATTTTGAGAGTTGAGGGTTGAGGGATTAGGGATAGGGTTGACGGTCAAGGGATTGGGGTTAAAGTAGAGTGTCAAGGGTAGAGGGATTAGGGATAGGGTTTAGGGCTGAAGGTTTAAGGATTTAGGGTTGAGGCTTTAGGGATGAGGGTTAAGGGATTATGGTCTAAGATATAGTGTCAAGTGTCGAGGGTGTAGGGATAGGTTTTAGGGTTCAAGTTTTAAGAGTTAAGGGTTGAGGGATAGTATCGAGCCCGTTGAGGGTTTAGGAAAAGGGATAGTGTTTAGGGTTTAGGGATGAGGGATTAGGGTTGAGGGTTGATGGATTAGGGTTGAGGGTTCAAAGATTAGGGCTTAGGAATAGGGTTTAGGGTTGAGGGTTGAGGGATTAGGGTTTAAGGTATAGTGTTGAGGGTTTAGGGATAGGGTTTAGGTTTGAGGGATTAGGGATTGACATTGAGGGTTGAGGTTTTAGAGTTGAGGGTTTAGGGATAGGGTTGAGGGTCAATGGATTAGACTTAAGGGTTAAGGGATGAAGGTTTGACATTGACGGTTGAGGGTTGAGGTTTTAGGGATAGAGTTGAGGGTCGAGGGATTAGGGTTAAAGTAGAGTGTCAAGGGTATAAGGATTAGGGATAGGGTTGGAGGGTTTAGGGATAAGGGATTAGGGTTTAAGGTATAGTATTGAGCCCATTGAGCGTTTAGAAGTAGGGATAGCATTTAGGGTTTAGGGATGAAGGATTAGGGTTGAGGGTTGATGGATTAGGGTTGAGGGTTGATGGATTAGGTCTTAGGGATGGCATTTAGGGTTTAAGGTTGAGGGATTAGGGTTTAAGGTATAGTCTTGAGGGTCTAGGGATAGGGTTTAGGGTTGAGGGATTAGAGTTAAGGGTTGAGGGATTAGGGTTTGATGTTGAGGGTTGAGGGTTGAGGTTTTAGGGTTGATGGTTTAGGGATAGGGTTGAGGGTCAAGGAATTAGAGTTAAGGGTTGAGGAATTAGGGTTTGACATTGAGGGTTGAGGGTTGTGGTTGGAGGGTTGAGGGTTTATAGATATGGTTGAGAGTTGAGGGATTAGGGTTAAAGAAGAGTGTCAAGGGTATAAGAATTGGGGATAGGGTTAGAAGAATTATGGATAAGGGATTAGGGTTTAAAGTATAGTATCGAGCCCATTGAGGGTTTAGGAATAGGGATAGCATTTAGGGTTTAAGGATGAGGGATTAGGGTTGAGGGTTGAGGCATTAGGGTTGACAATTGAGCGATTAGAGTTTAGGGATAAGGCTTAGGGTTTAGGGTTGAGGGATTAGGGTTTAAAGTATAGTGTTGAGGGTTTAGGGATAGGGTTTAGGGTTGAGGGATTAGAGTGAAGGATTGAGGGATTAGGGTTTGACATTGCGGGTTGAGGGTTGAGGCTTTAGGGTTTAGGTTTTAGGGATAGGGTTGAGGGTCGAGGGATTAGAGTTAAGGGTTGAGGGATTAGGTTTTAATGTTGATGGTTGAGGGTTTTGGGATAGGATTGAGAGTCGAGGGATTAGGGTTAAAGTAGAGTGTCGAGGGTATAAGGATTAGGAATAGGGTTGGATGGTTTAGGGATAAGGGATTAGGGTTAAAAGTATAGTATCGAGCCCGTTTAGGGTTTAGGCATAGGGATAGTATTTAGGGTTTAGGGATGAGGGATTAGGGTTGAGGGATTAGGGTTGAGGGTTGAGGGATTAGGGCTTAGGGATGGGGTTTAGGTTTTAGGATTGAGGGATAAGGGTTTAAGGTATAGTGTTGAGGGTTTAGGGATAGGGCTTAGGGTTAAGGGATTAGAGTTAAGGGTTAAGGGATTAGGGTTTGATGTTGAGGGTTGAGGGTTGAGGGTTTAGGTATAGGGTTGAGGGTCAAGGGATTAGAGTTGAGGGTTGATGGATTAGGGTTTGACGTTGAGGGTTGAGGGTTGAGGGTTGAGGGATAGGGTTGAGGGTTGAGATATTAGGGTTAAAGTAGAGTGTCAAGGGTATAAGGATTACTGATAGGGTTGGAGGGTTTAGGGATAAGGGATTAGGGTTTAAGGTCTAGTATCAATCCAATTGAGGGTTTAGGAATAGGGATAGTGTTTAGGGTTGAGGATTGAGGGATTAGGGTTGAGGGTTGAGGGATTAGGGTTTAGGGATAAGGTTTAGGGTTTAGGGTTGAGGGTTTAAGGTATAGTGTTGAGGGTTTAGGGATAGGGTTTGGGGTTGAGGGATTAGAGTGAAGGGTTGAGGGATTAGTGTTTTATGTTGAGGGTTGAGGGTCAAGGATTTAGGGTTTAGGGTTTAGGGATAGGGTTGAGGGTCGAGAGATTAGAGTTAAAGCTTGAGGGATTAGGGATGTTGAAGGTTTAGGGATAGGGTTGAGGGTTAAGGGATTAGGGTTAAAGTAGAGAGTCAAGAGTATAAGGATTAGGGATAGGGTTAGGGGGTTTAGGGATAAGGGATTAGGGTTTAAGGTATAGTATCGAGCCCATTGAGGGTTTAGAAATAGGGATAGCATTTTGTGTTTAGGGATGAAGGATTAGGGTTGAGGGTTGAGGGATTAGGGTTAAGGGTTGAGGGATTAGGGTTTAAAAATAAGGTTTAGGGTTCAGGGTTGAGGGATTAGGGTTTAAGGTATAGTGTTGAGGGTTTAGGGATAGGGTTTAGGGTTGAGGGATTAGAGTGAAGGGTTGAGGGATTAGGGTTTGATGTTGAGGGTTGAGGGTTGAGGGTTGAGGTTTTAGGTTTTAGGATTTAGGGATAGGGTTGAGGGTCGAGGGATTAGAGTTCAGGGTTGAGGGATTAGGGTTTGACATTGCGAGTTGAGGGTTTAGGGATTGGGTTGAGGGTCAAGGGATTAGGGTTAAAGTAGAGTGTCAAGGGTATAACAATGAGGGATAGGGTTGGACAGTTTAGGGATAAGGGATTAGGGTTTAAGGTATAGTATCAAGCTCGTTGAGGGTTTAGAAAAAGGGATAGCATTTAAGGTTTAGGGATGAGGGATTAGGGTTGAGGGTTGAGGGATTAGGGTTTAAGGTATAGTGTTGAGGGTTTAGGGATAGGGTTTAGGGTTGAGGGATTAGAGTGAAGGATTAAGGGATTATGGTTTGACATTAAGGGTTGAGGGTTGAGGTTTTAGGTTTTACGGTTTAGGGATAGGGTTGAGGGTCGAGGGATTAGAGTTAAGGGTTGAGGGATTAGGGTTTGACATTGGGAGTTGAGAGTTTAGGGATAGGGTTGAGGGTTGAGGGATTAGGGTTAAAGTAGAGTGTCAAGGGTATAAGGATGAGGGATAGGGTTGGACTATTTAGGGATAAGGGATTAGGGTTTAATGTATAGTATCGAGATCGTTGAGGGTTTAGGAATAGGGATAGCATTTAAGGTTTAGAGATGAGGGATTAAGGTTGAGGGTTGAGGGATTAGGGCTTAGGGATAAGGTTTAGTGTTTAGGGATAAGGTTTAGGGTTTAGAGTTGAGGGATTAGGGTTTAAGGTATAGTGTTGAGGGTTTAGGGATAGGGTTTAGGGTTGAGGGATTAGAGTGAAGGATTGAGGGATTATGGTTTGATGTTGAGGGTTGAGGGTTGAGGTTTTAGGGTTTAGGGTTTAGGGATAGGGTTGAGAGATTAGAGTTAAGGGATGAGGGATTAGGGTTTGATGTTGAGAGTTGAGGGTTGAGGGTTTAGGGATAGGTTTGAGGATCGAGGGATTAGGATTAAAGTAGAGTGTTGAGGGTATTAGGATTAAGGATAGGGTTGGAGGGTTTAGGGACAAGGGATTAGGGTTAAAGGTATAGTATCAAGCCCATTGAGAGTTTAGGAATAGGGATAGCTTTTAGGGTTTAGGGATGAGGGATTAGGGTTGAGGGTTGAGGGATTAGGGTTTAGGGATAAGGTTTATGGTTTAGGGTTGAGGGATTAGGGTTTAAGGTATAGTGTTGAGGGTTTAGGGATAGAGTTTAGGGTTGAGGGATTAGAGTGAATGGTTGAGGGATTAGGATTTGATGTTGAGGGTTGATGGTTGAGGTTTTAGGGTTTAGGGTTTAGGAATAGGGTTGAGGGTCAAGGGATTAAAGTAAAGGTTTGAGGGATTAGGGTTTGCCATTGAGGGTTGAGGGTTGAGGTTCAAGGATTGAGGGTTTAAAGATAGGGTTGAGGGTTGAGGGATTAGGGTTAACATAGAGTGTCAAGGCTATAAGGATTAGGGATAAGGGATTAGGGTTTAAGGTATAGTATCGAGCCCATTGAGGGTTTAGGAATAGGGATAGTTGGCCTTAGGGTTTAGGATTAGCTGAGACCTAGATGGCTAAGCATGGATGGAGAGGTATAGAAGGTGCAACTGAGAGACATAGAGAAGGGAGAGGTAGAGAGGTGAGGGAGAGAGATAAGTGAGATATAGAACATGAGCTAATGGAACTAGAGGTGAGATATTGTAAAGGTGCTATTGGAGGTGAGATAGGCACAAATATTTATGGATCAATCTATAGTAGGACAAAACGCGAGCGTGTTATAACACACTCACATTTTGTCCTACTATAGAAATGGTAAAAAAGTGTTGACCCCCATTATCCAGGCCCTACATGCTCTGTTTTCATGCTGATTATGCATGTGTTCTAACAAAAAAGAAGTGCTTTCATGTTGTTGGGAAGTTCACATGCACATTTTATGCCTTCTACTACCTTTGCATGATCTTTCCACCACCTTTTCTGCTTTGCCAACTTGAGAAGGAGGAAATAACATAGTTTTCACACCAAGTTTGATATATATCTATTCAAGTTTCATATTTTGTAGTGTTGCAATGTTAATTGTGATTCAATTTTAGGAATCTAACATTATAGATTGGTTAATAGTATTGTTGTTACTAATTATATTTGAGTGTTATTCAAATTAACATTGAAAGGGAATGAAGTTGTGAAAAACTCAAATTGTTGAGGAGTTTGATGCAAGAAGAAAAAACACTACACAATTGGGTACTCTATCCATTCGAATCTTCATTTTTTAGGTATGTCAAGTCTTTACATACATGGTCTTTACATTTTCCTTAATCTTATATGAATTACTTTATCATGCCTTATCATACATGTTTAAAATAGACACATTCCCAATTAAGAAAACAGCCTACAATCTCACATGATGCCATGTATATTTTCTACACTTGGTCTCTTTAATAATTATGTGTAATAAACATACCTTAACATACCATGATGTCCAACTACACAAGAATAAATCCTTACAACATAATAAAAATACAATCCCACTATTATCTTGTCATATTAACAAGTTAAAATACAAATGAATAGGTGCCAAGATCATATAAGAATGCACATGACATGATGATTTGTATGCACCTATTCATGATGATTTGTATGCACATGACACAACAATATTTCAAAATTTCCTAATTATCCTTTATTAGTACATGATGGTGGTTACCTTGATTGACCATATACCATTCAATACCCTAAATTACAAAGATTAGTCTAATGATTTTTAGACAATCCTAGGTATGTGATGTAGAGGTAGGGTTCAACTCAATCCAAAGGGCTCATACCAATAGTTTCTTCAAATTTCATAAGCTTTCCTCTCAAGTAATCTCCCTATACAAAGGCACAAAGAGGGTCTTCAATACTTCAAAACCTAACAAGGCTACTAGAGGTCTTCTTACCCCTTAGGAACTTAGACACAACCATTCTAAACCCTTACTCAAGTCTACACTCTTCAATTGTTGTCTATTCCTTCACAAGCCACCCAAATCCTAGTAGCCCTAGTACTAACAAAACACCTTCTCAATTCCAAATCCTAGTAGCCCTAGTAACAACAAACATGTCAAATTGGGTTTGCCTCAACCTTTTCAAGCATGAAGTCCCATGTACTCTTCACTTGTAGTCTCAATAGGTGACTCTCCTTTGACCTTATCCTCATCTAGGACTGAAGTGAACTTTGTACCATAATGCTTTGTATGGCTGCAATAACATTGTGCAATAATGCTTTGTATGGCTACAATAATTTGCTCTGTATGCTTTGTACCTATTTTGGTTGAGTGACATTTACTCTTTTACATGATGATTGTATGTACATTTACTATGAAGGTTTGAATGACATATATTTTAGTTATTTGTATGGATTCATTTCTTAGTAACTAATATTGGTCTCTTTATCATGCTACAGAGAAATTCTCTGTCATGCTAAGGAAACGATCAAGAATTAAACCAACATAGGAAGAGATAGAAGCTAAGAATGCAAAGAAAGCAGTGGCTATGGGGGAACTTCGTGAGAAGAGGAAATTAGACACGATAAATGAAGACATGCTAATTAAAGGGGAACCACAACCATCACAAAGAGATATGGTATTAGTGGCACAAAGAGAATGAATGCAAGGGATAGTTGGCCTTAGGGTTTAGGATTAGCTGAGACTTAGATGGCTAAGCATGGATGGAGAGGTAGACAAGGAACAACTGAGAGACATAGAGATGGGAGAGGTAGAGAGGTGAGGGAGAGAGATAAGTGAGATATAGAACATGAGTTAATGGAACTAGAGGTGAGATATTGTAAAGGTGCTAGATTGGAGATGAGATAGGCACAAATATTTATGGATCAATCTATAGTAGGACAAAACGTGAGCGCGTTATAACGCACTCACATTTTGTCCTACTATAGAAATGGTAAAAAAGCGTTGACCCCCATTATCCAAGCCCTACATGCTCTATTTTCATGCTGATTATGCGTGTGT
This sequence comes from Cunninghamia lanceolata, assembly GCA_027924645.1. NCBI lineage: Eukaryota > Viridiplantae > Streptophyta > Pinopsida > Cupressales > Cupressaceae > Cunninghamia > Cunninghamia lanceolata. The sequence goes on from BSBN01000413.1 coordinate 56,448, forward strand.
TCTGACAAAAAAGAAGTGCTTTCATGTTGTTGGGAAGTTCACATGCACATTTTATACCTTCTACTACCTTTGCATGATCTTTCCACCACCTTTTCTGCTTTGCCAACTTGAGAAGGAGGAAATAACATAGTTTTCACACCAAGTTTGATATATATCTATTCAAGTTTCACATTTTGTAGTGTTGCAATGTTAATTGTGATTCAATTTTAGGATTCTAACATTATAGATTGGTTAATAGTATTGTTGTTACTAATTATATTTGAGTGTTATTCAATTTAACACTGAAAAGGAAGGAAGCTGTGAAAAACTCAAATTGTTGAGGAGTTTGATGCAAGAAGAAAAAACACTACACAATTGGGTACTCTATCCATTCGAATCTTCATTTTTTAGGTATGTCAAGTCTTTACATACATGGTCTTTACATTTTCCTTAATTCTATATGAATTACTTTATCATGCCTTATCATACATGTTTAAAATAGACACATTCCCAATCAAGAAAGCAACCTACAATCTCACATGATGCCATGTATATTTTCTACACTTGGTCTCTTTAATAATTATGTGTAATAAACAAACCTTAACATACCATGATGTCCAACTACACAAGAATAAATCCTTACAACATAATAAAAATACAATCCCACTATTATCTTGTCATATTAACAAGTTAAAATACAAATGAATAGGTGCCAAGATCATATAAGTATGCACATGACATGATGATTTGTATGCACCTATTCATGATGATTTGTATGCACATGACACAACAATATTTCAAAATTTCTTAATTATCCTTTATTAGTACATGATGGTGGTTACCTTGATTGACCATATACCATTCAATACCTAAATTAAAGAGATTAGTCTAATGATTTTTAGATAATCCTAGGTATGTGATGCAGAGGTAGGGTTCAACTCAATCCAAAGGGCTCATACCAATAGTTTCTTCAAATTTCATAAGCTTTCCTCTCAAGTAATCTCCCTATACAAAGGCACAAAGAGGGTCTTCAATATTTCAAAACCTAACAAGGCTACTAGAGGTCTTCTTACCCCTTAGGAACTTAGACACAACCATTCTAAATCCTTACTAAAGTCTACACTCTTCAATTGTTGTCTATTCCTTCACAAGCCACCCAAATCCTAGTAGCCCTAGTACCAACAAAACACCTTCTCAATTCCAAATCCTAGTAGCTCTAGTAACAATAATCATGTCAAATTGGGTCTGCCTCAACCTTTTCAAGCATGAAGTCCCATGTACTCTTCACTTGTAGCCTCAATAGGTGACTCTCCTTTGACCTTATCCTCATCTAGGACTGAAGTGAACTTTGTACCATAATGCTTTGTATGGCTGCAATAACATTGTGCAATAATGCTTTATATGGCTACAATAATTTGCTCTGTATGATTTGTACCTATTTTGGTTGAGTGACATTTACTCTTTTACATGATGATTGTATGTACATTTACTATGAAGGTTTGAATGACATATATTTTATTTATTTGTATGGATTCATTTCTTAGTAACTAATATTGGTCTCTTTATCATGCTACAGAGAAATTCTCTGTCATGCTGAGGAAACGATCAAGAATTAAACCAACATAGGAAGAGATAGAAGCTAAGAATGCAAAGAAAGCAGCAGCTATGAAGGAACTTTATGATAAGAGGAAATTGGACACGATAAATGAAGACATGCTAATTGAAGAGGAACCACAACCATCACAAAGAGATATGGTATTAGCGGCACAAAAAGAATAAATGCAAAAAAATTGTGCTATGAGAGATTTGAATACCATAGTTGGAGACACGTCCTCTACCACAAGTCAACATGTAGGGACACCATCTACCGCATCTCAAGTTGAGAGTACATCATCACTCACATGTGATGAAGGAGGTACGCCATCATTCCCACCTCAACCTCAAGGTATGTCATCTATTCCATCTTTGATCAAAGGTATGCCATCTAGCCCATCTCATTTAAATATTGATGAAATTCTTAATGTTGAGATGAATTTACCTAACTCAACACCACCTAGAATTTTGCATAGAAAGCCAAAGTATTTGATTGATATTGATGAGAATATTTTGCAGCCAATGGAAGGTAAGATTCCAAAACACACTTGTAGAAGATATGCTCATAAGATTTGGAGATTGTTCTTTGAAAAGTTAAATGAGACTGCAAGATGTCAACTATTCATTGAAATGATGTGAAGTATAAAGTATAGGTCCATCATGAAGATTCTTGGGTTGAGAATATCAGAGGCTTTAAGTGAAAAATCTATTATTAAGAATCTAATGAGTGTGTATGAGAGTGTGGGTAACACCTCAAGCACAAAAGATAGTAATGCAACACGGAGTGTGATTACATCGACTATAGTAAGTAGTCAAACGAGGAAAGATTGTCTCATTAGAAAGATGAGTCAATAATTGTGAATTAATAGGAAAACTTTATCAAGAGCCATTGGAAGACACCAAAGAATTGAGGACACTAATGCCAATGAATTATGGGCGTTCTTGGGGAGACTACCACAAAAAGATAAACCAATTGTTGAAGCATTGAGATCACTAATTGAAGACTTTTGGAAAAATTACACAAGGGTATCTCTAAATCAAAGGGATGTGGTAAGAAGGAGAATTGGTAGTCGAAACCATGAGCCACATCCAAAGCATATTTTGGATTAGACTCAAACATAGTTTTATGGTAATATTCTAGAGAAGTATCCTCAAATTGAAATTTGTCAAAGATAGTTTGAAATGCTAAAACCTTTCTATGTCAAGATAAGTCACACACGCACTACTTGTTGTTGTAGATTACATATTGAATTTTCTAACCATTTTGATGTTTATAGGTCTATATGTTTAGATTTACATACTAACAATGTTTTGCAGGGTTGTGGCATATGTGCCCCACCAACATCTTTAAGAGACTTCATATCAAGAATTTTATGTGAAAGAGAGGAAGGGAAAATATTCTACAAGAAATTATGCTTGGATGGCACATGTCATCGTTGCGGTGGCTTGCAATGTTTGCCAATATGTGAACATATGGAAAGAACATATGCAGTTGGAAATGAACTAATAGAGTTCAGCAAGTATAAAACAATGGCATACAATACAAAAGATGGTAAAGAAGCAAAGAGGTGTGAATTGGTTATTGAAAAGATTTCAGTGTATCAGTTTATGCCTATATTTCATGACAGCATAGTGTATGAGTATGCAAGACATGCCCATAGAGCTCGATGGTTGGACTTGTAATTAAAGTTATGTAAGGACACATTTCCAGTTGGTAGCATTGTTTTAGTTGTCAACTTTGCAGAGAACTACAGTCTACAGCTACAACATGAGGTGCAATCACAATATTACAACTCCACACAAGTTTTTATATTTGTGCACATCACATTCATTCATGTGAATGATAGTACAGAGGATGATAGAAAGATCATAAGGGAGTATAATTTCTATATCAGTGATGATCACACACATTCTACAGAGTTTGTACAAAGTTGCTTTCAGGTGTTCTACAATGATTTGGCTAGAAGGGGCATATCATTTAGTCAGCATATCATATGGTCAGATAATTGTGCGTCACAATTCAAGAAATCACAAAATTTCTATTGGCTGAGCAGGAGACATAATTTTATAGGTATTCAAGATATGTGAAACTTTTGTGAGGCCAGGAATGGAAAGGGGGAGCATGATGGTGCAAGATCATGTATCAAAAGAGCCATAGCATGAGAAGAGTTAGAGTATAAAGAGGATGCAAAGTTGATAGATGCAAAATTGATCATCGAGTGGTGGAATACTTCCATGGGTCTAAGTAATGAAGGTAAGTCTTTAGTTCGTAGATTTTTTTGGTTGATAGATGATACTAACATTGGACCATATGAGGACTGTTCTACATTGACAGGATCAAGTGAAATGCACTCTTTCAGAAGCTCAATTGTAGGTTCATGGAGTATCCATATGTGAAAGATGTCATCTTTTTGTTCTTCCTATATAATTAAAGTTTGGGATGAGTGCGAGTCAAAGGAGTGGGTTGACGAATGGCAGTTAAGTTATCTTAGCCCACTGGACACGTATCGACCCTCGATAGCACTGGAACTAACACAGATGGAATCATTAGTTGACTTTGACCACATATTAGATCTAGTTCAACTAGGTAATATATCTATTTGCATAGTTTTTGAAATTCCTAATGTCATCTTACTTTGTAGTGTTTTTGTAATGTTGACTAATTTCATCTAATTTGCTACACATATCAATGTAGGACATGTATATGTAGTTATTGTAGATGAAGATAATGAAGAGGGAACACATTATTACTTATGTCATTATGTTGAGCCCAAAAAGAAATTGGAGGCCCTAGTTACATATGGAGAAAATATCGAATACCCTATAGGCTTAGGACTTATTACTGGGACATGGCTTAGAAGGTACCCACATAAGAGTGTTAATGTTTGGATGTTTCAAGAATTTGACATGCATGAGAATATTCTTCATTACTCAAACTTTGTCATGGCATCCAATGTTCATTTGATACAATATCAGGGTAGATTTTTGAACAAGACCTTGTGGAAGGTGCGTGAGTTTAACCATGAAGCAATACTTGACACAATAAGAGTAGAGCAGACTTGGATGGTTCATTGGATTAATTTTAAGTATTCACATTGAATTTGTAAAGTCATGTTACATTGAGTTGTAAGTATGCACATTGATTTGTAAGGTTTGTCTTTTTTTATTTGCTACTGCATTTTTACACATATACACATTTTTACATCATCATGTTATGCTTCATGGGGTTAGATCTAAGTGATGGATAAAGTTGATCCTAAGAATAATGTATAAAATATAGGTGTCTCTAGGTGTCTTGGTTTCTAACTAGATAATAGGTGTTTCTAATTGTGTCTTAGGTATATACAATATGTCAACTAGGTAGATAGAGACTAGAAAAAAACTATTTAATCTAATCTAGGTGTCTTAGGTAGATACTATATATCAATGACCTGTCTAGAGACTAGAATAAGGTATAATTTAGAATGATCTACGTGTCTTCTAGGTAGGTGTCTTATATAATTTAATCTAGGTGTCTTAGGTAGGTACTATATGTCAAGTAGGTCTACCATAATAGGTGTCTTATGTAGAACTATAATCTAGGTGTCTAGTTGACTTAGGTCTAGACTACGATAAGGTATAAAGACTAGGTGTCTTAGGTCTACTATGTCTATAAAATCTAGATGTACATACTCTACAATAGGTGTCTTAGGTGTCCTACGTCTACTAGACTACATGTGTTTTAGGCCTTAGGTGAGGTGACATGAGCTTCCACCTTCACATGGTTGGCCTTGTCAGTATAAAATATTTATATTTCTTGAAGCTAAGGGAAGCTCTTTTTCTTAATAGGAAAACTTTATCGACTTCAGTTGCACTAATGGTGTAGAGGCACCCAGGTTGTCATGCCTCCAAGAGGGGTCAAAAAGTGAAATTGTGTTTTGATTCAATCAATTGTATGTAATAAGGTCTTCTAAGACCATTTCATGTGTTTTTGAGCTAGTTTGAGTCATTTGGGGTCAGTTTGAGTCTTTGAGTCTTGTTGCAAAAAAGTGTCAATGTTGTCAAGTTGCACAAAGCAACTTTTGTATTTTTGGTGTCCTGCTCCTGATGCGACCAAATTGATAGTTCCAACAAAAATGGGTATGTTTAGGCTAGGCATGGTCCTATTTTTTATGCAAACATGCCAAAATAATCCGAGCTACATTGTACCAACGATATCCCTGAAGAATCTAAAGTGCAAAAAGATAGCAATTTTTGATGAGTTGTTACTCATAAACCATGTCACTTAGAAACATTTTGTCTAAGGCAACGCGATCATGTAGGGTTCCTCTACAATAATGTCTCTCAATTTTTTATATCTTTGAGGTGTTTTCCCATGGTGAAAGGTTTTCTATGCCCCAAAAATCGTCAAAAGGAGGTAGTGTAAATTTGCAAAGGGGTGTAACTTTTGTCCTGCTCCTGATGCGACCAAACTAATAGTTCCAATGTGTCTAGATAGGTATGTTTAGGCTAGGCATGGTCCTATTTTTTACCTAAACATGTCGAAATAATCCAAGCTACATTGTACCGACAATATCCCTGAAGAGTCCAAAGTGCAAAAAGGCAGCAATCTTTGATGAGATTTTACTTGAAAACCATGTCACTTAGAAATAGTTTGTCTTAGTAAACACAATCACTCAGGGTTCCTCTTCAATAACCTCTCTCAATTTTTTATATCTCTAAGGTGTTTTTCCGTGGTGAAAGGTTTTCTGCTGCCCCAAAAATCATCAAAAGGAGGTAGTGTCAAGTTGCAAAGGGGTGTAACTTTTATCCTGCTTATGATGTGACCAAACTGACTGTTCCAACACACCCAGATGGGTACATTTACAGTAGGTATGGTCCTATTTTTCACCCAAACATACTGAAACAATCTGAGCTACATTGTACCGATGATATCCATGAAGAGTCCAAAGTACAAAAAGGCAGCAATCTTTGATGAGATATTACTCAGAAACCATGTCACTTAGAGACATTCTGTATGAGGCAACACAATCACGTAGAGTCTCTCTACAATAACCTCTCTCAATTTTTTATATCTTTAGGCGTTTGCCCATGGTAAAAGGTTTTCTACTACCCCAAAAATTATCATAAGGAGGTAATGTAAAGTTGCAAAGGGGTGTAACTTTCGTCCTGCTCCTGATGTGACCAAAATGACTATTCCAACTTGTTCGGATGGGTATGTTTAGGCTAGGCATGGTCCTATTTTTCATCCAAACATGCCGAAACAGTTCGAGCTACATTGTACCAATGATATATCTGAAGAGTCCAAAGTGTAAAAAGGTAGCAATTATTGACTAGATGTTACTCAAAAACTATGTCACTTAGAGACATTTCGTCTAAGGAAACACAATCATGTAGGGTCCCTCTATAATAACCTCTCTTAATTTTGTATATCTTTAAGGCTTTTGCCCGTGGTGAAAGGTTTTCTTCTGCCCCAAAAATCGTCAGAAGGAGGTAGTGTAAAGTTGCAAAGGGGTGTAAATTTCATCCTGCTTCTGATGTGAACAAACTGACTATTCCAATGCATCCAGATGGGTATGTTTAGGCTAGGCATGGTTCTATTTTTCACCTAAACATGTCAAAATAGTCTGAGATATATTGTACCGATGATATCCTTGAAGAGTCCAAAGTGCAAAAAGGCAGCAATCTTTGACGAGATGTTAATCAGAAACTATGTCACTTAGAGGCATTTCGTCTAATGCGACACAAGCATGTAGGGTCCCTCTACAATAAACTCTCTCAGTTTTTTATATCTTTGAGACGTTTGCCCATGGTGAAAGGTTTTTTGCTGCCCTAAAAATCATCAGAAGGAGGCAGTGTAAAGTTGCAAAGGGGTGTAACTTTCATCCTGCTCCTGATGCAACCAAACTGACTATTCCAACATGTTTGGATGGGTACATTTATACTAGGTATGGTTTTATTTTTCACCCAAACATGCTAAAACAGTCTGAGCTACATTGTACCGATGATATCCCTGAAGAGTCCAAAGTGGAAAAAGGCATCAATCTTTGACGAGCTGTTAGTTAGAAACTATGTCACTTAGATACATTCTATTTGAGTCAACATAATCAAGAAGGGTCCCTCTACAAAAACCTCTCTTAGTTTTTATATCTCTGATGCATTTGCCCATGGTGAAAAGTTTTCTACTACCCGAAAAATCATCAGGAGGCAGTGTAAATTTGCAAAGGGGTGTAGCTTTCATTCTTCTCCTTGTGTGGCCAAATTGACATTTCCAACATGTTTGGGTGGGTACGTTTAGGATAGGCATGGTTTTGTTTTGTACCCAAACATGCTGAAACAGTCCGAACTACATTGTACCGACGATATCCCTGAAGAGTCCAAAGTGCAAAAAGGCATCAATCTTTGATGAGTTGTTACTCAGAAACTGTGTCACTTAGATACATTCTATCTAAGGAAACGTGATCAAGTAGGGTTCCTCTACAATAACCTCTCTCAGATTTTTATATTTTTGAGGTGTTTGCCCGTGGTGAAAGGTTTTCTACTACCCCAAAAATTATCAGAAGGAGGTAGTGTAAAGTTACAAAGGGGTGTAACTTTTGTTCTTCTCCTCGTGTGGCCAAACTAACAATTCTAATGCATCTGGATGGGTATGTTTAGGCTAGGCATGGTCCTATTTCGCACCCAAACATGCCAAAATAGTCTGAGCTACAAACACTAACTAGTCTTCAATCTTTAAACACTACAAATACCATGATATCAATTAAATATGACCTTCAATTATAATATGGCGCTTAGGCTTTTGAGAGTTTACCGGAGAGGCCTATTGAGTTAGGTTGAAGGGCCGATGAAATAATGACTTAAAGACCCTTTATAGGTTGATTTAAGAGATAGTAACTTGTGATTATAAGTTAATATTAAATTAAAACAAAAGTGCACTTTACACACGACAGGCAATTGAGGGTTTTAAAGTCTTAAGAAATCTTGTGTCTTCTAACTTCTTATTGCATGAACAAAACCACATCCACCATGAACATGAACCTTGCATCATATCAACCTTCCAAGATAGATCTTATCGTGAAAACTATATTCATAACAAAACCTTGCATGAACAAAACCACATCCACCATGAACATGAACCTTGCATCATATGAACCATGTTTGTCTTGTGCAGCATCAACATGAACATTGACATCAATGACAAACAACCTTGAACCTTGGTTGTTGATGACTTATGGAAGCGTATAGCCCCAATGTTATGTTGCATACTAAAATTAGGTAAGACTTAATGTACTCTCATAACCTCACCTTATATGCAAGAGGAATTAGATTTAATAACCACAATGGTCATCAGGTGCTCATAAGCATATGATTATGACTATCTTATTCAAAAAAATAAACATACTCTTTGCATCCCAATATGGTATAATAACAAGAAATTAAGAAATATTTTCAATATAGCAACTCATAAAGAATATGGATCAGCATACTCATTTGAATATTTTCAATTGAGAAACTTATAAAGAATATAAATATTTTCTATTCAACATGATGATTCATTTTTATTTTTAATATAACTTTTATCTTTTAGTTCCAGAATGAGGTATAGGTGATACTTAAATAATAATAGCTAGCTTATTGGATTAACAAACATCCTATGTAATACATTTAGACTTTAAATATTTGAAGTAACCATCTACAAATATCCATTCAAATGTGGATTTATAATCCAAATATGGACGCCATCAATAAAAAATATTTGTATTAACCAAATATCCATATAGGCATACATCAATATCTGTCAAAATAAGTATAACATATATACAAAATAGCCATATAGGCATACAATGTCTCCTATATGCAATACAAAATGTATATCCGCAAATGCCATATAGGCATACAACAAAGGACCCCAATAAGTATTCATTCCCCTCTGTTTGGTGAAGGGAATAGATCATGAGAAGCCTTTGATTTTTAGGAGGATGGAGACATGTATGAGGGTGGCCTACTATAAACCTAAGGGTTGCTCCTCCTATTTAGTTCTTCATGGACCTATAGCTTTTACAATAAAAAGTATAGACATTGATATATAGAAATTACATGTTATAAAAAATGAAACATTTAACAAAATAATCACTTACTAGTACCATATAATCTACCTCCTCATTTGCCTTAGTAGCAGGATTAGGCTGTGGTGATGTCATGTCCTATAGAAATCATCCAGATAGAAATTAAACTTCAAATCAATAATCATTTGATTTTTCAAAAATAAACAACTATAACATTGAATGTAAATTCAAATTTACTAATCTGCCTCATACCCCCATCAATGGCATGGAGCTATGAATTGTAGTGGACACACCATGCTCCATTGCCCTATGAACTTCAGGGGGTGTCTCTGTAGCCCGCATCATCTAAAAATAAAACAACATTATTCAATTATGAAACTAGAATAGTGATGCAAGTCATGGTTCCTAACATACACACACGTTCACCTAAACATGGAAGTACACACAATAAAACACACTATGATATTCATTATCAACAATGCATCACTATGATACAAATATACACATAATACACATAATCACAATAAAGATTTTTCTCTCTTGGTGATATACTATAGCTCTTTCTTATAGACATAGGGATGTAAGAAATTGAGTCAATAGAATTGACATAAGTTTGTAGGGGAAAGGTTTAGTGTAGATTTGAAGATTTTGGTTATGGGTGACTTGTTGCCCCCATAATTAATACCTAAAACCTAGATGATGTTCGAGTCAATCATATGCTATATAAGATGTCATAGGCTAATGCCTCTCTCTGGTGTCATGTCCTGGGGTCTAATTGGTGGTAATTGGATGAGATTATTAGACAGAATTTGTCAAAGAATAGTGTGGAGGGGATCAACAAGCTTTGGTAGACATGTATGGAAAATGTGGTAGCATAGACAAGGCAATGAGCTATTTGAAAAGATGACTCAAAGAAAAGTGGTCTCATGGTGATGTCCTTGTCTATGCATCTGCTTCTCATGGAATTCCATGAGAGCACATTTCTTTGAGCCTTTTTTTCAAATTTAACTATATTATAATTAAAATTTTGTCATCTATCAACATCTAGCTATTAGTTACGCAATGTTTAATAATGCTTTGAGTGTGAAAGATGAGCAATGCAATGTGATCAATGATATGAATATAAAATACAAAAATCTAATAAGTATAATTTATTAGTTAAACTATTTATTTTATTACATCAGTGAATCTTTGAACTACACCACCACTGGTAGGTGTTGCCGTGAAATCTCTAAGATTAACCTATTCAACATCCAAAATCAGATATTAGAATACCATTCATAATACAATGCTATTCACATGTAATATTTATAATTGTTTACTAGTTACATACCCCGACAGTAGATGTCATAGTGTAAAATGCAGGTGGAGTACTGCTGAGAGCTGCATCAATGGTATGACCCTCAAATTTCATCAAAATCATCAAATTAAATTAGTTAATCTTGCATTTCAAAAATAAAATTTAATAAATTAAATTCAATGAACTTGCTAATATTTACCTAAGTATCAAAGTTGAAAGTCTCACTCAGGAGGGTATCTATCATCACCATCTACTCAGCTGTAGATGTAGCCTGTGCACCTATGTCTTGACTATCCATGGGGTCATAACCACACGCTAACCTGCAAGTCTGACAAGTATGGGGTGGGACCCTACTCCTCACACTATCTCCCAACCCACACTATGTTGCAGGATTGCCATGCTCTATGATACTCTGGGTCAAGGCACTAATGGACTGAAGTGTATCGACCTCAACACTCTCCTTCACAATGGAAGGGATAGACACATGCTCATGGGATGGTTTGCTGATTACTCATCTCACTGGCTGCTGTGGGTCAACAATGCCCTTGGTCTATCTTGTGCTGACCCCCCACCTCTACCTTGGAAGTCCTGCATATCAAAATAGTTTAGCACTTTGTTGAGGACAAACTCGCAGTAGAGTTTCCTCAAAAAGTATTGCGAGACCTCATTATTATTGCATGGAGGATGGTCAAAAACCATCCACCACCTCTGCCCAAAATTGTCCCTTATCACTTGGTTGTTGCACCAATGGATAGGGAACCTCTTACATGTAATGGGTGGAGGTTGGTTTGTTTGTGGGTTTGTGAAAATGGAACACAAGTCCAAATTTGTAATTTGTAACTTTTTCACATCTTCATATGATAGCTTGTCTGCATAATACTCTCTAAACTCTCTCCTCTTATCCGACCAACTAGATATTTGCTTTCTAATTGAATCTACATTTGATAACATAGATTCAAGAGATTGAGCAAGCGTGGACCTATGCAAGGTTAAAGTTGAAGGATCTTTCAACCTTGCAATTATGTCTTCAATTTCTTTTTTATTGTTTTCAATTCCCCCATTAGATTTTCTTGTGTTCCAGGGGCATGCCGAGGAATGGATGGAGGAGTTTGTTGTTCGAGTTGTTCTTTGGCAGGTATTTCCTCTTCAAGATTTTGTGGATTTTGAGGAGGAGGAGGAGGTACATTAACATTTCCTAACAATTAAGGAAATTTACATCAAAAATCAACTCAAACCTACCTATTTAGAAAAAATTCAAACAAAAAAGTAAATAAAACTCACCCCTTTGGCATGCTTGACATCATGGTGGAATTTTGGTGATGAATGTGTGAGATTTTGGTGTCAAATCGGGTCTTCAAAAATGCAAGCGTGTTCCTTAGGGTTTGCAGGTTGTGGGTGTAGAGAAAAAAAAATCAAATGAGCAGAAATTCTCTTTATATATATAATTAAACATAATGCGCTCATGTTATAATAGGGCACTCGTGTTATAATAGGAGCACGTTATGGTTTGGTTTTGCCAAGCCTTAGGCTCATCATTACCAAACCATAACGCGAGCACATTATGTCTTAATTTTTTTTGAAAAAAATTTGGCCACTCTTTGGCCCCCCAACTTTTTGCACTTCCCCGAAGAAACAAGATTTTATTCAGAAAAATGATAAAGGGATCAAACATAATCAAACTGAGTCCAAGGGAAAGAAGAAGGGCAATAACTACTCCAAGAAGAATGTAGACAATTGAAGAAAACCTCAGGAGAGGTGAGGACTAGTGGCAGGGTGCTACGCATGTGGCAGAGATCATTACACCAAAAATTGTCCTGGGTAAAACCAAGAAGTTGGGTCCACAAAGAGGGGAAGTTTCAACCAAAAAAACTCTCACAGGAAATGCATGTGTTATTAAAAAAATGCGTATGCGCTTAGCTACAGGTACCCAAGCCTAAAATGCATATGCGTTATAAAACACATATGTGTTATATAACAAGAAACACATACGCATTATAAAACACGTATGTGTTATATAACAAAAAATGTATACACATTATAAAACACGTATGTGTTATATAATGTGTACACATTATAACACGTATGCATTTATTAAAGGTATTCAAATGGGCAAATACATAAGGCATATGCTTTTAGTTTTAAGAACGCGTATGCGTTTAGTTTCAAGAACGCGTATTCATTTTAAGAACATGTATGTGTTTTATAACGCATACATTTTTTTCAAATTTTGAGGCTTGAGAAAGGCTTGGCAACCCAACCCTTAGCCTTTGATCTGCAACTAAAGAAACTAATGCAAGTTCAAGAGAAATGTCCAACTTTGGCAATATAGATGATGGACTTTTTTTTTGAATTAATCTATGAAATTAAAACCCATTATAGAACATGATTTCTAGTTTCCAAATATATAATTTTTTTTAAAGAGTGGATTATGTTTTTTTTTTTAATTAATTTCTAAGCAAGTCGGTCCATAAACTTGAATTATTAGGTTTTTTGTTGTTTAATAACTTTTTTTGCTTAATTTTTTTGTAAAAAAATTCTATGACATCAATCATCAAACAATTCTCTACAAAATGAAAAAAATATCAAAAAATATTTATTTTAGGTCCAATAATGCTATCCGTACATGTTGATTTTTAAAAACAACAATTAGGGCTAATAAAAATCAAGAAAAAAAATATTAAAAAAAATAACAAAAAAATATCCTCATCAATATTCATGTTGTTTTATATCTTTTCCTAAAAGGAATTAGAAAAATACTTTTATTCAGGTCAAAAATGTTTGTACACGTGCATGGTATGGTAAAAAAATGACTTTGAAAAAGTGGTTTTTATACATGTCTATCAAAATTTAATTTCTATCATTTGGGTATTTTAATAAATTACATATTTGGAAACTAGATTGAAAATACTAAATTTCATATTACTAACTTTTTTAAGATTCATTGCGTAAGTGCTTCAAATTTTTAGTCCAAGTGTGACAAATTCTATAAAACAACAAAAACACTTCCACATTTTGAGCTTTTTGTGGACCCAACTTCTTGCATTAGCCCTCCTAACAAGACACAGGGAGCACAACCAAGAGGAAACCCTCTACCTTCTCAATAAGTGGCATTCCAGTAATGCATTCATGCAACCTTGGACAATAGGCAAGCCCGATACGAAAGAACTCCCATTGAAACAATAGGTATTTTATCTAATTTTCTGATTTTAGTTTTGATTGACATTGGTGCTACCGAATTTTTTGTTTCCTCTAAAATTGTAAGCAAGATTCCTAGAAAGGCTAGATTCGTGGCAAACACATGGTCTGTAGAATATACAAGTCAAACCAAGGCTTAGGTAGAGAAATTCCTATTTGAGGCTAGGGTTGAACTTTCAATTTTCTCCATGGAAGTAAAGCTTTATGTAGCCCCACTAGGCTCATATGATGTTATCCTAGGGATAAATTGGCTATGGAGACATCAAGCCAAAGTGGATTGTCATGAGAAAACAATAGAGTGTCTTGATGACTTAGGAAACAAAGTCTTTCTACAAGGGAACCCTAGGGAAGTCAAACTAAGACAAATTTCTGCTCTGCAAATGAAAAGAGCTCAAAGAAATGGATGCCAGACTTTTTCTTTCAAAATGAAAAAACTAAATGAGATTGCAGAAACCAATTTCCAAGATGATTTAATGTTTTATGAATCTCAAAAACTCAACGAAGTTGGGAAGAAGGAGTCCATAGATCAAGGAAGATCAAATATGGATAGGTACCCTTAGAGATTTTAAGGATATATTTCCAAATGAGCTACCAAGATTACCTCCTAAAAGATCCTTTGACTTCTCCATTTGATATAATTCTAGGGTCAAAACCCATTTTTAAAGCCCCCTACAAAATGACCACTATAGAACTAATGGAGCTAAAAGATCAATTACAGGAATTGTTGGAAAAAGGGTTGATTAGACCTAGTGTGTCACCTTGGGGAGCACCAGTCATATTAGTGAAAAAGAAAGATGGTACTTTGTGATTATGCATAGATTACCGCATGTTGAATAAATAAACAATTAAGAATAAATACACGTTGCCTCGCATCAATGATCTTTTCGACCAAATGAGGGGTGTAACCATGTTTTCTAAGATCGATCTTCAATATGGGTATCACCAATTGAGGTTAAAAGATGAGGACATCCATAAGACAACCTGCAGAACAAGGCATGGGCATTATGAGTTCATTGTCCTACCTTTTGGATTAACGAATGCACCGGTGGTATTTATGAATCTAATGAACAGTGTGTTTAGGGATTGTTTGGACAAGTTTGTCCTAGTGATTCTTGATGACATTCTAATCTATTCTAAGAATGAGGAAGAACATCTACAACATTTAAGAATTATTCTTCAGAGGTTGAGAGAGCATAAACTGTATGGAAATATCTCTAAGTGTACTTTCTTTCAAAAGGAAGTGTAGTATTTGAGCCACATAATCTCAGTTAAGGGAATAGATGTGGACCCAACTAAGATTAAGGCTATTTTGGAATGGTTGATACCAAGAAATGTTCATGAGGTCTGAAGTTTCTTGTGCCTTGTAGGTTATTACAAGAAGTTTGTAAAAAAAATTTCAAAAATTGCATACCCTATAATTCCGTTCAAAGAAAAGGCAAGAGATTTGAGTGGTCAAAAAAGTGCCAGGAGGCTTTTGATCTATTGAAGGAAAAATTGACTTTAGCACCAATTTTGAAGGTACCTAACCTACAGGGTCAATTTGTAGTCATTACCAATGCCTCAGGGGAAGGCTTAGGTGGTGTACTAGTCCAAGATCGACAAGCCATTGCATATGAATCCTAAAAACTAAAAAATTATGAATAAAACTATGCCCTGCATGATTCAGAACTAGCAGTAGTCATTCATCTATTGCAAATGTGGAGACACTACTTGCTCGGAAAACCTTTTGAGTTAAAAATAGATCATCAGGCACTCAAATATCTATTCACTCAACCACATCTTAATGCTCAACAAAGAAGATGGTTGGAATTTATCTTGGATTATGATTTTGAGATTAAATATATTCAAGGAAATAAAAACTAAGTGACAGATGTTATGAGTAGGAGAAGACACATCTCCTCAATGATCTACATACATTCTAATTTTAGGAATCAAGTAATACAAAAATCTAAGGGAAATGAGTTTTACGAGTAGGTAAAACAAGCTCTTGAGGAAAATCCCCAGAATTTGAGATGTGAGGGACTTAGCCTTGAAATGGATGGGTTATTATGGTTTAAAGGAAGGATGTATGTACCTAACTCTATAGAGTTAAGGAATATGGTGTGGAAGGACATTCATTCTGCACCATATTCTGGACATCTTGGAGTAACAAAGTTACTTGTTGATGTAAAACCCCTATATTTATAAAAAGGAATGAAGAGTGATGCTTCAAATTTTGTAGCTACATGTATGGCATGCCAAAGGGTGAAGGAAGAACACCATCACCTAGCAAGACTCTTATACCCTCTTGAAATTCCTAAGTGGAAATGGCAAATTCCTGAGAAGATTATCTTAGATAGGGATATATGAATGACATTGAGGTTTTGGCAAACCTTGTTCTCTTCACTTAGAACCTAGTTGAATATAAGATCTACTTATCATCCTAAAATAGATGGTCAAACTGAGAGGGTAAACCAAGTGCTAGAGGATTTATTGAGAATGTATTGCATGGATCAGCATACAAATGGGGGGATTAACTTCCTCTGGTGGAATTTGCCTATAATAATTCCTATTACTCTACCATTAAGATAACTCTATTTGAGGCATTATATGGATGGAAGTGTAGAACCCCTATAAGTTGGGACAAGCTAGTAGATAGGGTTAGCCTTGGTCCAGAAATCTTGTCAGAGATGGAAAACCAAGTCCATTTGATTAAGAAAAGGCTAATAGAAGCCAATGATAGATAAAAGAGTTATACAGATGCTAAGCACATCTAAATGCATTTCACAGTGGGAGAGAAAGTCCTCTTAAGGGTAAAACCTTAGAAGAGTTCCATTAAATTTAGAAATATGTCCAAATTGGCACCTAGATACATGGGTCCCTTCAAAGTTCTTGAATAAGTCAAGCCAGTAGCATACATAATTGCTCTACTGCCAGCTCTTGCCATGATGCATAATGTGTTTCATGTTTATTATTTGAAAATTTTAATAATACAAATAATCAAATTACTATGCTTGATTGGAATGCTATATAGGTGAAGGACCCAGGGGTGGTGGTGATTGAGCCCATCAAGGTGCTTGAAATGCATAAGCTACGCTTACATAACAAGGAGATAACACAATGCAAGGTCCAGTGGAACCAATATGTAGAGGAAAGTGCCACCTGGGAAAACTATAATCATGACTTTTATGTGAGATTTACTCATCTTTTCTGAAAAACTTTTTATTATGCTCTCAAAACATTTTTCTTATTATTTTAATTGACTGTGAAAACATTAAATTATCAAGGACGATGATTCTTATGGGGGGAGATATGTTACATCCCAAACTTATGATTTACCTTAATCTTACTTTTGCATGGTAATCAGGATGATTAACTAGAGTTGAATGATTGGATGTTTGTGGAAAATATCAAATTAATCATTGTTTATGAGGAAACTAACTAATGCTAGTTAGATATGAGGTTTCAAGTTGAAATGCTTATTTAACTATTATGATTTATCAAACATATGATGATACAATAATCATGATTTTATGGTGGTGAGTTTGATTAGGAAAGTAATCATCCTTCGAAGATGGAAGGAGGGTATCATCCAGGAGGAAGAGATAGATGTCAGGAAAAGGGGTTAAACAACCATCTGAGTATCAAACTTTGTCCTTTGAATCCTTGCAATTAGGGTGAGTTATGTCTCCCATGTTAGTCTTTTATTTTCTCTTTTCAACTGGTCAATTGGAATCTTCTCGACATCTTTTACGTTGATTTATCAAAATGATGATGTTTGCAAGCACGTATCTTTTGAGTCATTTGCTGACTTTGGCAAAGCTATCAAGGACCCTTTGGTTCCATTTTTTTTTTCATTATGTATTGCAACTATTTTATCTAGATATTTATGTCTTTCGGCGAACATTATTTTCCTAGGAAGCAGTGCTTGACCCCATACTCGCATTGTAAGAATGTGTCCTTATCTAATAGTGTTGATATTATTAACACCTTGGATATTTATAATCCTTAAGCCTTATATAAGGGACTACATGTATATTTATATATGTTACATTTGTGTCAACTCTCCTAGAGGTCAAACATGTATAATAACTACATAATGCTTCTAATTAATTATTGTTCATGTTTTGGTGGGGCACTTGGCTAGTCACCACCCACAAGGAGTGGGAAAAAGAGTGGTGGATGACTGTACCCTATTCTCAAGCCATTATCTTAGCCAACCTATGGATGATTGAAAAGGTAGTGAGTTTTATGCTTAGCAGTGAATGGTTCTTGTGAGGGCATGCATGAAAAGAATCAGTTAATATCGATTGGGATAGGGGGTCTTTGACATGCTTTTGTGTCATGTTTTTGTTATGATTTTGGATGACTTTGGGCAGGGGAGATAGTGTATTTTATTTCAGGGATATCACTGCTACAATGAAAGCTTGGAGGAGTCAAGCTTGGGACTATGTATGCTTTGTACCTAGCTGCTACCTTCGAATAAGCTTTAGCTACATGTATCATTTTATATTCAATAGTCATATTTGATTTGAGCCTTCAATTGTTTAAAGGAGGGTGTCGATGGTGTCAACCCATGTTATTCATGCACTATTATGCAATGGTCTATGAAGCCATATTAATCACAAAGTTATATACTATGCATTATCATGGTGCTAACTGTTATTACTATCTTTGCTAAGCTTGCATATACCCTACTGTGTATATAGTAAACCCTTGGCCAACTTGGAGTTTGTAGTATGTGTTATGTGTATGTGAATCTTTTGGTGTGTCGTATGGAAGAGAATTGAACCCCATTTAAACTTTTATTTTATCATGTCATCATATGTGTTTAGTGGATAGATATTATCATTGCATACTTGTGTTAAAATTTGTATAGGGTTATCAACTTATATTAAACGACTTTCGAGCCTAGAAACTTGTTATGATGTTTCATAATGTTTGAATGATAGTTACGAAGGCTTGAGGTATGTGTTATTTATAAATCTCGATAGGGCAACTGTAATTTTACTGACTATGATAGCCAAGAGTATCGATGCATGCTCTCGATAACTAGAGCCTTGCATATGATAACAAGTAGAGGCCAAACCATATTGTAACATTCCCACCCTGCAAACCCCGAAGGGTAAGGGCCAAAAGAGGACAAGATAATTTTTTTTAACATAAATAGATAATATACACATAGTACGATTGCCGACTCGATAGATCAACAACATATGTGGCCAAGGATGGCCGAATGCGTAAGCCAAGGAGAGGACTTAATCACCCTCCTTGCAAATATTACTGAAACTACATTCATTTTAGACACCAAATTCAAATATTCCTAACCCATTTCTAATTATAAACATGAATCCATAATCATCATAGTACAAGTTGATCCGATACCCACACTAAAATTCATAAGCCAAATATAAGACAACACATTTCTTCTCATTAAATTACATGATTACATCCATTCTCACAAAAGATAACAACTACATAAAAGAATATACAAGAACAATGGTGTAACCATGAATATGATACAATAACTAAATAAGTACATCAACTGGTAAGGTAACAAAGAGAATGAACATCTCCAACTGGTACTCCAAAACATGTACACTAGTAGCCAATGGTGGTGGCAATGCCTCCCAACCATGTGGACTCATAAGAGACCACTCCACCATGCTCATGTTGAGTACATGTGTCTCAGATTTACAGTGATCGATCTCATTGTTCATAGTGTGTTGACCTTTGTTATCGGCTTGACAGAGCACTATCGGTGGGAGTGAGAAGCCGTTGAGCGATATCCAAGGTTTCACCGATATGAATATATCGGTGTGAGAACTGTTGTCAGCTTAGCATTCAGAAGTCCCTCCGATGTTACTCATCACCCTGATGGTATTTCATCGATGACATATGAGAAGTCCATTTGCATGAGGGTGGTCATCGGTGGAGCCTGTGGTTGTGTCTCCGATCACTTGGTGTTACCCCAATGGAGTGGTAAAGGTTGGAGAAGTTGCCATCGGCCTGAGTTTGATGAATAGCAAAGGATGTTGAGGATGCTCCGATGGTTGTGTGTCACCCCGATGGATGTATCCTATCGGCGGTATCGGTGAGACTTTTGTCTTCGGTGTAAGTATTGTTTGCTTCGCCGATAGTGGTTGTCACCCTGATGGAAGACTGTGAAGCTTTGGCATCGGTGAGACATTAGTCTTTGGTGTAAGTGTTATTTGCTTCGCTGATAGTTGTGGTTACATCGATGGGCTATTGACTATTATCGTCGGCAAAAGTGCCAACGATAGTCTTACCAAGTTGTCAGGTATTTAAAATGGAATTTGTCCAAAGTCTGATGCATGTGGGACTAATCTCACGAATGTGAACAGTCAGAAATAGTAGTTTGGACGGTTGGTGAGCATAACTAAAATGGATGGTTGCTCGGACAGTTGAATCGATTGTATTGCTAAAGCAATGAGAGATCGGCAAAAAAAAAAGGAGGGAGTGAGTCTATGGTTGCATAGTTCAATCCATTGAACTCTAGATTTCTTCTTTAGTAAAGTCCTATACTGTATGTTGTATGCAGTATGTTAATGGTATGTGAAGGGACTGAGGAGAGAGTGAAAATAGAGTTAGTGTGAAGAGGGTTCTGGCTAAGAAAGGTTATACTGTCAGATATTCTTCAGAAGGAACAAGATGTTAATCTCCTATAAAGGCTATGAGCCTGTAAATGTATTGTAACTTTTGTTGCTGAATAATACAATGGCTCAGTGTTTTGGAGTGTAGGTTTTTTTACCCGTAAGGGTTTTCCCCACGTAAATCTGTGTTCTTGTTTTGTCTTTCATGTTTAATGTCTCTACTGTTGAAACTGGTTAATGTTCGCTTGTACTTTCCTCTAAGGGTCAATGTTGGAAATGTTCTATGTTAGTTTCCGCTTTAATGGCATAGTTGTGCGTGTTTTTGAAACAGTTGAAAAGAATTTAAATATGTCGAAGACACCACTATTCTTAGAAATACGTTCTAAGATGCCCTCATTTCTTTTCAAGTGGTATCAGAGCCTTCTACTAGGATATGCTTTTTTGCTCACATTTGTACATTTGTGTGTTGCATATGTTTGCATGTAAGAGTTCTTGGTGTATAAGGTCTGGGTATTCCTTTTGTGATGTTTCTTAGTGTGACAGGCTTGAGGAAATCTGAAGGAAACGTCTGTTTGTTTGATACTTGTTTGAGTGGAAGTCTTGTAGTTAATCTTGTCTTTCTATTTTAGCAGTGCTTGAAGGATGGTGAAACTGAAGAGACTAGAGCTGGTCATGAAGTGGCCTAAGGTTCTTAATTGACAGTATTTAATTCTGTTGCATGGGGTTTTCTTTGTGGTTGTGTTGCTACAATAACTTTCATATTAGGTGTCTGTGTGAGAGGCTCTCTGATGATATGAAGAAGTTTGTGTTACTGCTCAGCCATGGAGTACTGTGCTTATGCTAGGTGTTCTATTCCTGGTATAATTTTCTGTTACTCTGATTGCATGTAGGCTATGGAGTTGATCATTGGATGGTCTGAGAGCTTTTGTAATAGCCTATTTCTCTCCAATGCATGTGCATGTTGGTGGTTGAGGGATTGGTCGACAAGTGGGCCTGAAGCTCTTGAACTGTTGTTTCCTTAATTAGATATTTTTGTACTTGCATGACTCAGATTCATGTTTATTGGATTTGAGGGGTTTTATAGTTTTTCCTTAACATCTATGGTTATGCATATTCATGATGATCCATTATTCTGGTTTAACTGTTATGGAGTTTTGTTACAGACTTTTGGGTCTTCCAGATGTGAAGTGGGTATGGATGTGCATGGGTGTTTTTCAAACATAGTGGTTTTGCAGGTTTTACATGGTCAAAAGAAAAACTTGTGGTTTTGTGAAGCTACAGTTAAGCTATTTCTAGACCCTGGCTTTTGGGATGTTGCTGGATGATATAGTTGTAGTTTTGCATGCATGATATGTGCATGTTGTGAGGAGGTGAAATGCTTTCTCTGCATGGGAGTGCTGGTATGTGATTTGACACTCAGCATTTCTATGGTAATGTTTCTGGTTTCTCTACTATGGTGCTCAGGTTGTGGACATGTATGGCGAATCAGATTTGTAAGTAATCTGATGTTTAAGTCATGTTCTCTACATGGTTTATCTATTCCTTGAAATCTTAGTTTTGCAGTTTCTAGTGTGATAGTGAATTTGCATGGTACATTGGTTGAATCTACAAGTTATGTAGTTTTGTGGGTTGATCACCTATTAAGCTACAGTGAGATGACTTGGATGTGGACTGTCTTTATCCACAAAATTGCTTAAGTGTTTATGCAGATTTGTTAGCTGGCCTTATCTCTGGTCACTTGTGCATTGGTGTGACTGTTTCAGGATGAGAGGATGGATGTTGTAGAGTATCTAAATAGTTGGTTATGGAGACTTGTAGTATGTTTATCATGATGTCATGTATAGCTTGAATACACATGTTTGTGTAAGCTATTGACAGTGATAGTTTATTTCCTTGGTTTGGAGATCTTGGTGTCACTTGGTTTTATAGTCACATGGACATGTTAATGTGTGGACCTACAAGATTTTTAGATTAGGAGATGTTTGGTTAGGATGCTTAGAAAGCTCTGTTGTTACAGTTCAGTGGGAGCTTTAGCATTGACTGTGTGTTCGTCACTTTGTGGTGAATGATCTTCTTTAGAGTGGCAGATGTTACTAGGAGGAGCTCTTTGATCCTGTTGCTGCAGAAGGGTTCTTTCGCATTTGCAGGGGCACTATTTGAGGATGAGTAACATCTTGAAGTCATGGAGGATTCATGAAATTCTTGGCTGAGGTGTTGGTGGTGCTTGACAGGTGATGTTGGTTTAGAGTTTTGGTTTGTTTCATATCATGATTTCTGCATTTGAATTTTGGTATGAAACATTGATCTAGAGACCATGGTTATGTTCACCTGGAGCATGGAATCTCCTAAGGGGGATGGTAAGATCATGATGTCATGATAAGTTCTTGATTCAGCTAATTGGAGCTTTGACAATGATCTGGTAACTTCTCTATGTTTGGGTACATTTATCATTTGCTTGATTACTTCATAGTGTTGTAGTGATGCAGTTGGAGTTCTACATGAGGTGATTGTTCATAGGTACTTATGGATACATGGAGAATAAGGTGAGACTGTATTTGTTGTGCTTAATTAGAGTTTACAGCTGGAAGTTTGACGAGTCTTTACCTTGGTTGAATGTGAGTTCAACAAAATATCTAGAGGAGATTGTTCTTGGAGAAAGTCTTTGGGACTTGGATATCTTGAAAGAACAATCTCATTCCCACTCTTGGTCTACTCAGAATTTTATTACTTGAGAGGTATTGCCCATTGTTTCTCTCAGGTGTTTTTTCCTTTCTTTCATAGATATGGATCTTAAACTGCTCATAGATGGTTCTTGAGGATTCATTGTGAGAGATGGATAGCATGTCTATCTCCTTTTGCATTTGAGTTTAAGATATCGTTCATTGATGAGGTTTCTTAGGAGATGGTTTATGGGCTGATTTCCTGAAATGGGAAATGAATTAGTTTGATCTTCTTTGGTTTTTGTGGCTTACATCCATGTTAGATACATGATATATATTTTGTATTTGATCTCTTGAGATTGAATGGTTGTTTGGGTGTTGGTATGTTGTTCACTTTGGGGTGATTTGAAGGAGATGATACTTGGCATAGTTGGCACTCAAAGGTGTATGTAGAAGGATTGTCTATAGGTATATGATGTGCAATGTTTCTCTTGGTCTCAATTATTTTCTCTGATGGTGTGTTTCACATTACATTGTTTTGAGGTTTTGTTCGGAGCTGAAGTGATCACTAGTTTGTGGTCATGTGCTTTCACTTATGTTGTTGGGTGATAGCATGAAGGTTCTGTTCTGTTATCTCTTTCTTTGTTGGATGTGGAGAACTTGGGAGAACTTTGGACCAGTGGTGAGGAGTTGTTCTTGCAGGTTATTGATTTACATATCATGGTGGATGTTTCCTTGTTACTACATGATGTTTACATTTTCTATGTAATACAATTGGTGGATTTTGTATGCAATGATCTTTTTCAGATCTGAATTATCTATGCAGTGGGAGTTCTTGATGTGTTTGGTCTTCTTCGACTAGTTGACACATGGAGCTTGTATCTGCAGTTGATGGGTGTATGTGTAGGTGGCATGAGTCTACTAATGTTCATACCTTCAAGGTATGAGTGATTGGATGTTTTAGCACTAGCTGTGTGTGCTATTTTCAGTCACATGGGTTTTTTGTTTCAGTTGGATGGGTGCAATTAGTTTTCTGATTGTTGTTCTAGATGATGTTCTATCTTATTTTTGGAGGATGTTTTCATGACTGTGTTCTGGAAGCTTTGAAGTTGTTATGTTAAAGCTTATGTGGAGCTTGTGAGTACAGTTGAGTGGTGGCAGTATCAGCTTTAGTTCTGTGATATGAAGCATTGATGGGTTTCTGTAAATCCTTTGTCAAGTGGGAGAATGTTGAGTACATGTGTCTCAGATTTACAGTGATTGATCTCATTGTTCATAGTGTGTTGACCTTTGTTATCAGCTTGACAGAGCACTATCGGTAGGAGTGAGAAGTCGTTGAGCGATATGCAAGGTTTCACTGATAGGAATATATCGGTGTGAGAACTGTTGTCAGCTTAGCATTCAAAAGTCCCTCCGATGTTACTCGTCACCCCGATGGTGTTTCATCAATGACATATGAGAAGTCCATCCGCATGAGGGTGGTCATCGGTGGAGCTTGTGGTTGTGTTTCTGATCGCTTAGTGTTACCCCAATGGAGTGGTAAAGGTTGGAGAAATTGCCATCGGCCTGTGTTTGATGATCAGCAAAGGATGTTGAGGATGTTTCGATGGTTGTGTGTCACCTTGATGGATGTATCCTATCGGCGGTATCGGTGAGACATTTGTCTTCGGCGTAAGTATTGTTTGCTTCACCGATAGTGGTTGTCACCCTGGTGGAAGACTGTGAAGCTTTGGCATCAGTAAGACATTGGTCTTCGTTGTAAGTGTTGTTTGCTTCGCCAATAGTTGTGGTTACACCGATGGGCTATTGACTATTATCATCGAAAAAAGTGCCGACAATAGTCTTACAAAGTTGTCAGGTATTTAAATTGGAATTTGTCCAAAGTCTGATGCATGTGGGACTAATCTCACGAATGCAAATAGTTAGAAACGGTAGTTTGGACAGTTGGTGAACATAACTGAAACGGTTGGTTGCTCGGACAGTTGAATAGATTGTATTGCTAAAGCATTAAGAGATTGGCAAAAATAAAAAGGAGGGAGTGAGTCTATGGTTGCCTAGTTCAATCCGCTGAACTCTAGATTTCTCTTCAGTGAAGTCCTATACTGTATGTTGTATGCAGCATGTTAACGGTATGTGAAGGGACTAAGGAGAGAGTTAAAATAGAGTTCGTGTGAAGAGGGTTCTGGCTGAGAAAGGTTATACTGTGAGATATTCTTCATAAGGGACAAGATGTTAATCTCCTGTAAAGGCTATGAGCCTGTAAATGTATTGTATCTTTTGTTGCTGAATAATACAATGGCTCGGTGTTTTGGAGTGTGGGGTTTTTTACCCATAAGGGTTTTCCCCATGTAAATCTGTGTTCTTGTTCTGTCTTTCATGTTTAATGTCTCTACTGTTGAAACTAGTTAATGTTCACTTGTACTTTCCTCTAAGGGTCAATGTTGGAAATGTTATATGTCAGTTTCCGCTTTAATGGCATAGTTTGTGCATGTTTTTGAAGCAGTTGAAAAGAATTTAAATCTGTCGAAGACACCATTGTTCTTAGAAATACATTTTGAGATGCCCTCATTTCATTTCAAAGGTAGTAACAAGGCCCAAACAGAACAATTGAGGCAAGGAATACAATGACAACCACACTCACATCAATCACAGAGTAGGCATGGAAAGCAATGCATAAAGACAAAGTCATAACATAGAGATGCTTATCAAATATCATGTTTGGTGCTACTCATGACTATGAAGGTACAAGACACTAGGGTGAAGATTGGATGGAGTGTCAACATGCATGCATGAAGGGATGGCACCACATGGAATCAATTGCACCTCTCATACAGACAATGAGACTCAATCATGCTTGAATCAAAGCTCCATAGATGGATAACTTTATGCCTCCCAGATGGATTAGCCTTCTCGTATGCATCCTTAGCCTTTACAAGCTCTCAAGGCCATGCACGAGGACTCAATATTTTGGACCTAAGGTCATCTCGTTTAACCAAATGAGGCCTACAAAACCCAATTAAAAATAATCCAATAAAAATAGGTGACATGGTGAGTGTCCCATCTGCATCCCCAAAGTATTTAGAATAGCCACAGAGGGTAGGGGAGGATACCACATCTAACTTAGCAAAAACATAATATGTTTTAAATATTAAAATACAAAATTGCAAAATGTGATATGCAAGACAAAAGCTTTCGATGACAATGTAATTTTATTGAAAACAACCCTTTGTCAATTAGGTCAGTTGTGTAATAACTCTAGTGACCCCAATTTTATCACTCTTCACAATGAAATGCACAGATAACATAAGAAAACATGGAAAATGGTATTGCAAGCCTACTCTCAGCCTCAATTTTGCATATTGACTACCATATTTAACATAACAAAATAAAATGTCAAAAGACTTACAAAATAGAAATCTTAATCTTTCCTCCTACAGTAGTTCCTTTAGATCCTTGGGTTGCATGACATATTTTCGAAATTAGAGTTCATGTGAATTTATTGTAATAATGGTAAGGCAAGTCTCATCATAAATAAAAAATCTATAGCTAGGAGCTGGTAAATGATAGGGGCTCATCATCATGATTCAAGAACACATAGATGAACAATTTTAGTAAAATTAGAGGTAGTTGGATGTTGACCATTCCATATGGATTGTCTCTGCAAATAAGAAGCTTAGGGGCTGATTAGTAGGACCCAAAAGCTCACAACAGACCTCATATATCCAACAAGCTATGTCATGGCCTGAAGGAAATGTTAACTATTTAAGACAATCAAATAACAAAATTAAGGAAAGCATTTGACATAATAAAATTCAATATTATGAATCTCAAGAGCCAATAAATGGTGATGGAAATATCTTGCATTGAAATACATTATGGCATGGTCATAACCTTCAAACGTGTCAAACATAAAAATCTCTGTATGTGTTCTTCAATAGGTTTCTAAATTCATTACCTCTTTCTCCAAAATTAGAACTCCTTTATATGCTTTTTCAGTAGGTGGTAAGTCATTTAGTTTGGGGATAACTCAAATACCAAAATTACGTGGATTGATGCACAAAATTACAAATCAATGTATCTAGGCATGCAATGCAAGCTAATCTCTTTTTGAAGAAAAGACTCATTTTCTACCATTTTGAGTTGTTTTCTGTGTATTTTCAGGAATTGTGTTAGTACATGTAGTTTAGAAGTAGAAGGATTATGTGATGGGGAAGGAAACTATTGTGCACACTAGTCATTACCTACTACAATACTAAATACACAAACAAATTATAGCAATCCCACCATTTTAATGAATCGGTTTTATTCAACAACTCCACTTCAAAAGTAAGCACATGAAAAGGACATCCAATGAGATAGGTGTAAGCACAATAGTTTAGTTTTTAAAGGCAGTAATGGGGTTTCAATTTTTTTTTCTGTGCTTAATGAAAATGTAGCAAACATAATTTAGTTTTTGTTCTAGAAAAATAAAGACTGTGGTAAATACCTCAGATCTGGCTGCGCTCCCCTTCAACACACCCTAATCTTGCAAATTGGTATGCTTGCCTAAGATATTTCACTATCTATTCGCACTCCCCTTAGCTCACCTCAGATCTTGCAATTTGATATGTTCACCTGAGTATCTGATCACACCCCTTCCTCTCACAAACTGCCCTATTCTTCCAAAATCATTGTTTTTTTGTAAAATAGCGAGTGTCCTCTCTTACCAGCAATTTTTCTTCCTCATTAATTCCTCCCCACTCTTTTCATCTACCCCCAAAGATATTTCTTCCATCATTGACTTTATCTATCCTTCCTTCCTACACTACCCATACAGATATTTTCTAGCCACATTAAACTCATACCAACTCCTGCTTATCCATCTATTGTATGGCATGGTCCCAAATATTTTCTTCCCATAATATAAATCAACTCACCAACTTTTTAAAAAGCCATCAAATGGCATGGTGAGAGTAAACTAAAATAAAAATTAACTTTGTGTCATCCACTCTTGTTCAACTCTCATCGCCAACAGGGATAGTTGTTACATCCTACCCCCTAGGACTAGGCTTACTCCTAGAACCCTGCAAATGCTAAGATGCAGCCAAAGCACACACTAGTCCATAAAACTCAATACAATTATAAAAATTAGGTTATCACATGTACAATTATATGCAATTAGTCATAGAACATGGGTAAGGAATAGGCAAGGCACTCATTCCTGCAAAATATACATTAGCATAAAACAATTTTCTCCAATCAAAATAAAGAATGATGCCAAGGAAACCACATTGAACAATCAATGGAAACCAAGGAGCAAAGCCTCAACCACCGTACTAGAAAACTACACATGACCATCAAGGGCAATCTAGACATTAACATTAGGTAATCGGATGATAAGACAACATGGAAACATTGCACTAGTAGGGTACAGTGGCTAGGGTATGGAACATGGCCTATGACTATCTCTAGTAACCACCATCGGGGAATCTGAGTACACTCGGGCCTATGAATCTAGGCAAAGTCGATACTCAGTACCTACAACACTCCAAGCACATGTCAAAGCACATGTGCATATATCATATAATAGCTAAAGCATCAATGGACATCAGGAAGAGGGTCATGACATCATAAGCCTTTCAGATACGAGTGTTACAACATCATCCCTTTCCTATCCATGATCATCTGAAAGTAATGATAACCATATATAAACATATAAGCATGTAATTCCAGCATAAAACACACAATTTTCTCATAATTTGTAGCAAAATGCACTTTCAAGACATAAAACTTTCAATTCTCTAACTTTTATATGTAGCTATCTATAAAACGGAGCACACATACACACATATACATAATTTCAACCTCTAATTTTCATAACATGCATGTTACATATAATGCAATAGTTTGTCACTTTTCAAGGCATAATGATGCAAATTTTGTTCTCTTCTATATTTAATATGCAACTACATACATGACAATTGTACCACTTACATATACATACATACTCATTCACATCACAAGGCTACATTAGGGGTTCACATGGATGTCGTAGTACCATCCATATCCAACATATCCATGAGTCCAAAACCAATACCCATGTCTAATATCCATATCCATGTGTCTTGATGGCATTGACCCACCTTGTGAGCCATTCCATACAAGCCAAAATGACATATCTCTTGTTTTTGTAAGGGTTTTAGCCTCCAAGATATAGTCAAACAATAGGAAGGTAGTGATATAGAGCTTAGAATAGCTCACACATACCCCCATCCTTAAGGTTTTCCATGTGTCTACTTCCTCGTGTACTCTCAAGAGGGTGGGTCTCACCATACCCAATGAGGAATCACATCACAACACAAGACCAACATTTGAAAACTAAAAAGGTCAATTAGTTTAGCCACCAAAATTATAAATAATGAAGAATAAATCTCAATTCCAACAATAAGGTAAGAAAAATGTGCATAATTTCAACAATAAATCAAATGTAACTACAACAGTTGCATACCAAGAAAATCATCTGTGGCTAAACCAATACAAGCAAGATAAACCAAAGTGTTGGTCCACACATGCAAAGTGAAAGTCACCAATAACTAAAAAGAAGATTCACAATCTTTGAAATATACACATTACAACACTATGTGACTATTGCTAGTCACCACATGAGGAAGGAGGAAAACAAGTGTGACTATCTCCATAGTCCTTCATGTGGGTGTGGACAACTCATGTAACCTCCACATGGAAAAGTATCGTGCCAAAACTCCTAGGTCACATACCTTATGCGGTATGATCACTCATGGTATACGCCAAGCAGAGAAAGCACACAATGGCCTTATACCGCATGGCAATGTCCTATTCATAGGAACATCCTACATAGTGTGTACCCACGGAGAAAGCACGTGCGGTGACACACTGAGCCAGAGGTACACATGCTAGATTCCACTCACATGGGAATCGATTGGAATTGAGGCAATCTTGAGTGAACCCTCTAC
The DNA here is from genome assembly GCA_027924645.1 of Cunninghamia lanceolata. NCBI lineage: Eukaryota > Viridiplantae > Streptophyta > Pinopsida > Cupressales > Cupressaceae > Cunninghamia > Cunninghamia lanceolata. The sequence continues at coordinate 86,784 of BSBN01000413.1, forward strand.
TCTATGCTAGCACTCACTCCACGATGCATAAGTAGGAACTATAATAGATAAAATTTGGATTTGTTCTTGTTTAGGTTTAAATCCTCCTTTAACCAATTACATTCAAGGACCTTAGGATCGAGTGGTAGAGCACTATCAGGTGCTTTGTCACTTACAAATGTAGGGAAGATTGGATTAGGGTGGTTTGATTATCAATTTATCTTCTCTTATGCTCAAGTGTACATCAAAACCTAATAATGCAAAAACGATAGTAAACGGATGAATTCTTCATAAAGATGCAATAGGAAGATCTAAAATGATAAATGACAATGCACCTATATTTGAAGTTTGGAATTCGAAATTGTTGGGGACAAAGGAGCTGGTGCCCAAGTCCAAGGCCTTATTTTTTGTCAGGATCCAGGAACAAGATTTGTTACCAGTGTATGTTGTTCTAGAGATTTTTCCATCACAAAACTTTGAGGACTAGGGAATGGGCGTCCTAGTCTAGGGTTCTCTTTTCTGTTGTGCACTACAATTCTAACACTTTGTTATACCCTCCTACAACTTCACTTTGTCTACATCTTCAACTTGTAACCTACAACCATGAAAACTTTGGGAGTCGGTTGTGGTGTTTAGAGGCTTGCCTTAGTCAAGCCTTGAAGAGACATTTAAGTCTTCCAAACACCATTGTTAGATAGAGAGTGTGTGCCCTTGTGAGGCAGAGGCAAAATCCAAATGATAAAATGCTCACAAACACAATAAATGTCACCTTGTAGTGAAGATCTCATGAGAGGAAGAAGCTCTTCATTCAATGAGGAGATGGATTCTCAAATCTACAAACACAAACACATAGACAACACAAATCTGCTCTTCTAACACAATGAAAGCCTTAAATCACCTTTACATAGGATCAAGAATCTAAATTTGTATCTAATGATCATCTAGTTTCTAAATGAATGCCTAAACATGCTTTTATATGCAACTACAAACATTCCCACCAAGGATTTCGTAAAGCAAACTTATCATGTCGACATAAGACCTAATTAATGGTCACAAGCTGAGACTCAAAATTTGGGACTGACCCAAAATAGGGTAGGACTAGGGCATGAGCACCCAAGTCATCCCCCTTATTTTGGTCAGGGTTAGGTTCAAGGGATCTCCCTAGGTCATATTTGTCATAAAACCCAAGGTTCATTTCATCGAGATGTCAAAATATGATGCAAGATGTCCTAAATGCACAAAAAAGACCCGAGAGCTAAACCTAAAGAGGGAAAAGCCCCCAAGGGGATATTTTCTGACATTACATTTAGCCCCCACTTTAATGTATGTATAAACACAAGGCCAATACATGCATTAAAGTACGGTCACAAACACAGTAAAAATGCCAAGCACAGAGAAGACACGTCAATCACAAAGAAGACAACAAGCATGCAAAACATGGAGAAGATAGCATTCAAGACATACAAAACATAGTGAATACAGTGAATGCATTGAAGATAGAGATGATTTCTTTTCTTTTCTTTTCCTCTTATAAATGAAATGCAGGTGCAAGGAAAGTAAACACACCTCCCATAATGAAGGATGCACTCATCATGCAGGTCTTTAAACTACATATATGGGGCAACACACATGCAAGACACGCAAAACCTCCCAAAATGTAGGATGTACTCATCACACAGGTCTTTAGATTGCATATGGGGTAACGTACACGCCACACAAATCAAGCACGCCAAACACACACACTTTGAAGACATAGAGAAAACATGGTAGACAAATGATGGAGTGTTCCTATTTCTAGGTTCATCACCATCTCAGGCATATTATAGGCACACACCAACAATTGGGCTTCACTACAACAATCACTGAAGACACACTTAAGGGTTGAGTTAGTGACAGAACTACTCCCCGCCTCCCAATGAGGACTTTTGAAAATGATAGGATGTGCAATCTACTCTAAGAAATACATGATCCCCACCTCCACAGAGGGTTTAAGAAAAAGGATATGCTCGATATCCTGCCTCCACAGAGGGATTACATGATTGATTGATTGATTGATTGCAAACAAACTTAGAGTGCAGGAAGTACTCATTGCACTAGTCTTTAGATTGCATCTGTGGACAAGCACATAGATAGCATCTACAATAGACAAGTTACCTTATATATTCCCCCACCTTAAGGTGGTTAATATCAGGCATTGATATCAAGCACGTTAAGCTAGGAAGAAAACACACAAGGGAACACAAGCTCTCGCAAAGGCCATGCCCCCCCAGAGGTGACATGTACTTCATGATCGCCAAATGTTCCCACAAACACATACCTGCAAGAAACATGTTAGTGTCTACATAATCATGATAAACAACAACATCAATGCATATGATTAACCACACAAAGAGCCAAGGTTATACTATGAATTTAGAGTTTGAGGATAACCATGGGTTTACATCATGAAGATCTCTGAATCGAGTACCACCAAGGCTAGATTCAAAGACAAACAAAGTGCACCAAGTAGTAGTATTGTTAAGGTTTGTAAATGAGATAGAACACCATCAAAATCACTACGCAGAAAGCATAGAGTGCTTCTACTAGCCAAGTGTCAGATAACTTATTACAACCCCATCATCATATTAGGAACTAAGTCCAATTCTTTATTTCTCTCTAAAGGGATGCTAGGTCCGCATTAGTATAAATGTTTTTCATCATCTGCCCACTAGATAGAAACACTAGAGGAAATGAAATAATAAATAAGAGAGGAGAAATAAATTTCTTAGGGACAGTCATGTAGGAGGGTGCCCCCAAGTCACCAACCACAATGCTATGTCCATAAGACACAACACACAATAATGAAATTAGAGAGAGAGGCAATATAGAAGAATGATGATACAACTAGAAGGTCACAATAGAGGTAGTCTTCTAGTATCCTTGACTTTATGAGAGAATTAGGGGTCATCCCAAGAGGCCTAAACAACACATAACACATCATGGGGGAAGCACATCATGAGAGAGATAAAGGATTAGAAATACTTACCTTTAGGGACCTCTGAGCTAGCAGGTGTCATCATCATCATCCTCCAACTCCCTAATGTTAGAGGAAAGTGGAACATAAGGTACCATAGCCTAATTCATGTCTTGCTCATTATGTTACTCATTTGTAGAATCATCTTTATTTGGTTTAATGTTTGGATCATTGTTTTCTTGTTGAGATGCAATTTTTATAGCATAAGCTTGTCTTCTTCTTCTTCTTTCTCTTTCTTTTCTCTTTCGTTTTCTCTTACCACTTATCTCTTGTAAGATAGGGCTTTTCTCTTTCATAGCTTTATGCAATTTAGAAGATGAAGCACCAGGATCAAATCTCATTTGTCTAGGTGGAATATTTTGTTGTTGAGAATGACCTCCAAATCCTTGTAAGGATTTCAGGGGAGGAACCTCAGCATAGTGACCTTATCCCTTTGGTTTAGGGTTCTCTTCACATGCGGGTTGCTTGTATTTTGTCATTTCTTGTATAGAAGGATTAGCCATTGGATGTTACAATAGTTTTGCTTTGTAATTTCTATAGCTCAAGAAGTTAAAGTCTATATGCAGCTCTGATTCCTTTTTATATTTGTCCCAAATTAATCTACTGTATAATGTTTCCTTGTAACCAAAGGTTTATACTTGTTGCGAGGTATAGTAAGCACTTGCCCAATCAAAGGAAATTTTAAGCAATTATGAATTGTTGAAGGGACAACTTTCAAAGATTTTAGCCAAGGATGTCCAAGTTTTATGCAAAATAAGTCAAAATAGGGACAACATCAAACCATTGTTCAACATTTTTATCAAATATAGTGACCAACAATGATATCTGTCCCAAAGGTTTCACAAAGGTTCCTTTATGTGTTTTGATCATCATATCTGAAGGATCTAAGATCCTTGCATCAAATTATGTGCATAGAGAAACTCTTCAGTGGATACATTAGTCATGAAATTAGGATTGACAAGAGTTCCATCCACAAGGTTTCCCATTATTTTCACAGTGATATAAAGAGGTCCTTCAGTGTCTTCGATTGTTCTATCATGAGGTGTAAATACAATTTCAGGTTCGGGGACCTTTATTTTCATTTAAGGCCTAGGAGGGAACCTATTGTTGTTGTTGCAATTAGAGGCCATGTGTATATGTTAAAATCAATGCCAAATCAGATTTTAAAAGCTTACCCAAATGTATGCAAAAGAAAAATGCAAACTATATGCAAAAAATGACCTAAATGCTTGATTTTTTGTACTTTTTCAATGCAAATGAATGGAACAAAAGGTGCTGTAAGGATTTAGATTAGGGGAAGAAAATAATATGTCTGATATCAGTCCAATACAACAATAAGATCCTTTACAACACTCTTTTTATGCAAACCTAGGATGATGAGTAGTCAAAACCTAGTGAAAATACCCCAAAATATGCAAATTTTCACCAAATTTTCACTACAAGAGCCCGATATAAAGGTGTTGTGAAGATTTTTAGGAGGTTCATAAAATAATATCCCTAATAACAGAAAATTAATGCAAAAATATTCTTCACAACACACCTATAGTGCAAGTCTAGGTAGTCGATAAGGCCAAATCTAGTGAAAATCAAGGTTTTTGAAGCCCTAGGTGTGAGATCTTAATGCAAAATGCTATATAAATGTTTTGAAATATGATTTATGATGAAAATTAAATGTATTCAGATCTGAAAATTATTTTCAAATGTTAAGATGCAAAATGCAAGTGCAAATCCAATGGAAAATCAATGAAAATTGCTAGTTTTTGTTGAAATTTTCTATGTAAAAATGCAATTTTTTAAAATCTAAATGCAAACTTACACTAAAAAGCAACACTACAGCCAAGTTCAAGTTTTAATGAGTGCCTATAATGAGTAGAAAAATATGAAACAAGATTTTACCTACAAACCCTAGTTTTTGGAATTACTAGGTTATATGAAAATTGTCAAAATTTCTACAAAACCCTAGCAATTTTTATGATGAAAATGTAATGCAAGATACTGAATTTTTATAAGTTTCTGCAATTTATCTCAGATCTAATGCAAAAATCAGAAATTATATGAAATTTAAATTAATTAATGCAACATGCAAAACCTATATGAAAATGCAATCTAGGGTTTGCAAATTTTTTTAAAATTTTCAATTTTTTTGTGATTTTCTCAATGCAATAAGATGAATGAATATATGAAAGAATGAAATCAAATAAATTTTGAATCAAAACACTCATCAAAGTGGATTCAAGTCCAATAACATGGGTTCACCAAAATGTAATGGATAAAATTTGGATTTGTTGTTGCTTAGATTTGAATCCTCCTTTCACCAATTACATTCAAGGACCTTAGGATCGAGTGACAGAGCACTATCAAGTCCTTGTTCACTTACAAATGTAGAGAATATTGGATTAGGGTGGTTTGATTATCAATTTATCTTCTCTTATGCTCAAGTGTACATCAAAATCCTAATTATGTAAAAACAAAAGCAAATGGATGAATTATTCAGAAAGATGCTACAGGAAGATGTAAAATGATAAATGACAATGCACCTGTATTCAAAGTTTGGAATGTAAAATTGTCGGGGACAAAGGAGTGGGCGCCCAAGTCCAAGGCCTTATTTTCTGTCAAGATCTGGAAACAAGATCTACTATCGGTGTCTATTGTTCCAAAGATTTTTTTGTCATGGAACTTTGAGGACTAGGGAGTGGAAGCCCTAGTCTAGGGTGCTCTTTTCTACTCTACACTGTAATTCTGACACTCTGTTGTACCCTCCTGCAACTTCACTTTATCTAGATCTTCAACATGTAACCTGCAATGATAAAAACTTTGGGAGGGGGTTGTGGTGTTTAGAGGCTTGCCTTAGTCAATCCCTAGAGAGACGCTTAAGTCTTCCAAACACTATTGTCAAATAGAGTGTGTGTGCCCTTGTGAGGTAGAGGCAAAATCCAAATGATAAAATATTCACAAACACAATAAATGTCACCTTGTAGTGAAGATCTCATGAGAGGATAAAGCTCTTCATTCCATGAGGAGATGTATGCTCAAATTTGCAAACACAAACACATAGATAACACAAATCTACTCTTCCAACACAATGAAAGCCTTGACTCACCTATACACAAGCTTAAGAATCCAAATTGCTATCTAATGATCATCTAGTTTCTAAACGAATGCCTAAAAATGCTTTTATATGCAACTACAAACATTCCCACCAAGAATTTTGTAATACAAACTTATCATGTTGGCATAGAACCTAATTAACAGTCACAAGTCGACATTCAAAATTTGGTACTAACCCAAAATAGGGCAGGACTAGGGCACGAGCGCCCAAGTCCTCCCCCCTATTTTGGTCAGGGTTAGGTTCAATGGATCCCCCTAGGTCCTATTTACCATAAAACCCAAGGTTCATTTCATCGGGATGTCAAAATATGATGCAAGATGTCTTAAATGCACACTAAAGACTTGGGAGCTAAACCTAAAGAGGAAAAAGGCCCCAAGGGGACATTTTCTAACATTATAGGAATATAACATCATCACCAAAACTATGTCAGAACATTAGTGGGTGTGGCATTGTATCTAAGGCATCATGTTAGGACACGAGCAATATGGAATACCTCACAGCATGGGATAACACCTATCCACACATGCTGGAGCTCATATACAATCACATCAAGGTAAGATCATAGATGTCACAGGTGCTCATACCATAAACTAATGTCATCCTCAAGAACTGAGGGGATCGGGATAACACTGTATGAACCAAGTACCTAGTCTATTAATAAGGGGAAGTAGTGAGTACTTTCCTGGGAGGTTGAAATGATCGCCATTGTTTCACACTGCCATTATATGTATGCCATACAATTCCCTCCCAAGAAGCTTAGTGGCTGCTACTACCCCTCCACATGTTGACTTATCAACAACCCTTGGGTTGGTAGTCAATAGGGTGACAACAGAAAACACATCGATGGTATGGTTTTCCCCTATACACATAATCCATACATATCCTCCATGGATGGGTACTCAGAATCACCATCCCATGGGCACACATCTCAAGTACTAGTTAATCACAACACTCAACAGGAATACATCACTAGATGTTCACTTGCAATGCTTTCAATATAACACAATAGTGCATGAACATGTGTAACATCTTCACAATCATCATTACATTCACTTCTATATTCACATAATGATATACATCTCCTTTTACACCCATTACACTCTCATCTCATAATAACACATAATGTGACATCATATCACAAGTCACAATAATATCATTCAATCACAAGAGAATGAGAAACTATCAACACAATTAAATGAGTTTGGTAGAGGAACCCTAATCATTTCTCAACATTCACATCCATACATATAAGCATAAGTAACCTTAACTATGTCAGTGGCATTCAATTGCTCACTCAAAGCAAGATAGCAACATTCTTATTACCTTAGCATTCACTATTTTAAGTTGTATTAAAATACAAACATATAGCTATAAAGTCTCGTTGAAATCCACAATGCAATAGAGGAGATCAAATTTCATCAACAAGATATATCCACTAAGCAATTACCATCCTCATTCAAGTTCATTAAACAAGGAGGCACTAATTAACATATAATCACTTTCAACACATAACCATAACAAGCATAAGGTCTTCTTCACTCCTATCTCACTATTTATCTTTAACTTATTGCAATTTTAACATACTAATTAAATCCATATGCCATTATTCTAACATCTTGTCAACTATTGACAACTAAGAAGAGGAGAGAAAGATTTCATCTCAAGTCAAGACATTACATGCCATCCAATATTCATCATATGTAAACATGCAAATTCTATTGAGGGGAAAGTTTAAGGCACCATTAATATTCCAATGACTTCAATATGTTATCAAGGATGCTAAATTGTAGCAACTCAAGCACATTAAGACATTATAAGAAAAATCAACAATCATCCAACACTTAAAAGAGAGCATGGAGCAAAAATTCATTCTAATTCATTCACATCTGCAAACATCTACACACTTTCATCCTTTACATCTATAATACAAGAAAGAATTACAAGAGCAATTCATGACCAATTAGGGTCATTTCATTCACTAGCAACATTAGGAAGACACAAGAAGAACATATCTAAGCAAGGGTAATTAGGCAACCCAAGTTGCCTTCAACCTGCAAACACATAAAGCAGAACATTCCTACCCTCATCTTATAACATGGTAGAGTGACCACTCTTAACCATGGGAGACTCTCAACCAAGGTCAATACTCTAGTCCCATTGAGTAAGGTAAGGATAGGGAGGCTATTCCCTCCATGATTTATAAGCATGGGGTTGTAACTTAACCCACAAATTCCATGCTAAGGCATGAAAGAAATAAAGACTATAAAAAATAATATAACAAGCTCATGCCACACACACCAAACATAGCGAAACATAGAAGGCTCAAGTATGCCAGAGCTCCTAGTGTGAACATGGGCTCTAATACTAGATGTAACATCCCGCCCCACAAACCCTGAAGGGTAAGGGCCAAAAGAGGACAAGATAATTTTTTTTGACATAAATAGATAACATACACATAGTACGATTGCCAAATCGATAGATCAAGAACATTCATGGCCAAATGCACAACCCAAAGGAGAGGACTAAATCACCCTCCTTGCAAACATTGTTGAAACTACATTCATTTTAGACACCAAATTCAAATATCCTAATACCCATTTCCAATTATAAAAATGAATCCATAATCATCATAGTACAAGCAGATCTGATACCCACATTGAAATCCATAAGCCAAATATAGAAAAACATCACATTTCTTCTTATTAAATTACATGATTACATCCATTCTCACAAAAGAGTACAACTAAACAAAAAAATATACAAGAACAATGGCGTAACCATAAATATGATACAATAACTGAATAAGTACATCAAAAGGTAAGGTAACGGAGAGAAAGAACATCTCCAACTAGTACTCCAAAACCTATAGACTAGTCCCCAATGGTGGTGGCAATGCCTCCCAACCATGTGGACTCATAAGAGACCACCCCACCATCCTTGGATGTAGTCACAAGGCCCAAACAAAAGAATTAAGGCAAGGAATACAATAACCAACAATCACATCAGTCACGGAGTAGGCACAAAAAACAATGCATAAAGCCAAAGTCATAACATAGAGATGCTCATCAAATATAATGTCAAGTGCTACTCACGACTACAAAGATACAAAACACTAGGGTGTAGATTAGATGGATTGTCAACATGTGTGCATGAAGGGATGGCACCACATGAAATCAAGTGCACCTCTCATACAGATGATGAGACTTAATCACGCCCAAATCAACGCCCCACAGACGGATAACTCGATGCCCCACAAATGGATCAGCCTTCTCGTATGCATCCTTAGCCTTTACAAGTGCTCAAGGCCATGTATGAGGACTCAATATCCTAGACCTAAGCTCATCTCATTTAACCAAATGAGGCCTACGAAACCCAATTAAAAACAATCCAATAAAAATAGGTGACACGGTGAGTGTCCCATCTACATCCCAAAAGTATTTGGAATAGCAATAGAGGGTACAGGACATGTCCCAAGCACACCACATCTAACTCAACAGAAACATAATGTGTTTTAAATATTAAAATACAAATTTGTAAAATGTGATCTACAAGACAAAAGCTTTCAATGATAGTGTTATTTTATTGAAAACAACCCTTTGTCAATTAGGTTAGTTGTGTAATACAAAATGCACAGATAACATAAGAAAACATGGAAAATGGTATTGCAAGCCTACTCTAAGCCTCAATTTTGCATATTGACTACCATATTTAACATAACAAAATAAAATGTTAAAAGACTTAGAAAATGGAAATCTTAATCTTTCCTCCTGCAATAGTTCCTTTAGATCCTTGGGTTGCATGACAGATTTTCAAAATTAGAGTTCATGTGACTTTATGGTAATAATGGTAAGGCAAATCTCATCACAAATCAAAAATCTACAACCGAGAGCTGGTAAATGATAGGGACTCATCGTCATGATTCAAGAACACATAGATGAACAATTTTAGTAAAAGATGTTGACCATTCCTTATGGATTGTCTCTGCAAATAAGAAGCTCAGGGGCTGATTTGTAGGACCCAAAAGCTCACAATAGACCTCATATATCCAACAAGCTATATTGTGGCCTAAAGGAAAAGTTAACTATTTAAGACAATCAAATAACAAAATTAAGGAAGGCATTCGACACACTAAAATTCAATATTTTGAATCTCAAGAGCCAATAAATGGTGATGGAAATATCTTGCATTGAAATACATTATGGCATGGTCATAACCTTCAAACGTGTCGAACATAAAAATCTCCATATGTGTTTTTTGTTGGGAATTAAGGTGTCTCAACCTTGGTAATTCCTTGTATTATTTCATTGTATTTATTTATTTATTTATTGCCTATTGTATAATTAGGATGCAAATCCTATGTTGTCATGTTGTGGGAGTTGGCACGGTGATGTGTCATCCTACATGGTAGATGACCACATGTCCTCACATGAAGAGATAGGCATCCCACTTAGTGGTAGGAATATTTTGCCATGTGTCGGCATATTGGATACTGTGTAAGGGAATATTGACCAAAATGGTCATGACAGATTCCTATGACAAAGTTATGACATATAAGAGTTAGAAATAGAATGTTCTATGACAGGTGAAGACATGTCTATAAACATCTTGGAAGAAGGCATCTTTGGGTGCCCCAAGGTGGGTTATGACATGTTGTAAGAGAATATGCTATTTATAGCCTCTGTATGACATATTCTCTTACAGTTGTAAGTTATGACATCTATGACAGATTCTATGACGGTTGTAAGAGTCATAGGAGCATCTGTCATTACCTATTTTGGGAATAGGCAGCCTCTTTGGGATGGGGTAACTTGACAAGTGTTAGGAACATCCTACAGTGTTGGACAAGTGTCCATAGGCATGGGTTTTGGGCCACGAGGCCATGTTGGATGCCCATCTCAATGTAGAGCCATTTTTGCCTTGTATATTCTATATAAATAGGTGCTTTGCAGAGGTGATGCATTATGTGATTGATAGTTACTGTTATGTTGCTGGTTTGTCTCTAGATACGAGTGTCGAATACTCCTACAAGAGCATTGAATCTATGACTGTATTGTAACCTTCATTGTTTACAGAATACATTTGAGCTGTGTTTCAGAGTGTGGAGTTTTTCACCCGTAAGGGTTTTCCCACGTATATCTTGTCTCTCTTCTTCTGTCTTACATTCTTGTGTATGTGTTTGCTACAATATCTCTGTTAGTGGGTTAACATAGTTGTAACTATAAATATTAAAATAAATTTGCACTCATTTCTCCTCATTAGATTAGTGTAGGAAGCGATTTCTGCACACCTAGCTTCCTTTCAGTTGGTACCAAAGCTTGATCACCTTTGGTCCTAGTTGTTGGGTAGGGGTTTTTTGAAATAATCTTAGGTTGAGTGGGAGCTTTCTATAGAGCATTTTGTAATCTTGTTGCAGGAAAGAGATGGCAGAAACATCTGAAAGATTAGAGGTGGAGAAATTCAATGGCACTAATTTTGAGTTGTGGAAACTCAAGATAGAAGATCTACTTGTTGATTGTGACCTATAGGAAACCGTATCTGGTGTAAAACCTACGATAATGTCACAAGCTGATTAGGACCTCAAAGATTGGAAGGCTAAGGGTCTCATAAGACTCTGTCTAGCTGACTCTATCATATTGAATGTCCATGAGGAGAAGAGAACGAAAGAACTTTAGAAGAAGTTGGGTGATGTTTATCAGGCCAAGTCCTTGATGAACAAGATTTTTCTGAAAAATAAGTTGTTTTCTTTGAAGATGGAAGATGGAGGATCTGTTGCAGACCATATGAATGCTTTCAACATGATTGTTGCATAGTTGACATCTATGGGTGTGAAAATGGAGGAGGATCAGTGTATGACCCTACTTTGTTCTTTTCTAGATTCATGGGATCATCTTGTCATGGCCATCAGAAGCGCCACTACCACCTTCAAGATAGAAGATGTGGTGTCTTTGCTATTATCAGAAGAAATGTGAAGAAAGACATTTGAGTCAGCCAAAGAAGTTCTTGCGGTTCATGGAAGACCCAAAGAGAAAGGGAAGAAGAAGGACAAGAAAGGTGAAAAGGGCAGATTGAAATCATGTGGGAGATCCACATCTCCTAGAAAGTCGAAGGCTCTTTGTTGGGACTGTGGTAAATCTGGGCATTTCCGAAAGGAATGCAAAGAGGAAAAGAAAAATAAAAAGAAGACTACCCCAGATTCAAATTCTAACAAGTCACAAAATGATCATGATGATTTCATTGCAGCCCTGGTGACCCATACATTTGATGATGTGTGGTTGATAGATTCTGGTGCCTCATTCCACATGACCTCGCATAGAAGATGGTTCATGAAATATGAAGAGTTTGATGGTGGAAGAGTGTACCTAGGTGATGACTCTCATCTGAAGATTGTTCATCATGGAAGAGTTTCAATCTGATTCCCTGATGGATGAGTTAAGGGGATCACTGGGGTTATGCACATCCTAGGCCTAGAAAGGATCCTACTTTCTGTAAGTATGTTGAATGATGCAGATGTGCAGGTTATCTTTTCAAAGGATGGATGCAAGATGACTAAAGGATCTATGGTCCTTCCAAAAGGTACTCGGAGGCGTACTATGTTTCAGCTGGAGACATGCACTACATAATGCAATAGTTCTTCTAACTTGAAGAAAAGAGCTATAGTCACTTCATCCCCACCATCTAAATGAGCAGTGAAGAAATATGTTGTAACACATTCTGATGGTAGTGCACATGCTTTGGAAGTTAAATCCAGAAGCATTACTACAACATCATGGACTGTGGAAAATTAATGAACACTAGTTAAGCTTCCTGCTGAAAAGACTATGTTATGGCATTTGAGATATGGCCACATTTGTGAGAAGGTTCTTAGAACCCTAAAAAATAAAAACCTCATTGAGGGGTTAAATGATTGTAATCTTGAGTTTGACTTTTGCGAATATTGTGTATATGGAAAGCAAAACGGTGTTCAGTTTTACTCTAGTTCTCACAAGTCTTTTGGTGTATTGGATCTTATTCATTCTAATGTGTTTGGTCCTGTTAATGTTCCTTCGATTTCAAAATTTGTATATTTTGTATTTTTCATAGATGATTGTAGTAGGACATGGGTTTATTTTATTAGAAGCAAGACTGAATTCTTTAGCCGGTTTAAAGAGTTTAAAGCCTTTGCTAAAAATCAGACTAGTGAAAAGATCAAGTGTTTGAGAACTGATAACGGTGGTGAGTTTTGTTCAGCAGAGTTCAATAAGTTCTGTAAAGAGCAATGGATTGAAAGACATAAGACAACTCCATACACCCTACAACAAAATGGAGTTGCAGAGAGAATGAAAATGACACTGATGGAGAAGGCTGGGAGTATGCTTAGTGGAGCAAGCCTCAAACAAAAGTTTTGGGTTGAAGCTGTCACCACTACTTGCTACCTAGTAAACAGGTCTCCTACATCAGCTCTTGTTGGTAAGACACCTATGGAGGTGTGGTCTGGTAAGAAGCCTTTAATTAGACATCTTCATGTTTTTGGTTGTGGGGCATATGCACATGTACCTAGGGAGAAACGGTCTAAATTGGAGAACAAGGCTGATAAATGTATTTTCATTGGCTATGGTGTTAGTGTGAAAGGATACAAGCTTTGGGCTCCTGTGGCTGAAAAAGTGTTGTATAGAAGAAGTGTTATCTTCAGAGAGCTAACACCTTGTTCTATTGTTCTACAACTAGAACAGATAGAAAAGAAAGAAGATGTGGTTCAGTTTCCTTCTACCCCTAAGAAGACTAAATTGATAGACCTTGTGAGATCTGATGATGAGGAGAGCTCTAGCAACTCTAAAATCTCAAAAGAAGAAGTAGAACCTCAACCTCAGCCATTAAGGAGGTCTACACAAACAAGAAAGCAACTTGATAGGTTTGGTTATTCACTACTTGATTCTAGTTGTGCTTTTGCTTTACTTACTAACACTGATGAGCCTAGAACTGTGAAAGAGGCTTTGGGAATGAAAGATGCAGTTTCCTGGAAGGAGGCCATGGAAGATGAGATGGCTTCTTTGGAGAAAAATAAAACATGGGACTTGGTGCCTTTGCCTGAAGGACGGAAACCTGTTGGATGCAAATGAGTGTTCAAGAAGAAATTCGGTGCAGATGGCAGTGTTGAAGAGTACAAGGCTAGATTGGTTCCAAAGGGGTACTCACAAGTGGAGGGAATTGATTATGGTGAAATTTTCTCTCCCATTGCAGAGCTGACATCCATTCGGTTCTTGTTATCTCTTCCAGCTTCTTACAACTTAGAGGTAGAACAGATGGATGTGAAAACAACTTTCCTTCATGGTGATTTGGAGGAAGAGATTTACATGTCACAACTAGAGCATTACATAGAGAAAGTTAAAGAAAATTTGGTTTGCAAGTTAAAGAAATTTTTGTATGGTTTGAAGCGGTCTCCTAGGATGAGGTCTATGAAATTTGATGCCTTTGTGTTGTCCATTAGATTTCTGAGATCAAAATATGATCATTGTGTGTATTACAAGTTTGACAATGATCGCATTCTCATTATTGCATTATATGTTGATGATATGTTGTTCATTGGGAATGGTAAGAATATGATTTCTGATTTGAAGTCTTAGTTATCGGCACAGTTTGAGATGAAAAATCTTGGGGCAGCCAGGTACATTCTGGGAATTGAAATCAGAAGAGACAGAGCTAATAGAAAACTTTGATTAAGCCAGAGTAAGTATGTGAAGACTGTGTTAGATAGGTTCAACATGGAAGATTGTAGACCATTATGTGTTCCTGTTTCATTGGGGACAAAGTTGTCTATTAATGATTATCCAAAATCTCCTAGTGAGGTGGAGGACATGAGCAGAGTACCTTATGCTAGTTTTGTTGGTAGTTTAATATATGTTATGGTCTGCACAACAGCAGACATTGCCCAAGTAGTGGGAGTCCTTAGTCAAGTTATGGCTAATCCTGGACGGGTACATTGGGATCAATTAAGTGAGTGTTCAAATATTTGAGGAGTACTTCCAAGTATTCCATATGCTATCATGGTAATGGTATAGAACCTCCACATTCAATTTGTATTCATGGATTTGTGGATTCTAATTAGGCAGGTGACATTGACAGCAGGAGATCCACCAGTGCCTATGTGTTCCCTATGTTTGGTGGTGCAATTAGTTGGATGAGTAAATGACAACCTATGGTTGCTTTGTCCATGATAGAAGCTAAGTATATGGCAATAGCTCATGCTTACAAGGAAGCCATTTGGCTTAAGATATTGTGTTCAGATATTGGTGTTGATGCAGGATAGATTACGATCTGTTGTGACAGTCAGAGTGCGATTTGCCTAGCAAAGAATCCAACTTTCCATGCCATAACAAAGCATATTGATGTATAGTTTCACTTCATGTGAGACATGGTAGAGCATGGGAAGGTGAATTTAGAGAAGGTAGATACTTTGAAGAATGTTGCAGATGCATTGATGAAACTAGTGGGCACAGAGAAGTTTAGATGGTGTTCAAAGTGTATGGGCCTCTCAGCCTATAGTAGTTAAATCATGTTAATTCTATTAGATCTTACAAGGTGTTTGACAAGTGGGAGAATGTTGGAAATTAAGGTGTCCCAACCTTGGTAATTCCTTGTATTTATTTATTTATTGCCTATTGTATAATTAGGATGCAAATCCTATGTTGTCATCTTGTGGGAGTTGGCACAGTGATGTGTCATCCTACATGGCAGATGACCACATGTAAATTTGTCCTCACATGAGGAGATAGGCATCCCACTTAGTGGTAGGAATATTTTTCCATGTGTCATCATCTGGGATAGTGTGTAAGGGAATATTGACCGAAACTTTCATGACATATTCCTATGACAAAGTTATGACATGTAAGAGTCAAAAATAGAATGTTCTATGATAGGTGAAGACATGTGTCAAGAAGCATCTTGGAAGATGAAATCTTTGGGTGCCACAAGGTGGGTTATGACATGTTGTAAGAGAATATGCTATTTATAGCCTATGTATGACAGATTCTCTTACAGTTGTAAGTTATGACAGCTATGACAAATTCTATGATGGTCGTAAGCGTTGTAGGAGCATCTGTCATTACCCATTTTGGGAACATGTGACCTCTTTGGGATGGGGTAACTTGACAAGTGTTAGAAATATCCTACAGTGTTGGAAAAGTGTCCATAGGCATGGGTTTTGGGCCATGTGGCCATGTTGGACACCCATCTCAATGTGGAGCCATTTTTGCCTTATATATTCTATATAACAGGTGCTTTGGAGAGGTGATGCATTAAGTGATTGACATGTACTATTATGCTGCCAGTTTGTCTCTAGATACGAGTGTCAAAGACTCCTGCAAGAGCATTTTCTCTGTGACTGTATTGTCACCTTCATTGTTTACAGAATACATTTGAGCTATGTTTTAGAGTGTGGGGTTTTCACTCGTAAGGGTTTTCCCCACATATATCTTGTCTCTCTCTTCTTTTGTCTTACATTCTTGTGTATGTGTTTGCTATAATATCTCTGTTAGTGGGTTAACATAGTTCTAACTGTAAAGATTAAAATGAATTTGCACTCATATCTCCTCATTAGATTAGTGTAGGAATTGATTTCCACACACCTAGCTTCCTTTCATTTTTCAATAGGTTTCTAAATTCATAACCTCTTTCTCCAAAATTAGAACTCCTTTATATGCTTTTTCAATAGGTTTTAAGTCATTTAGTTTGGGGATAACTCAAATACCAAAATTTCATGGATTGACACACAAAATTACAAATCAATGCATCTGGGCATGCAATGCAAGGTAATCTTTGTTTGAAGAAAAGACTCATTTTCTACCATTTTGAGTTGTTTTCTGTCTATTTTTCAGGAATTGTGTTAGTACATGCAATGAAGAAGTAGAAACATTATGTGATGGGGAAGGAAACTATTGTGTGCACTAGTCATTACCTACTGCAATACTAAATACACAAACAAATTGCAGCAATCCCACCATTTTAATGAATCAATTTTATTCAACAACTCCACTTTGAAAGTAAGCACATGAAAAGGACATCCAATGAGATGGTGTAAGCACAATAGTTTAGTTTTTAAAGGTAGTAATGGGGTTTTGATTTCTTTTTTCTATGCTTAATGAAAATGTAGCAAATGTAATTTAGTTTTTGTGCTAGAAAAACAAAGACTACGGTAAATACCTTAGATTTGTCCGCACTCCCCTTCAATGCACCCTAATATTGCAAATTGATATTACTGCCTGAGATATTTCATTGTCTATTCACACTCCCTTCAGCTCACCTCAAATCTTGCAATTTGATATGTTTGCCTGAGTATCTGATTGCACCCCTTCTTCTCACGAACAACCCTGTTCTTCCCAAATCATTATTTTTACAAAATAGTGAGTGTTCTCTCTTACTAGCAATTTTTCTTCCTCTTTAATTCCTCCCCCTCTTTTCATCTACCCCCTAAAGATATTTCTTCTAGCATTGACTTTATCTGTCCTTCCTTCCTACGTTGCCATAAAGATATTTTCTAGTTGCATTAAACTCATACCAACTCCTACCTATCCAGCTATCATATGGCATGGTCCCAGGTATTTTCTTCCCATAATAAATCAACTCACCACCTTTTCAAAAAGCCATCGAATGGCATGGTGAGAGAAATAAAATAAAAAGTTTGTGCCATCCACTCACGTTCAACTCTCATCGCCAACAGGGAGGGTTGTTACACATATTATGTTATGAAGTTATGATAATAACTAAGGTTGAACCATAAAATGATGAAGATTGTTACAATTTTGATGGAAAACTCTTTATGGAACTGTTCTTCTTAACATTAAAACTTAACACCTCAAAGTAAAAGATGTAAACCTTCAACTGCATGTATTGTATTTTGATATTATAATGTTTTCTCATGGTAACAAGAAGGTTCTTGTGGACATTATATTTTTTGAATCTTATCGGTTTGACCCATATCTTTTTAAGAAAAAGTTACTGTTTGAAATGTTCTTTTACAAGAATAGAACCTTGTCACCATATATCTTGTTGTGCAATAGTAAATGAATGCCTTCTTTTTGAATGGCTAAGCTTCTTCTTAAAGAATTTGGAATCAAGAAGGTCTCTTGAAATAGAACCTTGTTATAGGGAATCGACTCTATGAGTCACTACAAGTTCACCCATAGACATTATGACCTGAATGTAAAGATTGAAAGGAGATAAACAAAGTAAATACCAAGCTGGTATGGTTAGGTATTGAGAACATGATTGAACCTTTTTGTGCAAACAAATGTGGGACAAAGTGACTTGGAGTCACTAGTCCCCTGTTGCTTAAGCAATGAGAACATTAAGAATGGGATATCAAGACAAGAGTCGAATGTCCAAGGAATGGACTAAGACATTTTGAACTTAACTATTCTAGACCAAGAAGGGTTGAATTATGTTTACTGTAGGATATGACAGCTTATAAGTCAATTTGAGGTGGTGGGCATACGGCAACATTCATTGTAACATTTATGTATGCAAATCTTTGGCCAAAGTAATGCATCCATCTCTACATGCACTCTTGGTCCACAGTGCTCTAGATGGCATAATGTCTCCAGTAGTGTCATACATAGTTAGAGTGGATGTATGGTTGTGTGACTAAGAGGCATTATGAAGGACACAACACTGGATACTTAGATGTCTAACCTAATGGTTCCTTATATTTATACCTTCCGTGAAGGGTAGGGTCACTTCTAGGTAGGAAGTTGTGCAGGGGACCACCAATCTGTGGTTGGAGGAAAAGCACCTGGATGCTGCTCTCCTTTCCAAACATGAGACAAGT
This sequence comes from Cunninghamia lanceolata, assembly GCA_027924645.1. Lineage (NCBI taxonomy): Eukaryota > Viridiplantae > Streptophyta > Pinopsida > Cupressales > Cupressaceae > Cunninghamia > Cunninghamia lanceolata. The sequence goes on from BSBN01000413.1 coordinate 105,684, forward strand.
GGAGGCTTGCGAAGACAGATGCCATATGTTCCAAATGTAGTGCTTCTCATTATATGACTTGATAGTCAATTATTATGTATAATTTGATATTTGATGCCTTGAGCATAACTTTGTACATGCATAGTGAAGGCTATTCACTAATGAGATGTAATTGGATATTGTAATTGAAAGCTTTGTTATATTCTAGTTTAGAATAACATGCTTAATTATTGAAATGATAATGATTCATTCTTGTTTAACTTTGATTTGGATATTCATGATGTATTTTGATTCTTGGTTAAGATGAATACTTATGTTAATAATTGAGCATTATGGAATGTGTTGTTACAAATTTTGCACATTTTAAGACATTATATTGAAAAATGCCACAAATATGTCAAGCTCTCTCTTAACTTTCCAACCATGTAATTTTTTTATAATTTAAATAAATTAAGATTTTGATCTTCAATTAGTTTTTCTAGTGTCTTAATTTTTCACCAAAAAACCTACATATAGCATTGTTTGTGTCATTTTTTATCCACTCATTGAAATTTGAAACATATACATTTTTATATTCTAGACTCCATTCTACACACATTAAAAAAAATGTTTTTGATTAATTTTTAAAATTAAAGGAGAAAATGCTCAATTTTTATTTTTAGGATCTATCCACTTTGAAATTTAGTAAAAAGAAATATGTATTTATTAAAAAATTAGCAAAAAAGTCTAGCATAAACTAAGTGATGTTAGGTAACTTTCGACTAAAATGATTTGTGAAATAGTTTCAAAAAATCAACATTTTAGGGAGAGCATACCTGACACTATGTTATATTTTTCTACCAAAAATAGGACCACTTTGTGTTCTCCCCCTATTTGACTCTTTAAATATCCACCATTAAAAAATAATAATAACAGTTTAAAAACTAGATTTTGAGCACTAAGTACTAATCTTGTTATTATCACATCTTAAAATTTTGAGCATGGGTATCTTGAATTACTCATGAAAGATTAGTTTTTGTTGATTTTAGAGAAAAAAAGGTGGTCACTTTTGACCTATTTTTGGCCCCCCCCATTTCCATGCATTTACTTTTCTTGTACTAATTTTCTCTTTTCTATAATTCCTTACATCTAATGGATGCAACCAATTGAAGGGGGCATATTTGATCACTAACACTACTTTGTTAAGATTGCAAATAGTCAAAATATTAACATAGAGACTCATCATTGTGTCCCAAATGGATCATTATGACATAACATGGTAACACCTAATATGTTTTACCACTTTCCATATAGGAAAATAAATTCTAACCCTACTCTCTCCTCTCTCATGATCATTGACAAAAAATTTAGTTTGTATATATTTTATATCCTTACTTGCATGACAAAAGATACTCATTGTATATCTTCCTCTATTTTGAAGGTCCTCATAGAGCATAGATACCAAATGATGAACACACATGATGAGATCTAGTGGTATTCATTACTTTACATAGACCTTAAAATACTTTTATAATATTTTCTTTACATGCATGTCTGGGAGTGCTCATTATTTTTATAATACATGTCATTGATGACAACACAATAATGTGTCTAACTTTTGGCCTAAGTGAGCCACAAAAATCAACATTTAAAAAATCTTTTAATTATAGAAATTAAATTATTACGAATTTAGAGATAATGTAAACCAATGATTTGTAAGTTTTTTAATGAAGATTCTATTTCTATTTTTTTAAATGCAAAATAATTTCTCTGATTTTTGAATGTTTGTTAATAAAGTGTTTCTTATAGTTTCTACTATGTTTTAATCAATAATATTTTCTTGTGACACATAACTTGAGTTAAATATAAAGTATTTTCATAATTTGTTAAACATTGATCATTAACATTGATATATGGGGCATACATATTTCTTTGTAATATCTATTGTATATAAATTATTTATTATTAACTTGCTAAGTTCAAATAATTATAATTTGGACACATTTTTTTCCTAATGCATAACTCATTTTATATAACCCAAATTATTATTTTTTTTGTTAAAAGAAAAACATCAACATAGATAAGTGTCTTATTTTTCTAAAAAAGTTATTGTTTGATATTTCTCCATGTGTTTTGAATAGAGGTTTGTATTTTCTTGAATGAACCACGTTGATTATAAAATATAAAATAAATATAACAATAAGATAAAATCTACTAAAATCTATAATTTTTGAAAAAGCTTGTTGTAAAGGATATTTTTAATGCAAAATTTTATTTTATGATGACTTTGTTTGATCAAAAAAATGTGATTTGAATTGGCAGTTTATGTCCAATAAAATCCTTCCATGTGGTTTTGAGGGAAAAGAGTACCACATAGAATGTTTAAGGGACACACGTATACATGTCAAGAATGTCCAATAAAATCCTTCCATTTAGTTTTGAGGGAAAAGAGTACCACATAGAATGTTTAAGGGACACACGTATACATGTCGAGAATGTCGTCTACAATGAACATAATTTATTTTTCCTTGTGTCCAAAGATTGGGGCATACTATTTTGCACAAATTGCCAAATTAGCATGTAGCCCACAAGTGAGACACAACTTTATGCTTCCACCTTTATGGTAGGATTTACATGCACCTCAAAGTTGGGTCAAAATATAATAGTGAAATTTGCATACCTAGGCCAATTCCCATTAGTTATGGGCCCATTTTGATGGAATGGCTTAATGTGTAATTATAGAGTGATAAATGACACTATTTGTGCAAATTTAGACCATTCCTTCATTCATCACCCCTTTTTGTTTACACTCGTTCACTACATTTGACCTTATATTATCGATATCTAAAAATACCACTATGCATTTGTCATTTATTACACATATCCTTTCACCCACTCTCAAAAATTCATTTGACACAATGATATTAGCATTTCCTTATCCCAGGTCAATCCCATGGCATGTGGGATCAATCTCATGTATTGACCTAAAACTTAAAAATTCAAATATTTATGTTGTTTTATCAAGATTCAATTATGTAGTGTTGAATCAAATTCATTGACCCATATTTCATGAGTAGTGTTCACACAAACCCATCTCTTAAGGGCATGTACACTTAGCACTCCATCTAGGTGATGTTCACAAGGGTGAACCATCAAGACTTTCAAGAGGTTTCCCATCCCATTACTACTCTAACTCAATTGCACTTAACCATGGAGTTTACACCAAGATCAAGCCCATTTAGCTTGCTACCCATTTTTCGATGCCCACCTATTACACTAGTCATTATGAGCCAACATTGTACATGTTCGCAAGATTACTTGCTATGTCTTAAAGGTATTTAACATACAATCATTCATCATTCAAAAATCATTAAAAATTCTATATATTTAAAAGAATGATCATTCTAACAACCTAAAAGGAATATTTAATGTGCATTCATTCATCATTAAAATTGCACTAGAAGGAACCTAATTTGGCAGAATGTCGTAGAGATTATAAGGCTAAGCTAACAAAATTTCTTACGTTATTCAGGGGTTATGAAATCTGTCCGAAACATATACATTTGCATCTTTTGAAAATTGAAATGTTATGTTATGTTAAATGGAAACACCATTGAAATAAGCATATAAGTTTTAGCAAAATTTCAGCTGATTGTTTAACACGGAGGAGCGGCCACATATCACTTGGCATACCATGGCTGTCTTGATGTAGAAAAATTATCTTAATCTCACATTTTGTCAATTCATTAAACTTCATAAATACTGATAATTGAATAAGCAAACTTAATCTGAGGATTTTCAACTTTTGAAATATAATAAATAATGAATATTAAAGATTATGGAAGACATAATTGAAAATTTTAGTGAACCTTTTGATCACCATAGTAACTGTATCAGGCAGTGAGAAATAGAAGAAAACATGTTAAACTTCTCTGTGACCAAAATGCATGAAGCATGTCAGACACTTTGCAAGTTCAAAAACTCCGATAGCTCTAACACTATCTGTAGTCCAATTATAGCCAACGTAGGATGACTTCTAAACACCGGAGCCCAGACATCTAAAAATGAAAACAAAAAGTAAAACTCCGAAGATTATTCAATATATAATAAAGCACGGTATACTACTGCTTTGATGTCGATTTGTGATGGATATCCATAAACAAAGTAAATGGCGTAGGGATGTCGATGCTATTCTCGATGTAAACCTTTGCCCATACTACGCAAATACGTTTCTTGTCCACTAGAGGGAGGCTCTCAACAACGTTAAGCATTGCTTTATCAAGCTCACCAGGTTTCTTAACTTTTCTGCTACACAATTCTCCCATGATTGGTAGCCAAGTTGTGAGAAAATATATTCGAGAAGCTCTTGAAATTATTATCTTTCCGTCTCCTGTGGCCTTCATAAACCAAATTATAATGTAGAACACGTCTTCAGCAAATTCGTGTTGGTAGTACATCCGCTTTACATACTTCATCAATTCTGAATCTTCACAAAAAGCGATGAACGCAGTTTTGAGTATCTCTCCGTCACAATGCTCGATTAGTTTAGTGAACGACCTTATAGTTGAAAAATCACGATAACGAATAAATGATTTGAACGCTTGAAAAAGCACACGCCCGCATACTTCCACAACATCTCTAGATGTATTTCCCTCCATGATGCCCACTATATATTTCTTCGCAGCTTCCCGGTTTCTGGTGGCATGGTGGTTACTATCATGAATAAGAAAGACCATTTGACTGATAATTATTTCCATTAAATTTAAATGGTCGTCATCCTCCTTATCAAGCCTGGCAGCTAAATCTGGTAAAAGTGTCAATCCCAGACGAGAGAGCACATCTCGAATTTGGGATTCTTGCTCAGCACTCCAACGAACTGCTTCCAAATATTGCATGCATTTGTTGATGCAGTCATCAGCCAACAACTCAGAAGCAACCGAAAGAATAGCCAGGCATTCCTCAACATTGGAGAAATGCACACGCTCGCCATACATGAGTTCAATGCATTTTAAAAAGTCACCAATATTATGAGTGGTTACCCCTACTTCGCTTGGTTTATCTGATGACCAGCGCCCCGACATCTCGACTTCAAAAAGCTCCGATCTTCTCAGAATCACAGAATGGAGATAAACTGGATTTCTTTCACATTTTTCATCATTTGGGCCCATCAACTACAATTTAACATCTGCAGAGCTTAGAGCTCCAAATCGAAACTGAGCTTCTGCCATTGCATAAATGGGAACACCAACGCCTCTCTGCGAGATCCCTTATAATGGAGGCGCCTTGTCTCATCCCTTATAATGGAGGCGCCTTGTCTCATGGACCCTTTTTTCGGTGTGACGGGATTGAAGTGAAAGGTATTTATTGTGAGAACAGACCCAATAAACACCAAAGGATAGGGCAAAACATAACAGCAATAAACATAGCAAACACAGGGCAAAACAGAGTTAAATAACTCAGAAATATATATTCATCTAACTTGCATTACATCCAAATGCTATGTCTAGTAGCAATCCAGATGCTGTATCTAACAGCTATCCGGATGCTATATCCAGCAACCATCCAAAGGCTGTATATACAACAACTCTCTCCAATCACATATATATAGTTATAGAACCTTTGAAGCCTGGAAGCTTCTAGCTTTCTAGAATACTCTTAAATCTGGAATGTTCTTTTCTAGAACATATCTTACAATATTCTTTTCTAGAATAGCTCCAGGAATGTTCTAGTTGTGGAAGGCTCTAGAAACATTCTATCATTTTCTAGACAATCTTAATCCTTAACATCCCCCCTTAAGATTGGCTAGAATAATACAAAGAGAATACAAAGGAGAGGGGAAATACAAAGGAGAGGGGAATATTATACTACTCTCCCCCTTTAATGTTCACCTCTAACATACCAAGCATTCTTCCATCATAATTCTCTTTCATGGCTTGCTCCCATTCTTTTTTTCCTCTAACTTGCTCATATGGGATTGAAACTTTAAGCTTTCAATACTCATTATCTTTTGTCTAGCTGAAAAGTCATCTTCTCCATCATCACTACCAACAATACCTCTAGCTTGTTCCAACTTGCATTTCCAACAGTAGCCCTGCAAACAAATCACTCCAGCAATATCTCAGCCCTGCAAACAAATCACTCCAGCAATACACTTCTAACTGAACCTCTAGCTGAACTCGAAAACATTCTAGCTAAACCTCTTGATGGTCCTCTAGCTGAACTTGGAAAACATTCTAGTTAAACCAGGAAAATATTCTAGCTGAACCTGGTTGAAACTCTAGCTGAATCTTTTTTTTCTGCCAACAATCCCCTCAGCGTTACCCAAGGGGATTCTAACTCATAACCTCGCTCTGATACCATGTAAGAACAGGCCCAATAAACACCAAAGGATAGGGCAAAACATAACAGCAATAAACATAGCAAACACAGGGCAAAACAGAGTTAGATAACTCAGAAATATATATTCATCTAACTTGCATTACATCCAAATGCCATGTCTAGTAGCAATCCAGATGCTGTATCTAACAGCTATCCGGATGCTATATCCAGCAACCATCCAAAGGTTGTATATACAACAACTCTCTCCAATCACATATATATAGTTATAGAACCTTTGAAGCCTGGAAGCTTCTAACTTTCTAGAATACTCTTAAACCTGGAATGTTCTTTTCTAGAACATATCTTACAATATTCTTTTCTAGAATAGCTCCAGGAATGTTCTAGTTGTGAAAGGCTCTAGAAACATTCTATCATTTTCTAGACAATCTTAATCCTTAACATTTATTTTTAGTCGGGAAAGTGACATAAGGTATTTATTTTAATTGTGGTAACAGATTTTGTTTAATTCAAGAAAGCTTTCCTTTGTGGATTGTTTTATCGATTTGTGTGTCTTTACAATTCTATTCATCTTTTTTAATCTATTTTCCTAGAAGGATAATATTTAAGTAAAATCAGTACGTCCTGACTACCGTACTTACAGATTTCTCGCCTAATTACTCTATTAAATCATTATGAAGGCCACACCCCTCAGCGCCCAGCCAGTAACTGTCTAATCAAATCAGAATCCCTAGAATATCATCTTTCTGCCCTATTAAATAGTAATGACGTCACTAAAGGTTGGCAGCGTCTACGAATAGATGATTTATTATCATCCGCCGCCATTGCAACTGAGAATTCTTGATTTAAAGGATTAAACTGTTTACGGAGGCCTGTTTGTCTACTGAAACCAAAGGTGTTCCAATCCGAAAAAATCATTGAGATTTTCAAGCGAAATAATAAGAGTTGTTTTCTCGCAGCGAGAGCCAGAATCTGTGGGAATTGAGGGGATATTCTCCCAGTTTAAAAGAGGCCTTCAATCTCTTAGGCAGAGATGGAGATGGAAGAATTGCTTTCGATGATCTCCAAGACTTCTTCAGCACATGCAAACAACATTACCTTACCAAAGAGGAAATTGAATCAATGCTCTTTGTTGCAGACAAAGACCATAATGGGTTTGTGGAGTTTGAGAAGTTTATGACCGCATTGATGCTGGTGGAACAAAAGAATGAAGAAAACAATGCATTGGAGGAAGCATTCAGAGTTATGGACAAGGATGGAGATGGAGTTGTGAGTGATGCAATGCACAATGTGATTGACGAGGATGTTGTGGGGATGATAGATACAGCCGGTGCTTGTGTTGAGTCAGGGATCTGCTACAAGGATTTTCTGGCTCACATGATGATGATGATAAATGGGACCCAATGAGTTACCCAATTTTTTATTTTCTGATTTATACATATATTTTCCCTAAAACAAAATTTTTGAAAATTACTGTAATCGGTTTTGTATAATGCCAATTTATACATTTATTTTCCCTGAAACAAATTTTTTGAAAATTACTGTAATCGGTTTTGTATAATGCCAATTTATACATTTATTTTCCCTGAAACAAGAATTTTGAATAAAAAGTGAGTTTAACAAGTTGCAGATTCAGAGATAGGGATTTGTCTTCATCAATAACTGCATGTAAAATGCCCAGAAAAGGTAACAGTTGTGTCTGTATTTAATAATGGTACTACTTAAAAGACAATTTCATGAAATAGGGTTTGGGGAAACAGGTTATCACTTTTGAGCTAGCATAAAGGCGTTCATCCTATGTTTCATCAGTTTTTTAAAATCCAATTTTGACACACAGAGAAGATACCTAAAAGCATAAATCCCACCTACCTCTACGAATCACCAAAGGAGGATGAATAATTATTGTTTTTACAGTGCAGGAAAAATGTTGCCGGTCTATTCTGGCCAACTGGAAGGCTATTATTAATTATTGTAAGTAAAAATGCCCCCACTGTATAAAAACTATAAAATGAATTTACTTCAAAATTGTTATTTCTAAAGTATATGCACTACTTAATTTACAAGACACTTGGTCTATTGATGGGACTATCCATGCAGCGAACCAGCACATAATACCAACTTCTAACAAGTGCCACTCAGTACCTGCTTTGTAGTGTTGTTATTATAGTATTCGTTTAGTTGTAATTTTTTTTATTGATTAACTATTGTTTGTATATAGTATTTGTTTAGTTGTATTTTTTTATTGATTAGGTATTGGTTGTATATACAAATTGGATTCCAATAATCAAAAATTTAATTTTTGAAGAGTGTTGAAATGTCTTGGGTAAATAAAATTGAAATCTCAAAAATAATTTAGGACTAAAATATTTCCTTAACTATAAAACTAAATTTTACAAAGCCTACTAAATAACACAACATTTCTTTAAAATGTAATAATACTAATAATTTTATAATTTAAAATGCATTAAATGTATTAAAATATTGTAAGTTTAAAGAATAAAATAAAAAATGTAATAACATGGCCAAATATTTTTAGTGGTACTAGATTTTTAACTTTTGACTAAATAAACTTGAAATCTTAAATTTTTAACTCTTGAGTAAATAAAATTGAAATTCCCAAAATAATCTAATTTCATAAAATAAAATGTGTAGAACCCTAACCCTAGTTGGGTGTGGAGAGATTTGAAATGTTTGCCTAACATATTAAAATGTAATAACAACAACAATATTCATATTTAGATCCCTACACTTAGTTACTTAATTTTTTGTTTAAGTAATAATAGTAAGTACTTTTACAGAACTTTTGACTAAATAAAATTGAAATCTTAATTTTTTAACTCTTAAGTAAATAAAATTGAAATCCCCCAAAATAATCTAATTTCATAAAATAAAATGTGTAGAACACTAACCCTAGTTGGGTGTGGAGAGATTTAAAATCTCTGCTAGCATATTAAAATGTAATAATATTAAATACTATTACAATCTAAAATTTATTAAAATATTGTAAATTTGAAGAATAATTACACAATATAATAACAATAACATATTCATATTTAGATCATTACACTTAGTCACTTAGATTTTTGTTTAAGTAATAATAGTAAGTACTTTTAGAAAACATATTTAAAATATAATAATATTGAATACTATTACAATTTAAAATGTATTAAAATATTGTAAGTTTGAAGAATAATTACACAATATAATAACAAAAACATATTCATATTTAGATCAATGCACTTAGTCAATTAGTTTTTTGTTTAAGTAATAATAGTAAGTACTTTTAGAGAACATGATTTTAATTATTTTAATTAATCTAATATTGTGGTTTAGTAATAATTTTTTCTAAAATAAAAAATTGTTTATCATTTCAAATTTGTAACTATTATATTTTCAGAACTAAATTTATAAAGAAAATTTTATGTGAATTCATTTTGAAATGTCTTAGGTAAATAAAATTGAAATGTAAAAAATAATTGAATTTGGTAAAAATAAAATAACACTAAAATATTTACTTAACGATAAAACTAAACTTTACAAAGCCTATTAAATAACACAAATATTTTGTTAACTATAAAACTAAACTTTACAAAGCCTATTATGTCTACTTAAGATATTATAATGTAATAATATTACTAATATGACAAAACTAAATTTATAAGGAAAAATTTATATGAACTTGTTTTGAAATGTCTTGTGTAAATAAAATTGAAATCTAAAAAATAATTTAATTTGGTATAAATAAAATAACACTAAAATATTTACTTAGCTATAAAACTAAACTTTACAAAGCCTATTAAATAACACAAATATTTCCTTAACTATAAAACTAAACTTTACAAAGCCTATATATTTGTATTATAAGGACATTTGAAATGTCTATTAAGATATTATAATGTAATAATATTAATACTATGATAATTTAAAATGCATTAACATATTGTATGTTTGAAGAATAAAATAAAAAATGTAATAAATATTTTTCATGATACTGTAGATTTTTAACTTTTTAGTAAATAAATTTGAAATACTAGATTTTTAACTCTTGAATAAATAAAATTAAAATTCCCAAAATAATCTAATTTCATAAAATAAAATGTGTAGAACCCTATTTTTTTAATATTATTATTAATATTATAACTTTGTCCCTTTGACAAAAAGTAATTTTTTCGTTTAGCTAATGAATCAAAAAAATTAAATTCATAAAAATTGATAATTCTTCCCTCTCATAATTATCGCCATCCATTTAGGCATGACTTAAGTAGTAGGAGACAAAATTTGTGTTCATAATTTGTTTACTTGCCACATCCTCCCCTCAAACCAAAATTCTCTTGGCATTTATAGTTTTTTTGTTGCAGGTACTAATAAATGGGGATTGTTATTTTCCATCAACAACAATGATCTCATTGGATATTGAACTTATAGTGACAATTTATAACTTGTGGCATTTTTCAATTGCTTTGGCCTACTGCTGTCATTTATGGGCATTGATATAATCATTCTTTTTGTCAATTTCCTAAAATTTAATATCTTCCAATTTAATAGTTCTTGCTTTGATCCAACTGCCACAATGGCATACAGAGTACAAATGACTACAATTGTCACAATGGCATACAGGGGGCAAAACGTAATGATTGTAATACATATGGTCCCAAAACTATTTTGGTAGGGATGCAAAAGCAATTTAAACAAAAGTATCCCTAAAGTATTCAAACAATTTACTAAGGCATTACTCAGGTTCAACCGCACCATTTTTGAGGACGATGGGATAATTGTTATCAATGGAACTGTCTACAAAGATTGTTTGGTTTCGTTTACCATATGTTCCCCCACAAATAGATTTGCTTGGTTGTACCCCCTTACATTCATATATGTGGTTCCTTTGTATATTGAAGTGATTCATGAATGATAGATGCATGCACTCTGGTTTTGGGTTCACCCAAAGGCACTTATTTTCTCAAAGTATCATCTAATTGAACTGATGTAATGTAAGGGTATAATGGACCAAGCAGACTCTAAAGATTTGAACTCAAATGTACCCCTTTTCAGTGTTCTTGGAGTTTTTTCTTGCTTGATAAATCTGATAATGTCAAATTGTCATTGATGTCAAAAAGGTCTTGTAGGAGGTAAGTGCAAGAGGTTGATGCTTCAAATGTTCTTGTGAAGTTGTATGCTTGGTCAGTGTGATAAAATCCCTGTTCACAATTTGTCATGATCTTCACAAATGTGGTCTCAATCAGTATATCTCCAAGCATGTTAAGGTTGACATTGTTGACAGGTTGAATATGAGAGAGGTTGCTTCAAGATCAGTTGAGGTCAGTGATAGTGGGTTGTGTTTAAGTTAGTGGCATTCTCTGCAATGTGTCTCTTGTTTTAATCTTGTAAATGTTTCAAGAGGATATGGTGTACTTCAAGAGTGTTGCTTTAAAAATAGAGGCTATCTAATGGTGTTCATGTCTCATCTAAATAGGAGGGTTCATTCTTTAGTGACTGTCAGAGAGAAAATTTATAAGGCTGATGTCTGAGATCAATTGTCAAGGTGTTATATTTTTGTTTTAAAAGATCCTAAACATCTCTCATACCTTAAATGGGTTTGAAAGTTAAAGTCTATTTATAACCTAGTTTGACAGTCATCTATCTATGGCACTTTATATTCTATTTGAATGGTGACCTGCGAGAACGGGTCAGTCCACTTAAGTACCACCGTTTGGAGGGGTCCCTAGTCATGGTGGTGACCGGCCCACCTCATACTTCCAACCGACTCCATCAGTCTCTTCCAAAAGTGCTCGAGCGGGATTGAAAAGTAATTTGCACCGAATTTTATGGTAGGTAAAGGTTTTTGAAAAGCACCGGTGGTTTGTATTAAAAGAAACATTCTTTATAAGAATGTTAGAGCCCGATTTTTTTTTAGTTTAAAAAGTATTTGGAGTGTTAAATAAGTTTTGTTAAATGCTTTTTTGTTTTATTCAAAAGGGGAAATAAGGATAAGCTATATTAATAGCTTTGTTAAAAATAAAAACTTTGTATTTAAATTACTCCCTTTATGTCATATGACATTTATATTAAAAGGCCACCGAATAATTTTTGGAGATGATAAGTTTTTTTTTTTAAAAATAGAAACTTAAAATCTTTTTCCTCCTAAATTATTAAATCCTTGAGATCTCATCTGGTAAAGTGATTTTTTGAGATTTTTTATGAGGAGTTATTTTGAGATGGAAGATTTATTTCTATTCTTGAGATTTGGATACAAATAAGGTGATTTTCTTTTGAAAAGCAGATTGGATAAAGAGTTTGAATGCAGGGATTTGCAGAGAAGGAGATGAAAATGAAAAGACTAAATATTCAAAGAGATTTTATTTTTCTCCTACCGGTCCTGATTAAAATATTAGAGAATATGATATGATCTTGATTGACAAATTGGTGGAGCTATTTTTTCAGATTGAAGATATTTTATAGAGAAGGAGAATGAACTTTTGAAGGAATGTGAAAAGTCTTATGAAAGATTGATTTTATTCTTGCAGGATGAAAAAGAAGAAAAGATTGATTTTGTTCTTGCAGGATTAAAAAGAAGAAGAAAATGAAAAGTCATGGGCATGAAGAGAAAATTAATTTCTTCACAGATGGAAAATAATTGTGTAGAATGTGAAAGGATTTTCACATTGTTTATAATAGTTTTTCAGGTGCATTGATTGGATGACTTGCAAGACAGAGATGAAACATACAGAGTAAAGTAGTGTTGTTGAGCATATCAGAATACAAGATTGATATGCAGTGTTATTGAATGGAATAGAATACAAGGTTGATATGCAGTGTTGTTGAATGGATCAGAATACATGATTAATTTACAGAGAAAATTGTTTATAAAGATTTGTATATGAAGCTTGATTGCAGATAAGGGGATGATCTTGATGAGTGTGAAAATATTTTCAGAGCATGAGAAAATAAGTTGATTTTTGAGTTGAAGAGTTTTGAGAGAGGTGTTTTAGGATGAGAAAGATTTCTTGAGAAGATGAAAGATTTTATTATGAGATGAATGTTTGCAGGTATGATGGTGAAATTCAGATTGAAAGGTTTTTATGATTGAAGAGCAGAGCATTAATTTTTTGTTGATAGGAAGATGCAATCAAGATTGAAGTGTTACAGAGCAGATTGAAGTTTTGAAAGATAATCATTTTCAGAGAAGGTTAATTTTTCAATTTTGCAGTCAGAGAGTTTATTATATTGTGAATTGATTTTGGAATTGTATTGCAGAAGAAAAAATACATTTATTTGATTCTTTTTGAAAGGGAGAAATAAGGTATTGTGATTATTGAAACAGGGAAATCCCCTGATTTGTTCTTTTCATTGAATGTTGATGTTGTAATGTCAATGAGACATGCAGAGAAGTACAATATGCCAGTGAGGTAGAATTGTAATGTCAGTGAGACAATTGTAATCAGAAATTTGTGTTAAGCCAGTGAGGCAGTTGAGTGGTTTTTATACCCCAGGAGGGTTTTCCACTCGGGAAATTTCTTGTGTCAAGTTTTGTTTTGATACTCTGCATATTTTCTTTGTTCTATTTGAAGAATTCCACAATTGTGAATTTAAATTAAGAAAAGGAGTAAAAAGTGTTAAAATTGTTAACAACACTGATTCACCCCCCCCTCTCAGTGTTGAGTGTATTTGCTCCCCCTTAGTTTGGTTAGTGGCATTCTCTGCAATGTGTCTCTTGTTTTAATCTTGTAAATGTTTCAAGAGGATATGGTGTGCTTCAAGAGTGTTGCTTTAAAAATAGAGGCTATCTAATGGTGTTCATGTCTCATCTAAATAGGAGGGTTCGTTCTTTAGTGACTGTCAGAGAGAAAATTTATAAGGCTGATGTCTGAGATCAATTGTCAAGGTGTTATATTTTTGTTTTAAAAGATCCTAAACATCTCTCATACCTTAAATGGGTTTGAAAGTTAAAGTCTATTTATAACCTAGTTTGACAGTCATCTATCTATGGCACTTTATATTCTATTTGAATGGTGACCTGCGAGAACGGGTCAGTCCACTTAAGTACCACCGTTTGGAGGGGTCCCTAGTCATGGTGGTGACCGGCCCACCTCATACTTCTAACTGACTCCATCGGTCTCTTCCAAAAGTGCTCGGGCAGGATTGAAAAGTAATTTGCACCGAATTTTATGGTAGGTAAAGGTTTTTGAAAAGCACCGGTGGTTTGTATTAAAAGAAACATTCTTTATAAGAATGTTAGAGCCCGATTTTTTTTTAGTTTAAAAAGAATTTGGAGTGTTAAATAAGTTTTGTTAAATGCTTTTTTGTTTTATTCGAAAGGGGAGATAAGGATAAGCTATATTAATAGCTTTGTTAAAAATAAAAACTTTGTATTTAAATTACTCCCTTTATGTCATATGACATTTATATTAAAAGGCCACCGAATAATTTTTGGAGATGATAAGTTTTTTTTTAAAAAATAGAAAATTAAAATCTTTTTCCTCCTAAATTGTTAAATCCTTGAGATCTCATCTAGTAAAGTGATTTTTTGAGATTTTTTATGAGGAGTTATTTTGAGATGGAAGATTTATTTCTATTCTTGAGATTTGGATACAAATAAGGTGATTTTCTTTTGAAAGACAGATTGGATAAAGAGTTTGAATGCAGGGATTTGCAGAGAAGAAGATGAAAATGAAAAGACTAAATATTCAAAGAGATTTTATTTTTCTCCTACCGGTCCTGATTAAAATATTAGAGAATATGATATGATCTTGATTGACAAATTGGTGGAGCTATTTTTTTAGATTGAAGATATTTTGCAGAGAAGGAGAATGAACTTTTGAAGGAATGTGAAAAGTCTTATGAAAGATTGATTTTATTCTTGCAGGATGAAAAAGAAGAAAAGATTGATTTTGTTCTTGCAGGATTAAAAAGAAGAAGAAAATGAAAAGTCATGGGCATGAAGAGAAAATTAATTTCTTCACAGATGGAAAATAATTGTGTAGAATGTGAAAGGTTTTTCACATTGTTTATAATAGTTTTTTAGGTGCATTGATTGGATGACTTGCAAGACAGAGATGAAACATACAGAGTAAAGTAGTGTTGTTGAGCATATCAGAATACAAGATTGATATGCAGTGTTATTGAATGGAATAGAATACAAGGTTGATATGCAGTGTTGTTGAATGGATCAGAATACATGATTAATTTGCAGAGAAAATTGTTTATAAAGATTTGTATATGGAGCTTGATTGCAGATAAGGGGATAATCTTGATGAGTGTGAAAATATTTTCAGAGCATGAGAAAATAAGTTGATTTTTGAGTTGAAGAGTTTTGAGAGAGGTGTTTTAGGATGAGAAAGATTTCTTGAGAAGATGAAAGATTTTATTATGAGATGAATGTTTGCAGGTATGATGGTGAAATTCAGATTGAAAGGTTTTTATGATTGAAGAGCAGAGCATTAATTTTTTGTTGATAGGAAGATGCAATCAAGATTGAAGTGTTACAGAGCAGATTGGAGTTTTGAAAGATAATCATTTTCAGAGAAGGTTAATTTTTCAATTTTGCAGTCAGAGAATTTATTATATTGTGAATTGATTTTGGAATTGTATTGCAGAAGAAAAAATACATTTATTTGATTCTTTTTGAAAGGGAGAAATAAGGTATTGTGATTATTGAAACAAGGAAATCCCCTGATTTGTTCTTTTCATTGAATGTTGATGTTGTAATGTTAGTGAGACATGCAGAGAAGTACAATATGCCAGTGAGGCAGAATTGTAATGTCAGTGAGACAATTGTAATCAGAAATTTGTGTTAAGCCAGTGAGGCAGTTGAGTGGTTTTTATACCCCAGGAGGGTTTTCCACTCGGGAAATTTCTTGTGTCAAGTTTTGTTTTGATACTCTGCATATTTTCTTTGTTCTATTTGAAGAATTCCACAATTGTGAATTTAAATTAAGAAAAGGAGTAAAAAGTGTTAAAATTTTTAACAACACTGATTCACCCCCCCCTCTCAGTGTTGAGTGTATTTGCTCCCCCTTAGTTTGGTTAGTGGCATTCTCTGCAATGTGTCTCTTGTTTTAATCTTGTAAATGTTTCAAGAGGATATGGTGTGCTTCAAGAGTGTTGCTTTAAAAATAGAGGCTATCTAATGGTGTTCATGTCTCATCTAAATAGGAGGGTTCGTTCTTTAGTGACTGTCAGAGAGAAAATTTATAAGGCTGATGTCCGAGATCAATTGTCAAGGTGTTATATTTTTGTTTTAAAAGATCCTAAACATCTCTCATACCTTAAATGGGTTTGAAAGTTAAAGTCTATTTATAACCTAGTTTGACAGTCATCTATCTATGGCACTTTATATTCTATTTGAATGGTGACCTGCGAGAACGGGTCAGTCCACTTAAGTACCACCGTTTGGAGGGGTCCCTAGTCATGGTGGTGACCGGCCCACCTCATACTTCCAACCGACTCCATCGGTCTCTTCCAAAAGTGCTCGGGCGAGATTGAAAAGCAATTTGCACCGAATTTTATGGTAGGTAAAGGTTTTTGAAAAGCACCGGTGGTTTGTATTAAAAGAAACATTCTTTATAAGAATGTTAGAGCCCGATTTTTTTTAGTTTAAAAAGCATTTGGAGTGTTAAATAAGTTTTGTTAAATGCTTTTTTGTTTTATTCGAAAGGGGAGATAAGGATAAGCTATATTAATAGCTTTGTTAAAAATAAAAACTTTGTATTTAAATTACTCCCTTTATGTCATATGACATTTATATTAAAAGGCCACCGAATAATTTTTGGAGATGATAAGTTTTTTTTTTAAAAATAGAAACTTAAAATCTTTTTCCTCCTAAATTGTTAAATCCTTGAGATCTCATCTAGTAAAGTGATTTTTTGAGATTTTTTATGAGGAGTTATTTTGAGATGGAAGATTTATTTCTATTCTTGAGATTTGGATACAAATAAGGTGATTTTCTTTTGAAAGGTAGATTGGATAAAGAGTTTGAATGCAGGGATTTGCAGAGAAGGAGATGAAAATGAAAAGACTAAATATTCAAAGAGATTTTATTTTTCTCCTACCGGTCCTGATTAAAATATTAGAGAATATGATATGATCTTGATTGACAAATTGGTGGAGCTATTTTTTCAGATTAAAGATATTTTGCAGAGAAGGAGAATGAACTTTTGAAGGAATGTGAAAAGTCTTATGAAAGATTGATTTTATTCTTGCAGGATGAAAAAGAAGAAAAGATTGATTTTGTTCTTGCAGGATTAAAAAGAAGAAGAAAATGAAAAGTCATGGGCATGAAGAGAAAATTAATTTCTTCACAGATGGAAAATAATTGTGTAGAATGTGAAAGGATTTTCACATTGTTTATAATAGTTTTTCAGGTGCATTGATTGGATGACTTGCAAGACAAAGATGAAACATACAGAGTAAAGTAGTGTTGTTGAGCATATCAGAATACAAGATTGATATGCAGTGTTATTGAATGGAATAGAATACAAGGTTGATATGCAGTGTTGTTGAATGGATCAGAATACATGATTAATTTGTAGAGAAAATTGTTTATAAAGATTTGTATATGGAGCTTGATTGCAGATAAGGGGATGATCTTGATGAGTGTGAAAATATTTTCAGAGCATGAGAAAATAAGTTGATTTTTGAGTTGAAGAGTTTTGAGAGAGGTGTTTTAGGATGAGAAAGATTTCTTGAGAAGATGAAAGATTTTATTATGAGATGAATGTTTGCAGGTATGATGGTGAAATTCAGATTGAAAGGTTTTTATGATTGAAGAGCAGAGCATTAATTTTTTGTTGATAGGAAGATGTAATCAAGATTGAAGTGTTACAAAGCAGATTGAAGTTTTGAAAGATAATAATTTTCAGAGAAGGTTAATTTTTCAATTTTGCAGTCAGAGAGTTTATTATATTGTGAATTGATTTTGGAATTGTATTGCAGAAGAAAAAATACATTTATTTGATTCTTTTTGAAAGGGAGAAATAAGGTATTGTGATTATTGAAACAGGGAAATCCCCTGATTTGTTCTTTTCATTGAATGTTGATGTTGTAATGTCAGTGAGACATGCAGAGAAGTACAATATGCCAGTGAGGCAGAATTGTAATGTCAGTGAGACAATTGTAATCAGAAATTTGTGTTAAGCCAGTGAGGCAGTTGAGTGGTTTTTATACCCCAGGAGGATTTTCCACTCGGGAAATTTCTTGTGTCAAGTTTTGTTTTGATACTCTGCATATTTTCTTTGTTCTATTTGAAGAATTCCACAATTGTGAATTTAAATTAAGAAAAGGAGTAAAAAGTGTTAAAATTGTTAACAACACTGATTCACCCCCCCCTCTCAGTGTTGAGTGTATTTGCTCCCCCTTAGTTTGGTTAGTGGCATTCTCTGCAATGTGTCTTGTTTTAATCTTGTAAATGTTTCAAGAGGATATGGTGTGCTTCAAGAGTGTTGCTTTAAAAATAGAGGCTATCTAATGGTGTTCATGGCTCATCTAAATAGGAGGGTTCGTTCTTTAGTGACTGTCAGAGAGAAAATTTATAAGGTTGATGTCTTAGATCAATTGTCAAGGTGTTATATTTTTGTTTTAAAAGATCCTAAACATCTCTCATACCTTAAATGGGTTTGAAAGTTAAAGTCTATTTATAACCTAGTTTGACAGTCATCTATCTATGGCACTTTATATTCTATTTGAATGGTGACCTGCGAGAACGGGTCAGTCCACTTAAGTACCACCGTTTGGAGGGGTCCCTAGTCATGGTGGTGACCGGCCCACCTCATACTTCCAACCGACTCCATCGGTCTCTTCCAAAAGTGCTCGGGCGGGATTGAAAAGTAATTTGCACCGAATTTTATGGTAGGTAAAGGTTTTTGAAAAGCACCGGTGGTTTGTATTAAAAGAAACATTCTTTATAAGAATGTTAGAGCCCGATTTTTTTTAGTTTAAAAAGCATTTGGAGTGTTAAATAAGTTTTGTTAAATGCTTTTTTGTTTTGTTCGAAAGGGGAGATAAGGATAAGCTATATTAATAGCTTTGTTAAAAATAAAAACTTTGTATTTAAATTACTCCCTTTATGTCATATGACATTTATATTAAAAGGCCACCGAATAATTTTTGGAGATGATAAGTTTTTTTAAAAAAAATAGAAACTTAAAATCTTTTTCCTCCTAAATTGTTAAATCCTTGAGATCTCATCTAGTAAAGTGATTTTTTGAGATTTTTTATGAGGAGTTATTTTGAGATGGAAGATTTATTTCTATTCTTCAGATTTGGATACAAATAAGGTGATTTAATTTTGAAAGGCAGATTGGATAAAGAGTTTGAATGCAGGGATTTGAAGAGAAGGAGATGAAAATGAAAAGACTAAATATTCAAAGAGATTTTATTTTTCTCCTACCGGTCCTGATTAAAATATTAGAGAATATGATATGATCTTGATTGACAAATTGGTGGAGCTATTTTTTCAGATTGAAGATATTTTGCAGAGAAGGAGAATGAACTTTTGAAGGAATGTGAAAAGTCTTATGAAAGATTGATTTTATTCTTGAAGGATGAAAAAGAAGAAAAGATTGATGTTGTTCTTGCAAGATTAAAAAGAAGAAGAAAATGAAAAGTCATGGGCATGAAGAGAAAATTAATTTCTTCACAGATGGAAAATAATTTTGTAGAATGTGAAAGGTTTTTCACATTGTTTATAATAGTTTTTCAGGTGCATTGATTGGATGACTTGCAAGACAGAGATGAAACATATAGAGTAAAGTAGTGTTGTTGAGCATATCAGAATAATTAGTGCTCAAAGGTATTATCAGTCAATTGATTTTGATTACAACATAATTTGTTATAATTGCAACTCTCTTGGTCATAAAGAACACAGTTGTAGGAGAGCATCACCTAATTTGAAAGGTTGGGAAAAGAAAAAGGTTGAAAAGGTTTGGAGAAAGAAAGCACCTGTGAAGATTTGGAAGCAGAAAGAAAGTAAAGAGAAGTTAGAATCTAAGCTTGTGCATCTTGCACAAGTCATCACATCTATTGCATAACATAGAATGAAGTAAGGGGGAGATATCAAATGTTCTATCAGTTAACCCCGAGAATTTTTAGGAAGAAGATCATTTGATATGATGATCTTGTCTGTCTATCATTCTTACCATGCTTTGAAATTATTGATGATGATGTTGCTAACAATGCTGATTTTTAGTGTATAACAGTGATACAGGTGTTCATTGGTTTATTATGCTTTCAAGATATTGAAAAAGTGTTTCAGGAGTTCTAATGCACAAATTTGATCCTCACTACAAAGGATGAATTGTCATTGCAATTCAAAGTGTTGTTGCAATAAAATCTTGATTTACTGATAAAATCAAGAAATAGGAGTTCTTGTTGATTGCAGTAGGTTTCAGATATGATCAAATTTGACAAAAGATGTGCAGGAACAGTAAGATTGTCTTCATTCCTTTCATGTCAAGAAGGATGATCTTCATTCTTGGTTGCAAAATGAATGTTCATTGGTATAATAATTAATATGATTCAGAAAGGTATGTGAAAATTGTGTGTCTCCAGTTTTGAGTGGTATCAGGTGTCCATGATCAATGACATGTTCAATGAATGCAAGGTATTGATAAGTAGATTTATTACTTAAAGAGATTGATGTTGTTGTGACTTGATCCTATTTGTGTACTGTTCATATCATGTTGGTACTTAAAAATTGTGTTGCAGTTCTGTGTGATATTGCTTGTCAGGACAAAGAGCTTAAGATGCTCTCAAGAAGCTCTTATCAGAAATTAGCATGTGTTGGCTAAGGTGGCTGAAAATGAAAATTCAATTCATAGCAATTAGTTCTGTTTTTGATTTGTGTAAAGTGTTGTTACAGGAAGAATTTGTTGATGCAGTTTGTTTGTTGTTTGAATGACAAAGTCAAGAGGCAGGAGTTCTTGTTGGTTGCAGGATGTAGTTATGTATATATCAGATTTGACAGTGTGTTGTGAAAAGTGTTTTGTACAGAACAGGAGGATAGTTCAGATGGTCTTCAGTCTTTGTCATGTCAGAAAAGGTGTCAGAATAGTTTGGTTGCAGGATGATAGTTCATATCAAAGAAGTCAATTTGATGGTCATATCTACTACCTTGTTGAGAAATGTTTTTATGGCATATGTTTTGCATAAGTATTGAACCTTTCAAGTGATTTGGAGATAGTGTTTCACTTGTTTCATTGATGATCTTCCTCACTAATATGTTTTAGACAGAGTTCTTCAAGCTATGACATTGATGGTGATATCCTGCATTTCATTAGAGGAAGTTAAAATCAGAAATAGCAGGGGGTAATATTCAAAAAGGTTTGTCATATGTTGGCCTTAGGATTTTTATCATCATAAATCATTACTTGTTCAAAGGTTAACAGGAGTTTATGCCTTCAAAGTGTTCAAAATTCAATATGATTATAATGGTTATGATCATGCTATAACTTCTTTAAATGGAGTTGTTCTCAGGGGGAGTTAATCAGAGGATTGAGTTGTCACTATCATGGGAGATTTGAAAAGAGATATGTTTTTCTTCATCCTCATATTAGTATTGTGTCAAGAAGTGATATTATGTTGAGATTGATATACATGTTTCATTCTGTCAAGACAATGGTTTGTGTTGGTTATTCTTGCCAGTAATTGTCAGTGGTATTCAACACAGGGGGAGCAAATAGTTTTTGAGTCTTTGTCATCAGATGTCAAAAAGGGGGAGAAAGGAAAATTGCGTTCAGGTAGTTTTGCCATCAATGACAAAGGGGGAGATTGATAGTGTCAGATTGTCATTGATGTCAAAAGGGTCTTGCAGGATCTTGGGTTGGTATTAGTAAACATTTGAGTAGGAGACATTATCTCATGTGTTCTTTCTATTGTCATATCACAGCTTGTTCAGTATGGTAAAGTGTTGTGTCATTCAGACTGAGTTGATGATAATATTGATCTGTGAAAATGTTGCTTTAAGAATATCAATTGTGTTTGTGCAAAGTCTTCTTGAATAGATTCTCAAGATTGAGCTACATCAGGATGTCAGTGATGTGTTTGAGGATGTTGATCATACAGGAGCTAAAATGGGTTACATGCATGCTCATATTTACGCAGATTGATCATGTTGATGTTACAATGTATGATTGATCTTGGCTTGACAAAGTTCACTTGCTTCAGTTTTACAAGACCAGTGTAGATAAGGTATTTATGTTGGAGGGTTCTCTTTGTGTGTAGTACTTGATCAAGTCTTTATAATCATATTTATGAGAGGGCTTGTTTCATTCTCAAGGTTACATTACAAAGTAGTATTGATTGCAAGAGATGATCAATCATTTCACAGAGATATGATTTTGGAGATCATTTGAGGTTTTCAATTGTCTAATTTTTTATTATGATGGAGGTAATCTCAGGAGCTTAAATTGTATATGTTGAAGTATTAAATCTTTTTGCTCATGGCTCAAAAGAGTTTATCTTTTCAAGGGTGCCTTGAATTTGATGTTTAGATAATGTGTATTGATTTGCATCAGACATGCTCGAGGGTAAGGTGATCAGTTTGATATGGTGTTTTTGACATTGCAATAAGGATGACTAAAGAAGTATTATCTATTCTAAATCATAATTTATTTCTAAGTCTCTAAACCTCCTACCTGTCATACACTTTTAAATCTATTTGGGAGGTGACTTATTATAGCAGGTTTACAACTTAATTATTACCACTTGGAGGGTCCTCAAGTCATGGTATTAACCGGCCCCATCCTTCTTTTCACCGAATGCATTGGTTTTGGTCTTTGGGCGGGCTTTCAAGTTTTTTAAATTTAAAATTATCACCGCCAAATGTGGAGTGGGCACGGGTGATAAAGTTTATAAAGTTTTTTTTTGGTTTTAAAATGGAAGACCATTGAATAGGTGGAGCCCGATGTCTAAGGTGAAACCGGTCGACAAAATAGAATAAATGGATATGGTTTAGAGTTTGGTGGAGCATAAAAAGGTTGTAAAAAGTATAAACTTTATGCATTTTAGAATGTTTCTTATAAGAAACATTAGTTGCTTGAATAGGTAAGTCTCTATTCATATATAGTTTTTGGAGCCTATTTTTCATGAAGTTTTTTTTTGCAAGGCATCGGTTATTTTGGTTCACATTTTATGAAGATTTTTTTTAGAAACTCTTTTTCACCTAGAGAGATTTTTTGGAGATTAAAAGGAAAGAAGAGATTTTCTTTTTGAGATAGATATATTGTCATTGAAGTTTTTTTCAGAGAAGAGTTTTTTGTATGAAGAATATGAAGAGTCTTGTTTGAAGAAAATGAAAATTTTTATCAGAGATTTTTTATTTTACAGAGCATTGATTAGATTTGTGGAGATAAAGATTTTATTATCAAGGAAGATTAAAGATTTATTGAAGAGTTTGAATGCAGGAATTTACAGAGAAGGATATTGAAATGAAAAGTCATATACAATGTTTTTGCAGGAATATTGTATGTATGGTTTTTGTGTGTTTCAATATGCAGGGTTGAAGAATATCTTGATGGGAATGAAATGTATTTTCTTCAAACGAATATGAAGAGACTTTTTGAAGATGATAAAATAGATTTTATTTTCTTCTACAAGGGAAGATTAAAAAATTGTTGTTGAAGACAATACAGAAAAAGATTTGCAGAAGATGAATTTGAACAGGTAGATTGAAAAAGCAGAGAAGAATTGAATGTGAAAGGATATATAATGACTCTAAATGTATTTTGATTTGATGTTGTTGAGGGTGCAGATAAATGAGAAAATTTTTGTGAATACAGAAAAATGTATAAAATATGAAAAACCAATTTGTAATCGAGGAGAGATGTTTTCCCTGATCAGGTGAATTAGATGATTTAAGAATAAAATTTCAGAGGATTGGAATGATGGAATGAATGTTGAAGATGAGTTGATTTGAATGGTGCAAATCAGATTGAGCAGCAATCACTTCTTGCACATGAGATTCAGAGTTCTGATTGATTGAAAAATGCCAGTGAGGCTTGTAGGTCGGTAAGACCATGTGTCAATGAGACACTTAGATCAGCCAGTGAGGCTTGTAAAGATATTTTCAAGGATAAGCCAGTGAGGCAGTTTTGGAGTGGTTTTTATACCCCAGGAGGGTTTTCCACTCGTGCAAATTTGTGTTATGTGTTATATTGTTTTCATCTGTATGTATGTATGTTAATACATTGCTTATAAGGTTTTGTTCTCCTTCTTCATTCTTAGTTTTGTGCTTGACAAATCAATGATAGCTTTCTCTCCTTTGTGCTCTGCAAGTTAAATTTTGAAAAAGATTTAAAAATTCACACAACACTGATTCACCCCCCCCTCTCAGTGTTGTCCTTGACTCCTACAATTGGTATCAGAGCCAAGTTTCCCTCTTGCAGCTTAATCAGCTTGGGTAGGTCCTATGTGTGGAGTTCAATGGGTAAGTGTAGAAGAAATAAGAATAAAAATGTCAAGCTTCATTCTAGTCAAAAGGTTCAAAAGACATCTTTCATATCAAATCCAGATGTTGATATAAAGTTAGTGGATAAAGATGTTGTCCAAGTTGAATCTAATATTGTTTTAGATGTTCCTCAGTTTGATGGTTCAAATTTTTCAGTTTGGTATGTTAGAATGCAAGTATATTTATCCTCCTTAGGATATGATGTTTTAATGTCAGTTGAAAATGGTATTTCTGCAAATAACAAAGAAGTTCTTGAATATAATGATATTGCAAAGAAGGCTATATTATCTGCTCTGTCTAATGATGTTATTTGTAAGGTTATGGATTGTGTTACAGCTCAGGATATGTGGAGGAGATTGAAAAGGATTTATCAAGATAATGATAAAGAAGGGGACACTCTGGTGTGTGAAGGAACTAGCAATGAAAAGAGACTTTCAAATGAAGAAGTTGAAGTTCAATCCCAATCAAATTCAGAAGAAGCTAGCATCACAAGTGATAATGATCAGAGTGATGATGATCAGGATTATAATGAACAAGATTGTGAGATTGATTTGGAAGGAGAGCTTATATATGCTTTGAGTGAGCTCAAGAAGTATAAGAGAGAGAATCAGAAACTAAATTTGCTGCTACAACAAGAAAGAGAATCTAAAGATAATGTACATTCAGAACTTGAAATTGTATCTACAGATCTTGAAGAGGCTAGATGTCAAGTTATTAGTTTAAAGACATATATTGATGATTCAGATAAACTAGTTGCTAGATTAAAGACAGAAATTGAAGAAGCTAAGAGGATAGCAGATGTTTCAATATCTGACCTTGAAGTTAGAAGGATTGAGAATCTAAAACTGGAAGGTGAAATTATCAAACTCAGAAAAGATTATGATGGTCTCAAGACTTTATCTAAGAAGTATCAGGAGTTTGAAGAAAGCACAAGCAAGTTACATGTGTTGTTGGGCAAACAGAAGCAGCATAATGACACAACTGGATTAGGATTTGAAGAAGGGGAATGTTCAAAAGTCAGAGAGACTCCTAGAAAGATGATTGATTTGAATACTGCCACTGAAAACAAAATGCATAATCAAAGAAGAAGAAATTTTAGAAGAAGTGCTCCTGTTAGACAAGCATACATGTACATGTATAACTATTCATTTAATGGTTTTTGTTATACTTGTAATCAATTTGGGCACAAATCAGTTAATTGCAGAAGGAACAATGATATTGTTTGTTACAAATGCAATAATGTTGGACACATACAAAGAAATTGCAAAGTGCATAGAAGGTATAATCCTACAGAGAAGCTTAAAATTAGTGCTCAAAGGTATTATTAGTCAATTGATTTTGATTACAACATAATTTGTTATAATTGCAACTCTCTTGGTCATAAAGCACACAGTTGTAGGAGAGCATCACCTAATTTGAAAGGTTGGGAAAAGAAAAAGGTTGAAAAGGTTTGGAGAAAGAAAGCACCTGTGAAGATTTGGAAGCAGAAAGAAAGTAAAGAGAAGTCAGAATCTAAGCTTGTGCATCTTGCACAAGTCATCACATCTATTGCATAACATAGAATGAAGTAAGGGGGAGGTATCAAATGTTCTATCAGTTAACCCCGAGATGTTTCAGGAAGAAGATCATTTGATATGATGATCTTGTCTGTCTATCATTCTTACCATGCTTTGAAATTATTGATGATGATGTTGCTAACAATGCTGATTTTCAGTGTATAACAGTGATACAGGTGTTCATTGGTTTATTATGCTTTCAAGATATTGAAAAAGTGTTTCAGGAGTTCTAATGCACAAATTTGATCCTCACTACAAAGGATGAATTGTCATTGCAATTCAAAGTGTTGTTGCAATAAAATCTTGATTTACTGATAAAATCAAGAAATAGGAGTTCTTGTTGATTGCAGTAGGTTTCAGATATGATCAAATTTGACAAAAGATGTGCAGGAACAGTAAGATTGTCTTCATTCCTTTCATGTCAAGAAGGATGATCTTCATTCTTGGTTGCAAAATGAATGTTCATTGGTATAATAATTAATATGATTCAGAAAGGTATGTGAAAATTGTGTGTCTCCAGTTTTGAGTGGTATCAGGTGTCCATGATCAATGACATGTTCAGTGAATGCAAGGTATTGATAAGTAGATTTATTACTAAAAGAGATTAATGTTGTTGTGACTTGATCCTATTTGTGTATTGTTCATATCATGTTGGTACTTAAAAATTGTGTTTCAGTTCTGTGTGATATTGCTTGTCAGGACAAAGAGCTTAAGATGCTCTCAAGAAGCTCTTATCAGAAATTAGCATGTGTTGGCTAAGGTGGCTGAAAATGAAAATTCAATTCATAGCAATTAGCTCTGTTTTTTATTTGTGCAAAGTGTTGTTACAGGAAGAATTTGTTGATGCAGTTTGTTTGTTGTTTGAATGACAAAGTCAAGAGGCAGGAGTTCTTGTTTGTTGCAGGATGTAGTTATGTATATATCAGATTTGACAGTGTGTTGTGAAAAGTGTTTTGTACAGAACAGGAGGATAGTTCAGATGGTCTTCAGTCTTTGTCATGTCAGAAAAGGTGTCAGAATAGTTTGGTTACAGGATGATAGTTCATATCAAAGAAGTCAATTTGATGGTCATATCTACTACCTTGTTGAGTAATGTTTTTATGGCATATGTTTTGCATAAGTATTGAACCTTTCAGGTGATTTGGAGATAGTGTTTCACTTGTTTCATTGATGATCTTCCTCACTAATATGTTTCAGACAGAGTTCTTCAAGCTATGACATTGATGGTGATATCCTACATTTCATTAGAGGAAGTTAAAATCAGCAATAGTAGGTGGTAATGTTCAAAAAGGTTTGTCATATGTTGGCCTCAGGATTGTTATCATCATAAATCATTACTTGTTCAAAGGTTAACAGGAGTTTATGCCTTCAAAGTGTTCAAAATTCAATATGATTATAATGGTTATGATCATGCTATAACTTCTTTAAATGGAGTTGTTCTCAGGGGGAGTTAATCAGAGGATTGAGTTGTCACTATCATGGGAGATTTGAAAAGAGATATGTTTTTCTTCATCCTCATATTAGTATTGTGTCAAGAAGTGATATTATGTTGAGATTGATATACATGTTTCATTCTGTCAAGACAATGGTTTGTGTTGGTTATTCTTGCCAGTAATTGTCAGTGGTATTCAACACAGGGGGAGCAAATAGTTTTTGAGTCTTTGTCATCAGATGTCAAAAAGGGGGAGAAAGGAAAATTGCGTTCAGGTAGTTTTGCCATCAATGACAAAGGGGGAGATTGATAGTGTCAGATTGTCATTGATGTCAAAAGGGTCTTGCAGGATCTTGGGTTGGTATTAGTAAACATTTGAGTAGGAGACATCATCTCATGTGTTCTTTATTCATGGTTTACTTGATTTACAAATATTGTGAAGGCAATCATCTTGGATTATATTATTCAGGATAATAAAATCAAAAAGGGCATCATGTCTTGATCAGTTGTTCTCATGAGATATCTAGGTGTGTGGTCTACAATGTTAGCAGTGGTCTTCTTGCAATCAGTGGAAGCTATAGATTGCAATAGTTTCATCAGTGGAAGCTTTAGTTTGGTTAGTGGCATTCTCTGCAATCTGTCTCTTGTTTTAATCTTGTAAATGTTTCAAGAGGATATGGTGTGCTTCAAGAGTGTTGCTTTAAAAATAGAGGCTATCTAATGGTGTTCATGTCTCATCTAAATAGGAGGGTTCGTTCTTTAGTGACTGTCAGAAAGAAAATTTATAAGGTTGATGTCTGAGATCAATTGTCAAGGTGTTATATTTTTGTTTTAAAAGATCCTAAACATCTCTCATATCTTAAATGGGTTTGAAAGTTAAAGTCTATTTATAACCTAGTTTGACAGTCATCTATCTATGGCACTTTATATTCTATTTGAATGGTGACCTGCGAGAACGGGTCAGTCCACTTAAGTACCACCGTTTGGAGGGGTCCCTAGTCATGGTGGTGACCGGCCCACCTCATACTTCCAACTGACTCCATCGGTCTCTTCCAAAAGTGCTCGAGCGGGATTGAAAAGTAATTTGCACCGAATTTTATGGTAGGTAAAGGTTTTTGAAAAGCACCGGTGGTTTGTATTAAAAGAAACATTCTTTATAAGAATGTTAGAGCCTAATTTTTTTTTAGTTTAAAAAGCATTTGGAGTGTTAAATAAGTTTTGTTAAATGCTTTTTTGTTTTATTCGAAAGGGGAGATAAGGATAAGCTATATTAATAGCTTTGTTAAAAATAAAAACTTTGTATTTAAATTACTCCCTTTATGTCATATGACATTTATATTAAAAGGCCACCAAATAATTTTTGGAGATGATAAGTTTTTTTTAAAAAAAATAGAAACTTAAAATCTTTTTCCTCCTAAATTGTTAAATCCTTGAGATCTCATCTAGTAAAGTGATTTTTTGAGATTTTTTATGAGGAGTTATTTTGAGATGGAAGATTTATTTCTATTTTTGAGATTTGGATACAAATAAGGTTATTTTCTTTTGAAAGGTAGATTGGATAAAGAGTTTGAATGCAGGGATTTGCAGAGAAGGAGATGAAAATGAAAAGACTAAATATTCAAAGAGATTTTATTTTTCTCCTACCGGTCCTGATTAAAATATTAGAGAATATGATATGATCTTGATTGACAAATTGGTGGAGCTATTTTTTCAGATTGAAGATATTTTGCAGAGAAGGAGAATGAACTTTTGAAGGAATGTGAAAAGTCTTATGAAAGATTGATTTTATTCTTGCAGGATGAAAAAGAAGAAAAGATTGATTTTGTTCTTGCAGGATTAAAAAGAAGAAGAAAATGAAAAGTCATGGGCATGAAGAGAAAATTAATTTCTTCACAGATGGAAAATAATTGTGTAGAATGTGAAAGGTTTTTCACATTGTTTATAATAGTTTTTCAGGTGCATTGATTGGATGACTTGCAAGACAGAGATGAAACATATAGAGTAAAGTAGTGTTGTTGAGCATATTAGAATATAAGATTGATATGAAGTGTTATTGAATGGAATAGAATACAAGGTTGATATGTAGTGTTGTTGAATGGATCAGAATACATGATTAATTTGTAGAGAAAATTGTTTATAAAGATTTATATATGGAGCTTGTTTGCAGAAAAGAAAATGGTCTTGATTTGAAAATCAAATAGAAGGTATAAGGTTGTCTAAAATGGTGCAAATTTGATTGAACAGCAATCATGTCTTGCACACAAAGTTTGATGTTTTGTTAATAGTGATTGTGTTTGCTAGTGAGGCACAGTATGTCAATGAAGTTTGTGGTCAGTGAGACCTTGGTTAGTGAGTCCTTCCTCAGCCAGTGAGGCTTTGTAAGAAGTTTTTAGAGTTAAGCCAGTGAGGCACTTCATGAGTGGTTTTTCTACCCTGAAAGGGTTTTCCACTCCAAAAATTTCTGTGTTATAATTTGTCTCTATGTGTGCATATTTGTGTTTTATTGATAAGTTTTTGGTTCACATCTTTGACTATTAGTCTTGTGCATATAAGATCAATAGACCATTAATGTATTTCTTTCTACTTGTCTTGAAAAAGTTAAGAATTAACACAACACTGATTCACCCCCCCTCTCAGTGTTGTCATTGACTCCTACAAAATCTTTGGTGGGGTTATGGATTGCCTTTATGTGCTATGAGGTAAAGATGAAATGTAAGTGAATGAATGAAACCCATAACAGTTTCACCACAACCTTGCCATGTTACATCTTTGCTGGAGTTATGGACCACCTTAATGTCCCTGAACTGATGTAACGTAAGGGTGGAATGCACCAAGTAGACTTTGATGCTTTGAACCCAAATGTACCCCTTTTCAATGTTCTTAGAGTTTTTTCTTGCTTGATAAATCTTTGGTTGGGTTATGGGTTGTTTTTATGTGTTGTGAGGTAAATATGATATGTAAATGAATGAATGAAACCCACAACAGTTTCACCACAACCATGCCATGTATCTTTGCTAGAGTTAAGGACCACCTTAATATCCCTAAACTGATATAATGTAAGGGTACAATGGACCAAGAAAAATCTGATGCTTTGAACCCAAATGTACCCCTTTTCAGTGTTCTTAGAGTTTTTTCTTTCTTGATAAATCTTTGGTGGGGTTATTGATCACTGCCTTTCTAGTCACAAAACAAAAACCCTCCTATAGGAAACTCGAGCAAAGAGAAATTTAGAAATAATGACACGAGATTATAAAGTCTTCTACATAGACTTAACAGTCAAATACAAAATGATAGGAAGAAAGCCTAAATGCAGTCTTTATTATCATGGAAAACATTAAAAGATAATGTTTAGAAATTAGACTCCTCCCTATTCTAAAACCATGACATTACACAACTATCAGCTTGCACAATCGGCCTGTTCTATCTACAATCTAAAAACAATTCAGATTCTACCTTCACATTGGATGTTTTCTTCTCTTTCCAACAAAACAACTCTCCTCCTGGTCTTCACCTCCATCTCTCTTCTCTGGCTCCTCTTTTCACTCAGATATCTCTTTTTGTGGTTTCCTTATTTCTGCTCTATCTATGTGGATGTCGATTCATTTTCCTCTAAACTTTCTTGCAACCATCACATCGGTTCCTTTTTGCTTTTCTCCAACTATCCTCCAACCGTCTATTTAAGACTCTTCATCTCCCTCTCAAACCATCCAACTGTCGATTTAATCAACAACCAAGTTATTTTGTTCAGTCTGAAAGAGTAGCGGTCGACAGAGTGAAGAAAGGCCCCTTTTGAACTAAGTTCCTGCTGCCTAGATGATAGGAGCATCATGGCTATTCTTGCATGACAAAAATTTCCTTTTAAATTCCCAATTACACAGTGATAGGAGCTTCAAAGGAACAAGATACAAAAGACAAGAACTAGCTTATTAACCAAGAAAAAACTAACAAAGACCAAAACTACAAAAGGAATAAAACCAAAATTTGATAGGAGCACGATGCTCCTGCATCAGTTATGGGTTGCTTTTATGTGTTGTGAAGTAAATATGATATGTAAATGAATGAATGAAATCCATAATAGTTTCACCACAACCTTGCCATGTTAAATCTTTGCTGGAGTTATGGACCACCTTAATGTCCCTAAACTGATGTAATGTAAGGGTGGAATGGACTAAGCAAAATCTAATGCTTTAAACCCAAATGGACCACTTTTCAGTGTTTTTGGAGTTTCTTCTTTCTTGATAAATCATTGGTGGTCTTATGGGTCACCTTTATGTTCTGTGAGGTAAATATGATATGTAAATGAATGAATGAAACCCATATCAGTTTCACCACAACCTTGCCATATTACATCTTTGTTGGAGTTATGATCCACCTTAACGTCCTTGAACTGATTTAATGGAAGGATGTAATGGACCAAGTAGACTCTGATGCTTTGAACTGAAATGTACCCCTTTTCAGTGTTCTTGGAATTTTTTCTTGCTTGATAAATCTTTGGCGGGCTTATGGGTAGCCTTTATGTGCTATGAGGTAAATATGATAAGGAATGAAGCCCATTACAGTTTCACCACAACCTTGTTGTGGTACATCTTTGCTGGAGTTATGGACCACCTTAATGTCCTTGATTTCTCTACATTACAACCCCTTAAGACATTCCTTACTACTCACATAAACCTGGACAATTACTTTGTATTGATTATGCTAGTAGACTGACTAGATTTGTTGTGGAAGAGCATACATTAATGAATCCTTGTTTCTCCTCTTTTCCTCATTTGCTGTAAAATCAGACATCATTCTTCTGAAAGTTTAAGTTTTATTCATATCAAAAGCAAGAAACTACAAGCCTAGTTGCAAGAAATGCAAGTCGAGGTTGATTATTATCCCATCCCCAAGTTAGCCCCTAAATCTTCATTTTTTATTGTATATATACGTGTTACTTTATTCAATAAATTGATCCAATTGTTATCATTTTTAACAAATGTTTCCTATTTCATATGTAGGGCTGTTTCTCATTACTAGTGTTTTTTTTTAATTTTTTAAATGTTTTTCAGTCTACCATGTGATCCTTACTCTAAACTCAAGTTGTGGAACTAGCCATATCAATGACAATATTTGCTATAGAAAATGGTAAAGGTAAAGGCGAGTGTTACACCCCAACTAGCTTGCCAAATACCACACTAAAAGTTTTCCTTTCTTTAACAGTTTATAAGCCTGATTAATATCCTGAATGGTTTATCTTGTAGATTTAATTTTACCTATTTAAATTTATAAAACAATCTACTCTTCATTTAATTCCTGGATGGCATGTTACTTGGATCCAAACTCCAGTTGACAGGTTTAGTCACCAAAGTAAATCCTTTGTTATTCAGTACTTGGCTCTGATTAATCACCATGCAAGTTTTTACAGGCTCTTGGTTACCACTTCATTACCTCCACACAAAATAGACACCCCCTTCTACTTTGGTTGTCTTGCCACCAGTGAACTGCACATTTGGCAACCATTTAATCACAACATCGAATATATTCAAGATTATCCAAGTCCAATATGTAAACCCTAGATTACTTTAACGCGCTTTTACCAAATCTAGGACCGTTTAGATAATATTTTAAATCCCCAAGCTTTTAATTTTATCATATAACAAGGGATTCATCTATAATCCTTAGAACATCATATATTTAATGTCATCAACCTGTAAAATAAATATTAACATTTTCAATCAGGGTGTCAAATCCTGGGGATGTGTTAATGGGCTACTATATGAGATTCTAGATCTCAACCTAACCAACATACCAACTTGATCAAATTGTGTACCCCAAGGTTTCCATATCATGAACAATCTGGGAAGTAAGCCAGACCTTTATCAATCCACTTACGACAGGTGTAATCATTATGTATTTATGTATATGGATTCAAAGATGTGCACTCATAATAGAAGGCATGTTCATTTAGGAATTTCATTGTTATTGTCTAATTTATGCTTGACTTCAACTTATCTCTATTAATCCTAAAGTTATAGGAGAATTTTCAGTTGTCTATAATGAATGGCCACATCTCAAAGTAGTCTTATTCATGGCCCTGTAGCAACAATAGAGGCAAAAGCTTCCAATGTAATGAGGGTTTGTGTTTTCCAACCCCATTCTTTTAGATTTTCTGAAGTACGCACTTTAAGCAGAAAACAACTTAGATACATGTTGATGACAGTTAATACTTTAGTTGCAATTGAACATATAAATTTATAATTAGTTTGCTTTGGTGTGTAATGTGAATTGACAAGAGTTGGTTTTCTTTCAAGCTTATTCATTAAGTATAACAATAGGTTTCCAAGATTTAAACATTTGGTTATATGTTTTGGAATTTTATCACATTGGTTACAAAGTAATTTATCCAGCTTTTATCAAGAAACTTGTCAACCTTATTCTCTGGTGCTAAGTTGATATCCCAGGTTTACGTTTTTGCAAAGAAGAATAAATCTAGGAGTAAATTTTGTAAAATTTAAATTGAACTTAAAAAATTGACAACTCTCTAACTCATATACTCCTTACAAACAACATAATGCAACCCGTGTTTCACCATATCCTCTAGCAAAAGTTACAAAATGTCCACAATTAATCAAAAAAATTTAAATTACACTATAATCATTATTGTATAGTACAACACTAGAAGTCAACAATTTTTAAAAGCACTTTAGTGGGTGCTTTTACACACTCATATATTATAAAACTATGAATCAAGAGTTTCACTCAAAGTTAGTGGATCTTTATAAAATTGATCATATTAGATAAATTTGAATTATCACTTTCAAATAAACTAGATTGATTTCACTTATTATTACTAGATTCCTGTGGGATCTCAATATTCTTGTAGGGTCATATTAAACAATTTTGAACCAATAATTTCAATCAAACTGAAGCGATTTCATCTAATATTAGTAGATCTTTGCAAGAAGTCAAAATTATTATAGGGCCATATTAGACAACTTTGAATCAAAAGTTTTAATCAAACTTTAGTGATTTCACTCAATATCAATAGATCCTTGGGAAGAATTTAATACATAGGAACATCTTAGACAACTTTGAATTAATAGTTTTGTTCAAACCTAATTAGTTTCTTTTAGTGTTAGTAGATCATAGGAGGAAGTCAAGACTCTTGTAGGGCCATATTATACATCTTTGATTCAACAGTATGAATGAAACATGAGTGATTTCTAAAAGTATCAGTAGATACTTGCAAGAGAGTATTGTTGATCACCATATACTTGACAAGATTCTTGTAATGTCATATTATTCAAATTTAAGAGACATGTACCATAATTATTCAAATAAAAATAATTACTTTTACGTGTTGTTAACCAGGTGAAAATATTTTTTTGTTTATGTATACTATGGTAAGGGCCAGGGACCCATATCAAAAGCAGGGCCGAAGCCCTTATAGTCTTAAAAAACATCTGTCTTGACAATCTAATAGACAAAATAGGAGGGAAAATTACACAGGCCTCTCCATAATCTTAAAGACTAGGACCTAAATTCATATATAGACTAAGAAAAAACTACTAAAAATAAGAGCCTAATTACCTGGTAGCCCCATCCTTGCCAAAGAGATCCACTAGGTCGAATTCATCATCACATAGGCACCTGAACTCAGCCCTGTCCTCTGCTTCCACCTTTAGACGCATTTTCTCTGCCATTCTCTCCACTAGCTTTTGAAGCTTAACCTAAGCTTCCTGTAGCTCATGCACATGATCAAGGAGAAACTTTTGATTCAGCTGAGCCTCCTTTGTCTGTGTCACCAAATCTTCATTGACCAAAATGGAAGAAGCAGCAACCAACATCATCATTGCCATCGTCAAAGACTGTGCAACACCAAATACATTCCACAAATTACATCCACTGCTTGTTTTATTACATATAGAAAAGTGATTAGAAATAAGAATATTTAGTAGCTTTTGTGTATATTAGTAAACACAATGAAAAGAAAAATTTACCATCTATAATTTGTGTTGCATTTGTTGTTGTTTGGTTTAGGTCAATAGAGAAGGGCAAATGACATCGACAAGTATTGTCTTGATCATCCAAAGCTACAACAACATATGTTTAGCATATCAAATTAGAGAAAGAACTAATGATGCACAAAAAAATTAAATACTTTTCAATAAATGTACTCACTTTGTTGTTGTGCAATACTAATCCTTTCTGCTTGTACCGCTATGCCTAAATGATTAAAGACCTTTTTTTTCTTTTTCTTTTTACAACCTATAGTGGGGAATTGATATTCTTCATACTCTTCATCTTTTTCATTCAAGTCTTGAGCAATGGCATTACCTCTTCAATGGATAGAACAACATTTGTGCATTTTGGTGGGACTAAACCATGGTGATATTTGTGTCATAGGCATGTCCTCTGATCCATGGATTTATTTGAATTTGAAAGAGGAAGCAAAAGATTCATGGATATCTTTTCTAAATCTTTCAACACAGTCATTAAAAATAAGAATTTCATCTGATGTTGTTGGTAAATTTTGGAGTAGTGGGTTCAAAAAATTAGTGGAACATTTTAGGCTATCATTGCTTGTACCAAATGATTGCCTACCATCTATAATTCAAATAACAATAATTTAGTCATAAGAAAACATAGAAAAACCTTAATAGTTCATTAATAAATGTTGATATCAATACTTACCAATAGTTTGGTCTTCAGGAGTGACAAACCTAACTGCATCTTGAGCTTCCAATAGAATTGATCTATCTATAATTGGAATAAAAATTATTGACTTTTTAGGAACATAAAAAATAATCAAAATTTTATTATAAAAGCAACATATCAACATTACCAGTAACATTATTTTCATGACCAAAGCTCCCTTCTATGTCATCATCAACCAATGGTGTAGCACCATTGTAATTCAATTAGAGTAATTTAGTTAGTTTTGAAATAGAAATATCTAAATCTTTCAACACAGTCATTAAAAATAAGAAAATTTTCATCTACTGTTGTTGGTAAATTTTGGAGTAGTGAGTTCAAAAAATTAGTAGAACTTTCTAGGTTATCATTGCTAGTATCAAATGATTGCCTGCCATCTATAATTCAAATAACAATAATTTAGTCATAAGAAAAAATAGAAAAACCTTAATATTTCATTACTAAATGTTGATATCAATACTTACCAATAGTTTGGTCCTCAAGAGTGACAAACTTAACTGCATCTTGAGCTTCCAATGGAATAGAACTATCTATAAGAATAAAAATTATTGACTTTTAGAAACCATAAAAAATAATCAAAATTTTATTATAAAAGCAACATATCAACATTACCAATGGATAAGTGCAAAAAGTTGGGGGGCCAAAAAGTGGCTAAAATTTTTTCAAAAAAAATTAATACATAATGCGAGTGCATTATAATGCACTCACATTATGGTTTGGTAGTGACGAGCCTAAGGCTCGGCAAAACCAAACCATAACGTGTTTGTGTTGTAACGTGAATGCGTTATTACTAATTATATATATATATATATAAGAGCATTTGTGCTCATTTCATTTCTTTATCTTCCTCTACACCCACGACCTGCAAACCCTAAGAAGTGCACTCGCATTTTTGAAGACTCGATTCAACACCAAAATCTTATCGATTCATCACCAAAATGCCGCCACGACATCGAGCAAGCCAAAGGAGTGAGTTTTATTTATTTTTTTCTTTGAATTTGTTTCTAAATAGGTAGGTTTGAGTTGATTTTTGATATAAAATTCTTTAATTGTCAGGAAATATTAATACACCTCCTCCTCCTCAAAATCCACAAAATCCTAAAGAGGAAATACCTACCGAAGGATAAGCTGAACAACAAACTCCTCCATCCATTCCTCAACATGCCCCTGGAACACAAGAAAATCTAATGGGGCAAATAAAAAATAATAAAAAATAAATTAAAGACATAATTGCAAGGTTGAAAGATCCTTCAACTTCAACCTTGCATAGGTCCACGCTTGTTGAATCTCTTGAATCTATGTTATCAAATGCAGATTCAATTAGCAAGAAAATATCTAGTTGGTTGGATAAGAGGAGAGAGCTTAGAGAGTATTATGCAAACAAGCTATCATATCAAGATGTGAGAAAGTTACAAATTACAAAATTAGACTTGTGTTCCATTTTCACAAACCCACAAACAAATCAACCTCCACCCATTACATGCAAGAGGTTCCCTATCCATTGGTGCAACAACCAAGCAATAAAGGACAATTTTGGGCAGAGGTGGTGGATGGTTTTTGACCATCCTCCATACAATAATAATGAGGTCCCGCAATACTTTTTGAGGAAACTCTACTGCAAGTTTGTCCTCAATAAAGTGCCAAACTATTTTGATATGCAGGACTTCCAGGGTAGAGGTGGGGGGTTAGTACAAGATAGACCAGGGGCATGTGTTGACCCAAAGCAGCCAGTGAGACGAGTAATTAGCAGACTAGCCCATGAGCATGTTTCTATCCCTTCCATTGTGAAGGAGAGTATTGAGGTCGATACACTTCAGTCCATTAGTGCCTTGACCCAGAGCATCATAGAACATGCTAGTCCTCCAGCATAGCGTGGGTTGGGAGATAGTGTGAGGAGTAGGGTCCCACCCCATGCTTGTCAGACTTGCAGGTTAACTTGTGGTTATGACCCCATGGATAGTCAGGATGCAGGTGCACAGGCTACATCTATAGCTAAGCAGATGGTGATGACATATCCCCTCCTAAGTGAGACTTTCAGCCTTGATACTTAGGTAAATATTAGCAAGTTTATTAAATTTAATTTATTAAATTTTATTTTTGAAATGCAAGATTAACTAATTTAGTTTGATGATTTTAATGAAATTTTAGGGTCATAGCTTTGATGCAGTTTTCAGTGGTTCTCCACCTACATATTACACTACATCATCTACTGTCGAGGTATGTAACTAGTAAACAATT
This sequence comes from Cunninghamia lanceolata, assembly GCA_027924645.1. NCBI lineage: Eukaryota > Viridiplantae > Streptophyta > Pinopsida > Cupressales > Cupressaceae > Cunninghamia > Cunninghamia lanceolata. Next base: position 144,334 of record BSBN01000413.1, read on the forward strand.
ATAAATATTACATGTGAATAGCATCATTATATGAATGATATTCTAATATCTAATTTTTTTATGTTGAATAGGTTAATATTGGAGATTTCACGGCAACACCTGCCAGTGGTGGTGGACTTCAAAGCTTCATGGAGGTAATAAAATAAATAGTTTAATGAAAGAATTGTACTTACTAGATTTTTGTATGTGACTTGTGTGCTTTATTGTGTGTACTTTAATGTTTAGATGAACGTGTTTGTATGTTAGGAGCCATGATTTGCATCACTATTATAGTTTTCGTAATTGAATAATGTTGTTTTATTTCCAGATGATGTAGGCTGCGGAGACATCTCCTGATGTTCATAGGGCAATGGAGCATGGTGTGACCTCTACAATTCATAGCTCCATGGCATTGACAGGGGTATGAGGCAGATTAGTAAATTTCAATTTACATTCATTGTTATAGTTGTTTATTTTTTAAAAATGAAAAGATTATTGATTTAAAGTTTAATTTCTATCTGGATGGTTTCTATAGGACATGACATCACCACTGTCTATTCCTGCTACTAAGGCAAGCTAGGAGACAGATTATATGGTAGCGGTAAGTGATTATTTTGTTAAATGTTTCATTTTTTATAACATGTAATTTCTATATATTAATGTCTATACTTTTTATTGTAACAGCTAAAGATGCAGGAAGAACTAAATAGGAGGAGCAGCCCTCAGGTTCGTAGTAGACCACCCACATATCTGTCTCCATCCCCTAGAAGATCAAAGGCTGCTCGTGATCTATTCTCTTCACTAGCCAGAGGGGAATGACTTTTTATTGTGTTCATTTGTTGTATGCCTATATGGCATTTGTGGACATATATTTTGTATTGCATATAGTTGACATTGTATGCTTATATGGCATTCTTGTAAGCCTATATGGCTATTTTGTATATATGTTATATTTATATCGATAGATATTGATGTATGCCTATATGGATATTTGGTTAATACAAATCATTTTTATTGATGGCGTCCATACTTGCATTATAAATCCATGTTTGAATGGATATTTGTAGATGGCTACTTCAAATATTTAAAGTCCAATTGTATTACATTGGATGTTTGTTGATCCAATATGCTAGCTATTGTTATTCAAGTATCACCCAAACCTCATTTTGGAACTAAAATATAAAAGTTGTATTTAAAATAAAAATGAATCATCTTGTTGAATAGAAAATATTCATATTCTTTATGAGTTGCTCAATTGAAAATATTCAAATGAGTATGTTGATCCATATTCTTTATGAGTTGGTCAATTAAAAATATTTTTTAATTTTTTATTATTATACCATATTGGGATGCAAAGAGTATGTTTGTTGTTTTGAATAAGATAGTCAAAATCATATGCTTATGACAACCTGATGACCATTATGGTTATTAAATGTAATTCCTCTTGCATATAAGGTGAGGTTATGAGATTACATTGAGTCTTACCTAATTTTAGTATGCAACATAACATTGGGGCTATAGGCTTCCATAAGTCATCAACAATCAAGGTTCAAGGTTGTTATTGAAGTCAAATGGTCAAGGTTGTTTGTCATTGATGTCAAGGTCAATGCCATGATGTTGATAAGGTGATATAGTGATTCAAGGTAGGTGATGGTCATGAGGTGCATGATGTTGTGAATATGGTTTTCATGATAAGGTCTCTCAATTCATGTTGATGCTACATAAGACAAACATGGTTCATATGATGCAAGGTTCATGTTCATGGTGGATGTGGTTTTGTTCATGCAAGGTTTTGTTGTGAATATGGTTTTCATGATAAGGTCTATCTTGAAAGGTTGATATGATGCAAGGTTCATATTCATGGTGGATGTGGTTTTGTTCTTGCAATAAGAAGTTAGAGAAGACACAAGCTTTCATAATCACAATCTTATTAATAGTTAGGGTTTACATATTGGGCATTAAACCCTAAAAAAATATACTTTTCTTAAGACTTTAAAACACTCAATTGCTTGTCATGTGTAAAGTGCACTTTTATTTTAATTTAATATTGACTTATAATCAGAAGTTACTATCACTTAAATCAACCTACTAAAGGGTCTTCAAGTCATTAGTTCACCAGCCCTTCAGCCTAACTCAACCGGTGTCTCTAGTAAACTCTCATAAACTCAAGTGCCATATCATAATCGACGGTCATATTTAATTTATATGAGGGCGGGAAAAAGGATTGGAAAGTCAGTATCTAAAAGGAATTTGGAATACAAACAATCATCTCTATGCGGTTGAATTTGATGGCCATGCCTTTTTAAAAGGCTAAAAGATAGCTTTATGCAAGATATCATGGTATTTGTAGTGTTTGAAGATTGAAGACTAGTTAGTGTTTGTAGCTCAAACTATTTCAGCACATTTAGGTGCAAAACAGGACCATGCCTAGCCTAAATGTACCCATCTAGACACATTGGAATTGTCAGTTTGGCCGCACGAGGAGAAGAACAAAAGTTACACGCCTTTGCAACTTTACACTACCCCCTTTTGATAATTTTTGAGGCAGCAGAAAAACTTTCACCATGAGCAAACGCCTCAAAGATACAAAAAAATGAGAAGTTATTGTAGAGGGACCCTACATGATCGTGTTTCCTCAGATGGAATGTATTTAAGTGACACGGTTTCTGAGTAACAACTTGTCAAAGATTGCTGCCTTTTTGCACTTTAGACTCTTCAAGGATATCACCGGTACAATGTAGCTCAAACTGTTTTGGCATGTTTGGGTGCAAAATAGGACCATGCCTATCTTAAACGTACCCATCTAGATGCGTTGAAACTGTCAGTTTGGCCACACGAGGAGAAGAACAAAAGTAACACCCCTTTGCAACTTTACATTGCCTCCTTCTGATGATTTTTGGGGCAGCCGAAAACCTTTCACCACAAACAATTGCGTTAGAGATATAAAAAACTGAGAGAGGTTATTATAGAGGGACCCTGCGTTATCTCTTTTCCTTAGACTGAATATATCTAAGTGACACAGTTTCTGAATAACAGCTCGTCAAAGATTGCTGCCTTTTTGCACTTTGGACTCTTCAGGGATATCGTCGGTACAATGTAGCTCGAACTATTTCGGTATGTTTGGGTGCAAAACAGGACCATGCCTAGCCTAAATATACCCATCCAGACATGTTGGAACTATCAGTTTTACTACACAAGGAGAAGAACAAAAGTTACACCCCTTTCCAACTTTACATTGCCTCCTGATGATTTTTGGGGTAGCAAAAAACCTTTCACCACAGCCAAACGCCTTAGAGATATAAAAAATTGAGAGAGGTTATTGTAGAGGGACCCCATGTGATTGCTTTACCTTAGAAGGAATGTATATAAGTGACATAGTTTTTGAATAACAACTCGTCAAAGATTGATGCCTTTTTGCACTTTTGACTCTTCAGGGATATTATCGATACAATGTAGCTCAAACTGTTTTGGCATGTTTGGGTGAAAAAAATGACCATGCCTAACGTAAATGTACCCATCCAGACACATTGGAATAGTCATTTTGGTTGCATTAGGAGCAGGAAGAAAGTTACATCCCTTTGCAACTTTACACTACCTCCTTCTGACAATTTTTGGGGTAGCAGAAAACCTTTCACCATTAGAAAATGCCTCAAAGATATAAAAAACTAAGAGAGGTTATTGTAGAGGAACCCTACATGATCATCTTCCCTTAGACGGAATGTTTCTAAGTGACACGATTTTTGAGTAACATCTCATCAAAGATTTCTACCTTTTTGCACTTCGGAGTCGTCAGGGATATCATCGATACAATGTAGCTCAGACTGTTTCGACATGTTTGGGTGAAAAATAGGACCATGCCTAGTGTAAATATACCCATCTGGATGTAATGGAATGGTCAGTTTGGTTGCATCAGGAGCAGGACAAAAGTTACACCCCTTTGCAACTTTACACTGCCTCCTTCTGATGATTTTTGGGGCAGCAGATAACCTTTCACCACGGGCAAATGCCTCAGAGATATAAAAAACTAAGAGAGGTTATTGTAGAGGAATCCTACTTGATCGCATTCCCTTAGACATAATGTTTCTAAGTGACACAGTTTTTGAGTAACATCTTGTCAAAGATTGTTGCCTTTTTACACTTTGGACTCTTTAGGGATATTGTTGGTACAATGTAGCTCAGACTATTTCGACATGTTTGGGTGAAAAATAGGACCATGCCTAGTATAAATGTACCCATTTAGACACGTTGGAATAGTTAGTTTCATCACATTAGGAGAAGGATGAAAGTTACACCCCTTTGCAACTTTACACTGCCTCCTTCTGATAATTTTTGGGGCAGCAGAAAACATTTCACCACAGGCAAATACCTCAAAGCTATAAAAATTAAGAGAGGTTATTGTAAAGGCACTCTATGTGATTGTATTGCCTCAGATGGAATGTTTCTGAGTGACACAGTTTTCGAGTAACATCTCATCAAAGATTGCTACCTTTTTGCACTTTGGACTCTTCAGGGACATCGTCGGTACAATGTAGCTCAGACTGTTTCGACATGTTTGGGTGAAACATAGGACCATGCCTAGCGTAAATGTACCCATACGGACGCTTTGGAATAGTTAGTTTGGTCGCATCAGGAGCAGGACAAAAGTTACACCCCTTTGCAACTTTACACTACCACCTTCTAATGATTTTTGGGGCAGCAAAAAACCTTTCACCACGAGCAAATGCCTCAAAGATATAAAAAATTGAGAGAGGTTATTGTAGAGGTACTCTATATGATTGTGTTCCCTCAGATGGAATTTTTCTAAGTGACACGGTTTTTGAGTAACATCTCATCAAAGATTGCTGCCTTTTTGCACTTTAGACTCTTCAAGGATATCGTCGGTACAATGTAGCTCGGACTGTTTCGACATGTTTGGGTGAAAAATAGAACCATGGCTAGCCTAAACATACCCATCCAGACAAGTTGGAACTATCAGTTTGGTCACATTAGGAGCAAGACACCAAAAATACAAAAAATGCTTTGTGTAACTTAACAACATTAACACTTTTTTGCAATAGGACTCAAAGACTCAAACTGACCCCAAATGACTCAAAGTGACTTAAAAACAAATGAAATGGTTTTAGAAGACCTTATTACATATAATTGACTCAATCAAAACAAAATTTTATTTTTTTAACCCCTCTTGGAGGCATTACAACCTAGGTGCCCCTGCACCATTAGTGCAATTGAAGTCGATAAAGTTTTCCTAAGACATAGGACACCTAAGACACCTATTTTCTAGTCTCTATCTACCTAGTTGACATATCGTATATACCTAAGACACAATTAGAGACACCTATTATCTAGTTAGAAACCAAGACACCTAGAGACGCCTATATTTTATACATTACCTAGATTTTATACATTATTCTCAGGATCAACTTCATCCATCACTTAGGTCTAACCCCATGAAGCATAACATGATGATGTAAAAATGTGTATATGTATAAAAATACAGCAGGAAATAAAAAAGGACAAACCTTACAAATTAATGTGCATACTTACAACTCAATGTAACATAACTTTACAAAATCAATGTGAATACTTACAAGTTAATCCAATGAACCATCCAAGTTTGCTCTACTCTTTATTGTGTCAAGTATTGCTTCATGGTCAGACTCACGCACTTTCCACAAGATTTTGTTCAAAGGTCTACCCCGATACTGTATCAAATGAACATTGGATGCCACGACAAGGTTCGAGTAATGAAGAATCTTCCAATGCATGTCAAAGTGTTGAAACAACCAAACATTAACACTCTTATGTGGGTACCTTTTAAGCCATGTTCCAGTAATAACCACTAAGCCTATAGGGTATTCAATGTTTTCTCCATCTGTAACTAGGGCCTCCAATTTATTTTTGGCTTCAACACAACAACATAAGTAATAATCTATTCCATCTTCATTATCTTCATCTACAATAATTGCATATACGTGTCCTACATTGATATGTGTAGCAAATTAGATGAAATTAGTCAACATTACAAAAACACTACAAAGTAAGATGACATTAAGAATTTCAAAAACTATGCAAATAGATATATTACCTAGTTGAACTAGATCTGATATGTGGTCAGAGTCACCTGATGATTCCATTTGTGTTAGTTCCAGTGTCATTGGAGGTCGATACGTGTCAAGTGGGCTAAGATAATTTAACTGCCATTCGTCAACCCACTCCTTTGACTCACACTCATCCCAAGCTTGAATTGTATAGGAAGAACAAAACCATGACATCTTTCGCGTATGGATACTCCATGAACCTACTATTGAGCTTCTGAAAGAGTGCATCTCATTTGATCCTGTTAGTGTAGAGCAGTCTATTAGATTCAGGACAGACAACTGAGAGGGGGGTGAATCAGTCGTTCAAAACTTTCTTGAAATTAACCACTTAATCCCACTTTCTAATTCAGTAGTATAATAATAAATCAATCATAGAAACATAATGCATTAAATCAAGTGCAGAAACACATTAACACATAAGACACCAAGATTTTGATGTGAAAAACCTGGTTAAGGGAAAAACCACGAGGTGACTAACCCAAGATTGTATTCTCTATTAGAAGAATAGAAAGAACAAAATGGCACATGCCAATTAGGGCTCACTCTCTAAGCACACTGCTCACAAGAGGCCCATTTCCTACAAGAAACACACTATCTACAAAATTATGAGTATTACATACTTGAACTGAAGAATAGCATCTTCACCATGCTTGCGTCAATTCCATTTAAGCCCAATACTTCTGCTCTGCCTTTCGCTCTCCTCCCTCTACCACACTCTCATCTCCACTAGATACTTTTGAAATGACTTTACAACTCCTTATTTATACAAGACATCGACTTAGGAATAACCATCCAAGTCAACATACATCACAAAAGCAAATATATGAATGCAACATGCTTAATTATAAAAAGACTTCACGTGGATCAACACACTGTCAGCCACACAGATCTGAGACTCCAATATTCCTTTAGGAACATGCCATTCTTCATAGAACATCTCCAAGATCATCTGCAGGATGTGTAACTCATCCAGTCGGTAAGACTCAGGAAGAACATCATCATCTGGAAGTAATTCTTCATTTACTAGCTCAATCTTTAATGCGGACCACCAACACAAACTGGACACAATCCAAAGACCTCCACAAGCTTGTCTGAATCACAAAGAACATCCACACTACTACTGTCTACTAAAATCATTCTCTCCTTCATCCGGAACCTTAAGAACACAATCTGTCATCACTGTCATATTGGAATAGATGCTTATGGACCTCTAGATCATGAACCAATTGAGTTGTCACTTCACATGGACTTCCTAAACACTCCACCAAATCTGTAGAACAAGATATTTTATTTCTGGATCTCACCAGACCTATCTGTATTACTCTATCACCTCTGAACATCTACTAAAACTAGTTTTACTTAAGTGGCCATAACTTCTTTAGATCTTCATATGGATCTCTGAAATCTTTACTGGATCATCTTAAGACACATATCTACAAACCCTTTGATGTGTATCCTCTGATCTTCATCTTATTTGGGATCTTTACCTCACTGTCTTCACTGATCTTCTCTGTTTCAAATTGGGGCTAATTTTCTCAATATCCTCAGTACACAGCTCATCCAATCCTTATCATTAATGCGACATGAGTATGTTGACATCAATGACAACACTGGTTAGGCCCATACTTGCAACAATCTCCCCTTTTGTCATTGATGGCAACATATGATGTGAAAAACTATTTTAACCATCAAGACAAGAACTTTTTCTTACTGTCACAACTCCCCTATCAGCAACAACCATTTACAAGACTTCTCTTCTTTCCTGCTCCCCCTTTGATCAGCAATCACTTATTTTTCACATGTCTTCTCTCCCCCTTTGACATCAATGGCAAAGGGCACATACTTATATCAATTTATAATCATACCAGTTGTTCCCCCTGAGTAACAGCTTTGCAAACATCAATTCAAACCACAAGATATGACTGTGAGATCCACCGGACTGATGCACATCAGTGCACCTTAATTTAGAACTGGAGGGGTAATGACCCCTAACTTCTCCCTAAGATACTCAAAAGAGTCCTTAGGTAGAGGTTTAGTAAAAATATCTGCAATCTGATCCTTGGAAGGCACAAACTCCAACCTGACTTCATTCTTGTTCACTTGCTCTCTTAAAAAGTGAAACTTGATGGATATATGTTTAGTCTTTAAATGCAACACTGTATTCTTTGAAATATTTATTGCACTAGAATTATAACAAAAGATTGTGATAGGTTCCTCATACTCCACTCTGATGTCTCTTAGCATTTGCTTCATCCACAAAACTTGAGTGCAACTACTTGCTGCAGCAATATATTCTACTTCTGCTATGGACAGAGATATTGCCTCTTATTTCTTGCTCAGCCAAGAAACCAATCTCTTCCCCAAAAAGAATGCTCCACCACCGGTACTCTTCTAGTCATCCACATCTCCTGTCTAATCTGCATCTATATATGCATGAAGAGAGAAATTATGATCTCTAGGATACCATAGACCATACTCAACTATCCCGTTTAGATATCTAAAGATCCTCTTAATTGCCATGACATGAGATTCTCTAGGATCAGCTTCGAATCTGGCAACAAGACCAACAACATTCATAATGTTAGGTTTAGTTTGAGTGAGATACGACAATCCTCCAATCATTGACCTATACTTTTTTCTGATGAGCCTTAGGTGAGTCATCATCTTTGCCCAATTTGCATCTGGTTTCCATGGGGATACCCATTGCTTTTGATTCTTCCATCCCAAATTTCTTCAACAATTCTTTCACATATTTGGTCTGAGAAATGAAGATTCCTTTCTTTGTTTGAGTAATTTGCAGACCCAAGAAGAAATTTATTTCCCCAAACATGGACATCTCAAATTCACTTTTCATTTGATTTGCAAAAGTCTTGCACATACTATCACTTCCTCCAAAAATGATATCATCAACAAACACTTCAACAATCAATATATTTTCATGATCAATTTTGTAGTACAAATTACTATCAGTAGTACCTTTGTTGAAACCAATCTACAAAAGATGCTTATCCAATCTTTCATACTAGGCTCTTGGGGTTTGCTTCAGTCCATACAGAGCTTTCTTCAACTTGCAGACCATATCACCATGATCAAAAAATTGAAATCCATCCAGTTGCTCAATGTATACTTCTTCCAAGTCATCATTCATGAAGGTAGATTTGACATTCATATATTATACTTTGAAATCCTTGAAGGTAGTAAAAGCAAGAAATAGTCTGACTACTTCAATTCTTGCCACCAGAGCAAAATTTTCTTCAAAATCAACTTCTTCTACTTGAGAGTAACCCTTGCAGATCAATCTGGCTTTGTTTCTAACTGCTTCACCATCTTCATTCAATTTATTCCGGAAGACCCATTTGGTTCCAATCACATTCTTATTTTTAGGTCTGGGAACAAGATCCCAAATGTGATTTTTCTCAATTTGCATCAGCTCTTCCTCCATTGCTTTAGTCCATTTTTCATCATTGTAAGCTTCATTCATTGTCTTAGGTTCAATCTTTGAAATCAAACAATACTCTTCTGAATCTTAAGCAATCCTTCTTCTTGTTTGTACACCTTTGCTTTTATCACCTATAATATGATCTTCAAAGTGATTCAGTCTTACATACCTGAGAACTTTGGGAGTTTCTTGCACTTCTAATTCTTGAACAAGTTCATTCAAACTTGTCTCTTCTTCCTTATTTACTGGATCAGTCTGAATCTAAATTTCAAAAGGAGCTTGGACTTCTTGAACAAAAACACTATTTTGATCATCTTCATAATATTCATAAAACCTTGAGGGTTTTTTAATACCTTCATCAACCTTGACATTTGTACTTTCTACAATCTTCCTTTATCTCTTGTTATAGCACCGGTATGCTTTGCTTTGAGTAGAATAACCCAAGAATATTTCTTCATCACTTCTAGCATCAAATTTTCCTAGATCTTCATCTCTTTTAATGTAACATTTGCTACCAAAGACTCTAAAATACCTCACAGTGGGAGTGATGCCAAACCAAAGTTCATAAGGAGTCTTACCAGTATTGCTTTTGATTTGTACTCGATTGAGAGTATAGACTGTAGTGCTTACAGCTTCTCTTTAGTAGATCTAAGGAACATTTGCTTCCATCATCATGGTTCTAGATGCTTCTTGGATGCTCTGATTCTTTCTCTCCACTACTCCATTCTGCTGTGTAGTCCTAAGAGCAGACAATTGTCTTTTTATTCCATGTTTCTCACATAATTCTATGAACTCACAGGATGTGAATTCTCCACCTCTATCAGACCTTAGGCATTTTAATTTTAATCTAGTTTCATTCTCTACCATAGCCTAAAATATTTTGAATTTCTCAAGAGCTTATGATTTCTCTTTTAGAAAAGTGACCCACATCATCTGGGAATGGTCATCAATTAATAACATGAAGTATCTATCACCTTGCACACTCCTGATTCTTACCGGACCACATAGGTCAATATGAACTAGGTCCAATAATCTGGTAGAAGATTGTTCTTTGCTTTTGAATGAGATTCTGCTTTGTTTACCCAACTGACATTCTTTGCACAAACTATTTGTAGGTTTCACCAATTTTGGAAGATCTCTTACAGCCTGAGTGTTGCTTATCTTGATGATATTGTCAAAATTCACATGACACATTCTCCTATGCCATAACCAACTCTGATCAATTTGAACAAATAGACAACTTTTACCAGTACCAACTAAGTGGAAGATATTACCTTTTGTTTGAGTACCGGATGCAATCTCTGTTCTAGAACTTTCAAAGATCTTGCATTTTCCATTCTTGAATCATAGATCATAGCCTTTGTCCACCAACTATCCAATACTAAGAAGATTGTGTTTTAGACCTTCAACATACAGTACATTACTAGTTTTGTTCTTTCCATCAAAAGAAATGGTTCCTCTTCCTCTGATTCTGCCAGCAAAGTTATCACCAAACTTTACCACTCCTCCTTCATACCTTTCCAAATCTATGAACTTATTTTTGCAATCATCATTTTCTTCAACTTGGGCAGTCAGAGCTCTTTCCACAACTTTATGATTGACAGATTCAGAGGGCATTGGATCTTCTTCCTTGATGGCAATAAACACCCAGTCACTTCCAGATTTGTTTCCTGTCTCTGATTCATCATCTGTTACTCCTTCATTATCATCATCTTCATGAACATAGTAACAATTCTTTTGGAACCTTGATCTATTAGGATTTGGCCTTGAAAAACTTTCCGGAAACCTTGAGGTAAAATGACCAATCTTATTGCAGTTAAAACACTTAAAAGGCAATTTTCCTTCATACTTACCAAATCCTCTTGGCAGTTTTTTTACAATAAGGGCTTCAAGTTGAGTAGCTTATCCTTCATCTTCTTCTAGGTCTTTTCTAGCTTTTTCATACCATGATAGTTTCCTTGAAGAGTTTTCTCCCGAATCAGACTTTTATTTTCCTTTAACAGAGGCACTAGCTTTGAATGCAAATTCAGTCTTGGGGGGGCATCTCCAAACTTAGTCAAATCAAATGCAGCCAATTTACCAACCAATTGATCTCTTGTGATACCTGAAATAGATCTAAATTCTTCAATAGCAGCAGCCTTGTACTTGTAAGAATCAGGAAGGGATCTGAAAACTTTGCCAACAATCTCATCTTCATCCAAGACTCCACCAGCACATCTAATGCCGCAAACAAGCTCATTTACTCTTGGAATAAAAGTAGTGATATTTTCATCTTCTCTCATCTTCAGATTTTTGAATTTTCCTTTCAGACTCTGTAGGTTGGCGCATTTAACATACTTGTCTCCTTCATGCAGAAGTTCTAGTTTTTCCCAAATTTCAAAAGCAATTTGTAGGTCAACAACATTTGTCAGCTCTAAAATAGACAAGACACTTAGAAGAGCTTCTTTAGTCCACAGATTGTTTTCAGCATCTCTGATTTCATCTACAGTTCTCAGACCATTCTTTGGAGGAGTATACTTCTTTGAAGTCATGATCCAATACTGCATTCCCATACATTGCAAGTGACATTCCATGTGACTTTTCCAAAGAGTGAAGTTGGTTCCATTGAACCTCAGACTATCCTTCTTGTAGGATGACATCCTAGATCTCCTTAAGCAGTTAAGCTTTTTTAGAGGAACTTGGCTCTAATACTAATTGTTAGATTCAGGATAGACAACTGAGAGGGGGGGTGAATCAGTTGTCCAAAACTTTCTTGCAATTAACCACTTAATTCCACTTTCTAATTCAGCAGTATAATAATAAATCAATCATGGAAACATAATCATTAAATCAAGTGCAGAAACACATTAATACATAAGACACCAAGATTTTGACATGGAAAACCCAGTTAAGGGAAAAACCACGAGGTGACTAACCCAAGATTGTATTCTCTGTTAGAAGAATAGAAAGAATAAAATGGCACATGCCAATTAGGGCTCACTACCCAAGCACACTACTCACAAGAGGCCCACTACTTACAAGAGACACACTGCCTACAGAATTATGAGTATTACATACTTGAATTGAAGAATAGCATCTTCACCATTCTTGAGTCAGTTCTATTTAAGCCCAATACTAATTCTCTGCCTTTCGCTTTCCTCATCTCTACCACACTCTCATCTCCACTAGATACCTCTGAAATGACTTTACAACTCCTTATTTATACAAGACATCGACTTAGGAATAAACATCCAAGTCAGCATACATTATAGAGCAAATATATAAATGCAACATGACTAATTACAAAAAGACTTCACGCTAATCAACACACTGTTAGCCACACAAATCTAAGATTCCAATATTCCTTTAGGAACATTCCATTCTTCACAGAACATCTCCAAGATCATCTGCAGGATGTGTAACTCATCCGGTCAGCCAGACTCGGGAAGAACATCATCATCCGGAAGTAATTCTTCATTTACTAGCTCAATCTTTAATGCGGACCACCAACACAAACTGGACACAATCCAAAGACCTCCACAAGCTTGTCTGAATCACAAAGAACATCCACACTACTATTGTCTACTGAAATCATTCTCCCCTTAATTTGGAACCTTAATAACACAGTCTGTCATCACTGTCATATTGGAATAGATGCTTGTGGACCTACAGATCATGAACCAATTGAGTTGTCACTTCACATGGACTTCCTAAACACTCCACCAAATCTATAGAATAGGATATTTCATTTCCAGATCTCACCGGACCTATCTGTATTACTCAGTCACCTCTAAACATCTACCAGAACTAGTTTTACTTAAGTGGCCATAACTTCTTCAGATCTTCATGCAGATCTCAGAAATCTTTACTGGATCATCTTAAGACACATATCTACAAACCCTTTGATGCGCATCCTCTGATCTTCATCTTATCTAGGATCTTTACCTCACTGTCTTCACTGATATTCTCTGTTCCAAATTGGGGCTAATTTTCTCAATATCCTTAGCACACAGCTCATCCAATCCTTATCATTAATGCAACATGAGTATGTTGACATCAATGAAAACACTGGTTAGGCCCATACTTGCAACACAGTCCTCATATGGTGCAATTTTAGTATCATCTATCAACCAAAAAAATCTACGAACTGGAGACTTACCTTCATTACCTGGACCCATGGAAGCATTAAACCACTTGACAATCGATTTTGCATTTGTCAACTTTGCATTTTCTTTATACTTAACTCTTCTCATGTTATGGCTCTTTTGATACATGCTCTTGCACCATCATGCTCCCCCTTTCCATGTCCAGCCTCACAAAAGTTCCACATATGTTGAATACCTATAAAATTATGCCTCCTACTCATCTAATAGAAATTTTGCGAGTTCTTGAATTTTGACGCACAGTTATCTGACCATATGATATGTTGACTGAATGATATGCCCCTTCTAGCCAAATCATTGTAGAACACCTGAAAGCAACCTTGCACGAACTCTATAGAATGTGTGAGATCATCACTAATATAGAAATTATACTCCCTTATGATATTTCTATCATCCTATGTACTATCATTTGCATGAATGAATGCAATGTGCACAAATATAGAAACCTGTGTGGAGTTGTAATATTGTGATTACACCTCATGTTGTGGTTGTAGACTATAGTTCTCTGCAAAGTCGATGACTGAAACAATCTTACCAACTAGAAATGTGTCCTTGCATAACTTGAATTGCAAGTCCAACCATCGAGCTCTATGGGCATGTCTTGCATACTCATACACTATGCTATGATGAAATATAGGCATAAACTGATACACTAGAATCTTTTCAATAACCAATTCACACCTCTTTACTTATTTACCATCTTTTGTATTGTATGCCACTATTTTATACTTGCCAAACTCTACTAGTTCATTTTCAACTACATGTGTTCTTTCCATATGTTCACATATTGGCAAATGTTACAAGCCACCGCAATGATGACATGTGCCATCCAAGCATAATTTCTCGTAGAAGATTTGACCTTCCTCTCTTTCACATAAAATTCTTAATATGAAGTCTCTTGAAGATGTTGGTGGCGAACGTATGTCACAACCCTGCAAAACATTGTTAGTATGCATATCTAAACATATAGACCTATAAACATCAAAATGGTTAGAAAATTCAATATGTAATCTACAACAACAAGTAGTGCATGTGTGATTTATCTTGACATAGAAAGGTTTTAGCATTTCAAAATATCTTTGACAAATTGTAATTTGAGGATACTTCTCTAGAAATTTACCATAAAACTGTGTTTGAGTCTCATCCAAAATGCTTTGGATGTGGCTCACAGTTCCAACTATCGATTCTCCTTCTTACCACATCCCTTTGATTTAGAGATACCCTTGTGTAATTCTTCCAAAAGTCTTCAATTAGTGATCTTAATGCTTCAACAATTGGTTTATTTTTTCGTGGTAATCTCTCCGAGAATGTCCATAATTTATTGGCATTAGTGTTCTCAATTCTTTGGTCTCTTCCAACGGCTCTTGATAAAGTTTTCCTATTAATTCTCAATTCTTAACTCATCTTTCTAATGAGATGAGGTTTCCTCATTTGACTACTTACTATAGCCGATGTAATCACACGCTGTGTTGCATTACTATCTTTTGTGCATGAGGTGTTACCCACACTCTCATACGCACTCATTAGATTCTTGACAATAGATTTTTCACTTGAAGCCTCTGATGTTCTCAACCCAAGAATCTTCATGATGGACCTATACTTTATACTTCGCATCATTTCAATGAATAGTTGGCATCTTGTAGTCTCATTTAACTTTTCAAACGAAAATCTTCAAATCTTATGAGCATTTATTCTACAAGTGCATTTTAGAATCTTACCTTCCATTGGCTGCAAAATATTCTCATCAATATCAATCAAATACTTTGGCTTTCTATGCAAAATTCTAGGTGGTGTTAAGTTAGGTAAATTCATCTCAACATTAAGAATTTCATCAATATTTAAATCAGATGGGCTAGATGGCATACCTTTGATTGAAGATGGAATAGATGGCATACCTTGAGGTTGAGGTGGGAACGATGGCATAGCTCCTTCATCACATGTGAGTGATGATGTACTCTCAACTTGAGATGTGGTAGATGGTGTCCCTACATGTTGACTTGCATGAATTTTTTGCATTTGTTCTCTTTGTGCCACCAATACCATATCTCTTTGTGATGGTTGTGGTTCCTCTTCAATTGGCATGTCTTCATTTATTGTGTCAAATTTCCTCTTCTCATGAAGTTCCCTCATAGCCACTACTTTCTTTGCATTCTTAGCTTCTATCTCTTCTTGTGTTGGTTTAATTCTTGATCGTTTCCTCAGCATGATGAAGAACTTCATTGTAGCATGATAAAGAGACCAATATTAGTTCCTAAGAAATAAATCCATACAAATAACTAAAATATATGTCATTCAACCCTTCATAGTAAATGTACATACAATCATCATGTAAAAGAGTAAATGTCACTCAACCAAAATAGGTACAAAGCATACAAAGCAAATTATTGCAACCATGAAAAGAGTACATGGGACTTCATGCTTGAAAAGGTTGAGGCAGACCCAATTTGACATGTTTGTTGTTACTAGGGCTACTAGGATTTGGAATTGATAAGGTGTTTTGTTGGTAGTAGGGATACTAGGATTTGGGTGGCTTGTGAAGGAATAGACAACAATTGTTGTGTCATGTGCATGTACAAATCATCATGAATAGGTGCATAAGGAATGTCCTAGCCCAAGATATGTGCATACAAATCATCATGTCATGTGCATATTTGTATGATCTTGGCACCTATTCGTTTGTATTTTAACTTGTTAATATGACAAGATAATAGTGGGATTATATTTTTATTATGTTGTAAGGATTTATTCTTGTATAGTTTGGCATCATGGTATGTTAAGGTTTGTTTATTACACAATATTATTAAAGAGCCCAAGTGTAGAAAATATACATGGCATCATGTGAGATTGTAGGCTGCTTTCTTGATGGGGAATGTGTCTATTTTAAACATGTATGATAAACCATGATAAAGTAATTCAAATAGAATTAAGGAAAATGTAAAGAACATGCATGTAAAGACTTGACATACCTAAAAAATGAAGATTTGAATGGAGAGAGTACCCAATTATGTAGTATTTTTTCTTCTTGCATCAAACTCCTCAACAATTTGAGTTTTTCACCACTTGCTTCCTTTTCAATGTTAAATTGAATAACACTCAAATATAAATACTAACAACAATACTATTAACCAATCTATAATGTTAAATTCCTAAAATTGAATCACAATTAACATTGTAACACTACAAAAATTGACACTTGAATAGATATATATCATACTTGGTGTGAAAGCTATGTTATTTCCTCCTTCTCAAGTTGGCAAAGCAGAAAAAGTGGTGGAGAGATCATGCAAAGGTGGTAGAATGTGTAAAATGTGCATGTAAACTTCCCAACAGCATGAAAGCACTTTTTTTTTGTCAGAGCACATGCATAATCAGCATGAAAACAGAGCATGTGGGCCTAGATCACAGGGGTGAACACTTTTTTACAATTTCTATAGCAAGACAAAACATGAGCGTGTTATAATGCGCTTGCATTTTTTTCTGCTATAGATTGATCCATAAATATTTGTGCCTATCTCACCTTCAATAGCACCTTTACAATATCTCCCCTCTAGTTCCATTAGCTCATGTTCTATATCTCACTTATCTCTCCCCCTCAGCTCTCTACCTCTCCCCTCTCTATGTCTCTTAGTCACTCCTTGTCTACCTCAACCCTAAACCCTAAACCTTATCCCTCAACCCTAATCCCTCAACTCTAATCCCTCATCCCTAAACCCTAAACACTATCCCTATTCCTAAACCCTCAACCCTATCCCAAAACCCTCAACCCTCAAACCTCAATGTACTCAACCCTCAATGTCAAACCCTAATCCCTCAACCCTTAACTCTGATCCCTCGACCCTCAACCCTTAACTCTAATCCCTTGACCCTCAACCCTATCCCTAAACCCTCAACTCTAAAACCTCAACCCTCAACACTCAACGTCAAACCCTAATCCCTCAACCCTTAACTCTAATCCCTCAACCCTAAACCCTAAACACTATTCCTATTCCTAAACCCTCAATGGGCTCTATACTATACCTTAAACCCTAATCCCTTATCCCTAAACCCTCCAACCCTATCCCTAATCCTTATACCCTCGACACTCTACTTTAACCATAAGCCCTCGACCGTCAACCCTATCCCTAAACCCTCGACCCTCGAACCTCAACCCTCAACCTTGAATGTCAAACCCTAACCCCTCAACCTTTAACTCTAATCCCTCGACCCTCAACCCTATTCCTAAACCCTAAATCCTCAACCCTCAACCCTCAACGTCAAATCTTAATCCCTCAACCCTTGACTCTAATCCCTCAACCCTAAACCCTATCCCTAAACCCTCAACACTATACCTTAAACCCTAAACCTTATCCCTAAACCCTAATCCCTTAACCCTCAACCCTAATCCCTCAACCATCAACTCTAATCCCTCATCCCTAAACCCTAAATGCTATCCCTATTCCTAAACCCTCAATGTCAAACCCTAATCCCCCAACCCTTAACTCTGATCCCTCGACCCTCAACCCTATCCCTAAACCCTCAACCCTAAACCCTCAACACTCAACACTCAACGTCATACCCTAATCCCTTAACCCTTAACTCTAATCCCTTAACCCTAACCCTATCCCTAAACCCTAAACACTATCCCTATTCCTAAACCCTCAACAGACTTCATACTATACCTTAAACCCTAATCCCTTATCCCTAAACCCTCCAACCCTATTCCTAATCCTTATACCCTTGACACTCTACTTTAACCCTAATCCCTCGACCCTCAACCCTATCCCTTAACCCTCAACCCTCAACCCTCAACGTCAAACCCTAATCCCTCAACCCTTAACTCTAATCCCTCGACTCTCAACCCTATCCCTAAACCCTAAAGCCTAAAGCCTCAACCCTCAACCCTCAACATCAAATTCTAATCCCTCAACCCTTCACTCTAATCCCTCAACCCTAAACCCTCAACACTATACCTTAAACCCTAATCCCTCATCCCTAAACCCTAAATGCTATTTGGTGCAAGAGCACCTAATCCACAGTCGCCTCCATGAGGCATTCAACTATTTGATGTACATTTTGTTGTTTCCAATAAGGTCCTATAAGACCAATCATGTAATAATGCCTGTTTGACCAATGCATGTCATTTTCGTTTGTATCTAGGTTTATGTTGTAAGTCCCAAGGACACTTGTTGATCTGTAATCACAAAGGTTGTTAGGTAGTTAGGAGGTTGTTAGACACTTGTCTCCCAGCCACTTGGATTGGTCTCCTAGCCGCTTGGAGTCAAGTTGGTAGTACTCATGGTAAGTAGATAAATACCCAAGATCATCGAATGTAATTAGTTGTAGTTTAGTTTAGATCAGATCGAAGGGGAGTGAGATTTGCAATTGTAAAATAGAGTATCTGTGTATGCACATTTCTGAAAAGGCATAATAAACAAGTCATGTTCTGTGTATCTTTCTATCATTCGATTTCATTGGGTTTTCTCTGTGCAATCAAATTCTATTTTATGGTCGATATGGACTCTTAGTCCATTCCACTGGTTAGATTTCTTCAAAATCGGTGGAATGGCTGTACAGAATCTGTTGTTTTCATTTTGTTCGTTTGTGTTTACAGGATCACGTACAATATGCTCCGATAGATCCTAGCATCCTCATGTGCTAGGTTGGCGAAGTCTAAGATTTGTGTGGTTGTCAGAGAAAAGGACCTATATAGCTATAGGGTTTGTAGAGATTCATATTGGCGTAAGATTCTCATTGTTTCACTGAGTATGCATTTTGTGTGTATATTGCAAATGCATGTTGGATATATATTCCGTGTGTATATCGCAAAGGCTTGTTGAGTGTGTATGTCGCAGAAGTATAGGGAGAATGCATCTTTAGGATGTATGTTGCAAATGCATGGTGCGAATGTACATTGTGAATATACATTATGTTAGATGCAAGAGGTGACCGGTAGCGATGGTGAAGGAAACCAGTGATCGCAAGTTGGTGAAAGTGTATTCAAGTTGTTCCATTGGTGTATCAAGAGCACATGCAAAGTGCTCACTGATGAGGAAGGTCACACCGAATGTATACTACGATTGTACATCGCAAATGTATATCCTGAATGTACATTGAAGAATGTATCTCTCAGTAAATACAAAGTTGAAGACATACATCAGGAAGAGGTATAGATCGGTGGAAGGGTTTTGAGTTATGCCGACGAAAGAAGTCATAGCGAAGAGGGATGTCAGGGATACATTGGCACGTCAGTATAATAAAGTTTGAACTCGTCGATAGAATAAGTCTTGCTGAGTGAGGAATGTCTGAAGGTTCCATCGGTATAATTAGTGCATCAGAGGAAAAGGTATTTTGGTTGGCCGATGGTGATGGTCTGGCCGATAGGAGTCAATCACCAAGACATGACAGAGTATTGGCTCCTCATCACTATCCCTATTCCTAAACCCTCAACGGGCTAGATACTATACCTTAAACCCTAATCCCTTATCCCTAAACCCTCCAACCCTATCCCTAATCCTTATACCCTCGACACTCTACTTTAACCCTAATCCCTTGACCCTCAACCCTCAACGTCAAACCCAAATCCCCCAACCCTTAACTCTAATCCCTCAACCCTCAACCCTCAACCCTATCCCTAAACCCTCAACCCTAAAACCTCAACCCTCAACACTCAGGGTCAAACCCTAGTCCCTCAACCCTTAACTCTAATCCCTCAACCCTAAACCCTATCCCTATTCCTAAACCCTCAACGAGCTTGATACTATACCTTAAACCCTAATCCCTTATCCCTAAACCCTCCAACCCTATCCCTAATCCTTATACCCTTGACACTCTACTTTAACCCTAATCCCTCGACCCTCAACCCTCAACCCTCAACCCTCAACATCAAACCCTAATCCCTCAACCCTTAACTCTAATCCCTCGACTCTCAACCCTAAACCCTAAAGCCTCAACCCTCAACCCTCAACATCAAATCCTAATCCCTCAACCCTAAACCATATCCCTAAACCCTCAACATTATACCTTAAACCCTAATCCCTCAACCCTCAATGCTAAACCTTATCCCTAAACCCTAATCCCTCAACCCTCAACCCTCAACTCTAATCCCTCATCCCTAAACCCTAAATGCTATCCCTATTCCTAAACCCTCAACAAAATCGATACTATACCTTAAACCCTAATCCCTTATCCCTAAACCCTCCAACTCTATCCATAATCATTATACCCTCGACACTCTACTTTAACCCTAATCCCTCGACCCTCAACCCTATCCTAAAACCCTCAACCCTGGAACCTCAATGTACTCAACCCTCAACCCTTAACTCTGATCCCTCGACCCTCAACCCTATCCTGAAACCCTTAACCCTAAAACCTCAACCCTCAACACTCAACGTCAAACCCTAATCCCTCAACCCTTAACTCTAATCCCTCAACCCTAAACCCTATCCCTAAACCCTCAACACTATACCTTAAACCCTAATCCCTCAACCCTAAACCCTATCCCTAAGCCCTAATCTGTCAACCCTCAACCCTAATCCCCCATCCCTAAACCCTAAACACTATCCCTATTCCTAAACCCTCAACGGGCTTGATACTATCCCTCAACCCTTAACCCTTAAAACTTGAACCCTAAAACCTATCCCTACACCCTCAACACTTGACACTATATCTTAAACCCTAATCCCTTAAGCCTCAACCCTAAATCCTTAAACCTTCAACCCTAAACCCTATCCCTAATCCCTTTACCCTTGAAACTCTACTTTAACCCTAATCCCTTGACCATCAACCCTCAACCCTCAACCCTTAACTCTCAACATTAAACCCTAATTCATCAACCCTAAACTCTAATCCCTCAAACCTAAACCCTATCCCTAAACCATCAACCCTCAACACTATACCGTAAACCCTAATCCCTATCCCTACACCCTCAACACTCTACACTATATCTTAAGCCTTAAACCCTCATCCCTAAAGCCTCAACCCTCAATCCGTAAACCTTAAACCTTAAACCATATCCCTAATCCCTCTACCCTCAACACTCTAACCCTAACCTCGACATTAAACACTAATCTGTCAACCCTAAACCCTAATTCGTTAACCCTAAACCCTATCCCTAAACCCTCAACCCTCAACACTATACCTTAAACCCTAATCCATCAACCCTAAAACCTAATCCCTCAACCCTCAACCCTAAACACTATCAATAAACTCTCAACCCTCGACACTATACCTTAAACCCTAATCCCTCAACCCTCAATCCTAATCCATCAACCTTCAACTCTAATCCCTCATCCCTAAACCCTAAATGCTATCCCTATTCCTAAACCCTCAACCCTCGACACTATACCTTAAACCCTAACCCCTTATCCCTAAACCCTAAACCCTATCCCTCAACCCTTAACCCTTAAAACTTAAACCCTAAAACCTATCCATATACCTTCAACGCTCAACACTATATTTTAAACCCCAATCCCTTAACCCTCAACCCTAAAGCCTCAACCCTCAATCATTAAACCTTCAACCCTAAACCCTATCCCTAATCCCTCTACCCTCAACACTCTACTTTAACCCTAATCCTTTGACCATCAACCCTATCCCTAAACCCTAATCCCTCAACCCTAAACCCTATTCCTAAACCCTCAACCCTCAACAATATTCCTTAAACCCTAATCCATCAATCCTAAACCATAATCCCTAAACCCTAAACCCTATCCCTAAACCCTCAACCCTCAACACTATACCTTAAACCCTAATCCCTCAACTCTAAACCCTAATCACTCAACCCTAAACCCTATCCTTAAATACTCAACCCTCACCAAGTTATACCTTAAGCCTTAATCCCTCAACCCTCAACCCTCAACCCTCAACCCTAATCCATCATCCCTAAACCCTAAATGCTATCCCTATTCCTAAACCCTCAACCCAAGACACTATACTGTAAACCCTAATCCCTTACCCCTAAACCTTAAACCCTATCCCTCAACCCTTAACCCTTAAACCTATCCCTAAACCCTCAACCCTATACCCTCAACAATATACTTAAGCCCTAATACCTCAATCATCAACCCTATACCTTAAACCTAAAGCCTACACCCTCAAACCCTCATCCCTAGACCATATAACCTCACCCTTATATCCTAAACCTTGAATATTGTGCCTCAACCCTAAAATTAAACCTAAACTATATGTACTCTCAACCCAAGTCACCCTATGCCTTATATACCCTCAATCCATTTCGTAAACCCTACACCCTAATCCCCGTGCCTTACACACTTAATCTTATACAATCAACAACTTGAATATTAACCCTCAACTACAACCCTCAACCCTCTACCCTCTACCTATTACTTAAGCCCTAATCCCTCAACCCTCAACCCTTAAAACTATACAAGCTCAGGTCCTTATATACACTAAACCCAAAACACTTACATACATACATGCATACATACAAACATACATTCATACAAAGATGCATACATACAAGCATGCATACATACCTACAAGAATAGATATAAACATCCATGAAACATACTTATGAAATTTGAACATATCTCATTCAAAGGAAGACATAACGCAAGCGCGACATAACACGCTTGCGTTATGTCGAACTGGGAAAACACCGGCAAACATTCAAAAAAGCAAAAAGCAAAACATAATGCGCTCGCATTATAACGCGCTCGCGTTATGTTGTGCTTTGGCAATCCCAATCCTTGGCCTTGGGATTTGCTTTGGATTTCCAACCCAAAGGCTTGGAGTGCCTTTTCAACATCCACAGATGTGTTTTTGTAGATTCTTCAAGATTTCACATAATTTTATTCATGCTAACCCTTAGATTTACACATGTTTCGAGGTCAAACAAATCAAACACCTGGGTAATGTTAGGCTTTCTCTTAGCTATTTAACGATGTAATTTTTTTCACATTTTGACAATGTTAAGCCTTTCATCTTTAATTTCTTTTGTTTGTGTGTTCGGTTTTGGGCAAAAACCACTATTTGTTCTTTTTTTCATTGTAAATTAACCTTTCATTGAAATTTCAAAAAAATTACATATTTAGAAACTAGACTCCATTCTACACATATTTTTCAAAAAATGATTTTCAATTAGTTTTCAAAATTTATAGGGGTAGCACGACTAAAATTCAATTTTTTAGGATGTGTCCACTTTGAAAATTAGTAAAAAAATTAAATATTCATTAAAAAATTATCAAAAAAATCAGACATAAACTACATGCTGTTAGCTAATTTCTCACTGAAGCGATTTTAAAAATACCAAAAAAAAGTTAACCTTTTGAGGGAGCCACAAAACATGCTATGTTATGTTTTTTTGACAGAAATAACACCAATTTTTGTAGCTCCCTCTTTTGAACCCCTTAATCTATACCATTTAAAAAAAAATTAGTAGTTTAAAAAGTAGACTCGGAGCACTACGAACATTGTTTTGGTTGCATCTCCAAATTTTGAGTGTAACTATGCTCAATTTCTCATCCAAGGCTAGCATTTCCTAATTTTAGAAAAAAAGTGGCCACTTAAGAACCCTTTTTGGCCCCCCATCTTCTTGCACTTACCCCAGTAACATTGTTTTCATGACCAAAACTCCCTTCTATGTCATCATCAACCAATGGTGTAGCACCATCTGTAATTCAATAAGAGTAATTTAGTTAGTTTTGAAATAAAAATATAATAATCATTAAAAATATCAATGTAAAATGTAAATATCAAGTGACACTTACTAGCAACTTGATCTTTCTCATCTATTTTGTTTCTCTTCATGAGATCTAAAATCTTCAACACATGTTTGCATTTGTTTCCCCTTTGTGCCCATTGACAATCACATACATGGAAGTTGGGTCCAAACTTTCTAACGAGATACCATTTCATTGCATCAGTTTGGCATCTTACCTTATATGTGTTAGAGAGGAGATCATATGGATAACAATCTGCATCTGGTATTGTTTTCAACCTCTCCAATGTAGTAATGTAATATCTTTCCTTTTTAAAATTTGTTAGAAATCTTTATAATTACAAATATCTTTTATGTTTGTAGAGTGGCTCTACCCTATGAAGAAGTGTGTGGATAAGCCAATCCATTCTCCTTGTGCATTTCTTAGCACGATCACTTAAATAATGACTCTTAATGTGGAAATGATATGATTATATGGAAGCATTAGTCTCTTGGTTTGCATGAGAAAAGTTTCAGAAGTGTTTTGCCCACATCTCTATATAAAAAAGGAACATGATGTTTTAGCATAGACAAAAAGCAAGTTAAATAATGTATGCAAAGAAACCATAACAAAGAATTTGATAATCTTACCAATACGACCCTCATCATGACACCAAGTTGTTTTAAAGTAATTAATGAAGTTCTTCTCTTGTTTGAATTCCTCCATAAATTTGTTGATTAAATGAGTAGTGATGTCTTCATTGTCACTCATTGCATACATAATCTCACCCAATCTATCAAACATATTTGTTCCAACATCCTTATTACTAGCATACTGAAATATAAAGCATAATATCAAGCTATGGGATTAAAATATGTGATGTTCCATATATTTTAATTATCAATCCACTTACTTGTACACATTTTTTAGCCATGCCCTACGTACATGCCAAATACATAAAAGTACTCGACAACCAAAGGACAATCTACAAGTTACATTGTAAAAGGTGATTAGTAACATTCCAACAAAATGCATTGTTAAGGTGAAACCATGATGTGGTGTAAATTATGAAACATATATTCTTACAAACTAAATATTAGACAATTTTAATGAGTTCACTTTAGTTTAAATAAAGAAATTAAGGTTAGTAAACACCTGACGGCTTCAATCTTAGCACTAGCATCATCTGTCATGAATGCATTGACATGCCAATCTTCTTTACACTACTTTCCTCATGTATAAACTTCGGTGAGCCATTCATTTATATCCTCGACTTTATTTCATGACGATATGGCCCATGCAACAGGTACACCAGCCTCTTGCTCATCAAAAACAAGAAAGGTATACAATTTGTATTGTACATGAATAAAACATTAATAAATTAATTTATTAAAATAAAAAAAATAAATGATTAAATTGAGATCCGAAAATATATTTAAAATTGTTATACTTACACCATATTTATTTGTCGAGAATGTGGAATCCATTGCAATAATTGAGTTATGTGAATGTTTCACCATCATTTCTCGCATCCATGGTGTTTGGATGCCTATGATAAATGGTACATTATCCATAGTATTTGGTCTATTATAGTAAAAGAAGTTGTATTTCTCTTCTACATGCCACAAGTTCACACTTTTTGTATCATCTTCACTTTTTTGGGATTGAATGGAGCATACTCTTTTCCACGCATTCAATACATCTTTTCTTAATAGACATGCATCCCCTTTGTTCATCAATTTAGCCAAACCATTGTCTAAGTAATATTTTTCACATATTGTGTCAATCCCCACACCCATTAACAATAATGACTTAATATATGATTTACATTCATTTGACAACCTCGGTGCAAAAGCACTCCTTGGATCACTAGAAGGGTCATCCTTTCCAAGACAGAATTCACCATTAGCATCAAAATGGCTCCACTCATTGTATGTCATAATTGCAACATTTGGTCTACCATACATGACTCTTACTTGAAAGTGAGTTTGACAACCACTTTTCTTTTGAAACATGCATATCCTTTGCTTGTTTGCAAGTTTGTTTATGTTGTCCTTAGGGCCAAAAGCACACCAATAACTATTTATACATGCACAAAAAAAATAAGATATATTAATTGATATAACAAAAACTAAAATTAAAAAATGACATATTTAGTGAGAATGTTAAATCTAAGCAAACCTTGAGTACATCTTTGTACTGTGGTTGGTGTAGTTTGTAGAGTTGTTCTCTCTATGTAATTTGCGTACAAATGTTGTCTCTGTACCATCAAATAGACCTTCTCCTTTCACAAAGTCAGTGAGTCTCTCAAGAGGGATTGCAACACATAAATCCATCTCACCATTATCTTCTCCAATTGGTGTCAATTCAAGGCTCTCACTTTAGAAATAATTTGTTTGGTTGGGAATATCTTCCACATCTAGTTTGAGCAATAATTCCCATTTATTTTTTCTCCCCATCCTAAATAATATTAAGATTGTTAGTAGTCCTCTAAATAATTGCATAGCCAAATGAGCTTATACTAGTATGAAAAAATATTTTATAGAATATCATTTCTATATTTATATACTAAAAAATAGTTTCTCTATATGTTGTTTCACAATAGCTCTCATTTGGGATGTTGTTTCATAGTAATGATTATGAATCATTGTCTATGCCAATAGTATTTTGGACTTCTCACATTATTGTCTAATGGGTTTTATGTGAAACCAAATTCTGATGAGCCTTGTAACTTAAGAAATGGATTACGGCAATAGTTCTAGTCTCAAGGCCACTCATTCAGTGAATTGTTAAGGAATGTGTCCTTCAATATATCCAAGCATAATATTTTTTCCTAAGGTTAAC
Source organism: Cunninghamia lanceolata (assembly GCA_027924645.1). NCBI lineage: Eukaryota > Viridiplantae > Streptophyta > Pinopsida > Cupressales > Cupressaceae > Cunninghamia > Cunninghamia lanceolata. The sequence goes on from BSBN01000413.1 coordinate 171,473, forward strand.
CCCATGACTAAGATAGGCATGAATAAGTGACCTAGAAAATATGGCTTTTGTCTCAGGCTCAGAATGGGGTTAACAATTTTTTTTATTTTGGAATTTCAAGGGTTGAATCTATGGGTGATGAAAAAGTGTCTGAATGAAGATGGGCATGGAATAGTTGGGAATGATGGCGTGGATATAATTAAAATAAAATATTTATATAATTATATTAAAATATATTTATTATTGTATATAATAATATAATAATAAATATAAATATAAATTAGTCCCAAAAATTCCTTCTTTAGGGAGCACTAGCTTCCCCAACTTGCATATGACCAAAAATGACTAAAATTTATAGAACCTAAGGTAGGGTGACATGAATATTACACAATATTGAGAGTGTTTTTACCTAACTTCCTCAAATACATGTATCTCAATGCCAAAAATATTTTTTAGTTTAGAATCTGCAATTTTATATAGTGACTCAATAACAAGATCATAGTAGCTCAATAAATAGATACATAGGTTTTCTAGCATGAACAAAGTTTTTAAGAATCTTTGAGGAAAGAGGAGAATCTATTATCCCTATTTACCTTTAGGAAGGAGATTAAGGACAATGTGAAAACTAGGAAACCTTCCTTCACTCCTTTTAGAAAGAAGTTTAGCAAACCAAGATGTGTGAAGAATGGAAAAATATTTAGGCACAATGAGAATGGATAACCCTCATGTAGTTTATAGAATTAGAATGGGAAGCAGGGATAGAACATGAAAACAATTACACTAGACCATAGAAGAATATATATAAGGTCTCATGCTATATTTGTGGAGATAAACACTTTTCTAGCTACATAGAAAAGTTAGGGAACAAGATTAATTAGTAATTATTACTATAAGTAATAGCAAAAAAAAAATCCTCGATGGGAGCAACAACAACAACCCTAACAAAAGATTAATGCAACAGTGAACTATTATCAAGTTGAGCACCAAGAAGTTCCCATAGAACATCTAGGTATAATTTTTGGGTATTCTTGTAGCATTATTATTGATATAGTATCTACATAAGGCTTTATAGTACCATAAAATTTAATGGTCTTATCGATGTAGGATCTACATAATGTTTAGTCATACCATAAATGTTGTTTAAAACTCATAAATTAGCTAATGTGATTAGAGATGCATGGAATGTATAATATGGAAAATTTCCTACTAGACTAGTGGATAGCTATCTTTTGATGCAAGATTTCATTTTCCTAACCTTGAAACCAAATTCAAATTATATGTATCCCTTTTGGGCTCATATGATATTCTTCAAACTAAATGATGGTGTGATCACAAGGCCAGTTCATTACCACACCAAGAATGGTAAGAGTATTGGTTATCAAGGAAAATATTAAATTTACATGGGATAAATAAGTTAATCATAGCAAGGAAAATATCTACCATCTAGCTTAATAAATCATAACATAAAGCTTTATATAGATCTCTATTGTTCATACAAAGGAAATAGACAATGAGAGGCCTCCTGCATTTGAGGAGTATATTGTTTTCTCCAAAATTTTAGGGATATTTTAATTGTATATTTCCTATTATAAATTCTTAGGATACCTCTTCAAAAAGAAGTTTGACTTCTTAATTTATATTTTCTAAGAACCCAAACTATTTTGAAGTCTCTCTATTCTATGACAACAATACAATTATTCAAGCTTAAGAAAAAGATACATGGGATGCTAGACAAAGGATTTATCATAGTCTAATGTTTCTGAGAGCTGTAGAGGGAATTCGAGAAAAGATGTATTGAGAAAAATAACATAATAAGAGTTGTAGAGGGAATTTGAGGAGGTATGACTTGTAGTGTACTCCTCGCCGCTAGTTGGTTGCAATGATGGGACTAAAAAGGAATCTATCAGAATGAAAAGGGAAATTTGACACATCACCTAGTGTCAAAACAAACTTGATTCATAACTACTCCTTTTCTTGACCAAGTAACTTATACCCAACATGAAAGAGGGTACATCTTCTGAGGATTTGTAAACCATGAAAGAAATAGACAACCACCTTATCATATATGTATATGTTGTAGGTTTTTCTTCCATAGTCATGGTAAATATTATGTGTTTCATTTTAGGATAGCATAGTGATGTTTAAGTTGACCGCATAGAGTGTCTTTCCATCAACAAAACACCATTGATATGAAACATCTTTTTAGTTTATCTAATACTCATTAGCTTAATATATAAAGTAAAAGACAACAAATCCCATTGATTAGAAAACTAGAGAAAAATAAGGAACACGAATAGTAGGCTAATATTTTAGAAGAAAAATCTTTTGGTTTCCAATGCTTTGGAAGGTCACGTTTCTACATATATAGGATTTCAAGAATGGGAAGGGTAATCACAAAAAATTATGTGTTAATCCATTGTTTTGTTGATGTGGCAAGTTTTATGTAGCCTTATTATACTTGGACACCAATATGACACATGAATGTCCATGCAATGCACTAGAGTTGTCTAATTTTTTAGCCTTATAATGGTTGTTTCCTTCTATTTTCACCAAGTCTTGCTTCACCTATGCATGCAAATGTAACTAAGTATATTAGATATGTTAGGTGAATCCCACTAATTTGTTCACTTAGCATGCCTCCTCACCTTCCAATCTATCTCTTATTTAAAATTTTATCATTCTCTACCAATCTCATACACTATTTCAAGCTATCTTCTTGCAATCTACAACAATGTACAACACTCTTGAGCACTCTTATTTATCCATCATTGTCTTCGTGAGATTTTATCTTCATTGAGAACAACCATTGTGATCTACATGTGATATTGTTCAAGTTTTCATTTTTATTTATGCTCACTATCATTGTTATTGTTATCATTGCAAGCTTCCTTTGTTGGCACATAAAGAATTTTATCACCATCTTATATATCTCCACACACATGCACACTAGGGTGTTCATCCCCATAGACCAAGGATTTTACATCTATAGATTCATTTAGTGTTTTTCTTATTTTTCTAGATGCACAAATGGTCAAAGAAAAGACTCTCTAATTACATTTTTCTATTTTAGCTACCCATGGAGGTTGAAAGACCAAAATAAAGGCTTGACTTGAAGACAAGCTCCTATGGAGCCACTTTCTTTTATCTCTATGGTTGCCAAATTTGAACAAATAATAAGATTTAAGTGCATTCAAACAAGAAAATCAATTCAAATAAACAAACACTTTTAGTTTGAGAAAATGGAGGAAATAAACAACATGCATGTACCACATAAACATAAGCATTATACATCCATGATATTTGGATGTGCTCCAAGATGAATTGATATGCTATGCAATGTGTGTTGGTTGTTATCTTGCTTGAAGTTGCTAAATTTGGCATCATGTACTTACTTAAGGATGACTGTTTGATTGTACTTTGGGTAGAGTTCCTTAAATAAACTTTCTACCATGGACATGGAGGGCTGGGATTTGATCATTGGATGAAGGGCTAGGATAGCCTTGCATGGATGTGCTAGCTAGCCTCATGATAAGTTGATGGAGGATATGAAAGGACTTAATGGATGGAGGAGATTTTCATAATTGACACGGATAGGGGAGATGCAGGCATGTGGGAGAATGTGGAGGAGGCAAGTGGATGAAGGAGATTGAATCTTGAAATGAGTATGAGGATTGTTCCAAACTACATGACTCACACATGGAGCATGAGGAAGAGACAATTGGTGGAGAGGACATGTGTGAAGATGAATGGTCAAGATGCATTTGGAGTTTGAAATGGATGGTGAGGATTGGAGGGAAGATTTTTTTGGATTGTAGTGAAAGAGGGCTTGAATATTTAATTAGAAGGAAAATGAATGAGGCTAATTAGCTTATTAGTTAAACAAGAATGTCTTATTCAATTAATTATTTGGAGGAAGGGTAGTTTAGGTTAATATGATTTAATTAATTACTGGAGGGGTTAGTTTGATTAGTAAAATAAATATGCTTTATTTAATTAATCATTAGAGGAAAGATGACCTAATTAATTAAATAATTTTACTTAATTAATTAGTGAAGATTTGATGTAGGGTAATGATGGGTATTGATAGAGGCATGATAATGTTAGGTTAAAATGTGGTAGTAGATTTTAAGTGTGTACATTAAATTCCCCTCTTTTGGATGGCATTATGACTAAGAGAAGTGTTGTTTGAAAGAAGATAAGTATAGACACTTGGTGAGATAGAATTAGTGGTAGGATGCCCAAGTCATTTAAAAGAATGAGGGTTAGGAAGTGGCCCCGTCGAGAGAGCAAGTAGGTTTATAGGGACCTGGGTGATCTCTTGAAAGGAAAGCTAGGTCTGAAGGGATGAAAAATGGATGAGGAGTTAGATAAATAGAAGGGGAGGAAATGGTTAGATGCATGGGGATTGAAGAAATTATGATATGTGGGAAGAGGTGTATGGATGAGGATATGGGTAATGATACTTAGGTATGGTTGATGGTAGGTACATGCTACAAAGGAAATTTCCATGTAGAGAGCACCTGACAATGTCTGTTATAGCACTAGCCTTATGCATCATGATATAAGGGATCATGATGACGATGTACCAAGTGTGTGAAGGACGGACCCAAAGGAAAACGTCACAAGAAAGAATTTGACCTATGGCACCATGATATGGAAGATCATGATATTGTTGTGGCAATATGCTAGAAGGACCAATATGGATGTAAAACAAAAAGATAAAACACACAAGCAAGCAAGTATGCATGCCAAAATGATACAAAGACAAACAAAATTTTCCCTTGGTCAATCTAAAAACTAAGTTTGATTGATTATGATGATAGCATTGTTGACGTGGGAATGATATATCCCAAAAATAATACAAGGATTGTGAACTATATATCCTAATGGTGAGGAGTTTCTTAGAACTAAGTAGGGCTTGTAGCAAGGTTGGGAACAAAACCTATAGATGCTTTAGGATAATTTGCTAGATTGCTTGGCGATATTTGTGTGGATTACATTGCTAGGATTGTTTTCTTGTATTGTGCTATCGATTTGGATGGCTTGCGTTTAGAGGGATGGCTTTTGGGTAGGACTTCTTTTTCTTATTTTACTCGATGGGATTGTTGCCTCAATATTATAACCAATAATTTTTGGACATAATTTTTTTCCCTTTATTCTTTTGATTTTTATAAATTTTCTATTTTTTAATTTAAATTTAAATTTGCAAGTACTAGGGTCATTTCCACACCCATGAAATTGAACTAGGTGAATTCCATACCTACATATTTGACCTAAGGCAATAGATAAATAAATTAAGAATCAAGATTGATTCTTAGATATATATGTAGATGAAATTAAGTGAGGTTTAGGTATTTACCAATTTTTATGCTAAAATAGACCACCTATATACTAGGAATTACATTAAGAACAACACAATCAATATAAACTCAAAACAAAAAGTAAAAATACCAACATATAGTTTTCACCACCACAATTATAAATCTTTAAATATCATAGTTTAACATAATAAATATAAATAAATAATATCCTTAAAAACTAATTTTTAAATTAATTATTTGAATTATATTAATATAAAAAGCTTCTTTTCAAAGCATTGGATCTTCAAATAAAGTGGTTTGCCCAAAACTATGTACAAAAATAGAGTTTGCTTAAAACCTAAGCTACTAAGAAATCAATGTTTGATCATGCAACTTTTTTTTATTCTATCGAACTTGGTGGGCCTTTCCTCTATGGGAGCACCTAACACAAGATTAATGCAATGGTGAACTATTATCAAGTTGAGCACCAAGAAGCTCCATCAAACATCTCGGTATAATTTTTGGGTATTCTTGTAACATTATTATTGATATAGTATCTACATAAGGCTTTGTAGTACCATAAAATTTAATGGTCTTATTGATGTAGGATCTACATAATGTTTAGTCATACCATAAATGTTGTTTAAACTCATAAATTAGCTAATGTGATTAGAGATGTATGGAATGTATAATATGGAAAATTTCTTACTAGACTAGTGGATAGCTGTCTTGGTGCAAGATTTCATTTTCCTAACTTTGAAACCAAATTCAAATTATATGTATCCCTTTTGGGCTCATATGATATTATTCAAACTGAATGATTGTGTGATCACAAGGCCAGTTCATTACCACACCAAAAATGCTAAGAGTATTGGTTATCAAGGAAAATTATTAAATTTACATGGGATAAATAAGTTAATCATAGCAAGGAAAATATCTACCATCTAACTTAATAAATCAAACTTGGTGGGCCTTTCCTACCTAATTGTAATCGAACTTGGCAACTTGTTTATGGGTTTCGATACTAGGTGGGCACCGGGCTCAAAGGGATAAAAGTAGTGTACATTTAGCTCAAATAACTACTCTTACCTTTTGGGGACATTTTCTACAAATATTAGTTTAGCTTGGTATCTTGACTCTAGACGGCCTTTTGATATTTCACACGAATTGAGGTCTTAAATTCTTTTATCAACCAGCACAAATTATCATTCTCAGTAGTAGGAAAAGCTGAGAGGAAACCAATGGAAACGATACTCGATTACATGGTACAAGAACTGCTTTTTTTTTTTTTTTGGTAATATCTGATCAAATGTTGTACAATTAACAATTTAGAATGGACTTGCCAACTTGTATTGCTTAGTAGATTTCTACAAATTTTGAATTTTCATGAAACAATTTTGGCCAAGTGTTTTGTCATTCACGTTTTGCACTATTTTTGAAATTTAGATTTTCCTTTTTTTCTTGAAATTATGTGGACAAATACACAAATTCTAGTGGTAATGACAATGGCCATCAAACAAACACAGTCATAATCAAACAAATAGAAAGTCATAATCAACAGTGAAACCTGGATATTGGACTGCAGAAGGAGTCCAGAGATCTTCTCTGAAATCCCCGCGAGCGATAATTGGAGTGCGTGGAGATCTTCAATGGCTACAATTTTTTCAGGGAAGAGGCCACCTCCAAACGTCTGGCAGTGTGGGGACTCGAACAGTTGTGCGGGTCCTATGCTAAAATAAAACAACAATCTTTTAAGAGTTTGAAATTCTTGTCTTCCACTCTAGAGTTCCTCTACCCAGATCTTTCTTTTTCCCATCTGGAATCCATTGGAGGGTTTATTACAATTTTCTCGTATTAACATGTACGATTTTTGTATCCGAACTGTTTAAGAGATTGAAGGCCTCTTTTAAACTAGGAGAATAGCTCCTCAATTCCCACAGATTGTGGCTCTCACTGTGAGAAAACAACTCTTATTATTTCGCTTGAAAATCTCAATGATTTTTGCGGATTGGAACACCTTTGGTTTTGGGAGACAAGTAGGCCTCCGTAAACAGTTTAATCCATTAAATCAAGAATTCTCAGTTGCAATGGCGGGCAAATTCGAACTGAGTTGTAATGGCGGCAGATAATAATAAAACATCTATTCGTAGATGTTGCCGACCTTTAGTGATGTCATTGCTATTTAATAGGGCAGAAAGATGATATTCTGGGGATTCTGATTTGATTAGACAGCTACTGGACGGGCGATGAGACGGGTACTGACAGGATGCAAGGGCATCGGCAGTGTCCCCATAGACGCTACTTTGAAAATTCCTCAATTTGGGGATCATCTAGGTACAACCAAGTGAACAAGCACGGCAAGGTTTTCATTTTTAACTCGTCATTGAGATTCCAAGACCTGACATGCATAACATCTAACTAGAATTAAATTCTTCATTCGTACAATTAGATTATATGGAATGCCTGCGATGTGAAATTGTCGCCTTTATAATTTGCTGTGACGTTTGTTACACTGACAATCAGATTATATAGAGATTTGATGTGCTGCAACTTGTAGAGCCAAGGCTGATAGATTAGCGAACAACAATCATAAAATAGGCTGTCAGGTTGAAGGTATAAACCAAAATATTAAAAGAAATTGGGTTTGAGTTAATATGATGAGAGGTTGTTTAAAACACTTTATTTTTTAATTTTTAATTGGATGAAGAATGTAAGTATACATGCATACGCTGACAAGCTGCTCAAACATTAACAAAGAGAAAATATAATTTGCTTATTTTTTAAAGCACTTCATAATTCGCATCATCTTAACTCCACATGGAAAATTTAAAAGAGAAGAAAGATAATTTAGAAGAGACGGTAGAAACAAACATAAACTAGCAATGCGTACGCCGAGGAGTTGTGGAAGTTCAATTTCCATGTTTTTAAGTGAATGATGATTATCTTATATCTCTATGGTTTATGTTATTTTTTTGTTTTTTCTATTGTTATAAATCAATTTGCATAATTTTAATGGATTTCAAAATCCTTGTGTTTGGATTAGTAGGTACTTCAAATGTCTGAGCTTTCTTATTTGCTGTGTAGTCTCTATTTGCATCATCCCCTTTTTAAAAACATTATTCATAATCACTATCTCCCCCCGCCCTTCTCTATTTGTGCAATGGGTATGTCTAAGACTTGTGGAAGTTCAATTTCTATGTCTTTAAGTGAAGTAAATCCCTATAGCCCATGTCATTATCTAGAATTGAAAGAGCTTTGTTGTATTTATTAAATGCCATGAACTCTCTCTCTCTCTCTCTCTCTCTCTCTCTCTCTCTCTCTCTCTCTCTCTCTCGCGTTGATTTTCTCTATCTCTCTTCTTTTCTTTGCTTCCTCTCTCTTTCTCTCTTCCACTTTATCTCTCTATATCTCTACATGTCTATCTCTCTTTTGAAATGGTTTCTTGTGATAGGTTTCATACTAATCTTTTAGTAGTTGTTGCCCTCGAAGTCAGTTATATTTTCTCTTCTAGTGGATTCTCTAGTGTAATATTATGATGGAAAAAGCTCTAGAATTATGGGGGATTTAGTTCTATGAATTGCACTCTTTCAAGATGGACCTAAGGATTACCTAAAATTAGAACAAACTATGGATGATGGCGTTCTTATGGATGGGTGTACAAGGATGGATGTCAAGAACACTTTTGGATATTAGAAAAAGGTTTCTTCTTGCTTATATTAATGGGAAACCTCTAAGCTAATTGATTTTAGGGGTGTAGGATATTTAGTCTAGCAAAGTCATCTAAGGAAGAAATTTGGTTTAGTCATACTTTTAGGGGATTTGAGACTTGGTGGATGGTGTAATAAAGGAACATACCATCATCCATATTGGTTGCTCAACTAATATAACTATGACAGGTTTTTAGTGAACTTTTTTTCTTATCTCTAATAACAACAAAATATATGATATAAAGCAACCATATATAAATCTTATATGACCAATGACATGACAAGTATATTGCTCACAACCCTCTAATAAAAATAGTACATACAATTATATAATAATTACGTTGAGAGGTGTTCCTACATTCACAGCAGGGGTGGAGATGAAGAACTCAAAGATTCTGATTCCATGTAATTTTATAAGATTCCAATCTAAAAAATTAAAATTTGGTTTATATTTTTTATTTTGTCCAATTTCTTTTTTGGTTCCATAGTTTTTGTGATTTTCTTATTTTCAATTTCTTTTTTGGTTTTTATTTTTTATTTTTTCCAATTTCTTTTTTAGTTTTTATTTTTTATTTTTTATAATTTCTTTTTGGGTTTTTCATTTTTATTTTTTCCAATTTCTTTCTTGGTTCCATAGTTTTTTTTATTTTCTTATTTTTAAATTCTTTTCTCGTTTTTATTTTTTATTTTTTTCTGATGTTTTTGGTTCCATAGTTTTTGTTATTTTCTTATTATCAATTTCCTTTTAAATCACCAAAATTATCAAACCCCAAAAAAATGAATTTAGTTAAAAATTAAAAATGAAGGAAGAAAAAAAGTGAGGAAATCAAATAAACTATGGAAAAGAGATATGCCTTGGCATACTTTATATATATATTTTTAAATATAAATATACTAGTTTAAATTAGGGATAAAATTTATATTTTTTAATAATGTGTATTTACTAAAATTATAATATTTAAAATCACGTCATTATAACTTTGTATTATATATAAACATAAACATAAATATATGAGTGTGAAGATTAGGCGAAAATGAGCGAGGGAGTAAGCATGCACTCATCAACAGCAGATGGGCAAACTTTGTGGGTTGCAAAAGCAGAAAAGGAGTTTTTCTGTTAGGAAAATCTAGGAAAGGGCGCAGAAGGAGGAGTGGTGAAAAAAGGAGATTCCATATCTGGAAAGGAATCCAGTGAATAGATCAGGAAAGGGCTCAGATCGAGATCAGTATTTTCAGAGAGGAAACCCTAGGTTTTTTGGAAATCTTTTAGCAGGATTCAAAAGAAGATAATTTCCTTCAAAAGGAAATTTCTGGGGTTTTGGAAAGGGCAGCAATGGTAAGAATGCATTTAGGGCCAAAAGAAAGCAATCTATGGCAATGGTATTGGATTCGAAGCTTTTAGGACCCTAGATCAAAAAGTTGGAAGATCTAGGGTTGATAGTCAAATGGTTTGGTTGGCATTTAAACAAGGAAAGTTTTGAAAATTGGTGGAAGGAGAAGTGGGGAGAAGATTTTAGCTTCAAAACCCTAGCAAAAGGTTTTCCACTAGTAACTTGTCCTACGACAAAGGTGAGAAAGGAGATTTTGGAAGGAATTTGGCTAATGGATGGATTTGGTTTCTATATTCAGAAATGGGAAATAGGGTTTGATCCTTTGAAGCATCAGATGGAATACTCGCAAGAATGGTATGAACTTCCTAATCTTCCTGTAGAATTTTGGCAGCCAAAAATATTAGAAGAACTAGGCAATTGTTTGGGTCATTTCGTTTGTGCAGAAGAATGGGCGAAAGAGTCCACTGGTCTAAATTTTGTCAGAATTTGTGTCGAAATAAAGCTGTACAGCACCCGTTGGCATAATCTAGAAGTAATCACAAATTGGGGTCAACTGGATCAACCAGTAATATTAAAACAGAAACCTTCAGGGTGTTTTTTGAAAACCCTAGGTTGGAGATCGTGGGATCCCCCTAAGGTGAGGAAGGATATTGAAACAGGAAGAGGAAAAGGCAGAGAAGAATCTAGGGACTCAAGAAAAAGTGGATGGTTTAGCCAATTCAATTAGGCTAAACAAGAAGCAGGTGTTTCCAGAGAAGGTAGAAGACTCGATGGAAGTTGACTAGGGTTCAGGAATGAGATTTTTGAACAATGATTTGAATGAGAAAATTGGGGAAACCCTGATTCAAATTGATAATAACTTTGAGATGGAAAATTTTGACTCTTTACTAGAAGTTAGCAAGGAATTACTGGCTTTAGCACAAGAAGCCAAAGAAGTTTCCAAGGGAGGAATGCATGATGAAGATCTAGAATCAGTTTTGGAAGATCATGATGATTTCATAGAAGTAGGGCTAGAGCATGATGCAAAAGATTTTCTAGATATCCCGGGGGATCAACAGAAGCTTGGGATATGCTAGAAGGATGCAGCCAAGATGTCCTCGAATTGTGGAGATGCCAAGAAGCAGGGAAGGCCACCTAATGCAAAGAAACTCAAGATTGATGGTGAGGCAAGTGGTCAGAAGAAGATTTTGGAAATGTTGAAAGTAGGGAAGGGTGGATCCCTTCTTGAAGAAAGATGAAAATTGTAACTTGGAATGTTAGGGGCTTGAATGCCCCTAACAAAAAACATCTAGTGAAGCTTCACTTGGAGGCTTCTTAGGTTGATATTTGCTTAATCCAAGAATCAAAACTTAATCAAGAGGAGTTAGAGCTTTTGAGCAGAAAGTTGGGTTCTTGGAAGATATTGGCAGTTAATAGTGTTGACCAAGCTGGTGGTCTGATCATGCTGTGGCATCCCAATAAGGTTCTTTTAGAGTTAGTGGATAGGAAAAGTAGATGGATGGCCTATAAAGTCAAAAGTTTTTCTTCTAATTTGAATTTTTTGTTAATCAATGTGTATGGCCCAAACTCTTGTATTGAAAAAAGGGAAATTTGGAGAGAGTTGGAGGTACTGCTGAATTCAAGGGATTTTGAATTTTTTTGTATTGGAGGAGACTTCAATGCAATCCTCCACTCAGAAGATAAGAGGGGAGGAGTAGGAAGAAAGATTCAAACCCAGATCGACTTTGAAGAATTTGTAGATAGCAATCATCTCTTGGAGATCTTAATGGCCAATGGGACTTACACCTTGACCAATAGAAGAATGGGTTTTTGTGCAATAGTAGAGAAGCTAGATAGATTTCTCTTCAAAGGTGACCTCATGAATTTTTCCTAAAGAAAAATTTTGCCTTTTTCCGGGTCTGACCACTTTCCTATGTTGCTCAAGATTGAGGGAGAGAAAAAACCTATTAGATGACCATTCAAATGTGAGAAAATGTGGTTCAAAGATCTAGGGTTTTTGGGCCTGCTAGAACAATGGTGGAAGGAGGTGCAAGTTGTTGGTTCTAAGATGTTCATTCTAGCTATAAAGCTAAAACAAGTGAAACATAAAATCAAGGAATGGAATAAGCTTCATTTCAAAAACATCTTTGAAGAAAAAAGGGCCATTAAAGATGAATTGGGGATTCTTAATGAAGAAATTTTTAAATCAGGTATGGAAAATGCTAAATTTCTCAAAGAAAAAGGGCTTCTCAATAAGTTAAATTCAATTTTGGAAAAAGAAGAAATATTTTGGCGGCAAAAATCAAGGGAATTATGGTTGAAAGAAGGAGACAAAAATATGAAGTTTTTTCACAAATCTTCTAGAGCCAGACGAGATGCTAATTCAATTTCCAGCATTAGGCTTCTGGATGGGAGGGTCTGTGACAAGTAGGAGGATGTTGCAGCTACAATGATAAATTTTTTTCAAGGTCTTCTTAATGAAAATGATGGTTCAAGTCTAAACCAAAGTTGTTTTCTAGATTGTATTCCAAATTTGGTTTCAGAAGATCAAAAGAGAATGTTATTCAATAGCTTTTCAGAAGAAGAACTAAGAACAACACTTTTTCAGCTTCATCCAGATAAGGCTTTGGGCCCTGATGGGTTCTTGGTGGCCTTTTTCCAACAGAGCTGGGATTTTGTTGGGCCTGATGTAGTGACATCCTTAGAGGACTCCAGGGCATCATGAATGGTGCTTAAAGAGATCAATAACACTTTCATTGCCTTGATTCCGAAGAGAGAAAAACTAGAAAGATTAGAAAATTTACACCAATCTCTTTATGCTATACAGTGTATAAGATCTTGGCTAAGGCAATAGAAAACATAATTAAAAGATTGATGTACATCCTAATCTCGGAAGAGCAAACAGGGTTTGTCCCAAGTAGGTCTATTTTTGATGGGGTCATCATTGTGCAAGAAGCTTTGCATTCAATTTCAAAGACTCAGAATCAAGCCATGCTTTTGAAACTGGATATTAAAAAACTTACGACAAGGTTAATTGGAGATTCCTTTTCAAAGTATTGGAAGCCTTTGGTTTTTGAAAAGGAATGGTTGGATTGGATCTTTAATTGGATTTCTAGTCCAAGATTTTTAGTTTTGGTGAATGGGACTCCGAAAGGTTTTTTTGAGGTCTCCAGAGAGCTTCAACAAGGTGATCCAATGTCACCCTTTATGTTCATTTTGATGGTAGAAGCCCTGGGAAGAGCTTTGACTAGGGCTGTCGAAATAGGTCTGATCAAACGAATTCAAGTCACTTCTAGGATGGCCCCAATCTCCCACTAGTAATTTATGGATGATACCATGCTTCTAGGCCAGGCAGGAGTAGTGGAGGAAAGATCTTTTAAAGTCATCCTACAACAATATTTAGCCATCTCAGGGCAAGAGGTAAGTTTTGAAAAATCTGAAGCTTTTTTCTTGAATACAGAACCAACCTTAGAAAGGAGTATAATTTAGATTCTAGAGTTTAAACTTGGTAAGCTGCCTAGCAAATATTTGGTACTTCCTTTGGCATCTGGGGTCTAGTCTGGGAAATTATGGGACCCGTTGATTTCAAAGATTGAAGGTAGGCTCTCTTCATGGAAAGGTAAGTGGCTCTCATGGGCAGGCAGACTTACAATGATCAAGGCAGTCCTAGCAGCAATGCCAGTATATATGATGTCATGTTTTCCTCTCCCAGCTGGGGCAAGCAAAAAACTGGATCAAAAAATGAAGAATTTCTTCTAGTAAGGGACAGCAGACAAGAAAAGGATTCCTCTGATTAGTTGGGTTAAAATTTGTAGATCGAAGGAGGCAGGAGGAACAGGCATCAAGAAGCTCAGCCTACACAATTTGGCTCTTGGAGCTAAGTTGATCTGGCAAATATATGCCAACCAAGGCCTAAAGTGGGTAAAATTTTTGACAGCCAAATATCTGGATGTAAGAGAATTCAGTATTTTCAGTATGCGGTCATTACCCAAAGGATCAAGGGTGTGGAATTACATCAGAAGTTGCAGAGGTTTAGTTTTGGACTTTCTCTCTTGGGATGTGAGGGATGGGTGCTCTGCCCTATTTTGGGAGGATTCTTGGAGCGGGCCTGGTAAATTGGCAAACCTAGACTGCCTCAGGCATGTTATGGAAGTTACTTCTACACATTGGGGCAAGTTTGTCAGGGATTATGTGGAATTCTTTCCTTCCAATGGGACAATTGATTGGAGATGGAAAGATTTAAGGCAATTGGGTTTAAGCTTAGCGAAAACCAAAGCATTCAAAGATGTAGTAAAGGATCAAAGGCTAAACTTCAGAGAAGGCGGAGATGAACTAAGATGGATGAGAGCAGCCTCGAGGTCTTATAATGCGATGGATGGTCACAAAATCCTTATTAAGAAGTAGGAAGAAGAGTCAGATCTACCAAGTCACCTTTGTTGGAGCAAATTCTGTCTTCTGAAGGCTGGAATGTTCTCTTGGGTAGCGATTCAAGGGAAAATTCTCTCAGGGGACAAGTTCAAAAGATTAGGGTTCAGCGGTCCTTCTAGGTGTGTGCTTTGCAAGGCTGAGGAGGAATTGGGAGATCATCTATTTATAACATGCCCCTTTATTGTAAAATGTTAGAATTGGCTCTATGGCAAGCTAAGTCTAAGTACGATGTTCCCAACAACTCTAGTTAATCTTTTCTCAAGTTGGCCAATTTTATATAAGAACTCTATTTTTTCTGGTTTGTGGTGGACTTGCCCCTCCCTCTTAGTTTGGGAAGTTTGGAAGGAAAGGAATCAATATTTTTTAAGGATTCAGCCACTCCCATCTAGACTTTTTTCAACAAATTGGAAGCTAAGATTGTGGAAGTGGTGAACTCAACGCTGGATCAAGGGTGTAATTCTAAGTCTTCCTTCTCAGGTTGGGACGCGCTCGTGAGAAAGAATTAGTGTGGGCTCAGGGTTCCGCCTTGTGTTAATCTCAGCCACCCAAGATCAAGGTTGAGCATAACAGAGGTTAAGTGGCAACCGCCAGATTTTGGATGGTATAAATTTAATTTTGATGGAGCTTCCAGAGGCAACCCAGGACGTTCAGGGGTAGGATGTGTAGTGTCAGATTGGGAGGGGATAGTAATAGAAAAATTGGCACTCCCTTTGTCTGAGGGGACTAATAATGTGGTGGAAATGCAAGCAGCTAGGTTAGGTCTTCTTTTATGTTTAGAACTCAAAAATGATAAAGTAATGATTGAAGGCAATTCAATGTTTGTAGTAAATGCCCTGAGAACAAAGAATTGTCAAAATTAGATTCTGCGTGCTCTCCTAGATGAGATTTTGGAAATTTTAAATTCCTTTCGGAAGGTTACTATCAACCACATCTATTAGGAAGGAAATTTGGAAGTGGATTGTCTCTCCAATTTGGGAGCAGATGGATTAAGGATTAAGGAATTAAGCCAAGAGGGTGGTAGGTAGGGGGCCACCTCACCATGCTGAGGTGGCTGTCTCAACAAGGTGGCAGAGGTTGTTTGTTAGGGATAATCATTTTTGCACATTACTGGCGGCCGATATAAGTTGGCAAGGATGGCTTCGTGCGATGCAAGGTTGGGTGTCAGGCATTAAAGCATGTGAATGGTCAGTTCACTTCTTGATGATCATGGGTGCATTGGTGATATGAAATGAAGTAATTATTTGAAGGCCTCATCATTTTACGTTATGACAATTACCTTTTTATTGCATTCAGCTTCTGGTTTTGGTTCAGAAATCCTTTTATGGCATTTCCTCCTCCGCTGGCCATCATTCATCTTCTTCCTGCTAGCTACCTAGACTGTGGTGGCATGGAATCCCCAGTTTGCCTCACCGCAAAAGTCAGACAAATGGCTTTCAAACGAGAAATCACGGAGTAGAGGCTTAAAAGGGTTCTTAGGGAGAATGGTGTTTTCTCTGTTAAGGTGACAAAACTCATCCTTGGTAAGAGCTTTGTTTCTGGAGGAGAGAGGTACCGCATAGACTCAGATATCTCTTCTAGGGTGGTTACGGCCCTTCTGGATGTTTCTACTCCTAAAGATGAGGTCAAGCTTCTGGTGAGCGCCTGTTCAAGGCAACTTTTCTGGAAGGGCTCGATGAAGTGCTCGTGGTGGCAACTAGAGGAGGGCTCCCAAGACCAAAGTATTTATTCAGAGCCATTTAGCCAAGGGTCATGGTGGAGTATTTCCCTTGCATTTTGGATATTAGAGCAGCTGAGTTGGTTGCGTACAGGAGCAGGGTTCGAAGGGGGAGGGACTTCCTGAAGAAAATGCTTAACCTAATCCCAATTGAAGGTTTCGACTGGGTTGGTGAGTTCCGCGATTATCTCTTCGAAGAAGGCGAGCTCTAAGATTGCCATGCTGGTTGATATGTGTAGATGGATGGTGTTGGTGTTTTTTATGTGTAGGTATTTTCACTTTAATGGTTGTAATGTTTTAGTTCTATGGTTGCAGTATGTCTCCTCTGTATAGTTCTTTTCTCTGTTTCAAAAAGCATGATAGTTTGGGTGTAGTCGGGGGGAGTTTCTTTGTTTATGTTTCAATTTCAGCTCTCTATTTTGGGTAGGCCTATGTGGCTCTTTATCGGTCCTGTGTGACCCCTAGTTCTCTTAGCTCAGTTTGAGCAGATAGAAAGTTAATCTGGCCATGGTGGCTATCTTCACTCTATAATTTTGAAAACTTTTTAATATAATATAAATCTGCTTACCGATAAAAGAAAAAACTTTGTATTATATGATACTATAATTTGAGTATTATAATTGTCTAATCCTAATTTTCAAAATTGTCTTTATAATGAGTTTATGACTCTTTTAAGAGCCTAAAAATTGTAAGTATTTATGTGTTCAATGGTGTGTATCAAATGCCTTTAAGAAGTTTTGTGAGATAAATTGTGAAAAGTCATCCCTAAACCTCCTTAGATCAACTTAATTTAGTAAAATATATAATTATAATTTATTAATGTCATATTTAAATTGTTATGTATTGAGAATAAGAAAATAATTTTAAATAACTCATTCATAATGTTTTAAAGTGACTATGAGAGTTTACCAACTTTTTCGATTATGGGGTACTCCCATCCTGTGAAACAAAATGCTACCAATTTAACTGTCCTTAAAACATTTTAATTGAAGAACAAGTCAAATCTACATGAAATCATCTAAAAGACAAGTTGAATGGTATTTTAGCTATATGTGTCTTGTAAAAAATTAGTTTTGAAAAAAAACTTGTATTCTTTAAATATGCATGAAGGAGACATTGTAACAAAACATTTAAATGATTTTCATCTAGCAGCGAGTCAAAATGGAAGAAGAGTAAAAATGTATCACTTTGATTTGTTAATTAAAGGATACCATCTTTCTATTTGGACTTGACTATATATCTAAAGGGGATCAATATCCTTTCTTTGTTTGTTAGAATTGGAGGTGAAAAAGTTACTTTGCATGGTTTTGGTATACCACCCAATTATGTTGTATTTACAAAAAATTGTAAAATAAAAAAAACACATCAAAAAGTAAATTGATTGAAGTGGAAAAGGTAAATTGATTGAGGTGGAAAAGGTGGAAAATTTGACAAAAGAAAGACTTATTCAATTGGAGGCTTTGATTGATAATAGAGGGAAACCCCTACAATAGTCTAACAAGCAAGAACAAAAACATAATATCCTTTAATGAACAAATATCTTAATCCCAAACTAATAACTTAATCCTTCACATATAATTTCATAATTTAATATATGAACTGTGTTTATTGTTAATATTAATTACCCAGCCTAAGTGACTTATTAGAAAAATTATTTTCCCCTTACAATGATCAAGATTAACTAAAATTATGGTACTCAACGATATCTCTTAACTTTTTCGTAAGTTTGTTATGGGTTGACAAAAGTACTAAAACTGTTTTGATCTCCTTCGTGTTCTCACGCAAACGGAGAGAGAAAAGGTAGTCTGTGGTCCAAAAACGTTGAAAATTAACATTTTAAAGTATTTTACGAGCTCTATGGCCATTTAGTTGGATGTTGGAGGAAATTACACACCAAACTGTTAATATCTGTTCAATATAAGCATATGTAAGCAAATACAAGGAAGAAATTTCTTATAGAAAATCTGGGTTGCGCAGGCGCATAATTTAACAACGGCAATTTGTCCATACTCTTGCACAGATTTGGAGGTTAAACTAAAATTATTCAAATATTATGCAAGCCTACACAATTCTATTTGCCATTCAAGACATTTATAGTTTAGAGAAAAATTTACTAAAATACTCAGAGGCTAAACTGCAATAAATATAAGTTAGCCTGCTAAAAGCTACGGAGAAGAATTTGGCATAATGTCGTAGAGATTATAAGGTTAAGCTAACAGAATTTCTCAAGTTAACAGAGCGTGGTAAGTTACTCGTTGGGTAGTTTGCAGAAATTATTCTATAGCATCTCTCTAAATGGGGTCTTAGAATATATTTTTTTTAAATTACTGCAAGGGGTTATGAAATCTGTCCGAAACATATATATTTCCATCCGTTGAAAATTGAAATGGTATGTTAAGTTAAATGGAAACGCCATTGAAATAAGCATATAAATTTTAACAAAATCTGAGCTGATTCGTAGGAACGGCCACATATAACATGGCATACCATAGCTGTCTTGAAGCAGAAAAGATATGGAAGACATAATAAATATTGAATATTAAAGATTATGGAAGACATAATTGAAAATTGTAGTAAAGATTTTAATCACCATAGTAACTGTGTAAGGCAGCGATAAATAGAAGAAAACAAGTATATTAACTTCTCTGTGACCTATTAAGCATGGCAGACACTTTGCAAGTTCAAAAACTCCCATAGCTCTAACATTAACTGTAGTCCAATAGCCAACGGTAGGCATGACTAAAGACCGGAACCCAAACATCTACAAACAAAAACCAAAAAATAAAACTCAAAAGATTATTCAATACTTCATAAAACAAGGTATACTACTGCTTTGATGTCGATTTGTGATGGTCATCTTGTAGATCCATAGAAAAAGTAAATGGCGTAGCGATGTCGATGCTATTCTCGTTGTAAACCTTTGCCCATACTACGCAAATACGTTTCTTGTCCACTAGAGGAAGGCTCTTAATGACGTTAAGCACTGCTTTATCAAGTTCAACAGGTTTCTTTACTTTTCTGCTACACAATTCTCCCATGATTGGTAGCCAAGTTGTGAGAAAAGAAATTCGAGAAGCTCTTAAAATTATTATCTTTCCGTCTCCTATGGCCTTCATAAACCAGATTATAGTGTAGAACACATCTTCTTCATAGTTGTACAACATCCTCCACGTATCCTGTACATACTTCGTCAATTTTGAATCTTCACAAAAAGCGATGAATGCAGTTTTGAGTATCTCTCCGTCACAATGCTCGATAAGTTTAACGAATGACCTTACAGTTGAGAAATCATGAGAACCGATAGATGATTTGAACGCTTGCAAAAGCACACGACCGCATACTTCAACAACATCTCTAGATGTATTTCCCTCTAAGATGCCCACTATATATTTCTTCGCTGTTTCCCGGTTTCTGGTGGTCTGGTGGTTTTTATCACGAATAAGAAAGACCATTTGACTGATAATCCCTTCCATAAAAATTAAATGGTCGTCATCCTCCTTATTAAGCCTGGCAGCTAAATCTGGTAAAAGTGTCAATCCCAGACGCGAGAGCACATCTCGAATTTGGGATTCTTGCTCAGCACTCCAACGAACTGCTTCCAAATATTGCATGCATTTGTTGATGCAGTCATTAACCAACAACTCAGAAGCAACCGAAAGAATAGCCAGGCATTCCTCAACATTGGAGAAATGCACACGCTCACCATACATGAGTTCAATACATTTTAAATAGTCATCAAAGTTATGAGAAGTAGTTACCCTTACTTCGCTTAGTTTATCTGATGACCAGCGCCCTGACATCTTGACTTCAAAAAACTCTGATCTTCTCAGAATCACAGAATGGAGATAAACTGGATTTCTTTCATATTTTTCATCGTTTGAGCCCGTCAACCACAATTTAACATCTGCAGAGCTTAGAGCTCCAAATCGATGCTTAGCTTCTGCCATTTGCATAAATGGGAACACCGACGACTCTCTGCTATTGTGAGTTGCGACATCCCTTATAATGGAAATGCCTTGTTTCATGGACCCATTTTTCGGTGTGTCAGGCGATTGAAGTCAAAGGAATTTATTTTAAGTCGGGAAAGTGACTTGACGTATTCATTTTAGTTGTGGCAAGAGATTTTGTTTAATTCGAGAAAGCTTTCCTTTGAGGGTTGTTTAATCGATTTGTGTGTCTTTACGATTCCATTCATCTTTTTAAAATATTTAAGTAAAATCTGTTAAAAAATTAGATAAATAAACAACACACAAAGTAGAACACAGAGACAGATATTTAACGTGGTTCGCCAATGTGGCTACGTCCACAGGAAAGTAGGTCAATAATCTTCTTATTATTTGCAGCATCATACATATGATCTTTCCCTCATATATATACAATTCTCTTCAAGAGAAGGTGAAGAGACAAACAGGGAATATGAATTGAACAGTCGGACTTCACATCCAACAATCTCCCACTTGAAGTTCGATTCATGCTGCAACTTCACATCTGAACAACCTCCCACTTGAAGTCTGCTTTCCATGGCATATTGTACATCCAGGAGCTCCCACTGCATGAGAAATGTCTGGATGAATGCAAACCTGGAATGAGCGCATACAATGCGTCACTTCGTTAACATTCCAGAAATAAAGCACCATCACAAGTGATCAAGGGATACCAGAAATGTCCAGATGAATGCAAACCTAGAATGAGCGCATACAATGCGTCGCTTCGTTAACATTCCAGAAATAAGGAACATCCACAATGATATGCAAAACCTGCAAACCAAACCCTTGTAGCATGTCCTCCTACACACACCTCCTACACACACCTCTTGACCATTTTGGGAAACACAGATTCTCAAGCTCCCAGCAATCTTTGCAACAAACCTTGTAAACCCTGTCTAACCTGCTCTCCCTGGATCTCACTGCTCTGATACCAATTGTTAAAGATAAATTGCAGCGAAAGACAAAACTAAAACAGATTAAGAATCAAATGCACAGCAATAAAACTAGAGACACAGATTTAACGTGGTTCACCATCAAGATGGCTACATCCACCAAGGAAAGCAGGACACACTATTCCATTAATAAACTCAATTACAACAGTCTTCATCTCTACCAAAAAGAGAATGAGAAGGAAAATATATAGACTCTTCAGGCAATTGAAGAGACATGGGAAGAGGAAGACGAAAGGGCAGTGATGGTTGGGCTTCATTTCCAACAATCTCCCACTGAAGTCCAAACCGTACTGCTATACCCACTTTCCTTGAAACTCATGGTTACTTAACTACAGTACCAAGTAACCACTCCATTGGCTGACCAATCTCGGTGAGAATTCCAACCAAGTCAACCAAACTGACATGATCATGTTCACCTTTAATCCTCTGTCTATCACTAACAATTAATCCTAGTAGAACACACATTCATCACAATTAATCACTCTTAGTGTAGCTATGAATGTCAACCCCTGACAATCAATGTCGTTGATGTCAATTGTTTCCTTTGAAGTGTTAGACCTTGTGATTTGTGTATTGTTAGGCGCATGCCATTTTCAAGGGGATTTGGTGATGCCCACCACAACTTAGTAGAACAATGGGCACATTTTTGGTTGCTTGTGATCCCAAAGTGGGCCTATGTAATTGTTTTAACCTAGCCAATTGCACAATTCACAAGCCCTGCTTGCACCCACAAATTTTAACATAGCATAACTTCTTGGCCAATACATAAGAGGATCTTAGCTTGAAGTTGTTCATCCTTTGGAGTTGGGCATGATGTCCCCTTAATTTTCTCAACATTGGACATGACAATTGGCACCACCAAAGATTGGAGTGTACATTTATTACTTAGTGATACCAACTGATTTGTTGGAAATAAATGTATAGAGGGTAAAAAAGATAATTGCTCGATAGAGGTAGATGAAGAACTTGAGTGTGACAATAGAACCTTCCAATTTCTAATTGTAGGCTCTACATTTCTTATATTTGAGAGAAGAGCACAGAAAGCAACTTGTTTTGGGTCTTGACCAATTTGATGAAATATCTTGCATAATTTAACCAATATGGAGAAGCTTCACCAGAGTGTTTCCCCATATGATGGTGCATCATACATGGAAATGTCATTGATTGGTGGGAGCTGGCAAAGGTCACTAAAGAGGATGATTGAGTAGGCTCCAAAAGGGATTTGATTATGGTAGGGAGTCCATGCAAGTTGATGTCATTGTGTTGGAACAATTTTGGACCGATGAAGCTCATTTTAGCTAATAGAATGTATCAAATGAAATACATGCTTTGCAAGAATGTTGCTATTGTTTTCCCTTGTAGGGAGCTTATTTCTTTTATTGGTATTCAGAGAGTATAATGAATGATTAGTGCATGTATGTTGAAAGCTACAAATTATCTAGTTGGTACAAGTACCAACAATGGTGACTTGTAGAAGATTGTGACACAATTATGTCATAGGATTTTTATTGCTCAATAGATATCTTGTTTGGGGTAGGTTGATTCATAACATGTGGGACATGAAAAGTTGGATGGTTGGAGTCAATGAAATCAATAGCAGACACTTTTAATAGTGGATAGATGTAATGTGTCATACCTGTTTGTATATTTTTAAAATCTTTTTATGTGTTATTTTATTATTTTATTGTGTTCTTTCAGACTAGACAGAAGAATGCAGAAGGGGTTTTTTGTTTTCCTACAAATGTGTTGCCGGAGCATATAATATAGAGCATATAACCAAAACCCAGAAAATATACAAGGAATGCAAGAGAAATATGAAAGACCCGGTTCATATATCAACAAATAAAGAGGTTCTATCACATACCCATATGCAAATTTGAAACTTCAGGTTTTGGCTACTTCCGAACCAGCCACTTGATATTACAATATTGCTCCAAATCATCGAGAATCACATAGTATCATGCATTCATTGTTATCAGCAATACAATAGGCCTTGGAGGCCTCATACAATGCAAAACAAACACTACCCACAATGAGAAACAAGCTCCACACTTCCCCACGTCAAGCCTGGTGGTGTACAACCATGGCTGGAAGGTAGAACAGTAGGAAGAAATGTCACAAGCCACTAAAATATCTCTGTGAAGTGTTGTAGGCTGTCAACAAGGAGGGATGAACATATTTGGAAGAGATTTATGCAAAGAAACAACCTCAAAATGCCCTCCAGCATGGTATGACTGGGCTAGGTAGTATGTCCAGCCCGCTGCAACAAAATAAGCAAAATATAGTCCCCAAATATGTATATTTTGCCTCAAATCTCCAATGAACTACCCTCCAATCTGCTATGAAGAACTCGAGTGAAATGCAAGATAAATCCTCAATATTATATCAAATCTTTGTCAAACGAACTCCATTGAAGCACCTATGTGAATGTTGAATACATCCATCAACATAGGCACCTTTGGGTGGTATTGCACACCTATAGAATGTCGTTACTAGATGTTGTTTTCGTTCCCAATAGCCTCTGGTTTGAATCCTCAAACCTCCACAATAGCATACTCTAGCAGAGCTCAAAGAAGGAGATATCATAAAGCAAGCATATCTCAAATGAGGCACTTTTCCCTCTTTTATAACTCTCCAAGAGGGTGTTTTACTTTGGAGGGAAATATTTCTTTTAATTTCACTTTTTAATATTTCCCAATGTGAGCGCTCCATAAAATTACTTAAGTGACTTTTTTTAAATATTTCATTCTTCATCACTTAACCAAACTGCTAGTCCACATGAATTCTATGATGGACTAACCATGAGTCTAGAAGGGGACATTACAGTCTGCCCTCCCTAAGATTACTTGCCTAAAGCAATCTCAAGTCAGGATGCTCTAATATCTGCTCATTCTCCTAAGTAGCATCCTCCACTGGCAGGCTCTTCCATTTAACCAAGTACTCTCTGATGATCCTCCTCCTCAAATTACGTTCCCTGGTATCAATTATAGCCTCAGGTACCAGTATCAACTTCCCCTCTTCATCAAGATGAGGCAACTTCGCCGATGGTGTCACCTTATGGCCCAATGCCTTCTTGAGGCGAGATACATGAAACACATTATGTACCCTGCTACCTGCTGGAAGCTGTAACTCATAAGCCACCTCTCCAATCCTCTTGGGGATCTAGAAAGGTCCATAGTACCGTGGCTTCAACTTTTCTGCCCCACTCTTTTTGAGAGTGGACTGTCTATAGGGCTGCAACATGAGATACACCATGTCACCCACCTCAAAAGACTGCTCAGTCCTCCGCTGATTTGCATACTGCTTCTGTTGATTCTGAGCCTTCTGTATGTTCTCCTTCAAAGACCTCATGATGTCCTGACTCTCCTGGAGAAGGTCTTTGGCCTTCGGCACTCTACTATCACCAAACAACAAATCAACAAAGCTCGGTGCCTCATACCCATATAGGGCCATAAATGGTGATATCTGAATAGACATGTGGTATGTAGAATTGTAATAGTACTCTCCCATGTGAAGCCACTTAACCCATGCCTTTTGCTACCCCAAAACATAGTTTCAGAGGTATCCTTCACCCATTTATTAACTATCTCCGTCTGACCATCCATCTAAGGGTGGTAACTTGTACTAGATGTGAGCTCTGTCCTTGTCAACCTAAAGAGCTCCTACCAAAAATTACTAAGGAACCTGCTATCCCTATCACTAGCAATGTTCCGAGGCAACCCATGGAGTCAAAATACCTCACGAAAGAACAATTCTGCAACCTATACTACAATAAAAGTGGTAGGGATGGTAAAGAAGTGTGCATACTTTGTCAACCTGTCCACTACCATGAAAATGCAATCCCTACCTTGGACTTTTGGTAAACCTGTGATAAAGTCCATAGAAATGCTATCCCACTTCCTCTCAGGAATGGGTAGGGGCTGCAATAAACCTCCTAGAAATGAGTGCTCCTATTTGTTCTACTAACATATCAGGCACTCTCTCACATACTACATCACCTCCATCTTGAGGCCCTTCCAGGTGAACCTCTCTCTAACCTGCCTATAAGTTTTGAAGTACCCCAGGTGTCCTGCCATCGGCAAGTCATGGAATGCCCTCAAAACCTTCTATTTCATCTGAGAATCTGACACCCAGAAGATCCTGTTCTTGTAAATGATTAAATCATTTACCACTATATACCTGTCATCCTTGATGGTGCTGTCAATTATCTCAGTAGCCCATGCATCCTTTGCATACTCAGCTGATATCATCTCCCTCCAATCATCTGCAATGGCTCCAAGTGCACATAAATGGGGCCTCCTGGATAGAGCATCGGCAACAACTTTTTTCTTTCCTTTGACATACACAATGTCAAAGTCGTAGGCCTATAGCTTACTAACCCACTTATGTTGCCTCTCATTTAAGTCTTTCTCGCCAAGGAAATGCTTTAGACTGTTGTGATCTATTTTGACTACGAACTTACTACCCACAAGGTATTGTCTGAACTTAGTCAATGCATGCATTATGGCTAACATCTCCTTGTCATAAATGCTATAGCTGCGTTCCACACCCCTCAACTTCCTACTCTCAAATGCTATGGGGTGCTTATCCTGCATAATTACCGCACCAATTCCTTCCCCTAAAGCATCACACTGCAACTTGAAGGGCTTGCTAAAATCTGGCATGGCCAATACAGGGCATGTACTCATAATCTGTTTGAATCTGTCAAAAAACTCCTGTGTAGCCCCTATCCAACTAAATGCATCCTTGCGAGTCAAATCTATGAGGGGAGCAGCTGACTGAGAAAACCCCTTCACGAACCTGCGGTAATATCCACATAAACCCAAGAATCCCTTCAGCTAAGTAAGATTCTTTGGTGGTGGCTAGTCTACTATTGCCCTAATCTTCTCCGGGTCTACCTTCACGTTACCAGCACTAATGATGTGACCCAAGTATAGCAACTCGGTCATCCCAAACTCACACTTTGACATCTTAGCATATAAAGATTCCCTCTCCAGAATACTCAACACAATGTCAATGTGTTTTACATGCTCTTCCCATGTCTTGTTGTAAATCAAGATATCATCAAAAAATATTAGGACAAACCTCCTCAACTGCTCTCTGAAGACTCTATTCATGCAAGACTAGAAAGTAGCTGGTGCATTAGTAAAGCTGAATGGCATGATTAGGAACTCAAAGTGCCATAGTGAGACCTAAATGCTGTCTTCTCCACATCCTCATCTCTGACTCGAATCTGATGGTACCCAGATCTCAAGTCTATCTTGGAGAAATAGCAGGCCCTGTGTAGCTTATCAATCAGCTCATCTATCCTGGGTATGGTATACCTATTCTTGATTATTTTCTTATTGAGTTCCCTATAATCAATGCACATCCTAAGAGTCCCATCCTTTTTCTTTACTAACACAATGAATGATGCAAACGGGCTCTTACTTGGTCTTATGTGTCCCATGGCGAGAAGCTCTTTGATAGCTTTCTCACTCTCATCTTTGGACCTCTTCGGGTGCCAGTATGGTGTTGTGATCACCGGTTTTTCACCCTCCAACTCGATCACATGCTCGATACCCCTGTTGGGCGGTCTACCTGGTGGAATATCACTAAACACTTTGGTGTGTTTAGTTAGAAGAGCCTGTATGTCAGGTGGATACTCATGTCTCTGCTGCTCCGCAACTTCAAGCATCACCAATATCTTTGCTGCCCATTGTACCTGATCATGGTGAATCAATCGCTCCATTCGCTTGAGAGAAACAACTCTCAATCCACCATCTGAAATTCCCCTCAGCACATGCTTAACTCCATTCACTTGAAACTTCATTTCCATTGTCCTAAAATTGATAGTGAACTCCCCTATCTCATGAAGCCATTTCATTCCCAGCACAACATCCATGTCAGCCATGCTAACCACATAAAACTCTGACTGGCAAGTATAATGGTTTAGCTGGATCGTCAAGTTGGGAATCCTCCTAGTGCAAGTGAGTACAAACCCATCGGTGACCTTAACCTTAAATCCCGCAAACTCCTCTATTTGTAACCCCCTCTTAGCAACCAAGCCCTCATCTATGAAGTTATGAGTGGCCCCTATATCTAGCAAGGTAATGCGCCTCTATCCACCCAATACTCCTCGGATCCTGAATGACCCTTCTCTCTTAATGCTAGAAATGTGGGCTATGGGTAGGGAGGTATCATTATCCTTATCTGGTACTTCAGATGTAACATCTATCCTTGAATCATCATCCTCTATATGCTTCTCTGAATGCGTGTCTGACTCCACAGACTCATTTGTTGAGAAGTACTCAATTTGTTTTGCCTTCCCTTGGGTAGCACACTTGTGCTTAGTATCCCAAGGCTCTCTGCAGTGAAAATAAAGTTTCTTCCTCCTGAGATCATTCAGCTGATCATTATCTAACCTGGAAGAACTCTTATGTGGCTGGTGTCCTGAGACCCTGTGGAAAGGTCTCCTATCTATCTCCTTATCTCTCCTATGTTGAAAGTTCTTACTCTGAAATTTGCTCCTCCATGCGGACGATTCCATATCACGGGCCTTCTTCATGGCCTCCTGCAATGTCATAGGGTCTAAACCCTTCACCCATCCTCTTAAAGGATCAGACAACCCATCAATGAAGAGCATGATCAACCTCCTCTTTGATATATCTAAAACCATGACTGAGAGATCCTAGAACTCTAAAATGTATGAGTCCACTGATCCACTCTGTCTCAACTATGCTAGGTCCTTGAATGACAATTTATGATCCTTCTTATCGAACCTGTCTATGAGTCTGGCTATGAACTCAACATAAGATGTGATCTAGTCATGTCCCAGAGTCACCTTCCCATTGTTCCACCACTTATGCGCACTACCCTCCAAATGTAAGGCTACGTATGTGATGGCATCTGTCTCTGGCATGGGGCTAATATGAAGGTAACTGTCCAACTTTTGTACCCATGCTCTTGCTGAAGTTTTTCCCGAACCATCAAAATATGGTAAGGTCATCTTGCTGACCTTCTTCTGTAGCTCATTGTTCTATTGTCTATTACCCCCTCTAGGTATTTGTCTCATCTGAAGATCTGAGTAGTCTCTGAAAGTCATTTCAGCTCTAAACCCTTCGCTGGAAGCCTGTCAATCCCTAAAGATCTCTTCCTAAAACTCCAACTATGTAGCATCCCTGTCTGGTATCTCGTCCCTCGGCCTGAAAGTCAGAATGCCTGGTCTATCTACATCCGTGAGTTGTAGAGCACCCCAGTTATTCACCGAAGCCTCTCCATCATGATTCATGTGCCCATTTCTATCACCAACATTTCAGTCACCATTCCTATCTCCATTTCCTCAGTCTCTACTCCTATCGTGCCAGTCTTCATGCCTGTCATTCCTATATCTGTTTCGACCTATATTCTCCTTCTCATCTTCATCTAGCTCAGGAAATAATCAGCCAAGAAGCCTCCCAAGCTAGCCACGATTTGTTGTTGACCTCTAGCCAAGTCATTGAGGATATCTCGTGTGCTTGGTTCTTCAATCTCTGTATCTCCCATTTCCCCTATATGCTTTGTAAATGGAGGTAACTCTCCAGAAAAGGGGTCTGTCCATGAAACCTAAGAATCGTCCTCTACAACTGCTACCTCTATCTCTAGGTCTAACTCAAAAGGATATGTTATGGGTACTAGATTCTCTAGAACTATCAACTGTGGAATCTGTGTTCCTTGCCTTGCTCTGGTATTCCTGAAGGAATATCTATCTGCCGGTTGCATATCTCATTTTCACTTCTGCATGTCTATTTCACCTCACAGGATGGCAAGATCATAGCTCTGATACCACTGATGTGCCGTACCTGTTTGTTTATTTTTAAAATCTTTTTGTGTTATTTTATTATTTTATTGTCCTTTTAGACTAGATAGAAGAATGCAGAAGGGGTTTTCTATTTTCCTGCAAATGTGTTGCCAAAGCATACAATATAGAGCATATAACCAAAACCCAGAAAATATACAAGGAATGCAAGAGAAATATGAAAGACCTAGCTCATATATCAACAAATAAAGAGGTTCTATTGCATACCCATATGCAGATTTGAAACTTCAGTTTTTGGCTACTACCGAACTAGCCACTTGATATTACAATATTGCTCCAAATCATCAAGAATCACAAAGTATCATGCATTCATTGTTATCAGCAATACAGTAGGCCTTGGAGGCCTACAATGCAAAACAAACACTACCCACAATGAGAAACAAGCTCCACACTTTCCCACGTCAAGCCTGGTGGTGTACAACCATGGCTAGAAGGTAGAACAATAGGAAGAAATGTCACAAGCCACTAAAATATCTCTGCGAAGTGTTGTAGGATGTCAACAAGGAGGGACGATCAGATTTGGAAGAGATTTATGCAAAGAAACAACCTCAAAATGCCCTCCAGCATGGTACGACTAGGCTGGGTAGTACGTCCAGCCTGCTGCAACAAAATAAACAAAATACAGTCCCCAAATATGTATATTTTGCCTCAGATCTCCAATGAACTTCTCTCCAATTTGCTATGAAGAACTCGAGTGAAATACAAGAGAAATCCTCAATATTATATCAAATCTTTGTCGAACGAACTCCATTGAAGCACCTATGTGAATGTTGAATACATCCACCAACATAGGCACCGTTGGGTGGTATTGCACACCTATAGAATGCCATTACAAGAGGGAGTTTTTGTTCCCAATAGCCTCTGGTTTGAATCCTCAAACCTCCACAATAGCAGACTCTAGCAGAGCTCAAAGAAGGAGATATCATAAAGCAAGCATATCTCAAATGAGGCACTTTTCCCTCTTTTATAACTCTCCAAGAGGGTGTTTTACTTTAGAGGGAAATATTTCTTTTAATTTCACTTTTTAATATTTCCCAATGTGAGCGCTCCATAAAATGACTTAAGTGACTTTTTTTAAATAATTCATTCTTCATCACTTAACCAAACTGCTAGTCCATAGGAATTCTATGATGGACTAACCATGAGTCTAGAAGGGGACATTACAATAGAAGCTTGTTTCTACCTAATTGGCTAAGCATGTTGAGCCCATTTAGTTGTAATGATAGGCCTAGGTATAGCTTAGTGTGCAATGGGTACATCGAGATAGCATGTAGAAAATAAGTAATTAGTGGTGTAATGCATGACCATTTATTATATACTCGATAAGAGAGCATACACTTTTGTCAAGGATAAATGCTTGTTGTCCATTTGAAGATTGAAAGAATCTAGAGATATGTTTTGTTGTCCTACATTCGAAAAGAAATGGAGTAGATTAAATACATTGACATGATTCATAGTAAAGTTAGTTTTGAATAGTGGTGGGTAAAAGTAGGTATGGAGATGACACTTTTTTTCTTCCTTTTTTTGTTTTGGTCAACTATTTCCATGTGATAGAGACCTTAGTCAGTCCTCATCTTGTTTCCTAAGAGAAACATATGTTTCATGTGTTTATATGTTTGGAATGTGAAGCTAAGGCATATGTGAAGACTTGCTAGGTTGCACACTTTTGATATACCTGTGAATGTCAACCCTTGACAATCAATGTTGTCAATGTCGATTGTTTCCATTTCAACTATTAGACCTTATGATTTGTGTATTGTTAAGACCCATGCCATTTTAGGAGGATTTGGTGATGCCCACCACAGATTAGCAAAACAATGGGCAAATTTTTTGGATGGTTTTGATCCAAAAGCGAACCTATGTGTAATTGCTTTAACCTAGCCAAGTGCATGATTCACAAGGCTTGCTTGCACCCACAAATTAGAACATAGGATAACTTCTTGGCCAATAAATAAGAGGATCTTAGATTAAATTTGTTTGTCCTCTAGAGTTGGGCATGACTCATCTCCTTAATTTTCTCAACATTGGACCTAACAATTGGCACTACCAAATATTGGAGCATACATTTATTATGTTGTGATACCAACTAATTTGTTGGAAATAAATGTACATAAAGGATAAACAGATGATTTCTTAGTAGAGGTAAATGAAGAGCTTGAGTATGACATTGGAACCTTCCAATATGTAATTTTTGGCTCTACATTTCTTATTTTTAAGAGAGGAGCACAAAAAGCAACATTTTCTAGGTCTTGACCAATTTGATAAAATATCTTACTCAATGTAACCACTATGGAGAAGCTTGACTAGAGTGTTTCCCCATATCACTAGTGGGAGTTGGCATAAGTCACTAAAGAGGATGATTGAATAGGCTCCAAAAGGGATTTGATTATGGTAGGGAGTGCTTCATGCAAGTTGATGTCAATGTGTTTGAACAATTTTAGACCAATGGACCGCATTTCGGCTAGTAGAATGTATCAAATGAAATACATGCCTTCTTGGAATGTTTCTAGTGTTTCCCTTGTAGGGGGTTTATTTCTTTTATTGGTATTCAGAGAGAAAAATGAATGGTTGATGCATGTATGTTGAGAGTTGCAACTCTAGTTTGTGTGAGTAGCAACAATGGTGATTGGCCATGTAGGGTTATTAACATGAGGGTGGACTTGATGTTTGTTATCAAGTGTGACTTTTTGGTACATGCAGTTCCTTGTATGATGATTTTCAGAGGTGGTTATAAATTCCATGGTAGAAGATTGTGACAAAATTATGTCATAGGCTTTATGTTGCTCAATAATAACTTTTTTGGGGTAGGCTGATTCATAACATATGGGACATGAAAATATGGTTGGAGTCAATCAAATCAATAGCAGACACTATTAATAGTGGATTGAAGCTTGGTTCCTCCCAATTATGGTTTTGGTCAATCCCATGTTAGCCAATCATGTTAAACCCGTCTTTGTAATGGTAGGCCTGGGTATAGTCCTAACAAGACTTTCCATTCATTAGGACTATATTCTTGCATTGCATGTCCCTTGTCAGAAGGAGTTTCATCATCAATGTTTGTTATGGATCTAGAGATGTACGGTACACATGCCATGGATTCCACCTATTATCAAATCAAAACCTCAAATTAAATTAGTTTGCAAATGATATAGGAATGATCTCTCTCTCTCTCTCTCTCCATGAATTCTACACATCTTCCACCTTAATCACTTTACCCTTTTGATGTGCTTTTCCCATCCATCTTTTGAGGATAAGTTCTTGCTTGTTTTCTTTACAATTTTTTGTAGATACAACATAATTGAGTGGTATACCCAAATGATGTGCAAATAATAGTTTTTGTTTGACTCAAGAAAAACATGCTGACATAAATACCAAATCTCTTGGAGCTATGAAGTTCAAAGATTTTCAAATTTTCTCACTTTGTTCTCTTGGGCATATGATGTAATAAGGGGGATTGTTAAAATTATTTTATTGTATCACATATTACATTGTATTATGTTAATAATATATTACATATACTATTAACATTACCAACTTATAACTATTTTAGATAATTATAATTGCTTATTCAAGTATGCCTAGATTGGTGGTTATTTAACCATTGTTTTCTTGTATTTATGGCTACATTCATGTCAATGTAATTTTCTCATTGGTTTGCTCAATTTATTAAATATTGGCCCTATCTTTAATGTCAAACCTAGAAACAGTGCCTCTCTATTAGTAAGTTACCTAGAAGTTTACGTTGGATCTTTACTTCGTCAAAGGATAAGTTTATGGGTCTAGGAAAATTCATAGTTGCAAATATGTATGTAAGCTCTTGACTCATCTTGGTAATCAATGATGTTTTTTCTCTATAAATTCACCTAATGTGTGATCTTAAGATTTTCTCTTCTTGAATACTTGGTGACCTAGAGGTATTTAGAAATACCTTAAAGGATTGTTGTTATGTCACAAGGAGCTTTCACCTAAATCATCCCAACAAAATTTAACAATATGGAAAACAACAAGCAAGTGCCTAAGCATGTAGATTGTTTTACTCTTTTTATTACACCAAATTCAAATGTGTTTCTATTAATTACTCCAATGCTCTAGATTGATGTGCTCTTGAATGCTTGAGTGGATTAGAAGATATGAACACTTAATTATTAGAATGAATGCGTTAAAGTCTTTAAATACTATAACATAACATCAGATTGTGTCAAATGTGTGTTCAGTCAACTCAAGGAGGAAGGTTGAAGGGGGCTAGTTGACCAAATTTAAGTTTTAAATTATAAATTGCAAAGGGACATGTTTTCAATAGTGAGACTATCCCTACAACCATAGTCTTGTCCCATAATGGGATAATCGTCTAATGAATGTGAAAACAATTAAATGGAGGTAGGTTCATGGATAAGTGTGATAAGTGAGTGGATAAGGTGAATACATTATAGAGTGTGTGCGTGTAAATGGATAAAAACCTAAGGGAATGAGCCCAACTTCACACAAGTTCAAAATAGACACAAAACTAAAGGATATAAAAATTTCACCATTACAATTATATATAAATTTATTCTATTCCTACATTCTTCTGTTGCTAGCCAAACTTCATTGCCCACCACATTCCAGAATTTTTGAAAGAATCTATCCTGGAACCCATCAGGGCCTGGGGCCTTCATCAGTCCTAGAGAGAAGGTTGCTTTCCGGATCTCTTCCTTTGAGAAGGGAGCCATTAAGCTAGCATTCTTTCTATCATCCATCAACCTCAAGAAGTTTCTTAGAATTTCTAATTGAGCATCAATATTTCTTCCCCTTGAAACACCCAAGAGCTATCTGAAATATCTAACCCCTTCCTCCCTAATGGCCTCGATATCATCTAGTCAAGATCCTCCTAGGGGTTGAACATTCAAAATTTTATTTGCATTCCTCCTTATGTTTGTAGAAATGTGGAAGAATTTCATATTTCTATCCCATTCTCTTAACCACTTGACTCTAGATTTTTATAACCAAAAGATTTCCTCCATCATAAGGAGGCAGTTATGCTCTTCCAATAGCCCCCTCTCCCTATCCCTACTATCCTCAGTCATACCAATTTCTACTAATTCTCTTTCTACTAAGGCAATATCCTCTTCCACCCTAGCGTTAGCTGCAAATAAATTGCCCATAACTTATTTGTTCCACAATCTTGTTGCCTTCTTGGTTTCTTCCAACTTCTTAAAGATCACAAACCTATGATTGCATTTCATGCTCTTCCCCCACCAACCATCCAGTTCTTTTAGAAAATCTAGATGTTCATACCAGAAAGCTTCCATCTTTAAGGGTGATCTTCTGGGTTTTTTATCACATGTCCATTGAAGATTTAGGGGCCAATGATCTGAACCTCCAAACTCAATTATCTCTAAGACAAATTGAATTGGAGAAAGGAGCCACTCAGAGTTTACCAAAAAACTATCTAGCCTGCATAAAATATTGGGTAAGAGTACAAACATGTGTCACACTTTAGGCTAAGAGACTGATTTCGGCCGACTCCCACTCAGCCGAGTGGGAGTCGGCCGAGTGGTATTCGACCGAATCCATGTGGTGCCTTTTGGTGCCAACGTGGCACCGATGTGGTGCGTATAGACTCAGCCTAAACCCACTCGGCCAAGTGGGTTTCGGCTGAGTCCTTTAAAAATAAAAGCAAAAAAAAATGTGGAGGCATTGTATTTTGTGTTTTTGTGTGAAAAGCAAGCGTCTGGATAGTGCTCGACTGACACCCCCAGCCTACAAATACATTCAACCTAGGTATGAAATAATATGAATTGCATTTTTTAAGCTCGGTTATTGTTTTTTTGTTTGTTTGTATTGTTGTTTTTTAAAACTAGGTAGCATTTCTGAATGTATTATTGTTGAAACCCTGGCCTTTCTATATGTTTTTTTTAAGCCCTAGCATTTCTATATTGTTGTTGAATGCACTATTTTCCTAGTTTCTCTTGCTATTATGAATGCTTCCATTTACCATTACAATGCAACTTCTAATATTGTATAGTAAATCTCACATTGATAAACATTTTTATTTCTTGTTGGGTATTTGGAGTGTAGAATTTGGGCAAGGGTGGGTACCTCGAAGTAAATTTTATTTGCTATAAAAGAGGTTGTTCTCAGTTTCCCAAATATAGTATATATCTCTTAAGTAAATTGAAACCAAAAACCTATAAATGTTTCTTCAAAAAAAAATTAAACACAACTTGGAACAAATTCATAAGTTGCCAAACCTTATGAAGGGCAATAAATTTACAGGTAATGTGACAACTAACTTGCCAACTTCTTAAGTTTCTGGTCTGTTGTCACATGGTTTCTCTTCCATTCCATGTTCATCTCTTTTAGTGGCTCAAAACTGCACAACATGTTCATCAAAGCCCATTTGGAATTGTAATTTGCTTTCTAGCTTTAATCATTCATGTAGGTTCTCAAGTTTTTTAAAAAATATGGTGGGTAGGTTGTTGGGAACAGTGCAAATAGTTGTTGCAGTGTGGTATGATTACTGTACCATACTACATTGATTATAGGGATATTTTATATCTAGGTTTTTATGTAAATAGTTGGTTTGTTGATCACAATTTGATGGTCATTTATATTATCTAGAAGAGTATGAATGATTGGTATATTGTTTAATTAACATGCTAGTTACTTAGGTGGAGACCAAATAGTAAGTTCTCATATAAACAACTGTTCAATTAATTGCAATATACAGACCATATACAATCTTCTTAACAATCTGAAACAGCAAGTGTTGTGATCAATACACTGACTATTTACATAAAAGCTCAATTATACAATATATTTATTGGGTCAAATGTTGATCAGTAATTGATCTGATAGTCTGCCTATTTGCCTGTCTTTTTTTTTTAGTCAGCCAAATGCCAATATATTTAAATATCATCCATTTCAAATTGCTCATTCACAATAAAAAGTGGTAAATATTTGTCCTATTCTTATTGGCCAAAATTGATCTTCTACTGTTGAAGTAGATGATATTTAAGAATAGCAGCCAGATGCATATTATTTTTTTTCACAAATTTATTAACTTAATAATTATAAAATAGATCCCCTTTTTATGTTTGTTCAACTTACTGTCCACCCTTGTGGGTTGTAGCCTCCAAAGAATGCCATGGAACACTATTTGGATCAACAATTACTTGATTTTGAAGCCTTCTAGTCAAGCTGGTAAGAGGCATAGATGTTTCCTAGGTGTGTTCTCCTCCACTATAATCTGGTTTGTCAAGTAAATAATGTTTGTCAATCACTTCCTGGCCTATAACAGATGATAGTTGAGCAGAAATGTTATATAACACCCATGCAGAGCCATTGAAGGTATATTTATGTTCACCTTCTCCAAAATAGCTGGCAAGTAAGACATTCACCTGTGGGATTGAGAGAAGTGAAGGCAAGCTCCAATTCCCACTATTTTCCATCACATAAAAACTATACAAGGCTTCATAGTCTACTGCAATAATTTGTCCCACTGTATTGTAGGATGTTGGTGGGCTACCACCTCTACCTTGTGTTCTTGAGATGTAGGAGATCTTATCAAAGTCACCTAGCCCACTATGGGAGGTTTCTTGTAATAGAACATTTGGGATTGTGCCTTGCTTTTCTTTTCTTTCAATTACTCTTCCTACAATGCCATTATTCTTTAATGTTGAGTGTAGTCTTTTTAAAAACTATATAGTGTCATTTTTACTTGTTAAAAATGAATAAAATTTAACTAAAACAAATCTAATATTGAAAACCTGTATTAAGAAGTCATCACATATTTAGAGTCAAATAAAATGAAAATTGAGTAGTTGGACTATTCATAAACATCATCCATTTCAACTGTCAAAAGTTAATTTTGGTCAATAAAAATAGGACAAATATTTACCCCTTTTCTATTTTTTTCTACAATTCAACATAATCTTTTCATAGCAATAGAATACCCCTTGTATGAGGTATTCAGTCTCTAAACATTAGCAAAAGGGCAATCACTGTAGGGAATTCTATGTGTAATCCCATTTGAAAGAATTCAAGAATATGTTTAATGAGTTTCATTTGGGTGTGTTTGAAGACACATCTTCCCACATAATTCTAGAAACAAAAGCTTTTGGATCTAATTCATTTTCTAAGCTTTGGATTTAATTTTTTTAATCATGTATCTAAGATTTTTGGTTTTCCTTATAAATTCTATGTACTAGAGGACAATATAGTCTATTCTAGCTACTAGTCATATTACATGGATGCTTTGCAAATAATGTATATTTAAATTGTATGTATCAGTTTCTATAAATGATTAAAAATAATTCTGATTTGTTTTTAGGTAATACGATATTAAAATTATAATTCTTTAAATCAAATCTATGTTGGCAATATTTGGTAGCTCTTGTTTCCATTATGTTTTTGAGCCACTAAATCTAGAAGTAAAATTATTATAAAATTATTATTTTATGCCATAAGAAATGTTTGTACATATTAATTTTTTTTGTTTTAATTAAATGCAAATCTCTTATATCTAGATATGGTTGATGATGAGGGATCTCATCATTCCACGCAGTCTTAGCATGAAGCTGAGGCTAGGAATAATTTTTATAATGATAGCATTTCTAGATTAGATAATGCTTTGAAATGTTTGGACCAAACAATATAGAACTCCGCAAATTTGGCTAATAGAGATAGATTAGTGAATATTTAGTCTGAGATTCAACATATGATTGAGACAATCAAATCATGCAATCCATATGATGATATTAGCACTGAGGAGTTTTATACATCGCTTTCTAGGACTATTACTAGCATAGAGAATATCAAATCTATTTCTCATAAAGTTTCATTACATAATGTGCATAGTATGTTCCCTTTTTATAGTGGGAAAGACAAAGTTAGAGTATATATTGTTACTAGGTATACAGATCCGCTTGTTGGTCCATTTATATATCCCAGATTTTTGGCAGCCAATCATAGATGGCCTCATAATGACGAGTTGCCACTATATTTTTGCAAACAATTATATGCTGAGTTCCATTTAGGATTATCTGTGGATTACACATCTATGCCCGCACATGCTAGACAAGGCAAGGGGAGGTTTGTCGAAAAACCTGAATTTAGATGTCCAAATTTTCCACTACCAGAAAACAAGAGGGCATTAGTTGGTCCAAACCTTTTGGTTCTTCCAAAATGTTTGGAACAAGCAGTAGGAGGAGATGCAGCAGTTGCATCGACTAGGTCCAGGCTTTTTGACAGGATGACCATGATTGCTACTCAGATTGATCATATGTCATCTGATCATGTAGGGAGATACTTATTATGTCCACAGATTAGCCTTCCTCCCACTGAGGCTACATCCACAAATTATGACCCCTACATTCATACGAATATACCATCCTCATCAGATGTGATCCATATGAGTGACACCATGTGATGCGTGTTTAGCTACCTTTGTTGATTTACTATCAGCATACAAGTTTATCAGTGACCGGTATGGGATTCCTTTGGATGTTGTACTAACTCATATTAGACTACATAATGGTAGACAGTTGGATCAAGGTGAGGCAGCTTCAAAGAACCAGAATATTCTAGACCAACCTACAGCCCCCACACAGCATTAGGCTGCACCTCATGTACATGGCACATATAGCACACTTCTCTTTGGCACTGGTCCTTTACCTTCAGTTATAGGTGTTCCTGATGTTACCATTCATTCTTCTGACATTAGTGGGATTGGTAGAGTGCTCCAGGATGTGAAAGTACTTGAATAATTTCTATATTTTGTGTTCTACAAATTAATATGTGTATATATTAAACAAACTTGACTTAAAAGTAGTTCTCACTATTCATTGAAATCTTGTATTTGAAAATTTCTAGCAACAAGGGGATAATTTTCGCGCTTCAGAGATTTAGAGCATGCAGAAGATCTCGTGCATGATACATTTGAGGTACATTTATAATATATATATTACTTGATAAATTTAGACATGTTGAAAGTACAATTTGATAAATTCAGACATGTTGAAAGTATAATTTGATAAATTCAGACATGTTGAAAGTATAATTTAACTTTTTAAGATGACTTTACATATATATACACATGTACATTAAATTAAATTATGTACTTTCTTGTGCAGGGAGGTGCATTAAGATAGGGATCAGGATCCAGCGAGAGATTGAGACATGGATCCACACATAGATTGAGATCTAGAGAGAGATCGAGACATGGATCCACACATGGATCGAGATCTAGAGAGAGATCAAGACATGGATCCACACATGGCTCAAGAGATAGATCTATACATATGTAGTCATATCAGACATCCTACTCTCTGACTTGTTATGTTTTCACATGTTATGACCTTTCACATTATGGTTCATGTCTTATTATGTTTTACAATATATACATTTTACATTATGGTTTCACATTATATACATTTTATATTATGGTTTTGAACATATATTCTTGCTCACTTTAAATCTATATAAAAAATTTGAGTTAATTTAATGTTCATAAACAAATTTAGGAAAAACATACAAAAAAGACATCACATATATAGTGCATTGCTAGTTGATGAAAGGAAATTTGCATGACTAGTTAATTTAGCTAATACTAATCTAGGAATCACAATCCAATCATTTAGGAGGATTATGCATAATAGAACTTAATGTTTACTTGTCACTAGATTGTTCAAGTTATGCAAAAAAATAATCATAATCAATCATATAAGTAAACTAAAGAATGATATTGAAACTAAATAAAATTTCATTCACTTGTTTAGACACAATTAGATTGAATTTGGATATTTAGATGAAAGAAATATCTAAGTATAACAATATATATCACTAACATTAAGCTATTAAAGACAAATAGTTCTAGAGTCTACATCCCTCACAAATGTTATGTACAAGTCCTTTAAACAACCTTTTTAAAAAAAAAATCTCATATCAAGA
Source organism: Cunninghamia lanceolata (assembly GCA_027924645.1). Taxonomy (NCBI): domain Eukaryota; kingdom Viridiplantae; phylum Streptophyta; class Pinopsida; order Cupressales; family Cupressaceae; genus Cunninghamia; species Cunninghamia lanceolata. The sequence continues at coordinate 211,616 of BSBN01000413.1, forward strand.
CATTCTCCTTAAATTGTATTATATTTAAAAATAAGGTAAATTTGAATGAAAGTATGCAATCATAGTCTCTACTCCAACAAGATCTAATTGGTGCAATTTAGAAGCAAATAGGTCCTAGTATTGAAGTGTCTAAGTATAATCCAATGGTGTAGTAATAAATAAAATAAGATATAAATAATTAGTTTATAATAAATTAATTAGTGGTGTGCATTAATCAATTAAATGCCTACAAATAATTCTATTTAATTATTTATAAATGGTAATTAATTTCTAATTCTAGTTAGAAATTAAATTTAGATTAATAAAGCAATTTACTTGTTTTAATTAATTTATTGAGTATGAAAGTTCATAATTTGGAAATTACAAATAAATAATAATAATATTTTATTTTTGGAGAATTAAAGGTTAGATGATTTCCTTGCTTGAGTTATGTATGAATTAAATAACTTAAAATAAATTAGACTTATTTTATTAGTAGATGTTTTCTAAGTAAAGTGCATGAATAAAAAAAGAGTATTTAATTTATTATCACTCAAAAATTAATACTTAAATATTATTAACTAAGATTTATTTCTACAATTAGATTTGTGAAGCAAAAGTGAAATTATACTTGGATTAAAAAGAAAGACAATTTTAGTAAGATGCTAAATTGCATTTTCATTCTAGAAAGGAAATTATACAAGTTTGAAGATTGAAGCGATTGGAAATTGTATTTATTAAAGAAATAACAGATTGTGTTTGGATAGTGAATTTTTGTCACAGTTATTTTCAAATTTCCTAAAAATCTTTAGGTAGGATCTCATCATGAAGATATTATACAAAATATTTCATTTGGATTTAATAATAAATGTAGATTCTTATTTGTGAAAGAGGAGATATGCTCGTTTGAGTTTGATCTTTCCTACTCAATAAGAAACCATTGAACAAACTAGTTATTTATAAAGTCCATAGCAATTAGAAATTCAAACTAATATTATATGATCTTAGAAAAATGATTAGACAAACTTGAAATCTTCATTGAAACTTTTTTTTTCATCTAGATTGGAATCTAGAAAAATATCTAGGGATTTCTTGAGAAATAAGAAATATAGAAGAAACTAGGAGGGATCAAAAGATTAGAGGGTTTTGAATTTGAATATTCTTGAAATATGAGTCAGGAATGATAATGGAAACAAATAAGGATTTTGAAACTAAATATGTGTAATAAAGATTATAAAACTTAATGTGTGTAAGTATGAATCAAATGGAATTAGCGGATCTATGTTGTGATTGGAAGTCTTAGTGTAGATAGAATTAGGAAGATGGATTCCATAGTAAATAGGTTTATGATCTTATGGGGTACTTTGTGTGAATGAATTCATAATTTTTTTGTAACTATATATAATGTTTTGGAGAAATATATTTGTGATTTATACCTAAAATTGAGTGAATTTGGAATTTGGGAAATAAATTTAAAAAATGTAAATTGAAAATGTTATAAAAAAAAGTTGGTATGTCTAAATTAACTTCCATTTTATGATTTAGGGTCATCTAAAAAAACTATGGAAGGTACATAGCCATGTCGGGTAAACCCTCACAATAAATTATCCTTAAGAATTTACTAATTTTGAGATATGAATAATTTAGCGATTATCTATCTATGCTAAAATTGTAAAAGTTAGATAGTTTATTAGTAATTTCGAGCATACTAGAACAAAGAGAAAACATGAGAAGATTAGTGGGAGATAAAGAAAGGAAACATTTTGGAACTAAACAACCTTACCCTCTATGCTTGCAAATCCAAATTTAAGGTCTAGGACCAAAATTCTAGATAGTCTATTTAGTATTCATCTAGATACAATTAATTGATGACCTGTCTAATTCGATCACTCTAGATCCCTTCAAGTTCAAAATAGGGTATTCAGATCTACAAGCATGGAATCAAATTAGATTTTCATCATATATTTAAGGCATAGGATATGAAAAAATGTCAAAAACTACACCTCATGAGGCCCCTTTGCCTATGTTATTTCTCTATTCATTTTTCTCTATTTTATTTTGATTTCCAACTAGAATTTAACTTCATATATTTGAATTTAAAATACCTATATAATGAGAACCCTTCTAAGAAAATTCAAAAGATTGTTATGATGTCTTGCCCTTGTTAAAATAATCATGCATTATGTAGAACTATATATTTTAAGGGGAAATATAAACCTAATTTATACAATTATTTCCATGCATTACTTATGCATATTGTTGAGAGTGATTCAAAACCCATGATTAAACAAGCTTGTATTTAATGAAATTTAGTGACAAATTTCTAGGAGTTTCATGTTCTCATGGTGGGATTGCTATCAAGCTTTCTTATATTTTCTTCATTTCACTTTAATTAGTGTACACCTCAAATCTTATGGACTAACCTCCCAAGCTTATCTATCCTAAAGAGTAGAATTTTAATCTTGCCTTAAGCATTGGCCTTGAACTGTCCTTTGCCTACTTATAAGCTATAACTAAATTGGTCTTGAGATTAGCATTCCCTACCCCCAAGAACTAAGGTTACACCATAGAGTCATTAGAAAATAGCTCAGATCACCAACATGTTGATTTAACAAACAACTTGATGAACACATAAATGACTACACACATGCATCATACTCAATCATGTAGAATTTTTGAACCTATAAATACTTATTAGGCCATAAAAACTAAACTTTATCATGACATCCAAAAATAACTCAATTCAATTAAGCTACATTAAGATAAAAGAAGATAGCCAATAACTTTATCATGACATCCATGACATCTAGAATTTCCTCCATAGAAGATAGCCTCTAATTTCATCGAATCACAATATCTTAGGATGACCTAAATATCAGGTAAGATCTGAACACCAAAATATAGGAAAATGAAACATGCGGGCTACAATTAATTGATGACTTGTCTATTTTGATGATTAAAAAAAAGTAATGTATCACCACATTGAATGAAATTATTTCAATTCAACATAAAATAAAAATATTTTCAAATTTAGGTCCAAATGTTACATATATAGTCATGTAGAAAATATATACATGTACAAAAATAGCTTAAAGTTCTTGGTACATATAATCTGGATCCTCTCTATCTTTTATTATCTCTAAAATATTTTCATGATCTTCTATAGGCAACCTCCACCTTTGTTTGACACATCCTCTTTTTGGTAAAGTTTCAAGATTTATTCGTGTTGCTATAACTAAGTGACAATAATGTAGAACATTTTGACTTGGCATATAATCAATAAATATAATACCATTTGTATCTATCTTTGTTTGTTGATAGTATGTACCTTCAACAACCACAGATCCAATAGGATACTCTTGTCCATCACCATCTGTCATTGATTCTGACAATTTGCATTTTGGTTGTGTACATCTTAGTAGATAGTAATCTACACCTTCTGTATTGTCAGGATCTGCAAGAACAAAAAAAATATCTCTTGTACACACCATGTACAGTAAACCGTGCTCAATTTAGTAGAATATATTATAAATCAAATGTACAAGTTAAAATTCAATTTAAAAATTTAAAATTTACTTGTAACAACTAAATCTGATACACATTTGTAATCAGCTGAATACAAAGGATCATAGACATCTACAATGTCATTATCTTCAAAAAGGTCCGACGTGGCCACTAATTGTTTTATTTCCCATTCTGAAACATACCCATCTCTAATATTTTCACATTGTAGAGTATTTACATTGTTCTCAATGCAATCAACACAAAACATGATTTTTTCTCACTTGAATTACAAGAGACCTGCTATGTCCTACTGTCATGATTTGATGCAAACTTCTAATACCACTAATTGTTTGACAATTAGTAAGAGTTGATCGATCAATATCTATTTAAATTTCAATCATCCAATGAAAAAGTGTATAAAATTGAAAATTCAATTCATGTACACACATTAAAATTCAAAAAAAAAAATTATGTACCTTTAACTTCCCAAAAATAGCGTGTGTTGTATATTGACTCACGGACAACAAAATAGTTTTTGCACCATTCAACAATTTCATTTGCATTCCTTATGGCATTACCTGCAAGTTCATGTTGGTGAAATGTTAGGTTAAGAGGTTTTCTAGTTGAAAGGAAAAGACGATCTCAAAAAACATAATTAGATTTTTTTAAAATCCAACGGGAGAAATATTGATAATCTGCAACATTGGATATATATCAAAACCACTAAATTGCATAATAGTTTAAGCTTCCACTTCTCAACCATGTAATACATTGAGATCTACACTTTTTTCCTAATAGGTTTAAATTCATTTAAAATATATTTAAGAATTTAAATTTGTAGTCCATATAGTATTACCTACAAGTTCATGTTGTTGAAGTGCACACTTCACACATGCTCCAGCTCCATCATGCTCTCCATTTCCATGTCCACTCTCATAGAAATTCTACAAAAATTGTAATATGTTGTTGGCTTAACCAATTAAAAGCTTTTACAGACTTAAATTGTCCTGTAAAGTTACAAACAATTTCAAATTTAATACCAAAATATTTTTAAAAAAGCTATATACATACCTACAACATATTTAAGTAATTGAACAATTCAAGTCTACACAAATAAATATAATATATATTTTTTTAAAAATTAAATCAACACTTACAAGCACATCCATCAAACCATATCCAATGTTGTGAAGCATCTATTTGATGTCATCTTAGGTCTTCAAAAAATATTGCAAAACAATGGGCTACATAGCTTCTATCATGACTTGTATCATCACTGATATAAAAGTGAACCTCTTTGATGATAATTCATGCATCTTTGCTACTTTGTACACCATCCACATGTTCTTCAGCATGCCTATAACAAACTTGTACAAATATTGTAACTTGCTCTGAATGATAATATTGACTTTGAATCTCACTTTGAGGACTAAATGTATAGTTTTCAAAGAAATCTCACTTTGAGGACTAAATTTATATGTACAAAACTTGGTCGTAGTCTCTCAAATGTCCTTTGACAAATCTTCACATCTAAAAATTCTTGTTTGAATGCTTCAAAAAGTTAACTTTGTGTTGTATCTATAAAATGTTTTGGATGTAAAATTTTTGTACCATCTTCACCTTTTATCTGTATAGTGTCCCTTCTATTGGAAGAAACATGAGAGTGGTTGGTCCAATATTCAAACACTTGTTCCTTTACATCTTCTGAGATTCTATCTTTTTGGGGAACCTTGCAAATATTTACCTGGAATTATTCTCAAAATTTCCATCTAATATATTTCTCTTTGCAATATATCTTGAAACAGTTCTCCTAGAAACATTGAGTAATTGGGAAATTGCTTAAACTTGTCTTCTATATGATAATTTCTTACTAGAAATTACAGTCATTAATGCTCTACGTGCAGCACTTAAATCAATAGCTCGACTCTTGTTTTCAATAGAATTCAATGCTTCTTGTAGGTTTTCAACTATTGTTTTCTTTAATGAACATGATAACTTTTTCTTATTATCAACCCCTAACAACTCCAAAATAGGGGTCATCTCTTTCCTCCTAAATAACTTTGCAAATAATTGTGCTCTTCCAATTATAAACTTATTTTCAAAAAATTTGTCCCATATTTTTTGAGTGTAATTTTAGTGTGCTTTTAGGTACCATATCTTCAAATGAAATATTTTTGAAAAGAGAATCCTCATCCATCTCCATCAAATTTTTCATACCAAGAAAAAACTTTCTATCACCACCTTTAATTTGTTTCGGTACCTGTACTCCTTGGTCATCAACAATTTCGATGGGTTGTCTTGAGTAGATGTTCCTTCATCGGCATTTGTAGTATCTCTTCTTCAAACATACAACATTTTGCTTGTCTTTTTATTGCCCATCACAAATTGCTCAAATTTGAATTCACCTACATGCAAAAATAACACATACAAATACTTTAACCTCTATTTTTGAATATCTAGGTCTACATTCAATAAATCAATGATTTAATCAATTACACATTTTAGATCATTGTACCTGAGAATAAAACTCTACCCCTATTGAAATCAATGATTCTTTTTTCTCCAAATTTCTATAATTTAATAATTTAAAAAAGCCCAAAAAGCTCTAAAAAACTAAAAAACCCAAAAAAGACATTAAAAAACACTTTCAGATCATTATCTTTTTGAATATGACTTTGCCCCTATTGAAATCAGTGGTTCTTTTTTTTCAAATTTCTATAATTTAATAATTTAAAAAAGACCAAAAAAATAAAAAAGCTTTAAAAAAGCCAAAAAAGGCATTAAAAAACACTTTCAGATCATTGTGTTTTTGAATATGACTCTTCCCTGTCGAAATTAGTTTTTTTTTCTAAATTTATTGTAATTCAATAATTAAAAAAGCCACAAATTCTTTTTTTTAAAAAGCATTGAAGTAGTTTTGACTGAATGGGATTCGGACGAATCCCATTAGATAGAATCCCTTTAGGTCAAATCTGTCTATGTTGCAACCTATTTGGTAGCCAAGTCGCCATTTTCTCAAACTTCCAACTTCTGCTAAATATTTCTACAATCAAAATTAATTTTTGAAAAAAAAAAGAAAAATACCCTTTTGTAGAGCTCGGATCGCTGAATCTGGATATATATATATTTTTATATTTTGAGTAATTTTAGGATATAAATATTTGAAAATAATTCTAGTAGGTTGTTCAAGTTCAAAAAGAGGCTAATTTGAAATTAAAAAAAATAGTAAAACATGATTAAAAATTTTGGAAAATATATGATGCCCTAGAGGAGAGAATCCTCTTCAAAAGGGTATAATTTATTTTTTGAAAATGAAAAAAAATTAAACAATAGTTGACGTTAACTGAAAACTATCAAAATCAGGTAAATTTGACTTTAAAATGTTATTACAAGAAAAATATAGATCAAAAATTCATTTTTTTTCCGTGCCCTAGATATTGAAGTCACCTATTTGGGAAAAAAATAAGGAGAAAATGCATTTTTTTCTATTTGTTTCCTGACATCAACTGAATGTCACTTTTTTTTCAAATTTTCATCATTTCAAAATTTGCTCTTAAATTGATAAAAAAAAATATCAAAACATTTTTAAAAAAAATCTAAAAAATTAGAGTAATAAATTTCAACAAAAAATCTACATTTTCTTAGTTTACATCATTTTGAAATTCAAAACATAAAGACCACTTTTATGTGGTCAAAGTTGAGATTTTTTTATCTTGGCTGATTCCTTTATAAAGTGTGACACAAGTTTGTACTTTTACCCTATTGTCCTCACCCACATGCCTGTTTGACTAGGTAAACCACTCGTTCCTAGGAGCTAAATCTACAAGAGAAAGCTCTTCACACAACTTCTTAAAACCTGTCAAACCGAGGCTTCCCAAAGCCCTACCACCTTTCTTCTCTTTGGGACGAAGGGTAGCATTGAAGTCCCCTCCAACTATCCAATATTCTTTAGTGAAAGCCTTCCTAAACTCTAGTAATTCCTTCCAACAAAAAATTCTATCCTTTTTCTAAATTAGGACCATGAACATTAGAAATTAAAAAAATGCCCTCACCTTGGGAAGATCTCAACCTGACAGAGAGCACCACCTCTGAACTAAGAAGAAGCTCCCCAACCAAACTGAGCTTATTCTATAAAATGGCTAACCCACCTGTCGTCCCCGAGGCCCCAACTGCAAAACCTTCCCCAAACCTCCACAACCTGCTAATAAGTTTGTTCATGGTTTCTAAGTCTAATTTGGTTTCTTGCAAAAGACAGATATCTGGGGATACAACTTCTATTAAAGCCACTTCACCAAGTGGCGTTTCTCTTGGCCATTTGGGCCACGCACATTCCAACTTACGATCTTCATTTGCACCCCTTGGAGGTGCTCGCTTCCCTGTTTGACGAACTTCTGAAGGGTGTCTTAGGTGCCTTTACCAATATCCACCATAGCATTGAGCATAGCCTTACTGGCATCTATTTTTCTTCCCCTTACCACCTAGCCCCCAAAATCCATCACCAGGGCAAACTTTCCCTTCTTGCCACTCTTGGTCATAATTCTCCACTCATTTTCCTTATCACCCTCCTCTTCAAGATTCTCCTTTGATTGTTTATTCCCTTCTAGGGGACCTTTGGAGCCTCCTGAAATGGAGACTTTATCTCCTTATGAGGTGAGGAAATGCGATCATCTTCTCTGTTGCTAGTCGAGCTAATAATCAGACTAAGAAGCTCCCTTGGGCTTCTATCTTCAGATCTTTTGAAAATTTGACCCAGATTTTCAAGTTGTTCAATGACCGATTCCAAATTCTCTTGAGCCTTCACTTGCACACTTGGCTCTCCTTCCTTAATCTTGGGATCTATCCTACTTTCGGATGGCTTCTCATCATTAACCGAGTGGGTAGGGCTTCGACCACTTTCCTTCCTATCTGAATTCCTGAGATTTTGAGAAGCACAATTTCTCGCTATATGCTCGACCCTCCTACAATTGAAGCAACAAATGAGAAAACATTCATAATCCAAACCTTGAACTCAAACCCCAATAGGAGAGGACAACCTAATGGCATGACATAGGGGTTTACTCAAATCAGGTTTAACACAAATTCCAGCATATGTGGCCAGTCTTCCCTTTTGACAAGCCTCCAAGCTGAAAATGAATTTCCCTAAGGAACCCCCAATAAGCTTAAAAATCTCTTCTGTCCATAGCTCTTGCGGCAATTTGTACATTCTGATCCAAACTGGAGCATCTTTTATCAATTCTTGATGCAGATCAAAGCTTGAAATCCAAGCCCTAATATAAAGCCCTGCATTGCCCATAAACCAAGGTCCTCCATTTAGAATATTGTCCCTTTCAAATTTTGACTCGAAAATAATTTGGATGAACCCTAGCGCCAAGAAACTTAAAACCAGTTTCAACCCTAACCACTTGTGCTCAATCCATTCCTTGATGCGCTTCATAGAAGGCCAGATGCCTATGAATTTTTCTATCATCGCTTACATTTCTTGAGATTTTCCACCTTACAGTTGAGAAATTATTTTGGGATATTGATGTCCAGGATCTCCTCCGAAATCTGAATATTGACATTAACAACTGCCATTTGCTTTTTCTTGGTATTATTCTTTTCCAAATCCTTTGCAGCTTCAAGTAACAATCTCCCTACCTCCACATCATCTTCACGACGATTCTGTTCTCTAACCAAGATCTCCTTCTATGATGACTCGCCTTTGCTTTCATCGCTCTGCTATGCTCCTTCCTCGCTTCGCTCAATTTCATTTTTTTAAAAATGCCAATCAATTAATAATAATATTACAATTATAATTAAAAAAAATTATTGATTGTATTTATTACTATATTTATTATTATAAACATTCTTTATAATTATGTAATAATATTATAATAGTATAATAATATAAATATAATATTATTATATTTAATAATGTTATACTATATTATTATATATTGACTTAATTAATGTCCTACATGTTATATGATATAATTATATATTAATTTAATTAATTTAAATAACTTTTTTCTAATAATGTAATAATAAAATAAATTTAACATTATTATATTTAATAATGTTATGCTATATAATTTTGATTTAAAATAATTAGGGTTTTTAATAATGAGTACTATAAACTAGTTAGGGTTTATAATAATTAATATATTATTATTGATATATAATATAAGATATAATTATATTATATTATATATAGTAATATATATTATTATAATATACCCCCGATACCATTCGCGAGCTGGGACGGGGAAATAATCAAAAGCTGGTTGTCTCTTGTCCTCCCTCCCCAGAGCTTCCATCCCAAAGTGGCCGAGGAAAGAAAAAGAGCAAGGGCTCTCACAAAATGGAGTGCCCCACCAAAGGGGAGGCTAAAATTAAATTTTGATGGCACAGCGAAAGGTAATCCAGGGCTGTCAACTGTGGGTGTTGTTATCAGAAATGAGGCTGGTAATTTGGTCGTGGCAATGTCAAAAAAGCTTCCAGGAGGGACTAATAACGAGACAGAATTTGAAGCACTGCTTCTCGGGCCCCGTCTGTGCAAGGACTCCAACCTCATGGACATCGACATCGAAGGGGACTCCCTCATTTGCATTAATGCCATCAAATCTAAGCAAATTCACAACTGGAAGCTCAGATACGTCGCAAATGCTATTTGGACGATCTTGCCAATGCTGGGGAACTGCACCCTCAATCACATTTATCGGGAAGGCAAATCGACGGCGGACTTTCTAGCAAACGTGGCCTGCACACAGACAGAGGATGCTATCATAGCTGAAACATGTGATCCTTGGCCTAGCCTTCACTTGTGATTTTCGTAGGGTATGATGGATCTCTAGTTCAGGTCAGATGATCCTTGATCTCTCTTGGTTTTTGAGGTTTTAGCAAGTATCCACGGGACAGCTTGGCAGTACTTTCTTTACCTTCGCTGTGGCTTCTTAAAAAACCTCATCTGCCACCTCCATTTTACAATCCATAATGGAAATGAATTACGTCTGCAACTGCCAATGCGATAAGGAAGAGTCATCTACGGGGTCTGCTACGAGTGGGGAAGAAGATAGGGAGGCACCTAAGAACCCTGGCGAGCAGGACGAGCTACCGCAAGAGTCGAAGCTTGAGCGAGTCAAGCGTCTGTTTATGGCTAGCTCAGACCATATTGCGGAAGCCATCCTCAAGGTGATAGGGAAAGCCAACTTTCCAGAGGAACATGTCCATGCCAGCTACCTCTATGAAGAATTCTTGGCCACCTGCGTGCTTGTCTCTAGAAGGAAAGCCCACGGAAAAACTCTGGCTAATGCCTACATTAAAGAAGATTTGAGAGACACGGCCATGGCTGCAATCGCGGCTTTTGACAAATGCCTGACTTATGGCCTCATTGGGGGAGTTTTCAATGTAGCCGCTGTTCATATGGCATCTGAGTCTCCAATGGTCTCCGCTAAAGCCTTAGCACTTTTTTGGCAAGGCATCAATCGCAACAACATGTAAACCTTCGAATTCTTCTTACGCAACTATGGTGATCTCCTCTCTCTCGGTCAAATCGAGAGAGCCTCAGAGTTAGTAGAGGGTCTCAGAGTGCTGTGGCACAACTAGTTTCTATTTGTCTAGTTTTCCTCCAAGTGTCATAGCACATTTTTGGCTGGTTTAATGCTAGTTTGTATGCCTCTCCTGTTGCTGGTCAAGCCAGTTTTTGCTTCTCAGATTAATATAATGGGAGCTACCCCCTATGGTAGCACTTATTTAGCAAAATATATATATATATTATAATAATGTGATACTATATTAATATTATATTATTATATTTGATAATGTTATATGATACATATCAAAGGGTAAGTCATTTCAATATAATAACAATACATATTTATAGTTATCCTATAACATTATTAAATATAACATATCTACTTGTAACAATCTATCTAACATGATCATATAACATTATTAAATATTGTAACCTTAATTCTTACCCTACTTATAACCCTAACCTTAACACAAATTCTATCTATAACCCCAGTTGTAATCATAACCTTAACCCTAACGATAGTTATAAAATTTATAAGCCTAATTCTAATTGTAACCCTAACCCTACTTCTAATCATCATTCTAATTCTAATCCTAACCCCATTTCTAACACTAACCCTAATTCTAACCCTAACCTTAACCCTAATTATTCCCATAAAACTAATTGTTGTCCTAACCCTAACCCTAATTATATGCAAACACTAATCCTTTCCCTAAGCCTAATTTTTCCCATGACCCTAACTCTAACCATAATTGTACTTGTAACCGTAACACTAATTGTAACATTAAACCTAACCCTAATTTTAATTATAACCCTAAACCTAATTCTAACATTGACCTTATTTTTATCTATAACCCTAATTCTAACCCTAAACATAATTTTATCCCTAACCCCAACTGTAATTCCAACTCTAACCCTAACAATTTTTTTTGTTATAAATATTTCCCCTAATTATAACCCTAACTCTAATTCTATCCCTAACCCCAATTCTATCCCTGACCCTAACCCTAATTGTAATTTTAACCCTAATCTTAACCATACATTTTTGGGTTATATATAATTGCTCTAATTATCTCTCTTTGCCTCTTTCTCTCTTATCTATATCTTTATCTTTTGCACTCTCTATATCTCTCATGGTTTCTCCCTCCCTCCCTCTCTATTTGTCTCTCTCTTCCTCTCTTTATCTTTGTCTCTCTCATCCTCTATTTTTATCTCTTTCCCTCTATATCTCTTATCTCTAGCTCTATCTCTCTTTCTCTATTCCCCCTTTTTCTTTTACCCCATGTCCCTCCTCACTTTTGTCTCTCCACTTCTTTGTTCCCCTCTCTCAAACACTTTAATGTAATCTTGTTCCTCAACCTTTTCAAACTCATGGCTATCCTCATAGTGGTATATATATTTCCTTCACAATCCAAGTTTATTTAAATTATCATGTTTTGCTTGTGCACATAACCTTAACATTAAATCTATTATATGCTAGTATTTCTAGTTTGATTTATATTATATTTTCTCTTTAATAGTAATCATCCATAATGGACTACACTCTATCACAAAGAGATCTAAGACCTATATTTTTCTACATTATCATTTACATTTACCAATTTCAATCCACTATTTATTTAAGTCAAATTAACTATTTATTATTAATATTTTAATAATTCTTAATAAATATAATATGTAATTTATATCCTTGTACATACTTAACATATATTTTTTGAAATAATAATTTATAAAATATTAATCATTAACTATCTATAGCTTTGTAGATTTATTTTTGAATATTTTGTTGAGAATCTATTTTATTATTGATAAAAAACATTTAATTAATCATTTAAAAATGGATAAAAGGAGTAAAATCCAATGAGCTCCTCTTGCTTAATTTTAATCCTAACCCTATTTGTTACACTAATTCCAACCTTAACACTAACCCTAATTCTAACCCTAAACTTAACCCTAATTCTTTCGCTAAAACTAATTGTTGTCCTAACCCTAACCCTGATTATATGTAAACACTAATGCTTTCCCTAAACCTAATTGTTGTTGTTACCATTTTTTGACCACAACTCAAAAAATTGGTTGAGCAGATGAGACATTATCATTTTGAGTGAGGTTTGATTTACTTCTGTTATGAGTTAGTTGCATAGTTATTATGTTTCAATGTTAAATGCAATTCAGTTGTTCAAAAAAGAAGGAAAATTTTTAGATCAATCATTGCATTACAGAACAGTCAAGTAAGATAAGTATTTCATTCATCACAATGGTTATTCATTTACAAGTTGAAATACATAAAGGAATAAGCATTGCATTGAAATAAATGATGACATATCAGATGTCCCACACAAGCCATGGGTTATAGATGAACACATGCAGATATAAATAAAATACTATGCATCTAATGAATGAGAAAGGAAAGACATAGCCATCATTGCCTTGTTTTGTTGATCTTTAGCATAGCCTCCTATCTTGCTCCTACTCTCAACATGTACCTGAAAAATGTGGGAAGGGTCCTGTTAGAAGATCTGGTTATGAAAATCTTTTATCTATCAGAAGAGGCATAATACTTTGATTATAGTGCATTGATCAAATGAACATCATCCATATGCAGAAGGAATTGAAAAAGAAACAACCATGGAGCATAATTGTTTTATTCTAATCTGTTTGTTTCATGTGCAGGTATAGGATAAGTCATGTAGCCAATTGAAGACATTCAACATGTGGTGTCAAATGGGCTCCCACAAGGGTTGAGCCCAGCAGCTACTTCCCCTTAATCTTAGAAGGGATGAATGGAAAAGAAAGAATCATTACTCACATTCACATGACAAGCTGAAGGAATAATAAAAGCAATCATATGCATGATTTCTGTTCCAAGACATAGCCATGATTACAATTCAAGTAATGAAATGCAACCATTAAAATGAACTGAATTGTAAAAGAGGATTGCATTTAATGCACATGGTAGCTGTCATCATCACTTCAGTTGACATTGGAAAAGTGACATTCATAGGTATTTCACGTGTATATCTTTCATAGTATTTTGATGCATCAGATAGAAATGAAAATATTAAGATACATTACATCAGTTGAATGTTAAAAGGTTGCTAGTGAATATTAGGAGGCAATTGTATATGATTGTTTGATGATAGCATAACATCAGAAAATAGGTATCATTTGTATGCATGTTTTGAATAAACAATATAATAATACATATATAGATCAGCCTATTGCCATGCCACAATGGTGGAATAGAATACAGATTGCATTACATAGACTAAATCAAGAAAACAACAATCTTGGAACAACATAGGTTCTTATTTCTTTTCATGGTTAATATAAGGAGCTATTGCTTTTGGAGTATGAGAACAGTTACTTCATGGGGGGACAAACAAGTTCTAGCAAACAGTGCTATAAGAGAAAAGAAATGGAACAACAAGAGCTACACCTTCCACATTGGATAGTATCTCATTCATGAGATAGTCCTATGATTCCAAGTGACTGTCATAGTGTCAATAATAATCAAATATAGTTGTGCATTTTCAATCTGTAGAAGTGTAACATTCAATTCCAATACATGGACACATTGTCAATAAAGTTTGTTCATAAATGAGAGAGACATCCATTCAATCCTCCATCAGAAGTAGGTCATTTGAAGCTGTGAAATGGAACAACTAGTCAAGAGAGCATTGCAGATCAACTAGCATTTCATCTCATATGATAAAGTGTCATGAACAATTGACAGGAATGCTATGAATGATATGATAGATATAGAAGATTCAAATGTTAAGCTACAAGTGTAGGAATGAAAATAATATACAGCTACAGGATCACTTAAATGCAGATAAGGATGTACATGGTATAAGGCATATCCATATGAAGTGCATAAAAAGTAAAGTAAGAAGACACAGTTTCAAGATTTTCATAAGATTAAATATGTTATAAAGAGTATCAACCATGCTTCTATTCATTATATGTTGAGTATGCATAGTAGTTTCTAACAGTTACAATCAGGTAGAAATGAATAATCAAAGACCAATATTATAAATAGCTATGGAGTGAAAAGAGTTCAAATGCTCATGTTATCTCTCGAATTCAAAGTAACTGATATTGTTGATGCATAAATCTGGTGGTCTAGGTTGTCAAAGCAATAACTATGCTGAGGCCATGGCTCTTCTTTGGGGGATTAAATTGGCCATATCCCTTGGTATCAGGAATTTGTACATCTAGGGGGACTCAAAAATGGTGATTGATGCAGTTAACAATGTGTCGACTATTGGCATCAAGCTGAAAGATGTTATTAGAGATATACAGATTCTCCTGTAGAAGATTCCCAGTGTGAATATCTCCCATATTTACCATGAGGGCAAAGGAGTTGCAGACGCCTATGCCAATCTGGGACAACGGTATTCAAATTGGTGGTGTTGGTGCCAAATTGATCATATCCCTTCTAATCTTAAGGCGCTCATTCTTAAAGAAGTGTTGGGGTATTGATGAGTCAGATTTGTTGGAAAGCCAACTCATATAGTCAGCTCTTTGGGAGGGGGTTGACGTGGTTCTTGAAGTACGAGTACTTTTGTACCTTCTCCATTGTCATTTCCGCTCCTTGCTCTCATAAGGCGAGCGGGCTACTAGATCATCATGGCGTACGCCGTGTGATTATGATTAAGTATGGGATGTGTAAGCATTGCAAGGTCTCTCATATTTATGATAATGCGTGCGGTGTTATCACCCGCATTATTATCCTTGATCATGCCAGTAATGCTACTGTAAACACGACTGAGGAGATTTGGGGTTTTTGTGACATGCTTTGTAATTCTGACATGGGTGGAGACTGAATCAGAACCGAGCCTGTCTCTTGCTGTGAGTTCAAAGACAACTTGGTGGTCTGGCATTATTGCAAAGAGGGTGGGATCAGTCCCTATCTGGAGCGGCTCAACGGATATAATGAAAATATTTCTAAACAATTTGCCAAGTCTTGGCAGAACTGGTGGGTTTCGGTGGGTGGAATTAGCTTTGAAATTTCTAAAAGAGTGATTGCTATGGCCACTGGTATGTCTACCCAGGGTTTGAAACTGTAGAGGAAAACTAAAATTGCAGACCTTTCCAGTCAGAAGCTCTTCCTTGGCAATGGCGAAGAATTAGTCCCATATCAGGGGGGATTTGACAGAGCCAAGTTGCCCGAGCCATGGGACGGTGTATGTTTTCTCCTCATGAAGTATTTCACCCTGGAGGGGCACTTCACTAGGTTCTATAACTATCACCTCCCCCTTTTAAATCATTTCCATCATAATGCTCATATTAGCTTTCCGTTTAATCTATTTTCCTCCCTTGAACATTCTGTCCTTAGGGTAAGGGCTAAACTAGGAAAAAACCCTGCTAAATGATCCATCCCTCTTCACCAGAGCCTTATCCTCTGCCTCTATAATTACCATCTTGCTCTTGAACCCACTAAGTCCATTCAAACCAACAGTGGGGAACCCTCCTCTAACCCTAAGGATACTATTGGTGTTGATGAACCGGGCCATCCCTTGTTCCTACTAAGACCAAAGAAGTTGCCTTCTCCACACCTAAGGATATTCCTGCTGATACTCTGGGTCCTACTGTCAGTACGAAGGGAAAAAAGAGAAAAACTATTGCTGGGGATACAAGCACTGGTAGGGCTGTGGTTGGGACCCCTCAAAATCCTGGTAGGACCCTGGTGGGCCAGAGTAGCAAGTCTCGTTCTTTTGCTAAGGTTTTTAAGGATAGCCTCCCCTTTGGTGTTAGGCGGTCTGGGCGTATCGCTGGCAAACCCGCTCTTAAAGAAAAACTAATTGAGTACTCTGAGAGCGGTTCGGAAGAATCCACCTGGGGGGAAGAGGATAAGGAGATTGAGGTTCAGGACATATCTGGGGATGCTGAAGGTAAGTAGGAGACTCATGATATAGGGGCTACCACTAAGGAAGTTGTTGACTCTACCGACAATGCTAACGAAGTGGGTGAGATGTTCATGGAAGAGGTTGATGATGATAGGGACACTGATGCTGGTCTGGGAGCTGAACTGGCGGGGCTGAGGGCTCACATCAAGAAGCTAGAGTAGAATCTCTCCACTGTGCTCAAGAGTTCTATTTTCCTTAACATTTCTGTGCTAAAAAACCTAGGGGTGCCTGTCAATGCTGACAATGATGATCTTGCTAGGAATTTGGATGACATTGTTAAGTCCATGGTTAAGCAAGGAGTGAATTTGCCTCCTTAGTTTCTATTTTTATTTTGTTGCTACTCTGCTTCTCTGCTACTCTATTTTTACTTTCATGGTTATCGGCTGGGTGTGCTGGTTATGATGGGTTTACTGTTTTGATGGTTCTGGTTTAAGGCACTTTTTGTGCTTGCTGCCTTTGTGGCATGTCTGCTTTTTGTAAGGGTTTGGCCCCTTGTTTTACCGCCTTATATTATCAAAAACATGGGAAACTCTGAGATGTGGGAATGCTCCTCAGAGTGACCTCCAGATTTTTAGGAAGCTGGCTCTTCCATTCTTTCATTAGGGTATGAGAAAAAGGTCAGAAAGAAAACCAAGATTGCAGAAAACAAATGCCTAATCTATGGCGATCTGCCAGATTTGAAACTATTATTTGCACAGTGTCTAAACTTTGAAGGATTTAACTGGATTTAAAGAGCAAAATATGCATGATTAAAACCAATTTGAGAAATGCATTAAACAAAGGCAGAGAAACAGAGAAATTAGAGACAAGAACAGAGTAAACTCATAAATGCACAGAACACCGTCTCATATTTGAATGAAAGAATAAATTTACAAAGGCACAATTGTTGCACAGAATAAACTATTACAATCATCATGAAAAGACACTGCAAAGGCAAGAAGAAACTCTGTATGCTTCTCCAACTCTCTGATCTAATAAACTTGTAGAACTCTGAACATATCTGAAGAAGAACTCCCCTTAATGTGACCCGGATCTGCCATTTATGGTCTAAAAAACTCAACAAATTCTCAACGGCCTCTGAAAATCCACAACTGAATCCACAAAATCTGGCATAAAATCCAACAAAAATATGACTGCAACTAAAGTGGCCACCAAAAACCTTAACTGAACTGTTGTTTCTATTTTTCCTCCATGGCTAGAAAAAATATCTCTGTGTGAGAAAGAAAACTCCCGCCACTATTTTCCTATAGCTTGCTTCATGAGAATGAAAATGGCTGCTCATTTAGGGTTTTACTTTTATCTCCCGTGAAACTCAAAATTTACATTTAATAAAGTCTCACTTTAATATTTTGCCTCACATCATATTTAAATAAAGATAAATCTTTATTTTAGAAGCTGAACTTTTTTGTGGCTTCATAGAGGCATAATAAAATATTCAACTTATGAAAGGGTCCCACCATTCAATCTAATAAGAAATTATGCAATCAAGAATGAAACAAAACATTATTATTTCCCTATGCGCGGGCTGCTCCACGTGGTGGCTTCCGCATGACTTTTGAGCTACTTTTAAAGTTGGTCGGGTGTTGACAAATGGCGTTCTTCGCAAGTTCCTTGATTTCTTTTTAAAATGCTCAAGCGGTTTCCTACAAACTCCCATGAAGATCCTTAATGCAACTTAAATAAAATAATCAGCTTCATAAGAAAAGGGCCCCACCATTTAATATAATAAGAAACTTATATTAAAGCCTCAGCCTCTTAATTTCCCATGACACATTTGATGCATTTTAATTAAATGAGATAAAGCATTGTTTCTTCTGTACGTGGACTGCTCCACGTGGTGGCTTCCGCATGACTCTTCAGTTTCTTTTTCATTGCCACGGACACTTACATTTGGCAGCCTCTGCATAACTTGTTTTTGCTTTCTTTTTCATTCTGTTGTAGCCACGTGCTCACCTCTACAACATTCATTTTTAAATCTGAACCATTAGAGACATTTGTATCGACAGTGCCTGTAGCTGTGCATTTCATTTGCATCATTATGTGTCTTCTTAGCGTCATGATTTTCATCTGTTGGGCCGTTACATAATTTCGTAGAGGCCATGAACTATTTCTCTTTATACTGACTACCTTATGTTTGGGATCCTAGAGGCATGATTTTCAAGTTGAGCCTCAACTTGAATGATACACATCTGAATCATAATGTCTCTCTTTAATTTACAAACACTGTGAACATCATCTAGGTTGCACCATTCATCTAGGCTAATCCTTCACATTATGAGTTGAAAATGAGACCCCCTACATGTAGATCTTCATCAGCAACTAGCGCCATATATGATGCGCCCTCATTGTCTTCATTGAAGTGTCATTTCAATTATGAATGCCTCTCTTTGTAATGATGCCATGATTGTGAAACTCATCCCAAATCTCACTTAATTGAAACAAATAGACACAGATCTGTCTTTAATTTGAAAAAGTTTTGAAATGGTGCAAAATTTTATCACTAGTTTTGGCGACTTGCTGGGAAAATGGGCCTGCCCATTACGAACTCCAGAAACTCTAATTTTTGTAAAATTAGCACCTTATCCATTGGGCAATAGAGTCACATTCTCTGAAACTAAAACATTTATAAATGAACAGATCTGAAACTAAAAATGTATGAAGCTGAACTAAAACACCACTGACCCAGAATACATCCCACCACTGAAACTGAAACTGAGCACTGAAACTGACTTCTGAAGCACCATTCTGTTTCGCAGTTGAGACCAACTGACCATAAACTTTCTGCAGCCAAGACTTATTGAAAGAAAACTAACAGAAATTGAAACTAATGCTACAGTTGTAGCTTATTGAACTTCTGACCCTATCTCACTGATATATTAAACACATGGGGATATGACCATTCATTGGAATGGCAAAGTAACTGCCGGATTTAATTATGCTTCTCCTATGAATCTTCATCATGCTAAAAATGAACCAGACAAAATGTATGAAGAAATATAAGAATATTTTGTACCTTTCTACTTCTTTGCACTCAAGAGATTCTCTTTTTGCTTCAAAACACTAGTCATGCTGATCATCATGCTTTTCCTGTTTTAGTGGAGGGCGGGAAGGGAAAATAAAACACTGAAGCTCTTTCCTCTGTTTGTAGCTGAGAGATTCTACTGCTAGAAACTCATTGGTAACCTCTTTTGTTGTTGACTCTTTTATAGGTTCTTCCATAGAATGATAACCCATGATAGTACCAAAAATAGGCATGCAAGTGATAGAGCTGCCAAGAACAGTCCTGAATCTGATTGAGATCCCTTCATGCAAGAAGAAATGTGTAGAATCTAACTCTGTTTGTGATGTCATATGTGGCTCTGCACTGTGGCATATGTCTCTCTGAATCTCATCATCTCGTACAAGTGAAACTTTATCAAGAAGAAGACAATAACCATTTGCAAAAATAGTAAACAAATCAGCTCTTGAATCTTCCTCTGTTTCAACATTTTCTCCATGATCACCTTCAAGCCTTACAAAAGAACCTTGGACTTTCTCAATTGCAAGATCTTCCTCATTTAGTAGCTGATAACCTTGTTGCAAAACTAAAAACAAATCCTCTTCATAACCCAAATGTTGCTCATGCATCTCTGTGTCTTCCTGGTGTGAAACTTCATGACTAAAATAAAGACATTCATTCTTTGTAGACTTTGATATAATATCAGTTGCAACCTTTTCCTCAAAATGAGATACAGATGCAGTGCCAGTCTAGACCCAGTACTTTTTAGCTTCAAGAGATGTCACCTCGTAAGCATCTTCTGAATCTGATTTAAGATTTGACAGTAACTCTAGATCTCCCTTTGCCACATATGCTTGATGCTGGTAACCAGAAGGACACACAAGAGCCATTTTCTTGCTTGTAATTTGATTCTTGATACTTGATTTTTCAAGAATGTCAAAATGACAGAGACCCTAGTCAATGGCTTCTATAGGTTGATTTACAGCTATGGAAGCTTGTAGAGGATAATTTTCAAGACAATTGGGCATTCTCTTGGAATGAGGAAGGATTTTTTCTGTAATAGGATCACATTGATATGGCAATTCATAAAGAGTTAGAGGCATGACATATGGATCAACAGGGTACATAACTTGACCTTTTAACTCATTGATCTCATGGGAGAGGGTTTTAATTAGTTCTTTCACAACACTCATCTCCTCATGATTTATCAAATCAGTCGGGAGGGTGGGTGGACTAAAATTCGTATGCATCTGGTTACAAGAAAGAACCTGAGACAGGCTATTTGCATGAGGCATCAGCTATTTTAAGGGCAGGGGAGGCAGTTTACCAGACAATATGAGGCTACTTTCAGCCTTAATGGCAAGATCATACGACTGTGGCAGAGTTTCACCCCCCAAAGATTGTATCATGACAGAGATCTTAGGGTCTAAAGCCTTTAAATAATACAAGAAAGCGAAGACTAGAGGGGGCCTCATGTCTATAGAAAAAAATTTCCATACCTTGTCAAATCTTGAATTGAAATCCTATATGGGCTCCATAGGATACCTCTTGATTGTAATCAGGTTCTGGGTGAGAGTACTGACATCTGTCCTATCTCTAAACTGATTGTAGATGAGTTCCCCAAGTTGATCCGATCTAGTGATTGAACCAGGCTGCAAACTTCTGTACCACTCTTGTGCTTTGCCTTTGAGGGATGATGCAAGAAACAAAAGAGCATGATGCTCAGTTGTGACATTGTGAATAGTGCATAGATTTGCAACATCTTGAATGTGATCTTCAGGGCAAACTGATCCATCTCCTAGAAAGTAAGGTAATGCCTTCCAAACTGTATTAGGAACTTGACCCTGTTGCTGAAGAACAAGGGGACTTGAATCCCAGGCTACAAAGGGTAATCTCTTTGAATATTTAGGTGCACATATATACCAGGGGCTGCCATGGTCTGCAAGAGCAAAGATCTAAGAAAGATTCACCAATAGAGTTGCCAGATGGAAGATTCATGCTCCTATGAGCAGATATTTCTGTGATTTTCCATCAAAACCACAAAATACAGGGCAAAGATTCTTAGAAAACTAAGACTCAAGTCTTTGAATCGGGTCCCACTGGGCATGCCAAAAACTATTGATGCATAAATTTGTGGGTGTAATCCAGCAGCAACATGGGAAACTCTGAGATGTGGGGATGCTC
Source organism: Cunninghamia lanceolata (assembly GCA_027924645.1). Classification (NCBI taxonomy): domain Eukaryota; kingdom Viridiplantae; phylum Streptophyta; class Pinopsida; order Cupressales; family Cupressaceae; genus Cunninghamia; species Cunninghamia lanceolata. The sequence continues at coordinate 233,706 of BSBN01000413.1, forward strand.
CTTAGAGTGACCTCCAGATTTTTAGGAAGCTGGCTCTTCCGTTCTTTCAGTAGGGTTTGAGAAAAAGGTTAGAAAGAAAACCAAGATTACAGAAAACAAATGCCTAATCTATGGCGATCCGCCAAATTTGAAACTATTATTTGCACAGTGTCTAAACTTTGAAGGATTTAACTGGATTTAAAGAGCAAAATATGCATGATTAAAACCAATTTAAGAAATGCATTAAATAGAGGCAGAGAAACAGAGAAATTAGAGACAAGAACAGAGTAAACTCATAAATGCACAGAACACCATCTCATATTTGAATGAAAGAATAAATTTACAAAGGCACAATTGTTGCACAGAATAAACTATTACAATCATCATGAAAAGACACTGCAAAGGCAAGAAGAAACTCTGTATGCTGCTCCAACTCTCTAATCTAATAAACTTGTAGAACTCTGAACATATCTAAAGAAGAACTCCCCTTAATGTGACCTGGATCTGCCATTTATGGTCTGAAAAACTCAACAAATTCTCAACGGCCTCTGAAAATCCACAACTGAATCCGCAAAATCTAGCATAAAAATTGGCAAAAATCTGACTGCAACTGAAGTGGCCATCGAAAACCTTAACTAAATTGTTGTTTCTATTTTTCTTCCATGGCTGGTAAAAATATCTCTGTGTGAGAAAGAAAACTCCCGCCGCTATTTTCCTGTAGCTTGCTTCATGAGAATGAAAATGGCTACTCATTTAGGGTTTTACTTTTATCTCCCGTGAAACTCAAAATTTACATTTAATAAAGTCTCACTTTAATATTTTTCCCCACATCATATTTAAATAAAGATAAATCTTTATTTTAGAAGCTGAACTTTTCCATGGCTTCATAGAGGCATAATAAAATATTCAACTAATGAAAGGGTCCCACCATTCAATCTAATAAGAAATTATGCAATCAAAAATGAAACAAAACATTATTATTTCCTTGTGCATGGGCTACTCCACGTGGTGGCTTCTGCATGACTTTTGAGCTACTTTTAAAGTTGGTCGGGTGTTGACAAATGGCATTCTCCGCAAGTTCCTTGATTTCTTTTAAAAATGCTCGAGCGGTTTCCTACAAACTCCCGTGAAGATCCTTAATGCAACTTAAATAAAATAATTAGCTTCATAAGAAAAGGGCCCCACCATTTAATATAATAAGAAACTTATATTAAAGCCTTAGCCTCTTAATTTCCCATGACACATTTGATGCATTTTAATTAAATGAGATAAAGCATTGTTTCTCCTGTATGCGGACTGCTCCACGTGGTGGCTTCCGCATGACTCTTCAGTTTCTTTTTCATTGCTGCAGACACTTACATTTGGCAGCCTCTGCATAACTTGCTTTTGCTTTCTTTTTCATTCTACTGTAGCCATGTGCTCACCTCCGCAACATTCATTTTTAAATCTGAACCATTACAGACATTTGTATCGACGGTGCCTGTAGCTGTGCATTTCATTTGCATCATTCTGTGTCTTCTTAGTGTCATGATTTTCACCCATTGGGCCGTTACATAATTTCGTAGAGGTCATGAACTATTCCTCTTTATATTGACTACCTTGTGTCTAGGATCCTGGAGGCATGATTTTCGGGTTGAGCCTCAGCTTGAATGATACACATCTGAATCATAATGTCTCTCTTTAATTTACAAACACTGTGAACATCATCTAGGCTGTACCATTCATCTAGGCTAAGCCTTCACATTATGAGTTGAAAATGAGACCCCCTACATGTAGATCTTCATCAGCAACTAGCACCATATATGCTGCACCCTCATTGTCTTCATTGAAGTGTCATTTCAATTATGAATGCCTCTCTTTGTAATGATGCCATGATTGTGAAACTCATCCCAAATCTCACTTAATTGAAACAAATAGACACAAATCTGTCTTTAATTTGAAAAAGTTTTGAAATGGTACAAAATTTTGTCACCAGATACAAAAAACAGGTACATGTATAGGAGTGGAGAACTAACATTGAGAGAATCTACAAGGTAACTGAGAAACATTTGACAGAGATGAAGGAAACTAGAACAACATAAAAGAAAGATACAGTTTTACCAAATTATATCATTTTTTGCAAGCCCTTATCACCTTTTGCATAATGAAGCCATAGCCAGAGAGAGCAAAAAGGAGTCTCTCAATACAGAGTAAATCCCATATGGGGTTTCTAGACAAAAGGTGCAGATATAGAAGAATGATGAAGCCGAGCCTTTAAAGTTGAAAGATATACTCAAAAAATACATATGATAGTAAATTTACAAGAAATATATGCATAGAACAAAGAAGAACATAGTCATAGATGAAGAAGGAGTATGGACAAGCCACGACCTGAGAATAGTGAGAATAAGTGTTCTTCAAAATATATGCAAAACCCACAAGATGCTACTGCAAACCCTCATCTTCTTTTGAAACCTCATGTATTCGTTCAAATATACAGAAGAAGAAAGGTTGAATAAAGCAATATACAGGCACGGCCATTGCAGAAAAGAGCTTTTCTTCACAAAAAATAGATACCCATATCATTTTCTTGAAAACCCTTATCAGTAAATGAAGCCACAGAAAAAGAAATGAGATACAAGAGCCCAAATGGAGGACTTACCTCATGTTCTTGCAAGATGAACAAGCAATAGGTCATAGGCCTAAATATAAGTGAAGCCTTTTTGAATGCATGAAGATACACTAGAGCAAAGAAAAATAAAGAACAAAAGTCCACAGTGAGTGATAGTGTACAAAGCTTTAAGGAAAGCTCAAAATGACTACAATGGCCGCAACCTAGTAAAAGTTGTAGAGCAGAAAATCCATGTAAAGCCTTCGAAATCAACACAAAAGGCTTACCTTGCATCTCAAATGGTGGAAATTGCCAAGTTTCAACCACAAAGGCCCACGAGAATGAAGGAAAAAGACCAGAAGCCTCAAACCCTAGTCGGCCATTGAAAAAGTTACAGAGTCGAACAATAGGGGAAGCAAAATAAAATGAGATAGCTTTTAGGGTTTGTTTCTTTGTTTTGTTCAATGGGTCATCCTTCAATTTTCATTTTCACTTTGCAAATACAATATAATTACCTTATCCAAATGCATCGTAGTCAACACATGAAGACAAATAGTCCCTAGTGATCATGAGATGAAAGGGATGACAACATATCATATGTTGCATTTGATTTTTATAAAGTCAAAGGTGGTCGGTATTATGAGCAGATAAGGCTTATGCCTTTTAAATCTTTTCAAAGCCTTTACTTCCTATGTGGTTGACTTGTGGTGTAGTCAAGATGCCTTGAGATCATGCATGTGGTCAAGAGTCAAAGGTTCTCCCACTTTATGCATTGAGTCTTACTTCAATTCCTTATATAATTCAAATGCATAGAAAGGTTAAAACAAAGAAAAAATGAAGACAAGATATGCATACAAAGTAATGGCATTGAGAAGGGTCAATTTTGACATGTGCTTGTATAGGCAGTGAGGTGGCATTTTGTGAGGCATGGAGACAAAGATGAGGTGGCAGGGTATTAACACATGGGCAATGCATTTATAGGATTAGAGCCATGGTGTTAAGCCTTCAAGGCTTTGATATTTTTGTAAAAATATATAGTAATGTGTTCATCATTTTTTATGATTTTTATAGAAAATTAATTGTAATACCTTGTAAAATATTTAGTGAAATTATGAGCTAGATATTATTTATTTTTTGCAAAAAATGAAATCAAATAGGAATATAGATTAAATTGCCATAACATTGTAAGGTTAGTTTTAAAGCAATCATTAAAAAAATGTTTTTAAAACTTAACTATTTTTAGGTAGTTTATAGTCTAATAAAACAAATCAGATATTCTTTTCGATTTGTTTTATTTAGAGCCATGTAGGATAAAAGTTGAGGATTTTATGAGCAGGAGAAAGCAGCTTTATGGTGGGGACACATCAAGAGATCCTTTGGCATCATGCTTTGGCAGTTTGGACTATTTTTTAGATCTTTCATTTATGCTTTTTTGAGTAGCTTGAAAATGGACTTGGAGTCTATTTTTAGGAGCTTTTTTCCAGCTTTCAGGAGGGGATCTTTCACAGCATATATCTAAGATTTTCCTTTCTTTTGAGAAAAAAATTTCAGTTTTCAATTTTTCAATTAGAGTTTTAGAGATCAGAGTGCAGAGAGACAGAGTCTTCCTCCCACATCGAGATTGGTGTACTCATTTATTTCACTATATTCATTATTCCTTCAGTTATTGAGCAACAACCTTCCTTCATATTTTGTCTAAGTATTTGCAAGTTAATCTGATGTTCCATTGTGATGAAAATTTATCCTTTACTTTGTCGTAGCTTGTGATTTTCTTTTTGCAAAATCTTGGTTTAATTTAGGTTGCATGTTGTGTCTTCCAGACTTTCATGTGAAATATTTATGAGTTAAATGATTGGGGTGTTGTGAGGGTCAGAGTTCAATAACATGTTTGTGATAAGATCTGTTAGGTAATTCCATCTTCAAGTTAATTAAGATTTATTTTTTTTAGTATATCTTTCTATCCTTTTTCCCTGTAAGTCATTAGATTAGGAAATCATAAGGAGAACCAACTCACTCTAGAGATTTATTCTCATTATAGGAGACCCACATCTGAGAATGATTCCATGTTTTAACAGGTAGCTAAGTTTCTGTGAACTTAGTAGGGTGCATATCTGATTGACAATAGTTTTTGGCATGGCCGGTGAGACTCTGAAAACATTTTCAGAGAAGTTTGTCAATCTTCAAGGTATTGTTCTGGTATACACAGTAGTGTTCCAGCCTTCGAAGGCTTCTTACAAGTATACCTTGCGACTCTGAGTTTGAATCTACTGGTTTCGTTATGATCAAATGTTGGTATGTTATAAAAATCACCTTTTCATTCCATTTTCTAGTTTACATATGAATAAAAATGTTAGATTTTTATAGGTAGTATGAATATCCACCACCATACTATGAAAATGTTGTCCATAGGGCCCCTTATCAACCATATTAGGCCAATCAAGCTGTTGTTTCCAATTCTATGGCCTTGCAAAGCTAGCATGCATAGTATTATTGCCACCCACCCACCCCTTCTCAACCTTCTTACCAGCCGTATACAAGTAGTCATAACGCTAGTTTTAGTCCAAATACCTAGGATGCTTACTACATAAACACTCCTGCTCAATCTCCCAATCAGTCAACACAGTTTGAGATGACGGAGCTTAAAGACATGATGAGGGATGTTATGTCAGACTTTAATAAATAGATGGAGGAGATTAAGAAGGAGCTTGAGTATAAAAAACACCAGGAGGAATTGGCTTACCAAGCCTAGATCTGCATGAGCAGGGATTGGAAGCACAAAGAGCACAATATGAGTAGGAAATTGCAAACATGAAAGGTTGTCAGTATCAACAAGGAGGGAGATTTTAAGCAAGATAGTATGAAGAATCTAATTTGTAGTTGCAGGAGCTGAATCACCAAGTTTACCTTTAAAATCCAGAGCAGCCACGCTATGAGATCTCTATTTTTGATCAGGAGTGGGAGACACAAAAGAGACAATTTGAAGAGAATCTTGAGAGAGAGGCAGCTGTACAAACAGAGCTCTTGCTTGTTCGAGCCCAAGCAGCCCCTATTGTCCCAGAACAACCTACTGAAGAAGAGGTACGTAAGTATAGCTTTCTGAGTTTTAGACAAGATAAACCTATTAGTGCCACTAAAGTTGAAATCTTGAGTTTTAGGCAGAATAAAGCTCTTGATTCTGCAAGGCAGCCTAATAAGTTTAAAGTACCCAATTTCAAAAACCCTCACTCCTTGCAAGTTGAGGATAATAACCATGTTTGGCCTAGTATAGTTGTAGATTAGTCACTTGAAGAGTCTCTATTCCTCTAAGAAATCCAAGAGACTCCCCAAGTTTCCCAACCAAACAAATCTAATTGTCCTATCACTATTTGCCTTTGTAAGGATGGACCTATTGTCATACAAAGTGATTCATTCACCACGAAGGAAGCTAGGCAGGTAAATTTACTGCATGTAGATTTAGAGTAATATTGGTTAGAGAAGAAAAGGGTCAAGCAAGAGAAGATTCCTTTTGATGAATCTGTCGATGTTTGCACCATAGAACTTCCTTGTGTTGAAAAAGATGTTAAATTTTTTTCAAAAATTCAACTGGTGTAAAAGGCTGATTCATGAGAAAAAGCTACTGTTGTGTGTGCATAGCAAGATGATCCAAATCTGATACTCAACCCTTTGAAGTTTGATTCATTTGAAAAAATTTCTGATGTTGTTCATAAGATGCATGAAAGTAGGGTGCATAAGTCACAAGGTGAAGGCCTTCAAGTGCAAAGACTGAAAGCCCAATCTCATCCAAGAAGACACCAGATCATGAGGAGGAGTCTGTGACTTTGTTCAATCAGTTGCCTAATTTCGTTGAACCAGAGGAAGAGAACATGCTCATCCTAAAGATAGCAATTTTGGAGCAACAGGAGAGTCCTCAAAATTCCAAGGAATTGATGAGCAAAGATCACCAACATGATAATAGCATCTCAGATCAAGAAGAGGGAAATAAAGAAGAACCCATTTTGGAGCCTAGTAGACTGAATGGAGGTTGTTATGAGGTAAAGAGCATCTTTTTTCCATCAGAAAATCAAAAAAATTGCTTTAGGTTCCTGTTATGAGTTTGGATAATATGCGACAAGAGGGTGTTGAACCCCAATTTTTAGTTAACCTCTTTGATGAGCTCCCTAACTTCATGCATGGAAGTGAGAATGGCATAGCCATACCAGGGTCTAACCATCACATTGATAAGGACCATTTTGATATGGTGTTGATCCAAGGACAGGTTGGTGAAAACAATCCTGATTTAGCTAATCTAGAACTTGAAGATGATTTATTTCAGGTAGAAATTGAGCTCTTTTGCTCACATTTAGATGTCATGCTAGCATTGATTGAGGATGGTTACCTTGAACAACAAAAAGGGAAGGTGACTATACTCCTAGATGAGCCACTGGTTATGGAGCAGACCAACAAACAACATACTCTTGAATGGGGAGGACTGCCTTTCTGTGGCACAGATGGGTTACAAGTACAGATTGATAAAGAGGTTAGTTCACAGTTGCCTTCATTAACTAAAGAGATTCCTATTTCTGAGTGTATCTCCTCAAGCCATAATGAATTTTTTGAGTCTAGTATAGCTTTTGCTAAGGATCTTCCAAGTTTTGATGATTTAGATGAGCTATTAGCTACTTTGACTGAGGAGAGTGATCCATTGACTGAAGAGGAAGAAGCCAAATGGCAGGATATCATGCAAAATGTAGTTAATGCCATTGTTTCTAGTCCCAAACCTTCTAGAGGATGTCCTATTAGGTATCTAGCTGGGTTGGCAGCCAACAAAGAAGAACAACCTCTTAATGGTACTAATCTGGATCGTCAAGTAGGGTGCCTAGTTGAACACTATCAGTTCACTTGTTCATTTGATTAGTTTACTAAACAAGTTACATGGGTGAGTAATTGCATGATCCTAATCAAAAAGGTGTTGTAGCAATTTGCTGCTTGTTTGTTTTTATTCCACCTCTTTTGGACAATTCACAAGTTGAGGGACTATTACAGATTACAGAGAAAAGGTGTTATTTCACCCAATCAGTGAATGGTTTTGTTTGACCAGCTTCCTTGGCCGGTTAGAGTAGGGTTAGAGTAGTTTTTTCAGTCAATAAGTGCTTAGTGCACATTCCTTCCAGTCAGTTTTGTTTCCCTAAGTGTTGCTGCATAGTGTTTTGGCCGTTAGGACTTGTTAGTTTTCTTTTAGTTGAGTTTGTTTTCTGTTGCTCTTTTGTCTGTTGGAGAGATGAGTTGCAATGTTTTTTGAGTTAGATAAGGATAGAGTATAACTCAATGCCCAATGGATGTTCAAGGCAACTGATCAGATGCATAGTAAGCAAGCATATAGCAGAAGTTGCTAGAAATGTTACCATTTTTTTACCACAACTCAAAAAATTGGCTGAGCAGATGTGACATTATCATTTTGAGTGAGGTTTGATTTACTTTTGTTATGAGTTAGTTGCATAGTTATTATGTTTCAATGTTAAATGTAGTTCAGTTGTTCAAAAAAGAAGGAAAAGTTTCAGATCAATCATTGCATTGCAAAATAGTCAAGTAAGATAAGTATTTCATTCATCACAATGGTTATTCATTTACAAGTTGAAATACATAAAGGAATAAGAATTACATTGAAAGAAATGATGACATATCAGATGTCCCACACAAGCCATGGGTTATAGCTGAACACATGCAGATATAAATAAAATACTATGCATCTAATGAATGAGAAAGGAAAAACATAGCCATCATTGCCTTGTTTTGTCAATCTTCAGAGTAGCCTCTTATCCTGCTCCTAATCTCAACATGTACCTAAAAACTATGGGAAGGGTCCTGTTAGAAGCTCTGGTTATGAAAATCCTTTATCTATCAGAAGAGGCATAATACTTTGATTATAGTGCATTGATCAAATGAACATCATCCATATGTAGAAGGAATTGAAAAAGAAATAACCATGGAGCATCATTGTTTTATTCTAATCTGTTTGTTTCATGTGCAGGTATAGGATAAGTCATGTAGCTCATTGAAGACATTTAGCATGTGGTGTCAAATGGGCTCCCACAAGGGTTGAGCCTAGTATGCTGATTCCCCTTAATCTCAGAAGGGATGAATAGAAAAGAAAGAATCATTACTCACATTCACATGATAAGCTAAAGGAATAATAAAAGCAATCATATGCATCAGTTATGTTCCATGACATAGCCATGATTATAGTTCAAGTAATGAAATGCAACCATGAAAATGAACTGAACTATAAAAGGTGATTGCATTTAATGCACATGGTAGCTGTCATCATCACTTCAGTTGACATTGGAAAAATGACATTCATAGGTATTTTACTTGTATATCTTTCATAGTATTTTGATGCATCAAAGAGAAATGAAAATATTAAGATACATTGCATCAATTGAATGTCAAAAGGTTGCCAGTGAATATTAGGAGGCAACTGTATATGATTGTTTGATGATAGCATAACATCAGAAAATAGGTATCATTTGTATGCATGTTATGAACAAATAGTATCATAAATGCATATATAGATCAGCCTGTTGCCATGCCATAATGGTGGAATAGAATACAGATTGCATTACATAGACTAAGTCAAGAAAACAACAATCTTGGAACAACATAGGTTCTTATTTCTTTTCATGGTTGATACAAGGAGCTATTGCTTTTAGAGTACGAGAACTGTTACTTCATGGAGGGACAAACAAGTTCTAGAAAATAGTGCTACAAGAGAAAGGAAATGGAACAGCCAGAGCTACATAGTCCACATTGGATAGTATCTCATTCATGAGATAGTCTTATGATTCCAAGTGACTGTCATAGTGTCAATAATAATCAAATACAATTGTGCATTTTCAATCTGTAGAAGTGCAACATTCAATTCCAATACATGGGCACTTTGTCAATAAAGTTTGTTCATAAATGAGAGAGACATCCATTCAATCCTCCATCAGAAGCAAGTTATTTGAAGTAGTGAAATGGAACAACTAGTCAAGAGAGCATTGCAAATCAACTAGCATTTCATCTCATATGATAAAGTGTCATGAATAGTTGACAGGAATGCTATGAATGATATGATAGCATATAGAAGATCCAAATGTTAAGCTACAGGTGCAGGAATGAAAATAATATACAGCTATAGGATCACTTAAATGTAGATAAGGATACATGGTATCAGGCATATGCCATATGAAGTGCATAAAAAGTAAAGTAAGAAGACATAGTTTCAAGCTTTTCATAAGATCATATGTTATAAAGAGTTCCAACCATGCTTCTGTTCATTATATGTTGAGTATGCATAGTAGTTTCTGACAGTTACAGTTAGGTAGAAATGAATAATCAAAGACCAATATTATAAATAGCTATGGAATGAACAGAGTTCAAATGCTCATGTTATCTCTCGAATTCAAAGTAACTTATACAAAGAAAAGGTACATGTACAAGAGTGAAGAAATAACATTGAAGGATCTACAAGGTAACTAAGAAACATTTGACAGAGATGAAGGAAACTAGAGTAGCATAAAAGAAAGATACAATTTTACCAAATTATATCATTTTTTGCAAGCCCTTATCACCTTTTGCATAAAGAAGCCACAACCAGAGAGAGAGCAAAAAGGAGTCTCTCAACATAGAGTAAAACCCATATGGGGTTTCTAGACAAAAGGTGCAGATATAGAAGAATGATGAAGTCGAGCCTTTAAAGCTGAAAGATATACTCAAAAGATACACATGATAGTAAATTTACAAGAAATATATGCATATAACAAAAATGAACATAGCCATAGATGAAGGAGTATGGATAGGCCACAACCTGAGAATAGTGAGAATAAGTGTTCTTCTAAATATATGCAAAACCTACAAGATGCTACTACAAACCCTCATCTTCTTTTGAAACCTTGTGTATTATTTCAAATATACAAAAGAAGAAAGGTCAAACAAAGCTATATACAGGGATGGCCATTGCAGAAAGGAGATTTTCTTCACAAAAAATAGATACCCATATCATTTTCTTGAAAACCCTTATTAGTAAATGAAGCCACAAAAAAATAAATGAGATACAAGAGCCCAAATGGAGGACTTACCTCATGTTCTTGTAAGATGAAGAAGCAATAGGCCGTGGGCCTAAATATAAGTGAAGCCTTTTTGAATGCATGAAGATACATCGGAGCAAATAAAAACAAAGAACAAAAGTCCACAATGAGTGATAGTGTACAAAGCTTTAAGGAAAGCTCAAAATGACTACAATGGCCACGGCCTACTAAAAGTTGTAGAGTAGAAAAGCTATGTAAAGCCTTCGAAATCAACACAGAAGGCTTACCTTGCATCTCAAATGGTGGAAATTGCCAAGTTTCGACCATAGAGGCCCACAAGAATGAAGGAGAAAGACCAGAAGCCTCAAACCCTAGTCAGCCATTGAAAAAGTTGCAAAGCTTAACAACAGGGGAAGCAAAATGAAATGAGATAGCTTTTAGGGTTTGTTTCTTTGTTTTGTTTGATGGGTCGTCCTTTAATTTTCATTTTGAATTTGCAAATACAATATAATTACCTTATCCAAATGCATCATCATCAACACATGAAGATAAATAGTCCCTAGTGATCATGAGATGAAAGGGCCGACAACATATCATATGTTGCATTTGATTTTTATAAAGTCAAAGGTGGTTGGTATTATGAGCAGATAAGCCTTATCCCTTTTAAACCTTTTCAAAGCCTTTAATTCCTATGTGGTCGACTTGTGGTGTAGTCAAGATGCCTTGAGATCATGCATGTGGTCAAGAGTCAAAGTTTCTCCCACTTTATGCATTGAGTATTACTTCAATTCCTTATATAATTCAAATGCACAGAAAGGTCAAAACAAAGAACATATGAAGACAAGATAGTCTGATGTTTAAAATTTATTATAATATTATAATATGGATTTCTTGAGTATATAAATGTTAAATAGTAAATTAAATTTAAGCATTAATTGTGATAATCTAACAATGTAAATTTATCAAATTATTCAATGTTTTTAAAGCTAAAAATTCATCTAGTAACTAAATCATTACCATTTAGCATATGATATTTTCACCAACCACACTATGATTTTTCAAAAAATCGCAAACACATTCACCAAATAATTATATTTTTTAATTTTGAATATTTATATAATTCGCCACTTTCTTTAATTATTTAATACACCTATAATTTGCCAATGATGTTTTTTCAAATATATCTATAATTAGCTAGCTAAAACAACCAATGTGGAAAAATTTGAAAAAAAAATGGCAATGAATTTTTTTCCAAAAATTGGCATACATTCACCACAAAAATTATTGCCTCAGGCTAGGATTTGCAAGGATTTTATAGGTTTTTTGTGCGGTTCCTTAATGTTATCACTGATGGAAACCATAACATAAGATATATGTTGAGAAACCCTTGTAGGAAAAAACTCCACCCCTAAAGAGATCCAGATCTTATAATAATCCTTCAAAATATTTACACCAAAACAAATTCTCTCTCAAAAATTGTGTAGCACTTCGTTACTTCAATAACTTGTAAAACAACATATCCAACCTCCTAAACCAAGCTCCAATTTATAGAAGAAACACTAGATGAAACCATGGGATGGTTTTGGAAACCATTTACAAGCCCAAGAGAGGTATGGCACCAAAACTTTATTGGACCCAAATCCCAATGCCTCCCTTGGTCTAAGATGCTCCAACTATTAATAGCATATTCCTTACATGTCATAGTGTCATAACATAGAATATTTGACTACACAAACTTGGGCATCTAATTTATACTCATTCTCTTATGCATTAGATGGTTCAAGACAAGTGTCCAACATTGTCATAACATTGGTCATGATTCCAATGTAAGCTCCCTCTTACATTCTCTTATGCGTCATAAGAATATGTCATATGTAACCTCCATGAAGACTAGTCAAAATGTTTCAACACATGTCCAATTAAGACAAAACCAAAGTGGTACGCCTACATCCTCATGTGAGAACAAAATCCACTAAAAGATGAAATTCATGCCACTCCAAAATGGGACAACTTTCCTAAGTAGAAACAAAAGGCACAAAAGATGAAATAGCAATACATACAAAAGTGTTTAATTTGAACATTAGGATTGCAAGGTTGAGACACCTTACCCTAACAAAAAACACCCTAATGTCCCTAAATAACATAAAATAAGAATAAATATCATAAAGGGAAAGGTAAATTCATCAGAATTGAAGATAATCAAGAATATTTATGAAAGGTTATTGTTAGTCTATTTTGCCCCTTGGCCAAATAGTCTAAGATCCATGGGATCCTAGTGTTTCCCCTTCTAAGGATGCAAGGAAAAGCATCAAAAAATGTTTTAAGTCCCAGAAAATTTAGAGTTTTCCTTGTGTTTTTCTTCCTAGTTGGGATGTCAAAGTTTGGCCTTCACCTCTTCATCATGCCAAAGCCCAAAGTCTTGAACTCCACCCTTTTTCTCCTTACAAAAGTGCTCTAAGTGTTATATCATCAAAGTTCAGAGTTCTATCCTTTTGACTTCCTTCCTTTGGAAGGCAAAAGGCCCGAGGGCCAAACTCTGACTCTTTCCCTTTGTAAAAATATGGCTAAGTGTTCCATTGTCGGACTTCACAGTTTTTATCTTCCACCTTCCCTCTTGGAAGGCTGAACACTAAAGGTCCGCCTGCTGAGGTCCACCAAGTAAAGCTTTATGTATCTCCAGAGGTCAGAGTTTGGGATTTTTGCTTTTCGTCTTGTTTGTAAAAGGTCAAATGTCTAATGGTCAACTCCTAATGGACTACATGGCATGTTTCTACTATTCCACGGGGAATTATTTTATTAAAGAAAAAGTGATAGCAGAATTGCAGGATGAGGATAGGTGGTGGTAACATCATCTAGGAGGAAGGGTTCAAGGGTCTGAGTTCCGCTCTTTTTCATTACAAATATTTTGAAGTGGTTTAGAGTTTTAGACTTTGGGGTTTTCATCTTCCCTCTTCATTTCTTCGGAAGGAGGAAGGTTGAAGGCCCGAACTCCAAACTCCACCACTCTCAAAAGATTCTTAGCCTTTTGGCCATTCCATGAGATCATTTTATTAAAGAAAAAAGGTTGCAGAGGAATCATGGAAAGATGATGCATAGCGCCCTGGGAGGCTAGAAGATGAAAGCTCTGAGGCTTGATCTCTGCTAAGGTAAAATCTTCTAAGTGTTATGGTGAAGCTCAGGGTTTTGGTCTTCTTCTGTAACACCCAGTTTTGATTTCACCCTAAAACAAAACTAAGTTTTAACCAAAGGTAATAATATTTTTTTAAAAGTTTAAAACAGAAAAGTAATTTGTTTCCAATTCTTATAACCAAGGAGAACATCCATCGACTAGCAATAATCATGAAATGATAACTTGTACAAAGGTTAAATCCATCTACAACATTAAACAATATGTTGAATAAAGTTACTTAGAACAATTCCAAAATAGAAACTTACCAAATTTACTACATCTCGATTGTCAACCATCCAAATTCAAGTCTCGGCAATCCTCAAGAATAAAGAAGAGAAAGTATCTTCAAGGAGCTTAACCTCCAACCATAGACCGTCGGTCTCCCGCACTCCTTCCTATCCGGAAGTGGCCCTACCCTACTCAAAGAGGATAGACTTAGGATAACCAATGGTGTTTGCCATTTGAGTACTGGTGTTGTGACCTACATGACTTGTTATCATGCAATCCCCTAGATACCCTCTAGTCAAGCATGACCACTCCACAAGTTACGCCATGCAGTCATAGTGAACTATCACTGCACTTGAGGCTCATGCATTACCTTGGCCAAAGGATTTGAATATAGTTAGCATTGTACCAACGCAAGTAATAAGTTCACCCACCCCAACTCGACTCGAATTAATCGTAATCATATAGATTCCTATAAATAAGTTCAATACAATGACCTCGATAACCTCAAGGTGTTTGAAATTCATCATGCATTAACGCATGGTAATGAGGTTTACTCTCTCTCTACTTAGCTCATGGAAACATTTCCATCCACATGTCAAAAGAATGGGATCCTAGCTTATCGATTATTCAGAAAATGCTATAAGCTATTTCATTGATCTTTAAGTTAGCCCACTACTTAATTTATCCACTCAAGAGTGGTCACTAAACTCATCTTTATTATTTTCAGAAGGGTTTCACTAATAGCCAATTTAAAGTATACAAATGTTCGAAGACCCTATGTTAAAATTTAACGCTCATAAAATTCTACTTCGACTTGTCGAAATATTTGACATAGCTTAATCTTTGTGAATCTAAACATTAGAAAACCCTATCATATTGTTTCTACTAGCAATAAGATTGCATGTAAGTCTAAGCTTGAAACTTGACAAAAGACTCACTACATTATTTTTTTAAACTTCATAATATAAATTTGTATGACTGTATAGTCTTCTCTTGGGGACACAATAGTTTAAATACTTCAATAGCAAAAGAATTACTTACAAAAGCAAAAAGACTAAATCTTGTTATTATTCGCAGCTAGGTTAGTAATCTCACCATAGTCGACCGACCAATATTCAACTCAAAAATTAAGGAGAATTGTGAAGTCTTGCATGTTTTGGCATACACTTCACACCTTTGATTCTCCTCTATCGACGGTTATCACAAAACAAATCTTTTGCTTCAAAACTAGCTGACTTTTAAATTGACAAAACCAAGCATGGTATTCAGCTAGCCATATGAGTACTCATTCTATGTCGACAAAGGTTTTTGCCTCCGCGGACTGTGATAGATGTGAGATATTTTACAACCAAACACTTAATCTGAATAGCACTCTTCTCATAACCAAAACCTCCTAAAGTTGAATCAACGACTACACATAAATCTCGACCTTCGCAAGACAATGTAATAGTTTGTGGGTTTCACGACTGCGGTGCGGTGCAGTGCAGGAGACAAAACATTGCTCTGTTTTGAAGATGATAAAAACACACAGGCTACGGTTGATAACAAATAACACCTTGCATCTTTAAGAAAATTCTAAGTTCCTTTGAAATGTAAGTAGAGTCATTACTTAGTATAAACATATCAGATAAACTACGACTACGCAGAGATGAGAGGAAGAGAACCTGTAGATAATAGATCTTGAGTCTGCTTATAGACTAGTCCACAGCATTTGTTATTCTCTAAGCCATTCACCTTTTCTTCTTGCACTGTCTCCTCTTTACTTCTACTCTCCGTTGCCCCGCTCTAAAACTGACTCTCACTCCCTCTAAACCCTGTCTAACTGCGAAGGAAAACTGTCGCCTTCACTCACAAGACCATGCCTAACAAAAAGGATCACTACCCAGCATGCAAAAATGTTCTCCTCCTTACGCAACCACAACCAAAAAATGATTTTTCCATTCCACTCATTTCACGATCATTCTCCAAGATGGAGCTCTGCACTTGGTGAGGTGGTGGTTGGCAGTTTTAAGAAACTGTCTTACTACTCTTATCCACTATGAGTATAAATCAAATGCAAGGATTATGAATTAAAAGCTAGATCGACGACCATCATGAGGTCTAAAGTTTGAAGGCAAAAAGACTATTCAAAATAAAAGACATCATAGAAAGAACTTAAGTGTGTCCCTCTTGAGCTTCTGCCCAATTACCGACATCACTAATGAATAAAGGAATTATCTCAAAATGACACTTTAAATATAACTAACAATAATATAACACATTCCAATACCATACGACCAAGGGTACTACACACCATGGTCTCTAGATTTAAAACATTATCTAAACCCTTTAATATTCGGTAATAGCCCAATAAATAACAATTCAACATCTATTGAATTTCGCAAGGAGATGTTTACGTCATATGCTTGTAGAGATTTGACGACAATAACGATGGATTGAGCGCAAATGCAAAACAAGGTTTGGAATCGACTTATGCACAATTTTTGACTTTTGTGCCAAACTAATAACAAGACATGACTTACAACTTGACCACAAGTATATACATATAAACAATATATCAGTCGTTCATATTTGACGACGCGATTCAGAGTATTACGACACTGATGTTGATTTCCCATACTCAATACAATGACTTACGAAAGGAGAAAGACCTATTCTTGCAAACCTCAACATCTTGACTAAAATTGACTTAGCCCGAACTCAAAGCATCTAGGTTTGTCTACCTGATATTAGTTTTCAGTGGCAAGTACCCATGGGTTATTCCAGAGTCTATTCTCTCTTTCTCAAAGATACTTTCTCTTCTTCTTTCTTCCTAACGAATATGTTCCATCTATTCTTGTCATTGACAATCTCACATACAATTTGTGGTCAGAGTACCAATGTTCTGATCAAAACATATTTATATCAAATCATTTCATTTTCATATCGAAAGACATTTTAATTCATAACATCAAATTGATCATAATCAAGTAGATTCCATAATTTCATAAAATTAACCTTTTCTATACATATCATCAGTTCCTATGATGTTAAAACATATCCACATAACTGTACTATTTAAAGAAAAGTAAATAGTAATATTGAATCCAAAAAGAAGATGTAACATATTCCTTCCATCTTCTACAAGCGATAGAGCGAGAGGTTAGAGGTCCGAACTCTGAAACTTCGATGGCTTCTTTCTTCCTAGAGAAAATGCGATTTGACTGGCCAACGACCTCCTGGTCTCCATTAATTCTTTGTAAGGGCCTATTTTCATGCATCCCCATGCCATTGTTGTCCCTTTGCATTGAATTTCATGTACTCATGGCATGGGCAAACCTCCTATTTTAGCAGATTTCTCAGGCAGAGCCATGTGGGTGCACTCCAAGGATGCCAATTTGAGTTACTGCAGCATGTTCAAAGTCCCATCTTGTTGACTTCTCACCTCCCATGCCATTGTTGTCATGGTGCGATTGAAAAAGCTATATATGCATGTTTCAAAGATGTATCTGGGGTTGTTGGTTTGTTATGGGCTATTATGCTATCAGATAATTTGTTGTTTTAGGTCTTATAATACGATTACAAGAACCAGTAGAATTTGATGCATTATGTCTGCAACTAGGCCTTTGATGTCTTCTATTGTGGTTCACCAATGAATGCAATCGATTATTTTGTATCTTATTCTGCAACAAATCATTTTGCTTTGTAATGGTTATTTGACCTCTATGATCAATATAAACTAAATCTTGCCTCCCTCATTGTTCTTCCACTATGTTTACTTAATAGATTTAAAAGTTGTGTATTGTGGATAAAATGGTCCCTTTGTACTTTCATCTTTCTGCCCTAACCTCTACTTGAATTCCTTTGAGTTTGTGTGATTTCCCTTAAGTGTTTGAGATCATTACTGTGTTATGTCAGTGCAATCCAATACACTAAATCTTGGTGCATCACCTTTTCTCTTTTTGTTTCCCTCTCTCTCTTTTCCCTGGTGATCATTAGTGTAGGTATAGTCTATTTCTCTAATCCTTAAGCTTAGAAAGAGGAACCAGCCTTCTTTGGAGGTTTGATCTCAATATTGCAAGGTCCCACACCTTGAGATCATTCCCATTGTATCATTAGAATGCTTGGAGGTCTCCAAGCAGGGTGTAATTCTAAGTGATAATAGTTTCTGGCATGCCTAGTGGGACTAGTATGATGAGCTTTATCATCCATTGAAGGATTTTGTGTGTTCTTTAGTGCATTTAGTCATTTAGGGTAGTCTTCACAAACACCATGGTGACTCTGCTGAATAAATCCACTCGTAAAAGCAGACCAAGTGCTTAAATATTCATCAAAGATCAAAGTTTGATGATACTTTTGGTCTTTTCCAACTTTTAGAAGCATCTCAAATCACCTGGTGACTCTCTTTTGGTATGTTTCTAGTCTCCAAAAGCAGACCTGTTACTCTTATTTTCAAAGAATATTTTGATACATCTCTACTTTTCAATGCTCTAGTATGTTGAGTAATTATGGAAGTCATAGTCTTTTTCCTCCATCAAGAATAGCCTTCCAAACACCTATCATAACATTCACACCACTGTCATGGCCTTGCTAAGAAATAGACCCTTTGTGGTCTTTAATGGTTGAAGCCCTCTGAACCTTCCACAATATGATGACATCCCAGTTTCAGCTCTGAAGGTTATTCCCTTTTTCATTGGTGACAACTCCACCACACATGTGGAGCACATCCAAGACTTTGCCAGTGTATGCTTCGTTCACAATGTTACCCAAGACAATGTCACAGTAAGGCTCCTTGTTTCTTCCAGTAGTATAGGGGGTTACCTGCAAGTTCAATTCATGAATGGGATGAGTTAGGAGATAGGCTTTGTCAGTGTTTTGAAGATAATGGTGATCATTTATCCCTGATAGAGCAACCAGCCACTATTAAAAGAGCTCCCTATGAATTCATCGTGGATTTTAATTTTAGATTTCAAAAAACTTGGTACGAAATTCCACCATTAGTGAGGCCTTCCCCTAATGCTTCCTTGTTATTTTTAAGATCCCTAAATAGTGATATTGTTGTCATGATCCAGTCTCTAGGAAGGGATGTGTTACCTGATGCCTATGAGGTAGCTATTAGGGTAGAAAATTGTCTAATTATGGTTGGAAAGATTGCCACTAGGCCTCTAATGCCATTATTTCTAGAATCCCCAATCTTTCACCCAATTATGGCACCAATTCCTATAGCTAATGTGTCATACCAAGCTCCTAATCAGCCCTATCTGCTTAGCGAGTAGTTTTGTCAGGGGAACAATCAAAGACAAAATCAACTGAGCCATGTTAGATCCCTAAACTCCATAAACTTAGCTGCTACAAGTACATCAGGTGTTCTTGTTCCAATTCAAAACAACTCGACCCAAGGTTATGAGTGGTGCCATCCATGCAATCCATCAGCAATACCAAAACAATAGATTGGATCTAGTCAACAGGCTATGGTGGGACAAAGGCAAATGCAGGTTGAATGTGTATTTTTGAATTGGTAAGTGGATGATACTACCCTATTTTATGAACTTCCTAGTTACATTGAAAATGAAGAAGACAAGCAGGTGACAATGGATACACAACAGCATAGGAGCAATGAAAATGATGGAGGATTGTTGTAGGTTGAGGCCAAGCAAAATAGTCAAATTCTAGCCCATGAAGAAGAACATATGAGTCTACTCTTATAGTGAAGAGTGTAGAGGACTTGGAGGAGGCTCATTTCTGGGATGTGCTTGATGTTTTCTACTCAAACCTGGATAGTAAATCAGTGCCTCTAAATGAGGTAAACCCTGAGCCATTTCAGTAAATTGAGGAGATAGTCATTCCTCCAATTGACATACAAGGATCGTAGCATTTAGACCAACAACATCAAGAGATAGAATCAGAGCAGAGGCATGTCATTTCAAGGGGATGCCCCATAAGGCATTTGGCCTAGCTGGGGACATATCATGAAAAGTCACCTTTTTTCATGCTCACTCTTGAGCATGAATTTGAACATCAGAATAAGTGGGATCAGCCCATTTATTCACTTCCAAGCAGTTGCATCAACAATCAGTTCAAGTGGGTAAGTGAGTTTGTCTTCTTTCTAGGAGAAGTATTTTGTCAATTTTTTGTATGCCCATCCCTCCCTCACATCCTGTTAACTACCCACAAGAATGTAAATCATTGTAAATTGTTGAGAAAGGGCAGTTATATTGAAGAACCAGTTAATGGCTTTATTTAAGGTCATTTCTAGTTGATTAGATTAGGTGTATGCTAGTTTTGTTTATGTGTTAGGTTTCCTTTCAATAAGTGCCCTTGCTCTCTACTACATTCTCACTAGGAGAATAAATGCTTGGTTTGTTTTATTTTGTTCTTGAAGGCATGGTTAGTTTATATTGCCAACCCATGTTCTTATTGCTGGTCCTTTGACTCTATGCCCAATGGATTGATAAGGCCTTTGGATCCTACTGTTTAGATAGGCAAACACCCCTGAATAGTCACCAAAATGTTATCCTATTTTTCCCCTTGGCCAAATAGTCTAAGATCCATGGGATCCTGGTGTTTCCCCTTCTGAGGATGCAAGGAAATGTTGGAATTAGTCCAGACAACAAAGAGGGAGGGTGTATTAGTTGTCCCATAATTTAACCTTTTCTACTTTTAATCTTCTTTTACAACTTACAAAAAGATTAATGATGTAAACATTAAAGCATGAATCAACAACACATGAGCAGAAATACAATTAACACACTTGACACCAAGATTTTTAATGTGGAAACCCGGTTAAGGGAAAACCACAGTGAGGGTTAACCCACAAGATTCATACCCTGTTAAAAGTACTTAAAAGAAATGGGAAGGCATTTGCCTTTGGGCGTACTGCACAGAGCTCACTACTCAAAGAGGCTCACTGCTTATAGGAGGCTCATTGCCTACAAGATTTTATGTTTAATATAGAAAGAATGAACTGAGAAATAGCATATTCTCTATGCCTGGTTCAGTCCCATTGAAATCTCACAAAACTTCTGCTCTACCCCAAATACTTCTTCGCTAACTCTTCATCCTCTACTGCTCTTGTTCTTTGGCTTCTCCTTTTCTTTGCTCTACCTTTGTACCTTTGTTATGATTTTATCATTTTTGCACAAGGACAACTTTCCACAACTCATCCACAAGTATTTATATGCTTCATCAACCTTGGAATGAACATCAAGGTCGTCTTGACTCAATGCAAATCACTGTACCGTCGTCCAATCATAATTGGGACTTGAATCTTCTTTGATCAATACGCTACACTCTAGAGAATTGTTCTTAGATCATCCACAACATGCTTGAATCATCCAGTCGGCCAAGATTGGGAAGAATAACAACACAAAGGAAGAAATATTCAACAACAAGCTTAGTCTTCAATGCATACTTTCAACACAGTAGGCACACGATCTAGAGACCTCCACAAGAACATTAAATTCAACAATAGCATCCACACTACTCCAAATCTTCAGAATCACTTGCATCTTCATTCGGTATCTCAAGAACATTGTCTGCCATGACTGTCACACTAGAAAGATTGCTTACAAACCTCTAAAAAATAAACCACTTGATTTGAGGATACACACTAACTTCCCAAACATACCTCTAGATCTGCAGATCATAAGTTTTCATTGCGAAGCAATCCGGACCAATTTCCTATCACTCTGTCTCTTCTGAACACTACAAAACCTAGTTCTACTCATATGGCAATAGCTTCTTCAAATCTTCATGCAGACCTCTCAAATCTTAACTAGAGCTACTTCAGACAATCCTCTACACAGCCATATGGTCCATGTACTTTTATCTTCATTCCTCTGGAAATGTGGAGCAATCTACTTCATTGATCTACATTGTTTCCCCTGTTTCTAACAAAGAGTATGTTGGCATCAACGACAACACATCATAGGCACATATTTGCAACAATCTCTCCCTTTGTCATTGATGACAACATATGATGTGAAAAACTGATTCAACCATCAAGACAAGGATTTCTCCACCTTTTGTCTTATCACTTCTGCAAACACTTTCTTCACTGCTTCCCCTTTCATCAGTAACTAGTTTTTCACATGACTTCTATCCCCCTTTGACATCAATGGAAAAGGGCACATATTTTCCATCTTTTCTCCCTCTTTTTATTTCAAACTAATCTCTAAAAATTGCATATTGACTACTCCCCCTGATTAGTATCTCCTTAACATCAATCCGGATCACAAGATATGGTTGTGAAAACCACTGGACTGATAGATCCTAGTGCATCTTAGTTCTAATCAGGAGGGGTAATAACCCCTAACTTCTCTCTGAGATACTCAAAAGTATCTTTAGGCAAAGGCTTGGTGAATATATTTGCAATTTGATCTTTTGAAGAAATAAACTCCAATTTGACTTCATTCTCATTTACCTTCTCTCTCAAGAAGTGAAACTTGATGGATATGTGCTTTGTCTTTGAATGCAACATAGGGTTCTTTGAGATGTTTATTGCACTTGAATTATCACAAAAGATTGTAATAGACTCTTCAAACATAATTCTGATATCCTTCAAGATTTGCTTCATCCACAAGACTTGAGTACAATTGCTTGTTGTTGCTATATAATCTACATCTATAGTAGACAGAGATATTGCCTCCTA
The DNA here is from genome assembly GCA_027924645.1 of Cunninghamia lanceolata. Classification (NCBI taxonomy): domain Eukaryota; kingdom Viridiplantae; phylum Streptophyta; class Pinopsida; order Cupressales; family Cupressaceae; genus Cunninghamia; species Cunninghamia lanceolata. The sequence goes on from BSBN01000413.1 coordinate 256,346, forward strand.
CTTTTTGCTCAACAAGGAAACCAATCTCCTTCCCAAGAAGAATGCACCACCACTAGTACTTTTCATGTCATCCACATCTCCTACCCAATCAGCATCTATATATGCATGAAGAGTGAAGTCATTATCCTTTGGATACCATAAGCCATAATCATATGTTCCCTTTAGATATCTGAAAATTCTTTTGATTGCTACAACATGGGATTCCCTAGGATCACTTTGAAATCTAGCAACAAGTCCAACTGCATTCATAATGTCAGGTCTAGTCTGAGACAAATAAATCAGTCCTCCAATAACTGATCTATACCTTTTCTAATATGCCTTAGGTGAATCATCATCTTTACTCAACTTGCATTAGGTTACCATAGGAGTACTTACTGGTTTTGAGTCCTCCATTCCAAACTTTTTCAACAATTCTCTCACATACTTAGACTGAGATATGAAGATACCTTTATCTGACTGAGTAATTTTCAGACCTAAGAAGAAATTAATTCCACCAAACATGGACATCTCAAATTCACTTTGCATCTGATTAGCAAATTTCTTACACATGCTTCCATTTCCACAAAAAATGATATCATCAACAAATACCTCAAGAATCAGGATGTCCTCATGATCAATCTTGAAATAAAGATTATTGTTAGTTGTGCCTTTGATAAATCCAAACTTTAGCAGATACTTATCTAATCGTGCATACCAGGCTCTTCGGGCTTGTTTGAGTCCATATAAAGCTTTCCTCAATCTGCAGACCATATCTCCTTGATTAGACAGTTGGAATCCTTCTAGTTTTTCAATGTAGACATCTTCCTCTAACTCTCCATTTACAAATGCTAACTTGACATCCATCTGGTAAACTTTGAAATCTTTGAAAGCAGCAAATGCAAGAAATAATCTAACTGCTTCAATTCTTGCCACCAGAGAAAATGTTTCTTCAAAATCAATTCCATCTACTTGAGAATATCCTTTGCATACCATTCTTGCTTTGTTTCTCACAACTTCACCATCTTCATTCAATTTATTCCAGAAGACCCATTTGGTTCCAATTGCATTTTTGTTTTTAGGTCTAGGAATAAGATCCCAAGTATGATTCTTTTCAATTTGCATTAATTCTTCTTCCATTGTTTTTCCCAATTTTCATCATTACAAGCTTCATTCACTGTTTTTGGTTCAATCTTTGAAATCAAACAATACTCTACTTGATCTTCAACAATTCTTCTTCTAGTTTGAATGCCTTTATTCTTGTCTCCTATGATTTGATCTTAAGAATAATTCAACCTTACATACCTAGGGGTTTTGGGAGTTTCTTGAACTTCTGATTCTTGAGCTCGTTCCTCAATGTCTGCACTAACTTCTTGAGTCACTGGATTTTTCAAATCAATCTGGATATGAGTCTAGGTTTGAATTTTTTTTCCTTGACTTTGATTTTCATCTTGATCATCTGAATCATATCCACAAAACCTGGAAGGTCTTTATTCGCTCTCATCAACCTTGACATTAGCACTTTAAACAATCTTTTTCAATCTCTTTTTGAAGCATCGATATGTCTTGCTTTGAGTAGAGTAACCTAAAAATATTCCTTCATCACTTCTTGCATCAAACTTACCTATATCCTCATCTCTTTTGATATAGCATTTACTACCAAAAACTCTAAAATATTACACAATAGGTGGATGAACAAACCATAGTTCATAAGGTGTCTTACCAGAATTGCCTTTGATCTGCACCCGGTTAAGAGTGTAGATAACAATACTCACAGCTTCTCTCCAATAGACTTGTGGAACATTTGTTTCCATCATCATGGTTCTAGTAGCTTCTTGAATGGTCTAGTTGTTCCTTTCCACAACTCCATTTTGCTAAGGAGTCCTAGGAGTAGATAACTGTCTTTGTATTCCATGCTTTTCACAAAATGTATCAAACTCACTGGAGGTAAACTCTCCACCTCTGTCGGATCTCAGAAACTTTATCTTCTCTCCAATCTCATTCTCAACCATAACCTTGAACACCTTGAGTTTGTTAAGAGCTTTTGATTTCTCTTTCAATAAAGTTACCCACATCATTTGGGAGTAATCATCAATCAACAATATAAAGTATCTCTCCTTGCACACTTCTAATTCTAGCAGGACCACATAGATCAGTATGCACAAGTTCCAACAGTCCACTTGAAAATTGTTCTTTACTCTTGAATGAAGTTATATTCTGTTTACCCAATCCACATTGTCTACACATGTTATCAGCATGTTTCACAAGTTTTGGAAGATCTCTCACAACGTGAATAGAACTTATTTTGATAATATTATCAAAATTCACATGACACATTCTCCTATGCCATAACCAACTTTGATCAATCTGAGTAATCAAACAACTTTTGTTAGTACCATTTAAATGAAAAATGTTACCTTTAGTTTGTGTACCTGATGCAATCACAGTTCCAGAGCTTGCTAAGATTTTGCATTTTCCATCCTTGAATTGGAGATCATACCCTTTGTCAACCAACTGTCCAACACTAAGAAGATTATGCTTCAATCCTTCTACATATAGAACATCATTAGTGTTATTCTTACCATCAAAAGAGATGGATCCTTTACCACGAATTCTACAAGTTGAATTGTCTCCAAACTTCACAATTCCACTTTCATATCTTTCCAAACTTATGAACTTACTTTTATCACCAATCATATGATGAGAACATCCACTGTCAATCACCCATTCATCCTTTTCTTCAATCTGAGCAACCAAGGCACTTTCCACATTCACACAGCTAGGAGATTTGGTAGACACTGGATCTTCTTCTTTGATGGCAATGAACACCCATTCATTTCTTGAGTTACTTCACATATCAGATTCATCATCTATGACTCCTTCTTCATCAACTTCTTAGACATAGTAACATTTCTTCCGAGCCCTTGATTTGTTAGGGTTTGGCTTTGAAACCCTCTTTGGACACCTTGAGGCAAAATGACCAATCTTATTACAAGAAAAACATTTTAAAGGCAACTTTCCTTCATACTAGCCGGATCCTCTTGGAAATCTTTTGGCAATAAGGGCTTCAAGTTTTATAGCCTCAATTTTATCATCTTCAAGATCCTTCCTTTCCTTCGCAAATCTATTTGATCTTCCTAAAGAGCTTTTACCCGCATCATATCTTTGTTTTCTATAAACATTAGCCTTAAATGCAGATTCAGACTTACGAAGAGAATCACCAAACTCACTCATTTCAAAAGTTGAAAGCTTACCAACCAACTAATCCCTTGTAACAGTTGTCACAGTCCTGATCTCTTTAATGGAAGCAATTTTATGCTTGTATGTCGTCGGTAAGGATCTGAGCACTTTGGCAACAATCTCTAATTCTTCCAATGTTCCACCAACACTCTAGATACCGGTCACAAATTCATTCACTTTCTGCATGTAGGAAGTAATATTTTCATCTTCACTCATCGTCAATCTTTCGTAGCTACCCTTCAGGCTCTGTAGCTTGGCGCATTTGACACATTCATCACCTTCATACAGAGTTTCCAACTTTTCCTAGATTTCATGAGTAGTTTTTATTTCTAGGACATTTGTCATTTCAGTATCAGTCAAGGCACTTAGCAATACTTCTTTAGCTCGAATATTGTATTCAGCTTCCTTGAGTTCATCTATAGTTGAAGGGACTTTCTCCGAAATCTTATACTCATTCTTAGTTATCAACCAAAAGGCATCAGCCATACATTACGAATGACACTACATGCGTACCTTCCAAAGTGAGTAATTTGTTTCATTAAATCTTGGATTTTCCTTCTTGTAAGTCAACATCTTGGATCTCCTCAAGCGGTCAAGCTTCTTCTAGAGGAACCGTCTCTAATACCAGTTGTTGGAATTAGTTCGGACAACTGAGAGGGGGGGTGAATCAGTTATCCTGCAATTTAACATTTTCTTCTTTTTATCTTCTGTTACAACTTACAAACAGATTAATGATGTAAACAATAAAGCATGAATCAACAACACATGAGTAGAAATACAATTAACACACTTGACACCAAGATTTTTAATGTGGAAACCTAGTTAAGGGAAAACCACGGTGGGGGTTAACCCACAAGATTCGTACCCTGTAAAAAGTACTTAAAAGAAATGGGAAGGCACTTGCCTTTGGGTGTACTTCCCAAAGCTCACTGCCTATAAGAGGCTCACTACCTACAAGATTTTATGTTTAATATAGAAAAAATGAACTGAGAAATAACATCTTCTTTATGCCTGGTTCAGTCCCATTGAAATCTCACAAAACTTCTGCTCTTCCCCAAACACTTCTTCACTAACTCTTCATCCTCTACTGCTCTTGTTCTTCTGCTTCTCCTTTTCTCTGCTCTACCTCTGTACCTTTCTTATGATTTTATCATTTTCGCACAAGGACAACTTTCCACAACTCATCCACAAGTATTTATACGCTTCATCAACCTTGGAATGAACATCAAGGTTGGCTTGACTCAATGTAGATCACTATACTATCATCCAATCATAGCTGGGACTTAAATCCTCTTTGATCAACATGCTATGCTCTAGATAATTGCTCGTAGATCATCTGCAACACGCTTGAATCATCCAGTCAGCCAAGATTTAGAAGAATAGCAACAAAAAGGAAGAAATATTCAACAACGAGCTCAGTCTTCAATCCGGACCTCTAACACAGTAGGCACAAGATCCAGAGACCTCCACAAGCACATTGAATTCAACAATAATATCCACACTACTCCAAATCATCAAAATCACTTGCATCTTCATCCGGTACCTCAAGAACACTGTCTTCCATGACTGTCTCAATAGAAAGATTGCTTGCGGACCTCTAAACCATGAACCACTTGAGTTGAGGATACACACTAACTTCCTAAACATGCCTCTAGATCCGCAGATCATAAGTTTTCATTGGGGAGCAATCCGGACCAATTTCCTGTCACTCTATCTCTTCTGAACACTGCAAAACCTAGTTCTACTTAGATGGCCATAGCTTCTTCAAATCTTCATGTGGAACTCTCAAATCTTAACTGGAGCTACTTCAGACAATCCTTTACATAGCCATATGGTCCCTGTACTTTTATTATCTTCATTCCTCTAGAAATGCGGAGCAATCTACTTCACTGATCTACACTATTTTCCCTATTTCTGACAAATAGATATGTTGACATCAATGACAACACATCATAGGCACATATTTGCAATAGGAAAAGCATCAAAAAATGGTTAAGTCCCAGAAAATTTAGAGTTGTCCTTGTGTTTTTCTACCTAGTCCAGATGTCAGAGTTCGAGCTTCACCTCTTCACCGTGCCAAAGCCCAAGGTCCCAAACTCTGCCCTTTTTCTCCTTGCAAAAGTGTTCTAAGTGTTATATCGCTAGAGTTTGAAGTTTTGTCCATTTGCCTTCCTTCCTTTAGAAGGTGGAAGGCCTAAGGGCTGAACTTTGATGCTTTCCCTTTGCAGAAATATGGCTAAGTGTTCCATTGTCAAACTTCAAAGTTTTACTCTTCCACCTTCCCTCTTAAAAGGCTAAACACTGAAGGTCTTCTTGCCAAGGTTAGCTAAGCAAAGCTTTATGTATCACCAAAGGTTGGAGTTTGGACTTTTTGCATTCCATCTTCTTCGTAAAAGGTCGAAGGTTGAAGGTCCGACATCCAACTCCTGACGAGCTACATGGCATGTTTTCTCTAGTCCATAGTGAATTATTTTATTAAAGAAAAAATGATAGCGGAACCGTGGAATGAGGATAGCTGGTAGTGACTTCATCCAGGAGGAAGGGTTTGGGGGTCTGAGTTCTGCTGTTTTTCATTAGAAATGTTTCTAAGTGTTTCAAAGTTTTGGACTTTGGGGTTTTCATCTTCCCTCTTCCTTTCTTCAGAAGGAGGAAGGCCGAAGGCCCGAACTCTGAACTCTGCCACTCTCAAAATGTTCTCAGGCTTTCCGCCATTCTGCAAGATTATTTTATTAAAGAAAAAAGGTTGCAGCAGAATTGCGGAAAGATGACATGTGGCACCCCGGGAGACTGGAAGGCGGAAGCTCCGAGGCTCGAACTTTGCTAAGGTAAAATCTTCTAAGTGTTATGGCAGAGCTCGGGGTTTTGGTCTTCTTCCTTCCTTCTTCTGCAAGTGATAGGGTGGAGGGCCGGAGGTCTGAACTCCAAAACTTCAATGGCTTCTTTCTTCATGGAGAAAACACGATTTGACTGGTCAGTGACCCTCCTGGTCACCATTAATGCTCTGTAAGGGCCTATTTTTGTGCAGCAAATGGTTTTCCAATCTCCCCATGCCATTGTTTCTCCTCTGTATTGATATTCATGTACTCATGGCATGGGCGAACCTCCTATTTTAGCAGATTTCTCAGGCATGTAGGTGCAATCCAAGGATGTGTAATGCCCCAAGCTTTCACACAGGACATTAGCCAAACAAACACTAAACCAACAAATTTTTTGCATTTGCAAGTGCAACATTTACATGCCGCATTGCACTCACACACAAGGTGTTGCAACATGTACAACAACACCTAAAAAGACATCACTATTGCACAATGCAAGGTGGAACAAGTGGAAGACTTCACCCATCATGTGACATCTCACCACGATGACCAAGAGAGAGGTGGAGCTCACTCCATGACAAGGATCAGATACATGTCCACTAGCTCGCTCCCTTGCGAACACATGGAGTAGTATGAGGGTGACATCCACCTTAGTCTATTCCATGATGACACAAGACATCCCAAACACAAGGGTAATGCTCACCCACAGGATAGTCCAACTAGGAGGTACGATTCCTCAACCAACTAGAATGGTCACTAGTCAAACTCATGTAAAGGCACACATCCCAATGCAAAGGAGGGAATAATCCAATAGTGCATATCACATCATGGAAACTACACCAAAACACCTACGAGGCTAAAAATTGTAATCAATGCCAAAGATGATTCATTTTAACCAAAAACATTAAGCTGTTGAACCAATTATGTCCACATGTCAAAAAGGACAAAAGCGATACAAAAGGCTATGCATGTTCGACACCAACGTCGACACATGCTAAAAGAAAAGATAGGATCCTCACCACCTATGTGGGATGAATACGATCCAACACAAACATATCCATAAACATCAATTACAACATCAAATAACTGAGTCTAAACATGCTAACATAGCTAGATTCTAACATGTAAAATCTATCAAAAATGCCAACATCCTCACAAACTGAGGCGTGGAAAAAATACAAGATGATATCCAATAGTTACAATATTCAAAGGGCTTCATCCTAAACATAGATGAATCATATCCAACATCATAAATCAACTCAAAGCATTAATTACATCTTATTACAAGGGTCTCAAAAGACCTACATTACAAAGGTTACAATAATCAATAATGATAAAAATACAAGTGCATAAACCACCCAAAACCAACATACTCTCCAAGGTGCAACAAGGCACAAAGCACAAGGTAAACCACCTGCAAAAAGATCAAGGAATCCATCCAGCACCTGAAGATCATCACAAAGGACCAATGGGGAAATGTTGCTCACCTCCCAACCATATTGCCATTGTCAAGTGCAATAGATGTCTATGCAACTCTAGGCAACCCCTGAGCTACGGAGAAGGTGATCATGGCAAACTCATTAAGAGCATCTCACACATCCAGGGTATACAAGAAACATATGGAATACACGCCAATCAATGCACACAACACACATGACACAACTGCCAATACAATGCATATAAACAACACACAATACAACTACCATCCAATTACATTCAAGTTACATATGACACACTTGCCAAAGCATAATCAAATGACATAATAAGATTCAAGACATGTCAAATGAGGCATAAATCATAGTCCATCATAGACACATACAAGCATGAATCAGGCATTACAATGCACATGCAATCACATGGTAAACATCACACGTCGAGTCAAACTCTGACAGTGGAAGAAGGAAGAGAGACCTAGGTAGTTAGGACAATGAGTGTCAAATGAGGGCAATACTCACCTCGCGATAGAACATAAGGGCATAACCTCCTCATAGCAACTAGACACTACACCAAAGATTGCTCTTTACACCCAAACCCAAGCAAGGTGGACACTTCACCAGCACATACAGTTTGGTGCAGATGATCTTATTATTAAATTTTATTACCCAATGTGTTTAAATGTTATTCTTTATTAAAACTTCTATTCGATAAATTCCAACCTCTTTGGGTCGTGGCGCATGATGGAAGCCACTCCTTTCCTACCCCTAGACCTCTTCCTAAACAACCATAGCACCAATTTGACCAATTGGGCATGGCACAGATTTCAACGTGACAAAATCATAATTTTGACAAAAATACAACATATTCTCAAAATATGCAAAATACCATTCTAATTGGGAGACAACTCATCCCACAAACTAAAACATCAAGGAAATGCATACAAAGCAATTTTTAAGTTTTCAAAAATAGAGAAATAAGTGGCACAAATTTCAATGCACAAAAATGTCTTGAAAAATAACATAGTCTCACAAGATGCAGAATCACATAATATGAAGGAGTCAACTCATCCCTCAAAGCAAATCATAAAGGAAATGCATATAATTCAGTTTTCATATTTTCTAAAAGTGCAAAATAACCATAAGGCCCTAAAAACTCCATTGGAGCTCTCTTTGGCACCTTGACCAAAGTTTGACCAATTTTCTAACTTTTGTTTTTCAATAGCTATGGATGATCTGACAACTACCCATCATAGATAACATGCCCAACAACCAATATATGCAAAAAAAATGAGTTGGGGATTTCCACAAAAAATTTGTCAGGGTTTTGTCTGTATTTTCATGTTTCAAAAAATGAAAATACATAAAAATAAAAGCATACACAACTGAAATAAATTTTCTAAGCTTCCTACAACTAAGAAAAGCTATCTTCAACCATTCTAGATCGTGTGGCATGAAGGAAACAAAATAAAACAATTTAAATGAGAAGATTGGAGAAACTTACCTTCCAATACAAGCAAAATCAAAGGAAAAGAATGAGGTTGAATGTCAGATTCAATCCACACACAACAAGCAGACACCAAGCTCTTGAATCCAATCTAAACTCCAAGCAATTCCAAGCAAAACTCCCTTCCAAGCAATCAGATATCCATTTTTCAAGCAAGAGGGTTTCAAACAAAGGAGAGCAAATTTTGGAGAGAAAAAGAATAATGAAAAATACATGTCTTTTTCCTTGTATTCCTCCAAAGACACTATCCCTTTTTTTGGTAAGAAATTAATCCTTTAAGTGATTTTATCAATCAATTCAAAATTATAGCCTTTGCACAACTAAATCATTTAATTCAACAATTAAATAATTGAATGTCTCTTTTGCAAATCAAATAGGCATTTCAAATAACACATTAATAAATCCTTTTTCTCTTAAAACACCCAAATAATTCACTGAAATAGATAGGGAAATAGTTAGTAGAATGAACTCAACTATTCCAAATAGGTTATTGTTGTTTAACTCAATAAAGTACAAACATACCATACTAGGCATTAAGTTTACTCATTTAATGCAATTTCTATTTTTTTACAAAAAAATATCAAATTTTAGAATTAAACTAAAATCACTCAAATTTGTTCCACAAGCATATAATGATGCAACAAATATTTTCACTAAAGTAAAAATAGCAATTTTTAAATTAAAATCATTAATTTAATCTGAAAACACGAAAAACATGTTTTTCGAAACATTTTAAAATAAAGTGCAAGAATGCTAAGGAAACACACACAAATGATACCAAACACACATCACAAGTTTTCACAACACAAGGATAAGGATGAGATGGCTTAGCGTCCCATGTCAACCTTCTCCACATTTCTCACATTAGTTAACCCCTGTAATTACCTGCACACTCAAGTAAACCATCAGGCGTACCTGCTCCATACATAAAATAACCGAAGCACATCATAATACCCAGTGTGGCATAATATCACATAAGCATCATAAACATGAGTCAACAATCAATCGACAATATAAAATCATATATGCATAAATCATCTAACATAATCATATGGAAGACATCACCTCCATCCAGCATATTACGCAAATGAAAATAGTAAATTTGAAGCACTACAATAATATAACATGCACAATCACAAGGTATTGGAAACCAATTAACAAAGCACAATCCCATCAAAAACACCTTGATGGTCATGCAGAATACACCCTCAGAACCCATCGATGGCACCATAGAACTCATCGACAAGTTCAGTGCAATGCCTCAAAACATAATAATCACATAATACATTGATAAACACTCATAACAACATATAACACATGAATCAAAAGCCACAAGGCACACACTAGGGTGGGCATTACAGGATGCCAGTTCAAGTTATTATAGCATGGTCGACGTCCCATCTTGTTGACTTCTCACCCCCCATGCCATTGTTGCTACAGTGCGATTGAAAAATCTATATATGCATGTTTCAGAGATGTATCTAGGGTTGTTGGCTATTATTCTTGGTTGTTATGTTTTCAGCTAATTTTTTGTTTCAAGTCTTGTAATGTGATTGCAAAAACTAGTAGAATTTGATGCATTGTGCCTACAGCTAGGCCTTTGATGTCTTCTATTGTGGTTCACCAATGAATGTAATCAATTATTTTGTATCTTATTCTGCAACAAATCATTCTACTTTGTAATGGTTATTCGACCTCTATGATCAATATAAATTGAATCTTGCATCCCTCATTGTTCTTGGACTATATTTATTTGATAGATATAAGTGTTGGAAATATGTGCCTAAGTGGTGTTGTCATTGATGTCAACATATCCTTGTTGCCATTGGTGTCAACTGATCATATTTTGTTGTCTGTATAGAAGACTAGATTGTTGAGGATATTGAGAAAATTAATGAGGATCAATGTATGCAGACCATATGGCTGAGTAGAGGATTGTCTGAAGAAGCTCCAGTTAAGTTTTGAAGGGTTCTCTTGAAGATTTGAAGAAGCTATGACTATCTGAGATGAACTAGTTTTACAATGTTCAAAAGAGACAGAGTGACAAGAAAGAGGTCCGGATTGTTCTGAATATGTCAAATGATACTCTGCAAATCTAGAGGCATGTTTGGGAAGTCAGTGTGTATCATCCAATCAAATGGTTCGTGGTTTGGAGGTCTGCAAGCAATCTTTCTAATGTGACAGTCATGGCAAATAGTGTTCTTGAGGTTTTGGAGGAAGATGCAAGTGATTCTAATGATTTGAAGAAGTGCAGATGTTTTTGTTGAATTCAATGTGCTTGTGGAGGTCTCTGGATCGTGTGACTGCTATGTTGGAGGTCCTCTTTGAAGTTTGAGCTCACTATTGAAGATTTCCCTCTTGGTGTTGTTGTTCTTCCCAATCTTGGCCGACTAGATGACTTAAGTATGTTGCGGATGATCTAAGAGCAATTCTTTGGAGCATGGCGTGTTGTTGGAGGTAGATTCAAGTCTCGGATATGTTTGGCTGACAGTATAGTGATCCGTGTTAATTCAAGCCGACCTTTATGTTTATTCCAAGGTTGATGAAGCATATAAAAGTGTGTAGTTGAAGTATGGAAAATTATTCTTTTGTGAAAATAATAAAATCCAAAGAAAGGATCAAAGGCAGAGCAGAGCAGAGGAGAAGCAGAAGAACAAGAGATGTTTAGGATGAAGAATTAGAGAAGTATTTGGGATAGAGCAGAAGTTTTGTGAGCATTCAATGAAACTAAACTAGGCATGAAGTAGATGTTATTTATTAGTTAATTCTTTCTGTATTAAACATATATTCTATAGGCAGTGAGCTCTGGGCAGTGAGCCTGAAGGCATGTGCCTTCTCTTTTCATCTAAGTACTTTTAATAGTGTACATATCTTGTGGGTTAACCCGCATTGTGGTTTTCCCTTAACTGAGTTTCCATGTAAAAATTATGGTGTTATGTGTGCCTAATTTATTTCTACTCTTGTGTTATTGATTCATGCTTTAATATTTATCTAATTGAAAGTTGTTAAAGAAGTTTAAAAATAGAAAATATTCATATTTGTGGGACAACTGATTCATCCCCCCCTCTCAGTTGTTCGGACTAATTCCAACAATAAGTTGTGTATTGTGGATAAAATAGTCCCTTTTCATACTTTCATCTTTCTGCCCTAACCTCTGCTTGAATTCCTTTGAGTCTATGTGATTCCCCTTCAGTGTTTGAGATCATTACTATGTTATGTTAGTGCAATCCAATAGACTAAATCTTGGTTCATCACCTTTTTTCTTTCCGTTTCCCTCTCTCCCTTTTCCCTAGTGATCATTAGTGTAGGTTTAGTCTATTTCTCTAATCCTTAAGTTTATAAAGAGGAACCAACCTTCTCTGGAGGTCTAATCTCAATATTGCAAGGTCCCACACCTTGAGATCATTCCCATTGTGTAATTAGAATGCTTGGAGGTCTCCAAGAAAGGTGTAATTCTAAGTGATAATAGTTATAAGGTAAGATGAAAAGGCATTAAGAGGCTATATAAGAGTAAAGAAAGATAAGAGCATAAGGGGCATGTATGAGTAAGAGAAAGATATATGAGAGATATGGACGCATAAGAAGAGAAGATATATGAGGAAGAGATATATATAGAGAAGATATAGTGAGAACACACACACACACACACACACATATATGTGAATGGTGTATAAATATATGTATGTTTTGTTTTGTGTTTTCTATAATCTATTACACTAAGTTGTAATACACTACACATGTTAAATGATTTTCTTCCTTATCCATAACACTAGGGTAAAATACAACATTAACAAAGAATTAGCTCAGAGCCATGATTTTTACTTCCTCTTATCAATAAGGATAAGCTAGAAGATACTAAGGTGTTGATCTTATAAGTACAAATGTGATGCTCTCATCTATTGCTCACACAAGATGCTAATTGAAATTCAAGTATGTTTTGGGGACCATGATCCAATTCAAGCACATCATCGACCTTCCCCAAAGCAACATAGATGATGAGTAACATGAAGAGGCATCTAGTGCCATGGATTCCCTAAGCATTCTCACTTTTGAGCATGTAAGAGAGCTTTGATTCTCTAATTTTCTCCTCGGCCCCTACCTATTAGAAATCAACATCTAGATCATGTTGAGAGGTAGGGCAATCCAAATGTTCAACCAATAGAACACTACAAGGGGAACATGTATAAATTTCTATCTTTTTTCATGCACTTTAACAATTGATTGTCACCTCAGGATGAAATTTCAAAGTTGTGTCCCATTTTTATAAAGGAAATGGCCAACACTAATTTAACTTTTTAACTTGAATCACTAGAAAGTGGCATGTTTTGAATTTTGAAATAATGTAAACTTATAAAATATAGATTTTTTAGTGTATTTTATGTTTGTATCTAAAAAAGATTATTTGAATGTAATTTATTATAAAATTGACACTATAATTTAGTTGTTGATAAAATGTTGAAAAATGATATTAAGCAAGATGTCACTTTTTATATAGTAAATTTCATTTTTCCCTTTAATTTCTTTTTTTTGCATTTATAACTTGACACTTTAATGCATAGATTAATTTTTTTCTTATTTTGATAAATTATATATTTTAAAATAAATCTTGAAAGTTAATACCATTAATATTTATACAACATTCATATATATAGACCATTAGTTTTTAGATTTTTTTGAAATATTATTCATGTTAGTAGGAGTTGTGAGAACATTAAGTTTTTTGAATAACTTTTATATATATATAAATTGGCCCCAATGTGATGCTACATATGTATCTAGTGGACTCCTCCCACTAGAAAAGTTGTGGTCAAAATATGATTTAGTTATCTAATGAATCCAACTAGAACATATATTTGACCAAAATTGACTTTTAGTTGAAAATGCTTGAGTTCATTTGTGCTGATAGTTACCCTGAAGTGGGACACAGCTTTGAACTTTCACCCTTTAAGGTTAGTGTCATGAAGCACACTGATAAGGAGAAGTGGCTATTTCTCCTTTCCTATGAATGATTTTGTTCTTTAGGCAATGGACTTTTGTTTCAATTTTGGATTTTCATAAATAAGTTTCTTGCAATATTGTGGTAAATTTGTTCTTTGTAAATAAGTTTTGAAGAGGCTTAGTATGAGGTTGCACATTTTTAGCAAATTTTTGTTCCTTTGTTGTTCATGTGGGAAGGTCGATGTTGTGTAGTGGTGTTCCCATTCCAAATGAGGGGTACTCTTTCTTTTAATGTCTTTCTATTGCCTAATGGATTAAATCTAGTCTTCTTTTCTTCTAGGTCCATTCTCTCTCGCAAGTGAACAAGCCCCTATGTGCCACCAAAATTGTAGTGCAATTTTTACACTCCATTTTCAAACTTCTATCCACATTGCCTTTATCCCTATCTTCCCCCTTTTTTCTCAACTTTCCTTGATATTTTTGTGCCTTAGCATCGATAACTGGCCTAAGATAATTTTACTAACACTCTAATTTTTGGCCTCCGCCAAACACCATTATTGTCATGTTCTTGTTCCTAGCCCTCTATGTTAATATCTAATCCAAGGCCTTTTTTCATGCTCGCATGCTTTGGTCCCTTCCACATTATGTTAATGATCATATTTTTCTCATCGCAATTCAACTCTGAGTTCTTGTCCATGGTACCCCTATTCTAAGTTGCCATGGGTGGAGTGCTCTATTTATTAAAAATTGCATCCCTCTATTGGCTATTGCATCTCTTTGATCTAATAGTTTGTAAGATGTTGAGTTAATTTTATGCTCTAAGTGCCTCAGGCTCCCTACCAACTATCCACTACTTTGATCTAACGGTTGATGGGAGTTGTTTGATGTCTATATGAGGAAGAAGAAAAGGTCTCCTATTGGTTGATATGTAGCATTTGATTAGTTCATGAGGGTACCCAAATGTGTCAATGATAAATATTAAGGCCAGGCCCTAGGAGCAATTAGATCATCCTTGGGGAGGTAGCACCAACCATATGATCTTCCTTATTCAATCTCTAATCTTGGTAGGTTATTATGTCAATAGTGCTACATGACCAACTCAGTTGTCTAAGGGTGTTGTTAGAGCTATGTGCTCTTAGGTTTGTGGTAGTCATCTAATCCATTTTGATTCAACATCTCACATGATTTCAAAGTGGCTTTTTCAAAATTACCAGTAGGCGATCGCACCATATTAGTTAGTTAACACCATATCATTTATGGTGGGCCTCAACACTATTACTTTGAGCTCATGTTATGCATGTCTCTTCGTTCCATGTCATTTGTTGGTGGAAGTGAATGTTTTATATTAGTTTGTTGGACCAATTTGTGATATGATCCTAAGTGTGTGGCTATTGTTGATCATGTGGCTATAGGGGCTTTGTAGCGATATTTTGGGAAGTGTTAGGCCTGGGTAGCACCATTGGTCTATATTAGGTGACGTGACAATCTTATGGAAGCTAAAGAAAAAATCAGTGGTAAAGCATTATAAGCATTTGTCGATCATCTAATTGAATTTGATTAAGGCTCTATGAGATTTTGAGGTTAGTTTTCTTACCAGACTACATTGCCAATGAGGATTTGGTGGCCTCCATGAATAGTAAGCAACATTTATTCATCCTAGTGGTCCATAAGTCTCCCAAGGCACACATCATATGTTTTCAATATATATTTGAGCACCTAAATCAGTTTGAAAATTGAATCTTCTTGCAATTAAGGCACAACCACTCTCTCTTGCAACTTCAATACAGGCTATCATTCTTCTAGTGTTGCAAGTGGTTGCATGTATATTTGAGAAAAGAGATTTCCTTGGTTTCTCCACAAGTCTAGTCTAGATTTTTCTTGTGCATGCATAGCAAATTCAAATATGATGGTGCGACTTGTGTTGGTGGACAAGTCAATGTTTGAGAGATGTGGTTGTGTGATTTAATAGAAAATGCCATGGTATAACTCAAAAAATGTGACGTGTTTAGGGATATGGACAACAATCTTCTGTTGCAAAATTTAGTGTAGGTCACAACATTGATTGTGGCATTATATTTTGCTTCTCTCACTACTTTCTCTCTTTTTCTAGACTGTCAATATAATAATCTCCTACAAACTAAGTAACCCACCTATTATAACAAGATGCTCCAATCTCACAAAAGTAACTAGTTAGCACTTAGGAGAGAAAAAGTCAATTTACATTAAAAATACAACTACAACACCCATTATTGACTTGCCAACTAGGGGAGTTAAGCATGTTCCAATAGTTGTGATAGTATTAGTGGATTTAATGCCCAATATTTTTCATAGCATAACACTAGTAGTTGTGACCTGAGAGTTGTTAGTGTCAAGACTATGAGTACTTATAATTTAATGAAATGTATTCTTTAGATCTAAAAAGCAACAAATCACGTGATGCTACATCGATGCACTAACAAAACATGACTTAATGCACAACTATCAATCTACCCCTTTTTGGAGGTTTTTCCAGACACCTCAACAAAATGCATGCTGATATGGCATTATATTTGATGATGTGGACTTAAAATCTTAGTTATAAGCAAGAGCGTTGCCAAGTAAACTACAAAAAAAATTTAAAAGTAATTTGAAATTGCCATAAATAATTTTGAGAGGCACAAAGTTAGGGTGCTCAAATATCAGGCCCTCTCCAGTATAACCCCCTTTAAATGCCATTACAACAATATTAAGATAATAATAATTAGTCGATAGGCTTTATATGTGAGCATTATAGTGCTTGGAAAATTGTCTCATGGATTCACGTCGGAAATTTTTCTAAACTTGTCGGTTGTTCCTATCAGCGTATTCCTTAAACCTCCTATGGATGCAAGTGCTAGTTATAACAGCTTGTCTAATGTAGGGGCTGATAACAGCTTGTCTAATGCAGCTTGTCTGATGCAGAGTTTAAATGACTTGGGTGGAAATAACCGCGATTCTTCGGGTGGAAATAACCGATAGAATTTGCAATATTTACTCGCTGTATAATATGCAAATCCCTACACTTCTCTCGTCAGAAATACGAATCTAATTACAAAATTCCTGTTCTGTCGGAAGTATGCAATCAGATATTCTGTTTCTGACCGAAATTTCGGTAGGCGCGCATTATGTAGCAATTTATTAACGAGAAAGTACGTTTAGAATTTTTTTAAAAAAATAATACTTTTGTCGGTGGAATAGATGCAAACATTATTCTGTCGCAATGGAACATTTATTTGTTCCATGCCCAGACCATGATAAAACTACAATAGCACCACACTACAAACAGCAGCAGTCCTCTCATAACCCACATTCATTGTTCTGTTGTCTCAGAGTTCTATCAAGCCGACCGTTGACAAATCACCCAACATGGAGCAAAGCTTAACCTTTGAGCAGATAGACTAGCATATCCCAGATTAACACAGTATGCACAAGCCAGGGAATTTTTGGATGGATACTTAGTCCTGAGTACACTTTTTTTTTTTCTTAGTATTGATAAAATGCAGATTACCACACCAACAGGGACTGAACGAAGAAACAACTGGACAAAAGCAAAGCAACCAGCACAGTGACTCCAGATACAGAGAAAAAAGGAGAAATTTCCCTCAGCCGCCAAATATGCATGGCATGAGTTGGATTGGCCCATTGTAGATCGTTACAGAATAACAAGTGCAATCATAAAACCCTCAGTAATACAGCACAGCAGAATAAACACCAGTCTCAGAAGACCAACCATCCTAGAAAAGAAGATGATATCAGCAGTAAAAACGGAGACCAAGATGGCTGGGAGACTTCAAAGCCGAACAGCATCAAACCTGCACTGTATCATTTTCAGTTGATTTCTTTGGTTGATATTGTTGATTTAAACAAAAACAGAACGATGAAAAACAGAAATAACAGAACACACACTCAGAAATAAAACAGAGGACACAAAGATTAAAAGATTAACGTGGTTCACCAGAATGCCTGGCTACTTCCACAACGAACAGGGGATTCACTTTTTATTAATCTCTGTTTTTCATATGCATTCAGCATATACACCCTCTCACATTTTCATCTAACTCTCTAACTCTCTATATAGAAGATGCCAATAGAATATGGCTTTTACCGTGGAAGACAAACGGTTTCAAGAAACTACAGTTACAAAGGAGGACTGACGCAGCAGTCTTACACAGCATATTCTCTGATAAACTCCAGCCAACCGTTACAAATGAACTTGGCTTCACACGTAGTTTCACAATAAGATTTTTAGTTTATTGATTAACGACGGAGGAACAAACACATATGTTGAGGCACCCCATGACTGTTGTTAACCAGAAAAATGATCTTAATCTCACATTTTTTTCAACTTTTAAAACATTCTAAATATTAAAAGTATCAGAAAATTGATTTTAATCTCGTATTTTGCAAGTTTTTAAATATAATAAATATTGAATACTGAACGTTATGGAAAACACAATTGAAAATTCTAGTTAAGTTTTTAATTACAATGGTGATTATTTTAGGCAGGTACTAATACAAAATACATCCCAAAGAAAAGAAAATATGTTAATTTCTCTGTGAACAAAATGCATGAAGCATGGCAGAAACTCTCAGGTTCAAAAAATACAATAAGTAAAACACTAGCTGTAGTCCAATACCCAACCGCAGACTTGACTAAACACCGAACCCCAAATATCTACAATGAAAAGTAAATGGAGAACACAAAAGATTAATAACACAGCATACTACTATTTTGCAGTGGATTTGTAGCGGGCATCGTGCACATCTATAGATAAAGTAAGTGGTGTGGTTATGTCGATGTAATTCGATCTGTAAGCCGTTGCCCATACTACGCAAATACGTTGCTTGTCCACCTGAGGGAGACTCTTAACCACATTAAGCACTGCATTATCAAGCAGGGTCCCTTTGTAAGGTCGGTCTTTTATTGTAAATTTTGCCATTTTAGGAAGCCAAGTTGTGAGAAAAGAAACTCGAGAATCTCTTGAAATTATTATCTTTCCATCTCCAATAGCTGTTGTAAACCCCAGTAAAATTTTGAAAAGCTGATCATCGCCGTTTCCCAAATAGACGCTATTTAACATTTCAAAAAACTCTTTATTCTCACAAAATGCCATAAATGCACCTTTGAGTATTCCTCTGTCGCAAAGGTCGATAAGACCAAATAGCGACCCCAAACGTGAACAAATACTTTCGGGGGATTCGCCGCATTCTCCACGCCGCTTTTGGGATTCAGAAATGAAACATTTGATGGTCGCACTGAACTCTTGCAAGAGCACACGCCCGCATACATCCACAACATCTCTGGATGTATTTCCCTTTAAAATGTCCTGTAGTTTCCTCTGCACAGTACTGTCGGCGCTTCTTTTAGCAAGGGAGACCATTTCTTTCATACAATTTTCCACAAACTCTATATGGTCGTTGTCGTCCTTCTCAAGCCTGGCAGCTAAATCTGGTAAAAGTTTCAACCCCAGACCAGAGAGCACATTTCGAATTTGGGACTCTTGCTCAGAACTCCATTGAACTGCTTCCAAATATTGCATGCATTCATTGATGCAGTCGTCAGCCAACAACTCCGAAGCAACAGAAAGAATGGCTAGGCATTCCTTAACATTGGAGAAATACACACGCTCGCCATACAAGAGTTCAATGCACTTCAAATAGTCATCAAAGTTATGAGAAGTAGTTACCCTTATTTCAGTTGGCTTGTCCGATGGCCACCGT
Organism: Cunninghamia lanceolata; assembly: GCA_027924645.1. Lineage (NCBI taxonomy): Eukaryota > Viridiplantae > Streptophyta > Pinopsida > Cupressales > Cupressaceae > Cunninghamia > Cunninghamia lanceolata. The sequence continues at coordinate 275,995 of BSBN01000413.1, forward strand.
TTCGACAGCTTGGCATCAAAAAACTTCGCCCTTTCCAGAATCACAGAATGGAGATAAACTGGATTTCTTTCGTACTTTTTTTCATTTGGGCTTGCCAACCACAATGTTACATCAGCAGAGGTGAGAGCTCCGAATCGAAACTGAGCTTTTGCCATTACAAAATGGAAACTGTTGAAGATAAAATGCAGCTAAACTAAAAACTAAAATAGATAAATAATCAAAGACACAGAGATAAAATCAGAGACACGAATTTAACGTGGTTCACCATCAAGATGGCTACATCCACCAAGGAAAGCAGGGCACACTATTCCATTAATCAATCTAATTACAATAGTCTTAAGAGAATGAGAAGGAAATTATATACTCTTCAGGGAACTCAAGAGACATGGGAAGAGGAAGACGAAAGGGCAGTGACAGTTGGGCTTCATTTCCAACAGAAACAACAGGAAAACGATTATCCCTTTCTATGTATAAGATCTGGGAACAAAAAAAATAATCCTCTTTTAATGAGAGGTCACAAATTCAAATTCAACAAGGAGAGAGTATATGTGTCTCTTGTTGAAGCATAGTTATGTGTTTTGTATGCTAAAATAAAAACAAAATAAGAAACTATGCATCAAATCAAAACTCTTATTTCATACCTACTAGCACTTGCACCCATAGGAGGTTCAAGGATTACACCAATAGGAACAACCGATAAGTTTAGAAAATTTTCCGGTGTGAGACAATTTCGAGCACTATAATGCTCACATATAAAAGCCTATCGGCTAATCAGGTGTTTTGAATTTTGAATTTTTTTTTTGTGGATAATGGACAAGAATGAAATTTAATTATGACAAATGAGGGATTAAAATAGAATTTTTTATCCTTCTTGTCTAACTTTCATTGTTGCCTTTTATCCCTTTTGTTCCTTCATGTGTTTTGAATATCTTATTATTTTTTCTCCTTTGCAATTTTTAATATTATGGATGTCCAGCTTCTTGTTCTTCGTGCAACCTCATATTTATCTCTCCTTCTAAGTCCAAACTGGTTTGCAATTCACCATTTTTTCCTACAGCTCTTCTCATCCTGATGATGAATCACAGAGTGTGATTCAAAACATTGATAACAAAATTCTCACACAGTTGAATCTAGAAACTTTATTGCATAAAATCTTACACACCTTACAATTTGTCGTAGTTGCATTTAGCAACTTCAATGAAATTAAGTGAGTTACAATTTGTTAAAACTCAAACTGCAAATCAAACATAGTGCCATGTTGGTGTTCAAAAATGTGTCTCCACTCTCTTAAATCTAACACTCAAAACCAAGACAAGGCGAATGAGACTATCTCAAATAGAGAGGCAAGGCTCATCCACAAAAAAATGAATGGTTTGAAACTAATGCATGGGACAAGGCACCTCCTCTTCTTCTTCAAGCTCTACTAAACCCAAGACGATATTTCCCTAGGTCTCAATAGGACAATTAAGAGAAATAAAATATCATAACTTGAGCCTTGACTAACCATGCCCTATGCTAACCATGAATAGACCCTTAAGACATCATGCATAGTAGATGAAGATAGATTGGCACATGCATCAAATGATGGTGAACAAGTTTATATCATCTAAGGTGAATCCCCTTGAGTTACCTTCTACATATGTAGACTAAAAACCATACAAGCATGATTCTCTTAGCATGCATTTGATTTAAGTTCTCTTAATATTTTAACAAGGTTTTTTTTTTTTAACCCAGGGGTATCCCCGCGACCTGGCCCAGCGGCCCGTATCTTGGGTACCTGAGGCGAGACTAATCCCTTGGGATGCACCCACTCACCCGTAGAACTAGTGCATCTTAAGAAGCAGACCCTCGGAGTCGAACCCAAGACCTTGGGGAGCAAACCCGAGACTTAAGCCTCCTCCGCTGACCAGGTAGGGTTTGGGGTTAATATTTTAACAAGGTTTATAATGTGCATGAGTGCTTCAGGATTAAACTGTGTGTAAGTTTTTCTCTCAACATTTCGGATCATACTCCATGATCCATCATCAGGAGAAAAAGAAAGCAAGAGAGTAGAATTAGAATGATAATTTGCAGAGCAAGCTAGTTAAAAAGAAGGGGGGAAGGATAAAGGTGGCACGGAGATCAATAGACCTAAAGGAAGGAGCTACACAAATAAGAAAAAACACTAGTAAAGAAGCACTTACAAGAAGGGTCCTAAGAAAAAACATTACCCCTAATGTTTTTTTCTTATTTGTGTAGCTCCTTCCTTTAGGTCTATTGATCTCCGTGCCACCTTTATCCTTCCCCCCTTCTTCTTTTTAACTAGTTTGGTTTACAAATTATCATTCTAATTATGCTCTCTTGCTTTCTTTTTTTCCTGATGATGGATCATGGAGTATGATCCGAAACGTTGAGAGAAAAACTTACACACAGTTTAATCCTGAAGCACTCATGCACAATATTATGGACTATGAAAATCTGATGTCTATTAAGGTTTATAATACTGAATCATCTAGACTAGCAAGACAAGAAACTAAAAAGTAAATTAAAAAATAAATATGCTTTAAATATTTGGATGGTCTAGTAGGGGGACAAGCAACTAAAGACTAGATCCTAGATCACATGGCCAACTAAGTTAAAACAATACCCCTAACATCGACATATTTAAAGTTTGAACTAAAACACTAGGTATGCAATTGACAACCATAAGCGCACGACTCTATAAACCAACAAATGCAAACCTATACGTAACTAGAAATATTTATTAATGAGTGGCCATTGAACAATACATGATCAAATATGACAAATCCATATGATATACTAAAAAGAGGAGTTTAACAGGGCCCATTTTAAATTTAAAAGATGAAGTGACGCCTAGATAGTATGTCACGGGGGCACTTGGATTAAAAAATCAACTAAATGAAAAAACCATGTCTGAGATGGGGTTAGGGACCAAGCTAAGGTTAATCACCTGGGGTAGGCGCTCAAGCACATGTCATATCAAAGGATCTTTGAAAAGATATCAAGGACAACCCAATTAAATATTATATGTAAAAGAAACCCGAATAAAAGACATGTCACGTGGGTTTAGCGGTGCCGTGCGCATAAGAGACTTGGGCGCTAAGCAAAGTGCATGTCTTTTTCTTTTATGTCCCACTCCATTGTGAACGCAGGCCAAGGAAGATTCGTGAAGGATATGAAGGACGATTTTTTATGATGTTAACAAATACATTTTGGAAAACGGGGTAGACTAGACATGAAATGTATTATTTGTCGATAGGCTTTTATATGTGGAAAATGGGGTAGAGTAGACATGAAATGTATTATTTGTGAGCATTCTCACGCTCGGAAAATTGTCTCACGCCGGAAAATTGTCTCAACTCGTCGGTTGTTCCTATCGGGTATTCCTTGTACTCTCTTCATCTCCTCTCATCCATGCTTTATCTTTTGTAGCAGGTGTTTTTTAAGGGGAGAGGAGCCGGCCAATCCTAATTTTATTTCCATAAAAATTTTAGCATATCTTTATGAGTAACCTAAAAAGCTTAAAGTTATTGGTTTGGTTTTTGGTGGTAATGACAACTAAGGGAGAGGGGCCAGCGGCTGCCCACCCTAACTTCGCGCACGTCAAGCACATTTAAAGCTATTCTTTCGGCGTCTGGGCACTTATACATTTCCCTGTAGGACGCGTTATGTGCACATGGGTCGAAAAATGGTCATTTCAACATGTCGCCCCATAAATCTGCACCAATGTGTCGGTAACCGCTCGCCATCACATTTGTACACTTGTCTTAATTTCATTGGTTAATTTACAAATGTATTAGTGCATTTGTGAGCATGTATTGGTGTATTTGTGAACATGTACAAATGTTGTGAACATGTATTGGTGCATTTGTGTTGATTTATTTGGTTGGTATTTTACATGTATTGGTTCTTTTTAAAAATTTAATTGGGGGGTCAAGTGATTAAAAACATAGCGGTTATTGGGGCATGGGTGGCAACTGGCCCCTCTCCCTTACAAGATGAGTTGTTATGTGCACATAGGTTTTTAAGTAGTCATTTCAAAGTGTTGATCAAAACCCACATAAACGTCCGAGTGCGCTATGACCATCAAAAAAGTTTCACAACTCCACCAATATATATATATATATATATATATATATATATATATATATATATATATATATATATATATATATGAGAATAAAAAATTTATTGTTTCACCTAAATAATTTAAAATCCCATAGTAAAATTTTATAAGGTCATGTTATATAATTTGTGTTGCCATGTTAGGGTTTTGTGTTGGCACGGATTGCACTCCATTTAGTAGCCAGCTTATAACATTTGAGGTTCACATAAAGAATGCCTTATGCACCCATTCAAAGAACTAACATTTTACCCTAATCATTTTTTACACTCCACTTTGCTTCTTTTATAGCCACAATTGCATTCATGATTCTAGAAGGTATGAATCATCTCCACTCGAGCCCAAGAATTGACTTTGGCGAGCTACACAAGTGAAAGGTAATGACTTGTCTCCCATTTTTGTCCTTCCAATGGAGTATGAGGTCAATCATTTGGTTTATGACTGTTTGTTTCATCATTTGACTATGTGATCAAACCATCCCTACTGGACTATATATCTTTTCCATCATTTGTGCGGCCTCCTTTGCAGTTGTTGAGGCAATCATTGTACCGCCGCTGGTATTTTGAATGATGGGAATTTCTTTCCGAACCCTCTCCACTTATGCATAAGCATTGACATGTACATTTGTAAAAATAATATGTTTAATTGTTTTATCAAGGGATTCAGACTCATTTATGATTTAGGGTTTAATTTCTATATGAGTTTCATATATATATATATGAAACCATATATATTAAGGGTTTCATTTTTTGACTTGTATATATTCAGGGTTCATTTTTAACCTATAATGTAACGCAATATCATTTATTTGTAAAAATATATGTAGTAGTTTTCTGCTGTTGGTTTCTGGTGCAGGAGCTCCCCAGTTTAGTCATTTTGTTGGCTATTTAATTGTCTTCATGTTATTTTGGTTATCCCTAAGGCTTTGAAAGCCATTTTCATACTTTGTAATAAGGACTTAGTCCATTTTATTTGACTAGTCCACTAGAGTGTTTGATAAGACCTATTTTCTAGGATTTCTCTTTTAGAAACTTGGAGTTTTTTAAGAAAATAAACTTTTCCCATCGTTTCACTGCCTCTCATGGCAGTTGTACGGACAGAATGGGAAGTGGAAAGGTTAGAAAACTTTCCAAAAACTTTTGTTTTGTATAAACATGCCGAGAAGAATGAAAAAAGACAGTTGTTTGGAGTGCAAACAGTGTTTTTCTACTTTTTGAGGAAGACAGTCATCCGGTACGGCGTGGTACGGTCAGTACAAGGTTTGAAGGTTGTGAAATCTGTTTATGCATTGAATAACCTTTCCTTGGAGTCTAGTTTGTCTTCTTGACATTTTTTGTAGAGGGAGTATCCAATCGATTTGGAAAAACTACTCTAAACCCTCCAAAAGCTAGGTTTTGAGGAAAGATGTATAGTTTCTCCTCTGTCCTTTGAAAGATACCATTATTCTTCAGTAGGATGGAATGAGAAGGCTTTCATTTCATGTTTTTGTTGTTGATTAGGTCTGCACTCCAATCTCTAGGTCTCTTGGCATGCATTTAGCTAGTCTTACTAGTGACTAGTTAAGTAATTGATGGTGGACTGTATTAGGACAGTAAAGATAGTCAGTTTGTTTTAACAAATATATGGTGGAGTTTATGTTTGCAGGTGGAAATTGACTAGTGCAGGACATTGGGGGACCTTATACATGCATATTGTATGCATTTTCCTTCACATTGCTCTCCATTTAGGCTTTGTTTTCAAGAAAATGACAATTTGCTGTCTCTGAACTCCAACAGCCCAGTACGACTCTGCATGTGTGGGTTGCATTACATATTCATGTTGAGTATTTGGACCATACATTGAGAAGTGGTGATCATATGGAGTTATGAGTGTTTAGTGTTGTGTAAATGTTCTCTTTGTTTACAAAGTTAACCTCCCTTTTAAGACTCTTTCCTTAAGACAGTCATAAGACAGTTGTTGTTTTCTGTCAGAGCAAATAACATTAGTGATGTGTTGGCCTGAGATTTCATGTTGATCCAGCCTTGGTAGGTGTATGTTGTTTGAAGATCCCTGTGGATAGAAGAGTAATGCTAGTTTTGTTGTTCATTTGGGCTATAAGATATAAACTGTCATTGCAACACTGTCCTAGGTCAGTCATACTGCTGTTGCTGTCCATTGCCTCAGAGAATGTTGAAATTAGTCATTTGGTCAGAGACCTTGTTATTCTCCATGTCTTAAACAATCCTATGTCAAATTGTGTATGGAGATCCTGCTAGCATAGGTGTTAAGAGTGGGATGATGTCCTTGAAGGTGAATGTGTTGATTGTTTGGGTAGAGTAGTGACTCCCCAAGGTGAGTGTTGAGCAGCCTGTGTGGTGGACCTAGGTGTGGTCCTAGGCTAGATCAATCACTTGAACAAAGCCTTGTGTAGGTTTATAAACAATCCACCTTTGGAAACATTAAGAAGGAAGCTTTGACAACCAAGTTCATTGAGTGAACTTCTGCAACCACTACCTATACCTCTGCATCAGTTTCACACTCATATATATATATATATATATATATATATATATATATATATATATATATATATATATATATATATATATATAATGAAACCCAGAAAGAGAGGCATTTAACTGTCTCAATGCATATGTCAACAAGGATTAAATAGGATGAACTTTCTAAATACATATGTGATACTCAAAGTTTTACATTCATTAACATTTCACTAGATGGAGTTACATAGTTAACTCTCACAGTAAGTTCAGATTGGTATTTCTAATTTATCTTATGATTTTGAGGTCCTATATGTTAGTGGAAATAGTGTCATTATCTAACTAGTTTAGATATCACCTCTTTGAAGGTTTAACCTATTCACACATAGGCTTAAGTTTACTTAGTCTTTTAGGAGTTGGTCTCACTTTGACATGTGTCGTTAGCTATGTGAGACACCTATTTCATTGTGGCTTGCCACTTGCCCTCACACATGTCATGTGAGTTAGACAAGTGTTGCATGCATGTAGAGGTAGTCAATAGTTCAGTCCTACCTTCCTACCTCCTTCTCCTTGCCTATTTATGTAAGGCTTCTCATTGTATTTTACACGCTCTCATTGTATATGATAGATATGTTATTGTGCTCCATTTTTCACTTGTGGAAGGTTATTCAATTTGTGCTTGCTGATTTTGGCTACTCCAACACTATCTAGTTTTCTCACAAAAGCAATTTGTGACTTGACCCTAAATTTAAAATATTCTCATGATAAGGGCCCTTGGTGTTTTGTTTGATTTGTTTTAGGATTTATGTGTTCTCTTGAACTATTTCTTTAGTGGGATTTTCTTGGGTTGGTAGGTTTTCCCTGATCTCATCTAAGATTGCCTTGATCTAGTCTTCTCTCATTCTAAGGCACATTGAGTGTGAACGTTGAATTAGGAAGAGGGATGGATATTTGTGTTGAGTGCTTTGTGTTGAGATCAAGTGTTTTCTATCTCTTTTTAGTGCTTTTGTAGTCTTACAAGGTTTATATATATATATATATATATATATATATTGAAACCCAGGAAGAGAGACATTTAACTTTCTCAATGCATATGTCAACAAGGATTAAATAAGATGAACTTTCTAAATGCATATGTGATACTCAAGGTTTTACATTCATTAATAGTTGAGGGCTTTATTTCTATTCAATAGTTTATGTTGATAGTTTATGATATATTTGAGGTCTTCTACACCAACGTTGCACACCCATGTCATTCTTTAAATGTATTTGAGGTCTTTTACAACAATGCATGCCATTAGAAATGAATCAATGTGTGCATTAAACTATGCACATCTTTATACAACTTGAAATATACATCTATTTCCGATATTATCAAATACATATTTTTCATACTTTTATAGTATTGTACGTAGGCATTTTGTGTACAACATTGTAAATTTTATCAACTTCTCAACTTTTGTTATTTTGTAATGTGGAAAACAACAAGGATATAAAATATTTCTAGTACACAATTAACTTATATTTTTTAACTTATATATAGTTGTATATACACACATATCTATCTACCTATCTATCTATCTATTGAACAATATACTTATACATATGGATAAAAGGATAGATATGTGTGTTCACATATATCAACTATATATACATATCTAGTGTTTAGTGTGGAAAAGAGAGAGAATGATAGTGTTTGCAAACTAGGTCAAGCCCCTCTTATCGTGCACTAACATTCAGAATATGAATCGAGCTCAATCACAATGAGAGTGATAAGCTACAGGCATCCTATTCCTCTTTGCTATACCTGAAAAGGTGTCTCGACTAGAGTTATGCAAACCCTAACAAGCCAAGGAGAGCTCAAACCCTAGTTATAAGATATGCACTAACAGACAGATTTTAAGAGCAATAACCCACAGACTGATCACAGAAAAGCAAACAAGAGGTAACATTAACTGTGCACCTAAAATCTGGAGGCTTGCTAGACTTGGGTGCCCACCCCAACATCCTATAAGTTTTTCATTAGTAAAATTATCTACACCAGGTATTTGTGCCTTTGTTAAGGATACCAAATCTTGGTTTTTAGATCCTGTTAGGCTTGGGAACTCACCCCGAAGTCCTGCAAGCTTTTCAAAGATGAAATTACAACTTCCGTGATGACTGTACCTGTAACACCTACTTCTCCTTCGCTCCTTTCCATCTAATCTTCCCAAATCTAACCTGCACAAGCAAAAGAAGGAGAAAGATGGTTGTGTCCATATAGGAGTTTGCCTCAGTCAAACCCCATCTTTGGTATTTCTACCTCAACAATAGCCAATGTCAAAGTATGCAAATGTGTGTGCTTGTAAACCAAGTTTGTAAGCATAAACAAATGCAAGATCCTAAATGACTCAAGCATCAAGGATTAGATCCACAAATGTTTCACTCAAGAAAACACCAACTTCACCTTAAGAAGATGACATCAATGAAGACTCGTAGAACAAGAAGGCGAGGCAACCGTATTAGCAGAGGATTCCAAAACTCAAGTTGGAGGCTTCAACCCTTCTCCCGATCGTACAAATGGTTTGATAAACCCTAGGAAGAGCAAGATAGACTCAAGATCTTAATTCCTAATCTCCACAACATATCTCCATGATAGCAAAGATCAAATTCTTCAATGAGTTTCAACACTTTGTAGATCTTCAATAGCACTAGTAGCAGAATTACAATGTAGTAAGCTTGCATGTGAGTTGTGTGTGATAAAATGATTTTCAGTTCTCTTTAAATACCTAACCTTAGGAGGGAAATAAATTGAAATAAAATGCCGACATCATGCGAAAATGGAATTTTGAATTCCGAATCTTAAAACACACAACATAAGCCGACATTAGAGAAAAATTTAGAATCTTGAGATTTAGTGTAGGACTAGGGCGCGGGCACCCAAGTCCAACCCCCAGATTTTGCTCCAAATCAAGTTTAAGGGTGACCTAAATGTCCAGAATCCATCATCTCTTTCCAGGTTTGGTCGCTAATTACCTCAAAATGTGACATTTCCTTGATAAGGTAGTTGTTAATCAGGGTTTAGATTGGTCCAATAATGAAAGGAGTAGTGGGACACTAAAATGTAGGAGCTAAACTTAGTGAATTTGTGCTAATCCAAGCAGGAGCACAATTTACGACATAACATTTAGCCCCACTTTAGTGGCCATACGACACTACATGCATATGCAACTAAAGGAAAGAAAAATATAGTAATCACAAAAGGATACTATAGAGGAAATCAAATGTTGCCAAGCATAAGGTAGAAGCCCACAATCTGCAATCTTACAAGATCACAAAGGTTAGGAACCGCAACCTGCAAAGAAAGATATGTTAGACAAAATAATCAAATCAACCTGCAAACAACAAACAAATGAGTCAGTCATAAATGCTTAAAGGGGTGAGTGGTGAGACATGATTATGGTGGAAAATCGTGGGAGATATATGCTCCCCCTTGTTTCTGTTTGCTTAGTTCGAAAAGGAGAAACAAGGTGGTAATCTTCACACACAGATTTCAAGAGATCTTGTTGAAAAATACTTTGGTAGGGTTATTTTTTCAAATAATGACAAGACGCAAAGCATTCAGTCTGATGAAGGGTGGAACCAGGATTCCAACGCAACAAATGATGTCGAAATCTGAGTTCGGAAGCCCGAGATAGAGATGTTTGATCACAAACATGTGCACTTGTTGCTCATAGATAGTGAAAAGGAATTCTCATCCATTTACTATAAGTAAAGGGTCTTTTCACTTTTTCACTATTCATTTGTCACTTTCACTTTTAGAGAAGAAGAGGAAAAAGAGAGAGCTACGATGCTGACACGATTTGGGAGTCTCATCTTGTAGATTTGGGAGACATACTTGAGGGGATTTCTCTCCTCTTTGATGATAGTTTCAACATGGTTGTTGATACATCTATATCTTCTTTGGAGATTGGCATTGATGATTTTACTCCTTCACTTGATTTGTCACATTTATTGGTTGTTTTTTATCTTGATTATGTGGTGGATTATTCATGATTTGAGATTCCTAGTAACTGTTCAGAGATTTCTATTTGGAAACTTCCTTCCTCGTTCTTTTAGTTAAGCATGGAGTGGCTTCTTCATCATTCAGTGGACTTGTTTCTTCCTAAGGGGAGAGGTGTAGCTTGTAGGCATTGAACCATCTTTTATTTTAAAGCATACTTCATTGGCATTGGAGCTTCTTCATTATGGGGGGGATATAATGTCTCTCTTTTTCCTTCGTATGGGGGGATCATTGATTGTATATACATGATATATGCAGTCCTTGGGGGGTGTTATTGAGTCCTCCATCCATGCATTATTTTTGTTTTCTTTTCTCTTTTTTGGAAAGACATTTTCTCCCACATGATTTTTCTCCTTTTCTCAGATTGTGAGAGATTGCATTGCATTGTAAATGGGTACCTAACATGGTTTTGTAGTCGGGACCCATATTACATCTTGCTCATATTGCATAATAATCTCCCTAAGTTGCACTTGAGGGGGGTGTTAGAGTAAATGGTTTTAACCATTTACCGTGCTTAAGTTTTACTTAGGCAAATATTACTAGATAGTGATTATTTAGGTGCATAAAGTTTTGTTAGTTATTGTCAGTTATTTCTTTTACGGACTTGCATCTTGCCTTTATAAGGCACTATTGTACATTATGTAAAATATCTCATCTCATATGAATATATTTTCATCCCTGATGAAATAACTTCAACTTCTCTTGTATTGTGAAGGTGTTGTTTTGTAGTTTGAGGATCCTGGGAATGAGTTGATCACTCCTACATGGAGCTTCATAGGTCTCATTATCTATAGTATAATTAAGGGTGTTATCCTCCTTGTTAAATACAAAAGCTTGAGATTCTTTAGGTTTATTCACAGATTGTTTAGATGAAATCGATGCAACTTTTGATGTTTCAGTGTGATTAAGTTTATACTCCCCTATTGAAGTAGGAGTAAAATCTAATGAACCCTACTCATCACCAAGAAATGCATTTGACGATGTTTGAGAATATTGCACAACATTATCTTTGGCAAGAGGTATAGATGAATCAACTTTTAAGTTGTTTAGAATCTTATGATTGATAACTTGTTTTTGTGAATCGATATGTAAACAACTATCCAGTTCCAGATCGGCTTCGATAGTTTGAAGTTTATTTGCATAAATAAACTTTATTGATTGATGAAGGGTAGATAGAACTACCCCCATAGTATGAATCCACAGTCTTTCAAGAATCATATTATATGAAAGAGCACCAGGCATGATGTGAAAAGAAGTGGATAATGTCACGGGTCCCACCTTTACAAGTAAAGTTATAGTACTGTAAAGTATGCAAAACCACATGCTTAAAATATAGAAGTAAAAATAACTTACAACTTTTAAATGTAAAGATAAAACTTTCTATTAATAGTAATAATAAGGAATATTATAATATCATACAATTTATCCATGTTATTACCAGAAGATAGTACAATAAAGGAATATACAAGTTACAACTCTTGGCAAAGCATGCCATATAATTATTCAATACAATGATACATCAAATGTCAGAATTACATAGTTATGATCAATTATATAAATATCCATCTTCAGCTACCATAACCCATCGGTCTTCTGTAAGTTGAAGGACAAGAACATGGTTGACGTGCTTTTTCCACCCAACCACAAAGCACTACGTTTCCCCAGAATTCTTCCTACTTCAAAGAATACCCAACCTTGTACGAAATGCCTACCAGCTCGGAACAATTGGTAGGAGGGAACACTCGATGCATGCCTGATGCCTATATGCATTTTAATCTAGAATAATCATAAGTCTTGCAAATAGGATGTGGCAGAGAAAAATATTAATCACTAGGCATTAACTATCTATCTATTTCAGTGGTACAAACATATCTTTGGCCAAAGCATAAATACATAATTGGTAGATCTTTAAAAAGAAGACCACCTTCTCTGTTAGCCCACATTCGGCATCATATCCCGGAAGGTAAGCTCATCATACACATAGAAAAACAAACTAACTCTATTGCAAAATAAACACAACGATACTAGCATTTGACTGAAATGTGGGCTAGTTTCATTTGCAAAAGAAAACTATATCAAATGATTCTTCCTGGCAAAGTTTAATTGTTCCAAATTATGTTTGATCTTAATGAAATTTCATAACGATTGCATATAAAGGTGATCAATGACAAATGCAGTGAAGAGAAAGAAAAAAAATACACATGAGCTTCTATATATAGATGTTTATGTGAGTTTGGATTGCAATCCTAACTTCTATTAATTAAGTGGCTCCTTGCTTACTAAATTTACTTTTCCGTTCTTTCCTAGAACTGATAATTGTTAAGATACGTATTGAATTGTACTGTTTGTTTACTATATGAATATCTTATTTAGAAAAGAATGCATGCTTACTTATTGCATTATATTTCCTAAAGTTATATCTAAGGGCATTATTTAATATAATAATTATTAATTAAATCTAAGAATTCATTTATCACTTCCATCTACCTTCATTTCTAGGTTATTCAGTGTTCATAAAGAGAGAGAGAGAGATACAAGTTAATGAAGTTAAATAAACTAGAGGGCGACTTAATTAAATGAGGTCTAAAAGTATTTGATTGGCAAGGATTTATACACATAAGAATAAGAGGTAATGTTAGCAGACTAGTATAGATATCATGACACACAATTTTGTTTGGTTAAGGAGGAATCAATCACAATGTTTGGGTAACATCTAGGTATACAAGAAGGGGGTTCACTGTCATTGTACATGCAACAAATTTGGTTGAGATAGTGATAATGTTTATCAATCTGAGTGAAGCCAATAGCCATTTACACAGAACCCTATATATTCCTTTAAAAGAAACTGACTCTTATCCTGTCCGATTCAAAGTAAAAAGGGAGATAAAGTTAAAAGAAAATAAGGCTGATCATAATGTTTTTAAAGGCCGATACTATTCTTAAAAAAAGGCCACTGTTATAAGGAAAAGAGCGCAACATACATGTGATGTTTAAGCATACATGCGATGTTTAAATCGCAGAGGAAAAAAATACATATACATGCAATATTATATCAATGATTCTTATAAGAATTACGTGAAAGACTTAAAGATTGCTAAAGAAGATAAAATCAGGCCGATTTGTTATAGAAAGGTAGTGCATACATCCAAAGGCCGATCATATTAAAAACGATGATCAATTCTATCTGAATAATGGTTGATTTCTGTCATGCAAGGCATATATAACGATTTAAAGGTGAAGCAGAGATATATTAGTTGTTTCAAATATTTAAAGGCTGAGAAACTATAAAAGGAGGTTGATGGAATGGTAACAAAGGAAATAAAAATGATTTGTTTAATTTAAACACCATGTTGAATGGTACCGACAGCACTGATGAAAACAATGGAGACTAGTCCAATACAAAGAATTAGGCCGAAGCAAAATAAAAGAAGCCATTGAAATATTTACATGTTGATGATAGTAAACAGACTACTGAGGTAATGGCCGAGCCATGAAGAAGAAAAAAAGAGAAAAGAATTTTAGAGAACAACATTTAGAACATTATTACTAGTTAATAAAAGATCAATAGGGATCCACTCAAACATGAACAAGTCTGGGGAAGAAAGCTTAAAGGCTGAATGAAGACAATTTAAACAATAAAAAAGGTGATGCATGTTAAAAGAGTGAAGAAATATTATGAAAGGCGTATAAGCTTCAATACAGGCTGACTTCCCATTTCGTAGGTCACAGGCAAAGAAGGTAAGGAAGGTTTAAAACAAAGAGAAATCAACCGAAGAAGTAAACATAGATTAAAGAAATCAAACAGATCGTTCATTGGAGGAACTACATACTGGTTGCCATGTTTATATGGCTTTGAAAAATGGTAAAATAAATGATAAATATCTGTGATCTCCCAAGTGCTTTCCCTACGTCTCTCTTTGCTCTATTTATTGAAGTCTTGTGTCGTTCTCCCTCTATTGTTTTTTTCTGTGTGGCTCTCCAAGGCGTATCTCCTCTTTTAAAAAGATTTCCTCTTTTTTAATTTTAGTTCGTTTCTAATTTTTTTTCTTTTTCTTTTTGTCTTTTCTGATTTGCATGCAAGTCTTTTTGCTTTTAAAGTTTTGATATTATCTTTTAAAATTTCAAAAGAAAATCATCTTCGTATATATATTAATAATAAAATATAAAATTTTAACTTTAATTTATCACATTATATCAAAAGGAACACTTTTAATATTAAGTATAATAATCAAATCATTTAATTATACATCCTAAAGAAAGTATAATGATATCGTAAATTAAAAGGAATGTCTCTAACAAAAGCTATTAATTACTTTCATTGATCACTTCACCATTTTACATTAAAAGCTCAACAAAGATCATTCCCTTGAAACAAAATGTGACACCACAAATAGATAAAGAATGCAAGATGCAGTATGAACTACGTGATTGTGTGTGCGTGTATTAAAGTTTCCTCAAGCCAATTCTTGCAAGGTTACTAGAACGCCTCTACCTTAACCATGCCCTTGCCTTCGACATTTCCTGCACTCATTTACACTCAATTTTTGATTAATAGGTTAGTCAATAAACCATAGCTGAAGTAACATATAACATCTAAATTCATCATTTTGTAACTTTCTATTTGCATATATGAAAAATAATGATGACATTTCACTTTTATTCAACGACAATTTACCTATTAATAGCATAATCACATTAAAATATCCAATAATTCAAGATATAATTGGGTTCAAAGAGTTTAGAAAGTTTTAGACATGACAAGTACCTAGGGATTGTCTACGAACATTATCAAAGCCACGAATGCTAAGCTTATCTGGTTTAATTAACTTTGTATCAATGTTGATTTTATGCAGTAAATTAACACCACAAACATTAAGAGTCGATCCATTGTCAACCATAACTCTCTTTATCAGATTTTTGTTTATAGTGATAAAGATTATAAGAGGATCATATTTTTTTGAACTTCCATAGAGGTAAACTCATGTTGTTGAAATACAATGTCTATTTTTGTCACATGCATACAAGCTAACAAGGCTACTACATCATCAAGCTTAATAGTCGATGGTACAACCACCTTTTGTAAAGCTTCTTGGAGCATTTTTTAGTAGGTAGGCAATGTTTGTATGAGTTCCCAAAGAGAGATCTTAGCAAGAGTAGCATGAAGCTTCTCAACAAGATCATAATCTTGACCAACCTTATGCGTTAAACGAGGTGGTTGAGGAAGCATAGGCTGAGAGGCTAGTAAAGATATCAAAATAGTGGGTGTGTGCAAGATCATGATGGGCCAAACAGTGGCAATAGAGAAAAAAATAAATGAAAGTGTTAGCCAAAATTGTGAAACACTTTTTAGGCTTGGATTTAGGCTTGGGAAGTTTTCTCAAAACAGATATCCGTTATGGAAAAAAAAAATTTAAGTATTTTTCCATAATAGATATCTGTTTCTTTAAAACAGATATCTGTTTCTTGAAAACGAATATCCGTTTCTTCTATTTTGATTTAAAAATTCCACCCCCCCAAAATTTAGGCTTGGGAATCTAAACCTACCTTTTCAACGTGAATGAAGAATTCATATGTTTTTATAGATTTTCCTCGACTTCACCCTTGATGTTGACAGACTTTTTTTGATCCAAATTTGATAAAATCAAAAGGGTATATTCGAGACACTATTAGGATTCTAAAAATATAATATTATCTTATTATAATTTATTAGGTAATTATTAATAATTTTCTACCTACACTATGTCTAAATTCCTGAGAGACACACTGATTGAAAAACATCCATAACTTTCAAATCATTCGACCTTTTTCAAATTAGAAAGTTGCATCACACTCTACACTTCATTAGCTACAGGTCTAAAAAAATTTAAATTTCATATTTTTTTGACTAAATTAGGTTAGCTGGAAAATTGCTTTTTAATAAATTTTTAAAGTTGTAGTAACAAATTCATAACTAATTATTTACTTACAAAAGCATTCATAAAAATATGCGTCACATCCGGTAATGTGTCCCCTACTTGTATCTAAAGATTCAAAAAAAAAAAAAATCTCATATTTAGGTTGGTTGGAATGACACCTAATTTTTATTTTTTTTCAAAAATTTAAGTAGTGCCTCATTGAAATATCCAATTTTCACCAAATAAATATATTTTTTTCAAAAAAAAAAGTAGCCCATAAACTACATTCAATTTCCTATAAATTTTATTACTACATATTTTTTAAATTATGTAGGTAACCCATTCGAATTTTCTCGTGAAGTTGCTTAGGTTTGTTTTTTAGCCTTTTCATTGCCACTTAGAGATGTTGTTTGGACCGTCATGATCCTGCACTTACCCTAGTTGATTGATGTTTATTTTATTTATTATTCTGCGTATTATATGTATGAGCAACCACATTGTGGTTAGAATATTGTGATCCATCTTGATATGGCTGATTTTGACTTGTGAAATTTGTTTAGCTTTTTTATAGATGCAATCAGGAGGTTGAGAAGAAGTCACAAAACCTCTTACAATGAGCATCGGTTTCGTCTGTGTTTTAGGCACATCGAAACATAGATTGACCACCATATTCGGTTTCATAGGTTCTTCTTGAGATTTAGGTGCATAAATTGCATTTACTAATCTTTGAAATAATGATGGTTTAGGAGTTGTAGTGGAATATTCAATAGAGATAAAGTCAATCAAGGCTTCATCTAACATATTGAAGTCATCACAACTAAATGGCTCATCATATGCATTAAATTCTTGTAAAAACAAATCTGACATTTCCACATTATCTAATTAACCCATGACTTAAATGTAACACAAGATATCATATATTTTGCAAAGATGAAACTAGAGATCACTATGCAAATAACAATATTTCAATTTTACGCCCTTTCAATGAAAAGATATATATATCAATCAAAATGCAATGCATGTACTTTTTATAAAAGATGGTTTGCAATCTAAATCTGATTTAGAACACCAAATACAATTAGATCTTAATGTGAAAGGATGCAAATTATTTTAAACACAGGTTCACCAAAATGTTTAGTGTGGAAAAGAGAGAGAATGATAGTGTTTGCAAACTAGGTCAAGCCCCTCTTTTCGTGCACTAACATTTGAAATATGAACCAAGCTCAATCACAATGAGAGTGATAAGCTACAGGTATCCTATTCCTCTTTGCTATACTTGAAAAGGTGTCTCAACCAGAGTTATGCAAACCCTAGTAACAAGCCAAGGAGAGCTCAACCCCTAGTTATAAGATATGCACTAATAGACAAATTTCAGGAGTAGTAACCTACAGACTGATCACATAAAAGAAAATAAGAGGTAACAATGATTGTGCACCTGAAATTTGGAGGCTTGCTAGACTTTGCTGCCCGCCTTGGCGTCCTGTAAGTTTTCTATCAGTAAAACTATTTGCACGAAGTGTATATACCTCTGTTAAGGATTCCAGTTCTCAGTTTTTAGGTCCTGTTAGACTTAGGCACTCATCTCAAAGTCTTGCAAGTTTTCCAAAGATGAAACTACAACTTCCGTGATGATTGCACTTGTAACACCTACTTCTCCTTCACTTTTTTCTGTCTGATCTTCTCGAATCTGACTGACACAAGAAAAAGAAGGAGAAATATGGTTGTGTCTATATAGGAGTTTTCCTCAATCAAACCCTATCTTTGGTATTTCTACCTCAACCATAGCCAATGTCAAAGTACGTATATGTGTGTGCTTGTAAACCAAGTGTGTAAGCATAAAAAATGCAAGATCCTAAATGAATCAAGCATTAAGGATTAGATCCACAAATGTTTCACTCAAGGAAAAACCAACTTCATCTCAAGGAGATGACATCAATGAAGACTTTTAGAACAATAAGGTGAGCAGTCGTATCCATGAAGGATTCCAAAACTCAAGTTGGAGGCTTCAAACCTTCTCCCGATCATACAAAGGGTTTGACAAACCCTAGGAAGAGCAAGATAGACTCAAGATCTCGATTCCTAATCTCCACAACATATCTCCATGATAGCAAAGATCAAATTCTTCAATGAGCTTCAACACTTTGTAGACCTTCAATAGCACTAGTAGCAGAATTTTAGTAGTAAGCTTGCATGTGAGTTGTGTGTGATAAAATGATTTTCAATTCTCTTTAAATACCTAACCTTAGTAGGGAAATAATTCAAAATAAAATGCCAACATTGGGTGAAAATGAAAATTTGAGTTCAGAATCTCGAAACACACAACATAAGCTGACATCAGAGCAAAATTTGGAATCCTGAAATTTAGGGCAGGACTAGGGTGTGAGCACCCAAGTCCAGCCCCCAAATTTTTCTCTAAATCAGGTTTAAGGGTGCTCTAAATGTCCAAAATCCATCATCTCTTTCCCGGTTTTATCGTTAATTACCTCAAAATGTGACATTTCCTCGATAAGATAGTCATTAATCAGGGCTTAGATAGGTCCAATAATGAAAGGGGTAGAGGGACACTAAAAGGTAGGAGCTAAACTTAGTGAAATTGTGCTAACCCAAGCAGGAGCACAATTTACGACATAACATATAGATAGATAGATATGCGTGTTCACATATATCAACTATAAATACATATATAGTTGTGAACACCTAACTTTTTCCCCATAAAAAATGTAAATAGATAAAGTTTGTAAAAACTTTAAAAAGTAAAAAAATATATAAAAGAAAAAGAAAATTGAATAAAATAAGAATAAATGTAAAAAAAAAACAAAAATAGATAACTTTCAAGTTAAAATAAAGGTTAAAGAACCTTATTAATAAATAAACTTGTATTGGAGTGTGTTTCATTGGAAGTTACAATTAAAAGGTTAAATGTAATATTGTTTATTAAAGGGTGTGACAGTTGGAACCACCCTTTGGGTTATTATTTAAACCCATGAAATGGATGTAAATGGAGTTAGAGGAAATTTTATGAGATCATTGAGGAAAGGATTATTGGGTTGGTAAGCCATGAACATTGGAGAAGGGGCACATAGTGTGTGTCCAACCTGGGGTATGATGTACACCCCAAATTGTCTTGGCTAGGGCTATTGCTTGGAAAATATGTGTGTTGGTTCTGAATAAGAACTAGTATCCTCCTAGAATTTTCATGGGCTAGAAAAGGCTAAAACATTAATTCATTTTCAATGTGAGGATTAAAATAGAAACTAGATCCTAAATGGAAACAAATATGTATTTTTCCTTTTTACATAAATTATTTTTGAGATTGGAACAAAGAATAATTTTTATAGTTGAACTTTAAGAAGTATGAATAAAATTATTGTCATTTATCTATTTTGTATAATCTAATTTATAAATATTATTTGTTGCACATTTTATTAAAATTAAATCAATTATATTGTTTTAGGAAAGGGTTACAATATATTTTGGTATCGGAGCTAGATTAGACAATACTAATTATTTTTACAATTTGACATTTCTCAACTTTCATAATTTCAAAAATTTTGTGAGCCACCATGGCTAATCATTTTTTTACATGTAATATTTAAATGTAATTTCATATTAAATTTGTGGCATTCGTTAATAGGTTGCACAAATTTATATTTTCTATAAAAAAATTTATACCTTGTCTATACTTCCACATTTTCCTTAAATATTTGAGAGGCTATTAAATTCTTTATTCCTCCATAATTCTACTTGTGTGGAATTCTATATATTATAATATCACTTATAATATTAACTCCATTTCTGAAAAACATAATTTATTTATCAAATTTGTGTTTGGGAATAAAACATCAATAAACATTCACAAAAACTTGTTGCACAACTGAACAAGAGCTACAATGCAACTAGAGTCCTTACCAATTGCAAGATTATAAAAGCATGCCAAGAAGAAAAAAGTAAAGATCTCACAAATAACACAAGATTTTAAAAAGAAAATTTAATTAAAATTTTAAATTGCAAGTTAAATTGAGCATATATTAGCTTATTGAGTGATTGTTGAACTGTAAGTGCAAACTGCCATGATCAAAGACAACTCAAAGGATAGTTGCATTTTGCAAATTATTATGTAGCTATAGTCAAGGAAGGATTCATCTTGCAAATTTTTATGGTGTAGGATATTTGAAGAAATATATTTAACACTAGTAGAAATATGGCAAATAAATGACTAGGTGACTAAAACTTTTAGTCACATGACCAAAATTTTTTGCAACACAACTATAAATAACTAATTTGGTCATCATTTGAAATGACTAAATAAATGACCAAATAAATGACTAAATAAATGACTAATTTGGTCATCAGGCAAAAAACACAACTAAATAATTGGTCAGACAAATAAAAATGATGAAATAAATGACTATTACTCCTCTATTCTTTTTTCTTTCCAATTTGGTCATAATCCATGAATTCAAAGACAATACAAGGCAAGGCAATAAATGTCCACTTAGACCAAAGGAACAAAGGGAGAGAAATGATTGAACAAAGGGTTAAGAAGAAAAAAGACAAATCATACAATAGGAAATATACAAAAAAATTTAAAAATAAGATAAGAAAATAGACAAACTGGATAGATACAAATAAAATAAAGACAAAATTATTAATTATAAAACTTTTAAATATACTATAATATTGATAAATTCTTTAATTTTTCAAGTCCAGTATTAGTTATTCTTTTAGTTATTCTCATCTTGCATGGTTAGCACACCTCTAGAGTTCCTCTCTCTATAATCTTAGAAGATTGTGTTTGCAACTTGCTTTGGTTGTAAGAAATAATTAAGTACAATGGCAAATTAAGTCCAATGTTAAATTATGATTGGCTAGATATGTCCACATAGGTGGGATTTTCTTGTTAACAATGATAGGTTTCTTTGGGGACACGTTTCTTGTATTCAAATAACTTTCATAGGTAATTGGCTAAATTGTGCCATAGTATTGTTGTAAAACTTTCTTCTTATGTAAGGTCAATTTCGTAGGTAAATGTAGCTATGAGATTGTTATAAAAGTTTCTTCTTGTGTAAGGTTTATAATTTTATTTCATGACAGGTACATCGACCATACTTTGAGAGGTTGACTTTGTTTACAAGTCTAACTTATTGGTTCCTTGCAAACATGGTGTAGCATGTGTCTGTAATCAATTTGATAATTGACATTTAAACTTGAATGTTAAGCTAGGGATATTGATTTCATTAAGGAGAATTGATTTTTTAAAAGAATAATTGGAGTCCCTTGATAGAATTGTTCCTCAACATTAACAACAATTATAATGATTTTTCTTTTTCTCTTTGAGTCACTTTAACAGAACATGTATTTCTTTAATAATAGATCTATTATTCACATACTCCATTATTAACCATACATATAAACAAAAGCAATAAAGTAAGAAAAAATCCTAGAGCATAACATTGTAAATTAAACTTCAAGAGAAATCGGGCCAATATTAGCTTTGTTTATACCACCAAACTATAGAGCATAATTCCTATCTATTTGACCCTTTTGTTCACAATGTTTTGAGATTTATCAGAGACTCCATTGCAGACACTAAGATAAATATGGCGTGTGTTTGTCTATTTATTTTTCTTGTTGTGGTGTTATGTTAGCAAATGGACCTTATGTATAGTTTCTATATGACGTTCATGAGATGGGATATTTCTTAAGCCTTGGTCATCTATTAGTTATAAACCAAAAATAATATAGGGATAGGCTTTTTTTTTGGACTTAAGGAAAAAAAAAGAAAATATTATATGGCAGGATTCTCATTATGACGGGAGGGAGAGAAAACGGCTCACGCTGTGGATTTGGGTAGAAGGGAGGAGAGTGAGGGTTTTTGGCAAGGAGAAAGGAGGGCACATAGGGAGCTGAAAAGGGTAGAGATGCAGCTATGGAGTGGATTTTTCCATCCGTTGCATATTGCACTACATGTAAGTTCTAATGCCTTCTCAACAAATCTCTTTTGTGCATATCCCATAATCATTTCTGCCCATTAGATGACATCACTCTCAAGCATCTTGCCAAATAGTTACTTACCTTGTCTATGTTATACATTTTTACATTTGCTTGAAGGATTCTAAAGTTTTTAATCTAACCCATTGTTCACATATCTTGGAATCATTGCATTCCCTATGATGATTTCTCTTTGAGGCATTGTGGCAAATAGTTCGCGTGCCCTCTCTTTGCTTCCAGATTTTGCATACATGTCTACCTTAGTGTTTTTAACTACAATATCAGATGAAATTCCTCTATCCTTCATGTTTTAATGCATGTTCATAACCTGTATGAGGGATGTCCATTTTGGCACAGGCCGTGAGGATGCGGTAGCAGCTGTGAAGTTTGGCATTACGCCTACTAATCACATTTGCTAGAAAGTTTTTAAAGCCTTTTCAAAAGATCCATTTTGTAAATATCCTACAATCATTACATTCCATGAGAGGACATCACTCTAAGGCAATCATTTCTTAATCTAGTGATTTGTCCATCATTGATCTCACATTTTGAAGACTTGCTTTTTGGTTATGCATAATATTTGATCAATGCTTTCATCATTGCTATTTGACAAGCATGAAACCATTTTGTTGTTCTTCTCTGTGAATATAATATGCCAAATGTTCAAGTCATCTACAGCTTCATTAGGAACCCTTAATGTGTGATTTAGATCCATCCACACATACAACGATACAAGAAAGAGCCATTGCAAAGGAAAAGTATGTTATAATGCATCACTGACGTAACATAGTCATTTTTTGCAAGTTTTTTGATGATTTGTTTTTATATTTGATACATGCTACCTAAGAAGAATGATATCAAATTGATTTTAGAGCACCTTCTCATGCATTAAATTTTGTAGTAAGAGAAAACACAATAGCTTAGACAAATTGTAGGTGTGAAATTGGAACTTTCTAGTAGAAAAATTAAAGGGGTGACTGATTCTCATTCTTATTTTCTTGGCATGTGATATTATTAGGACCCTAATATCAAAATTTAGAGAATTTGATGATCAATGCGATCATGTCAAGAAAAGAAAGAGAAAGGTATGCATTTTATCTTAATTTAAATGTTAGTTTACTATTAAACCTACCATTATGTTAGCATGCTAAGATTGACATTAAAAGCAATAGCTTAGATAAATTGTAGGTGTGAAATTGGAACTTCCTAGTACAAAAATTAAAGGGATGACTGATACTCATTCTTATTTTCTTGGCATGTGATATTATTAGGACCCCAATATCAAAATTTAAAGAATATGATGATCAATGTGATCATGTCAAGAAAAGAAAAAGAGGAAGGTATGTATTTTATCTTAATTTAAATGTTAGTTTACTGTTAAACCTACCATTATGTTAGCATGCTGAGATCAACATTAAAATCTCAGCCCTCCTTTCACCAGTTTGAGTAGCATGTCTGGTCTAGAGTTCTCTTGTAGCTTAAATCATGTTTTCAATGTTAATATTACATTGTTGCAATTATGTTGTAATACTGAGATCAACTTTGAATCTTAGGTCTCTTTCCATCATTTTGGGTAGCATGTCTGATTGTCCAAAGAGAGGAAGGTATGCCGCTTCTTATTTGAATTCCTATTTTTAGTGATAAACCTATCATTATGTTTGACATTTTAAGACTAGTTTTGATCTTAGGCCTCCTAACAAAATTTTTAGTACTATATTTAGTATTATTTTTCTCAATATTTCCATGCTATTACTAGGAAATCTTTAATTGCAGCGATGTGGTCAACATACCAAAAGCAAGCAAGAAATCTTAATTAAAATATTATTATTCCCCGGATGGATTTAGGCGTTACTTATAATGTTATTGATACTCTTAATTATAGGAAGACAAGTTTGCATAAATTAATTTTTATACTAGGCATTGGCATACTCGACGGAACACTATTGTCTTACTATATCAAAGGACAGGTTGTTCTTCAATTTTTCATCTAAGTTACAAGTTTGTTCTTGTAGGGAGCATCATCATATTTCTCATATAACTAGAAAAACATTTTTTTATTGATTTCATTGTATGGTGGACCATTACATCATTTTCTTGATGGATACAAGAAAGACTTTGGTATACTCTGTAGTTGTTGCAATGAAGTAGTAAGTTAGATTGTTTTGTTCTAGAGTTGACACTATGAGATGGATATGCTTCCTCTCTTAGGCTATTATTGTGCTCCATGAAGGGGCTACTTTCTCAGCTTCTATATGCTAACATGATTTTTATTATTTAATGCCACACAGGTTAGTTGTTCACTATTTGAAGCACATGCTGGTTGGGCAACAAGGAAATCACCGTAAGCATACTTGTAAAGTTATTTAGTTGTAATTTTTTATTACCAACTAAAGTGGTCATGATTGTCTCTTTTTCAACATACAAGACAATTTGTTATTTAGTACATGATCAACTTTTTTCTTAAATATTTCTTACCAAAGAGTTATAAGCACATCTATCTTTCTGATGGTCGGACTCTTCATGAAGTTGCACTCTCAATTGCAAATGAGACAAGAACTTATGGAAAAGAAGATGCCAATTCTAATGAAGTTTTTTGTGCATTGTCTGGTGATGGTGGTCTTCTCCTTTGTTGTGATGGTTGTACCAAGTACTATCACAAAGGTGAAAACTCTTGTCTGCTCTGTGTTTTTCTTTAATGGTTGGTTTGTCATGATGTAAGCACTTCCCATCATTTAGGCATAAAGCAATTAAATATTCTATTTGATATCTCATAGTTTTAGGATATAAATTTTTAAAACTGCAGAATACATTTATAAAATGTCAGAATTATATAATTCTAGTTACCATGAATGTTTAAAGCATAAAATGAATGGAACATCCTCTGTAAATTTAACAACAATTTGATGTTTATTGTGATGTTCTTGAAGTATTAGGAAACTTGTCAAGTTAATAGTTGTCTAGTTTTTGTAAAGACCCGTGCCACATATTATTTTCTTTAGTTGGAATTATTTGCATGTTTCATACTAACATTCTTTTTAATGCATGTCAGAGTGTTTAGGGATCTGCTATGAACCTGTTAGTAGATATTGGTTTTGCCCTTCTCATCGGGGTTGTTATTTAACTGGAGGGAACATATCAGAGAAAGGTAGCTACAAAGTTTCTAGAAAGGTTTGACGCTCTGCATTTAAGGGAAGACCACCCAAACGTGTGACACATGTGGTTAACAAAGTAGCATACAACAATTATAGTGGATGTGTTCTATGTAGGCGAGTACTTTCATATGTTTCAATTAGATTTATCCTATATATTTCATATAAATGTTGAATTTGAATGTTATGATATGGCATTCTCATTTTGACTGGTAGTAAGTACTAACTCATCCTACATGAATCTTATTTTGATTCCACAAATTCTTCTATGTTTTTTTATTCACACAACATTGATTTCTCTATAATGTTAATTCAGGCATGAAGAATTTACCAAGTATGGGTTTGATGATCAGACCATCTTATTTTGTGACCAAGTATGACAAGCT
Source organism: Cunninghamia lanceolata (assembly GCA_027924645.1). Taxonomy (NCBI): domain Eukaryota; kingdom Viridiplantae; phylum Streptophyta; class Pinopsida; order Cupressales; family Cupressaceae; genus Cunninghamia; species Cunninghamia lanceolata. The sequence goes on from BSBN01000413.1 coordinate 302,057, forward strand.
AAATAGACTGGATTTCATTAGAAATTATTTACAAACAATTATTCAGTTCTCATCTCATTAAATCTTTCCTTCATTTTGAAGCAAATTTTTTAATTCATTTCCTTTGTGTATGAATAATGAGAGAAGGAGTTCCATGTTGGTTGTTTACACGATCATGGTATTGCTGACTTAAAGGTAACTTTCACTTGTAGAGGATTTCAGAGAAGATAGATGTTGAGGACATTTCCCTCAATACTTTATTTCTACCATAAGGATTTTTTTATTGGCATTGTTAGTGTATGTTGATTAGCAGGAGATGGTCTAATGGAAAATAAATTATTTCAAGAGTTGCCAAAAGGCAATTGGTTCTGTTCCAATGATTGTAGTGAAATTCACAAAGGATTGCAAAAACATGTAGCTATTGGATCACAATGCTTGCCAAGATTGGTATCCGAATCATTAATGAAGAAGGTTCAGAATAATGTCGATCAAGGTTTGCAGGATGAAATAAAATGGCAAATTTTGCATGGGAAGAGAATAGATCTTGATGGCAAAGACTTGCTCTTAGAAGCTGAAGCTATATTCCATGTATGTTTCTTAAACCCTCTATATCCATAGTGTGCTTCTCAGTTAACTGTTGTCTTGGAAATATCAATAATTGAATGTGTGACAATTGTAGGACTGCTTTGAGTCTATAGTTGACCTAGTACAGGTCAAGATTTAATCCCTTTGATGCTTTACAGGTGACTTCTATGTTATTTTAGATTTTTTTCAATCTCCTAATGAAGAGCAATTATTTCTAAACTTTGAAATTTGTTCACTTAATTATATTACCTTGATGATCTGCTGACTCTCATGCCCTATCTTTTAATATTCAGCAAAAGTATGAGAGATCAGGATTTTGGAGGAATGTATTCTGTAGTTTTGATAGTAAAGTAAGAACCAAAAGTGATTAATCTATAATAGTAATGGAAGTAACATTTTCTTATCCAATATAATTTGTGAATCACTATCACAAGTTTCTTATACTTAAGCTGCAAATAATTTTAAAATTCGGTAGTTTCTTACTAAATTAATTTATTTGAACAGCTCATAAGTTGTTTTAGCTGTTGTTTTCTGTGTATTTGGACAATAGATTGCAGAGTTACCTCTTGTTGCAACAAGGGCTAACAATGAAGGACATGTGATAATTGGCCTTCTCATCACTTCTCATTGTTGTTTTCTTATATCAATTCTTACTAAATTTTTTATTTCACCTAATGTGTTGAATAATTCATGTATAACTAGATGTTAGTGACTTAGAATGCATTTAAAGAAAGAAGGCTTTTAGTTTTTGATCATGCTGCCTAACTTAGGGCATATGACATCATAATTTTCCTTGAATCAGACTTTAAATATTTGTAATGGTTAAGCAGAGAATTGACAATTAAACTTTGTGAGGGGCTATTGTTCAAAATAGAAAATAGTTTGTAAATGTTGAATGGTCAAATAGTATGAGAATTTACAGACATAGTATGGGAATGTGTGACAACTACAGGACCACTTTTGTGATGAGGCACCCTTTCTCTGTTGCTTGACTATGAACTTGTTATTAGCACTTGTGAAAGAGTCTTTCTTACCTTTGGGATTGAATCTTGTTAATGTTTACTACATAAAGGTATGTAGTGCCCAAGGTTTTGATGTTCTGAAATGCCATTTTTGTTCCAATGTAGAAATGAAGGCTTTTGTTTTACTTGAGGACCTAATGCTTCTTAGATAATTCAATGTTGCATTTTTCAGATAAAACATGGAAAGTATTGTAGTCTTATAGCAATTGTTGGTTCTTCTGGTGCAATCGCTACCACTAGATATATTTTTCTTCATATTATACTCAAGGCAAAAAAGTTCTTTTTTGATGGCTCTCACTAAATCACCCCAAGTAGGATTAACCTTCATCATCTCATCAAAGTGGAGTTTCCTTGATTCCTTCTTGGTTAGTGTACTAGTTCCTAGTGCTTTTGATTATGGAGTTTGGCTTTAAGGAGGGTGAATGTGATGATTGTCTTTGAATTATTTACCAATCAATTAGATGTACCATACACAATGCACATGTATACACCAAGAAGTAGAAGGGTAATTCCATATGGAGAAAATGTAAGATGGATAATTAGAGTACAATGGCCTGATTAATTGTCTAGAGTTATGGCATTACCAGCTAAAACCAATTGTATGGTGTTGACAATAGGACTACTTGGTATAATGTTCTAGATTAATTGCAATAATATAATATGTATAAGATCTTGATTCTAGGAGGCGAAGGGGATAAAGTATGGGGGTAATGGCTATTTTTAGAGGGAAAAGCAAGTTTTTCTTTGAAGAACTAAAGTTCTACACCTGAAATGTATAGATGTTTTCCCATATTGAAATTTGAAAAGCCATTTAATCTTGTGTGAATGGTTGCAATTTGTGCAACATAGTAGAAGATGCCAATAATTTGAATTTGCTAAAGCATTAGTTGTAGGCACTAGAGTATTACATTGTATTGGCAAAACTCATAGCATTTGATTTCCATGAAACTCCAGAGTGAGGTGATTTTGGCAAGCTATGTTGTCTAGCCCCAACATGGATTATGACCAAGTGCATGACAATGAACAACATCACTGCATTCTCCGAGATGCTTCACAATAGTGACACCAAAGAGGACATATGGGGCTAAGGCTAGGGTGAGGGGGATAATTGTAAAAACTAATGTACTGATGTTTCCCATGCATGTTGAGTCTTATTGAGGGCCAATTTAAGGCCATTTGCTGACGTGAAAGCCTTTTCTTTAAGACTGAACGACTCTATTTTTTTTTTAAATTGGAGACCCAACAAGTCCCTGGTCATGGCCACAAACTTTCTTGATGTGTTTTGGATTTAAACTTGCAAATATAAGTGAGGATTTGTTGACTCCTTACACATTGGTTTAAACATGGTGGAAATTAAGGCACCCAAGTCATTTTGGTTCTTGCAAGCTAGGAGTTCATCAAGAGAAGTTGAGTAACAATATTTTTTGAAGTTAGTGCTCACATTGTTAAGGGAAGGACAAATTAAAAGAGAATCTTGCTCATCCTTAATTTCATTGGTGTCACATATTTTATAAATTGAGTTGAGTTGCAGATCTAATGTCATCAACAAAATACATTGAGAGATTACAACACCAAGGCCAAAATGTTCTTTTTGGGTGCTCTCCCTCTCTCTCTCTCTGGAGTTCTTTCCCCACTTCTTCACACACTCCTCCTTGTTTTTTCCCTACTTCCTCATGCAGTATTTAATCTCCATGGTGTTATTGGTTGCATGCAAATCATCTTCTTTTCCATTAAGCACTACTGACAGCTCTAAATGTTACATTTTGCTTTTAGTATCCAGTCAAGCTCCAAATAGATATTCTTTTGAAATGCCAGTTTGTTCTTTATTTGCCAATCAATGCGTGGAATCGTAGGTTTGGGTCCCACTGAGGAATAAGAGCTATTGGGGTTCGCCATATTGAAGAGACGCTATTTGGAGTCATACTGATATAGCATGGTCTTGACAAAAACAAAATCTAGCATAGCAGACCCTGCCATAGAACATTATTAGGATGTTAGAGAGACACACAGATGGATCACTCTGAAGAGTTGGAGTCACACCAAAGTCAGAACTTTGAAGGGATGATAAGACTCCTTACTCCGATGTAGCTTGGTCCTGTAGATAATGAAAATAGTCCCACCACGAGCACAAGTGGCATTCCATGTCACCGCTATGTGAACAAAAGGTGACAACACCATTTAGGATTATCGAAGAGACTAGATCCAAGGTCATAGCAATAACACCATGTCCTACCGACAATGTTCATTCCAGCTAAGTTGCCAGTTCTGGTTCTGGTTCGGGTTCGGGTTCGTGGGTTCGGTTCATGGATTTGACCAAAATTGTTTTTGGAGTTGGGTTCATTTTTGGGTTTGTTTTTGGGTTCGATATATATATATATATTTATATTATTATTATATTATTAATATTTATTTTAATTATAAAATAAATATTAATAATATAATCATATATATAAATATTATAGTAATAATCAAAATATAAATATAATATATAAATATTAATAATATTATAAATATATTAATAATATAATAATATCTTATAAATATTATAATATATATATAATATAAATTATAAATATATATAAATATTAATAGTGTAAATTATAATTATTACGTTATAGGTTTTTATATGTAATGTGAGCATTATAGCTCTCAAAAAATTGTCTTACGCCTTGAAAAAATTCACGGCAGAAAATTTTCTAAACTCCGTTGAAAATTGTCTCACGCCCTAAAAAATTCACGACAAAATTTTTTCTAAACTCATCGGTTGTCCTATCAGTGTGTTCCTTGAACCTTTGAAGGGCTCAACATAGACATAGACATAGGCATAGCAGACATTAACACGAAAACAAGATATTAAAAAACATTGGGTTCAATGCTCCCAGCAAAAAATTAAAAAAAAATGTCAGGTTTGATGCGGGTTCCCTCCAAGTTCGGCGTGGATGAATCCATAACAATTTTTCTGCATCCTATCTGCATTGGATGGCGAATATGGTAGCATAGCATTCCAGCCATCAAAGGGACACCAAAGGGACTCCTACCGATGTATAGTTCTCCTACCGATGCTGATTCTTTCCCGCCAATGAAACATCAAAGTACACTTGGAATTCAAATAGACTGAACTCCTTGTCTTTAGTATACAAAACCAAAACTTTAAGACTGGCACACACTTGTAGATAGCAAAAAGGGGGAGCAGTTTAACAATTATAGTGTTACATACTTATCTTTTATGCCCTCTTATTGTTTTGTGAAATTCATGTTTGGTGTTATGAAATGTGTAAATGGTTCTTTACTAACAGGGCTCTTGCATTATAACTCAGACCTTGCTGTCATGGAAGAATGTTGTCCTAATTGGAACAATCTTAGACAGTGATGTCAATGTTTATGAATGAAGCTTTTGTTGGTATGATAAGTGGTTTTACCATTTGGGGTGTTTATAGTATTCAATTTTCTTGGAATGCTTGACTTTGTATTGATAATAGGTGTATGACAGAGTCATGGTGCTTTGGTTTATTGATGGTTCTTTGACCATGAGATGCACGATGATGTTTACAATGATCTTTCACAGAGCATTATAATGTATTTTGAAAATGCATGATTCAAAAATAGTGATTGTCTTGTTTATAGAACAATGACAATGAGTGGCCTTCATGCAAAACCAATGAAGGGTGTAGTCATCCCTAGTCAGTCACAAACAGTCCATCTATTGCTAATAGTCTCATATTTTTCTTTTGATTAGTCTTGTTGCCATCATGGAAATGTGAGAGAGTTTCTTAAAAAGTTGCAGTTTCAAAAGACAATCAAAGAAGTTTATCTGTCACGTTTGCAAGTTTGGTGGATAGTACTTGAACTCAATGACAAGACTTGATGCCAATGAATAGGCCTTGCAATAGTGTATGGAGTCTATTACAATAAGTTATGGTTGTGCTCCAAGAGATGTGTTGCCTATTAACAAGTTTAAGGTGAATGGTGTTGACTTAGAAGGTCATGCATATTGATGCTAATGCTCTTAATTCAGGAAGTCTGTTTGCTTTAATACTATCTTTACATGCATTGATCGTGTCATATGTGCTAGTACAGTGTTGTATACGGTGTAATATGAGGTTTCTGCTGATACTTATATCATCCATTTACTTGAGGACAGGTTTACAGGGTCTTGGTGGCAATGATATAAGCATGAATTATGTTGGTATTGATGACCTATCATGTCTATGATGTAGTCTTCTTGACAGGGGGAGCTTCTTAGCATATTTTTCATCCCTGCTATTATCAGTTGATATGTTTACTTTGATGCATTAATGTGGTCTCATGGAATGCGTTAATTGTAGTATATGCACAAAATGGTTTTATTGAAAAAGGCTTTCAAAAATGCCTCTATTAATTATCATTTTTTAATATTCTCTTAATGTAAATGTTCAGGGATATTATATAAGTTTTTATTTTATAGCCTTTTTTATTGTGGAAATCATTTCTGATTGTAAGCATTCTGAGTTCATATTACCATCGTCAGTTGTGAGGAGTCACAAAGGCAAAGTTTTTACTGGTGTGAGCACATACAAGTTTGAAAATATTTATTTGAATATTTTCATTTGCTGTTGCAAATAGATTAGTAATTACTAGTAAATTTCATATTTCTATAGCATTATTTGTGTGAGTCAAACTTGAACATCAATCCTCAATGTTGTTCAGTTGAAATTGTATATGACTGGGGGTTACCTTTGCATAGATCATACTGTGTTTCAATCAAATATGAATAAATGAACTATGGAGTTTGACTATTAGACTTGTATGTGCATTTTTTCTCGAATACTTTCATAATATATGCCTATATTGTTGTAAAATTCCTTATCATTCCACTTTGTTTTTCATATTTCAAAGTTTCATGAATCTTTTAAAAATATTAACAAATTTTGAGTTTTTTTATTGTGGACAGTTACAGAGCAAGGAGGAAATGCAAAACCAGTGTCTTCTAGATGCATTTACAGCCCACCCCATGTGCAACAATGGCATCAATGAAGACATGCATTCACACTGATGGATTTTTAGCTTTAGTTTTAGTTTTTTTTAGTTTTAAAAGCATAATAAATCAGCAGTTTGCATACTGCAGAAAGATTCTATCTTGAAAACTCTCTATATAGAGTTCTTTGTAACATATTTTATATACAGTTTGAATATACAGTGAATTATTTTTCAGCATTGTTGTTTCAATCCTTTGAGCAGATTTGTTGAAGTTTATCAACAAAAAATGGCATAGTTGATGTTTATCATGTATTAGTTTTTTATATATGACTAGTTGATGGAAAATAATGATAAAAATGGACAAATATACTACCAATGGACGGAAATTAGTTAATACAAATGACTAAATATACTACCAATGGATGGAAATCAGTGACTAAATAAATGACTAAATATACTACCAATTGACGGCAATTAATGATTACAATGACTAAATAAATGACCAGTTAACAACAATCAATGACTAAATTAATGACTAAATAAACTACCAAATTGATGACTAAATATACTACCAAATTACCAAATATACTACCAAATTGATGACTAAATATACTACCAAATTGATTACTAAATATACTACTAGATTAATGACTAAATATACTACCAAATTAATGACTAAAATTTGTTTGGTCATAAATTTGGTCGCGAGATAAATGACCGGCAATAAACTACCAATGGTCACGTGACCAAACTAATGATCACATGACCAATTTTTGGTAGTTTATTTAGTCATTTATTTTTGTTTTTCTACTAGTGTAAGTACATTCAAGCAACTATTTCCATTGTTTATTAATGATAAATCCATTTAAAAAGTTAGACTAAAATGCCTTTCCTATGAAGTTATATGACAGTGTGCAAGACTCTTGTGGAAATAGACATTTTTTAATTATATTGTGAAATTGATTTTAACTTTCCTCCTCCATGGAAACAAAATATACAATTTAAAGAAACAACGAGGTTACAAGAATTACAACAAATTCATAGATGGATTTGATTTGAAGGTTAAACTCTAGAGTATTTTGTTTGTTATTTTAGAAGTCAAAGCTCCTTTTAACTTTAAAATAAATAAATGAAGTACTGACTATTTACTTTTATTCCAACTTGAATGGATGGTTTAAATAAATACAATTGCATTTTTGGCAGGATGGTTTAAATAAATACAATTGCATTTTTGGCAGCTCTCCTAAACTGTTCAATAATTAATTCAATAGCTATGACATTTAAGTCTTTGGACTTGGAAAATGTGGCCTTTGAGGTATCTGACATTAGAACGGTCCACTTATCTGAAATCATCCTTCCTACAGTAGAAATAGGTGCCATCTCATCAGGTTGGTAGTGTGCATAAATAAATTTGTCTTATTAGAATATAAACTACTCCTGTGACTTATGATATTGACTGAGCTAATAATTAGGCACAAAAATATATTGTCAAAAGCCTATTTGTGTATCTATTGGTGTTAGGATAATGAATATTTCACATAGATGTAATGTTTAGATTCCTATTTTGTAGGGAGCTGTTAAGCTTTAGTTGAAGTTATAAAATTGTAATCTTGGTTTGATTGAATAGAATAAAATGTGCAACAATTTAATTTTTTAATTTTTTTTTTTGGGTATGAAACAACCTAAGAATTAGGTATGGAATGAGTGACCAGTAATGTTAATAGTATCAAAATCTTGTGTTTATTTTAGGATGCTGACAACAAACTCTTAAAAAGGACTCTTTTAAGCACAAACAATATTAAGTTCAAGAGTTCGAAAGACTTGAGCTGATGAAATAACAAATTGACAAGAATTTAATGCTGAATCTAGAAAGATGTACTATTGAACATAAAAGATTACAATGTACGAACTGTTTCACTCAGCTATACGAATAACGATAGCAACAATTTCTCACAGGTATGGGAAGCTCTACCAACATGCCAAAGTTGACAGAAAATTACACCACCTTTGTCATGAACAACATTCACTACAGATTTCCAGGCTTCCACCTACTCTTATGTATATATTCCAAGATAATGTGGAAATCTGCGAACATACAACACTACTATAATTTGTTTGGTAAAATCTAACAAACACATAGAGATTAATGGGTACATTCTAGTGTAGCCCAAGTTTACTAATCTAAACAAAACTCTCCACATTAAGAATGAGGTTCAGAATCAATCCCAAAATTTATCAGATAGTTTTTTTTTAAAATAGAGTGATTATAATGCCATGAATGGTATTTGTAGCTCTCTGTGCGTAGATTGCTTCACCACTGTGTGCATAATAAGCTATTTTTACAAAGCAAGTTTTTGTTGAAGAGTGTATTGAATTTACAATTAAGATCAAAATCCTAATAGGGTACTTGACATAAAATCCATGAACCAAAGATCTCAAGCTAGCTGAAAACAATGTTGGCTTCCCATCATAATCGTTGTGGAGAAACGAGGGCATCAAAGAATCTAATTTGCCAACCACTAAAAATTACCCTAGAAAAAATAGATGCAGACTTACCTAATCTCCATTCATCAAACCATTTCTTGAGCTTGTAAGCCTCTTTCTTCCATGATTTGTTTAGGTCAAAGGCATCCATCGATTTAATATCACCATTAAAATGCATATCTTGTATTTAAAGTGGGCATATCCAATGCATAGTGGATCCTACAATCCAATTTTTTAAGTGGGCATATCTAAAGTGTAGTAAATCTTGTACATGAAATTGAATCTAAAGACAAGGAATCTCCAAAAAAAACCCAAACCCAAACCCAAATGATCTACAATCCAATGTATCAAATGGATGTGTAATGAGTCATGCAAATTTAATTGAATCCCAAAGAATAAAAACTATTTATCTTGTTTACCCTATCACAGATCTTGATAACTACAAGAAAATACCTTAATATAATATACATTTACAAGAGGAAGATAGTGAATTTTGATTTGATAAACACATATAGAGTAGAAACAAATTTATGATCAAGAAGTCTGAACCAAAGGTGAGTAGAGCCCAATGCCAATGTATTCAAGAAGCTTATTCCAACAAAGGGGACAAATAAAACATAGAAGGCAAATGCTAAAGCAAGGACCACTGCCACAACAACTACCTAGAATAACAACTTAGAAATGGGCATTATTGATTTGCAATATTATTAGCAACACAACCCTCTACCACTGTAACCACATCTAAATTGCTCATGACAATCTGCACTATAAGATCCAAAATGCCCATTTGTTTTACCTAAATGCATCTTACTACTACACATGGTCTGAACAAACCTTCCACAACAACCACATACCTTCACATGTGTCAGCTAGAAAAACCCTTCAAAGAGGCTCCCTACGAATAATCAAGACATGTCCACAGGATGGAAAACAATAGAAACCCATAAATTTTTCTCCTTCTTGTCTCTGACTTGCTGAAGAATTTTTCCCCATTTTTGTAAATAATAAAACCCTAAAACCCTAGGAAAAAATTGTTGGCCAATCAGGGAAAGGCAAAAATAGAGAAAATAACATTTTTAAAATCAAAGTGCAGTGGACATGTGGAAAAAGCCATTTTTCTAGCGTTGTTGCAATCTCCCAGGCAGAAACTAATTGCAATTAGTGAGATGAAAACATTAGTCCCCACTTTAGGCAGGGACTAACAATGCATACATAATAAGTTCATTCATTTTCCATGGATTGCCATTCATGTGCATAGTCAAACTCAATAGGATTTAAAAATGAGATATTAATTTTTGACTACTACAATAATAATAACAACAACAACAACAACAACAACAACAACAACAACAACAACAACAACAACAACAACAACAACAACATAGCTCTATTAACTACTTCAATGATAATAATGTAGAGAAGTTGGCTTAATATGGAGTTAATAAGAATTACCTATGTTGGGTTCCAATCTTTGATTCTCGTGGAAATCCTAAATTCAATACTCTCCAATGCATGCACCTTCTATATGCAATGGCATCCACCTTAAGATGACTGCTTTGAGTCCATTTCATGCTTTGGTCCTCTAATTTCAATCTTGAAGTCTTACCATCCCATAAACTCAGTCAATATACATATTAGCCTTTATTATTCTTTGCAGTTCTTCACTAGAAAACACCTCATATTCTCTATATAGAAGACTTCTATCTCCAAATTCAATGTCACAAATAATAGTCTAAAAAATCTCACATTTTTATTTTCTCGAGTGTCATGAATCAATTTGCATAATTTTAATGGTCTTCAAGGTCCTCATGTTTTCTAAGAGCTACTTCAAATATGTGAGTTATCATGTTTGGCCTTTAGTTTCTATTTATATGCATGTCTCTCTACTATAATCATATCTTCATGTGACACTAAATTTTATCTTTTAACTGTTACAAGTATGTGCCTAATTAGTGTTGTCATTGATGTCAACATATATGTGTCGTCATTGGTGTCAATTGTTCTCTTACTTTGTTGAGGATGTTGATAAAATTAGCCCCTCCAGTGACAACAATGTGTTGCAGTAGAAACAATGCATTACAAGCAAAAGAACAGTCCGAAAGAATGCTCTGCATTTCTTGTAGAACAAATACCTTTGTTTGCAGATTGGAAGTTGTTTAGAAGCTTGTCTGAAGATGTTATATTATGAGTTTGAGCCTCCGGTATGAAGAATTGAGAGAGTTATGTTCACCAGAGTGAAAATAATTTTTTCTGTGTTTGGTGGTGATAGGGAGAAAGTGTTTTGCTGCGCATTCCTCTGCATTAAAGTATTTTGGTGTGCAATTCTGGAAATAAGTTTGTGATGATGTTAAGTACCTTCAACTGCAATGGTTCATGATTTGGTGGTCTGCAAGCTATCTTTTGCTTATGACAGTGGTTGACAATGTTGTTCTTGTGCTCTAGTTTGAAGAATCTGATTGATAGAGTTGTTAGAGACTATGCGGTTGTTCCTGGTGATTACAATGTGCTTGTGGATGTCTCCTGATCATGCTCCTACATTCAGATTGGTCCGCAAGGTGTAAATCAGATCGTACATGAAGCGTGTTCTTGAGAATACTTGTGTTAACATCAGTCTTGGCTGACCTAGTTGAATTCATCATCTATGGAGGTGCATCAAATATTGTGATAGCATGTTGTAGCATGGAAGATTGTGTTTGAACCCCAGCTAAGGCATGACATGATCCACATACATTCTTACATCTTTTTCTTAGCTGAATTTGTATTAGGTCCAAACCTATTTTATGTATGTTTGTAATGCCGACCTTGGAGATTGTTCCAATGGTTGATGATTGTGGTGCCGACCTTGGAGATTGTTCCAAAAGTTGATGATTGTGATGCCAACCTTGATGATCATTCCAAGGTTTATGTAGTGTATAAATACTTGTAATTGAGTCGTGAAAATGTATCAAAGTGCGAAGATGAAGTGAAGGAAGGTAGAAGAGCAGAGCATAAGTGTTTGTTCTTCAATGGAACTAAACTTTAGCATGAAGTAGACGTTGTTATATTAGTTCAACCTTTTGGTAGTGAGCCTTCTTCTGGCAGTGAGCCACCCTTTAGCAGTGAGCCATCCATAGCAGTGAGCCTTTCTTTGCAGTGAGCAATTTGGGCAGTGAGCCCTGTAGGCAATGAGCCTTTGTTTTCGGTATTGATATAACTTATATATTTCTGTGGGCTAACACCCACCATGGTTTTTTCCTTTTAGGGTTTAACACATAAAAATTTGGCATCTCCTGTGTTGTTTATGCTTTTGTGTTGAGCTTATCATTTGATGCTTTCATGGTTGTAGCTGAATATAAGTAATTGTTAAGTTGATGATCATATTTGGTTACAAGTTTTAGGACAATTGATTCACCCCCCCTCTCAGTTGTTTGGTGCAGTTCAATAATTGGTATCAGAGCCAAGTTTTTTAGTAAAGAGTTTAACAATTTGAGGTAGATCCAAGATGGAGCAAAAAGATGAGCAACTTCACAATTGTTTCAAGTGTGGCAAAATTGATCACTATGCATCTGAATGTTTAAAAAAAAAACTGAGAAATGATGAAAAAGATAAAAGTAGAATGTCTAAGAGAGCATTTTATGTTGTTGAAGAAGATGAAGATGATGACTATTTCTTCACTAAAACAAAGAGTGTCAATAATCAAAGGTGTTTTGATCTAGAGGTAAGTACCAACAATGAAGTTATGTTTCAAGAAAAGAACTATGGAATTATTGATAGCATTTGTTCAAATCACATGTGACTGGTGATAAAAGTAAGCTTATAAATTTTGAGAAGTTTGATGAAGGGCTAGTTAGATTTTGAGATGAGTGCACTACTGAGATATGTGGAAAATGATCAATCAATCTTGATAACAAACAAATTATTGATGATGTTCTTTATGTTAAGAATTTAAAGCAAAATCTCTTGAGTGTTGGATAGTTGTGCAAACAGGGATATAGTCTTGTATTTGAGAATGATACCTTTGAAATCAAAGAGAAATCTATAGCTACAATAGCTATTGGAAAAAGGACAAAAAAGAATCTTTATCATCTAAAAAAAAAGTGACATTCTTGGCTCCATGACCCAGACCAATGAAAGTTGGATTTGGCATAGAAGACTGTGTCATATCAATCATGATGATTTAGTAAAGTCAGGCTCAACCCAAATTGTAAAAGATTTCCTAGAGATTGATTACTCCAACAATATCATTTGCAAGAAATGTCAAGATAGAAAGTAGCCCAGAAGAAACCTACATGGTGAAGAAAAATCTTCTACTAAATGATTGGAATTGATCCATATAAATCTTTGTGGTCCTACAAGAATACGAAGCTTCCATGATGACATGTATTTTATGTTCTTCATTGATGATTATTCTAGAATGACTTGGGTTAGCTTTCTCAAAGAAAAATTAGAAGCATTAGATGGACTCAAAGCCTTCAAAATAATGGTTGAAAATGAGTTGAATATGAAAATCAAGTGTTTGAGGTCTGGCAAAGAAGAAGAGTTTACTTCTAATAACTTAAATATGTTCTGTGAGACTAATGGGATAGAAAAAAAACTATCTATAAAGAATAAGGTAATGTAAGAAACAAGCAGGACTATTCAAGAAGTTGCAAAAACAATGATGGAGGAAGGAAATCTATCAGAAGCATTTTGGAAAGAGGCAATTTAGACTGCTATCTATACACAAAATAGAGTTCAGGTAAAAGCCAGTAATGGAAAGACTCCCTTTGAATTATGGTATGGAACGATACCCACTGTGAAATACTTCAAAATCTTTGGAAGCAAATGCCTTATCAAAAGAAAGGAAGAAATAGAAAAGGATGATGCTAAGTAGGATGAAGGCATTTTCCTTGGATATTCATCTTGGAACAAAGCTTACCACTACTATAACAATAGATTGGGAAAGATTGTTGAAAGTACAAATGTCAAGGTTGATGAGAACATTCAAAACTACTCTGATTCAATTAGTTCTCCTTGCAAAGAAAAAATTGAGGCTAAAGGATAGGAACCACGAGATGAAGCACAAGGAAGTTTTCAGACCATTAGTGATAAAGCAAAATGTGATGTGAAAGGACATAGAGCTGCTGTAGATCAAATGAATCTATGTTTAATTGCCAATGTTGAAGCTAAATCAACGGTTGAAACCTGTAATACTATGAAATCATTTGAAGATAAATTTTAGTCCACTGACAGTGAAGGACACAAAATTGCCCTTTAAAACATTGAGAAACTTGAAGAAGAAACCATGGACTTAAAAGAAAATATAGTAGAAATAAAAGATTACACCAAAGAGTTAAGTAAGGAAATCAAGGAAATCAAACAAAGTCTTAAAGAGAATAGTGAAGAATTGAGATTAGCAAATGAAGAGAAAGCAAGAATTGAGGAGTGTTTGAAGGGCAAAATCAAAGACTGCATAAAGATTGAAGAAGAAGTTGTCAATTTGAAAACTGATCTGAAGCATACAGGGGCTCAACAAGAAAAACTCAGTGAGAGTGTTGCCAGATTAATGGCAAGGGAGAATAGTCCTGACAACAAAGAAGATATGAGACTTGAGAAAGGTGAAAGTTCTAGAATAGGTCAAGAGAAGAATTCTGAGGTCAAGAAGGACAAAGACAAATAGATTCAGGATCAAAGGAATAGATCAAGAAGACCTCGGGTCAAGCAACCAAATGCTCAAAGGTACCCATCTTTCAATGGTTATTGTCTTAATTGCAGTAAGTTTGGTCATAGAGCTACTCAATGTAGGAGTAGAATGAATCAAAATGCTATATCATTCTTCAGTCAGTGTTTAAATTGCAAGAGAATTGGTCATAGAGCGAATGAATGAAGAAGTTAGATAAGGAATGGTTCCAACAATGAAAGAAACACTTAATCCTTTCATGGAAAGTGCTTTACATGCAATAGATTTGGGCATATAGCCAACCAATGCAGATCAAGGGTAAATTCAAATAATGGAAGGAACCAAGGACAAAGGAATGTTGTTTGTTACAATTGCAATAGACCTAGACATGTTGCAAAATTTTGCAGAAGTAACAAAAACTATCTTGTAGAAGAGAAGAAAACAGAGCAAAGGGAAGACAAGGGAAAGAACAAGGTTTATCTGGCAGAAACCCAAAGGGAAATGAAAAAGGTCTGGGTGACGAGGGATGCAACAGAAGTCAAGAATGAGCTTGCACTGATATCAGGTATAGATGCTCCCTTCAAAAACTAAAATTAGGGCTTTGGCTCAAGGGGAGCCTTATTGAAAATCTTTACTCCCTTGCCAAAATATTGGTGTTGATGCCCCAACATGAAAAGACAAGATTAGAAACAAAGGTTCAAGATAGGACAAAGATTATGTTATTAAAGGATAAAGGAAGAGCTACACAAAGTAAGAAACCTCCTATGCATCAAGGAAGAAAATATGCTATGAGCTTTTGCCAAGATCAAGCTACAGTGATCTGATCATCTAATCTTTGATGATTAGCTTGAGAATGATGAGTAACTGAAGTTCAGGATTGACAAAGCAGAATTGTTTTAAGAATAGATATAGATGTTGATGACAGAAAGAGACAAGTGGAGGTGTCTTCTTCTTGCATAATAGATTGGTCTCATGGCTAAGCAAGAAACAAGATTCAATATCTTTGTCAACTGTAGAAGCAGAGTTTATTGCAATATCATGTTGTTGCACTCAAGTATTATGGATGAAGCAGACTTTGAAGGATATAAGAGTTATGTATGAAGATCCAATTGTAATATTTTGTGACAATACAAGTTCCATAACATCTCAAAGAATCCAGTGATGCACTCAAGTACAAAGCACATATCAATAATGTACCACTTTTTGAGAGAGAAGGTGACAGAGAATGAAGTGAAGATGGAATATGTGTCGACAAAGGATTAGATTGAAGGCATTTTCACTAAGCCTCTGCCTAAAGATACCTATGAGTATCTCAGAGAGAAGTTAGGGGTCATTACCCCTCCTGTCATGAACTAAGATGCATAGGAATGCATCAATCCAGTGGAGCTCAAAGTGTCATTTCTTGATCTGGATTGATGTTCTGAAGGCTACCTCTCAAGAGGAGTAGCGAAGTGTTTCTGGTAAAGTAAATGGATTAGAGAAGCAACGTGCAAGTATGTGTCCTTTTCCATTGATGTCAAAGGGGGAGAGAAATCATGTGAAAAACTCAGGAGGAGAAAGAATGCAGAAAATGCAATGCAGATGTGTAAAGAGAAAGGGGGAGAATCTTGTCTTGATGATCATTTCAATTTTTCACATCATATGTTGCCATCAATGACAAAGGGGGAGATTGTTACAAGCATGTGCCTAATTGGTGTTTTCATTGATGTCAACATATCTATGTTGTCGTTGGTGTCAACTATGCTCTTACTTTGTTGACGATATTGAGAAAATTAGCCCCTCTGGTGATAACAACGTGTTGCAGTAGAAACAGTACATTATAGGCAAAACAATAGTCTAGAAGAATGCTCTGCATTTCCTGTAGAAAAAATATCTTTACCTATGGATTCAAAGTTATTTAAGAAGCTTGTCTGAAGATGTTATATTCCAAGTTTGAGCCTCCAGTATGAAGAATTGAGAGAGTTATGTTCACCAGAGTGAAAATAACTTTTTCTGTGTGTTTGGTGGTGACAAGGAGAAAGTGTTTTGCTCTGAATTCCTTTGCATTAAAGTATTTTGGTTTGCGGTTTTGGAAATAAGTATGTGATGATGTTAAGTGCCTTCAACTGCAATGGTTCGTGATTTGGTGGTCTGCAAGCTATATTTTGCTTATGACAGTGGTTGACAATGTTATTCTTATGCTCCAGTTTGAAGAATCTAATTGATAGAGTTGTTAGAGATCGTGCGGTTGTTCTTGGTGATTACAATGTGCTTGTGGATGTCTCTTGATTATGTTCCTACATTTGGATTGGTCCAAAAGGTGTAAATCAGATCATGCATGAAGCATGTTCTTGAGAATACTTGTGTTAACATCAGTCTTGGCCGACCTGGTTGAATTCATCATCAATGGAGGTGTATCAAAGATTGTGATAGCATGTTGTAGCATGGAAGATTGTGTTTGAGCCCCGTCTAAGGCATGATGTGATCCGCATACATTCTTACATCTTTTTCTTAGCTGAATTTGTATTAGGTCCAGACCTATTTTATGTATGTTTGTAATGCCGACCTTGGAGATTGTTCCAACAGTTGATGATTGTGATGTCGACCTTGATGATCATTCATAGGTTGATGTAGTGTATAAATACTTGTAATTGAGTCGTGAAAATGTATCAAAGTGCGAAGATGTGAAGATAAAGTGAAGGAAGGTAGCGGAGCAGAGCAGAAGTGTTTGTGCTTCAATGGAACTAAACTTTAGCATGAAGTAGATGTTGTTATCTTAGTTCAACCTTTTGGCAGTGACCCTTCTTCTGGCAATGAGCCACCCTTCGGCAGTGGGCCATCCATATGCAGTGAGCCTTTCTTTGGAGTGAGCCCTGTAGGCAGTGAGCCTATATTTCTATGGGCTAACACCCACTGTGGTTTTTCCCTTTTAGGGTTTTCCACGTAAAAATTTGGTGTCTCTTGTGTTGTTTATGCTTTTGTGTTGAGCTTATCATTTGATGCTTTCATGGTTGTATCTGAATATAAGTAATTGTTAAGTTGATGATCATATTTGGTTAAAAGTTTTAGGACAACTAATTCACCCCCCCTCTCAGTTGTTCAGTGCAGTTCAACATTAACTACATTTCCCATATGTGTGGCTGCCTATACATGAATAGAGGATGCATATTGAAATCTCTTAAGCATAGCATGAATTATGAGTTTAAAACTTCATGTTTGATAAAATGGACTGGATTGCCTAATGCTACAATCTAACAATCCTTTTTTGTTTGTAGGTTCTTGGTGTTTGCTTCAATTGCACATGGATGATGGTGACGCCAATGATGTGTGTAGTACAAAAGTAATCAAAGGTCGAATATGGGTAGCGAAAAAACTCAACAAAGGCATGTTCGATTGCATCTTCAAACTTTATACCCATGTAGGAAGTCACAGTCCTTGATCCATGGTCCATCTAAGTTCCACATCTAAAAAATGAATTGTACAATTTCAAGATCAATCTTAACTTACTCTACCCAAAAAGGAAAGAAATAAATTATAATGGAAACCTTGACTTTAAAATCAAATCACATTAAAATAGAAGGTCATTATATTTAAAAAATAGATTTTAAAATGACATCCAAATAAAATAAATATCCAAATACAAAAAAGAGAGAGAAAGAGAATTAAAAAAAAGTTAGGTGCTCCTATCAGGGCCTAAATTTGATGGTCGACCCTATCTATCAAACAATTATTTTGTGATGGTCATCTATTTGAAGTTGCCTTCCAAATATTAAATCTTATCTATTTTAGGTATATATATATATATATATAAAATTATGTATAAATTTTGACAGTTTACTTGAAATCTTCCCTTTCAAGTGATACAATCTTCCTAAAATTTTAATTGTATTTTATGACTAAAATAACTAAATACGGCCATATGACCATCAAATTTAGGCCCTGGCCCTATGTATAGAAATGTTCATGTTTAAAAAATAAAAAGCAAAGTGGGACATGGGAACTCCATCCCTTCCCTTTTATTAGTACCTACAATGGCATGGTACTCTTGCATTCGATATTCAAAATTTTTCTTTAAACTTCTAAACTATTGACCAATCATTTTCTTTTATTTTTCTTCTCACTATAGTTTGTAGTGTTGCCCAAAAATTGTGATTAGATATCAAACTTTACCTTTTATTCTTCTCATTAATCTATGCAAGTGATAAATACTTGAGTCAATATCACCCATACAAAAATAAAATCAAATGAATATGGCCCATATTGAAAATCAAATCAAATAAACTTTGTCGTGCAAAAGTCAATATTAAAACAAGAGCTACACTGCAGCTGAAGTCCCTACCAGTGCTATCAGGTTAGGTGATAAAACATGCAAAATAGGTTCAAGTGACATGATTAGCAAAAGCAAGAATGGCAGTTTCTTTGTAAATACCATGTTGGAAAGATCTTGTTTAGATGTATGGAAGAATGGTAGTTTCTTTGCAAATACCATGTTGGAAAGATCTTGTTTAGATGTCTCGAGTGATATGTCATTTTTAAAAAAAGATTAGATCTTGAGATGCTTTATATCTATTTTTAGTAGGAAATGAAATTCTACCTTGGAATTTGAAAGTGAAACATGAAACTCATCAAATCATATTTTCAAATTAGAAAATGTTAAGATTTTTGATAAATTTTTGTACTTCATATTCAAGGAGCACATTACTGTAGAACAATCTCATATGTGGAACCAAACTCATCCAACAAAAGGCTCAGAATGGGAGCCAGTAATAACATATATTCAAGATTTGAATATTTTTGAAGACTCACCTACGCATAAATTAGAGCATTGATAGATTTATCTAAACTTATTTAACATATCAAAATAGTAGATGAAAACCCAAAAATTACATCCTAAAATATTCATTCACTTAACACATTATAAGCAACTAGTCATTTTTAGTATGGTGGGCCTTGTCCCACTATGTTTTGCAATCAGTAGTGAGTAACTACATCAAACTCTCTATGACTCTATACTAGATCATCTCTTTCAAAGAGTGTAAATGACCAACTTTTAACATTATTGGTAGCTGTGGTGGTCTGCAAACCAAAATCAAATATAATAAGATAACCATCCAAAATGTAGATGTAAAATAAAATTAATCTATGTCTACTATTAAAAAAAGCCAATTAAGTAATGGACATGAGATTGAAGAGCTCACCTCTTTATTCCCATTAGTTGTGCATACAATAAACAAAAGTACAAGTGTTTGAAGTGCAATTCCACACAACATTCCAATCCAGATGCCCTTTGATGTTTCATAAATATTGTAAGAAACATATAATGTTGAGGATTTTCTCTATTTCTACTTAAATTTTAACAAAATTTCAAGGAGAATCTCTTACTTATCCCTACTTCTAAATGAGACAGGTAGCCAAGAAGTGCTTCGCATAGCATGCCCACTATGTAATAAGATAAGACATTCACATTAGCAAGTACAGTTTGCATTCCTGCTCCAATCGCCACACATAAACATACAAGTTTAAATTTAGTAGACATACTTCTAAATTTAGTTGCCAACATATTAGTGGGCATGTAGTTAAGTTATAATGCAAGTTAAGTTGTGTTTATTTAGTAGTGTTGAAGATAAAAGGTATTTCAATGAAAATCTAGAGGATTTGTGGACCTAATAGAACAGGTTGCACACTATTGAGAAGGATGATAAGGGCTAATAAGATTGCTAGTTTTGAGACAACTTGATGAATGATGATGCTCCAGGCGTGAATAATGAAGCAAAACTATCACGAAAGACAATAATAAAAATCATTATCACAATCCCAATTATAATGGAATTGATTGCTGACACAACTGCCAAGAATCTGGGTGCGTTGCCATTTCCAGACCCAAGTTCATTTGACACCCTCACACTGCAACATCATTCACAAAAATCAATGGTGAAGTAGCATGCTAATATCTTCCTACAATAGTTAGGAGTAAGAAACATGCTCAAAGTGATAGAGAGTAAAAAAAGATAGTTTTCATGCTAGTAGCAGAATATAAGTTCAGTTTGAGAATCATGTGTACATGTTACTATACATGACTAGTTAAGAATGTGATCAATAGTACTTGTTGACTTTAGTAAATCCCTAGTGAAATAAGGCTACTCGTAGCCATAGTGGTCCAAGTACTCCAGGGTTACAAAGATTTACCAAGTTAAAAAAACATAGACAAATATGCCTTCTTAAAAGGAGGGAGAGGAATTTTACCAGTGCAGAGGAGAAAGGAATGTACTTAATTGTTATTGGATATAGAGTATTGAGTGCATTGCTTTAATTTTATGTAGTTTTGTACTATATCTACTATCATGTGGTTTTTAATACTTTTATGTTATGTCATGGTTCAATATGTACATTGGGTTGAGGCAAAATAGTTGAGATGGTGCTTCCCCATGCAAAAGACCCATTGTGCAAGGAACCCTACATTATTGTTTAAATGATATTGATCATGCCAAGAGCCAGGTGTAAGTAAAGGGTGAATTTGATGGAGTTAATGTGCCTCAATACTTAGGAGCTTCAAAGCCATTGGAAAACATGGTGCAGAAGTACATTACAACCAACCGACTTGTAGTTGTTTTGGCAATGCACTTTTTTGCTGTGCTTAGGAATAGCTAAAGACATGTTGAATTCATGATAGGGCCTAAATTTGATGGTTGATCATGTCTGTCAAGCAAATTTTTTATGGTAGTTATCTATTCAAACTTGTCCTTCAAATATTAAGATTTATTTTATTATAAATAAAATTATATATAAACTAATTATATATATTAAAATAATCCAATAAAATTTTTGACGGTCTATCTGAAATCTCCCCAGGTTTATATTTTATTAAAAAGGGTAGTTTCTATTATGGCATGTAATCCCACAGAGGGTCCTAACACTCCCATTTGTAATGGGAAGGTGGTCTGGAGCTTACGAGTTACAAAGATAGGAAGATTATAGTGACTATGTTATAGGGTAGATGCATTCAGCCAGGGCTATAAAAGTGAAGAAATTATTTTGCCAAATAGAAGCATACATCTAGATAAATACTTATGCCTATTTGTTTCTCAAAATGTTGAGTGAGTTTTACTTACATACCTATATACAAATGTAGCAGAGCGTTTTTATTTAATGAAATAGTGCTATATATTACCACAAAAATAATGTAGAGACTATTCCAAAAAAAGGGTATAATGGGATCATGCCTTGAAGCCATGCAAACTAGGCTCTACTTAGGAAAACCAGTCTATCATGTGGCACCAAAAAAAAAAGAACCATCTGCTTAGCAAATTATAATGTTTAATGAGAAATCTATAAAAACTAAGCAACAAGAGTAATAAAACTAGGGCCGATATTTACAAATCCTATAATACCATTTATTGCCTAATGCTTTAAAATTTGTTCACAGAACCTGCTGAAAAATTTATAGAAACCCATCCCAAGGGACTATTGTCTAAGTCCAGTTGGACATTCATGGATGTAGATTACTATTGAGGACTAGTTAAGGCTGTAGCCGATAGGTATTATGTATCTATTAAAAAGGAGTGAGAAATTTCACTAGAGCAGGGGACAATTAAGGATGCATTTAACAACATATGTTTAGCCTCAAGAACACGTTGCTTGTATTGTCCAAACCAATTCTGCAAGAAGGATCAGAGACATTAAAATCCACACGTGTAGCTTATAGCATGATGTTCAAGTATAACCAAATTCTAAAATAAGCAAAAGAGCACATCAACAAAGAAGCAAATTTTATATTTATTGAATAATTAATTAATAACCATGTGTATAATGATAATTTAATTCATTGCATTGCTTCCTTTGAAAGAAGCCTCATGTCTCATCCATAATTTCTTTATTTATGCATTGGACACAAACTGATTCAAAATTGAAAAAGATTAATGACAATAGATATAAACATGAGGAGGAGAAGCTTTCCTTTGGAAGTTGATAATTGAAACTTGCCAAATCTTGCTCATGAAAAATTTGATATGACATTACTAGAACATTGTTAAGAGGATGAAGAGCCTCTTCTGACTTTGCTACTAAAAAAATGCAAGATGTTGCAATTAATTGCAACCAAACAATAGATGAAATTAGGTAGCATCCAAATTGTGCAGTCAACATTAAATTAATTATACCATGTTGATAAACAAAGTAGGCAAAGTCTTGTGTACTAAAGAACTCTGAACATAAGAATTTCATAGCAACGTCTCTAAAGAATGGGGGTAACTTTTTGCTTCCCTACTTTGTCTATTGAAGATCTAACCTTTACTCTTTTAGACAAAGAAAATCAAGTACCATCTCTAAAAAAAGAATGGGGTGTTTCAGTGGTCTGATGCCTTCTTTCTTCTCAAACAAGATGCTTTTCTCACATTCATAATCTCAAAAAGCCTGTTTGATTAAATGATTCATGGAAATCAGATTAATTGCATAAACTATTTGGTGGTTCATACTGACAAATTAGTGGAGTGACTGGTACAATGCTGCAAATTGTACACGTGATTGAGATATGGTTTTCAAAGGGAGATCCTAGATTCTCTTAGTGTCTAGTTGTTCTTTAAATATTAAAAAGTCAAAACCAAAACTTTCGAGGATTCAACCTCTTGTTATCCATTTTTGTTACTACTTTCATTCTTTACATTAGAGGTTTGGATTCACAACATTTTAAAAGCCACAACTTTTTAAGAGATTGGAAATACCAGTAGTGCTTACCTAATGACCTCAAATCTCATAAAAGAGATGATTGGCTTAAATTATGCAATGTGTAGACTGAATATCAGAAAGACTTTGCCAAATATTGTTAAAGTTTAAATGTCAGCTAATAGATTGCTTTTTTAAAGACTACTTAAATTATGAAAATATTCTTCAACTAATAAACTCTTTTCTATATGCACTTGGCTTGTCTGCATCTAAAGACTCGAGATATTGAATCAACTTAGCTAAAGGCCTATCATAAAAATGGCACCAAACATATTAAGGATGGCACTTGCATAAGGAAGAACAAAAAGCTACCTAAAATTATCAGGAGAGTCAGGAAAGCAATACAATTTCCTAAAGAGCAACTAAAGAGAGCATCAATGGTCATCCGAGCTGTAGTGCCCCTCCGTTTTCACTTGGGTTGTGCAGGTGGTCTGACTAAGGAATCTGAAGATAAAGAGGGAACATGAGCTTTTGTAAGTAAAATGCATATTGATATGTTAATAATACAATCATTTGATGCACTAGTATGTGGTTAGGATAGGTGGAAAGGACGACATCATACCATTGAACGTATGGACATACGTGAATGAGATACCAATGTCAGAGTTCCTTCCCTAGGGCTTCGGCTATTATGTGTACCCTAATTAGTATGTCTGAGTGAACAGGTACCAGGGATCGACTCCACCTGAACTAATAGGTCTGAGCGTGCCTTGACCAATGGAGATTGTTGGACAGAGATAATGTAAGGTTTCCCTCAGCTTGTCATCAACCTCGAAGAGGATGATTTTTCCAGTCCTGTGTCCTGTCTGTTTGGTCGTGATTGCCAGGATCTATTGTTTGATTCTATATTGTCGTCGGATCCTGCTTGGTGTGTAGCTTGTCAAGTTGTTTATAGACGGTTAATTGGTTGATTATAAAGGAATTAATAGTTCTCTTTAATAAATAAATAATTTGTCTATGGAGGTAAATAAAATATTGTATGGGGATTTTATTAATGAGTTTAATGTGAGGAATAATCTCGAATTATTTAACACTCCTTGTTGATGTCATGAAATAAATTCATTGGGTGTGTCAAGATAGTCTATTTTTGACGTAGATCTTTTAATAACAGTCTTTCTGAGTTGTCTTGGTCAGAAATCTTTAATTAGTGAGAATCTGGCAGTTTTGTGGAAGAAAATAAATGAGTTCTTTTGAGAGAGTAGAGAGGAGCAGCCAGGGGGGGGAATTGAATCGGTTGTTTTCAGAGAATCATTGGAGGTTGGAGGATGGGATTGCAGCTGCAGCATTACGGCATCAAATCCTCAGTCCAGTAAATTGTTGTAACCAGGTTCTATGAATTTTTTTTATCTCTGCTCCTTTGTGATTTTCCCTGACGATTGAATGTCTGAATCTTTCATGTATGTAATTAATTTATTTCGTGCATACCCTGAAATCATTTGAATTGCATACAAACAAATTTGCCTTAGGCGTTAGATCTGGCTTTACTCCTGTCAATTGCGTTTGCTTGAAGTTTCATAAGCCTCTTCAACAAATGGGTTTTGTGCTCGTCCTGCAGCCATTGTTTCGAATGACCCTGCAGAGTCTCCTTTTGTCTTTAGAAGTGATCTGTCTAATGTGGGTATTAGTTTACGGTGTTAAATCCATCTTCACCCAGCGATTTATTTCAAGTAAAGTTTACAATGTTAGGATATGTTTCAGCATGCATCTTCTATAGCGATTTCAATCACAACATCTGTTGAATGCTTCTATCCTTCATGCTAGCCCATTCGCTCAGGCAGGTAGGATGCTGGCAAAAGGTGTGGCCCTGGATTTACACCTACCAATTGTATTAGCTTGATTGTTTCTATAGTTTTTTTTAATAGTAAACAAATCCAGAATATACGCTTATTTGATCTATACCGAGAATACATATCCATTCAATCTCTGCCGATTTAACTGGCATCTTAATGACAAAGTTTGGGGTGTTTTCAAGATTGCCCATTCTATATTGAAGGATATAAAAATAAAACACATTAATATATATGAAAGATGGGTTAAAATGGAATCCTGCCCATGCAAAAATCTTCAAAATTTGGCATTTTGGATGGCTCTAACATTCATAAAAATCATCCTTTTTGCAGATTTACTTCTCATCATTCCAAGATTAGTAGGATTAAGCCAATCCATGTAGCTGCCAAAACTAGTCATTCATGTTGTACGGCATTATTTCATTTGATTAAGAATGGTTTGAGTGCAATAGCACAATCTGCTTATTGTGATCCTATAGAAGTTGAGATACATGTAAATTCTATGCGACATCGTTTATTAGGTCATGTAAGTGAGTTGGGTTAATGCAACATGAGAGTGTGCATTGGGTTCTTGAAAGGTGGGCAGTTTGCTAGCTTATTTCATACCTACATGTAGATCGTCCATAGTATCGCCCATGTGAATAAAGTTATTTGTGCAAATATGGCATACTTGTTTGTCTTCAATGGTCACCGTGTAGTGCTATGCGTAAGTCCAATATCTCATCAACATAAGATGTTTGAAGGGAAATAGAGTGTCACATTCTTCTCTGTGTTCGTGGTCTAGCAATCGCGCTCAACTAGATTACCTAGCTGTACCCCTCTCCGGGCAAATAGTATCACCATGTCAACAAATTTACAGAGCGGTAGGTGGGCCACAGTCATGTAATTAGCATTCGAGAAGCTCACTGATAATGTTGCCATTTATATGTAATTTCCCCTACAATTCTATTTGTGAGACAATAATGCAGATCTTATTTTACCCGCTCCTAAAGCCCTAGTTTGAGCATAGGAATGTATGGTTTGAGCTTGCCGATGCATTTAAATAAAGGTTTCTAAATTCTTTATGACAAATCTGTTCAACTTATCCTCCAATCTGTGTAATATTCTGAGTTTCGCATCATGCATGCTTTTGGGCCATAGAGTAGAGGGAGAATTAAGAGATTGCTTTGAAACCTAGTGGCCCTTTACTCTGCATGATCTTTTTCTTTGATTTTGGCTTGAAGGTTTCTAAAATCTCTCAGTATAAAGCATCGGACCTGAGTTTATATGGGTTCTTAACCACAAAACACCTGATTGCTATTAATTGAAATGTTTTTAGTCACATCTCCTATAGAATGCGTGTATGGCAGAGATGACACAGGTATGTTATATGCCTATCTTTTACAATTGATTAGAAGCTTCTTAAGCCTGTGTATTGAATCCATAAGTTCATGTCATGCAATTGTAACATTTCATGAGACCACAATTTGTGAATCAACGTCATTCTTGTAATCATCGCATTCCACTAGATGATGTCTCCTTGAAGCATTCTATCAAGCAATTCAAGTGCTTTATCTTTGGTTCCATTATTTCTTGTTCTTGCATGAATTTTTGAAAGTTTCCATTTTATATCAGAGTAATTGCGCCCTGCTGTGCTTCCTCATATGCGTGACCTAAGCTTTCCAACTGATTCGATAAGTTTCCACCGATGCACTGGATGACCCAAATCTCCATATTAATTATCATTTATTTTATTAACAGAAACCCAGTAGAATCATTGCGTTCCATGAGACACAATCTCTTTGGGGCATCACGTCTAATATCTCACATACCATTTTCTCATTTGCATGCTTGTTTACCAGAGCATCTCCAAATATTTTATGGCATTTAACTTTTTCTTCTATTTGATAGGTGTCCATGCCTCAAATTCAAGATCCCATTATGGTGCATACGTGAGGGTTGTTCATAACAGTCATATGGTTTAGAAGTTGGAATCCATGTATACTTCTCTCTCATAATTAGAGTCATTCTAGAAAAGAATCTTTTTCATCTCTTTTGGACTGACAGCCTGACTTAATAGCAATAAATTAAGTTTATTTTTGGAATAATACTTTCACTGTATTGAATACTTTATCTTAAAAAAAAACTGAAAATAGCATTGTGCCTTTGTCACGATAGGAAGTAGATATTATAACTATTTATAGAAAGAATATTCTCATAGGATCTTCTTTTACCCGATTCCTTGGATTCAGGACTAAGTGAATAATTAATAATTAGTATATTTGTGCATAGTTGAGGAGATAGATTCAATTGATGTTGTTAGATGAAAAAAATAATAGTTCATGTTATAGTTGATTTCTTGATTCTAGAGTTAGTTTTAAAGTAATAGTTCATATTATAGTTGATTGATTTATTTTCTCTTAGTTGTATTTATTTATTTTTTTTTCCTAGTGAAGGAAGCTGGAGGGATTTATGATTGAGTTAATTTAATCTTGTAGAAAAGAAATCTGGATTACCCTTTTTGAAGAAGTTATTTAGACTTTTAAATGAAGCTAGATAATTATCACATGGTTGTAGAATCATAGTTTATGTTGCACATGGCTGCGTTGTAATGGAATTGTTGTTATGCGATGATGGATCTTAGTTTGGTCTATTAGACGATGATGTGCTTTTGTGAGTGAATGTTATGTGAGTCTATTGGGTTATAATGGTGTCAAGTGTTGGTCAAGTAGATTCTAGAGGCCAAGAGGGGTAGTCCTGTGTATCTCTTGTGATATTGTAATCTTGTTATTTTTGAATAGGAATTGGTTATGTAATGTTGACTTTCCTCTAATTATGGACTATGTGGTTGTGACGACTATGCAAGATGACCCATGCCTTGCTCAGTGTAACTATTCTTGAGGTTATGTTCAACTCATGTTGAGGTCCTGTTCGAGGTGTGGTTGTGGAATCCTCTTTGAATGCTGTGGTTTTTACTGTCGGTTGAAATTTTTGGAGCAAGAGGACCCATGCCTTGCTCTGGTTACTTTATGTTGAGATTGGTATGCAAGAAGGTAAATGCCTTGCATGGTATATGGAATCTTGTTCTTTGTCTTGCTTGATGGGTAGGGTCTTCTAGATGTAGGTGGGGAAGTGGCTTTCAGTGAGGGGCCGGTGCTCAAAGTGGCTGCCAGGATAACCCATTGGAAGTTGTTAATCTAGTGATAACTTAATAATAAATTTGGAGGGTGGGAGAGCTTCCACATTAATCAAGATAAAGTATGCCTCACTTATGGCTCAAGTGCTCGTTTAGGCTTGAGATGAGATGAGAAGGCCTAGAATGGCAAATCAGTTGCCTTATCCTCATGAAAGGTATGTTGGTTCCGCATGAGTTTGTATGGGGGCCGGCGGTCGGGAGAGGCTGCCAGGATAACCTAGGATAGGGGCTGGTGCCTAGGAAGACCTGCTAGGATAACCCATGACAAGCTATGCGATGACACTTTCCCTACTGTAGCCTAGCATTCCCTCTTTGTTGTTCTTCCTCTATGTTGTATGACTACCTCTGGAAGTTTTGTTAAGTGTGTGGAAGTGATGATTATGTTGCTTATGTTGTCTTGTTAACCCGTGTGTACTTGAGTCATGTGTAGTCCTTGCACCTGTCAGTCTTTTGTCTTCTTGTCTGTTGCTACTGTAGAACCTTATGTTATCTCCTAGCACGGAGGGGTGGACCTTAGGGTTCCACATGGTCAGGTGGTAGTGATTTTTCCTCCATTGGTTCTCCCTTGCTGATGTTCGTGTGTGAGAAGAATGGATCTTGTGATGCAGATTCCAGATTTATGTTCCAGATTGACAAGGCAGCTATTTATTCTCATGTGCTAGTTTTGTGTGTATTAGATTTATCATATTGTAAGTATTCCAATGTAATTCAAAAAGAGATAGTGTGAATGATGTAAGGATGTACCCTTATGTATGGGAAATTGTATATGTACTTATAATTCTAATTGTATGATCTTGTTGATTACTTTCTAATGTTTTATCATGAAAATGTTTGTGTTCATTCATGTGGTCCAATAGATTAGAATAGAACTTTTGATGTTGGTTAATTCTTGATCCTATTAAAGTTTAGTAAGTAATGCAGCTACGGAACCCTAGAGGATGAGTTAATTATTGATATATTGATGTGTTGACATTACTTTGTCATTTCTATCTTTAAAAAAAAATATCATGTTGTTTAGCATAGTTGTGTTGTCCTCTGGGGTTTCCTAGCGGGGCATTACACGAGCCAAGCAAGAATGTCATTTGTCAGTATGTACCACCAAATCCAACCAACAGGACATCAAACACTTCTTAATGTTGATTTCAATTCAAAATATTAACACTAATGTACTCCCAATTATTTTACCTAAATATCTATAACCTTCAATATTCAAATATGTTTATAATAAATGCATACTTTCTTATCATGCAAAATTTCTATAAAATTAAGTAATTCTTTTCTCAAATTTATCAAACATATCCAATAAATTGCCAAGTTCTATTTGCTACAAAAGCCTTTTGTCACATACAAACAAACTGAGAAGATGGGTTCTTATATTAATAAAAGGCATCCAGTAATAACCTTTTTTTGGGCTAACTATTGGATGCCTTTTTATTCTTCATTTAATTGGTCATCTAAGCCACTTACTAGGATTAATTAACTTCCTCATTATAGAGGCATGTGAAAGAAGCAAAAAAGACCATCAAGATAACCCAATTCAACTTATAAAATGCTCTACCCAAAAGGAAGAATAGAAAATCAGAGAGGCATCTTTTTAGGCATATGGGCAATTTTTGAATCTCGATCATACTAATTTGTCAACATTAGATCAGTGAAAAAATTGGAGAGGTTCCTTCCTGATCTCTTGATATTCTAATGACCTCTGTTTTTCTTAAGGACTTAACTAATTTCATCAATTCTCCTAGTTTTATCTGGTCATTTTTATCCTGCCCTAAAAAGGGCACATGCTTAAGGCACTTCTTCCTACATATCACCCCCCCTTATAAATTGCATTCTTTTGATTCTTTGAAATATAATGAGCTCTTTATGCCAGCCAAAATGAACAGGAAAAAGGCAAAGAATGATTAGTGATCACTACGTGGTTAAGTCTAATTGTAGAACCAAGAAAACACAACCCCCATCGACAAAGAAACTTAAGATATATTTCATTTTAAAGATACATTTCTAATTCTAGATAGGAAAACACCAATCTCCACTACAGGGAACATTATTGACAACTACATGTTAAAAGAAATATTAGGCAGGTACAATGAGAAAATCCATAGTTAAAAACTTAAAAGTAATTAAGGCCTCCAAATCATGTCTAGCCAAATGATTGTAGGGGAAACATAAAAACACTTTGCATCAAAGTATTACTCACAAATTTGTCATGCGAAGCATGTGATTGCCAAAAGAAAAATCGATGGCAAAGCACAATTGCAGTTGCAATTATTGTTTGTGGTCTGCAAAAACCATGTAGGTTAGCAAAGTATCAAGGAAATACAAAGCAAGTTTTAGCATCTAGTCATATCTGCCTGAGACAACCCTAGATCTACAGAAACCCATCTGTTCATGCCAGATCCTGTAAAGTTGTAAACCATACCCATGAGAGAAGATATCCTAAGAAACACATTGCCTTTCACAAGAGATAATGATGTGTTCAAATTATTTAGAAATCAAACTAAAAACCATACACCAAGACAATCAAAAAGAACATATGGAAAAGAGCAATGGATTGATATCATGCATTTGACATCAACTATTTATAAAGAAATAGATTACAAATATCAATAAGAAGATTAATAAAACTATTCTTGAAAATTTAGAAAAACAAATCTATCCACGTACTACAACACTACAAAGACAACCTTGAATCACATTTTGAATGTTACACACTTCAGTCACTTCATAAAATGGTTATGGTTTAGACCAAAAATCACATTAAAATATCAATATAGATAAAACCACGATATATGTTTCCACATGGAAACTCTTAAATGATGTTGAAGTTATACAACACACAAAGCTGCTAATCAGAGAAAAATATACACTTGAGGTTTGCTCTCATATGTACACAAAAAATCAAACTCCATAATTGTTCATGGGAATCATTAACAAAGTAACTAGGCATAGATGAACCATAAATAGTTAGGATCTTAATTTATCATTGAACCAACCCAAAAAAACCATTACAGTGCACACAAAATGATAAAGGCAACAACACATAAGCATAAATTGTTTACCACTCATATAAGCAATGGCCATTTTCTAATCAAAGAATCAATGGCCATATGAACGGAATTAGAAAAAGGGGAAAACTTATTATTTGGAATTTCAATACATCCTCTAGAAAAGCCCAAACCTATGAAGAGTTGGTGCCTTGGGTAAAGAACCCAACAATTTCAATGGGAAGATCGTCAATAATAGTGCTAGGTAGAAAATAATAAATCAAGGTAATGAAGTTCAAAGCAATAGACTTGGTGTTGGAATTGAAGCCCAACTGTCATTGCCCTTTCATCTTTGTTTTCTCATGTCTCTTCATTTGCCTGAAGAGTTGATATAATTCCCTTATTATTCTCTTTTTGGTGTAGATGAAGACTGATGTATTTTGGGTTGATTAATGAAATAGTGTGTCCTGTTTTCCTTGGTGGATGTAGCCATTTTGATGGTGAGCCACGTTAAATTCATGTCTCTATATTTTACCTGTGTGTCTTTGATTCTTTATTTGCATTTTGTCTTTAATAATTGGTATCAGAGCCTTGGTGCTCGATCATTTGGCATGAGAGGTTTGAGTTTGAGTGGGAGCAATGCCGCCTGATGAAGGAAGTCATAGGAAATCACAAGGGAGGCTAAAATCTAGTGAGAGAGATGTTGGTTACTGGTATTGTGGCAAGCAAGGTCAAATCAAGAAGAATTGTTGGTTTTTGAAGAAGGCTGAAAATCAGCCAAAAGAAGATGAAGTGAATCCGGTATGTGAAGAGGAAGCCGGTGCAACAATTGATGTTCTTGTTTCAGCTTCAGAAGAAATATCACCAAATGTTTGGGTGCTCAGTTCAGGAGCATCGTTTCATGCCACTCTATGCAAGAAGTACTTCAAAAATATGCAAAGCGGTGACTTTGGTAAGGTTCTTCTTGTCAATAATGAATCTTGTGATGTTATTGGCAAAGGGGATGTTTTGTTAAAATTAAAAAATGGAAATAGCTGGTTGTTGCAAGATGTTAAATATGTCCCTCAACTCAAACAAAATTTAATTTTAGCTGGACAATTTCTTTCACAAGGATTGAAAGTCAATTTTGAATTGAATAGATGGAAAGTCACAAAAGGGGCCTTAGTAATTGCTCGAGGCAGCAAAGTAGACACCCTGTATGTCATAGAGAGTCTTGCTTCATGTGAAATGGATAGGTTAGATGATGTAGTTGATTCCATCATTGATGAATTTCTTAACCTATTTGAATTTGATCAAATATTTGTGAAAGAAAGTGCAAGAGCCTCTGCAGAAAATATAGAAATTAAAAGGACAGTGGTTTAGGACGATGATGGTAATGCCATTTCAGAGAGTAGATCATCTGAATCTAAAGTTCTTGTAGAAACTATCACTGAAATAAATTATAAGGTTAGTGAAGAGGAGGTTAAAATTGAAGAGTTCATGTAGTTACAATCATTGAGAAGATTGAAATTGTTGCTGATTCAGTGGAAACATCTATTGTTGATGCTGTAGAAACCCCTGTTGAGTTTACTATTACCAAAGAAAGTTGTGACAGGCTGCGAAGATCTGGAAGGAAGCATAAGCGCAAGTCTGGTGGAGCTCCCAAGATGCATTCTAACACATATGAAAAGATGGGACAAGAAAAAGATCCACCGTTTGGTAAGAACAAGATCCACGACAAGCGCAAGAGAGAGAGGGATATTTATTCTTGGAAGCAACATCACCAGTGCAAGAAGATGAAGAGTCTTGGAGGTAGACGGTCACCCATGGGTCCTAGCTACTTATAGTCGGTAATCGGGCTGAAGTTGGGAAAGTGAACTTATTTTGAGGCCGCACCACCCTTTCTGTTGATTAGTCCAATGACGAAGAAACAATGGAGTGAGATAAAGAAAGATATCATAGAACTCCAACTTCAGAGGGACAAGCTTAAAGAATAGCGAGAATCTTTGTACAAAGAAAGAGAAGAGGTTTTAAGATTGTCTGAATAGATTCATAAACTGAAAACAGAGTTAAATGTAAGTGAGGATGGTATGGATCTGATTGCAAATAAAAATGGAAATCATATGACTAGGGATGTCTATGGTTTCTCTTCAGAAGCAGTCCCACATAAGATATTTGGCACATCTGCATCTGCAAAGGTTGATCTTGAACCTTCTTCTGGAAGAACATTTGTAAATGCTTCAGGAACACCAAGCCGTCTGTCATGGTTATAGTGATGTGGTACAAGGTTTTTTAACCAATCGCCATCCCCTGAGAAAATGATTGATACTACAGGATGAAAAGAAGAAATTGATAGATCACCTACAATGGCAACCGAAACTACTGGTGCAGAAAGTGAAAGAATGACTGGAGAAATTATTGTGGGATTAGAAATTCAACCTGCATTCTCAGTAGATGATCAGAATCATGATGCTAGAGTTGAAACAGAAGTAGATTCTCAGGAGCAAGGTATAAATAAGTCTTCAACTACTGTAAAATTTGACCATTCTCCATTTTTTGAATACTGTGAACCCAACTTCAATGTCGCTTGGGACGACCTTATTTTAGAGTGAATTTTCAAGTCTAAGACGAGAGACAGTTTCAATCTGCCATGGTATTTTCCCAACACAGATGAAATGAGAGAGGTTGTGTCAAGTGCCTTTGAGATTGTGAAGTTGGAATTGTGCAGTGGAGTGTGTTGTATGAGGGAAACATAATGGATGAGTGATCGGAAGTCTTTTGGTAAGAATAAGGCATGGCTGGGGAGAAGCTTTGTGGAAAACCTTGTAGAACATGCATTTGGACTAGAGAATTGCAATGGACTTTTTGAGAGAATGGAAAGGAGATCCAACGAGTTGGGAAAGAGATCCAAGCGGCCTAGGCATGCTGTAGCAGCTACATCTTTGATTAGGCTGCCTTAATCTTATTCTAATTCTATATCTGAAGAAGAAGATATGGCGATCTGCCTTGTGATACTCGCAAGTAGTGTAGACACTTATTCTTAGAAGTTCAAGACTGGTAGTGTAGAGGGAATGAATGGTACTACAACGGGTAGTTGTGTTTTTGAAATGCCCAATTCTAAACGCAATGGGATCATTGATGGTCCAGAAAAGATTAGTTTCTCTCAGTTATTGCAAAAACACATTTTGTTATCAACTAGTGGGTCTAGTGCTACGAGTGTGGGTAAAATTTTGGTATTTTTTCAAGGTGTGGTGAATACAGAGAAGAGTCTATGTTTGGATTTTGTGCCTCTGAGATTAGAGAGTCAACCATCTGGTCACCATGACAAACAAAGTGCAATTCTGGAAACTTTAATTGACATCACACCATAGTCGCCTATTCCTAACACTACAGTAGGTCCTCTTGTTCCTAATTGCAGCAAGGAAGGATTAATTGTTAGTGATAGACAAAGGATTAAAGGTGAACATGGTGTCAGTTTGGTTGAGCTGGTTGTAATTCTCATTGGGATTAGTTAGCCAATGGAGTGGTTACTTGGTATTGTAGTTAAGTAACAATGAGTTTCAAGGAAAGTGGGGACAACAGTCCTGTTTGGACTTCAAGTGGGAGATTGTTGGAAATGAAGCCCAACCGTCATTGCCCTTTCATCTTCCTCTTCCCATGTCTCTTCATTTGCCTAAAGAGTTGATATAATTCCCTTCTTATTCTCTTTTTGGTGTAGATGGAGATTGATGTATTTTGGGTTAATTAATGAAATAGTGTGTCTTACTTTCCTTGGTGGATGTAGCCATTTTGATGGTGAACCACATTAAATTCGTGTCTCTATTTTTATCTGTGTGTCTTTGATTCTTTATTTCCTTTTTGTCTTTAACACTTGGCTGCAAAAAATACTAGGATTACTAAACTAAGCCATATTAATCGGCAGTAACACACCAAAGTAAAAACATGATATGCTATAAGGACACTGGAAAAATGAGATAAAAGTGAAACACCCTAATTTATTAATACATAGAAAGTTGGCAAATAAAAAATAATGATCCAAATGGAAAGCATGCAAGTCTAAAATATCTTCAAACTAATATATATCATATTTCAAGATTTTTGTAGAAAGTCAACTTATTCGAGGATGGCTTTTCCCATAATCAACACCCAAATGGGTAGCCTTTAAAATATTGCCCACTACATACAGAGGAGAATATTAAGATTTTACTATTTGCAGTTATTAAGAGATTCTACATGCGATTAGATTTAAATCCAAGATCTAACTTATGCCAACCGATGAGCACCCCATGCCAAGAAATTTCTTGCCCATCAGTCTTTGAAATTAGCCATCTTTAAAGAGGTGAATAATTTTTGGAGCCTGAGCCTCACTATCAAAGAATTAAAAAAATACATAAAAGAATCAATGATATTCAACACTCTACAGCCTGGATAAATTGAACCAAAAAAGGGGTGCACAAACACCTTAAAAGTCAAAATTTATGGGCTATTTCTGGAGCCCTAATAGTCACTAGCTCAAAATTATACAAAAGAAATTTTATTTTTAAATGAAAAATAAAGATCACCATAATCAACATTCTAAACTAATGGAACAAAAATGGGGTTTTACATAGATGTTAAAATAAAAAAGATTTGGGTATCATAATGTAGTTACTGGCATGATCTTAACAATCGTTCAAATCCTGACCGAGGGATCCAATTATGCCATTCAATTCATAGAAAACTATAGGTCAAACAACAACCAAACTAAAACATGAAGAGATCAAAACAAAAAAAAAAACACTCACCCAAATCTTCTCCCTCAAAACGAACAACCACGCAAAACCTTAACATGGATCCATTCTAGAAATTCGTAATCCTGCTAATATAAAAAGAAAGAAAATAGTGGCTTGACCCCTACCAAACCCTACAAACATTTGCATTAATAAAAAGCCATAATTGTATTTTCTGGTTCCACAATAGAATATTAAATGCAAATAATAGATCAAATGGTATCACCATTGCCGTTAATCCTGCAAATTCTCTCTTAAAACCCTAGAAGAAAAATCCTCAATATCACCTTTTCTCACCTCTTCTCTGTGAATAGGCAAAATAATCCATTTCTAAGATACAAACTTTCAAGTAAATGCAACTAGTAGCTATAAAGCCGAAGCCTACAACTTTCACCAACATCCTACCTGCTTGTGCCAAAATGGGAAATTTGGAACACAGTATGAAAACCTACAAAGGATTAGAGAAAGGGGGTTTTGCTAGATATTATGGTTACAATTGTCCTGGTAGGCATGCGTGAAAAGTGTGGAGGCATAGAAAGCCACGTGAACTATTCTACAAAATGCCCCGTCCCAAATTCTACATGCGTCTTTTTCTAGAGCACTTGCCACCAACCAACAACCAAGAACAATGGAGAATAAAATACTAGGGGTAAAATAATGCCCCAATCAGAAAACACCATCAGTCAGGGGAAAAAGAAAAAAAAATATTCCAAACATTAGCTATGGCTTTAATTTTTCTCATGTTGTACAGAGTCCCAAGCAAACTAATGCTCTTTTTGTTGAGTGAAAACAATAATCTTCTGCTAAGGCAGAGACTAATAAATGAGAGAAGACATTTATGAAGGCGCTTCAAAATAAACTTCATGTGCACTACATGGTGATAAGAAATTACTAGTGATTAAGGCACTTGGCACACTGATTTAATGATATTCACATACCCAAATCATTTCAATTTGATATTGAAGATATGAAAAATCAATTGAAATCAAAAAAATCTTCAAATAATATTAATTGAAAAGGCTAACATTTGGGCCCTTGAATAGAGATTTGACATTTATATTGAAAAATTGGATAATATGCAGGACATTTATCTTTGTCAGCATTCACTGTCCACAGTTTTACTATTCTAGCCTTGATTTCCTTTATTGGTAATCATCGAATTCTTCATACCATGATGCAAAGAGAGATCGTAGGTTAAGGTGGGCACTTAGAGGTGGAAGATCGTAGCATATAATGACAACAATCACATGCAATAAGTGTTGAAAATTGCATGAATAGATCATTGTATAGTGAGAACCCCATGACCAGTTTAGTGCACCAAACTGAAGGTCGTCTCAAGGGGGTGTCGTGTGAAGGTATAATTCTTCCACATGAATCCAAAAGGACCCATTTAAGGCCCACAATTAATCAGCTCGAGGGGGTGTCTTGTGAGTATTTTGTTTGTACTTGTTTATGTCTACAAAATTAATTTTGAATCTTTTTAGAAATATCTTATATCACATCTTTGGAACTTAAAAGTTATATCAATGTTGCACTACTAACAAATGAGCCTTTGCACTTTAGAGGTAATGTTTCAAGGAAACCCCTCCCCTAGTTTTTTTCTTCTATGTGGAATAAATAGGAGCAAGTGGGTTCCAAATCGTAGAGCAAATTATCATTTCTACTAAGAATTCATTCTAGACATTTTCATATATGCCTCGGTCTCTACAGTCAAAGCCCAACTCCTTTTCACATCACTTGAAGTAGGAGGAGACTATCCTCGAATAAAAATTAATAGATATCAAACTGCTATCTTTTATCAATAGCAAATTGCGGATCTTGTTGTGTTTAGTTGCTTGAAAGACAATCCATTCCTCACAATCTATTAAGCTATCCTTTGTTCATAATTTGATAGTGGTGTCACTGGGAAAGTTACGAGTATACCTTTTGCTTTGTTCACATTTTGTGACAATGTTCATTTGTTTATGGTTATGCCCCGATTAGGGCTTAAATTTGACAATTGTATAGCTTTATTTGAAGATTTTAGCTGTAAAATATAATGAAAAAAAATATTTGACTGTATTGATATACATGTAATTTATTTTAAATATGACTCTGTATATATATATATATTATTTGTAAAATTTTTAATAGGAGTTATTATTTGTATTTTAATATTCATTCTAAATTATATAATATATATATTTTTTCTTTTTATTTTTAAATTTTTTAATAGGAATTTCTATTATTTAGGAAAAAAATCCAAATTTTTAGATTTGTTTTTGTATAGAATATATTCATTCTAAATTTCTAGGCTTTTTAGCACAACTCTCTAATATATATATATATATATATATATATATATATATATATATATATATATATATATATATATATATATATATATATATATATATATATATATATATTCTTTTTATTTTTATATTTTTAATCCTTAGCTTTATTTTTTTATAAAATATTTTATTTATTCTAGGCTTTTTCAACACATCTTTCTAGGCTTTTGCTTTACATCAAAAATAGTGAAATAGTGATATTAAATTATTAATATATCCAATGTCCATAATATATTAATACTTGATGTATGCCATTCCTTTTTAAAATGTCTTATATATTGTGATTTTGCCCTTTATTTGGAATTTGGAACCATGCTTTGGTTTTGCATTGGAGGAGAATCGTGAATTGAAAAGAAAATAAGGAATTAACTAAGACCGCAGCCCGGGGGTGTGACTAAGAGGTAAGACTGTGCCATGCATGGTTTCTTATTCTTTTGTTGCTTCCGCATTTTATATACATGACTATTGCTTCTGTATTTTACATGCATATCTATTGTTGAATGTGAAACATTGTATCTATCTTTTTAATGTAATTTATTTCATTAAAATTATGATTTATGATTTAGATGAATCTATTAATTTTTGTAAACCTTAAATTGTTAGGAGAATGTGTAAATTTAAATATTAAATATTTTATTTATGGTTCAATTTTTATAAACTTAGATGAATTTGAACAAAATATCTAAATCCATCCCATTTCTATATTGCTGCTCTTCATGTTCATGTTTATGGAGTTGATGAGAATATATAGTAGTAGCACAACGCTACATTAAAGCACAAAAAATGTCAAGACATGGTTTTTCTGAATATTAATAGAGTAGAAAACAAAATGGTCAACAATAATCTTGTCCCATTTAATGTTTCAACCAATAATTTTGGTTTCTAGATTGAAGCAATTTTAATTAGACTACTAAGAGATGGACGGATGTGCATTTTGTTGGCTGCATTTGATCTAATTTCATTTGATATCAATTGAAAAACCTTGCTCTGTATCTCTTCTCCTCCTCTTCTAAGCCCACAGGTCTATCCCACTTGTAGAATGCAAAAGGAACTATAGGATAATGGAATTCAAATTCTGCTGAAGACGATAAGATAATGTTGCTGGGTCATAGATGTCGATGGGAACCCATAATTCCTCACAATTTCTACAGCAACTAAACAGATTGAATCCCAACTTTACAAGAAATAAATTAAAATTAAAAAACAAACTCTCTCAGATAACTTTGGTGTTGCCTAATGCCTGCTGGCTTGGTGGACAAGAAACATAAAACTTGTAGATTTTTTGTTTGACAGACATGAGACGATTCACTGATTTTTATCATGCATCTCAGCTATTTTCTTTGACTTGCATTCATCAATTTGGGTTTTGAATATGGATGTACAGCTGGACCATTTCTTGAGGAAGCTCCAGCTTGATATATAAAATTTGACTTGCATTTAAAAATAATAATTGTCATGTGATAGGCAATAATGAAGACTAAACTGTAGGAAAAATATTCCTTGATAGGCAAGATGGACTATCAAATTTAAGCCCTGGCCTTGATTAATTACTAAAATGACAACCACGTGCTGATTTTGTGCTGTGCGCAAGATATGAATCACACAAAATGTTTGAACTTTTTAAAAACAAATATTAAATATATATTTAAAAAATAATAATATAAATAATTTTAAAAATAAGCTATACAATTAATAAAATAGATAAAGTGAGGGTTAGGGGGCCACCACACCCTGCAAGCCCATCCCGAACTTTTCTAGACATAGAATCTCCCCAAAGATTTTGTTAACTCTCAATCTCCAAATAACATGAGCACATTACTTACGAAGGTTGACGATATCTTTGAATTGACATGGTGAGGTGTTGCATACTTTGCAAGAGATAGAAATGAAACCTCCACGTGCCTACTACAAGTTTGATGGAGAAGGATGAGCTTGTGGTTAAAATGAGAGATAGCAGCACGAGATGAAATAATGGCAACCACCTTGTTTCTTATTTTTACTCCTTTCATACTATGTATTCTTCCAGTCTCATGCATCTTTTTCTACATCACCCTCTTGTGAATCTCACTCTTATTTGCAAGGCATACAAGACATCTATGAGTAAACAAATAATGACAGAACATAAATGGTTATGGGCGGTAAAAAAAATAAACTAGGAAGCAGATTGGCAAAACAATAGGAAATTATTTGGTAAAAAAATTAAAAAGATTTAACATTTTACCTTCTTTAAATTTCATCAATGAACTTGATGTGATTTATCTCAACACATGCATTGTTTGTTGTCTCTTTCTTTAACATTTACAAAGGCACTAGTTATCTCTAGAAGTCACATACTGATTACTCATCAAGGATTTGGGTTTCTTCTTGTTGGGTGTAATAAAGTCAAGGAATCCTTAAATGAATCATTCCATGGTTCATATTTATATAGCAATTATATGCATATGGTGTTGTCAAAATCATGAAATTTAGCATGTGATGAGTCTTCAGACTTTAGTACTTTGTTTTCTATGTTTTTTTTTTCTTAAGAATTTCTGTTAAACTCACACGAACATTGAATTATCATGAATCATTCAAAACAAAAGGCCATGGATCTCAATGATCACTCACAATTGCAATTGTTGTTTTATGTTTATTCATGTACAATATCATTCTCTTTTGTGCTCATCTATTTAAAGAAATGTATTCATGTTGCGTGTTGTCAAATTTCAAACCGATGTACCTGAGGTGT
Organism: Cunninghamia lanceolata; assembly: GCA_027924645.1. Taxonomy (NCBI): domain Eukaryota; kingdom Viridiplantae; phylum Streptophyta; class Pinopsida; order Cupressales; family Cupressaceae; genus Cunninghamia; species Cunninghamia lanceolata. The sequence goes on from BSBN01000413.1 coordinate 343,176, forward strand.
ACCTGAGGTGATTCCTGTTATGTGACCTCCTTTGGTAGAGTTATTACATAGAATTGTTAAAAGTTGTTCAATCGACCTTGAATCTTTATTATACACTTTCATATTTTCCAATAGTTTTTACAACCTCTGTATTGGATCTATCACACCATTATAAACCTATTGGAAATGTTGTCAACATAGGATTACTCACATAAGAAATAGTCCTTTTATCTTAAATTGAACTACAGGGATTGGATACAAGTTTCCTATTTTTTTTAACATCTACTCATCATACTAGAATATTGGCAACCCCTTCTACCTAATCTCAAGCCCATCTTCCAGGTACTTGCTGGAAAATTATTTGAATCTCCTTCCCAAAAATGTCAACTTTATAGGAAGATGTGGTTGTATCAAAAGGTTACACTAGACCAGGTTAGTATAAGTAACTATTTTATGTTAATTGCAATATCTTCATAGTTATTTTGATATATGCTCTTTCTATTCCTCATCGTACTTATGCATTCATAACTAGCATTTGCAACATATAATATGATGGATGACCCTCTTTACAATGAAACTTTGTTTTGGAGCTTTGTAATTGTAATAATTGACCTACTCATATTGCTTGTAGCTATCTATTTCATTGATAAAACTGGTCATTTTTGTAATATTTGCCATCTGCATCGTAGTCATCTTGTTCTATTGCTTCACATTTCATTAACTATACATTGCATATGATCTTTCCTCCATTGCTTGGTCAACATTGCTCTTAAGATTGAGAGGAGATCATTCTAGAAGTCAAAGAAGAATTGAAAGAGCTCTGTAGTTTGGAGTAATAAAGTAATTAAGTTCTTTTCTTTTGAACACATGGAGTATACACAAAAAAAAAGTAGCTTTATTTGCCTATTAAGAAATGGGAATGCCCAAAACATGGCAAATTTGACTCAGTGCTATTGGGAAAAGTGTTTAAAATAGATTGCCAAGTAGTGCAGGATGCTCTTCAAGTATAGACTGGCTGCAAAATTCTTCAAGACTCCCTTAGGATGTGATACTTCTCTGAAGTTGTTACTTTCTTTTTATCCAATGCCATGGACCTTATGCAAGAATGTGCTCTCTTAAGAAAGTTTTCTTTTGATTACATACAAGACTACCTCATATCTGAACAAAGTCTAAATATTGCTTTGATTAATTATGACCTATTCAATGGGACAACCCTAGTTGGAGGGTTATTCACCCATAGGGATATTCAGAAATGTCCTGCTATTGTTTGTATCTTTAATGCCATAAAAAATGGCTAAGAAAATGATTGTTCATGCATAGTGAAAAATTCACTCCGTTCCCATTACCATGAGCTTGGCCTTGAACTTGTTCATTAAATTGATGACACTTACCATGCACTCTATATTCTGCTCAATCATGTTCCACATTTGTTGAACCCTGCAAATGATACAACAATTCAACCAGATGCAATTAATGCAGAGGATGCTAACCAACCTATGTTTTTGGTTCTTGATGGTCATGTTAATGATGATGTTGCACCTACAAAGTAGATTTTGTCAAATATTATAATCTTCTTGACAGATATTCCAGTATATTTTTGTTACAATTACTATATAGTTTCCTTTTTTCTGTATTTGTTATTCACAATATACATGTAATTGGAGTTATCTTCTACTATTGGTCATGATACTCACTATTTTATATATGTGTAGAATATATATTTCCTCCACTCTATTTTTCTTTGTTCCAACTTGTAAAAATTTCTTATTATATGATAAGAATATTTTCACATCTCTGCACTTTTTGCCAAAGTTCTAGGAAGGCTTATTTACTGCCACATATCTTTTGAAGGATATCAAAATAATGAATTAATTGCATATGCAATAGTAGTTGCAGAGATTTATTACAATTGATAACAACAAATTTGGGTTACAAGATTACAAAGAAATTGCTACAACAGCCAAACTATAAAGACAGTGGTAGAAATAATCAAGCTACTATAGATTGCACTATTAGTCGTACGAACTTCAAAAATTGAAGAAGGGAAGAAAATATATAGGTGTTAGAAAATGTGTGAAATGTTGTTACGAAGCACAAAATCTATAACTACATTTATAACCAATGTAAATGGCTAGGTACCTTTGATACAACAAAAGATGTTGCCTATGCTTAAGATAAGGCGATTATATCCATTAGAAGCATTAATGCCATGACCAATTTCTTATACAAAAATTTAGAGGCATGCAAGCAAATTTCTAACCAACTCAAACATTCCATGATTGTACCTAAATATAAAGGTGTTAGAAAATGTCCATGGGGTCGTTATGGTGCAGAAAACCTAGACCCAATCTCAAAGCAACATCATTGGCTTGGAACATTTGATACAACACAAGAGGCTGCACATGCCTATGATATTGCAGTCATTTCAATGAGAGGCATCAAAGCGATTACAAATTTCATTCACATGACTTCAAATTTAGGTAAGTTCATTTCTAATTAATTCATTCTTCCTTTCCCTACTTTCATTTCTCACTCCAAATTCAATACAAATTATACTAACCCTTTTAATATCTTGCACGATGCTTGCTCTGATTATACATGCAAGAATTCTAACATTGAACATTCTGCACTAGATGCAAAAATGTACACCTCTCCTAAACTACTCATAAACAACTCTATGCACTCCTTCAACAACAATGATAGAGAACAATCATCAATTTCTTGGAGGTTCTTCAAGCAATTTCCAACTATCTATCTCTCTTCCTAGAGGTGTTGCCAACAGTAGAATGAACATTGCCATTGACAGACATTTCAAAAAAGATCCATCAATTAGTTGTAGTCAAAATCCTGAAATGTCATTTTCATGTTCACAGACCTCTTCCATCTCAATTATTCACTCTCCTTTTCACAACACCAACAATGCTAATATAGAATTAGTATTGTTGGATTAGGTAATTCAAAAGTTCCTTCCTCAATAGGACCAACTAACTAAAGAAAAATACCATGCATGTTGTTCAACATCAATGCTCAAGTTCATTTGTTAAGATACAAGAAAATTCAAAAAAATTATCTCACATCGAACAACAATCCTTCTCATCAACTTCAATTTTATTTTTTGATGTTTCAACCTTCAAAACACAAATACATATTACTTCATTTTTGTAAACTATATACTATGACAATGTCTCATTCAAATGCATTCATATCTGTCAATCTTATTTTAATACGTATACAAACACAAACAAATGACAGGGACTAGCCAGTACGCGACACTTGTTTATTTAAGTGGCAAAAACTCAAGTCTAAGAAGGGGTGAGTGAAGAAATTTAACAGGGCCTCACTTTAAATATAAAAAATGGTAAGAAGTAATGCCTCGATAGTATGTCATTGGGGGCCAATTGGATTAAAGTTTTAAATAAATGAAAAATCCATGTATGAGAGGGGGCGTAGGGATCAAGCTAAGGTTAATCAAATGGGGTAGGCGCTCAAGGACATGCCATATCAAAGGATCCTACGAGACATTTCTTTTAAATGCATGAAATCTGACTTTAGTGGCGTGGGACAAATGACATGAAGACTTAAATAATTTAAAGATGTCCCACTCCATTGTGAACGCAGGTAAAGGCAGATTCACAAAGGATTTGGAGGATGATTTTGTACGATGCTAGCAAATACATTTTGGAAAATGGGGTAGACTAGACATGAAATGTATTTTTTATTTTTGTGAAGTAGAGATGAATGCCTAAGGCACACCCTATGATAATCTCTCATCCATGATTTATCTTTTGTATCAAGAGCTCTTTCTAGGGGAGAGGACCCAACCAACCCTAACTTTATTTCCACAATTTCAACATATTTTCATGATTTATATAACAGTTTAAAGTTATTGTTTTGGTTTTTGAGTAGTAATGATGACTATAGGATGAGTTGTTATGTGCACATAGGTTCTTAAATGGTCATTTTAAAATGTTGATTAAAACCCATGCATAGAAGTTCCAGTAAGAGCTATGACAACCAAAAAAATTTCACAACTCTACCAATATATATATATATATTATTATTGTTTCAACTAAATAATTCAAAATACTCTAATAAAAGTTCATAAGGCCACATTATATAATTCATGTTGCCATGTTAAGGTTTTTTGTTCCTGTACGTAATTGTTTTGTATTGGCACGTACTACACTCCATTTAGTAGCCAGATTATAACATTTGAGGTCTGCATAAATAATGCCTTATGAACCCATTCAAATACCTAAATTTTTACCCTAATCATTTTTTACACTCCACTTTTCTTCCTTCATGGTTGTTGATGTGTTCATCATTCTAGAAGGTATGAATCATCTCCACTTGAGACCACACATTAACATTGACGAGTTGCACAAGTGAAAGGTACCGACTTGTCTCCCATTTTTTCTCCTTCTAACGGAGTATGAGGTCCATCATTTGATTTGTGACTATTTTATTTCATTCTTGTTTGTTTTATCATTTGACTATGTTGCCGAACCATCTCCACTGAACTAGGTATTTTTTTCATCATTCGTGTGGCCTCCTTCGCAGTTGTTGGGGCAATCATTATTGTTGTAGGTAATGATTTTGCATTGACACCAGTATTTCAAATGATGGGAATTATTTTCTAAATCCCCTCCACTCATGCGTAGGCATTAGCATGTATTTGTAAAAAATTATGCATAATTATTTGTTAAGGGATCTAGACTCATTTATGGTTTCGGGTTTGAGTTTTTAACGGGTATATATATATATATATATATATATATATATATATATAAAGGGTTTCATTTTTAACTTGTATATATTGAAGGTTTGTTTTTAACCTATAATGTAACTCAACAACATTTATTTGTAAAAACATATGTAGCAATATGTAGCAGTTTTTTGTTGGTGGTTTCACACTCATATATGATTCACGAATTATATATATAATGAAATCCAGAAAGAGAGACGTTTAATTTTCTCAATGCATATGTCAACAAGGATTAAGTAGGATGAACATTTGGAATACATATGTGATATTGAGAGTTTCAAACAAGTTAACCAATAGAGTTGACCCTATTAGCATGGAAATTTGGCTCCAAATCAAATTAGATTATGTTGGGCATCCATGACTTAACTTCAAATCCAAATCTAGTTGCTTAGTGGCTTAGGATTTACAATAACTATAATTTTCAAACCCATGTTAACTTAACACTACTGATAAACCATGGTTACCTAATGATTAGGGTAAAAAGTTAAGTCTTTGAATGGGTGCATAAGGCATTCTTTATGTGGACCTCAAACGTTATAAATTGACTAAAGAAGGTCAAATGTGAAACAAATAGAAACCTAACACTAATGCAAGCTCCTATTCCTCACTTCAATTCAACTTGAATTAGAGAAAAAAGGAATGCAAATACAAGACACAATCAAATGAATAACATCAAATGCAAACCTTGCTTTACTAGATGTGCTCCTTGATTGTTGATAAAGAAGATGTATGTTGGTTGCTTGAAATCCTAGAAGCATGCCTTTGCATTCCAAAAGTGCTTAGAAATGACTTGAGGGGGTTTCAATTTATAGATTTTTTGGATGAGGATTTGATGGATAGGATTGATTTGGAAGATCAATGATTGAGGATTGTTGAGAGGATTAGATTGATGAGAGGCCACTAAGTGACATGATACAATTGGAGGATAAAGATGGTCCTTGGATCAAGGAGAGATCTGTTGGCAAGAGACACTGTGTGGCTTCATGATTGTTGTCGTTGATGGCAACAAAGTTCATCCACAGAACATAGTATGTCTTTACCGGAAGTCAAATTGAAGAGTGTTTTGGTCCGGTGAACAAGAACAGAGCATCCAACAAGGTCTGACAATAAGGTCCGGATCTCTCAGAGGATGTATCTCAGCAAAGTGTGGACTTGGGGAAGTCAAGAGGAGTACCATGACTACTACATTCTAGAGATTGACCCTCTGGTGAGGAAAGAGTAAAAAGATATGAGCATCTAAGTGTTGGGTTCCTGACAGGCAGAGCAGACTAAGGAAGAACTGACTGGCAGAGCATCAAACTTTAATCCCGATGAGAAATTGATGATGGTTAAACTAATTGAGAGATCATACATGGTTGGCCCACTTGATTGATGACTTCTAACTCTATGTCTTGAATACGCATCACATATTAAGTATGGATCCAACCGACAGATCAGTGCCTTGTAAATATCTTAAATATTTTGGTTGTCGACTAGAAAGATATTGAAATCCTTGATGCGGATATATATACCAGATTGATTTCGGTATGAAGGTGTGTGTGTGTGATATAGTGTGTGAGGAAAGGCAGAGAGTAGAGTAGAAGCAGGAATACAAGTCCGGTATGTGATAGAACAGCAGCACTAAAGCAGAGGAAGAATGAAGTGCAGTAGATCAATATATTGAGCCCAATTGGAACTAAACCTCAGTATATGTGGATGCCTCTCATCAGTTCAAACACTTGGTTACCTTCCATAAATATTGTAGACAGTGAGTCTATTGTAGGCAGTGTGCCTCTTGTGAGTAGTATGCTCAGGCAGTGACCCCTAATTGGCAAGTGCCATTTTGTAATTCTTATTCTTTTAACAGAGAATACAATCTTGGGTTAGTCACCCCGTGGTTTTTTCCCTTAATAGGGTTTTCCACGTAAAAGTCCTTGTATTATGTGTGTTGATTTTATTTCTGCTCTCATGATTATGTATGCTCTTATGTTTTGATGCTGCACTAATATTAAAGAAGAAAAGAAAGTTAAGATATTTAAGATAACTGATTCACCCCCCCTCTCAGTTATCTGCCTTGTTTCCAACAATTGGTATTAGAGCTAAGTTCCTCCAATTAGAGCCTAACAGCTTGAGGAAGATCTAGGAATCTCAATGGATATGTATGGTATAAGGGAACAACTTCAGTCTGCCCTAGATGATCTTGAACAATCTCACTTTGAAGTTAATAACTTAAGGGAAAGACTCAAACAAGCTGATGATTTCATAAATGAACTAAAAGAAAAACTGAGTATCTCTCTGAAAAAGAGAAAGGAACTACTTCAACAATTAGCAAGTCTAAGTGAAACCAATGATTCTAATGAAGATCTGAATGAGAAAAACAAGCTATGTGAGAAGCTATCAAAAGAGGTCATTATGGTAAGACATGAAATGGAATCAGGGGTTATGAGATTCACCCAAGAGATTGAAGAAAAAAGAAAAATTGAAGATAATCTAAAACAATCCCTCAAGGAGAAGTTAGAAGACTGCCACAAAATGGATAGAATAATCAAGCATCTGGAATCTAATCTTGAAGAAGCTAGAGATAATGAAGAACAACTTGAGAATCAGATAGACACTCTTAAAAGGGATCTTCAAACAACAAATGAATACAAAGAGAAATTCAAGATAAGCTCTGCTCAACTTGAAGTTCTTCTTGAAAGCTAAAAGAGGGTAGATGACAAGCATGGCTTGGGTTATGAGAAAGGTGAAAGCTCTAGATCCAGTGAGAAGAACTCTGGATCAGGAAATCAAAGAAATAGGCCTAGAAGACCTCTGGTAAGGCAACCAAATGTTCAAAGATATCCATCTTTCAATGGATACTGCTACAATTGCAAAAACTTCAGTCATAAAGCAACTCAGTGTAGAAGAAGAATGAATCAGACTAATTCATCCTTCTCTGGACAGTGTTTTAACTACAAAAAGTATGGTCACAAATCTCATGAATGCAGAAATATGCAAATAAATAATTCATTCAATGGTAGATGCTTTGCATGCAATAGAATGAGACATACGGCTAATCAATGTAGATCAAGAAGATATCAGTCAAATATACAAAGACATGTTATTTGCTGCAACTGCAATAGATCCGGTCATATTGCCAAATTCTACAGAAGTAAGAATTAGGATAAAAAGGGTCCGGTGCATCATAATCAAAATCAAGACAAAGGAAAAGGAAAAGTGAATGCGGATGAAGTTCAAAGGGAGATGAACAAGATTTGGGTGAAAAGAAGTATAGAAAATGTTGGGGATGGATTCGCACCAGAATCTGGTGCTGATATTCCTTCCGAAAACTAAATAGATGAGCTCTGGCTCAGGGGGAGTAATAAAGGAAAATAAATTCCCCTACCCAGTCAATTGGTGCCTAAAATTAGCACATGGAGTATTGCGGATTGAAGAGTTCTCAAAGAGATATCTAAATAACCCTCGATAAAAATATGAAAGATCCGCAAGGAGATTTGAAGAGTCTAATCATCCAAGATTGATCCGATTTGACAGCCTTCCAGTAAAAATAGGATTTTCACAGTTAGATCCGGTATGATTCAAAATTGAAATATCTTGATCTGCGGATAAATGGCATGATTGGAGGAAGGGAGATACATTGTAAATTATCACTAAGAATAATTCTAAGTGCATCTCAGTGATTCAGAAGGATCTCTCTCTCAGAACAAGGGAACCAGAATGACTTAAGGTGTGCATTTATTGCAACATGAAATTAGGGTTTGCACAAAAATATAAGGGTTCTTTTATTCATCATTTGCACATTTTCTTGCGAAAAGAAGAAAGGAAGAGCTCTGCAACAAGATTGTTTTCAACTCTCTCAAAGATCAACTGCCGAATCTGATTCAACTAGCAATCTTTTCCGGCTCATTTTGTGAACCCTAGAAGTGTAAAAAGGTATTTCCATTCTTGAATATCCCTCTCTAAATCTTTTGCAAGATGGCTACTCCAAATGTTGTTAAGCTCACTGATAGGCCACGCCTAAAGTTCAAAAAACACCCCTACAAATCCCTACAAATTGGTCCCTTAGGTGCATTCTCTAGCATTCCGCATGGGGTTCTGCACGTAGAAGATGTTAGGGTATACATACATGCCAATATTGAGGAATTTGGGGAATCCAAGCTGATGGATATCTATCACAAACAATTAATTGATGATACGTTTGAACTTAAACCTCAATATAAGGCCATCTGGGACAAGCATTTTGGATATTGCATCCACTTTCCCTGTTTTGCAGAAGATGAATGGGTTTGATATGTTCTTGGTAGAATACATGACAACTTCATGTGGTTGATGAGGCCATTTAAGATAAAAAAAGATGCTCTTAGGGCAGTAACCGGTTTGCACTCATATGATGTGTTACCTGCTCTCAAATCGATCAAGAACCAAACAATAAGTGAGGTTACCAGATCAAAGTTTGACAAAAGAGCAATGACAATAGAAGATATCATAGATCTAGATATCAAATTTGTCTCCATGATAATTGGCTACAAAATATATCATTCCAGCAGGGAGAACTCTATATCTAAAACTATAATTTATACTGCATATCAGATGCTAAGGGAAAATGCAGACTATGATCTATGCGAGCTTCTCCTGAGCCAACTGTTAGAAAACTTGTAAAAGATCAAGAAGGACAAGAAGAACTCATTCAAGTATGGTGGTTTAATACTATGCTTATTCTTTTACTTTATGAATGAGCTACCCGGATCAAGTGGTTGGGTATGGCAAAATGACAGACCAATGGCCATACAAATCAGAGATTATATGTATGGGCTTGGTGATGCCAAGGCTCAAAGTATAGCACTCTGGGGATACTTCAAAAACTTCCAAGGCATGATGCAGGCCAGAGAGAGAATCCCCCAATCTATAGTTGAAAAATACAAGGATACAGTGTGTTTCATGGCAGACATTGATCAATGCCTAATGGCGGTAGTGGAACTCAGAACAGTCTGGATTATGCCAATGGGCTATGAGGTAGATGAGAAAATCTTGGAGCTACATGTCCAACACCTATTAAGTCAGCCTAAGGACCCTAAGGCAGAAAGGTTTGGAACCTTTCAAGAATTAAGTGTGAAAATACATGTTGAATTGAGACAACCAGAGATAAAAAGGAAAGTGAGAAGGGAAGTGGAGGAAATTGCCAAGAAATATGGCATATCAAAAGAGGCAGTTGATGCCAACAGAGAGAAAGTAGAAAGAGCAGAGAAAGAGAGACAAGAAACAGAAAAAGAAAGTGTTCCGGTGCAAGTCCCCTCCCGGACTAGATCCTCAAAGAGCTCTGCACCTGCCACCTCTAAGAGCCCAAAAGCCTCAAAATTGGAAGCCAAGACATCCAAAAAGGGAGAGAAGAGAACAAAGACAAAGGCCACAAGGTCATACAAAAGCCAAAAAGATGATGAAGAAATAGAGTCAGATGAGGAAGTTAAGAAAATGAGGAAAAAAAAGAAATCATCCGAGGAATCCTCTACCAGTCAAAACAAGGAAGAAGAGATAGAAGAATTTGTTGAAAGACCTACTCTCTCTATTGATGATGTTATCAAATCAGTCACTGTGGATGGGAATCTGTAACCAATGATTGAATTTTATGATGAATATAGTGAAGCTGACAAGAAGATCTTGGAAGATGCTACAGTCAGGTATCTAAACATCTATAACAAAGCATTTATTGAAATCATATCTCTAATCCCCAAAAGTCTAGAGAAGGAACTTGAACTAAGAAAGGAGAATGCCAAAGCTAAGAACTTAGAGATTCGAGAGAAGATTGCTATTCAGCTCTATCCTTCTATTACTCCAAAACAAATGTACATGATCTTTAAGGACTGCAAGGATGAGTTCCAGAGCAAAGCAAGAATGAAAAAAACTAATGCTTGGAGAGATTGATCATGTAGCAAAAGAAACAGAAGACATCCTTCGGAATGCATTTAAAAGATTTAATCTTCCTGTTATAGAGGACATAGATGATGAACCTTCTGCCATGGATGATGGACTAAGTACATCAAAAGAAGAATCTACTAAGAAAAATGTAGAAGAGCCAAAGGAGATAGGTGAGGAGAGGACTAAGGACTTGGATTCCTCTATTCCAGAAGAGGAAGTCCATGAAGAAATAAACATCTCTCTTCTGGATCCCCCTGCTGACTCCAAAACTGAAGGAGAAGAAAGAAAAGAGGAAAAATTGAGTCCAGTAGAGGAGGAAAAGGAAAGAGAAGAACACACAGAGAAGATCTTTGATGCCAGTTCTGAGGCTACAAAAGAAAAGAAGACCTTGTCTCTGGCAAGAGACACTGCAGAAGCAGTGAAAAACTTCCTGACCAAAGAGATGATGGAAATAGATGAACTGGAACTATTTCAAGGACCACTCAATTTTGACTCCCTCTCTCTGGTCCAGACAATGAAGGTAGCATCTTTTGCTCAAGCTAAAGCAAAAGAAAAGTTTCTGAAGTCTCACATGGAAGACTGTGAGCTGATAGAGATTGCATCCGGTGTGTTAGAGAAGATCATGCCATCCTTCCAAAAGGATCTTTCGGCCTCTTCATCTAGTAACTTGAAATCTATTGTTAATTCTGTTAGTACACATTTTGAATCTTTGGAGAAATCGGTAGAAGAGAAAGTTTGGAAAGAGTTTTTGGGAAAGAGATTCTCTGAAGTATAGGGACTCATAGCAAATGATAGGAGAAATCTAGATATTGGGATAAAGAGCTTAGAAAATGCTCTTAAAGATGGCGGAGAATTATACAAATTTTTTTCTATCATGGTCCATAGTGACAGACGACATTGCAAAGAAGGTGAAAGAACAAGAGGGTAAACTGTCAAGTTTATCTCAGAATTTTGATCCTCTCACCTCAACCATAATGAATCAAGAGTGCCAGGCTATTGCCACTATAAATGAAATAAAGAGGCTTGAAAAGGAAAAGAAGAATAGAATAAACAGGATGAGTGAGCTAAGAGAGATAATTATCCCTATGTTAGAGGCAATGCATGAGGCCTTAACTGATGCTCAGACCATAGCCTGGACCAGTGATCCGGCAGACTTAAAGAGGGCAAAAGATTTTGCATTTTTGTTGAGTGGTCATATCTCAATTTTGGACAGGATGAAGCAGAGTTGGGCAACAGATTTTATCTAGTTGAAGACCACTTTTGCGGATATACTTAAGTATATGTAAGTATAACATATATACTTATGCGGCTATGTATAGGTTGATTTTAAAAAATTTTGGTATGCGGATTTCACCCTTTGCCATTGATGTCAAAGGGGGAGTGAGGAGTAGTGAAAAATGTGGAATCCGGCTAAGGGGGAGCTCCGGTAAAAGTGTACATAAGACAGAGCATCAGCCAAGGGGGAGTTTTCTATGACAATCATTTTTCACTAAGTGTTGCCATCAATGCCAAAGGGGGAGATTGTTGGCAAGAGACATTGTGTGGCTTCATGATTGTTGTCATTGATGGCAACAAAGTTCATCCCACACATCCGCAGAACACAGTATGTCTTTACCGAAAGTTAGATTGAAGAGTGTTTTGGTCCGGTGAACAAGAACAGAGCATGCAACAAGGTCCGACAATCAGGTCCAGATCTCTCAGAGGATGTATCTCAGCAAAGTACGGACTTGGGGAAGTCAAGAGGAGTACCACAACTACTACATTCCAAAGATTGAGCCTCCAGTGATGAAAGAGTAAAAAGATATGAGAATCTAAGTGTTGGGTTCTTGACAGGCAGATCAAACTAAGGAAGAACTGACCGGCAGAGCATCAGACTTTAATTCGGATGAGAAATTGATGATGGTCAAGCTAATTGAGAGATCATACATGGTTGGCCCACTTGATTGATGAGTTCTAACTCTATATCTTGAATATGCATCACATCTTAAGCATGGATCCAGCCGACAGATCAGTGCCTTGTAAATATCTTAAATATTCTGGTTGCCGACTAGAAAGATGTTGAAATCCTTGATGCAGATATATATACCAAATTGATTTCGGTATGAAGGTGTGTATGTGTGTGTGATATAGTGTGCAAGGAAAGGCAGAGAGTAGAGTAGAAGTAGGAATACAAGTCCGGTATGTGACAGAACAACAACACTAAAGCAGAGGAAGAATGAAGTGCAGTAGATCAGTATATTGAGCCCAACCAGAACTAAACCTCAGCATATGTGGATGCCTCTCATCAGTTCAAACACTTGGTTACCTTCCATAAACATTGTAGACAGTGAGTCTATTGTAGGCAGTGTGCCTCTTGTGAGCAGTATGCTCAGGCAGTGAGCCCTAATTGGCAAGTGCCATTTTGTAATTCTTACTCTTTTAACAGAGAATACAATCTTGGGTTAGTCACCCTGTGGTTTTTTCCCTTAATAGGGTTTTCCACGTAAAAATCCTTGTGTTATGTGTGTTGATTTTATTTCTGCTCTCATGATTATGTATACTCTTATGTTTTGATGCTGCACTACTATTAAAGAAGAAAAGAAAGTTAAGATATTTAAGATAACTGATTCACCCCCCCCCTCCCCCCCCCCCTCTCAGTTATTTGCCTTGTTTCCAACAAGATCAAGGGTATGGAATGGTCTTAGATTTGGATAAAGTGAATGGTGAGGATTGAAAAGGTACATTTTAGGATCTTGTGCAAGCTTTCACACATGTGTGAGAGAAGACATGGGGATGTGTGATGAGACTTCTCACACACGTGAGAGACATAGGGAAGAGTGAATGTGACAAGTGGATTTTCTCATACATGTGTGAGAGTCATGAGTCATATGTGTGAAATGGAGGGTAGGGATTAAAAGGTTGAATGGAACTCGCTAAGATGAAATTTTGGTTAAGATTGATGGTGTGGATTTTAGGGATGAGAATTTATAATTAGAGGAAATACATAATGTGGATTTATCCTAGTTAATTAAATAAAGTAATTTATTTAATTAACTAACATTATGATATTAGCTAACATTAGGATAGGCTAATTTAATAGAATTAATTAGTTGAGGGATAAACTAATTAATTAATTAATTAATGTAGGAATGGATATGATATTAGTAGTATAAATTTAGTTACAATGTAATGGTTAATTTTAGGTGTCTACATTTTGCCCTCTTTGAGATGCTGATGTGACTAAGAGAAGTAACATCATTTCAAAGAAGATAAAATATAACACTTGATGAGATGAACAGGGAGGCAAGATGCCCTAGTCGGCTAATGGAAAATGGAGTTAGTAAATGGATAAGAGATGCCCCTTCAAGTGGATAGGCAGTTTGGAAGAACACAGGTGTGCTCTTGAAATAAAGGAAGAGGGGGAAATTATTAGATAGAGGATTGGAGAGAATAGATTGAGGGTGGTGGATGGAAATGATTGAGTGAAGAAATGGAGGAGGGGATTGGATGATAGGTGATGATCCATTGGGTTGAGCAACCTTATTTGATAAGACATGAGATGTTATGCACCAAGATATAAAGAACCAAGGTGATGATGTATCCCATGCATAGGATAGACAAAAAGATTCCCCAACACATCACAAGGTATTTTACAACCTTGGTGGGAACTATGATGAGATAATCAACAAGGTCACAAGCAACCCTATATCATATAGCACCATGATATGGAATACCATGATACTATTGTGGAAGGTAGGCTACAAGGACCAATGTAGATGCAAGATAAAATGATAATGCACACAAACAAGTTAGCAAGCATGCACAAAATCATTCAAAGAAAAACATGATGTTTCCCCTGGTCAAGTTGAAAAGACAAAGATTTATTGATTAATAAGGATGATGGACAATGTTGTTGATGTGGGAATGATATATCTTGAGAATAACACAAGAATTAGGAATGATACATCTTGATGATGATTATTAACAAGGATTAAGGATGACAACAAGGTTAGGAACAAGACCAGTGTATGAGATTGGATGAGTTTGCATAGATTGTTGAGTGTGATATGAGTGGATTAGAACTTGGATTGCAATATTCAGATTGTTGGGAGATTTGGATTGATGGGAGGGATGATTGCATTGGATTGTGGTTAAATAGGCTTTTTTCATGATACCAATGACAAGGGAAAACCAAGGCAAGAGGTGAGGGATGGTGAGGTGATTTGGATGAGGTGATTGAGGGATTGGTCGATAGTAGATGGGATGGATGTGATATCTAGTATGGATGGATGGATGGGTTTAGGATACGATCTCCAATGTCTATGTCACAAAGGAATAACATGCCCCACTCTAGATATGTTGTTCATGATGAGGTGCTACGATGCTTGTGTGGGATGAACATGTTAGGTTTTGTTGAAGATGGGTATATGTCAAGAGTTGTCCAAAGCATGTGTTAACATTGATGCCCATATCATTGTCAAGGGGGAAGGGTGAATGGATTGGATACAAAGGGGGAGATATGGAGACAATGGATGGGATGAAGGGAAATGATCTAGGATAGGTGAGACTTGCCCCTATGTGTAAGGTGCTTTTGGATAGTGGATTATGCATGATGCCCACGAAGGGGTTTTCATCATGGTACTTGCCTAAGGCACCACAAGAGTAGTTTTCACCATTGGAATAAATGTTTTCTCTTTAATCCTTTTGATTTTTTCTAAGTTTTCATTCTTTTGTGTTTTTTTATTTTTTTGGATAATGCAAGCTAAAAGGAAATGGATGGATAGATTTGGATATGGGAATGAGGGACTAAAGTGTTTGTTTCCATACTAAGTTGAGAGTATCCCACCTTAAGGACTAATTGTAACGCCCCGCCCTGAACACCTTAGACAAATTTACACTTACACTATATGAAATAGGATTTTTTTTTTTGAATAAGATATCAAAGTAATGTTAACATAACTGATTACACCATTTAACTTACAACATGTTCACTAAGGATACAAGGTTGCATTACTTACAAATCAACTGACATAATTTAACATACATTACTAACATCAGTAGCTGATCTAAATCCAATGCATAATTAAATAACATATTCATATTCATTGCATGCCATCAAATAATATAACATTCATGATCAAATACATAACTGTAATGTTTTCTTTACACATAAGTACCTCATTACATTATTACATTGCCATCTTCTGACTACATCAAAATTACATAAACATCTTCTTCAACTGGTACATGAACAATTGTCTGAAAACTGAGATAATTCTTTTCTGCACATGAACTTCGACAAGGGATAACCAATGGATAAGAAAGCTCTTCCACACGACCATGTGGAACCCTAAGGTCCACCCCCCGAGCTAGGAGTTAACATGAGGTCCCACACAACGTCAACAGTCAAGTAGACAAAAGACGAACATGAACGAAGGATGACCAAACACCAATACCACACATGACAGTAACATAAACAACACAACTTCTAGAGGTGACACATAACATATGTGGAGAGACCATACAAGGAATGCTAGGTTGCAGTAGGGAGAGTGTCATCGCATGGTCCTAGCATGGGTTATCCTGACAGCCTCTCACTAGGCACCGACCCCCATCTATGGTTATCCTAATAGCCTCTCACTAGGCGCTGGCCCCATAGGGTGACAAATGCAGAATCGACCTTCCTTTCGTGAGGACAAGGAAGTCAATCATGCCAACCAGGCCTTCTCTACGCATCCTTAGTTTGAACGAGCACTACAGGCCATGGGAGAGGAATCCATTTATCTTGTTTAATGTGAAATCTACCCTTAACCCCCTAGTTCATTTTAGGTTATCACTTGATTAAACTACTTTCAACGGGTTATCCTGACTGCCACTTTGGGCGCTGGCCCCACATTGAAAGCCACTCTCCTTGTTAACACCTAGTAAACCTTAACCATCATACATGGCATTATAGCAATACACATACATGTTCACTGCAAGGCATAGACCCTCTTGCATTCCAAACAGAATCTTAACATCATTTGTTGAACAATGCCTATAGTATTACAATACTTTTACTCTTTTACTAATTCCAAGTCTCTCCATAAGACAATTACAACAAAATAGGTACAAGATAATCACAAGTAATTAAATATCTCCTCTAAGAGTATTACCTTCACAAAACACATTATCAACGTAGACAATACTTCATTATACTACACACTAAAATAGAATCCACATGTTCATTGTAACATCACAATACTAGAACACCTATCCATCTATTGCATGTACTCAAAATACGACATAATAAGCCTCTGGAATAGAGTTTGACCACTCACAAATCCACCTCCTTACGACAACAAGATTACTTAAATAGCTCGATTTAAGTTCTAGAGTTAATACTAAAACTCCTCTTTGTTACAATGTATAAACACCTAAATTTAGTACCTACACATTAACTTTCTAGCCATATGGAATGATTTTTAATTAAATACAACCATTAACTGAATTATCTAAATTCTCTTCATTTTGTTTCTAAAGATAGATCACAAGGTTTAACTACAAGAATTATTTAATTATAATATTAATTTCATACTTGCCCTTACGATAACCTCAATATCCTATCATACAAATTAATAGATAAAATCCATATCTTCCAACCTTTTTATTGAATTTCTTCCAACTTTAGATAAATCTAATGATTCAACCAACAAAGCTTCAACCGAATACAAACTAATTGATCTAAATTAAACAAATTATAAAGAGGTAATTACTTATATATAAAAATACATTTAAATAGCAGATAATAACATCTTAATGTATCTATATGTTTAATAATAACTAAGAATACATTTATTATATCTCAGCACTTATCATTTAAATTGAAAACATTAAAATAAATAACTAAAGTTGTTAATATAATTTTCTCATAAGAGTCCTACACATTTAAACCCTAATACAAAGCATATTATACTTATTGTAGATTACATATAGTAAGATAAAACACAACATACTTTTATAAAATAATCTAACAATATGTTCATTCCTTTAATTAAATTATATAAGGATATATATCTATATAAATAAATCTATACTTCCTGATATGTTTATTTGAATACATATATTTTTAAATAGTAACAACACTATCTTCTAATCACCGGAATATAATTTACATATACTTACAGAAGTACATAAGTGAACCTTATCTATTCTTTTTTTTGCATATCACCTCGGCATAAAAAAAAAATTAAAAGTTAAAGCCCTAATATTACCTAAACCATTAGAATTGTCAACCTAATAATTAAATCTTTTTCCTTATTGATCACCTATGAAACCCTAAAGTTAATTTATCAACAGACAAACACTAATGTCTCAAAGAAACCATCAACCCTAAAATTTATTTATCAACTATAGATTTGTTGAAGGAGGCTAAAATATTAACAAATACAATATCAAAATGTTATGGTAGACCTAGGAACGAACAAACATGGTACGTGGGCTGTTTTGTCAGCGGCCTCATAGATATGCAAATTTATGGAATACAATGATTGCTGGATGCACACAAAATGGATTTGTTGAGGGAAATGTTAGGAATTCTCACGTAACTGTGATTGGTAGGAGGCACAATATGGATTTGTTGAAAAGACTTTAGAAACTTGCAAACAATGAAATCACAAGTGTAAAGCCAGATTCCTCAACCTATAGTGACGCCAAGATGGAAGCTTTGGATCAGAAATGGACATCCATCAATGCATATAGGATAGAGGGATTTTGATTAGATATTATAGTTGGAGATGCTTGGATGGCCAGGTATGCAAAATTGGACACATAGACCGGGCATACAAACCATCTACACAGCGGCCTCAAGGAGGTGTTTTCTCCTGGATTACAAAGACTGTAGAATACACACTAAATGGATTTATTGGGAAGGCCTTAGGAATTTTCAAGTAATGCAATTGGCAGGTTTAAAGCCAAATTCACAACATCTGCCAACGTCCTCCCAGCCATGACTAGCGTGGAGCTTGGGAATGGGTTATGGACATTCATCAAAGCATAAAGGATAAAGGAGTTTTGTTAGATGTTGTGGTTGCATCTACCCTCGTAGACAAGTATGCTAAACGTGGAAGAGAAACAAGGATTGCAGCATAGGAACAGGTGTGGTAGTTGCGACGGCCCTGCTCAAAATGTATGCAAAATGTAGAAGCAAGCACCAGGCACGTGAGAAGTTCTGCGAGTCCCTCAATGAGATTAAATCTCATAGAATGCAATTTACGGTGGTTTCTGCACAAAATGGATTTGTTGACAAGGCTTTAGAGACTTGCAAGCAAATGCAATCTGTAGGTATAAAGTTGACACTCATCCTTTCTAGCATACTCGCTGCCTGTGAGTGAATGGAAGGTCTGGGATGGTATGGGCTTTCATCAAAGCATAAAGGATAGACAAATTGTCAGATATTGCAGTTGCAATGGCCCCGTAATAGGAATATACAAAATGTAGAAGTATGCACAAGTGATGCCGCTGCAGGAAAAATGCCTCAACATAAAAAGAAACTTATTAAATGCAATGACGCCAAAGTAAGCACAAGGTAAATTCATTATATAGACTTTGGAAACTTCAAGCAATTGCATTGGAATTGTTGTGGACATCAATCTAAGCATAGAGGATAAGGGATGTCTGTCAGGTGAAAAGATACGAAACAAACTATGATAGAAAGTTGTTGTGATTACTTACTAATTCAGATACAGGTAACAGAGGAATATATTTCAAAAAAATAAAGTACAACAAAGAGCACAAAAATGGATTATGCAAGGATGATCTAAAAATCTTTATATCCTGACACATAATCATTTAAACTATTAAAATCATAGTAAACTTTTAAAATTATCCTACAAAAATTGAATGACATTCCTGGATTGTTTTACCACAAGTTCCAACTTTTCCTTTCTCTGGATTTTTGACCCCCCCCATCTCCAGGCAAAATCCCCCCTTTTAAAAACCCTCCTCTTCTTAGATCCGTTAATCATCGATTATTCCACATAGAGGGTTTTTAATTAATTAAATTGAACCATAGCAACTACCCACTATACAACTCAAAAAAAAAAGTTTTATTTTATTAAATCTTAAAATCTAACTTATTTATTTAAATATTCAAAGCAATAATATTATAATCAATAATACAAAGTTTCTAATAACTATTAATCCATAGTTTTACTCCCCGCAACCTATAATTTATTTACCACAATTATTACAATTATCAACATTAATTAACCTTATATTTTCCATAAAATAATTCTATTTAATGCACAATCCTACCTTACACACAAAAACACCTGCTGACCTAGTTAGACATCATGGTGTAACATTACCTGCTTGCAAGTTACGATCAAACGACAGACAATGACCACAAGGGTAAACTGACAACTAGACAACAATGACAGGGGGCCCCACATTAACTCCATACAACCATTCCATTGGCGAAGGCACGCTCAGACCTGGTAAATCAGGTGGAGTCGGTGCCTAGTACCTGCATCCTGCAGCAACCGCATGGTTAAACATACCCAGATATATATCCACATGTAGTCATATAGTGAATGGAAATCGCAGTGGGGTAGGGTACTTGAGAGTGAGTAGTACGACACTATTCCATTCACGTTCCTGTATAAACAAATCACCACATTGAACAAGGTTTCTGGTTACTTATCAACAACATAAAACAATCAATTATCTCACCATCAAATATAGCAATTAACATCAAAACATCTGAAACATCTAGTTTATTTATCAATTGTAAAGCATAAAATAACAGAATCCAACATCAATAACTGCTATCATACGATTAGTTCCATAATAAATCAACAAAACAACAAGGGATCCATCATCAGATAATCTAAGATACTATCAAAATGTCAAATCCTAATAAGCAACTATCAATCAGCCAGACGACAAGGTGAGGGGCACTACATCCTACCCCCCAAGGATCAGGCTTACTCCTGGAAGCCTGCAAACAAATAAGGATATAGCTCTCACATTCGAGATGTATCTTCCCAGGTAGCTGAAGTCTCATCACTAGGATCCCTCTGGACCCTTACCTGCTCTATGACTCTACCCCTGAGAGCAAGTCTCTTGTGCTCCAAAATGCCTACGGGCTCCAAAGCTAGCTGCCTGTCCTCTACCTGTAAGGCATTCCAATCAAGGACATGAGAAATATCTGGATGATAGGGTCTAAGAATAGAAACATGAAATACATCATGGATGCGCGACAAGCTAGGTAGTAAAGCAAGACAGTATGCAACAAGTCTCTAAAACCTCGAATGGCCCTACAAAGCGCGGTGCAAGCTTAATGCCTTTTCCGTAACGAATCAGACTCTTTCACGGACGCACCCGCAAGAACACCCAATCACCAACTTGCAATGCTCCACTATAGAAGGGGAAATGAAGGAATCTGAAGCACCAGAGTCGAAAAGAATAGAAACTGTAATACCTTGCAAGACACCTGTAGTCTCCACAACGGTGCCTTAATGCTTTGCTTGGCGATTATCTACCGCCGCAAACACCCTATGTGACCTGCCTGCATCTCCCACAGTTGGCTGTAAAGCTGCGGGCCTCTGACCAAATCCTGTAGTATTCTTACGTGAACATGGCCTGGTAATGTGGCCCTACTGGCCGCAAGAGAAACATCTCGTTCCCCTACCAAAACCTCCACCGCCTACAGGGACACTTGACTGCTGAAAACTTCCTCTATTTGCTACAGACTGTGTGCTCTACGCTGGCTGACTAGCATGATCACGCCTAATTCTTTGCCAACTTCGATCTTTTCTAGACTAAAATCTACTACCTTGCTGATATTGAGAGTTTCTCAGTTTCATCTGGGAATACTGCTATTGTTGTTGTCCACTCTTAGAAGGTACATGATGACTCCTTGAGTTACCTGCTATCTGAGATTGACTCCCCCGGAACCCAGAACCTGCTTGAGAATCACTACCGATCTGCACACCTGTATGACCCCCTAAAGCCATGGTCAAGTTCTCCTCCACCAGTTGAGCCTTCTCAACTGCTACCTCCATGGTCTTTGGCTCAAAGACATGAACTCCTCCACTGATGCATGCATTCAGACCTCTAATAAAATGCTGAACCAACATGGCCTCATCATTTCCAATGCCTGCATACTGCTTGAGTTCATAAAATCTGCACTCGTACTGTTCCACTGTCATGGCCATCTGTCTCAATCCATGGAACTCGTCAGCTCGCCTTTGCTTCCAGTGGTCTGACAGAAATCAAGGTCTGAACCGTTCTAAGAACAGTTCCCAAGATACTAGGCCAATATCTAGATGTAACTTCTGTTCCTCTAGTCACCACCATGTAGAGGTGAAACCTCTAAGATGCATGATGGCACATCTTGCCTTAGTGTTGCTACCATATGGATGCATAGCAAAACACCTCTCTAAATGAATTAGCCATGTCTCTGCCTCCATACCACTACCCGACCCATCGAAAGTAGGAGGATGAGCTCTCATAAGATCTCGCATGTGGCCTGCAAGAATAGCTTCTTGTTCAGCTGTGGTTTCTCTCCTTCTAGGAGATTGTTCTCTATCTCTTACTTTTGACTGATCCATCTCTTGCCTAGGGCCTAGACGAGCAAGGACCTCTTCAAGAAGCTGGCGTAGCTGAGCACCCTCTGGCTGACCCTGATTCTCCTGATTCTTGCCCCCACCTTCTTGTGTACTTTCATGAGGGGAACTAGGAGGAGGACTATTAGCACCCCCTCTTTCACGTCCCCTACCTCACCCATGTCCTCAACCTTGACCCCTAGGCATCTCCCTGACTGCACACCCAAGAACAACTTCAGGTTGCTAGGCGAGGACTACTAATAAAAAAAATCTTTCAGAGGTTAAGTAACTAGTATAGCTTAATGGGCTCATATACACCCAGAGTACCCAGTGTTAGAAACCTAGGCTCTGATACCAGATGTAACGCCCCGCCCTGAACACCTTAGACAAATTTACACTTACGCTATATGAAATAGGAATTTTTTTCTTTTTGAATAAGATATCAAAGTAATGTTAACATAACTGATTACACCATTTAACTTACGACATGTTCTCTAAGGATACAAGGTTGCATTACTTACAAATCAACTGACATAATTTAACATACATTACTAACATCAATAACCGATCTAAATCTAATGCATAATTAAATAACATATTCATATTCATTGCATGTCATCAAATAATATAACCTTCATGATCAAATACATAACTGTAATATTTTCTTTACACATAAGTACCTCATTACATTATTACATTGCCATCTTCTGACTACATCAAAATTACATAAACATCTTCCTCAATTGGTACACGAACAATTGTCTGAAAACTAAGATAATTCTTTTCTACACATGAACTTCAACAAGGGATAACCAATGGATAAGAAAGCTCTTCCACCCGACCATGTGGAACCCTAAGGTCCACCCCCCGAGCTAGGAGTTAACATGAGGTCCCACACAACGTCAGCAGTCAGGTAGACAAAAGACTAACATGAACGAAGGATGACCAAACCCCAATACCACACATGACAGTAACATAAACAACACAACTTCCAGACGTGACACATAACATATGTGGAGAGACCATACAAGGAATGCTAGGTTGCAGTAGGGAGAGTGTCATCGCATGGTCCTAGCATGGGTTATCCTGACAGCCTCTCACTAGGCGCCGGCCCCATAGGGTGACACATGTGGAATCGACCTTCCTTTCATGAGGACAAGGAAGTCAATCATGCTGACCAGGCCTTCTCTACCCATCCTTAGTCTGAACGAGCACTACAGGCCATGGGAGAGGAATCCATTTATCTTGTTTAATGTAAAATCTACCCTTAACCCTCTAGTTCATTTTAGGTTATCACTTGATTAAACTACTTTCAACGGGTTATCCTGACTGCCACTTTGGGCGTTGGCCCCACATTGAAAGCCACTCTCCTTGTTAACACCTAGTAAACCTTAACCATCATACATGGCATTATAGTAGTACACATACATGTTCACTGCAAGGCATAGACCCTCTTGCATTCCAAATAGAATCTTAACATCATTTGTTGAACAATGCCTATAGTATTACAATACTTTTACTCTTTTACTGATTCCAAGTCTCTCCATAAGACAATTACGACAAAACAGGTACAAGATAATCACAAGTAATTAAATATCTCCTCTAAGAGTATTACCTTCACAAAACACATTATCAACTTAGACAATACTTCATTATACTGCACACTAAAATAGAATCCACACGTTCATTGTAACATCACAATACTAGAACACCTATCCATCTGTTGCAAGTACTCAAAATATGACATAATAAGCCTCTGGAATAGAGTTTGACCACTCACAAATCTGCCTCCTTACGACAACAAGATTACTTAACTTAAACAACTCGATTTAAGTTCTAGAGTTAATACTAAAACTCCTCTTTGTTACAATGTATAAACACCTAAATTTAGTACCTACACATTAACTTTCTAACCATATGGAATGATTTTTAATTAAATACAACCATTAACTAAATTATCTAAATTCTCTTCATTTTCTTTCTAAAGATAGATCACGAGGTTTAACTACAAGAATTATTTAATTATAATATTAATTTCATACTTGCCCTTACAATAACCTCAATATGCTATCATACAAATTAACCGGTAAAATCCATATCTTCTGACCTTTTTATTGAATTTCTTCCAACTTTAGATAAATCTAATGATTTAACCAACAAAGCTTCAACCGAATACAAACTAATTGATCTAAATTAAACAAATTATAAAAAGGTAATTACTTATATATAAAAATACATTTAAATAGCAGATAATAACATCTTAATGTATCTATATGTTTAATAATAACTAAGAATACATTTATTATATCTCAGCACTTATGACTTAAATTGAAAACATTAAAATAAATAACTAAAGTTGTTAATATAATTTTCTCATAAGAGTCCTACACATTTAAACCCTAATACAAAGCATATTATACTTATTGTAGATTACATATAGTAAGATAAAACACAACATACTTTTATAAAATAATCTAACAATATGTTCATTCCTTTATATAAATTATATAAGGATATATATCTATATAAATAAATCTATACTTCCTGATATGTTTATTTGAATACATATATTTTTAAATAGTAACAACACTATCTTCTAAACACTGGAATATAATTTACATATACTTACAGAAGTACATACGTGAACCCTATTTATTGTTTTTTTTGCATATCACCTCGACATAAAAAATAAAATAAAAGTTAAAGCCCTAATATTACCTAAACCATTAGAATTGTCAACTTAATAATTAAATCTTTTTCGTTATTGATCACCTATGAAACCCTAAAGTTAATTTATCAACAGACGAACACTAATGTCTCAAAGAAAGCATCAACCCTAAAATTTATTTATCAACTATAGATTTGTTGAAGGAGGCTAAAATATTAACAAATACAATACCAAAATGTTATGGTAGACCTAGGAACGAACAAACATGGTACGTGGGCTATTTTGTCAGCGGCCTCACAGATATGCAAATTTATGGAATACAATGATTGCTAGATACACACAAAATGGATTTGTTGAGGGAAATGTTAGGAATTCTCATGTAACTGTGATTGGCAGGAGGCACAATATGGATTTGTTGAAAAGACTTTAGAAACTTGCAAACAATGAAATCACAAGTGTAAATCCAGATTCCTCAACCTATAGTGACGCCAAGATGGAAGCTTTGGATCAGAAATGGACATCCATCAACGCATATAGGATAGAGGGATTTTGATCAGATATTATAGTTGGAGATGCTTGGATGGCCAGGTATGCAAAATTGGACACATAGACCGAGCATACGAACCATCTACATAGCGGCCTCAAGGAGATGTTTTCTCCTGGATTACAAAGATTGTAGAATACACACTAAATGGATTTATTGGGAAGGCCTTAGGAATTTTCAAGTAATGCAATTGGTAGGTTTAAAGCCAAATTCACAACCTCTGCCAACGTCCTCCCAGCCATGACTAGCGTGGAGCTTGGGAACGGGTTATGGACATTCATCAAAGTGTAAAGGATAACGGAATTTTGTCAGATGTTGTGGTTGCATCTGCCCTCGTAGACAAGTATGCTAAACGTGGAAGAGAAACAAGGATTGCAGCATAGGAACAGGTGTGGTAGTTGCGACGGCCTTGCTCAAAATGTATGCAAAATGTAGAAGCAAGCACTAGGCACACGAGCAGTTCTGCGAGTGCCTCAATGAGATTAAATCTGATAGAATGCAATTTACGGCAGTTTCTACACAAAATGGATTTGTTGACCAGGCTTTAGAGACTTGCAAGCAAATGCAATCTGTAGGTATAAAGCTGACACTCATCCTTTCTAGCATACTTGTTGCCTGTGAGTGAATGGAAGGTCTGGGATGGTATGGGCTTCCATCAAAGCATAAAGGATAGAAAAATTCTCAGATATTGTAGTTGCAACGGCCCCATAATAGGAGTATACAAAATGTAGAAGTATACACAAGGGATGCCGCTGCAGGAAAAATGCCTCAACACAAAAAGCAACTTATTGAATGCAATGATGCCAAAGTAAGCACAAGGTAAATTCATTATACAGACTTTGGAAACTTCAAGCAATTGCATTGGAATTGTTATGGATGTCAATCTAAGCATAGAGGATAAGGGATGTCTGTCAGGTGAAAAGATATGAAACAAACTATGATAGAAAGTTGTTGTGATTACTTACTAATTCAGAAATAGGTAACAGAGGAATATATTTCAAAAAAATAAAGTACAACAAATGGATTTTGCAAGGATGATCTAAAAATCTTTAAATCCTGACACATAATCATTTAAACTATTAAAATCATACTAAACTTTTAAAATTATCCTACAAAAATCGGATGACATACCTGGATTGTTTTACCACAAGTTCCAACTTTTCCTTTCTCTAGATTTTTGACCCCCCCATCTCCAGGTAAAATCCCCCCTTTTAAAAACCCTCCTCTTCTTAGATCCGTTAATCGTCAGTTATTCCACATAGAGGGTTTTTAATTAATTAAATTAAACCATAGCAACTACCCACTATACAACTAAAAAAAAATAGTTTTATTTTATTAAATCTTAAAATCTAATTTATTTATTTAAATATTCAAAGCAATAATATTATAATCAATAATATAAAGTTTCTAATAACTATTAAGCCATAGTTTTACTCCCCGCAACCTATAATTTATTTACCACAATTATTACAATTATCAACATTAAGTAACCTTATATTTTCCATAAAATAATTCTATTTAATGCACAATCCTACCTTACACACAAAAACACCTTCTGATCTAGTTAGACATCAAGGTGTAACATTACCTGCTTCCAAGTTACGATCAAACAACAGACAATGACCAGAAGGGTAAACTGACAACTAGACAACAATGATAGGGGGCCCCACGTTAACTCCATACAACCATTCCATTGGTGAAGGCACGCTCAGACCTAGTAAATCAGGTGGAGTCAGTGCCTAGTACCTGCATCCTACAGTAACCGCACGGTTAAACATAACTAGATATATATCCACATGCAGTCATATAGTGAATCAAAATCACAGTGGGGTAGGGTACTCGAGAGCGAGTAGTACGACACTGTTCCATTCACATTCCTGTATAAACAAATCACCACATTGAACAAGGTTTTTGGTTACTTATCAACAACATAAAACAATCAATTATCTCACCATCAAATATAGCAATTAACATCAAAACATCTGAAACATCTAGTTTATTTATCAATTGTAAAGCATAAAATAATAGAATCCAACATCAACAACTGCTATCATATGATTAGTTCCATAATAAATCAACAAAACAACAAGGGATCCATCATCAGATAATCTAAGATACTGTCAAAATGTCAAATCCTAATAAGCAACTATCAATCAGCCAGACGACAAGGTGAGGGGCACTACACTAATTCATATGGACCATTTCGAATGTCATTGTGCTCATTGATGTGGATAGAGACCTTATTGGTTGCTAATTGAGTTTCAGCAAAATGGAAACATGGTACCACTATAGCTCCAATGTCTAGAGGATATTTCCATGGAATGGGGATGGAAGGTAGATTGGATGAAGGATGAAGGGATAAGGATTATATGAAGGCATGGAGTAAAGGGAGGTGATTGTGGATGTATGGGAGATAATGGATGCTATAGAAGTATGAGGAAAGTACATGGAACCAAGGGGAACTAGGACCAATATTTATACACACCATGAGGGATTATGTGATTGGATTTGCATGATATGGGATAATGGATTTTAAGTTTTGGGGTGATATCGGGGATGAGTGGGAATGCTTTATTTTAGATTTTAGGATCAGGATGGGGGAGTTTTGGGATTGTTTTGTTGGGGATTTGGAGACCCAAATGGACTTAGGATTTTTGGGATTTTTGGATTGGGTATAGGATGGGAGATAAGGATTTTGGGATTGGGGATTGGAGTGGGACTTTGGAAAGGTGAAGTGTGATTTGGGGGGTGTATACTTGGATGCTGCATTTGGATTTATTTCTTTTTTTACTTTGGGACCCACATCATTTTTGTGTTTCCTTTTTGAGTAGTGGGCTGATGTGGCCTTTGTGGTCCATTGGGATTTGGATTGGATTTGAATTCATTTTTACATGTCAAGGTTTTGCAACATGGTAATCTTTAGATTTGTGGGAATTCTTTGCTTCATATGTAGATGCATCCAAATTGCTTCCAAAGATGATGGGGTGGTCCCATGGGTAGATTTCATCATGTAATCCCATGATTTGGGTGATAGCTTTATCATTTTGGAATAGGTCTAATGATGTGTGCATGTGTTGGTATTTATTAGGGGACTTATGGATGGAAAGAGGAGTGGATGTGTGCATGGAAGGAGGGATAACAAAACACTTTTTGGATTGGTATGATAAAATAAGGGGGATGGTGGAAAAATTCTTGTATGGGTATTCAATAGAGGAGAGAGGATGGTAGTAAACTTTTTGGAGTGGTATAATGAAGGAGGGGGATGGCAGTAAACTTTCTAGAGTGGTATGATGAAGGAGAGGGATGGAAGAAAACTTTCTAGATGAGTGATAGGAGGCATTTGTTTTGGGATGAGAAGCTCTCTTAGAGGTGGTGAAGGTGGTACGAACATTTGTGGGTTGTGTGCCTCGAGATATGTATTCAAGACCCTATGATAGTTGATGTTATTTGACATGGATGGGCTCCAAGATTCCTTGTTCATGAAGGCCTAAGCCTTTGCCTTGATGGTTCATGTTTTGGAGCATTCAATTGACAATGGGATGCATGTGGGGTTGGAAATAGGACATGAGTCAAGTGTTAGATGGGGAGGGATTGGTGGTGAATACAAGATGTTCTTCTATTGCAAGAGGACCACCAGAAAGAAAGGTATTGGAACCGAGGTGATAGGGTGATGGTTTGGGGATGGGTGTGATATTTGTAGGTAGGGGATCATGGAAGGGATTAGTGTGGATGTTGGAATCTCAATTGGGAGTGGGTAATGTTTCAACATGCTTTGGAAAAGCATGTGACATACCTAGATTTATGTGGATGATATGATTAGGGAGGAGTGTTTATCTTTGATTGTTTGGATAGACTCCTTGAGTGGTGCACATGGATGTGAGAGGGGTTTTTATGCTCATGGATGTTGGATTTGATGAGCTATTGGGAAGATTGGATAACTTGGATAGGTGTGAGGTTGGTGATAGCATAATCAATGACACGTTTAGATGGTATTGAATTAATAGGGAAGCATGGATCCACAATATCACTTTTATGATGTGGCTTGAGATCTTTTGCTATGAGTTCTTGGAGAAAACCCAAGAAGGTTGATTTGGATGTGGTAAGATTGGGTTGGGGATTGGATGTATGGATTTATGGATAATAAGATGAAGGATATAGATAGGAGGTGGAGGTGATGGGAGCCTCGCACAATTATGGGTATGGGATATGGATGGTTAATAAAATGGATTTCCCTTGTCAAAGGGGCCATAAGAGTGACCAAGAGATATGCATTAGGAGGTGTGAGATAGCTTATACTAGCCAAATTTTGGTCACAAGCCATTGGATTAGGCATAATTGGGTGATGGAAACATATGGAAAGCCTACTGTCTATGATGTCACCAAGGGGATCATTTTCATATGAGCATCTTGATCAACAAGACTATCATCATCAGGATCAACTTCATATTCATCTTGATCAAGAAGACTTTCAACATCGTCAGTTTCAAAAGGATTTGTGGGATGGTTATTGTTAGTGCATATATATTTCATATATTTGTATACACTTAGGCATAAGCCTACTTAGATGTGTCCTTACACAATCTTGACACATGCCTCATTGAGGTGTCAAGGTTGTTGGGTGGTTAGGATAGATCTGTCACCAAGTGGCCCACCAAACTAGCAACTCATGCTAGTTTGTAGGAAGGCAACTTGACACCACTCCTAGTTGAGGAGTCTTTTACTCAACTAATAAAATCCTATCCTCTCCTATATGTACATGCTTATTTGCCTAATCAAACTACTTTAAATTTGGTAATCAACACTTGTCTTATGAATTCTTGGTTCTTTCATGGCATTAGAGCAAGGATAAGTTTTGGTTGTTGGGTCAACATCTGAAGGCACAGTTTGCTTGTCATGTTCACCATTTGAAGGACTGGTCAATTTACTTGTCCTATTTGGAATTTGAAGGCATAATTACTCATGGTGTTTGGCTATTTTTTGGTTGAGTCACTACTTGCAGAGACAAAGCCCATGACTTGGCCAAAGAAGGCCCATGGGTGGTGCTCAAATTTCACAACCTGTTAACCAGGTGCACGAACTACACAGAAGGTGAGACTTTCCTGATGTCCTTACCTAGAAGGCCAAGTTAGACAACTGTCTTAGCCTACACTTTGCCCAGCATTGAAACACTTGATGCTAGAGGCAAATTTGTAAATCTAGAGGCCAGATCTGGGCATAAAAGGCATCATTTTATTTTGTAGGAGTTTTTTAAATTCCTGTGAACAGGCCTGAAACCCTCATTCCTAGTGGTGAAGGGCACCACTTGGTGTGAAGGGAGCACATACCTCCTTAGCCCAAAAGTTTCTTTATTTGCAAGCCCATGGGTGTTCTATGTAGGGCCATCAGCCTTTTGTTTGTGGCCTGTGGTAGTCTTTCAAGAAAGGCTAACATCTCTGAAGCCTAGCCCAATGCCCCTGATGTCCCTATTTACATGAACTTCACCCCCTGATGCTGGCTTGCAGTTGAGGTAACTAATGACAACATCTTCCACCCATGGTTGATTGTAAAAGTATGATTTGCCCTCCTTCTTAGCATTCGAGCTTGCTTCGCCTACAACAGGTTGGGTGCTGTCACAATAGTGTGTCCCACTTATGGGACATCTTTATTTTTTTCTTAAATCACATATTTTTTAGAAAAATTAATGATTTAAGCCTTGAGGGGTTCCATCTAAAGGGGTTTAACTGAAGGGTTTGATAAAACCCCATTAGATCAAACCCCCTTGGAAGGAACCCCCCTAGTCTTAAATCAAACCCTCGATGGAGTTTCCTCCACACCTATCAGAATGCTAACAAAAACAAATTTTGCTTCATCTTTTGGGGGATCAAATGAAGTCATTTAGAAATTCTATTTTGTAAATATGTAGCCCTTAGTATAAGCTTTCCAAAAAGTATGATTTTTAATATGTTTCATTTGATTGTATATTTTTATTTTCTATTTTCTAGTGAACGTAGGTTTTTCACCAAACATCAATGTCTCTATCATACACAAGTGGAAAAATAAAAAATAGAGAAAAAAATTCTAAAAAATGTTTGTGTACTAGGTATTGATGTCCTTGTTTCACCAAAAAATAATGAATTTTGATATATACACAATAAGTTATGCTTGACGATATACACCTATGTCTAAATTATAGTTACCCTGACTTCAAAAATTAATTAAAAAAAATATGTAACAAAAAATTATGAAAATATATCCATGCACTAGATATTGATGTAAAAAATCTATATTTTAAAAATTATAATTTTATCCTTTCTAGAAAAAAAGTTATGCTGGATGACATAAACGTTACTTTTTGAAAATGTTGTTTACTATTAAAAACTAGTTATTAAAGGAGACGTTGAAAGATTCATGATTTATTTCAAAAAAAAAAATTAAAATATATTTAGAATTTACACACAAATCACCACAAATCACTAGTTTGCATCATCACCACAAATCACTAGTTTGCATCATCACCACAAATCACCACAAATCACTAGGTATTAGAAAGTGAAGATTTAGTTTAAAATGCTGATATCAATGTTCATCTTGGCCAAAAATTGGGACTTATTATTGTGGGATTATAGAGATTCAAATCTCCACTTTGTGATGCTATCAAGGCATTAATGAATTCCACAGGGGATTAGCTAAAACCAAGATAAAATTTGCAAGGGTTCACTCCTACTGCAAGGTGCCTTAGTTTGAAGATCACAAAGGATTTTTTTTGCTTCTTTGCTCTGGTACCATCGACCGATGTGCACAAGTTCTGGCCACCATTGGTTGCCCTGTTCTTTTTTTTTCCTTGCCCTAAATTTTTCCCTAAAGGACATTGACTTCATATAAGTCATTTTAAATTTTTTCTTTTTTTAGTACTTAGAATAGACAATTTTTTCAAAACTAATTGTCTAAATAGCACTAGAAATTTTTCAAATGTAAAATTTAAAGAGGTGGGGGGGGGGGAATTGAACAATTTGGGTTAAATTACCTTGTCACCTTTTTCCCTTCATATCCCTAAGGCTGAATCCATTGGGCATAATATGCACTCTACTTATAAAGTGCCCATTTATGCTCCAATTGGACTAGGTTAAAAGCATTACTTCTATTAGTGCCACATTTAGGGGGGGACAAAATACACAAAGAGGATTATTCATGTTTGGGAAAACATTAGGTTCTTTTAAAAATTTCAAGTGCTAAATCAAGTCACTCTTGCAATAGGCTAAGTATTAGGGTACGAGTTTTTCATCCTGCATAGTCCTATAAGCACTGCATGATAAAGTGTCTGATTCAAGGGGGGTAATTAAGCAATTTGGGGTTTCTGGCACAAAATCTTAAAGGGGGTGTATAGTTGGTTTCCTATGGCATCTTCATACAATTCTAAGATAAATAGATGGGTTCTTCACTCTGGTGCGATCGATCACATGTCTCCTTATTCAACGGTTTTTATGTCAATCAATCCTACCAATGTCTCCAAAATCCTGATAGATGATTTTTATTATACTATTTGTGGACAAGGAACAATATGTAAGTAGGTAATGGATACATCCACAATGTTTTATTCATTCCTGGATTGACAAAAAATCTACTTTTAGTGTATCAACTCACTTGTTCAAATAAGATAGTTGAGTTTACATCCACTACAACTTTAATTCGAGATTCTCAGAGTCAAGAAATTGTTGCAATTGGGAAGATTTGTCACTTCTCTCGTAACTTCATATTTTCTCACTTTACATCTGGTGGGGATGATGCTCCTATTGCCACTTCAGAGCCCAGTCTTACTTCTTTGTGAACTTCCGTTGGTTCTGTATAGCAGGATCTTTAAACTGTTTTCTACCAAACATTTATTGTTTGAACAGTTCTTTTATTTTGTTCTAGATTGGATTTTGACTATACCTGTTGCTACATAAGAATTGTATGTTGCTTCTTCATGAACTTCCAGTAATTCTTTACAACAGGCTTGTCTTACTCTTCTAACAGTACCCACATCCCTTTCTACATGAGATTCTAGAGACACCTCACAGAGAGCATCTAGAGATTCTTTCTAGCAGTTGTTCTTGCTCCTTTACTACATGAGATTCTAGAGACACCTCATAGAAAGCATCTAGTGATTCTTTCTAGCAAGACATCATCTGGAGCAGTTAGTCATCATTCAACGAGTTCATCCTCTTCAGGGATGCCTTCTAGTTCTTTCTTATCTCTCTTTTGGAGGGCAATTTTTTTCCCACTATGTTTTGGGTAAAAGCACAAAGTTGTGTCACACTTTTATAAAAGAAATAGTCAAAACTAATCTAAATTTTTAACTTGAATCATTAAAAAGTGACATACATTTTAAATTTTGAAATGATGTAAATTAATGAAATACATATATTTTTTAGTGTATTTTATGTTTGTATTTTTTACAAAAATTAAAAAATTATTTGAATACATTTTTTTGTAAAATTGACACTATAATTTAGTTGTTGATAAAATGCTGAAAAATCAAGTTAAGTGAGACGTCGCTCATTTTATAGTAAATTTTATTTTTTTCCTTCAAAATTTTTGTATGTATTTATAACTTGAAATTTTAGTGCATGGATTAATTTTTTATGCATTTTGATAAATATATATTTTTAAATAAATATTAAAAGTGATGTGTACTGAAAATTAATTATTTTGATGGGACGTCAGCTTTTGTCTTGACTATTTATCCAAAATACAAAAAAAATTATATCATCTTGACATGGAATCTCTTCTCTAGTGCATCATATTTTTTTAAATTTTTTTAATAAACTTTACTATTTTTTCTTGATAAGACAATCAACCATATATTTTGGTGCTGATGACCTACTTTTAGTAAAAATAAAAAATAAAATATTAACAATAATTACACTATTAAAAAAACCACATTTTTTAAAACTACACTTACAAATCTACAAAAGGGTATTTTTAGATTTAAAAAAAATATTTACATGAGTAGGAATTTTTGAAACATCAACTTTTTTGAAATTTTGTATTTTTTTAGTAAATTGGCCTCCAAGTGGTGCTACATATGTATTTAGTGGACACTTGATGTAGGAGCATCCCTGGTTCAAGAGCAATCTTGCATCAACCAAAAACATTTGCATTTTAGTTTGTTTGCAGTTTGTTTATTTTTATTTTCCAGTTCAGTTCAGGTAGTTTAGTTAGAAGTAGTTTCAACTTTTGGTCCAGTATTCTACCATAGTTTCATTTCACACCTTGCAGATCTAGACTTAGAATCTACATTCATTCACCTACATCATATCAAGAATTCAGAGCTTTTGGAGCAGCTACCGGAAAGATATCTCTATCAGAAGATCAACTATTTTCTCAGAGCAGAGCATTCTAACAATTCCTGATAATCAGTTGAAGGAGAAGGCTTGTAGATCATTCCTTGACTTGCAGATCTCAATGACACATCATTCGATGATCTTTGGTTCATGGTTGACCTTCCCTGAGGGTCCACATGTTATTCTATTCATCTGAGGAAGTGTTCTATGCATTTAGGTCTAACCTATCTGTGAACACATTACAACTCTTCATTAGAGTTTGTGATCTTCCTTAGCTGACACGGAGGAATCTATTATTCTAAAAATGATACATAATGATGTAATAGATCTCTAGGAAAGTAGTAGTTCACATCTAGTGATAATTGATAGTTTGGATTTATGCAAGGAGCTTCAAAGCTTTATCTTGTACATGTACGTAATTAGTCCTTTGAACCCTAATTGTAAGCCCGCATGTTGCCAGCCAGATTGCATTTGAATTCTATGATATACTAAATGACTAAATTTGCATCTGCTTCATTTCTTTGAGTTGTTTCCATTGTGTTTACTCTTGCTGCATGGTCTGGACAGTTCATTCCATGAACCCTCCTACCGTGACTGCACCAAGTGGTATCAAAGAGAAAGTTTGAATCTTTGGGAGCGAATCGAGCAAAGTTGGCGAGGGAATTCTATAAGATCTTGCTATGGACAGATCACTGAATTGAGGTAGGTTACCTATGTTGCAACTGATCACTGATTGTGAGGCAGTTGTCACCTTGTAGCCTGATCGTTGAACCTAAGGTAGTTTGCACTTGATCCGAGGAAAAATGCCATCGAGGAGAGTTGTTGTTGTTGGAACAATGAATGGTAGAATGAATTAGATGATGGAGATGACGAAAACATTGTAAATTCATTTGGATTCTATTGAAGAAGATAGGCGAAGAGGATTGATGCTGAGACCTAATGTTGAAAGTGATGATGAAACCCTAGGAGGTGATGAAGAAGAAGAATCAGATCAAGTAAAGATATTGCGAGCTATTTTGAAGATTGGAAAGAGACCTAGAGTTGATGTTCCAAATTATGCTGGTAATTTGAATCCTAAAGAATTGATTGACTAGATAAATGACATGGAAGAATACTTTGAGTATGAAGAGATGGAAGATCCAGAGAAGTTGTAATTTGCAAAGACAAAGTTGAAAGGACATGCTTCTATATGGTGGAAGGAAGTTTAGTTGGAAAGAAATAGAAGAGGAAAGGAAAAGATTACAAAGTGGCACCGGATGGTGACAAAGTCGAAGAATCAGTTTATACCTGCTGACTATGAGTTGGAGTTGTTGAAGAGATTGAAAAACCTAAGACAAAAGGAGAAATCTGTGGAGTACATTGAAGAATTTCATAAAATGATCATAAGAACAGGACATAGTGAAGCAAGCAAGGAGAAAGTGGCTAGATATATCAATGGACTAAGATTGAACATTCAAGAAGAACTAATCTTGGTAAGGATGACATCTTTGGAGGAGGCATATTAGTTTGCCTTGAAGGTTGAAGAGAAGCTAAATAAGAGACATGATCAGAGACAGAGAGGCAGAGGAGGTAAATTTTAGAGTGGATGAACATTTTGCAGAGGAGATAGATCACTTGCATAGCAGAACAAGTTTGACAGCCCATTTAAGAAGGAGGACAGAGATAATAGTGCTTACCGGAGAGATGACATAAATTTTTACTGGAGAGGAAACCCTAGTGCATACCAGAATGAAGGATACATGAGAGAAGGAAGAGGATTTGATAAGAAAACATTTAGAGGCATTTGTTTCAAGTGTGGAGGTGAAGGACATAGAGCATTTGAGTGTATTCAGGGTAGTACAAGTAAGAGGACATAAAATAGTGGAAGAGCAGCCTATGTGGAAGAAGAACCTGTTGGATCACCTAGTTCAATTGGTAAACCTGAGAAAGGAGAATCATTGGTGATGAGGAGAGCACTATTTCAAGTAGAGACAAATAAGAAACCACCAAAGTGGAAAATTCTGTTCAGAACTAGATGTAAATTAGAAGGTAAGTGTTGTAAAGTTGTGATTGATAGTGGTAGTTCAGATAACCTAGTTTCAGAGGAGATGGTGA
Organism: Cunninghamia lanceolata; assembly: GCA_027924645.1. Classification (NCBI taxonomy): domain Eukaryota; kingdom Viridiplantae; phylum Streptophyta; class Pinopsida; order Cupressales; family Cupressaceae; genus Cunninghamia; species Cunninghamia lanceolata. The sequence continues at coordinate 379,987 of BSBN01000413.1, forward strand.
CTAAGTTGAAGTTGGAAAGATTGAAACACCCTAAGCCTTATCAGATAGCATGAATTCAGGATGATCATAAGGTACTAGTGAGTGAACAATGTTTGGTGAAATTTCATATTGGATCATATCATGATGAAGTCTTGTGTGATATTATGCCTATGGATGTTTGTCATATCTTGTTGGGTAGACCTTGGCAGTATGATATAAAATATATTCATGATGGGAGAAAGAATACATACACTATAACAACAAATGGAAAGATAATTACTTTGATTCCTTTGGAGGATGATCCTAAGAGTGAAGTATACGAGAATGCTAGAATCTATTTGGTAGATGGAAGAAAATTTCTGGATGGTTTAAGACATGAGAATGTGTGTTATGCCTTGATTCCTAAGAAGCCTAAAGCATTGAAGAAAGAAATTGAAGAATCACAACCAGAGGAGATAAGAGAGTTGCTGATAGAGTATGAAGACATCATATCAGATAATGTACCTGAAGGATTACCACCTATAAGGAGTATCAGTCATCACATGGATCTTATATTGGGAGCAAGTTTGACTAACAAAGTAGCACATAGAATGACACCAGTAGAGAATGAAGAACTAAACAGACAGATACAAGAGTTGTTGAGGAAAGGTTTGATCAGGGAAAGCTTGAGTCCTTGTGTAGTACCTGTAGTGTTAGCACCGAATAAGGATGGAGAATGGAGAATGTGTACTAACTCTAGAGAAATAAACAAGATCACAGTTAAGTATAGATTTCCTTTACCTAGGATGGATGATATCATGGATTGTTTAAGTGGAACAAGATATTTCACAAAGATAGATTTGAAGAATGGATACAATTAGATCAGAATCAAAGAAGGAGATGAATGGAAGACTTCTTTTAAGTCAAATGAAGGACTGTATGAGTGGTTAGTGATGCCTTTTGGATTGACAAATGCACCAAGCACTTTTATGAGATTGATGAATGAAGTTCTGAAGAAATTCTTGGGTAAGTTTGTTATTGTGTACTTGGATGATATTCTGATTTTTAGTAAGACACAAGAAGAACATTTGTGGCATATTAGGCAAGTTTTGCAGAGGTTGAGAGAAGAGAAATTACTGATAAACATCAAGAAGTGTAGTTTCATGAAAGGAGAGCCAGTATATTTGGGATTTATGATTTCTACGGAAGGATTGAAGATGGACCCTAAGAATGTGAAAGCAATTGTTGAATGGCCTACACTGGAGAGCATTGGAGAGGTTAGATCATTTCATGGATTGGCTAGTTTCTACCAGAATTTCATCATAAATTTTAGTTTAGTTTGTAACCCTATGACAAAAACAATGAGAGGTGATAGAAAAGATTTCAAGTGGACATCTGGAGCAGATAAAAGTTTTGAGTTGTTGAAGCAGAAAGTGACAGAGCAACCTATTTTGGCATTACCAGATTTCAATAAGGTATTTCAAGTTGATTGTGATGCAAGTGGAAATGCAATTGGAGTAGTATTAAGTCAAGAAGGTAGACCTATAGCATATTTCAATGAAAAGTTAAATGATGCAAGGAGAAGATATTCATTTTATGACCAGGAGTTCTATGCCATAATTTAAGCCTTGAAGAAGTGGAGACATTACTTGTTGCCTAAGGAGTTTGTGTTGTATACAGATCATCAAGCTTTGCAATATTTGAACAGTCAAGGTAAGTTGAATTAGAGACATATGAGATGGGTAGAGTTCATGCAGAGTTATACCTTTGTGTTGAAGCATAGGAGTGGAAAATCAAACAAAGTTGTTGATGCATTGAGTAGGAGAAGAAACTTGATAGAAATGAGAGTTGAAGTGTTGGGTTTTGATGAATTGAAGAACATGTATGAGGGAGACACTAATTTTGCAAAACCTTGGAGAGCATGTAAGGAACCTATTGTGACAGATAGGTGTAAGTGGTTGGACTATTTCATTCAGAATGATATGTTGTTCAAAGGAAATCAATTGTGCATACCTAAGAGTTCAATGAGAGACAATTTGATCAAGGAGAAACATAGTGGTGGATTGGTAGTACATTTTGGCATTGATAAGACAATGGCTTTGGTGAGTGAAAATTACTTTTGGCCTTAGATACATAAGGATGTTCAGAGATTTGTACAGAGCTGTAGAGTTTGTCAAGTTGCAAAAGCGAGTAGTTAGAACACTGGATTGTATAAACCTTTGACAATATCGGAGAGACCTTGGGAAGATATAAGCATGGGTTTTGTGATGGGATTTCCTAAAACACAAAGAGGACATGATTCAATATTTGTAGTGGTTGACAAATTATCAAAGATGGCACATTTCATACCTTGCAAGAAGACAACTAATGCAGTGCATGTAGCTAACCTATTTTTCAAGGAGATTGTGAGATTGCACGGATTACCTAGGACTATAGTTTCACACAGAGATACAAATTTTGTTGGATACTTTTGGAAGACACTTTGGAAGAAGATGAAGATAGATTTGAAGTTCAGTTCAGCTTTTCATCCACAAACTGACGGACAGACAGAGGTAGTGAATAGGAGTTTGGGAAACTTGTTGAGATATTTGGTAGGAGAGAAAGACAGAAGTTGGGATTTGATTCTTTCACAAGTAGAGTTTGCATACAATACTTTAGTAAATAGGAGTACTAGAAGAACACCTTTTGAGATTATTACTAGAGTGAATCCTAGAGGAGTAGTAGAACTAAGAGATATCAACATGGAAGAAAAGAGGAGTGCAAAAGTAGAGGAATTTGCGGATCATATGAAGACAATGCATAATCAAGTGAAGAAGTAATTGGAGGATATGAACAGTAAGTATAAGGAAAAGGCAGATGAGAAGAGAAGACATAAGGAATTTGAAGTGGGAGATGAAGTCATGGTGTACTTGAGAAAAGAAAGATTTCCAGTTGGGACATATAACAAGTGTAAGATGAAGAAGTTTGGACCTTGTAAGATACTCAAGAAATTTGATTCAGGAAATGCATATGAAGTGGAGTTACTAGAGACATTGAGTATATAACTAATTTTCAACATTGTAGACTTATATCAGTATCATGAAGCAGAGTTCAGTGACAAATCACTTCTTACACTAATCTAATGAGGAGAGAAGAGTGCTTGAAGTCATTTTAACCTTTACAATTACAGAATGTTTAGCACAACAACAGAGATATTACAGCAACAAACAACATAAGAATGTAAGATAGAAGAAGAGAGACACAAGATATACGTGGGGAAAACCCTTATCAGGTGAAAAACCCCACACTCCAAAACCTGCACAATGTATTATCAAAATTGTATTGGTTTACAATACACTTGCAATGCAAGCTCTCAGGAGTCTTTGACACTCATAGCTGGAGACAAACTGACAGCATAACAACACCTGTTAATCACCCTCTCCATCTCCTCTCCAAGCACCTGCTTATATGAAAGTTTTCAAGGCAAAACTGAACAAATCTTGGAATGGGCGTCCAACTTGGCCTCTATTGGAAACAAGGCAGATAACTGAGAGGGAGGGTGAATTAGTTATCTCAAAATTTCTTTAATTTCTTTTCTTTTGTTAACTTAAAAATCAGTGCAGCATCAAATTATATAAGCATATGTGATCATAGGAACATAAATAAAATCAACACACATAACACAAGGATTTTTACGTAGAAAACCTTGTTAAGGGAAAAACCATGAGGTGACTAACCCAAGATTGTATTCTCTGTTAAAAGAATAAAGTAGTACAAAATGGCACTTGCCAATTAGGGCTCACTGCCTGAGCACACTGCTCACAGGAGGCACACTGCCTACAAGAGACTCACTGTCTACAAAACTTATAGAAGGTAATCAGGTGTTTGAATTGATGAGAGGCATCTACAAATGCTAGAGTTTAGTTCTAGTTAGGCACAATACACTGATCTGATGCGCTTCATTCTTCCTCTATTTTAGTGTTGTTGTTCTGTCACATACTAGACTTGAATTGCTGCTTTCACACTTATCCCTACTTTTCTTCACACTTTATTTCATCCCACTTCATACCACATACTTACATACTGGAATCCATCTGGTATTTATATCCGCATAAAGAATTTCTATCAACTTGCTAGTCGGCATCAAGAACACTGCAAGTAATTACTTTGTCAGCTGAATCCAAGCTTGATTTGTGATGCGTATCAAAAACATAGATAGAGAAATCATTAATCATGTCGGCCAACAATGTATGATCCCCCAAATAGCTTGATCAACACCTTTTACCCATCTAGATGAGGTCTAATGCTCTGCCGGTCAGTTCTTCCTCTGTCTGCTCTACTTGACTGCAACCTGATGCTCAGATGCTCGTATCTTTTCCATGCTTTACTACTGGAGGATAAATCTCTAGAATATAGTAGTCATGATACTCCTCTTGACTCATCCAAGTCCGCAACTTGCTAAGTTACACCATCTAAGAGATCTGGACCTGATTGTTAGACCTTGTTGCATACTCTATTCTTGTTCACCGGACCAAAACAATCTTCAATCTGACTTCCGGTATAGGCATACTATGTACTGCAGATGTGTGGGATAGACTTTGTTGCCATCAATGACAACACTCATGAAGCCACACAGTGTCTCTTGCCAACAATCTCCCCCTTTGGCATTGATGGCAACACTTAGTGAAAAATGGCTAAGTGTCGTAGTAACTCCCCCTTGGCTGATGCTCTGTCTTTTGCATTGTTATACTGGAACTCCCCCTTAGCTGGATTCCACATTTTTCACTTCTCTTCACTTCCCCTTTGACATCAATGGCAAAGGGCAGGATCCGCATACCAAAAATTTGCAAAAATTATTCTATACATGGCTGCATAAGTATATATGAATTATATGTTATACTTACATATACTTAAGTATATCCACAAAGGTGGCCTTCAACTGTATAAATTCTGTGGCCCAGCTCTGGTTCATCCTGTCTGAAATGGAGATGTGACCACTCAACAAAAATGCATATGCTTCTACCCTTTTTAAATCTGTCAGATCACTGGTCTGGGCTGTGGTCTAGGCATTTGTCGAGGCCTCATGCATTGCCTCTAACTTAGGGATAATTATCCCTCTGAGTTCACTCATCCTGTTTATTATATCCTTTTTTTCTTTATTTAGCCTCTTTATTTCATTTATGATGACAATGGCCTAGCATTCTTGATTCATTAAGGATGTAGTGAGGGGATCAAAATTCTAAGATAAACTTGACAGTTTACCTTCTTGTTCTTTCACCTTCTTTTCAATATCCTCTATCACTTTCGACCAAGATAGGAAAAAATTGTACAAGTCCCAACCATCTTTAAGAGCATTTTCAAGGCTCTTAATTCCAATGTCTAAGGTCCTATTGTTAGCAATCAGTCCTTGCACCTCAGAGAATCTCTTTCCCAAAAACTCATTTCAGACTTTTGCTTCTGCCGATTTCTCTAAAGATTCAAAATGAGTGCCAACAGAATTGACCAAAGACTTTAAGTTACTAGATGGAGAGGCTGAAGGATCCTTTTGAAATGATGGCATGATCTTCTCCAGCATTCTGGATGCAATCTCCAACAGCTCACAGTCTTCCATGTGAGATTTCAGAAGTTTTTCTTTTGCTTTGGCTTGAGCAAAAGATGCTATTTTCATTGTCTAGACTAGAGAGAGAGAGAATCAAAATTTAGAGGTCCTTGAAATAGCTCAGGTTCATCTATTTCCATCATTTCTTTGTTCAAGAAATTCTTCACTGCCTCTATCAAAATTTAGAGGTCCTTGAAATAGGTTAGGTTCATCTATTTCCATCATTTCTTTGTTCAAGAAATTCTTCACTGCCTCTGCGGTGTCTCTTGCTGGAGATTGAGTCTTCTTTTCCTTTTGGATCTCAAAACTATCATCATAGGTCTTCTCTGCTTGTTCTTCTTCTTTTCCCTTGACCTCCTCTTCTTGACTCACTTCCTCCTCTTTTCTTCCTTCTCCTTTAGCTCCTGAGTCCGGAATGTATACAGTGGGATCTGTAGGAGAGATGTTACCTATGTTTACTGCTCCATGAACTTCCTCTTCCAGAACAGAGGAATCCAAGTCCTTAGACTTCTCTTCATCTATCTCTTTTGATCCTTCTACATTTTTGTCAGAAGATTCTTCATTGGTTACATTTAATCCTTCAACATCCATGGTAGAAGGTTCTTCATCTGTTTCCTCTACAATAGGAAGATTGAATCTTTTGAAGGCATTCTAGAGGATCTCTTTTGTATCTCTTGCTACTTGGTCAGTTTCTCTAAGCATAAATTTTTTTCATTCTTACTTTACTCCAGAATTCATCCTTACAGTCCTTAAAGATCATGTCCATTTGCTTTGGAGTAATAGAAGGATAGAGCTGAATTGCAATTTGTTCTCAGATCTCTAAGTCTTTTGCCTTTGCATTCTCCTTTCTTAGTTCAAGTACCTTCTCTAGACTTTTGGGAATTAATGATATAATTCCAATGAATGCTTTATTGTAAATATTTAGGTACCTGACAATAGCTTCTTCTAAAATCCTCTTGTCTATGTCACTGTATTCATCATAGAACTCTGTTACTGGCTGTAGGTTCCCATCCATAGTGAATGCCTTGATGATATCATCAATGGAAAGAGTAGGCTTTTCAACAAATTCTTCTGCCTTTTCTTCCTTATTTTTATTGGCAGAGTATTCTCCGGATGTTTTCTTCTTCTTCATTTTCTTGATTTCCTCATCAGATTCTGTTTCTTCATCATCTTTGAGGCTTGAGTATGACCTTGTGGCTTTGGTTTTTGTCCTCTTTTCTCCTTTTCCAGATGTCTTGACTTCCAGTTTGGTGGCCCTTGAGCTTTTAGGAGTGGCAGGTGCAGAGCTCTTGGAGGATCTAGTCCGGGAGGAGGCTTGTACCAGAACACTTCCTTTCTTTGCTTCTTGTTTCTCTTTCTCAGCCTTCTCCATTTTCTCTCTATTTGCATCTACTACTTCTTTTGACATGCCAAATTTTTTGGCAATTTCTTCAAATTCCCTTCTAACTTTCCTCTTTATCTCCGGTTGTCTTAGCTCAACATGTATTTTTACACTTAGTTCTTGAAAGGCTCCAAACCTTTCCACCTCAGGGTCCTTGGGCTGGTTCAACAGGTGTTGAATATGTAGTTCCAAGATTTTCTCATCGACCTCGTATCCCATTGGCATTATCCACACTATTCTAGGCTCAACTGCCTCCATTAGGCATTGGTCAATGTCAATCATGAAGCACACTGTATCCTTGTATTTTTCAACTATGGATTGAGGTATTCTCTCTCTAGCTTGCATCATGCTTTGGAAGTTCTTAAAATAACCCCATAGAGCTATGTTTTGAGCTTTAGCATCACCAAGTCCATACATATAGTCTCTAATCTAGATTACAACTAGTTTATCATTTTGCCATACCCAACCACTTGATCCGAGTAGCTCATTCATGTAATAGAAGAATAAACACAGTACTAAGCAACCATACTTAAAGGAGTTCTTCTTATCCTTCTTGATCTTCTATAGGTTTTCTGATAGTTGATTTAAGAGAAGATCACATAGCTCATAATCTGCATTCTCCCTCAACATCTGATATGCAACATATATTGCAGTCCCAGACATAGAATTCTCCCTGCTAGAATGATAGATCTTATACCCAATTATCATTGAGGCAAATTTGACATCCAGATCTGTGATGTCATCTATGGTCATTGCTCTCTTATCAAACTTAGATCTGGTGGCTTCAGTTACTATATGGTTCTTGACCAATTTGAGTGCAGGTAACCCACTGGATGAGTGTAGTCTAGTTACTGCCTTAATGGCATCTTTTGTTATCTTGAAGGGCCTCATTAACCACATGAAATTATCATGCATCCTGCTTAGGACATACCAGACCCAATCATCTTCTACAAAATAGGGAAAGTGTATGCAATGTCCAAATTGTTTATCCCAGAGGGCTTTGTATTGAGGTTTGAGTTCAAAACTATCATCTATTAGTTGTTTGTGATAGATGTCCATCAATTTAGAGTCTCCAAATTCCTCAATGTTGGTATGAATACAGACCCTAACATCTTCTACATGCAATACCCCATGCGGAATGCTAGAAAATGTGCCTAAAGGGTCAACTTATAGAGATTTATAGGGATGTTTCTTAAATTTAGGGCGCGGCCTATCAGTGATCTTAACAACCATTGGAGTAGCCATCTTGCAAAAGATTTAGAGAAAGATTTTTAGAATAGAAGTACCTTTTTACACTTTAGGGTTCGGAATAGAAGCCAAAACAAATCGCTGGTTGAGTTTGTTTTTGCAGTTTGATCTTTGAGTGAGTTGTGGAAACTTTGATACAGAGCTCTTCTTTTCTTCTTCTCGAATGTAAATGTGCAAATAATGAGTGAATGAACCCTTTTAACCTTGCACAAACCCTAATTTCCTCTAGCAATAAATGCACAACTTAAGTTATCCAGTTGCCCTGTTCTGAGATAGATCTTCTTGAATCACTGTGTTGTACTTAGAATCTTTTTTGGTGAGGATTGACAATGTATCTTTTTTTCTTCAATCATGCCATGGATCCGCAAATCAAAGTATTTCAATTTTGAATCATACTAGATCTATTTGTGAAAATCCTGCTTTACTGGATGGCTATCAAATCAGATCAACTTGAGTGGTTAAACTCTTGCAAAACTCCATGTGGATCTTTCATATTTTTACTGAGGGTTATATAGATATTTTTTCTGAGAACCCTTTAATCCGCAGCATTCCATGTGCCGAATTTAGGCACTAATTGACTGGCTGGGGGAATTTGTTTTTCTTTGTGACTCCCCCTGAGCCAAAGCTCATCTATTTAGTTTCTACAAGGAATATCAGCACCGGATTCTAGTGCGGATCCATCTCTAATATTTTTTGTACTCTTCTTCACCCAAATCTTGCTCATCTCCTTTTGAACTTCATCCACATTTACTTTACCTTTGCCTTTATCTTGTTTTTTATTATGTTGCATCGGACCCTTTTTATCCTAATTTTTACTTCTACAGAATTTGGCAATATGACTAGATCTATTACAATTGTAGCATACAACATTTCTTTGCATATTTGATTGATATCCTCTTGATTTGCATTGATTAGCCACATGTCCCAATCTATTACATGCAAAGCATCTACCATTGAATGAATTGTTTATTTGCATTTTTTTGCATTCATGAGATTTGTGACCATACCTTTTGCAGTTGAAACATTGTTTGAAGAAGGATCGATTAGTCTGATTCATTCACCATCTGCATTGAGTTGCTTTATGACTAAAATTGTTGCAATTGAAGCAATATACATTGAAGGATGGATATCTTTGAGCATTTGGTTGCCTTACCGGAGGTCTTCTAGGCCTGTTTCTTTGGTTTCCTAATCCAAAGTTCTTCTAACCAGATCTGGAGCTTTTACCTTTCTCATATCCCAAGCCACACTTATCATCTACCCTCTTTTGGCTCTCAAGAAGAACTTCAAGTTGGGCTAAGCTTATCTTGAATTTCTCTTTGTATTCATTTGTTGTTTGAAGACTTTGTTTAAGAGTGTCTATCTGATTCTCAAGTTGTTCTTCATTATCTCTAACTTCTTCAAGATCAGATTCAAGATGCCTGATTATTCTGTCCATTTTGTGGTAGTCCTTTGTCTTCTCCTTGAGGGATTGTTTTAGATTATCTTCACTTTTCCTTTTTTCTTCAATTTCTTGGGTGAATCTCATAACCCCTGATTCCATTTCATGCCTTACCATAATGACCTCTTTTGACAGCTTCTCACATAGCTTATTTTTCTCATTTAGATCTTCATTAGTATCAATGTCTTCACTCTGATTGGCTAATTTTTGAAGTAGTTCCTTACTATTTTTGACAGAGATACTAGGTTTTTCTTTTAGCTCATTTATGAAATCATCAGCTTCTTTGAGTCTTTCTCTCAAATTATTGACTTTAGAATGTGATTGTTCAAGATCATATAGGGCAGACTGAAGTTGTTCCTTCATACCATATATATCCATTGAGATTCCCAGATCTTTCTCAAGCTATTAGGCTTTGTTTAGAGGAACTTAGCTCTGATACCAATTGTTGGAAACAAGGCAGATAACTAAGAGGGGGGTGAATTAGTTATCTCAAAATTTCTTTAACTTTCTTTTCTTTTGTTAACTTAAAAATTAGTGCAACATCAAATTATATAAGCATATGTGATCATAGGAACATAAATAAAATCAACACACATAACACAAGGATTTTTATGTGGAAAACCCTGTTAAAGGAAAAACCATGGGGTGACTAACCCAAGATTGTATTCTCTGTTAACAGAATAAAGTAGTACAAAATGGCACTTGCCAATTAGGGCTCACTCCCTAAGCACACTGCCTTCAAGAGACTCACTGTCTACAGAACATACCGAAGGTAATTAGGTGTTTGAACTAATGAGAGGCATCTACAAATGCTAGAGTTCAGTTCTGGTTAGGCACAATACACTGATCTGATGCACTTCATTCTTCCTCTGTTTTAGTGATGTTGCTCTGTCACATACCGGACTTGAATTGCTGCTTTCACACTTATCCCTATTTTTCTTCACTCTTTATTTCATCCCACTTCATACCACATACTTACATACTGGAATCCATCTAGTATTTATATCTGCATAAAGAATTTGTATCAACTTGCTAGTCGGCATCAAGAACACTACAAGTAATTACTCTGTCAGCTGAATCCAAGCTTGATTTGTGATGCGTATCAAAAACATAGATAGAGAAGTCATTAATCATGTTAGCCAACAATGTATGATCCTCCAAATAGCTTGATCAACAGCTCATCTGAATGAGGTCTGATGCTCTGTCAGTCAGTTCTTCCTCTGTCTTCTCTACTTGACTGCAACCCGATGCTCAGATGCTCGTATCTTTTCCATGCTTTACTACCAGAGGCTAAATCTCTGGAATATAGTAGTCATGATACTCCTCTTGACTTAACCAAGTCCGCAACTTGCTGAGTTACACCATCTAAGAGACCTGATTGTCAGACCTTGTTGCGTACTCTATTCTTGTTCACCGGACCAAAACAATCTTCAATCTAAATTCTGGTATAGGCATACTATGTACTGCGGATGTGTGGGATAGACTTTGTTGCCAACAATGACAAAAATCATGAAGCCACACAGTGTCTCTTGCCAACAGCCTCATGGCCCAAAACCCACTCCCAGGGACACTTGTCCAACTCTGCAGCATGGTCATGACACTTGTCATATCACCCCATCCCATTATGGTCACCTATTTCCAATTTGGGCAATGACAGATGCTCTTACGCACCAACCGGCTGTCATAGAATCTGTAATAACTTACAGTTGTAAGAGAATATGTCATACATAGGCTATAAATAGCATATTCTCTTACAACATGACAAAACCCTCCTTGGGGTGCCCAAAGATGCCTTCTTGCAAGATGCCTTGTGATAGATGTCTTCACCTGTCATATAACCTTCTATTTCTGACTCTTACATGTCATAGATTTTGTCATAGGAATCTGTCATAACTGTCTTGGTCAAGATTCACTTACACACTAGTCCAGATGCCAACATATGGTAGAAAACCTCTACCACACAAAAGGTATGCCTACTTCCACATGGAGTGAGTTGACCATCCTAGTCACCTTACAAGTGGAGTGACAACTCATTGTGCCACTTCACACTAGATGACAAAACATGATGTACAACAAAATTACAACATAGGCTAAGTAAATAAACTACATTACAATAATAAATGCAAGGAATTTACAAGGTTGAGACACCTTAATTCCCAACATTCTCCCACTTGTTGAACACCTTGTAAGAGCCAATAGAAATAACATGATTTAACTGCTATAGGCTGAGAGACCCATGGACTCCGAACACCATTTGAACTTCTCTGTGCCCACTAGTTTCATTAATGCATCTGCAACATCACACTCTGACTATCACAATAGATAGTAATCTGTCCTACACCAACAGCAATATCTGAACACAATATCTCTTAAGCCAAATGGCTTCCTTGCAAGCATGAGTAGCTTCCAAATACTCAGCTCAACTAAACTCCACTATGCTCACTAGCCTTACAGAAGCACTTTGAAGTCCAAACATCTTCAAAACAAGATCGAGCACGTAAGCTCCAAAACCAATTAGAACAACAACCATAGCTAGTTGTTTACACCCAACTAAATAACCACCATTGATAGAACTTTTGCACATGACATATTCAACCCATACTGCAACTCTCATCCCTATATAATCCACTGTCCTGCACAAAGTTACTGTCTCCCATGATAACAAACATACCAATAACCATTGATGTGCAAAACAAATCTAAAGACCTTTGATACTGTAGTCCAATGAAAAACCATCTACCAAAGATATACGTACATCTTAGGAATCAAACTGCATGAGCAATGCCAACTAAAGTAACTCAAAGTCTACCAATCAGTACTTACATAAAAGATGGCTTATAATACAAATATATAATACAAAGAACAATTACAATGATTTGCAAACTACAACCAACTGTTGCAAACCAGAGCATACTTCCACTTCTCCCAAGTCCACATCTAAAAAGAACACATATTGTTTCCAAAAAACAATAAAGTACAACAACAATAGATGACCACAAACCTAGTGATCATACTAGATGAATAAGAACCTCTAGGAAGAAAAAGAGACCATAAAGAGAAATTGTAAACCATATCATGTCCTTCTGCCAACATCACCAAGTGCTAAGCTGTGCCAAGTATGATCTCCTTCACAAAGCCCCAATTGAAAAGCCTTAACAACACCCAACCATTCAATCTCATAAGATCAAATAAACATCAACATGGATGTAAGCCTCTCTAATCAAGGTAGATCAAACTCATAACCATTCCATAACAAGGAATAAGCCCAATCACATCTCCTAAACTCCTCATAAATGAACATCATAAAATAAAACATACAAATCAAGAAGATAACCATGCTAACATCCCTCAAATGAAACGTCCAGATCCAATAACTATAGTTCAAGATTCATATCTATGAGAAATAAAAGCATAAAACAAATGAATCTAAAATAACCTGGGCAATACCTATCAGAACATTTTCTACCAAGTGAAATGAGAGTGGGGAATGAGACTGATCCACTGAGATACACCAAGTCTCATATACTCTCTCGAAGAACAATCTCCTCTCAAGTTCAAATATGAACTCACGTCCATAACAAGTGAAGGCTTCTCGGTCTTTCTGCTAAAATTTAACCAATCCAACACATGATCCCTACAATAAGAGATCTCAAGCCTCAGCTCAAGTCTCTCTAGTATCCATGAGCATCCATCAACCAATACATGCCAACTTCAAATGCATCCTGTAAAATCATGAAGCTTTAAGAAAATGATTAATACTCAAAACCAAAGAGAAAAAACAAGATCACTATCAAAACTCCCACTGCACATCTGCATGATCAAGAAGCCCATCATGACATCATGATTTAACCATCTCCTCATAAGAAGATCACATACAACAAAGCGTACAATGATGCATACATCCTGTCTCAAGAGAACATGTATCATGCCAAAACTTTAAGATAGCATCAAGAGTAAATCATGACATAGTAACAACATCTCTAAACAAAGGATAAACATGTCATACTGACAAATCATAAACCTGACACCTCAATCAAGAAAAGAACATCTCCAAACATATGAAGATAACCATCTCCTGACAACAAAACTGAAAATGTCAAAGAACTCTCAAAACCAAGAGCTCCTCCATGATACCACCACTACAGAAGACCATCCATCACTTATGATGAATCCAACATCACTACCAAAGATCCCACTAAAACTGTGATACCGAGCTTATCAAGGCATCATGATAACCATCCTCTCAATGAAGATCATCCATGGCTCTAACACAATCAAACAATGTCCTGAGTAAAATCAGCAACACAAAAGAATAAAGTAGAACCAAAATCTCCAAGACAAGAAGATAAAGCCATTACTGTCAAAAGCTTACACTAAACTGTGTAACCAAGCTATCCATGACATTATGATAAATGTACTATAAGTCCCAATAACTGACTATCCATGCATGCTAATTATCCATCCTCTTATCCCAATGCAACATACCAATACACAAATGACCACAGACAAGGCCAACTAACAAAGTTTGAATAAACACTGAATCAAGCTTGTGGATATAGACATTCCACATTTGATTCATCCCACTGCAATCAAATAGGTGATCAGCCCACAAAACTGCATAACTTGTAGATCCCATACATGAAACATGCAAACTCATCATCACATTAGTAACTTGCAAACTGAGATACCAAAGAAGACAATCTAAAGACTTCAAGACTCAACCATCAAATCAATTCTAGATTCAATTTGCCAACAAGTCCATAAAATGAGTGATCGTAGTCAAGGAACTAATCAAGCATATGTTGTAGAAATGATGAGTGATAAATCACATACCAACATCTCCACACTAAGAAAGATACAAATCTCCTCACATTATGCACAAAACATACATACAAATCTGCAACTATCTTACATCTAGAAACACTCATGGAATCATAATCTGAAAAAATAGTCTGTCTGCGGATTTACAAAACCACAAGTTTTGATTAACCATGTAAAACCTACAAAACCACCATGTCTCTGACATACATGCAAATCCATATCCACTTATCATTTGGAAAACCCACAAGTCTAAAAATCACCAATATAGTTAAACCAGAATAATGGAATAACATAGATAAGCATAACCATAGATTTTTGAAATGGAACATCTACAAAACCCTCAGATCAAATCAATATGAAACCGAGACATGCAAGTACAACCAACTAAATGAAATAGAGGTCCAGGAACTTTAGGCCCACTTGTAGGCCAACTCCACAACCATTACCATGTACAAGCTTTTGGAGAAGCTACGCTGTTCCAGAAGCCTTTAGATCATCCAATGATCAACTCCATAGCCTACATGCATTCAGGGTTAACAAGACAATGTCTTCCAATGCCAGGGACTAAAACCAAGCACCCAACATAAGAACATCAAACCATATCCATGGCAACCCAAGTTTCTCCATGTGATCAGGGAGCCAAGAATGAACACCCAACATGAAGACTTTGCTCAAATGACCATAGAATGATAAAACATAACCACCATGCATGAGGGTTATTGCATACTATCAGATAGGAGCTCTAGATCAATATCATACTAAGTGTAACCACATGATCAACTCCACAACACTCCATCTTAAGTTTCCATAACTCAAAATTTGTGCCGTTAAACATCCTCATCTCTATTCTTCTGGATGTGCCTGCCATCTCATTCTTGCAACAAGATTTCAGAATACTTTGCACAGATTCCCACTCAACCTAAGATTAGTACACAAAACCCCTATCCAACAACTAGGACCAAAGAGAATAGCTCTAATTCCAACTGAAAGGAAGCAAGGTGTGCAGAAATTGCTTCCTACACTAATCTAATGAGGAGAGAAGAGTGCAAGTTCATTTTAACCTTTACAATTATAGAATGTTTAACACAACAATAGAGATATTGTAGAAGCAAACAACATAAGAATGTAAGACAGAAGAAGAGAGACACAAGATATACGTGGGGAAAACCCTTGTCAGGTGAAAAACCCCACACTCTAAAACCTGCACAATGTATTATCAAAACTGTAATGGTTTACAATCATATCTGGAGACAAACCGGCAGCATAACAACACCTATTAATCACCCTCTCCATCTCCTCTCCAAGCACCTTCTTATATTAAAGTTTTCAAGGAAAAACTGAACATATCTTGGAATGGGCATCCAACTTGGCCTCATGGCCCAAAACCCACACCTAGGGACACTCGTCCAACTCTGCAACATAGTCATGACACTTGTCATATCATCCCATGCCAATATGGTCACCTATTTCTAATTTGGGCAATGACAGATGCTCTTACGCACCAACTAGCTGTCATAGAATCTGTCATAACTTATAGCTGTAAGAGAATCTATCATACACAAGCTATAAATAGCATATTCTCTTACATGACAAAACCCTCCTTGGGGCACCCAAAGATGCCTTCTTCCAAGATGGCTTGTGACACATGTCTTCACCTGTCATATAACCTTCTATTTTCGACTCTTACATGTCATAGATTTTGTCATAGGAATCTATCATAACCATTTCGTCAAGATTCACTTACACACTAGTCAAGATGCCGGCACATGGCAGAAAACCTCTACCACACAAAAGGGATGCCTACTTCCACATGGAGTGAGTTGACCATCCTAGTCACCTTACAAGTGGAGTGACAACTCATCGTGCCACTTCACACTAGATGAAAAAACATGATGTGCAACAAAATTACAACATAGGCTAAGTAAATAAATTACATTACAATAATAAATGAAAGGAATTTACAAGGTTGAGACACCTTAATTCCCAACAACAGGATGGAAGAAGACTTGAAGAAGCAGTTACCACAACAAGCACCAGAGTAGATAGAAGACATTTTAGATAGCAAAGTTGGATGCATCACTAGAGGAAGACAATACAAAGAATATCTTGTGAAGTGGAAAGGTAGACCGGAAGAAGATTCATCATGGATCTCTTAGGCTAAGGTGGACCGTCTTGGTTCTCCCCTAGTCCCAGCAAAGTGAGGGAATCACTTTTTCAATAACCTCGGATGTCTGATGCAGGAGCATCCTTGGTTCAAGAGTAATCTTGCATCAACCAAAAACATTTGCATTTCAGTTTGTTTGCAATTTGTTTCTTTTCATTTTCTAATTTAGTTCAGTCAGAAGCAGTTTCAACTTTTGGTCCAGTATTCTACCATAGTTTCATTTCACACCTTGCGGATCTGGACTTAGCATCTACATTCATTCACCTACATCATATCAATAATTCAGAGCTTTTGGAGCAGCTACTGAAAAGATATCACTATTAGAAGATCAACTATTTTCTCAGAGCAGAGCATTCTTACAGTTCCTGATAATCAGCTAAAGGAGAAGGCTTGTGGATCATTCCTTGACTTGCAGATCTCAATGACACATCATTCAATGATCTTTAGTTCATGGCTGACCTTCCTTGAGGGTTTGTACATTATTCTATTCATCTGAGGAAGTGTTCTATGCATTTAGGTCTGACCTATATGTGAACACGTTACAACTCTTCATTGGAGTTTGTGATCTTCCTTAGCCAACGTGAAGGAATCTATTGTTCTAGAAATGATATATAATGATGTAATAGATCCCTAGGAAAGTAGTAGTTAACATAGTGACAATTGATAGTTTGGATTTATGCGAGGAGCTTCAAAGCTTTATCTTGCGCATGTACGTAATCAGGCCTTTGAGCCCTAATTATAAGCCTGCATGTTGCCAGCCAGATTGCATTTGAATTCTATGATATACTGAATGACTGAATTTGCATTTGCTTCATTTCTTTTAGTTGTTTTCGTTGTGTTTACTCTTGCTGTACAGTCCAGACAGTTCATTGTGTGAACCCTCCTACCGTGACTGCACCAACACTTCTAGTTGGAAAAGTTGTGGCACATATCTAACTTAGCTAGAATGAATCTCACTAGACCATATGTTTGAAAAAAAATAACTTTTAGTTAGAAATGTTTAAATTCACTTGTGCTGATAAGTCAGCCAAAAGTGTGACATAGTTTTATGCTTTTACCCTTTTCTACTTTTCTTCGTCTATGAGAGATTGCATTATTCTTGGGTACCTTATCAGGCCTAGTTGTCGGGACCCAATTTCATATTTGCATTGTACATGGGTACCTCACTAGGCTTTGTAGCCGAGACCCATTTTCATTTGTACCCACCTAATCTATGCTTAAGGGGGGTTGTTAGTGTATATATATTTCATATATTTGTATACACTTAGGCATACGCCTACTTAGATGTGCCCTTACACAATCTTGACATATGCATCATTGAGGTGTCAAGGTTGTTGGGTGGTTAGGATAGGTGTCACCAAGTGGCCCACTAAACTAGCCACTCACGCTAGTTTGTAGGGAGACAACTTGACAGGTCTCTCTTAGTTGAGGAGTCTTTTGCTCAACTAATAACCTCCTATCCTCTCCTATATGTACATGCTTATTTGCCTAATCAAACTACTTCAAATTTGGTAATCAACTCTTGACTTATGAATTCTTGGTTCTTTTAGTTATAATGAGGGGATTCATCAAAATAAAATGGATTCATGATGTTTGGTTTAGAGTTGTGATGAGCTTCGATGATGTGATGTTTGGAGGACTTGATGACTTTGGATGGCTATGGCTTGAACCTTAAGATGTGTGTTGATATCAAAATGATTTTGATTTGGATTAGAGGGATGTGGGTAACTTGAGGGATTGGTTTTTGATTGATCAAGGTCAAGGATTCATGACACTTTATACCTTGATAAACTGATTTGGATTGATTTGATTTGGATTAATCAAGGTCAAGGATGCATGGAAATTATTTATGGTTGATTGAATGAAGTCAAGGACCCTTGGTTATGTAATTTGAATGATGATTTGGGTTTGTATTTTCAAGGATTAGGTTGAGGACCCTTAGATGAATAATTTGATGAAGGCAATTGGATAATGAGGATGGGATAAGAATGGGGATTAGGCCAGGGACCCTTGAGTGATTGGAGGGGATAATCCAATTTTCCCTTGTTCCATTAACTGCACATGGAGTTTGAAAGACGAAAATAAGGGCTTGACCTAAAGGCAAACTCCTAAGTAGTCACCAACACTTTTCTTGTACTAGCTACAAGTTTCTTGGAGGCTATTTTACATGAAGGTTTACATTTTCTCACCTCTCCTTTTTTATTTTAGAGTTTTATGTTATTTTAGAGATATTTAGACTAGATTTTTGTTATTATGTTTCCTTTGGTATATTTCTAGTGTTTATTTCCTATGTGCAATTTTTTAAGGTTCCAGATAGAAACTTGGACTTTCTGTTGTTTTGGGATGACGGTGCAAAACCAAGATGATAGCATGGATGCACTTGTGTCCATATCTAAGAGCTTCTAATTTTATTTTCTAGGTTCTCTATTTTGTAGCTCATTTTCATATTTTATTTGTCTATTCTCAATATGTCCTATTTTCTAATCCTCTTTCACTACAAGTCAATGATTATGTGTGCATAGATATGCATTATTTTTTGGATTTCTATTGAAGTGGCTGAGAGGGGTTGGAGATGTACCTTTAAAGTATATTATACTAGATTTCTATTTATAACTATATTTTTATATATATATTTTTAAGATATATATGAATTCATACTTAAGTAGCCTTGTGGTAAATATCATATGTCTTATGCTTTGGAGTCCATCCATCCAAGAATGTTAGGCAAAAATTTCCTCTGCATGGCATAGCTATCAATGCAAGACCTCTTCCTTTATTTCCATATAATTCAAATTTAAAAATATGTATGATTAGATTTATCTCCTTTTTCTAGGTATACAAGATCATGCTTTTGTACCTAAGAAATGCAAATCTTGTAAATCTAAATAATGATTGCCTATCTTCAATAGTTAACTAGCAATGGATTCTCCTTATAAATGTTTGGAAGGCCACTTATTAGAAATAGATTCTCCTTCTAAGGGACATTCATATGGTTTGAAATAAGAAGTATCTATATCAAGTAGACATTAATGCATGTAAATAGAATGGGAGGCAAATTTAACAACTTAAAGGTAGTTCATTTTTTTCCCTTTTAGATTGATATTGTTCTTGTATTTATAGAAAGAATAATGTAGAGAGTGATTTATTAGTTTTTTATGTTGTAATTTTCCAAGGGAAGGGATACGAGACATTATCAAAAATACTTAGATAGATTATTTCGTTAAATTTTGTACTCTATGATCCTAATTATAGAATATTTTCATTGCTATTTTTTTATTATCAACCACTGCCCTATCTTTCTCACCTTAGAACATAGTTTTAATTTGCAACTCAAAATAGAAAATTATAAAAGTAAATAATAGATCTCCATCTTTTTATAGTGTTCTATTTTCTCATAACTTGTTCTACTAAGGAACTAATTCTTGATTGAGTACCAATCAAATACTCTCTTTCTCTCCCAAAACCCTAAAGCTTAAGCATTGACACTAAAAGCATTAAACACACACCACTATATCTTAATGTTAAACATTACATGTTGAACCCATAAAGATGAAATCTAAACCTTGAATGTGAAACCTAAACCTTAAATTTTAAACTCTAAACCCTAATTAGTGAACCTTGGGACTTGACCCTTAAACCATAAACATTGAACACTCAACCAAAAATGCTTGAGTTCAAAGCCAAGATGCTTGAGTCTTTACCTTTGGGCCATGAATCCTAAACGTCGACCTCACTAGATTTAAAAATTAAACCCTAAATACCAAATGATGAATGGTAAACCTAGGACTAAGAACCTTGAAGTAGAAACCTTAGATTAACCTTGAACTCTAAACCATAAATCTTGTATATTTATCCCTAAATAATGAACCTTATAATTAAACCTTGTACATAGATAACTAGATCTATATGTTAAACGATGAGCACTAAACCCTAAACCATAAATTTTGAATGATGAATGTTACATCCTAAATGCCAAAATTTAGACAATATGTGTTGAATGATAAACCTTAAGTTCTTGATGATAAATTCTAAACCTTTAGCCTTGAGCCTATGGTTGTGAAGCCTAAACTCCAAGCCCTAAATTTGATCACTAAATCCTAAATATTGAATGATGAATGCTAAACCTTCAACCAAGAACCCAACCATAAACCTTGAAACCTAAATCATATACATTAAAATATAACCTATAACCCTTAAATATTTAACCCTATGCCTTGATTCTTGAACTCTTAACAATGAACCTTAGTTTTTAACCATGTAAACAAACAACTGAATTTCAACACTAAATGGTGAGAACCATATATACAAAACTAAATCTCAATGTCAATTATTGAATGTTAAACCCTTGAATTTGAAGGTTGTATCTTCAATGTGACATGAAATTTAAACCCTCCACCCTAAATGTTGAACCTTCGACCTTCACCCTTAAACTCTAAATTATGAACCTTAGAACTAAACCATGTACACAAACAACTAAGTTTGAACACTAAACATAAATCAATAAATCTCAATTCCAAGCATTGAATTTTAAATCCCCTAACATTAAAAGTTGAACCTTGAACGTGAACCATAAACCCTAAATGATGAACCTAGTCCTTGAAATTTGAACCCTAAACATTAAAACTTAATGCTAAACCATGTTCATAGATAATTGAATTTGAACACTAAATGATTAACTACAAATAGAAACCACCAAATATTAGTGCTAAAAATTTAATTTGTTGAAACCTTAAAGTTAAAAGCTAAACCATCTACATGAAGCATTACCATATATCCCTCAACACTTAATGTTGAACCCTAAACATTAAACATTGAACACCAAACACTAGACAATAATAGTTGAATGATAAATTTTGAACCTTAGCCATGTAACCTAAACCTTCCACATTAAGCCTTATGTATTGAACCCTAGGTCATGAATCCTAAACCCTAAACCCCAAATTTGAACCATGAACTATAAACACTAAACCTTGAACATGAAATTTCAACCTTCAATGTGAACCTAAAACCTAAGCCCTAAACATTCAACCTTAGCATTTAGTCTTATAGATAAACAACTAATTAGACACTAATTAATGACCTTTAGATACATACCACTAAATCTCAATGTTAACATTGAATGTTGATCCATTAAGATTGAAAGTTAAACTCAATGTTAATAGTTCAAGAATATATATATATATATATATATACACAGAGAGAGAGAGAGAGAGTAAATATTGTTAAGGTTTCTCTCCACTTTAAGAATATGCAATTCTCTACTAATGACACCAACCACGAGAAGGTGGAAGCTCATTTGGCACCACTAACCTACATTATTAAAATTAGTAGTAATAAATAAATAAAAGAAAAGAAAAATTTACTCAAACCAAAAAACTTAAGAACTTGATATTACACTTATAAATCAATCTAATGAACCATGTAGATCTTCTCTACTCTTTTTGTTGTCAAGTTTTTCTTCATGGTCAAACTCATGAACTTTCTATAATTTCTTATTCAGTTGTCTACCCCCTTATTTGATCAATTGAATATTTGATACAACAAGGTTAGAATAATGAAGAATTCTCCTATGTGTGTCAAAGTCCCCAAAAAACTACACATCAAACTTTTTTATTAGGTACCTTGTAAGCCATATTCCAGTAACAACCATAGACCTTGTAGGATGCTCAATGTCTTCTCCATCTATGATAGGGGTTATGAATTTCTATTTTGCCTCAACACAATGACACAAGCAATAATTTATTCCTTTTTCATGTTATCTTCATCTATAATAACTACAGAAACATGCTTTACATTTAATTGTACAAAAAAGGTTAAAATCAATAAATGATACTAAAACACTACATAATAAGGTAAAACATTAATTTGAATTAAGAAATGCATCTATAATATTTGGTTGCATTAGATTTGATGTATGGTCAAATTCAAATGATAATTTAATCTCTATGTGTATTAATGCTTATGGAGGTTGATACATTTCAAGTAGACTTAAAAGTTTTAGAACTCCATTCATGGACCCACTCTTTTAACTCACACTAATTCGAAGTAAAATTTGTAAATGAAAAGCAAAATCATACTATCTACCTCGTATAAATAGTCCATGGACTTGCATTTGGGCTTCTAAAAGAGTGAAAATCACTTGATCTTGTCAATATACAACAATCTTTATATTTTGTAATCTTATATTTTTCTACCAACCAAAAACATATATGAATTGTAAAGTTACCTTAATTACCTTGACCCATTGTTGAGTTACACCATTTGATGATGGATGTTGCATCTATCAAATTCATAGTACATTTCTACTTCAACTCTTCTCTTGCTAAAACTCTTTTAATAAATGGTCCCATTTTCCATGCCTTGCCTTAGACAAATTTTAAACATGTTTAACACCAATTATCATATGCATCCTACTCAACTAGTAGAACATTCACAATTTCTTGAATTATGATGTATAATTATCTAACCATATGATATTTTAACCAAATATGATCCTAATACTCAAATTACCATAGAAAATCTTAAACCAACCTTGCATGAACTCTATAGAGAGTGTATAATTGTAAATAATATAAATTTATGACACTCACTAAAGATCTTTCTATCTTCCTCTGCACTATCAAGTGTATGAATGAATGTTATATGCACATATATGGTAACTTAAGTGGAGTTGCAGTGCTATGATTAAAATTAATTGTGTTATTGTAGTTTATAATTCTCTACAAAATCAACAACTAACATGATGGTATGAAGAGGAAATGTTTCCTTGCATAACTTTAATTGCAAGTCCAACCATCAAGCTCTATGTGTATGCCCTGCAGACTCATGCTTTATCTTATGTCAAAAGATAACTATAAATTCTAATACTCTTATTTCTTCACTCATTAATCCATACCTCTTAGCCTCTTTACCATATTTTAAAGTATATGCTACTAATTTATATTTTGTAAAACTTATTAGTTCATTTACAATTGCATCTGTATTCTTTGTGTGTACATAATTTTTTAAATGTTGCAAATCGTCACAACTATCACATGCTCCATCCAAACAATTATTTAAAAAATGTCTATCTACTCTTCGAAAAAAAATACTTGAGATGACATGTCTTGGTGATCTATGTGGAGCTTGTACATACACACTTGTAAAATATAATTAGTATGCAATGTAACATGTATATGTCAAAAAAATCATAATTAATAGAAAATTTAATGTGAACCCTACAATAACAAGTAGTGTGTGTGTGTGTGTGTGTGTGTGTGTGTGTGTGTGTGATTTATT
The DNA here is from genome assembly GCA_027924645.1 of Cunninghamia lanceolata. Classification (NCBI taxonomy): domain Eukaryota; kingdom Viridiplantae; phylum Streptophyta; class Pinopsida; order Cupressales; family Cupressaceae; genus Cunninghamia; species Cunninghamia lanceolata. The sequence goes on from BSBN01000413.1 coordinate 403,853, forward strand.
TTAACACAAATAAAATTTGTCATTTCAAAATACTTTTGGCTAATTGCTATTTGAGGATAAGTCTCTACAAATTGAGAGAAAAATTATATTTGAGTCATCCAAAAAATATTTTAGATGTCGTTCACAGTTTTGACAACCAATTATTATTTTTACATTTCTTTGATTAGATGACATTCTTGTGTTATTTTTTAAAAATTCTTCAATTAAAATTTTTAAGACTTCAACTATGACGTTTTATTCATGGGTGTCTACCAGAAAATTGAGAGAGAGGTGAGGTGAATAATTTGTTGTTTTACAGATAATTTATAGAGGTATTTATACAAGAACTACATAACTGAACCAATATAGTTTGGAAACTGACCGATACAGTTGAGAAACTGTAATAGCATAACAATGTAATATGCTATATGTTTTATATGTTATGCTAAAATTCCACCCTTATTACATTGTTCTTGCAAATGAGACCCCCCATTAAGGTTTAAATTACACAAATAGAACATATAACAAAACATGTTTATTACACAAAATAAATACACATTCTTGAGAAGATTTTTCTTTGAAGAAACAAATCCTAAATTAGGTGGAAATCCATCAAGCTTCCTTGTAACCATTGTAAAGGTATAGCTCTTGAGCCAAATTCCCAAGTTCCTAGATTACCACCTCCCTAAACTCTCAAATCATAGATCCCCCATATTATTGGATAACAATCTATGCTGAGCTCCAAAAGGCTACATCAAGTTGTCTCATGACCTTTGTAAAGGTATAATTCTCTAGATCACATACTCCTAAACTATCTAGACAACAATCCATATTGAGTTCACCAAATCCATTCCTATCTTAAAAAAAACTTCACAATATATGCTTTCTTTAATTCTATCAGCATAAAAGGAACAGATAGGGTAAGTGCACAAAGATGAGGGACCAAAATGGGGTCTTAAGTTGCCACTTTTTTTCTAAAATTAGGAAACATTGATGTTGGATGAGAAATTGAAGATAGCTACACTCAAAGTTTGAAGATGGAATGAAAACAAGAGTTGTAGTGCTCTGAATCTAGTTTCTAAACTACTAATTTTTTTCCAAAAATGGTTGAGATTAAGGGGTTCAAAAAGGGGGAGCACACAAATTGGTCCTATTTTTCTCAAAAAAACATAACATAGCGTCTGGTGTGCTCCCCCTAAAATGTTAACTTTTTTTTAGTATTTCAATAATCGCTCCAATGAGAAATTAGGTAACACCATGTAGTTTATCCCTGATTTTTCTGATAATTTTTTAATGAATATTTGATTTTTTAGTAATTTTTAAAGTGGACACATCTTGAAAAATAGAAATTTGAGTGTGCTCCCCCTTAAAATGTTTGAAAACTAATCAAAAATTGAATTTTTTCTTGAATTAGTGTAAAATGGAGTTTAGTTTCAGAAATATAACTTATTTCAATTTTTGATGAACGGTTAAAAAAAAAGTCAAAAATACTAGACACTGGTTTTTGACAAAAACTAGACACACTTACAAAAGAAATTCAAGATGAAACACTAAACGTACTCAAAATGTGAAAAACATTATATGGTTAGATAGCTAACAGAGAGCTTAATATTATGATGGTATTTTTTTTGAGTTTTCATTGAAAAAAGTGCCATCCTGATGGGGAGCACACTCCATATTATCTCTAGATTTTGCTAAAAACTGATAAAAACACGTCAAACAAAGCTGACAATAAAGTGAGCACATTATAACGCGCTCACGTTATTGGAAATCCATAACGCAATCACGTTATAACACACTTGCGTTATGTGAAATCCATAACGCGATCGCGTTATAACGTACTCGTGTTATGTAATTTCACATAATGCGAGTGCGTTATAATGCGCTCACATTATGATGAGCATAACTGGCAATACACATGCCAATTATATTTGCTTGAAAGTTTCTAAAGCCTTTTCAACAAGTCCATTTTTTCGCATATCTTGCAATCATTGCATTCTATTATAGAACATCTCTTTGAGGTGTTACATCATACAATTGACATGCCTTGTCTATGCTTCCACACTTTACATACATGTCTACAAGGGCAACTACACTTCCTATCATCTCTCTCACTCTATTTCTCTCCTCTCTCTATGTCCTACCCTTTCTCTGAGCCTCTTCTTCCCTACCCTCTCTATCTCCCATCTTCTCTCTCACTCTCTTCTTCCCTCCCCTATCTACCTTCTACCCTCTCTCTCACTCTCTACTTCCTTCCCCTATCTACCTTCTACCCTCTTTCTGAAGCTTTGATTCCCTCGCCTCTCTACCTCCTACCTTCTCTCTCACTCTCTTCTCCCCCCTCCCTCTCTACCTCTTACCCTCTCTCTCACTTTCTACTTCCCTCCCCTATCTACCTCCTACCCTCTCTCTCAGTCTCTGCTTCCCTCCCTTGTCTACCTCCTACCCTCTCTCTCTTCTTCCTTTCCCTGTCTACCTCCTACGGTCCTCTCCCACTCTCTACTTCCCTCCTGTCTCTACCTCCTATCCTCTCTCTCACTCTCTACTTCCCTCCCCTCTCTACCTCTCCTCCTCATTCTTCCCATCCAATGAAATTTCATAAATTATCTTGTTTCCATTTCATCATCCCAATTTATATCCTCATCCATCTTTACATGTCCTATTTTTCTTGTTTCCATGTTCTTTGTCGACAAGGGAGAGCGAGAGGGAGGAAAAGGGAGAGAGGATGGAGATGGAGGGGAGAGAAAGGGGAGAGATACTTGGTGATAGGGAGAGAGAGAGGGTGGGTCAAGTTTATGAGTTTAGGGTTGCTTAACTTTAGGGTTTAGGGGTTTAGGGCTACTCAGGTTTATGGGTTATGGTTTAAGGGTTAGGATTTAGGGGCATTATTTAGGGTTTAGGGGTTTTGGGAGAGAGAGAGAGAGGTTTAGAGTTGCTTAGGTTCAGGGTCATTATTTAGGGTTTATGAGCTTAGGGTTGCTTAGACCTTTAGGGGCATTATTTATGGTTTATGAGTTTAGGGTTGCTCAAGTTTATGGTTTAGGGTTTAGGGGTTAGGGATTTAAGGTTGCTCAGGTTTAGAGAGAGAGTGAGGGGATCGATAGATATTGGGAGAGATAGGGAGATAGAGGTTTAGAGTTGCTTCCAAGGTTTATGGTTTAGAGGTTTGGGGTTTAGGGAACTACTCAATTTTAGGTTTTAGGGGTTAGGGGTTAGGGTTTAGGGGCATTATTTAGGGTAACTTAAGGTTTATGTTTTAGAGGTTAGGGGTTAAGGTTTGGAGGTTTAGGTTAGGGTTTAGAGAGAGAGGACCGATAGGGAGATATAGAGGAGACTGAGGGGAGACATAGGGAGACAGAGGGTAAGGAACATGGCCAGAGACATAGGCAGAGAGATTGAGAGGTAGAGGGATGATAGAGACAAGGAGATATGGTTTAGGGTTGATTGGATTTAAGGTTGATTAGGTTTAGGGTTTAGCCTGGTTAGGTGTTTAGAGAGGGAGAGATATGGAGATAGAGGGTGAGGGACATGGCCAGAGACATAGCCAGAGAGATTGAGAGGTAGAGAGATGATAGAGACAAGGAGATAGGGGTTTAGGGTTGATCAGGTTTAGAGTTTAGAGAGGGAGAGATAGGGAGATAGAGGGTGATGGACATGGCTAAAGACATAGGTAGAGAGATTGAGAGGTAGAGAGATGATAGAGACAAGGGTTTAGGGTTGATCAATCAGGTTTAGGGTTGATCTGGTTTAGGGTTTATGGTTGGTATATATGATGTATAGAATGGTTTAAACGACTAACATATTGGCGCTTATGATGTTTTGGTGGCTCTTGTGGCTGGCAGAGGGTAGAATGACACATGCGAATGGCTAGGTGTATAATGATGTTTGTGATTGATAGGTAGGTACTACTAAGGAGCATATTGGCACATACGATATACAATATGGTGCAAATGACTAACAAATTGGCACTATGACCTTCTAATGGCTCCTGGTGAGGTATTTGTTTGATTTTGATTATATTTGGGATCGTTTGAGATGGAGCTTAGATTGATTTGGGATGGAGTTGGGATGAAATGGATTTGTTTAGGGATGATGAGAGGTGAAAAGGACTAGATTGGGAACGATTTGGGAATGATTAGAATGGTTTTAGGGATAGTTTGAAGCATGGTTTAGTGCTGATTAGGGAATGATTAGAATGATTTAGGAATAGTTTAGGGATGGTATTTGAGATGAAATCCAAGTTGATTTGAAAATGATTAGGGATGAAGTTAAATTGATTTGGATGTGATTTGGGATGGTGTGAAGTGGTTTAGGGCTGATTAGAAGTGGTTTAGGGATGATTAGAGATGAAAATGAATGGATTAGCGATGATTTGGGATTGATTAGAAATGAACTTGGTTAGAATGAAAGATTACTATTTTCATGAACTTTCACATTATAGAGATTGGGAGAGATAGGGAGATAGAGGTTTGGGGTTGCTTCCAGGTTTTATGGTTTAGGGGTTTAGCCTGTTGCCCGTTTTTAGGGTTTAGGGTTTAGGGGAATTATTTATGGTTTAGGGGTTAGGGGTTAAGGTATAGAGGTTTAGGTTTATGGTTTAGGTAGAGAGGAAAATAGGGAGATACAAAGGAGACCAAGCCTAGAAGAGATATCTCTGTCTCCTCTATCCCTCTCTCTAACTATATCTACCTCTTTATCTCTCTCTCTCTCCCTATCTCTCTATCTTGCTAGATCGCTTTTGATCCCCTCTCTCTAACTCTACCTTTGTATCTCTCCCTCCCTCACTATTTCAAGTTTACATGAGTTTAGGGTTGCTCAAGTAAATAGGGTTTAGGGTTTTGGGTGATGGTTTAGGGGAATTGATGAAGGGGGTAAATCATAAAACACACAACAACAGAAAATACACACAGAAAATAGAATGATCTTTTATTGATATGGAAAAAACATTACATTACAGAAGCTCAAATACAATCAGAGGATGAATCCTCTACCTGCTGCATCACATTATAGCTTCCTATCTCCAGACTCTGGAATCATCTGTGTTTTGTAAACCCCAAATTATCTAGGGTTTCTATTTTCCTGCCTTTTCCTGACTCTACACCTTCCCCTTAACTCTACTACCCCAAGGGTTCCCAAAAATGGTCATATATAGTCCTTTTTGGTGGCCACTAGCTTAATTTCAAAATTTGCATCTCCCTCCAAAAATAGGTCAACTTCACAGGGCCATAACTTTCGATCCGACCATTGGATTTTCAATTATAATACCTTTTCGGAAAGCTCTCAAAAAGGTGATGGCGCACAAGCAATATCAAAAGGTAGACTACTTGGGTTTCCCACCAAATTGTGGGCCCATCTGGAGCCTCTAAGTGCCTAAAATTTGACTTTGAATATTTCAATAGGATTTTTGGAATTTGAAATTTTAATATCTCACAAATGACAAATGATATTGAAGTGATTTCTTCACCATTAGCTTTAATTCACCATTCTAGAGGTCTGTGTAAGATTTTGTATCCAACTGTGCATAAATGCAAACTTGCTAAAAATAGTAACCCTGCCAAATTTAGCCCTTATTGAAAAGAAACAACATTTTTTTTTGGTTGATGCAAGATTGCTCTTACACCCTGGATGCTCCTGCATCAGGAATTATTTAGGCTTTAGGGGTTTAGGGATGCTCGAGTTTAGGGTTCAAGGTCTAGGGGTTTAGGGTTGCTTGAGTTTAGGGTTTAGGGGTTTAGGGGTTTAGGGTTGCTCAATTTTAGGGTTTAGGGGTTAGGGGTTAGGGGCATTATTTAGGGTTTAGGGTTTAGGGTTTAGAGGTTTAGGTTTATGGTTTAGGTAGAGGGGAGAATAGGGATCCCTATCTCTCTCTAGACATATGGATCCCTATCTCTTAATCTATCCCTCGCTACCTCTCTCTCCCCCTCTTTATCTCTCTCCCCATCCCTCTACCTCTTGAAATCTCTCTCCCTTTGTCTCTAGACATCTCTTGATCTCTTTCCCTATAGAGTTATCTATCCTCATAACCCCATCTCTTAATATACCCCTCTCTACCTCTCTCTCTGTATTTCCTATCTATCTCTCCCTTGCTAGATCTATCTCCCTATATCTCCCCTCTCTATATATATGTATTTCTATCTTTCTCCGTCTATAGACCCCTTTCTCTATCTCAATCCCCATCTCTCCCTCTCCCCGTCTCTATCCCACCTATCCTCTCTATCTCCATGTCCCTCTCTATCCATATTTCCCGATCCCTCTCTATATATAGGATAGAGAAATGAAGAGAGATAGAGAGAGACTCTCCCATGTAGATACAAGGTTACCTATCATGCTTCCCCGAACGCGCTCGTGTTATAACGTGATCACATTCTGGGAAGCATGGAAAATAGTAAAAAAGCATGTGGGATCTGCGTTTCAGATCCCACATCACTGTTATTCTTGCTTTTCATGAGTATATCTGACAAAAGAATGCTTTTCATGTTGTTTGACTAATTGAGAATCATTTTTATATGAATCCACCACCTTTTTTTGTTTTTTCAACGTAGAAGAAGTAATTTTTCATGTTTTTGGAGAAAATTTGATTATTTAAACTGAAAGTTTCATGTTTCATGTGTGATTTTGTTTCAAAGCTAATTACCATTGATATATAGATTGAATTTGATGAGATATGTTTATTTTTTCCATAAATTTTACTAATCCTATTCTAGAATTATATAGAATTCATAATCAAACTTGCAAAAAACAAGAATTTGAGGATTTTGAAGCCATCTTTTGGAGAATTGGTCAACCACAATATCAAATTCTAAGGTATGTTCAATTTAAATATCCATTCTAATTCACATATATATGTTCTTATGTTCTTTATGTCTTTAAATGTCTTTATGTCTTTATGTTTTTTATGTTCTTTATGTTCTAAGATATATATATTGTTACAACTCACTTTGATACCACTCAATCAATAAAAAATATGCTGGAGATTATGTATTTACTTCATCAACATAACAAAATTTTAGAGAAGAGAGTTATATACAAGTATGTACGGACATACAAGCATCATGACACAAGATGATAAAAGGGAGTTACAAGGATATAAAACACTAAAAAGGAGGTCTTCATGACTGTAGGATAGTCACAAGACTATATAACATCCACTATGATAGTCATGACCATCATGAAGTTGTTTTTAATTTATGCATTACTTAAGATGTCTTTGATCTTTTGTCACGAGTATCCAGAAGGTTATCTTCAATGGTTAATGTTCTTTTGACTATCACAAAGTTTTTGGATTGGTTTAAGATTATTAGGATAGTCAATTTATGTTGATTACAGTCCCCTTCGATGGAATTCATTTTTTCATCCTTCAAAATCACCTAGACATACAACTCATATATGTAAAAAATTAACCATACAGTTCATGATTTCCAAACCTAAAATAGTGATTTAATACTCATATAAGAGTCCAAACAATGGCCTTCAAGGGGCAAGACAGTCAAGAGTAGTCAAGGTGATGTTCTAAGAGTTGATAGGGTCAAAGGGAGGCTTAGTATTAGAGATATACCTTTACATAGCAGGATCTCTCAACACCTTATGGTCTCCACAAACTCTCGCAACAAAAAAGTTTCACAAACAAGTTTATCTATACAAAATTTCACAAACTTGTGTTCTAGATTGGATTCACAAACTCTCACAATGACCCTTCAATGAATTAGGTATCCAAGGTCTACAACTTGCACTCAAGGATTCAGACCTTCACATGGGCTTGATGAGGCATCTAACAAGATTAAGTTCACCAACCAAACACAACCAAACCTAATTTCCTTATATGGTTTCAAACTCAAAACTTAATCAATATTTTGAACACCCATTATCAAGTTACATCACATATCTCAAACTCAACCTTGACTTCTTTGGACTGTGTGCCTCAAAAATGACCTTTTTTGCTGTCCTAAAAGGGCTAATTTGGCCTATATTACAAAGGAACTAGTCTTTAAACTTTCCACAAAACCCTAAACTTGTTGGGGGAGCATTCTTAATGTGTCCAGACCCTTAAAAACATAATTTGTTTCAGGAGAAACATTCACCTACATACCAAACCACAAAACCCTTAGTTTGGGCAAAATTGAGGAGTGTTTATTGAAAATAATGGTTCCTAAAACTTTCTCCTTAGACCACTACTTCAAACACCTTAGAATACACCTACACATGCTCACAAAACCATTAGACAAACATTTTCTTTTGATATTTTGTCGAATACACTCTTTGGTTCCTCTTTCCCACATGAAAACACTCTTTAAAACCCTAGGGCATCACACTAAAACCACACCAACTGATCTTCTCTGCCTACCAAATCATGAGAACACTTAGATTACTCTTTGAAGAGTCATTCCATTGAGATACAAGTCATGATAGTAGGTGGAATGACTAAAACATTGTTTAAACCCCAACCAGAGCCCTCACTGGCCTTATACAGGCAATTTCAAAAATTTGGTTAAATCTCCCTCTAAACCTAATGAAAACCTCTCAAACTTGATTCAAAAGAAAGTTAACACAGACCCCTAACACATCAAATGAATTTTAAGTCTATACAGTACCGTACAGGGCCGTAGTATGGTCTGAAACAGAGAAAATGCAAAGAAAAACATGGTTACAACAGAAAAATAGAGTAAATGTTGTTCTTTCTTCATCGAAATTCATGTCTTCTTCCTTGTGTCTTCATTTGGAGACTTATTACATCATTTTTCAACCTTTTTCCAACTAACCCAACCACGTTTTTAGAGGATATGACCATTGGATTTGTTTTAAAATGGACAAAACATGTAATTTGCATAAGCAATATTATGACACTTGATAGAACTTAACTACTTGACCCCCCTAAAGGACTCTAAGACATACAAATGGTCTTTTATATACCTTATTACATCAAAATAGGATTCCACACATGGAAAGAAACATTTGAACTCATTTACATTGCATTTTCCATAATTGGCCTTAAGGGACTAGGTGCTCCTGCACCATTTATGATTTTGTATGTTCAAGTGTATACTACATGACTTATATGTGTTCAAATGCATACTCCATGACTCATGTATGTTCAAGTTATCTTGATATGAGGTGTCTTATTCATAAGTTTGTAAAACCTTGTTATACATTCTGATTGTGCTATTCATTGTCATTATAAAAATTCTAATTATCATTGTCTTATTCTTCATGCTTGTAGAAATCATCATCATGCTGAGGAAATGAGCAAAGACTCTAACACCAGAAGAGCGTGAAGTTGAGAATGAGAGGAAAAGACAAAGAATGAGGTGAATTTAAGAAAGTAGGAAATTGTCAACTATACAAGAAGACATTCCACCATTATCAATTGAAGAGGAACATGACACGTCTAATGAGGCTACAAGAGAGAAGGAATTGGTGACACAAAGGGAGCGAATGCAAAACCTTCGTGCAATGAGGAAAGTGAATCTCCAAGCTAGAGGCACTCCATTGTCCATAGGTCAAGTTGAAGGAACACCATCATTAGCTTCTTGAATTGGAGACACTCCATCTTTCACAGGTGAAGTAGAAGGCACATCTGCATTTTCTTCTCAAGTTGGTGACACGCCATCATTCACACCTCAAGTTGAAGGTACATCATTTTCAACCTTTTCACCTCCAATTGAAGGTACGTCATCTATCCCATCTCAAGTAAATATTGAAAAAATTCCTAATGTTCAGTCTACTTTACCAAATAAAATTCCTCCTAGAATTTTGCATAGGAGGCCTAAGTTTCTAATTGATATTGATGAGAATGTATTGGAGCCCATGTAGGATAAGATTCACATGCGCACTTACCAAAGATATGAAAATAAGATATGGAAATTATTCTTTGAGAATTTAAATGAAACCGAAAGATGTCAACTCTTTGTTGAACTGATGATAAATCTAAAATTTAGGCCCACTATGAAGATTCTTGGCATAAGAACATCAAATGCATCAAGTGAAAAATCAATTGTCAAGAATCTAATGAGTGCGTATGAGAGTGTGGGTTCCACCTCACACACCAAGGATGGTAATTTCACATGACGTGTCATTACATCAACAATTGTAAGCCAACAAACAAAAAAAGCTTGCCTCATTAGAAAGATAAGTCAAGCATTGAAAATAAATAGAAAAACTCTAATGAGAGCTGTTGGAAGACGTCAAAGAGTTGAGGATCCAAACACTAATGAATTGTGGGCATTCTCTGGGAGACTCCCATGGAAAGACAAAGTTGTTGTCAAAGCTTTGAGATCACTAATTGAAGACTTTTGGAAGAATTACACAAGGGTATCTCCGAATCAAAGGGATGTGGTAAGAAGGAGAATTGGTAGTCAAAACCGTGAGCCACATCCAAAGCATTTTTTGGATATGACTCAAACATAGTTTTTTGGTAAATTTCTAGAGAAGTGTCCTTAAATTAAAATTTCTCAAAGATATTTTGAAATGCTAAAACCTTTCTTTGTTAAAATAAATCACACATGCACTACTTGTTGTTGTACATTACGTATTGAATTTTCTAACCATTTTGTTGTTTAGCGGTCTATATGTTTAGATTTGCATATTAACAATGTTTTGTAGGATTGTGGCATACGTGCCCCACCAACTACCTCAAGAGACTTCATATCAATGATTTTATGTGATAGAGAGGAAGGTCAAATATTCTACAGGAAATTATGCTTGGATGGCACATGTCAGCATTGCGGTGGCTTGCAACGTATTCCAATATGTGAACATATGGAAAGAACACATGTGGTTGGAAATGAACTAGTAGAGTTCGGCAAGTATAAAACAATGGCATACAATACAAGAGATGATAAAGAGGCAAAGAGGTGTGAATATGTTATTTAAAAGGTTCTAGTATATCAGTTTATGTCGATATTTCGTGACAACATAGTGTATGAGTATGTAAGACATGCCCATAGAGCTCAATGGTTGGACTTGCAATTCAAGTTATGCAAGGACACATTTCCAGTTGGTAGCATTGTTTCATTCGTCGACTTTGCAGAGAACTATAGTCTACAACCATAGTGTGAGGAATCCCAATATTATAACTCGGCACGGGTTTCTATATTTGTGTACATCACATTCATTCATGTGAATGATAGCACAGAGGATGATAGAAAGATCATAAGGGAGCATCATTTTGATATAATCGATGATCGCACGCATTCCGTGGAGTTTGTTCAAGGTTGTTTTCAAGTGTCCTACAATGATCTGGCTAGAAGGGACATATCATTCAGTCAGCATATCATATGGTCAGATAACTGTGGATCACAATTCAAGAACTCATGGAATTTCTATTGGTTGAGCAGGAGGCATAATATTACAAGTGTTTAGCATATGTGGAACTTTTGTGAGGCCAGACATGGAAAGGGGGAGCATGATGGTGCAAGAGCGTGTATCAAAAGAGCCATAGCATGAGAACAATTAAAGTATAAAAACAATGCTAAGTTGACAGATGCAAAATCAATCGTCAAGTGGTGTAATGCTTCAATGGGTCCAGGTAATGAAGGTAAGTCTTCAGTTCATAGATTTTTTTGGTTGATAGATGATAGTAACATTGCACCATATGAGGACTGTTGTACACTGACAGGATCAAGTGAGCTACACTCTATCAGAAGCTCAATTGCAGGTTCATGGAGTATACATATGCGGGAGATGGCATGCTTTTGTTCTCCATGTACAATTCAAGCCTGGAATGAGTGTGAATCACATGAGTGGGTTGACGAATGACAGTTCAGTTATCTTAGCCCACTTGACACGTATCAACCCCCAATGGCACTGGAATTGATAGAGATGGAATTGCTAGTTGACTTTGACCACATATCAGATCTAGATCAACCAGGTAGTATATCTACTTGCATAGTTAAATTTAAAATTCCTAATGTTATCTTAAACTTTGTAGTATTTTTGTAATGTTGACTAATTTCATCTAATTTGTTACACATATCATTGTAGGGCATGTTTATGTAGTTATTGTAGATGAAGATAATGAACATGGAATAGATTATTACTTGTGTCATTGTGTTGAGGCCAAAAAGAAATTGGAAGCCCTAGTTATAGATGGAGAAAACATCGAATACCCTATAGGCTCAGTGGTTGTTACTGAAACATCGCTTAGAAGGTACCCATATAAGAGTGTTAATGTTTGGCTGTTTGAGGACTTTGACATGCATCAGAAGATTCTTCATTACTCTAACCTTGTCATGGCAACCAATGTTCTTTGATACAATATCGAGGTAGACCTTTGAACAAGACCTTGTGGAAGGTGCATGACTCTAACCATGAGACAATACTTGACACAATAAAGAGTAGAGAAGACCCAAATGGTTCGTTGGATTGTAAGTATACATAAAAATTTCCTAGATGATTACTTTTACTTTATTTTTTATATAAATAGTAGTATGAATTGCTTCCCTCCAGTATATTTATGTTTAGTCAATTTTGCTTTTTGATGCTTCTCATAAGAAGTCACAACTCCAGTCTGTCCAACTATGGACAAAGAAGCTCTAGAAAAGATGATGGAGAGTGATCATCAGATGGCAGTACGTGATTGATTGCATAAGTGATGTTATATATTTCTTGTACATTTTGTTATAGTAATGTGCATATTATTTGATTGTATTAACAGGTGGAGTTGCATGAGCTTGAATTGTTGAAGAGGTCTACTCAACGGTAGAGAGAGGATGAGTCATGGATATTTTTGTATATATGTATGTATGGCTTTGTTTAGACATGCCTATATAGTTTTGTATGTAAACTAGATGTTATGTTCATGACATTGTGTATACGATAGTTTATATTAAATATTTAATATGATGATAAATTATCCTTGAGAAGTGGTATTAACTGTGGGTAGTGAAGGCCTCATGTTTTGCTTGATTTTCTTTCTATGGTATACATTTGATGTTTGCATCATCATCATGTTATGCTTCATGAGGTTAGATCTAAGTAATGGATGAATTTGATCTTAATTGGTCTTAATCATGTTCACTCATGTTTCACTCATGTCATATCAAGATTCATGTCACAGGGTTTGGATGTTAGTTCATAACATTTATGTTTATCATGTTACAATAGTAGGATATAGTTGCTTATGTCATTGGTTCATGCCATTGGATCATTGGATTTGGTTGTGGTTCTTCATCATAACATGTCATGCTTTCAAGAGTTAGATTGGGTTGTGGTTCTTCCTCATGATAGGAGTTTTTTTCATGTCTGCATGCTTCTTTGTCCTCCATGTCTTCAGTGTTCTCAGTGTCTTCATGTGTCAAGGATTTCTTCAAATGCATTCTTGCAACATGCTTCAGTTTCATGTAGTGGAAAGGTGCTAGGAGTGACATTTTGCATTCCATAGCTAGTGAGGCTGAACAAACTTTGCTAACACGTCGGGGTGGGTGGGTAAATGCTAGGGGAGTTCTTGTTTCATGTGCCAAGCGCCGCAGTCATTTGGGGCAGCAAGCTACCCACAAAGTCCCTTAAGATCCCTAAGATGAAAATATTGCCAAACTTTGACAGGATAGTTCTCAAAATTCATGGTAGCTGGGTACATTTCATTTGGACCTACAGGTGCAGGCGGGGTCCATCCACAATAACCTCTCTCAGTTTTGGTCAACTCCAGTCTGTTTGACAATGCTGAAATCAAACGCATTCTTGCAAAATGCTTCAGTTTCATGCAGTGGAAAGGTGCTAGGAGTGACATTTTGCATTCCATAGCTCATGGGGCCGAACAAACTTCACCAATGCATTGGGGTGGGTAGGTAAATGCCAGGGGAGGTCTCGTTTTGTGTGCCAAGCACCGCATTCGTTTGGGGCAGCAGGCTACTGGCAAAGTCCCTTAAGATCTCAGAGATGAAAAAACTACCAAACTTTGACGAGATAGTTCTCAGAATTTGTGGCAGCTGGGAATGTTTTGTTTGGACCTACAGGTGCAGGTGGGGTCCGTCCACAATAACCTCTCTTGGTTTCATTCAACTCCAGTTGTTTGACTATGCCAGAATCAAACGCATTCTTGCAAAATGCTTCAATTTCATGCAGTGGAAAGGTGCTAGGAGTGACATTTTGCATTCCATAGCTCGTGGGGCCGAATGGACTTCACCAACTCATCGGGGTGGGTGGGTAAATGTGAGGGGAGGTCTTGTTTTATGTGCCAAGCATCATAGCCGTTCAGGGTAGCAGGCTACTGGCAAAGTCCCTTAAGCTCCCTAAGATGAAAAAATTGCCAAACTTTGATGGGACAGTTCTTAGAATTCATGGTACCTGGGAACATTTTGTTTAGACCTATAAGTGCATGTGGAGTCTGTCTACAATAACCTCTCTCAGTTTCATTCAACTCCTATTCGTTTGACCGTGTCAGAATCAAACACATTCTTGCAAAATGCTTCAGTTTCATGCAATGGAAAGGTTGCCAGGTACCATATTTTTTGTTCTGCTCATCGTGGGGCCTAATGGACTGCGCCAACATGTCAGGGTGGGTGGGTAAATGCTAGGGGAGGTCTTGTTTCATGCCCCAAGTGTCTCAGTCATTCCAGGCTGCAAGCTATCGACAAACTCAAAAAGTGTTAGGTCTCGCTAGCTTGCAGGCCAGAACGATTGGGATGCTTGGCACACGAAATGAGACCTTCCCTACCATTTACCCACCCAACCCAATGTGTTGGCGCAGTCTGTTTAGCCCCACAATGAGCAGAACAAAAAATATGGCACATGGCAACCTTTCCATTGCATGAAACTGAAGCATTTTACAAGAATGCGTTTGATTCTGGCACGGTCAAACGGATAGGAATTGAATGAAACTGAGAGAGATTATTGTAGATAGACTCCACATGCATCTCTAGGTCAAAATGGAATGTTTCCAGCTGCCACAAATTTTGAGAACTGTCCTATCAAAGTTTGGCAGTTTTTTTTGTCTAAGGGAGCTTAAGGGACTTTGCCAGTAGCTTGCTGCCCCGAATGATTGTGGCCCTTGGAACATGAAATGAGACCTCCCTTGGCATTTACCCAGCCACCCCAATGTGTTGGCGAAGTCCGTTTGGCACCATGAGCTATGGAATGCAAAATGTCACTCCTAGCACCTTTCCACTGCATGAAATTGAAGCATTTTGCAAGAATGCGTTTGATTTCGACACCATTTGGAGTTGACTAAAACTGAGAGACATTATTGTGGAAGGACCCCATGTGCACCTGTATGTCCAAACAAAATGTTCCCAAATACCACAAATTCTAAGAACTGTTCTGTCAAAGTTTGGTAGTTTTTTCGTCTTAAGGATCTTAAGGGACTTTGCCGGTAGCCTGCTGCGCCGAATGACTGTGGCACTTGGCACATAAAACAAGACCTCCCCTAGCATTTACCCACCCACCCTGATGTATTGACAAAGTCCATTCAACCCCACGAGCTATGGAATGCAAAATGTCACTCCTAGCACCTTTCCATTGTATACATGTTGACAACTTTTGTAAAATGAACTCAAAATGAGTCTATTGACCTTGCACATTATGACGTTATTAGACCAAAACAAACTCAATTACATGTGAATCAAACAACCTTCAAAGTGCCTAGTCTCAACCTTCATACTTTTCATGTTTCAATCAGGCCTAATCTAGTAGGACAACAGACCTTATTTTTGGGGTTTTTCTCTCAAACTTTCCAAAAGACCTCCCAAACTAAACACAGATTTAGATACTCATTTCCAAGTTATATAACATATCTCAAAACCAATAGTGACTCCTTTGGACTATGTACCTCAAAAATGACATTTTTTGCTATCTAAAATAGGCTAATTAGGCCTAGTTTGTGAAGAAACATACTTCTAAATCAGGAGAAACCATCACTAACATACCAAACCCCAAAAATCCTCAATCTAGGCCAATTTGAGGAGGGTTTATTGAAACTCTACCTTCCACACACTCTCATACTTTGCCAACACTTGGAACACTTCAAAAATAGTCTGCATATGCTTTAGGAACCATCTCCCAATACTTTCCAACCTTCTTTTAACAAACCCTAGCCTAAAACCACCCTTTCTTGCTTGGAAACAAGGCAAAAATTGCCTAGGACAACACCATAGTTTGGTCAAACTCCATCTCTTGCTTCCCTAACTTCATGGGCATATACAACACATCCAAACCAAACCATTCCACTGATTTACAGGGTCATACAACAAGTGGAATGGTATGAAACATCTCATTACACACTAAAACCCTTATTTTGATGGTTACATAGGTAGTTTCCGAAAAACGAAGATATCTCACTCAAAACTCAATGGTTTCTCCTAAAACCAAGTGCATTTGAAAGTTAAGACATACCACTACCACTTCCAATAGATTTTAGGACATGGTTGGGCCATGCAGGGTCATGGTACATCCTAGAACAACATTTTTGCAGAAAAATTTAAAAAACTAAATTTTTACTCAAATTTTGTAATACAAAACTCATCTCCCTTCTCTCCTCGGGGTATGTGAGGGCTTTAATACATATTTTAAGTATTTCAAATGACCTACAACTGCCACAACCAACCACATGGTTGTTTTCCACCTCTCCAATACATGTATACATTGCATTTTCAAAACAACCCTTAGAAACCTTTGCATTACATGACTTTTACTTGACTAAATGACTCATCATGACTCCAAAACATAGAAAATTGGTCATATTGACCTTATTACATGTATCATGGTCTACAATGACCTTAAAAAGACTTAAATTACTTCAAAACATCCTAGACTCAACCTGTCAAGACCTTCAAATGACCCAATTTTGTAAAAGATGGTGTTGGTGCTCCTGCACCAAAAGCCAAATTCCAAAACCTTCGAAATGATATCTTTGGAACATAGTATAGACATCCATCAAATTTTAGGAAAAGTAGCAGAAAACTTAGTTTTATTCAACTTTGCCCTTCAAAACCTTCTTCACCAACCCCTCCTCAGTGTGTGTGAAGGTTTTTATACATGTTTACAATAGTTTCAATCAATTATAATTGACTTTCAACCTATTTGATCATTGGGTAACCTCCTTATTGCATGATTTGTTAAGTTGGCAAAGCAACTTCTTACCACTAGCATTATTAGACTTTTTGTTTGACAACATAAAACATGACTCCAAACACAAATGGCATTGGTCATTTGACCTGATTACATGCAAAATGATGACACAAGACCATCAACTTGTCCTATGGTGTCCTAGGACCTTGTTATGACATGCTCCTAGCCAAGATTGGCTATGGCTAAGGTGCTCCTGCACCATGAAATATGTTTCCATGGGGTTGAGTTGTCCTCTTTACCTACTGCATCACCCTTGTAGACATGTATACAAAGTGTGGAAGCATAGACAAGGCACGTGAACTATTTGGCATGATGCCCCAAAGAAATGTCACCTCATTGAATGCAATGATTGCAAGATATGAACAAAATGAATTTTTTGATAAGGCATTAGAAACTTTCAATAAAATTTGATTGGTGGGTGTAAATAAAAATTCCACAACCTTAGCTAGTATCCTCCTTACCTATGCCAAAATGGACATCCATCAAAAGGATAAAACATATGGGAATTTTATTAGATGTTGTAGTTGCAACTACCCTTAGAGACATGTATGCAAAGTGTGGAAGCATAGACAAGGCAAGTGAACTGTTTGGCATGATGCCTCAAAGAAATGTCACCTCAAGGAATACAATGATTGCAAGATATGAAAAAAATGGATTTACTGATAAGCCATTAGAAAGTTCCAAGAAAATGCAATTGGCAAGTGTAAAACCAAATTCTAAAACCTTAGAAATGGTATGTTTGGAGCATGGTATAGACATGCATCAAAGCATAAAGGATATATGAATTTTGTCAAATGTCGTAGTTGTAAGTACCCTGCAAGACTTGTATGCAACTTGTTTGGAAGCATATATAATGAACATGAACTATTTGACACGATGCCTCAAAGAAATGTTGTCTCATGGAATGCAATGATTGCAAGATATGCACAAAATGGATTTTTCAAGCAAATGCACAAAATTAAATTTCAACCATTTACACAAATTTTGGCACATCTAAAACTAAATTGCACAACCTTAACCAACTTCCTCCTTGCCTATGCTATAATGGGATCTAGAGAACATGGTGTGGACAACCATCAAAGCATAAATGATATAGGAATTTTGTCACATGTATTGTATTTGCAAAGTTGCCCTTATAGACATGTATGGAAAGTATGGAAGCATAGACAAGGCACGTGAACTATTTGAAATGATGCCTCAAAGAAATGCATAGTCCCACATAATTCAATGATTACAAGATATGCACAAAATGGATTATTTGAAAATGATTTATAAACTTTCAAGAAAATGCAATTGGCACTTGTAAAACCAAATTCCTGTAACAATAATTAATTATCATATTAAATATTTAATATAAACTGTCATATACATAATGTCATGAACATAACATCTAGTTTATATAAAAAGCCATATAGGTGTGTCCAAACAAAGCCATACAGGAAAATATACAAAAATATACATCAAATTAACATACAAAAGTATGTATACAAAGCCATCTAGGCATACAAAAAAGTTCCCAAAAACTAGTTTCCTATGGACTTTTAGGAAATAATCGGCGACCCTTCTTTGACTATGAAGATGGAGAGCTAGTTAGTGACACATCCTCTCTCTGCTGTCGAGTAGACCTCTTCGAATAAAGTTCATCCAGATGCACCTATTAATATATGCACATTACTATAGAAAATGTGTGAAATATATAACATCACATATGTAATTGATCACTTACTGCAAACTGATGATCACTCTCCATCATCTTGTCTCTCTCTTCGTCCATAGTTGGATGGACTGGAGTTGTGACCTCCTGTGAGAAGCATCAAGAAGCAAAATTGACTAAATATAAATATCATTTATGTACATCAAATGACATGAGATAAAAAAAGAAATACAAAATTATGATATTTTCATGTTATTGGCTCATACCTCAGTCAAAGGATTTGCAGACATCATGGATGCATCAATGCCTATTTGCACTGACTCATGAAGATGAGGAGGAGTCTCCATTGTATTTAGTATCTAAAAATCAAGTTCAAGATTATTCAAACAAAATAAATACATAACATTATTTTAAAAATGCATAATAATTAGAAATGGTTAAATTTGCCTCTGTAAAAGTGGTGGTTTGGCGTCCAGGAGACCAAGGAAACCTTGGAGGTGCTAGTGACTATTGAAATCATCAAATTGTCACAAAATAATATTACCATTGACATATTTGCAATAATTACGAATATGTGATAAATTACATACCTACTGACTTGACCTCCTCTCATAACTCACCAATGGATGACTAACGGAGGCAGGATGAAGACTCTGACCCTGTAATTTCATTGTGCAAATAGTTACATACATTATTTTTGACTTATAATATAGATAATCATATAAAATTAATTACAAATTTTAAATAACAATATACTAAATCAAGATGAAACTTGTAACAAATTACCTGAGAGTCAATACCAAATGTATGCTGTAAGAGATCATCACTGGGAACAAGATCATCCAATATGTCCTACCCATGTGTCGCATCATGCTGCTCTATGTCGCAGCATGCTGCCCCTATGTCGCAAAGTCTTGTCGTGCCTCCTGCATCCCATAATCACATAGGTTCCCACATGTACTACACAAATGTGGGGACACATGATACCTACTACTGTCACCCTCATTGCCCTAGGTAAAATTATCTACATGCTATCATAGAGTTTGGGTGAGAGTAGTCAGTGAATGTAAATTCTCCAGCTCAACACTCTCCTTCAAAGCCAAAGAGAGTGACCTACATTCTGGCCTCACTTGGGGTATAGGCACATGCTATTGATCTCTCTGTGCCCCAGGTCTATCTTGGGAAGAGCCACCACCTCTACCCTGGAACTCACGAACATCAAAATAATTCATAATCTTGTTGAGGACGAACTCACAATAGAGTTTCCTCAAAAAATATTGTGGTACCTCATCATTGTTGCATGGCCACTCATCGAAGACCATGTACCATCTATCCCAAAAGTTTTAGGATATGTCTTCATTCCTACACCAATGTATAGGAAACTATTTGCAACTTTCCTCTAATGTTTGGTTGGTTTTGGGATTAATAAATTGTGCACATAATTGAGATTTTGTAATTTTTTCCTTCTTGACTTGTTCATATGACAACTTGTTGGCATAATATTGATGACTTCTCTCCCTATAGTCTTGGAATTCGGTGATTTGTTTCGTCACCAAATCCAAGTGGGAAACAATCTTCTGTAGTGATTTTTCAAGTACCCTCCTATGCTTAGTGGTTCCACTTGGATTGTTTAGGGTTTGAGTAATAGTTTCAAGATGTTTCTTGTTTTCTTCTATTATCCGTAAGTAGTGTTCTTGATTATCCCTTACATGAAAAGGAGGTGAATGCGGGTTTTGAGGGTTTGGAGGGTTTGGAGGGTTTTGGGGGTTGTTTTCACCCTCCTCAACTGGATTTAGGTTTTCTGCATCTCCAATAACTGTAAATACAATATAAAAACAAATCAAACATTGCAAAACTAAAAAATTGTTCTAAAACTAACAAAATCAGACAAACCCTACCTTCTTCCTATACTGGAGCCTCCAAATTTGCACGATGATGTCTTTGGAGGTGAGGTGGCATTGTGAATTTCTTGTTTTCTTGGGTACACTTGATTTAACGTCCTCGTTTCAACGCGATCACATTTTTGCTTGGTTTCTTTGCTATTGTGAGGAGAAAAGGTACACAATGAATGAGTAGAAAATGTTTTTTTTTGCTTTTATTAAAAGAAAAATGCGAGTGCGTTATAACGTGCTCACATTTTGTTTTAATTTTGGAGATGGTGGCGACTTTTTGGTCCCCCATCTCCTTGCATTTACCCCATAAGAAAATAAAAAACATATGCTTCTCATACAAGACACCATCTCTGAGTGAGAAGCTGGCTCGAAATGATGAAAACTCCTTCAACCTTCGATGCCTCTAACCTCCAATTGTGAAGGTTCAAAGTACGAATCCATTCTTAGTACCTTCAAAACAATAATCATCAACAAAAGCATCATCTGGTGGATCCTCATCCTCGACACTGGATAAGTCAACTTCATTTGATTTGTCTTTAATGTTTCCCTTGATAATATCATTGGCTCAAAATTTGCAATTCCAAGTTGTGTGACCCTTTTTATTACAGTAAAAAACATTCAACTTCCCCTTTGTTTATACCTGACCTTTTATTATTGCTTCATTAATATAATGCATTCTCTAGTTGAGTATCAACTTTTGTATCTTCTACATTTATTCCCTTTTCTTCTGCTAAAAGGGGTAAATCATATCTTCTAAGGTTTGGAAAGTTATTTGACTGGGTGTAAAAATAACATTGTTGTATTTTGAAGGTAGATTGTTTAACAAAATAGCTTTAGCATCGTCATCTTCTACTAGAGCGTTGAATTTTGCTAGTTGCCTAATCATAGACCTCAAATTATATATGTGATTTGACATAGTGATTTTATCTTCCATTTTAAAATTGAATAATTGAAGTTTTAAGGAAAATTTTGTCTTAACTACTTTTGCTCCAAACATTTTATTCAGATCATCCCAAATTTTTGTTGATGATTTGTCTAAATCTATATGATATAATTCAGAGTCAAAAAGAGCAAGACCAATAATAGCCTTGGCTTTATCATCTCTATTATGTAATTTCAATAACTTATTTGCACCTGTAGGTGGTGTTTCCTTCTTGTTTACTATTCCCCATTAATTTTTATTCAATAGTTCCATTTAAATTTTCATTTTCCAATTATGAAAATTAAATCCAATATATTTGGCTAAAGGAATCTCCATCTCAAAAAAAAACTTGGAAAAGAAACAATATGGACATTTTAACCTTATAACTCAACTAAGTCAAAATATATTTATACATCACTTCCTCTCATAACAACAAATATAGTTAACATTTATTGATGTATAAAACATTAATAAATCAAAATTATCTTTACAATACCTCACTTGCACCTGCCTTATTCAACAAATCCTACATGATCGTAAATTTGAAACCACCTATCCAAATTCTATTTGTGAAGGTGGGAATTCGCATACAAAGAAAACTAATGAAAATAAACCTTAACAAACAAGAATTCCTTCCTCCGCACACAAATTTGACCTCACTGATTGAGTAGAATGAAGTGCACCTGAACCCCAATAGATTTTCTCCTTCGATATTCATGGATATTATGTGGATTTCTCATGTCAACAACGTAACTTTGATCTCCCAAAATGAATGAAAAGTAGGAGCGTAAGTTTACAAAAATGAGAGATGATTGAGAAGCTTGGAAGGCATTCTATTTATAGATTTCAAGAAGTGAAGATCAATGGTGGAAAATGATTGGAGACATCAATGGTTGAAAATGGATGAGAGGCTCTAGTAACAAGTGTCCTTATCCTCTCGTGAATCAAGGGAGTTAACAAGTGAGTTGACTGAATTGATTAATCTCTTAACTAGATTGATTGATTAGTCAACTGAACTGATTAACTTGTTAACTAGATTGATTGATTAGTCAACTAATTTGATTGATTAGTTAATTGATTTGATTGAGAGTGATTTGAGGGAGTGATGAGAGAATCATAGTGACACAAGAGTGAATTATGGTGAGAGGATATTATGAAAGAAATTAAATAATTTAATTTTTTAATTTTTGGTGCACATGGATAATATTGGAAAATAAATAAAATATTAATTTAATTTATTTGTGGTGGAAAAAATAGAAATTAATTTCTTTATTTAATTAATATTAGAAGAAATGAAGAATTAATTAAATAATTGTAAAAATATTTAATTAATGCTAGGAAATGGAAAACTTAAATTAATTAAATAATTAATAATTATTTAATTAATGCATAAGAATAAGGTAGACTAATAATATATGAAATTAATCAAATAATTAAATACTATTTAATTAATGTGAAGGTATGGCTGATGAATAACTGAGTTGGGACATGAGGCTAATTCTGGGTGTCTACATTTTGCTCCTCTTTGAGATGGTGTTGTGAAGTAACATCATTTTGACAAAGAAGTTTAAAACATAGTGTTGTGTTGGATAGAAGAAGATTTTAGTTTATCTAAAGAATATGATTGGATTAGAAATAATGATGCCCCAGTCGGGTAGAATAAGTACTTGTTACCCAATTGTGCTTTTCAGCCCAATCAGGTCAGGCTGGAATAACACTAAGATTTGCTACTTTGAAGAAGCAGATAAGTTTAGAGGAAAAGGAAAAGAAGGTTGAAGATTCTCAGTCAGCCCTAGAAGGCCTACTACCTTGGTGGAGGGCCATTCCAGTAATCACCATTACAAGAATCATGTAGTAACTCAGTAGGAGTTACTACATGAGCCAGATAAGATGGGAACGATGCCTCCAATAGAGCAGGAGATATCCTAGGACTGGCAAGAGAAAGGAAAGCTAATCTATGTGTTGCAAATTATTTACATTGTTCATTCATTACAGTTGATACATTATCAAATGAGGAAAAGGTACACAAATTTTGCTAAATCTATTCATGATTATGAACATCTGTATCATGCAATCATTTTTAGTTTATCTTCATGCAATTGATTCACAAAGGAGAAGCAATATACAAAAAGCATTGCATAAAATAGCTATTCATATTCACAAGAAGAAAGTGTTATATGCTCCCACACAAGCCATGGGATTAATTGTACAAGATGCAATGAAAGAGAACAAGTACATTTGAAACAAAAAGAGCAAACATCTAAAAGGGAAAAGGGATCCATCATTGCCTAGATGACGAATCCCAATGCTCGCAGCTTCATCTTCAATTTTCCTCATTGTTATCTTCAAGGGGACCTGCAAGAGGAAAAGAGGAATGTTAGAGCTCAGGATCTTTTTTAACTTCTACATGCAATAGTATCAAAATGTACTTGCTATCTTACACAAACATCTAATCATAAAGATGGAAGAGATAAACATACATCAGATGCAGATATATAATCATAAAAAGGAGCCAAGAAGAGATCATATCACCATCAAAGGGGAGTCTCTTAGCCTCATTTATTTTCCTAACTATTTTTTGATTGTGCAGGTATAGGTATTTGAAGACCAATCATTAATGACATAATTTAAAGTTGTCATTGCAAGTCAAAGGATGAACCATGATGGATAGCCATATCTCAAAATGCAGGAACAATCAAGCCTCAAGGACAATAGTTATAACTACAAAGTGTAGGTGCTAGGATGGTCTACCAGCAATATGAAGGTAGCAATCTAAACCATATAAAGGAGAGTTCCATACAAGTGCTCATGAAGATGATCTATAGAGAGAAAGAACAATAGTCATGAATAGTTTCTAAGGAATACAAGGAACAACCTCTTGAAGATACATATCTTGTTAATAGATGATGACAGTTTAACCCATGAAGAATGCATAATAATAGTTAGATCCATACAACACACAATAAGATGAAAAGAATAGGAAGCATGACCCTTAAGTGGAGGTATGCACTGTCATGAAAGCTTGTTCAAAGCACAGAAGAACCACATTAAGATTCCTTGATGGTGATGATAGCTATGTGTGACAATGATAGGAGAAAACATAAAAGATAACCATGCAAAGTTTGGAATTGTTTACAGAGGTCAGTCAACATACAGCAACCTTTATGATGGTTACAAACTCCATGGAGAGTCTCTAATAGACAAAGAAAAACTATCCTCAGTAACACAATATCAATAAAGGAAAAACAATGATATAAAAGACATTCATGTGCAAAAGCTGAGAGAGAACAACCATCAAGGTAAGATACAGAGCAGTCATTAGCCAAGAGTCTCAAGACCTTGTAGTGTTGCATGTCTTCAATGGTAGGAAACTTTTCAATCTTATGAAAGAAACAGTCATACATTGCAAAGGGGTATGATGCATTTGAGGAGAATCTTACTTTGTAGTCATTCCCAGTTCAATGTATAAAGTCACTAAAGAGTGCTAGTAATGCTAAATAGTCAATAGCATGGTGGTAGGTGTTTCAAATGAATAGATATAATAAGAAGGAAAGAAATATAAAGGATTGCAAAGCCACATCAGGAGTTCTTGAAAGTACAGATGAAACCCTAACATAGATCTACTTATGCATTGAAGATTTACATTTTATGACAGTGGTAGTGTTGATTAGAGAAAAGATAAAAACAATAGTAATAGATAAATAGTGAAATGGAGATGACTATTTCAAAGGGGTATCCTTAAATATCCTCCACTCCAACAGCCAAAAGCTAGGTTGGGCAATAAAAATAGTACAAATGTTTACCACTTTTTGTTGTGAATGAGGTGTAAACTTGCCATGCCACTTTAGAGGTCTACACAATGTAAATAAGCTAGGACAGTCAAAGGCATGAGTAGCAGTCCTACTGAAGAACAATCACCACAAAGCATGAAATAAATAGTCATACAGTGCAAGAGGTGTAGTCTAGATCATAAGAGGGAAACCACAGATGCCTTGAATAAAACAATCATGACAATCAAAAGATAACGATAAGCATACAAATACTTTGAAGATTAGCATGAGCAATAGTCAAGAAGCCATCATATAGTCTTAAGTAATTTCCAAGGTTAACTGTCAGGAAAGGTATGGAAGATCAACATCTTGACAGTCTTTAGCTAGCATAGGAAGGCCACAGTTATCTTTTAATAATCACTTAAAGCAGTCTAACACAGTAAAGGGGTAAATAACATTCAACAATAATGTGGACAACAATGAGAAGAACAAAAGACAGTCATAAAGCAGCAAGATTAGTAAGGAGAACAATAAAGGGACTTGTACATGGATAGAATGATTGATCACAATGAGAAGCATAGACAGTGTGCAAGGTCTATTAATACCAGTATCACCTTCTCCAAAGCATTTGTTTTCAATTGTTTGAGCTTCTTTTCAAGGTATTTAAGCACAACGATCATCAAAGGAAAAGACAGTGAGAATAATGGTAGTCCCATACAATCACAATAAGGTAATAATCCATGTAAAGGAAGAATGAGACAGTCTTATCTATGAAGTGCAGTCACATGTTGACCTTGAGGAACATTTAAAGAGATAGTCATAGATAAAGCAACCTTAGAAGCCATCATATTTCAGAGAAGCCAACAGTAAGGATGTCCTTTCACATGTTACATAAAGCAAAGAAACCCTAGCAAGGGTTGGAAATCAAAAGTAAAAAGAAACCCACTCCTGTCATAATGCTACTACACAAAGCCTTTTCCATTACTTATGATTCACAATGGCAGATTCAAAGGAGGTCTGCAATATTAGAAGGAGCAGAGTGTGAAAGAAAAGTCCAAACAGAGGAGATAAAATAGTAAAAGAAAAATAACATACCCATGTAGCTACATGTGACAGTCAAAGAAAGAAAATAAGGAGGAATCAATAACCATGAAAAGAGAACAACAAATGGAGAGTTTCTTCACATTCTTCAAGAAGACACAACTGGGTAGCAAAAATGATGTAGAGTGAAGCAATATGTTCATAGGATCACACACCTTTTTCCTTAATATGGAGAAGCAAAAACTTTCAAAATAAGCCCTATTATAGGTATAAGGAGCCATAGAGTAGGAGATGAGCGTTTTTCATAGTGCTAGAACAACAAGAGACAAAAATGTGTCTTCCACCAGAGGAGAAAAAGGAAAACAATATATGAAATAAAGAAGGAGAATTAAGAGAAGCCTTTTTCTTGATTTCATGCATAGTGGCTATGAAGGAACAACATATTTCTTTAGTTTCAACCAGCATATATGTTAAAGAACATTTTCTATATTATCTACGTATAGGAAGCAAAAAAACCAAGGGTTTTGTGGGTTGTTCATGGAATAATCAACAAAGATAAGGAGAAACATGCATATGAAACAACAAAAAGGGCAATTTTTACTGTATGATAAAGGAGCCATAGTGAATAATAAAGGAAACTTACTAGTATTGGAGCCAATAGAGTAGCAAAAGATGAAGCAGACTTACCAGGAAAGCCTTCAAGAGCCTTCCATTGAAACCCTTAGTAGTAGCATGACGGTGCTCTTTAGCAAAAGAGACTCAAAATGATCAACAATAAGAATAAAGCAAGTGTTTAGGGTTTGTTTTCCTTTTGATCACGTTGCCCTAGCCCATGGGTTTTTTTCTTTTTGACCTTTTAAAAGAAATCATCATAAATCAAAAGGAGGGGCATGGTCAACACTTTTTCTAAAGTGTGAATGCCTAGCAAAACATGATGAGCCCGTGGGGTTGAAGGAAGTCAAGACCTTTTGAGCCTTTGAAGTTTTTTTTAGCTATAGACTTAGAGTCTTTTTTCTACATCAAGGAACAAGTCTGAGATCATTTCACAAGTCAAAGCAGTGAGGGAATTTTTGACCTTTGTGATCTTTTATAAGGGATTATGTATTAAATAATGTAATCATGACATCTTTTACCCCTCTTTGCATGGTCTAAGACATTTACAAATGTAATTTAACACCTATTAAGCTAATAATCATTAGTTACCTTGATACTTGTTATATAAACCTAAATCACTTATAGTTTATGATAACACTTATAAAGGTAATTAATAAATCATATTACCTTTAATATTTGTTAACTATTGTCACATAGAATTAAACCCATCTTGGAGGGAGTCCAAGCATTCGAATGACACAATGGTAATTATTTCAAGGTGTGGGACCTTGCAAGTTGAGATCAGACCTTCAGATAAGGCTGGTTCCTTGTTCTAAGCCTAATGATTAGAGAAAATTAACTAAACCTAGTGCTAATACTACAAGGGAAAAGGGTTAGGAAGAAACTAAATGGAAAAGAGGTGATGCACCATATTTAATGAGTAGTAGTAACCCTGGAAGAGACACAACAATGATCTCAATCACAATGGGAGTTCACACAAATTTATAGAGCTGATTGAGGCTTTGGTATGAAGTCCTAACCTATAGAGGAGCCATTTTACTCACATAATAGATTACAACTTCAAGTAAAACATAGAAATTAGAGCATAAGAGAGGTAATATATTGTAAATATATTGATCATGAAGGCCAGAAACTATTACAATGCAAAATAATTCATAGAAGGAAAAGACACAATATATCTAATTATATTCATGGGTGGATTAACCAGAAGACAAATAGAGGCCAAGCTTCAGGCACAGTGAGTCAGATTCTGATAATCCTACAATTACACTAAGAGGTCTGACTACAAAAAATTGGGAGCATAATAGCCCAAAAAATACTCTCCCTAAGTAATGAGGTTACAATGCCTTATATAACAAGTTCTTGTGCAGAGGGGTGTTGAGGTAGGTCCATGGGATCTGAGAACATCAATGCAGTCACTAATGCAGGGCCAGGAATGAACGGTGATGAGGACAGAGACCATGCCACTGGTAGGTCTGTAACCCAAGAAATGGCTGCCCACATGCAAGGGAGGACAGAGCATTGAATAGAAGAGCTCAAAATTTGTCGCTAATCACAGAAGTATATGCCACTGAGCCACTGAAGTCTTTTCACATTGAAGAACTAAGCCATCCCCATGAATTTTGTATACAGAGCTCACAAACTAGAACTAATGTAAAATATCTACCTCTGCAACACTTCAAGTCAGTCGCTGAACGTCTTGTTAGCCAAGCCTACATATCCTTTCTCAGTTAGCAACTATCCTGATATCTAGATATGTACATCTGGATGAAATTTGGATCATATTTTCAAAGTGAAGATATCCCCCAAAAAAAAGCCTGCCAAATGAAAGAGGAGGAAATTCTAAGCACTTTTGCCTTTTGGATCATGTAGAAATTCCTCAAGATGAGGGAGATATCTGCAGTCAAAGTTGTAGTCAACTAACATCTGGATGTCCATGTGTCATCATTTTGTGGTCACGCACAGAATCTTCCTGATGGGCAAGATTCACCTGCGACACTGCACCATCATTAGATCCTTATTGGCCCTTGATACACTTTACACGTGTCTTTATTCCACAGCCCCGCAGAAGGAGAGGTGATGTCACATTAGGTTGTCTATGGGCATGTGATATCTAGATATCCCTCAAGGTTTGCATATTTACAAATATCTAGATCCACCATTCAATTTTTTCTTCAAAGCATGGAGTAGCCATCATTTGCATGGATATTAAATTTCAATATCCGTGCTCTAACCTAATATCTGGATGCTCTTGAATATGTTGATGATGTCATCATCATGGTGAACTTCGTTGAAAAGGAGATCTAGATGACGTCATCAGGATACTAGCACTGGGGGATGATATATCAGGGGCAGAATGTTTGGATGTCATCAGGACATTCGCAAGGCCATGGATATTAGTTAAGATCCGGATGTTAAGAAAACATTTGGATATTAACTAAGGTCCGAACATGAAGGGGACATCGAGACCTTTAGCTAAGGTTTGGGATATTAAGATAATATTCAGGATGTTAGCTAAGACTTGGATGACATCATGAGGATATCCATGCCAAAAAATGACCAAGTAAAAGATGGAAATCCCTGCGAAGGAAAGCATTTGAAGATTAAAGATTTTTAGGTTTTTCTGGGTTTTTCGCAAGGTAGAGCATGAGGGTTTGGAGCATGAAGGCATTTTCCTCCTTCTATTTAGGCTTTCTCTTATCAGATTTCTATGATAGAAGGAGGGGGGCTTGAATATTTTGGGGCTAGGAAAGATATGACAACATTTTTGTGACTTCTCGGGGATGTTTGCCTGCTAAACAATTAGATTAGTGGCCTTAAACATCAATTGGGCATGGGGTCAAAAGAGACTGCAACAAGAACAGAGGGGCTGAAATAACTGGGCCGACACCACCAGGGAAAAACAAAACAAACAAGGCAAACCCACATCCTCCTAATGAGAATACAACAGGGTACACAAGCATTTATTGAAAGGAAAACCTAACCTATTTACAAAACCTCACAACCATGCTTAAAAGCAAGGTTTGAGATGAATCCCATTGACTGGGATTGGCAGAACCTCTCCATTCAGCCTGGAAAGTTGGAATGCATTGACCTATTTGCATCTAGTGATCATGTAGGGGCCACTCCACATGGCATCAAACTTTGAATGTCTTCCAGCTTTGTCCTATCTGCATCCCATTTCAACATTATATCTCCTTCATTAACTGTTCTACCAGTAGATTTTTTGTCAAAGGTCCTCTTAACTAGATCTTGGTGAGCTTCAAGGGGGTCTTCATAGCATCATCTCTCTTCTCTGCAAGTTCCAACAACTCTACAAGTCTAACTGTCATGGCATCATTTTCCATTAATTCCAGCTGTTGCACCAACTCAAGAGAAGGAAATTCCAACGATAATGGAACCCTTGCTTCCCTTCCATATACCAGCATGAAAGGGGAATTACCTATGAATCTTTTGGGAGTGATCCTATCAATCCAAAGAGCAGTCTTTAACTTGGAATGCCAAGTTCTTTGATTATCCTCCACTATTCTCTTAGTGATTTTGATCAATTTTTTATTGGTGGATTTAGCCAAACCATTCCCCTATTGGTAGTAATTAGACGAGGTCTTCATGTATACCCCATAGTTCAATCCTCATTCATTGACTTTTGTGCCTATAAAGGCGTTGGCATTATCAGATATGATGGTGGATGGCACACCAAACCTTGTGGCTATACCCTCAAGGAAGTCCACAATGGATGCTTCTATGGTATCCCTCAATGTGACTACCTCTGTCCACCTAGTGAAATAATTAGTGACTATGAGAATCCACTTATGGCTTACACTAGAAGGTGGATTAATTACTCCAATGAAGTCTAAACCCCATTGAGCAAAAGGCAGATCTGTTTGAATTGGATTTAGGGGAAGAGTTGCCAATTTCTACTTCCCAGCAAATAATGCACATTATTTACATTTTCTAATCCATTTGTATGCATCATTAAATAAACTAGGCCAGTAATAACCGGCCCTTGTGATTTTCATTGCAGTTGTTCAAGGGAAATAATGGACACTAGCAAGGCCATTATGAAATTCTTCTAAGCCTCTAGGAGTCTGATCTTGTGCAATGCATCTAAGAAGAACTCCATTGATGTCTTTGCTAAACAAGACACCATCAATAATAACATAAGGAATGGATTGGAGTCTGAAGTACATTATTTTAGCTCGATCCAATCCATTAGGACATCTTCCTTATTGCAAAAACATGAACATGTCATGATACTAGTCAGTTGGAGTATGAGGCTCAATTGATTGTGCCTACTCTTGAACATATACAACTTCACTTCTGTCCTTGACGTCTGCTGCCATCTATTCACATAGGCCTTTGCCATGAACTAGCCTAGTAATGTTGATGTTGCTGTCATACTCCATCACTTTGGTGATCCACCCAGCCCTTTTCTCATTAATATCCTTGCTTAGGAGGAATTCCTTCACGTTGGGGCAGTTCACCATCAACTGAATTTTACTATTGGAAAGCATATGTCTAAACTTTTTTAAAGCCTTCACTACAAAAAACACTTATTTTCTATAAAATCATAATTCAATTCATATTCTTTGAGAGGCTGGCTGAAGAAAGCATTTGGCTGCTCCAACTTCTCTTCATTTTGTTGTGTTAAGATAGCTGATATACCTTCTTTGCCTCCAAAGGCATAAAGGATGAAATCCTTCTCATAATTAGAGTTCATCAGTGTAGGAGCTTGTGCAATAGCCTACTTAATGGCTTCAAAACTGTCTCTGCCTTCTATAGACCAGGTGAAGGTAGCATTCTTCTTTAACATAGCTATGAGGGGTTTTTCTATTGAAGCAAAGTCAGGTATGAACCTCCTCACAAAGTTGATCTTTCCTAGAAAACTTTGTAGACCTTTCTTATGATTAGGAAGAGGAAGGGAAAGAATGGCACTTTTTCTTCTTGGATCAATGGCCAATCCACCCTTGGAAACCACATGTCCCAATAATTTTCCTTCTGGAATAGAGAATACACACTTCTTAGGATTCAATGATATCCCAAATTGCTTGCATCTTTCAAAGACTCTTCTCAAATGAACCAAATGGTCAGCTACATGCTTAGAATACACAGTCAAATCATCAAGATATACTAGGATGATATCATTGATTAGGCCCTTGAAGGCCAAATCCATTGCTCTCTGAAAAGTGGCTCCAACATCTGTGAATCTAAAAGACATCTTTTGATAAGGCAAAGTACCCCACTTGGTGGTAAAGGTTGTCTTGTACTGGTCTTATTCTTTCACAAGAATCTGATTGTAGCCTGAGTAGCCATCTAGGAGTGAAAACTTTCAACACCTGCTACTATTTGTAGGATTTGTTCCATGGAAGGGAGTGGATAGTGGTCTTTAAGTGAGGCCTTATTCAAGTCTCTAAAGTCCACACATAATCTAATTTCCCTATCCTTCTTTATAACTGGAACAAGGTTGGCTACCCAAGAGGAATGCTTGATGGGATAAATGATCTTAGCCTCTATAAGTTTGGATAGCTCTTTTCTCATTAATGGCTCAATCTTGAGACTGATAGGCCTCTTCTTTTGGAGGATAGGCTTGGCATTAGGATCTAGGTCAATAGTATGTTAGATTAAACCAGGATCAAAGCATTTTAAATCCCTATAATCCCAAGCAATTAAAACATCAAATTCATTGCAAATCTCAATAAAACCTTGCCTTTCAACTTGCTCACATACCTTACCATGCTTGATAAATCTTCCTTGTGCAATCTCCACTTCTTCATGTTGCAAGTATGGGCCTAACCGGTGTTGTCATTGATGTCAACATACTCTTGTTGCATTGATGCCAAGGATTGGATGAGCTGTGTGCTAAGGATATTGAGAAAATTAGTCCCATCAGAAACAAAGAAGAACCGTGAAGCTCTATGAGGGGAAGATCCCAGATAGATGAAGACCAGAGAATACATATCAAAGGGTTTGTAGGTATGTGTCTAAAGATGATCCAGTCAAGATTTGAGAGGTCCGCATGAATATTTGAAGAAGTTATGGCCATATGAGTAAAACTAGTTCTGGTAGCTGTTCAGAGGTGATAGAGTGACACAGATAGGTCCAGTGAGATCCAGAAATGCAATATCTTGTTCTGCGGATTTGGGGGAATATTTAGGAAGCTAATGTGAATTGAAAACTCAATTGGTTCATGGTCTGGAGGTCCGCAAGCATTTATTCTAATATGACAGTAACAACAGACTATGTTCTTGAGGTTCCAGATGAAGATGTGAATGATCTTTCAGCAAGCAGAAGTGGTGTGGATTCTCTTGGTGATTTAGGCAAGTTTGTGGAGTCTCTAGACTGTGTCCAGTTCATGTTGGCAGTCTGCATTGAAGATTGAGCTTGAAATTGAAGATTTACTCTCAGGTGATGATGTTCTTCCTAATCATGGCCGACCGGATGTTTTACACATCTTGCGAATAATTTTAAAAATATTCTGCGAAGCTTGGTGTGTTCCTCAAAGAAGATTGAAGTCCCTGATATGTGTGGCCAACAGTGTGGTGATACACATGAAGTTTTGTAATAAGTCAAGTTGTATTTGTGTAATGCTCTATAGTAAAATAAAGTATGTTTTGTGCCGACTTGGATGTTTATCCCAAAGTTGATATCTTATATAAATAAGATTTGTGAAGTCATTTCAAAGTATCCTTGGGAAGATGAGAGAGTGGTAGAGAGGAGAAGAGAGAAAAGCAGAGCAGAAGAGTTGAGCTTAAATGGAACTGTCTCAAGTATGGTGAAGATGCTAATTTCTAGTTCAAGTATGTAATATTTATATTATTATTCTATAGATAGTGTGTCTCCTGTAGGCAATGGGCCTTTTGTGAGTAGTGTGCTCGGGCAGTGAGCCCTAATTAGAAAGTGTCATTTTGTTCTTCTTATCCTTTTAATAGAGAATACAATCTTGGGCTAGTCACCTCGTGGTTTTTCCATTAACCAGGTTTTCCACGTTAAAATTTTGGTGTCATATGTGGTAATGTGTTTCTACTCTTGAATTATTGTATTGTGCTTCCATGATTGAATTATTATTATGCTATTGAAAGACAAGAAGGATTTAAGTGTTTAAAGAAAAAGAAAGTTTCGAGACAACTGATTCACCCCCCCTCTCAGTTGTTTGTTGTAAAACCAACAATTGGTATCAGAGCCAAGTTCCTCTAAAAGGAGCTTAATCGCTTGAGGAGATCCAGGATGTCTTCCTACAAGAAGAATAGTCTGAGGTTTGATGGAACTAATTACACTCTTTGGAAAAGCCACATGGAATGTCACTTGTAATGTATCGGAAGGCAATATTGGACCATAACTTCCAAGAAGTATGTTCCTCCAAAGAATGGTCTGACAAATGTAGATGAAATCAAAGATGTTGAAGATAATATTCGAGCTAAAGAAGCCTTACTAAGTGCCTTATCTGATTTAGAGCTAACAAATGTTATGGATTTAAAAACCGCATATGATATTTGGGCAAAGCTGGAACTTCTGTATGAAGGAGATAAATATGTTAAATTTGCCAAGCTACAAAGTTTGAAAGGAAAATTCAAAAACCTGAAGATGAATGAAGATGAGAATATCACTACATTTATGCCAAAAGTAAATGAGCTTGTTTGTGGCATTAGGTGTGCTAGTGGAACCTTGGATGAAGATGATATTGTTGCCAAAGTTCTTAGATCCCTACCTCCTGATTACAAACACAAGGTCACTGCTATTGAAGAATTCAGATCTTTATCAAATATCACAAGAGATCAATTGGTTGGAAAATTGACTGCATTTAAATTGGCTAAGTTTGGAGATGCCCCCCCAAGACTAAATCTACATTCAAAGCTAGTACCTTTGTAAAAGGTAAACAAAGGTATGATCCAGGAGAGAACTCCTCAAAGAAACTATCATGGTATGAAAAAGAAAGAAAAGATCTAGAAGAAGATGAGGCAGAAGCTGCTCAACTTGAATCCCTTATTGCAAAAAGACTGCCAAGAGGATCTAGTAAGTATGAAGGAAAATTGCCCTTCAAATGTTTCAACTACAACAAGATTGGTCATTTTGCTTCAAGGTGTTTGAAAAGATTTTCAAGGACAAATCCAAATAGATCAAGATTCCAAAAGAAATGTTACTATGTTCATGAAGATGATGATGATGAAGGAGTAACAGATGATGAATCAGAGATAGGAAACAAATCTGGAAGTGACTGGGTGTTTATTGCCATCAAGGAAGAAGATCCAATGCCCACTGAATCTATCAATCATAAATAGGTAGAAAGAGCTCTAGCTACTCAAGTTGAAGAAAAGGATGAATGGGTCATTGACAGTGGATGCTCCCACCATATGACTGGTGACAAAAATAAGTTTATAGATCTGGAAAGATATGAAGGAGGTGTTGTAAAATTTGGTGATAATTCTGCTGGTAGAATCAGAGGTAGAGTAACTATTTCTTTTG
The DNA here is from genome assembly GCA_027924645.1 of Cunninghamia lanceolata. Lineage (NCBI taxonomy): Eukaryota > Viridiplantae > Streptophyta > Pinopsida > Cupressales > Cupressaceae > Cunninghamia > Cunninghamia lanceolata. The sequence goes on from BSBN01000413.1 coordinate 439,241, forward strand.
ATGGAAAGAATAAAACTAGTGATGTACTATATGTTGAAGGCCTGAAGCACAATCTTATCAGTGTTGGGCAGTTGGTGGACAAAGGCTATGATCTCTGATTCAAAAATAGAAAATGTAAAATATTTGAAAGTTTTGGAACAGAGATTGCATCTGGTACTCAAACAAAAGGTAACATCTTCCACTTGGTTGGTACTAGAAAAAAATGTTTATTTGTTCAAATTGATTAAAGTTGGTTGTGGCATAGGAGAATGTGTCACGTAAATTTTGATAACATCATCAAGATAAGTAATACTCAGGCTATAAGAGATCTTCCAAGACTAGTGAAACCTACTAATAGTTTGTGCAAAGAATGTCAGTTGGGTAAGCAAACCAGAGTCACATTCAAAATTAAGGAACAATCTTCTACCAGATTGTTGGACTTAGTACATACTGATCTATGTGGACCGGCAAGAATCAGGAGTTTGCAAGGTGATAGATATTTCATGTTACTAATTGATGACTACTCCCGCATGATGTGGGTGAATTTCCTGAAAGAGAAATCTGAGGCTCTTGAGAAATTCAAAATATTCAAGGCTATGTAGAGAATGAAATAGGGCTAAACATAAAATGTCTTAGGTCTGATAGAGGTGGAGAATTCACATCTAGAGAGTTCATAGAATTCTGTGAGAAACATGGGATAAAAAGATAGTTATCTACTCCAAGGACTCCACAGCAGAATGGAGTAGTAGAGAGGAAGAACTGGACCATCCAAGAAGCATCTAGAACCATAATGATGGAGGCAAATGTTCCTCAAATCTACTGGAGAGAAGCTGTAAGCACTGCTGTCTATACTCTTAATCAAGTACAAATCAGAAGCAATACTGGTAAGACGCCTTATGAACTCTGGTTTGGCATCACTCCTAGTGTAAAGTATTTTAGAGTCTTTGGTAGAAAATGTTACATTAAAAGAGATGAAGACCATGGAAAATTTGATGCTAAAAGTGATGAAGGAATATTCTTGGGTTATTCTACTCAAAGCAAAGCATACCGATGTTATAAGAAGAGATTGAGAAAGATTATAGAAAGTACAAATATGAAATTTGAAGGCATTGAAAAACCCTCAAGGTTTTATGAATATGAAGAAGATGATCAGAATGATGTTTTGGTTCAAGAAGTTCAAGTCCCTTCTGATCTAGAGAATCCTGAAATACAGGAAGAAGAGATGAGATTGAATGAACCTGTCCAAGAAATAGAAGTGCAAGAAATTCCCAAAACCCCCAGGTATGTAATACTGAATCATTCTGAAGACCAGATCATAGGTGATAGAAGCAAAGGTGTTCAAACAAGAAGAAAGATTGCTCAAGATTTAGAAAAGTATTGTTTGATTTCAAAGATTGAACCAAAAATAGTAAGTGAATCATGCAATGATGAAAGCTGGGCCAAAGCAATGGGGGAAGAGTTGATGCAGATTGAGAAAAATCACACTTGGGATCTTGTTCCCAGACCTAGAAACAAAAATGTGATTGGAACCAAATGGGTCTTCCGGAACAAACTGAATGAAGATGGTGAAGTAGTCAGAAACAAAGCCAGATTGGTCTGCAAGGGTTATTCTCAAGTAGAAAGAGTTGATTTTGAAGAAACTTTTGCTCCAGTAGCAAGAATTGAAGTAGTCAGATTATTTATTGCTTTTGCTACCTTCAAGGATTTCAAAGTATATTAGATGGATGTCAAGTTTGCCTTCTTGAATGGTGACTTAGAAGAAGAAGTATACATTGAGAAACCAGATGGATTTTAGCTGTCTAGTCATGGTGATATGGTCTACGAGATAAAGAAAGTACTATATGGGCTCAAACAAGCCCCAAGGGCCTGGTGTGAAAGACTGGATAAACATCTTTTGAAGATTGGTTTCAACAAAGGTACTATTGACAGTAACTTATACTTCAAGATTGAACATGAAAATATCTTGATTGTTGAAGTATTTGTTGATGATATCATTTTTGGAGGAAGAGATAGTATGTGCAAGACTTTTGCAAATCAAATGAAAATTGAATTTGAGATGTCTATGTTTGGGGAAATGAATTTCTTCTTGGGTCTACAAATCACTCAAACAAAGAAAGGAATCTTCATATCTCAGACCAAATATGTGAAAGAATTGTTAAAGAAATTTGGGATGGAAGATTCAAAACCAATGAATACTCCCATGGCAACTGGATGTAAACTAAGCAAAGATGATGAATCTCCTAAGGCTAATCATAAAAAGTACAGGTCAATGATTGGAGGACTACTGTATCTTACCCAAACTAGACCTGACATTATGAATGTTGTTGGTCTTGTTGCCAGATTGCAAGCTGATCCTAGAGAAACTCATGTCATGGCAATCAAGAGAATTCTCAGATATCTAAAGGGAATAGTTAAGTATGGTTTATGGTATCCTAGGGATCATGATTTTTCTCTTCATGCATATATAGATGCAGATTGGGCAGGAGATGTGGATGACCGGAAGAGTACCGGTGGTGGTGCATTCTTTTTGGGGAAAAGATTGGTTTCTTGGCTGAGCAAGAAACAAGAGGTAATATCTCTGTCCATTGCAGAAGTAGAGTATATTGCAGTAGCAAGTAGTTACACTCAAGTATTGTGGATGAAGCAAATGCTAAGAGACATCAGAGTGGAGTATGAGGAACCTATCACAATCTTCTGTGATAATTCAAGTGTAATAAATATATCAAAAAATTTGGTGTTGCATTCAAAGACAAAACATATATCCATCAAATTTCACTTTTTGAGAGAGAAAGTGAACAAGAATGAAGTCAGATTGGAGTTTGTGTCCTCTAAGGATCAGATTGTAGAGATTTTTACTAAACCTCTACCCAAGGACTCTTTTGAGTATCTCAGGGAGAAGTTAGGGGTTATTACCCCTCTGATTCTGAATTAAGATGCACTGATGTGCATCAGTCTGGTGGATCTCATAGTCATATCTTGTGGTCCAGATTGATGATAGGAAGCTCCTACTCAGGGGAAACAGTCTATATGATTCTGAATGATGCAAGTATGTGCCCTTTGCCATTGATGTCAAAGGGGGAGAGAAGACATGTGAAAAACAAAAGTGGTTGTTGATCAAAGGGGGAGCAATTGTTGTTGATAGGGTGAGCTATGTCAATTAGTGAGGAGAAGTTCTTGTCTTGATGTTTAAAATAGTTTTTCACATCATATGTTGCCATCAATGACAAAGGGGGAGATTGTTGCAAGTATGGGCCTAACCGGTGTTGTCATTGATGTCAACATACTCTTGTTGCATTGATGTCAAGGATTGGATGAGCTGTGTGTTGAGGATATTGAGAAAATCAGTCCTATCAGAAATAGAGAAGAACAATGAAGCTCTATGAAGTGAAGATCCTAGATAGATGAAGACCAGAGAATGTGTATCAAAGGGTTTGTAGTTATGTGTCTAAAGATGATCCAATCAAGATTTGAGAGTCCGCACGAATATTTGAAGAAGTTATGGCCATATGAGTAAAACTAGTTCTAGCAGCTATTCAGAGGTGACAGAGTGACACAGATAGGTCCGGTGAGACCCAAAAATGTAATATCTTGTTCTGCGGATTTGGAGAATGTTTAGGAAGCTAATGTGAATTGAAAACTCAATTGGTTCGTGGTCTGGAGATCTGTAAGCATTTATTCTAATATGACAGTAATGACACACTATGTTCTTGAGGTTCTGGATGAAGATGCAAATGATTTCAGTAAGTAGAAGTGGTGTGGATGCTCTTGGTGATTCAAACAAGTTTGTGGGAGTCTCTAGACTGTGTCCAATTCGTGTTGGCAGTCCGCATTAAAGATTGAGCTCAAAATTGAATATTTACTCTCGGGTGATGGTGTTCTTCCTAATCATGGCTGACCAGATGTTTTACACATCTTGTGAATAATTTTAAAAATATTCTGCATAGCTTGGTGTGTTCCTCAAAGAAGATTGAAGTCCTTGATATGTGTGGCCGACAGTGTGGTGATACGCATGAAGTTTTGTGATAAGTCAAGTTGTATTTGTGTAATTGCTCTATAATAAAATAAAGTATGTGTTGTGCCAACTTGGATGTTTATCCCAAAGTCAATATCTTGTATAAATAAGATTTGTGAAGTCATTTGAAAGTATCCTTGGTAAGATGAGAGAGTGGTAGAGAGGAGAAGAGTGAAAAGCAGAGAAGAAGAGTTGAGCTTAAATGAAACTGTCTCAAGCATGGTGAAGATGCTGATTTCTAGTTCAAGTATGTAATATATATATTATTATTCTATAGACAGTGTGTCTCCTGTAGGTAGTGGGCCTCTTGTGAGCAGTGTGCTCAAGGAGTGAGCCCTAATTGGCAAGTGCCATTTTGTTCTTCTTATTCTTTTAATAGAGAATACAATCTTGGGTTTGTCACCCAGTGGTTTTTCCCTTAACTAGGTTTTCCACATTAAAATTTTGGTGTCATATGTGTTAATGTGTTTCTTCTCTTGAATTATTATATTGTGCTTCCATGATTGAATTATTATTATGCTCTTGAAACACAAGAAGGATTTAAGTGTTTAAAGAAAAGAAAGTTTTGAGACAACTGATTCACCCCCCCACTCAGTGGTCTGTTGTAAAACCAACACTTCATAGTCCTACTTTTTGACTGTCATATTCATTTTTTCTTTCCTCCATTGATCATCAACACCAAATATGCTTTATGAGGTGATCAACCCTCTAGGAAACTTGTTGGTCTTTAGCTGGATAATCCGATCACCATATTGTTCTTACAAATTTGATTGATTTTTGGCAACAAACTCTACCTTATCTTGCAAGAAATTCACAATTTTCTGGTCACTATCAAACACTTGCCAACTTATCACATTGTCAGGTACTGCAGGCCTAACCAAAATTCTCACATGCTGATTTGAAATTTGTTTGACATTCAAAGGAATATCAAACTGGGCATGAACCGTAGCTAACCTATCAGCATCTCTGTTCTTCTATCTGGGGACTACCTGGATGTTGAAGGCATCAAAGTCTTCAATTAGATCCTAGACTCTATGTTTGAATGACTTTAATTAGTTATTCTTTGAAGTACTTAGTTTTTTAATTTGATGGACAACCAGTTCACTATCACCAAATACTCATAAAATTTTTATTCCTTTTTTTTGAGCCAGCTATATGCCCTAAATCAAGGCTTCATACTTAGCTACATTATTAGTACAGCTAAACTGTAGTTTGAATGAAGAGAAATAACTTTTCTTTTGCGGTGAAATCAGTACCACCCCAGCACCTGCTCCATTTTTGCTTCTGGAGCCATCAAAATATATCTTCCATATCCCACCTGAATCTATATTTACCTTTTCAATGTTGGCGATAATGGCATCCTCCTCATGGATACAATAAGTACCCATCCCTGTTTCCTCTATGTGATTGGGAGTGTCAAACTAAAAAAAATTAGCCCACTCATCTAGTAGTATATCAGGTATTTCATCCACAGGGGTGATAGCTTCATGTCTGATGTTATCCTCCTCTTCCAACTCATGTTATTTGGCTTAGGAGAGTAGGGTTCTATATGGTCATTGGCGATAGGCTCAGTCCTGATGGTCACTTTGGTACCATATCTAGTTCTAAATAACATGTGGGACTAGTTAGAAGACAAATACCCACCTATTTTAGTAGTGAAATCCCTAGATAAGCATACGCCAAAGTATGCAGGGAGATCTATAACAGATATATGTTGTGAAACAGAGCAGCCATGACATGCATGCAAAGTGTGTTCTAAACCTTTGATAACCTCTATTATCTTGACAATAGTACCATCTAATTGAGCTACACCCTTGTTCACAGGCTCATATTCTATACCTAATCTATCAGCAATATTTTTCAGCATGACAGAGATACCTGCCCTTGAATCTATCATACAATAATGTAATAGTTTGTCACCTATAATCAGGGAATCATAAAATGGAGGAGGCTTACTAGTTTTGCTTGTACTTACTTCCTCCTTAGGTTGACATAGATTGATTGGGGCAGCAATCCTTTCACTTACCAACTCCACACCAGAATGACTGAAATCAGTTAGGGCCTCTTGGAGAAGTTTTCTTTGGGATGGGATCAATAATGCATCCCACATGCTAACACCTATATTTGTTTTCTTCATATGCTCAACTATATTAAAAGGTGTTTGGCTACCCTTTTGAAATGTTTTAGTGACTATGGAGTCACTTTTCCTTTGTTGTTCTTCACTTGGTCTGGCTATTGGGAATGAATCAACCTTACCAACAGTTAGATCTGCTTGATTTGAAGCGACATCAAGCACCTTCTCTTTAGTTGTTGTTTAATGGAAATTTGGATTTGTTAATGTTTTAGTGTTTTGATGTTTAAATCCTCCTTTCCACTTTACATTCAAGGATCTAGGGTCGAGTGGCAATTCACTATCATACCCTAGATCACTGTGAGATGTAGGAAAACTTGGATTCAGGAATTTAATTATCACTTTTCCTTCTCTTATTCTCAATTGACAATTAAAACCCTAATTATGCAAATACGGCAATAAACTGACAAATAATGGAAAATACTGCTATAGATGGAAGCAAAATACCAAATCACAGAGTACCTATTTTTGGGGATCTGAGGTGGAGAAGTCAAGGACACAGGAGCAGGCACCCAAGTCCAAGGCCCTATTTTCTGTCCGGATCTAGCAACACAATTTGCAACCTGAATCTTCTATATTAGAGATTTTCCCGAAATAAAACTTTGGGGACTAGGGAGTAGGCGCCCTAGTCCAGTAGGTAGATTTTCTTCCTTTCCTACAATTTAGACAATCCAATATTCTCCTCTGTAACTCCACTCAGTCCTGCTCCTCAACTTGTAACCTGCAATCACAAAAACTTGTTTTGGGGGTTGTGGTGTTTAGGAGATTGCCTTAGTCAAGCCCCAGAAGGACACTTAAGTCTTCCAAACACCTTTGTCAGATAGAGAGAGCATGCCCATGTGAGGTAGAGGCCAAATCCAAATGAAACAATGATAAAAATCACAATGATATCAACTTGTAGTGAAGATCTCATGAGAGGAAGATGCTCTTCATTCCATGAGGAGATGAATGCTCAAATCTGTAAATACAAACACATAAACAAAACAAGTCTGCTCTTGCAACACTATGAAAGCCTTGAATCACCTTGAGAACATAACAGCTTGCTAGTAATCCACTAGTTTACAAATGAATGCCTAAACATGTCTATATATGCAACTACAAGCACTCCCGCCAAGATTTTCATAATTCAAACTTACTGTGTTAGCATAGGGCCTAAGTAACGGTCATAAACTGACACCCAAAAATTAGGGCTGCCCCAAAATAGGGTAGGACTAGGGTGCGGGCGCCCAAGTCCTCCCTCCCTATTTTGGGTAGGGTATAACTCAAGGGGTCTTCCTAGGTCCCATTTGTCATGTTACCTAGGGCTCATTCCACCGAGATGCCAAATTATGAACTAAGATGTCCTAAATGCATGCAAAAGACTTGGGAGCTAAACCTTAAGAGGGAAAAGCCCCCAAGGGGACATTTTCTGACGTTATATTTAGCCCCCACTTTAATGTATGTATAAGCACGAGGATGATACATGTATTAAAGTAAGGTTCAAACACAACAAACACACCAAGCATGGAGAAGACACGCCAATCACATAGAAAATAGTAATAGGCACACAAAACATAGAGAAGACAATCAATACATAGAAGACACATTAATGCATGGAAGACATAAATGATCTCTTTTATTTTCTTTTTCTTATATACATGAAATGCATATGCAAGTACTGGAAAGTAAACAAACCTCCCATAATACAGGATGCACTACCCTAGGGCGCAAGTCTTTGTATATATGGAGCAACACACACGCAAGACATGCAAAACCTCCCAAAATGCAGGAAGCACTACCTGAAGGCGCTGGTCTCTGCATATGGGGCAACAAGCATGCCACACAAAAAAAGCACGCCAAAACACACACACTTGTAGACACAGAGAAAACACGGCAGACAAGCGATGGAGTGTACCTGTTTCTAGGTCCAACACCATCTCAGGAACATTACAAGCACACACTGATGATTGGGCTTCGCCACAACAATTTCTCAAAACACACTTAAGGGTTGAGTTAGTCACAGAACCACTCCTTGCCTCCACAGAGGACTTTTTGAAAATGACAGGATGATGCAATCTACTTCGAGAAATACACCATCCCCACCTCCTCAAAGGGCTTAAGAAAAAGGATATGCTCGATATCCTGTCTCTGAAGAGGGCTTACATGATTGATTGATTGATTGCAAACAAACTCAGGATGCACAATACACTACCCTAAGGTGCAAGTCTTTGCATCTGAGGTCAAACACATTGCTAACATTTATAACAGACAACTTACTTTATATATGCCCCCACCTTAAGGTGGTTGATATCAGTTATCGATATCAAGCACGTTAAGGTAGGATGAAAACACACAAGGGAACATCGACTTTTACAAATCCTATGCCCACTGGAGGTGACATGTACTTCACGATCACCAAATGTTCCCACAAACACATCCCTACAAGAAACATGTTAGTGTCTACAACATCATGATAAACAACAACATTAGTGCATATGAAATCTGAGGTATGCAAGATTCAAGGTAGACAAAGTGCACGGAGTAGCAATATTGTTTATGATTTGTAAATGAGATAGAACACCATCAAATTCATCACTATGCAAAAAGCACGAGTGCTTCCACTAGCCAAGCATTAGATAAGAAATACAAACCCATCATCATATTAGGAACTAAGTCCATTTTTTGATTTCTCTCGAAAGGGACACTAGGTCCACATCAGTATAAATGTTTGTCATCATCCGCCCTCTAGATGGAAACACTAGAGGAAGGGAAACAATAAATAAGAGAGGAGAAACAAGTGTCTTAGGGACAGTCACGTAAAAGGGTACCTCCAGGTCACCAACCATGACGCTATGTTTGTAAGACGCAACACTCAACAATGAAATCAGAGAGAGGCAATTTAGAAGAATGATTATACAAATAGAAGAAGGTCACAACAGAGGTGGTCTTCTGGTATCCCGGACCTTACAAGAGAATCTGAGGTCATCCTAGGAGGCCTAAACAACATATAACACATCATGGGGGAAGCACATCACGAGAGAGATAAAAGGTTAGACATACTTACCTGTAGGGCCCCTGTCGAGCTCGTCGTTATCATGAATCTTGATCTTTATCTTAATGATTAAGGTGTTATCACTTCTTCTCTCTTTCATATGTTCATGAGTTTGTGAGGGTAAGAATGTAGGAAAGGTTTCTTTTGATGATAGTTGAGAGGGGATGTTACCATTGTCTGTGTCAGCTATAGGAGCATTTGAAATGCCATTTAAATGAGCTTGTGGAGGCATCCGAAATATACCCATTTCAGTCCCTATATAAGGTGTTAGAATGGCTTGAGTCAGAGGGATAACTTGTTCTTCCACAACATGTAGGATTTCATTACTTTCCAAAGTATGTGATGGTTCATGATCTATTTTCTTGTTTAGAATGTGATTGAGAAGTTCTTGAACATCAAATGGCAAATTGTCATTAGATTTAAGCAAATGGTCACAAAGAGAATCTGCATCATTCAAAGCTTCATCCTGATTAGGGAGAGTGGGAAGGGATGGTAGTGTAGTGTAGAGAAATGTGTCGATAATATCCTTTTCTTGTACCAATATATCCTCACCAAGTGTGGTTATGTTGGAACAAGTCTCTTTGTTTGACAGATCACCCGTTGCTATTTCATTCTCATAAGTCTTAGAAATGATTTGCATTATATCATCATGAAACGAAGGGAGAGTGGGAGTAAAGTTGTCACCACTACTTTCCCCATGATTGTTTTTAGCTATAAAACTTTTGATATTCTCTATGATTGAAGGAAAAACATCCACAGTCTCAAGAAAGTTATCAAAATAGGCTATGAATCGAAGGATATCAGATGTAGTACTATTGGTTATATCAATGCCATAGATGTATGCGATTTGATGCAAGAATTGAGGATAATTGTTGGTGAATTTGAAAAAATTATCATAGTTCACAATGTACTGATATAAGTCTCCCCAAGATGTACCCTTAGGAGAATCCATGAATGCAAAAATATATGCGAAAATGCTTTATTTTTTGATACTTTTTCAATGCCAATGAATGAAACAAAGGGTGCTATAAGGATTTTGAACGAGGGAAGAAAGTTATATGTCTGATATTATTCCAAAACAGCAATAAGATCACTCTCAACACACTCTTTATGCAAATCCAATATAATGCCATGTCAAATTATAGTGAAAATTTATCAAAATAGGCACTTTTTTCACCAAAACTCAATGTAAAAGAGCATAACAAAAGGTGTTGTGAGGAAAATGATGATGGAAAACAAATAATATCAGTAATAACAGCCACTTTATGCAAAAATACCCAACACAACATGCTTTTAGTACCACTTAAGGTAAAACCCTAGTGAAAATATAGCAAAAATAAGCTATTTTTCACAGTTTTTCAATTCCAAGACCTAGAAAAGGAGGTGTTTTAATAAATTTTAGGATGTGAAGAAAGTCAAATTAATGATATAAATCAACTCAATCCATAAAATTGATCACAACACACTTAGAGTGCAAACTAGGTCAAACCCTAGGGCAAAAATAGCCAAAATGTGTAGTTTTTCGCAAAATTTTCACTACAAGAGCTCGATAAAAGGGTGTTGTGAAGATTTTTATGAGGGTTAGAAAATTATTACCCTTATAAAAGAAAATTAATTCCAAAATACTTTTCACAACATGCCTATGGTGCAAATTTATAAAGTTGATAAGGCCAAATTTAGTGAAAATCGTTGTTTTTTAAGCCCTAGGTTTGAGATCTTGGGACAAAATGCTATGTGAATGTTTTGAAGTCTAATTTATGATGAAAATGACTTACTCTCAGATATTAAAATGATTTTCAATCCTTTTTATGCAAAATGCCAATGCAAATCTATGGAAAATGCATGAAAATTGCTAGTTTTTGTTGAAATTTTCTTATGCAAAAATGCAAATATTTTAAATCTAAATGCAAATTTACACTAAAATTCAAGACTACAAACAAATATTAATTTGAATGAGCCTCTAAAATCAGTAGAAAAATCTGAAAAAAGATTTTGCCTACTAACCCTAGATTTTGGAATTACTAGGTTTAATGAAATTTGTAAAAATTTCTACAAAAACCTAGCAAATTAATGATGAAAATGCAATAAAAATTTGTAAATTTTTTTATTTTTCCATATTTTATATCAGATATGATGCAAAAATTATGAATTAGGAAAATTTAGGAAGAACTGATAGAATTTAGTAAGCCAAACAATGCATTTTTTTTTAATTTTTTAAAAATTTCAATTTTTTTGAATTTTTCTCAATGCAATAAAATGAATAACTATATGAATGAATGAAATCAATCCAAATCTGAAGACACACCCTCATCAAGTTGTAATTTAAGTCCAAAAACATGTGTTCACCAAAATGTTTAATGGAAATTTGGATTTGTTAATGTTTTAGTGTTTTGATGTTTAAATCCTCCTTTCCACTTTACATTCAAGGATCTAGGGTTGAGTGGCAATTCACTATCATACCCTAGATCACTGTGAGATGTAGGAAAACTTGGATTAGGGAATTTAATTTTCAATTTTCCTTCTCTTATGCTCAATTGACCATTAAAACCCTAATTATGCAAATACGACAATAAACTGATGAATAACAGAAAATGCTGCTACAGACGGAAGCAAAATACCAAATCACAGAGTACCTATTTTTGGGGATCTGAGGTAGAGAAGTCAGGGACACAAGAGAGGGTGCCCAAGTCCAAGGCCCTATTTTCTGTCTGAATCTAGCAACAAGATCTGCAACCTGAATCTTCTGTATCAGAGATTTTACCGAAAGGGAACTTCGGGGACTAGGGAGCAGGCACCCTAGTCTAGGGGACATATTTTCTTCCTTTCCTATAATTCAGACACTCCAATATGCTCCTTTATAACTGCAATTAGTCTTGCTCCTCAACCTATAACACACAATCATAAAAACTTGGTTTGGGGGTTGTGGTGTTTAGGAGCTTGCCTAAGTCAAGCCCCAGAAGGACACATACATCTTCCAAACACCTTTGTCAGATAGAGAGAGCATGCCCTTGTGAGGTAGAGGCCAAATCTAAATGAAACAATGATAAAAATCACGATGCTATCACCTTTTGGTGAAGATCTCATTAGAGGAAGATGCTCTTCATTCCATGAGGAGATGAATGCTCAAATCTACAAATACAAACACAAACAAAACAAGTCTACTCTTGCAACACTATGAAAGCCTTGAATCACCTTGAGAACATAATAGCTTGGTATTAATCCACTAGTTTACAAATGAATGCCTAAACATGTTTATATATGTAACTACAAGCACTCCCGCTAAGATTTTCGTAATTCAAACTTATCGTGTCGGCATAGGACCTAAGTAACGGTCATTAAATGACACTAAAAATTAGGGCTTACCTCAAATAGGGAAAGACTAGGGTGCGGGTGCCCAAGTCCTCCCCCCTATTTTGGGTAGGGTACAACTCAAGGGATCCTCCTAGGTCCCATTTGTCATGTTACCTATGGCTCATTCCATCGTGATGCCAAATTATGAACTAAGATGTCCTAAATGCATGCAAAAGACCCAGGAGCAAAACCTTATGAACGAAAAGCCCCCAAGGGGACATTTTCCATCGTGACAGTTGTAACTATTGGAGTTACATTAGGGACAGGTGCATGGCTGATTGTAGGTACTGATGTGTCTTCAACAACTTTTCTTTTTGATCTTCTATTAAATGTAACCGGGCCAACTCTTTAATTAACACAACAACGATAATCATGAGTCCAATTCATTAGGGTTGCATTGTTTTGCATCTATTCTTGACTTCCAACCACTCCTTGGTTGATGTTAACCTATTGTTCTGAACTTGATGGCTGCTCTTGCAATGTCAAAGCATGACTAAAATGTCCTCCTTGCCACAAATTTTGGTCATGTGGTTGATTGCAATAATAAGACTAGTCATTATCTTGGGCTAGATTGTTCTAGATTGGAGCAAGAGGCCCTGAAGTGGTAGTTGCATTAGGGTTAACATTATTGAGTGGTTTGATTTAACTTAGTTACCCTAGTCTTTGTACTTTGCCTTCGTATGGAGGCCTATTTTGTTGATAGCCTTGGTTGTATAACTAGTAGGGCTGACTAGGATGCTAATATGGCCTGTTAGGTTGTGTATTCTACCTCCTTGCCAATGTCAACTCATTTCTCAACTTTTTGACTAGAGCATTACTCTCTTCCAATTGTTTGAGTATAGGGGAAGCTAGACAAGGAATAGGTTTGACTGTAGTGGGAACCGAAGCAATGGCAGTAGGTTGCATGATAGGTACTTCTAGAAATAGAGGCATAGGTGGCCTTGGAGAAATCTTCCCTACCTGAATTAGGCAATTTTCTGCTCTAATGGCTATATCATAGGCATCAAGCAAGATAACCCCACCCATGGACTGAATCATGACTACAATATCAAGATTTAAAGACCTCAAATAGTATATAAATGTAGTGTTTGGAGAGGGCTTCACTAGCAGAGGAATCCTGTCCCATGTCTTCTAAAAATGGTAAATGAAATCTACCATGTACTCATGTGGAGCTCTCTTAATTGAGGCCAATTGCTCCATAAGTGACAAATGGTCACTGCTATCTTCAAAGTGTTGGCACAACTTGGTGCCCAAATCATCTCAGTTATGGATTAAATTTGGTTGGAGGCATCTATACAGCTGTAAGGCCTTGCCCTTGAAAGAAGAGGCCAGAAATCTCACAGCCACATTGTCAGTGGTGACATGGTGGACTGAACAAACACTGGCAACATCTTGTATGTGCTCAGCAGGGGTGGTAGAGTTCTCACTGTTGAAAAATAGTATAGCCTTTAAGGTTGATGTAGGAATGTCATCATATTGGGCTAGGTCTAAAGGGTTGTCCCCATGAAATGCAACAAATGGAAAATTCCTTGCCATGTTAGGTATATTCAGGTTGATAACAAAGGGTATATGAAAGGTTCTAGTTGAATGCTGAGACCTAACCTAAAAATTTAAAGGAGAGGTGGACTGTGCCCTTGTATGAATTGGATGATTATCTTTGTTTGTCCTCATAGGGGACCTAGACAATCTTGTTCTTCTTCTTCCATCAGCAAAGGAGAGTTCAACAAATTGGAAATTACCTCTAGAAGAAGACCTTGTCTTCACTCTAGGCATGCAATGTTGAATGGTAATGAAGGAACTAGATCAGCAGAGTTGCTAGGTGTCTGTCAACGGTTTCACAGTAGCATGTAGACTAAGAGTGACACCAAATCCTTAGTCTAGCTCTCACTAAGAGCAGAGTAGTCCCACCGGGTGTGCTAGAAACTATTGTCACATAGAAATGCACCCATCTTGGGGGGATTCCAAGCATTCTAATGACACAATGGGAATGATCTCAAGGTGTGGGACCTTGCAAGTTGAGATCAGACCTTCAGAGAAGGCTGGTTCCTTGTTCTAAGCCTAATGCTTAGAGAAAATTAACTAAACCTAGTGCTAATACTACAGGGGAAAAGAGTTAGGAAGAAACTAAATGGAAAAGAGGTGATGCACCAGATTTAATGAGTAGAAGTAACCTTGGAAGAGACACAATAATGATCTCAATCACAATGGGAGTTCACACAGACTTATAGAATTGATTGAGGCTTCAGTATGAAGTCCTAACCTATAGAGGAGCCATTTTACTCATAGAATAGATTAAAACTTCAAGTAAAACATAGAAATTAGAGCATAAGAGATGCAAGATATTGTAAATATATTGATCATGAAGTCCAGAAACTATTACAATTCAAAATAATTCATAGCAGGAAAAGACACAATATAGCTAATTACATTCATGGGTGGATTAACTAGAAGAAAAATAGAGGCCAAGCATCAGTTACAGTGAGTCAGATTCTGATAATCCTACATTTACACTAAGAGGTCTGACTACAAAGAATTTGGTAGCATAACAACCTAGAAATTACTCTCCCTAAATAATGAGGTTATAATGCCTTATATAACAAGTTCTTGTGCAGAGGGCCTTGAGGTAGGTCCACAAGATCTGAGAACACCAATGTAGTCATCAATGCAGGGCTAGGAAGAAATGGCTTCCCACACATAAGGGAGGAGAGAGCATTAAAGAGAAGAGCTCAAAAATTGTCGCTAATCATAGAAGTATCTGCCACTGAGCCACCGAAGACCTTTCACATTGATGAACTGAGCCATCCTCATAAATTTTGTATACAGAGCTCACTAAATGGAATCAATGCAAAATATCTACCTCTGCAACACTTCAAGTCAGTCGCTAAGACGTCTTCTTGGCCAAGCTTACATATCCTTTCTTAGTCAGCAACTATCCTGATATATGGATATGTACATCCGGATGAAAATTGGATCATATTTTTAAAGTGAGGATATCCCTCCCCCCAAAAGCCCACCAAATGAAAGAGGAGGAAATTCTAAGCACTTTTGCCTTTTGGATCATGTAGAAAATCCTCAAGATGAGGGAGATATCCGCAGTCAAAGTTGCAGTCAACTGGCATCTAGATGTCCATGTGTCATCTTTTCACCGTCGCACAGAGAATCTTCTCGACAGGCAAGATCCACCTGTGACACCTTTAGATCCTTATTTGCCCCTAATATACTTTAAATGTGTCTTCATTTTGTAGCTTCGCTGAAGGAGAGGTGATGTCACATTAGGTGGTCTACGGGCATGTGATATCTGGATATCCCTCAAGGTCTGCATATTTGCAAATATCTAAATCCACCCACCAATTTTTCTTTGCGGTATGGAGAAGCCATCATCTACAAGGATATTAACTTTCAATATCCGGGTGCTAACCTAATATCTGGATGCTCTTGAATATCCTGATGATGTCATCATCATGGTGAGATTCGTTGAAAAGGAGATCCAGATGACATCATCAGGATACTAGCACTGGGGGATGATATATCAGGGGTGGAATGTCTGGATTATGTCATCAGGACATTCGCAAGGCCACGTATATTAACTTAGGATTTGGATATTAGTTAAGATCTGGATGTTAAGAAAACATCCAAATATTAACTAAGCTCCAAACATGAAGGAGACATCGGGACCTTTAGCTAAGGTCCAAGATATTAAGATAATATCAGGAATGTTAGCTAAGATCTGGATGACGTCACTAGGATATCCATGCCAAAAAATGACTAAGTAAAAGATGGAAATCTTTGCGAAGGAAAGCATTTGAAGATTAAAGATTCTTGGGTTTTTCTGGGGTTTTTGCAAGGATCCTCTAGATAAGATTTTAGGGATTTTTGCAAGGCAGAGCATGAGGGTTTTGAGCATGAAGGCCTTTTCCTCCTTCTATTTAGGCTTTCTCTAATTAGATTTATATGATAGAAGGAGGGGGGATTGAATATTTTGGGGCTAGGAAAAATATGACAATATTAACCTAGACTTATAAATTGTCCTTCTACCATGCAAAGAGAGAGTGAAAGAGAGGTAGAGTTGATTTAAGGTTGGAAACTCATGCAAGAGGTTACTTCACTTCTATTCTTGACTTTGAATCAAATTGGGCTAATTTTGAAGGTCATTTTGGTCAAACACATTGAGAGGAGGAGTTCTGAGCTAAAATAGTTCAATTTGGAGCAGTTGTGGGCCCTTTTATCTAGGCATTTTCCTCTTGCTACCCCAACAACTGGGATTGGACTTTTCTAGCCTATTCATGCATCACTTGGAGTGCAATTTGACTAGAGTTGATCTTCGCTTTGCTTTTTGGGATAGATTTTTGTATTATAGGAGAAAAAGCTTATGCTTCTTTTTCTTAGTTCTTTCCTTTTCTCTTGCCTTTGCACATTGCAGAGACATTTTCAATATTGTAACTTAGCTTTTATGAATTTTATACAGTAGAAGCTTTATTTTTAGCATAATTTATAGTTATTGTAGAGGTATTCCTTCCATTTTTCAATAAAATCAGTATTTTTTCTTCTTAGATTCAGGTGTCTTATTCTCTTTTAAATCAAAACCTTTAAGTTTTCTATCTCATTCTTTGAATGCAAGTATATAGAAAAAACAATTCATTATCACAGGTTGTAGGTTGTGCAAGTATTCTCTTATCTTTCTAAGTTGTGAAAATACCAGTTTTCCTTCAAAGAAGATAGAGATTTTTAGGCCCTTATATGAAATATTTATGTGTTAAAGTTTCTCAAACTGAGTTGTATGAACAAATCCATTGAGAAACTATTGTGAATCAGGTTACAAATTAGGATACAATCATTGGTGCATCACCTCTTAGGATCATTTCAGTTTTATTAGTTACCCTTCTATCTCTTTTCCTTCAAATATCAGATCTAGGAGGCATTTAAAGGGAGTCAGCTCTTCCAAAGGTTCACTCTCACCATAGAAAACCCACAGTCTGAGAGTGATCTAATGTTCCATGGGATTGTTGAGCTTAGTGCTTGACAAGGTGAAATCCTTCATGACAACAATTTTTGGCATGCTTGGTGGGACTGATCAGATTATTATAGTCCATAAGTTATCATTCATTGTTGATATTTGGTGTGTATATTAGTAATATCAACCTTTGGAGGCAATATCTCACACACCTAGTGTTTTGGAGGCAATATCTCAAATATTATCATGGATCAAGATTTAGGTGATATTCTTGGTTCTTTCCTTCATGGAATCCTGCTAATCACCTGGTGACTTTGCTGGTATGTACAAATTTTCTAAATCAGACCAGGTTTTTCTTACTTTAGAGAAAGATTTCATGAAATCCTAGCTCATTTGAATGTCTAGCATGTCAAGTTATCAAGGAAAATATGCCTCTTCCCATCTCCCTTGTCAAAACATAGTTTATGAGCCTTTATATCAGCCATATTAGACTGAAAATGTTGTTGGTTTCATCCCAAACATGTAACAATAGTATATCAGCATGCTAAACATGCTTACCTCCCACTCACAATTGCTCAACATTCATGGAATCCTAACCATGCCTATAATTAGTCCCAGGAAGGTTATTTTTATCCTCACAAGCATGTTTACACCCATAGCCAACCTTATGGAACTGATCTCATTTTAAGCCAACCTTATAATTTCCCCTTTCAACCTCAAGGTGATGACAATTTGACACTGACTTGGGTACTATCAAGAGCATGGTGTTAGATTTTTAAAAAAGGTTGGATGCCATAGCTAGAGAAAATGAATATAATATGCAACAGGAGAAACAACCTTATGAAGCCTATCTCTATCAACAAGAGGTGGAGGCACAAAAGAAGAATGAAGAGGAATGTTTTGCTAGACATGTTGCAACTAAGGAAGAGTAAATTGGACATTTACTTATCTGTGCACAAAGGCTAGAGGCCCAATTAGGTTCTTGTATTACTAGCTTCATACAAACACATCATACAATCATAGATCAACCCTTAAAGGAGGAGGTTTTAGGGCCCAAAATCCCAAGTTTCAATCAGGGAAAGCTTCTGAATCAGCAAGTAAGATTCCAAGTTTCAGAGGTTTTGATTTAGTTCAAAAGCCTATTTGCATTCAAACCTAGTTCATTAGTCCTAAATTTTAGTCATCTCAAAAGCTTGAACCGATTCATCAAGATTTTGAACAACCATGGCAGCCTTCTTGGGCTAAGCATCCTAATTATAAAATGTCAAACCTTGTTAAAGCCACCCTTTGCATACCAATCCAAAATGAGGAAGAGGAAAAGGTTGTAGAGTCCAAGCCAATCAAAATTCCAACTTTTAGGAGTGTTCCTTCAATCCATCAGCCAAGTCATAACCAAGAGAAATCCATAATGCCTCATAATGAGCTTAGCAATGAGTATATTTATCCTACTTCATCAGTTGAAAGTTTTTGCAGTCCTTTTTATGCCACAAAATCAGAAAAATCAGATGTGGAGCAAGAGGTCACTGTTGCTTGTACTCTATCCCAAGTTGAATATGAGCATAATGCATGTGTAGAGGATGTTTATTCATGCTTGACATTGAACCCTTTACATTTTGATTCATTTGATGGTTTTTCTAATGCTTTTCATGAGATGAATAAAAGCAGAATGCATAGGCTATAGGGTCAGAATCTTCAGTTGCAAAGACAACTTGTACAAGGTTCATTGGAAAAGGAAGAATAAAAAAAAAATGAGGAATTGGTGTTTTTGTTTGATCAGCTACCTGATTTTCTAGAGCAATATGAAGAAAGCATGTTCACACCAACAACAACAAGTTTGGGACAGGAAGATGATGCAAATAATTTTGATACCTGGTGTTGGCCTACTGAGAGCAAAATGAGGACAGTCTTGTTTTGGGGGATGGAGAGATCGATATACATGAAGACATTTGGAAATTGGAGCTTGAATCATTTGTTCCTAAGAACCTTCAAAGAGATGATAGCATTGATGAGTTATTGGTTGTCATAACAAAAGAAGATGATCCATTGACCATGGCTACAGAATTGACATGGCAAGTAATCATGCTAGGTGAAAATAGTGATATTATTTCTAATCATTCAAATTGTCTTCTCAATTGTCCAAACTTAGCCATTAAGCAAGACAACTATGAACAAAAGGAGGAAAGGTTTGAAGAATGCAACCATGACAACATTATATCAACCTTCTTGGGCTCTTTGAAGGAAGAAGAAGAAGACCATAAAGTTCCAAATCAGCCACTTATCCCATAAGAACAAAAGAGTAAGATAAAGTACACCATCACACCAAAGGAGGAACAAGAAGCAATCAGCCCAAAGCTTTCAAGGGGGTGTCCTATTAGGCATCTAGCTAGGATGGAATCCAACAATCCATTATAGGTCATTCTTACACCGAAGCATGAGTATTCTATTGAAAGAAGGCATATCCAGCTATCCTATCCACTTCAGAACAACAACATGAATGGTCAACATAAGTGGGTAAGTGGATTTTTCCTTATATAAAAGAAGCTTTGCAATAGTTGGTTGGACATTTATCATATTTTCACCTCTTCTTGGTTGCTCAGAAGCATGTAAAATACTGCAAGTTGCAAAGAAAAGGCAACTATTTCATGGAACTAGTTAATGGCTTTGTATAGCCAACCTATTTCATTTGTTAGCTGTAGGTAGTGTAGACACCTAAAAATGTCTTAACCATCTAACTCGATCCTCTGACATTGTCAACAACACCAATTCTTTGTCCAATTAATTAAATAAATTATTATTGTTGTCACGAATGATTGTGCCATGAATGCTAAGCTTTAAAACTTGGCAATCCTGTACAACATGGGAACATTCTCAGACTATGGGTTTGTCTATGATGAGAATGAATCTCTGGAAGAGTTGGCCCCCTTTAAATGCCCCTTAGATCTGATGTATTTTTGTGGGAAAAGAAATAGAAGATGATTAAATAAACTGAATTGAAATCTATCCTTAGGGGTGATGCACCAATGATTGAATCCTAATTTGCAATTTGATTCATAGCTATTCATAATACATCTATTCATACAACTCAAACTGAACAATCTTATTACATAAATGTTTCATAGAAAAGTATGAAATGACTTGCACAATCTGTAACCTGTAGTAAAATTGCACTTTGTGTACTTGCATTCAAGGAAATGAGATAGAAAACTTAAAGGTTTTTGATATAAAAACACAATAACTCTCTATCAAATCATTTAAAAGAGATAAGACACCTGGAACTAAATAGAATCTTGAACGCTTGATTTTATTGATAAACAAAAGGAAAACTCTGCAATAACTATGAAATTGCTAAAAATAAACTGATGCTACTGTATAAAACCTGTAAAAAGATGAGTTACAATACTCAATATCTCTCTCTGCAATGTGCAAAAGCAAGAAGAAAGAAAGAAATGAGAAAAAAGAATGAGCTTTTTTCCCTATAATACAAAAATCCATCTCCAAAAAGCAAAGGGAAGTTAACTCCTATGCCAACTGGACTCCAACTAATCCATGAATAACCTAAAAAAAGTAACTCCTAGTTGTTGGGCGACTAAGAGAGAAAAGCCTAAAAATTAGGGCCCATAACTACTCCTACATGAGAAAAAATAGCCCAACATTCCTCCTCCCAAGATGTTTGACCAAAAAACTACCATAAATAGCCTAGTTTGACTCCAAGTCAAAAATAGAAAAAGATACCCCTCCTGCATGAGTTTGCAAGTTCATTTCAAGTCCTCTTTATCTTTTTGCACGATTTGAGAGCAAAAATAATTTATTTGAACAAGTATTAAGGGCAATCAAAAGGTTTATGACTTACCTTAATAGGTGTTATGTGATTTCTCCTTCTATATTTTTATGTAACAAATATTAAGGTCATTTATAAGGATATTGCACTCAATAAGTGTTTTAAATATATTATTTTTTGCCTTTACTCATGCAAAAAGGACAAAAGGGGGCTACATGGTGAGTTCACTTTAACCTCCATCCCTTTAGAAAATCTCACAAGGCTATTAATAATAACCTTCTGCCCTTTGACTTATATAAAGCACTATATACATACTCAAAATGACCTAAGTCAATAAAGTCAGAAAGACATCATGGCCTCTTCTCTTTTAAACCTTAATCATGATTTTCTTTTTATTGTTTGACTTAAGGTTTAGAATGAACTATAAAATCTCACAAAAGGACCATGATAACTTTATGCCTCCATGGGCTCATGATATCTCCTAAGCATTCATAATCTTCATGTCTTGACCACAGCCCCAACTGAGTGTTAATGATTTTCTTAAAAAACAAAAGTCAAAAAAGACTTCCAACTTCGAGCTAGGGCATAATAGTAAAAGTATCTCGAAACCCTAAAGACTTTCATTTCACTCTTTCACTTCTTCTTGTTGGGCTCTACTATTTGCACCGCTATGGGGTTTTTAAAGGCTATCTAAGAGCTTCTGAAGGATCTTCCTTTGCTATTTTACTGGCAAGTTTTCATTCTGCATCTGCTGTTGTGATTTACTTATGAAAGAAATAAAATTTTGCATTATTCTCTACTTTGATAAAAATGTATTTTCATGCTCCTATGTTTTCCCTGTAGTTTTTGTGTATGGATCGAAGGAAAGACCTACTTTTCTCTTTCTCAAAACCCTCTGTTGTTGATGTTGAAAATAAATAGTGAAAAGAAAACTCTGCATGTTGCTCTAAGTTTGTCATGAAACCCTCTTGGTAGGGTTTGTAAAACTTTTGCATTGTTAAGGCACTTCCTTCTGACTGGAGACTGCACCTCCTTCTTAAGAAACTTATGAAAGTTTCTCATTTCCTTCATTCTGCATCTATTTCTTGTATTGTTGTTCAAGTATATAGTGAGAAGAAATAATGGAAGAAACTAGGCTTTTGTTACCCCTTTTGAAAGAATAGGTAACTCTAATTTGCAAGAAACAACAGTTTAGACTCTTAATGATCTCTTGAAACAATATGAAGGTTTTGTTTTCTGTATGTTGTCTAAACTGTCCCCTTTTCAGGCCTTTACTATGAACAAATCAGGTGAAAACTAAGGGGTTGCTTTGAAAATTGCTAAGGTTTGTCATGTGCCCTTATACAGGAAACCCTCTAGGGTTTTACTCCTCTGTCATGGTGATGGCATATTAAACAGTGTTGATTCTACTCTATGGAAATCCCGTTTATGAACATGACTGTAGGAAAGATTTGCTTTGCTTTATGATCTTGGGTCAAGATCTTCACTACTATTCTAGGAGAACTGTCTCATTCTTATATCCTTGTAAATTTTCTTTATCAATGAACTTTAACTATTGTCCTTTCATGAGAAAGCTCCTTCTTGTCATTTGCTTGACTATAATTCCTTGTTCATTATCTAGCCTTCTAGGTCCTACAAAATTCAATATGTCTATACCTTAGGTTTTCTTAAGACCTACAAAGTCTCAAAACCTAGTCCACATGTTCCTACTGCTAACATAGCTTTCCAACTGTATATAAACTTTAAGGCTTTGATAATCTTTGAAGATAAACATAGGTGGCCTGAAAATAAACAAGATTACTTCCACACATTCATCATCAAATGACACATATGTAACCTTTAACACTATCTCTGCACATTATGGGATAGTGCTAACTGTTTCTAATCATTTTATACTTCATTCCTTGTGGACACATGACAATGTTTCATAGGTCTAAGAGACTTCAAGGTTTTCACATGTAGACCTCCTCAAATTCTTTGGAAACTAGTGTACCTATACCTTCTACAGGGTTCCTTATTTTGACACCTTTTGTATAGATTTTTATGGTCTAGACAACCTTCTCTTAAAGATGGATGATGCTCTCTTTTAGCACTATTTGTGGCTTTGTGAGTATGAGGTTGGTACTTTCATTATTCTTTGCTAGCTCCTTAAGAAAAGGTGAGAAGGAGGAAATAGAACTCTGCTATACCTGTTCTTGAGTAGTGTTTGAGCTCCTTACCTTTCTATTCTTAGCTTTTCTCTTATTGACATGATTTAGGGGAACAACCTTATCACCTTAATTATGCAGACTAATCTAACTTTGAACAATGCTTTTGAAGGCCTTCTAGACTTTGGTAGTTTCCCTAGTAGTTCCTCACCTTCTGGTGCAATCCAAGAGTCTCTTGTACACTTTTATTGGGCTATCCTCTGCTCATTATGTTATGATTAATCTTTGACATGATTGCTCCTCATGACTGTGCTACTATTAGCTTGATTGTTCCTTGGTGATACTTTGTCCTCATTATTTGATATTGTCCTCTTTCTCTCATTGATAACTACTTCCTAATTTACGCCTGGGCTGCACTTTTTGAAATGTGTTCTATTCCAAAATAATGTATATTCCTTCTTTGCACTGCTCCTTGAGTTCTCATGGATGTTGTTCTTGTAGTGAATGTCAAAATGTCCTTTCAGAATGTAGACAATATCCTTCATCTTCTTCATCAATCTCTGTAGTAATGTTGTCTTCATTCCTAACTGTTTCCTCTACTTCTCACTGCTCCTTTCTATGCTTATTATGATATTGATAGCTATCCCTTGACTGTTCCTTACCATAGTTGACTTATTAGATTGTTTTGAACATTCATGATTATGATTGTAATGATTTTATGACAATCCCATGATTGTTCTTCCTTGTATTGGATAGGACAAGCACTAAATTTGTCCCTCTTATTCCTTGCTGTCATGATTGTTCCTATTAACTATCCTTGTAAATGCATTGCCTTGATCATAGTTGACTATTATTTGGTCTATTTTTCATGACTGTCATCTGCATGCTATTTTGGTACTGATGGAGGCTTAAGTCCAAAAGACATACATTAGATGTCATTGTCTATTTGCTATGCTTCCTATCTAGCTCTTCCATAGTCTTGACACACATGTTATTGCATTTTGTGGATCAATCCATCCTCTCTTCCTTCCTTGACTATCATCAGTGATTTCTCTATAAGTACCTGTACCTACATAGTGAACAAACAAGTTAAGAAAATAAATGAGGTTTATGGCCTCCTCTTGATGATTGTTTGATCATCATCTTTTGCATCATTTTATGGCTATATAGATGCATACCGGAGTTGTTAATCTCTCTTATCATATTGATCAGATGTAAGATAACAAGTACAATTTGAAATTATTGCATATAGAATTGGAAAGGATCCCAAGCTCTGACACCACTCTCCATTATTTCTTGTAGGTTCACTTGGAGATATCAAATGGGCAATTGAAGATGATGCAGATATCAATGAGATTCATCATTCAGGCAATGACAAGTCCCTTTTCTCTTTTATATGTTTCCTTTTACTTTAGATGTACTTGTTATTGTGGATTGCATCATATATAGTTATTCCCACGGCTTGTGTGGGATCATATAAACACTTTTCTTTATGAATGTAAATAGTTATTTCATGCAATGACTTGTGTATCACTTCTCCTTTTTTGTAAATCAATTGCATAAAGATAAATGAAACATTTTTGCATGGTATAGGTGTTCATAATCATGAGTGGACTTAGCAAGCTTTTATGTACCCTTTTTTTGAAATGTATCAAACTTCAATGAATGAACAATAAGGCAACTACAACACAACTTGTAATACATAGATTAGCCTTAATTTCTCCTGTCAGTCCTAGGATATCTCCTTCCTTATTGGAGTATCTTTTTATCTTATCTGGCTCATGTAGCATCTCTAATTTAGCTGCTACATGATTTTGGTAATATGATCACTGAGAGGCCCTCCATCAGGACAGTAGGCCTTCTAGGTTGGCTAGGAACTTGAACCTTCTTCTCCTTTCCTCTTGAACCTATCTGCTACTTCAAAGCAACAAAGATAATTGATGTTACAATATGACCTAATTTGGTTGGAAGCATAATTAGGTAACTATTGTCACATAGAATTGTACCCTGCTTGGAGAGAGTCCAAGCATTCTAATGACACAATGGGAATGAACTCAAGGTGTAGGACCTTGCAAGTTGATATCATACCTCCAGAGAAGCTTGGTTCCTCATTCTAAGCCTAATGCTTAGAGAAAACTAACTAAACCTAGTGCTAATACTGCAGGGGAAAAGGGTTAGGAAGAAACTAAATGCAAATAAAGGTGATGCACTAGATTTAAGTAGTAGTAAGCCTAGAAAAGACACAAAAATGATCTCAATCACAAAGGAGGTTCACACAGACTTATAGGGCTGATTGAGGCTTTGGGATGAAGATCTAACCTATAGAGGAACTTTTTTATTCATAGAATAGATCACAACTTCAATTAAAACACAGAAACCAGAGCATAAGAGAGGCAAGATATTATGGATATATTGATCATGAAGGTCATAATTTTTAGAATGCAAAACAACTCATAGCAGAAAAGGACACGGTATAGTTAATTACAATCATGAGTGGATTAACTAGAAGACAACAGAGGCCAAGCTATAGGCATAGTGAGTTAAATTATGATAATCCTGTACTTACACTAAGAGGTCTGACTACAAGGAATTTGGAAGCATAATAGTCAAGAAATTACTAACTCCTACTTCTATTGAAGATTACAATGCTTATATATCAAATTCTTGTGTAGAGAACATTGAGGTAGGTCCATGAGATTTGAGAACACTAATGTAGACATCAATGTAGAGCTAGAAATAGATGGCAATGAGGACATGACGCATGCCTCTAGCAGACCTGCAACCCAAGGAATGGTTGCCCATACGCAAGAGAGGACATAGCATTGAAGGGGAGAGCCAAAAGGTCGTTGTTGACCACAGAAAGATCTACCACCGAGCCACCAAAATCCCTTTGCATTGAAGAATTGAGCCATCCCTTTTGAATTTCATCTATAGAGCTCACCAACTTGATTGAATGTCTTTGGTGCCACCAGGACATTTAAAAGATCTAAATTTGAATTGGAGCCATTAGATGGCCAAACGGTTATAAGATCGATGGCTCTGTGATCCTCTACATAATACATTTCTTTTAATTCTGTGCTGAGGCTTAAGGATTTGATACGTGGTGCAATATAAATGAGAAAGTCATTTTCTTT
This sequence comes from Cunninghamia lanceolata, assembly GCA_027924645.1. NCBI lineage: Eukaryota > Viridiplantae > Streptophyta > Pinopsida > Cupressales > Cupressaceae > Cunninghamia > Cunninghamia lanceolata. The sequence goes on from BSBN01000413.1 coordinate 465,755, forward strand.
TAATAGTTATCGACAGATATGGGCCCACCTGGAAGATCCTGAAGAGAAGGTGTGAGCCTGCCACATGTCAACATCTCATGGCCACGCATTGCATCTTTTTTGCAAGCAAGATTCACTAGCGACACTGCACTACTGTTCAATCTTCAATGTTGTGGCCCCACTTCATTTCCTTTTTTGACACCTGGCGCTATCTCCACTGTCTGAGAGAGTCAAAGATCTTGCGGCCATAGGCCACGACAAACTTTATAGTTGTCCTCATTTCACAGACGCACAAAAGCAATGTGACATCAGCTTTAGGCAGTCTGCAGGCTCGAGAAATACTTCCATATGGCATCCTCAGGTCCAAGGGACTTAAGATTTAAGGAATGAAGTGATGGGTGCTAAAAGGTAGACCTTAGGACTCAGGGCTGGTAACTTCATGAGATAAAAGGCTCAAGGTCATAACTTAAGTGACCGGCAACCTGGGTTAGGCTGTAATGCCTTGCCAAGAAACCCAAAGGATAACACAACTAAGCTTACAAAAAGGTCATTTTTTTTAAAATGAAAGAAATAACAACAATCATATATTTATTCATAACATTTAAATTAAGCTTTATCCTCTAGGGTTCCATGGCTGCATTACTAACAAACTAAAACAAGATCTAACCAACATTATAAATTAACTAATTATTTTATTTTAAGGCAACAATAACCAAAACAATACCAACAAAATAACCCAACTGCCAAACCATACTTGACTACTATGCAAGATTTGAAAGCAAGACCACCACAACAATGACTGACTATCATGACCAAACTGACAACACTGATAGGGTGCACAACTGGATACTCATCCTCTTTAAGGATGATGGCTAAGCTATGGGACCATATGTTATCTCCATTCAACAGTTCCATTGGTTAAGGCACGCTTAGACATGTTAATTTAGGTGGAGTTGATGCCTGGTACTTGCAGCCTATAGCAAACAATACGGTTGAACCTATATATATATGAAATCATGTAGTCATACACACAGTGAAAGGAAGTCGCAGTGTAGTAGGGTACTCATGCATGAGCAATGCGACACTGTTCCTTTTACCCACACATCAAACATGTAATCACAACACATATAGCAATCAGTCACTGAACGACTAAGTAAGAACCATCATCAGATAGTCGCACGATACTCATAATATGATTGATCCACACAAAACATCATAACCTCCTATGATACAAAATTAGTCACATAAAATTTAATTCTAACATATGACAATCATAGTAAGATCAACATCATAATTACCTGAATGTAAACAGTGTCAGAGCATATGAGTTGTCAGTGTTGCAATAAGGATTATCAATAAAACATACTAACTTCATCTTCATGCTCCTTAGTCTGACCACTTGCACAATCAAGGTGAGAATGGAGGGGCACTACATCCTCCCCCCCTAAAACTTGACTTACTCCTGGAAGTCACAGACTAGGGCAGAAACATAACATATTAGTATTGCAATTTTCTATTGCCAACATACGCATCCATATTAAGCAATTGTTCGTAAAACAGACACAATCATTCAATAAAGACAAGAAGGGCATCAATTCCTCACCGTTAAGATGTATCATGTGATCTACTTATAACCAATCACTCATATTTTGAGAATTTCATACGATTTAGAGAATTACATTCACATATTAAAAAGGAAAAATACATCTCATCTCTTATTTCCACTATGGTTCCAACTAATTACCGAACATGCAAAGTACAATCCTCCGTGGAGTCCTCCCTTGAACACACTATTAGAGGTTCAAAATGAACATGATAGAAACAACACTTAACACAAAACGGAGCCAACAGAAACAAACATTCAGAATAGCCACCATATAAATTTTTAAAAAAATGCAAACCCAAGTGGGGGAATAATCAAATTCAATCTTAAGTCACAAAATACTGGCAATTTTCAACAATAAACCAAGTATAAAGAAAAAAGTTTTGGTGACCACTCCTATCATAAGTGTTAGAAATGAAAGCAACACTACTTCAATGGAAATCTGATTTGAATAAATTTCAGCAATCTTTTAAGTGTGCATTAATAATGGAGATTGTAACAAAACATAAACCCACAATACATAAATATACCAGAAGTAGAATGAAGCACATAACACAAGTGTTTAATGTTGAGAAAACCCTTGTGGGTAAAAAACTCTACCAAGAAAAGAGGCCAAGTTGTATTATCTTCACAAAAGGAGATTACAAATACATTCACTTCCTCTGTCCTTCAACCTTCACTCTGACAGAACCTGGGTACCTATAAATTGTTATATTCCTCTCATCTACTATGCTATGGTTTATATAGAATTTACACAACCTCAAGACATTAAATGACTTCTTACAAGCCCATAACACTTGTCAAGAGTCAACAACACAACCTTGGGCGTCCATGGCCAATAATAGGCTCTTACGGGGTCATAAATGCTATCATACATGCATCCTACACTTGGGAAAATGTGCCCATGCAAGATTGAACGCCTTGGGGCTAAAAATAGCCACTTATAGCATCTTATGATGCGTCATATGTTATTATTAGTCTCATAGATTCTTATGACAACTTACAGTTGTTGTAAGAATCTCTTACACCCTCTTACAACATCTATGATGTGTGTCATAACACTAAAAATGGATTGGTCCTCCACATGTGCACCCCACTTTGACCAATTACCATTTACCATAGTAAATAACATCTCATAACTACCGTTAGTAACTCTGGGACTTACCATGCAGTAACTCTGTAATTACCGTGGACAGTAAATAATTTTTACCACTGTCGGTGAAACTTGTACATCCCTTATGGGTAATTACAAATTACAAATAATAAATGGAATAAATACAATATTGGGATTTACAAGTTTAATGGCACCTTATCCCAACAATAAGAGAGTTCAAGGAAAATAAATTCACTGTTAACCCACCAACAAGACATGAAGCAACTATCAAAAATTTCAAAACAACCAATATTACAAACAAATCCACATCAGGTGTGACTAATTTTAGCCACAAAATGGAGTATCCGCTACACAACACCCCAGGACTCAAAGTCCAGAATGCGTTAGAGAATGTACACCAGACACATGGACAACTAAGTTTTCTACATCTTCATATTTAAACAACTTCTATACAAAAATTTAAGGTAACACAGTCGCTACTTATATACAAAAATTTTCTATCATTAATGCAGTACAATTTCTATTTTACCAAGCTATGAACGTATGCAATTACTTCCTTATGCAAGAAGATATTTATAGAGGGAATGTATGATATCACACACAAGAATAATTCAAAACTGTAATTGACTTACAATATCACATTCATGATCTCATGGGTCCAACACAAGCTCCAATTTGATCTTCTGTACACATTTCTTACACAGGCATACACAATGATAACTTTCATAAATCACAATAGAACTTCCACATGAGGTCATGGCCAACTAAGAACTATATATCAAATTATCAAGAAACCATGCAAAGATACCCCACACACAACAACACCACATAATCCACATGTCTCGCGATGCATGATGCCACTGAGTGATTAAATCATTCCAATACTTACACATATAATGCAATTAACATAAAGATGGTATGGTGCTTACACACCCATAGCTAAACATAACCCCTATGTATGATTACTTCACCAAACTAGCGAACACAAACAACATTGGCCTTACACAATACCCCACACAAAATGGGTACGGGAAATTCACATCACTAGAGGGGCAAATACCACACTCCTAATCACATGCACTAACAATAACCATGCTCCTTACTTCTAAAGCACTAGAGACCACAACAGGAACTCAAGGCCTCAACAAATCAACAAGCACTAACATTCAAAAAACATATATTGTCAAATATAACATCACATTTTCAGAAAAAGAGAGAGAACACATAGCAGGCACATAAATAAAACAAGGCATAAAGAATTTATTTCTTCCTGAATCAAAGAACAAGTCTATAAATTTATCAACCTTCTAACATCATACTAAGGCACATAGGTGAGAGGTACTATTATCAACTCGACACAAGGAGAAAAACACTTAACCTAGAGCAACAACAACAATCTAGAGATCCCAGTGTTGCAACCTAGGCTTTGATACCAAATGTAACGCTTCACCAAGGAACCCAGAGGATAACACAACTAAGCTTACAAAAAGGTCAATTTTTTTTTTAAATGAAAGAAATAAGATCAATCATATATTTATTCATAACATTTAAATTAAGCTTTATCCTCTAGGGTTCCATGGTTGCATTACTAACGAACTAAAACAAGATCTAACCAACATTATGAATTAACTAATTATTTTATTTTAAGGCAACAATAACCAAAACAATACCAACAAAATAACCCAACTGCCAAACCATACCTAACTACTATGTAAGATTGGAAAGCAAGACCACCACAACAATGACTGAATATCATGACCAAACTGACAACACTGACAGGGTGCACAACTGGATACTCATCCTCTTCAAGGATGATGGCTAAGCTAGGGGACCATATGTTATCTCCATTCAATAATTCCATTGGTTAAGACACACTCAGACCTGTTAATTCAGGTGGAGTCGATGCCTGGTACCTGCAGCCTACAACAAACAACATGATCGAACATGTATATATATGCAATCATGTAGTCATACACACAGTGAAAGGAAGTCGCAGTGTAGTAGGGTACTCATGCATGAGTAATGCGACATTGTTCCTTTCACCCACACATCAAACATGTAATCACAACACACATAGCAATCAGTTACTAAATGACTAAGTAAGAACCATCATCAGATAGTCGCATGATACTCATAATACGATTGATCCACACAAAACATCATAACCTCCTATGATACAAAATTAGTCACATAAAACTTAATTCTAACATATGACAATCATAGTAAGATCAACATCATAATTAGCTGAATGTAAACAATGTCGGAGCATATGAGTTGTTAGTGTCGCAATAAGGATTATCAATAAAACATACTAACTTCATCTTCATGCTCCTTAGTCTGACCACCTGCACAATCAAGGTGAGAATGGAGGGGCACTACATAGGCAGTCAACGACAGATTATAACATGCAGGAAGATGACCATAAAGCCTAGGGGTTTAAGAGCATAGAAAACACTTAGGGTTTTAAGGTTTGGACTATTTGGCTTGGAAGCTAAATAGGCCAACAATAATAATTATTTAATCCCACTTGAATCATTCACTCATCACTTTACCCATAAAATTGAATTAATTTAATTAATTCTATAGTTGTACATTTACTAACATTAGCCAAATTAATTAAATAAATATGCAAATATTTATTTGGTTAATTTCCCCAGCTCATTAGACCCAATAAATTAGATAAGTTATGTTTACCTAGTTAACCAACCCTACTAATTAGCATACCCCTAACCTAGTTGACAAAATACCTATTATTAATTAACCACCCTAGCCTACATAACCCCTAGACATAAAATTAATTAAATGAACCCTCATTTAATTAATTTTAACCCCCAATTAATCCATCTATTAATTTTCTCCATCCATCTTAATTAAACTAATCCCCTTGATTAGTTTGGTCAAACCTCACTTAACACTCATCCCCACACCTCCCAAATAAAAAATTACCTTTTATTCCACATAAAGTATTTTTTTATTCTAACTTGTCCTAAGACTCATTTAATGGGCTCTTACAACACCTAATTTGTCCTAGTCTTCATTTAATGGGACTCTTCCCCATGTGAATTAAAAATTCACTTCTAATCCACTTCATCTAACTTAATTAATGCAAACCCCTTTCCAATGTGAATTAAAAATTCACTTTTATTCTCATCCATCCCATATTTTTGATCAAACCCAAGCCCTCCATCTTGCAAGCAACCTCATCCATTGATCTCAACATTAAATATCAACCATTAGATCAAATCTCCCTCCAAAATGCCTATAAATACAACCTCTTCTAAGCCATTTCATCATCTAATCTTTCAGTATTTTTACCATGCTAAAATTTCTCCCATTTCTCTCATCTTGAGCTAGGCTTTGTAGTGATTTGCATTCGAGTCTTTGAGAGCATTTCACATTGGAAGCCATGGGTAAAGCTAGAGCTTTTGGGTGCTAAGCTCTCAACTTTATCAAGGAGGAGGATGACTTCAATGTATAAAAAAGTGTTTGCTTATGCATTTGATTTGTGTTTTTCACCTTGTTTATTTTCCTTGTCTTCATTTGGCACGCCTGGTTTGACCATAGCTCATCTGACGTCGACCTTCTGTCAACACTGGGTGGCCTAGGGAAATATCTCTATCCAGCACCACTCGTCCTCTAGCAATGTCATACATTGGTCGTACTCCAGTGATCGACAATCTCAGAATGCGATATACGTCCTCCAAGGTGATGCCAATCTCATCATGGCCCTATGTGCCCATATGATGGGCATCTCAGCCATTGTCTGAAGCCCCAACCTCCCTAACCTAGCTAGTGTAGCCAAGTCAAACTTTCTAATAACTGCGTAACCATGGGAACATGCCACTTTTGTGAAGCCACAATCCCCCCATCAACCTGCATCTGCAAAATTGTGTCAAAAAAAACTTAGGATTTTTGCAAATCAGTGATGTAGCACTAATTTTGCCCCTTTTGTACCAAAATCAATTTTGGCACCAATTTTAACTAACATGGTGCTATTCCATGGGATCACACCAATCCTGCCAGGTATGGCACCATTCCAGAGGATGGCGTCAGTCTTTCCCCATATAGTGCCATTCGAGAGGATGGCGCTGATTCTTTTGATTATGGTGCTAGTCTGGTGCTTCACCCTCAAAAACCCCATTTCAATTGCCAAACCCTAGGTGTCATTCTAGAGTATGGCACGACAAAACTTGGGTATAGTACCATTCTAGAGGATGGCACCACTGCACCAGCATATGGTGCCAAAACCCAGATGTCCAAATGCATGGCGCCAAACCAAAGTTTGGTGCCACAGAAACCCAACATGGCGTTATTGCATTGCAAAAGCTAACTTTGACATGGCGTCGAACCAGAGCATGGCACCATGAAAAACTCGTATGGCACCAAAACTAACATAAATTCCTCCTGATGGATGGCACCATTCTAGAGGATGGCAGGCCAATTCAGCCTGTGATGGCACCAAATGGGTCTCTAATGGCCCCAGAACCCTAAAGCTACATGTTTCCTAATGTCATAATACCCAAAACCCTAGAATTAAGAAAATTAAGGTTAGTCCACATACTCAGGGCTCTGCCAGTGGTGATCTCATGTATGTACACACGTGCTCTGATAGATGCTCGTACAGGGGGAAAGGTGGGTTCGCCATCTCATCTCCTCTTCTCTGCACTCCTCCAATTGGATCAATGAGTGTAAATGTGGCACTTTGGGCCGACAATTTCTATTTATAGAAGGCCATGTCATCCTCCAACACACTTTTTTCATCCCATGGTGCAAAACATAACCTTTTTCGCCCATTTTTCTTCATGTCAACCTGTTTTTCCATCCTCTATCCATTTTTCACCATCATTTTCCTCCTTTCAAGAGCTCACCCAAAAAAAATTATTTCTTCACCTGACCTCTTAAGGGGGCATCCCTCATCAATTCCATTCCTTCCCATAGCAACTGGGGCAAATTCTTTGACTTGACACCATATCCCTGCTAGGTCATGATGCGACGCCAAAGAGGGGCAAATGTAGACACCTAAAAATGTCTTAACCATCTAACCATCCTCTTACATTGTCAACAACACCAATTCTTCATCTAGTTAATTAATTAAATTATTATTTAATTATTTATTTCATCCCACCTGAAACATTCACTCATCACTTTACCCCTAAAATTGAATTACTTTAATTAATTCAATAGTTACATTTACTAACATTAGCCCAATTAATTAAATAAATATGTAAATATTTATTTGGTTAATTTTCCCATCTCATTTGTAAATTCAAATCGAACTTATAATCTTTGACTTGGATATTTTCTAAAAGTTGGATATTTATATAGCAGACTTAACTTATTACTTTCTTTTGTATTTTAGATGCAATTTCCACTTCTCATACACTTTTGATTTTTGTGTCGATCCATGGTATTACAGGGCAAAGACATTGATATAAATATGTGAGTGACGGTAGGAGTCACACCTATCACAGGTGTGACTTTGTCACCATTTGTATTATAATTGGTTTCACTAATTTTAACAGTTACTAATCACCGTTTAGAATGCAGAAGATGTTTATGCTTTGGTAATATATCATTTGATCATGCTATATTGATATTTATCTTAACATACCTTATATATTAAGTATGACTATATAAGTAATATTTAATATTACTTATATATAAATTTTGATTATTATGTTATTTGATCGAAGCTACAAACAACTCAACACTCCCTCTTAGCTCGGGAAGATAACAATATCACAATAATCTCTGTGAATATCAATTATCTGATCTATAATGAATTACTCAAAGTAATTTAATATCACATAACTCATGATATATAGTATCACCTATCTCATGATATGTAGCATCACCTACCTCGTTATACTAAAGGATATACTATACTCGAGAACATTACATTCTCCTTATATATATCCTAGTTATGGTATGTACAGTGACATTAAGTCACATAATGTCTACCATAACTTAATCATGATAACTCCATGATTCATACCAATATCAAGTCACATGATATCAGTCTAATGAACATTATAAGATCGTCACCTTATAATGTTAGGTACAAGTGTAGATTATCCAAAAAATTGTCACCTTTGGAAATAAACATAGAATGGGTAGGCCCATAATGTCATAGAGTCACACATATGACACAAGATGTTTACACATTAAACATCTTTAATATATTAGTACAAATCAATTAGAATTTTACATTTCAATCATACCAAGATTTTTTCTGAAGTATTCAACTTTTACCTTAAGGAGTGGTTTAGTAAGAATATTTGTAGTTTGATCTCCTGTATTGATATACTCCAACTGAATCACATTCCTTTCCACCATATCAAGCACATAGTGATGAGGAATCTCAATATGTTTAGATCTATCATGGAATACTAGATTCACGGATAGCTTAATACAACTTTGATTGTCACAGTGGATGATAGTTGATTTCAGAGGTTTACCAAATAATCCCACAAGTAGTTTTCTAAGCCATACTGCCTCTCTAGCAGCCATAGAAGTTGCAATATATTCAGCTTCTGTAGAACTCTGAGCAACTGAAGACTATTTTCTGCTGATCCATGATATCATTGCTGACCCTAAACTAAAACAACATCCGGAGGTGCTCTTCCAGTCAGTTACACTTCCAGCCCAATCTAAATCTGTGAATGCATGTAGATCTAAGTCAACCTTTTCATATTTTAAGCCATAATTTAGAGTACCTTGAAGGTATCTCATTATATGTTTCACAGCCACAAGATGTATCTCCTTGGGCTCACACATAAACTGACTTAAGGCATTTACAACATAACAAATATTAGGTCTGGTATTGACCAAATACATCAAGGATCTAAATATCTATCTAAATAGAGTGGGATCTACCAACGGAGAATCTGCTGCTGCTTCCTTCAATTTATGAAGATTTGTTTCCATGGGGGAAGACATAGGTCTACATTCCATCATACCAAACTTTTTTAATATATGAATTGTGTACTTCCCTTGGTTTAGAATAATACAGTCTGATTTCTGCCATACTTCCAGTCCAAGGAAGTAGTGTAATAGACCTAAGTCCTTCATGTCAAATTCTGAAGCTAGATCTTTCTTACACTGATCAATAAGGTAATTTTCTCCTGTAATCAATTGATCATCAACATATAATATCAATATTAACATATCACTTTTGCTTTGTTTGAAGTAGAGATTTGGATCTGCATCATTCTTTGAGAAGCCTAATCTCAAGAGATAACTGTCAATTCTTTCATACCAGGCTTTGGGGGCCTGTTTAAGTCCATATAGAGCTTTCTTTAATTTACATACATGGGATCCTGTATAGTGAATCTCAAATCCTTCGGGTTGCTCTAAGTAAACCTCTTCTTCAATGGTTCCATTTAAGAAAGTAGTTTTTACATCCATTTGATGGACTTTCCACCCTTTGGCAGCTGCAATAGCTAGAACTGCCTTGACTGATGTATATCGAGCAACTGGAGCAAAGGTTTCATCATAATCAATTCCTTCCTTTTGTGAAAATCCTCTGGCTACAAATCTTGCTTTGTATTTCCCTATACTGTCATCTGCAGCATGTTTGATTTTAAATAGCCATTTTGAAGAAACAACAGATTTCCCTTTTGGTCTAGGTACTATATCCCACACATCATTCTTTAGGATGGATTGATACTCCTTTGTCATGGCATCCTTTCATACTTGGTGCTTAAGAGCTTCTATATCACTAGAAGGTTTTGATTTAATGAATTCACTCATTAAAGCTACACAACTAGAGAATCTCTTAGGTCTTGTGCTTTGCCTAAAAGTCCCTGATGGAGTGGCATAATTTTTAGCTTCTTCCATTGTTTTGGTGGCCCAGAGTGGTCTTTTCTTGGGATTTTCTAGTGATGTGATTTGTTCATGGTTTACCTCTTCCTAAGGATACTCCCTCTGAAACTCAAGTGTGGGATCCTTTTGAATTTCTGACTCAATATCATTTTCGGCTCTTTTGAAAGCTATGTCTTCCTCAAAAATGACATCTCTGCTAAGTTCAATCTGTCTTTGACCAGGTATATATATTCTATAAGCTTTTGATGTTTCACTATAACCTACAAAGATGCCTTTTCTCCTAGAAGGTTCTAGCTTAGTTCTTTTCTCTTTGGACACATGACTGTAAATAGGACAACCAAATATCCTTAAATGACTAATGTCTAGTTTTGTGCTAGTGAAGGCTTCTTCAGGAGTTTTGTCATCAATATGAGAGTGAGGACATATGTTCTGTATATAGACAGTAGTACTAGATGCTTCTGCCCAAAGTGAAGTGTCTATATTCTGATAAAGTAACATAGCCCTAGCAGCTTCTACAATGGTTTTATTTTTTCTTTCTACAACTCCATTTTGTTAAGGATTATAAGGTACAGTGAACTCCCTCTTAATCCCATTTTCATATTCATAATCATTTACATTCACTTTCATAATCATATTTATATCCATATTTATATTCATGATCAAAGGCCTTATGCTCTACCCTTGAGAGGATCATGTGTCACCCTATCATTAATCCATCTCTAGCTCCATAGGTATGGTTCATTGAGGAGCCATTAACCATCCCATACGGAGGCCCAAAGGCTTCACTCCCACACAGAGTTCTTCACCATATGGCTTGATGGAACTTCATGTCCACACAAAATTCTTCATCCCACCAAGAGTCACCTCACATCAGGCACATTTAACATTGATGAGCTCATCATTACCATAGGCCCAAGGACTTCACACCCACACAGTGTTCTTTGTCTCTTGGCTCAAGGGACATCACACCCACACAGTGTTCTTCATCCACTTGAGGGTTACCTAGGTCCAACATACAATATCCTAACTTACTCATACACCTAGGATAACGAGACGATTAATGATGAGGCTACTCCTTTTCTTGGATATAGCACAATCCTATGATTTCTAAGTCTTTGTTGATATTTCATATGATGACTTATCATTTTGGCCTCATATCATATGGCCCATCATATATGATCTAATGTTTGATCACTTTCCATTATCATTATTGATCATGTTCATTCTATATATACACATTTATGATATTAATTCATTCTTCCTTGTATATTCATTTATAATGACATTCATTTGTTCATCCATTATATGTAATCAAGATTCCATATTCATGATGATAATGTACATAAATATCCTATGTCAATTATATGACTAATTTCATTTAATTGCTATTCTAGTCAATATAATGTAATGCATTCCTATAAGCTAATCATATCTTATTTCATGTCATTCATTTCTATCATTTACCAATGTATCATTAAGTAATGCATTTGCAACTATATATTACTTATTGCAATATGAATATGCATATCTTCAGAAATTTCCTTAAGACATTTATAAGTTCAATATATAATAGAGATTCTATACCTTTGCTGATTTAATTGCAGATCGATTGATTCCTCTCCTTCCTTGATGCCTATCGATCTTCTTCATTGACTCCTTTTATTTCCCTTTAAGGGATGCAACTTCACCAATCATTACAAATCCTTTCATATATTATTTGCTCATGATTGCTACTATCTTTAATTAGATCTATCCTCCTAACATAGATTGCTACTCCTTATACTCATGGATCGCTGTTATGAAGATAACGATTTACGCATCTTGATTTTCTTTACACCCTTTTCTTTTTGCTATTCTTTCCTTCCAATGTCTTCGAATCGGATTGTTGTTGCCATTTGAGAAATGAGATATATTAAATCTGAATTTCTCAAGTTTGATTTTCTGCCTGGATTCTGCTTAACTTGGCTCTGATACCATGTAAATTCAAATCGAACTTATAATCTCTAACTTGGATATTTTCTAAAAGTTGGATATTTATATAGTAGACTTAACTTATTACTTTCTTTTGTATTTCAAATGCAATTTCCACTTCTCATACACTTCCGATTTTTGTGTCAATCCATGGTATTGTAGGGCAAAGACATTGATATAAATATGTGAGTGACGGTAGGAGTCACATATGTGATAGACGTGACTCCTCAAGGAGTCATGCCTATCATAGGTGTGACTTTGTCACCGTTTGTATTCTAATTAGTTTCACTAATTTTAACAGTTACTAATCACCGTTTAGAATGTAGAAGATGTTTATGCTTTGGTAATATATCATTCGATCATGCTATATTGATATTTATCTTAACATACCTTATATATTAAGTATGACTATATAAGTAATATTTAATATTACTTATATATTCATATTTATTATTATGTTATCTGATCGAAGCTACAAACAACTCAACATCATTAAACCCAATTAATTAGATAAATTATGTTTATCTAGTTAATTATCCCTACTAATTAGCCTACCCCTAACCTAGTTGATTAAATACCTATTATTTAATTAGCTACCCTAGCCTACATAACCCCTAGACCTAAAATTAATTAAATGAACCCTCATTTAATTAATTTTAACCCCTCATTAATCTATCTACTAAATTTCTTCAGCCATATTAATTAAACTAATCCCCTTGATTAGTTTGGTTAAACCTCACTTAACACTCATTCCCACACCTCCCAAATAAAAAATTACCTTTTATTCAACATAAAGTAATTTTTTATTCTAACTTGTCCTAAGACTCATTTAATGGGCTCTTACAACACCTAATTTATCCTAGACTTTATTTAATGGGACTCTTCCCCATGTGAATTAAAAATTCACTTCTAATCCCCTTCATCTAACTTTATTAATGCAAACGCCTTTCCAATGTGAATTAAAAATTCACTATTATTCTCATCCATCCACTATTTTTGATCAAATACAAGCCCTCCATCTAGAAAGCAACCTCATCCATTGATCTCAACATTAAATCTCAACCATTGGATCAAATCTCCCTCCAAAATGCCTATAAATACAACCTCTTCTAAGCCATGCTAAAATGTCTCCCATCTCTCTCATCTTGAGCTAGGCTTGTAGTGATTTGCATTTGAGTCTTTGAGAGTATTTCACATTGGAATCCATGTGTAAAGCTAGATCTTTTGGGTGGTAAGCTCTCAACCTTATCAAGGAGAAGGAGGACTTCAAGGTATAAAAAAGTGTTTGCTTATGCATTTGATTTTTATTTTTCACCTTGCTTGTTTTCCTTGTCTTCATTTGGCATGTTCAGTCAGACCATAGCTCATCTGACATTGACCCTCTATCAGCATCGGGTGGCTTGGACCAAAAACTCTGTCCAACACCACTCATCCTCTAGCAATGTCATACGTTAGCTACACTTTGGCAATCGACAACCTCAGAATGGTATATACTTCCTCCAAGGTGATGATAATCTCACATGTGGGAAGGAGGAATGAGTAGGTCTCTTTCTACCATCGCTCTACTAGGGTTGTCATCATAGCTCTATGTGCCCGTATGATGGGTATCTCAACCACTATTCGTAGCCCCAACCTCCCTAACCTGGCTAGTGTAGCCTGGTTGAAATAGTCTAACAACTCTATAACCACAGGAACACACTACTCTTGTGAAGCCACAATCCCCCCATCAACCTGCATCCACCAAAATGTGTCAAAACAAACGTAGCATTTTTGCAAATTAGTGATATAGTGCTAATTTTCCCCTTTTGGCACCAAAATCAATTTTGGCTCCAATTTTAACTGACATGGTGCCATTCCATGGGATCATGCGAATCCTGCTAGGTATGGCACCATTCCAGAGGATGGCACCAGTCTTTCCCCATATAACACCATTCGAGAGGATGATGCTGATTCTTTTGATTATGGTGCCAGTCTGGCGCTTCACCCTCAAAAACCCCATTTCACTTGCCAAACCCTAGGTGCCATTCTAGAGTAAGGCACCATAGAACTTTGGTATGGCACCATTCGAGAGGATGGCATCAATGTGCCAACATATGGTGCCAAAACCCAGAAGCCCAAACACATGGTGCCAAACTAGAGTTTGGCGCCACATAAACCCAACATGCTGTCATTACACCGAAAAAAGCTAAATTCAACATGGCGTCAAACCAAAGCATGACACCATGAAAAACTTGTATGGTGCAAAACTAACCTAAATTCCTCCTAACGGATGGCGCCATTCTAAAAGATGGCACCAATATGGCCCATGATGGCGCCAAATGGGTCTCCAATGGTGTCAGAACTATAAACCTACCCATTTCCTGATGTCATAAATACCTAGAATCCTAGAATTGACAAAATTAAGGTTAGTCCACATACACGAGGGTCTGCCATTGATGATCTCATGTATGTGCACACGTGCTCCAATAGATACTTCTAGTGGGGGAAAGGGGGGTTCTCCATCTCGTCTACTCTTCTCTCCTCTCCTCCAATTGGCTCAATGAGTACAAATGTGGCACTTTGCACCCACAATTTCTATTTATAGCAGGTCATGTCATCCTCCAACACACGTTTTCCACCCCAGGGTGCAAAACATAACCCTTTTCACTTGTTTTTCTTCATGTCAACCTATTTTTCCATCCTCTATCCATTTTTTACCATCATTTCCTCCTTTCGAGAGCTCACCTGAAATTTTTTTAATTTTTCACATGACCTCTTGAGGGGGCATCCCTCATCCATTCCATTCCTTCCCGAGGCATTTGGGGCAAATTCTTTGACTTGACGCCATATCCCTACTAGGTCACGATGCCACGTCAAAGAGGGGCAAATGTAGACACCTAAAAATGTCTTAACCATTTAGCCATTCTTTTACATTGTCCACAACACTGATTCTTCATCTAATTAATTAATTAAATTATTATTTAATTAAATATTTCATCCCACCTAAAACATTCACTCATCACTTTACCCATAAAATTGAATTAATTTAATTAATTTGATAGTTACATTTACTAACATTAGCCCAATTAATTAGATAAATTATGTTTATCTAGTTAATCAACCCTACTAATTAGCCTACCTTTAACCTAGTTGATTAAATACATATTATTTAATTAGCTACCCTAGCCTACATAACCCCTAGACCTAAAATTAATTAAATGAACCCAAAATTAATTAATTTTAACCCCTAATTAATCCATCAACTAATTTTCTCCAACCAAATTAATTAAACTAATCTCCTTGATTAGTTTGGTCAAACCTCACTTAACACTCATCTCCACACCTCCCAAATAAAAAAATTACCTTTTATTCAACAAAAACTAATTTTTTACTCTAACTTGTCCTAAGACTCATTTAATTGGCTCTTACAACACCTAATTTTTCTTAGTCTTCATTTAATGGGACTCTACCCCATGTGAATTAAAAATTCACTTTTAATCCCCTTCATCTAACTTCGTTAATGCAAACCCCTTTCCAATGTGAATTAAAAACTCACTTTTATTCTCATCCATCCCATATTTTTGATCAAATCCAAGCCCTCCATCTTGAAAGCAACCTTATCCATTCATCTAAACATTAAATATCAACCATTGGATCAAATCTCCCTCCAAAATGCCTATAAATACAACCTCTTCTAATCCATTTCATCATCCAATCTTTGAGTACTGTTACCATGCTAAAATTTCTCCCATCTCTCTCATCTTGAGCTAGGCTTGTAGTGATTTGTATTCAAGTCTTTGAGAACATTTCACATTGGAAGCCATGGGTAAATCTAGAGCTTTTGGGTGCTAAGCTCTCAACCTTATCTAGGAGGACTTTAAGGTATAGAAAAGATTTTTCTTATGCATTTGATTTGTGTTTTTCACCTTTCTTGTTTTCCTTGTCTCTTTTTAGCACACCTGATCTACCATATCTCATCTGACATCGACCCTGTGTCAGCACTGGGTGGCTTGGGGCAAAAGCTTTGTCCAGCGCCACTCATCCTCTAGCAATGTCATACATCAACCGCACTCTAGCGATCAACAACCTCAAAATGTGATATACGTCCTCCAAGGTGATGTTAATATCACCTGTGGGAAGGAGGAATAAGCAGGTCTCCCTCTGCCATCGCTCTACTAGGGCCATCATCATGGCCCTATGTTCTCGTATGATGGGCATCTCGGCCACTGTCCATAGCCACAACCTCCCTAACCTAGCTAGTGTAGCTAGGTCGAAACCGTCTAACAACTGCATAACCGCGGGAAGCCACCACTCCCACAAAGCTACAATCCCGCCGTCAACTTGTATCTGTATAAATGTCTAAAAAAACCTAGCATTTCTGTAAATTAGGGATACAGCGATGATTTTTCCCCTTTTAACTGACATGGCACCATTCCACAGGATCACGCCAATCCTACCAGGTATGGCACCATTCCAGAGGATGGCACTAGTCTTTTCCCATATAGAACCATTTGAGAGGATGGCATTGATTCTTTTGATTATGGTGCTAGTCTGGTGCTTCACCCTTAAAAACCCAATTTCACTTGCCAAACCCTAGGCGCCATTCCAGAGTATGCCACCACAAACTTGGGTATGGCACCATTCCAGAGGATGGCGCCATTCAACCAGCATATGTTGCTAAATCCTAAATGTCCAAATGCATGGTGCTAAACCAGAGTTTGGTGCCATAGAAACCCAACATGGCATCATTGCACTGAAAAAGCTAAATTTGACATGGCATCGAATCAGAGCACGGCACCACAAAAAAACTCATATGGCACCAAAGCTAACCTAAATTCCTCTTGATGGATGGTGCCATTCTAGAGGATGGCGCCAATCCAACCCGTGATGGCACCAAATGGCTCTCCGATGGTGCCAGAACCCTAAACCTACCCATTTCCCAATGTCATAAACACCCAAAACCCTAGAATTGACAAAATTAAGGTTAGTCAACATACCCAAGGTTCTGCCAGTGGTAATCTCATGTACGTGCGCATGCGCTCTGATAGATGCTCATAGCAGGGGAAAGGTGGGATTGCCATCTCATCTACTCTTCTCTCCTCTCCTCCAATTGGCTCAATGAGTGCAAATGTGGCACTTTGGGTCCACAATTTCTATTTATAGAAGGCCATGTCATCCTCCAACACACTTTTTCCATCCCAAGGTGCAAAACATAACCTTTTTCGCTCATTTTTCTTCATGTCAACCTGTTTATTCGTCCTCTATCCATTTTTCACCATCATTTTCCTCTTTTCAAGAGCTCACCTGAAAAAAAAAATGTTTTTTCACCTGACCTCTCGAGGGGGCATCCCTCATCCATTCCATTCCTTCCTGGGGTAGTTGGGGCAAATTCTTTAACTTGATGCCATATCCCTTGTAGGTCATGACGCCACATCAAAGAGGGGCAAATGTAGACACCTAGAAATGTCTTAACCATCTAACCATTCTCTGACATCATCCACAACACCAATTATTCATCCAATTAATTAATTAAATTATTATTTAAATAATTATTTCATCCCACCTAAAACATTCACTCATCACTTTACCCATAAAATTGAATTAATTTATTTACTTCAATAGTTACATTTACTAACATTAGCCCAATTAATTAAATAAATATGCAAATATTTATTTGGTTATTTTCCTATCTTATTAAACCCAATTAATTAGATAAATTATGATTATCTAGTTAATCAACCCTACTAATTAGCGTACCCCTAACCTAGTTGATTAAATACCTATTATTTAATTAGCTACCCTAGCCTACATAACCCCTAGACATAAAATTAATTAAATGAACCATCATTTAATTAATTTTAATCCCTAATTAATCTATCTACTAATTTTCTCTAGCCATATTAATTAAACTCATCCCCTTGATTAGTTTGGTCAAACCTCACTTAACACTCATCCCCACACCTCCCAAATAAAAAATTTACCTTTTATTCCACATAAAGTAATTTTTTATTCTAACTTGTCCTATGACTCATTTAATAGGCTCTTACAACACCTAATTTGTCCTAGTCTTCATTTAATGGGACTCTTCCCCATGTGAATTAAAAATTCACTTCTAATCCCCTTCATCTAACTTCATTAATGCAAACCCCTTTCCAATGTGAATTAAAATTTCAATTTTATTCTCATCCATCCTATATTTTTGATCAAATCCAAGCCCTCCATCTTGCAAGCAACCTAATCTATTGATCTCAAAATTAAATCTCAACCATTGGATCAAATCTTCCTCCAAAATGCCTATAAATACAACTTCTTCTAAGCCATTTAGTCATCCAATCTTTGAGTATTGTTACCATGCTAAAATTTCTCCCATCTCTCTCATCTTGAGCTAGGCTTGTAGTGATTTGAATTTGAGTCTTTGAGAGCATTTCACATTGAAAGACATGGGTAAAGCTAGAGATTTTGGGTGCTAAGTTCTCAACCTTATCAAGGAGGAGGAGGACTTCAAGGTATGAAAATGTGTTTGCTTATGCATATGATTTGTGTTTTTCACCTTGTTTGTTTTCCTTGTCTTCATTTGGCACTCCCAGTCTAAGCATAGCTCATCTGATGTCAACCCTGTGTCAGCACCGGGTGGCTTGGGGAAAAATCTTTATCCATCACCACTCGTCCTCTAGCAATGCCATACATCGGCCCACTCCATCGATCAACAACATCAGAATGTGATATACATCCTCCAAGGTGAAGGAGGAATGAGGTCTTTCTCTGCCATTGCTCTACTAGGGCCGTTATCATGGCCTTATGTACCCGTATGATCGGCATCTCTACCACTATCCGTATCCCCAACCTCCCTAACCTAGAAAGTGTAGCTGGGTCAAAACCATCTAACAACCTCATAACTATGGGAAGACACCACTCCCGCAAAGCCACAATGCCCTATCAACCTGCATCCGCAAAAATGTGTCAAAAAAACTTGGCATTTTTACAAATCAGTGATATAGCACTAATTTTTCCCCTTTTGGCGCCAAAATCAAATTTGGTGCCAAAATCAAATTTGGCACCAATTTTAACTGACATGGTGCCATTCCACGAGATCACGCCAATCCTACTAGGTATGGTGCCATTGTAGAGGATGGCACCAAACTTTCTCCATATAGCGCCATTTGAGAGGATGGCACTGATTCTTTTGATTATGGCACCAATCTGGTGCTTCATTCTCAAAAACCCTATTTCTCTTGTCAAACCATAGGCACCATTCCAGAGGATGGCACTATTGCGCCAAAACCCAAATGCCCAAATGCATGGAGCCAAACTAGAGTTTGGTGCCATAGAAACCCAACATGGCATCATTGTGCTGAAAAGGCTAAATTTGACATGGTGTCAAACCAAAACATGGCACCACGAACAACTTGTTTGGCACCAAAACTAGCCTAAATTCCTCCTGATAGATGACGCTATTCTAGAGGATTGTACCAATCTGGCTTGTGATGGTGCCAAATGGTTCTCTAATGGTGCAAAACCATAAACCTACCCATTTCCTGATGTCATAAATACACAAAACCATAGAATTGACAAAGTTAACATTAGTCCACATACCCAGGGGTCTGCCAACAATGATCTCATGTACATGCGCACATGCTCCAATAGATGCTCGTAGCGGGGGAAAGGTGGGTTCGCCATCTTGTCTTCTCTTCTCTCCTCTCCTCCAGTTGTCTCAATGAGTCAAATGTGGCACTTTGGGCCCACAAAATTTCTATTTATAGAAGGCCATATCATCCTCCAACACACTTTTTCCATCCCAGGGTGCAAAACATAACCTTTTTCGCTCGTTTTTCTTCCTATCAACCTATTTTTCTGTCTTCTATCCATTTTTCACCATCATTTTCCTCCTTTTGATAGCTCACCTAATTTTTTTTAATTTTTTCACCCAACCTCTCAAGGGGGCATCCCTCATCGATTCCATTCCTTCTCGGGGTAGCTGGGGTAAATTCTTTGACTTGACGCCATATCCCTACTAGGTGATGATGCCACATCAAAGAGGGGCAAATGTAGACACCTAAAAATGTCTTAACCATCTAACCATCCTCTTACATCGTCCACAACACTAATTCTTCGTCCAATTAATTAATTAAATTATTATTTAATTAATAATTTCATCCCACCTGAATCATTCACTCATCACTTTACCCATAAAATTGAATTAATTTAATTAATTCAATAGTTAATTTTTTTTGGTTGGTAAGATAGATTATATTGAAATATCAAAAAAGAGAATTAAATAGAGATTATGCCTCTCAGGTAGCTTCCTGTCAATATTCTTCTACCTCAGTTTACTCAAAATGACCACGTAGCGTCCATAGCAAAACTTACACGTAGGCAACTATCCCAGTGAAAGGATCATCTACACCCCCAAACCCAAACCACCTTTGCATCCTAGTCCCCAACCCAAACAAATATACTGTAGATATATATAAACACAAAGCATAAACACATTACCAAAGACCCTTATTATCTCACCCTACTCAAAGAGGAAATCCCTGAATTCAACAATCCATTTGAAACCCTCGATCGCTGATAGATTAGGTATCCTCTGCTTATGTCCAAAAGAAATGGGTAATACTTTACCACCTCCCTAGGCTAGTTGATTTTGTACAGGTCCCATGGCCTTGGTAACCCTACACCAATCGCTGCTACATATAACACTTCATTCAAACCTTCTAGCAGTTTTGGCTTAATCAAGCTTCATGCCAAAATGTGCATCTCTTCCTTAGGCACCATCAAATATAACAATGATGTCACGAACTACAAGATTATATTAGAATCTACTCTATAATGTTCCCTGTTTTCCATGAAAGCCTTCCCTAAAATAAGCTTGGTGGCTCTGATCATGAAGGCGTCATTCTGCAATAACACCCTCCGCAGATGCTGGTCTATTATTCTACCTAAAAAGCCATCTACCTAACCCTACTGGTTAAGTAGATGGGAGACTCCATTCCTCCAAAGACCAAACTATCTGCTAATAAATGGAAAAAAAGATAGGGAGTGCCTGCCATTAACTTAAATTATAAAACCCACCATAGAGAACCTCCTCTTTCATTGAGTAATTATGCCAGGTTATCTCAGCCTTCATAATTAGAAAGAAATGTGTGTCGTACTCATCAATACTTAACCTCCTTACAGTCAGTGTTTCCTTCTTAATTTGGCATGAGTCGAAAGATCTGGGGAATGACAAACCTATCATATAAATGATTAAGGATGTCCTCTCTACCTTCCTTCGCTCTATTGCATAAATATTTCATATGTGTGAGGTGTATCTTTGATCAGACTCGGGAAACCTCCAGTCCTTGCAAAAGACACTCCCCCACACTCAGAGTCTAGTGGCTTCTAGTGACTTCACCCCGTTGATGACAGAGCTTCCAGCTCACCCTCTCCCTACCAAGTCAGCCACTCCACACTAGTTGTGGAGTGGCGCCCTCCCTTCCACCCACAATTCAATAGTTACATTTACTAACATTAGCCCAATTAATCAAATAAATATGCAAATATTCATTTGGTTAATTTCCCCATCTCATTAAAACTAATTAATTAGATAAATTATGTTTATCCAGTTAATCAACCCTACTAATTATCCTAAGCCTAACCTAAATGATTAAATACCTATTATTTAATTAGCTACCCTAGCCTACATAAACCCTAGACCTAAAATTAATTAAATGAACCCTCATCTAATTAATTTTAACCCATAATTAATCTATCTACTAATTTCCTCCAGCCATATTAATTAAACTAATCCCCCTGATTAGTTTGGTCAAACCTCACTTAACACTCATCCCCACACCTCCCAAATAAAAAATTATCTTTTATTCCACATAAAGTAACTTTTTATTCTAACTTGTCCTAAGACTCATTTAATGGGCTCTTACAACACCTAATTTGTCCTAGTCTTCATTTAATGGGACTCTTCCCCTTGTGAATTAAAAATTAACTTCTAATCCCCTTCATTTAACTTCATTAATGCAAACCCCTTTCCAATGTGAGTTAAAATTTCACTTTTATTCTCATCCATCCAATATTTTTCTTCAAATCCAAGCACTCCATTTTGCAAGCAACCTCATCCATTGATCTCAACATTAAATCTCAACCATTGGATCAAATCTCCCTCCAAAATGCCTATAAATACAACATCTTTTAAGCCATTTCATCATTCAATCTTTGAGTATTGTTACCATGCTAAAATAACTTCCATCTCTCTCATCTTGAGCTAGGCTTGTACTAATTTGTATTTGAGTCTTTGAGAGCATTCAACATTGGAAGCCATGGGTAAAGCTAGAGCTTTTGGGTGCTAAGCTGTCAGCCTTATCAAGGAGGAGGAAGACATCATGCTATAAAAAAGTGTTTTCTTATGCATTTGATTTTTGTTTTTCACCTTGTTTGTTTCCCTTGTCTTCATTTGGCACTCCCGGTTTGACTATAGCTCATTTGATGTTGACCCTGTGTGAGCAGCGAGTGGTCTAGGTCAAAATCTCTATCCAGCACCGTTCGTCCTCTAGCAATGTCATACATTGGCCACACTCTGGCAATCAGAAACCTCAGGATGCGATATACATTCTCCAAGGTGATGGAAATCTCACCTATGTGAAGGAGGAATGAGCAAGTCTTGCTCTGCCATCGCTCTACTAGGGTTGTCATCATGGCCCTATGTTCTCGTATGATGGACATCTCGACCACTGTTTGTAGCCCCATGGTCAAAATCGTCTAACAACTGCATAACCATGGGAACACATTGCTCCCATGAAGCCACAATCCCCCCATCAACATGCATCCACAAAAATGTGTCAAGAAAACTTAGCATTTTTTGCAAATTAGTGATATAGCACTGATTTTTCCCCTTTTGGCACCAAAATCAATTTTGGCCCCAATTTTAACTGACATGGCGCCATTCCACGGGATCATGCCAATCTTGCCAGGTATGGCACCATTCTAGAGGATGGCGCCAGTCTTTCCCCATATAGTGCCATTCAAGGATGGCACCGATTCTTTTAATTACGGCACCAGTCTGATGCTTCACCCTCAAAAACCCCATTTCAATTGCCAAACCCAAGGTGCCATTCCTATGTATGGCGCCACAAAACTTGGGTATGGCGCCATCCCAGAGGATGGCACCACTATGCCAGCATATGGCGCCAAACCCTAGATGCCCAAATGCATGGCGCCAAACTAGAGTTTGACACCACAAAAACCCAACATGGCATCATTGTGCTAAAAAAGCTAAATTTGACATTGCGTTGAACCAAAGCATGGTGCTACGAAAAAATCGTATGCCGCCAAAAAAACCTAAATTCCTCCTGATGGATGGTGCCAATCCAGCTTGTGATGGCGCGAAATAGGTCTCCGATGGTGCTAGAACCCTAAACCTACCCATTTACCAATGTCATAAATACCCAAAACCCTATAATTGACAAAGTTGAGGTTAGTTGACATACCTAGGGGTCTACCAATGGCGATCTCATGTACTAGATGCTCATAGCGGGGGAAAGGTAGGTTCACCATCTCATCTCCTCTTCTCTCCTCTCATCCAATTGGCTCAATGAGTGCAAGTGTGGCACTTTGGGCCCACAATTTCTATTTACAGAAGGCCATGTCATTCTCCAACATACTTTTTCCATCGTAGAGTGCAAAACATAACCTTTTCTCCTGTTTTTCTTCCTATCAACCTGTTTTTCCATCCTCTATCTATTTTTGACCATCATTTTCCTCATTTCAAGAGCTCACCCAAAATTTATTTATTTTGTCACCTGACCTCTCGAGGGGGCATCCCTCATCCATTCCATTCCTTCCCGGGGCAGCTGGGGCAAATTCTTTGACCTAACACCATATCCC
The DNA here is from genome assembly GCA_027924645.1 of Cunninghamia lanceolata. Classification (NCBI taxonomy): domain Eukaryota; kingdom Viridiplantae; phylum Streptophyta; class Pinopsida; order Cupressales; family Cupressaceae; genus Cunninghamia; species Cunninghamia lanceolata. Next base: position 490,102 of record BSBN01000413.1, read on the forward strand.
TGCTAAGTCACGATGCCACGTCAAAGAGAGGCAAATGTAGACACCTAAAAATATCTTAACCATCTAACCATCCTCTGACATTGTCCACAACACCAATTCTTCGTCTAATTAATTAATTAAATATGCAAATATCTATTTGGTTAATTTCCCCATCTCATTAAACCCAATTAATTAGATAAATTATGTTTATCTAGTTAATTAGCCCTACTAATTAGTCTACCCTTGACCTAGTTGATTAAATACTTATTATTTAATTAGCTACCTTAGCCTACATAACCCCTAGACCTAAAATTAATTAAATGAACCCTCATTTAATTAATTTTAACCCATAATTAATCCATCTACTAATTTTCTCTAGCAATATTAATTAAACTAATCCCCTTGATTAGTTTGGTCAAACCTCACTTAACACTCATCCCCACACCTCCCAAATAAAAAATTACCTTTTATTCCACATAAAGTAATTTTTTATTCTAACTTGTCCTAAGACACATTTAATGGGTTCTTACAACACCTAATTTGTCCTAGTCTTCATTTAATGGGACTCTTTCCCATGTGAATTAAAAATTCACTTCTAATCCCCTTAATCTAACTTCATTAATGCAAAACCCTTTGCAATGTGAATTAAAAATTCACTTTTATTCTCATCCATCCAATATTTTTGATCAAATCCAAGCCCCCCATCTTGCAAGCAACCTCATCCATTGATCTCAATATTAAATCTCAACCATTGGATCAAATCTCCCTCCAAAATGCATATAAATAGAACCTACTCTAAGCCATTTCATCATCCAATCTTTGAGTATTGTTACCATGCTAAAATTTCTCCCATCTCTCTCATCTTGAGCTAGGCTTGTAGCAATTTGCATTTGAGTCTTTGAGAAAATTTCACATTGGAAGCCATAGGTAAAGGTAGAGCTTTTGGGTTCTAAGCTCTCAAACTTATCAAGGAGGAGGAGGACTTCTAAGTATAAAAAAGTGTTTGCTTATGCATATGATTTGTGTTTTTGACCTTTTTTGTTTTCTTTGTCTTCATTTGGCACCCCCGGTCTAACCATAGCTCATCTGACATCGACTCTATGTCAGCACCGAGTGGCTTGGGGCAAAAGCTCTGTCCAATGCCGCTTGTCCTCTAGCAATGTCATACGTCGGTTGTACTCCAACGATCAACAACCTCATAATGCGATAGACGTCCTCCAAGGTGATGGTAATCTTACCTGTGGGAAGGAGGAATGAGCAGGTCTCGTTCCACCTTCGCTCTACTAGGACCGTCATCATTGAAAGAAAGCTAGGTGTGCGGAAATTGGTTCCTACACTAATCTAATGAGGAGAGATGTGTGCAAATTGTAGCAATACACAACACAAGAATGTGGACAGAAGAGAGAGAAACACAAGATATACGTGGGGAAAACCCTTATGGGTGAAAAACCCCACACTCCAAAACACAGCTCAAATGTATTCTAGTAAACAATCAAGGTGACAATACAGTTTCAGAGCCAATGCTTTTGCAGAAGTCTTTGACACTCATATCTAGAGATATTCTGGTAGCATAACAGTACCTGTCAATCACATAATACATCTCCTCTCCAAGCACCTGCTTCAATAGAAGTTTACAAGGCAAAAATGGACCTTTCTTGGAATGGGCATCCAACTTGGCCTCATGGCCCAAAACCCACGCCTAGGGACATTTGTCCAACATTGTAGCATGGTCATGACACTTGTCACATCACCCCATCCCAATATGGGTGCGTAATCCCAAGATAGACAATGGCAGATGCTCTTATGCATCTTACGACTGTCATAGAATCCGTCATACTGACAGTACTTACAATTGTAAGAGAATCTATCATACATTGACTAAAAATAGCATATTCCTCTTACAACATGTCATAACCCACCTTGGGCACCCAAAGATGCATTCCTCAAAGATTCTCTTTGACACTTGTCTTCACCTGTCATAGTATCTTCTATTTTTGACTCTTACGTGTCATAGATTTTGTCATAGGAATCTGTCATACTAACCATTTCGGTCAAGATTCACTTACACACTAGTCAAAGTGCTGACACATGGAAAAATACCTCTACCACTAAGTGGGATGTCTATCTCCTCATGGAGTGAGTTGACCATCCTAGTCATCTTACAAATGGAGTGATAATTCATCGTGCCACTTCACACTAAATGACAAAATAGGATGTGCAACAAAATTACAACATATGCTAACTAAATAAATACATTACAATAAATAAATGCAAGGAATTACCAAGGTTGAGACACCTTAATTCCCAACATTCTCCCACTTGTCAAACACCTTGTAAGAGCCAGTAGAAATAACAGGATTTAACTGCTATAGGCTGAGAGGCCCATAGACTCCGAACACCATCTGAACTTCTCTGTGCCCACTAGTTTCGTTAATGCATCTGCAACATTCTCAAATTTTCTACCTTCTCCAAATTCATCTTCCAATCCTCTACCATGTCTTGCACAAAGTGAAACTATACATCAATATGCTTTGTTCTGGCATGGAAAGTTGGATTCTTTGTTAGGCAAATCACACTCTGAATATCACAACAAATTGTAATCTATCCTACATCAACACTAATATCTGAACACAATCTCTTAAGCCAAATGGATTTCTTGCAAGCATGAGTTGTTGCCATGTACTCTACTTTTTTTGTGGACAAAGCGACCACAGGTTTCCGCTTACTCATCCAACTAATTGCACCACCAAACATAGTAAACACGTAAGCACTAGTGGATCTCCTACTATCAATGTCACCCGCCCAATCAGAATCCACAAATCCATGAATACAAATAGAATGCAGAGGTCCTATAGGATTACCATGATAGCATATGGAATACTTAGAAGTACCCCTCAAATATTTGAACACTCGCTTTACTGCATCCCAATGTACCCGTCCAGGATTATCCATAAATCGACTAAGGACTCCCACTACTTGGGCAATGTCTCGTCTTGTACAGACCATAGTATACATCAAACTGCCAATAGCACTAGCATAAGGTACTCTGCTCATGTCCTCCACCTCAGAAGGAGATTTTGGGCAATCATTAATAGATAAATTTGTCCCCAAAGAAACAAGAACACACAATGGTCTACAATCTGCCATGATGAACCTATCTAACACACTCTTCACATACTTACTTTGGCTTAACCAAAGTTTTTTGCTAGCTCTGTCTCTTTTGATTTCCATTACTAGAATGTACTTGGCTGCCCCTAGATTTTTCATCTCAAACTGTGCTGACAACTAAGACTTCAAATTAGAAATCATATTCTTACTATTCCCAATTAACAACATATCATCAACATACAATGCAATAATGAGAATGCGATCATCATCAAATTTGTAATACACACAATGATCTGATTTTGATCTCAAAAATCCAATCAACAACACAAAGGCATCAAATTTCATATACCACATCCTAGGATATTGCTTCAAACCATACAAAGACTTCTTCAGTTTGCAAACCAAATTTTCTTTACCTTTCTTTATGTAATGATTTGGTTGTGACATGTAAATCTCTTCCTCCAAATCACCACGAAGGAAAGTTGTTTTCACATCCATTTGCTCCACCTCTAACTCATAAGCTGCTACAAGAGATAACAAGAACCGAATAGATGTCAGCTTTGCAATAGGAGAGAAAATTTCACCATAATCAATTCCCTCCACTTGTGAGTACCCCTTCGCAACCAATCTGGCCTTGTACTTTTCAACACTACCATCTGCACCAAATTTCTTCTTGAACATCCATTTGCATCCAACAAGTTTCCATCCTTTAGGCAAAGGCACCAAGTCCCAAGTTTTATTCTTCTCCAAGGAAACCATCTCATCTTCCATGGCCTCCTTCTAGGAACCTGCATCTTTCATGCCCATAGCCTCTATCACAGTTCTAGGCTCATTAGAGTTAGTAAGCAAGGAAAAAGCACAACTAGAATCAAGCAATGAATAGCCAAACCTATCAAGTTGCTTCCTTGTTCGTGTAGACCTCCTTAAAGGCTGAGGTTGAAGTTCCACTTCTTCTGAGCTTTTAGAGATGCTAGAGCTCTCCTCATCATCAGGTCGAATAGGGTCTATTAGTTCAGTCTTCTCAGGGGTAGAAGGAAAATGAACCATATCCTCTTTATTTTCTTTTTCTTCTGGCTATAGAACAACGAAAGAAGGTGTTTACTCTCTAAAAATAACACTTCTGCTATACAACACTTTTCCAGCCACAAGATCCCAAAGCTTGTATCCTTTCACACCAACACCATAGCCAATGAAAATACACTTAATTGCCTTGTTTTCTAATTTTGACCTTTTCTCCCTAGGCACATGTGCATATGCCTCACAACCAAAAACATGAAGATGTCTAACTGAAGGCTTCTTACCAGACTACACCTCCATAGCTATCTTACCAAAAAGAGCTGATGTAGGAGACCTATTTACTAGGTAGAAACTAGTGGCTATAGCTTCAGTCCAAAAATTTTATTTTAGACTTGATCCACTAAGCATACTCCTAGTCCTCTCCATCAATGTCCTATTCATCCTCTCTGCAACTCCATTTTTTTGCGGGGTGTATGGAGTTGTCTTATGTCGCTCAATCCCTTTCTCTTTATAGAACTTATCAAACTTTGCTGAACAAAACTCACCACCGTTATTAGTCCTCAAACACTTAATCTTTTTACTAGTCTGATTCTCAACAAAAGCTTTAAACTCTTTGAATCGACTAAAGAATTCAGACTTGCTTCTGAGAAAATAAATCCATGTCCTTCTATAATCATCTAAGAAAGATACAAAAATATATAGATTTGGAAATCGAAGGAACACTAATGGGACCAAACACATTAGAATGAATAAGGTCCAACACACCAAAAGACTTGTGAGAACTAGAGTAAAACTAAACATGGTTTTTCTTTCCATATATACAATGTTCAGAAAAGTTGAACTCGAGATTACAATCATTTAACACCTCAACGAGATTTTTATTTTTTAGGGTTCTAAGACCCTTCTCACCAATGTGGCCAAATCTCATATGCCATAACATTATCTTTTTAGCAGAAAGCTTAACTTCCAAATCATGAGCACCCTTGGGTACCCAAAATACACTACCATCAGAATTTGTTACAACAGACTTTCTCACTTCTAGTTCCAATGGTGGGGATGAAGTGATTGCATCTCTTTTCTTCAAGCCTCCATATAAAATAGAGTACCTCTCTGAGTACCCTTTGCAAGCACCATACATCCTCTAGTCATCTTGCATTCATCCTTCGAAAAGGCAACTTGTACACCTGCATCATTCAGCTTACTTACAAAAAGTAGGTTCCGTGCCAAGCCTGGGATGTGCATGACCCCAGTGATCCCCTTCACTCGTCCATCAAGGAATCAGATTGAGACTCTTCCACAACCAACAATCTTCAGATGAGAATCGTCACCTAGGTACACTCTTCCACCATCGAACTCTTCATACTTTGTGAACTAGCTTTGATGTGAGGTCATGTAGAATGATACACTAGAATCAATCAACCACACATCATCAGATGGATGGGTGTCCATGGCTGTGATGAAGGCATCACCATCATCTTGTGACTTGTCAGAATATGAATCTGGGACATTCTTCTTCTTTTTCTTTTCCTCTTTACATTCCTTTCAGAAATGCCCAGTTTTTCCATAGTTCTAATAGAGAGCCTTGGACTTTCCAAGAGATTTGGATCTCCCACAGGATTTGGATCTACCCTTCTCAGCTTTCTTGTTCTTCTTTTTCCCTTTCTCCTTGGATCTTCCACGAACCGCAAGAGCTTCTTTGGCTTCTTCAGAGGACTTTCTCTACATCTCTTTAGATCGCAGCGAAGATACCACTTCATCAATTTTGAAAGTGGATGTGGTACTCCCAATAACCATAACAAGATGATCCCACGAGTCTGGAAAAGAACAAAGCAAGGTCATATAATGATCCTGCTCCTCCATCTTTACACTAATGGAAATCAATTGTGCAACTAACGTGTTGAAAGCATTCAAGTGATCTGCAATAGATTCTCCATCCTCCATCCTCAAAGAACACAACTTCTTTCTTAGAAAAAAAGCTTGTTCACCAGGGATTTGGGCTAATAAACATCTCCTAGCTTCTTCCAAAGATCTTTTGTGGTCTTCTCTTCATGGACATTTAACAAGACAGAATCAGCTAGACTGAGTCTTATGAGACCCTTAACCTTCTGATCTTTGAGATCCCAATCAGCTTGTGCCATTACAATTGGTTTTACATCAGAAATAGTTTTCCATAGGTCTCGATCAACAATCATGTCTTCCATCTTAAGTTTCCATAACTCTAAATTTGTGTCATTAAACTTCTCCACCTCTAATCTTTCGGATGTGCCTGCCATCTCTTTCCTACAACAAGATTACAAAATACTCTACATAGACTCCCACTCAATCTAAGATCAACTCAAAAAACTCCTACCCAACAACTAGGACCAAAGGTGATCAAGATCTGATACCAACTGAAAGGAAGCTAGGTGTGCGGAAATCGCTTCCTACACTAATCTAATGAGGAGAGATGTGTGCAAATTCTTTTTAAAATTTACAATTACAGTTATTAACCCAACAATAGAGATATTGTAGCAATACACAATGCAAGAATGTAGACAGAAGAGAAAGAAAGACAAGATATACTTGGGGAAAACCCTTACGGGTGAAAAACCCCACACTCCAAAACACAGCTCAAATGTATTCCAGTAAACAATCAAGGTTACAATATAGTTTCAGATCCAATGCTCTTGTAGGAGTCTTCGACACTCATATCTGGAGATATTCCAGTAGCATAACAGTACATGTCAATCACATAATACATCGCCTCTCCAAGCACCTGCTTAAATAGAAGTTTACAAGGAAAAAATGGACCTTTCTTGGAATAGGCATTCAACTTGGCCTCATGGTCCAAAACCCATGCCTAGGGACACTTTTCCAACACTGTAGCCTGGTCATGACACTGATCACATTACCCCATACCAATATGGGCACCTAATCCCAAGAGAGGCAATGACAGATGCTCTTACGCATCTTACGACTGTCATAGAATCCGTCATACTGACAATACTTACAGTTGTAAGAGAATCTATCATACACTGACTAAAAATAGCATATTCCTCTTACAACATGTCACAACCTACCTTAGGTGCCCAAAGATGCCTTCCTCAAATATGCTCTTTGACACTTGTCTTCACCTGTCATAGTATCTTCTATTTCTGACACTTACACATCATAGATTCTGTCATAGGAATCTATCATAATCGTTTTAGTCAAGATTCACTTACACACTAGTCAAAGTGCCGACACATGGCAAAATACCTCTACCACTAAGTGGGACGCCTATCTCCTCATGGAGTGAGTTGACCATCCTAGTCGTCTTACAAGTAGAGTGACAACTCATCGTGCCACTTCACACTAAATGACAAAATAGGATGTGCAATAAAATTTACAACATAGGTTAATTAAATAAATACATTACAATAAATAAATGCAAGGAATTACCAAGGTTGAGACACCTTAATTCCCCACAATCATGGCCCTATGTGCCCATATGATGGGCATCTTGGCCACTGTCCATAGCCCCAAACTCCCTAACCTTGCTAGTGTAGCTGGGTCAAAACTGTCTAACAACTACATAACCACGGGAACATGCTGCTCTTGTGAAGGCACAATCCCCCCATCAACCTGCATCCATAAAAATGTGTAAAAAAAACTTAGCATTTTTGTAAATGAGTGATATAGCACTGATTTTTCCCCTTTTGGTGCCAAAATCAATTTTGGTGTGAATTTTAACTGACATGGTGCCATTCCACAAGATCACACCAATCCTGCCAGGTATGGTGCCATTCCAGAGGATGTCACTAATCTTTCCCCATATAGTGCCATTCAAGAGGATGGAACCAGTCTTTCCCCATATAGCGCCATTCGAGAGGATGGCACTAATTCTTTTGATTATGGTGCCTATGCGGCACTTCACCCTCAAAAACCCCATTTCACTTGCCAAACCTTAGGCACCATTCCATAGTATGGTGCCACAAAATTTGGGTATGGTGCCATTCTAGAGGATGGTGCCACTGCACCAGCATATGGTGCCAAAACCCAGATGCTGAAACGCATGGTGCCAAAATAGAGTTTGGTGCCATAGAAACCCAACATGGCATCATTGCACTGAAAAAGATAAATTCAACATGGCATCAAACCAGAGCATGGTACCACGAAAAACTCATATGGTGCCAAAACTGACCTAAATTCATCCTGACAAATGGCACCATTCCAAAGGATGGCACTAATCCAGCCCGTGATGGCACCAAACGTGTCTCTGATGGTGCCTGAACCCTAAACCTAGCCATTTCCCGATGTCATAAATACCCAAAACCCTAGAATTGACAATGTTAAGGTTAGTCCACATACCCGGGGCTCTACCAGCAGTGATCTCATGTAAGTACGCATGCCCTTTGATAGATGCTCGTAGCGGGGGAATGGTGGGTTGGCCATTTCATCTCCTCTTCTCTCCTCTCCTCCAATTGGCTCAATGAGTGCAAATGTGGCACTTTGGGCCCATAATTTCTATTTATAGAAGGCCATGTCATCCTCTAACACACTTTTTTTGATGTAGGAGTATCCCTAGTTCAAGAGAAATCTTGCATCAACCAAAAACATTTGCTTTTCAGTTTGTTTGCAATTCAGTTCTTTCATTTTTTCTTTTCCAGTTCAGTTCAAGCAGTTTAGTCAGTAGCAATTCTCAGCTTGTGGTCCAGTTCTGGCATTTCACATCTTATGGATCTAGACTTAACTTCTACATTCATTCATCTATGTCATATCAATAATTCATAGCATTTGGATTAGTTACCTGAAAGATATCACTGTCAGAAGTTGACTGTTTCTTAGAGCAGAGCATTCTAACAGTTCCTGATAACTAGCTGAAGGAGAAGGCTTGCAGATCATTCCTTGACTTGCGGATCTCATTGAAACACCATTCAATGTCATGTGGTTCATGGCCGACCTTCCCCAAGGGTCAGCACATTGTTCCATTCATTTGAGGAAGTGTTCTATGCATTTAGGTCTGACCTATCTATGAACACATTACAGCTCTTCTTTTGAGTTTGTGACCTTCCTTGGCTGATGTGGAGGAATCTATTGTTCCAAAAATGATATATAAAGATGTAATAGATCCTTAGGAAAGTAGTTAGAAATTGATTCATATTCTATAGTTTAGATTTTGTGTGAAGGAGCTTCAAAGCCTCATCTTGTGCATGTATGTAATCAGGCCTGTGAGCCCTAATTGTAAGCCCACATGTTGCCAACTAGATTGTATTTGAATTCTTTGATATATTGAATGACTAAATCTACATTTGTTCCATTTCTTGAGTTGATTTCATTGTGTTTACTCTTGCTGCATGGTCCGGACAGTTCATTCGATGAACCCTCCTACCGTGACTACACAAAGTGGTATCAGAGCAAAAGTTTGAATCTTGGAGAGTGAAATTTTGATTCTTTGGAGTGAATTGGCAAAGGGGATTATGTAAGATCTTGTTGTAAGCAGATTGTCAATCCGAGGCAGGTTACTTGTGCACAATCGATCACCGATTGAGAGGCAGTTGTCGCTTGTAGCCTGATCGCCGAACCAGAGGCAGTTTGCACTTGATGCTAGGAAGATGCCACCACGAAGAGTTCCTCCTATTGGTACAATGGCTAATAGAATGGATGAGATGATGGAATTGATGAGAACAATACGAATTCATTTGGATGTTTTTGAAGAAGATAGGTAAAGAGGATTGACACTGAGACCTAATGTTGAAAGTGATGATGAGAAAAATTTCAATCTATTGAACACACTAGCGAAACCCTAGGAGGTGATGAAGAAGAAGAATCAGATCAAATAAAGATGTTGCAAGCTATTTCAAAGATTGGAAAAAGACCTAGAGTTGATGTTCTGAACTATACTAGTAATTTGAATCTTGAAGAGTTGATTGACTGGATAAATGATATGGAAGAATACTTTGGATATGAGAAGATTGAAGATCCAGAGAAGGTGAAATTTGTAAAGACAAAATTGAAAGGACATGGTGCTATATGGTGGAAATAAGTTCAGTTGGAAATAAATAGAAGAGGAAAAGAAAACATTACAAAGTGGGACCGGATGGTGGCAAAGTTGAAAAAATTGTTCATACCCGCTGACTATGAGTTGGAATTGTTGAAAAGATTGCAAAACATGAGACAAAAAGAGAAATCTGTAAAGGAATACACTAAAGAATTTCATAAGATAATCATAAGAATAGGACATAGTGAAGAAAGCAAGGAGAAAGTGGCTAGATACATCAATGGACTGAGAGTGAACATTCAAGAAGAACTAAGTTTGGTAAGGATGACATCTTTGGAAGAAGCATATGAATTTGCCTTGAAAGTTGAAGAAAAGCTAAATAAGAAGCATGATCAGAGATAGAGAGGCAGAGGAGGTAAATTTTAGAGAGGAAGATCATTTTCTAGATATGATAGATCATTTGCAGAGCAGAACAAGTTTGACAGTCCAATTAGGAAAGATGCTAGAGATAACAATGCTTACCGGAGAGATGACTGAAATTTTCACCAGAGAAGAAACCCTAGTGCTTACCGGAATGAAGGATACAAAAGAGAAGGAAGAGGATTTGATAAGAAGACATTCAGAGGTACTTGTTTCAAGTGTGGAGGTGAAGGACATATAGCATTTGAATGTAATCAAGGTAGTACAAGCAAGAAGATAGAGAACAGTGGAAGAGCAGCCTATGTTGAAGAAGAACTTGTTGGATCACCTTGTTCAATTGGCAATCTAGAGAAAGGAGAATCTTTGGTGATGAGGAGAGCACTATTTCAAGTAGAGACAAATGAGGAACTATCACAGAGGAAGAGTCTATTCAGAACTAAATGCAAATCAGGAGTTAAGTGTTGTAAAGTTGTAATTGATAGTGGTAGTTTAGATAACCTAGTTTCAGAGGAGATGGTGACTAAGCTGAAGATGGAAAGGTTTAAACACCTGAAGCCCTATCAGATAGCATGGATTCAGGATGATCATAAGGTACTAGTGAGTGAACAATGTTTGGTGAAATTTCATATTGGATCTTATCATGATGAAGTCTTGTGTGATATTATGCCTATGGATGTTTGTCATATCTTGTTGGGTAGACATTGGCAGTATGATAGAAAGGCTATGCTTGATGGGAGAAATAATACATATACTATAACAACAAATGGGAAAAGAATTACTTTGATTCCTTTAGAAGATGATCCTAAAATATGGTATGTGGAAATGCTAGAATCTATTTGGTAGACACAAGAAAAATTTTGGATGGTTTGAAACAAGAAAGTATGTGTTATAACTTGATTCCTAAGAAGCCCAAAGTGGTGAAGAGAGAAAATGAACCGGATGAGATAAAAGAGTTGCTGACAGAGTATGAAGACATCATATCAGATAATGTACCTGATGGATTACCACCTATAAGAAGTATCAGTCATCACATGGATCTTATACCGGGAGCAAGTTTGCCTAACAAAGCAGCACATAGAATGACACCGATAGAGAATGAAGAATTGAATAGATAGATACAAGAGTTGTTGAGGAAAAGTTTGATTGGATAAAGATTGAGTCCTTGTGCAGTGCCTACAGTGCTAACACCTAAGAATGATGGAGAATGGAGAATGTGTACTGACTCTAGAGCAATAAACAAGATCATAGTTAAGTATAGATTTCCTTTACCTAGAATGGATGATATCATGGATTGTTTGAGTGGAGCAAGATATTTCACAAAAATAGACTTGAAAAGTGGATACCATCAGATTAGAATCAGAGAAGGTGATGAATGGAAGACTGCTTTTAAGACAAATGAAGGATTGTATGAGTGGTTAGTGATGCCCTTTGGATTGACAAATGCACCGAGTACTTTCATGAGATTAATGAATGCAGTCTTGAAGAAATTCTTGGGTAAGTTTGTGATTGTATACTTGGATGATATTCTAATTTTTAGTAAGACAAAAGAAGAACATTTGTGGCATATTAGACAAGTTTTGCTGAGGTTGAGAGAGGAGAAATTGTTGATAAATAGCAAGAAGTGTAGTTTCATGAAGGAAGAATTGGTATATCTGGGATTTGTGATTTCTGCGGAAGGATTGAAGATGGACCCTGAGAAAGTGAAAGCAATTATTGAATGGCCTACATTGGAGAGCATTGGAGAAGTTAGATCATTTCATGGTTGGCTAGTTTCTACTAGAAGTTCATTAGGAGTTTTAGTTCAGTTTGTAACCTTATGACAGAGACAATGAGAGGTGACATAAAAGATTTCAAGTGGATATCTGGAGCAGAGAAAATTTTTGAGTTGTTGAAGTAGAAAGTAACAAAGCAACCTATTTTGGTATTACCAGATTTCAATAATGTATTTCAAGTTGATTGCGATGCTAGTGGAAATGCAATTGGAGCAGTGTTAAGTCAAGAAGGTAGACCTATAACATATTTCAGTGAGAAGTTGAATGATGCTAGGAAAAGATATTCAGTTTATGATCAAGAGTTCTGCGCCATAATTCAAGCCTTGAAGAAGTGGAGACATTACTTGTTACCTAAGGAGTTTGTGTTGTATACAGATAATCAAGCTTTGCAGTATCTGAATAGTTAAGGTAAGTTGAATCAGAGACATATGAGATGGGTAGAGTTCATGCAGAGTTACACTTTTGTGTTGAAGCATAGGAGTGGTAAATCAAATAAAGTTGTTGATGCCTTGAGTAGAAAAAGAAACTTCTTGATAGAGATGAGAGTTGAAGTGTTGGGTTTTGATGAAATGAAGAACATGTATGAGGGAGACACTGATTTTGCAAAACCTTGGAAAGCATGTAAGGAACCTGTAATGACAGATAAAAGTAAGTGGTTAGACTATTTCATTCAAGAAGATATGTTTACTCAAAGGAAGTTAGTTATGCATACCTAGAAGTTCAATGAGACATAATTTGATCAAGGAGAAGCATAGTGGTGGATTGGCAAGACACTTTGGCATTGATAAGATAGTGGCTTTGGTAAGTGAAAATTACTTTTGGCCTCAAATACATAAGGATGTTCAGAGATTTGTGCAGAGTTGTCGAGTTTGTCAAGTTGCAAAATGGAGTAGTCAAAACACTGGATTGTATAAACCTTTGATAGTACTAGAGAGACCTTAGGAAGACATAAGCATGGATTTTGTAATGGGATTACCTAAGATACAAAGAAGGTATGATTCAATATTTGTAGTGGTTGACAGATTTTCAAAGATGGCTCATTTCATACCTTGTAAGAAGACAACTGATGCAGTGCATGTAGCTGACCTATTTTTCAAGGAGATTGTGAGATTGCATGGATTACCTAAGAGTATAGTTTCAGACAGAGACACAAATTTTGTTGGTTACTTTTGGAAGACACTTTGGAATAAGACAAAGATAGAGTTGAAGTTTAGTTCTACTTTTCATCCACAGATAGATGGGCGGGTAGAGGTAGTGAATAGGAGTTTGGGAAACTTGTTGAGATGTTTGGTTGGAGACAAAGCCAGAAGTTGGGACTTGATTCTTTCACAATTAGAGTTTGCATACAATAATTCAATAAATAGGAGTACTGAAAGAACACCTTTTGAGATTGTTACCAGAGTAAATACTAAAGGAGTTGTAGAATTAAGAGATATCAGTACAGAGGAAAAGAAGAGTGCAGAAGCAGAAGAATTGTAGACCATATGAAGATAGTGCATAATCAGGTGAAGAAGAATTTAAGGGACATGAACAATAAGTACAAAGAAAAAGCAAATGAGAAGAGAAGACATAAGGAATTTGAAGTTGGAGATGAAGTGATGGTGTACTTGAGGAAAGAAAGATTTCCAGTTGGGACATATAACAAGTTGAAGATGAAGAAGTTTGGACCTTGTAGGATACTCAGGAAATTTGATTCAAGAAATGCATATGAAGTGGAATTACCAGAGACATTGGGTATTTCACCTATTTTCAACATTGCAGATCTTTATCAGTACCATGAAGTAGAGTTCAGTGATAGCATGGAAGAAGACTTGAAGAAGTAGTTACCACAACAAGCACCGGAACATATAGAAGACATTTTGGATAGTAGAGTTGGATGCAGCACTAGAGGAAGACAATACAAAGAATACCTTGTGAAGTGGAAAGATAGACTGGAAGAAGATTCATCTTGGATTTCTCAGGCTGAGGTGGACCGTCTTGGTTCTCCCCTAGCCCCAGCAAAGTGAGGGACTCACTTTTTCAATAACCCCAAATGTCTGATGCAGGAGAATCCCTGGTTCAAGAGAAATCTTGCATCAACCAAAAACATTTGCATTTCAATTTGTTTGCACTTCAGTTCTTTCATTTTTTCTTTTCTAGTTCAGTTCAGGCAGTTCAGTCAGTAGCAATTCTCAGCTTGTCGTCTGGTTTTGGCATTTCACATCTTGCGAATCTGGACTTAACTTCAACATTCATTCATCTACATCATATCAAGAATTCATAGAATTTATCTCACTTACCAGAAAGATATCGCTGTCAGAAGTTGACTGTTTCTTAGAGCAGAGCATTCTAATAGTTCCTGATAACTAGCTAAAGGAGAAGGCTTGCGGATCATTCCTTGACTTGCAGATCTCATTGACACATCATTCAATGTCCTGTGGTTCATGGCCGACCTTCCCCAAGTATCCGCATGTTGTTCCATTCATTTGAGGAAGTGTTCTATGCATTTAGGTCTAACCTATCTGTGAACACATTATAACTCTTCTTTGGAGTTTGTGACCTTCCTTGGCCAACGCGGAGAAATCTATTGGTCCAGAAATGATATATAAAGATGTAATAGATCCTTAGGAAAGTAGTTAGAAATTGATTCATATTCTATAGTTTAGATTTTGTGCAAAGGAGCTTTAAAGCCTCATCTTGCGCATGTATGTAATCAGACCTGTGAGCCCTAATTGTAAGCCCGCATGTTGCCAGCCAGATTGTATTTGAATTCTTTGATATATTGAATGACTGAATCTACATTTGTTCCATTTCTTGAGTTGATTCCGTTGTGTTTACTCTTGTTGTACGGTCTGAATAGTTCATTCTGTGAACCCTCCTATCGTGACTACACCATTTTCCATCCCAGGGTGCAAAACATAACCTTTTTCATCTATTTTTCTTCTTGTCAACCTATTTTTCCATCCTCTATCCATTTTTCACCATCATTTTCCTCCTCTCAAGAGCTCACGCAAAATTTATTTATTTTTTCACCTGACCTCTCGAGGGGGCATCCCTCATCCATTCCATTCCTTCCCGAGGCCGCTGGAGCAAATTTTTTGACTTGACGCCATATCCCTGCTAGGTCACGATGCCACGTCAAAGAGGGGCAAATGTAGACACCTAAAAATGTCTGAACCATCTAACCATTCTCTGACATCATCCACAACACCAATTATTCATCCAATTAATTAATTAAATTATTCTTTAATTAATTATTTCATTCCACCTGAATCAATCACTCATCACTTTACCCTTAAAATTGAATTAATTGAATTAATTCAATAGTTACATTTACTAACATTAGCCCAATTAATTAAATAAATATGCAAATATTTATTTGGTTAATTTCCCCATCTCATTAAACCCAATTAATTAGATAAATTATGTTTATCTAGTTAATCAGCCCTATTAATTAGCCTACCCCTAACCTAGTTGATTAAATACCTATTATTTAATTAGCTACCCTAGCCTACATAACCACTAGACCTAAAATTAATTAAATGAACCCTTATTTAATTAATTTTAACCCCTAATTAATCCATCTACTAATTTTCTCCATCCATATTAATTAAACTAATCCCCTTGATTAGTTTGGTCAAACCTCACTTAACACTCATCCCCACACCTCCCAAATAAAAAATTACCTTTTATTCCACATAAAGTATTTTTTATTCTAACTTGCCCTAAGACTCATTTAATGGGCTCTTACAACACCTAATTTGTCCTAGTCTTCACTTAATGGGACTCTTCCCCATGTGAATTAAAAATTCAGTTCCATTCCCTTTCATCTAACTTCATTAATGTAAACCCCTTTCCAATGTGAATTAAAAATTCACTTTTATTCTCATCTATACAATATTTTTGATCAAATCCAAGCCCTCCATCTTTCAAGCAACCTCATCCATTGATATCAACATTAAATCTCAACCATTAGATCAAAACTCCCTCCAAAATGCTTATAAATAGAACCTCTTCTAAGCCATTTCATCATCCAATCTTTGAGTATTGTTACCATGCTAAAATTTCTCCTCTCTCTCTCATCTTGAGCTAGGCTTGTAGTGATTTGCATTTGAGTCTTTGAGAGCATTTCACATTGGAATCCATGGGTAAAGCTAGAGCTTTTGGGTGCTAAGCTCTCAACCTTATCAAGGAGGAGGACTTCAAGGTATAAAAATGTGTTTGCTTATGCATTTGATTTGTGTTTTTCACCTTGTTTGTTTTCCTTGTCTTTAGATAGATAGGTTCAGTTTAGTTTTGTTTACCAAGAAGTGTTGGTGCACAGTTTGCTACCCTTGTTTAGAGTCGGCCTTGTTTTGTTTTCAGTTTTGTTTTGTTGCTGTTCAATTTCTAATAGCTGAGTTTCAAAAGATTTTCTAAGTTACAAGGGCCAATGAAAAACTTTATTACCCAATGGATATACTAGGCAACTAGTCAAGAGAGTTTTAGTAGGCAAAACTGGCATAGAGGTCACCAAAAATGTTACCTAATTATGCTTTTCAGCCCAATCAGGTCATGCTAGAACAACACTAAGATTTACTGCTTTGAAGAAGTAGATAAGTTTAGGGGACAAGGAGAAGGTTGAAGATTCATAGTTAGACCTAGAAGGCCTACTGCCCTAGTGGAGGACCATTCTGGTAATCACCATTATCAGAATCATGTAGCAACTCAGTAGGAGTTGCTACATGAGCTAGATAAGATGGGAAGGATGCCTCCAACAGAGCAGGAGATATCCTAGGACTGGCAAGAGAAAGGAAAGCTAATCTATGTGTTACATATTGTGTTGCAAATTGTTTCCATTGTGCATTCATTACAGTTGATACATTATCAAGTGAGGAAAAGATACATAAATTATGCTAAATGTATTCATTATTTTGAACATCTATATCATGCAATCATTTTCATTTTATCTTCATGCAATTGATTCACAAAGGAGAAGCAATATACACAAAAAATTGCATAAAATAGCTATTCATATTCATAAGGAGAAAGTGTTATATGCTCCCACACAAGCCGTGGGATTAACTGTACAAGATGCAATGAAAGAGAACAAGTACATCTAAAACAAAAAGAGCAAACATATACAATGGAAAAGGGATCCCTCATTACCTGAATGACGAATCCCACTGCTGGCAGCTTCATCTTCAGTTTTGCTTGATGTTATCTTCAAGGGGACCTGCAAGAGGAAAAGAGGTGGAATGTTAGAGCTCAAAATCTTTTTTCACTTCTATATGCAATAATATCAAAATGTACTTGCTATCTTACACAAGCATCTAATCATGAAGATGGAAGAGATAAACAAACATCAGATGCAAATATATAATCATAAAAAGGAGACAAGTAGAGATCATATCACCATCAAAGGGGAGGCTCTTAGCCTCATTTGTTTTCCTAACTTCTTTGTTGATTGTGCAGGTATGGGTATTTTAAGACCAATCATTAATGACATAATTTAAAGTTGTCATTGCAAGTCAAAGGATGAGCCATGATGGATAGCCAGATCTCAAAATGCAAGAATAGTCAAGCCTCAAGGAAAATAGTTATAACTGCAAAGTACAGGTGCTAGGATAGTTTACCAACAGTATGAAGGTAGCAGTCTAAACCATAGGAAGGAGAGTTCTATACAAGTTCTCATGAATATGATCTATAGACAGAAAGAATGACAGTCATGAATAGTTTCTAAGGAATACAAGTAACAACCTCTTGAAGATACATATCTTGTTGATAGATGATGACAGTTTAACCCATGAAGAATGCATAAGAATAGTTAGAGCTGTATAACACACAATAAGAAAGAATAGGAAGCATGACCCTCAAGTGGAGGTATGCACTATCATGAAACCCTTTTCAAAGCATAGAAGAACCACATGAATATTCCTTGATGGTGATGATAGCTATGTGTGACAATGATAGGAGAAAACATAAAAGATAGCCATGCAAAGTTTGGAATTGTATACAAAGGTCAGTCCACATAGGGCATCCTTTATGATGGTTACAAACTCCATGGAGAGTCTCCAATAGACAAAGGAACACTATCCTCAGCAACACAATATCAATAAAGGCACAATAGTGATGTAAAATACATTCATGTGCAGAAGTTGAGAAAGAACAACCATCATGGTAAGATACAAAGAAATCATTAGCCAAGAGTCTCAAGACCTTGTAGTGTTGCATGTATTCAATGGTAGGAAATGTTTAAATCTTATGAAAGAAACAGTCATACATTTCAAAGGGGTATGATGCATTTGAGGAGAATCTTTCATTTGCAGTCATTCCCAATTCACTATATAAAGTCAATGAAGAGTGCTAATAATGCTAAACACAATAGCATGGTGGTAGGCATTTCAAATGAATAGAGGTAATAAGAAGGAAAGCAATATAAAGGACTATAAAGCTGCATTAGGAGTTCTTGAACGTAAAGATGAAACCCTAACATAGCTCTGCTTATACATTGAAGATCTACATTTTATGATAGGGGCAGTGTTGATTAGAGCAGAGATTAGAAAAAAGAGTAACATATAAATAATGAAATGGAGATGACTATTTCAAAGGGCTATCCTTTAATATCCTCCACTCCAACAGCCAAAAGATAGGTTGGGCAATAAAAAAAGTACAAACATTTACAACTTTTTGTTGTGAATGAGAGTAAACTTGCCATGCCACTTTAGAGGTCTACATGTAATGTAAATAAGCTGGGATAGTCAAAGGCATGAGTAGTAGTCCTACTAAAGAATAGTCACCCCAAAGCATGAAAGAAATAGTCATACAATGCAAGGAGTGCAATCCAGATCGTACGAGAGAAACCATTGATGCCTTGAAGAAAACAATCATGACAATCAAAAGATAATGATAAGCATACAAATACTTTGATGATCAGCATGAGCAACAGTCAAGAAGCCATCTTAGAGTCTTAAGGAATGGTTGTTACAAAAGGTGCAGAAGAGCAACATCTTGATAGTCAATAGGGAGCATAGGAAGGCCACAATTATCTTTTAATAATCACCTGAAGTAGTCTAACACAATAAAGGGGTAAAGAATATTCAACAACAATGTGGACAACAATGAGAAGAACAAAAAATAGTCATAAAGTAGCAAGCTTAGTAAGGAGAACAGTAAAGGGACCTGCACATGGATAAAATGAATCATCACAGTGAGAAGCATAGACAGTGTGCAAGGTCTATCAATACTGGTATCACCTTCTTCAAAGCATCTATTTTCAATTGTTTGAGCTTCTTTTCAAGGTATTTAAGCACAAGGATCATTAAAGGAAAAAACAGTGAGAATAATGGCAATCCCATATAGTCACAATAAGGTAATGATCCATAAAAAGGAAGAATGAGACAATCTTATCTATGAAGTGCAATCATATGTTGACCTTGAGGAACATTTAAAGAGACAGTCATAGATAAAGCAGTCTTAGAAGCCATCACATTTCAGAGAAGCCAACAATAAGGATGTCCTTTCACATGTTACAGAAAGCAAAGTAACCCTAGCAAGGGTTGTAAATCAAAAGTAAAAAGAAACCCTATCCTGTCATAATGCGAGTACACAAAGCCTTTTCCATTACTTTTGAATCACAATGGTAGTTTCAAAGGAGGTCTGTAGTATTAGAAGGAGCAGAGTGTGAAAGAAAAATCCAAACAGAGGAGCTAAAATAGTTGAAGAAAAATAGCATACCCATGTAGCCATAGGTGACAGTCAAAGCAAGCATGGAAAAATCAATAACCGTGAAGAAAGAACAACAAATGGAGAGTTTCTTCACATTCTTCAGAAGGCACAACTAGGTAGCAGAAATGGTGTAGAGTGAAGCAGTATGTTCATAGGATCACACACCTTTTTATTTAATATGGATAAGGAAAAAACTTTCAAAATAAGCCCTAATGTAGGTATAAGGAGCCACAGAGTAGGAGATGAGCCTTTTTCATAGTGCTAGAATAGCAAGAGACAAAAATGTGCCTTCCACCAGAGGATAAAAAGGAAAACAATATATGAAATAAAGCAGGAGAATTAAGAGAAGCCTTTTTCTTTATTTCATGCATAGTGGCTATAAAGGAACAACATATTTCCTTAGTTTGAACTAGCAAAGGTGTTAAAGAATATTTTCTGTATTATCCATGTATAGGAAGCAAAAAAATAGGGGTTTTGTGGGTTGTTCATGGAATAATCAGCATAAATAAGGAGAAAAATGCATATGAAACAACAAAAAAGGTAATTTTTATTGTATGATAAAGGAGCCACAATGAATAATAAAGGAAACTTACCAGTATTGGAGCTAATAGAGTAGCAAAGGATGAAGCAGACTTATCAAAAAGCCTTCAGGAGCCTTCCACTGAAACCCTTAGTAGAAGTATGGTGGCGCTCTACTGCAAAAGAGACTCAAAATGATGAATGATAAGAATGAAGCAAGTGTTTAGGTTTTGTTTTCCTTTTGATTACGTTTCCCTAGACCGTGGGTTTCACCTTTTTGACCATTTAAAAGAAATCACCATAAATCAAAAGGGGGGGCATGGTCAACACTTTTTCTAAAGTGTGAATGCCTAGAAAAAAATGATGAGCCCATGAGGTTAAAGGAAATAATGTCCTTTTGAGCCTTTGAAGTTTTTTTTAGCTATAGATTTAGAGTCTTTTTTCTACATCAAGGAATGGGTTTGAGATCATTTCACAAGTCAATGATAGGGAGGGCATTTATGACCTTTGTGAGCTTTTATAGGGGATTAGGTATTAAATAATGTAATTATGACATTTTTTACCCCTCTTTGCATGGTCTAAGACATTTACAAATGTAATTTAACACCTATTAAGGAAATAAGCATTAATTACCTTGTGTAACATCAGAAAATGTCCCCTTGGGGGTTTTTTCCCTCTTTAGGTTTAGCTCTCAGGTCTTTAGTGTGAATTTAGGACATCTTGCATCATAATTTGGCATCCCGATGGAATGAACCCTAGGTATCATGACAAATGGGGCCTAGGGGGACCCTTTGAACTTAACCCTGCCCAAAATAGGGGGGAGGACTTGGGCATCCGAGCCCTAGTCCTGCCCAATTTTGGGTCAAGCCCAAATTTCTAGTGTTAGTTTATGACCGTTATTTGGTCCCTAGGCTGACACGGTAAGTTTAAATTTACGAAATCTTGGTGGGAATGTTTGTAGTTGCATATAAAAGCATGTTTAGGCATTCATTTGTAGACTAGATCTCAACTTGTATGTGCATTGGTGATTCAAGGCTTTCATTGTGTTGCAAGAGCAGATTTGTGTTGTCTATGTGTTTGTGTTCGCAGATTTGAGCATCCATTTCCTCATGGAATGAAGATCTTCTTCCTCTCATGAGATCTTCACTACAAGGTGACATTTATTATGTTTGTGATCATTTATTCATTTAGATTTTTCCTCTGCCTCACAAGGGCACTTACTCTCTATCTGACAAAGGTGTTTGGAAGACTTAAGTGCCCTTCTGGGGCCTAAATGAGGCAAGCTCCTAAACACCACAACCCCCTCCCAAAGTTTTATGGTTGCAGGTTACAGGTTGGTGATGCAGACAAAATAAAGTTGTAGGAGGACATCTTGGAATGTCAAAATTACAAAACAACAAGAAAAAGAACACCCTAGACTTGGGCGCCCATTCATTAGTTCTTAAAGTTTCATGACGAAAAAACCTTTGGTGTAGCAGGAACAGGTTACAGATCTTGTCCGTAGATCCTGACAAAAAGCAGGGCACTGGACTTGGGTGCCCGCTCTTTTGTCCCTAACTTTTCTACCTCAGAACCCAGAAAATAGGTGCACAGTCATTTGTAACTTTACATCTTTCTACAAAAGCATTTTCTGTCATTCGTCTGTTTACTTCCATATTTACATAATTAGGGTTTTGATGGATAATTGAGCATAAGAGAAGGAAAATTGATAATCAAATACCCTAATCCAAGTTTCCCTACATTTTTAAGTGACCAAGGACCTGATAGTGCTCTGCCACTTGATCCTAAGGTCCTTGAATGTAATGGGTGAAAGGAGGATTTAAACACTAAACTAAACAATCCAAATTTTACCCTAAACATTTTGGTGAACCCATGTTTTTGGAGCTAATTGCAACTTGCTGAGTTTTTTTCTTTAGATTTGGGTTGATTTCATTCATTCATATAGTCATTCATCTTATTGCATTTAGAAAATTACAAAAAAATTAAAAATTTTGAAAAAATTTGGAAACCCTAACTTGCATTTTCATATAGGTTTCTAATTTACATCAATTCACTCTAATTTTTCATAATTTATGATTTTTGCATCAAATATGATATAAACTACATAAAATTACAAAAAATCAATAATTTGCATTGCATTTTCATCATATAATTGCTAGGGTTTTGTAGAAATTTTGACAATTTTCATCTAACCTTGTAATTCCAAAATCTCTAGGGTTAGTAGGCAAAATATTCTTTTATATTTTTCTAATAATTTTAGAGACTCATTCAAACTTGCATTTGGCTGTATTCTTGCATTTTAGTGTCAAATTGCATTTAGATTTCAAATATTTGCATTTTTGCATAGAAAATTTCAACAAAAAACTAGCAATTTTCATGCATTTTCATTAAATTTGCACTTGCATTTTGCATCTTACAGATTGGAATTCATTTTCAGATCTGAGTACACTTAATTTTCATCATAAATCATACCTCAAAACATTCATATGGCATTTTGTGTCAAGATCTCAAACCTAGGGCTTGAAAAACATCGATTTTCACTAGATTTGGCCTTAGGGACTCTCTAAATTTGCACCATAGGTGTGTTGTGAAGAGTATTTTTTCACTAATTGGTTGTTATCAGGGTAATTATTTTTTTCCTCCTAAAAAGCTTCACAACAACTTTTTATTGGACTCTTGTATTGAAAATTTGGTGAAAAATTACACATTTTCGCTATTTTTGCCCTAGGGTTTGGCCTAGTTTGCACTCCAAGTATGTTGAGACAAATTTTATAGATTGAGGTGACTGATATAATTGTTTTTATTTGTTTCACCTCATAAAATTCATTACAACACCCCTTTTTCTAGGTCTTCGAGTTGAGAAACGGTGAAAAATTGCCTATTTTAGCTACATTTTTCACTAGGGTTTGACCTTAAGTGGCACTATAAGCGTGTTGTGACAGATATTTTAACACTAAGTGGCTGTTATCACTAATATATTTTTCTTTCCATCATCATTTTCCTCACAACACCCTTTTTCATGCTCCTTTGTATCAAGATTTGGTGAAAAAATTACATATTTTGACATATTTACACTATATTTTGACTTATCATCATCTTAGATTTGCATCAAGAGTGTGTTGTGAAGGATATTATTTCTATTTTGGACTCATATAAGACATATAAATTTCTTCCCCTGATCAAAATCCTTACAACACCTTTGTTCCATTCATTTGTATTGAAAAAGTACAAAAAATCAAGCATTTTTGGCCTTCAAACATATCATCTTCTTAGGGTCTATTCTCTTAGTTTGTTCATTGTGTGCTGTATACTTTTGTATAAGATTTATGACCTTCTATCCTAAAAAGAATATCCTTTTAAGAAGACGTAAAAGGTTAATGGGATCTAGTGCTCTTGAAGAAAATGACATCCCTATCTCTGATAATCCTTTGAACACCTTCTTTACAAAGGGAGAAACTCAAATTGCACAAGATATTATACATCCTCCAACCACTATGGAAGATCAAATATTTCATGATGTTGAGGATGATATGGAGATAGCAGGGCATGTACCTATGGACCAAGTCAATAAGCTTGATAAATACCTTTCCGAATTTCAAGAATATGCATAAACTGAGAGGATAGTTGAAGAGGCTTTACCCGTGATTCACCATGTAAGAGAATTGATAAAAGAAGGACAAGATGTAATTAATGTTATTCATGGTTTAACACATACTATGAAAACTAATGTAATGCCAGTGAGTGAATGTGCAAAAGTTATTAACAACATGCCATCACCGTCGCATACTCAAGTTTCAGCACCTATATCGACTACATGAATATCTACTTTTACATCAACGATCTTAACAACTGGTGCAAATGCTCATAGTAATGCTACCAATTGTATTGGAGTATCTAATGGCACCAACTACAAACCTGTGGGATTTAATTATCAGAACTTGGTCCATAATGTGACTATTCCTATGAATAATTGTTCTCAACCTCCCATCACATATAGTTATTCCCAACCATCTTCCACCTACCAGTATGTCCAACTACCAATGACCTATTCCTAGCCTCCACCTATTACATCTCAATTTCAATCACATCCTCACTTCGGTTCTAATTCCTCAAAAAAAACCACATCTCCAAATAATGCCATCCTAAACCAACTTTTACAGGACATGAATGCTTTACAACAAAAAGTAACAAATCTAAAAAATTCTTCATAGCCTAGTCTACCAACATATCATGCTCGTAATCCCTTATCCTATGCAATCTTGAGAACCCCTATGCCTGAGATGTTTGAGACTCCTCGCTTTGAAAAATATGGTGGAAAAGGTAATGCTAATATTCATGTGGCAGCATTTACAGCTATGTGTAGCGATTTCTATTTTGAAGAGGATTTGTTGGAAATTTTTTTTCCATGATCTCTCAAAGATACTACTTTAGAATGGTTTTGCTCTTTGCCTTTGAATTCAATACACTCCTTTTCGCAATTGATTGATCAATTTTTATAATATTTTCAAGCAAATATCGGACCCCAAGTCACTCTTATTGACTTGGTTCAATGCAAACAAGGTCTGAAAGAGAAGTTGACTGAATTTATTAGTTGGTATTAAGGACTTTATGCATAGATTCAACATCAAATGAAAGATGATGATGTTCAAAAGATATTTATTACAAATCTACAACCTAATATTCATGATAAGATCCTTTGATGAAGTATAACTTCTTTCAACATTTATGCACTGCCCTTCGTGATTATCAACTTTCGTCTAGTCAGTATGAAAACCAAAACTCATCAGCTCAAGTTGGTCAATCCACAGGTGGATCATCACAAAACAACTTTAAAAAGAATAATAATAATAGGAGCTTCATCAAGGTTAATAGACTGAATATGAATAACTTTTTGAATGTTTCAGCTATCACCAATCCAAAGAAAGCATCATATCAACCAAGAAAGTTCACTCTGATATCTGAGTCTTATCATTCCATCATGAACCAAGTTGTGAGTAATAACATTTTGAAGCTTCCCCTGATCAAGCCTGTTGATCCTAGTAAACAAGGACCTTACTTTGATGCTAATTCCTTTTGACATTATCATCAAACGCAAGGACATGAAACTAAACAATATATGCATCTTAAACATGAGATACAATACCTTATTGATTCAAAAGTCATCCAGGTATCGGGTGTGAATGATAATAGAAATAAGTCAGTTGCTCTACCGAACCAGAAATTACAAATCTTCACTAATCCTTTCCATAAGCATACTGAAACCAATATGTTGGAATAGGGTTTAGTGGAAGTAGACGAGGATGATTACTTGGACTACATCATAGGAATGATTGAACTGGATAAGAAACAAGTGGACAATCCACCTCACCCATGAAGAAATAGAATTTATGCTTAGGTTCCTCCTCCATTATCCTTATATGGATCGGGAGATAATCAAAATACATTAGAAAATCAAGAAGAACAACTGATATAGATGAGTAAGATGGTACAAGATGATTCTTGTTACCATGCCAAAAAGATTCAACAACGAAAACTCGATAAAAATAAGAAAAGAGTTAGAGGAATGTCAACAGTTAGAGAAAACAGTGGTTCCCCTCCTCATAAGCAACAAAAAGTTATATTTACACAAGGAGTTACAAAGCAAGTATCATGTGATAATAAACAAAACTCTTATAAGAACCACTCAAATTTTACAATCAACATGATTGAGTGCCTCTCCAAGAGGTTTGCAAGTTCCACAATTTGATATAAAGATCCTATGGGTAAGTATCTCTAACCCTTTATCTCTCTCGTGATGTGCTTCCCCCATGATGTGTTATGTGTTGTTTAGGCCTCTTGGGATGACATAGGATTCTCCTGTAAGGTCCGAGATACCAAGAGACCGCCTCTGTTGTGACCTTCTTCTATTTGTATCATCATTCCTCTAATTTGCCTTTCTTTGATTTCATCATTGTGTGTTGTGTCTTGCTGAAATAGCGTTGCAGTTGGTGACTTGGGGGCACCCTCCTACATGACTGTCCCTAAGACACTTGTTTCTCCTCTCTTGATTATTGTTTCCCTTCCCCTAGTGTTTCTATCTAGCGGGTGGATGATGAAAAACATTTATACTAACGCGGACCTAGTGTCCCTTTCAAGAGCAATCAAAAAATGGACTTAGTTCCTAAAATGACGATGGGGTTGTAATAAATTATCTAACACTTGGGTAGTAGAAGCACTCTATTCTTTCTGTGTAGAGATTTTGATGGTATACTATCTCATTTACAAACCTTAACAATACTGCTGCTTTGTGCACCTTTGTTTGTCTTTGAATCTATCTTGGTGGTACTCAATTCAACGAGCTTCGTTATATAGCCCCATGGTTATCCTCGAATTCTGAATTCATTGTATAACCTTGGCTCTGTCTGTGGTTAATCATATGCATTGATGTTGTTGTTTATCATGATTTTATAGACACTAACATGTTTCTTGCAGGGATGTGTTTGTGGGAACATTTGGCGATCGTGAAGTACATGTCACCTCTAGGGGGACATGGGCTTTGCAAGATCTTGTGTTCCCTTGTGTGTTTTCTCCCTACCTTAATGTGCTTGATATCGATACCTGATATCAACCACCTTAAGTTGGGGGCATATATAAGGTAAGCTGTCTGTTATAGACGTTAGCAATGTCTTTGTCCTTAGGTGTAGTTTAAAGACCTACGCGATGAGTGCATCCTGCATCCTGAGTTTGTTTGTAATCAATCAATCAATCATGTAAGCCCTATGTGGAGGCGGGATATCATGTATATCCTTTTTATTTTAAGTCCTCTGCGAAGGCGGGGAGCGGTTCTATGACTAACTCAACCCTTAAGCGTGCCTTCGGCGATTGTTGTGTCAAAGTCCAATAGTCGGTGTGTGCTTGTAATGTGCATGAGATGGTGTTGAGCCTAGAAATAGAAACACTCAATTGCTTGGCTGTTGTGTTTTCTCCCTATCTTCAATTGTGTGTGTTTTAGCGTGCTTGCTTTTTTTGGTGTGTCTGTTGTCCCATATGTAGTTTAAAGACCTGCGCGATGAGTGCATCCTGTATTTTGGGAGGTTTTGCATGTCTTATGTGTGTGTGTTGCCCCATATATGCAGTTTAAAGACCTACACGATGAGTGCATCCTACATTATGGGAGGTTTTTTTACTTTCTAGTACTTGCATCTACATTTCATATATATGAGAAAAAGAAAATAAAAGAATCATGCCTATCTTCTATGCATTTGATGTCTTCTTCATGTTCTGCATGACTGTAACTGTCTTCTGCATGTTTTACGTGCATGTTACTATTTTCTATGTGACTGGCGTGACTTCTCTGTGCTTGGCATGTTTGTTGTGTTTATGACCATACTTTAATGCATGTATTGGCCTCATGTTTATACATACATTAAAGTGGGGGCTAAATGTAATGTTGGAAAATGTCCCCTTGGGGGCTTTTCCCTCTTTAGGTTTAGCTTGCACATCTTGCATCATAATTTGGCATCCTGATGGAATGAACCCTAGGTATCATGACAAATGGGGTCTAGGGGAACCCCTTGAACTTAACCCTACCCAAAATAGGTGGGGAGGACTTGGGTGCATGCGCCCTAGTCCTACCCTATTTTAGGTTAGGCCCAAATTTCTAGTGTCAGTTTATGACCATTATTTGGTCCCTAGGCCGACACGGTAAGTTTGAATTTATGAAATCTTGGTAGGAATGTTTGTAGTTGCATATAAAAGCATGTTAAGCATTCATTTGTAGACTAGATCTCAACTAGATTACAACTGGATATCAACTTGTATGTGCATTGGTGATTCAAGGCTTTCATTGTGTTGCAAGAACAAATTTGTGTTGTCTATGTGTTTGTGTTTGCAGATTTGAGCATCCATTTCCTCATGGAATGAAGAGCTTCTTTGTCTCATGAGATCTTCACTACAATGTGACATTTATTGTGTTGGTGATCATTTATTCATTTAGATTTTTCCTCTACCTCATAAGGGCATGCACTCTCTATCTGACAAAGGTGTTTGGAAGACTTAAGTGTCCTTCTGAGGCTTGATTGAGGCAAGCTCCTAAACACCACAACCCCCTCCCAAAGTTTCATGGTTGCAGGTTGCAGATTGGTGATGCAGACAAAGTAAAGTTACAGGAGGACATCTTGGAGTATTGGAATTGTAGAACAATAGGAAAAACAACACCCTGGATTTGGGTGCCCGCTCATTAGTCCTTGAAGTTTCGTGACGGAAAACCTTCGGTGCAGTAGGAATAGGTTGCAGATCTTGTTCGCAGTTCCTGAAAAAAAAGCAGGGCACTAGACTTGGGCGCCCGCTCTTTTGTCCCTGACTTTTCCACCTCGGAACCCCAAAAACAGGTGCATAGTCATTTGTAACTTTACATCTTTCTACAAAAGCATTTTCCATTATTCATCTGTTTACTTCCATATTTGCATAATTAGGGTTTTGATGGATAATTGAGCATAAGAGAAGGAAAATTGATAATCAAATACCCTAATCCAAGTTTCCATACATTTGTAAGTGACCAAGGACCTAATAGTGCTCTGCCACTCAATCCTAAGGTCCTTGAATGTAATGGGTGAAAGAAGGATTTAAACACTAAACTATACAATCCAACTTCTACCCTAAACACCTTGATACTTGTTATATAAACCTAAGTCACTTATAGTTTATGATAACACTTATAAAGGTAATTAATAAATCATATTACCTTTAATATTTGTTAACCTAGACTTATAAATTGCCCTCCTACCATGCAAAGAGAGAGTGAAAGAGAGAGGTGGAGTTGAACTGAGGTTGGAAACTAATGTAGGAGGTCACTTCACTTATATTCTTGACTTTGAGTCAAACAGGTCTAATTTTGGAGGTCAGTTTGGTCAAACACCTTGAAAGGAGTTTTGAGCTAAAATAGCTTAATTTGGAGCAGTTGTGGGCCCTTTTATTTAGGCATTTTGCTCTTGCTCGCCCAGCAACTGGGAGTGGACTTTTCCAGCCTATTCATGCATCACTTAGAGTGCAGTTTGACTAGAGTTGATCTTCCCTTTGCTTTTTGGGATAGTTTTTGTATTATAGGAGAAAAAGCTTATTCCTTTTTTTTTCTTAGTTCTTGCTTTTTCTCTTTCCTTTGCACATTGCAGAGATAGATTTTTCAGTATTTTATATCATCTTTTATAGATTTTATATAGTAGAAGATTTATTTTCAGGATAATTTACAATCAGTGTAGAGGTATTCCTTACATTTTTCAATAAAATAAAGTGTTTTGCTTATGAGATTCAGGTGTCTTTCTCTTTTGAATGATCTGATAAAAAATTATTGTGTTTTAAATCAAAACTTTTAAGTTTTTTGTCTCAATCTTTGAATGCAAGTATATAGAAAAAGCAACTCATTATCATAGGTTGTAGGTTGTGCAAGTGTTCTCTTATCTTTCTAAGTTGTGAAAATACCAGTTTTCCTTAAAAAAATAGAGATTTTCAGGCCTTTCTATGAAATGTTTGTGTTAAAGTTGCTAAAAATGAGTTGTATGAACAAATTCATTGAGAAACTGTTGTGAATGAGGTTGCAAGTTAGGATACAATCATTGGTACATCACCTCTTAGGATCATTTCAATTTTTATTAGTTACCCTTCTATCTCTTTTCCTTCAAATATCAGATCTAGGAGTCATTTAAAGGGAGTGGTCTCTTCTAGATGTTCACTCTCACCATAGACAACCCATAGTTTGAGAGTGATCCAATGTTTCATGTGATTGTTGAGCTTAGTGCTTGACAAGGTGCAATCCTTCGTGACAACAATACTTAGTGAGTTGAATAATAGAAGAAGGAATATGATTGGAATTATAAATGATGATGCCCCAGTCAGGTGGAAAAAGTACTTAGTAGATTAGTTAGTGGGTTGAATGATGCCCCATCGAGGGGACAGACAAATTTGGAAGAATACGGGTGTGCTCTCGAAATGAATGGATGTGAAGAAAAGGTTAGATAAAAGATAGAACATTGGTAGAAGAAGAAGAATAAAATATAGAAAATTGGAGAAGATAAAAAGATGAATGCAAGTAGAAATAGAATTATTATAAGTAGATATGCTAACACAAGTAGAGTAATCCTTTATTTAATATAACAAAATAGATATTATGTACCAAGGTATAAGGAACCAGGATGACTTTGTATTCTTTGCATGGACTTGACACTGCAAACAAAAGGATAATCTTATGCATTCCCAACATAATACAACCTTGTCTAGATGTGTGAGGAAGAAAACTTAGAGCATGACTCCTTAAGTACAAAAGGTATTGCATAGCTTTAGATGAAAAAGGACAACACAATGTGCAAAAATTTATTCCTACACATACAAGGTATGAATATTATTTGGAGTAAAAAGATCATCCACCAAGCACGACACATGAAAATCAATGACTATGCACCATTCTATGCCAATCTTAAACACACAAAGATATAAAAAGATCGAGGTGGCCTTTGAATAAAGAATAGAAAGAGACAAATGACAAATAAAAATAAAAAGACCAACCGATGAAACAAAACCAATAGCCATCGTAATCTCTTTCCGTAGAAATGTGATTGATATTAGATTATGTCAGAAGCAAGAAGGATCTATCTTGTTGCAGGCATGAATCTAGGTGATATCTTGATGTGTTGAGACAATAGGTACTTAGGTATCAGGGTTCTTCAAAAGGTGATCTTGCTTATGATTTTGCATAAAATCTATATGTTCTTGATGTTTAGTTTGCTTTGTTTGGGTATCAAGTGTAATGAGTGTGCATTTATTATGGGTGAAAATGGATGAAAACTTGACTGACATATGATTTTATTGCTTGGATTTTGTATGTTGTGATTTTTTTTGTATTTTTGGGAATATGTTGTTTTTGTGTTTTGGTATGTTTTGATTTTTTTGGTGATTTTTGATAAATAAGGTGGGTACGTTTACTATGAAAAGTGAGAGTCAATATAATAGTAGTGATTCCTCTCTAGGATGACTAGGTATATACCAAGAATGCCCCCAGTTAGGCACACGAGTATTATATTATGGAATGGGATAGGTGATACATGTTATGAAAATGGATGAAGGTAGGATACTATTGATATCTATCAATTATAAAGCCATGATAGTGGGATAAGTGGATAAATGGGAAAGATAACATATGGTGGGTTGGATGGGATGGGTGAGAACCTGATAGATGGTGGATAGTAGCTTCTACACATGGCACTTGTTTTATAGGTTTTCACCATGGTACTTTCCCAAGGTGCCACCAAAGTGGTTTTCACCATTGGATGAATTATTTCTCTTAACTATTTGCCCAAGGCACTACTAGAGTGGTTTTCACCATAGGACATTTTTTTTAAAGAAGCTCTTGAGATGAATGATGTTTATGGGTTCTTTAAGAGGCTAATCATCTAGTCTTGCAATTTGATAGGTAGTTGACCCATATGTAGCTATAATGACAAAAGATCCTAACAAGTTCGGTTCAAATTTGCCCTTTCTTCTTGTTCTTGGAGATTGCATTGATTTTCTTCAAGGACAAGGTCACCAATCTCAAAATGGTAGGTCTTGAATTTCTTATTGTAGCTCCATCGAAGGTGGATCTGATAAACTTGAAGATGGTTAAGGGCCTGAAGATGCCTTTCATCCAGGAGTTCTAACTCTTACATCCTTGATATACATACTTGTTACCAATTTCTCACCTACAGCTCAAATTGGTAGAGCTGGTACATTTGTTCATTTTAAGGTGAAAGATTTTAGTTTGTTTCTGCTTTGCTTAAGCCTTTGCACATATTGAATTTTATGAGTAAAGTTTAGTTGTTTTAGTACAATGTGTTTCATGAAGAAAAGTATTCAGTTTGCAGTTCAATTGTTAACAGAAAAGAGATAATCAATTCATCATTCATTGCTTTGCAAAGTTTCATGAGAGATACGAGATATTTCATTTCATTACAATGATCATTCAATTTTATACATGAGATACAAATGGAATAAACATTACATTGATTGAAAGAAAGACAGATCAAATGTCCCACACAAGCCGTGGGAATAGATAAACTAGTACAAACATAGAGAATACACTATGCAACTGAAGATAAGAGAGGAAAAAGCATATCCATCATTGCCTATTTAGGGGTCTTGGTTGATCTTCATTGCAGTTGGCTACTCCTCGATCTTGATCTCTGAATGAACATATGCCATGACAAGAAGGATTGTTAGAGCTCTGGATATGGTTTCTTGTGTGCCTATCAATAGGGACATAATATATTGCCTATGATGTACTATAGATCATACATCAAATTATCCATATTCAAGAGAGACAAAAAAATGAAACAATCATTGAGCTTCACTATTTTAAACTAACATGTTTGTTTCCTATGTAGGTATAGAGGAAGTTATGTTGCTATTTTGAAGACCATTTCAGCATGTGGTGTAAAGTGGGCTCCCACAAGGGTAGAGCTCAGCATGCTAGCCCTATATCTTCAAGAGGAGTTTTGGGATAGAGATTCATGTTCTTAATGAAAACAAAATATATTTGACTGAAGGAATGCTATATCAAGTCAAAGCATGATCTTTAAGCTTAGTGCTCATTCACAATTGTCAGTACAAGATAATTTGAAATGAAAACCATGAATAAGCAGTAAGCTTTTTTCAAGACTTCCCATGGTTTGAGTAAGATCCATTTGTCACATCATAGATTGCATTCATTATTTTATACATATGCATACATGCTGCTATAGTACAGATAAGGAGGTCATCATGAGGATAGAACAATTCAACTGATTAAAGACTATCACCATTGATCAATAATGCTTCAATCATTAAGTATAGCCAAAGAGTTTGATAGTCAAAGTGAAAGATGCAGGAAGTCTCAGTTATAAAGTGAAAAACATAACCTCATGATACATATTGCTAAAGCTATATGTGAAGAAACAATTATAAAAATGAGCATAATGAATGGAAGTGCCATAATGATAAGAAATGTATGCAGTTATCATTAATGGTGACCAGAAGGATGAATGAACTACTAAAAAATAGTAATGTCTTGCTTCTATAGTGGAAAATCAAATGGAGGTATATATTCATCATGAATTCTCTTTCATACAATAATGCTGCTACTAAATAATATGAGTATGGAAATTGCATATTCAATGCCAAGTTCCATAGTTGCATAATCAATGCTAAGTGCCACATATGTATGACTGTATGAGCTAAAACATCAATATATGTTTTTCATATACAGAAGGAACAAAATGTGTTTTGTCATTTACAGAGTTCTTACAGAACAATAGAAATGAGAAGTAGGTTATTGAGCATCATATAGTAGTCATCATGCCGCTATAGAGACAGAAATTTCAACATTAAAAGCCATGAGCCAGTATGGTTTATGTATTTTGCAGTAGAGCAGGTCAAACCCACTTGGAGTTTTTTGCATCATGAAATCAGAAGGAAGACATAAAATTTGGAACTCATGCTTAGAAATTGAGAACTGGCAAGTATTTGGTCGTGAGAAGTAACTGTAAAAGAACATCTTTTTCTCATAGTGAGTCAAGCCCATTTTGGGGTTTCAAATAAATGGTAGATACAGAAGAAAATATTAAATCTTTGAGCTCAATATAATAAAGAAACACTTAGATATAGATAACTCATATCAACCTCTAGTAAGATTAAGATACACAGAGAACTTCTATTAGTGTCTTTACAAAAGAGAACAGTTTCTAGGCTCATAGTAAGCCTCATAACAATGGAGGAAAAAGGGAATGTGATACAGTCGCGACCCAGTATGTAGATAAAAGAATACTCAGAAATGATGCAATATGTAGAGCAAGCCATGGCCTTCCAAAAAGAAATACACAGAAATGTATATATTTGAAGATTAGAATAGAACAAAATATCATATACAGTCAACGAATTCATTTTTCTTCACACAACATCAAAACGCTTATTAGTTTGCATGGAGAAACCTTAGATACAAAAGAAATGGAGGGTTTTGAGATCATACAAGCAAAAGATACTCATAAAACAAAGGTAAAATGAACATATTTGTGGCTACAACTCTCCAACGAAGGAAATACATAGGGTGAAATGCATTTTCATTATTTTTCAAGCTTGTTCATGTAGAAAAAATGAATGAAGACACAGAGATTGAAAGGGGAAAACTTACTATTGTTCACGGCTGAGATGCATTCTAAAATGCCATGTGAATACTCTAGCAGTGCTCCAATAATGGACCCACATAGGAGACACAAATGGTAGAAGAGAGAACATAGAGAAATGCATTAGAAAGATACAAGGACTGTGTCTTTAAAGCCAAAATATGCTTCAGAAATGAAAGGAAAATGGACCAGTTTTGTACAAAAGAATGACTTACCTTGTAGTTACCAGTCATAATCCATGAAAATACATCAAAAATAGTTGAGAAATCGAAATTTTCTAGTTCAAACCCTAAAAGTGGTGGTGGTAGCAGAGCTAAGAAACCCAAAAATGAAAAGTATGAAATGAGCCTGAGATTCTAGGGCATTGTTGTCTTGCTTTAGGGTTTTCATTTGCCCTAGGATTGAATGTAATATTTTATCACATCATTTTCATTTTCATATGCATATCAAATACCCTGGGGTAGTATGTCCACCTTCTAATACCTAGGGCTTTATGCCTTAGGATATTTTAGTCACACTTAAAAGCTAAGTCAACATCAAACTATGCCTTAGGAAGTTCATGCAAAACTAATGAAGGGCAGACCCTTAGGCATTTTTATTTTTCAAGATACCTTCATAATTTATGATTTTTTATAGAAAAATCAAAAGCCTTGTAATAATTTTTTTTTTTTTGCAAAAAATCAAATCAGGATCAAATCGAGAAATAGGAGATAAAACTACAAATCTTTGTAAAGCATTATTTAAAGAAATGTTTTATAAATTACTTTTAAATAATTGTTATTTTAATGTAGTTATTAAAGCAGACAAGATCTTTCTTTTTAGATTTTCTTTCTTCTGGATGAAATTGGGAAGATAAGGACAAATTGGAGCCTTAATTGAACAGATAAAGCATGTTTTCAATGAGGTTTTGGTGGGGCCACTTGACAGAAGATTTTGGTAGCTTTTTCATTTAGTTTGGGAACATTTTGGGCACATTTCTTAAGGCTTTTTATGGATTCTAAATTTTTTTTTGGAGGCAGAGCTTTTAGAGTGTTTTTGGGGTAGTTTTCTTTTTTCCATCTTGGGAAAAATTGGAGGATATATTGCAGAAAAAATTTAGTTTTTTCTCAGTTCAGATTATGGTTTCTTCTCTCTTGTTCACCTGTAGAGAGCTTATAAACACTTTTTGTACACTCATTTCTACTCTTTTCAGTTTCAACAGAGAAGTAGTGTTCTTCTTTTCCATACTTTCTACTTCATTTTGCAGTAAATGATCTGATATTCAATTGTGATTCAGTTCTGAGTCCTTTTCTATGTCTCATTATTGTAGAATTGAGTGTAGGAGTTTCATGTGATATAGGTTGTATGTTGTGTTTACCTTGCTTAGTGGGTTAAAGTTGTGATAAAATTCTTATTTGTCCTTTGAAAACCTCTATGTTTTCAAAATTTCATACAAATAACTAATGTATTGCATTAATTTCAGTGGAATTGTGGGGGTTAAAAGTCTTTGTGAGGCTGATTGTGAGTGAATAGATAGAGTTCTAGTGCATCACCTGTTAGAGTTTAGGAT
This sequence comes from Cunninghamia lanceolata, assembly GCA_027924645.1. Lineage (NCBI taxonomy): Eukaryota > Viridiplantae > Streptophyta > Pinopsida > Cupressales > Cupressaceae > Cunninghamia > Cunninghamia lanceolata. The sequence goes on from BSBN01000413.1 coordinate 526,273, forward strand.
TTCAATTACAGTTAACTTTCTATCCCTTTTCTCATAAAATCATTTAGATTAGGTGGTTTACCAGGGAAACCAACCTGCTTTGGAGGTTCACTCCAAGTTTAGGCAACCCATAGGCCTAAGAGTGTTCCCATGTGTCAATAGATAGCTAAGTTGATAGCATAGCATTGGGTGCATATCTGATTGATAACAATTTTTGGAATGCCCGATGGGACTGATTGGACTATTTCTGTCCAATAGTACGTTCATATATCCTGATATTTGGTGTGTGTATCAGTGATCTCAGCCTTTGGAGGCAAGAAAACAACACATCTGGCAACTCTGAGCTCAAATTTAGTGGTTTCGATATGATCAAGTGCTAGTATGTTATGAAAATAATCAAACCACTCCATTTTCTAGCTTTTATATGAGTAAAAATGTCAAATTTGCATAGTCAGTATGAATATCCATAACCATACTATGAAAATGTTGTCCATAGGCCTCCTTATCAACCATATTAGACTAATCATGTTGTTCTTTTCAATTCCATTGCTTTTCAAAATCAGCATGCCGAACATAATTACCACCCACCCACCCTTGCTCAGCCTCCTTGCCAGCCATACAGAGGTAGCCATAATGTTGTTTTTAGTCCAAATACTTAGGACACTTACCACATACGCACCCCTGTCAAATCTTCCAATCAGCCTAAAATTTTTGAAATTAGGGAGCTTAAAGACATTATGTTAGACTATAACAAGCAGATGGATGAGATTAAGAGGCAACATGAGTATAATTAGCAACAGGAGGAGATTACAATCATAAAGAGTATGTTATTTGATTTCATGCATGACTTCACAAAATAGGTAGAAGAGATTAAGGGGTAGCATGAGTATAACTTACAGTAGGAAGAATGGTCTTGCTCAGGTTATCAGTACCAACAAGAAGGGGAATTTCAAGGAAGGCAATATGAAGAGTCTAATTTACAGCAACAAGAGTTAGATTACCAAGCCTACTTCCAATAGTAGGAGCAAAAACTCTATGAGACCTTTGGTTCTGACCTGGAGATGGCGACACGAAGGAGGTAATTTGAAGAAAATCTTGAGAGGGAGGTAGTTGCACAAACAAAAGTTTTTCTTTCTCGAGCCTAAGTAGCTCCTGCCGTTCCAAAACAACTGACTCAAGAAGAGGTGCGTAAGTATAAATTTCTAAGTTTTAGACAGAATGAGCCTCTTAATGCTGAGATTCTAAGTTTTAGGTAGAATAAAGTCCTTGATTCCTCAAGCCAGCCTCTTAAGCTTAAATACCCAATTTCAGAAGCCCTCACCCCTTGCAAGTTGAGGAAGAATAATCACATTCAACCTAGTATAGTTGTAGATCAGCACCTTGAGCAACTTTTTTCCCTACAAGAAATCCAAGAAACTAGGACCAAGTTTCCCAACCAAATAAATCTGATTGTCCTATCACTATTTGCCTTTATAAGGATGGACCTATTGTCTTACAAAATAACTCATTCACCATGAAGGAAGCTAGGAAAGTAAATTTAGTGCATATAGCTAAGGAGCAATATCGGTTAGAGCAGAAAAAGATCGAACAAGAGAAGACTTCCCAAAATGAGTCTTTATTTTGTTTTACTGATGAACTTCCTAGTTTTATTGAAGAGGATAAAAATATTTCAATCTCAAATGATCAACCAAATAGACCAAATGTGAAGCAAGAGGCTACTATTGTTTGTGTTGCATCCCCAGCTGAATATGAGCATAATGCATGTGTAGAGGAAGTTGATTCAAAGTTGACCCTGAATCCTTTACATTTCGATTCCTTTGACAAGTTTTCTAATTCTTTTTATAAGATGAATCAAAGCAAGATACAGAGATTGGAAGGTGAAAATCTTCAATTGTAAAGATGCATTATCTAGGTTCTGATGGAGAATAAACCTGATAAAGAGGAGGATTTAGTTTCTTTATTTGATTAGTTACCTAGTTTTGTAGAGCCAGATGAGGAAAGCATGCTCATACCATAGACAACAATTTCAAAGCAACAGGAAAATTTTCAACAATATGAAGAGTTGTCGATTGAAGCAAAGCAATCTGACAATGGGGTCTTGGATCAAGTAGAGGGGCATAAAGGTAAGCCTATCATGCAACCTAGATAGCTAGCTAAGAACTATTACAAGGTAATAAGAAGTTCCCCTTAACAAAAAAATGAAAATGATAATGAAGAAGACATGTTTTGGGATGATCTTGAGATTTTTGTTTCAAATTTAGATGTCAAACCATCATCTTTTGGAGGGGAATGTGTAGAACAATAGGGTGAAGAGGTAAAAGAGAGTGTTGGAACTCAAGTTTTGACTGATTTATTTGCTGAACTTTCTTTTTTTGTTAGTATTGATGAAGAAAATGCATATGAACTAACAAAGTTATCAAGTTCTAAGCAGCAAAATGATGAAAGCCATTCAGACAAAGGACTGATCCATGAGCAATTAAATGAGGATAGCTTGGTTGTTGAGGATCATGAGATTGAAGGCATAATTCACCCAAAACAAGAAGTAGTTGTGGTTGAGGAGCCAGTTGACAAGAGTGAAACCAAAAAGAACAATTCCAATTTTGTCTTGTTGATAGGATGTCCAATTAGATACATTGCTAAAATGGAGGCCAACAAGAAGAATCCTATCATGATTAAGCCAGAGCATGAAAGTGCAGTTGTAGAAGAATAGATTCAAGTCATTCTACCACCTCAGGGTAGCAGTGTTTTATTCCATACAAGGAGGTTAGTGATCTTGTATATGTTCTTCAAGATGTGGTTCAATTGTCTCATGGCCTTTCTACCATTGTTCTTTTTCATGTAGTTGTCCAAAATCATGTAAAAGATCGAATGTTCTATAGAAAAGGCAGCTATTTCACCTAATCAGTGAATAGGTTTGTCTGACCAGCTTCTTTGGTTGGTTAGAGTAGGTTAGAGGTAGTGTTTCAGTTAATAAGTGCTTCATGCACATTTCCTTTTAGTAATTTTTGTTTCCCTAAGTGCTGCTGCACATGTTTTCTAGCCACTAGGGCCTCTTAGTTTGCTTTCAGATTGGTTTGGTTTAGTTTTCTACTACTGTTTGGAGTAGTTTACAGATGAGTTTCAAATTTTTTTGAGTTTGAGAAGAGCAGAGTTTGACTCCATGCCCAATGGATAGTTAAGGCAACTAGTCTTGATGCTTAGCAGGCAAGCATATAGCAGAAGTTGCCAGCAATATTGCCAGTTTCTCACCTACAGCTCAAATTGGTAGAGCTGGTACATTTGTTCATTTTAAGGTGAAAGATTTCAGTTTTGTTTTTGCTTCACTTAAGTCTTTGCATATATTAAATTTTATGAGAAAATTTTAGTTTTTTTAGTACAATGTGTTTCATGAAGGAAAGTATTCAGTTTGCAGTTCAGTTGTTAACATAAAAGAGAATCAATTCATCATTTATTGCTTTGCAGAGTTTCATGAGAGATAAGAGATATTTCATTTCATTACAATGATCATTCAATTTTACAAATGAGATACAAATGGATCAAACATTACATTGAATGAAAGCAAGACAGATCAAATGTCCCACACAAGCCATGGGAATAGTTGAAGTAGTACAAACATAGAGAATACACTATGCAACTGAAGATAAGAAAGGAAAAAGCATATCCATCATTGCCTATTTATGGGTCTTGGTTGATCTTCATTGTAGCTTGCTCCTCTTCGATCCTGATCTCTGAATGAACCTGTGCCATGACAAGAAGGATTGTTAGATCTTCAGATATGGTTTCCTGTGTGCCTATCAATAGGGACATAATATATTGCTTATGATGTTTTGAAGACCATTTTAGCATGTGGTGTAAAGTGGGCTCCCACAAGGGTAGAGCTCAACATGTTGCCTCTGTATCTTCAAGAGGGGTTTTGGGATAGATATTCATGTTCTTAATGTAAACATAATATATTTGACTCAAGGAATGCTACATCGAGTCAGAGCATGAGCTTTGAGCTTAGTGCTCATCTACAATTGTCAGTCCAAGATAATTTGAAATGAAAACCATGAATAAGCAGTAAGCTCTTTTCAAGACTGCTCGTGGTTTGAGTAAGATCCATTTGTCACATCATAGATTGCATTCATTATTTTATACATATGCATACATGTTGCTATAGTACAGATAAGGAGGTCATCATGAGGATAGAACAGTTCAACTAATGAAAGACTATCACCATTGATCGATAATGCTTCAATCATTCAGTATAGCCAAAGTGTTTGAATGTCAAAGTGAAACATGTAGGAAGTCTTAGTTATAAAATGAACAACATAACCTCATGATACATATTGCTTCAGCTATATGTGAAGCAATAGTTATAAAAATGAGCATCATTATCATACATTGTAGTTGAAGCTATGAACAAAAGTGCCATATAATGATAAGAAATGTATGCAGTTATCATTAATGGTGACCAGAAGGATGAATGAACTGCTAAAAAATAGTAATGTCTTTCTTCTATAGTGGAAAATCAAATGGAGGTAATTATTCATCATGAATTATCTTTCATATAATAATGCTGCTATAGAATAATGAGTATGGAAATTGCATCTTCAATGCCAAGTGCCACAGATGTATGACTATATGAGCTAAAACATCAATATATGTTTTTCATCTACAGAAGGAACAACATGTGTTTTGTCATTTACATAGTTCTTACAGAGAAGCAGAAATGAGAAGTAGGTTATTGAGCATCATATAGTAGTAATCATGCCGCTATAGAGACAAAAGTTTCAACATTAAAAGCCATGAGCTAGTATGGTTTATGTCTTTTGCAGTGGAGCAAGTCAAACCCACTTGGAGTTTTTTGCATCATGAAATCAGAAGGAAGACATAAAATTTGGAACTCATGCTCAAAAATTGAGAAATGGCAAGTATTTGGCCACGAGAAGTAACTGTAAAAGAACATCTTTTTCTCATAGCGAGTCAAGCCCATTTTGGGGTTTGAAATAAATGGCAGATACAAAAGGAAATATTAAATCATCGAGCTCAATATAATGAAGAAACATTCAAAAATAGATAACTCATAGCATCCTCTAGTAAGATGAAGATATATAGAGAACTTCTGTTAGTGTCTTTACAAAAGAGAACAATTTCTAAGCTCGTGGTAAGCCTCATAACAATGGAGAAAAAAGGGAATGTGATATAGCCGCGGCCCAATATTGAGATAAAAGGACACTCAGAAATGATGCAATATGTAGAGCAAGCCGCGGCCTTGTAAAAAGAAACACACAGAAATGGATATATTTGAAGCTTAGAATAGAACAAAATATCATATACAGTCAACGAATGCATTTTTCTTCACACAACATCAAAACCCTTATCAGTTTGCATAGAGAAACCTCAGATATAGAAGAAATGGAGGGTTTTGAGTTCATACAAGCAAAAGATACTCATAAAACAAAGGTAAAATGAACATATTTATGGCCGCAACACCCCAATGAAGGAAATACATAGGGCGACATGCATTTTTCATTATTTTTCAAGCTTGTTCATACAGAAAAAAAGAATGAAGACACAGAGCTTGAAAGGGGAAAACTTACTATTGTTCACCGCTGAAGATGCATTCTAAAATGCAGTGTGAATACTCTAGCAGTGACCCAATAATGGCCCCACACAGGAGACACAAATGGCAGAATAGAGAACATAGAGAAATGCATCAGAAAGATACATGGACTATAGCTTTAAAGCCAGAATATGCTTCAGAAATGAAAGGAAAATGGACCAGTTTTGTACAGAAGAATGACTTACCTTGTAGTTACCAGTTAGAATCCATGAAAATCCATCAAAAATAGCTGAGAAATTGACATTTTCTAGTTCAAACTCTAACAGTGGCGGCGATAGTAGAGCTAAGAAACCCAAAAATGAAAAGTGTGAAATGAGCCTGAGATTCTAGGGCATCGTTGTTTTGCTTTAGGGTTTTCATTTGCCCTAGGATTGAATGTGATATTTTATCATATCATTTTCATTTTCATATGCATATCTAATACCTCGGGGTAGTATGTCCACCTTGCAATACCTATGCCTTTATGCCATAGGATCTTTTAGTCACACTTAAAAGGTAAGTCAACATCATACTATGCCTTAGGAAGTTCATGCAAAACTAATGAAGGGCAGACCCTTAGGCATTTTTATTTTTCAAGATACCTTCATACTTTTATGATTTTTATAGAAAAATCAAAAGCCTTGTAATAGTATTTTTTTTTTTTTTTTGCAAAGAATCAAATCAGGATCAAATCGAGAAATAGGAGATAAAACTGTAAATCTTTGTAAAGCATTATTTAAAGCAATGTTTTATAAATTACTTTTAAATAATTGCTATTTTAATGTAGTTAAAGTAGACAAGATCTTTCTTTCTAGATTTTCTTTCTTCTAGGCAAAATTGGGAAGATAAGGACAAATTAGAGCTTTAATTGAACAGATAAAGCATGTTTTAAATGAGATTTTGATGGGGCCACTTGATAGAAGATTTTGGCAGATTTTTCATTTAGTTTGGGAACATTTTGGGCACAGTTTTTAAGGCTTTTATGGATTCAAATTTTTTTTGGAGGCAGAGCTTTTAGAGTGTTTTTGGGGCAGTTTTATTTTTTCCATCTTGGGAAAAATTGGAGGATATATTGGAGAAAAAATTTAGTTTTTTTCTCAGTTTAGATTATGGTTTCTATCCCTTTTCTCAGAAAATCATTTAGATAGCTAAGTTGATAGCATAGCATTGGGTACATATCTAATTGATTATAGTTTTTGGAACACCCGATGGAACTGATTGGACATTTTTTGTCCAATATTACATTCATATATCTTGATATTTGGTGTGTGTATCAATGATCTTAGGCTTCAGAGGCAAGAAAACAACACATCTGGTGACTCCGAGCTCAAATTTAGTGGTTTCGATATGATCAAGTGCTGGTATGTTACAAAAATCATCAATCCACTCCATTTTCCAGCTTTTATATGAGGAAAAATGTTAAATTTTCATAGTCAGTATGAATATCCACCACCATACTATGAAAATGTTGTCCAGAGGGCTCCGTATCAACCATATCAGACCAATCATGTTGTTTTCAATTCCATGGCTTTTCAAAATCAACACGTCCAACATAATTACCACCCACCCACCCTTGTTCAGCCTCCTTGCCAACTCTACAGAGGTAGCCATAATGCTAGTTTTAGTCCAAATACTTAGGACGCTTACCACTTACCCACCCCTATCCAATCTTCCAATCAACCTAAAAATTATGAAATTAGGGAGTTTAGAGAGATTTTATTAGACTATAAAAAGTAGATGGATGAGATTAAGAGGCAACATGAGTATAATCAGTGACATGAGGAGATTGCAAGCATAAAGAGTATGTTATTTGATTTCATGCATGACTTCACAAAATAGGTAGAAGAGATTAAGGGGCAACATGAGTATAACTTACAGTAGTAAGAATGGTCTTGCTCAGGTTATCAGTACCAACAAGAAGGGGAATTTCAAGGAAGGAAATATGAAGAGTTTAATTTATAGCAATAGGAGTTAGATTACCAAGCCTACTTCCAATAGTAGGAGCAAAAACCCCATGAGAACTTTAGTTCTGACCAGGAGATTGAGACATGAAGGAGGCAATTTGAAGAAAATCTTGAAAGGGAGGCAGTTGCACAAACAATACTTTTGCTTGCTTGAGCCTAAGCAGCTCCTATCGTTCTAGAACAACCAAATCAAGAAGAGGTGCGTAAGTATAAATTTCCAAGTTTTAGATAGAATGAGCCTCTTAATGTTGAGATTCCAAGTTTTAGGCAGAACAAAGTCCTTGATTCCTCAAGCCAACCTCTTAAGCTTAAAATACCTAATTTCAGAAGCCCTCGCCCCTTGCAAGTTGAGGAAAAATAATCACATTCAGCCTAGTATAGTTGCAGATCAGCTCCTTGAGCAACTTTTTTCCCCACAAGAAATCGAAGAAACTCACCAAGTTTCCCAACCAGATAAATTTGATTGTCCTATCACTATTTGCCTTTATAAGGATGGACCTATTGTCTTACAAAATAACTCATTCACCATGAAGGAAGCTAGGAACGTAAATTTAGTGCATATAGCTATGAAGTAATATCGGTTAGAGAAAAAAAAGATCAAACAAGAGAAGACATCCCAAAATGAGTCTTTGTTTTGTTTTACTGATGAGCTTCCTAGTTTTATTGAAGAGGATGAAAATGTTTCAATCTTGAATGATCAACCAAACAAACCAAATGTGAAGGAAGAGGTTGCTGTTGTTTATGTTGCATCCCTAGCTGAATATGAGCATAATGCATGTATAGAGGAAGTTGATTCAAACTTGACCCTGAATCCTTTGCATTTCAATTCCTTTGACAAGTTTTCTGATGCTTTTTATAAGATGAATTAGAGCAAGATACAGAGATTAGAAGGAGAATGTCTTCAATTTCAAAGACACATTGTCCAAGTTCCGATGGAGAATAAAATAGATAAAGAGGAGGATTTAGTTTCTTTGTTTGATCAGTTACCTGGTTTTATAGAGCCAGATGAGGAAAGCATGCTCATACCACAGACAACAGTTTCAAAGCAACAGGAAAATCCTCAATAATATGAAGAGTTGTCGATTGAAGCAAAGCAATCTGACAATGGGGTCTTGGATCAAGTAGAGGAGCATGAAGGTAAGCCTATCATGCAACCTACATAGCTAGCTAAGAATGGTTACAAGGTAATAAGCAGTTCACCTTCACAGAAAAATGAAAATGATAATGAAGAAGACATGTTTTGGGATTATCTTGAAATTTTTGTTTCAAATTTAGATGTCAAACAATCATGTTTTGAAGGGGAATGTGTGGAAAAACAGGGTGAAGAGGTAAAAGAGAGTGTTGGAACTCAGGTTTTGACTGATTTATTTGCTGAACATCCTTTGTTTGTTAGTATTGATGAAGAAAATGCATATGAACGAACAAAGTTATCAAGTTCTTAGTAGCAAAATGATGAAAGCTATTTAGACAAAGAACTAATCCATGAGCAATTAAATGAGGATAGCTTGGTTGTCGAGGATCACGAGATTGAAGGCATGATTCAACCAAAGCAAGAAGTAGTTTTGGTTGAGGAGGCAGTTGACAAGAGTGAAACCAGAAAGAACAATTCCAATTTTGTCTTGTCGACAGGATGCCCAATTAGATACATTGCTAAAATGAAGGCCAACAAGAAGACTCCTATCATGATTGAGCCAGAGCATGAAAGTGCAGTTGAAGAATAATAGATTCAAGTCATTCTACCACCTCAAGATAGTAATGTTTTATTCCATACAAAGAGGTTAGTGATCTTGTATATATTCTTCAAGATGTGGTTCAGCTATCTCATGACCTTTCTACCATTGTTCTTTTTCATGTAGCTGTCCAAAATCATGTAAAACATCAAATCTTCTATAGAAAAGGCAGCTATTTCACCCAATTCGTGAATTAGTTTGTTTGACCAGCTTCTTTGATTGGTTAGAGTAGGTTAGATGTAGTGTTTTAGTTAATAAGTGCTTCATGCACATTTCCTTTTAGTAATTTTTGTTTCCCTAAGTGCTGCTGCACATGTTTTCTGGCCACCAGGGCCTCTTAGTTTGCTTTGGCTTAGTTTTCTACTACTGTTTGGAGTAGTTTGAAACTGATTTTCAAAGTTTTTTGAGTTTGAGAAGAGCAAAGTTTGAATCCACGCCCAATGGATAGTTAATGCAACTAGTCTTGATTCTTAGCAGGCAAGCATATAGCAGAAGTCACTAGAAATGTTACCAATTTCTCACCTACAGCTCAAATTGGCATAGCTGATACATTTGTTCATTTTAAGGTGAAAGTTTTTTGTTTGTTTCTGCTTTGCTTAAGCCTTTGCACATTAAATTTTAAGAGAAAAGTTCAGTTGTTTCAGTACAATGTGTTTCATGAAGGAAAGTATTTAGTTTGTAGTTTACTTGTTAATAGAAAAGAGACAATCAATTCATCATTCATTGCTTTGCAGAGTTTCATGAGAGATAAGATATATTTCATTTTATTACAATGATTATTCAATTTTACAAATGAGATACAAATGGAATAAACATTGCATTGAATGAAAGCAAGATAGATCAAATGTCCCACACTAGCCGTGTGAATAGCTGAACTAGTACAAACATAGAGAATACACTATGCAACTGAAGATAAGAAAGGAAAAAGTATATCCATCATTACCTATTTACAGGTCTTGGTTGATCTTCATTACAGTTGGCTCCTCCTTGATCCCGATCTCTGAATGAACCTGTGCCATGACAAGAAGGATTGTTAGATCTTCGGATATGGTTTCATGTGTCCCTATCAATAGGGACATAATATATTGGCTATGATGTACTATATCAGACATCAAATCATCCATATACAAGAGAGACTAAAAATGAAACAATCATTGAGCTTCACTGTTTTAAACTAACATGTTTGTTTCCTGTGCAAGTATAGAGGAAGTTATGTTGTTTGAAGACCATTTTAGCATGTGGTGTAAAGTGGGCTCCCAAAAGGGTAGAGCTCACCATGCTACCTCTATATCTTCAAGAGGAGTTTTGGGATAGAGATTCATGTTCTTACAAACATAATATATTTGACTAAAGGAATGCCACATCGAGTCAGAGCATGAGCTTTGAGATTAGTACTCATCCACGATTGTCAGGCCAAGATAATTTGAAATGAAAACCATGAATAAGCAATAAGCTCTTTTCAAGACTGCCCGTGGTCTGAGTAAGATCCATTTGTCACATCATAGATTGCATTCATTATTTTATACATATGCATACATGTTGCTATAGTATAGATAAGGAGGTCATCATGAGGATAGAACATTTCAACTGATGAAAGACTATCACCATTGATCAATAATGCTTCAATCATTAAGTATAGCCAAAGTGTTTGAATGTCAAAGTGAAAGATGTAGGAAGTCTCAGTTATAAAATGAACAACATAACCTCATGATACATATAATTGCTTCAACTATATGTGAAGCAACAATTATAAAAATGAGCATTATTATCATACATTGTAGTTGAAGCTTTGAACGAAAGTGCCATAATGATAAGAAATGTATGCAATTATCATTAATGGTGACCACAAGGATGAATGAACTATTGAAAAACAGTAATGTCTTTCTTATACAGTGGAAATTAAAATGGAGGTAATTATTCATCATGAATTCTCTTTCATATAATAATACTGCTAAAGAATAATATGAGTATGGAAATTGCATCTTTAATGACAAGTGCCATAGTTGCATAATTAATGCCAAGTGCCATAGATGTATGACTATATGACCTAAAACATCAATATACATTTTTCATCTATAGAAGGAACAACATGTGTTTTTCCATTTATAGAGTTCTTACAGAACAGCTGAAATGAGAACTAGGTTATTGAGTATCATATAGTAGTCATCATGCCACTATAGAGACAAAAATTTCAACTTTAAAAGCCATGAGCCAGTACAGTTTATGTCTTTTGCAGTGGAGCAGGTCAAAGCCACTTGGAGTTTTTTGCATCATGAAATCAGAAGGAAGATATAAAATTTTGAACTCATGCTCAGAAATGGAGAAATGGCAAGTATTTAGCTGCGAGAAGTAACTGTAAAAGAACATCTTTCTCTCATAGTGAGTCAAGCCCATTTTGGGGTTTCAAATAAATGGTAGATACAAAAGGAAATATTAAATCTTTGAGCTCAATATAATGAAGAAACACTCAGAAATAGATAACTCATAGAAACCTCTAGTAAGCGGAAGATATACAGAGAACTTTTGTTAGTGTCTTTAAAAAAGAGAACAATTTTTGGGCTTCTGGTAAGCCTCATAACAATGGAGAAAAAAGTGAATGTGATACAGTCACGGCCCGGTATGTAGATAAAAGAACACTTAGAAATGATGCAATATGTAGAGCAAGCCGCGACCTTCCAAAAAGAAACACATAGAAATGTATATATTTGAAGCTTAGAATAGAACAAAATATCATATATAGTCAACGAATGCATTTTTCTTCACACAACATCAAAACCCTTACCAGTTTACATAGAGAAACCTCAGATACAGAAGAAATGGAGGGTTTGGAGTTCATAAAAGCAAAAGATACTCATAAAACAAAGGTAAAATGAACATATTTGTGGTTGTGGCTCCCCAATAAAGGAAATACACAGGGCGACATGCATTTTCATTATTTTTTGAGTTTTTCATGCAGAAAAAATGAATGAAGACACATAGCTCAAAAGAGGAAAACTTACTATTGTTCATCACTGAAGATGCATTCTAAAATGCCATGTGAATACTCTAGTAGTGCCCCAATAATAGCCCCACATAGGAGACACAAATGGAAGAATAGAGAACACATAGAAATGCATCAGAGATATACAGGGACCATGAATTTAAAGCAAGAATATGATTCAAAAATGAAAGGAAAATGGACCAATTTTGTATAGAAGAACGACTTACCTTTTAGTTACCAGTTAGATCCATGAAAATCCTATTAGTGTAGGTTTTTATTTCCTAGTGGGTTATTTATTTTTTCCCTATATTCCTAGGTTTTTCCTACACTTCTATTAATCTCGCTTAGGTTAATAAAGCATGTCTTATTAGGTGAGTGGTTACAAGATGTCACCTTCCTACATGTGAGTATCCATTAGCTATCTTGGGAAGATACTTTTCTATCTTTAGTCCAATAGATGGTTGCTCTTGATTGGTCAGTGCTGCCACCTCCTCCCTCTTCCTAGTCTATATAAGCATGCTACCTGGCTTGTATTTTGTATCTTTTGCATTTGCATCCTCTTAATGCTATTTTTCTTCTAACATTTGCATTACTCTCTTGGAGACTAACTCTGTGTGGCTATTTTGATTTCATATCATTTGCATTCATAGTTTAGATATCTATTTGTTGCACTAGTTTTCTAGGTTAATAATCTTTTTAGATTCTAACAAATCCATCAGAAATAGCTGAGAAATTGACATTTTCCAATTCAAACCCTAACAGTGGTGGTGATAGCGGAGCTAAGAAACCCAAAATGAAAAGTCTGAAATGAGCCTGAGATTCTAGGGCATCGTTGTTTTGCTTTAGGGTTTTCATTTGCCCTAGGTTCGAATGTGGTATTTTATCACATCATTTTCATTTTCATATGCATATCTAATACCCCGTGGTAGTATGTCCACGTTGCAATACCTAGGCCTTTATGCCTTAGGATCTTTTAGTCACACTTAAAAGGTAAGTCAACATCAAACTATGCCTTAGGAAGTTCATGCAAAACCAATGAAGTGCAGACCCTTAGGCATTTTCCTTTTTCAAGATACCTTCATAATTTTATGATTTTTTATAGAAAAATCAAAAGCCTTGTAATATAGTTTTTTTTGCAAAGAATCAAATTAGGACCAAATCGAGAAATAGGAGATAAAACTGCAGATCTTTGTAAAGCATTATTTAAAGCAATGTTTTATAAATTGCTTTTAAATAATTTCTATTTAATGTAGTTAAAGCAGACAAGATCTTTCTTTTTAGATTTTCTTTCTTCTGGGCGAAATTGGGAAGGCAAGGATAAATTGGAGCTTTAATTGAACAGATAAAGCATGTTTTAAAGGAGATTTTGGTGGGGCCACGTGACAGAAGATTTTGGCAGCTTTTTCATTCAGTTTGGGAACATTTTGGGCACAATTTTTAAGGCTTTTTATGGATTCTAATTTTTTTTTGGAGGTAGAGCTTTTAGAGTGTTTTTTGGGGTAGTTTTCTTTTTTCCATCTTGGAAAAAATTGTAGGATATATTGGAGAAAAAATTTAGTTTTTTCTCAATTCAAATTATGGTTTCTTCTCTGTTGTTCACCTGTAGAGAGCTTGTAAACACTTTTTGTACTCATTTCTACTCTTTTTAGTTTCAACAGAGTAGTAGTGTTCTCCTTTTCCATACTTTCTGCTTCATTTTGTAGTAAATGATCTGATATTCAATCGTGATTTAGTTTCGAGTCCTTTTCTATGTCTCGTTATTGCAAAATTGAGTGCTGGAGTTTCATGTGATACATGTTGTATGATGTGTTTAGCTTGCTTAGTGGGTTAAAGTTGTGATAAAATTTCTGTTTGTCCTTTGAAAACCTCTAGCTTTTAAAACTTTCATACAAATCACTAATGTATTGCATTAATTTTAGTGGAATTGTGGGGGTTAAAAGTCTTTGTGAGGTTGATTGTGAGTGAACAGATAGAGTTTTGTTGCATCCCCTGTTAGAGTTTAGGATTTCAATTACAGTTAACATTCTATCCCTTTTCTCAGAAAATCATTTAGATTAGGTGGTTTACTAGGGGAGCCAGCCCACTCTAGAGGTTCACTTCAAATTTAGGCAACCCACAGGCCTCGGAGTGTTCCCATGTGTCAATAGATAGATAAGTTGATAGCTTAGAATTGGGTGCATATCTGATTGATAACAATGCTCATCATTTTTGAGATTTTGTAGTGAAATTTGTAGAGAAGGGAGCTTGACCTTGATTGGTAAGATAGCTTCAAAACCAAAGACAATTGAATATGGAGTGGCTCTGATAGGTGTTTGAATGCTTGTAAGGTATGCCCATAAGGCAGGATTTAATTGCAGGTGCCAATCATGAGACAACATCATTGACAATGTTTTTTAGGATTTTTATGATGGTTTTATTTGATGCCTCGGCTTGGCCATTACCTTGTGGAAAAGTGATGTTGGATGTCAAATTTATCACAAAGGGACCAAACTTCTTGATTCTTGAACAGTCTACAATTATCAGTGATGATGGCAAGGGGAATTCCTGTTGTCATGAAGGATTGCACCCTGAATGCTAAGCTTTAAAACTTGGCAATCCTATGCAACATGGGAATATTCTCAGACTCTAGGTTTGTCTATGATGAGAATGAACCTCCGGAAGAGCCAGCTCCCTTTAAATGTCCCTTAGATCTGATGTATTTTTATGGGAAAAAAGATAGAAGAATGATTAAATAAACTGAATTGAAATCTATCCTAAGGGGTGAGGCACTAATGATTGAATCCTAATTTGGAATTTGATTCATAGCTATTCTCAATACATCTGTTCATACAACTCAAACTAAACAATCTTATTAGATAAATGTTTCATAGAAAAATATGAAATGAATTGCACAATCTGTAACATGTAAAATTGTACTTTGTGTACTTGCATTAATGGAAATGAGACATAAAACTTAAAGGTTTTTGATATAAAAACACAATAAATCTCTATCAAATCATTTAAAAGAGACAAGAGACCTGAATCTAAATAGAAGAACACCTAATTTTATTGATAAATAGAAGGAAACCTCTGCAATAACTATGAAACTACTAAAAATAAACTACTGCTATTGTATAAAACTTGTAAAAAGCTTAGTTACAATACTCAATATCTCTCTCTGCAATGTGCAAAGGCAAGAAGAAAGCAAGAATTGAGAAAAAAAATATGAGCCTTTCCCCCTATAATACAAAAAACTATCTCCAAAAAGTAAAGGGAAGTCAACTTTTGTCCCAATTGCACTCCAACTGATGCATGAATAACCTGAAAAAGAAACTCCTAGTTGTTGGGCGAGCAAGAGATAAAATGTTGCAAGTATGTGCCTAACCAGTGTTGTCATTGATGTCAACATATTAGTGTTGTCAATGGTGTCAACTATGCTCTTGTTTTGATGCTTGTTTGTAATAAGTTGGATTCTTTGTATTCACCTATATAAGTATTGGAAATCCTCATATTGAGGATATTGAGAAAATTTGATCCTCCAGTGGAAATAGTGTGTTGTAGAGTATCTTTGTCTACAAAAGAACAGTCCAACAGATTGCTCTATATTTCTTGTGGAATGAATATCTTTATCTACAGATTGGAAGTTATTTAGATACATATCTAAAGATGCTATGTTCCAAGTTTGAGTCTCTAGTATGAAGATTTGAGTTCGTTATGTTCACCAGAGTGAAAACTACTTTTTTTCTATATTTGGTGGTGACAGGGAGAATGTATTGTGCTCTACATTCCTCCATAGTTAAGTATTTCAATCTATGGTTCTGGAATCAAGTTGGTAATGATGATAAGTGTCTTCAACTCCAATAGTTTGTGATTTGGTGGTCTGCAAGTAATCTTTTCTTTATGATAGTGGCTGACAGTGTTGTTTAAGTGCTCTGGTTTAAACAATCCTTTTAACAAATTGGTTAGAGGTTGTACAGATCTTCTTGGTGATTACAATGTGCTTTTGGATGTCTCTTGATCATGTTCCTACCTTTGGATTGGTCTGTAAAGAGAAATTCAGATCATGGATGAAGACTATTCTTAGAAGACTTAGTGTTAACACCAGTCTTGGCTGACTTGGTTGTTTTCACTACTTGCAGAGATGCATCAAAGATTGCGGAAGCGTGTCGCGATGTGGAAAATTGCATTTGAGTCCTAGCTAAGGAATAACATGATCTGAATACATCTTTTCCTTAGCTAGTTTTATTTAGGTCCAGACCTATTTCTATGTATGTTTGTAATGCTGACCTTGGAGATTGCTCCAATGGTTGATGAATGTAAGGCTGACCTTGATGTACATTCGAAGGTTGATGAATTGTATAAAAGCATGTAATGTGGTTATGAAAAAGGGTAGAAGTTTGAAAATGATAAGATAGTGCAAAGGTGTAAGAAGAGTAGAGCAGAAGTGTTGTATTGTGCTTTAATGGAACTGAACTTAGGCATGAAGTAGATGTTATCAAATCAATTCACAAATCTTTGGTAGTGAGCCACCTATTGTGTGGTTACACAACACGCCCCATTTTAACTTGGCAAAATAGGGACCCAACTTTTTGGCTTGGCTTGTGTTGTCTGTTTTCTGGCGGTTTGGTAAAAATGAGTCAGGTGCATCATCATCATGATATTCGATGAGGTTGGTCATCATCATGAGGTCAGTTTGTCAAATTTCATATTTTGTTTCTATGACCTCATATTTAGAAAGAGCTTGAAATTCTAGGCAGGTTTGCCTTTTACATCACCCTAAAATTCGTCCATATGAGAAAGTTATGACAAGTCAAAGGTCTAGTCAAACATGATTTTAGGAGGGTCATATTTCATAACAACGAGCATCATGATATCATAACATCACCTGATATTATAATATCACCCTGCTTAGAAAATCCACCATTTGCATATTTGCATGCGCATGTCAAAATCCTATCGGAGGGTCATCATCCTGATCTTTCAAGGGAGGGTCATATTTGCTGATATTCGCTAATATGATGATGACGTCATCATATCCTCCTGATCTCCTTTTGCATGATCATGATGATCACCCTATCTTTTAAGGGAGGGTGATATTCCATTCCTTAGCATGATCATATTTTAAATATCACCCTAGCGCTAACCTGATGATGACCTCAACTCATCCTCATGCTCCGAAGGTGAAATATGATGGTTACGACATCATGATATTCGATGAGGAGGATCATCTTCCTAATGTAACCCGATATTTCGTAATGTCCTCCTGCCGAGAAATATGACCTTTTGCAAATATCCTGATGATGTCATCCCGATCTGATAAACGAAGAAGCAAATATCAGGATGACATCATCATCACATTTCCCTTCGGCAGGATATTTTCCAAAACATGATCCGGTTCGCGAATATGACGATGACGTCATGTTCCTTTAAGTTTAACAAAAGCCCCAGATATCCTGATGATCATCATCATCCTGATCTTTCGAGAGGGTTACCTTGGCCGCAAAGGGGTCATATTACATTCACCACCTGATCATCTTCCTTAGGTGACCCGATATTACATTTATCCCCTGATCTTAACTAAGCATGACGGTGACGTCATCTTTTGCATTTTAATGAAGCCCGGATATGACGATGACGTCACCATCATATTCCATTCCTCAGCAGCAGGATCATATTTCATATCCTCCTATTTTCCTTCGACAGGATGATGATGATGATGTCATTCTTTTCCCCAATATACAGAAGCGAAACATGATGGTGACATCATCAGGACATTCGAGAAGGGGGAGCATCATATTCACAATATCTTGCAGATAGGTAGAAAGCTCTATGTTTCCCCATCGACCGCGCTTTGAATTTTCTTCCCGACAGTAGTGGTCTTGCCGATAGCATGCAAAGCCGGAATTGAAATAATTTGTTAAAAGCGATTGATTCCTCGTATATGTTGCGATGTATATGCACTATTTTGAACCCGATATACATGAAAATGGGCGGGAAAATAGAGCGATGGAAATTTGAAGGCCCGAGTGTATTTTTTCTAGTCAACAATGGTTGACCCGAGTGTTTTAACGCTATTTAGGCATTTAGTGCATATTTTCCACTGATTTGAAGCCCGATTGCCTATAGCTGCACATTTTGAGGCATGTTTAATAAAATGTTTAAATTCCTATTGTTTATCCACATGATGATGAACTTAATGTTTGTCTGTTTATTACAGGAAGTCCCGGAGCTGTTTGAAGCTGATAATTGCAAAGTTGCACACGAAGGCAACATGAACCAGAAGTGAGGATATTGTCAAATATGTTGTTTGCCAGCTGGAGACCGAATCAAATCAAAGATGCTGGAATATTCTGTGCCAGCTATACATTTGCCAACTGGCAAAGCACGTGCTATTCATCTAGACCTTTGATTGTTCTGGGAGGATCCTGATCCTTGGATCATTGTAACTGTTTTCTGGCATTTGTTCTATATAAGAGCCAGAGCTTGTCGAAAAGAGAGATGGGGAGAAGAGAAAAGATACATTGGAATATCTGGCAATAAGGCCAATTACTGTAGAATCAATTAGGAGATCGGATTACTGAGACTAATGAGGATAGAATTGTTGAAATGTCAAGGTTCTTTCTTCAGATCACTGTAAATGTACCTGTTCTTAAGCATACTGAATGGATATGAAGTTTCAGATTACATCCTGATTGTAAATTTTACGTAATCTTCATGTTGATTTCTGGATATGTACTGGTGAATGCTGTGTTCAACTAGAAGTGCTTTCATTTCATTACATGTTGTTGTCAACTTTTCCTTTGAAGATTTGCACTAGATCATGCAGATTTGTGGAATGTCCTGGTGAAGTATGATTCTAGTTTCCTTCTTTTCATTGCATGTATGGGAGCTTGTATGTGGATCAGTGATCTCAGTCAAGTAGTTTTGGGAATCTCATTCTTTAACCCTTTTCCTTTTTTTAATTTCATAAATTCATCACCATAACTGCAAATCATGATAAATAACAAGCAGAATAGAGAAATATGCTGACATCCCGTAGGTAACTAAAAATCATTAGCATATTTGAGTTAAATGCATGTAGTATTGAAAATATCATGCAAAGAATCATAAATAATGGTAGAAATCATGCAAATATCAGCCTGTAGGCACATTATTTGACTAAATTCACAGTGCAGAGGTAGAATTATTAGAGATTTATGCAGAGCAGACATCTAGAGCAGGATATTTGGAGAAATAATGATGAACTTTGCAGAAATACGTAAGGCCCCTGAATGGAAAACAGCAACACACATCAACCACTGAGTAACGTCAGTAGATTAAGACCTAATCAACGGAGACTTGGGATCATGAATTCTCTGAATTCATCGTATCTTTCAAGATGAGTAAAGGTTGTTGTGTAACTTCTATTCTATGTTTGTGAATGACTAACATCATGACCAACACCACCCCTTGGCAGTGAGGCCTAACATTTGCAGTGTGCATTTTGGGCAGTAAACCTCTGATTTTTGGTATTTCTATAACTTATTTATTTTTGTGGGCTAACACCCACTGTGGTTTTTCCCTTATAGGGTTTTCCATGTAAATATTGTGGTGTCTCATGTGTTATAATGTTAAGCTTCTTGTTGCATGCTTTCATGGTTAATCTTAATAACATTGATTAAGAATTTGAAGTGTTAATATTCATAAATGGTTAAAGTTTTGTGACAACTGATTCACCCCCCTCTCAGTTGTCCTGTACATTTCAACAATTGGTATCAGAGCAAGGTTCCTCAGAGGTAAGCTTAATAGATTGAGGTAGATCTAGGATGTCTTACAAGAAGGAAGCTCCGTAGTTTGATGGAATGAATTATGCGACCTAGAAGATATGTGACAGAGACTAAATATACCATGCCTTAGAATGGTCTGACAACTGAAGATGAAATCAAAGAATATGAGTTAAATATAAAAGTCAGAGACGCTCTATTAAGTGCATTGACTAACACTGACTTGATAAAGGTCATGGATTATGAAATTGCTCAAGAAGTCTGGTAAAAGATGAAAATTTTGTATGAAGGGGATGAATCTATAAAGAGTGCCAAATTGCAGGGACTGAAAGATAAATATGAAGTTTTAAAGATGGGTGAAGATAAAAACATAACATCCTACATGAAAAAGGTTGATGAACTTGTCACTGGAATCAAAGGTATGGGAGGAACTATTGATGAAACTAAATTTGTGATGAAAATTCTCAGGGCATTGCCTAATCCTATGGTCACAATGTAGCTACAATTGAAGAAATACTAACTGTGAAAAAGATTACTAAGGATTGGTTGCTTGGAAAGCTTACTGCTTTTAAAATGAGAGAGTTTGGTGATGCCCTGCCAAAAGTAGAGACTGCTTTCAAATCCAGTACTTCAGAGAAGATATCCAGAGAAGAGAAGTAAAAGGTGGAACCCGATGATGAACTTGATGAAATTGAAGCCAACTTTGTTGATAGACTACAAAGAGGTTTTGGTAAGTTCAAAGGCAAATTACCTTTCAAATGTTTTACATGTGGTAAGGTTGGTCATTATGCTTCTAGGTGTCTGAAGAGAATTAAAAGGAATAGAAAAAGATTTTTAAACAGACCTAGGATCCCAAAGAAATGCTATTATGTTAGAGATCTTGATGATGAAGGTGTGATAGAAGATGAATCTAATGATGCTAGTACTAGTGCAAATGAATGCTTATTTATTGCTATTAAAGTAGAACATGTGTCTACTAATCCTACTAGTTATGAGAAGGAAGAAAAACCAACGGAAGAAAGTGCTTTGGTTGTTTAGGTTGAGAAAGATAAGGATGAATGGGTTATTGATAGTGGATTCTCACATCACATGACTGGTGACAAAAGTAAGTTTATAAGTTTGGAAAAGTATGATGGTGGACTGGTTAGGTTTGGAGATGATATAGCTGGTAAGATTTATGGAAGAGGATCAATTTCTTTTGATAGAAAGCACAATACTGATGATGTTCTATATGTGAAGGGTTTAAAGAATAATCTTTTGAGTGTTGGTAAGATGTGTTACAAAGGTTATGATCTGAGATTCAAGGACAATGGATGTAAGATAATGGAAATATCAGGAACTATGATTGCTACTGGTAAAAAGACCAGAGGTAATGTTTATCATTTGAAAGGAACTAATAATTATTGTTTATTAGCTTTGACTGATGAGAGTTGGTTGTGGCATAGAAGGATGTGTCATATCAATTTTGACAACTTGGTAAAGATAAGTTCTGTTTAGGTTGTAAGAGATTTGCTTAAGCTTGTGAAGCCTGTTAACACCATTTGCAAAGAATGTCAATTTGGGAAACAAACAATGGGTTTCAAAAGAAAAGAACAATTTTCTACTGGATTGCTAGAGCTAGTTCATACAGATCTGTGTGGTCCCACAAGAACAAGAAGTCTGCAAGGAGACAAGTATTTTATTTTGCTTATTGATGATTACTCCAGGATGATTTGGGTCACTTTTCTAAAAGATAAATTAGAAGCCCTAGACAAGTTCAAATCCTTCAAGGCAATGGTTGAGAATGAGTTAGAGTTGAGGATCAAATACTTGAGGTCTGATAGAGGAGGTGAGTTCACATCAAATGAATTCAATATTTTCTGTGAAGAACAAGGGATAAAGAAACAATTGTTTGCACCTAGAACTCCTCAGCAGAATGGAGTTTCTAAAAGGAAAAAAAAGGATAGTTCAAGAGGCTGCTAGGACTATGTTGAAGGAAGCTGACCTACCGGAAGTATACTAGAGAGAAGCCATACATACTGCTGTGTACATCCTAAACAAAGTTCAAGTTAAATGTAACAGTACTAAAACTCCTTATGAATTGTGGTATGGAAGAGCTCCTATAGTGATATATTTCAAAAATTTTGGTAGCAAATGTTATATCAGAAGAGAAGAAGATCTAGGCAAGTTTGATGCTAGGTGTGATAAAGGAATCTTCCTTGGATACTCTACCAAGAGTAAGGCCTACCGGTGCTACAATAAGAGATTGAAGAAAATCATTGAGAGTGCTAATGTGAAGGTTGATGAAGACAAAGAAAGAATATCAGATCTGAGTGGCTATGAATCAGATGAACCTACTGCTGTAACAAATGAGGAAAAAGTTGAAAAAGAAAACAACCAAGATGAAGAAGAAAAGGATATAGAAAGTGCTGCTAAGACTCCCAGGTATGTAAGAATTAATCATTCTGAAGATCAAATTATAGGGGACAAAAGAAAAGGGGTATTGACAAGGAAAAGAGCTGCCGAAGAACAAGTGAATTACTGTTTGCTTTCAAAAGTTGCACCTATTTGTACCTTCTAAATTTGCAAATTTGAAGTGCCTATATCCTTTCGATGTGTTGACAGAGGCTATGTCGACATACTGCTCAATCTACCCCAGAGCCCACATTCATCGATTAAAATCTTGCAACTCTGAGATCATATTGCAAATCTGTTTGGTACGAAGTTTTTTGGCACATATGGTAACATGCCTACTTATTTTCATGCTTCCAGGGTGAGTTTTGATTGGGTATTTAATTCTTTCATGACTACGATCGAGCTCAATTTGGTGTTCCGGAATGTTTCAAATCTTGCAATTCTAAGGGTGACCCATTTTTTATTTTGGTCTCAAACATCTCCAATTCTAGTTTCATCAAAATTGGAGACCGTATGATGCATTATTTTAATGCATTTCAGTTGCGGTGAAGGCATCCACAGGCCAATTTACAAAGGAAGTCCCTAAAATCATTCGGCAATGCGAGTTCTGAGGAAATGGGGTTGCTCTGAATAATTGATAATGGCCCTGTGCAAATTTTCATTACTCTCTGACATCCCGTCTGCCCACAGTGGAAATGCACCATTTGCCTGAAGGAGGAAATTTAAAAATTAACATTTGCCTAAAGTTAAAAAATACAATTTTCAAATATTTATTTGCCAAATCTAATATTTTAAGAGGTAAATATTATAAAATTAATTTAATAACTTTATGTTATAATATTTGAAGGAGATGATAAAACATTTTTTTATAGTATATCGCACCATTGCATGTGCACTTTCCCTGCACCTGAAGCCATGCGATAGTGCAATATGAGCCTTTCTCTGTAGGTTTGGGCCTACAGTCTCCTCTACAATAGAAATTAAGGCATTCTCTTCTCCTTGGAAGCATTTTGGAGGTCTTCTAGGCTAGATTCGAGGAGAAGTTTTTCTGGTGCAGCTACTGCTTACGCTTTTTGCCTTCCACACACATTTTTGGAGGCTCTATTTGGCCCAAAATTGATGATTCATGTTTCAAATTCATCCTTTGGCCATCCCTATTGCATGGGCAGAGGTTTTAAGCATGGTTATGATGATTTTTGGGTGTCCATAGCCATAAAAATGCCCCTACATCAGCAAAAACGACCCAGAAATAAAAATGAATTGGGCAAGTATGCATTGAAGAATGCTACAATGTTTTCTCTATAGTTGGGTGCAGTTGAGGGGGCTTGATATGAGGCTACATGGCCTCATATCGTTGCATCACAGAAGGAAGAGGGAGCATCTACTATGCGGCTGTGGTAGTACGAAAAGGTAGAGGTATGAGTAAAAAGTTCGTGCCTGACACTTGCAAAATCAAAGTTGGATGAGTCAAAAGGAAAATAGTTTAGAATTTATTTATTTTGTCCTCTCCTCTTTTGTTTGTAATTTATTAATGCTCCCTGATGGACAAAACTATGGATTGGGACTTGGGATCAAATTTCTATAAAAGTTTTACATTCACTTCCTCAGTTTGTTCCTAAAATGTCAATCCGGGGATCGTAGACTTCTGAAAGGTATTGTGGCTATCTTCTGAAGCGATGAAGATAGTGAGATGAGTAGAGATGAAATGCAGCTAGAAAAATCAACCTATTAACATAAATCTATTGCAAATCAAAACAACTCCTGCAATAGGAACTATCACTTCCTAGCGACAGGAACAACATCAACAATAGTAATAATGATAATTATAACAGCAATCTGTAACATAAACAATGAAAGCAATAGTTTGTTAGTAGAAATGAAAGAACACTAAATTAATAATATTGAAATCAAACACTATGAAATCTACTTCAAACACTCTGATCGGAAACATTAATCTAAAATGTAACATAAACATATTAATAGAAAATAGAACAAAAATAAATAGATACCACCGTGCTTCACCAAAGAGTGGGTTCTTGCTCCATGGTTCACACAGGGATGAAATGAAATCTTTCTATGTTGGTTTGATCAAAATACACACTACTTTATTTATCAAAGAAGAATGATACAAAAGTCTGATACAAAGATATGTTTTGTTGCTTATGATAATCTGGTCACGCTAAAGTCTATATCTTTTTACAACTTATAACATGATATTTATACATGGAGTACATAACCAAAAGGGCTAAAACGTGATTTGTTTGTTTTAGATTGCATCCCACAAACTAAATAGTTTAGTGGTCTACGTAAGACCTTAATCTTTGGCCACATAATAAAAAAATTTCTGTTATAATAATAGCTAAAGAATGGGGAAATGACATATTTCAGTTTCCTTTGTACAACAAGAAAATGCATTCCCATTACAAATTATTCTCCACAAATAACTCGTGGAAATCTCAGCCAACATGGCAGTAGACATGATCATGTAGGAAAAGAATATGCATCCCTTAATAATGTCAAATATTGATGTAGAGGTCCACACCAAAGTATCCAATTGAATGCCTCCAATTGAATGTCAATGTGTGTAGCTACATAAATCTGATGTAGCTTGAGGATGTTTTGGTAGATGTGATCATTGCATTGAGCTGATGTGGCAAAAAGGTTCCTGCATAGAAAGTGATAGGAAGTTCTGTATGCTGCAAGCTATATTTTTCGAAGGCGTAAAATAACAATGCATATTAATAAAGACAATCAATAATTAATCTTCATAATTTAATCTCAAAACTATATTAAAGATTACTTATATATATTTAATCATATGTAGTGTAAATGATAAAATGATATGAAAATGGAATGGAAATGGAATGTGGGGATGAGTATGAAGGTGCACAAAAAGGCATAAAATGTGGCATAAAATGGAGCATAATCGGCTCTCATCACTCCCAAGGCTCATTGGCGGTGACTTATGATGCAAAAGCTCACCAAACTACCGTATTGTAATTAATTCTTGGTGCCACATTTTGATGTCCATAAAAGAACAACTGGTAATTCATTGGGGTTGTTGTTGAATGACTGGGATTTGGAGGAGTGAATGAAATACAAGTTTTGTCTGGTTGCCCTATCTCTGGTGTTGTAAGTTTCTATTTAATGTGTTGAATGTGTTTTTCATGAGCCATTTATCTGTTTCAGGTTGAAATATATGAATAATGTTGTAAGCATGTGTTTTTATTAACTGTCTCCATTGTTATCTGTATGTTTCCTTTGAACAAAATGGCTAAGGTTCTTCTAAGTTCTGGGGTGCACACTTGCTGCATTACATATTTCATTTCTTGCCTCTATTTAAGGAACAAGTTAAACTACTTGAGATCAAATATGGGGATGTATGTCTAATAACAGGGATATTTATAAGTAGAGTTAATGGAAATACTCAATATTGGGAGTTATCTGTAAGGCAGATACAAAATCACCCTATGAAATCTATATGTTTGCTTGGCTTATGGAAAATTATTTGCATGTTTAAAGTTTGACTCTGCACCCTAGGATAGGACCAATCAAAGGCTTGGATTGAGTTTATGAATCAAACCCTAGTCTGGCAGCCAAATATACAAAAGAACAAAATCAAGTAATCATTTAATCTTTAGGATTATAGGAGTGGGATTTAGGTTCCAAGATCCTCTTATTCATAACTGAAGTAGGATCCAAAGCTAGCCACTTTGTACTTATCTCACAATTTTGGTTTGCATAATAGAGGATTCATTTGCTAAAATGTTGATACCTATTTATAGTCAAGATTCACCATATAGGTATTGATTGAGGGACACCCCTAGGTCTTGCAGAGCCTGAAGTGCAAAGGAGACATAGAGTCAGTCTCTTATTGGTTGGCCACTGACCTGAGGTCCTTATGGATAAAAGATGGCTACTTTTTAGGGGAACACAAACAATTAGCTAGGAACACCAAGAGATTGGCGACTCTACTGGGGACAATGATAAATCTATGAGCAAAGAGTCAAAGAATTTGATGGGTCTGAACATCAGGTTCAGATATTTTGAGGTTTTAGACCTGGATGAGCTTTGTTACAACAAATTTAAAAGAATTTATGTGTGGCTTTGTTGTTGGAAGAGAACCTAGAATGAAAGAATGCTTTAAAGAAATTTGTGTTGTTTGAAGCATAGTCCTCTATAAAGAGAGGTGGTGACTCTATCAAAAGAACCTGATGAAGATGTGAAGAACGTTTCAGAGTAACAAAGATTTCTAGTTAGGGAGGAAAATTTGTAGCAGCTGCAACATATTCAAGTATTTTTCATATTTAGGTTTTTGAGAAGGATAAGCTTGCGAAGGAAAACCATATTAGAAAGTTTGGAAAATTTTGGTTCCCTATTGAGTGAAAATAAGCACTGAGGAAGGGAACTAGTAGTGATGGGCTTGCATACTTTTGCATTACTGAGATAGTAGTATGTATTTTGAAAAGAAGTATGCAATATTTTTGAAGAAGCTCATTTAGAGGATCTTAAGCAAGCTGAAATAGAAATTTGCATTGTAAAGGGCTTAAGATCATTGTTGTAAAAGGACTTTGAGTTGCCCTACGATTACAAAGTTGATGTGAGAAGGATCTTAAGCAGGGTGAAATAGAAATTTGCATTGTAAAGGGCTTAAGATCATTGTTGTAAAAGGAGTTTGAGTTTCCTTGCGATTGCAAAGTTGATGTGACAAAGTTTGTAAAGGTGTAAGAAAATGTATCACCAACCTATGCATCCCTATATGGATCCAAATGTAACAATGCATAATGTGCAGCCCCTGTCGTGTCATCAAAGAAGTTTCAACACTGAAAGGTACAAAGCCATAAATTTTGATGGCATTTGTGGTTTCCCAAATGTCATACCATCTAAAATCAGAGATAAGCTACCAAAATTCAGTGGTATAAAGAGTGAATCAACAGAAAAACACTTGCAGCAATCCAATGATCTAATGGATGACTATGAGGTAGACCATGAAGATCTAATCATGAGGTTGTTTGTCCAGTCCTTGAAGGATGAAGCGAGAGAGTGGTTCTTGAACTTTCTACCACATTCAGTCAGCTCTTGGAATGAGTTTAAATCAAGCTTCAATGAGCAGTTTGGTGAAAGAATATCTGAGTTTTCAATTATCAATGATTTCATGGATATCCATATTGAAAAAGATGAATTAGTTCTAGCCTTTAACCTTAGATTCATAAAGGCATTGAAGAGAACTACTGAAAAAATCAAATCTAATGATGCTTTAGCTTTACTCATTTATTTGGGTACATTTAACAACAAGATGAGCTACAGATTGAGAAGTAATGAGCCTACAACACTTCATCAGGCATATCAAATTGCCATGGACATTGAAAACAACTGGAAGTATGGAATGCACAAGGGTTATTTCTCTACAAATGTTTTCTTCCCTAAGGCCCCCAATGTTGATGAAAGGTGTAGTTCAAGTTTTAAAAATGAGTGTCAGAGCACTTACACCCCTACTGTCCCAGTTTATGCATCAATCCATAATGCTGATCATGTAGAGCCCTGAACAAATTGCCAACAAGCTGCATATAATGATGATCCTATGGTGTACAAGATTTGTTTGACATAAGGAAACTCATGGGAGAGTGAGCATACTCTTTGTTTGTCAGATTCTTAGATGCCTTCTTGTAGATTCTCGATGGTTACAAGCCTGAACAAGATACATGCATTGACTTGTTTATTGAAATATATGAATCAGGTTTGAGTTCATTGCCAAAGAAATTTAAGCTTCAAAGCCTCGATCAAGTATGTGAATGGATTGGAATCATTGACAAGATCAAGTGTGATTATGTAAGGAATGATGAAATAATGGTAATGAATCAGCAAGAGCCTCACGTGAGTATAGTTGGAGAGGAGACAAAGGTATTCTTAGACACCGAAAATAAATCAAAAAATTATATACAACTGTATGATGAAAATGATTTACAAGTATATCTATCAGATGATTTTTTCAATGGTTTGAATGATAATGAGATAAGTGATTCATACACTGATCATGAAATTACTAAGTTTGCTCATATACCTTTATCTCCTGAGATTAATCATGATGATCCTTGTATTGCTGTTCATGACAATGTGAATGAAGTTGAGTTGGAAGAATTCACAATGTGTGAAAATGACATTGATATGCCAATCCTTAACAAGGAATGTTCGTGCTTAAATGATTCATTTGTGCACAGTTGTGTTCATATAGATCAGTATTCAATATCAATTTCATCAGAAAGCATCAGAGAGCTGGAAAGTGATATAGATCATGTATTTTCAGAATGCATTGATGTGGCGAAAGTTTTGTATGTAAGGCAATCAGATGATGAAGGTGAAGTCTATGATTAATTCATGGATGAGGTGTGTTCTTCTCTTGATTCTAGATTTGGTAATGCTGAAGAAGAGTGGGACTGTCATGTAGAAGAAGCAGAGACCTTTGTAATAAGAGTGAATCTCCTTTATGATGAGCCTTTAGATACATTGGACAATTTCAGTCATATTCCTTATTGATACATGATTAACCCTCCTTTTGCAAATGATGATGAGTGTGAGGAGATTGAAGAAAATCAATATGAGGTACTAATGGATAGCATTGAGGATGAGTGTTTGAACTTGGCAATTGATTTTGTGCATAAAAATTGTGTACGTTTTTATCTGAATCATAGTGATGATGTTCATCTTGAAGATTCTGAATATGAAAAGGGTATTGAAGGAAGATAATGATCTATCAGAGGATACAATTTGTGTGGATAGGAAGCACATTTTTTTAATAAGATTGAACCAAAGATATCTATTTCCATGTGCATAAGACCGATTTTAGGGA
Organism: Cunninghamia lanceolata; assembly: GCA_027924645.1. Classification (NCBI taxonomy): domain Eukaryota; kingdom Viridiplantae; phylum Streptophyta; class Pinopsida; order Cupressales; family Cupressaceae; genus Cunninghamia; species Cunninghamia lanceolata. Next base: position 555,493 of record BSBN01000413.1, read on the forward strand.
TAGAAGACATTGTAAACATATAAATGATATATTTAACCCATGTTTTCTGTGCCTTTTGTTTAAAGAGGGTTTTCAACTATTCCAAGGTTGCAAAGAGCAGACTAGTGAGAGTGTGGTTGAATATAGCATAATCAGTAGTATGGTGGTGTATTTATAATACAATATTAGTCATGATGTAGTTGATATCAATGCCTTCAGTTTGAATCAAAAGCAATCGAATGAAAACAGGGTATGTGACAGAGGACGGTACTAGTTTTTCATTTTTGGGGGCCGGGGCCACCCAATCAAGTTTGAAGATATCATTTTGATGCAAGATGGAGTAGTTGCTCAGCATCCCAATGGAGTAGGCACCTGGTCTACATCCCAAAGATAACTAGAATTGTACCATGCCTACAAGAGGTATGCATCCCTGAGCAAGAGCCACTGTTGGTACCTTCAAAATTTGCAAATTTGAAGTGCCTATATCCTTTCGATGTGTTGACATAGGCTAGGTTGACATGCTGCTCAATCTACCCCGGAGCTCACCTTCGTTGATTAAAATATTGCAACTCAGAGATCATCTTGCAAATCTGTTTGGTAGGAAGTTTTTTGGCACATATGGTAACATGCCTACTCAGTTTCGTGCTTCCAAGGTGAGTTTTGATGGGGTATTTAATTCTTTCCTGACTGCGATTGGGCTAGATTTGGTATTCTAGAAAGTTTCAAATCTTACCATTCTGAGGGCGACCCATTTCTCATTTTAGTCTCAAACATCTCTAGTACCAGTTTCATCAAAATCAAGACCGTATGATCCATTATTTTAATGTATTTCAGTTGCAGCGAAGGCATCCAGTAGGCCAGTTTACAAAGGAAGTCCCTGAAATCATTCGGTAATGTGAGTTCTGAGGAAATGGGCTTTCTCTGAATAATTGATAATGACCCTGTGCAAATTTTCATGACTCTCCGACATCTCGCCTGCTCGCAGTGGAAATGTACCATTTGCCTGAAGGAGGAAATTCAATAATTAACATTTGCCTAAAGTTAAAAATTACAATTTTCAAATCTTTATTTAGCAAATTTAATATTTTAAGAGGCAAATATTATAAAATAAATATTATAACTTTATGTTATAATGTTTGAAGGAGATGATAAAGCATTTTTTATGGTATATCGCACCATTGCACGGGTACTTTACCTGCATCCTAAAGCCATGCGTTGGTGCGATATGGGCCTTTCTCTACAGCTTTGGGCCTGCAGTCTCGTCTGCAACAAAAATTAAGAAATTCTCTTCTCCTTAGAAGCATTTTGGAGGTCTTCTGGGCCAGATTCGAGGAGAATTTTTCCTGGTGCAACTGCTGCTCACGTTTTTGGCTTCCAGGCACATTTTTGGAGGCTCTATTTGGCCCAAAATTGATGATTCATGCTTCAAATTCATCCTTTGGCCATCCCTACTATCTGGGTAGAGGTTTTAAGCGTGGTTGTGATGATTTTTGGGTGCCCATAGCCATAAAAATGCCCCTGCATCAGCAAAAACGACCCAGAAATAAAAAATGAATTGGGCAAGTATGAATTGAAGAATGTTGCAATGTTTTCTCTATGGTTGGGTGTAGTCGAGGGGGTGTGAGATGAGGCTATGTGGCCTCATATCACTGCATCACAATAGGAAGAGGGACCCTCTAGTATGCAGCTACGGCAATGCGAAAAGCTAGAGGTCTGAGGAAAACGTTTGTGCCCAACACTTGCAAAATCAAAGATGGACAAGTTAAAGGGAAAATAGTTTAGAATTTATTTACTTTGTCTTGTCCTCTTTTGTTTTTAATTTATTAATGTTCCCAAGGCTCATTGGTGGTGACTTATAATGCAAAAGCTCACCAAACTGCCGTATTGTAATTAATTCTTGGTGTCACATTCTGATGTCCATAAAAGAACAACTAGTAATTCATTGTGGTTGTTGTTGAATGACTAGGATTTGGAGGAGTGAATGAAATACAAGTTTTGTCTAGTTTCCATATCTCTGGTGTTGTAAGTTTTTGTTTAATGTATTGAATGTGTTTTTCATGAGCCATTTATCAGTTTCAGGTTGAAATATATGAATAATGCTATAAGCATGTGTTTTTATTAATTGTCTCCATTGTTATCTGCATGTTTTCTTTGAACAAAGTGGCTAAGGATCTTCTAAGATCTGGGGTGCACACTTGTGCATTGCATATTTGATTTCTTGCCTCTGTTTAAGGAACATGTTAAACTACTTTAGATCAAATATGGGGATGTATGTTTGATAACAGGGATATTTATAAGTAGAGTTAATGGAAATACTCAATCTTGGGAGTTATCTTTAAGGTAGATACAAAATCACCTTCTGAAATTTGTATGTTTGCTTGGCTTATGGAAAATTATTTGCATGTTTAAAGTTTGACTCTGTACCCTAGGATAGGTACCGATCAAAGGCTTGGATTGAGTTTATGAATCAAACCCTAGTCTGGAAACCAAATATACAAAAGAACAAAATCAAGTAATTATTTAATCTTTAGGATTATACGAGTAGGATTTAGGTTCCAAGATCCTCTAATTCATAACTGAAGTAGGATCCAAAGCTAGCCCCTTTGTACTTATCTCAAAGTTTTGGTCTGCGTAATAGAGGATTAATTTGCTAAAATGTTGATACCTAGTTACAGTCAAGATTCTCCATATGGGTATTGAGTGAGGGACACCCCGCTAGGTCTTGCAGAGCCTGAAGTGCAGAGGAGACATAGAGTCAGTCTCCTATTTGTTGGCCACTAACCTGAGGTCTTTGTGGATAAAAGATGGCTACTTTTTAGGAGAACACATAATTTCATCTAGGAACACCAACAGAACCTAAAGTTATGAATGAGGCTTGCAATGATGAAAATTGGGTAAAAGCTATGGAAGAGGAGATGATGGAGATAGAAAAGAATCAAACTTTGGAACTGGTTCCTAGACCTGCTGATAAGAATGTGATTGGCACCAAATGGGTTTTCAGAAACAAGATGAATGAGAATGGAGAAGTAGCAAGGAACAAAGAAAGATTGGTATGTAAAGGACACTCTTAGGTGGAAGGAATAGATTTTGAGGAGACCTATTCTCTCATAGAAAGAATTGAAGCAATTAGAATATTTTTGGCATTTTTAGCATTCAAAGACTTCAAAGTGTATCAGATGGATGTTAAGTCTGCATTCTTGAATGGTGAGTTGGAAGAAGAGGTCTACATTGAGAAACCAGAAGGATGTCAATTATCAAAACAAGGTGATATAGTGTGCAGATTAAAGAAAGCCTTGTATGGACTAAAGCAAGCCCCTAGAGCTTGGTATGCAAGGCTAGACAATTATTTGTTGCAATTAGGGTTTAGGAAAGGCACTGCAGACAATAATTTGTATTTCAAAATCAATGATAATCAGATCCTGATTGTTGTAGTCTTTATTGATGACATTATCTTTGGAGGCAATGAAGTTATGTGCATGAAGTTTACAGGTGAAATGCAAAATGAGTTTGAGATGTCTATGTTTGGTGAAATGAATTTCTTTTTGGGTCTCCAAATTAATCAATTAGATAAAGAAATCTTCATATCTCAGTCCAAGTATGTGAAAGAATTGTTGAAGAAGTTTGGGATGGAAGACTATAAACTGGTATGTACTCCCATGGTAACTAGCCGCAAGTTGAGCAAAACTGATGAATCACCCAAGACTAATCAGAAAAGATACATATCCATGATTGGAGGATTGCTTTATCTAACTCAAACCAGACCTGATATAATGCATGCAGTTTGTCTTGTTGCAAGATTTCAAGTAGATGGACAAGAGAGTCACATGTGATGACAGTTAAGAGAATCTTGAGATATTTAAAAGGCACACCAGATCATGGCTTATGGTATCCAATGGATAATGATTTCACTCTCAGTGCTTATATAGATGCAGATTGGGTCGGAGATGTTGATGACATAAAAAGTACAAGCGGAGGTGATTTCTTCTTGGTTAATAGATTGTTTTCATGGCTGAGCAAGAAGCAAGACTCAATCTCTTTATCAACTACAGAAGTAGGGTATATTGCACTAGCATGTTTTTGTACTCAAGTATTATGGATGAAGTAGACTTTGAAGGACATAAGATTTGTGTATGAAGATCTAGTTGCAATCTTCTGCGACAATACGAGTGCTATAAATATTTCATAGAATCCAGTGATGCACTCAAGAACAAAGCATATATCTATAAGGTATCACTTTCTAAGAGAAAAGGTGACAGAGAATGAAGTAAATATGGAATATGTGTCCACAAAGGATCGGATTACATATATTTTCACTAAGCCTTTGCTTAAGGATACATTTGAGTATCTCAAAGAAAAGTTAGGGGTCATTAGCCTTCTTATTCTGAACTACGAGGCATAATAATACATCAGTCAAGTGGTGCCCAAAGTCTCATTTTTTGATCTGGATTGATGTTTTGAGGGCTACCTCTCAAGGGGAATAGCTAGATCTTTTTGATAACAGAAAAAGTTCAGTTGGAGCAGACCAATAGCATGCAAGTATGTGCCCTTTGCCATTGATATCAAAGGGGGAGAGAAATCATGTGAAAAACTCAAAGAAGAAAGAGTGCAGATGTGTAAAACGAAAGGGGGAGAATCTTGTCTTGATGGTCTTTACAGTTTTTCACATCATATGTTGCCATCAATGACAAAGGGGGAACTTGTTGCAAGTATGTGCCTGACCGGTGTTGTCATTGATGTCAACATATCAGTGTTGTCATTGGTGTAAACTATACTCTTGTTTTGATGCTTGTTTGTAATAAGTTAGATACTTTGTATTTGCCTATATAAGTGTTGGAGATCCTGATATTGAGGATATTGAGAAAATTTGCTCCTCCGGTGGAAATAGTGTGTTATAGAGTATCTTTGTCTACAGAAGAACAGTCTAAAAAATTGCTCTGCATTTCTTGTAGAATGAATATCTTTATCTGTGGATAGAAATTTATTCAGATACATGTCTGAAGATGCTATGTTCCAAGTTTGAGCCTCTGGTATGAAGATTTGAGTTAGTTACGTTCACTAGAGTAAAAACTATTTTTTCTATATATTTGGTGGTGACAGGGAGAATGTATTATGTTCTGTATTCCTCCGCAGTTAAGTATTTCAGTCTGCGATTCTAGAATCTAGTTGGTAATGATGATAAGTGCCTTCAACTCCAATGGTTCATGATTTGGTGGTCCACAAGCAATCATTTCTTTATGATAGTGGCTAATAGTGTTGTTTAAGTGCTCTAGTTTGAAGAATCCTTTTGACAAATTGGTTAGAGGTTGTGTGGATGTTCTTGGTGATTACAATGTGCTTGTGGATGCCTCTTGATCATGTTCCTACCTTTGGATTGGTCTACAAAGAGAAATTTGGATCATCGATGAAGATTGTTCTTAGAAGACTTAGTGTTAACACCATTCTTGGCCGACTTGGTTGTTTTCACTACTTACGGAGATGCATTGAAGATTGTGGAAGTGTGTTGTGATGTGGAAGATTGCATTTGAGTCCCAGGTAAGGCAAAACATGATCCACATACATCTTTTCCTTAGCTAGTTTTATTTAGGTCCAGACCTATTTCTATGTATGTTTGTAATGCCGACCTTGGAGATTGCTCCAATGGTTGATGAATGTAAGGTCGACCTTGATGTTCATTCCAAGGTTGAGAAATTGTATAAAAGCATGTAATGTGGTTGCAAAAAAGGGTTGAAGTGTGAAAATGAAAAGATAGTGTGAAGGTGTAAGAAGAGGAGAGAAAAAGTGTTATATCATGCTTCAATGGAACTGAACTCAGACATGAAGTATATTCTATCAAATCAGTTCACAAATCTTTGATAGTGAGCCAACCCTTGGCAGTGAGCTGATCTTGGTAGTGAGCCTTTGATTTTTGGTATTGCTATAACTTATTTATTTTTGTGGGATAACACCCACCGTGGTTTTTCCCTTATAGGGTTTTCCACGTAAAAATTGTGGTGTCTCGTATGTTATAATGTTAAGCTTCTTGTTGCATGCTTTCATGGTTAATCTTAATAATAGTGATTAAGAATTTGAGGTGTTGATATTCATAAATTGTTAAAGTTTTGTGACAACTGATTCACCCCCCTCTCAGTTGTCTTGTACATTTCAATAGAAAGTCCTAAAAAATAGGGCCCATTACTACTCCTAGATGAGCTAAAATAGCTTAGAACTCCTCCTCCCAAGATGTTTGACTAAAAAACTACCAAAAATAGCCTAGTTTGACTCCAAGTCAAAAATAGAAAAAGATACCCCTCCTGCATGAGTGTACAAGTTTAGTTCAACTCCTCTTTCTCTTTTTGCATGATTTGAGGGCAAAAATAATTTATTTGAACAAGTATTAAGGGCAATCAAAAGGTTTATGACTTACCTTAATAGGTTTTATGTGATTTCTCCTTCTAGGTTTTTATGTAACAAATATTAAGGCAATTTATAATGACATCGGACTCAACAAGTGTTTTTAAATACATTATTTTTTGCCTTTACTCATGCAAAAAGGAAAAAAAAAGGGCTACATGGTGAGTTCTCTTTAACCCCCATCCCTTTACAAAATCTCACAAGGCTATTAATAATAACCTTCTGCCCTTTGACTTATAAAAACCACTAAATACATACTCAAAATGACCTAAGTTAATAAAGTCAGAAAGACATCATGGCCTCTTCTCTTTTAAACCCTAATCATGATTTTCTTTTTATTGTTTGACTTAAGGTTTAGAAAGAACTATAAAATGTCACAAACAGACCATGATAACTTTATGCTCCGACATGTGATCACGATATCTCCTAAGCATTCATAATTTTCATATCTTGACCATGGCCCCAATTAAGTGTTAATGATTTTCTTAAAAAACAAAAGTAAAAGAAAACTTCCAACTTCAAGCTAGAGCATAATAGTAAAAGCTTCTTGAAACCCTAAAGACTTTCATTTCACTCTTTCAATTCTTCTTGTTGGGCTCTACTGTTTGCACTGCCATTGGGTTTTGAAAGGCTATCTGACAGCTTCTAAAGGATCTTCCTTTGCTATTTTACTGGTAAGTTTTCATTTTGCATCTGCTGTTGTGATTTCCTTATGAAAGCAATGAAATTATGCATTATTCTCTGCTTTGATAAAAATGTATTTTCATGCTCCTGTGTTTTCTCTTTAGTTTTTGTGTATGGAATGAAGGAAAGACCTGCTTTTCTCTTTCTCAAAACCCTCTATTGTTGATGTTGAAAAGAAATAGTGAAAAGAAAACTTTGCATCTTGCTCTCTGTTTGTCATGAAACTCTCTTGCTAGGGTTTGTAAAACTTTTGCACTATTAAGGCACTTCCTTTTGACTGGAGACTGCACCTCCTTCTCAAGAAATTTATGAAAGTTCCTCATTTCCTTCATTCTGCATTTCTTTCTTGTATTTCTATTCCAGTATACAATGAGAAGAAATAATGGAAGAAAATAGGATTTTGTTACCCCTTTTGAAAGAACATGTAACTCTGATTTGCAAGAAATAGTAGTTCAGACTCTCAATGATCTCTTGAAATATAATGAAGGCTTTGCTTTCTATACACTATCTAAACTGCCCCATTTTTAGGCCTTTACTATGAATAAATCAAGTGAAAACTGAGGGTTTGCTTTGAAAATTGCTAAGGTTTGTCATATGCCCTTATATAGGAAACCCTTTAGGGTTTTACTCCTCTGTCATGGTGATTTCATATTAAACAGTGTTGATTCTGCTCTATGGTAGTCTCGTATATGAACATGACTGTATGAAGGATTTTCTTTGCTTTATGATCTTGGGTCAAGCTCTTTACCGCTATTATGGGAGAACTGTCTCATTCTTATATCCTTGTAGATTTTATTTATCAATGAAATTTAACTGTTGTCCTTTCATGAGAAAGCTCCTTCTTGTCATTCGCTTGACTGTAATTCCTTGTTCATTATCTAGCCTTCTAGGTCCTACAAAATTCAATATGTCTATACCTTAGGTTTTCTTAAGATGTACAAAGTCTCCAAACCTAGTCCACATGTTCCTACTCCTTACATAGCTTTCCAACTGTATATAAACTTTGAGGCTTTGATAATCTTGGCAGATAAACACAGGTGGCATGAAAAATAAACATCATTACTTCCACACATTCATCATCAAATGACACATATGTAACCTTTCACACTATCTCTGCACATTGTGGGATAGTGCTCATTGTTTCTAATCATTTTACACTTCATGCCTTATGGACACATGACAATGTTTCATAGGTCTAATCAATAGATTTCAATATTGTCACATGCAAACCTCCTCAAATGCTTTAGAAACTAGTGTACCTATACCTTCTACAGGGTTCCTTATTTTGACACCTTTTGTGTAGATTTCTATGGTCTGGAAAACCTTCTCTTTAAGATGGATGCTACTCTCTTTTAACACTATTTGTTTCTTTGTGAGTATGAGGTTGGTACTTTCATCCTTCTTTGCTAGCTCCTTGAGAAAAGGTAAGAAGAAGGAAATAGAACTCTTCTATACCGTTCTGGGCAGTGTTTGAGCTCCTTACCTTTCTATTCTTAGCTTTCCTCTTATTGACATGATTCAGGGGAACAACCTTATCACCTTAATTATGCAGACTAATCTAACTTTGAACAAATCTTTTGAAGGCCTTCTAGACTTTGGTAGCTTCCCTAGTAGTTCCTCACCTTCTAATGTAGTCCAAGTGTCTCTTGTACACTTTTATTGGGATATCCTCTGCTCATTATGTTATGATTGCTATTCGACATGATTGCTCCTCATGACTATGATATTGCTAGCTTGACTGTTCCTTGGTGATACTCTGTCCTCATTACTTGATATTGTCCTCTTTCTCTCATTGATAATTGCTTCCTATTTTATGCTTGGGATGCACTTTATGACATGTGTGTTGTTCCAAAACAATGTATATTCCTTCTTTGCACTTCTCCTTGAGTTCTCATAGTTGTTTTTCTTGTAGTGAATGTCAAAATGTCCTTTTAGAATGTAGACAATATCCTTCATCTTCTTCATCAATCTCAGCAGTAATGTTGTCTTCGTTCCTAATTGTTTCCTCTACTTGTCACTACTCCTTTCTATGCATGTTATGACATTAATAGTTGTTCCTTGACTGTTCCTTAGCAGAGTTGACTTATTATATTGTTTTGAAAAATCATGATTATGATTGTAATGATTTTATGATAGTCCCATGACTGCTCTTCCTTGTATTGGACAATACAAGCATTAAATTTGTCCCTCTTATTCCTTGCTTTCATGAATATTCCTATTAACTGTCCTTTTATATGCATTGTCTTGATCATAGTTGACTGTTATTTGGTCTATTTGTCATGACTGCCATTTGCATGCTCTTTTGGTACTGATGGAGGCTTGAGTCCAAAAGACTTACATGAGATGTCATTGTCTATTTTCTATGCTTCTTGTCTAGCTCTCCCATAGTCTTGACATGCATGTTACTGTATTTTGTGGATCAATCCATCATCTCTTCCTTCCTTGACTATCATCAGTGATTTCTCTATAAGCACTTGTACATACACAGTGAATAAACAAGTTAAGAAAATAAATGAGGTTTATGGCCTCCTCTGGATGATTGTTTGATCTTCATCTTTTGCATCTTTTTATGGTTGTATGGCTGCATATTGGAGTTGCTAATCTCTCTTATCATGTTGATCAGATGTAAGATAGTACTTAAGTACAATTTGAAATTATTGCATATAGAATTGGAAAGGATCCTGAGCTCTAACACCACTCTTCATTGTTTCTTGTAGGTTCACTTGGAGATATCAAATGGGCAACTGAAGATGATGCAAATATCAACAAGATTTGTCATTCAGGTAATGACGGGTCCCTTTTTTCTTTTATATGTTTTCTTTTACTTCAAATGTACTTGTTATCATGCATTGCATCATATACAGTTATTCCCATGGCTTGTGTGGGATCATATGAACCCTTTTTTTTATGAATGTAAACAGTTATTTCATGCAATGAATTGTGTATCATTTCTCTTTTTTTTTGTAAATCAATTGCATAAAGATAAACTAAACATTTTTTCATGGTATAGGTGTTCATAATCATGAGTATACAACAAGATTTTATATACCCTTTTTTGAAATGTATCAAACAAAACTGAACACAAAACCAGACTGGCTCTAAATAGGGCCAACAAAATGTGCATCAGCACTTCATGGAAAACAAAATTGAAATGAAACTATTGTGCAACCAACACTTATTAACTAAAAAAACTACTCAACTATGGTACATTTGCAAACTTTTACTCTTCAAAAATAGTGTTTGAGGTCAATCCCATTGAATGGGATAGGTAACACCTCTCCTTCCATAGTGGCTAGCTGAAAAGCATTATGTTGTTTGGATTCAACAATCATGAATGGGTCACCCCACATAGCATCAAACTTGTTGTGCTTACTAGGTCTACTTTTTAACTCAACTCACTTGAGGACAATGTCTCCCTCCTTGAAAACTCTGAATGTTGCCCTCTTGTCAAATGTCCTCTTCATTTGCATTTGATACATCTCCAACTACTGTGCTGTTTGTTTTCTTATTTCTTTGAATTCTAATAGCTTAGCCAACCATACTTCCATAGGACCATCCTCCATCTCAATTTCCTTCATGAGGCTTAGAGTTGGTAACTCAGTTGAAATGGGTAACTTGGCTTCTTTCCCATACACAAGCATAAATGGAGATTGATATGTTGACCTCTTAGGAGTCACTCTATCAGCCCATAAGGCTAATTTCAACTTTGAATGCCATGCCCTCTGATTGTCTTCTATTGTCCTTTTGATAATCCTAATGAAGTTTTTATTAGTGAACTCAGCTTGCGCATTCCCCTAAGGGTAGTAGTTTGAAGAAGTACTTAGGTAAACACCATGTTTAATGGCCCAATCAGTTAGTTTCATACCTACAAAAGCTAAGGTATTATCTGAAACGATAGAATCTAGTACACCAAACCTGGCTACTACGTCTTCATAGAAATTTAATAAAACACTCTCATTAGCCTCTTTCAAAGCCACTACTTCTATCCACTTGGTAAATAAATTTGTGGCTGTGAATATCCACTTGTGGCTAGAACTTGATGGTGGGTTAATAGCTCTAATAAAATCAAGGCCCCATTTGGTAAAATGCTATTCAATTGAAATGGGCTATAGTGGCAAGGATGCCAACTTTTGTTTGCTTGCAAATACAACACATTTCACACACTTCTTACCCATGTATGCACATCTTTGAAATGAGATGGCCAATAGTACCTAGCCTTCATGATCTGCAAGGTTGTTGTTCTAGGTGCAAAGTGACCACCAACTGGTCCATCATGGAATTCATGCAAGATTTTCTCAATATGGTCTGATTCAATGCATCTTAAGAGTACTCCATTGTAGTCCTTTCTAAATAAGATATCATTTAAAATAACATATGGAATCGATTGAAGCCTATAATACCTTCCTTTTGCAGCATTTAACCCTACTGGGCACTCCCCGGTCTACAAATAATGTATCATACCATGTGTCTAGCTAGTGTTAGTTTTTGGGACAATAGGCTATGACTCATTATCAACCATCAAAACAACATCTTTTTAAACTTCTAAGTCATTTTCTGTACCTTCAGCTAGTTGTTCACATAGTCCTTTACCATTGACCAACTTAGTAACTTTGATATCAACTTCATACTCCATCACCTTGGTAACCTAGCTAGCTCTTTTATCTCCCAAATCCTTGCTTAACAGGAATTCTTGTACACTCAGATGGGTAACCATCAGCTAAATTTTATTGTTAGAGAGCATGTGCCTAAATTTTTTAAGGCTCCTAATAACTGCAAGTACATGCTTTTCAACAAATGAGTACTTTCGTTCATAGCCCTCTAATCCTTGGTTGAAAAAGGCAATTGGTTGCTTTTGGTTCTCCTTGTTTTGCTGAATCAGCATAGAAAAAATAGTATTAGTTTCGCCATAGGCATACAGTATGAAATCTTTTGAGAAGTCCAAATATATCAATGTTGGTGCTGCTACTATAGCTACTTTGATGTCTTCAAAACTATTTTTTCCTTCTTTAGTCCAGCTGAAACCAATGTTTTTTTTCAACATAGCTGTTAGAGGCTTCAAAAGACTTGCAATATTTGGAATAAAACTTCTAACAAAATTGTTCTTCCTAGGAAACTTTGCAGTCCCTTTTTAGGGGCTAGTAAGGGTAAGGCTGAAATAACACTTACTCTTTCTAGATCAATTGTAATCTCATGTTTGGAAACAATATGACCCCGTAGCTTACCTTCATGGACAAAAAAGATACTCTTCTTTAGGTTAAGTGAGACTAAATACTCTCTACATCTTTCAAAGACCTGTCTAAGATGAGAAAAGTGATATTTTGCATCCTTTGATAAAACAGTAATATCATCTAGATAAACCAATACAAACCTGTCCATGATACCCTAAAATGCCATAACCATGGCTCTCTGAAAGGTTACTCCAGCATTTGACAACCCAAATGGCATCTTCTGATAAGCCATCCTTCCCCATTTAGTTGTGAATGTTGTTTTTTACTGATCTTCTTCATTAACCAAAATCTAGTTATAGCCTGAAAAACCATCCAACAAAGAAAATCTTTCAAAACCTGATACAACCTACAAAATCTGCATCATTGAGGGCAATAGATAATGGTCTTTCAATAAGTCTCTATTTAAGTCCCTAAAATCAACACACAACCTGATTTCACCATTCTTTTTCCTTACAAGGACCAAGTTTGACACCCAGGAAGTGTGTTTGATGGGAAATATAATGTTACTCTAAATTAGCTTGCTAAGTTTAGTTTTCATCAAAACTTCTAGCTTGGGATTAAGAGGCCTTTGCTTCTACCTCACTGGTTTTGCACCCAATTCTAGCTCAATGGTATGCTGAGCTAGCTCAGGGTTAAAACCTTTTAGGTATTTATACTCCCAAGCAAAAATATCATCAAATTCTTGATATAACAAGACAAATGCATGTTTATCTTCTACAGTACATACCTTTCCTAGTTTGAGAAGCTTGGATTTGAAAATCTCAACAGATTCATAATGTTCCTCTTTGATTAGTATGCTGGCTTTTTCTCTTCTCAGCTGGTCATCTAAATTAAAAATTTATTCCAAAGTAACAAGACCCTTTGGCAACTTGTTTGTCTTGAGTTGGACAATCTGGTCTACAAATTGCTGTTGTAATTTTTGCTGATTTCCAGCTGAAAACTTATCCTCTTCAATGAGGAAATTGGTAATCTGCTCATCACTTTCAAACACCTGCCAATGGATTTTGTTATCTGGGACTGATGGTCTCACAACTGCCTTCACATACTATTTTTGTTCAACATTTCTAATTTCTTTGGGGATATCAAACTCAGCTCCCATGGATACAAGTTTATCAACCTATTTATTTTGGTTCCTAGGCACATATAGCAAGTTAAAAGCATCAAAATCTTCAATTAAATTCCACATTCTCTGATTATATGACTTAAGCAAGTCATTTTTGGTAACATTTACATTCCTTACTTGATTTACAACTAATTCATTGTCACCAAATACCTGCAAACACTTTATATTCTTCTTCTTGGCCCATTCCAAGCCATGAATGAGTGCTTCATATTCTGTTGTGTTGTTAGTACAGCTGAATGCAAATCTAAATGTTATATAATATTTCTCATTTTTAGGTGAAATAAGCATGGCTCCACCACTAGCCCCTACTTTGCTTCTTGCACCATCAAAGTATTGCTACCATAAATCATTACCTTATTATCCCTCTTATTGTTCCTATTGATTTTATTCTTTCATAAGGTTAGGAGCAAGTTGATTATGCTCATGGATCATATAAATTCCTAATCCAGCTTCTTCCAATTGCTTGTAAGGGCCATCTTCATGATTTTCAGATGCCCATTCATCTAAGCATAGATCTGCAATGTTCTCAATTAGAGTGCTACTTTCATGAATAGCAAGTTGTTCCTCTTCATGATATGTTAAATTGGCATTGACAACACTAGGAACGTAGGGCTCAATGTGGCCTTTGGCAATGGGTTTAGATTTTACAGTTACTCTTGTACCATACCTCATCCTAAAACACATATGTGACCAATCAACTGACAAATAACCTCCTAACTTTGCTGTGAAATCCCTGGAAAGGCATAAGGCAAAGTATGGGGGTAGGTCTATAACAAAAATGTCATGTGGAATGGAAACATTTGAGCAGGCATGCAAGGTAAGACCCAGGTTTTTGATAACTCCAATGATATTAATAGATGTGCCATCTAATTATACTACAACTTTGGATACTGGTTCATAAGTCAAACCCAACTTATCTACTATCTATTTTGGCATCACTGAAGTACTAGCACCTACATCAATCATGCAATTATGCACAAGGTGATTACCAATTATCAGAGACACATAAAATGGGGTTGGTTTGGCATTATGATTTTGCTACTCATTCTTGATTGGGGAATCATTTGCAAGCACAACTCTATTTTGGTCTCTAGGCTGGTCTTGATTAGATTCATTGGTCAAAGAGACATTAGATAAGGTTTTCTACAACAAGTCTTTTTGTCCTGGAAGAGATAACGAATCCCACATAGACATGCTTACATTTTCTTTCTTCAAATAGTCTATAATATTGAAAGAAAATGAACCAACCTTTGGCTGTCCTCTTGAAACAACAGGATCTGCTTGCTGTTGTACTTGTTGTGGCTGCCCCCTAGGCTGATCCCTATTTGGAACAGGTTGTCCTCTTGGTAAAACATGAACATTTGATTATTGTGATGGACCAACAACACCTTGTTGGCTTGTTTGAGCCTGATTTTGGCCTCTTCCAGCTTGCTTTCCTATGTCAACAACTCTCTTTTTGGCTCTTGTGTTAGCTTCTATGGACTGGGCTGATTAATTTTGCCCTTGTGCATGATTAACCCCACTAAACTCTTCACCTTGCCAATTCATAAATGCTGCATCAGGTTGCTCCTGTTCAGGATGAGAAATCTATTGCTCTAAATTTTCTTGTACTCTATTTTGCTGGACAATAGCATTAGTTTGCACCATTAAGTCCTAATTTATCATGCCATTTGAGCAAGTTGACTGGTTGTGTGGTTGGTTACATGGGTAACACCAATTGTACTCTTATGTGATAATATTCTGCACTAGAACTAACTCTCTAGATGAGCTAGCAGCATGCTGATTGTAGAGCTAGTAAGGCCTTGTGTTGAAATTCCTTCTTTGGCCTTGGTTTTCAGGCTGATATGAAGGTCTATTTTGCTAGTTATTTTGCTGCTAGTTCTGATATTGGGGCTGATAAGGTCTATAAATCTGATTTGGCTACTTTTTTATGTTCACAAGCTCCTTGCCAATTATTTGTAATAGCTCTGCCTGTCCTTATAACAACCTTGTTTGTTTTTGAAACAACCCTTTAAGTTCTTGGAACCCCTGAGATGGGGCTGGGACAACGTTTTCTTGAGTTGTAACTTGATAATTTAGAGCTGGTACAGAAGGTAAAATAGCAATAGGTTTAATTTGCAATGGGACAAGTGGTTGCACCTCTGTAAAGATGGGCATAGGTGGTCTCGGGGCAATTTTACCAGGCTAAATTAGATAGTTTTCAACCTTTGTGGCCAGATCATAAGCATTTGGTAGTGTTGTACCACCCATTGATTGAACCATAACTGCAATATCACTATCTAAAGCTTTGAGAAAGTACAAAAATGGAAGATTAGTAGTAGGCCTTACCTTTGTTGGTATTATGTCCCAAGTCTTTTAAAAATAGAAGTTAAAATATGTCATGTGCTCTTGTGGAGCTCTCTTTATTATACTCAATTGTTCAACCAATGATAAGTTGTCTGACTTGTCTTCAAACTTCTTATTCAATGCTTCTCCCAATAGATCCCATGAAGTAATTGAACCTACTACAAATCCTCTAAACCATTGAAGTACCTTACCCTTCAGAGATGTAGCTAAAAGTCTCACTGCAACATTTTTCTTTGTTACATGATGCACTTAATACAATGTAGCCACATCCTTGATATGTTCGATTGGAGTAGTTTGATCTTCCTCTGTGAAGAAAGGTAAGCCTCTCAAGGCTGCCATCAGTATATCATCATGTGCTACAAGAAGCAATGGGCTTCCAACATTGAATGTCACAAAGACAACTATCTTGCTATTGGTGGAGGTTGAGAAGCCTGTGGAGTTTGTATTTGAAGGTTTATTACCAGATTTCTTTGATCAAACTCTGCATCCCTAAGATTTGAAGGAGTAGATCTAGTTCTCCCTATTGGACTAGGTGTTCTTATTGTTGTTCTACCTCTTCTTCTTGGGGGTGATAGCTGTAGATACTCAAATGGAGTTGGACTTCCCCTCGTTTGAATCCTTCTCATGTGCTATATTCATTGGATCTGCAAAAAATCAGAAGATAGAGTCGCCAAGTATGTTGTGTTTACCTCAAAAAGGCTGAAACATTGTTGTGCATACCAAAACAACAAAGAAAAATGTATTCTAGTGCATTGAAACTCTGTAAAGTGTCCCATTGGGTGTGCCAAAAAATACTGTCATGAAGGATTGCTCATTGCGCCATGAATGCTAAGCTTTAAAACTTGGCAATCCTATGCAACATGGGAACATTCTCAGACTGTGGGTTTGTCTATAATGAGAATGAACCTCCAGAAGAGCCGACTCCATTTAAATACCCCTTAGATTTGAATTTATTTTGTGGGAAAAGAGACAGAAGAATGATTAAATAAACTGAACTAAAATCTATCCTAAGGGATGATGCACCAATGATTGAATCCTAATTTGCAATTTGATTCATAGTTATTCTCAATACATCTATTCATACAACTCAAACTAAACAATCTTATTACATAAATGTTTCACAGAAAAGCATGAAATGACTTGCATAATCTGAAACCTATAGTAAAATTGCACTTTGTGTACTTGCATTCAAGGAAATGAGACATAAAACTTAAATTTTTTTGATATAAAAACATAATAAATCTCTATCAAATCATTTAATTTAAGAGACAAGACACCTGAATTTGAATAGAAGAACACCTAATTTTATTGATAAATAGAAGGAAAACTCTGCAATAACTATGAAATTACTGAAAATAAACTACTACTACTATATAAAACCTGTAAAAAGATGAGTTACAATACTCAATATCTCTCTCTACAATGTGCAAAGGCAAGAAGAAAGATAGAACTCAAAAAAAGCATGAGCTTTTTTCCCTATAATACAAAAAGTTTCTCCAAAAAGTAAAGGGAAGTCAACTCCTATCCCAACTGCACTCCAACTGATGCATGAATAATCTAAAAAAGCAACTCCTAGTTGTTGGGTGAGCAAGAGAGAAAAGCCTAAAAATTAGGGCCCATAACTACTCCTAGATGAGCTAAAATAGCTCAAAACTCCTCCTCGCAAGATGTTTGACCAAAAAACTGCCAAAAATATCCCAATTCAACTCCAAGTCAAAAATAGAAAAAGATACCCCTCCTGCATGAGTTTATAGGTTCATTTCAACTCCTCTTTCTCTTTTTGCATGATTTGAGGGCATAAATAATTTATTTGAACAAGTATTAAGGGCAATCAAAAGGTTTATGACTTAGCTTAATAGGTGTTATGTGATTTCTCCTTCTAGGTTTTTATGTAACAAATATTAAGGCAATTTATAAGGATATTGCACTCAATAAGTGTTTTAAATAGATTATTTTTTTCTTTTACTCATGCAAAAAGGAAAAAAGGGGGCTACATGGTGAGTTCACTTTAACCTCCATCCCTTTACAAAATCTCACAAGGCTATTAATAATAACCTTATGCCCTTTGACTTATAAAAAGCACTCAATACATACTCAAAATGACCTAAGTCAATAAAGTCAAAAATACATCATGGCCTCTTCTCTTTTAAACCTTAATCATGATTTTCTTTTTATTGTTTGACTTAAGGTTTAGAAAGAACTATAAAAGGTCACAAAGAGACCATGATAACTTTATGCCTCCATGGGCTCATGATATCTCCTAAGCATTCATAATCTTCATGTATTGACCATGGGCCCAATTGAGTGTTAATGATTTTCATAAAAAACAAAAGTGAAAAAAGACTTCCAACTTCGGGCTAGGGCATAATAGTAAAAGCATCTTGAAACCCTAAAGACTTTCATTTCACTCTTTCACTTTTTCTTGTTGGGCTCTGTTGTTTGCACTACCATGGGGTTTTGAAAGATTGTCTGAGAGCTTCTGAAGGATCTTCCTTGGCTATTTTACTGGTAAGTTTTTGTTATCACATATAATTACACCCTGCTCAGAGAGATTCTGAGCATTCTAATGACACAATGGGAATGATCTCGAAAGTGTGGGACTTTGCAAATTGAGATCAGACCTCCAGAGAAGGTTGGTTCCTCATTCTAAGCCTAATGCTTAGAGAAATATATCTAAACCTAGTGCTAATGCTATAGGGGAAAAAAGGGTAGAAGGAACATGATATGGAAAGGGTGATACACTAGGTTTGAATGAAAGAGCCTTCACAGAACTGAGAAGATGCACAAAATGACTAAATACAACTAATAAACATACACAGATCAAGCTGATTTAAATAGAGGCAAGGAGCAAGAGATGATTAGAAGGAATTGAGCATTCACAAACACATCATTCTTAGATCACACAGAGTCAAAATTAGCATGAAGAGGTAAAATAACGAGCATGTATTTAATCAAAAGGCAAGGTTATAGTAAAGGAATGCTCTATTTGGATACATAGTGAACATGTATTAAGCCAGTATCCAACATAATTTCATCTTTGTTTCATGCATATATAGCATCTTGCATTTGACCTAAGTTGGTTACAATGAATTCACCCCATGGACTCTGTCAGAAAAATATTAACTAGAAGGGACGAGCACCTACAAGAAGTTATGAGATAAAAATTGTTAGCTGCTATTGCACCAAAAGATCAACCTATTAATGCCCAATACAACCACTTGACTTAACAAGCATGGGAGGTGGTTAATCCCTTGTCACAAACAACCGCAACACAATGCTGAACAAGGAGACCAAGGGTCACACCTTACAACAATCCCCCCAGCGCAAGCGTGAGGTTTGAACCCGTGACCTCAGCTCTGATACCAATTGTTAGCTATCGTTGCACCAAAAGATTGACCTATTAATGCCTAATACAACCACTTGACTTAACAAGCACAGGAGGTGGTTAAGCCCTTGTCGCAAACCACCACAGCACAACGCTGAATAAGGAGACCAAGGGTCACACCTTGCAACAAATCTAGAGTAGGGCAGATGGAAGATATTTTAGGCCTTGAATGTGAGAAGCTAAATCATCTATCTGCAACAATGAATATAAAAAATATCTGAAAGGGGCAGTTGAGAGATCGGATTTGCATAGTTGATAGATGGGACAGATCACCCTTTAATAAAGCTTTTACAACACTTTAAATCTCTGACCCTTTGAATTCTCTATATTTTCATCAATTCTTTGTTTGAGGGATCTCTACAAAACTTAATTAAGCCAATGAGATGTCTTGTCACCAAAACTGCACATTCATCTTCAGAGTCAGTGACCATTCTTGACTAAATGCAGACCGGCCGTAAATTTTATCTTCGATGCAAGGAGAACCATCGTTTGTATGCATACAGACATACAAAAAATTGGATGCAGTTTGAAAATCATGATGACGTCATCATCCTGTAGAACCTAGTCGAAGAGGAGATTTGGGTGATGTCACCTTCAATCGGGTCCTTCAAACTGTTCAACTTGCACTTATGCGATTTCTTCATTCAGTGAATTTTTCATATCAAATCGCTTTGCATATGTCTTTGTATCTCCCCTTGTATATGCTTTTGTATATGCAAATGTATATATGATGCAATTGCCAACATACAAAAGTGAACCCTGACTTTTGTATATCGCCTTTTGCATCTGCCCTAGAATCGGCCTTGACATGTGTCATCATTCTATTGGGTCCCCATCTGTGGATCCATCGCTCAACATCTTATGAAGCAAATTGGAACTAGAATTGGATCCGGCTTTTGTATCTTCATCTTTTTGCATATTGCATATACATGCAATTATACATACAAAAGATGTTTGACTTTTCTACCTTTCGGCATGTACAAATGGACTTTGTACCTTTTGATTCTTCATTGGCGTCTGTGACTACATCTTGACTTTTGTATATCGCATATACATGCGATCATAGATACAACTATGGACCCCAACTGAAGTCCGCCAGGATTAAATTTTCAGTCATGTCCGGGCTTGTATCTGTTGAACTTGTATCACCTTTTGTATATCACATATACAATGCAATATACAAACAAAACCACATACATATGTCTTTGCCTTCGAAAATCGATTGCATTTTTCCCTCGGGTCTGCCCTTGTACATTCACTTGTATCCCACCTTGTATACTACATATACATCAGACTGTTGGGGAGACATTGAGCTGGGTCATGCCAATACATGAATCTCCCGCCAATGTATCTTTTGTATATTCTTTTGTATATCAACTTGCATATGCATCGGCCTATTGGCGGGACCACAACCAAGTTCTATCAATACACAAAAGTGTCACCGATATGTCTTTGTATCTCCTCCTTTTGTATCTGCCTTTATAAATGCACTTGTATTTGCGAATGTATATGCAAATGTACATACAAAAAATACATACAAAGAGACCGGATACAAATGAAAATGTATATGAGATACAAATTCAACCAAATGATAAAAAAAACCCAAACAGAGGATGACGTCACCCTCATATGCATAAAATGACTAAGTATGAAGACTGAGATATCCCTGCAATGGGAGGCACTTAAAGACAAAGGGTTTCTAGGTTTTTCTGGGTTTTTTGCAAGGATTCTCCAATCAAGTTTTTGGGATTTTCTACAAGGAATAACATGGGGAAATGTAGGATTTAAGCCTTTGCTCCTTCTATTTAGGCTTTCTTTGATCGGATTTCTTTGATAGGAGGGAAACATAATATTTTGTGGTCAAGCAAAATATGACAAAAATTTTGGCGACCTCTCGGGGATGTTTGCCTACTAAACAAATTGATCAGTGGCCTTATGCATCCATTGGGCAAAGAGTCAAGTCTAAAACATGCTGGAAAACTGGAACCTGTCTCCAAAACACAAAAAGGGAAAGGGCCTGCATTCTCCTAATGACAATGCAGCCTTTGCAGAAGCACTTAGGAAAATGGGAAACATAAAACTAAAAAATGAAACTTAAAACAATATATACAAACTCTCATACCAGCCTTAATGGTAAGGTTTGAGATGGATCCCATTGACTGGGATGGGCAGAACTTCTCCATTCAGCCTGGAAAGTTGAAATGCATTAGCCTGCTTGCAACTGATGATGATGTAAGGGCTGGTCCATAGAGCATCAAACTTTGAATTTCTTGTAGCTTTGGCTCTATCTACATTCCACTTCAGCACTACATCTCCTTCACTGAATGTTTTGTCAGTAGATTTTCTATCAAAGGTTCTCTTAACCTAATCTTGATGAGCCTCAAGAGTCTTCATAGCAGCATCTCTCTTCTCTACGAGTTCCATCAACTCTGCAAGTCTGATCATCATGGCATCACCTTCCATTGATTCCAGATGGTGTGCTAACTCAAGAGAAGGCAACTCCAGTGATAATGGAACTCTTGCTTCCCTTCCATATACCAGCATGAAAGGGGAATTGTCTATGGCTCTCTTGGGAGTGATTTTGTCATCCGAAAGAGTAGTCTTTAACTTGGAATGCCAAGCCCTTTGATTATCTTCTATTATTTTCTTGATGATTCTAATCAAGTTCTTGTTAGTGGACTCAGCCAAACCATTGCCCTGAGGATAGTAATTGGAAGAAGTTTTCATGTAGACTCCATAATTTGATGCCCATTCACTGACCTTAGTGCCTATGAAGGCCTTAGCATTATCAGAAATGATAGTGGATGGCACACCAAACCTTGTAGCTATATCTTCAAGAAAGTCCACAATAGATGCCTCTGTAGCATCCCTCAATGCAGCTACCTCCATCCATCTGGTGAAATAATCAGTGGCTGTAAGAATCCACTTATGGCTTGCACTAGAAGGAGGATTGATTACTCCAATGAAGTCTAAACCCCATTGAGCAAAAGGCTGATTTGTTTGGATTGGATGAAGGGGAAGAGCTTCCAGTCTCCACTTTCCAGCAAAGAATGTACATTCTTTACATTTATGATCCACTTATGCGCATCACTGAACAAACTGGGCCAGTAATAACTAGCCCTCATTATTTTCATTGCGGTTGTTTTGGGAGAATAATGGCCACCAGTAGGGCCACTATGAAATTCTTCTAGTATTCTCGAAGTTTGATCTTGCATTACACACCTAAGAAGAACTCTGTTGATGTCTCTTCTAAACAAGACACCATCAATAATAACATAAGGGATGGATTGGAGTTTGAAATACCTTCTTTTAGCCTAATCCAATCCATCTGGACATCTACCTGATTGCAGAAATATGATCATGTAATGATACTAGTCGGCTGGAGTGTGTGCTTCAACTGGTTGCACCTGTCCTTGAACACAGATAGCATTGCTTCTATCTTTGACATCTATTGCCATCTATTTGCATAGGCCTTTGCCACGGACTAGCTTAGTAATACTGATGTTGATCTCATATTCCATCACCTTGGTGATCAACCCATCTCTTTTCTCATTAATATGCTTACTCAGGAGAAATTCCTTGACACCAAGGTGATTCACCATTAACTGAATTCTACTGTTTGAAAGCATATGTCTAAAGTTTTTTAGGTCTTTCACCATAGCATACACTTGTTTCTCTATAAAATCATAATTTAGTTCATATTCTTTGAGGGGCTGGCTGAAGAAAGCAATTGGTTGCTCCAACTTCTCATTTTGTTGCTTCAGGACAATTGATATACCCTCCTCGCCTCCAAAGGCATAAAGAATGAAATATTTCTCATAATTAGGGTTTATCAGTGTAGGAGCTTGTGCAATAGCTTGTTTGACAGCCTCAAAACTGTCCCTACCTTCTTTAGACCATGTGAAGGCAACATTCTTCTTTAGCATAGCTGTGAGGGGTTTTGTTATTAAGGAAAAATTAGGTATGAACCTTCTCACAAAGTTGATCTTTCCCAAAAAACTCTGTAGACCTTTCTTATGGCTAGGAAGAGGAAGAGAAAGAATGGCACTTGTTCTTTCTCGATCAATGGCCAATCCTTCTTTGGAGACCACATGTCCTAGCATTTTACCTTTAGGGACAGCAAATATACACTTCTTGGGATTTAATGATATCCCAAACTCTCTGCATCTTTTGAAGAATTTTCTCAAATGACCCAAATGGTCAGCTGCATTCTTGGAATATACTATTAAATCATCAAGATATACTAAGATAATATCATTGATCAGGCCTTTGAAAGCCAAATCCATTGCTCTTTGAAAGGTGGCTCCAGCATTTGTCAATCCAAAAGGCATCTTTTGATAAGCCAAAGTACCCCATTTGGTGGTAAAGGCTGTCTTGTACTGGTCTGATTCTTTTACAAGAATATGATTGTAGCTTGAGTAGCCATCTAGGAGTGAGAACCTCTCAACGCCTACTACTGTTTGTAGGATATGCTCAATGGAAGGGAGTGGATAGTGGTCTTTAAGTGAGCCCTTGTTCAAGTCTCTAAAGTCCACACATAGTCTAATTTATCCATTCTTCTTCCTAACTAGAACTAAGTTGGCTACCCAAGAGGAATGTTTAATAGGATAAATGATCTTAGCCTCTATGAGTTTGGATAGCTCCTTTCTCATTAATGGTTCTATTTTAGGATTGACAGTCCTTTGCTTTTGGCGGACATGTTTGGCATTAGGGTCTAGGTCAATAGTATGCTGGATTAAACCAGGATCAAAGCATTTCAAGTTCCTATAATCCCAAGCAATTAGAACATTAAATTCATCACAAAGCTGAATGAAACCTTGCCTTTCAGCCTGACTATTTACCATGCCGTACTTTAGGAATTTGCCTTGTGCAACCTCTACCTCTTCATAGTCCTATTTTTTGACTGTCATATTCATATTTTCTTTCTTCGACTAATCATCAGCACCAAATATGCTTTCCAAGGTGATCATTCCTCTGGGAAACTTATTGGTCTTTAGCTGGATCACCTGGTCACCATATTGCTCTTGTAATACTGACTAATTTTTGCCAACAAACTCTACCTCATCTTGCAAAAAGTTCACAATTTGCTGGTCGCTTTCAAACACTTGCCAGCTTATCACATTGTCAGGCACAACAGGCCTAACCACAATCTTTACATGCTGATCTGAAATTTTTTTGACATTTTGAGGGATATCAAACTGGGTGCCAACTATAGCTAACCTATCAGCATCCTTGTTTTTCTACCTGGGGACGACTTGAATGTTGAAGGCATCAAAGTCCTCAATCAAGTCCTAGACTCTGTGTTTGTATGACTTTAATAAGTCATTCTTTGAAGCACTTAACTTTATAATTTGGTGAACAACAAGTTCACTGTCACCAAATACTTGCATAATTTTTATCCCTCTTTTTTTAGCTAGCTGTATGCCCTGAACCAAGGCTTCATATTTAGCCACATTGTTAGTACAGCTGAACTGTAGTCTAAATGAAGAGAAATAACTTTCTTTTTGTGGTGAAATCAGTACAACCCCAGTACCTGCTCCAATTTTGTTTCTAGAGCCATCAAAATACATCTGCCATATCCCACTTGGATCTAATTTTTCCTTTTCAAGATTAGGGATAGTAGCATCTTCTTCATGGATACAATAAGTACCTAGCCCTGTATCCTCTATATACTCAGGAGTGTCAAATTGAAAACAATCAGCCCATTCATCAAGTAGGATATCTGGTACTTCATCCACAGGTGTGGTAGCTTCATGTCTATTGTTATCTTTCTCCTCCAACTCATGTATTGTACAATTCATGTTGTCAGGGTTTGGAGAGTAGGGTTCTATATGGTCATTTGCAATTGGTTCAGCCCTAATGGTCACTTTGGTACCATATCTGGTTCTAAAAAACATATGTGACCATTCAGATGACAAATATCCACCTATTTTTGTAGTGAAATCCCTAGACAAATAGATACCAAAGTATGCAGGGAGGTCAATAACAGATATGTCTTGTGAAATAGAGCAGCCGGGGCATGCATGTAGGGTGAGTTCTAGACCTTTAATAACACCTACTATCTTGACAACAATACCATCTAATTGAACTACACCTTTGCTTACAGGCTCATACTCTATTCCTAACTTCTCAACAATGACCTTTGGCATGATAGAGGTACCCACCCCCGAATCTTTCATACAGTTATGCAACAATTTATCACCTATGACTAGGGAAACATAGAATGGAGGGGGCTTCTTAGATTTGCTTATACTTAGCTCTTCCTTGGGCTAACATAGATTAATTGGGGCAATAGTCCTTTCACTTGACAATTCTGCACTGTCATGACTGATATTAGTTAGAGCTTCTTGAAGAAGATTCCTTTGAGATGGAATCAACAATGCATCCCACATGCTGACACCTATATTCATTTTCTTCATCTACTCCACTATATTGAAAGGTATTTGGCCGCTCCATTGAGATGTTTTAGTGACTGTAGAGTCACTCATATTTTGTTGTTCATTGGACTAAGGCTGCACAGTTGGCACTGTTTCTGCCCCTTCCACTATTTGATCTGCTTTCTTTCATGGAATGGTAGGCATATTTTCCTTTGCAGATTGGGTTAGATTCATATTAGGGACAGGTAATTGGATGATTGTAGGTACTGAGGTGTCTTCAATAGCCCTTCTCTTTGATCTTGTATTGAATGCAACCAGACCAGAACTTTAATTAACACCATAGTGATCATCATAAGTCCAATTAATTAGAGTTGCATCATTTTGTATTTGTTCTTGGCTATCAAACACTCCTTGGTTGATGTTAACTTGATGCTCCGAGCTTGATGGATGATCTTGCACTGTCAAAGTGTGACTAAAATGTCTTCCTTAGCACAATTTTTGGTCATGTGGTAGATTGCAAGGGTGACACCAATCACTATCTTGAGCTAGATTGTTCTAGATCAGCACAAGGGGCCCTGAAGTGGTAGCTACATTAAGATTAACATCATTGAGTGGTCTGATGTAGCTAGGTTGTCCTTGTCTCTGCATATTATTCTGATATGATGGCGTGTTCTGTTGATACCCCTGATTGAAGGGTTGATAGGGTTGATTAGGTTGCTAATATGGCCGGCTTGGTTGTGCATTCTGCCTCCTCACCAATGTCAACTCATTAGTTAACTTTATGATCTAAGCATCTCTCTCCGCTATTTGTTCAAATGTAGGTGAAGCTAGAGAGGGGATAGGGTTGACTGCAGTGGGAACTGGAGAAATAGCAGCAGGCTGCATGACAGGGGTTTCTAGAAATAGAGGCATAGGCGGCCTTGGGACAATTTTCCCTACCTAGATCAGGCAATTTTCTACCCTTATGGTTGTATCATAAGCATCAGGCAAGACAGCTCTACCTGTAGATTGAATCATAACTGCAATATCTAGATTTAAAGACCTTAAATAATATATAAATGTAATGTTTGGAGAGGGCTTCACTAGCTGAGGGATCCTATCCATGTCTTCTGAAAATGGTAGTTGAAATCTACCATGTACTCATGTGGAGCCCTTTTGATTGAAGCCAATTATTCCATAAGTGACAAATGGTCACTTCTATCTTCAAAGTGTTGGCACAATTTAGTGCCCAACTCATCCCAGTTATTTGTTGAATTAGGTTGGAGGCCTCTATACCACTTTAAGGCCTTGCCTTTGAAAGAAGAGGCCAGCAACCTCACAACCACATTGTCAGCAGTGACATGGTGGACTGAATAGACACTGACAACATCTTGTATGTGCTCTGCAGGGGTGATAGAGTTCTCACCACTAAAAAATGGTATAGTCTTCAAGGCTGATGTAGGGATGTCATCATATTGGGTTATGGCCAGAGGGCTGTCTCCTTGAAATGCAACAAATGGCAAATTCTTTGCCATGCTAAATATATTCAGGTTTATAACAAAAGGGATATGAAAAGTTCTGGTTGAATGTTGAGACCTAACCTGAAAATCTAATGGAGGAGGAGTGGATTGCGCCCTTGTATGATTTAAATGATGGTTTCTATTTTCCCTCATAGGGGACCTAGATAATCTTGTTCTTCTCCTTCTATCAGGAAATGAGAGTTTAACAAATTTGAAGTTACAATGGGAATGATCTCGAAAGTGTGGGACTTTGCAAATTGAGATCAGACCTCCAAAGAACGCTGATTCCTCATTCTAAGCCTAATGCTTAGAGAAATATATCTAGACCTAGTGTTAATGCTGCAGGGGAAAAAAGGGTAGAAGGAACATGATATGGAAAGGGTGATACACCAGGTTTGAATGAAAGAGCCCTCACAGAACTGAGAAGATGTAAAAAATGACTAAATACAACTAATAAACATACACAGATCAAGCTAATTTTAACAGAGGCAAGGAGCAAGAGATGATTAGAAGGAATTAATCATTCACAAACACATCATTCTTAGATCACATAGAGTCAAAATTAACATTAAGAGGTAAAATAACCAGCATGTATTTAATCAAAAGGCAAGGTTACAATAAAGGAATGCTCTATTTGCATACAGAGTGAACATGTATTCAGCCAGTATCCAACATAATTACATCTTTCTTTCATGCATATATAGCATTTTGCATTTGACCTAAGTCAGTTACAATGAATTCGCCCCATGGGCTCTGTTAGAAAAATATCAGCTAGAAGGGACGTCCACTTGCAAGAAGTTATGAGATAAGAATATATGGAATAGGGCAGATAGAAGATATTTTGGGCCTTGAATGTGAGCAGCTGAATCATCTACCTGCAACAATGAATGTAAAATATATATGAAAGGGGTAGTTGAGAGATCAGATTTGCATTATTGACAAATGGGACATATCGCCCTTTGACAAAGCTTTTACAACACTTTAAATCTCTGACCCTTTGATTTCTCTGTATTTTCATCGATTCTATGTTTGAGGGATCTCTGCAAAACTTAATTCAGCCTTTGAGATGTCTTGTCACTAAAACTGCACATTCATCTTCAGAGTTGGCGACCATTCTTGACTGAATGCAGATCGACTATCAATTTTATCTTCGACGCAAGGAGAACCGTCGTTTGTATGCATACAGACATACAAAAAATTGGATGCACTTTGAAAATCATGATGACATCATCATCCTATAGAACCTAGTCAAAGAGGAGATTTGGGTGACGTCACCTTCAATCAGGTCCTTCAAACTGTTCAACTTGCACTTATGTGATTTCTTCATTCGCTGAATTTTGCATATCAAATCACTTTGCATATGTCTTTGTATCTCCCCTTGTATATGCTTTTGTATATGTAAAGGTATATACAATGCAATTGCCAACATACAAAAGTGAACCTTGACTTTTATATATCACCTTTTGCATCTACCTTAGAATCGACCTTGACATGTGTCATCATTCCATTGGGTCCCCATCTGTGGCTCCATCGCCCAACATCTTATGAAGCAGATTAGAACTGGAATCGGATCCAGCTTTTGTATCTTCGCCTTTTTACATATTACATATACATGCAATTATACATACAAAATATGTTTGACTTTTCTACCTTTTGGCATGTACAAATGCACTTTGTACCTTTTGATTCTTCATTGGCATTCGCAACTGCATCTTGACTTTTGTATATCGCATATACATGCGATCATACATACAACTGCGGACCCCAACTGAAGTCTACCAGGATTAATTTTTTAGTTGCGTCTAGGCTTGTATCTGTTGAACTTGCATCACCTTTTGTATATCGCATATACAATGCAATATACAAATAAAACCGCATACATATGCCTTTGAAAACCGATTACATTTTTCCCTCGGGTCTGTCCTTGTACATTCACTTTTGTATCCCACCTTGCATACTGCATATACAGCAAACTGTCGAGGAGGCTCTGAGTTGGGTCATGCCGATACGTGAATCTCCCACTGATGTATCTTTTGTATACTTTTTTGTATATCGCCTTGCATCTACATCGGCCTATCGGTGGGACCACAACCAAGTTCTGTCAATACACAAAAAAGTGTCGCCGATATGTCTTTGTATCTCTCCTTTTGTATCTGCGAATGTATATGCACTTGTATCTACGAATGTATATGCAAATGTACATACAAAAAATGCATACAAAGAGACTCGATACAAATGAAAATGTTTATGAGATACAAAGTCGACCAAATGATGCTGATAAGGGTGTGGTTCGGTGGTTAAGTTGTTTGGTTGTAGTGGCGGCCACCAGAGTTCAAACCCCTGCTGGGCCAATGAGCTTGTAGGCTTTACGCCTTCGCTGGGCCAACGAGCTTGCAGGTTTGAAGTGTTCTTGCTAGGAGATGAGGTCCCTCGTGTTGTGGCCTCACTGGTTCATTGCTCTGGGTAAAAGCATTTGCGTGGAGCTGGAGGGCGTGTTGCACCAACATCACCGGTCACGTTAAAAATTTTACCAGGCGCATTATCTTAAAAATTTTTTTTTTGACCAAATGATAAAAAATCCCCAAACAGAGGATGACGTCACCCTCATATGCATAAAATGACTAAGTATGAAGATTGAGAAATCCCTGCAATGGGAGGCACTTGAAGATAAAGGGTTTCTAGGTTTTTTTGGGTTTTCTGCAAGGATTCTCCAGACGAGGTTTTGGGATTTTCTGCCAGGTATAGCATGGGGAAATGTAGGATTTAAGCCTTTCCTCCTTCTATTTAGGCTTTCTCTAATCAGATTTCTCTAATAGAAGGAGGGAAACAAAATATTTTATGGTCAAGAAAAATATGACAACAATTTTCATTATGCATCTGTTGTTGTGATTTCCTTATGAAAGAAATGAAATTCTTCATTATTCTCTACTTTGATAAAAATGTATTTTCATTCTCCTATGTTTTCCCTATAGTTTCTGTGTATGGAATGAAGGAAAGACCTGCTTTTCTCTTTCTCAAAACCCTCTGTTGTTGATGTTGAAAAGAAATGGTGAAAAGAAAACTCTGCATGTTGCTCTCTGTTTGTCATGAAACCCTCTTGCTAGGGTTTGTAAAACTTTTGCATTATTAAGGCACTTCCTTCTAACTAGAGACTACACTTCCTTCTTAAGAAACTTATGAAAGTTCCTCATTTCCTTCATTTTGCATCTATTTCTTGTATTGTTGTTCCAGTATACAGTGAGAAGAAATAATGGAAGAAACTAGGCTTTTGTTAACCCTTTTGAAAGAACAACTCTGATTTGTAAGAAACAACAGTTAAGACTCTTAATGGTCTCTTGAAACAATATGAACATTTTTCTTTCTGTATGTTGTCTAAACTGCCCCATTTTTAGGCCTTTACTATGAAGAAATTATGTGGAAACTAAGGGGTTGCTTTGAAAATTGCTAAGGTTTGTCATGTGCCCTTATACAAGAAACCCACTAGGGTTTTACTCCTCTGTCATGGTGATTGCATATTAAATAGTGTTGATTCGGCTCCATGGTAGTCCTGTTTATGAACATGACTGTATGAAGGATTTGTTTTGCTTTATGATCTTGGGTCAAGCTCTTCACCGCTATTCTAGGAGACTCTGCCTCATTCTTATATCCTTGCAAATTTTCTTTATCAATGAACTTTAACTGTTGTCCTTTCATGAAAAAGCTTCTTCTTGTCATTCACTTGACTATAATTCCTTGTTTATTATCAAGCCTTCTAGGTCCTACAAAATTTAACATGTCTGTACCTTAGGTTTTCTTGGGACCTAGACAAAGTCTCCAAACCTAGTCCACATGTTCCTACTGCTGACATAGCTTTCCAACTGTATATAAACTTTGAGGCTTTGATAATCTTGGTAGATAAACACAGGTGGCATGAAAAATAAACATCATTACTTCCACACATTCATCATCAAATGACACATATGTAACCTTTCACACTATCTCTGCACATTATGGGATAGTACTCACTATTTCTAATTATTTTATACTTCATGCCTTGTGGACACATGACAATGTTTTATATAGGTCTGATAAATTTCAAGATTGTCACATGCATACCTCCTCAAATGCTTTGGAAACTAGTGTACCTATACCTTCTGTAGGGTTCCTTATTTTGACACCTTTTGTATAGATTTCTATGGTCTAGACAACCTTCTCTTTAAGATAGATGATGCTCTCTTTTAACACTGTTTACTGCTTTGTGAGTATGAGGCTCGTACATTCATCTTTCTTTCCTAACTCCTTGAGAAAAGGTGAGAAGGAGGAAATAGAACTTTACTAGACCTGTGCTTGAGCAGTGTTTGAGCTCCTTACCTTTCTGTTCTTAGATTTTCTCTTATTGACATAATTAAGGGGAACAACGTTATCACCTTAATTATGCAGACTAATCTAACTTTGAACAATGCTTTTGAAGGCCTTTTAGACTTTGGTAGTTTCCCTAGTAGTTCCTCACCTTCTGGTGCAACTGAAGAGTCTCTTGTACACTTTTATTGTGCTATCCTCTACTTATTATGTTATGATTGCTCTTCGACATGATTTCTCCTCATGACTGTGTTCTTGTTATCTTAACTGTTCCTTGGTGATACTCTGTCCTCATTACTTGATACTATCCTCTTTCTCTCATTGATAATTGCTTGTTGTTTTACGCATGGGCTTCCCTTTTTGACATGTGTGATATTCCAAAACAATGTATATTCCTTCTTTGCATTGCTCCTTGAGTTCTCATGGCTGATTTTCTTGTAGTGAATGTCAAAATGTCCTTTCAGAATGTAGACAATATCCTTCATCTTCTTCATCAATCTCTACAGTAATGTTGTCTCTATTCCTAACTGTTTCCTCTATTTGTCACTACTCCTTTCTATGCATGTTATAACATTAATAGTTGTCCCTTGACTGTTCCTTAGCAGAGTTGACTTATTAGACTATTTTGAACAGTCGTGATTATGATTGTAATGATTTTATGACAATCCCATGATTGCTCTTCCTTGTATTGGACAGTACATGCATTAAATTTGTCCCTCTTATTTCTTGCTATCATGACTATTCCTATTTATTGTCCTTGTATATGCATTGTCTTGATCACAGTTGGTTGTTATTTGGTCTATTTGTAATGACTATCATTTCCATGCTCTTTTGGTACTGATGGAGGCTTGAGTCCAAGACTTACATGAGATGTCACTGTCTATTTGCTATGCTTCCTATCTAGCTCTGCCACAGTCTTGACATGCATGTTACTCTATTTTGTGGATCAATCCATCCTCTCTTCCTTTCTTGACTATCATCAATGATTGCTCTATAAGAACCTGTACCTAAATAGTGAACAAACAAGTTAAGAAAATAAATGTGTTTTATGGCCTCCTCTCTACGACTGTTTGATCTTCATCTTTTGCATCTTTTTATGGTTGTATGGATGCATACTGGAGTTGCTAATCTCTCTTATCTTGTTGATCAGATGTAAGATAACAAGTACAATTTAAAATTATTGCATATAGAATTGGAAAGGATCCTAAGCTCTAGCACCACTCTTCATTGTTTCTTGTAGGTTCACTTGGAGATATCAAATGGGCAACTGAAGATGATGCGAATATCAACGGGATTCATCATTCAGGCAATGGTGGGTCGCTTTTCTCTTTTATATTTTTTTTACTTCAGATGTACTTGTTATCATGCATTGCATCATATACAGTTACTCCCACGACCTGTGTGGGATCATATAAACACTTTTCTTTATGAATGTATATAGTTATTTCATGCAATGACTTGTGTATCATTTCTCCGTTTTTGTAAATCAATTGTATAAAGATAAACTAAACATTTTTGCATGGTATAGGTGTTCATAATCTTGAGTAGACTTAGCAAGATTTTATGTACCCTTTTTGTGAAATGTATCAAACTGCAATGAATGAACAATAACAACAATTGGAACACAACTTGTAATACATAGATTAGCCTTAATTTCTCCTGCCAGTCCTAGGATATCTCCTACCCTGTTGGAGTATCTTTTCATCTTATCTAGCTCATGTAACAGCTCTAATTGAGCTTGTACATGATCTTGGTAATATGATCACTGGAGAGGTCCTCCATTAGGATAGCAGGCCTTCTAGGTTGGCTGGGAACTTGAACCTTCTTCTCCTTTCCTCTTGAACCTATTGATAATGTACCAGACAATTGAGAGGGGGGGTGAATCAATTGTCTCCAAAACTTTAACCTCTTCTGAATATTAACTCATCAAACTCTTGATTACTATTGTTTAGATTTAACAATGACATAATGAATTAAAAAACTTAACACAATAATATAATCAACACATGAGACACCAGATTTTTATGTGGAAAACCCTAGGAGGGAAAAACTAAGGTGGGTGTTAACCCATAGAAATATATAAGATATAACAATACTGTAAAATAGAGGTTCACTGCCCAAAATGCTCACTGCCAAGATCGACTCACTACCAAGGTTTGGCTCATTGCCAAGATTGGTGAACTGATTTGATAAAATCTACTCCATACCTAGGTTTAGTTCCATTGAAGCACAATATATCTCCTCTACTTTGCTCTTTTACACCTTCACACTTATCTTTTCATTTTTGAACATCCATACCTTTTTCACAACTACATTACATGTTTTATAACCCATCAACCTTGGAATGTACATCAAGGTCAGAATTACATTCATTAACCATTGGAGCAATCTCCAAAGTCGACATTACAAACATACATAGAAAATAGATCTAGACCTAATACAAAAATTTTCTAAGGGAAGGATGTAATGATATATGAAGCTCACACAATGCCTTAGCTGGGACTCAAATACAATCTTCAATGCATCTCCACAATTAGTGAAAACAACCAAGTCGGCCAAGACTAGTGTTCACATTTAGACTTTTAAGAACACTCTTTATCTTCAATTCAAATTTCTCTTTGTGGACCAATCCAAAGGTAGGAACATGATCAAGAGACATCCATAAGCACATTGAAATCATCAGGAACAACCACAAAACCTCTAACCACTCTGTCAAAAGGATTCTTCAAATCAGAGCTCATAAACAACACTGTCGGTTACTGTCATAAGGAAAAGATCACTTGTAGACCACCAAATCACGAACCATTAAAGTTGAAGACACATAACATCATCTCAGACTTAACTTTAGAACCGTAGATCAAAATACTTCAATGCGAAGGAATGTGGAGCATAATACATTCTCCTTATCACTAGTTAATACTCAGAAAAAGTAGCTATTACTCTGATGAGTATAACTCACTTAAATATTCATATCAGAGGCTCAAACTTGCAATATAGCATCTTTAGACATGCTTATAAATAACTTCCAATCCGCAGACAAAGATAGTCATTCTACAGGAAATGCAGAGCAATTTGTTGGACTGTTCTTCTGTAGACAAAGATATTCTTCAACATACTGTTTCTACATGAGCAAATTTTGTCAATATCCTTAATATCAGGATTTCCAACACTTACATAGGCAAATACAAAGCATCTAACTCATTACAAGCAAGCATCAAAACAAGAGCACAGTTGGCACCAATGACAAGTTTGATATGTTGACATCAATGACAACACCAGTTAGGCACATACTTGCAACAATCTCCCCCTTTGTCATTGATGGCAACATATGATGTGAAAAACTATAAAGACCATCAAGACAAGATTCTCCCCCTTTCACTTTACACATTTGCACTCTCTCTTCTCTATGTTTTTCACATGATTTCTCTCCCTATTTGACATCAATGGCAAAGGGCACATACTTGCATTTTGTTGCTCTAATACATATGAAATTTCATTGCTATCAACACTTTTTGTATCAGGAACACATACCAGTATTAGCTAGCTACTCCCCCTGAGAGGTAGCCCTCAAAACATCAATCCAGGTCAATGAATGAAGCTTGAAGGACCACTGGATTGATTCATTCCTATGCATCTTAGTTTAGAACAGGAGGGGTAATAACCCCTAACTTTTCTCTGAGATACTCAAAAGTATCCTTAGGAAAAAGTTTAGTGAAAATATCTATAATCTGATCCTTTGTAGACACATATTCCAATTTTACTTCATTTTCTGTCACTTTTTCTCTCAAAAAGTGATACCTTATAGATATATGCTTTGTTCTTAAGTACATCACTGGATTCTTTTAAATGTTTATAGCACGTGTATTATCATAGAGGATTGCAACTAGATCTTCATACACAACTCCTATGTCCTTCAATGTCTGCTTCATCCATAATACTTGAGTACAACAACATGCTACTACAATATACTCTACTTCTACAGTTGACAAAGAGATTGAATCTTGCTTTTTACTTAGCCATGAAACCAATCTATTACCCAAAAGGAAAGTGCCTCCACTTGTACTCTTTCTGTCATCAACATCTTTGGCCTAATCAGCATCTGTATAAGCACTGAGAGTGAAATAATTATCCTTTGGATACCATAAGCCATGATCCAATGTGCCTTTTAAATACCTCAAGATTCTTTTTACTGCCATCACATGTGACTCTCTTGGATCTACTTGAAATCTTGCAACAAGACAAATTGCATGCATAATATCAGGTCTAGTTTGAGTTAGATAAAGCAATCCTCCAATCATGGATCTGTACTTTTTCTGATCAGTCTTGGGTGATTCATCAGTTTTACTCAACTTGTAGCTAGTTACCATGGGAGTACATACTGGTTTAGAGTCTTCCACCCAAACTTCTTCAACAACTCTTTCATATACTTAGACTGAATGAAGATTCCTTTATTTGATTGATTAATTTGCAAACCCAAAAAGAAATTCATTTCACCAAACATAGACATCTCAAACTCATTTTGTATTTCACTTGCAAACTTCATGCACATACCTTCATTGCCTCCAAAGATAATGTCATCAACAAAGACTATGACAATCAGGATCTGATTATCATTGATTTTGAAATACAGATTGCTGTCAGTAGTGCCTTTACTAAACCCTATTTGCAACAAATATTTGTCTAACCATGCATACCAGGCTTTGGGTGCTTGTTTCAGTCCATACAAGGCCTTCTTCAATCTGCACACAATATCACCTTGTTTTGATAATTTAAATCCTTCTGGTTGCTCAATGTAGACCTCTTCTTCCAATTCTCCATTCAAGAAAGCAGACCTAAAATCCATCTGATACACTTTGAAGTCTCTAAATGTTGCAAATGCCAAAAACATTCTAATGGCTTCAATTCCTACCAGAAGAGCATATGTCTCTTTAAAATCTATTCCTTCAACTTGAGAGTATCCTTTGCATACCAATCTTGCTTTGTTTCTTACTACTTCTCCATTCTCATTCAAATTGTTTCTGAAAACCCATTTGGTGCCAATCACATTCTTATCAACAGGTCTAGGAACCAATTCCAAAGTTTGATTCTTCTCAATCTGCATCAATTCTTCTTCCATTGATTTTACCCAATTTTCATCATTGCAAGCTTCATTCATAGTTTTTGGTTCAACTTTTGAAAGCGAACAGTAATTCACTTGTTCTTCTGTAGCTCTTTTTCTTGTCAGCACACCTTTGTTTTTGTCACCTATAATATGATCTTCATAATGATTAATCCTTACATACCTGGGAGTCTTAACAATGTTGGCTTGAATTAACAGACTTTCTTGTTGTCTTCCTAAAACATACCATCTTGGTACATAAATTTGCAAACATTAGCTAACCGCATAATGTTGACTACATGCAAGCATAGTGGTCTCATAAGCCCTAGTGCAGAACCTAGTAGCTATGATACCATATGTAACATCCACGTTCTAAAACACATAGTAAATCCAAAATTTTACCATAGAATAACTCAACAAGGTAAATAAAATGAGATAGAGAAAAAAAATTCTTTATTCAACATATAATCAAGTAACTACAATTACAAGATTTCTAATTAAAAGTACAATATACTATATTGTCTTTCTCAAGTACAATGTTTACAAAAGTAAATCAATTACAATATAAAATTTGGAATATTTATTGCTTTTGAATATCTGACATCTTTATCACAAATCCCAACATGTTTCCTACTTGGAGAGAGAGCATCTTTCCAGTGATTTACCTCCAACCACAGACTGGTGATCTCCCACACATCTTCCACATAGGAAGTGGCCCTACCCTTCACGAGGAATATAGACCATAGGTGACCAGTGGTTATTTGCCTTTTCTGAGAACATAGTGTTGTATTCTACTCAACTCTATCAACCATACAACCCTAGATACCCTCTAGCCAAGTATGATTTCCAATAGGATGAGAAATCCAAATACAATGAACCGATAATGCATATAGAAAAGAAATGCATTACTTTGGCCAAAGTTTTTAATTATAAATATCATTCATAAGAACATAGTCATTGTGTTCACCCACCTCTACTCGACTTGGATAATGTCATATTCATGCAGTTATTCACTCTGACTATCTTTACATAATTGGTTTAATCATCATGACCTGATAATAGTCTACTTAGACTTAGTTAAGTCTAATTGACATTAACCTTCATTTGGTTCTAATCGACTCTAGGGTTTTTTAAACAACCTTTGAGTAATACAATACTTCTACATATCATAACTCATTAAAGATTATAATAGACCTTTGGTTTTACCCAACCATAAATAGGTTTATAATAAATCTTGCTAAGGTATTATCTTTTATTCAACAAGAATATGAATACCTATTCAATTAAACCATACGTGATGCCATTGCTCATCACTACATAAATGTACCCATATATGCTTTTCACAGAGTTATTCCTGTTCACCTAACTATCATTAGTTATTCTATCATATCAAAAGGATACCTCATAGTCACCATAGATCACCAAGAATCTAGGTTTCTTGGATAAGATATCATTTAGACAATGCACGGAAATGATAAGAAGATTGGTTTCAGATACTATTGACTTCACTAAAAACTCTATTCCGTATTACTCTTGGTTGGAGTGTTTACAAACAAAAACCTTTACACTATTCTCCTTAAGAGTTTAATACATATTTCACCTATGATAAGAATAGTTGACTTATTTCTGAAAGATTGCTTTTCTCAACTGAGCGACTGGTTTTCTAATCGATAGAAGACTATAACAGTTTCTATGAAAGTTCATATATACATATAATCTGAACAATAGAAGAGTCTACCAATTAGTTGAAGATAGATGTAATATCATCTCACTGTGATTAATCAAAACTAATTTCATTGCAAGAACTTGCATCGGCCCTTATCAGGCTAAATGACGCTTCTCAATTTTACTAAAACTCACACACACCATCGACTCAGACAAATAAGTCACAATGATAGTATTTAAGTTGACACAATCGGCTTCACACATTGCATAGTTTTCATATAACATTGACAGGATAACCAAACTTATCTTTGTTTTATAAAACAAACATATAGGAATATCTACCTGACAACATTGGCTTACCAAGATATATGGGTTGGTGATAAGCTACTGTGCGTTCTTACTTAACCTTTACCAGCTTCCTCACTGCCTGTCGTGAACTTCCTTCTGCCTCTTAACCAGACCTACTAGAACATACATAAGTACTTACCAGATATGCCATCGACTATCCAAGTCGTGGCTTTAAGAGCTCCAAAACAGACTCATAATGAGTCGTCTTGTTTGTTTGCTCCCCCTCCAAAATAGTTCTCAAAACTCATTAAAATCCAATGGTAATGCTAAACAATTCGACTTCAAACTCAGCTAAAAATGTGTAAACATTGACAAATTTTAATGATGGAAACATCATTTGAGGAGATCAGCGATGGTGGTTGAGTTATCCACCACTCCTCCTAAATGAGGCTACCAACTCTGAAAACTAACTGAAGCAATCGGTTACTCTTAATGAGTAAATTTGATCCATCATGCTTTTAACATTTAAGGCATTCCTCAAAAGATGCCTATGGCTGCTCAACTTAAAACCATACTATTATATCATGAGGTATTTCCTCATTCAACTCATTTATATATATTTTGATTAAATCAAATATTATTTATATATCATTATCTCTATTTGATTTTATGATTTAATCAATAAGAGAATAATACTAAAACAAAGGTTACGGATAACGTGATTGAGTTGAGCTAGTCTCCTCATCACGATCCATCGACAAAGCATGTCATCTTAACTCGATGATAAAGTCTTAACGTTAAGAATGGGTTAAAACACTACAAATGACTTAGTAATAATATGACAACCTTATTACGAGTATTACATCATAGTATTTATGTTAAACATAAATAGTCATGAATCAAACTTAACGATGTCATTAACGTTATTAACAACTAACATGACTTAATACGACTAAGAAAGATTGTAAAACAATATTGACAACCTGTCCATTGGGTTCAAAAGTGAACTGACAAGACAAAGCTGACCTCTTACAACACATTGGTTCATATTTTCGTTAAACACTTTAACTCAGTTTGGCAAATAAACTACTCATACCCCGAGGTCTAT
Organism: Cunninghamia lanceolata; assembly: GCA_027924645.1. Classification (NCBI taxonomy): domain Eukaryota; kingdom Viridiplantae; phylum Streptophyta; class Pinopsida; order Cupressales; family Cupressaceae; genus Cunninghamia; species Cunninghamia lanceolata. Next base: position 595,001 of record BSBN01000413.1, read on the forward strand.
ATCTCTCTCCTGGAAAGATACTCTCTCTTCTCTGAAAGTCATCTGATATCTTGAAATCTTGTTTTACTTGTCACCAAACAATATGTGATCAGTGCATCATTATTCATTTAATTCAACTAATACATCAAATCTCATAATACAAATATTAAATCAATAACAACATAATCATTCCCATGATTTCAATAAATGACATTCAATAAAAGCCATGTTTTTCCCTTGTCTTAAATCTAAACATCACAACAAATTTACTTATGTCCAAGTAAAAAGTAAAAGTAAAGGAAGACAAAAATTGGGGATGTAACATATCCTCCCCCTAAAGATTCATCGTCCTCGATGATATAAGGTATTAGAAAGTAACTAAAAAGCAAATTCATTGCTTTAAATGGTAACATTTTTAAATAAATGAGAAATTTTTTGATAAAAGTCATGGTAATCCTCCCATGTAGCATTTTTCTCAGCATATTGGTCCCATTGGACCTTGTATTGCAAAAGCTCTCTGTTATGCAAGCAGAGCTTGCGTGTTCCTAACACCTTGAGTGGCTCGAGCATGACCACCCTTGGGTCTTGCATCTGTAAGGAATTCCGAGTCAAAATATGATTATTACCTGCAATATATTTCTTCAAATAAGACACATGAAAAATATTGTGCATTCTAGATAAGACTGGTGCTAGAGCAATTCTGTAGGCAACTGGATTAACTACTTCAAGCACTTCAAAGGGTCCCACATATCAAGGGGCCAACTTAGAAGATTTCCCAAACTTAATAGAACTTTTATGAGGTTTAACCCTCAAAAGAACTTTTTCTCCAACAGAAAATTGCCTTGGAACACATTTTGCATCCGCATAGCTCTTTTGCCTATCATTGGCTTCCACCAATCTTTTTCTGATCAGCTTAACTTTCTCTTCCATTTTGGATAGCATTTCTGGTCCGATGCTAATCCTATCTTCTATCTTATCCCAGCTTACAGGAGTTCGGCATCTTCTTCCATACAATGCTTTGAATGGTGCCATCTTAATAGAGGAATGATAGGAATTGTTATAAGCAAATTCCACAAGTGGTAAGTATTCTTCCCACTTATATTGCTGATCCATGCAATACATACGCAACAAATCTTCCAAGACTTGGTTAACTCTCTCAGTTTTCCCATCGGTTTCAGGATGGTAAGCGGTACTCACATTGAGTTTGGTCCCCAGCACAGAAAACAAAGTTTTCCAAAACCTTGACGTTACACACGCATCTCTATCCAAGATAATCTTTTCAGGGAAACCATGCAATCTAAACACTTCTTGCACAAATTTACGAGCTAATAGAGGTGCTCCATCAATCAAATTTCCTGGTATGAAATGTGCTACTTTTGTGAGTTTAACAACCACTACCAAAATGGCATCATGTCTATTCCTTGACATAGGAAGTCCTTGAACAAAGTCGATGCTAATAACTTGCCATTTCCACTCTAGTACATCATGTGGATATAACAATCTTGCAGGGTGATGATGCTCCACTTTTACTCTTTGGCATTCTAAACAACTTGCTACAAATTTTGCACCATCATTCTTCATTCCCTTCCAGAAATAAAGAGGTTAAACATCCGCTAGAAGTTTGGTCACTCCTGGATGTCATGAATATGGTGCAGTATGAACTTCTTTCCATACTATATCCCTCAATCCAGGTGAATCAGGTACATAAATTCTTTCTTTATATCTCAATAGTCCATCTGACTCAAATAGAAAACCATCATATCTTGGATCTTTAGGATTATCTTTCAAAGCCTGCTTAACCTGCTCATAAAACTCGTCACCAAACAAATTTTGCAATACCAAATCCTTGAAATTTCCACGAATAGAAATAATAGAAGCTAAATGTCTTCTACAACTCAAAGCATCAGCCACTCTATTCTCTTTTCCTTTGATGTAGTTTATCTCAAAGTCATAGTTAGATATCAATTCTAACCATCTCCTTTTTTGAGCATTCAAATGCGGTTGTGAGAAAATATACTTAAGACTTTGATGATCTGATTTAAGTACAAAAGTCTTTCCCAATAGATAATGTCTCCACATCTATAAGGCATGGGTTACTACTGCCAATTCCAGATCGTGCGGTGTATAATTTTTCTCATAAGATTTCAATTTCCTTGACTCATATGCTATGACTCTTCCTTCTTGCATAAGCACTCCTAATCCTTCTCCCGAGGCATATTTCATTACCTCAAATTGTCCTTCGAGGTCAGGAACTTTCAAGATTGGAGCTGTAGTTAACTTTTCCTTTAAGAGATCAAATGCTTTCTGACATTTGTCTGTCCATTCAAATCTCTTTCCTTTCCTTTGTAGGGAAGTGATTGGACTAGCAATACTGAAGAAATTTAGAACAAACTTTCTATAATAGCCTGCCAGGCCCATGAAACTACGCACCTCATGTACGTTTGTTAGTACAAGCCAATCCAAAATAGCTATGATTTTTGCAGGATCAACAAATATTCCATTAGCTGATATAATATGGCCTAGGTATTGAACCTCCTTCTGAAAGAACGTGCTCTTCGATAGTTTTCCATATAACTTATCTTCTCTTAACCTCTGTTGAACTAATTGCAAGTTTCGATGATGTTCTTCCTCACTCTTATAATAAATGAGTATATCATCCAGAAATACTAAAACAAACTTATCCAAACAATCTCTAAATATACTATTCATGAGATTCATGAATGCAACAGGAGCATTTGTCAAACCAAATGGTAACATTGTAAACTCATAGTGTCCATATTTGGTTCTAAAAGTTGTCTTATGAATGTCTTCATCTTTCAGTCTTAACTGATGATATCCTGATCGCAAATCAATCTTCGAAAACACAACTTCTTGCATCTAATCAAAAAGATCATCAATACGTGGTAAAGGTGTTGATAACTGAGAGGGGGGGTGAATCAGTTATCCTAATCTTGCTTCCAATTCAAACACTTAAATCCACTTGGTTATTTAATAGCATAGCAATTTAATCATTCATGAAAGCATTAAGCATAAACACCAGAGTAGATACACATCAACACATGAGACACCAAGATTTTGACGTGGAAAACCTGGTCAAGGGAAAAACATGGGGTGATTAACCCAAGGATTATTCTCTATTAGAAGAATAAGAAAAATAGATGGCACATGCCAATTAGGGCTCACTGTCTGAGCACACTACTCATAAGAGGCACACTGCCTACAAGAGACACACTGTCTACAAAGTAACAAGTATCACAAACTTGAACTGGAGATTGACATTTTTATCATGCCTGGATCAGCTCCATTTAAGCCCAAAAACTTCTGCTCTGCATTTTACACTCCTCTTCACTACCACACACTCATCACCCAAGATCCTCTTCAAAATGAATTCACAATCCCTTATTTATACAAGGCATTGACTTAGGAACAATCATCTAAGTCAGCAAACACCTACAAGATCATTCGCAAGACGTGTAATACATCCGGTCGGCCAGTCTCAGGAAGAACACCAACAACCGGTGGTCTTTACATCAAATCCAAACTCTAACTTCAATGCGGACCGTCAATAAGAATTGTACATGATCTAAGGATCACCAAAACCTTTCTTGAGTCATCAAGAACATCCACACTTTATCATCTTACTGGAATTCTTCTCTTCTTCATCCAGAACTTCAAGAACACAGTCTGTCGCTACTGTCACAAAGAAAAAGGTGCTTTCGAACCTCTAAACCATGAACAAATCTATTTGTCACTTCACACTGACTTCAACACTCCCTCCAATCCACAGAATGGGATAATACAATTCCAGAGCTCACCGAACCAATCTGTGACACTTTGTCACCACTAAACCTCTACCGGAACCAGTTCTACTAAAGCCACCATAACTTCTTTAGATCTTCATGCGGACCTCTGAAATCTTGACTGGAGCATCTCAAGACTCATATCTAAAAACCCTTTAAACTACATCCTCTGATCTTCATCTTATCTTGGACTTTTACCTTAATGTCATCACTGTTCTTCACTATTCTTGATTGAGGCTAACTTTCTCAATATCCTCAGCACACAGCTCATCCAATCCTTCTCATTAATACAATATGAGTACATTGACATCAATGACAACACTGGTTATCCTCATACTTGCAACAATCTCCCCCTTTGTCATTGATGGCAACATATGATGTGAAAAACCATCAAGACAAGAACTTCTCCTTTCTGTCACAGCTCCCCCTATCAGCAACAACTCTTCACATGTCTTCTCTTTCTTTACTGCTCCCCCTTTGATCAATAACCATGTTTTTCACATGTCTTCTCTCCCCCTTTGACATCAATGGCGAAGGGCTCATACTTGCAATTTTAACACATCAGAATCATACCAGCTGCTCCCCCTGAGTAGCAGCTCCCCATCACCAATCTGGATCACAAGATATGACTATGATATCCATCAGACTGATGCACATCAGTGCACCCTAGTTCATCACCGGAGGGGCAATAACCCCTAACTTTTCCCTGAGAAACTCAAAAGAGTCCTTGGGAAGAGGTTTAGTAAAGATATCTGCAATCTGATCCTTAGAGGGCACAAACTCCAGTCTAACTTCACCTTTGTTCACTTGCTCTCTCAAAAAATGAAACTTAATAGATATATGCTTAGTCTTAGAGTGCAACACCGGATTCTTAGAAATATTTATTGCACTTGAATTATCACAGAAAATTGTGATAGGCTCCTCATACTCTACTTTAATATCTCTTAGCATCTGCTTCATCCATAAAACTTGAGTGCAACTACCTGCTGCTGCAATGTATTCTGCTTCAGTTGTAGACAGAGATATTGCATCTTGTTTCTTGCTTAGCCAAGAAACCAATCTCTTTCCCAAAAAGAATGCTCCACCACTGGTACTCTTCCGGTCATCCATATCTCCTGCCCAATCTGCATCTGTGTAAGCATGAAGAGAGAAATCATGATCTCTAGGATACCACAAACCATACTCCACTGTCCCTTTTAGGTATCTAAAAATTCTTTTGATTGCCATGACATGAGATTCTTTGGGATCAGCCTGGAATCTAGCAACAAGACCAATAGCTTGCATAATATCCGGTCTAGTTTGAGTGAGATACAACAATCCACCAATCATTGATCTGTACTTTGTCTAGTTGCCTTAGGAGAGTCATCATCTTTGCTCAACTTGCATCCGGTTGCCATGGGAGTATTCATTGGCTTTGAATCTTCCATCCCAAATTTTCTCAACAATTCTTTCACATATTTAAATGAAGATCCCTTTCTTTGTTTGAGTAATTTGCAGACCCAAGAAGAAATTCATTTCACCAAGCATGGACATCTCAAACTCACTTTTCATCTAATTAGCAAAAGTTTTACACATACTATCTCTTCCTCCAAAAATGATATCTTCCACAAACACTTCAACAATCAAAATGTTTTCATGATCAATTTTGAAATACAAATTACTATCAGCAGTACCTTTGTTGAAACCAATCTTCAAAAGATGTTTATCCAGTCTTTCATACCAAGCTCTTGGGGCTTGCTTCAATCCATACAGTGCCTTTTTCAACTTGCAGACCATATCACCATGATCAGACAATTGAAATCCATCCGGTTGCTCAATGTATACTTCTTCTAAATCACCATTTAGGAAGGCAGACTTAACACCCATCTGATATACCTTGAAGTCTTTGAAGGCAGCAAATGCAAGAAATAATCTGACAGCTTCAATTCTTGCCACCGGAGCAAAGGTTTCTTCAAAATCAATTCCTTCTATTTGAGACTAGCCTTTGCAGACCAATCTGGCTTTGTTTTTGATTACTTCACCAACTTCATTTAATTTGTTCCGGAAGACCCATTTGGTTCCAATCACATTCTTGTTTCTAGGTCTAGGAACAAGATCCCAAGTGTGATTTTTCTCAATTTGCATCAACTCTTCCTCCATTGCTTTGGTCCAATTTTCATCATTGCAGGCTTCATTTATTGTCTTAGGTTCAAACTTTGAAATCAGACAACATTCATCTGAATCTTGAGCAATTTTCCTTCTAGTTTGCACACCTTTACTTTTGTCACCTATAATCTAATCTTCAGAGTGGTTTAGAGTTACATACCTTGGAACTTTGGGAATTTCTTGCACCTCTAATTCTTGATCAATCTCATTGACACTTATCTCTTCTTCCTGTCTTACCGGATCAACTTGAGTTTGTCTCTCAGAAGGGGCTTGGATACATTAAATTTGAACACCATTCTGATCATCTTCATCATATTCATAAAACCTTGAGGGCTTCTCAATTCCTTCATCAACTTTCACATTAGTACTTTTTATCATCTTTCTCAGTCTCTTGTTGTAACACCGGTGTGCTTTGCTTTGAGTGGAGTAACCCAAGAAAGTTCTGTCATCACTTCTAGCATCAAACTTTCCTAGATCTTCATCTCTTTTAATGTAACATTTGCTACCAAATACTCTGAAATATCTCATAGTAGGAGTGATGCCAAACCAAAGTTCATAAGGAGTCTTACCGGTATTGCTTCTGATTTGAACTCGATTGAGAGTGTAGACTGCAGTGCTGAAAACTTCTCTCCAAAACATCTAGGGAACATTTGCTTCCATCATCATTGTCCTGGATGCTTCCTGGATGGTCCGGTTCTTTCTCTCTACTACTCCATTCTGCTATGGAGTCCTAGGAGCAGACAACTGTCTCTGTATACCATGCTTCTCACAAAAGTCTATGAATTCACCGGATGTGAATTCACCACCTCTATCAGACATCAGACATTTCAGTTTTAATCCGGTTTGATTCTCTACCATAGCCTTGAAGATTTTGAACTTCTCAAAAGCTTCTGATTTCTCTTTTAGAAAGGTAACCCACATCATCTGGGAATGATCATCAATTAGTAACATGAAGTATCTATCACCTTGCACACTCTTAACTCTTGTCAGACCACATAGATCAGTATGAACTAATTCTAATAATCTGATAGAGGACTGATCCTTGCTTTTGAATGAGACTCTGCTCTATTTGCCTAGCTGACATTCCTTGTACAAACTATTTGTAGGTTTTACCAATTTTGGAAGATCTCTTATAGCCTGAGTATTGCTTATCTTGATGATGTTATCAAAATTTACATGACACATCCTTCTATGCCATAACCAACTCTGATCAATTTGAACAAATAGACAACTTTTATTAGAACCAACTAGATGGAAGATATTACCTTTTGTTTGAGTACTGGATGCAATCTCAGTTCCAGAACTTTCAAAGATCTTACATCTTCCATTTTTGAACTGGAGATCATATCTTCCATTTTTGAACTAGAGATCATAACCTTTGTCTACCAATTGTCCAACACTGAGAAGATTGTGCTTCAATCCTTCAACATATAGTACATTACCAGTTTTGCTCTTTCCATCAAAAGAAATAGTTCCCCTACCTCTAATTCTACCAACAGAATTATCACCAAACTTTACCATTCCTCCTTCATACCTTTCCAAGTCTAGGAACTTGTTTTTGTCACCTGTCATATGGTGAGAGCATCCACTGTCAATAACTGAATCATCCTTTTCTTCAACTTGGGCAACCAAAGCTCTTTCTACAACCTTATGATTGACAGGTTCAGAGGATATTGGATCCTCTTCCTTGATGGTAATAAACACCCATTCATTTCTGGATTTGTTTCCTATTTTTGATTCATCATCTATTACTCCTTCATTATCATCTTCTTCATGAACATAATAACAGTTCTTTTGGAACCTTTGTCTGTTAGAATTTGACCTTGCAGATCTTTCCGGACATCTTGAAGCAAAATGACCAATCTTTTTGCAGTTGAAGCAATTAAAGGGTAATTTTCCTTCATACTTACCGGATCCTCTTGGCAATCTCTTTGTAATGAGGGCTTCAAGTTGAGTTGTTTCTGCTTCTTCCTCTTCCATGTCTCTTCTTGCTTGATCATACCATGACAGCTTCCTTGAGGAGTTTTCTCCTGGATCAAATCTTTGTTTACCTTTCACAGAGGCACTGGCTTTGAAAGCAGATTCAGTCTTGGGGGGATCATCGCCAAACTCAGTCATTTCAAATGCAACCAGTTTGCCAGCCAATTGGTCTCTTGTGATAGTTGTATGGGCTCTGAATTCATTAATGGCAGCAACCTTGATTTTGTATGCAGCAGGAAGGGATCTGAGAACTTTTCCAACAATCTCATTTTCATCCAAGACTCCACCAGCATTCTTGATTCCACACACTAGCTCATTTACTCTAGGTATAAAGGTACTAATATTTTCATCATCTCTCATCTTCAATCTTTCAAATTTCCCTTTTAGACTCTGCAACCTTGCACACTTAACATACTCATCTCCTTCATTTAGAAGTTCCAGTTTAGTCTAGATCTCATAGGTAGTTGGTAGGTCAATAACATTTGAGAGCTCTGAGTCAGTTAAAGCGCTTAGAAGAGCCTCTTTGGTCTGCAAATTGTTTTCAGCATCTGTGAGTTCATTTAGGGTTGTCGGACCACCTTGTGGAGGAACATATGCTTTTGTAATCATGGATAGGTACGCCTTTCCCATACACTCCAAGTGACATTTCATGCGACCTTTCCAAAAAGAGAAGTTGGTTCCATCAAACTTCAGACTATCCTTCTTGTATGATGACATCCTGGATCTCCTCAAGCGGTTAAGCTTCTTTTAGAGGAACTTGGCTCTGATACCAATTGTTGATAACTGAGAGGAGGGGGGTGAATCAGTTATCCTAATCTTGCTTCCAATTCAAACACTTAAATCCACTTGGTTATTTAATAGCATAGCAATTTAATCATTCATGAAAGCATTAAGCATAAACACCAGAGTAGATACACATCAACACATGAGACACCAAGATTTTGATGTGGAAAACCCGGTCAAGGGAAAAACCACGGGGTGATTAACCCAAGGATTATTCTTTGTTAGAAGAATAAGAAAAATAGATGGCACATGCCAATTAGGGCTCACTGCCCGAGTACACTTCTCACAAGAGGCACTACCTACAAGAGACACACTATCTACAAAGTAACAAGTATCACAAACTTGAACTGGAGATTTACATCTTTATCATGCCTGGATCAGTTCCATTTAAGCCCCAAAACTTCTGCTCTACCTTTCGAGCTCCTCTTCGCTACCACACACTCATCACCCAAGATCCTCTTCAAAATGAATTTGCAATCCCTTATTTATACAAGGCATTGACTTAGGAACAATCATCTAAGTTAGAAAACACCTACAAGATCATCTGCAAGACGTGTAATACATCCGGTTGGCCAGTCTCAGGAAGAACACCAACAACCGGTGGTCTTTACATCAAATCCAAACTCTAAATTCAATGCGGACCATCAATAAGAATTGTACACGATCAAGGATCACCAAAACCTTTCCTGAGTCATCAAGAACATCCGCACTTTATCAGCTTACTAGAATTCTTCTCTTCTTCATCCCAAACTTCAAGAACACAGTCTGTCACTACTGTCACAAAGAAAAAGGTGCTTCTGGACCTCCAAACCATGAACAAATCTATTTGTCACTTCACACTGACTTCTTCAACACTCCCTCCAATCCACAGAATGGGATAATGCAATTCCGGAGCTCACCGGACCAATCTGTGACACTTTGTCACCACTGAACCTCTGTCGGAACTAGTTCTACTAGAACGACCATAACTTCTTCAGATCTTCATGCGGACCTCTGAAATCTTGACTAGAGCATCTCAAGACTCATATCTGAAAATGCTTTAAACTGCATCCTCTGATCTTCATCTTATCTTGGACTTTTACCTTAATGTCATCACTATTCTTCACTGTTCCTGATTGAGGCTAATTTTCTCAATATCCTCAGCACACAGCTCATCCAATCCTTCTCATTAATGCAATATGAGTATGTTGACATCAATGACAACACTGGTTATCCTCATACTTGCAACAAAAGGATATTTATTCTTTATTGTTGCTTTGTTAAGAATACTATACTCTATACACAAACGAAGGGTTCCATCCTTCTTCTTAACAAAATAACTGGGGCACCCCTAGATAAAACACTGGGTCTGATTAAACCTTTTGCCAACAATTCTTGTAATTGTGCTTTCAATTCCATTAACTCCATTGTTTTCATATGATAGGGTGCTTTTTATATAGGCTCAGATCCTGGTTTAATATCAATAGTAAAATCAAACACCCTTTTGGGAGGTAATTTTGGAAGTTCTTCTGGAAACACATCCTGAAATTCCTGAAGAAAAGGATACTTTTCCCCAAAAGATAAACTAGGGTTTTCTACCCCTTCCTCCACTTGTTCCATCTTGACTGTAAACAACTGACAACCTAACTCCTTCTACCCCTTTTTAATTGCTTAGCAAAGATAGTCCTGATTTTAACTTCTCTTTGAATCCCTAGGAATTGGGTCAAATTTCCCAAGTCATCTAAGCATTCAACTATTTTTGAAAAATAGTCAACCTTAGCTCTATGTTTCCATAACCAATTAATTCCAAGGATCACATCATAAGAACCTAAGGGGGTTACATACAAATTTACTTTAGTTGAGAAACTAGGAAGGTCAACTTTGGCTTCAAACAAACATTGCTCTACCTAAGCCTTAGATTGGTTAACATATTCTTCTAACCAAGGTTTGGACATATAACCTGCTTTTCTAGAAATTTGCTTAAAATTCTAGGAGAAACAAAGTTTTATGTGGCTTCTGTATCAATGAAAATAGATATAGGAACTTCAAACAAAGTACCTTTCATCTCAATGGGTGTGATCTGATACTCTGCTTGACGGTTGTCTAGAGATGAATGAAATCTTTGTTGGAATGCTTCTTGCTGAGTAGGTAGTGCAGTACCTCTTTGTTGACCAATTTGATTTTTGGTAGGGCAATGATTTGCATAATGGTCACCCCCACAAGTAAAGCATCCTCCAATGGGTCCTTTCTTATCTGAAGTCTTCCCATAGTTATCCTCACTTCTATAAAAGTTGCTATTCTTCTTCTCATTGCAAGATCCACCTTTGCTCTTCTGAGATCCCTTATCTTTTCTCTTATTATCATAGCTCTTTTCATATCTTTTCTTATAGGGTTGATTGTTAGGGGTTCCATTAAACCTCTTGCAACTTCTATCATGATAAGCCAAGATAGATTTTAGCTTTTGTGCTTGATCGCCTTCTCGTACACTTGATCCATTGTTGTAGGACCATTTACATCCACTTCCCCACCAATTTGAGCATTTAAGCCCATGATGAATTTTCTCATCCTGAATCTATCATCCTTTTAATATTGTGGAACGTATTTCAGGAGTCGAGTAAATTTTTCTCCATATTCTACCGCTATCATATCTCCTTGTCAGAGATTCTAAAAATTAGTTAGTTTCTGATCAAAATAGAGTCGTGGTAACCATTTTTTCAAAAGAGTTCCATGAACTCATCCCAAGTTACCCTTAGAGAGCTCAGATTCAATTCCATCTTTTTATTCATCCACCGAGTGGATGCTTCTGCTTCTAGTTGGAATGCTCCCCATACTACCTTGGTCACCTCCGAGTAATTTCTTATCTCGAAGTACTTTTCCATCTTTGTTAACCAAGCTTCTACAACATCTCTAGTTTTTGTCCCATCAAATTTTGTGGAACAACCTTTTTCATATCCTTTGAAATCTCCAAGGTCAATCTATCCCTTGCCTCTCTATGAGGTTCGATACTCTTACTTTGATCTTCAGGGTTTTCACCGCTCTCATCATGAGAGTTTTCACCTCCCCCTTCAGTATTCCCTTTATCATCCACCTTCTTTTCTAAATCACCCAATCTTTTCTTGGTTTCCTTAAGCATGGTTATGATTTGGTTCAACTTATCATTTGGCGGGTGGTCTTCCTCTTCACTTTCTCCTTGGTTAGTTCTTGTCTGCACTATGTTTATTGATTTCTCACACCTGAGAATATTGAGTTGTCCATTAGTTCAAGATTATAATGTAACCCATTAAATCTAAACATAAAACTCAATTTAAACAATAGTTTGGCACAAAAACATCTCTTTTATTTATAATTTCTTTTCCAAAAGTAAAGAGTTTCCTTCCTTTTTACAATAAATGACTTCAAAAGTCATGATCAAGAGGAGTATATCCCTCAGACTCATTTTTAGATACATAACCACAAGGTATATAACCCTCTGACTCACTATTGAACCTAACTTCTATGATCTCAGTAGTTGAGGGTATGCGGGGGTCTCGCCTAACCAAAGTTATTTCCTCATCTTTAACCCTTTCCAAGTACTCCTTTCTCACTCGCTTGATTCGAGTTAAGGTAGTCACTAGAATTTTAGTATCACTCAACCAAATGTCACTCTCATCATTGGTTCCTTCAAAAGTTTTAATAATGGCCTTATGTTCTCTTTTAGCTATAAGGAAACGTTGGCTTGAATTAATAGACTTTCTTGTTGTCTTCTTAAAATGTAACATCCTGGCACATAAATTTTCAAACATTAGCTAACTACATAATGTTAACTACAGGCAATCATAGTGGTCTCATAAGCCCTAGTGCTAAACCTGGTAGCTCTGATACCATATGTAACATCCACGTTCTAAAACACATAGTAAATCCATAATTTTACCATAGAGTAACTCAACAAGGTAAATAAAATGAGATAGAGAATTTTTTTTTCTTTATTCAACATATAATCAAGTAACTACAATTACAAGATTTCTCATTACAAAATACAATAAACTATATTGTCTTTCTCAAGTACAATGTTTACAAAAGTAAATCAATTACAATATAAACTTTGGAATATTTACTACTTCTGAATATACGACATCTTTATCACAAGTCTCGGCATGTTTCCTGCTTGGAGAGAGAGCATCTTTCTAGTGATTTACCTCCAACCACAAACCAGTGGTCTCCCACACATCTTCCACATAGGAAGTGGCCCTGCTCTTCACGAGGAATATAGACCATAGGTGACTAGTGGTTATTTGCCTTTTTCAAGTATATAGTGTTGTATTCTAGTCAACTCTATCAACCATACAACCCTAGAGACCCTCTTGCTAAGTATGATTTCTGATCGGATGAGCAATCTGAATACAGTGAACCGACAATGCATAAAGAAAACAAATGCATTACTTTGGCCAAAGTTTTTAATTATAAATATTGTTCATAAGAACGTAGTCATTGTGTTCACCCACTCCTACTCGACTTTGATTTAATGTCATATTCATGCAGTTATTCACTTTGACTATGTTTACATAATTGGTTTAATCATCATGACCTGATAATAGTCTACTTAGACTTAGTTAAGTTTAATTGACATTAACCTTCATTTGGTTCTAATCGACTCTAGGGTTTTTTAAACAACCTTTGAGTAATACAATACTTCTACATATCATAGCTCATTAAATATTATAATAGACCTTTGGTTTAACCCAACCATAAATAGGTTTATAATAAATCTTGCTAAGGTATTATCTTTTATTTAACAAGAATATAATACCTATTCAATTAAACCATACATGATCCCATTGCTCATCACTACATAAATGTACCCATATATGCTTTTCGAAAAGTTATTCCTATATAGACATGGTCTATTTCTGCAACTTGGTTTACTATAGGCTGAATTCATCATGATTCTAGTATAGATAGGAGAAGATCTTTGACTCTTTGTCCTGTTCATCTAACTATCATTAGTTATTCTATCATTTCAAAAGGATACCTCATAGTCACCATAGATCACCAAGAATCTAGGTTTCTTGGATAAGATATCATTTAGACAATACACGGAAATGATAGCAAGATTGGTTTCAAATATTATTGACTTGACTAAAAACTCTATTCCGTATTACTCTTGGTTGGAGAGTTTACTAAAAAAAACATTTACACTATTCTCCTTAAGAGTTTAATACACATTTTACCTATGATAAGAATAGTCAACGTATTTCTGAAAGATTGCTTTTCTCAACTGAGTGACTGGTTTCCTAATCGATAGAAGACTATAACAATTTCTATGAAAGTTCATATATACATATAATCTGAACAATAGAAGAGTCTATCTATCGGTTGAAGATAGATGTAATATCATCTCACTATGATTAATCAAAATTAATTTCATTGCAAGAACTTGCATCGGCCCTTATCAAGCTAAACTATGCTTCTCAGTTTTACTAAAACTCACATACACATTGACTCAGACAAATGAGTCACAATGATAGTATTTAAGTCGACACAATCAGCTTAACACATTGCATAGTTTTCATATAACACTGACAGGATAACCAAACTTATATTTGTTTTATAAAACAAACATACATGAATATCTACTTGACAACATTGGCTTACTGGGGTATATGGGCCAACGATAAGCTACTGTGCGTTCTTACTTAACCTTTACCAGCTTCCTCACTACCTGCCGTGAACTTCCTTCTACCTCTTACCCAGACCTACCAAAACATACATAAGTACTTACTAGACATGCCATCGACTATCCATGTCATGGCTTTAAGAGCTCCAAAATAGACTTATAATGATTCATCCTGTCTGTTCGCTCCCACTCCAAAACAGTTCTCAAAACTCATTAAAATCCAATGGTAATGATAAACGGTTCGACTTCAAACTTAGCTTAAAATGTGTAAACATTGACAAATGTTAATGATGAAAACATCATTTGAGGAGATCAGCGATGGTGGTTGAGTTATCAACCACTCCTCCTATACGAGGCCACCAACTCTAAAAACTAACTTAAGCAATTGGTTACTCTTAATGAGTAAATTCGATCCATCATGATTTTAACATTTAAGGCATTCCTCAAAAGATGCCTATGGCTGCTCAATTTAAAACCATACTATTATATCATGAGGTATTTGTTGGTCATGATGTTAGTCATAAGCAAGCATAGAATAAAAGTACGCATTAACCTTTATTCATCTTGAAAGATACTGTGAATTCAAAGAATTCAGGATCCCAAGTCTCCGGTGATTAGGTCTTAATCGTCTGAAGTTACTCAGAGGTTAATGTGTGTTGCTGTTTCCATTTTGGGGCCTTACGTGAAATTGTGCCATCATCATGCCATTCCTGCAAAAATTCTTTACAGAGAAGTCATATTATGCAGTTATTAGATGAAAAGATGTAGAAATACCTCAATCTTTGCATGATATTTTTCAATTGTGCATGCGTTGCATTCAAATATGCTAAATATTTGCGATTACCTACGAGATGTCTGCATATTTGCGTTATTTACTTAGGATTATCAGTTATTCGCAATTGTGATAATGAAATGTTCTGAAATTGAAAGAAATTAAAGGAATACTACAATTTAAAGTTGAACCTTCAGCTATTGATCCACATACATACTCGATACTGTCATGACGAGAAGAAATCAAACCATATGTTCACCAGGATATTCCATAGCTAGATACAGTTGATGCAAACTTCAGAGGATGATGAATGAAAACAATACATGCAACATGATGAGCACTCCAAGGGACACAGCAAATCAAAGCACATATCCAGAATTTAGACACAGATTACTCAAGATTTACGAAGATTTGTAATCAAAATACTCTTCTCTTTCATTAAGTATGCAAAAGACATGTACATATGCAATAACTTTGAAATAAGCCCTGAATACTTCAGCAAACAGATTTCAATTAAGTTTCGAATGTTTCAACAGGACATTCCACCACCTTTTATAGAATAAGGTGAGGAATCCGTTATAAAAAGATCTACGATCCTGATTTATCAATACAAATCTACGGTCATGATTCACTTGACTTTGTCAATCTTTACAAAATGGCACAAGTTGCCAGCTGGCAACTATCTATACTACTTATGCTATTATCCCCTTCATGATGTATCTTCATCATGCTCCTCAGCTGATTCATGAAGGTCATCATCATGTGCATCACTTTCTGAACTTTCACTATCCTGATGATGACGCTGCTGCATATGGGGCTGCATACTACTACGGACCTGCTCATATGAATGCACAACCTGATCTATCCCTCTGCCATCTTGAGTCTTTGCTTTGACAATGGCGTGCTTATGTGCTTCATATTTGTCTCTGCTGTTATCAAGCTTATTTTTCCTGTCATGCAGTGTCTCTTTGTATTTCTCCATCTGGACCTTGATCCTCACTATTTTATCTATCAATTCCTCTGTCAAAGGGATAGGTGGACCATCTGTCTCTGATTGGAAGTTGCTGTGTACAGCTTTAATGGTGGACTCTTCATCTTGATTTTCTATTTTTCCTTCCACCTTGCCTTCCAATGCCTCCAGTATCACCGCTTCTTCAGCCATTAAATCTCGTAGCCTCATGTTGATATCCCTCAGCTTATTATTACACCTTTTGAGGACTCCACACTCAAACTGAGTGTCTTTATACCAGATATCTATTAATAATGCGGTATTACTATTCAATACCTGCTTACTGATAAGCAGTTGTGGATTTATATTCCTTATTTCCCCTAACAGGCTCAGGACTCTCTCCAGCTTGTAAGACCTCTTCCCAGTCTGCATCTGTAATTTATCCACTTTGGCCTTAGAGTCACTTAGGATGCTCCACCTCTTCAAAGAGGCCTTCATTATTTCTACAGCATCATCCAATGTGGATGACATCCATCTCCTTATTACAGACGCCTCATGCTTCATGAGGTCCAATTTATTTACCTCCTCCTGAGAAATGGCAGTCAATGGGACTGCATGTTCAGTTGTGGTATCATCAGGATTGGTCAGCCCTTTGATATAGGCATGCAACTGAGCAATGTGCTCTTTATGTTGCTTATTTTTCTCCTTCTCTCTTTTCACTTTCTGAATTAGAGAGTCAATGATATCTTTGCCCTCTTGACCTTCTTGGTCCTCATTGGCAAAGCCCAAATCTACTGTACTGATTTGAAATTCATCGACAGTGATTTTACCTTTTTCCTTCTCCACCGCAGGTATGGCAATTTGCACGATCCTTCTCCCTGTTGCCGGATCTCTCTTGATGGCCGAAGTCATTCTGGCCTTCCTCTTTGGCTTCATTATATCCGCAGAGAACAGGGTGGAGACGTCGAATTCCTGAATTTCAAGCTCTTCCTCAGCATTTACCTCTTTTACCAACCACGGAGGCACCCGATCATGTTTTTCAGCATCATCCTGATGTTTACCTATATCTCCCATTTCTGTCAACAAGTGTTGTGGAGATGGTGACTTTCTCATTTCTTCTTCTTGATGCTCTCTTTGTTGTTGATCTTGCGGCACCTCCTCCTGTTGAGGGATTTTCTTTTCTGGAGGTGGATCTTCATGCTGTGGGGACCCTTGAGGTGCATCTATATGTTGTGGGGAACCTTGAGGTGCATCTATATGCTGTGGGGAACCTTGAGGTGCATCTATATGCTATTCATGATGATCATGATCTCCCTCTGTCATTACTTCATCCGTTCCCAATTCTTCCCCTTGTTGCTTATCCACTGCACCAGATACTGGGGACTCTGCCTAATGTGCTGGTGATTGCTCTGCAGCTATTATTTCTTCTGAGCTTCCACTGTCAACCTCCTGTGTCTTGGTAGCTGGATCCTCTTTTATTTCCTCCTTTTCATCAGCCTTCATTTCTTGAACCTCTACTATAGCAGGTTCCGCTAATGTATCCTGTGGACTTTGTTGTCCTAATTCCAAAGCATGGCCTTCTGATTCTGCCATCTCTATCTCTTCTGTTTGGTGGCCCTTATCAGGTGATCCTGCTGGCTGTTTAGGACTTACATCCTGTTTCTTTGTCAGATCCACCACTACAGGACTGGTCACCTCTGTGATCAATGTATCTAGCCCTATTTCCTGAGCTACTTGCTCTGGGCTCTTTTCTCGCTCTTCTTCCACTCGCCTCATCTCTTCCAGTACTGATTGAACTGGTGGAGACTTGTGGGGGGTCATACTAATACCAGCAGCCAGTGTTTCCATCTTTTGTGCAGCCACATCTTGCACCACCTCATCATCAGACAAATTTATTGTCTCGTCGAGCGAGACATGCCCTTCTGCTTGTGTCTGGGAAGTTTCTTTCAGCTGCTCCTCAGCAAGTTCAGTTTTGAACTTGACGATGGTAGGAAGTGGAACATTATGTTGAAGTTCCTTGCGCACTTCACTACCTTCCCCTTGTAATGAGGTAGGGGGTTGGCTTATTCCACCTCTCATGGAGGTTCTTTGTTTCTTAGGTGGGGTAGACACCAGCACCTGTGGAGCTCTCCTCTTCCTTTTTATTACCAATGGAGCCTCCTCTTCCTCAGGCTCTTCTTCTATGAGGGTATCCTCTCCTCCTGGTTGTTTAGAGGATTGACCCACTTCTTGGGTCTCAGTGATTCCAGCCTCTGTTGTCTTACTTTTCTTGGGCTTTTCTTTCTTTGGAGGGGATGCTGATTCTGTTCCTGATCCTGACCCTGCCGCCTCCTCAGCTGCAAATACTGCCCTTTCAATTATAATCCCTTTTGGTCCCTGTTCCACCTTCTTCCCCCTTGGGGGTCTTTTGCTCTGCTGTTGTGGTGGAGGGATTCTATCTCCCTTGGTCTTCCTCTTCTCTAACAGGAAGTCATCATATTCATCCGTGGGGATATCCTGCCCTTTCTTCTTGTTGTCCACCGTAATGGCAACACCCTTCTTCTTCAATGCCTCTATCTGTGCATCAACCCAAGCTTGGGTTAGGTGTAGGGTCCTGGCAATGAATGGGTCCAAGGATATGTCCTCCTGCATAGTGAGGTCAGGTGCAGAGATGGTGTCATTATATATCTTTTTCTGTTCATACTCGTCTGCCATTGTCTTGCCATCATCCTTCTTTAATTATTGGGGAAGGGAGATGCAATCAAAAGTTCTAACTTGGTTCAGAGTTAACCTCTGATACCTCCTTCTTCTGGCTTCTGCCTCATCTTCATAGTCAGCCCAAAAATCCTCTAGGTGCCCTTGGTGAATAGGCTTTCCTAGTATCTTCTGTATCCTGCCGTAAGGATCATATGGTCTTGTTATTGGAAAAGGCTGCAGATTCATTTTATTCAGGGTGACCATCACCTTCTTTATACTATCTAAGTCAGGGCACATATAGTTGCCAATGCTGACTGGGAACAAAATTGGTGGCAGCTTCTTGGCATCCTTGTACATTTGTATCATGGTGGAGCCCTGCCTGATTAATTCCATTAGTACTACGGCATCGGTAGGATACCTTGGTAGCATCAGGGGATGTCCCTCGAAACCCTCAACCCTTATATAAGAAAAGGTTGCAAACTGTATGTACCAGGCCCCATGCCTGTAGACTGCCTCTTGAGCCTCCATGCTCAATCTCTTTGTCCTGTCTTCTTCCATGGTCCTTACCAGATGCATAGAGAATGCATCATTGACCAGTTTGTAATCTTTGAGGTAGTTGGTTCTCTGCAGCTGGGGATGATGATCCCAGATATACACAGCATTTGTGCCTGTGAGCTTCCCATCTGTAACCAAGGCATCAAAAGTGCCTTTGTAGGCACAAGAATAAACAATATATGATGACATGAAAAATGCACAATTTGAACCTCCTAGGTTCATCAGTTTCTCATGCAGAGCATCACTTATTATCTGGCCTCATAGTGGCTTAATGTCTGAATATAGACACATCATTACTATTCCGTACATCCAATCCCTGAAATTGCCAGTATCAGGCTGGCCGATTACTCTATTCAGGAGTGCAATCATGTATTGGTACTCCTCACTGAAATCATACTTAAACAAGTGCACAGGAAGCTTGGCCGCTGCATTATATGTGCTATTCTCAGCCCGCCACGGATACATGTTCTTCCTGGCCGATTTCTTGTTGGCTTCATACTCCCTTTCAGACTTCTTCAAGTCTACACTTTTGACCTTACTGCCCAGTGGCATTCCAAATGTCTGGGAGAGACCTTTGATGGAGAGGTCTGCATATATCCTCCCATGCTTCACTACTTGCCTTGTTTGAGGGTTATAATTCTGGGCACACTCCATGACGAGTTCCAAAGATTCCATGGAGTATGGAAAACCGGCGGCATTCCACATTCCGGACACGAACACTGCGTCCAGCACAGGACTCTTGTCATGTCCATTGTTCAGCTTGGCTGACCAAGCCTCCAAATTAGTGCTTCCCTGATGGGTGTTTGTAATTGCTCCATACTTAAACAGGACCCCCCTCTGAGCAGAGAACATGGGTTTGCTGAATTCTTCTTGACACTTGACCAATCGCTTCTCAGCCATGAGTACCTGTAATTAACGACAATCCTATCTCACAATAGGTACATATATGCATGCTTATTGCAATTGACTTTATAAATCATTATGCCTACTGTATCAATTCCAACACTACTTAATCATACGGATGCATAAACCAAAACTTACATCATCGTACCAGAACATAAACAATATGGTGAGGGTTTTATTCACTTACCTGGTTATGCAGATTTCCTTTTATACCAGTAGATTGCTGAGACGTTCTTAATTCAGCTGATGATCACCTCTTTCCTTCTTCCCGTGAGCTCAAATCGCGCAAAGGTAGCTGGTATGCAGATATGGAAGCTGGTGCTCTGTAAAACAAGTTTATCACAAGGTAAATGTGAAAATGGTAGTTGAATTACCTTTTAACCTCGCATTTAGGGTACATTTAGGGCAACTCTGACAGATTGGATCATGTTCCTTGATTATTCATGCGAAAATGCAGGATCTCGCCAGGTGTTTCATTGGGTTCCAGGGTCGGCGGGAACTACCTACCATGTCTGCGCGCATTAAATGATAATGGCGGCAACGAGAGTGAGGAGATATCCATATGACAGGATATCATGAGGGCAGGATGATATTCGCAAATATCGGGTTGAGTTTCAATATCATCCTCCTCCCTCGTATTGACATTGTTATCGCGACAAGATTCGGGTGACAAAAGCACCCTTGTTTATGCTTAGTACATCATGAGGATATTTCGGTGTATCGGGTGATGTTTCAAAATATGATGATGCTGAGACAAACTTACATGTCTCTCTTTTTGGAATATCAGGATGACGTCATCCTGATATTCGCTCTTCGTATCGGAAGTGCATCATGACGTCATCATCATATAGGCGAACATGATCATGTTTTAGAAAATATCCTGTGGCAATGTAAATGTGATGATGATATCATCATTATGTATATTCCTTTGTTTATTATATTTAGATGATGTCATCAGGATATTTGCTAAGGGTGATATTTGCGTCAGGAGGATATAAAGACATATCGGGTTACATGCGAAGTATGACGCTGGCGATAGATAAGACTGTTTGACGGGAAGATTTTGCTATCATTTAAAGTTGACATCTGGATATTTGAACCACATGACATATTGGGGGGGGGATGTTTCAAATATGATGATGAGCTTCAACAATATGACCGAGGATATAAAAATATGACCTTCCTCTTGCGAATATTAGGTTTGACCGAAACTTTGACTGTTCATAACTCTTACATCCTGATGAATGTCAAGGTGATGTAAAAGGCAAACCTGCCCGGATTTTAATGCTCTTTCAAAATCTGAGGTCACAGAGATGAAATACGAAATTTGACAAACTAACCTCATGGTGACTTACCTCATCCTGGTTTTGCATGATGATGCACTTGACTTACTTTTACCAAACCGCCCAGAAGTAGACGCACAAGCCAAACCAAAAAATTAGGTCCCTATTTTGCCAAGTCAAAATGGGGCGTGTTGTGTAACCACACAACAGTATTTCCTCATTCGACTCATTTATATATATTTGATTTTATGATTTAATCAATAAGAGAATAATACTAAAACAAAGGTTACGGATAACATGATTGAGTTGAGCTAGTCTCCTCATCACGATCCATCGACAAAGCATGTCATCTTAACTCAATGACAGAGTCTTAACATTAAGAATGGGTTAAAACACTACAAATGACTTAGTAATAATATGACAACCTTTTTACGACTATTACATCATAGTATTTACGTTAAATGTAAATAGTTGTAAATCAAACTTAATGACGTCGTTAACATTATTAACGACTAAGATAACTTAATACGATGAAGAAATATTGTAAAACAATATCAACTACCTGTCGATTGGGTTCAAAAGTGAACTGACAAGACAAAGCTTACCTCTTACGACACATTGGTTCATATTTTCGTTAAACACTTTAACTCGGTTTGGCAAATAAACCACTCATATCCCGAGGTCTATATCTCTCTCCTGGAAGGATACTCTCTCTCTTCTCTGAGAGTCATCTGATATCTTGAAATCCTATTTTACTTGTCACCAAACAATATGTGATCAGTGCATCATTATTCATTTAATTCAACTAATAAATCAAATCTCATAATACAAATATTAAATGAATAACAACATAATCATTCCCATGATTTCAATAAATGAAATTCAATAAAAACCATCTTTTTCCCTTGTCTTAAATCTAAACATCACAACAAATTTACTTATGTCCAAGTAAAAGGTAAAAGTAAAGCAAGACAAAAATTGGGGATGTAACACCTAGCAACTTTTTGAACTGTACTGTTCTTCCTTTCCACAAGTCCATTATGCTGTGGAGTTCTAGGTGTAGACAACTGTCTCTTTATCCCTTGCTCTTCATAGAAAATATTGAATTCATTGGATGTGAATTCCCCTCCTCTATCTAAACTTAAGCATTTGATTCTCAAGTCTAACTCATTCTCAACCATTGATTTGAAAACTTTGAACTTGTCAAGAGCTTCAGACTTTTCTTTTAGAAAGGTGACCCAAGTCATTCTAGAATAGTCATCAATAAGCAACATAAACTATCTATCACCTTGCAAACTTCTTGTTCTGGTGGCACCAGACAAGTCTGTATGTACTATCTCCAACAATCTGACAGATAATTGTTCTTTGCTTTTGAAGCTTGTTTTTGTTTGTTTCCCAAATTGACACGCCTTGCAAATGGTGTTGGCTAGCTTCACAAGTTTAGGAAGCTCTCTTATAGCCTGTGCAAAACTTATATTCACCAAATTGTCAAAATTGATATAACACATCCTTCTATGCCACAACCAACTCTTATCTGTCCGGGACAATAAACAATAATCATTAGATCCTCTTAATTGGTAAATGTTACCTCTGGTCTTCTTGCCAATAGCAATAGCAGTTTCAGAGCTTTCCATGATCTTGCACCCATTGTCTTTGAATCTTAGATAATAACCTTTGTCACACATCTGACCAACACTCAAAAGATTATGCTTCAAACCCTTCACATATAGGACATTATCAGTATTGTGCTTTCTGTCAAATGAAATAGATCCTTTTCCACAAATCTTACCAGTTACATTGTCTCCAAACCTAACTAGTCCTCCATCATACTTTTCCAAACTCATAAACTTACTTTTGTCACTAGCCATGTAATGCAAGAATCCACTCTCAATAATCCATTCATCCTTATCTTTCTCAACCTAAAAAGCCAAAGCACTTTCTTCCACTAGTTTTTCTTCCTTCACACAACTAAGAGGATTAGTAGACACAAGTTCTTCTTTAATAGTAATAAACAAGCATTCATTTGCACTAGTATTAGCATCATCAAATTCATCATCAGTCACTCCTTCATCATCAAAATCTCTAACATAATAGCATTTCTTTGGAACTGTAGGCTTGTTCTCAAATCTTTTTCTATTCCTTTCAATTCTTTCAAGACATCTATAAGCATAATGACCAACTTTACCACATGAAAAACATTTGAAAGGTAATTTTCCTTTGAACTTACTGGAACCTCTTTGGAATCTGTCAACAAAGTTAGCTTCAATTTCATCAAAGTCATCAATAGGCTCCACTTTGTATTGTTTAGCTCTGCAGATCTTTTCAGAACTACTGGCTTTGAAAGCAATCTCAACTTTTGGCAAAGCATCACCAAATTATCTCATCTCAAAGGATGTAAGCTTTCCAAGTAATTGATCCTTGTCAACAGTTTTCACAGTCATTAATTCTTTAATTACAGCTACCTTTTGACTATAGGATTTTAGTAGTGATCTAATAATTTTCATCACAACTTCCTTCTCACCAATAGTTCCTCCCATACTTTTTATTCCATTTACAAGTTCATCAACCTTTTGCATGAAGGCTATTATGTTTTCATCTTCATTCATCTCTAAACCATCATATTTTGATTTCAGGCCTTGCAACTTGGCTTGTTTTACATAATCATCTCCTTCATATAGATTTTTCAACTTTTACCAAACTTCATTTGCAGTTTCTAGATCCATGACTTTTATCAACTCAGTGTCAGTCAAACAACTTAACAGGGCATCTCTAGATTTTGTATTCAACCCATTTTGTTTGATTTCATCTTTAGTTATCAAACCATTTTTAGGCATGGTATATTCTGTCTCTGCAACTTTCCACACTTTATAACCAAGACAAAGGAGATGGATTTTCATTCGTAACTTCCATAGAGCATAGTTTGTCCCATCAAACTATGGAGCTTCCTTTTTAAAAGACATCTTGGATCTTCCTCAAGCTATTAGGCTTTCTTCTAAGTAACCTGCTCTGATACCAATTGTTGATAATGTACTAGACAACTGAGAGGGGGGTGAATAAGTTGTCTACAAAACTTTAACCTCTTTTGAATATTAACTCATCAAACTCTTGATTATTGTTATTCATATTTAACAATGAAAGCATGAATTAAAAAACTTAACACAACAATACAATCAACACATGAGACACCATATTTTTACGTGGAAAACCCTATGAGGGAAAAGCCACAGTAGGCGTTAGCTCACATAAATATATAAGTTATAACAATACTAAAAAATAGAGGCTCACTGCCCAAAATGCTCACTACAAATATTAAGGCTCACTCCCAAGATTGGCTCACTACCAAGGGGTGGCTCACTGCCAAGATCAGTGAATTGATTTGATAACATCTACTCCATGCTTGGGTTCAATTCCATTTAAGCACAGTATATCTCCTCTACTCTTCTCTTTTACACCTTCGCACTTATCTTTTCATTTTCGTACATCCATACCTTTTTTACAACTACATTACATGTTTTTATACAACTCATCAACCTTGGAATGTACATCAAGGTTGGCATTACATTCATCAACTGTTGGAGCAATTGATGGGGAGTGCACAGTGAAAATGCAGAATGGGTCCTACTTTTCCCACAGACAGAAAGACTTAACAAATGAGTCATCGATACATCTTGGTCATCAAATAACAAGGATCGGTATGACTTTCTCAAGTATTACCATTGAGCTAGCTTACACCGATAGCTCAATTGAATTTATCTTTGGCAAGATACAACAAGACTCACACCGAGTCAATCAACTCTTCATCATTGGTGAAACTTACTTCTATCGGTGAAGTCTTCTATTCTTCAACCGATGCCCTAATGATGATAAAGTCCCCCTTTGTCTTAACCGTGACGGCTTCAACATCAGTTAGACGTGACTTTATCGGTAAACTCCTTTGCTATACTTTTGATATACCGATGGCATTTGTCTTCGATGAGACTCTTCTCATTAGTGAGCACTTACAAACTCTGGCCGATGCACCGATGGACCAACTCCCTTGGTGAGACTGCTCGACTTTGGCAGACTTGTTGTGAGTCCCAGTGATTCACCGATGCACAACTTACTTTCTTCCTCTTCAACCAAACCCTAGCACATGGAGATGTTAGGTCAACCTACTATGCAAAAGCACTCTGTCTGGATCCTCTGCACTGTCAGACACAAAAACAAAACAAGAAATAAAACAAATACTTGTACAATGAAGCCATTCCACTAATTTTGATAGAAATCGTACCAGTGGAATGCTTCACATCGACATACTGCAACAATGAAAAGCACAGAAAGAATAGAAATCTATAGTTATACAAATTGCAGTTACAGGGAATGGAAATCAAATTGATAGAACATAATAGTTTTATTTCTCCTTAGAACAATACACCCTCACACACTTCTCCTCCTTCTCCTTAGATAGTTCCTTCCTCTAGTTGTTATCAACTCAACCTGTCAGCAGTTGGAAAATCAACCGATGCAAACAGTTGGGAGACCAACCGATCCAAAACTGCTTCAAACTGTCCTACTGCCCTATTTTGGCACTATGTGATTACAATATGACCAAAATGTGTTTTAAGTCACTTTGGACTTACAAAAATGGGTTCTAGGTCTTGAAAGACCTAGAGACAAACTGAAATGAAAATGCATTGGTCAAATAGACCTTATTACAAAAGAAAACAAGATTTTCTAGGTGCTCCTGCACCATACTCCCCAGGTGAAAGTTGTCTCAAGTCCTCTTACAGACTAACTGTTGCAAATCACCACCCTGCTTTTTGATGTCTACTTCCAGCATCCATGTGGCTTCTGAGTCTGGAAGTCCTTGCCATTTGACTAAGTGCTCAAAATAGGTCTGATTTCTTGTCTTCTTGGCAGTCCTACTATCCAAGATGCACTCCATCTTAGGTGGTTCCTTAGGTGGTAAATGTTGCACCCACTCTGCATTATCTTGGACAGAATCTGCTATACCTTTTCCTATATTAGAACTCCTATATAATGTTAGATCAGCAACATTGAATATAGGTGAAATAGAAATATCATCAGGGAGTTCAATTTTGTAAGCATTAGGACCATATTTCTCTAAAATCTTACAAGGTCCAATTCTTCTCATCATCAACTTGCTGTGGCTTCCCTTGGGTAGTTTGTTCTTGTTGAGATGAACCATGACCATATCTCCTAGTTGGTACTGCACATCCCTTCTCCTTTGATCCACTCTAACCTTGATCTTCTAACTATTCTTGTGTAGAGTATCTCTGACTTGTTGATTGATCTCGTTCATAGCCTCTACAAATGTATCAGCATGTCCACTCCTTTTGTCCAACCCTTGAACATCTCTCAATTCAAAAATTCCTCTAGGATGACTACCATAGACAACTTCAAAAGGACTTAGACCTGTACTTCTATTTGTAGAATCGTTATAGGCATATTCTTCTTGTGGGAGTACCACATCCCAACTACCTCCATGTTCTCTTGTCAAACATCTCAGCAGATTGCCTAATGACCTATTCACAACCTTAGTTTGGCCATCAGTCTGAGGATGATAGGTTGAGCTAAAGGACAAATTTGTACCCAATATTTTCCACAAGGTTCTCCAAAAATGTCCCACAAATTTGTTGTCTCTGTCAGATATAATACTCAAAGGCAATCCATGAATCCTAACAATTTCTTTAAAGAACAATCCTATAATGTAGCTAGCATCATTGGTGGTTTTACAAGGAATAAAGTGAGCCATCTTGCTGAACCTATCTACCACAACAAACACACTGTCATAACCTATCCTTTTCTTTGGTAACCCCATCACAAAATCCATACTCAAACTTTCCCAAGGCCTATTTGGTATGGGCAGAGGTTGGTACAGTCTTGCATTGGTTGAGACCCCCTTTGCTCTCTGGCAAATCATACAACTCTCAACAAACCTTCTGATATCAGATTGCATCCTTGGCCAAAAGTAGAATCTTCTTACTAGATCTAAGGTCTTATTGAGCCCAAAATGTCCTCCTAAACCACCACTATGTTTCTCCTTCACTATATTATCCCTCATTGAACACTTAGGGATACATAGTTGACTCCCTTTAAATAAAAGTCCATCTTGAAATGTATAATCTAAAAATTCACTATGGAAAGCATTGGCAAATTTACTACATACCTTGTAAATCTCCTTCAAATCTTGGTCCTCTTCATACAATCCTTTGAGTGCCTCAACACCCATGCTTTGTAGCTGCACTTCTTGTACTATCAACACCCTTCTGCTTAAAGCATCAGCAACCTTATTGGTTATCCCCTTCTTATGTTTGATGATGAAGGTGTATGCTTGAAGACTTTCCACCCACTTCATGTGTCTATGACTAAGCTTTTCTTGTCCATTCAAAAAATTGAGAGCATGATTGTCAGTGTATATAATAAATTCTTTAGGAAGCAAGTAGTGCCTCCATTTTTTCAGAGCTTGTACCATGGCATACAACTCTAAATCATAAGAGGAGTACTTCCTCTTAGATTCATTCAATTTTTCACTGAAAAAGGCTACTGGTCTGTCTTCTTGGCTCAACACTACCCCTATGGCCAGCCCACTTGCATCACATTCAATGGTGAAGACCTTATTGAAATCAGGAAGTACTAAGACAGGATACTCGACAACTTTCTGCTTTAAACTTTCAAAACTTTGATCTGCCTCTTGTGTCCACACAAACTTCACCTTACCTCCACCCTTGATGGTCTCTAACATAGATGCACAAATATCACTGTAGTTCTTAATAAATTTTCTATAAAATGTGGCCAAAACATGAAAACTTCTGACCTCTCCTGCTGTTCTAGGTGTAGGCCAATTCAAAATAGCTTCTACCTTGGAAGAATCCATTTTCAAATCACCCTTAGAGATGACAAAGCCCAGGTAAATCAATTCTTGTTTCTTGAAGTCACACTTTTCTAAGTTTATCATTAACTTCTGACCTTGCAGCCTCTTCAAGACTATCTCCAAATGTTTCAAGTGTTCTTCCTTGCTCTTACTAAACACCAAGATATCATCAAGGTAGACTACCACAAATTTCCCTATGAATTCTTGTAACAGCTCATTCATTAGTCCCATAAAAGTGCTAGGGGCATTTGAAAGACCAAAAGGCATCACAAGCCACTCATACAACCCTTCATTGGTTTTGAATGATGTCTTCCACTCATCCCCCTCTCTTATTCATATTTGGTGATACCCACTCTTTAAGTCTATCTTGGAGAAATAAGTAGCCCCTCCCAAATAATCCATTAGATCTTCTATTCTAGGAATAGGAAACCTATACCTGATGGTTATCCTATTTATGGTCCTAAAATCGGTACAAAGCCTCCATTTCCCATCCTTCTTTGGGGCTAAAATAGGAGGTACTGCACATGGGCTAAGGCTCTTCCTTATTAGCCATTTGTTTAGGAGTTCTTGAGCCTGATTTGCTATCTCTTCATTCTACTGAGGGGTCATTTTATATGCTGCCTTATTAGGAAGTACTGCTCCTGGTATGAGGTCTATCTGGTGGCTAATATCTCTGACAGGTGGCAGAGAATTAGGTAAGTCTGTTGCAATCACTCCTTTGTAACTTTCAAGAAGATCTCTATCCTCCTTAGGTCCTACTTCCCTCACACTTTCATTCCTTTCCCCCTTAGGCTTCACAATCGAAGCAAAACCTACTCCACCACCTTCTTTTAATGTGTCCAGGAATTCTTTTTCTCCTACCATCATTACACTAGACCCTACATGCTGTGGATCCTCTTCTACCAATGACTGTATCCTATAAGTCACACCATCCTTTTGGAATAAGTAAGCATTCTTTTCTCCATCATGATGAGCCTTTCTGTCAAACTACCATGGTTTGCCTAATAAAAGATGGCAAGCATCCATTGGAAGGATGTCACATAAGATTTTATGTCTATACCCCCCAATACTGAATTCTACCCATGCTTATTCATTGATGAGTATGTGTTGCCCCTTATTCAACCAACTGACTTTATATGGACTGCTATTGGGTATCCTTTCTAACTTTAACTTATTCACTGCTTCCAAAGATATGACATTATCAGTAGAACCAGAGTCAATAATAACTTTACAAACCTTACCTTGAATCTTGCAGTTGATTCTAAACAAAGCCCTTCTTTGAGACGGTTTAGTCTGCACTGGTTCCTTGAGCAGCATCCTCTTGATCATCAGATTTTCTCCCATTTCTGATGCTAGATTCACTTCAGGAGATGTCACACTCCTTGCATCCTCTTGAATCAAAGTGGTTCTCTTCTCACCACCATGAGAAGTTGAGGCCTTCTCTGGACACTTGTATGTTGGGTGCCCTATCTGATTGCAGTTATAACATCTCATATTGGAGGATCCTCTACCTGATCCATTTGTCCCACCTCTTCCATTAGGCCTTCTTCCTCGGTAGCCTCCTCTGCTACTTGAGTCTCCAACTTGCTCTTCTTGGTTAGACTCACCACTAGGCCTCTGGTTAGGACTTCTTCCTCCAAAACTGCCTCTACCTCTGAAACTTCTTCCTCTTCTACCTCTATTATTCTACTCACTCTTTCTCTTTATCTTCTCTTCAGCCCTTAAGGCCATTTGGAAACACTTGTTCACTATTTCTGGTCCTAAGATGTTGATCTCATCTTGGATGTTCATTGTTAGGCCATTCAGATACCTTGCCACCTTCTCTGACTCTTCTTCTTGTCTCTTTAATCTGAGACTGAGTTTATGAAACTCTTGTGCTTATGCATTCACATCAAGGTCTCTCTATCTGAGGTTTTACAATTTCTTATACATCTGCACGTTATAGTCCAGAGGTAAGAATTGTACCTTGATTTTGGTCTTCATCCTTTCCTAGGAGGTTATCATATTCTTCCCCTCCTTGACTCTCTCTCCTTGCTCATAATTCCACCATGCAAGAGCAAACCCCTTCAACCTTGCCTTTGCCAACTTAACCCTCCTATCATCAGGGACTTCTTTGTACTCAAAATGATTGTTTAATGTCTCAATCCAATCAATCACCTCTTCAGCTTCCATACTTCCACCATACATAGGTAACCCATCTATGGTGTCCCTATTGATTGACTTCAAAGTATCTATGAATGCCCTCTAGTTTGCTAGTATCTCCTCTGTCCTCTTATTGGTTTCATCAATTTCTGTATCTCCTTCATCGCTGTCACTTTCATCTTCCCTATCCTTACCCTTGGTTCTTTTCAACTCCTCGAGCTTGGACTCAAACATCGCTTCAATCAATTTCTTCACTGCATCTTGTGACATGCTTTTAGGAGGCATCATGTCAGCCTCTGCTTCACTTTCGTTGTCTGGCATACACCAAGACCACACTACCCAAGTGATCTTCAAAACTCACTCTGATACCAATATGATGGGGAGCGCACAGTGAAAATGCAGAATGGGTCCTACTTTTCCCACAGACGGCAAGACTTAACAAATGAGCCGCTGATACATCTTAGTCATCAGACAACAAGGATCGGTATGACTTTCTCAAGTCTTACCATTGATCTAGCTTACACCGATAGCTCAACTAAATTTATCTTTGGCAAGATACAACAAGACTCACACCGAGTCAATCAACTCTTCATCATCAGTGAAACTTACTTCTATCGGTGAAGTCTTCTATTCTTCAACCGATGCCCTAATGATGATAAAGTCCCCCTTTCATCTTAACTGTGACAACTTCAACATCAGTTAGACGTGACTTTATCGGTAAACTCCTTTGCTGTACTTCTGATATGCCGATGGAATTTATCTTTGATGAGACTCTTCTTGTTAGTGAGCACTTACAAACTTTAGCCGAAGCGCCGATGGACCAACTCCCTTGGCGAGACTGCTCGACTTTGGCAGACTTGTTGTGAGTCCTAGTGATTCACCAATGTACAACTTACTTTCTTCCTCTTCAACCAAACCCTAGCACATGGAGATGTTAGGTCAACCTACTGTGCAAAAGCACTCTGTCTGGATCCTCTACACTGTCGAAAACAAAAACAAAACAAATACTTGTACAATGAAGCCATTCCACTAATTTTGACAGAAATCGTACCAGTGGAATGCTTCACATCAACATATTGCAACAATGGAAAGCACAGAAAGAATAGAAATCTATAGTTATATAAATTGCAGTTACAAGTAATGGAAATCAAATTGATGAAACATAATAGTTTTACATTACACCCTCACAAACTTCTCCTCCTTCTCCTTAGATAGTTTCTTCCTCTAGTTGTTATCAACTCAACCTGCCAGCAGTTGGAAAACCAACCGATGCAAACAGTTGGGAGACCAACCGATCCAAAACTACTTCAAACTGTCCTACTGCCCTGTTTTGGCACTATGTGATTACAATATGACAAAAATGTGTTTTAAGTCACTTTGGACTTTCAAAAATGGGTTCTAGGTTCTGAAACACCTAGAAACAAACTGAAGTGAAAATGCATTGGTCAAATAGACCTTATTACAAAAGAAAACAAGATTTTCTAGGTGCTCCTGCACCAACAATCTCCAAGGTCAGCATTAAAAACATACATAGAAAATAGGTCTGGACGTAATACAAAAATTTGCTAAGGGAAGGATGTAACGATGTATACGGATCACACAATGCCTTAGCTAGGACTCAAATACAATCTTCCACACCACAACATGCTATTACAATCTTCAATGCATCTCTGCAATTAGTGAAAACAACCAAGCTGGCCAAGACTGGTTTTCACATTTAGACTTGCAAGAACAGTCTTTATCTTCAATCCAAATTTCTCTTTGCAGAGCAATCCAAAGGTAGGAACATGATCAGGAGACATCCACAGGCACATTGAAATCATCAGGAATAACCGTACAACCTCTAACCACTCTATCAAAAGGATTCTTCAAACTGGATCTCATAAACAACACTATTGGTTACTGTCATAAGGAAAAGATCGCTTGCGGACCACCAAATCATAAACCATTAAAGTTGAAGGAACATAACATCATCTCAAACTTAACTCTAGAACTACAGATCAAAATACTTCAATGCGGAGGAATGCAGAGCATAATACATTCTCCCTGTCACCAGTGAATACTCAGAAAAAGAAGCTATTAGTCTAGTGAGCATAACTCACTCAAATCTTCATACCGGAGACTCAAACTTGGAATATAGCATCTTTAGACATGCCTATAAATAACTTCCAATCTGTAGACAAAGATATTCATTCTACAGGAAATGCGGAGCAATCTGTTGGACTATTCTTCTATAGACAAAGATATTCTGCAACATATTGTTTCTATCGGAGGAGCAAATTTTCTCAGTATCCTTAATATCATGATTTCCAACACTTACATAGTCAAATACAAAGCATCTAACTCATTACAAGAAAGCATAAAAATAAGAGCATAGTTGGAACCAATGACAACACCGGTTAGGCACATACTTGCAACAAAACTTATCTGCTTGTTCAAAGAAGCAAAGATAACTATTGTTAAAGCCTGACCTAATTGGGTTGGAAGCATAATTAGGTAATAATTCCATACCGAAAAATGATGTAATGGAGGACAAACTTGGCTATTTGGGTACCAGTAATATAACTGAGTGGAATTGCTTCAACCCACTTAGTGAAGTATTTGGTAGTGTTTATGATACATTTGTGGCCATTGGAGGATGGAGGGGTGATTTCACCAATGAGATTGAGCCCCCACTACGAGAAGGGCCAAGGAGTTGTTATTGGCTACAAATCTTGAGAAGGCGCATGAATAAGATCACCATGTTTCTGGCACTGTAAACATTTCTTGGCAAATTAAAGTGCATCTTATTCCATACTAGGCCAGCAGTATCATTTTCTCAACAACTCCTTTGCAATTTTAGCACCACTAGAATGTGCACCACATATTCCCTCATGTACCTCACATAAGGTAGTTTGGGCTTCTTCTGAGTTGAGGCACCTAAGAAGTGTACCTTTGAGACTCTTTCGATATAGGGTATCTCCTAGGATGGTAAAGCAGGATGAATGATGAATGAAGGCTTTTCATTGGTTGGTGGATAGGTTTGGTGGAAGGGATTGGTCATAGAGATAGGAATAGATGTCTCGGTACTAAGGGGAAGTGAGTCCAACTATTTCACAGACGAGTATAGAATCAGGGGTATCATACGCAGGAATAAAGAGATGTTCCACAAGAAACTCACACCCTTAGCCATTGGTTGGAATGTCAATGAGTGATCCAATGGTTTCCATGGGATTTACAACTCTATTGTTTAGTCAAGGCACTTGTTTAAATTGAATCTATGAAAAATACTTCTTGAAGTCATTGACCATTTTCTTATAGGGAATTAGCTTGTCATCCTTAGCATGGTTGATGACCAACAGATAATCTCCATATACGTGTAATTTGTCAATTTTCCATTGAAAAAATATTTTGAATCTTGTGATCAGAGCCTCCTACTCAACAAATTTACTAGTGCAAGGAAACACGATCTTGTATGCCTTGAAAATACAATCACCTTGAGGGGTGATGAAGATAATTCCTACTCTGGAACCATGAGAAGTGAATGATCCATCAAAGTACAGTTTCCAATGTGCTGACGGGATGAATGAGCATACGGATTCATCTACGAACTCTAAAGTAACTGGATGATCGGAATGAATAGGAGCATTTGCAAGCTGATTTGCTATAACATGTCCTTTGATATATTTTCTATCCACATACTCTATATCAATCTCACTTGGAATGATGACCTAGTTTTCTATTCACCCTAATAGTGTAGCCTTTGATAATAGATACTTTAGTGGATCTACTTTGGAAATGAGTTTAACTTGATGATTGAGCATGTAGTGTCTTAGTTTTTGGGAACTAAAGACAACTGCTAGGTATTATTTCTCCATGGAAGTGTCATTAAGCTCATATCCTACCAAGGTTCGACTGATATAATATATAGCTTTTTATTTTCCTGCTTCATCGTGTTATGCTAGTAGAGCCCCTAATGTTCTTGATGTTGCTATAATATATAAAAGTAAGGGTTTTCCTAGAACAGGAGGCATAAGAATTGGAGGAGAAGCTAAATACTCTTTCAACTTGTCAAAAGTTTCTTGACATGAAACATCCCATTGGAATGTGACATTTTTGTGGAGAAGATGCATGAATGGATGGCATTTGTCTGCAAGCTGAGAAATGAAATGACGAATGGATTGATGTTTCCCTTGTAAACTATAGAGCTTCTTTAGATTCTTTGGTGGAGGCATGTCAACTATGGCCTTTACTTTAGCTAGACCCACTTTGATACCTCTCCTTAATACTATATATCCCAGTAATTTTCTAGCAGTGACACCAAATACACACTTTTAGGATTGAGTTAGAGTTGATATTGTTCTAGGTGATCAAAGGTCCTTGTTAAAACCTGGAGGTGTTCTTCTCTTGCTGTCTACTTACCCACGAGGTCATCTACATAGTCTTCCATGATCTTATGAAGCATAGAATGAAAGATCACTATCATTGCTCGTTGATAGGTGGCACTAGTATTTTTGAGACCAAACGGCATGACTTGCCAACAACAGTTACCCCATGGACAATTGAAGGTTGTTTTATGTAGATCTTCTTCATTGATGTGTATTTTATTATAGCCTAAAAATCCATCCATAAGTGAGAGTATGTCATGTCTAGTAGTGAGGTCTACAATAGTGTCAATGTTTGGAAGTGAAAAGTCATATTTAGGGCATGCGTTGTTTAGATCTCGGAAGTCATTACAAATGTGGATGCCCCCATTTGGTTTGGAAATTGGGACTATGTTGGATACCCATTCTAGATAGTCAATGGGATGAATGAAGCCTATTACTAACAACTTTTCTAGTTCTATCTTCACCAAAAGTGCAATATGTGGATGCATCTTTCTCAATTTCTGCTTAACAAGTTTGGCATCATGATATAATGTTCTAGATGATGTACCACTAAAGATGGGTCTAAACCAGGCATATTAGCATAAGACCATGCAAAATTGTTGGATTGTTTATGAAAGAATGTCGTGAAATCCTTCTGCTCTTCTGATGATAAAGAAACAATAAAAATGTGATCTTAGGGTCCTCTGTTGTGCCCAAGTTTAGCTCCATAGATTTTTCTATCAACATTGGAGATTTTTTTGGATAAAGAGCATCTTTCAAAAGGTCAAATCACCCATCCTCTGGTGCCTCAAAGAGGTTTTCACCATTGGATACACCCTTTCTTTTTACCCTTTTATGGTGTGATAGCGCCACAATGTGGTTTTCACTAGGAGACCTTTTTATTATGTTACTTTTGAAACTGAGGGATTTAGCCTTCTTGCCAAAGTATGCTTTAGTGTTAAGATCTATGATGAAACCAACTCTATGATCCCCTAAAGGAATATGTTCTTACAGTCCCATGAGTTTTGCAAGTACTTCATTTTGGACAGTGTCTAAGATGGGAGGGCCTTATTGTTCCCAATCGATCAGTTGGGGGTAGATGAGTGGTATGTTGGTGGATGTAAATGAAATGGTGGATGCTAGAATATATATGGAAGAGTCTTTAAAGATTTGGGTGAGGTATTCAAAAGAGTCACTGTTGCTATCCTCGTCGATGGTCTCCACAGTGAGAAAAGCTTTGGCTACCTCACTAAGAATAAATTTGATATCTGAGGATGCACATGTGGCTGATCCATACCCAAGTCGTTGAAATCAGGGCCGTCTTGTTGCACTTATGGGTTCTATAGTACCTTGCTCATGTAGACCAAGTCCACTTTGACCTTTATAACCCATTTTTTTGACAATCCAAAGTCCAGTGGCATATTTTTCTACAGGTAATAGGGCTTGTTCCTCTTCCCCTTTATACAACCATTTGGAAACATCTTCTTTAATGGACTCTTTGTCTAATACTCCCCAATGCTCAAATTTTGTTGGTTTGTATTTGATGACCACATTTGACACTAAACTTGAATTGTAGGATTGGGGTTTGCCATGTGATCATGGAGAGTGGTAATTAGCCTATGTAGAAAGATTCTTGAAACTTGTATTATCCACACCCCTTATCTTTGACTTGGACCTTAATCTCAGGAATTGGAGTTTTTGAGGTGGATGGGACTGAAAGTGATGATGGGTCTATATAAGATGATGATGAGGATGAGATAACATTGTTAGGACAAAGTTGTAATTTTTCCTTGCATCATCCTACAATATTGGAATGGGCAACGGTCAGTGAAAATGGTGACTTCAGAGCCATTATTGGGAAATTTTATGCATTGATGATGTGTTGAAGGGATAGCTTGCATGGCATGGATCCATGGGCATCCTAGGAGTATGTTATAGGGGAGATCAAGGGTCAAACATTGGCAGGGAGTTTCCATTATTACAGAACCAACTTGAATGGGTAGTTTGATGATACCTACAGACTCATGTTCAACATCATCATAGCCTTTGATATTAGTACTTTTTCTGTGAGTCTATGACATTTTTAAAATATCCTAGTTGTCTTATTAATTTAAAATTACAAAGATTGAGACCTGATCCACCATCTATAAGGACTCACTTTATTTTATGCTTGTGAATGAGTACTTCTAAATAGAGGGTGTTGTTATGTGAAAGGGTATTGGAAGGGAGATCTTTTTTAGTGAATACAAAATGATGTGGCAAGGATAAGTGTCCTACCATGGCCTAAAATTTATTGGTATCGATGTTATTAGGGACATGAGACTCTTGTAGTGCTTTATTGATTTGTCTATGTGTGGAAGATATACAGAGGAGCTCAAGGATGGATATTTGTGCAGGAGTTTTATTCAAATGATCAAGGGTGCTACACTGAGGTGATGGTTGTGAATTTGACGGGGCTCTTTCAAGAGTTATTCAATGTCAACGTGTGGTCACAACACAATTAGATGTTTTTGGTACAATGGTGATGGTGGCTACTTGAGAATGGCATTCGTCGATACGACCTACAACAGAGTCATGGGAAGTAGAGGCATTGACATTATTGGTGTTGTTGGAGCCTTTGTTTTTGTTGTGGTTTTGACCATGGGATGGAAAAGCATCTTAATATATACCCAAATCTGCATTTGTTATTTTTTGAGGGTGTCCTTCTACCACAATGTTTCCTTGGTCTATGAGGTCTTGGATGCAATTTTCAAATCACATGCAATTGGAAGTTTTATGTCTGTTTACCCTATGGTACTCACAATATTCATTTTCTTTGAACAATGGGGGTTTCACTTGATTTTCATCATGTTGTTTGATAGCGAGCAAGCTTATGACATTAGATTGTACCAATTTATGTAAGACAAATTCGATGGGTTCACCTAAGGGAATGAATCATCATCTAAATTTAGATATTTGTTTAGATGGTCCCTTAGGAATGAGATTTTTGTTATTTGGGGTCTGTGTGAATGAAGGTTTGGTATTTGGCAGATTTTAAATGTGTTTGACATTGGTTACTCCATCATTCAGAACATTCTTATTCTTTGCCCAAAAACAAGGTTTGTCATTAGTTTGATTATTATTGTTGTATTTGTTGTCTTTGTAAATATTGACCAAACCTTTAGTTGTGAGGGATTTCTCAATAGTGACACCTTTGTCTATGATTTCCTCAAATGTGTTTACACATTGAATTTGCAAATGGAAACCCATCTCTTGATTTAAGTTCTGAACAAATATGTTGACAAGTTGTTTCTCAGGTATGGGACAAGAGAATTTACTAGCAAGGTTCCTCTAGCATTGAAGGAAGGCAGAAAAAGATTCTTCATTCCTTTTCTTGGTATTGCTAAGGTCTATCATAGATACCTCATGTTCTATGTTATACAAAAGTGTGCAATAAATTTTTCAGCAAGTTCTTGAAATGTCTTATTTCCATGAGGTAAATGGGAGAACCATTCGATAGCCTGGCCTCCTAGACTAAGAGGATAGAGTCGCATGAGATAGGTATCATTGTAAGTGACTTCCATACATGCTATGTAGAATTCTTTTAGATGGTCCCTAGGGTGACCTTTTCCTATATATTTGTCAAACTTAGGTATATCAAAGTTATGTGGAAATGGGATCATGAGCAAGGGTCTATCAAAAGGATAAGAGCATATCTCTTCAAAAGAGTATTTCTTCTTTGACTATCCCATCTCCATATCTTGTACCTTCTTCCTCAATTCATTAAGTTCTTGGGTAAGGATAATGGGAGAAGATGGATTTATATTAGCATGTGGAGGTTGTTGACTCAACAATTGTTGGATGAAGGAATTTGGTTGTTGTGATGTGGTTGTGTTGGTAGTGTGATAAGGATGGGAATTAAAAGGTGGATTGGAGACTTGGGGGTTGATGTATGAGTATGAAGGGGATTTGAGAAGTTTATGGATGGGTGAAAGACATTGATAGTGAGTATTGTGAAGTTTGAGGATTGAGTGGTGGAATGGTGGTTGTAACTTGGGGGATGGAAAAGTTGTCATTTGTGATTGACTATGATGTTGTGAAATAGAAGTTGGAATTGAAGTTTGTGATACATTAGTATGAATGTGTTTACTAATGCTTGGCTTGATGAAAAGATGAGATGATGAATTATTTATGGGAAGTTGTGATGTTGACGGAGGATTGTGAGGATCGTACGCAAATGGATCTTGTGTCTTGAGATTGGAAATATCATATTCCAAAGGTAGTTGAGCTCCACGTTGAGCCAACATGAGAAAATATTTATTAGGGTTCACTTCAAGCATTCATTGCATAAGCTCCATGCACTCACCATCTTGTTAAAATTCATGTAGGCGTGGGGAAATAGGTTGATGATCTTGAGAATTTTGGTCTAAGATATGTGACTTTGGTGGTGAGGGTTGAGAGATTTCTTGATAGGGACTTGGGATATAAGATGGCATTCCAAATTTGGGTACACTTTCCATGATAGGCTTCTGAGTAAGATCTACTTGGATGTTGGACTCCATTAGCTTTCTTTCTTGTGACCTTGTGAGGGGCATACAAAGAAAGGACTTGGGTAAAAGAAAATGAGATGAAAAGACGTGGAAGAGGGGAAGAGAATGTGATGATGACTTGGGGTACTCCAAACTTGGACTTTGGTATCTTAGGGATGATGTTTGAGATAAGGAGTCAAAATGGCCTCAAGGACAAATCTAGATCTTAGGATTTGAATGAAAAATGATGATACCTTTCACTACTTAGGAGAGATTTTCTTCTAAGAAATAAAGGGGCAAGGATGCTCCATTTCCTACTTGAGGTAGACAAGAACTCAAGAAAAATAGGGAGTAAGATAAGGACATCACTAACTGAAAAGCAGTCACGACTCCTAAGCTAATTAATCCACAAGACTAACTTAACACTATTTGAGGTTGACAAGATCTCAAGCAAGATGTCAAGCTAAGGATGAAAAGATAAAAAGATATAGATTTGACAAGATGGATTTTAGATTCAAGGATGATTTTGGATATGGTTGGATAAGATCAAAATGATTGACAAGATTGAAGTCCCAAAGTGGTTGAGGAGCAAAGCCAAGTCTATGAGTAAAAATGGAAGGGATGGTGAAATGGATAGATGGGTGAAAGGATGCTTGGACAAATGGTATGATGTGGCAAGGTTTGTGCATGAAAAGGATGAATAAGGAAGAGGTTGATAGATCCAAATGTAAGCTATGAACTCCTAAGTAGTTTGACCAAATGCTACAAGTTTTCAAAAGGCTATTTTTTTTGTTTTTTGTGAGACAATTTTGACAAAAGCTTTGGAGCAAGAGATTACTGCAAACAAAAGACACGATGGCTAACACAAATTTCAAGAAAATGATGTAAAAGGTGCAAGACTGTCACAATTAATAAATGACAATTATTGGTATTTCACAAGAAAAACACACCAATCACTTGAGCACAAACCTAGATATTTATTCAAGTAGGAGTGATTTCGTAATGTGGGCCCACACGATAGAATACCTATCCATGTTCTTACCTAACTAAGAACACTTCACCATAAGTAGATAGCTAGGGATAAGGGCACTACACCCAATACCCCTTTCCTTGGAGGCTTTTATGCCCTGCCCAAATAAAACTTCTATCTTGCCTGCAATGAGGTATGATAGTGAGTAACTTCAGGGGGTGGTTCGCGCCCCTTCCACCACCCTAGAAAAGGGCTGAAAGGTCTTATCTAGGTTATTACAAGCTTGCTAGGGGAGTCCTCAATATACACAAGGTACTACAAGGTACATGTTTGTGAACACTAGTCTGTTGAAAGCATGTGACATAAGCAATTAAGTGAATGCCACATCACCTTATGTATGGAATCACACGGGGCCCCAAGATTGTGCCAATAATTACGTGACTAGATTGATGTATAGCTTTCACTATTCCCCCTTTGTTATACCCCACTAGAACGTGTGCTTGAGGTTGTCCCTAGGGGTGATGAAATCCCCTATCAGGCCCCTTAAAAGGAAAGATAGATACTAATTACTTTTGATCTCTAGAGTCACACTAGGTGCAAGGAGAGAGCATATGCAAATTAGTACCACCTTAGGATTTAATCTAAACAAAAAGGAAATGTAGGATTTCCAATCTCCAAGATCACATGAAGTGCATGGAGAGAGCATACGTCTTGACAAATCCCACAAGCACGACAAACAAATTCATTAACCCACTACACTAATTTAGATGCCTAAAAATTCATTAACCCACTACACTAATTTAAATGCCTAAATTAGTGAGAAACAAATGTCTTCGACACACGAACTTGCAAGACAATAGATTAGTAGTTTTTTTTTTTGTTTTTGCTTCTTTTTGAACTTTGGCAAGCGATAGACATTGCACACACAAACGTTAGTAGTTTGCAAGAAAATTTAGTCTTCATCAAACAGTTCCACTTGTAATCAAATGGTTAGTGACAATAAAAAATTAACTAAAGTAACATATAAAAAATTAAAAACTGTATTAAAATATGCTAAAAATTAAATTAAAACTAAAAACTAAGATAAACAACTAATGTTAAAAGCTAAAATTAAAAACAAACATACTAAGATTAAATTAATGTTTAAAAGCTAATTAAAAAAATACTAAAATTAAGACTAAAGTAAGACTTAAAAAACTCAAATTAAAAAATTATGAAAAGCTAACTAAAAGGTATGCTTAAGAAGGAAAAGAAGCTATCTTTTAAAAAAAAAAAAAAGGCTACAGCTAGCTAAAGAAAAGGCTAACCAAATTTATTAAAACAAAACTATGATTATTCTAAGGAAAAGCTATCGAACCAAACTATATTTCATGCAAGAATGCTACACAAAGCTATGTAAAAGAACAAGATCTCCTTTCTAAACAATCACAATCGGCTGAAATTTGTAAAGGGGGAGTTTTATGCACAGTTGGTATAAATCATTTATATTGAATTGAACATACAACAAAGAATATTTATCGCAATGTGGCACGGGATTTTCACACCAGCAAACAATATAAACCAAAGTGCATAGTTATTTGTGGATATAGATTAATTTGGTCAGTAAAAATAGAATAAATAACGGAATGTTCCTACAGGCAAAGTCCATGAATCTGTAAATAAGACTCTGATTAAAAGTGAGCAAAGCAAATTACCAAGTAATCTTCCCTCTCGTACTGCTCGGCTACCATACTAGTTATAGATAGAATGTGTGCTTCTCCCCGCAACCAAAAAAGAAGACTACCTCATATCTCACACAAACTAGCGTTGAAACTATTACTCGCTTAATGTTGAAATTTTCATAACA
The DNA here is from genome assembly GCA_027924645.1 of Cunninghamia lanceolata. Lineage (NCBI taxonomy): Eukaryota > Viridiplantae > Streptophyta > Pinopsida > Cupressales > Cupressaceae > Cunninghamia > Cunninghamia lanceolata. The sequence goes on from BSBN01000413.1 coordinate 637,144, forward strand.
ATAAATCAAATGGCCGCGAGATACTAAAAATATCACAAATTTTAATTCTTTGTAAATGTAAAAAATGATCAAATGGCCGCGGGATAAAATCCATTCTAAAAAAATTAAAAGCCTCCCAATCTCTTCCGTTTCATCTTTTTTTTTTTCCACACAAGCTTTAAGTTCATTAATTCAAGATTTGTGGAAAAAAAACACTGAGGGTTTAGACGTGCTTTAAGTTCTTAATTGAACCCAAAATTAGAAAATAACACACAAGATTTCTAATGGAAATCAGGATTTGATAGCAAGGAAACCTTATGATTGATCCGATGGAATTTAATAGACCTCAGCAGAGCCTACAAAACTTAAGAAACTAGATTAGTAAAACATAAATGAATGAAACCTTATTAGATTCAGAAATCATATACAAAACTACAAAAGATAAACAAAACAATGTTATAGATTTGTGTATTGAAGGACATCGACACTGGGGATGGCCTGCAACAAAGAACAGTGAGAAGAGAGAAAACCTACTAATGGGAAACGAGGTGTCTCAACCTTGCTGCACATTTTCTGTTATAGTTATTTTTATTTAATATTTTCCTACAGCTGTTACACATTGTCGATGCCTTGAAAATTGGTTTATTGGGTGTCAAAAGATGCCCACATGGTAGTATATTATGGCAAGCCTATTTTTAGGCATATTATGACAGATTCTATGACATCTGTAAGGGTCAAAAATAGGGGATTTCATTTTGGACGTGAGAACTTATTTTGGGACTGAAATCTTGACTGAGAAGTTTCGCACATGGTTTTGTAAAACCACATATGGTTTATTGTATAGCCAGAAGTCTATAAATTGGAGACTTGAGGAGTTGTTTGCATAGTGTGAGTTTGCAGGTATTGTTATGCTGTTGGAATGCTATCGGAATTCTTCCAGAGTTGTTTACTGGTGATACTCCTGTAATAAACTTGCTCTACAAGTGTATGTAATCTTGTTATTGGATTTGGAATACATTGAGAAGGATTTTGGAGTGTGGGGTTTTTCACCCGAAAGGGTTTTTCTCACATATATCTGGTGTTTTGTGTTTTATTGTTTATTTCATGTTTTGAATGTGTTGCTAGAATTTATGTAGCTGTTAGATCAAATTTAAAGTTTTGCATATTGTCTCTCCTCAAGATTGGCGTAGGAAGTTGTTTCCACTACTTTAACTTCCTTACAAGTGGTATTAGACCCTAATCACCTTTGGTTTCAGTTGTGGGTTGTTAGGTTTTTTGTTCTAATCAAGGTTTGAGTGGGAGCTTATGCAGAGGATACTTTGTGATCTTGTTGCAGGCTTTTTCAGATGGCGAACACATTTGGGAGGATTGAGATAGAGAAGTTTTCTGGCACGAACTTTGAAATGTGGAAGCTGAAGATGGAAGATCTGTTGATTGACCGAGATCTATGGGATGCAGTGGATGAAAATGTCCATAGGCCTGTGGATCCAGATTTGGCTGCAGAGTATGATGTAATGGATATAAAAGCTAAAGGTCTCATAAGATTGTGCCTTGCAGATTTGATTTTGATAAATGTTCAGGAAGAACCCACTTCGAAGAAGCTTTGGAAGAAGTTGGGTTAGATATATCAAGCTAAATCTCTAGTGAATAAGATTTTCTTGAGGAAGAAGTTGTATTCCTTGAGAATGGAAGAAGGTGGATGAATTTTTGAGCATCTGGAAACATTCAATATGTTGGTGACTCAATTGACCTTGGTTGGAGTTAAAATGGATGAGGAAGAAAGGTGCCAAATTTTGTTGTGTTTGCTGCCAGACTCATGGGACAACCTAGTTATGCTTATTGGGAGCACTGCAGTCGTCTTGACGATGGAGGATGTTGTTGGTTCTCTACTTTCTGAAGAGATGAGAAGGAATGTCTCTCTGAATGCCAAAGAGGTTTTGAGTGTTCGAGGAAGACAAAAAGAATGGGGCAAAGATGAGAAGTAGCGTGGCCGTTCCAAGTCCAAGAATAAGGGGAGATCAAAATCTCCTGGTAAGTCCAAGGCAATATGCTGGAACTGTGGCAAATGTAGAGAAGAGAAGAAAAAGAAGAAGAAGAAGCAAGATTCTGACTTTGAGTCCAAAAAGGAAGATGGAGATACCTTTATTGCAGCCTTGGCCAATCTTGCATGTGATAATGCATGGTTGATAGATTCAAGTGCATCTTTCCACATAATTCCTAATAGAAACTGGTTTAGTAAGTATGAAAACTATAATGGTGGTAAGGTGTATTTGGGTGATAATTCTTTCCTTGACATTGTTGGCCATGGTAGTATTCATGTGAAATTTTTTGATGGTAGAGTTAGAAGATTTGATGGTATCTTGCATATCCCAGAACTAGAAAGAAATTTATTATCTGTTAGCAAGCTAATAGATGCAGGTGTGCATATACAGTTTTCTGAAGTAGGTATCAAAATAGTGAGAGGTGCTATAGTGATAGCAAGAGGAAGTAGATTGAGTACATTGTACCAGCTTGGTGCATGCACAATTGAGTACAATAGCACTTCTGATAAAATTAAGCCAGAAATTACTTCGCTGAAAAAAGAGATGGTTTCCTCTTTTGCAGATGATCGTGGCTTATGGGTAACCAAGGGTGCTTTGTTTGCCGAATCAAAGTTGCCTACAGAGAAGACCATGTTATGGCACCAGAGACTTGGCCACATTAGAGAGAAGAGTTTGAAAGCCCTAAAAAATAAGAACCTTGTTGAAGGTTTGAATGATTGCAATCTAGATTTTGATTTTTGTGAACACTGTATTTATGGCAAATAGAACCGCGTTCAATTTTACTCATCTTCTCATAAGTCTTCATGTATTTTGTATCTAATCCATTTGGATGTATTTGGTCCTGTTGATGTTGCTTCTATTGGTAAATCTGTTTATTATGTTACTTTCATTGATGATTTTAGTAGGAGAACATGGGTATATTTTTTAAAGAGTAAATCTGAAGTTTTTAGTCATTTTAAGGATTCAAGGCTATGGTAGAAACTCAGACTGGAAAGAAAATAGAATGTTTGAGGAGTGATAATGGCGGTGAGTACTGTTCTACAGATTTCAACAGATTCTGTACAGATTGCGAGATTAAAAGACAAAAGACAACTTTGTATTCTCCTCAGTAGAATGGAGTTGTTGAAAGAATGAACAGAATGTTGATGGAGAAGGCCAGGAGGATGTTGAGTGGAGCTGGTCTAGAACAAAAGTTTTAGGCTGAAGCTATTGCCACTACTTGTTATTTGATAAATAGATCTCTTAGATCAACGCTTGTTCATAAAACGCCAATGAAAGCATGGTCAAGGAAAAAGCCTTCACTTAGACATTTGCGAGTTTTTCGTTGTGAGGCATATGCACATGTGCCTAGGGAGAATAGAACAAATTTGGATTCTAAAGCTGTCAAATGTATCTTCATTGGCTACGGCTATGGTGTGAAAGAATACAAGCTTTGGGACCCTGTTGCACATAAGGTAATTTATTCCAGAAGTGTTGTTTTTAGAGAGACTAAATCTTCTCTTGTTACTTTTCAGTGAGAACAACATAAAGAAATTGAATAGAAAAAAGATGTGATTCAACTTTCTTCTATGCCTAAGGAAGTTGAATCAAGGCCTCAAGATAGACAAGAAGTTGAGGAGAGCTCATCAAGCTCTAAATCTTCAGAAGAGGGAGAAGAGGAGGAAGAAGTGGAAGAACCTCCACCTCAACTTGTTTGAAGGTCTACAAGGCATAGGCAACCACATAAAAGGTATGGGTATTCACATGATGATTGGAAGTGTATATTTGCTTTGAATACTAACATTGATGAACCGAGATCTGTGCAAGAGGCTTTGGGTATGAATGATGCAAAGTCTTGGAAAGTTGCCATGGATGAAGAGATGACAACCCTTGAAAGAAATGATACATGGGACCTTGTACCTTTGTCTAAAGGATGTAAACCTGTTGGATATAAATGGGTGTTCAAGAAAAAGATTGGTTCAAATGGAAATGTTGAAAAATATAAGGCATGGTTGGTTGTGAAGGGATACTTTCAGGTTGAGGGTATTGATTATGGTGAGATTTTTTTTCCTGTTGCTAAAATGATATCCATTTGGTTATTATTATCTATTGCAGTAGCTTATGACCTAGAGGTTGAATAAATGGATGTGAAAACTACTTTCGTTCATGGTGATTTGGAGGAAGAAATCTATATGACACATCCAGAGCACTACATGGTAAAAGGTAAAAGCAAGTTGGTTTGTAAGTTAAAGAAATCTTTGTATGGCCTTAAACAAAATCCTAAGATGTGGTACCAAAAATTTGATACTTATGTGTTGAGTTTGGAATTTGTGCGGTCTAAATCTGATGGTGATCATTTCCTGGTAATTACTTTATATGTTGATGACATGTTGTTTATTGGGAAAGGCAAAGGTTTGATTGCAAAATTGAAATCTCAGCTCTCTGCAGAATTTGAAATGAAAAATCTTGGTGCAGCAAAACACATACTTGGGATGGAGATCAGAAGAGATCATGAGAACAGAAAGCTATGGCTTGGCCAGAGTAAGTATGTTTGTTTAATTTTGCAAAGGTTTAACATGCAGGATTGTAAACCACTTTGTGTTCCTGTTACATTGGGATTGAAGCTCTCTATTTCACAGTGTCCTACATCCCCATTAGAGATGGAAGACATGAGCAGAGTGCCTTACCAGAGTGAAGTTGGAAGCTTAATGTATGCTATGGTCTGTACAAGACCAAACATTTCCCAAGTAGTGGGGGTTCTTTCCCATTATATGTCTAATCCTGGAAGAGTGCATTGGGATGCAGTTAAGAGGGTCTTCAGATATTTGTGGGGTACAGTAGAGTACTCTATTTGTTTTCATGGTACAGGAGATTAGCATTCCTTGAGTATTCACAGTTTTGTGGATTCAGACTGGGCTAGTGATGTCGATAGGAGAAGGTCCACTAATGCATATGTGTTTACTCTTAATAGTGGTGCAATCAGTTGGATGAGCAAGTGACAGGTTGTGGTCGCTTTGTCCACTACTGAGGCAGAGTACATGGTAGCTACTCATGCCTGTAAAGAAGCCATTTGGCTGAAGTGTTTGTGTTCAAATATTGGATTGAAACAGGGTGCAGTTACAGTTTATTGTGACAGTCAAAGTACAATCTTCCTTGCGAAGAACTCAAATTTTCATGCCAAGACCAAACACATTGATGTTCAGTATCACTTCGTGAGAGATATGGTTAAAGATGGTAGGGTGAAGCTGGAAAAGGTAGAGATTGTGGCGAATTTTGTAGATGCATTAACTAAACCCATGAGCACAACAAAATTTAGGTGGTGTTTCGAGTCTATGGACCTTTTGGCCCCTAGCAGTTGATCCATGATGATGTTATTCCCCTGGCCCTTGCAAGGTATTCGACAAGTGGGAGAATGTTGGGAAATGAGATGTCTCAACCTTGCTACACATTTCTCGTTATAGTTATTTTTATTTAATATTTTCCTACAGCTGTTACACATTGTTGGTGCCTTGAAAATTGGTTTATTAGGTGTCAAAAGGTGCCCACATGGTAGTATATTATGGAAGGCCTATTTTTAGGCATATTATGATAGATTATATGACATTTGTAAGGGTATAAAATAGAGGATTTCATTTTGGACGTGAGAACTTATTTTGGGACTGAAATCTTGGCTGAGAAGCTTCACACATGGTTTTGTAAAACCACGGATGGTTTCTTGTATAGCTAGAAGTCTATAAATTGGAGGCTTGAGGAGTTGTTTGCACAGTGTGAGTGTGTAGGTATTGTTATGCTAATAAGTAGGAGGTATTTTTCGCAGTACGCCAAATTATGATATTTTATTTCAAGGTTTAACTGCGTAGTTTTTTGAGTCAAACACATGGCCCATATTGTTATGCTGTCAGAATGCTACCGGAATTCTTCCAGAGTTGTTTACTGGTGATACTCCTGTAATAAACTTGCTCTACAAGTGTATGTAATCTTGTTATTGGATTTGGAATACATTGAGCAGGCTTTTGGAGTGTGGGGTTTTTCACCCGAAAGGGTTTTCCTCACGTACATCTGGTGTTTTGTGTTGTATTATTTATTTCATGTTTTGAATATGTTGTTGGAATTTCTGTAGCTGTTAGATCATATTTAAAGTTTTGCATATTGTCTCTCCTCAGGATTGGCGTAGGAAGTTGTTTCTGCTACTTTAACTTCCTTACACCCACCACCTTGAAATTGCAGCAACTTGCAAGCAGTCAACAGTTCTCAAAAAAAGAAAAAACTTTAAACCAGGCGTTGTTCCAATTAGAGCAACAAATTTGAGAATTAAATCAGGCATGTGCAAGCAGAAATCTGCATATAAAGAGAACTAATAAAAATAAACCAAACAAACAAGCATACCTTCCTTTGTACACAAATTTGACCTCATTGATCGAGTAAAATGAAGTGCACCCGAACCCCCAATAGATTTGCTCCTTCGATCTTTGTGGATATTAAGTGGATTGCTCATGTCAACAACATAACTTTGATCTCCCAAAATGAATGAAAAGTAACAGCATTAGTTTATGAAAATGAGACATGATTGATAGGCTTGGAAGACATTCTATTTATATATTTCCATAAGTAAAGATCAATGGTGGAAAATGATTGGAGAGATCAATGTTCAATTAAAAATGGATAAGAGGTTTTGAACAAATGAGACAGCGACAAGTGTCCTTGTCCTCTCATGAATCAGGGGAGTTAACAGGTGAGTTGATTGAATCGATTAATCTGTTAACTAGATTGATTGATTAGTCAACTGAATTGATTGACTTGTTAACTAGATTGATTGATTAGTTAAATGATCTAATCGAGAGTGATTTGAGGGAGTGATGAGAGAGAATCATGGTGTGACAAGAGTGAATTATGGTGAGAGGAAATTATGGAGGAAATTAAATAGTTTAATTATTTAATTTTTGGTGCACATGGATAATATTAGAAAATAAATAAAATATTAATTTTATTTATTTGTGGTAGAGAAAATAGAAATTAATTTGTTTATTTAACTAATATTAGAAGATATAAATAATTAATTAAATACTTGTAAAAAATATTTAATTAATGCTAGGAAAAGAAAAACTTACATTAATCAAATAATTAATAATTATTTAATTAATGCAGAAGAATAAGGTAGATTGATAATTGATGAAATTAATCAAATAATTAAAAATTATTTAATTAATGTGAAGCTATGGCAGATGAATAACTGAGTTGGAGTGCAAGGCTAATTTTAGGCTTCTACATTTTGACCCTCTTTGAGATGGTGTTGCAAAGTAACATCATTTCAAAGAAGTTTAAAACATAGTGTTGTGTTGGATAGAACAAGATTTATGTTTAGAAAAATATGATTGGATTAGAAATAATGATGCCCCAGTTGAGTAGAAGAAGTACTTAGTGAGTTGAATGATAGAAGAAGGAATATGATTGGAATTAGAAATGATGATGCCCCAGTCAAGTCGAAGTACTTAGTATATTATTAGTGGGTTGAATGATGCCCCCTCGAGGGGATAGATGAATTTGGAGGAATACAAGTGTGCTCTCAAAATGAATAGATGCGAAGAAAAGGTTAGCTAAAAGATGGAACATTGGTAGTAGAAGAAGAATAAAATATAGAAAAATGGAGAAGATAAATAGATGGATGCAAGAAGAAATAGAATTATTATGATTAGTTATGCTGATGCGAGTACAGAAATCCTTTATTTAATATAGAAAAATAGATATTATGCACCAAGGTATAAGGAACCAGGGTGAATTTGTATCCTTTGCATGGACTTGACGCTGCAAACAAAAGGATAATCTTATGCATGCCCAGCATAATACAACCTTGTCTAGACATGTGAGGAAGAAAACTTAGAGCATGAGTCCTTAGTGCACAAAAGGTATTGCATAGCCTTAGATGCAAAAGGACAACGTAATATGCAAAAAGCTATTCCTACACATACAAGGTATGAATATTAACTAGAGTAATAAAATCATCCACCAAACACGACACACGAAAATCAATGATTATGCCCCATTCTATGTCAATATTAAACACATCAAGATATAAAAGATCGAGGTGGCCTTTGAATAAGAAATAGAAATAGAGAAAAGACAAATCAAAAAGAAAAAAGACCAACTAATAAAAGAAAACCAATATCCATCGTAATCTTTTGTCCCAAAAATGTGATTGATATTAGATTATATCGAAAGTAGGAAGGATCTATCATATTGTAGGCATGAATCTAGGTGATATCTTGATGTGTTGAGGCAAGAGGTAATTAGGTATCAGGGTGCTTCGAAAGGTGATCTTACTTATGATTTTGCATGAAAGCTCTATGTTCTGGATGTTTAGTTTTCTTTTCTTGGGTATCAAGTGTAATGGACCTATGCATTTATTATGAGTGAAAATGGATGAAAACTTGACTTACATGTATGATTTTATTGCTTGGATTTTTGTATGTTGTGATTTTTTTTGTATTTTTTGGGAATATGTTGTTTTTGTGGTTTGGTATGTTTTGATTTTTTTGGTGTTTTTTGATAAATAAGGTGGGTATGTTTACTATGAAAAGTGTGAGTCATGATGGTAGTGACCCCTCTCTAGGATGACTAGTTATATACCAAGAGTGCCCCCAATTAGGCATAAGAGTATTTATAATGTAATGGGATAGGTGATACATGTTATTAAAATGAATGAAGGTAGGATACTATCAATATCTTTCAATTATGAAGCCATGATAGTGGGATAAGTGGATAAATGGGAAAGATAACATATGGTGGATTGGATGGGATGGGTGAGAACGTGATAGATGGTGGATAGTAACCTCTACACATGGTGCCTTTTTTCTAGGTTTTCACCATGGTACTTGCCCAAGGTACCACCAAAGTGGTTTCCACCATTGGACAAAATTATTTCTCTTTACTATTTGCCCAAGGTGTCACTAGAGTGGTTTTCATGATAGGACAATTTTTTTTTTAAATTGCTTAAGATGAGTGATGTTTATGGGTTCTTCAAGAGGTTGGTCCTCTGGTGTTGCAAGCTGGTAGGCACCTGAACCATATGTAGATGTAATGACAAAAGGTCCTAACTAGTTTGGTTCAAATTTACCCTTTTTTCTTGTTCTTGGAGATTGTGTTGAGTTTCTTTAAGGACAAGGTCATCAATCTCAAAATCGCAGGTCTTGACTTTCTTGTTGTAGCTCCATCGAAGGCGATTCTGATACACTTGAAGATTGTTAAGGGCATGAAGATGCCTTTCATCTAGGGTTTCTAACTCTTGCAATCTTGATATACGATACTCATCATCATTTATAAGATTCTGTAGTGAAATTCGTGGAGAAGGGAGCTTGACCATGATTGATAGGATGGCTTCAGAACCAAAGACAAGTGAATATGGAGTGGCTTCAGTAGGTGTTTGAATTCTATCATGGTATGCCCATAAGGAAGGATTTAATTGCAGGTGATAGTCATGTCCAGTGTCATTGATAGTCTTTTTTAGGATTTTTAGGATGGTTTTATTTGACACCTCAACTTGGCCATTACCTTGTGGGTAATAGGATGGAAAAGTGATGTCAGATGTAGAATTTATCATAAAGGGACCATGCTTCTTGATTCTTGAAAGGTCTACCATTATCAATGATGATGGAAAGGGGAATTCCATACCAGCAAATGATGTAATACAAGACAAACTTGGCTATTTGGGTACCGGTAATGTAAGTGAGTGGAATTGCTTCAAACCACTTAGTGAAGTATTTGGTAGCGGTTATGATAAATTTGTGGCCATTGGAGGATGGAGGGGTGATTTTACCAACGAGATCGAGCCCCCACTGTGAAAAGGGCCAAGGAGTTGTTATTGGATGCAAATGTTTAGAAGGTGAATGTATGAGATCACCATGTTGCTGGCACTGTAAACATTTCCTGGAAAACTAAAGTACATCTTGTTCCATACTATGCCAATAGTATCCTATTCTCAACAACTTCCTTGTAAGTGTAGCACCACTAGAATGTGCACCACATACTCCATCATGTACCTCTCATAAGGCAATTTGGGCTTCTTCTGAGTTGAGCCAACTAAGAAGCATATCTTTGAGACTCTTTCGATATAGGGTATCTCATCGGATGGTAAAGTGGGATGAATGATGAATGAAGGTTTTTCATTGGTTGGTGGATAGGTTTGGTGGAAGGGATTGGTCACAAAGATAGGCATAGATGTCTGAGTACCAAGGGGAAGCGGGTCCAACTATTTCACAGATGAGTTCAGAATCAGGGGTATCATACATAGGAAGAAAGAGTTGTTCCACAAGAAACTAACACCATTGGTTGTTAGTTGGCATGCCAATGAGTGATCCAATGGTTTCCATGGCATCTGCAGCTCTGTTGTTTAGTCGAGGCACTTGTTCAAATTGAATCTCTAAAAAATACTTCTTGAAGTCATCGACCATTTTCTTTTAAGGAATTAGCTTGTCATTCTTGGTTTGAAACTCATCCTTAGCTCGGTTGATGACCAACAGAGAATCTCCATATACGTGTAATGTATCAATTTTCCATTGGACAACCATTTTCAATCCTATGATTAGAGCCTCGTACTCAGCAATGTTATTAGTGCATAGAAACATAATCCTATATGCCTTGGGGATACAATCACCTTGGGGGGTGATGAAGAGAATTCCTACTCTGAAACCATGAGAAGTGAATGATTCATCAAAGTACAGTTTTTGTTACATCCCCAACTTACAATTAGACTCAATCATTAACTTTGCATGATAATCAGGAGGATTAGTCATACTTAACTAATTTGATATTGTGGACATATTTAGTTTGATTTTTAATTATGAAGTTAATCACTGATATTAATTAGTTTTGAACAGTAATTATTTTATATTATAGATATGATTATGATGCACTGATCATGGTTTTGTGGTCCTAAGTGTGAAAAAGAAAATGTAACATCCTTCAAAGAAGGAAGGAGAGTATTATCTTGGAGGAAGAGTTAGATGTTGGGAAGTGGGGTCAATAGCCATTTGAGTGTTAGACATTTTTTCCTTTTGAACCGTGTAAGTTGGTGTAAGTTATGCTTCTTCTTGAAATGAGATTATAAATCCATTATTATTTGGTCTGTTAAGTTTTGAGTCCTTAGCGAAGAAGGGAGAGTGGTGCTCAATCCCTAAATCGTACGATGACTCTCTCTCCATGAAGGAGGTGATGTCAGAAAATGACATCTTGGTTAATATTAGTATTCGCATGCATCTAGTGGATGTGTGTAAAAATATTATAATATATAATTATATAAAGTTGATATTTAGTATTTTCCTATGTTATTGTGTTTGTTATTTTGATATAGTTGACATCATAACTAATGGGAGCTTCGAGCTCACCATAGACTATTAGGTGTCATGCTTGTGTGAGCCATGATCATGGTAGTTGGTCGAGTGGGAGAAACCACTCACATCACCTTGGTAGATGGTGGTAGTTTCCATGAAAATAGGCATGCAAATTAGAATGGAGTAATAATCCTTTAGTCTTCTGGAAAGACTATCATTGTTATCTTTTAGTTTTGAAGAGAAGGGAGAGTTTGAGCTTTGCGTTGGAAAAGACTTTCATAGCAGGACAAATAGAGGTTGATCTGAGAACAATTATACATTGAAGGACTGTTTATAGGTAGATTAAAGGATGTTATTCTTGAATTTGTTATGGGTTATAAGATTCTTTTCTATCGAATTCTCTTAGCATGCATGTTGTATGTCTAGAGCTCATGTTTTTATATCTGTTACTATGGCATCCTTATCTTTGATGCATACTTAATGGTAGAGGCTCGAGGCCTTACGACTGAGCTTGCAATCTTTAAGGCATTTACTTTGTTACAAAGACTCAAGGCCTTATGGATGAGTTACATTGTGCTATACATTTACTATGTTTAAGCTTAAGGCCATATGACTGAGCTATATGTTAATGCATTCTTTGTTGTGTTTAAGTTCAAGGCCATACGACTGAGATTTACTGTATTAGATTCTTAACTATGTTCAAGCTCGAGGCCTAAGGCCCAGCTATTATATATATTAAAACCTTTGTTGAGACTTCGCTTGAGGCTTTATGGTCGAGAAGTAATGTATTGAAGTCTCTTTTTTTTAGCCTAGCTCAAGGCCATGGAGGCCAAGCTTCAATACCTGTACCATGCACCCATGCTAAAACTCATGGCTACGAAGGCTGAACTATATTGTAATGTATACTATGCTATGTTTGTGGCTTTAGGCCATGAAGGACAAGATTTACACATTGGAACCCATACTATAACCGTGGCTCAAGGCCATCATGGTCGAGCCCATGCATAAACCCCAATGTATATATACGTCAAATAACAATGTGGCATGAATAAAAATAAGGTTAAGACTCATAATGAGTCAAGCTTGAGGTACTCAAGGCATAAGAAGTGTCGAGCAATAATGTTTATTACTTATTAAATGGTTATGATCTACATATACTAACATAGCCATCACGACTGTGTGAATGGCTGGTATGACCTTAAATCATAACTTGTGCTTGTAGCATTCAAATCAAATGTTGATTCAATTTACATGAAAACTGATTGTGGGTAAATAAGGGTTATAAAAATAACCTTAACGGGGATAGTATTTATCACCCAAAGCTCATAAGGTTAATTAGAGCTATTCACCATTATGAAACCATTATTTTTGGTTAAGGAAAGGTATGCCTAGAGTAATTAGAATATGATTCTAACTTATATGATAGATTAAATTAAAGTTGTAAAACATGAAAAACCTAGGGTGGTGAATATGGTTCACTTTATGATATAAATTGATAGTGGAATGAGGTGATGTGGAGTCACTAGTTCCTCATTACGAAAGTAACCCAGTGAGTCATAAACCAACTTATGATGGGAGCCGAGTGTCCAAGCATGGACAATGAATCGAATTGATCCCACTTATTCTAGACCTAAAGAGAAAGGTTAGTTTGAATTTACTGTAGGACATGACAGCTTATAAGTCGAATCAGGGTGACGAACATATGACTATATTCATTGTGTAACATATATGTATGTAAATCTTTGGCGAAAGTAATGCATTTGTCTCTTCATGCATTATCGGTCCATAGTGTTCTAGATGGCTTAGTGTCTCTAGTAGTTTCATATATAGTTAGAGTGGATCTATAGTTGTGTAACTGTGAGACATTAGGAAGGACACAACACTAGATACTCAGATGGCTAACCTAATAGAACTTCCTAATATCTAACCTTTCCGTGAAGGGTAGTGCCACTTCCAGTTAGGAATTTGACCGAGGGACCGTAGGTATGTGGTTGGTGGAAAAGCGTTGGGATGATGCTCTCCTTCCCAAGCATGAGACAAGCCGAGGCTTATTGAGATAGATGTCATTGGTTCCAGATACAATATTTACATTTATGACCAGTTGGTCTATTGTAATGTGTGATTTGATTTTGATGCCTTGGGCATAACTTGTACATGAATAGTGATGGTTACTCATTGAAGATATGTAAATGATTATTGTATTGTAATCTTTGTTATATTCTATTTAAAATAACTTGCTTAATTGATGAAATGATAATGAATCATTATAGTTAAATTTTCATTTGCATAATCATATTGTTAACTAATCTCTTGATTAAGATGGATGTTTATTTTAAATCTTGAGTATTAAGGAAAGTGATGTTATAGTTTCCAATGTGTTGAAGGGGCGATTGAGCATACATATTCATTTGGGAACTCTGAAGTGGATGATTTGAATAAATAGGAGCATCTGTAAGATGATCTACTATGACCTATCCTTTGATAGCTTTTCTGTCCACATACTCTATATCAAATTCATTGAGAATGATGACCCACTTTTCCATTCGCCCTACGAGTGTAGCCTTTGATAATAGATACTTTAGTGGATCTACTTTAGAAATGAGTTTAACTTGATGATTGAGCATGTAGTGTCTTAGTTTTTGGGAACTAAAGGCAACTACTAGGCATGCTTTCTCCATGTAAGTGTAATTAAGCTCATATCCTACCAAGGTTTGATTGATATAATATAAGTTTTTTCTTTTCCTACTTCATCATGTTGTGCTAGTAGAGCCCCTAATGCTATTGATGTTGTTGAAATATATACAAGTAGGGGTTTTCCTAGAACATGAGGCATAAGAATTGGAGGAGAAGCTAAATACTCTTTTAAATTGTCAAAAGTTGCTTGACATGAAGCATCCCATTGGAATGTGACATTTTTGCAGAGAAGATGCGTGAAGGGATGACATTTGTCTACAATCTAAGCAATGAAATGATGAATGGATTGCATTTTCCATTGTAAACAATGGAGTTGCTTTAGATTCTTTGGTGGAGGCATGTCAACTATGGCCTTTACTTTAGCTAGATCCACTTCGATACCTCTCCTTGATACTATATATCCTAGTAATTTTCTATATTAGTGACACCAAATACACACTTTTTAGGATTGAGTCAGACTTGATATTGTTCTAGGCGATCAAAGATCCTTGTTAAATCTGGAGGTGTTCTTTTCTTGTTGTCAACTTAGCTAGGATGTCATCTACATAGTCATCCATGATCTTATGAAGTATATCATGAAAGGTCACTATCATTGCTTGTTGATAGGTGGCGCCAACTTTTTTGAGACCAAATGGCATGACCTGCCAATAGTAGGTACACCATGGACAAGTGAAGGTTGTTTTATGTCGATCTTCTTCAGCGATGTGTATTTGATTATAGGCTAAAAATCCATGCATAAGTGAGAGCATCTCATGTCTGACAATGAGGCCTACAATAGTGTCAATGTTTGGAAGTGGAAAGTCATCATTAGGGCATGCTTTGTTTAGATCTCGAAAGTAATTTTAGATGCAAATGCCCCCATTTGGTTTGGAAACTGGGAGTATGTTGGATACCCATTCTAGATAATCAATGGGCCAAATGAACCCTACTGCTAACAACTTTTCCAGTTCTATCTTCACCAAAAGTGCAATATGTGGGTGCATCTTTCTCAATTTTTCCTTAACAGGTTTGGCATCAGGATATATTGTTAGATGATGCACCACTAGAGATGGATCCAGACTAGGCATATTAGCATAAGACCATGCAAAATTATGGGAGTGTTTATGAAAGAATGCCATCTGATGATATAAGAAGCAACCAAAAATGTGAACTTAGGGTCCTCTATTGTGCCCAAGTTTAGCTCCTTAGATTTTTCTATCAACATTGGAGATTTTTCAAGATAAAGAGCATCTTCCAGAAGGTCAAATCCCCCATCCTCTAGCACCACATATAGGTTTTCACCATTGGATGCTTCCTATCTTTTTACTTTTTTTATTGTCCGATAGCATTGTAAAGCAGTTTTCCCTAGGAGACATTTTTATTATGTTACTTAAATTATGACTGAGGGATTTGGCCTTCTCGCTAAAGTATGCTTCAATGTTAAGCTCTATGATGAAACTAGCTCTATGATCCCCTAAAGGAATGTGTTCTCGTAGTCCCATGAGTTATGCAAGCGCTTCTTCATTTTGGATAGTGTCTAAGATGGGAGGGCCTTATTGTTCCCAATCGATTAGTTGGGGGTAGATGAGTGGTATGTCGGTGGATGTAAATGAAATGGTGGATGATAAGGTTTATATGGAAGAGTCTTCAAAGATTTGGGTGAGGTATTCGAAAGAGTCATCATTGGTATTCTCGTCGGTGTTCTCCACATCGGGAAAATCTTTGGCTACCTCACTAAGAATAAATTCAAGATCTGAGGACACACATGCACCTGATCCATACCCAAGTCCTTGAAATCAGGGTCGCCTTGTTGAACTTATGGGTTCTATAGTACCTTGCTCATGTAAACAAAGTCCACCTTGTCCTTTATAACCTATATTTTTGACAATATGAAGTCCAATAGCATATTTTTATATAGGTAATCAGGATTGTTCCTCTTCCTATTTATACAACCATTTGGAAATATCTTCAATGGACTCTTTGTCTAATACTGCCCAATGCTCAAATGTTGTTAGTTTGCATTTGATGACCACATTTGACACTGAACTTGAACTGGAGGATTGGGGTTTACCATGTGATCGTGGAGATAGTGGTAATTGGCTATTTTTAATGTGAAATTTTATTTTATGATGACTTTGTTTGATCACAAAACATGTGATTTGA
This sequence comes from Cunninghamia lanceolata, assembly GCA_027924645.1. Lineage (NCBI taxonomy): Eukaryota > Viridiplantae > Streptophyta > Pinopsida > Cupressales > Cupressaceae > Cunninghamia > Cunninghamia lanceolata. The sequence continues at coordinate 653,303 of BSBN01000413.1, forward strand.
ATTGGCAGTTTATGTCCAATAAATTCCTTCCATGTGGTTTTGAGGGAAAAGAGTATCACATAGAATGTTTAAGGGACACACATATACATGTCGAGAATGCCATCTATAATGAACATAATTTATTTTTCCTTGTGTCCAAAGATTGGGGCATACTATTTTACATAAATTGTTAAATTAGCATGTAGCCCACAAATGTAACTCAAGCTTATGCTTTCACCTCTGTGTTAGGATTTACATGCACCTCAAAGTTGGATCAAAATATAATAGTGAAATTTGCATACCTAGGCCAATTCCCATTAGTTTTGGGCCCATTTTAATGGAATGGCGTAATATGTAATTATAGAGTGATAAATGACACACTATTTGTGTAAATTCAGACCATTCCTAAATTCATCACCCCTGTTTGTTTACACTCGTTCCCATACATTTGACCTTATATTATCAATCTCTAGAAATATTACTACACATTTGTCATTTATTACAAATATCCTTGCACCCACTCTCAAACATTCATTTGACACAATGATATTAACATTCCCTGATCCCAGGTCAATCTCATGGCATGTGGGAGCAATCTCATGTATTGAACCAAAACTTAAAAAATTCAAATTTAAATATTTATGTTGTTTTATCGAGATTCAATTACGTAGTTTTGAGTCAAATTCATTGACCCATATTTCATGAGTAGTGTTCACATAAACCCATCTCTCAAGGGCATGAATGGTATACTTAGCACAGGGTGAAGCATCAAGACTTTCAAGAGGTTGCCCATCCCAATACTACTCTGACTCAATTGTACTTAACCATGAAGTTTCCCCCAAGATCAAGTCCATTTAGCATGCTACTCCATTTTTCGATGCCTACCTAGTACACTAGTCATTATGAGCCAATATGGTACATGTTTGCATGATTACTTTCTATGTCTTAATAGTATTTAAAGGCATTCAATGTCCATTCATTCATCATTCAAAAATCATTAAAAATCGTATATATTTAAAAGAATAATCATTCTAGGAACCTACAAGGAATATTTAATGTGCATTCATTCATCATTAAAATTGCACTAAAAGGAATCTAATTCTGCATCAAGACATTCTAGGTCATTTCCATGATCATAAAGCTAATCTAATCAAGGGGGTTGACATAATAGTGCATGACCCTATCGATCAGACAATTTTCCATAGGTATGTTTAAATATATTATCAATCCTTAATAGTTAGCAAGGATCATAGAATTCAACAATTTGGAAAGTAAAAGTGCATAGTGTGCCAAATCAGGACTCAATGTTGAATGTTGGATCTATGCAATGTAGAATTGAACTAGTGCTGTGAAATCGAAAAAGTTCAAGTCTAATTACTATTCTAGACATCAAGTTGCACAACAAAGATATTTATTTTTCCATACTTAAACAAGTGGAATCTATGCTACATCTCGCTAATTTCTTTATTGCAAATCCTAAACTAATATCTTAAGCCCTCACATTTAATTTCATAATTTAATATTTCAATTTATTGTTAATATTAATTAACTAGCCTAAATGACTTATAGGAAGTAATTGTTTTTCCCTTGCAATGATCAAGATTAACAAAAAAAAATATGCAAATTATGGTACTTAACGATATCTCTTAACTTTTCCGTTAAAGTTTGTTATGGGTTGAGAAAAGTACTAAAACTGTTTTGATCTCCCTTGTGTTCTCTCACGCAAACTGAGTGAGAAAAGGTCGTCTGTAGTCCAAAAACGTTGAAAATTAACATTTTAAAGTATTTTACGAGCTTTATGACCATTTAATTGAATATTTAAGAGAAATTACACACCTGACTGTTAGTATCTGTTCAATATAAGCAAATGGAAACAAAATGGAAGGAAGAAATTTCTTATAGAAAATCTGGGTTGCGCAGGCGCATAATTTAACAGCAATTTGTTCATGCTCTTGCACGGATTTGGAGATTAAACTAAAAATTATTAAAATATGATGCAAGCGTACACAATTCTATTTGCCATTCAAGACATTTATAGGTTAGAGAAAAATAACTAAAATACTCAGAGGCTAAACTGTAATAAATATAAGCTAGGCTGCTAAAAGCTACGAAGAAGAATTTGGTAGAATGTCGTAGAGATTATATGGTTAAGCTAACAAAATTTCTGAAGTTAACAGAGCGTGGTAAGCTATTCGTTGGGTAGTTTGCAGAAATTATTCTATAGTATCTCTCTAAATGGGGTCTTAGAAGATTTTTTTAAAAATTACTGCAAGGGGTTATGAAATCCGTCCAAAACACATATTTGCATCTCTTAAAAATTGAAATGTTATGTTATGTTAAATGGAAACACGATTGAAGTAAGCATATAAATTTTAACAAAATTTTAGCTGATTGTTTAACAACGGAGGAACGGCCACATATAACTTGGCATACCATAGCTCTCTTGAAGTAGAAAAGATATGGAAGACATAATAAATATTGAATATTAAAGATTATGGATTACATAATTGAAAATTTTAGTGAACCTTTTAATCACCATAGTAACTGTATTAGGCAGCGACAAATAGAAGAAAACAAGCATATTACCTTCTCTGTGACCAAAATGTGCATGAAGCATGGCAGACACTTTGCAAGTTCAAAAACTCCCATAGTTCTAACCCTTACTGTAGTCCAATTGCCAACGGTAGGCATGACTAAACACCGGAGCCCAAACATCCACAAAACAAAAACAAAAAGTATAACTTAAAAGATTATTCAATATTTAATAAACCACGGTATACTACTGCTTTGATGTCGATTTGTGATAGTCATCTTGCAGATCCATAAACAAAGTAAATGGCGGAGCGATGTCGATGTTCTTCTCGTTGTAAACCTTTGCCCATACTAGGCAAATACGTTTCTTGTCCACTAGAGGGAGGCTCTCGACGACGTTAAGCACTTCTTTCTCAAGCTCACCAAATTTGGCAAGTCTTCCATTACACAACTCCGTCATGATTGGTAGCCAATTTGTGACAAAAGAAATTCGAGAAGCTCTTGAAAGTATCATCTTTCCGTCTCCTATGGCCTTCATAAACCAGATTATAGTGTAGAACACATCTTCATCATATTTGTACATCCTCCACGTATCCTGTACATACTTCGTCAATTTTGAATCCTGACAAAAAGCGATGAATGCAGTTTTGAGTATCTCTCCGTTACAATGCTCCATAAGTTTGACGAATGACCTTATAGTTGAGAAATCATGAGAACCGATAGATGATTTGAACCCTTGCAAAAGCACACGCCCGCATACTTCCACATCTCTAGATTCATTTCCCTCTAAGATGCCCACTATATATTTCTTCCCAGCTTCCCGGTTTCTGTTGGCCGGATGGTATTTATTTTGAAGAAGAAAGACCATTTGACTGATAATCCCTTTCGTAAAAATTAAATGGTCGTCGTCCTCCTTCTCAAGCCTGGCAACTAAATCTGGTAAAAGTGTCAATCCCAGACGAGAGATCACATCTCGAATTTGGGATCCTTGCTCAGCACTCCAACGAACTGCTTCCAAATATTGCATGCATTTGTTGATGCAGTCATCAACCAACAACTCAGAAGCAACCGAAAGAATAGCCAGGCATTCCTCAACATTGGAGAAATGCACACGCTCGCCATACATGAGTTCAATGCATTTTAAAATGTCATCAAAGTTATGAGAAGTAGTTACCCCTACTTCGCTTGGTTTATCTGACTACCAGCGCCCGTACATCTTGACTTTAAAAAACTCCGATCTTCTCAAAATTACAGAATGGAGATACACTGGATTTCTTTCATATTTTTCATCATTTGGGCTCATCAACCACAACTTAACATCTGCAGAGCTTAGAGCTCCAAATCGAAACTGAGCTTCTGCCATTTCATAAATGGGAATCACGACGACTCTCTGCTATTGTGAGTTGCGAGATCCCTTATAATGGAGGCGCCTTGTCTCATGGACCCGTTTTTCGGTGTGCAGGATTGAAGTGAAAGGTATTTATTTTAAGACGGGAAAGTGGCTTGAGGTATTTATTTTAATTGTGGTAAGAGATTTTGTTTAATTCGAGAAAGCATTCCATTGTTGGTTGTTTTATCGATTTGTGTGTCTTGACGATTTCATTCATCTTTTTTAATCTATTTTCCTAGAAAGATAATATTTAAGTAAAATCAGTACACATTTCTTGCCTAAGTAGTAACTAGTTTATTAAATTAAATACATCTGCAACTCATTATGAAGGTCACACCCTGAAAATTCTCAACTTTGGCGATCATCTACAATAAGTCACGGAAAGGTTTCCATTTTTAACTCGTCGTTAAGATTCCAAGACCTGATTGACATGCATAACATCTAATTGGAATTAAATTTTTCATTTGTACAATCAGATTATATGGAGTGCCTGCGATGTGAAACTGCCGCCATTATAATTTGATGTGACGTTTGTTACACTGACAATCAGATTGTGCAGAGATTTGATATGCTGCAACTTGCAGAGCCAAGGCTGAAAAATTAGAGAACAACAATCATAAAAAAAATACATATCAAATATGGCTCAATCAGGTCGAAGGTATAAACCAAAATATTAAAAGAAATTGGGTTTGAGTTAATATGATGTTTAAAGCACTTTAATTCTTTTTTAATTGGATGAAGAATAAAAGTATACATACATACGCTGAGAAGCAGCTCAAACATTAACAAAGGGAAAATATGATTTGTATAATTTTTTAAAGCACTTTAAAATTAGCATCTTCTTTACTTCACATGGAAAATATAAAAGAGAAGAAAGATAATATAGAAGAGACGATAGAAAATAACATAAATTATCAATAATAGGGCTCTCATATCTATAGACGTTCTGTTAGTGAGGAGCACTACATAAAATATATAACAAATAAATAATAAAAGATAAAAAACAAAAAAAAAAATTGCTCCAAGACAAATCAAACTAGCCCACTTGGATTCCACGACCAACCTAACGAGTCTTGCCCACCACAGTCCCGCCTGACTGCGATCCGTCTCTCAACAACAAAATACTCAACGCACACTAAAGCGGATCTTCTATACACAGTGATGCTGAATCAGACTAGAAGCAGACAAGGCAATGTTTAAGTTTGCCTTCCCAGAGTTTGAATAAAGCCTCGCCTGAGGAGGAAGAAACAATTGATAAGTTGAGGAAATATATTGAGGGCAATCAGGAGAATATACTCGATCTCTCAACAAAAAAGGTGTTGCTTGCCAAACAAGCACATGATCTGGTAGGATTTATTCAATATACTGGCTCAATTCTAAAAGCATTTTTGGGATTTTGCTTTTGATTACTTAATGAGTGATTTTTTTTCGATTTTAATTATGTCAAATTTTGGGTTTTTTCCATCTCCGGGAGTTGGTCAGGCCTACCCTCTTATTTTATGCAAGAATGCACTTTCTAGGCTGTCTGGGGTATTTAGGTTTAAAGTGAAATGGCTAATATACAATTTCCTTAAGGAAATAACCTGTTAATGTGTGTCATATGCCACAAGAATGCACTTTTTAGGCTGTCTGAGGGAATTAGATTTAGGTTTACAAAATGAGTAATTGAATTTCGTTCTGGAAATAGCCTGTTAAAGATGTTTTGACGGCAAATAGCTTCGCGGGAAATAATGGCTTATGGGATCTTCAATCGTTCTTCCTCGGGAAAGAAGAAAAATATGTCTTTTGAACAACGTTCAGCGTGCACCAAACGTGGTATTATTTTATGGGTATTCAACAAAGCTAATTTACGGAACGTGGTATTGAAAGTACACTCTTTTTGAATACACATTGTATGCCTGACACGCTGCATAAGTGAATTTTGTATGGTTTTAAGGTTATTCAATTAAGAGTGACGATCTTTTTATTTATTTATTTTTAATGAAATAATGTATTATATTAATTAACTATTGCCCCACCTGTTGGACAGAGGTGTGGAAGCATGTGGCATAGGGGAGATGACCCAATTGTTGAGTATGTTCCAATAGCTGTGATAGTATTTGTGGATTAAGGCCCGATATTTTTAAAAGTTTAGTGCTCATAGTTGTGATTTTGAGGAGGTTAGTGTTGACTATAAGTACTTATAATTGAATGAAATGTGCTCTTGAGATCTAAAAAGCAACCAATCATGTGAAGCCACATCAACACACCAACAAAACATAAGCCTTAAGATATGTCATCATGGGATTTAAGAAAGAGAGTTCAAAATGTGTGCTAAGAGGATTCCAGAGCTCTGTTAGGGTTCCTTGGCTTTGTATGGTCTATGTCACATTGTTGCAGAAATTAGGATTGTTTTGTGATTGCCTGCATCTATTGCAACATCAGTCACTCTACTTTGGGATTAATTGTTACTTTTGGGCTAGAAGATATGTAAAAACATGTCAATGTTTTTGCTCTATGGAAGTCAAAAACAAATTGAACCTTGCTTAGCAGTGGTCAAGTGGGAAAAAAATCAAATAAAAGGAGAGTGAACTTGTGAAGGTTGTCGTGAAAGTGAGCCTCTAGAATGCTTGAAACATAACATGGATGGAAAGAAGCGCCATATGGAAAACATAAGTTGGCAAGAGATATTACATCATGGGATTAATTGTTACTTTTGGGTTAGAAGATATGTTGAAACATGTCAATGTTTGTGCTCTATGGAAGTCAACAATGAATTGAACCTTGCTTAGCAGTGGTCAAGTGGGCAAAAAAAATCAAAAAAGAAGGTAGAATGAACTTGTGAAGGTTATCATGAAAGTGAGCTTCTAGAATGCTTGAAACGTATCATGGATGGAAAGAAGCGCCATATGGAAAACATAAGTTTGCAGGAGTAGTTTCCAAGCCAAAGAGGAGCCCCCATCTTCTTTTGTAATGCAACAAAATATTCTATACTAGTGAAGCAAAGTCAGAGTGAACATGTGAAGGTTGTCGTGAAAGTGAGCCTCTAGAATGCTTTGAACATAATGTGAATGGAAAGAAGCACCATATTGAAAACATAAGTTTGTAGGAGTAGTTGCCAAGCCAAAGAGGAGCCCCCATCTTCTGCAATGCAAAAACAAAAATTTAAAATATCAATAGATTCTTAGATCAATGAGATTGAGTATATATGCAAATTTATGTTGTGTCAATGCTTCTTACCAAGAGTATGATTCCATACCTTAAAGACCCCCTTACATACACCAATCTAATTGCAAAATTGTTGCACAATAGCCGCATCCTACTTCTGCATTCTCCACCCAGTCTTAAATGCAAACAAGTAGATCTCTTTCTGATTCTGTGAAAATTTGATAATGTAAAAACATGTCAATGTTTTTGCTCTATGGAAGTAAAAAACAAATTGAACCTTGCTTAGCAGTGGTCAAGTGGGAAAAAATTTGAAATAAAAGGAGAGTGAACTTGTGAAGGTTGTCATGAAAGTGAGCCTCTAGAATGCTTGAAACATAACGTGGATGGAAAGAAGTGCCATATGGAAAAAATAAGTTGGCAAGAGCTATTACATCATGGGATTAATTGTTACTTTTGGGTTAGAAGATATGTTGAAACATGTCAATGTTTGTGCTCTATGGAAGTCAACAATGAATTGAACCTTGCTTAGCAGTGGTCAAGTGGGCAAAAAAGATCAAAAAAGAAGGTAGAGTGAAATTGTGAAGGTTATCATGAAAGTGAGCTTCTAGAATGCTTGAAACATAACATGGATGGAAAGAAGCACCATATGGAAAACATAAGTTTGCAGGAGTAGTTTCCAAGCCAAAGAGGAGCCCCCATCTTCTTCTGTAATGCAACAAAATATTCTATACTAGTGAAGCAAAGTCAGAGTGAACTTGTGAAGGTTGTCGTGAAAGTGAACCTCTAGAATGCTTTGAACATAATGTGAATGGAAAGAAGCACCATATTGAAACATAAGTTTGTAGGAGTAGTTGCCAAGCCAAAGAGGAGCCCCCATCTTCTGCAATGCAAAAAAAAAAAAATTAAAATATCAATAGATTCTTAAATCAATGAGATTGAGTATATATGCAAATTTATGTTGTCTCAATACTTCTTACCAAGACTATGATTCCATACCTTAAAGACCCCTTACATGCACCAATCTAATTACAAAATTGTTGCACAATAGCCTCATCCTACTTCTGCATTCTCCACCCAATCTTAAATGCAAACAAGTAGATCTCTTTCTGATTCTGTGAAAATTTGATAAGGAACCTCTTCTTCATGCTTTTGTGATGATGGTTACCAAAATTTTTGTTGTTATTATCGGTATCAAGATCATTAGACTCTGCAAGCCCATGTACAAAGCAACTACGGTAGAAGTAATGAAAAAAAATAAAAATTATTTTATGGCATCCCTGTACTTTTTTGGTAAGTCTCATTAGAATGCCCTGATGTTGTTTCAAGAAGGATGATGGATCTGGGTGTTAGGGTGTTGGTGTGTCAGTGTGTGTGGTGATGGGTGCATTTTACTCGGAGTAGCCTGCCCTTGCTCCTCGACTTTAATTTTGTGGAGTGACATGGACGCACTCATTATAGCCTCTTTTGTACCTATTCTCCACCTTTATCACAAGACTTTCTTGCTTCATGTTATTTTGTTACTATTTATCATTTTGAATTTAAATCGAATGATCTGTACAAAATATTGAAATACAATCTTCAGGAAATTTCCACTACCTCCCTTCTTCTCCAACAAATTGTGCATCAAAATCACGCATAACTAGAAGCTAGAGTTGAATTGATGGTGGCATCTCTTGTGAATTGGCCCACCTGGAGAGGTCTTCATCTATGAGATTTAAACAACATCACAAGATATTTAAAAGAACTTTTAAGTTGACAGGTGCTCAATATTTAGAAGATATTATCACGTATGATTCTTACACCCATTCTTTTGTTAGTTTTATAATCAGATTTAAAGCAATCAGAAAATGTAACACAATGAACAATGAACACAACAAGATACCCTGGGAAAGCCCTCCAACTTGAGGGGAAAAAACCCAGCAACAATATATCTCTTATATATTGAATGATAAGAACAACAATCTGCTTTACAATGGCCAAATCCAAGGCCTACAGGTATGGCTTCACTTCTTGAAGCACAATGAATAAGTCCACACTTGATAAATCTGATTTGATCTTGAAATAACTTGATCTGCTCCTTAGAAGTCTGCTCCGCCTTAGAAGTCTGCTCTGCCTTGTGAATTAAACTTGTAATTGAATGTGTTTGATTGAGAGAGCAATGACCTTGTATATATGTGTGTGTGTGTGTGTGTGTGTGTGTGTGTGTGTGTGTGTGTGTGTGTGTGTGCGCGCGCGCGCGAGGGACACACCCTTTCACAAGCAGTCAGCCTCATTACAATGTTAATTTGGTCAGCCTGAGAAGGATCTGACTGAAGCTAAAAACATCAATACTCCCTCTTAGCTAGGGAGGATACTTCCAGCTGCATGAGACATATCACCTCATCGTGATGTCAACCACAATGGATGACATTCACTATGGCTTTCCCAGAGGGTGGAATCAAGGGATTTCACCTCAAACTTCTCTCACAGAGAAGAACTCGTTATCAAGGGATTTCACCTCGAACTTCTCTCACAGAGAAGAACTCGTTATCAAGGGATTTCACCTCGAACTTCTCTCACAAAGAAGAACTTGTTATCAAGGGATTTCACCTCGAACTTCTCTCACAGAGAAGAACTCGTTATCAAGGGATTTCACCTCGAACTTCTCTCACAGAGAAGAACTCATTATCAAGGGATCACTGTTATTGAGACTCTTTCTCAGTTAAGGCTGTATTCTTCACTATACCAAGCTTATCTCGAAAGTACACAAACTTTAACTTGGAGAGAGGCTTGGTGAGAATGTCTGCTGTCTGCTCATCAGTACTGATATACCTCAACTCTATAGCTTTCCTCACTACCATATCTCTGATATAATGGTATTTGATCTCAACATGCTTGGTTCTGTCATGAAACACTAGATTGACAGAAAGCTTCACACAGCTCTGGTTATCACAATGAATGATAGTAGGCTCCATTGATTGTCCAAACAATCCTACAAGGAGCTTATGAAGCCATACTACTTCTCAAGCTGCCATACAAGCTGCAATATACTCTGCCTCTGTTGTACTCAATGCTACAGATGACTGCTTCCTACTACACCAGGAAATCATAGTAGATCCCAACTAAAGCAACATCCAGAAGTGCTCTTCTAATCAGCAACACACTCAGCCCAATCAGAATCAGTATATCCAAGTGACTTCAAGTCCATAGTAGGAGAATATCTCAAGCCATAACCAACTGTTCCATGCAAGTATCTTAGGATATGCTTCGCTGCAACTAGATGTACTTGTCTTGGTTCACATATGAACTGACTAAGTGCACTCATTACATAGCAAATATCCAGTCTAGTATTGACTAAATACATCAATGATCCAATCAACTTCTTGTACATCATGGGATCCACCAGATCTGAACTAGCAGGAACCTCCTTAAGCTTATGTAAGTTGGTCTCCTTAGGCATAGACATGGATTTGCAATCCATCATACCAAATCTCTTTAGAATATCAATGGTATATTTCCCTTGACTTAGAATGATCTCATCAAGCTTCTGCCATACTTCTGAACCAAGGAAGTAGTGCATGTAACCAAGATCCTTCATTTCCAATTCAGAAGCTAACTCCTTACATTTGATAATGAGGTGATCTTTTCCAGTAAGAAATAAATCACCATAAGGAACCAAGATCAACTAGATTACCATCTTCTTCAGGTTTAGTAGGCATCCTCTAACTCTTTTAGTACTTGCATCAACCTTATGACCTCTTTGTCCAAGATTGGTTGCAATGCTTGCCTTAGAGAAAATTTTCCAGAGCACATCTCTGATATTGTAGAGAGTTTAGGATTGTCCTCCTCGACCCCAACCTAGATCACTCTATTCTGAATAAGTTTGCAGAGCTATCAATCAAATCCAAATAGATTATCTTGTGCAATTCTATTCTCAGCATCCAAAGAGGTCTTCCAAGGACATTTATCATCAGCCTTGCAAAGCTGCAACCTTCACTTCTTCTCAGTGAGTCACAGAACTCCCTCTTGACCCCTGCCTCAGAGATTGCAAATAAGACTTCTAAAAGTAAACTCCCTCTAGCCACTAACTCAGTCCCACAGCTGCAAGTTGTGACTCCATGCTTGATCATTTCTTTGGTCAACATAACTTCCTCACAAGATGCCTGAAGCTCTTCCTCCTAGTGCAATCTCTCATTACTTTCATGCTCCTCGATCGATCCTGGGAGCATTTTAGAGAGAGATTACTAACAATTTGTAACTATCCAAAGAAATATGAAGGCTAGAATCATACAAGGTTTACTATCTCAAGTTATAGGATGAACACATAAGAATTTATGAACAATATTAAAACATGAATAATGAAATCAACTTATAAGTGAAATATGTAGCAAATATCAAAAGATAAAAATGAAGGGATAAAGAAACTTATCTTTATTGAAATCTGATATATAACTCTTTCTTCCATGTTTTACTCCTTTCAAGAGTGCTAAACTCAACACAACAAAAGACAATCTGCAAAACTACAGATTTCTTAAATGCATTTAGCATGTAGAACCAACCCTCTCAAAGAGTCAAGGCTCTATCACAATTCATGCATTAGAGAATGATATCGATGTGACCAACTAATCACCATCGACATATCAGATCTCTAGCCTAGATAAGAGTGATTTTAAGGGCACAAACAACAAGGAGAAATACTTATCTCTTTATTGAGTTGTTGGTACACCAATGAGCTAGGCTTGTGGCTGTTCTCGTCAACACACTAATTAGACACGATGATGACAGAGGTTGCAACTTCATAAACTCCCACAACAAACTCCATCTCCTCTGTACGAGTCGAGATAACCAAAAATAAGGAAAAGCCATGAAGAAAATAGGTCCATCGCCACCATGATCAATTGAAGAGAGCTAATTTCTCAATTCTGAAATCCTCATGAAGTAAGAAATAACCGTTTCTCCTTTTGACATTTTCACATGATGTATTTGTTGCTTCAGTGCAAGAGCCTAGCTGGTGTTGTTGATTTCGTACATCTCCTCCAAGGTTTTGAACATGTCCCTTGTCGTCTTCAACTTGGAGACAATCAGAACAATATGATCTTTAACAGATTCAACCAATATCTTCTTCACCTTGATGTCTTTCTTTTTCCATTGCAACTTCTCTTCTTCCTCCGAAGGTTCAGGAACTTTGGTTTCCACAAATTCGGCCAAGTCATTTTCTTCCAAGGTGAGCATAATTCTAAACCTCCATGCTGTGAAGATGGATGCTCCTTCGAGTCTATCCTCAATTTTAAAACCGTTCACTATCTTGACTAAAATAGGGATAATAGAGAGTATTGTTACAATGAAAAATCTAATCACGATCTTCTTCAAACCTGCTCTGATACCATGTTAGTTTTATAATCAGATTTAAAGCAATCAGAAAATGCAACACAATGAACAATGAACACAACAAGATACCCTGGGAAAACCCTCCAACTTGAGGGGAAAAAACCCAGCAACAATATATATCTCTTATATATTGAATGATAAGAACAGCAATCTGCTTTACAATGGCCAAATCCAAGGCCTACAGGTATGGATTCACTTCTTGAAGCACAATGAATAAGTCCACACTTGATAAATCTGATTTGATCTTGAAATAACTTGATCTACTCCTTAGAAGTCTGCTCTGCCTTGTGAATTAAACTTGTAATTGAATGTGTTTGATTGAGAGAGCAATGACCTTGTATATATATGTGTGTGTGTGTGAGGGACGCACCCTTTCACAAGCAGTCGACCTCATTACAATGTTAATTTGGTCGGCCTGAGAAGGATCTGACTGAAGCTAAAAACATCAACACTCCCTCTTAGCTAGGGAGGATACTTCCAGCTGCATGAGACATATCACCTCATCGTGATGTCAACCATAATGGATGACATTCACTATGGCTTTCCTAGAGGGTGGAATCAAGGGATTTCACCTTGAACTTCTCTCACAGAGAAGAACTCGTTATCAAGGGATTTCACCTCGAACTTCTCTCACAGAGAAGAACTCGTTATCAAGGGATTTCACCACAAACTTCTCTCACAGAGAAGAACTCGTTATCAAGGGATTTCACCTCGAACTTCTCTCACAAAGAAGAACTCGTTATCAAGGGATTTCACCTCGAACTTCTCTCACAGAGAAGAACTATGTTCGGGTGTGGCTTACACCAACATCTTTGACGTGTCACTCTTTAAATCAACAAACTTACATGTGTCTTAAATAAAAAGTTGGGGGATAATTGGAGTCTGATTCGAGCCCCTATAACATATGGCCCTAGAATTTCCTTGGAGACTGCTACCATTAAGTGGTTTATCATGTTATCCAGCTATTGGCAGGTACAAGTATGATGAGGCTTTGCCAAAAAATTATCAACTCTTGAAGGTGTGATCTTCATATTTCCTTTTGTTCTACTTAATAAAAAAAATTATATTTGATTTCCTTTGCACAAAATCCTCCAACACATTGACATGTGACCCTTAGCTAGTCTTTTAGCTTAGATATCCTGATAAGCGTGTTAACCAGCTCAAACTCAATATAATATATGAGCCATAACTCACTGCTTGTATTTCTATTGATTGCACTCTTGAATAAGTCTAGATTTCTGACTAGATGACCATCATTTTGGATCACACAATCTTGCATTGACTGATTCAAGGAGAAATGTTATCCCCATCCAATATGGTGAGGAAAGAAGCAATTTCACAAATAGCCTATGGAGATTTATGTTGTAATGGATTCTAGAAACTATGGCAATTTAGGTTATGATGGATTCTTGGTTATCTTAGTTTTTTATAGTACTCATCCATCATGTGATTTTTCTATCTTCTTATCTCTAACATCAAGATAAGGTGATAAGATGATCTAGATTCTCAAGATTGTTGTTTATGAATAAGTAAAATAGTAAATACTATAATTCTATTTTTTTTAAAGGGAAACTAAGTTTATATAATTAACTTTTTCACAAAAAAATGTTTTTCTTAAGATATGCATTAAAGAATTCAACCAAATATATAGCTAAAACAAATCCAGGCAAAAAAAACAATTCCTAATACTTTTAGTAAAGAAAGCAAACAATGACAAAATGACAAAAGTAAAAGTTAACAATACTAAGATAACTTGTACTACAAAGCAATTGAAAAGCATCAATGTGCTAGAGAACTTTGTCTAATATCATGAGGTTCAAAATAACAATGAAATAACTTTTTGGGCATTTAACCAACTCAAAGCCCTCAATTTAAAAAAGAAAACCCAGAATCATTATTGATCTAGCTTTAAACTCTATACTTAGATAGACTTCTACCAACAAGCCCCCATCCTTCATCCTCCAAGACTTTATTGCAGCACCTATCTCAACACGCCTATCTATCAAATCAACTACATCCTACATAGTCATAATACTTCCAACATTTTCTTCCTCAACACCGACTTTAAATTCTTCCTCAAGGGTCATTACTATCTTCACTTGAAAATTCAAAAAATAAGGCTTCGAGATCAAATCTAAAGTGACATCTTAAGCTAAATATTCATTGTCTTCAGTGTTTACTATATCAAAGAAAGCCACCACCCAAATCTGCAAACTTGGACTTAGAAAGATATTTCTTGCATTATTTTATGAAAGAAAAAATCATTTGCACCTACTAAAAGCATGGCCAATAGACCCACAACTATCACCACAATGCTTGCTATGCCCATTCATCTCTTATCTTAATTCTAGGCTACAAATCTAGTCATGGGCCACAATAAATTACAAGGAAAAAGTAATTTAAAAGGGATTTATCTCGATAACTAATGTGTGGCACCTAATTTCCATTCATCTCAGCTTGAAGAGTGCTTCCACTCCAATATACTCTTCCTCTTAACACAAGGAATGAAAACTATTTTAAATTAATAAATATCATTAAATTCTAAAAATTCTTGGGCATTCCATTTGACTTCAGCCATTTACTATCAAGGTTCACATGAAATATTAGCTTGTGGGACTCCTTAGATTTAATTTGGAAGTTCACAAAAGCATGTAGAAAGTTCTTTAAAAAAATAAAATTTGTTGCATCTAGAACCTAGGATTTAAACTAAATACCTAAATACTTAAATAAGTTACTTGAATAAAAAAAGTTTTCCTTTTTCTTTTATTGTAAAGATTTTTGTTAGTGGTTAAAATTGTGTACCTTTTTTACATTGAGTAGATTTTCTATACTAGTGAAGCAAAGTTAGAGTGAACTTTTGAAAGTTATCATGAAAGTGAGCCTCTAGAATGCTTGAAACATAACATGGATGGAAAGAAGCACCATATGGAAAATAGTTAGAGATAATGACGTGGAATTTTGCAACTGCCTCTAACCTAGAGCACATCCAAAAATCTACTATTATGCAAGTGACTTTACATTGTTTGTCATTATTGATCTTACATCATTTTGACCATCATCTGACAACAACTCCATAGGAATGAGATTATTCAAACCATATCACAGTTATTTGTAGAGAGTGTTTACTACTGGATTCCAATATGCACTGTAAAGTATTGTGGTGTTGATGAATGTGATCCATTAGAGATGAGTTTCCAGATGAGTTGCATCATGGGATTAATTGCTACCTTTGGTTTAGAAGATATGTCAAAACATGTCAATCTTTGTGCTCTATGGAAGTCAACAACAAATTGAACCTTGCTTAGCAGTGGTCAAGTTGGCAAAAAAATCATATAAAAGCCGATGGAGACAACATATAGCCAACAACAATAAAATAATCTAAACATGTTAAAACTTTACGAGATACATCTAACAAATTCTACAATTTCTTCTAAAAATTATCAGCGTGCCCACTGATCCTATGGGTCCAATTGCTAGTCTATTTTTACGCCGAAGGCATTCCCTATACGAGAGATAGTAGTGAGAGATTTCTTATGCCGAAGTTAGACCAATTGAAAGCTTCATGTTCGTTCGATTTCATGAGGTTAATTTCATCAAGATAATTTTGCTATTGTTTTTACATCTCCCTTCGCTATTCTTCCTAGGGTTTAATGAGTAAAGGCAAATGCGTGACCGACCTATTGTAATGTGGGCAAGCAAAGTGGTGGAATATTATTTTATTGAATGTTGATTTTTTTCAATTTTTTAACATTGCCTCAAATTTAACCTCCTCCTTCAACCAATTGGATCTACAAAGGTTGTTTTTGATGATGTTTGAGATTATGGAGGAGGAAATAAATTGTCTTGTGCTTTGTATCATTCTAGCACTCATAAAATCTTTTTGTTCATTAACATAAATGAACATTATAAGGTTGCAAAGATTTCCAAACATGAAAGTTACAAATTCAATCCATAGAGCTTGGAGTGTATTCCATAGAGTTGAGTGTATGTACACTGTCCCATACAATATTTCTAATGGGACATTTGTGTAACTTTAGGTTTAATTCTATTATGAACGAGGCTAAGTATTTCTAAGATCTTTTCCCTTATGTTTTGCTCTCTATGACATAATCTTTATGTTTTTATAATGCATATGATATGAACTTTTAATTTTTTTATTATGATGGTCTAATATTCAGTTGAAAATTTGCATAAGAATGTGTTCTAGATATTTTTATGTTGAATATGAAAATGTTTGAATTTCTTGAGGCACAAGAATGAAGCATCCATAGAGAGAGGAGAGAATTGTAAGAGACATAAAGAAAGTAAAATTAGGAAGTATCCAGTAAAGTTTTGTTAGGTTCTTAGAGGGTTAAATGTCACATTGTTCTTTTTTTTTAAGGATGTAAAATATAAATTTTTGTTAACATTTTTAAAGAAATGTATGAGAATATGTATATTGTGTTAAAAGTTTTTTCTTGAAATAACTATACCCCTACAGTAAAAGATTTAGGGTTTAATCTTAATTGGTTAAATTTAAGTTTAGAAGGAATTGTAATTGAAATAGAATTGAGATTTGAATAATTGAGATAAAGAAAATGAAATAATTAAGAAGGATTGAAGCATTTATTTGGTCTCTAGCATGTTGTCAATTTTGATCTTTTTGATTGATTGAAATGTTACGATAAAAAGTTGTAAGCTAGAATTTAGTATTGGCATAATAATAAAACCTATGACATATGAAGTATAGACATTTTGATGCCTTGGATGAGGTCATGCCCATAGTTTGTTCCTTGGATTTTTTTTAGTTTGCAACTCTTCAACTACAAGTTTTGACCTTCTATATTTGTTTACTTGTGTCTATGATTGCATTTCAGAACTTGGTAGTGCTAAAAAGCACCTTTGGGGCCCTGCAATAAATAGAGGGGACATTGTTGACTTCATTGATAACAATCAATCCCCATGGTCAATGTACAAATTTAAAAATACATGAAGTAAATAACACAAATGTTGACGCAATTCAGGCCAAGCAAACTGAGATTGGTCTAAGATTAAGACTTTAATTGATGTGACTATGACTAAGTGTTACTATGAATGCTTTTTCTAAACAATATTAAAATAACATCAAGGATGATGTACAAAAATACAATTCATAGAAACATAGCTCGAGACCTTTGGCATGCAAGCTAATATGAAACAACCATATTCCTATAAAGTCATCCTAAGAAAGTGAATTTCAATCTAGGAGGACAAGGTTGCAAGTGATGTCCTATCTAGAGGACTGATCTATAGGTGTGGCCTTATCTAGGGAGGCAAAAACCCTAGAAAATGGATTAATCTTGTCTATAGTGATATATTAAGCATAATTAGGGATAGTTTAGGGTCAAGGTTAGCTAATGCACCAAAAGAGTCAAATTGAATGTTAAGACAATACATTTACTTCATCCATGTAAAGTGGTGTAAAACAATGGAGTAAAGGTCTGAGTTATGTATTTTAATCCCTTATATTTTGTCCCCTCTTTGGTGGATGTTCAAATCTATAGAGGATACATGTCAAAGTAGAAACATGAAGAAATAAATAGCTATAAAAAGGATATAAATTTCTCAATTTTGGGATCTAAGCCAACTCAAATATCATAGTTGAGTCCTTTGTCCATAATATGTAATAGAGATACATTGGACCCATCATAGTTGAAGGAAGAACACCAACCTATGAATTATTACACAAAATAAAAATTGAATTAGTAAAAATATTCCCCTTTCAATTTTATATACTACAAAGGAGTGCCCATAAATTGAGGAGGTAAGATAAACAAAAATGAAATGAAATCTAGAAACTATGATGAAAAATAGAGCATGAAAAATTAAAGAAAATGAGCAAAGAGTGAAAACTTAAGAGATATTTATATGTTTGTGTAATTATAAATACTCATTTTACATGACACTACATAGATCAACATTTTTTCTTCCAATGATGATTAAACACTTGTCTTAAGCTATTATGGCATAAAAGTGGTAATTGATCTTGATTCTAAAGGCATCTCCCATCAATTCATTCTTCTAGGTCTTCCTTAACATACTTTCTATCTAGCCTTATTTTAATCTCCATTTATACCAAGTTGGCCAAAGGCTGCTATTTTTCTCAATTAAATTTTTCCTATTTTTGGCCTTGTTTTTGTAGCTAGGTCAAAGACATAGGTCTCTTCACAAGTGGTAGTTGTGAAAATACCACTTTGATTTCATAAATTGTTTTTATGGTTTCATTTATGCCTCCAACAATTTCTAGATTGCCCTAGCAACTTTTAAATAACCTATTTCCTTAGGCATCAATTTCACCTATGCCTTGATAGTTTCAAAACTGCCTATAATTTGATATAATGCAATAATTTTATCTCATAAAGTCTTAGCAAAGTTTTCAACTAAAACATTCATCAAGATTGAATTAGAAATACACAACCTAATAATAAATCTAAAAATAATTACATGAGAAGGTTGTGCATGTAGGCATGTTTTCTACTTGAAATTGAAAAGTACTTTGAATCCAAAAATTTTAGTTACTCTTTGACACATTATACACATATTAAGTAAAAATATGGCGGGCCTTGCTCAAACTCTTAAACTTCCACTACTGGCCTATAAGGTGATCTAGAACCCCAAATCCAACCAATCCTTTAACATGAGCCTATGGTAAATTATATCTTTATTTTATAGCTACAAACATTTCAAAGACATACTTTCTTTGACCCTTCTCTTCTAAAATGGTTTCTTGTAATGGGTTTCATATTAATCCTTTTCTAAATCTAAGTTCTTTCTTTTATGTAATTTGATTTTCTAGAATCCTCTATTCTTTCATTCAATCCTTGCAAAAGGAGACCATGGTTAGCATCAATAATCAAACTAATAACCCTTGAATTGTAATTAACAACATCCAAGCCTGTAATTAGTCTCGTGCTGATTGAACAAATAAATTTGTTCCATATACTCAAAATAATGTCCATATAGGCCTAAAATTGTCAAAATCCATGCTTGTAATTAGTCTCATGCTAATTATGTAAACAAATTTACTATACATAATCACAATAATAATAATGTCCATAATTTTCAATACTTGTTTTGGTAGCTTCATCACTTTGCCTGGGAACTTGGCTATGAAAAATAAGGAATTTGTAATCTATTGAAGTTTATTATATTACATGTCATGACTTACATAATTCACAATCTGTGGGAATTCATAGAAAATAGAGGAATGATTCACCTCTAGCCCATCTCTTGTGTTCTTGTTATTGCTTGTTTCACTATTATAGGGGGTTCCACCTATTATCAGATCAAAACCTCCAATTGAAATAATCATTTTATCAATTTTTTTTTTTCAAATTCTACACATCTTCCACCCCAATCAATTTACCCTTTGGATGTGTTTTTTCTATTCAAATTTTGAGGATAAGCTTGCTTTCTTTCCAAATTTCTATAGCTACAACATAATTGGGTGCTATACAAAACTATGCAAAGCAACTTATGTACCCCCACTCAAATTTTGGTTCTCATGAAGAGAAAACAACTCTGGGAGCTCTGATCGCTTCATTGGTTTATGTTGTTGGAAAAAGGGAGAGAGAACAAGGTAAAGTTGTAGCTATGTAGCTTTAAAATTGTTTCAAATATGAAATTAATAGCTTGTGTAAATCTAAAAATTACTTTCAATTTAGATGTTAGAGTATTTCTCTAATTTAATCAATGTAGTAGAAGAAAATAGCTTGCAAGAAGAAGACATGTATTTACATGGAGAACCCCCTAAGGGAAAAAAATCCACACCAAAGGTGTTTATTCTTGTATTAAATCTCTTGTTAAAGATACATTCAATACTGAAATCCTTTATTACTTGATGCACTTCAAAACCTTCTTCAATCTTCAAACTTGCAAAAACTTCAAAAGCTTCTTGCTTTTTTCTTCAAAAGCTTCTTGTTTCTTTCTTCTAACTCTTTTTCACAATTCAATTCTCTGGAAAGTGTATGGGGCTTTTAATTAATACAAAAACTTCTTAATTCAAAAGCTTCTTAATTATAAAGCTTGAAACTCACATTAAAATCAATTGTTATTAATAAGATAGGAACAAATCCTCATGCAAAAAACCAAGCACTTCAAATAGAGGAGACTAAAGTCAAACAAAGTCAAGCTTCCTATTAACTCCCTATCTTGGATGTGGGTGCCCAAGTTTTCCCAAGTAAACTTAGCCAACATCAAATACATTTCAAAATAAAAGCAACAAAAAATGTTCTCAATTTTGGCATCTATGTTTGCCCAATCTCTTTCTATTAACTGAAGTGATCGACAAACACCAATGTCATGCAAACAACATGCAAGATTGATCTCCCTAAAGTTATTCTAAATTTCCTTGTTCTATACATGCAAGTGACATGTAAACAGCTGATTCAATATGCAACTCATACCCATTATTTGAAACACTAAGATGTACCATCCTACAAGTTTCTAGAGTTGGAGTGTTCTACAAGTAATCTCTCAAAACTAACATGAAACAACAATCAAGCACATGCAAGTCCATAGGCATGACATGAAACAACATGCAAGCACATACAAGTCCATATGAGTGACATGCAGCAACATGCAAGAACATGCAAGTCCATAGAAGCAACATGTAAGCACATGCAACAACATTCAAGCACATGCAAGTAACATGCAACAACATGCAATAAAATGCAAGTACATGCAAGTGATGTGCACAGATATGCAAGTCCATGCAAGCTTTTATGAACTCATGCAAGCAATGTCTAATTTATGCATCTCTAACACTTTAGTTAACTCCAACATTATAGCCATGCAAGGTGTCTCAACATTATTCACTTGTGTACATAAAAAACACAACTCCAAGTCTAAATATAAGTCCCCATAAAAGAAGGACATCCAAGTATAACTCCCACTTACTAGGAGTTATCAAAGTCTCAAAATAGACTTAGGAGAAGTCAACAAAGTCTTCATGGTCCCCACTTTAAAAATGGACGCCCATGTTTGACCTTATAAATTAGGAATTGATTGCAAAAGTCAAAGTGATATAGTTAATAAATAATTAATCTCTCAAAGTCCTTATGTGCTGGGGAAAACATTCCAAGAACTTTGGAGACACATGAATCGGTTAGGATTACAAGTTAATTGCAACTTATCCCAACATTCTCCCACTTGACATTATACATTGCAATTACTCTAAATGATATAATAACACTTTAAATCACAAGGAAAAACATCCCTAGCCATCAATGTACCATTGATTCTTCAACATGCTTTTGTGCTCCAACAAGACACTGCAAAAAGCAACCATGATAGCCATCATATCAAACAAGAACTCCTCACATCATGTCACTTATGTTAAACAAGAAACAAGCTAAGGTGAAACATATTACTGAAACCTGCACCAATCTCAACATGAACATAAGCATCAAATCATATGATAACATAAGATTCTGAGTGTCTGTACCGTACTCATACCAAATGGAAAAACAACCACATCAAGTTTCTAGCTCATCCAAAATATCATACCTCAAAACTAGGGTAAACAAACCATCATAGGTAGAACTCCATGCCATCAACATACCAACCCAAAACTACAATTAAAGCCCTGTAAAACAAACCTGCTAATCATCTATCCTCCCATCTAAAAGCAACATACCAATGTACAAATGACCAAATACAAGGCCAACAAACAAAATCTGCAATAACACTAAACATATTTGTGGATATTGATAGTCCACATCCAAGTCTTCAATGCAACCAATGGGTAAAGACAACCCACTAAACCTACACAACTTATAGATCCCAATAGTGAAACATGCAAATTCATCTTTACATAAATAACCTACAAATTGGGGCAACCAAGAAGATATCGTGACAATAAAGAGCATACATATCCAAGAACTCCCACTGCATGGGTAATGTCAAATTTGAGAATAAGATCAAGGCATTAACAAATCCTCCTATAGCACTTCTCTTAGAGGATGTGGCTAACTCCTTTACCATATAATGATATGCATAAAACATATCTCATTACCAATATGTGAATAACTCTCCCAAGTCCTCTTAACCAATGAAGAAAGAGATCAAGGAGCTACTAGATTATTGTTAACAACAATAACACTTGAATCCAATGCAAAACTCAACTCCATAAACATGAAAAATTTTATGAAGAAGACAATATACTAGGAAATAGAGAAATTGCAAAATCATACCATGTCTTTATAGCACACTAACATGTGCCAAACTATGTAAAGTAAGATATCTTTCAACACTCCCAAACTGAAAAGATATCAACATCTAACATCCAAATTATGATGAAAACATGGTAGCAATAGATTTTAACCTCTCACTAAAAGTAGATCAAACTAGCCAAACATTCCCACAACAAAGGGAATAAGCCCAAAAACCACAAACCATTTCTGTACCTCTCCAAAACAAATCTTTAGAACTAGTTTCATAGCTCAAGATCAAATAGTATTAATAAGAACAACAAAAATCCATAAATCCATGCATCTACTTCTCAACAATCCCTTTCAAGACTAGTTTAAAAAAGAAGATAAGATACATATAAAGAATGCATCTAATAATCAGGTGGGCAACACCTAAATATTAGATCATTTACCTGCCAAGTAGACCAAGAGTGGGATACAAGATTGTCTTTGCATATAACATAAAGAAATAAAAGCTTATAATAAAGACACGATTCTCATAAGGTCTATAATTAACTCACATCCATTTTCGAGTGTAGGCTTCTTGGTCCTTTTGTTGACATCTTATAATGAGAAATCTTTCCAACACATATCTCTAATTTTAAAAGTGATATCAAGCCTCACCCATTTCTCTCTAGTATCCATGAGTTTTTAGCAATCAATCCATGCCAACTTCAAATGCAATCTGCACAATCATGAAGCTCCAAGAAAATGATTAATACTTCAAAACCATAGGGAACTAACCAAATCATTGTCAAAATTCCAACTCTTGAATCAGGAACATATCATGATATCATGATCTAAGATCTTCTCAAAAGAAAATCATATGCTCCAATGAACATATTCTACTTCCAAGAGCACCTGTATCATGCCAAAAACTCTAAAGCATGATCAAGAGTGCATCATGACATAATAATATACATCCTCTAAACCAACAATCATATATCAAAGACTAATAGGTTATAAACTCAAAACCTCACTGAAAACTCCAAGAGTCCTCCATGGAAAACCAAGATGCCAACACTTCAAAAAAACATGAAGATCGAGCATCCTCTGTCAATAGAACCAAAAGTGTTAATGAACCCTTACTGCAAACTAAAGGCATAATTCAAGAGCTTCTTATGACATCAACAACCATTGCAAAAGATCATTCATCTTCTAAAAAGATTATGCAAGGCTCACAACACTGCAACAATGATGTGGTTTAGAACCAATATCTTGAAACAAAGAAGATAGGATACATTATGAAACTGCAAAAAAATTCCATTGAAAGTGATACCAAGTTATGCATGGTATCATGATCAACATCATTACCAAAACTCCACTAAAAGTGAAAAAAATTCTAATGCAACATAACTTTACTACTATAAATTCCAATGAATAACTAAATCAGGTACTCCAAACTACCCTTTTGTCTCAATACAAAAAATACCAATGCAATTTCCCAATATGAGAAATACCAATACAATTTAGGTGACCAAGAAGAGGCCTACCAAATAGAACCCACATCAACTTATTCACAAGATCTACACACATGCAACATCTCATAGTAGAAAAACATGATCAATGCTTCGACCTTTAATAATTGAAAAAATAGATTGAACCATACATTAGTATCATGTAGAACAAATGTAACCAGATATAACATGAAGATTTCCAAGACTCAAACACTAGAATCAACTCTAGATCTGATTTGCCAAAAAAACCACATAGGAGAAACTATAGATTATAAGAACCCAACAAGCAGGTTTGCAAATCTGAAATTGTTTCCATCTAGAAAGTATCTAAACACAATTTTTCATAGATCTACAAACCACATATTTTGATTAACATGTAAAACCTACAAAACCATATCTCTGTAAATCTGAAGCCACTTAAACATCCAAATATTCACACCAATGAACACCATCAAATATTTCATTTGAAATAATGGAATATCATAGATCTACAAACCCACAATCTTTTGAAACGGGAAAATTATGAAAACCTACATATTCAAAATAGCATGAATATGAGAAAGGAGAAACCAGGTTGTTCAAGGGTTTCCATATCATAACAATACCAACTCCACAACCTCCATACAACCAGTGATAAATCATCCCATGCTTTCATGTAACCATGGACTGAAACCATGAACCCAACATAAGCACTCCAAACTGTAATTGAAGAAATGAGTGATTTTTCATGTGATTAAGGAACCAAAAATAACCATCCAACATAAACACCATTTCACTGCACATGACCACAAGGTAAAGGAATAAAACCACCAAACAAGGGAATATATAGATATTGTCAAAATGGAGCTCCACATCGCTATCACGTGATCAACTCCATAAAGATCCATAACCTTGAGCCTCAAGTTCCCAACAAAGATTCTTTTGACAATATCCATCTGAGAATTAAGTACCATGGCTTCCAAACACAGAGATCTACAAAAAAATGTTAATACATAGAGCTTCCCCTGCAACCAAATTAGCTTCAAGACTTTAGAAAAAAAAACATCCATCTCTCACTACAACCAATAGATTTGATACCACATGTTTGAAAAAGGGAAAGAGAATAAGGTAAAGTTGTAGCTATGTAGCTTTAAAATGTTTTCAAATATGAAATTAATCGCATGTGCAAATCTGAAAATTACTTTCAATTTAGACGTTAGAGTATTTCTCCAATTTAATCAATGTAGTAGAATAAAATAGCTTGCAAGAAGAAGACAAATATTTACGTGGATAAACCCCTAAGAGAGAAAACTCCACACCAAATGTGTTTATGCTTGTATTAAATCTCTTGTGAAAGATTACTTTCAATATTGAAATCCTTCGATTCCTTGATGCACTTCAAAAGTTTCTTCAATCTTCAAACCTATAAAAACTTCAAAAGATTCTTCCTTTTTTTCTTCAAAAGCTTCTTGTTTTTCTTCTTCAAAAGCTTCTTGCATTTTTTCTTCAAAAGATTCTTGCTTTTTTCTTCTAATTCTTTTTCACTATTCAAGTCTCTGGAAAATGTATGGGGCTTTTTAATTAATACAAAAAATTATTAATTCAAAAGCCTAATTCGAAAGCTTGAAACTTAAATTACAATCAATTGTAATAGATAACATAGGAACAAATCCTCATGCAAAAAACCAAGTGCTCTAAATAGAGGAGACTAAAGTCAAACAAAGTCAAGCTTCTTGTTAGCTTCCTATCTAGATGTGGGCGCCCAAGTTTTCCCAAGCAAACTTAGCCAACATCAAATACATTTCCAAATAAAAGAAACAACAGAAAGCCCTCAAATTGGGTATCCAAGTTTACCCAATCTTTTTCTATTAACTGAAGTGATCAACACACACCAATCTCATGCAAACAACATGCAAGATTGATCTCCCCAAAGTTTTTATGAATTACCTTGTTCTATACATGCAAGTGACATGCAAACACCTGATTCAACATGCAATTGATACCCATGATCTGAAACACTAAGATGTACCATTATGCATGTTTCTGGAGTTACAGTGTTCTACAAGTAATCTCTCAAAACTGACATGCAACAACATGCAAGCACATGCAAGTCCATAGGAGTGACATGCAACAACATGCAAGCACATGCAAGTGACATGCAACAACAAGAAATCACATGCAAGTCCATATGAGTGACATGCAAGCACATGCAAGTCCATAGGAGTGACATGCAACAACATGCCAGCACATGCAAGTCCATAGAAGCAACATACAACAACATGAAAGCACAAGCAAGTGATATGCAACAACATGCTAGCACATGCAAGTGACATGCAATAACATGCAAGCACATGCAAGTAACATGCAAAAACATGCAAGCACATGCAAGTATATTGTAACAACATGCAAGAAAATACAAGTGACATGCAAAAATATGCAAGTCCATGCAAGCTTTTATGAACTCATGCAAGGAATGTCCAATTTATGCATCTCTAACACTTTAGTTAACTCCAACATTATATCAGTGCAAGGTGTCTCAACATTATCCACTCATGTACATAAAAAAGCACAACTCCAAGTCTAAATATAAGTCCCCATCAAAAGGGGACACCCAAATTTAACTCCCACTTAATAGGAGTTATCAAACTCTCAAGATAGACTTAGGAGAAGTTGACAAAGTCTTTATGGCCCCCACTCTAAAAATGGACGCCCAAGTTTGACCTTATCAATTAGGAATTGATTGCAAAAGTCAAAGTGATATAATTAATAAATAATTAATCTCTCAAAGCCCTTATGTAATGGGGAACACATTCCAAGAACTTTGGAGACACATGAATTGGTTAGGATTGCGTGTTAATGGCAACTTATCCCAACACATGCTCATCAATCCTAGGCACTGCTCCTAGAAATTCTACAATGAGGGTAAAACTATCCCCTTTAGCAGTAATACCCACTTAAGTTTGCTTTTAATACTCTGATGAACCTCATGCACTTGAACTATAACTTTGGGCTCATGTTCTAGGCATCTTTGAAAGGCTTTATCATTACTCTAAATAGTAGGAGCTTTTCTGTTTGTGTTACCCAAACTCTCATGATGTGAAGATTTGCAAGCAACCTTCCAACATCTCTTTTGCCCTTTTAGTAGTTGTAGTAGCTTCTTTGATTTTTCATTGGAGAACCCACCTTTGTCATTGACTCTGAAAAGATTGTATCTCATATTCATTTCTTCTCCCCTCCTTACAAAGTTGAAGAAGCTCCTTCTCACGAAAATCTTTCCAACACCGAAATTTCTCTGCCTCTTGTTTATTCTTATTTTGCAACTGAACCTTTTGTGCCTTGATAAATTGTATTTCTTCCTGCAAGCACTTTGCTACTTCATCCCTTCTTTGTTTTTACTTTATAAGCCGAAATTGACTTTCTTTCTTTTTTCCTTGAATATGAGATCTGTGTTTCAAGCATTTTCAAATTTTTCCAATAAACTTCCTACATCTTTTGAGTTTGTCCCTCAGTTATGTTAGCAAGGGTCTCAAATTCTACATGCAAATAGTCTCTCACCTTCTGTACAACCTTTTACTCTTCATGTTCCATAAGATTTTTGCCAAAATGTTGCTTGAGAATTGTAGTGTCAACTTTTCCAAGCAATTTCATCTCCATCTCTTTCTATTCCAACTATTTATTAAGTTCATGTAACTCCTTTTCCATTGTGTCTTGTAGCAAATTATGTTCCCACTATTTTGCCACTTATTCAACTTTCCTAGTTTATTCACTTTCCATAGGACCTAAAATTATCCTCCCTATTTCCATAAAATGTGAGCCATATGCGAAATGTATATCAGATGACATCAACCTATTACTTTCTAATCCATGTGCAATAGCAATAATTGTTGCTTCTACAATAGAGGATGATACATCTATTGCTTTGACAACACTTGCTAATACAAATATGTTGATGTCCTTATTGGGCAACACATCAAGCTTACCAATCCATACATGTATTATACTATCAACATATGCAACCCACTTTCGTAATGGAATATTAAAATATGTATGTGACTGCTCATTTACTATTGAGTGATCTACATTCATGAAAATTTGTCCCTGATCTACTCAAGTGACATTTTCCTTGAGGGCACTGGCAGATAGGAGATGCCATGTCTTGGAACCTTGCAATTGATCCTTGAGTTGCAACCATTGAAATTCCATGAACTTGTTAGTGATCACAACATATTCTTTACGTTTCTCCTTGTGTCTAAGAATGTCCCCCGAGTCCCATACCATTTTGTATAAACAAAATTGCATCCTTAACCCTTTCATCATGACACAAAGTTTGCAACAATACAATACAAAGTAATAAATCAAGGATATGACCATCAAAATGCTTACCATAATCTATCATCAAATACTCCGCGGTAACTACCTCCATTTGGTCTTCAAGTGTGGTGAAGTGACAACTTGGTGAATGCATCCATTGTCCTTTAGTGTCCATGTTGTCCTCTTCTAGACCTGTCATGTGCAAACCAAAAGTCTCCTTCTCATTACTACAAACTAACCCATCAACAAGCTCATCGATCTTGGAGGAAAAGAGTTCAAATGTTTCTTGGTTAACCTCCATGTAGTTGATGTGTATCATCATAGAGTTTTCTTGATAAACTTGTAGTTCCTCCACATGGGGGTCAATCTTAGTCAAATCATTTTACACAACAACATAACTAATATCTTGCATATCATCATCACATGGTCCAATCTTTTTCATATATTGCAAATCATTATTACATGGTTTAATTACTTCCATACCTGAAAAATTGGGTGGATGTTTCTTGGACATCATTTGCATTTATTGACACATCTCCAACACACATACTGTTCCTTGTTAGGGTAGATGTTTTGCTGATCTTGGTCCTTAATACCTTTTGTCGTTGAGGTTCTCTCAACTTACCTTTGTGTGATGAACTCCTTGGGTTCGAATATGAAGATTGGTTGAGTCTCAATATCCTATGGTTTTGATTTTGTTATTTCTTCACTTTTTATCCATAGCCCTCCTATCTTGAGATCCATAAACTCTTTGAAAGGTATTGCATTCTGAATGTCTTGCCTTATTCCTACTTCTTCTTTCCTATACACTCCCAATTCAAAATCCAAATTAGATCCAAGTGTTAGAATGTGCCTAACATCTCCCCTTGGGCTTTTTGACATGGTTTAACAACCTCTTGTTGGTCCTTAATTGGGATGGTAATGATTTCCTAAACAAGTGTGCCTTTGGGAAAAACAACCAGCTCTACATCTAATAAGTGGTATCAGAGCAGGGTTACGGGTTCGAATCACCTTGGGTAACGCTGAGGAGGAGATTGTTGGAGTGTGTCCAACATCTCCCCTCAGGATTTGTGACATAGTTTAACATCCTCCCACTAGTCCTTAACTAGGATGGTAGCAGTTTCCTGAACAGGTGCGCCTTTTGAGAAAAACAACCAGCTCAACATCCAATACCAAGTTCTTCCTTTTTCTTCTTTAACCCTCTTGTATTTTTAATTTGTAATATTCTAGCTATACTTTGCATTCTACTTTGGAATTGTTCCATTGACCTGACCATTCTAACTTGGATCGTTTGTATTTGTAACATTGTCTCTTAAAAACATTCTTTATTTCTTCCATTTTGACAAACCTAAACATTCCTTCCATGATTGATTTACTCTATAGCTAGCAGGATCATGCTCTCATACCATGGTAATATCGTAGGGAAGATGAAATTTTGATCTAAGGTTTTTGCATTGATTTTGTGTTATTAAACATCAAATGAAACTCCAAATCTAGGATATACTATTCCAAGCTTCTAATGTAGGGAACACATTAGAATCGAACTGTTATTTGGTACTGCTATAATTTTGAGATATCATCCATGTAATGATCTCATGTTCATAGGTTGGTGGGACATGGGGGCATATAGAAATATCTTTGAGGTTTAAGGTGTGTGAATTCATATTTTAGCTGAGGATGGTTTTGAAACCCATGCCCTAGCATTGACTCAGTCCCTAAGCCTGAAAGAAGGTGAGAAAAGAGAGTTTCTTTAAGTGTTTTTTTGGTGAACAACTAGAGAGAAGAATTGTGGCATGGAGAGTGGGTGAGTATGTTTAATGATGAAAACATTTGGAAATTTAGTCATTGCTGGATGGAGTGATCTTCAAGGCAGAAGGAGGAGACATATTAATGGAAGAGTATGGGCACAAGACATGAGAGGTCCCCATTTTTTCATGCCATTACTGAGGCATGGGATTCCCTCACTTTCTTCATGATGAGGCTCTGATGACTGGATAGGAGAGGGAGGACATGCAATAGGGGGCATGAGAAGGGAAGGTAGAAGAAGAAAGAAGAGTAGTTGGTTTAGATTCATCCTTTGCAATTTTTCAAAACTCTGGGTAAGATTTTGTGCATCCTCATCTACATATATGTATATTAGTGCAATAGTAACTATAATATATGTATCTATATGGTCTCTATTTATTGTAAACCTTATGGATGTCCACATTTTGCACATATAACCCCATTATGGGTATGAATGTGGAACTTGGCTTCACATCTGCTTATTGCATTAATTGGAAAAATTTTCTGAACCCATTTTCAACATATCTATTTTGTGTTTGGAAGTATCCTTATATCTGAACTTGGCTTTTGAACTTAACCAATCATTGTGGTAGATTCATGAGACCACATTGAGGTTTTGTCAAACAGATCACATACATAGTCTTGAGTCTTTTATTGAGCTGTGATCTTGAGTCTTTTATTGAGCAGTTCACGTGCTTTAGCTTTGTTCCAAACTTTGCATATAAATCAACCAAATTCCCCTTTATGTCTCGAGTTGTGAGTTGCAAGTTCATTTGCTTGAAAGTATTTTAAGCTATAGTAATTGGATTTACATCTGTCATCTACTTTTGCATTGGTTCAAAAGCTTATGTAGCCGATCAACAAATCCATTTTGTACTTATCCCTACCATCATGGCAGCTTATGAGACCATATTGCTAAGACATTTTGTCAAATAGCTCAAGTGCTTTGTCTTGGCATGGGATGGAAAGATGATGGTGTCAACTGTGGCATTTGACTTTACATTCACCAATTTCATTAGATTGAAAGTCTCTAAAGTCCTTTTTTAACAAATCCATTATGTGCATATCCTACAATTTATGTAGTCCATGAAGCTACTTTCCTTGAGCCATTCTATCAAACAGATCATGCCTTGTCCCTACTTCCACATTTTGTTTACGTATCTGCCAGTGCACTTGCAATTACAACATTTGAAATATTTTCCCCTGTCGTTATACCTTGTTGGATGTCCTTGTCCTATTTGAAAGTTGCCATTAGACATAGGCAGGGAGGATGTTGTCGCAGGTTGTGGAATTTGGCCTTATACCAGCCAGATGCACTTGCTTGAAATTTTCTTAAGAATTGTCAACAAACCCATCTTCTACTTACCATGTGACTATTGCAGTCCATGAGACCACATTTCTTTTAGGCATTTTGTGAAACAGTTCACATGCCTTGTCTATGCTCCACTTTCACATACATTTTTACCAGTGTGATCTTGACTTCAATATCTGACAAGAAATCCTCTCTCCTATACTTGATGGAGGTCCATACCCTGTTTCAAGGCATTGAATTGAATCTTTGGCTATTTTATGTAAGTTTCAATTAAAAAAATCTATAAAAATTATGGTTTTACATGCTGGAAACCAGGCACTTGATTGAAATTATGGTCAGTTAATATTACATAGAAAGCACATATTGGTAATGGTCTCCAATTCCTAGAGTTGAGATTTATGTGGAACCAACGATAAAATCAACTTGGTTTTCGTCTTTAATATTTTTCTAGTTTCAATGCACATATGAATATTTTGTTATATGACTCAACTTGGTATCGATGTAACTACATAGGCGCCTTTATTGTTGTGATAG
Source organism: Cunninghamia lanceolata (assembly GCA_027924645.1). Taxonomy (NCBI): domain Eukaryota; kingdom Viridiplantae; phylum Streptophyta; class Pinopsida; order Cupressales; family Cupressaceae; genus Cunninghamia; species Cunninghamia lanceolata. The sequence goes on from BSBN01000413.1 coordinate 685,304, forward strand.
TAAGTGCATATTAATTGTGCAATAGTAAGGTTTTAAATTTGAGCTACTTCTTGTTCTTGAATGCATGTGGGTAATTCTAAGTCCTTTTAGAGTTGTTGGGGATCATGACTGGTTATTGGATTGTTTTAGTTGGGTTTTGTATGCCTCATTTGGTTAAATGAGATGAGATTAGGTCTAGGATATCGAGTCCTCATGCATGGCCTTGAGCACTTATAAATGGTAAGGATGCATACGAGAAGGCCTATCCATCTATGGGGCATCGAGTTATCCATCTGTGAGGTGTTGATTCAGGCATGTTTGAGTCTCCTCGTTAGCATGAGTAGTATATTTGATTCCATGTGATGACATCCCTTTGAGCACACATGATGACTCCCCATCTGATCTAAACTCTAGTGTCTAGTGCCTTGATAGTCATGAGTAGTAGCCGACATTCTATTTGATGAGCATCTCTATGTTATGACTATGGCATTATACATTATTTTCCATGTCTGCTTCGTGATTGATGTGAGTGTTGGCCATCTTGGATACCCTTTCCTTGTTACTTGTATTTGGGCCTTGTGACTATCTCCAAGCATGGTGGGGTGGTCTCGTATGAGTCCACATGTTTGGGAGGCATTGCCACCACCATTGGGGATCGGTGAACAGGTTATTGGAGCACTAGATTAGAGATATTATCACTCTCCGGTAATCTATCTATTGTTGTACCTATTCAGTCATTATATCATATTCAGGACTATGTTATTGTACTTGTATATCATACTCATGGCTATGCCATTGCACTGTATATTCTTTTATGTAAGTGTACTCTCTTAAGAGAGAAGATGTAACCATGCAAATTAATGAAAAGAAATGAGATGTTTCCTATTTGGTTTACAGATTCCGGTGTGAGTATCAGATCCGCTTGTACTATGGTGATTTTGGATTCATGATTATAATATGGAATGGTTTGTAGGAACATTTTAGTTGGTGTTTAAAACAAACGTAGTTTATTAATGTTTCTCTAGAGAGTGATTTAGTCCTCTCCCTTGGGTTGTGCATTCAACCATACTTGCCCATGAATATTGTCAATCTATCGAATTGAAAACCATATCTGTGTATGTTATCACTTGTTATTCAAAAATAAAATTATCTTGTCCTCTTTTGGCCCTAAACCTTCAGGGTTGCGGGGTGGGATGTTACTGTTGATGTGTAAAATTGCATAGGTTCCAACACCAACATGGGAAGTTTCAAGAATGTAGGACTTGCTACTTGAAACAACCTCCATATTTTACAGAAGCTGGCTCTTCCTATTTCGAATGGGGTTTTGATTAAAGGGGAGAAGAAGAAACAAGATTATAAATACAATAATTAAAATCCTAACTCTATGGTGATGCACCTAAATGAAATGTATTTCCTTAACTAGCACAGTGAACAATTCTTAAGATTCAACTATATTAAAGAGTAGATGTTGCATGATCAATATAGACAGATTGTAAATGAATTAAAAGATCAAAGGTTAAACTTAGAAGATTTATGCAAAGACACAGATAATATCACCAATGGAACAGAACAGAGCTTCTTTCATTAACAATTTAGCAAATACAAAAGGCATGGTGACATGCATAGGTATATTAGCTTTCTTCTCAGAAATAGCTAGACTAAGGTAAATGATACAATCTGGTCACAACAAGATCTCCCAACTTTCTAATTAATTATTTTTTGAATTACAATATCTTCCTATATACATAGCCACAAAATTTGCCTCAAAACCACCTATAATTGCCTAAAATCTTCAATGACATCAACATAATTAGACTTAACTGGGACTCGATCTGACACTAAGATTTCTCTGAATCTACAACTGTCTTTCCTTGTGTGCTCATTGGCTAAGCAATAAATATGTGGCATATTAGCTGTATTTCTATTGAGACACATGGTAGCACCCGCGAGCTTTAAATAGATTCAAAATATATCACGCGGCAACTTTAGCTTAACACTTAGTTTCTTTCCCTTCGAAACAAGGCACATAAAATAATGCCACTTGTCGTCGTCTGCCAGACTTTGAAACTTAATATGTGGTGGTTTTTGTAGCAAAACTAAGACACTTGGCATTCTCCACCAATACTTAAAGCTCTCTATATTTATACGTCGAGCACCTACGGCTATGACACTTGCCACCTTCCACAACATTAATAACTGTGACATATTGTATGGGACCCGCCACATAGTTCCCACACAGAGAAACAATATTGTGACACATGGTGCCTCCCACTTAAAGCAAAATGGAAATGTGGTGCCCTCTGGTAATATCAATAGCTTTATGAAAAAGGTCCCTTGGAATCCTACGGAGATGACACCTATCATACTTACAACAAAATATACATGTCTTCACCCGAGAGCATCAAAATTAGAGTAGTTCGACCCTCTACTTTCGCCATGTGGCACACTCTGCACAAGCTATAAAAATGTGACATTATTGTGGTCCCACCATATATGCCAATACTAACAAATCTTATCAAAAAGAGATACACACGGTAGCATCCATACACATTATAAAAGGACACTCAGTAACACCCGCGGGCTTGCTGTATCAAAAGAAACTTTTGTCATGGATTCTGGCATCAACATGCGGCACACTCCGCAGTGGGCAAGAAACTTCAATAAAAGAAACACTGTCGTAGATATGTGGTGCATTCTGGCAACATCATAGAAAAGAAGCATATGGAAGAAACATGTGGCACACTCCATGGAACACTAAACATTTTTTCCCTATTGCTCCAAAATGACACATGGTGTGATCCATGCATGAGAAACATATAGCCACAAAAAAAAATAGCAATTGGAAATACTGAGACAAAAACCAAGCTGAAACAAAATGTAGAGTTTTTTAGCTCTACAGTTCATGGCGACTACAAGGACTTCTGGGGCTGCTCAGAAAGAACTCCAAAAAGAAACAAAAATGTAGTCCCACTGTCAAATGAAAACTCAATCATAAATTTTGCAATGCAACTTGGTAAACAGACCATTCTAAATCTGACAATCCCTGTCTACTCTGTAAATCCTTGAAAACAAAATCTAAATTGATGATATCTTTGTGGGAAAAAGATTACAAAATCTAAACTACAACACGTAATTGAAACTCAAGCTTAGCCATTACAACCAGGACAACTTCCACTTCTCCCACACTGGAGGAATCATTCAGACCTTGAAAAATAGTCTTATCTTTTTTTTTTGTCAACAATAATGCCTTTATTTCATCAATCATTAACACTGTATTACTATCAGAAAAAGGTGAAGGCAAACCCAACTACACTAAATCCTCAATATGTTTCTTCATATTCTTGATTGCTTTGACTATATCCAAGAGTTCCTTACAATTCATGGTAGTAGAGTTATAGCTCAAAACTTCATTCACCCTTTTGGCAGCACCCATTCTATCACTTATACCAGCTACAGATAGAGTCTCATCAGATGTGTCATATAGTTTCTGTAACAGAAGTTGAGAATCTGAAACCCTCAATGAAACAATAGACAACATTGCTTACACAAAAGACTCTACTTTCTCACATAATTATTGGGCATTTAACAAGAAGGTAAGAGATGGCTTAAGTTGTATAATCTCCTCAGAGATTCTTTTCCACACAGATGCATATAACTCCTTCACCAAATTCAAAACCCCTGTAGTTTGTGGCCTTTGTTCTAACTTAATTGTTAGTTTCTTTGTCTTTTGTTGCTCAGTCATAAGATGTGCTTGAGTTGTACTATTCAGATTTTGCTCCTTTAAAAGTGCCTATTGTAGTTGTGATGCTTCTTGTAATTTGTCTTGATACCCTTTCTCTATAGTGGCCTTCTCTTTCCTCAATGTAGCAACAAAACCTTTCTCTTGTGCCAACTCAACCTTTAAGGATGCAACCTGGGCCTGGGATGCCTGATGTGTTTTCAAAGAAATAGTAGATTGCAACTCCTTGTTCAAGGTGTCAGTTTCATTAACCTTGGCTTGTATCTCCCAAGTTAAACTACTGCTATTAGCCTTCTCTTGTGTCAAAGTAGATTCAACCTTTTGTAACCTTTTGAACACCTTCAAGTAATCAGTGGCAACTGTTGAAGTAGTTTCATTCATTAATTCAACTTGGTCCTATGGCCTGAAAAGAGATAGATCCATAGCTACTACATTCATTGAATAGTCCTGAGGTTGCATCTGCTCATTAGGTTTGATCACACTGGGAGCCAAATGTGTGATAGTAAAAGACTATTGAATGGGATCAAACAAAGACTTTATGTGAGCTACAACAAGGCTCTTATTCTATTTCTTTCTTTCCTTCTCCATCCAAGCTTCTCTTGCTTTTGTTGTTGTGTTAGCCTAGGCTTGAAAACTAGGAGGTGATGTAATATATCCTCCAACAAACGGATGACCTTGAGGCAAACCATAAGGGATGGTAGTTTTTTGTTGGCTAGGATCAAATTGAGGTGAGGTCCGCTTGGGCATGGATGGAAAAAATAGAGGTAAGGATATGGCCTATGAAGACATGGCTATGGAACTAGCAATTGGGGAAAAAATTTGTGAAGGTGCAATAGAAGTGGCAGGAGATGTGGAAACTTGGGTAAATTGGGTTGTCACTCCTAAATAAGAAGAAATAGAAGTAGGGGAAAAGAGAGAAGAAGTACTTACCTGAGCCACTGATGAGATGATAGGGGCTTGTTGTTGCTGGGGCATTGATACTTTTCCCTTTGTGCCTTCTTCTGGTAATATCAACCTACTTATCTTCTTCTAGGGCCTATCTGATGCCTCTTCTAGGTCTTCTTCTTCAACATTGATTAATTCTTGTTACAAAGGCGCCTCTCTAAGACCCCCATATGCCAAAGCTATATGGGTCCTGGGAGGCAACAGTGGTATAATCTCCTTTTTCTTTTGTAAGGCAGTAAGAGATGGAGGCCATTGGGCTCTTGGAGCTAAAGCTGATGCTCGCCATGTCTCTTGAGCATCTTGCCCTTTTTGTATCCTCTCTTCCAGTTCTACTACTCCTAGAGTGTCCCTTGGAATGTTACTTGTGTCAGGACTAGAAACTAGGGTCATATGAAAATCATCCCATACAGTTTCCCATTCTTCATCAGTTTCAACATTTCCAAAGGTATCAGTAAATTCAGATATTTCTTGTCTATACTTCCAGTGAGCTATAATTTTTTCTGCACTCCAATCTTTCTTCTTCAGGGTAGCTCTAAGATCGGTAGTCATTATCCTCTTAGGGTCATATTCTTGTACCTTTGTATTGAATGTTTCACAGGGCCTGGTACCTTCATCTGGTAAGTCTTTTAGTTCAACATAAATTGCAGGATCATCCTGCTTAGGTGATCTTCTCTTCTCCCAAAAGGGACATTTCTCATGAATAAATTTTGTAGAAACTTTGTTATTGACAATCCAAGAAGCTAAGAAGCTATCTGGATCGTATTTCCATTTATCCTCAACAATCGAAAAAACATAAGCAACCAACTTCTTCAATAGAAGATTTTCAGTTCCTCTAGTCTCAATTTTTATTTCTTTCTAATCCAAGGGACATCATACATTTTCTTTTTCCTCTTCTTATGTCCAAAATTATTATCAATGATAGATACCTGATGAGCCACTTCTAAAAATGTAACCCTAAGGGTCAAGACTTTTGGCAACAGAATAGGTTCTCCAGCAAAGCCATGGACTCTAATGATTGTTGTATGGGCCCCAAAGAAATAATCACAAGGGATTGGCAAGTTGGTTAAGAAACCTCTGAGGCTTTATGTCATCCTATTTTCTATAGGCTCAAGACTTAAATGACCAAAAGCGGATGCAACAAAACATTCTACAAATTCATATGGGTCTGAGGTGTCTGACATAACACAAGTCCATGCAGACACCAAAATAGTTCTATTGCTACCAGACTCTGGGTCATACATATTTAAAGGCATGTATCATTGAAAGAGACAAAAATTTTGATATAACATTAAATGGAATAGGTATGCTGAGTACCTGAAAAACATGATTCTGATGAAAGTCTGGAAGCTGGTCCATCATAGCTGCAGAGATTTGTTCTGCAAAGTCAAGTTAGTACTCTTGAGACTTATCCATAGTTTTCAATCTAAAAATCACTGCAAGCTGCCAATCATGTACTATAGAATCATCATACTAGCCAAAGATAAAAAATAGCATGGTGAGGGCATCTTGAACATCAGCATAGAACTAAGCACGACCTGTGGGCAGTGAAGGCAACTAGGTATTCTCATTGCCTAAATGCATCTCAGTGTTTAGAAACTTCACCTTACTGTGTAGGTTTCCCCATGTAGCTTGTAACTTAGAAATAGTAGGAAATGTGGATCATGTTGTAAAGCCAACATATCTCTAATTTCTTTAGAGGTTATTTGGACCATGAAGGGGCCACTTTGAATAGAAAGAGATGAAGGATGAAACAATTCTGCACATAGGTTAATCAATTTAGGGCACGGGTGGACATTAGGAACTACAAACTCTGCCAATTGAGACATCCATACTCTCATTCGAAAGGTATCCCATTGCCCTTTTGATGCATGGATGAGGCACCTTTGGTGAGCTCCCTCTTGGAGATTCTTGGTGTTCTTCTACATATGTGTGTCGAAAATGCCATCTGCATAATCTTTCACCTATGTTGTTGTTAGATCTAGGGCACACAACTGAGAGGGGGGTGAATCAGTTGTACAAAACTTGCTCCAATTCAAATACTTAAATCCTCTTGTTATTTAATAGCATATCAATTAATCACTTATGAAAGCATAAAGCATAAACACCAGAGCAAAAACACATCAACACATGATACACCAAGATTTTGATGTGGAAACCCTGGTCAAGGGAAAAACCACGAGGTGATTAACCCAAGGATTATTCTCTATTAGAAGAATAAGAAAAAAATAGATGGCACATGCCAATTAGGGCTCATTGCCTGAGCACACTGCTCACAAGAGGCACACTGCCTACAAGAGACACACTGTCTACAAGGTAACAAGTATTACAAACTTGAATTGGAGATTAACATCTTTACCATGTCTGGATTAGTTCCATTTAAGCCCGAAAACTCCTGCCCTACCTTTCCCACTTCTCTTCGCTATACCACACTCATCCACACAAAGACACACACCAAAAAGAATTCACAATCCCTTATTTATACAAGGCATCGACTTAGGAACAATCATCTAAGTTGGCAAACATCTACAAGATCATTCGCGAGACGTGTAATACATCCGGTCAGCCTATCTCAGGAAGAACACCAATATGCGTGGTTATTCTTCAAATGTAAACTCTAAATTCAATGTAGACCACCAATAAGAATTGTACATGATCCAAAGATCACCAAAACCTTTCCTGAGTCATCAAGAACATCCGCACTTTATCAGCTTATTGGAATTTTTATGTTCTTCATCTGGAACTTCAGGAACACAGTCTATCATCACTGTCATAATGAAAAAGGTGCTTCTGGACCTCCAAACCATGAACAAATCTAATTGTCACTTCACACAAACTTCTTCAACACTCTCTCCAATCCACAGAATGAGATAATGCAATTGCGGATCTCACCGGACCAATCTGTGACACTCTGTCACCACTGAATACCTGTCAGAACTGGTTCTACTTGAGTGATCATAACTTCTCCAGATATTCATGCGGACCTCTAAAATCTTGACTGGAACATCTCAAGACTCATATCTACAAACCCTTTAAACCACATCCTCTAATCCTCAATCTGTTGAGGGCTTTTTCCTTCTTCTCATCACTGTTCTTCACTATTCCTGATTGAGACTAATTTCCTCAATAACCTCAGCACACAGCACATCCAATCCTTCTCATTAATGCAATATAAGTATGTTGACATCAATGACAACACTGGTTATCCTCATACTTGCAACAATCTCCCCCTTTGTCATTGATGGCAACATATGATGTGAAAAACCATCTAGACAAGAACTTCTTTCTGTCACAGCTCCCCCTATCAGCAACAACTCTTCACATGTCTTCTCTTTCTTTACTACTCCCCCTTTGATCATCAACCACTTGTTTTTTACATGTCTTCTCTCCCCCTTTGACATTAATGGCAAAGGGATCATACTTGCAATTCTAACTCATTAGAATCATACTAGCTGCTCCCCCTGAGTAGCAGCTCCCCATCATCAATCAAGATCACAAGATATGACTGTGATATCCATCAGACTAATACACATCTGTACATCCTAGTTTATCACCGGAGGGGCCATGACCCCTAACTTCTCCCTGAGATACTCAAAAAAGTCCTTGGGAAGAGGTTTAGTAAAAATATCTGCAAGTTGATCCTTGGAGGGCACATACTCCAATTTGACTTCATCCTTGTTCACTTGCTCTCTCAGAAAGTGAAATTTGATAGAAATATGCTTGGTCTTAGAATGTAATACCAAATTCTTAGAAATTTTTATTGCACTTGAATTATCACAAAAAATTGTGATAGGCTCCTCATACTCTACTTGCATATCTCTTAGCATCTGCTTCATCCACAAAAGTTGAGTGCAACTTCCTGCTGTTGCAATGTATTCTGCTTCAGTTGTAGACAGGGATATTGCCTCTTGTTTCTTGCTTAACCAAGAAACCAACCTTTTTCCCAAAAAGAATGCTCCTCCACTTGTACTCTTCCTATCATCCACATCTCCTGCCCAATCTGCATCTGTATATGCATGAAGAGAAAAATTATGATCTCTAGGATACCATAGACCATACTCAACTGTTCCTTTTAAGTACCTAAAAATTCTTTTGATTGCCATGACATGAAATTCTCTAGGATCAGCCTGGAATCTTGCCACAAGACCAACAACCTACATTATATCTAGTCTAGTCTGAGTGAGATACAATAGTCCTCCAATCATTGATCTGTACTTTGTCTGATCTATCTTAGGAGAGTCATCAGTATTGCTCAACTTACATTCGGTAGCCATGGGAGTGTTCATAGGCTTTGAATCTTCCATTCCAAATTTCTTCAATAGTTCTTTCACATATTTGGTCTAAGAGATAAAGATTCCTTTCTTTGTCTGAGTAACTTGCAGACCCAAGAAGAAATTCATTTCACCAAGCATTGACATTTCAAACTCACTTTTCATTTGGTTTGCAAAGATTTTACACATATTGTCTCTTCCACCAAAGATGATATCATCAACAAATACTTCAACAATCAAGATGTTTTCATGATCAATTTTGAAATATAGGTTACTATCAGCAGTACCTTTGTTGAAACCAATCCTCAAAAGATGTTTGTCTAGCCTTTCATACCATGCTCTTAGAGCTTGCTTTAGACCATACAGTGCCTTCTTTAATTTGTAGACCATATCACCATGCTCAGATAACTGAAATCCATCCGGTTGTTCAATGTACACCTCTTCTTCTAAGTCACCATTCAAGAAGGCAAATTTGACATCCATCTAATATACTTTGAAATCTTTGAAGGCAGCAAATGCAAGAAATAGTCTGATTGCTTCAATTCTTGCCACTGGAGCAAAGGTTTCCTCAAAATCAATCCCTTCTATTTGAGAGTAGCTTTTGCAGATTAATATGGCTTTGTTTCTGATTACTTCACCAACTTCATTTAGTTTGTTCCGGAAGACCCATTTGGTTCCAATCACATTCTTGTTACTAGGTCTAGAAACAAGATCCCAAGTGTGATTTTTCTCAATTTGTATCAACTCTTCCTCCATTGCTTTGGTCCAATTTTTATCATTGCAGGCTTCATTTATTGTCTTAGGTTCAATCTTTGAAATCAGACATTCATCTAAATTTTGAGCAATTTTCCTTCTAGTTTGCACACCTCTACTTTTGTCACCTATGATCTGATCTTCAGAGTGGTTCAGTCTTACATACCTTAGAATTTTGGGAGTTTCTTGTACTTCTATTTCTTGATTAGGCTCATTCAGACCTATCTCTTCTTCTTGATTTACCGGATTAGTCTGAATCTAACTTTTAGGAGAGGATTGAGCTCCTTGAACCAGAACACTATCTTGATCATCTTCATCATACTCATAGAATCTTGAGGGCTTCTTAATTCCTTCATCAACTTTCACATTAGTACTTTCTATCAACTTTTTCAGTCTCTTATTGTAACACCGGTATGCTTTGCTTTGAGTGGAGTAACCCAAGAAAATTCCTTCATCACTTCTAGTATCAAACATTCCTAGATCTTCATCTCTTTTAATGTAACATTTGCTACCGAATACTCTGAAATATCTCATAGTAGGAGTGATGCCAGACCAAAGTTCATAAGGAGTCTTACCAGTATTGCTTCTGATTTGACCTCGATTGAGAGTGTAGACTGCAGTGCTGACAGCTTCTCTCCAAAACATCTGGGGAACATTTGCTTCCATCATCATTGTCTTGGAAGCTTCCTGGATGGTCTGATTCTTTCTTTCTACTACTCCATTCTGCTGAGGAGTCCTAGGAGTAGATAGCTATCTCTTTATACCATGCTTCTCACAAAATCTATGAATTCACCGAATGTGAATTCACCAACTCTATCAGACCTCAAATATTTCAGTTTTAATCTAGTTTGATTCTCTACCATAGCCTTGAAGATTTTGAATTTCTCAAAAGCTTCTAATTTCTCTTTCAGAAAGGTAACCCACATCATCCAGGAATGGTCATCAATCAGTAACATGAAATATCTATCACCTTGCATACTCTTGATTCTTGTCGGACCACATAGATCAGTATGAACTAATTCCAATAATCTAGTAGAGGACTGATCCTTGCTTTTGAAAGAGACTCTGCTCTGTTTACCCAGCTGACATTCTTTGCACAGATTGTTTGTAGGTTTTACCAATTTTGGAAGATCTCTTATAGCCTGAGTATTGCTTATTTTGATGATGTTATCAAAATTTACATGACACATCCTTCTATGCCATAACCAGCTCTGATCAACTTGAACAAATAGACAACTTTTACCAGCACCAACCAAGTGGAAGATATTACCTTTAGTTTGAGTACCGGATGCAATCTCTATTCTGGATCTTTCAAAGATTTTGCATTTTCCATCCTTGAATCAGAGATCATAGCCTTTGTCCACCAACTTTCCAACACTGAGAAGATTGTACTTCAAACCTTCAACATACAGCACATTACCAGTTTTGTTTCTTCCATTAAAAGAAATAGTTCCTCTTCCTCTGATTCTACCAGCAGAATTATCACCAAACTTTACCATTCATCCTTCATACCTCTCCAAATCTAAGAACTTGTTCTTGTCACCTGTCATATGGTGAGAGCATCCACTGTCAATAACCAATCATCCTTCTCTTCAACTTGGGCAGCCAAAGCTCTTTCTACAACCTTATGATTAACAGATTCAGAGGAGATTGGATCTTCTTCCTTGATGGCAATAAACACCCATTCATTTCTAGATTTGTCTCCTATCTCTGATTCATCATCTATTACTCCTTCATTATCATCTTCTTCATGAACATAATAACAATTCTTTTGGAACCTTTATCTGTTAGAATTTGACCTTGTAGATCTTTTCGGACATCTTGAGGCAAAATGACCAATCTTATTGTAGTTGAAGCACTTAAAAGGGAATTTTCCTTCATACTTACCAGATCCTCTTGGCAGTCTCTTTGCAGTGAGGGCTTCAAGTTGAGTTGTTTCTGCTTCTTCCTCTTCCATGTCTCTTCTTGCTTGATCATACCATGACAGCTTCCTTGAAGGGTTTTCTCCCAGATCAAATCTTTGTTTACCTTTTACAGAGGCACTGGCTTTGAATGCAGATTCAGTCTTGGGGGATCATCTCCAAACTTGGTCATTTCAAAAGCAGCTAGTTTACTAGCCAATTGGTCTCTTGTGATAGTTGTATGAGCTCTGAATTCATCAATGGCAACAACCTTGATTTTGTAGGCAGCAGGAAGGGATCTAAGAATTTTGCCAACAATCTCATTTTCATCTAAAACTCCACTAGCATTCCTGATTCCACACACCAGCTCATTTACTCTTGGCATAAAGGTAGTAATGTTTTCATCATCTCTCATCTTCAGTCTTTTAAATTTCCCTTTGAGACTCTGCAACCTTGCACTCTTAACATACTCATCTCTTTCATGCAGAAGTTCCAGTTTAATCCAGATCTCATAGGCAGTTGGTAGGTTAATAACATTTGAGAGCTCTGAGTCAGTTAGTGTGCTTAGAAGAGCCTCTTTGGTTTGTAGATTGTTTTCAGCATCTGTGATTTCGTTTAGAGTTGTTAGACCACCCTGTGGAGGTGTATATGCTTTTGTGACCATGGACAAATATGCTTTTTCCATACACTCCAAATGACATTTCATGTGACCTTTCCAAAGAGAGAAGTTGGTTCCATCAAACTTCAGATTGTCCTTCTTGTATGACGACATCTTGGATCTCCTCAAGCGGTAAAGCTCCTTTTAGAGGAACTTAGCTCTGATACCAATTGTTAGATCTAGGGCACACAACTGAGAGGGGGGGTGAATCAGTTGTACAAAACTTGGTCTAATTCAAATACTTAAATCCTCTTGTTATTCAATAGCATATCAATTAATCACTTATGAAAGCATAAAACATAAACACCAGAGCAAAAACACATCAACACATGATACACCAAGATTTTGACGTGCAAAACTCAGTCAAGGGAAAAGCCACAGGGTGATTAACCCAAGGATTATTCTCTATTAGAAGAATAAGAAAAAAATAGATGGCACATGCCAATTAGGGCTCACTGCCTGAGCACACTGCTCACAAGAGGCACACTGCCTACAAGAGACACACTGTCTACAAGGTAACAAGTATTACAAACTTGAACTGGAGATTGACATCTTTACCATGTCTGGATCAGTTCCATTTTTAGCCTGAAAACTCCTGCCCTACCTTTTGCACTTCTCTTCGCTATACCACACTCATCCACACAAAGACACACACCAAAATGAATTCACAATCCCTTATTTATATAAGGCATTCACTTAGGAACAATCATCTAAGTCGGCAAACATCTACAAGATCATTCGCGAGACGTGTAATACATCCGGTCGGCCTGTCTCAGGAAGAACACCAATATGCGTGGTTATTCTTCAAATGCAAACTCTAAATTCAATGTGGACCGCCAATAAGAACTGTACATGATCCAAAGATCACCAAAACCTTTCCTGAGTCATCAAGAACATCCGCACTTTATCAGCTTACTGGAATTCTTCTACTCTTCATCCAGAACTTCAGGAACACAATCTGTCATCAATGTCATAATGAAAAAGGTGCTTTCAGACCTCCAAACCATGAACAAATCTAATTGTCACTTCACACAAACTTCTTCAACACTCTCTCTAATCTGCAGAATGAGATAATGCAATTCTGGATCTCACTAGACCAATTTGTGACACTCTGTCACCACTGAACACCTACCAGAACCGGTTCTACTTGAGAAATCATAACTTCTCCAGATCTTCATGCGGACCTCTGAAATCTTGACTAGAACATATCAAGACTCATATCTACAAACCCTTTAAACTGCATCCTCTGATCCTAATCTATTGAGGGCTTTTACCTTCTTCTCATCACTGTTCTTCTCTCTTCCTGATTGAGACCGATTTCCTCAATAACCTCAGCACACAACACATCCAATTCTTCTCATTAATGCAATATGAGTATGTTGACATCAATGACAACACTGGTTATCCTCATACTTGCAATAGTTGGATCCATGCACACCCCTTTTTTTGGGACCCTTGTCCATGGATAGATTTCACTTGGTTGTGCGGGTGCAGAGGCATAAGACTTACTGCTCATTAATTTATTAGATTGTTCAAAGATCCCTAGCCCTTCCTGTGGTGATTATGGCTCTTACATTTTGATATCTATTCTCAAAACCTTAGACACTCTTGACACAGAAAGTAAGAAGTTGATAACGAAGCTGAGCTTAGCTAGAAATACAGGTGAGGAATGAAGCTTTGATGTAAACATCAACTTAGAAATGCAGAATGACAATAGCAAATGCAACACTATAAGGGACTCAAAAATTAGCTTAGTGAGGCATAATGAAACAATTAATGATACATCACATCTTTTTAATGGCATTAATGCCAAAAGGCAGTTAGTGTATCTTTTAAAATTTGTATTGGATGGAGTGTCAGATCCGTATTAAAAGTGGCGATCTTCTAAAAAGATGGGTACTTTCTTGAAGTTTAAGGAACTATCGAACGAATTTGATAAATGTAACCGCTAATGAAAGGGACCTCTGTGCTGTAGACACATGTTCTCGGAATAGTTATTTTAAAAGGGAAAAAGTGGGAAAGCAAGACAAATGCGAGAAAAGAATTAATGGACCTAACTAACTATATTACATGGTAAACTCTAAGACTTATGTAAAATGTTTCAAGAAGATCCTATTCACCGGAATCTATTTGGGTTCTCCATTCATAGTCTCTAGCTCAAATGTATTTTATTGCTTCTAGGAATAGATCTTAAAAGGACCCGTCCATAGTGAATCAAACTTGTTGTGTCAGCCTAGCTTAGCAGCTCTCTCATCCCATTTCAGCACTAAAGACCCAACTTCAAAATTTGGATTGGAAGCGTTTTTGTCAAACCAATTTTTAACAATCTATTGATGCTTCATTACTGATTCATGTACCTTTTATCTCTTCTCTTGAGGTTCTAGTAACTCGGCAAGTCTGACTTGCATTGAGCCATTTTCCTCAATTTTCAACTATTTCAACAATTGTAAGGAAGGAATCTCTATACTTAGTGGCATCACTGCATGTTTTCCATAGACTAACTCATATGGAGACATTTTAGTTACTTGCTTTGTTGTGATTCTATCAGCCCATAGTGTTGTATTAAGATATTTGTGCTAGTCTCTCTGATGATCATTTCCTATTCTTTTTATGAGTCTAATTAGGTTCTTATTGGTAGACTCTGCCAAGCCATTGCCTTGTGGATGGTAATTAGAAGAAGTCTTTAGATATATTCCATTTTTTAATGCAAACTCTGACAGTCTGGTTCCCAAAAATGCCTTAGGATTGTCTAATATGATAGTGCTTGAAGGGCCAAACCGGGTAGTTATCCCTTCCAAAAACTCTAAGATTACCTTTTCAGTAGCTTCTTGGAGTGACACTGCTTCACTCCACCTTGTAAAGTAATCTGTTGCAGTAAGGATCCACTTGTACCCCATGTTTGACACTGGATTGATCATGCCAATAAAATCTAAACCCCACTGAGCAAAGGGTTCATCCACTATTATTGGACTTAGAGGCAATGCTGAATTTCTTCTCTTCCCAGTATAGAACTGGCAAGCTTGACACTCCTTGACCATTTGATAGCAATTTGCAAACAGTGTAGGCCATAAATAGCTAGCTTGTGTCACTTTAATTGTAGTAGTCCTTGCCAAAAAATGCCCCCCTAAGGTTCCATGATGAAACTCATGCAGTATCCTTTGGTCTTCATCCCTCGCAACACATCTTAACAGTATTCCATCAATATTCTTGCTAAATATAACATGATTGTTTAGGCTAAAATTGGATTTTGTTAATCTTTGTTGTTTAGATGTTAAAAATCTGCCTCTCCACTAAACATTGAAGGATCTAGGGTTGAGTGGTGAGCACTATCATACCCTAGAGTCACTTTCAGATGTAGGGAAACTTGGATTAAGGAATTAATTATCAAATTTTCCTTCTCCTATGCTCAATTGACCATTAAAACCCTAATTGTGCAAATACGACAACAAATTAATGAATCACGAAAAAACCTCTTACAGACGGGAGTAAAATGTAGAATCATAGAGTACCTATTTTTGGGGTTCCGAAGTGGAACAGTCAGGGACACTGGAGTAGGCACCCAAGTCCAACGTACCTTCTTTTTCAGGGAATTTGGACCTCTTTCAGATGCTGATCAGCCTTGTCACTTCTATTTTATGAAACCTATCTGTGGAGGACACTGGAGTGAGCACCCTAGTCTTTGAAGTGCTCTTTTGTCCATCTTTTCTCCAGATCCTAAATCCCTCATGTCTACCCAACCTTCATGTAACTCCACTTTTTCTGGATGTGACACCTGTAACCTACAATCATAAGACTTAGTTTGGGGGTTGTGGTGTTTAGAGGTTTGCCTCAGTCAAACCCCAGAGGACACTTAAGTCTCTGAACACTGTTGTAAGATAAAGAGGGCATGCCCTTGTGAGGCAGAGGCCAAAAACCAAAGGAAACAATGATATAGACACAATGTTATGTCACCTTGTAGTGAAGATTTCATGGAAGAAGTTGCTCTTCATGCCATGAAGGTATTGATGCTCAAATATGCAAATATCAACACACAAAACATACAAGTCTGCTCTTGCAACACAATAGAAAGCCTTGAATAACTTTAGGAACACATAAAATTCGCAATGATCATCCAATAATGCTCTAGTCTACAAATGAATGCCTAAGCTTGCTTATATATGCATCTATAACCACTCCCACCAATAAATTAAAATTCAAACTTTACCGTGTCGGCAAAATAACCAAACAACAGTCATAAATCGACACCCAAAAATTGGGGTTGCCCCAAAAAAAGGCAGGACTAGGGCACGAGAACCCAAGTCCTCCCCCACTATTTTGGGTAGAGTATAGCTCAAGGGGTCCTACTAGGTCCCATTTGTCATGTTACCTAGGTCTCATTCCATCGGGATGCCAAAATATGAACTAAAATGTCCTAAATGCACTTAAAAGACCTGGGAGCTAAACCTTATGAGGGAAAAGATCCCAAGGGGACATTTTCTGACGTTACATTTAGCTTCCACTTTATTGTATGTATAAACGCGATGCCAATACATGCATTAAAGTAAGGTCACAAATACAACAAACACATCAAACACGGAGAAGACACGCCAATCACATGGAAGACAGTAATAGGCACGCAAAACATAAAGAAGATAGTTACAGTCATGCAGAACATGGAGCAGACAGTTAATGCATGGATGACAAAAATGATATATTTTTTTTCTTTTTCTCATATATATGAAATGGAAATGCAAGTACTGGAAAGTAAACAAACCTCCCAAAAATGTAGGAAGCACTACTCAAAGGTGCTAGTCTCTGCATATGGGGCAACACACACACAATACATGGAAAACCTCCCAAAATGCATGAAGCACTACTCAAAGGTGCTAGTCTATGCATATGGGGCAACAAACATGCCATACAAAACAAGCACGCCAAAACACACACACTTGAGGACATGGAGAAAACATGGCAGACAAGCGATGGTGTTCTCCCTATTTCTAGGTTCATCACCATCTTAGGCACATTATAGGTACACACCGATGATTGGGCTTCGCCACAACAATCACTGAAACGATACTTGAGGGTTGAGTTAGTCATAGAACTGCTCCCCGCCTCCTTAGAGGACTTTTGAAAATGACAAGATGATGTAATTTGCTTCGAGAAATACACCATCCCTGCCTTTACAAAGGGCTTAAGAAAAAGGATATGCTTGATATCCCTCCTTTGCAGAAGGCTTACATGATTGATTGATTGATTGCAAACAAACTCAGGATGCAAGATGCACTACCTTGGGGCACAAGTCTTTGCATCTGAGGTGAAACACATTGCTGACATCTATAAGAGACAACTTACCTTATAAGCCCCAACCTTAAGGTGGTTGATATCAGTTATCGATATCAAGCATGTTAAGGTAGGAATAAAAAACACAAGGGAACACTAAATTTTGCAAAGCCCATGCCCCTCAGAGGTGACATTTACTTTATGATCATCAAATGTTCCCATAAACACATCCCTGCAAGAAACATGTTAGTGTCTACAACATCATGATAAAGAACAAGATCAATGCATATGATTAACCACACAAAGAGCCAAGGTTATACAATGAATTCAGAGTTCAACGATAACTGTTGGGCTATATCATGAAGCTCTCTGAATTGAGTACCACCAAGGCTAGATTCAAAGGCAAACAAAGGTGCATAGAGTAGCACTACTGTTAAGGTTTGTAAATGCGATAGAAACATCATCAAATTCACTACGTGGAAAGAACGAATGCTTACGCTAGCCAAGTGTCAGATAAAATATATAACCCCATCATCATATTAGGAACTATAGTCCATTTTTTTATTGCTCTAGAAAGGGACACTAGGTTTGAATCAGTATAAATGTTTGTCGTCATCCGCCTGCTAGATGGAAACACTAGAGGAATGGAAACAATAAATAAGAGAGGAGAAACAAGTGTCTTAGGGACAATCATGTAGGAGGGTGCCCCCAAGTCACAAACCACAACGCTATGTCCATAAGACACAACACACAACAATGAAATCAGAGAGAGAGGCAATATAGAAGAATGATGATACAAATAGAAGAAAGTCACAACAGAGGTGGTCTCCTAGTATCCTGAACCTTACGGGAGAATCTGAGGTCATCCTAGGAGGCCTAAACAACAAATAACACATCACTAGGGAAGCACATCGCGAGAGAGATAAAGGGTTAGAGATACATACCTATAGGGTCTTCATATTATATGTTAGAGCTCGCAAACCTCTTGGAGAGGTATTCGATCATATTTGTTGTAAAATTTGAGGGGTTCTTATGAAAGTCTTGTTTGTTATCATATGATGTTTGTTCTTTAAATCCTTGTTTAAATGAGTCTTTTTGTTGCTTATGAAGGTGAGAACCACTATTATTTACCACTATTGATTATCATCTTATTCTTTTCTAATTTTTGGTGAGTTTTTGTTGGTAAAACTTTCTGGAATAGTAGTAGGCTTCATCCTGTACTATCTTGCTCATCTGTATCGATTGTTGTTCTTTCTTTTCAAGGGTATTTTGATTATCTCCTAATCCATATAAGGATAATATAGGAGGAACCTCAGCGTAAATCCCATTTCTTCATAGATGAGGTGGGTTATCCATTTGTTTCTTATCTACTTCAATCATTCCCACAATACTATCATAGTCCAAGTAATCATCCTCATCTATTTCCACTAAATCTTGTTCCACTATGTCATTTTCAGTATGCTTAGGAAAACGATTAGTGAAGATTTGTAGGTTTTGATTTAGTGGAGCGACTGACTTATTTCCATTATCATTCACACCTAATACCTGGATGAAATTTGAATCAATAAGGTCTTGTATCTCATGTTTAAGATGCACACATCGTTCAATGTCATGTCCTTGCGTCTAATGATAATGACAAAAGGAATTAGCATCAAAGCAAGGTCCTTATTTACTAGGATCAACAGGCTTGATTACGGGAAGCTTTAGATTGTTTTTACTCACAGCTTGATTCATGATAGAATGATAGGTCTCAGATATTGGAGTAAACTTCCTCGGTTGATATGATTGTTTCTTTGGATTGTTTATAGCAGACACATTTGTATTTGGTCCATTGATCTTGATGAAACCCCTTTTATTGTTCCTTTTAAAGTTGTTTTGTGACGATCCACCCATGGATTGTCCAACTTGAGCTGATGAGTTTTGGTTTTCATACTAACTAGACAAAAGTTGATAATCATGAAGGGTGGTGCATAAATGTTGAAAGGAGTTGTACTTCATCAAGAGAATCTTATCATGAATATTAGGTTGTAGATTTGTAATGAATATCTTCTAAACATCCTTAGCCTTCATTTGATATTGAATCTATGCATAAAGGCCTTGATACCAACTAATGAATTCAGTCAACTTCTCTTTCGGACCTTATTTGCATTGAACCAAGTCAATAAAAGTGATTTGGGGTCCAATGTTTTCTTGAAAATGTTGTAAAAATTGATCAATCAACTACAAAAAGGAATGAATTGAATTTGGAGGCAAAGAGAAAAACCATTCTAAAGCAGTATCTTTGAGGGATCACGGGAAACGTTTTGCTAACAAATCCTCTTCAAAATAGAAATCACTAGACATAGCTATGAATGCTGCCACATGGATATTGGGATCACCTTTTCTACCATATTATTCAAAGCGAGGAGTCTCAAACCTCTCAGGCATAGGGGTTCTCAAGATTGCATAGGATAATGGATTATGGGCATGATATTTTGGTAGACTAGGCTGCAAATAATTTGTCAAGTTTGTTACCTTTTGTTGCAAAGCAATCATGCCCTGTAAAAGTTGGTTTAGGATGGCATCATTTGGAGATGGGGTTTGTTGTGAGGAATTGGAACCAAGGTAAGGAGGTGATTGAGCTTGAGATATAATAGGTAGAGGCTAGGAATAGGTCAATGGTTGTTGGACATATTGGTAGGTTGAAGATAGTTGTGAGTAGGTAATAGGTTGTTGGAAATGAGTGTAATAGATAGGAGGTTGAGAACAATTATTCATAGAATATGTCCCTTTAGAAATCAAATTTTGATAGTTAAATCCCACAGCTTTGTAATTAGTTCCATTAGATACTCCAATACCAGTGGAAGCATTACTACAAGTGTTCTCATTAGTTGTTAAGATTGTTGATGTGAAGGTAGATATTCCCGTACTCAGTATAGGTGTTGAAACTTGTGTATGAGATGGTGATAGAGTGTTATTTATTACTTGTGCACATTCGGTCACTGGCATAATGTTAGTTTGCACAATATGTGTTAGACCACAAAGTGCATTAACACCATCTTATTCTTCTTTTATCAATTCTCTTATATTATGAATTGTAGGAACGACTTCTTCAGCTATTCTCTTAGTTTCCATAAATGATTGAAATTCGACTAACTCTTTATCCAATTTTTCTATTTTCTCATCTGATACATATCCTGTCACCTCAATAGTATCATCAACATCATGAAAAGTTTGTTCTTCCATTGTATTTGTAGTTGGTGCAATGTGTTGTAATGTTTGGGTTTCTCCTTTTGTAAAGAAGGTGTTCAAAGTACTGACTTCGTCAAGAGCATTAGATCCCATGTGTCTTATGCTTCTTCTCAAAGGAATATTTCTCTTAGGGAAACAAGTTATTAAACTCATGCAGCGATATGGTCACTCTTAACACACTCTTGGTGCAAATTTAAGATAATGCCAAGTCGATTATAGTGAAAATATGTCAAAATAGGCACTTTTTTCACCAAAATTCAATGCAAGAGAGCATAACAAAAGGTGTTGTGAGGAAAGTGATGATGGAAAGAAAAAATATTAGTAACAACATCCACTTAGAGCCAAAATATCCAACACAACATGCTTTTAGTGCCACTTAAGGTAAAACCCTAGTGAAAATATAGCAAAAATAGGCTATTTTTCATGGTTTTTCAACTCCAAGACTTAGCAAAAGAGGTGTTGTAAGGAATTTTAGGAGGGAAAAAAAATAACATCAACAATATCAATCACCTCAATCCATGAAATTGATCACAACACACTTGGAGTGCAAACTAGGTCAAACCTTAGGGCAAAAATAGTCAAACAATGTAGTTTTTCATCAAATTTTCACTACAAGAGCCCGTTAAAAGGGTGTTATGAAGATTTTTATGAGGGGAAGAAAATTATTACCTTGATAATAAAAAATTAATGTAAAAATATCTTTCACAACACACCTATGTTGCAATTTTATGAAGTCGATAAGGCTAAATTTAGCAAAAATTATCGTTTTTGAAGCCCTAGGTTTGAGATTTTGGAACAAAATGCTATGCGAATGGTGAAAAGCCTTATTTTTTATGGAAATCACATACTCTCAGATCTGAAAATTATTTTTAATCTTAGTAATGCAAAATGCCCATGCACATTTAATGAAAATGCACCAAAATTGCTAGTTTTTGTTGAAATTTTCAATGCAAAATTACAAATAATTTAAATTTAAATGCAAATTCACACTAAAATGAAAGACTATAGACAAATGCAAATTTGAATGAGCCTCTAAAATTAGTATAAAAATTTGTTAAAAGATTTTTCCTACAAACCCTAGATTTTGGAATTACTACGTTATTTAAAAATTATCAAATTTCCACAAAACCCTAGCAATTAAATGATGAAAATGCAAAACAAGATTTTGAATTTTTGTATTTTTCTATATTTTATATCAGATATGATGCAAAAATCATGAATTATGAGAATTTAGAAAGAGTTGAGACAATTTAGTTAGCCCAACAATGCAATTTTTTTGTATTTTTCCAATTTTTCAATTTTTTTGAAAATTTCTCAATGCAATAGAGTAAATGCCTATATGAATGAATGAAATCACAATAAATATGTAGACAAAAACCTAGCAAGTTGCAATTTAAGTTCAAAAACATGGGTTCACCAAAATGTTTAGGGTAAAATTAGATTTTGTTAATCTTTGTTGTTTAGATGTTAAAATCTGCCTCTCCACTAAACATTGAAGGATCTAGGGTCGAGTGGTGAGCACTATCATACCCTAGAGTCACTTTTAGATGTAAGGAAACTTGGATAAGGGAATTAATTATCAATTTTTCCTTCTCCTGTGCTTAATTGACCATTAAAACGCTAATTGTGCAAATACAACAACAAATTAATGAATCACAGAAAAACATCTTGCAGACGGGAGTAAAATGCAGAATCATAGAGTACTTGTTTTCAAGGTTCCGAAGCGGATTAGTCAGGGACACTAGAGGGGGTGCCCAAGTCCAAGGTACTTACTTTTTTGGGGAATCTGGACCTCCTTCAAAAGCTGATTAGCCCTGTCACTTTTGTTTTTTGAAACCTATCTACAAAGGACACTGGAGCGAGCACCCTAGTCCTGAAAGTGCTCTTTTGTCCATCTTTTCTCCAAATCCTAAATCCCTAATGTCGACCCAGCCTTCCTGCAACTCCACTTTTCCCAGATGCGACACCTGTAACCTACAATCACAAGACTTGGTTTGGAGGTTGTGGTGTTTAGAGGTTTGCCTCAGTCAAACCTTGGAGGACACTTAAGTCTCTGAACATCATTGTCAAATAAAGAGGGTGTGCCCTTGTGAGGTAGAGGCCAAAAACCAAAGGAAAAAATGATACAAACACAATATTATATCACCTTGTAGTGAAGCTTTCATGGAGGAAGATGCTCTTCATACCATGAAGGAATTGATGCTCAAATCTACAAATATCAACACACAAAACATACAAGTCTACTCTTGCAACACAATAGAAAGCCTTGAATTACCTTAGGAACACCTAAAACTTGCAATGACCATCCAATAATGCTCTAGTCTACAAATGAATGCCTAAGCTTGCTTATATATGCATCTATAAGCACTCCCGCCAAGAAATTAAAATTCAAACTTTATCGTGTCAGAAAAATAACCAAATAATGGTCATAAACTGACACCTAGAAATTAGGGCTGCCCCAAAATAAGGCAGGACTAGGGCATGAGTGCCCAAGTCCTCCCCCCTATTTTTGGTAGGGTATAGCTCAAGGGGTCCTCCTAGGTCTTATTTGTCATGTTACCTAGGTCTCATTCCATCGGGATGCCAAAATATGAACTAAAATATCCTAAATAAACTAAAAAGACCCAGGAGCTAAACCTTATGAGGCAAAAGCCCCCAAGGGGACATTTTCTGACATTACAATGATAAAGAAATATAAAAAGAACTCCCTGCTCCTATAGTATCTTTTCTTATCAGGGGAGAGTTCATTTGCGAACACACCAGTTCTCATGAGCTGTATCCTGTCACTTACCCAAGAATCTTGGACAATCTCTTGGAGTCTCAACACTGTTTCAATTTCTGCTTCTTCAGGCATTGATTCTTCTATGTCTTGAGTCATATATTGGCATAGTTCCATGCCTTTGACCAATTTGGTAGGATTTGCCTCTACGTCATATTCTAAAATCTTAGTTATCTAATTGGCCCTCTTTTCAATAATCTCACCCTCCATGATATATTCCCTTACACTAGGGTGGGCTACTAATACTAGAATCTTATTCCTTGTTATTAAATGCTTGAATTTCTTAAGGTCTTTTACCATAGCATAAGCTTGATTTTCAACAAAATTATACCTTGATTCTTACTCCCTTAGTGTTCTTGAAAAGAATGCAATTGGATGTTCTCCTTCTTCTTTGTCATCTTTCTGGGTCAGAATAGCTGTCACACTGTGTTCTCCTCCATATACATACATTATAAAGGGCTTAGAGAAATCTAGATTCCCTAGTATAGGTGCAGTAGAAATGGCTTTCTTTACCTCTTCAAAAGCTTGTCTCCCTTCAGTAGTCCATTTGAAAGCTAAATCCTTCTTTAGTAGCAGAGTAATGGGTCTAACTAGCCTTGCAAAATCAGATATGAAGTGACTGACAAAATTGATCTTTCCCAAAAAGGACTAGACTACCTTCTTGTTGACTGACAAACATAGATTCAATATGGTTGTGACTTGCTCTAGGACTATGGAGATTCCATCCTTTGAAATGATGTGTCCTAGAAGTTTCCCATGGGGTACAACAAAGATACATTTCTTAGGGTTCAGGGAAATCTCAAATTCCTGAAATTTCTAAAAAATAGCTTCCAAGTGCTCAAAGTGATCTTTGGCATCTTTGGTAAATATAGGAAGGTCATCCAAATAAATCAGAATAATCTTATTTATAAGGTCTCCAAATGCTATGTCCATGGCATGCTGAAAAGTAGCTCTAACATTTGAAAGACCAAATTGCTCTTGGCATATACGAATGTTCCCCACTTTGTAGTGAACATTGTCTTGTGTTGGTCTTGATCAGCTAACTAAATTTGATTATATCCTGAGAAACCATCAAGCAAAGGAAACCTCTCTGACCCAACTACAGTTTGCAAAATCTATTCCATAGAAGGTAGGGGCTAATGATCCTTCAATGATGCTTTATTCAGGTCTTTGAAATCTACACAGTCTTATGTCCCCATTCTTCTTTCTTACAGGTACTAAATTAGACACCTCGATTGAATGTTTAATTGGGAAAATAATCTTGGATTCTAGAAGCTTTTATAGTTCATCTACCATTAGAGGCTCAATCCTAGGATTCACTAGTCTTTGCTTCTGACGGACTGGTTTTGACCCTTCATCAAGTTCTATAGTATGCTGAATAATGTCCCTATTATAACCATGAATGCTGTCATAGGTCCATGCAATTACTCTATCAAACTTATTGCACAAAGAAATCAGCCTATTCTTTTCCTCTTGGGTAGTAGCATTTCCTACCTTTAGCTTTCTTCCCTCATGGACTTGAATTTCAGAATAATCATCTTTGCTTGCCTCAAATTTCCTCTTGTCTAGACTTACATCCTCTAGGTCAAACATATTTTCTAGTGTAATGAATCCTTTTGGGAGCTTATTAGATTTTTGTTGCATAATTTGCTCACCATAAGCTTCTTCAATCTTAGGCTGTAATTGATCAACAAACTCCCGTGATTGATGTAGAAACAAAAGTACTTGGAGATCATTATCAAAGACCTGCTAGTTCTAAACATTGTCTAGGATTGTCGGTCTCACTATAACTTTAACTTACTCACTATTAATGAGTAGGTCACTTGCTGGGTCAAATTGAGAACCAATTTGTGCCATTCTATCTATTTTAGTGTTTTGGGTTCTAGGAACAACTTCTATGTTAAAAGCATCAAAACCATCTATTAGATCCCAAATTCTGTGATGATAGGATCTCATTCTTACATTCTTTGCAACAGCCTTTTCTCTGATTTGTTTCACAACCAGTTCAGAATCTCCCTTGACCACCAAATTTTTTTATCCCTTTCTTCTTGGCTAGCATAAGACCATGCACCAAAGACTCATACTCAGCATCATTATTTGTGTAAACAAATTGAAAGCGTATGGCTCTAAGAACTTTCTCACCATTTCGAGAAGTGAGATGTATACCAACTCTGGCACCATTTTTGCTCTTAGCTCCATCAAAATTTAAGGTCTAGATTTATGAGCTTCTATCTAGTTCTTCTTTTTCAAATACTTCTTTTCTCATAACATTTGGTATTTCTTGGCCTTCCTAAAAAATAACATAAGTGCCCAAACCAGTAGAGTCGTAATTTCCATAAGGATCAATTTGCATCATGGTCATCAACTAACTATTTTCTTCTTCCTGCTGATCATGTTCAATCTAATCACCTAATTCTTCAACAAAGACTCTTCTCTTTATTCATCATAGCATGGGATGCTTCAAATTTTGGAGTTGGTTCATTAGTGATATGATCTTTGGACAAAGGTTCAGACATTACTTTCATCTTTGTTTCATACTTAGTTCTTAAAATCAGATGTGACCAATCAAGTGACACGTACCCTCCTATCTTGGCTGTGAAATCTCTAGATAGGCAAAAACTGAAGACATGGGGAATAGATCTAGGAAATATCTATAACTACTACATCTTGCTTGACAGTTATATTTGGGAAAGTATACAATTGTAGTGGGAGTTGTCTGATTCTTCCTATGGTTTAGACAAACTTCCCATCTAATTGCATGACTCCTTTAGCAAGTGGCTCATATTTTATCTTTAAAGCATCTACTATCTGCTTTGGCATGACTGTAGTACTAGCTCCAGAATCTATCATTGAATTGTACAACAATTTCTTTCCCACTATTAAAGTCAGATAAAATGGATCTGGCTTAGATTTGCTTACCTCTAGTACAACGTTCAACAAGATAGTTGTCTACAAAGGTGGAGCGTCCTTGTTTTGAGTATTTCCTTTGTTAGGAACTCCTTTTGTATTGACAGGTTTAGGATCAGCCTGAATCTATAGTGCTTCTTGCAACGTCTTTTGCTTAGGAATGGCTAGTATATCCCATATTGATACATGAGCAGGGGTCTTCTTTAGTTGTTCTACCACATTAATGGGTCCCAATGCCTGTGTCTTTGAGTAGTGAGTTTAGAAAGGAGGAGCCCCAACAGTTCCATTGTTGGATACTTCAGGCTGCTCCATCATCCTTCCCTTTGATCTGGTATAGTAGTTAGACTATACTAAGGGCTTCTTGGAAGTAGATGCTTCATTTAAGAATACTAAATCTTCATCTTCAATCCATGAAAATAAAGCATGTTTAGGGGCAATTTCTTCTTCTTGCTGAATGGACATTCCTTGCATCTGGGCCACCATTACTACATTCCAGACACTGGGTGACTAGTATGGAGGAGCATTAGACACCATAACTTGACCTTCCCCCCTTCTTTGTTCTGCTCTCTTTTGTTGTAAATTTCCTCTAGGACAATCTCTAGGTATATGAGCGTTATTGCAAGGGAAGCACAAAACATTGGCATCTTCTACTAGATTATTCTGTCCAGGGACCATTTGTCTATTTGGATTACTAGGGACAACTTACAAACATGTGGGGACCGTGACTAGTTGTTTTGAAGGTTGAGGATTATTTGGACTTTGAGAACCTTGATACTGGTTTGCCTAATATGGGGGTCTATTTCCTTGGAAACCTTGGTAGGGAGGCTTTGGGTAAGAAGTCTGTTACCTTTTTAGATTAATGATTTCATTTGAAAAAGTCCTAAGGATGTTTTTGCCATCACCCATTTTAGATGGAGGGGCAGAGGCTGTTGCCACTGTGGGTTGTTGAGATGTTGGGAAGGTATACATGGACACTGGTGTAGCTATAGGGTTAGGGGTTTTCTGTGGCAAGGGAATAGAAATTTCTAAGAACATAGGCATGGGAGGCCTTGGAGGTAATTTTACAGCATCTATCAAGTTGTTCTTAGCCCTAACATCCAACTCATATGCTTCTAGTAGAGTCTATCCATCTAGGGACTGAATCATTACATATATATCAGAATTGAAAGCTTTGAAGTAGAATACAATAGCCATACCTGATGTTGTTCTTACTATAGCAGGGATTTTGTCCTAAGTCTTTTGAAACCTAGTGTTAAAATCTATTATAACTTCTTGTGTTGCCCTCTTTATGGTGACTATTTGTTGTAGTAGGGAAGATTTGTCACCCTTCTCACTGAATCATGCAAAGAAAGCATCACCAACCTGATCCCAGGTAGATATTGTATTTGGGGTCAAAGATCTATACCAATCTAGAGCCTTTCCTTTGAAAGAAGCCACCAACATCCTGATTGCTACATTATGTATAGTAATGACATGTATTGCACACACATCTGATACATCTTGAAGATGCTTCCCTAGTGCCTTGGAATCTTCTCCACTAAATTTGGGTAAAGCTTCCAAAGCATTAGCTAGAATTAGATCCCAGGTAGTTGGTGGTGTTAGAAGAATGAGAGGACTTCCAGTGTTCCAATTTGCATAGTTTCCTGGAGGTACAAGTGCTCCCATATGGCAACTAGTGGTGGCAATAAAATCCCCAGATTAGTGGCAGACTGAGCTCTTGTTGTTGGTCCACAGCTTTGAATCCTCATTGCTCTCTGGTTCATACAATCTTGATCAAAATTTCAAGAAAGGTCGCACCGGGCATGCCAAAAACTGTTGATGTGTAAAATTGTGCAGGTTCCAACACCAACATGGGATGTTTCAAGAATGTGGGACTTGCTACTTGAAACAACCTCTAGATTTTACAAAAGCTAGCTCTTCCTATTTTCAATGGGGTTTTGAGTAAAGGGGAGAGGAAGAAACAAGATTACAAATACAATAAGTAAAATCCTAACTCTAAGGTGATCCACCTGAATGAAATGTATTTCCTTAACTAGCACAGTGAACAATTCTTAAGATTCAGCTATATTAAAGAGAAAATGTTGCATGATCAATATAGACATATTGTAAATGAATTAAAAGATCAAAGGCTAAACTCAGAAGATTTATGCAAAGACATAGATAATATCACCAATGGCACATAATAGAGCTTCTTTCATTAACAATTTAGCAAATACAAAAGGCATAGTGACATATATAGGTATATCAGCTTTCTTCTTAGAAATAGCTAGAATAAGGCAAATGATACAATTTGGTCACAACAAGATCTCCCAACTTTCTAATTAATTATTATTTTTGAATTACAATATATTCCTATATATATAGACAAAATTTGGCTCAAGACTACTTGTAACAGCCTAGAATCTTCAATATCATCAACAAAACTAGAATTAACTGCGACTCAATCTAACACTGAGATTTCTCTGAATCTACAACTGTCTTGGCCTGCACACTCATTGGCTGAGAGATAAAATATGTGGCACATTAACTATATTTAAGTTGAGGCACATGACAACACTCGTTGGCCTTAAATGGCTTCAAAATATATCACGCGATGACTTCCACTTAACACTTAGTTCCTTTCCCTTCAAAATAAGGCACACAAAACAGTGCCACTTGTCACCATCCACCAGAATTTGAAACTTAATACGTGGTGCCTTTCATAGCAAAACTAAGACACTTGGCATTCTCTACCAATGCATAAATCTCTCTATCTTTGTGCCCCGAGCACCTATGGCTATGACACTTGGTGCCTTCCACAACATTAGAAACTGTGACGTATTGTATGGGACCTGCCACATACTTCTTTAATTCCCACACAAAGAAACAATATTGTGACACATAGCATCTCCCGCTTAAAGCAAAATGGAAATGTGGTGCCCTTTGACAATATCAATAGTTTTATGAAAAAGGTCCCTTAGAATCCCATGAAGATGACACCTGTCGCACTCTGACAACAACTGAAAATTACAAGAAAATATACGTCTCTTCACCTAAGAGCATCAAAATGTGAGTAGTTCAACCCTCTACTTTTGCCATGTGGCACACTCTGCACATGCTATGAAACTGTGACATTATTGTGGGCCCACCATATATGTCGATACTAACAAAGCTTATCAAAAAGAGATACATGTGACAACATTTGCACACACTACAACAAGACACTCGGCAACACCTGCGGGCTTACTGTATCAAAAGAAACTTTGGTCATGGCTTCTAGCATCAACACGTGGCACACTCTACAGTAGGCAAGTAACTTCAATAAAAGAAACACCACCATAGGTACGTGGCACATTCCAGCAACATCATAGAAAAGAAGCATATGGAAAAAACAAGTGGCAAACTCCATGGAACACTAAACATTTTTTCCCTATTTCTCCAAAATGACACATGGTGTGATTTGTGCAAGAGAAACATATAGCCATAGATAAAAAAACAACAAATGGAAATATTTAGACAAAAACCAAGCTGAAACAAAACATAGAGTTTTTTAGCTCTACAGTTCCATTTGGTATCAGAGCCCATGTTCACACACTAGGAGCTTTGGCGTACTTGAGCCTTCTATGTTTCTTTGTGTTTGGCGTGTGTGGCATTAGCTTGTTATATTCTTTTTTATAGTCTTGATTGCTTCCATGCCTTAGCATGGCATTAGTGAGTTAAGTTTCAACCCCATTCTTAGAAATTGTGAAGGAAATAGCCTCCTTGGCCTTACCTTACTCAATGGGACTTGAGTGTTGACCTTGGTTGAGAGTCTCCCATGGGTAAGAATGATCACTCTCCCATGTTATAAGTTGGGGGTAGGAATGTTCTTCCTTATGTGTTTGTGAGTTGAAGGTAACTTGGGTTGCCTAATTGCCCTTGCTTGGATATGCTCTTCTTGTGTCTTCCTTTATGTTGCTTGTGATTGGAATGACCCTAATTGGTCATGAAGTGCTCTTGTAATTCCTTCTTGTATCATAGATGTAAAGGATGGTAAGATGTAGCTATTTGCGAATGTGGACATATTAGTTTGATTGCTCCATGCTCTCTTGTAAGTGTTGGATGATTGTTGATTTTTCTTATCACCTCTTAATGTGCTTGAATTGCTACTATTTATCATCCTTGATAACATATTGAAGTCATTGGAATACTAATGCTGCCTTAAAATTTCCCTTAGTAGAATTTGCATGTTGGTATAATGAATATTGGATGGCATGTAATGTCTTGATTTGAGGAGAAATCTATTTGTCTCTCCTTTCTTAGTTGTCAATGGTTGTGCAATTAAGGTTCTTATTGCTTACTTTATGTAACACTTACTTTTCTGGTCAAGATGTTAGATTGATGGCTTATGGATTTGATTAGCATGTGAAAGATGCAATAAGTAAAAGAATTAGTGAAGAATAACTTAGATTTGTTATGGTTATGCAATTGAAAGTGATTACATGTTTATGAGTAACCCCTTATTCAATGAGTTTACATGAGAACAAT
This sequence comes from Cunninghamia lanceolata, assembly GCA_027924645.1. Classification (NCBI taxonomy): domain Eukaryota; kingdom Viridiplantae; phylum Streptophyta; class Pinopsida; order Cupressales; family Cupressaceae; genus Cunninghamia; species Cunninghamia lanceolata. Next base: position 716,232 of record BSBN01000413.1, read on the forward strand.
AATTGCATTGTGGATTTCAATGAGACTTTATAGCTAAATGTTTGTATGTTAATGCAACTGAATATACTTAATGTAGGGTAATAAGAATGTTGCATATCTTTCTTAATGAGCAATTCCATGCCTTGACATGACCATGGTTACTTAAGCTAATATGTATGGACGCGAATGTAGAGAAATGATTAGAGTTCCTCAAACAAAACTCATTCCATTATGTTATTAACATTCAATTCTCTTGTGAATGAATGGTATTCCTATGAATTGTGACATGATGTCGCATTATGTGTCATTATGAGATGTATATAATTATGTGATTATAGAAGTGATTGTAATAATGATTGTGAAAAATGTTACTTATGTTTATGCATTGATGTAAAAGTGATAGTGATGATGCTATACATGTTCATACACTATTGTGTTATGTTGAAAGAATTGCAAAGTGAATTTATGATGTTATGGGTAAATGAGTTGCCCTTGTGAAAAGAGAAAATTTGTATGGATGTTTGGGAGTACTTATTATTGGGTGAAGTTATATATTTTGCATCATCTTGCATAGTCATATGTGGGCTATGCTATTGCCAGGGTAAAAGAAAATGTGATTGTACTCCCCATGATGTGAACATCCTTTGATGTATTCCTGTTGAGTGTTGTGATTAACCAGTACTTCATATGTGTGCCCATAGGATGGTGATACTGCGTACCCATCCATGGAGGATATATATGGATTATGTGTATGGGGGAAAACCATACCATCTATGTGTTTTCTTTTTTTCACCCTATTGACTACCAACTCGAGGGTTATTGATAAGTCAATATGTGGAGGGTAGTAGCAGCAACAAAGTTCCTTGGGAGGGAATTACATGACGTATGTATAATGGCAGCATGAATGATGATGATCATTTCAACCTCCCAGGAATGTACTCACTACTTCCCCTTATTAATGGACCAGATACTTGGTTCATACAATGTTAGCCTAATCTGCATAGTTCTTGAGGATGATAATAGTTGTGGTATGAGCACCTGTGACAACTATGATCTTATCTTGATGTGATTATTTTAGATATGATGCCACTCCCCCACTGGTGTTTTGACACAGTGCTGGTGAGGATGTTGTTTCACTGGTGGTAGTGATTTGAGATCGAGGACACGATGCCACGTACCTAGATACATGACGACATAGTATATATGTTGTGTTCCTACTTGTGTTGAGAGGTGTGGTTACTCGTACAGAGTAGAGGGTTCCCTCAAGAGGGCCTCAATTATGATCGGTTGGCATGCAAATGGAACCTAGCCATGTGCACCTCTGGCTCAGTGTGTTGTCACACATGCTTTCTCTGTGGGTACACACTATACAGGATGTTCCTATGAGTAGAACATTGCCATGCAGTATATAACCATTGCGTACTTTCTTCGCTTGGTGTATACCATGTGTGGTCATGCCACATGAGGTATGTGACCTGGGAGTTTTAGCACATTACCTTTCCATGTGAGGTTGCATGAGTTGGCCGCACCCACATGAAGAACTGTGGAGACAGTCATGCTTGTTTTCCTCCTTCCTCATGTGGTGGCTAGTGATAGTCAGGTAGTATTGTGATGTGTATATTTCAAAGATTGTGAATCTTCTCTTCAGTTATTGGTGACTTTTACTTTTCTTGTGTGGACCGACACTTTGGTTTATCTTGCTTGTATTGGTTTAGCCATGGATGATTTTCTTGGCATGTAACTCTTGTGGTTACATTTGATTTATTGTTGAAGATTATGTGCATTTTTCTTACTTTATTATTGGAATTGAGATTTACTCTTCCTTATTTATATTTTGGTGGCTAAACTCATTGACTTTTCTATTTTTGAATGTTGGTCTTGTGTTGTGATGTGATTCCTCATCAGGTATGGTGAGATCTACCTGTTTGAGTGTATACGAGGAAGCAAATGCAGGGAAACCCTAAAGGATGGGGTTATGTGTGAGCTGTTCTAAGCTCTAATTCACTACCTTCCTATTGTTTCACTATCTCTTGGAGGCTAAAACCCTTACACAAACAAGAGATATGCCATTGTGACTTGTATGGAAGGGCTCACTAGGTGGTTCAATACCAGCAAGACACATGGATTTGGATATTGGACATGGTTATTGGTTATGGACTCATGAATATATATTAGATATGGATACTAGATATTGATGGTACTATGACATCCACGTGAACCCCTAATGTAGCCTTGTGATGTGGATGAGTATGTATGTGGTACAATTGTCATGTATGTAGTTGCATATTAAAAGATAGAAGAGAACAAAATTTGCATCATTATGCCTTGAAAAGTGATAAACTATTGCATTATATGTAAACAGATGTCATGCTTGATATGAAATTAGAGGTTGAAATTATGTATATGTGAGTATGTGAGCTCCATTTTATAGATAGCTGCATATAAAAGTTAGAGAATTGAAAATTTTATGTCTTGAAAGCGCATTTTGTTGCAATTATGAGAAAATTGTGTGGTTTATGCTGGTATATATGTGCAAAATGATGGTTGTTGCTTTTCCTTGATGGATTCTAATATTATTATGATGTTGGCATGATTGGTTATTATGCTAGATTACATGCTTACTGTTGCTTTGGCTATGATGTATGTTATATGCACATGTGCTTTGACATGTGATCGGAGTGATGTAGGTATTGGGTATCGAGTCCGCCTGGACTCACATGCCTGAGTGTACTCTTATTATCCCTGATGGTGGTTACTGGAGATAGTCACAAGCCCTATTCCCTAACCTAGCCATTGTACCTTGCTAGTGTAGTGTTCTTGTGTTGTTGTCTTATCATCCAGTCACCTAACGGTAATGTCTAGATTGCCCTTATGGTCTTGTTTAGTTTGCCAATGTGGTGGTTGAGGCTTTTCTCCTTGATTTCCGTTGATTACTCAATGTGGTTTCCTTGGCATCATTCCTTATTTTGATTGGAGAAAATTATTTTATGCTAATGTATATTTTGTAGGAATGAGTCCATTGCCAATTCCTTAACCATGTTCTAGAACTGATTACATGTATTTGTTCATGTGATAACCTAATTTTATAATTGTATGAAGTTTCATGGTCTAGTGTGTGCTTTGGCCGCATCTTAGCATTTGCAGGCTTCTAGGAGTAAGCCTAGTCCTAGGGGGTAGGATGTAATGACCCCATGTTGGCAGTTTGGTGGGACATGGGGGCATAAATAAATATCTTTGAGGTTTTTGGTGTGTGAATTTATGTTCCAGCCGAGGATGGTTTTGAAACCCACACCCCAACATTGACTCAACCCCTACACCTGAAAGAAGGTGGGAAAAGAGAGTTTCTTTAATTATATTTTTGGTGAACAATTAGAGAGGGGACTCATGGCATGGAGATTGGGTGAGCATATTTAATGCTGAAAATATCTTGGAGTTTAGTCATCGGTAGATGGAGTGATCTTCAAGGCAGAAGGAGGAGACATATTAATGGAAGAGTATGGGCACAGGATAGGAGAGGTCCACATTTTTCCATGCCATTACTAAGGCATGGGACTCCCTCGCTTTCTTCATGATAAGGATCTGATGACTGGACATGAGGGGGGAGGACGTGCAATAGGGGGCATGACAAGGAAAGGTAGAAGAAGAAAGAAGAGCAACTGGATTAGTTTCATCCCCTGTAATTTTTCAAAACTCCAAGTAAGTTTTTGTGCATCCTCATTTACATATACATATATATGGGCAATAGTAACTATAATATATGTATCTATATGGTCTCTATTTATTGTAAACCTTATGGATGTCCACATTCTATGCATATAACTCCATTATGGGCATGAATGTAGAACTTGGCTTCACATCTGCTTATTGCATTAATTGGAAAAAATTTCTGAAGTCATTTTCAACATATCTATTTTGTATTTGGAAGTATCCTTATATCTAAACTTGGCTTTTGCACTTAACCAGTCATCGTAGTAGATTCATGAGACAACATTAAGGTTTTGTCAAATAGATCGCATACATAGTCTTGAGTCTTTGTTTGAACAGCTCACATGCTTTGTCTTTGTTCCAAACTTTGCACATAAATCGGCTGAAATCCCCTTTATGTATCGAGCTATGAGGATCTTGGCTTTATATTTGCAAGTTCACTTGCTTGAAAGTATTTTAAGCTACATTAATTAGCTTTACATCTGTCATCTACTTTTACATTGGTTCAAAAGCTTATGTAGCCGATCAACAAATCCATTTTGTACTTATCCCTACCATCATGGTAGTCTATGAGACCATATTACTAAGACATTTTGTCAAACATCTCACGTGCTTTTGTCTTGGCACGAGATGGAAAGATGATAGTGTCAGCTTTGAAATTTGACCTTACATTCACCAATTTCATTAGTTTGAAAGTCTCTAAAGTCTTTTTTTTAACAAATCCTTTATGTGCATATCCTGCAATTTCTGCAGTCCATGAGGCTACATTCTTTGAGGCATTCTATCAAATAGATCATTCCTTGTCCTTGCTTCCACATTTTGTATACATATCTACCAGCGTACTTGCAATTACAACATTTAATAGATATTGCCCTGCTGTTATACCTTGTTGGATGTCCTTGTCTGGTTTGAAAGGTGCCATTAGGCACAGGCAGGGAGGATGTTGTTGTAGGTTGTGGAATTCAGCCTTATACCAGCTAGATGCACTTGCTTGAAAGTTTGTTAAGACTTTTCAACAAACCCATCTTCTCCTTACCCTGCGACTATTGCAGTCCATGAGACCACATTTCTTTTAGGCATCTTGTGAAATAGTTCATGTGCCTTGTCTATGCTCTATTTTCACATACATGTTTACCAATGCGATATCGACTTCAATATCTGATAGGAAATCCTCTCTCGTACATTTGATGGAGGTCTTGTACACTCAAAATCATGACTCTAGTTACCTGGGGCTGTCGGGTCAGATTTCAGTATGCACACAGACCCTTTCCATCCTTGCCATGGGGCAATCCTCCATGTCACTCTCGCTCACGTGGAATTATCTAGTCGAGAGGAGGTGAAACATGATGGGGGTCTAGCTTGTTGGAGAGCTGGACTTTATGGAGAGGGGTTGGTAGGTTCTGTGGCCTTTTTTGTTGTGTATTTTGTTGTATGTCTCGTTCAACAGTTGTTGTAGTTGAGATAACCTTATGACCCAAAGGGTCACTGACTTCTATTCTTCTATTTGGATTCCTTAAATTCCACCTTTGTGTGGGCAAATGATTGTTTTCATTGTTGGCTTCTGCTATTTATATGTCTCTGAGAAATGCTCTATGTAGTTGTAATTTCCTAGTTCTTTCTAACAAGAGGACAAATGGGTCTCCTTGTGGTAGAACAAACATCTGTTGTTGTGGTTGTGGATGGATCTCCTGGATCTCATCACAGATAGCCCTTACCCACTCTCCTCTCACTCCTAAGCATATTCATGAATCAGGATAAAGGAAGTTGTGTGATTGTTAACCTTAACCAGATCTAGGGTTTTGACCTAAGGTTTTGTTAACCTAGGGTTTGACTTGTGTTTTGACTTTGTTTGTACCTTGTGATAAAATCAAGGGTTTGTTTGAAATCATTTTAAACTGTGATTACCTCGTGATGGAATCGAGGGTTTACAATTTTATCTATTCTAGGGTATCTAAATGTATGCAAGCTAAATGATATGCAAAACATGTTTGTGGTATTTTTTAGAATATTTGGAAATAAAAGTGCTTCTAATCTATGAAAAGGAAATATGTGTGCAATCCTATATGACTTTTCCAATGCAATGCAATCTATGTTTTTTTTGGTTTTTCATGTTTTCAATGCAATCTAATCTAATGGAAAGGGAAAATGCTTCTTCTAACAATGTAGATCTAGAAATATGAAAGATTTAAATCTAACATGCAAGATCAATCTATCAAGGAAAAAGCATTGTGTTACTATTCCCAAGAGTAAATGTGATTCTCTAATTACTACGAATTAAAAGAAAATGATGAAGGAACCTAAAAGAGATGAAGATTTGTTGACTCCACTACCCTCATCAATCCTTATTTAGGCAACCTTGAATCCTTCTATGGTAGCACATGATCCTCTTGACAACAAAATGACCCGAAGAAGCAAAAAGAAGCTTGTATGAGCTTGATGAGAGCTTGGATTGAGCAAAATGGCATAGACTAAAGTAGCGTGATGCTACTGGGTTGAACAATAAAAGAAAAAGGCACCTTCATTGTGTAAGAACATTCAAATGCTAAGTTGGAGAGCGAAATTGGCAAGTGTGCACAATGAATTTGCCAATTTTTATGTCGAAGGCAATCGTAAATTGTTCAATGAGTTGCCTAAAAGAATGGATTGATGCTTCTAGAAATTGATAGTACTAATCTAGAGCGATACCCTCTAAAGTCTTTGGAAAAATATTTGCTACTACCCCATCCCAAGGAAGGAGTTCTCGTACTACCATGATGTAAGCCTTGAACTACCAAAAAGTTATATTGGGTATGCCATGGATTTGAGACCAGAACCTGATGGGAGGACAAGTATAAGCTTTCCCCCCTGATGAACAAAGGGAGCTAGAAACTCCTCTTAAACTATAATAATTCTTACAAAGAATCCAAGAGAGACTAGAAATAAAAGTCTACATGCAAGAACAATTTGATCTATTGGCAAAATTACTGAATTGCGACTGAGTCATGTATTGGACTCCCACCCACCAGCATGCCTTTTAGGACTCACTGTGTCTCACAATGCCAAGAGAAACCACCGAATTGGAAGAAATAGATTCAAATGAAAAACCTTACAAAATAGGAGAACTTGTCCTAAGAAGAGGTAGCACGAAAAACAAGAAAAGAAGACGAATAAGAGCCTATTTCAAAGACTAGAAAGGCCCTTACATGTTTAAAGAAGATATTAGAAACAATGCTTATTACTTGTGCACAATGGAGGGAGAGGAATTTGGAGAAATAGTCAATACCTTTCACCTCAAGAAATATTATGTCTAAAAGACCAAAAAAATCATAAAATATAAAATTACAAACAAAATTATAAAATAAAAAATATCAAAAAAACAATTCATTTCTTGCATTTCTGCATCATTATGTTTACCTTGCATTACTGTTTATGACTTTCTCTTGTACTATTTTCCCTTTAGTAAGGAGTCTAATGTTGCCCAGATATATGTTATCCTTTTAGGACCTAGAGATCCCTCATCTTTCACAATCGTCATTATCCCCCTTTATTCCCAGTGATTCTAATCAAAGCCTAGCTCTTAGCTTTACACTCATCCCAGTATTAATGAGTAAAGATGTTAGGTCTAATAAAAGTTAGTACTCAAACCTACAGTGTTCAAAGGAATCTTACAATAGACCTTCCCAATTCTTCCCTAGTAGTAGAGAAGTCCAACCAGATTACAAAAACTTTAGGTGGCACTCAGCCCCTTATCTTTCTTGGCCAAAAACATCAAGAAGATCAAAACTCTGAAGGAAGCAATCTAAGACACGAGTGAATAAAAAAATGAGTGATCAAAATAAGAGTGTCAAAAAGTGAGAATTGAGAGATCAAAGCATTGCATAACAAAAGTCCCAAAAGCATTCATTTCTTGAAAAGTCAAAATCCAAAAGAAAAAGAGAAAAGTCAAGTGAGGGAAATACAAAAAAAAGAGCAAAAAGAAAAAAAAAGAGAGATACAAAAAAAAAGTGAAAGAGAGAAGATTGTTGAATGTCCATACTCTTGGGTGGAGATTAGTCTAAGCTCGATGCCTCAAGGGTGACAGTCTAACAGAGAAAGAGAGGTACTAAGCACACACATGCACTAGTTGAGAAAAATTGAAAAGTCTACTAGTCTCTACGATCATCTTCTATCTAGGGACCCTTGTTCTTTCCTGGATATCCTTTACCCTAGGTCTATCTTTCTTTCCATCTATGATCTAAGTTTAGTGAACACCTATAAAACTTGATACTTGTCTAAGTTGAAAGCTTACCAAATTATCTTATCTAGATAAGGATTAGTGTTTATCCTTTCGCGAAGCCTAGAAATAAAAAACACTCCATATTCATTTTCACTCCCCACTTGAGTTTCCCTAAATCCTATCTCACAATGTTGAATAGATTTCTCATATCAGGCTAATTTGCAATCCTTTGAATTGAAAATCATATTTTAGAGCAGTCATTTTGTTTGTTTCACATTGCATTCATACCAAAATATGAAAAAGAGTCTCAAAGTAATAAAGTCAAGTGTCATATCTCATAACATTCAGTAGTAAGTGTTATAGTTTCATTTACAACATTTATTGTGTTCTTGAATTATCATTTCGTAAACTGCATGATATATATATGACCCACAAAATTACAAAAACATATCATCATTGTCATACTTGCATTTGTTAAAAGAGTTGAAAAGGTCAAACCTAATCAAAAAGTTCTCAAAACCTCCAAACATGCACAAGAGACGAGTATAGAATTCAACAAGAGAAAAACCATAGAAAAAGATAAACTTTCATAGATACATCCAAAGTTTACATATACAATGGTATCAAAGAGATAAGACAAAATGCTCTCGAGAGAAGTAGAGGCTCCCCATGCAAGGGGGAATGCATTTCAAGATAGGCAAGTCAAGGACAGTTCCATCCAACATAACCCTCAAGGCTTTGGCTCCTTCGTCTACGAGTACCACTCGTTGCTCCATGAGATCTATGAAAATGATGTGCACTACTGTGAGCATGTGACTATGAAGGCACCACCATACTAGTACCAAAATGCCCAAAATTAAGGCAAGTCATCTCCCAAAGTACTTTGTTCTCACCCTGAAGCGTATCAACCTGGGTCTTCAACTCTGCAATCATCTAACACCCATGGTAGACATGACCAAAAATGTTAGTGTGTCATCCTGTGGCAGGGGGCACACCAGGATCATCCAAAAGATGATCATGGGTCATCCTAGTGAAGGGAAAGGTCAATCCAACATTAACCTCACGAATCAAGTCCCTCCACTCTTTGACATTGCTTGAAATGCCAAATCAAGACAAGACCAAGTCAGTACCGCATAAAAAGAGAAAGGACAAAGTTAAGTGAAAAAAATAGACAAAACTTACATGGATCTCCAAGCTGCTAGTTAGGGTCAAGCTGATGCATCACCTCATCTAAATGAGGAGGTCGAGGAACAACAGAAGGACCCTTGGGGATGTTAGGAACCTCATCTGAAACACCAATTTCATGAAAATCCTCATCCTTGAGAGGGGCCTCATTTGATGAATTGTCACTATTAGGAATTTAGTCCTTGTCAGTCGATTCTGAGTCAACTATCACAATCAAAGATTGGGAAGGAGTCCCTCACCCTCCCCTCCATCCTCCTCTAGGAACCCTAGTGATAAAGATGTTTGGAGTCAAAGGTGTGAAAACAACATTCCTCTGTCTAATCTCCCCCATCTCCTGAATGATCTTGTAACAAGTAGACACTGGGGGAAAGTCCTCAAGGATGTCCTCGCCAAACTATTGCATAACATGATCCACCTGATAAGCCTCAACCTGACCATTACAATCTATGATCTTTGAAACCTCATGGCAGTGTACTCTCATCTTAGGCCCAAGCCCCCTCCATGTCATGATAAGGGTCAAAAATCATGTCATCGTCAGTAAGGGTAGCAACAGTGGGAAGAGTAGCATCAAAATGACCAATATGTGACCACCTTGCTATTCTCGGTAGTCACTTGTTTGGAAGACGAATAAGCTTTTGATAAGGCTTCATATGCTCAAAAATCCATGTCATAATTAGAGAAGAGTGGCTAAAGGCTAGAGCTCCTCGTTGAGAGATCTGATAAAAATCTATGTAGACCATTGCCAGGATATCAGGTCCCCATGCCTAAATGTGCCCTTCTCTAATCCTCGAATGATGGGTGCCCAACACCATCTTAGACAAGCTGAGGCCTTGTCTCCTGACAGCCTTGAAGCAATCAAGCCAATCATAAACCTCCTTAGAAGTGGAATGCAGAGTCATGGCATAGATGTAAGCCAAAATCTTGTCTAGTCCCTAGGGTGATTAACCCCCATGAATGCAACCCAAGAAGTCTTATCCTCATAGGACTCGCTAACAGGAAGAAATAGAGGTTGTCCCCTCACAAGAACCCAAAGAATGTGATATACATCATAAAGAGTGATAGTCCACTCTCTGGAAATCTGTAGGAACCTAAATGTGTTACTGTTTGCATCCCAGTAAGTGAAGATATCACAACATATACGAGATACAAGATGGATCATAGGAACATGACAAACTCTAGAAAGACCTGCCCTCTTCAGTATGGCATGATCCTCTGTACTCAATGAAGCAAACATCCCTGAGAGCCACCCTTGCTCTCAGTAGGCATTCCATTAGATGTGTATATCCTACAAAATCAAAAGAGAACTTTAGATTAGATCTTGTAAACTCACAAAAATCCCTAAAAATCATAAAACTATAGAAAACCTTTCACAAAAACATCATATAAACCTTCAAAATTACAATGAATAGGAAGATTTAGTGACCAAATCATGTCAGATCAGAGAAAAACAAGCCTTGAACAACTTCATATGAAGTCAGAAATTAGTCCAACAGGGTCACCTCTAGGGTGACCTAGGTGTTTTTCAAGATCTCCCCGAGCGACCTTGTTATCAAATAGGATCTCCTCAGGTGACCCTATTGTTAAAACAAGATCTCCCTGGGTGACCCTACCTAGCAAAAGGCGTGACCCTAGGAGTGAGTCCCTTGACCAAAAACTACTCTAAAAACCTCATTTCTCGATTGATTTTGGAAAACAAAAGATCAATCTTGCTCTAAATGACGAGACGAACACAATGCAACAGGAAAAATCACAAAAAAATAGAAAATTTCAAGAGATTTTTTGCAAAGTACAACCTAGGGTTTAGAGAAGAGTTTTTCATTGATTGCATAATAGATTCTTCGTGGTTGAAGAAGAGGCGGCCATCTATGCGCTCTCCTCGACGACACCTTTCTGTCGACTGCTCACATGAACGATTCTATCATTATTTCACACCGATCTCACAATCTAGCTCTCTTGGTTTTCCCTTAGCTTAGTTTCATTTATGCATTTTAAATTAATTCTTTGCTTTTATGTGTTTGTTCCGTGCATTGTTTTGCATGCTCTCATACCTACAGGTCTAAACCAACAAAAGCTAGGAACTAGTCAAGCTCAAGCGATCTATGGTAAGATTCATCATTTTCATTTTCATTATTCATTTTGATATATTTAAATTTTAGACTAATACTAGTTATTATAAGTATAAATTTTGGGAAAAATTAACAACAGGTAAGGCCTAGTTCAGGAATGGTACCTACCTTTCATGTAGACTACCGTCCCCGAGGGGGCAAATATGTAAGCACAAAAATCACACACTACCCCCACGGGGACCCATATGATGATTTAAATCCTTGTCACATATATGTAAGTGTGAAAATAAATCCTTTAAGTAGTAGGCCTCTTGATGATGTGTCCTCTTTTCTTGTCCTGTGTCATTTCTGCTTTGTCAATTTCTCTCCCTCCCTATTTGCGATATTTTTTGACACTTGTTGCGACACTTGTCGACTTGCTTTTTTCTAGCTTTTGACCTTGATCCTAAGCCTTGTGAGTGTCTTGTAGGTGAGTTTTCACCTTTCCCCTTTGTTTTTCCTCTAGTGCACCTCTTAGAAGCCTTCTAGAGGTCCCCTAATCCATCTCCCATTGATACTTTCCATTTTTGACCAACCCATCCAAAGCTTCCCCTATTATTTTTAGATCTCCCCTGGAGATCTTGTAGATGCAAGTGAAGATTAGGATTCTTCCACATGACTGACCTATTTCTTGATGCATAACTCATCATTTTCTTCTCTTCTACCATCTCCTAGCCTATTTTTCTGCAACTAATCCTATCCATCTTGGATCTCCCCGGGTGACCCATGATCACTCTAGGGTGACCCTACTAGTAAAAGGGGTGACCGTGTCATTTTTGGACCCGCAAAAAAACTCAAGTTTCTCTCTTGTTTTTGCTCTATTTTCACCTATTTTTCTTTCTGTTTGCATGATTTTTGATCCTTGACATAGAATTAACTATTTCATGCACCCACACATGCATAATTATCTCTATTTGAACTCAAATTAACTTTTCAATCAATTGCATGCATTCTCTCTCCTCCATTTTCTCTCTAGTGATAAGCTATCTTTGCCTCATCACTCTCTAATTAGCTGAGTTCACTGGGTAATCAACCCTGTTAACTCCCCAATCTATTCTTGTCAACTCATCAATCTAATGAGTTAACTCTCCAATCAATTCCTTCCTCTAAACCTATAAATACTCCCCTTCCCCAACCACAAAGGGAGACAAATTTATTGTGCACACAGCTATTGCCAATTTCACTCTCCAACTTAGCATTCAAATTCTCTTATAGGACGAAGCTACCTTTTGCTTTTATTGTTCAACCAAGTAGCATCACACTGCTTCAATCTATGCCATTGTGCTCAATCCAAGCTCTCATTGAGCTCATACAAGCTTCATTGAAGCTTCTTTTTGCGTCTTCATGTCATTTTGTTGTCAAGAGGATCACCTTCTACCAAAGAAGGATTCGAGGTTGCCTACACAAGGATTGCTGAGGGTAGTGGAGTCAATAAATCTTCATCTCTTTTAGGTTCCTTCATTGTTTTCTTTCAATTTGTAGTAATTAGAGAATCATATTTTCTCTTAGGACTAGTAACACAATGCTTTTTCCTTGATAGATTAGATCTTGCATGTTAGATTAAAAGATTTCATATTTCTAGATCTACATTGTTAGAAGAAGCATTTTCCCTTTCCATTAGATTAGACTGCATTGAAAACACCAAAAACCCAAAAAAACATAGGTTACATAGCATTGGAAAAGTCATATAGGATTGCACACATATTTCTTTTTCATAGATTAGAAGCACTTTTATTTCTCAATATTCTAAAACATACCAAAAATTTGTTTTGCATATTATTTAGCTTGCATACATTTAGATACCCTAGAATAAATAAAATTACAAACCCTCGATTCCATCACGAGGTAGTCATAGTTCAAAACGAGTTCAAACAAACCCTTGATTTCATCACAAGGTACAAACAAAGTCAAAACACAAGTCAAACCCTAGGTCAAAACCCTAGATTTGGTTAAGGTTAACAATCACACAACTTCCTCTATCTTGATTCATGAATGTGCTTAGGAGTGAGAGGAAAGTGCATGAGGGCTATCCATGATGAGATCGAGGAGATCCATCCATGACCACAACAATAGACATTTGTTCTACCACAAGGAGACCCATTTGTCCTCTTGTTGTTAGAAAGAACTGTTGGCAAGAGACACTATGTGGCTTCATTATTGTTGTCATTGATGGCAACAAAGTTTATCCCACACATCCGCAGCACATAATAGGTCTTTACCGAAAGTCAGATTGAAGAGTGTTTTGGTCCAGTGAGCAAGAACAAAGCATGCAGCAAGGTCTGACAATCAGGTCCGGATCTGTCAGAGGATGTATCTCAGCAAAGTGTGGACTTGGGGAAGTCAAGAAGAGTACCATTACTGCTACATTCCAAAGATTGAGCCTCTGGTAATGAAAGAGTGAAAAGATATGAGCATCTAAGTGTTGGGTCCCTGACAAGCATAGTAGATTTAGGAAGAGCTGATTGGCAGAGCATCAGACCTTAATCTAGATGAGAAATTGATGGTGATTAATCTTCTTAAAGGATCATTCATGGTTGGCTGACATAATTGATGACTTTCATATCTATACCCTTGATACACATCACATAGTAAGCATGGATTCAACTAACAGATCAGTGTGTTGGGAAAATCTTAAGTATTTCAGATGCTGACTAGAAAGATGTTGAGATCCTTGGTGCAGATATATATACCAGATGGATTTTGGTATGAAGGTGTGTGTGGTGTGATATAGTGTGCAAAGAAAAGTAGAGACTAGTGTGGAAGCAGCTATACAAGTCCGGTATGTGACAGAACAATAGCACCAAGCAAAGGAAGAATGAATTGCAGTAGATCAGTATATTGAGCCTAATCAGAACTAAACCTTAGCATATGTGGATACCTTTGATCAGTTCAAACACTTGGTTACATTCTATATACCTTGTAGACAGTGAATCTCTTATAGGCAGTGAGCCCTAATTAGCAAGTGCCATTTTGTACTTATTCTTTTAACAAAGAATACAATCTTGGGTTAGTCACCCCATGGTTTTTCCCTTAACAGGGTTTTCCATGTTAAAATCATTGTGTTATGTGTATTGATTTTATTTTTGCTTTCATGGTTATGCATGCTTATATGTTTTGATGTTGCACTAATTGTTAAAGAACGAAAAGTTAAATTATTTAAGATAACTAATTCACTCCCCCCAGTTATCTACCTTGTTTCCAACAATTGGTATCAGAGCCAAGTTCCTCCAAACAGATCCTAACAGCTTGAGGAAGATCTAGGAATCCCAACAGATATGTATGGTATGAGGGAACAACTTCAGTCTGCCTTAGATGATCTTAAGCAATCTCACTCTAAAGTCAATAACTTGAGGGAAAGACTCAAACAAGCTGATGACTTCATAAATGAACTAAAAGAAAAACTGAGTATCTTTGTGAAAAAGAGAAAGGAACTTCTTCAACAATTAGCAAGTCAAAGTGAATGCAATTATACTAATGAAGATCTAAATGAGAAAAACAAGTTATGTGAGAAGCTATCAAAAGAGGTCATTATGGTGAGACATGAAATGGAATCAAGGGTTATGAAATTCACCCAAGAAATTGAAGAGAAAAGAAAAATGGAAGATAATCTAAGACAATCTCTCAAGGAGAAGTCGGAAGACTACCACAAAATGGATAGAATAATCAAACATCTGGAATCTGATCTTAAAGAAGCTAGAAATAATGAAAAACAACTTGAAAATCAGATAGACACTCTTAAAAGGGATCTTCAAACAACAAATGAATACAAAGAAAAATTCAAGATAAGCTTTGCTCAACTTGAATTTCTTCTTGAAAGCTAAAAGAGGGTAGATGACAAGAATGGCTTGGGATATGAGAAAGGTGAAAGCTCCAGATCTGGTCAAAAGAACTCTGGATAAGGAAATCTAAGGTACAGGCCTAGAAGACCTTCGGTAAGAAAACCAAATGCTCAAAGATATCCATCCTTCAATGGACACTGCCACAATTGCAATAACTTTGGTCATAAAGCAAATCAATGTAGAAGAAGAATTAATTAGACTAATTCATCCTTCTCTAGACAATGTTTTAACTGCAAAAGGTATGGTCACAAATCTCATGAATGTAGAAATATGCAAATAAACAATTCATTCAATGGTAGATGCTTTGCATGCAATAGAATGGGACATATGGCTAATCAATGTAGATCAAGAGGATATCAATCAAATATGCAAAGAAATATAGCTTTCTACACTTGCAATAGATCCGGTCATATTGCCAAATTCTGTAGAAGTAAGAATCAGGATAAAAGGGGTCCGGTGCATCATAATCAAAATCAAGACAAAGGAAAAGGAAAAGTGAATGCGGATGAAGTTCAAAGGGAGATGAACAAGATTTGGGTGAAGAGAAGTACAAAAAATGTTGGGGATGGATCCACACTAGAATCTGGTGCTGATATTCCTTCCGAAAACTAAATAAATGAGCTCTAGCTCAGGGGGAGTCACAAAAGAACACAATTTCCCCCAACCAGTCAATTGGTGCCTAAATTGCCACATGGAGTGTAGCGGATTGAAGAGTTCTCAAAGAGATATCTAAATAACCCTTGGTAAAAGTATAAAAGATCTGCAAGAAGGTTGAAGAGGCTAATAATCCAAAATTGATCTAGTTTGATAGCCATCTGGTAAAAGCAAGATTTTCAAAATTAGATCTAGTATGATTCAAAATTGAAATACCTTGATCTATGAATAAATAGGATGATTTAAGGAAGGGAGATACATTGTAAGCTATCATTCTAAGTGCATCTCAGTGATCCAGAAGGATCTCTCTCAAAACAAGGAGAACAAGGCAACCAGAATGAATTAAGTTGTGCATTTATTGCAATATGGAATTAGGGTTTATGCAGAAATAAAAGGGTTCTTTTATTCATCATTTGCACATTTGCATTCGAGAAGAAGAAAGAAAGAGCTTTGCAACAAGATTTCTTCAACCCTCTCAAGGATCAACCACAGAAGTTAATTCAACCAGCGATCTTTTCGGCTCTTATTGTGAACCCTAGAAGCGTAAAAAGGTATTTTAGCTCTTGAATATCTCTCTCTAAATCTTTTGAAATATGGCTACTCCAAATGTTGTTAAGATCACTGATAAGCCGCTCCCTAAGTTCAAGAATCATCCTTACAAATCCCTAGAAGTTGATCCCCTAGGTGCATTCTCTAGCATTCCGCATGGGGTTTTGCATGTAGAAGATGTTAGGGTATACATTCATACCAACATTGAGGAATTTGGGGAATCCAAGCTAATGGATATCTATCAAAAGGAATTAATAGATGAAACATTTGAAATTAAACCCCAATACAAGGCCATCCGGGATAAGTATTTTGGACATTACATCCATTTCCCTTATTTTGTAGAAGATGAATGGGTTCGGTATGTTCTGAGTAGAATGCATGACAACTTCATGTGGTTGTTGAGGCCATTTAAGATCACAAAAGATGCCATTAAGGCGGTAATCGGATTGCACTCATCCGGTGGGTTGCCTACTCTCAAATCAGTCAAAAACCAAATTGTAAGTGAGGCTACCAGATCAAAATTTGACAAGAGGGCAATGACAATAGAAGACATCATAGATCCAGATATCAAATTTGCCTCTATGATAATTGGTTACAAAATCTATCAATCCAGTAGGGAGAATTCAGTATCCGGAATTGCTATATATACTACATATGAAATGCTAAGGAAAAATACTACTATGATCTTTATGAGCTTCTCCTGAACCAACTGTTAGAGAATTTACAAAAAATAAAGAAGGATAAGGAGAATTCATTTAAGTAAGGTGGCTTGATACAATGTCTATTCTTTTACTATATGAATGAGCTACCTGGATCCAGTGGTTGGGTATCGCAAAATGATAGACCTGTGGCCATACAAATCAAAGACTATATGTATGGGCTTGGTGATAACAAGGCTCAAAGCACAACTCTCTAGGGATATTTCAAGAATTTCCAAGGTATGATGCAGGCCAGAGAAAGAATTCCTTAGACATTGGTTGAAAAATATAAAGATATAGTGTGTTTTATGGTAGACATTGATCAATGCCTAATGGAGGTAGTAGAGCCCAGAATAGTCTGGATTATGCCAATGGGCTATGAGGTGGATGAGAAAATTTTGGAACTGCATGTCCAACACCTACTAAGTCAGCCTAAGGACCTTGAGGCTGAAAGGTTTGGTACCTTTCAAGAATTAAGTGTGAAAATTCATGTTGAACTAAGGCAACCCGAAATAAAGAGAAAAGTTAGGAAGGAAGTAGAGGAAATTGCCAAGAAATATGGCATATCAAAGGAGGCAGTTGATGCCAATAGAGAGAAGGTAGAAAGAGAAGAAAAAGAGAGATAAGAATCAGAAAAAGAAAGTGTTCCAGTGTAAACCCCCTCCTGAACTAGATCCTCAAAGAGCTCAAAAGCCTCAAAACCGGAAGCAAAGACATCCAGTAAAGGAGAGAAGAGAACAAAGACAAAGTCCACAAGGTCATACACAAGCCACAAGGATGATGAAGAGACAAAGACAGATGAAGAGGTTAAGAAAATGAAGAAGAAAAAGAAAACTTCTATGGAATTATTTTCTAGAAAAACAAAGAAGAAGAAGCAGAAGAATTTGTTGAAAGACCTACAATCTCCATTGATGATGTCATCAAGGTAGTTACTGTGGATGGGAATCTGCAACCAATGACAAAATTCTATGATGAGTATAGTGACACAGATAAAAGGATCTTGGAAGAAGCTATAGTTAAGTACTTAAACATAGATAATAAAGCATTCATTGAAATCATCTCTCTAATCCCCAAGAGTTTAGAGAAAGTACTTGAACTCAGAAAAGACTATGCCAAGAAAAAGGATATGGAGATCTGGGAACAGATAGCTATTCAACTCTATCTTTCCATCACTCCAAAATAAATGAACATGATCTTCAAGGATTGCAAGGATGAGTTCCGGAGCAAAGCTAGAATGAACAAGCTTATGCTCAGAGAGACTGATTAGGTGGTAAAAGAGACTAAAGGTATCCTCTGGAATGCATATAAAAGATTCAATCTTCCTATTATAGAGGACATAAGTGATGAACCTTCTGCCATGGATGTCGAAGGATTAAGTGCATCAAAGGAAGATTCTACTGAGAAAATTGTAGAAGAGTCAAAGGAGACAGGTGAAGAGAAGACTAAGGACTTGGATTTCTCTGTTCTGAAAGAGGAAGTCCATGAAGAAGTAAACATCTCTCTTCTAGATCCCCCAACAGACTCCAAAACTGAAGGAGAAGAAAGAAAAGAAGAGAAAATCAGTCAAGAAGAAGAGGTAAAGGGAAGACAAGAAGATCAATCAGAGAAGACCGCAAGTGACAGTTCTGAGGCTACAGAAGGAAAGAAGACTCTGTCTCTGGCAAGAGACAATCTAGAAGTAGTTAAAGACTTCCTGACCAAAGAAATGATGGAATTAGATGAACTAGAGCTATTCCATGGACCACTCAATTTTGACTCTCTCTCTAGTCCAAACAATGAAGGTAGCATCTTTTGCTCAAGCTAAAGCAAAAGAAAAGCTTCTGAAGTCTCACATGGAAGACTGTGAGTTGATAGAGATTGCATTCGGTGTGTTAGAGAAAATCATGCCATCCTTCCAAAAGGATCTTTCAGCCTCCTCATTTCCTAATCTAAAATCTCTTGTTAATTCTGTTAGCACACATTTTGATTCTTTGGAGAAATTGGTAGAAGAGAAAGTCTGGAAAGAGTTTTTGGGTAAGAGATTCTCTGAAGTACATGGGCTAATAGCAAATGATAGGAGAAATTTGAATATTGGAATAAAGAGCCTAGAAAATGCTCTTAAAGATGGCGGAGAATTATACAAATTTTGTTTATCTTAGTCCACAGTAACAATAGACATTGCAAAGAAGGTGGAAGAACAAGAGGGTAAACTATCAAGCTTATCCCAAAGTTTTGATCCTCTCACCTCATCTATAATGAATCAAGAGTGCTAGGCTATTGCCACTATCAATGAGATCAAGAGGCTTGAGAAGGAGAAGAAAAATAGAATAAGCAGAATGAGTGAACTAAGAGGGATAATTATCCCTAAGTTAGAGGCAATGCATGAAGCCCTAACTGATGCTCAGACTACAACCCATACTAATGATTTGATAGACGTAAAGAGGGCAAAAGCCTTTGCATTTTTGTGGTCACATCTCAATTTTGGACAAAATGAAGCAAAGTTGGGCAACAGAATTTCTCCAGTTGAAAACCACTTTTGTGGATATACTTAAGTATATGTAAGTATAACTTGTATATATACTTATGTGGCTATGTATAGGTTACTTTTTGCAAATTTTGGTGTGTGAATTTCACCCTTTTCCATTGATGTAAAAGGGGGAGTGAGGAGTAGTGAAAAATGTGGAATCTAGCTAAGGGGGAGCTCCAGTAAAAGTGTACATAAGATAGAGCATCAGCCAAGGGGGAGCCTGTTATAACACTTAGTCATTTTTCACTAAGTGTTGCCATCAATGGCAAAGGGGGAGATTGTTGGCAAGAGAGACTGTGTGGCTTCATTATTGTTGGCATTGATGGCAACAAAGTTTATCCCACACATCTACAGCACATAATAGGTCTTTACCAGAAGTTAGATTGAAGAGTGTTTTGGTCTGATGAGCAAGAACAGAGCATGCAGCAAGGTCCGACAATGAGGTCCGGATCTCTTAAAGGATGTATCTCAGCAAAGTACGGACTTGGGAAAGTCAAGAAGAGTACCATTATTGCTACATTCTAGAGATTGAGCCTCCAGTGATGAAAGAGTGAAAAGATATGAGCATCTAAGTGTTGGGTCCCTGACAAGTAGAGTAGACTTAGGAAGAACTGACTGGCAGAGCATCAGACCTTAATCCAGATGAGAAATTGATGGTGATCAAGCATCTTAAGGGATCATTCATGGTTGGTCAACATGATTGAATACTTTTATATCTATACCCTTGATACGCATCACATAGTAAGCATGGATTCAGCCGACAGATCAGTGTGTTGGGAAAATCTTAAGTATTCTAGATGCCGACTAGAAAGATGTTGAGATCCTTGGTGTGGATATATATACCAGATGGATTTTGGTATGAAGGTGTGTGTGTTGTGATATAGTGTGCGAAGAAAAGTAGAGAGCAGTGTGGAAGTAGCTATACAAGTCTGGTATGTGACAGAACAACAACACCAAGCAAAGGAAGAATGAAGTGCAATAGATCAATATATTGAGCCTAACCGAAACTAAACCTCAACATATGTGGATGCCTCTATTCAATTCAAACACTTGGTTACATTCTATATACCGTGTAGACAGTGAGTCTCTTGTAGGCAGTAAGCCTCTTGTGAGTAGTGTGCTCAAGCAGTGAGCCCTAATTAGCAAGTGCCATTTTGTACTTCTCATTCTTTTAACAGAGAATACAATCTTGGGTTAGTCACCTCATGGTTTTTCCTTTAACAGGGTTTTCCATGTCAAAATCGTTGTGTTATGTGTATTGATTTTATTTCTTCTTTCATGGTTATGCATGCTTATATGTTTTGATGCTACACTAATTGTTAAAGAAGAACAAAAAGTTAAATTATTTAAGATAACTAATTCACCCCTCCTCTCAGTTATCTACCTTGTTTCCAACAAGAAATAGGCAATTACAACTACATAGAGCATTTCTCAGAGACATAGAAATAGTAGAAGCCATCGACAAAAACAATCATTTGCCCACACAAAGGTGGAATTTAAGGAATCCAAACAGAAGAAGAGAAACCAGTGACCCTTCGGGTCATAAGGTTATCTCAACTACAAAAATTGTCAAGAACAAAACATACAACAAAATACACAACAACAAAGGCCACAAAACTTGCCGACCCCTCTCTGTGAAGTCCAGCTCTCCAACAAGCCAGACCCCTATCGTGTCTCGCCTCCTCTCAACTCGCTAATTCCACGTGAGAGAGAGTGATGTGGTTGATCACCCCATGGCAAGGAGGGAAAGGGTCCGTGTGCGTGTCAAAATCTGACCTGACATCCCCAGGCAATCAGAGTCATAATTTTGAGCATATAGGTCCATACCCTATTTTGAGGCATTGAACTGAATATCCAGCTATTTTATGTAAGTTTCAATTAAAAACATCTACAAAAATTATGGTTTTACATGCTAGAAACCAGGCACTTGACTAAAATTATGGTCAATTAATATTACATAGAAAGCACATATTGGTAATGGTCTCCAATTCCCAGAGTTGAGATTTATGTGGAATCAATGATAGAATCAACTTGGTTTTCATCTTTAATATTTTTTTAGTTTCAATGCACATATGAATATTTTGTTATATGGCTCGACTTGGTATCAATGTAACTACTGTAGACACCCAAAATTGACTCATTATTATTAGCATTCAAATATCACATTATCACATCATCTGCATTTGTTTAACACACTTGAGCGATATCCCTAACATATCTATTTTCTTCTATTAATTAAATGAATTTATATTTATTTAATTAATTCACTAGCTATTTCTTCTAAGCTATAATTAAACAATCTTCAATTATTTAATTATCTTCATTCTATCTATTTTTAATTAAATAAATCTTATTTATTTAATTAAAAGATTCCTTTTATAAATCCACTTTCCAATTAATTAAATAAATTTTATTTATTTAATTAATTTATCTTATCATTTATCTCATGATCCCACATGTGTGCCTCTTTCATTTAAAAAGATAATTGGTACTACATCATTTTATTTAATATCTTTCACATGTAGTAGTTTTTATGTACACGGTCACACATAAGCCCTATCTTCTCTCCACTTATCATCTTGACATTCACCTATGTCTATCTTTCAATCTTAGCCATTCACATAGCCTCCAAATCTCTATCATTGATTAATTTTGGTTGAGTTCTATATAAACACCCTCTCATTTCATACCTCACATGATCCAGCATTCATATAGTGTCTACATTATCATCTTGAGCATATTGAGCATTTGAACACCCATAGCATCCATTAAGCTTTTATCATTTTCATCCATCCATCATGACAACTTTTTAACTTCATAATTGTTCATTGTTGAAGAAGCAATCCACATCATAAACAAGGAATCACACCATCTAGGTGATATTGTGCTTGAATTGCATATTTTTGATTTCATTTAGATTAGGTTCTTTGATGATGGCAGGGTTAGGTTTTCATGGCTATGCTTGATCTTATCAACCTAATTTTTTACCTATCACATTTTGGCACGCCCGATGGGACCCACGTCCTTGATTAACTTTTCTGTTTGAAGTTGTTTTTATGAAGATCAGATTTTTTGAGTGCTTACGGCAAGTTTTTATCCCTTTTGAGCTAAAAACCATTGCTGCCTACATATGTGTGTCGCTTCTGCACTGAAATCTGTTTCCTTTAGCCATTTTTAGATCGCTTATAAGCAGACACTAATCGCTTTTTGTTTATTTTGGGTCGCTTTTAGACTAACATTGGTCACCTTTGCATTTAACCTAATCACTTTTGATCTTATAGTGGCCGCTTTTAGATAATTCAATCACTTTTTACAGAATTAGGGATTTTGTTGCATATTGTCTCTTTTGCAGATCTAGGTTGCTTATGAGCCTTAACCAGTCACCTCATGCTTTTTCATATCACTTCTAAACTTTAACAATCTGCATCTGGTATTTTCAAAATTTCTTTTGATTTGCAATAGTTCGCCTTTGATAGGATGGAGATCGCTTTTGATAGACAGTGAATCGCCTCTGGTAAACTGTGCCGCTTTCAGCCTATATAATTTGTATTTTGTTTTCTTAGCTACTAATTGGGTATTTGTGCAGCATCTTATCAATTTGTCTAAGAAAAGGAGGTTATTAAACTACTAACATATTTGTTGCAGCTCTGATCAGTCCAAGACTTGTGGTTTTTCACTAAATTATGAACATTTGGGCTTGGTGCTTAAAATGAATCATTGCTTGCTTTGTGCTTGATTTATTTTTTTGATTGCTTGCATGTGATTGATTTTAACCCAAATTTAATAACAAAAGTATCCTCTCCCCTTGCCTATCAAAGAGATCTTGGGTGTATGAGAACTTGTTATTATCTTTAGAGGGCCTGCCTTCCCAGTGTGAGAAGGGATATGCCCCAAGTAGTAACGGGCTAAAGCCAAGTCCTTCCGAACTGCTATATAAGAAAAGTGTTTGTGTTGAAAGCCACAAACAACGAGTGTTGTTGTGTTATACCGACAACCAACCTCCCCCAAAACCCTCCAATGCGTAACCTGAATGAATGTCCTTATTAGCAACTTTGTGTAGTAGACAAAAACCCTCTATTTGTTGATGCAAAAGGTGGGACCTTTGAAGCGGACCTGAGTCACGTGGTTCTTAAAAGAGATAGCAGGGACAATCCTAAGGTTTGGTGAGGGATAGGCCTTTAAGGAAACCTAGATCTTGGTATGCGTGAGAAGTGTGTGCCGTGGAGGAGAGCCAATGCTACCAAGATCATAAAGCTATCCACTTTGAATAAGCACATCCAGGGGATTCAACAAATATAGTACTTTCCTAGCCTAGGTTGTACAAGTTTGTGATTGTTGTGAGTGTGAGTGACTGCAATTACTATTTTCTTGTCAAAAATCACAAATCAGACATCTTATTTGATAGACACAGTCACTTTTAAGCCTAAACTACCTACATACGGACAACAAAATCACTTTTAAACCATAGTTAGTCACTTCTTAGCTGAACTGAATCACTTTTGAACAATAGTTAGTCACTTTTATCATAAACAGAGTCACATCTAAGCAACAGTCAGTCACCCCTTATCTGAATCAAATCACTTTTAAACAATAGTCTTTCACTTTTAGCCTAACTTGAATTAGTTCCAATCAATAGTAAATCACTTTTAAGCCAACAGTTATCGCCTCTGAACAATTGATCGCCTCTAGTTAACATTGTAACTTGCTTCAGAACCTAAAACAGTCTACCTTTGATCTATTACTAGTTGCCTTTAGCCTTTTATAAGTCACATATGAGATATTACTTGTTGCCTGTGGTCTAATACTAGCAAATCTTAGTGACTCAATTGAATTATCCATAAATCTAGCTTGCTTAGCTTCAGCATTAGCTTTTAGACCTGTCTCTGACTATTAACAGATACTTGGACTTTGTCTCCTTTTTTGAGCATACCAATCAATCGCATTTCATGATCTTTTCATCTTTTTGAGATCCCAAATCAGCAAACCAAACATCAAACAGATCGTTTTGATCCATCAGCAAAACATTAGCTTTAGCTTCAACAAACATCATCAACATAGCAGCCTTTAGCAAACAAATTTTCCCTTGAGTGTGTGAGCTATTCTCTATGGAAAACCAACCAACAACAAATCAACAAAGCAACCAAAACTAGCCAACAACAAATCAACCAAGTAAACTAACAAACCAACCAATCAACCAATCAGCAAACCATCATCTTTTGGGTCTCAAAAATTTGACAAGCTAAACTTTAGTTTTCAACATCAACATCATGCCTCAAACTAGGAGTCAGTATAGAGCTGAAATGGAAGCCAAATACAGAGCTGAAATGGAAGCCAAATTGCAAGCTGAGATGCAACAACTTAGATCGACACCTCTTAAGGACGCAACTCAATTCATGACTAGTATGCCTCCTTATATGTTTACGCCTCATGGGTATACCATTGGAGAGTCATCTTTACAACAAGTACAACCTCCAACAACTTTTGAGACTTTTGAAGAACAATCCCAAGAAGACTTATTAGAATTTTAGGACACTCATGTGTGGGATCAAGTTGAGAGACTTGTTTTATCTGAGCCTAATCACTACTTCTTGCAACTTGCTTGCATTGGTGCTAAATTACCAAGAGATTTTGACATATCCACTATTAGAGAGCTTGATCCAAACACTCCCACTATTGTTACAAAGGGACCATCCACTATTGTCACACCATCCCCCACCATATCACAAGCTCCATCTTCTACCACATCTTTTTCATTGCCTATTGTTACTTGATTTGATCTACCACACTTGGAGCACACTTTAGAACCTTTGATCATACCAACTAATGTGCTCCCTCTCATGTCACAAAATCTAAACAGTCCACCTTTCCATGTTCCTCAACATACACCTCCTCCTACCATGATTGTTTCGATGCCTCAAGTAACACAAGTTGTCCATGTGGCCCAAGCGCAAATGCTCCAAACATCACAAGCTATTCCCATACCTCATAGTGTGCAAGCATCCCAAATTATAACAACAACACCAATAGCCCAAGCATCACGACCATCACAACCCACCATATCCCATATGAATACCATATCCCATATACTAACTGCTAATACACTTTCCACCATCTCTACTAATCCATCCACTATACCATATAATCCCAATGTTAGTCTTATTGATATGAGTGACCCTCCTATCATTTCTCATGCCAATCCTAGCTCTACGGTCACTTATGTTTAGCAACTTACATCCATTTTGTCACATTCTTTCAATTCTTCACATGCCATCAGTCCATCTTATGCTACCCAAGGCTTGCCTATTGTCACCCAACCCATAACACACATAAATCCTCATGTTGTCCAAAATACAAGCCCAAGTGTCCATCCTTCCCTCGCATCTACCAATCCTTCCATCACTTACCATGCTACAAATCCAAATCCAACTTCCCAACCATTAACTAGTGTCAATCCATATTCCACTTCGCATGTGATGCAAAATTTTGGTGCCCATTTGTCACAACATACCCAACCACCGCTTGTGCCTCAAGGACAGCAATCCTTAACCACTTATATGTCACATCCCAATTCTTTGACATATATTGTGACTATGCAACCTCAACAAATAGTCATGGCTTCATACATCCCACAACAACAACCTCAATATACACCATACCATGTTTCACCCCCTTTGCAACAACATCAATTGTCTTCAGCGGATGTAAAACAAATGATTAACCAAGTGGGTAGGACAAGGCAAGAAGACATTTTCTCTAGACAACATATGCGCTTATCCATTTGACAAGTCTCTTCATATGATACCTTTTCCACCACACTTTGAAATTCCACAATTTGATAAGTATAGAGGAAAAGGAAATCTGGAAGACCATCTTAGAACATTCTTTTGTGGCATGTCTCGATGTTGCTTATGACAATACATATCTTTTGAGACTATTTCCTCAAAGCTTAGTAGGACAAGCTCTTGAATGGTTCTCCCATTTACCCCTAGGAATTAAGTCTTTTTCAGAGTTAGCCAATAAGTTTCGATCACACTTCTCTTTTAACATTGACCATGAGATAAACATGAATGAACTTGTCAACAATAAACAACGCAATGGTGAGGCTTTTTCTTCATTTACTCAACGATGGCATAATATGGCTAGCAAATTATCATGGGAAATACCTAAGAAGCAACAACTCGATATCTTTGTTCAAAATCTTCATCCTGAGCTTTCATTCCAATTACAATTGCAAAGTGCTAGCACCTTTGATGAACTTGTTTCCAAAGGAACCATCATTGAACGAGCCTTAATTGCTAAAGGAACTATCAAGATCTTTCGCGATAATAAAGACTATCCTCAAAAATCCAACGATAAGTCTCACTTTTGGAACAAAAATAAGAATGTTGTCAATGATGTTGTTGTAGATGCAAAGAACATCCAAACCATGAAAGGTCCCATCAACATCCAAGCTGCTTCCACAACAATGCAACCTTTTCAGTGAATGCGACAACGCCAAACTTCCAATCCGCGTCGACAATTTACACCATTAGCGGAACCTATGGAAGTTATCTTTCAAAAGCTTCTACAAGTGGGAGATATTATCTTACCAGATGCACCACCCAATGGTGAACCACTTTTCAAAGTTCCTTGGTACAAAGAAAATGAGTATTACGATTTCCATAGAGTTAAAGGTCACAAAACGAATGGTTGTATGTGCTTAAAACATGTCATCCAAGATTGCATTGATCAAGGTTTAATCAAAGTTACACCTTCAACAACTCAACCTGCACAACAATCAACATCAAACTATGATCTAGAGACTTTCAAGAATCTACTTCCATCTCATGACAAAGCAAGTGACCATCATGCTGGGAATTCCATTCAATATACCTATGAATCATCTACCATTGGCCTCATTGACCATGCTCGCATTTCTACCATTATTATCCAAGGCAAAGCACCTGATTGCACTGTAACTATTCGTAGAGGTCGAGTCACTATTCAAGGAGCACTTGCTCATCCTCCTTGAACATTCCCTAAATATAATATCTTGGATCATCTTGGCAAAACACCCACACACATATCCATTCTTGAGTTGCTTCGCATATCCCTTGCTCAAAAAGCTATCCTTGACAAAGCTCTACAAGAATCTTCGGTGCCCAATGATATTGATATCTCACAATTCCAATCTATGGTCTCTAGCATTGCAACTCCTTGTCATTTAACATTTTCTGACAAAGATCTTCAACCCTCCATCCATCCTTCCCACAATGAAGCCCTCCACATTGAAGTGTTTGTTAAACAATGCCGCATCAAATGAATCTTGGTAGATGGTGGAGCTGGTCTTAATATATGTTCTTTGAAGTTAATAAAACAATTGGGATATTCTGAGAAGGATGTTGACACCTCCAAGGTTATTACTATCAGAGCATATGATGATGCCAAGAGAGATACTGAAGGAATTATTTTCTTTCCTATCCAAGTTGGGCCGATTACCATAGAAACCCATTGTCAAATTCTTGATATTGACCTTCCTTATAACATCATCCTTGGTCATCCATGGATACATGCCCTCAAGGCAATTCCTTCCACATATCATCAATGTCTTAAATTCCCACACAATGGTGTTGAAGTTACTATCCAAGCTGATCCCAATCCATTTGAATTTTGTCGTGCCTTTCAAGCCAAATATTAGAGTCTAAACCACATTCCTATCAATACCAAGGCATATTCATCTTCATCCTATGTTGATCCAACCAACCTACTCAAGCCATCATCTAGCAAAGCCGCTTCCAACCTTCGTATCAAGCACACCAAACATGGCCCTAGTGAGTACAAACTGCAAGACTCTTGTTGTGTAGGAACCCTTCCATTATCTCCTAAATCCTATGGTAAACCTTCCACATACAAACCAACTACAGCCCCCACTTTTATCAAAGCTCCACCTACAGTATTCCTTAAAGGCAGATTCCTGGATGATGAAGACATTGATGATATAAACTCTTGGATATTCTTTGATGAAAATGACCAAGTGCAACTGGAAGTAGAGAGATACAACAATGGGTTCTACATTATAAAGAACATGGGCTACAAAGGACATGGTGGATTAGGATCACAGGAACAAGGACCTATTGAACCCATTATTGTGTCTAAGAATTTTAATAAGCAAGGCCTTGGTTATCAGTTAGAGGTACCGCGACTCAAGGACATTAAGTGTATTTCTGATACTGACGCTGGACCTTCCTCGGTAGGAGAGAATTTTAATTCGGATATCATCGATGACTCACCCTTTCATATAACCAACCTTTTCCAAGAACCCTCCATCTTCATGATTTCTGCAGCCTCCTCTAGCCATAACAATTCCTCCATTAACCTTTCACTCGTATATCCTGACCTCGTCGATTGGGACCAACAAGGGGCACTGATATTAGATACATTTGAAAATGATGAAGATATTGTAGAATTCATGGGCTTGTGACAAGGCATTCCATCACAAAGCAGGTTTCATGAACTTACCTAAACTAGTATATTTTGGTGGAAGTATCAAATCCTTCAGTCGCAAAAGTGAAATAAACAAAATCAAACAAAATAGGTCACTAGGTGAAAATTGAAAGACACCTTTTGACCATGAAAAAGTAAAAATAAAGGATGTATCTGAAGGTGAAAACCTCTCCAAGGCACCTGAGGATGGAGGATTTGATCTTCCTGTTGCCATTGATTATCATGAGAAATCAACAGTGCTAGTTGAACAATCACAAGACATGAACTTAGGTACAGAGTAGAATCTAAAGATCACTTTTTTGGTAGCATCACTATTAGAGAAAGAAAGAAGAAACTTCACAACATTTTTTCTGAGAAGAGCTATAAATTTTGCATGGACTTATGATGACATGCCAGGTCTAGATTCATCACTTGTGGTACATCATCTAGAAGTATCTCCTAATGCAAAACCTATCAAACAAAAATTGCATAAAATGCATCCACAGGTAGCTTTATTGGTCAAGACAGAGATTTAGAAACTATTAGAAGAAAAGTTCATAAAGCCTATTGATTATCCAGAATGAGTTTCAAATTTGGTACCTGTAGCAAAACCTGATGGACGAGTTCGTTGTTGCACAGACTTTAGAGATCTTAACAAAGTATGTCTTAAGGATGATTTTCCATTACCAACCATAGACAACATCATAGATCTTACAGTCAGACATAAAATGCTATCTTTGATGGATGGATTCTCAGGGTATAATCAAATCAGAATAGCAGAGGAAGATCCAAATAAAACATCTTTTATTTGTCCATGGGGCACATACTACTAGGTTGTAATGCCTTTTGGTCTCAAGAATGCTGGAGCTACTTATCAATGAGCCATGACAGTTATTTTTCATAACCTTTTTCATACTATCATGGAAGACTATGTTGATGACATCCTGGGAAAATCTAAAACAAGAAAAGGACATCTACAGGTATTAGCACAAATCTTTGAAAGTATCAAGTCAGACTGAACCCAAAGAAATGTGTATTTGGTGTAACATCTAGAAAACTGTTGGGATACATTGTGTCTCGATGAGGGATAGAAGTGGACCCAGCTAAAGTAAAAGCTATCATGGAAATGCCTTTGCTAACAAATCTCAAGCAGCTTCATAGTCTACAAGGTAGGTTACAGTACATCGATAGATTTATCTCACAACTAGCCAATAAATGTCATCCTTTTCAACATCTTCTTCGTAAGGGTGAACCTTTTAAGTGGGATGAAAAGTGTCAACAAGCTTTTCATAAGATAAAGGAATATCTGGAAACACCTCCTGTGCTTGACCACCCATTATTGCTCTACATATCATCAACAACAACAGCATTGGGTGCCCTTCTAGCTCAACATGATGATTTAGGAAAAGAATAATCTATCTATTACATCAGTAGAACTCTTGTGGGATATGAACTCAATTATTCATCTATGGAAAAAGCATGTTTAGCATTAGTGTTTGCTTCTCAAAAGTTACGACACTATATGCTCAACCAAACGACTAAGCTCATATCTAATGTTGATCCACTGAAATATCTTCTTTCCAAAGACATTCTCACGGGAAGATTAGCTAAATGGGTCATGATTTTAAGTGAGTTTGACATACAATATGTGGATCAAAAATCCATCAAAGGACAAGTCATCGCTGATCAATTAGCTACAACACCCATCACAGATATTCATCCAATGTATCCAGAATTCCCTGATGAAGGATTGTTTAATTTAACTTCTCCAACACGGTGGTAGCTATATTTTGATGGATTATATACACAACATGGATTAGGAGCAGGCATCTTGTTTGTTACCCCTCAAGGAGATTGTATACCCAAGTCATATAGAATTGCATTTCCATGTACCAATAACATAGCACAATATGAAGGTTTAATCATAGGATTGCATATGGCAGTACAATGGGCTATCAAACAGTTACAAGTCTTTGGTGATTCTCAGCTGGTTATCAAATAGGTCTTAGATAAATATCAAACAAAAGATGAGAAGCTTCTTCCATACAAGCTAATGGTTGATGATTTTAAAAAGTATTTTGATAATATCACTTTTGAACAAATCCCAAGACTACAGAATAGAGTAGCAAATGCCATGGCTATGATTGGGTCTCTCCTAGACATGCCATCTAATACACATAAATGTTTTTTTGGGTCGAACAGCTTTTGATTCTAGCATTTGAAGTTCCACACTTTGAGCTTACATGTGACATTATTGGTCCCAATTCACCGTGGTACGAGGATTTATATGAGTACCTCCACAACCAAACCTTTCCACTTCAACTATCTAACAACCAACGTAAAACTTTTATTCACCGAGCCTCTCACTATACTATCCTAGGAGACACCCTTTATCACCATAGTCTCGATGGTATCCTTCTTAGGTGTCTTGATTCTGAAGAAGCAAAAGTGGCCTTATGTGATGTACATGAAGGTATCTGCGGCTTGCATTCCGCTAGCCCTAGCCTTGTTAAGAAACTTCTACAAGCAGGATACTATTGGCCAACCATGGAAAAAGATGTACAACAATTTGCAAAGAGATGTCTACAATGTTAGAAACACAGAGATTTAATACATGCACCAGCACATGAGATTTAGCCTATCACTACTCCATGGCCTTTTTCATAGTGGGGACTTGATCTCATAGGTAAAATCCATCCTACTTCATCAAATAGTCATAAGTTCATTATCACCACCACTGAATATTTCACAAAGTGGGTGGAAGCCATACCAATGACTTATATCACAGGCAAGCAAATATCCAAGTTTATTCTACACTATATCATTTGCCATTATGGAGTTCCTCAAGATATTATCACAGATAATGGTCATCCTTTCAAGAATCAAGAGGTTAGAAATCTTTGCAACAAGTTTCATATCCAACACAAATTCTCTACTCCTTACTATCCTCAGAGCAATGGCCAAGCTGAAGCTTCTAATAAAACCATCATCAAATTTCTCAAAAGGACGGTCAATGAAGTTCGTCAGGATTGGCATCTACAACTCCATCTTGCATTATGGGCCTATCGAACAAGTATTAGAACTCCCACTGGAGCTACACCTTATGCTCTTTTGTATGGCACTGAAGCTATTTTACCTATTGAGGTTGAGATCCCCTCATTGTGAGTATCCTTACAACATACCATCTCAGAGGAAGCATATCGAGTATCCAGACTCCATGATCTTGAGCTTCTAGATGAACAGTGTCTTACAGCACTCAACCATCTCTGAGTCTATCAAAACTAGCTATGCCGCAGCTACAACAAAAAATTAGAGAATGCCGATTTCAAGTTGGAGATCTCGTCCTTAAAGAAAATCAAAAGAATCAGCAACACCGTGAGAAATAGGGCAAGTTTGAACCAAATTGGGTTGGTCCTTTCATCATCATGGAAGTTTATGGATCAAGTACATACACTCTCTCAACACCTGAAAGCATGCCTTTGGATGAACCAGTCAACAATGTTCATCTCAAGAAGTTTTATCCTTAAAGCTTAGCTATCGTAATATAAAAAAAAATCCATCCAATAGTGAAAACCACTTTGTGGTGCTTTGGATAACAAAAAAATAATAGTCTAAGATAAATAATCTATCCTCTAGTGAAAACTTGGTAAACAGGTGCATTGGATAAGTACCATAGTGAAAACCTGGCAAACAGATGCTATGTGTAGTGACCAGCTTCCATCATCTACTTGGTTTGTTTGCTCATCACTCTTCCTACAATATTTTGCTATCCCATCCCACATAGTCCATATCATAATCCACATTTCATCGCAATAAACAGCCTTTTCACATTTGCCTCTGTCGATGCTAGCTATCATACTTGAGACATTATCGTGATAATTATCTCTTTTAGCACCTTAGCATCTTGACCGCATGCCATTTTCATCATCGCTCTTTCATAATAAACCTCATCTCACACTGGGGGCATTTGTTGAGTCTTATTTGGAAGTGGATATCACTATCTCTAGCTCATAACATATCAAACACTTTAGCTCACAACACAACAAACTTTCAACTTCAACCATAGCGCTCATCCAGCAACAAATGTGGAAAAACATTTTGCAATTAGGCTTCATATTTTTGCAATCAATTCATGTTCAGCTGATAGGCAAAAACAATTGTAAGACATCACCATCGCAAACATCCAAGCAATAAGTTGATTCTTTCAACATCATCCATTCAACATAATAAGCAAGAACTACATCCAACTCTATCGTTAAAGCCTTGATCCCATGGATACAGGGTATGTAGGCAATCTGAGATGCGAAGGAAGCACTCTGATTTAGGCTAACAATGATAGCCCCTTCTTTTCATCATCTATCTTCTATCTTTCTTCTAATCATCCTCCAATCTTTCATCTCACATTCTTCTATCTTTCATCACATACATCATCAATAATACCCAGAACTACATATTCACCATGTCTCATCTTCATCGTAAATGTGCTTTGATCTCGTGGATACATGGTATGTAGGCAGTCTAGAATATGAAGGAAGTTTCCAGTACTCAAGCACTGATGATCGACCCCATCTTCTTCATCATTTTCATCCTCCATCTTCTTCTCTTTGATTAGCTCAAGCAGGAAGCAAACTATGTGTATACTGAAAGCTCTAGCACTTTAACCAATCAAGAGTAAGCCAGAATCTATTTTGTCTGTATGCCTTAAGCCAACATTTGCTATAGCAGTTTATCAACATCTTTAGCCTTCAACAAGATGCAACTTTCCTCTCAACAAGGTGCTAGCTTAAATCCATCTAAGAGCACTTAAATTTGGCAAGAGAACATGATGACAGTATCTTTTGTTTTATCTTTTGTCCCCTTTCTATGCCTAATCAAGACTGCCTTGATCTATCTATATCTTGGTATGTTGTGATGAAGTAAGGAATGGGGCATGGTCATATTTCTTTCATCTACCGTGTTTGTGGGATGATCTTATTCTCTTCCTATGCATATTGGTATCTTGCACGTGTTGGGATTAGCATCTTACATATTAATATCTCTAGCATCTGAGAAGCTAAATAGTCTCTTATGAACTTGAGACTATTCTATGTCAAGACTAACTCCATATATATAACCAGCAAGCTATCACTATGTGTAGTGGAGATAAGCTCAAACCATTGCTTGTAGCATCAAAGTCCATCTCACAACACTAGTTGTTATTCATATCTTGTGCATGTTGGCTCAACATCTTGACCTCATGCATTTAGACAAGATTGTAGCATGCTAGTTGCGCATTGGATATCTTGACACCTTGGTCTTCTATACCCTGGTGCATAACATCCACATGCTATATCAAACATAAGGATTGCATTTCTTTTCATTTTGAGAAATTACTTAGAAAGCTACCCATCACATCATCTATTCCTCCTATTATTCGCCTATATAGCTCTCAACCAAGATCAATCATTTCCATCGTCCTGTGTCCACATCTCCTATCCTGCAAAGCAAGTGTGTTAGACATACATAAGTCCATATCATCTCATTACCATCTATCTATATGCATACATCCATATATCATATTGTTATCATTTACATATTTGCATTACATACATTTCTATTCATTTCATCTACATGAACATCCATACATAATCCATGAAAATACAAAATACAGCATGCATAACCATCATAATACCAACAGTGCATCCATTACAATATCATATAGATCAACAATACCCCATCATATATATATATATACATGTGTCAATATAGAAGTGTCTACATATACAAGCTGAGCCATAAAGAATGTATGTACAAGCAGCTCTAGGCCTCATCATGATACAACATAAACAAGGTAGCCCTAGTGACTACTGGCAGCTCCCTCCCCTTGACCACCACCACTAGGTCCTGTACCTGGTCCCCTATCTCTTGGTGGCCCCATCACTGAGGCTACTGAGTGAGATCCACTTGACCTCTATGAACCTGAAGCCCCTGACCTGCTCCTAAAGCTACGCTGCCTCTGCTCTGTTGGCACAGCTCCATAGTATAAACCTTTGTAGTACTCGGCCTCACCCTATACTCTAAGCAGCTTTGCCAGTACCTGTGTCAACTGTGTATCCAAGTACATTATAGCCCCATTTGTCCCTAGTGCAGTCACTGCTCTATCCCACTCACTAGTCATCGCCTATAGCTGTTGCACAACCGTACCTCTCTCTTCTCATAGACCATCTCTCTCTGCTCTCATAGCCTGCACCTATTACACCACTGTATCTTGCTCTATCCTCATCATCTACTCACTCTTTCTCATAGCATCTCTCTCCCCCATCACCCTAGCAAGTGCACCATCATCTTGTCCATCCCCAGCTTGTGCTCTCAACTGTAACTGAGACTGGTATGTCTATGCCTGAGCTCTAGCATGTCGCAAGCTGATCACTACCTAGTGCCTATCTATCTCCACCCTCCTCAGTCTCATCTTTTCTTGTTGTCTCCATCTCCTCTCCTCTCTAATCCATCTACACAGCTGCTGAATCCCAACATCATTACCTACCAATATCTGCCCCTGAGGCTGTGCAAGTATCTGAGGCTGTCCTGGCATTTGTCCCTATATCTGTATCCCTGGTGCTTCTGGTACAACAACCTGCACTAGTGGAGCCCATCGTCTCCTCCTCCTAACCAGTCTCTCCATCCCTATCTCCCCAATCTCTCTAACCTGCGTCAGCGGTGTTGGTTTAGTTGTCACCCAGTGTGCATCATAGTCTGGTAGCATCCCTAGATCTGTAAGACCCTGTCCCCATTGCCATACAACTGGCTGTAGCCCATCTCTCTTTGCCAAAGCTATCTCAACCACAACCTCTAGCCCCCAATCAAACACCTCCTATCTAGTCCTCCAAAAAATGGCATCCCTAACTAGTACTGCCTATGGTACCTCGAACTATCTCAACACCCTCTCTAGAAAATAGCAATCTATAATGTATATGCAGCGTCAAAAAATATATCTTGCCTGCCTAGCATAGACAAGCTCAGCATCCTCCTCATCCCATCTCTCGCATCCCAGCCATGGCCTCCATACAAATCTATCCACCTCATCCAACCTCCTCTACCAGTACACTACTCCTCGACGCTATTGGTATGTTAGAGATCCTCTATACATCCTAGCATAAGGCTCTCCTATAGCTCTAGCCACCCATCCCTCTGGTCTCGTCACTAGGATATGCTCATAAGCCCACACATGCAAAACTGTAACCCCTGCAATATGCTTGCTCCAAACATATATGCGCAATCATGCAAGTAATGATAGAGTTGTCCCAGTACACACTCCTCCCATGCATATCTTGTTCCATAAGAGAACATCCCCTCCATCACTATCCCCCATCCTATTGGAAAGCCTCTCGCTCGCCTATCTCACACTAGCCATTTGATGATAGCCACTACAACTCGCTATAACCTGTCACATAGCTCCTCCATCCTCGTCATAGGGATCTCTAAGCCCTCTATTCCAATATCTGGTGTCCCAAATAATCCTCTGAACACAGCTAGACCCATATCAGGATCATAATCAACTCACTCCCCATCTATAGGAATCCGCAGAATCTGAAACACATCCTCTAGTGTGATCGTAGCCTCTCCTATCGGTAACAAGAAAGAACTATGCTTGCTCATCCATCACTCCACCATCACTGTCATCAGTCCTTGACACATGCTCTAATTCGAGGATCTCTAACACTATCCGCTCCTCTGCATCCAGTAATCTCACCAATTGCAAATCCCTAGGATGTGGCTCCCATGATAATAAAGGCAGTAGTATATCCTGCATCATGTCATTCATCATGTTAGTCCCTTGCGCTACTTAAATGCTATCAAATTTGACTGTTTATTGCTTTCCTAGCTTCTATCTACCATAAATGGTTTATTTTACCATATGCACCTATCTGTTGATCACAAGGGACCTCTTTTACCATATGCACTTCTATATCGCTCATATGCGATATATTCTACATATGCGCTCACTGTTTGCCTACATGCGAACTGAACTCTACATGCGCTTATCTTTCATCCATAAGCAAGTTGTATACCCTAAGTGAGCACTTCTGCTTTCTAAGCAAACTTCCTTTCTATATGCGCCTACTGTTTGACCATAAGTGACCTGTTCCTATCTATATGCATATTTTGCTTATCCTATTGCTTAGCTAACTAAAAGTGACTTAATTTTTCTAAAAGTGACCAAACCGCACCTATAAGTGATCTAAACTACTGTAAGCAACTTGTTAACCCTCCTAAGTGACCTGAACTACCTAACCTATGACCTCGTCGCTTTTGGTGACGTGTGTGCATTTATGACGCTTCTAGCCTACCAAAATCATGCTTTTAGCAAAATTTTTGATACATACTGGTACATCTGATCCCTCTAGTCCTCCATGTGTCCTCACTCGCTCAGTATGATGATCTCTGTGTGGAATCACCATCCTGATAGCTCTCCAACTCTCATTGCACACCAACTCTAAGGAGCTCAAGATCTCTATAACTTTCTGAGCATAAATGAGCACAAATGAGCCTATTTGCCATTGTCGAACCTACTTATAGACCTCTCCAAAACCCTAATTCTTCTATACCAAAGACTATTTTCATCTACATCATCTTGTTTGTTCCCTCCTAACCCCTGTTTTCTTCGTTTCAACCTTGCATCCAAGCCTTTCTTCTATCGCGAGCCAACCCAGCCCTTCCTAGTTAGCTTACTTGACCTCTTGAGGGGGCATCACCTACCGGTTACACTGGGGCATAACCCTATTTATCGAGCTCATATTGTATCTTCTTTGACACAATGCTCTATCAAACATTGTATCAAAGAGGGGCAAAATGTAGACACCCAAAATTGACTCATTATCATTAACATTAAAATATCGCATTATCACATCATCTGCATTTGTCTAACAAACTTGAGCAATATCCCTAACATATCTATTTTCTTCTATTAATTAAATTAATTTATATTTATTTAATTAATTCACTAGCTATTTCTTCTAAGCTATAATTAGACAATCTTCAATTATTTAATTATCTTCATTCTATCTATTTTTAATTAAATAAATCTTATTTATTTAATTAAAAGATTCCTTTCATAAATCCACTTTCCAATTGATTAAATAAATTTTATTTATTTAATTAATTTATCTTATCATTTATCTCATGAGCCCACATGTGTGCCTCTTTCATTTAAAAAGATAAGTGGTACTAAATCTTTTTATTTAATATGTTTCACATGTACTTTTTATGTACACAGTCACACATAAGCCCTATCTTCTCTCCACTTGTTATCTTCACATTCACCTATGTCTATCTATCAATCTTAACCATTCACATAGCCTCCTAATCTCCATCGTTGATTAATTTTGGTTGAGTTCTATATAAACACCCTCTCATTTCATACCTCACATGATCCAACATTCATATAGCGTCTACCATCTTGAGCATATTGAGCATTTGTGCATCCATAGCATCCATTAAGCTTTTATCATTTTCATCGATCCATCATGGCAACTTTTTATCTTCATAATTGTTCATTGTTGAAGAAGCAATCCACATCATAAACAAGGAATCACACCATCTAGGTGATATTGTGCTTGAATTGCATGTTTTTGATTTCATTTAGGTTAGATTCTTTGATGATGATAGGGTTAGGTTTTCATGGCTATGCTTGATCTCATCAACCTGATTTTTTACCTATCACAACTACATAGGCAACTTTATTGCTATGATAGTAAGTGCATAATAGTTTTACAATAGTAAGGTTTTAAAGTTGAGCTACTTCTTTTTCATGAATGCATGTGGGTAATTCTAAGTCCTCGTGCTTGGCTATTAGATTGTTTTAATCGGGTTTGTATGCCTAGTTTGGTTAAATGAGATGAGCTTAGGTCTAGGATATTGTGTCCTCGTGCATGGCATTGAGCGCTTGTAAAGGCTAAGGATGTATATGAGAAGGCCTATCCATCTGTAGGGCGTCAAGTTATCTGTCTGCAGGGTGTTGATTCGAGCATGTTTGAGTCTCCTCGTTGGTATGAGTAGTATACTTGATTCTGTGTGGTGCCATCCCTTTGAGCATGCATGATGACTCCCCATCCAATCTGCACTCTAGTGTCTAGTGCCTTGGTAGTCATGAGTAGTAGCTGACATTCTATTTGATGAGCATAGGCTATGTTATGACTATGGTGTTATGTATTGTTTTCCGTGTCTGCTTCATGATTGATGTGAGTGTTGGCCATTTTGTATACCCTTGCCTTGTTACTTCTATTTGGGCCTTGTGACTATCTCTAAGCATGGTGGGGTGGTCTCATATGAGTCCACATGGTTTGGAGGCATTGCCACTGCCATTGGGGACCAATGAATAGGTTATTAGAGGACCAAATTGGAGATGTTCTTAGTCTTTGTTACCCTATTTGTTGTTGTATCTATTCAGTCATTGTATCATATTCAGGACTATGTTATTATACTTATATATAATACTCATGACCATGCCATTGCACTTTATATTCTTTTATATAAGTGTACTCTCTTAAGAGAGAAGATGTAATCATGCAAATTAATGAGAAGAAATGAGATGCTTCCTATTTGGTTTATGGATTTTGGTGTGGGTATCAGATCCACTTGTACTATGATGCTTTTGGATTCATGTTTATAATCTGGAATGGGTTGTAGGAAAATTTGGGTTAGTGTTTAAAATGAACATAGTTTATTAATGTTTCTCTAGAGAGTGATTTAGTCCTCTCCTGTGGGTTGTGTATTCGGCCATACTTGGCCATGAATGCTGTTGATCTATCGAATCGACAACCATATCTGTGTATGTTATCACTTGTTATTCAAGAAAAATATTATCTTGTCCTCTTTTGGCCCTAACCCTTCGGGATTGTGTGGCGGGATATTACAATCCACTAGAAAACATAGTTCAGATATTGTCAATATGCACATCTGATGCCAATATCCTATTTCTAATTCAACAATAATTACTTCTTTTATAGTTACTAACATTCAATTAAAAGAACACAGTAAACTACAAATATATCCTCAACCACTCGCCATATATTAAACAATGAGCTCTAATACAACACAACTCATTACACTATATGGTTCATACAGATTTGAAATCCAACTTCACATTTACCGACCATATGATGGCACAAAATGGCATTCTCTAGAAATCACACATGATGTTTTTGCA
The DNA here is from genome assembly GCA_027924645.1 of Cunninghamia lanceolata. Taxonomy (NCBI): domain Eukaryota; kingdom Viridiplantae; phylum Streptophyta; class Pinopsida; order Cupressales; family Cupressaceae; genus Cunninghamia; species Cunninghamia lanceolata. The sequence continues at coordinate 756,294 of BSBN01000413.1, forward strand.
AACTAGGGTGATTCTGATTGATAGAAATTCCTCGCTCTATATGAATGTGAATGCATTCTAGAATTGCTTAGAAGTATTATCCTAGAAGATCAGTCTGTCGGTGTCTCCAACAAGACACGATTCTTCTTGTTTAATATCCTTTGTTGGTGTCACTATCACATACATCTCACTAAAGACCTCCAAATCGTGGCTTCCTTCAGCCACACTGCTTATGCCCTCAAAACATGATTTCTATGAGAATCCATGGAATGTATTTGGGAGTATGATTCATGTTGTGTGAATGTCTCAAAGCAGACTGGGACTGCTTCATGTGGGTCATTTGTTTTTTTTCTTGACTCTTCGAAGTACATTGTGTATCTTGTGATTCTAAAAATGAGAGTCCACTGCCATTGAATCACAGTGTCTTGCTGTTGAAGGTAGGAACCTAAAAACATGAAGTTTTATCAGCTAATCCACCTTGCAATTTTTGTAGGAAGATGCCTAGGAAAGTTGAGGACTGGGGTGTCATCCAATACCTCAAGAAAGAAATTAGAGGTTTGCATCTTTGGATTTCTAGTTAAAATTGTAAACTACCGAAATAATGATGATCAAAATCCCATGATCCAAAAATGAAACAATGAGTGCCTTTTTATACCATATGAATCCATCCATGAAGCCAACCTTATTGAATTTGAATCCACTTTAACACCAACCTGCTTAAAACTTTTATTTTATTTATTATTAATAATATTAATATTTTATTATTATTATAATATTACTATATTATTATTTATTGTTTATAAGGACTTTTTATTTAATTAAAAATATTAACTTATATCTTGTCTCCTAAGACATGACATGATACTAGAGCCTCCTACAAGCATTCCAAATGCCCTTATTTCATTTGGCCAATACTTGAAGCATCCTTGAATACATCCATTAATGATTTAAGAGCTATTATTTAGAATACATATTTCGAATAAAACTAAAAAAAAATTACTAGAGAAATTTTTTGGGAAATATTTATTGGAAGGTTTAATTCTTCTTTATTGTCAAAAAAGGGTCAATATTTCCTATGAAAGCAACAAAAAGATCTAAGAAAGAAAGATACTATAACATAAAATTACAGAGTTATCAAAACCAAACCATTATTACTTGTCCATGAACGGTTTTAGTAATGTAGTTAAGTTTATGATTAAAAAATACAAAATTCCCCAAGCAGAGAGAGCATAGTAAAACTAAGAGAATTACAGGGGCAAATGTCCACCTTAGGGTCTTTTTACAACCATGTATTCACCCTCTTGTAACTCACAAAAGTGATGAGACATTCTACCCAGTGGATACATCCTTGTTGTCATTACTCTACATTAATATAAGCATTCTTCCATAACATGCTTTCCACCTGAAAAGACTAAATTCATCATCTAGTCCTCACCTTAATCACCAACATGAAGTAACCAACATTAGAGTCTAGGGTGGTAGGAGTATAGGGTTTGATAACTTCTTGACCTTTGGCATCCTTTCCTTTGATAACCAAATAGTAGACAACAGGACATGTGTAGTAGTCAGCCATCATAATTTCAGTAGATTTGGTACACCATGTTACTAGGAAAATGAGAATAGGGGGACACAAAACAAAGCATATCAAAACAAAGTAGATGTGCTGTCCAATTGGGAGTAAAAAAACACTTAAACAACAAAAACCATTAACTTATATGTGTAAAATAAGAAGCGATGTTATTGACAAGGCTTGATAGATTTGCCATTATAGTAATCTATTGTGCAAAAAGTGTCATGAGTAGTTACAAATTTATTTAAGCATTGAAGGCTTATCTTTCAATATAAAATATAAGATTCTGAAATATTCATATCATCGGTTTGATGATCTTTATTGATCTCAAGAGCAGGAGCCTAGAGTCAGAAAATATTTAAATCCCTGGCAAATAACAAAGTGAAAACACACAACAACCATTAGATGCAATTCAAGATCAACAATGGAAGGATGTTTTTGTTCATAAATGAGGTGTCTCAACCTTGCATATTTCCCGTGATAGTTATTTTTCTATTTAATATTTTCCTACAGCTGTTATACATTGTCGGTGCATTGAAAATCAGTTTATTAGGTGTCAAAAGATGCCCACATGGTGGTATATTATGGAAGGCCTATTTTTAGGCATATTATGACATATTCTATGACATTTGTAAGGGTCAAAAATAGGGGATTTCATTTTGGACGTGAGAGATTATTTTGGGACTCGAATCTTGGATGAGAAGCTTCGCACATGGTTTTGTAAGAGCACAAATGGTTTCTTGTATAGCTAGAAGTCTATAAATTGGAGGCTTGAAGAGTAGTTTGCATAGTGTGAGTTTGTAGGTACTATTATTCTACTGGAATGTTGCCAAAAATCTTCCAGACTTGTTTACTTGTGATACTCCTGTAATAAACTTACTCTACAAGTGTATGTAATCTTGGTATTGGATTGAAAATACATTGAGAAAACTTTTGGATTGTGGGTTTTTTCACCCGAAAAGGTTTTCCCCATGTATATCTGGTGTTTTGTGTTTTATTATTTATTTCATGTTTTGAATGTGCTTTTGAATTTTATGTAACTATAAGATTAGCTTTTAAAAGTTTTGCTTAATATCTCTCCTTAAGATTGGTGTAGGAAGTTGTTTCCACTACTTTAACTTCCTTACAAGTGGTATCAGAGCTTGATCACCTTTGGTTTCAGTTGTGGGTTGTTGGGTTTTTTGTGCTAATCAAGGTTTGAGTGGGAGCTTGTGCAGAGGATAATTTGTGATCTTGTTGTAGATATTTTTTCAATAGAAGGATTGAGGTAGAGAAGTTTTCTAGCACGAACTTTGAAATGTGGAAGCTAAAGATGGAAGATCTGTTGGTTGAGCGAGATCTATGGGATGTAGTGGATGAAAATGTCCATAGGCCTATGGATCCAGGTTTGGCTGCAAAAATATGATGTAATGGATAGAAAAGTTAAAGGTCTCATAAGATTGTGCCTTGCATATTCGATTATGATAAATGTCTACGAAGAACCCACTTCAAAGAAGCTTTGGAAGAAGTTGGGTGAGATATACCAAGACAAATCTCTAGTAAACAAGATTTTCTTGAGGAAGAAGTTGTATTCCTTGAGAATGGAAGAAGGTGGACAGATTTATAATCATCTAGAAACTTTCAATATGCTGGTGACTCAGTTGCCCTTAGTTGGGGTGAAAATGGACAAAGAAGAATGGTGCCAAATTTTGCTATGTTCGCTAACAGACTCATGGGACAGCCTAGTCATGGCTACTGGGAACACTGCAGTCATCTTGACAATGGAGGATGTTGTTGGTTCTCTACTATCTAAAGAGATGAGAAGGAAGGTCTCTCTAAATGCCAAAGAGGCTTCGAGTGTTCAAGGAAGATAAAAGCAATGACGCAAAGATGAGAAGCAGTGTGGCCGTTCCAAGTCCAAGAATAAGGGTAGATCAAAATCTCTTGGTACGTCCAAGGAAATATGCTAGATCTATGCCAAATCTAGACACTTCTGAAAGGAATGTAAAGAAGAGAAGAAGAAGAAGAAGAAGAAGAAGAAGAAGAAAGATTCAGATTCTAAGTCTGAAAAGGAAGATGGAGATGCCTTTATTATAGCCTTGGCCACTCGTATAGGTGATAATGTATGGTTGATAGACTCAGGTACATCTTTCCACATGACTCCTAATAGAATTTGGTTTAGTAAGTATGAAAGCTACGATGGGTATAAGGTGTATTTGGGTGATAATTCTTTCCTTGACATTGTTGGCCATGGTAGTATTCATGTGAAATTTTTTGATGGTAGAGTTAGACGATTTGATGGTGTCTTACATATCTTGGGACTAGGAAGAAATTTATTATCTATTAGCAATATAATAGATGTGGGTGTGCATGTAGAGTTTTCTAAAGCAGGTGAGAAAATGGTGAGAGGTACTATGGTGATAGCAAGAGGAAGCAGATTGGGTACATTGTACCAGCTTGATGTATACACAGTTGAGTGCAATAGCACTTCTGATAAAATTAAGACAAAAACTACTTCGCTGAAAAAAGTGATGGTTTCCTCTTCTGTGGATGGTCGTGGCTTCTAGGTACCTAAGTGTGCTCTATCTACTGAATCAAAGTTGACTGCAAAGAAGACTATGTTATGGCTCCAGAAAATTGGCCACATTGGAAAGAAGGGTTTGAAAGCCCTAAAAAATAAGAACCTTGTTGAAGGTGTGAATGATTTAAATCTAGAGTTTGATTTATGTGAACATTGTATTTATGGCAAACAAAATTGCATTCAGTTTTACTCATCTTCTCATAAGTCTTCATGTATTTTGGATCTAATCCATTCAAATGTATTTGGTCTTGTTGATATTGCTTCTATTGGTAAATGAGTTTATTATGTTACTTTCATTGATGATTTCAGTAGGAGAACATGGGTATATTTTTTAAAGAGTAAATCTAAAGTTTTCAGTTGTTTTAAGGAGTTTAAGGCTATGGTAGAAACTCAGACTAGAAAGAAAATTAAATGTTTGAGGAATGAAAATGGCGGTGAATACTATTTTGTAGATTTTGATAGATTCTATATAGATTGCGGGATTAAAAGACAAAATACAACTCCATATTCTCCTGAGCATAATGGAGTTGTAGAAAGAATGAACAGAACGTTGATGGAGAAGGCTAGGAGCATGTTGAGTGGAGCTGGTCTAGAACAAAATTTTTAGGTTGAAGCTATTACCACTGCTTGTTATTTGATAAATAGATCTCCTACATATGTTCTTGTTGATAAAATGTCGATGGAGGCATGGTCAGGGAAGAAGCCCTCACTTAGACATCTGAGAGTTTTTGGTTGTGAGGCATATGCACATGTGCCTAAGGAGAAGAGATCAAAGTTGGATTCAATGGCTATCAAATGTATCTTCATCAACTATGGCTATGGTGTGAAAGGATACAAGCTTCGGGATCTTGTTCCACATAAGGTAATTTATTTGAGAAGTGTTGTTTTTAGAGAGACTAAATCTTTTCCTGTTACTTTTCACCTAGAATGGCATAAAGAAATTGACCAGAAAAAGGATGTGATTCAACTTCCTTCTATGCCTAAGAATGTTGAATTGAGACCCCAAGATAGACAAGAAGTTGAGGAGAGCTCATCAAGCTTTGAATCTTCAGAATAGGAAGAAAAGGAGGAAAAAGTGGAATAACCTCCACCTCAGCTTGTTCAAAGGTCTACAAGGCATAGGAAACCATGTGAAAGGTATGGGTATTCACCTGATGATTTGAAGTGTACATTTGCTTTGAGTACTAACATTGATGAACCAAGATCTGTGCAAGAGGCTTTGGGTATGAATGATGCAGAGTCCTAGAAAACTACCATGGATGAAGAGATGGAAGCCCTTGAAAGAAATGATACATGGGACCTAGTACCATTTCTTGAAGGATGCAAACTTGTTGGATTTAAATGGGTGTTCAAGAAAAAGATTGGTTTATATGGAAATGTTGAAAAGTATAAGGCACAGTTGGTTGCAAATGGATACTCTCAAGTTGAGGGTATTGATTATGGTGAGATCTTTTCTCCTCTTGCTAAAATTACATCCATTCATTTTTTATTATCTATTGTAGTAGCTTATGACCTAGAGGTTTAACAAATGGATGTGAAAACTGATTTCCTTCATGGTGATTTGGAAGAAGAAATCTATATGACACAGCTAGAGCACTACGTGGTGAAAGGTAAAATCAAGTTGGTTTGTAAGTTAAACAAATCTCTATATGGCCTCAAACAAATTCCTAGGATGTGGTACAAGAAATTTGATACTTATGTGTTGAGTTTGGGATTTGTGCGGTCTAAATCTAATCACTGTGTATATTTTAAATCTGATGGTGACGTTTCCTGGTAATTACTTTATATGTTGATGACATGCTATTTATTGGGAAAGGCAAAGGTTTGATTGCAGAATTGAAATCTCAGCTCTTTGTGAAATTTGAAATGAAAGATCTTGGTACAGAAAAACACATACTTGGGATGGAGATCAGAAGAGATTGTGAGAACAGAAAGATATGGCTTAGCCAGAGTAAATTTGCAAAGGTTTAACATGCAGGATTGTAAACCACTTTGTGTTCCTATTACATTGGGAATGAAACTCTCTATTTCACAATGTCCTACATCCCCATTAGAGATGGAAGGCATGAGCAAAGTGCCTTACTAGAGTGCAGTTGGAAGCTTAATGTATGCTATGGTCTGTACAAGACTAGACATTGCCCAAGCAGTGGGAGTTCTTTCTCGTTATATGTCTAATCCTAGAAGAGTGCATTGGGATGTAGTTAAGAGGGTCTTAAGATATTTGTGGGGTAGAATAGAGTACTCTATTTGTTTTTATGGTATAGGAGATCAACATTCCCTAAGTATTTGTGGTTTTGTGGATTCAGACTAGGCTGGTGATGTCATAGTAGAAGATCCACCAATGTATATGTGTTTACACTTAATGGTGGTGCAGTAAGTTGGATGAGAAAGTGACAGGTTGTGGTTGCTTTGTCCACTACTGAGGCAGAGTACATGGTAGCTACTCATGCCTGTAAAGAAGCCATTTGGCTGAAGCATTTGTGTTCAGATTTTGGATTGAAACAGGGTGTAATTACAATTATTGTGATAGTCAGAGTGCAATCTGGCTTGCAAAGAACCTAACTTTTCCTGCCAGGACCAAACACATTGATGTTCAGTGTCACTTCATGAGAGATATGGTCGAGGATGGCAGGGTGAAGGTGGAAAAGGTAGAGACTGTGTCGAATGTTATAGATGCATTAACTAATCTTGTGAGCACAACAAAATTTAGGTGGTGTTCCAAGTATATGGGTCTTTTGGCCCCTAGCAGTTGATCCATGATGATGTGATTCCCCTGGCTCTTGCAAGGTATTCGACAAGTGGGAGATTGTTGGGAAATGAGGTGTCTCAACCTTGTATATTTCCCGTAATGGTCATTTTTCTATTTAATATTTTCCTATAAATGTTATACATTGTCGGTGCAATGAAGATTGGTTTGTTAGGTGTCAAAAGATGCACACATGGTGGTATATTATGGAAGGCCTATTTTTAGGCATAATATGATAGATTCTATGACATCTGTAAGGGTAAAAAATAGGGGATTTCATTTTAGACGTGAGAGCTTATTTTGGGACTAGAATCTTGGCTGAGAAGCTTCGCACATGGTTTTGTAAAACCACAAGTGGTTTCTTGTATAGCTAGAAGCCTATAAATTGGAGGCTTGAGGAGTAGTTTACATAGTGTGAGTTTGCAGGTACTGTTATGTTGTTGGAATGCTGTCAAAAATCTTCTAGAGTTGTTTACTAGTGATACTTCTATAAAAAACTTGCTCTGCAAGTGTATGTAATCTTGGTACTGGATTCTAAATACATTGAGCAGGCTTTTGGAGTGTGGGGTTTCTCACCCAAAAGGGTTTTCCCATGTATATCTGGTGTTTTGTGTTTTATTGTTTATTTCATGTTTTAAATATGCTTCTAAATTTTCTGTAACTATTAGATCAACTTTTAAAAGATTTGCATAATATCTCTTCTCAAGATTGGTGTAGGAAGTTGTTTTCGCTAATTTAACTTCCTTACATTTTTCACATTTTTTAAACATGATTGAGAACCACGTGATGCAAAGAGGGTAAAAATGAAAACTAGCCATTAGATTTCAAGGGAAGAGAAATGGCCAGGTAAGTTACTAAGCATCCAAGGTGCATTGATAAAATATGATTGCCAGAAGAGAATATTTCGGCATCATAAATAATAATGCAAAGCCTAAGAAGTGCAAGGTCACGAAGAATGCCACCTATTTCTATTAGTCTTAGGTAGAGAGCTATATGGGAAAGACTAAGAAAGGATTGGATAGGGTGGAGGTCTATATTTTCCCCTAAATCTTGTTAGAACTATCTAGTAATTTCTACCGCCAACTGTCTGCAGTAAATTCTCCAATTTCACCATTGTCTATAGTAAATTCTCCATCTAGAAATATTGATAGTCAATGTCCAAGTCTACATCTAGAAGTGTCAGTGATAGAAGAGTCTAGGAAGAAACGTGAAAAGGAAATTCCAGAGATTTCTAAGACCTCTATAAAAGGAGGTGAATGTAAATGTTTAAGGCAAGCAATAAAAGTTTGTTTTTCTATATTTTGCCTCTACCTGCCATTAGTGGTATCAGAGCAAGGCTGTAGATTGATCGTGGCTCACAGATTGGAGCATATCATAGGAGAAATCGATGTTAGGTTGTAGACCCGATAAAGGAGATGACAGAGCTTGCAAAAGGAGTGTGAAGAAAATGCATTGGACTGGCATTCAAAGGAGCATGAGTGGTTTTGTAAGTGCTTCTAATTGGTGTTTTTGCAGATCTTGAATGTATAAAGCATTAAATTTGTTTTATTAAATGTGAAGCCCACTTTAGTACATACCACGTGAAAGTTTTGCTTTAGTTTTTCCTGTCAATCAAAAGAGCATGTTTGCAGAAGAAGTTATCACTGAAGAAGGATCAAGAAGTCTGAAGACATTGAGTTAGGTCTTATAAAAGTCTAGATTGTTGTTGTCATTCTGAGGAGATTAATTGTTGGAGTATTTTTTAAGAATTGTACATCGCATATTTGAAAGGGAAGCAATTATTGTCTCTATTATTGTAGGAATTTGTCACTCGGAGCCACTACAGTAGCTTGGGGAACTATTTTTCAAAGAAGTAGATCTAAGGATAATAAGAAAGAGCTGTCATTTAAAAGTAATGTTTTATTTTGAAAGAAGTTCTACTTTTTTTGTATTGAAAATAAATCATAAGGTATGACATTAAGTATAAATCAACCTATAATACCAATATTTTCTGGCAAAAAATATGATACTTGGGATTTTAGAATGAAATTGGCATTTGATTCATGTGAATTATCAGACATAGTTATAAATGGTTATACTGAGCCATAAGAAGAGTTTACCTTGAGTCTAGATGATAAGAATATTCTTAAAGAAAATAGGCAAAAGAATAAGAGGGCTTTGTAGATCATTGCACAAGGATTGGATGAGTTAGTTGTTGGAAGGATTAAGCTAGCTACTATAGCCAATCAAGCATGGGACATCTTAGATATGGCATATGAAGGTACTAGTAAAGTAAAAATTGCCAGATTACAAGCACTTAGAAAAGAATTTGAAAATTTGCAAATGAAAGATTATGAATCAGTAGATCAATTCACATATCATGTCACAGATTTGGTTAATCAAACAAGGCAGACTCATGATGAGCTAACCAATCAAAAGGTTGTAGAAAAGGTTTTAAGATGTTTGCCTAAAAACTTTGATGTAATTATTGTGGTAATTGAGGAATCTAAGGATTTGACTGGATATTCTATAGATGAGTTGGTTGGTTCTTTGAAGAATTATGAAGGTAGGATAAACATGAATGACATTAAAAACACAAATGACATTTGGTAGAAATAGAGGAAGAGGAAATTTGGGATTCAGAGGAAGAGGGAGAGGAAGAAACAATTTTCAAAGAGAAGAAAGAAAGTCTAGATCCAAGAGGAAGGAGAAATCAAAATTTTAGCTCAAGGGGATGCAATAACAATCAGGCATCACAAAGGTATGAAAAATCAAATGTGTAATGTTATTACTGCAACAAGTATGGTCACTTTACTAATGAATGTCGAAAGAAACAAGCTGATATGAGAAAGCAAAATGTAAACTTTTCTGAAAGTAATTTAGGGTCTTTATTTATTACATGTCATGTAGCTCAGGAAAGTTCTAGTAACATTTGGTTTCTAGATAGTGGTTGCAGTAATCACATGACTAGAAACAAAGAGTTGTTTGAGAATTTGGATACTTCAGTTAAATCAAAAATCAAATTAGGTAATGATAACATAGTTGAAGCCATGGGAAAAGGTGCAACTAATGTGATAACAAAACTTGGTAAGAAGATTATTACCGATGTTTATTTTGTACTTGGTTTAAAGCATAATCTCATAAGTGTTGGAAAACTTATTCAAAAGGGTTATAGAGTTACTTTTGAGGATAATGTTTGCACTTGTAACATCAAAAAATGTCCCCTTGGGGCTTTTCCCTCATAAGGTTTAGCTCCCAGTTCTTTAGTATGCATTTAGGACATCTTAGTTCATATTTTGCAATCCTGATGGAATGAGACCTAGGTTCCATGGTAAATAGGACCTAGGAGGACCCCTTGAGTTGTACCGTGCCCAAAATAGGGGAGGAGGACTTGGGCACCCACACCCTAGTCTTTCCCTATTTTGGGGCAGCCCTAATTTCTTGGTGTTAGTTTGTGACTGTTATTAGGTCCCTTTGTCGACACGGTAAGTTTGAATTTTAAATATCTTACCGGGAGTGCTTGTAGTTGCATATATAAGCATGCTTAGGAATTCATTTGTAAACTAGATTATGTTTATGTTATTTTGGCATCCTAATGTGATTCAAGACTTTCATTGTGTTGCAAGGGTAGACTTGATTGTTTTGTGTGTTGATATTTGCAGATTTGAGCACCAATCCCATCATGGCATGAAAAGCATCTTCCTCCCATGAGAGCTTCACTACAAGGTGACATAATATTGTGTTTTCATGATTGATTCCTTTGGTTTTTGCCTCTACCTCACAAGGGAACACACTCTTTATCTAACAATGGTGTTCAGAGACTTAAGTGTCCTCTGGGACTTGACTAAGGCAAGCCTCTAAACACCACAACACCCAAACCAAGTCTTGTGATTGTAGGTTACAAGTCTCGTATTTGGGAAAAGTGGAGTTGTAGGAAGGACTGGAAGGCATCAAGGATTTAGGATATAAAGAGTTGCAGGATGCCGAAGCACTTCCAGGACTTGGGTGCTTGCTCTAGTGTCCTCCACATCTAAGTTTTAGAAAATAGAAGTTACAGGGTTGATCAATGTCAAAAGGAGGTCCAGATTCTGTGAAGAAACTAGCATGTTGGACTTCGGTACCCACTCCAGTATCCCTGACTGTTCCACTTCAGAACCTCAAAAATAGGTATTCTGTGATTTGATATTTTACTCCTATCTGCAAGAGCTTTTTTCGTTATTTATCAATTTATTGCCGTATTTGCATAATTAGGGCTTTAATAGTTGATTGGGCATAAGAGAAGGAAAATTAATAATTAAATTCCCTAATCCAAGTTTCCCTACATTTATAAGTGACCTAGGATATGATAGTGCTCGTCACTTGACCCTAGATCCTTCAATATTTAGTGGAGGCAAACTTTAACATCTAAAAACAAAAAGATTAACAAATCTAGTTTTCCCGTAAACATTTTGGTGAACCCATGTTTTTGGACTTAAATTGTAACTTTCTAAGTGTTTGTCTTCATATTTGGATTGATTTCATTCATTCGTATAGTCATTCATTTTATCACGTTAAGAAAAATTCAAAAAAAATGAAAATTTTGTAAAATACAAAAAAAATTTGCATTGTTGGGGTTACTAAATTGCATCAATTCTTTCTAAATTTTCTTAATTCTTGATTTTTGCATCAGATCTGATATAAACTATAGAAAAATCCAAAAATTCAAAATTTTTCTTTGCATTTTTATCATTTAATTGCTAGGGTTTTTGTGGAAATTTTGACAATTTTTATATAACCTAGTAATTCTAAAATCTAGGGTTAGTAGGCAAAATCTTTAATCAAAATTTTCTACTGATTTTAGAGGTTCATTCAAATTAAAATTTGTCTATAGTCTCTCATTTTAGTGTAAATTTGTATTTAGATTTAAAATATTTGCAATTTTGATGTATTTTGATTAAATTTGCATAGGCATTTTGCATGTTCACTATTGGAAATCATTTTCAGTCCTAAGAGTATTTAATTTTCATCATAATTAAGACTTCAAAACATTCACATAGCATTTTTCCCCAAGACCTCAAACCTAGGGCTTCAAAAACAATGATTTTCACTAAATTTAGCCTTATCGACTTTATAAACTTGCACCATAGGCAAGTTGTGAAGAGTATTTTTGCATTAATTTTGTGTTATCAGGGTAATAAATTTCTTCCCCTCCAAAAAATCTTCACAACACCCTTTTAATGGGCTCTTGTATTGAAAATTGGGTGAAAAACTACATATTTTGGCTTTTTGCCCTAGGATTTGACCTAGTTTGCACTCCAAGCGTGTTGTGATCAATTTTACGGATTGAGGTGACTGATATTATTTTCTTTACATCCTAAAATTCATTACAACACCCCTTTTTCTAGGTCTTGGAATTGAAAAACCGTGGAAAATAACCTATTTTTGTTATATTTTCACTAGGGTTTGACCTTAAGTGGCACTAAAAGCGTGTTGTGTTGGGAAATTTGACACCAAGTGGCTGTTATTACTGATATTATTTTCTTTCCATCATCATTTTCCTCACAACACCCTTTGTTATGCTCTATTGCATTTGAATTTTGGTGAAAAAGTGCCTATTTCGACATATTTTCACTATAGTTTGACCTGACATTATCTCAGATTTGCATCAAGAGTTTGTTGAGAAGGATCTTGTTTCTATTTTGGACTGATATCAGACATATAATTTGCTTCCCTTGATGAAAATCCTTACAACATCCTTTGTTTCATTCACTTGCATTGAAAAAGAGTACAAAATATCAAGCATTTTAAGTCATTTTCATACATTCTTTTGCACTTGTTTTTTGCATCAAATTTGTAAAGATTTTAAAATCTAAGTTTACATTAAAATCAATGCAATGGAACCTTCATGTCATTTTTCTATGGTATCTATGCATGCATTTATCAAAGATCTTGATTTCGACGAATTCCTAATCCTCATGGGTGAACATCCTATGATATTAGAAGATTTAACCAAATTCATCTCTAGGAACACTCATGAGAAAGAGGAGAGTGAAAAGCATTTTTCCACCATAGAGTATGATGATGATGATGATGATGTACCTTCCTCTCATCCAATTTCTCTCCCTGGCCAAGATGTAGCATTACTGGATGAAAACAGGTCTCTCACATTAAATACTTTAGGGATGGATGTTGGGTGCAATCAAGAGGGAAATACTGTTAATTCAATAATCATTAATAGACCTTGTAGTAATATTCCTAAGATTATTGTCTGAGGGGCACCTAGTGCACTCTCTTGCTTAGAAAGCATAATTACTGTTCAAGGTCGACCCCCAGATTACATCTATAAATATGCACAACAAATGGCTATACTGAGTCAAGGTGTTCAAAATGTGTTAGAACAAACACACTACAATGTGATTGTTCACACTTATAACACCCATAATAACAAGCAAAGTAACCAAGCACTACATGTGCCTGTCTCTCTTCCATGTTCTCAATCTATGCTCCTTCCAACACCTCACCTTCCTCATAAAAGTGGTCAAGAGTATGATCTGGTCAAACAGCTCTGTGCTACTTTGGCTAAGATCTCTCTGTAGGATTTAATACAAACATTGCCTACATACCATGGAATGCTCCAAGAAGCTTTATAAAAGGTGATTGTGCCACTTTCTATTAAGATGCATGATGTAGCAGCTGTATTGGATAGTATGCATGCAACAAAAACATATATTCTCTTTCAACCAAAGGAATTACCACCAATTAAAGTTCAAAACCAATATGATCTTCTTCTAATCTTTGTCACAATAAACAAAATGTTGGTTAAGAGAGTTATGATTGATAATGGATCGTCTCTTAATGTTTGTGGCATAGACTTATTACATAAGATTAAAGTTGATACATCTGCCATCAAGCTAGAACCGTTAAGTATCCATGGTTTTGACAATGTTGGATGATAATCTATATGTACTATAACTTTACCTATACAAATGGGACCTGTGATTGTGCCTAGTCTGATTCATGTTTCATGCCTAGTTCTTTATCTTACAACATGATTCTCGGTAGGCCTTGGATTCATACATTGGGGGTAGTTCCTTCGACTCTACATTGTTCAATCAAATTTATATTCAAAGGTAAACTTCATACAGTTCATGCTGATCCTAAACCAGATAACTGTTTACATATTGAAATGCAAAAACTAGTTTACACTCATACAAGCTTAAACAATTTGTGAGGTGATCCATCAATGATTAATGTTGTGCAAGACTCTCAACCATCGAATGCACTTGTTGATGATGATTGGGGTTCATTAGATTTTAACCCTTGCAGTATAGGGGAATAGAAATTTAATAAACCTAACACATCAAAATTCACATCGATCTCATCTAAACAATCTTTTGAATCATCTCAGAAAAACAAAGTCTCCTTGGTTGAAAATAAAGATTATACCCTTACCTATACTACAAATTATGATACATATGAGGCTTCACCTTCTTCTAAAGAAATGGACTCTCTATACGGTCATGGATTTCAAACTTGTACAAAAATAATGACTATGTAGGCAATGGTTGTAGTGTAAATCAACAAGGAATTACAGTACCTTTAGAAGTTATTGGAATTAACTACACAACTGGTATAGGATACCATTCTTTGAAACCCACCAAAGCCTCTTGTCACCCTAAACTTAATGTTAATACAATATTAAAACAACATGAGGGATATCCTAAATGTATATGTTCTTACCGATGGTACTACCAGGTAAGTATCTCTAACCCTCTATCTCTCTCATGATGTGCTTCCCTTGTGATGTGTTATGTGCTGTTTAGGCCTCCTAGGATGACCTAGGATTCTCCAATAAGGTTCAAGATACCGGGAGACCACCTCTATTGTGACCTTCTTCTATTTGTATAATCATTCTTCTTTATTGCCTCTCTCTCTGATTTCATTGTTGTGTGTTGTGTCTTGCAGACATAGCATTGTGGTTGGTGACTTGGGGACACCCTCCTACATGACTATCCCTAAGACACTTGTTTCTCCTCTCTTATTTATTGTTTCCCTTCCTCTAGTGTTTCCATCTAGCAGGCGGATGACGAAAAACATTTATACTGATGCGGACCTAGTGTCCCTTTCGAGAGAAATAAAAAAATGGACATAGTTCCTAATATGATGATGGGGTTGTATATCTTATCTGACACTTGGCTAGTGGAAGCACTTGTACTTTCTGTGTAGTGAATTTGATGATGTTTATGTCACATTTACAAACCTTAACAATGTTGTTGCTCTATGCACCTTTGTTTTCCTTTGAATCTAGCCTTGGTGGTACTCGATTCAGAGAGCTTCGTGATATAGCCCTATGGTTATCCTCAAACTCTAAATTCATTGTATAACCTTGGCTCTTTGTGTGGTTAATCATATGCATTGATGTTGTTGTTTAACATGAGGTTGTGGACACTAGCATGTTTCTTGCAGGGATGTGTTTGTGGGAACATTTGGCGATCGTAAAGTACATGTCACCTCCGGGGGACATGGGCTTTGTAAAAGTTGGTGTTCCCTTGTGTGATTTCTTCCTACCTTAACATACTTGATATTTATAACTGATATCAACCACCTTAAGGTGGGGGCATATAAGGTAAGCTGTCTATTATAAATGTTAGCAATGTGTTTGACCTTAGATGCAGAGACCTACGCTCTTGGGTAGTGCATCGTGCATCCTGAGTTTGTTTGTAATCAATCAATCAATCACGTAAGCCCTCTGCGGAGGAAGTATATCAATCATATTCTTTTTCTTAAGCCCTCTGCGGAGGTGGGATATCGAGCATATCCTTTTTCTTAAGACATTTGCGGAGGCGGGGATGGTGTATTTCTCGAAGCAGATTGCATCATCTTGTCATTTTCAAAAGTCCTCTGTGGAGGTGGGGAGCGGTTCCATGACTAACTCAACCCTTAAATGTGTCTTTAGTGATTGTTGTGGCGAAGCTCAATCATCATTGTGTGCCTATAATGTGCCTAAGATGGTGTTGGACAATAAATAGGTACACTCCATCACTTGTCTGCCGTGTTTTCTCCATGTCTTCAAGTGTGTGTTTTTTTGTGTGCTTGTTTTGTGTAGTGTGTTTATTTCCCCATATGTAGAGACCAACGCCCTCAGGTAGTGCTTCCTGCATTTTGGGAGGTTTTGCATGTCTTACATGTGTGTTACCCCATATATACAGAGACCTACGCTCTATGGTAGTGCATCGTGTATTATGGGAGGTTTGTTTACTTTCTAGTACTTGCATTTGCATTTCATATATATGAGAAAAAGAAAAGAAAATATATCATTTCTGTCTTCCATGCATTAATGTGTCTTCTATGCATTCATTGTCTACTCTGTGTTCTACATGATTGTAACTGTCTTCTTTGTGTTTTGTGTGCTTGTTACTATCTTCTGTGTGATTGGCGTGTCTTCTCCATGCTTGGTGTGTTTGTTGTGTTTCTGACCTTACTTTAATGCATGTATTGGCCTCGCGTTTATGCTTTCATTAAAGTGGGGGATTAAATGTAACATCAAAAAATGTCCCCTTGGGGGCTTTTCCCTCATAAGGTTTAGCTCCTAGGTCTTTAGTATGCATTTAGGACATCTTAGTTCATATTTTGGCATCCTGACAGAATGAGACCTAGGTTCCATGGAAAATAGGACCTAGGAAGACCCCTTGAGCTGTACCCTACCCAAAATAGGGGGGAGGACTTGGGCTCCCGTGCCCTAGTCCTGCCCTATTTTGGGACAGCCCCAATTTTTGGGTGTCAGTTTGTGACCGTTATTAGGTCCCTTTGCCTACACGGTAAGTTTGAATTTCAAATATCTTGGCGGGAGTGCTTGTAGTTGCATATATAATCATGCTTAGGCATTTATTTGTAAACTAGATTATGTTCATGTGATTTTGGCATCCTAAGGTGATTCAAGGCTTTAATTGTGTTGCAAGGGTAGACTTGTATGTTTTGTGTGTTGATATTTGTAGATTTGAGCATCAATCCCCTCATGGCATGAAGAGCATCTTCTTCCCATGAGAACTTCACTACAAGGTGACATAATATTGTGTTTTCATCATTGTTTCCTTTGGTTTTTGCCTCTTCCTCACAAGGGAATGCACTCTTTATCTGACAACGATGTTTGGAGACTTAAGTGTCCTCCGAGGCTTGACTGAGGTAAGCCTCTAAACACCACAACCCCCAAACCAAGTCTTGTGATTTTAGGTTACAAGTGTCATATTTGGGAAAAGTGGAGTTGCAAAAAGGACTAGTAGGCATCAAGGATTCAGGATCTGAAGAGTTGCAGGACACCGGAGCACTTCTAGGACTTGGACGCTTGCTCTAGTGTCCTCCACATCCGAGTTTCAGAAAACAAAAGTTACAAGGATGATTAGTGTCAGAAGGAGGTTTGGATTATGTGAAGAATCTAGCATCTTGGACTTGGACACCCACTCTAGTGTCCTCGACTATTTCGTTTTAGAACCCTAAAAATAGGTATTCTATGATTTGATATTTTACTCCTGCCTGCAAGAGCTTTTTTTATTAATCATCAATTTGTTGCCATATTTGCATAATTAGGGTTTCAATGGTTATTAAGGCATAAGACAAGGAAAATTAATAATTAAATTACCTAATCCAAGTTTCCCTACACCTAGGGTATGATAGTGCTCGCCACTTGACCCTAGATCCTTCAATGTTTAGTGGAGAGGCAGATTTTAACATCTAAAAACCAAAAGATTAACAAATCCAAATTTCCCCTAAACAACACTATATTTGATATTTCCCCAAGTAACATGGTGATTGCAAAAGTTGAAATGACAAATATAACAGAATACATTCCCACTTCGCATGAAAAGTGAAATGATGGAGGAAATTGGAGCAAGTTTCAAGGCATCAAGTCAAAATCAAGCATGGGTATGGCATTTGAGGTATGGTCATCTAAACTTCAAAGGATTGTGTCTATTGTAAAGAAAAGAAATGGTAAGAGTTTTACCCCCCATTGAAGCACCATTGAGTTCATGTGAAAGTTGTATTTTGGCTAAGCAACCTAGAGAGAGTTTTCCAAAGGAAATGTCATATAGAGCTTGGGCACCTTTAGAAATTGTGCATACACATATATGTGGTCCAATGGAAACACCATCATTAGGGGGGAGCATTTATTTTCTAACATTCATTGATTATTATAGTAGGAAAACATGGGTTTATTTTCTCAAATATAAATTTGAGGCATTTGGAAAGTTCAAGGAGTTCAAAGCATTGATTGAGAAATAAAGTGGCCTATCCATCAAGGTATCAAGATCATATAGAGGAGGAGAATACAAGTCAAATGAGTTTTTGGATTATTGTAGGTATCATGGAATAAAGAAGCAGTTCACTACAAGTTACACACCTCAGCAAAATGGTGTTGCAGAAAGGAAGAATCATATAGTAATGGAGATGGCAAGGAGCATGTTGAAAGGAAATAATCTATCTAATGAATATTGGGCTCAAGTAGTAGCTATTGTAGTTTATATATTGAATAGGAGTCCAACAAAGATTGTGAGGGACATGATTCCACAACAAGCATGGAGTGGAAAGCATCATAGTGTTTCTCATTTTAGAGTATTTGGTTGTATTGCATATGCATTTATGAACCTAAACAGATAAGGAGTAAATTGGATGGTAAAAGTGAAAAATACATTTTTATTGGTTATGATGAACAATATAAGGCATATAAGTTGTTTAATCCTATAACCAAGAAAGTCATTGTAAGTAGAGATGTTGTATTCAAAGAGAAAGAATCTTGGGATGGCAATATAGACAAGACAATTATAGGTACAACGACAATACCATATGAAGACCAAGAAGAAAAAGGTCAAGGACAACAAGGAGAAAAATCAAATGAGAAAGGAGGAACACCATCAAGAAGTCCACAAGGAGAAAACTCACAAAGGCAAGTTGAGCAAGGAGAATCATCAAGTCCACAAGTAAGTAATGACTCAAATCCTACACTTGCATCATTAAGTCCAAGACTAAGAGGCAAAAATACTAGAAGCTTGCAAGAAATATATGATCAAGGAGATAGGATAGATTTGCAATCTAATTTTGCTTTATTTTCCCAAGATCCTATATATTTTGAAGATACAATTAAGGAAGAACATTGGATTAATGCAATGAATGATGAAATGGAATCTATTGAGAAAAATGATACCTATAATCTAGTTGATTTACCTAAGGATAAAGAATGCATAGGTGTGAAATGGGTTTATAAAACTAAATATAAGGCAAAGGGATTTGCACAAGAATATGGAGTTGATTACAATGAAACATTTGCACCCATAGCAAGACTTGACACAATTAGGATGGTACTAGCTATTATAGCTCAAAACAATTGGAAAGTTTATCAAATGGATGTCAAATCAACTTTCCTAAATGGATATTTGGAAGAAGAAGTTTATGTGTAGCATCCACTAGGATATGAAATAAAAGGGTATGAAGACAAGGTTTATAGGTTGAATAAAGCACTCTATGGATTGAAGCTAGCACCAAGAGCTTGGTACAACATGATTGATTCATACATGATAAAGAATCGATTCAATAGAAGCACTAGTGAGCCTACACTATACACCAAGGTCAATGAACAAGGTCAAATTTTGATTGTTTGTTTGTATTTTGATGATTTGATCTTTACAAGAAATCTTTCTATAGACATATTTAAATCTACAATGAAGAAAGAATTTGAGATGACAGATATGGGTTTGATGAAATATTTTCTTGGCATTGAAGTTACACAAAATGATAAAGGCATTTTTATTTGTCAAAGTAAATATGCAAAAGATGTTTTGAGAAGATTTAAAATGATAAATTATAGTCTATTTTCTACACCTATGGCAATAGGCACAAAACTAAGAAGAGAAGATAATGAGATGGATTTTGATTCAACTATATTTAGAAAATTGGTGGGTAGTTTGATGTATCTTACAACAACTAGGCCAGATATAATGTATGGAGTTAGTTTGATTACTAGATTGATGGATTCACCAAATAACTCTTATTGGAAAGCAGGAAAAAGATTATTGATGTATATTGCAGGAACTATGAATTATGGCATAATGTATTCTACTTCAGATGATTTTCAGTTGATTGGATATATAGATAGTGACTTTGCAGGAAGTATAGATGATAGAAAGAGCACATTTGGATATGCATTTCATCTTGGAACATGTATTGTACCATGGGAATCAAAGAAACAACCAATAGTGACAATCTCATCAGCAGAAGTAGAGTATGTAGCAGGTACATCAACAACATGACAAGCAATTTGGATGCAATGACTCTTGAAGGATCTAATGCACAAGCCTACTTCAATCTATTGTGACAACAAGTCCACCATTGCACTATCAAAGAATCATGTTTTTCACAAGAGGACAAAGCACATTGACACTAGATATCACTTCATTCAAGAATTGGTCAACAATGGAGAGCTCATCCTACAACATTGCAGATCAAAGGAGCAACTTGTAGACATATTCACAAAGGCATTAGCATAAGAATAATTTTAGTATTCGAGAGAAATTGTAAATATTGATGTAATTAGTTGTTGATACTAGAATTTAGGGGGGAGTGTTAGAACTATTTAGTAATTTCTACCGCCAACTATCTTCAGTAAATTCTCCAACTTCACCACCATCCACAATAAATTCTCCATCTAGAAATATCGATGGTCAATGTCCAAGTATGTATCTAGAAGTGTCGGTGATAGAAGAGTCTGGGAAGAAATGTGAAAAGGAAATTCTAGAGATTTCTAAGACCTCTATAAAAGGAGGTGAATGTAAATGTTTAAGACAAGAAATAAAATTTGTTTTTCTATATTTTGCCTCTGCCCACCATCAAATGTAAGACATCTAATCATGCTACTAAGAGATCTTAATATAGATTATCAACCAGAGTCTTTCTCACATCTCTTGTATTCTTTCCAATCTTAGAGTTGGATTTGAAGAGGGAGGGTTACCAACGATAGAAATAAAATAGAGGACTCAACCCAAAATTTTAGATCTTGAACTGAGCCATACAACATTTCAACTCTGATTACACAAACAATTTGTGACAAAATATTTTAGGGAGGCTCACGCCTTGCATGTACCTTATAGTGTGTATGAGATGATGATCAGGATTTCTACTAATCAGCACCAAAAATGTATCCATTAGAGGCCAAGAAGCACTTTGTGTTTGTAGTCACATTATGGTTTGCCTTGGGGTCTTCAGGTACAGAGGCATAAAGTAGCTTGGTGGATGTATGTAAAATGTGGAAATATAGCAAATCATGTGAGCTTATTTGTAGAAAACCCCAAATTTCTCTCTTTGAAGCAAAGAAAACACCTAGAAAAATATTACAAAACATACCAAATCTCAACCCAGTTTAGATTTCATTAATTAAAATTTAGCAAGATTTAAACAAATTTAAAAAATCAATGCCAATGGGTTCAAATAACAAACAACCAATCAAGAAAATAAACTTCTCTGAATTTCTCCTCTACAAAATTCTTTGAAAAAAAGATCTTAGAGAAAGCATAAATTTTTCTTTTTGTAGGAGTGTTGAGGCATGACTAATACTTAGAGGAGAAAACAACATTGTCTTTGTCATAGGCAGAGACTAAAAAACAATCAAAGATAACCACTAACTAGCTACAAAAAAGCATTAGGAACAAGAATCAAACTAACCCATTAATAAAATTTAAGAGAAAAACTAGCTATTGCAACTCCTATAAAACCTAAATCTATTTGTTGCCTACTTGCAAGGTTTGTTGTGTGGTGTACCTAAGGTCCATGGTGTGGTGAAGGAGGGAGCTTTGGGCATGCGTAGGTTTTCTTGCATTGTGGCTTTTGTAGAAGCTAGCAAAAGTCACTCTTAGGCCTTGAATGATTGTTGTTCCGATGTTCATCCTACATCCTTTGGTATGCATAAGGACTTCGAAGAGTGTGCCCCATCAGGTGATTTTGTCTCTATTCACTAATGGGAATTAAAAAATTACTTCTGGGAAATCTTTTGTGTGTTTAATTTCCCAAAGGAATCTTTTGCAATAGCAATTGCAAGGGTAGGGTTGGTATGTGGAGCTTATTTAGAACCAATAAATGAAGGGCGTTTGCAAATCTAATAAGTTTGTTCAATTTAAATGCTTAGGGAAATCCCCTATTTTAGTCTTTTGAGGGAGGTTCTAGAAGAAGAGGCATATTATAGGAAAAATAGGGTTATTTGTCAATTTAACAAACTTTGGCCAAGAATTATCGAGGTGGAAAATTAGATCTCTTCTAATTGGAAGTTGTTCATGAAAAAAATGTGGAATTGTGTTAGGGATCTTTTATTGTAATTTTTAAATCTAAGAAAGCAATCTAGTTCTTTATTAAAAGATGTGGTTGTGGGAGAATCATTCTTTCTTAATGAAACGCTAGTTCCAACATTAACCATGATGGTGCTCAAAACAATATATGTCTTGTACTCTTCTAGCTCTGTTTAGACAAATGAGGGTGTTCCTAGAGGTCTTTGTAGGATAAATAGAAATAAATTGGCCGTACAATTTAGCCAAATCCTATGCATAAGGACACTTGAAGAGGTAGTCACTACATTTCCTTCATTCTTGGCTTACTAGTCATTTAAACTATGTATCTCTCAATAAATTACATTAATCTACAAGTGATGATGTAACTCAAAGGTAGAACTTGGTAAATATCCTTATATGTAAAACTTTTATGGTTTCTTACTTGACCTATACCCTAGAACCCAGAATATACATAACTCTATAAAGATGTCTCGCAAATGAACACTCTCACATGATTTAACAAAAGCATGTAGCATTGAATTATTTGGAATGGTAAAACATAAATTATGAATAATTTAATAAAACTTTGGATATACAATTTATCATTTAAAAGATTTATCAAATAGCTAAGAATAGGATTGATGTCTTTAT
Organism: Cunninghamia lanceolata; assembly: GCA_027924645.1. Taxonomy (NCBI): domain Eukaryota; kingdom Viridiplantae; phylum Streptophyta; class Pinopsida; order Cupressales; family Cupressaceae; genus Cunninghamia; species Cunninghamia lanceolata. The sequence continues at coordinate 779,060 of BSBN01000413.1, forward strand.
CCATGTGTAATAGATTCAAAACATAAAGTAATGAGAAAACATGTATGTCAATGCCACATTCTGCAAAGGAACACATTATATCTCATGGATAGGTACATTGATTGATTCATTGATGGCAAGGTGGAAGCTGATGCAGTTTGTATAGTTCATTTGGGGAGTATACAAATACCCACTTCATATTTAATATCGTTAGTGTAAATCAACGCCATGACTTGATGTTAGAATGAGAGCATAAATGGTATTGTCTTCTAGGAGAGGCCTCATCGTTAATCAAAACCCCTCCTATAAGGATATATTTGATATATAATAACCATTATAATAATCCAAGTTTTAATTAGTACCTCTTAATAAATATATAATATTTAATTCTAAAAATAATACAATTAAATAAATATATGTATATTTATATAGAATATTACTATCAAGAGATCGATAATTTAAAACCTACCTATACGTGCTATTTAAGAAGAAAAGATAGAACTGTTGGATCTAGGGCATACAACTGAGAGGGGGGGGTGAATCAGTTGTATAGAACTTCTTCTCTTTCAAACACTTAATTCTCTGTTGTTAGTTAGCAGCATATCAAATAATCATCCATGGAAGCATAATACATAAACACAAGAGCAGATAAGCATCAACACATTGAACACCAAGATTTTGACATGGAAAACCCGGTTAAGGGAAAAACCACGGGGTGATTAACCCAAGAATTATTCTCTGTTAGAAGAATAAAGAAAAATGAATGGCACATGCCAATAAGGGCTCACTGCCCGAGCACACTGCTCACAAAGAGGCCCACTGCCTACAAGGAGACGCACTGTCTACAAAGTGATAAAAATCACAGTCTTGAACTGGAGAATGACATCTCTATCATGTCCGGATCAGTTCCAATTAAGCCCAACAATCTCTGCACTGCCTTTCGCACGTTTCTTCGCTATACCATACTCATCCTCTCACCACACACTGAAATGAACTTACAAACCGTTATTTATACAAGACATCGACTCAGGAACAAACATCTAAGTCGGCAAACAACCATAGGAGTATCCGCAAGATGAATAACACATCCGGTCGGCCATCACAAGAACATTCGCAGGATGAACAACTCATCCGGTCAGCTACACAGAGCAAGAACTTCATCTGGAAGAATAACTTCAATTCCAGGCTCTACCATTAATGCGGACCAACAACACAACCTAAACATGATCCAAGAACCTTCACAAGCCTGTCTGAATGTCCGGATACATCCGCACTTCCTCTGCTTACTGGGATCTCTTGTCTTCCTCATCTGGAACTTCAAGAACACAGTCTGTCGCCACTGTCATAATGCAAGAGATACTTTCGGACCTCCAAATCATACACAAATCAGGATGACACATCACAAGGACATCGCAAACACTCCGTCCAATCCGCAGATTAGGATAATACAATTCCGGACCTCACCGGACCTTTTTGTGATCCTCTGTCACCTCCGGATACTTGCCGGACCCGGTTCTATACCGGCAGCCATAACTCCTTCAGATCTTCATGCGGACCTCTGAAGTCTTAACTGTAGCATCTCAAGACTCATATCTACTAACCCTTTAATCCGCATCCTCCGGTTCTCATCCTATACAGTACATTTACCTTCTTCTCATCACTGTTCTTCACTGTTCCTGACTGAGGCTAATTTTCTCAATATCCTCAGCACACAGCTCATCAAATCCTTCTTGTCAATGCAATATGAGTATGTTGACATCAATGACAACACTGGCTCACCTCATACTTGCAACAATCTCCCCCTTTGTCATTGATGGCAACATATGATGTGAAAAACCATTAAGACAAGAACTTCAACTTTTCATATGTCTTCTCTTCCTTTACTGCTCCCCCTTTGATCATCAACCACTTGTTTTTCACATGTCTTCTCTCCCCCTTTGACATCAATGGCAAAGGGCTCATACTTGCAATTCTCATGCATCAGAATCATACCAGCTGCTCCCCCTTAGTTGCAGCTCCCCATTAGTCCGGATCACAAGATATGACTGTGATAGCCACCGGACTGATGCACATCAGTGCATCTTAGTTCATCACCGGAGGGGCCATGACCCCTAACTTCTCTCGGAGATATTCAAAAGAGTCCTTGGGAAGAGGTTTTGTAAAGATATCTGCAATCTGATCCTTGGAGGGAACATACTCCAATCTGACTTCTTCCTTGTTTACTTGTTCTCTCAAAAAGTGAAATTTGATAGATATGTGCTTAGTCTTAGAATGCAATACCGGATTCTTGGAAATATTAATTGCACTTGAATTATCACAGAAAATTGTGATAGGCTCCTCATATTCAACTTTGATGTCTCTTAGCATCTGCTTCATCCATAAGATTTGAGTGCAACTACCTGCTGCTGCAATGTATTCTGCTTCAGTTGTAGACAGAGATATTGCATCTTGTTTCTTGCTTAGCCAAGAAACCAATCTCTTCCCCAAAAAGAATGCTCCACCACTAGTGCTCTTCCGGTCATCCACATCTCCTGCCCAATCTGCATCTGTGTAAGCATGAAGAGAGAAATCCGGATCTCTAGGATACCATAGACCATACTCAACTGTTCCTTTCAAGTATCTAAAAATTCTTTTGATTGCCATAACATGAGATTCTCTAGGATCAGCCTGGAATCTTGCCACAAGACCAACAGCCTGCATTATATCTGGTCTAGTTTGAGTGAGATACAACAATCCACCAATCATTGATCTATACTTTGTCTGATTTGCCTTTGGAGAATCATCATCTTTGCTTAACTTACATCCGGTTGCCATAGGAGTGTTCATAGGCTTTGAGTCTTCCATACCAAATTTCTTTAACAATTCTTTCACATATTTGGTCTGAGAAATGAAGATCCCTTCTTTTGTTTGAGTAATTTGCAGACCCAAGAAGAAATTCATTTCACCAAGCATAGACATTTCAAACTCACTTTTCATCTGATTTGCAAAAGTTTTGCACATACTATCTCTTCCTCCAAAAATGATATCATCCACAAACACTTCAACAATCAGAATGTTTTCATGATCAATTTTGAAATATAAGTTACTGTCAGCAGTACCTTTGTTGAATCCAATCTGCACAAGATGCTTATCCAACCTTTCATACCATGCTCTTGGGGCTTGCTTCAATCCATACAAAGCTTTCTTCAACTTGCAGACCATATCATTATTATCAGACAATTGAAATCCATCCGGTTGTTCAATGTAGACTTCTTCTTCCAGATCACCATTTAGGAAGGCAGACTTGACATCCATCTGATATACCTTGAAGTCTTTGAAGGCAGCAAATGCAAGAAGTAATCTGACTGCTTCAATTCTTGCTACCGGAGCAAAAGTCTCTTCAAAGTCAATTCCTTCTATTTGAGAGTAGCCTTTGCAGACCAATCTAGATTTGTTTCTGATTACTTCACCAGCTTCATTTAGTTTGTTCCGGAAGACCCACTTGGTTCCAATTACATTCCTATCTCTAGGTCTGGGAACAAGATCCCAAGTATGATTTTTCTCAATTTGCATCAATTCATCTTCCATTGCTTTGGTCCAGTTTTCATCATTGCAGGCTTCATTTATTGTTTTAGGTTCAATCTTTGAAATCAGACAACATTCATTCTGATTTTGAGCAATATTCCTTCTAGTTTGTACACCTTTGCTTCTGTCACCTATGATCTGATCTTCAGAGTGATTCAGTCTTACATACCTTGGGATTTTGGGAGTATCCAGCACTGCTGTTTCTTGATCAGGCTCATTCAAACCTATCTCTTCTTCCTGATTTACCGGATCAGGCTGACTCTGTCTCACCGGAGAGGATTGAGGTCCTTGAACACTGTCTTGGTCATCTTCATCAAACTCATAAAATCTTGAAGGCTTCTCAATTCCTTCATCAACCTTTACATTGGTGCTTTCTATCATCTTCCTCAATCTCTTATTGTAACACCGGTATGCTTTGCTTTGAGTGGAGTAGCCCAAGAAAATTCCTTCATCACTTCTAGCATCAAACTTTCCTAGATCTTCATCTCTTTTAATATAACACTTGCTACCAAATACTCTGAAATATTTCACAGTAGGAGTGATGCCAAACCAGAGTTCATAGGGGGTCTTACCGGTGTCGTTTCTGATTTGAACTCGATTGAGAGTGTAGACTGCAGTGCTGATAGCTTCTTTCCAAAACATTTGAGGAACATTTGCTTCCAACATCATTGTCCTAGCAGCTTCCTGGATGGTCCGGTTCTTTCTCTCAACTACTCCATTCTGCTGTGGAGTCTTAGGAGCAGACAACTGTCTCCTTATACCCTGTTTCTCACAAAAGTCAATGAATTCACCAGATGTAAATTCACCACCTCTATCAGACCTTAGACACTTTAGTTTCAATCCAGTTTGATTCTCCACCATAGCTTTGAAGATTTTGAACTTCTCAAAAGCTTCTGATTTTTCTTTTAGAAAGGTAACCCACATCATCCGGGAATAATCATCAATTAACAACATGAAATATCTATCACCTTGCAGACTCTTGATTCTTGTCGGACCACATAGATCAGTATGTACTAATTCCAACAATCCGGTAGAAGACTGATCTTTGCTTTTAAAAGAGACTCTGCTTTGTTTGCCTAACTGACATTCTTTACACACACTATTTGTAGGTTTCATCAACTTTGGAAGATCTCTCACAGCCTGAGTATTGCTTATTTTGATGATGTTATCAAAATTTACATGACACATTCTTCTATGCCATAACCAACTCTGATCAATTTGAACAAACAAACAACTTTTATTTGAACCAACCAGATGAAAGATGTTACCTCTTGTCTGAGTACCGGATGCAATTTCAGTTCCGGAGCTTGTAAAGATTCTGCATTTTCCATTCTTGAACCGGAGATCATAGCCTTTGTCCACTAACTGACCAACACTGAGAAGATTGTGCTTCAATCCTTCAACATACAGTACATTTCCTATTTTGCTCTTACCATCAAAGGAAATAGTTCCCCTACCTCTGATTCTGCCAGCAGAATTGTCACCAAACTTTACCATTCCTCCTTCATATCTTTCCAAGTCTAAGAACTTATTCTTGTCACCAGTCATATGGTGAGAACATCCACTGTCAATAACCCAATCATCCTTTTCTTCCACTTGAGCAGCCAAGGCTTTTTCAACAACTTTGTGATTGACAAATTCAGAGAGCATGGAATCTTCTTCCTTGATGGCTATAAACACCCACTCATTTCCGGATTTGCTTCCTAGTTCTGATTCATCATCTGTTACTCCTTCATTGTCATCTTCTTCATGAACATAATAGCAATTCTTTTGAAACCTTTGTCTGTGAGTATTAGATCTTGCAGATCTCTCCGGACATCTTGAGGCAAAATGACCAATCTTATTGCAGTTGAAACACTTAAAGGGTAGTTTTCCTTCATACTTACCGGATCCTCTTGGCAGTCTTTTTGCAATGAGGGCTTCAAGTTGAGCTGTTTCTGCTTCTTCTTCTTCCATGTCTCTTCTTGCTTGATCATACCATGACATTTTCCTTGATGAGTTTTCACCCGGATCAAATCTCTGTTTGCCTTTCACATAGGCACTGGCTTTGAAAGCAGATTCAGTCTTGGGTGGATCATCTCCAAACTCGATCATTTCAAATGCAGCTAGTTTGCCAGCCAGTTGTTCTCTTGTGACAGTTGTGTGTGCTCTGAATTCATCAATGGCAGCAACTTTGATTTTGTAGGCAGCAGGAAGGGATCTTAGGATTTTGCAGACAATCTCATTTTCATCTAAAGTTCCACCAGCATTTCTGATTCCACATACCAGCTCATTTACTCTTGGCATAAAGGTAGTGATGTTTTCATCATCTCTCATTTTCAATCTTTCAAATTTCCCTTTCAGACTTTGCAACCTTGCACTTTTGACAAACTCATCTCCTTCATACAGAAGTTCCAGTTTAGTTAGGATCTCATATGCAGTTGGTAGGTCAATGACATTCGAGAGATCTGAGTCATTCAATGCGCTTAGAAGAGCTTCCTTGGTCCGCAGATTGTTTTCAGCTTCTGTGATTTCATTCAGAGTTGTCGGACCACCTTGTGGGGGTATATATGGTTTAGAAACCATAGCCAAGTATGCTTTTCCCATACATTCCAAATGACACTTCATGCGACCTTTCCAGAGAGTAAAGTTGGTTCCATCGAACTTCGGACTATCCTTCTTGTATGACGACATCCTGGATCTCCTCAAGCGGTTAAGCTCCTATCAGAGGAACTTGGCTCTGATACCAATTGTTGGATCTAGGGCATACAACTGAGAGGGGGGGGGGTGAATCAGTTGTATAGAACTTCTTCTCTTTCAAACACTTAATTCTCTGTTGTTAGTTAGCAGCATATCAAATAATCATCCATGGAAGCATAATACATAAACACAAGAGCAGATAAGCATCAACACATTGAACACCAAGATTTTGACGTGGAAAACCCGGTTAAGGGAAAAACCACGGGGTGATTAACCCAAGAATTATTCTCTGTTAGAAGAATAAAGAAAAATGAATGGCACATGCCAATAAGGGCTCACTGCCCGAGCACACTGCTCACAAAGAGGCCCACTGCCTACAAGGAGACACACTATCTACAAAGTGATAAAAATCACAGTCTTGAACTGGAGAATGACATCTCTATCATGTCCGGATCAGTTCCAATTAAGCCCAACAATCTCTGCACTGCCTTTCGCACGTTTCTTCGCTATACCATACTCATCCTCTCACCACACACTGAAATGAACTTACAAACCGTTATTTATACAAGACATCGACTCAGGAACAAACATCTAAGTCGGCAAACAACCATAGGAGTATCCGCAAGATGAATAACACATCCGGTCGGCCATCACAAGAACATTCGCAGGATGAACAACTCATCCGGTCGGCTACACAGAGCAAGAACTTCATCCGGAAGAATAACTTCAATTCCGGGCTCTACCATTAATGCGGACCAACAACACAACCTAAACATGATCCAAGAACCTTCACAAGCCTGTCTGAATGTCCGGATACATCCGCACTTCCTCTGCTTACTGGGATCTCTTGTCTTCCTCATCCGGAACTTCAAGAACACAGTCTGTCGCCACTGTCATAATGCAAGAGATACTTCCGGACCTCCAAATCATACACAAATCAGGATGACACATCACAAGGACATCCCAAACACTCCGTCCAATCCGCAGATTAGGATAATACAATTCCGGACCTCACCGGACCTTTTTGTGATCCTCTGTCACCTCCGGATACTTGTCGGACCCGGTTCTATACCGGCAGCCATAACTCCTTCAGATCTTCATGCGGACCTCTGAAGTCTTAACTGTAGCATCTCAAGACTCATATCTACTAACCCTTTAATCCGCATCCTCCGGTTATCATCCTATACAGTACATTTACCTTCTTCTCATCACTGTTCTTCACTGTTCCTGACTGAGGCTAATTTTCTCAATATCCTCAGCACACAGCTCATCAAATCCTTCTTGTCAATGCAATATGAGTATGTTGACATCAATGACAACACTGGCTCACCTCATACTTGCAACAAGAACTACCTAAAGTAGCTCAAATCCCTAGTCAAACATTTGATGGGTTTTTCTACATGTGCCCCAAGACATTCTAAAATGAATGTGTACCCTACACATTTGGAAATTTAAATAATTTTGAAATGATTGCACACCCTACACACTGGGAAATCAGAGTGCTCTAATAAGCACCAATGCAAAACACAATAGGAGGGCAACAAATACATTGATAAGAAATAAAAAATGATGTGAAAGAAGTCTGGTGGTGGTACAAGACTTTGTTAGAATAATAGAAGGAGAAGGCATTACATAGGAGGAAGACAAATAGGAACTAAAAACATAAGTCGCAAAAAGGAAATTTGATTTTTTCTTGTTGTTATTGTGCTGGGAGTGTGGGTAGAAAGCAAAATGAGAGGCAACAAAGTAGAAATTTTTGCCTAGATCAAAACATCATGCCTGGAACTAAAGAGTATATTTCAGAAACTACATCAAAAATATTTTCAACATTGTACCTAGAGTTAAATAGTAGATTCTAGGTGCCTACACAGAAATATTTTCAATATCCTTCCTTTAGCTAAGTATATACTCTTTCACAATTACTTTTCTAGAAGTAATATTTAATTTTGGATTATCCATTTTCACAATTAAAGAATAATTAATTTAGGTTGGTTTATGCTTATGGGTTAATGTTTTGATCCCTCTCATGGAAGATGATTATATTTATTAGTTTAATTAATGTGGATGGGAATATACTATTGGATGTAGATGTCTATCTACAATGACATTCATATTTAGTGTTAATCCATTGTCATCCTATTTTGTGGATGGTTATCAAATGTAACAAGCTAGGATTATCAGTATGAGATTCTCTTATTTACATCTATCATGATGGTGGGATAATAGATGTTAGGATTCTTGATGACTAAAACTATCTCAATAATAATAGTCAATATGGTTATGGTATTTTAGTAGCATTGTGTATTCTAGTTAAGGTTTATATTATCTCTACCTATCCAATGAATGGAAAGGTGTCAGATAAATAATGGATGAAATTTGTTTATTTTAGTTGATCAAACAAGTTTAAGCATGTAGTGCAAGACCAAATATTCTTGTAAGTAATGGATGAAATTTGTTTATTTTATATGAGGCATTTTGTCAATCAAGTTTAAGCATGTAGTGCAAGACCATATATTCTTGTAAGTTATGGATGAAATTTGTTTATTTTATATGAGGCATTTTGTCAAACAAGTTTAAGCATGTTGTGCAAGATTAATTATTCCTTAATTATTTTTGTCAAAATCCTTTAGTGCCACACACATTGTTGATGATAAATTTTGCACTTGAATATTATGCCTGCATGCAAACCTACACCAATATGAGAAACCTCACAAAAATGGGGCATGTCTTGCAAGATGACCTCTGGGCTTTTAGAAGCCAACTCTTCATGGGGTATTCAATAAACTCATTTCATATTTTTAGAGAAAAGAGAAAAATAAAACTTGACAATGAAAACTAACTAATATGGTGATGCACCAATCACAAACTATCCAACTTGCAAAGGATTTTGTTGTGCACATGATTGGAAATTAGAAGACAAGATAAACACAAATACAATGATGAGAAGTGAGAATCACATAATCATTTAATTGCATTAGCTTTGATAATATCAAATTTACAAATGAAGGCCATAGATCTAAGACAAGAATACAAGAGACATTTTAATAGGAAAAATGACACAGAATGGCCATTTTTCCTTCATTGGTGAATTAGAATGAAGAGATGAAAGTCTCTAAAGCATAGTGCATCAAGATTCATTTAATTTTGAGAAAATTTGACCTCAAGGCAAACAATCTTCTTGTTGTTGTTGAATCCTCCTCTTTGTCTCTATCCCTATGATCCTCTTTTTCTATTTTTAAAACTTAAATGATAAGGGAAAATAAATACCCCCAAATCTACCTCTTTCTTTTGTTGCATGACGACCCTTGTCCAGTTCACTTCATATTTTTTGCCTTTTAATTCCTCTTTTCCTATCATGTAAAACTTCTCCTCCATTGCATGAAAATCATATGAAAGTTTGTTTTCTATAGTTTTCTTTCTAACAGTGTGAAAATAAAATATTTTCACTTGAATTTTAACTTCCTATAGCTACATGCATTTTATAGTTTCTTTGAATGAAACTTCACTTTATTTATCTCCCATGAATCTTATTCTAGAAGCATGTGATTCTTCATAAATAAAGACTTAACTTTATTTCCTAAGGGCCCCACCTCCATTTTAAATAACTCACTTTATATTTCAAATCTTTAAAAGATTTTAATAAAAGATTTTAAATCTTCACCTATGAGTTTTAGAAAGCATATGAAAAGACTTAACTTTTTTTCCTCTCCTGCCACGTGGATCTTTAGTACCCCATTTGAAATAAAATTTCTTGACAACTCCTCCAAAGTGCACCCTCCATTAGAGTAGAGATTCAATCAAGGATTCAGATGATGTTGCATTGGAGTTTCACACTAAATCTTGGAAGTGCCCATGTATAAATTTATTATTTACGCCAATTTGATAGTTTTTTTACAATAAAACATGGAGTATAAATGGTTTCTACTCTATTTTGAAATAAACTCTCCATCCCAATGATCTTCCTCACCCATCACCATTCACCACTTCCATACATCTATCAATTTCAGAAGAGTGAGGTGTCACAGTAAACACAAGTAGAAGCGAGTCACTCTCAACGTTACCTATGTAACATTTGATGAAAGAGCACCTGGGTGCATGTACAATCAACATCACCCAAAAATATTTATAGTTACTTAAATTTCAATTTTGGTTTTAGTTGTCACACGGGAATTTTGGTTATGTTGTGCATTTTGACTTTGGTGCGATAATTTTGATGATATGTTCATATTGGAAATCCAAAGTGTCAACAATTGATGTGAAGTCTTTGTGTTCTTTGCTAGTCTTTGCTTCTTATAGAAGGGTGATAGTTTTGGATGGTGACAAGAATCCATATTTTGTTTGCAAATCATCATGAGTGATGCTCCATAGCTAGTTGGACTACTATCAAAATTCTAGGATGTACTTGATCAACTAAGAAATGTTCAGCCTCTAGTACAGAAGTTGAAAGCAAAGACAAATGCAACTAAAGAAGGCTTGAATTATCTAGAGGTGAAATAGTTTGTGCTCCTGTACTATTGCCAGTCAATAGTTTCTACTTTTTTTTAAAAGTAGAAGGCCATTCTGTCCAAGATCATCCTGTGATTTCTTAGCTTGTTGAGATACACAACTTATTGGATAAGATTTGGCCATTCAATACTAGATTGGAGAAAGTGAATTCAGAGTTGATGTGGATCTTCTGAGCTATTTGCATTCTCCCTATCTGCTTGAACTAATTACTTACTATACAGATCAAGACCATCATCTTCTTGTGTCATATTATATTTATAAAGGGAATTTGTAGGAACACCTTTACTCTAATGGTTTACCAGGCAATCCACATTTATTAGGTTGGGGAACATGATTGAGATAATTTAGTGAAAGTGAATGCATTTGAAAGTAAGAATATCATCAACTTTTGTAAGCATTTCTGCAACCTTCAAGTTATCTACCACCTCTCAACCACTTATGTCAATGCTAGAAGCACTAACATAGTTAGAGAAGAATTTGTAAGGATGGGAGAAAGGTATTTCTACAATGGTGGAGAAATATCACTCCCACAGATAGAGTTGGAGTGCAATTTAATAGATCAAACCATAGAAGAATTCAAGAGAGTTTCAGATTTAAAATGGTTGGATGAAAACAAGTCCAAACATATGCAAGAATTTGGTGCACAAAGGACATTGATCTACGGTAGCAACTTGTGAATAGTGGAGGCTATCTACTATGAGCAATGATAATACTACTATCGATTTGTTTTTTGAGAGCTGTCTAAGATGGTCGTGAGCACAACGAATCTTATATTTCTTTATTAATGACATCTAAAACCTTATCAAGTGTGCTACGAGTCTATTGACTACCACGAAGGAGATAGAGGCTTGCAAAGAGGAGTATCTCTTGTTTAAGTTTGTAAATGATGTCTCATTTTGTATTCCATCTGAATGGAATAGAAATTAAATGAATTGGTATTGGAATGTTGCGTAGAGGACCTTAGTGGGAATGTATTGGGAATTTGAACCATTTGTCTTTCCTTTCAATAAAGAATAAAATAGAAAAAGGCTATGTGGGGAATGGGAAAGGGTGGACCATTAAGAAGAATTAAGTATGTCATAGGCAACAGAGATGGGCACAACTCAGAGAAGAGAAATCAGATGAGATATAGATGAACCAGAATATCATCAGAATGGAGTTATCCTATGGAGAAGAACATTAGTTCACTACTAAGAAATGTCTGAGGTAATGCATATATCCTGTAATATTGATAGGACATAGGTTTTCTCAAAGGAAAAAATAGAAGAATATGTGTACATGAGAACCCATTATGGATTCATATGTAAATAGAATTATAGAAGTTTGTATTCATGTTTTTTTGAATAAAGAAAGATTAATAATTGTGAGTTATTGCATTATCTTGAAATCTTGTTGTGACAAGTTGTGTGTGTTTGTTTTGAGAGAGGGGAGACTTGTTGTGTCATATAGTAACAAAGATGGAGTTCCTGAGTGCGTAGCCAGAGTGTTGAATGTGAGGCAACCTATGCAAAGACCTATGACAGAGTGAAGTAGTTGTGGAAAGATCATGTGAGGATTATTGTAGGTAGAGAAGCCCTAAGAAATCAAGAGCTAGAGAGCCACAAAGAATTGTAGATTGTGAAGAGTGTGATGTGGATTGTGGAAGATTGCAACAATAGATGACATGTAGATATACTTGAGGAAGTGCGTGATATGGGAAGGTTGCAGGTAGTATCAAGAGCAAAAGACTCTTGAGATGATGATAGGTATATGTGAGAGATTAGATAAGAGATTGAGTAGATTGGAAGCATGACAGCGTGGTGAATTGGTCAAGAAAGATGAAGAGTTCTATGGAACAATGGTGGAAGATGAAGAGGTGGGTAATGAGCATGAAGAGGCTGAAGATACAATTGTGGAAATTAAAGTTGTAGCAATCGAATGTGAAAAGGTTGCAACAAAGGGTGAAGGTGAAGAATTGGCATAACTTTCGGTGATAGAGGATGAATGGTTTGAGAAGATTTCAGTGAATGAAGGAGAGAAATATGTTACAGTAGCGAAAGATGATGGAAAAAAATTGGAGCAACAAAGAAGGATGAGGTATTTTCTAAAATTTGTGAATTCAGTCATGATTTTCGTTTATCTTCATTATTAAGAGGAGAAATTGAAGATTATGATGAGGGAGAGATAGGGGAGGATATGAAAGTCATTAATTTCTATAAAGTCGTTCATATCGACTTATGTGTAGATAAGTGGGTAGAAAGGTTTTGGTGGAGGTGGTTAGTTTGCAATGGGTTGGATCCCATGAAGGAGGAGAGGAGAGTAGAGAGAATTTGGTGGAGGAGGATGGCATATGGTGGATGTAAATCCACGAGAGGAGAGAGGGATGGTAAATGGAGTTGTGGGAGATGGATGATGCTTGTGCCAACAAGGTGTTGGAAAAAAAGGAAGAAGAAATAACCCCATGCACATTCTTCAGTGATGGAGTTTACTACAGATTGCTTGCAATTTAAAACAGTGATTCTATCATTCAACTTCACCTTTGTGAGCCTATGCTCACAAACATTTTACCTCACATGCAATCAACATCACTCAAAAAGATTTATAGTTGCTTATTTCAGTTTTGGTTTGAGTTATCACATGGGCATTTTGGTTTTGTTGTGCATTTTGACTTTTGTGCGATCATTTTGATGATATGTTCATATAGAAAATCAAAAGTGTTGATGATTTATGTGAAGTCTTTGTGGTCTCTGCTAGTCTCTACTTCCTATTGGAGGGTGATAGTTTTGGATGGTGACAAGAATCTATCTTTTGTTTGGGCATCATCATGAGTGATGCTCTAGAGCTAGTTAGACTGCTATCCGAATTCCATGATGGAATTGATTAGCTAAGAAATGTTTAGCATTTGCTACAAAAGTTGAAAGAAAACAAAAATGCAACTAAAGAAGGCTTGAGTTATCTAGAGGTGAAATAGTTTGTGCCCTTGTACTATTTCCAGTCAATAGTTTTCTACTTTCTTTTAAAAGTAGAAGGCCATTTTGTCTGAGATCATCCTGTTACTGCTTGGCTTGTTGATATACACAACTTATTAGATAAGATTAAGCCAATCAATACTAGACCGAAGAATGTGAATTTAGAGTTGATGTGGATCTTCTAAGCCATTTCCATTCTCCCTATATGCTTGAACTAGTTGGCTACTATGTAGATCAAGACCACCATCTTCTAGTGTAAGAGTACATGTCTAATAGGAATTTGTAGGAACACCTTTACTGTGATGGTTTATCAGGCAATCCACCTTTATTAGGTTGGGGAACATGGTTGAGACAATTCAATGAAAGTGAATGCATTGGGAAGTAAGACTATCATCAACTTTTGTAAGTGTTGCTACAACCTTCAAGTTCTTTCCCACCTCTCAACCACTTATGTCAATGCTGGAAGTGCTAGCATAGTCAAAGAAGAATTTGTAAGGATAGGAGAAAGGTATTTATACAACGGTGGAGAAATTTCACTCCCAAAAATAGAGACAGAGTGCAATTTAATATTTCATACCATAGAAGAATTCAAGAGAGTTCCATATTTATAATGGTTGGATGAAAATGAGTCCGAGCATATGCAGGAATTTGGGGCACAAAGGATGTTTATAGGGTAGCAACTTGTGCATAGTTTAAATCTTCCACATGTTTCTTTCATAAATAATTTTAGAGACTCTGAGGAAATTTAGACCAAGCCTAGATTGTTAAATACTTATTAGTATTTTTGAAAAAATAAACTAAAACATTGACTTAAACCAAATCAAGCCCACAAACATAGTCAAAGGTCTTGAACAAACAACATACTTGAGCTCTTTATTGTAACTAAAATGTAATCAACTTACACATCCTAGGCACATGGATATTTAAATGAAATTTTCTTGTTTACTAATTAGAAAAGACAACCTATATTCCCAAGTCCAAGGCATAAGATGAAATTGTCCTAATAAAATAATCATTACTATTACAAAATTGTCAATTCAAATGTTACATAGTTGGTACAGGTTATCTCTCATTAAATTGAATTCACATTTTGGTTGTTGTAGACTTATAACTAGAATGGGTGCATCTTGGGAACTTTAGAATGACATTTTTGAAGACACTATTATTCATCTATTGTATGCTTTAATCTATGGTTGTAAATGACATGTGATTTGAAGGCTTCAAGGGCATAGACAAATTCACAAAACATTTTAACATTAATTTTTAGATAATTCTTTGAGATTTGGATTTGGATAGCCAATCCAAATACTTTGAATTGAGATAATATCATCCATTTATTTTAGGAGTAGACACAATTAGGTACTTGAACAATCAATCTATGTTAGTGATTTGTTAATGCCTTGTTTTTTAAAAAATACCTTATAGGATTATGTGTACTACCTTTTATTTTATTGTGTTATGTTATTAGACTTGATCAACCCAGTAACATTATATATATTCTTTGTGCAATATTATATGTAATTCCCACATAGGAGGACGAGACACAAAACCCCAAATTTTTTTTGTTTGAGTTAGTAAAATTCTACTATGGCATCATGCTTTTCATGACACCTAACAACAATAGTAAAGAAATAATTCACATGCAAAACTCAAATTTACCATTTGCTTAATGATTTTCTATTCTAAAAGAACTAAACTACAATTATTCATTCTAATTTCTCAAATCACCATCTTGTTATTTAAAAATACAATCTAAATACATGATATTTGCCTTAGGTTACTAACTTGCCACCTAAACCAATTAGGTTTATTCCACATTGTATACTATTACAATATAATGACTAAGTCATTTTATCCTAAGGCTTTTATCCACTAATAAATTTTCCAATTTCTTCTAAAAGAAGACTCATGCATATAATAACTAAGAGCTAACTAATGTACTCATCTCTTTGTTGTGAAAATAACTAATGTACTCATCTCATTGTTGTGAAAATAAGATAAATAACCATAGTAGTTTTAAAGAACACTCAAATCAATTTCCTATATTGACAAAATTAACAAGAAGATATTACCATCTTACATCTTAGTTATCATAAATAATCACTATAACTAAATACATGATTAAAATTTAATTTTCTAAATTAGTGTTCACCTTACAACTCACTTTCAGTAAATACTAAATACACAATTAAAATTTAATTTGTTAAATCTGTTCACCATTCTCTAAATAATCCTTATAACTAAATACACAATGTAAATAATCACAATAACTAATTACACAATTACAATTAAATTTGTTAATTTAGTATGCACATACAACTTAGCTTCCATAAATAATTAACTAAATACACAATTAAAATTTAATTTCTTAAATCACTGTAAATAATCATTATAACTAAATGCACTATTAAAACTTAATTTGTTAAATTACTCTTTATTGTGACAAAAAATTTCATTTCAAATTTAGGTCTTTTAAGGTTTACCAACTATATTCCTTACGTGCATTTTACCTTAAAAAAATTAAGGTGACTTATGAAGAAATTAACATTACCCAAAACCCTTAATCCTATTTACCTATAAATCTTGTACCATATTAAATTATACCTTAGGCCTATAATTCTTTCATTATTAATTATCTCTTAAACTTTTTTCTTTCCTCACACATAATCTTCTCTTAAAAAAAGAATAAACTAGATAAAGAACAAGTAGAATTTTCCCATGTAAGGAAAAAAAGAACATGTAAAGTCTCTTCAATGGAAGGGGAAGAGAAGTAAATTCCATTTAAAACTTGAGGTGGAAAAAAAAATGAAACATGACTTAAAAAAAATATCCAAATAACATGATAAGAACTCCATACTAAAAATATGGTTTTGGAGATTTACAGTGGAAACACTATTTCTCAAACAAATAATTATATATTTTTTGACATACAACAATCCGATCAAAATTTCAATTTCTTTTACTCCCTATGGTGGCCCTATGACACTCTAATTTTCTTTTCTTAATGGTAAATCCCCATAACAAATAGAGTAATCTCATAATAAAAATATATCTCTGTAAAATGATATTATACACTAAGATGGTAGCATTTTTGAAAAAAATATCATTGTTTAAGGACACTTACGGGCTCCTTACCAAGGCACTAATTTGGACTTTGCAAAACAAAATAATACATACCCTTCATAAAGTCAATGGAGAAGGGTAAATAGAAAATGAAAAGTAGATATTCTTTGTATATTGTGAAAATGCTAAATTTATTTCAATGGTGGTGATTCTATTCCCCAACTTAACCTAACCCTCATGCTTCTTAAGCAGAAAAGAAAACATTTCTACCCTAATTTCTTAGCTACCATGGTCAAGTTGGGTATGCAGAGAGGAATGGCGGTTCAAGGGTACAATAACGCCTATCTTTCTCTCCTACTGTGCAGATCGATTAAGGCAGGATGAAAGAACTATATCAGGAGAGAAAAAATAGCACCTAGATACCAAAGGCAACTATAATATTTATGAGACCTTCATTGGTATAGTCTTGGCATGAATAATTCTTGTGTATATTTAATTTTTGGTGTAGTTTAGGGTCTTTTGCAAGATACATGTTGCTGGAATATTTTTATTATGGAAGGTATCATGTAAAGTAACCAATAAAGGATTTGTCTTTGTGGTGGCAGTAGAGGGATGATTTGTCCAATTACAACCCAAGAAGAAAGGCTTCTCTATTTCTCCTTCCTTTGGATTAATCTTAATCTTTTCAAGAACCCAATCTATCTATTTAAGGCACAACCTTGTGTAGAGGATTGTTTTAAAAGTCTATTTTCTTCTATTGACTCTTTGAAGATGTCAAAAATGTGTAATGAAAGGAATAGATAAATAGTATTAACTTTATTCAAAGGCATATTGGTATAGAAATCTGCATGTTGTTTATAGTTTTTGGGCGTATGGTCTATTAAAATATGAAGGGTTTGATTGCTGAAGGAAATGCATTTACTAAAATTTGTCTTTTAGGAAAAACCCCAAATGAATATTTGTGCTTCTTGAGGGTTTTCTCTCAAAATGAGAGGCTATTATTTCATTTTGTCTCTTTGTCAAAACTACTTTACCCAGAAGTAGTTAGAGCGAATACATAAAAGTAGAATAAATTGCATTACTATTCAAGAAAGGATAATCTATGCAATACTCAAGTTCATTCCTTTACATGCAATTTTTTTTTATTATTCAATTCTTCTTGACATATGGGAAATAATTCATAGAGAATGGAAGGGTAGTTCATCAATAAGAATCACAGTTAAATATTTTATAAAAGGATATAGACATGATATTTTTTTTTTGTCATAATAGAACAAAGGAAGAGAATAGCACATTAAATCTTCCTAAACTAACAAAGAGAGAAGTATTAGTACACCACTGTTTAAATAACAATCAATAGTCTATTTTTTTTTTATCATATTCCCTATATAGATAAAAAGAAGGGAGAATAATAGTAATAGTTTTGACTCAGTTAACCCATGAGGTTGAATTCCTTTCTAAGCAAATCATCTCTATGGTTTCATTACCTTATAAAATATATCAAGTATCCTCTTTTATATCTACATATTCTTGAGTAGACACATCCACTATCTTTATGCTCTTTTCTTTTAACCTTCTAGATCATGCAACCAAAGCCACACTTGGGTACAACCAGTGGGGAGCTCACCTCCCAGCCTAGGACAAAAGAACTCCATCCCTGAGCTAAGGGAAAACACATGGAGACTAGGGAGAAAACCACATAGGTGGTCTAGATAGATTATCTTCACAACTCATTGGTGCAGGAGCACCAAGACATCTAGGATTTGGTTAGATTTTCAAGTTGTTTTGTTTGGTTTAATAAGGTCTATGAGACCATCTACATGTTGTAATAAGGCTTGCATTGCATACTTGTAAGGGACTATGTCCAAGTGTCTAGAATCTATTCTCATGTTGTAAGTCCTAATGAGGATAGTCATGTTGTAATAGGTAGTTTGCAATAGTCATTTATGTAAGCCTTTGTTGAGGCATATAGGACAATCATTAAAGTTTTCATGTTTGTAAGCCTATAAAGGCATGTCAAGGGTTAGGAGGAATGTTAAAACCTTGTCCAAGGTTAGCCAAATGTTGGGAATACATTATTAAACCAAAAATTGTCGATGCAGTCCAAAAAGAGGACAGTTACAAGACTGTTAACAGTTGTAGATTAGGCAGTAATGGTTTGGGAGCAGTTCTTTTCACCTTCCATTGGTTCAACTACCCTCCAGCTTGTGCAAGGCATCGAGGAGGCTTCAAAAAGATAAGAAACAATCCATTTTGAAGTGTGAAGGAAGTTTTGAAGTGAAATGAAATAAAGAAACCATTTTTTCTACATTTTTCTGTGTTTTCCTCACTGTTTCCTGTCGTACTTGACCCTGTACGGATTGGTCATAGCCCATTTACTTCTTGGATGATTAGTAGGAGGAAGTATCTTTGATTTGAGCATAGTTTGGAGTCTTGACATTGCATTAGGAGGAAGAAACTGTTAGTTTTCTCTTAACTGTCCAAAAACCTAAGTTAGGGTTCTTCTGAGCAACCTGATGGATCTCTCCTCATTCCACTGATCTTTTCTATTTCTGATCAGTGGAATGGGTTGTATATTAGAAAATACATAGGATTATGGGGGTTTTGGGGGCAGAAGGACGGTGTAGGGTGTGTTTGTCATGTAGATGACTCTGCAGAAGCATGTGTTGGGACTTGGAGAAAGATAGCAGCAGCTAGGTGGTAACTAGTGACTGTGGTAATGGTAAATTGGTGAATGTTAAGTGTTGAGACCTGTAGAAAGGGTTCTAGTGTTGATCTTGGATCTATGACCTGAAGTGTGAAGAGATCCCTTGAAGAATCAATCCTCCTTGCCTTTTTTTTGGTTGCTGACTCTGCTAGTCCTCTTGGAGACAGTCACTGCCAAGAAGGTAATAGATTTGTTTGTCATGTTATTGCTTTGCCAATGAAGGCATTAGGGTGAAAGCATGTTATAGATTTGGTATGTTGCAATGAGATTGAGTTTGTGTAGAAGGAGATCATCCCAAGGAGGTTTGTGTGACTATCTTTCCAATGGAGCAGCAATGTTATGACAGTCAATGAGACTGTTGTCCTACAGACACTGCACAATGGGTTGGATGAAGCCTTGAATGGAGTTAGGCATCTTGGGATAGGTGTCTTGGAGTCCTCTCACCTTGTGTCATGAACATGTGTAGTTTGGAGTTAAAACCCTGCCTTATGTGAAGTTTGATCCCTGTCAAAGAAATAGTGAAGTTGAGAGTCATTTCATTAAAGTTTTGAAACATGCTTCTATTGTCCTAGATGCTCTGTATCACTCATTTACATAGTTTTTATTTCATAAGTACACATCCCCCACACACATAAGACTACACAGCTCTTAACACATTTTCTTCAGGACATAACATAATCTCCACAACACAGAGATTTATGCAACATTAACATCAGTTACACAACAACAATATAGGACACAAGAATAACTGAGGGGAATCTCAAATGAAACCTCACCCCAAAACACAAGCCCCAAAACATAAATAAATAATTTATTTCCTAGCATAAATTGGGAACCCATCAACTATAACAAAGTTTAAATTAGTTATAACTTCATATATATATATATATATATAAGGATTGATGCCTACCTTGTCAACTTCACAAAATTGTAGAGGGTTGGTCTAACTCTATATACATCTCTTACTCCTCCAAAAAATGATCTAATGGTTACTGTAGATGATAGAGAAGAAAAAATAATAGCAAAGCTACAACAAGTGGTGATCATCCAAAAAATAATGCAGCAATTACTCTTCCAAGGAAGAATTTTTTTCTTTCCAGTAGATGGTGAAGGCAAGTTATAGCCCAAAAAGTAAAAATGAAAAACCCCCCTTGTTTACTTGTTTCCACCTACCCTTTTGAGACAACAGGTGTCTCAAGAGGTGGAGAGCACGTGATACTCCAAAAAAAGTGCTAAAAATTAGTTTAAAAAATAATGATTTGTTCTTTTAAGGAGGGGTGCCACCTTGGCCTATGAATTAGGTCAATAATTTCCTTTTAAACAAGATATATAAACTTCCCTTAAGTGAATTTGAAGGCTAAAACAAATATTTAAACTTCTAATCATAAGGTACTGCTTCACAAGGTTTACCACACTTTAACCATACTGAACATACTCATACATATTGACAACCTACATGTTAATACAAGACGAACCAAAGGAAATCACATGTCACAAATACAATACCACAATGTTGCACAATGATGTCACATATCCCCAATACAAGATACTATACACAAGACATTTTCACAAGGCACTTTTTAGAAATCACATTTCTGCAAGACATAGACAATGACTAAAAAATGGATCGGAGCCTCTCCATATAGGCCAGGTCAGATTACTGGGAAACCATAATGGGTATCCAACTGTTTTCCCCATTTCCACTAGCTCAACCTGCACAGTTGTTTTCATATTGTTAGTTACGATAACAATAGCCAAAGAAAAGATACAATTAACCATAACTACTTCATATACATATATTTTAATCATTCTTGCAACATATAAGAATCTTTCATTCACTAGGTTACTTCAATTAATCATAAATGCACATCGAATATATATAATGCTACATCTCAGTAAATGACATAATTTGCTAAAATAAGGTATGAAACAAAATGCATAAAACATCATATGGGTCAACTAAGAATATGTGAATACCAAAGTATGTGTCAATCATGATCCAATCACAATCATGTCTCAACCCAATATGCCACTCATAGTCATAGTTTTCTATATGTAAAAGATAAACATACAAAGTCTCATCATAGAGCCATAGTAACAAAAATATAATCAACAATCCTAGATTGACTAACAATTATCTAGGGCTTCCACATGATATCGGTAATGAAGTGCATTCACAACAATATCCCTAGAGAAATTTCAAGTGGGCCTACACATGGCCTTACATTCTCCCCCCTTGCATAGACTTCATCCTCGAAGTCCCTAAGATAAAAAGAGCTATCCATTAAAATCAATGAATTACTTTACCACATCATATAGCAACAAGTAGCCATATTGTGTCAAGTTACATCAATGCAAGTAAATCCAAATACCTCATTTTGGACAACTAAACATGTCTTTTATTCATCTTTAATTATCATGAATATTTCAATTATAACTAAGAAATTGAATCAAGTCACCATATCCTATTCAAATCAATAATCTCCAATACCTAATTCTCGACAACACTCAGAGACTCACATATCACATAAATCAACTCCACATATAACACATTATTCAAAATAATTTTTTTTTCACATCATATAACACATTGTTCTAGTTGAAACTAATGATGAATACCAAATTCACTTGTATCAAAATACACTCGACATAAGGACATCACACAACTCAGACCACAAGGCTCATCAAGAATGGGTATCACGAGGAGGAAAAACATTATCATTCCACTAGTTAATTCCATAGTGCCATGGATCCAAATAACTAATGAGTGAATAACCAAGCCATGTAGTAACCACTTTGTATCCAATTTTAGTGTAACATCATATAATCTCTCCTCTGATGGAAACCAATATCACCCATACCATAGTGCCAAATAACAAATGAATAACCATACCATGTAGAATCCAATCTACCAAGTAGCAGATCATGAAAGATGGTCTCAGGGTCCTCTCTAGGAGCCCACCATACATAACCCAGTATGAACAAGATTCCCCAGGTCATCTACTCCCCTATACAACTAGTCAATGTTCCCTCTAGGATATGATAGTAAATAATAGTCACATTTCTCCACACATACTAGCAGTTGCAACATTAAAGTGCCTCAAAATGAGAAAGTTAAAGAAGTAAAGAAACTCATAAGTAAACTCTCAATAAAATAAAAGAAAAGAAAATATATAATGAATAATGGAAGAAATAGAGATCAAATAACAATCATTGCATTATCCCAAGTTTATCCAAGAACATGTCCTTGAGGCAAAAGGATTAACTTAAACATAAAAATGACAAGTTATCCCAAAGTAGTAAAACACTGTTGGCTTGCAAGAAAAATATTCAACACATAAATAGACACTACAACAATCTCTTATAAATTTGCACATTACGATCACCATGCAACCTTGCAACAAGGTCACCTAAGGGGAGGAGGGGAATCATATAATGGTCTCAAACCACATAAGATAATAGCATGCAATATCATGGTGGTCTCAAACCACATGGAGTAATATCTTGGTCTCAAACCATATAATAATATGGTGGTCTCAAACCACATGAAGTCATAGGGTGGTCTCAAACTACATAAATAATATGGTGGTCTCAAACCACATAATAAGATGGTGGTCTCAAACCACATGAAAATCAATGAAGAAACACCATGTCATAACTAGTATGTCCCACACAACCCAGAATCTACCATCATACCAATGTCCCCTAATATATGCCACACATGAGTCATCTATAGGATCTGACATCCACCTCACAAAATAGAACCCACAAGCATATATGGTTAGCATGTACCATGTCTCTAGGATATCATGCATGTATAAAGTTATCTACATTTATCCCAAGTAGAGAAAAAAATACCTCATACTTAAACTGATAGCCACATAAAAAGTCATGTCATCTCTATAACAAAGTATTAACTACTATTTTCTCATTACACACAAACCACCATTTTATCGAGCTGCCATCTAAATTACCATGTCTCTCTTATCTTAATTCATGTCTATCATCTCTTTGAACATCCTGATATCCTATAATGTGTCAATATCCAGAGTTACCAATCCTTTTTATTCACAACCAATATTAAATCTCAAAATCAAATGTTATAACACTATCTATATCCAATGTAACATTAGTACCTCATAACTGATAGTAGCTTCCCAAATACTAGAAATCCATGATGACATCAATATAATCTACCAAGTGTCTATAAATAGAACTGAGTATAGGCTCATGGCACATTAAGGTCCATCATCAACCCATGGAACAATAGAAAGTAAAGAGTTTAAAACATGAACCAACCAATGTGGTTCAATTGTGGGGAAGAAAATGGACTGTACTTGAAATTGGTCATGAGGGAATGCTCTCAAATAGAGGTGACACTAAACATCTCATCATATCAGAACACAAAGGGTGACTCACACATCTCCATAAATCAAACTTCAATACATATTTCTTTAACATTTATCTGGTAGGTAAAAAAATTTACCAACACACATGTACAAATATCACAAAGGGGCATACACTATGTCACATGCTTGAGGTATGACTGCAACATTCATTGTCATTTACACATCACTACACATATCCTCATTACACACGTACAACATCACAACATCATCTAAGACAATTATTGAGGTGACCATTGACATTCACAGCATAGTACAAGGAAAATAATCCTTTTTAGTTGTTACTTGATGTTAAAACCAAATTTTCACAAGCAATCTACTATGTAGTTGGTACTAATTTTATAGAATTATTCAATAGAGCATATTACAATGTAAAATAATCTAAGAGGCATAACAAACTCTTTCAAGATGACTAACATCCAATTACTATACAATGTAATCAACTTATATTAAAATTTTCCATCAATCAACTTACGTGGACACTCATTTCACTATACATCAATTATCAATTGAATTTCTATAAATTATCTAGGGCATCCACTAGTCTAGTTAAAACCTTCTGATGTTCATGAAAATAATTCATTCCTAAAGATGTTAAAAATACTTATATAGCCAAGTAGGTAATTAAAATAAGAAAATTAAATTGCATCTAACTTATCATCTAGTAATTAGTAAGAAGGTGATTCTCATTTCTCTATCAATTTCCTATTTTAACACAATATAGTCTAAATACTATGAACTTACCTCATTTTTTTAAACACATGAATTATAAGGCCTAAATATATAGCCATGGAGCTAATACCTATGCAGTATGCAAAGCATCAAATGATATATATAGTGGCAAAAAGGTTTTCTTATCTAGTTGTCATCTTACCTACTCATTCCTATAGGATACGCTTGGTGTAAGAAAGAATCAATCTCTTTCTCTCCTATGCTATAGTTCACATACAACCTATGTTATTGCCAAGGGAACCATAATCACAGCTCAAAAGATGACAAATCATTATCCTATCCATCATTGGGGAGAATAAGCATCAAGAGCATACGACCATCATTTATCATACATCATCATGGTAGAGAAGTTCATGGCTAGAAGTTTGGGATCTACATGGAATCTTATGAGTGCAACCACGGTTGGGTCTAGAAAACACTTTCTAGAGTTCCTAGAGTTCTAAAAACCTAGCTCTAATACCTAATGTAACGCCCACACATGAGGACGAGACACAACAATTTTATATGACACAAAACCCCAAATTGTTTTTGTTTATATTAGTAAAATTCTACTATGTTATCATGCTTATCATGACACCTAACAACAATATTAATGAAAGAATTCATGTACAAAACATAAATTTACCATTTTCTTAATGATTTACTATGCTAAAAGAATTAAACTACAACTATTCATTCTAATTCCTCAAATCACCTTATTGTTATTAAAATACACAATCTAAATTCATATTTTCCCTTAAGTTACTAACTTGCCACCTAAAATAATTAGGTTTATTCCACATTGTATATTATTACAATATCGTAACTAAGTTATTTTTTACCAAGGCTTTTATCCACTAATAAATTTACCAATTTCTTCTAAATGAAGACTCGTGAATATATTAACTAAGAGCTAACTAATGTACTCATCTCATTGTTGTGAAAATAAGATAAATAACTAGAGTAGTTTTAAAGAGCACAAAAATCAATTTCCTATATTGACAAAATTAACAAGAAGATATTACCACCTTACAACTCACTTTTGGTAAATACTAAATACATAATTAAACTTTAATTTGTTAAATTGGTTCACCTTTCTATAAATAATCATTATAACTAAATACACAATGTAAATAATCACTATAATTAATTACACAATTACAATTGAATTTGCTAATTTACTATGCACTTACAACATAGTTTCCGTAAATAATTAACTAAATACATGATTAAAATTTAATTTGTTTAATCTTTGTGGTGAGAAATTTTCACACCATTTCAAAATTTTGATGTACATTTGATGAATGATGATTCTAGTTTAACATCAAGAGGTTCCTTTTCCTATGGTTATTCTTCATGGGAAGCATTCATTTTGATTCCACTGGATGTCCAAAAATGGGACCTTTGCATTTGTTTTTCCACCCATGTCTCTTGATGAGTATGTGATGGGAATATGGTATGCAAATATTCTGGGCAATAGGACTCTTGTTTGGGTGACTAAAATCATTGGATTGATGTTGAGTCATGGGAGATGCAAGAATCAAGCAATTTTGTTCTTTACAACACCCATGGGAACATTATTTGGCAAAGTTTTACATCTCCAATAGATACATTGTTACCAAGATGGCAATTGACAGAAACTCTAAACCTCACAAGCTATAATTCTCCTATAGATGTATCCATAGACCAGTATTCACTCTAGATGGTACAGAAACCAGATTCTCTATAGCTAACACTGAATTACAATACTCCTTATAATTCCTTCAACTATTCATATTGGTATCGACCTTTAGGGGACTATCACTTAGCAACTTATGATGCTATTATCACCCAGATTTGCACCCTTGGTAAGTTGTAAAACTTCGCAATTTGGAGAAACATGGGATCTTTCTAAGGTCTATGGGTCACCTGTGTTTGGAAAGAACCTCTGGAGAAGGTTGGCTTCCTATTTGGTTATCACCTAAAATCTACTGGATTTGCAGAGGAAAAGGGAGAAAGAATTCTTCTAAAATGAAAGATAAAATAGGAAAACTTGAAAATAAGGGTGATTCACCAAGTTGAATAAAAGAGTTTTCACAAAATGGAGAAAATACACAAAATGACTAGATACAACAAATGAACATACACAGATCAGACTGATTTTAGTAGAGGCAAGGAGCAAGAGATGATTAGAAAGGAATTAAACATTCACAAACACATCATTCTTAGATCACACAGAGTTAAAATAGCATGAAGAGGTAAAATAACCAGCATGTATTTAATCAGAAGGCAAGGTTATAGTAGAGGAATGCTCTGTTTGGAATCAGAAGCATCTTTTACTAAATTTTCCAACTTCCAAACCTTTTTACATCTCATGTTTTAGCATATAAAGCACTTTTACTTGACCTAAGTCAATTACAAAATAATTTTAGAAACTGCTGTCACATAGGCCTGTTAGGAAATATCATTGCCATAAGGGACGTCCACATGCAAGAAGTTATTGAATCAAATATCTAGAACAGGGAAGGTGGAAGATATTTTGAATCTTCAATGTGAGCTATTGAATCATCGACCTACACCCACAAAATACAACAAATATCTGCATTGAAGGACCTCTACAAAACTTAAATCAATTGCCGAGATGTCCTGTCGCCAAACACATGAAGACCGCCAGCAAGACATAGAGCCCATATGCATTGAAGACTGAAGCCATCTACCATGTTTCCACCTGCAAAGCCTACCAACTAGAATAAATGCAAGAAAATTAGCCCCTGCATATGCCTAACTGGTCACTAAAACATCCAGTCGATCGAGCCTACAAATTTGCATCAAAATTTGAAAGTAAAGATACCCTCCTCAAAGCCCGCTATATGAAAGAGGAGGCAAAAACAAGCACATTTGCATTTTGAAGCATGTTGAAATTTGCTAGAATGAGGGAGATATGGGTGGTCAAAGTTGCGGTCAACTATATCTTACAATTGTATATCGCTTTTGCAACTGCACTTTTAGGCTACTAGGTTTACTTTATACATTCATGTAACTTCCTTCCTTTTGCCTTTTGCATATTCAATTCGCTTTGTATGTCTTTGAATCTCCCTTTATATAGGCTTTTGTATGTGCAATTGTATATACAATACAATGGCCAACATACAAAAGTGGACCTTTATCTTTTGTACCACCTTTTGCATCTTCCGCCGCTGCCATGTGTCATCACTCAATTAGTCGTTAAGCCAAACTTAAGACCCATCGCTGAACAATTGCATCTTCCTTATCGGCCGTCGGAAAGACCACAAACTGAGCAACCGATACACATTGTCTTGCTGAAATCCTTTGTATGTGACTTTTGGTATATCTGATTGTGTATGAGATACAATCGCATATACATACAATGCGAAACTCAAAGGACTATCAACCATATTAGAACTTTAGAAATAGGTCCGGCCTTGTATCTTTTCTTTTTTGTATGTTGCACCTTTTTTGGACCTTGTATATGCAATATACAACTACGGACCCCAAAATGATTATTCACTGCATTTGATTCCCTAGTCGCGTCTAGATTGTATGTTTTCCCTTTGTATATTGCCTTTGTATATCGCATATACAATGCAAATATATAAGAAAAACTACATACAATCACACTTTGCATATATAAACGTTGCATCTAACCTTCGCATGTGACCTTTGCATATTACCCTTGCATATTGCCTTGTATCTGCAAACATACAATTTGAACATACATGCAAAGATGCATACAATCGTATCCATCTTTATAAACCAAATTGCATATTCCTTCAAGTCTGGGATTGTATCTTAGGATTGCATACTACCATTGTATATAAGATTGTATGTGCAAAGATACAAAGACATATACATACAATAGGCAGACCCCACCCTTTGCATTTGACCCTTGTATGTGCACTTGCATCAGCTGTCGGAGAGACCTTTAGCTGAATCACCGGTATGCAAAGTCTCACCGAAAACACTTATATATGCAATTGTATATCGCACACATGCAATTCGATATACAATATACAAGAGCGGAACTGAACCGCTATCAAATATAGCTCGAAGGAATGGTCGGGTCTGGAAATACATCTACCCCCTTTGCATCTATTGTATATGCAATTGTATATGAGATACAATTGCCAAATATACAAAGGTGGACACTACTTTTTGCACAACCCTTTGCATGTTGCCTTGCATATTACCTTGTATAATGCGATTGTATGCACTATATGCAATCAAGGATACAAACAAAAATGCGTACAAAGAACCTGATGTATAGTAAAACATTGTACATGACCAAGATACAAGGAAAAATGTATCTAAGATGCAATTCAACCAAATGACAAAAAACCCCAAAACAAGGATGACATCATCATCATATACATTAAAAATGGCTAAGTATAAAACTAAGAAATCTCTGTGATGGAAGGCACTTGAAGACAAAGGATTTCTGGGTTTTTCTACGTTTTCTTTAAGGATTCTCTAGGAGAGATTTTGGAATTTTTGGAAAGGAAGAGCATGGGTAATTGAAGGATTTAATCCTTTTATCCTTCTATTTAGGCTTGCTCTAATCAAATTTCTCTGATCAGATTTCTCTGATAGAAGGAGAGAAATAGAAAATTTTGTGGTCAACCAAAAAATGACAACAACTTTGGCGACCTCTCGGGGATGTTTGCCTGCTAAACATCAGATCAGATGCCTAGACCGTACCATTGGGCACAAGGTCATACAGAGACTTAAAAATACCTTTGAAAATCAATCATGACCTCAGTAACTCAACATATCAGCAATGAAGAACACTTGGAAGACCAAAACCAAAGCAATATGCTGAAAGCAACCCATCTAATTATGCTAGACAACACTTAGGGAAAACAAGAGCTATCTAAACTATTGTGTGGCAACATTTATTGAAAGTAAGAAACCTAATCTACTGCTTTACAAGGCAAGTCATACCTCAAAACACCTCTTCAGGTGTATCCCATTGACTGGGATAGGCAAATTTTCTCTGTCCATGTTTGATAACTGAAATGCATTGTGCTTCTTACATTTAGTAATGATAAACGGGCCACCCCACATGCTGTCAAACTTGGAGTGTTTTCCTGGCCTGCTTTTGAACTCATCCCATTTAAGTACCATATCACCCTCCCTAAAATTTCTAGGAGTGGCCTTCTTATTAAAATTTCTTTTTGTCTGAAGCTGATGATACTCCATAGCTTTCATAGCTTTATATCTCATTTCTTCAAGCTCCATAAGTTGAGCATATCTGACAGCCACGTGGTCTTATTCTTCAAACATCTCTAATTGATTCATGATATCAAGTGTTGGCAGCTCTACAGACACAGGCAATCTTGCCTCTTTTCCATAAACTAACATATATGGGGAGTTTCCAATAGACCTCTTGGGAGTTATCCTATCTGCCCATAAAGTAGATTTTAGATTGGTGTGCCGGGTTCTCTAGTTGTCCTCCATTGATCTTTTGATAATCCTTATGAGATTCTTATTTGTGGATTCAGCCAAACCATTATCCCATGGGTAATAATTTGATGAAGTGTTCAAATAGATTCCATTCTTCATAGCCCAGTCAGTTATCTCCAATCCAACAAAGGCTAAAGCATTGTCTGAGATAATTGACTCAAGCACTCCAAATCTAAATATCAAATCACAATAAAAGTTTAAAACAACATTCTCATTGGCTTCCTTCAAAGCCATTGCTTCAGTCCACCTTATGAAATAGTCTATTGCTATAAGTATCCACCTATGTTTTGCACTTGACGGTGGGTTAATGGGACCTATAAAATTAATGCCCCATCTCATGAAGGGCTATTCTACTTGAATTGGCTGCAAAGGAAAAGCTGGCAGCGTTTCTTTCCCTGCAAAAATGGCACATTTTACACACTTTCTAGACCATGCATGGGCATCTTTGAATCAGATGGGCCAATAATACCCAGCTCTCATTATTTTCCAAGCAGTAGTCCTTGGGGAAAAATGACCCCCTGTTGTTTCATCATGAAACCCATGCAACACCTTGTCAGTTTGATCATTATCAATGCATCTTAACAATGCACCATTAAAATCCTTTCTGAAAAGGACCTGCTGGACATTCACTAGTTTGCAAAAAATGAGTCACGTTATTAACCCAACCTATGCCAACTGCTATTCTATCATCCTGATGTTCATCTTCAATGATCAGAAGCACCTCTTCTTCTTTATCTATTTCATTTTCAGAACTAGTAGCAAGTTGTTCACTAAGTCCTCTACCTCTGATGATCTTGGTTATCTTGATATCTACGTCATATTCCATGACTTTGGTAATCTAACCAGCCCTTTTCTCATTAACATCATTACCTAACAGAAACTCTTTCACACTAGGGTGAGCAACCATCAAATGTACCTTATTGTTAGAAATAAGATGTCTAAACTTTTTGAGACTCTTTACCACTGCAAGGACATGTTTTTTGATGAAACTATATCTTTGTTCATACTCCTCTAGTCCTTGACTAAAGAAAGAAATTGGCTGCTCAAAGCCTTCACTTTGCTACTGTACCAGAATTGTAGAAATTGTATCTAGACTGCCATAAGCATACAAAATAAAATCTTTTGAGAAATCAGGATTTACCAATGCTTCTTTTATGGACTCAAAGCTGAGTTTGGCCTCTTTAGTCCAACTGAAAACTGCATTTTTCTTTAACATAGAGGTCAAAGGCTTCAATAAATTTGCAATGTCAGGTATAAATATGCATAGATAATTAATTGTGCCAATAAAACTTTGTAGTCCTTTCTTGTGACTGGGTAAAGGTAGCTTCAAAATAGCTCTTACTCTTTCTGTATCAATGGTAACTCCCTCTTTTGACACAATGTGTCCTAAAAGCCTACCTTCATGCACAATAAAAATGCATTTCTTAGATTGAGAGATATCCCAAACTCTTGAGATCTCTCAAATACCTATTTTAGGTGGGATAAATGTTCAGATGCATCCTTAGAGAAAATTGTGATGTCATCAAGGTACACAAGTACCAATTTATAAAGCAAACCTTTAAAAGCCATATCCATAGCTCTCTAAAAGGTAGAGCCAACATTTGACAGACCAAAGGGCATCCTTCTGTAGGCCATGGTGCCCCATTTGGTTGTAAAAGTAGTTTTAAACTGATCTTCCTCCTTGACTAATACTTGATTATAACTGGAATATCCATCAAGCAAGGAGAATCTTTCTGAACTAGCCACTACTTGCAGAATTTGCTCCATTGAGGGTAGCGGGTAGTGGTCTTTTAGGGAGGCTCTATTAAGGTCTCTAAAGTCAACATACAACCTAATCTCTCCATTCTTTTTCCTCACAGGAACAAGATTTGAGACCCAAGAAGTATGCTTGATCAGAAAAATGATATTTCCCTCGATCAACTTGGTTAATTCCTTAATCATCAGGGGCTCAAATTTTGGATTTAAAGCTCTTTGTTTCTACCTTACAGGTTTTACACTTGGCTCTAACTCTATAGTATGTTGGGCAATACGAGGGTCAAACCCTTTTAGGTCTGAGTAATCCCAAGAAAACACAGCCTCAAATTATTGACAAAGAGTAATAAAAGCTTTCCTATCTTTAGGTGAACAGATTTTACCAATTTTGAGAAGCTTACCCTTGAAAATTTTCAACTCCTCATAATGTTTCTCTTTGACCTGCATGTTGGTTTTGCTCTTTTTCAGCTGATCATCAGTATCAAAAATGGATTCCAAGGTTACTAATCCTCTGAGTAGCTTATTAGTCCTTAACTGAACAACTTGATCATCATCATATTACTATTTGAGTTTGTTCTGATTCATCATAGAAAACTCATCCTCTTCTAACAGGAAATGTAGAACCTGCTCATCACTCTCAAAAACTTGCCAATGAATATTATTGTCAGGAATAGAGGGCCTATCAACTATCTTCACATGAGGCTGTATCTTTTCTCTTTGAATATCACTGGGGATATTGAACTAAGCCCCAATTGCAGCTAACCTATCTGCATGATTGTTCTGATTTCTTGGAATAAAGAGTAGATTGAAAGCATCAAACTCCTTAATCATATCCCATACCCTATGTTTATAGCATTTCAAAGAATCATTCTTTCTAACATGCAGTCCCCTCACTTGATTTACAATAAGTTCGTTGTCCCCATACACTTGCAAACAACCAATTTTCCTCTTTCTTGCCCACTGCAAACCTTGAATCAACCCTTCATACTTAGCAGTGTTATTTGTACATGAAAAAGAAAAATGAAAACTAGAATAATATCTATCACCCTGTGGAGATACAAGCACTGCACCACCACCAAATCCATTCCTATTCATAGATCCATAAAAGTACATTTTCCATACCTCATCTTGTTGTTCTATCTGTTGTTTTGCACTCTTTACAAGGTTTAGAATTGTTGTTTCCGATTCATGCAGCATGTAAACCCCATACCAGTTTCTTGAATGTGTCCCTCATGATCATCTACTCTAAGGCCCACTCCTTTAACAACACTTCTGGTATACTCTCAGCTTGCAGTTCTTGAGCAATAACAAGCTCATGATCATAAGAAATAATGCAATTTGCATTAACAACACTTGGGACATAAGGCTCTGTGTGATATTTGGAAAGCAATTCAGATTTTAGGGTCACTTTTGTGCCATATCTGGTCCTGAAAAACATGTGGGACCAGTCTGAGGATGAATATCCTCCTATCTTGGCTGTGAACTCTCTTGACAAACACATGGCAAAATAAGGAGGTAAATCTATGATGAACACCTCTTGGGAAATAGAAACATTTGGGCAAGTGTGCAAAGTGAGACCTAGATCTTTTATCACACCTACAATGTTAACAACTATGCCATCTAGCTGTAGCACACCCTTCATAAGGGGCTAGTATTTCAATCCTAATTGGTCTGCAATATGTTTTGGCATTATAGAACTACTTGCAGCACTATCCACCATGCAGTTATGTACTAACCTATCTCCTATTATTAATGACACACAACATGGAAGTGGTTTAGCACTCTTGTTTGGTTGTTTGTTGTTGTCCTGGGATGAATTGGTAAGAACAACCCTAGCTGGGTCAATAGTTGCAGCATTTGACACTTTTAAATCAGACAAAGTAGATTGCAACATGTCCCTTTGACCTAGGATTGATAAGGAATCCCACATAGATATTGTCACATTCATTTTCTTCATATTTTCAATGATATTGAAATGTGAAGTAACATTTACCTTCTGATGTGAATTTGCAACAGCAATATCAACTTGCAAATGAGGCTACTCCCTGGCAGTTGCTTGAGTATGCCTTTACAAAATATGGGGATTCTAGGATGTAGAAGGATCAGTAGGTCCTTTTCCTTTGTTTGTTGCTTGATCTATCTCATAACCCCTCTTTTTAGCTCTCGTATTTGCTGCAACTAAAGTATCATCTCTGCTTATGCCACAAAACTCATCTTCCTACCAGTTTAGGAAGGCAGTATCATTCTGAGGCTATTCTTACTGCTATATAGCCCCATCATTTGGTGTGTTTGGCTATAAAACTGCAACATTTTGTACCATTAGAGCTTGATTTATCACTCCATTTGAATAGGTTACCTAACTGTGTGGCTGATTGCATGGAAAACACCATTCATATACAGCTGCAAGGTTATTCTGAATAGGGACAAGGTCCTAACTACATTAATGGGTATAGGATTGTAAGGCTGGAAAGGCCTCTAGTTCACATTCTACCTAGCACCCTAGTAATTGCTTTGATAAGGTGGCCTATTAGCTTGGTATGGCTAATTTTACCCTTGGCTGAGTGGCTGATAAGGCTGTCTTTTTTGGGACTACTATTTTTTGATATTCACCAGATCATTCCCAAAAGTTTGTAGGATGTTCTCTATTTTCTATTGGATACTTTTAATCTCTCTTAACTCTTGTGATGAGCTAGAAACAACAGTCTCAGGATTGACAATACCTGGCAATGTTGCTGCAGTAGGTAAAGGGGCAAAATATAGAATCGACAAAAGTATTGAATCTTGAATCTTGGGAAAAATGGGCATTGGTGGTCTAGGTACTATTTTCCCATCTTGAATTAGGTTGTTTTCTACTCTAATGGCTATTTCATATGCATTAGGTAAATTTGTACTGCCCATTGATTGTATCATTACTGAAATGTCACTATTAAGAGCTTTCAAAAAATATAGAAATGCATATTCTGATGAAGGCCTTACCATGGCAGGGATTCTATCCCATGTCTTCTAAAACTAGAAATTGAAATCCATCATTTGCTCATGGGGAGCTCTCTTTATTGTAGCTATTTGTTCAACCAGCAATAAGTTATCTGACTTATCTTGAAATTATTTGTTCAACTTATCACCCAAATCATCCCAAGTTCCAATGGTTTACACTGGTAAACTCCTGAACCATTG
This sequence comes from Cunninghamia lanceolata, assembly GCA_027924645.1. NCBI lineage: Eukaryota > Viridiplantae > Streptophyta > Pinopsida > Cupressales > Cupressaceae > Cunninghamia > Cunninghamia lanceolata. The sequence continues at coordinate 814,009 of BSBN01000413.1, forward strand.
TAATGTTTTTCCTTTAAATGAGGCAGTGAGCAGCGTGATGGCTACATTTTCTTGGGTTACATGATGAACACCACATAGAGAAGCTACCTCTCTAATGTGCTCAATTGGGGTAGTTTGATCCTCCCCTATGAAACAGGGCAGGCTCTTCAAAGCTACCATGGGTATATTATCATGCACTGTCAAGTTCAATGGGCTGCCCCCATCAAAAGCCACAAATGGCTAATTTCTTGCCATTGGAACATCTAGAGGTAGGTTTGCTTGAATCGATACAGGAACTATAGGTACCACTGGCCTAAAACTCAGTGGAGTTGATTGTATTCTTTTGGAAACTAGTGTCCTTACAATAGCTCTACTCTGTCTTCTAGGCGGAGACAGCTGCAAATAATCAAATGAACTAAAACTTTGAGTTTGAATTTTTCTCATAAAATGTGTGACAACACTAATCTACTTATCCTTTCTCAGTATGAGTCACCAAATATGCTCAAATAGCTCTTAAAAGCCTGATAATGTTGGTAGCATATCATAACCAGCAATATGATTAAAACAATAAGCACTGTTTGGAATCAAATAGATTGGTCCCACTAGGCATGCCAAAAACTATTATCACCCAAATTTGTACCCTTGGTAAGTTGTAAAACTTGGCAATCTGGAGAAACATGGGATCTTTCTAAGGTCTATGGGTCACCTGTGTTTGGAAAGAACCTCTGGAGAAGGCCGACTTCCTATCTAGTTATCACCTAAAATCTACTAGATTGGCAAAGGAAAAGGGAGAAAGAATTCTTCTAAAATGAAAGATAAAACATGAAAACTTGAGAATAAGGGTGATTCACCAAGTTGAATAAAAGAGCTCTCATAGAACTGAGAAAATACATAAAATGACTAGATACAACCAATGAACATACATAGAATAGACTAATTTTAACAAAGGCAAGGAGCAAGAGATGATTAGAAAGGAATTAAACATTCACAAACACATAATTCTTAGATCACACAGAGTTAAAATAGCATGAAGAGGTAAAATAACCAGCATGTATTTAATCAGAAGGCAAGGTTACAGTAGAGGAATGCTTTGTTTGGAATCAAAAGCATCTTTTATTAAATTTTCCAACTTCAACCCTTTTTACATCTCATGTTTTAGCATATATAGCATTTTTACTTGACCTAAGTTGATTACAGAATAATTTTAGAAACTACTATCACATAGGCCCATCAAGAAATATCACCACCAAAAGAGACATCCACCTACAATAAGTTATTGAATGAAATATCTGGAATAGGGAAGTGGAATATATTTTGAATCTTGAATGTGAGTTATTGAATCATCGACCTACACCCACAAAATACAACAAATATCTGCATTGAAGGACCTCTACAAAACTTAAATGAGCCATCGAGATGTCCTGTCGTCAAACACATGAAGACCGCCAACAAGACATAGAGCCCATACACATTGAAGATTGAAGCTGTCTACCATGTTTCTACCTGAAAAGCCTACCAACTGGAATAAATGCAAGAAAATCAGCCCCTACATATGCCAAACTGGTCACTGAAATGTCGAGTCAATAAAGCCTTTAAATTTGCATCAAAATTTGAAAGTGAAGATACCCTCCTCAAAGCCCACCAGATGAAAAAGGAGGCAAAAACAAGCACATTTTCCTTTTGAAGCATGTTGAAATTCACCAGAATGAGGGAGATATGGGTAGTCAAAGTTACGGTCCACTGTATCTTGCAATTGTATACCACTTTTGCAACTGCACTTTTAGGCTGCTAGGTTCACTTTATACATTCATGTAACTTCCTTCCTTTCTCCTTTTGCATATTCAATTTGCTTTGCATGTATTTGAACCTCCCTTTGTAGAGGCTTTTGTATGGGTAAGTGCAAGAAGATGGGGGGCCAAAAAAGGGTCTTAAGTGGCCACTTTTTTTCTGAAATTAGGAAAGACTAGCCTTGGATGAGAAATTGAGCATAGTTACACTCAAAATTTGGAGATGCAACCAAAATAATGTTCATAGTGCTTCAAGCCTACTTTCTAAACTACTATTTTTTTTTAAAATGGCATAGATTAAGGGGTTCAAAAGAGGGAGCCACAAAAATTGGTGTTGTTTCTGTCAAAAAAACATAACATAGCATGTTTTGTGGCTCCCTCGAAAGGTCAACTTTTTTTTGGTATTTTTAAAATTTCTTTAGTGAGAAATTAGCTAATAGCATGTAGTTTATGCCTGATTTTTCTGATAATTTTTTGATGAATATTTGATTTTTTCACTAATTTTCAAAGTGGACAAATCCTAAAAAAATAGTTTTGGCCATGCTACCCCTATAAATTTTGAAAACTAATTGAAAATCATTTTTTTATTTTTTTAATATTTGTAGAATGGAGTCTAGTTTATAAATATGTAATTTTTTTGAAATTTCAATGAATAGTTAATTTACAATAAAAAAAGACCAAACAGTGGTTTTTGCCCAAAAACAAACACACAAACAAAAGAAATTAAAGATGAAAGGCTTACCATTGTTAAAATGTGAAAAAAATCACATCGTTAAATAGCTAAGAGAATGCCTAACATTACCCAGGTGTTCGATTTGTTTGACCTTGAAACACGTGCAAATCTGAGGGTTAGCACGAATGAAATTATGTGAAATCTCGAAGAATATGGAAAAACACGTCTATGGATGTTGAAAAGGCACTCCAAGACATTGGGTTGGAAATCCAAAGCAAATCCCAAGCCCAAGGCTTAGGATTCTGAAAGCAAAACATAACACGAGCGTATTATAATGCACTCACGTTAGTTTTTGCTTTGCATTTTTCCTTTTCCGCAAAAGTTTGTGTTGTTTGTCATGTTTGAAATAACACGAGCACATTATAATGCGCTCGTGTTTTGTTCCCCTTAAATTTTTTTATGTTCAAGGCTATTAATCATGTATGTATGCCTATATATATGTATGTATGTATGTATGTATGCTTATATGTATGTATGTATCTATGTCTACCTATATGTATGTATGTCTAGTGTCGAGGGTAGAGGAGGGTAGAGATGGGAGTGAGCCAGATAGGGGAGGAGAGGGGTGGATAAGGATTGAGTGATTAAGGTTTAAGTTTGAGGGTTGAGCATTTAGGGATAGAATTTAGAGTTTAGGGATAAGGGATTAGAGTTTAGGACCTTGAGGGATTAGGGTTTAGGGTTGAGGCTTTAGGGATAGCATTTAGGGTTAAGGGTCGAGGGATTAGGGTTAAGGTAGAGTGTTGAGGGTAGAGGGATTAGGGATAGGGTTTTGGGTTGAAAGTTTAGGGTTGAGGGATTAGGATTAGTATTTAAGGTATAGTTTAGTAGTTCTTGTGGATGCAGCCAGTAAAGAATGGGAGATTATTTGCCTATTTCATAACAATATACCTCCCCTAAGTGCGGGGTAGATAGCAAGAAACATAGATGTACCCCAATGCAAAGCTTTTCTCATAATGATCATCCTTCTGATTTCAACTGTTAATTACTCACTGTGGATGTACCATACACAAAGATTTTCTCATAGTGTGTACACCTATTGGCATAATGAACCCCAGATGGACCAGAAAAACATGCCATATAACATTACTAACATTAAAAAAGTTCATAGCCATTTTTATGACATATTCTTGCAACTCAAATATCTTTAAGAGAAGAGTGTCAAAAATGATGGGTTTAACAACCTAATGTAAGGAGAAAAACGTAGATCAATCAAACGAATTATATTAAACCTGAATATCAACAGAATAGGAGATAACAAAGAAGATTAAACATAAATAGCAATGAATAACACAAAGCAAACCTTCCTTGAAATCGATGCTTCTGTTGTTCGCCTATTACAATCGTCCTTTTGTAGATGAAGTGAGCCCTCAGAGAGTGCACTCTTTTTAGCTGTTCGTAGGAAGTCGATGGTAAATGGCTATGGTGATATGCAATGAAGATGAGCTCCAATGCAAGTATGTGATCTCAAGCTTGTGGATGGTAAAAGGGTGCCAAAGGTGCGTTGGTGATATTTCTGCAGAGTAACGATGTCAAAAGCCTAGATGGATAGAATGGAGGGATGAAGCTTCATTTATAGACTCAGAAGAATGGGAATCAACGGTTGAGAGGAGATATAAAGATCAATGGCTAAGGATGGTTGAGGAATGTGCAACCAGTAGAAATGTGACAAGTGTCCCAGCTCCATCATGAAAGAGGGGATATGACAAAATTGATTGGAGAGTTAACTCCATTGACTGAACAGTTAACAAACTTGATTGATCAGTTAGAAGAGTGGATTATGGAACTGACTGAATTGATTGACCAGTGAACTGGGTTGATTGAGGAGTCAACAGAATAGATTGACCAGTGAACTCAAATGACTAATTAGTTAATAGATTTGATTGATTAGTTAACTAACTTCTGATTTGAGAAGAAATAGGCCATGTGGGTGAGAGAAAAATAGGTAATTAAATATTAAATATATTTAATTACATGTGCAACCTGATGAGGTGGACAAGGTGAGGTGGAAAAGGTGAGGTGTAAAGGTGAGGTGGACTTTTGAATTTAGAACTTAGGATAGAGGAATTTGGATTAATTAAATAATTTATGATTATTTAATTATGTAGGACATTTAGAAGAATTTTAATTAAATAAATTAAATTTATTTAATTATGGAACAGTGAATTGATTAAATAAATTTAGAATATTTATTTAATTGGTAGAAGAATAGAATAAATATTTAGAATATTTATTTAGGATGAATCATGTCATTTTTAGGTGCATACATTTTGCCCCTCTTTTATGTAATGCAGTTTACAGCGTTGCTTCAAAGAATAAATAGGCTGACAGTGATACATGCCCTAGTTTGCCCCTGGTACAAGTTATGACGATAGGATGCAGATCAATCAAATGAATTAAATAAGACCCAAACATCAACAGAATAGGAGATAACAAAGAAGATTAAACGAAAATAGCAATAAATAACACAAAGCAAACCTTCCCTGAAATCGATGCTTCTGTTGTTCGCATATTACAATCGTCCTTTTGTAGATGAAGTGAGCCCTCAGAGAGTGCACTCTTTTTAGCTGTTCGTAGGAAGTCAATGGTAAATGGCTATGGTGATATGCAATGAAGATGAGCTCTAATGTAAGTATGTGATCTCAAGCTTGTGGATGGTAAAAGGGTGCCAAAGGGGCGCTGGTGATATTTCTGCAGAGTAATGATGTCAAAAGCCTGGATGAATAGAATGGAGGGATGAAGCTTCATTTATAGACTCAGAAGAATGGGAATCAACGGTTGAGAGGAGATATGAAGATCAATGGCTAAGGATGGTTGAGGAATGTACAACTAGTAGAAATGTGACAAGTGTCCTAGCTCCATCGTGAAAGAGGGGATGTGACAAAATTGATTGGAGAGTTAACTCCATTGACTGAACAGTTAACAGACTTGATTGATCAGTTAGAAGAGTGGATTATGGAACTGACTGAATTGATTGACCAGTGAATAGGGTTGATTGAGGAGTCAACAAAATAGATTGACCAGTGAACTCAAATGACTAATTAGTTAATAGATTTGATTGATTAGTTAACTAACTTCTGATTTGAGAAGAAATAGGCCATGTGGGTGAGAAAAAAATAGGTAATTAAATATTAAATATATTTAATTACATGTGCAACCTGATGAGGTGGACAAGGTGAGGTGGAAAAGGTGAGGTGTAAAGGTGAGGTGGATTTTTGAATTTAGAACTTAGGATAGAGGAATTTGGATTAATTAAATAATTTATGATTATTTAATTGTGTAGGACATTTAGAAGAATTTTAATTAAATAAATTAAATTTATTTAATTATGGAACAATGAATTGATTAAATAAATTTAGAATATTTATTTAATTGGTAGAAGAATAGAATAAATATTTAGAATATTTATTTAGGATGAATCATGTCATTTTTAGGCACATACATTTTGCCCCTCTTTGATGCAATGCAGTTTACAGCGTTGCTTCAAAGAATAAATAGGCTGATAGTGATACATGCCCTAGTTTGCCCCTGGTACAAGTTATGACGATAGGATGCCCCCTCGGGAGATTGGACGGGAAGAAGGAAAAAGGTGTGAGACGGACAATCTCACGAAGACGAAGGGGTTAGGATAGGTTGGAGGAAAAGGGATGAAGAAAAGAGTCGAATGATACGTGATGCAAGAAGAATGATGACACACACAAGCAAGCGAGCAAGTATGCACAAATGATACTAGAACAAACAAAGTATTGCCCCTGTCAAGCAGTAAACCAACGATATACTGATAATGATATATGACAATGTTGTCATGGTGGGGAACGATATATCCCTAGACCAACACGGCAGGCGTGTTGTCATGGCGGGGAATGATGGATCCTAGAGCAACATGAAGGATAGTGTCTGGTTCCAGGAAATGAAGCATGTTGTGTAAGATGCGTGTATTGGTCTGATTTCGACAATGCAACATCCTGTATAAGACAATTGATTGATTAACTGATCGAGTTGGTTTACGACCAGACAAGGATCAAGACCACTGATTGTGATTGGATCATTTGTGAAAGATTGACTTGACATGATTGATATGGAAGGATGGACTTGCATTTGGATCATTACTTAGACTGACTGGACAAGGATGAAAGATCTGATGATAGATAGAAATCTGATTGATAGAAGAAAGACTCGATAGAAGGACTCGCAAGCTTTTGTAAACATTGATACTCTGCGTTGTTGGATCTTTATTGCATGGGGTATGGTATGGATGTATAAATGGATATAGGATGGATGCTTTGCTATTGGAGTGCTTTATTTCATCATTGGGCATTATGTTTTTGGTACATTTTCTGAAATGTTGTAGGTGAATACAAGCATCTAGGTATAATTGAATCGAGATGACCTGAGTATCGCTTACATGGATTGTGGTTTAGCAAGTTAATACAAGCATCTAGGTATAACTGAATCTAGATGACCTGAGTACTTTTTGCGTATCAACAGACAAGGATTGCCCTCGTTCATGTTAGACCTTTGATGTCTTCGATGATCTTTTGCCGATCATGTCCTTAGACAAGGTGTCACACTACTAAAGCTTAATCCACAGATAGCAAACAAAGAAAATAATCATGCCCCCATCATAGCATCTCTAGCTTTTGGCATCTTTGAGTAGCATAGAAAGACATGATAACAAAAATCAAGACTATGTAACTTAACCATGGTTCCAATCCACAAAACATTCTTGCATTTAGATGTGTTTGTTTCTTGCCATAATTTGGGTAAAATCATTTAGAAGGCCTTAGGAGTTTGTTTTCTTTGCTTTGGATAGGTTAAAGTCTTGTGTCAAAATTTCTGCTTGAAAGTGGACTTTGCTTGCGCTTGCTTGCCTAGTGAGAAGATTCCACAATCCTTATTGGGGAGAAGGACCCTAATGGACTGACCTAGTGCCTCAGGGTCTCATTGCTAAATGGCCTTGCCTACATGATGACACAGAGGCAACGTGGTTCGGGGTAAACCCTAATGGACCATGGATGGACTAGAAGAAAGACGACAAGAATGAAGACAAGAAAGGGGACGAATGGGACCGTGGGAGAAATGGAAGCCTCGGGGGCGCATTAGAATAATGGCCTTGCCTATGTGATGGTGCAGAGGCAACGTAGTTCATGGACTTGGACCATGGACACTGACAAGAGACCCTATGCTAGGCTCACATTGAGGAGACGGTATGGGATGAAACCTTGGTTGACAAGGCCACAAGGAGAGTATCAAGCCAGGATAGGTAACTGTCGAGTGTTTATTTTGGGGGATAGATATGGGTCGAATGAGGCAAATGGAGAAAGAATGGACTCAAGGTGATTGGATTCTCAAAGATGGAGAAAGTGGTTTATCACAAGTAATGCCTGTTTACCAGGTTTTCATCACTTGCTTTTATTTGCATGGGAAGCTAGAAAGTAAACATGATGCCTATTTTCAAGGTTTTCATCATGATACCTATCCAAGGCACCTGTTTGCCAGGTTTTCACCAAAGGACGATTTTTTTTGTATGCTTTCTATTTTTTTTTTATTTTTTTGTATTTTCTCTTTTCAACTTTTTTTGATTTTTTGATTTTTGATTATACTATGCCCCCTTGCACTGGGGTTCCCCTAGATATAGAACCGGCGAAGGTGCATGTTGTTGATTTTTGGGCCAACTGATATGCCCCCAATCCGTAAGTAGCTACAATCACATAGGGCCCAAGCCAGTTAGGCTCAAACTTACCTTTCTTTTCTCTATCTTGTTGATTGCGAGGGTTCTCTTTTAGAACTAGGTCCCCAACTTTAAAGCATCTTGGTTGAACCTTGTGATTATAGCTCCTGGACATCATCTGTTGATATGCTTTAAGATGATCGAAGGCTTTCTGGCACCTTTCTTCTAACAGCTCAAGTTCTTGTAACCTGGAGACTCTATACTCTTCGTTTGATATGAGACCTTTCAATGACACCCTGAGGGATGGTAGTTCGACCTCAATGGGAAGAATGGCTTCAGAACCATAGACAAGGGCGTAGGGTCTAGCACCTGTGGGAGTGCGTATACTAGTTCTGTAAGCCCACAGAGCGGGATTGAGTTGGACGTGCCAATCGCGACCAGCGTCATTGATAGTCTTCTTTAGGATTTTTAGAATGGTTTTGTATGATGCCTCAGCTTGGCCATTACCTTGGGGGTAGTATGGAGTGGAGAAACGATGTTGGATTTTGAAATGCTCACAGAGTTCCTGGACATCCTAATTTTTGAATGGTCTTCCATTATCCATTATGATGGATGAAGGAATGCCATATCTATAGATAATGTAATTCAGAATGAAAGAGGAAATTTGCTTTCCTGTGACAATGGTTAGGGGAACGGCTTCAATCCACTTTGTGAAATACTCAGTGGTGGTTATGATGAATTTGTGGCCATTGGAAGAGGGTGGGTGAATCTTTCCCACGAGGTCAAGTCCCCACTGGCAAAAGGGCCAGGGTGTCGTTAAAGGTCTCAACTCTTGAGTAGGTGCATGGATCAGGTTCCCGTGTATTTGGCACTGTTTGCACTTTTTGATGAACTAATATGAATCCATTTCCATATTTGGCCAGTAATAACCCAAACGCATGAGTTTCTTGGCTAAGGAAGGACCGTTGGAGTGTGTTCCATAGATCCCTTCGTGTACATCTCGTAAGGCAGTTATGGATTCTTCTTGTTCTAAACAACGGAGTAGAGTACCATCTAGACCACGTCGGTAAAGGGTATCGGCTACGATGGTGTAACGAGAGGCTTATCAGATGAAAGTGCATTTTTGGTTGGAAGAGAGGTTCGATGGGAGAATATTGTCCTTGAGGTAAGTGTAAGTCTTACCGTACCAAGGTGAATCAGATCTGACTAGGAGGTAAATGGAATGGGTTTCAAGGAGATCATAAGCTGGTTGCCGGATGGTTTCCACTAAGAACTCATACCGTGACTCATATTCAGGAATTTCTAGAAGAGAGGCTACGGTAGCCATTGCATCCACTGCTTTGTTCTCTATCCTAGGTATTTGCTCAAAGGAGATGGTCCCAAAGTGTTCTTTGAGGTCGTTGACCATCCGTTTGTAGGGGATGATCTTCTCATCTTTGGTCTGATACTCATCGTTGACCTGATTTATGATAAGCTGAGAATCACCGTAGATACATAGTTCTTGGATTTTCCACTCAGTGGCCATCTTGAGACCAATTACCAAGGCTTCATATTCCGCTATGTTGTTTGTGCATGGAAATAACAACCTGTAGGACTTCCGAATTGTGTCACCTTGGGGAGTGATAAACAGGATACCTGCCCTCGATCCATGGTTGGTATAAGATATGTCAAAGTAGAGTTTCCAAGGAGATGTTGAAAGAGTGAATAAAGACTCATCGGGAAACTCAAACTACATTGGTGAAGTTTCTTGTAATGGTGCCTCGGCCAGTTAGTCAGTGATGATTTGTCCTTTGATGGCCTTTCTATCCACATATTCTATATCATATTCACTAAGAAGCATAACCCATTTTGCTAGTCGACCTGTGAGAGCTGCTTTGCTGAGAAGATATTTCAGTGGGTCGATCTTGGCAATGAGTTTGACAGGATGCGCCAACATGTAATGTTGGAGTTTTTGTGAAGCAAAAACCACCGCAAGGCATGATCATTCTACTTGTGAGTATTGCAACTCGTAGCCCACTAAGGTTCGACTGATGTAGTATATAGCTCTCTCCTTGTTCTCATAGTCTTGCTATGCTAGAAGAGCTCCCAAAGCAGTGGGTGTAGCGGATATGTAGAGAATTAAAGGTTTTCCTTGGATCGGAGGCATGAGTATAGGAGGATTCATAAGGTATGATGAAGTCAGATTGTCATTGATGCCAAAAGGTGTTGTGTTCTCAAGTTTGATGTCATATTGGTTATGCTTCACTCATGTTCATCATCCATGGTTATGCAGTGTGAAATGATGATCTTCACAAGTTCATTTATTGTCTAACACACAGGAGGTTGATCTCAAGAAATTCATAGTTTGCTTGGAGTTGAATTGAGAAGTTGTGTCATAAAGTTAAGTTGCTTTGAGTAGTTATGGTTGCTTCATGATGATGTTCTTAGCTTCACCATCAGAAGGATAGTTGTTGTGTTTTATAGGTTCATCCCATACTTCATGATTTATCAGTGGCAATGACATATCATTCAAGTCAGTGGCAATGACATATCATTCACTATATACTATCCAAGCAGTTTCAAGTCAGGAAAAGGTTCTTGTTTAAATCACATGACTAGGTGGTAAAATGGCAATGAGCAACAAGGTGCTTCATTTTGTCTCATAACAGGTTGTCTCAGGAGGGATGGATAAGTTCCAAAGTTACTTTAACATGATGGTCAAATGGACAATGGTTCATGATATAATGCTCTTTATTCATAATTTCAATGCTTTCCTTAGTCTCTAAACCCTAAATCTAGGTCTTAGTTTTCAAAGCACCAAACCATCATAAACCTACATATCTTGTTGTAAGGTTCTTCTTGTCATTTGTATAAAGTTTTTAAACTTGGGAAAATCTTGTTAAATGAGCACTAACATGCTCGTAATGAGCATCTATGCCCTGATATACCTTCTCTGCCCGTCGCAATAGAAATTGCCCTTTTTGATTTAATCGACTGTTGACCTGTTATCATAGGTCTGTCACTTAAGTGTGACCTGCTAGAGGGTATTGAAGCCATTAGTTTATCGGTCCTCTCCTTGGAGCACAACTAGCCCTATCGGTGATTTGATGTATGAATGGGCGCCAAATCTAAATCGACGGTTTTATTCAAATGATCATAAGGCGCGAAAGGGGTCATCAATGGTTTATATTTAATTTAAGACTTTATTCATATGAATGAACTTTGACGTGCATATAACTGTCCATTCTCATATCTGCAGATTGAAATGTTTTTTTCTAAAGCTATTTTTAGTTAATAGGTGGCAGTTTTTGTTAGCAATTTTTTAAAACAAAAAGATTCTATTCTAACCCCTTCGTGGCAGTAGAGATAATAAAGGAGGAAGGTATTTCTGCACACTATTATTAGAAGATTTTTTTATCTCAAATATAGAATCTTTATAAAAGCATTTTCTAAAGAGAAGAAATCTTTGTTTGAAGAAGCTTTTATGCAGAGGAAGATATTATTATTGAAGATTGATTTTCTTGAGAAGATAAAGAGTTTGTTTGCAGGAATATGCAGAGAAGAATTTGAGGAAGCAAATATTTATGGAGAAATTGGAGATTGAATTTTAAAGAGGATTGAAGTTTGTTTTTTTCTCCAGAGAAGATCAAGGTTTTTGGAAATGTGTTTTTACAGAGAACATGAAGTGTTTTCAAATGGGATTTGATATTATATGTTTTTGTTTGAAGATTTTTTTTGATTAGGCACAGAAGAGAATATAAAAAGGTTTATTTGAAGAAATTGAAGAAATGAAGAGGATACAAATAAAAGAGATTTTATTTTCTCCTACAAATGGATTTTATTGAAGACAATTTTGTTTGGTTTGAAATGTCATGAAGGCAAAAATAATATATTGAAGATCATTGAATATATGAAAGGTTTTATGCTCAAAGAATTTGAAAAGAAAATTTGAAGAGACCATTTTTTTTCAGATGCAAGAATATCAAAGATTGAAGACAAAATATGAAAAGTCTTTTGATGTAAATGAAGGTGAATGGATTACAAGATCGATTTTATTGCAGAAGAAGATGAATCATTATCTAATATTTAATTGGGCTTACAGGTGCTTTGATGAGTGAGTTGAAGTGCAGAGCAACATATGATTATGAAGACAATTTTATGAAAATTCTTTTAAAAAGAAAAACACAGAAGAATGTGTGTATGAGCTAATTTGCAGTGAGATATGTTTTTGTTTTCCGGATAAGGTGAATTAGATAATTCAAGAATAGAATATCAGAGGATTGAATGATGGAATATGTGTTGCAGATGAGTTGATTTGAATGGTGCAAATCAGATTGAGCAGCAATCACTTCTTGCACATAATATTTAGAGTTTTGATTGATTGTGAAATGTCAGTGTGGCACAACAGTATGCCAATGAGGCTTGTAGGTTGGTAAGACCATTTGTCAGTGAGACACTTACATCAGCCAGTGAGGCTTGTAAAGATATTTTCAAGGTTAAGCCAGTGAGGCAGTTTTGGAGTGGTTTTTATACCCCAGGAGGGTTTTCCACTCGTGCACATTTGTGTTATGTGTCATATTGTTTTCATCTGTATGTGTGTATGTTAATACGTTGCTTATAAGGTTATGTTCTCCTTCTTCATTCTCAGTTTTGTGCATATGTGTTTGATAAACCAATAATATCCTTCTCTCCTTGTGCTTTGAAAGTTAAAGTTTGAAAAAGATTTGAAAATTTATACAACACTAATTCACCCCCCCCCCTCTCAGTGTTGTCCTGGACTCCTACAATTGGTATCAGAGCTAGTTTCCCTTTTGTAGCTTAATCAGCTTGGGTAGGTCCTGTGTGTGGAGTTCAATGGGTAAGTGCAGAAGAAATAAGAGTAAGAAAATTCTCAAGCTTCATTCTGGTCAAAAGACACAAAAGACATCATCCATTCCAGATGTTGATATAAAATCAGTTAATAATGATGTTCTTCATGTTGATCCTGATATTGTATTAGAAGATAAAATTTTAGGAGTTCCTCAGTTTAATGGTTCAAATTTTTCAGTTTGGTATGTTAGAATGCAAGTGTTTCTATCCTCTTTAGGATATGATGTTTTAATGTCTATTGAGAATGGATATTCTAACTCTGCAAATAACAAAGAAGTCCTTGAATGTAATCAGATTGCAAAGAAGGCCATATTGTCTGCTCTATCTAATGATGTTACTTGTAAAGTTATGGATTGTGTTACAGCTCAGGACATGTGGAGGAGATTGAGAAGAATTTATCAAGATAATGATAAAGAGGAGGACACTCTGGAGTGTGAAGAAAGTGATAATGAAAGGAGACTTTCAAATAAAGGAGTTAAAGTTCAATCAAAATTAGATTAAGAAGAAGCTAGCATCACAAGTGATGATAATCAGGATTATGATGAACAAAATTGTGAGATTGATTTGGAAGGAGAACTCATATATGCTCTGAGTGAGCTCAAGAATTATAAGAAAGAGAACTAGAAATTAATGATGCAGCTGCAACAAGAAAGAGATTTAAAAGACAAAGCACTATCTGACCTTGAAGATACTAGAAAACTGATTGTAGACTTGAAGAATCAAGCAGGTGAATCAGACAAATTGATTGATGAAACAAAATCTGAGTTGGAAGCCAAAAAGGTTGAATGCCAAAAACTAGAAAAAGAAATAATTTCTTTAAGTAAAGAAATTGAGGATGTTAAGAAGCAATTAGAAAAGAATCTGAAATTTGAAGAGAGCACAAGCAAGTTAATGAGATGTTGGGAAAACAAAAACTATATGGAGACACTTTTGGACTTGGTTTTGAAGAAGGAGAATGTTCAAAAGCTAGAGAGACTCCTAGAAAGAAGATTGATTTGAATGTTGCCACTGAAAACAAAATACATAATCAAAGAAAAAGAAATGCTCCTGTTAGACAAGCATACATGTATAGGTATAACTATTCTTTTAATGGTTTTTGTTACACTTGTAATCAATTTGGGCACAAATTAGTTAATTGCAGAAGGAACACTGATATTGTTTGTTACAAGTGCAATAATGTTGGACATATTCAAAGGAACTGCCAAAAGAATAGAATGAATGAATCTGCATGGAAGCATAACATAATTGCTTAGGAGATGTCAAAAAGGTACTATCAGTCATTTGGTTTTAATTACAACATAATTTGTTATAATTGCAACTCTCTTGGTCATAAAGCACACAGTTGCAGGAGAGCTTCACCTGATTTGAAAAAGTGCAAAAGAAAAGAAGCTGAAAAAGTCTGGAAGAAGAAAGAACCTGTAATGGTTTGGAGACTGAAGCAAAAACAAAGTGAAAAGAAGGTAAATCCCAAACTTGTGCATCCAACACAAGTTAAATCATCAGTTGCATAACAGATAAGCATGAAGTAAGGGGGAGTTGTTCATGTCCTATCAATTGACCCCAAGAAGTTTGAGGAAGGAGATCATTTGAATGATCTTGTCTTGTTTATCATATTTGCCAATCTTATGAGATAGTTGCTGAGGATGTTGCTAACTAAGTTAATTTTTAGTGTATATCAGTGATGCAGGAAGAATTTGTTATTACACTTTGAATGACAAAGTCAAGAGATAGTAGTTCATGTATAATACAGTATGTTTCAGATGTGGTTTTGTATCAGAATTGACAAGTGTCTTGTGCAGAACAGGAAGTTAGTTCAGATGGTCTTCATTCCTTGCCATGACAGAAAAGGTGTCAGAGTAGTTTGGTTGCAGGATGATAATTTGATGATTATATCTTTTACTTTGTTGAGTTATGACATGTGTCTTGGAGCTTTCAGGTGGTTTGAAGATAATGTCAAAAGAAGATGATAAACTAGATATATTAAGGAGTTTCTGATGCTTCATTGATGATCTTCCTCTCTGATTTGTTTTAGACAGTGTTCTTCAAGCTATGACATTGATGGTGATATCTTGTATTTCTTCAGAGGAAGTTAAAGGTATGTCTTGAATCAGCAGTAGCAGAGGATAATGTTCAGCAAGGTTGATCATATGTTGGTTTCAGGATTGTTATCACCATAAATCATTATTTGTTCAAAAGTTAACAGGATTTTATGTCTTCAAAATGTTCATAATTCAATGTAATTATAATTGTTATGATCATGCTATAACATTTTTTTCTGTTGGAGGTGGAGTTGTTCTAAGGGGGAGTTAATCAGAGGATTGAGTTGTCACTATCATGGGAGATTTGAAAAGGTCTTATCAAAAGTGGTCATCATGTCATCTTGAGTTGGGAACTGTGTGATGAGGAGTCTTCATGATTTTTGCCTGCAAATCTATTTTTCAAAGAGTATTGGTATGTTTATGATTTCTTTGCAAAAGTGTTCAGAAGGTTGATTGTCAGTAAATGGATGGTATACTTCAGGTTGATATGTTGCTTCAGGACTATTTCAGGAAGTGTATCAGTGCTGAGTTGAATTGAGTTATGTTGGTTATTCTTGTCAGTATTTACCAGTGGTATTTATGAGCTGTGAACTTTATCATAGGGGAAGCAAATAGATTCTTTGTAGATTTGTCATGTGGGTCAAAAATGTTGATTGCAGAAGAATTGATTGTTTTGGAAGATTGTCTTTCAATCACATGTTTTGTCATCAGGAGTATGTCAGTCTTCATCTTCATAGTGGTATTGTCATCAGATGTAAGTTAAGTGGTATCAAAGATTTTGGTAAGTGGTTCTCATTTTTATTTTTGGTTGAAGATAACAAGATGACAAGAGTTTATGCCTTCAAAGTGCTCATAATACAATATGATTGTGATGATCAAGCTTTAACATTTTTCAATGGAGTTATTTTCTCAGGGGGAGATAATTGTCTTTGTCATCAGATGTCAAAAAGGGGGAGAAAGAAAAATTGCATCAGGTGGTTTTGCCATCAATGACAAAGGGGGAGATTGATGAAGTCAGGTTGTCATTGATGCCAAAAGGTGTTGTGTTCTCAAGTTTGATGTCATATTGGTTATGCTTCACTCATGTTCATCATCCATGGTTATGCAGTGTGAAATGATGATCTTCACAAGTTCATTTATTGTCTAACACACAGGAGGTTGATCTCAATAAATTTAGAGTTTGCTTGGAGTTGAATTGAGAAGTTGTGTCATAAAGTTAAGTTGTTTTGAGTAGTTATGGTTGCTTCATGATGATGTTCTTAGCTTCACCATTAGAAGGATAGTTGTTGTGTTTTATAGGTTCATCCCATACTTCATGATTCATCAATGGCAATGACATATCATTCAAGTCAGTGGCAATGACATATCATTCACTATATACTATGCAAGCAGTTTCAAGTCAGTAAAAGGTTCTTGTTTAAATCACATGACTAGGTGGTAAAATGGCAATGAGCAACAAGGTGCTTCATTTTGTCTCATAACAGGTTGTCTCAGGAGGGATGGATAAGTTCCAAAGTTACTTTAACATGATGGTCAAATGGACAATGGTTCATGATATAATGCTCTTTATTCATAATTTCAATGCTTTCCTTAGTCTCTAAACCCTAAATCTAGGTCTTAGTTTTCAAAGCACCAAACCATCATAAACCTACATATCTTGTTGTAAGGTTCTTCTTGTCATTTGTATAAAGTTTTTAAACTTGGGAAAATCTTGTTAAATGAGCACTAACATGCTCTTAATGAGCATCTATGTGTTGATAACTGAGAGGGGGGGGTGAATCAGTTATCCTAATTATTTCCCTTATTGAACTTTCTTATTAATTGATGCAGCATTGAATCAAACACAAAAACATTACCATGCAATAAGAAACACATAACACAGTATTTTTGACGTGGAAACCCTGTTAAGGGAGAAAACCACGGGGTGATTAACCCAAAATTATTCTCTGTTAGAAGAATAGGAGATTACAAAAAAATGGCACTTGCCAATTAGGGCTCACTGCCCGAGCACACTGCTCACAAGAGGCACACTGCCTACAAGAAGACACACTGTCTACAAAGTGATAAGAATCACAGTCTTGAACTGATTGAACGCATCTGCATATGCTGGAGTTCAGTTCTGGTTAGGCTCAGTATACTGATCTGCTGCACTTCATCTTTTCCTCTGTTCTTTATTCTGCTGTCTTTCACATACCGGATCCTTTTTCCTACTTCTGCTCTGTTCTGTATTTCTTCGCATATGTCTTCACATCATCACACACTTCACAACTAAATCCATCCTCTATATATATCCACACAAGTAATTTCATCACCTTTCTAGTCGGCATCCGGAACAGTCTAGTTTCTTACAAACTTTTGTTCTGTCGGCTGAATCCTTCCTCACCAAGCAATGCGGATCAAGCATATACTTGTAGATATCATTAATCATGTCGGCCAAACATGATTCATGCCTTCACAACCTCTATCATCAATAGTAACACATCCGGAAAGTAGTCTGATACTCTGTCAGTCAGTTCTTCCTCTGTTTTCACTGTCTCTCGGGAATCCGGTACTCAACTATTCATATCTTTCTCCTTGTGCATCACCGGAGGCTAAATCCTTGGAATATACCACTCAAGGTAGTCCTCTTGGCTTCCCCAAATCCGCACTGCACCAAGACACTTCCTCTGAGAGATCCAGATCAATCTGTCGGACCTTGCCACATGCTCTATTCTTGTTCACCGGACCACAACATTCTTTATTCTGACTTCCGGTAGAGACACATCATGACTTGCGGATATGTGGGATGACCTTTGTTGCCATCAATGACAACAATCATGAATCCATATAGTGTCTCTTGCCAACAATCTCCCCCTTTGGCATTGATGGCAACACTTAGTGAAAAATGACTAAGTGTTTTCACTATGCTCCCCCTTTGCTGATGCTCTGTCTTTATATACAATTTCCGGAACTCCCCCTTAGTTGGATTCCTCATTTTTCACTGCTCCTCACTCCCCCTTTGACATCAATGGCAAAGGGTAGGGTCCGCACACCAAAATTTTCAAAAATTTTCTATACATAGCCGCATATTTACATACTCACATATACTGAAGAATGTCTGCAAAGGATGTCTGCAATTGGATCATTTCTGTAGCCCAACTTTGCTTCATTCTATCCAAAATTGAAATGTGACCACTCAACAAAAATGCAAAAGCTTCTGCCCGCTTGAGATCTGTCGGATCTTTTGTTTGGGCAGTGGTCTGAGCATCACTGATGGCCTCATGCATAGTTTCCAACTTAGGGATTATAATCCTTCTAAGTTCTCCCATCCGGTTAGTGATATTCTTCCTTTCCTTCTCAAGATTCTTTATTTCATTCAAGACTGCAATAGTCTGACATTCTTGATTTATTATGGAGGAAGAGAGAGGATCAAAACTTTGAGATAAGCTTTGTAGCTTATCCTGTTCCTCTTTTATTTTCTTATCAATTGCTGCTGTTGTCTTTGACCAGGATATACAAAATTTGTAGATGTCACCGCCATCCTTAAGAGCATTCTCTAAGCTCTTTATTCCAATGCCCACAATCTTCCTATCTTTAGAGATTAATTCTAATATTTCTGAAAATCTCTTATCCAAAAATTCCTTCCGGACCTTTTCTTCAGCTGATTTTTCTAGAGAATCAAAATGTGTATCAACACTGCTGACTAAGGTTTTTAGATTACCGGAAGAGGAGGCTGTCGGATCTATCTGGATTGATGGCATAATCTTTACAAGTACTCCGGAAGCAGCCTCTATCAACTCGCAGTCTTCCATATGAGACTTCAGGAGTTTTTCATTTGCCTTGGCATTTGCAAATGAAGCTATCTTCATTGTTTGTACCGGAGAGAGAGTCAAAGTCGAATGGGCCTTTTAGAAGCTCCGGTTCATCAATCTCTAAAGTTTCTTTGCTCAAAAATTGTTGAACAGTTTGTGCAGTGTCTCTTGCCGGAGACAAATGTTTCTTTTCTTCTGCAGTCTTGGAACTGTCAACCTCTTTGTCTTTCACCACTGCTTCCTTCTCCTGCAATTGCTCTTCTTCTTTGGATCCGGAGACTGTAGGGGAAACCAGAGGAGAGATGCTTGTATGTTCAGGGCCCACTTCTTCTGGAGCAGAGGGTTCCAAGTCCTCAGCTGTTTCTGTACCTAAGTCCTCTACAAAAGGAAGATTGAACCTTTTGAAGGCCTTTCGGAGGATCTCTTCTGTCTCTTGGGCCACTTTGTTAGTCTCACCAAGCATGAGTTGATTCATCCTGGCTTTACTTCTGAACTCATCTTTGCAGTCCTTGAAGATTATGTTCATTGTCTTGGGATCAATTTGAGGATATAGCTGAATAGCTATCTGCTCCCGGATCTCAAGATCTTTTGCATGAGCATTGTTCTTTCTTACTTCCAATTCCTTTTCTAGGCTTTTAGGAATAAGAGATATGATCTCAATGAAAGCCTTATTATATATGTTCAGATATTTGACTGTGGCTTCCTGCAGAGTCTTTTGGTCAGCCTCATTGAAGTCATCATAAAATTCAGTCATTGGTTGAAGGTTTCCATCCACCGTGACCGACTTGATTACATTCTCTAGAGACAGAGTGGGCTTTTCAACAGATACCTCTGCCATTTCATCCTTGTCTTGTCCTGAGGAGGGTTTACTGGATCCTTTCTTCTTCTGCTTCTTTATTTCTTTTACTCCCTCATCTGATTCTGTTTCCTCTTCATCCTTTTGGCTTTTATAAGCCCTTGTGGCTTTTGTCTTGGATCTTTTACCGGATGCCTGGACTTCCGGTTTTGAACTTTTGGTTGAGGGAGGTGCAGATCTTTTTGATGATCTGGTTCGGGTGGGAGTTTCAACTGGAACACTTTCTTTACTTTTCTCTTCTTCCTCAGCCTTCCTCCTCTTTTCCCAGCTGGCATCAAGTGCCTCTTTTGAGATGCCTAGGCCTTGAGCAATATGCTCAACTTCTTTTCTTACCTTCCTCTTTATCTCTGGTTCCCTGAGTTCTACATGTAACTTTACACTCAGTTCCTCAAAGGTTCCGAACCTTTCTGCCTTGGGATCTTTGGGCTGGCTTAGCATGTGTTGAACATGCAGCTCTACTATCTGTTCATCCACTTCATACCCCATAGGCATGATCCAGACAGTCCTTGGCTCCACTGCCTCCATCAGACACTGATCTGTTTCTACCATGAAGCATACTGTGTCTTTGTATTTTTCAACAAGGGATTGGGGTATTCTTTCCCTTGCATGCATCATGCTTTGGAAGTTCTTGAAGTAACCCCATAGAGCTGTATTTCTTGCTTTTGCATCCCCAAGTCCATGCAAATAGTCTCTGATTTGAATGGCAACCGGTCTGTCATTCTGCCATATCCATCCACTGGATCCGGGAAGCTCATTCATGTAGTAAAAGAAGAGACATAGGATCAGATTGCCATATTTGAAGGAGTTTTTCTTGTCCTTCTTAATCTTTTGCAGATTTCAAAGAGTTGGTTTACTAGAAGCTCGCACAAGTCATAGTCTGCATTCTCCTTTAACATCTGATAGGCTGTGTAGATTGCAGTTCCCGGTACTAAATTTTCCCTACTGGAGTGATAGATTTTGTAACCAATTATTATAGCTGCGAATTTGACATCCGGTTCAATGATATCATCAACTGTCATAGCTCTCTTGTCAAACTTGGATCCGGTTGCATCACTGACTGTCTGATTTTTGACAGATTTGAGAACAGGTAATCCACCGGATGAGTGCAGACCGGTTACAGCCCTAATTGCGTCCTTGGTGATCTTGAAGGGCTTGTTCAACCATAGGAAGTTGTCATGTACTCTACTTAGTACATACCGGACCCATTCATCTTCTTCAAAATAGGGGAAATGAATGCACTGTGCAAAGTGTTTGTCCTGGATGGCTTTATACTGAGGTTTGATCTCAAAGGAGTCATCTATCAATTGTTTGTGATAGATATCCATTAGTTTTGATTCTCCAAAGTCTTCAAGATTCGCATGGATGTAAACCCTAATATCTTCCGTATGTAATACACCATGAGGAACACTAGAGAAGGCTCCTAGTGGATCTACCTCCAATGATTTGTAAGGATGTTTCTTGAATGAGGGGCGAGGTCTATCAGAGATCTTAACTATGTTTGGAGTAGCCATTCTTCAAAGATTTGCAGTGAGGTAATGAAAAACAGAGAATACCTTATGCGCCTTCGACTTGCACGGAGTGATTGGATTGATTTCTTTATGCAATGACTTCGGCAGGAGATCCTTGGTGTGCTTGATGAATCTTATTGCAGAGCTCCACTATTCGCTTCTTCTTGAGTGCAGAATGAGCAAATGACTTTTGAGAAATCCCTTATATTGCTCCACGAACCCTAATATCTGTCTGCAATAAATGCTTCACCTACATTATTCCGGTTTGCCTTGTCTGGATAGCTTGGAGTATCCCGGATTAGTCCTGATCTGCGAATATCATCCGGATCTTTCAATCATGAATAAATCGAGGTAACATATTACAAGAACATCCCAAACACTCTGTCCAATCCGCAGAACAAGATAGTGCACTTCCGGATCTCTTCGAACCTTTTTGTAATCCTTTGTCATACCGGAGCATCTCCCTGAACATGTCTTATTTGATCGATCACAGCTTCTTCATGACTCCATGCGGACCTCTGAAAACTTGACTGAAGCATCTCAAGACTCATATCTGCAAACCCTTTAATCCGCATCTTGTGCCACATTCGGCACCACTTGTTTGGCTGGGGGAACAGGATTTTCTTTGAGTCTCCCCTTGAGCCTGAGCTCACTTTTTAATTTCCGGAAGAAATATCAGCACCAGAGTCTGGTGCGGATCCAACCTCTACATTCTCTGAACTTTTCTTTACCCAAATCTTGCTCATCTGATTCCTAACTTCATCCACATTCATCTTTTGTTTACCCTTGTCTTGATTCTGATTATACACCGGACCTCTTTTGTCCTGATACTTGTTTCTGCAGACTTTAGCATTATGACCGGACCTATTGCAGATTTGGCAAATAACATTTCTTTGCATATTTGACTGATATCCTCTTGATCTGCATTGATTAGCCATATGACCTACTCTATTGCATGTGAAGCATCTACCTTTGAATGATTTGTTTACTTGCATAATTCTGCATTCATGGGATTTGTGTCCGTACCTTTTGCAGTTGAAGCACTGTCCGGAGAAGGATGAATTAATCTGATTCATTCTCATTCTGCACTGATTAGCTTTGTGACCAAAGTGGTTGCAGCTGTGGCAGTATCCATTGAAGGATGGATAACTTTGAGTATTTGGTTGTCTTACCGGAGGTCTTCTAGGCCTGCTCCTTGGATTTTCTGATCCAAGATTCTTCTGACCGGATCCGGAGCTTTCTCCTTTTTCATATCCCAAACCATACTTGTCATCTGTCCTCTTTTGACTTCCAAGAAGAACTTCAAGTTGAGCAGAACTTATCTTGAATTTCTCTTTATATTCATTTGCTGTTTGAAGGTCTCTTTTGAGAGAGGCAATTTGATCCTCAAGTTTTTCTTCATTATCTTTGGCATCTTCAAGATCAGATTCAAGATGTCTGATAATCCTGTCCATCTGGTGGCATTCTTCTGATTTTTCTTTAAGAGATTGTCTTAGATTGTCTTCAGCCTTTCTTTTTTCTTCAATCTCTTGAGTAAACTTTATAGTTCCTGATTCCATTTCATGTCTTAACATAATGACTTCTTTTGATAACTTTTCACATAACTTGGTTTGCTCAGTCAATTCTTCATTTGTATTGCTTTCTTCACTTTGTCTTGCCAACTGTTGGAGCAGCTCCTTTCTCTTTTTCATAGAGAGACTTAATTTGTCTTTTAATTCTCTCATGAATTCATCAGCCTGTTTGAGTCTTTCCTTTAATTCACTGACTTCATAATTTGACTGTTCAAGATCCTCAAGAGCAGTCTTGAGTTGCTCCCTTAAACCATATGCATCCATTTGAACTCCCAGATCTTCCTCAAGCTGTTAGGCTCTATTAGGAGGAACTTAGCTCTGATACCAATTGTTGATAACTGAGAGGGGGGGGGGGGTGAATCAGTTATCCTAATTATTTCCCTTATTGAACTTTCTTATTAATTGATGCAGCATTGAATCAAACACAAAAACATTACCATGAAATAAGAAACACATAACACAGTATTTTTGACGTGGAAACCCTGTTAAGGGAGAAAACCACGGGGTGATTAACCCAAAATTATTCTCTGTTAGAAGAATAGGAGATTACAAAAAAATGGCACTTGCCAATTAGGGCTCACTGCCCAAGCACACTGCTCACAAGAGGCCCACTGCCTACAAGAAGACACACTGTCTACAAAGTGATAAGAATCACAATCTTGAACTGATTGAACGCATCTGCATATGCTGGAGTTCAGTTCCGGTTAGGCTCAGTATACTGATCTGCTGCACTTCATCTTTTCCTCTGTTCTTTATTCTGCTGTCTTTCACATACCGGATCCTTTTTCCTACTTCTGCTCTGTTCTGTATTTCTTCGCATATGTCTTCACATCATCACACACTTCACAACTAAATCCATCCTCTATATATATCCGCACAAGTAATTTCATCACCTTTCTAGTCGGCATCCGGAACAGTCTAGTTTCTTACAAACTTTTGTTCTGCCGACTGAATCCTTCCTCACCAAGCAATGCGGATCAAGCATATACTTGTAGATATCATTAATCATGTCGGCCAAACATGATTCATGCCTTCACAACCTCTATCATCAATAGTAACACATCCGAAAAGTAGTCTGATACTCTGTCAGTCAGTTCTTCCTCTGTTTTCACTGTCTCTCAGGAATCCGGTACTCAACTATTCATATCTTTCTCCTTGTGCATCACCGGAGGCTAAATCCTTGGAATATACCACTCAAGGTAGTCCTCTTGGCTTCCCCAAATCCGCACTGCACCAAGACACTTCCTCTGAGAGATCCGGATCAATCTGTCAGACCTTGCCACATGCTCTGTTCTTGTTCACCGGACCACAACATTCTTTATTCTGACTTCCGGTAGAGACACATCATGACTTGAGGATATGTGGGATGACCTTTGTTGCCATCAATGACAACAATCATGAATCCATATAGTGTCTCTTGCCAACACTATGCCCTGATATACCTTCTCTGCCCGTCGTAATAGAAATTGCCCTTTTTGATTTAATCGACTGTTGACCTGTTATCATAGGTCTGTCACTTAAGTGTGACCTGCTAGAGGGTATTGAAGCCGTTGGTTTATCGGTCCTCTCCTTGGAGCACAACTGGCCCCATCGGTGATTTGATGTATGAATGGGTGCCAAATCTAAATTGACGGTTTTATTCAAATGATCATAAGGTGCGAAAGGTGTCATCAATGGTTTATATTTAATTTAAGACTTTATTCATATGAATGCACTTTGATGTGCATATAACTGTCTGTTCTCATATCTGCAGATTAAAATGTTTTTTTCTAAAGCTATTTTTAGTTAATAGGTGGCAGTTTTTGTTAGCAATTTTTAAAACAAAAAGATTCTATTCTAACGTAGAGATAATAAAGGAGGAAGGTATTTCTGCACACTATTATTAGAAGATTTTTTTATCTCAAATATAGAATCTTTATAAAAGCATTTTCTAAAGAGAAGAAATCTTTGTTTGAAGAAGTTTTTATGCAGAGGAAGATATTATTATTGAAGATTGATTTTCTTGAGAAGATAAAGAGTTTGTTTGCAGGAATATGCAGAGAAGAATTTGAGGAAGCAAATATTTATGGAGAAATTGGAGATTGAATTTTGAAGAGGATTGAAGTTTGTTTTTTTCTCCAGAGAAGATCAAGGTTTTTGGAAATGTGTTTTTACAGAGAACATGAAGTGTTTTCAAATGGGATTTGATATTATATATTTTTGTTTGAAGATTTTTTTTGATTAGGCACAGAAGAGAATATAAAAAGGTTTATTTGAAGAAATTGAAGAAATGAAGAGGATACAAATAAAAGAGATTCTATTTTCTCCTACAAATGGATTTTATTGAAGACAATTTTGTTTGGTTTGAAATGTCATGAAGGCAAAAATAATATATTGAAGATCATTGAATATATGAAGGGTTTTATGCTCAGAGAATTTGAAAAGAAAATTTGAAGAGACCATTTTTTTCAGATGCAAGAATATCAAAGATTGAAGACAAAATATGAAAAGTCTTTTGATGTAAATGAAGGTGAATGGATTACAAGATCGATTTT
The DNA here is from genome assembly GCA_027924645.1 of Cunninghamia lanceolata. Classification (NCBI taxonomy): domain Eukaryota; kingdom Viridiplantae; phylum Streptophyta; class Pinopsida; order Cupressales; family Cupressaceae; genus Cunninghamia; species Cunninghamia lanceolata. Next base: position 839,326 of record BSBN01000413.1, read on the forward strand.
ATTGCAGAAGAAGATGAATCATTATCTAATATTTAATTGGGCTTACAGGTGCTTTGATGAGTGAGTTGAAGTGCAGAGCAACATATGATTATGAAGACAATTTTATGAAAATTCTTTTAAAAAGAAAAACACAGAAGAATGTGTGTATGAGCTAATTTGCAGTGAGATATGTTTTTGTTTTCCGGATCAGGTGAATTAGATAATTCAAGAATAGAATATCAGAGGATTGAATGATGGAATATGTGTTGCAGATGAGTTGATTTGAATGGTGCAAATCAGACTGAGCAGCAATCACTTCTTGCACATAATATTTAGAGTTCTGATTGATTGTGAAATGCCAGTGAGGCACAACAGTATGCCAGTGAGGCTTGTAGGTCGGTAAGACCATTTGTCAGTGAGACACTTACATCAGCCAGTGAGGCTTGTAAAGATATTTTCAAGGTTAAGCCAGTGAGGCAGTTTTGGAGTGGTTTTTATACCCCAGGAGGGTTTTCCACTCGTGCACATTTGTGTTATGTGTCATATTGTTTTCATCTGTATGTGTGTATGTTAATACGTTGCTTATAAGGTTATGTTCTCCTTCTTCATTCTCAGTTTTGTGCATATGTGTTTGATAAACCAATGATATCCTTCTCTCCTTGTGCTTTGAAAGTTAAAGTTTGGAAAAGATTTGAAAATTTATACAACACTGATTCACCCCCCCTCTCAGTGTTGTCCTGGACTCCTACAAGGTACTCCTTCAGCTTGTTGAATGCCTCTTTGCACCGCTCATCCCATTTAAATGGAATGTTCTTATGTAGGAGGTGGCTGAAAGGTTGGCACTTGTCTGCCAGTTGTGAGATGAACCTACGGATGGCCTGCAGCTTGCCCTGTAGGGACCTCAATTGAGTTAGAGTCTTGGGCGGTGGCATGTCCATTATAGCTTTGACCTTGGCTGGGTCTACCTCTATTCCGTTTGCTGACACGATGAAGCCTAGCAGCTTGCCTGAAGTTACCCCAAACACACATTTCTTCGGGTTTAGTTTGACTTGGAATTGGTCCAATCTCTGAAAGACTTTTTCTAAGATGTCCAGGTGTGAGTCCCTTGTGAGGGATTTTGCTAAGATATCGTCAACATAGTCTTCCATAGTTACATGCATCATGTCATGGAATATAGTTGTCATGGCCCGCTGATATGTAGCACCTGCATTTTTCAGCCCAAAAGCCATGACATTCCAGCAAAAGGTACCCCATGGACAAGTGAAAGTTGTTTTGTGTTGATCCTCAGGTGCTATTTTGATTTGGTTATACCCTGAGAATCTGTCCATGAGTGATAGCATTGTATGTCTTGCTGTTAGGTCGACTATAATATCAATGTTTGGCAATGGAAAGTCATCCTTGCGGCATGCTTTGTTTAAGTCTCGAAAATCATTGCATAGTTGAACCCGGCCATTTGGTTTAGACACTGGCACAATATTAGATATCCATTCTGGGTAATCTATGGCTCTAATGAACCCCACATCTAGCAATTTCTTGAGTTCTTCTTTGACCACAAGGGCTATGTGAGGATGCATCTTTCTTAGCTTCTATTTTACTGGTTTCACCCCTGGATCCAATGGCAAATGATGTAGAATCAGGTTTGGGTCCAAACTTGGCATGTCTGCGTATGGCCAAGAAAAGCTGCCTCTCTTCTTCTTAAAGAATGGTACAAATCTAGTTTTCTCCGGTGTTGTGAGAGATTTGGTAAAGTGGATAATCTTGGGTTGCTCTTCGGTTCCAATATTCACAGGCTTTGTCGGCTCTACCACAATCTATGACCTTTCCTGGTATATATCACTAGGGAGAGTGTCAAGCATTCCATCATCAGGTGCCACAGTTGGGTTTTCACCATCAGATGTGTCCTTTCTTTTTACTATTTTATGATTTGACACTGCCGCAAGGCAGTTTTCATTATCAGATCCATTTTTGATCTTTATGTTTTTGTGACTGGAAGGCTTGGCACGCTCCCCGAAGTAAGCCACAGTATTCAGTTCTATAGCAAAACTAGCTTTATGATCTCCTTTTGGCAAGTGGTCCCTAAGTTCCATATAGTCAATGTAAGTATCATCGTTTTGGAACATATCTAATTGGGGGGTTCCTTGCAAATCCCAGTCAATAAGCTCAGGGTGTAAGAGGGGAAGGGAGTCAGATAAGAGACCTGATTCATTGATGGTGTGAATGGAAATGTTATGGGCATTGGCGGGGGTAGTGTTCTGGGTGGTACTTTCTTCCAAGTTGTTTATCGCAATGGAATCTAAACTTTCCTCAAAAGCCATAATCTCAGGGGTGGGCAAATCAGACTCCAGTGGTCTGTCCCGTTGCGTTTGTCCCTCATGGTAGGGACTAAGATTTTGGATGGTGTCAACCTCTTTGTCATTGTAGGAGTGCTCTGTTAGCTCATCCCACTCATACTCATTTGAATCATCTGAATCTGTGTCACTATCCACTTGGAGCATTTGGGTTGTCTCCACAAGGTAGGCATTTTCCTTGGCTTTACCCTTGCCTTTGTACCCTAGGCCAGTTGTGTTTCTAGCCGAAGAGGATGAAGAAGGTTGTATAGGTTAAATGATTCCTTCCTTTCTGAGGCCTATGGGGCCTTGTCCTTCGTACCCCATCCTGTGCAAAATAGTCTCACCCCGCCCATAGAGTTCTGTAGGGAGTTTAGGTGGTTCTTGGGGGGTGTTTTCTTCTTCAGCATAAAGCCACTGCAAGAGATCTCACTCCTCTATCTCATCAGATAAGGTCCCCCATTTTACAAAGGGATTTGCGGGAGTTGCAGGAGGAGCAGATGGCTTTGGAAAATGTTTGGGTGGCTGCTTGGGTTGGCCAAAAGAGCAAGGAGACAAAGGCATCTTGGCCAGGTTGAGGCTGTGCTCAATGGAGTATTCCCCCATGCCATTTTCTCTAATGGTAAGTTTCAGCGGTTTGGGTCTTGAGGAGGAAGCTTCAGCGGTATGGTCCTGTTGCGGGGTAGGGGAAATGTAGGCTTGGTTGTTAGGTATGACACATTCGGGTTTTGCATGGAAAGAATTGCAGTGTTGGTAGGGGTCGGGGTCGCCTTGAATGGTGACCTGCTTGCCATTGTGCGGGAACTTAATGCATTGATGATAGGTTGAGGTGACAGCCTTCATGGCGTGGATCCACGGTCTCCCTAATAGAATATTATAAGCAAGATCCTGATCAAGGACTTGGCACACCACATCTTTAATGACCGGTCCCACTTGAATGGGTAGGACAACTGTTCCTTTTGTGGTTCTTTCTTCCTCGTCATATGCCTTAATGGTAATTTTCCTCCTTGGATCAACTGCTTGTTTGGAGAACCCCAGTGCAAGGACTAGCTTCAATGTGCAGATATTTAAACTAGCACCCCCATCAATGAGAACCCTCTTGATGCGGTGCTTGTGTATGAATGCAACAAGGTGCAGAGGGGTGTTGTGGGTTTGAGATACAGAAAGATCATCTTGCTCAGTGAACGATATGGAATTGAAGGATGTCAAATTGCCTACCATGGTCTGAAACTTCTCTTGGGCCAGGTTAGTGGGGATAGTGGTTTCCACTAAGGCTTTCTCAAGAATCTCCTTATGAGAAGGAGATAAATGCAAGAGCTCCAATATAGAAATGTGAGCTGGGGTTTTCTGTAACTGGTCGAGGACATTGTACTGACGGGGGTTGGATGGAGATGGTGATGACCTTGGAGGAACGGTGTTGAGTGTGAATTTACCACTGCGGGTAATTATACTACAACCAGTGCGGTTAGGTCCTGGTTGTTGGTTGGGTGAAATGACATTGACCTGTGGAATATGTTTAGAAATGCAGTTTATGGTGTAGTCAAATGGAACACTTGCATAGTTAGCATTACTCGTCCCGCTGTTCTGATTTGGTCAGTTGCGATTATTGTTGTTGTAATTGCTGTTGTTGTCGTTGTTGTTGTGGCCATGGTTGTTGTTGTTGTGGCCATTGTTGTTATATGGCCTGTTATGATTCAGAAGTGGATCCTTGTAGGCCACATGAGTTTCATTGGAGGTATGCCGTTGTGTCCCTCCCTGATTCTGATCCAGTATATCCTGTATGACATTTTTGAGGTGAATGCAGTTGTTAGTTGTATGCCCCCTTCCTCGGTGATATTCACAATAGTCTATGTCCTTCCAGTAGGGAGGTTTGACTATAGGCTCGTAATCACTTGTTGGCAGTAGAGAAATTTCATTATTAGCCAACAACTTCCATAGCGCAGATTCTTGAGACTCGCCTAATGGTGTATATTTTCTCCTTGGGTTTGAATTGTACCAAGATCTAGGCTCCCGAGAGGGTGGTTTGTTGATTGCACCATTGTTTGTGTCCCCCTTAAGAGTGAATATGGGTTGTTGTTTAGGAGCTGCCGCCTTGGCGTCAACTACCCCATCGTTGACCACATTCTTGTTCTTGGTCCAAAACTTTGATTTATCCGTTGTGTAATTGGAATTAGGTGTGTCCTTGTAGAGCTTGAGAGTTCCTTTAGTGATCATAGCTTTTTCAATGAATAGGCCCATTTCAATGACTTTGGAGAATGATGTAGGGCATTGTATCTGAATCTGATAGCTAAGATCCGTGTTTAGGTTGTGGGCAAACATTTCCAATAGCTGCTTCTTAGGTATATAATAAGAACACTTACTAGCTAGCTGTCTCCATCATTGTAAGAAGGTGGCGAATGACTCACCACTCTTTTGTTTGGTATTGCATAGATCTAGCATAGATACCTCGTGTTCTATGTTGTAAGAGAAGTGCGTTATGAATTTATTGACAAGTTCATCAAAAGTTTTGTTCCCTGGTGGGAGGCCTGAGAACCATTCCATAGCTTGACCACCTAAAGATCTTGGGAATAGTCTCATCAAGTAGGTCTCGTTGTGAGCTACTTCTAAACATGCGGCATTGAACTCCCGGATATGATCTCTAGGGTCCCCCTTCCCTTTGTATTTGTCAAACTTTGGGACTCTGAATTGAAAGGGGAAGGGTTTCATGACCAAACTTTTGTCAAAAGGATACGAAGCTATATCTTCCAAAGAGTATTGCTTGGAACTTGTACCGGTCTTAAGGTTGGATATTTCTTGTTTTAGACTTTTGATTTGTTGTCTCACGTCATCCATAGGAGCATTTTGATCTATGGGTTTCTTGCCTCTATCATTTGCATTCAGGACTGTGTCATTCATGCCTCTCTCATGATCATCACGTCTCCGCTCATGATCATTGTCTACATTTTCCATGATGGAGCTTATGTCAAAGTCTGCAGGGAGTTTGACTCCGAGATTAGCAAGATGGTGGAAGTATTTATCGGGGTCTTCAAGGAGCACCCTCTCTACCAGGCATTGGAATTTTCTATGTTGGATGTGTGCTACTAATTCTTCATGAGAAATTTCTTCGTCACCACCATGTGGTGGGGCGATGTGATCAAATGTGTCGGCCATTTCAATCAGCTTGTTGTACTGGGATCGAGTAAGAACCATGCAAGGTGGGGTGGGATGAAGTGGACCAGGATTAGAAATTTGGGCGAGGTGCCGACTGAGACTGTTGTGAATGGGATACTTAGGACAAGATTTGGAAAAAGGATTCTCTCGCTCAATGACTTCAAGTAAGACGGTTGACACAAGACGTTGGCCGCTAATAAGGGTAGTCGATACTAGTCTTACTGTGTAGGGCTTAGTCGTTCAACAAGACTACTAGCAAAGGTACGGTGACCTACTAGGCTTACATGAATTCACTAATGACACGAAACAGGGACCTATGTCGAATTGGTATGGGACAAACTGACTTTGGGACAAGAGGGATTTGGACAGAAAGTGAATGGGACGATCGACGAAAGAGAGAGACTTGGGTGAAACGGATGAAGACTGACTACAAGGTTGAATCCGATCTCAGAAAGTGAAGCTAGGCTGAAATGGGTGCGTGCGCAACTTTGATTTTTTTTTGGCAAAATTTTGGATTGTTCAGTTGTTTTTTGGTATTTTTGGCTGGAACAAGGCTTTCTTGGTCTGATTTTATGAATTAACAGCAAGAAAACACAGCAAGCACAAATAATATTTTATAGTTTTTGACTGTTTTTTGTGGTTTTTTTGACTCTATTTTGGACTATACTGAACAAAAGTAAGCACAAAAATCCTAAGTGAGAAATGGATTATAAGGGATTTGGGCCACTAGAACAAGAGGTATTTAATGCGGGCAACCATTCAAGTGGTTACACATGCGATGGCACTACTCTCCGTTATGGAGTCTCCCAGCCTCAAAGGGTTGGGCCTTAGAGGGTTTTGGGGGAGGTTGGCCGTCACTGTAACATAACAGCACTTGTTGCAGGAAGTTTTCACCTCAAGCACAATTTATTTTAAGTGGCTTGGTAGGGCTTGGCTTTAGCCTGTTACCACTCAGGGTCGTTCCCACTTGGACAAGCGTGCATTCAAGGGCAGGCCCCTCCTAAAGGTTAAACAAATAGAATGACAAGTCTGGCACTCTGATCACCCAGAAGAGGGGAGAGCATAAGCCTATTGTCATTTGCAAGCACAGAATACACTGATTAATCCACCCTAGTTAAAAAGTGAAAAAAACTAAATGGACTAATCTATTCAAATACAAAACTTTGAAGTGATTTCAGCAATATAGCAGTGGTTCAGTTTTAACCCCAGAAAGCAGTGGTGAGTTCAGTTTTAAATCCGCGTAGCACAAGATTGTTAACTTTGAAATTCTGGTCTCACAATATAGCAATGGTTCATTTTAACTTCAAGATCATTGATGAGTTCAATTTTAAACCGCGTAGCACGAGATTGTTAACTTTGAAATTCTGGTCTCACGATATAGCAATGGTTCATTTTAACTTCAAGATCATTGATGAGTTCAATTTTAATCTTAGATAGCAATAACTTGGAAGGTGCTTTGCAATGTAAGCAAGAAATAATCCAGTTACTTTCTCCCTAATTAGAGCTAGGTGAGGATTTGAATACAAGTTGCATGAACAATGGGTTACTCCTTCCTAATTAAAACTAGATGAAAGTTGTATGCAAGTTGCATGAACAATGAGTTACTCTTCCTAATTAGAACTAGATGAAAGTTGTATGCAAGTTGCTTTACTTTCCCCCTAGTTAAACTATGATGTGTGTGTTAAGGAAAATAAAACTATCCAGCTCTCAACCCTGTAGAAGATATATCAAAAGTGTCTTTTCTCCTTTCTTTGACAAGTGTTTAAGTCAAGCTGCACAGATAAATCATTAGTTTTCAAGAAAAAATGTTAGATTTAAGCTTGGAAATATAGCTAAACTTTGACTGTAAAAATAGCTGACAAAATGATAAAATCACTTGATCAAACCTGCTCCATTGTGAAGTTCACAGAATTACCTTTCCAACGAGTGTTTATTTGCGAGATTACGAGTTCGTATGCTCCTGTTATGGCAAAAAGAAAAAGATACCACCCTTATGACATGTAGAAGAAGGCAGGATAGAGGATTGCTGGATAAAACGATGCACCCTACAGAAGCACCCTTCAGACCATTGGATAAAAGGATGCGGAAGCACCCTTTGGACCACTGGATAAAATGATGCACCTTGTGGGAGCACCCTTCGGACTGCTGGATAAAAGGATGTACCCTGCGAAAAAGCTATTAGGACAGTTGGATAAAAGGATGCGAGAGCACCGTTTGGACCGCTGGATAAAGTGATGCACCCTACGAAAGCACCCTTTGGACTGCTGGATAAAAGGATGCACCCTGCAGAAGTACTCTTCGGACCGTTGGATAAAAGGATGCACCCTGCAAAAAAACCTCTTCGGACAGTTGGATAAAAGGACACGGAAGCACCCTTCGGACCGCTGGATAAAGTGATGCACCCTGCGGAAGCACCCTTTGGACCGCTGGGTAAAAGGATGCACCCTTAAAAAAATCACAGAGATTTTTTTCAGTGTCTGATTTTTTTGAATTAACAGGTGATTCTAAGGTTTTCGACCCTTCTGAGCACGTTGGTGATGTCAGTTTCAGCCTAGGAGATCACCTTTTGATAGATCCTTGCAAAACTCAACAATGGGGTTTAGAGAAACACAAATTTTTACTACAAAAATTTGTAAAAAACATAAAATTGCACGGTGGGCGCCAAAAATGTAAGGGTAAAACGTAGATCAATCAAATGAATTATATTAAACCCGAATATCAACAGAATAGGAGATAACAAAGAAGATTAAACATAAATAGCAATGAATAACACAAAGCAAACCTTCCTTGAAATCGATGCTTCTGTTGTTCGCCTATTACAATTGTCCTTTTGTAGATGAAGTGAGCCCTCAGAGAGTGCACTCTTTTTAGCTGTTCGTAGGAAGTCGATGGTAAATGGCTATGGTGATATGCAATGAAGATGAGCTCCAATGCAAGTATGTGATCTCAAGCTTGTGGATGGTAAAAGGGTGCCAAAGGCACGCTGGTGATATTTCTGCAGAGTAACGATGTCAAAAGCCTGGATGAATAGAATGGAGGGATGAAGCTTCATTTATAGACTCAGAAGAATGGGAATCAACAGTTGAGAGGAGATATGAAGATCAACGGCTAAGGATGGTTGAGGAATGTGCAACCAGTAGAAATGTGACAAGTGTCCCAGCTCCATCATGAAAGAGGGGATGTGAGAAAATTGATTGGAGAGTTAACTCCATTGACTGAACAGTTAACAGACTTGATTGATCAGTTAGAAGAGTGGATTATGGAACTGACTAAATTGATTGACCAGTGAACTGGGTTGATTGAGGAGTCAACAGAATAGATTGACTAGTGAACTCAAATGACTAATTAGTTAATAGATTTGATTGATTAGTTAACTAACTTCTGATTTGAGAAGAAATAGGCCATGTGGGTGAGAGAAAAATAGGTAATTAAATATTAAATATATTTAATTACATGTGCAACCTGATGAGGTGGACAAGGTGAGGTGGAAAAGGTGAGGTGGATTTTTGAATTTAGAACTTAGGATAGAGGAATTTGGATTAATTAAATAATTTATGATTATTTAATTGTGTAGGACATTTAGAAGAATTTTAATTAAATAAATTAAATTTATTTAATTATGGAACAATGAATTGATTAAATAAATTTAGAATATTTATTTAATTGGTAGAAGAATAGAATAAATATTTAGAATAATTATTTAGGATGAATCATGTCATTTTTAGGCGCATACACCTAACATAAGGAAAAGTAGTTTTGTTGGGTTTAGGGATAGGGTTTAGGGTTTAGGGTTGAGGGCTTATGGTTTAAGTTATAGTGTTGAGGGTTGAGGGTTTAGGGATAGGGTTTAGGGTTGAGGGATTAGGGTTTAGGGTTGACAGATTAGGGTTCATGGTGGACAGATTAGGGTTTAATGTTGAGAGTTGAGGGTTAAGGGTTTAGGGATAGTGTTGATGGTCAAGGGATTAGGGTTAAAGTAGAGTGTTGAGGGTAGAGGGATTAGGGATAGGGTTTAGGGTTGAAGGTTTAATGATTGAGGGTTGAGGCTTTAGGGCTAAGGATTAAGGGATTGGGGTTTAAAATATAGTATTGAGCATCGAGGGTTTATGGATAGGTTTTAGGGTTTAATTTTTAAGGGTTAAGGGTTTAGGGATAAGGGATTAGGGTTTAAGTTATAGTGTCGAGGGTTGAGGATTTAGGGATGACAGATTAGGGTTGAGGGTTGAGGGATTAGGGTTTAAGGTATAGTGTCGAGGGTTGATGGTTTATTGATAGTGTTTAGGGTTGAGGGTTGGGGGATTAGGTTTTAGGGTTGATGGATTAGGGTTTAAGGTATAGTGTCGAGGGCTAAGGGTTAAGGGTTGACAGATTAGGGTTTAGGGTTGACGGATTAGCGTTTAATGTTGAGGTTAGTGTTAGAGTGTCGAGGGTAGAGGGGTTAGGGATAGGGTTTAGGGTTGAAGGTTTAAGGATTGTGAGTTGAGGCTTTAGGGATGAGGGTTTAAGGCTTAAGATATAGTGTCAAGTGTTGAGGGTGTAGGGATAGGGTTTAAGTTTGAAGGGTTAAGGTTTGAGGGATAGGGATTAGGGTTTAAGGTATAGTGTTGAGGGGGGATGGTTTATGGATAGGGTTTAGGTTTGAGGGATTAGGGATAGGGTTTAGGGTAGAAGGTTTAAGGATTTAGGGTTGAGGCTTTAGGGATGAGGGTTAAGGGATTAGGGTTTAAGATATAGTGTCGAGTGTCAAGCGTGTAGGGATAGGTTTCAGGGTTCAAGTTTTAAGTGTTAAGGGTTGAAGGATTAGGGTTTGACATTGAGGGTTGAGTACATTGAGCTTCAAGGGTTAAGGGTTTCAGGATATGGTTAAGGGTTGAGGGATTAGGTTTAAAGTAGAGTGTCGAGGGTATAAGGATTAAGGATAGGGTTGTAGGGTTTAGGGATGAGGGATTAGGGTTTAAGGTATAGAATCAAGCTCGTTGAGAGTCTAGGAATAAGGATAGCATTTAGGGTTTAGGGATGAGGGATTAGAGTTGAGGGATGACGGATTAGGGTTGAGGGTTGAGGGATTAGGGTTTACAGATAAGGTATAGGGTTGAGGGTTGAGGGATTAGGGCTTAAGGTATAGTATTGAGGGTTTAGGGATAGGGTTTAGGGTTGCGGGATTAGAACGAAGGGTTGAGGGTTGAGGCTTTAGGGTTTAGGGTTTAGGGCTAGGGTTGAGGGTCAAAGGATTAGGGATAAGGGATTAGGGTTTAAGGTATAGTATCAAGCTCATTGACGGTTTAGGGATGAGGGATTAGAGTTGAGGGATGACGAATTAGGGTTAAGGGTTGAGGGATTAGGGTTTAGGGATAAGGTTTAGGGTTGAGGGTTGAGGGATTAGGGTTTAAGGTATAGTGTTGAGGGTTTAAAGGGATTCGAGATAGGGTTGAGGGTCGAGGGATTAGGGTTAAAGTAGAGTGTCGAGGGTATAAGGATTAGGGATAGGGTTGGAGGGTTTAGGGATAAGGGATTAGGGTTTAAGGTATAGTATTGTGCCCATTGAGGGTCTAGGAATAGGGATAGCATTTAGGATTTAGGAATGAGGGATTAGAGTTGAGGGATGATAGATTAGGGTTAAGGTTTGAGGGATTAGGGTTTAGGGATAAGGTTTAGGGTTGAGGGTTGAGGGATTAGGGTTTAAGGTATAGTGTTGAGGGTTTAGGGTTGAGGGATTAGAGTGAAGGGTTGAGGGATTAGGATTTGACATTAAGGGTTGAGGGTTGAGGCTTTAGGGTTTAGGGTTTAGCGATAGGGTTGAGGGTCGAGGGATCAGAGTTAAGGGTAGAGGGATTAGGGTTTGACATTGAGGGTTGCGTACATTGAGGTTCAAGGGTTAAGGGTTTTAGGATAGGGTTGAGGGTTGAGGGATTAGAGTTAAAGTAGAGTGTCGAGGGTATAAGGATTAGGGATAGGATTGGAGTGTTTAGGGATAAGGGATTAGGGTTTAAGGTATAGTATCGAGCCCATTGAGGGTTTAGGAATAGAGATATCGTTTAGGGTTTAGGGATGAGAGATTAGAGTTAAGGGATGATGGATTAGGGTTGAGGGTTGAGGGATTAGGGTTTAGGGTTAAGGTTTAGGGTTGAGGGTTGAGGGATTAGGATTTGACATTGAGGGTTGAGAGTTGAGGCTTTAGGGTTTAGGGCTAGGGTTGAGGGTCGAGGGATCAGAGTTAAGGGTTGAGTACATTGAGGTTCGAAGGTTAAGGGTTTCGGGATAGGGTTGAGGGTCGAGGGATTAGGGTTAAAGTAGAGTGTCGAGGGTATAAGGATTAGGGATAGGGCTGGATGGTTTAGGGATAAGGGATTAGGGTTTAGGGTATAGTATTGATCCCATTGAGGGTCTAGGAATAGGGATAGCATTTAGAGTTTAGGAATGAGGGATTAGAGTTGAGGGATGATAGATTAGGTTTGAGGTTTGAGGGATTAGGGTTTAGGGATAAGGTTTAGGGTTGAGGGTTGAGGGATTTGGGTTTAAGGTATAGTGTTGAGGGTTTAGGGTTGAGGGATTAGAGTGAAGGGTTGAGGGATTAGGATTTGACATTGAGGGTTGAGTGTTGAGGCTTTAGGGTTTAGGGTTTAGCGATAGGGTTGAGGGTCGAGGGATCAAAGTTAAGGGTTGAGGGATTAGGGTTTGACATTGAGGGTTAAGGGTTTCAGGATAGGGTTGAGGATTGAGGGATTAGGGTTAAAGTAGAGTGTCAAGGGTATAAGGATTAGGGATAGGGTTGGAGGGTTTAGGGGTAAGGGATTAGGGTTTAAGGTATGGTATCGATCCCATTGAGGGTTTAGGAATAGGGATAGCGTTTAAGGTTTAGGGATGAGAGATTAGAGTTGAGGGATGACAGATTAGGGTTGAGGGTTGAGGGATTAGGGTTTAGGGTTGAGGGTTGAGGGATGAGGGTTTAGGGATAAGATTTAGGGTTGAGGGTTGAGGGATTAGGGTTTAAGGTATAGTGTTGAAGGTTTAGGGTTGAGGGATTAGAGTGAAGGGTTGAGGGATTAGGATTTGATGTTGAGGGTTGAGGGTTGAGGCTTTAGGGTTTGGCATTTAGTTATAGGGTTGAGGGATTAGGTTTTGACATTGAGAATTGAGGTTTGAGGGTCAAGGGTTTATGGATAGGGTTGAGGGTTGAGGGATTAGGGTTAAGGTAGACAAGGAGTGACTGAGAGGCATAGAGAGGGGAGAGTTAGAGAAGTGAGGGGGAGAGATAAGTGAGATATAGAACATGAGCTAATGGAACTAGAGGTGAGATATTGTAAAGGTTCCATCGAAGGTGAGATAGGTAAAATATTTATGGATCAATCTACCCTGTGATGCAGGCCCACATGCTCTCTTTTCATACTGATTCTGTGTGTGCTCTGACAAAAAAAAATGCTTTCATGTTGTTGGGAAGTTCACATGCACATTTTACACATGATTCTACCACCTTTTCATGATCTTTCCACCAACTTTTCTGCTTTACCAACTTGAGAAGGAGGAAATAACATAGTTGTCACACCAAGTTTGATATATATCTATTCATGTTTTAATTTTTGTAGTCTTGCAATGTTAATTGTGATTCAATTTTAGGAATTTAACATTATAGATTGGTTAATAGTATTGTTATTAGTAATTGTTTTTGAGTGTTATTCAGTTTAACATTGAAAAGGAAGCAAGTGGTGAAAAACTCAAATTGTTGAGGAGTTTGATGCAAGAAGAAAAAAACACTACATAATTGGATACTCTTTGCATTCAAATCTTCATTTTTTTAGGTATGTCAAGTATTTACATGCATATTCTTTACATTTTCCTTAATTCTATTTGAATTACTTTATCATGCTTTATCATACATGTTTAAAATAGACACATTCCCAATCAAGAAAGCAGCCTACAATCTCACATGATGCCATGTATATTTCTACACTTGGGCTCTTTAATAATTATGTGTAATAAACAGACCTTAACATACCATGATATCAAACTATACAAGAATAAATCCTTACAACATAATAAAAATACAATCCCACTATTATCTTGGATTCATTTCTTAGGAACTAATATTGGTCTCCTTATCATGCTATAGACAAATTCTCTATCATGCTGAGGAAATGATCAAGAATTAAACAAACACAGGAAGAGATAGAAGCTAAGAATGTAAAGAAAGCAGTGGCTATAAGGGAACTTTGTGAGAAGAGGAAATCAGACACGATAAATGAAAACATGCCAATTGAAGAGGAACCACAACCATCACAAAGAGAATGAGTGCAAAAACTTCGTGCTATGAGAGATTTGAATACGATAGTTGGAGACACATCCTCTACCGCAAGTCAACTTTTAGGGACACCATCTACCACATCTCAAGTTGAGAGTACATCATAGCTCACATGTGATAAAGGAGGTATGCCATCGTTCCCACCTCAACCTCAAGGTATGTCATCTATTCCATCTTCGATCGAAGGTATACCATCTAGCCCATCTCATTTAAATATTGATAAAATTCCTAATGTTGAGATGAATTTACCTAACTTAACACCACCTAGAATTTTGCATAGAAAGCCAAAGTATTTGATTGAAATTGATAAGAATGTTTTGCAGCCAATGGAAGGTAAGATTCCAAAATGCACTTGTAGAAGATATGCTCATAAGATTTGGAGATTGTTCTTTGAAAATTTAAATGAGACTGCAAGATGTCAACTATTCATTGAAATGATACGAAGTATAAAGTATAGGTCCATCATAAAGATTCTTGGGTTGAGAACATCAGAGGCTTCAAGTGAAAAATCTATTGTCAAGAATCTAATGAGTGCATATGAGAGTGTGGGTAACACCTCACGCACAAAATATAGTAATGCAACATGGTGTGTGATTACATTGACTATAGTAAGTAGTCAAACTAAGAAATCTCGTCTCATTAGAAAGATGAGTCAAGAATTGAGAATTAATAAGAAAACTTTATCAAGAGCCATTGGAAGATGCCAAAGAATAAAGGACACTAATGCCAATGAATTATGGGCGTTCTCGAGGAGACTACCATGAAAAGATAAACCAATTGTTGAAGCATTGAGATCACTAATTGAAGACTTTTGCAAGAATTACACAAGGGTATCTCTGAATCAAAGGGATGTGGTAAGAAGGAGAATCGGTAGTCAGAATTGTGAGCCACATCCAAAGCATTTTTCGGATGAGACTCAAACACAATTTTATGGTAAATTTCTAGAGAAGTATCCTCAAATTAAAAATTTGTCAAAGATATTTTGAAATGCTAAAACCTTTCTATGTCAAGATAAATCACACACACACTACTTGTTGTTGTAGATTACATATTAAATTTTCTAAGCATTTTGATGTTTATAGGTCTTTATGTTTAGATCTGCATACTAACAATGTTTTGCAGGGTTGTGCCATACGTGCCCCATGAACATATTCAAGACACTTCATATCAAGAATTTTATGTGAAAGAGAGAAAGGTCAAATATTATACAAGAAATTATTCTTGGATGGCACATGTCATCGTTGTGGTGGATTGCAACATTTGCTAATATGTGAACATATGGAAAGAACACATTCAGTTGGAAACAAACTAGTAGAGTTTGGCAAGTATAAAACAGTGGCATACAATACAAAAGATGGTAAAGAAGCAAAGAGGTGTGAATTGGTTAATGAAAAGATTACAGGGTATCAGTTTATGGGTATATTTCATGACAGCATACTGTATGAGTATGCAAGACATGTCCACAGAGCTCGATGGTTGGACTTGCAATTCAAGTTATGCAAGGACACATTTCTAGTTGGTAGTATTGTTTTAGTCATCAACTTTGTAGAGAACTATAGTCTACAGCTATAGCGTGAGGTGCAATAAAAATATTACAACTCCACACGGGTTTCTATATTTGTGCACATCGCATTCATTCATGTGAATGATAGTATAGAGGATGACAGAAAGATCATAAGGGAGTATAATTTCTATATTAGTGATGATCACATGCATTCTACAGAGTTCATGCAAGGTTGCTTTCAGGTGTTCTACAATGATTTGGCTAGAAGAGGCATATCGTTCACTTAGCATATCATATGGTCGGATAACTGTGCCTCACAATTCAAGAACTCACGAAATTTATATTGGCTGAGTAGGAGGCATAATTTTACAGGTATTCAACATATGTGGAACTTTTGTGAGGCCAGGCATGGAAAGGGGGAGCATGATGGTGTAGGAGCATGTATCAAAAGAGCCATAGCACGAGAAGAGTTAAAGTATAATGACAATGCAAAGTTAACAGATGCAAAATTGATTTTTGAGTGGTTTAATGCTTCCATGGGTCTAGGTAATGAAGGTAAGTCTTCAGTTTGTAGATTTTTTTGGTTGATAGATGATACTAACATTGCACCATATGAGGACTGTTCTACACGGACAAAATCAAATGAGATGCACTCTTTCAAAAGCTCAATTGCAAGTTCATGGAGTATCCATATGCGAAAGATGTCATGCTTTTGTTTTTCCTGTACAATTCAAGTCTAGGATGAGTGGGAATCAAAGGAGTGGGTTGATGAATGGCAGTTAAGTTATCTTAGCCCACTTGACACGTATTGACCTCTGACGACACTGGAACTAACATAGATGGAATCATCAGTTGACTTTGACCACATATCATATTTAGTTTAACCATGTAAAATAGGGCATGTATATGCATCTAATTTCATCTAGTTTAACCAGGTAATGTCATCTTACTTTGTAGTATTTTTGTAATGTTGACTAATTTCATCTAATTTGCTACACATATCAATGTAGGGCACGTATATGCAATTATTACAGATGAAGATAATGAAGAGGGAATAGATTATTACTTATGTTGCTGTGTTGAGGCCAAAAAGAAATTGGAGGCCCTTATTACAGATGGAGAAAATATCGAATACCCTACAGGCTCAGTGGTTATTACTAGAACATGGCTTAGAAGGTACCCACATAAGAGTGTTAATGTTTGGCTATTTTAGGACTTTGACACACATAGGAAGATTCTTCATTACTCAAACCTTGTTGTGGCATCTAGTGTTCATTTGATAAAGTATCGAGGTAGACCTTTGAACAAAATCTTGTGGAAGGTGCGTGAGTCTGACCATGAAGCAATACTTGACACAATAAAGAGTAGAGCAGACCCGGATGGTTCATTGGATTAATTTGTAAGTATTCAGATTGATTTTGTAAAGTGATGTTATGTTGAGTTGTAAGTATGCACATTAATTTGTAAGGTTTGTCTTTTTTTAATTTCCTACTGCATTTTTACACATACACACATTTTTAAATCATCATGTTATGCATTTTTGGTGTCCTGATCCTAATGTGACCAAATTGATAGTTCTAATACATTTGGGTGGGTATGTTTAGGCTAGGCATTGTTATGTTTTTCACCCAAACATGACGAAACAGTCCGAGCTACATTGCACCGACGATATCCCTGAAGAGTCCAAAGTGCAAAAAGGCAGCAATCTTTGACGATATGTTACCTAAAAATTATGTCACTTAGAAATATTTTGTCTAAGGTAACGTGATAACATAGAGTACCTCTATAATAACCTCTCTCAGTTTTTTATATCTTTGAGGCATTTGCCCATGGTGAAAGGTTTTCTGCTGCCCTAAAAATTGTTAGAAGGAGGCAGTGTAAAGTTGCAAAGGGGTGTAACTTTTGTCCTTCTACTAATGCAACCAAAATGACTATTGCAACATGTCTGGATGGGTACATTTACATTAGGCATGGTCTTTTTTTTACCCAAACATGTCAAAATAGTCTGAGCTACATTGTACTGACAATATCCTTGAAGAGTCCAAAGTGTAAAAAGGCAGCAATATTTGATGAGATATTACTTGAAAACTGTGTCACTTAGAAACATTCTATCTAAGGTAACATGATCACGTAGAGTGCCTCTACAATAACCTCTCTCAGTTTTTATATCTTTGAGGCATTTGCCTATGGTGAAAGGTTTTTTGCTCCCCCAAAAATCATCAGAAGGAGGCAGTGTAAAGTTGTAAAGGGGTGTAACTTTTGTCCTACTCCTAATGCGACCAAACTGACTATTCCAACGTGTCTGGATGGGTACATTTACACTAGGCATGGTCATATTTTTCACCCAAACATGTCAAAATAGTCCAAGCTACATTGTACCGATGATATCCCTGAAGAGTCCAAAGTGTAAAAAGGAAGAAATCTTTGATGAGATGTTACTCGAAAACTGTGTCACTTAGAAACATTTTGTCTAAGGCAACACGATCATGTAGAGTGTCTCTAAAATAACCTATCTCAGTTTTTTATATCTCTGAGGTATTTTCCTGTGGTGAAAGGTTTTCTGCTACCCCAAAAATCATCAGAAGGAGGCACTGTAAAGTTGCAAAGGGGTGTAACTTTCATCCTGCTTTGATGTGACTAAACTGACTATTCCAATGCATCCAGATGGGTACATTTACGCTAGGTATGGTCTTTTTTTTCACCAAAACATGTTAAAACAATCCGAGCTACATTATACTGACGATATCCCTGAAGAGTCCAAAGTACAAAAAGGCAGCAATCTTTGATGAGATGTTATTCAAAAACTATGTCACTTAGAAATATTTCATCTAAGGCAACACAATCATGTAGAGTGCCTCTACAATAACCTCTCTTGCTTTTTTATATTTTTGAGGCGTTTGCCTGTGGTGAAAGGTTTTCTGCTGCCCCAAAAATCATCAAAAGGAGGTAGTGCAAAGTTGCAAAGGGGTGTAACTTTCATTCTTCTCCTCAGGTGGCCAAATTGATCTTTGTATGATATCTTCAATATGATTTCTTTGATAATGAACACTTGAGATGTATCTTGTTGATCTTGCCTTGTTCATTGTAAGTAGGATATGTATGATGCTTGTAGCTTCATTTGACTAACTCTATGAAATTTCTTCTTCTTGTAGGTAGCTTGATGACCTTCCTTGATGCTCTTTCATGTAGAGTAGATGAGGATAATGATGCTCCTTCATGACTCAGAGTAGATGATGAAACTTCATTGATGACATGGAGTAGAAGACTCTTCTCAAAGACTTGAAGATTGGGAGAACTTGAAGTATGATGGATGAAGTGCCTTGCTTGATGATATGATGATGATGAAGTAGTGCACTTGGTATGTTGACCTTGAAGCAATGATTGATGAAGAAGCTAATTGATACTTAAAGATGAATAGAACTTGAAGTGATTGAATATCTCCAGACATGATGCAACTTGATGAAGTATGTTGAACTTGATGTGATCTAACATGATGTCATTGATGACGAAGACCTGAGATGTATCTTGTTGTGACTTCTTAGAGCAGCTACCTCTTGAAGTGGTGTCTCTTTGGTAGTCATTACTTCCCATCTTAACTTTCTGGTAGATTGAATGTGAATGACTCCTTTGAAATAGCTACATGATGATTCCTCCTTGAAAGTGACTCCAAGCTCTTGCTCCTATCTCTATGATACTTTTTTGACTTTGTATTGCTATTTCAAACATTTGAGGATGAATTATAATAATTCTTGCTTGCCAGACACACTTGAAGGTTATACAAGTTGAAAAACTCGCCTGGACTTCCTTAATAATGCTGATCTCTCCTAAGACACATTTTGATGATGATTGGGGTGAAAATTTGTGCCTTAACTCAGGTAAATACCTTCTTCAACTTTAAAGGGGTTCAAAGCATTGCTAAGAAATCCTCAATACTCAAACACTCCAATGAACTGAAGCAACTTCTTCTTAGGTGCAAATGTAAGGGTACACAAGGGGAAAATGGCACCTAGATGACTTAGTACATTTCTATGACTTCATTCACATGTTTAAATGTTTGAGAAACTCTCCTTTACTAAGAGCTTGTCCTCATGTCAATGTTAAGATTTATACCTCCTAGGCACTCAATTAGGTGATGTCATTAGATACAACTTACCCTTAGGTACCAATATAGCTTCTTCAATCCATCACACTTCTAGGTGCTCAAATTTGAGGTCTTGGACTTGTATCTTATTCCTAGGCACAATTGGATGATCTTCCTAGATCTATGTACTCATGATGGTGGGAAATTACATGAAGGGGCACCTAAGTCCAATTTGACTTTGTATTTGATATTTTATGACTCCAATTGACTAGGAATGGCTCAATTTCTAAAGTGCTGATTCAATAATGTAAGTTTAAGGTCTTTTCCTCCGAGGTGCCAATTAATGAGTTCACTAGATGCAATTTCTCCTTAGGCACCAAAACTAGATAGTAGAGAGAAGAGGAGGCACCTAGCATCAATTTAGCCTCTATTCATTATTTGTAAGACCTTGAATGATTGAACATGCTTGAAGTAAGCCTTTCACTTTTGGAACTTACTTAATGATATAGATTTGTGATACTTTATCTAAGGCACCAATCTAGATCTATATGGAGGTGAAAGAGCACCCAACATCATGAAGCTTTATACTTGGCATTTTTTATACTTTAAATAATTATGAAGGTCTTAGGATGACTTTTCCCCTCTAGGTGCCTACTCTTAGATGTCCTTGGATGCAATTTCAATCTAGACACTCATGGAGGTATTGAATGACAAGCAAAGGTGCCTTAGCTTACTTAGCCCATTTCTTTGGATTTTGATGATCTTGACTCTTAAATGCCATCTAGTCTCTTGCACTTAAGATCTCCTCTTACAAGGTACCATATTAAATGGATTTAAACTCTCTTGTTATGCTTAGGCACCAATTCAAGGTCATTCTAAAGGCAAAGAGCACCTAGAATCCATTTGACTTAGCTTTTAACATTTCAACAAGTTTAAGCAATGGGAGAGATCTCATCAAGGAGTCCACTCAAAGGATTATTTCATGTCAACTCTTCCTAGGTGCCAATGTGTGATTAGATGACAAGGGAAAGTATGCCTAAACTCCAAACATTCAATCAATCTTCATATACATACTTCTCCCCTTCAAAGCACTCAAAGTGATTAACTGATTCTTCAATTCATTATTCTAGTTGGTTCTAAGACCTTTAGGTGCTATCATTCATCAATTCAAACCTTCAAACACTTTTAAGGTGCTCAAAGTGATGTCCACCACCAATCCACTCCTTAGGCGCTCAAATTTGATTGTAGAAGCAAGAAATTGCACCTAAGGTTTATGTTGCTCAAGACCTCCTTTGCAAGGCACCTTAGATGATGATCAAGGTGTGAAAATATGCCTTACTTGAATTTGGATTATTCCTTGATATTTTAAGGCTTTTAACACTTGTTTGTACCTTGTATGACTACATCACCCTTCGGCACTCATTTTGAGGTGTTATTCATTTACTATGTTGCCAAGGTGCTAAAATTAGTGATATGAAGCATGAAGGGCCCCTAAACTCATAATGTGTTTTCCTTGTCAAATTTTCAATTCTTAGGGTCATTTGTATCAATTCCATTCAAGGAGCCATAACTTCGGATGATCAAAGGTTTGTTTTCTTCTCTAGGCACACTTTGAGGACTCAATCTTAGGCACTGATTTGAGTCTGCATAGGTGGGAAAGCGTGCCTAACTCCCTAGAGAAATTTTGCACCTAGAAGTGTAAGTCCCAGAGGATAAGGTATATTGAATATACTTTAAATATTTTTTAATATACCTTTCAGGCTGTTTGAGATAGGTCTCGAATCCACCGATTTAACATGTAGATTCTAGAATTTGGAGGATCCACCAGATTTCAGACTTAGTCAATTTTTAGTGTTTCAGGATATCAGGCTACTAGACTTAATCATTTTCAGGATCTCAAACATCAGGATCAGGTCATCAGAGGACTATAGGACTTAATCACCATTGACTTCATCATGCAATAAACTAAAGACATCATCAAAACTTCATGCAAAGAATTAAAGCTCAAAAGAAAGGGGGTCCTCATTCTTAATGGGGCGATGTATGATTTGGTCACAACAGTATGACTAATGGAAGCCTATAGCCCCAATGTTATGTTGCATACTAAAATTAGGTAAGACTCAATGTAATCTCATAACCTCACCTTATATGAAAGAGGAATTACATTTAATAACCATAATGGTCATTAGGTGCTCATAAGCATATGATTTTGACTATTTTATTCAAAACAACAAACATACTCTTTGCATCCCAATATGGTATAATAACAAGAAATTAATAAATATTTTCAATTGACTAACTCATAAAGAATATGGATCAGCATACTCATTTGAATATTTTAAATTGAGCAACTCATAAAGAATATTACTATTTTCTATTCAACATGATGATTCATTTTTTTTTAAATACAACTTTTATCTTTTAGTTCCAAAATGAGGTTTAGGTGATATAGTAATAACAATAGCTAGCTTATTAGATCAACAAACATCCTATATAATACAATTGGACTTTAAATATTTGAAGTAGCCATCTACAAATATCCATTCAAACGTGGATTTATAATGCAAGTATGGATGCCATCAATAAAAAAGATTTGTATTAACCAAATATCCATATAGGCATACATCAATATCAATTGATATAAGTATAACATATATACAAAATAGCCATATAGGCTTACAAGAATTCCATATAGGCATACAATGTCAACTATATGCAATACAAAATATATTTCCTCAAATGCTATATAGGCATACAACAAAGGAACACAATAAAAAGTCATTCCCCTCTGGCTGGTGAAGAGATTAGATCACGGGCAGCCTTTGATCTTCTAGGGGATGGAGACGTACATGTGGGTGGTCTACTACGAACCTGAGGGCTGCTCCTCCTATTAAGTTCTTCCTGCATCTTTAGCTATTATAATAAAAAGTATAGACATTAATATATAGAAATTACATGTTATAAAAAATAAAATATTTAACAAAATAATCACTTATCGCTACCATATAATTTGTCTCCTCACTTGCCTCAGTAGCAAGAATAGACCGTGGTGATGTCATGTCCTATAGAAACCATCCAAATGGAAATTAAACTTCAAATCAATAATCTTTTGCTTTTTCAAAAATAAATAACTATAACAATGAATGTAAATTGAAATTTACTAATTTGCCTCATACCCCTGTTAATGCCATGGAGCTATGAATTGCAGAGGTCACACCATGCTCCATTGCCCTATGAACCTTGGGAGGTGTCTCTGCAACCTGCATCATCTGGAAATAAAACAACATTATTCAATTATAAAAACTATAATAGTGATGCAAATCATGGATCCTAACATACACACACATTCATCTAAACATGGAAGTACACACAATAAAGCACACAAGTCACATACAAAAATCTATTAAGTACAATTCATTCATTAAACTATTTATTTTATTACCTCCGTGAAGCTTTCAAGTCCACCATCGCTGGTAGGTGTTGCCATGAAATCTCCAATATTAACCTATTCAACATCCAAAATTAGATATTGGAATACCATTCATATAACAATGCTATTCACATGTAATATTTATAATTGTTTACTAGTTACATACCTCGACAGTAGATGATCTAGTGTAATATGTAGGTGGAGAACCATTGAAAACTGCATCAATGATATGACCCTAAAATTTCATTAAAATCATCAAACTAAATTAGTTAATCTTGCATTTCAAAAATGAAATTTAATAAATTAAATTCAATAAACTTGCTAATATTTACCTAAGTATCACCATCTGCTCTATAAAATTATTTTGAAAATAATTTGGCCACTTTTTGGACCCCCATCTTTTTGCACTTACCCTGCAAATGATCTGAATCATTAAAAATATTTTTAGGATCTGGAGAATCAATAGTGTGCCGAGGAATGTCTAGAATAGTCTCAAGAGGTGTTTCTTGAAACTTGACACTTCTCTCAATAAACAACTCATGTGTAGTTGGGTGAAGTAGGCAATAGCCTTTAACATCGTCTAGATATCCAACAAAGATGCAAGGTTTGGATTGTGGATCCATAGCCTTACGATGTTCTTTTGGAATGCGAGCCATAACTGGTGAAGCAGAGACTCTGAAGTGATCAACAGTTGGTTTCCATCCTTTCCAAGCTTCAAAGGGGTTGATTCCTTTCAATACATTATGTGGAACTCTATTTTGAATTTAACATGCATAGTTGATTGCTTCAACCTAGTAAGATGGTGTTAAGCCTTTAGAATGAATCATACAATTAGCCATCTCTTTTAAATATCTATTTTTGCATTTAGCAAAATCATTTTGTTGAGGGGTATAGAGAACTGTGCATTGTAACTCTATCCCTTCTGTTATGCAAAATTGCTCAAAATGGTTATTGACATACTCTCTACCATTGTCTATTCAAAGAACCTTGATTACTTTCCTCGACTGTTCTCGGCTAGAGCTTTAAAATCTTGAAAAGATTCAAACACTTATGGTTTTTGCCTAAGGAAGTAGACGCATGCGAAACATGAGAAATCATCAATGAATGTGAGAACATATCTGGCCTATGTAAAAGATGGATGGGGAAAAGCCCCTGAAACATTGCTATGAACAAGTTCTAAGACTTGTTTTGACCTCCATGTTTTCCTTTTATAAAACTTTGCTTTGGGATGTTTACCAAGTGCACAACCTTCACAAAGTCCTTTAGAAAACTCAACCTTTGGTAATCCATTAACCATTTTTTGTTAATGTAGTTGTTCAAGATAGTGGTAGTTAAGATTGCCAAACCATTCATGCCATAGTTTACTAACTTCATTTGAATGAGTTAGTAGTGCCTTTGGAGAAATATCTGTAGAAAAACTGGAGAAGGTATATAATCTAGATTGGTGATTGGCCTCTCCTATAGAAACCAATTTATTACTTTCTAATTCTCTTATCTCAACTAAATTTGGAGAGAAATGTACTCTCATTCCCTTCGCTATGTGTTATTCGATACACTGAAAGGAGATTAGTTGATAGTGAAGGTACACTTAGAACTTTTGAAAAAGCTCCACCTTCAACTTCAACAGACCCTCTCCCTTTTACCAATGCTGGGGTATCATCACCTAAGTTGACTAAAGACATTCTGTATGGCTCTAAGGATGAAAAAACAACCTAAGAATAACCCATATGATGAGTAGCACCAGAATCAATAATCCATGACAGAGATAAAGATGTAGTAACAACTAGAGATTTGCCTTTTGATATCTCTTTATCCTTAGTATTGTCCTAAGTTGATGTAGATGCCTTGAAAAAATTAGTTAACCCAATATTATTCTTTTTGAGAATATTTGAGAGACTTTCAATTTGTTTCTTCATGCATTGATGTTCATCATGCCCTAACTTTTTATAGAAGGCACATATAACCTTCTCAGTAATTGGCTAACTATATTGAGAATAATTATCCTGTTTGAAGTTGTCAATTTTATCAACTTTCTTACCATCCTTGTCCTTTTTAGTGTTCTTTTTCTTCCCTTTTGATGTCTGTGGCTTATCACTCCCTATGATTAGAGCTTGAGGCTTTGTAGACTTCAAAGAACTAATCTGAATTAGCTTTTCTTGTTCCCTTGTGAGATTGGAAATATAGTTATCTAGAGTGGGCATTTTCCATGATGCTCCAAGAGCACTTTTACTAGAATAGAAAGCTGATACAAACATAGAAAATTTAGGACCTAATTTGGAAAGTACATAAAGGATTAATTGATCCTCTTTCTTGTTAATTCCACAATCTTTTAACTGCAACTTTAAAGATTTAAAATTTTCAAAAAAATCTTCTAAGGTTGAGAAACATCTAGGACTAAGACCTAAGAGTTGATTTTCCAATTCATGACTTCTGAGTTCATTAATTTTACTGAATAATTTGTCTAAAGTATCCCAAACTTCATCGAGCGTATTAAATTCTCTACATGAAACAATAATTCAGGAGATAGATTTAAACAAAGAAAGTAAAATTCTTGGTCACACTTGTTTAAAAAAATTTCTTTCTCTTTGGTTGCATTAGGTTCTTTTGTTGTTCCCATAGTTATCCTGTATAAACCCTTGTTTTTGAGCACAAGACTTACTTTAATCTTCCAATCATTATTATTGAAAGGCGTTAAAGGTGGTATAGGAATTGTAGACTCCATGATGCTTTAGTTACTAGATAGTAGTTGCAGAATTCTATAAAAAAGAGCTAAAGAAATGCATGTGAAGACGTGAAAGGTAACACAACCCACACAGAAGCACTTCTCTAGGAAGTGTACAATATGAACACACAAGATCCCCCCCTTGATTATGTGTTCCTCCCCCTCAAATTGTGTAATGAATAGAAGAAGTGCATGTAGTCACCCTAAAGAAGCCTAATCGGGCACTTTATAAATGTAGTGCGATATCAGGTTCATTAGCTCGGGGATGAAAAAAGAACCACTTTTGCAAAAAGAATGACTTGATTTCAAGTTGTTTGGAAAAGTTATGGCCCTTTAAAAATTTTGCATTCACAAAAAAATACACCTTCTGTAAAAAGTTTCCATTGTGCTTGGAAAAAAATTGCATACAATTTTTAAGAGAAAAAAAAACTTGAGGAGAGGCAAAATTTTAGCCCCCTTAGGTAGAGCACGACCAAGAGCTTATTTATCCATGTGACCAAGAGCTAATTGCATAAAATATTGAGTCCCCCTCCCTTTTTCCTTGCTGACCTCACACCCCCTGAGTTTCTTATGTCATATGAATAGTGACATGAAACTTGGGATTAAAGTTGATGGCCTTCAGAGTCAAGAGACCAAGTCAAAACGTGCCTCCAAGTGCCAATATTCCTGCTTCTTTTCCAATTACCACTGGCAGACTGGGGTCCGCATGGACACAGCTCAGAGAGACATCAAGGAAGCTGTGAAAGATGTGGGGTCCACGTGTAAAGAGAGGTCACCTTGTGCAGAGGTGTGACTATCAATTGCAGTAACATGAAGAGCTGATTATGAGTGATCGAAAGCATCAAAGGGTAGGTCAAATGGGCCAATGTTAGTGCCTATAGGTGGGCTGTAAGGACCTGATGCAACCACTATGAAGGCTCATTTGTTGATTGAAGTGTGCTTGTATTTGATGCCTTCAGGTGTAAGGGCCGCCAATGGGCTTGAGCCAAGGCGATGCCAAGGGTGCAGGTTACCATGGAAGTCAGCCTATCCTGAGGCACAAACAATGTAGAGAACAACTTTAATGGTGTCTATTCCTCCTTTATTGCATAGCCTTTTGTGAGGTGTCAGTGCAGAGACAGGCAAACACATGCCTTTCAATGGCCTTTTCTTTGGTGTTCAAAAAAATGTGCTCAGTGGGTGATTCAAACACACAATGAACACACATGCATATTGTTAAAAGATAACAAAATCAAATGTAAACAAAATATCATAGACATGCAAACTCAACATCAATGGAAGCGATTCACACAGCGAGAAATCAACTTGACTCTGACCACACTAGCTCTGATATCATGTAGAAACTACCAAGATTGTGGAGATACAACAAGCATGAGATTGTAAGTGAAAATGAACAAATGTATTAATAGGAGAAGTTGGATACCCGACTCTCCTTAAAACAGGGATAGGTGGTGACTAACCATCCAAATGAATAGTTCAACTATCTTAGAGAATAGCGAGAGGTGTCAATAGAGTCGACACATCTACAAAACATATAACTACTTTGATATGGTCAAAGTTGACATGTGGAATGCACCTAACTATGATTAAGTTAGTATAAATGAGTTAGAATAAGAGTTTATACACCAACATAAATATTTATTATTTATCTTTTAAAAACCTTTTTCCATTTACCATATATTTAAATATTAAGGTTAATAAATAATCAATCTTAGTTATTTTATAGAAATCATGCTATTGTGGTTTTCTACATTTTATACAAATTGCATTCTCATTATTGCATTATATGTTGATGATATGTTGTTGATTGGAAATGGTAAAAGTTTGATTTCTGATTTGAAGCCTCAATTGTGAGCACAATTTGAGATGAAAGATCTTGGGGCAACGAAGTACATTTTTGGAAGGAAAATCAGAAGAGACATGGAAAATAGAAAATTGGCTAGGATAGAGTAAGTCTGAGAACATTGTGTTGGAGAGATTCAACATGGCAATTTTTAGACCATTGACTATTCCTTTTATGATGGGGAAAAAATTATCTGATGTAGGTTGTCTGAAGTCTCGCTCTGAGATGGAGGATATGAGTATAGTTCATTATGCTTGTGTAGTTGACAACTTCATGTATGCTATGGTTTGTACAAGACCAAACATTGCCCAAGCAGTGGGAGTCTTTAGTCAGTTTATGGCTAATCCAAGATAGGTACATTGCGATGCAATGAAGAGTGTTAAGATATTTGTAGGTTCCAAGTGTCCCCTATATTATCATGGTTATCCTATAGGACCTCAACATTAACTATGTATTCAAGGATATGTGGATTTAGATTGGGCAGGTGACATTGACAGTAGGAGATCCACCAATGCTTATGTGATCACTATGTTTGGTGGTGCTATTAGTTGGATGAGTAAATGACAACATGTGGTCTCTTTGTCCACTCTTGAAGCAGATTACTTTGGAGAAACTCATGCTTGTAAAGAAGCCATTTGGCTCAATAGATAGTTCTCTAATGTTGGGTTTTATGTAGGGAAGATTACTATTTGTTGTGACAGTATGAGTGCCATATGTTTGGCAAAGAATCCTACTTTCCATATGAGAACTAACCATATTGATGTCTAGTACCATTTTGTTTGTGACATGGTAGAGGATGGGAAGGCGAATCTAGAAAAAGTTTATACTTTGATGAATGTTACAGATTCCTTGAAAAAACCCATGAGCACAAAGAAGTTCAGTTGGTGTTCAGAGTCTATGGGCCTCTTAGCCCCTAGCAGTTAAATCATGTCATTCTATTGGCTCTTGCAAGGTGTTTGACAATTGTGAGAATGCTAGTAATTAAGGTGTCTATACCCATGCAATTTCCTAGCATTTATTATTTGATTGTATATTTATTTAATTACCCATATTGTATTTAATATTGGCCATCTGGTTTTGTCATTTAGTGTGAGGTGGCATGTTGACATGTCATCCCACTTGAAAGGTGACTTTGATGGTCAATTCAAAAATTGAAAATATAGGCATGTTATTTTGAGGTGGCATTATTGCCATGTGTCAGCATCTTGTGGGTTGTGTAAGAGGTTATGACATGACGGATTCTATGACATGTAAGAGCCGAAAATCTAGAGATTCTATCATAGGTGTAACAAGTGTGAAGAAGCATATTTGGATGGAGAAGGTAGGAACCCAAGTTGTACAAGAATCATTTATTAATAGTCAGTTATGACAGATACTCCTACATCTCATGTTTCTGTGGATGGAAATAATTAAGTTTTTGGACCGTTGTCCAATGAAGGAAGAAAGATCTTCCGAAGTATGTTTCTCAGACCCACACTCAGGGCAAGGGTATATGACTTGCTAGGTCAGGTTATAATATTGTTTAGTCTTTCATTGTAGTGTTTCTAGTAGCCTTTCTACAACTTTGCCTTTTCCATTTTGGGCATGTCTTGCCTTGCCTTAGGGCAATTGTTGTAATGGTCTTTTTTGTGTTGTGCTGGGGTTCTGTTATAAAGATATCAACACCCTTGTTTTCTGCTTATCATAATAAAAAATAAAATGAAATTCTAAGCTAAATAAAATAACATATTAATTTTGAGTATTTTTCATTACAATATTATTCTACATTAAATAAAATAACATATTATTTTCATTAAAATATTGTTCTTAAAAGACAAATAATAAAGTAAGTATAGTAAAATCTAAAAAATATAATGCACTTACTATTATGTGTTTGTCTACTATACTTTGCTCTTTTTTTATTTGATTTAATAAAACACTAACAAAATATAGTTATACAATATTATTGTACACTAAATAAAACAAGTGCCACGTAGTGGCTAGTACCTACCTTGTAGTGTTGTTATTATAGTATTTGTTTAGTTGTAATTTTTTTTTGTTGATTAGGTATTGGTTGTATAGACAAATTGCATTCCAATAATTAAAAAATTAATTTTTGAAGAGTGTTGAAATGTCGGGTAAATAAAATTGAAATCTCAAAAATAATCTAGGACTAAAATATTTCTTTAACTATAAAACTAAACTTTACAAAGCCTATTAAATAACAAATCTATTTCTTTAAAATGTAATAATACTAATACTTTTATAATTGAAAATGCATTAAATGCATTAAAATATTGTATGCTTGAAAAATAATATTAAAATATTGTAAGTTTGAAGATTAAAATAAAAAATGTAATAACACGGCGAAATATTTTTCGTGAAATAATCTAATTTCATAAAATAAAATGTGTAGAACCCTAACCTTAGTTAGGTGTGGAGAGATTTGAAATGTCTGTGTAACATATTAAAATGTAATAATATTGAATACTATTACAATTTAAAATGTAATAAAATATTGTAAGTTTGAAGAATAATTACACAATATATTATAACAATAAAATTGAAATCCCCAAAATAATCTAATTTCACAAAATAAAATATGTAATAAAATTGAATACTATTACAATTTAAAATACATTAAAATATTGTAAGTTTGAAGAATAATTACACAATATAATAACAATAATATATTTATATTTAGATCACTACACTTAGTCACTTAATTTTTTTGTTTAAGTAATAATAGCAAGTACCTTTAGAGAACTTTTGACTAAATAAAATTGAAATCCTATATTTTTAACTCTTGAGTAAATAAAATTGAAATCCCCCAAAAATAATCTAATTTCATAAAATAAAATGTGTAGAACTCTAACCCTAGTTGGGTGTGGAGAGATTTGAAATGTCTACCTAACATATTAAAATATAATAATATTGAATACTATTACAATTTAAAATGTATTAAAATGTTGTAAGTTTGAAGAATAATTACACAATATAATAACAATAACATATTCATATTTAGATCACTACACTTAGTCACTTTTTTTTTTTTAAGTAATAATAGTAAGTATTTTTAGAGAACATGATTTTAATTAATCTAATATTGTGGTTTAGTAATAATTTTTTTAAAAATAAACAATTGTTTATCATTTCAAATTTGTAACTATTATATTTCAGGAACTAAATTTATAAGGAAAAATTTATGTGAATTCGTTTTGAAATGTCTTGGGTAAATAAAATTGAAATCTCAAAAATAATTTAATTTGGTAAAAATAAAATAACACTAAAATATTTACTTAGCTATAAAACTAAACTTTACAAATCTTATTAAATAACACAAATATTTCATTAACTATAAAACTAAACTTTACAAAGCTTGGATATTTGTATAAAGTGGAGATTTTAACTCTTTGAGTAAATAAAATTGAAATCCCAAAAATAATCTAATTTCATAAAATAAAATGTGTAGAACCCTATATTTTTAATAGTATTATTAATATTATAACTTTGTCGCTTTGACAAAAATTAAATTCATAAAAACTAATGATTCTTCCCTCTCATAATTATCGCCATCTATTTAGGCATGACTTAACTAGTGGGAGACAAAATTTGTGTTCATAATTTGTTTACTTGCCATAGCCTCCCCTCCAACCAAAATTCTATCCGCATTTATAGTTTTTTGTTGCATTATCTAACAATCTGCAGAGAAGATGTCATTTTTTTTCAGCCAATGACAATACAGATAAATCATTTTTCAATAATTTTTTGTAAAAAAATTACATGTTGACATAGGAAAAGTACAAATTTAAATCAAATTTGCTCGACAAGAAAAATAATCCTATCTTTTGACTGCTTTGCAATCAATAGATTAATAACTAGATAAGTGTGAACTCATTGCAATAGTACCAGCCGAAGGCAGGTACTTATAACATATTAATTTCTAATATTTTATTAAAATAACTCTACAATAAATAAGACAACTTATGGTTATTCTTATATGCATTCATTTAATAAAAATATGTTGAATATATATTTTAAATTTGAAACACTTACTTCATAATTTTACATATATATATGATTTTAAAAATATATATGTGAACTCTAATTTATTTTTATGTGCACCTTGATAGTCATCCCCCTTAATGTCATGGTACAAAACCTATTTTAATCTTTCTAATTTCAGCACTGGCAACATAAAATAGGAAAAGGTCTTCGGTGTTCCCATTTATACAATGGCAGAATTCGGAAATCTAACCTCTGGAGATGTTAAATTGTGGTTGACGGGCCCAAATGAGGAAAAATACGAAAGAAATCTAGTTTATCTCCATTCTGTGATTCTGAAAAGATCGGAGTTCTTTCAAGTCAAGATGTCCGAGCGGTGGTCATCGGATAAGCCAAGTGAAATAAGGGTAACTACTTCTCATAACTTTGATGACTATTTAAAATGCATTGAACTCATGTATGGAAACGTGTGTATTTCTCCAATGTTGAGGAATGCATAGCTATCCTTTCAGTTGCTTCTGAGTTGTTGGCTGATGACTGCATCAACAAATGCATGGAATATTTGGAAGCCGTTCGCTGGAGTGCTAAGCAAGAATCTCGAATTCGAGATGTGCTCTCTTGTCTGGGATTGGAACTTTTACCAGATTTAGCTGCCAGGTTTGATAAGGAGGACGACGAACATATAATTTTTGTAGAAAGAATGATCAATCAAATGGTCTCTATTATTAAAATTCACCAGCAGGCTAGCAAAAACTGGCAAACTGCGGAGAAATATATAGTGGGCATCTTCGAGGGAAATACATCTAGAGATGTTTTGGAAGTATGTGAGCGTGTGCTTTTGCAAGGGTTCAAATCATCCATCCATTCTCGTAATCTGTCAAGTATAAGGTTGCTCTTTAAATTTATTGGCAGTGTGATGGAGAGATACTCAAAGATGCATTCATTGCTTTTTGTGAAGATTCAATATTTAGGGAGTATTTAAACCGAGATTACAACACCACAGAATACGGTGAAGATGTGTTCTACACTGTAATGTGGTTTATGAAGGCCACAGGAGACGGAAAGATCATAATTTCAAGAGATTCTTGAATTTCTTTTCTCACAAATTCGTTACCAATCATGGCAGGGTTATGTAAGGGAAAACTTGCCAAATTTGGTGAGCTTGATAAAGCAGTGCTTAACATCGTTGAGAGCCTCCCTCTACTGGACAAGAAACGTATTTGTGTAGAATGGACAGAGGTTTACAACGGTTATATGATCGATATTACTACGCCATTTACGTTGTTTAAAGACCTGCAGGGTGCCCATTACAAATCGACATTAAAGCGCAAGTACAGTTCTCTATGATGTTTTATTAAATCTTGAATAATCTTTTGATAAAAGGTGCTGACCGCGCAACTATAGTTCGCAGTCAGTTTTTTTCTTAGAAGAAGATTTGGACGCTTTTTTAGGAGATGGTTTAGGTCCTTTTTGTAGTTATTTTTGCTTAATTATAAGATGCATGCTTAGCGATCAGATTATTTTTAGTTGCAAAAACTCTCTAAATAATAGTCGTTGTATTGTTCTTTTATATGCGAATAAGATAGAATAAAAGCAGTGTAAAAAGCTGCAATTTTCAGCAACATTCAGTTTCGGTCACCTAAATTCAAAGCTGTCTATAGAGTTTTTATTTCTTCTGTAGGTTGTTCACTTTAATGATATGTGCTGCTATATATTATTTTTATTTTATTGTTGAGTGTGAGCTTTATATTTGTTGCAAGTGGTATCTTTTTTTTTATTTTTGGTTGCAATTGTCTGGTTTAAAGAACAGGGCCTGTTTCAGAATCTTCGCTCCGATCTTTAGTCATTTGCTATTGGACGACAGTTAGTGTTTGAGCTATGACAGTTTTTCAATTTGGGAAGTGTCTGCCATGCTTCATGCATTTTGGTCACAGAGAAGTTAATATACTTGTTTTCTTCTATTTATCGTTGTCTGACACAGTTACTATGGTGCTTAAAAGATTATTATATTTTTCTATTTAATAAAATGTTTAGAAAAATAATCGTGTTTGTTGTTCTTAAAAAATTAATGAGTGTTTGTGTAAAAAGATCTATGGTGAGTATATATGACAAACACATTGTAAGATTCACATGTATTATGAACTTTTAACACCAAATTATATCCAAATTATATTGTTTAAAACTAGTATAGATATCTTTAATACATCTATCTAAAAGACACCTCAGGTAAAGCTGGTTAAGCTCTTCCTCTAAAAGATGTTAAGAGATTTATCAATATGAAGTGCCTATAGAGTAATATCTTTCAATGTCTTTTTTAAATAGATGTACTTAAAATATCTATATTAGAGACAAAACACAAATAAATAAACAAATAGATGTTAAAAGACACAAAGCTATATTGTTTTATTTAAGAGTTATTTTTTTTAACTTTAAAACTATTTATTTAGTTAAAGAGCTATTTTGTTTTACTTTAAACACAAATTTTTAACTAAATTATTCAAGAGCTATTTTATTTTATCTACATTATTTAGATTTTATTTTTTGGTAATGCATTTATTTTATTTTTCTTTTCAAAAGAATAATATATATTTCATAGTTATGTGTAAATTTGATTCTACTTTTAATAAAGTTATTATTTATT
The DNA here is from genome assembly GCA_027924645.1 of Cunninghamia lanceolata. Taxonomy (NCBI): domain Eukaryota; kingdom Viridiplantae; phylum Streptophyta; class Pinopsida; order Cupressales; family Cupressaceae; genus Cunninghamia; species Cunninghamia lanceolata. The sequence continues at coordinate 873,283 of BSBN01000413.1, forward strand.
ATTTATTTAGGAGTTTATTTTATTTTATTTTAGGATTAGTTTATTTAATACATATATCTATGGACACATATTTTAGTTTCTTAAATATATGCCGGTTGTGTTTTAGTTTTTAGCTACATGATCATAGATGACACTCTATGCATAACTACCACAATGTTGCATGCCTCTCAACATAATTAAATTCACACAATTATATTTCTTGGAACTAGCATGCTTTTTCTCATCAATACTAAACTTTCATTTTCATCTTCAACCTTGCCAATAGTATCATGTATGAACAAGAGCCGAAGTTTCTGCCAAAATGTTCATAATAGTCATGTTTTAATTTGTTGTGTTTGCTTAGTTTTAGCAACAATGTTGATAATATAATAACTTTATAATAATCTTGATATTTGTCAATTTTTTGGTTTAAGTCAGAGTTGACTATTTAAAAAATTATAATAAGTTTTTTAGTATGAGAATTAATTCTTGTAAAAAATATAATAATTTTTTGGTATCATTTAAATTAAATTATTGAAAATATTTCATTAAAAACTAATTATTAGAGAAAATAATTAATAGCATAAGTGTGTTAACAAAACCTATTAAAGAGCCCACATATAAAAATAGTTACACCAGAGGAGTGATCCTACATAAAAACAAAATAGAGCCACATAGTTTTTTTTAGTATAGATAGTTTATTAAATCAATGAAGAGAGAACTTTAATTGGTAAGGGCACTATGCAGCATTTTTCTTCTTTTTTCTTACCAAATGAAACTATGAAGTGATACAATGCTGTTATTATTTATAGAAGATTAGATTAGGCATTGTGTATTATTATTGCACTTAAAGTGTACCTTAAATTATACAATGTATAAATTATAATTTATTTAGTATTCTTATTGCATAAAAAAATCATTGAAAACCAAGCCTAAATTTTTAAATAAATTAATATTAGTAGGGTTAGGGTTCTTCAATCTTTAAAAGCCACAAAGAAAATAAATATTTAGTTGAATGACCTTTGTTTTAGATTTTTAGTATGGGAATTAATTTCTTTACAAAATTATAATAAGTTTTTAGTATCATTTAGATTAAATTATTAAAAATATTTCATTAAAAAACTAATTATTAGAACTTAACAATTAATTAAAAAAGAAAAACTTTATTTTAGTTTACTGAAAGTAAACAAATATGCAACTACACATGATTGATATGCAAATATAAAAGTAGTAGTTCCCTTATTTCTAAATAAAAAAATCATTGATTAAACAAAAACATGATTTTAAGCAAGTGCCATGTTACCTACCTTGTAGTGTTGTAATTATAGTGTGTGTTTTAATTGTAATTGTAGTTGTGCTTTACTTTTAATTTTTAATTGATTAGGTAAACTTCAAATTTACTTTTTGTCAAACCAACAATATTAATTATATTATTAATATTTATTATAACACTTAGATATATTATTTTAATTGATAATATTTGTCTTAGTTTTTTTTTTATAATAAATATTTGTTGTATAGACAAATTGGATTCAAATAATATTAAACAAATATTTTTTTTTAAAGTCAAAATAAATATTATAACAAAATTGTATTATTTATAGTATAATTTATAATTTTTTAAGTTTAAATATTAATGAAATAGTATAATTAATTTTTGATTGATAATAAACAATGTTTATATTATAAACATGATAATAATATATTTATATTATTACATTATTCTAATATTCTAATATTTTTATATAGTAGTATATTATATATATTTTTATATAGTATTATACTATAATTTTAAAAATCTAAGCCAAAAGATTGATGATTGATTTTTCAATAATATGTGTTAAAATATTTGCATATAGACTTAGGAAAATTTAATATTTGTTTAACGTTTAAAAAAATACTTTCTTGTCATTGGTTTATTCATCAAATATTTGCATATAGATTTAGGAAAAATTTAATATTTGTTTACTTTAAAAATACTAGATAATAAAAATTGATTGGTCAGTCTGCCACTGCCTTTCCATAAGCCAATATTACTGCCATTATTGTAATGGATGCACATTAATCACCCTAATAAAACATATTTTTCAAATATGTTTTGTTATAATATTTGCATCTATATAATAGCAATAGCTAAATATTTTTATTAATAACTAGTTAAGAACCTTGCCTATAATTTCCTACAAAAACTAATAAAAGCAAAGCTTAAGACTATCTATCATATTTAAATAGAAACTATTAGAGTTTTATTATCTTGACTTCCTAGTTTAACCTTGTAATCACTACAACATTGTGCCAAATTCTTCCTTTCATAGCTTTTAGCATACTCGCTTATATTTATTACAGCTTAGCTTATAAGTATTTTAGTAAATATTTCTCTAACCTATAAATGTCTTGATTGGCAAATAGAATTATGTAGGATTGCATAACATTTGAATGACATTATCATAACAAATTACTGGTCTTAAATTATGCATGCTTGCGCAACTCAGATTTTTTATGAACTGAGATTTCTTTCTTGTATTTGCACAAACAGTTACGTATGCACTTTGTCTTAAAACATTCAGCTAATTAGATTTAAGATCTTAAAGTATGTGCATCATTACTAGCATCTAAATTCGAGTAATCTTATTATCACATTTCTTTATATAATTATATTTGTTGTTTCTAAAAAAATTAATGAGTATTTGTGTGTAAAAGGGTCATTAAATTGTATATGGTGAGTATAAATGACAAACATACATTGTAAGATTCATATGTATTATGAGCTTTTCACATATAACATCAAACTATATCCAAATGTTATTTTTAAAACTAGTATAGATATCTTAAATACATTTTATCTAATAGATGCTATAAGATCTATCAATATGAAGTATTTATAGAGTAATATTTATCAATGTCTTTTAAATAGATGTACTAAAATATCTATAATAGAGACAAACACACACACAAGAAAATACATGATAAAAGACACAAAACTATTTTGTTTTATTTAACTAAATTATTTGTTTTACTTTAGACACATAGATTTTTAACTAAATTATTTAAGAGTTATTTTATTTTATCTACATTAATTACTTTTTATTTTTTGATAATACATTTGTTTTATTTTTCTTTTCAAAAGAATTATATAAATTTCATAGTTATATGTAAATTTTTATTCTACTTTTAGAAAAGATACTATTTGTTATTTACTTATGAGTTATTTTATTTTATTTTAGGATCAATTTATTTAGTAATACATATATGGACACATATTTTAGTTTCTTAAATATATGTGTTGTATTTTAATTTTTATGTACATGGTCATAACATGGCACTCTATTCACACAAATATATTTATTAGCATGAGTCTGTTTTTTTCTCATCAATACTAAACTTTTATTTTCATCTTTAACCTTTCTAATTGTCTCATGTATAGGTAGAGACAAAGCTTAAAGATAGCCATCATGTTTAAGTAGAGACTATTAGAGAGTTTTATTATCTTGACTTCTTAAGATGGGCATTTGCAAAGTGAGAAAAGTTTCATAGCTTAACATCAACTACAGTAGCCTCAATAACTATTCAAACCACCTAAAGAAATATCAACATTTCAGCTCATGAGTCATGTTATGTAGGGGTACCTTTGGAGACCACAAGTAGAATTTATTTTTTCGAGTATTATTAGATTTAAAACTACCACCTGTTTGGTGAGAGATGTCCATTCAAGTTGTCTGTGATTATCTTTATGCCTAACACAACAAATTATATGTGTAGGTAATTTCAGGATTTTTAGAAAAATAATCTCCCCTTTGACCAAAGTGTGTGAGAACATTGATAAGGCTATTTCGGAGGTGGCTATAGCTAATGCCAGGGATCCATCAATCAGAACACAACTTGGACATCAATGTACAATTCGATGATCAAGGTGTGGAAAATTTTGAAGCCAATTTCAATAGGAAGTCTTTCAAATCTAAGCAAAGCTAAAGTGGACAGAATGCTAGTGAGATGGCAGTTGCTTGATGTTTCAATGGTCAAAATGAATTTTGACAGGGTGTGTTGAGGTAATTCTAGGCCCTTGGGTATAGGATGTGTCATTAGAACTTATCAAGGAAAGCTTATAATTGCCAAAACTACGAAAATTCAACTCGATACAAACAATATTGCGGAAGCTTGGGTGCTCTTGCATGACCTACAACTGGCTACGTCTTCGGGTTTTAAAGAATTTTGGATTGTAGATGATTCACTAAACATAATTAATGCTATAAGATCAAAACATTTAGAATTTTGGAGGGTGGAATATGTTTTGTCTCAAGCAAGGCAGTTGGTTCAACATCTTAACAACTTTTAGGTTTCTCATTGTTTTAGAGAGGCCAATCAAGTTACAAATTGGTTAGCCAATAAGGCTATCGATCAACGTCCAGATGAATGGATAGACTTGCTGAAGCAAGTCGATATCCCTCAACAGCTAAATCTCTACTTAGAGCATGATGTGGGTGGCTGCCATGTTAGGTCACTCTTCGTGGGTGTTGAGCTGTGTAGCCAAAAGGTGATGATTAGACAGACTATGGGTAGGGATTCAGCTGATGTCAATTGAGGGGGCAAACGAAATGATTACATCCATAGAATGTCATTCCTAGAGTGCATCCTCATATATGGGACAATATTTTTAATTTTGATGTGTATCTTTTTCTAGATCGCGACGTATAGATCATGGCTTCATTCATTTATGGTGTTAAGTTTTGGTGATGGATGGGACTTCTTGTGTCTGGATGGTGACTTAAATTTTATTACAGACATGAAGTAGATTAGAGGGTGATGGAAGTTCTAGTGACATCACCACCAACAGTTGTTTTCTACCTCAACTAATATGAATTTTAAGAGACTATTTTCTCACAATGCGATAGGTTTTTAATCTGTGAAGTGAAAGCTTTTCATTCTCTGTAAGACCACAAAAAGTGAATATTGGATCCTAATTTCAAGAATTTAAGTTTGTTGCAATGCAATCTATCTCCTTTAATGAAGTTGGATAAGTGATGACGGGCTTGATTGACAGTCTCCTGGCTATATATAGCCTCCATCATTCCTTTTTTTATTCACCCATTGTTCGGATATCTTTTTCAACCCTATTCTGTTAGCTTTTGTATTTTTGTTTTTCTTTGCATTTGTTTGTAGATGCACTTTGGAGGATGACAAAGTAAACTCTCAACTTTTTTTCTTTCCCCTTCCATGAGAGCTAGTCATCTGAAGGCAGGTGAGGATCATTGATTTAACTGAGATATTCAAGATTGATAGCATGCTAGCCCAATTTGCTATCTAGAATGTCTGCAGCCAGAAGTGGCTCAACGAGGAGAAAGACCGAGAGCTTCGATGGTTTGATATTGTGTCAACCTTCCTTTCTAGTATCATGGAATTTATCTTATATGGAAACTTTGTGCATGCTATTGCAACCAGGTTGATCTTCAAGTACTTGTATACTGTAGAGAGATGGGATGATGCAATTCGAGATAATGACCTACTAGCAGGCGATGTAGCAACTTCGCACGACACAAGCCTTTGAATGCACTTACAAAGCCATACAAAGGGTTTTGGTATGTAGGTGCATAAATGAATTGGAGAGAGCTCTCAAAGGCCATAACTATATTATACCTAAAGCCATGAGAAAAAGATGCAAAGATGTATTTCTCTCCATCAGGTTTCTTCGCATGAATGCCCCCAATTGGGTACACCATCATGTAGGAGCCCATTGTGCCTACGGTGAGTGGGTTGGACCACCCATGTCTCTGAGGTGGTGGACTTTTCTTAACATGGCTTGTGAGTTCTCCAGTTTTCTATTTTGATCTCTTCGTGTGTTTCTCACTTTCTGAGCCTACAATTTTATTTTGTTCCTGGCTGGTTCGATGTTGGTTTTTTATTTTTTTTTGGCTCTAGCTTGGCTATGGATTCATGTATATGTATATAAATTATGTACTTCTCTTTTATTTAGATCAATATATGTCTTAGGGCTTTTACTACCCTCTTTTACAAAAAAAATTTAAATTCTTTGGTCTGCTTCCCACATTTAAGGTCCCCACATCCACATCCCAACATCCATCCTTGTACGAGGTACCCATCACCTCCACCTCATTTCTACATCCTTTAGCTTCTTATCAACCACATTACTCATCCCCTTATGCCACTTATCCAAATCACTCCTATCATTATCCACCAACCATGCTATTGACCTAACTATTTACTCCACCATCTAATTCTCCCACTAAATCCAAACCATCCTTCTCAAACTTTTTCCAAGGTCTCCTAGCTCAAGATCTCAAGAAAAAAAATGAACTTGTAGAGTCATGTCACCCCGCTTCTCCAAATCCACCCAAATTTAACATTGGTGATGCCATAATGCACCTAACACCCATCAAAACTACACCATCATCTCCTTCCTTCCTATCCAATTTTTTTGTCCAAAACATCTCCCTCTCCCCAATCTACCCCATTAGAGAATCCTATTTAAATAATTTAAACTATATGGTCATCTCCCATCACATCATCTATTCAAATTTGTCTATGTCAAGAGCTTAGTCCAAATCATGTCCAACCATCCAACCCCCATCTAAATAATGATCCAAGCATCCCACATTCCCAATCCCACACCATCTCCTATTGATCTAGGTCATCACCCCCTATCGATCCTTCACCATCTCCCATCATCTTGTCACCATTGCCAATCGATCCCATCCCAAATCCACTATCCTATCCTCTTGGTCTAACTACTTTCATCTGTGGTGGTCCCCTTGTAAGTGAGGAACAAGTTATATCAACCATTCATACTCCCCCATCTAATAATGGAGTCACGTCTTGTTTCCAGAACAATAAACATCCCATGACACATAGAATGATCCATTACATGAGATACCAAGGTAAAGGCTTAGGCCTTCACAAACAAGGAATATTGGATCCTATCCATGTCAAAACTCATCCACAATCTATAACAAGCCATCTCTTATTACCCATAATTAACCATCTTAATTAACATTAAGAGTAAGTCATGATTAACTTAATCATAGTTAAGCAAGAAATAAATCAATTTCATAATCAAATTAAACATGCATATCTTTTTTGGATATTCAAAATTTGAAACGTACAAGAAATCCAGAGATAACATATTAGTGAATACCTTTCACTATACATTTACAAGTTATGCTCATGGCATCAATGATAAATTACATATAATACTGAATATCAAGTTATATAAGAGAATGTACCATATCTAGAATTTTGACATTTGTGTTCATAAGCCTCAGCTAGTCTTCTGCTTGGAAAGGAGAGCATCACCCGAGTGCTTTTCCTCCAACCATAGACTGGTAGTCCCCTGCACAACTTCCTTCCTAGTAGCAGCCCTACCCTTCATTAAGTGAATAGATATAATGAAACAATTAGTTTTCCATCTGAGTATTTGGTGTTGTGTCCTTCATAATACTTCATGATCATTCAACTATAGTTCCACTCTAACTATGTATGACACTATTGGAAGTATTATTCCATTTAGAGAATAGTGAACCAACTAATACATGCATAGACGAATGCATTACTTTGGAAAAAGATTTACATACGTAAATGTTTAATAATGAACCTAGTCAAATGTTGACACACCTCAACTCGACTTTGAAGATGTCTCATCCTATAATGTTCATAATTTCACCTTTCTAGGTTTTGGAAAAGATGGGTTCTTTTCTCGCATAGTCCATCTATCTTGGACTTTTGACTCTGATTCTAAGAGTACATCATTATTCATATTATGGTGTTAAGCAATAGGGAATCTTTGACTCCACATCACCCCTTTCCCCTGCTTTCTTTTGCAAGATCACTATTTTAGTTTATATGACCAACCCTGGTCTAGGTTTCTATAGTTATCTTGTTTCAAGGTTTTCATCAAATCACATTGGTTATAACATATACGATTATAGACTATCAAGTAGTCAATATAAAATAGTCTTTAATCAAATATTTCAAAGGGTTCTTGTCACCCTATGCTTCCTTCACGAAGCATTCCAATTAATAAAGAAATACAAACATAATATGTTTTCAATCAAGACTGTTTACTCCCTTAACACACAAAAGTTGGCATGCACTTAATGCAATCACTACATTGTTTACAATAACCATTTGTTATCCCTTCATGGATATTAAAGGGCTTATTACCATTATCTTTATTCAAGATTACACTTGAAGGCATAAGAATGTTGTCTTATATGAGAAAACAAGTGTTTTACTATTAATTCCATGTACCTCAAGAACCACCTTGGCTAGGCATTGTTGATCATATTGACCTTCAAAAATGTCTATTCTTAGTATTAAGTGTGATCTTTGGCCTAAATACAATCTTAGATTTTAAGAAAGCAATGGCTCATGATTAGTTCACATAGCTTAGAGCCAGCTAATATAGTTATCATTATTCACAATCTTTATTACTATATAGCTTGGCATCTTGACCAACTTGACAACCTTTGTCATTATATAACATGAAAATGATAAGATATAATAACATAGTATTATTATTACTTTGACCGTATAGGTTGAAACTAATTATCAACGGAGTTATCATATATGATAACATGGTATTATACATGCATTCAACCTTAATAGCCTTAGACATAGAAATGGTACTATTAATGATAGTAATTGCATAGTACATATGCTTGTTGTTAAGGCCTTACCAAAACATGAAACATGTAAATACCATCTTTTATATTAACACTACCATCGATAACCATTGAGTGGTCAAATTTTTATTGGTTAAAGCCTACATTATATCACATGACTACACACAGAGTCTTACCTAGAATAGTATGTTTACAACTAAATATGGCTTGCTAAGAAAACAAGGTTGTCAAGGTGAGCTCACTCCTTCCCATGAGCTCACATCTTTCATTTTTTTGTCTAAAACTTCTACAAAGAAATACAATATTAACCCTTTTTTCTCTGCATGACATCAGAATAACCATAAACTCTTGTCTTGCATGCCAAATTTTGTTGATCTTCCTAATTGCCACCCTTCCCTTCAGAGTGGAAAGTTAGTTGGCACCTATTGTGCCATCCTCTCGAGTATCTCAGCTCCTCAAAAGCCTTATTCCAATTCAATAGTGTTGGCAAGGATAAGCTTTAGCTAAGTTCACAACTAGCCCACTCACTCCACCTTTCATGGGTAGTGAGGTGGTGTACAACAAGAGCACTCAAGCTTGATATTATTGTTGGGAATTAAGGTGTCTCAACCTTGGTAATTCCTTGCATTGTTTATGTTTGTATTTATTAATTCATTGTCTATGTTGTAAATCAATTGTAAATTCTATATTGTCATATTGTGGGATGTGGCATGGTGATGTGTCATCCTACATGGAAGATGACAACTTGTAATTTTGTCCTCACATGAGGAGATAGGCGTCCCACTTTGTGGTAGGAGAATTTTTCCATGTGTCACCATCTTGGATGTTGTGTAAGGGAATATTGACTGTATTGGTCATGACATATTCCTATGACGAAGTTATGACATGTAAGAGTTGGAAATAGAAGCTTGTAAGATAGGTGAAGACATGTGTCATGAAACATCTTTGAAAAAGGCATATTTGGGCATCCCAAGGTCAACTATGACATGTTGTAAGAGAATATTCTATTTATAGCCTATGTATGATAGATTCTCTTACAGCTATAAGTTATGATAGCTATGATAGATTCTATAATGGTCATAAGAGTCGTCAGAGCATCTGTCATAGCCCATTTTGAAAATAGGTGAATTTTATTGGATGGGAGATGTGGACAAGTGTCAGGAACATTCTACAATATTGATCAAGTGTCCCTAGGCATCAGTTTTGGGCCATGAGGCCAAGTTGGATGCCCATTCCAAGATAGGTCCAATATTGCCTTATATATTCTATATAAACAGGTGTTTGGAGGAGGAAATGTATTACAGATTTTACATATACTGTTATGCTACTGGATTGACTCCAAACATTAGTGTCAAAGACCATTGAAGCTTGCACTGCAAGTGTATTGTAAAAATTATTCTGTTTTGATAATACATTGTGCAAGTTTCTGAGTGTGAGGTTTTTCACCTGATAAGGGTTTTCCCCACCATGTATCTTGTCTCTCTTCTTTTGTCTTCCTTCTGGTTCTATGTGTATTGCTGCAAATCTCATGTTAATGGTTTAACATTTCTGTAATAGTTAGGATTAAATTGAATTTACATAGCTCTCCCCTCATTAGATTAGTGTAGGAAGCGATTTACACCCACCTAGCTTCCTTTCAGTTGGTATTAGAGCTTGATCACCTTTGGTCCTAGTTGTTGGGTAGGAGTTTTTTGCGCTGATCTTAAGTTGAGTGGGAGTCTGTGTAGAGTATTCTGAATCTTATTGTAGAAAGGAGATGGCAAGCATATCCAGAAGGATAGAGGTGGAGAAAAGTAATTTCAAGTTGTGGAAGCTCAAGATGGAAGACATGCTTGTAGACCGAGACCTCTGGGAAACTATTAGTGGTACAAAACTAGCTAAGGGTCTCATAATACTTAGTCTTGTTGATTCTGTGTTGTTAAATGTCCATGAGGAGGCCACTGCAAACTTGTTGTGGAAGAAGTTGGGAAATGTGTATCAAAAGAAATCTCTGGGTAACAAACTTTTCCTGAGAAAGAAGTTATATTCTCTTTGAATGGAGGATGGAGGATCTATTGTAGAATGTATATGAATGTTTTTAACATGCTGGTTGCTTAATTAACATCTGTTGGTGTGAAAATGGAGGAGGAGGATCGATGTATGACCCTTCTTTGTTCTCTACCAGATTCGTGGGATCATCTTGTCATGGCTATTGGAAGCACCACGTCCACATTCAAAATGGATGAAGTGGTTTCTTCACTGTTGTTTGAAGAGATATGGAGAAAGCCTTTTGAGGCGGCCAAAGAGGCTCTTCGAGTCCATGGAAGACCCAAGGAGAAAGGGAAAAAGAAGGACAAGAATGCTGAGAAGGGTAGATCCAAATCTCATGGGAGATCTAAATCTCTTGGAAAGTCCAAGGCTCTATGTTGGAACTGTGGAAAAACTGGGCATTTCTGAAAGGAATGCAAAGAGGAAAAGAAAAAGAAGAAGAAAGCTCCTGATTCAAATTCTGACAAGTCACAAGATGATGGTGATGCCTTCATCGCAGCCATGGCAACCCATGCATTTGATGATGTGTGGCTGATTGATTCTGGTGCATAATTCCACATGACCTCGCATTAAGACTAGTTTACCAAGTATGAGGACTTCGATGGTGGAAAGGTGTACCTCAGTGACAACTCTCATCTGAAGATTGTTGGTTGAGGAAGAGTCTCTATTCAATTCCATAATGGACGAGTGAAGGGGATCTCTGGGGTTATGCACATCCTAGACTTAGCACTGAACCTTTTTTCTATAAGTATGTTGAATGATGCAGGTGTGCAGGTTGTCTTTTCGAAAGAAGGATACAAGATGACTAGAACAACTATGGTGCTTGCTAAGGGTACTAGCAGAGGTACTTTGTTTTAGCTAGAGGCATGAATTTCACAATGTAATAGTTCTTCTGACTCAAGGAAGAGGGCAACAGTCACTTCATCCCCACCATCTAAACAAGTAGTGAAGAAATCTGTTGTATGTAGTCCTGATGGTTGTAATCATGCCTTGGAAGTTAAGCTTCCTGCTGAGACAATGTTATGGCATAAGAGATTTGGCCACATTGGTAAGAAGGATCTGTGTGCCCTAAAAAATAAGAACTTCGTTGAGGGTTTAGATGATTGTAATCTTAAGTTTGACTTTTGCAAACATTGCATATATGGAAAACAAAACTGTGTTCAATTTTACTTGAGTTCCCATAAGTCTTCTGGTGTGTTGGACCTTTTTCATTCTGATGTATTTGGTCCTATTAGTGTTCTTTCATTATCAAAATCTGTATATTTTGTATCTTTTATAGATGACCAAAGTAGAAGGCCATGGATTTATTTTCTCAGAAGCAAATCTGAAGTCTACAGCAAGTTTAAGGAGTTTAAAGCTTTTTCTAAAAATCAGACTAGTAAAAAGATTAAATGTTTGAAAACTGACAATGGTGGTGAGTTTTGTTCTACAGAATTCCATAAATATTGTAAGGAACTTGGGATTGAAAGGCATAAGACAACTCCATACACCCCACAACAAAATGGGGTTTCAGAGAGGATGAACATGACACTGATGGAGAAGGCTAGGAGTATGCTTAGTGGAGCTAACCTAGAACAAAAGTTTTAGGCTAAAGCTATTGCCATTTCTTGCTACATGGTAAATAGATCTCCTACATTAGCTCTTGTTGGTAAGACACCCATGGAGGTGTGTTCTGGTAGAAAGCCTTCAGTAAGGCATCTTCATGTTTTTGGTTGTGAGGCATATGCAAGTGTGCCTAGGGAGAAGTGATTAAAATCGGAGAGCAAGGCTGTTAAGTGTATCTTCATTGGCTATAGTGTCGGTGTGAAAGGATACAAGATTTGGGACCCTGTGGCTGAAAAAGTGTTGTATAGCAAAAGTGTCATCTTCAGAGAGCTTACACCTTCTTCCACTATTTATAGCCAGAAGAAAAAAAAAGAAAGAGGATGTTGTCCAATTTCCTACTACCCCTAAGAAGACTGAACAGAAAGACAATGTTGGACTTGATGATGAGGAGAGCCCTAGCAGCTCTGAAAGCTTAGATGAAGAAGCTAAAGCTCAACCTCAGCTCTTGAGGAGTTCTACACAGATAAGAAAGCAACCTGAAAGGTTTGGTTTTACATTGCTTGATTCTAGTTGTGCTTATGCTTTGATTACTAATAATGATGAACCTAGAACTATATTAGAGGCTATGGAGATGAAGGATGTAGGTTCTTGGAAGGAGGCCATGGAGGATGAAATGGCTTCTTTCAAAAAGAAACAAACTTGGGACTTGGTGCCTTTGCCTCCTAGATAGAAACCCATTGGATGCAAATGGGTGTTCAAGAAGAAATTTGGTGCAGATGACAGTGTTGAGAAGTATAAGGCCAGGTTGTTTGTGAAGGGGTATTCACAAGTGGAGGGTATAGATTATGGTGAGATCTTCTATCCTCTTGCAAAGCTGGCATCCATTCGATTCCTATTGTCTCTCACAGCAGCTTATGACCTGGAGGTAGAACAGATGGATGTGAAGACAACTTTCCTTCATGGTGACTTGGAGGAAGAAATCTACATGTCACAGCTCGAGCATTACATGGTGAAAAGTAAATAAAATTTGGTTTACAAGTTAAAGAAGTCTTTGTATGGTTTGAAGCAGTCTCTTAGGAGGTGGTACTTGAAGTTTGATTTCTTTGTGTTGTCAATTGGATTTGTGAGATCAAAATTGGATCACTATGTGTATTATAAGTTTGATGGTGATCGTATTCTCATTGTTGCATTGTATGTTGATGATATGTTGCTCATTGGGAAGGGTAAGAATATGATTTTTTATTTTAAATCTCAATTGTCAGCACAGTTTGAAATGAAAAATTTAGGGGCAGCTAGGTACATTCTAGGAATAGAAATCAAAAGAGACAGAACTAACAAAAAACTTTGGTTAAGCTAGAGTAAGTATGTGAAGACCGTGTTGGATAGGTTCAGCATGGCAGATTGTAGATTGTTGTGTGTTCCTATTTCTTTGGAGACAAAGTTGTCTATTGAGGATTGTCCAAAATCTCCTAGTGAGGTGGAGGACATGAGTAGAGTACCTTATGCTAGTGTTGTTGGTAGTTTGATGTATGCTATGGTCTACATAAGACCAGACATTGCCCAAATAGTGGGAGTCCTCAGTCAGTTTATGGCTAATCTTGGACAAGTTCATTGGGATGCAGTTAAGCGAGTGTTCAGATATCTGAGGGGTACTTCCAAGTATTCCATATGATATCATGGTAATGTTACAAGACCTTTGTATTCTGTTGATATTCATAGATTTGTGGATTCAGATTGGGTAGGTGACATTGACAACAGGAGATCCACAAGTGCTTATGTGTTTACACTATTTGGTGGTGCTATTAGTTGGATGAGTAAGCGATAACCTATGGTTGCTTTGTCCATGATAGAAGTTGAGTATATGGCAGCAACTCATGCTTGTAAGGAAGCCATTTGTATTAAGAGATTATGTTCAGATATTGGTGTTGATCTAGGTCAAATTACGATTAGTTGTGACAGTCAGAGTGTAATTTGCCTTGCAAAGAATCCAACATTCCATGCCAGAACAAAGCATATTGATGTGCAGTTTCACTTCGTATGAGACATGGTGGAGGATGGAAAGGTAAATTTGGAGAAGGTAGATACTTTGAAGAATGTTGCAGATGCATTGACGAAGCCAGTGAGCACAGAGAAGTTTAGATAGTGTTTAGAGTCTATGGGCCTCTCAGCCTATAGCAGTTAAATCATATTTTTCTATTGGCTCTTACAAGGTGTTCGACAAGTGGGAGAATGTTAGGAATTAAGGTGTCTCAACCTTGGTAATTCCTTGCATTGTTTATGTTTGTATTTATTAATTCATTGCCTATGTTGTAAATTAATTGTAAATTCCATATTGTCATATTGTGGGATGTGGCACGGTGATGTGTCATCCTACATGGATAATAATAACTTGTAATTTTGTCCTCACATGAGGAGATAGGCATCCCACTTTATGTTAGGAGAATTTTGCCATGTGTTGGTATATTAGATGTTTTATAAGGGAATATTGACAGTAATGGTCATGACATATTCCTATGACGAAGTTATGACATGTAAGATTCAGAAATAGAAGCTTGTAAGATAGGTGAAGACATGTGTCATGAAGCATCTTTGAAAAAAGCATATTTGGGTTTCCCAAGGTGGACTATGACATGTTGTAAGAGAATTTGCTATTTATAGCCTGTGTATGACAGATTCTCTTATAGTTGCAAGTTATGATAGCTATGACAGATTCTATGACGGTCGTAAGAGTCGTAAGAGCATCTGTCATAGCCCATTTTGGAAATAGACAAATTCTTTTGGATGGGATCTATGGACAAGTGTCAGGAACATTCTACAATGTTGACCAAGTGTCCCTAGGTGTGGGTTTTGGGCCATGAGGCCAAGTTGGATGCCCATTCCAAGATAGGTCCAATATTGCCTTGTATATTCAATATAAACAGGTGCTTGGAGGAGGAAATGTATTACAGGTTAAATTATAGGTATTGTTATTGTACCAGATTGACTCCAGACATGAGTGTTGATACCATTGAAGATTGCATTGCAAGTGTAATGTAAAGATTATTCTATTTTGATAATACATTGTGCAGGTTTCTGAGTGTGGGGTTTTTCACCCAATAAGGGTTTTTCCCACCATATATCTTGTCTCTCTTCTTCTGTCTTCTTTTTGGTACTATGTGTATTGCTACAAATCACATGTTAATGGTTTAACATTGATGTAATAGTTAGGATTAAATTGAATTTACATAGCTCTCCCCTCATTAGATTAGTGTAGGAAGTGATTTCCACACACTTAGCTTCCTTTCAATTATATAATGCTTGACAACTATAAGGGGGTCGATAAATGATTATGCTAAACATATCAATTACATCTAAATGATGTAATAGGATTATCACAATAACTTAGATTATCACTTAAATTATTCTACCACCATTAGGGTGGTATTGGTAATATACAAATATGGGGTCGAGTATTCTCCCCCTATTTGCCATATTAAACTACAATCAATTATTTAAACTATATTCACAAAATTAAATAAAGAAAAAAATACATGAATAAAGGAAAACTTTGACATCCAACTAGGTTTACTTTTGATTGCTTAGATGTTTTGGGAACATTAACTAGTCGAACCAATGTTGATGATAATGAGATACCATAAATCGTCTTGCCGACATTGGTTGAATTCGAATCAACTAAACAAAGGAAAGACTTATAGTCATCCTATCTTGCATAGGTTCATGAAAGTATAACCTCGATACTCAGATGGTATTCTAATCTTTTCCAAACATCTATTTCCTTCTCCCCTGGTGATACTCTCCTTCCATCTTCGAGGAAAGATTCTTTTCTAGGTTACACTCACAACTATATAATCATGATTAGTGTATCATCATTAAATTCATAAATCATTATAACAAAATAATCTTAACAAAATATAATCACAGGTCTAATCTAAACATTAACCAATATCTACATTGTCAATGATCTTACTTGATATTTTCCACAAACATCAAATCATTAACCTAAGATTAATTATCCTCTTTATAATATAAAAGTAAGATTAGGCTAAATCAAAAGTTGGGGATGTAACACAATTGCATGAACCTGGTTATGAATCCCAAGGAAAACAATCTGCAGATGTTGGTACTAGTTTCATGCCTCCAAAATCCCCTTCTTCCACTCACAAACCTGGTGTCTCTTGTTGCACCATTGTATATCCACTAGCCTTTATATCTCCCTCATCCCATTCCTATGATCGATGCTTTCACATAATCCATCCATCCTCCCTCCATCTATCCATCCATTATCCATCTATTTAATCTAATACCCCATCTATCCATCCATCACCCATCTATTCCATCTTCCTCCATCTACATCTCATACCCCCATATACAAACATCCATGCACATTATGACACCTAACATGGTCCGTGTGTGACACCTATCTAAAATGGGACATGGTCTATGATGAAAATCCCTTGTTGGCAACATGTGTAATCCTTCTTCCATTTACAAGCTACACTTGGGGGAAAATCTCATCTATCCCATCACTCCCATTCATTGTCCAAATATTTGATCATTTCCTACTGATGTAGAAAAAGCTTCACTTAACACAACTTGACACAAGTGAAACAATGATCCATCATCAACAATGACAAAATGCAACCTAGTGCACCTTGAGACATTGAAACTGGAACATAAAGGCATTCAATAATAAAAATAGCATGTAATATGAGGTTCTTGACTTATTCAAATCTCTAACAACATACCACCATGATTCTTCACCCTTCCATTAACAAACATTGCATAGACTAATCAGAGAAACAAATAGCGTAGGGTATCAATAACTCCATCAAAATTGAAAGATACAAACTATACTCTAAAGGGTTTTTAGATATCGTCAAAAAATAACCTTCCACCAATTTTCATGATTTTTTCGATGGTTGGAATTAAAGATATGAAATATGCTAATTCGCTAGAAACTCTAGGCAGGGTTTAGACCTGTACTCACCAAAATTGCAATATCTTACACAAAACTTGATGAAATTCTACAAAATCAAAAGAATTCAAAATATAGAAGCCTTTCCACCTTTTCCAATTTATTTTATGACTATACCATATAGTACCAATCTGTACAACACATGTTTCAGACTGCAACTTTTCATAAAAATAAACTTTATAGACTTGCACTTAGTAAAAATGTCATAACTCACACAAAATGAAATTAATTCAAACAAAAATAATTATAATCTTAAAAGACATATTCAACCTTTCCAACTGATTTCATCTCCATACTATACCATACAAAGCCATACCATCAGGTTAAAGGCTGCCTCAGATAGAAAATGCAAGGAAAAACACAGCAAAATGAAGTATTGTCATTCCAAACTTCTCTCCAACCCTTGTTATCAGTGTTACAAGGAATAGTTAACATGTTCCAATCATTTGTAAATGAAAAAATGACCACCAACCCTTTTGTTAACTCTAATGACATCATTTGCAACTTTTGACAACATATTTTGACAGTATTTCGCAACTTTTACAACGTAACTCCAAAACACCATAGAACACCATAGAATGTCTCCAAAGGACTCAAAATGATCTTAAATGACCTTATTAACCCCAAACAAACCAAAAAAATAAATTTTATCAATCATGACAATATTTTCCTTAAAAGGGTGCATCAGGATGCCTGTGCATCATACTCCCTAGAGAGAAAAAATTGAGTTCCACCTCAAATAGGAATCCTCTTTTATTTCTTCCAATTCCTTTCCATGCGTGCATTGTTTTATTTTTTTTGTATCTCAATTACATTTTTATCAACTAGTGCACTTGTTCTTTTTGTCCCAACAACATGCTTCTTGAGCCAAGGCCAACTTGGTAAAATGTAGCCTTGTGCTTTTGTTTGTATTCTCATTCTAGCTTGACCTTGGAATGCAATTGTAAATTTACTTTCTCTCTCATCCACTTTGTCTTTTTCACCTTCATAGGAAACAAGCATATTAAAAAAATCATATTCTTGTTCTTCATACTTCACATCTTCATCCACCTCAGGTGGTGTGCCATACATTCTTTCCTCTTCATGACTCTCCAAAATCTTTGGCTTCACCTCAACCATACTCAACCATTCATTGTTATTTTTGAATTGCTCATCCATTATTTTAATCTGTTTGACATCAACATTCTCATCTCTTCTCTTGAGAACCATGCTATCTCCTTATCCTCCATGACTATCTTCTCTCTTTGGACTATCCTTGAGTCATCTACACCTTCTTTTGTTGTTTCTTCTTCTTCTTCTTGAACATCACCCACTTCAACTTCAACGTCACTATGACTTTCATTAGTTTAAGAAAATTCAAAAGAAATTTCTTCCCTTTCTCTTTAAACTAGTTTAAACATGTTTTCAAAATTAATTACCTCATTTGTCTTTTCTTCATACTGTTGTACATCTGTCTTCTCACTTAACAACAAGTTTTCAATTCTTGTGCACTCATCCTTTAAGGCTACTAATGCATATTTCTTCCCATCTTTATCCAACTCATATGTTTTATATTTCCTATTATACTTCGTTGCCCTACTATAATGCCACAAACTTCCAAACACATTGTGACATACATCCAAATGCATAACATCATAAACTATTTCATCCTTATAATTGCCAATTTGAAACTCAACTTTGCATTTCTCACATACTATTACTTGGGTACCTATTTGAATCCAACTCACAGAATAGGGCATGGGGTGTTGTATTCTTTTCAGACCCAACTTATCTACCATATATTTAGAAACAATATTATCCATGTAGTTATCAGAAATCACAACTTGATAGCATGTACCTTTGGACTTGCAGGTAGTCTGGAATAATCTTTCCTTTTCCAAATTACTTTCATTCTTAGCTGCTATTTCTTCATCTTGTAGCCTCTCTACCACTTTGAACAAAGTATTTAATAACAATGATTCCCTTTGCCCATCTTTCTTGTTATTAAGAACCATCCTTAAACATCAAATATCACTAAACTACATTGGCCAAAAGAATAAATTATTTTCTAGAGAACTTCTAGCTCTGATACCAAAAATGATATAGAGAAAGCTTCACTTAACACAACTTGACACAAGTGAAACAATGTCCATCACCAACAATGACAAAATGCAACCTACTACACCTTGAGACATTGAAACTATAACATAAAGACATTCAATAATGAAAATAGCATGTAACATGAAGTTCTTGACTTTTGTAGACCTCTAACAACATAATGTAGACACTAAAATTTGTCCATGTTTGTCTACACCTAGTTGACATGACCTTGCAATGTTTTACAGTATGTCCTAGGTCATCCCACTCATAATTCCAACTTAATCATTTCCCAATTAATTAATTCCCCCTTGTAAAATAATTCAAATTAAATATTTGAATTAAATCCCTCACCTTTCATCTCAATCAATCAAGTCTCACATGCTACATCTTCCACTTAATCCCTTCACATGTCAAACTAATTTAAATAATACTTTATTTAAATTAGGTCTCATTTATCCTTCATTGCATACTTGTCAAATGACTACAATCCCTCTTGAAGTGGGAAACCCTAATCAACCCTAATTGATCTCAATCATTCATATCATTCAACATAACTTGCAATCACAACCATTCATTCAAATTTGCCTTTTTTATAAAGGTATCCTCTCACAAGTCATTTTTCATACAATCAAGCACTTGCATACAATTATGCTATTGAAATCTTGAGAAACCAACAATCCCCCATTGATCAATCCTTTGAAATCTTGCATTCTCATGTGGGGTTGAGAAGAGCCATGGAGGTCAATCAAGTCTAGTTTGAGAATCGGTTTGCATTTGATTTGTGTTTTGCATTTCCATTCTAGTTTGTGCTTCATGGTGCTAGTTAGGGTTTAATTTTTTGCAATTTTGATTTTTGCCCTAGATTTTGCCCTAACATATTTTGGTGAACCTGATGTGAACATACAAAAATCTAATATTTTTAGTTGAGTTTTGGTACTAGATTTTGCAGGAGGCCTCCTAGCTTAATTCTAACTACACCATTGAGTCCAAAAGATGTGAAAACCCTAGGGAACATATAAAATTTGTCATTTTTCATTACCTGAAAAAAATAAAATTTTTTTACTTTAGGTCCTGTGCAGGGTCATACCTTATAGACCCATATGGCTTGCACATGGACATTATCATTTGATTTCAAGTTTAACACTTTTGTGTATTATGTGTGTCTTTGATTGTGGTTTTGTAGGTTTATCTTTCATGGTTATCAGTTGTAGGCTCTTGACTATTTAAAACCCTAAGCTTCGACTCCCATTTCAGATTTTATTGATATCATTAAAATCCTTACTGTCATTTCAAAACCTTCTAATTCACCACTCGTCATATGCTTTACTACTACCTTGAGCTCCTATCGACGCCTTGAAACCCTAAGGTCGCCATTTGTTTTAACTATCGTTGCCTTTTTATTCTCCTATCACCTCTTCTAATCCTAGGTCGAACCACCTTCCACTGTGGTCGCCACCCACTGTCAACCCTTCCACTGCTTTTAAAATCTTTCTTGGGCTTTGTCAAAACCCTGGTGAAGAACTTAAGCTTGTTGACTAACACATATTTATTTTTCGCTTCCTGCATATCCTCCATTGTTGTTGCTTTTGAATCCCTATCGACATTTCATAGAAATCCTATCATCCATCAGAGTCATAGCCCAAACGCCCTAACACCACTATATAAAGATTCCTTCATGCCTTTAAAATCATAACCACAGGCTAAAATTTTTGACCATGTCTTAAAACTTTGACCACACCGTGATAGAGGTCACATTTGATAGTGGTCACATTCGATAGTGTCTCAACATTTGATAGTGGTCACATTGGTGACTGCATTGGTGACCGAGGGGGGGTTTTACCATTGGCCCCCTTTATTTTTTTTAATTCCTTTTTTATTTTTCTCCACGGCTTGCCTCTAGTCATATGAGTGACCATAGGCTAGTTGAAAACCTTAATCACCCAAATTGGAGGATAACCACTACCTATGTGACCAAGGACTATGTAACCACTAGTGGTTAGTTCAAATGTCTAGCCTGCCTTTGTTGACTTGTGAATCCCTAATAGGACATTTTTTTTATAACTTTTGCATAGGGGCTACAAATCGCTCAAACAAGGACTCACCAGAAATCTGACTAGACAAACTTCGTAGTGGAGTAGGTTTTATCAGGTGAATGTGTCATTTTATAGGCTTTTTTCACAGTCTAATTCAAACTTGATTTCAAACTTCAAATGCTCATATCTTTTGCATTTTTTATCCAATTTTCACATTTTTTAAAAAGTGCATATAATTTTCTATTTATGCAATCCATTGAGCGATATCAGGTCATCTTAATCAAATTTTATCAGACTTCATGTTTTTTCATATAATGATCTTCTATGCAAGTTTACTTGTTTCTTTTCCAATTTTGTGATTTGCAGGTGATCACATGGGGCTGGAACAACAACATCAACATCAAAACATATAGTAGATTGGTAGTGATAACATTTAGGTGCATTCATTCTAATCTTTCATTTCTCATAATCATTGTTTGTCTCATATTTTGATTTGGGCTCCTAAAACAAACTCTTGCTTGCATTCACACAGCAAAATTGGGCTTAAAATGAATGAGTGTCTTCTATTCACATTTGAGTTGGGATCTAAAAGGAACTAGTGCTTGAACTATTTGGTGAATTTGATTGTGATTAGGGGTGTGTATTCTCTTCTCATGCACTTCGTACGATCTTGAGAATCAAAAACAACTCTCATCCATTCATTTTCACAATACCCATTTCAATTTCTTAAGGGTTAATTTACAAGTGCGAGTGTGAATGAAGTGTGAGTGTGTATGCTCTCTCCTCTTACCACAAGGTGATCTTGGAGATCAAAAACACCTCACTTGGTTCTCTTATGTTATACCCTTCTTAGGAGGCCTGCTTGGAGACACACCACTCCAAGGGACAACCTCAACCGAGGCTTAATCGAAAGATACCCTCTATGGGATTTAGAATCTTGTCACTCTTGGCTAAGCCCCAAAGAAATTTATAATTTGGGAAGTGAAGGTGAAGGGTGGGTTACCCCTTTCTCTCGACTGTGTGGTAGGATTTTGTTGTCATGTAATTTCCCTAGTCAACCTTTTCTTGCCTAACTTAAGACCTAATTAGCCATACCCCTCTTGAATAATTCTAGGGCTTGTTGATGTGTCTTCCATGTGTGCTTGTTTAATCATCATCACATTATTCAATTCCAAATTCAAACTTGCTTATGTGTCTGGCACGAGTGATTCATGTTTGTATATGTGTGATCATTTCTTTAACCATTGCCAAATCAAGCTAAACACCAAACACATAAAAGACAAGTCATCATACACATCCCTACCCACACATTCAAATCCAATCACTTTCATCCTAATCACCCTTCTTAGCCACTTCATATCCTAGTCATATCCAAGTCACTATAATTCAAACCCTAATAATTCCTTGTCACCTTCTTCCTAGTCAAATCCAAATTATCCCTAATCATTACACATCATCATCATCTTCATTCTAATCAAATCAACTTCATTCTAATCATATCCTAATCACATCTAAGTCATCCTAATCATATCCTTCTCATTCTACATCATTGAATCAACATAATTCTAACCATTGCACATCATCCAATCAATTCTATCTTAATCATTCCTAATCGCATTCTAATCATATATTCATCATTCAACCTTCATCCTAATCATATCCTTGTCATTCTACATTATCCAATCAACATTATCCTAATCATCTTAATTCTAGTCCAATCAATTTCAATCCTAATCATTCCAATCATATCCTAATAATTCCAACCATATCCTAGTCATCATCCTAATCTTGATCCAATTAATACAATCTTGTCATTCCTAATCATATCCAAGTCATCCTAATCCAATCGTAATCATATCTTTGTCATTCTACATTATCCAATCAAATTCACCCTAATCATTATCCTAATCACATTCTAATCATATCCTTATCATTCAACTTTCATCATAATCATCATCCTCTTCATTCTAGTCCAATCAAATTCATCCTAATCATATCATAATCATAGTACCCTAATCATTTGTAATCTCCAATCACTTCATTTCATATCATTCCACATTAACCTAGTCCTAATCTACACTTGTCAAAATGGTCCTAATCATAAACAAGCCCAATCCCAATCCTAAGCCCAAAATCATGGTTCAAGGGGGCTATCCCTCTAGTGCAAATAATGAGATAAATCATAAGCCCAATGTCATAGTTCAATCAAGAACATATCAAGCCTATCCAAGTGTCTTCCACATCCATTCCAATAAGTCATAAGGTATGTCAAGAGCACAATTCTAAGCATGAAGAAACATCTAAGTCTGAGTCTAGTCCAGATCAAATCATTTCCCTTCAACCTATCCATAACATGTACCTTTTTCATGATCAAGACATTATTAATGATGAAAAATCTATCCATGAGAATCTTGATCCTATTTAACCCCCCACAACCATTGATGATAAAGACACCCAAGACTTATATGCTCCACCTAATGAAAGTTGTGTTGACCTACTTGAGCACTCACCCCATTTCATGGCCTTCCTACAAAGTGAAGAAACTCCACCAATCCATGATACACCAACATCCACTTGTCATGATGAGAGATGTTCCTACCAAGAACACATAAACATAGAAGATCAAACAAATAAATTGGATCTTAGTAAACACAATGATAATCAAGATCCTAATGATCCTTCCACATCCACCACCAACTCCATGACAAATCCACCATCATATCCACTTGGTTTATCCACATTCATTCATGAGTATTCTTTCTTAGGACAACAACAACCTTTGTCCACCATCTCACCTTCTTCATCCAATAATCAACTCAAGTCTAGTGTCCAAACTACACCTAGTCCTATTGTCAATCGCATGCTCCAAAACATGAATTACCAAGGTAAAGGCTTAGGCCTTCATGAACAAGGTATTTTTGAGCCTATCCATGTCAAAGTCCCCCCTCACTCATATGGCCTTGGATACACACCTCAAGGTCAATAATTTAATGATGTTGCTACTTCCTCCATCCCCCTTAAGTCCACCAATTTCATTCGCACATCCCATCACATTCCTAAAACATATGTTGCCATTCGACCTCCCTCATCCTACAAATGTCAAAAGCATGTGACCATACACCTTCCACCATCCACTTTACTTGGGCCACTACTTCGAACTCCTAGTATCCCTCCATCCACCTTTTCGCCATTACTCCCAACATCTAACATATCTATCACTCATAAAGTCCCTCACATTCCTAATCATGACCAATAAATGCACATATTGTCCAAACATAAAGCTTCCACTCATTCCTTCCACCCCATGGTATTCAAATATAAACATCTGGATGTCTCTACATATAGAGGCAAAAATCCTAAGGGTCCTAATGCCTTAGGGTACAAATAAAAAAATTCAAAACAAAATACATTCAAATATCCATCCAAACCCATACCTCCAAAAGAAAAGTCAAAAAGCAAAATGGTATGGGTCCCTAAGAAAAAATCAAGAAAGTCAAATGAGGAAATCACCTCTCAAAAATCCCATCCATCCAATTCCACTCAAAATTCCCATCCCATACAAAACCCCCACATGCAAAGCAAAATTCATAAAAATACTAAATCTATGTGGGTACCAAAACTCCTACATCACCCATCTCCTAAGAAAACATCACCATTGCTTCCTACACCACCATCCAATCACAAGATTCAATGTTTATCATGGTGTGTATAGGTATTGGTAATGATTCCTTTCCATACATCCATCACCTCATCATTGAACTACTATCCTACATATATTCCTCATCACCTTCCTATGGTCCATGCTTTTGTATAAGCCTTTTATCCATCCTTACATAAGTCCTATATAATCCACATCATAATCCACTTTCTTTCCCCACATAATCCACATCATAATCCACTATCGTTCCTTCCATAATCCACTATCCACCTTATCCATCTCACTTTCATACAATCCCTGACCAACATCTATTAGCATTTGACATGGTCCATATGATGACATATTTTCCCAATGGGACACTATCACCTTAATGGAACTAGACATTTGAGTCCCTCCATTCCATATTCCACCTATGTCCATTCACAAAAAAAAATTAAAAAAAAAAATAATAAAAAAAGTAAAGAGAAATCCCTTCGTCCAATGGTAAAAACTTGGTAAACAGGCATCATGTGTAGGTCAATCTTCTATGTCACTTAAACTTGGGGGAACACTATCTCATCCACACTATCATTTCCTATCTGTTGTATACACATTCCTATCCTATCGAGTTCATCCATCTTATGTTTCCTCCTTTTGATCTTGATATAGATTAGGGGCACAATGTTGAAACATGATTAGGATGTTTCTTGTTATACCTCATCCCTTCTACATAATCTTATCATCCCCCTATCATAACCCTTGTCATGAAAAATCCTAAGTATTCCCCCTCGAATGGGGCAAGTTATTCCTATGCGACATAGCCTTTGGAGATCACATCCTTGCCCTCTTACACATACATCCATTCCATTCCTTATCACCTGCCTTTTTATCCAATCCCATCTGTTATCCTTGCACCTAGACTCGGGTTTCCCTTGTCATTGTTACTAGAACAAAGGATACACAAATTATCATCCATTGACATTCCAAACCATTTCAAAAACACAAAAAAAATTCACAACATTTCAAAAATCCAAAAAAATCACAACATTTCAAAAATCTAAAAAAATCACAACATTTCCAAAATCCAAAAAATCAGAACATACCAAAAACTAAAAAAAATCAAAATATTACCAAAAATTTAAAAAAATCAAATATCATTCAAAATTCCAAGCAATAAATTCAATGAAAATCATCAACCCACTTCACTCTATCGAATCATCAAATCAATTCTTCAGTCATTTCAACCAATCAACCCAATTCTTCAAGTCCACCCATTCAACTTCATCTAATCAAATCCTTCAACTCAATCAAATCATCAATCAAATCAAATCAAATAAATAAATTCTTCCAATTAATTCTAATCAATTCATCTTCATTATCCATTCAATCAATTTTTTGAATCAAATCCAAATCATCAATTCAATTCATCATGATCATTCAAATTAATCAATCAACATTAAATCAATCACTCAATTCTTCCAAATCAAATCACTTCAATTAATTGAATTCAATCTAATCAATTCATCTATCACTTCATTCAAACAATTCTTCCAATCAAATCACTTCTTCTAATCAAGTCAATCCAAACAATAATCCAAATGCAAGTCATCATCAATCCATACCAATCAAGTCAATCAATCTTGTCAAATTATCCAATCACATTCAATGGTCGTAATCCTAACCTTGATGTAAACCAAATCATTAATCAATTGATCATTAGTCAAATCCTGGTGTTGCTCAAATGACCAACAATACTAGTGTCAATCAATCAATTGTCTTAGACAGGATGTTGCATTGTTGAAACTAGACTAGTTATCTTAGACGACATGTTTCATTTCCTGAAACTAAACATCATTATTATCAATCATTGGTTTACAGTCTGATAGGGGCAATACCATGTTTGCTTTTGTATCATTTGTGCATGTTTGTTTTCTTTCTTGTGTGTGTTATCACTTTTTTCTTGCATTTGAATCAAATACAAATCATTGCTAGCTAATATTCATATCTTGTATCTAGACATGGTTGTATTACGTTGGGGCATGAGACACATCATCGCCTTGGTCGTTATACCCTTGTTCATAATGTCTAGTGCTATATCAAACACCATGGTTTCTCACTTTCACTATAGCATAACACATCCCTCCCTCTCTTCTATCCATGCCCTTACCTTTCTTCCTTTACCAATCCCTTTCATTTCGAGAGCCTACCGATGTTTGTCCAACCTACCTATCCTCTTGAGGGGGCATCCTCAGCCTATTATTTTATCATGATCTTCCTCTATCCATACCTTAGCTTCTTTGAAATGATGTTACTCGACATAAATCGCATCATCTTGAACATCATCTCAAATATGGGAAAAATATAGACACTAAAATTTGTCCATGTTTTGTCTACACCTAGTCAACATGACGTTGTAATGTTTTGCCCTAGGTCCTACATCATCCCACTCACAATTCTAACTTAATCACTCCCCAATTAATTAAAAAAATCCATTTATTTAATTATTTCCCCCTTGTCACATAATTCAAATTAAATATTTGAATTAAATCCTTCACTTTTCATCTCAATCAAACAAGTGTCACATGCTACATCTTCCACTTAATCCCTTCACATGTCAAACTAATTTAAATAATATTTTATTTAAATTAGGTCTCATTTATCTTCCATTGCACACTTGTCACATGACTACAATCCATCTTGAAGTGGGAAACACTGATCAACCGTAATCAATCTCAACTATTCATATCATTCAACTTAACTTACAATCACAACCATTCATTCAAATTTTCCTTTTCTATAACAGTAGCCTCTCACAAGTCATTTTTCATACAATCAAGCACTTGCATACCATTATGCTACTAAAATCTTGAGCAACCAACAATTGACCATTGATCAATCCTTTGAAGTCTTGCATTCTCATGTGGTGTTGAGAAGAGCCATGTAGGTCAATCAAGTCTAGTTTGAGAATTAGTTTGCATTTGATTTGTGTTTTGCATTTTCATTCTAGTTTATGCTTCATGGTACTAGTTAGGGTTTGATTTTTTTTAATTTTGATTTCTACCCTAGATTTTTCCTTAACACACATACCAACATGATTCTTCACGTTTCCATTAACAAACAGTGCATAGACTAATCAAAGAAACAAAGAACTTAGGGTTTTAAACTATTTTGCAAGCAAATGTGAGCACACAATCATTAATAACTCCATCAAAATTGAAAACTATGAAATCTCCTCTAAAGATTTATTAGATACCCTCAAAATAGAACTTTCCACCAATTTTCATAATTTTTATATGGTTGGAATCAAAGATATGAAATATGCTAATTCATTGGAAACCCTAAGCAGGGTTTAGACCCGCACTCACCAAAACTACAATATCTTACATAAAGCTTGATGAAATTCTACCAAAATCAAAATAATTTGAATGTTAGAAGCCTTCTCCACCCTTGCCAATTGGTTTTAGGATCATACCATATAGTACCAATCCATATAACACATGTTTTAGACTGCAATGTTTCACAAAAATAAACTTTACACACCTACCCTTAGTAAAAATGCCATAACTCACACAAAGCTCAATGAAATTGATTCAAAAAAAAAATATTATAATATTAAAACACATATTCAACCTTTCCAATTGATTTCATATCCATACTATACCATACAAAGGCATATTGTCAAGTTAATGGTTGTCTCACACAGAAAATGCAAGCAAAAACATGGCAAAATGAGGTATTCTATTTCCAAACTTCTTTCCAACCCTTGGGATTAGTGTTACAAGACATATTTAGCATGTTCCAATCATTTTTAAATGAAAAATTGACTACCAACCCTTTTTAAAACTCTAATGACATCATTTGCAACTTTTGACAACATATTTTTACAATATTTTGCAACTTTTATAACATAACTCCAAAACACCATAGAACATCATAGAATGACTCTAAATGAATTGAAATGGTCTTTCATGACCTTATGAACCCCAACCAAACAAAAAAAAAAACAAATTTTATCAATCATGAACATATTTTCCTCAAAAGGGTCCATCAGGATGCCCCTGCATCACCCATCCATTCCATCCGCTATTTCTCTCAATCTATATTATCATCTTCATCTCCATCTACACTTTCTACTTTTGATCCTGATAAGGATAGGGGAAAGATATCCAAAACATCCTTTGGACTCCTCTTGGCATAAATCTTTCCATCTCCTCCATACATCCCACTCATGCATCCCAACATCTCATCATGAGTGACACACATTTACAATGGGCCATCTTCTTCCTATGTGATGTAGTCCTTGGAGATCACATCTTTTCCTCCTTGATACACCTTTCATCTATCCTATCCATTGATGTATACTATATCATCTATCCATCTATCGTTTCCATCCATCATATCCTATATTATCCCTCCATAATCTTATCCCCATCCCACCTATCCACTTAATATCCCCCAATCCCCATCATCACTTTATTAGGTTGACACTTCACACCACCACTAGGTCACCTAGTTGGTCACCCCATCCATCTACCCTCAATCATCAACCCATCATCTATCCTACCCCCATCCTTCCCTCTAATCTACTATCACCTATCTATTATCTTCTTATCACTTCGTCATCTCCTTATCATACCCTTAGCCATGGTTTTGATATCCATCAATACGGTTTGAGCACTACGTTCCCCAATATGTCACCCAATATCTTAACCACTTAATCTCATAATCCCATTATCCCTTATCTTTGGTATCCATCTATTGGATACCCACACATAAAACAATGTGTCCACTCCCAACCATCCAATATCACAAGATAATCCTAATCTTATAAACATAGAAAATTGCAAGACAATCCTAATCAATGTGCATCTTGATCTAGAAAAATAACATTGAAAATATCCAATCATATCCATGGTCTTGTTCTCAACCTTTTTTCAAGCATTTTATCTAACAACATCCATCATCATTAGGATGCCCAATCCTCATGTTATTCTTATCGTCAAGGTGCTTCCACAATAATGAGTTACACTTTCTGGGACATCCTAATTTTTGCTGAAATCACATATTTTTAGAAAATATATAATGATTTAAGTCTTGAAAGGATGCATTTAAAAGATTTTAATTGAATATGGTTTGATTAAACCCAATTAGATTCAAACCCCCTTGGATAGAACCCCACTAGTTTTAACACCTATCAAAATACTAATAAAAAATCACTTTTGATTTACCTTTTGGGGGATCAAATGAATTCATTTAAAATTTATGCAAATTGTAAGTATGTAGTCCTTATTATAAGCTTCACAAAAGTATAATTTTAAATATATTTAATTTTATTATTATATTTATTTTTTATTTCTTGTGAATGTAGGCTTTTCAGTGGACATCAAGGTTCTGGATGAGGTTGTGGAAAGGCTTCTGTTCTTGTTAGATGCGAGGGGCCCATGATTGGATTCTCACCGAAGGTGGGCTGCAAGGGGCTAGGATTTCATTAGCATGACAATTGGTATGGACAGAGAGGACTCAGTCATATGGATTGAGGCTTTTGTTGTCTTGGTTGTGTCTGGGAAATTCTACTAGCCTAGCTAAGCTTCACCTCAATTTCTCTTTCTTTTTTCATGAAGATTAGTTCGTTAGATTTCTAGTTTAGTGGCATGTTTTGCAGGTGATGCATGAGCCTAACTATTCCTCATCCATAGCATGCCTAGGGCTCGCTTTTTATCCTTTCTGACAATCCTTTTTATGCTCTTGGAGGGCACATTGTAGATTGCATCATCTAAAATTTTGGGCCGAGGGTTGAAGCTTTTGGGCTCCCCTTGTGCTGTTAAGATATTTTTTTTAATCTTATCAATATAATTATCCCCAACTTAGGCTGCGCATTATCGACCAAACAAAACATAATGCACTTACTATTTTGTGTTTCTCTAGTATACTTTGCCCCTTTTTTATTTGATTTGATAAAACCCTAATAAAATATGGTTATATAATATTATTGTACATTAAATAAAATAACAATAATTTGCAATATTTTATTAAAATAACTCGACAATAAATAAAATAACTTAGGTTATACTTTGCCCCCTTTTTATTTTATTTGATAAAACCCTAATAAAATATAGTTAGAAAATATTATTTACTTTATGTGGACTTTATTCTTATGTGCATTCATTTAAATAAAATATGTTAGATATATGTTTTAAAGTTAAAACACTTTATAATGTAAACAAGTGCCACATAGTGGCCAGTATGTAGTGTTGTTATTATAGTATTTGTTTAGCT
Organism: Cunninghamia lanceolata; assembly: GCA_027924645.1. Taxonomy (NCBI): domain Eukaryota; kingdom Viridiplantae; phylum Streptophyta; class Pinopsida; order Cupressales; family Cupressaceae; genus Cunninghamia; species Cunninghamia lanceolata. Next base: position 904,468 of record BSBN01000413.1, read on the forward strand.
GTAATTTTTTTTGTTGATTAGCTATTGGTTGTATATAGTATTTGTTTAGTTCTATTTTTTTTTGTGGATTAGGTATTGGTTGTATAGAAAAAAATATTTCTTGAAGAGTGTTGAAATGTCTTGGGTAAATCAAATTGAAATCTCAAAAATAATCTAATTTGGTAAAAATAAATAGGACTAAAATATTTCCTTAACTATAAAACCAAACTTTACAAAGCCTATTAAATAACACAAATATTTCCTTAAAATGTAATAGTACTAATACTTTTATAATTTAAAATGTATTAAAATATTATACGTTTGAACAATAAAATAAAAAATGTAATAACATGGCTAAATAATTTTCCTGATACTATAGATTTTTAACTTTTAACTAAATAAAATTGAAATCCTAGATTTTGAGAGGAACCTCCTGCAACAATATAATGAAAAATGCACCAAATAATAGAAATAGATATGAATAGTAGAAACACAAAAATAATTTATTGATCGTAGGCCACTTCGAGGGGGCAACCTCCTTTGAGAAAGCTCAATACAATAAATTCATGGATGCCTTCATTGGCCTCAACACATACTTATATACTAAGTCTAATTTAAATAGCTATTACTCCCCATGAATTTGGGATAATACAATATACTCATGGGATGACTTACAAAGCATATGCATCCAACAACAATATACTAACAAAATAAAGAGAAGGGTTAAACACGAGTTCCTAACATCCCCTCCCTCCTAGAAAAGCTTTGTCCACAAAGTGTAAGATGTGAAAATTGTTGCTGAATCTAAAGGAGTTGTTCCCATGTAGCAATCTCTGGGAAAAACAATTTGTGTTCTGTCATTGGTGCCAAGAAATTTCATTAGATAAGAGACATGAAATACTGAATGAACGCAAGAAGAAGGAGCCAGTTTATGATGCCCAATTTGATCCTGGATGAAGAGAATTGTGTCAACTACTTGAACTCATGAACTACTGGGGAAGTATGGAAGGATCGTTGGTGGTGCCTGACCATAGACTACTTCAGATGGAGTCATGTGAGATGCAGTGTGGTAGGAGGTATTGTACCACCATTCAGTGAGAGGGAGTCATTTTGCCCATTGATGCTATTGTTTTGAGGTGAAGCAACGAAGATAAGTGTCCAAATATTTGTTGATAATTTCAGTCAAACCATCTATTTGTGGTTGATACCCAAAACTCATCCTTAGTTTGGTGCTAGTGTGGTAAAATAGTTTTGTCCAAAAATGACTGATGAAAGTTGCATCAAGATCTAAGACAATGGCAAAAGGGATGCCATGAAGATAGAAGATCTAGTCCATGAGAATTTGTGCAACTGAGGAGGTAGGATAGGGATGGCTGAGGGCACAAAATGGACTATATTTTGAGAGGCAATCACCCACAACTAAGATCACTATCTCCCTCCAAATTTAGGAAGCCCCTCAATGAAATCCATTGAAATATCTATCCAAATCCGTATAGGGATGGGCAAGGGTTCGAGCAATCCAATGAATGTCATTTCACCCTTGTTATGTTAGCAGTTATCACCTGCAGTCACAATCTATTGAATTGCCCTATTCATTCCCTTCCAAAATAAGTGATGTTGTGCCCACTCATAAGTTTTCAACCCAGAGTACCCTACCGATGGAGAAACATAGAGTTCATAGAAGACAACATGCTAGACAGATTCCAACAAATTTGGAATAGGCATAGAAATAGCTAAAAGAGAAGCTTGGTCATCACATGTGCGAGAAAGAGAATCTGCCACAATTTTGTCCTTACCCTTCTTTTAAGTGATCTTATAGCCATAACCCATGAGTTTGTTGATCCATTTTTGTTGTGCTGGGGAGGATACCCATTGTTCTAGGGAATATTTTAGGCTTTGGTGAGCAACCTTGATGTAAAAATGATTCCCTAGTAGGTATGGCTGCCACTTATGTACTGCATGAAAAATAGCCATCATTCATTGTAGAGCCGAAGGAGTAGTGGAGACCACGGATGGTTGCATATGAATGGAGTGAAGCTAAGCGATGACACCATGTGAATTCCTCTTAAGAAGCTTTTCCATATGATGTGAACTTATGATACTGAGAGACCCCAGTTGTAAGCCCTTCAATGTGTGTTTGTGCCCATTGTCTGAAAACTACATTCAAAGTTCAGTAAAATCCCATAAGATGGGTCCAAGTGTGCATAACCATTGGGCACCCAAAACTACATCACATCCACCTAAGGGCAAGGAAAACATGTCAGAGCATAAGTTATAATCTCCAATAGAGATACGCACATTGTGACACTTCCCTTTGCAAGGTAATGTGCCCCCATTGGCAATCATGACTTCAAAGTTCAAGCATGGATGAACAAAGCAATCAACCTATTTGTCTATTTGAGGGTCAATGAAGTTATGAGTGCTACCAAAATCAATGAGCATTGTAAGAGGGAGCTTCTTGAAATAACCCTTGACCTGCATGGTTTGTAGGGTGGTTACTCTTGCTACAGCATGGAGAGAGATCTTTGGGTAGTCTTCTTGAAAAGGAGGGTCAACAGGTGACTGTTGAGTGTCAACCTGATCAGCTACTATATCCTGAGCATCTACATAAACTTTAGTTTTAGGCGGAGAATCCACATCCAAGAGATAGAGCTTTTGTTCAACATATCTATGTCCCCGAGTGAATTTGTCATCACAATTATAATAAAACCCTTTTTCTCTACATGCCCGCATCTCTGCTTCAGTCAAATGCTTGATAGGAGTTGTTCTAGGAGCTAGCATTATTTAAGGGTTTTGGGAATCCATATTTCTGAATGAAACAAAATTGGATTTGGAGCATTGTTGAGCTATGATCTTGTCCTCCACCAACTTAGCCAACCTTGAGGCTTCCATCATTATGCTTGGACAAAACATTTTAACCTCAGAGCAAATTGCATCCTTCAAACCACTGACAAAACAACTCTTGAAGAATTCATCAGACAATCCCTCTATGTGATTGGCTAGTTTTTCAAATTCTGTCTGATATTCTCTCATAGTAGCTATTTGGCGTAGTTTTGTGAGTGCTCCTGTGAAGTCATCAAAAGTACTAGGGCCAAATTGTTGCAAAATGAGTTTGCAAAAATCTGTCCATTTTGGCTATTCATGAGCCTTGATGTACCAACGAAACTATTGAAGGGCTTCATGTTCCAAATGAAAGGAGGCAAGTGGGACTTTGTTGACATCAAAAGTATTATGTAGACTGAAATATTGCTCTGCCTGGTATATCCATCCAGTCGGGTCATCACCATTGAAGTGAGGAAAATCAAGCTTCGGTCCACGAAAATTGTCGGAAGAAGAAAACCCTATATCTACAGAAGACTTTGGCAGCTGTCTATTATTCATGTCTGAATGCTGAAGATTGATCCTAAGAATTTTTTCATCCAGATCTTGGAGTTTGGTCTTGAGAGCTGCAAGTTCCTCCTCTATGTTTTTGGCTCCTACACGGGTGACAATCATAACCAGAATTTTTTTTTTGGGAATCGGTAGAAAAACAAAAACATAAACTTTTTTAGTAAAGGAAAATTTGGATTTGAGAAAAACTCTGATGGGTAATTGGGGTTTGACTAGGTTTTGGACACTTTCTGTGGGACAGGGGAGAAGAAAATGGGGATTTTAGAAATGGGTTGAAAGAATGGGAAAATTTGTCTAAGAGGGACAAAGAAGCCAAAATATGAAATGAACACTGTGGCAAGATTTGATGGCTATTGGGTGAGAATCGAAGAAGTTATGGAAAACCCTAAAAGTAGACAAATGTGGGACTTCTGGCTTCAATAAGTAGAACTTGGGGTCAGGTCCTCAAGGAAGGAAATATGTAAAATGGAATTTTAGGGGTTCTAGTGGAGTTTGAGGGGAAATAGAGCTAAAGAAAAGAAGATATGACGAAAAAACAATTTTTTTTTCTGGAAACGGCTCCAAGGGATCTGCAAACAACTCTAAATAGAGTCAATTGGTGATTTGTCAGCTAACAATAGATATGGGCCCCAGGTATGTTCAGCTTCCTAAAGGTTTAGGGGATTCACAAAGTTGCCAATGTTGTCTAACGACTTGTGTATTGGGGTAATACCCCTTACACCACGGCTCAAGTAAAACTAATAACTACTTTGTCACAAATGACAGCTCTTGGTTTACCTCATGGACTAGAACTAGTCAATTAGGTAGGGGCCATTGCCCTTTTCGCTAGTAGGTCATCTCAATGGGCTAGCTACTTGGGGTTCCTGTGGTACTCCTCACAATGAGTTTTAGGGCTATGCCTAGGCACTTCCCACAGTTAAATGGATAGGGATTATTCCTTGATCTGAACCTACAATAGAAATGAACAATATACATGCAAGAAAAAAGAACTACTGCAATAATCACAGCGCCTAGAGGCCACTGCAAAAAAAAAAATTTAGCATAATTTCCTCCCAGCGAGCCCAAAAAAGTGCTTTGATACCATATGAGAGGAACCCCCTGCAACAATATAATGAAAAATGCACAAAATAATAGAAATAGATATGAATAGCAGAAACACTGAAGGAATTTATTGATCGCAGGCCACTTCGAGGGGGCAACCTCCTTTTAGCAAGCTCAATACAATAAATTTGTGGATGCCTTCATTGGTCTCAACACATACTTATATACTAAGTCTAATATAAATAGCTATTACTCCCCATGAATGTGGGATAATACAATATACTCATGGGACAACTTACAAAGCATATGCGTCCAACAACAATATACTAACAAAGTAAAGAGAAGGGTTAATCATGGGTTCCTAACAAATTTTTAACTCGTGAGTAAATAAAATTGAAATCCCAAAAAAATCTAATTTCATAAAACAAAATGTGTAGAACCCTAACCCTAGTTGGGTGTGGAGAGATTTGAAATGTCTTCCTAAGATATTAAAATGTAATAATATTGAATACTATTACAATTAATTTAAAATACATTAAGTTTGAATAATAATTACACAATATAATAACAATAACATATTCATATTTAGATCACTACAGTATTTTAGCTTACTCACTTAATTTTTTGTACCTGCCTTCTCTAGTACTACTGCAATTGTTATGGCTTATCTAAACAAATCAAAAGTAGAAATTTTTAAATTAAATTTGAACTTTTCCTATGTGAACATGAGAAAATTTTAACAAAAAAAATTGGAGAAATTATAAATATTTATTGTTATTGGCTAAAAAAGATGACCTCTTCTCAGGGGATTGTAGGAGATACTATTCTTAGTGCAACAAATGCCTAAAATTGAGGAGTTAATTCCAATTAGAAGGGAGGAGGTGGCAATGCTAACAATTTAATTTTTTGAGTGAAACAAACACCTAAAAATGAGGAGACAAATCCGGTTACAAGGGAGGAGGTGACAATGGAAAGCAAATAACTTTTTAATTTTTCATGACTGAGTCAATATTTGCAAGAATTCTATTATGAAGCAACTAATGTTTGGTTATTAAAGGAAGTTTTTTTAAAGTTAAACAAATAATATTTTTCATGAAAGTCTATGCAATATTAATATAATATAACAAAAAATGTCATATTTATATTGATATAATTTACTTTTAATAGTTATTTTATTATTTTATGTATACATAATAGAAACAACCACCTTTGTCAAAAGGAGCTCCCAATACTAACAAATTAATATGTTTAATTTAATTATGCAAATGACTAAGATAAATTATTGTAGTGATCTAAATATGAATATATTATTATTATTATTATTATTATTCTTATTATTATTATTGTGTAATATTATATTATATTTATATTCATATTAATATAATTGTTTAATTTGTACTGAATAGAACAATATAGTTAATAATAATAATAATATATTAATATTAAAAATAATATTTATATCCAATTAATGATTATACATATAAAAGAATTATGATTATTGTATTTATATTTATGTTATATTATACTAAAAATGAAATATTGATATATATTTTGTATATAAGTATTAAATATTATTACATTTTAGATGTAAATATTAATATATTAATAATAATTATAATCAAAATAATAATAATATATTAATATAAATATTGATATATATTTGTAAATAAGTATTAAATTTTAATATATTATATTGTGTAATATTTAAATTAATATGATTATTTTTTTTTTGAAAAGTAAGAACAAAGTTGTTTGAATCTATCAGTTTAAAGTTAGTTATCTTTATGAAATTATGGGATTAATATTCCATTTTGGTATTACTCTTAAGTTTCTATTTTCTCTCTCATAAATATGATATTGATTTACAATTTGGGGCTACAAATTGAAACATTAGGTTTGATACAAGGAAGTTTATGAGTGAACTCTGAAGTGGATTCCCATTTAGGGATTTAAGTAGTTTGGGGTTCACGGCTCAATGTGTGGGTTTAATGGTTTGTCTCTGATCAAGATTAGCATCGATGGTTATGTTTATGCTTTACTGCTTTTGGTCTTACATTCTTTCATGGTTGTTGATCAAGTGGGTTTTAAGAGAGAATAACTTAAATAGTTTGTGATAGTTTGATTTTGGTTGTGTTACAGGCCTTTCGTATGGGGTGGATGATCAGACACGCAGAGATTTCTTTTCTACTTTTGGGGAAGTTATAGATGGTATGTATGTGTGTTTAGCCTATTATTCTTTTATTCAATGTTTGAATTGTGCTTTTAGGTGTGGGTTATTGGTTGCATTACATATTATTTTATGAGATAATGATGTTTGGAGCAAGGATCATCAATGACCGAGAGACTGGGAGGCCAAGAGGCTTTGCCTTTGTCAGCTTCAGTTTCGAGAAGGAGGCCAATGCCACTATAGAGGTAATGAATGGAAAGGTATACTTTCTTTTGTGGCTTCATTTATTTGTGAAGAGGATGTGGCATCTGAGAGCTATGTTTAATGTTTGGCTTGTAACTTTCATTAGATGTTTGCACCTCTATTTGTATGGCTTTCCTTGATTAATGTTGTATGCTATGTTTGGATACTGATCACTTCTCATGGCATGCACATCTCATTTCAAAGGATGCACCATATTTGGAGGTGGTGCTTTGTTTTGATATTGGCAGCGTTGAAGACACACCTTCATTTGATATAACATGCATACCATTTGGAATAGTAGTGACTTCATTAGATATACCATACCATACTTTGGATACCCAAGCTGTCCTCATTTATTTATGAGACTTCGCCTTGCATGGAATATGTTGTGGCTTGTTCTTTGAGTTGAACCTCTATTGTATTCTTCACCTTCGGTCTTAAGGCATGAGCAATCTTTTAATACTTGCACTCCACTCATATTATTTGCACCACATTTAACATAGGTTAATGCCTTGAATTTTTAATGGGAGTAACTTGTAACTATATAGCTTGTGCCATGTTCAGTAGGTAGTGTGCTTTCTTTTATAGTGTGCCTCCATTCTAAATGGTTGCACCTATGACTCAAGTCATGTGTTTCCTTTATAGGCTTGTGCTATGTGTCTTAGAGGCCAAGCTTCCATAATACTTGTGTTGGAGTTTCATATCTACACCATACTCTATTTCCCTTTCCTAGAGTGTGCCATTATTGAAGTGGCCCATGAGCTTCTCTATTTAAAAGAGTGCCTCATTTTCATCGTTGATGTTGTGAATCTATTTGTAGTGCCTGAGACTCCATATAGAGGTCATTCCATCATTTTCATCTATTGGGCATTGATCTTTTGGATTGTACCTAGATTTAGATAGGCAGTGTGCTTTATTTTGATTGTGCTTCTTTAGACCATATAGGCCCTGTGCCCTTCTTTGAAAGGTGGCACTTTTGTTTATATATGGATGGCTATGATAATTAGAAGTGTTACTGGTGAGATTTTAAGTTGTGCCTTGATTATCTATGTGTATGCCTGAGCTTTGCTTGAAGTGGCTGACCCCTTCATCTATGCCTCACCTTTGAATCTCAAAGACCGAGCCTTTGAAATGGCTCATGCCTATTTTATTTTACTTCATATAAATCTTCACTAACTTAATCTTAATCTAACATTGAATTTGAAATGTAGTTAAAAGAATTTTAATTGTTTGATATGCTTTGCCAAAACTTCTAAACTGCTAATGCTCTTTCTAGTTTCCAGGAGCTTCATGGGTGTATGATACAAGTTAACTTCACACAAGAATGAACTTTTGGTGGTAGTGGTGGTGGCTTTTGTGGATGAGGAGGGGGTTATGGTGGAGGGGGCTATGCTAGTGGAGGTGGTAGATTTGATGTTTGTGACAACAGTACCAGTGGTCAATATTGAATCTGATTTTGAGTTCCGATGATGTAATTCATATAATAATGAATAAGACACTTCAATCCTTATGTTTCTTTGATAGTGTTTTTTGACTGATATTGTGCTTTGATTTGGCAGCTATTTGAATTACCAATTTTGTTTTGACAACTTAGGAGTTTTTCCCTCAGAAAAACTAGGCTCCCTGGGTTTTAAATTTTTTTATAATACTGAGGTTTTGAAAAGTTTGTGATATCTTGATTTTGGTTATGTTATAGACCTTTTGTATGGGGTGGATGATCAAACACTCAGAGTTAAGCTTAAAAGATTGTTAATTCTCATTTAAGGTTTATATAGCGATTAAAGATACAACTATATTTACAATTTTAGTTGTAATAATCATAAACTTATATTTTTTATATTATTGTTATTGAATTTTTTTTGTGGTATTATGCTTATGAGATAACCATTTATGATAATATTATGAAAATATATGGCTTTTTACAATGATCACATTTATTTAAAGTAAAATTTCATCTAATTTACTAAAATTTACAAATTTGTAGAAATTAGAAGAACCCATAAATAAATTGGTATTTTTCACTTTAAAATTGAAAAAGCAATTTAAAAAAGGATGCTTACTATCCTATTACATTCTTAATACTTGTTGCTTTTAAAAGATTCAAACCTTATCTTTGTTTTATAATTTTCTCTGTGTTTTACATATTAAGTATTCTCACACCAATGTCAAAAATATGAAATACAAATATGATCAAAAAAGTCAAAGAACTTTGATAGGCTTTTGGGGCCAAAAATGTGTCATCATCCAACAAATCAAATCAATAATGTGAAAAATCAAATCTTCCCACAAATTAGATCTTTTCCATCTAAATATATGAAATCATATTAATGCATCTAAGTTAAATATCACTATCCGTACAAATCAAATCTTAAGTTACTAATATCATTATTTTCCTATCTTTGAAACCCTTGCACCTCTTAAAGATGCAAGTTCTATTATTTATTACGAACTATTTTATAGTATCATTTAAAAAACATATCTTTATGCTTTAGTTTTTATACACAATTACCATTGACTAATCGTCAATTAAATTTAAGTATTTTAAATTGATATGTTCTTTTTGAAAATATTTATATAACTTTAAACATATTTTTTTAAAATTCATTCACATTATGTACATAATATTTTTTTTAACTTAGTAATGTAATCTATAAATATTTAACATATAAACATACCATTTTCTTTATATCTTAATTTTTATTAAATTATTTTTAAGTTAATATTATTGTTTTGATTAAGGAGATTTTTTAAAAGAACCTAATATTAATATTAAATTAATATTAATATTAGTATTAGAATTTATAAAATATAACATTATAATAATATATTTTTAGTTAACATTATAATTTATTTTTACATAATTATTTCTAAAAACTTTTCTTATAATAATAAATTAACTAAAAGCTATTTTCAAATAATTTAAACCATACTAAATGAAAACAAAATACATATTGACCACCTGATTTATTTTTAGTATTTTATTTATGAACCATTAAAAAGACAAAAATAAACTAAAACTAAGAGTTGTTTTTTATTTTATTTTTTGTTTTTATTTTTATTTTAATAAAAAGAGGTTAAAAACTTTATTAATCAAAGAGAGCAATATAGAGTATAAAAGCAATAGAAGGCCCAAACGGGCCCAAAAACATCAAACAAGAAATCAAGAAGTGGTCATGTAACATCTCACATCCTCCATAAGCAAATCCTCCAAATCATGAGCAAGATCTCCAAGTAAACCGTCCCAATCATCTACTAACTAGGCGCCATTCTTATTAGAAGCCCATTTGGCCAATGCATCAGCCACCTTATTCCATTTCCAAGGGATATGAGAGAAGGTGATTTTCTTAGCCACCAGTGCAAGCTGCCAACTAACATCATCAAACTACCTTCTATTTATCAAGTCTATCACCACCTGAGAATCCAACTCATAGATAATCTTATTCCAGCCAAGGGCATATGCCCTGTTCAAAGCCAAAAGAATAGCCAAGGCCTCCATAAGATTATTAGAGTGTTGTCCCCTATATTCTGAGAAGAAAAACACAACCACCCTAGAACTGTCTCTGCCCACCCCACCAACGCCAGTGTGTCTAGAATTACCCCTTGTAGACCCATTAGTATTGATTTTCAAGACTCTAGTGGGAGGGGGTAGCCAATTCCCTCCCATTAAAAACTTCCCTCTAGAATACCTGCTCCACCCAATCTTGGGCCTTCCGGTACCCCCAATAGTATCCCTAGATTACAAATCACTCCAATATCACCAAGATGATAGATCACATTTAGCATACAGGGTCTCCTATAAGGCCCCAAGAATGTGAGACCAAACTTGACCCACGAGCAACTTCTTATCTAGAAAGATCCTATGGTTGCACTCCAACTAGATCTACCATATCATCAAACTAGGGCCAATTGGCCACGCTACATGCAAAAATGAAGTCCTCACTGGAATGGGGCCAATGTTCTGCCAAAACTCCTCTAGAGAAGAAGGGTACCTACACTACAAGTTCCATGCCCCCCACCAAAAATGCCAAATAGTCCTAGCAACAGGTCACTAAAAGAAAAGATACAAAATAGTCTCAACATCTTTTAGGCATAAGAAACATAATGAAGGACCTTAGAAGCCTCACTTATAGAGGTTATCCCATGTCAAACACGTACCATAAACCACTAGACAAGAAAAGAAATTGCATTTTGGTGAAGAGAATTTATTCCAAATATTTTTCCACCAAGGAACCTCAGCAACTACCCCAGGCCTGTTTGTCCAAGACACAATACCTTAAAGTGACAGTGAACATCCCTTTAGGATCCAGACCCCAAGCCAGTACATCCTACTCCAGAAGAGAACAACAGACTCTATTAGCCAAAATAGAGAACAACTCCCTCCTATCCTCCAAAGATCCACACATGGCCCATTCCTGCATATCCTTCCACTGGTAAACAATGGTCTGCCCAAAAGCTTGAGGGGTTTTGAAATCCATCACTCTACTCCAACCAGCCTAAACAAAAATCCTACATAAGTCCACAAAGTGAGGATGCAAGTAGAGGATAGGTAGGAAGCCATCCTAGGAGTCATGCCAAAAAAGAGCATTAGAGTCTCTATTGTAGATCCAAAATAGGTCTTGTTTAACCAATGTAGCCCCCCTCTTGAGAGTATCCCAGATCATAGAGGCCTTCCCTAAAAGACTAAATCGAGGAACCTCAGTGCCATCAACCTCCCCAAGGTACTTGAAGGTAAGGATCCTAGCCCAATACTGATGCTGATATGAACACCATCTCCAGTACATCTTAGCATCCAAAGCTTTCCCATTCTAATTCACCCTACGTAAACCTAGACCACCATCTTGCTTTGGCTAGCAAACAACTACCCACTTAAATAACCTCCACTTCTTCGAAAGGAGATTAGCTGACTAAAGAAGCTACTAACAAAGGCCCTCAAAATCTTTGATGAAGCTTGAGGGAGTAGTCAACAAAAAGCACCTGTATAAAGGAAGGGCCTGCACCATAGACTTCAACAGAGTAACTCTTCTAGCCATAGATAACCATCTATAAGTCCAATGACAAACCAACCCTTGAAATTTATCAATCGCATCCTACCAAAAACACCTAGAAAGTGGGCACACATCTAGAGGCATGACAAGGTATATAAAGGGAAGTTTCCCCACCTGAAACCTTAAGATCCTTGCAATACACTACCAAATAAGCATGGGTATTAAAGAAATAAATGCAAGACTTACTTTCATTAATTCTTTGACCTAACGCAATGAGGTAACAATCCAAAATCTATCACAAAGTAACTACTTTAGCCACCTTAGCAGCACCCATCAAAGCCGGATCATCCACAAATTGAACATGAGTTTGGGTAGGAAAAGAATTGCTCCATTTCCATCCCTAAATGAGCCCATCCATAACATGGGACTTAATGAATCTCCCCAAGCCTTCAGCCATCAAGATAAACAAATATGGAGATAAGGGGTCCCCCTACTGAAGACCTCTAGAAGTACCAAACAGATCTAAATACTCCCCATTTATGAGAATGGAAAAGGAGGAAGTCTTCACATAGCTCATGACCCAATCAATCCACTCACCACTGAATGCAAAGGCTCTGAGAATTTTGATCAAAAAGCCTTGTTTAACTCTATCATAAGCTTTAGCCATGTCTAGCTTTATAAATATAGCCTTTTCATTAGAAGAGGCCATGGAGTGAATAGTCTCATCTGCAATAACTAGTCCATCCAAAATCTATCTACCCGCAATGAAGCCTCCTTGTTCCTCTGAGATCAACTTCTCTAGCCATGGCTTCAAACGCTTAGCAATTAGCTTTGTAATGATTTTATACACCACATTACACATAGCAATTGGTCAAAAAAGATCGAGAGATTCAGCACCCTCACATTTTGGGATAAGAGCAAGAAACATGGCATTCATGGCTCGCAACATTTGCTTATTCCTTAAAGACTCTTGCACCACCTCCAAAAGATCAAGGTTGATCACTTCCCAAAATTCTTGAAAGAACTAAGCCAAGAAACTATTAGGACCAGGAGCCTTCTCTTTTTTCAACTGAAGCACCACATCATCCAACTCCTTCAAAGAAATAGGTTTAAGAAGAGAAGCATTCATATCCATAGTCACTAGAGGAGGAATACAAGCTAAGATAAAAGCTTCCTCCTCACTAGCAGGTGGGGTATCTTCAGAAAAGAGAGTAGAGAAAAAATGAACCGCTTCACTAGAGATCTGCGAAGAGGAAGAAAGAATAGAACCCTCAAGAGAGAAAATAGAAGAGATAAAGTTACCATGTCTTTGAGCCTTCACTGATTTATGAAAGAAGGAAGTATTCCTGTCCCCTTTCTGAAGCCAATCAACATGAGGCTTTTGTTTCCAAAAAATTTCCTCACAAAGCTCCCATTCCTCAAGGTCTTTAACCACACTATCCTCTAGCCTACATAAATTCACATCAAGACCTAAATCTTGAATCTTCCTGGTAATAGAATCCAAGCGCTCATAGGAAAACATTTTCCTTTGAAACACATTGCCAAACCGATACTTATTCCAATGTTTCAATTTATGCTTCACATATTGAAGCCTCTTCACAAATGAGTACATAGCAAAACGAAAAGCAGGTTGTCCTTCAGTCCACCAACTAGAAACCAAGTCAAGAAGACTCCTCCCTAAGCTGCATAAGCTGAAACCTAAAAGTTTATTTCTTAGGACCACCCAGGGGTGCTGCCACAATAATGGGTTATACTTTTTGGGACATCCTAATTTTTGCTGAAATCACATATTTTTAAAAAATATAATGATTTAAGCCTTGAAAGGTTTCATTTAAAGGATTTTAATCGAAGAGGGTTTGATCAAACCCCCTTAGTTTCAAACCCCCTTGGATAGAACCTTGTTAGTTTTAAACCATACCTATAATGGAGTCTCCTCTACACCTATCAAAATGCTGATAAAAAACCACTTTTGATTTACCTTTTGGGGGATCAAATGAATCCATTTAAAAATTATGTTTTGTAAGTATGTAGTCCTTATTATAAGCTTCCTAAAAAGTATAATTTAAAATATATTTAGTTTGACTATTATTTTTACTGTTTATTTCTTGTGAATGTAGGTTTTTCACCGAACATCAAGTTCTCTATTCTACACACATGGAAAATTAGTAAATTAGTGAAAATAATTCTGAAAAATATCTATGCCCTAGGTATTGATGTCCTTGTTTCAACAAAAAAGAAAAATTAAATTTTGATACATACAGAAAAAGTTATGTTTTACGAAATATGACTATGTCTAAATTATAATTGGTTTGACTTGAAAATTTCATTAAAAGAAATATTCAACAAAACATTATGAAACCAAATGCATGCCCTATATATTGGTATTACCAATCTAAATTCAAATGAATATGAATTTTATCCTTTGCAGAGAAAAAAAAATTGTGTTACGAAATACACATCACTTTAAAAAAATGTTGTTTACTATTAAAAACTAGTTATCAAAGGAGACACAAAAAAAATTACAATTTAACTCCAAATCTTTTTAAGAAAATATATTTAGAATCTACAAACAAAATCTCACAAATCACTATTTCGCATCATCTTCAAATTCCTAATGGTTTAGCGGCTATAGGTGTCAGAAAGTGAAGATCTAGTTCAAAATATTGATTTCAATGTCAAGTTTGGCCAAAAAGTGTAACAAATTATTGTGGGATGACCCCTAGCCAAATAGGTAGAGAATTTGATTAGCCAATGGTCTGATCCTTGCCAATCTAAAATTTTCAAACTTGACAGCTACTTGTCACCAACCCAAAAACTGGAAACAAGAAACCTAACTATTCAGAAATGGCATCATCCCCAAGCCTCCTATTATTCCAAGTCAACATGCCATTCAAAGGTTTGATATCCACAAGATGAAGCCAAACCAAATTATCCCTTAGGAGATCAGAGGAGGGGTCCAAATGAGACACACCCCCCTTTTTCTCCTCTAGAGAGGCAATTGCATTGAAGTCATCTGCCATAATCCAGGAACATCAGTCAGAGCATAAATTTTAGAAAGAAGGATTCTTTCCCCCATCTCCAAACTAATTGCAACCAGAGAAATGGAGAATCTGCTAGAGAGCCACCAAATAGGAGAAATTCACCAAGGATCCCAGAGGCAAGAAAGACCCCCAAAGCTATCCTACGCACCCACACACTGGCAAAACCCTCTGTTCCAAATCTTAGACACACACTACATTATACAATCCATAGATAACTTTGTCTCCTAGAGGAAAACCACATCTAGAGAATGAGCACTAACCAAGTCCCACAATAGCCTTTTGTCTAGGGATGCTATTCATACCCCTTACATTCCATGATAACACAATCATCGTAAAGGGTGAGAGAAGTGAGTATCTAATGTCTTCACTGACCCAGATTCCACCAATGTCTTCCCAGCCATCTTAAATTTCTCCTGATCCTTCTTCCTCCCCACCTCCTGGGGCATATCAGGAGCACTCTTTTTCAGGGGTTTTTGTTGTAAACCCAAAATAGGAGAAGTACAGAGGACTTTATTCTTACTAGAGTCTTCCAAACCCGGTCCACCTGCTAAACTCACCCTTTTAGCCAAAGAGGCCATAGGGGTTTCCACCAAACCATAAGGGTCACCAATCCCTACATCAGGGGGAGGAGCAACTGAATCCATCACCACCCCGGAAGCTACCACAAGAACTAGGGATGAGGTAGTGACATGCAAAGACTCAGAATTATGATCAACTAAAGAAGAAACTTCAACATGCATGTTAGAAGAAACCCCCTCATGGACTAACTCATCCAAAGCCTCAAACTTGTTAAAAGTCTCCTCCTCTTGACGATCCTGAAGAGTCCTCTTCTGACCCTGATTCTTGTTTCATGACTTAACTGGCACAAATTCATCTTTATTCGCTACCACCCCCTACATGGCTACTTGACCCTTTTCCACCCTTAGATTAGATGGAGCCTTCACATTATCTAACCACCAACACCTGAGGCATGAGGGCACCTCCTTTAAAGATGACCATACTCATGGCACAACCGGCACCTAAAGGGTAAAGTCTCATAGTCTAACTGCTGAGTCCAGGAGCTAGACCCAATAGTTAGATCAATAGAATCTTGTAGAGGTTGGCTTAGATCAATCTCCACACATACCCAGGTATAAGAAAAAAATCACTTCTCTAGAGTTTGATGAGACGGACTAATAGGCTTCCCCAGAAGCAACGTAATTGATTGTAGAATATCATGTCTCCAACACTCCAATGACAACCAAGGAAAACAAACCCACACAGTACCTTCGAGGGCAGCTTCTCAACTAAGTTAAAGCCTGCATGTGAAGGCTTCATGAATAAGCCAACGTGATTATAAAAGTAGGGCCCTCCCTCAAATGACTTATTACGATTGGAGGTACATGAAAAAACCACTAGAAAGAAGTTATTCGCGGCTAGCAAGATGTCAAAATCACCTTCTGAATTCCATGACTTATGAATCTAGGGTTCCATGAAAGGCATTGAAGCCCTCAATCCCATAAATTTGCATATTAAAACATGTTTTCTATAATACTCCAGGTCCTCGACTACCACCTCTATTTGAATCACAAGCTTCAGACGAGCCTGAGCTCTCACCAAGCATCCATTTATCTTTTGCAATTTCAAAGAACCAATGCTAAAAACCTGAACATCAAGAGGGGATGGATGAGGAAACTGATCACCAACTTTTGCCATAGCACCATCCCCTGACGTCTCACCCAAAGGCATAGACCCTGCCATTAAAAAATACCCTCAAGCCCTCGTAGCCCACACCTACACCAAACAATGCACACACTTGAGAATAAAGACCACCCCCCTCGAAAGCTAAAAACCCCTCCCCTCATCGGAAACAACCCCACAGAGCCCGATCTGCAAACAAAAAATGCATCCAACAAAGAACAAACATATGCAAACCACGACCTGCTATAGGCCGCGAGATTGCACAGAGCTCCCGCGCATACACTCCATCTTCTTAAGTTTTATTTTAATTAAAAAAACCAAATTATTGTGCTCGAAACTAAGAGTTTTTATGATTAGTTATTCCTTCAAATTTTTCCTATATTTACCATTATTTTTGTCCATATATTTATATTTATTATTATATATTATAATATTATAATATTAATTAATATAATTAATATTATTATTATTAATCGCGACTTCCCGATAACAACACATAGTCCGTTTGAAACTAAGACATATACTACAATTAAAACACTATAAGGCAAGTACTCGCCACTATGTAGCACTTGTTTGTTTAAGTAATAATAGTAAGTACTCATTTTAATTAATCTAATATTGTGGTTTAGTAATTTTTTTTCTAAAGATAAAGAATTGTTTATCATTTCAAATTTGTAACTATTATATTTCAAGAACTAAATATATAAGGAAAAATTTATGTGAACTCATTTTGAAATGTCTTGGATAAATAAAATTGAAATCTCAAAAATAATTTAATTTGGTAAAAATAAAATAGTACTAAAATATTTGCTTAGTTATAAAACTAAACTTTACAAAGCGTATTAAATAACACAAATATTTCTTTAACTATAAAACTAAACTTTACAAAGCCTGCATATTTGTATTATGTGGAGAGCTCTGACATTGAGTGCATAGACATTTGAAATGTCTACCCAAGGTACTAAAATGTAATAATATTAATACTATGATAATTTAAAATGCATTAAAATATAGTATGTTTGAAGAATAAAATAAAAACTGTAATAACATGGCAAAATATTTTATATTGTAGATTTTTAACTTTTTAGTAAATAAAATTTGTGTTCATAATTTGTTTACTTGCCACATCCTCCCCTCAAATCAAAATTCTCTCGGCATTTATAACTTTTTGTTGCACTCTCAGACAATCTGATCATTTTTTTTCAGCCAATGACTGTATAGATAAATCATTTTTCAATAATTTTAAAAAAAAAATTATCATAGAAAGTACAAATTTAAATAAATTTGCCGAGCAAAAAAAATAATCCTGTCTTTTAATTGATTTACAATCAATAAATTAATAACTAGATAAGTGGGAACTCATTGCAATAATAATACTGACGGAATATATGTCGACGGTGATAATCATCCCCTTAATGTCACGGTATAAAAACCTATTTTAAACTTTGTAATTTTGACACTGGCAACTTACAATAGGAAAAGGTCTTCGGTGTTCCCATTTATACAATGGCAGAATTCGGAAATCTAACGTCTGCATATGTTAAATTGTGGTTGACGGGCCCAAACGAGGAAAAATACAAAAGAAATCCAGTTTGTCTCGATTCTGTGATTCTCAAAAGATCGGAATTCTTTCAAGTCAAGATGTCCGAGCGGTGGTCATCGGATAAACCAAGTGAAATAAGGGTAACTATGATGACTATTTAAAATGCATTGAACTCATGTATGGCAAACGTGTGTATTTCTCCAATGTTGAGGAATGCATGGCTATTCTTTCAGTTGCTTCTGAGTTGTTGGTTCATGACTGCATCAACAAATGCATGGATTATTTGGAAGCAGTTCCTTGGAGTGCTGAGCAAGAATCCCGAATTGGAGATGTGCTCTCTTGTCTCGGATTGAAACTTTTACCAGATATAGGTGCCAGGCTTGAAAAGGAGGACGACGATCATATAATTTTTGTAGAAGGAATGATCAATGAAATGGTCTCTATTATTAAAATTCACCAGGAGGCTAACAAAAACTGGGAAACTGCGGAGAAATATATAGTGGGCATCTTCCAAGGAAATACATCTAGAGATGATTTTTTTTTTCAACAGAAAAAGGTGGCCGAGCACCCAGAGATTAAGATTAAGAGCATTTGTACATCTAGAGATGTTGTGGAAGTATGTGAGCGTGTGCTTTTGCAAGGGTTCAAATCATCCATCCATTCTCGTGATTTCTCAAGTATAAGGTCGCTCTTTAAATTTATTGGGCAGCGTGATGGAGATATACTCAAAGATGCATTCATCGCTTTTTGTGAAGATTCAATATTTAGGGAGTATTTAAACCGAGATTACGACACGAGAGAATATGGTGAAGATGTGTTCTACACTATAATGTGGTTTATGAAGGCCATAGGAGACGGAAAGATAATAATTTCAAGAAATTCTCGAATTTCTTTTCTCACAAATTGGTTACCAATCATGGCAAGGTTGTGTAAGGGAAAACTTGCCAAATTTGGTGACCTTGATAAACCAGTGCTTAACGTTGTTGAGAGCCTCCCTCTACCGGACAAGAAACATATTTGTGTAGAATGGACAGAGGTTTACAACGGTTATAAGATGGATATCATTACGCCATTTACTTTGTTTGAAGACCTGCAGGATGCTCATTACAAATCGACATTAAAGCGCAAGTACAGTTCCCTATGATGTTTCATTAAATCTTGAATAATATTTTGATAAATGGTGCTGACCACGCAACTATAGTTCGCAGTCAGTTTTTTTAATAAGAAGTCGTTGTATTGTTCTTGTATATGTGAATAAGATAGAATAAAAACCGCGTAAAACGCTGCAATTTTCAGCAACATTCAGTTTCGGTCACCCAAATTCAAAGCTACGTTGTTCACTTTAATGATATGTGCTGCTATATATTATATTTATTTTACTGTTGAGTGTGAGCTTTATATTCATTGCAAGTGGTGTTTTTTTAATTTTTCTGTGTTTACAATTGTCTGGTTTAAAGAACAGGGCCTGTTTCAGAAATTTCACTCCGAATTTTAGTTATTTGCTATTGGGCAGCAGTTTTTGTTTGAGCTATGACAGTTTTTCAACTTGGAAGTGTCTGCCATGCTTCATGCATTTTGGTCATAAAGAAGTTAATACTTTAAAATGTAAATTTTTAACGTCTTTCGTCTAAAAGTACATTTTCTCAGTTTGCTTCCCTTTTCCTCACTAGACATGACTATGCCAATACGACTTCATTTTTTACTCACATAAAGTTTGATTTAAATACCGTAGGAATTTAAAAGTTTTCTTAAAGAAAACAACATAAGGTGCTTTACATTGTATTTTATATGTTCCTGTTACAAGTATTAGATTTAAGATCTTAAAATACGTGCATCATTGCTAGTATCTAAATCTAAATAATCTTATTACATTTCTCTACTTAATAAAATGTTTAGAAAATATAATCATGTTTTTTTTTTCTTTACAAATTAATGACTATTTGTGTGTAAAAGGTTATTAAATTGCATGTAAATCTTAGTAATGTTATTACTACAATTTTCTATTTAATAAAAATATTTAAAAAATATAATCATGTTTGTTGTTGTGAAAAAACTAATGTGTCATTGTGTGTAAAATGACTATTAAATTGTATATGATGAATATAGATGATGAACACACATTGTAAGATTGAAAAGTATTATAAATTGTTTTAAACTAGTATAGATACCTTTAATAAATCTATCTAATAAATGCTAAGAGATCTATAAATATGAAGTGCCTATAGAGTAATATTTTTCAATGTCTTTTAAATAAATGTACTTAAAATATCTATATTAGAGACAAACAAACAAATAAATAAACAAATAGATGATAAACCATACACAACTATTTTATTTTATTTAAGAGTTATTTTATTTTACTATAAAACTATTTATTTACTTAAAGAGTTATTTTGTCTTACTTTAAACACATATTTTTAACTAAATTACTTAAGACTTATTTTAATTTATCTACATTATTTACTTTTTATTTTTGGGTAATACATTTGTTTTATTTTTCTTTTCAAAATAATAATATATATTTATATGTAAATTTGATTCTACTTTTAAAAAAGATACTATTCATTTTTTACTTATGAGTTTTTAAATTTTATTTTAGGATTAATTTATTTACTATGAACACATATTTTAGTTTATTAAATATACGTGGGTTGTTTTAGTTTTATGTACATGGTCATAGCATGACACTCTATGCATCATTGCCACTAAATTGCATGCCTCTCGGCATAATTAAATTCACACAATTATATTTCTTGGCAGGAGCATGCTTTTTCACATCAACGCTAAACTTTCATTTTCATCTTCAACCTTGCTAATCATATCATGTATGTGTAGAGAATCGTATCATGTATGCGTAGAGGTAAAGCTTAAAGATGGCCATCATGTTTAAATAGAGACTCTTAGAGAGTTTTGTTATCTTGACTTCTTAATATCAGAATTTGTAAAGTGAGAAATGTTTCATATAGGTAGTGCATACCATAGCTTAACATCAACTACACTAGCCTTAATAGCCACTCAAATCACCTAAAGAAATATCAACATTTCAGCTCATGAGGCATGTGATGGAGGGGCATCCTAGGAGACCACAAGTAGCATTTACTTCTTCGAGTATTCTCAAATTTCAAAATACCACCTGTTTGGTGACAGAGAACCGTTCAAGTTGTTTGTGATTATGTTTATGCCCAACACAACAAAGTATATTGGTAGGTAATTATACATTCTTTGGTCTATTTCCCAAATTTAACATTCCCACATCCACATCCCAACATTCATCATTGTATGAGGTCCCTATCACCTCGAATCATTCACCTTCTTATCAACCACATCATTCATCTCCTTATCCCACTTATCCAAATCCCTCATATCATTATCCACCAACCCTGCTATCCACCCAACCATCTACTCCACCATCCAATCCTGCCACTAAATCAAAATCATCCATCTCAAGCTTTCTCCAAGGTCTCCTAACTAAGGATCTAGACAAAAAATGAACTTGTAGAGTCATGCCACCCCACTTATCCAAACCCATCAAAATTTGTCATTAGTGATGCCATCGCGCATCTAACACCCATCAAAACTACACCATCGTCTCCTTCCTTCCTATCCAAAAGTCATGTCCAAAACATCTCCCTCTCCTCCATCTATCCCATTCAAGAAGCCTACTCAAATAATTGAAAATATATCATCCTCTCCCATCACATCATCCATACAACTATGTCTATGTCAAGAGCTTAGTCAAAAGCATGTCCAACCATCCAACCCCCATTTGAATCAAGATCTAAGCATCCCACATTCCCAATACCACACCACCTCCTATTGATCCCTCATCATCCGCTATCAATGCTTCACCATCTCCCATTGTCTTGTTGCCATTGCCTATCAATCCCATACAAAATCCACTATCCTATCCCCTTGCTCTCACTACTTTCATATGTGGTGGCCCTCTCGTAAGTGAGGAACAACTTATATCTACCATTCATTCTTGCCCATCTATTAATGGCCTCGTGTCTTGTTTCCAAAATAACAAACATCCCATAACATATTGTATGATTGATGACATGATCTACCAAGGTAAAGGCTTAGGCTTTCACTGATGAAGGGGGTAAATCACAAAACACACAACAACAGAAATTGAACACATAAAATAGAACTTTCTTTTATTGATTTGGGCAACTTATTACATTACAGAAGCTCAATTACAATCAGAGGAATCAATCCTCCACATGCTACAACACATTACAGTTTCCTCTCGCAAGACTCTAGAATCATCTACCTTCTGCAACCCCAAATTAGCTAGTGTTTTTGTTTTCGCGCTTATTCTTGACTCTACGCTTCCCCCCCCTTAATTCTACTACCACCCAGGGTTCCCAAAAATGGTTATTAATAGCCTTTTTGGCGGCCAACAACCTAATTTTGAAATTTGCATCTCTCTCTAAAAATAGGTCAACTTCTGGGAGCCATAACTTTTGATCCAGGTGTCCGATTAATGAACTGTTTTATGCATTGGAAAGCTCACGGAGTGCTCTACGTGCTAAGAACCCTTTCTGCTGGTTCCAGCCATTTTCAGGCTCATATGGGGCCATTTAGGACCTCAAACCTGAGTTTGAATAATTTTCAGGCATTTTTCGAGAAACAAAAACTTTAATATCTTTCAACTCGCAAATGATTTTTGGGTGATTCTTTCGCCAAAGGTCTTATATTTTTGTTATGTAGCTTCCTGTAAGTTTTTACTTCAATCCGTGCCTAAATGCAAACATTCTAAAAATAGTAGGTTACTATTTTTAGCAGTTTAGAAAAACTAAAAGTCCAACATCATTATTCAAGTGATTATGGAACTAAAACCACAAATTTTGAAAAAAAATGGAAAAAACATCAAAAGTTTTGAAACACATCTTTTTTTTGGGTGATGCAAGATTGCCCTTACAGCACTGGATGCTCCTACATCAGACACCTAGGGTAATTTGTGAAGTGACCGTGTCACGTCTCAGGTGTTTGTGTGAGGAAAACCCAAATAGTCAACCTCTGCATTAGACAACCAAGAAGAGTCTTTATCAGGTCTTCCTTTGCATTTCACTAGATATTCTCCATATTGCCTGTTCTGAGTACTTTTTCCCATACATCTATCCAAGATCTCTTGTATCTCCTCTGTTGAGGTAGATGCTGGAATACTCCACTTTTCTTCTATTGTTCCATCCTCTATGCCACCCTCATGATATTCTGTTAAATCAGCAATGTTGAACATAGGGGAAATATTAATCCCACTTGGCAACTCTACTTTATATGCATTTCCTGAATCATGCTTCTTCAGGATTCTTCACGATCCAAATTTCTTTATTTTTAACTTATTGTATGTTCCAATTGGGAACCTTTCTTTTCTCAAGTGAACCATGACTTCATCTCCTACCTGGAGCTCCTTATACCTCCTCTTCTAATCTGCCTTAGCCTTGTACTGAATATCCATCTTATTAATGTGCTTTCTCACCTCTTCATGCAAATTCTTCAGATGTTCTGCAAAGTCTTCAGCCTGAGCACTTGTCTTTTCTCCTTTGTCCAGATTCCTTAACTCTGAAGCATTTCTTGGACTATTTCCATATACAATCTGGAATGGTGATTTACCAGTACTTCTATTGACATAATTGTTGTAAGCAAATTCTACCTATGGTAAAATTAAATCCCATCCCTTAGGCTTATCTCCTACTAAGCATTGTAGCAGGTTACCCAAACTCCTATTCAGCACTTTTGTTTGTCCATTAGTCTGTGGATGGTGTGCAAAACTATACTTCAAATCTATCTTCAACTTCTTCCAGAATGTCCTCCAAAAATAACCAACAAACTTGGTATCTCAATCTGAAACTATGCTCTTTGGTAGACTGTGTAATCTCACCACCTCTCTGAAAACAAATCAGCAATATGAACAGCATCATTACTTTTCCTACAAGGAATAAAATATGCCATCTTTGAGAATCTGTCCACCACCATAAAAATAGAATCATGTCCTCTCTGTGTCCTTGGTAAACCAAGAACAAAATCCATACTGATATCATCCCATGGCTTCTCTGGTACAGGTAATGGCTGATATAGACCCATGTTTTGATTTGCTCCTTTTGCCATCTAACATACTCTGCAACTCTGCACAAATTTCCTCACATCTTGCTGCAACTGTGGCCAATAATAATTTTTACCAACAATAGCAATGGTCTTATCTCGACCAAAGTGTCTGGCCAATCCTCCACTATGCTTCTCCTTAATCAAGTTCTCTCTCATGGAACCCCTTGGAATGCACAACTGGCTTCCTCTAAACAACATGCCATCTTGGATTATGAAATCCAACCATTTTATCATGTCCAAAGTAACAGGTTCCAAACAAGCTTTCTAGGCCTCTACAAAATTTGGATCCTCTGGATACAAACTTTTAAGCTCATCAAACCCAACAACCTCTATCTTCATTTCTATCAACAAATTTTTCCTTCTGCTCAAAGCATCTGCAACTCTGTTGGACTTCCCACTCCTGTGCTTCAAAATAAAAGTATAGCTCTGCAAAAACTCAACCCATTTTAAGTGCCTTTGGTTCAACTTCCCTTGACTATTAAGATAGTGCAAAGCCTAGTGATCAATATATAAAACAAACTCTTTTGGCAACAAATAATGTCTCCATTTCTTCAAAGCTTGAACTATTGCATAAAATTCTTGATCATAAACATAATACTTTTTCTTGGCATCATTAGCTTCTCACTAAAATAGGCAATGGGCTTACCTTCTTGGCTCAAAACAGCTCCTATACCACTACCACTAGCATCACAATCTACCTGAAATACCTTCTTGAAATCGGGAAGTGCCAAAACAGTTTGTTCTATGACTTTCTGCTTCAATGTATCAAAGCTCTTGTTTGCTCCTTTAGTCTATCTAAACTCTTTTCTATCCCCTCTCATTGTCTCAATTAGGGGTACACAAATGCTAGTAAAATTCCTGATAAACTTTCTGTAAAAACTTGCCAAACCATGAAAAGATCTTACCTCCGTTGCACTCCTTGGCATAGGCCATTCAATGATCACCCTTACTTTTTCTGGGTCCATCTTAAGACCTTCCTCTGAGACAACAAATCCTAGGTATACCAACTTCTTCTTTGCAAAACTACATTTCTTCAGATTAATCAACAACTTCTCCTCCCTCAGCTTCCCTAGAACTTTTCTGATATGCATCAGATGCTCATCCCAAATCTTACTAAAAATTAAAATATCATCCAAATAAACAATAACAAAACTTCCCAAAAATTCTTTTAGTACCTTGTTCATGAGCTGCATGAATGTGCTTGGTGCATTGGTTAGCCCAAATGGCATGACTAACCACTCATACAAACCTTCCTTTGTCTTGAAGGTTGTCTTCCATTCAACTCCTTCTCTGATATGGATCTGGTGATACCCACTCTTCAGGTCAATTTTTGTGAAGCACTTGGCTCCACTCAAACAATCCATGATGTCATCCATTCTTGGCAATGGACATCTATACTTGATCGTTATCTTATTGATGGCTCAAGAGTCTATACACTTCCTCCATTCTCCATCCTTCTTTGGTGCTAGTATTGCAGGTACCACACATGGACTTAGGGTCTCCCTTATCAGTCCCTTCCTCAACAACTCCTAAACTTGTCTATTCAGCTCTTCATTCTCTGCATCAGTCATTCTGTCGGGTGCCTTGTTTGGCAAACTAGCTCCTAGTATCAAATCCATTTGATGACTTATCTTCCTTACTAGTGGTAAACTTTCTAGTACATTATTAGAGCTAATGTCTTGGAACTCTTCCAACATATCTGAAACTTCTATTGGTATATCTTCATAGTTCTCTTGACTAATCTTAGGAATCAATGCAAAGCAATGACACTCATGCTTCATACCCTCCAAAAATTTCCTACCATCTACTAGGCAAATTCTGGCAGTACTACATACCTTTTCTTCCACCTCCTTCAAGGGCTTCAACTTATGATGAACTCCATCCTTTGTTAGGGAATATGTGTTAGCATGACCATCATGGACATTGCTCCTATCATACTGCTATGGCCTCCCCAACATCATATGACATGCATCCATCGGTATGATATCACACAACACCTCATCATAGTAGTCACCAATCTTAAACTTCACTAAACACTGCTCATTGACCAAATCTCTATGGTTCTTCTACAACCATGCAATCCGATATGGATGCAGATGCTTTCTTCTTATCAACTTCAACTTGTCAACCATTTCCTCTGAAATAATATTATCAGTGCTTCCACTGTCAATAATAATATCACAACACTTACCTTCGCATTTGCACCTTGTGCAGATAAAACTCTTCCTCTGATTGGGTTCTTTCTCCTCATTCAGTAAGGTTCTTCTGACAACTAGGGTTTCTCACCTTTCAGCATCTTCAGAATACTTAGAATGTACATCTTTATCTACATGTGCAACTCATGCATTGCCTTCAGGTCTTTTATTTGTCCTTCCTTGATGTTGCGGACACTCGTATGCCCGATGCCCTTCTTCCCCACATTGGAAATAGGTTCCTCTGCCCTCTTCTGGGTCCTTGCCTAGGTCTACCTCTTCCTCTTCCTCTTCCTCTTTGTTCACCATTGCTTTGGTCACGAGGGCAGTAGGTATTATCTCCTCTCTAATTTTGACTGGTGTCAGCTTCTTCACTTTTCTTTGAATCTTCATTTCAGTCCCCATAGGGTCTTCCACTAGTCCTTCCACGTTGACCTCTTCCCCTTTGCTTATTGTCAAATCTTTTATTTAGCTTCTCTTCCACCTTTAGGGGAAACTAGTATGCATCTTCTATGGTGGTCATTCTGACCAGGATCAACTCCTCTTGAATACTTGGCCTCAACCCATTAATGTAATAGGCTACCTTCTCCTTGTTGGGCTCTGCATGGCCTGTCCTGATAGTAATTTTATAAAACTCTTCTGTATACTCCTTAACAGACTTGTTACCTTGCTTCAGTCCTTGCAGCTTCTTTAGCAACTCCATCCCATACTCCACAGGAATGAACTGCTTCTTTAGTTTCTCCACCATCTGATCCCATCTAGTGATCTTTCATTTTCCTCTTCTGTTCCTCTCTAACTGGACGTCCTTCCACCAAATATTGGCATGGCCCTTCAATTTTATTTTTGCAAACTTGACCCAATCTGGGTCTTCTACATCATCATACTTGAAATATTCCTCCATGTCATTGATCTAATCAATAAGTTGTTCCAGATTCAAATCTCTACAATATGTAGAAACTTCAATCCTGGGCCTCTTTCTAAACTTTGAAATGGCCATCAACAACCTAACTTCTGCATGATCTCCTGCAGCTTCTTGATCATCCTCAGATAGCTCTTCTTCAACTTCATCTTCACTTTCTTCTCTTGTTCTCGACTCAAACCCTCTTCACAGCTCCTCTTGCAATGCATCAATTTGCCTTTGTAGGGCTCTAAAACCCTCTTCCATCAAAGCATTCCTCCTAATATGGTTTTTTGTGGAGGCATCTTGATCTCCGCAGCAAACCCACAACCTTAGGTCCTAGTGCAAAATGCCTCACGGTCGGCGATCTGTCTACACAATCAGGAACCCTCACTCTGACACCACTTGATGAAGGGGGTGAATCACAAAACACACAACAATAGAAATTGAACACAGAAAATAAAACGTTATTTTATTGATTTAGACAACTTATTATATTACAAAAGCTCAATTACAATCAGAGGAATCAACCCTCCACATGCTGCAACACATTACAGCTTCCTCTCGCAAGACTCTAGAATCATCCACCTTCTGTAACCCGAAATTAGCTAAGATTTTTATTTTCCTGCCTATTCTTGACTCTGCACTTTCCCCTCTTTACTCTACTACCACCCAGGGTTCCAAAAAATGGTTATTAATAGTGTTTTTGGCAGCCAACAACCTAATTTCCAAATTTGTATCTCCGTCCAAAAATAGGTCAACTTCCGGGAGCCATAAATTTTGATCTGGGTATCCGATTGATGAACCGTTTTATACGTCAGAAAGCTCGCGGAGTGCTCTACGTGCTAAGAACCCACTCTGCCGATTTTGGCCATTTTTGGGCCCATACAGGGCCATTTAGTGCCTCAAACCTGAGTTTGAATAAATTTTAAGCATTTTTCAAAAAGTAGAAACTTTAATATCTTTCAACTTGCAAATAAATTTTTTGTGATTCCTTTGCCAAAGGTCTTATATTTCTATTATGTAACTTCCAGTATATTTTCACTTCAACTGTGGCCAAATGCAAACTTTTTAAAAATAGTAGGTTACTATATTTAGTAGTTTGGAAAAACTGAAAGTCCTACGTCATTATTCAAGAGATTATGGAACCAGAACCACAAATTTTGAAAAGAAATGGAAAGAACATCAACAATTTTGAAACACATCTTTTTTTTGGGTGATGCAAGATTGCCCTTACACCATTGGATGCTCCTGCATCATTCACAAACAAGGAATATTGGAGCCCATCCATGTCAAAATCCATCCACAATTGCATGACCCTAGTTATAAATCCCAAGGAAAATAATCTAAAAATGTTGGTACTAGTTTCATGCCTCCTTAATCCTCTTCTTCCAATCCCAAACCCAGTGCCTTTCATCCCACCTCAACATTTTTCACCATTCCTCCTCCATCATCATACATATCCTAAAACTATCCCAGTATCAATTTCTTATCATATCCTACCCATACATCCAAACTTCTTCCCCTCCCCAAATCAACTCTTTGTCCTATCTTCCCAAGCCCTAATAATCCTATCCTCAAATCCTTCAACCACTTCATCTTTAAATCCTCTAATCCTTACATCCGTAAATCTCATCCCCCTAAATCCGTTTTCCCTAAAATCCCTAATCATGACCAACAAATGCACACATCACTTAAACATGAAGCTATCACAACACCCATGGGATTCAAAAATAAAAAGTTGGATGCCTCCACCCATAAAGAAAAAAACTAGAAGCATTTAAGAGTTATCATGTCATAGGGCATCGTTACACAAAACAAAAGCCAAATTGAAAATCTAAAAGGCTACAAAATCCCACACCTCCAAAAGAATAAACAAAAATGGTGTGGGTACCCAAGAATAGAGCAATAAATCAAAATAGAGTATCCAAATACCACTCCATATGGAAATCCAAAAATCCCTCTCCCTCATCCCATACCTAATGTAAAAATCTTGAAAATCATATGTCCATTTATATCCCTCAATCCCCAAATCAGAAATCTCAAAATTCCCCATTTTGATCCCAAAAATATCAAATCCCTAATGAATCCCAAATCCCCATTACTCCCCACACCCCCCTAAAAATTGAAATCTTTAAAATCCAACATGGTGTGTGCAAATGTTGGTCTTGGTTCCCCTTGACTCCATGACATTTCCTCCCATTATATATCCATTATCCTTCATATCTCCCCCATCCCATTCCTATGATCCATGCTTTAACATAATCAATCAATTATCCATCTTTCCCATCTCATACCCCATCCATCCATCCATCATCCATCTATTCCATCTTCCTCCATCTACCAACATTCATGCACATTATGACACCTAACATAGTCCATTTTTGCAACCCATCTAAAATGGGACACCATCCTCTTGCTATGGATATAGTTGTCTGAGTCCCAATCCTTCTCTAAACTCTTTTATAACTCCTATCCCATGTCATCCCATCAAAAAGTCAAAAATCCACAAAAATAGAAAAATAAAAAAATGTAAAGAGAAAAAAAACATTGAACGGTAAAAACTACTTCTTGTGGTACCTTAGGAAAGTACCATGATGGAAATCCCTTGTGGGTGCCATTTGTAATTCTTCCTCCATTTACAAGATACACTTGGGGTAAAATCTGACCTAGCCTATCACTCCCATTGATTGTTCAAATATCCTATCTTATCCCATCCATCCCATCTACTATTTCTCTTGATATATCTTATCATCTTCCTCTCCATCTTCACTTTCTACTTTTGATCCTGATGAGGATAAGGGAAAAATATCCAAAACATCCTTTGGACTCCTCGTCACATACACCCATCCATCTCCTCCATGCATCCCAACCATGCATCTCAATGTTGTAGAAACTAGGAACATTGAGTGAATGTGAGTATCGATTTGTGGCACTCGAGATGAATAGGAGCACACTCAATCTGTAAGAAAACAAACTTATTGCAAACAATGGACAATTGGAATGAAAAATATGGGATTGTGAATTAGCTTCCAAGAGGTAGTACATATAGGGCATTATCAACTAGGAATTATTGATCCAATAATAAAAAAAGCTCACTAAGAATAGTGGTGCTCCAATAATAGGAAAAGCAACCACTTAACATAGACAAAGCTAATCTAGGCACACCAAGAA
This sequence comes from Cunninghamia lanceolata, assembly GCA_027924645.1. NCBI lineage: Eukaryota > Viridiplantae > Streptophyta > Pinopsida > Cupressales > Cupressaceae > Cunninghamia > Cunninghamia lanceolata. The sequence continues at coordinate 934,909 of BSBN01000413.1, forward strand.
TAGATCAAGGCTAAACATAGACTGATGTGCACACCTAAGTAATCTTAATATACATTGGCATCCCCCTTAAGCATAGCTTAGGTGGGATAAATGAACATAGGTCTAGGAAACTAGGTTTGATTAGGTACCCATGTACAATGCAATCTCTCATAAAGTGGAGAAAGGAAGAAAACCCTATGGAAAAAATTTCCTCCAAAAGAGGAATGAAAAAGAAAAGTATGCACCAAGCCTGAATCTACATCATGCTGACAGAGATAAGGCAAACAAGAACCTGTCAAGGAAGAGAGAAAGAGACTATGTAACCCCACACAGTGAAGTAGCTCTTGTGCCAAAAAAGAATGCATGTGTACGAATGTTGAAAATGATCCATTTTTGGCAAATGACATTGATGAAATATACCAAACAACTGAGAGAAGGGGGTGAATCAGTTGTCACCAAAATTTAGCTTCACATGCATATCAAACCATCAGGAACTTAATTATTCATAATCAAATTTAATCATAAAAGCATGAATCCATTAACTTAATCATAATCACACATTCAATACAATAGACATTAGATTTTTACGTGGAAAACCTTAAAAGGGAAAAACCATGGTGGGTGTTAGCCCACAAAAATATATAAGTTATAACAATACCAAAAACTAGAGGCTCACTACAAAGATTGGCTCACTGCCTATGAATGGCTCACTGCCAAATGGTGGCTCACTACCAAGATGTTGAACTAATTGACTAGCATCTACACCATGCCAGGGTTTAGTTCCAATGAAGCACAATATGACTCCTCTACTCTGTTCTTTTACTTTTTCACACTCAACTCTTCATATTCACAACATACATTTTTTTCCACGACTTTATTCGATACCTTTATACAATTCATCAACCTTGGAATGTACATCATGGTTGGCATTACATTCATCAACCGTTGGATCAATCTCCAAGGTTGGAATTACAAACATACACAAAAATAGGTCTGGACCTAATACAAATTTAGCTAAGGAAAATGTGTAAGAATGTATGAGGATCATGCCACGCCTTAGCTAGGACTCAAACACAATCCTCCATGCCATGACATGCTTCTACAATCTTCAATTTATCTCCACAAATAATGAATTCAACTAGGTCGGCCGATAAGATTCTTCAAACTGGAGCACAAGAACAACACTAACCACCACTGTCATAAGCAAAAGGTAGCTTGCTAACCACCAAATCATGAACCATTTTAGTTGAAGGCACTTAACATCATCACATATTTGATTTTAGAACCGTAGACCAAAATAATTCAATGCAGATGAATGTGGAGCAAAACACTTTCTCCCTGTCATCACCAAACATACAAAAAAAGTAGTTTTCACACTGGTGAACACAACTTAATCAAATCTTCATTCTAGAGGCTCAACCTTGGAATAAAATATCTTCAGATAGGATTCTAACTAACTTCCGATCCGTAGGTAAAGATATTCATTCTACAGGAAATGCGGAGCATTCTTTTGGACTGTTCTTCTACACTGTTTCTACTATAATTCAATGTTCTTACTGGATGAGCTAATTTTCTCAATATCCTCAACATCTATAAGAAAGTAACAATGACGGCATAGTTGACACTAATGACAACACAGATATGTTGACATCAATGACAACATCGATTAGGCACATACTTGCAATAATCTCCCCCTTTGTCATTGATGGCAACATATGATGTGAAAATTTGAAAAGACCATCAAGACAAGGTTCTCCTTTCTCTTTACACGTCTTCATTCTTTTTTTCTTCTGAGTTTTTCACATGATTTCTCTCCCCCTTTGACATCAATTGAAAAGGGCACATACTTGCATGTTGTTGCTATGATTCACTTACTTTATCAGAAACATCTAGCTACTCCCCCTGAGAGGTAGCCTTTAGAACATCAATCCAGATCAAAGAATCACACTTTGAGCTCCACTAGACTGATGCATTCCTATGCATCTTAGTTTAGGGTAGGAGGGGTAATGACCCCTAACTTTTCTCTAAGATACTCAAATGTATCTTTAGGCAAATGCTTAGTGAAAATGTCTACAATTTGATCCTTTGTGGGCACATACTCCAACCTTCATTCTCTATAACGTCCTCTCTTAAAAAGTGATATCTTATGGATATGTGCTTCGTTCTTAAGTGCACCACTAGATTCTTTGAGATATTTATGGCACTTGTATTGTCACAAAAGATTGCAATTGGATCTTTTTATAGGAAAAAGTGGTATATATCAAAATGAATATGAAAACCTAATATCACAATAGAAGATGAAAATAACAAAAGCTTAAAATGAAAGAGTAAACCTTACAACCCTGTTATCCCACAGCTTCCATTACTCACCTATTCTTGATCGATCTTTGTTGTGAAGACTATGGCCCTCATGAAATGCAATTCCTCACACTTCTTCAAGATGGCGATAGAGAGGTGGCTAGGATACTTTTGTAGAGAAGATGAGCTTCAATACAATGAATAATGGATGTGAGCTATGAGATGGTGTGGGTGCCAAAGGCATGCTATGGATTCTGTAGTGTAAGTTTACTTGAAAGCATGGATGATAGAAATGGAGAAAAGGGTTGTATTTATAGAGTTGGGAGAGAGAAGATCAACGGTGTAGAAGAAATAAGAAGATCAAGGGTGTAGAAGACTTGAAAGGATGTGCACAAATAGAAAGAAGACAAGTGTCAGAGGAAAAGTTGTTTTCTTTGAGTTAACTACTTTCATGACAAAGATAAGATTTGTTTTCACAAATTAAAGTGATTTATTCTAATTTAAGAGTTGTTGATAAAAACAAGGTTGTTTTAAATCAATAACTCAACTTTTGCTTTTGCATGACAAGGAAGACTTATTTTTAGAAGATTTGGAAGATAAGAAAGTGAATTAAATAAATAAATTTATTTAATTACTTGCACATGATTTTGGAAGAATAAATAAAATATTTTATTATATTTTATTTTTGGAGAGTGAGAGGATTTAAAAAAATTTAAATGATTTATTTAAATTTAGAGGAATGGATGACTTAATTAAATAATTTAATAATTATTTAATTGTTTGGAAGAATTAAATTAAATAAAGGATTTTATTTAATTTTGGACTTTAGAAGAGATAATTAAATATTTTGATATTTAATTAACTTTAGAGGAATATGAATCGAATATATAAATTTATTTATTTATTGATAGAGGAATGTAGACTTAAATAAATATTAAGAATATTTATTTGGACGAAGTCATGTCATTTTTAAGTGTATACATTTTGCCCCTTTTTGATGCAATGTGTTTTATCATGTTGTTTCAAAGAAAAAGATTGTCTGAAAATGATACATGCCCCAGTTTGCCCCTGGTACAAGTTTAACAATAGGATGCCTCCTCAGGAGATTGGACAGGAAGAAGGAAAAAAGTGTGAGATAGACAATCTCATGATGGATAAGGTGAAAAATAGGTTAGGAATGAAGAAAAATGGGTTATGGTCTAGGGAAATGGGAAGAAACAGGCTTGGGAAGTAGTCACAATTGCCACATAGTCAGTTATGGTTCACTTGCTATATATAGGAGTTGGGTCCACAAGTCCTATTCATTTGCACACTTGTCTTTAGGTGATTTGTCTTTGAGAGCTTAGGAGAGTAGAGGAGATAGAGAAGTCAACAGAGATATGGATATTCCATGTGAGGAACACTGCTTTGAGCGAGTCTGATGGTTCAGACAACCAGCTAAGGTAGGACCACTAGTATGTAGTTGGACAAAACCTTCCTAGGGTCATATATTAGCATAATAAATGCTAGGGAAAAGTTTAGGGTTTTAGATGCATCATTTTGTAGTTCAGCGCATATGCTGTGCAAAAACACGCATATGATATGGTTCAACGCATATAAGATATGTTATGGCATGTTTAAAAGTTCTACGCATGCATGTTGGGAGTCGGTGCATGTGTGAGAGGTTTGGGCATTCGATATGGGACCACGCATGTGCGATGTCTTGTTGTGCATGCATATAAAGATGCACATGTGCTTTGGAACTGTGCACATGCTCATTCTTGCGGTGCATTCATTGAGAAGTTGCACATTTGATATGGACCGGTCCATTTACGACCTGTTTCGGTGCATTTGCAATAGGGTGCTTGTTTATTTAATAAAATTGACTCGAATGGCATCTTGCTCAATGCGTCAATCGATAAGCTATCTCCAAGATTGTAGGAATCTAGTCAAGAGATGTTGTATGTTGTTTTGATCAATTTGATATGTTAAGTAAGTGATAGGATAGTTTGGATACATTTAGCAGTTTTATAGTTTTTTGGTTGACATTTTTTTGTTGTGCTTGATTGTAGGAGGACATTTACGATATTCTAATGTCACGGGAGCAGTTCCCTATGCCTATGCTATAGAGGTCTATGCTTACAAAGACTGATAGAGTGGCTCTCGGGTCAATGGGTCTAACTTATGTGTGCTTTATGCCTAAGGTTCAGGTGAACCTTAGTTTATTGATAGCAGCTATGGAGAGGTTTCACAGCAAGGATGGGACTTTTTATCTACTGACTAAGGAAATGGTGATTACTCTTGAGGATGTGTATATGATTCTGTATTTGCCCATCTAGGGTGAGCTGGTAGAGTATGATCTGCAGCACGATACTGGACTGGCAGAGTGCAGGCACGTTTTTTATGATCCTGAGTTAGAGGGCTAGGTGATATCTTGGCAGGACATATATGATTATTATGACTACTTCCCAGGCATTGTGGCTGGATTGATTGGTGGCATTGTATGCCCCAAAAGGAGGTTTCACGGGTTCCCCATTGGATGGGGTAGGACACTAGAGATGATGGTCACAGAGGGCACCTACTTTGCATGGGGTGTCTATGTGTTGGCACACTTATATCATGATATGCATCAGGTGGTATACCATAGGGGTACTAGCTTGTTAGCAAGGGTCTCACTGCTTCAGTTTTGGCTATGGGAGAATATTACTATCACGTGACTGATATGCATGTTTCATAGACAGATAGGTGAACCTTATAGCTATGGATACATAGGTGTGATTTCCCAATAAAAGCTGTGAAAGATTGAGTATTGGTGACATGCATTGGATAATGTAGATGCAGTGATCTAGCACTTGTACATAGATTGTGAGTAGTGGGAGGACGAGGATGATGAGTTGTACTACTTTCAAATGTGGTGGCTCATCAGGAGGACATGGTATATACTAGAGCAATAGATAGTTAGCAGGGTACATGGCATGCCATAGGGGTAGGCCCAGTTTGCGAGGACTCATACGGAGTAGTTGAGGTGGGGCCTAGTCACATCCTATGAGGAGGGTTTAGCAAACTTTTGGTAGATTCTTTATGTAGCTTGGCTAATGAGGAGGGATATAGTTGATGCAGGGATGACTCCAGATTATGAGGAGTGGTTTGCTACTCATCCATTTCCTAGATATTTAGGACCTAGAGAGTTGGTTCCTTGCATAGACGAGGAAGATTCAGATGATGAGGAGGGGTAGAGGAGGACGAGGAGATGGAGATGATGGAGGGGATGGGGGTGGTGGAGGTGGAGGGGATGGAGATGGAGGGGGTGGAGATGGTACCTGACAGAGGCAGACGAGGAGAGCTAGGGAGGGACCCTTCCAACAGCAACAAGTAGTGTAACCACAAGTTGCATAGCAGGTTTAGATGCTACCACCTCAGTAGGTGGCCCAGTAGCAGGTGGCCCAGTAGTAGGTGCCCCAATAGCAGGTGCCACAGGTTTAGGTTTCTTAGGGTCCTGCTAAGCAAAATGCACATGAACAAGCCATTACTATGCTGAGGGGACAAGTCAAAGGGCTTAGAGCACATCTTAGGATGGCAGAGGTTCAGAGAGAGGTAGATGCATGAGTTATATCAGGACTCACTAGAGAGTGAGACTCGACCTTGGCTAGGGTGCGGGCTGTCATATCAAAGAGAGATACAGCAATGGTAGCCCTTGGTATGGATGGTACTACAAGCTTTTTAGTGGCATAGGTGTAATAGGCACAGGCACAACATGTACATGTACAGGCGCAACTAGTATAGGTGCAAGGGGAGTTGGCATAGGTATAGGGCGAGCTTGCCAAATCGTAGGCTCAGACGTAGTGCTACAGGGGGTTGTACCATGTTACAGTACCAATAGAAAAGAGGGCTCCAAGCTATCGGAGCCAGTCAGTAGCCTCACAGAGCACAAGGGTATCATGGTCAAGAGGGTTAGTGATGGGTCCACAATGGTCAAGGGCTAGCAGAGATGGAGAGGATAGTGCAAGGAACAGTGTCCCACGATAGCAGGGCTAGGCATTACTTGTACCAGTTTTGGTTTATGTATTCATTTTTTATGCTCATAGATAGCCTGGTATGTATACATTTTGCTTTACTTGGCACCGAGACATGTATCATTTTACCATGTGAGGTATACACTTTTATTCAACACTAACTTATGGATGATGGGCACTCGATATATTGTACATTTGGACATATTTACATTTATTTATGTGATGATGCAGCTATTGACCTCTATATGCAGTTGTTTATGCTATATGCCATGGATGCATTCCTATCTTATGATGTTTAACATGTGATGTGTATTTTATGATGTCTATATGATGCTATGTGATGTTTATCTAATGCAGTCATAGATGCTTAGTTGATGTTCTAATATGCAAAATGTGTTATGTGATCTATATGATGATGCAGTTCATGAAATTTCATCTATATGTACTTGTTGATATTTTTGATTTTTCTACTGAATGATATGCTGATGCAAATGTACATGTATGACCTAATGTGTCTATTATGTATTGGTGCAGGGGCACTCCTTAAACAAGCCTAAAAGTCTCACTAGGTTGTTATGTTTTATGCTTTTAATCTAATAAGGTCTGTTTGACCAATTATCATTGTAGTTTGAATTCGATTATTTTTGTTTGTAAGTCCCAAGGGACACCTATCGAGTGCATTTATAAGGTTGTTGAGTTTGTTAGTTAGTTACGATCTCCCAGCTGCCTGGAATTGTCTCCCAACCATTGGGAATCATGTTAGTACTACTGTCAGTAAGTAGCTAAATACCCTAGCTCAGATCGATTTGAAAGATATATAGAGAGATAGAAAGATATAGATAGATATAGAGGTAGTTTGGTTTTTAGAGATCAGAGCAGTGACTATGCATTGAAATTGTTCAGTTGTATTCATCTTTGAAGGCATAATAAAGAAGATCCTGTAGTGTTTGATTCCATACTATAACCTGATTTTCTGGTTTTGCAGTCAAGATGGATTTTTAATCCATTCCATCAGTTAGTTACTTTGTAATCGATGGAATGGTCATGTACATTAGTTTAGGTTTTTATTCTGTTTGTTTGTTTGTTCATTTCATGTCTATAGGATCAATTTGTATCATGCATTGATTTACCCTAGCATCCTCATGTGCTAGGTTTTGAAAGTTTGAAATCTATGTTAGTTTGTCGAAGAAACAGATCAGAGGAATCAAAGGGTTTTGCTGTGTTCAAACAGCAAAGATTCGTGGGTTTTCATTAGAGATACATTTGGTGTATATATAGTAGTTGTATGTCGGATAGTCATTTTGTGAGTATATCACATTTGTCTATCGCGATAGTATGAGGGAACATACATCGCACATATACAAGTCTATCGGCATACAAAAGGGGTCAACGGTTCGGTCAAATCTATTGAATGCATGATCGAAATGTATGTTGAGAACATACATTGATTGATATACAATCTCTATGTATATCGCTATTGAATATCGAGTACATTCACTGAGTATCCCGTAGTTGTCTATAGGAGTTGTATGTGACAAATGTACATTCTAAATGTACAAGTCACTGACATACAAAGGAGAAAGAAATTTGAAGTTCTAGCTAGCATACAAGAAAGTCAGCGGATGGTCAAACCCACCAAATGTATATTGGGATATACATTCCACAGATGCATGTTTTGGTTGAATGTGTTGAAAGTACATTGTAAATGTACATCAGTTTGATACAAGTGGGTCAATGCAGTCAAGGGGTTTGTTGCATGTTTGAATTGTATCTTGCGATTGTATATTATAAATATACAACATGCATATACATTATGCGAAGATGCAAGGCAGGACCAGCAGAAGCGGTAAGCCAAACTGGCCATAGAAGGTCAACTGAGGGATATTACAATTGTATATCGCTAATGTATATTTGAATGCATATTTTGAGAATGTATCTTGCAGTAGATACAAGTAGTGTAAAGGTATATCGGGGTGATCATGTACAAAATGGTAAGTGAATGCATGTACATCGGTGAATGTACATACAAAGGTAAATGTATGTTGGGTAAATAGTTTGGCGCCCATTTTTAAACACTTCCGCCAATGGCTCTGCATCAAAGTGGTACTAGAGTGAAGGAGTATCTTCTGGGAAGAAAAGAAGATGACAAGATGTCAGATGAAGAAGGATCATCAGAACTTCTAGCAAGGATGACCAACGCTGAGTTGGCTGTGCTGGTGAAGAAGTAGATCGCAGAGAGCAAAGTAGTGAAAGCTTAGAATTAGGCCCTGAAAGATGAGTTGGAAAAGTTGAGGGATAAAGTAGGTTTTGGTAAAAAAGATGATAGGGATGAAGAGGAGATCCCTAGGTGGGAAGAGATAGATGTTCCTACAGACCAGAGACCCTAAATTAATGCCCTCAAATCCATGGAGAGGAGAACCATGGATGTGAAACTGGATTTGCCAGTGTTTACAGGAAGGATGGATCTTGATTTAGTGATGGAGTGGATAGACTCCTTGAACCATTTCTTTGAAACAGATGAAATACCAAAATTTTAGAGGGTAAAGATAGCCCAATCCAAAATGAAAGAGGCTGCATTGACTTGGTGGAATTTCATCCAAGATGACAGGGTGCAAGAGGGAAAGCATAGAGTTGCTACTTGGAAGAAGATGTTGGCTTTAGTGAAGGAAGCCTATGTTCCATTGGATTACAACATCCAATTACACAAGAGGAGGCAAAATTTGAAGCAAAATGATTTAGATGTCAGCTCATATACTGAAGAATTCATGAAACTTTGTGTCAAGACAAAGGTAAAAGAAAATGAGGAAGAGAAGGTAGCAAGGTATCTCAATGGGTTGAGATTTGCCATCCAAGAAGATTTAAATCTTCATAGTCTAGATACAGTACAGAAGTGCTATCAGTTGGCACTCAAAGTGGAAGAAAAATTAAAGACAAGGCAAGAACAAAATAGTAGAGGAAAAGGGAGACAGCAAAGAGGTGGAAGAAGTCCTTTTAGAGGTAGAGGACATGGATTTGGATATCAAGGTGAATCCAATCAGGAGAGCAGCAAAGGAGAAAGCAATCAAACACAAAAAGGAAGTTATGATCAGAAAAGAAACTTTAGGGGTAGAAGACCACCATTTAGAGGAAGATCACAGGGTAGAGGATCTATCAAATGTTACAATTGCAATCAAGAAGGCCATATAGCCAGCAGATGTCTAGAAAAAGCATCAAGCTCCATGGGAGAAAGAAGAACAAATCTAGTACAAGAATCTGACTGTCAAAGTGTGACAAGCTCAAACACTGTTCAAAATGTAAGAGCTGTTGATAGTTATGGATATCTTGAGATAGGAGAATCTTGGTGTAGGATCTCCCAGTTTAGTCATTTTTTTGGCTATTTCCTAGTTTTTCATCATGTTATTCTATTTTCCTCTAAGGATTTGAAAGCCATTCTCATGTTTTGTAATAAGGACTTAGTTCATTTTTATTGACTAGTCCAATATAGTGGTAAATAAGGCCTATTTTCAAGGTTTTTCCCTTTTGAAACATAGAGTTTCTTATGCAAAGTCAACTTCCAACGTTTCACTACCTTGGTGGGCAGTTGTATAGTTGGAAGAGAAGTGGAAAGATTGCTAAAAGTCTTCTATAAACAAAATATTGTATGACATGCCAAAATGGAATGAAAAGAGAGGATTTTTAGAAGAAAAAATAGTTTTTTTCTACTTTTTGTGAAGACAGTCGTACAGTACGGCCAGGTATAGACAGTTCAAGAGTTGAGGTTTGGAAAATATGTTAGGGTTTTGAGATACCTTCCATTTGCATATATTTAGAGCTTTTGAAATGTTTTTTGTTTTTTGTTTCAATCCATTTTGTGCAAATTGGTTTAAACCCTCCATACCTAGGGTTTTGGGATAAAATGAATCATTTTTCCTCTATCCTTTGAAGGTGATCATCCATTTTCAGTGGGATGGAGGAAGGTAGATTAGAGTTTATGTTTTTTGTTGTTTGGCAGGATACACTCCTCTCCCAAAGGCGTTTGGTATGAAACTATCTAGTCTTATAGTGACTAGTTGAGATACTAATGGTGGACAAAAGTATGAATGCTCAAAACAATCAAGTATTTGATCAAATGGTTGATGAATTCGGTGTTTGCAGGTGATGACAGTCTTGTGTAAGTGTTTATGTACTCTTGAACAAGCAAGTTTGATGCATTTCCCTCATATAGCCTCAAACTAGGCCTATTTTCTTGAAAATAGACAGTCTGCTGTCCTAACCGCCTGTAGCAGAGTACGGACCTGCATGTTGGTGGAGGAGTACATGTTCATAATGGATATTTGGTTATAAATTTAGATGTGATGGTCATTTGGGGTTCTGAGTAGTTATTGTTGGTCTAATTGTTCCTTTGGGTTACAAGGAAGAACCATTTTAGAACACTATTTTAGTACAGTCATACCACAGTTTGCTGTCCACTATCCTTCCTGGTACAGAAGTTAGGTGTTGGGTCAGAGACCTCATGTTGTCATGTTCTTGGTAAATGTATACTGAGTGTGTTGTGATGATCCATGTTGGTAGAGGTGTTAGGAGTGGAATGTTGTCCTTGAAGGTACATGTGTTGGTTGATTGGGTAGAACAGTGACTTCCCAAAGTGAGAGTTGAGCAGCTTGTGTGGTGGACCTAGGTGTGGTCCTAGCCTAGGTCAATCTCCTGAATAGCCTTGTGTAGGCCTATAATGATTTCAACTTTGGAAACCTTTAGAAGGAAGCTTTGAAATCTATGTTCATTGTGTGAACTCCAACAACTACTACCTATATCTCTGCATCATATTGGTATCAGAGCCAATATTCAGATTGGAAGTAGTGTATGTCAGAAGAGGAGATTGAAACAGAGGCCAGTATAATGCCTCCCAAGACAATGAGTCAAGATGCCATCAAGAAGTTGGTGGAAGAGATGGTTGAAGCAAGATTGCAAGAGGAGAAGTCTAAGGGTAAGACTAAAGAAGAGGGAAGTTATTCTAACACAAATGAAGAAGTAGAGGCAGAAGAGAGTCCTTAGGAGTAGGACATGTCTACAAATCAGAAAGATTTCTTGAATGCACTTAAGGGTGCTCATGGAGACAGTGGTGATCCCAAGATGGATGTGCCTACCTTTCATGGCAAGTTGGATGGAGATGCTCTCACCGATTGGATAGAAGCTATGTGCATCTTCTTTGATTACAAGGAGTTCAATGACAGCAAAAAGGTTAAGTTTTCCAAGACAAGGCTAAGAGGTTCTGCACTTGTGTGGTGGAACTACATGCAAAGTGAGAGGGAGAAGATTGGGAAGAGTCCCATCACTAAATGGAGTAGAATGGTGGCTATGCTCAGAAGCAAGTTCATGCCACCTGACTATGAGATTCAAATCATTAGGAGATTCCAGAATTTGAGACAAAAAGACATGGATGTGGCTGCCTACACAGAAAAATTTCATAGACTAAGTATGAGGGCCAATCATAATGAAGATGAAAAAGGGATGGTGGCTAGGTACCTATATGGTCTGAAATACAATCTGCAAGATGAGATTAGTTTAGTGATACCAAAAATAGTGGATGAATGCTTCTTATTGGCCTCCAGAGTAGAGGCAAAGCTAAGAAGGAAGGGTGAACAAAGTGCCAGAGGAAGAGGTGGCAGAAACCAAAGAGGAAGAGGCAGTTTTGGCCGTGGACAGTTCAACAAAATTGAAAATAACAGTCAACAAGAAACAACACCTAAGACAGAGCATAGAGGAGGCTTCAGAGGTTGGAGAAGGCCTAATGGTAGGGGTAGAAATGATGGAGGAGGTAGAGGACCAGGAGTCTTCACTGGAAGGTGTTATGGCTACAACCAAGTTGGCCATACAATGAACAAATGCCCAGAGAAAGCTAGTAGCTCTCATGATAGTGGAAAGAGAAATCAGTTGATAAAGGATGATGATTTTGAGAGTGTGAATTCACCAATGGGAAGTGCTACACCTATTCTAGATGGAGAGAGTATGATGATCAAAAGGTCCATGTTGAAGGTGCCATTGAAACAGGAGCCACCTCAGAGAAGGAATCTTTTTAGAACCCAAGGCCTAGCCTATGGGAAACTTTGCAAAATCATAGTAGATTCAGGATCTACTGAGAATGTGGTATCCACTGAGATGGTGGAGAAGTACGAGTTGAAGAGGCTACCTCATATCAGTCCTCACAAGATTTCTTGGTTGAACAAGAACCAAAGTTTCATGGTGGAAGAACAAACATGGGTTGAATTTGCAATTGGTGACTACAAGGACAAAGTGCTATGTGAAATCATCCCTATGGACGCATGTCATCTGCTTCTTGGCCACCCATGGAAATATGATGTTAAAGCTCAGCATGATGGTGAGAAGAACACTTATGTCATCACCAAGAATGGAAGACCATTTAAGATGGATCCTATGTTGGAGCAGCTTGGGGGGAAGAAAAATGACAGCAGTGTCATGGTGGTGAATGGCAAAGAGTTTTTAAACCTGTTGAAGGAGAATGATAACCAGGGGTATGCCTTGATCATGAAGCCCAAGAGTGGATCAGATCAGCAAGATCAAAAACAGAAGGAGATTCCATTGGAAGTGTAGCAACTCCTAGACAAGTATCAAGATCTTGTGGTAGAGGAAGTTCCTAACTCCTTACCACCCATGAGAGACATAAGTCATCAAATTGACTTAATACCTAGTGCTATATTGCCTAATAAGGCTGCCTATAAGCTGACACCACAACAAAATGAAGAGGTGGCAAGGCAAATTCAAGATCTCTTGGAGAAAGGGCTGATTAGGAAGAGTTTAAGTCCTTGTGTAGTTCCAAGTGTACTTGCTCCTAAGAAGGATGGAAAGTGGAGGCTATGCACGGATTCCAGGGCCATCAACAAGATCACCATAAGATACAGGTTCCCAATGCCAAGGATTGAAGATCTTCTAGATTATCTTGGAGGATCATGCTATTACTCAAAGATTGATTTGAAATCTGGATATCATCAAATTCAGATCAGAGAGGGAGATGAATGGAAGACTACTTTCAAGACCAATGAGGGTCTTTATGAATGGCTTGTTATGCCATTTGGTCTTAGCAATGCTCCAAGTACATTTATGCGCCTGATGAATGAGGTATTAGTTGAATTCATCGGTAAATTTGTTATTGTTTATGTTGATGACATACTAATCTTCAGCAGGACAAGAGAAGACCATGTGAAGCATGTTGGTCAGGTGTTGGAGAAGCTACATGAACATAGGTTGATGATCAACTTAGATAAATGTGAGTTCATGAAAATTGAACTTATATACCTTGATTTGTCATTTCTAATGGTTGTTTGAAGATGGCTCCCTCTAAGGTTGAGGCTATTCTCAGTTGGCCTACCCCAAAAATAGTGGGAGATGTGAGAAGTTTCCATGGATTGGTGACTTTCTATAGGAAGTTTATCAAAGGTTTTAGTCACATTAGTGCTCCCATCCTCAACACCATCAAGGGTGGAGTCAAATGTAGATTCCAATGGACAAAGGAAGCTGATGATAGTTTTGAGTTGTTGAAAACAAAGGTGGTTGAGTTACCTACCTTAGTACTCCCTAATTTTGATAAGGTGTTTGTTGTTGAGTGTGATGCAAGTCAGCAAGTTATTGGTGCTATTCTCAGCCATGAAGGACATCCAGTGGCATTCTTTTTTAAAAAGTTGAATGAAGCCAAGCAAAGGTATTCTACCTATGACTTAGAACTCTATGCAATGGTGCAAGCTTTTAAGAAATGGAGACATTATTTGCTACCCAAAGAATTTATTGTGTTTATTGACAATCATGCTTTAAGCTTTCTAAACAGTCAAGAAAAATTGAACCATAGACATGTTAAATGGATGGAACAACTACAAGTTTATACCTTCACAATTAAGCACAAGAGAGGTGTCTCTAACAAGGTGGCTGATGCATTGAGTAGGAGGTTGCTTCTTGTTCATGAAATTCAGTTAGAAAGCATGGGTATTGACTGTTTAAAGGAGTTGTATAAAGAAGATTCAGATTTCAAAGAGGCTTATGATGTTTGTGTGAACTTGGCTAACACATTCCATGGAGAGAATGAAGATTTTGTTTTGTAGGAAGGCCTCTTGTTTAAGGGCAATTTGTTGTGTATCCCTAAATGTTCCATGAGGGACAACATCATCAAGGAGAAGCATAATGGTTCTTTAGGAGGACATTTTGGCTTAGACAAGATAATAGAACAAGTCACAAGGTTCTATTTTTGGCCAAAGGTGCAATTAGATGTGAGGAAGTATGTTGCTAGTTGTGCAATTTGTCAAAGGGCCAAAGGTGTGTCTTCAAATGTAGGTCTATACTAGCCCCTTCCTATTGCCAACAGACCTTGGGAAAGTATCAGTATGGATTTTGTGCTTGGGTTACCCAGGACAGCCAGAGGGGTGGATAGTGTGTTTGTTATTGTTGATAGGTTCAACAAGATGGCTCATTTTGTGCCATGTAAATGTACAAATGATGCATCCCATGTTGCAGGTCTATTTTTTAGAGAGGTAGTAAGAATTCATGGTTTGCCATTGTCCATTGTAAGTGATAGGGATTCTAAGTTTGTAGGTCACTTTTGGAGGACCTTGTGGAAGAAGTTGTGAACACAATTATCCTTTTCATCAGCCTACCATCCACAAACTGATGGTCAGACTAAGGTGGTTAATAGATCACTTGGAAACCTTCTAAGATGCCTTACAAAGTAGCATGGTTTGGCATGGGACTTGGTTAACAGTCAGGTTGAATATGCCTACAATGATTCAAGGAATAGGAGCACTAGTAAAAGTCCTTTTGAGGTAGTATATGGTTTTCATCCAAGAGGGCCACTTGAACTGAAGGATCTCCAAGGATGGGATAGAAGGAGTACACTTGGTGAAGAGTTTGTTGCCTCCATGAAAATAGTCCATGATCAAGTCAAGTTGCAACTAGAAAAATCAGTCACAAAGTACAAGGAAAAGGCAGATTTGAAGAAAAGAGAAGTGCAATTCAAAGTTGGTGACTTGGTTATGGCATATCTGAGGAAAGAAAGGCTGCCAAAAGGTCAGCCAACTAAACTCCTGATGAAGAAGATTGGGCCATGCAAAATTGTGCACAAGTTCAGTCCAAATGCATATGAGATTGAGTTACCATCCAGCCTTGGTATCTCTCCAATTTTCAATGTTTGTGATCTTTTTCCCTTTAGACCTCCATTGGTGCAGGAGCACCCCATAGACAATATAAATATGCATAAGACATTAATATGTTTTTAGACATTTCATGCTATCTCATAGCATTTTCAAATGTAACATTTTGTATGGGCATTTTATGTTTGTAAACTCCAAACTTGACTTTCTAGACAAGTTGGATTAAGGGAAGGGTAAGCAAATGTGTCTTAACC
Organism: Cunninghamia lanceolata; assembly: GCA_027924645.1. Taxonomy (NCBI): domain Eukaryota; kingdom Viridiplantae; phylum Streptophyta; class Pinopsida; order Cupressales; family Cupressaceae; genus Cunninghamia; species Cunninghamia lanceolata. The sequence goes on from BSBN01000413.1 coordinate 950,560, forward strand.
TTAAGAGTTTTGCTGTCCCATGTAAAACAGTTGTCATATAATTAATTAGGAGTTTCCACCTATAATATTGGTAAGCTCAAATCCCAGAAACAGAGGAGAATGTCAGTCCCTCACATTGGGAAAGATAAATATGGAATGGAGCAGAGCAGTGGTGGTGTGTGGTGTGTGTTTTGTCTTTTGAAATGTAATTCTGAAACATTAAGGAGGAGGAATAGAAATTCTGTACATTAATTTCCTTTTTGATTTTGAATGCTGTGTAGATATTCTGTATAGATCATTCTGGGTAGAAATTGTGCATAATTCAGTTTTGTGCCTCTAGAGTCGAATCCATTCCACTGGCAGATTTTTGGGAAATCAATGGAATGGATCTGTAGATTTATTTCCCATTTTTGGTTATTCGTCTTAGGTATGGAAGGTTAGGGATTGCAGAAACCCCTCCAGGGAAAATTGTCATTTAGTTTGTGTGCATTGCATTTACAGGGTGAGTAGTTTGTGAATATCCGTCCTTAGGATCTGTATATGTATCGCTGGCCAGGACGGGGTCCAATTCAGGCCTGAATTATGTCTTTTGGAGACATCGGCGTGAGTTCCCACCTGTGTCACCGATGAAGGAAGCATCGGCGTAAGAAGGTGTATCGGCGTAAAGTTTTGAGTGGTTGCCGATAGTTTATGTTCTCACCGATCGGGGAGACCGCAGTGAGGTGTCGCCAATGAAGGACATCGGCGAGAGAGACGTCATCAGCAGAAAGAAAGGAAGTTGCGCCGATAATGAGGGTCTTGCTGATGGTAAGACTATCGGCGTAACCCGCGGCGTCGGCAAAAGATTCAAGGAGCCCGCCGATAGAATAGTGTCTTGCCGATAGGCAAGAATAGGTATATTTCGGTGAGACATTGGGAGAAGTCTTGCCGATATCTGCTAGAAAGGTCTCGTAGGTGCCGAAAGAGTGATTGAACTGGATTCATAAGCTTTATTCTTGTGCTGGCTCTGCATCAAAGTGGTATCAGAGCTCAGCGAAAGAACTGGGCTAACTGTGTATTGATTCTGTCATTAAGAAGACAGAGCTAGAGAAAGGTTGACAGAGGTCTTGACAGAGTCTGAGAGTGTTTATGTCAGACACAGAAGGTAAAGAAGGGGCTAGTGACATGCCTCCAAAAGGGATGACCACTGAAGTGGCCAAGAGGTTCAAGGAGATGGAGGAACTGATCAAGGTTGGAGTCAAGGAAGCACTCCAGGCTGAATTGAAAGCCTTAGGAAAAGGCCAGAAACCAGACGAGGAGTCTGATGGAGAAGAAGAAGATGGAGAAGAGGAGATGACCAAGAGACAGCTAGAAATATCTACAGATCAGAAACAATTTCTGGAGGCTATCAAATCGCTTGGTAAGGAGTCGTCTGAATCAAGAATGGAGATTCTGATGTTCAGTGGAAAGATGGATGTAGAAGAAGTCATCGAATGGATTGAGGCTTTGAATAATTACTTCGAGTACAAGGAGGTACCGGAGAATAGGAGAGTCAAGTTTGCTAAAACGAAACTGAAAGGTGCTGCACTCACATGGTGGAACTACACCCAGGGGGAAAGGGTGAAGAGTGGAAAGAACATGATCTCATCCTGGAGTAGGATGGTAGACAGGATCAAGGCTCAGTTCCTACCAGCAGACTATGAAGTGCAGATATACAAGAAAATCTAGAATCTCAGACAGAAGGATATGGATGTATCCACCTATACAGAGGAATTTCACAAATTGTCCCTTAGATGTGGACTTGCTGAAGATGAGAAAGGAAGAGTTACCAGGTATATTAATGGCCTAAAGTATAGCATACAAGATGAGATCACCATCTTAACACCAGAAACTGTGGACAAGTGTTTCCAAGTGGCACTGAGAGTAGAAGAGAAACTGAAGAGAAGGCAAGAGCATAGTAACAAAGGAAGAGGCAACAACATGAGGGGAAGAGGATCAGCCCCTACAATAAGGAAAACCAATGAGAGTCAAGAAAACATTGGTAAAGGACAGGAACAGTCTGATTACAGAGGTGGATGGAAAGGAACAAGAGGCAGATTTGGAGGAGGAAGAGGTTCTAATACCTTTTCAGGAAAATGTTACACCTGTGGTGACTTTGGTCATCCATTTTTCAAATGTCCAGAAAGACAAGGTTCATCATCCAGAGATGATAGAACAAATGACAAGAGAGTACAGCTTGTGCAGGAAGAGAAGATAGAGGAAAGTGTGCAGAGTTCAAACACTTATAAAGGAGATAGAGCTCCTAATAATTGTGGATACCCTGAGGAGGGCGAAGCATTGATGCTAAGGAAAATCAGCTTGAAGACATCCAAGGAGGTGATACAGAGGAGGGCACTTTTTCAGACTACTTGCAGAAGCAAAGGCAAAATATGCAAGGTAGTAGTAGACTCTGGCTCAACAGATAATATGGTATCTCAAGAAATGGTGGATAAACTGAATTTGGAAAGAATTCCACATCAAAATCCTTACAAAGCCTCTTGGGTAAGTAATAGTCAATCACTTTTAGTGTATGAACAGGCATATGTTGATTTTCAGATTGGGAATTATCAAGATAGAGTTTTGTGTGACATATTGCCCATGGAATGTTGTCACCTACTTTTAGGTAGGCCATGGCAATTTGATAGGAGAGCATTGTATGATGGATATGCTAACACATACACCATCAAGAAGGATGGCAGAACTATTGTGTTGATTCCATTACAGGAAGATGCTGAAGAAGAAAAGACAGGTAAAATTATCTTGGTAGGTAAGAAAGAGTTTGTGAAGATACCTACTACAGAGTCACAAAAAGTTGAGGATATCCCAAGGAGAGGAGATCACAGTTTGAAGAAGACTTTAGTTCTGGCTGACAAAGATTAGATGGATCAACAGAAGATCCAGAAGCAGGTTTGTCCACAGCCACTGGTTGGTTGGGAGTGCAAGGATGCAATCTTAATAGGGACTATTGTTTGTTCTCTAACAGTTGAAAGATCAACACATTCTGTCATAACAGTAGAGGAGGTTCCCACTGTCCATGGTCAGACAGAGATGATGGTAGGAAGCAATAATTAGCAAGGTGTGAGGAGAGCCTGTATTACTCAGCATGAGTATTGGCCTCCCTGGCAGCAAGTTGCAGCTCAGAGATTTGCAACACCGAGATCAGGAGATAGATATGAGACATCAGCTACAGATGGATTCAGTCAAAGCCTTAACTCATGGGACATGAGTTCTTTTCAAAAGGGGGAGTATGGTGCAGGAGCACCCCATAGACAATATAAATATGCATAAGACATTAATATGTTTTTAGACATTTCATGCTATCTCATAGCATTTTCAAATGTAACATTTTGTATGGGCATTTTATGTTTGTAAACTCCAAACTTGACTTTCTAGACAAGTTGGATTAAGGGAAGGGTAAGCAAATGTGTCTTAACCTTAAGAGTTTTGCTGTCCCATGCAAAACAGTTTTCATATAATTAATTAGGAGTTTCCACCTATAATATTGGTAAGCTCAAATCCCAGAAACAGAGGAGAATGTCAGTCCCTCACATTGGGAAAGATAAATATGGAATGGAGCAGAGCAGTGGTGGTGTGTGGTGTGTGTTTTGTCTTTTGAAATGTAATTTTGAAACATTAAGGAGGAGGAATAGAAATTCTATACATTAATTTCCTTTTTGATTCTGAATGCTATGTAGATATTTTGTATAGATCATTCTGGGTAGAAATTGTGCATAATTCAGTTTTGTGCCTCTAGAGTCGAATCCATTCCACTGGCAGATTTTTGGGAAATCAGTGGAATGGATCTGTAGATTTATTTCCCATTTTTGGTTATTCGTCTTAGGTATGGAAGGTTAGGGATTGCAGGAACCCCTCCAGGGAAAATTGTCATTTAGTTTGTGTGCATTGCATTTACAGGGTGAGTAGTTTGTGAATATCCGTCCTTAGGATCTGTATATGTATCGCTGGCCAGGACGGGGTCCAATTCAGGCCTGAATTATGTCTTTTGGAGACATCGGCGTGAGTTCCCACCTGTGTCGCCGATGAAGGAAGCATCGGCATAAGAAGGTGTATCGGCCTAAAGTTTTGAGTGGTTGCCGATAGTTTATGTTCTCGCCGATCGGGGAGACCGCAGTGAGGTGTCGCCGATGAAGGACATCGGTGAGAGAGACGTCGTTGGCAGAAAGAAAGGAAGTTGCACCGATAATGAGGGTCTTGCCGATGGTAAGACTATCGGCGTAACCCGCGGCGTCGGCAAAAGATTCAAGGAGCCCGCCGATAGAATAGTGTCTTGCCGATAGGCAAGAATAGGTATATTTCGGTGAGACATTGGGAGAAGTCTTGCCGATATCTGCTAGAAAGGTCTCGTAGGTGCCGAAAGAGTGATTGAACTGGATTCATAAGCTTTATTCTTGTGCTGGCTCTACATCATCCATTGCCTGGTGAAAGTGGATCAGATGTGGTGGCTGAAGATGCTGATTGGATCAAGGATTTGCCTCCAAGAAAACCTTTACAGTTGGAGTGCATTCTGGATTCCAAAGTTGTCAAGAAGACTAGGAGAGGTGTCTATAAAGACTACTTGGTGAAATGGAAGGATCTTCCTAATTCAGAGGCCACCTGGATGATTGAAGCAGATATCTTGATGCATGGCATAACACTTCAACAATTGGCAACTCAAGGGACTTGAGTTCTTCCTACAGGAGGGAGTATGGTGCAGGAGCTCGCAGTTTAGTCATTTTTTTGGCTATTTCTTAGTTTGTCATCATGTTATTCTATTTTCCTCTAAGGCTTTGAAAGCCATTCTCATGTTTTGTAATAAGGACATAGTTCATTTTGATTGACTAGTCCATTATAGTGGTAAATAAGGCCTATTTTCAAGATTTTTTCCTTTTGAAACATAGAGTTTCTTATGCAAAGGCAACTTCCAACGTTTCATTGCCTTGGTGGGCAGTTGTATGGTTAGAAGAGAAGTGGAAAGATTGCTAAAAACCTTCTATAAAAAAAATATTGTATGACATGCCAAAATGGAATGAAAAGAGAGGAGTTTTAGAAGGAAATTTTTTTTTTCTGGTTTTTGTGAAGACAGTCATACAGTACGGCCAGGTACAGATAGTTCAGGAGCTGAGGTTTGAAAAATATGTTAGGGTTTTGAGATACCTTCCATTTACATATATGTAGAGCTTTTGAAACATTTTTTGCTGTTTGTTTCAATCCATTTTGTGCAAACTAGTTTAAACCCTCCATACCTAGGGTTTTGGGACAAAATGAATCATTTTTCCTCTATCCTTTGAAGGTGATCATCCATTTTCAGTGGGATGGAGGAAGGTAGATTAGAGTTTATGTTTTTTGTTGTTTGGCAGGTTACACTCCTCTCCCAAAGGTGTTTGATATGAAACTATCTAGTCTTATAGTGACTAGTTGAGATACTAATGGTGGACAACAGTATGAATGCACCAAACAATCAAGTATTTGATCAAATGGTTGATGAATTTAGTGTTTGCAGGTGATGACAGTCCTGTGTAAGTGTTTATGTGCTCTTGAACAAGCAAGTTTGATGCATTTCCCTCATATAGCCTCAAACTAGGCCTATTTTCTTTAAAATAGACAGTCTGTTGTCCTAACCGCCTGTAGCAGAGTACGGACCTGCATGTTGGTGGATGAGTACATGTTCATAATGGGTATTTGGTTATGCATTTAGATGTGATGGTCATTTGGGGTTCTAAGTGCTTATTGTTAGTCTAATCGTTCCTTTGGGTTACAAGGAAGAGCCATTTTAGAACACTGTTTTAGGACAGTCATACCACAGTTTGATGTCCACTATCCTTCCTAGTATCTAAGTTAGGTGTTGGGTCAGAGACCTCATGTTGGTCATTTCCTTAGTAAATGTATACTGAGTTGTGTTGTGATGATCCATGTTGGTAGAGGTGTTAGGAGTGGAATGTTGTCCTTGAAGGTAAATGTTTTGGTTGATTAGGTAGAGTGGTGACTTCCCAAAGTGAGAGTTGAGCAACCTGTGTGGTGGACCTATGTGTGGTCCTAGGCTAGGTCAATCTTCTGAATAGCCTTGTGTAGGCCTATAATCATTTCACCTTTGGAAACCTTTAGAAGGAAGCTTTGAAATCTAAGTTCATTGTGTGAACTCCAAAAACTAGTACCTATACCTCTACATCAAATCTTTGATGATTAGAAGAGCAATGGCCACCATGAAGGTGCCTGACAGAGAACCCCCACAGAGAAAATCTCTTTTCAAGACTACTTGCAAAGCAGGAGGAAAGGTATGTAAAGTTTTGATTGACTCTGGTTCTACTAAAAATTTTGTGTCTATTGAAATGGTAGAAAAGTTGAAGCTTAGAAGACTGCCACATCCTTGCCCATACAAGATTTCTTGGCTCACTCAAGGTCAGCAAATAGTTATAGAAGAGCAGGCTTGGGTGGAGTTCCAAATTGGAACATATAAGGATAGATTATTATTTGACATAGCTCAGATGGATGCTTGCCATCTCCTATTTGGCAGACCATGGCAATATGACTTAGGAGCACAACATGGAGTTAGAAATACCTATTCAATCATCAAGGATGGTTAGGTAATAGAGCTACTACCATTGATGGAGGAGGTAGAGTCAAAGGGGAAAGAAGTCAAAGTAATGTTAGTAGAAGGTAAACAACTCATCAGAGAGATAGTAGAAGAAGGTGCAGTTGCATATGCACTAATCCCATGTCTAAAAGTAAACAAGGAACAACAGCAAGAAGTCAACAGAGAGAAGAGACAGAGGTTCATTGACCCTGTTGTCCAAGAGTTGTTGGATAAGTACAAAGGCATCATCTCTGACATAATTCCAAGATCCCTACCACCTGTAAGGGATATCAGTCATTGTACAGATTTGATCCCAAGATCTACACCTCCAAACAAGGCTGCATACAAGCTTACTCCAAAACATAATGCAAAAGTTGCAAGACAAATTGAGGAATTGTTGGGTACATGTCTGATTGGTAAAAGTTTAAGCCCATGTGCAGTACCAACTATACTAGCACCAAAGAAGGAAGGCATTTGGAGGCTTTGTATTAATTCCAGGGCTATTAACAAGATAACCATCAGGTATAGGTTCCCCATACCTAGGATAGAAGATTTGCTTGACTGTTTAGGAGGTGCTAAGTATTTCACCAAAATAGATTTGAAGAGTGGATATCATCAGATTAGAATTAGGCCAGGAGATGAGTGGAAAACAACATTTAAAACAAAAGAGGAATTGTATGAGTGGAAGGTCATGCCTTTTGGTTTATCAAATGCTCCTAGTACCTTTATGAGATTGATGAATGAGGTTTTGAGAGAATTTATCAGCAAATTTGTCATAGTATATGTAGATGACATTCTGATTTTTAGTAATACAAAGGAAGAGCATCTCAAACATATAGACTAGGTTCTTAGAAGGTTACATGAAGAGCAGCTGATGATCAATTTGGAAAATTGTTTGTTCATGCAGGAGGAGATCACCTATTTAGGTTTTGTTATTTCACAGGGTAAACTGAGAATGGATAAGGAGAAGGTAAGTGCCATATTGTCGTGGCCAACTCCTAGAACCATGAATGATGTCAGAAGTTTCCATGGGTTAGCAACTTTTTATAGGAAGTTTATAAAAGGGTTTAGTCATATCTGTGCACCCATGGTTGACACCATAAAAGGAGGATAGAAGTGTAGATTCACTTGGACAGAGGCAGCAGATGATTCATTTGAAACAATGAAGAAGAAGGTGGCACAACAGCCAGTCCATACACTTCCTAATTTCAACAAAAATTTTTAGGTAGAATGTGATGCAAGTCACATGGCAATTGAAGTAGTACTCAGTCAAGAAGGTAGGCCTATTGCATTTTTCAATGAGAAGCTCAATGATGCTAAGAAAATGTATTCATCATATGACTTGGAGATGTATGCTCTACTCTAGTCACTCAACAAGTATTCACAAATAATCAAGCTCTTAATTTCATAAACAGCTAAGAGAAGCTGAACCACAGACATATGAAGTGGGTAAAGACTTTACAATCTTTTACTTTCACACTTAAGAACAAGAAAGGGATCAAGAATAAGGTAGCAGATGCTTTGAATAGAAGGGCTCTAACCATAAATCAGATTCAACTGGAAAGTGTTGGCATTGATTCCTTGAAGACTATGTATGATGCTGATGAAGACTTTGGAGAGATCTATCAAGTATGTACTTCTTTTGGAGACAAGTATCATGCTAAATTCTCTAAATTTTTGATCCAGGATGGATTGTTGTTCAAAGGTGGATAGTTGTGTATTCCAAGGTGCTCTATGAGGCTGAACATCATTAAGGAGAAACATTGTGGAGCTATGGCAGGACATTTTGGTTTGGATAAGACTCTTGATCTTGTCAGAAGACATTATTATTGGCTTAAGTTGCAATCAGATATCAGAAAATTTGTGGAGACATGTGTGATATGTCAGAAAGCAAAAGGAAGATCAACTAATGTAGGCTTATATCAGCCATTGCCCATTCCTTCTAGACCATGGGAGAGTATAAGCATGGATTTTGTGTTGGGTTTACCCAGAACCAAGAAGGGATATGATAGTGTTTTTGTTGCAGTGGACAGATTCAGTAAAATGGCACACTTCTTTCCATGCAAAACTACTTGTGATGCCTCATATGTTGTAGACTTGTTTTTCAAGGAAATAGTGAGGATACATGGATTACCATTGAGCATAGTGTCAGATAGAGATGTGAAATTTATTGGTCATTTTTGGAGGACTCTTTGGAAGAAGCTTGGAACCAATTTATCTTTCTCATCAGCTTATCATCCTCAAATAGATGGATAGACCGAAGTAGTCAACTATTCTTTGGGAAATCTGCTAAGATGTTTGACAAGATAGCATGGAGAAAAGTGGGACAACATCCTACCATAGGTAGAGTTTTCTTATAATGATACCATCAATAGGAGTTCAAGGAAATCACCTTTTTAGGTAGTTTATGGTATCCATCCCAGACGTATTTTGGAATTGAGAGATCTACCTACAGGAGAATCTATTAGTGTAGATGGAGAAGCTTTTGCAGCAGCAATCAAAGAGGTGCATGATCATGTCAAGACTCAACTACAGCAAACTACATTGAAGTATAAGGAATATACTGACAAGAAGAAGAGATATGTACATTTTGAGGTTGGGGATTTGGTATGGGTTCATCTAAAGAAGGAAAGACTTCCAAAGGGAAAACATACCAAACTAATGAAAAGGAAGATTGGACCATGTCAGATTTTGAAAAAGTGTGGACAAAATGCTTATGAAATCCAACTTCCTTCTAATCTTGGATTATCTCCCATCTTCAATACATGTGATTTAACTCCATACAGACCTAATCCAAATGAAGCACATGAATCAATACAGGATACAGTAGCTGATGACATTCCTAAGCATGATCCACCACAATTGCAAAAGATTTTAGACTCAAGAATGGCTAAGAAGACCAGGAACAAAGAGTATATGGAATATTTGGTGGCTTGGCAAGGGAAACCAGATTTAGAAGTAGTTTGGCTGATAGAAGAATAGATCAGGACACAAGGAGCAGACTTACAAACTCTCATCTCAAGTGGACTTGAGATTTCTTTTCTCGGGGGGTATAGTGTAGGGGCACTCCTTAAACAAGCCTAAAAGTCTCACTAGGTTGTTATGTTTTATGCTTTTAATGTAATAAGGTCTGTTTGACCAATTATCATTGTAGTTTGAATTCGATTGTTTTTGTTTGTAAGTCCCAAGGGACACCTGTCGAGTGCATTTATAAGGTTGTTGAGTTTGTTAGTTAGTTATGATCTCCCAACCACCTGGAATTATCTACCAGCCACTGGGAATCATGTTAGTACTACTCTCAATAAGTAGTTAAATACCCTAGCTCAGATCGATTTGAATGATATATAGAGAGATAGAAAGATATAGATAGATATAGAGGTAGTTTGGTTTTTAGAGATCAGAGCAGTGACTGTGCATCAAAATTGTTCAGTTGTATTCATCTTTGAAGGCATAATAAAGAAGATCTTATAGTGTTCGATTCCATTCTGTAACCTAATTTTTTGATTTTGTAGTTGAGATGGATTTTTTATCCATTCCACTAGTTAATTACTTTGTAATCGGTGGAATGGTCATGTACATTAGTTTAGGTTTTTATTCTGTTTGTCTGTTTGTTCATTTCATGTCTATGGGATCGATTTGCAGCATGCATTGATTTACCCTAGCATCCTTATGTGCTAGGTTTTGAAAGTTTGAAATCTAAGTTAGTTTGTCAAAGAAACAGATCAGAGAAATCGTGGGGTTTTGCTGTGTTCAAACAGTAAAGATTCGTTAGTTTTCATTAGAGATACATTTGGTGTATATATAGTAGTTGTATGTCGGATACTCATTCTGTGAGTATATCACATTTGTCTATCGCAATTGTATGAGGTAACATACATCATAAATATACAAGTCAATTGACATACAAAAGGAGTCAACGGTTCAGTCAAATCCATTGAATGCATGATCGAAATGTATGTTGAGAACATACATTGATTGATATACAATCTGTGTATATCGCTATTGAATCTTGAGTACATTCACCGAGTATCCCGCAGATGTCTATAGGAGTTGTATGTGACAAATGTACATTCTAAATGTACAAGTTGCCGACATACAAAGGAGAGAGAAATTTGAAGTTCTAGCCAGCATACAAGAAAGTCAGCGGATAGTCAAACCCACCAAATGTATATTGGGTTTGTATAATTCAGATGTATATTGGGATATACATTCTGCAGACGCATGTTTTGGTTGCATGTGTTGAAAGTACATTGCAAATGTACATCGGTTTGATACAAGTGGGTCAATGCAGTCAAGGGGTTTGTTGCATGTTTGAATTGTATCTTGCAATTGTATATTATAAATATACAACGTGCATATACATTATGCAAAGATACAAGGCGGGACTGGCAAAAGTGGTAAGCTGAACTAGTGACAGAAGGTCAACTGAGGGATATTGCGATTGTATATCGCTGATGTATATTTGAATGCATATTTGGAGAATGTATCTTGTGGTAGATACAAGGGGTGTAAAGGTATATCAGGGTGATCATGTACAAAATAGTAAGTGAATGCATGTACATCAGTGAATGTACATACAAAGGTAAATGTATGTTGGGTAAATAGTTTGGCGCCCATTTTTAAACACTTCCACTGATGGCTCTGCATCATGTATGCAAATGATTTAATCATGTTAATGACTATCTCATGTGATATGATATGTAATATATGCTGTGTTTTTGTTATGTCTAAATATACTCAATCGACACAGAAAGGACACAATGATAGATAGAAGAAAACGAATGAAAGTGTCACAGGGTTTTACTTGTAAACATTGATACTCTGCATAGAATTTTTATTGCATGGGATATGGATATGGATATGGATACAGATATGAGATGTAATTGGATATGTTATTGATATGGATAAGGAATGCTTTCTAGATATGTTATGGATATGGACATTTGCCATCTTGATATTGCAAGTATTTTGAAGTGTGTATTTCATCATCAAGCTTTTATTATGTTGTATGAAAATACAAGCATCTAGTTATAATTAAACCAAGATGACCTGAGTATTAATCACATGGATTTTGATATAGCAAGTTAATACAAGCATCTAGTCAAAATTGAATAGATGATCTGAGTATCGCTTGTGTTTGAACAAACAAGGATTGCCCATTTTCATGTTTAGACCTCGAAAGTCCTCAATGATCTTTTGCTAATAATGTCGTTAGACAAAAGTCATCACACTAATATCGATTAATCCACAAACAGTAGACAAAGAAAAATGATTATGCCCCCATCATAGCATCTCTAGCTTTTGGCATCCTCTACTAGCGTAGAAAGACATAATAACAAAAATCAAGACTCTTTAACTTAACCTTTTCACAAAACATTCTTGTATTAGATGTGCTTTCTTGCCATAGAATTGATAAAATCATTTTGATGTGTTTTGGTCTTGGTTTGTTTTGCTTTGGATAAGTTGATGTTTTTGTGTCAAGATTTCTGTTTGGAAGTTTGCTTTGCTAGCACTTGCGCTTGGTGAAAGGTATCACAATCTTTCTTGATTTCCTCTTAGAACATGTGGCATTCACAAATCCAATTCTATAACTAGGTTGAGGACTTGCCCCCAGTTAGATAAAGGATCGACTTATTATGGATGAAATGGAAAATAGAAATGAAGAAGACGGGCCCTAATGGATTGACCTAGTGCCTCAGGGGTACATTTCTAAATGGCCTTGCCTATGTGACGACGCAGAGGCAACGTAGTTCGGGGTGAACTTGGTGGACCTAAGACCTAGGAAATAGGAAATGGTATGGACTTAGAAAGGCAGAAGATAGACGACATGTGATGGAATGGATGGGAAGCATTGGGGTGCATTGCTAAATGGCCTTGCCTACATGACAATGCAGAGGGAACATAGTTCAACAACAGTTTAATGGACTAACATAAGATGGATGACCTGATGGATGTAAGTTTGGATGGGTAGTCTAATGGCAGAGAGTGATAAGGATGAGCAAACAACAAGCAATGGTAGGTACAAAGATATGAATTGGGTGGATGTTGTTGGGAGGCATGAAATGAGGAACAAGGTTGAAAAAGATGGAGAAGGCGGTTCATCACAAGGAGCACCTATTTACGAGGTTTTCACCACTTTCTTTTATTTGCATGAAAGCTAAAAGTGCACATGATGCTTGTTTGCCAAGTTTTCACCATGGTACCTATACAAGGTGCTTGTTTGCTAGGGTCTCACTGTTGGATGATTTTATTGTTGTTTTACCAATTTTTTTTATTTTTTTGCTATTTTTGACTCCCTTGCATTGGGGTTTAAGTGTAGAACTTGTGAAGATGCATGTTGTTGATGGGATCAGCAAATAGTTCACCTTTCGATGTAGCCAATTGATAAACACCTGATTCATAGGCAACAATGATGACATAGGGGCCAACCTAGTTAGGTTCAAATTTACCCTTCTTTTCCCAATCTTTTGATTCCTGGGATTTTCCTTAGGCACTAGATCACCAACATTGAATACCCTGGGATGGACTCTGTGGTTATAACTTTAGGACATCCTTTTTTGATAAGCTTTGAGATGGTTAAAGGCATGTTGCCTTCTCTCTTCTAGTAGCTCTAGGTCTTGTAGTATGGATACTCGGTACTCTTCATCTATTATGAGGCCTTTTAATGATACTCATAAGGATGGGATATCCACTTCAATGGACAAGATGGCTTTAGATCTATAGACCATGGAGTATGGTGTTGCATCTATGGGTGTACAGATACTTGTGTAGTAGGCCCACAATGCAACATTCAATTGGACATGCTAATCAGGACCGACATCATTGACAGTCTTTTCCATGATTTTTAAGATGGTTTTATTGATGCCTCTGCCTGGCCGTTTCCTTGGGGGTAATATGGGGTGGAAAATTGGTGTTGGATATGAAATTTGTCACACAGTTCTTTAACACCCTGATTTTTGAATAGTCAACCATTTTTAGTGATAATGAATAAAGGAATGCCATAGCGACAAATGATATAGTTCAAGATAAAAGAGGCTATTTGTTTGCATGTGACATTGGTGAGGGGTATGGCTTCAGTCCACTTCATAAAGTACTCGGTCGCTGTGATTATGAATTTATGGCCACTAGAGGATTGACGCTGTATCTTGCCCACTAAGTCGAGTCCCCATTGATAGAAAGGCCAATGAGTCGATAAAGGCTGCAACTCCTGTGTTGGTGCATGTATCAGGTTCCCATGGATTTGGCATTTCTTGCACTTCTTGACAAAATGATAAGAATCCTTTTCCATTGTCGGCCAGTAGTATCCCATGCATATGAGTTTCTTGGATAGGGTAGGAACATTAGAGTGGGTCCCACATATACCATCATGCACTTCACTTAGGGCGGTTTGATATTCCTCACTATTGAGACACCTAAGGAGAGTACCATCAAGACCACATTGATATAAGGTATTGGTGATAATAGCATAATAGGATGCTTGGCGAATGAAATTTCATTTTTGGTTACTTGAGAGGTCAGGTAGTAGGGTATTGTCTTTAAGATAGGCAAATAATTTTTCGTACAGGGGGGAGTCAGGTCCTACAATGTGGCAAATGATATGGGATTCAAGAGAGTCATATGCAAGATGGAAGACTGGCTCTACCAAGAACTCATAGCATGATTGGTTTTCAGGGATGTCAGGGAGAGAGGCGATTGTTGCCATGGCGACAGCTGCTTTGTTCTCTATCCATGGTATTTGCTCAAAAGAGATCTCAATAAAGTATTCTTTGAAGTAATCTACCATTCATTTGTAAGGTATTAACTTCTCATCCTTTGTTTGGTAGTCGTCATTCACTTGGTTGATAACTAACTGTGAGTCACCATATACCTAAAGTTTTGTGATGTTCCACTCGACTGCCAGCTTGATGCCAATGACTAGGGCTTCATACTCTACCACATTGTTAGTACAAGGAATGAGAAGTCTGTATAATTTTGGAATAGTGTTTCCATGAGGTGTGACCAATAAGATGCCTGCCCCCAATCCATGCTGAGTATATGACCCATCAAATTATAGTTTCTAGGTGGTTGTTGTTATGTGAAAGATAGAGTCATCTAGAAATTTGAAGTTCAAAGGATTATCATTTGTCAAGGGTACCTCTGCCAGCTGATCTACAAGTACTTGATCCTTTACTGCATGCCTATCTACATATTCAATGTCAAACTCACTAAGAAGCATAACCCATTTGGATAATCTACCTGTAAGAGAAGATTTGTTGAGCAAATACTTTAGTAGATCAATTTTTGCTACTAGTTTGATGGAATGTGATAACATGTAATGTCTCCATTTTTGTGAAGTGAAGACTATTACAAGGCATGTTCTTTCAATTGGTGTGTACTGCAACTCATAACTGACCAATGTTCTGCTGATGTAATAAATTTCTTGTTCTTTCCCTTCATGATTTTGTTGCACAAGAAGAGTTCCCAGAGCTGTTGGTGTGACAGAGATATAAAGTAATAGTGGTTTACCCTAGATTAGTGGCATCAATACCATGGGTTTCATGAGATACTCTTTCAACTTTGAAATGCATGTTCACATGAATCATTCCATCTGAAAGGAATGATCTTGTGTAGGAGATGCGTGAATGAGTGGCACTTGTCAGCCAATTAGGAAATGAATCTTTTTATAGATTGCAATTTTCCATGTAAAGACCTGAGTTGACTGATATTCTTGGGTGGAGGCATTTCCATGATAGCCTTCACTTTAGATGGGTCCCCTTCAATTCCATTTGCGGATACAATGTACCCTAGAATCTTGCTAGATGTGACTTCAAATACACATTTCTTAGGGTTGAGGCACACATTGAAGTACTCCAATCTTGTGAAGAATTTGTCTAGTACTACCAAGTGTCCTTCTCTTGTCAGTGATTTGGCCAATATGTCATCTACATAGTCTTCCATTATGGTATGCATCATGTTGTGAAAGGTTGTGGTCATAGCTCTCTTCTAGGTTGCCCCTGCAATTTCAATCTGGATGGCATGACACACCAACAATAGGTGCCCCATGGACATGTGAATGTGGTCTTGTGTTGGTCCTCAGGTGCAATTTTGATGTGGTTGTATCCTAAGAAACTGTCCATTAGTGGCAACATAGATTGTCTTGTCCTGAGATCTACAATAATGTCTATGTTTGGCAAAGGGAAATAATCTTTTGGACAAGCTTTATTTAGGTCTCTAAAGTCATTACACATTCAAACTCTTCTATCTAGTTTGACAATAGGCACAATATTGGAAATCCACTCAGGATAGTCTATTGGTCTAATGAACCCAACATCTAGCAGTTTCTTTAATTCTTCTTTTACCATGAGCGAAACCTGTGGGTGCATCTTTCTGAGTTTCTACTTAATAGGTTTAGCTCCTAGAGCTAAGGACAAGTGATGCATTCTGAGATTCGGATCCAACCTTGGCATGTCTACCTATGACCAAGCAAAGTTTATTTGTTTCCTTATGAAGAATTTGGTGAACTCTGGCTTTTCCTATGTAGTTAACGATTGTGCCATATGGATCATCAATGGATTATCACCTATACTGACATTGATCTTCTCCATTGGTTCTATCAAGATTGATGATCTCTCCTGATGTGTTAGATTGGGGAGAGGGTCAAGCCTTTCATCCTTTGACACCTCAGAGAGGTTTTCATCGTTAGATAAGTCTTTCATTTTTTCACTATTTTCATGATCTAATACTACCACAAAGCAGTTTTCACCATTAGATCTTTCTTTCATTTTTATATTTTTGAGACTAAAAGGCTTGACACTCTCTCCAAAATAGGATTTGTCATTGAGTTCTATGGCATAGCCAGCCCTATGATCCCTTGTGGGTATATGATCTCCAAGTTCTAGATAGTCTATGATGGCTTCATCATTTTGAAAGGTATCGAGCTCAAGTGGAGAGTCTTGTAAGTCCCAATCTATGAGCTCCAGATATACCAGTGGTAGAGGGTCATTGGGTTGGTCTAGTTTGAGGACATTGATGGTCAAGATGGAAGAGTTGAGGTGGTCATTATAAGCATTGACAATGCTAGCGATGGTACTCTCCACTAGTTGATTTGTCAAGTTTGGTATCATTCTTTCCTCAGGATTTTCACTATCATTATTGCGCAGGTTGAACTCTAAATGACTAGCCCTTCGACTTTGTCTCTCAATAGTTGCATGGGTAGGGACATACTTGTGGACCACATCAACATCTTTTTCCTCACAAGATAGTTCAAAGAGACTATCCCATTCATACTCATTGGAGTCTGTCTCACTTGATCCTTGCAGTTGGTGGATTTGATCCACTAGATTAGTAGCAGATGTTTCTAGATTCTTGCCTTTATGCTTATCTATTATGTTGGTTTTTACTCTTCCAGTGTAACCTAGCCATGTATTGTCTTAGGTTGTTAAGGTATGATGTTGGATAGGTTCAGTGATACCTTCCTTTCTTAATCTGATGGGACCATGACCTTCATACCCCATTTTTTGTAGCATTGTGAACCCTTGGCAATACTATTCAGTTTGTATTGTGGAGTGATGGTCTTGTTGTGTGTATAGGTTGTCTTAATCCTTATATAACCATTGAAGGATGTCCTTTTCATCAATCTCATCTTCAAGGCTTCCCCATTTGACAAATGGACCTTTAGTAGTTATTTCTTTAGGTTTGCTCATGGAAGGCCTTCCATATGATCTAGGAGAGATAGGGAGTTGTGATAAACAAAAGGATTATGCAATTGTGTACTCACCTAGGCCCTTGTCTTTGACTTTGAAGTTAGCTTGGGGTGCCTTCGATGTGGAATGGAGTGAAGTTGGGTTGACATGAGATGAAGATGAAGTTGAGGCATGGTTATGGGGAATCACAACTTCAGGTTTGGATTGCATGGTGTTACACTACCGGAATGGATTAGAATCAACTTGGATGGTGATTTATTGGCCTTCAAAGGGGAATTTTATACATTGGTGGTAGGTTGAAGGTGTTAGAAATGAAAGCAACACTACTTCAATGGAAATATGATTCGAACAACTATCAACAATCTTTCAAGTGTGCATTAACAATGGAGATTGTAACAAAACATAAACCCACAATACAAAAATATACCAAAAGCAGAATGAAACACATAACACAAGTGTTTAATGTGGAGAAAACCCTTGTGGGTAAAAAACTCCATGATGAAAAGAGGCCAAGTTGTATTATCTTCACAAAAGGAGATTACAAATACATTCACTTCCTCTATCCTTCAATGTTCACTCTGGTAGAACCTGGGTACCTGTAAACTGTTATATTCATCTCATCTACTATGCTGTGGTTTATATAGAATTTACACAACCTTAAGACATTAAATGACTTCTTACAAGCTCATAACACTTGTCAAGAGTCAACAATACAACCTTGGGCGTCCATGGCCAAAAATAGGCTCTTATAGGGTCATAAATGTTGTCATACATGCATCCTACACTTGGGAAAAAGTTCCCATGCAAGCTTGAATGCCTTGGGGCTAAAAATAGCCACTTATAGCCTCTTATGATGTGTAATATTCTATTATTAGTGTCATAGATTCTTATGACAACTTACAGTTGTCATAGAATCTCCTACACCTTCTTACAACATCTATAATGTGCGTCATAGCTCTAAAAATAGATTATTCCTCCACATGTGCACCCCACTTTGACCAATTACCATTTACCATATAAATGACATCCCTTAACTACCACTGGTAACTTTGGGACTTACCGTGCAGTAACTCCATAATTACCATTGATAGTAAATAATTTTTACCACTACTGGTGAAACTTGTAGATACCTTATTGATAATTACAAATAATAAATGGAATAATACAATAATGGGATTTACAAGGTTAATGGCACCTTATCCCAACATTCTCCCACTTGACATTATACATTGTAAATCAACCCATAGGAAATCAAATGAAACATAATCAGGCACTAGAAACAAGGCCCATGGCCTCTCTGCACCACATGAACTTCTTTGTGCTCACAGGCTTGGTCAATGAATCTGCAACATTCTCCTGAGTGTCTATCTTCTTCAACTCAATCTATTCATTTGCAACCAACTCTCAAACAAAGTGATATTGAACATCAACATACTTAGTTCAAGCATGATACATGGGATTCTTAGCCAAACAGATAGCACTCTAGCTATCACAACCAATCTAAATATTCCTACGATCAAAACCAATACTTGTACATAGTCTCCTCATCCAAACTACTTCCTTAGAGACATGAGTTGCAACCATATACTCTGCTTCTATGGTGGACAAAGCAACTGTGGTCTGCCTCTTACTCATCCAACTCACTGCACATCCAAACAGAGTAAACACATAGCCACTAGAGGACCTTCAACTATCCAAGTCACCTACCCAATCTGCATCAACAAAACCCTATATGTCCAAAATTTATCAGCACTATCAGTACCAGAATAAACCAAACAATGATCACAAGTACCTACAAGATATTTAAACACCCTCTTCATATAGTTCCAATGCTGTCTACCAGGGTTAGACATAAATATGCTCAAAACTCCCACTGCTTGGGAAATATCTAGTCTAGTGCAAACCATTGCATACATCAAACTCCCTACAACACTAACATATGGCACATTAGACATATCCTCAAGATCATCCTTAGTCTTTGGACATATATCTAATGAAAGGTTAGTACCAATGGGTAAAGGAACTCTAACTAGGTTACAGTCCTATAAACTAAACCTCTACACAATAGTATTCACATATTTACTTTGTGACAACCAAAGATTTCTGTTAACTCTATCCCTCATGATCTCTATTCCTAGAATATAACTTGCAACACCAAGATCCTTCATCTCAAATCCACCTAAAAGTTGGGCTTTAAGCTCACTAACCATACCCTTAGTATTGCTGAAAAACATGTCATCAATGTACAAAGCAATAACCAGTATAGAATCATCAACACAATAAATGTAAACATACTGATCCTCCTTGCTTCTAACAAAACCCAATTTCAAAACAAATGAGTCAAACTTTTGATACCACATTCTAGGGGACTATTTCAGACCATAAAGAGACCTCTTTAACCTGCAAACCCAATGTTCTTTTCTTTTTACCTCAAAACTTGTAGGATGTTGCATATAAATTTCTTCTTCAAGATCACCATGCAAGAACGCAGTCTTAACATCCATTTGCTCAATCGATAAGAGAAATCTAATAGAAGTCAATTGAGCAACAAGAGAGAATATCTCACCAAAATCAACTCCCTCTCTCTGGGAGTAGCCCTTAGCTACCAGTCAAACTTTGTACTTCTCCAATGACCCGTCTCCTCCAAATTTCTTTTTGAAGACCCACTTACATCCTATGGCCTTTCTTCCTTTGGGAAAATGAACAAGATCCTAGGTGTTATTATAGTCTAAAGCCATCATCTCCTCTTGCATGGCTAGCTGCCAAGACTCACTATCATCTGTAGAAATAGCTTCCCTGTAGGATCTAGGTTCATCATTAGTACTCAATAAAGCATATACACAATAGAAATCTGGTGGGCTATACCTGTCCACTAGATTCCATTGTCTTATGGATCTCCTCAAGGGTGGACTAAGAGACTCTCATCTGCACCAACTTCTTCTATAACAATAGACTCATCTTCATCAGAACTACTTGAATCTTCTTCTTCTTTTTCACCCCCCAATCCATCATTATGTTCTTCCTGAGGTGCATCTTGCTGCTCTAAATCAAAGTACACTTCTTTTACCTTTTCATCTTTTTCTTTTGGCTGCTTAGGTTCAAAAATAGCTCTAAGTTCCCTGAAAATAACATCTCTATAAAAGATAATCTTGCAGCTTAGTGGATTTCAAAGCTTATAACCTTTGACATTATCACCATATCCAATGAATGTACACTTTTTAGCCTTTGGATCCAACTTAGATCACTTTTCCTTAGGCACATGAACAAAAGCCTCATAGCGAAAAACCCTTAATGTGAAAATTAAGGTTTCTTACATGTCCACACTTCATAAGGTGTTGAATCAAGAGCCTTACAAGGAGATCTGTTTATCAAGTAGCAAGCAGTACACACAGTCTCTGCCCAAAAGCATTTATCCAACTGTGCATCACTAAGCATATTTCTGTCCCTTTCCATAATTGTTCAATTCATCCTTTCTGCAACACCATTCTGTTGTGGTGTATATGGAGTTGTCTTTTGTCTGATTATACCTGCATGCTTACAAAACTCATCAAATTCCTTAGAGCAATATTCCCCTCCATTGTTAGATCTTAATATTTTTATCTTTAAACCTGATTGGTTCTCTACTAAGACTTTGAATTCCTTAAACTTAGTGAAAACTTGAAATTTATGTTTCATAAAATAAATCCATATATATCTGGATACATCATCAATGAAGGTAATAAAATAATGAGATTTTCCAATAGATTCATTATCCACAGGTCCAAACACATCCATATGAATAATTTATAATTTCTCTTTTGCTCTATTACTTCCTAAAGGAAATGATTTTCTATTTTGTTTACCAAACACACAATGCTCACAAAAATCAAAGTGCTCATCAGAATAAGAGAAACTGTCCAACAATTCTTTATTCCTAATAGTTTTCATTACATTATTACTTGTGTGGCCCAATCTACAGTGCCACAACATACATGTATTTTCAGTAGTGGCCTCAAATACATAGGAGGCATTACAAACTATAGTGGCTTCAAGCTTAAAGAAGTTCTTGAATCTCTTCCCTTTCGCTACCACCAAGCTCCCTCTCACCAATCTGCATCCATGCTGGTCAAATGTCACATGCATTCCCAAATCATTCAACTTTGAAACTGAAATTAGATTTCTAACTAATCTAGGAACATGCAAAACACCAGGGAGGGTTTTAATCCTCCCATTACTAAAACATAACAATACCTTTCCTTTCCCAACAATCAGATATATAGAGTTGTCACTACGGTAGATATTATCTCCATCATATTCTTCATATGAGGAGAACCATTCCTTATGTGGAGTCATATGAAATGAGCATCTTGAGTCAACCAACAAGTGATCATTAGAAACAAGATTACATGCAGAAAGTAAAACCTCTTCACCTGCATTCAAGGACTTATCCAAAGCACTCTCCCACTATTTCTTGGGGTTTCTACACTACTTCTTCACATGTCCCCTTTTACCATAGTTCCAACACTTAACTCTATTCTTTTTACCAGGAGTCTTAGACCAGCCCTTGGACTTGTCCTTAGCCCCTTTCTAATCTCCTTTAGGTCCCCTTTACTTAAACCTTCCCCTGACACTGAGAGCATCCCCTGAAACAAGATCATCCAACTTCAAATCTACAAGGTTAGCAGTGATAGCAAGGATAACATTCTCCCAAGACTCAGGTAAACAACATTGAAGTAAGATACAGTTATCTTCCTCACTAACCTCAACATCTACTAAATCAATCTGACTCACTAACAAATTAAAAGAATTTAAATACTCTGCAACTGATTCACCTTCTCGCATTTTCATGGAAAATAATTTTCTTTTTAAATAAAGTTTATTTACCATACTCTTGGTTTCATAGATCTCAGCCAACCATTTCCACAACTTGTATATAGTCTCTTCCTTTGTGACATTCAACAGGACAAAGTTTGAAAGACACAACTGGATGGTTCCTTGTGCCTTCTTATCCAGTCTATCCCACTCATCTTGAGAGACATCATCAGGTTTCTTCTCTTTTTGAATAGCCAACCATTGGTTTCTTTCTTCCAACAAATCTTCCATTTTTAGCTTTCACAACTCATACCCTATTCGATTGAACTTCTCAATGTCCAATCGAGGGGTTGATGCCATAGTGGATGCAGCCATAATAAAAACACAAGATCTACAAAACAAATGTAACCAAATCTCCAACTGCAGCTACAGCTTCCACACTATCACCCAAGAGTCAAAGCTAGCCAGGATCTAATACCAAATGTTAGAAATGAAAACAATACTACTTAAATAGAACTCTAATTCGAATAAATTTTAGTAATTGTTCAAGTGTGCATTAACAATGGAGATTATAACAAAACATAAATCCACAATACAAAAATATACCAGAAGTAGAATGAAGCACATACATAAGTGTTTAGCATGGAGAAAACCCTTGTGGGTAAAAAAACTCCACCAAGAAAAGAGGCCAAGCTGTATTATCTTCACAAAAGGAAATTACAAATACATTCACTTCCTCTGTCCTTCAACCTTGACTCTGGCAGAACCTGGGTACCTGTAAACTATTATTTTCATATCATCTACTATGCTATGGTTTATATAGAATTTACACAACCTAAAGACATTAAATGACTTCTTACAAGGCCATAACACTTTTCAAGAGTCAACAATACAACCTTGGGCATCCATGGCCAAGAATAGGCTCTTACAGGGTCATAAATTCTATTAGACATGCATCCTACACTTGAAAAAAAGTGCCCATGCAAGCTTGAACACCTTGGGTCTAAAAATAGCCACTTACAACATCTTATGACACGTCATATGCTATTATTAGTGTCATAGATTCTTATAACAACTTACAGTTGTCATAGAATCTCTTACACCTTCTTAGAACATCTATGATGTGTGTCATAACACTAAAACTAGATTATTCCTCCACATGTGCACCCCACTTTGACCAATTACCATTTACCATAGTAAACGACATCCCGTAACTACTGCCGGTAACTCTTGGACTTACCGTGTAGTAACTCTGTAATTATCGTGGACAGTAAATAATTTTTACCACTACCAATGAAAATTGTACATCTCTTATGGGTAATTAAAAATAATAAATGGAATAATACAATAATAGGATGTACAAGGTTAATGGCACCTTATCCCAACAGAAGGTACTGCCTTCATAGCATGTATCCAAGGTCTCACAAGGAGAATGTTATAGGCAAGCTCCATGTCAAGGACTTGACACATGACATCCTTAACTATAGGTCCCACTTTGATAGGTAAAACAACCACTCCTTTTGATGTTATTTCCTCATCATCATAAGCTTTGATGGTGATTTTACTTTTTTGGATCGATATCATTATCTAAAAACCCCAATGCAAGGATTAGCTTTAAAGTGCAAATATTTAAACCGACTCCTCCATCAATTAGAACCCTTTTGATTTTGTGTTTGTGGATGAAGACTTCAATGTGGAGAGAGGTGTTATGAGGTTAAGAGTGAGACATATCATCCTTTTTAGTAAATGATAGGGAGTGAGGTTTGGTAATGTGACCTACCATGGTCTAAAATTTCTCATCAGCGAGGTTTGTTGGAACCGTGGCTTCAGAAAGAGCTTTGTCTAGTATGGCTCTGTGAGATGGAGATGAACGTGATAGTTCCAAAATGGAAATGTGTGTAGGTGTTTTGTGTAATTGATCTAGGACACTATACTGACTAGACAAAGAGGACAGTTTGGATGGGACTCCTTTAAGAATAACCTTTCCACTGCGAGTGGTCACGTTACAATTAGGAGTGTTACTTAGGGTATTGACATGGGAATCACTTTTTGAGATGTGGTTAACCACATAGTCAAAAGAGACATTCGTATAATTGGCATTATTATTGCCACTGTTGTTTTGTTTCGAAGCTCCTCCCTGCTCATAATTGGGAAGTGGATCTTTGAATGCCAAATGATCATCGTTAGAGGCATGTCTATCAAGGGATACCTTTTTCTGGTCCAACAAGTCTTGAATGGTATGTTTGAGTGCTATACAATTGTTGGTCTTGTGTCCTTTGTTCCGGTGAAATTCACAGAAATTGTTGTCCTTCCACCATGGAGGTTTGACCTTTGGTTCATAATTCTGTGCTACCAGAAGTGTTATGAGTTGACTTGCAAGTAGCTTTCTCAGGTTGGTTTCCAATGATTCTCCCAAAAGTGCAAATTTTCTCCTAGGTTGACAGTTGGAAAATCATGATTCATTGTTTCGCAGTTTGTTTTGTGGGCTTGTCAAAGTGAAAATTGGTTTTTTTGCACCACATTTTTAACATCTACCACCCTGTCATTCACAACATTTTTATTCTTGGTACAAAAGCGTGGTTTGTCTGTGTTGGTATTGTTGATAACTAAGAAGGGGGGGTGAATCAGTTATCTTAATTCTTTTAGCTTTTTGATCTTCCTTTACAGTTAATGCAATATTAAATCAAATAAGCAAACATAATTATGAGATGGAGCTAACACCAATACACATGAGACAATATTTTTGATGTGGAAAACCTAGTTAAGGGAAAAACCATGGGGTGATTAACCCAAGATATTATTCTCTATTAGAAGAATAGAAGTAACAATATGGTACTTGCCAATTAGGGCTCACTGCCTGAGCACACTGCTCACAAGAGGCTCACTGCCTACAAGATACACACTGTCTACAAGAAAGGAAGATAACACAATGTTTGGACTAATGAGAACCATCCACACATGCTCAGGTTCAGTTTCGATTAAGCTCAATAAACTAATCTACTGCACTTCATTCTTACTCTCTCTTGATGCAGTTGTACTGTCACATTCTGGACCTCTTCTATTATCTTCACTCTGCTCTTCTACTTTTATTTGCACCACACAACACACCACACACACTTTCATAACTAAATCAATAATGTATATATATCAGCACAAGTGATTTTATCACCTTTCTAGTCAGCATCTGGAACAGTCAATAATTTCCTCAAACTTTGATCTGTCGGCTGAATCCTTGCATACCAAGTAATGCAGATCAAGCATATACTTGTAGAAGTCATCAATCATGTCAGCCAAACATAATTTATGCCTTAAGAACCTTTTCCATCATCAGTAACACATCTAGAATAATGTCTGATGTTCTGCTAGTCAGCTCTTCCTCTGTTCACACTGTCACTTGGGAACCCGACACTCAATTATTAAAATCTCTTTATCCTTTCAACACCAAAGGCTAAAACCCTGTAATCTATCAGTTAAGATACTCCTCTTGACTTTCCCAAGTCCACACTTTACAAGGGTACTTCCTCCAACAGATCCAGACCTGACTGTCAGACCTTCTGTATGCTCTGTTCTTGCTTACCGGACCTGTAAGCTCTTCAATCTGACTTCCGGTAGAGACACACCATATCCTGCGGATGTGTGGGATGATCTTTGTTGCCATCAATGACAACATTCATGAGTCCATATAGTGTCTCTTGCCAACAATCTCCCCCTTTGGCATTGATGGCAACACTTAGTGAAAAATGACTAAGTGTCACACTCTACTCCCCCTTGGCTGATGCTTTGTCTCTATGTACATTTTCTGAAGCTCCCCCTTAGCTAGATTTCTCATTTTTCACTGTTCCTCACTCCCCCTTTGACATCAATGGCAAAGGGTAGGGTCCGTACACCAAAATTTTTTAAATTTCAACTATACTTAGCCACATAAGTATATACATATAGCATACTTACATATACTGAAGTATGTTTGCAAAAGTTGTCTTCAATTGGATGAATTCTGTAGCCCAACTTTGCTTCATTCTGTCCAAAATTGATATATGACCACTCAACAGGAATGCAAATTCATCTGCCCTTTTTAGATCTGTCAAATCACTGGTCTGGGCTGTGGTCTAAGCTTCTTTTATGGCTTCATGCATGACCTCTAACTTAAGGATAATAATCCCTTTGAGTTCACCCAACCTTCTTATTCTATTTTTCTTTTCCTTCTCCAGCTTCTTGATTTCATTCAAGACTACAATAGTTTGACATTCTTGATTCACTATGGAGGAGGTAAGAGGATCAAAATTCTTAGAGAGTTTTGTCAGTTTGTCCTCCTGTTCTTTTACTTTGTTCTCTATATCCAATGTTACTTTGGACCATGATAAGCAAAATTTGTATAGTTCCCCACCATCTTTAAGAGCATTTTCTAAGCTCTTTATCCCTATACCCATATTTCTCCTATCATTTGATATTAGACTTAGTACATTAGAGAATCTTTTATCCAAAAATTCTTTCCAGACCTTTTCCTCTGCTGACTTCTATAGGGAATCAAAATGTGTGTTAACACTATTGACTAGAGATTTAAGATTACCGAATGAGGAGGCTGAGAGATCCTTCTGAAAAGATGGCATGATCTTTTCAAGCACTCTAGATGTAGCTGCTATAAGCTCATAGTCTTCCATGTGAGATTTCAATAGTTTCTCTTTGGCCTTTGCATTAGCGAACGAAGCTATCTTCATTGTTTGTACTGGAGAAAGAGAGTCAAAATCAAATGGCCCTTTTAATAGTTCTGGTTCATCAATCTCCATAGTTTCTTTTGTCAAGAAGTCCTTGACCGATTCTATAGTGTCTCTTGCCAGAGACAGATTTTTCTTTTCTTCTGCAGTCACAGAACTATCTCTTGGAGCTTTCTCTCCTTCTGCAACCCTTGTACTATCATCTTCTTTTTCCTTCACTTCTGCTTCTTTCTCCTTTATTCTTTCTTCTCCCTTGGATCTGGAGTCAGCAGGGGAAACCGGAGGAGTGATGTTTGTCTGTTCATGCACTTCCTTTTTTAGAACAGGGGATTCCAAGTCCTTATCCTTTTCTATACCGATGTCCATGATTTACACATTGGATTCTTTTTGAACACCTGTGGCCGAAGGATCAACACCCAAGTCCTCTATAATAGGAAGATTGAATCTCTTGAAGGCATTCCAGAGGATCTCTTCTGTTTCCTTGGCTATCTTGTCAGTCTCACCAAGCATGAGCTGATTCATTCTGGCTTTGCTCTTGAACTCATCCTTGCAATCTTTGAAGATCATATTCATTTTCTTTGAATCGATTGAAGGGTATAGTTGAATGGCTATCTATTCCCAGATTTCTAGATCTTTGGCTTGGGCATTGTTCTTCCTTATTTCTAGTTCCTTCTCCAAGCTTTTGGGGATCAGAAATATAATTTCAATGAATTCTTTGTTGTAGACATTTAGATACCTGACTGTGGCATCTTGCAATATCTTCTGATTAGCTTCACCATAATCATCATAGAACTCAACCATTGGGTGAAGATTTCTATCCACAATGACTAATTTTATTATGTCATTAATGTGAAGAGTGGGTTTTTCAACATATTCCTCTACCTTTTCTTCTTCACTTTGACCGGTAGAGGGTTCACCAGATGTTTTCTTCTTTTTCTTCATTTTCCTGACTTCTTCATTAGATTCAGTCTCCTCTTTATCCCTTTGACTAGCATAAGCTCTTGTGGCTTTTGTCTTTGTTATTTTCTCACCTTCGCCAAATGATTTTGCTTCCAGTTTTGTTGTCCTTGAGCTTTTAGCAGTGGTAGATGCAGACCTCTTTGATGATCTAGTTCGGGTGGAAGATTTTATCGGAACACTTTCCTCACTTTTCTTTTCTGCCTTCTTCTCTTCCTCAGCCCTTTCCATCTTTTCCCTGTTGGCATCAAGTGCCTCTTTTGAGATGCCAAAGCCTTTGGCAACTTCTTCAACTTCTTTTCTCACCTTCCTCTTGATCTCTGGCTGCCTTAGCTCTATATGAATTTTCACACTTAGTTCTTCAAAGGTTCCAAATCTTTCTGCCTTTAGATCCTTTGGCTGACTGAGCATGTGTTGAACATGCAGCTCCATAATTTGTTCATCAACTTCATACCCCATCAACATGATCCATACTATTCTTGGTTCCACTGCCTCCATAAGGCACTGATCAGTTTCTACCATAAAGCATATTGTATCCTTATATTTTTCAACTAAAGATTTGGGTATTCTCTCTCTTGCTTGCATCATGCTCTAAAAATTATTGAAATAGCCCCAAAGAGCTGTATTTTGTGCCTTGGCATCACCAAGCCCATGTATATAATCTCTGATTTGAATAGCTACTGGTCTATCATTCTGCCATACCCAGCCACTAGATCCAGGAAGCTCATTCATGTAATAAAAGAATAGGCAGAGTATCAAACCACCATACTTGAAGGAGTTCTTCTTGTCCTTCTTTATCTTTTATAGATTTTCTAAAAGTTGGGTTAGAAGAAGTTCACACAGATCATAGTCAGCATTTTCTTTTAGCATCTGATAGGCTGTATAAACTGCAGTTCCCAGTACTAAGTTTTCCCTACTGGAGTGATAAATCTTGTAACCAATTATCATGGATGCAAATTTGACATCCAGATCAGTGATGTCTTCAATTGTCATAGCTCTCTTGTCAAATTTTGATCCGGTTGCATCACTTACTATCTGATTCTTGACAGATTTGAGAACAGGTATCCCACTAGATGAGTGCAGACCGGTTACTGCCCTAATTGCATCTTTGGTGATTTTAATGGTCTATTTAGCCATAAGAAATTGTCATGCACTCTGTTTAACACATACTAGACCCATTCATCTTCTTCAAAATAGGGGAAATGAATGCACTGTACAAAATGCTTCTCCCGAATGGCTTTATATTGAGGTTTGATCTCAAAAGAATCATCTATTAACTGCTTGTGATAGATATCCATTAACTTTGAATTGCCAAATTCTTCAATGTTTGCATGAATGTAAACCCTAACATCTTCTACATGCAGAACCCCATGCGGAATGCTTAAAAAGGCGCCTAGGAGATCAACTTCTAGAGATTTATATGGATGCTTCTTAAATGTAGGACAAGGTCTATCAAAGATTTTCACAACATTTGGAGTAGCCATTTCCAAAAAGATTTTACAGTGAGATATTTAGTAATGAAAAATACCTTTTTCATTTCAAGGGTCCGCTGAAAGATTAAGATTTGATTAGCTAGATGAAACGATTTCAATGGCTGATCTTTGAGACAACTTGACGCAGAGCTCCTTTTTCTTTTTTTCTTGAGTGTAAATGAACGAATGAACTCTTTTATTTCTGAAAAGGCCTAATTTTTACCCTGCAATAAATGCGCAACCTAATTCATTCTGGTTTGCCTTGTTTATCTTATTCAGAGACATAACCTTTCCAGATCACTGAGAGAGACTTTGAAGTTATTCTTGGAGAATAGTGATAATTATCTTTCTTTGACTAATCATTTGATCTATCCACAGATCAAGATTCCATAGTTTGAATCATGTCAGGTTTAAGTGTGAGAAACCTACTTCTCACCGGATGACTGAGGAATCAGATTAGTCCTCTACCTGTTTAAAACTTCTTGTGGATCTTTCACATCTTAACCACAATTTACTTGGATGTTTCTCTGAGAGCCCTTTAATCCACAATTTTCCTTGTGCCAATTCCGGCACCAATTTACTGGCTAGGGGATAATGTTTTTCCTTGAGACTCCCCCTGAGCCAGAGCTCATTTTTAGTTTCCAAAAGGAATATCAGCACCAGAGTCTAGTGCGGATCCATCCCCTATATTCTTTGTACTTTTCTTTACCCAAATCTTGTTCATCTCACTCTAAACTTCATCCATATTCATTTTTCTTTTGCCTTTGTCTAGATTCTGATTATGGTGCACCGAACCTCTTTTGTCCTGAATCTTGCTTCTATAGAATTTGGCAATATGACCAGATCTATTGCAATTATAGCAAATAACATTTCTTTGCATATTTGAATGATATCCTTTTGATCTGCATTGACTAGCCATATGTCCCATTCTATTGCATTCAAAGCATCTACCATTGAATGAATTGTATATTTGCATATATCTACATTCATGAGATTTGTGACCATACCTTTTGCAGTTGAAACATTGTCCGGAGAAGGATGTAATAGTTTGATTCATTCTTCTTCTACACTGATTTTCTTTATGACCAAAGTTATTGCAGTTGTGGCAGTATCCATTGAAGGATGGATATCTTTGAGCATTTGGTTTCCTTACCGGAGGTCTTCTAGGTCCGTTTCTTGAAGTTTCTGATCTAGAGTTCCTCTGACCAGATCTGGAGCTTTCCCCTTTTTCATATCCTAGACCATGCTTGTCATCAACCCTCTTTTGGCTTTCAAGAAGAATTTCAAGTTGAGCAGAGCTTGCTTTGAATTTCTATTTGTATTCATTTGCTGTTTGAAGATCTCTTTTGAGAGTGTTAATCTGATTTTCAAGTTGTTCTTCTTTTTCTTTAGATTCTTCAAGATCAGATTCTAGATGTCTGATTATTCTATCCATATTGTCGCAGTCTTCAGATTTCTCCTTGAGAGATTGTCTTAGGCTATCTTCAATTTTTCTTTTCTCTTCAATTTCTTGGGTGAACTTCATGACTCCTGATTCCATTTCATGTCTTATCATAATAGTCTCTTTTGATAACTTTTCACATAGCTTGGTTTTCTCCTTTAGATCTTCAGTTGTATCTTTGGCTTCACCTTGACTTGCCAATTGCTGGAGTAGATCCTTTCTCTTTTTCATAGAGAGACTTAGTTTCCTTCTTAGTTCATTTATGAAATCATCAGCCTGTTTGAGTCTTTCTTTTAATTCATTGACTTCAGAATTAGATTGCTCAAGATCATCCATGGTAGACTGAAGTTGTTCCCTCATACCATACATATCCATTTGAATTCCCTGATCTTCCTCAAGTCGTTAAGCTCTGTTTGGAGGAACTTGGCTATGATACCAATTGTTGATAACTGAGAGGGGGGGTGAATCAGTTATCTTAATTCTTTTAGCTTTTTGATCTTCCTTTATAGTTAATTCAATATTAAATCAAATGAGCAAACATAATTATGAGATGGAGAGAACACCAATACACATGACATAATATTTTTGACGTGGAAAACCCAGTTAAGGGAAAAACCATGGGGTGATTAACCTAAGATATTATTCTCTGTTAGAAGAATAGAAATAACAATATGGTACTTGCCAATTAGGGCTCACTGCCTAAGCACACTGCTCACAAGAGGCTCACTTCCTACAAGAGACACACTATCTATAAGAAAGGAAGATAACACAATGTTTGAAATGATGAGAAGCATCCACACATGCTGAGGTTCAGTTTCAATTAAGCTCAATAAATGAATCTGCTGCACTTCATTCTTACTCTCTCTTGATGCAGTTGTACTGTCACATTCTGGACCTCTTATATCATCTTCACTCTGTTCTTCTACTTTTCTTCTCACCACACACACTTTCATATCTAAATCAATCATGTATATATATCCACACAAGTGATTTCATCACCTTTCTAGTCGGCATTTGGAACAGTCAATAATTTCCTCAAACTTTGATCTGTCAGTTGAATCCTTGCATACCAAGTAATGCGAATCAAGCATATACTTGTAGAAGTCATCAATCATGTCAGCCAAACATAACTTATGCCTTAAGAACCTTTTCTATCATTAGTAACACATCCAGAATAATGTTTGATATTTTGCCAGTCAGTTCTTCCTCTATTCACACTGTTACTTGGGAACCTGACACTCAAGTATTCATATCTCTTTATTCTTTCAACATCAGAGGTTAAAACCCTAGAATATATCAGTCAACATACTCCTCTTGACTTTCCCAAGTCTACAATTTACAAGGGTACTTCCTCCAACAGATCTGGACCTGACTGTCAGACCTTCTATATGCTCTGTTCTTGCTTACCGGACCTGTAAGCTCTTCAATCTGACTTTTGGTAGACACACCATATCCTGTGGATGTGTGGGATGATCTTTGTTGCCATCAATGACAACATTCATGAGTCCATATAGTGTCTCTTGCCAATAGGTATTTGTGCTTGGAGTGTCCTTGTAAAGTTTGATTTGTCCTTTCACTACCAACTTCTTTTCAATGATCAAGCCCATCTCAATGACTTTGCTAAAGGAAGAAGGGCATTGTATCTAGATTTGGTAGCTGAAGTCAGCATGGAGGTTATGAATGAACATTTCTAGCATTTGTTTCTTAGGTATTTTGTGTGTACATTTGCTTGCCAACTTTCTCCATCTTTGTAGGAAAGCGGCAAAGGATTCTCCACCCTTTGGCTTGGTGTTACAAAGATCTAAAATTGAGATGTCATGCTCAATATTGTAGGAGAAGTGTAGGATTAACTTGTCCACTAGTTAATTGAATGTTTGGATGCCAGGGGGTATTCTAGAGAACCATTCTAATACTTGTCCTCCTAACCTCCTTGGAAATAGTCGCATGAGGTATATGTCATTGTCGGTGACTTCTATACATGTTGCACTAAACTCTCTAATGTGGCCTTTTGGATCACCTTTTCCTCGATATTTATCAAATTTAGGCGCCTCAAATTTGGAGGGAAAAGGTATCATGACCAAGGTTCTATCAAAAGGATATGGTGAAATATCCTCTAGAGAGTAGTGTTTCATTGATGTTCCAATTTGCATGTCTGTGATTTGTTAATGCAAGTCTTGGATTTGTTGTGTTATTATGCCTAGAGCTTCGGTAGAGTCGACGGTTGCCTTCCCTTTGTCTACAGTTCTTTCTTCTTGTGTACTATCCTTAGGCATTCTTTCTTCTTCAGTTTCCTTTAATTCATTGACATCAAAGTCCTTAGGGAGTTTTGCTCCTTGGCTTGCTAGGTATAGAAAGAATCTAGAAGGGTCTTGAGTGCATACCTTGTCCATCATGCATTGGAACTTTTGGTCTTGTTGAGTGTGTAGAAATTCTTCCTAGGTAATCTCCTCATCACTGTCATTAGGGGATGAGATAGATTTTTTAGAGGTTCCCGCTATTTCAATTTGTTTTTGGTATTGGGATCTTATTAGGACCATGCAATGTGAATTTAGATGGGGTGCTTGCTGAAGGGAAAACTTGTAGTGGTGAGGCTTAAATGAGGATTTCCTTGGACCAACAATCTCAAACGAGGTGGTAGATATAAGGATGGTAGCCAAAGTAAGGATATTTTGGAATCCAATTACTTGATGTTGACTAGTCTTACACAAGCCCCTAGTGAAGTTTTGAAGGATGATAGTTCCTTGATCATGGAGACTTACTAGGTTTGTTTGAGGTTGAATTGATCTTAGAGTTTCTTTGTCCTAACCTGGTTTTGATACTAGATTCTTGAGAACTTTTACAATTATTTTATGGAAGTGGGTGGAAGTGGTGTTTATATGGCAAAAATTGATCTCAAAAATTGGAATACAATTGAAATGGGTACTCAGAAGTGTTGGAAGATTTCTTTTGAAAGATTGGAAAAAACTCACTGTCATAGATGCATAGCTTTATATGCGTTGAAATAGAAGATGCATGCGCAACAAGTCTATGTATAAGTGGAGGTTTGGTGAAGTTCAAAAGTGCAACAATAGTTAGTAAAATCCTAGCAAGTCGCAATGTATGCACAGAAGGTCGAAGTAAATGCACAGTTTTGTAAAGTATATGTGTAGATCTAGTTTTTCTAAATGTTTTTGGCACAGTTTTTCAACACATTTTTTAGTTCGTTTGGTTTCTTGATTTGTAGGTGTTAGGGTTAGCTGGCAGAAGATATCAATTAAATGCAAATAAAGATTAAACAGAGGAATGGAAATACATAGAAATAATAATAGCAAGAGATGTTTTAATGTGGTTCACCTAAACTTGGGCTACATCCACCAAACAAAGAGTTCAATATTATTATCTAGTAAATCAAACTGATTACAACCAGCAATCCCTACAACTCAATACCACTGCAAATGCTACAATACAATATCCATGGAAACCCTAACTCTTAGCTGCTTTTATCAAGCCTTATGTCAGTTACAAAAATAGGGTTTTTTAATGTGAGTCAATAGAAAAATAACACCCAACGCCTTTATAAAATAATAAAAAATTATGAGGTTTCAAGGGCATTGCCCCTTGACCCTGTCTTGGGGGTGCTACCCCCAAACTCCCACAAGGGGTGTTTCCCCCTTGACCCTATAGGAATTTGGGGGGAAACCCTGCGAATAAAAGTGGGGAAAATTTAACCTCTGAATCTGATTAGGCTCCATATAACAACAATCTCCCACTTGGAGACTGATCAAACTCCACACCATATCATCTCCCACTTGGAGACTAATCATAACAATGCTGACCCTATAGCTCCCATTGGAAATAAGCACCCTGGACTCTGTTGTTCTATTTTTGTTTTTTTCAATCTAGAAGACCAACCAAAGCTGAAGAGGAGCTCAGCTTCTCCCTTGTCACTACCTTTGTAAACATATCCACTAGATTTTCATCCGTATGTATCTTTTCCATCCTTAATTATCCATCATCCAACATTGGTCAAATAAAGTGATACCTCAGCTGTATGTGTTTGGTCTTTGAATACAAGGAAGAATTCTTTGCAAGATGTATGTACACAAATAACTGTTAGCCTGTTGTTTGTCAAATTCTTCCATGAAAGATTGCAGCCATATCATCTCCTTGCTTGCCTTTGTTGTAGCTACATATTCTACCTCCGTGGTGGATAAAGCAACCACCTTTTGTAACCGTGAGATCCAACTCACCATTATGCCACCTATAGTAAAGAAATAACCTATAGTACTCCACCTATTATCAATATACCTTGCCAAATCTGAGTCTACATAGCCTGCAAAATTAGTATTAGAGCTCCCAAAACATAAGTGTTTATTGGATGTACCTCTCAAATATCTGAGAATCCATTTTACTGCATTACAATACTCCAATCCAGGATGACTCATATACCTGCTTACGACTCCTACAACATGTACAATATCTGGTCTCATGCATACCATAGTGTACATTAAATTTCCTATAGCTGAAGCATATGGTACCTTGGACATTTTTTCTTCCTCTAGTGTCTTAGGACACATCTCCTTAGTCAATTTCAAATGACTAGGCAAAGGTGTGCTGACAACTTTTGCATTCTCCATATAGATTCTCTATAACACCTTTTCAACATAATCAGATTGAGATAGAGTCAATTTTTTATTCTTCTTATCTCTACAAATTTTCATACCAAGGATTTGTTTTGCTGCCCCCAAATCCTTCATAGCAAATGACTGCACTAACTGTTGTTTTAACTCTCTAATGTGATCCATGTTAGACCCCACTACAAGCATGCCATCAACATATAAACATAAAATAATGTAGATGTCAGTATCCAACCTCTTAAAATAAACACAGTGGTCAGAATTACACTAGTTGTAGCCTTGCTCAACTATAAAACTATCAAATTTCAAATACTATTGCCGAGGTGCTTGTTTTAGGCCATACAAACTCTTCTTCAAACTGCACACCAGTTTCTCCTTACCTTTGACCTCAAATCCTAGGGGTTGTTCAATGTATATCTCCTCCTCCAAATCACCATGGAGAAAGGCAATTTGTACATCTAGTTGTTCCAAATGCAAATCTTCAGTAGCCACAATACTCAAAATAATATGAATAGAAGTCATCTTGACAATTGGAGAAAATATCTCATCAAAATCAATGCCCTTTTTCTGTGCAAATCCTTTTACAACTAACCTGGCTTTAAATCTTTTCTTACCTCCATCTGACTCTTTTAGCCTATAAACCCATTTGTTTGGTAAAGCCTTTTTACATATAGGTAACTTACATAATTCCCAAGTCTAATGTTTTAGCAAGGAGTCCATTTCTTCTTTCATTGCAAGCTCCCACTGAAACTTTGTATCCACTTGCATAGCTTCATCATACCCTCCTAGTTCACCAGTATCTATTAACAAAATAGAATACAAAGATGGAGAAAACCTTTTAGGAGGTCTACTTAGTCTTGTTGACCGTCTAACATTCACTAGAGTTTGTGGTATTTCTGGTTGTTGTTCAAGAACATGAGGAACCACAGGAACGTTACTATTTAAAGTATCATCTAGCACCACATAATCCTTTTCTTTCTTCTCATGTTGTTGCAACTGATCTTTGTACAACACCTTCTCATTGAATATAACATCCTTGATTCTCACAATTTTTTAATTTTTAAAATCCCAAAGCCTATAACTAAATTCATCAATGCCATATCCTACAAAGGTACACTTTTTTGATTTTGCATCCAACTTGGTTCTATTTTTAGAATCTACATGTACAAATGCTTCACATCTGAAGGTTTTGAGAAAAGAATAACTCACGTTCTTACATGTCCATGCTTCCTCTGGAATACCATAGCCCAAAGGAACTGAAGGACCTCTATTAATTAAATATACAATAGTGTTGACAGCCTCTACCCACATGTTTAAAGGCAACCCAACATGCAATTTCACAGTCCTTGCATGCTCCATTATTGTCCTATTCATGCATTCAGCCACTCCATTCTCCTGTGGAGTCCTTGGAACCATTTTCTACCTATGGATTCCATTAAAGGAATAATAATCCTCAAGTCCTTTGCTGCAATACTCACCACCATTATCAAATCTGAGATGTTTTAATCTTTTACCCATCTCATTCTCAACCAAGCTTCTCCATTTCTTAAATGTTTCAAATACATCAGATTTCTACCTAAGGAAATAAATCCATACCTTCATAGTTGCATCATCTATGAATGTAACATAATACCGAGAGCCACTGAGAGAAGATACCAGAGTTGGTCCCCATACATCTATATGCACAAGCTCCAACTTTTCATCTTTCTTTTGCTTCCCATCCTTGAGAAAACTGACTCTCTTTTATTTTCCATACACACAATTTTCACAGAAATCCATATTAATACATTTCAGACATGGTAAAACTTTCTTAGAATGAAGTTGTAACACCCAGTTTTATTTTTACCCTAAAAACTAAGTTTAACCAAAGGTAATATTTTTTTTTTGAAAGTTTAAAATAGAAAAGTAATTTGTTTCCAATTCTTAAAACCAAGTAGATCATCCATCGACTAACAATAATCATGAAATTATAACTTATACAAAGGTTATATCCATCTACAACATTAAACAATATGTTGAATAAAGTTACTTAGAACAATTCCAAAATAGAAACTTACCAAATTCACTGCATCTCGATTGTCGACCATCCAAACTCAAGTCTGGGCAATTCTCAAGAATATAGAAGAGAAAGTATCTTCAAGGAGCTTAACCTCCAACCATAGACCATTGGTCTCCCACACTCCTTCCTATCTGAAAGTGGCCCTACCCTACTCAAGAGGATAGACTTAGGATAACCAATGGTGTTTGCCATCTGAGTACTGGTGTTGTGACCTATGTAACTTTCCCCTAGATACTCTCTAGTCAAGCATGACCACTCCACAAGCTACGCCATCTAGTCACAATGAACTATCAATGCACTTGAGGCTCATGCATTACCTTGGACAAAGGATTTGAATATAATTAGCATTGTACCAATGCAAGTAATAAGTTCACCCACCCCAACTTGACTCAAATTAATCACAATCCTACAGATTCCTATAAATAAGTTCAATACAACGACCTCGATAACCTCAAGGTGTTTGAAATTCATCATGCATAACGCATGGCAAAGAGTTTTACTCTCTCTCTACTTAGCTCATGGAAACATTTCCGTCTACATGATAAAAGAATGGTTTCCTAGCTTATCAATTATTTGGATAATGCTAAAAGTTATTTTAATGTTCTCTAAGTTAGCCCTCTGTTTAAATTATCCACTCAAGGGTAGACACTAAACTCATCTTTGTTATTCCGGAAGGGTTATACTAAGAGCTAATTTATAGAATACAAATGTTTGAATACCATACGTTAAATTTAAACACTCATAAGATTCTACTTCAACTTTTCAAAATCTTTGACATAGCTTAATCTTTGTCAATATAAGCATTTAGAAACCCTGTATTGTTGTTTCTACTAGCAATAAGATTGCATGCAAGTCTAATCTAGATACTTGACAAAAGACTCATTAGATTGTTTTAAAACTTCATTATATTAACTTGTATGACTATAAAGTCTTCTCTTGGGGACACAATAGACACAATACTTCAATAGCAAAAGAATTTCTTACAAAGGCAAATACACTAAAGCTTGTTATTATTTGCAGCTAGGTTAGTAATTTCACCATGGTCGACCAACCAGTTTTAAACTCAGAAATAGAGGAGGACTGTGGTGTCTTGCATGTTTCAACTTACACTTCACACCATTGAAACTCCTTTGTCAATGGTTATCACAAACAAGTCTCTTACCTTAAAAACTAGCTGACTTTCAAAATTTGATAGAACTGAGCAATGGTAGTCAATTGGCCAAAAGAGAACTCATTCTACGTTGACAAAGGTTTTGCCATTATGGCTTGTGATAGTTGTGAGATATTTTATGACCAATCACTGAGTCTAAAATGCACTAAACACATAACCAAAATAAACTTCTAAAGTTGAGCCAACATCTACACAATAACCTCGACCTTCGGAGATGCTTCGGAGTACAATGTATTTATATTGTGGGTTTCACGACTGTGGTGTGGTGTAGTACATGAAACAAAATGTTGCTTCAGTTTAGAAGGTGATAAAACACATAGGCTAGTGCAGGTAACAATTTGCATCTTGCATCTTTAAGCAAATACTACGATTCATAGTAAAGTAAGCAAAGTCATTACTTAATATACACAAATCTATTAACTAAGACAGCACATAGACAAGAGGAAGAGAACCTAAAGATAATCTCCTATTGTCTTCTTGTAGACTCATCCACGGCATTCATTATTCTTTAATCCATTCACCTTTTCTTCTTGCACAGTCTCCTCCCTACTTCTACTCTCCGTTGCCCCCTCCAAAATTGACTCTAACTCTATCATCTAAACCCCGTCTAGCTGCAAATGAAAAACTGCCTCCCACTCTCAAGACCATGCCTAACAATAAGGATCACTACCCAACATGCAAAATGTTCTCCTCCTTATGTGACCACTACTAGAAATGGTTTGGCCTTTTCCACTCATTCTGCGATTATTCTCCAAAGTGGAGCTCCAAACTTGGCGAGATGGTAGTTGACAGTTTTAACAAATTGTCACACTACTCATATCCATTATGAGCATAAATCAAATGCAAGGACTATGAATGCAAAACTAGACTAACAATCCTCATGAGGTTTAAAGCTCGAAGGTAAAAAGATTATTTCAAATTAAAAGACATGAAGAAAGGATTTGAGGGAGTCTCATTCGAGCTACTGCCCGATTACCAACATTACTAAAGAATAAAGGAATAAAGGATTTACCTCAAAATGACAATTAATTATAACCAATATAATATTGCATATTCCAATACCATACAACCAAGGGTACTACACACCATGGTCTCTAGATATTAAACATTATTTAAACCCTGTAATATTTGATAATAGCCCGATATAGAACAATTCAACATCTGTTGAATTTCGCAAGGAGACGTTTATGTCATATGATCGTAGAGCTTTGACAATGATAACAATGAATTGAGCATGATACAGAGGCATCCACACTAAAACCTTGACATACAGCATGTATGTCTAACACCCTTCATCATCATCATCATATCTTCCTTAACACTGTCAGCATCATCATATTTTCTCTTGCCGACCGATATCCTCCTGCAGACAAACCTTCGCCCTTTCGCCTGTCAGCAACATCATCATATCCGACTATCGGCAGCATCATCTTATTCGGCAAGCGCAAACATCCTCCTGATGTTCACTGTTCATCTTACCGTCAACCTCTATCTTCAGCATCATGATGTTCAACATCATGCTTATCGGCAGGATATAGAACATCCGGTTCCTCCCATATATCCTGATGACGATACTCAACTTTATGCACCTTTCCTTCGATGCTTACGTCACCCCGATATCCTGATGACGATTATCCTGATGACGATGACGTCACATGCAGCTCCTTCAATATCCTGCTGTCGGCCAAACTTAACATTATCGGCCCGCGATGACTTTATCAACTCGATCTTCTACCTTATGCCGATACGCTCCTCCTCGGCAACACCTGATGATGATCACCCCAATGCACATTCACTTTATGCAATCTATAGCATCATACTCATCTCCACCTACTCGGATGACGCCCGAAGTAACTGCAGGATCTACCCAGAAATATCCTGATGATGCCGTTTTGACGAATTTCCAACCTTAGCAAATTTCAATCCGCTGAACCTCCTGAGGTGACCTGATCTGCTTCCTGGACAACTTTCCAGACTCTAACAACCAGCACGACCTAGCACATACCCATGCTAGGGTTCTCAACACCTCTCGACTGCGATCCTGCAAACATGCACATGAACAAACACAAAATGCAAACTAAATCCTAAACTACTGTACATAGCCATTCCACCGATTCAACGAATCAACCGGTGGAATGGATCAGCGAATCCATGAAACCACCAAAACAGCCACACGATTAAACAATGGGATTCAACAGAGAATGAACAAAACAGGATCTCTTTATTGATAAAAGATGCAAGTACAATACTCTGTCTCACTCTCTGTCACTCTCTTCTACAATGCAATACTATATGATCTCTGATCTAAAACCAACCGATCCTAATGCATAAATAGGATCTCTTGCGAGTACTACCGACCCGACTCCAAGCGGCTGGGAAATCTCTCCAGGCGGCTGGGAGATCCAACCGGACATACAGCATAATAGCTGTCATAACAAACTACCTAAAAATAGTAAAGCATGGTCAACATGACCTTATTACATGCATTGGTCTTATAAGACCTTCTTGAAAACATTAACAAGACCTATAACAAACTAACTACCTCATGGAGGCCAGCTGTCAGGTAGGTGCTCCTGCACCATACTCCCCAACAGAAAAGAACTCATGTCCCATGAGTTTGGTTGTGGAAGTCCTCCACCTTTATACTTTGCCTTTGCAGTATTCTGACCTATTCCAGCTTTATCCTCTACTGGCTCTCGGCTGCTCCAAGACTTTTGAACTGTAACTTGCTTTCTTGCAAGTAAATCCTCATGCCTGTCAATGTAGGCCCTTCTCTCACATACCTTGTGTTTGTCAGGTTGTCTGACCAGAACCTCTGTCTGAACTGCCTCTTGAACTTTTGCAATGTTCAACTCTATCTTTCTTTCAACCTTTATAGGACAAACAATAGTCCCAACTATGACAACATCCTTGTCATTCCTCTCAACTGGTTACTGTTTGCAAACCTGTTTCTGAACCTACTGCTGACATCTGTCAGTCAAAACTGAAACTTTCTTCAACCTGCTGTCCTTAACAACTTCTTTCCCTGTAGTGTCCTCAACTGCCTTTATGCCTGCTCCTATAGGCTCCTGCACAAATTCCTTCTTTCCCACTAAAATGATTTGGGCTGCCCTCTGTGCTGCAGCATTTGCCTGCAATGGCATCAACATAATAGTCTTCCCATCTTTCTTGATGGTGTAGGTATTAGCATACCCATCATACAGTACCCTCCTATCAAATTGCCATGGTCTACCCAACAGTAGGTGACAACATTCCATGGGCAAAATGTCACACAAAACTCTATCATGATATGCTCCAATCTGAAAATCAACATATGCCTGTTCATAGACAAAAAGTGATTGACTATCACTCACCCAAGATGCCTTGTAAGGGTGTTGGTGTGGAATCCTTTCCAAATGTAGTTTATCCACCATTTCCTGAGATACCATGTTATCTGTTGAACCAGTATCAATGAAAACCTTACATACTTTACCTTTGCTCTTGCATGTGGTCTTGAAAAGAGCTCTTCTTTGCATCATATCCTTTGATGCCTGCAAACTAATTCTCCTTAGCATCAATGCTTCTCCCTCCTCAGGGTATCCATAACTTTCAGAAGCTCTATCTGTTTGCTCTA
This sequence comes from Cunninghamia lanceolata, assembly GCA_027924645.1. NCBI lineage: Eukaryota > Viridiplantae > Streptophyta > Pinopsida > Cupressales > Cupressaceae > Cunninghamia > Cunninghamia lanceolata. The sequence goes on from BSBN01000413.1 coordinate 992,642, forward strand.
CTTTCTCTTCTTGCACAAGTTGTACTCTCTTGTCATTTGTTTTATCATTTCTAGATGATGAACCTTTGCTTTCTGGACATTTGAAAAATGGATGACCAAACTCACCACAGGTGTAACACTTTCCTGAAAATGTAGTAGAACCTCTACCACTTCCAAATCTGCCTCTATTACCTTTCCATCCACCTCTGAAATCAGACTGTCCCTGTCCTTTACCAGTGTCTTCTTGACCCTCATTGGTTTGCCTTGTTGTAGGGGCTGCTCCTTTTCCCCTCATATTGCTGCCTCTTCCTCTCATGGACTTATCTTGTCTCCTATTCATCTTTTCTTCAATCCTGATTGCCATTTGGTAACAATCCTCCACACTCTTAGGGTTAGCTAAAACTAACTCATCCTGTATGTTCAATCTCAAACCAGCCAAGTACCTAGCCACCTTTTCTACCTCATTCTCATGATGACCAGATCTCATACTCAACTTATAAAACTCCTCAGTATATGCCTTCACATCCATTTCCTTCTGCCTTAAAAATTACAGCTTCTTAAACATCTGAATTTCATAATCCTTGGGCAAGAATTTACCTTTGATCCTTGCTACCATTTTATCCCATGAAGTGATCTTTGACTTCCCTTGTTTCCTTCTCTCGGATTGTACATAATCCCACCATACCAAAGCATGACCTCCTAACTTGGTCTTTGCAATCTTTACCTTCTGATCCTCAGCAACATCTTCACATTCAAAGTGATTATCAAGTGCAGCAATCCAATCCAGTAACTCATCTTCATTCAAACTTCCATTATACTTGGAAACATCAACCTTTACCTTAGGTTTATCACTCTGCACTGCCTTTAACAGTTTTGCAAATTTCTGGTCTTCAGCATCCAGATCTTCAGCTACCTCTTCATACTCTTCAATAGCATCTTCATCTTCTTCAGACTCACTGTCGTCCACTTCCCTCTTTTTGTTCTTCTCCAAGGCTACAAGCCTAGCTTGAAGTGCTTCAGCAAGCTCCTTCATCTTCCTCATCTCTCTGGCATGTTTTTCCTTCATCTCCTGCAATTCCCTTGCAGTACCACTACCTTTCGGAGGCATTTTGTCAACCTCTCACAACTCTACCTCTGTCCTTTCCAATGACAGAATCAACTCTACCTCTGCCCTTTCGGTGACAGAATCAACACACAACAGCCTAGACCTTTTGCTGAGCTCTGATACCACTATGATGCAGAGGCATCCACACTAAAACCTTGACATACAGCATGTATGTCTAACACCCTTCATCATCATCATCATCATATCTTCCTTAACACTGTCAGCATCATCATATTTTCTCTTGCCGACCGATATCCTCCTGCAGACAAACCTTCGCCCTTTCGCCTGTCAGCAGCATCATCATATCTGACTATCGGCAACATCATCTTATTCGGCAAGTCCAAACATCCTCCTGATGTTCACTGTTCATCTTACCATCAACCTCTATCTTCAGCATCATGATGTTCAACATCATGCTTATCGGCAGGATATAGAACATCCGGTTCCTCCCATATATCCTGATGACGATACTCAACTTTATGCACCTTTCCTTCGATGCTTACGTCACCCTGATATCTTGATGACGATTATCCTGATGACGATGACGTCACATGTAGCTCCTTCAATATCCTGCTGTCGGCCAAACTTAACATTATCGGCCCGCGATGACTTTATCAACCCGATCTTCTACCTTATGCCGATACGCTCCTCCTCGGAAACACCTGATGATGATCACCCCAATGCACATTCACTTTATGCAATCTACAGCATCATGCTCATCTCCACCTACTTGGATGACGCCCAAAGTAACTGCAGGATCTACCCAGAAATATCCTGATGATGCCGTTTTGACGAATTTCCAACCTTAGGGTATTTTGATCCGCCGAACCTCCTGAGGTGACCCGATCTGCTTCCTGGACAACTTTCCAGACTCTAACAACCAGCACGACCTAGCACATACCCATGCTAGGGTTCTCAACACCTCTCGACTGTGATCCTGCAAACATGCACATGAACAAACACAAAATGCAAACTAAATCCTAAACTACTGTACATAGCCATTCCACCGATTCAACGAATCAACCGGTGGAATGGATCAGCGAATCCATGAAACCACCAAAACAGCCACATGATTAAACAATGGGATTCAATAGAGAATGAACAAAACAGGATCTCTTTATTGATAAAAGATGCAAGTACAATACTCTGTCTCACTCTCTGTCACTCTCTTCTGCAATGCAATACTATATGATCTCTGATCTAAAACCAACCGATCCTAATGCATAAATAGGATCTCTTGCGAGTACTACCGACCCGACTCCAAGCGGCTGGGAAATCTCTCCAGGCGGCTGGGAGATCCAACCGGACATACAGCATAACAGCTGTCATAACAAACTACCTAAAAATAGTAAAGCATGGTCAACATGACCTTATTACATGCATTGGTCTTATAAGACCTTCTTGAAAACATTAACAAGACCTATAACAAACTAACTGCCTCATGGAGGCCAGCTGTCAGGTAGGTGCTCCTGCACTAGAGCACAAATGCAAGACAAGGTTTGGGATCAACTTACGCATAATTTTTGACTTTTGCGCTAAACCAATAACAAGACATGACTTACAACTCGACCTCAAGTATATAAATATATATACATATAAACAATATATCAGTCATTCATATTTGACGACACAATTCAGAGTATTACGACACTGATGTCAATTTCCCATACTTAATACGACAACTTACAAAAGGAGAAGGACCTATTCATGCAAAATTTGACATCTTGACTAAAATTGACTTAGCCCATACTCAAAGCTTAATTAAAGGCATCTAGGTTTATCTACCTGATATTCATTTTTAGTGGCAAGCACCCATGGGTTTTTTCAGACTCTATTCTCTCTTTCTCAAAGATACTTTCTCTTCTTCTTTCTTCCTGGCAAACATGTTCCATCTATTCCTGTCATTGACAATCTCACATACAATTTGTGGTCAGAGTACCAATGTTCTGATCAAAACATATTTATATCAAATCATTTAATTTTCATATCGAAAGACATTTTAATTCATAACATCAAATTGCTCATTATCAAGTAAATTCCATAATTTCATAAAATTAACCTTTTCTATTCATATCATCATTTTCTATGATGGTAAAAGATATCCACATAACTGTACTATTTAAAAAAAAGTAAATAGTAATATTGAATCTAAAAAGGGGATGTAACATATCTTTCCCCTATAGAATCATCGTCCCCGATGATTGAGTTTACCAAGCAAAATTTTAACATAAAACAAACTTTTATAGTTTAACATTAATATTTTTAAAAAGATAAGGAAATCTTTGGTGGATGTCATTATAGTCTTCCCAAGTGGCGTTATCTTCGCCATATTGGTCCCACTAAATTTTGCATTGCAAAACCTCTCAATTACGTAAACGATGTTTACGCATTTCAAGCACCTTGAGTGGCTCGATCACAACCAGTCCTGGCTCTTGTATCTGTAAAGAATTCCATTTAAGAATGTGGTCATTAACTACAAAATATTTCTTTAGGTATGAAACATGAAAAATATTATGCATTTTGGACAAGACTGGAGGTAGAGCAATTTTGTAGGCCACTGGATTGATAATCTCAAGGACTTCAAAAGGTATGACATATCAAGGAGTCAACTTTGATGATTTACCAAATTTAATTGAGCTTTTATGGGGTTTCACTCATGAAAGAACTTTCTCACCAATAGAGAAATGTCTAGGCACCTGTTTGCAATCTGCATAACTTTTTTGCCTGTCGTTGGCTTCTGCCAACCTCTTCCTAATCATTTTCACTTTTTCTTCCATATTTGTAAGCATTTTAGGTCCAATGCTTATCCTATCTTCCAGCTTATCCCAGCTTATAGGAGTTCTTCATTTCCTTCCATATATGCTTCAAACGGTGTCATCTTAATGGCAGAATGATAGGAATTGTTATAGGCAAATTTAACAAGAGGTAAATATTCCTCCCATATGTATTGCTAGGCCCTGCAATACATTCTTAAAAGATCCTCTAAGACCTGATTAACCCTTTCTATTTGTCCATCAATTTCAGGATGGTAAGCGGTACTCACATTGAGTTTAGTCCCTAATGCTGAAAATAAAGTTTGCCAAAACTGAGAGGTTATTCGAGCATCTCTATTGGATATAATCTTTTTAGGTACCCCATGCAACCTAAATATTTCTTGCATAAATTTCTGAGCCAAAATATGAGCTCCATATGTCAAATTTCCCAGTATAAAATGTGCTACCTTGGTTAGTTTATCTACAACAACCAGTATTGCATCATGTCTATTCTTAGACATTGGTAACCCTTGAACAAAAACCATACTAACAACCTACCATTGCCATTCTAGAATATCATTTGGGTATAACAATCCAGTAGGATGTTGGTGTTCTTCCTTCACTCTCTAACACTCCAAACAACTTGCCACAAACCTTGCAGCGTCATTTTTCATTCCTTTCCAGAAATATAGTGGTTTGACATCAGCTAAAAGTTTTGTTACTCCTGGGTGTCTGAAATAAGGTGCACAATGAACTTCCTTCCAAACAAGGTTTCTATGTTCTACAGAATTAGGAATGTAGATTCTTCCCTTAAATCTCATCAATCCATCTGACTCAAAATAGAACCCATCATATCTTGGATCCCTAGGGTTTGATTGTAGGGCTTTCTTCACCTGCTCATAATACTCATCTCCAGATAAACGTTGCAATACTAAATCTTTAAAATTAGCATGAATAGAGATTATAGAACCTATGTGCCTTCTTCTACTTAAAGCATCAGCTACTTAGTTTTCTTTACCTTTGATGTAAGAAATCTCAAAGCCATAATCTGATATTAATTCTAACCATCTCCTTTGTCTTGCATTGAGATGAGGTTGTGTAAATATGTAACAAAGACTTTGATGATCTGTTTTTAGTATAAAAGTCTTTCCCAACAAATAATGTCGCCACATCTGAAGGGCATGAATCACTGCTGCTAGTTCTAAGTCACGAGGAGTGTAATTATGCTCATAGTTTTTTAACTTTCTTGATTCATAGGCTATTACACACCCATTTTGCATAAGCACACCTCCTAACCCTTCTCCCGAGGAATCATTAATAACCTCAAATTGCCCTTCAGGATTAGGGACCTTAAAGATTGGTGCTATTCTTAACTTTTCTTTTAATAAATCAAATGCCTTTTGACATTCTTCAGTCCAAACAAACCGTTTTCCTTTTCTTTGCAAAGAAGTAATTGGACTAGCAATACTTGAGAAATTCAAAACAAATTTTATGTAATATCCAGCCAATCCCATAAAACTTTGCACTTCTAAAATATTGGAAGGTACAAGCCATTCCATAATAGCCTTAATCTTCGCTGGGTCAATTGCTATCCCTTCTGCTGATATAGTATGTCCCAAATACTGTACTTCTTTCTAAAAGAAAGTGCATTTCGAGAGTTTCACATACAATTTGTGTTCTCTTAATTGTTGCAAAACAATTTGAAGATGATGTCTATGCTCCTCCTCATTTTTGGAATATATTAGAATATCATCTATGAAAACTAGGACAAATTTATCAAGGCAATCTCTGAAAACACTATTCATGAGATTCATGAAAGCGACTGGTAGATTAGTTAATCCAAATGGCAACACTGTAAACTCATAATGACCATATCTTGTTCTAAATGCAGTCTTGTGAATATCTTCATCTTTCAACCTCAACTGATGGTATCCAGATCTCAAATCTATCTTAGAAAATACTGATGCACCATGCATTTGGTTGAATAGATCATCAATACATTGCAGTGGATACTTATTCTTTATTGTTGCCTTATTTAGCATCCAGTAATCTATACATAGTCTAAGTGTTTTATCCTTCTTCTTGACAAAAATAACCGGAGCTCCCCATGGTGATACACTTGGCCTAATTAGATTTTTAGTCAATAGCTCCTGCAATTGAGCCGTCAATTCCATAAGTTCAGTAGTGGTCATTCGGTATGGAGCTTTAGATATTGGCTTAGATCTTGGTTTAATATCTATGGCAAAATCAAAGGTGCTTTTTGGAGGCAAGCCTAGCAGTTCCTCAGGAAATACATCACTGAAATTGCAAAGCTATGGGTATTTTTCCTCAAATGTTTGCTTCTCTAAGGCTTCCTCTACTAGGTCCATTTTGACTGCAAAAAGTTGACATCCCTTTCGCCTAGCCTGCTGTAATTGTTTTGAAGAAATAGATCTGATCCTTATTTCCCTTTGAATACCCTAAAATTAACTTTGTTTCCTTTATCATCCAAACACTCAATTATTTTATGAAAACAATCTACCTTGGCCCTATGTCTCCACAACCAATTCATTCCTAAGATGACATCGTAGGACCCTAAAGGTGCTACATATAAATTTACCTCAGTGGAGAAGTTTGAAATATCAATTTTAGCTTCAAACAAACATTGCTCTACCTGAGCCTTTGAGTGATTTGCATACTTAATTATCCACAGTTTTGACATAAAACTAGCTCTTCTAGGAAATTTACTTAAGACTCTAGATGACACAAAATTTTCTATTGCACCAGTATCAAACAGAATAGAAACAGGAACTCCAAATAATGTACCTATCATCTCAATGGGAGTAATCTGATACTTATCTTGTCAATTGTCAAGGGCAGCATGAATCCTTTGTTGAAACGCTTCCTGTTGCGAAGGAAGTATCGTATTCCTAAGCTGCATGTTCCACTTTTTATTAGGACAATGGTTAGCATAATGATCTCCACCACATGAAAAACATCCTCCAATTGGTCCTCTCTTCTTAGATGGTCTACTCATAGCATCATCGTTCTTCTTAAAATTGTCATTTTTCTTATAGTCTTCATTTCTATGTTCATTACCAAATCCCCCTTTGTTTTTCTGATTTCTTTTTTCGAACCTCCTCTTTCCATAACCTTTATCATTCTTCCTTTTATACGTATGATCATTGAAGTTCTTATTAAATCTCTTATGTTTCTTTTCACGGTAAGCAGAAATGGATTTGATCTTCTGTTCCTGCTTAATTTATTTCTCATACATCTAGTCCATTGTGTTGGGACCATGCACCTCCACCTCACTACCAATCTGAGGATTGAGTCCCATAATAAATTTTCTTATCCGAAATCTTTCATCCTTTTGATATTGAGGAACATACTCCAACAATCTAGTAAATTTTTTTGCATATTCAACCACAGACAAATCACCTTGCCTGAGGTTTTGGAAATCTGTTAGCATTTGATCAAAGTATAGCTGTGGTAACCACCTCTTTCAAAAAAGTTCCACAAATTCATTCCTTGTCACCTTCAAGGGGCTTAAATTTAGTTCCATTTTCTTGTTCATCCACCAAGTGGATGCTTCTCTAGATAACTGATATGCTCCCCACACTGCCTTTGTAATCTCAAAGTAATTTTTGATTTCAAAGTATTTCTCCATTTCTGTTACCCATGCTTCTACTGCATCACCAGTTTTCATTCCATCAAATTTGGGAGGGATAATCTTTTTCATATCCTTAGATAATTCCTATGCAAGTTTATCTTTTGTCTCCCTTTGAGTTTCCCTATCATCTTGGTTCTCACTTGACGTGCCATGTTCTCGTTGTTTACTCTTACTTGCATTATTAGAAAACTCATTTTCACCCTCTGTATTCCCAGTTTCATTCACTTTCTTTTCCAATTTGCCCAACCTTTCCTTAGTTTCAATAAGCATATTAAGAATTCTGTCCAATTTATTAGTGGAGTGTTCCTGAGAGTTGTGACCTTCCTGATCTTCTCTCTCATTAAACTCTGTTTGATCCATGATTGTTTGTTTTCTCACCTACTTAAGCAAGCACTAATCAGTTCTATGATTTATCATTTTGAATATTATCAAAACATAGCAATTTCTCATAACCATAGTTATTCTCAAACCAAAATTTGTATTTATTATACTTTGCACAACAATATATACATTCTTTTAAGGATAGACATATTTCATGTTTCACTCAGTATTTACAAGAGGGGTGTAACCTTCAAATTCATTGTTTGACACATATTCATGAGGTGTATAACCCTCAAACTCACTATCAGATGATAGTACAATGATTTTAGCTCTAGGTGGTATACGGGGATCCCTAGTGATCATTGGTACACTAATAGGGCAAAAATTGACCATGATTCGAGCTACTGTCCTAGCTGTCTCTAGGAGTTCTTTTTTCATTTGTTTGAGTCATGATAGAGCATTGGCAAAAGTTTCCACATCATCTAGCCAAATGTCATTTTCATCATTCATTTTCTCAATCGTCTTGATCATCGCAAGTCATTTCTGCTTAGCTTGCAGATAACGTTCGTTACCAGTGAAGGACTTCCTTGTGGTTTTCTTGATATGTACCATCCTGGCACAATAAATCAATTCATTAGCTACCCACATAATGTTGATTCCTAATTAGATTAGTGGACTCATCAGCCCTAGTGCTGAACCTGGTTAGCTCTGATACCATATGTAACACCCAGTTTTGTTTTTACCCTAAAAACTAAGTTTAACCAAAGGTAATATTTTTTTTGAAAGTTTAAAATAGAAAAGTAATTTGTTTCCAATTCTTAAAACCAAGTAGATCATCCATTGACTAATGATAATCATGAAATTATAACTTATATAAAGGTTATATCCATCTACAACATTAAACAATATGTTGAATAAAGTTACTTAGAACAATTCCAAAATAGAAACTTACCAAATTCACTACATCTCGATTGTCAACCATCCAAATTCAAGTCTCAGTAATCCTCAAGAATATAGAAGAGAAAGTATCTTCAAGGAGCTTAACCTCAAACCACAGACCATCGGTCTCTCGCACTCCTTCCTATCAAGAAGTGGCCCTACCCTACTCAAGAGGATAGACTTAGGATAACCAATGGTGTTTTCCATCTGAGTACTGGTGTTGTGACCAATGTAACTTGTTATCATGCAATCCCCTAGATATCCTCTAGTCAACCATGACCACTCTATAAGCTATGCCATCCACTCATAGTGAAGTATCAATGCACTTGAGGCTCATGCATTACCTTGGCCAAATAATTTGAATATAATTAGCATTGTACCAATGCAAGTAATAAGTTCACCCACCCCAACTTGACTCGAATTAATCACAATCCTACAGATTCCTATAAATAAGTTCAATACAATGACCTCGATAACCTCAAGGTGTTTGAAATTCATCATGCATTAACGTATGGCAAAGAGTTTTACTCTATCTCTACTTAGCTCATGGAAACATTTCCGTCTACATGATAAAAGAATGGTTTCCTAGCTTATCGATTATTTGGATAATGCTAAAAGTTATTTTAATGTTCTCTAAGTTAGCCCTCTATTTAAATTATCCACTCAAGGGTGGACACTAAACTCATCTTTGTTGTTTCGGAAGGGTTATACTAAGACCCAATTTATAGAATACAAATGTTTGAAGACCCTACGTTAAATTTAAGCACTCATAAGATTCTACTTCGACTTGTCAAAATCTTTGACATAGCTTAATCTTTGTCAATCTAAGCATTTAGAAACCCTATCTTGTTGTTTCTACTAGAAATAAGATTGCACGCAAGTCTAATCTAGATACTTGACAAAAGACTCATTACATTATTTTAAAACTTCATTATATTAACTTGTATGACTTTAAAGTCTTCTCTCGGGGACACAATAGTTTAAATACTTCAATAGAAAAAGAATTACTTACAAAGGCAAATAAACTAAAGCTTGTTATTATTCACAGCTAGGTTAGTACTTTCACCATGGTCGACCGACTAGTTTTAAACTTAGAAATAGAGGAGGACTGTGGAGTCTTGCATGTTTTGACTTATACTTCACACCATTGAAACTCCTCTATCAACAATTATCACAAACAATTCTCTTAGCTTAAAAACTATTTGACTTTTAATTTGACAGAACCGAGCAATGGTAGTCGATTGGCCAAAAGAGAACTCATTCTACGTCGACAAAGGTTTTGCCACTACGGCTTGTGATAGCTGTGAGATATTGTATGACCAATCACTGAGTCTAAAATGCACTAAACACAACCAAAATAAACTCCTAAATTTGAGCCAACATCTACACAATAACCTTGACCTTCAGAGATGCTTCGAAGTACAATGTATTTATACTGTGGGTTTCACGTCTGTGGTGCGGTGTAGTGCAGGAAACAAAACGTTGATTTAGTTTAGCAGGTGATAAAACACACATGCCACTACGAGTAACAATTCACATCTTGCATCTTTAACCAAATACTATGATTAAAAGTAAAGTAAGCAAAGTCATTACTTAATATACACAGATCTGTTAACTAAGATAGTGCATAGACAAGAGGAAGAGAACCTGAAGAAAATCTCCTGTTGTCTGCTTGCAGACCTGTCCACGGTATTCATTATTCTTTAAGCCATTCACCTTTTCTTCTTGCATAGTCTCCTCCCTGCTTCTACTCTCCGTTGCCCCCTCTAAAACTGACTCTAACTATATCCTCTAAACCCCATCTAGCTGCGAAGGAAAAACTACCTCCCACTCTCAAGACCATGCCTAATAATAAGGATCACTACCCGACATGCAAAACATTTGCCTCCTTATGCGACCACTACCAGAAATGGTTTGGCCTTTTCCACTCATTCCGCAATTATTCTCCAAAGTGGAGCTCCAAACTTGGTGAGGTGGCGGTTGATAGTATTAACAAACTGTCACACTACTCATATATGTTATGAGTATAAATCAAATGCAAGGACTATGAATTAAAATCTAGACTGACAACCCTCATGAGGTTTAAAGTTCAAAGGTAAAAAGATTATTTCATATTAAAAGATATCAAGAAAGGACTTGAGTGAGTCTCATTCAAGCTACTGCCCGATTACCAACATTACTAAAGAATAAAGGAATAAAGGATTTACCTGAAAACAACAATTAATTATAACTAATATAATATTGCATATTCCAATACCATACGACCAAGGGTACTACACACCATGGTCTGTAGATTTAAAACATTATTTAAACCCTTTAATATTTGATAATAGCACAATATAGAACAATTCAACATCCGTCAAATTTCGCAAGGAGACGTTTACGTCATATGCTCGTAGAGCTTTGACGACAATAACAATGAATTAAGCACAAATGTAAAACAAGGTTTGGGATTGACTTATGCACAATTTTTGCTTTTACGCTGAACAAATAACAAGACATGACTTACAACTCAACGTCAAGTATATACATATATATACATATAAACAATATATCAGTCATTCATTTTGATGACACGATTCAGAGTATTACGACACTGATGTCGATTTCCCATACTCAATATGATGACTTACGAAAGGAGAAAGACCTATTCATGCAAACTTTGACATCTCAACTAAAATTGAGTTAGCCTGTACTCAAAGCTTAATTCAAGGCATCTAGGTTTATCTACCTAATATTCATTTTCAGTGGCAAGCACCCATGGGTTTTTCTGGAGTCTATTCTCTCTTTCTGGTGCAGGAGCACCTACCTGACAGCTAGCCTCCATGAGGCAGTTAGTTTGTTATAGGTCTGGTTAATGTTTCCAAGAAGGTCGTATAAGACCAATGCATGTAATAAGGTCATGTTGACCAGACTTTACTATTTTTAGGTAGTTTGTTATGACAGCTAATGACAGCTGTATAGTTTGTTAGTTCGGTTGGATCCCCCCCAGCCGCTTGGAAGCTCCCAGCCGCTGGGAATTGAGTGGTAGTACTCGCAGGAGATCCTATTTATGTATTAGGATCGGTTGGTTTTAGATATAGTATTGCATTGCAGAAGAGAGTGACAGAGAGTGAGACAGAGTATTGTACTTGCATCTTTTATCAATAAAGAGATCCTATTTTGTTCATTCTCTGTTGAATCCCATTGTTTAATCGTGTGGCTGTTTTGGTGGGTACATGGATTCGCTGATCCATTCCACCGGCTGATTCGTCGAATCGGTGGAATGGCTATGTACAGTAGGTTAGGATTTAGTTTGCTTCTTCTATTTGTTCGCATGCAAGTGTGCAGGATTGCAGTTGAAAGGTGTTGAGAACCCTAGCATGGGTATGTGCTAGGTCGTGTTAGTTGTTCGAGTCTGGAAGATCACCCTGAAAGTAGATCGGGTCACCTCAGGAGGTTCGGCAGATTGAGAATCCGTTAAGGTTAGAAATTCATCACAATGGCATCATCAAGATATTTCTGTGTATATCCTGCAGTTACTTTGAGCGTCATCCGAGTAGATGGAGGTGAGCATGATGCGGTCGATTGCATAAAGTGAATGTGCATTGGGGTGATCATCATCAGGTGTTGCCGAGGAGGAGCGTATCAGCATAAGGTAGAAGATCGGGTTGATAAAACCATCGCAGGCCGATAATGTTAAGTTTGGCTGACAGCAGGATATTGGAGAAGCTGCATGTGACGTCATCGTCATCAGGATAATCGTCATCAGGATATCGGGGCAGTAGGATATTGAAGGAGCTGCATATGACGTCATCGTCATCAGGATAATCGTCATTAGGATATCAGGGTGACGTAAGCATCGAAGGAAGGGTGCATGAGGTTGTCGTCATCAGGATATATGGGAGGAACAGGATATTTTATATCCTGCTGATGAACATGATGTTGAACATCATGATGCTGCAGATAGAGGTTGGCGGTAAGATGAACAGTGAACATCAGGAGGATGTTTGTGCTTGCCGAATGTGATGATGCTGCCGATAGCCGAATATGATGATGCTGTTGACAGGCGAAAAGATGAAAGTTTGTCTGCAGGAGGATATCGGTCGACAAGAGAAAATATGATGATGCTGACAGTGTTAAGGGAAATATGATGATGATGATGATGGGTTGTAGACATACATGCTGTATGTCAAGGTTTTAGTGTGGATGCCTTCTGCATCATAGTGGTATCAGAGCTCAGCAAAAGGTCTGGGCTGTTGTGTGTTGATTCTGTCACCGAAAGGGCAGAGGTAGAGTTGATTCTGTCACTGAAAGGACAGAGGTAGAGAAGTGAGAGGTTGACAAAATGCCTCCGAAAGGTAGTGGTACTACAAGGGAATTGTAGGAGATGACGGAAAAACATGCCAGAGAGATGAGGAAGATGAAGGAGCTTGCTGAAGCACTTCAAGCCAGGCTTGTAGCCTTGGAGAAGAACAAAAAGAGGGAAGTGGACGACAGTGAATCAGAAGAAGATGAAGATGCTGTTGAAGAGTATGAAGAGGTAGCTGAAGATCTGGATGCTGAAGACCAGAAATTTGCAAAACTGTTAAAGGCAGTGCAGAGTGATAAACCTAAGGTAAAGGTTGATGTTTCCAAGTATAATGGAAGTTTGAATGAAGATGAGTTACTGGATTGGATTGCTGCACTTGATAATCACTTTGAATGTGAAGATGTTGCTGAGGATCAGAAGGTAAAGATTGCAAAGACCAAGTTAGGAGGTCATGCTTTGGTATGGTGGGATTATGTACAATCCGAGAGAAGGAAACAAGGGAAGTCAAAGATCACTTCATGGGATAAAATGGTAGCAAGGATCAAAGGTAAATTCTTGCCCAAGGATTATGAAATTCAGATGTTTAAGAAGCTGCAATTTTTTAGGCAGAAGGAAATGGATGTGAAGGCATATACTGAGGAGTTTTATAAGTTGAGTATGAGATCTGGTCATCATGAGAATGAGGTAGAAAAGGTGGCTAGGTACTTGGCTGGTTTGAGATTAAACATACAGGATGAGTTAGTTTTAGCTAACCCTAAGAGTGTGGAGGATTGTTACCAAATGGCAATCAGGATTGAAGAAAAGATGAATAGGAGACAAGATAAGTCCATGAGAGGAAGAAGCAGCAATATGAGGGGAAGAGGATTAGCCCCTACAACAAGGCAAACCAATGAGGGTCAAGAAGACACTGGTAAAGGACAGGGACAGTCTGATTTCAGAGGTGGATGGAAAGGTAATAGAGGCAGATTTGGAAGTGGTAGAGGTTCTACTACATTTTCAGGAAAGTGTTACACCTGTGGTGAGTTTGGTCATCCATTTTTCAAATGTCCAGAAAGTAAAGGTTCATCATCCAGAGATGATAGAACGAATGACAAGAGAGTACAACTTGTGCAAGAAGAGAAAGTAGAGCAAAGTGTGCAAAGTTCAAACACTTATCAAGGAGATAGAGTTCCTGACGGTTATGGATATCCTGAGGAGGGAGAAGCATTGATGCTAAGGAGAATTAGTTTGCAGGCATCAAAGGCTATGATGCAAAGAAGATCTCTTTTCAAGACCACATGCAAGAGCAAAGGTAAGGTATGTAAGGTTGTCATTGATACTGGTTCAACAGACAACATGGTATCTCAGGAAATGGTGGATAAACTGCATTTGGAAAGGATTCCACACCAACACCCTTACAAGGCATCTTGGGTGAGTGATAGTCAATCACTTTTTGTCTATGAACAGGCATATGTTGATTTTCAGATTGGAGCATATCATGATAGAGTTTTGTGTGACATTTTGCCCATGGAATGTTGTCACCTACTATTGGGTAGACCATGGTAATTTGATAGGAGGGTACTGTATGATGGGTATGCTAATACCTACACCATCAAGAAAGATGGGAAAACTATTATGTTGATGCCATTATAGGAAGCAGCTGTAGTCCAGAAGGCAGCAAAAATCATTTTAGTGGGAAAGAAGGAATTTGTGCAGAAGCCTATAGGAGCAGGCCTAAAGGTAGTTGAGGACACTGTAGGGAAAGGAGTTGTTAATGACAACAAGTTGAACAAAGTTTCAGTTTTGACTGACAGAGGTCAGCAGCAGGTTCAGAAACAGGTGTGCAAACAGCAACCAGTTGAGAGGAATGACAAGGATGTTGTCATAGTTGGGACTATTGTTTGTCCTATAAAAGTTGAAAGAAAGATAGGATTGAACATTGCAGAAGTTCAAGAGGCAGTTCAGACAGAGGTTCTGGTCAAACAATCTGACAAACACAAGGTATGTGAGAGAAGGGCCTACATTGACAGGCATGAGGGTTTACTTGCAAGACAGCAAGTTACAGTTAAGAAGTCTTGGAGCAGCCGAGAGCCAGCAGAGGACAAAGCTGGAACAAGTCAAGACACTGCAAAGGCAAAGTGTAAAGGTGGAGGACTTCCACAACCAAACTCATGGGACATGAGTTCTTTTCTGTTGGGGAGTATGGTGCAGGAGCACCTACCTGACAGCTGGCCTCCATGAGGCAGTTAGTTTGTTATAGGTCTGGTTAATGTTTCCAAGAAGGTCGTATAAGACCAATGCATGTAATAAGGTCATGTTGACCAGACTTTACTATTTTTAGGTAGTTTGTTATGACAGCTAATGACAGCTGTATAGTTTGTTAGTTCGGTTGGATCCCCCCCAGCCGCTTGGAAGCTCCCAGCCACTGGGAATTGAGTGGTAGTACTCGCAGGAGATCCTATTTATGTATTAGGATCAGTTGGTTTTAGATATAGTATTGCATTGCAGAAGAGAGTGACAGAGAGTGAGACAGAGTATTATACTTGCATTTTTTATCAATAAAGAGATCCTATTTTGTTCATTCTCTGTTGAATCCCATTATTTAATCGTGTGGCTGTTTTGGTGGGTACATGGATTCGCTGATCCATTCCACCGATTGATTCGTCAAATCGGTGGAATGGCTATGTACAGTAGGTTAGGATTTAGTTTGCTTTTTCTGTTTGTTCGCATGCAGGTGTGCAGGATCACAGTCGAAAGGTGTTGAGAACCCTAGCATGGGTATGTGCTAGGTCGTGTTGGTTGTTCGAGTCTGGAAGATCACCCTGAAAGTAGATCGGGTCACCTCAGGAGGTTCAGCGGATTGAGAATCCGTTAAGGTTAGAAATTCGTCACAACGGCATCATCAGGATATTTCTGTGTATATCCTGCAGTTACTTCGGGCATCATCCAAGTAGATGGAGGTGAGCATGATGCGGTTGATTGCATAAAGTGAATGTGCATTGGGGTGATCATCATCAGGTGTTGCCGAGGAGGAGCGTATCGGCATAAGGTAGAAGATCGGGTTGATAAAACCATCGCGGGCCAATAATGTTAAGTTTGGCCGACAGCAGGATATTGGAGAAGCTGCATGTGACATCATCGTCATCAGGATAATCGTCATTAGGATATCGGGGCAGCAGGATATTGAAGGAGCTGCATATGACGTCATCGTCATCAGGATAATCGTCATCAGGATATCGGGGTGACGTAAGCATCGAAGGAAGGGTGCATGAGGTTGTCGTCATCAGGATATATGGGAGGAATAGGATATTTTATATCCTGCTGATGAACATGATGTTGAACATCATGATACTGTAGATAGAAGTTGGCGGTAAGATGAACAGTGAACGTCAGGAGGATGTTTGCGCTTGCCGAATGTGATGATGCTGCCGATAGCCGAATATGATGATGCTGCTGACAGGTGAAAGGATGAAGGTTTGTCTGCAGGAGGATATCGGTCGGCAAGAGAAAATATGATGATGCTGACAGTGTTAAGGGAAATATGATGATGATGATGATGATGGGTTGTAGACATACATGCTGTATGTCAAGGTTTTAGTGTGGATGCCTTCTGCATCATTGAGTTAGCCTGTACTCAAAGCTTAATTCAAGGCATCTAGGTTTATCTACCTAATATTCGTTTTCAGTGGCAAGCACCCATGGGTTTTTCTAGAGTCTATTCTCTCTTTCTCAAAGATACTTTCTCTTCTTCTTTCGTCTTGGCAAACATGTTCCATCCATTCCTGTGATTGACAATCTTACATACAATTTGTGGTCAGAGTACCAATGTTTTGATCAAAACATATTTATATCAAATCATTTCATTTTCATATCGAAAGACATTTTAATTCATAACATCAAATTGATCATTATCAAGTAAATTCCATAATTTCATAAAATTAACCTTTTCTATTCATATCATCATTTTCTATGATGTTAAAACATATCCACATAACTGTACTATTTAAGAAAAAGTAAATAGTAATATTGAATCCAAAAAGGGGATGTAACAAAAGTACCTTCATACCTTTTTCACTCATATGCCCAAGTCTGTTATGCCACAATATTGTCTTAGAACCTACAGCAACTGTTCTTGAACCTACTTGTTTTTTCTCTATAATAGTTAAAGTAGAAGGAATAGTATGACCTATACAAAGATATAAGGTGCCTACTTTCACACCTTTTGCTACTATTAAGGCACCTTTTGAAAACCTTCCAATTTTTACTAGTAAATGTAACAATGCAACCTTCTTCAGCTAGCTACCCTACTAAAATTAAATTCCTATTGAGCCTTGAAATGTGTCTTACCTTTTATAGTAGCTAATGATTTCCATTCATCTTAATTCTTCCCTTTCCAACAATCTGACAGGGTTTGTTATCTCCCAAATAAACCAACCCAAAATCCCCTTGGACATAATCAAGAAAATAACTTCTATGGGGCGTAGCATGAAATGAGGCCCTTGAATCTAAAACTCATGAATCATTAGCATTATCTAGGGAAAGAATCAAAGAATCATCTTCAGATTTATTACTTACCACATTTGCCTCCTTATTGCCTTCTTGTTTGTCTCCTTCTTTATTCTTCCGAGACCAGCAATCTTTCTTCAGATGACCTGGTTTCCCACAGTACCAGTAGTCCTTCTATCCTTTAGATTGGGATCTCTTATCCTTTGATTTTCCTCATGACTTCCCATGACCTCCAAAACTTTTCCCTCTCTCCTTAGATCTACCCCTGCTTTCTGCATTCAAAACACTACCTGATGTGGACCCTTCTAAGCTTTTTTGTTACATTTCCTCACTAAGGATAACACTAACAACTTCATCAAATTTTAAAGTGTTTGAACTAGAGATAGAGTTACTTACAACCATTACCAAGCTATTCCAGCTTTCTGGGAAAGAACATAAAACCAAGAGAGCCCTCACCTCTTCATCAAATTTTACTTTTACAAAAGTTAACTAACTGACAATCATATTAAACTCATTTAAATGATTTGTCACAGATCCACCTTCAACCATCTTCAAATTAAGCAAACACTTCATGAGAAATACCTTATTTGAGGTTGAGGGTTTTTCATACAATTTAGCCAAAGATTTCATCAGTTCACTTGTTGTCTCTTTTTTTGTTATATTGAATGCCACAGATGGTACCAGGCACAACCAAATGGTTCCCAGTGCCTTTCTATCTAGAAGTTCCCAATCCTCATCCATCATTCCTGCTAGTTTCTTGGATATTCCTTCCAATGGCCTCCATTATTCCTTCTGATAAAGGTAATCCTCCATCTACATCTTCTATAACTAATAATTATGCCCATTAAATTTATCGACCTTCAATTTACCATCATCTACCATTGCTCCCACTCAACCATGAGACCTTCCTACAGATGATAATCGACACAACCCACTCTGATACCACTTGTTAGGGTTATCTAGCAAAAGATATCAATTAAATGCAAATAAAGATTAAACAGAGGAATGGAAATACACATAAATAATAATAGTGAGAGACAAGTTTTAACGTGGTTCACCCAAACTTAGGCTACATCCACCAAACAAAGAGTCCAATAGTATTATCTAGTAAATCAAACCAATTACAACTAGCAATCCCTACAACTCAATACCGTTGTAAATGCTACAATACAATATCCACGGAAACCCTAACCTTTAGCCGCTTTTATCAAGCCTTATGTTGGTTACAAAAATAGGGTTTTTTATGTCAGTCAATAGAGAAATAACACCTAACGCATTTATACAATAATAAAAAAACCATGTGAGGTTTCAAGGGCATTGCCCCTTGACCCCGTCTTGGGGTTGTTGCCCCTCGACCCTACCTTGTATTGTGACAGGGAGAACACCAGGGGTGCTGCCCCTTAACCTCGTCTTGGGGGCATTATCCCCAAACCCGCGCAAGGGGTGCTGCCCCTTGACCCTGTAGGAACTTGGGGGGAAACTGCACCCATAAAAGTGGGAAAATTTTAACCTCTGAGTTTGATTAGGCTCCATATAACAACAACAGGTTGGTCTTTTGATATGATTTTATCAATTTTTAGCAAGAAGACATAGCAAACACATAGAATGGTTTTAAGTTTTTTGATTTTTTTTTTGAAAATTTTGGACTCTTTTTGGACACAAAAACAATTACAACCCTAGGCTGGTAAAGACAGTATTTGTCAGATCCCCTAGTTGTGCATGTTCAAAGTGGATAGCTTCAGGCTCTTGGTAGCATCGGCTGCTCTCCATGGCACTTCTCATGCATACCAAGATCTAGATTTCCCAAGGCTCATACCCCTGCTACTGATGCAGCACAACTCAAGCACTCAAATGCAAAATATGTAACAAACATAAATGCTCATTTTATTGAATTTAAACTTGTAAAAACTTACATAAATTTGCAACATTACAAAAAAATAAATTATTACATTTGGCCTTCCATGGCTTCTTGTACAAGAATATCTCTCTCTTCTTATGCTCTCAGCTTTTTTCATTTATTTTTTTTTCATCCTTTTCATCCACATATTCCTTATTCTTAAACCCCCTTTTTCCTTCCTCCAACAATCTGCAAGAAATCCCCCTTCACAATTTGCCAAAAATCCTTTTTTATAATGACTCCACAACCACCATTTTCTCTCTTCTCCAACTCTCACACCCAAATTGGGAGAATCCTTTTTTTAAAAAAATCATGGAAAAAATAATATTAATTTCTCAATAAAATCCACTCCCACAATTTGCTAAAAATAAGTGACAACTCAAATTCCCAATCCTAAAAAATAGCTCCAAACTTGGAAAAAGAAATAAAAGCCACACAACTTGGGCATCCAAATTAACCATTCTATAATTGAGGGAATTTAATGAATTGTCTCCACTTACAACTCCCCAAAAATCCACTCCCAAGATTGCCTTTTGATTTTTCACTCCAAATTGCCTTTATTAATTTTATACTCCAAAATTGTCTCCTAAACTATCTCACACTCCTAGATTTTTACAACATTATTATTTTTGCAATATTGTAATAAGGCCAATTTATTTAATATATTATTTAGGCCTAATATTGCATTTATTTTCCAACTTCTAAATTACCAAACTATAGGAAATTAAAATATTTTCTTTTTTTTTTGGTTGATGAGGATTGCTCCTGCATCATTCTCCTCTGGTTGAAACAAACGCAGCTCCTGCAAGTGAGTGTCTTCGAATTGCTGCCACTTGACTTGATCCAACCTTTGCACTTTATTCTTCTCTCCTATCATAGATTTGCATCCACCAAATATTGTCTTCCTCTACCAAATTATTTCAAAAAAACTCACTCATAACTATCCTCTACCCAACAAAAGACTCTAGAAGATGCACCTCTCCAAGACCTCTTCTACCCACTTGCTCTCAGTGGAAGAAGTCTCTACACCTTCTACCCAGCTTTATCTATGATGGAGGATAGCCAACATATCTCACACAAATTTAACTCTCCTCTACCCAACAAAGACTCTGGAAGATGCACCTCTTCAAGACCTCTTCTACCCACTTTCTCTCAATGCAAGAAGTCTCTACACCTTCTACCCAACTTTATCTCTGATGGAGGACAACTGACATATCTCACACAAATTTAACTCTCCTCTACCCAACAAAGACTCTGGAAGATGCACCTCTTCAAGACCTCTTCTACCCACTTTCTCTTAGTGGAATAAATCTGTACACCTTCTACCTAGATTTTATCTCTGTTGGAGGACAGCAAACATATATCTCACAAAATCAATTTTCTTTGCAATTACAAAAATTTCTCATACTTCAACACATAGGAAAATAATTTACTTCACAAACTCCTCTCAGTCCTTGTGCATACTTTGCACACTCAAGATCAACCTGCTCTGATACCAAATGATGTAGCACAACTCAAGCACTCAAATGCAAAATATGTAACAAACATAAATGCTCATTTTACTGAATTCAAACTTGTAAAAACTTACATAAATCTGCAACATTACAAAAAAAATAAATTATTACATTTGGCCTTCCATGGCTTCTTGTACAAGAATATCTCTCTCTTCTTATGCTCTCAGCTTTTTTCATTTATTTTTTTTTCATCCTTTTCATCCACATATTCCTTATTCTTAAACCCCCTTTTTCCTTCCTCCAACAATCTGCAAGAAATCCCCCTTCACAATTTGCCAAAAATCCTTTTTTATAATGACTCCACAACCACCATTTTCTCTCTTCTCCAACTCTCACACCCAAATTGGGAGAATCCTTTTTTTAAAAAAATCATGGAAAAAATAATATTAATTTCTCAATAAAATCCACTCCCACAATTTGCTAAAAATAAGTGACAACTCAAATTCCCAATCCTAAAAAATAGCTCCAAACTTGGAAAAAAAACAAAAGCCACACAACTTGGGCATCCAAATTAACCATTCTATAATTGAGGGAATTTAATGAGTTGTCTCCACTTACAACTCCCCAAAAATCCACTCCCAAGATTGCCTTTTGATTTTCCACTCCAAATTGCCTTTATTAATTTTATACTCCAAAATTGTCTCCCACTCCTAGATTTTTACAACATTATTATTTTTGCAATATTGTAATAAGGCCAATTTATTTAATATATTATTTAGGCCTAATATTGCATTTATTTTCCAGCTTCCAAATTACCAAACTATAGGAAATTAAAATATTTTCTTTTTTTTTTGGTTGATGAGGATTGCTCCTGCATCAGCTACCTCTACTAAGACCCACAGGAATCAGGGTGGCTTCAAAGGTCCCACCTTTTGCACCAACAAATAGAAGGATTTTGGTCTACTAAACAATGGCTATGTAGTGAGGACAACTGTTTGAGTGGTTATACATGCGGCTGCACTACTCTCCATTATGGAGTTTCCTAGCCTTCAAGGGTTACGCGGTGAAGGGTTTTGGGGGAGGTTGGCTGTCAATATAACAACACGGCACTCATTGCATGAAGATTTCACCTCAAGCACAATTTATTTATAGTGGATTGACAGGGATTAGCTTTAGCCTGTTACCACTTAGGGTTATAACCACTTGGACAAGTGGGTATCCAAGGGCATGCCCCTTTAAAGGTTATAACACATGCGAAATGATATGTCTGGCATTTTGATCACCCAAGATAGGGGATAGTATAGGCCTGATATCATTCTAAAGACAATAAATAGTGGTTCATTCACCCCTATTTAAAAGAAAAAAAGACTATATGCGTTACACTACTTGGGCACACATGCAGGTTGTTAATTTTGAAGTGATTTAAGATAGAAATGGTTCAATTTAGCAAGATAGCAATAAGTTAAACTTTAAAAGATAGCAATATGATCAAGATAGCAATGGTTCAGTTACAACTCTCCTAGTTAGGACTATGTGAGATTTGTATGAACATCTTTTTACTTCCTTAGCTAATTAAATCTATGATGAGTTAATAAGTGTAGCTAAATGACTATCTAGCTCCTAATCCTGCAAGACAAATGTTAGCATTAACCCAAAAACCACGAGAAATCCTAGAATCACTGTGAAGAAGAGCTGCACAGCTTTATAGTCTATATGCGCAGAAATAGAGACTATAAGTAAAGAATTACAAGTGTGCCAAGATAGGTGTCAAAAGCGTAGGAATAAAGGACAGATGCACAGTTTCTATGGATGTGTCGTTCTAGAGGATGAAAGTGCAGTGTCTGGGGGTATAGGTGCCGGAATATTGTAGGCGTTGAAATAGGTTGTAGATGCGTAGCTTCTAGTGATGGATGCATTGATTTGACTTGTGTATGGAACCTATCACTCAAAAGCTCAATTTTGGATTAGAAATGGGGTAAGGCCCCATGGTGGGTGCCAAAAATGTTATGGGAAAAAGTGGTATATATCAAAATGAATATAAAAACCCAATAACACAAAAGAATATGTAGATAACGAAAGCTTAAAATGAAAGAGTGAACCTTACAACCCTGTTATCCCATTGCTTCCATTGCTCACCTATTCTTGATCAATCTTTGTTGTGAAGACTATGGCCCTCAGGAAATGCAATTCCTCACAATTCTTCAAGATGGTGATAGAGAGGTGGCTAGGATACTTTTGTAGAGAAGATGAGCTTCAATACAATGAGTAATGGATGTGAGCTATGAGATAGTGTGGGTGCCAAAGGCACGCTATGGATTCTACAGCATAAGTTTACTTGAAAGCATGGATGATAGAAATAGAGAAAAGGGTTGTATTTATAAAGTTGGGAGAGAGAAGATCAACAGTGTAGAAGACTTGAGAGGATGTGCACGAATAGAAAGAACACAAGTGTCAAAGGAAAAGTTGTTTTCTTTGAGTTAACTACTTTCATGACAAAGATAAGATTTGTTTTGACAAATTAGAATAATTTATTCTGATTTAAGATTTGTTGATAAAACAAGGTTGTTTTAAATCAATAACTCAACTCTTGCTTTTGCATGACAAGGAAGTCTTATTTTTAGAAGATTTGGAAGATAAGAAAGTGAATTAAATAAATAAATTTATTTAATTACTTGTAGATGATTTTGGAAGAAAAAATAAAATATTTAATTATATTTTATTTTTGGAGAGTGAGAGGATTTAAATAAATTTAAATGATTTATTTAAATTTGGAGGAATAAATGACTTAATTAAATAATTTAAGAATTATTTAATTGTTTGGAAGAATTAAATTAAATAAAGGATTTTATTTAATTTTGGACTTTAGAAGAGGTAATTAAATATCAAGGATAACTTTAAGAACCCCCCCCAGAGAAGGTGTATAAACTTGGTGAATCATGTTTACTTCCCAAGAAAAATATTAATTTTGTTGGCAAATTTTTTCATTTTTTCAGGAAAAAAAAAAATCTTATTTGGCGAATCTTTTGTAATCGCTAGAGGTCTATGGAAAATCTTGGCAAATTGTAATTTTTTTAAAACCAATAAAATATTTTCATTGGTGATTAAAACCTATTGTCAAACCAATTAAATATTTTCATTGCCGAATTAAAACCTATTTTCAAACCAGTAAATATTTATGTGGGCGAATTAAACCTGTTTTCAAAATAAGAAATTATTTTTGCTAGTGATTAAAATCTAATTTCAAACCAGAAAATATATTTACATTGGTGAATTAAACTAATTTTCAAAGCAATAAAAAAATTATTGGCGAATTTAAATATAGTTTCAAACCAATAAAAAATTAATTGGCAAAATAAACTGTTATGCCAATAAAAAAATATACCGTGTGAATGGCATCAGACTTTAGTTGAAGTTCCATTCCAGGCTATAGTTCTGACACACCCATATTTCTACATAAAGTCTCTGGAATAGAGACAAGTGTCAAGTAACAACTATTCTAATTAACAAAAATTAATAGATAATTATTTAATTGAGCTGCATAAATTGCCTTTCCACAAACATGCAATTGTGCTTTTGACAACATCCCTTATTTATTATGAAAGGACAGAGGTCACTTCGAGTGTGGATGTCATTAAATGGAAAATATTCTAATAGATTTTGGTTGTCAGATGATCACAAATCGATGGCATAAGTACTAACACACCCAATTTCCCAAATTTGTAGTTGTACAGCTAAGGACTTACGCTTTGCCACACTGCCACCTTTGCACAATAATCAATAAAATATATTATATATTTTATATATATGTCAACTGTTGATCTAATAATATATTAGGGCTACTAGTTGATTCCAGAGGATTTTTTTAGCAATGTGTAGCATTGGAGATCTACCTTCCAGAATTGAACTACAACCATTCATCTTTTGTTCTAGGGTGCATCAAAAGGTCAGTGGTGGTACAATTGATTTGATTGAATGCACTTAACCACATAGATTAGCCAGCACTCAATTAAGTTCATTAATGGCAAGTGAGTACTGAGTCGTGACAAACTGCACAAATTAGCCAATATGAATTAAACGGAGTTGCTTGTTATTTATTACCCATTTGTCACAGATGTACATGCAATGTATATATGATAGTCTTTAGTGTTTCAAACTTATATTGCATTACTAAGTTTCAGATAGGTCAAGAATCAATAGACTGTAAAAGTTCAAAGTAATGGCTTTCATTACAGCAGCTGTGCAAAGAAAGTAAGTTACCAAGTATTTATTTTGTGATCATTCATGATTTTGATTTTAACTGTGTGATAGAGTTCTCAGTTCACAGATGTAGAATAGTAATAAGAATTTAAGATGATGGAAAATTTTGTTTGTGTGTGGCTATGCAGGTTGTTATTGCTTTGCATGTCTCGGAATGAAGAAATACGAGCATTCATCAAGTGGAATAAATCGTGTCAAGAATTGACACTTTTAAGATTTGCAAATGATGCATTCTATTCTTGGTGGTGGGTTGAATCTCCTACACATGCATGCATGTATGAGAAACTGGAAATTCGAATTGACGCATTGAATTGGTATTGCAACTCAATTGCTAGTGACCTCGAGAAAATCAATTTAATTCTCCTTTACTAGCCTTATTGTTACCCATGCCTAGTGGTTTCTTGTACATATAAAGCAAGGTTCTATAGTGAATCATTGATTGTCATTGTGAATGAGCACAAAATTAAATTTGTAACAGGTACATTTCTTGTTAATAGGATAATTATGGACTACAGTGAAATATTCATTATGCGTCGTCAAAAAGAGGAACCAAAAATATTTTGGAGGATCAAAGAAAGGTTTCAAGGTCGAAGGATAGGAGTTTTGTTTAGAACTAAGTTTGGTTAGAGTTTCATGTATGATGTAATTCCCCAATCTTTTTGAAAGGTGATGTTAAATTTTACTAAATAATATAGAAGTAATTACAGTTTGAAATTACAATGTATACAGATCATAGATGTTTCAAAGAATGAAATTTTTAATATAAAATTTTATATTATATTATATAAAATATGATATTATTATAAATTTATAAATTGAATCATTGATATCGATTTCATTTGGTGGCCTACAAAATACTTTTCCCAAGCATTGATTTTTAATTTATTAAATAGTTTGACAAGTTATTAAACAGCTTTTGGTAATGGTCAATCCTTACACGAGCCAAAGATTGACGCTACAAAAAATCTGGACAATGAATAAATGCATGTCCATTGAAGCGTGTATTCATCAATGATCTTCCTTTAAATCCTAGAGGTCTCTAGCAAAATGACACTCGGTTGGCTTGCAAAAAATATAGCATGGAGACTCCCATAAGGCTTTGCTACAATAAGTGCTAGGTCACCTTTCTGGGCTGTATCAGAGATGGCAGACTGATGAACATTTGTAACTAGAAAAACTTATTCTTCCTTAAGGCAGTTAAGATGGTCCTTGGTAAAGACTTCTTGGTCTCCAAGGATAGATATAGGGTAAATTTAGATATTTCCTCACACTTTCTGGCTTCTTTGTTAGACCTAGGAGAGGCAAAGGTGGATGCACTAATGATTCTATGAGTGTATTCACTCCAGATATTCTTTTGGATGACTTAGATGTGGTCATTGATGTAGAATTGGGGGTCGATATCCATGGCTGAGAGACCTAGAGAAGCTATGGGAGGGACAAAAGGGCGTAGCTAGGTAGCTATTCCTCCTAAACATGAATGAGCAACAACTCAGAAGGGACAAGCTTTTGGCAGCTTGTGGGAGACACTTTCTTCGGTGGGCAATTGGAATGGACACAGATGATACTCTAGTATGGCTTCAATACTTTGTAGCCATTGTGAATGCGGGGGGTTCTACTCGCAGAGGCCGAAGGAGTGGTTGGGCTCCTAGGGCCACTTTTTTGGTGATTTCCGTGCTAGGGTGGTAGAGTGGCAAGTTTTCAAGGAGTCGCTTAGTCAAGGGGCTAGGGATTTCTATGGTACTATGGTAGCCTCTCTGGTGTTGTGTGTTTTTTAGAGCTTGCGCTGGCCACTGGAGTGGTTTTTGTATTGATATAATTTCTTGAGTGTAAATCTTTTTGTAATAATATAATTACGCAAGTGTAAATCTTTTTGTATTAATATAATTACCCAAGTGTAAATCTTTTTGTATTAATATAATTACCCAAGTGTAAATCTTTTTTGTATTAATATAATTTCTACTTTTTGTATTAATATAATTTGGTCTCTGTTATGGTTAGAGGTTTCTAATGTTGTTTCTTATATGTTTGCTTTAATTTATATATGTTGACATGGATTTGGTGATGGTCTCTGTTATGGTTGGAGGTTTATAATGTTGCTTGGCATTTGTTTTCTTTTTGACTCTTGAGACAGGCATAGGCAAGACAACTATAATATATGTGAACTCTCAATCTTTTTGGATTTAATTTGATTTCAATTTGGTTGTTTTTAGATAGAATTAATCATGAAATTTTATATGTAGAAGTAAAATTACACTTTCTATTGATAGTGTAGTTCATCTAAAAGAATGATGCTTGAAATATTTGCATAATTAGGCTTTGACACTTGAACTGTTGGATTTCCAAATATCAATGGTTGACATTTCATATGAGAAACCCTCTGCGTAATCTTATGTTGACTTGCTACCTTTGGTTGCCAGTTGTCTACGTCGAAACCTAAGCCATCAAAGCTATGTTGTTTACTAGCCCCTTATACCTAATCTTGTCAGTCACCACTTGGTGGGGAACGGGTTAACCTAGCAAGCTAGCAGGGTCCACTTTTTAATTGTTTAAGAAGTTAATATGCAAGCAGGTTGTCAGTCAGTGAAGTCATGACTTCATGTCCTATAATTCGTAAGTTGATTGACCCCTTAATCTAGGATTCTAGGGGTTACCCGCTATCGTCAGTTGCAGTAAGGGTGAAATCTAATGGTCGTGCAAGGGCGCATGAAGAATCTATTAGGAGACAATATTCACTGCGCAACTACGACATAATGACACATGTCAAAAAATCAAAGCTGGCATCTTATCCCACTATAGACTTGATCGAACGGTTGCAGGAAGGGTGAAATCTAATGGTCACGCAAGGGCACTTGGGGAATTTGTCAGGAGAGAATATTCATTGCGTGGTTACGACAGAATGACACATGTCAAAAAATCTAAGCTAGAAAAAGACTTGATCCAATGGTCATGCATCATCTCAAGGAGAATCTCATAGGTTAGAATCTGCACTGTGTAGTCACAATATCATGACATGTGGCATTTTGTTTTTTGAGAAGTGAGGCACGCCGATGTGGAGTAGGTAAGAAGTGGGCCATCATAGGCTGTTACGCTGCAAGGTGCTGCCACGTATCTGACCCATACATATTCCAAATGGCGATGAAGATTGTCATATCTAGTCAGCCAATTAGGATTGTGGATTTTAGAATGTAAGGAAAAGATCAATTGCCCAAATTCAAAGTTTCAAAAGAGAAAGATTTTGAAGTGCTTGTGGCACAAAGTGTATTAATACAAAGAATTGTGGAGGAATTCTCTCAGCAAGAAGTTCATTAATGTAGAGAATTGTGTAGGAATTCAAGGATTAAGGTATTCTTGAGAGTGCGACAGCATTCAGAAGAAATCATCAGAATGAGCAAGAAAAAGTAATCTCAAGCTTCTGCAAGCACATAAAACCAGTAAGTAAATGTTCCTCCTCTGTGCCTAGTTTTTCCAACTGTAGGTTAATTCTGAAGCTTTTAGGGCCATTGTCAACTATAAAAATTCTAAGCTACCTTCATAAAAGAAAAATGAGTCAGTCAGGCCAGCCTTCCACTTCAAAACAAAGCTTAGATGAGGATCTTATGATCCAACTCCCTGGTTCCGCTAGAACAATTTTGAAATTTCATGGCCCAAGCAGATCCCAGGATAAATTTCTTGACTATTGCTATAATTATCGGGATGCCAAATTACCTATCCTAGGTTGGATCCTCTTTGAGTATTGACATAAGAGGATGGACTATAAGGCCCCTATTTGTCATGCCTAGAGATATTCAATTTAGCTAATCTCATTTGTTACATTGTTTTCCCCAACCCTGACATAATTAGGTCAACAACATTAAGGTATAATCCAGCCACTAGGATGGTAATAGATGGAAATGGTTCAACATTGATCAAACTTAACAAAGGATATATTGCCACTATATTCAACTTGGACCCTGGAACTAGCAAACAAGTTGACCTTAGGGATTTCAAGAAAAAATACCAGACTATGAAATGATATAATTACAGGGAATATAACTTAACAAAGCACAGGCCAAGGGGTGTTGGTGGGAAATTGGTAAAGATTTCAGATGATGAGGAAGAGCCTTTTCATTATAGTATGTTTAATGAATATTTTGCTAGAACCTATCACAGTCTGTGTCAAGTATTAGGCAGAGATGCTTTAGATAGAATGTATATTTTTTTAATGATGATGGCTATTAATATTCAAAAACCAGGTATCAAGGAACCATATGATTATGCCACTTTCATAGCTGACCATATGCATGATCAGATGACAAAGATAAAAAATAATTTGTATAAACTAGATGTCCATGTTGAATTCACATGGTACTCCTTGCTATGCCATATGTACTTATTTGCTTTATCAGGGATATAGCACCATAATCTGCATGTCAAGGATTCAGATGCTCAAGGGAACAAGCTACCAGTGTAAGTATGGACATCTATGCTATATATGCACCATGTCACAGCAGATTATGTCATCTTTGAAGAATATTTTGTGAGGAGAATCCTTGGATTTTTGGAGCTAGAGGGTGAAAGGTTGCATCCTAATGTAATAGATTTCTTACAACCTCTGGAGAGGACTCCCCACCTTGGAATTGATCACAATTGGGGTGATTGGTTCTATCATGAGCATACTACTTGCATAAGGGTTTATGGATGCTAGACTGCACCTCACATACTACCCAAATATGTGCCAAAGAGGGTGGCATTTTTGGAAGTTATAAGGCAGTTAAATGATTTTGACAAAGAGCACTTTAGGAACCGCAAGAAAGGTTCATTGTTCCCTTCTTCCATCAAATTTTTTGATTTCTTGATCCTTGATAAGAGTGGGTTGGATCAAATTTATTCAGTTATGCAATGTTTTGGAATGGATTGGGAACAACCAAGGTCTTTTGACCCTAATGGCTTCATCAGGAAAACTAGATTCAAAATCAACAACTACAAGGGAAGGCTCAAGTACTTTCATTAGGTGGATTATGATGTTGACATTGCTAGGAATTGTTTTACAATAAATGAAGTCTACCACTTGAGGATCAAGTGGGCTACTATCATGGCTAGTGAAAATATGAAGAGAAACATGAATCCTACATATTCGGGTCCATTTGCACAAGTGCAAGACCCAATCAAGAGAATTGAGAAAATGCTGGATAATATAGAATAGTTGATTGCCTCTGTCCCTATAGGAGAACAAAGATATTCTTATGACCCTAGTAGCTCAAGTGGAGAGTATGATGTAAAGAGGGAATTAGTTGGACCCTCCCCTACCAAAAGGGCCAAGATTATTGATTTGGAGAACCCAGAGCAGATAGAGGTAGTTGACCTAGAGGGGGAGGAGGAACATGCACAAGAAACTGGCCCTTGTTCACCCGATAGACTGAGACCTTATTCATCCCTAGAGAATAGGGTAGTGAGAGTAACGAGAAACCCTACTGTTGATATTGAAGATTTTAGGGTGATGGCATGTGACAAGTTTATGGAGGATGATGAATTTGTCAACACTCCTAAATTTTAGAGCTATGTTTTGAAAGTGAGGAGTGAGAAATTTTAGAAGAAAATTGAAGATGCCAAGGCTGGAGCAGACCCAAAGGAGTATGATGTTATTACTTAGAGGGTCCTAAAAGAAGTGCAATAGTCTATAAGTGAAATGACTCTAGAGGAAGGGAGAGCACTGGTGGCAAAAAGTAATATTTTGCTTCTACCTCACTAGACTCTATCAGATTCTATTACATTTGATACAATCACCAGAGATGATTCAGATGTGATAGGGGAAGAGATTGACAAGGCCTTCTCTAGTGCAGCATTCAACCCTAAATTCAAAACATTGGCAATATGGGCTCTAGCCCCAAACAACAAAAAGCCTAGGGTTTAATTAGGAGATCTAATAGGGGATGTAATAATAAAAATAGTATCTGATACCCCTGCTCCTCACGTTGTAAGCCTAAATGTATAGACTGCACAATTTGTAGAAGCAACTACTAACAAATTGCAAAAGGATTATAATCAGCTACAGCTTGATTATTCTCATGCAGTTGCAGAGATAAACATGTTGAAGTAGCAAATGTCATTGGTAGCTAGTACTTCATCCCCTCCTCTAGTGATCCCAACTATAGAATCGCTTCTAGTGGATACAGAGTCTCTCCTTGTAGAGATTAGAGAGTTGAAGGAGGAAAGGGATAACAAGGTTAAAGAGGTGGTCACCAACTTGATCAAGAACAAGGTGACAAACATTTTGATTAGAGTTGATGAGACTTGGAAATCATGCTCACAATTGAGACTAGCCTATGGAAAGCATAAGTCTGAAAAATAGAGACTATTGAGCTTAAAAAAAATGGTTACATAGAACTAAAAAAGTCAAAGAATTTCTGAGGTGTGCTAGGTATGATTCCAATGCACCTCTTGACATAGAAAAGGTGTTTAACATGTTGAAGTGTTTTCAGGATGTGGCCAGTTTTCGGTTGAAATTTGATTCAATTGTGAAAGAGAGGTTGCGAAGTTTTGAAAGGTTGGATACTAAGTGGTCACATCCCATCTTGGAGGGTGATGGTAAAATAAAATACTTGGACAAGTGGAGAAAGGAGATTGTAGACAATTTTTATCGATTAATTCCCACTTGTTGTGATGTAATTTCAAGTGATCCAACTATGAGTATGCATGTACTGAGCTTAACATTGGACAATCTAAACACTTTTGAAACAAATTTTTCTATGTTTTGTAACCACGTAAAAGTATGCTAGATGCTAGGTATGTCAGCCATAATGGCCAGATTGAAGAAATACTTTCATTCCCCTAGCTGACAAAGGAGACATACGATGAGTGGAATGACAAATATGGAACTAAGGATTAACAAGATTTTGTTCTTTGTATCTGTAACAATTTGAAATACAATGTATTCAATCCTAAGAGCACATTCCTAATCTATAAAGGAATTGTCTTTCTCATTGAGTCATTTCATAGGGTTGGTTGTTTTAGACTTGGCAAAATTTGAAGGAATAATAAGATACAGTCTTGTTGGGTGGCATAAATTTACCAGTTTCATGTTGTTTTTAAATGAGTAATGCTTTGTTGCATGCATATGGTTATCTATCTCGAAGTTGTGTGTGTTATTCTTCTGAATCTAAATAGCTCAGGGTTATTTAGGATTCTAGAACATGGGCTCTCTATGTTGAATGTTTAATTTTGATGTAATATATTATATTATCATGGGAAAGAATATGTATGGGAATTTTTTGTAACATAATGATATGCCAGGGGTGTAGGCGCGTAGCTATCCCCCGGGTGTAACAATTTCTTTGAATCAATATTAATGAATGAATGAATGAGAGTTGACGTCAACAAGACCAAAAATATGTGAATAATTTTTTATTAATATTAAATAGATGTAATTAAATGAAAAGTGTGACTATAATTAAATGAATGAAGAAATGCAGATTATGTTTATTGTTTATATCATAAAATACTCACTGTTCGATGAACATTTGATGGATGGTTCTAGTTACATTTCAGAATGAAATGTATAGAATGCTAGGCTTTAAATCTTCAGAATCACCCTAAACCCTTAGATTTACAAAGATCAACAATTTAGAGATTGTTGTGAGTTGTCAATGCAGGACAATTGTTAGACATGTACTAATAGCAACACGTTGAAACTTGACTTGACATTTCATTCACTAAAAAAGTCACTTCATAAAAAAAGTAAACTTTCTAGTTTCTACTTTTTACTGCTAAGTGATTTTATTTTTAAGTGAGAGCTGAGAGGGTTAGCACATAGGGCATCAGGGAGATTTCATATTGCTCATTGCAGTGCAATAGGGAGATTTTTGATTGTTCATTGTAGTTCCATTTCCAATAAAGCCGATAAGACATAACATAGAAACCCTAGGTTACATTCCATCATTTCTTAAAATCTTATTTTGTCAAACTTTTTTCTTAAAATGTAATTTGTCAAACTTTGCATTTAGGGTTGAGAGACTTAAGAAAAATTTCACATTGTATAAGCATGTCTATCACCACTAGTAGACTAGACAAAGTTTTTAGGAAATGTAGAACAAGTACAGATAAAAAAAATAGATTATTCTAAATTTCTTAAAACCTCAGGTTTGACTGATGAATACCATGATATTTATGATCCTAACATGTATGGTAGATTTACCTCAAAACTTAGATTTTCATGTGAGAATAAGGCTGCCAAGAAAAAGAAAGTTGATAGTATCAATGCACCATGGGTAGCTAGATTAGGGCACATGATGTTACATGAGGTTTTCCCTTGCGCAGAATTTATCATGGTCTATGCCCACAATTATGATGGTAACAAAAGAGGAATTATAAATAAAGATACCAAAGAAGAAATTTTATCCATTAATGAAAAAGAATTTGGAAAAGTGTTGGGGTTTACAACCCAAGAATTTGGAGATGTCCACATTGACCTAGAAAAGATTGCTAGTGATTATGAAGTAGCAGATGAAAGGAGAAAAATTTCTTTCTTAAATAAAATAGTTGAAGAAAAAAACATCTTGAAAGATAACCATAAGCCTCCTTATCCTTTGAAAATTTTTAAATCATGGGCTTAGGATACTATTTCCATGCTAGCATTTTGCCTCGGACTAGATAGCAATTGGGAAGTGGATGCAAGCCTCCTTGAAATGGTATATAATATCAATTATGATAATGGTGTACATGTCAAATATAAATTTATTGAGCACATTGTAGAATCCATGCATAAACAATTTTTAATGATTAAAGGAGGTTCCACCAAGACATTTAGGTACACAACATACTTGTGTTATTTTTTTCTATTCAAATTTAGTGGAATGTTTTAGAATAACAAGCTTCAGATTCAACCCTATAGAAATGCTGAGGAAAATAAAATGGCTCCAATATATGATTGGACCACTAAGATAAGGATGCATTATTCTCGAAGGAACTACAATCATTTTGTAGACTACTTTTTGGCTCCATTGAATCAAGCAATTACAAATAGTCCAATGCCTAGATTGGCTATATCATGTAGAGATTTCATTCAACTAGGAAAAGAAATACAATTGGATGATTGTTACTTATTGGAAGAATATACTGTGCTAAGATTTTATGGATTAGAAATACAGCCATACAAACTTCCAATACATGTGACAGAAAGGGTTTTTGCATTGGAATATGCAAGGTAGATGTAGAGTACTGATGAACTACACTTTGTCAGTTAGCAAAAGAAGAACTTATTTCCTTCTTTACCTTTTTCATGTGGAGGGTTCACATTCGAGAAAAAGCATTTAAGGTGGCAGAAGATCTTTTGAAAAATTTTAATTTTATGTTGTCTGTCACTGGTAGTATGATCCATGTGACACCATTAAAATAATGATTGTGGCCAATAGGAATGTTGCAAGTAGAATTCAACATTAAAGTAAACCCTTGCTTGAAAACTTGAGAAACAAGGATTCCTGGGATGAGGTCAAAATTGCAATGGAGAAAACTACTGCTAAGAAAGGTATTTCTTTTAAACAGTCATTAGCAGAAATTATGGCATTACACTAGGTCCAAATTACAAGAGTACTAGCAGAGAATGAAATTAAGAGGTACAACAATTTTTATAGAAAAAGTGATAAACCATCTATTAGAGAAAAAATGACAAATTTTCTAGATGATTGTGTTACAAAAAAATCTTGGACAAGGTCAAAAATTGCTGCATTTTGGTCTATGAGGAAGGATCTAGATGAACCGAGAACTAATGTAGACTATGGAGAAATCGATGAAGATGAAGAGTTTAGCAAATTGTGGAATATAGAGCGTCCCAATGAATGTGAAGATGAAGAAACTGAAAGTGATAGAGATGATGAACCTGATGATGAAAGCTATGAACAAAGCATTTACAAACCTAGTTTAAGTTAGAACACAAAAAAAAAAAAACTTCAAGAGCAGTCAAAGCTGAAAAGTTGGGTTATCAAGGTGGTGGTTTGGGGTCCCAAGGACAAGGCATTTGGAAACCAATC
This sequence comes from Cunninghamia lanceolata, assembly GCA_027924645.1. Classification (NCBI taxonomy): domain Eukaryota; kingdom Viridiplantae; phylum Streptophyta; class Pinopsida; order Cupressales; family Cupressaceae; genus Cunninghamia; species Cunninghamia lanceolata. The sequence goes on from BSBN01000413.1 coordinate 1,027,776, forward strand.
GATGTAGTCACCACTGCCAGAAAACTATTTGATAAATGAGGCCTTGGAGTTGAATTAGCTGATTAAATACACCAAGGTCATACAAGTAGAACTAAAAGAATTGATTTTGTTACAGATTCAAATCCTAATTCTCATGGTCAAATGCAATCACAACTTAGACATGCCCATGGTGGAGAGCCTAGTGCAACTGGCACTGCCACTAGTGGAGAACTTAGTCAACATGTGCTACAACAATAGGTCCAACAACAAGTTACACACAAGAGGACACCAATACAAGATACCACACAAACACTTAGTGATCAAGGGACACAGAAGAGACAAAGGATTATGGCAGGTCCAAGTCCAACTACTAGTTCCACTACAAAGGAATTATTTTCAGGCACTCCCCTAGTTAGTGTGGCTATAATAGAAATTGCAAGTACTCCTATTCCTTCACCATTCAAGTATTCCCTTATTCCTACATCCCCAAGTTTTGATTACATTCAAGAGTTTAAAAAAAAAAGAATTGTATAAAAAGGATAAGAAGCAACTGATGGAGAGTGTGTCTGTCGTAAATTCAGATCTTGCAACAACCATGATATTACCCACATTTGACACAAATACAAAAATTGAGTACACAATTGTTGTTCCCACAGTTCAAAATAAACCAGAAAATTAGATGGATCGATTTGAATTTTAGGTGTGTAGTTTGCAATTTGATTTTTCTGGATTAAAAAATATTGACAAAATTAATATATCAAAGAAGAACAATGAATTGGTGTACACATCATTGCTAAAGCATGATAGATAGAAAAAAAAGTTGCAGAATCAAATAGCAAAATTACAGGTAGATTTAGCAAATGAGAAAGCAAAGAGGAAAGAAGCAGATAACAAGAGCAATGAATTAGAAAAAAGAATAAAAAATTCTGCCTCTACATCAACAAGTAAAGAGGATAAACAAATAGAGGTGGAATTGAATGGACTAAAGCAAGAGTTAGATGAGATCAAAAAGAAATATAATGAGGAAAAATCCACTTCAGAAAAATTAAGACAAAGCATTAGGAAAGCAAATGAACAGTGGGAACAAAAATTGGAGAAAGAGAGGCAAAAACATGGAACATTGGCCGTAGAGCTTATGGAAGCAAAAAATGAAATAAAATCTTGTCAAAAAAAGTTAACTAAATTTTGTAGACAAACAATCAGGCACATGAAACAAAAGATCTGGGAAGAGATAATGTAGAGGTTTGATCAATTGTGTGAATTCTTTCAATTCATTGATGCAATGAAACTACATCTTGATAAGATGAGCAAATATTTAATGGACAATAGAAATTTGCAACTATAGGCAGAAGAGAAATCTACAAATCAAGTTCTACAAATAGTCTACAAAGCCAATGACAATGCATTGATTTCAAAAGGCATTACTAATCGGATTGAAGCCACAATGAAGGTGACATCTATCATTAAAAAGTGTTCAAGAATACGTGAAACAACAGAATTTGTGATTGAGGTTGCAACAAAGATTAAGAAGGAGGATGAAAAGGTAAGGAACTTGACAAAGCTTGGTTTGACACAGGGTTTTGACACAAATGACCGATTCATTGGAAAGGATAATTTCAGAAAGAAGATGGAGGATGCAAGGAAGATTGATTTGGACTAGTTTCTTGGGAACCCAAATGAGGCAAGCTTTTTGGATTTCATCAAACAACTGATACTCTTGAATGTATCTTTGGATGAAACATTCAAGTCAGACCCAGGATCCAAATTGAAATTCAATCATACATTGTTAACAAAAATTTAAGTCAAACAACATTAGCTAGAAGAAATGACAATTCCACCACTTAAATAGTGGAATTTGCTAAAAAAATTGTTTGAATGATTTGATATTGGTATTATGAGTTTTAACTTTTTGAGTTCCAACTTATCTCTATGTAGAGTTGTCTTTGACTCTTGAGCAAGAGTTTTGATTGCCTCTATGTAATCTTTCATTTGAAAATCAATAGAAAATTCAAATTCAGTAAGGTGTTGATGTTGAATTATCTGTATTATTTATTTTATCAATTGAAAATAAACTCTAGTTTCAACTACTAAATACACATTCAACGATTGCTGATGTTCATTGTTCTATATCCTACTATTATTAATATGTTAAACTAATTTTATTTACCATATCAAATCGAAAACCAAAATTCTACTTTACTGCAAATTTTATGTTTTACACACAAATAAACTTTAGCAAGGAAATATTAAGCATTGAGTTGAATGATGAATCACTAAGTACATGTAAAACTTATCAGTATGACACAATTAAAATATGAAATAGTTAATAATATGTTAATGTATTCAATTTGATTCACAATTTCAAGGAATACAAATTTAAAATATCATCAACTATAGTTTTGGAATATAATTCATGAAGTGCAGTATAAATACCTAAAAACTACTAATTCACTTCCATTTCCCAAATCAAGTCAGGGTCCTTAAACTGACGTTCAGATAAAGAAAAAGAGTCATCTTGATTCTGAGTCTGGTCTTCATTGTCTTCGTCTTGATTCTGAGTCTCAAAGTCAAATTCATCCATCATTGTGTCACTGTCATTTGTCCCACCACTACCAACATTTGAACTTGAAATGTTGCACAACCCTCTTCTTTCACATATGGACTTCCAGATTGTAAGTACCTTTTCATAAGGAAATTTTTTGACATTATACATACTTCCTAACACCCTCAAGAAATTTTCCAAATTCTTGTCTAGTTTCTTTCTTATCTTTGATTTCAAAAACCCCCAATGTACTGAAAACTCTCTCATCTTCCACTGAACCCAATATCAATGTTGGACATAAATCAGCAAGTTTAAAATATTCTAATATCGAATCATGCAATATTTCACTCTAACCCAAGTTTTTCTAGGCCTTTGTTATTGATCCCATTTCAAACAGATTCTCCATGGCATTAAACTGGTCTATCATACTTCTTGCAAACCAACTACATTGTCCTTTAAGCTTATTTCCATCTATAATTCCTTATATTTGTTGTCCTTTGCATTCTACACTTTTTGAAAAGTGTGCAGTCAGCGTAGTTACGTTTTGATGAAAAACGCTTGGGCTATCTCAGTGGCCTTGAACCCAAAATTGAGGATACACAATAGAAATGGCATTAAGTATTTCATCTCGAGTGAATTGATTATAAATCTTTGTTGAAATATTGCTTGCAATTTCCTTCCAATTACTACTAATAGATTTAACAATGCCATCAAAATCATCCTTCTAACAGGTACTTCTCTGATAGAGAACCTGACTATCTTACAATGGTGCATTGGTATCTCAAATCCACGTACAAAGACACATAATTCCCTGCCTGCATTAAACTGTAAATAATTTTCATGATGATTCAAATCTATATTATCTACCACCTATAAAAATTTGGGCTTTGATAAGTTAGATCTAGAAATAGATTATTGAGGGCCATACATGTCATTCTACATAGTTTGCTATACTCAAAGATATACATAGTTTTTTCTTGGGCTTTCTTCACAAGATTGTTCATTTCATCCAGCATGGGGAGAAGACTAGCTAAAGTTAAGAGTGTCTCTATATCCCTTAACCTATGTAAGAGGTTAGGAGCTTTGTCTACTATGTTGTGATGCCCGTAGATTGTTCCAATCAAGGATTGATATTCTGAAAGAACTCATTGAGTTGGTCCATGCAAGGAGATCCATCTAGTATCAACCTACTTGAAAAGCTTGTTTCCTAATATTATTCCCTTAGCAAAATTTTGAAATTCTACAAAATGTTTGGGACTTTGGCAAAAGTATGCCTGGAGCTTGCGGACTAGATTTTCAACTTTTGATACTATAGGAAACTTGCTTACAATTTTAAATGCTAAATTCATTTTGTGGGCCATGCAGTGAATGGCAAGCATGTATGGTCCACAAGTAGTTTGTAATTTTATGCAAAGACCGGTCCTATGACCTTGCATTACTGCAGCTCCATCAACTCCTACACACACCAACTTTTTGGCAGCTGTCAAGTCATCCATACCTGCAATTTGATTAAAAGACTTCTTAACTAGTTCAAATATATGTTGTGATGTTGAACTGTCCTTCATTTTATAAATACATAGTAGTTGAGCTCAACATACATGTTGTTTTACAATATACACATGCATACAAACCCAAGAAATATTATCTACCACAGTAACTTCATCTAAAGATAATGCAATGAAGTTTGAATCTTTTACATTCTCCTTTAAATCTTGCTTTTCAACTGCAGTGAGACAATTTGCCCATTCCCATCTAGCATTTATTGACCAATGTGTGCTAGGATAGTGAGGAACACTCAAAAAAGATAATAAATTACTATACTTTGGGTAGTCTATCATAGGATGCCTTCTGGACAAAATATGAAAAACAACACTCATCTGAATAGTTTTTTCTACTTGTACTCCTTCCATTGCTTTTCCAAATTGAGCCTTGATTGTACCTCCACTTGCAGCAAGCTTCATCATTCTTTTCTTATGCTCATCATATTCTATGGCATACTTCACATGAAAACATTCTTCCTTTGATTTCCATCTTACTACTGATGTTTCCTTTCCGTTTATGATTTGTTTTTCATAAACTTTACCTATATGCTTTTCTATAATGTCAAGATTCAGCTACAATTTCTTATCTCTTTTACATTTCCAACTACAAATCACACACTTTTATTTTGTTAGTTGTTCATCTTTGTTTGCTTTCTCCACTGGTTCAATGAATGGGTACTTTGACCAATCAAGCTAAAAATTCCTTGACATTTCCCACTCGCACCCTAGTTTTGAATCTTTTGATTTATCTTTAGAATCTTTTGATTTCCCTTTTAAATCTTTTGATTTACCTTTTCTTTTCTTCTTGCCAACATCATCTATAGTGCTAGCATTTTCTTTTTCATCCAAGTCAATTATCTCAATTTGGCTAACCAGGGTATCCCTTGGAACATCTTCGGTGGTATTGCCATCCTCATTCTGGCTAACCAGGGTATCCCTTGGAACATCTTCTGCGGTATTGTCATCCTCAGTCCGGCTAACCAAGGTATCCCTTGGAACATCTTTTGTGCTATTTCCATCCTCATTTTGGCTAACTAGGGTATTCTTTGGAATATCTTTTGCGGTATTGTCATCCTCATTCTGGCTAACCAGGGTATCCCTTGGAACATCTTCTATGATATTGCCATCCTCATTCTAGCTCACTAGGGTATCCCTTGGAATATCTTCTATGGTATTACCATCCTCATTTAATTCAATGGCAATCCCACCTTTTAGTGGTGGTGAGGTATTGCGAATGGCTTCTTCATTATTATTTGGTGCAAGAGTTGATGGTGTAGCTCCATCTTGATTTGATGGATTAGAAACATTGCCAGTTCCAAAGTAAGACTATATACTAACTCCACCTTTTCTACATTTTGATGGCCTCCCAATCCCTTCACCACCTTGAGGAGTCTTACCCTTGTCACACTTGTGGCTCGACATCTTGATCTCCCACTTCGAATTAAAGCTGGAAAAAATGTTTTCTTGTTTAAGAAGGACATACTCATAGTCTATAGAATATAGATCCCATTCCCTACTAAATATCTTCTTTAAGATTGAATCAAGAATGGAAGAGAGATAAAGAAATCTTAAAACACTAATACTATGAAGAAATGATTACTCACATTTAAGTTTAGGTTTTCATTGATTTGCTATTCGCTAATGTAGGAATGCATCTGTTGTAAGTTTGTAACTTTGCCTACGATCAACTTCAAGGTGCAAACTCCAACTTCTAAAATCTAAATCAAGAGCTCACAAGTTCATAACTGAACAAAATATGTAAGAATAAATTAGAGTTTTGATTGTATTTATATCAATCCATATTTGGCAAATTTCACGGGAATTCTATATGGTATATCAAAAAGATTTGGTGAATCTCGCATGATTATATAAGGAATACATTTAAGTGTCAGTGAATCAAACCTCGATGGACTACATACATTGAAATTTCTAAGGTGAATGTGGCCCTAAGATTAGCACGGAGGTGTCATAGAAATTGGCAAAATGGCCCCTCATAATCAACTACTTGTAAATTTTAATTGGTGAAATGGGTCCTCACGCGCAGTGACCGTGTAATGGGGTTGGCAAAATGGGTCCTCATGTGAAATGACCATTTAATGGAGTTGGCAAATGTGTCCTGATACACAATGTTGTTTTAATAGTATTGGCGAATATATAGGTGATTTAGTACTTGCTTCTGAAATTCCAATCAAAAATATTAGCTGGCCCATTTGAAATGTGTATTTTGTTATGGAAAAAATCTTACTTCATTGACTCTCATAAAATAAATCAATGGAAAATGGATATGGATTTGACCACCCTATTGGATGTAATTTATTTGCCAATTCTGGCTTGGCCGATCGGTGATATTCACTAATTGGTGAATATTCACCACTAAAAAAATCTCTATTAAATATTTTGATATTTAATTAACTTTAGAGGAATATGAATCGAATAAATCAATTTATTTATTTATTTATTTATTGATAGAGGAATGTAAACTTAAATAAATATTAAGAATATTTATTTGGACAGATTCATGTCATTTTTAGGTGTATACAGATCTTCATACACAACTCTCATATCTTTCAATGTCTGCTTCATCCATAACACTTGAGTGCAACAACATGTTGCTGCAATATACTCTGCTTCTATAGTTGACAAAGAGATTAAATCTTGTTTCTTGCTCAGCCATGAAACTAATTTATTCCCCAAGAAGAAAGCACCTCCACTTGTACTTCTCTTTCATCAACATCTCTGGCTCAATATGTATCTGTATAAGCACTGAGAGTGAAGTCATTGTCCTTTGGATACCATAAGCCATTATCTGGAGTGCCTTTTAAATACCTTAGGATTCTCTTTAGTACCATCATATGTGATTCTCTTGGATCAACTTGAAACCTTGCAACAAGATAGACTGCATGCATAATATCCAGCTTAGTTTGAGTTAGATAAAGCAATCCTCCAATCATGGATATGTATTTTTTTATCATCCTTAGGTGATTAATTAGTTTTTCTCAACTTACAACTAGTCAGCATGGGGGTACACACTAGTTTATAGTCTCCCATCCCAAACTTCTTCAACAACTCTTTAACATTCTTAGACTAAGATATGAAGATTCCTTTATTTGATTGATTGATTTGCAGACCTAGAAATAAATTCATCTCACCAAACATGGACATCTCAAACTCTTTTTGCATTTCACCAGAAAATTTCATACACATACCTTCATTGCCTGCAAAGATGATATCATCAACAAAGACTTCAACAATTATTATTTGATCTTAATTAATCTTGAAATAAAGATTATTGTCAACATTACCTTTATTGAACCCTAACTACAGTAATTACTTATCCAACCTTGCATACCATGCTCTAGGGGCTTTCTGGAGTCCATACAAGGCTTTGTTTAATCTGCACACAACATCTCCTTGGTCTAATAACTTAAATCCTTCCAATTGCTCAATGTAGACTTCCTCTTTCAACTCACCATTTAGGAATGTAGACTTTACATCCATCTGATACACTTTGAAATATTTGTGGGCTACAAATGCTAGGAACATTCTAATTTCTTCAATCTAAGCTAGAGGAGAAAAATTCTCTTCAAAATCTATTCCTTTAATCCAAGAGTATACTTTACATACAAGCCTAGCCTTATTCCTTACAACCTCTCCATTCTCATTTAGCTTATTCCTGAAAACCCATTTGCTTCCAATAACATTTTTGTCATCAGGTCTAGGAACTATTTCCCAAGTATCATTATTTTCTATTTGCATTAGTTCTTCCTCCATGGCTTTTACCTAGCCTTCATCATTACATGTTTAATTCACAGTCTTTGGTTCAACCTTTGAAAGCAAGCAGTAATTCACTTATTCTTCTGCAGCTCTTCTTCTTGTCAGCACAGCTTTGTTTTTGTCACCTATAATCAGATCTTCAGAATGATTGACCCTTACATACCTACGAGTCTTGACAACACTTTTTGGAGTCTATTCTTCATCATGACTATCTACTTGGTCATCTTTTACTTCATTCGTTATAGTCACATGTTCATCTAGTTCATAGCAATTTAGGTACAATATTCTTTCTTTGCCTTCATCTACCTTCACATTTGCACTCTCAATAATCTTTTTGAGCCTTTTGTTGTAGTACCAGTAAGCTTTACTCTTGGTAGATTATCCAAGGATGATTCCTTCATCACACCTTACATCAAACTTTCCTAGATCTTCATCTCTCTTGATATAGAATTTGCTTCGAAAGACTTTGAAATATTTTACCGTACGAATTTTTACAAACCATAATTCATAAGGAGTTTGAGTACCATTACATTTCACTTGAACTCTATTTTAAATATAAACAATAGTATGAATAGCCTCAAGTTACAAAACACTTATGGCAGATCTGCTTTTTTCATCATTGTCCTAGCAACCTCTTGAACTATCCTATTTTTCCTTTCCACAAGTCCATTCTACTGAAGAGTCCTAGGTGCAGACATCTATCCTTTTATCCCATGCTCTTCACAAAAAATGTTGAATTCATTTGATGTGAACTCACCTTCTCTATCAAACCTCAAGAATTTGATCTTCAAATCTATTTCATTCTCAACCATTGCCTTGAAAGATTTGAATTTATCTAGGGCTTCTGATTTGTCTCTTAGAAAAGTAACCCAAGTCATTTTAGAATAATCATCAATAAGAAACATGAAATACCTATCATCTTGTAGACTTCTCACCCTTGTAGGACCATAGAGATCTGTATGCACTAGATCCAACAAGCCAGTACAAAATTGTTCTTTGGTCTTGAAACTTGTCCTTGTTTTCTTTCCCAACTGACATTCCTTACAAATTGTGTTGGAGGGTTTCACAAGTTTTGGTAAATCTCTCACAATGTGACCTAAACTTATCTTTACCAGATTATCAAAGTTCATATGGCACATCCTTCTATGTCATAGCCAACTTTCATTTGCCTAGGCTAGTAAACCGTAATTGTTAGTTCCTCTTAATTGATAGATGTTACCTTTTGTCTTTTCCCTTGTAGCAATCACTGTTCCAAAGCTTTCCATGATATTGCACCCATTGTCTTTAAATCTCAAATCATATCCTTTTTTCAAATCTAAGCAACACTGAAAAGATTATGTTTCAAGCCCTTCACATATAGAACATTGTCAGTATTATACTTCCCATCAAGTGAAATAGATCATTTTCCAAAAATCTTACCAGCTGCATTATCTCCAAACCTAACTAGTCATCCATCATATTTTTCCAAACTAACAAACTTACTTTTTTCACCAGTCATGTGATGTGAGCATCCACTATCAATAATCGATTCATCCTTATATTTCTTAACTTGAATAGCCAAGCACTTTCTTCTACTAGTTTTTCTTCCTTCACACAACTAGCAGAATTAGTAGACATGGAATCTTCTTTAATCGCAATAAACATTCATTTACACTAGTATTGGTATCATCAGATTCATCATCAGTCACCCCTTCATAATCAAAATCTCTTACATAGTAGCATTTTGTTGGAACTCTAGGCCTACTCTCATGTTTCTTCTTATTTTTTTCAATTCTTTCAAGACATATGGAAGCATAATGACCTACTTTACCACAGGAGAAACATTTGAAAGGTAATTTACCTTTGAACTTACCAAAGCCTCTTTGTAGCCTATTGACAAAGTTAGCTTCAATTTCATCAAAGTCATCATCCACCTTGTATTTCTCATCTCTGGAGATCTTTTCTGAAGTATTGGCTTTAAAAGATGATTCAACATTAGGTAGGGCATCACCAAATTCTCTCATCTCAAAGGCTGTAAGCTTTCAAAGTAACTAATTGTTGCAGGAGCACCTTCTCTATGGTGGATCCAATCTTGGATCATTTGAATTCCTATGCATGTCATGTTTTGTTTATGTTTTCAATAAGGCTTTTTAAGCCACATCATGTTTTTAATAAGGACTTTATGTCGATTTGGTCACTAGACCTATGTAAACCATATTTTGGTCAAGTTTGATGTAATAACACAATGAAAACATGTAGTTTTCTTGTGATAGGAGAAACCCAATGGATAACTAACTTTGAAATTTAGTTTGTATGGTTGAGAGGGATGTTAACTAATGTCTCAAGCCTTCTATAGGTGAAGTATGATGTAACTACAAAGGATGAATGAAGATTTGGAGATTTGATGTACTGAAACACTATTTTTTCTGAGTAATTCATTGTAACAGTCATTTTGTATAGCCTATACGGATAGTTGACCACCTGAAACTGATTGGAGATGTTCATGTATTGAGGTATCTTTCATTTGGAAGTAGTTTGGTGTCTTGAAGTGTTGTAGTTTGTGAGATATTGATCTTTTTGCAAAGACTGGTCAGAAAACCTAGAAACTAGGGTTTTGTGAATAAATGGAGTGTTATTCCTCTGTCCGCTAAAAGAAAGATTCTCATTTTCAGTGTGATGGAGGAATATAGTGTATATTTTGTGTTTTTTGTGGTTTTGGGTCAAGCACTCAAGGATCCATGGAGTTTGGCATGAGTTTGACTAGGCATCTCTATGTGACTAGTCATTGAAATGATAGGAAAAGTGCTATTATGTGAAAACAGTAAGTGGAGTGGGCAAATTGATGGGTGATCAAGTGTTTGTAGAGGATTATAGACCCTTTGATATCATTTTTTTTGTTTTGAGAAGTTGGATTTAACATAGTTCCTTTGTAAAGGCCTCAAATTAGGCCTAATTCCTAAAAAGTAGTGTTTGCTGTCACAGGGGTCCAAAGTCAGAGTACAGTCCAGAAATTTAGAGGTTTAGTGTATGGTCCTAAAGGGTATCCTAATCTGTAATGTGTTTTGGAATTCCTTTGGAATTCTAGAAAGTTATCCTTGAATTACCTATTTTGTAGGGCTACAAGCATTAGGTCTCTCAAGCCGATCTAATGGTGCAGACCTGTCCTATCCTGATAAAAGTAGTCTCAACAAGTATTGGTGCATGTTGTTGAGTCATGTGAGGAATTGTGGACATGCCCATGTCACATGGAGTCTTGGGTTTGAGTGAGATCCTGATTTGAGGAGGTAACACGCTTGGTTGTGACCTAGAGTGTTGGTGTTGATTGGGTAGAGTTGAGTCTCCCTAATAGAGAAGTGAATAGTCTTTGTGTGAAGACACAAGAGTGTGGTCCTAGGCTAGTTCTCTCTCTTGAGTAGCCTTGAGAATGTGCTTGAGTTGGTTAAGGTTTGGGAAGCCTTAAAGAAGAGACCTAAGAATCTAGGTTGTTTGAATAGGTGATACCAAGTATTGTTTGTACCTTTGCATCACTGATCTCTATCAATAGCTTTCACAGTGATTAATTCTTCAATAGTAGCTACCTTGTAACTATATGACTTTGGTAGTGATCTAAGAGTTTTCATCACAACTTCCTTTTCACCAAGAGCTCCACCCATACCCTTTATTCCAGTGACAAGTTCATCAACTCTTTACATAAAGGCTGTTATGTTTTCATCTTCATTCATCTTCAAACCCTCATATTTCAATTTCAGCTTTGTAACTTGGCTTCTTTTATAGAATCATCTCCTTCATATAGTTTTTTCAACTTCACCCATATCTCATTTGTAGATTCAAGGTTCACAACTTTTATCAACACCGAGTCACTTAAGGAGCTTAACCGAGCATCATTTTCTTTGACATCTAACTCATATTCTTTGTCATCAAACCATTTTGAGGCATGGTATATTATGTTTCTGCAGCCTTCCATGCTTTATAACCAAGACAAAGAAGATGGATTTTCATTCTTATCTTCCAAAGAGCATAATTTATCCCATCAAAATGTGGAGCTTCCTTCTTATAAGACATCCTAGATGTTGTTCAAGTTGTTAGGCTTTCTTTAGAGGAACTTGGCTCTAATACCAATTGTTGAAATATACTAGACAACTGAGAGGGGGGTGAATCAGTTGTCACAATAATTTAGCTTCACATGCATATCAAACCATTAGTAACTTAATTATTCATAATTGAATTTAATCATGAAAGCATGAATCCATTAACTTAATCAGAATCACACATTCAACACAATAGACACTAGATTTTTACATGGAAAACCCTAAAAGGGAAAAATCATGGTGGGTTTTAGCCCACAAAAATATATAAGTTATAACAATACCAAAAGCTAGAGGCTCACTACCTATAGGGCTCATTGCCCAAATTGCTCACTGTAAAGATTGGCTCAATGCTGAAGGATGGCTCATTGCCAAGATGTTGAATTGATTGAATAGCATCTAGTCCATGCTAGGGTTTAGTTCTAATGAAGCACAATATGACTCCTCCACTATGATCTTTTACTTTTTCACACTCAACTCTTCATATTCACAACATATATTTTTTTCCATAACTTTATTACATACTTTTATACAATTCATCAACCTTGGAATGTACATCAAGGTCAACATTACATTCGTCAACCATTGGATCAATCTCCAAGGTTGGCATTACAAACATACACAAAAATAGGTCTGGACCTAATATAAATTTAGGTAAGGAAATGATGTAAGAATGTATACTAATCATGCCATGCCTTAGCTGGGACTCAAATACAATCCTCCACACCACGACATGCTTCTACAATCTTCAATGTATCTTCACAAATAATGAATTCAACTAGGTCAGCCAAGACTGTTGATAGCACTGGGTTTGCAAGAACATTCTTCATTCACAATCCATTTTTTCTTTGTAGACCAATTTAAAGTTAGGAACATGATCAAGAGACATCCATAAGCACATTGTAATCACCAAAAATAAACACTCTGTCAATAAGATTGTTCAAACCAAAGGACAAGAACAACACTAACAGCCACTGTCATAAGCAAAAGATAGCTTACGGACCACCAAATCATGAACCATTTCAGTTGACAACACTTAACATCATCACAAACATGATTCTAAAACCGCAGACCAAAATACTTCAATGCAAAGGAATGTGGAGCAAAACACTTTCTCCCTATCATCACCAAACATATAGAAAAAATAGTTTTCACATTGGTGAACACAAATTACTCAAATCTTCATTCCAGAGGGTCAACCTTGGAATATAACATCTTCAGAAAGGATTCTAAATAACTTCCAATCCACAGGCAAAGATATTCATTCTACAAGAAATGTGGAACATTCTTCTGGACTGTTCTTCTACACTATTTCTATTACAATTCACTATTCTTACTAGATGAGCTAATTTTTTCAATATCCTCATAATCTATAAGAAATTAACAAAATGAGGGCACAATTGACACCATTGACAACACATATATGTTGACATCAATGATAGCACCAATTAGGCACATACTCACAACAAACGTTTCTACCCTTAGGAAGAAACAACTCCAATGGTGAATTCTTAAAGAAGTGAAGTAAGGTGGTAAGTATCATGATGTACCCTGTCTCAGAATATTGCTCAACTATCATCATGTTGATGTCAAAATGAGTAATTATCAAATTAGGAGGCTTAGGCCTAACTAACACAAGTGATCTCTCAAAATCATGTGAAAACTAATGAAGAACAAGATCCAAAGAATTGATGTATGGATGTGGAATTTTAATGCATGCCTTGTGGCTACAAAGCAATTCCCATGATATGTCTTGTGAAGAATCACTAGAAGCCTTTGGTGAAGCCTGAGCATCATGTTGATGTCAAAATGGGTAATTATCAAGTTAAGAGGCTTAGGCTTAATTGAAACAAGTGATCTCTCAAAATCATGTGAAAACTAATGAAGAACAAGATAGATGTTGAATGTTAATGCATGCCTTGTGGCTACAAAGCAATTCCATGATATGTCCTATGAAGAATCACTAGAAGCCCTTGGTGAAGCCTCTCTAAAATCTATAGTAAATGTAGCTGTATGTATATTGTCATCAAATAGAAAAATGAGATCCTCCAGGGTGTCATCAAGATCCAATATGTGAGACTCTACAAACAACCAAGAGATGTCTAGTAGAAGTGTGTTCCAATGACGTGAATCCTGAATATGACTCTATTATAATGAATTGTTGAAAACTCTCAAAGGAGCAACACTGAACTCACAAGTAGCAATAAGTATTGTAGGAGTATCCTTAACTATAGATGAAAGAAATGACTTCTTGATGTCTTGGTTCAAAGAGTCATTGGAGGCTCTCAAAGGAACGACGCATAAATCTAATGAAGTAACAGGTGCTAGAGGAGATGTGATATCAATATCCTACTATAAAGAATCACTGGAAGCTCTCAAAGAAGTTACTCTAAACTCTATTGAAGCAAGAGGTGTGGAAGCATGAAGAGAAGTTTGTATATATCATTAGATCATCTAAGACTGGAAATATACTCAATCTCCTAAAAGAAGTATCATCATCAAAGGGTATGTTCTCTTTTTTAGGAAGACAAAGAAGACAATCTATAGTAGGAGTAGCTAGGAATGGAGAGATATGAGGATCTCCATGAATCTTGATGCAGGAGCATCATTGGTTCAATAACAATCAAGACTGCATCAACCAAAAATATTTGTATTTCATTTTGTTTCCTTTCATTTTCCCAGTTTAGTACAGTCAGTAGAAGTTTTAGTAGATTGGTCTACATTCTGCTACAGTTTCATTTCAGACCTTGCAGAGCTAGACTTAGCATCTAGACATATTCATGCACATCATATCCAAAATTTAGATCATTTGGTTTAGTTTCTGAAAAGATGTCACTATCAGAAGATCGATTGTTTTCTCAAATAAGATCACCCTGATAGTCTTAGAAAAACAACTAAAGGAGAAGACTTGTGGAGCAGTTCCATGACTTGTTGAGCTAAATGACACTTCATTCAAGATTTTTTGGAACTTGGTCAACCTTCCCTAAGGTCCACACATTGATTCATTTATTTATGGAGTACTCCCATATGTTTTGGCCTGACCTATCCATGTACACACATTACATCTCTTTCATTGGAGTTTGTAATATATTTGGATAATGTGGAGGATTCTTGTGAACCAGAGATGATATATAATCATGTAATAGATGCATAGGAAGTTGATTAGTGATAGTTCACAAGAGTTCAACACATTAGAGATAATAGATAGTTTGAATTCTTTTGTAAGGCACTTCAAGGCCATATCTTGTGCATGTATTGTAACTAGAGAATTAGGCCTGTGAGCCCTATTTTGTAAGCCTACATGTTGCTATTTATTTAAGGTGAAAATTTGTGAAGAGGATTTGTTAAGTGCCTAGGGTTGATTTTTTCTAGTTTGTGTAAATCTTCCTTTCACCTCTAAATATTCAAGGACTTCAATCGACTAGGAAGTCTACTACAAGATTTCAATCACTCAAAATATAGAGGAAAATTGGAATTGTGATTTTGTTGTTTGATTATGCCAAATTATGCTCAAAACCCTAATTATGAAAATTCAGAAGTAAATGGACAAATCAGAAGAAATGCTCACATATAGAGATATTAAATGACAATCAAATGCATACCAAATTTTGATGTTTGGAAAATAGAAAGTTTAGGGACTAATGAGCGAGTGCCCTAGTCTAGTGCCATACTTTTTGTCAGGATCTGGGAATCTTATTTGCAACCTATTTCTTTTGTTCGAGAGATTCTTCAGTTGTGGGATCTAGAGGACTAATTAGTGGGCACCCAAGTCCAGGTCCCTATTTTCTCTTCTAATCTACAATTCTGACAGTCTGCATTGCTCACCTACAACATGTAACCTACAATCATAGGAAAATGGGTTGGGGGTTGTGGTGTTTAGAGGCTTACCTCAGTCAAGCCCTAGAGAGACATTCAAGTCTTCCGAACATCATTGTCAACTAAAGAGTGCATATCCCTACAGGATAGAGGTGAAATCTAAATGATAAATGATTGAAAACACAAATGATATTACCTTGTAATGAAGATCTCATGGAAGGAAGATGTTCTTCATGCCATGAAGAGATGGATGCCAAATCTACAAATACAAACACAAGAACAATGCTTTGCTCTGCAACACAATGAATATTTTGAATGCTCTAATCACAAGAATGCATAAAGTTCACAATTTCCATCTAGTTTACAAATGAATCACTAATCATGCTTATATGTGCAACTACAAACATTCCCGCTAAGAATTTTATAATTGAAACTTACTGTGTCGGCATAGGACCTAAATAATGGTCATAAAATGACACTCCAAAATTGGTCTTGACCTAAAATAGGGTAGAACTAGGGCATGGGCACCCACATTCTCCCCCCTATTTTAGGTAGGATTCATGTTAAGTGCATCCCCTAAGTCCTATTTGCCATATAACTTCAGGGTTTTCTCATTAGGATGTCAAATTATAATGCAAGATGTCTTAAATGCATACTAAGGGACCTAGGAGAGCTAAACATTAAGAGGGAAAAGCCCCCACTTTAATGTATGTATAAATGCAAGACCAATACATGTATTAAATTATAGTCAACAAACATAGCAAACATGCCAAGCATAGAGAAGACATGCCAGTTACAGAGAAGATAGTAACAGGCATGCAAAACATGAAGAGGACAGTTACAGTCATGCTAAACACAGAGAATACAACATTGAAAATGTTGGAAATCATTTATGTTTGGGGTCTTAAGTCAGGTCTCTTCCCAAAAATCCAAAAATTCTAACATTTTTGGCCCTTGCAGTTGTAAAAAATGCAAGAAATCAGTTGTGTGTAGGTCAAAATGGCAGTGGCGGGTTGGGAAATTCTATCAGCCCTTTAAAAAATGAGTTACATGCATTTCTGAATGCATATTGAGCCACTGTTTCTAGACTCTTAAATGTTTCTAAGAGTGGTTGGAGTGAGTTTCTGCTTACCAGTGCCGCGGATCCTCCGAGTGTTGAGCCCCAATTTGGAACTGTGCCTTTGCCTTTCCTCACCGCAGAATGTGCCACATGTCAGTAGCAGAGGTAGCCCCTGAAAGTTTCAACTTAGCCGCAAAAGTCGACATGTGTCACTTGTGGAAATAGAGTTCCTAAATCTTTCAACTTGAAAGTGGAGGGCACCACGTGGAGGCTTCCAAGAGACACAAAGAAAGCAACTCAAAAGCCTCGCGGATGATGCCAAATGTCGGCCTCTGCCGGTGTTTCCAAAAGACCCTAAGTGTTTCTCAGGAGAGGCACGGAAAGCGCCACATGTCAAACTCCGTTGATGCTTCAAAAAAGTTTCTTAGCAGGGGTGGAAGGTGCCACATGTCCCTTGTGGTTGCTACAGAAGCCGACAAGTGTCAGCTTCCATGTTAGTTTCTACATGTTTCAATATTCAACGAAGGGGGGGTGGGTCCCTGTTAAGAGTCCCTGCTTTTGCGAATGGTACCAAGTGGCAAACTTCACTTGAGTTTCAAAGGACCCTTTCAAAGTTTCTGAATCTGGTGAAGTGAAGGTGGGACCCTGTTCTACGATACAGATGTGCGAAAGGTGCCAAGTGTCAGCCTCCGTCGGAGTGTTTCAAAGAAGGGTCTTTGAGTTTCAAGAGACAGCGGAAAGCGCTACGTGTAAGCTTCCGCGTGAGGGTCCGACACTAGGCTTCGGCAGGGAAGATAAAGGAAAAAGAGTCAACATTTAAAACTCATAGTGTCTCTATGGCATGTTTTTGTTGGCCGCTAACTTTGCAGCATATTTGATGCCAGAGATCATGGCGGGTAGGAAGAGAATCGATGGCTATAGTTAAACTGCAGGTCTTCTGAGTCCCTGCATTTGTATTTGGTGAGAAAAGGGTCTGTGAGACATGCCAGTTGCCTGATTTAGAGAGGAGATCTCCATGCGGCGGTGAAGATTCTGATCCCACTTGCACTGTCTCCTATCTCTGCGTGGCGGCATTTAATGTTTTTGACACCCCTAGCAATGCATTGTATCTGGTCATATCATTGGGGGGTTGCCCTGTAATTAATGTAATGAGGGTGCATCTTCCTACTATTTAAGGAGGACTATGTCACCCATTTGAAGGTTGTTGAAGGCCTGGGCATCTTTTTGTGTAAATAATGAAAGACAGGGCATGACCCTGGTTGTTCTATCCCATTTTGGAGTTTATGAGTTGTAACATGAATGTATTTTCCCAATATGTTCAGTTTCAATGTTGATTTTATATGAGAAATGCTTCATTGCATGTGTTTATCTGCTTGTCTCTATTTGTCGCATGTTATTCTCCTTCTTCTGAATCTGGTTGCTGAGGGTTTCTTAGGTTCTAGGGTATGGTTTTTTGTATCACATGTTTGATCTCTAACTTCCATTCAAGGAGTGGATTAAATTGTTTTAGGTTGAGCATGGAGAAGGTCGCATGTCAGTAGGGATATCTGTAAGTAGAGGCAGCTAAATACCTATCCTTGGGTGATGTTTGTAAGGTAAGCATCAAGTCCAACCATTTGAAACTTGAGTGATAGTTGCAAACCATCTGTTGTATATGTCTAGTTGACTCCTTGCCTAATGGATAGGCACCGGTCTGCTCCTGGGTTAGTAGTTATGAGCTAAAACCCATTGTCTTGCATCCAGGATATTATATCCCAACCATTTCATAACTTCCACCTGTTAGTTGTAGGAGTAGGATTAGGAACCCCTATATACTCTCATCCTTAACCAGACAAATATGTCTAAGAATGTTGCCAACCTTGTGATCTATCATGCAGATCTTGGTCCACACATGAGAGTATTCTGCCTATTGCTGTCAAGCTAAATCTATCTATCATCAGACTAGTCAATGTTACATCTTAAGTTATAGGGACACCCCACTTGGTGCAGTAGAACTAGAAGTGAAGGGGAGGCAGCTCACACAACCTCCTGTATTTAGTTGGCCGAATCTGCTTGTGCATTGGAACTGGCAAACCCTAATGCAGATTTGAGAGAATAACCAACAAAAATGGTAACTCTGCTGGGGAGACAATGTCAAATCCATGAAGGTGCAAGTCTAAAGGATTGAATAATTATACTTGGAAAGTGTTCTATTGTAGCAAACAAAGGAAAAAAGTTGTATGTGTGGCTCTGCTACTGGGGGACCTAGAAGGAAACAAATGCATTTTAAGCTTTAGCCAATTTGAAGCTCATTCCTCTGCCAAGGAGGTGGCGACTCTATTGAATGAACCTATCAGCAGCTACAACATATCCAGGTATTTGTACAAGTTTTTGAAAGATTCCCTATTTGGTGAAATAGCACTGGTTAAAAGGGAAACATTGGTGAAAGCAGAGCTTGCATGCTTTTGTTAGAACCTACTCTGTACTTCAAAAGAGCATGCAATATTGTTAAAAGACTCATTTAGAGGACTCTAGGTGAGTTGAAATAGCAGTTTGTATTTTAAGGGCCTAAAATCATTGTTTATAGAAAATATGAGTAGAGAAGAAGGTTGCAAAAACATAAAAAGATGTATTATCAGCCCATGCACCCTTGTGAGGTGTCAAATGTAATAATGTATAATGGTCAATCCCAACCATGTAATAAAAGAAGTTTCAACAGAGACAAACATAAGCCCATAAATTTCAGTGGCATTTGTGGCTATCCAAATGCTTTTCCATCTAAAATAAGAAAGTATTTGCCCAAATTCAATAGTATAAAGGATGAATTAGCTGAGAGACACTTGCAGCAGTTTAGAAATGTGATAGATGATTTTGAGATTGATCATGAAGATGTAGTTATAAGATTATTTGTTCAATCTCTAGATGAAGATGCAAGGGACTGGTTTTCCTACCTTCCAGCTCACTCTATCAACTCTTGGCAAGGATTCAAGTCTACATTCCTAGGACAATATGGTAAAAGAATTTCTGAATATGCAGTCATTAGTGACTTTATGTACATCAATATTGAAGAAGATGAGCTGATCCCAAGCTTTAACCTCAGATTTATGAAGGCATTGAACACAATACTAGAATGTATGAGACCTAATGATGCATTGTGCCTAGTTGTCTATTTGGGAGCATTTGATAAGAAAATGAGTTAAAGATTGAGAGATAAGGAGCCCACCACATTGCATCAAGCACATCAGTTTGTAATAGACATTGAAAACAATTGGAGGTATGGAATACAAAAGGGTTATTTTTCTAAAAAAATTTGTTGTCCTGCAACCCCCAATGTTAATGAAAGATTTAATTCAGGTGTTGAGAATGAATGTCAAAGCACTCACACCCCTACTGTCTCAGTTTTTGCATCATCCCAAGTTGATGATGTCTCTACTATGGAGGAGGATGTCTTGATTTGTCCAGCAAATGAAGTTGAAAATAATGATTTTTCAAGTGGTATTTACATGCCAGTCCTCATCAAAGAGCCTTCATGTTTAAATGATCCAGTTGTGCAAAGTTGTGATCATGTGGATCAACAGTCAATATCAGTTTCACTAGGAAGTGTTAGAGGGATGGAAAGTGATATAGATAGTCCAACTTCAGTGTGCATTGAAGTAGCAAAAATTTTGTATGTGGGGCAATCAGAGATTAAAGATGATAAAGATGATATCCATGATCAATTCATGGATTAGGTTTGTTCTTCTTATGACTTTAGATCTGATAATACTGAAGAAGAATTGGATTGTCATGAAGAAGAAGTAGAGGCCTTTGCAGTGAGTGTTAATCCCCTTTATGATGAGCCTGCAGATGCATATGACATTGTGAGTCATGACCTTCAATGGTGTAGAATTAACCCTCTATTTGATGATAATGATACTGATTTACAAACTATGGAAAGTGAATGTTCATCATCAGTTGGTTCAGACATGTGCAATTATGAATGTGCAGATCAAGTTTTATTATCAATATCCATAAATGATGTAGATGATGATGGGGGTCTCACTTATTTTGAATGTCTTTAGTTTTTGGATTAGCTGGATGAGTGCCTGATGGTGTGCAGTAGCCAGATAGATGATGAAGAGTGCCAAGAGCAATATGATGTACTGTCTAAGGAATATAACATACATATGTTACTTAATGCTGAAGAATATTATAATGTGTATGGTTATATGTCTAATTTTGAAATCTAGAGTGACAGAAGCAATACTGCAAGTGGCAAGTTTTCAAAAATGGTGGAGTGTCTGATTGAGCAGATGACCTTATGGGTAGATTATGCCAATCTTTTAAGTTGGGATTGGGATCTTTCAGTTTGGAATTAGGCATTTGACAAGAAAAATTTATGGTTATTCCTTTTTGGCTGCCCTGGGCTGCCAAAATAATGTTTGAAATAATGTGTTTTATGATGCAGATCATTTGTAACTTCATGACTCTGTGCCCAATGGATAAGGGACTAGTCTATATCCCAGAGATCTAAGGTTCTCACCATGCCTATAAGACACATGCGTCCCCAATCAGAGCCTATGTTGGAAATAATTTATGTTTGGGGTTTTAAATCAGGTCCCAAAAATCCAAAAATTATAACATTTTTGGCCCCTGCAGTTGTAAAAAATGCAAGAAATTAGTTGTGTGCAGGTCAAAAAATTCTATCGGCCCTTTAAAAAATAAGTTACATGCATTTTTGAATGCATATTGAGCCACTGTTTCTAGACTCTTAAATGTTTCTAACAGTGGCTGGAGTGAGTTTCTGCTTACCAGTGCCGTGGATCCTCTGGATGTTGAGCCCCAATTTGGAACTGTGCCTTTGCCTTTCCTCACCATGGAACGTGCCACATGTCAGCAGCGGAGGTAGCCCTTGAAAGTTTCAACTTAGCCGTGGAAGCCGCCATGTGTCACTTACGGAAATAGAGTTCCTAAATGTTTCAACTTGAAAGCAGAGGGCACCATGTGGATGCTTCCAAGAGACACAGAGAAAGCAACTCAAAAGCCTCGCGGATGATGCCAAATGTCAGCCTCTGCCATTGTTTCCAAAAGACCCTAAGTGTTTCCTAGGAGAGGCGAGGAAAGTGCCACGTGTCAAACTCCGCCGATGCTTCAAAAAAGTTTCTTAGCAAGGGCGGAAGGTGCCACATGTCGCTTGTAGTTGCTACGGAAGCTGACAAGTGTTAGCTTCTACATTAGTTTCTACATGTTTCAATATTCAGCGAAGGCAGGGTGGGTCCCTGTGAAGAGTCCCTGTTGTTGCAGATGGTGCCAAGTGGCAACCTCTACCTAAGTTTCGAAGGACCCTTTCAAAGTTTCTGAGTGTGGTGAAGTGAAGGTGGGACTCTGTTCTAAGATACAGTTGCACAAAAGGCACCAAGTGTCAACCTCGGCTAGAGTGTTTTGAAGAAGGGTCTTTGAGTTTCAAGAGACCGTGGAAAGTGCCACCTGTAAGCTTCTGCGTGAGGTTCTGACACTAGGCTCTGACAGGGAAGATAAAGGAAAAAGAGTCAACATTTAAAACTTATAGTGTCTCGGTGGCACGTTTTTGTTGGCCGCTGACTTTGCAGCATAATTGACACCAGAGATCATGGCAGGTAGGAAGGGAATCAACGGCTATAGTTAAATTATGGGTCTTCTGAGTCCTTGCATTTGTATTTGGTGGGAAAAGGGTCTGTGAGACATGCCAATTGCCTGATTTAGAGAGGAGATCTCCATGCGGCGGCGAAGATCCCAATCCCACTTGCACTGTCTCCTATCTTTGTGCAGTGGCATTAAATGTTTTTGGCGCCCCTGGTAATGCATTGTATCTGGTCATATCTTTAGGGGGTTGCCCTGCAATTAATGTAATAAGGGTGCATCTTCCTGCTATTTAAGGAGGACTGTGTCACCCATTTGAAGGTTGTTGAAGTCCTGGGCATCTTTTTGTGTAAATAATGAAAGACAAGGCATGACCCTGGTTGTTCTATCCCATTTTGGAGTTTATGAGTTGTAACATGAATGTATTTTTCACATATGTTCAGTTTCAATGTTGATTTTATATGAGAAATGCTTCATTGCATGTGTTTATCTGCTTGTCTCCATTTGTTGCATGTTATTCTCCTTCTTCTGAATCTAGTTGCTAAGGGTTTCTTAGGTTCTAGGGTATGGTTTTCTGTATCACATGTTTGATCTCTAACTTCCATTCAAGGAGTGGATTAAATTGTTTTAGGTTGAGCATGGAGAAGGTTGCATGTCAGCAGGGATATCTGTAAGTAGAGGCTGCTAAATACCCATCCTTGGGTGATGTTTGTAAGGCAAGCATCAAGTCCAACCCCTTGAAACTCGAGTGATAGTTGCAAACCATCTGTTGTATATGTCTAGTTGACTCCTTGCCCAATGGATAGGCACTGGTCTATTCCTAGGTTAGTAGTTATGAGCCAAAACCCCTTGTCTTGCATCCAGGATATTATATCCCAGCCATTTCATAACTTCCACCTGTTAGTTGTAGGAGTAGGATTAGGAACCCTTGCATACTCTCATCCTTAACCAGACAAATATGTCCAAGAATGTTGCCAACCTTGTGATCTATCATGCAGATCTTGGTCCACACATGAGAGTATTCTGCCTATTGCTGTTAAGCTAAATCTATCTGTCATTGGATTAGTCAATGTTACATCTTAAGTTATAGGGACACCCCCCTTGGTGTGGCAAAACCAGAAGTGAAGGGGAGGTGGCTCACGCAACCTCCTGTATTTAGTTGGTTGAATCTGCCTGTGCATTGGAATTGGCAAACCCTAATGCTGATTCGGGAGAATAACCAATAGAAGACATGCAAAACATAATGAATTCAATGAAGATATTGATGATTTTCTCTTTTCTTTTGTCCTTTTTTTTATATATGAAATGTAGATGCAAGTACAAGGAAAATAAACACACTACCCATAATGTAGGAGGGACTCATCATCACCAGTCTTTAAGACTGCATATGGGGCAACATAGATGCCAAACAAATCTTAGAGTGTAGGAGGGATTCATCGCCACAAGTCTTTAAGACTACACTTGAGAACAAACATGACATACATAACAAGCACGCCATATAAATCCCAAAGCATAGGAGGGACTCATCACCATCGATCTTTAAGGGTATGCTTAGGAACGAACATGCAATACACACACACTTAGAAGACATAGAGAAAACATGGTAGACAAGCGATGTAGTGTTCTTATTTTTAGGTTCATCACCATCTTAGGTACATTATAGGCACACACCAATGATTGGGCTTTGCCACAACAATCATTGAAGACAAGCCTAAGGGTTGAGTTAGTCATAGAATTGCTCCCTGTCTCCACATAGGACTTTTAGAAAATGATAGGATGTGCACTCTCCACGAGAAATACACCATCCCCACCTCCGCAAAGGGATTAAATGGTTATAGTTGATTTTAAAGAAATCTCAGAGTGCAAGAGGGACTCATCGCCCCCAGTCTTTAAGACTACACCTAAGAACAAGCACATTAGTAACATCTAAAATAGATAACTTACCTTATATATGCCCCCACCTTAAGGTGGTTGATATCATGTCATGATATCAAGCAAGTTAAGGTAGGAAGAAAACACACAAGAGATCATAAGCTTTCGTAAAGCCCATGCCCCCCGGAGGTGACATCTACTTTATGATCACCACATGTTCCCACAAAGACATCCCTGCAAGAAAAGTGTGAGTGTCCATATAATCATGATAAACAACAATGCAGAGAGAACTAAGGTATGCAAGATTCAAAATAGACAAAGTGCATGAAGTAGCAGTATTGTTAAGTTCTATAAGTGCGATAAGTCACCATCAAGATAACACAAAGTGTTTCTACTAGCCAAGCATTGGATAATATATAACAACCCCACTATTACATAGGTGTTAGATTTAGGGAACACAACTGAGAGGGGGGGGTAAATTAGTTGTCCAAAACTTTCTTCCTTTTCAACACTTGTATTCACTTAGCATTATAACAATAAATGAAACATGAAACTTAATGCAATTAACCAAGAGTAGAAACACATCAACACATGAGACACCAAGATTTTGACATGGAAAACCTAGTTAAGGGAAAAGCCACAGAGTGACTAACCCAAGATATTATTCTTTGTTAGAAGAATAGAAAGAATAAGATGGCACATGCCAATTAGGGCTCACTGCCCAAGCACACTACTCACAAGAGGTTCACTACCTACAAGAGACACACTGTCTACAATGAATAAGTATTACATACTTGAACTGGTAAATAGCATCTTTACTATGCTTGAATCAGTTCCATTTAAGTTCAATCCTTCTTCTCTTCCTTTCGCTCTTCTCCTCACTACCACACACTCATCTCCACAAGTCACACTTTGAAATGACTTCACAATCCCTTATTTTTACATGATATCAACTTAGGAACAAACATCTAAGTCGGTAAACATCCACAAGAACATTCGCAAGATGAATAACTCATCTGGTTGGCCAGCCTAAGGAAGAACACCTTCATCAAGAAGTATTTCTTCAATTCTAGGCTCCAACTCTAATGTGGACTGACAACACAAACTAAACATGATCCAAGGACCTCCACAAGCTTTCTTGAATCACCAGGAACATCTGCACATCCTCTACTTACTAAAATCTCTCTCTCCTACTTCTGGAACCTCAAGAACACAGTCTACCATTACTGTTACAAAGGTATAGATGCTTTCAGACCTTTAAACCATGAACAAATAGAGATGACACATCATAAGGACTTCCCCAACACTCCTTCTAATCTACAGAATAGGACAATGCATTTCTGAAACCCACCAGACCTTTCTATAACACTCTGTCACTCCTGAACATCTGCCAAAACCAGTTCTACTTGATCGATCACAACTTCTTCATATCTTCATATAGACCTTTGAAATCTTAACTAGAACATATTAAGACTCATATCCACAAACCCTTTAATCTACATCTTCTAATCCTCAACCTGTCTTGAGCTTTTGCCTTGCTGTCATCACTGTTCTTCACTGTTCCTGACTGAGACTAATTTTCTTAGTATCCTCAACATATAACTCATCCAATCCTTATCACTGATGCAACAGAAGTATGTTGACATCAATGACAACACTGGATAGGCCCATACTTGCAACAATCTCCCCCTTTGTCATTGATGGCAACATATGATGTGAAAAACTATTTTGACCATCAAGACAAGAACTTCTTCTCTACTGTCACAACTCCCCCTATTAGCACTCAACATTCTTCACATTTCTTGTCTCTCACATGTCTTCTCTCCCCCTTTGACATCAATGGCAAAGGGCTCATACATGCAACTTTACCACTTCAAAATCATATCTGCTGCTCCCCCTGAGTAGCAGCTCCCCATCATCAGTCCGAACCACAAGATGTGACTGTGATATGCACCAGACTGATGCACCTTAGTGCATCTTAGTTCATCACTGGAGGGACAATAACCCCTAGCTTCTTCCTTAGATACTCAAAAGAGTCATTATGCAGAGGCTTTGTAAAGATGTCTGCAATCTAATCCTTGGATGGCACAAACTCCAATCTAACTCCATTCTTGTTTACTTGCTCTCTCAAAAAGTGAAACTTGATGGATATATGTTTAGTCTTTGAATGCAGCACCAGATTCTTTGATATGTTTATTGCACTTGAATTATCATAGAAAATTGTGATAGGCTTCTCATACTCCACTTTGATATCACTTAACATCTGCTTCATCCATAATACTTGAGTGCAACCACTTGCTACTGCAATATATTCTACTTTAGTTGTAGACAGGGATATTGCCTCTTGTTTCTTGCTCAGCCAAGAAACCAATCTCTTTCCCAAAGAGAATGCTCCACCACTGGTGCTCTTCCGGTCATCCACATCTCTTGCCCAATCTACATCTATATATGCATGAAGAGAGAAATCATGATCTCTAGGATACCATAGACCATACTCAACTATCCCTTTTAGATATCTAAAAATCCTCTTGATTTCCATGACATGAGATTCTCTAGGATTATCTTGGAATCTAGCAACAACACCAATAGCTTGCATAATGTCTGGTCTAGTTTGAGTGAGATATAACAGTCCTCCAATCATTGATCTATACTTTGTCTGATCAGCCTTAGGAGAGTCATCATTTTTGCTTAGCTTACATCCGGTTGCCATGGGAGTGTTCATTGGCTTTGAATCTTCCATCCCAAACTTCTTCAACAATTCTTTTGCATATTTGGTCTGAGAAATGAAGGTACCTTTCTTTGTTTGAGTGATTTGTAGACCCAAGAAGAAATTCATTTCACCAAGCATGGACATCTCAAACTCACTTTTCATTTGATTTGCAAAAGTTTTACACAAACTATCTTTTCCTCCAAAAATGATATCATAAACAAACACTTCAACACCTAGGATGTTTTTATGATCAATTTTAAAATATAAATTACTGTCAGCAGTACCTTTGTTGAAACCAATCTTCAAGAGATGCTTATCCAATCTTTCATACCAGGCTCTTGGGGATTGCTTCAGTCCATACGGTGCCTTTTCAATTTGCAGACCATGTCACCATGATCAGACAATTGAAATCCATCCGGTTGCTCAATGTACACTTCTTCCAAATTACCATTTAGGAATGTAGATTTGACATCCATCTGATATACCTTGAAATCCTTAAAGGTAGCAAATGCAAGAAATAGTCTGACTGCTTCAATTCTTGCCACCAGAGCAAAAGTCTCTTCAAAGTCAATTCCTTCAATATGAGAGTAGCCCTTGCAAACTAATCTGGCTTTATTTATGATTACTTCACCAGCTTAATTTAGTTTCTTCCAGAAGACCCATTTTGTTCCAATCATTCTTGTTTTTAGGTCTGGGAACAAGATCCCAAGTGTGATTCTTCTCAATTTGCATCAGTTCTTCCTTCATTGCCTTAGTCCAATTTTCATCATTGCAGGCTTCATTTACTGTCTTAGGTTCAATCTTTGAAATTAGACAATACTCATCTAAATCTTGAGCAATTCTTCTTCTTGCTTGTACACCTTTGCTTTTGTCACCAATGATCTGATCTTCAGAATGGTCGAGTCTCACATACCTCAGAACTTTGGGAGTTTCTTGCACTTCTAACTCTTGATTAGGCTCATTGAATCTTATCTCTTCTTCCTGATTTACCAGATCAATTTCAACATGTTTTTCAGAAGAGTCTTGACCACTTTGAATCAGACCATCATTCTGATCATCTTCTTCATACTCATAAAATCTTGAGGATTTTTCAATTCCTTCATCAACCTTCACATTAGTACTTTCTATAATCTTTTTCAATCTCTTATTATAACACCGGTATGCTTTGTTTTGAGTAGAATAACCCAAAAATATTCCTTCATCACTTCTAGCATCAAACATGCCTAGATCTTCATCTCTCTTGATGTAACATTTGCTACCAAACACTATAAGTATCTTACAATAGGTTTAATACAAAACCAAAGTTCATAAGGAGTCTTACCGGTATTGTTTCTGATTTGAACTTGATTTAAAGTATAGACTGCAGTGCTGACAGCTTCTCTCCAATAGATCTGGGGAACATTTGCTTCCATTATCATGGTCCTAGATGCTTCCTGGATGGTCCGGTTCTTTCTCTCAACTACTCCATTCTGCTGTGGAGTCCTAGGAGTAGACAACTGTCTCTTTATTCCATGTTTCTTACAGAAATCTATAAAATCACTGGATGTGAATTCTCCACCTCTATCAGACCTTAGACATTTCACTTTCAATCCAGTCTCATTTTCCACCATAGCCTTGAATATTTTGAACTTCTCAAGAGCTTCTGATTTCTCTTTTAGAAAGGTTACCCACATCATCTGGGAATAGTCATCAATTAGCAACATGAAGTATCTATCACCTTGCACACTCCTTATTCTTACCGGACCACATAAGTCAGTGTGAACCAAGTCTAATAATCTGGTAGAAGATTGTTCCTTGCTTTTGAATGAGATTCTGCTTTGTTTTCCCAACTGACATTCTTTGCACAAACTATTTGTAGGTTTACCATTCTTGGAAGATCTCTTACAGCTTGAGTATTGCTTATCTTGATGATATTATCAAGGTTCACATGACACATTCTTCTATGCCATAACCAACTCTGATAAATATGAACAAATAAGCAACTTTTACTAGTACCAGCTAAGTGAAAGATGTTACCTTTTCTTTGGGTACCTGATGCAACCTCTGTTCCAAAACTTTTAAAAATTTTGCACTTTCCATTCTTGAATCTGAGATCATAGCCTTTGTCCACTAACTGTCTAACACTAAGAAGATTGTGTTTCAATCCTTCAACATATAATACATTATTGTTTTTGTTCTTTCCATCAAAAGAAATAGTTCCTCTACCTCTAATTCTACCTGCAGAGTTATCACCAAACTTTACCACTCCTCCTTCATACCTTTCCAAATCTATGAACTTGTTTTTGTCACCTGTCATGTGGTGAGAGCAACCACTGTCAATGACCCAATCATCCTTCTCTTCAACTTGGGAAGCTAGGGCTTTTTCTTCGACTTTATGATTGACAGATTCAGAGGGCATTGGATCTTCTTCCTTGATGGCAATGAACACCCAGTCACTTCTAGATTTGTCTCCTTTCTCTAATTCATCATCTGTTACTCCTTCATCATCTCCTTCATGAGCATAGTAAGAATTCTTCTTGAATCTTGGTCTATTACTGTTTGGCCTAGAAAATCTTTCCGGACACCTTGATGTAAAATGACTAATCTTATTGTAGTTAGAACACTTAAAAGGCAATTTTCCCTCATACTTACCGGATCCTCTTGGTAGTCTTTTTCCAATAAGAGCTTCAAGATGAGCAGTTTCAACTTCTTCTTTTTCCAAGTCTTTTCTTGCATTTTCATACCATGATGATTTCCTTGAAGAGTTTTCTCCCAGATCAAACCTTTGTTTTCCTTTTATAGAGGCACTTGCTTTGAATACAAATTCAGTCTTTGGAGGATCATCTCCAAACTCGGTCATTTCAAAAGTAGCTAGCTTACCAACCAATTGATCTCTTGTGACTGTTGTGTGAGCTCTGAATTCTTCAATTGCAAAAGCTTTGATTTTATAATACCCAGGAAGGGATCTGAGAACTTTGCCAGTGATCTCATCTTCACTTAGGGTTCCACTTGCATTTCTAATTCCACAAACCAGCTCATTCACTCTTGGCATAAAAGAGGTAATATTTTCATCATTTCTCATCTTCAGTTTTTCAAATTTTCCTTTTAGACTCTGTAACCTTGCACATTTAACAAACTGGTCTCCTTCATGCAAAAGTTCCAATTTCTTTGAAATCGCATAGGTAGTTGGTAGATCAATAACATTTGAGAGTTCTGAGTCAGATAATGCACTTAAAAGAGCCTCTTTTGTCCGCAGATTGTTTTCAGCATCTGTGATTTCATTTGGGGTTGTTGGACCAGCCTGTGGAGGTACATAAGCTTTTGTAACAATGGACCAGTATGCAAATCCCATGCACTACAAGTGACATTCCATGCAACCTTTCCAAAGAGCAAAGTTAGTTCCATCAAACTTTGGACTATCCTTCTTGTAGGATGACATCCTGGATCTCCTCAAGTGGTTAAGCTCCTTTCAGAGGAACTTGGCTCTGATACCAATTGTTAGATTTAGGGAAGACAACTGAGAGGGGGGGCGAATCAGTTGTCCAAAACTTTCTTCCTTTTCAACACTTGTATTCACTTAGCATTATAACAATAAATCAAACATGAAACTTAATGCAATTAACCAAGAGCAGAAACACATCAACAAATGAGACACCAAGATTTTGACATGGAAAACCCAGTTAAGGGAAAAACCACGGGGTGACTAACCCAATATATTATTCTCTGTTAGAAGAATAGAAAGAATAAGATGGCACATGCCAATTAGGGCTCACTGCCCGAGCACACTGCTCACAAGAGGCTCACTGCCTACAAGAGACACACTGTCTACAATGAATAAGTATTACATACTTGAACTGGTAAATAGCATCTTTACTATGCTTGAATTAGTTCCATTTAAGTTCAATCCTTCTGCTCTTCCTTTCGCTCTTCTCCTCGCTACCACACACTCATCTCCACAAGTCATACTTTGAAATGACTTCACAATCCCTTATTTATACATGACATCAACTTAGGAACATACATCTAAGTCAGAAAACATCCACAAGAACATCCACAAGATGAATAACTCATCTGGTTGGCCATCCTAAGGAAGAACACCTTCATCCAGAAGTATTTCTTCAATTCTGAGCTCCAAATCTAATGCAGACTGACAACACAAACTAAACATGATCCAAGGACCTCCACAAGCTTTCCTGAATCACCAGGAACATCCGCACTTCCTCTACTTACTGAAATCTCTCTCTCCTACTTCTGAAACCTCAAGAACATAGTCTGCCATTACTGTTACAAAGGAATGGATGCTTCCAGACCTTTAAACCATGAACAAATAGAGATGACACATCATAAGGACTTCCCCAACACTCCTTCCAATCCGCAAAATAGGACAATGCATTTCTGGATCCCACCGGACCTTTCTGTAACACTCTATCACTCTTGAACATCTCCTAGAACTGGTTCTACTTGATCGATCACAACTTCTTCATATCTTCATGTGGACCTCTGAAATCTTAACTAGAACATATTAAGACTCATATCCACAAACTCTTTAATCCGCATCTTCTGATCCTCAACCTGTCTTGAGCTTTTGCCTTGCTGTCATCACTGTTCTTCACTGTTCCTGACTGAGACTAATTTTCTCAATATCCTCAACATATAACTCATCCAATCCTTATCACTAATGCAATAGAAGTATGTTGACGTCAATGACAACACCAGTTAGGCCCATACTTGCAACAATAGGAACTAAGTCCATTTTTTGATTTCCCACTAAAGGGACATCAGGTCCACATCAGTATAATATGTTATTTGTCATCTTCCTACTAGATAGAAACACTAGAGGAAGGGAAATAAAAAATCAAGAGAGAGGAGAAACAAGTGCCTTAGGGAAAGTCATGTAGGAGGGTGCCCCCAAGTCACCAACTGTAACACTATGTCCATAAGACACAACACACAATAGTGAAAATTGAGGAGAAGCAATATAGAAGAATGATGATACAAATAGAAGAAGGGTCACAACAGAGGTGGGCTCTTGGTATCTTTGACCTTACAAGAGAATCAAGGGTCATTCCAGGAGGCCTAAACAACACATAACACATCACGGGGGAAACATAATATAGAGGTAAAGGGTTAGAAATACTTACATGTAGGAAGAACTAGGCTAGCGGTCATCAAGAAAATCATCATCATCATCATCATCATCTTCTTCTTCCCACTCCTAAATGCGAGAGGAAAGTGGGACATAAGGTACCATAGCCCAACTCTTATTATTTTCCTCAAGTTGTCCATTCTTAAGATCTTCTTGATTTGATTCAATATTTGGTGAGATGTTTTCTTGTTGAGATGCAAGTCATTGGGCATAAGCTTGTCATCTCCTCCTCCTTTCTCTTGTCTATTTCTTTCTATCTTACCACTTATCTCTTGTAAGATAGTGTTTTGCTCTTCCATAGATTTTTGTGTTTTAGAGGAGGAAGCACTAGGATCAAAATTTAATTTATCTAGGTGGAATATTTTGTTGTTGACAACTACCTCCCAATCCTTGTAAGGATGGAATGGGAGTAACCTTAGCATAGGGTCCTTTTGCTTTTGGTCTAAGATTCTCTACAAATGCAGGTTGTTTGTCTCTTGTTGTTTCTTGCATAGAAGGACCAACCACTCGATGTAATAGTTTTGTTTTGTAATTTTTATAGCTTAAGAAGTTAAAATCTACCCGGGTCTACTTCAAATCTTTCCCAAAGGTAATCCAGTGTAATGTGTTGTCTTGCAACCAAAGGTGTGTACTTATTACGATGGATAGTATGCACTTGTCCATTCAAAGGAAATTTTACACAATTATAAATTGTTGAAGGGACAAAGTTCATAGTCTTTAACCATGGATGTTCTAGTTTTATATGAAAAAGGTCAGAAGTGGGGACAACATCAAACCATTGTTCTACAAATTTCTCAAATATAGTGACCAATAAAGATGTCTTCCAAGAAGTGTTTTCAAAGGTTCCCTTATGTGTCTTAATCATCATATCCGAAGGGTCATAAAAGTCTTGGATTAATTGATGTGAATAGAGGAACTCTTCCATTGCCACATTAGTCATGCAATTAGGATCAATAAGGGTTTCATCGATAGGATTTCCCATTATTTTCACAGTGATATAGAGAGTTTCTTTAGTGTCACCAATTGTTCTATCATGAGGTGTAAACACAATTTTAGGTTTAGGGACCTTTCTTTTCGTGTAAAGCCTAGGAGGGAACCTATTGTTGTTGTTGTGATTATAAGACATGTATATGTTTTTAAATCAATGTAAAATTAGATTTTAAAAGGTTTTTAAATTTTATACGAAAGACTAGGGAAAAACTGTGTATGTAAATGACGTAAAATGCTTGATTTTTCCAACTTTTTTCAATTCAAATAAGTTAAAGAAAAGGTGTTGTAAGAAAAGTGATCAAGGGAAGAAAATAATATGTATGATATATGTCAAATAAATAAATAATATTCTTCACAACATGCTTTTGATGTAAATCTAGAATGATGACAGGTCAAAACCTAGTGAAAATACACTAAAATATGCGATTTTTCACAATTTTCAATGCAAAGACCCAATAGAAAAGGTGTTGTTAATAATTTTAGGAGGTGAAGAAGCTTATAGAAGCAATATAAGTCACCTAAATACATAAAATTCATCACAACATGCTTGGAGTGCAAATCTAGGTCAAACCATAGGTCAAATATAGCCAA
Source organism: Cunninghamia lanceolata (assembly GCA_027924645.1). NCBI lineage: Eukaryota > Viridiplantae > Streptophyta > Pinopsida > Cupressales > Cupressaceae > Cunninghamia > Cunninghamia lanceolata. The sequence goes on from BSBN01000413.1 coordinate 1,061,417, forward strand.
AATATGCAATTTTTCACCAAATTTTAATGTAAAAAAGTATGACAGAGGATGTTGTGAGGAAAATAATGATGGAAAGAAAATTATAACAGTAATAACAGCCACCTAATTCCAAAAAATCCATCACAACATGTTTATAGTGCCACTCAAGGTCAAACCCTAGGGAAAATATAGCCAAAAAATGCAATTTTCACCAAATATCCACTGTAAGAGCCCAATAAAAAGGTGTTGTAAAAAATTTTAGGAGGGGAAGAAGATAATAACCCTGATAAAATCTAATTAGTGAATAAAAATCCTTTACAATACACATATGGTGCAAATCTAGAGAGACAATAAGGCCAAAATCTAGTGAAAAATCAAGGTTTTCAAACCCTAGGCATGAAATTTTGCAAGCAAATCAATATGATGAAACACTATTGTTAGAAATCAGACCTAATGAATGTTTTAAAAGGGTAGTAAAATCTAAAACAAGATTTTGACTACAAAACCTAGCTAATGCAAAATTAGGTTATATGGAAAAATACACAATTTCAAGTAATTTTCAACAATTTAAGCATGAAAATGCAATCTAAATGAATGATGAATGAAAAAATTCTATATTTTGAATCAGATCTAATGATAATGATAGAAATTTATTGAAATTAAATGCTAATTAATCTAAACTACTTGAAAATGCAAGCTAAAAATGCCAATTTTTTCAAATTTTTGAAATGCAATAAAATGAACAATGATATTAATGAATGAAATGAATGCAAATCTAAAGAAAAACACTCAGCAAGGTGCTAAAAAGTCCAAAAACATGGGTTCACCAAAATTTTTAAGGTGAAAAATGATGAAGAGGATTTGTTTAGTGTCTAGGGTTGATTTTTGCTAGTTTGTGTAAATCCTCCTTTCACCTCTAAACATTCAAGGACTTCAGCCAAGCAGGAAGTCTACTATAGGCTTTCAGTCACTTAGAATATAGGGAAAAATTGGAATTGTTTGATTTTGTTGTTCAATTATGCCTAATTATGCTCAAAACGCTTACTATGCAAATTTAGTAGCAAACAGATAAATCACAGAAAATGCTCACACACAAAGATATTAAATGACAATCAAATGCATACTAGATTTAATAGTTTAGAAAATAGAGAAGTCAAGGAATAATGAGTGGGCACCCTAGTCCAGCACCATTCTTTTTGTCTAGATCTGGGAATCTTGTCTACAACCTGTTCCTTCTATTTTATAGATTCTTTAGTTGCGGGATCTGGAGGACGAATGACTAGATGCTTGAGTCTAGGTCTCTATTTTCTCTTCTAATCTACAATTCTAATAGTTTGCACTACTCTCCTATAACTCCATTTTTTTTCTCTTACAACCTGTAACTTGTAATCATGAAAAAATGGTTTGGGGGTTATGGTGTTTAGAGGCTTGCCTAAGTCAAGCCCTAGAGAGACATTCAAGTCTTTCAAACACCATTGTTAGATAAAGAGTGTGTATCCCTACAAGATAGAGCAAAATCCAAATGATAAATGATTGAAAACACAAATGATATCACCTTGTAATGAAGATCTCATTGAAGTTAGATGCTCTTCATGCCATGAGGATATGGATGCCAAATCTGTAAATACATACACAAGAACAATGCTATGCTCTGTAACATAGTGAATATTCTGAATGCTCTAAATACAAGAATGCATAAAGTTCACAATTACTATCTAGTTTACAAATGAATCACTAATCATGCTTATATATGCAACTACAAACATTCCCGCCAAGAATTTCATAATTGAATCTTACTGTGTCGGCATATGACCTAAATAACAGTCATAAACCAAGACTCTAAAATTGGTGCTGACCTAAAATAGGATAGGACTAGGGTGTGGGAGCCCAAGTCCTCCTCCCCCTATTTTCAGGTGGGAATCATGTCAAGTGCATCCCCTGAGTCTTATTTTCCATAAAACTTCAGGGTTTTCTCATTGGGATGTCAAATTATCATGCAAGATGTCCTAAATGCATACTAAGGGACTCGAGAGCTAAACCTTAAGAGGGAAAAGCCCCCAGAGGGACATTTTCTGACATAACATGTTTGTATTTTGAATCTATGATATACTAAATGATTGAATCTACATTTTCATTCAATAATTGGATTGCTTCTATTGTGTTTACTCTTGTTGTATGGTTTGGACTGTTCACTCAATGGACCCTCCTAATCGTGACTACACCAAGTGATATCAGAGTGAAGTTTGAATCCTTTCGGACAAAAGTGACTGAAGTTTGTGAAGGCATTGTTACCAATTTTTCACCTACAACTCAAATTGGCAGAGCTGAAATAGTTTTCTTCCATTTTAAGGTGAAAATTTCCTAATACATTTCTAGTTTGCTTATCCTTTGCATAGTTGCAATGTTTTGAAAGGAAAATGTTTATGATGCCATGAGTTATAGTAAAAAGGAGAACATTCAACTTGGCATTTAATGTTGTGCAGCATAAAGAAGATTTCACTAATAATTATTCTATTTTGCATTGTAATGTTTCCATTCATGTCGCAAATGAGTTATATACAAGAGATATACCCAAACTGCATAAGTGTTGACTTCATATTCATGAAAAAGAAAGAAAGATAAAATGTCCCACACAAGCCGTGGAAATAACTGAACCAGTACAAACATAGGAAATACACTATGCATCTGAAGATAAGAAAAGAAAAGAGCATATAGAAGAAACATAGCCATCATTGACTGTTTAATGTCTTTGGTTTCCATTATTTCTTTGTATCCTTTCTCTTGATCTTCATAAGAACTTGAAGGATTGGAAGAGATATGTTATAGATCCGGATATGAGTTCCCTATGTGTCTATCAATAGAGACATAATACATTGCCTATGGTGCAATGAATTAGATAATAAACATCATCCATCTGTAGGAGAGCTTGAAAAATTAAAAATCACAAGAGCATGAAACTTCATTGTATTTATCTAGCTTGTTTGTGCAATGTGCAGGTACAGGTACATCCATCATTGGGCATGATATTTGAGCATGTGGTGAAAAAAAAGGGCTCCCACAAGGGTTGAGCCCAGCATGTCATATAATGGAATCAAATTCAAAGTGCAAGGTGTAGTCTCAATTGTACTAGAACAACTGTATAATAGAGTAGCCATGAAAAAAGAATGGTGAACATAATGATTAAACCAACCAAGTTCCCAAGAGTCAAATACAATGTAGGTAAAGCCATTGAAGACTGGACTAGCCTCGTGAATGCAGTCATCAATGAATGTACATACACAGAATCATCATGGAGCAATAATAAATAGGTATTAATCACTATTTACTATGAATGAAGTGTAAAGTTGCTATTGAATGCATAAAACAACCATAAAAGGGAAAATGTTATTCATGATCATGATTGTCCCAGCCATTTAGAAACATATTATCAGCTACAAGACAATCAGGTTGGTATCATAGAAGATTCAATACAACGTAAGTGCCATATTAGCTGTCTAGTATGCAAGGGGGTAGCTCACTCTTTGAATAGTTTTGATCAAACATATCAAGTATAATGCCATAGGTGCAATGTTACAGTCAAAAATGACATTCATAAAGAGTTCATGATAGCATTACAAGGCATGTAAATAGATTACAAAGTGGAGGCAGCCAACTGTATCATGACAGTGAGCAATGTCACTTCACTATGAAGAGGTAGTCAAATAAGGTGAAGGAACAACAATACATAATGAAATAGGTGTTTTTGTTTTGTTGTTATGAAGTATCGAGTTATTGATCAAATGCAATGAAATAGCCAAAAAACATCATTTAGAGTATATACAGCCACAATCTTTTCATCCATAATATGTGGATAGTCAACCAAGAGCACATGAGATCCACAGATGCAAGGTACAAACTTGATTGTAAGTAATCAATGCCATGGCATAGGTTGAGTGTGATCATCAATTGTATATAGTGTTCAATGCCAAGTGCCATAGTTATCAAATGGAGCACATAGATGTAAAATTGTATGAGTTTGAACATTAAGATACCCCTTGTCATGGTAATAAGAATGAGTTTTCAAATCAATGTGTTCATCTATAGAAGACGTAGAAACAAATGACATGGATATTGTCACTACAAGATGTAGTTGGAGTAGATGAAATAAATCATAATCTTTTCTCATATTGATTTCATCGAGTGTTATGTTTTGTAAACCATAAAAGAACAGTAATATCAATAATCTCTTATGGTTACAAGTGAAAAAGAAAATGAAGGTCATTACTCATTATATGTGCTTATAATCGTTATGTTTCTACCAATAAGACAAAATGTTTGGGCACCCAGACCCACAGTCTAAGACATTGTCCATGAACAAATGGTTTTCAGAATATGAGACTATAGTCATGTTTTAGAGAAATTCCATTATTGTGTTGTGGCTCATGCTTGGATCTGTTTCTTTTATTCGAAAACAAAATGGATCAAGTTCTCTACACATGACTAATGATGGAAGGAGAGTAAAATTATATATCTTCTACATACAAGTATGATTCATTTTCAGTGTACAGGATTCTTATTCTTCTATCATGGGTTGGGCTCATTTTGAGCAAATATGCAAGTAAAATTAAATATATTATGTGGGTTTTTAGATACATAAAGAATGCATTTTCCTTTATAAAAGTCAAAAAACCCATATCATATTGTGCATAGTGAAGATTAGATATAAAGAAAGTTATGAGTTTCAAACCCACAAGGGTTTAAGCTTAGAAATAATAAAGACACGATAATAGAGCCCACAACCCATCATTTAGAAAAGAAGAGCAGTACAATGATATTGTCTTTTTATATAGAAAGAAATGGAGAGAAAACCCAATTCATGTTCAAGAGAAACATAGTTTGTATTGTTGCTTGAGTTTCATTTTCTTATCATTATATGAGGAGCAAAATACGAATACAAAAGGAAATAATGAGGGTTTGAACCCTAGGGTTTGATAACACTAAAAAAATGATAAAGAACTGGTCAGACCCACTTGGGGTTTCAAACAAAATCATAGGAACAGAATAATGAAGAAGCATGAAATCAAGGCGTGCTCAGGAATAATGAAACTAGCAAGTATGGCTGCATCCCTTTATATGGGAATAATATACTGAGGTTTTTCTCATAGGTCTTTCATAGGATACCGCAATAAAAGCAATTATTACCAGGTTCGACCAAGAGAAAGCTACAGAAATGAAGAGATAAACAATTCGACAAACTCACCTTTGTTCTGAATAGAGATATGTCCACATAGCTATGAGATTTCCTCATTTTTTTCTTTCAAACAGGCTCAGAAATATCAATCATAGTGGATCCAACATAGGAAAGAGAATGTGGAAACAAAGAAGACAAATAGAGATAGAAAAAAGCATCAGAAAACCTAATATGGTCACAACTTAAAGGCCAAATATTTACCTCTAGAATGAAGAAAAATGTATCAAACATTTGACAGAGACTTTTACCTTTCACTTTTAGTGAAGAATCATCAAGAAACACTTTAGAAATTGCTAGAGAATCAAAAGTTTTTCCCAAAACCTAACCTCCATGGTAGCAATAGCAGAGTTGACTCATCTCCAAAAGGATGAATGTGTGAAGTGAGCCCAAAAAACTAGGGCATGGTTTGTTTTGTGATTAGGGTTTTCATTGAAGCCCTAAATTTGAATGTAATTTTATCACATCAAATTCATATTTTTTATGCCTTGAGTAATACCCATCGTGGTATTGTTGACCACTTTATATTCACCTAGTCTCATAACTTAGAGTGTGACATGCCTTAGGTCCTTTGCATATTCATTGCCTAGGCATTGTGCCTTTAAAATTCATTTAGTCCCTTTTTGAAGATAGTACATATGACTTAGAGATTATTTGTAGATCAAATGGAGGGTAACCTTATAGGATTTTATTTTACAAATCATTTAATATGCCTTCTATTGACTTCAGCCTCAGTTCTTTGTCCCTGATGACAATCCACAACTTGTTCATGTTCAGCTGAGGAAATTTACATTGGCACATCATGATTCAATTTGATAGTAACCTCTAATTTAGTTTGGCACATCATGATTTAGTTTGATATCTTTGATGATCATGTTTAGTTTTGGCAGTGCCATCATGGACAAAGGGGGAGTTTGCTGACTTCACCCTCAGTTGTTTATCCCTGATGACAATCCACAACTTGATCATGTTTAGTTGAGGAAATTTACATTGGCACGTCATGATTCAGTTTGATAGCAACCTCTGATTCAGTCTGGCACATCATGATTCAGTTTGATATCTTTGATGATCATGTTTAGTTTTGGCAGTGATGTCAAACATGGAGCTTGGTCTTGGTTGGCTCAGTTGGAAATACAATGATTATGTTCTTTGGCCTATGGTTAGTTCAGTGTGATGTTATTCAACCTTTGTATTGCTAGTAGCTTTTGTACATCTAGATAGTGGCATTTGTTATTTGACTGTGGCAAAGTGACATTTGTATGTCTTGCTTACGTTAGTGGCTCTGCATGCCTTATATGATATCAATATGAAAGTTCATACAAGATAACAGTATGTTTGGCCTACATGATATATCTCTATCATTTGATGTTGATACACCTTGGTTGACTCTTCTTGTGACAAAACTTCATGCTACTTGGGAATACAGGCCTCTTCATAATTCCTCTTCTAAAAGTCTTCTTTTGCCAAGTGACTAAAGTCACTAGAGGGGAATTATGTTGAGTAAAGGTTTTTTATTTTATATGGTTTGAAAATCTTTGAAAGGCACCATATAATAAAGGTTGTTGGGTTTTTAAGTGATTGACATGTTAAGTAGGTTTCAGGACATGCAACAGGTAAAGAGGGCTCAAACTTGTTATTGGCTTTCACCAATATTTTTTAGGCAAATTAGGACAACTAGTTAAGAGGATCAAAAGGGTTGTAAAGTTTGTTTTGAGTAGTCTTTTTCATCATTTCTTTTTGTGGCAATGCATCTTTTCTAGGGTTTGATTTGCAATCATGAAAAATTAGATATATAAGGATGTAAGGAAATTTGTGCAGAGTTCTATAGTATGTCAAGTTGCAAAAGGAAGTAGTTAGAATACTAGATTGTACAAGTCTTTGACAGTACTAGAGATACCTTAGGAAGACATAAGCATGGATTTCATATTGGGACTATCGAAGACACAGAGAGGACATGATATTATATTTGTAGTGGTGGATAGATTTTCAAAGATGGCACATTTCATACCTTGTAAGAAGATAGATGATGTAGTGCATGGCGTTGACCTATTTTGCAAGGAGATTGTGAGATTGCATGGATTACCTAAGAGCATAATTTTAGATAGAGATAGAAGTTTTCTTGGATACTTTTGGAAGACACTTTGGAAGAAGACAAAGATAGATCTGAAGTTTAGTTCAACATTTCATCCATAGACTGATGGATAAATAGAGGTAGTGAATAGGATTTAGGGAAACATGTTGAGATGTTTGGTGGGAGAGAAGGCATGATATTGGAACTTGGTTCTATCACAAGAAGAGTCTGCATACAATAATTCAGTGAACATGAGTACATGAAGAACACCATTTGAGATTATAACTAGAATAAACCCTAGAGGAGTAGTAGAGCTTAGAGATATCAACATGGAGGATGAAAGAAGTATAGAGGCAAAAGAATTTGTAGGACACATGGAGACAGTGCATAATTAGGTTAAGAGAAGACAAAGAGTTTGCAGTTGGAGATGAAGTGATGGTATATTTGAGAAAAGAAAGATTTCCAATAGGGACATATAACTAGTTGATGATGAAGAAGTTTAGACCATGTAAGATACTCAAAAAGTTTGATTCAGAAAATGCATATGAACTGGAGCTACCAAAGACATTGGTTATATCACCTATTTTGAACATTGCAAATATATATTAGTATCATGAAGTAGAGTTTAGTGAAAACATTGAAGAAGACTTGAAGGAGAAGTTACCATAACAAGCACCAAAGCGGATTGAAGACATTTTAGACAGTAGAACTAGACGCAGTACCAAAGGCAAGAAATACAAGATATAATTGGTTAAGTGGAAAGGCAGACCAAAAAAAGACTCATCTTGGATTTCTCAGGCTAAGATAGGGCATCTAGGTTTTCCTCTAGCCCCAACAAAGTGAGGGACTCATTTTCTCAACAATCCTAGGTGTTTGATGTAGGAGCATCCCTAGTTCAAGAGTAATCTTGAATCAACCAAAAATATTTGCATTTCATTTTATTTCCTTTCTTTCTCCCAGCTCAGTACAATCAACTCAATCAATAGTAGTTACAGTGTATTGGTCTACATTCTACCATAGTTTAATCCTAGACATTGCAAAGCTGGACTTAGCATCTAGACATCTACATACACATCATATCCAAAATTAAGATCATTTGGATCAATTTCTGAAAAGATATCACTATTAGACTATCGACTATTTTCTCAGAACATACCACCATGATAGTCTGAGACAGATAGCTAAAGGAGAAGACTTGTGGAGCACTTCCATGACTTATAGAGCTAAATGACACATCATTCAAGATATTTTGGAACCTAGTTGAACTTCCATGAGGTCCACAGATTGATTCATTCACTTGTAGAGGAGTCACATATGTTTTGGCCCAACCTATCCATGTACACACCTTACATCTCTTTCATTAGAGTTTGTAATTTGTTTGTCTTACACAAAGGATTCTTTTGATCTGGAGATGATATATAATCATGTGATAGATGCATAGGAAGTTAATTAGTGATAGTTACAAGAGCTCAACACATTAGAGATAGTAGATGATTTGAATTCTTTTGTAAGGCACTTCAAAGCCATATCTTGCACTTGTATTGTAGCTAGATATTTAGGCATGTGAGCCCTATTTTCTAAGCCCGCATTTTGCCGACATGCCTGTATTTTGAATCTATGATATATTGAATGACTGAATCTGCATTTGCACTCCATAATTGGGTTATTTTTGTTGTTTTTACTCTTGCTTCATGGTCTAGACTATTCACTTCATGGACCCTCCTAACTGCAACTAAACCAAATCTCCTAGATTCTAGTCCAAAGTATGCGAGGACACTCAATTCTTGATACAACACTAAGATAAATAAAGCCTACTACATGGTCAATGATATTTCCCTAAGTTGATTTTATCCTCGGTGTGTCTTGTTCAGGCATGAGTCCATAGAGATGAGGCAAAAGATTATGCCATCTAAGGTGTGTCAAGATGTCATTTTGCCAAGACTCATAATTGGCCTTCTCCAAGACAATCACAGAAGGATGAGCAGTGAAATCCATGATGAAACCAAAACCATTAATCTTAATGCATAAGAAAAGTGAAAAATAGGAAGTGTTCAAACAACACACAAGATGCCCCCTTGATTCTATTTTTGATACCCCCTAAATTTTGGCACTTTATAATAGAGTGTGTAGGTAAAAAATCTAATTTTGGGTCATGTAGTGGCACTTTATAAAGCTAAAAAAAACTATTATAGTTTAATTGAAAAAAAACTATTTCTTAAAAAAAAATTCAAAGCCCTAATTTGGGCATGTGAGCCAAAATAGAAGCTACAAGGGATTGGCACCATGGACATGTTCCTTGATGCCTTGCAGGGAAATACAATGAAGGGAAAATCAACCTGCAAGCAAGCACAATCAAGTCCAATTGGGCATCTAAAAAGAGGTGAATCCAAGCATCAAAGAAAATAAATTAGTTTTGAAATTTCTATTCAACTTCAATCATGGAAGAAGCATTTTGAAAACTAGACAATGCATCCTTCATTTCCCTACTCTCGAAGCTTATTGTAGAGAGAAATTATATGTAGAACAATCTACTAGAGCTGATTCCAAAGGAAGACAGAGTTTTCAAGCATGTGTTAGAGGCTCTGAATCATTATACTATTGAAAATGGTGGGTCTCTGATATTTAAACACTTAAGTTATGTGTAGGGATGGGAACATATTATTGTGGAGTATTCGGGTATGGTTTGGCTACTTGGGAATCAAGAATCTAAGTTTTAGTGCTCACAATTCTGTGAAAGAGATCTCTGACCTTTTTCTCAAGTGGATTGAGGCCACTTTCATAGTGGCCCAAACTTGCATTAGCTGTAGGACCTCCTTCTTGACCCATTGATCTTGGTAGGGAGAATCCACGAGCTCAAAAAATTGGCGGATGCAAGTAAAAATCTATGAAATTTCTCTCAAAAGTCCAATAGAGCTGCTATGGGTGTGAGGTTTTGACCTGTACACAAGCACACTACACCAATTTGAACACAAATAGTCCCTTTGTAAACAAATCGATCTCTACACAAATGTCAAACTCCTCTACAACAAAAAACTCACTCCTTCTCTATTGACTATGGTACCTTTATGGTTGGGGTTTGGATGCACCTTTCAATAGATTGAGACCTTTCTATCATGTCCTGGGTCACCTTGAAACAAGCCATGGTTATTCTCCCAATCCATGGGATGCCTTCACACCCTCAATCTACCATGGACGCCTTTTCAAATGCATAGATCAACCCTCGGCACCTTTAAACATTTGGATTGGGCCTAAGGATCACCTTGAATCACCTTTGGAAGATGGTTTGCCCCTATGGAGGATTGTTTACACCTCAATACACTACATTGACCTCTCAAACATACATAAATTACTTTTCTACTATAGGTCTATAGGCTGAGAACCATAGTATGAGTCACGAGGTTTCAAACAATTTCCCTACATAGATATCCAAGGCCTTCTGATAAAACACCTTATGCCACCTCTATATCTTCCAAGAAAAAATCTTTTTGCCAAGGGTAGAGATCCCATAGCTCATACAAATATATCCAATAATGCAAATAATTTCAAGATCTCATAAAAAACTACAATGTAAAAAATAGGAACGTTGAGGGGTATTGCCACAATAATGGGTTACACTTTCTGGGACATCCCAATTTTTGCTGAAATGACTTGTTTTTAGAAAATATAATGATTTAAGCCTTGAAAGGTTCCATTTAAAGGATTTTATTTGAAGAGGGTTTGATCAAACCCCCTTAGATTCAGACCCCCTTGGGTAGAACCTTGCTAGTTTTAAACCATTCCTATAATGGAGTCTCCTCTACACCTATCAAAACACTGATAAAAAAATACTTTTGATTTACCTTTTGGGGGATAAAAGGAATTCATTTAAAATTTATGTTTAGTAAGTATGTATTCCTTATTATAGGCTTCCCAAAAAGTATAATTTTAAATATATTTAATTTGATTATTATATTTTTTTTACTTCTTGTGAATGTAAGTTTTTCATCGAACATCAAGCTCTCTGTTCTACATGCATGGAAAATTAGTAGGTTAGTGAAAAAAAATCTTAAATAATATATATACCCTAGGTATTGATGTCCTTGTTTCAACAAAAAAAATTAAATTAAATTTTGATACATATAGAAAAAGTTGTTTTACGGAAACACCTATGTCTAAATTATAATTGGTTTGACTTCAAAACTTAATTTAAAAAATATTCAAGAAAGTATTATAAAACCAAAAGCATGCCCTATATATTGGTGTTACCAATCTAAATTCAAAAGAATCAAAATTTTATCCTTTGTAGAAAAAAAGTTATGTGCTACAGAATACACATCACTTTACAAAAATGTTGTTTACTATTAAAACATAGTTATCAAAGGAGACACAAAATTTTTTACAATTTAACTCCATTTTTTAATATATATATCTATATATATATATATATATATAGAATCTACAAGAAAAATCTCACAAATCACTAATTTGCATCATCTTCAAATTCCTAATGGTTTAGTGGCTATAAGTGTCAGAAAGTGAAGATTTAGTTCAAAATGTTGATTTCAATGTCAAGTTTGGCCAAAAAGTGTAACCCATTATTGTGGGATGACCCTGAGTGAATATGAGTACTGATTTGAGCCACCCAAGCCAAACATGAGCATGCTCAATCTGCAAAGAAATAAGTATTGCAAACAATGGATAATTGGAATGGAAAATATGGGATAGTGAATTAGCATCCAAGAGGCAGTACATATAAGGCATTATTGACTAAGAATAGTCGAGCCAACAATAGGAAAATATCACTAAGAATAGTGGTGCTCCAATAATAGGAAAAGCAACCACTCAACTTAGACAAAGCTAATCTAGGCACACCAAGAATAGCTCAAGGCTAAACATAGACTAATGTGCACACCTATGTAAGCTTAATATACACTAGCAAACATCTCATCATGGGTGACACAATTTACAGTGGACCTTCTTCTTCCTATGTGATGTAGTCCTTGGAGATCACATAGTTTCCTCCTTCATCCATCTTCCATCTATCCTACCCATCGATGTATAATGTATTGTGTATTCATCTATCATTTCTATCCATCCTATCCTTTCGTGCATGGGACATATTTTCACCCTATTTCCTTATACCTTGGTGCATAATGTCTCATGCGATATCAAATTAGATGGTTCTTAGTTATAAGTGTAGTATAATACATAATCCATGCAATCATGAATCGACTTGGATCCATCCATTTCCCCCCAATCCTTCCATCACTTCTATCTAATCCTTTATCCCACCTACCTTTTCCTCCATTTCTCTTCATCTAATCTCTTCTCTACTTTCATTACTTTCATTCCATGTGATATTTTAAATTCAACTCTCATATTTCTAATCCAACCATATTCATCCTTTTGAGATCACACCCAAATTCTGTGAACCTACCTACCCTCTCAAGGGGCCAACATCCCTACCATCATCCCTCCTTGTCACTGTAGGTTTGAGTGGTTGGAGCATCCTTATTCATAATCCAACAAACTTCCTCTAATCCAACACAGTGCTATGTTTTATCATTCTTTGAAATGATGTTGCTTGGCAACACCATCTCAAAGATAGGCAAAATGTAGACACCTATAATCAACACCTCTTAGCCTCATCATGAAACATCCCTAAACCATACCAAAACATCTCTAAACCATCCCAAACCAACCCTAAACTATATTTCTTCCATAATTAACTATATAAACATTTTTTTAGATAGATAATTGATCAATTCCCCTTCAAACAATGATTAAACAATCTTTTATTATTGAAATCACTATTCATACACTATTCACTAGTCATATATACCTGCACCAGTACCTATATCCATACCTATCCCTAGCATAAATGATTAATCATTTATCACCCCTTCCTATAGTCTAATATTAGATAAATATCAATATTTTATCTAATATCCTATGTAGACACCTAAAATTAACATCACTTCTGGACTTAGTTATTCATCTATCATACCTTCACATTAATTAGATAATTCATAATTATTTGATTAATTTAATCTATTGTTATGAAAATCACTCTACCTTATTCTTACTCATTAATTAAATAATTATCAATTATTTAATTAATCCTTTTGTTTCTTCTAATATTAATTAAGTAAATTAAATGTTTATTTAATTAATAAATTCTAATAACACCTCATTCTCAATTTTTTTTCTTTTTTAAACTCGTGTATCTAATTAATTAAATTAATTAGATAAATCATCTTGTATCTTATCTTTCTTTCTTCCAAATTTATTTCTTTTAAATAAAAACTCAAATCAATTATCTTCTTTCAATTCTGATCTTGATTTATTTCCTCTTCTGTCAAATAAAGAATAAAAAAATCATATCTCCAAAATCAAATCCTTATCCCTCCATCATGAAAAAATGTATATGTAAAGCTCCTTCCAAACCAAATCACTATCTTTCCATTTTGCAAACTTATGCTGATGCATTTAATTCATCTTTGTTTATCAAAGTTATGATATTAAGCTGAGCAACCCACATATCCACGAATATGGAAGGAGAAGATCCATTGGAGTTTGGGTGCACTTCAATACGCTCAATCAATGAGATAAAATATTCTTGCAAAGGAAGGTATAAATTTCGTTAGGTTTATCTTCTCTAGTTTATCTTCCTATGCAAACTTATGCTTCACATTCTGGCACACTCAGTTTATTCCTCAAATTCACATCCCTGAATCTAATGAAGTTTTGTTCATTATTTATTGCTAATCTGGTGTTTTGAGATTTTGCAGATCTGATAGAATTTGGTAAATTATTTTGGTCATTTATCTGGTTAACTGTGTGATCTAGATGTTTTGTCCCAGGGTTTCACCAAGGGTTGGTGTTTCATTCTACAAATCTCCCTTTTATTTTGCAATACATTTTGGAGGTTATAATCCATGGGATTTTATCAATTACAACTCCAAATCCTTTCCAAGGATCAACAGTTCTCAGCCCCCTCACAAACGCTTCCATTTCTATAGCAATGACTAGTAACTATGCTTTATCTGTACAACTTCATAACATTGCACTGACCTCTCCTTTTTTTTGTTCGATCAATATCTTTGTATTTTGAAAGGAATTCTTACTAATCTAATCTTAGATTGGCTCCATCTAATAGTTTTTAAACATAGATTTTTTTTTTCTCAGTCTTTACATTCTTTTGTGTGATTTTTAAATATTTAGTAACATAGCTGATGGTTTGGCATCTTTGAAGGTTTACGATTGTGGGAATGTTTTTTAAATCATGTTGTAGCTAACTCAGTGGCAAATTACAAATAAATCCAAACTACTTTCTTTCATTTGGTATCAGTTTGTTTTTGCTTTTAAAACAATCTCTAACATAATTTTTTTAATATAGTTCTTTAGTTTTAGTTTTAGCATGCCTTTTACTTAGCTTAATTTAACATTTTCTTTAAATTTTAGTTTTTAAGTCTTAATTTAATCTTTATTTTAGTATTTTTTAAAAAATTCCCTTCTAACATTAGTTTTTCAGTTTAGTTTTTCTTGTTAATTTAATTTTTATTTTATTATATTTTTTTAAAACTAACTTTTAACACTAGTTTTCCATTTTAGTTTTAATTTAATTTCACATATTTTTAACATAGTTTTTACATTTTAACATGTTATTTTACTTAGTCATTTTTTATATTTTATTTGTCTTTTTAATCATAAGTTTGCATATTTTTCTTGCCACTAATTCTTTGGTTGCAGACTAAAATCATTTGACGAAGACCAAAATTTTTTTGCAAACTACTAATGTTTGTTGTGTAGTTGTCCATCACTTGACAAAGTTCAAAAAACAAAAAAAAAGCTATTAATACATTTTCTTGCAGGATCATTTGTCGAAGTCATTTTCTTCACTAAATTAGGAAGATCTAATTTAGTTTAGTTGGTTAATGAATTTGTTTGCCATGCTTGTAGGATTTGTGAAGACGCACGCTCTCTCCATACACTTTGCATGACCTTGGAGATAAAAAATCTTGCACTTCCTTTTTCATGTTTAGATTAAATACTAAGGTGGTGCTAACTTGTGTATGCTCTCCCCTTACACCTAGTGTGAACCTGGGAATAAAATACAATTAGTATCTATGTTTCCTATTAAGAAGCCTACTAGGGGATTTCATCACACCCCTACGGACAACCTCAACCATATGTTTTCGTGGGGTATATCAAAGGGGGGAGAGTGAAATCTATACCTCAATCTAGTCACATAGTTATTGGCACAACCTTGGGGCTCTGGGTGATTCCAGACACAAGATGAAGTGACATTTGCTTAATCGCTTATATCACATGCCTTCAATGGACTAGTATTGAAGGACATGTACCTCACAATACCTTACATATATTGAGGACTCCCCTAGAAATCTTGTAATAACCTAGATAAGACCTTTCATTCATTTTATAGTGTGGTACAAGGGATGTGGATTGCCTCCTGAAGTTACTCACCATCGTACCTCCTTGAAGTAGAGATAAAAGTCTTCTTTGGGTAAGGCCTAAAAAACTCCAAGGAAAGGGGTATTGGGTGCAATGCTCTTATCCCTAGCTATCCATTTAGGGTGAAGTGTTCTTAGTTAGGTAAGAACATTGATAGCTATTCCATTGTGTGGGACCACATTACAAAATCTCTCCTACGTGAATAATATCTAGGAATGTTCTCAAGTGATTGGCATGTTTTTTTGACATACCTATAATAGCCACTTGAAGCCATGAAGGTCTTGAACCTTTTGCATCATTTTATACCTTGAAAGTTGTTTCATCCATCATGCTTCTTGATTGTAGTAATCTCTTGATCCAAACTTTTGTTAGATTTCCACCAAATCAACCTTCAGAAAACTTGTAACATTTGGTCAAACTATTTAGGAGTTTATAGAATACACTTGGGATCTATCAACCTATTCCTCACTCTGAAGTCATTCATACTTTCCATACACAATCTTTTGCCATATCATACCATTTTCTAAGTTCCATTTCACCCATCAATCCATTTCACCATCCCTTTAATTTTACTCATAGACTTGAATTTTCTCATTAAACACTTTGAGACTTTGATCTCATCAACCATATTGATCTTATTAAGCTACATCCCAAATCATCCTTGAATCAAAAATCCAAATGGTTAAATCAAGATCTTTTTATCTTTTCATCCTTAGCTTGGCATCTCTCTTGAGATCTCATCAACGTCAAGTAGTGAGTTAATGTGAACTAATTAGCTTAGGAGTCTTGACTGGTCTTGAGTAAGTAAAATCCTTTTCTTACTCCCTATTTTTCTTGAGATCTTTGCTACCTCAAGTGGGAAATGGATAATCCTTAACCTTTTATTTCTTAGGTATTTATCTCTCCTAAGTAGTGAAAGGTATCATCATTTTGTTGCAAGTCTGGGCCTAACTAATGTTGGCATTGATGTCAACATACTCCTGTTGCATTAATGTCAAAGATTGGATGAGTTGTGTGCTAAGGATTTTGAGAAAATTAGCCCTGTCAGAAATACAGAAGAATAGTGAAGACAATAAAGTTCTATGAAGTAAAGATCCCAGCCAGATGAAGATCAGAGTATGTGCATCAAAGGGTTTGTAGATATATGTCTAAAGTTGCTCCAGTCAAGATTTTAGAGATCCGCATGAAGATTTGGAGAAGTTATGGCCATGTGAGTAAAAGTAGTTCTGGGAGCTGTTCAAAGGTGAAAGAGTGACACAAATAGGTCTGGTAAGATCCATAAATGCAATATCATGTTCTGCAGATCTGGTGGCATGTTTGGGAGGTTAATGTGCATTGAAAACTTGATTGGTTCGTGGTTTGGAGATCCACAAGCAATCCTTCTAATATGAGTGATGGCCGACTATGTTCTTGAGGTTCTAGGTGAAGATGCAATTGATTAAAGTAAGTAGAAGTGGTGCAAATGTTCTTTGTGGTTCAAGCAAGCTTGTGGTGGTCTCTATATTGTGTTCAATTCATGTTGGTGGTCTGCATTAAAGATTGAGCTCATGATTGAAGATTTACCTTTGGGAGTTAGTGTTCTTCCTAGTTTTGGTCAACTAGATGATTTGTACATGATGCGGATGATCTTGAAGATTCTTTGCAAAGCATGGCATGTTCCTTGAAGATTATTGAAGTCCCAACTATGTGTGGCTGACAGTGTAGTGATGTGCATGATGTTTTTGTAATAAGTCAAGTTGTATTTTTGTAATTGCTCTATAATAAAATAAGTGTATGGTGTACTAACTTTGATGATCATTCCAAAGTTGATGTCATGTATAAATGAGGGTTGAGAAATTGTTCAAACAAGTGAGAAGTCAAGAGGAGAAGGTGGTAGTGAAGAGGAGTGAAAAGTAGAGCAGAGGTATTGAGCCTAAATAGAACTGACTCAAGCATAGTGAAGATGCTAATCTCCATTTCAAGTATGTAATATTCACATTCTTCTATAGATAGTGTGTCTCCTATAGGTAGTGGGCCTCTTGTGAGAAGTGTGTTTGGGCAATGAGCCCTAATTGGCAAGTGCCATTTTATTCTTCTTATTCTTTTAACAGAGAATACAATCTTAGGTTAGTCACCCCGTGGTTTTTCCTTTAACTGGGTTTTCCACATTAAAATCTTGGTGTTGTATGTGTTGATTTTTTTTCTACTCTTGAATTATTGCATTATGCTTCATGATTGAATCATTGATATGTTGTTGAATTATAAGAAGGTTTTAAGTGAAAAAGGAATAGGATTTTGGTAACAACTGATTCACCCCCCTCTCAGTTGTCTATCCTAAATCCAACAATTGGCATTAGATCTAAGTTCCTCTAGAAGAAGCTTAACTACTTGAGATCTAGGATGTTGACCTATAAGAAGGACAGTCCAAGATTTGATGGAACTAACTTATTCTTTGGAAGAACTGCATTGAATGCCACTTACAATGCATGGGAGATCTATATTAGAATATAACTACAACTAAATACGTTCCCCCAAGGAATGGCCCAACTACTATAGATGAAGTCAAAGATGCAGAGAATAATCTTCAAGCTAAGGAAGCCCTACTAAGTGCCTTGTCTAATTCAGAGCTGATAAATGTTATGGGATTGAAGACTACTTATGAAATTTAGATAAAGCTGGAAACTCTTCATGAAGGAGACAAATACATTAAGTGTGCCAAGCTGTAAAGTCAAAAAGGAAAGTTTGAAAACTTGAAAATGAGTGAAGATGAGAATATCACTTCATTTATGCCAAAATTAAATGAGCTTATATGTGGTATTAGATGTGCTGGTAGAATATTGGATGAAGATGAAATTGTTGCCAAAGTTCTCAGATCCTTACCTCCTTAAAAACACAAATTTGTTGCTATTGAGGAAATTAGATCTTTAACAACTATTACAAGGGATCAATTAGTTGGTAAGATATCTGCATTTGAGTTGGCTAAGTTTGGTGATGCATTCCCCAAGACTGAATCTGCATTCAAAGCTATGGGAAAATAAAAATATGATCCAAGAGAAAGTTCCTCAAAGAAATCAACATGGTATGATAAAGCAAGAAAAAATCTAGAAGAAGATGAGTCAGAAACTGTACAACTTGAAGATCTTATTGCAAGAAGACTACCAAGGGGATCTGGTAAGTATGAAGGAAAATTACCTTTCAAATTTTTTGCCTACAATAAGATTGGTCATTTTGCCTCAAGGTGTCTGGAAAGGTTTTCAAAGCCAAACCCTAATAAGTCAAGGTTTTAGAAGAAATGTTACTATGTTCAAGAAGATGATGATGAAGGAGTAACAGATGATGAATCTAAGATAGGAAACAAATCCGGAAGTGACAAGGTGTTTATTGCCATCAAAGAAGAAGATCCAATGCCTATTGAATATGCCAATCATAATATGATAGAAAGGGCTTTGGCTGCTTAGGTTAAAGAAAAGGATGAATGGGTCATTGACAGTGGATGCTCTCACCATATGATTGGTGACAAGAATAAATTCATAAACCTAGAAAGATATGAAGGTGGAGTTATAAAGTTTGTAGATAATTTTGCTAGCAAAATTAGAGGTAGAGGAACCATTTCTTTTGATGGAATGAACAAAACTAGTAATGTTCTATATGTTGAAGGTCTGAAACATAATATTCTCAGTGTTGGAGAGTTGGTGGACAAAGGCTATGATCTTCGATTCAAAAATGGAAAATCCAAGATCTTTGAAAGCTCTAGAACTAAGATTACATCCGGGACACAGACAAAAGATAATATCTTGCACATGGTTGGTACTGGCAAAAGTTGTTTATTTGTTCAAATAGATCAGAGTCAGTTGTGGCATAGAGAATGTGTTATGTGAATATTAATAATATCATCAAGATAAGAAACACTTAGGTTGTAAGAGATCTTCCAAGACTGGTGAAACCAGTGAATAGCAGTTTGTACAAAGAATGTCAGTTGGGTAAGTAGAACAGAGTCACATTCAAAAGTAAGGAACAATCTTCAACCAGATTGTTAGACTTGGTGTACACTAATCTATGTGGTCCAAAAAGAACCAGGAGTCTTCAAGGAGATATATAATTTATGTTGCTAATTGATGACCATTATCGGATGATGTGGGTGACCTTCTTGAAGGAGAAATCTAAAGCACTTGAGAAATTTAAAATATTCAAGGCTATGGTAGAGAATGAAACTAGAATAAACATAAAATGTCTTAGGTTTGATAGAGGTGGAGAATTCACATTTGGAGAGTTCATATCATTCTGTGAGAAACATGGGATAAAGAGGTAGTTATCAGCTCCAAGGACTCCATAGCAGAATGGAGTAGTTGAGAGAAAGAACCAAACCATCCAAGAAGCATCTAGAATCATGATGATGGAAGAAAATGTTCCTCAGATCTATTGGAGAGAAGCTGTAAGCACTACTATCTATACTCTTAATCAGGTACAAATTAGAGGCAATACTGGTAAGACTCCTTATGAACTTTGGTTTGGCATCACTCTTACTATGAAGTATTTCAGAGTCTTTGGTAGTAAATGCTATATCAAAAGAGATGAAGACCTTGGCAAGTTTGATGCTAGAAGTGATGAAGGTATATTCTTGGGATATTCTACTCAAAGAAAAACATACTAGTGTTATAACAAGAGATTGAGAAAGATTGTAGAAAGTACAAATGTAAAGGTTGATGAAGGCATGGAAAATCCATCAAGGTATTATGAGCATGAAGCAGATGATCAGAATAATATCTTAGACCAAGAAGAACAAGTCCCAACTCTAGCTCAGATTTAGACTGATCCAGAGATTTCAGAAATACAAGAAGAAGAGACAAGGTTGGATGAACCTGCCCAAGAATTACAAGTATAAGAGAATCCCAAAACTCCCAAGTATGTAAGACTGAATCATTTTGAAGATCAGATCATAGGAGATAGAAGCAAAGGTGTTCAAAGAAGAAGAAATATTTCTCAAGATTTAGTGAGTACTATTTGATTTCAAAAATTGAACCAAAAATAGTAAGTGAAGAATGCATTGATGAAAGTTGGGTTAAGGAAATGGAGGAAGATTTGATGCAGATTGAAAAGAATCACACTTGGGATCTTGTTCCTAGACCTAAGGACAAAAATGTGATTGGGACTAAGTGGGTCTTCTAGAATAAACTGAATGAAGATGGTGATGTAGTAAGAAACAAAGCCAGATTGGTCTATAAGGGTTACTCTCAAGTAGAAGGAGTTGACTTTGAAGAAACTTTTGCTCTGGTGGCAAGAATTGAAGCAGTCAAATTATTTCTTGCCTTCACTACCTTCAAACATTTCAAGGTATATCAGATGGATGTCAAGTCTACTTTCTTAAATGGTGACTTGGAAGAAGAGGTATATATTGAGCAACCGAATGGATTTAAATTGTTTGATCATGGAGATATGGTCTGCAAATTGAAGAAGGCATTGTATGGACTCAAACAAGCCCCAATAGCCTAGTATGAAAGATTGGACAAACATCTTTTGAAGATTGGTTTCAACAAAGGTACTGCTGATAGTAATCTATATTTTAATGTTGATCATGAAAATATCTTGATTGTTGAAGTATTTGTTGATGATATTATTTTTGGAGGGAAAGACAGTATGTGCAAAACTTCTAAAAATTGAATGCAAAGTGAATTCGAGATGTCTAGGTTTGGGGAAATAAATTTCTTCTTGGGTCTGCAAATCACTCAAACAAAGAAAGGAATCTTCATATCACAAACTAAATATGTAAAAGAATTGTTGAAGAAATTTGTGATGGAAGATTCAAAGGCAATGAATACTCCCATGGCAACTGGATGTAAACTAAGTAAAGATGATGAATCCCCTAAGGCTGATTAGAAAAAGTACAGGTCAATGATTGGAGGACTGCTCTACCTTACTCAAACTAGACTTGATATTATGAATGTTGTTGGTCTTGTTGCCAGATTCCAAGCTGAGCCTAGAGAGTCTCATGTCATGGCAATCAAAAGAATTCTCAGGTATTTAAAGGGAACAGTTGAGTATGGATTATGGTATCCTAAGGATCATGATTTCTCTCTTCATGCATATACAGATGCTGATTGGGCAGGAGATGTGGATGACTAGAAGAGTACTAATGGTGGTGCATTCTTTTTAGGAAAAATATTGGTTTCTTGGCTAAGAAAGAAATGAGAAGCAATATCTTTGTCCACTACAGAAGAAGAGTATATTATAGCAATAGGCAGTTGCACTCAAGTAATGTGGACGAAACAAATGTTAAGAGACATCAAAGTGGAGTATGAAGAACCTATCACAATCTTCTGTGATAATTCAAGTGCAATAAACATATCAAAAAATCTAGTGTTTCATTCAAAGACAAAACATATATCCATCAAGCCCCACTTTTTGAGAGCACAGGTGAACAAGAATGAAAATAGATTAGAGTTTGTGCCCTCAAAGGATCAGATTGCAGACATTTTTACCAGACCTCTACCTAAGGACACTTTTGAGTATCTCAGGGAGAAGTTAAGGGTTATTACCCCTCTATTTTTGAATTAAGGTACACTGATGTGCATCAGTTTGGTGGATCCCACAATCATATCTTGTGATTCGGATTGATGTTAGGAGGCTGCTACTCAGGGGGAGTAGTTAGTAAGATTTTGAAGTATGAGAAGTGGTTGCAAGTATGTGCCCTTTGTCATTGATGTCAAAGGAGGGAGAGAAGATAGGTGAAAAATAAAAAGTGGTTGTTGATCAAAGGGGAGTAGTAAAAGAAGAGAACACATGTGAATGGTTGACCGGTGATAGGGGGAGCTATGTCAGTTAGTGAGGAAAATTTCTTGTCTTGATGGTTAAAATAGTTTTTACATAATATGTTGCCATCAATGACAAAGGGGGAGATTGTAGCAAGTCTGGGCCTAACTAGTATTGTCATTGATGTCAACATACTCCTGTTGCATTAATGTCAAAGATTGGATGAGTTGTGTGCTGAGGATATTGAGAAAATTAGCCCTATTAGAAAAAAAGAACAGTGAAGATAATGAAGTTCTATGAAGTAAAGATCCCAGCTAGATGAAGATAAAAGTATGTGCATCAAAGGGTTTGTAGATATATGTCTGAAGTTGCTCTAGTAAAGATTTCAGAGGTCCACATGAAGATTTTGAGAAGTTATGGCCATGTGAATAAAACTAGTTCTGGCAGTTGTTCAGAGGTGACAGAGTGACACAAATAGGTCCAGTAAGATCTGGAAATGTAATATCATGTTCTACAAATCTGGTGACATGTTTGGGAGGTTAATGTACATTGACAACTTGATTGGTTCATGGTTTGGAGATCCGCAAGAAATCCTTCTAATGTGACAGTGATGGCCGACTATGTTCCTGAGGTTATGAGCGAAGATGCGATTGATTATAGTAAGTAGAAGTGGTGCGGATGTTATTTGTGATTCAAGCAAGCTTGTGGTGGTCTCTAGATTGTGTCCAGTTCATGTTGGCGATTCGCATTGAAGATTGAGCTCATGATTGAAGATTTACCTACGAGAGTTAGTGTTCTTCCCAATTTTAGCCAATTGGATGATTTGTTCATGTTGTGGATGATCTGGAAGATGCTTTACGAAGCATGGCATGTTCCTCGAAGATTATTGAAGTCCCAACTATGTGTGGTTGACAGTGTAGTGATGTGCATGAAGTTTTTGTAATAAGTCAAGTTGTATTTTTGTAATTGCTTTGTAATAAAATAAGTCTATGATGTGTCGACTTTCATGATCATTCCAAATTTAATGTCATGTATAAATAATAGTTGAGAAGTTGTTCAAACAAGTGAGAAGTCAAGAGGAGAAGGTGGTACTAAAGAGGAGCGAAAAGTAGAGTAGAGGTATTGACCCTAAATGGAACTAACTCAAGCATAGTGAAGTTGCTAATCTCCAGTTCAAGTATGTAATATTCATATTCTTCTGTAGATAGTGTGTCTCCTATAGGCAGTGGGCCTCTTGTGAGTAGTGTGCTTGGGCAGTGAACTCTAATTGGCAAGTGCCATTTTATTCTTCTTATTCTTTTAATAGAGAATACAATCTTGGTGAAAGGAAGCTAGGTGTGCAGAAATTGCCTCCTACACTAATCTAATAAGGGGAGAGCTATGTAAATTCAATTTAATCCTAACTATTATAGCAATGTTAAACCATTAACATGAGATTTGCAGCAATACACATAGAACCAGAAAGAAGATAGAAGAAGAGAGACAAGATATACGGTGGGGAAAACCCTTATCAGGTGAAAAACCCCACACTCAAAAACCTGTACAATGTATTAACAAATTTGAAAGTTGTTTACAATACACTTGCAATGCAAGCTTCAATGGTCTTTAACACTCATTTCTAGAGTCAATCTAGCAGCATAACAATACCTATAAAACCTGTACTACATTTTCTCCTCCAAGCACCTATTTATATAGAATATACAAGGCAATATGGGACCTATCTTGGAATGGGTGTACAACTTGGCATCATGGCCCAAAATGCATGCCTAGGGACACTTGGTCAACATTGTAGAATGTTCCTAACACTTTTCCATAGCTCCCATCCCAAAGAATTCACCTAGTTCCAAAATGGGCTATGACAGATGCTCTTACGACTCTTATGACCGTCATAGAATCTGTCATAGCAATTACAACTTACAGATGTAAGAGAATCTGTCATACATAGGCTATAAATATTATATTCTCTTACAACATGTCATAGTCCACCTAGGGGTGCCCAAATATGCCTTTTTGAAAGATGCTTCATGACACATTTCCTCACCTATCTTGTAGACTTGTATTCTCGACTCATACATGTCATAACTTCGTCATAGGAATATGTCATGACCTTTACAATCAATATTCCCTTACACAACATCCAAGTTGCTAACAGATGGAAAAATTTTCCTACCACAAAGTGGGATGCCTATCTCCTCAAGTGAGGACAAAATTACAAGTTGTCATCTTCCAGATAGGATGACACATCACCATGCCACATTGTACAATATGACAATATGGAATTTACAATTATTTACAACATAGGCAATGAATTAATAAATACAAACATAAATAATGCAAGGAACTACCAAGGTTGAGACACCTTAATTCCCAACATTCCCCCACTTGACGAACACCTTGTAAGAGCCAATAGAAAAATAAGATTTAATTGCTATAGGCCAAGAGGCCCATAGACTCTGAACACCATATGAACTTCTCTATTCTCACTATCTTCATCAATGCATCTGCAACATTCTTCAAAGTATCTACCTTCTCTAAATTACCTTCCCATCCTACACCATGTCTCACATGAAGTGAAACTGCACATCAATGTGCTTTGTTCTGGGATGGAAAGTTGGATTCTTCGCAAGGCAAATGGCACTCTGACTATCAGAACTGATCGTAATTTGACCTGCATCAACACCAATATCTGAACACAATCTCTTAAGCCAAATGGCTTCCTTACAAGCATGAGTTGCTTCCATATACTTAGCTTCTATTGTGGACAAAGAAACCACAGGTTGTCATTTACTCATCCAACTAATAACACCACCAAATAGTGTAAACACATAAGCACCAGTGGATCTCATGCTGTCAATGTCACCTACCCAATCTGAATCCACAAATCCATGAATATCAATAGAATGTGAAGGTGTTGTAACATTACCATGATAGCATATGGAATACTCAGAAGTACCCCTCAGATATTTGAACACTCACTCAACTGCATTCCAATGAACTCATCCAGATTAGCCATAAATTGACTAAGGACTCCCATTGCTTAGGTAATGTCTGGTCTTGTGCAGACCATAGCATACATCAAACTGCCAACAACACTAGCATAAGGTACTCTTCTCATGTCCTCCACCTCACTAGGAGATTTTAGACAATCCTCAATAGACAACTTTGTCTCCAAAGAAATAGGAACACACAATGGTCTACAATCTCCCATGCTGAACCTGTCCAACACGGTCTTCACATACTTACTTTGGCTTAACCAATGTTTTTGGTTAGTTCTGTCTCTTCTAATTTCCATTCCTAGAATGTACTTGGCTGCCCATAAATCTTTCATTTCAAACTATGCTGACAACTGAGATTTAAAATCAGAAATCATATTCTTACCCTTCCCAATGAGCAACATATCATCAACATACAATGCAATAATGAGAATATGATCACCATCAAACTTATAATACACACAGTGATCCGATTTCGATCTCACAAATCTAATTGACAACACAAAGGCATAAAAATTCAAGTACCACTTCCTAAGAGAATGCTTCAAACCACACAAAGACTTCTTTTATTTGCAAACAAAATTTTCTTTATCTTTCACCATGTAATTTGCTCTGGCTGTGACATGTAGATTTCTTCCTCCAAGTCACCATAAAGGAAAGTTGTCTTAACATTCATCTATTCTACCTCCAAGTCATAAGCTGCTACAAGAGACAACAGGAATCAAATGGATGTTATCTTTGTAATGGGAGAGAAGATCTCACCATAATCTATAACCTCCACTTGTGAATACCGCTTCATAACTAATCTAGCCTTATACTTCTCAACACTACCATCTATGCCAAATTTCTTCTTGAACACCCATTTGCATCCAATGGGTTTCCATCCATGAGGCAAAGGCACCAAGTCCCAAGTTAGATTCTTTTCCAAAGAAGCCATGACACAAAGCCGTGTATGGAAGCACGCACAACAGGTGAAAACCTAAAGTTCTTTCACTCTTGTCAGCAAAAATTATCTAATGTCCTTCCAGTATGCTTATTGGCAAAAAATAACTACTATCGGCATCCACACTAAGCTTCATTTCAATGCCTAGAGTCTCCCCGACACATTCAGGTTTGAAAGTCAAAAGTGTGTAGAACTGTCACTGTGGTTGAACCCTTGAACCACGCAAACCAACAAACTCTCATTGAACTCACTGAATTCATTGAATTGGTTCAACCATCGATTCAACTGTCAGTAATACTCACTGCTACCTCTGTCGAACTGCAGGAGCCTTTGAACCAAATGTTCAGTTGAACTGTTGAACCTTTGAACCGGTTCAACCGTTTGGTTCAACCAAAGGTTTTCTTCGCCCAACACGTAGACTTATCAGTGTAACTTGATGTTATATTAAGCTAATTACCTTACTCCGCCTCCCATTGAACCAACTGAACTCTTGAACCTTTGAACTTGGTTCAACCATGGGAAACAAAAAACATCAACAACACTTCACTTTCGAAAGAGCATTTTCTAACCCTCCATTTCCAGTTCCTTCATCAATCAAACTGGACATTCTGAATGTGATATACATGTAAACTATATATCCAATTAAGCACTACAGAATTTCACCAACTTAGTTTGCTGAAACCCTTGCAATTTCACAGACTGATTTCTCCTGCGAACATACGAAATTTTATACTCTGTCAACCTAGCACATGCAGATGCTAGGGTTTGTCCAGCATGCTACAAATGACCCTGTCAACCAGAAATAAATAGAAAATGCAAAACACAAACATAAACTAATATACACAGCCATTCCACCAATTACGAAGTAACCCAACCAGTGGAATGGACTAAGAGTCCATCTTGATTCCAAAATAGAAAATCGACTGTGCAAGGAATTCAAATTAGAAACACAAACAAGATCTTCTTATTGCTTTCAGAAATGAATATAGATATTATGGTTCACAATTGCACTCCTCAATACAATTCAATCTCCTATTGTGTTTACCATATGCATTCTATATATCCTCTAATTGACCTGATCTAGGGTATTTATCTACTCACTAAAAGTAGTACAAAAATAATTCCTAGCGGCTGGGAAACAATTCCAAGTGGCTGGGAGTCAACAACCTCCAACAAACTCTAACTAACGAACAACCTTGTCATTATAGATTGACAACTGTCATGCACAAAAACCTAGATGCAACTACAATAACACAAATTGGTCAAACTGACCTTATTACATTGCATAAGACATAACACATTAAGATCTTAGTCTTCTCCCTTAGGTGTATAATTGACTTGTTGAAGGGGTGCTCCTGCACCATACTTCCTAAGAGAAGAAAACTCAAGTCCACTTCAGATGAGAGTTTGAAGATCTGCACCCTATTTTATGATCTATTCTTTAGTCATCCAAATTGCCTCTGAATCAAGTTTCCCTTGCCAAGCTACCAAGTACTCCATATACTCTTTGTTCCTGGTCTTCTTTGCCACTCTGGAGTCTAAAATCATCTTCAATTTTGGTGGATCATGGGTAGGAATATCATCATCTACTGTACCCTGCAATGGTTCCTATTCTACATCTACATTATGTTTGTATGGAGTTAAATCACATACATTGAAAATAGGTGACAATCCAAGATCAGGAGGAAGTTGGATCTCATAAGCATTATGTCCACATTTCTTCAAAATCTGACATGGTCCAATCTTCCTCTGCATTAGTTTGGTATATTTACCTTTTGGAAGCCTTTCCTTCTTCAGATGAACCCACACCAAATCTCCAACATCAAATTGTACATCTCTCTTCTTCTTATCAGCATAGGCTTTGTACTTCAATGTGGTTTGCTGGAGTTGGTTCTTGACTTGATCATGCACCTCTTTTATGGCTGCTACAAAAGCTTCTCCATCTACACTAATAGATTCTCCTGCAGGTAAATCTCTTAACTCCAAAATACCTCTTGGATGAATACCATATACCACCTGAAAAGGTGATTTCCCTATACTCCTATTGATGGTGTCATTATAGGAAAATTCTGCTTGTGGTAGGATGTTATCCCACTTCTCTCCATGTTGTCTTGTCAAACATCTTAGCAGATTTCCCAATGAACGGTTAACCACTTTAGTCTATCTATCTGTCTGAGGATGATAAGCTGACGAGAAAGATAAATTGGTTCCAAGAGTCTTCCAAAGAGTCCTCCAAAAATGGCCAACAAATTTCACATCTCTATCTAACACTATGCTCAATGGAAATCCATGTATCCTCACTATTTCCTTGAAAAATAGGTCTGCAACATATGAAGCATCACCAGTGGTTTTGCATGGCAAGAAATGTGCCATTTTACTGAATCTGTCTACTACAACAAAAACACTGTCATAGCCCTTCCTTGATCTAGGCAAACCCAATACAAAGTCCATGCTTATACTCTCTCATGGCCTAGAAGGAATGGACAGTGGCTGATATAAACCTACATTAGTAGATCTCCCTTTAGCTTTCTGACATATCACACATGTCTCCACAAATCTTCTCACATCTGACTGTAACTCAGGCCAATATTAATGTCTCTTGACAAGATCAATGGTCTTATCTAGACCAAAATGTCCTGCCATAGCCCCATAATGTTTCTCCCTAATAATGTTCAGTCTCATAGAACACCATGGAATGCACAACTATCCACCCTTGAAAAGTAATCCATCTTGGATCAGAAATTTAGAGAATTCAGCATGATATTTGTCTCCAAAAGAAGTACAGACTTTGTAGATCTCTCCAAAGTCTTCATCAACATCATACATAGTCCTTAAGGAATCAATACCAACACTCTCCAATTGAATCTGATTGATAGTGAGAGCCCTCCTACTCAAAGCATCTACTACCTTGTTCTTGACCCCTTTCTTGTGCTTGAGTGTGAAAGTGAAAGCTTGCAAAGTCTCCACCCACTTCATGTGTCTGTGGTTTAGCTTCTCTTGACTGTTTATGAAACTAAGGGCCTGATTGTCTATAAACACTATGAATTCTTTTGGCATCAAGTAATGCCTCCACTTTTTGAGTGACTGGACTAGAGCATACATCTCCAAATCATAGGATGAGTATCTCTTCTTAGAATCATTTAGTTTCTCATTGAAAAATGCAATAGGCCTACCTTCTTGACTGAGTATAGCTCCAATTGCCATGTGACTTGCATTACATTCTACCTAAAAAATCTTGTTGAAATCTGGAAGTGTAAGGAATGGCTGTTGTGCCATCTTCTTCTTCAATGTCTCAAATGAATCATCTGCTTCCTTTGTCCAAGTGAATTTGCACTTCTATCCTTTTATGGTTTCAAGTATGGGTGCACAAACATGACTAAACCCTTTTATAAACTTTCTATAGAAGGTTGCTAACCCATGGAAACTTCTGACATCATTCATGGTTCTAGGAGTTGGCCAAGACAATATGGCACTTACCTTTTCTTGATCCATTTTTAGTTTGCCTTGTGAGATGACAAAACCCATGTAGATGATCTCCTCCTGCATGAACAAACATTTCTCCAAGTTGATCATTAGTTGTTCTTCATGTAACCATTTGAGAACCAGGTCTATATGTTTGAGATGCTCTTCCCTTGTATTACTAAAAATTAGAATGACATCTAGATATACTATGACAAATTTGCCTATAAATTATCTCAAGACCTCATTCATCAACCTCATAAAGGTACTGGGGGCATTGGACAAACCAAAAGATATGACCATCCACTCATATAACCCATCATTGATCTTAAATGTGGTTTTCCATTCATCTCCTAGCCTAATCCTAATTTGATGATATCCACTCTTTAAATCTATTTTTGTGAAATATTTAGCACCTCCCAAGCAATCAAGCAAATCTTCTATCCTTGGGATTGGGAATCTATACCTAATTGTTATCTTGTTAATAGCCCTAGAATTGGTACAAAGCCTCCAAGTGCCTTCCTTCTTTGGTGCTAATACAACCAGTACTGCACATGGGCTTAAACTTTTACCAATTAGGCCTGTTTCCAACAACTCCTCAATTTGCCCTGCTAGCTCTGCATTCTGTTATGGGATAAGCTTGTATACTGCCTTGTTTGGTAGTGTATATCCTGGGATCAGATCTATGCAATGGCTGATGTCCCTTATAGGTGGTAGGGATCTTGGCATTCCATCAGAGATGATGCCTTTGTACTTATCCAATAGCTTACCTTCTACCATCATTACCTTGACTTCTTTTCCTTTTGATTATACCTCCTTCTCCATCAATGGTAGTAACTCTATCACCCTATCATCCTTGGTGATTGAATATGTGTTCCTAACCCCATCATGTTGTGTTCTCAAGTCATATTGCCATGGTCTTCCAAATAGGAGATGGAGAGCATCCATCTGAGCTATGCCAAAAAGTAATCTGTCCTTATATAGTCCAATTTGAAATTCCACCCAAGCCCGCTCTTCCACAACTGTTTGTTGTCCTTGAGTGAGCCATGAGATTTTGTATGGACAAGGATGTGGTAATCTTCTAAGCTTAATCTTTTCTACCATTTCAATGGACACAAAATTCTCAGTAGATCCAGAGTCAATCAGAACTTTACATACCTTTCCTCCTGTCTTGCAAGTAGCTTTGAAAAGAGATTTTCTTTGTGGGGGTTCTCTATCAGGCACCTTCATGGTGGTCATTGCTCTCCTATTCATCAAATATTCTCTTGTCTCAGGATATCCATAACCATCAAGAGCATTCACACTTTGATAAGTTTTTGAGCCTGTCGTACTTTGACAGTCAGATTCTTGAATTAGATTTGTCCTTCTTTCTCCCATTGAACTTGTTGCTTTTTCTAGACATCTACTGGCTATATGGCCTTCCTGATTGCAATTATAACATCTAAGAGGTCCTCTGTCCTGACATCTTCCTCTGAATGGTGGTCTTTTACCCCTAAACTTTCCTTTTTGATCATAACAACCTCTTTGAGTTTGACTGTTGTCTCCTTTGCTACTCTCTTGATTGGATTCACCTTGGTGTCCAAATCCATGTCCTCTGCCTCTGAAAGGACTCCTTCCCCCTCTTTGTTGTCTTCCTTTTCCTCTACTATTATTCTCTTGTCTTCTCTTTAATTTTTCTTCCACCTTGAGTACCAATTGGTAGCACTTCTGAACTGTGTCTGGATTATGCAGATTTAAATCTTCTTGGATGGTAATTCTCAACCCATTGAGATACCTTGCTACCCTCTCTTCCTCATTCTCCTTCACCTTTGTCTTGACACATAGTTTCATGAATTCTTCAGTGTATAAACTAACGTCTAACTTCTTCTACTTCAAATTTTGTCTCCTCTTATGTAATTGGATGTTGTAATCCAACGGAACATAGGCTTCCTTCACTAAAGCCACCATCTTCTTCCAAGTAGTAACCCTGTGCTTTCCCTCATTCACCCTATCATCTTGGATGAAATTCCACCAAGTTAGTGCAGCCTCTTTCATTTTGGATTGGGCCATCTTCACCCTTTGATGGTCTGGTATTTCCTTTGTTTCAAAGAAATTATTCAGGGATTCTATCCACTCCATCACTGAATCAAGAACCATTTTCCCTGTAAATACTGGCAGGTCCAGTTTCATATCCATGGTCGTTTGTTCCATGGATTTAAGGGTGTTGAGGAAGGGCCTCTGGTCCGTAGAAACCTCCGTCATTTCTTGCCTAGGGATTTCCTCTTTATCCATGTCTTCTTCGCTAGAATATTTTTTTACCTTTCCTATTTTGCCCAACTTCTCTAACTCATATTTCAAAGCCTGATTCTATGCTTTGACTACTTTGCTCTCTGTAATTTGTTTATTTACTAGGACAACCAACTTAGCATTGGTCATCCTTGCTGGGAACTCTTGTGATCTCTATTCATCTGACATCTTGTCTTCTTCTTCTTCCCAAAAGATACAACCTTTTCTCTAATACCACTATGATACAGAGCCGCGTACAGAAGCGCACACAACAGGTGAAAACTTGAAGTTCCTTCACTCCTATCAGCAAAAATTATCTAATGTCCTTCCGGTATACTTATCAGCAAAAAAATAACTACTATTGGCATCCACGCTAAGCTTCATTTCGATGCCTACAGTCTCCCCGACACATTCGGGTTCGAAAGTCAAAAGTGTGCCGAACTGTCACTGTGATTAAACCCTTGAACCATGCGAACCGACGAACCCTCATTAAACTCACTGAATTCATTGAACTGTTGAACTATTGAACTAGTTCAACCGTCAGTTCAACTATCAGTAATACTCACTACTACCTCCATCGAATCGCGGGAGCCTTTGAACCAAATTCTCGGTTGAACCATTGAACCTTTGAACCGGTTCAACCAAAGGTTTTCTTTGCCCAATACTTAGACTTATTGGCATAACTTGATGTTATATTAAGCCGATTACCTTACTTCACCTCCCATTAAACCAACTAAACTCTTGAACCTTTGAACTTGGTTCAACCATGGGAAACACAAAACATCAACAACACTTCACTTTTGAAAGAGCATTTTCTAACCCTCCATTGCCGGTTCCTTCACCAATCAAACCAGTCATTCTAAATGTGATATACATGTAATTAAGCACTACGGAATTTTGCCAACTTAGTTTGCTGAAACCCTTTCAATTTCATAGACCGATTTCTCCTGTGAACATACATAATTTTACACTCTATCAACCTAGCACATGTGAATGCTAGTGTTTGTCTAGCATGCTGCAAATGACCTTGTCAACCAGAAACAAATAGAAAATGCAAAACACAAACATAAACTAATATACACAGCCATTCCACTGATTACGAAGTAATCCAACTGGTGGAATGGACTAAGAGTCCATCTCGATTCCAAAATAGAAAATTGACTGTGCAAGGAATTCAAATCAAAAACACAAACATGATCTTATTGCTTTTAGAAATGAATATAGATATTCTGGTTCACAATTGCACTCCTCAATACAATTCAATCTCGTGCTATGTTTACCATATGCATTCTATATATCCTCTAATTGACTTGATCTAGGGTATTTATCTACTCACTAAGAGTAGTACAGAAATGATTCCCAGCAGCTAGGAGACAATTCCAAGCGGCTGGGAGTCAACAACCTCCAACAACCTCTAACTAATGAACAACCTTCTCATTACAAATCGACAAGTGTCGTGCACAGAAACCTAGATGCAACTACAATAACAGAAATTGGTCAAACTGGCCTTATTACATTGCATAAGACATAACACATTAAGATCTTAGTCTTCTCCCTTAGGTGTATAATTAACTTGTTGAAGGGGTGCTCCTGCACCAAGCCATCTCATCCTCAATGGCCTCCTTCCAGGAACCTACATCTTTCATATCCAAAGTGTTCTAGGTTCATCACTGTTAGTAATCAAAGCATAAGCACAACTAGAATCAAGCAATGTAAAAACAAACCTTTCAGGTTGCTTTCTTATTCATGTAGACCTCCTTAAGAGCTGAGGTTGAGGTTCAGCTTCTTCATCTAAGCTTTCAGAGCTGCTAGAGC
Source organism: Cunninghamia lanceolata (assembly GCA_027924645.1). Lineage (NCBI taxonomy): Eukaryota > Viridiplantae > Streptophyta > Pinopsida > Cupressales > Cupressaceae > Cunninghamia > Cunninghamia lanceolata. The sequence continues at coordinate 1,095,349 of BSBN01000413.1, forward strand.
TTTCCTCATCATTAGGTCCAACATTGTCTTTTTGTTCAGTCTTCTCAGGGGTAGCAGGAAACTGAACAACATCCTCTTTCTTTTCTTTTTTTTTTCTGGCAGTAAAACAGTGGAAGAAGGTGTAAGCTCTCTGAAGATGACCCTTCTACTATACAACACTTTTTCAGCCATAGGGTCCCAAAGCTTGTATCCTTTCACACTGACACCATAGCCAATGAAGATACACTTAATAGCCTTGTTCTCTAGTTTTGACTGCTTCTCCCTAGGCACATGTGCATATGCCTCACAACCAAAAACATAGAGATGTCTTACTAAAGGCTTTCTACCAGACCACACCTCCATGGGTGTCTTACTAACAAGAGCTAATGTAGGAGATCTATTTACCAGATAGCAAGAAGTGGCAATAGCTTCAACCCAAAACTTTTATTCTAGGCTAGTTCCACTAAGCATACTCCTAGCCTTCTCCATCAGTGTCCTGTTCATTCTCTCTGCAACTCCATTTTTCTATGGAGTGTATGGAGTTGTCTTATGCCTTTCAATCCCAAGTTCCTTGCAATATTTATCAAATTCTATAGAACAAAACTCACCACCATTGTCAGTTCTCAAACATTTAATCTTTTTACCAATCTGATTTTTAGCAAAAGCTTTAAACTCTTTAAACTTGCTATAGACTTCATATTTGCTTCTGAGAAAATAAATCCATGTCCTTCTACTATAGTCATCTATAAAATATACAAAATATACAAATTTGATAATGAAGGAACATTAACAGGAACCAAATAAATCAAAATGAACAAGGTCCAAAACACCAGAGGACTTATGAGAACTCGAGTAAAACTAAACATGGATTTGTTTTCTATATATGCAATGTTCGCAAAAGTCAAACTCAAGATTACAATCATCTAACCCCTCAATGAGGTTCTTATTTTTCAGAGTACATAGACCCTTCTCACCATTGTGGCCAAATCTCTTATGCCATAACATTGTCTTTTCCGTAGGAAGCTTAACTTCTAAGGCATGATTACAACCATTAGGACTAGATACATCAAATTTCTTCACTGCTCATTCAGATGGTGGGGATGAAGTGATTGCTGCCCTCTTCCTTAGGTCAAAAGAACTATTGCATTGTGAAATGCATGCCTCCAGCTGAAACAGAGTACCTCTCCTAGTACCCTTAGCAAGCACCATAGCTCCTCTAGTCATCTTGCATCCTTCTTTCAAAAAGATAGCCTACACACCTGCATCATTCAACATACTTATAGAAAGCAGGTTCTGTGCTAAACCTAGGATGTGCATAACCCCAGAGATCCCCTTCACTCATCCATCAAGGAATCGAATAGAGACTCTTCCTTAACCAACAATCTTCAGATGAGAGTCATAACCCAGATACACCTTTCCACCATCAAACTCCTCATACTTCATAAACCAGTCTCGGTGCGAGGTCATGTGGAGTTGTTGTGTGGTTACACAACACGCCCCATTTTTGACTTGGCAAAATAGGGACCCAACTTCTTTTGGCTTGGTTTGTGTTTCTTGCTTTCTGGCGGTTTGGTAAAAATCAATCAAGTGCATCATCATGTTGAGTCAGGATGAGGTAAGTCCCTAGTATGAGGTCAGTTTGTCAAAATTCATATTTCATATCTGGGACCTCATATTCTGAAAGAACATTAAATTTCATGCAGGTTTGCCTTTTACATCACCCTGATATTCATCAGGATATGAGAGTTATGAACAATCAAAGTCTTGGTCAAACCTGATATTCGCAAGAAGGGGGTCATATTTTATAACCTCAGTCATGTTTTGAACATCATCATCATATTTGAGACATCCCCTGATATATCATGTGGCTCAAATATCTGGATGTCAATTTTAGGCGGTAGTAAGTCTTTCCCGTCAAGCGGTCTTTTATACCGCGAACATCATGTTTCAAATATAACCCGATATTTGTTAATATCCTCCTGACGTGAAATATCACCCTTAGCAAATATCCTGATGACATCATCTGAATACGATAAACGAAGAAACAAACATCCTGATGACATCATCATCATATTTACATTACGACAGGATATTTTACAAACATGATCATGTTCACCCAATATGATGATGACGTCATAAGACATTTCCGATACAAAGAACAAATATCATGATGACGTCATCCCAATATTCTGAAAGGGAGACAAGTCATGTTTCGAACATCATCATCTTATTTTGTAACATCACCTGATAAACCGAAATACCCTCTTGATGTGCTAAATTAAACGAAAGGTGCATTGTTACCCGAATCTTGTCGCGATAACAATTTCAAGACTAGGGAGGATGATATTGAAACTCAACCCGATATTTGTGAATATCATCCTGCCCTCATGATATCTTGTCATATGGATATCCCCCCACTCCCTCTATCGCCATTATCATTAAATGTGCGCGGATATGGTAGGTGATTCCCGCCGACCCCGGAACCCAATGAAATACCTGGCGAGATCCTGAGTTTTTGCACGAATGATCAAAGATTGCAATCTAACTTGTCAGAGTTGCCCTAAATTTACCCTAAATGCAAGGTTAAAAGGTAATTCAACTGCCATTGTTACATTTACCTGCGTTAAAATTGTTTTACAGAGCACCAGCCTCCATATCTGCATAACAGCTACCGTTGCGCAATTCGAGCTCACAAACAGAAGGAAGGAAGTGATCAGCAGTTGAATCAAGAGCGTCTTGATGATATACTAGTATAATGGAAAATCTGCATAACCAGGTAAGTAAATTGAAACCCTCATCATGTTTTTTCTATATGATTGTGTAAGTTCTGGTTATGCATCCATATGAGTAAGTAATGTTGAAATTGATGCTTAGGCATGATGATTGCAATATGTATGCATGTATATCCCTTTTTGTGAGAAGAGATGTTGTTAATTGCAGGTATTCATGGCTGAAAAATGATTGATCAAGAGTCAGGAGGAATTCAGCAGGCCTATGTTCTCTTCTCAGAGAGGGGTCCTGTTCAAAAATGGAGCAATTACAGACACCCATCAGGGGATTACCAGCTTGGAAGCCTGGTCAGCCAAGCTAAATGATGGACATGACAAGAGTCCGGTATTGGATGTAGTGTTTGTATCAGGTATGTGGAACGCTGCTGGCTTCCCATACTCCATGGAGTCTCCGGAGCTCGTCATTGAGTGCGCCCAGAATCATAACCCTCAGATGAGGCAGGTGGTGAAGCATGGGAAAGTGTATGCAGACCTATTCATCAAAGGTCTCTCCCAGACATTTGGACTGCCAATAGGCAGTAAGGTAAAGAGTGTAGACTTGAAGAAGTCTGAAAGAGAATACGAGGCCAACAAGAAGGTAGCTAGAAAGAACATGTATGCTTGGCAGGCTGAGAACAGCACATACAATGCAGCGGCCAAGCTTCCTGTGCACATGTTCAAGTTTGATTTCAATGAGGAGTATCAGTACGTGATTGCCCTCCTGATCATGGTGACTGGCCAGCCTGATACTGGTGAATTTAGAGATTGGATGTACGGAATCATAATGATGTGTCTGTATGCAGATATCAAGCCACTGTGGGGCCAAATAATAAGTGACGCTCTGCACGAGCAGCTGATGAACCTGGGAGGTTCAGATTGTACATTCTACAAGACATCTTATATTGTTTATTCTTGTGCTTATAGAGGCACTTTTGATGCTTTAGTCACAGATGGAAAACTGATAGGCACAAATGCAGCATATATCTGGGATCATCATCCCCAGCTGCAAAGAACCAATTATCTCAAGGACTACAAACTGGTCAATGATGCATTCTCTATGCATCTGGTAAGGACCATGGAAGAAGATAGAACAAAGAGATTGAGCATGGAGGCTCAAGAGGCAGTATACAGGCATGGGGAATGGTACATACAATTTGCCACCTTTTCCTATATAATGGTTCAGGGTTTTGAAGGACATCCCCTGATGCTGCCAAGATATCCTACTGATGCAATAGTGTTAATGGAATTTATCAGGCAGGGCTCCACCATGATACAGATGTATAAGGATGCCAAGAAGCTGCCACCAATTTTGTTCCCAGTCAGCATCGGCAACTACATGTGCCCTGACTCTGACATTATAAAGAAGGTGATGGTCACCCTGAATAAGATGAATCTACAGCCTTTTCCAATAACCAGACCATATGATCCTTACGGCAGAATACAGAAGATTCTAGGAAAGACTATTCACCAGAGGCACCTAGAAGATTTTTGGGCTAACTGCGAAGATGAGGCAGAGGCCAGGAGAAGGAGGTATCAGAGGTTGACTCTGAACCAGATTAGAACATTTGACTGCATCTCTCTCCCTCAACAGCTGAAGAATGATGACGGCAGGATAATGGCAGATGAGTATGAGCAGAAAAAGATTTATAATGATACCATCTCTACACCTGACCTCACCGTGTAGGAGGATATGTCGTTAGACCCATTCCTTGCCAGAACCCTACACTTGACCCAAGCTTGGGTAGATGAACAAATAGAGGCATTGAAGAAAAGGGGTGTTGCCATCACGATGGACAACAAGAAGGGGCAGGACATCCCTGCAGATGAATATGATGACTTCCTGCTGGAGAAGAGGAAGACCAAGGGAGAGAGAATCCCTCCACCACAACAGCCAAGCAAAAGATCCCCAAGGGGTAAGAAAGTGGAAAAGGGACCGAAAGGTATAATAATTGAAAGGGCAGTGTTTACAGCTAAGGAGGCAGTAGGATTAGGATCCGGATCAGATTCCCCTCCAAAGAAGGAAAAGCCCAAGAAAAGAAAGACAGCAGAGGGTGGAATCATTGAGTCCCAAGAAGTGGGTCAGTCTTCCAAACAACCAGGAAAAGATATCCTCATGGAGGAAGAGCCTGAAGAAGAAGAAGCTCCACTGATAATAAGAAGAAAGAGGAGAGCTCCGCAGGTGCTGGTTCCTACCACACCTAAGAAACCAAGAACCTCCATGAGAGGTGAAATAAGCCAACCTCCTACACTAGTACAAGGGGCAGGTAGTGAAGTGCCAAAGGAACTCCAACATAACGTTCCACTTCCTACTATTGTCAAGTTCAAAACTGAACTTGCTGAAGAGCAACAAAAGGAAACCTCCCAGACGCAAGCAGAAGGACATGTCTCACTAGAGGAGACAATCGACCTGTCTGATGATGAGGTTGTGCAGGATGTGTCTGCACAGAAGATGGAAACACTGGCTGCTGGTACCAGCATGACTCCTCACAAGCCTCCATTTGTTCAATCAGTGCTTGAGGAGATGAAACAAGCAGAGGCGGAGCAAGAAAAGAGTCCAGACCAAGTAGCTCAGGAAATGGGGCTAGACACATTGATCGCAGAGGTGACAAGTCCTACAATGGTAGATCTGACAGAGAAACAGGACGCAAGTCCTGAACAGCCAGCAGGATCACCTGATAAGGGCCACCCAACAGAAGAGTTAGAGATGGCAGAATCTGAAGGCCATGCTATTGAATCAGGCCAACAAAGCCCATAGGATACATCAGCAGGACCTGCTATAGTAGAGGTCCAAGAAGCAAAGGCTGATGAGGAAAAAGTAGCAATAGAAGATCCTACTGCTAAGACACAAGAGGTGGATAGTGCAGGAAGAGAACAGATGCCGTTACTTCAAGCAAACCTCACAGCATCCGGAACAGTGGACATGCCACCAGGAACAGAGAAACAAAAGGAGGATGATCAACCTCCACAAGGGGAAGAACTGGGGACAGGTGAAGTAATCATGGAGAAAGATCATGATCATCATGACCTATATACAGATGCACTGCAGGGTTCCCCACACCGAGAAGATGCTCCCCCAAAAAAAGAAATCCCTCAACAGGAGGAGGCACCGAAGGATCAACAGCAAAGTGAGCATCATGAGGGAGAGAAAGCAAAATCACCATCTCTGCAACACTTGTTAGTAGAAACGGGAGGTATGGGTGAACAACAGCATGATGTCAAAAAACATGATCAGGTACCTCCATGGTTGACAAAAGAGGTAAATGTTGAGGAGGAACTTGAAATTCAAGAGTTTGATGTCTCCACCCTGTTCTCCGCGGATATAATGAAGCCCAGGAGGAAGGCCAGAATGACTTCGGCCATCAAGAGAGATCCGGCGACAGGGAGAAGGACCGCACAAATTGCTATACCTGCGGTGGAGAAGGAGAAGGGCAAAATCACTGTGGATGAATTTCAGATAAGCACAGTAGATTTGGGTTTTGCCAACGAGGAATAGGAGGGTCAAGAAGGTAAGGATATCATTGACTCTCTAATTCAGAAAGTGAAAAGAGAGAAAGAGAAGAATAAGCAACATAAAGAGCACATTGCTCGGTTGCATGCTTATATTAAAGGCTTGACCAATCCTAATGATACTACAAGTGAAGCTGTAGTCCCATTGACTGCCATTTCTCAGGAGGAGGTAAATAAATTGGACCTCATGAAACATGAGGCTTCCGTCATAAGGAAATGGATGTCATCCACATTGGATGATGCTATAGAAATAATGAGGGGTTCTTTGAAGAGGTGGAACATATTAAGTGACTCCAAGACCAAGGTGGATAAATTGCAGATGCAGACCAGGAAGAGGTCTTACAAGCTAGAAAAGGTCCTGAGTCTCTTGGGAGAAATAAGGAAGATAAACCCACAACTGCTTATCAGTAAGCAAATATTGAATAATAATACTGCACTATTGGTGGACATCTGGTATAAGGATGTGCAGTTCGAATGCAGAGTCCTCAAGAGATGCAATAATAAGCTGAGGGAGATCAGCATGAAGTTGCGGGACTTAATGGGCATTGAGGCAGAGATGCTAGAAACACTAGAAGGAAAAGTAGAGGGAAAAATAGAGAATCAAGATGAAGACTCTACCCTTAAGGCTCTGCGCAGCAACTTCCAAATGGAAGAAGATGGTCCACTCATCCACTTGACAGAGGAGATTATAAATAAGGTGATGAGAATCAAGGTCAAGATGGAGACCTACAATGAGACATTGCAGGACAGGAAAAATAAGTTGGATAACAGCAGGGATAAATATGAAGCACACAAGCACGCCATTATCAAGGCAAATACTCAAGATGGCGGAGGAATAGATCAGGTTGTGCAGTCATATGAATAGATCCGGAGCAGCATGCAACCCCATATGCAGCAGCATCATCATCAGGATAGCGAAGGTTCAGGAAGCCATGCACATGATGATGACCCGCATGAATCAGCTGAAGAACATGATGGAGATACATCATGAAGGGGGATATTTGTATAAGTAATATAGATAGTTGCTAGCTGGCAACTTGTGCCATTTTGTATGAATCACCAAGTCATGAAATTATGACCATAGGTTTGTATTGATAAATCAGGATCGGGGATCTTTTGTAACAACATCCTCACCTTATTCTATAAAAGGTGGTGGAATGCCTTGTTGTAGACATTCGAAACTTAATTGAAATCTATTTGCTGAAGTATTCAGGGCTTATTTCAAAGCTGCTGTATATGTACATGTCTTTTGCATACTTAATGAAAGGGAAGAGTATTTTGATTACAAATCTTCATAAATCTCGAGTAATCTGTGCTTGAATTCTGGATATGTGCTTTGATTTGCTGCGTCCCTTGGAGTGCTCATCATGTTGCATGTATTGTTTTCACTCATTATCCTCTAAAGTTTGCATCAACTGTATCTAGCTATGGAATATCCTGGTGAATATATGGTTTGATTTCTTCTCCTCATGATAGTATCAAGCATGTATGTGGATCAAAAGCTAAAGGTTCAACTTAATTAGAAGTATTTCTTTTAATTTCTTTCAACTTCAGAACATCTCACGATGGCAATTGCAAATAACTGCTAATCTTAAGCAAACAATACAAAATATGCAAACATCTCGTAGATAATCGCAAATATTTAGCATATTTGAATACTAAGCATGCACAATTGAAAATATCATGCAAAGATTGAGGTATTTTTACATCTTTTCATCAAATAACCGCATAATTTGACTTCTCTGTAAAGAATTTCTACAGGAACATCATGATGATGATAATCTTCACGTAAGGCCCCAAAATGGAAATAGCAACTCACATTAACCTCTGAGTAACGTCAGACGATTAAGACCTAATCACCGGAGACTTGGGATCACGAATTCTCTGAATTCACAGTATCTTTCAAGATGAATAAAGGTTAATGTGTACTTTTATTCTATGTTTGTTTGTGACTAACATCATGACCAACACAAATTGGTGCTAGAAGGAGGGCCAGAGTCTAGGATACCACGCTCATCATCAGTATTTTCAGGTTTGATGACGCATAGAGTAAGGTAACCTCAGATCGTTTGTGAATTTCAGTAAATTACATGAATATTTACTGTAAGAAGTTTGGATATGCTCATGCTGTGTAAAGATTTCTAGATCTCACATCAGTATTGCAAGCTTTATAGTAGATCGTTGTGAATTCACTAATATTGGCCAAAGATACGTAAATTTGTTCAAAGTTTTGAAGAATTTAGGCCGGAGACACTTGAGATCTTGTGTTATGGGTCAAGATACCCCAATATCCTATCATATTTGCAGTACCTTCGCAAATATTTCGTAAATATCCAGTCTGATTTGCCATCTGATTACAAATATCACCTCATCCAGTGAAATTTAGCCAATATTTGCAAAGTTTCAGCCAATTTGCCTCCAAATCAAGAAATCCTGGCTTACAGGATAAATACCAGGTCTAGACCTAGTGAAGTTTTTGAAGAATTACCTGTTAGAGGCTTCAGACCTAGGACTGTAGACATTCATCATACTCCAGGGTCTAGTGCGTCAAAGGCTTCACTAGAACCTCCTCCTGTGACTCCTGTTGGTTTGCAAATACCTTCTGGGATATCTGTGACACCTCCTGTTCAACCTCAGGGTATACCTTTAGTTCAAACTCAGCCAGTTGCACCACCAGTTCAGCCCCCTCAGGCTGCAATGTCTTTCTTTGCAGCAGAGTCACCTTTGACCTTTAATGCATATCACGAGTTACCAAAGAATCCGGACAAACTTTGTCCAAAATATCATCCTTATCAAGATGCTGATGATCATATCAGGACATTTAAAGAGGCTTGCTGCAGAGCCAGAATAGAGCATCAGGACGTGGTGTGCAGATTATTTCCTTTTTCCTTAGGGGAAGAGGCTTATAATTAGTTCGTCAGTCTTGGTCAAGCCTCTGTTGGTTCATGGGCTGTCTTAGAGAAAGCTTTTCTTGACAGGTTCAAGGTCCCTATTGATCCATCTATGAATTATCACATGTTTGCTACAATCAAAAGATTTGAGAATGAGCCTATTGCTAATTTCAATGCTAGGTTCCAGAAAATGTTGTCCAAGCTAGTTGCCCCATATGTAGTAGCTGATGCTGCTGCTAGGAGTATTTACTATTTAGCCCTGGATCCATTAACTTCCATGTTCATCAGAAGAACACATCCTGAGATCACTACATTGACAGGAGCTTTTCAAGAAGCTATCAAAGTAAATTAGCAGTTGATACCTGCCCCTACTCCAAATATAGTATTCCCTACCTTGCCTGGCATGCAGTCACAATATCTTGCATCATATCCTGCACCATATTCTTCACAGTATCCTACACAACATCCTAATGGAGCAGTGATACCTCTGGCAGTCATGCCTGCACCTTTGCAAGTACCTCCACTAAACATTATGCGTCCTCCTAATGGAAATAGCCAATTACCACAATATCCTGCACATGCTTAGACACCTCAGGGTACTGATCTGTCCAACAATAACCATGGATCTTCTTTTTTCAAGCCTCAGACCGAAAAGGAAAAGGAGGAGATCAAAGAAATTTCTACTCAATTGAGAAAACTCACAACCGAAGTAACACATTTGAGAAATCAAGGGTTTTATGCACAGTCAGGTCAGAATAGAAATTATTCCAATGATAGACCAAACTACCCTGATAGAGGATATAACAACAATAACTTCAACAATAATGGTGGAAACAACAATAATCCACCTAGACAGCCCAGAATATGGAACTCCAGGCCAAATAACAGTTCATTACCATCACCCCTAGATAATCAGCCTCCAGGTGAAGCTAAACAGACTACTAGAGTCAATCTTGCTGAGGCAGCCCTTACCAATTGGTGTAGGATCCACAATACCAATGCACATGCAGAATTAGATTGCCCACAATTTAGGATTGCTGCCAGCATCTTTCAGACTGAAGTGTCCAACACTTCTGGAAATCCACCTCAGGCAGAAGGAAATGAGATAGTTCCTTGTGGATATGATTCAGCTTTTGTGCTAGAAATGTACACTAATCAGCCTCATCCGAGTTATGATCAGACCTGTGAGGAATCTGCTTTAACTTTCGAAACAAATTATGTTTTTCCTTTTGAAGATGAAAATGAACCTGCAAGAGAGCATGAGGAAGTACATACATACCAACAGTAATATCCTAGTAAGCACAATTATAACTTGAGAAGTAATGCCAATAGACCTACTGGTCCGTTGACATCATCTTTGCCTCCAAACAACTTCAACACACCTCTTGATCCTAAGGCTAACAATAACCCTGGGTTCCCTAAGGTGAATGCTCAGTACTTGTCACCTCAAAGTACCGGATCAAAGGTCGTAAATGCACCTCAGGAGTCCGACAAGTTAGTTAGCTATTTGGCTGATGAAATGAAGAAAATCAAGATCAGCCTGTCGTTATCTGAGTTATTGAAAACTCCTACCATCAAAAAGGCATTCATGAAGTCACTAGATGATACTACTCCTAAAGAGGATAGCCATCTTTCAAGTCAATCTAGTGGCAAAGATCATGCTGCTAAGGATAATATTGTCAAGCCTAAAGTGTCAGCTACAGTCCAAGCTGCTGAAACCTCCCATATGACCTTGTATAGAGATAAAACTGAATCACCTCCATTCCTCCTCACTATAAGAATGTTCAGCAAGAACTTACACAACTGTTTGGTTGATTCAGGAGCCTCAACAAATGTTATGCCTTTGTCAATATGTAATGCTTTAGGACTGCATCCTGCTAAATCCTTAAAGAAGGTCACTCAACTGGACAAGACAGAAGTAAGTGTAGTAGGAGAACTAACTCACATCCACATGCAGCTAGCATCTAATCCTAGGATCCAATATTACATTGACATTCAGGTAGTTGACATACCTGATACATATGGGATGTTGCTTAGCTGAGACTGGTCTAAAACGCTTAACGGATATATGTCCACAGATTTCAGTCACATGTGGTTGCCATGGAAAGGTATACCTAATCAGATAAGGATTGATGCTGAACCTAGGATGAAACATATGATCACGGAGTACAACAAAACGAATGAGATTATGTACGTAAACGTAGAACCTGGAGTTTACTGCATTAGGCCGCAGACTGTTAAAATAGAAGAAATCCTGATGCTTGATGTTCATCATCATCATGATGATCATCATCATGAAGGCTGGCTAGTTATAAAACCTGATAATGATCTAGATAACGAAAATGAAATGAATCGCTTCAGAGATTTTGAGATGTATTTATCTACTCAGGTAAAACGTTGTCAATTATTAAATATACCTGCCAATGACATTTTGATTGATGGATGGTGTAGATTACACGATGAAGCACATTCAGAAAAGACTTGTGAGACATGCTTAGATATGATGATGCTGGAGCAGACATACAGCGGAGCATCATCATCATATTCCGAAGTAAGCACTACATCTGATGATGATGATGATACTAATTCTCATTTGTCTTTTGCAGGAACAGAAGAGTCGACGGATCACGATGAAGATCATATCCTGGAAGCAGAAGAGATCCTGGTGTCTGATCAGATGAATGACGCGACAAAAGAAAAGATCACCCCTGGTAGTGATTGCTTCATGGAACCAGATTATGAATTGTCTGATGAAGACAAAGGCAGTGACCTGACCAAGTTTGAAGAATTTCTAGTAAAAGAAATAGAGGAGATGACACAATAGCATAAATCTCCCCACGAGGTGTTAATTAAAGGTTGGTGTAGGCTGCATGAGGCACCCCACTCTGAAACAACTTGCTCACTATGTTTACACATTTTGAAGAAGCATGCAGCTGTAGATCCTGAACATCATCCTCCTGCTGATATGGAAGAGAAAACAGAAAAGCCATCAGGCTCACAAAATAAAGGAAAGAAGAAACTTGAGGAGGATAACACCTCTAAGTTAAGGTGGATATCAGGCGGAGCAGCAGCCAGAGCTGCAAAGAAGAAAGGAGGACCAAATAGATATCTTGCTAAAGATAAATGTCCTGCTGAGGATAAGCCTTGGATCTTAAGGTTTGATGGATCTAAATCCAAGCAAGGTGCTGGGGTGGGAATTGATATTATCAATCCATCAGGAAAATCCTACTTAGCGGCCTATAGACTACAGTTCCCCTGTACTAACAACGTAGCAGAGTATGAAGCTCTGATTCATGGAATGTTGTTTGCTCATAAGAAGAAAGTGAAGATCCTGCATGTCTTTGGGGATTCAGAACTAGTTGTGAGGCAAGTAAGAGGAATTTACTCCTGTAACTACAGAAAACTATCAAATTACAGACATCGAGTGTGGGACCTGATTGAAGACTTTGATGCCTTTAATATCATTCACGTACCAAGAGAACAGAACCAGAGGGCAGATGCACTCGCCTAGGCCGCCAGTATGTTGGAACCGCTGTCTATATCTGGTCTAAAGAGATTTTCAATAGAATTGGTGTCAGTACCTTCAGTACCTGACAATGTGACTAATCTCCAGGTGTTTGATGATGATCAGCACATCTTGGACTTTATATCAAACAGAGACATATTTGAAGCTCAGATTATAGATGAGAATGGTATGGAAGATCATGTCTGGGAAGAAGATGAGATATTAGAGTTGCCTAACAACAGAATTCCCAAAGGTATGATTGAATTAGAAAGAGCTTTTGATCTAGATAATATGCTTAAACATAAGGACCTGCCCAAGGCAGATGGGGGTCAATATTCACAAGTGAATATAGGACAAAAGGAAGACAAGAAGAATGTGCTGATTGGTAAAGTATGTACACCAGAAGAGTTAGAAGGAATAACTCAGGCCCTTAAAGATTACATACATGTGATTGCATGGACTTATGATGAGCTAAAGACATATGACACTTCTGTCATAACTCATACTATACCTCTCAAGCCAGATGCAAAACCTTTCAGACAAAAGCAGAGGCCAGTCAATGCTCTGCTTGAACCAATCATCCTTGAAGAAGTCAAGAAATTGTTAAATGCCCAGATAATATTTCCTGTAAGGCACTCCACTTGGGTGGCAAATCTTGTGCCAGTCAGAAAGAAGAATGGAGACATTAGGTTATGTGTAGATTTCAGGAACCTAAATAGAGCATCAGAAAAGGATAATTATCCTTTGCCCTCCTTGGATGAAGTTCTACAGATTGTAAATGGAGCCAAAATGATGTCCTTCCTGGATGGTTTTTCAGGATACAACCAAGTGATGGTTGATAAAATTGACAGATTGAAAACTGCCTTCACCACAAAGTGGGGGATATTTGCATATAGACGTATGCCATTTGGACTCATAAATGCTGGAGCTACATTCCAGCGGGCAATGGACATAGCCTTTAGAGGCTTAATAGGAAAGTGTATAGTCATCTACATGGATGACCTGATGGTTTTCTCTAAGGAAAGGGGAAATCATGTTGCTGATCTCAGAAGTGTACTGAAGAAATGTGAAGAGTACGGAATATCTTTGAATCCTAAGAAGTGCATATTTGGAGTCACAACAGGAAAATTACTAGGCCACTTGATCACAGAAGATGGAATTATCATCGATCCTGACAGGGTGGAGTCTATTATGAAGTTACAACTTCCAGGAAGCAAAAAGGAACTTAAGTCTTACTTTGGTAAGATAAATTTTGTGAGGAAGTTCATCACCGGCTTTGCTGAGATTGTCAGACCACTAAATGCCATGTTGAAAAAGGATGCACAAATTGAGTGGACACCAGAAGCCAAGGCTGCTTTTGAAGATATAAAGAAGGCCATTTCAGATGCTCGTGTCCTCATTAGTCTAGATTATACAAGAGATTTCTACATCTACTCATTTGCCTCAGAACATACTTCTGCAGCAGTGTTAACTCAAAGAAATGAAGAGAAAGAAGAGAAACCAATTGCCTTCATGAGCTGTCCTTTCAGGGATGCTGAATTGAGATATGTAGATGTTGAGAGACAGGCACTTGCATTAGTCAGAGTAGTAAAGAAGTTCAGACATTATATACTGAGAAGCAAAGTGATTGTTGTGGTACCAGATGTAGCAGTGAAGATGCTGCTGATGCAGAGTGAACCTGGTGAAAAAAGAGCCAAATGGATTACTATATTACAAGAGTATGATATGGAGATCACACCAATGAAGCTGGTAAGAGGACAAGCTTTGAGCTAGATGATATCTGAAACAGATCCAAACATCATCAATCAACAGTATGTGATCAATGAGAAAGACAATAGAGAATGGTATTCAGACATCAGGCACATCCTGATCACTGGAAGATGTCCTTCAAGAATGCAAGCTTCACAGAGAAGAGCCTTGAAAATGAGATCCCAAAAGTATATGATGAAGGGAGGAACCTTGTTTAAGAAGAATTATGAAGGAATATACCTAAGATGCTTAGAGAAACCAGAAGCAAATAAAGTTTTGACAGAGTTACATGACAAGTTTGGAACGGCACACAGATCAGCATTGGCCACAACTCATGCAATCCTCAGAGCAGGATATTACTGGCCCACCATTTTTAAAGACACAGCTGATCATGTTAAATGTTGTCATGTTTGCCAGGTTTCTACCAACAGAGAGAAATATGCTGCGCAACCATTGCAGCCAGTAATGGAAGAGCGCCCATTTGCACAGTGGGGCATGGATTTCATAGGATCGATCAATCCTCCATCTTCCTCAGGCCATAGGTATGTCTTAACGATTACTGACTATTGTACTAGATGGACTGAGGCTACCAACAGCAAAACTTGCACTGCTGATGATGTCATTAAGTTTCTGGAGAGCAACATTGTTACCAGGTATGGAACTCCTTATGCATTGGTAAGTGATAATGGTTCTGCCTTCATTTCCACCAAATTGTCAAGTTGGGCTTTTGATCATGGGATCATACTAAAGTTCTCATCCAACTACTATCCCCAGGGGAATGGATTAGTAGAATCCACCAACAAGAATTTACTGAGTATCATAAGAAAACTGATAGAGAAAAACCCCAGGGAATGGAAATCATTTTTGAAATATGCCTTATGGGTAGACAGAACTAGAATGAAAACTGCATTAGGAAACTTACCCTTCCAACTAGTATATGGGGTAGATCCTATCCTCCCTGTAAACTTGAAAATTCCTACTCTACAGTTTGCCCAAGAATATCTAGGCATAGCTAATAAACAGGAAGTCAGGTTACTTCAACTGATGCACTTGGAAGAAAAAAGGAGTCAAGCAATTGATCAATTTGCAAAACATCAGGTTGTTGTCAAACACTGGTTTGACAAGAGAGCCAGAATTAAAGCTTTCAGGATATCTGATTTAGTCCTAATGTGGGATAAGGCCCATGAAAAGAAGGGTGACCATGGTAAGTTTGATAGATTATGGATAGGCCCCTTTCAAATTTCTGAGATATTAGGAGACAGCACTTATAGGCTTAAGAACCTGACAGGTGAGGATGTCCCATTGCCAATCAATGGACAATTCCTCAAACATTATTTCCAGGCCTAAAGGACTTCATGACAGTCAGTATGTATCATAGTGTATATTTGTATAGTTGTTTGTACAGTTTGTTTGTTGTGCTTGTTTTGTTTTGTTGGTTGGGACCTTGTTCTGGTAAGTCAAGATGATGCACTTCATCACCCTAGAAAATAGTTAAGTTGTTAAGATTTAAATGATGAGATCACATTTAAACATAGGTTATGATTCATTCTAATAAGTGTTCATGATCAGGTTTGTGATATCTTTTCATCAGGGTGCTTTTTCTTGATCAAAGTGAATCAATCACAAAGAAACACCTAACAGCCTTGGGTTTGTTGAACACAATAGTATAGGTGTTAAGTGAAAAATCTAAAGGGACTCCCTTGCTACCAATACAATCTCCAACCTAAAGCTGCAAGTGACTATACCTTGTACAAATGAACTGACATGATAATATCAGATATAAATATGAAAAAAGAAAATCAGAAAAGAAATAAAATTAGGCCATCTAAGTAACTCTACCGGGGCTATAGACGTCTGCTAGCAGTGGGGCTCTACGTAGGGAGATTGTATAGATAACCTTGCCGGGGCTATAGACGCCCGCTGGCAGCAAGGTTCTATCCAGGTTGGCTATGAGGGATGATCTCCAACTATGTAGTTTAACACCAGTTACTTATGTTTTCAACTTACTTTCAAGATGAGGATAATTAATCATATGCACACACCTGATCCTTTGTTAGCATTATCACCATGATGAAATTTTATCATTCAGAGGATCATGATGATTGTACTTAGGCAGAATTAGAACACTATAGATGAATGTGATCACATCACTTGAATCATTGGAATTTGTTCATTTTCTTTGGTGGCAAGTTGTTGTGTGGTTACACAACACGCCCCATTTTTGACTTGGCAAAATAGGGACCCAACTTCTTTTGGCTTGGTTTGTGTTTCTTGCTTTCTGGCGGTTTGGTAAAAATCAGTCAAGTGCATCATCACATTGAGTCAGGATGAGGTCAGTTTGTCAAAATTCATATTTCATATCTGGGACCTCATATTCTAAAAGAACATTAAATTTCATGCAGGTTTGCCTTTTACATCACCCTGATATTCATTAGGATATGAGAGTTATGAACAGTCAAAGTCTTGGTCAAACCTGATATTCGCAAGAAGGGGGTCATATTTTATAACCTCAGTCATGTTTCGAACATCATCATCATATTTGAGACATCCCCTGATATATCCTATAGCTCAAATATCTGGACGTCAAATTTAGGCGGTAGTAAGTCTTTCCCGTCAAGCGGTCTTTTATACCGCGAACATCATGTTTCAAATATAACCCGATATTTGTTAATATCCTCCTGACGTGAAATATCACCCTTAGCAAATATCCTGATGACATCATCTGAATACGATAAACGAAGAAACAAACATCCTGATGACATCATCATCATATTTACATTACAACAGGATATTTTACAAACATGATCATGTTCACCCAATATGATGATGACGTCATAAGACATTTCCGATACAAAGAACAAATATCATGATGACATCATCCCAATATTCCGAAAAGGAGATGAGTCATGTTTCAAACATCATCATCCTATTTTGTAACATCACCCGATAAACTGAAATACCCTCCTGATGTGCTAAATTAAACGAAAGGTGCATTGTTACCCGAGTCTTGTCGCGATAACAATTTCAAGACTAGGGAGGATGATATTGAAACTCAACCTGATATTTGTGAATATCATCCCGCCGTCATGATATCTTGTCATATGGATATCCCCCCGCTCCCTCTGCTGCCATTATCATTAAATGCGTGCGGATATGGTAGGTGATTCCCGCCGACCCCGGAACCCAATGAAATACCTGGCGAGATCCTGAGTTTTCGCACGAATGATCAAAGATTGCATCTAACTTGTCAGAGTTGCCCAAATTTACCCTAAATGCGAGGTTAAAAGGTAATTCAACCGCCATTGTTACATTTACCTGAATTAAAATTGTTTTATAGAGCACCAGCCTCCATATCTGCATAACAGCTACCGTTGCGCAATTCGAGCTCACAAACAGAAGGAAGGAAGTGATCAACAGTTGAATCAAGAGTGTCTTGATGATATACTGGTATAAAGGAAAATCTGCATAACCAGGTAAGTAAATTGAAACCCTCATCATGTTGTTTCTATATGATGCTGTAAGTTCTGGTTATGCATCCATATGAGTAAGTAATGTTGAAATTGATGCTCAGGCATGATGATTGCAATATGTATGCATGTATATCCCTTTTTGTGAGAAGAGATGTTGTTAATTGTAGGTACTCATGGCTGAAAAATGATTGATCAAGAGTCAGGAGGAATTCAGCAGGCCTATGTTCTCTTCTCAGAGAGGGGTCCTGTTTAAATATGGAGCAATTACAGACACCCATCAGGGGATTACCAACCTAGAAGCCTGGTCAGCCAAGCTAAATGATGGACATGACAAGAGTCTGGTATTGGATGCAGTGTTTGTATCAGGTATGTGGAACGCTACTAGCTTCCCATACTCCATGGAGTCTCCGGAGCTCGTCATTGAGTGCGCTCGGAATTATAACCCTTAGACGAGGCAGGTGGTGAAGCATGGGAGAGTGTATGCAGACCTATCCATCAAAGGTCTCTCCCGAACATTTAGACTGCCAATGGGCAGTAAGGTAAAGAGTGTAGACTTGAAGAAGTCTGAAAGAGAATACGAGGCCAACAAGAAGGCGGCCAGAAAGAACATGTATGCTTGGCGGACTGAGAACAACACATACAATGCAGCGGCCAAGCTTCCTGTGCACATGTTCAAGTTTGATTTCAATGAGGAGTATCAGTACGTGATTGCCCTCCTGAACAAGGTGACTGGCCAGCCTGATACTGGTGAATTTAGAGATTGGATGTACGGAATCATAATGATGTGTCTGTATGCAGATATCAAGCCACTGTGGGGCCAAATAATAAGTGACGCTCTGCACAAGCAGATGATGAACCTGGGAGGTTCAGATTGTACATTCTACATGACATCTTCTATTGTTTATTCTTGTGCTTATAGAGGCACTTTTGATGCTTTAGTCACAGATGGAAAACTAACAGGCACAAATGCAGCATATATCTGGGATCATCATCCCCAGCTGCAAAGAACCAATTATCTTAAGGACTACAAATTGGTCAATGATGCATTCTCTATGCATCTGGTAAGGACCATGGAAGAAGATAGAACAAAGAGCTTGAGCATGGAGGCTCAAGAGGCAGTATACAGGCATCGGGCATGGTACATACAATTTGCCACCTTTTCCTATATAAGGGTTGAGGGTTTTGAAGGACATCCCCTGATGCTGCCAAGATATCCTACTGATGCAATAGTGTTAATAGAATTTATCAGGCAGGGCTCCACCATGATACAGATGTATAAGGATGCCAAGAAGCTGCCACCAATTTTGTTCCCAGTTAGCATCGACAACTACATGTGCCCTCACTCTGACAATATAAGGAAGGTGATGGTCACCCTGAATAAGATGAATCTACAGCCTTTTCCAATAACCAGACCATATGATCCTTACAGCAGAATACAGAAGATTCTAGGAAAGCCTATTCACCAGAGGCACCTAGAAGATTTTTGGGCTAACTACGAAGATGAGGCAGAGGCCAGGAGAAGGAGGTATCAGAGGTTGACTCTGAACCAGATTAGAACATTTGACTGCATCTCTCTCCCTCAACAGATGAAGAATGATGACGGTAGGATAATGGCAGATGAGTATGAGCAGAAAAAGATTTATAATGATACCATCTCTGCACCTGACCTCACCGTGCAGGAGGATATGTCCTTAGACCCATTCCTTGCCAGAACCCTACACTTGACCCAAGCTTGGGTAGATGAACAAATAGAGGCATTGAAGAAAAGGGTGTGAGGACCGCCCTTTTTACTTCTGTTGTTATGACTATTTACATTACTGTTATTGTTACTTTTTATATTTGTGGGATAGCAGTTCCCGGAATTGTCAAACTATTAAACTTTATTATGATTTCAGAAAAACTAATTGGGTGATGTTTGGATAAGTTTACATTTCAGAAAAACATTAATTAGGTGATGATGGAAAATTGTAATATGATTTCATTTATGTTAATTAGTACTATGTCATGATAATGCATGTTTTCAAGTTGCTTCGGCTATGATGATTTTATGTGGTTACTGATCTTGTAATTTAGTGTGCAGGAATTACTAATCGAACCACAGAATTCGGAGATCATTCTGCACCTTGTTATTTGTTATTCCCTGTTAAGCCGATCTGGTTCCACGAGGAACCAAGATCTCTTTGTGTTTGATGTAATGATGTACTGTGGTCTTTCGTATGGTCGAGTGGGTTAAGTTACCCTCATGTAACATTATTTTATAATTTGTGTTGTAAAAAGGATTGAAATTGAATTTCCTTATTTAATTTAAATTTATGAGGCCTTTTCTTGTGCTTTACCGTGACCAGGGGTGTCTTGTATGGGTTAAAGTTGACCCTGGGTTATACCCCATGGGTCCAGGGGCCCATTTGGCATGGGTAACCCTTGAGTAACCTCCATCTAGTCATCTTAACTTCCCCCTGAAGTTAAGTGGCGAAAATTGGAGGTAGGAGGGGACATGATGGGTTGTACCAACACCCAACCCATCCCCTCTACTTTCCCCAAGGTAAGAGATGCCATCCATTATTGAAGGATTGACTTAAAGTCACCCCTTCCATAGTGAGATTCCCCCATGTGCTGTGGGGACACCCATGTGAAGAAGGGAAGAAGGGGCATGGGTCACCTGTCTTCTTCCCCCTTTAACTCCTTTTATTTCTCCCATGCGTAAGAGGAATCACATGAGGAGAGGAATAAGGAGTACTCTTGGGAAGGGTGAGTGACATAAGCCACCAGGGCAGAATAGTGGTTTTGGGGGAGAGTGAGAAGGTGACAAGTGTCACCTCCCCATTCCTCAAAACTGAAAAGAATTTGGTTATTTGTTTCCAATTTTGGGATGAGAGGGAGTTAGTTGAATTTTGGGAAAACTTTCATTTTTCCTTACCAAAAATAGAAAAGTTAGCTTGGAGGAGAGAGAAGGGAGAGGGAGTTGGTGGCTAAGGTTGGAAGAGAACTCTGTGGGCTCAGCAACAGCTTCATTCCAGGAAGGCTTTGTAAGGTTGGTTTAAATTCTACCTTTGTTTCGTATAGCTGAATATGTAAAGTGTGTGAATTTGTGTTTAGATTTATTTTCTGTGGGGTTTGTTGTCGGGTTGTTTGACAGAGCTTCTCCCACTTGGGAGAAATGCTCATCAAGTTTGGGGTAGGGGAGGAGAGATCCTCCTCGGGTGCATACCTGTTTCCATCTTTTGGGATGTTGAAAGCCTTGAGGGCATGTATCTGTGTCTATATCTTTGACTTGAGAGTCATATACAGATTTCTTACAAATTTGTGATCAAACTTGGTTTGAGACCAAGAGAAATTGTATTGGTTAACTTATCTGTTAGGGTGACACTCTGGAGTCAAGAGTGTCCACTCTCCTGCCCCTTATGAAACTCACTGTAGATGAGTTTCCATGTTGTGTAAATGACCCACGGGTGTTTGTGTGCTTTGGGATTGTTGTTGTTACTGTTGTGAAGTGGAGTGTTTGAGTTACCCAGGTGTGAGTATGGTCTCCCTAGCTCGGGGGTGACCCACTTGCGGGTCTACGGAAGGGAGGAGAGCTAGATGAGTGGTGTTTTCTTCTTTGTTTGTCTTTGATACGCAGGTTTTCCCTTGGAGCTTCTGGTTGGCTTGGGAGAAGTTATATTTGTGAAGAAACAGTTATTCTTCTTTGTCATGAGAATTAGGCTTGGTTCATTTCTTAAGAGTTGAAGAGAGAGCACCTCTCTTGTTATTGCTGTAATTTATTGTTATCCTGGGGGTGAAGGAAATCACCTCCCTGATCTTGTTATTAATGGACTTCTACTTGGTTGTCTCAAGTTATCAGTTGTATACTGTTTGGGTAAAGAAAGTTCATATCTGGGAAGTTGGTTGTTGTATCCATGGTTTAAAATCTGTAATATGAATGTGCTTAAATATTCAAGTTTGTTGCTTTGTATACCTTTTTCAATAGGAAATTCATCTCTTATTTGCAATCTAATCTGAGTTTGTTTATGAAATTGAAAGTTTGGAATTGCTTAACTAGTTGAAATGTTAGTTTTATGGTTCATTGTTCTAAAGGAAAAAACAATTTTAAATGTTTAAGTTTATTCTTCAGATATAGTGGTTTCAGTTAATCTGAAAAGATTAGAGGAAATCTAGCATGTATATATTTCTGTTTGTTAATTTAAGAAAATTAAATGTGTTATGAAAATGGAATATATATCGCTATATATAAATATATATATATATATAAAGATATATATATATATATATATAAATATAAATATATAAATATACTAAGTTGTTATATATTTACCATTGCTACCGAATAAGTGAAACTGGAATATAAATATATATAATCGTTATTTAATTATCAATATAACAGGTTGAAATTTGAGAAAATTATGAAATAAATATATATATATATATATCAGTTGTTATAAATTAACATTTTGACAGAATTAGAGATACGGAATAAATGGTTGATTGAGAAAATTTACATGACAATTTGAAACTGAGTAATATATATATAAATAAATATATATATATATATATATTTATAATTAATTAGCATTGATTAATAATAAATTTGGATTACATTCGAATGACAGTCGATATGCAAAAATTGTGGACTCGCTGTGTAAACACACAGTCGCAGCTTCATATTGGGCAGTGGGGAGAAATCCCCACCGCAGTCCCCTTTTTGTTTGTTAAGAGGTGTGGGGAGGGGTGGAGCCCCACCCACACCCCACATCGTGGGATGTGGGTGGGGCTCCGCCCCTCCCCACATCCCCCTTCCCTTATAACTCCGCGGCCTACACAGGCCATCACTCTGCGCGGCCGACTGTCTCCTCTGCCGCTGCGGCCACCGCCGCCCATATTCGCCGCTGCTATGTCTAAAACAAAACAAAAAAAAAGTTAGGGCTTTTGGCCTTAACATATGAGTTGATCTCTTTTAAAAAGGAAACACATTATAAATGCCATATATATAGACATATATAGATACTATATATGTCTATATATATAGCAATATATATAATGAAAGAATTAATATATATATATAAGGGATGACAAGGAGTTTGTTAAACAAAGTTAAAAGATCATTTTTGTAAACTACATATACATTAAAATATATATATATATTTGGAAATAGTTTTATGAGCCATTTTATTGGACCCTCGTTTAAAATCTTGATAAAATGTGACACATGGATATACAAAAAATAAAATAAAAAAATATATTTTCACAGTAGTTTTTTTATTAAGTGTTGAACACAACAACCCCAGAAGTTATGTTTCCATGATCAGGGTTTTATAAAGTGGAGAGCCTCCTACATGTATTAACAATGGTAAATGATTTACAATAAGAGTATTAATAATACTGATTAGTAATAATAACAACAGTAATTATAGATAAGAGAAAATAAAATTATAATTTAATGGGAGCATAAAGGAATATACTGTAATACTCCGGAAAGAGTTTCTCGGAAGTTTCCACTACCAACATAATGTCAATAACCAGGAAAAAAAGAAGGAAAATGAAGAGGAAAATTACACGTCACCTTGCTTAAAAGATCATTGGAAATAAACTTAAGAAGCCATCACAGACATTCCATGTGGCCATTTTAATCCCAACTGTAGTAAACGAACTCATAAGTAAACCTGTAAGAGAGTCCAAAGAAGAAAAACTAACATTGGAAAACACAGAGGAGAAAATGCGCGACATTTCCCACATGGGATAAGAGAACTAAGTTGACGGACCCTTCTGCTAAATCTGCTTAGGAACAAGTTTAATTAATACAAACGAAGAGGATATACCGTGATCAGAGAAGACTAGGAGACCGAGTCCAGCGAAGTAGTAAACCAGTCTATGTGACCTAGACCATCCTGAAGTTAGGTTTAATATCAACAATAGCTACAGTGATAACCCTGATTGACGTAAATCATGAAGAAAGGACCGGATACACATAAAGAAAGCATAGAAAACGAAAGAGAGAGAGACCGAAATATAAACACACTAAATTAACAAGAAATAGTTAAGGTAAGGGCGATAAAAATACAATCAAAATTAAGAACCAGTGAAAAGGGAAGAGAGAGCAAACAAACCACCTTGTTGAGAATGCTAAGTCGTAGGAGGAGTATGTTTCAGGAAACAAGAGAGGAGACAGACAACCGTGCCTGGCTGAAAAATGACTAAATAGGGAGATCACTAGTCGGTTTAGTCAGAACAAGGCGTCGTGGGAAGTTGTTAGTCTATCAGCGAACCACGTGCGTAAATGAGTGCAGCGTAATTCCCACTAACGCCGTAAGGCGTTATGCTGCCAGAAATTGCCGAGGTTTAGATTTAGGAACTTTGGTAATCTCACTCTTGCAATGACGTTAGCGGTGTCGTAAAGACCCTCTTGTTGATCTGTATGCGTCTGGTTGCACGCAATTGTACTTATATCCCGCCAAAAATTGTAGTGTTTCGCCATGACAGAACACCGCCGAGCATGCTTACGCATGCGAAGGGGTTTTTAGGACAGTGTGAGAAAAGTTTTTCATATCTCGTGTCATAACCACATGACAGATGTGGCTATGACACGTGTGATGTGTGTTGTGACCACATGGAAAATGTGGGCATGACATTTGGTATCAGAGCCAAGTTTTAAACACTGGGCGTATTTGGGCATGTTATTATTCCGCAACTTTAGCTAATTAGTTTCTACCTTGTTTTGTAGGATGCCTCCCCGACGTGTTCGACGAGCGCGATCACGCCACACAGTGTCAGTCGAGGTGCACAGCGATTCCTCAGCCGAGGGACTGGCACCCGTAGTTACAGCAGCACCACCTGCACCACCTGTACCACAAGCACTATTAGTACCACAGGCGACACCAGTATTGGCACCCGTAGTTACAGCAGCACCACCTGCACCACCTGTACCACAAGCACCATTAGAACCACAGGCGACACCAGTATTGGATATAGGTCCACAGATTTTATAGGCACTACAGACTATGTTAGACAGGTTACCACCAGTGATTCCTGAGCCACGTATAGAGCCTCGTGTCGATCCGCGAGAGGAGCCATGTGCTGAGTCACGTATTGAGCCACGTATGGAGCCCCGCGTTGATCCACTAGAGGTGCCACGTGTGGAGCCCTTCGTTGAGATTCCTGACACAACAGTAGAGGAGGTAAGGTCAGCCTCCCGAGCATGGAGCAGGAGTCCTCCGAGGCTTTTGAGACAAGAACAGGTTCAGCATGGATTATATGAGGATGGTGTGGAAGAGCCACTTGTGAGGCTTAGAGACAGAGGGGACCCCATCAGAGATCTACTGAGGCTCAACCCACCCACTTTCGCAGGTGCTACAGAGGGAGCTGTGGCCGAGGCTTGGCTGATTAGCTTAGACAAGTGTTTCGCATTGCGACCATATGGGAGTAACACGAAAGCACGAGTGGCAGTCCATCTTCTTAGGGATGCAGCAACCACCTGGTGGGGCACAGAGGAGTGCAAGCGCCGACTATCCGTGGATACACTCACATGGGACATCTTCATTGAGCGCTTCAATGCGCGATATTTGTCCGAACATTATAGACAGCGCAGGATCGATGAGTTCCATGCTTTACAGCAGAGGGGACTCACCGTGACTCAGTATGAGAGCCGATTTATAGAGCTTTCTCGTTACGCGGAATACCTCCATGACGAGAAAATCTTAATACACAAATTCATCAGAGGGCTAAATCACGGGATAGCAGGACCAGTTCATATGGCAAATCCCCAGACCATGAGTGAGGCTGTTGAAAAAGCCCTTATATCAGAGGAAATTCAAGGACGAGGGCAGAATTCATGCCCACAGTACCAGGAACGTAATCCCCAACAACAGCAAAACTTCCGAAGGCCTCAAAACACAACACAGAGAGGAGGATATAATCCTTCGTCATTACCTCCTAGGCCTCCACAGCAGCAGCAACATTAGCAAAAATCTAAATTTCAACAGAGGGGACAGGGAGGACAGAATCGTGGATGGCAGCAGCAGGGTCCACACAGAGATCAGAGACAACAGGGTTCATCGGCAGGACCCGCGAGGTCCCAGCAGTCTTACAGAGGCTCACAGGGATCCACTGGACGGACTGGGCAACAACAATCGGGCAGAACACAGTCAGGGCAATTACAGGTTCGAGGACCATGTTATGTGTGTGGTGGGGCAGGGCATCTGGCTAGAGAGTGCCTGCAGGGATTTACTGTAGGGGGACAACCCCGATCAGGAGGATCTGAGCAGACCGTAGGTGACGTGGGCAGAACCCACCACATGTTTGCAGCGGTGGATAACCGCCAGGCCGATTTCCAGGCTTCTGTCATCGAGGCAGCAGGTAGGATTGGAGACTTTTCCATTTCGATCCTTTTTGACTCAGGAGCTACTGACTCTTTTTTGTCTACATCGTTAGTGGAGCATTGCAGGCTGGTGGCTTCTAGGCAAGACATTAGGTGGGAAGTTGAGTTGGCCTCAGGGGCCAGGATGTCAGTAGATTCCTTGGTTAGAGATTGTGAGATCACATTGGGGTCATTCACCACAACATGTGACCTTAGGATTATGCCATTAGGATCCTACGGAGTAGTTCTGGGTATGGATTGGCTTGCGGCACATAGAGCCAAGCTTGATTGTCGCCAGAGGACGATTAGCTGTTTAGACGATCATGGTTCATCGGTTGAGATAGTGGGCATTCAAAAGCCCACGGCTACTCGTATGATATCTGCTCAGCAGCTTAAGCGCTGTATGTGGAAGGGATGTCAAATGTTTGCCATCACGGTCAGTGATAGAGCAGAGGATGAACCTGAGGCTACTTTAGATGATCACCCTGTCCTTAGAGAGTTTGCCGATGTATTTCCGCCAGAATTACCAGGTATGCCTCCACGCAGAGAAGTGGACTTCCACATCAACTTAGTGCCAGGTGCAGAACCGATATCCCGTGCACCCTATAGGATGACTACACATGAACTCACTGAACTTAAACTGCAGTTAGAGGAATTACTTGAGAAGGGACACATCTGACCTAGCGTTTCACCATGGGGCGCACCAGTTATCTTCGTGAAGAAGAAGGATGGGTCTCTTCATCTATGTATGGACTACAGGCAGTTGAACAAGGTGACGGTGAAGAACCGTTATCCTCTACCTAGGATTGACGACCTTTTTGATCAAATGCAGGGAGCCAGAGTGTTCTTGAAAATTGATCTAAAATCTGGGTATCACCAATTGCGCATCACAGAGTCAGATATTCATAAAACTACTTTTCGAACCAGATATGGCCATTACGAATTCACAGTGGTACCCTTCGGGTTGACAAACGCTCCTGCAGTATTCATGAGTCTCATGAACGGGGTGTTCCGTACGTACCTAGATTGGTTCATGATAATATTCCGTACGTACCTAGATTGGTCTACCTATGTCATCACGTCGCCATGATGCTATTATGGTGACAGTTGACAAGCTGACCAAAGTGGTGCATTTTTCACCAATATGCACGACTTACAATGCACCATCAGTGGCAAACGTGTTTCTTGATCAGATTGTTAGACTTCATGGGGTACCTCGCCGCATTATATCTGACAGAGACTCCGTATTCACTTCATCGTTCTGGAAAGCCTTACATCAGGCGTTGGGCACACAGCTCAACTTCAGTTCAGCATATCATCCGGAAACTGACGGACAGACAGAGAGAGTTAACCAGGTGTTAGAAGACATGCTTCGCATGTATGTGATGGACCATCAGTCTAGATGGGAGGAGTACCTGTATCTAGTTGAGTTCGCCTATAATAATGGGCATCATAGCTCGTTGGGTATGCCTCCTTTCCAGGCGTTATATGGCAGACCATGCAGAACACCTTTGAGTTGGGATCGGATAGAGGACAGAACAGTCATCAGTCCAGAGATAGTTCAGAATATGGAACTGCAAGTCAAACAGATTAGACAAAGGCTCTAGGAAGCACAGGATAGGCAGAAAAAGTATGCCGATGCTAAGAGGACCGACCGAAGCTTCTCTGTGGGGGAAAGAGTATTTTTGAGAGTGCGGCTGCACAAGAGTCCAATCTGTTACAGAAAAGGCTCTAAGCTCGCACATCGATTTGTAGGACCTTTCGAAATCTTGGAGCGGATAGGACCAGTAGCCTATCGTCTAGCCTTGCCACCTAGCTTGTCACGTATCCACGATGTATTTCATGTATCAGTTTTACGTCAATATATTTCTGACTTATCTCACGTGTTGGATTGGAGTGCTCTCCAGGTAGAGGCAGATGGACAACTGGCGTTGGAGCCAATTCGCATATTGGCTCGTCAGACGCTGGCCCTTCGAGGTCGAGAGCTGGACTAGGTTAGAGTCCAGTGGGACCTATACGACGAAGTCACTGCAACATGGGAAGATGCAGAGAGACTGAAGACCCTTTATCCTCACCTTTTTGACGACTTCCAGGAGGAAGTACCGTCTTACGGGGAGAGGATGTGAGGACTGCCCTTTTTACTTTTGTTGTTATGACTATTTACATTACTGTTATTGTTACTTTTTATATTTGTGGGATAGCAGTTCCCGGAATTGTCAAACTATTAAACTTTATTATGATTTCGGAAAAACTAATTGGGTGATGTTTGGATAAGTTTACATTTCATAAAAACATTAATTAGGTGATGATGGAAAATTGTAATATGATTTCATTTATGTTAATTAGTACTATGTCATGATAATGCATGTTTTCAAGTTGCTTTGGCTATGATGATTTTATGTGGTTAATGATCTTGTAATTTAGTGTGCAGGAATTACTAATCGAACCACAGAATTCAGAGATCATTCCGCACCTTGTTATTTGTAATTCCCTGTTAAGCCGATCTGGTTCCACGAGGAACCAAGATCTCTTTGTGTTTGATGTAATGATGTACTGTGGTCTTTCGTATGGTCGAGTGGGTTAAGTTACCCTCATGTAACATTATTTTATAATTTGTGTTGTAAAAAGGATTGAAATTGAATTTTCTTATTTAATTTAAATTTATGAGGCCTTTTCTTGTGCTTTACCTTGACCAGGGGTGTCTTGTATGGGTTAAAGTTGACCCTGGGTTATACCCCATGGGTCCAGGGGCCCATTTGGCATGGGTAACCCTTGAGTAACCTCCATCTAGTCATCTTAACTTCCCCCTGAAGTTAAGTGGCGAAAATTGGAGGTAGGAGGGGACATGATGGGTTGTACCAACACCCAACCCATCCCCTCTACTTTCCCCAAGGTAAGAGATGCCATCCATTATTGAAGGATTGACTTAAAGTCACCCTTTCCATAGTGAGATTCCCCCATGTGCTGTGGGGACACCCATGTGAAGAAGGGAAGAAGGGGCATGGGTCACCTGTCTTCTTCCCCCTTTAACTCCTTTTATTTCTCCCATGCGTAAGAGGAATCACATGAGGAGAGGAATAAGGAGTACTCTTGGGAAGGGTGAGTGACATAAGCCACCAGGGCAGAATAGTGGTTTTGGGGGAGAGTGAGAAGGTGACAAGTGTCACCTCCCCATTCCTCAAAACTGAAAAGAATTTGGTTATTTGTTTCCAATTTTGGGATGAGAGGGAGTTAGTTGAATTTTGGGAAAACTTTCATTTTGCCTTACCATAAATAGAAAAGTTAGCTTGTAGGAGAGAGAAGGGAGAGGGAGTTGGTGGTTAAGGTTGGAAGAGAACTCTGTGGGCTCAGCAACAGCTTCATTCCAGGAAGGCTTTGTAAGGTTGGTTTAAATTCTACCTTTGTTTCGTATAGCTGAATATGTAAAGTGTGTGAATTTGTGTTTAGATTTGTTTTCTGTGGGGTTTGTTGTCGGGTTGTTTGACAGAGCTTCTCCCACTTGGGAGAAATGCTCATCAAGTTTGGGGTAGGGGAGGAGAGATCCTCCTCGGGTGCATACCTGTTTCCATCTTTTGGGATGTTGAAAGCCTTGAGGGCATGTATCTGTGTCTGTATCTTTGACTTGAGAGTCATATACAGATTTCTTACAAATTTGTGATCAAACTTGGTTTGAGACCAAGAGAAATTGTATTGGTTAACTTATCTGTCAGGGTGACACTCTGGAGTGGAGTGTGTCCACTCTCCTGCCCCTTATGAAACTCACTGTAGATGAGTTTCCGTGTTGTGTAAATGACCCACGGGTGTTTGTGTGCTTTGGGATTGTTGTTGTTACTGTTGTGAAGTGGAGTGTTTGAGTTACCCAGGTGTGAGTATGGTCTCCCTAGCTCGGGGGTGACCCACTTGCGGGTCTACGGAAGGGAGGAGAGCTAGATGAGTGGTGTTTTCTTCTTTGTTTGTCTTTGATACGCAGGTTTTCCCTTGGAGCTTCTGGTTGGCTTGGGAGAAGTTATATTTGTGAAGAAATAGTTATTCTTCTTTGTCATGAGAATTAGGCCTGGTTCATTTCTTAAGAGTTGAAGAGAGAGCACCTCTCTTGTTATTGCTATAATTTATTGTTATCCTGGGGGTGAAGGAAATCACCTCCCTGATCTTGTTATTAATGGACTTCTACTTGGTTGTCTCAAGTTATCAGTTTTATACTGTTTGGGTGAAGAACGTTCATATCTGGGAAGTTGGTTGTTGTATCCATGGTTTAAAATCTGTGATATGAATGTGCTTAAATTTTCAAGTTTGTTGCTTTGTATACCTTTTTCAATAGAAAATTCATCTCTTATTTGCAATCTAATCTGAGTTTGTTTATGAAATTGAAAGTTTGGAATTGCTTAACTAGTTGAAATGTTAGTTTTATGGTTCATTGTTCTAAAGGAAAAAACAATTTTAAATGTTTAAGTTTATTCTTCAGATATAGTGGTTTCAGTTAATCTGAAAAGATTAGAGGAAATCTAGCATGTATATATTTCTGTTTGTTAATTTAAGAAACTTAAATGTGTTATGAAAATGGAATATATATCGCTATATATAAAAATATATATATATATATATATATAAAGATATATATATATATATATATAAATATACTAAGTTGTTATATATTTACCATTGCTACCGAATAAGTGAAACTGGAATATAAATATATATAATTGTTATTTAATTATCATTATAACAGGTTGAAATTTGAGAAAATTATGAAATAAATAAATAAATATATATATATATATCAGTTGTTATAAATTAACATTTTGACAGAATTAGAGATACGGAATAAATGGTTGATTGAGAAAATTTACATGACAATTTGAAACTGAGTAATATATATATAAATATATATATATATATATATATATATATATATAATTAATTAGCACTGATTAATAATAAATTCGGATTACATTCGAATGACAGTCGATATGCAAAAATTGTGGACTCACTGTGTAAACACACAGTCGCAGCTTCATATTGGGCGGTGGGGAGAAATCCCCACCGCAGTCCCCTTTTTGTTTGTTAAGAGGTGTGGGGAGGGGCGGAGCCCCACCCACACCCCACATCGTGGGATGTGGGTGGGGCTCCGCCCCTCCCCACATCCCCCTTCCCTTATAACTCCGCGACCTACACAGGCCATCACTCTGCGCGGCCGACTGTCTCCTCTGCCGCTGCGGCCACCGCCGCCCATATTCGCCGCTGCTGTGTCTAAAACAAAACAAAAAAAAAGTTAGGGCTTTTGGCCCTAACATATGAGTTGATCTCTTTTAAAAAGGAAACACATTATAAATGCCATATATATAGACATATATAGATACTATATATGTCTATATATATAGCAATATATATAATGAAAGAATTAATATATATATATAAGGGATGACAAGGAGTTTGTTAAACAAAGTTAAAAGATCATTTTTGTAAACTACATATACATTAAAATATATATATATATTTGGAAATAGTTTTATGAGCCATTTTATTGGACCCTCGTTTAAAATCTTGATAAAATGTGACACATGGATATACAAAAAATAAAATAAAAAAATATATTTTCACAGTAGTTTTTTTATTAAGTGTTGAACACAACAACCCCAAAAGTTATGTTTCCATGATTAGGGTTTTATAAAGTGGAGAGCCTCCTACATGTATTAACAACGGTAAATGATTTACAATAAGAGTATTAATAATACTGATTAGTAATAATAACAACAGTAATTATAGATAAGAGAAAATAAAATTATAATTTAACGGGAGCATAAAGAAATATACTGTAATACTCCGGAAAGAGTTTCTCAGAAGTTTCCACTACCAACATAATGTCAATAACCAGGAAAAAAAGAAGGAAAATGAAGAGGAAAATTACACGTCACCTTGCTTAAAAGATCACTGGAAATAAACTTAAGAAGCCATCACAAACATTCCATGTGGCCATTTTAATCCCAACTATAGTAAATGAACTCATAAG
Organism: Cunninghamia lanceolata; assembly: GCA_027924645.1. Taxonomy (NCBI): domain Eukaryota; kingdom Viridiplantae; phylum Streptophyta; class Pinopsida; order Cupressales; family Cupressaceae; genus Cunninghamia; species Cunninghamia lanceolata. The sequence goes on from BSBN01000413.1 coordinate 1,127,572, forward strand.
TAAACCTGTAAGAGAGTCCGAAGAAGAAAAACTAACATTGGAAAACATAGAGGAGAAAATGCGCGACATTTCCCACATGGGATAAGAGAACTAAGTTGACGGACCCTTCTGCTAAATCTGCTTAGGAACAAGTTTAATTAATACAAACGAAGAGGATATACCGTGATCGGAGAAGACTAGGAGACCGAGTCCAGCGAAGCAGTAAACCAGTCTATGTGACCTAGACCATCCTGAAGTTAGGTTTAATATCAACAATAGCTGCAGTGATAACCTTGATTGACGTAAATCATGAAGAAAGGACCGGATACACATAAAGAAAGCATAGAAAATGAAAGAGAGAGAGACCGAAATATAAACACACTAAATTAACAGAGAAATAGTTAAGGTAAGGGCGATAAAAATACAATCAAAATTAAGAACCAGTGAAAAGGGAAGAGAGAGCAAACAAACCGCCTTGTTGAGAATGCTAAGTCGTAGGAGTATGTTTCAGGAAACAAGAGAGGAGACAGACAACCGTGCCTGGCTGAAAAATGACTAAATAGGGAGATCACTAGTCGGTTTAGTCAGAACAAGGCGTCATGGGAAGTTGTTAGTCTATCAGCGAACCACGTGCATAAATGAGTGCAGTGTAATTCCCACTAACGCCATAAGGCGTTATGCTGCCGGAAATTGCTGAGGTTTAGATTTAGGAACTTTGGTAATCTCACTCTTGCAATGACGTTAGCGGCGTCGTAAAGACCCTCTTGTTGATCTGTATGTGTCTGGTTGCACGCAATTGTACTTATATCCCGCCAAAAATTGTAGTGTTTCGCCATGAGAGAACACCGCCGAGCATGCTTACGCATGCGAAGGGGTTTTTAGGACAGTGTGAGAAAAGTTTTTCATATCTCGTGTCATAACCACATGACAGATGTGGCTATGACACGTGCGATGTGTGTTGTGACCACATGGAAAATGTGGGCATGACAAAGGGGTGTTGCCATCATGATGGACAACAAGAAGAAGGGGCAGGACATCCCTGCAGATGAATATGATGACTTCCTGCTGGAGAAGAAGAAGACCAAGGGAGAGAGAATCCCTCCACCACAACAGCCAAGCAAAAGATCCCCAAGGGGTAAGAAAGTGGAAAAGGGACCGAAAGGTATAATAATTGAAAGGGCAGTATTTACAGCTGAGGAGGTAGCAGGATCAGGATCCGGATCAAATTCCCCTCCAAAGAAGGAAAAGCCTAAGAAAAGCAAGACAGCAGAGAGTGGAATCATTGAGTCCCAAGAAGTGGGTCAGACTTCCAAACAACCAGGAAAAGATATCCTCATGGAGGAAGAGCCTGAAGAAGAAGAAGCTCCACTGATAATAAGAAGAAAGAGGAGAGCTCCGCAGGTGCTGGTTCCTACCACACCTAAGAAACCAAGAACCTCCATGAGAGGTGAAATAAGCCAACCTCCTGCACTAGTACAAGGGGCAGGTAGTGAAGTGCCAAAGGAACTCCAACATAACATTCCACTTCCTACTATTGTCAAGTTCAAAACTAAACTTGCTAAAGAGCAACAAAAGGAAACCTCCCTGACGCAAGCAGAAGGACATGTCTCACTGGAGGAGACAATCGACCTGTCTGATGATGAGGTTGTGCAGGATGTGTCTGCACAGAAGATGGAAACACTGGCTGCTGGTACCAGCATGACTCCTCACAAGCCTCCATCTGTTTAATCAGTGCTTGAGGAGATGAAACAAGCAGAGGCGGTGCAAGAAAAGAGTCCAGAGCAAGTAGCTCAGGAAATGGGGCTAGACACATTGATCGCAGAGGTGACAAGTCCTGCATTGGTAGATCTGACAGAGAAACAGGACGCAAGTCCTGAACAGCCAGTAGGATCACCTGATAAGGGCCACCCAACAGAAGAGGTAGAGATGGTAGAATCTGAAGGCCATGCTATTGAATCAGGCCAACAAAGCCCACAGGATACATCAGTAGGACCTGCTATAGTAGAGGTCCAAGAAGCAAAGGCTGATGAGGAAAAAGCAATAATAGAAGATCCTGCTGCTAAGACACAAGAGGTGGATAGTGCAGGAACAGAACAGATGCTGTTACTTCAAGCAGACCTCATAGCATCCAGAATGGTGGACATGCCACCAGGAACAGAGAAACCAAAGGAGGATGATCAACCTCCACAAGGGGAAGAACTGGGGACAGGTGAAGTAATCATGGAGAAAGATCATGATCATCATGACCTATATACAGATGCACCGCAGGGTTCCCCACACCGAGAAGATGCTCCCCCAGAAAAAGAAATCCCTCAACAGGAGGAAGCACCAAAGGATCAACAGCAAAGCGAGCATCATGAGGGAGAGAAAGCAAAATCACCATCTCCGCAACACTTGTTAGTAGAAACGGGAGGTATGGGTGAACAGCAGCATGATGCTGAAAAACATGATTAGGTACCTCCATGGTTGACAAAAGAGGTAAACATTGAGGAGGAACTTGAAATTCAAGAGTTCGACGTCTCCACCCTGTTCTCTGCGGATATAATGAAGCCTAGGAGGAAGGTCAGAATGACTTCGGCCATCAAGAGAGATCCGGCGACAGGGAGAAGGACTGCACAAATTGCTATACCTGTGGTGGAGAAGGAGAAGGGCAAAATCACCGTGGATGAATTTCAGATAAGCACAGTAGATTTGGGTTTTGCCAACGAGGAACAGGAGGGTCAAGAAGGTAAGGATATCATTGACTCTCTAATTCAGAAAGTGAAAAGAGAGAAAGAGAAGAATAAGCAACATAAAGAGCACATTGCTCAGTTGCATGCTTATATTAAAGGCTTGACCAATCCTGATGATACTACAAGTGAAGCTGCAGTCCCATTGACTGCCATTTCTCAGGAGGAGGTAAATAAATTGGACCTCATGAAACATGAGGCTTCCGTCATAAGGAAATGGATGTCATCCACATTGGATGATGCTATAGAAATAATGAGGGGTTCTTTGAAGAGGTGGAGCATATTAAGTGACTCCAAGACCAAGGTGGATAAATTGCAGATGCAGACCGGGAAGAGGTCTTACAAGCTGGAAAAGGTCCTGAGTCTCTTGGGAGAAATAAGGAAGATAAACCCACAACTGCTTATTAGTAAGCAAATATTGAATAATAATATTGCACTATTGGTGGACATCTGGTATAAGGATGTGCAGTTCGAATGCGGAGTCCTCAAGAGATGCAATAATAAGCTGAGGGAGATCAGCATGAAGTTGAAGGACTTAATGGGCATTGAGGCAGAGATGCTAGAAACACTAGAAGGCAAAGTAGAGGGAAAAATAGAGAATCAAGATGAAGACTCTACCCTTAAGGCTCTGCGTAGCAACTTCCAAATGGAAGAAGATGGTCCACTCATCCACTTGACAGAGGAGATTATAAATAAGGTGATGAGAATCAAGGTCAAGATGGAGACCTACAATGAGACATTGCAGGATAGGAAAAATAAGCTGGATAATAGCAGGGATAAGTATAAAGCACACAAGCATGCCATTATCAAGGCAAAGACTCAAGATGGCGGAGGAATAGATCAGGTTGTGTAGTCATATGAACAGATCCGGAGCAGCATGCAACCCCATATGCAGTAGCATCATCATCAAGATAGTGAAGGTTCAGGAAGCGATGCACATGATGATGACCCGCATGAATCAGCTGAAGAACATGATGGAGATACATCATGAAGGGGGATATTTGCATAAGTAATATAGATAGTTGCCAGTTGGCAACTTGTGCCATTTTGTATGAATCGCCAAGTCATGAAATTATGACCATAGGTTTGTATTGATAAATCAGGATCGGGGATCTTTTGTAACGGCCTCCTCACCTTATTCTATAAAAGGTGGTGGAATGCCTTGTTGTAGATATTCGAAACTTAATTGAAATCTGTTTGCTGAAGTATTCAGGGCTTATTTCAAAGCTGCTGTATATGTACATGTCTTTTGCATACTTAATGAAAGGGAAGAGTATTTTGATTACAAATCTTCGTAAATCTTGAGTAATCTGTGCTTAAATTCTGGATATGTGCTTTGATTTGTTGCGTCCCTTGGAGTGCTCATCATGTTGCATGTATTGTTTTCACTCATTATCCTCTGAAGTTTGCATCAACTGTATCTAGCTGTGGAATATCCTGGTGAACATATGGTTTGATTTCTTCTCCTCATGATAGTATCAAGCATGTATGTGGATCAAAAGCTAAAGGTTCAACTTAATTAGAAGTATTTCTTTTAATTTCTTTCAACTTCAGAACATCTCACGATTGTAATTGCAAATAACTGCTAATCTTAAGCAAACAATACAAAATATGCAAACATCTCGTAGATAATCGCAAATATTTAGCATATTTGAATACTAAGCATGCACAATTGAAAATATCATGCAAAGATTGAGGTATTTTTACATCTTTTCATCAAATAACTGCATAATTTGACTTCTTTGTAAAGAATTTCTACAGGAACGTCATGATGATGATAATCTTCACGTAAGGCCCCAAAATGGAAACAGCAACTCACATTAACCTCTGAGTAACATCAGACGATTAAGACCTAATCACCGCAGACTTGGGATCACGAATTCTCTGAATTCACAGTATCTTTCAAGATGAATAAAGGTTAATGTGTACTTTTATTCTATGTTTGTTTGTGACTAACATCATGACCAACAGGAATGATGCACCAGAGTCAATAAGCCACACATCAGCAGATGCATGGGTTTCTAGGGTGGTGATGAAGGCTTCACTGCCATCTTGTGACTTGTTAGAATCTAAATCAGGAGCTTTCTTCTTCTTCTTCCTTTCCTCTTTGCATTCCTTTCAAAAATGCCCAGTTTTGCCACAATTCCAATAGAGAGCCTTGGACTTTCCAAGAGATTTGGATCTACCCTTCTTAGCATTCTTGTCCTTCTTTTTCCTTTTCTCCTTGGGTTTTCCATAGACTGCAAGAGCCTCTTTGGCTGCCCCAAAAGACTTTTTCTGCATCTCTTCAGATAACAACAAAGAAACCACTTCATCCATTTTGAATGTGAATGTGGATGTGGTGCTTCCAATAGCCATGACAAGCTAATCCCACGAATCTGATAGAGAACAAAGTAGGGTCATACATTGATCTTCCTCCTCCATCTTCACCCCAACGAATGTTAGTTGAGCAACCAGCATGTTAAAAGCATTCATATGTTCTACAACAGATCCTCCATTCAAAGAGAATACAACTTCTTTCTCAAGAAAAGTTTGTTAACAAGGGATTTGGCTTGATACACATTTCCCAACTTCTTCCAAAGCAAGTTTGCAGTAGCCTCCTCATGGAAATCTAACAACAAAGAATCAACAAGACTAAGTCTTATGAGACCCTTAGCATTCCAATCCTTTAGATCCTAATTATCTTGTGACATTATAGCTGATTTTGTACCATTGACAATTTCCCAGAGGTCTCAGTCTAAAAGCATGTCTTCCATCTTGAGGTTCCACAGCTCAAAATTACTACCATTGAATTTCTCCACCTCTATCCTTCTAGATGTGGTTGCCATCTCCTTGCTACAATAAGATTCAAAATTCTCTACATAGACTCCCACTCAACTTAAGATCAGCTCAAAAAACCCCTACCCAACAACTAGGACCAAAGGTGATCAAGCTCTGATACCAACTGAAAGGAAGCTAGGTGTGTGGAAATCGCTTCCTACACTAATCTAATGAGGGGAGAGCTATGTAAATTAAATTTAATCCTAACTATTATAACAATGTTAAACCATTAACATGAGATTTGCAGCAATACACATAGAACCAGAAAGAAGACAGAAGAAGAGAGACAAGATATACGGTGGGGAAAACCCTTATTAGGTGAAAAACTCCACACTCAGAAACCTACACAATGTATTAACAAATATGAAAGATATTTACAATACACTTGCAATTCAAGATTCAATGGTCTTCGACACTCATGTCTGGAGTCAATCTAGTAGCATAACAGTACCTGTAAAACCTGTAATACATTTTCTCCTCCAAGCACCTGTTTATATAGAATATACAAGGCTATATTGGACCTATCTTGGAATGAGCATCCAACTTGGCCTCATGGCCCAAAAACCATGTCTATGGACACTTGGTCAACATTGTAGAATGTTCCTAACACTTGTGCACAACTCCCATCTCAAAGAATTTGCCTAGTTCCAAAATGGGCTATGACAGATGCTCTTACGACTCTTACGACCATCATAGAATCTGTCATAGTAGTTACAACTTACAGCTATAAGAGAATCTATCATACATAGGCTATAAATAGCATATTCTCTTACAACGTGTCATAGTCCACCTTGGGGCACCCAAATATGCCTTTTTCCAAGATGCTTCATGACACATGTCCTCACATGTCTTACATACTTCTATTGTCGACTCTTACATGTCATAACTTCATCATAGGAATATGTCATGACCGTTACAATCAATATTCCCTTACAAAACATCCAAGATGATGACACATGGTAAAATTCTTCTACCACAAAGTGGGATGCCTATCTCCTCATGTGAGGACAAAATTACAAGTTGTCATCTTCCATGTAGGATGACACATCACTGTGCCATATCCCACAATATGACAATATGGAATTTACAATTATTTAGAACATAGGCAATGAATTAATAAATACAAACATAAATAATGCAAGGAATTACCAAGGTTGGCACACCTTAATTCCCAACACTTGGGTTAGTCACTCTGTGGTTTTTCCCTTAACCGAGTTTTCCACATTAAAATCTTGGTGTTGTATGTGTCAAATTTGTTTCTACTCTTGAATTACAACATTATGCTTCATGATTAAATCATTGATATGCTGTTGAGATATAAAAAGGTTTTAAGTGAACAAGGAACAAGATTTTGGTAACAACTGATTCACCCCCCAGTTGTTTGTCCTAAATCCAACACATTTATCATCAATTATCATCAATCAAAAGATCTAGATTTGTATGTGAGTCCATTTGCATTCCTCATCCCAAATTTCATTCATAGAATACCAAAGTTCAAATTTGGAGTACCCCAAGTCATAATCACATTCTCTTCCTCTCTTCCAAACATTCACACATTTTTTCATCTCATTTATTGTACCTAAGTCCTTTCATTACATGCCACTGATGAGGGCACAAGCAAGAAAGCTTATGGAGTCCAACATTCAAATAGACCTTACCAAGAAACATATACCTCACATGGAAGTTGGAAAAAAAGTTGGGATGTTGACTCACATCTTTATCCCAAGTGACTATAAAGAAAACTCTTAACCATTATCACCAAATGCACCTATCTTAGGTCAAGGTTCTCAAGATCATCAACACATTTACCCACACCTACACAAATTTTCACAAGATGATGACTGCATGGAACATATGCATCAAATTATTGTAGCTAATCCTGACAAATACTTTCTCATGTTGGCTCAACGTCGAGATCAACCACCCTTGGACTATGATATTTCCAATCTTAAGCCATAAGATCAATTTGCATACATATTCATGTTGCAAGTATGGGCCTAACTGGTGTTGTCATTGATGTCAACATACTCTTGTTGCATTAATGATAAGGATTAGATGAGCTGAGTGCTAAGGATATTGAGAAAATTAGTCTCAATCAGGAACAAGTGAAGAACTGTGATGACACTTAAGTAAAAGTCCAAGATAGAATGAGGATCAGAGGATGTTGTTCAAAGGATTTGTAGATATGTGTCTTAAGATGATCCAATAAAGATTTTAGAGGTCTTCATGAACATTTGAAGAAGTTGTGGTCGCTCAAGTAAAACTGGTTCCGGTAGGTGTTCAATGGTTACAGAGACTATAGATAGGTCCGGTGAGATCTAGAAATGCATTATCCTGTTCTGCAGATTTGAGGGAGTGTTGAGGAGTCTTTGTGAAGTGTCAACTTGATTGGTTCATGGTTTGAAGGTCTGGAAGCATCTATTCCTTTGTGACAGTAATGACAGACTATGCTCTTAAGGTTCTGGATGAAGGAAAGAAGGATTTCAGCAAGCAGATAAAGTGTGGATGCTCTTGGTGATTCAAGCAAGCTTGCGGAGCTCTTTGGATCATGTCCAGTTTGTTTTGGTGGTCCACATTGATGTTGGATCTTGCAATTGAATAATAACTTTTAGATGATGGTGTTCTTCTTGAGATTGGCCGACCAGATGAGTTACACATCATGCAGATGTTCTTGTTGATGTTTTCTGACTTAGATGATCATTCCTAAGTTGATGCCATGTATAATTAAGGGATTGCAAAGTTATTTCAATGTTGTCCTTATGGAGATGAGTGTGTGGTAGCAAGGAAGAGAGTGAAAGGCAAAGCAAAAGTATTGGGCTTAAATGGAACTGGTTCAAGCATGGTGAAGATGCTATTTTCCAGTTCAAGTAGGTGATACTTAGTTCTTTGTAGATAGTGTGTCTCTTGTAGGTAGTGAGCACTAATTGGCATGTGTCATTTTGTTCTTTCTATTCTTCTAACAAAGAATACAATCTTGGGTTAATCACCCCATGGTTTTTCCCTTAATCAGGTTTTCCACGTCAAAATCGTGGTGTCTCATGTGTTAATGTGTTTCTGCTCTTAATTTGTTGCATTGTGTTTCCATGATTGATTTACTATTATGCTGCTGAATAATAATGTGGAATTGAGTGTTTAAATTGGAAGGAAGTTTTGGACAACTAATTCACCCCCCCTCTCAGTTGTTTGCCCTAAATCTAACAATTGGTATCAGAGCCAAGTTCCTCTAAAAGGAGCTTAACCACTTGAGGAGATACAGGATGTCTTTCTACAAGAAGGATAGTCTGAAGTTTGATGGAATCAATTTTAATCTTTGGAAAAGTCACATGAAATGTCACTTGCAATGTATGGGAATGCAATACTGGAACATGGCTTTAACAAAGTATACTCCTCCACAAGGTGGTCCGAAATCCTCAAATGAAATCACAGATGCTAAAAACAATCTGTAGACTATAGAAGCTCTTCTAAGCGCACTATCTGATTCAGAGCTTTCAAATCTTGTTGACATACCAACTACTTTTGAGATTTGGTATAAACTGGAACTTCTACATGAAGGAGACAAGTATGTTAAATGTGCAAGGTTACAGAGTCTGAAAGGGAAATTTGAAAATCTGAAGATGAGAGATGATGAAAATATTACTACTTTTATGCCAAGAGTAAATGAGATTGTTTGTGGAATTAGGAATGCTAGTGGAGTCTTGGATGAATATGAGATTGTTGGAAAAATCCTCATATCCCTTCCTGCTTCTTATAAAATCAAGGCTGCTGCCATTGAAGAATTCAGAGCCCATACAACGGTCACAGGAGATCAATTAGCTGGTAAATTGGCTGCATTTGAAATGACTAAGTTTGGAGATGCTCCCCCAAGACTGAATTAGCATTCAAAGCCAGTGCTTCTATAAAAGGCAAACAAAGGTTTGATCTGGGAGAGAACTCTTCAAGGAAAATATCATGGTATGAAAAAGCAAGCAAAGACCTAGAAGAAGAAGAAGCTAAAACTGCTCACCTTGAAACTCTTACTGCAAAAAGGCTACCAAGAGGATCTGGTAAGTATGAAGGAAAATTACCTTTTAAGTGTTTCAACTGCAATAAGATTGGTCATTTTGCCTCAAGGTGTTTGGAAAGAGTTTCAAGGCTAAATCCTAACAGATCAAGGTTCCAAAAGAACTGTTACTATGTTCATGAGGAAGATGATAATGGAGTAATAGATGATGAATCAGAGATAGGAGACAAATCTAGAAGTGATTGGGTGTTCATTGCCATCAAGGAAGAAGATCCAATGCCCTCTGAATCTGTCAATCATAAAGTTGTAGAAAGAGCTCTGGCTACCCAAATTGAAGAAAAAGTTGATTGGGTCATTAATAGTGGATGCTCTCACCATATGACAGGTGACAAATACAAGTTCATAGATTTGGAAAGGTATGAAGGAGGAGTGGTAAAGTTTGGTGATAATTCTACTAGTAGAATCAGAGGAAGAGGAACTCTTTCTTTTGATGGAAGGAACAAAACTGATAATGTACTATATGTTGAAGGATTGAAGCATAATCTTCTAAGTGTTGGATAGTTGGTGGACAAAGGCTATGATCTCTGATTCAAGAATGGTAAATGTAAAATCTTTGAAAGTTCCAAAATAGAGATTGCATCCGGTACTCAAACTAAAGGTAATATCTTCCACTTAGTTGGTACTAGCGGAAGTTATCTATTTGTACAAATTAATCAGAGTTGGTTATGGCATAAAAGAATGTGTCATGTGAATTTTGATAATATCATCAAGATAAGCAACACTCAGGTTGTAAGAGATCTTCCAATACTGGTAAAACCAGTTAATAGCAGTTTGTGCAAAGAATGTCAGTTGGGTAAGAAAAATAGAGTCACATTCAAAAGTAAGGAACAATCTTCAACCAGATTGTTAGAGTTGGTGTACACTGATCTATGTGGTCCAAAAAGAACCAAGAGTCTTCAAGGAGATATATATTTTATGTTGCTAATTGATGACCATTCCTAGATGATGTGGGTGACCTTCTTGAAGGAGAAATCTGAAGCACTTGAGAAATTTAAAATATTCAAGGCTATGGTAGAGAATGAAACTAGAATAAACATAAAATATCTCAGGTCTGATAGAGGTGGAGAATTCACATCTGGAGAGTTCATATCATTTTGTGAGAAACATGGGATAAAGAGGCAGTTATCAGCTCCAAGGACTCCATAGCAGAATGGAGTAGTTGAGAGAAAGAACCGAACCATCCAGGAAGCATCTAGAACCATGATGACGGAAGAAAATGTTCCTTAGATCTATTGGAGAGAAGCTATAAGCACTACTATCTATACTCCTAGATTATTAGACTTAGTTCATACTAACTTGTGTGGTCCAACAAGAATCAGGAGTGTGTAAGGTGATATATACTTCATTTTACTAATTGATGACTACTCCTGGATGATGTGGGTAACTTTTCTGAAAGAGAAATCAAAAGCTCTTGAGAAATTCAAAATATTTAAGGCTATGGTAGAGAATGAAACTAGATTAAAATTGAAATGTCTGAGGTCTGATAGAGGTGGAGAATTCACATCCAGTGAGTTCATAGAGTTCTGTGAAAAACATGGAATAAAGAGACAATTGTCTGCCCCTAGGACTCCACAACAAAATGGAGTAGTGGAGACAAAGAACTGGACCATCCAAGAAGCATCTAGGACAATGATGATGGAAGCAAATGTTCCTCAGGCCTATTGGAGAGAAGCTGTTAGCACTACAGTCTATACTCTCAATCGAGTTCAAATCAGAAGCAATACCGGTAAGACTCCTTATGAACTTTGGTTTGGCATCACTCCTACTATAGGAAATTTTAGAGTCTTTGGTAGCAAATGTTACATTAAAAGAGATGAAGATCTAGGCAAGTTTGATGCTAGAAGTGATGAAGGAATATTCTTGGGTTACTCTACTCAAAGCAAAGCATACCAATGTTATAGCAAGAGATTGAGAAAGATTATACAAAGTACAAATGTGAAGGTTGATAAAGGAATTGAAAAACCCTCAAGGTTTTATGAGTATGATGAAGATGATCGGAATTATGCTCTGATTCAAGGTGCCCAAGCCTCCTCTGAAAAATAGATTCAAACTGATCTGATAAGTCAGGAACAAGAGATGAGTCTCAATGAGCCTGATCGAGAATTAGAAGTGCAAGAAACTCCCAAAGTTCCAAGGTATATAAGACTGCACCACTCCGAGGATCAGATCATAGGTGACAAAAGCAAAGGTGTACAAACAAGAAGGAGAATTGCTCAAAATTCAAATGAGTATTGTCTAATTTCAAAGATTGAACTTAAATCAGTGAATGAAGCTTGCAATGATGAAAACTGGACTAAAGTAATGGAAGAAGAGCTGATGCAAATTGAGAAAAATCATACTTGGGATCTTGTTCCGAGATCTAGAAACAAGAATGTAATTGGAACCAAATGGGTCTTCCAGAACAAATTAAATGAAGTTGGTGAAGTAATCAGAAATAAAGTTAGATTGGTCTGCAAGGGCTACTCTCAAACAGAAGGAGTTGATTTTGAAGAAAGTTTTACTCTGGTGGCAAGAATTGAAGCAGTCAGATTATTTCTTACATTTGCTACCTTCAAAGATTTCAAAGTGTATCAGATGGATGTCAAGTCTACCTTCTTGAATGGTGAATTAGAAGAAGAAGTGTACATTGAGCAACTAGATGGATTTCAGTTGTTTGATCATGGTGATTTGGTCTACAAGTTGAAGAAAGCATTGTATGGACTGAAGCAAGCCCCAAGAGCCTAGTATGAAAGATTGGATAAACATTTTCTAAAGATTGGTTTCAATAAAGGTACTGCTGACAGTAATTTGTATTTCAAAATTGATCATGAAAATATCTTGATTATTGAAGTGTTTGTTGATGATATCATTTTTGGAGGAAGAGATAGTATGAGCAAAATCTTTGCAAATCAAATGAAAAGTGAATTTGAGATGTCCATGCTTGGGGAAATGAATTTTTTTGGGTTTACAAATCACTCAAACAAAGAAAGGAATCTTCATTTCTCAGTCCAAATATGTGAAAGAATTGTTGAAGGAATTTGGGATGGAAGATTCAAAGCCAATGAATACTCCCATGGAAACTAGATGTAAGTTGAGAAAAGATGATGACTCTCCTAAGGTAGATTAGACAAAGTACAGGTCAATGATTGGAGGACTGTTGTATCTCACTCAGACTAGACCAGACATTATGTAGGCTGTTGGTCTTGTTGCTAGATTCCAAGCTGATCCTAGAAAATCTCATGTCATGGCAATCAAGAGGATTTTTAGATATCTAAAAGGGACAATTGAGTATGGTCTATGGTATCCTAGAGATCATGATTTCTCTCTTCATGCATATATAGATGCTGATTGGGTAGGAGATGTGGATGACCGGAAGAGTACCAGTGGTGGAGCATTCTTTTTGGGGAAAAGATTGGTTTCTTGGCCAAGCAAGAAACAAGAGGCAATATCTTTGTCCACAATTGAAGCAGAATATATTGTAGTAGCAGGTAGTTGCACTCAAGTTTTATGGATGAAGCAGATGCTAAGAGACATCAAAGTGGAGTATGAGGAACCTATCACAATCTTCTGTGATAATTCAAGTGCAATAAATATATCTAAGAATCTGGTGTTGCATTCAAAGACTACACACATTTCCATCAAGTTTCACTTTTTGAGAGAGCAAGTGAACAAGAATGAAGTCAGATTGGAGTTTGTACCTTCCAAGGATCAGATTATAGACATCTTTACTAAACCTATACCTAAGGACTCTTTTAAGTATCTCAGGGAGAAGTTAGGGGTTATTGCCCCTCCGGTGATGAACTAAGATGCACTAATGTACATCAATCTAGTGGATATCACAGTCACATCTTGTGGTCCGGATTGATGATAGGGAACTGCTACTCAGGGGGAGTAGCAGGTATGATTCTGAAGTGGAGGAATTGCAAGTATGTGCCCCTTGCCATTGATGTCAAAGGGGGAGAAAAGTCATGTGAAAAACAAGTGGTTGTTGATCAAAGGGGGAGTAGGAAAGAGAGAGAAGACATGTGAATGGTTGTTGCTGATAGGGGGAGTTATGACAGTAAAGAGAAGTTCTTGTCTTGATGGTCAAAAGAGTTTTTCACATCATATGTTGCCATCAATGACAAAGGGGGAGATTATTGAAAGTATGGGCCTAACCAGTGTTGTCATTGATGTCAACATACTCCTATTGCATTAATGATAAGGATTAGACAAGCTGAGTGCTAAGGATATTGAGAAAATTAGTCTCAATCAGGAACAAGTGAATAACAGTGATGACAGTAAGGTAAGAGTCCAAGATAGGATGAGGATTAGAGGATGCAGTTCAAAGGGTTTGTAGATATGTGTCTTAAGATGATCCAATAAAGATTTCAGAGGTCCGCATGAAGATATGAAGAAGTTGTGGTTGCTTAAGTAAAACCGGTTCTGGTAGGTGTTCAGTGGTGACAGAGAAATACAGATAGGTCTGGTGAGATCTAGAAATGCATTATCCTATTTTGTAGATTTGAGGGAGTGTTGAGGAAGTCTTTGTGAAGTGTCAACTCAATTGGTTCATAGTTTGAAGGTCCAGAAGCATCTATTCCTTTGTGACAGTAATGACAGACTGTGTTCTTAAGGCTCTGGATGAACGAAAGAAGGATTTTAGTAAGCAGATGAAGTGTGGATACTCTTGGCAATTCAGGCAAGCTTGTGGAGGTCTTTGGATTGTGTCTAGTTCATGTTGGTGGTCCGCATTGAAGTTGGAGCTCGCAATTGAAGAATAACTTCTGGATGATGGTGTTCTTCCTGAGATTGGCCAACCAGATGAGTTTCACATCCTGTGGATGTTCTTGTTGATGTTTTCTAACTTAGATGATCATTCCTAAGTTGATGTCTTGTATAATTAAGGGATTATGAAGTCATTTCAAAGTTGTCCTTGTGGATATGAGTGTGTGGTAGCAAGGAGGAGAGCGAAAGGCAGAACAAAAGTATTGGGCTTAAATGGAATTGATTCAAGCATGGTGAAGATGCTATTTTCCAGTTCAAGTAGGTGATACTTATTTCTTTGTAGATAATGTGTCTCTTGTAGGTAATGAGCCTCTTGTGAGCAGTGTGCTTGGGCAGTGAGCCCTAATTGGCATGTGCCATTTTGTTCTTTCTATTCTTCTAATAGAGAATACAATCTTGGGTTAATCACCCTGTGGTTTTTCCCTTAACCAGGTTTTCCATGTCAAAATCGTGGTGTCTCATGTGTTAATGTGTTTCTGCTCTTGATTTGTTGCATTGTGTTTCCATGATTGATTTACTATTATGCTGCTGAATAACAATGTGGAGTTGAGTGTTTAAATTGGAAGAAAGTTTTGGACAACTGATTCACCCCCCTCTCAGTTGTCTACCCTGAATCTAACACTTCAAAATACTCCATCGACATCACAACTTCCCATAATTAATCCCCCAACACATCTTCACATCAACACAAGCATTAGTAAACCCATTCATACTAATGTGTCAAAACCTTCAATTCCAACTTTTATCTCACAACCTTAGAGTCAACCACAAATGTCAATTCTAATCCCCTAAGTTGCAAACACCTTTCCACAACTAAATCCTCAAACTTCGCAATACTCACCATCAATATCCTTCATCCAGCCCCAAATTTCTCAAATCTCCACCTCATCCTCATACATCAATCCTCGAGTCTCCAATCCACCTTTTAATTCCCATCCTTTACAAACTACCAAGCCTACCACATGGCAACAACTAAATTCCTTCCTCCAACAATTGATCAATCAACAATCTCCAAATACTTATCCAAATCCACCTCCTCTCACTAATATTGCCCAAGAAGTTGAAGAATTGAGGAAGAAGGTACAAGATATGGAGATGGGCCATCCAAAGAAGAAATATTCTTTCTAAGAAATATGTCTCTATCCATTTGATAGATCCATAGTCATGATCCCCTTTCCACATAGCTTTGATATACCTAATTTTGACAAATATAAAGGGAAAGGTGATCCTAGGGACCATCTAAAAGAGTTTTACATAGCATGTATGGAACTCGCTTATGATGATAGCTATCACATACGACTCTTTCCCTGTAGTCTTGGAGGCTAGGCTATCAAATGGTTCTCCCATTTACCTCATGGATTTAAGACATTTCAAGAACTTGATTAGAAATTCATTGCATACTTTTCATATAACATCGAAAATGAGGTATTGTCACATCTCAAATTTGACTTTCATTTAATTTCTGTAATAAAGAGACTCCATTAGATAAAATTTATGATAATTAGTTAAATTAAGGTGAAAATTACATGTGAATGTGTTAACTATATTTGATTAATTGATTAATAATGCTTATTTATTACGGAAAGATTGAATACTTGTGCTTCAGCTATGATTTCTTAGAAACTAACCTATTAATGGTGGAATGGGTGCGCATGATGCAGGTTGTCGAAGGCGAGAGCATGGGTTGGGAAGAGGAGTCCTAGCTATCAGTAACAATAAGTAAGATGAAATTGGTGTAACCACACACATTCACATATATCATTATTGCATGAAGGTTGCATTGCTTGACTATTTTGTGTATTCATGCTTACTTCATTCATTGCATTTCTATGGTACTTTTCATTGTTTTATTTGAAGATACTTGATATTGTGATATTGTGAATGGTGCACAAATTAGTAACATCCTAAATATGGTCTATTGGAGAAATTGAGCCATCCCCAAGAAAATGAGCCAATGCTTTCCATGCTACCTTGGGAACTTGACCCTATTTCTGTAGAAGAAGGGGGCTCAAATCCCAACTCACAAAAGGCAAATTCCTTGTAGGGATATTGAGATGTACATATATTTGGGGCTACCATGGTCTATAGAAGTGAAGATTTGAGAAAGATTCACCTGTAGAGTCACCAGATGGAAGATTCATGTTCCCATGAGTAGATATTTTTGTGACTTTCCATCAAAACAACAAAATATAGGGAAAAGATTTAGTGAAAATAAAGACCCAAGTCTTTGATTCTAGTCCCACTGGGTGTGCCAAAAACTATTGATGCTTAAATTTGTAGGTTAATCACCAACATGGGAAATCCTAAGAATGAGATACTTGATTCTTAAGACAACCTCTGAATTTTAAAGAAGCCGGTTCTTCTCTATGGACTTTGATGTAAAGCGGAGAAAAAACAAGATTAAATGAAATGCCTAAATTGCTAAGGTGATGTACTAGATTCATTACCTACCCAACAACACAATGATCAAACCCTAAAAGATTAACTAGTAAAAATAAAGAGCAGGATGCATGATTAATTACCTAGCATTTGAAACAAATTTATCAAAGGCATAAAATAAAGAACAAGAATCAAGATTAGAGAAAACATATGTAGATCTGCACAAAACACCACACTCTCTTCATTTCTTGATAGGAGAACAAAATATAGAGGGAAAAATGCACAATATACAATATTACATCCCTCATGAGAGGAACCCGCTAAGGTTATAAAAAAGTCCCTATTCTATTTCTAAAAATCTTCGATCACTGGTTCTATCTACCTAACTCCTCCCAGGTCTCTGTATTTATAACCAAAAACCCCTTAAAGAAATCCTCTGAAACTACCCAAAAAATATTTCTAACAGAAAATCCCTAAAATCTCAGCTCTGATATTTGAAATCTGTAATTAACTAGATCTTTCTATTTTTCCTCCATGAGAACTTCTTCCATTGCTTGGCCTACGTGAAAAACAAACTCTCACTCATTCGTTGCCATGAAAATAAAGTGGCTGTGTGAAAAACTTAGGGCTACTTATTTCCTTTCATGTAAGCCCTCTAAGAGTCTTATAAGTGTTTACATTTAATAAAGTATGAGTCTTCTTTAGGAAAGATTTAGCTTTATTGCTTTGAAAGACCCACCATGTATTCACATTTAAAAGACTCTTCATATTTTTAAATCTGATTTTAATCTTCCCCCTAGCTTCAAATATGAAAGAATCTTTAATTTTTAAAAGCATTTAGATTTAATAGAGGTGGGGGCCCACCATGAGATAAGAATCTATATTTAAAATATGACTCAACTTCCTTAGAGATTCACATGACTCAACTCATTTTGGGTGAGTTTTATAAAAAACAAAATAAAGGATTTATCTTCCTTCCGCTTCTTCCACATGGAAGAGCAACACTCATTTGGGAGTGAAGTTTCTTCCTTTGCCTTCAAAAGCCCATGGTTGAGCCATGCGGTGGCTTCCACTTCATTCTTTCATCTTCTTGTCCAAGCCATTGATTTTTCAACATCCAATGGTTCCTCTGTTGTTGCATTGTGAGACCCTATCTCTATGTTTACTGTGAGCCTCTTTCTTGATACACTGTGCTTTGGTTCAAATAGCAGAGTCTCCTTCTCATTTGCAACACCATTAATGCCTCTTTACTAGAGCTTGGATGCTTGTTGTTGCTTAATGTGCCTTCATTAATGCTAATGCTTCACTTGGAACATGCTACACCTTTTTTTCATTGTTACATTTGAACAAATCTTTGTTTTCAAATTGATAGACTCTGCACTATATTTGGTACTCTAGAGTAGCTTTGATTTTGTGTCTTGCACCTTGATATATTTGATCTCCTCTGATTTATAAGGAAACACTTTCAATTTATCTATCTGTGGTTTCTTTTCAAATGTTACACCCATATAGTGGCACCATCTCTTTTAGATCTGCTATCCTAGGTGGTGCAGTGCACCTAGGATATTTTTATGTCAAATTCTTGAAATTTTGTTTATTGAAGACTAAATGGATTTTTAGAATAATGTAATAAATCCTTCTAGAAGCATTACATTGTAGTGGAGGCCTAGAATAGGCAATTTCTTTAGTAAGGTCTACAATAGGATAGTCTAATTTTAGACAATTAGTTTTTTTGGGAAAATATTCAATTTTTAGGCTATTTTTAGCCTTTTCCCATGATTTGGGAGTCTTGTAATGATGAAACCTATAGTAAACATATAGAATTGATCTCTCACATGTCAAGGTAGTGTAGATTGATGAAGTTTGAATAGAAGAAAATAAAGAAAAATATTGCTTGTTGTCCTACTTTTCCTATTTTTATGCCTTATTTTGTTGTTCCAGTGTACTAAGAGAGGCCGTACTATATTGTCATGGTATAAAATCATTGAAAACATGTGATTCATGGAGTTAACTTTCATTTGAGCTAGGATAGAAGGATTTTGGTTGATCTTGAAGGATTTTATTACTTTTTTGTGCAGAGAGGTCTCAAACCCTTATTTTTAGGGTTTTAGAGAGGTTTATGGATTCCTAACCCATCCATCTATGTTAGAGCCCCAAAATGGTTGGAAGGAGATTAGGTTGGCATGTTTTCTAATGGGTTTAGTGTGCAAGAGCAAGGGACAAGTGGTGATTGAAGTTTAGAGCCATTGGAGCCTATTAGCCTCATGCATTAGGCCAACTAGGTTTGGTAGGATGAAGTTTTGATCATGAAATGACTTGGAGTGACCTTGGACCCCCAAAACCTATGAAATTAGTCTATTTGCAACCTATTGGACACCTTGGAACAAGAGTTAGAAGATTGGAATTGAGTTTGTATGTACTTGCTGTGTAAAACTGACCTAATTAGGCCTTATTAGAAATTGGTGCAGTCAAGATTTGGAGTTTATTTTTCAAAGGACCTCCTAGTGCATGTTTGGTATGTTAAATAAATTGATAATGGGTACTCAAAAATCCTTTACCAATCTAGTTTGGAGGTTTCATCTCAAGTTATTGCTTGACAGTCCCTTTTGAGAGCTATAAGGAAGTTGGGATAGTTGTGAAGGAAGTGGTATAAGGGGTTGTCTCCTGAGCATTTTGATGGTTATGTGAGCATAGACTAGTCAAACATAGGTGGTCTAGGGTCCCTATAAGGTTAGGGAAAGAGCCTAGGTGTATAAACCCAAAGATGGTGTTGTTGTCTAGTTTTGGAACCATGAAAAATGAGAGGACAATCATGTCTAGAAAGAAGACCAATGGAGTAGCTAGGTCCACAAGGGCCTAAAAGTCTTGTTTACCCTTCCATCCCCTACATCTTATTCCCCTGAGTAGTGGGTTGTGACCCCTTAGTGGTGTTTACTCTGCATCAAGTGGTATCAGAGCCAAGTTAGTAGGTCTATTGTGGTTGAGAAGTTGTAAGTTGAAGAGAAAATTTGTCGAAGATGCCTCCAAGAGGGAAAAACATGGCTCAAGAGATGAGTGAGCTGAAGGAGAAGCATGCTAAAGAGTTGAGGGAGTTAAAGGAAACAACAGCTACCCTAGAACAAAACTAGAAAAGAGGAGTCACTCTAGGTGATGGGAATGAGTCTGAGGAAGAAGAGGAAGCAGAGTATGAAGATGTGGAAGAAGTGTTGTACCCTAAGGATTAGAGGATGGTAAAGTTTCTAAAAGTAGTAAAAGAAGACAAGCACAAGATGAAGATAGATGTGCCAAAGTATGGAGGAAGCCTTAGTGATGAAGAGTTACTTGACTAGATTACAGTATTGGACAATCATTTTAAGTGTGATGAAGTTCATGAGGAGTAGAAAGTGAAGATTGCAAAAACCAAGCTGACAGGTCATGCTTTGTTATGGTGGGATTATCAACAAACAGAGAGGAGAAAGCAAGGAAAGACAAAGATTGTTTCATGGGACAAGATGGTAGCTATGATCAAAGGTAAGTTCTTGCCTAGAGATTATGAAGTTCAAATATTTAGAAAGCTTCAAGGTTTAAGACAAAAGGAAATGGATGTTAAGTTATATACTAAAGAGTTTTATAAGCTAAGAACAAAAGGTTTCTAGATATATTGGTGGTTTGAGGTTTAACATGCAGGATGAACTAATGTTGGCAAATCCAAGGAATGTTGAAGAATGTTATCAAATGGCAGTAAGAGTGGAAGAGAAGCTGAAGAGAAGACAAGACAAGACAATCAGAGGTAGAGGCAACACCTCTAGAGGCAGAGGATCCTTTCAAAACATAAAGTAAGTCAATGAGAGTCAAGAAGAGAGGAGTAAGGCACAAGGACAAAGTGTAGATTTTAGAGGCAGAGGTTCTAGAGGCATATTTGGTGGTGGAATGAGTGCAAACACCTTTATAGGTAAGTGTTACAATTGCCAAGAGTTTGGGCACCTAGCATACAAGTGTCTTGAGAAGCAAAATTTTACAAGTGATGGTGAAAGGAAGAATGAGATGAGGACTACGTTATTCCAACAAGAAGAATGTGGTGGTTCTATTCCCACTAGTTGTGTTGGTGAGGTAGGAAAAATGTTGATGCTGAGAGAAAGAGCACTATTAAAGACCTCCAAGGAGAAGGAGTTGATTTAGAGGAAAGCACTGTTTAGGACAACTTGCAAGTGTAAAGACAAGGTATGTAAAGTGATAGTGGACTCAGGGTCTACTGACAATATGGTGTCTAGTGAAATGGTAGACAAACTAAAATTGCAAAGAGTACCTAGGGACACACCTTACAAAGTCTCTTGGGTAAGTGATAATTAGTCCATTTTGGTAACTGAACAAGCATTAGTAGAGTTCAACATTGGAGCATATGAGGAAATGGTACTTTGTGACATTTTACCTATGGATTGTTGTCATATGATACTTGGAAGACCTTGGCAGTTTGATAGGTCTATAATTTATAATGGAAAAGATAACACCTACATGATTAGGAAGGATGAGAAGACTTTTGTACTACTGCCAATGTAGGAAGAAGTCAAGGAGTAGTCAAAGACAACAAAGATGATAATGTTTGGTAAGAAGGAGCCAGTGAGGCTTGAGGAGAGTGGAAACAAGGAGTATGCATCCTTTTGCAAGGCATAAAGTTGTTGAGAAAGCATATGAGAAGAGTGAAGATGATTTGCAGACAATTGTGAAGAGGAATGTCTTCATGTGGAAGAAGGAAGTGGATGAGAAGGTGTCTTAGTCTAAGATAGAGAAGTGTAAGAGTGAGAAGCTTGAAATGCATGAAGTGATTATGGTTGGGCAGTCATGTGTCCTATAAAGAGGTGGTTGGATAATGTGAGGACAAAGATTTTTAAAGGTAATAGGATAGAGAACAAGTTGATGATAGGTCTGGCAAAGGTTGAAAAAGGTAATGGTGCAGTGGACAGTGGAAAGAATGGAGACAAAAAGAGCATGAGGCAAGAAGTTGAGAGGGTAGTGTTGATAGTTGATAGAAGGTTAAAAATAGAGGTAAAAGAGAGTGAGGTAGCAGAGTTTGTTGATAAGAAAGTGGAGAAACACCCCACAAGACAGAGTGCACAAGAAGAAAATGTGTCAAGGATAGTGCACCTATTGAAGGCAAGCATGTAGTTCAAAGATGTGAAGAGCACAAAGGTGGATAGGCTACAACAAAATTTCGAAGGGACTTGGAAAAATTATAAGTTGGGGTGTATGGTGCAATGCACCTAGGATATTTTTATGTCAAATTCTTGAAATTTTGTTTATTGAAGACTAAATGGAGTTTTAGAAAAATGTAATGAAGCCTTCTAGAGGCATTATGTTGTAGTGGAGGCCTAGAATAGGCAATTTGTTTAGTAAGGTCTGCAATAGGATAGTCTAATTTTAGACAATTAGCTTTTTGTGGGAAAATAGTACATTTTTAGGATATTTTTAGCCTTTTCCCATGATTTGGGAGTCTTGTAATGAGTAAATTCATGGTAAGCATATATATATGTGGCCTCTCACATGTCTAGGTATTGTAGGTTGATGAAGTTTGAATAGAAGAAAATAAAGAAAAATACTGCTTGTTGTCCTACTTTTCCTATTTTTCTATCCTATTTTGCTCTTCCAACGTACTAAGAGAGGCCATACTACACTGTCATGGTAGAAAATCACTGAAAACAAGTCATGCATGGATTTAACTATCATTTGAGCTAGGATAGAAGGATTTGGGTTGATCTTGAAGGATTTTATCACTGTTTTGTGCAAAGAGGTCTCAAACCCTTATTTTGAGGGTTTTCGAGAGATTTATGGATTCCTAACCCATCCATCTATGTTAGAGCCCCAAAAATGGGTGGAATGAGATCATGTTGGCATGTTTTCTAATGAGTTTAGTGTGCAAGATTAGGGGGCAAGTGGTGATTGAAGTTTAGAGCCATTGGAGCCTATTAGCCTCATGCACTAGGCCAACTAGGTTTGGTAGGATGAAGTTTTGATCATGAAATGACTTGGAGTGACCTTGGACCCCCAAAAACTATGAATTTAGTCTATTTGAAACCTATTGGACATCTTGGAATAGGAATTAGAAGATTGGAATTGAGTTTGTGTGTAGTTGTGTAAAAATGACCTAATTAGGCCTTATTAGAAATCAGTGCAGTCAAGATTTGGGGTTTATTTTCCAAAGGACTTCCTAGTGCATGTTTGGTATGTTAAAGAGATTGATAATGGGTACTCAAAAAGCCCTTAACAGTCTGGTTTGGAGGTCAGCATCTCAAGTTATTGCTTGATAGTCCCTTTTGAGGGCTTCAAGGAAGTTGGGGTAGTTGTGAAGGAACTGGTATAAGGAGTTATCTCCTGAGCATTTTGATGGTTTTGTGAGCATAGACTAGTCAAACATAGGTGGTCTAGGATCCCTAGAAGGTTAGGGAAAGAGCCTAGGTGTATGAACCCAAAGATGGTGTTGTTGTCTAGTTTTAGAACCATGAAAAATGAGAGGATAGTCATGTCTAGAAAGAAGACCAATGGAGTAGCTAGGTCCACAAGGGCCTAAAAGACTTTTTTTCCCTACCATCCCCTACATCCTCTTCCCCTGAGTAGTGGGTTGTGACCCCTTAGTGTGTTTTCTCTGCATCACTTAGAATGAATATTCTACCTGTTGTCAATTAGGATTGCACCCTAGCTAAGATTTGACTCAACTATCCTGTTGAAACATGGAAACACTTTTATGTTATGGGTGACCTATGGTGAGAGTGAATCTCTAGATAGGGCTGGTCCCCTTGGGAAATCACCCAACTAGATTGATTTATCTGAGGAAAAGGATAGAAAGATAACATGGAATGAAATCCTAAAACATAATGGGTGATGCACTAGAATTCTAACTTATTTCAATAATTTCACTCACAAACAATTTCTCAAAACATTAACTCTCACAATCTCATCTAAAACATACAACTCACCAGTGATTTTCATGAAGGCTCGAACTAAACACAACACACAACCTAAATCATATGAAATTCTTGCACACATATTGACAACAATGAGACATAACAAAGGACCTAATTCTCATGATCACAATGAAACATCAAATTATTACTGTAAATATGAGACAAAATATGAGATAGGAATGCTCTACTACTTTTATTAAAACTGAAGGAGTATGAAAACATGAAAATCTGAGTACAAATCAAGGCTTACAAAGCTCTCTTCAAGTAGTCCAAGAGAGAATAAGCACATCTAAACTGCCCTCATTGAGTCTTTTACCCCTATATATAACCAAAAATACTTTCTAATTTATCTCAACCAACTATCTACCCAAAAAAGAAACTAAAGTCTCATTTTTGAGCAAAGGGAAAAAATGACAAAAAGAGGGCCTAAAACTAACACAAACTGAGTAAAATAGGTGGCAAGTTTCCCTAACAAGTGGATCCACTGAAAAGGACACTAAAAATTAGAAATAGAAGTTTCAATTCACCCCTTTCCTTTTTTCATAATGGGAACTTAAGTGAAAAGAAGGCAAGTGAACTAGACTTGCCTTATTAAGTGTTTTGCACTTGCTATTTATTTTTTGCATTTAATTGACATCTATTAAAGTAATTTATAAAATATTACTTTAATAGCACCTTACATTTATCTGCAATTTCATATTTACAAAATAGAAAGAGGGACCACCTTGGCTTTTACAACTTGCAAAATTCTAAATATATGGAAAGTTTACCAATATGTGCAAAGTTTATAAAATATATGCAAAGGTATTTAGAAATACCTTATATATATTGATGAGCATCTAAAAATAAACCAAAGTATTGATTTATGCAAAAATCAAGGGCAAAAAAAATTGTCTTATAGCCAAAGCCACAGCCTTTTTGCATTTTGTTCTTTATTTGGCACTTAACATTTTTTAGTCTAGTTTGGGTGCCGCCATTGTAAAAATTTCTTGAAAACTACAAACTAGGTTAGTGAAAATTTTAAAGGTTTTTTTTTCTTTATTATCTTCTAATCTCTAACCAAAAATCCCAACAACCCAGATCATTTTTTTGAGATATGATTGAACCATGTGACTTCTATCTTTATTTTGTTGTGTATTGTGCCTCTGACAATTCGTCAAAAAATACAAACTAGGTTGGTGAGAAATTTTAAGGGTTTTTTTTGTCTTATTGTCTTCTAATTTCTATCCAAATATCTCAAAACTCAAAATCATATTTTTTGAGATATGACTAAAACACGTGATTGCTATCTTTATTTTACAAGGTCTTTATGTGATACTACTGCTCTTTTAGACTATTTCCACATTCCTCTTAAGACATGAGGGCAACATGCTGAGGTCAACCCTAATGGGAGCCCATTTTTCACCAAATGCTGAAATATCATCAAAAAGTAATCAGCAACAAGATTTCGCCTATACCTACACAATGAACAAACATGTTAGATAAAAAACAATGAAGTTTAATGCTCTTGTGATGTTTGATTTTTAGGCTCTCTTGCATATTTCTTATGTTTGTTGATCTAATGCATCATGAACATGTGCTATATTTCTATTGATAGGGCACATAGGAATATTCATATCCGAAGCTCTAACCAACTCTTTATCATGATGCAAGTTCACTTGAAGATCAAGAGTGAGGAGGAGCAAAAGACAATGAATATCCACCAAAGATTCTACTAGGCAATGATGGATATGTCTTTTCTTATATGCTTCTTTTCATTTATTTCATCTTTAGGTGTATAGCATATTTTATGTTACATTGGTTCAGCTACTCCCACGACTTGTGTGGGAGATTTGATTACTCCTTTCTTTCCAATGAAAATAAATGCAACACTTATGCAATTCTATGTATATTTCATTTGCAAAATGAATGAAACATTGTGAAATGAATGAATCATTAAAGAAATTGAATGAAAGCAATGTCTTGTGTCCTTTATGTACTTTCCTTTATGTTGCAAAACAATGAAGAACAAAACTGAATTCAATCCCTTTTCAAGAACTTAAAATATGCAATGGTTAAGCATATTAGAAATGGTTAGAGTATTCTTCACTTTAAATATAATGAAACTATTTCAGCTCTACCAATTTGAGGTGTAGGTGAAAATTTGGTAATAGTACCTTCAGCATAAAGACAATCAAATTTGTTGAATATGCCTTGTTCTATCTAAAACTCTACACTTTGAAACTCCAAGAGGCCTTAAGTATACTCACCAAAGATCTGTGATTTGAGAGTCTTACCTTTGAAATCGATGTACCGTCTTGTACAGCTGTGCCATCGTCTTTTCTTGGATATTTGGTGGCACTTTGATCTAATAGTATGCTGAGAGCCATACCTATTGATTGGTAGTGCCTTTATACCATTTGACCGAGCCTTGTTCATTGGCAGCATTGTCTTGAAATGTCTTTTATCTCTATAAGGCAACCTTCTCTTTAGATATGTCGAGCCTCTTTGAACATGGCTATTGGGATTCATCTTTAGATATCATATCTCATGATATAGGCTATGTGATATTATTTTTATTTGCTAGATGTGACTTTTTACTAAGTCTGTGAGCCATAAATTTGATAATGATGTATCTTCTTTCTTCAGAGGCCATGGCCTTGTTCTTATGCTTGGGTGCCATGATCTTGTGCCTTGATATATAGACCGGTGCTTTGAATCTTTAGTTTGTGCCTTATCTTCTATAAGGTTGCCTACCATTTGAAATGACTAAGATTCATTAAACTGATTGAACCTTCATTTGTATTTCTCTTTCATTCTATGGCTGTGTTTACATGTTCTATGGGGTGGTCTTGTTTGTGGCCACATACCATTCTTTTCAATAGCTAATGCTTAGATTCTATGTCACGTCTTTCTTCTATAATTGATGAACCTTTCTTATAGACTATGTGCCCTCCTTTTATAGATGCACTATTCAACCCTTGCTGACACTAATATTTCTATACTTCACTGAGCCTATGCCATTGTTTGAACACTATGGATGTGTTGAGTCTCTTTATGAGCCTTGCTTTGAACTATATAGGGTTGTGTGTTGTTTGATAATGGTAGTGCCTTATTCTGAAAATAATGAACCATATTCGCATAAGCTTGAGCCTTTAAATAATATATTCTTGCATTTTATCATAAATTACTATCACCAACAATGGTTACTCTAACTCTTTACAATACTACACCCTTATTCTCGTGTGCCACAACTTTCTTTAGAATGAGTTGAGTTTCTTTTACCTGATTGCACCGTATATTCCCATATAAATTTTTTGTTCTAATTTCAAACATCATATTACATTATATTGGATGGCAATCTTCTTTGAAAGTGGTGGCTTTATGGTGATGCTAGATTTAACATTGTTGGTAAACCTCTTAAAATGATGCATTCAAATATTGATGTGACATAGGTTCATATTGGTATGCCATGACCGTGTCTCTTGCATTTGATGGCCGATGAGAAAGTGACACCACATATAGACAACAACTTACATTCTCACCATCATAACAACTGCTTGGCTTGTTCACAGGGTTACTCCATGGTTCCATAGAATGGCTAAGCCTTTTTCTCCATATGCCACTTTTATGAGGTCTTATGCCTTTAATATCTATGGCTTAAGCCATCTTCGTATACTAACAGTGCACTTGCATGATTGAAGACTAGAAAAGCTATATGGTTATGTCTCCACACTGCATTCTTCTACCTTTTATATGATGATGCTATATTCGAGATATGAGAAGCACCTCTTATACAACCTACACATCAGTTTGAAACAATTGAGCCTCCCTTTACATGAACATGCTTTGAATCTCATTGTCCCTTGTTCTTATCTAACTCATCTGAATCATTACTAAAGAACCACAGGAACAAGGATCTCTTAAAAAGAACTAAAATCACCACTACTTTGACATGCATCAAAATTTTCATGAGGGTGTGCAAAAATGCACAACAAGCACCAAAGGCTTGCTCACATTGGTGAAAAAGGTTTGAGGACCCTCAAAATAAAAATCTTGTTGATGGTATAAATGACTATAACCTTGAGTTTGATTTTTATGAACATTACATTTATGGAAAGCAAAATTGTGCTTAGTTTTATTCCAATTCTCACAAATCTTCTGAGGTGTTGAACTTGATTCATTCTGATGTGTTTGGTCTAGTTAATGTTCCTTCAATTTTAATATTTGTTTACTCTGTTTCATTCAATTATGATAACAATAGAAGGACATGGATGTATTTCCTTAAAAGCAAATTTGAAGTCTTTAGTAGTAATGTAGAGAGGTCTCCCTCTTGTCCACCCAATTCACAAACTTGCAAAAACAAAATAGATTGCAAACAAGAATTTCTATTTTATTCAATCAAAATTTGCAACATATTTACATCACAAATTGGCCTCACAATGGCCTCTCAAATTATATGAAACTTCTTTTCTTTCCCACACACCCACTCAGCAATTCTCTTCTTCCTAAGCCCCTCACATAGGGTGAGATCTCTCTCTCACCAAAATCTGCCTGAAAGAAATCTTCCTCTGATCTACTAAAATATTTCTTTAAATAAAACTTCATCTCAATGTTTTCCTTTTCACAATCCTCAAAATAGTTTAGTTCCTCTAGAACAACACCATGTTTTTAACAAGAGAATAGTTTTTGAGAAGCACAAAAGATGTTTTTTTCTTGTTTTATAAATTTTGATTGGCCTCATATATTTTTGTGAAATCTAGCCAATTTGAGAATAAGAACCTCTTGAAGATTCCCATAAAAGGATTTTAGTCTAGCTTTTAAAATCTCGAATATTAAATATTTCCATAGCATGCTAGGCAAAATATTCTTATTTTAAATTCTCCCAAACGGTTGAGAATTTGGCTGGTAAACCTTCACCACATTATGTGAAATATATCTAAAAATATCCTTAAAGAAGTATTTTATTCCAGCCTTCATATATTTTGGGAAATAGTTGTTTCCTTAAACCTACCCTGTGGAGCCAAAAACAAAGATTCGGAAAAAAGTAAAATTTTGGAAATCTGAGCTGACTTGAAGTTTCTTGATGTTGAAAGATACCTAAAAACACCAAAGAAATCCAAAACACACACCAAAACCTAAATTAAACTAAAATATTTTTGGGCAATGTAGGATCGCCTGTGGACCTAGATGCTCTTGCATCAGACTTGTCAAGTAAGAAGTTTGTGAGCATGGGCTTGTTAGGAATTAAGGTGTCTCAACCTTGGTAATTCCTTGTAATTATTTATTTTAATATATTTATTTATTTATCCTATGTTGTAATTTGGTTACATATCCTATTTTGTCATTTAGTGTGAAGTGGCACAATGAATTGTCACTCCATTTGTAAGATGACTAGGATGGTCAACTCACTCCATGTGGAGATAGGCATCCCCTTTGTGTGGTAGAGGTTTTCTACCATGTGTCAGCATCTTGACTAGTGTGTAAGTGAATCTTGACAAAAATGGTTATGACAGATTCCTATGACAGAATCTATGACACATAAGAGTTGGAAATAGAAGATCCTATGACAGGTGAAGACATGTATCACAAGGCATCTTGGAAGAAGGTATCTTTGGGCATCCCAAGGAGGGTTATGACATGTTGTAAGAGAATATGCTTTTTTAGGTAGTTATGACAGATTCTCTTACAACTATAAGTACTATCAGTATGATGGATTCTATGACAGTCATAAGATGCGTAAGAGCATCTGTCATTGCCCAACTTGGGAATAAGCAACCATATAGGGATGGAGTGATATGACAAGTGTCATGACCATGTTGTAGTGTTGGACAAATATCCCTAGGCATGGGTTTTGGGCCATGAGGCCAAGTTGGATGCCCATTCCAAGAAAGGCCCATTTTTGCCTTATAACTTCTATTTAAACAGGTGCTTGGAGAGGAGATGTATTATGTGATTGAAAATTACTGTTATGATGCCAGGTTGTCTCTAGATACAAGTGTCAAAGACTCCTATAAAGACTTGCATTGCAAGTGTGTTGTAACCTTGTTTTGATAATACATTGTGCAGGTTTTGGAGTGTGGGGTTTTTCAATGTAAGGGTTTTCCCCACGTTATATCTTGTCTCTCTCTTCTATCATACATTCTTGTGTTGTGTATTGATGTAATATCTTTGTTGTTGGATTAATAACATAGTAATTGTAATGGTTAAAATGAATTTTTACTCATCTCTCCTCTTTAGATTAGTAGGAAGTGATTTCCGTACACCTAGCTTCCTTTGAGTTGATATCAGAACCTGCCCAGTTTTGGTTCTAGCTACTAGGTAGGGGTTTTTTGAGCTAATCTTAGGTTGAGTGGGACTCTGTGTAGAGTATTCTTTAATCTTGTTGTAGCAAGGAGATGGCAGGCACATCTAGAAGATTAGAGATGGAGAAGTTCAACGGAACAAATTTTGAGTTATGGAAACTTAAGATGGAAGTCATGCTTGTTGATCGAGACCTATGGGAAACCATTTCCAATGTAAAATCAACTGCAGTGGCACAAGGTAATAGGGATATCAAAGATTAGAAAGCTAAGGGTCTGATAAGACTCACTCTAGCTGACTCTGTCATGTTAAATGTCCATGAGGAGAAGAATACAAAAGATCTTTGGAAGAAGCTGGGAGATGTTCATTAGGCCAAATCTCTAGTGAACAAGCTTTCCTTAAGAAAGAAGTTGCATTATCTAAGGATGGGGGATGGAGGATCTATTGGAAATCACCTAAATGCTTTCAACATGTTAGTTGTACATTTAACTTCTGTTGGTGTGAATATGGAGGAGGAGGATTGTTGTATGACCTTTCTTCATTCTTTGTCAAACTTGTGGGATCATCTTGTTATGGCTATTGGGAGTACCATATCCACTTTTAAAAAGGATGAAGTATTTTCTTTGCTATTATCTGAAGAGATGTGGATAAAGTCTTCTGAAGAAGCCAAAGAGGCTCTTGCAGTTCATTGAAAACCCAAGGAGAAAGGGAAAAAGAAGGAAAAGAAAGCTAAGAAGGGTAGATCCAAATCTCATGGGAGATCAAAATTTCTTGGAAAGTCCAAGGCTCTCTATTGGAACTATGGAAAAATTAGGCATTTCTGAAAGGAATGCAAAGATGAAAAGTAAAAGAAGAATAATAATATCCCAAACTTAGATTCTGACAAGTCACAAGATGATGGTGATGCTTTCATCGTAGCCTTGACCACCCATGCATCTGATGATGTGTGGTTGATTGACTCTGGTGCATCATTCCACATGGCCTCGCATCGAAGCTAGTTCACAAAGTATGAAGAGTTTGATGGTGGTAGAGTGTACCTGGGTGACGATTCTCATCTGAAGATTGTTGGTCATGGAAGAGTCTCAATCTGATTCCCTGATGGATGAGTGAAGGAGATCACTTGGGTAATGCACATCCTATGTTGATTTAAGATAGACAACTAAGAGGGGGGGTGAATTAGTTGTCCTAAAACTTTCTTTTCTTGAAACACTTAAATCCTTTTTGTAATTCAATAGCTTAATAATAAATCAATCATGGAATTACAATGCAATAATTCAAGATCAAAAACATATTAACACATATGACACCAAGATTTTAACATGGAAAACCTGGTGAAGGAAAAACCACAGGGTGACTAACCCAAAATTGTATTCTCTATTAAAAGAATAAGAAGAACAAAATGGCACATGCCAATTATGGCTCACTGCCCAAGCACACTGCTCACAAGAGGCACTGCCTACAAGAGACTCATTGTTTACAAAACTTACAGAAGATAATCAAGTATTTGAACTAATGAGAAGCATCTACAAATGCAAGATTTCAATTCTAGTTAGGCACAATACACTGATCTGATGAACTTCATTCTTCGTCTATTTTAATGTTGTTGCTCTGTCACATACCAGACTTGAATTACTGCTCTTGTACTTACCCCTACATTTCTTCACAATTTATTTCCTCACTTGTTCACCACACACTCCTACATACTCAAATCCATCTGGTATATATATCCGCATCAAGGATTCTATCATCTTTCTAGTTGGCAACAAGAACACTCAAGATATTTGCAAGTTACTACTGAATCCATAGCCATACAAGTCCTTAATCATGTTGGACAACAATGTATAGTCTCACAAATTCCTTGATCAACACATTTTACTCATCCAGATTGGAGTCTGATACTCTGTCAGTTATTTCTTCCTCTGTCTACTTTGCTTGACTAGAACCCAACACTCAGATGCTCATATCTTTTCCATGATTTATCATCAGAGGCTAAATCTTGGGAATATAGTAGTCATGATACCCCTCTTGACTTGTCCAAGTCTGCAAGTTACTAAGTTACACCATCTGAGAGATCCGGACCTAATTGTCGGACCTTGTTACATACTCTGTTCTTGTTCACCAGACCAAAACATTCTTCAATCTGACTTCTGGTATAGGCATACTATGTATTATGGATATGAGGGATAGACTTTTTTGCCATCAATGACAACACTTATGAAGCCACATAGTGTCTCTTTCCAACAATCTCCCCCTTTGGCATTTATGGCTACACTTAGTGAAAAATGGCTAAGTGTTGCAGTAACTCCCCCTTGGCTGATGCTCTATTTTTTGCACTATTTTATCGAAGCTCCCCCTTAGCTAGATTCCATAGTTTTTACTACTCCTCACTCTCCCTTTGACATCAATGACAAAGGGCAAAATCTGCATACCAAAATTTGCAAAAATTGTCCTATATATGGCCACATAAGTATATATATATATATGTTATACTTACATATACTTAAGTATATCCACAAAAATAGTCTTCAGCTGTACAAACTCTATGGCCCAACTTTGCTTCATCCTATCCAAAATGGAGATGTGACCATTCAACAAAAATGCATATGCTTCTACCCTTCTTAAATCTGTCAGATCACTGGTCCAGTCTGTGGTCTGAGCATCTGTCAAGGCCTCATGCATTGCCTCTAGCTTAGGGATAATTATCCCTCTAAGTTCACCCATTCTATTTATTATGTTCTTCTTTTCTTTATCCAGCCTCTTTATTTCATTTATGATAACAATAGCCTGGCATTTTTGATTCATTAGAGAGGTAGTAAGGGGATCACAATTCTGAGATAAACTTGATAGTTTTCCTTCTTGTTCTAACACTTTCTTCTCAATGTCCTTTGTCACTTTGGGCCAAGATAAATAGAATTTGTATACATCCCCACCATCTTTAAGAACATTTTCAAGGCTCTTTATTCCAATGTCTAGGGTCCTATCATTAGTAATTAGTCCTTGCACTTTAGTGAATCTTTTTCCTAAAAACTCTTTTCAGACCTTTGCTTTTGCTGATTTCTCTAGAGATTCAAAATGAGTGCTAACATAATTTACCAAAGTTTTCAGGTTACTAGATGGTGAGGCTGAAGGATCCTTTTGGAAGGATGGCATGATCTTCTCCAGCATCCCGGATGTAATCTCCAATAGTTCACAGTCCTCCATGTGGGATTTTAAGAGTTTTTCTTTTGCTTTGGCTTGAGCAAAAGATGCTATTTTCATTGTCTAAACTGGAGAGAGAGAGTCAAAATGCAGTGGTCCTTGAAATAGATCAGGTTCATCCAGCTCCATCATTTCTTTATTTAAGAAGTTCTTCAATGTCTCTATAGTGTCTCTTGCTAGAGATTGAGACTTCTTTGAAATATCAGAAGAGTCTTCATTAGTCTTTTCAGCTTGTTCTTCTTCTTTTCCCTTAGCCTCTTCTTGAATTTTCTTCTCCTCTCTTCTACCTTCTCCTTTAGCTTCAAAGTCTAGAATGTATCTCATCACTGTAGTAGGATCTAGAGGAGAGATGTCACCTATGTCTACTGCTTTATGAACTTCTTCTAGAATAGAGGAATCGAAGTCCTTAGACTTATCTTCATCTATTTTCTTTGATCCTTCTACTTCCTTGTCAAAAGATTCTTCATTGATTACATTTAATCCTTCAATATCCATCGTAGAAGGTTCTTCATCTATTTCCTCTAGAATAGGAAGATTGAATCTCTTCAAAGCATTCTAGAGGATATCTTTAGTTTCACTTGCTACTTGGTCTATTTCTCCAAGCATGAGTTTGTTCATTCTTGCCTTGCTCCAGAACTCATTCTTACACTCCTTAAAAATCATGTCCATTTGTTTTGGAGTGATGGAAGGATAAAGCTGTATTATTATTTGCTCCTAGATCTCTAGGTCTTTTGCCATTGCATTCTCTTTTCTCATCTCAAGTACTTTTTCTAGGCTCTTAGGAATCAAAGATATAATTTCAATGAAGGCTTTATTGTAAATGTTCAGGTA
The DNA here is from genome assembly GCA_027924645.1 of Cunninghamia lanceolata. Classification (NCBI taxonomy): domain Eukaryota; kingdom Viridiplantae; phylum Streptophyta; class Pinopsida; order Cupressales; family Cupressaceae; genus Cunninghamia; species Cunninghamia lanceolata. The sequence goes on from BSBN01000413.1 coordinate 1,161,531, forward strand.
CCTGACAGTAGCTTCTTCCAAAATTCTCTTGTCAGTATAATTGTATTCATCATAGAACTCTGTTACTAGCTATAGGTTCCCATCCACAGTAACTTCCTTGATGATGTCATCAATGGAAAGAGTGGGCTTTTCAACAAATTCCTTTGCCTTTTCTTCCTCATTTTTACTAGCAGAGAATTTCTTGGATGTTTTCTTCTGCTTCATTTTCTTGGATTCCTCATCAGATTCTGTTTATTCATCATCTTTAAGGCTTTGTATATGACATTGTGGATTTGGTCTTCATCCTCTTTTCTCCTTTTCCAGATGTCTTGACTTCTAGTTTGGAAGCCATTGAGCTTTTAGGAGTGATAGGTGCAGAGCTCTTGGAAGATCTAGTCTAGGAGGAAGCTTGTACCAAAACATCTCCTTTCTTTGCTTCTTGTTTCTCTTTCTCAGCCTTCTCTATTTTATCTCTATTTGCATCCACAACCTCCTTTGATAAGCTAAATATTTTGGTAATTTCTTCAACTTCCCTTCTTACTTTCCTCTTTATTTCTTGCTGTCTTAACTCAACATGTATTTTTACACTTAGCTCTTGAAAGGTTCCAAACCTTTCTACTTTAGTGTCCTTGGGCTAGCTCAGTAGATGTTGAATATGAAGTTCCAAGATTTTTTCCTCAACTTCATATCCCATAGGCATTATCCACACATTCCTTGGCTCAACTACCTCCATTAGGCATTGATCAGTGTCAACCATAAAGCAAACTATGTCCTTGTATTTCTCAACTATGGACTATGGAATTCTCTCTCTATCTTGCATCATGCTCTAGAAGTTCTTGAAGTAACCCCAGAGAGCTATGTTTTGGACTTGAGCATCACCAAGTCCATACATATAATCTCTAATCTAGATAGCAACTAGTTTATCATTTTTCCAAACCCTACCACTTGATCCAGGTAGCTCATTCATGTAATAGAAGAATAGACACAGTATTAGACAACCATATTTAAAGGAATTCTTCTTATCCTTTTTGATCTTCTGCAGGTTTTCCAATAGTTGATTTAGAAGAAGTTCACATAGGTCATAATCTACATCTTCCCTCAACATCTGATATGCTACATAGATTGTTGTGCCAGACATAGAATTCTCTTTCATCAAATGATAGATTTTGTAGCCAATTATCATTGAGGCAAACTTGACATCCGAATCTATGATCTCATCTATGGTCATTGCTATTTTGTCAAATTTAGATCTAGTGGCTTCAGTTACTATTTGGTTCTTCATAGATTTAAGTGCAGGTAACCGACCAGATGAATGTAGTCTAGTCACTACCCTGATGGCATCTTTAGTTATCTTGAAGGGCCTCATTAGCCACATGAAATTATCATGCATCCTGCTTAGGACATATTGGACCCAATCATCTTCTACAAAACATCAAAAATATATGCAATGTCTGAAGTGTTTATCCCAGAGGGCCTTGAATTTAGGTTTAAGTTCAAAATTTTCATCTATTAGCTGTTTGTGATAAATATCCATCAATTTTGAGTATTCAAATTCTTCAGTGTTGGCATGGATATAAACCCTAACATCTTCTACATGCAATACTCCATGTGGAATGCTAGAAAATGCACCCAAAGGATCAACTTCTAGAGATTTATAAGGGTGTTTCTTGAATTTAGGTTGCGGCCTATCAGAGATCTTAACAACCATTGGAGTATCCATTTTACAAGAGATTTAGAGAGAGATTTTCAGAATGGAAGTACCTTTTCATGCTTTAGGGTTTGAAATAGGACCCAGAACAAATCGCTAGTTGAATTCATTTTTCAGTTGATCTTGTAGAATCTTTGTTGCAGAGCTCGTCTTTTCTTCTTCATGAGTGCAAGTGTGCAAATAATGAGTGAAAGAACCCTTTTATCCTTGCACAAATCCTAATTTCCTTTTGTAATAAATGCACAACTTAAGTTATGTAGTTTCCCTATTTTGAGAGAGATCTTCTTGAATCATGGCACCGAACTTAGAATCATTGTTAGTGAGGATTGACAACATATCTTCTTTTCTTCAATCATGCCATGGGTCCACAGATCAAAGCATTTCAATTATGAATCATACCGGATCTGTCTATGAAATTCTACTTTTCTGGATAGCTATCAGAACTAGATTAACTTGAGTAGTTATAAATCTTACAAAACTCCATGCAGATCTTTCACATTTTGACTGAAGATTATTTGGAGGTTTTTCTGAGAACCCTTTAATCCACAACATTAGATGTTTACTTAATGTGTCAAATTTAGGCACTAGCTGATTGGCTGGGGGAATTGTTTTTCTCTGTGACTCCCCCTGAGCCAAAGCTCACCTCCTTACTTTCCAGAAGGAATATCAGCACCTGATTCTAGTGCAGATCTGTCCACAATATTTTTTGTACTCTTCTTTACCCAAATCTTGCTCATCTCCTTTTGAACTTCATCTGCATTCACTTTACCTTTGCCCTTATCTTGTTTTTGATTATGTTGTACTAGACCTTTTCTATCCTGATTTCTACTTCTACAGAATTTGGCAATATGACCAGATCTATTGCAATTGTAACAAACAACATTTCTTTGCTTATTTGATTGATATCCTTTTGATCTATATTGATTAGCCATATGTCCCATTCTATTACATGCAAAGAATCTACCATTGAATGAATTGTTTATTCGCATATTTCTACATTCATGAGATTTGTGACCATACATTTTGCAGTTGAAACATTATTCAGAGAAGGATGGATTGGTCTGATTCATTCTCCTCTTGTGCTAAGTTGCTTTATGACTAAAATTGTTGCAATTAAAGTAGTATCCATTGAAAGATGGATATCTTTGGGCATTTGGTTGCCTTACCGGAGGTCTTCTAGGCCTATTTCTTTGATTTCTTCATCCAAAGTTCTTCTGACCGGATCTAGATCTTTCACCTTTCTCATATCCCAAGCCACACTTATCATCTACCCTCTTTTGGCTTTCAAGAAGAACTTCAAGTTGGGCTAAGCTTATCTTGAATTTCTCTTTGTATTCATTTATTGTTTGAAGATCTTGTTTAAGAGTGTCTATCTGATTCTCGAGTTGTTCTTCATTGTCTCTAGCCTCTTCAAGATCAGATTCAAGATGCCTGATTATTCTATCCATTTTGTGGTAGTCCTTTATTTTCTCCTTGAGGGATTATTTTAAAGATTATCTTCAATATTTCTTTTTTCTACAATTTCTTAGGTGAATCTCATAACCCCTGATTCCATTTCATGCCTTACCATAATGACTTCTTTTGACAGCTTCTCACATAGCTTATTTTTCTCATTTAGATCTTCATTACTATCATTGACTTCACTCTGATTGGCTAATTTTTGAAGTAGTTCCTTTCTCTTTTTCATAGAGATACTAAGTTTTTCTTTTAGCTCATTTATGAAATCACCATCTTGTTTGAGTCTTTCTTTCAAATTATTGACTTCATAGTGGGATTGTTCAAGATCATCTAGGGTAGACTAAAGTTGTTCCTTGATACCATATGCATCCATTAAGATTCCTAGATCTTCCTCAAGCTGTTAGGCTTTGTTCAGAGGAACTTAGCTTTGATACCAATTGTTGATTTAAGACAGACAACTGAGAAGGGGGGGTGAATCATTTGTCCCAAAACTTTCTTTTCATTAAACACTTAAATCCTTCTTGTAATTCAATAGCTTAATAATAAATCAATCATGGAAGCGCACTGTAATAATTCAAGAGTAGAAACATATTAACACATATGACACCAAGATTTTAATGTGGAAAACCTGGTTAAGGGAAAAACCATGGGGTGACTAACCCAAGATTGTATTCTCTATTAAAAGAATAAGAAGAACAAAATGGCACATACCAATTGGGGCTCACTACCCAAGCAGGCACACTGCCTACAAGAGACTCACTGTCTACAGAACTTATAGAAGATAATCAAGTATTTAAACTGATGAGAAGCATCTACAAATGCAAGAGTTCAGTTCTAGTTAGGCACAATACACTAATCTGATGCACTTCATTCTTCCTCTATTTTAGTGTTGTTGCTCTATCACATACCGGACTTGAATTGTTGCTCTCTCACTTATCCCTCTTTTTCTTCACACTGTATTTCCTCACTTGTTCACCACACACTCCTACATACTAGAATCCATCTAGTATATATATCCACATCAAGGATTCTCATCAACTTTCTAGTCAGCAATAAGAACACTCAAGATATTTGCAAGTTACTGATCTATCAGATGAATCTATACATAGAAGTCATTAATCATGTCAGCCAACAATGTATAATCCCACAAATTGTTTGATCAACACATTTTACTCATCTGAATTGGAGTCTAATACTTTGCTAGTCAGTTCTTCTTCTATTTGCTTTGCCTAACTAGAACCCAACACTTAGATGCTCATATCTTTTCCATGCTTTATCACCAAAGGATAAATCTTAGAAATATAGTAGTCATGATACCCCTCTTGACTTGTCCAATTCTGCAAGTTACTGAGTTACACCATCTGAGAGATCGAGACCTGATTGTTGGACCTTGTTACATACTCTATTCCTGGTCACTGGACTAAAACATTCTTTAATCTAAGTTCTGGTATAGGCATACTATGTACTACAGATGTGGGGGATAGACTTTGTTGCCATCAATGACAACACTTATGAAGCCACATAATGTCTCTTGCCAACATCCTAGGCTTGGCACAAAACCTACTTTCTGTAAGTAAGTTGAATGATGTAGGTGTGTAGGTTGTCTTTTTGAAGGATGGATGCAAGATGACTAGAGGATCTATGGTGCTTGCGAAGGTTACTCGAAGAGGTACTCTATTTCAGTTGGAGGCATGCACTTCACAATGCAATAGTTCTTTTGACTCAAAGAAAAGAGTTGCAGTCACTTCATCCCTACCATTTGTACCAGCAGTGAAGAAATCTATTGTATCAAATTTTTATGGTAGTGCATTTTGGGTACCCAAGGGTGCTCATGCTTTGGAAGTTAAGCTTCTTACTGAAAAGACAATTTTATGGCATAAGAGATTTGGTCACATTGGTGAGAAGGGTCTTAGAACCCTAAAAAATAAAAAGTCATTAAGGGGTGAATTGATTTTAATCTCGAGTGCGACTTTTATGAACATTGCATATATGGAAAGCAAAACCATGTTCAGTTTTACTCTAGTTCTCACAAGTCTTCTGGTGTGTTGGACCTTATTCATTTTGTTGTGTTTGGTCCCATTGGTGTTCCTTCAATTTCTAAATCTGTGTATTTTTTTATCTTTTATAGATGATTATAGTAGAAGGACATGGATTTATTTTCTCATAAGCAAGTTTGAAGTATTTAGTTGGTTCAAAGAGTTTAAAGATTTTGTTGAGAATTAGACTAGTAAGAAGATTAAGTGCTTGAGAACTGACAATGGTGGTGAGTTTTATTCAACAAAGTTTGATAAGTTCTGTAAAGAGAAAGGGATTGAAAGACATAAGACAACTCCATACACCCTACAAAAAAATGGAGTTGCATAGAGGATGAACAGGACACTGATGGAGAAGGCTAGGAGTATACTTTGTGGAGCAAGCCTCAAACAAAAGTTTTGGGTTGAAGCTATAGCCACTACTTTCTACCTAGTAAACATGTTTCCTACATCATCTCTTGTTGGTAAGACACTTATGGATGTGTGGTCTGGTAAGAAGCCTTCAGTTACACAATGTTTTTGGTTGTGAGGCATATGCACATGTGCCTAGGGAGAAATGATCTAAATTGGAGAACAAGGCTATTAAGTGTATTTTCATTAGCTATGGTGTCGGTGTGAAAGGATACAAGCTTTGGGATCTTCTGGCTAAAAAAGTGTTGTATAGCAAAAGTGTTATCTTTAGAGAGCTAACACCTTCTCTCATTGTTCTACAACTAGAAGAAACAGAAAAGAAAGAGGATGTGGTTCAGTTTCCCTCTACCCCTAAGAAGACTGAACTGATAGACCTTGTGAGACCTGATGATGAGGAGAGCTCTAGGAGCTCTGAAAGCTCAGAAGAAGAAGTAGAACCTCAACCTCAACCATTGAGGAGGTCTACACAAACAAGAAAGCAACCTGATAGGTTTGGTTATTCATTGCTTGATTCTAGTTGTGTTTTTGCCTTGCTTACTAACATTGATGAGCCTAGAACTGTGACAGAGGCTATGGGCATGAAAGATGTAGGTTCCTTGAAGGAGGCCATGGAAGATGAGATGGCTTCTTTGGAGAAGAATACAACATAATACTTAGTGCCTTTGCCTAAAGGATAGAAACTTGTTGGATGCAAATGGGTGTTCAAGAAGAAATTCGGTGCAGATGGTAGTGTTGAAAAGTACAATGTCAAATTGGTTGCAAAGGGGTATTCACAAGTGGAGGGAATTGATTATGGTGAAATTTTCTCTCCCATTACAAATCTGGCATCTATTTGGTTCCTGTTATCTCTTGCAGTAGCTTATGACTTAGAGGTGGGGTAGATTGATGTGAAGCAACATGCCTTAATGGTGATTTGGAGGAAGAGATTTAGATGTCACAACTAGAGCATTACATAGAGAAAGGTAAAGAAAATTTAGTTTGCAAGTTGAAAAAGTCTTTGTATGATTTGAAGCAATCTCATAGGATGTGATACTTGAAGTTGATGCCTTTGTGTAATTAGTTGGATTTCAGAGATCAAAATCAAATCATTATGTGTATTATAAATTTGAAAATGATCACATTCTCATTATTGCATTTTATGTTGATGATATGTTGTTAATTGGGAATGGTAAGAATATGATTTCTAATTTGAAGTCTCAGTTGTCAGCATAGTTTTAGATGAAAATCTAGGGGCAGCCAAGTACATTTTGGGAATAGAAATCAGAAGAGATAGAACTAAAAGAAAACATTGGTTAAGCTAGAGTAAGTATGTGAAGACTATTTTAGATAGGTTTAGCAGATAGGTTCTACATGGCAGATTGTAGACCATTGTGTGTTCCTATTTCTTTGGTTACAAAGTTGTCTATTAATGATTGTCTAAAATCTCCTAATGAGGTAGAGGACATGAGAAGAGTAACTTATGCTAGTGCTGTTAGCAGTTTGATGTATGCTATGGTCTACACAAGACTAAACATTGCCTAAGCAGTGGAAGTCCTTAGTCAATTTATGGCTAATCGTGGATGAGTATGTTGGGATACAGTAAAGAGAGTGTTCATATATTTGAGGGGTACTTCCAAGTATTCCAAATGCTATCATGGTAATCCTATAGGACCTCTGCATTCAGTTTGCATTCATGGATTCGTGGATTCTGATTGGGAAGGTGACATCGAGAGTAGGAGATCCACTAGTGCTTATGTGTTTACTATGTTTGGTGGTGCAATTAGTTGAATGAGTAAGTGGTAACCTATGGTCGCTTTGTCCATGACAGAAGTTGAGTATATGGTAGAAACTCATGCTTGTAAGGAATCCATTTGGCTTAAGAGATTGTGTTGAGATATTGGTGTTGATGCAGAACATATTACAATTTGTTGTGATAGTCAAAGTGTGATTTGCGTAGAAAATAATCTAGCTTTCCATGCCAGAAAAAAGCATATTGATGTATAGTTTCACTTCATACAAGACATGGTAGAGTATGGGAAGGTGAATTTGGAGAAGGTAGACACTTTGAAGAATGTTGTGGATGCATTGACGAAACCAGTGGGTATAGAGAAGTTCATATGGTGTTCAAAGTCTATAGGCATGTTAGCCTATAGAAGTTAAATCATGTCATTTCTATTGGCTCTTACAAAGTGTTTGACAAGTGGGAGAATGTTAGGAATTAAGGTGTCTCAACCTTGGTAATTCATTGCATATTTTTATTTTAATGTATTTATTTATTTAGCCTATGTTGTAATGTTGTTCCACATCCTATTTTGTCATTTAGTGTGAAGTGGCACGATGAGTTGTCACTCCACTTGTAAGATGCTAAAATGGTAAACTCCCTCCATGTTGAGATAGGCATCCCCCTTGTGTGGTAGAGGTTTTTTACTACGTGTCAGCATCTTGACTAGTGTGTAAGTGAATCTTGACTGAAATAGTTATGACAGATTCCTATCATAGAATCTATGATGCATAAGAGTCGAAAATAGAAGATCCTATGACAGGTGAAGACATGTGTCATAGGGCATCTTGGAAGAAGGCATCCTTGGGTGCCCCAAGGAGGGTTATGACATGTTGTAAGAGAAAATGCTACTTTTAGGTAGTTATGACAGATTCTCTTACAACTATAAGTACTGTCAGTATGACAGATTCTATGATAGTCATAAGATGTGTAAGAGCATCTGTCATTGCCCAACTTGGGAATAGGTGATCAAATTTGGATGGGGTGATATGAAAAGTGTCATGACTATGCTACAGTGTTAGACAAATGTCCCTAGGCATGGGTTTTGGGCCCTAAGGCCAAGTTGGATGCCCATTCCAAGAAAGGTCCATTTTTACCTTGTAACGTCTATTTAAATAGGTGCTTGGAGAGAAGATGTATTATGTGATTGAAAGGTACTGTTATGCTACTATTTTGTCTCAATATACGAGTGTCAAAGACTCATGTAATGACTTGCATTGCAAGTGTGTTGTAAACCTTGTTGTTTTGATAATACATTGTGCAGGTTTTGGAGTGTGGGGTTTTTCACCCGTAAGGGTTTTCCCAACGTTATATCTTGTCTCTCTCTTCTGTCTTACATTCTTGTGTTGTGTATTGCTGCAATATCTCTGTTGATGGATTAATAACACTGTAATTGTAAAGGTTAAGAATAATTTGTACTCATCTCTCCTCTTTAGATTAGTGTAGGAATCCATTTCCACACACCTAGCTTCCTTTCAGGGCTCACAAAGGTGGTGTGGAAAGGTAGAACCATTCTTCCATATTGTGAACAATCCACAAAAAGTTCCATCACTGTGATAGGTGCACAAAATAGTAGTTGTGTTTCCTCCTCTTCTAGCACTTGGTTGGAACATTCATCATCCTCCTCCAAATATTTTACTCACCATTCTTGTCTCCTCTTGTGGATTTTTATCTTCCATGAATTGTCCTCCTCCAAAGACTCTATCCACTCCTCTCCTCCTTCATTGGGTTTGACCCACCACAAACTAAATACATTTACCAAAATCCCTCATGAATACCTGAGGCATCCTCATACAAATCTGAATCTACAATTCCATGGAAATTAAAGATCTGCATGTTCTCTTCTCAATATCCTTCAACCTTTAACATCTCAAATGAAAATAAATAGCATCATCACAACATATAAATAAATTTACCTCTTTGTTCATTGTTACAAATTTTCCTTCATAACCATTGACTGCATCATTTGTTTCTTCTTTCTTCATTGTGATGCTTGTCTTCTCACTTCCATCAACAATCTTCTCCAGCTACTCTCCTTCTACTACCAAAGTTTGTCATAACAAATCTTCTTCACCTTCTTCATTCACTACAACATCCATATAATCTATCCCTGCATCTCCCAATTTCACAACTATATCTTCATTCTTTTCATCATTTGACACCTCTTCAACTGATGCAATATTGTTCTTCTCTTTTTCATCCTCTTCCTCTATTTATTCCTTATGGCATGTCTCTCTTCATGTTGCATAGCTTCCAATCTAATCAATATTGCATGTATATCAGTCATTGTCACAAAAATCTTCCTCATTTTATATTGTCTCTAGCCCTCCCATATCATAGTTTTCCTCAAAAACATCCTCATCCTTCCTACCACTACAATCTTTTACAACTCACATCACATTCTCTATAATCTGCAAAGACAAATTTCTTCATAGCTCCTAAGCTCTCAACTGCCCAGGGCTTCTCTCTCATACCTACAACAATTCTTTTGATATTTTCACAACCAGTTCCTCTTCTCTACTATAGGTCCTAGTGCATACTCTACACAATCAGGGTCTGCTAGCTTTGATACCACTTTATGTAGAGAGGTCTCCTTTCTGTCCACCCAATTCAGAAACTTGCAAACACAAAAAAGATTGCAAACAAGAATTTCTATTTTATTCAATCAAAATTTGCAACATTTTACATCACAAATTGACATCACAATGGCCTCTCAAATTATAGGAAACTTATTTTCTTTCCCACACACCCATTCAAGAATTATCTTCTTCCTAATCCCCTCACATGGGCTAAGATCTCTATCTCTCTACCCCAAATCTACCTCAGAGAAATCTGCCTCTAATCTATTGAAACATTTCTTTAAATAACACTGCATATACATTGTTTGGCTTTTCATATTCCTCAAAATAGTTTAGTGCCTCTAGAACAACAACATCACATTTTAAAGGAGAATCACATTTTTGAGATCCTTTACTTACTTTCAGATGTTGAAAAAGAACAAAAAATAATTTTTTTAATAACTTTTGACTAGGCTCATATCTTTGCATGAAAACTAGCTGATTTTAGCATAAAAACCTCTTGAAGCTTCCCATAAGAGGATTTTACTCTAGCTTTTAATAATGTCAAAAATTAATTGTTTCTATAGCACACTGGGCAATTTTTTTTTATTTTAAATTCTCCCAAACGGTTAAGAATTTGGTTGTGTAACCTTCACCACATTATGAAAAATACATATAAGAATACCATTATAAAATTATTTTATCACAACATTCATAGATTTCTAGAAACTATAGTTTCTATAAAACTACCTTGTGGAGCCTTATAACAAAGATTCTGCAAAAATTGAAATTTTGCAAATATGAGCTGACTTGAAGTTTTCTAATGTTGGGAGATACCTGAAACACCAAAGAAAGCCAAAACACACACTAAAACTAAAATTAAACTAAAATATTTTTGGCCAATGAAGGATCACCTGTGGACTTGGATCCTCCTACATCAAGTAGATTCAAAGAGTTCAAAGATCTTGTAGAGAATCAGAAGCATAGAAAGATTAAGTGTTTGAGGCTAATAATAGTGGTGAGTTTGGTTCAGCATATTTTGACAAGTTCTCTAAATAACATGATATTGAGAGGCATAAGACAATTCTATATACCCGTAAGCAGAATGGAGTTGTAGAGAGAATGAACATAAAGTTGATGGAGAGGGCGAGGAGTATGGTAAATGGAGGTAGCCTTAAACAAAAGTTTTGGGATAAAGCTATTGCTACCACTTGTTACCTAGTTAATAGGTCTCCTACATCGGTGCCCATTGATAAGACACCTATGGAGGTGTGATCTAGTAAAAATTCTTCATTAAGTCACATTTGAGTATTTCATCATTCAAGGCATATCCACATGTGTCTAAGGAGAAGAGGTCTAACTTGGAGAAAAGGGTAGTGAAGTGTATCTTCATCAGTTATGGTATTGGTCTAAAAGGGTACAAGCTTTAGGATGTACTAGTCGAGAGAGTTATGTATAGAAGTATGATCTGCAGAGAGCTTAGTCCTTCTAATGTTCTATAGCTAGAGAAAGAAGACAAGAAATAGGATATGGTTCGGCTTCCTTCCACCCATAAGAAAGTTGAACTAAAGACATCTGTTGGACCTAATGATGAGGAGATCTCTAATATCTCTCAAAGTTCAAAAGAAGAAGACCCTCAACCTCAACTTTTGAGAAGGTGCACATGGATAAGGTGGCAATCTTATAGGTTTGGTTATTCATTCCATGATTCCAAATGTATTTTTTCTTTGATTTCTAACATTGATGAGCCTAGGACTGTAAGGGGGTCTATGGGTATGAGTGATGTTGATTCTTTGAAAGAGGCCATGGAAGAAGAGATGGCTTCCTTGAAGAAAAAAATACTTGGGATCTAGTGCCCTTTTTTAATGGATGTAAACCTGTTGGATACAAATCGGTATTCACAAAGAAATTTAGCTCATATGGCAGTGTTGAGAAAGTTAAGGCAAGGTTGGTTGTGAAGGGTTATTCCCAGGTTGAGGGAATAGATTATGGTGAGATTTTCTCTCTTGTTTCAAATTTGACATGCATTAGATTTTTGCTATCACTTGTTGCAACATATGATTTAGAAGTTGGATAGATGGATGTGAAGACAACTTTCCTTCATGATGACTTGGAGGAAGAAATGTATGTGTCACAACTAGAGTACTATGTGGTAAAATGTAAAGAAAATATGGTTTGCACATTGAAGATATCTTTATATGGTTTGAATTAATCTCCTAGGATGTGGTATCATAAATTTGATTCCTTTGTGTTGAGTTGTGATTTCTGAGATTGAAATAAAATCATTGTGTTTATTATAAAATTTATAATAATCCCATTCTCATTATTACATTATATGTTGATGATATGTTGTTCATTGGGAATTGTAAATGTTTGATTTCTAATTTGAAGTCTCAGTTGTTAGCATAGTTTGAGATGAAAGATCAAGGGCTAGTTCGATACATTCTTGGAATGGAAATCAGAAGATGCAAAGATAATAGAAAACTTTGGTTAGGACAGAGTATGTATGAGAACACTGTGTTGGAGAGATTCAACATGGAATCTTGTAGACCATTGATTATTCCTGTTATGATGGGGAGACATTTATCTATTGTAGATTGTTTGAGGTCTCCTTCTAAGATGGAGTATATGAGTAGAGTTACTTATGCTAGTATAGTTGGTAAATTGATGTATGCTATGGTTTGTACAAGACCATACATTTCCCAAGGAGTGGGAGTCCTTAGTCAATTTATGGCTAATCTTGGATGGGTACATTGGGATGTGGTGAAGAGAGTGTTTAGATATTTGTAGGGTACTTTTGAGTATTCCAATGTTATCAGGGTTATCCTACGAGACCTTGACATTCGCTTTGTATTTGAGGATCTATGGATTTAGATTGGGCAGATGATACTAACGCAGGAATTCCACCAGTGCTTATGTGTTCACTATGTTTAGTGGTGCTATTAGTTGGATGAGTAAGTGAAAACCTGTGGTCTCTTTGTCCATCATTGAAGTAGAATACTTGGGAGCAACTCATGCTTGTAAAAAAATCCATTTGCCTTAAGAGATTGTGTCCTGATATTGGGTTTGATTCATGGAATATAACTATTTGTTGTGATAGTCAAAGTACCATATGTTCAGAAAAGAATCCTACTTTCCACATTAGGAATAAGCATGTATTGATGTGTCCAATACCATTTTGTTTCTGACATGACCTAGAGGATGGGAAGGTGAATCTGGAGAAAGTTGATACTTTAACGAATAATGCAGATTCCTTGACAAAACCTGTGAGCATGGAGAAGTTCAATTAAATACAAAATATCCATACTATATTTAAAAAACTTAGTTACATAACAAACCAAGAATGTATCATTTGGTTGATGGTAACTTGAACAACACGAGGTGAAACAATAATAAACTAAAAACTAACCAAAAAGAGTAACAAAGCATATCACCATAACCCAAACAACTACTCCTAATTCAAATCATGATGCTCTTTAGGGGGTCGTAGTGGTAAAGGAAGAGCAAAAGCGGGAGTACTTGGTGCATGTGGGGGATCTACAGCTAAATCCAAGGCATGGTGATGTAAAAATTGAATTGCTATGAAAGCCTCTTTTGCTCTATCAATAAGCCTAACAGGTAGCTAAAACCTATGAGAATTTAATGGGTAATTGAATGCATTTAAGCAATTTAATTTGAGGCCCCTTTGTAATCACATGTATATATAGGCATCATGATGTGATGTCGACAAAAGCTACCCATTGAAAACTCCTATCAGTGCCTCCCCCTCCTAATACTTGTACACTACCAGTGTTGCCCACCACTTTTCCACACATAGGAATGAATCATGAATCAGCCCACACCTAATTGTATATGTGTACTCCTGATCTTGAGTTAAATCAAAGACATTGGACATGAAGGTGACAGCGATTTTAGATACGTTAATCTACCTATCACCATGCTGAAATATATAATAGTTGAGGACACAACAGATTGCAAACTCCACACTATCACATTCTACCTTGAAAATTTGTCTCAGGAACACCATGTTCATGGCACCTTGATAAAATGGTTCACCATCAACCTAAAGAAGGAACACACGTAGGTGTAGAAACTCATTGCATGTAGCCACAATATTAACAAGGAACCTAGTAAAGAAGGCTGAAAACTATGGCTGAAAAGGTTTCAAACTAAAATATTATATAAGCCCTTAAAAAGAGGCTTCACATCAATGCAAGTCCTCTTAAGTGAGCATCCGATAACCAAAGATACACTGTGGCATCAATCATGGAGGTTGGCTTAAAACCAACTAACACTGGCATTGAAAGGTCTACAAGATGATGATCTCATTTGTTTTCAATTCACATGAGGAATGACACCTATTTAGTGGGAAATTGGATATCTTGTTTAAGCTAGCACTACAACAAATCCTTATGATTAGCTCCTTTTTTTGCTCCATTTTTTGCTTCCACCCACTATTTTAACATATTTTTCTCCAATTTTTTGAAAAAGTTGGTGCTATTTATTGGGATGGCACTTTTTTGGCATTTTTTGGACCAATCAGAACAAGTAGGCACTAAACTAGGTGCTAAATTGTGCCTAAATTAGAGCCAATTTTAGTGCCAAATTAGTGCTAACTTCAACACCGCCTGTAGCACCGATTATAACATCTCAACTAGCGCCGACTTTAGTGCCATACACAACAAATCAGTAGTCTCATCGATACTGTGAAAGTTGAAGAAATAAGGCACTTCAGCATGACACCAAAACATGTCACAATGATCAAATGAAAATATCGATAACCTTTAAGGCATTCAGGATATTGAAGTGATATGGTTTAGAGTCTCACTAATATAAGGGGTCTCGCCAATGAAAAGATAATGTAAAGGGTATTTCGAAGAAACTCTACTATGTCGAAGAGAGGGTTTTTGGGGTCTCTCTGAAAAGGCAACAAAAAGAAAATAAAATATCAAAAGGGTGATTTCTTGTTCAAGGAGACTCATATAATCAAAGTAATGCCAGTTAGGGTCAAACTAAAATCCTGACATTAGCGCCAACATTTTCACCGACTTTGACATCTAAATGAGTGTCAACTTTAGCACCATGCCTCTAAGCCTCGATGGATTGAGCTGGATCAAAATTTTAGACTTTAAAATTTTTCCCTACCCGCCATAATCCCTAATAAGATGTTCTACTTGAACCCAAAAAATATCAGCATTCCCTTATTATCCCTAAATTATATACCTCAACCATAAAATATTTGATGAAAAAATCACTATAGCTAACATTGACAAGATGATACTATGTCGGGGAGACTCAATATATAGTCTCTTCGATGACTCGAAGGCACCAGTAGACAAAAGGAAAATTACACGAAAACTAGAAGTAATGAGCAAATAAGGGATTTGGGATATCGAAGTGATATGGGATATCGAAGAGATAGGGGATATCGACAAGAGTCATTCAGGTGTCTGATCAATACCCTGAAAGTCAAATAGATAATGGATTTAGGATATCAAAGTGATATGGTTTAGAGTCGCATCAATAGAAGGGGTCTTGCCAATGAAAAGATAATGTAAAGGGTATTTCAAAGAAACTCTACTGTGTTGAAGAGAGGGTTTTTGGGGTCTCTACGAAAAGGTGACAAAAAGAAATTAAAATATCAAAAGGGTATTATCAAAGTAACACCAGTAAGGGTCATACTAAAATCCCAAACAATAAAGTGACAAGACATAAAGGTGATGATCTAATGCTTTGTTTTCAAAAAAAATTAAATTCCCTTCAATGATAATTGATTGCATAGAGTTAATATTGTTGAATGGGAATTCAGAGGGTGTTACAAAGAACAAGTGTAGGGCGTGAATGAATAAGCAATTCAAGACTAGAGCAATTTTCAAGTAAGTAGTTTTCATTCACCAAAATCCTTGAGATTGCTAGCCTCCAAACATTTACCAAAATCTGTTTCATAGTAGTTTTCATTGCTTTCAATGGATCTTTCTCTATTTTTCCAAGCCTTTTTTTTTGCAACATCTTATGGATAGGTGGCGGTAGTAGTTATACTTCCCACTATAAAACCACTTGAAGCTAGAAAGACATAAATTTTCTAAACTCATCGATTATTTTTATTGTCATGTCCTTGAGCCTTCTATGGATGCAAGTGCAAAAGGTTAAGATTGTGCATGCGTATAACCATAATCTGCCCTTCAAGGTTTTGTGTTGAATGACAGAATTCAAACATTTAGCAACCTTTTTTAAAAAAAGGAAAAAAAACAACCTCGTGTGTTACGGCTAACCCTGACCTTTAATTAAATCATATTACTTTGATAACATGTGTGTGTGTTTAATTTATGCATTGCTATTTATCTTTACATTTGGTTTAATTGAATAGCTTTCATCGTGTCGATTGCAGGTTAGAACTTTTGGAATTTGAATAAAACCATCATATGCTTCCCAATGTTAAGCCTTTCATCTTTTCATTGATTTTTAACTTGTTGCAGATGCCAATTGGACTCCCAGGGTGGAACCATTCTTGTACTTCCTAAATGCACTTTATAAATTAGTGTGCATTTATAAATCATAGAGTTGAAATCCAGACATAGTGATAGAATATGGAAGAAACAATTCAAAATCCAAAGAGTAAAAGACAAAAAACTAAGGATAGACATCTAAACTGAGATTTATTAGACTAATGTCCTGAGTCAAGATAGAAATTCAGAAGAAATGCCCAACTAAACCCACATGCTGAGAAATTTGAAGATTTATATATGAATACTGGGGATATATGGACACCAGTCAAAGAGTATGATCTCTTTATCTCCCATTATAGAAAAATGCATAGGCATAAACCCATTTCAAACCCATGGTGGATAAACTTGGGTAAATTGGTAGTCCTGAATGTGTTTGTAAATGTCCAGTTGTTTAAGTTTTTTGCAGATAAATTCAACCCTAAGACTTGTTATATTAAATTCAACAATGGGACTAGTTTCTTCCCCATTACTAGAGACTATATAGCCACAGTGTTTCAATTAGACACAAGTTTAGACAAGAAATTCAAAATCAAGGATTTGTTGGTTGAGTACCGCAATACGAGTAGCAATTATAAGAGATGGAAGTTACCCTTGCATAGACCTCATGGTGACAATAACCAACTTAGGGTATTTTCAGAGGGTGAAGATCCACCCTACTCAATTGAATTGTTTGAAGATTATTTCAAAAACACATATTACTTTGCCTGCCATATATTGGGAATAGAGACCTCCATGTTCATGGAAATTGCACCCATGGTCCTAGATGTAGACATATAGAGTCATGATGTGTGGTATTTTGATTATGCTGAATACCTGGCATATAATATAAAAAATGATTTAATGTGTATTAAAAATGGAGGAAGTGAATTCAGACATTATTCTTTATTTATGCATATGGTATTATATGAAGGACAATGTATGGGCTTATGGCATAGAAATCTCAGGATAAGAGACCTAGACATCAATGGAGATATAAAACCTATGCAAATGTGGACTTCTATTTGCAATAGTAGATGTGACAGATCCCATTATTTATACTTTGAAGAGTTTTTTGTGAAACCAATATTCAAACAGTTTGGACATCCTTGTAACCACAATTTTTCATTGGAAATATAGAAATTTTTGAGACCAAAAGATAGACATGAAGAGGGAAAGTTCAGCCATAATTGGGGCGATTTGTATGTTTTCAGAGATTGCACTATGATAAGAGCATTCGGATATGAATGGACACCCTTCCTGCTACCAAAGGCATGCCCATATTGAGTTGTATACTTAGAAACTGTTAGGCAATTAGATTCCTCAGACTTCATTAATCTCAAGAATCAGCATAAACAATCATTTATGCCTAGGATTTTATGCTCTGGATATTTCACAGTATTTTCTGACAAAGCTTATCAATTAATCTATAGTAAATTAGAAAAATTTAGATTACCTTTAAGAAATGCAAGAGGAAATTTTGATCCAGAACACTTCATAAACAATGTAAAAATAAAGCAAAAGTTAAAGGGATATGATCATGTCTTATTTGTTGATGAAGATTTAACTAGAAATTGTGATGAATCTACAACAATAGAAAGAAGAAGTTTGTACCGTAAAACCATGTTAGCAGAGGCTTGGAGGGTAGCCCAAAACCCCACCTACACTAGATTTTTCCAGGATATTGATGATTCTATCGAAAGACTGGACATTATGATTAAACATGCACCAGAACTGATGAAGAATGTTCCCCTTCATATATTTAACAAAAAAGTAAAACAACTTAAAGATGCACAGGCTAAGTATGAAGTACCCCTAGGTCACTTGTCACCTCAACCCACACCGGATATAAGTTTCTCGCAGACACAAACATTGTAGAAGGAGAGTGAGAGTTTGAAGAAGGGGTGCAAAGTTATGACCCAACCATTCAGGGCTATGAACCGCCTGAAGACAGAGAAGTTGTCACTGTGGAAGCACCAAATGATTTATCAGAAGACATAAGGCACCTAGCCAATAGTAAATTCATATTAGATGATGATTTCATCAAACACCTGAGTTTAAAGCCTTCTTATATGAATACAAGGGCAAACAAGCTAGGAAAAAAATGAAAGATATCACTCCTGACGTATACAAGATGAGGTGTTGTCTGAGCTTCAGAAGGAGATCGATAATGAATTACAGTTAATGACTCTAGAAAGGGAAAGAACCTTGTTACAAGAAGTAGGTGTGATTTTGATTTCTGGATGTGTCATGCCAACATTTCTCATGCGGTCACAACATGCAACACACGTGTCATGTGGTCATGAAATGAAACATCAAAAACTTTTCCACATGTCCCTAGAAACCCCCTCGCATGCATTAGTGTGCTTGGTGGCAATACGCATAAGGCGTAAACATGTCAATGAATCTCGGGGAAGAGTGTTTACATATGCAATCCCTTGCGTGATGATAGATGACTAGGGGATTATGTGATGCGAGGAGTGTCTCTACTAGGGTTAGGATCAAATGGACCCAAACCCTAAGTTTCCTAGGTGAATGACCTAATTCTGACTGGAATCAAAATTTAACCTTAAATCTAGAGCACAAAAATAAATTAAATAAATATGCCTTCATTAAAATAATAAATGCAAAGTAAAATAATTATTAACTAAACTCAAGGAAAAATCACTTAAATTAACTGCCCTAAGTCTCAGAAAATTTCTGTAGCATAATGCGTTAATAGAGTTTGAAATAAATATTTTAAAAAGGTCTCCCTCTAAAATATTTATGAGAAAATTAAATAAATAGGTTAAATTAAATTTACCCAAATAACCCTATAAAAATTTTCACTTGATAAATTGAAAGTCAAATTAAATAAAATTATTAAATAATTAATCCTAAAATAATAAAGGTCTACAAATAAATATCATTCCAACATTTATATTTATTCAATTAAATCAAGGTAAAATTAAATCAATATATAACATTATAAACTTTGCCCTCCATATATAATAACTCATTAAATTAACCTAATTAAAATATAATAATATAACTAATAAAAATAGCCCAAACAATTAAATTTATTCTAACAAGGTTAAAAATAATTTCCCCAAAAAGGTTAGAGGGCTTAAGGGTAATAACCTCACCCTAACTAAATAAATTATAATACAAATATATGGTCCCACTAAAAGCATTAAATATAAAATTCCAAAAAAAACAATTCAATTTTTCCCAACCCATAAAAATAAAAAAAACAATATTAAGACAATAAAAATGATTTCCAAATTAAATAAATCAAAACCCACTTATAAAAAGATTAATTTAGAAACCAAAAAAATTAAAAGGCATAAAAAGGATAGAAAAAGCCCACATAAAATGCTAACTACAATATCCCAAAATATAATAAGACATTTAAATTAAAAACTCCACATAACAATATTAAATTTCTAGATAGTATTAAAATCTAGCAAAAATAATTAAATATCCTCCTTCCATATGAGAAGAATCCAAGATTAAAAAGCACATAGAAAAATAATAACTTTCAAAAGAATTAGAAAATGGAAACTCAAAATTCATGTGCAAAGGAAATGAAATAAAATAAAATAAATTTTATTGTAATTTCCCACTCAACTTCTCAACCCTAAAACCTCTCTTATATCTTATTAATTTTTATTCTCTACCCTAACCCTATTCTCTTCTTTTGCCTCTTCTCTATTCTCACATTCTTTTGTTTCTCTCTTTTTTTTTGTTTTTTTGTAGGTAATCTGAGGGCAGCCATGAATGGAGTCAAGAAATTCTTCTCCTTCCTCTCCTCTCCTCTCCTTCATTTATTTTCTCTCAATTGGTTGCCTCCACTCTTGTTTTTTTTTTTGTTTCCTCTCTTCTTGCAGGTTGGATTTTCTTTATCCATGGCTTGGCAGCCATGAGAATACCTCTCAGAGGTATATATTCATTTAATATCTACTTAGGGTTTCTTTTTTTTGTCATGTATATATATATATATATATATATACAAATAACATAAATCTGATTGTTCATTCTTTTTATTCTGAAAGAATAACTAAAAATATTATTGCAGATAAAATTAGTGGAGGTTGATAAACATAGTGAACGGGCTGTGGTTCTCAGTAGTGTCGATGGCACTCAACAAATTTTCCACAGTTTTATTTTTTTGTTGTTTGGAAAGTTTAAAGTGTATATGGGGTGGGGGGTGATCCACCCACTCACCTCCCACCGTATGGTGGGAGGTGGGTGGAGGGACCGTCCCCCACCCACTCCAAATGGGTGCATAGGGGGTTGGGGCGGCAGCCATTACCAGCATCCCAACCCAATCTCCATTCTTTTTATTTTTGGTTTAAAACATTTAAAATGATAAAACCCTCATGGGTATCCATTTCTTTTATTTGTGCTTTTTTTTTCTATGTATCATTTAAAACAAAATCTAACATATGTTATTTGAGGCATTTGGTATATTAAAATCAGTTTCATTTGATATAAAGAAATTTATATATATTGTTTATTCTCCACAGTTCTGCCAGTGGGTTAATATGTATTTATTATATATATATATATATATATATATATATTAGTTGCATATATATTTTTGACTTATTTTCTAACTTAAATCTTATTGTTCTTCTCATTTAGATTAGTAGTATTATATCCATTATATACATAGTGATTTGTTCAAACAAGAATATTCATATTAGTATACTTACAAGAACCAATAGTATATACATTTTTCTTGAAAAATAATTAAAATAGTATTAGTATTTCTTTTTTTTTGACACAAATAAATAAGGCAAGATAACATTTTTTTTTAAACAAATTTTCCCTCTATCACTATCTTTTGACAAGTAAAGAAAGAATGACAGTCATATATATATATATATATATATATATATATATATATATATATATATATATATATATATGTATGTATGTATATGTATATATATGTGTATATCTATATACATATATACATATAAGTATTTTGAGGAGAACATTCTTACAATGAATCACAAAAATAATTTTGTCCAAACTCCTTTCTAACATAGCCTTTTCACCACAATATTTTAAATGGAAATGGCATTCGACATAGGCAGCAAGAAAGATCTTTTTATATCAGCAATTGTAAATATATTACAATGGATAGTCATTTGCCCACATAGGAATAATTTCATTACACTATTTCAAAAATGAGAGCACCATTTTGCCATCTAAAAACAATAAGGCCTCTAAGGCCAAGGCTCACAAATAGCCATCAAAATAAAACAAATAAGACTAAAATAAACTTTTCTCCAAAGTTTCAAGAATCCAAGATAACCTACAATAATATAAACACAAGAGTGGGGAACTAGGGCCACACAAATTGCCCTCCTCCCTACCATAGACCCGCTAGTGGGTCGCCCCCGAGCTAGGGAGGTAGAAATCACACAGGTTCTCAATCACACCACAACAATGAAATCAAAAACCACACAAAAATTACACCCAAGGATTTACACATAACAAAACTCATTATATTGAGTTTGGAGGGGTAGGGGAGTGGACCCCTCAACTCAAGAGGTCACTCCAAGAACTCCAAAAATCACAAAATCTCAAGGCCTCAAGCCAAAATAAAATTTTCCACAATACTCAAAGAATCACTATGGCACTCATGCCAACTAAAAATTCTCTGAAACACCATAGAATGCCCTCAAGGCTATAAATAGAACCACACTAAGAGGTGACCTTGAGGAGGTTCACTCTCTCCCACCCCATACGAGTTGAGCCTTTTCTCCAAATGGAGATCCTCTTACCAACACCCAAACCTACACAAAAATAAAAATAAAACCCAACATAAATTTCCAATCACATAAGCAAACAATGAAAACATACATAGGAAATGGCTATTGCCATAAGGCTTAACTCAAGAGCCCTTCAATGGATGCACTTTAGAGGAGAATCCACAAGCCTCTCCAGGTCTCCAATATCTAAGTCTTCCCCAAAACTCCCAAGATAGAAGAAATTTAAAAAGAAAAACAACCCTCAACTCCTCTCCAAGAGGAGGTAAAATGGGCCTTCCAATTTGGCCCTGAGGAATGATAAGGTGACACTTGTTACCTTCTCCTTCCTCATCCCATGCCACTTGCAAGGGAGATGGAGTGTGAGGGTGACAAGTGTCACCCTCTAATCCATTCAAACTCTCACCTTATCCACTTGTGCTCTCACACATGTGTGAGAGCCCAAGTGGAAAGATGACAACTCTCCTCAAAGCTCCATGAGGATAAGGGATGACACATGTCATCCTCTTATCCTCCAACATACCTATCTCCCTCCAAGATGCTCTCACACATGTGTGAGAATCTTGGAGGGAGATCCCACACACTTGGGGGTCTTGAAGATCTCCCAAGTCTTCTTGGTGAGGAATCCCCAAGCCTTGGGAAGGGAGATGGGTCTTTTCCAAGGCATGACTCATCTCCCACCCTTAGCCAATTTTAAATTTCTTCACATTTACTAAACCCAAGT
Source organism: Cunninghamia lanceolata (assembly GCA_027924645.1). Lineage (NCBI taxonomy): Eukaryota > Viridiplantae > Streptophyta > Pinopsida > Cupressales > Cupressaceae > Cunninghamia > Cunninghamia lanceolata. The sequence continues at coordinate 1,184,405 of BSBN01000413.1, forward strand.
TTCGAGTGACTAGATGTGAGTTACCCTAGGGTTTTGTAAGTCTAAATGGACCCTAGACCCTAGGGTTGCCACCTAGGGTAAGTTTGGGACACTAATAAACACTAAGGGGAGTGTAAAATCACTTTAAATGGCCCATAAATAAAAGAACACCAAATGGTGTAAACCAAAATATAAATTTTACAACACATAACATAAATCCATTAAAAAGGGTGTACTAGGCCAAATAAATAAATCAAGCACATATGAAAACATCATTCGATCAAACGTGATCCTCATCCCTCTTGGGAATGGATCGATTTTACAGGGAATTACATAAGTGTGAGAACTGCCTCTAATTTTCTGTGGCTTGGAAAATCACCTGTGCAACTTAATCAAATGGTCAATCCAACATAGATAAATCATAGCTGAATAAAAAAATTCAATAATCATGTCATCGCATAATTCATACACAACATTAATCAACTCATATTATCATTAAGATTCACAAATGCATTTTCTATCTAGTATCTCATAATCATCATCAAATATTGAATCCACATAATGAGCTCATAATCAACATCAATAGTCATCATCAAATGTATCTCACACATTCTAACATCATAATAGCATCAAAATATGATCTAATCAAATCACCACATGACTAATCAATGCTAATCCAAAAATCGGGAGATATAGTCTAAATCTGCATAATGGAAATCAATAGTCTCTAAATGTCTAATAATGTCACCAACTATAATGTAAAACGATCAAAATAGGGAAGTGAAATAAATTGGCCTCACAAGATGGGACATGGCTTTGGCCATTGTATTTAATTCTTTCAATAGAAATCAAGATAAGAATTTGAAACTCAACATTGAGGCCATGGATGATATTAGAAGAGGATTTGGGTATGACCCTGATAAAATAGCATTGCTTATATGGGCATTGTATCCTCCAAATAAGAGACCACATATCATTGATGATCCTAATAAAGCTTTTGGTAGCCTATTGATACAAAGGATTGAGCATACAGATCCTATGGACACTGTTGATTTAAATGTTAACGTTGCAAGGTTACTAAAGCACAAAGTGAGAAATTAATGAAAGATAATAATATATATATATATATATATATATATATATATATATATATATATATATATATATATATATATATATATATATATATATATATATATATAAGAAAGAAAATGCTATACTAAGACAAGAGATTGATTTGTACAGAGACAAGTTGCCTTCATCCAGCAGCTACTCACCATACCTATAAGGTGATCAAAGGGTAATAGAGGCCTTGGCAGATGTGAATTATTGGAATTATAAGGCATAAAAGAATCAAAAGAAAAGTGAGCAACTAGAAACTAAATTGAAAACTGTCAAATATAGTATGGCCTCTGAATTGATTCAAAGAAGGTTTGGCCACATGATGAAAAATAGTGACAAGGTTTGGGATTTGCACAATAGAACACATAAATTATACCAAGAGCATAAAAGACTACACTGGAGAATGTTTGAAACAAAGGAAGGGTTGAATGAGTCTCTAGCATTGAGGAACAAGTGCTCAAATGATATAATGAATTGATCAAAGAACATGAGAGATTTAATGGTATATTGATAGCAGATTTGAAAGATTTTGATCAACGTATTGATTTGGCATTTCCCAACTTCTTCAATGATGAGGGCAACCTAAAAGACAAGGACACTTGGAGCAATGAAATGGGTCAATTACTACTACCACTACTTGAAGATGTAAATAATGAGGAAAGGATGATAGAGAATACTTACACATGTCTAGGAAAGATATTTACTCTAAAATTAATGATGAGCAGTTTACTTGAAATTGATCCATGTGATGATCAAGTGTACATCGACCATATTAGTCAAATAAATCTATTTGTATCCAGAGCGCTGTGATGAAGCAAAAGGAGTACATTTTGTTAAGCAATGCAGGTGTATCAATCTATATTATGGAGATGAGGATGACCTTTCAAGGCCTTTGAGTCATGGGTCAGTCTATGGAGATTAATGGAGCTAGAATCAGATTGTTGCATATGCTTTTATCTTCATTTATGTTGGTTAATTATGCATTAGTTATCAAAAGATGTTATTATGAAAAGGTACAATGTTTTGGGCCTGAAGCTTGTTTGCACCATATAAAATAGGATACCAAGGCTACTATGAAGGAAATCATCCAATCTATTTCAGAGATACATATTTAATATAAAAGAAGTATTCGAAGAATCCATTTCCATCTATCTATGTTTTCAAACCAGTATGAATTGCTAAATTAATAAAAAAAATTAGAGTTAGTTGGTGGATCCAAAATTGATGTTCAATTATTGTGTTGATGTTAATATTTATGAGTTGCATGATTTTCTCCAAAGTGGTTTGTCAAGTTGTTTAAGTTAATATATCAAGGATATCATTAATTTTTTAGTATACATTTGTTGTTATTCAATTGTTGTGTTGATGTTAATATTTATGAGTTGCATTATTTTCTCCAAAGTGGTTTGTCAAGTTGTTTAAGTTAATATTTCAAGGATATCATTAATTTTTTAGTATACATTTGCTATTATTCAATTGTTGTGTTGATGTTAATATATATGAGTTGCATGATTTTCTCCAAAGTGGTTTGTCAAGTTGTTCAAGTTAATATATCAAGGTTATCATTAATTTTTTAGTATACATTTGCTGTTACTATATGATCTGTGTGATTGGTTTCTAAGGAAGTTGATTTAAATCTGGCAGAGTAGTCAGTGTTTATTGGTCTCTACCCAGGGTTAAAATCCTTTGAACAATGCATTCTAGTTGGTTTCCTTCTTGTTAGAATTAAAATCCTTTTTCTAGGTCATAGTAATTTGAGGAAATACCATTGGGATTTATAAGAAGAATCTTGTACCTCAACATTCTTGCACATCTAGACAACATACAAATTTACATAAGTGCCTAACAATCTAAGTTAAGTCAATATAAAGATCCATTACACCATTGAATCCTAATTTCTTTGCCCAATAGATAAAGCATTGGTCCAATTTACTATTAATCTTCATACCCTATTCATATTTGCAAACCTGAACCTTAGAAATATATTCCAACCCTTACATCTACTTCACACCCATTTGCCACTATGAAGGTTACACAAAAATCTGTAATATCTTTCAAGGTACACTAACCTAGGTCTAACGATCCTAAAGTGAAGGGTGTTTAGCCATACCTACCCCATGTCGTTAGCCAAAAACATCAAGAGAGCTTAGCAACCTCTTAGGGTTAACAACTTGTGTTTTTGTGACCTAACAGATTGTTTGAGATGTTTTAGTTGGAATGTCAAAGGTTTGGAATCCTATGAGAGGAAATATGTAGTTAGAGATTTTTGTACTACTCTATGGTGGAGTTTTATAGCATCATGCAAGCCATCAAGAAATGATCTCACTACATCTTAGGAAAGGAGGTTCAATCATCCACTTTGACTACCCATCTAGTTATTTGCAATCATCAGAAGGGAAAAGACAAAAAGGTATTTGACTACCTAAGCTAATAGCTAGTTCATGCACTCACCACAATGTTGGACTCATGTGGTCACAACTTTGACCAGTAACCTCTCTACCCACTAGACTTGTACTTTGCATAGAACTACACCAAGCTCTTTACAAGGCAAATAGGTTGGTGAATTTTACATGTCTAATAAGCTTCTCTACAAGCTCAAGTATCTCTATGTTTTAGACACCACACCACACTAGAGACTCATCTAGGAAGCATACTATTCCAATATAACTCAACACTTCAACATTACTAAAACACTAGCAACACTTGAACAACAATTCTAGTGGCCTCACATATGTGCAAATTGAGAACCAGATCAAGTCTCTCATTCTTTGTAGCATTGCAAAATATTGGAAATAGGAAGCCCAGACTCTACACCCCTCTCTTAGTTTTGACACTACCTTGGGAATCATTAACATGGATTTATTAAGAAGACTACCTATGACAAAGTAGTGGTGTAACTCCATGACTTTCTTATCATTATGTATTTTTCTTATGTTTTCCATACTTATTTCTTCTTATATTTGAATGAATATTAGTTATTGAGCCTCAATATTGTGCTTATGTGAATGAATATGTTGATACAGTAAAGCATTTACTGTGGATGTTTTCAGTTACATGTTCAAAATTATGTTCAACATAAAAATGGAAACTATTTAAAAATAATAAAGTTAACAAAGTTGCTTATTTAAATAATTGTGAGTTATGTGCATTAATATTTTATAAACTTTTCTGTCTTCATGAACATATGTTGATACAAAATGAATGGAAGAAGCATCGAAGTAATCATAATTTTTTCTGCCAATGATTCATACCAAAGATTGAACAATTTAAGGATAATGCAATAGATAATTTGTATTGACACAAATAATATTACTGAAATATTACAAATTTTAGGCCATAAGAATCATCCTTTTTAAAACATGGATTGCAAAAAAATTTAAAATTTTGAAGTCTTGGTCATTAACATTATTGTCTACTACAATGTCATCAAGTGTATCATTGTCAATGTTCATATGTTCTTTCAAGTATTTAATATTATCATCATCCTCATCTTGACCTGCATCATCTTTATCATCATTGAAATTTGACTGTAGACCATCTATATTGTTACCAGATGTATTTGGATCATCATTTTCTATACCATCCATATTGTTGTCTTCCATAACATCATCTAACTCTAGATTGTTGTCTTCTTGTGCCTAAACATAACCATCTTCAACATCATCATGGATGTCAATTTCTTTAATGTTCTCTAATCCCTCTCTCTAATTTTGTTAGCCATCATTGTTTTGCTCAGTATCCACTAATGCATCATCAAATACATGCTTTAATCTTGGATCATAATTTATGACAAATATCCATTTTGGGTCCAACATATCTTCATAGAAAAATACTTGCACATGAACGACATACATATATTAGACATATGGTATAACAATTTTATTGATTAATAAACACATGTGTATATTCACAATAAACTAAGAATTAATAGATTAATGATCACTACCGATTCTTGTTTGAGTTAAATAAATACCTGCTCACAATGAATTGGTAGAACATAGGTCGCCTTATCCTCTGGTAGGAAACATGAGGAATCTATAGAAAACAATCCACTATGGGTATCATGTCTCCGTGTCCTCTTAAATGCTTCATACCATCTACACTTAAAAACATAATATTTAAAAGAGCAGAAATCCAACTCAATAATTTCTTGTATTTTTCCAAAATATTGTAGATTCCCTTCAATTATATTCTTATATTTTGAGCTTGATCAACTGGATTGCTTGAAGTCAACCATGATGCCACAATCGAAGGATCATCTCTTTACATCTACACTTTCTACATGATAATGTCGACCATATGACCACATTGTTGGATATTTCCTCCCCTGTGAAAGACCATTTATTTCAATGAAAACAAATATAATGACGAATATTAAAATAGTTAATAGTGTCAAAACTATAAGGAAACAACATTTTGTAAAATTCCAACTGTATCTTTCTTTCACATCCTCTAGACATGTTGATTTCATCTTCTATTATGTTTGAATCTATACCTGCATCTTCTATTTGATTTTGAATTTGTTCAGTAACCCATTCTAGTGTGCAATCTTTGCCCCATTCCCCAAGCAAATCAGTGGGAAGTGGAGTATTCCTTGGGTTCGATCTCTTAAATTGTCTCCTTGCTTCTAACATTTCTTCTCTCTTTTTATCATATAGATCAATCCATTTGTTCATAAAGTCCATGTGGTGTAGAATGAACTTGTCAAGTATAGCACTTTTATCTACACCTATTACATGTCAAAATATTTATTTCAAACTCCAAATGTCATGCTGTTAATTTGACAAATAAATTACAGAGTCAATTAATGATTGCAAGAAAAACAACCACACTAATCATAAATTTACTTACTAATTTCTACTTGAACACCATTAGATTGTGGTTTTTCTCCATCAATAATATCTGGTACTTGTTCTTCATCCCATAAGCATGGCCCATCTTCAAAATCCTTACCAAGGAATTCACATAGGAATAAAAATGCTTTATTCAATACATACTCTTCATCCATGCAACTCTCTAGATGTGCCTTTTGTCAGACATATCTTTTTAGAGTTTTCATATACCACTCAAAGAAAAACATCCACCTTGTTGATACGACACCTGCCAATTCAATGTCATCGACTAGGTGTATAAGTAAATGGACTTGTAGGTCCATGAAACTTGTAGGGAGATCCTTCTCAAATACACATATAATTTCTGCAATTTCCTTCTTCCATTTTGGCACTTCATATTCATGGATCTCCTTGGAGGTCACCCACCTAATATAAGAATAGTAAATTAGTGTGAACCTTTAGTCAAAAATTAAAATGCAATATAATATCGCTATGTCTCTCACACGTGAACATTTCATATAACCACATACCTTGTAAATGTTGACAATAGATTTATGGCATTCCTTAAGTCAACTGTAAGATAGGAATCCCCCTAATTGCCAATGGCATGATATACTATCAAACACATTTATGAAAAGGTGATTAGTAACAAAATATCAAAACATATTTAGTACTTAATCAATGTTAGTAGTAAATGTTAAATGATGATATATAATACCTTCATAAAATTATGAAAATCATGTGTTTTAAATCATGTGATATGTCCATCAACTGTAAAAGCTTTAGCCAATGATGACCCATAGCTAGTAGGTGTCCTTATTGAATGGATGACATTTTTTAGTTGGTCTAGCTCTTTTGTTTTTCAAAATCCATGGAGCTTCTGCATATGCTTCATTTTCCCTGTTTGGCCACAAATGTTTTCTATCAATTTTTGGTACGTGAAAGAGCAATATCTCTCCTTGAAGATAATGTGTCCTTCTCTTTTCCTAATATATGTCAAAATTTAGAATCTGGGACATTTTTGAAGATGTGCATAGGATCTAATAGGTGAGATATTAATAGATCCTTCCAGTAAGGGATCTATTAAAATATGGATTTCCTTTTCATTCCTTGTGGCATATTAACTACAACTTGTTCTAGTTCTTCAATTGAATCACCCCATCAAAAAAATATTCTGAAGCTTTCAATTCAACATCTTCATACTTCTTAATCCAATCACCTAGACCCATAATCATGGGATGGCCTCTATTTTCAACTTTTCCATCAAATTGATTCTTCAGGTGATTTCTAAACTTATGATCTAGTGGTAGAAAAACCCTGTTGTTTGCGTAAATAAATTTATGTAGATCTTTAGAATATTGCCCTTGAAATTGTTCTGCACATCTTGGAAATGCAAATATCCCCTTTGTTTGAAGCCCTGCAATTCAATAAGTAATGTTAATAATATCAAAAAAATAGCATAAAACTAAGTATGAAAGTTAGGATGGAAATAAATTATGAGTTAAATACGTAAATATTTTATCTTACCAGAACAAACATCAAGTCCTGGGAAATCATGAATAGTCCAACATAGCACACCATACAACAGGAAGGACCTATTTGATGGGGGACATGATATGTCATACATTATTATGCCTTTCCATAGTAGTTGCATCTCATCAATAAAAGGTGCAAGATAAAAATCCATGTTTTTAACTTGATGTTTTACTGGAACAATGAGAGTCAGCATAAGGTGCTCCTTTCTAACACTCATCTATGGAGGAACATTGTATACTATCAATCCGACTAGCCAAACACTATAATTTGATCTTAGGAAAGACAATGGGCACACTCCATTAATTGCAAGACCAAACCTGATACTACGGGGTTCATCTTTGAATTTTTTTGGCCATTTTTCCTATATGTGTTTCATTGCTTTAGAGTCAGCCAGAATTCACATGAATCCATCTTTACTCTTGTTTTTTGCATGGTAGTCCATCAATTGTGCAAGTGACTTGCAACGAAACATTTGTTGAAGTCTAAGTATAATTAGCTTGTGATGTAAAACCTTCTTTGGAACTGTAGGACCTTGTACATCTGTACGATATCTCTTCTCTTCACATACAAGGCATTCTACCTTGTTTTCATATTTATCTCTATATAAAATGAAATTATTTTTACATGAATGAATTTGCTTATATTCAATCCCCAACTCAACCAACAACAAACGTGCCCCTCTACAAGTTGATGGAAACACATTATCTTTAGGGAATATTTTAGTTTTTAGTTCCCTATAAGATTGCCAGAGATTAAATCAATTGAATGTTTGACTTATGATGATAATGTTTCATATGTCAATCTATACTAGGACTATTTATATACAATGTATGGTTTTAAATTCTCCTTAAAGAAATAAAATGAAGTTGATGAATGTTTACAAATTATGTACACTAATTGACAATGCAAAGTAAGTAATGGCTTTCATCTCACTTTAGTAGGGTAGTGAATCCTTTGTCTGACCAACCAAATAGTGACTTGATTTCTAATAATATTAATGTGCATGCTAGTTTTGAAGTTCTACTTGCACCTGATTTGAACACGGGTGTCTTCGTTGCTTGCTTGATGGAGTCTTTTAGGTTGTTATCATCAACATTATGTTGGTTGTAATTACCCATGCTATCATTGTTACTATCAACCATATGATCATTATTGTCATCATTGTTTCCATCCACAAAGAAACTTGTAAGCATTTCATTCAATCCTTCTTCATGAATTACATTTTCACTATCATGATCATCATCATTAAGGATAGCTAGCATGTCATCAGTGTATGTGGATCTCATCAGCAGTTCAAATTTCTTAGCTACTAGTATTCTCTTCAATGTTGCTCTTTTTTGCTTGGTATGGTTTAAAGGATGGTTTGGATCATCCCATCCAAACCTTAATAACCCAGTTCGATCTTGGGTATTAGTATGTGTTTCATCAACATCTTCTACCTATCAACAAACAAAAGCATTATTTAATATTTGGAAACAATTGAACTAAATTAAAAATGTATCAATTTCAAAGAAATATAATCAAATATGGCTTAAAAAATAAAAATATAAATTGTATGAACATATATACATCAATTGAATAATGGAACATTATTTTATAGACTACCTTTTTTATACAATAATTTAAAGAAAACACAATTTTGACAACATAGTTTATAAAACATTAGTCCACACTCATTTATTATTCTTTGGTATTCTACCCTTAAGAACATCCTTCGGGAGACCTTGTTCTTCCCTTTTCTTTTGCATAGAAGTGCATTTTAAGTAGGGGTAATCAATCAATAACTCATCCCCAATGGTAAGGTCCATAATAGCCTCAACCATTATGAAACTATCAACTTCTCTTTCCATATCTCCATCTTTCTCATTTGTAACCTCAACAAATTGACAATTCAGTCTTACATTAGGGTCCCTTCCCTTACTACTATTTATAAATCTTGCAATATTTTTGTGTGTGTATGCACGTCCATCTATATACATAAGATGACCTCTATTCATTTTTTTTCCACTTTCCAATTGGAGATGATGTGTACACATATTAGAATTTAGACCATATGCTGACATGCTAGGCTTATATTTTACTAGCCTTCTCCATTCTCCACTATAATATGATGGACCATAATATGGCATTAATCTCCTAGTGGTTTGTTTTGAATTGTTTCTATGTTTAGATCCAACATATACATTTTGGACAACAAAAAGGCCTAGATTCACTCCATGAATATTGGAGGGTCGTATCATGTAGCTATATCCCCAAAATTGAAACACCTCATACACTCTAGGTAGTTGTTGATCACTAGGCCAAGCGTAATATTATCAACGATCAAATGTCTCTTTGTAACTTGATCTCAAATTCAGGGGCAAGTCATCATCTCCATCACATTCATTCTCATAGGGTACATAGTCCACCTTCCCCTTGTCTTTAAGCAAATTATGAATCTTTAAACCGGTTCTTGTTCTGTTACTTGTTTTCGTCAATTCCTCGTCTTTGGATCTGGTATATTGGCACATATTTTTCTTAGATGTATCATCTGATGAATGATCATTTCCCTCTAGGTTGGAAGTCAGTGATCCAGGAAACTTCAAACCAAGAACTTTATCCTACAAGTATCCATTAGGAATAAAATTAGTTATTTAAATAATATAAAATTATGTTTAAATGAAGTATACATGTTATTTATATCAAATTAGAAAATTACTTTCCACAATTCCTATTGGATTTGAATTGATTATAGGAGGCATACTACTAACTGGAAGCTCATCATATATGTAATGTCTTTGTACAATCATGTGTTTGAATTATTTCTTTCCATGACATACAGAACGTCCACAAACAACAATTTTCTCAAAGTATTTATCCCATGTACTATTGTCCTGACTAACCTCTTGTTTAGTACAATCATTTGTTGTGTCTATAGGATCCATTGTCATATCCTCTTCGACCCATTGTCATCTACGTGATTTAAAAGTTTTAGGCCTACGTACGTATCTTTTTCTTTTGCTAGTTGAATGCTCAAGCTCTACATTTTCTCCAATCTCCATCTAATATAATCAACAACATGAATTAATTTATGTCAAGATAGGATAATACATTATAAATTTGAATAATACTATGAAAAAAGATGGATGTATCAAAAATTGCCATCAAATCATTTTTTCCTGAGTGAAGTCAAAATTTGAGTACCCGATCTCCCACTTCATCTGGTGTGTCCTCATTTGATATGACACAATTTGTTGCCATGGCCTCGTCTGGCCCCTATAATACACAACATAGTAAAAAATGTTTAGCACACCAATTATATCATTTCAATGAATATGCTATCCAACACAAAACCTCACTTTAGTAATCTATGTGACATATTCATATCATGTTTTGGCCATCCTAATTTTCAAACTTTTCCCTTGATCATAGAATCACATTTAATCACCATTCCTGTGCATTTTCAGCAAATAAGTTTGACCTCAAAGGCCTCATGGACAAAAAAATGACTTTATCTCCTCTATATTGTAGCATTTGTGAATTCCTAAACACCTTCCTCCTTTGGTTAAGGTTGCTTTCTCTTCTTACCTCTATTGTATTTGCAGATTATGTTATCATATCTATTTCCACCCACTTTCCTCTCTACGATTTAGTAGTTCTACACCATCCACGTCCTCTCTCCATGGCCTCCTCTAGATCCTATAATACACAACAATGACAATAGTCACATAACAGCTGTGCACCAAGAGTTTAAAATGAACCAATCAAGATAACCACACATGAATAGCAAATGTGTCCTGACAGATTATTTAAATTTCCTATATGTTTGCATTTATCCTTTAACCTTTATACATCAGACCTCAATTGTGTGGACCTCCTAGTTGTTATATGCAAATGATTTGTATCCTTGCATTCCTATTGGCAAATACAATGAACTGATTTGAATCCTTGTATAACCAATTTGCAGGTACAGTGAATTGATTTGAGTGTTTGCATTCACAATTAAAAAATCATAGCAAGATGGTTAGAATCCTTGAATTTGAAGTAAAATGAAATGGGTGAGACCAGTGCCTTGTTGGGTAAATGGAGTCAAATGAAAATCTGAGATAAGTGGCTTATATTTGGTAGTAATTTTAACTGTTTGGCACACTAATATTGGTTAGCAACTTGTATAACAGTGCAAGGAAATAATTGACACTCTTCTTAATAATCCAACTAACACAACTAGGTTACTTGTAATTTGTCAAAAGGAACTTTAATCCCTACATGAAGGAACTAATTGAATAAATCAAACAAGAACAGTAGATGATATCAACTTGGAAATAGAATGCCAACCCTAATTATATGGTTCTTCTTACTGATCTAGTTAATAATCCCAGATTACTGTGATCTAAAAATAGTGTTGGTAAGATTTTTGGGATATCATCAATGGGGCTCTTGATATCACTAAAAGTAACATAGGGGAGAGGACCCAATTGCTAAGCATGTTCCAATAGCTGTGATAGTGTTTGTGGACTTAAGGATCAATATTTTTTAAACTTTAGCACTAGTAGTTGTAACTTTAAGGTTGTTAGTGTTGACTATAAGTATCTATAATTGAATGAAATGTGCCCTTTAGATTTAAAAACAACCAATTATGTGATGCCACATCAGCACACCAACAAAAGATGACTTAATGAACAACTATTGGTCCACCTTTGTTTCGGGAACTATTAGACACCTTAACAAAAAGCATGCTAAGAAACTATTGGTCTACCTTTGGTCAAGAGCATTGCCCTTACACCTCTCTAGTTTTAAAAAGAAAAAATAAAAAACATTTTGAACCATGCTAGATGTAAAAACAACATTTTTTTTTAATTTTTGACTTTTTTCCAATTAAATCCCAAATATTTGAATTACATTTATTCTTCTAGTTTGCTAAGTCAATCTTTATCCTAAGTAATGCTCCTATGGTGCTAGCAGAGATACAAACACATGGCTCCACAAAGAGAGCAATTTTGGACTAAATGATACTAACTTCTTTGTACCATAATTCATGATTCCATATTATAATTTTTGTTTTTAATGCCATGGATATCATAATTGATAAGTTTTATATTCCTAAAACACTTTGACAATATTTATATATCGGAAAAATGATACAAACTTCTTTCTACCATAATTCATGATTCCATATTATAATTTTTTTTTATGCCATGGATATTATAATTGATAAGTTTTATATTCCTAAAACACTTTGACAATATTCATATATCAAAAATGTTGTTTCTTTTATACTTGATCTTAGTAGCTTCTATTAGATTAGTTTATTGTGTTTTTAAAATTTATTTAATAAAGGATGCATGAAACGGATTTTAAATCCTTAAAAATCTCTATATTTAATTGCCTAGTCTTCACTGAGTTTTGACCAAATATGAGCACATAATCTTAGGTCAAAAAGAGTCCAAACCAGTCAGATCAAACCATCATAAATTTTTATATGGCGGGCAGCTGTGACAAGAGTCAATACTAGAACCTATGGTAGAGGAAATCACAATGAACCTATAGTAGAGGAAACCATCGTAAATTTTTATATGGCAGGCAGCTATGATATATCAATTTAAATAATAAGGAAGCACTAAAATGGAGACAACCAAATAATTACATAACTTTAACAAACAATTGATACCAATATGATGCCATAGAATAAGAGATTTTCCATTAAATTCTTCAAAATTATGCTTGCAACATGGTCTTTGAGTTTGTAAATATTATGGAACTTTTTCTACTATCTACCACTACTAGCTCCTCTCTTTCCCCTATATCTTTTTATCAGGTCTTGGTCTCTCTTATTATAGGAGAGGCAAACAAGCTTTAGACCATTACAATAGAAAAGACATAACTGTTAAGAAAATACTTTTAAACTTAACAAAATATTTTTAATTAGAAAAGACCAATCCATTATTCACTGAATAGAAACCCGTGACCATTCAAGGCCTGAGCAAGGCATTCAATTTTTTGATGTGGTATCTCCTCTTCACATTCAATCCTCTTCAAAACCTAAATATGTTCATAACTGTTAAGAAAATACTTTTAAACTTAACAAAATGTTTTTAATTAGAAAACACCAGTCTGTTAATCTATGAATAGAAGCCTGTGACCATTAAAGTTTTCATAAGGTGCTTCATTTTTCTGCTAGCTAATTTACTCTCTCAGAAGATTTCATGGCGGCGTCATTCGTATCAATTGCTCTACACAGGAACAAATTAATTTCAGATAAATGTTCAATATACTCTTGTTTTGCATATGTGTCAACATTAAGTGCTATCCCTTTCATGTCGTGCTCCATATTCATCATTTTCTCAAGATACTTGTGATTATTCTACATGATCATATCTTCATTATTGATTTATTGTAAAGTAGTATGTAGAACTATGGATACATCTTCCTTCCACTCTTCATATTTTCACAATTCTCCAGTATCATCATGAATTGAGGTAGGGATATCAAAAGAATTCAACTCCTTATTTAATTTATTATGATACTTTTCATGCATCTTGACCAACTTATCATACATCTACAATCCTTGTTCTGTTAAAAGTTTTTTATCTAAAAGTTCCTCTTTCCTTTCCATCATCCTCTTTTGAAATCTTTTGTTTTCTAAAATGGCTGAATATGTTTGTTGGAATGATTTCCAATAGGTATCTACACATTCCCACATCTTTTTGAACCTTTCTTTTATTATTTTAGAGGCCATGGTGTATTTGAGGGTCTTTACTTCCCTAAAAAGCTTCTCACATTTTTTTTCTAGGATTTAGCATGGAATTCTTTCCAATAGATTACATCTATCAATGCCTCTATCATTTCTTTATCTTTCTGGATCCATGGGGACTATACCTCAGATATAGAAGAAGAAACTCTTTCCTTGTGGTATCTTAATTCTTTCTTCATGATGTCACTTTCCTTGATTAATTTCTCAATCCAAGCCTTAGTAAACTTTGCTACATTAACATTTAGTTTAGTAGTTTCCAAGGGATTTGTGTCTCCTATCCTTTTGACCAAGAGGTGACCAAACATTTGATTTAGGTCACTAGTTATTATTTGTCTCTTATCTTTGGGATAAAAAGACCAAATCAATAAAGTGGCTTCATCTGCATTATATCTTAACCCTGAGTATACTTTGTCACTTGCTTCCTCTATCAAACTCAACATTTTATCTTCCCTCCTCCTAAATGTGTCAAATACAATGGTAGAGCTCATATCCCAACTTGGCACAAGTAATACCTTGGCTTCTTGGAGTAGTTGTCTTCCTCTTTGTAGAGTAATAGACTCCATTTCTTTATCAATCTCTTTTTTCAATTCCTCTAAGGCGGCAGTTTCTTGCTCAAGGATAATATCTTTCATTTTTTACGTCATTTTATTTCCTTGATATTCATATACAAAAGATTTAAATTCATGAGTCTTAATAAATTTATCATCAGAGACAAACTTCTAAGCAGCCATAACTTTGATGTCATCAGATAGATCCTCAAAAGTTTCAAATTTTACATGGTTCAATTGTGTAAGAGGCTCATAGTTTTGAACAACAAGAGCACTTATTGGTTGCATTTGTTCAATCTCATCATCACTCACTTCTTCATCTATATTTGTATCTACAGAAAATGATACTTCAGGGGTTGGTTGTGAAGGTATGTGAGTCAGAGGCTACACCTCTTGAGCTTGTGTCCCAGGGTATTATATGGAAGCTACATCAAAAGCAATCAAAGGCACAACCTCAATTATCTCATCTACATGAGCAATAATCTGCTCAACTCTTGATAGTGGGTCTTCAATTTCAGAAAAGGCTCTTGAATATGAAGGAACATTCTTGCATTTCCAATCCTCTGAAAGTAGAATTTTATTAAATATAGCCATTCTATCTTTAGTAGAGGCTTCGTCTCGATTTCTAATTATATCTACTTCTAAAAAAGGATGTTCGTAACTAGACAGATACTATGAGACCTTAGCTCTGTGAATAAAACCCTCTGTATCAAAACCTTTTCTTTCATCTCCTATTGGGAGATCATATTGTGCTAGTTTGGCATTGACTTCTTCATAACCCTCATTCATGACTATTGTGAATTCCCCAAAGTAGAAAGTGTTAGGCATGAATGATTATTTTTTGTTCCTCTTTAGATGAATAGCATCAGATTTAGCCAATTGTCTTACAATTTCTAAGTATCCAATTCTGTTTGGGACAACCCTAGGCAATAGATAAGGGGAACCCTCAAATAGATAGGCTTGTATCATGGTGCAGTCTAAAAAGAATACCAATCTCCCTAGTTATGACCCACCTTAGTCTTTGGATCATTTTCCTTTGGCCTAAGAAACCTTTGTATCCTGGGAGAGAGGCTATAGTCATGAGAATGTCCCAATAGTTGCATTAGAGGCTTCACAAAATATTATTCAAAGAAAAAATAATGAGATCTGTCAAAATGACAATCCCATAGAGAAGTCCACATTTGCACTGGTTTTGGGTCTCCATTGTCAAAAGAGTTCTAAATTTTCATCTCTAAACTCCACCATCCTCTACCATACCCTTTGTGCAAAAGTAAATGCATTAACAAAGACTAGTGTTTAAAATTAATCTTATCACTATTATGTTTGATTTTCTCCAATCCATGGTTCAGAGCATTAGCTATGTAACTTGCATAATCAAAATGTCTTGCTCCCTTTGTTTGAATATCTGCAACTAACACCATAGGTGCAATTGACATTTGTGAGGGAACCTTGAGACCTAAGACTTGACCAACAGCATAATAAGTGTAATGAAAGTACTCCTCAAATAAGTTTTTAGAAAATGGAGGGTTCTCAACATTAAAAAATTTCCTCATCTGATCCTTGTCATCGTTTTGCCTATGTAAAGCTAACCTACAAATCTTATAACTAGTGTCCATATGCCTATACTCCAGCAGTAGGTCTCTAACTGTAATGGGCATGGCAAAGCCACATTCCAATTGAAAAATATTCACAATGAGATCCTTGGAAAGCACCAGTATATTGTCACCAGTGTGTGATCTAATAGTTCTTATTTTCAGGTCATATTTGCTAGAGAAGGCTTTAATCAAATCCACATTGATAAAGACATTAGACACTATTAGCCTTGCTAAATTTAACCTCCAAGGGTTGCAAATAGGATCATACCTATATTGTTTCTTGAAATGATATAGAAACAATTGATACCCTCAAAGAGGGGTCCAAACATCTCCTAACTCCTTATAGTCGTCTATCATTTTATCTATGGAGGGATTAGTCTAGGCACTTCTTTCCAGTCTCGGCCTAGACCCTAGGCATTAGTCAATTAAATTTTGATTCAGTGATCTTTTCTCGACCTTCTGCTTTTTAGCTTTATGCTTCTTTGGATTATTTTCCATAATGCAAACTCCAAAGCTTCTACACAGTATAAATTTATAGTCAGGACCGATATACTTACATGAAATATATTTATGGTTGGCCTTTTTCTACTCCTTGCTTTGTGAGAGGTCAAAATTCCTTTCTCCTTCTGTCTTCAGCCAAATCTTACAGGGGTGGAATAACTTATTTCAATCTTAGCTCATAAATGCACCATCGATGTGTATCTTTCCATTTAGCTGGTTTATTAATTGCAAATATTCGACCAATGTCTTGGAATGTCACATTAATGTTGTCTGACAATCATCGATGTATCATTGAGACTTTGTTTTATATTCCACCGAAGTCCATCCCTTCCTTCGATAAATTTACTTTTCTTAGTCCATCGGTGAGGTTCCATATGAAGTTGACCTGATGTGCCCTAGTTCAGCCGATGTTCTTCATATTCTCAATGTTTTATAGTTATTTGGGGCTATTGGTGGAACTTCATCCTTAGTTCCACCGATTCTTACATGCTATAATGATGCTTTTGTCTTTGTTGGTTTTATCAGCATGTCAGGGGAACTCGTATATAAGTTCTACCGAAGTTGACATGTTCCAGTGATATAACCTTCTTCAGCCAAATCTTACAGGAGTGGAATAACTTATTTCAATCTTAGCTCATAAATGCACCATCAATGTGTATCTTACCATCAGGCTAGTTTATTAATTGCAAATATTCGAGTGATGTCTTGGAATGTCACATCAATCTTGTCTAACAATCATCACCATATCATTGAGGCTTTGTTTTATATTCCACTGAAGTCCATCCCATCCTTTCTCAGTCCATCGGCGAGGTTCCATATGAAGTTGCCCCAATGTACCCTAGTCCTACCAATGTTCTTCATATCCTCAATGTTTTATAGTTATTTCTACTATCGGTGGAACTTCATCCTTAGTTCCATCGATCCTTACATGCTACAATGATACTTTTGTCTTTGTTGGTTTTATCGACATGTCAGGGGAACTCATATATAAGTTCTACCGAAGTTGACATGTTTCAGTGATAGGCTAACTCATGTTGAGTTCATCGGGTCATTGGTGAGGGTGTGATATGTATTCCACTGAAATCCACATGTTACGCTGATATAACCTTCTTCTACCAACTTTATCAGCCTATCAGTGGAACCATGATTTGGTTTCCACCGATGTCTGCATGTTATCCCAATAAGCTCATTTTATTCCATTTTGTCAGTCTATCAGTGGGATGACCTCAAAGGTTACCCTGATAGATCATTGTTTTGCTGATATAGTGATACTATACTTTATCGGGCCATCAGTATAGAAAAGTGAAAGGTTCTAACAATGGAGTCACATTGGGCTGATATGTTCTTAGGAAAGGCAAAGGGTAAAATCATGGAATGGATATGCAAGACTTAGGTTAATTATGGATTTTGTAACACAGTTGATTACTATTATGAGATTAAGAGTATAATGATCTGATCTTGGTTGAAATGGGGATGGATAGAAGTATAGAAAAATTGTTAAATTTTCCTATCCCAATAGGGTTTAGGGTTTAGGGATTATGACGTGTATTATGTCAGACTTATGCTAAAGCATGGACCATAGGGATGGTATGTGGAAGGTATGTAGGATAGTGGATGAATCATAGTAGATTTATTGCAGAATAGAAGGGAACCATAACCAATCATTTAACAATAAGGGATTTGGGTTTAGGGTTGAGGGATTAGGGTTTAGTGTTGAGGGATTAGAGTTTAAGGTATACTATTTAGGGTTGAGGGTTTAGGGTTTAGTGTTGATGAAGGGGGTAAATCATAAAACACACAACAACATAAATTGCACATAGAAAATAGAAATTTCTTTATTGATTTGGAAAACTTATTACATTACAGAAGCTCAAATACAATCAAAGGAATCAACCCTCCATAGGCTGCAACACATTACAACTTCCTATTCTTAGACTCTAGAATCATCTACCTTCTATAACCCCAAATCAGCTAGGGTTTCTATTTTCTGACCTATTCTTGACTCTACACTTCCCCCCTTAGCTCTACTACTACCCAGGGTTCCCAAAAATGGTTATTAATAGCCTTTTTGGTTGCCAACAACCTAATTTCAAAATTTGCTTCTCCCTCGAAAAATAGGTCAACTTCCGGGAGCCATAACTTTTGATCCGGGTGTCTGATTGACAAACTGTTTTATGCGTTGAAAAGCTCACAGAGTGCTCCACATGCTAAAAACTCGCTCTGCTAGTTCCAACCATTTTTAGGCCCGTATAGGGCCATTTAGTGCCTCAAACCTGAGTTTGAATAATTTTTAGGCATTTTTCTGGAAACGAAAACTTTAATAGCTTTTAGCTTGCAAATAATCTTTACTTGATTCCTTTGCCAAAGGTCTTATTTTCTAGTTATGAAAATTCCTATAATATTTCACTTCATTCCTTGCCCAAACGTAAACTTTCTAAAAATAGCAGGTTGCCATTTTTAGCAGTTTGGAAAAACTGAAAGTTCTACATCATTACTCAAGCGATTATGGAATCAGAACCACAAATTTTGAAAAGAAATGGAAATAACATCAACAATTTTGAAACACATCTTTTTTTGGGTGATGCAAGATTGCCCTTACACCACTGGATGCTTGTGCATCAGACACCCAGGGTAATTTGAGAAGTGAACCTATTACATCTCAGGTGTTTGTGTGAGGAAAACCCAAATGGTCAACCTCTGCCTTAGACAACCAAGAAGAATCTTCAAAAGGCCTTCCTTTCCATTTCACTAGGTATTCTTCATATTGCCTATTTCAAGTACTTCTTCCCACACGTCTATCCAAGATCTCTTCTATCTCCTCTGTTGAAGTAGATGCTAGAATACTCCACTGTTGTTTTGTTGGTCCATCCTCTATTCCACCTTCATGATATTCTAATAAATCAGCAATGTTGAAAATAGGGGAAATGTTTATCCCACTTGGCAGATCTACCTCATATGCATTTCCTGAATCATGTTTCTTCAAAATTTTGCATGGTCCAAATTTCTTCATTTTTAGCTTATTGTATGTTGCAATTGGGAACCTTTCTTTTCTCAAGTGAACCATGACTTCATCTCCTACATAGAATTCCTTATATCTCCTCTTCTAATCTGCCTTAGCCTTGTACTAAATATTCATCTTATTAATTTGCTTTTTCACCTCTTCATGCAAATTCTTCATGTGTTTTGCAAAGTCTTCAGCCTCGGCACTTTTCTTTTCTCCTTTGTCTAGGTTCCTTAACTCTGAAGCATTTCTTGGACTATTCCCATATACAACCTGGAATGGTGATTTACCAGTACTCCTATTGACAGAATTGTTGTAAGAAAATTCTACCTGTGGTAACATCAAATCCCATTCCTTGGGCTTATTTCCTACTAAGCATCATAATAGGTTACCCAAACTCCTATTCACCACTTTGGTCTATCCATCAGTCTATGGATGGTATGCATGACTGAACTTCAAATCTATCTTCAACTTCTTCTATAATGTCCTCTACAAATAACCAACAAATTTGGTATCTCGATCTGAAACTATGCTCTTTGGTAGACCATGTAATCTCACCACCTCCCTAAAAAATAACTCTGCAATATGAACAACATCATTAGTCTTCTTGCAAGGAATAAAATGTGCCATCTTTGACAATCTGACCACCGCCACAAAAATGGAATCATGTCCTCTCTGTGTCCTTGGTAAACCAAGAACAAAATCCATACTGATTATTGGGAATTAAGGTGTCTCAACCTTGGTAATTCTCTACATTTGTAATGTTTGTATTTATTATTTAATTGCCTATGTTGTAAATATTTAGAAAATCCATATTGCCATATTGTGGGATGTGATATGGTGATGTGTAAATCCTACATGGATTATGACAACTTGTATTTTTGTCCTCACATGAGGAGATAGGTGTCCCACTTAGTGGTAGGAATATTCTTCCATGTGTCAGCATCTTCTATGTTGTGTAAGGAATGTTTGACTAAAACAGTTATGACAGATTCCTATGACAAATCTATGACATGTAAGAGTCACAAATAGAAGGTTATAAGAAAGGTGATGACATGTCTCATGAAACATCTTTGAATAAGGCATATTTGGGTGCCCCAAGGTGGAATATGACATGTTGTAAGAGAATATGCTATTTATAGCATGTGTATGACAAATTCTCATATAGCTATAAGTTGTAACTGCTATGACAGATTCTATGATGGTCGTAAGTGTCGTAAGAGCATTTATCATAGCCCATTTTGGAAATAGGCAACCTTTTGGGATGGGAGCTATGGACAAGTATTAGGCACATTCTACAATGTTGACCAAGTGTCTTTGGTTGTGGGTTTTGGTCCAAGATGCCATGTTGGATGCCCATTCCAAGAAAGGCCCAATATTTCCTTGTATTTCCTATTTATACAGGTGCTTGGAGATGGAGTTTGTATCACAAGTTTATAGGTACTATTATTCTACGGAATTGACTCCAGACATGAGTTTTAAAGACCATTGAAGCTTGCATTGCAAGTGTATTATAAACATTCATTCAGATTTGTTAATACATTGTGTAGGTTTTTGCGTGTGGGGTTTTTCACCTGATAAGGGTTTTCCCCACCGTAAATCTTTGTCTGTCTTCTTCTATCTTCTTTTTGGCTCTTGTGTTTTGCTGTAATATCTAATGTTAATGGTTTAACATCATTGTAATAGTTAGGATGAAGTTGAATTTGCATACCCCTCTCCTTGATAGATTAGTGTAGGAAGCATTTCCGCACACCTAGCTTCCTTTCAGTTGGTATCAGAGCTTGATCACCTTTGGTCCTAGTTGTTGGGTAGGGGTTTTTTGAGCTAATCTTAGGTTGAGTGGGAGTCTGTGCAAAGCATTCTATATCTTATTGCAGTAAGGAGATGGCAATCACATTAGGAAGGTTTGAAGTAGAGAAGTTCAATAGAAGTAATTTTGAGCTGTGGAAGCTCAAAATGGAAGACATGTTAGTTGAACAAGAGCTTTGGGAAAGTGTAAACATAACTAAACTAGCTACAATGTCACAAGATGAGTGGGATCTCAAGGATCAAAAGGCTAAGGATCTCATAAGACTTAGTCTTGTCGATTCTGTGTTGTTAAATGTCCATGGGGAGACTACAACAAAACTCCTTTGGAAGAAGTTGAGGGATGTGTATCAAGCTAAATCCCTAGTCAATAAACTTTTCCTAAGAAAGAAGTTGTATTCTCTTTGAATGGAGGATAGAGGATCCATTGCTAAGCATATGAATGCCTTTAACATGCTAGTTGCATAATTGACAACTATTGGTGTAAAGATGGAGGAGGAGGATTGGTGTATGACCCTACTTTGTTCTCTGATGGACTCATGTGATCATCTTGTCCTGGCAATTGGAAGCACCACAACCACATTCAAAATGGAAGAAGTGGTTTCTTCACTATTGTTTGAAGAGATGCGGAGAAAGTCTTCTGAGGCAGCCAAAGAGGCTCTTACAGTTCATGGAAGACCCAAGGAGAAAGGGAAGAAGAATGACAAGAAAGCTGAGAAGGGTAGATCCAAATCTCATGGGAGATCCAAATCTCTTGGAAAGTCCAATGCTCTTTGTTGGAACTATGGAAAGACTGGGCATTTCCAAGGAGAAGAAGAAAAAGAAGAAAGCTCATGATTCAGATTCTAACAAATCACAAGATGACAGTGATGCTTTCATCACAGCCCTGGCAACCCATGCATCTGATGATGTGTGGTTAATCGACTTTGGTACATCATTCCACATGACCTCGCATCGAGACTAGTTCACTAAGTATGAGGAGTTCAATGGTGGAAAGGTGTATCTGGGTGATGACTCTCATTTGAAGATCGTTGGTCATAGAAGAGTCTCTATCTGATTCCCTGATGGTCGAGTGAAGGGGATCTCTGGGGTTATGCAAATCCCAGGCTTAGCATGGAATGTACTTTCTGTAAGTATGTTGAATGATGCAGGCATACAGGTTGTCTTTTCAAAACAAGGATGCAAGATGACTAGGGGAGCTATGGTGCTTGCTAAGGGTACTAGGAGAGGTACTCTATTTTAGCTGGAGGCATGCATTTCACAATGCAATAGTTCTTCTGAATCAAGAAAGAGGACAACAATCACTTCATCCCCACCATCTAAATGAGCAGTGAAGAAATCTATTGTTTCTAGTCTTGATGGTTGTAATCGTGCATTGCAAGTTAAACTTCCTATAGAAAAGACAATGTTATGGCATAAGAGATTTGGCCACATTGGTGAGAAGGGTCTGCGTACCCTAAAAAATAAGAACATTGTTGAGGGGTTAGATGATTGTAATCTTGAGTTTGACTTTTGTGAACATTGCATTTATGGAAAACAAAACCGTGTTTAGTTTTACTTGAGTTCTCATAAGTCTTTTGGTGTGTTGGACCTTATTCATTCTGATGTGTTTGGTCCTGTTAATGTTCCTTTGTTATCAAAATCTATATACTTTGTATTTTTTATAGATGATTACTGTAGAAGGACATGGATTTATTTTCTTAGAAGCAAATCTGAAGTCTATAGCAAGTTTAAGGAGTTTAAAGCCTTTGCTGAAAATCAAACTAGTAAAAAGATTAAATGTTTGAGAACTCACAATGATGGTGAGTTCTATTCTACATAATTTGATAAGTATTGCAAGGAACTTGGGATTGAAAGGCATGAGACAACTTCATACACCCCACAGCAAAATGGAGTTGTAGAGAGGATGAATAGGACACTGATGGAGAAGGCTAGGAGTATGCTTAATGGAGTTGGCCTAAAACAAAAGTTTTGGGCTGAAGCTGTTGCCACTGATTGCTATCTGGTAAACAGATCTCCTACATCAGCTCTTGTTGGAAAGACACCCATGGAGGTGTGGTCTGGTAGAAAGCCTTCAATTAGGCATCTTCATGTTTTTAGTTGTGAGACATATGCACATTTGCCTAGGGAGAAGCGGTCAAAGTTGGAGAATAAAGTTGTTAAGTGTATCTTCATCGGATATGGTGTTGGTGTTAAAGGCTACAAGCTTTGGGACCCCGTGGCTGAAAAAGTGTTGTATAGCAGAAGTGTCATCTTCAGAGAGCTTACACCTTCTTCCACTATTTTGCAACCAGAAGAAAAACAAAAGAAAGAGGATGTTGTTCAGTTTCCTCTCACCCCTAGGAAAACTAAATAGAAAGACAATGTTGGACCTGATGATGAGGAGAGCTCTAGCAGCTCTGAAAGCTCAAATGAAGAAGCTGAACCTCAACCTCATCTCTTGAGAAGGTCCACATGGATAAGAAAGCAACCTAAAAGGTTTGGTTTTACATTGCTTGATTCTAGTTGTGCTTATGCTTTGCTTACTAACAGTGATGAACCTAGAACTGTATCAGAGGCTTTGGATATGAACGATTCTTTTGACTTGGTGCATTTGCCTCCTGGATGGAAACTTGTTGGATGCAAATGGGTGTTCAAGAAGAAAATTGGTACAGATGGAAGTATTAAAAAGTATAAGGCTAGATTGGTTGTGAAGGCGTATTCACAAGTCGAGGGTATAGATTATAGTGAGATCTTCTCTCCCATTGCAAACCTGACATCCATTCGATTCCTGTTGTCTCTCACAGCAGCTTATGACTTGGAGGTAGAACAGATGGATGTGAAGACAACTTTCCTCCATGGTGACTTGGAGGAAGAAATCTACATGTCATAGCCAGAGCATTACATGGTAAAAGGTAAAGAAAATTTGGCTTACAAACTTAAGAAGTCTTTGTATCGTTTGAAACAATCTCCTAGGAGATGGTACTTGAAGTTTGATGTTGTTGGAAGGTGACGACTGATCAGGAAAGTACTATACACTAGCCATGTATCCTCGTTGGGGTTTGGGCCAACATAAAAAATCCTATTTTTGTGACTGACATAAGAAAACCCTATTTTTGTAACTGAAAAAAATGCTTGATAACAAGCAACTAAGGGTTAGGGTTTCGGGGATATTATATTGTAGCATTTGCAATGGTATTAAGTTACAGGGAATGCTATTATAATCAGTTTAATTTGCTAGATAATAATATTGGACTCTCTGTTTGGTGGATGTAGCCCGAGTTTGGGTGAACCACATTAAAACTTGTCTCTCGCTGTTATTATTTCTGTGTATTTTCATTCCTCTATTTAAACTTTATTTGCATTTAATTGATATCTTCTGTCGGCTAACCCTAACAAGTGGTATCAAAGCGGGTTGTGTTCGATTATTGTCTATAGGAAGGTCTCACGGTTGAGTGGGAGTCTCATGGTTGAGTGGAGCAATGGTGGATGAGGGTAAATTGAAGGTCAATAAATTCAATGGGCAGAACTATCAGTTATGGAAGATGCAGATGGAGGATTACCTCTATCAATAGGATTTATGGCTACCATTGGAAGGAGTAGCCAAGAAACTGGCAATAATGAGTGATGAGGATTGGAATCTTCTTGACAAAAAGGCATTGGGAACCATTCGGTTGTGCCTGACACCATCGGTGGCATTCAATATAATGGAAGTGAAGACAACAGATAGTCTGATGAAAGATTTGGCTAAATTGTATGAAAAACCGTCAGCCTCAAATAAGGTATTTCTCATGAAGCATTTGTTTAATCTAAAAATAGTTGAAGGTGGATTTGTGACAGATCATTTAAATAAATTTAATATGATTGTTAGTCAATTAACTTCTGTAAATGTAAAATTTGATGAAGAAGTTAGAGCTCTCTTGATATTATGTTCATTGCCTGAAAGTTGGGAGAGTTTGGTAATGGCTGTTAGTAACTCTATTTCTTGTTCAAATACCCTGAAATTTGATGATGTTGTTGGTGTTATTCTGAGTGAGGAATTTCATAGGAAAAGCTCAGGTGGATCCACATTAGGTAGTGTTTTGAATGCAGAAAGCATGGGTAGATCAAAGGAGAGAGGAAAAGGTTTTGGAGGTCATGGGAAGTCACGAGGAAAATCAAAGGACAAGAGATTCCAATCCAAAGGATAAAAGGATTACTGGTACTATGGGAAACTAGGTCATCTGAAGAAAGATTGCTGGTCTCAGAAAAAGAAAGGAGACAAACAAGAAGGCAATAAGGAGGCAAATGTGGTAAGTAATAAATCTGAAGATGATGCTTTGATTCTTTATCTAGATAATGTTGATGATTCATGGGTTTTAGATTCAGGGGCCTCATTTCATGCTATGCCCCATAGAAGTTATTTTATTGATTATGTCCAAGGGGATTTTGGGCTGGTTTATTTGGGAGATAACGAACCCTGTTAGATTGTTGGAAAGGAAAGAATCAAGATTAAGTTGCAGAATGAAAATCATTGGCTACTACAAGAGGTAAGGCATGTTCCAAGGCTTAGTAGGAATTTAATTTCAACAGGGTAGCTAGCTGAATAAGGTTGCATTGTTACATTTACTGATAAAAATTAGAAGGTTTCAAAATGTGCCCTAATAGTAGCAAAAGGTGTGAAAGTAGTCACCTTATATCTTTGTACAGGTCATACTGTTCCTTCTACTTTAGCTATTACAGAGAAAAAACAAACAGGCTCAGGAACAGTTGCTGTAGGTTTGCTGGAAGAGACTAGAAAAGTTTCTGCAGGTTCTGAGACAACACTGTGGCATAACAGACTTGGGCACATGAGTGAAAAAGGTATGAAGGTACTTCATTCTAAGAAAGTTTTACCAGGTCTAAGAAAGTTTTACCATTCTAAGAAGGTACTCCATCTATACCTTCCTAGTTGTGAAATTTGTGTGTATGGCAAACAAAAGAGAGTTAGTTTTCTCAAGGATGGGAAGCAAAAGAAAAATGAAAAGTTAGAGCTTGTGCATATAGATGTATGGGGACCAGCTCAGGTATCTTCTCTTGGTGGCTCTCAGTATTATGTTACATTCATAGATGATACAACTAGGAAGGTATGGATTTATTTCCTTAGGTAGAAATCTAATGTATTTGAAACATTTAAGAAATGGAGAAGCTTGGTTGAGAATGAGACAGGTAAAAGATTAAAATGTCTCAGATCTAACAATGGCGGTGAGTATTGCAGCAAAGAATTTGAAAATTATTGTTCCTTTAATGGAATCCGTAGGCAGAAAATGGTTCCAGGGACTCCACAAGAGAATGGAGTGGCTAAATGCATGAATAGGACAATAATGGAGCATGCAAGGACCATGAGATTGCATGTTGGGCTGCCTTTAAAAATGTGGGTAGAGGCTGTCAACATTGTTGTATATTTAATTAACAGAGGTCCTTCAGTTCCTTTGGGCTATGGTATTCTAGAGGAAGCATGGACAGGTAAGAAGGTGAGTTATTCTTTTCTCAAAACCTTCAGATGTGAAGCATTTGCACATGTAGATTCTAAAAATAGAACCAACCTAGATGCAAAATTAAAAAAGTGTACCTTCATTGGATATGGCATTGATGAATTTGGTTATAGGCTTTGGGATTTTAAAAATCAAAAAATTGTAAGAAGCAGGGATGTTATATTCAATGAGAGGGTGTTGTATAAAGATCAGTTGCAGTAGCATGAGAAGAAAGAAAAGGATTATGTGGTGCTGGATGATACTCCAAATAGTGATGTTCCAGTGGTTCCTCATGCTCCGCAACAGCAACAAGAAATACCACAAACTCCAGTGAATGTTACACTATCAACAAGGATAAGTAGACCTCCTGAAAGGTTCTCTCCCTCTTTGTATTCTATTTTGTTAACAGATGCTGTTGAATCAGAAGGATATGATGAAGCTATGCAGGTGGATACACAGGTTTAGTGGGAGCTTGCAATGAAAGAAGAAATGGACTCCTTGTTGAAAAATCAGACTTGAGAATTATGTAAGTTACCTGCAGGTAAAAATGAATTACCAAAAAAATGGGTTTATCGGCTGAAAGAGGAAGATGGAGGTAAGAAAAGATTTATGGCCAGGTTAGTAGTAAAAGGATTTGCATAGAAAAAGGGCATTGATTTTGATGAGATCTTTTCTCCGGTTGTCAAGATGACTTCTATTCGTACTATCTTAAGTATTGTGGTTGCTGAAGATTTACATTTGGAACAACTAGATGTGAAAACTGCCTTCCTCCATGGTGATTTGGAGGAGATATACATGGAACATCTCCAAGGATTTGAGGTCAAAGGTAAGGAGAAACATGTGTGCAAATTGAAGAAGAGTTTGTATGGCCTAAAACAAGCACCTCGGCAATGGTATTTAAAATTTGATAGTTTTATGGCTAAGCAAGGCTACATTTGATGTAATTCAGACCATTGTGTTTATTTTAAGAGGTTGGATAATGATAGCTACCTTATTTTATATTTATATATTGATGACATGCTTGTAGCTGGGTCTAACATGGATCACATAAGAGAGTTAAAACAGCAGTTAGCACATTCATTTGATATGAAAGATTTGGGGGCAGCGAAACAAATCCTTGGTATGAAATTTTGCAGAGATAGGAAGAATAGAAAATTGACTCTATCTCAGGCTGCTTATGTTGAAAAGGTGCTACAAAGATTCCATATGGAGAATGCAAAAGTTGTCAGCACACCTTTGCCTAGTCATTTAAAATTGACTAAGGAGATGTGTCCAAAGACATAAGAGGAGGAAGAAAAAATATCCAAGGTACCATATGATTCAGCTATAGGCAGTTTAATGTATGCCATGGTATACACGAGACTGGATATTGTACATGCTGTAGGAGTCGTAAGTAGGTATATGAGTCATCCTAGATTAGAGGATTGGAATGCGGTAAAATGGATTCTCAGATATTTGAGAGGTACATCCAATAAACACTTATGTTTTGGGGGCTCTAATACTAATTTAGCAGGTTATGTAGACTTAGATTTGGCAAGGGATATTGATACCAGGTGGAGTACTATAGGTTATGTCTTTATTGTAGGTGGGACAAAGGTGAGTTGGATTTCCAAGTTGCAAAAGGTGGTTGCTTTATCCACCATAGAGGTAGAATATGTAGCTGCAACAGAGACAAGCAAGGAGATGATATGGCTGCAATCTTTCACGGAGGAATTGGGCAAAGAACAAGCTAATAGTTCTTTGTATATAGATAGTCAGAGTGCCATACATCTTGCAAAGAATTTTGCCTTGCATTCAAAGACCAAACACATACAGTTGAGGTATCACTTTATTCGGTCGGTGTTGGATAATGGACAGTTAAGGCTGGAAAAGATACATATAGATGAAAATCCAGTGGATATGTTTACAAAGGTAGTGACAAGGGAGAAGCTGAGCTCCTCTTCAACTTCAGTTGGTCTTCTAGACTGAACATAACAAAAACAGAACATCAGAGTCTAGGGTGCTTATTTCCAGTGGGAGCTACATGCGTAGTGGTGTCATCCAGGATCAGTCTCCAAGTGGGAGATTGTTTGGTATGGAGCCTGATCAGTCTCCAAGTGGGAGATTGTTGGAAGGTGGTGACTGATTAGGAAAGTACTGTACACTAGCCATGTATCCTCACAGGGGTTCAGGGGTGCAGCCCTCAAATTTTTTGTTTTTTAGAACCGACATAAAAAATCCTATTTTTGTGACCGACATAAGAAAACCCTATTTTTGTAACCAAAAAAATGCTTGATAAAAAGTGGCTAAGGGTTACGGTTTCAGGGAGATTATATTGTAGCATTTGCAATGGTATTGAGTTGCAAGGATTGCTGTTGTAATCAGTTTGATTTACTGGATAATAATATTAGACTCTCTGTTTGGTGGATGTAGCCCAAGTTTGGGTGAACCACGTTAAAACTTGCCTCTTGCTATTATTATTTCTGTGTATTTTCATTCCTCTGTTTAAACTTTATTTGCATTTAATTGATATCTTTTGTCGGCTTACCCTAACAGATGCCTTTGTGTTGTCAATTGGATTTGTAAGATCAAAATCAGATCACTGTGTGTATTATAAATTTGATGGTGATCATATTCTCATTGTTGCACTATATGTTGATGTTATGTTTCTCATTGGGAAGGGTAAGAATATGATTTCTAATTTTAAATCTCAGTTGTCAGCTCAGTTTGAAATGAAAGATTTAGGGGTAGCTAGGTACATTGTAGGAATGGAAATTAGAAGAGATAGAACCAACATAAAACTTTGGTTAAGCCAGAGTAAGTATGTGAAGACCGTGTTGGACAGATTCAACATGGGAGTTTGTAGACCATTGTGTGTTCCCATTTCTTTGGGAACAAAGTTATCTATTGAGGATTGTCCAAAATCTCCTAGTGAGGTGGAGGACATGAGCAAAGTACCTTATGCTAGTGCTATTAGCAGTTTGATGTATGATATGGTCTACACAAGACTAGACATTGCCCAAGCAGTGGGAGTCCTTAGTTGATTTATGGCTAATCCTGGACAGGTTCATTGGGATGCAGTTAAGCGAGTGTTCAGATATTTGAGGGGTACTTCTGAGTATTCCATTTGCTATCATGGTACTATTTCAGGACCTTCGCATTTTGTTGATATTCATGGATTTGTGGATTCAGATTAGGCAGGTGACATTGGCAGCAAGAGATCCACCAGTGCTTATGTGTTTACACTATTTGGTGGTGTTATTAGTTGGATGAGTAAGCGACAACTTGTTGTTGCTTTGTCCATGACAAAAGCTGAGTATATGGAAGCAACTCATGCTTGAAAGGAAGCCATTTTTCTTAAGAGATTGTGTTCCAATATTAGTATTGATGTAGGTGAGATCACAATCAGTTGTGATAGTCGAAGTGCAATTTGCCTTGCAAAGAATCTAACTTTCCATGCTAGAACCAAGCACATTGATGTTTACTTTCACTTTGTGCGAGACATGGTTGAGGATGGAAAGGTAAATTTGGAGAAGGTAGATACTTTGAAGAATGTTGTAGATGCATTGACGAAACCAGTGGGCACTGAGAAGTTCAGATGGTGTTTGGAGTCTATGGGCCTCTCGGCCTATAGCAGTTAAATCCTATTTTTCTATTGGCTCTTACAAGGTGTTCGACAAGTGGGAGAATGTTACAAATTAAGGTGTCTTAGCCTTGGTAATTGTCTACATTTCTAATGTTTGTATTTATTATTTAATTGCCTATGTTGTAAATATTTGGAAAATCCATATTGCGATATTGTGGGATGTGGCACGGTGATGTGTCAATCCTACATGGATTATGACAACTTGTATTTTTATCCTTACATGAGGAGATAGGCGTCCCACATAGTGGTAGGAATATTTTGCCATGTGTCGGCATCTTCTATGTTGTGTAAGGAATGTTTGACCAAAACGGTTATGATGGATTCCTATGATGAATCTATGACATGTAAGAGTCACAAATAGAAGGTTATAAGATAGGTGATGACATGTGTCATGAAGCATCTTTGCATAAGGCATATTTGGGCTCCCCAAGGTGGAATATGACATGTTGTAAGAGAATATGCTATTTATAGCATGTGCATAACAGATTTTCTTACAGCTGTAAGTTGTAACCACTATGATAGATTCTATGACTATTGTAAGTGTCGTAAGAGCATCTGTCATAGCCCATTTTGGAAATAGGTGACCTCTTTGGGATGGGAGCTATGGACAAGTGTTAGGCACATTCTACATTGTTGACCAAGTGTCTTTGGGCATGGGTTTTGGTCCAAGATGCCATGTTGGATGCCCATTCCAAGAAAGGCCCAATATTGCCTTGTATTTCCTATTTATACAGGTGCTTAGAGATGGAGTTTGTATCACAGGTTTACACTTACTGTTATGTTGCCAGATTGACCCCAGACATGATTGTCGAAGACCATTGAAGCTTGCACTACAAGTGTATTGTAAACATTCTTTTAGATTTGTTAATACATTGTGCAGGTTTCTGAGTGTGGTGTTTTTCACCCGATAAGAGTTTTCCCCACTATAAATCTTTGTCTTTCTTCTTCTGTCTTCTTTATGGCTCTTGTGTTTTGTAGCAATATCTCATGTTAATGGTTTAACATTGTTGTAATAGTTAGGATAAAGTTGAATTTGCACAGTCCTTTCCTCAATAGATTAGTGTAGGAAGCGTTTTTGCACACCTAGCTTCCTTTCACTAATATCATCCCATGGCTTCTCTGGTATAGGTAATGGTTGATATAGCCCTATATTCTAACTTGTTCTTATTGTCATTTGACACAGTCTGCAACTATGCACAAATTTCTTCACATTTTGCTACAATTGGGGCCAGTAATAATGTTCACCAACAATAGCAATGGTCTTATCATGACCAAAGTGTCTAGCCAATCCTCCACTATGCTTCTCCTTAATCAGGTTCTCTCTCATGGAACTCCTTGGAATGCACAACTAGCTTCCTCTAAACAACATGCCATCTTAGATTATGAAATCCAACCATTTTGTCTTGTCTAAAGTAACAGGTTCTAGACTAGCTTTCCAAGCCTCTACAAAATTTACATCTTCAAGATACAAACTTTTGAGCTCATCGAACCCAACAACCTCTATTTTCATTTTTGTCAACAAATTTTACCTTCTGCTCAAGGCATCTACAACTCTGTTGGACTTCCCATTTCTGTGCTTCAAAACAAAAGTATAGCTCTGCAAAAACTCAACCCATTTTAAGTGCCTCTAGTTCAACTTTCCTTTACTATTAAGATACTGCAAAGCCTGATGATCAATATATAAAACAATCTCCTTGGGAAACAAATAATGTCTCCATTTCTTCAAAGCCTAAACTATTGCATAAAACTCTTGATCATAAACATAATACTTTTTCTTGGCATCATTAAGCTTCTCACTAAAATAGGCAATGGGATTACCTTCATGGCTCAAAATAGCTCCTATACCACTACCACTAGCATCACAATCTACCTAAAATACCTTATTGAAATTTGGAATTGCCAAAATAGGTTGTTCTACAACTTTCTGCTTCAATGTATCAAAGCTCTTGTTTGCTCCTTTACTCCATCTAAACTCTTTTTTATCCCCTCTCATTGTCTCTATTAGGGGTGCACAAATGCTACTAAAATTCATGATAAACTTTCTGTAAAAACTTGCCAAACCATGAAAAGATCATACCTCAGAAGCACTCCTCAACGTAGGCCATTCAATGATAGCCCACCTTCTCTGGGTCCATCTTAAGACCTTTCTCTGAGACAACAAATCCTAGGTATACCAACTCCTTTGAAAAACTATGTTTCTTTAGATTAACCAAGAACTTTTCCTCCCTCAGGCTCTCTAAAACTCTTCCGATATGCATCAAATGCTCATCCCAAGTCTTACTGAAAATCAAAACTTCATCTAAATAGACAATAACAAAACTTCCCAAAAATTCTTTCAGTGCCTTGTTCATGAGCCTCATGAATGTGCTCGGTGCATTGGTTAGCCCAAATGGCATGACTAACCACTCATACAAACCATCCTTTATCTTGAAGGTTGTCTTCTATTCATCTCCTTCTCTGATTCAAATCTGGTGATACCCACTCTTTAGATCAATCATCGTGAAGTACTTGGCTCCACTCAAACAATCCATTATGTCATCCATTATGGCCAATGGAAATTTGTACTTGATTGTGATCTTATTGATGGATCAGGAATCTATACACATCCTCCACTCTCCATCTTTCTTTGGTGCTGGTACTGTAGGTACCGCACATGGACTTAGGCTCTACCTTATTAGTCCCTTAACAACTCCTAAACTTATCTATTCAACTCTTCATTCTCTACTGGAGTCATTATGTGGGCTACCTTATTTGGCAAACTAGCTCTTGGTATCAAATCCATTTGATGACTTATCTTCCTCACTGGTGGTAAACCTTTTGGTACATTATCAGAGACAATATCTCAAAATTCTTCCAATATTTTTGAGACTTCTGCTGGTACATCTTCACATTTCTCTTGACTAATCTTAGGAATCAATGCAAAGCAATGATGCTCATGCTTCATACCCTTCAAAAACAATTTACCATCTACCAAGCAAATTCTTGCAGTACTACATACCTTTTCTTCCACCTCATTCAAGGGCTTCAATTTATGACAAACTCCATCTTTTGTTAGGGAATATGTGTTTGCATAGCCATCATGGATAGCACTCCTATCACACTGCCATGGCCTCCCCAACAACATATGAATTGCATCCATTGGTATGATATCACACAACACTTCATCATGGTAGTCTCCAATCTTGAACTTCACTAAACACTACTCATTGACCAAAGCTCTATGGTCCTTCTACAACCATGCAATCCCATATGAATGTGGATGCTTTCTTCTTGTCAACTTCAACTTGTCAATCATCTCCTCTAAAAAAAGATTATTAGTGCTTCCACTATTAATAATAATATCACAACACTTACCTTCACATTTGCACCTTGTATAGAATAAACTCTTCCTCTAATTTGGTTCTTTCTCCTCATTCAACAAAGTTCTTCTGACAACTAGGGTTTCTCCCCTTTTAGCATCTTCAGAATGCTCAGACTGTGCATCTTCATCTACATGTGCAACTTGTGCATTACCTTCAGGTCTTCTATTCGTCGATCCTTGATGTTGTGGACACTCGTATGCTCGATTCCTTTCTTCTCCACAATGGAAATAGGTTCCTCTGAAACCTCCTCTTCCAGGTCCTTTCCCAGGTTTGCCTCTTCCTCTTCCTCTTTGCTCACCATTGTTCTAGTCATGAGGGCGGTATGTATTATCTCCTCTCTGATTTCGACTGGTGTCAACTTCTTCACTTTTCTTTGAATCTTCATTTTGGCCCCCAAAGGGTCTTCCACTAGTCTTGCTACCTTGACCTCTTCCCCTTTGCTTGTTGTCAAATTTTTTATTCAACTTCTCTTCCACCTTCAGGGAAAACTGGTATGCATCCTCTATGGTGGTCATTCTGACCAGGGTCAGCTCCTCTTGAATACTTGGCCTTAACCCATTATTGTAATGGGATACCTTCTCCTAGTTGGCCTCTGCATGGCCTATCCTAATAGTAATCTTATAAAACTCTTCTATATACTCCTTAACAGACTTGTTACCTTGCTTCAGTCCTTGCAGCTTCTTCAGCAACTCCATCTCATAGTCCACAGGAATGAACTGCTTCTTCAATTTCTCCACCATCCGATCCCATCTGATGATATTTCTTTTTCCTCTTCTATTCCTCTTTAATTGGACCTCCTTCCACCGAATACTGGCATGGCCCTTCAACTTTGTTTTAGCAAACTTGACCCAATCTAGGTCCTCCACATCTTCATATTTGAAATACTCCTCCATGTCATTGATCCAATCAATAAGTTGTTTTAGATTCAAATCTCTAGAATATGTAAAAACTTCGATCATGGGCCTCTTTCCAATCTTTGAAATGGCCCTCAACAAGCAAACTTATGCAGGATCTCCTGCAACTTCTTGTTCTTCCTCAGATAGCTCTTCTTCATCTTCATCTTCACTTTCTTCTCTTGTCCTCAGATTAAACCCTCTTGCAATCCATCGATTTACCTTTGTAGGGCTCTAAAACCCTCTTCTATCAAAGCATTCTTCCCAATACAGTTTCTTCATGGAGGCATCTTGATCTTTGCAGCAAACCCACAACCTTAGGTCCTAGTGCAAACTACCTTACGGTCGGCGATCTATCTACACACTCAAGAACCCTTGATCTAATACTGTTGATAACTGAGAGGGGGGTTGAATCAGTTATCTTAATTATTTGACTTTCTTTTCCTATTTAATAGATAGAGAAATATCAAATCATATAAAAATGGAAGCAGAAATAAACTCAATACACATGACATAGTATTTTGATGTGGAAACCCTGTTAAGGGAAAAAACCACGGGGGGATTAACCCAAGATGTATTCTATGTTACAAGAATAAGGTAGTACAAAAATTGGACTTGCCAAGTAGGGATCACTGCCCAAGCACACTACTCACAAGAGGCTCACTGCCTACAATAGTTTATAGAAGTAAACTAGATCCTTGAACTGATGAGAAGCATCCACAACTGCTTAGGTTCAGTTCCGGTTAAACTCAATACATTGAATTACTGCACTTCATTCTTCCTCCTCCTTGGTGTTGTTGTCCTGTCACATACCAGACCTGTATTTTAGCTTCAACAGTATTCTCTAGCTTTCTTCCCACACCACACACTTAATACACACATTCCCATTCAAATCCATTTGGTATATATATCCGCACCAATGATTTCAACACTTTTCTAGTCGGCAACTAGAATAGTCAATATTTTACCAAACTCTAATCTGTCGACTGAATCCTTTCTTATGAAGTGATGCGTTCCAAGGAGTTGCTTATAGAAGTCATCAGTCATGTTGGCCAATCATGGATGATACCTTAGAAAGCTTGATTACCATCAATATCTTATCCGAATTAAGGTCAGATGCTCTGCCAGTCAGTTCTTCCTCTGTCAACTCTGCCAAATTGGAACCCAACACTCAAGTACTCATGTCTCTTCACTCTTCCATCACCAAAGGCTCAATCCCTGGAATCTGTTAGTCAAGGTACTCCTCTTGACTCCCCCAAAACTACACTTTACTGAGATACTTCCTTTGAGAGATCTGGACCTGACTGTAAAACCTTGCCACATGCTCTGTTCTTGTTTACTAGACCACAACACTCTGCAATCTGTCTTCTGGTATAGGCACACCATGTCTTGCGGATGGGTGGAATGAACTTTGTTGCCATCAATGAAAACACTCATGAAGCTACACTGTGTCTCTTGCCAACAATCTCCCCCTTTGGCATTGATGGCAACACTTAGTGAAAAATGACTAAGTGTCACACTATGCTCCCCCTTGGCTGATGCTCTGTTCTAATGTATTCTTTACCGAAGCTCCCCCTTAGCTGGATCCCACATTTTTCACTACTCCTCACTCCCCCTTTGACATCAATGGAAAAGAGTAGGGTCCCCACACCAAAATTTCCAAAAATTCAACTATACTTAGTTGCATAAGTATATACATATAGCATACTTGCATATACTAAAGTATGTCTGCAAAAGTTGTCATTAATTGGACAAATTATGTTGCCCAACTCTGCTTCATCCTATCCAAAATTGAGATGTGACCACTCAACAAGAATGCAAATGCATCTGCCCTTTTTAGATCTATCAGATCACTAGTCTGGGTTGTGGTTTGAGCTTCTTATAGGGCCTCATGCATGACCTCTAACTTAGGGATAATTATCCCTCTAAGTTCACCCAACCTGCTTATTCTATTTTTCTTTTCCTTCTCAAGCTTCTTGATTTCATTCAAGATTGCAATATTCTGTCATTCTTGATTTATTATTGAAGAGGAAAGAGGATCAAAATTCTTAGATAGTCTTGTCAGTTTATCCTCCTGATCTTTCACTTTCTTCTCAATATCCACTGTCACTTTGGACCATGATAAACAAAATTTGTACATTTCCCCACCATCTTTAAGAGCATTTTCTAAACTCTTTATCCCAATATCCATATTCCTCTTATCATTAGTTATTAACCCTTGTACCTCTGATAATCTTTTTCCCAAAAACTCCTTCCAGACCTTATCTTCTGTTGACTTCTCTAGGGAATTAAAATATGTGCTAACACTGTTAACTAGAGATTTGAGATTACTGGATGAAGAGGCTGAGGGATCCTTCTGAAAAGATGGCATGATTTTTTCTAACAGACTAGATGCAACTTCTATTAGCTCACAGTCTTCCATGTGAGACTTCAGGAGTTTTTCTTTTGCCTTTGCTTGGGCAATGGAAGCTATCTTCATTGTTTGTACCAGGGAAAGAGAATCAAAATCAAATGGTCCTTGTAGTAGTTCCGGTTCATCAATTTCCATTGTCTCTTTGGTTAAGAATTCTTTGACAGTTTCTGCAGTGTCTCTTGCTGAAGACAGATTCTTCTTCTCTTCTACAGTCTCAGAGCTGTCTCTTGGAGTCTTCTTTGATTGATCTTTTTCTTTTTCTTGTACTTCTTCTTCTTAACTGATCTCCTCTATTCTTTTTCTCGTTTGGGTCTAGAGTCTACAGGGGAAGCCAGAGGAGAGATGTTTGTCTGTTCATGAACTTTCTCTTTCAGAGCAGAGGATTCTAAGTCCTTATCTTTCTCTTCACCTGTCTCGTTTACCTCTTCTACTACAGTCTCAGTGGATTCTTCTTTGTTATCAGTTCCTGAGGGATCATCACCTAAATCCTCTACAACAGGAATATTGAACTTTTGATAGGCTCCAGAGGATTTCTTCTATTTCTTTTGCCACTTTATCAGTTTTTCCAAGCATGAGCTGATTCATTCTAGCCTTACTCTAGAACTTATCCTTGCAATCTTTGAAGATCATATCCATTTGTTTCGGTGTAATTGAAGGATAAAGCTAAATAGCTATCTGTTCTCTAATCTCTAAGTCCTTAGCCTTGGCATTTTCTTTTCTCATTTCAAGTTCCTTCTGTAAACGTTTGGGAATTAGAGAAATTATTTTAATAAATGCTTTATTGTATATGTTCAAGTACTTAACTATGGCTTCCTCTAAGATCTTTCTAGCTGCATCATTATATGCATCATAGAATTCTGTTATTGGTTACAGGTTCCCATCCACAGTAACTGCTTTAACTACATCACTTAATGACAGAGTGGGCCTTTCAACAAACTCTTCTGCCTCTGCCTCCTTGGTTTCACTGGATACTTTCTTCTTCTTCATCTTCTTGATCTCTTCATCAGATTCTGTCTCTTCATCATCCTTGAGGCTTGTATATGATCTTGTAGCCTTTGACTTTGTTCTCTTCACACCTTTTCCAGATGATTTTGCTTCCGGTTTTAATTCCTTTGAGCTCTTAGTGAGCTAATTTTTTCAAATTAGGTTGAGATTGCAAGTGAAAATAGGATAATAGATCCAAATCAAGAAGGCATTAGTATGAGCAGAAAGTTCATCATTGTGAGAGGGTGTTGAATTAGAGATTTAGCAAATAAGGAGCTAAATAAGGAGACACAAGTTACTATTGTACCCAAAGAGGAAATTTTAACGTTACAACAATAGAATCAGATCACATATTCACCCTATAACAGCAGTGTTAATGATGATATTCAGATGGTGAGTGATTTTGCTTTTGTTCTTCAGAGAGTTTTACAACATTCTATAAGGTATGTCCTTATGAATCATATCTTGCTAATGCAAATCACCTTTTAGAACATCCTCTCTTAATCATAAAGGGGAGTTATTTTACAAAGCCAGTTAATGGATTTGTTTGGCTAACTTCTATGGCTGGTTAGTGTAGGGTAGAGTAGGATTTTAGTTTAGTATTTTGTTTTCCAATAAGTGCACATGCACATTTTTCTAGCCATGTCCTAAATAGGTTAGAATAGTTTGAATTTCAATTTTTTTTACTATTGTAGTTTTCTATCGATTTGAGTTACAAGAGGTTTTTCAAAGTTTTAGGCAAAAAAGACTCATATGCCTAATGGAATTGCAAGGCTATTGGTTCTATTTTTTTTAGCAGGCAAACACCCATGAGAGGTCACCGGAAATGTTACTAAATTATGTTCATACCTAATTTAGCAAAGCCTAGGTAGCAGTTGTAACAAAAGGAGATAAAAGAAAAATTTTAAGTGTATGATCACTTAGTCAAATGCTTCACATCTTGGCAAGAGAACAATGGAGGATCATTTATTAGGATAATGTGGCAGTCCAATCAAAACTATCAAACCATCTTGATAAATGAAAAAATGGTCTAATGACAAGAGGTTAGGCATTTAAGGAATGATAGGTATATAACTAGTTTTATCTTTCAGTTATGATGTTGTTGAGTTATTTAGATATCACAGTTCAGTGCAAAGAAAATGTATTTATAAACTATCATTTCATCCTCATATTTTTACACACTGTTGTAAATAAAATTCATTTGTTCTACCCTATGCACTTGATTAAGAAAGAAAACATACATAAATGATTTGCATAAGGTAAAATAACTGATCATATTTAAGAGAATGTTTAAATATGTCCCACACAAGCTGTGGGAGTAACTAAACTGAGCTAATGCAAACATTATGCAAGCTATAAATCTAGGGATAAAGAGACAAGAAGAACATATGACGAAAATGGATATCCATCATTGTCTTATCAATGGTTGATCCTCCTATTTGACATCTTGGTCTCCATGTCTTCATCTTTATGCTCTTGATCAGGATAGTGAACCTACAAGGTTGAAGAAAGGTTTTGTTAGAAGCTCCAAATATACAGATTAATCATATGCTTTATCAACAAACATATAAAACTTGTAAACATTATGCATTTATGTGATTAGATCAAAATCAAACATGTGCAATAAATTAGATCATCTTGAGAAAGGTCAATCAACTATACAAAGGTATGTTTTTATGCTAACTTATTTGTTCATTGTGCAGGTATATGAAAAGTAATGTTGCTGATTTGAAGACATTAAAGCATGTGGAGAAATGTGGCTCCCACAAGGGTTGAGCCCAACATGCTCAAGCACTATTATTAATGACAATTTTGACCAAGAAACATGATTTTTTTCAGCCATAATGAATGATCAAATCATACTAGAACAACAGATAGAGAAGGTATTTTTCTACCTTTTGATCATGATTTAAACCTATTTTTGAATTCATTGAACACTCATAAAGAACAAAAGATCAGTCATTCTAGAAATGGACAGTCCTATGTGAATCAATGTATCAAGTGCATAGAAGGATATATAGTAGAGTGGAGCTAAAAAAATTCAAGCATGAAGAACCATCAAGTCAAAATTCCATGTATTTCAGCCATAGTGAATCCATTGTAGCATCAAGAAGATCACAAAGTACAAATGTAAAGTGCTTCCATATCGTGGGACTCATTATGCCATATGGGACAATCAAAAGATACCATGTTACAATCATATGCCACAAAATGCAAGGAAGAACAGCCCCATCAAGAGTGATACAACCAAGAAGGCATCATAAAAACAACAATTTAAATCAGATGATAAAATCATGTAATCACTATATATAGTGCATGAAAGGAAGCACCATGATAGTCCAAATATTTAAAGCCTTCCATACCATCAATTTCAAAGTTCAAGCATGTTAATAGTTCATCAGATAAGTCAAATGTATGCAAATTAAATGAGGGAACAACAGTCTCCACATGGGAGAGTCATACTGGGAACCATTGCAAGCTCTCTGCATAACAACCATAAAGAAGCAAGAAGTTAGCCACCATACAAACAGATATGCCAATCCACTTTGGGGTCTTGAACAAAGTTAATAACAACACATCTTTTAACATTGAATAACACCACTTTAGTGCAAAAGGGATAGTCATATCACTCATAATAGTGATAATATCAAGGAGGGAGCCATTGACAAGCCAAGAGCAAGGTATTTGGAGGATAAGGTATAGTTTCAGACTTTCAATGATAATCCTTAGTGCCACAAAAGATAATAATTCATTGATAGAGACACTATCACAAATAGAGCTTGATTCAGAATACAGAGGGTATTCAGCATAGAGTCTCATTGTAAGGAGACATAAACAACATAGTTGTATAGTTGAGTATCAACCCATGTAATGTTGTGTCATGAAGGAATGATGACATCATTAAAAAGACTAAGTTCAAACATGTACATATATTATCAAAAAGTATGTTTTCTCAAAGAAATAAGAACCTACAGTATATATGTAGGTGTAGGTACATGAAGCTTTGATGCTAGAATATTCATATCTTTTAGTGGGGACCACTATAATAGTAATAATAGTGCAGACATAACAGCCAAAAGAAGATCAGATTTGATGAAGGGGGTAAATCACAAAACACACAACAAAAGACATAGAACACATAAAATAGAATATTTCTTTATTGATCTGGGCAACTCATTACATTACAGAAGCTCAATTACATCTAGAGAATCAATCCTCTACAGGCTACAACACACTACAGCTACGCATTCCCGGGCTCCAGAATCTTCTACCTTCTGTAACCTCAAATCAGCTAGGGTTTCTATTTTCCTACCTATTCTTGACTCCACACTTGCCCTCTTAACTTTACTACTACCTAGGGTTCCCATAATAGTCATAAATGGTAATTTTTGGTGGCCTCCAGCTAAATTTCAAAATTTACAACTCCCTCCAAAAGTAGGTCAACTTCTGGGAAGCATAACTTTTGATCCAGGTGTTTGATTGACAAACCGTTTTAAGCACTAAAAAGCTTACGATGTGAACTATCATGCTAGAAATTCATAAATGGATTTATGTCAACTATTTGGGACATTGTGGGATGTTTTAGTTCCTCATATCTCGTTTCAAAAATTTTTAGGGGTTTTTTAGAAAATAAAAACTTTAATATCTTTTAGCTCACAAATGATCTTTCCCTGATTCCTTCGCCAAAGGTCTTATATTTTCATTATGTAACTTTCTATAAGTTTTTGCTTCAATCCATGCCCAAATGTAAACTTTTTGAAAATAGTAGGTACACTTTCCAAAACATGCATGTTGCTATTTTTAGCAGTTTTGGAAAAATTGAAAGTCCTACATCATTATTCTAGATATTATGGAACTAGAAACACTAATTATGGAAATAAATGAAAATAATTACAATGATTTTGAATTAACTTCTCTCTGGGTGATGGAAGATTGCCCTTACACCACTAGATGCTCCTGCATCAGACACCCAAGGTAATTTGAGAAGTGACCCTGTCACGTCTCAGATGTTTGTGTGAGGAAAACCCAAATGGTCAACCTCTACCTTAGACAACTAAGAAGAATCTTCAACAGGCCTTCCTTTACATTTTACTAGATATTCTTCATATTGCTTGTTCCAAGTACTTCTTCCCACATGGCTATCCAAGAT
Source organism: Cunninghamia lanceolata (assembly GCA_027924645.1). NCBI lineage: Eukaryota > Viridiplantae > Streptophyta > Pinopsida > Cupressales > Cupressaceae > Cunninghamia > Cunninghamia lanceolata. The sequence continues at coordinate 1,226,953 of BSBN01000413.1, forward strand.
CTCTTCTATCTCCTCCATTAAAGTAGATGCCAGAATACTCCACTGCGCTGCTGTTGGTCCATCCTTTGTTCCACCTTCATGATATTTTGATAAATCAACAATGTTGAAAATAGGGGAAATATTGATCCCACTCGGCAACTCTACGTCATATACATTTCCTAAATCATGCTTCTTTAGGATTCTACATGGTCCAAATTTCTTCATTTTTAACTTATTGTATGTTCCAATTGGGAACCTTTCTTTTCTCAAGTGAACCATGACTCAATCTCCTACTTGGAACTCCTTATACCTCCTCTTCTGATCTGCCTTAGACTTGTCCTGAATATTCATCTTATTAATGTGCTTTCTCACCTCTTTATGCAAATTCTTTAGATGTTCTACAAAGTTTTCAGCTCCAGTACTTGTATTTTCTCCTTTGTCTAGCTTCCTTAACTCATAAGCATTTCTCAGGCTATTTCCATATACAATTTGGAATGGTGATTTACTAGTACTCCTATTGATAGAATTATTGTAAGCAAATTCTTCATGTGGTAAAATGAAATCCCATCCCTTGGGCTTATCTCCTACTAAGCATTGTAGCAGGTTACCCAAACTCCTATTCACCACTTCTGTCTGTCCATCAGTCTATGGATGGTGTGCAGAACTGAATTTAAAATTTGTTTTCAACTTCTTCCATAATGTTCTCCAGAAACAACCAACAAACTTGGTATCTCAATATGAAACTATGCTCTTTGGTAGACCGTGTAATCTCACCACCTGCTTGAAAAATAATTCTGCAATATGAATAGCATCATTAGTCTTCTTGCAAGGAATAAAATGTGCCATCTTTGAGAATCTGTCCACCACCACAAAAATGGAATCATGTCCTCTCTGTGTCCTTGGTAAACCAAGAACAAAATCCATACTACTATCATCCCACAGCTTCTCTGGTATAGGTAGTGACTAATATAGACCTGTATTCTGACTTTCTCCTTTTACCATCTAACATACTCTACAACTTTTTACAAATTTCCTCACATCCTACTGCAACTGTGGCTAATAATAATTTTCACCAACAATAGCAATGGTCTTATCTCGACCAAAGTGTCCAGCCAATCCTCCACTATGCTTCTCCTTAATTAGGTTCTCTCTCATAGAACTCCTTGGAATGCACAACTGGCTTCCTCTAAACAACATGCCATCTTAGATTATGAAATCCAACCATTTTGTCATGTCCAAAGTAACAGGTTCCAAACAAGCTTTCTAGGCCTCTGTAAAATCTAGATCTTTAGGATAAAAACTTTTGAGCTTATCGAACCCAACAACCTCTATCTTCATTTCTGTCAACAAATTTTTCCTTTTGCTCAAGCCATCTACAACTCTCTTGGACTTCCCACTCCTGTGCTTCAAAATAAAAGTATAGCTCTGCAAAAACTCAACCCATTTTAAGTGCCTTTGGTTCAACTTTCCTTGACTATTAAGATAATGTAAAGCCTGATGATGAGTATATAAAACAAACTCTTCTGGTAACAAATAATGTCTCCATTTCTTGAAAGAATGAACTATTGCATAAAACTCCTAATCATAAACATAATACTTTTTCTTGGCATCATTAAGCTTCTCACTAAAATAGGCAATGGGCCTACCTTCTTGGCTCAAAACAGCTCCTATAGCACTACCACTAGCATCACACTCTACCTTAAACACCTTATTGAAATTTGGAAGTGCCAAAATAGGTTTCTCTGTGACTTTCTACTTCAATGTATCAAAGCTTTTAAATGCTCCTTTAGTCCATCTAAACTCTTTTCTATCCCCTCTCATTGTCTCAGTTAGGGGTGCATAAATGCTACTAAATTTCTTGATAAACTTTTTGTAAAAACTTACCAAACCATGAAAAGATCTTACCTCGGAAGCACTCCTTGGTGTAGGCCACTCAATGATAGCCCTCACTTTCTCTGGGTCCATCTTAAGACCTTCCTCGGAGGCAACAAATCCCTGGTATACCAACTCCTTCTTTGCAAAACTACATTTCTTCAGATTAATCAACAACTTCTCCTCCGTCATCTTTTCTAAGACTCTTCTCATATGCATCAGATACTCATCCCAAGTCTTACTGAAAATTAAAATATCATCCAAATAAATAATAACAAAACTTCCCAAAAATTCTTTCAGTACCTCATTCATGAGCCGCATGAATGTGCTCAATGCATTGGTTAGCCCAAATGGCATGACTAAACACTCATACAAACCCTTCTTTGTCTTGAAGGCTATCTTCCATTCATCTCCTTCTCTGATTCAGATCTGGTGATATCTACTCTTTAGGTCAATCTTTGTGAAGTACTTAGCTCCACTCAAATAGTCCATTATGTCATCCATTCTTGGCAATGGAAACCTATACTTGATCATGATCTTATTGATGGCTCAAGAGTCTGTACACATTCTCCATTCTCCATCTTTCTTTAGTGCTACTACTGTAGGTACCGTACATGGACTTAGGATCTCTCTTATCAATCCCTTTCTCAACAACTCCTAAACTTGTCTATTCAACTCTTCACTCTTGGCTGGAGTCATTCTATGGGCTGCTTTATTTGGCAAGCTGACTCCTGGTATCAAATCCATTTGATGACTTATCTTCCTTATAGGTGGTAAACCTTCTTGTACATTATCAGAGATAATATCTTGAAATTCTTCCAACATAACTGAGACTTTTGTTGGTACATCACATTTCTACTGACTAATCTTAGGGATTAATGAAAAGCAATGATGCTCATGCTTCATACCCTCCAAAAATTTTCTACCATCTACCAAGAAAATTTTGGTAGTACTACATACCTTTTCTTCCACCTCCTTCAAGGGCTTCAACTTATGATGAACTCCATGCTTTGCTAGGGAGTATGTGTTTGCACGACCATCATGGACAATGCTCCTATCATACTGCCTAGGCCTCCCCAATAGCATATGAGATGTATCCATTGGTATGATATCACACAACACCTTATCATGGTAGTCCCCAATCTTGAACTTCACTAAACACTGCTCATTGACCAAAGCTCTATGGTCCTTCTATAGCCATGCAATCTGATATGGATGTGGATGCTTTCTTCTTCCCAACTTTAACTTGTCAACCATCTCCTTCGAAACAAGATTGTCAGTACTTCCACTATCAATAATAATATCACAACACTTACCTTCACATTTGCACCTTGTGTAGAATAAACTCTTCCTTTGATTGGGTTCTTTCTCCTCATTCAACAAAGTTCTTCTGACAACTAGGGTTTCTCCCCTTTCAGCATCTTCAGAATGCTTAGATTGTGCATCTTCGTCTACATGTACAACTCATGCATTACCTCCAAGTATTTTGTTTGTCCTTCCTTGATGTTGTAGACACTCGTATGCTCAATGCCCTTCTTCTCCACATTGGAAATAGGTTCCTCTAAAACCTCCTCTTCTAGGTCCATGCCTAGGTCTATCTCTTCCTCTTCCTCTTTGCTCACCATTGTTCTGATCACGAGCGCGGTAGGCATTATCTCCTCTTTGATTTCAACTGGTGTCAGCTTCTTCACTTTTTTTTGAATCTTCATTTCACCCCCCATAGGGTCTTCCACCAGTCCTTTTGCCTTGACCTCTTCCCCTTTGCTTTCTGTCAAATCTTTTATTTAGCTTCTCTTCCACCTTCAGGGAAAACTAGTATGCATCTTCTTTGGTGGTCATTCTGACTAGGCTTAGCTCCTCTTGAATACTCGGCCTCAACCCATTAATGTAATGGGCTACCTTCTCCTTGTTAGGCTCTCCATGACCTGTCCTGATAGTAATTTTATAAAACTCCTTTGTATACTCCTTAACAGACTTGTTACCTTGCTTTAGTCCTTGTAGCTTCTTCAACAACTCCATCTCATAGTCCACAGGAATGAATTGCTTCTTTAGTTTCTTCACCATCCGATCCTATATGGTGATCTTTCCTTTTCCTCCTCTGTTCCTCTCTAACTGGACCTCCTTCCACCAAATACTGGCATGGCCCTTCAACTTTGTTTTTGCAAACTTGACTTGATCTAGGTCCTCCACATCTTCATACTTGAAATATTCCTCCATGTCATTGATCCAATCAATAAGTTGTTCTAGATTCAAATCTCCAGAATATGTAGAAACTTCAATCCTGAGCCTCTTTTTGATCTTTGAAATGGCCCTCAACAACCTAACTTCTGCAGGATCACCTGCAGCTTCTTGTTCTTCCTCAGATAGCTCTTCTTCAACTTCATCTTTGCTTTCTTCTCTTGTTCTCGGATCAAACCCTCTTCGCAGCTCTTCTTTCAATGCATCAATTTTCCTCTGTAGGGCTCTGAAACCTTCTTCTGTCAAAGAATTCATCCCAACATGATTTCTTCATGGAGGCATCTTGATCTCTATAGCAAACCCACAACCTCAGGTCTTGGCGCAAACTACCTCACAGTCGGTGATCTGTCTACACACTCAAGAACCCTTGCTCTGATACCACTTGATGAAGGGGGTAAATCACAAAACACACAACAACAAAAATAAAACACAGAAAATAGAATATTTCTTTATTGATCTGGGCAACTCATTATGTTATAGAATCTTAATTAGAATTAGAGGAATCAATCCTCTACAGGTTGCAACACACTATAGCTACACATTCCCAGGCTCCAGAATCTTCTACCTTCTATAACCCCAAATCAGCTAGGGTTTTTGTTTTCCTGCCTATATCTTGACTCCACACTTGCCCCCTTAACTATACTACTACCCAGGGTTCCTAGAAGAGTCATAAATAGCACTTTTTGGTGGCCTCTAGCTAAATTTTGAAATTTGCAACTCCCTCCAAAAGTAGGTCAACTTCTGGGAAGCATAACTTTTGATCTGGGTGTCCGATTGATGAATTGTTTTAAGCACCAGAAATATTACGATGTGAACTATCAGGCCAGAAATTCATAAATAGATTTTCATCAACTTTTTGGGATATTATGGGATGTTTTAGTTCCTCATATCTCATTTCAAAAATTTTTAGGGGCTTTTCAGAAAACAAAAACTTTAATATCTTTCAGACAAATGATCTTTACCTGATTCCTTCGCCAAAGGTCTTATATTTTCGTTATGTAACGTTCTGTAAGTTTTTGCTTCAATTTGTGCCCAAATGCAAACTTTCTTAAAATAGTAGGTATAATTTCCAAAATAGGCAGATTGCTATTTTTAGTAGTTTTGGAAAAACTAAAAGTCCTACATCATTATTCTAGATATTATGGAACCAGAAACACTAATTGTGGAAAGAAATGAAAACAACTACAATGATTTTGAATTAACTTCTTTTTGGGTGATACAAGATTGCCCTTACACCACTAGATGCTCCTACATCTAGATCCCTCTCAAAATGGAGCCCATAAGAGATCAAGGAGCAATGATCTTTTAGATAATTTTTCTTAGTCCTCATCAGTGGACATTTTTTTTGAATGTCTAAATGAATTTTGGAAGCACGATAGGTAATTCCCTTTTTAGAAGATATACAGTACTGGAAGAAATCGCTAGACTCTTAGAGTAAAGCAAGGTGGATAAAAGACATAGAAGAGGCCATTCAGTGCCTCAGAACCACTCCATTTATCCATAAAATGCATCAAATAAGAAGGCTTATGTAACTAGTGGATGAAGTGGAAGGTCCCTAATGTATTCCAAATATTATGAATCAAAGAGTAGGATGGACTATAGGGACAAGAAGTGGGGGAGGTCTAACTTACACAAGAGAACAGATATAAGTTATGAGCCTACAGCCAGTTCAAGTATTCACAAGGATGGGGCGCTAAGGTCTAGCCAAGTATGAGAAGAAGATAACTGGAGGTAGTGACCATGGCCTTGGGACAAAGGGAAGAGGTATGATCTTGAGTCCTTTGTATCAAATTTAGATGGCAAACAAGATCAAGTTGACCATGCTTTTGTAAAATAAATAGAGGTTGAGTGTCATGAGCTAGCTGATTTATTTGATGAACTTCCTAAATTTATGGATGAAAATAAAGATATCACATGCATCCTAACATCTGTGCCTAATATTGAACAACTGAATGATATACCTCATATGGACTGAACGCAAGATTATGACTTAGATGAGAACATCTTTTTAGGCATCATAGAAGTCTTTTGTTCTAACATTACTAATTAGCTAGTATCAAATGAACTAGTAGTAAGTGATCAACATGATCAAGTCAAAGAGGCAAGCATTCCCTTAATTCATTCATGTGAGCTAATTTTTTCAAATTAGGTTGAGATTGAAGGTGAAAATAGGATAGCAGATCTAAATCAGGAATGCATTAGTATGAGCATAAAGTTCATCATTGCGAGAGGGTGTCCAATGAGAGATTTAGCAGATAAAGAGATAAATAAGGAGACACAAGTTATTGTTGTACCCAAAGAGGAAATTTTAGCCTTACAAAAATAGAATCAGATCACATATTTGCCCTATAATAGTAGTATCAATGATCCTATTCAGATGGTGAGTGATTTTGTTTTTGTTCTTTAGAGAGTTTTGCAACATTCTATAAGGTATGTCCTTATGAATCATATCTTGCCAATACCAAATCACCTTGCAAAACATTCTTTCATAATCATAAAAGGGGAGTTATTTTACAAATCTAGTTAATGGATTTGTTTGACCAACTTCTAGGGCTGGTTAGTGTAGGGTAGAGTAGGATTTTAGTTCAGTATTTTGTTATCTAATAGGTACACATGCACATTTTTCTGGCCATGTCCTAAATAGGTTAGAATAGTTTGAATTTCAATTTTTTTTACTACTATAGTTTTCTATCAATTTGAGTTACATGAGGTTTTTCAAAGTTTTAGGCAAAAAAGACTCATATGCCCAATGGAATTGCAAGGCTACTAGTTCTATATTTTTTAGCAGGCAAACACCCCTGAGAAGTCACTAGAAATGTTACTAAATTATGTTCATACATATTTTAGCAAAGCCTAGGTAGCAGTTGTAACAAAAGGAGATAAAAGAAAATTTTTAAGTGTATGATCACTTAATCAAATGCCTCACATCTTGGCAAGAGAACAATGGAGGATCATTTATTAGGATAATGTGACAGTCCAATCAGAACTGTTAAAACATCCTGATAAATGAAAAGTGGTCTAATGACAAGAGGTGTATGAAGCTAAGTTTGAACATGTACATATATTATTAGAAAGTAAGCTTTCTCAAAGAAATAAGAACCTACAATGTATATGTAGGTGCAGGTGCATGAAGCTTTAATGCTAGAATAGTCATATCTTTTAGTGGGAACCACCATAATAGTGACAATAGTGTAGCCACAATAGCCAAAAAATGATTAGATCCCTCTAAAAATGGAGCCCATATGAGATCAAGGAACAATGATGTTTTAGATAATTTTTCTCATTCCTCATCAATAGACATTTTTTTTGAATGTCCAAATGAATTTTGGAAGCACGATAGGTAATTCCCTTTTTAGAAGATATATAGTACTGGAAGAAATCTCCAGACTCTTAGAGCAAAGAAAGGTGGATAAAAGTCATAGAAGAGGCCATTCAATGCCTCAGAACCACTCGATTTATCCACAAAATGCATCAAATAAGAAGGCTTATGTAACTAATGGGCAAAAAGGAAGGTCCCTAATGTATTCCAAATATTATGAATTAGAAAGTGGCATGGACTATAGGGACAAGAAGTATGGGAGGTTTGACTTACACAGGAGAACATGTATAAGATATGAGCCTATAGCCACTTCAAGTATTCACAAGGATGGGGCCAAGGCCTAGCCAAGTATGAGAAGAAGATAACTAGAGGTGATGACCATAGCCTTGTAAAAAAGGAAAGAGGGATCAACTGTCTAGAGGAGGTTTCAAGTTGTATCAAGAAACCTCATCAAGGTACAGGTAAATGAAATAGGACAAATATTTACCACTTTTTGTGTGAATAAGGTGTAAGTCATGAAAGTCCAAACACAATAAAAGGAAATAGAAAAGGACTATCAAAAGGATGAATAAGTTAGCTTGTAAAATGACTATTATAGATAGAGAATATAGAAGTCACATGTAGCAGTCACCTACTTAAGTGGCAAGCAATATGCAATGTTAATAGAGGACAAATAAATAGGAGTCTTTAAGACCTATCATTCAAGAGGTCATGCAAGCATATCAACTAGAAGCAATTATCTTATAATGTGGAGGAGATTAACTCTCAGTTACTATGGATAAGGAGACCAAAGAAAAATTGCTTTATAATGACTATTGTGAATATTTTGGGAATCTCTTCTGAGGAGCACGAAGAGGTTTGTAGATGGTCAGAATATGCAGACAATTTTCATTTGTATTCCGACTCTAGTTTGTCTAAACTAAACAATTCCAATGAAAATTTATTGCAAAGGTCAATTCTTATGGTGAATGGTTTTCTCACTTTTGTACCATAGAGAACCACAATATATCAGGTTTCAAGCATTGTCTATAGAGGATACCAAGTTTTCTTTACCGATTGTTCAAATATAGGATCATAGAATAGAGCCATAAATATGCAGATTTTTCTATTAAACATTAAGTAAACTAGGACTTTTCAGAGCTACAAATACAAAGAATGAAACTTTTTAAAGTAGGTTCATAGTCTTTATATGCAAGGGTAGAGTTTCAGCATCAACTACCATCAAACTTCAAAGGAAGGAACAATTCAATAAGGAACATCACCAAATGTAGATTCTTACCAGTGTGTAAAAAATCAAACATAGGAAAATATGTACAATATCCCATGATTTGAAGAGAAAGTATAATTGTCATAGTTTGATAAAGGAAACCATGGAGAAGGCATTATATAGGTGTCTTACATTTTCTCACTAGAGGAAGCTCTAGCAGAAGAAATGAAACTCACAAGTGATCTAAAGGAGACAATGTAGAGCAAATAGTCAGGAGATCTTTGTAAAGATCTCAATCCCTCGAGCATGGCAACCTACAACAACCCTTCAGAAAGCCTCCAAACTAGTCTTTCAAACCCTTGGTATTAGCGGTACAACATAGAACCAAATAGGAAAAGGTAAAATGATGAAGGTCAGGGTTTTATTCGTGTTTAACATACAAGCCCTAATCTGAGTTGGAGAGTTTTTTTTCTTTGTCTTTTATGAAAATCATTGCCAAATATATGTTGTGGTCAAAACCTTGCACTTATTATCACCTAGTGCTCAAGTGTGGCCATGAGGTGTTATGTCTTTTGATTTCCTACAAATTTAAATGGAAACAATAATGATGGTAAAGTATGATATGATATTGTTTGGGACTCATAAGGGTATTGACTTTGAATTTTGATTATACATAATGGTGTGTGAGTTATGATGCATGGAGTGATAAGGTAGTATATTTTTATATGTTATATGCATATATGATCCATGATGTGTTCTTCTTTCTTACATGGAGTAATAAGGGTTTTTGTATGCAAATCATGAATAATGTATAGGCGCATGGTATATGAGTTAATATGCATGGAGAAATAAGGTGTTATTTTTGCATTGATCATTCATGTACGGGAGATATAAGGTTTTATTTAATGCATTTATTTCTTCCAAAGGCATAATGTAATATTTACATAAGCATATCTATTTGATGCATGGGAGACATAAGGAGGAGGATATTTTCTATCTTTTGCATGCATGATGACCTAACTGTCCTTGGCATCATTATCTAATGCAATTATGGAAATTATGTAAACAAAAAGGGAGAGATAAGGTGTTGATTTCTTTTCATCCATTCTTGCATGTTTTTACAATTGAAAATAAATGTAAACAAATAATAAAGTAATCTTTCTAAATTACTTTATTCTTTTGTCAGAAGTTGTAAAATCATAGAAATAGAGCAAAATGTAACTCATAGTAGAGTAATTATCTCAAAATTACTTTATTCCTTGCCCACATCATTTGCAATACAAAACCATGCAAAATTGGAGGAATTGAGTTAATGAAGACCTTGGAGTCCTTTTTACATGGTTTGGAGGACAAAGTGGAGAGCTTTGGTCAATTTTTTAGTCAAACACATAGAGATGATTAGTTTGGAGCTATTTTTTCTTGTTTTGGGATAGTTATAGCCCTTATTTTTATGGTTTTTATTATTTGCTCATGGATCAACTTGGAGAGTTTTTTTTTAGAGAGAGATGATTGCAATTGACCTTTCTAGGTCTCTTGGAGAGAGAAAAACTATATATTGTAAGAAAACCTTGGATTTTTCTAGTTCTTGCCTTTTTTGCTCTTTACACTTTGAGAGAGGAAGAGGGTTTTGTAACTCATTATTACAGATTTATAGAGATTACAATAGGTTACATGTTGTATACTTTGTTTTATGCAATTATTTCCTTTATTTTTTAGCTTGATCAAGTAACTACCTTTCCATTAATGCATCTTTTATGAGTGATTTGATGAAATTTATTATGTTTTACGTCAAACCTTTAAAATCATTATGTCATTTGTAATTGCATGTGTTAGATAGAATTGAAAATTACAGGTCTTAGGCTATGCAAATTGGAGAGTTTTCCTTTTATGTCATGAAAAGCCCCTTTTTACTCCAAAAAATTATTTTCTAGCCTTTATTAGAATCATTTTTGTGATCAATTTGCTGAAAGTGGTTTGTGTGGATAGATTTTTCTAAGATCTATTATGAGTTAGATTGTTGCAAGTATGTGCCTAATCGATGTTGTCATTGATGTCAATATATCGTTGTTGTCATTAGTGTCAACTGTATCTTATACTATTACTTGTTTAGAAGATTAGTATGTTGAAGATATTGAGAAAATTAGCCTCTCTAGAAGAAACAAGTGGGTTACTAAGAAGTGCAACATAGATAGTGAGTGGTGTGTTGAAGAACAACCAAGTAGATTGCTTTGCATTTCCTCCTGGGTGAAGATCTACTTATGCAAATTGGAATTTATTGAAAGGGATGCCTAAAGTAGTTGAATCCTGAGTTTGAGCCTCAGGTGTGAAGATTTGAGAGAGTTGCATTCACCAGAGTTAAGCCTACTTTTTCTTGAAGAATAATTGGGACAGGGAGAAAGCAATATTCTTCGCATTCCTCCATAGTAAACTATTTTGCTCTGCAGTTCTAGAGGGAAGTCTGGATGATGATAAGTGCCTAAGGTTACAATGGTTCATGGTTTGGTGGTTCGTAAGCTATCTTTTCTTTATGACAGATGAAGACACTAAAGTTTGTGTGTTCCAGTGAGAAGATTCCTATGGATAAAGTACCTAAGGCTCGTGTAGTTGCTCTTGATGATTATAGTGTTCTTGTGGATGGCCCCTAATCATGTTCATATCTAGAATTTCATCTGCATTAAGAAATTGTGAGGATATGTGAAGAATGTTCCCTGACAATGTAGCATGTAACCAGTCATGGCTGACCTAGTTGATCCCAGTGATTGCAGAGATCTTTGGAAGATTGTGGAAGCATGTTGTGGCATCAAAGATCTTGTTTGAGTTGCAACTAAGCCATCGCATGATCTACATTTCATTCCTATTGAATAAAGTTGTAATATAGGCCAGGACCTACTTTGCAAATGTTTGTAATACTGACCTTAGAGATTGTTCCAATGGTTGATGGTTGTAATGATGACCTTGATGTTCATTCCAAGGTTGATGTAGTGTCTAGATACTTGTAGTTGAGTCATGGAAAAGTTGTCCTTGAGTGGAAATGTAAGATTCTAAGAAAGGTCCAAAGGTAGAGTAGAGAAGAGGAAGAACAAAAGAGGAAGAGCAAAGAAGAGGTAAAGTAGAAGAGGCAGAACAAAGTGAAAAAACTTTTATATTTCAATAATATATTTGTAAATGTGTTCATAGTGGTTTTTGTAGGGTTTAACAACCCTTATTGTAATCTTGCTAGGTTTAGGGTTGAGGTAGTCAGCCTCCTAGACCTAGTTGTTCTTCATGACAGCGAGTCAATATGATTAGGCCCATGAGGTGACCAAGCCTGATCATCATTATTTCAAGATTACAATATATATTGAGAGTTAATCCTCTCCATGGTTTTTCCCCACCTTGGTGTTTTCCATGTAAATCTAGCGTTTCTTGTGTTTATTGCTACACATGTGCTTGAAGTTTTAATTTAGTGATTTCATGATTAAATCTTAATCATTACAGATGAGTGTTAATGTCTTAATGCAAAAGTATTTGAATCTTTAAGACAACTGATTCACCCCCCCTCTTAGTTGTCCGGCACATATTAACAATTGGTATAAGAGCCAAGTTCCTTAGAAGAAAGTTTAACAGCTTGAGGAAGATCCAAAATGTCCTTCAAAAAGTAAATGTTGCATTTTGATGGAATGAATTATGTTCTCTAGAAGGATCGGATGTGTTTAGGGGAAAATTGGATTTGTTAATGTTTTAGTCTTTTAGATGTTTCAATCTGCCTTTCTGCTAAACATTGAAGCATCTAGGGTCAAGTGGTGAGCAATATCATACCCTAGGTCACTTTTAGATGTAGAGAAACTTGGATTAGGGAATTATTTGTCAATTTTTCCTTCTCCTATGCTCAATTGACCATTCAAACCCTAATTATGCAAATATGACAAGTTAATGGTTGACAAAAAAAGCTCTTGTAGATAGGAGTAAAATAATGAATCACAGAGTACCTATTTTTAGGGTTCCGAAGCAAAATAGTTGGGGACATTGGAGAGGGTGCCCAAGTCCAAAGTACCTACTTTTTTGGGGAATCTAGACCTCCTTCCAACACTAATCACTGCTATAACTTTTGTTTCCAAGAATTTGTCTGTGGAGGACACTGGAGCAAGTGCCCAAGTCTTGGAAGTGCTCCTTTGTCTAACTTTTCTTCAAATCTTGAATCTCTGATGCCTACCAAGACTTCCTATAACTCCACTTTTTCTAGATGCGACATCTGTAACCTACAATCACAACAATTGGTTTGGGGGTTGTGGTGTTTAGAGGCTTGCCTTAGTCAAACCCTGGAGGACACTTAAGTCTCTTAACACCATTGTTAGATAAAGAGGGCATACCCTTGTGAGAAAGAGGCCTAAAACTAAATGAATCAATGATAAAAACACAATGATATGTCACCTTGTAGTGAAGCTCTCTTGGAGGAAGATGCTCTTCATGCCGTGAGGAAATTGATGCTCAAATCTACAAATATCAACACACAAAACATACAAGTCTACTCCTGCAACACAATAGAAAGCCTTGAATCACCTTGAAAATACTTGAATATCGTAATTTCCATTTAGTTGAAATATCTTGATCATCTAGTTTACAAATGAATGCCTAAACATGCTTTTATATGCAACTACAAGCACTCTTGCCAAGATATTTGAAATTCAAACTTACCATGTTGGTAAAGAGACTTAATAATGGTCACAAATTTACACCCATAAATTGGGGCTGCCCCAAAATAGGGCAGGACTATGACATGGGTGCCCAAGTCCTCTCCGCTATTTTGGGCAGGGTACAACTCAAGGGGTCCACCTAGGTCTAATTTTCCATAAAACCTAGGTCTCATTCTATCGGGATGCCAAAATATGAACTAAGATGTCCTAAATGCATGAAAAAGACCTAAGAGCTAAACCTATGAAGGAAAAGCACCCAAGGGGACATTTTCCAAGTTACATTTAGCCCCCACTTTAATGTAATAATAAACGTGACACCAATACATGCATTAAAGTAAGGTCACAAACATAGCAAACACATCAAGCATAGAGAAGACACCAATCACATAGAAAATAGTAACAGGCATGCAAAACATGGAGAATATGGTTACAGTCATTCAAAACATGGTGAAGATAGTCAATGCATAGAAGACACATTAATGCATGGAAGACATAAATGATTTCTTTTCTTTTCTTTTTTTTCTCATATATATGAAATGCAAATGTAAGTACTGGAAAGGAAACAAACCTCTTATAAAACATGATGCACTACCATAGGGCATAGTTCTCTCTATATATGGGGAAACACACACGTAAGACATGGAAAACCTCCCAAAATACAGGAAGCACTACCTGAGGGCGCTGGTCTCTGCATAAGGGGCAACAAACACGCCACACAAAACAAGTATGCCAAAACACACACACTTGAAGACACAAAAAACATGGTAGACAAGCGATGGAGTGCACCTATTTCTAGGTCCAACACCATCTCAGGCACATAACAGGTACACGCTAATGATTGGGCTTCACCACAACAATGATCGAAAACATGCTTAATGGTTGAGTTAGTCACAGAACTGCTCCCCGCCTTCGCAGAGGACTTTTGAAAATGACAGGATGATGCAATATGCTCTGAGAAATACACCATCCCCACCTCTGTAGAGGGTTAAGAAAAAAGATATGCCCAATATCTTGACTCCATAGAGGGCTTACATGAATGATTGATTTATTGCAAACAAGCTTAGGATGGACGATGCACTACTCTGGGGAGCAAGTCTCTACATCTGAGGTCAAACACATTGCTAACATCTATAATAGACAACTTACCTTATATCCCCCACCTTAAGGTGGTTGATATCATGCATCAATATCAAGCACATTAAGGTAGGAAGGAAACACACAAGGGAACACTGACTTTTGCAAAGTCCATGCCCCCCAAAGGTGACATGTACTTTATGATCACCAAATGTTCCCACAAACGCATCCCTGCAAGAAACATGTTAGTGTCTACAACATCGTGATTAACAATAACATTAATGCATGTAATTAACCACACAAAGAGCCAAGGTTATACTGCAAATTCAGAGTTCAAGGATAACCGTGGGGCTATATCATGAAGCTCTCTTAATCGAGTACCGCCAAGGCTAGATTCAAAGGAAAACAAAGGTGCATAGAGCAATAGTATTGTTAAGGTTGGTAAATATGATAGAAACATCCTCAAATTCACTATGCAGAAAGCACGAGTGTTTCCACTAGCCAAGCATTGGATAAGATATACAACCCCATCGTCATATTAGGAAATAAGTCCATCTTTTTGATTGCTCTCAAAAGGGACACTAGGTCAACATCAGTATAAATGTTTGTCATCATCCACCCACTAGATGGAAACACTAGAGTAAGGGAAACAATAAATAAGAGAGGAGAAACAATTGTCTTAGGGACAATCACGTAGGAGGGTGCCCCCAAGTTACCAACAATGACACTATATCCACAAGACACAACACACAACAATGAAATTAGAGAGAGGCAATATAGTAGAATGATGGTACAAATAGAAGAAGGTCACAACAGAGGCAGTCTCCTAGTATCTCGAACCTTACGGTTGAATCCAATGTCATCCCAAAAGGCCTAAACATATAACACATCACGGGCGAAGCACATCATGAGAGGGATAAAGGGTTAGAGATACTTACGTATAGGGTCTTCATATTATATCTTGGAGCTTGTGATCCTCTTGGAGAGGTATTCAGTCATGTTTAATGAAAAATTTGAGTGGTTCTTATGAAAGTCTTGTTTGTTATCATATGATTCTTGTTTTTTAAATCCTTTCTTAGATGAGACTTTTTGTTTCTTATGAGGGGGAGAACCACTATTATTTATGACTATTGATTGTCATCTTTGTCTTTTCTAATTTTTGGGGAGTTTTCGTTGGGGAATCTTTCTAGAATAGTAGCAGGATTGATCCTGTACCATCTTTCTTGTTTGTATCAGTTGTTGTTCTTTCTTTTCAAAGGTATTTTGATTATCTCCCAATCTATATAAGGACAACAGAGGAGGAACCTCCACGTAAATTCCATTTCTTCATGGATGAGGTGGGTTATCCATTTGTTTCTTATCCACTTCAATCATTCCCATGATACTATCATACTCCAAGTAATCATCCTTGTTTACTTCCACTAAATCTTGTTCCACCATATTATTTTTAGTATGCTTAGGAAATGGATTAGTGAAGATTTATAAATTCTAATTTAGCGGAGCAATTGACTTATTTCCATTATCATTCACACCCAATACCTGGATGACATTTGAATCAATAAGGTCCTATATCTCATGTTTAAGACACATGCATCGTTCAGTTTCATGTCCTTGCATCTGATGATAATGACAAAAGGCATTAGCATTGAAGTAAGGTCCCTATTTACTAGGATCAACAGGCTTGATCAGGGGAAGTTTTAGAATGTTATTACTCACAACTTGATTCATAATAGAATGATAGGACTTAGATATCAGAGTAAACTTTCTTAGTTGATATGATAGTTTCTATGGATTGTTTATAGCAGACACATTTGTATTTGGTCCATTGATCTTGAAGAAACTCCTATTATTGTTCCTTTTAAAGTTTTTTTGTTATGATCCACCCATGGATTGTCCAATTTGAGCTGATGAGTTTTGGTTTTCATACTAACTAGATGAAAGTTGATAATCACAAAGGGTGGTGCACAAATGTTGAAAGGAGTTGTACTTCATTAAGCAGATCTTATCAAGAATATTAGGTTGTAGATTTGTAATAAATATCTTTTGAACATCTTCATCTTTCATATGATATTGAATCTACACATAAAGGCCTTGATATTGACTAATGAATTTAGTCAAGTTTTCTTTCAGACCTTGTTTGCATTGAACCAAGTTAATAAGAGTGACTTGGGGTCTGATATTTGATTCAAAATATTGTAAAAATTGATCAATCAACTATGAAAAGGAGTGAATTGAATTTGAAGGCAAAGAGAAAAACCATTCTAAAGCAGTATCTTTGAGAGATTGAAAGAAAAGTTTTGTTAACAAATCCTCTTCAAAATAGAAATCACTATACATAGATGTGAATGCCGCCACATGGATATCAGGATCAGCTTTTCAACCATATTTTTCAAAGTGAGGAGTCTCAAACCTCTAAGGTATAGGGGTTCTCAAGATTACATAGGATAATGGAATACGGGCATGATATGCTGGTAGACTAGGTTGTGTAGAATTTGTCAATTTTGTTACCTTTTGTTGCAAAGTAGTCATGCCCTATGAAAGTTGGTTTAGGATGGCATCATTTGGAGATGTGGTTTATTATGAGGAATTGGAACCAAGGTGAGGAGGTGATTGAGCTTGAGATACAATAGGTGGAGGCTAAGAATATGTTAATAGTGGTTGGCCATAATGGAAGGTTGAAGATGGTTGTGAGTAGGTAATAAGTAACTGGAAATGAGTGGAATAGATAAGAGGTTGAGAACAATTATTCATAGAAGACATCCCTTTAGGAACCAAATTCTGATAATTAAATCCCATAGATTTGTAGTTAGTGCCATTAGATACTTCAATACTACTGGTAGCATTACTACAAGTGTTCGCATTAGTTGTTAAGATCGTTGATGTAAAAGTAGATATTCTCGTAGTCAGTATAGGTACTGAAACTTGAGTATGAGATGGTGATAGAGTTTTATCTATCACTTGCGCACAATCAATCACTGGCATGATATTGGTTTGTACAATATATGCTAGACCACAAATTGCATTAACACCATCTTGTCCCTCTTTTATCAATTCTCTTATATTATGAATTGTAGGAATGACTTCTCAGTTATTCTTTTAGTTTCCGTAAGTGATTGAAATTTAGCTAACTCTTTATCCAAATTTCCTATTTACTCATTTGATACATATCCTGTTGCCTCAATAGTATCATCAACATAATGAAAATTTTGTTCTTCCATTGTACTTGTAATAGGTGCAATGTCTTGTAATGTTTGGGTTTCTCCTTTTGTAAAGAAAGTGTTCAAAGTACCAACTTCATCAAGAGCACTGGATCCCATGTGTCTTATGCTTCTTCTTATAGGAATATTTCTCTTAGGGTTGTGAGTTATTAAAATCATGTAGAAATGTTCTCACTCTCAACACACTATTGATGCAAATCTAAGATAGTGTCAAGTTTATTTATAGTGAAAATATGTCAAAATAGGCACTTTTTTCACATAAGTTCAATGCAAGATAGCATAACAAAGGGTGTTGTGAGAATAATGATGATAGAAAGTGAATAATATCATTTATAAAAGCCACTTAGATCCAAAATATCCAACACAACATGCTTTTAGTACCACATAAGGTAAAACCCTAGTGAAAATATAGCAAAAATAGGCTATTTTTCACAGTTTTTCAACTCCAAGACCTAGAAAAAGAGGTGTTGTAAGGAATTTTAGGAGGGAAATAAGATAATATCAATAATATCTATCACCTCAAATCATAAAATTGATCACAACACACTTGGAGTGCAAACTAGGTCAAATCCTAGGGCAAAAATAGCCAAAATGTGTAGCTTTTCACCAAAATTTCACTACAAGAGCCCGTTAAAAGGGTGTTGTGAAGATTTTTATGAGGGGTAGAAAATTATTACCTTGATAAAAACAAAATAATGCTAAAAAAAACTTCACAACATACCTACGGTGCACGTTTATGAAGTTCATAAGGCCAAATTTAGTGAAAATCATTATTTTTGAAGCCCTAGGTTTGAGATGTTGGGAAAAATACTTTACGAATGTTTTGAAGTCTGATTTTTTATGGAACTTACATACTCTCAGATCTAAAAATGATTTTCAAGCTTTAACATGCAAAATGCCCATGTAAATTTAATGAAAATGCATAAAATTGCTAGTTTTCGTTGAAATTTTCTATTCAAAAATGTAAATATTTTATATCTAAATGCAAATTCACACTAGAATGCAAGACTAAAGTCAAATGTCAATTTTAATGAGCCTCTAAAATCAGTAGAAAAATCTGATAAAAGATTTTGTCTACAAAACCTAGAATTTGGAATTACTAGGTTATCTGAAATTGTCAAAATTTCCACAAAAACCTAGCAATTAAATGATGAAAATGTAATGCAAAATTTTGAGTTTTTGTATTTTTATGTAGCTTGTATCAGATCTGATGCAAAAATAATGAATTAGGAAAATTTAGGAAGAATTGATGCAATTTAGTGAGCCCAACAATGCAATTTTTTTGTATTTTTTTAGTTTTTCAAAATTTTTAAATTTTTCTTAATGCAATATAATGAAAAACTAAATGAATGAATGAAATCAATCCAAATAAGAAGACAAACACTTAGAAAGTTGCAATTTAAGTCCAAAAACATAGGTTCACCAAAATTGTTAGGGGAAAATTGGATTTGTTAATGTTTTAGTCTTTTAGATGTTTCAATCCACCTTTTTGCTAAACATTGAAGGATCTAGGGTTGAGTGGCGAGCACTATCATACCCTAGGTCACTTTTAGATGTAGGGAAACTTGGATTAGGGAATTAATTATCAATTTTTCCTTCTCATATGCTCAATTGACCATTAAAACCCTAATTATGTAAATACAACAACAAATTAATGCATGGCAGAAAAAGCTCTTGCAGATAGGAATAAAATACTGAATGCCAGAGTACTTGTTTTTGTGGTTCCAAAGTGGAATAGTTAGGGACACTGGAGTGGGCACCCAAGTCTAAGGTACCTGCTTTTTCAGGGAATCTGGACTTCCTTCCAACACTAATCAGCCCTGCAACATTTGTTTCCTGAAATCTGTCTGTGAAGGACACTAAAGTGAGTGCCCAAGTCCTAGAAGTGCTCCTTTGTCTGACTTTTCTTTAGATCTTGAATCCCTGATGCCTGCCAAGCATTTCTACAACTCCACCTTTTCTGGATGCGACACCAGTAACCTACAATCATAAGACTTGGTTTGGGGGTTGTGGTATTTAGAGACTTCCCTCAATCAAACCTTGGAGGAAATTTAAGTCTCTGAACACCGTTGTCAGATAAAGAGGGCATGCCCTTGTGAGGCAGAGGCCAGAAACCAAAGGAGTCAATGATAAAAAATAATGATATGTCACCTTGTAGTGAAGCTCTCATGGAGGTAGATGCTCTTGATGCCATGAGAAAATTGATGCTCAAATATGCAAATATCAACACACAAAACATACAAGTCTGCTCTTGCAACACAATAGAAAGCCTTGAATCACCTTGAGAACACTTGAATATCACAATTACCATCTAGTTTAAATCTCTTGATCATCTAGCTTACAAATGAATGCCTAAACATGCTTATATATGCAACTACAAGGACTCTAACCAAGATATTTGAAATTCAAACTTACCGTGTTGGCAAAGGGACTTAATAACAGTCACAAATCAATACCCAGAAATTGGGGCTGCCCCAAAATGGAGCATGACTAGGGCACAGGTACCCTATTTTGGATAGGATACAACTCAAGGGGTCCACCTAGGTCTAATTTGCCATGAAACCTAGGTCTCATTCTATGAGGATGCCAAAAAATGAGCTAAGATATCCTAAATGAATGCAAAAGACCCAGGAGCTAAACCTTATGAGGGAAAAGCCCCCAAGGGGACATTTTTTGACATTACAGGATGAAAATCCATCTTCTTAGTCTTGGTTACAAAGTATGGAAATCTACAAAAATAGAATAAACCATACCTAAAAATGATTCAATGACTAAAGATGAAATCGAGGAATATGAAATAGATGTTAAGGCAAAAGATGCTACGCTAAGGTCTCTACCTGACTCAATATTGACAAATGTTGTGGATCTTGAAACTACAAATAAGGTATGGGTAAAATTGAAAAATTTGTATGAAGGAGATGATTCTGTGAATAAAGCCAAGTTACAAAGTTTGAAAGTGAGATATGAACGTTTGAAGGTGAATGATGATGAAAATTATTCAACCTTTATGCAAAGAGTTGATGAACTTGTTATAGTGATAAAAGCCATGGGCAAAACTCTCAATGAAAAGGAAGTTTTTACAAAAATTATTAGATCCCTGCCCAAGTCCTACTATCACAAAGTAGCTATAATTGAAGAACTCATGCAAGTCAAAAAGGTTGATAGGGATCAATTGCTTAGTAAGCTTACTTCTTTTGAAATGAGAGAGTTTGGTGATGTTCTACCAAAAGTTGAGATGACCTTCAAAGCCAGTACTCTGGAAAGTACTTCCAGATAAGAAAGATACAAGGTAGCATTTGATGATGAGTTTGATGAAGTTGAAGCCAACTTTGTGGACAAACTGCAAAGAGGATCTGGTAAGTATAAAGACAAATTACCTTTCAAATGTTTCTCCTATGGTAAGGTAGGTCATTTTGCTTCTGGATGTCCTAATAGAATTGAAAGAAATAGAAAAAGATATGAGAATAGACCTAGGATCAAGAAGAAGTGTTCTTATGTTGAAGATTTTGATGATGACGAAGGAGTATCAGATAATGGAGAGTCTAATAATGCTAGAAATGAATGCTTGTTATTTCTATTAAGGAAGATCATGTGTCTACTAATTCTACTAGTTGTGTAAAGGGGGAAAAAGCAGTGGAGAGTGCTTCAGCTACTCAGGTTATCAAGGACAAAGATGAATGGGTTATTGATATTGGATTCTCTAATCACATGACTGAAGACAAAAGTAAGTTTCTAAGTTTGGAAAGATATGATGGTGGACTATTTAGGTTTGGAGATGATACAACAGGTAAGATTTGTGGAAAAGGATCTATTTCTTTTGATGGAAAGCATAATATTGAATATGTTTTGTATGTGAAAGGATTAAAGTACAATAATTTGAGTGTGGGTCAGATGTGTGAAAAGGGCTATGATCTAAGCTTCAAGGACAATGGATGCAAGATTAGGGAAAGCTTCAGAATAGTCATTGCAACTGGTAAAAAGACCAAAGGTAATATCTATCACTTGAGAAGAACAGAGAACTATTGTTTGTTGGCCTAGACTAATGAATGTTGGTTATGGTACAAAGGGTTATGTCACATAAATTTTGATGACATCATAAAGATAAGTAACACATAGGCTGATAGAGATCTACCTAGGCTTGTGAAGCCTACTAATCAAATTTGTAAAGAATGTCAATTTGGGAAGAAAACAAGAACAAGTTTTGAAAGAAAAGAACAATATGTTGAACGACTACTTGAGCTAGTACATATAGATCTATGCAGACCTACCAGAGTAAGAAGTTTACAAGGAGACAAGTACTTCATGTTGCTTATTGATGATTATTCTAGAATCACTTGGGTTACCTTTTTGAAAGAAAAAGCTGAAGACCTAGTCAAGTTCAAGTCTTGTAAGGAAATGGTTGGAAATGAGATGGATTTGATGATCAAATGCTTGAGGTTTGATAGAGAAATGAATTCAATTTAGTTTGTAAAAAATATGGAATAAAAAGACAACTAACTACTCCTAGAACTCAATAATGAAATGAAGTTGTTGAAAGGAAAAATAGAATAGTTCAAGAAGCTGCTAGGACCATGATGAAGGAAACTAATATGCTAGAAACATATTGGAGACAAGCAATTCATACAGCTGTGACATACTAAACAGAGTCCAAGTAAAATGTAACAACTCTAAAACTCCTTATGAAGTGTGGCATGGCAAAGTTTCTACTATGAAATATCTCAAAGTTTCTGGTAGCAAATGTTATATCAAAAGGGAAGAAGATCTTGACAAGTTTGATGCTAGATGTGATGAAGGAATCTTTCTAGGTTACTCCACTAAGAGTAAAGCATACTAGTGTTATAATAAGAGGTTGAATAAGATCATTGAAAGTGCAAATGTCAAAGTTGATGAATGAAAAGAAAGGCCATTAAAATCAAATGGATATGAACATAATGAACTAGAAGGTTCAGAAGAGGTGCACCAAGAAGATAGCTCGGATGAAGAAGAACAAGCCCCAAAAAGTGTCACCAGAACTATAAGGTATGTGACTCAATCATTCTTAAGATCCAATAATAGGAGATAAGATAAAATGGATCTTAACCAGAAGAAAAGCTATAGAGGAACATGTAATTTTTGTTTGATCTCCAAGATTGAACCTAAAATTGTGGATGAAGCCTACAAAGATGAAAAATGGGTAAAGGCTATGGAAGAGGAATTGAGACAGATAGAGAAGAATCAGACTTTGGGTCTTATTTCTAAACCAACAGATAAGAATGTAATTGGCACAAAGTGGCTTCTCAGAAATAAGTTGAATGAGAATGGTGAAGTAGCAAGAAATAGATCAAGGTTGGTATGCAAAGGATATGCTCAAGTTGAAGGTATAGACTTTGAAGAAACTTTTGCTCTTGTAGAAAGGATTGAAGCAATAAGAATGTTTTTGGATTTTGTTGCCTACAAAGATTTCAAGGTTTACCAAATGGATGTGAAGTCTACCTTCTTAAATGGAGACTTGGAAGAAGAGGTCTATATTGAAAAACTGAAAGGATTCTAGCTATCAGATCAGGGTGACATGGTATGCAAATTGAAGAAGGCTTTGTATGGATTAAAACAAGCTCCCATGGCATGGTATGCATGGTTGGACAATTATCTGATATAGATAGGGTTGAGTAAAGGTACTATAGACAACAATATTTACTTCAAGATAAATGGTGAACAAATCCTAATTGTTGCAGTCTTTGTGGATGATATTATTTTTGGGGCAAACGAAGGTATGTACTCAATTTTTGATAAAGAAATGCAAAGTGAGTTTGAAATGTCTATGTTTGGAGGAATGAACTTCTTCTTGGGTCTGCAAATAAGCTAGATAGAAAAATATATCTTCATTTCTCAATCCAATTATGTGAAAGAGATGATAAAGAAATCTAGGATGGAAGACTTTAAACTAGTTTGTACACCTATGATTATTAGTTGTAAATTGAGTAAAGATGATAACTCACCCATGGCAGATAAAAAAAAGTACAGATCTATGATCAGAGGATTGCTTTATCTAACTCAAAATAGAAATAATATAATGTATGCAGTATGTCTTGTAACAAGGTTTCAAGTAGAACCCAAGGAATCTCATGTGATGGCAGTCAAGAGAATTATGAGCTATTTAAAAAGTACAATGGATTATGGCTTGTGTACCCTAATGACAATGACTTTTCCCTTAGAGCATACACTGATGCAAATTGGGCCGAAGATATGGATGATAGGAAAAGCACAAGTGGAGGTACATTCTTCTTGGGAAAAGGGTTGGTATCATGGTTGAGCAAGAAACATGATTCAATAGCTCTATCTACTATAGAAGCAAAATACATTGCAGCAACATGTAATTGCACTCAAGTGTTATGGATGAACTAGAATTTGAAGGACATTAGAGTTGTGTATAAAGATCGAATTAAAATCTTTTTGACAATACAAGTGCCACCGACATATCAAAGAATCTGATAATGCACTCAAGGACAAAGCACATATCTATTAGGTACCATTTTCTAAGAGACAAGGTGATAGAAAATGAAGTCAAGTTAGAATATCTTTCTACCAAAGATCAAATTGTAGACATATTTACCAAGCCTTTGCCTAAGGAAACTTTTGAGTTTCTTAGAGAAAAATTATGGGTTATCACCCCTCCTACTATGAACTAACATGCACAATAGTGCATCAATCTGGAGGTGTTCAGAGATCTAGATTGATGCCTCTTAGGGCTACTTCTGAGAGGGAGTAGTCAAAGAATTATGAAGAAAGATTGAATCAAAGCAGAAGAATGCAAGTATGTGCCCTTTGCCATTGATGTCAAAGAGGGAGTGATGTCATGTGAAAATATGAGAGAGACAAGAGTGCAGAAGTGCAAAGACAAAGGGGGAGAATCATGTAGAAAGAAAGAGTGTAGATGTGTAAAGAGAAAGGGGCAGAATCTTGTCTTGATGGATGTTGTAATTTTTTACATCATATGTTGCCATCAATGACAAAGCAGGAGATTGTTGCAAGTATGTGACTAATCAGTGTTGTCATTGATGTCAACATATCCTTGTTGTCATTAGTGTCAACTATATCTTATTCTATTACTTGTTTAGAAGATTTGTATGTTGCAGATATTGAGAAGATTAGGCTCTTCGAAAGAAACAAGTGGGTTATAGAGAAGTGCAACACAAACAGTGAGTTGTGTGTTGAAGAACAACCTAGTAGATTTCTCCACATTTACTTTTGGGTGAAGATCTGGTTATGCATATTGGAAGTTATTCAAAGGGATCCATAAAGTAGGTGAATCCTAAGTTTGAGCCTTTGGTATGAAGATTTGAAAGAGTTGCATTCACTAGAGTTAAGCCTACTTTTTCTGGAAGAATAGTTGGGATAGGGAGAAAGTAAATATGATTTGCAATCCTTTGCATTCCTCTGCAATAAAGTATTTTACTTTGTAGTTCTAGAGGGAGGTCTAGGATGATGATAAGTGCCTACAGTTGTAATGGTTTGTGGTTTGGTTTTCTGCAAGCTATCTTTCCTTTATGACAGATGGAGACATTGAAGTTCATGTGTTCCAGTGAAAAGATTCATATGGATAAAGTAGTTAAGGTTCATACAGTTGCTCTTGATGATTACAGTGTGCTTGTGGATGTCTCCTAATCATGTTCTTCTAGACTTTGGTCCACATTGAGAAATTGTGATGGTATGTAAAGAATGTTCCCAGATAATGTAGCATGTAACCAATCTTGGATGACCTAGTTAATCCCAGTGATTGAAGAGATCTCTAGAAGATTGTACAAGCATGCTGTGGTGTAGAAGATCTTGTTTGAGTCCCAACTAAGGCATGACATGATCTGCATTTCATTCCCTTTGCATAAATTTGTAATAGGTCAGGACCTATTTTATAAATGTTTGTAATACCAACCTTGGCGATTGTTCCAATGGTTGATGATTGTAATGCCAACCTTGATGTTCATTCCAAGGTTGATGTAGTGTATATATACTTGTAGTTGAGTCATGGAAAAGTTGTCCTTGAGTAGAAATGATAAGATTCTAAGAAAGGTCCAAAGGTAGAGCAGAGAAAAGGAAGAACAAAAGAGGAAGAACAAAGAAGAGGCAGAGTAGAAGAGGTAGAGAAGAACATGCAAAGAGGAAGAGGCAGAGCAGAGTGAAAAAACTTTTGTATTTAAATAATATATTTGTAAATGTGTTGATCATGGTTTTTGTAGGGTTTAACAGCCCTCAGGGTTTAACAACTCTTATTGTAATCTTGCTAGGTTTAGGGTTGAGGCAGTGAGCCTGCTAGACCTAGTTGCTCTTCATGACAATGAGTCAGTATGATTAGCCCTATGGAGTGACCAAGCCTAATCATCATTATTTTAATATTACAATATATATTGAGAGTTAATCCTCTCTGTGGTTTTTCCCCACCTTGGGGTTTTCCACGTAAATTTGGTGTTTCTTGTGTTTATTGCTGCACATGTGGTTAAATCTTAATCATTACGGATGAGTGTTGATATTTTAATGCAAAAGTATTTGAATCTTTATGACAACTAATTCACCCCCCCATATTAGTTGTCTAGCACATATTAACATAGATTTGATCACAGTGAGATGCCCCCTTGTCAGTAAGACATTCAATGCTAACCTCAGGATTCGTGACATGGCAGTGAGCCTCCCGTGGATCTGGGTTAAGTTTGGCATTTGTAGCTAGCATTGAGAGCTCGAGCTTTTGGCACAACGGAAAATGATTCCAATAATTGGTATCAGATCCATGGGTCACGGGTTCAAATCCCCTGGGTTGCGTTAAGGGGGAGATTGTTGGTAGTGAGATGCCCCCTTGTCAGTGAGGTGTTCAATGCTAACCTCAGGATTTGTGACATGGCAGTGAACCTCCCGTGGATTTGGGTTAAGTCTGGCATTTATAGCAAGCATTGAGAGCTTGAGCTTTTGGTGCAATGACAAACGATTCCAACAAGATTACCAAGTTTTCCATCATTTTTAGGTGTATCACCATACCTTTTTACAATTTTATTACTTTTTAGAAGATCCTTTTAAAACCCTTTTCCACATCAAAGTCATAGATCCAACTAAATATTTCAAGGGAACTAGCCCATAATCTAGAGGTTCAAACTCGACATAGGTCACCCATAGCCTAAGTTTGATCTCGTGTTACAGAGGATTGCTGAGCTTCACAACACTACATTGTTAGAAATAGTTTGGACAATTGAGAGGGGGTGAATCTGTTGTCCCTATATTTATACTTTTAGAAACTTATTGTGAACCAGATTAATGATGATAACATTAAAGCGTTAATCAACACATGAGTAGAAACAATATGAACACACAACACCAAAATTTTGATGTGGAAAACCTGGTTAAGGGAAAAACTATGGTGGTTTTTAGTCCACAAAAATGCACACCCTATTAAAAATACTTTAAGAAAATGGAAGGCACATGCCTTCGGGCACACTGCCCAAAGCTCACTGCTCAAGAAAAAGGCTCATTGCCTAAAGAGAACTGTAGTTAACATAGAAATAATGAACTGAGAAATAACATCTATGTTCATGCTTGAATCAATCCCTTTGAAGGCTCAAAAACTTTTGCTCTTATCCATAATTTCTTCTTCACTGACTTTGTACTCTATTCTTCCTTCACTGCTCTTCTACTCTGCTCTACTTCTAATCCTTTCTTGTCATTTAACTCATTTGTTCAAGGATACCTTTCAATAATTCCTCAACAAGTATTTATACACTTCATCAACCTTGGAATGATCAACAAGGTTGGCTAATCTTGATGTGGATCAGCACACTGTTAGGGTTAGCTGGTAGAAGATATCAATTAAATGCAAATAAAAATTAAACAGAGGAATGAAAATACACAAAAATAATAACAACGAGAGACAATATTTAACATGGTTCACCCAAACTTAGGCTACATCCACCAATAAAGAGTCCAATATTATTATCTAGTAAATCCAAACTGATTACAACTAGCAATCCCTGCAACTCAATACCATTGCAAATGCTACAATACATCCATTCAAACCCTAACCCTTAATTGCTGCCCTAGACCCCGCAAGGGGTGCTGGTGATGCGGAGCATCCACCACTCAAACCCTAACATACAATTACAAATGTATGTCTATGCATTTCTTAATATGCATACAAACTTCATTGTATATGATTTACCTTCTCTTGCCTATCGTAACACCTAAATACCATCGGCTTACAAAATACCTTATTCAATCTTCAGAATGCTTGTATCTATTGCGAGATACATTCTCCCCTGCATATACAAACTTTTACCTACTGCACCCGCGATCCATTTGCATTGCTTCATGCTAAACATTCAAGCATACAACATTTGACCCATGATCCCCGGTTTCCACCACCCTCGCTACCATTCGCTCTTTGCATCTAAAACTTGTATCTATGTAACATACATGCGGGCACTATTCACTCCACCGAACATACATTTGATCGTTGACCTCTTTGCATATAACCTGATGTATATTTGAAATATACATTTTCAACATACAACCTTTAACATTCAAATGGAGGATACACATGAAATGTCTCTGCATACATATGCAGTATACTCACAGACTGTCTTCAACATACAAAAGACATATACTCATAAATTGTATAACCTGATATACTTTTGCAACATACAAACCTGATGTGTGATTGCCGAATACTCACAAAAGGTACTTAGATGTGATAGGAGTATACATAGGGAATGGGCCTTCATACACTTGTGATATACACAGGAATTGTATATCCAACACACTTAGCCTTGTATCTACATCTCAGATACACTTTTGATCGAATATTGACTTCATTTGTATGCCGATTGGAATCTTAAACTTTCTCTCTTCCTTGTACCTATGATAGACTTGTATATTCCTTCCATACAACAGCGATGGACAAATGCAATATACTCAGAACATGCGATAGTGATATACTCATGGATTGTATATCTCATATACAAAACTGATATACTCACACTTTGTATGTCTTCTGCAACTCCCATGGATTTTCACTATTTTGATATGCTTTTTGCATAGCGATTACCCAGAACTATCTTTCCTGCAAACATACAGACTTCTGCACTTTGCCAAGCCTAGCACACAACCATGCTAGGATCCTTCAACATAGTCTATACCTGATCTTGCAAACAAAGAACAAACAAAACAAAAAACAAAATGACTATACAACCATTCAACTGATTCAAATGAATCTAACCGGTGGAATGGATTAAGAGATCCATCCGGCCACAAAACCACAAAATGATTATACGATGAATTCAAATGCCAGAAAGATGAATAACACAAAACTTTATTATGCTTCTCAGAAATGTGAATACACAGTTGCTCTGTTTCACAATTGCTCAACTCAATTTCACAACTACTCCTATATATCTTAATCAATCTGATCACCTCTGTTTATCTACTCGCCTGAGTAGTACCACTCAACTCCAAGTGGCTGGGAGACAACCTCCATGCGGCTGGGAGACCTAACTGACTAACAAACCCTTAACTAACAACCTAAAAACAGCATGCATTGGTCAAACTAACCTTATTACATTGAAGGGGTCATTTAGGACCTTATTGAAAATAGTAAAATAAACATAAAACAACTAAATTCCTTAAGGAGGCCACTGTGGGTTAGGTGGACCTACACCATACTCCCCAATTTGAAAAGAACTCATGTCCCATGAGTTAAGTCTTTGATTGAATCTACCTGTATCTTCTGCTGGCCCATATCTGCCCCCATGATCTTTGTGCTATAACCTGTTGCCATGGAGGTAAATACTCATGCTTAGCACTGTAGGCTCTTCTCACACCTTGCTGGTCATTCTTTGTGACCATCACCTCTATCTGAATAGGGACAGTGGAAACCTCATTTACTGCTATGGTAGAATGGGTTTGCTTTTCAACTCTTAGGGGACAAACAATAGTCCTTATGATGATTGCATCCTTGTCTTTCCAATCAGCTTGTGGCTGTGTACAAACCTGCTTCTAAACCTGCTGCTGATCTCTGTTAGTTGGAACTGAAATCTTCTTCAAACTTTGATCTCCTCTCCTTGAGATATCCTCAACTTCCTTTGACTCTGTTGTAGGCATTTTTACAAACTCTTTCTTACCTATCAAAATAATCTTTGTTGCCTACTTTGTTGCAGCATCCTCTTGGAATGGTTGCATCACAAAAGTTCTCCCTTGCTTCATGAAGTTATAGGTGTTAGCATATCCATCATACAATGCTCACCTATCAAATTGCCATGGCCTACCCAATAGTAGGTGACAACATTCCATGGGCAAAATGTCACATAAAACCCTATCCTAATATTCCCCAATCTGGAAATCAACATATGCCTACTCATATACCAAAAGTGATTGACCATCACTTACCCAAGATGCTTTGTAAGGATTTTGATGTGGAATCCTTTCCAGTTTTATTTAGTCCACCATTTCCTGAGATACCATATTATCTGTTGAACTAGAATCTATTGCTACCTTGCACACTTTACCTCTACATTTGCATTTAGTCTTGAACAAATTCCTCCTTTGCCTCAGGTCTTGATGCTGAGATGTCAACAATGTCCTTCTGATCATCAAACTTTCTCCCATTTCTGATTTCAAATTTACTTCAGAAATTGTCATACTCCCTACATCCTCTTGCACAATTTGAACTCTTTTTCACTTCCTTTGTCACTTCCACTTGATGTAGCACCAACCTTTTCAAGACACTTGAAGGATGGATGACCAAACTCACCATAGGTGTAACACTTTCCTAAAAATGTATTAGAACCTCTTCCACCTCCAAATCTGCCTCTAGTACCTTTCCATCCACCTCTGAAATCAAACTGTTCTTGTCCTTTACCAGTTTCTTCTTGATCCTCATTAGTTTGTCTTGGTGTAGGGGCTGATCGTCTTCCCCTTATATTGCTGCCTCTT
Organism: Cunninghamia lanceolata; assembly: GCA_027924645.1. Taxonomy (NCBI): domain Eukaryota; kingdom Viridiplantae; phylum Streptophyta; class Pinopsida; order Cupressales; family Cupressaceae; genus Cunninghamia; species Cunninghamia lanceolata. The sequence goes on from BSBN01000413.1 coordinate 1,257,472, forward strand.
CCCCTCATGGACTTGTCCTATCTTCTTTTCATCTTTTCCTCAATCCTAATTGCCATTTGATAACAATCTTCTACACTCCTAGGGTTAGCCAAAACTAACTCATCCTCTATGTTCAATCTCAAACTAGCCAAATATATAGCAATCTTTTCAACCTCATTCTCATGATGACCAAATCTCATACTCAATTTATAAAATTACTCAGTATATGCCTTCACATCCATTTGTTTTTGCCTTAAAAATTGAAGCTTCTTAAACATTTGAACTTCATAATCCTTGGGTAAAAATTTACCTTTGATTCTTGCTACCATTTTGTCCCATGAAGAAATCTTTGACTTACCTTGCTTTCTCCTCTCTGATTGTACATAATCCCACCATACCAAATCATGACCTCCCAATTTGGTCTTTGCAATCTTTACCTTCTACTCCTCAAGAACTTCCTCACATTCAAAGTGATTATCTAATGCAGCAATCCAATCAAGTAGCTCTTCCTCATTTAAACTTCCAATATACTTTGGAACATCAACCTTTACCTTAGGTTTATCATTCTAAATGGCCCTTAACAGTTTTACAAATCTCTGATCTTCAGGATTTAGATCTTCAGCTACCTCTTCATACTCTTCACCATCATCTTCTTCTTCTGATTCACTATCTTCCACTTCTCTCTTTTTGTTCTCCTCCAAGGCTACAAGCCTGGCTTGAAGTGCTTCTGCAAGCTCTTTCATCTTCCTCATCTCTTTAGCATGTTTTTCTTTCATTTCCTGCAATTCTCTGGTAGTACCATTACCTTTCAGAGGCATCTTGTCAACCTCTCAATCCTTCTACTTCTATCGTCTTAGTGACAAGATCAACACACAACTGCCCAGACCTTTTGCTAAGCTCTGATACCACTATGATGTGGAGCATCCACCACTCAAACCCTAACATACAATTGCAAATGTATGTCTATGCATTTCTTAATATGCATACAAACCTCATTGTATATGATTTCCCTTCTCTCACCTATCGTAACACCTAAATATCATCAGCTTACAAAATACCTTATTTGATCTTTAGAATGCTTGTATCTATCACGAGATACATTCTCCCTTGCATATACAAACTTTTACCTGCTACACCCACAATCCATTTGCATCGCTTCACGCTAAACATTCAGACATACAACACTTGACCCACGATCGTTGGTTTCTGCCACCCTCACTACCGATCGCTCTTTGCATCTAAAACTTGTATCTGCATAACATACATTCTTGACATACATGCGGGCACTGTTCACTCCACCGAACATACATTTGACCATTGACCTCCTTGCATATAACCTGATGTATATTTGAAATATACATTTTCAACATATAACCTTTAACATCCAAATGGAGGATACACATGAAATGTCTCTGCATACATATGCAGTATACTCACAGACTGTCATCGACATACAAAAGACAAATACTCATAAATTGTATAACCTGATATACTTTTGCAACATACAAACCTGATGTGCGATTGCCGGATACTCACGAAAGGTACTTAGATGCGATAGGAGTATACACAGGGAATGGGCTTTCATACACTTGTGATATACACAAGAATTATATATCCAACACACTTAGCCTTGTATATGCAACTCAGATACACTTTTGACTGAATCTTGACTTCATTTGTATGCTGATTGGAATCTTGAACTTTCTCTATCCCTTGTACATGTGATAGACTTATATATTCCTTCCATACAATAGCAATGGAAAAATGTGATATACTTAGAAGATGCGATAGCGATATACTCATAGATTGTATATCTCGTATACAAAAGCAATATGCTCACACTTTGTATGTCTTCTACAACTCCCACGGATTTTCACTATTTTGATCTGCTTTTTGCATAGCAATTACCCAAAACTATCTTTCTTGCAAACATATAGACTTCTGGACTTTGCCAAGTCTAGCACACATCCATGCTAGGATCCTTCAACATACTCTGTACCTGATCTTGCAAACAAAGAACAAACAAAATAGAAAACAAAACGACTGTACAACCATTCCACCGATTTGAATGAATCTAACCAGTGGAATGGATTAAGATATCCATCCAACCACAAAACAACAAAATGATTATATGATGAATTCGAATGCCAGAAAGATTAATAACATAGAACTTTATTATGCTTCCTAGAAATGCAAATACACAGTTGCTCTGTTTCATAATTGCTTGACTCAATTTCACTACTCTTGTATATCTTAATCGATCTGATCTCCTCTATTTATCTACTCGCCTGGGTAGTACCACCCAACTCCAAGTGGCTGGGAGACCTAATTGACTAACAAACCCTTAACTAACAACCTAAAAATAACATGCATTGGTCAAACTGACCTTATTACTTTGAAGGGTCATTTAGGACCTTATTGAAAATAGTAAAATAAACATAAAACAACTAAATGCCTTAAGGAGGCAACTGTGGGTTAGGTGCACCTGCACCAGCTACCCCTTGACCTCATGTTGGAGGTGATTCCCCTAAACCCCCACAAGGGCCGCTGCCCCCAAAGCCCCCACAAGGGGCGCTATCCCTTGACCCCATAGGAATTTGGGGGTAAACCACGCCGATAAAAGTGGGGTAAATTTAACCTCTGAGTTTGATTAGGATCCATATAACAACACACACTATCAGTGAAAACATAATTGAGACTTGAATCTTCCTCTATTAACTCACCATACTTCACAACATACCTCTTAGATCATCCGTAGCATGCTAAAACCATCCAGTGGGCCAAGAACATGGAAGAACAACAACACTAGGAAAGAAATCTTTTTCGACAAGCTCCAAATTTAATGCAGACCTCCAATGCAGTAGATACACAATCCAGAGACCTCCATAAGCATAATGAATTCAATAGAAACATCAGGACCTCTCCACATTACCAAAATCTCTTACACCTTCCTTCAAAATCTCAAGAAAACTATTCTACCATGACTGTTAGACTAGAAAGCTTGCTTATGGACCTCTAAAACATGAACCACTTGAGTTGAGGGAACACACCGACATCCTAGACATGACTCTAGATCCACAAATCGTAGATTGCTAATACCAGACCAATCCGGACCAACTTCTTGCCATTCTGTCAACACTGAACAACTGCAAGAGCTTGTGCTACTCAGAAGTTCATAAATTCAACAAAACTTTATGTGGACCTCTCAATTCTTAACCAGAGCACCCTCTGACAATCCTATACACAACTGTATGATCCACATGTATCAATTATCTATAATTTTCTTAACATCCTCAATGATCTGATCCTCTATATAGACATCAGTATAGGATACAATTGACACTAATGGCAACAAGGATATGTTGACATCAATGACAACACCTCCTTAGCCACATATTTGCAACAATCTCCCCTTTTGTCATTGATGGCAACATATGATGTGAAAAATTAAATTCAACCACCAAGACAGAAACTTCTCCTCCTTTCCTTTTTGACTTCTGCAATTACTTTTTTTTACTACTCCCCCTATCCGCATGTATCAATTATCTATAATTTTCTCAATATCCTCAATGATTTGGTCCTCTATATAGACATCAGTATAGGATACAATTGACACTAATGACAACAAGGATATGTTGACATCAATGACAACACCACCTTAGCCACATATTTGCAACAATCTCCCCTTTTGTCATTGATGCAAACATATGATGTGAAAAATTGAATTCGACCACCAAGACAGAAACTTCTCGTCCTTTCCTTTTTGACTTCTGCGATTACTTCTTTTACTACTCCCCCTTACACTAGCAACTAGTTTTTCACATGACTTCTCTCCCCCTTTGACATCAATGGTAAAGGGCACATATTTTCTATATTTTCTCCCTTTTGCTTCAGACTAATTCCAAAATTTGTCTACTGACTACTCCCCCTTTGAGTAGTACCTCATTTATATCAATCTAGACCATAGGATATGAATGTGAGTTCCATTGGACTGATGCACTTTAGTGCATCTTAGTTCTAATCAGAAGGGGTAATAACCCCTAACTTCTCTCTGAGATACTCAAAAGTATCCTTGGGAAGAGGCTTGGTGAAAATATCTGCAATCTGATCCTTTGAAGACACAAACTCCAACTTGACTTCATTCTCATTTACCTTCTCTCTCAACAAATGAAACTTGATGGATATATGCTTTGTCTTAGAATGCAACACCTGATTCTTTGAGATACTTATATCACTTGAATTGTCATAGAAAATTGCGACTAGCTCCTCAAACACAACTCTGATGTCCTTCAGCATTGGTTTCATCCATAGAACTTGAGAACAATTATTTGTTGCTTCTATGTACTCTGCCTCTATAGTGGATAGAGAAATTTCCTCTTTCTTTTTACTCATCTAAGATACAAATCTTCTTCCCAAGAAGAATGCATCGCCACTAGTACTTTTCCTATCATCATCTCCTATCCAATCAGCATCTATGTATGCATGAAGAGTGAAGTCACCATCCTTTGGATACCACAATCCATAATCAATTGTCCCTTTGAGATATCTAAAAATTCTTTTGAATGCCATAACATGGGATTCTTTTGGATCAGCTTGAAATCTGGCAACAAGTCCAACTGCATTCATGATGCCTAGTCTAGTCTCAATTAGATAAAGCAATCCTCTAATCATTGACCTATATCTTATCTAATTTGCCTTGGGAGAGTCATCATCTTTGCTCAACTTACATCTGGTTGCCATAGGAGTACTTACTAGTTTTGAGTATTCCATTCCAAACTTCTTCAACAATTGTTTGACATACTTGGACTGAGATATGAAGATGCCTTTATGTGTTTGAACAATTTGTAGACCTAAGAAGAAGTTCATCTCACCAAACATTAACATTTCAAACTCACTTTTCATCTGATCAACAAATGTCTTGCACATGCAATCATTTCCACCAAAAATGATATCATCAACAAAGACCTCAATAATTAGAATACCCTCATGATGAATCTTGAAGTACATGTTACTATCAGCAGTTCCTTTGCTAAATCCTAGATTAAGTAAATGCTTATCCAATCTAGCATACTAGGCTCTTGGAGCTTGCTTGAGACCATACAAAGCTTTTCTCAATCTACAAACCATATATCCCTAGTCAGACAACTGAAACCCTTGGGTAAAAGCACAAAGTTTTGTCACACCTTTAGCCAACTTATCAGTACAAGTGAATTTAAGTATTTCTAACTAAAAATCAATTTTGGTCAAATAGATGATCTTGTAAGATTCATTCTAGCTAAGTTAGATATGTCCACAACTTTTCCAAGGAAAATTGTTGGCCAAATGCATATGTAGCACCACTATGAGGCCAATTTACCAAAAAAATAAAATTATTTGAAAAATTTGATATTTCAACAACTTCTACTCGTGTCAATAATATTTTTTAAAAAATATAAAGATACACTTTTGTAGATCTATAAGTTTAGTTTTCAATATATATATATATATATATATATATATATATATATATATATATATATATATATATATATTAATTATTATTTATATTTTCCTTTCTATTTTTACTAAAAGTAGGTTATGAGCACAAAACATTAGGTCGATTACCATGTCAAGGAAAAATAGTAAAACTTATTAAAAAAATAAAAAAAATATGATGCACTAGATAAAAGAATCTATATCAAGATGGTATAATTTTTTTCTATTTTAGATAAATAGTTAATATGAAAGTTGACATCAAATGGAAACAACTACATTTTAATACGTGCACATTTTATTATTTATTTAAAAATATATATTTATCAAAATTGGAAAAAAAATATGTCCATGCACTAAAGTTTCAAGTTATAAATACACAAAAAAAAATTGAAGAAAAAAAAAAAATTTACTATATAAAGATTGACGTCTCATGTCACTTCATTTTTCAGCATTTTATCAACAACTAAATTATAGCGTCAATTTATTAAAAACTATATTCAAATAATTTTTTATATTTTTTTAAAATATACAAACATAAAATATACTAAAAAATAAATATTTTATTAGTTACATCATTTCAAAATTCAAAACATATATGTCACTTTTTAGTGATTCAAGTTTAAAAGTTGGATCAATGTTGTCTATTTCCTTTATAAAAGTGTGACACATATTTATGCTTTTACCCCCTTCCGATTGTTTAATGTAGACTTCTTCCTCTAAATATCCATTTAGAAATGTTGCTTTGACATCTGTTTGATAAACATTGAAATCTTTGAAGGGAGTAGAAGAAAGAAATAATCTGACTGCCTCTATCCTTGCCACTGGAGCAGAAGTTTCTTCAAAATCAATTCCTTCCACTTGAGAGTAGCCTTTACATACCAATCTTGCCTTGTTTCTTACAACATCACCTTCTTCATTTAGCTTATTCCAAAAGACCCATTTAGTTCCAATCACATTCTTGTCCTTAGGTCTAGGAACAAGATCCCAAGTGTGATTCTTTTCAATTTGCATTAATTCTTCTTCCATTGCCTTCAGCCAATTTTCATCATTGTAAGCTTCATTTACTGAGTTATGTTCAATCTTTGAAATCAAACAAATCTCTTCTTGATCTTCAACAACTCTTCTCCTAGTTTGAACACCTTTTTTTTTTCTCCTATGATTTGATCTTTAGGATGATTCATTCTTACATACCTGGAAGTTTTGGGAAATATTTGAACTTCTGCTTCTTGAACTTGTTCTTCATCTCTTTTACTAATTTCTGGTGTTACTAGATCAATCTAGGTTTGGATTTGAACTTGTCTTCCTTGACTTTGACCTTCTTCTTGATCATCTGAATCATATCAACAATACCTAGAATGTCCTTGTTTGCTTTCATCAACTTTAACATTAGCACTTTCAACATTCTTTCTTAATGTTTTGTTGAAGCACTGGTAGGCCTTACTTTGATTTGAGTATCACAAAAATATTCCTTTATCACTTCTTGATTCAAACTTGCTTAAATCCTCATCTCTTTTGATATAACATTCACTTCCAAAAACTTTTAAATATCTCAGAGTAGGAGGATGACCAAACCATAGTTCATAAGGAGTCTTACTAGAATTTCCTTTGATCTGCACCTAGTTAAGAGTGTAGACAGTAGTACTCACAACTTCCCTCCAATAAATTTGAGGAACATTTATCTCCATCATCATGGTCCTAGTAGCTTCTTGAATGGTCTGGTTCTTTCTTTCCATGACTCCATTTTCTTGAGGAGTCCTAGGAGCTGATAACTGTCTTTTTATTCCATGCTTTTCATAGAAATCATCAAACTTATTGGAAGTGAATTCTCCACCTCTGTCAGATCATAGACACTTCAATTTCCCACCAATCTCATTTTCACCAATCATCTTGAACACCTTAAACTTATCAAGAGCTTCTGATTTTTCTTTTAGGAAAGTTACCCACATCATCCAGGAGTAATCATGAATCAACAACATGAAATTTCTATCTCCTTGCACACTCCTAATTCTGGCAAAACCATAGAGATTAGTATGTACTTGTTCCAATCTCTCACTTGAACCTTGTTCCTTACTTTTGAATAAAATTTTACTTTGTTTGCCCAATTGACATTATGTATACTGTTGATGGTGGTTTTAGCACACAACAATGCATGTGTGATTGTTGGTTTCACATCTCTCTTGAAAAGCATCCTACCCTAGGCAAGACTACTCCAAGGATATTACAACTAGGTCTTAGCTTGTTTGGAATCTCTCAATTGGTATGTTCTAGCTGTGCCTACAAGGGGTCTTACATGCAATATGGAAATCTTTAGGTTTGGGGCAGCAAATACGCATAAACCCTTTTATGATTTTTAACTGATAAACAAGATGAAGTGCTACTGTAACTCCTATTCTAACAACTATCAATGGTTTTAAAGAAAATACAAAAGATTAGGGTTTTAGAAGAATCCTAAGTGACATTCACAATGTACAGGTCATCTTTAGTAGAAAAATACTCTTAAACTTTTAACCAGCTTCCTAAGTTACCAAACTAAAATGGGTGTTACAGTGCTACAGAAAATGATGCTATCTTAAATGGAGGTCAATAGATTTTTAGATTACATTCATTTGATAAATACCCAACAAACAGCGCAATTTAACTTATGAAGTGCAATTGAACTTGAGCACAAACGATCAACCCAAACTAACTTTACATAGTTATCTACCATCAGCAAATTATTAAAAGTATGGACTTAGAGTATTCATCAGATACTATAGCAAACCATGAACATTATAAAAGAACAACTAACTAACTAGGGGAGAGAAAGAAGCGAACTATGAAAACCAAAATGAGCCAACACAAGACACAAATTCTCAGAATTACTGTAGAAACTTACTTTGTATTACTTCAAATGGCATAGAGTCAATAATTCAGTATCAAAATCCCTCTTACAAACAAAGGAAATGGTAGCCCTTTATATAGAAAAGTAGCATACCGAGTTTTCAAATGAATTGTAGAGATTAACTTGACATTGATGGTCCATATTGTAGGAGTTAAGGACAACACTGAGAGGGGGGGTGAATCAGTGTTGTGTAAATTCTTTAATCTTTTTCAAACTTTAACTTTCTAAGCACAAGGAATGAATGATACCTTTGATTTGTCAAATACATATGCACATGACTATGAATGCAGAAAGAGAATAAAACTTCATAAGTAAATTGAACACACACAAGGAAGATCAATATGAATCATAACACAAGATATGCACGAGTGGAAAACCCATCAGGGTAGAAAAACTACTCCAGAATTGCCTCACTGGCTTAACTGAAAAACATGCCTCACTGGCAATACAAATTGTCTCACTGACAAATATTAAGGTCACACTGACCTATAAGCCTCACTGGCTAATACAATTGCCTCACTGGCAAACCAAATCACCAATAGAAGTTATAAACCAAATCAGAGGGATACTTTGTTTCCATTCAATACAAATATATGTCTGTCAAATATTCATTCTATTCAATATGACATCTCAACAATCCTTTATTCTGATCCAATCAACACTGCATTCTAACAACACTGCATATCAAATGTGTATTCTAATCCAACACTTCACAACACTGTATGTTTCATCTCTATCCTTCTTAATTCAATCATCAATGCACCTGGAAACAAAATTTATACAAGTTGAATGTCTTTTCACTGCCTTGGAACCTTTCACATTCCTTCATAAATTTCTCCTTCAGATCACATAAATTTCGCAACAAGACTTTTGAAATTTCACTTCTCTGCAAAAACACATTTGCTTTTCTCCTGCAAATAAACTCTTCAATTTTTGATTCACATTCCTTAAAAAAATTCATGATTTTATATTCAAATCCATTGTCTTCATGTAATTTTGTCAATCTGCCTTTAAGATAAAATAAAATCTCTCTTATTCGTATCTTGTAACAAATCATCTTCAAGACAAACCCTTCATCTTCCCTGCAAAAAAAAATTTCCTTTGTCTTCAAAAAATTTAATCAATCTGCTCCTAAGAGAAATAATATCTTCTTCACAAATTTCATCTGCCCCTGTTTATTTTTCTCCTCAGATCCAAAAGAAAAAATTTGTCAATTTTCCTCATAAAAATCCATCATAAATCTTCTCAGAAAAATATATTCTTCACACAAAAAAAACTCTTCAAAACATCTTCTACAAAAAAATTAGTCTTCAAATTTTTCATCCAATCTGCCTTGTAAAAAAAATCTCCTCTAATGTCATTTCTTTAAATTAGAAAAAATAATTTCTAATATAAGATCCACTAATCACCAATTAAAAACTCACAATTTAGAATCCATTAAATTGGTATAGGCTGATCACTTAATGTTTAAGTAAAGTTTCTAAAAAGAAACTAAAGCCTTAAAAGGCTTAGGGAACAACATCCTAAATACATATTATGCTCCCCTAGCTTTTTGACTTACCTATAGGAGTCAATGCAATTTTTAAATAAATCCATTTTAAGTATGAATCGGGGGCTCCAAAAGAAAACTCCAAGGCATCAGGCCTTTTCAACCACTTGATTTTCCTGCCCATCATTCATTTAAACATAGCATTTGATATGCTTTGGCGCTCACACAGTTTTAAAAACAAACTTGTGTCATCGGTAAAGGACTTTAGAAGCCCGGTCATACACATGACCCCGAACCCCTCTAGTAGGTCATCACTTAAGTGATGACCTGTAAATACAGGTCACTTTCAAAATATAACAAAAGGTTAAAACAAACTTATGATAGTTTTAGCCTTTGAAACTTACAATGCTATTGTCATATCTTGCTAGAGATTTTGTAGTATAACTTTCTTAAAACAAGACCCAACTTGGAGGCTCCACTAAAAAAATAGATCTGAGCAAGAACTTGTCTAATCCAACACCTGCCAAGAAGAAAAAAAATAGAATGATGAACCTCAAGACAACATCATTATATGATCATCTACCAATCTGAAGATGATGATCAAGGTGACCTCACTTTCTGCAAGATTTGTCAACATATCTCATGATCAATTTTTAAGCCACAATGTACCTTATAAAGAACAAGTGCATCAACATAAAAAAAACTGAGGCCACCATCACTAAATATTAACATTGTCATGTCATGTAGTAACCTCCTAACTGATTCAACTTAACTCCCAAGTAACTCATCATCATGAAGTAATATCTCAACTCCTCAAATCAACTCCAAGCAACATGAACTAATGAAAGTCATCAATTCACACTGTATAACTATGGATGATATAAATCACCTTGAAACTTCACTTACCAAAGGACATATGAAGACATATTGAAGGTCAAACCTGATCATACAAGTCCTGAAGACATCAAACAAATTGAGAACACATTACCTCTTGTTACTGATTATAACTGATACATTCTTGGAGATTTGAACATATGATGCATAATGTAACCTATGAACACTTGGTTTCTCTTATCTAGAAGACTTCCTGAAAGAATCTTGTGCAACCTAAATTATCATAACTTCAAGTCTGACATCCTTGATCAACTGAGATCTTATTTGAGGTCTTTTTGAACAACAAGCAACTATCTTCTCCTAATGTCTTGCAATAACTATTTGTAACTTTGCAACATCAACTTTTGGCATCAATGACAACCTGTTACCATCAATCTCCCCCTTTGTCATTGATGGCAAAACCATCTGATTGCAATTTTCTTTCTCCCCCTTTTTGACATCTGATGACAAAGACAAAAAAATTTCTTCCCCAAAAAAACTTTGATACCACTTGTCTTTGAAGGCACTGAATGCAATTTTGCTAAATTTATCATCTGAAGTACTATCAACAACCATTTGCTTCCACAAATCACTGCTCATAAAAATTTCTGGAAAACATCTCTGTGATAAACACTGACAAGCATTGATCCATTTCCTGAATTAGTCCTGAAGCAACTGAAGAATACCACCTAATTACTGACATTCAACCTTCCATGCAAAAAAAACAAAACACCTTTTGACATCATAATCAACTTTTCTTGTATCAATGTAAAAACAACAAGCTCTCAGCAAGATTATTATGACATCCTTGTAATGAACCATTTTCATTAGGTCAAACAAATCTCTGAAACATAATATCACTTTTTGACATAAAACCAATATGAGAATGAAGAAGACATAACTCATGACATGATGACCACTTTTGATAAGATCTTTTCAAATCTCCCATGATAGTGACAACTCAATCCTCTGATTAACTCCCCCTGAGAACAACTCCACTTAAAGTTGTTATAGCATGATCATAACCATTATAATCATATTGAATTATGAATACTTTGAAGACATAAACTTCTGTTAACCTTTTAACAAGTAATGGTTTATGATGATAACAAGCCTGAAGCCAACATATGACAAACCTTTTTGAACATTACCACCTGCTATTGCTGATTCAAAACATACCTTTAACTTCTTCTGATGAAATGAAGATATTACCATTAATATCATAGCTTGAAGAACACTGTCTAAAACAAATTAGAGAGAAAGATCATCAATGAAACATCAGAAACTCCTTAACATATCTAGTTTATCATCTTCTTTTGATATTATCTTCAAATCACCTGAAAGCTCCAAGACACATGTCATAACACAACAAAGTAAAAGATATAATCATCAAATTATCATCTTGCAACCAAACTATTCTGAGACCTTTTCTGTCATGGCAAAGAATGAAGACCAACTGAACTAACCTCCTGTTCTACACAAGACACCACATCTGAAACATACTGTATTATACAAGAACTACTACCTCTTGACTTTGTCATTCAAACAAACTGCATCTGCAACAACACTTTGCACAAATCAGAAACAAAGATAATTGTTATGAATTGCACTTTCATTTTCAGCCACCTTAGCCAACACATGCTAATTTTCTGATAAGAGCCTTTTGAGAGCATCTCAAGCTCTTTGCTCTGACAAGCATGATCACACAGAACTGCAACACAATTTTTAAATACCAACATGATATCAAGTCACAACAACATCAACCTCTTTGTGTAGAGAGCATCTGAAACACCTTTTCAGGATAATGAGCCAAAGAACATCTGAAACACTATCACATACTAAACATCAACTTTGTTAGCAACATCATAATCAACTATTTCAAAGCATGGTAAGAATGATAGACAGACAAGATCATCAAATCAAATGGTCTCCTTCCTGAAACTTCTTGGGGTTAACTGATAGAACATTTGATACCTCCCCCTTACTTCATGCTATGTTATGCAAAAGATGAAATGACTTGTGCAAGATGCACAAGCTTAGATTCTGACTTCTCTTTTCTTTCTTTCTGCTTCCAAATTTTCACAGGTGCTTTCTTTCTCCAAACCTTTTCTATTTCTTTCTGTTTCTAACCTATCAAATTAGATGATGCAGATGATGCTTTTCTGCAACTAAATGCTTTGTGACCAGGAGAATTGCAATTATAACAAACTATATCATAATCAAATGACTGATAGTATCTTTGAGAACTTATGTTAGACTTCCATGCAGAATCATACCTTTTACAATTTCTTTGTATATGTCCAACATGATTGCACTTGTAACAAATAAGGTTAGTATTCCTTTTGCAATCAACTACTTTATGACCAAAATGATTACAAGTATAACAGTAACCATTAAATGAATAGTTATACCTGTACATGTATGCTTGTCTAACAGGAGCACTTCTTCTGAAATTTCTTCTTCTTTGATTATGCATTTTGTTTTCAGTGGCAGTATTCAAATCAATCTTCTCTCTGGGAGTCTCTCTGACTTTTGAACATTCTCCTTCTTCAAATCCTAATCCAGTTGTGTCATTATACTGCTTCTGTTTGCCCAACAACACATGTAACTTGCTTGTGCTTTCTTCAAACTCCTGATACTTCTTAGATAAAGTCTTCAGACTATCATAATCTTTTCTGAGTTTGATAATTTCTCCCTCTAGTTTTAGATTCTCATTCCTTCTAACTTCAAGGTCAGATATTGATACATCAGCTATCCTCTTAGCTTCTTCAATTTCTGTCTTCAATCTAGCAATTAGTTTGTCAGAATCATCAATATATGTCTTTAAACTAATAATCTGACATCTGGCCTCTTCGAGATCTGTAGAAACAATTTCAAGTTCTGAAAGTGCATTGAATTTTGATTCTCTTTCTTGTTGCAACTGCAAGTTTAGTTTCTGATTCTCTCTCTTATACTTCTTGAGCTCACTCAGGGCATATATAAGCTCTCCTTCCATATCAATCTCACAATCTTCTTCATCATCATCACTTGTGATGCTGGCTTCTTCTAAATCAAATTGGGATTGAACATCAACTCCTTCATTTGAAAGTTTCCTTTCATGGTCACTCTTCTCAGATAATAAGTTGTTTTCTTCCTCAGGTGCACTACCTTGATAAATTTTTATCAACTTTTTCCAGACATCCTGAGCTGTTTCACACTGCACCACTTTACAAGAAATATCATTAGATAAACCAGATAAAATAACCTTCTTGGCTATATGATTGCAATTAATAGCCTCTTTGTTATTTGTAGAGTTAGAATATCCATTCTCAACAGACATCCATATATCATATCCTAAAGAGGATAAATAGGCTTGCATTCTCATACACCAAACTGAAAAATCTAAACCATTAAACAAAGGAGCATCTGAAATCTTTTCTTCTAATACAATACCAGACTTAACATGGAGAACATCTTTATCAACTGAATTTATATCAACATCTGAATTTGATATGGATAATGTCTTTTGTGTCTTTTGACCAGAATGATGCTTAAGATTTCTCATGTTCTTATTTCTCCTACACTTACCCATTGAACTCCACACACAAGACCTACCCAAGCTGATTAAGCTGTAGAAGGGAAACTGGCTCTGATACCAATTGTAGGAGTTAAGGACAACACTGAGAGGGGGGGTGAATCAGTGTTGTGTAAATTCTTTAATCTTTTTCAAACTTTAACTTTCTAAGCACAAGGAATGAATGATACCTTTGATTTGTCAAATACATATGCACATGACTATGAATGCAGAAAGAGAATAAAACTTCATAAGTAAATTGAACACACACAAGGAAGATCAATATGAATCATAACACAAGATATGCACGAGTGGAAAACCCATCAGGGTAGAAAAACCACTCCAGAATTGCCTCACTGGCTTAACTGAAAAACATGCCTCACTGGCAATACAAATTGTCTCACTGACAAATATTAAGGTCACACTGACCTATAAGCCTCACTGGCTAATACAATTGCCTCACTGGCAAACCAAATCACCAATAGAAGTTATAAACCAAATCAGAGGGATACTCTGTTTCCATTCAATACAAATATATGTCTGTCAAATATTCATTCTATTCAATCTGACATCTCAACAATCCTTTATTCTGATCCAATCAACACTGCATTCTAACAACACTGCATATCAAATGTGTATTCTAATCCAACACTTCACAACACTGTATGTTTCATCTCTATCCTTCTTAATTCAATCATCAATGCACCTGGAAACAAAATTTATACAAGTTGAATGTCTTTTCACTGCCTTGGAACCTTTCACATTCCTTCATAAATTTCTCCTTCAGATCACATAAATTTCGCAACAAGACTTTTGAAATTTCACTTCTCTGCAAAAACACATTTGCTTTTCTCCTGCAAATAAACTCTTCAATTTTTGATTCACATTCCTTAAAAAAATTCATGATTTTATATTCAAATCCATTGTCTTCATGTAATTTTGTCAATCTACCTTTAAGATAAAATAAAATCTCTCTTATTCGTATCCTGTAACAAATCATCTTCAAGACAAACCCTTCATCTTCCCTGCAAAAAAAAATTTCCTTTGTCTTCAAAAAATTTAATCAATCTGCTCCTAAGAGAAATAATATCTTCTTCACAAATTTCATCTGCCCCTGTTTATTTTTCTCCTTAGATCCAAAAGAAAAAATTTGTCAATTTTCCTCATAAAAATCCATCATAAATCTTCTCAGAAAAATATATTCTTCACACAAAAAAAACTCTTCAAAACATCTTCTACAAAAAAATTAGTCTTCAAATTTTTCATCCAATCTGCCTTGTAAAAAAAATCTCCTCTAATGTCATTTCTTTAAATTAGAAAAAATAATTTATAATATAAGATCCACTAATCACCAATTAAAAACTCACAATTTAGAATCCATTAAATTGGTATAGGCTGATCACTTAATGTTTAAGTAAAGTTTCTAAAAAGAAACTAAAGCCTTAAAAGGCTTAGGGAACAACATCCTAAATACATATTATGCTCCCCTAGCTTTTTGCCTTACCTATAGGAGTCAATGCAATTTTTAAATAAATCCATTTTAAGTATGAATCGGGGGCTCCAAAAGAAAACTCCAAGGCATCGGGCCTTTTCAACCACTTGATTTTCCTGCCCATCATTCATTTAAACATAGCATTTGATATGCTTTGGCGCTCACATAGTTTTAAAAACAAACTTGTGTCATCGGTAAAGGACTTTAGAAGCCCGGTCATACACATGACCCCGAACCCCTCTAGCAGGTCATCACTTAAGTGATGACCTGTAAATACAGGTCACTTTCAAAATATAACAAAAGGTTAAAACAAACTTATGACAGTTTTAGCCTTTGAAACTTACAATGCTATTGTCATATCTTGCTAGAGATTCTGTAGTATAACTTTCTTAAAACAAGATCCAACTTGGAGGCTCCACTAAAAAAATAGATCTGAGCAAGAACTTGTCTAATCCAACACCTGCCAAGAAGAAAAAAAATAGAATGATGAACCTCAAGACAACATCATTATATGATCATCTACCAATCTGAAGATGATGATGAAGGTGACCTCACTTTCTGCAAGATTTGTCAACATATCTCATGATCAATTTTTAAGCCACAATGTACCTTATAAAGAACAAGTGCATCAACATAAAAAAAACTGAGGACACCATCACTAAATATGAACATTGTCATGTCATGTAGTAACCTCCTAACTGATTCAACTTAACTCCCAAGTAACTCATCATCATGAAGTAATATCTCAACTCCTCAAATCAACTCCAAGCAACATGAACTAATGAAAGTCATCAATTCACACTGTATAACTATGGATGATATAAATCACCTTGAAACTTCACTTACCAAAGGACATATGAAGACATATTGAAGGTCAAACCTGATCATACAAGTCCTGAAGACATCAAACAAATTGAGAACACATTACCTCTTGTTACTGATTATAACTGATACATTCTTGGAGATTTGAACATATGATGCATAATGTAACCTATGAACACTTGGTTTCTCTTATCTAGAAGACATCCTGAAAGAATCTTGTGCAACCTAAATTATCATAACTTCAAGTCTGACATCCTTGATCAACTGAGATCTTCTTTGAGGTCTTTTTGAACAACAAGCAACTATCTTCTCCTAATGTCCTGCAATAACTATTTGTAACTTTGCAACATCAACTTTTGGCATCAATGACAACCTGTTACCATCACATATTACATCAATAAATACAATTATAACAGCTCACATCAATTTTCAGATTACATTTTGTCTTCTATGAAAAAGATGAAAAATAGCCCCCAGATACATTGAATCTAGTTAATTTGACTAGCCAACTCAATATACTAGTAGAAAAGAACATTTTATCTAAGCAAGATAAAGACAAAATAGAGTCACATGCTGCCCTGAATATAGCAATTTACAATTATGATAGGATTACATCCTTAGAATATTCAAAATAATATCAGGATTCTTTGTCTAAGTCAATTTTGTCTTCATTGGCTAGCCAGTTATGATAAGTCAGCCACACATCAAGTGTAGGATTAATCTCAGATGAATCTGGGTCCTTTAAATGATTTGTCCTGTAGTCAAACATCTCCAGCTGTTGACTAAATTTGCTGTATATTTTTTCTATCTCTGCACCCACTTTGTGAACTGCCTTGAATTTGGCTCTAAGGTCACTTGCCTTGTCCAGTCTATCCTCCATATTGAGCGTGGCATCTTCAAAAATTACCTTATGTAACTTATCTTTGCATTTTTTGATATCGAATGGGGTATAATCACCGTAGGATGCTTCCCTGCAATCCTTCAAAGAGTCATTGATATCATATATAATTGACCTCAGCTCTTCATCAGCTAGCTTATATGCTTCTTTTATATTCTCAAAAATTTCCTTCCTCAATAGCAGTTGTTGATATCATTCAATGGCCTTGGGTAGCTGATTCCTAGTTAAAATATTCTCTACAACTAGAGTTTGGGCAGGCAATTCTCTGATGCTCTTTATCCAATAATACATATGTGAATAGTATTCATCGAAGGAATCACACTCTTTGCGCAAGTCTTTCCATTTCTTGTGTACTTGAGCAGAGACACTAATGGTTTCACATCCCATCTCAAAAACTCTTAGTAACCAATTCTATGTACCTTGGGACTTTGATCTTACCTCACCCAATCTAGCCATTTCATCAGTAGACAGGAAAGTGGGTATTGTCCTTATATCTCATCCTACATCTACTGGCTTTACCAAAAACTGGAGCATGTGTGAAGTTCTTCATTTTGTTGTTTCAAATCCTTCTTGGACATTTCATCTTTGTCCAATTGTTCCAAATTGATGTGATCGAGTCTTTAAAATCATCCACTCCTTGAGCATGAGTGGCTGGTCCTAGATCAACTATAGATATTGTGTAATCCTCCACCCTGACTTGTTCTTTTGCTACATCAGCTGGTGAGACTACTATTTCTGCTATTCTTGATCCTGATTCATTCTTATAGATTCTTGAATATATCTTAGCCTTCTTCTGCTTCTTAGGCTTTTGAGCCTGTGATAGGATCATACTTATATCAAGCTGCATTACTTCTACTTGTGGCTTAGGATATGTTATTCTACCTTGCAGCCATTCAAGTGTAGAAGATTTGTTTACTTCAGTAGCTCCATCCTTATCAATTATAGCTAGCTCTTTGGGTGGTTCTTGCTCTTGCTCTGGCTCTTCATTCTCCTCTGGACTTATCTCTTCTTCCTTTTCTTCTTCTTGGACCAAGTTCTCCAGATTTGTCATTGTAGTTTCTTGTGTAGACTTAAAAACTTCCTCTATTTGATCTTTGCCTAGAGGACTATCTGATACATCAATGAATTCCACATTGGCTGAAGGTTCATGGAAGTCTTTATCACTCACTTCAGCCAATATATCTTTCTCCTCCTCAAATGTTGTTTAAGGCTCATGTAACCCCAACTCTGCACATACTTTCTCAATCCTAGGCAGCAGTGGTACTGCCAATGAATTTGCAAGCATTTGTGAAATAGGGACATCAGAGGATATGGCTAAGGAAGGTGCATTGGCTTATGTCAAGTTGGCCAAGACCAAGGATAAGGAGGACGAAATGACAAGAGGTGAAGGAAAGGGTAGTGAAGGTAGAGAAAGAGGGGGTAAAAGGATAGTAGAAATGGGAGGTAATGGTATTTGAGTGGAAAAAGTAGAAGATGTAAGTGCAGTTATAGTGGAAGGACATGAAGTGGAAATAGTGGAAGAGATAGGGCTACTAGGGGTGCTGGAAGAAATTGCTATTGAGTAGGAAGTAGTAGTAATGGTAGAGGTAAGAGAGGTGGAAGGAGATGTTTCTTGAGTTATGGAGGCTGAGGTTATGGGTGAAATGGATGCAGCAGAGGAAGGAGTAATGGAAGGAGAAGTGGCAGTAGAAATAGCAGGGGTTGTGACAGCAGTGCCCACACTTTGGGTAGTAGGAGGTTGGGCAGTTAGAGGATTAGAGTCTTTCTTGGTTGTATTATCCTCCTTACTAACTTATTTGACTTTCACCTTCTTGGCCTTAGAGCTTTATCTAGAACCACTTGGCATATCTCTTTTCTTGGAGGCCCTTGTCCTAGTAGAGGGAGGTTGATCTTTCTTTTGAGGATACTTAGCAGATGGCTTCTTCATCTTCTTTTCTTTTTCAACCAGAGATGTATGTTCTTCACTATCTAACTTCTATTTCTTAGCTGGCTCTGCCTCATTTGTGACATGAATTAGCTCATCCTCTTCTCCCCCAGAGTCCTTATCTGAATCTAATGCTGTATAAGTGAGCTAAACTCCTTGTTCTTCTATAGCAGCCACTTGAGCTCTTACCCAGGACTTACTTAATCTAATTGGTTCCCTCATAACAATATTCAGGGAACTCTCTTCTGCATTTGTCCAATTTGGTAATGGGATAGGCCGATGGTACTGAGCCTCCCATGGTCCCCTGACCATAACATTTTCATCATCCTACAACTGGTCTGGCACTGCCATAAGGTGAAACTTCGTGATAAACTCTAGAGGTAGCCTTGAATGTGCTTTCTTCATGATCTCATAGTCATCGGGACAATTGGCCCAAAAATATCCAATGTGCATTTTGTGGAAGAGCTTCTTGCTTATGAATCTTTCCATCACTCTATTTGGATCAAAATGACCCCTTGCATTATAGTAGTACAAATTTAGGAGCTGAAGCTCTTTATCAGAATGTTCTACTGATGCCAAAGAAGGGCATGCATAAATCCCCTTGCCAAACTTGATGGGAAATTGAACATTAGTTCTATGCAAGTGTTTAACCTTCTCAGCATAGGGTATTAACTGTTTAGATAGCTCCATAAATACTATCTTATCATCAGGATACCTAGGAAGTTTGTAGGTCATCCCAATGAAGCCTTGTACCCTTAAATATGTAAATTTCTCAAACTAAATGTACCATCTACCATATTTGGTTACTTCATTCATGGCCTCAGTGGATATCCTTAAGGCTATGTTACCCTGCAACATTCTAGCTATATACATCGTGAAAGCATCATTCACTCTTTTAAAATGTATTAAGGATTGAGAAGAGGTTAGTTGCGAGTAGCATTCATACACCTTTATCTAAGTTTGCTCATCATTCCCGACTTCTCCAATTTTGGATAGCCCAACATAGTGATTTCTCCTTACCAATGCATAAACAACATAGGATGTCCATCTGAAGTACCTCTTGTCCTTGAAATGATTGAAGGTATCATGAATGTTGTCGCTAAGGATCTAGGCCCAGTGGAACTTAGTCCCTTTCAATATCTCAATGATAATGATAAACATCTAATCCTCAAAAGTAGAGGCTATTGGTAGTCCATATATCCTGCTCAAGAAAGTCACCAAGTCTCCAATTTCATCATGGAAGTCACTTCTGTATAATATTATGGGAAGCTTGATGAGAGTAGACCTTCTGGTTTTGGCCCAATTGTCATTTATGTATTTTCTGCAACCTTCTACATCCTTGTTATAAGTATCCTATGATCCTTGTTTGTCTAGCATAGTCATAACCTTGTGCCAAGGAATATCAAAGGTTTCAGCTAGAGAAGGTGGGGTTAAATCAGCCAAGATATCCCCACTAGCTCTTTGAATTGTTCTTGTCATTATATCATATATGTCTGCACAAGTTGCCATGAGCTCTGCACATTGCACTAAAGTGGGGAAGGTAGCAGCTTGTGAGATACCACTATCTTTGAGTATTCTGGCCCTAAAAGTTGGGTTCGGACCGAAAACCCTCAATATAAAATCATCTAGGTCTATATGACCTAGGTCTCTATCCCCTACATCACTCCACCTAGAGTGAATCTTGGTCTCTGGAGGGATTCCTTTGAGCTCGTACTTCATAGCTTGGGCTCAAGCAGTCATTTAGTCTGCACGACTGGACCTTATAAGTTTGATACCTTGGGGAATCTTATAACGTACACCTAAGTTTAAGATGAACTTTGATAGATCTGTTATTGCTACTAACATACCTTTTGAAGGAAACTCAAATCTAACATTTATTGCAATTGTAACAACTATCATTAATGCATGCAAAGAAACATCTAATGTTGTAAGAAATTTCATGAAAATCACCATTGTCAATGCATTACAACATTAACTCTATCATTTTTAACACTTTCCCTTTAAAAAATCTTAGAAAATTTGGTTATTTGCATGTTTTGCACTACTTTGAGGGTCATCTGACCTGCAGGAAGAAAAGCGCTGAAATTGAGGTCATCTGACCTCAATGGGAAAAGTGGGCTAGTCCAACCAAAGGCTTTACTACCTTTTAAGATTTTAAATGCTTTGCATGGATTTTAGAGGTCACCAACCTCCATTGGTTGTCAAGTTAGTCGATTGTGTTTCTAGTGCAAAGCCTATCAGTGCTCTTTGTATTACTTTTGTGCAGGATTTGGTGAGGTTTGATTTGTACAAGTTTTGGTTGCTACCAACCAAGTCGGTGGGAGAGTATTACAGTGTAGGTCAGAAGAGGTTATTTTCAGCGCACAACCGATGGATTGCTTTCAGCGGGGTTTTGGGACACTACTGACTTTGCGGGAGAATTTGGGGCATACGACCAAGTCAGAGACAAGGTCTTTTAGCACAAAGTCAGCACAAGAGGCTTTCGGTGCAAAAGGTAGTTTCAAGACTAGCGGGGCTTTTAGGACCTTTTGACCAAGTCATAGAAATGTGATTTGGGCACATAGGTTAGACATCAAAGTTTTTAGTGCCAAAGGGGTCTGAGTGTGCAGCACGGGTTTTGGAGGTCTCTGACTGACTAAAAAGTGGGCTCATTCACAGGTCAGTCGAACCTCATTCTAGCGCTAAAGATTGAAAGCATCTATAGGAAATTTGTTTAAATCTTGCCCTTTTGACCTATGGTGATTTGTTCATGTTTTCACCAGAGAATCTTAGCGAGGGTTTAAATGAAAATCTATAGTCAATGTATGGAAACCCTAGCTAGAAACCCTATGAATGCTCATTTTTTAGAAAGATTTACTTGTTTATTCCAAACCCTAAAGGATATGTAGTGAAAACTCAAAAGGCAAAGTTCAAAACCCTACCTGGTAAATATGAAGGCGTGTCTAGATTATGCAAACAGGGGTGATAGCAGGTTTGAATTTGGGGTAGATCAATAGCAAAAAAGTTTAAAGTCACAAACAGAGCTCTGAAATCCTATTTAATGCAAAAAAAATGGTTTAACATAGAGGATTTGCCTATCCCTTAGTGAAATTGCCATTAATGCATAGGTGTACATCTGTTAGTTTAGGGTTTGCGCAGTTTTTCCTTAGCTCAGACCTGGCAGGGAAATTGGGTGTGTCGGACCTGATTGGACAAGACCATTTTCAGTGCTAAGACCTATAAATTCAATTGGCATAGTTTGCGGGCATTTGAGGTCCATCTGACTTGTAGGCATTTTGGCCTCATCTAACTTAGTCGGTGATTGCTTGATTTATGGCAAGTCAGAGAATGTCGATTCTAGCACAAAAGTTCGTCAAAGAGGAAATCAGCACTGAAGTTGGAGACAATGGATTTTAGTGCTAAGTTGGTTGGAAGACAATCCAATGCAAAGGTCAGACAGATAAGAATATAGCACAAGGGTTGGTTAAAGGGAAATCTAGCGCAAAAGGGCAATTCAAGGCCTTTAAAAGGAAAATAAGGATTCAACCTAGTAGATTCTTGAAGTGTTTTTTCAATACTACCTTTCAATCAAGGTCAAAATGCACTTTAACAACTTAACCACTTAGGAGATGAAAAGATCTAATTAACACCCTAAGCCAAATCAAAAGAGGGGATCCCCATTTTTGAATGGGGCATGTGTGCGAGGCACAACATATACATGCTATCTAGTTTCACAAGTCTTGGAAGATCTCTTATAGCTTGAGTGGAACTTATTTTGTCAATATTATCAAAACTCACATGACACATCCTCCTATGCCATAACCAACTTTGATCTATTTGAGAAATCAAACAAGTTTTGCCCAAACTTCTTAAATGAAAGATGTTACCTTTGGTTTGAGTACTGGATGTAATTTTAGTTTTGGAGCTTTCTAATATTCTGCATTTTCCATCCTTGAACCAGTGATCATAACCTTTGTCAACCAACTATCCAGCACTAAGAAGATTGTGTTTCAATCCTTCCACATATAGAACATCATTAGTGTTGTTCTTACCATCAAAAGAGATGGATCCTCTGCCATGAATTCTACCAGCTAGGTTGTCTCCAAATTTCACAAACTTACTCTTGTCACCAGTCATATGATGAGAGCATCCACTATCAATCACCCATTCATCCTTTTCAACAACCTGAGCAGCCAAGGCACTTTCCACATTTGTAAAGCTAGCAAATTCAGTATATATTGGATCTTCTTCTTTAATAGCAATGAACACCCAATCATTTTCCCCGTGATTAGATTTATCACGTGTGACTCCTTCTTCTCTAGCTTCTTGGACATAGTAGCAATTCTTCTAATTTCTGTATTTGTTAGGGTTTGGTTTTGAAAACCTCTCTAGACATCTTGAAGCAAAATGATCGATCTTATTACAAGCAAAACATTTAAGTGGCAACTTTCCTTCATACTTACTAGATCTTCTTGGCAACTGTTTGGCAATGAGAGCTTCAAGATCTACAGTTTCATTTTCATCATCTTCAAGATCCTTTCTTATTTTGATAAATCTACTTGATTTTTTGGAATAACCTTCATCTAGATCATATTTTTGTTTTCCATGCACACTGGCCTTGAATGCTGATTCAGATTTTGGAAGAGAGTCACCAAATTCACTGAGTTTAAAAGCTGAAATGTTGCCAATCAAGTGTTCCCTTGTTACATCTATAACAATCTCGATCTCTTCTATAGTAGCAACCTTGTGTTTGTATGAATTAGGCAAAGATCTGAGCACTTTTGCCACAATATCTGATTCTTCCAAAATTTCATTGGCAGACCTGATCCCACATACAAGGTCATCTATCTTTTGCATGTAGATTGTGATGTTTTCATTGTCACTCATTCTTAGATTTTCAAACTTTCCTCGCAAACTTTGTAGTTTGGCACATTTGACATATTTACCTCCTTCATACAAATTCTCCAACATTTTCCAGATTTCATTAGTAGTTTTTAGTCCAAAAACATTTGTCATTTCTTAATCAGTCAGGGTGCTCAATAAAGATTTTTTAGCTCAAACATTATTTTCAGCATCCTTGAGTTCATCTAGAGTTGAGGCACCTTTCTCTAGAGGTTCATACTTATCTTTGGTTATTGACCAATAGACATCACCCATGCACTATAAATAGCATTCCATATGACTCTTCCACACAATATAATTTGTTTCGTCAAATCTTGGACTATCCTTCTTGTAAGTTGACATCCTGGATCTTCCTTAAGTAGTTAAGCTTACTCCCCTTTTGAGGAACTTGGATCTAATACCAATTGTTAGAAATAGTCCAGACAACTGAGAGGGGGGTGAATCATTTGTCCCTATATTTATACTTTTAGAAACTTCTTGTGAACCAGATTAATGATGATAACATTAAAGCATTAATCAACACATGAGCATAAACAATATGAACACACAACACTATAATTTTGACATGGAAAACCTGGTTAAGGGAAAAACCATGGTGGGTGTTAGCCCACAAAAATGTGTGCCTTGTTAAAAGTACTTTAAGAAAATGGAAGGTACATACCTTCGGGCACACTGCCTAGAGCTCACTGCTCAAGAAAAAGGCTCACTGCCTGAAGAGAATTGTAGTTAACACATAAATAATGAACTAAGAAATAATATCTATGTTCATGCCAGAATCAGTCCCTTTGAAGGCTCAAAAACTTTTGCTCTTATCCATAATTTCTTCTTCACTCACTCTACACTCTATTCTTCCTTCACTCCTCTTCTGCTCTACTCTGCTTCTCATCCTTTCTTATGATTTAACTCATTTGTTAAAGGATACCTTTTGACAATTCCTCAACAAGTATTTATACACATCATCAACCTTAGAATGATCAATAAGGTTAGCTAATCTTGACCGTGAGATCTTCACATTGTTGGCCAAAACATAACCGAGACTTGAATCTTTCTCTATTAACTCACCATACTTCACAACATACTCCTTAGATCATCTGTAGCATGCTAAAACCATTTGGTCAGCCAAGAACATGGAAGAACAACAACACTGGGAAATAAATCTTTTTCAACAAGCTCCAAATTCAATGCAGACCTCCAATGCAGTAGATACACAATCTAGAAACCTCCACAAGCACAAGCAATTCAACAGAAATATCCGTACCTCTCCACATTACCAGAATCTCTTACACCTTCCTTTGGAAGCTCAAGAATACTATTCTTCCATGACTATCAGACTAGAAAGATTGCTTGCAGACCTCTAAACCATGAACCACTCGAGTTGAGGGTACACTCTAACATTCCAGACATGCCTCTAGATCTGCAAATTGTAGATTGCTAATACCAGACCAATACGGACCAGCTTCTTGCCATTCTATCAACATTGAACAACTGCAAGAGCTTGTTCTACTCAAAAGTTGATAACTTCAACAAAACTTTATGCGGACCTCTCAATTCTTAACTAGAGTACCCTCTGACAATCCTATACACAGCTATATGATCCACATGTATCAATTCTTTATAATTTTCTCAATATCCTGAACAATCTGGCCCTTTATAGACACAACAGTATAGGATACAGTTGACACCAATGGCAACAAGGATATGTTGTCATCAATGACAACACCACCTTAGGCACATATTTGCAACTTGCATAACAGGTGCAATCCTACTCGTCAGTAGTTAAGATACTATTCTTAAGGAGGGGACGCTGTAATTTCCCCCCCCTATATAGTAGACATTTGACTGTTTCATGATACCATTGATAAAAACTCTATCGCTTCAGCCCCTATTTTGATGGGTCCTTGTCCCCAAACTAGCTTATACTTTATCAAAAAATATCATGACAAAATAAATTCCTTAGAAAACCTAGAGCTTTGGTTCATTCAATCATCTAGAGTATTTGTTCCATTAGAATATATCAGTTTAGTTATCTTTTCTTCAAGATAGGGTGTATAACCTTGTTGCATTAAGAAGTTCCCATGCATTTTGTTGCCATGTTGTAGTTGTGTGGTGTTAGCAATGGAGACTTAACATTAACCATTTCTGAAAGGAAGGGAGAGCATGAGAAAAAAGAGATGCACAAGCACAATCACACCAACAAAACCTCACCTAATTACAAAATCAAAGATCCCACCACAAGTAAAATGATTTGGCACTTTATAAATAGTGTGGTTATAATTTCAACTAGCAATAGAATGCTAAGTGGACCCGACTTCAACATTTTTACAAATCCTTGTAAAGAAGCATATATTGATAATAAAATTTAGAAACAATACCAAGTAAAATAATTAGCACCATTGCCAAGTACATGAAAAAAATATCCTTTCAAAAAAAGAAGTGCCTCAATTCGAGGTTGTATGCCAAAGTTATGCATATTTAAAGTTCCCAAATTGAGAATTACACAATGTCACCTATGAGAATCTGCAAGTTTTGGACAATCCAAGCATTAAAATCATAATTCATTTGCACCAGTCTATAAAGCATAAAAAATTAACCTAAATAAGAAAAAGGTTTCTTAGAAAATGGAGGTTGGGAGCCCAAGTTATGAATCTTCAAAATTGGTCTTTCGAAAACCAAAGCTGCATCTTTGAGGGGGTAAAAAATTAAAATTCATTTTCCACCAAGCTTAGTGGAACCACCACCAAATTTGGTAATCTTCCAAATGTATAACTTAGCTAGATACTTTAAAATTTCTCCAAGATTAGAAGTTCACTAGATAAGACTAGTTGGAGCTAGTATGGAGGTCTGCTAGATACACTACCAAAGTTAGAGTGGCTAACAAATTTGATAGAATCAACTAAAAATAGGGATACCTACTAAAATTAGTAGATTCAACACCAAAATGTATAGTTGTCGAGGTAGAGTAAACATGTTTTTGAAGGCCTGAAAAGTTGAAGTGCAAGTAAATGAAATAAGGGCTAAAGAAAAGGGTAGATGGGTGGCAAAGGCCACACCCCTAATGCCCACAAAGAAGGGATTTCATAGCATCAAGAAGGGCCATAGACCTCTTAAGAGGCTACAACCTATTTTTGAGGGCTACCTCCCAAAGTTCAAGGCTTTAAGGCCTACACATGGCTGCCTTTCATAGGTACCGATATGGGGCTTGCACATGGGTAAATCCCATATAAATTTTTTTTCATTACAATAAAAAAACATGCTTTGTAATTTGACATTTTTACAATATAATTTTAAAAATTATTAATATGCAGGAATTATTTTTTCATTGTCACCTCGATATGGGTCCTAGAGGTTGTACGGTTCCCTAGCAAAATAATTTTTCCCCTTCAATCAACCTTGTACAAAATTGACAAATGGACACTTAATCTTGGGGTACAATGACAAGATTAGATTTGACCCAAAGTGCTGCTGAAATATTGGCTCAACCTGAAGTGCTATGAAATGTTGGCTCCCTATTGGATCTAGCAATGAACCTTTGACTTCAAACCCTCAAAGATCTATCTTTTGATGTTCAATTGGGACAAAACTAAAGGAAAATTTGACTATATCAGCTTCTCTAGACTCAACTGTGGGCATAGAATGTCTCTAGAAATCTCCAAGAAAACATGCAACTTGAAAGTTAAAACAAGAATCCCCTAGCATCTAGATTTTTCTACACACTTTTTTTGATTCTCTAGATCATGTGAAGATGCAAGAGAAGAGTATACTCATGTGCTTTGAAATACAACCCTACACACTTAGATTTCCAAAAGATTGCTAACCCACAACTCACAACCTCTTTGATACCATGTAATATTTGGCTAAAATTCTACCCAAGAATGTGAATGAATGAAGGAAAGCAAATCAAAAATTAGATATGAGACAAATCAACTATATTTAACTCAAAGTGAGGCAAAGCATACAATGAAAATGAGATGCTCAAATGAGAGCAAGAGGTGGGTATATATAGGATATTCCACCCATGAGACTAAAAACACAATCAATATGGGATAAAGTGAAAAAGTCCCTAAGCAAAATTAAACTAGTGTGAAGAGAGCTATGCAAAGAACTAGCGAAGAAAGAACTAGATAGTGAAATAACCTTATTCACACTAACACAAATGAAAATTGTAATATAATGACTTAACGATTAGTTATTGATGACCAAGTGATTCTTTAGTAGAGAGCCTTTGTAGATTTATTATGCTATTGTAAACAAGAATTGTAGTACATTAACAAATTTATTTAGAATTTTGTGAACTCCATGTAGCATGCTTTTTTCATTCATAGTGTGCTTGATTGCATTATGTTTGATTTTTCTCAGTGATTTGATAGTTGAAATTACATTTGAAGTCTAAATTAGAGGCTATTGAATTTCATAAGTAGCACACTATTATAGTAATTGTGCAATGTTAATCATAGGCAACTTGAATTATTCTTAGTCATATTTGCACAAAGGTAATGAAGTGAGATTAGATAACAACACATTGAACTATAATATTTATCGATTGTAAAATATTATAGTTATTTTTTACTACTGTTGAATTATAGATCATGGACCAAAGGTTTCTATAGTGAGGTTTTGTTTTTAATGTAGAGTTGACCATATACAATATTGAAAGAGCATCATCTAAAAATGAGATGCTAATATGAGAGAAAGAGGTGGGTATATATAGGATATTCCACCCAAGAGACAAAGCACAACCAATATGGGATGAAGTGAAAAAGTCCCTAAGTAAACTTAACCTAGTGTGAAGAGAGCTAAGCAGAGAACTAGATAAGAAAGAACTAGATAGTGAAAGAATTTTATTCACACTAACACAAAAAAAAATTGTAATATAATGACTTAACTATTAGTTATTGATGACCAAGTGATTCCTTAGTAGAGAGCCTTTGTAGATTTATTATGCTATCATAAACAAGAATTGTAGTACATTAACAAATTTATCTAAAATTTTGTGAACTCCATGTAGCATGTTTTTTGCATTCATAGTGTGCTTGATCACATTATGTTTGATTTTTGTTGAAGCGATTTGATAGTTGAAATTAAATTTCAAGTCTAAATTAGGGGCTATTGAATTTCATAAGTAGCACACTATTATAGTAACTGTGCAATGTTAATCATAGGAAACTTGAATTATTCTTAGTCATATTTGCACAAAAGTAATGAAGTGAGATTAGATAATAACAAATTGAACTATAATATTTATTGATTATAAAATATTATAGTTATTTTTTACTACGGTTGAATTATAGATCATGGACCAAAAGTTCCTATAGTGAGGTTTTTTTTAATGTAGAGTTGACCATATACAATATTGAAAGAGCATCATCTAAACATTCACAAAAGGGCAAGGGATTTATTTTGAATTGTAGATTTCTTCATATGTTGTATTATATTTATATTGCTTCATGAGTTTAAGGAATGCCTAAGGGAATAGAGTAGGTAGGAAGGTCATCAACCATGAAGTTGATGAGGGTAGAGTATAGAATAATGTCACTCCTATAGATTACTCCCTTCAAGAATGAGATAATACCATCACGGACAAATATGGATTGTTGGGAAAGAATCAAATCTTGGTATCACATTTTATATAGACTCTACATGTATCTCATCAACCTTCATCTTATAAAACATAAGATCTTGCCCTATTGCTTATCATCCATTTTTCTCCAATGCTTTTGCTTTGATTATTTCATGGTGGTATCTGACCATCCTCACAAATTTTGAATTTGTGCCACTTTGGTGAAAGAATTCTAAGGATCTTGAATGGACCACATAAGGCATATGGAAGGAGGGTGGTATATGACCTTATTCTATCTTTTATACAAAAACAAAATAAAAAAATCAATTTCTATATTGATCACTAAACAAAATAATACATTTCTATATTTGATGACTTTCCTTAACCTCAACAAGATCCAACCATCTGATGGCAAGTTTTGAATAAGTCTATCATGACATTGTTGTTAGAAAGTAAGTAGTATCAACATTTGAGCCCCTCTCCATCCATCTTGCCTATCACTTATATTTACAACCTTTCTAGAAAATAATTTATGTAATTAACTTAGAATAGATAATAGAACCAATCTAATCATCTCTAAAGAGTTTAAAACGAAAAGATGTAAAATAAAACCTTCAGCTATAGTGAGGAAATGACTTATAAAATTAACAAAATCTAAGAGAAATGACCTCTTCATCTTTAAACCTCAATTACAAATCATTGTCATCATATTCCAAATTGGAATTATTTGGTTTTATAGTAATACAGCCATGGTCAAATGCCATAATTTAATATTTTAGTATTTACACTTGTGCTTAAAATTTGAACCACAACGACATTACCAAAGCTTGCCATGATTTTCTCATTGGTATGTTAATCCCGTCTCACAACAAATTATTTATTGCATTTGGAGCTCATAATAAGTTTGGTTTCATACTTCTATTTTTAGTGTGTCTAAATCTTGTGGATGTCCTTTAATGGTTTTACACAAGGATGGTGAATGTTGTTTCTGTATCCCTCTATGTAGTATCATGGTTCCATGTGACATCCAAGGTAATGGAGACATTGTTCAACGTGTATGCTAAGATACAATGGATTTCTTCATGTGTGATGGTTTTTAAACTATCTTGATGGCACATGAATCTTGTGTGGTATTGATGACTTACCTTTGTGGGTCTAAGCTCCTTAATGGTTCAATTTATGTTCACATTAGTGATGTGACATCATTTGAGTGGTGAGAAATTAATCCTAGGCTATTAGTTGATATATTTGAGTGTCTGATCCTCTTGTTTATGCACTATACACTATAGATGTTGGAGAAGGTTGTGGAATTTATCTTTACACTTGCCAATTTTGTATTTTCTTGAAAGTTTCTAAAGCCTTATCAACATATTTATTTTGTACATCTCTTACAATCCTAGTAGTCCATGATTCGAGATCTTTTTGAGGTATTCTTTCAAATAGCTCATGTTCCTTGTCTATGCTTCCATATTTTTCATACATGTCTGCCATGGCACTTGTAATTGTAACATATAAAAAAATTACTCTATCCTTGATGCTTTGATAGATGTCCATAGCTTGTTCCAAAGCTCCCATTTTGCCACAGGCTGGGAGTACACTACTAAATGCAATTGGTAGGATTAGAGACCTATTTATTATATATGGTGAGATAGTGTGACTCCTCATGAGGATACCCATGCATTCTATACACTAAAATAATAATGGGACACAAAAAAGAGACACTCTCTTTTTTGCCTATTGCATTACACCCACCTATTAAACATTTAGTATGCTCTAATAAGCCAATGTGAAAAATTCCTAGTGGCCAATTTGATGCAGAGCAGGTGGTAGAAATGTGGGAAAATAGGTGAAAACTAAAATGCTTCACTCTTATCGGCAAGAGTTATCTAATGTCCTTCCGACATACTCTATCGACATCCTCAATTGGTTTAATTCTGATACTCATAGTCACCCCGAAATACTACACACCAGATCCCACCATTGGCCAAACCTCCTACTGTCGGCCCAACTTAAGCTACTTCTACTGATATATCCAATCTCCCTGATACATATGCAACCATTGGCCAGAGTCTCCGTGTCCCTAAAACCTTCCAAAGTCTTCCCGCCAAACTTAGTCACTCTGATGCTGTTGAACTATTGAACCTTTTGCACTGCTGAACCACCTGAACCACTAAACCTTTTGCATTGAACCATTGAACCGATGGTTCAACTATCGCTAACACTTAGTACTATCTCCGTCGCACTGTGGGAGCCTTTGAACCAAACGCTCGGTTGAACCATTGAACCTTTGAACCGATTCAACAGTTTGGTTCAACCAAAGGTTTCCTTCACCCGATACTTAGACTATCACATCGACACCTTGTTCCACCTCCATTGAACCAATTGAACTCTTGCACCCCTTAAACCCTTGAACCAGTTCAAGTGTTGGTTCAACCAAAAGCTTGTCTTCCAGACTTAATCTATTGCTGGAACCTGATGCTAAGTCTCACACCGACAAGCCGATCACTTAGCTCAAATGCCATTAAACCAAACAACCTTTGAACCATTGAAATTGGTTCAACCACTAGAAAAACTTAACACTTCAACTTCAAACGAACTATCCTTGACCCTTCATAGTCGGTTCCCCTACTGAACATACTGATCACCCTGTCAATGCGATATACATACAAACTGTGTCGATAACTGAGAGGGGGGGGGGTGAATCAGTTATCCTAATTATTTCCCTTATTGAACTTTCCTTTTAATTGATGCAACATCAAATCAAACACAAAACATTAACCATGAAATAAGAAACACATGACACAGTATTTTTGACGTGGAAACCCTGTTAAGGGAGAAAACCACGGGGTGATTAACCCAAAATTATTCTCTGTTAGAAGAATAGGAAATTACAAAAATGGCACTTGCCAATTAGGGCTCACTGCCCGAGCACACTGCTCACAAGAGGCCCACTGCCTACAAGAAGACACACTGTCTACAAAGTGATGAGAATCACAGTCTTGAACTGATTGGAAGCATCTGCATATGCTGGAGTTCAGTTCCGGTTAGGCTCAGTACACTGATCTGCTGCACTTCATCTTTCCTCTGTTCTTTATTCTGCTATCTTTCACATACCGGATCCTTTTTGCTACCTCTGCTCTTTATCTGGACTTATTCACATATATCTCCACACCCACATACCCTTCACAACTAAATCCATCCTCTATATATATCCGCACAAGTAATTTCATCACCTTTCTAGTCGGCATCCGGAACAGTCTAGTTTCTCACAAGCTCTCATTCTGTCGGCTGAATCCTTCCTCACCAAGCAATGCAGATCAAGCATATACTTGTAGATATCATTAATCATGTCGGCCAAACATGATTCATGCCTTCACAACCTCTGTTATCAACAGTAACACATCCGGAAAGCAGTCTGATACTCTGCCAGTCAGTTCTTCCTCTGTTTTCACTGTCTCTCAGGAATCCGGTACTCAACCATTCATATCTTTTTCCTCGTCCATCACCGGAGGCTAAATCCTTGGAATATACCACTCAAGGTAGTCCTCTTGACTTCCCCAAATCCGCACTGCACCAAGACACTTCCTCTGAGAGATCCAGACCAATCTGTCAGACCTTGTCATATGCTCTGTTCTTCTTCACCGGACCACAACATTCTTTATTCTGACTTCCGGTAGAGACACATTATGACTTGCGGATATGTGGGATGACCTTTGTTGCCATCAATGACAACAACCATGAATCCATATAGTGTCTCTTGCCAACAATCTCCCCCTTTGGCATTGATGGCAACACTTAGTGAAAAATGACTAAGTGTTTTCACTATGCTCCCCCTTTGCTGATGCTCTGTCTTTATATACAATTTCCGGAACTCCCCCTTAGTTGGATTCCTCATTTTTCACTGCTTCTCACTCCCCCTTTGACATCAATGGCAAAAGGTAGGGTCCGCACACCAAAATTTTCAAAAATTTTCTATATATAGCCGCATATTTACATACTCACATGTACTAAAGAATGTCTGCAAAGGATGTCTGCAATTGGATCATTTCTGTAGCCCAACTTTGCTTCATTCTATCCAAAATTGAAATGTGACCACTTAGCAAAAATGCAAACGCTTCTGCCCGCTTGAGATCTGTCGGATCTTTTGTTTGGGCGGTGGTCTGAGCATCACTGATGGCCTCATGCATGGTTTCCAACTTAGGGATTATAATCCTTCTAAGTTCTCCCATCCGGTTGGTGATGTTCTTCCTTTCCTTCTCAAGATTCTTTATTTCATTCAAGACTGCAATAGTCTGACATTCTTGATTTATTATAGAGGAAGAGAGAGGATCAAAACTTTGAGATAAGCTTTGTAGCTTATCCTGTTCCTCTTTTATTTTCTTGTCAAATGCTGCTGTTGCCTTTGACCAGGATATACAAAATTTATAGATGTCACCGCCATCCTTAAGAGCATTCTCTAAGCTCTTTATTCCAATGCTTACAATCTTCCTATCCTTAGAGATTAATTCTAATATTTCTGAAAATCTTTTATCCAAAAATTCCTTCCGGACCTTTTCTTCAGCTGATTTTTCTAGAGAATCAAAATGTGTATCAACACTGCTGACTAAGGTTTTTAGATTACCAGAAGTGGAGGCTGTCGGATCTATCTGGATTGATGGCATGATCTTTACAAGTACTCCGGAAGCAGCCTCTATCAACTCACAGTCTTCCATATGAGACTTCAGGAGCTTTTCATTTGCCTTGGCATTTGCAAATGAAGCTATCTTCATTGTTTGTACCGGAGAGAGAGAGTCAAAATCAAATGGGCCTTTTAGAAGCTCCGGTTCATCAATCTCTAGAGTTTCTTTGCTCAAAAATTGTTGAACAGTTTGTGCAGTGTCTCTTGCCGGAGACAGATGTTTCTTTTCTTCTGCAGTCTTAGAACTGTCAACCTCTTTGTCTTTCACCACTACTTCCTTCTCCTGTAATTGCTCTTCTTCTTTGGATCCGGAGACTGTAGGGGAAACCGGAGGAGAGATGCTAGTTTGTTCATGGGCCACTTCTTCTGGAGCAGAGGGTCCCAAGTCCTCAGCTGTTTCTGTACCCAAATCCTCTACAACAGGAAGATTGAACCTTTTGAAGGCCTTCCGGAGGATCTCTTCTGTTTCTTGGGCCACTTTGTCAGTCTCACCAAGCATGAGTTGATTCATCCTGGCTTTGCTTCTGAACTCATCTTTGCAGTCCTTGAAGATAATGTTCATTGTCTTGGGATCAATTTGAGGATATAGCTGAATAACTATCTGCTCCCAGATCTCAAGATCTTTAGCATGAGCATTATTCTTTCTTACTTCCAATTCCTTTTCTAGGATTTTAGGAATAAGAGATATTATTTCAATGAAAGCCTTATTATATATGTTAAGATATTTTACTATGGCCTCCTGCAGAGTCTTTTGGTCGGCCTCACTGAAGTCATCATATGATTCAGTCATTGGTTGAAGGTTTCCATCCACCGTGACCGACTTGATTATGCTCTCTAGAGACAGAGTGGGCTTTTCAATAGATCCTTCTGCCATTTCATCCTTGTCTTGGCCTGTGGAGGGCTTACCGGATCCTTTCTTCTTCTGTTTCTTTATTTCTTTTACTCCCTCATCTGATTCTGTTTCCTCTTCATCCTTTTGGCTTCCATAAGCCCTTGTGGCTTTTGTCTTGGATCTCTTACCGGATGCCTGGACTTCCGGTTTTGAACTTTTGGTTGTGGGAGGTGCAGGTCTCTTTGATGATCTGGTCCGGGTGGGAGCTTCAACCGGAGCACTTTCTTTACTTTTCTCTTCTTCCTCAGCCTTCCTCCTCTTTTCCCGGCTGGCATCAAGTGCCTCCTTTGAGATGCCTAGGCCTTGAGCAATGTGCTCTACTTCTTTTCTCACCTTTCTTTTGATCTCAGGTTCCCTGAGTTCTACATGTATTTTTACACTCAGCTCCTCAAAGGTTCCAAACCTTTCTGCCTTAGGATCTTTGGGCTGACTTAGCATGTGTTGAACATGCAGCTCCACTATCTGTTCATCCACTTCATACCCCATGGGCATGATCCAGACAGTCCTTGGCTCTACTGCCTCCATTAGGCACTGATCTGTGTCAACCATAAAGCACACTGAGTCTTTGTATTTTTTAACAAGAGACTGGGGAATTCTCTCTCTTGCTTGCATCATGCTCTGAAAGTTTTTGAAGTATCCCCATAGAGCTGAATTTCTCGCTTTTGCATCCCCAAGTCCATGCAAGTAGTCTCTTATCTGGACTGCAACAGGTTTGTCATTCTGCCATACCCATCCACTTGTTCCGGGTAGCTCATTCATGAAGTAGAAGAATAGACATACAATAAGAGTACCATACTTGAAGGAATTCTTCTTATCCTTCTTGATTTTCTGTATATTTTCCATTAATTGGCTTAGCAGTAGTTCGCAGAGGTCATATTCTGCATTCTTTCTTAGCATTTCAAAGGCAGTGTATACTGCAGTTCCGGATACAGAATTCTCCCTGCTGGAGTGATAGATCTTGTATCCTATTATCATTGATGCATATTTGATATCCGGATCCGAAATATCTTCAATGGTCATTGCGCTTTTGTCAAATTTTGATCCGGTGGCCTCAGTTACAATGTTGTTCTTGACAGATTTGAGGATAGGTACCCCTCCGGAAGAGTATAGACCAGTTACTGCTCTAATTGCCTCTTTTGTGATCTTGCAGGGTCTATCTAGCCATAGAAAGTTGTCATGCATCCTGCTCAGTACATACCGGACCCATTCATCTTCTTCAAAGCAGGGGAAATGAATAAATTGCTCAAATTGTTTCTTCTGAATATCCTTATACTCTGGTTTAAGCTCAAAAGCATTGTCTATCAGCTGCTTGTGATAGAGGTCTCTTAATTTGAATTCCCCAAATTCCTCAATGTTTGCATGTATGTAAACCCTAATGTCTTCGGTGTGTAAAACTCCGTGAGGAACACTAGAGAAGGCTCCTAGTGGATCTACCTCCAATGATTTGTAGGGATGTTTCTTAAATGAGGGGCGAGGTCTATCAGAGATCTTAACTATGTTTGGAGTAGCCATTCTTCAATGATTTGCAGTGAGGTAATGAAAAACGGAGAATACCTTATGCGCCTTCGGTTTGCACGGAGTGGTTGGATTGATTTCTTTATGCAATAACTTCGGCAGGAGATCCTTGGTGTGCTTGATGAACCTTGTTGCAGAGCTCCACTTTTCGCTTCTTCTCGAGTGCAGAATGAGCAAATGACCTTTGAGAAATCCTTTAAATTGCTCCGCGAACCCTAATATCTGTCTGCAATAAATGCTTCACCTACATCATTCCGGTTTGCCTTGTCTGGATAGCTTGGAGTATCCCGGATTAGTCCTGATCTGTGGATATCATCCGGATCTTTCAATCATGAATAAATCGAGGTAACATATTACAAGAACATCCCAAACACTCTGTCCAATCCGCAGAATAGGATAGTGCATTTCTGGATCTTTCCGGACCTTTTTGTAATCCTTTATCATACCGGAGCATCTCCCTGAACAGGTCTTATTTGATCGATCACAGCTTCTTCATAACTCCATGCGGACCTCTGAAAACTTGACTGAAGTATCTCAAGACTCATATCTACAAACCCTTTGATCCGCATCTTGTGCCACATCCGGCACCACTTGTTTGGCTGGGGGAACAAGATTTTCTTTGAGTCTCCCCCTGAGCCTGAGCTCACTTTTTAATTTTCGGAAGAGATATCAGCACCAGAGTCTGGTGCGGATCCGACCTCTACATTCTCTGAACTTTTCTTCACCCAAATCTTGCTCATCTGATTCCTAACCTCATCCGCATTCATCTTTTGTTTACCCTTGTCTTGATTCTGATTATACACCGGACCTCTTTTGTCCTGATTCTTGTTTCTGCAGACTTTAGCATTATGACCGGACCTATTGCAGATTTGGCAAATAACATTTCTTTGCATATTTGACTGATATCCTCTTGATCTGCATTGATTAGCCCTATGACCTATTCTATTGCATGTGAAGCATCTACCTTTGAATGATTTGTTTACTTGCATAATTCTGCATTCATGGGATTTGTGTCCATACCTTTTGCAGTTGAAGCACTGTCCGGAGAAGGATGAATTAATCTGATTGATTCTCATTCTGCACTGATCAGCTTTGTGACCAAAGTGGTTGCAGCTGTGGCAGTATCCATTGAAGGATGGATATCTTTGAGCATTTGGCTGTCTTACCGGAGGTCTTCTAGGCCTGTTCCTTGGATTTTCTGATCCAAGATTCTTCTGACCGGATCCGGAGCTTTCTCCTTTCTCATATCCCAAACCATACTTGTCATCTGTCCTCTTTTGACTTCCAAGAAGAACTTCAAGTTGAGCAGAACTTATCTTGAATTTCTCTTTATATTCATTTGCTGTTTGAAGGTCTCTTTTGAGAGAGACAATTTGATCCTCAAGTTTTCCTTCATTATCTTTGGCATCTTCAAGATCAGATTCAAGATGTCTGATAATCCTGTCCATCTGGTGGCATTCTTCTGATTTTTCTTTAAGAGATTGTCTTAGATTGTCTTCAGCCTTTCTTTTTTCTTCAATCTCTTGAGTAAACTTTATAGTTCCTGATTCCATTTCATGTCTTAACATAATGACTTCTTTTGATAACTTTTCACATAACTTGGTTTGCTCAGTCAATTCTTCATTTGTATTGCTTTCTTCACTTTGTCTTGCCAACTGTTGAAGCAGCTCCTTTCTCTTTTTCATAGAGAGACTTAATTTGTCTTTTAATTCTCTCATGAATTCATCAGCCTGTTTGAGTCTTTCCTTTAATTCACTGACTTCAGAATTTGACTGTTCAAGATCCTCAAGAGCAGTCTTGAGTTGCTCTCTTAAACCATATGCATCCATTTGAAATCCCAGATCTTCCTCAAGCTGTTAGGCTCTATTAGGAGGAACTTAGCTCTGATACCAATTGTTGATAACTGAGAGGGGGGGGGTGAATCAGTTATCCTAATTATTTCCCTTATTGAACTTTCCTTTTAATTGATGCAGCATCAAATCAAACACAAAACATTAACCATGAAATAAGAAACACATGACACAGTATTTTTGACGTGGAAACCCTGTTAAGGGAGAAAATCACGGGGTGATTAACCCAAAATTATTCTCTGTTAGAAGAATAGGAAATTACAAAAATGGCACTTGCCAATTAGGGCTCACTGCCCGAGCACACTGCTCACAAGAGGCCCACTGCCTACAAGAAGACACACTGTCTACAAAGTGATGAGAATCACAGTCTTGAACTGATTGGAAGCATCTGCATATGCTGGAGTTCAGTTCCGGTTAGGCTCAGTACACTGATCTGCTGCACTTCATCTTTCCTCTGTTCTTTATTCTGCTATCTTTCACATATCGGATCCTTTTTGCTACCTCTACTCTTTATCTGGACTTATTCACATATATCTCCACACCCACACACCCTTCACAACTAAATCCATCCTCTATATATATCCGCACAAGTAATTTCATCACCTTTCTAGTCGGCATCCGGAACAGTCTAGTTTCTCACAAGCTCTCATTCTGTCGGCTGAATCCTTCCTCACCAAGCAATGCGGATCAAGCATATACTTGTAGATATCATTAATCATGTCGGCCAAACATGATTCATGCCTTCACAACCTCTGTTATCAACAGTAACACATCCGGAAAGTAGTCTGATACTCTGCCAGTCAGTTCTTCCTCTGTTTTCACTGTCTCTCAGGAATCCGGTACTCAACCATTCATATCTTTTTCCTCGTCCATCACCGGAGGCTAAATCCTTGGAATATACCACTCAAGGTAGTCCTCTTGACTTCCCCAAATCCGCACTGCACCAAGACACTTCCTCTGAGAGATCCGGACCAATCTGTCGGACCTTGTTATATGCTCTGTTCTTCTTCACCGGACCACAACATTCTTTATTCTGACTTCCGGTAGAGACACATTATGACTTGCGGATATGTGGGATGACCTTTGTTGCCATCAATGACAACAACCATGAATCCATATAGTGTCTCTTGCCAACAAACTGTATATCCAATGGAACGATATGAAATTTCATCGATCTATTTCTCTTGCATACAAACAGACTTTTCAACCTCGCCAACCTAGCACATGAGGATGCTAGGGTTTCTCAAAACATGCTGCAAATGATCCTATCAACCTGAACAGAATAAACACAAAATAGAAAACCTAAACTACTATGTACAGCCATTCCACCGATTATGAAATAATCCAACCGGTGGAATGGGTTAAGATCCCATCTCAACTGCAAACCAGAAAATTGATTACACTAGTAAATTGAACACCAAAAAACTAACACAAACAAGATCTTTTTATTGCTTTAAGAAATTGATACAGATATCTATTTTCACAGTTCCATAACTCAACCTAATTCAATCTGTCTGCTATCACATACCACACCTCAACCCCCAACATATCTAAAATCGATCAGATGTCAGGTATTTATCCACTCACATGAGTAGTACAGAAAATGATTCCCAGTGGCTGGGAGACAATTCCAAGTGGCTGGGAGATACAACTGACTAACAAACTCTTAACTAACTAACAACCTTCAGAAATACAAATTTTCCAAGTGTCCCGTGGGACTTACACATAAACCTAGACAACTAAAAATGCACATGCATTGGTCAAACAGACATTATTACATTGAATGGCCATTTAGGACCTTATTGGAAACATCAAAATGAACATAAAATAGTTAAATGCCTCATGGAGGCCACTGTGGATTGGGTGCTCCTGCACCACAATTTATCTCTCAAGTGCTTTTATCCTTTCATCAAACTCCCATTATCAAATCTCTAACCTCCTTGGCATTCACTATTGGATCTCCTCCAATGTTTGGGATTTATAATGCATAAACTTTATGCCTTTAACATTATAATCATTTCTTAGTAAATTTACATGAAATGTTTTGTTATTTTGAACACCAAGGTAAATTCATGATGTTGGTGACATACCCTTATGATGTAGTATTTCTCCCCTACTATAGGAAGCGCTACTGTAGCTCAACACAATTTCTATGGCCCACACCCCACACAATACTCACTATAGATAACTCAAAACTAGTCAGTGCCTTTGTTGAAGCTCATTCTCTAATCAAGGGCTTCTCCTCTTCCCATTATTGCAAGTATTCTAGGGGAATAACCATCATACACTTACCTGTTGCTACAAGTTAAAACCACACACATACACATGCATATACAATTGCAAATTATACCCTCACATGAACAAACACCTCTCTCTCTCACACAACCATTTATAAATATTTTCACAATGATCAAATGGGGAAGTAACCAACTAAATATAACCTCATAACACATGATATAGACTTCATAAATAATCATTTCTATTTTAGTACAAAATATATTCTTTTACAATTTCATAAACATTGCAATTCAAACTTTCCTTAACTCACAATAGCATATTTTGTCTTACTACAAACAAACATTCTTTCACTCATAGAGTGGTATGGCTCTTCACGCTCTTGTTATGTGCCTTCATTTCCCCACATGGCTTTCTTGATGGTCGTTCTTTTGTTTCTTGCGCCCCCTTAATCTCTCCCATCCCTTTTTATTTCACATGTCAATCTACTTCCTTTTGTCTTCTTCATCATATAAGACTCCATTCCTTCTTTCTACTACGTATCCTTCCCACTTCTCTTTCTTATTTTTCTTTTCTCCTTCCTCTTCTTCCTTTTTTTATTTATTACTATATATTCTAAATTTTCATCCTCATTTCTTTCTTCCTGAAAATTTCTTGAGTGCTAAAGCTATTGACTTGTTCCTCCTTTAATCCTCATGCTAAAATATTTAATTTGAGCTATGCATATTGATCACAATAAATGTGTTAAGTAGGTCAAAGAATTTAAAATTGCCTATCCATGTACTTTGTTGTGCTGGGCATAAATGCAATTATAGAAAACTTGAGAAACTCTCTCTCACCAAATAGGTGGTAGTTTGAAATTTGAAAATACTCAAAGAAATAAATGCTACTGTCGGTCTCTAGGATGCCCCTACATCACATGACTCATGAGTTGAAATGTTGATTTTTCTTTAGGTGATTTGAGTGGTGATCAAGACTAGTTTAGTTGATGTTGAGCTATGTTATGTGCTATCTATATGGAGCTTTTCTCACTTTCCAACTGCCCATCCTAAAAGTTCAAGATAATAAAAATTTCTAATAGTATCTATTTAAACATGATGGCTATATTTAAGCTTTGCCTCTACCCATATATGATACAATTAGCAAGATTGAAGATGAAAATGAAAGCTTAGTATTGATGATAAAAAGAACACTTCGAGAAACATAATTGTTTCAATTTAATTATGTTGAGATGTATTCTATAGTGACATTAATGCATAGAGTGTCATGTTTTTTTATTATGGTAAGCTACAAACAAGGGTGCAGATCCCTATACAAAACAACCCAGAGGGCAAAGCAAAAGTCTCACACAAACTAGAAATAGTGCATGAACAATAGACAGACAATAAAGCCCAAAAGGATAAGCTATAGAAAGATAGCAAGGCTACAAGGAGCAATAGACTAAACAATTGCAAAACTTGACCTAGCAGGTCATACACCCTTGATTTGAGTGCAGGACTGAGAAATGTGCTTAGGAAGACTTCACTTCCTCCTTTGGACAATAGTCCAAAAAAATGTCATTATCTCCATCCATAGAAATACGAGATGTAGGAGGTGAAATTATCACTCAATCCTTAGAAGGGGTGGAGCTTGGGTAGAGGACACAACATCACCAGCCCAAGCAACAAACTACACAACTACAACAACAATTCGAGTCACAACAACATTAGTAGATGAGATCCCTGCAGTAGTCCTAGCAACAATAGCAACAACAAGGGATGTCCTTACTA
Organism: Cunninghamia lanceolata; assembly: GCA_027924645.1. Classification (NCBI taxonomy): domain Eukaryota; kingdom Viridiplantae; phylum Streptophyta; class Pinopsida; order Cupressales; family Cupressaceae; genus Cunninghamia; species Cunninghamia lanceolata. The sequence goes on from BSBN01000413.1 coordinate 1,300,235, forward strand.
TAGTCCTAGCAATAGAAGAACCATGCAAATCAAATGACATTACTACAGTAATAGCAGTGGAGATCCCAGTAGATGTACAAACAAAAATAGTAGCAGGGGAGGTCCCTATAGTAGACCCAGAATCAACACCAACAGTAGTGGAGATCCCTACAATAGTCCCAACAACAGAAGAGCCATGCAATGGGGGAAGAGAATCCTTCTCAACATTAGGAGGCTCAGAATCTTCTGAGATATAATCATCATCAACAACATATACTGTAAGGTGTTCTTGTAGAGCATCATTCCACCAAGATGAAGAATGAGAGACCTTCAAGTGAGGGCATTCAGATGCCAAATGACCCATACTAAAGCACCTCTGAAAAAAAATGAGATATCTTCATAATCCAAGGGCTAACACCATGAGTGATTAGCAACTTATGAAATAACCTCTACTGGGAGAGGTGTAGATAAATCCAATTCCACTAAAATATGAGCATATGTGGTGTGAGAGAAGAAAGTAGTAGCTTGATCCACTGTGATAAAATGACCCACCAACTTACCAATGCCTTTATAGCAAGATTCACAAAAAAATGAAAAGGTAGATTTGGTAGATGAATCCAAACTAGAAGTTGATTAAAAGATTTAGTGACATGGTTAAAGGTAGAAACCCAAGGCTTTATAAGGAGTACATGTTCTATCCCCAAAACCAAGATCAACCATCAAAATTAGCATTTTGATCAAAGATTGAATCCAATGCAACTATAAAGAAACCTTTCGTACATTGATAAATTTATTTTTTCCCCTCTGTAAGGGGGTGTCACTACTCAAATATCCAATTGTTTAGATCTGAAGTTGTGGCCAGAGTCTATGAAATTTGCATATCAAACCCTTATAAGAAAAAACCTCCTTATTTCTTAACACTTCATTTGCTAAAATCACAATAGGATGGCGTAGAGAAGAAGGTTTCACCTTACCCCTAGTCACAAGAGTAGCACAAGTAGTCTTATGGATAATCTTTTTCTAAGGAGATGAGACTCTAGTGCGAACCACACTAACAAAAGAGTCTGGATTAGTAGATGAAGAATCTAAAATAGTACAATGCACCATGATAGTAGTATACACATACGACACACCAACAACAACAACCCAGACACAGGAAACACACTAGCAACATATAGTGTCATAGCATGAAGAGAACCTTACAAACCCCCAGACAATGCCCTAGTAGTAGAAAAACCCCTTGATATTGACGGTGTACCAACAACAACATCAGACAACACACCAGCAATATTAAAATCCCTACAATAGTCTCAGCAGTAGCAGACAAAAGAGACACACCGGCAATAGACAAGGGAGCACACTAGCAACATCAACCCCAACAAAAGACAACATCCTAGCAGCAAGAGAACCCTAAAAACCCCTTGACGCTGACAATGCACCAACAATAGCACTAGACAACATGTCAAGAGCAGCAAAAATGCCTACAACAGTCTCAACAGTAGACAAACCCTGCAAACATGGCACATGGGAGGGAAGAGGAGTGGGAAAGACCATTTCAAAATTTTACTGTCTTTAATAATTTTTATAAATGTCATGTTATGACCATGTACATTAAAACTAAAACACAACCCACGTTTATTTAAGAAACTAAAATATGTGTCTATGTATGTATGTAGTACAAATAAATAAATCATAAAATTAAATAAAATAACTCATAAGTAAATAATAAATAGAAGCTTCTTTAAAAGTAGAATCATAATTTATATATAAATATGAAATATATTTATTCTTTTAAAAAGGAAAATAATAAAAATTTATTAGGAAAAAATAACAAGCAAAAAATGTAGATAAAATAAAATAACTCTTAAATAATTTAGTTAAAGTTCTACGCGTCTAAAGTAAAAGTAGTATAGATAACTTAAATAAAACTATGTAAAAAATGCTCCAATTTGAAGTTATTTTATTTCACTTTGAATTATTTTATTTAACATTATTATTTTATTTATTATCCATACACAATTTTTATTTTAAAAATTATAGTTTAATTATAAAATTTAATTTATGTTTGTTAGTTTGGATTTATTTTTTGCTTATATTAATTATTAATATTGTGATATGTAAATGGCTATAAAGTTTAAGGTAAAAGGTAAGAGTTTTTTTTAAGAGGCTCAAAGCATTACACTCCACCCCTTACTATCATTGTAGAATGCCTCTAGACATGAAAAATAAAATAACTCTTTAAGTAAACAAATAGTATTAAAGTAAAATAAAATAAATCTTAAATAAAACAAAACAGCTTTGTGTCTTTTATCTTCCATTTACTTATTTATTTATGTGTGGTTTGTCTCTAATATAGATATTTTAAGTACTTCTATTTAAAAGAGATTGAAAGATATTACTCTATAGACACTTCATATTGATAGATCTCTTAGCATTCTTTAGATAGATGTATTTGAAATATCTATAGCAACTTTAAACAATATAATTTGGTTATAATGTAGTGTTACTTGTGAAAGGCTAATAATACATATAATTCTTACAATATGTATTGGTGACTGATCATATAGAAATTTAAAAACCCTTTTACACACAAATACTCATTAATTTTTTAAGAACAAACATGATTCTATTTTATAAACATTTTATTAAATATAATAATACATATATAAATACAATGTAAATCACCTTATACCAAAGATGTTAAAAACTAGTAAAAACACCAAAGTTGCTATCAAATGGCCAATAGGCAACAATATTTATAGGCCTATGACTAAATATTTTGTGAGATGTATGAATAGACTTTGATTTCCACTTTGTGTGGAATGTGTTTATAGACAAACTTTAGTGATGTTCATTGTGAAAATTTGTGTGTTTGAATGAATTTTGTCTTTCATTATGTGTGTGAATAAAATTCAACATTCATTGTGTGCTTGGCATTCACTTCATGTGAAGTGTGTGTGTGTGTGTGTGTGTGTGTGTGTGTGTGTGTGTGTGTGTGTGTGTGTGAAAGTTAATTTTGTCAATCAGATTGTGTGAAGTATATGCTTAATCACTTGATTATCTACTCGATAAGTAGTTCAAATAATGAACCCCATATACCTACAAACTAAGATCCAAAGTAGGCATTGTGTTGGAATTAGAGCCCAAGATTTTGAAAGAAAATCAGAATTTACTAACTCTCCTAATAAGATAAAAAATGAGCATAGACCAATCTTGTTTATCTAATTCAAAGAGATGAAACAAAGGTTTTCAGAAGTTTCAAATTATTATTGATGATTTAAAGATCTATCGGTCTATTATACTACAAGAACTTTTTGTACTTCTTGCAAATCAATATATCTTTCAAGCAAATATATTCCAATTCGGTTAGGATCTAACTATAGTTGGATTTGGCTATGCATCATTTGAATATATGATGCTAAAATGGATTTCTTTAAAATTATTTAAGGCGTATTGAATACACTTGAATACACATAAGCCGCGAGTTATACATCAATACATGTAATACATAAAGCATACACAGGATGGCAAGAAAGATGCTCTAATACCACTTATAATGTCCCCAAATTTGCAAAACTCCTAAATTTGCCCTAATATATCAATTTCAATTAGTCAACTTGGTTTTGGAGAAGTTTATAACTTGATTGGGTACTTGCAAGACATAGTTTAGAAAATATATACAAGATAGTGTTATATGATTCATTGGAGTATGCAAAGAAGACAAGGAAGGTAAGATTAGTGATACAACTACCTATTTAGGACTTGCAAATAGATTAGAAAACATCTATAATGAGAAAGAAATATCATGTCATAAATATATTGAAATCTTTTAGGTTTCTAATTCATTCTTCCTGGAGCAAAATGGTTTGATAGAGTGCCCAAGAAAGCCTCTACCCTAGGCCCAACAACTCAAAAGATCAATAGAATCAATGGCATAGAGATCTAGGTCAACATTAAATTCTCTGAAGTTGAATTGCCAAATACAGTACTTGTCAGTTCCACATGTGGGTAGGTTTCCATCCTCATCAGAAAAAGTGAGACCTAGTTGAATAAGCTTGAGCATATCCACATTAGCCTTAAGAGATTGATAATGATACTCTGAAGTAGATTTAAAATTCCCCATAGGTCTTACTACTATGCATGGAAACTCAACATCCATGGAAACATAAGGTTAATCATCTACTATCTTTTGGATCAGAGCAATCTCCTCCAAATTATCGGCCCACACCTCCTTGATTCTAAGTTCATCAATCTGCGGTAGAATAGACATGTTTTCTATGTTTTAGGTTATTATTTTTATTTTTCTTTCTTAAGCAATACCCAAATCAATATGAAAGATGAGGGTCACAAAGTTATCAAATCCTAGGGTTCAGCTACAAGCCAACCACCCAAACCAACCGAGAAATCACCTCAGCCAACCACATATACACCATGTGTAAATCCCTTGAAACCCTACAAACCCTAGACTTCTTTCAAATCCTATACATCTCCTAAAATCCCTTCAGCTACTTTATTTTGCAATCACTCAAATCCTCTAGATGGGTATCTTCCTAGATGCCTCTTCAAATCCTTCCAGCTATTTTTCCCCTCAATAACTCAAATCTTCTAAATGGGTATCCATCTCAAACCCTCCAAACACACTTAAAGAGTGCCATAAACCCTCAAAAAACTCACATGTTCATAAAAAAAGATCTAGAACCTTCCAGACGAACCTTAGAATGGGAAAACGGGGTGAAATCTGTACCAAAATCTCACCTTTTATTCCAAAATCCACAGACAAATTTATCCAACAGTAGGACTCCCCAATCTTTTTGAGCTCACAAATCTGTCACTACGACACAATCCTTCCTCCGAATGACTTTATAATTTGACCACATAATTTCTACCCCTTCTTTCAATTTAAATTCTACCTTGATTCGTGATCCTACAACTCAGATATCCCTGTTGAACTTCAAGAAAGCCACTTTTGCTGAATGTTATGTTCCCAAGAATTCCCTTGAAATTATGGTTAGATGCTTTCTAAAATAGGGCATTCCTTTCTTGAAAAACATAAGCGTCTATTGAAAATTTCCTCGAAGACCTAAATTCCAATTCAACAACTTTACTAAGGTAGTTTTGAAGATGTAACTATTGTAAAATCATGCTAAAGACTCATGCATCAGCACATCCACATCCAAATAAAAATGATGCATGCATTATTTTCTTTCAATCATTTTTCCTTTCCTTCAGAAAAAAAATTGAAACACTAGACAGGATGACATCATGGAAAAGTGCACTATGTGGTACACTGTACTGTGAAATTAATTAGGTGAATGGGTAATAGGAAGGGACACCCTAAATATATTTTGTTATTTTTGGTTTTTTACAATGAAAAAATGGCTACCAAATCAAAAAAAAAAATTGGATGACAAATTTTTTTTATTTTAAATTTTTGGATGACCAAAAAATAGTGGGCCTACCAAATTTTTGGTAGTTACAAGATGTGTGAACATGTAGAATGGTCTATCAGCTAAATTAACTGATTTACTGCATGAAAAGAAATGAGTGGTTCCTTGTGGGAAAGAATATTAGAATCCATTGGGGTAATTCCTCACTCAAGGCAACTCTACAGATCTTGCCATGCCCTACATTTCTTGTTAACATTAATACACAAATTTAAATTAATGATTTTCCTAAGTTCAATCTTGGCCTCGGGTCTCTCACATGTTGATCTAGCAAGTCAAAAGGTGATTTGGGTAACACGTGCCTATGGTGATTATCTATTTTGTAGTATCATCACTAGATCTATTTTAGCAACCATGGAATCTACCTCCCACAAATTTAGCTATACACCAAAATATCCTCACATACTCATCCTTACTCTAATTCGCATTCTTTTAGAGTGATTAATAAAGATATGTTAAAACTTAAAGTTGTGGACTCTAATAGAATTTAGAAGCCCTTTATTGACCAAATACTCCATGGCCTATCAGAACCCCTACAGGCCCAAACAATTAATCTGCATACCCTCCACCCTAAATCATTGGGGTAATTTGTTTCAAAAAAGGATAAATGATTTCTAATATCAAATATCAATTATCTCAGTTATAACCCAAAATTAGCAGAGAAAAACAAAATTTAAATACTTTACCTTCAGCATGACACAATCTTATTTCTTCTGAGAAAACATTATGCAATCCGACAGTTTCTAGATGACACCAATTAATAATTTATTGTAAAATAAAAAATAGGGTTTTTGGTCTGTTTCTTTATTCAACCCATGGGAACTTAATTATTCCTATCACATACTCGACACAAGTTTGAATCCATAGGCACTCAAAATTAGTTGATTTACAAATCAATGGATACATTGCTTATTTTGAAGCATTTCAACTTTTATGTTAAGCCAAACAAACCAAAGCAAAACTCGTGCAATAATAATGGACAAAATATTAGCATATTGACTAGAACATCACAAACTTTGGCCTTGCCTATATATTGCTTTTCAGTAAGTTAAAAAGGCACCAACTAAATAATAATAATAATAATAATAATAATAATAATAATAATAATCACCAAGGAATTCTAGGCAGAGCATGGGAAAAAGTGGGGAAGCAACTATATTATCTTGAGAATAAGGGAATTATTGTTCCAGTGGTCAGACAGATAAATATTAATGAATGAGAAACGGAAAAGAATGGCCTATGTTTCAATCAAAGATGTCTATAACTGTTAAATTGTGGGAAGGTTGGAACAGTCCCAAAGCTAGAACTACTAAGAGTTTTTCTTGGCCAGAAACCACAAGGCCCTAATGCCCGGCCTTGGCATTGACAATTTTGATCTTTTCAGCCACCTCAGATAAAAGAAAATAAATAGGAAAGCAAGATGAAAACAAAAGCTGTGAGAGGCCATTACAAAACCTACATGTACTGAGTCACCTTGTGTTTCTCTACACATGTTGGAGACGTTTCAGATGGCTATTAAGATGCTCAACTCATATCTGCAGCCACCTATCCCTGTAACTTCAAAGGTTCAGACAAATAAATGCATATAAATTTCTCTATTTTTTCTTATTCCGACCGACCCAGGAAAATTCTTCTGTACAAATTAAAAAATTCCAAAACAAAAATTATATGCGCTACAAAATCTAGGGATTTTTTAAATTTTGTCTACTGCAGAATCTCTCACTAAAAATAATAGCATACAATGAAAGATGTAGAGTCTCTGAAGGAAATAAAAAGTGTATAATCATATTTGATGAATTTTGACAACATCGACTCATTCTATTCTATACTTAATAAACAAACGAATGGACACTGTCGACCAAAAGAAAATTCTAGTAAAACAATTGATTATGTCTTTCAATTCCCTGAATCGACAGAAGATTCAAACAGAATTCCTGTAAAGTTAAGATACAGAAACCTTCTCAGCATAAAGTTGAAATAATCTTATTTACACACCCTTCCAACTGGAAAAATACCCAGAAAGATATTTGTATAGACGAGATCAACAAACTCTCTATTGATATTGTCTTAATTTCTGTGTTCCTATTAACCACAACTATTTTACTAGTCACAGATAAGGTGATCTGTCAAGATCGCAGTTAACGTATCTCACTTCCTTCAAAATTATTCAGTGATAACAGAATTTTGGCTTCTGAAGATGCTCTTGGAAGGTTAAACAGTGTGTTGAAAAATTCCAGAGCACCATCAAATCCTTGCTGCCAGGAAACTATTAAGGTTTTGATTGCAGGAGCACGTTGAAGAAGATAGGTAAGCAAAGGCATAGTGTCATTAAGTGAGGCTACATTAAGATGAACTTGCTCTAGATTTTCCAGCGATAAAGAAGGCCCTGAAATGTGTTGCATTGCACCCTAACACCAAACAAAATTTATCAATACTTCAGAGAAATTCGACAGGGAAGAGATGAAGAAAATGAAGAAAATGAATGACCATTAAAGGTAATAACGTATTTTTTGACATCTCAACTAATACCACTACCACTACTAAATAGAAACTGACAACTTCTAAATAAAACTTCTTGTATTGAAACTAAAAATTTTAAAATCTTGTTTAAAATATGCATAAGACAAATGAAACACCAACCACCCATGTTCCATATTCTAATTTTAGTTGTGGCTTGAGAGATTTTTAATAATTTTATTTTTTTAAATTTTGGAGCAAAAAAAAGTGAAGGATTACCAAAAAATAAGGACTACCAAAATTTGGCAGTTACAAGATGTGTGCACATATAGAATGGCCCATCAGCCAAATTAACATTTTAAAGTATCTTATGAGCTCTATGACCATTTAGTGGAATGTTTTAAGATAAAGTACATATTTTATCTGAGTTCCCACGCATGCACCAACAATGTGTTATGCTAATGCTAATAAATAAATAAATAAATAACATAATCAAATAATGTTCACAGGCTACAAACTGTTTAAGGGTGTGTAATTCCGGGTTCCATAAGCTATTGTGGCCTCATAGGTTATTAAAACTTTTCATTTCATTTCATTTCCTTGTCACATGTCCATTGCCTCATAGTTAAGTGATGCAGAGAAAAACCATCAAACATTTTTTAATTCTATTTTTTATGTATTAAAGATAGTTTTTTCATATTATCAAAAATGAAGAAGTTTAGGTACAATCATTATGGCTAAGGGGGCCACCTTTACAAAATCTCCATATTTATATTAATCCATAGAATAGGTAGAAATTTGCAAAAGCATGAGTACTATATCTAAAACTAAACTAGTTCTGTCCACCTATATCAATCCATAAAGTTCTCATAACTCTACATTTCATATGAAGACTCTGACATATCATCCACCAACATTGGAACTGATTCACAGTTGTCCACGACTGTGCACCTAGTTTCAACCATACTATTCAAGACATTCATCTCACAAGGAGAGTCAACATGAGAGCTATCTAATTGTCTGTCAGGAGATTTGAGTAATCTTTGAGACACCTTCAGAACCTTGATGTAAACCAGGTTCGGTTTATTGAAGGCCCTCTTCTGAAGATCATCCAACTTGAAGCTAAATTTCTAATAAGCCTTGTCTAGACTCTATGGTCTCACCTTAGACTGATTGAACTCCTCTTTACAAATACCAGTAGTTCCTTGTTCAGAAATCATTAGAAAGTTCTCAAACTAGAAAGAATTACATGTATAAATAAGTTAGCAAGTGTGAGTTTTAAATCAAATTCAGTAAGACTTATTCTCATGCCTTGAAAATGGTCCTCATTTCTTTTCTTCCACAAAATCCATAAAATTTTAGTTGTTAAAGAAAGCCAAAAAGCATTAGATCCAGCATTAAACCCTGAAATAGAAACAAATAAAATTTTCACCTTGCATTTCACATTACTCAATGACCAATTTGACACAATACCCATTAATAGGTTACAAACATGACAAGCAAAAGGACAATCAAAGAATATATGGTTACAAGTTTCAAAAACATTACATATAGTACAAACATGGCTATTATGACCAATAGGCAACTTTTTCAAATATAGTAACCATCTAAAACACCCCTTTTTGGGTTCCAAGGGTTTAGCCCAAATAGTCCTAAAGACAACAACTAGATCTTTGACAACAACATTCAGATTCCATGCTTTGACACAATGCTCGAATATCTCAACTATATTTGTAAGTAACTTATAAATCCTTTTGGATTCACACACTTCTACCTTAGTTTCATGTTTCCAATACAACTTTTTATTGTTATATGGAGCTTAATTAGACTCAGAGGTTAAATTTATCCCACTTTTATCGATGTAGTTTCCCCCTAAATTTCTATCAGGTCAAGGGGTAGCGCCCCTTGTAGGGGTTTGGAGGTAGTGCCCCCAAGAAGAGGTCAAGGGGAAGCACCCCTAGCACACTCATTATCACGATACAGGATAGGGTCGAGGGGTAGTACCCTCGTGGGGGCTTGGGGGCAGTGTCCCCAAAACCTCACACTATTTTTTATTATTTTATTAAGGCATTGTGAGTTATTTTTCATTGGCTGACATAAAAAAAAAAATAAAAAAAAAAAATAAAAAAATAAAAAAAAAAAAAAAAAAACCTAATTTGTAACCAACAAAAGTCATGATAAAATTGGCTAAGGGTTAGGGTTTATTTTGATATTGTATTGTATCGTTTGCAATGGTATTGAGTTGTAGGGATTGCTGGTTGTAATCAGTTTGATTTACTAGATAATAATATTGGACTCTCTATTGGTGGATGTAGCTCAAGTTTGGGTTAACCATGTTAAGACTTGTCTCTCACTATTATTATTTTTGTGTATTTTCATTCCTCTATTTAATCTTTATTTGCATTTAATTGATATCTTCTATTGGCTATCTCTAAGAAGTGGTATCAGAGTAGGCTGTGCTCGATTATCATTTGTAGGAAGGTCTCATGGTTGAGTGGGAGTCTAATGGTTGAGTGGGAGCAATGGAGGACAAGGGTAAATTGAAGGTAGATAAATTCAATGGGCAAAACTATCAATTATGAAAGATGCAGATTGAGGATTATCTCTATCAAAAGGATTTATGGAGGCTATTGGAAGGAGTATCCAAGAAACTAGTAGGAATGACAGATGAGGATTGGAATCTTCTAGATAGAAAGGCACTGGGAACCATTTGATTGTGCCTGGCACCATTAGTGGCATTCAGTATAATAAAAGTGAAGATAACAGATGGTCTGATTAAAGCTTTGGCTAAATTGTATGAAAAACCCTTAGCCTCAAATAAGCTATTTCTCATCAAACATTTGTTTAATCGAAAAATGATTGAAGGTGGATCCATGACAGATTATTTAAATGAGTTTAATATGATTATAAGTCAGTTAACTTCTGTAAAAGTAAGTTTTGATGAAGAGGTGAGGGCTTTCTTGATATTATGTTCTTTGCTAAAAAACTAAAATAGCTTGGTAATGGTTGTAAGTAACTCTGTCTTTGGTTCAAACACTTTGAAATTTGATCATGTTGTTGGTGTTATCCTTAGTGAAGAAATGCTACAGAAAAGCTCAAGAGGGTCCATATAAAATAGTGTTTTCAATGCAGAAAGTAGGGGCAGATCAAAGGAGGGAGGAAAAGGTTCTGGAGGTCATGGGAAGTCACGAGGAAAATCAAATGATAAGAGATCCCAATCCAGAGAATAGAAGGATTGTTGGTACTGTGGGAAACTAGGTCATTTGAAGAAAGATTGTTGGTCTCAGAAGAATAAAAAAGGAAGCAAACAAAAAGACAATAAGGAGGCAAATGTGGTAAGTAATAAATCTAAAGATGATGCCTTGATTCTTTCCTTAGATAATGTTGATGATTCATGGGTTTTAGATTCAGGGGCCTCATTTAATGCTATGCCCTATAGAAGTTATTTTCTTGATTATGTCCAAGGGGATTTTAGGCTGGTTTATTTGGAAGATAACGAACCCTGTCAGATTGTTGTAAAGGGAAGAATCAAGATTAAGTTGCAAAATGGGAATCATTGGCTACTACAAGAGGTAAGAAAAGTTCCAAGGCTCAGTAGGAATTTAATTTCAGCAGGGCAACTATTTGAAGAAGGTTGCATTGTTACATTTACTAATAAAAATTGGAAGGTTTCAAAAGGTGTCTTATTGTAGCAAAGGGTATGAAAGTAGGCACCTTATATCTTTGTACAGGTCATACTGTTCCTTCTACTTTAGCTATTGCAGAGAAAAAATAAACAGGTTCAAGAATAATTATTGTATGTTCTGAGACAACACTGTGGCATAACAAACTTGGGCATATAAGTGAAAAAGGTATAAAAGTACTTCATTCTAAGAAAGTTTTACTAGGTCTGAAATGTATTAATATGGATTTGTTTTAAAGTTGTGTGTGTAGAAAACAAAAGAGAGTCAGTTTTCTCAAGGTTGGGAAGCAAAAGAAAGATGAAAAGTTGGAGCTTGTGCATACAGATGTATGGGGACTGACTTAGGTATCTTCTGTTGGTTGCTCTCGATGTTATGTTACATTCATAGATGATGCAACTAGAAAATTTTGGATTTATTTCCTTAGGTAGAAATCTAATATATTTGAAGCATTTAAGAAATAGAAAAGCTTGGTTGACAATGAGACGGGTAAAAGATTAAAATGTCTTAGATCTAATAATGGTGGTGAGTATTGTAGTGAAGAATTTGAGGATTATCATTTGTTTAATGGAATTCGTAGGCAGAAAATGGTTCTAGGGACTCCACAAGAAAATAGAGTGGTTGAACGCATGAATAGGAAAATAATGGAGCATACAAGGACCATGAGATTGCATGTTAGGTTGCCTTTAAATATGTTGGAAGAGGCTATCAACACTACTATATATTTAATTAACAGAGGTGGACCCTTCAGTTCCTTTGGGCTGTGATATTCCAGAGGAAGCATGGATAGGTAAGAAGGTGATTTATTCTTTTCTCAAAACCTTTGGATGTGAAGCATTTGCACATGTAGATTTTGAAAATAGAACCAAGCTAGATGCTAAATCAAAAAAATGTACCTTCATTGGATATGGCATTGATGAATTTAGTTATAGGCTTTGGGATTTTGAAAATCACAAAATTGTGAGAAACATCAAAGTTATATTCAATGAGAAGGTGTTCTACAAATATCAGTTATAGCAGCATGAGAATAAAGAAAAAGATTATGTGGTGCTAGATGATACTCCAAATAGTGATGTTCCGGTGGTTCCTCATGCTCTACAACATCAACAAAAAATACCACAAACTCTAGTGAATGTTAGGCAGTCAACAAGGCTAAGTAGACCACCTGAAAGATTTTCTCCCTCTTTGAATTCTATTTTGTGAACCGATGCTAGTGAACTGAAAGGGTATGATGAACCTGTTAGATTCAGGATAGACAACTGAGAACGAGGGGTGAATCAGTTGTCCAAAAATTTTCTTCCAATTAAACACTTAAATCCACTTTGCAATTCAGCAACATAATAATAAATCAATTATTGAAACATAATTTATTAAATCAAGAGCAACAACACATCAACACATAAGACACCAAGATTTTGACGTGGAAAACCTGGTTAAGAGAAAAACTACGGGGTGATTAACCCAGATTGTATTCTCTGTTAGAAGAATAGAAAGAACAAAATGGTACATGCCAATTAGGGCTCACTACTCGAGCACACTTCTCACAAGAGGCCCACTGCCTACAAGAGAAACACTGTCTACAAAATAATAAGTATAACATACATGAACTAGAGAATAGCATCTTCACCATGCTTGAATTAGTTCCATTTAAGCCGAATACTTTTGCTCTTCCTTTTGCTCTTCTCCTCGGCACCACACTCTCATCTACTAAGATGCATTTGAAATGACTTTACAATCCCTTATTTATACAAGACATCAACTTAGGAATAATCATCTAAGTTAGAAAACATCTACAAGAACATCCACAAGATGAGTAACTCATCTGGTCGGCCAGTCTTAGGAAGAACACCATCATCTGCGAGTAATTCTTCAATTCTGAGCTTAAACTCCAATGTGGACCACCAACACGAACTAGACATGATCCAAAGACCTCCACAAGCTTGCCTGAATCACCAAGAGCATCCACACTACATCTTCTTACTAAAATCCTTCTCTCCTTCATCCAAAACCTCAAGAACACAATCTGTCATCACTGTCACAAAGGAATAGATGCTTACAGATCTCCAAAGCACGAACCAATTGAGTTGACACTTCACAAGGACTTCCTAAACACTCCACCAAATCTGTAGAATAGGATAATGTATTTCTAGATCTCACCGGACCTATCTGTATCACTATGTCACCTCTAAACACTTACTAGAACTGGTTTTACTTGATCAGCCACAACTTCTTCAGATCTTCATGCGGACCTCTGAAATCTTTATTGGATCATCTTAAGACACATATCTACAAACCCTTTGAACCGTATTCTTTGATCCTCATCTTATCTTGGATCTTTATCTTACTGTCTTCACTGTTCTTCTCTGTTACTAATATGACCAATTTTCTCAATATCCTTAGCAAATAGTTCATCCAATCCTTATCATCAATGCAACAGGAGTATGTTGACATCAATGACAACACTAGTTAGGTCCATACTTGCAACAATCTCCCCCTTTGTCAGTGATGGCAACATATGATGTGAAAAACTATTTTGACCATCAAGACAAGAACTTTTCTTTACTGACACAACTCCCCCTATCATCAACAACCATTCACATGTCTTCACTTCCTTTACTGCTCCCCTTTTGATCAGCAACCACTTGTTTTTCACATGTCTTCTCTCCCCCTTTGACATCAATGGCAAAGGGCACATACTTTCAACTCCAACACTTCAGAATCATATCAACTGCTTCCCCTGAGTAACAACTCCCTATCATCAATCTAGACCACAAGATATGACTATGATATCCACTAGACTGATGCACATCAGTGCACCTTAGTTCATGACTAGAGGGGCAATAACCCCTAACTTCTCTCTGAGATACTCAAAAGAGTCCTTAGGTAGAGGTTTAGTAAAGATGTTTGCAATCTGATCCTTGGAAGGTACAAACTCTAATATGACTTCATTTTTGTTCACTTGCTCTCTCAAAAAGTGATACTTAATGAATATATGTTTAGTCTTTGAGTGCAACACTGGATTCTTAGATATCTTTATTGCACTTGAATTATCATAGAAGATTGTGATAGGTTCCTTATACTCCACTCTGATGTCTCTTAGCGTTTGCTTCATCCACAAAACTTGAGTGCAACTACCTACTGCTGTAATATATTCTACTTCAGTTGTGGATAGAGATATTGCCTCTTGTTTCTTGCTCAGCTAAGAAACCAATCTCTTCCCCAAAAGGAATGCTCCACCACTGGTACTCTTCTGGTCATCCACATCTCCTGCCCAATCCGCATCTGTATATGTATGAAGAGAGAAATCATGATCTCTAGGATACCACAATCTATACTCAACTATCCCTTTTAGATATCTAAAGATCCTCTTGATTGCCATGACATGAGATTCTCTAGGATCAGCTTGAAATCTAGCAACAAGACCAACAACATTCATAATGTCAGGTCTAGTTTGAGTGAGATACAACAATCCCCCAATCATTAACTTGTACTTTTTCTGATCAGCCTTAGGAGAGTCATCATCTTTACTCAATTTACATCCAGTTGCCATGGGAGTATTCATTGGTTTTGAGTCTTCCATCCCAAATTTTTTCAACAATTCTTTCACATATTTTGTTTGAGAAATGAAGATTCCTTTCTTTATTTGAGTGATTTGTAGACCCAAGAAGAAATTCATTTCCCCAAGCATCGACATCTCAAATTCACTTTTCATTTGATTTGTAAAAGTTTTACACATACTATCTCTTCCTCCAAAAATGATATCATCAACAAACACTTCAACAATCAAGATGTTTTCATGATCAATTTTGAAATACAAATTACTGTTAGCAGTACCTTTGTTGAAACCAATCTTCAAAAGATGCTTATCTAATCTTTCATACTAGGCTCTTGGGGCTTGCTTTAGTCCATATAGTACTTTCTTCAACTTGCAAACCATATCACCATGATTAGACAATTGAAATCCATCTAGTTGCTCAATGTACACTTCTTCTTCCAAGTCACCATTTAGGAAAGTAGATTTGACATCCATCTGATATACTTTGAAATCCTTGAAAGCAGCAAAAATAAGAAATAATCTTACTACTTCAATTCTTGCCACCGGAGAAAAAGTTTCTTCAAAATCAACTCCTTCTATTTGAGACTAACCCTTGCAGACCAATCTGGCTTTATTTTTTATTCCTTCACCAGCTTCATTTAGTTTGTTCTAGAAGACCCATTTGGTTCTAATCACATTCTTGTTTCTAGGTCTAGGAACAAGATCCCAAGTGTGATTTTTCTTAATTTGCATTAGCTCTTCCTCCATTGCTTTAGTCTAGTTTTCATCATTTCAAGCTTCAATCACTGTCTTAGGTTTAATCTTTGAAATCAGAGAATACTCTTCCAAATCTTGAGCAATTCTTCTTCTTGTTTGTACACCTTTGCTTTTATCACCTATGATCTGATCTTCAGAGTGGTTCAGTCTTACATACGTGGGAACTTTGGGAGTTTCTTGTACTTCTGATTCTTGATCAGGCTCATTCAAACTTATCTCTTCTTCCTTATATATTGGATCAGTCTGGATCTGAATCTAGAAGGGGCTTGGAGTCCTTGGATCAAAACATCATTATGATCATCTTCATCATATTCAAAAAACCTTGAGGGTTTTTCAATTCCTTCATCAACTTTCACATTAGTACCTTCTATAATTTTCCTTAATCTCTTGTTATAACACTGGTATGCTTTACTTTGAGTAGAATAACCCAAGAAAATTCCTTCATCACTTCTAGCATTAAATTTGCCTAAATCTTCATCTCTCTTAATGTAACATTTGCTACCAAAAACTCTAAAGTACACCATAGTAGGAGTGATGCCAAACCAAAGTTCAAAAGGAGTCTTACCGGTATTGCTTCTGATTTGTACTCAATTGAGAGTATAGACTACAGTGCTAACAGCTTCTCTCCAATAAATCCGAGGAACATTTGCTTCCATCATCATTGTCCTAGATGCTTCCTAGATGGTCTGGTTCTTTCTCTCAACTACTCCATTCTGCTGTGGAGTCCTAGGAGTAGACAACTGTCTCTTTATTCCATGTTTCTCACAGAATTATATGAACTCACCAGATGTGAATTCTCCACCTCTATCAGACCTCAGATTTTAATTTTAATCTAGTTTCATTCTCTACCATAGCCTTGAATATTTTAAATTTCTCAAGAGCTTCTGATTTTTCTTTCAGAAAAGTTACCCACATCATCCAGGAGTAGTCATCAATTAGTAACATGAAGTATCTATCACCTTGCACACTTCTGATTCTTGCCGGACCACAAAGATCAGTATGAACTAAGTCCAATAATCTGGTAGAAGATTGTTCCTTACTTTTAAATGAGACTCTGCTTTGTTTTCCCAACTGACATTCTTTACACAATCTATTTGTAGGTTTCACCAGTTTTGGAAGATCTCTAACAACCTGAGTATTTCTTATCTTGATGATATTATCAAAATTCACATGACACATCCTCTTATGCCATAACCAACTCTGATCAATTTGCACAAAAGGACAACTTTTACGAGTACCAACTAAATGGAAGATATTACCTTTAGTTTGAGTACTAGATGCAATCTCTGTTACAGAACTTTCAAAGATCTTGCATTTTCCATTTTTGAATCAGAGATCATAGCCTTTGTCCACCAACTATCCAACACTAAGAAGATTGTGCTTCAATCCTTCAACATACTGTACATTACCGGTTTTGTTCCTTCCATCAAAAGAATTAGTTCCTCTACCTCTAATTCTACCAGCAGAATTATCACCAAACTTTACCACTCCTTCTTCATACCTTTCCAAATTTATGAACTTATTTTTGTCACCTGTCATATGGTGAGAGCATCCACCATCAATGACCCAATCATCCTTTTCTTCAACTTGGGCAGCTAGAGCTCTTTCTATAACTTTATGATTGACAAATTCAGAGGGCATTGGTTCTTCTTCCTTGATGGCAATAAACACCCAATCACTTATGAATTTGTTTCCTATCTCTGATTCATCATCTATTACTTCTTCATTATCATCTTCTTCATGAACATAGTAACAATTTTTTTGAAACCTTGATCTATTAGGATTTGGCCTTGAAAATCTTTCTGGACATCTTGAGGCAAAATGATCAATCTTATTGTAGTTAAAACACTTAAAAGGCAATTTTCCTTCATACTTACCAGATCCTCTTGGCAGCCTTTTTGCAATAAGGGCTTCAAGTTGAGCAGTTTCTGCTTCTTCTTCTTCCAGGTCTTTTCTTACTTTTCATACCATGATAGTTTCTTTGAAGAGTTCTCTCCCGAATTAAACCTTTGTTTACCTTTTACAGAGGCACTGGCTTTGAATGCAGATTCAGTCTTTGGGGGGGCATCTCCAAACTTGATGAATTCAAATGCAACCAATTTACCAACCAATTGATCTCTTGTGACAACTATATGGGCCCTAAATTCTTCAATGGCAGCAACCTTGATTTTATAAGAAGCAGGAAGGGATCTGAGAACTTTACCAACAATCTCATCTTCATCCAAGACCCCACCAGCACATTTAATGCCACAAACAAGCTCATTTACTCTTGGCATAAAAGCAGTGATATTTTCATATTCTCTCATCTTCAGATTTTCAAATTTCCCTTTTAGACTTTGTAGCCTTGCATATTTAACATACTTGTCTCCTTCATGCAGAAGTTCTAGTTTTTTCCAAATTTCAAAAGTAGTTGGTAGGTCAGCAACATTTGAAAGCTCTGAATCAGATAATGCACTTAGAAGAGCTTCTATAGTCCATAGATTGTTTTCAGCATCTGTGATTTCATTTGGGGATTTCGGCCCACCCTGTGGAGGAGTATACTTCATTGAAGCCATGGTCTAGTACTACATTCCCATACATTGCAAGTGACATTTCATGCGACTTTTTCAAAGATTAAAATTGGTTCCATCAAATTTTGGACTATCCTTCTTGTAGGATGACATCCTGGATCTCCTCAAGCGGTTAGGCTCTTTTAGAGGAACTTAGCTCTGATACCAATTGTTAGATTCAGGACAAATAACTAAGAGGGGAGGTGAATCAGTTGTCCAAAACTTTTCTTCCAATTAAACACTTAAATCCACTTTGCAATTCAGCAGCATAATAATAAATCAATAAATGAAACATAATACATTAAATCAAGAGCAATAACATATCAACACATAAGACACCAAGATTTTGACGTGGATAACCTTATTAAGGGAAAAACCACAGGGTGATTAACCCAAGATTGTATTCTCTATTAGAAGAATAGAAAGAACAAAATAGCACATCCCAATTAGGGCTCATTGCCCGAGCACACTACTCACAAGAGGCCCACTGCCTACAGAAGACACACTGTCTACAAAATAATAAGTATCACATACATGAACTAGAGAATAGCATCTTCACCATGCTTGAATTAGTTTCATTTAAGCCCAAAACTTTTTCTCTACCTTTCACTCTCCTCCTCGCTATCAGACTCTCATCTACTAAGATGCATTTGAAATGACTTTACAGTCCCTTATTTATACAAGACATTGACTTAGGAATAATCATCTAAG
This sequence comes from Cunninghamia lanceolata, assembly GCA_027924645.1. Classification (NCBI taxonomy): domain Eukaryota; kingdom Viridiplantae; phylum Streptophyta; class Pinopsida; order Cupressales; family Cupressaceae; genus Cunninghamia; species Cunninghamia lanceolata. Next base: position 1,319,367 of record BSBN01000413.1, read on the forward strand.
TCAACAAACATCTACAAGAACATCTGTAGGATGAGTAACACATCCAGTCAGCCAGTCTTAGGAAGAACACCATCATCTGGAAGTAATTCTTCAATTGCAAGCTTAAACTCCAATGCAGACCACCAACAAGAACTAGACATGATCCAAAGACCTCCACAAGCTTCCTTGAATCACCAAGAACATCCACACTACATCTTCTTACTGAAATCCTTCTCTCCTTCATTCGGAACCTCAAGAACATAGTCTGTCATCACTGTCACAAAGGAATAGATGCTTGCAGAGCTCCAGACCATGAACCAATCGAGTTGACACTTCAAAAGGACTTCCTAAACACTCCACAAAATCCACAGAACAGGATAATGCATTTTTGGATCTCATCAGACCTATCTGTATCACTTTGTCACCTCTATACACTTGCCAGAACTAGTTTTACTTGAGCAACTAGAACTTCTTCAAATCTTCATGTGGACCTCTAAAATCTTTACTGGATCATATTAAGACACATATCTACAAACCCTTTGAACTACATCCTCTGATCCTCATCTTATCTTGGATCTTTATCTTACTATCTTCACTGTTCTTCTCTGTTACTGATATGACCAGTTTTCTCAATATCCTTAGCAAATAGTTCATCCAATCCTTATCATCAATGCAATAGGAGTATGTTGACATCAATGAAAACACTGGTTAGGCCCATACTTGCAACAAAACCTATGTAGGTGGATACAAAGGTTCAGTGGGGGCTTGCAATAAAAGAAGAAATGGACTCCTTGATGAAAAATTAGACTTGGGAATAATGTAAGTTGCCTTCAGGTAAAAAGGCTTTTCTAAACAAATGAGTTTATAGGCTAAAAGAGGAAGATGGAGGTAAGAAAAGATTTAAATCCAGGTTAGTTGTAAAAGGATTTGTATAGAAAAAGGGTAATGATTTTTATGAGATTTTTTCTCTGGTTGTTAAGATGACTTATATTTGTACTATTTTAAGTATTGTGGCTACTTAAGATTTGTATTTGGAACAGCTAGATGTGAAAACTATCTTTCTCCATGGTGATTTGGAGAAGGAGATATATATGGAATAGCCCCAAGGATTTGAGGTCAAAGGTAAGGAGAAACTAGTGTGCATATTGAAGAAGAGTTTGTATGGCCTGAAACAAGCACCATGATAATGGTACATTGAAATTTGATAGTTTTATGGCCAACCAAGGCTATAGTCGATGTAATTCTAACCATTGTGTTTATTTTAAGAAGTTGGATAATGACAACTACATTATTTTATGTTTAGACGTTGATAACATGCTTGTAGTGGGGTCTAACATGGATCACATAAGAGAGTTAAAACAACATTTACCACAGTCATTTGCTATGAAGGATTTGGGGGCAGAAAAATAAATCCTTGGTATGAAAATTTGTAGTGATAGGAAGAACAAAAAATTGACTCTATCTCAAGCTGATTATGTTGAAAAGGTGTTGTAGAGATTGCACATGGAGAATGTAAAAGATGTCAGCACACCTTTGCCTAGTCATTTGAAATTGACTAAGGAGATGTGTCTTAAGACACCAGAGGAGGAAGAAAAAATGTCTAAGGTACCATATGCTTCAGCTATAGGAAGTTTAATGTACACCACGGTATCCATGAGACTAGATATTGCACATACATTGTAGGAGTCATAAACAAGTATATGAGTCATCCCAAATTGGAACTTTGGAATGTAGTAAAATGGATTCTCAAATATTTGAGAGGTACATCCAATACACATTTATGTTTTGGGGGCTCTAATACTGATTTAGCAGGTTATGTAGACTCAAATTTAGCAGGGGATATTGATAGTAGGTGGAGTATTACAGGTTATGTCTTTACTATAGGTGGGATGGCGGTGAGTTGGATCTCATGGTTGCAAAAGGTTGTTGCTTCATCCACCACAGAGGCAGAGCATGTAGCTACAACAGAGGCAATCAAGGAGATGATATGGCTACAATCTTTCATGGCAGAATTGGGTAGCCAACATTCTAACAGTTATTTGTTTACAGATAGTCAAAGTGCCATTTAACAATTGGGGTTGATCTATGATTACTTAAAAAAAGTTGCAAGTATAATTGAGTATGTCCTCTTTTGGCTATCTCTTAACCCAAACTCTGATGTGCAATTCTGAGTTCTATATGCTACTGTGGCCTCATAGATTATTAAAACATTTCATTTCATTCCATTTCCTTGTCACATGCCCATTACCTCACATTTAAGTGAGGTTAAGAAAGACCATCAAACAGATTTTAATTCATTTTTTAAATTTATTTGAAAGTATATATATAAACACATATAGTTATATAATTAAATATTAAAAAAATTAATAATAATAATAATAAAGATTAATTAAATTGATGTTGGCCCTGCCCATGGCATGGGGCCGTGGGAATGGGAAGGTGTGGGAACACATCCCACCAGTGGTGGTGGCATATATGTTCTAAAACCAAAAAAAATGTTTTTCTTATTTGATTTTTTTTTCAATCTTTTGAATTTTGTCAAGATAAATCTTTTTATTTAAACTTAGACCTCTTTGTAAATGGTTTTTCAATAGGTAATAAACATAAATACTATATATATATGCTTTGAATATATATACACACACATGTTATTCAAAATAAAGGTGAATGAAGAAATCATATTTATCTGAAATCAATATACCTTGTCCACATATTCTTTGGAAAACTATTAGTCTCTATTTTTGGAATCAAATTTGTCTTTTCTTTATACCTATTAAGACAACAAACTACACATAACATTAAAAACTAAAAAATATTGTACTTGCTTAGTGCTATTCATATGTCTAGAAATCATTTAAATTTCTTTAAAATAGACCTCTTTGTAAATAATTTTTTTCAATAGCTATTGAACATAACTACTAATATATATATGCATTTTTTGAAATATATATATATATATATATATATATATATATATATATATATATATATATATATATATATATATATATATATATATATATATATATATATATATATATATATTTGTGTGTGTGTGTTATTCAAATAAGGGTGAATGAGGAAATCCTATTTATCTAAAATAAATATACCTTCTCCATGTATTCTTTGGAAAATTAATAGTCTACATTTTTTGGATCAAATTTATGTCTTTTCATCATACCTGTAGAGAAAACAAATGTAACACCTACCATGAATAACTTAAAGAACAATACATCTATGCTATGCAAAACATAATATATATTTTTTAAATGAATAAGATAAGAAAGTAATGTTAAACATATCAATACACATCATTAATCTAACCATTTGTCCTTTACGATTCCATGGTTACATTACTAACAATTTGATTAACATAATCTATCATACATCATTAACTAACATCAGTAAATCTTTTTAAATCTATTGCATAAAATAAATAAAGATTTACATTTCCATATCTTACATCAAATAAGTAATCAACATGGTAAGAATTACAGGTGCATATACAAATCTTGATACATATGAGTACATTATTATGTAGTTTACATTATCACCTTTCTAAATACATACACTATGATTTAACTGATACATGGGCTAGTACATGAACATAATAACTATTTCCTCAAACTAGTACAAGATTTGATGTCTGAAACATAAGATACATCATCCTCGTACATGAACATTAGTAAGCAAAAAACTAATGGAGCTAAAAGCTCTTCCACCTGACCATCTGGAACCCTAATGTCCACCCCCCGAGCTGGGAGTTAACATAAGGTCCCACTACAATAATAGTCAGGTACATAACCACTAATAGAAATAAGGTCCAATCAAGACTCCAATACAACACATAACATTAACACAATCAACTCAACAAACATCTAGAGGCAACAAACATTGAATGGGGAGAGACCAACCAGGGAATGCTAGGCTATAGTAGGGAGAGTGTCATCGCATGGTCCTAACATGGGTTATCTTGATAGCTTCTCACTAGGTGTCAGCCCGCATCTATGGTTATCCTGACAGCCTCTCACTAGGAGTTAGCCCCATAGGGTGACACATGCAGAATCAACCTTCCTTTCATGAGGACAAGGAAGTCGATTATGCTGACTAGGCCTTCTCAACCATCCTTAGCCTAAACAAGCACTACAAGCATGGGAGAGGACATCCAATTATCTTGTTTAATGTGTAATCTACCCTTTTCCCCTAGTTCACTTTTAGGTTTTCACTTAGTTAACTACTTTCAATGGGTTATCTTGATAGCCACTTTGGGAATCGACCCCACATTGAAAGCCACTTCCCTTCCCACACCTATAAACCTGAACCAATAAGCAAGACAGATAACATCATAACTATTAGATCTAGGGTACACAACTGAGAGGGGGGGTGAATCAGTTGTACAAAAACTTGCTTCTACTTCAAACACTTGATTCTTCTTTGTTATTTAACAGCATATCAATTAACCATTCATGAAAGCATAAAGCATAAACACCAGAGAAGATAAACATCAACACATTAGACACCAAGATTTTTGACGTGGAAAACCCGGTTAAGGGAAAAACCACGGGGTGATTAACCCAAGGATTATTCTCTATTAGAAGAATAAGAAAAATGGATGGCACATGCCAATTAGGGCTCACTGCCCGAGCAAACTGCTCACAAGGAGGCACACTACCTACAAGAGACACACTATCTACAAGATCATAAGTATCACAAACTTGAACTAGAGAATGACATCTTTACCATGTCTGGATTAGTTCCATTTAAGCCCGAGACACACCTGCTCTGCCTTTCGCTCTTTCGCTATACCACACTCATCCACTGCACACCACACACCGAAATAAATTCACAAACCTTTATTTATACAAGGCATCGACTTAGAAACAATCATCTAAGTCGGTAATCATCCACAAGAACATTCGCAAGATGAATAACTCATCCGGTCAGCCACCACAAGAATATTCGCAAGATGAACAACTCATCTAGTCAGCCAGTCTGAACAAGAACATCTTCATCCGGAAGTATATCTCCAATTCTGGGCTCTAACACTAATGAGGACTGACAACACAACCTCAACATGATCCAAGAACCTTCATAGGCTTTCCTAAATGACCAGGTACATCCATACTTCCTCTACTTACTAGAATCTCTTCTCTTCTTCATTTGGAACTTCAAGAACACAGTCTATTGCTACTGTCATACTAAGAAAGGTGCTTCCAGACATCCAAACCATGAACAAATTGAGATGACACATCACAAGGACCCAAACACTCTATCAAATCCACAGAGTAGAATAATGCACTTCTAGATCTCACTGGACCTTTTTGTAACACTTTGTCACTTTAGAGCATCTCTCGGAACTGATTCTACTTGATTGATCACAACTTCTTCATATCTTCATGCAGACCTTTGAAATCTTGACTGGAACATCTCATGACTCATATCAACAAACCCTTTAATCCACATCCTCTGATACTCAACTGATTGAGTACTTTTGCCTTCTTCTCATCACTTTTCTTCACTATTCCTGATTGAGACTAATTTTCTCAATAACCTCAGCACACAGCTCATCTAGTCCTTCTTGTCAATGCAATATGAGTATGTTGACATCAATGACAACACTGGTTAACCTCATACTTGCAACAATATCCCCCTTTGTCATTGATGGCAACATATGATGTGAAAAACCATCAAGACAAGAACTTCTCCTTTTTGTCACAGCTCCCCCTATCAGTAACAACTCTTCACATGTCTTCTCTTTCTTTTACTGCTCCTCTTTTGATCAACAACTTGTTTTTCACATGTCTTCTCTCTCCCTTTGACATTAATGGCAAAGGGCTCATACTTGCAAATCTAACACATCATAATCATACCAGCTGCTCCCCCTTAGTAACAGCTCCCCATCATCAATCCGGATCACAAGATATGACTATGATATCCACTAGACTGATGCACATCAGTGCATCCTAGTTCATCACTGGAGGGGCCATGACCCCTAACTTCTCCCGAAGATACTCAAAAGAGTCCTTGGGAAGAGGTTTAGTAAAAATATCTACAATCTGATCCTTGGAGGGTACATAGTCCAATTTGACTTCATCCTTGTTCACTTGCTTTCTCAAAAAGTGAAACTTGATAGGTATGTGCTTGGTATTAGAATGCAACACTGGATTCTTAGAAATATTTATTGCACTTGAATTATCACAGAAAATTGTGATAGGCTCATCATATTCTACTTTAATGTCTCTTAACATCTGCTTCATCCATAAGATTTGAGTGCAACTACCTGCTGCTGCAATGTATTCTGCTTCAGTTGTAGATAGACATATTGCCTCTTGTTTCTTGCTTAGCCAAGAAACCAACCTTTTTCCCAAAAAGAAAGCTCCACCACTGGTGCTCTTCTGGTCATCCACATCTCCTACCCAATCTACATCTGTATATGCATGAAGAGAGAAGTCATGATCTCTAGGGTACCATAGACCATACTCAACTATCCCCTTTAGATATCTAAAAATTCTCTTGATTGTCATAACATGAGATTCTCTAGGATCAGCCTAGAATCTTACCATAAGACCAACAGCTTGCATTATATCTAGTCTAGTCTGAGTGAGATACAATAGTCATCCAATCATTGATCTGTACTTGGTCTGATCTATCTTAGGAGAGTCATAATCTTTGCTCAACTTGCATCTGGTTGCCATAGGAGTGTTCATTGGCTTTGAATCTTCCATTTCAAATTTCTTCAACAATTCTTTCACATATTTGGTCTGAGAGATAAAGATGCCTTTCTTTCTCTGAGTAATTTGTAGACCTAAGAAAAAATTCATTTCACCAAGCATTGACATTTCAAACTCACTTTTCATTTGATTTGCAAAGGTTTTACACATACTGTCTCTTCCTCCAAAGATGATATCATCAACGAATACTTCAACAATCAAAATGTTTTCATTATCTATTTAAAAATATAGATTACTATCAACAATACCTTTGTTGAAACCAATCTACACAAGATGCTTATCCAATCTTTCATACCAAGCTCTTGGGGCTTGCTTCAATCCATATAGTGCTTTCTTCAACTTGCAGACCATATCACTATGATCAGACAATTGAAATCCATCTGGCTGCTCAATGTATACTTCTTCTTCCAAGTCACCATTTAGGAAGGTACACTTGACATCCATCTGATACACTTTGAAGCCTTTGAAGGTAGCAAATGCAAGAAATAATCTGACTACTTCAATTCTTGCCACTAGAGCAAAGGTTTCTTCAAAATCAATTCCTTCTATTTGAGAGTAGCCTTTGCAGACCAATCTGGCTTTGTTTCTGATTACTTCACCAACTTCATTTAGTTTGTTCCAGAAGACCCATTTGGTTCCAATCACATTCTTGTTTCTAGGTCGGGGAACAAGATCCCAAGTGTGATTTTTCTCAATTTGCATCAACACTTCCTCCATTACTTTGGTCTAGTTTTCATCATTGCAAGCTTCATTTATTGTCTTAGGTTCAATCTTTGAAATCAGACAGTATTCATTTGAATTTTGAGCAATTCTCCTCCTTATTTGTACCCCTTTGCTTTTGTCACCTATGATCCGATCTTCAGAATGGTTTAGAGTTACACACCTTAGAAATTTGGGAGTTTCTTGCACTACTGTTTCTTGATCAGGCTCATTTAGACAAACCTCTTCTTCCTGATTTACCAGATCAGTCTAAATCTAACTTTTAGAGGAGGATTGAGCTTCTTAAACCAGAGAGTCATTCTGATCATCTTCATCATATTCATAAAACCTTGAGGGCTTCTCAATTCCTTCATCAACCTTCACATTTGTACTTTCTATCATCTTTCTCAATCTCTTATTGTAACACCGATATGCTTTGCTTTGAGTGGAGTAACCCAAGAAAATTTCTTCATCAGTTCTAGCATCAAACTTTCCTAGATCTTCATCTCTTTTGATATAACACTTGCTACCAAATACTTTGAAATATATCACAGTGGGAGTTATACCAAACCACAGCTCATAAGGAGTCTTACTAGTATTGCTTTTGATTTGAACTCGATTGAGAGTGTAGACTGCAGTGCTGATAGCTTCTCTCCAAAACATCTGGGGAACATTTGCTTCGATCATCATTGTCTAGGATGCTTCCTGGATGGTCCAATTCTTTCTCTCAAATACTTCATTCTGCTGTGGAGTCCTAGGAGTAGACAACTATCTCTTTATACCATGCTTCTCACAAAAGTCTATGAATTCACCGAATGTGAATTCACCACCTCTATCAGACCTCAGACATTTCAGTTTCAATCCGATTTGATTCTCTACCATAGCCTTGAAGATTTTGAACTTCTCAAGGGCTTCTGATTTCTCTTTTAGAAAGGTAACCCACATCATCTAGGAATGGTCATCAATCAGTAACATAAAATATCTATCACCTTGCATACTCTTGATTCTTGTCAGACCATAGAGATCAGTATGAACTAATTCTAATAATCTAGTAGAGGATTGATCCTTGCATTTGAAAGAGACTCTACTCTATTTACCTAGTTGACATTCTTTGCACAAACTATTTGTAGGTTTCACCAATTTTGGAAGAGCTCTTATAGCCTGAGTATTGCTTATCTTGATGATGTTGTCAAAATTCACGTGAGACATCCTTCCATGTAATAACCAACTCTGATCAACTTGAACAAACAAACAACTTTTATTAGAACCAACTAGATGGAAGATATTACCTTTTGTTTGAGTACTGGATGCAATTTTAGTTCCAAAACTTTCAAAGATCCTGCATCTTCCATTCTTGAATGGGAGATCATAACCTTTGTCTACCAACTGACCAACACTAAGAAGATTGTACTTCAATCCTTCAACATACTGCACATTACCGGTTTTGCTCTTTCCATCAAAAGAAATAGTTCCCCTACCTCTGATTCTACCAACAGAATTATCACCAAACTTTACCATTCCTCCTTCATACCTTTCCAAATCTAAGAACTTGTTCTTGTCACCTGTCATATGGTGAGAGCATCCACTGTCAATAACCCAATCATCTTTTTCTTCAACTTGGGCAGCCAAAGAGCTTTCTACAACCTTATGATTGACAAATTCAGAGGATGTTGGATCTTCTTCCTTGATGGCAATAAACACCCATTCATTTCCAGATCTGTTTCCTATTTCTGATTCATCATCTATTACACCTTCATTATCATCTTCTTCATGAACATAATAACAGTTCTTTTGGAACCTTTGTCTATTAGAATTAGACCTTGCAGATCTTTCTAGACATCTTGAAGCAAAATGATCAATCTTATTGCAGTTGAAGCACTTAAAGGGTAATTTTCCTTCATACTTACCGGATCCTCTTGACAGTCTCTTTGTAATAAGGGCTTCAAGTTGAGTTGTTTTTGCTTCTTCCTCTTCCATGTCTTTCCTTGCTTGATCATACCATGACAGCTTCCTTGAAGAGTTCTCTCCGGGATCAAATCTTTGTTTGCCTTTCACATAGGCACTGACTTAGAATGCAGATTCAGTCTTGGGGTGATAATCTCCAAACTCAATTATTTCAAATACAGCTAGTTTGCTAGCCAATTGCTCTCTTGTGACAATTGTATGGGCTCTGAATTCATCAATGGCAGCAACCTTGATTTTGTAGGCAGCAGGAAGGGATCTAAGAATTTTGCAAACAATCTGATTTTCATCCAGAACTCCACCAGCATTCTTGATTCCACACACTAGCTCATTTACTCTTGGCATAAAGGTAGTGATATTTTCATCATCTCTCATCTTCAATCTTTCAAGTTTCCCTTTGAGACTTCACAACCTTGCACTCTTAACAAACTCATCTCCTTCATGCAGAAGTTCTAGTTTAACCCAGATCTCATATGCAGTTGGTAGGTCAATAATATTTGAGAGTTCTAAGTCAGTCAATGCGCTTAGAAGAGCTTCTTTGGTCTGCAGATTATTTTCAGCATCTGTGATTTCATTCAGAGTTGTTGGACCACCCTGTGGAGTTACATATGCTTTTGTGATCATGGACAAGTATGCTTTTCCCATACGCTCCAAGTGACATTTCATGCAACCTTTCCAGAGAGAAGTTGGTTCCATCAAACTTCAGACTATCCTTCTTGTATGACGACATCCTGGATCTCCTTAAGCGGTTAAGCTCCTTTTAGAGGAACTTAGCTTTGATACCAATTGTTAGATCTAGGGCACACAATTGAGAGGGGGAGGGTGAATCAGTTGTACAAAAACTTACTTCTACTTCAAACACTTGATTCTTCTTTGTTAGTTAATAGCATATGAATTAACCATTCATGAAAGCATAAAGCATAAACATTGGAGCAGATAAACATCAACACATTAGACACCAAGATTTTTGACATGGAAAACTTGGTTAAGGGAAAAACCACAGGGTGATTAACCCAAGGATTATTCTCTATTAGAAGAATAAGAAAAATGGATGGCACATGCCAATTAGGGCTCACTGCCTAAGCACACTGCTCACAAGGAGGCACACTACCTACAAGAGACACACTATATACAAGATCATAAGTATCACAAAATTGAACTGGAGAATAACATCTTTACCATGTCTGGATCAGTTCCATTTAAGCCTGAGACACACCTGCTCTGCCTTTTGCTCTTTCGCTATACCACACTCATCCGCTCCACACCACACACTGAAATGAATTCACAAACCTTTTTTTATACAAGGCATCAACTTAGGAACATTCATCTAAGTCAACAATCATCCACAAGAACATTTGCAAGATGAATAACTCACCCAGTCGGCCACCACGAGAACATTCACAAGATGAACAACTCATTCGGTCAGCCAGTCTAAACAAGAACATCTTCATCCAGAAGTATATCTCTAATTCTAGGCTCTAACACCAATGCGGACCAACAACACAACCTCAACATGATCCAAGAACCTTCATAGGCTTGCCTGAATGACCAAGTACATCCACACTTCCTCTACTTACTAGAATCTCTTCTCTTCTTCATCTAGAACTTCAAGAACACAGTCTATCACTACTGTCATACTGAGAAAGGTACTTTCAGACCTCCAAACCATGAACAAATCAAGATGACGCATCACAAGGACATCCCAAACACTCTATCCAATCTGCAAAATAGGATAATGCACTTCCAGATCTCACCGGACCTTTTTGTAACATTCTATCACTTCGGAGCATCTCCCAGAACTGGTTCTACTTGATCGATCACAACTTCTTCATATCTTCATGCGGACCTCTGAAATCTTGACTAGAACATCTCAAGACTCATATCTACAAACCCTTTAATCTGTATCCTTTGATACTCAACTGATTGAGTACTTTTGCCTTCTTCTCATCACTGTTCTTCACTGTTCCTGATTGAGACTAATTTTCTCAATAACCTCAGCACATAGCTCATCCAATCCTTCTTGTCAATGTAATATGAGTATGTTGACATCAATGACAACACCGGTTAACCTCATACTTGCAACAATAACAATAGGTAATCATGATCATTGCAAGGAGTTAACCCTCTTGCATACCAAAACATGATTATAAGAGAAGAACTCGTAAACCATTGCCCATAACAACATAGATTCGTTACCTCTTTATGATTTCCTGCTCTTCCCATTCCACAACTCACCACAAGACTCAATACAAAACAAATACAACTAAATAGACAACAATACATCCACAAAGGGGATTATTAACTCCTCATTATGTATTCAGATATTCAAATATTCATCATTTCACATTATCATTTACCAAGCTCTCTTTCATAAAAATAGGCAACATATCATCATATATCCAGAACACATAATAACATTATACTTGAAAACAAATCATGTTATCCTATGCCCTTGGACTGATACCCTAACAACTTGCACAGTGGACCCCATTATAACCAACGATCTCATTACAATGTTTTTGATAATATAATGTGGCTGAACAAGGGGCTGAACCCTTACAAAAAATAGAGAGGCCCGAAGGCAGCAAGCATCAACAGTGCCTTAAACCAGAAACAACATATACAACCAAAACTGAATACCAGCAGAACCAACAAAACTAGCCGCTAAAAGGAAGTCAAAAAACTGAAAAACAAAGTATCAGTAGTATAACAACAAAGACAAAGGAGACAACAGCTCTCCTGTCTAGACCATAGATTTAATAATATCATCCACTTTTTTAGCCAGATCATCACTGTCAGTATTAACAGTAACCCCCAGATTCTTCAGCACAGAGAGGTTGAGGAGAATAGAGGTTCTGAGCACAACGGAGAAATTATGTTCCAGCTTCGCAATGCGATCACACAGACCTGCAAGATCCCAGACCATCATCAGTCTCTATAGCATCCTTAGCCTCTTCCACAAACATGGCACCCACTGTGTCAGTATTTCCAACAGAGTCAGTAGCATCCTCTGTGGTAGCCCCTTTATCATGCGTCTCCTGCTTGTCTTCATCATCACCAGAAATGTCCTAAATCTCCACATCCTTGTCATCCTCTCCCTAGGTGGATTCATCCAAACTGCTCTTAGAGTAGTCAATGAGCTTTGCTGAAGGAGCCGGTTTGCCAGCAATACGCCCTGACCGCCGCACTCTAGAGGAAAGCCCCTCCCTACAAATCTTCACCGAAGAATCCCTTCTCTGTCCCACCGGGGTCCTACTAAGGGTTTTAGGGGTCCCAACGACTGCGTTCCCAGTGTTCATATCACAAACAACCTTCTACTTTTTACCCTTCTTAGAGGCAGTAGGGCCCGGAGTATCAACAGGATTTTCTGCAGGAGTGCAAGAGGAAACTTCAATAGTTTTGATAGGAACAGGGGAGGGCCCGGGTTCAGCAACATCAGGAATATTCTTAGGGTTAGAGGAGGGCTCTCCATCCCCACTATTAGCAGGAATGGATTTGGAAGATTCGAGGGCAAGATGATGGTTATACAAATAGAGAATGAGGCCCTGGTGAAGAGGGATAGGCTTCATAGCAGTGTTTTTAGCCAGTTTCACCTGAACCCTAAGGACTGAATGCTCCAGGGAGGAAAGCAAATAAAATGGAAAACTAATTTTAGCATTGCAATGGAAATGATTTAACAGGGGGAGATGGTAGTTATAAAACCTGGTGAAGCTCCCCTCGAGGGTGAAACACTTCATGAGGATAAAACACATAGCGTACCATGGCTCCGACAACTTGGCTCTGTCAAAACCGCCCTGGTAAGGGACTAATTCTTCACCAACCCCGAGGAAGAGCTATTGACTGGAGAGGTCCGCAATTTTAGTTTTTCATTGTAGCTTCAATCCCTGAGTAGACATACTAGTACCCAAAGCAATCACCCGTTCAGAAACTTCAAATCTGATTCCACCCACCAAAACCCATCTGTCCTGCCAAGACCGCGCAAATTGTTCAGAAAGAGCTTCATTGTACCCATTAAGCCTCTCCAAATAGGGGCTAATCCTGCCCTCTTTACAGTAATGCCAAGCTACCAAATTGTCCTTAAATTCATAGCATGAGACGGGTTCAGTTTGAATTCTATCTCCTCCCATAGTGGAATTACATCGCATGCCATAGAAACCCTTAGTCTCCTTAGTCGTCTTAACAGGAGAATTACTAACATTAACAAGGCTAATAATAACATCACACACAAACTCATAATAACGGGAAGCCTTACAAACCCCAATCCCATGCTTAACCATAATTACTCGGCACAGGCCATGATGATCCGGCCATCTGCTCACCTTATGAGAAAATGGAGCGGATTTGACAGTAGAGAAAGTATGAGAGGACTCGTACTTCAAAAGACACGTCAGCCTCCTCCCAAGGAACTGATAGTATGAGCTGTCTTTCGAACACATCTAACTCATCCAGACCTGGCCGCATCTTTAACAATGAGATTCTTAAGATTTAAAGGAAGATGATCAAATTGGCACCAAACCCTCCAATTTGAATATCATTGCTCGAGTTCAGCACAGGCGTCTACAACTTCGTTACCCTCACGGTAAATATGTGAGATATGCACATTAGTAATCCTCTGCAAGAGAAACTGAATATCCCTAATAATATTTTTCAACTGAATGCCAACATTCGACACATTACTAACAGCATCAATAACCATTTTAGAATCTCCCTGAATATCCAAATTCCTAATACCAAGTGATATGGCTAATTTAAGCCCCCAAAGAAGAGCCATAGCTTCAGCATAGTTATTGCTGTGATAGCCCAGACGTCCAGCATAGATAGCAAACATCCACCCTTTATCATCACGGATGATCCCGCCCCCGCTAGCAGTACCATAAAGCTTAGAAGCCCCATCAAAATTGAGCCTCATCTAGTTAGACATCAGAGGCTTCCATCTAGTGTTAAGTCTCTGCAATAATTTTGTATTGTTATAAGCAGGAATATGATTGAGAATCCTCCAGTTTACTGCAATTTGTTCTTCCTCTTGAGTTAGAGGTTTCACCGCGGTGCGGATATGGGCCATAGTGACACTCTCCAAGAGAGTCTTCATGAAAGTATGAGAGACCTGAGAGGCATCTCTAGTAGTATCCCTAAAAATCCGATGGTTGCCCTCTTTCCACAAAGTCCAGCTCAAGCATGACAGAGTTTGAGTCCATAACTAAATAAGCCAGGGATGGGAGAAGGGAGGATACCAACTGTTAATAACTTCCTGGATATCAGAATTGCAAGCCCATTGAATACCAAAATTGCTAAGGATGAGGCTCCAAATGTCCCTAGCAAAGTCACAGTGGAAGAATAAATGAGAAACCGTTTCCTCCTTTTCATAGCATAGACAGCATCTGTTGGCTAGAGTGAAACCTCTCTTCTACAAATTATCTTGGGTTAGAATTTTGTTATGAACAGAGGCCCACCAGAACATGTTAATTTTCAGGATCAGTTTGTGGTTCCACACTTTTCTCCATATATCCTTTTTATGAATCTTAGGGACCAATAAGTGATAGGTAGACTTAACAGAGAATCGACCATTCTTATCCAGCCACCAAAATTGCTCATCTTCACGAAGGAAGAGAGGAATTCTGACTTCCTGAATCAACTTTTGAACCATCTGAGCTTTAGAGGCAAGATCAGGGCGATGGGGACGACAATCCAACAAAGTTCTCCAGCTCCTGTGACCATTATTGGTTGACATATAATCACTGACCTTATTGCCAAAAAACTGAGTAGCAATGCCAGCAATCTCACCCAGATCCCTCTGAGAGATGAGAGCCTTATCTTTTAGCCAAATATTAGTCCAAAACTTGATACCCATACCATTACCCAACTTCCATCTTATCCCTTGCGTGAGCAGATTTCTAGATTTCAACATTTTGGTCCAGATGACCGATACCTTAGGAAGACCTTCTTGCTGGAGGAAGTTAGACCAGTCAGTGTCATGCAAATATTTGGCTTGCATGATTTCTCCCCAATCTTTATGATGATGAATCAGGTTCCAATTAATTTTAGAGAGCGGGGCTTTATTCATACTCCGTATAGTTCTAATATTGAGACCTCCATGGGATTTAGGAAGACACACTTTATCCCAGCTGACTAGGGACATCCGCTATTTATCTTCAGCTCCCGTCCATAAAAATTTTCTTTGAATCTGTTCCAACTTGGCAGCAAAAGAAGTAGGAATTTTAAAAAGAGAGAGGAAATAGATGGGTATACCTTGCAAGGAGGCCCGAAGAAGCTGCAATTTACCAGCACTACTGAGGATTTTTCCTTTCCAACCAATCAGTTTTTGTTGAGTTCTTTCCAAAAGGCTATTCCAGAAATTTGGAGAAACTTCTTTAACCATAAAGGGGAGACCCAGATAGACAGTAGGAAGAATATCTTCAGCACAATCCAGAATATGTATGATTTTTTGGCGGAGAGTAGTGGGAGTATTAAAAAAATACACATTACTCTTTTGGAAATTGATGTGTTGCCCAGAGGCGATGGCATAAAGGTTTAAAATATTCTTCCATCTACGAGCTTCAATCATCGAAGAGATGCCAAAAAGAAGGGTATCATCAACAAATTGCTGCACAGACATAGGGGGAAGGGAGGATGCATGTTTAATGCCCACAAGATGCTTAGAGACCACGTTAGCTTGAATGTATCTCCCAAGAGCTTCAGCCATAATGATAAACAAGTAAGGAGAAAGGGGATCCCCCTGCTAGAGTCTGCACGAGGAGGAGAAGAAACCCCTAGGAATCCCATTAACCAAGATAGAAAATTTGGTAGAAGAGACATCCATCCAGATGAGGAGATGAATTTTATCATTAAACCCAAATTTTCTAAGAACTTGAAATAGAGAATCCCATGAGACCCTATCATAGGCTTTAGAGATATCCAACTTAAGGGCCATACCTGGAATTCTATTCTTCTCGATGGAATGGATAGTTTCATGGGTTGAGATTACAGCATCCAAAATTTGATGCCCTGGGATGAAACCTTTTTGAGAAGGAGAGATAATTTTATCAAGAAAAGGTTGAAGTCTCATGACAAGGGCTTTGGTGCAAAGCTTATAGACAGTATTACACAGGCTAATAGGTCTGAAATCAGAAAGATTGGTGGGTTTCAGCTTTTTAGGGACAAGGACAATAATGGTGTTATTGAGCTACTTTAAGATCTTACTAGTTTTGAAAAAATCATGAACTGCAGTCGTGAGGTCAGCCCCCATAATATCTCAATACTCCTGAAAAAAGATAGGAGGGAAGCCATCCGGACCCGGAGCTTTAAAGGGACCCATAGAGAATAAAATAGCATGAACCTCCTCAGAAATAGGCCTCAGCATTTCTAGATTATCTTCCTCAGTTATGAGACAGGGGATCTTGTCAACAAACTGCTCAGTAGCCCTGTCGTTATCATCACCAGTGGCTTGTTCTGTCAACAAGTTATGAAAAAATAACACAGCTTGTTCCCCAATCTCATTGTCCTCAGTGATAACATCACCATTGTCCAAGCACAGTTTTGTGATGGAGTTAGCCTTCCTATGTTTCATGGTAGAAATATGGAAAAAAGTAGTATTGCGATCTCCCTCCTTAAGCCACTGAACCCTGGATTTTTGCTTCCAAAAGACCTCTTCGCGGCCCATAAGATTCTTCCATTCTGAAATTAGATCTTGTTCTTTCTTAGAAATATTGTCAGAAACATCCCCTTGAGTAATCCACTACTGAATATCCTCAAGTTGACCAGCTAAAGTTTTCTTCTGCCAAAACACATGACCAAAACTGAGACTATTCCAGCCATGAACCTCCTGTTTGATATGCAGAAGCTTCTTAACTAATCTGAACATAGGAGTACCCTGGATAGGAATTTGCCACCATTGTGTCACCAGTTGTCTGAAATCCTTATACTTAATTCACATAGCTTCAAATCGGAAACGGAAAGGACCCCAATGACATTGATCATGCCAATGAAGGAAAATAGGGCAGTGATCAGATATGGTTCTAGGAAAAGCCTGCAATTGCATATTACGATGATTGTCCCAGTTGCTCAATATAATGACCCTATCTAATTTAACCTGGATCAAATTGTCCCCACGTCTCCTGTTGGACCAGGTAAACATCTAATTTTGTAGCTCCACATCAAGCAATCTCCAATCATTAATAAACTCGGCGAAGTCAAACATGCTGTCAGAGTAATCAAGGTTCCCACCATCTTTCTCAGAGGGATACAAAGGAGTGTTGAAGTCCCCAGCCAACATCCATTTGGAGCATGGAAACTTGGTCAGAGTACTACTCAAATCAGTCGATAAAGATTGTCTCTGGGCTCTAGTATTAGGAGCATGAATATTGATTAAATACTAGTTGAAAGAGGGGGAGGAGAAATTGGTAACCAGGAAATGCTTGCCAGAAGCCACAAGGGAACCTTGAATTTTCATACTGTTCCACATTGTAACAATCCTGCTAGAAGCCCCAATAGTAGGGCTAATACAAAACTCAGCCTTAGGCCATATGTAATTGACAATCTTCTTAAAGTTTTCCTCAGTCATCTTGACCTCCTGCAGGAGCAAAATGTCTAATTTATTTTCCAGAACATAGTTTTTGACCTCAAACTATTTGGAGGGGCTATTGAAACCCCTTAGATTCGAGGATAAGATCCTCATTTCAAAGGTTTGAGGGAGGGGACCTCCAGTGTTTTCTTCTTACCACTGGCAATTTCCCTGGTAATCTCTCTTTGCTGAGTTTCTCGTAGGGTTGGTCACCCTTGTTTTGAGTCAGTGCCAACATCAGCAGTCTTTTTACCTTTACGAGTCTTCTTCTTAGGGGTAATCCAGCCTTTTGGGTCATTCCCACTACCACTTGGGCCGATGTCAACTATCAATGAGGGATCAGCATTATGATCACCTACTTCCTGCATAGGGTTCCTGGTTGACTCAAGATCATTAGCACCTAAGGGAGCAACTGATGAAGCCTGGGGATCAAGGGTGTTATCATCTTCAACATCCTCATCGATCAATCGATCCTGGATTTCTCCCTCCTCACACCCACTAGAATTCTGTCAGACCATATAACTAACAATGTCTAGAGCCCCATTCAGACAACCTATGTCCAAAAGCTGATCAGTATTCTCCTCTAGATAGATAGTATCCTGATGACCCACAACCGTCTGGCTTTCCTTATCCTTAGTCTGTTCAGGATGGTCTTCTGGGAAAATATTTTCCACATTACCCCCATTCCCTAATGGTCAGGGGTGACATCTGATTGTGAGCGGTCCTCAACCTCAATAAGGGAGTCAGTCTGCCGACTTGTTTGCTCAGTTTTACATTGAGTCATTATGTGGCCCTTCTTCTTGCATATTTGATAGAAGGTGGTGGCATTTTCATAAAGGATTGGCTGAGTCCAAACCCCATATTTAGAGTTTAACTCAATGGACACAGGAAGGGTTTGGTTTATCTCCACATTGACACAAAAATGAGCAAAAACACAATGGGATTGAGTACGGGTAGTATGGTCCATAGTAACAAACTGGCCAAAAGAGTTACCAATAGCAGAATTTTTTTTTTCATCCCAGAATTCTAAGGGAAACCTAGGTAAATGAACCCAAACAGGAGCAAATTTATTGAGATCTGAGCTAGGGTCAAACCCAAGTTTCCATTAGCACAAAGCAAGCGAGTGCGACCCATAAAGCTAGGGTCCCCCAGCAAGAGTAGCAATCATATCCTCCCTACTGGTAAATTTAAAAAGGAATACTCCTCTTGCCATGGCAATGACCGAAACACTACCCTTAAGTCTCCACTGGGAGGAAACCCATTTACAGACCATCTCAATATTGGGACAGAAGGAAAAGAATTTACCTACCAGAGCAAGATCCATGTTTGCCACGATTTCTTCAATCAGACCATCTAGAATATCCAGAGCTGTGCCATCTGCAGAAGCTTTCTTGACAGGCATACCCGTCGTGCATTTAGAATACCCCAGCGATTCCCCTGTTATCGCTTGTTTCCATCCGTTAGACGGAGCGTCCGCCCTCACAGATCTAGAGGTACTACCCAAGGCAGTCGCCTCCATAGGCACCGAAAGCAGTCAAAATAAAAACCTAGAAAACCCTAAACAGCCATGGAAAGCAAAAAGTGGCATCGACTATAGAAGAGGATTGTTTTCTATATACTGTTATACTAAATGTTAACCACCTCATTACAATGTTAATAAACTTAATATTGAGTCTATTTAATCAAACTTCAATTAATAAAACCTTCATAAAGATATTATAATAAAATTGTTACCAAAATCAAATTAATCAACACTCTTAACAATACAAATTATTGTAATTGATAACCTAACTTAAATATTAAATATTATATTTGATTTGATAATCCAATACAAAATTAATATAATTGCTCTTGTAAAACTAACAAATACATGATTATGCAGTTTTCGGTTAGATTTTCACCCATACATTCTCAGACAACTTGAGAATGACAACTATTATTTTTGGAATAATAATAATAATAATAATAATAATAATAATAATATTATTATTATTATTATTATTATTATTATTATTATTATTATTATTCATTGGGTCATTAGTAAATATTTTTCATCCAAAGGGAAGTAAACCAACATTGAAAATAAATCTAGTTTATTATTTTATATATATATATATGATAGTTATCTATTCAATTGTGCCTTTAAAAATTACGATAACCTACCTTAGTTTAAATAAGTTATATAAAAGCTCAATATACCTATCATCATAATCTAATATAAATTTTGAGTGCTTTGAAAAAAATCTCTTCTTTCATATGATAAAGTCTCTTTAAGTATTTTACAGCTAAAATGTCTATTTACAACCATAATAATTTTTATGTTAAATGTATCTCTCTATAATAGTATCTCTCTCCATAATAGTCAAAAAAAATTTATTGCTTGTCAAATCTAATTTTTAACATTTTATATGAGCTATTCATTAGAAGGGGGAAAATTAGCCCATACTAATATAGCTTCACTCATTTCCTATTGTAAATACATATTAATAAAAATTACATATGCCAGGAATTAAGAATGATAGAGGAGATGTCTTGT
Organism: Cunninghamia lanceolata; assembly: GCA_027924645.1. Classification (NCBI taxonomy): domain Eukaryota; kingdom Viridiplantae; phylum Streptophyta; class Pinopsida; order Cupressales; family Cupressaceae; genus Cunninghamia; species Cunninghamia lanceolata. The sequence continues at coordinate 1,339,831 of BSBN01000413.1, forward strand.
AGATGAGCATGCAACTGGAAACTTGGGACGACTGGGGCATGCAACTTACAAAGGAAATTTAAATTTAATTTGACTAAATTTTAGATTTTAATGACCACTAAGTATAAATAGTATAATTTCTTAAGGCATTAATGTGCTTTAACTTATCCTAAAATAAAACACATAAATGGAATGCAGTCCTCATTACAACCTTGAGATGCATTGAGACTATAGATTATGATAGATGCAAGGCAGATTGATGATTAGAAAAGTGAATGAATGATCATGTCGAAAAAAAAATAAGGAAGACAACATGATAGGTTCACAATACAATTGTTTAAACCACTGCAATGCCTCATATAAAAGCATTTCTTGACAAGTAGTGGTAGGTGGAAACAAATAACAGATAAAGGCTAGAGATCAGAGCAATTTTGACAACATATACATTAGGTTGGTTAAATGATTGTTTAGTGCAGTTAGTTGTAGTGGTAATTGTTTATATGACAACTGACATGTTAGTGGAATGCTTGATAAGCAATAAGGAGGATTCACGGAATAGGATTAAATCAAAACTTGGCTCAAAATTTCCAACTAACCAATTAGCCACACTGAAACATTGGGTGGATAATTAAATGTGATTACATTTATAGACCTTATACTCATGAAAATAGGATCTTGAAAGATCGTCTGGCAATCATGATAGGAATAACATTGTATCTCGCTACATTGTTATGAAATTAATACACATGCTAAAGATGACATTCTCCCATGCCATGAATGGCAATCATTAGATGACAAGAAGTGATTTTAGTCTCTATTTGGTGATGGATTGAAACTCTCTAGAGTACATGGTTGAATTACCTCAAATTAGCTCTCATCTCACATTACCCTACATTCCAAGATTTAATAATTACCTCTATGTGATTGGTAAGTGGGAAAAGAAGAATGGCATTCCTTAGATAACAGATATTCTCTAAAAAGATGTTCATTTCTCTCTCCAGTTCTTTTTGAAAAATCCAATTCTATATAAGCAAGTATATAAATGATGTAAAGCATTGATTCTATTTAAATGACAGCTACTCGGTGGTGAAGAAGAATCCTTTTAGGTATAAGTAAAGATGTCCTAAACTGTAAAAGAGAATGAAAGAGTAGAAATATTTAATTAAAGAACAACTACAGACATCATGGCCAAGAAACAAGATAAAACCTACTTTTCTAAGTCTATGAAATGTGAATTGTTTAGTGTGTGATGCTCCGTCATGCAACCCTAGAGTGTTAGACAACAAGAGACAATATTACAGATTTTTTTTTTTTAAAGCTAAAATAAGCATTATACATTGAAATACAACACTAATACCACATTAAAAGTAATATACAATTAACAACTCTTTGGTACAAAACTGCATCAGTTAGAAAAATAACCATACAAGTGCTATGCAACACCATGTAACATAAGAATAGTACTTTATACAATTGCAGAGATAAAAGATTACAAGAATTCCATACAAAGTTACAAGATTACAAGGCCAATTACATTGGTTACAAATGATACAATTGAGAATGATTACAACAACTCAGAAAGTGCAAACAAATCTAGAGCTAGAACACTTCTATATTGGGCTCGAATCAATTCTCCAAGAAGACCAATGGATAGCTCTGCCTCCCAACCATGTGGAACCCTGGGGTCCACCCCACCAAGCTAGGAGATAACATTGAGGCTCCACTAGGTCGAAGATACAACAATGAAAACAACAACAAGATATAGACTCCATACAGGCACACATGATAACAAGGCTGCACAAACAAGACAGTACTCACCAAAACAAGGCAAATCATAAGACAAGATAGAATCAACCATCAAGACAAATCTGCACTCATGAGGTAATGGCAATAGGTAAAAATGGAAGTAACTACACTATAGTAGGGAGAGTATCATCACATGGTCCTATCATGGGTATTTCAGGCTATCTCTCACTAGAAGCTAGCCCCCATCTATGGTTTTTCCTGGCAACCTCACTATAGGCACCAACCCCCATAGGGTGACACATACAGAGTCAACACATCCTCTCATGGAGACAAGGAGGTCGACCTTGCCAACCAGGCCTTAGCATCCCATCCTTAGCCTATGAGAGCACTCGAGGCATTAGGTGAGGCATCATACTTATCTTGTTATGTGGATCACTACCCAACCCTCCTAAATCAATTATTTTAGTTATCACTTGCTTACTACTTCTATGTGGTTTTCCAGGCAGCCACTTTGGGCACTAGCCCCACCATGGAAGCCACTCCCCCTCATAAAACTAGCACCCCTAATCTGTATCCAAAAAAACAACATACAAGAGCTAGGGAACTGATAACATCTAATTTTCACAATTCAACACTTCCAATTCTCATTTCTGTAATAAAACTTTCCCCTTACCCATACAACCACTTGAATCAAAAAACATTTAAACTAAAAAACCACAAAATAGATTGCAATCCTAACCTCTGGAGTTGGTAATAGTATACAAAGCCACTGACATAAATCCATCTCACAACAAAAAATAAGGTTAAAGGCAATTTACAACATGGACAATGGTTTATATGATTGGACGCATAACAATCTTGACATTTCCCTGGATACTTCAAATAACACTTAGCCAAGCCTAACTAAAGACTCAACTCCAACTAGATAACATGACTCAATAAAAGCATAACAATATGAAAAGACAAGGAAGACATTCAAGTATAAGAGATTCAATATAGTATCAACATGAAAATAGACATGATAGACATGAGGTTTAAACTTTCTTTCAATGAAATTATATCTTACGAAAGAGTAATTCTAAACAACTCCAAGTATAACTTTCCTATTTAATATTTTATTAACTACCATTTTCTAAAAGAGGATAAACTATAAATATATATTCTTTTTACAATAATAACATCCCATCCACCATATATTTCATACATTTCTAATCGTTCACACCTATAAGAGAGCTAAAAGAAATATGCAATAATGTTAATTTACAAGTAATTTAAAACAATATACCATTATAATGTAAACCCCATTGAACAATATATCCAATAAACTTCAAGAATAATTCAATTTATATTAGTTTAACTAAGAATCATAACTAACAAGTTTCACATCTAAAAGAATGAAATGAGTATAATTATATAAATACCAACAAGTTTAAATTTAACAAGATGGTGAAAGTATAGCTAATTTTTAAAGACCATATGAGTCTAGTATAAACTTTCAATTATTTAAGTTCCAAAATAAATAGAATAACAATAACAAAATTATATTTAATGAGCATAACTGAATTTATTAAACTTCTTGCATATACCAAATAACAACATTAATTAAATAAAATTTAATTCTAAAATGATGCATTACTAACAATTGAACCTTCTAATATCAACTTCTCTCTAATATTGACTTAATAAATCCCAACTACACTCAAAACTAGAAGTTTCCCTACTACCAAGATTTCCTCCAAGCCTTCTATTTAAGAACAATCACAACAATTTACTTTTCTATGAGCTCAAATTGAAATAAATTCCAAGAATTCAATCATATGATTTTCATTAAATAAATTTTAGGTTCAAAACAAGATACAAAGAAGCCAAGGAGGAACCAGAAAATTACAAGCTAAAGGAAAATTAAGAACCAGAAATTTTCATTCACAAGAAGGCAAAGGGAGGGCCGTACGGCGGCCATACAACATCCCCAAGAGAATGGAGAAAATGTTTAAATTTAAATTGCATCAGATTTTTCCAAAAGCCGTACAGTCTAGGTCTGTCATGGAGTGAAAAAAAAAGCAGAAATTTTAACCACAAGGAAATGATGATGGGGTTCTCCTATGCCGTGCGGTCAAAGGAAAAAAATGAGGTTTTTTCTCAATCTACAATAGCATACTCATACATTCAGAGACTTCTATTGCTAAGGTAACACAATTTGTGTACTTTACCATATGTTTAAATTGTTTTCTAAGGAATAAAGTCAGAGCTTCAAATCTTGGTTAAAAAAAAATTCTGAGAGACAAGGTTGGATGAGGCCTTACTGTGGCACGGAGAGTAACTGAGGAAAAGAAATGAGGTAAGAACTAGAAGAATGATACATATGAATTATTTTCTTTTTAATTTGGGTCACTTGCAAGATTTACAAATGATTGGACTCCAAGATTTCAAGAAGGTTTATGACTCAAACTAAACTAGAAACATATCAACTTGAACGAATCTACAGAGGTTAGACATTGCAACATCAAGGTATGATTTCCAAGGTGGAAGCGATGCCTGGGGCAGCAACATACTATCACTCAGGGCACAAGATGACACAAGCTACAAAGATATTTAAATTCCAAGTTACAGGACATGCAAATTTCACACATAGAACAAGCTGCATTAAGTTTTTAATTTACAAGCTACATAATAGCAAACTTTCATAGGGAGAAACAAAACCACATACTCAAATTTCAGTCCCATTTCCAATTTTCTCTAATTCCTACAACAAAATTCTTTGTTTTTTTTTTCTCCCCAATTTTTGAATTCTCTTTCCAACCCCCAAAATAAAAATGGTTCAGCTCATAAATTAATGTAGACATGCATCCGTTACCCTGCATCCCACTACTCAGATAAAATTTAAATTCTTACTTTTTATAAAGATTCCCAAATCTAGAATCATATCTGACAACCAATAACCATTAATAGATAACCAAAATTATTCTTTAATTAGCTAGATGCTAATATCTAGAAACCATAACATATGACACAAATACACTAGGATAAATAGACCATTAATTCTAGTCTATTTTAAAATCATACAAATGTGTCATTCCAAGATCTAGGCTAAACTAAATATTATCCAATAATCAAAATTGAAGCATTATTATTTTAATAAGAAATCATTAAATTATTATCCAACTACACATGAGCATTATTAACACAACTTGACGATACTCCACAACACAAGATTACCAAGCATAAAAGGCAAGGACCAAGTGTCACAACATGACTCAAGACCACAATATAAGACAAGGACCAACCTAGTGTAATAGACCTCACGTTATCTTGCACACTGATACCCATTGGTGTAAGAGGCTGCTCAAACCTGCTATATCAAGTGGAGTCGAGGCTCGGTACCTGTAGCCTGCATCTAAATAATTGGTTGTATATGATCAAATACATATATGTCTACACACAGAGAGTCAGAGAATCGTAGCATAGTAGGGTACTCGAAATGAATAGTACTACACCGTCCCTGCTCTTGAACAAGATTATAACCACTACATTTAAAAATAGATATGAATGGATCTAATAAAACATGCAAATATTATTACTAATCATGTCCAACACATCATAACTAAAGTAATATTAATGTCATCATAAACTCATAACACCTATCTAACTATATCAATCAAACATAGTGCATCATGATCAAAACAACCAGAAGCTATAAACCTACTAATCCAAGTGTCTCAAAACTATCAATAAGCAGTGGAAGGACTAATAACTATCTCAGATCAACTAAGAGTAAAGAAAAACTACCAACTATCACAAACAAAAAATGAAGGGGCATTACATCCTCCCCCTAGAGTCAGGCTTACTCTTGGAAGCCTACAAAAAGGAAAGGGTATGACTCTCTCACCCTGGAAGCACCCTCCCAGATAGAAGGAGTCTCAACACTAGGGTCCCACTGGACCCTAACCTACACCATGACTTTTCCCCTATGAGTTTACTCCCAATGCTGAAGCTCACACACGATCTGTAAAGAAAGCTATTTGTCCTCTACCAACGGTCTCCAAAGTTGTCCTGTGATGCTCAATCACTACGAACACTCTATGAGACCTCCTTGTGTCACCTACAGTTAGCTCAGAAGCTGTCAGTCTTTGACAAAAAACCTGAAGCATTCCTTTGTGGACATTGCCTGGCTATATGGCCCTGCTGTCCACAAGAGAAACATCTCAAACCTCTACCCAAACTATTGCCACCCTGAAAAGCACTAGACTATTGTAAACTACCCTTGCTCATTGCAGACTGCATGCTCTGAGCAACATGCTCAACATGTTCCTGCCTAGAATGCTGCAAATTTTGGTTCTTCTTAATTTGAAATGTGTTACCTACTAAAAATGAGTGTTCTTTGGTTGTAACTAAGAACACTGCAGTTATTGCTGCTCACCTTTGTCAGGTGCATGATGGTCTCTTGAAGAGCTGGCTACCTAAGACTGACCACCAACACCTATAGAAGGTGCACTACTAATGTGCACACCTGTATGCCCACTGAGTGCCATAGCTAAATTCTCCTCCACTAACCGAGCTGTTGCCACTATAACCTCCATAGACTTAGGTTTAAATACACGAACCCCTCCACTAATTAGGGCATTTAAGCCCCTAATAAAATGTTGCACCAACATAGACTCATCATCTCTGATACGTACATACTATTTGAGCTCGTAGAACCTACGCTCATACTACTCAACTGGCATGGCCATCTACCTCAGGTCATGAAACTCATCTGCACGGCACTGCCTCCAATGATCAGATAGGAAACATGCTCTAAATCTCTCTAAAATTAACTCCCAAGAGATAGTGCTAATGTCCAAGTGCAGCTTCTACTCCTCTAACCACCACCAAGTCAAAGCAAACCCTTAGAGATGCAAAATAGCACATCTAGCTTTGGTGTTGCTGCCATAAGGATGCATGGAGAAACACCTACCTATATCCAATAACCAAGTCTTTGCCTTTAGACCACTACCAGCTCCATCAAAGGTGGCAGGGCTTGCCCTCAAAAGATCTCTCATATGGCTGGCTAGTGTGGCCTCTTGCTCAGCTACCAACTCTCTCTACCTAGGAGATCTCTCTGTCTCTCTTGGATTTGGTTGATCTACCTCCTGACCCCCTCTAGGCTGCTCAACCTCCTATCTAGGACCTAAACGGGAGAGGGCCTCCTTAAGTGACTGCCTCAGCTAGGCTCCCTTAGGCTGACCCTGACCCTCCATATTCTGACTCTCACCTTCATGGACACTCTCATGAGGAGAGTTGGGAGGAGGTGTACCGCCACCACCTCTCCCACGACCCCTACCTCTTCCACGACCTTGACCCCTACCTCTAAGTATCTACCTACAACACTCAAAAGATGATTTCTTACACTATGAAGGAAAACAATAGTTAAATTACATAGTTTAAGCACTAGGTCACATAATGGGATCAATTGTAACTGGAGTATCTAGTGTTTAAACCTGGCTCTGATACCAAATGTGATTCCCCGTCATGCAACCCTAGAGTGTTAGACAACAAGAGACAATATTACAGAATTTTTTTTTTTTGAAGCTAAAATAAGCATTATACATTGAAATACAACATTAATACCACATTAAAAGTAATATACAGCTAACAACTCTAGGGCAAAAAACTGCATTAGTTACAAAAATAACCACACAAGTGCTATGCAACACCATGTAACATAAGAATAGTACTTTATACAATTACAGAGATAAAAGATTACATCAGTTACAATTGATACAATTGAGAATGATTACAACAACTCAGAAAGTGCAAACAAATATGGAGCTGGAACACTTCTGCATTGGGCTCGAATTGATTCTCCAAGAAGACCAATGGATAGCTCTACCTCCCAACCATGTGGAACCCTGAGGTCCACCCAACCGAGCTAGGAGATAACATCGAAGCTCAACTAGGTCAAAGATACAACAATGAAAATAACAACAAGTTATAGACTCCATATAGGGACACATGATAACAAGGCTGCATAGATAGGATAGTACTCACCAAAACAAGGCAAATCATAAGACAAGATAGAATCAACCATCAAGACAAATCTGCACTCAAGAGGTAACAACAACAAGGAAAACTAGAAGTAACTAAGCTGTAGTAGGGAGAGTGTCATCGCATGGTCCTATTATGGGTTTTCTAGGCTATCTCTCACTAGAAGCCAGCCCCCATCTATGGTTTTCCTGGTGACCTCACTATAGGCACCAGCCCCATAGGGTGACACATGCGGAGTCAACACATCCTCTCATGGAGACAAGGAGGTCGACCTTGCCAACCAGGCCTTCTCATCCCATCCTTAGCCTATGAGAGCACTCAAGGCATGGGTGAGGCATCATACTTATCTTGTTATGTGGATCACTACCCAACCCTCCTAAATCAATTATTTTAGTTATCACTCGCTTACTACTTCCATGGGGTTTTCTAGGCAGCCACTTTGGGCACCGGTCCCACCATGGAAGCCACTCCCCCTCATACAACCAACACCCCTAATCTATATCCAAAACAACAACATATAAGGGCTAGGGAACTGATAACATATAATTTTCGCAATACAACACTTCCAATTCTCATTTCTGTAATAAAACTTTCCCCTTATCCATACAACCATTTGAATCAAAAATCATTTGAACTAAAAAACCACAAAATAGATTGCAGACCTAACCACTAGAGTTTGTAATAGTACACAAACCCACTGACTTAAATCTATCTCACAACAAAGAATGAGGTTAAAGACAATTTATGACATGGACAATGGTTTACATGACTGGACACATAACAATCATGACATTTCCCTAGATACTTCACATAACACTTAGCCAAGCCTAACTAAAGACTCAACTCCAACTAGATACCATGACTCAATAGAAGCATAATGATATGAAAAGACAAGGAAGACATTCAAGTATAAGATATTCAATATACTATAAACATGAAAATAGACATGGTAGACATCAGGTTTAAACTTTCTTTCAACGAAATTCTAACTTATGAAAGAGTAATTCTAAACAACTCCAAGTATAACTTTCCTATCTAATATTTTAATAACTACCATTTTCTAAAAGAGGATAAACTATAAATATATATTATTTTCACAATAATAACATCCCATCCATCATATATTTTGTACATTTCTAATCTTTCACACCTATAAGAGAGCTAAAAGAAATATGCTATAATGTGAATTTACAATTAATTTGAAATAATATACCATTATAATGTAAACTCCATTGAACAATATATCCAATAAACTTCAAGAATAATTCAATTTATATTATTTTAACTAAGGATCATAACTAATATGTTTCACATCTAGAAGAATGAAATGAGTATAATTATATAAATACCAACAAGTTTAAATTTAACAAGATGGCAAAAGTATAGCTAATTTTTAAAGACCATATGAGTTTAGTATAAACTTTCAATTATTTAAATTCAAAAATAAAAAGAATAACAATAACAAAATTATATTTAATGAGCACAACTTAATTCATTAAACTTCTTGCATATACCAAATAACAACATTAATTAAATAAAATTTATTTCTAAAATGATACATTACTAACAATTGAACCTTCTAATATCAACTTCTCTCTAATATTGACTTAATAAATCCAAACTACACTCAAAACTAGAAGTTTCCCTACAAGTAAGATTTCCTCCAAGCCTTATATTTAAGAATAATCACAACAATTTACTTTTCTATGAGCTCTAATTGAAATAAATTTCAAGATTTCAATCATATGATTTTCATTAAATAAATTTTAGGTTTAAAACAAGATACAAAGAAGTCAAGGAGGAACCAGAAAATTACAAACTAAAGGAAAATTAAGAACCAGAAAATTTCATTCACAAGACAACATCCCCAGGAGAAGGCAGAAAATCTTCAAAATTAAATTGCATTAGATTTGTCCAAAAGCCGTACAGTCTAGGTCTGTTATGGAGTAAAAAAAAAGTGGAAATTTTAACCACAAGGAAATAATGATGGGGTTCTCCTATACTATATGGTCAAAGGCAAAATCTGAGGTTTTTTCTCAATCTACAACAGCATACTCATACATTTAGAGACTTCTATTGCTAAGGTAACACAATTTGTGTACATTACCATATGGTTAAATTGTTTTCTAAGGAATAAAGTCAGAGCTTCAAATCTTGGTTAAAAAAATTATGAGAGACAAGGTTGGATGAGGCCTTATTGTGGCATGGAGAGTAACTAAGGAAAATAAATGTGGTAAGAACTGGAAGAATGATACATATGGATTATTTTCTTTTTAATTTGGGTCACTCGCAAAATTTACAAATGATTCGACTCCAAGATTTCAAGAAGGTTTATGACAAACTAAACTAGAAACATATCAACTTGAAAGAATCTATAGAGGTTAGACATTGCAACATCAAGGTATGATTTCCAAGGTGGAAGCAAGATCCGGAGCAGCAACATTCGATCACTCAGGGCACAAGACGACACAAGATACAAAGATATTTAAATTCCAAGTTATAGGACATGCAAATTTCACACACAGAACAAGCTGCATTAAGTTTTTAATTTACAAGCTACATAATAGAAAATTTTCATAGAGAGAAACAAAACCACATACCTAAATTTTAGTACCACTTCCAATTTTCTCCAATTCCTGCAATGAAATTCTTTGTTTTTTTTTCTCCCCAATTTCTGAATTCTCTTTCCAACCAGTAAAATAAAAATTGTTCAGCTCATAAATTAATGCAGACATGCATCCGTTACCCCGCATCCCACTAGTCAAACAAAATCTAAATTCTTACTTTTTATAAAGATTCCCAAATCTAGAATCATATCCAACAACCAGCAACCATTAATACATAACCAAAATTATTCTTTAATTAGCTAGATACTAATATTTTGAAACCATAACATATGACACAAATACACTAGGATAAACAGACAATTAATTCTAGTCTATTTTAAAATCTTACAAAGGTGTCATTCCAAGATCTAGGCTAAACTGAATATTATCCAATAAACAAAATTGAAGCATTATTGTTTTAATAAGAAATCATTAAAGTATTATCCAACTACACATGAGCATTATTAACACAACTCGACGATACTCCACAACACAAGATTACCAAGCATAAAAGGAAAGGACCAAGCATCACAACACAACTTGAGACCACAATAGAAGACAAGGACTGACCTAGTGGAATAGACCTTGCATTATCTCCCATCACTGATACCCATTGGTGGAAGAGCCTACTCAAACCTGCTATATCAGGTGGATTCGAGGCTCGGTACCTGCAGCCTGCATCTAAACAATTGGTTGTATACGATCAAATGCATATATGTCTACACACAGAGAGTCAGAGAATTGTAGTGTAGTAGGGTACTCAAAGTGAGTAATACTACACCATCCCTCCTCTTGAACAAGATTATAACCACTGCATTTGAAAATAGATATCAATAGATCTAATAAAACATGCAAATATTATTACTAATCATGTCCAACACATCATAACTAAAGTAATATTAATGTCATCATAAATTGATAACACATGTCTAACTATATCAATCAAACATAGTGCATCATGATCAAAATAACCATAAGCTATAAACCTACTAATCCAAGTGTCTCAGAACTGCCAATAAGCAGTGGAAGGACAAACAACTATCTCAGATCAACTAAGAGTAAAGCAAAACTACCAACTATCACAAGCTAAAAATGAGGGGGCATTACATAGTGGAACGGCTCAGAGAAGTGTTTTTTGATGGAATTTAGTGATTGCAATATAAGTAAAAAATGGATTTGTTGAATAGACTTCAAAATCTTTTAAGAAAAATGATTTGTAGGTTTTTGGATAGTTCCCATAGCCTCTGTGATCATTACTAGATCTAAACATGTATATGGTTTACATTCCTGTCCACGCTGGCACCCTAAATTCTATCATTAAAATACTAGCTAAATTTATGCTGATTGTGGTGATGTGTTTTCTTGGTGACTGTAGATCACATATGAATTAAGGCTTAGGAGTATTTATAGAAACAAAAACTAGATCATAACTCTTGTCAACGTCTAGCCAGTTTGCACCCAAATTGGGAGCTTGGGACAATTATTTAACCCAATTACCTCTATTACACCTACAGTTGATTAAATGAATGCCTGATTGACTTTCTTATCTACGCTTGCCATCTAGAGAACACATTAAACTTTGTCATTGAGATACCTGACAAAGGTGACGACTACAAACACCCAGTATTAGAAGGATCTATAGAATTTCCATACCCATAAAGGGGATGAACCAGTTGTCATCACAATACAAGCAGCTGATACTTGCCTCTAAATTATATATACTACCTGGCTTGTGAATAACCTTCATTAGTATCTGAAGAAGTTGATATTATTGATGGTGATGAATGACAGATCTGGCTACGGAAAGTAGATTATCTTCACTGAAAGATTTGGGTGCCTCTAATGTCCAATTTCTTAGTCGATGGACTAAAGAGTTTGGTCCAGATTGTAGTGCCTAAACTCTAGGCACTATTCTCTAGTTGAAATGAGTTCCATTCTTTTGAAGATGTTAAGAAGCTAAACACAGTTAGATGGCCATTGCATGTGAGATCTATTCAGGAGACTGCAAATAATTGCAATCCTCTAAAGCTCAATGACCCAGCAATTGCAATATACAGGTGAAGAAAAAAACCAAATCCACAGTCTATACCAGCGTGATTTAAGAACTCTACTAGCCAATAACCCTTTACCAGTGATTTTAGAGATGACCCAGCAATTGCAATATACAAGTGAAGAAAAAAACCAAATCCACGGTCTATACCAGCACGATTCAAGAACTCTCTTGGCCAATACCCCCTTACCAGTGATTTTAGACATTTATTTATGTTCAATTTGGTGTCAATAAAGCACTACAGTAAATATCATTTAGAGATGAGATTGAAATTAAAGCTACATCATTCTTTACACAATGATATCCTCAGAAGACTGGTTAATTCAATTCCACAATATATCATCAGAAACCTTAATCTGCCAATCATTATAAAACACGATCAGCCAAAATAAAGATCCTAACATTCATATATGTTTAGTTTGAAATTTTAGAGATGAAAATTTGAAAGAAAATAGAACCTAGATTCAGATTACTTACTGGCTGATCGTTTGGTGTTGTTCTTTGATCACAGCTTGTAGCTTCCGTCTCTCCAAGAATCTCCCCCCTATTCTTTTCCAACCAATTTTGTTTTTAGAGAGAGATCTTCCCACCTTTTTAGGAGGGATGGCTCATGATCCAAAGCCCCAACCAAGTGACAACCAAAAATTCATCTATAATATTCATTAAAATATTATTTTTATTATTTGAATGTTACCTATAAATTTATTTTATCAAGATTTATCATTGTTTCTATATATTTATTTATGTATTTTATTTTAATTTTATCCACTTACAACCAATTGAATTGTTTATAAACAACTCATAATTTATTTATTTATTTATTATTTTCATATTAATTTTATTAATTATATTTTCCCATATAACTTTAATTTAGATTAAAACAATTATATTTATTTATCAAAATTGTCTTCTCTTCTATTAACTTCTTTTAAATACAATAATTAACCAATAATAAATTGAGCAGTTCTAAACTAGTTAAACCTACTTGTCAAAAAATACTTGACCATCATGCACGAACAAAGAACTAGATGACAACCATGGAGACAAATGAACAAAATTGAAGACAATGACTTAGAAACTTTATGCTAACTCCATTCAACAATTCCATTAGTGAAGGCATGCTTAGATCTATTAATATAGGTGGAGTCGATGCCTGGTACCTACATCCTAAAACAAACCACAAAGTCAACCATGAAAATATATATCATCATACAATCATGTACAGTTAACTAACTCAATCAACCTTCTTTTTATCAATATCTCTCAAATTAGAAAAAAACTTTATAATTTATGAAAAGCATGTCTTATCTTTAGAAAAAAAGTAGTTAACTCAAATAAAAATAGCTTTTGGGTGACACTTGTCTTCTTCCTATTTGCACATGTTCTCTCAAGTCTTCTATACCATTGATCTCCTCATTCTCTCTATACCGTTGATCTTCATTCTCTCATAAGTCTATAAATTGAACCCTTCTCCTCCATTTCATTCATCTAAGCTTTAAGTATTGTTACTCTGTAGGAATTACAGCATGCCTTTGGCACCCAATTCATTCCATTTGCTTGCAATTAACTTGTTACCATATCACTATCATTGTTGTGAAGATCATCTTCATGGTGACACTATCATAGTCATTCTCAATTAAACATCTTGGAATCATAGCAAGGAAGTGCACCTTCTGAGGGCCATATTCATAGACAAGATCATTTGAGATAGGTGATCAATGGAAGCTAAGAATTAAACGAGGTTTGCTTTTGTATTGTTCATTGCTTGATTGATCTCTTTTGGTAACATTGATATTATTATATTGATTATTCATGTTTATTTCAATTTTCCCTTAACACTGATCATTTATTAAATGGATTTAAAGTATAAAATTAGGAACTAATGATCATTTTTGAAAATGATGCATGGATGACCCCATAGAAAAGTGATTTGAGGGTTAAGGAATACATTAAACTTTAATAAGTTACCATATAGCTAAATACATAGAATTTTGATAGAGCTAGTATAGGTGTGAAAAAAATATAGTATCTACTGAGGATGTACAAAATTGATATTTACCTTTATTTCAATGCTTGTACATGTCATGGTTATATTTTTTGTAACCCAACATTTCAGTATGGTGGCTCTTGAGAATAAGAAAACACAATGGGATGACCAGTGAAGGAAAAGTAAGGTGCATGTAGATGAATCTTTTAGCTAATATAATATCACCAATTAGTTCTTGGTGTCTTGAATTTATTGTCCTCATCCCTATATATACTCCAGAATGTCAAGTTGTTGTCCCTTGTTATGCAAAAACAATTTCTTTTTGGAAGTAAGAACTGAGTAGATAGGTTTCCCAAAACATAATTGGAAACTAAAATGGGCACAAATTGAATATAGATTAAACCAGTATGGGAAAAGAGCAGGTGACGGGTGTGGATAAATAGTCTTATTTAATAGCACAGTAGACATTACAATCTTTTAGTCATGTACAATAATACAATAGTAGTTTTATATTGTTTATAAACAATATGAGAATAAAATTATTTTAGAAGCAATATTTCTATTGTTCGTATACCTATTAGTTTTTTTGATGTCACATAGCATTCGTATTAGGTTATAAATTTTATAGATCATTGCATATTATTTTATACTAAGTCATAGCCTCTATAACTTTGGTTGCGTTTGAACATTGAATTTCCCAGTATACAAGTAAAACCATAATTGTATGTAACCCTTCTCTAAGAACTAATCTCTAGGACAGTATAATAATATTTGGATAAACTAATGCTTAAAGGACCTGAGGGATAATTAGTAATTGCATGATATTATGTGATTTAATGTGAGCTTTTATTATATGCTTATAATGTGATAGGTTAAATTAAGAGAATAATTCTTTAATAAATGATTTGCCTTTCGGTTACTTTAACTTAGTCAAGGAAAAATAGGTGCGATTTGTTTACGAAGAAGTAATTTGAGTTTTTTTTAACAAATAATATTAGATATTGATTCTTTAATTGGTTAGGTTGTTTGACATAGTATAGGCTATTGGGTTCAATGCATTTACTCTAACTAATGCCTTCTCATGTATTCCAGTATATATATATACACACACATAATGGTTTCAATTATTGAATTAGGTGATAGTCTATGTTTTTTTTTAACTATATTATATGGATTTTATTATTTTGATACAATGAAATTGAGGTTATATAATGATAAATAATAATTCTATCCTTTAATGGATTCTTTTAGATCTTCAGTGTGATTGAAAGTATTTTTTGAAGAATATATTATTTATGTTGCTAACATTAGAATTAATGATTATTTTCCTCAAGGTATCTTTTCTAAGTCTCAAATAAGTATATTTTTCCTTAAATGAATGCTTATGTAGGGAAGTTTTATTTATTAGCTGAAATTTATTATATATTTAAGTTGATCTATAGTTTAGGATAATATCTTTGGTATAACATCATGGAAAGGAAATTGGTGAGAATTTTGCTAACCGTGTGGATGAAAAGTTTCAAGCTTTGTTGTTTTTGTTGCAGTTTAAACCTCATCTTCCTCCTCCTCCGGGCTCACTGAGGAGAATGCTATTTTCAAACCTAATTATCTTATCTAGGATCTTAATGTTACTGTGAACCCTTGAAAGGTCTTCGGGGTTAATTTTCGTCTACTTATCTTAATAGGTTTTATAGTTTTTATCTTGGTTAGCCTTAGAATTGTAAGCTATGTTTCATAGCATCAACGACGTAATTTGGTGAAATTTTGTGAAATCTTGCTCATGTTCATCTAATGGAGTATTTTAAATTCTTTTTTGTAAATTTGAGCTATAACCAGAGGTTTTCTTCCCCTGGTTCTTTCCTGCCAGTATGCTCATCGAACCAGGGATATGTAAATTTTGTTTTAATCTAATATAATTATAGTGGCTTGCCACTTTTGTTGAAAAAAAAAACATTTATTTTAAGTCATGAAAAGATTTATAGTATTTCTTGATAAACTATTGAGGTGTTTATAAAATGTAAATAAATCACTCTTTCTATAAGTTTGATATCAAGATTTCTTTTAGCATAGAAGGTGTAATTATGATTTAAAATCCTTGATTTATGGAGCTATATGTGATTAATGAGGGGATAAGTTGGAAAGACTACATTGTCTTAATAGAATATTAGGAAATTATGTCTAAATCATATTAGTCAACTATGTATAGGTTATGAGGTAAAATAATGACGTATTTTTGGTAAAGTCTTGCATTGATCTTCTTGTACCAGTGTGAATTGATTAGGAATACACATTATTTAATGTTGTACAGGTTGTGTATGTTGTCTCTATGACATGTGTAAGTAGGCAAGAGCATCATGAGCCCCTGAGACATTAGGTCGACCCCTTAGGGCCTTAGTCTTGTCATTTCATACAATTGGTAATTGTATCATGTAATCTATAATTATGTAGGTCTAATGTTTTCTTAGATGTGCAGTTTCAGATCTATAAGCCATGTAGGACTCTAGAGCTAAGGAGGTACCTTTCCACTTGGAGAATAGATGGCTATCTAGAAGTATTGGTAAAGGTGTATAAATGTGTATAAACTTATTGAAATATTTGTATCTTACATTTAAATTTGATGAATGTTGATATACTTTGATTATTGACTTGAGTTTTACTAAGATAAACTTTTTAAATTGATATCTTATCATTTTGTTGAGTTCATTGTTGTTATTTTCTTGGAAGGTGTTACTAATTGTGCATGTGTGTATTTATTTGGAATTTAGTACAAACCATGGTTGTTATTTAGATCATGATAGTAATAAGTAAAGTGGTCATGTAGTTAAACATAATTTGAATGAGTTATTGAATATTGCTTAATCACAATAATGCAGTCATGTTATCCCTAGATATGTTAGTTAACTTGTTGACTTAGACTATGTTATAGTTGTTATTGTTATTTATATTTTTTTTAAAAAAATCTACCTTTTTATTGCATTAGTTGACTTATTTCTAGGGTTGCATGATAGGGCATTACATTTGGTATTAGAGCCAAGTTTGCAGCATTGGGATCTTTGGATTATACTATCACCCTTGATTAGTTATAGTAATACTTCTTATGCATGTGGTAGGAACCCTTGTGTTGGATACCATGCTTTAATCTAAACACCCAACTTGAGGTATTGGATAGATGATCATGATATTGACTTTCAACATCATGTGAAATGTAGAAAAAGTAAAGTGAAATGAAACTGGAATAGGGAAGTGGATAACTGTGAGGCTGATTATTTACCTCCCATATTTTGATCATTATGCTATTCAGTTGATGACATTATCAGACTTTTAGTTACTATGGTTTCATTATGTAGGCTTTCTTTTTTTTATCTCTTGATTATGATAGGACATTGATTAGACATATGTGATTCAATTTGATCATATTTGATGCTATTTTGAGATTCGACATCTGAGATATATATTTGATGATGCTTTGTGATGAGATTCTAGTTATTTATGTGATGTCGACTAATTGACATGAGATTGAAAAATACAGTTTAATTTAGAATTATGTATTGATGATTATTGTTGTAGTCAATTACATGAATTTAATTCTAGTTGCTTCGGCTATGATTTTTCATCATATGATTGACACTTGATTGAGATGTGCAGGTTTTACATTCCCTAGCCATGGAAAATTGAAGGTAGAATTCACACTATGTTATTCTCTGTAAAACTGATCCATTCCCAAGAGGGATAAGGATCATGTTTGAATTTGAATGTTGATTTAAGTGCCTGATTTTAATTTTTAATCTATTGGCCTAGTAACCATTGTTTAATTTGATTAATATTAAGTGTTGTATAAATTTTACTTGGTTTACAACACTTGGTATTTATTTTATTTTAGAGGCCATTTAAAGTGGATTTTTAACCCCCTTTTGTGAACCCTAGTGTCCCAAAAGTTGCCGTAGGTGGTTACCCATGAGTCTAGAGTCAACTTGGACTATCTAACCCTTGATTTAACTCACTTTTGGTCACTCTAAACTATGGTTTAGTCAAAATGACAAAAAATGAATTAAGGAAGGTGGGAGATGAGTCATGCTTTGGGAAAAGACTCATCTCCCTTCCCAAAGTTTGGGAATCCTTTCCCAAGGAAGACTTGGGAGGTCTCCAAGACTCCCAAGAGTGTGGGGACTCCCTCCAAGACTCTCACACACGTGTGAGAGCATCTTGGAGGGAGATGTCTCTTTGAGAAAATAAGAGGATGCCATATGGTATCCCTTATCCTCTTGAAGGTGTGTGTGGGATTGCCACCTCACCACTTGTCCTCTCACACATGTGTGAGAGTACAAGTGGATAAGGTGAGGATTGACAAGGAATGGGAGGATGACACTTGTCATCCTCACACTTCCTCTCCCTTGCAAGTGGCATGGGAGGAGGAAGGAGAAGGTGACAAGTGTCACCTTCTCATTCCTCAAGGCCAAATTGATGGCCTATATTATCTCCTCTTGTTGAGGAGTGTGGGGTTCTTGCAATTTTAATTTTTCTTGCTATTTTAGAAGAGTTTGAGAGAGTTAGAGGATTTTCTTGAAGGATTGGAAGGCTTGGGAAGGCTTGGAGCTCTTCACCAAACGTGCTTCCATTATAGGGCTTTGAAGGTAAGCCTCTTAAACTTGTTTTCTCACCCTTGCTTATTTAATGTATTGTGTTATAGTTTTTGGTTGTTTGTGGTTTGCATTGTTTTTGTTGGGATGGAAGTATGGTGAGAGCACCTCCAATGGAGGTAATGCTCAACTTATTTGGGTAGGGAAAATGAACCTCCTTGAGGTCACTCCCACTTTTTGTATTTATGCCTTGAGGGCTTCTATTTGCTAAGGAGATTATTGAATGGCAAAAGTGCCATGGACGTTATTTTGTGATATTGTGGAGAGTGGTGTTTTTTTGGATATTTTATTTTGCTTGAGGCCATGAGCTAGATATTTTATCATTTGGGAGCCCTTTGAAGTTGAGGGGTCCATTCCCTACCCTCATCAAACTCATTTTCATGAGTTGAGTTTTTTGTTAAACCTATGGGCTGATTTTCATGTTGTTGTGTTTGATTTTTGTTGTGGAATGATACACCTGTGTGAATCCCTACCTCCCTAGCTCGGGGGTGACCCACTTGCAGATCTACGGTAGGGAGGAGAGCTTTTTGTTGTGGCTAGTTTTGTTGTATTATTGTTGTGGTTATTTGGAGGTTTTGAGTGGAGGAGAGAAGGGGATGAGAGCCCCTCTTTGTGTGGCTTTGTGGCACTTTTATGGTTGTTGAAGCCATGACCGTTGTGTCCTCATTGTATTTTTATTTTGTAAAAGATTGTGTGGTTTTCTTTGCCATGAGTTTGGCTGTAATAACTGTAGTAAGAAAAGTATTCTTATTTAATTAAAAGACTGTTTATCTTCTCTATATTTGTGAGTTAAGATTTGAGAAATGCATGAGAAATGTTAGTTTTCTGTCATTGCAGTTCTCAACAAAAAAATATGCATGTGTTATAAGGAAGCTATTTGGCTCTTATTTTTTATGAAAGAAAGAGAAAACTCAAGAATTGTTATCTGCTGTGTTCAAAGGTTTCTATTGCAATAGTTGTTGTTGGAAGAAAACAAAACTAGATTAGAGTGTATATCCTAACTTAATTGCTGTTGAAAAAAAAAACAGAAGCGAGGAAGGGATGTATTCCGTATATTTTATTTTGGCTTGAAACAAATACTGATATTTCTATCATTGAATGTTCAAAAGGAAATAACAAGTTAATACTAAGTATCTATTTATTTGCAGAAAAGAAGTATTAGTATTCATCAAGGAAAGAGAAATACTTATCAAAAATTTGTATGTAAGTTTCTGTTTTATGACAGTGTAGTGAAAATGAGTGATATGTGGAAGTATATATTTATATATATATGAGTAGATATATATAGGAAATATATAAATACACTGCAATGTCTATTGTTTTATAAACTTAGTTTGCTGATCATTTCCTTTATAGAATGTTGTGTTTACATGGAGATGTAGGAAAATTATTGAAGTTATTCATTGCAGCATATAGTTGTAAGTATATTTTAGTAGAGATGTTAGAATAACCAACCTGTCGTTTGGAGAAAACTGCTAGTTTAAAGCTATAAGTAAATGTAGTTAGTTATATATATATATATATATATATATATATATATTAAACATATTTCATTTACAAAAATATATATATACATTATACATGTGATACACTGATATAAATTGCTGTTTTCGTTATTAAAAAAAAGGAAATATAAACTGGAAATACAAGAAAAAAACTTTTGGGGGTTGGGGCTGTGGTGGGAAGTGCCCACTATAGACCCCACAGCCCTGTCTTAAATCATTTACTGGTGTGGGGAGGCACGGCCCCTCCCCACACTTCCCCCCTTTGCAGCGAAGCTCCTGCTGCCTGCTGAAATATGACCTTCACCACCGCAGCGGCTTCCCCCACACCCCACAGCTTCCTCTTTGCGATTGAACCTCCAGCCCCCTCTGTAATGGCACCTCCATACCCCACTACCCCTTTAGACAGCGCCGCCGCCACCCTGGACTCCTTCGCCTCTTCCTCAGTTGGCCGCTACCTCCACCTTGTTGTGCCCTTCATCGTCGGCCTCCTCTTGCCTGACCCTCCTGCGAATGAATCACACCTATTACATTTTATAAATCAATTTTTCTAAAAAAAAATATATAGATCTATACAATAATAATGTACTTTTTGCTCAACCTTTTGGTCATGGATACCTTCGGAGGTTGAGGTAGCAAACCCTTTTCCATGGCCTCCACCTCTGGTTAACAAACCCTAAACCTACACATAAGAGAAAACAAAACCAAATAGAAGAGAAAATAAGAAAAGAAATTAGGGCAAGAGAAAAAAATGATAGAGAAGAGGGATTAGGGTAACTTGCTATTAGAGAACAATTTTAAATTGTATTAGGTATTCTTTTGAGGAGGGGATATCTTTCCTTGGGAGGATTTTATTATTGTGAGTTTTATTTTAATCCTTATTTAAACCCTCTATTTCTCTTTGTTCTAATTTTATCCCTTGGAGAACCTTTAAATTATTCCAATTCTTGCATGGGTCTAATTTTTGCCATTTCTTTTATGACTTTGTGCTTCTATTTCATTTTGGGAAAATTAATTTTATTTCAGTTGGGAAGGGATATTTTCTTTCATGTGTTTAAATTCACTTATGCGATTGTTGTTTTCGTTTTCCTTGGGCGGAATTTATTCGTTTCCTAATTGTTGTCAATTTTAACATTATTTTTTATAGGATGAGTTATTTAAACTCTCCTATCTCGTCTATTTTATTATTCAAGTTAGTGATTAAATATAAGGCCGGAATTATATTTAATAATGGACTCAACCCTTCTTTTGGGTTTATTTGATGCCTTATCTTTTAATTTAATTTTATTACTCTATTTTAAATCATTTGATTTTGTTCTTAAGTTTTAAATTTTAATTTTAATTTTTTTCCTTTCTATTTTTATTAAATCCCTTCTTGATGTTTTATTTTATTTTTTATTTTTAAAATCTATTTTGTGTTTGTCGAAAATGTGTTATATTGCCAAGATTTTGCTAGGTTCTTAGGGTTTTTTTTTCATGTGTTGTTTTATTTAATTTTAATCCATCATTCCACATAAATCACATGCCATCTTCCCATTGATTACTTAAATCATTTTTGAACTGAGTTAAGTTAGGGTCGATGTTGGCAAATCATCTCCACCTAGGTACTCAGGGTATAGATTTGAAACGGTCTAACCCTAGAAGCGACACACTCCTTGTCGGATACCCCCTAGATGGCCTTCACTATCACAGTTGCGTTGACGTCTACGCCTATGCATATTGCCACTGAGCACACAGACGCGTGCGAGGGGGTTCCTAGGGATAGGTAGGAAAGTTGTTCGTAGTTCGTGTCATGACCACATGGCAAATGTGGACATGACACATGTTTGTGTGTCATGACCACATGGAAAATGTGAGCATGACATTTGGTATCAGAGCCTAAGTTTAAACACTGGGCTTGATTTGGGCACATTATTAATTCTACAATTTTGATTAATTTGTGGTTACTTCATTTTTGTAGGATGCCTCCTTAATGAGTTTGGTGAGCACAGTCCCGCCGCACTCCCCCCGCCGAGATACACATTGACTCTTCAGCTAAGGGACCGGATCAGCCAGTTCTACAAGCACAACCAGTCCCGTAGATACTGCAGGGACCACCGGCCATACCAAATATTGGGCCGCAGATATTACAGGCCTTGCAGGCTATTTTAGAGGCTTCCACCGGCTATAGTAGAGCCATGCATTGAGCCACGTGTTGAGCACCGCGAGGATCTGTGAGAAGAGCCACGCATGGAGCCATGAGCTGAGTCCCATGTCAAGCCACATGTGGAGCCCCACATTGAGCCATGAGGGGCACCATGTGTGGAGCCTTACATTGAGGTGCCAGAGACAGAGGAGGTTGGTTCAACTAATAGCACCCATAGAAGGAGTCTTTCACACCATGCTAGACATGATGAGGTAGTGCAAGTAGAGCACATTGTACACAAGCCTTATGACTATTATATAGATGAGCCGATCAGGAGACACAGAGATAGAGGAGACCCTATTAGGGATATATTAAGGTTGAACCCTCCTACTTTCATTGGGACCATAGAGGGAGTCAAGGCAGAGTCCTAGCTTATCAGCATAGATAGATGCTTTACGTTGCGTCCTTACGAGGGCAACACGAAGGTCCAAGTGGAAGTACACCTGTTGTGTGATGCAACAACTATCTGGTGGCATACTGAGGAGTGCAAGCACCACCTCTCATTAGACACACTCACCTGGGAGACCTTCATTGAGCGCTTTAATGCCCATACGTATCTGATCGTTATAGGCAGCATCGTATAGATGAGTTCCATGACCTCCAACAGAGAGGACTTACAGTGGCATAGTATGAGGGTAGGTTTACAGAGTTATCCAAATATGCGAAGTATCTCCATGATGAGAAACTCCTGTGCATAAGCTTATTAGAGGACTAAACCACAGTATAGCAGGGCCTGTTCAGATGGCAGACCCCTAGACTTTGAGTGATGCTACCAAGAAGGCATACATCGCTGAGGAGATTCAGGGATGAGGGCAAAGTTCACACCCTCAATTTCAGAATCGTGGACAGCAGTAGCATCAGCAGAGTTTCCATAAACCATCATAGCCACCTCATAGAGGAGGGTTTAGTTCCGCACCTTTACCTCCTAGGCCCCCATAGCAGCAGCCACAGTAGCAGTAAAGAGCTAGGACACAACAGAGGTCACATGGGGGACATAATAGAGGTTGGCAGCAACAGGGACCACCTACGGGACCTGTGAGGTCGCAGCAGTCTTATACGGGTTCATAGGGGTCTACTAGTAGACCAGGACAACAGCAGTTGAGTAGGACTGAGACTAGATAGGTACAGGCTAGGGGCCCTTGTTACGTTTGTGGTGGAGCTGGACACCTAGCTAGAGAGTGTCCATAGGGTTTTACAGTAGGGGACAGTCTCGTGTAGGAGAATCTAAGCAGACTGTGGGTGATGTGGGCAGATCCCATTGTATGTTCGCAGCGGTTGATAACCGCAGGCAAATTTTTAGGCGTCATTGATTGAGACGTCAGGTATGATTGGGGGTAACCCCATTTCTATTCTTTTTGATTCTGGTGCTACCAACCCATTTATATCTCCATCGTTAGTGGAGCGTTGCAGGCTGGTGGCCTCTAGGCAGGGTGATAGGTAGGTGGTTAAGTTGGCCTCAGGGGCCAAATTGACAGTAGATGCCTTAGTCCATGACTGTAAGATTGCTTTGGGACCCTTTACCATAATATGTGACCTTAGAGTCATGACATTAGGATCGTATGATGTGGTGTTGGGTATGGATTGGCTTGCGGCTCATTGAGCCAAGCTAGATTGTCGTCGAAAGGCGATCAACTACTTAGACGATCATGGCACATCAGTTGAGATTGTGGGCATGCAGAAACCCATAGCAGTATGTATGATATCTGCTTAGCAGCTTAAGCACTACATGTGGAAGGGATGTCATATGTTCACCATCATAGTGAGCGATAGATCAGATGATAAGCCTAAGGCATCTTTGGATGATCATCCCATCCTTAGAGAGTTTGTCGATGTGTTTCTAGCAAAGTTACCGAGGATGCCACCCCGATGTGAGGTAGAATTTCACATAGATTTAGTGCTGGGTGCCAAGCTAGTGTCTCGTGCACCCTATAGGATGACCACACATGAGCTCACTAAGTTCAAGTTACAATTGGAGGACTTTCTCATGAAGGGGCACATCCGACCAAGCGTTTCATCTTGGGGTGCTCCTGTCATCTTCGTGAAGAAGAAGGATGAGTCTCTTTGTTTGTGCATGGACTATAATCAGTTGAATAAGGTGACAGTGATGAACCATTATCCTCTGCCCAGGATTGATGTTCTTTTTGATCAGATGCAGGGAACCAGGGTGTTCTCTAAAATAGACCTGAAGTTTGGGTATCATCACCTACACATCATAGAGGCAGATATCCATAAGACCACCTTTGGGACTCATTATGGCCACTATGAGTTCACAGTGGTTCCCTTCGGCTTGATGAATGCCCCTGCAGTGTTCATGAGTCTCATGAACAGGGTGTTTTGTACCTATTTAGATTGGTTCATGATCATTTTCCTTGATGATATTTTGATCTATTCACGGACCGAGGAGGAGCATGAGGACCACCTTCGTCAGGTTCTATAGTGTTTGCGAGAGTAGAAACTTTATGGGAACTTGGTGAAGTGTGCATTTTTTAGGACAGAGGTTTAGTATCTGGGGCATATCCTATCTGGTGATGGAATCTAAGTAGATCCATCGAAGATCAGGGCTATCAAGGATTGGGTAGCACCCACTAGCGTGACAGAGCTCAGGAGTTTTATGGGGTTAGCTGGTTGTTACCGTAACTTCGTTGAGGGTTTTTCTTAGATTACGCACCCCATCACTTCCCTTCAGCGGAAAGGGAAGAGCTTCCTATTGACTAAGCAGTGTGAGAGGGCCTTCGGGGTCCTCAAGAAGCATCTTACCAGTGCTCCCATTCTAGCGGTTCCTAATCCTGTAGTAGATTTTATGGTTTGCACGGATGCATCACTTGAGGGATTGGGAGCCATACTTATGAAGGGTGGTAAAGCGATCACGTATGAGTCATGAAAGCTCAAGACCCATGAGCTGAATTACCCGATGCATGACTTGGAGTTAGCACCAGTGGTTCATGCTCTAGTTCGTTGGAGGCATTTCTTATTGGGTCATTGCTTTGAGCTACATTTAGATCATCACAGCCTTCAATATATCTTTACCCAGCCCAATCTGAATGCCCATCAGCGGCATTGGATGGAGTTCCTTTGCGAGTATGACTTTGATGTCCACTACATCAAAGGCAAGGAGAATGTGGTTGCTGACGCATTGAGTCAGAGGTGCCACGAGCTCTTGACCTTAAATCTGAGTGTGGACTTGAGAGGTCGTATTATTCAGCATCTGCCAGAGGATGAGTGGTTTCTTGAGGTGCAGCAAGAGATTAGTTCACAAAGGTCCCTTGTGGGCAAGTATGCAGGGTATTCACTTGAGGCAGATAGGTTACTTCGTCATCAACAAAGCATCTATGTACCCCGTGTAGGTGACCTACATATTGTAGTGTTATCAGAGGCTCACAAAGCACCTTATGTGGCACATCTGGGGGTGAAGAAGATGCATGCCAATCTACAACAGCTATACCATTGGGCAAGTATGAGATGTGACATAGCAGAGTTTGTTTCTTGATGCCTTGAGTGTCAGAGGGTCAAGGCCGAGCATCAACATCCAGCAGGTCTTCTATACCCACATGATATACCTGAGTGGAAATGGGACACCATTTCCATAGACTTTATTGTTGGTCTTCCTATGTCTTCACGTACAATGTGCCAACAGTGGTGAGAGTATTCTTAGATGATATTGTGAGATTACATGGAGTACCTCATCGCATCATTTCAGATAGGGATTCTATATTCACTTCAGCATTCTGGAGAGCCTTGCAACAGACATTGGGCACGTAGCTCAATTTTAGCTCTACTTATCATCCCGAGACAGATGGATAGACAGAGTGGGTAAATTAGGTGTTGAAGGACATGCTTTAGATGTATGTTATGGACCATCAGTCTAGATGGGAGGAGTATCTGTATCTGGTTGAGTTTTCCTACAATAATGGGCATCACATCTTGTTGGGTATGCCTCCCTTTCAGGTTTTATACGGCAGACCATGCAGGACACCATTGAGTTGGGATTAGATAGAGGACAAAGTTACCATTGGTCCAAAGCTAGTTCAGGATATGGAGCAGCAAGTCACGCTGATTAGACAGAGGTTACAGGAGGCACAAGATAGATAGAAGAAGTATGCCAATGCTAAGAGGATTGATCAGAGCTTCTCAGTAGGTGATAGGGTATTCCTTAGAGTGCCACCGCACAAGAGTCCTATCCATTATGGAAAGGTCTCTAAGCTCGCACCACGGTTTGTAGGACCCTATGAGATCTTGGAGTGGATAGGAGCAGTTGCCTATCATCTAGCGTTGCCACCTAGCCTATCACATATCCACGATGTCTTTCATATTTCTATTTTGAGGCGATATATATCTAATTTATCTCACCTACTAGACTGGAGTGCTCTTCAGGTAGAGGTGGATGGGCAATTGGCTATGGAGCCAATTTACATATTGGCTTGTTAGACGCTGGGCCTTTGAGGTCGAGAGCTGGACTAGGTTAGGGTCTAGTGGGATCGTTATGATGAGGTCATAGTGAATTGGGAGGATGCAGCTAGTTTGAGGGCACTCTATCCTCACCTCTTTGATGACTTCCAGGGGGAGGTTTAGTCTTAGGGGGGAGGATGTGAGGTAATTATCATATTTTTAATGACTATGGTTTCATTATGCAGGCTTATTTTTTTATCTCCTAATTATGATAGGACATTGATTAGACATATGTGATTCGATTTGATCATATTTGATGCTATTTTGAGATTCGACATCTGAGATATATATTTGATGATGCTTTGTGATGAGATTCTAGTTATTTATGTGATGTGGACTAATTGACATGAGATTGATGATTATTGTTGTAGTCGATTGCATGAATTTAATTCTAGTTGCTTCGGCTATGATTTTTCATCATATGATTGACACTTGATCGAGATGTGTAGGTTTTACATTCCCTAGCCATAAGAAATTGGAGGTAGAATTCACACTATGTTATTCCCTGTAAAACTGATCCATTCCCAAAAGGGATAAGGATCACGTTTGAATTTGAATGTTGATTTAAGTGCCTGATTTTAATTTTTAATCTATTGGCCTAGTACCCATTGTTTAATTTGATTAATATTAAGTGTTGTATAAATTTTACTTGGTTTACACCACTTGGTATTTATTTTATTTTTGAGGCCATTTAAAGTGGATTCTTAACCCCTTTTGTGAACCCTAGTGTCCCAAAAGTTACCCTAGGTGGTTACCCATGAGTCTAGGGTCAACTTGGACTATCTAACCCTTGATTTAACTCACTTTTGGTCACTCTAAACTATGGTTTAGTCAAAGTGACGAAAATTGAATTAAGGAAGGTGAGAGATGAGTCATGCTTTGGGAAAAGACTCATCTCCCTTTCCAAAGTTTGGGAATCCTTTCCCAAGGAAGACTTGGGAGGTCTCCAAGACTACCAAGTGTGTGGGGACTCCCTCCAAGACTCTCACACACCTGTGAGAGCATCTTGGAGGGAGATGGCTCTTTGAGAGAATAAGAGGATGCCATATGACAGCCCTTATCCTCTTGAAGGTGTGAGTGGAATTGCCACCTCACCACTTGTCCTCTCACACATGTGTGAGGAGCACAAGTGGATAAGGTGAGGATTGAGAGGCAATAGGAGGATGACACTTGTTATCCTCACACTTCCTCTCCCTTGCAAGTGGCATGGGAGGAGGAAGGAGAAGGTGACAAGTGTCACCTTTTCATTCGTTAAGGCCAAATTGATGGCCTATATTATCTCCTCTTGTTGAGGAGTGTGGGGTTCTTGCAAGTTTAATTTTTCTTGCTATTTTGGAGGAGTTTGAGAGAGTTAGAGGATTTTCTTGAAGGATTGGAAGGCTTGGGAAGGCTTGGGGCTCTTCACCAAATGTGCTTCCATTATAGGGCTTTGAAGGTAAGCCTCTTAAACTTGTTTTCTCACCCTTGCTTATTTAATGTATTGTGTTATTGTTTTTGTTGGGATGGGAATATGGTGAGAGCACCTCTAATGGAGGTAATGCTCAACTTGTTTGGGTGGGAAAAATGAAGCTCCTTGAGGTCACTCCCACTTTTTGTATTTATTCCTTGAGGGCTTCTATTTATTGAGGAGATTATTGAATGGCAAGAGTGCCATGGAGGTTATTTTGTGATATTGTGGAGAGTGTTTTTTTTGGAGATTTTGTTTGGCTTGAGGCCATGAGCTAGATATTTTATCATTTGGGAGCCCTTTGAAGTTGAAGGGTCCATTCCCTACCCTCATCAAACTTATTTTGATGAGTTGATTTTTTTATTAAACCTATGAGCTGATTTTCGTGTTGTTGTGTTTAATTTTTATTGTGGAATGATACACCTGTGTGAATCCCTACCTCCCTAGCTTGGGGGTGACTCACTTGTGGGTCTACAGTAGGGAGGAGAGCTTTTCATTGTGGCTAGTTTTGTTGTATTGTTGTTGTGGTTATTTGTAGGTTTTGAGTGGAGGAGAGAAGGGGATGAGAGCCCCTCTTTGTGTGGCTTTGTGGCACTTTTATGGCTGTTGAAGCCATGACCATTGTGTCCTCATTGTATTTTTATTTTGTAAAAGATTGTGTGGTTTTCTTTGCCATGAGTTTGGCTGTAATAAATGTAGTAAGAAAAGTATTCTTATTTAATTAAAAGATTGTTTATCTTCTCTATTTTTGTGAGTTAAGATTTGATAAATGCATGAAAAATGTTGGTTAATTTTCTATCATTGCAGTTCTCAACACGAAAATATGTATTTGTTATAAGGAAGTTGTTTGGCCCTTATTTTTGATGAAAGAAAGAGAAAATCGAGAATTGTTATCTATTGTGTTCAAAGGTTTCTATTGCAATAGTTGTTGTTGGAAGAAAACAAAACTAGATTAGAGTGTATCTCCTAACTTAATTGCTGTTGAAAAAAAAAAGGGAGGAAGGAATGTATTCTATATATTTTATTTTGACTTCAAACAAATACTTATATTTCTGTCATTGAATGTTCAAAAGGAAATAACAAGTTAATACTAAGTATCCATTTATTTTGCAGAAAAGAAGTATTACTATTCATCAAGGAAAGAGAAATACTTATAGAAAATTTGTATGTAACTTTCTATTTTATGATAGTGTAGTGAAAATGAGTGATATGTGAAAGTATATATATATATATATATATATATGAGTAGATATATATATAGGAAATATATAAATACACTGTAATGTCTATTGTTTTATGAACTTAGTTTGTTGATCATTTCCTTTATAGAATGATGTGTTTACATGGAGTTGTAGGAAAATTATTGAAGTTATTCATTGCAGCATATAGTTGTAAGTATATTTTAGTAGAGATGTTAGAATAACCAGCTTGTGGTTTGGAGCAAATTGCTGGTTTAAACCTACATGTAAATGTAGTTTTATATATATATAACTACATATTTCACTTACCAATATATATATATATATACATTATACCTGTTATACACTGATATAAACTGCTATTTTCTATTAAAAAAAAGAAATATAAATTGGAAATACAAAAAAAAACTTTTAGGGGTTGGGGCTATGGTGGGTAGCACCCACCACAGACCCCGCAACCCTGTCTTAAATCATTTACTGGTGTGGGGAGGCATGACCCCTCCCCACACTTCCCCCCTTTGCAGCGAAGCTCTCACCGCCCACTAAAATATGACCTCTGCCACCACAGTGGCTTCCCCCACAGTCCACACCTTCCTCTCTGCAGCTGAACCTCTGGCCCCCTCCACAGCGGCACCTCCATACCCCGCTACCACTTTAGACAGCACCGCCACTGCCCTGGACTCCTCAGCCCCTTCCTTAATTGGTCGCCACCTCCACCTTGCTACGCCCTTCACCATCGGCCTCCTATTGCCCGACCCTCCTGTGAATGAAACACCCCTGTTACATTTTATAAATCAATCTTTCTTAAAAAAAAAAGATCTATACAATAATAATGTACTTTTTGCTCAACCTTTTGGTCATGGATACCTTTGAAGGTTGAGGCAACAAACCCTTTTCCATGGCCTCCAGCTTTGGTTAACAAACCCTAAACCTACACATAAGAGAAAACAAAACCATATAGAAGAGAAAATAAGAAAAGAAATTAGGGCAAGAGAAAAAAATGATAGAGAATAGGGATTAGGGTAACTTGCTATTAGAGAACAATTTTAGATTGTATTAGCTATTCTTTTGAGGAGGGAATATCTTTCCTTGGGAGGATTTTATTATTGTGAGTTTTATTTTAATCCTTATTTAAACCCTTTCTTTCTCTTTGTTCTAATTTTATTCCTTGGAGAACCTTTAAATTATTCCAATTCTTACATGGGTCTAATTTTTGCCATTTCTTTTATGACTTTGTGCTTCTATTTCATTCGGGGGAAATTAATTTTATTTCGGTTGGGAAGGGATATTTCATTTCATGTGTTTAAATTAACTTATGGGATTGTTGTTTTCGTTTTCGTTGGGCGGAATTTATTCGTTTCCTAATTGTTGTAACGATTTTAACATTATTTTTTTTACCAGATGAGTTATTTAAACTCTCCTATCACATCTATTTTATTATTCGAGTTAGCGATTAAATATAAGGCCGGAATTATATTTAATAACGGACTCAACCCTTCTTTTGGGTTTATTTGATGCCTTATCTTTCAATTTAATTTTATTACTCTATTTTAAATCGTTTGATTTTGTTCTTAAGTTTTAAATTTTAAATTTAATTTTTTTATTTCTATTTTTATTAAATCCCTTCTTGATGTTTTTTTTAATTTATTTTTTAAAACTATTTTGCGTTTGTCGAAACGCGTTATGCTACCAAAAGTTTGCTAGGTTCTTAGGGTTTTTTTTTCATGCGTTGTTTTATTTAATTTTAATCCATCATTCCACATAAATCATGTGCCATCTTCCCATTGATTACTTAAATCACTTTTCAAATTGAGTTAAATTAGGGTTAATGCTGGTGAATCATCTCCACCTAGGTACTCAGGGTACAAGTTTGAAACGGTCTAACCCTAGAAGCGACACACTCCTTGTCACATACCCCCTAGATGGCCTTCACCATCATGGTTGCATTGACATGTCTATGCCTATGTGTATTGCCATCGAGCACACAGACGCGTGCAAGGGGGTTCCTAGGGATAGGTAGGAAAGTTTTTCGTAGTTCATGTCATGACCACATGGTAAATGTGGACATGACATGTGTGTTTGTGTATCGTGACCACATGGGAAATGCGGGCATGACAATAACAGGTAATCTAATGATTTTGCAAATAGGAATCATATTTGTAGTAATGGAATTATGTATGTAAAAGTAATCTTCCCTTGTAAAAATGAGAATCCAGTAACTGTGCATTGGTTGAGTGATGTGAATACCATGTACTTGCTTTGTGTATCCTTAAGATGGTGATATTGGGTACCCATCCATGAGGAAAATATGTATTTTAGGTATGGGATGAACCATACCATTATGACTATTTGCATGTCTAATACCTAATTCAGGGCCAACCCTTGTCAGGTTGAAAATATATATATATATATATATATATATATATAAGAGTAGCCAAAAGTTAGATTCATAGATTCTCTTCTTTTGGTTCTCTTGTCCCTCAGTCTATTAAGGGGTAGTAGTAGCTACAAAGTTCCTTGGGCGGAGTGTGCAGTGTACGCTTATGATAGCACAGAGTGGTCTGTTGCTCAATCGAACCTAAGGAAATGTACTCACTACTTTCCCTTATGATCAATCAGGATACTTGACCCATATGTATTCTCTAATCCCCACAGTTCTTGAGCATTTGGATGGTATTTCTTGGATGATCGTCTACCTTGTCTTCATGAAAGGTATGATATGCCACATGAGTTGTCAGTTGGGGGCCGGGGTCTAGGACCTACATGGACAACCCATTGAAACTATGTGATGACAGGTGTCACCACTTGGGGGATGAGGTCCAAAGTGATGGGGACCTGCATGGATAACCCAAGTGAGGCCATGTGCCCCATGTATATTTGAGTTCCAGCATGTGGAGGGAGACTTGTTACCCATGTTGAGATAGATTCTGTATATACACATGTTCCGACATGATGCAATAGCTACAATGCCACACCCCACTAATGTTTCAACATAGTGTTGATGATGATATCATGTTGTTGATGGTAGAAAGCTGGGCTCGAGGACATGATGCCATGTGCTTAGACACATGAAGGTGCTATGAGATTGTATTATAGCCTACTTGTGTGATGAGCATAATGGGGCCTCGCACACCTGTAGAGGGATATCCATGTTTTCTTTTGATAGTGTTGGGTCAGTCAGCATATGGGTATGTCCTATCCATGTATACCTCTAGCTATGATGAGTACGTGCATATGCCTTTTCCACGAGGTGTCACTATGCAGGGTGTGTTCTGTGTGTGCCTACTTTCATGGAGCCACAGACACATTGCCATGCAGTATATGAATAGTGCATGCCTTCTCCAGCTGGTGTATGACCATGTCACAATGAGACGCGATGCAGGATGTGGCCAAGGTGCACATTCCATGTGGGTAGCCAAGGAGTGCAAGGGCTTCTTGGTTAGACCATGCCGCATGATGACTTGATGCAGGGTGTAGCCGAGGAGTACTCTCTAATCCATGTGGATGGTGTACTCACTGTACACCACATGAGGGCTACTACTATAGCCTAACATTTTCCCTCCTTCCTTATTTGGTGGCTAGTATCTAGTAACACAGTGTTGTATAGTGCAATTTCAAAGATTGTGAACTTTCTCTATGGTTATTGATGATTTTCTATTGATTGTGATGGCCGACACTTTGTTTCTATTTGATTATGATAGTTTAGCCACACTTTGTGATCTTATTTTCTTGTAGCCCTTGTGGTTACATTTGATTTAGTGTTGAAATTGCATGCATTTATTGCTTTATTGTTGAAATTGAATTTTTATTAAATCTTTGTTTATGACTTTGGTGGATAAATTAGTTTATCCTTATTCTTTTCAATGTCAGCCATGTGTTGTATTGTGATTCCTATCCATGGATGTATGAGGCAGACTTGCTGAGTGTATATGAGGAAGTAGACTTAGGGAACCTTGAGGATGGGGGTATGTGAGGCTGTTATACAACTAGGACCCACTACCCACCTATGTGGGATGACTATCTCTTGGAGGATATCCACCTTATGCAATAAGAGAGAGATCATTATGGTCTTGTTTGGATGGTCTCACTCTATGTGTGTGGCCTAACACCAACAAGCCACTGAGTGTGAGGTATGGATTATGTGAGATGTATTTGGCTCTTGGCTCATGGATTATGTATTATGGAATAGTATGCTACTTTTTGGTATCCAGATGGACCCTTTGTACCCTTGTGATGTGATTCCCAGTGATGTGTATTGGTGTGTATGTCAAGAATGTATTGTAAATCATGAAAACTGCACTTATGAAATGATAAATTTTGTTTCCATGCTTCAAATATTTGAATTTCATGATCTTTTGTTGAATATGTTATGAGATTTAGTGTCGGACATTAATGGAAAATATGTATTTTATGTATACAAATGTGTTGATATTTATTAAAGATGTAGTATTCTGACCTATTGATTAGTTAATAGCAAATTGTAAGGGGAATTGCAATGGTGGTGTATTTGAAATTGAATACTTTATATGTTTATGAAATGAGAATTTCTAATAGTTAAAATTAAATAGGTGCAATGCTCTCCTTGTCCTGAAGAAACTGATTGGGTGTCAATGCTAACTTGTAAGGATTTTGAGTGGATTATGTAATGTGAAATTATTTTGAAATGCAAGTTGCAATTGTGTTATTGTTGAAACATCAAAAATTAGAAGGGTAGATTATGTTGAAAAGGAGTATATAATTTTATATTTTAATGAGACAAATTCTTTTCATAGGCAAATTAGTGTATATTATTTGAAGAGATGAATCAGCCTTGATATTAGTACTAACATGTTATGTTTCCACGCTAGTGCACGACTTCCAGGAGTAAGTCAAGTTTTAAGGGGGAGGATGTAGTGCCCCTCCATTTTCACTTTGGATGTGTCAGGTATGTTGGGCAGTTGGTTAATTGGTTTTGATTTTTTATTTGATGATTTGGGCAATCATGGCATTGAAATAATATTATTAGTCATAAAGACAAGAATTGCAAGAGCTTGGAAAATGAATAAGGTAGGAGAACTCAAGTTAGTTGAAGGTTTCAATCTGCTTTGACTATGAAAGATGACCATAACATGTTCCAAATCCCCCTTTAAAATTAGCTTGAGGAAACATTAGTTATGTAATTATAGCTTGATATTCTTTCATTAGCTCATTCCGAGAATTGACTTTTATATATTTGATAGAACTTATCTGTAGGACTTA
Organism: Cunninghamia lanceolata; assembly: GCA_027924645.1. NCBI lineage: Eukaryota > Viridiplantae > Streptophyta > Pinopsida > Cupressales > Cupressaceae > Cunninghamia > Cunninghamia lanceolata. The sequence goes on from BSBN01000413.1 coordinate 1,374,877, forward strand.
AGCTCCATCTTTTTATTGCTTCAAAAATGATTCCCAATTGTTAGGCAAGTGATTGATAGTTGATATCACTAAGTTTATTGTATTTAGAGTTTATCTACAAGAATCTAATCAATGTTGTTCATGTAACCAGGTAATTGTATTTGTTTACCCATTTTATGAATCATTTGTTGACTAATATTGAGTCAGGGTGAATCATGTTGGCTTCAATATTCTTACAGTATTAAATCTATCTATCACCACGTATATTTGACATGATTTTAGGGAAATATTTTGGTTGTTGATACCTTGTAGAAGCATTGCACAGTAGATTTACCTATCGATATTGATTGGTATTGTCTATTAATGCTTGTGTCGAACTTATAAATTGGTTGTCTGTTACCCTCTTCCAAAGCTTCCATTTCAATGCATATGGAGAGGATGTCACCCAACCTGTGGAAATCTAGTTGTATTCCTATTAATTGCATTTTCTTGGAAATTTCTAAAGTGATTTAATAAACTGATTTTATGCAATCTCGCAGATTTAACTCTTCTTGGTGTCACATTGTTTAGGTATTGTGTCATATTGTCTTCTTTATGCTCGTAAAGGGATGTGAAGATATGGTTTTGTGTCTTACCCCTTGATCTTTCCATTTTATAATGCCCTTCTTAATCAAATGGTGTATATCTATTAAATATTACTATTAATAGTTAAGATTATATTCTATTTTGTGATTTTGTTTAATAGTTCACATACCTTCTTTATGCTTCCACATTCTGCCAGGGTCTACCAAAGCATTTCTAGCTATAACTGACTTCTGCCTGCAATAATTATATTTGTTGGGTAGTTTCTTCAATAAATCCATTTTGAGTATAATCGGTGATGATGGTGATTCTTGCAATTATTTAAGTATGCGTTGCATTTCCTTTGTGCTCTAGAAGATGATATCCATTTCAGGAAAATCTATAGTTTCCTTTCAGAGTGGAGGAGGTAGTACAATGGATGAATGGGTTGAGGGGCTTCTAGACAAAAAAAGGAGCTACTGTATTCCCATAGCTTTCCTTGCATTGAGGCATGGTTAACAAATCTGGGTTTCTTCCAAAGCAAAGAAGATCATGTTGTTTGGCATGCAAAACCTTATTGGCATGCTCCGCGTTCTCTTGACATTATAGATCTTTATATTAGTAAATGAAACACATTCCCCGCATTGTTGCAAGCAAACCAGTACTTTTATAATTCAAATGTCCAGCTTCATTTTTCATCCATCGCTATTTCTGCATGATTTTTTCAGAGGGCTTTGACAATCATAGGAAGAGGAATAATTTCAAATGAGGTAGGTGATTCTCAGTTAATTATCGTAATGGAATGCAGAGTTATATTTATTTGTCTCTAATTTTTCTCTTGTTTTGATTTTGTGATTATTGTTTTTAGAGCTTTTTGCAATCGTGCGATTAATGTATGGTTAACATCCTTTATATAATGAATCTACCTTGCTTGAAGCTATTTGTTAATGCTGCCTTCATATCCATGTATGTTAGTTCCAACATCTACATCCACATTCTATCTAGTACAAGGGAAAGTAAGGTTAATAAAATGAATAAAGTCCTAAACCCTTATAATATTCCTTAAAGGGTCGATTGTTCTTAAAACCCTTTATTGGAATCAAACACTGATCATTTATTAAATGGAATTGAAGTATAAAATTAGGAATTGACGATCATTTTTGAAAATCATGCATGGCTGACCACATAGAAAAGTGATCCAAGGGTTAAGGAATACATTAAACTTCAATAAGTTACCATATATATAAATACATAGAATTTTGATAGAGCTAGTATAGGTGTGAAAAAAATTTAGTATCTACTGAGGATGTACAAAACTGATATTTACCTTTATTTCAATGCATGTACCTATCATGGTTATAGTTTTCTTTAACCTAGCATTTCAATATGGTGGCTCTTGAGAACAAGAAAACACAATGCACTGACCAGTGAAGGAAAAGTAAGGTGAATGTAGATGAATCTTTCAGCTGATATAATATCACCTATTAGTTCTTACTGTCTTGAATTTATTGTCCTCATCCCTACATATACTCCACAATGTCAAGTTGTTGTCCCTTACTACACAAAAAGAATTTCTTTTTGGAAGTATGAACTGAGTAGATAGGCTTCCCAAAACATAATTGGAAACTAAAATGGGCAAAAATTGAATATAGATCAAACTAGTATGGGGAAAGAGTAGGTAATGAGTGTGGATAAATAGTCTTATTCAATAACATAGTAGACATTATAATCTTTTAGTCGTGTACAATAATACATCAGTAGTTTTATATTGTTTATAAACAAGAAGAGAATAAAATTGTTTCAGAAGCAATATTTCTATCGTTCGTATAAGTATTAGTTCCTTTGATGTCACAGAGCATCCATAGTAGGTTATAGATTTTATATATCATTGCATGTTATTTTATATTAAGTCATAGCCTCTATACCTTTGGTTGCTTTTGAAGATTGAAATTCCCAGTATACAAGTAAAACCATAATTGTATGTAACCCTTCTCTGAGAACTTGTCTCTAGGATAGTATAATAATCTTTGGATAAACTAATGCTTAAAGTATGTGAGGGATAATTAGTAATTGCATGATGTTATGGGACTTAATGTGAGCTTCTATTATATGCTTATAATGTGATAGGTTAAATTGGGAGAATAATTCTTTAATGAATGATTTGCCTTTTTGGTTACTTTAGCTTAGTCAAGGAAAAATAGGTGTGACTTGTTTAGGAGGAAGTAATTTGAGTTTTTTTTAAGAAATAATATTAGATATTGAGTCTTTAATTGGTTAGGTTGTTTGACATAGTATAGGCTATTGGGTTCAATGTATTTACTCTAATTAATGCTCCCTCATGTATTCTAGTATATGTATGTATATATACATATATATGTATATATACATATATGTGTATATGTACATATATGTATATATGTACATATATGTATATATGTATATACATATATATGTATATGTACACATATATGTATATACATATATATGTATACATATATGTATATGTATATATATGTGTATGTATATATTTATATATATGTATATATATACACACATATATATACATATATATGTATGTATATGTATATATATACATGTATGTATATATACATATATATATATATACATGTATACATATATATATGTATATATGTATATATATATATATGTATGTATATATATGTATGTGTGTATATATATACATATATATATATATACATACATATATATACATATATATATGTATGTATATATACATATGTATGTATATATGTATATATATATGTATATATGTATATATCTATATGTATATATATATATGTATGTATACATACATACATACATACATACATACATACATACATACATATATATAATTAGGTGATAGTCTATGTTTTTTTTTAACTATATTATATGGATTTTATTGTTTTGATATAATGAATGTGAGACTATATAATGATAAATAATAATTCTGTCCTTTAATGGATTCTTTTAGATCTTCAGTGTGATTGAAAGTATTTTTAGAAGAATATATTATTTATTTGGCTAACATTAGAATTAATGATTATTTTCCTCAAGGTATCTTCTCTAAGTCTCAAATAAGTATATTTTTCCTTAAATGAATGCTTATGTAAGGAAGTATTACTTATTAGATGAAATTTACTATATATTTAAGTTGAATTATAGTTAGGATAACATCCTTGGTGTAACATTTCTTTTAAGACATGAAAACATTTATAGTATTTCTTGATAAACTTTTGAGGTGTTTATAAAATGTAAATCAATCAATCTTTCTATAAGTTTGATATCATGATTTCTTTTGTCATAGTAGGTGTAATTATGATTTAACATCCTTGATTTATGGAGCTATATGTGATTAATGAGGGGATAAGCTGGAAAGACTACATTGCCTTAATAGAATATTAGGAAATTATGTCTAAATCATTAGTCAACTATGTAAAAGTTATGAGTTAAAATAATGATGTATTTATGGTAATGTCTTGCCTTGATCTCCTTGTACCAGTGTGTATTGATTAGGAATACACATTATTTGATGTTGTATAGGTTGTGTATGTTGTCTCCCATATAACAATATGAGATTATAAAGATTCTAATGTAAATGCTAACCCAAGTTACAAATTGTATGGTATCATCTTGATGCAGAGGCATCCACACTATATCATTCGCATATAGCATGAATGTCTGCAGACCAACCTCATCATCATCATATTTCGGCTTTACTCTGTCAGCATCATGTTTCTGAAAACCAACAGCATCATCATATTGCGGACACTCGCAATCATCCTCCTGCCGACTACTATTCACCTCCTCCGCTTTCCTCCTAACATCATCATCATGATGTTCAGCGGGCGCACACATCCTCCGGTTGCACTGTTCATCGGGCTCCGAACTCCATCGTCATCATCATATGCAACACTTCCTTCGTCAGCAGGATATTCAACATCCGGTTGCTCCAAATATCCTGATGACGTTCACTTCAGCAGCTTACCTTCGATGCTGTACTGCCCGACGATACAAGCAACAGCATCACGATATAAATTATCCGGTTCCCTCCGAAACCTCCTGATGATGCTAATACAACTTCCTGCCACGGACTTCCGCCGATACCTTAACACCTTACGACGGCAGGATAAACTCGCACAGGGGGGATATCTCAATATCCTGATGACGATGACGTCATATCCTGATGACGATGACGTCACCCAATATCCTGATGACCTTCTCAATACTTAGTCAAAAATCTGAACTTTCTCTCCCGCATCTACTCGCGATATGCGGATGTTTGGCACTCCCGATATGATGATCCTGATGCCGATACGCTCCTCGGCTCCTCCTGCTGATGATCACCCCGACGAACTCACACTTCATGCACTCAAAAACATCATGCTCTCCTTCACTTATCCGGATGATGATGCCTAACCCGACTGCAGGATATTTGCAGAAATATCCTGATGATGCTGTTTTCGCGAACTTCTTCACTTAGCGAAATTTCCCTTCGCCGATCCTCCAGGGATGACCCGATCCTGTCTCAGGGTGATCTTCCAACTCAGTCAGCTTATCAACTCGACCTAGCACATGAGGATGCTAGGGTCTTCAACATCTCTTGATCGCGATCCTGCACACCTGCATGCAAACAAACAAACTACCTACTAACCTACTATACATTGCCATTCCACCGATCAGACAGATCAACCGGTGGAATGGATCAGGAAATCCATGCAATCACTCAAACCAGCAAATTGATCAAGCAATGGAATGCAACAGAGGATGAACACAAACATGAATACTTTATTCGATTTCAAAAGATGCAACTACAATATGATGTTCCTCTCGCTCTGTCTCACTCTCGCAAAGTCTGATCGATCATTTACAATCAACCGATCCCATGCTTATAAAGATTTCCCTATGAGTACTACTGACCCGACTCCAAGCGGCTGGGAACTCTCCAAGCGGCTGGGAGATCCCACCGAACATACATCATGACAGCTGTTATAACTAACTAGCTAAAAATAGCAAAAGCCCGGTCAGCATGATCTTATCATGATCAGCGTGACATTATTACATGCAATTGGTCTTAACAGACCTTCTTGGAAACATAAACTGGACCTAAACTACTAACTGCCTTATCCAGACCAGCTGTCAGGTAGGTGCTCCTGCACCATACTCCCCAACAGAAAAGAACTCATGTCCCATGAGTTTAGCATGTGGAAGTCCTCCACCTCTACACTTTGCCTTGTCAATAGTCTGACCTGCTCCAGCTTTATCCTCTGCTGGCTCTTGGCTGCTCCAAGACTTCTGAACTGTAACTTGCTTTCTGGCAAGTAAATCATCATGCCTGTTGATGTAGGCCTTCTTCTCACATACCCTGTGTTTGTCAGGTTGCCTAACCAGAACCTCTGGCTGACCTACCTCTTGAACTTCTGAAGTGTTCAAGTCTATCTTCCTTTCAACTCTTATAGGACAAACAATAGTCCCAACTATGACAACATCCTTGTCATTCTTCTGAACTGGTGGCTGTTTGCACCCCTGTTTCTGAACCTGCTGCTGACCTCTGTCAGTCACAACTGAAACTTTCTTCAGCTTGTTGTCTGTAACAACTCCTTTCCCTGCAGTGTCCTAAACTGCCTTTATGCCTGCTCCCCTAGGCATCTGCACATATTCCTTCTTTCCCATTAAAATGATTTGAGCTGCCTTCTGTACTGCAGCTTTTGCCTGCAATGGCATCAACTTAATAATCTTCCCATCCTTCTTGATGGTGTAGGTATTAGTATACCCATCATACAGTACCCTTCTGTCAAATTGCCATGGTCTACCTAGCAGTAGGTGACAACATTCCATAGGCAATATATCACACAAAATTCTATCCTGATATGGTCCAATCTGGAAATCCACATATGCCTGCTCAGAGACAAAAAGTGATTGCCTATCACTCACCCAAGATGCCTTGTAAGGGTGTGGATGTGGAATCCTTTCCAGCTTCAGTTTATCCACCATTTCCTGAGATACCATGTTGTCTGTTGAACCAGTATCAATGACAACCTTACATACCTTACCTTTGCTCTTACATGTGGTTTTGAAGAGAGCTCTCCTTTGCATCAGATCCTTTGATGCCTGCAAACTAATTCTCCTTAACATCAGTGATTCTCCACTCTCTGGATAGCCAAAATTCTCAGGACCTCTGTTTGAACTCTGTGCACTTTCTTCTTTCTCTTCTTGTACCAGTTGTACCCTCTTGTCACTTGTTCTATCATTTCTGGATGATGAACCTTTGTTTTCTGGACATTTGAAAGATGGATGACCAAACTCTCCACAGGTGTAACACTTTCCTGAAAATGTAGTAGAACCCCTACCACCACCAAATCTTCCTCTATTACCTTTCCATCCACCTCTGAAATCAGACTGTCCCTGTCCTTTACCAGTGTCTTCTTGAACCTCATTGGTTTGCTTTTGTGCAGGGGCTGCTCCTCTTCCCCTATTGTGTCCTCTTCCTCTCATGGACTTATCATGTCCTCTATTCAGCTTTTCTTCAATCCTGATTGCCATTTGATAACAATCCTCCACATTCTTAGGGTTAGCTAACACTAACTCATCCTGTATGTTAAACCTCAAACCAGCCAAGTACCTAGCCACCTTTTCTACCTCATTCTCATGATGACCAGATCTCATACTCAACAGATAAAATTCCTCAGTATATGATTTCACATCCCTGTCTTTCTGCTTTAGAAATTGCAGCTTCTTAAACATCTGGATTTCATAATCCCTTGGCAAGAATTTCCCCTTGATCCTTGCTACCATCTTATCCCATGAAGTGATCTTAGACTTCCCTTGTTTCCTTCTCTCAGATTATACATAATCCCACCATACCAAAGCATGACCTCCTAACTTGGTCTTTGCAATTTTTACCTTCTGATCCTCAGCAACATCTTCACATTCAAAGTGATTATCCAGTGCAGCAATCCAATCCAACAACTCATCTTCATTCAAGCTTCCAGTATATTTGGAAACATCAACCTTTACCTTAGGTTTTTCACTCTGCACTGCCTTTAACAGTTTTGCCAACCTCTGGTCTTCAGCGTCCAGATCTTCAGCTACCTCTTCATACTCTTCAACAGTATCTGCCTCTTCTTCAGACTCACTGTCTTCTACTTCCCTCTTTTTGTTCTTTTCCAGGGCTGTCAGCCTGGCTTGAAGTGCTTCAGCAAGCTCCTTCATCTTCCTCATCTCTCTAGCATGTTTCTCCTTCAGTTCCTGCAACTCCCTTGCAGTACCACTACCTTTAGGAGGCATTTTGTCAACCTCTCAATCAACACACAACACAATCAACTCTATCTCTACCTCTGCCCTTTCGGTGACAGAATCAACACACAACAGCCCAGACCTTTTGCTGAGCTCTGATACCACTATGATGCAGAGGCATCCACACTATATCATTCGCATATAGCATGAATGTCTGCAGACCAACCTCATCATCATCATATTTCGGCTTTACTCTGTCAGCATCATGTTTCCGAAAACCAACAGCATCATCATATTGCGGACACTCGCAATCATCCTCCTGCTGACTACTATTCACCTCCTCCGCTTTCCTCCTAACATCATCATCATGATGTTCAGCGGGCGCACACATCCTCCGGTTGCACTGTTCATCGGGCTCCGAACTCCATCGTCATCATCATATGCAACACTTCCTTCGTCAGCAGGATATTCAACATCCGGTTGCTCCAAATATCCTGATGACGTTCACTTCAGCAGCTTACCTTCGATGCTCTACTGCCCGACGATACAAGCAACAGCATCATGATATAAATTATCCGGTTCCCTCCGAAACCTCCTGATGATGCTAATACAACTTCCTGCCACGGACTTCCGCCGATACCTTAACACCTTACGACGGCAGGATAAACTCGCATAGGGGGATATCTCAATATCTTGATGACGATGACGTCATATCCTGATGACGATGACGTCACCCAATATCCTGATGACCTTCTCAATACTTAGTCAAAAATCTGAACTTTCTCTCCCGCATCTACTCGCGATATGCAGATGTTTGGCACTCCCGATATGATGATCCTGATGCCGATACGCTCCTCGGCTCCTCCTGCTGATGATCACCCCGACGAACTCACACTTCATGCACTCGAAAACATCATGCTCTCCTTCACTTATCCGGATGATGATGCCTAACCCGACTGCAGGATATTTGTAGAAATATCCTGATGATGCTGTTTTCGCGAACTTCTTCACTTAGCGAAATTTCCCTTCGCCGATCCTCCAGGGATGACCCGATCCCGTCTCAGGGTGATCTTCCAACTCAGTCAGCTTATCAACTCGACCTAGCACATGAGGATGCTAGGGTCTTCAACATCTCTTGATCGCGATCCTGCACACCTGCATGCAAACAAACAAACTACCTACTAACCTACTGTACATTGCCATTCCACCGATCAGACAGATCAACCGGTGGAATGGATCAGGAAATCCATGCAATCACTCAAACCAGCAAATTGATCAAGCAATGGAATGCAACAGAGGATGAACACAAACAGGAATACTTTATTCGATTTCAAAAGATGCAACTACAATATGATGTTCCTCTCGCTCTGTCTCACTCTCGCAAAGTCTGATCGATCATTTACAATCAACCGATCCCATGCTTATAAAGATTTCCCTATGAGTACTACTGACCCGACTCCAAGCGGCTGGGAACTCTCCAAGCGGCTGGGAGATCCCACCGAACATACATCATGACAGCTGTTATAACTAACTAGCTAAAAATAGCAAAAGCCCGGTCAGCATGATCTTATCATGATCAGCGTGACATTATTACATGCAATTGGTCTTAACAGACCTTCTTGGAAACATAAACTGGACCTAAACTACTAACTGCCTTATCCAGACCAGCTGTCAGGTAGGTGCTCCTGCACCACATCTTATGGTCATGTCTTCAAGTCTGCAAACTACGATGTCTCTACACCATGCGTACGTAGGCAAGGCCATCATGAGCCGTCAAGACATTAGGCCAGCCCCTTAGAGCCTTAGGCTTGTCATTTCATACAAATGAAAATTGTATTGTGTAATCTATAATTATGCAAGTCTAATGTTTCTGTAGATGTGCAGATTGAGATCTATAAGCCATGCAGGACTCTGCACCTATGGAGGTACCTTTCCACTTGGCGAATAGATGTCTATTTGGCAGTATTGGTAAAGGTGTATAAATGTGTATAAACTTATTGAAATATTTTTATCTTACATTTCATTTTGATGAATGTTGATATACTTTGATTATTGACTTGTGGTTTACTAAGATAAATTTTGTCAATTGATATCTTATCATCATGTTGAGTTCATTGTTGTTATTTTCTTGGAAGCCATTACTAATTGTGCATGTGTGTATTTATTTGGAATTTAGTACAAAACCTGACTATTAGTTGGATCATGATAGTAATAAGTAATTTGTTCATGTAGTTAAACATAATTTAAATTAGTTACTAAATATTGCTTAATCACAATAATGCAGTCATCTATCCCTAGAGATGTTAGTTAAATTGTTGAATTAGACTATGTTATATTTGTTATCATTATTTCTATAAAAAAAATCTTCCTTTTTATTGTGTTAGTTGACTTATCTCGAGGGTTGCATAACGGGGCATTACATCTAGAGTGTGAGAGAGTTAAGGCAGAACATCATCATCCTGTAGGTCTTGTTATGCCACATCTTGTTCTAGAATGGAAATGGGATATTATTTCAATGGACTTTATAGTAAGTTTGCCTATGTCCTCTCGCCATCATGATGCCATTATGGTCACTATGGATAGGTTGACTAATGTAGTACAATTCTCTCTTGTTCGATCATCATATAATGCTTCTTCAATGGCCAAAATTTTCATGGAGGATATAGTCAGATTAGATGGGCTTCCTCACAAGATCATCTCTGATAGAGATCTAGTGTTCACTTCAACTCTGTGGATGTCCTTACAACATGCATTATAGACTCATTTGATCTTTAGTTTAGCTTATCATCTAAAGACTGATGGGCAAACCAAGAGCGTCAATCAGTTCTTCAAGGATATGCTTAAGATGTATGTCATCAATCAACAAATGCATTGGGAGGACCATTTATACTTGGTGGATTTTGCATACAATAATGGATATCACAGTTCCATTAGTATGTCTCCTTTTCAAGATTTGTATGGTCATCCTTGTCAAACACCACTAAGTTGGGATCATCTTGAGGACAAAGTTCTCCTAGGGCTAGAGATGCTTTGGTAGATGGAGTAGCTGGTTGATCATATTAGAGAGCATTTGGTGGTAGCGTAAGATAGGTAGAGGAAATATGTAGATGCTCATAGGGTTGATCATCGGTTCTCTCTTAGAGACTGGGTGTTCTTACGGGTGTGTCCGTAAAAGAGTCTAATCGATTATGGAAAAGGCTCTAAGCTCACACCATGCTTTGTTGGGCCATTTGAGGTTTTGGAGAGGACCAATCCTATTACGTACCATCTTACTTTGCTACCTAGTCTTTCATGTATCCATGATGTATTTCATGTTTCTTTCCTTAGGACATATTACCCAGATATTTCTCATATACTTGATTCGAATGCTTTACAGGTAGAGGATGGGCAGGTGACTTTGGAGCCCATAGGTATTGTGTAGCATAGGAGACTCGCCCTCAAGGGTAGGGATGTGGAGCAAGTACGGGTCCAGTGGGATCCTAATGATGAGGCTTTAGCTACCTGGGAGGATGCATCTCATATGTGAGAGTTATATCCTTATTTATTTGCAGTTTTCTAGGAGTAAGCCTGGTTCTAGGGGGGGGATGTTGTGCCCCTCACCTTGCTTTTGTCAGACTGATGGTTATCCTAGTAGGAGTGGACATTATGACATTTTGCTTGATGATGGATTCTCTATTATTATGTTAGTTGATTATGGACCTATTTCTATGATGACATTTGATGATGTTTGATTATTGGTATTTTATGCTTTCACAGTTTGATGGACATATCAGATGTTATGGATTAATGTTATTCTAAGTTTGATGTGTTACTTCATCATGGTTATGATCCTTTAATTATGTTTGTTTTATTGGATCATTATATAATTGATTATTTCATTCTATTGATAAGTAATCAGAAATTATGTGTAACGTAGTTATTTATTCATGTGTTTATGTAAACGGAATAGTGTCGCATTGCTCATGTAAAATGTGTAATGTGTTTTGACAACAGGTAAAACTAGAAGTAATTGCACTACAATAGAGAGAGTGTCATCGCATGGTCCTATCATGGGTTTTCTAGGCTATCTCTCACTAGAAGCCGGCCCCCATCTATGGTTTTCCTGGCGACCTCACTATAGGCACTGGCTCCATAGGGTGACACATGTAGAGTCAACACATCCTCTCAGGGAGACAAGGAGGTTGACCTTGCCAACTGGGCCATCTCATCCCATCCTTAGCCTGTGAGAGCACTCAAGGCATGGGTGAGGCATCATACTTATCTTGTTATGTGGATCACTACCCAACCCTCCTAAATCAATTATTTTAGTTATCACTTGCTTACTACTTCCATGGGGTTTTCTAGGCAGTCACTTTGGGCACTGGCCCCACAATGGAAGCCACTCCCCCTCATACAACTAGCACCCCTAATCTGTATCCAAAACAACAACATACAAGGGCTAGGGAACTAATAACATCTATTTTTTACAATTCAACACTTCCAATTCTCATTTTTGTAATAAAACTTTCCCCTTATCCATACACCCACTTGAATCAAAAATCATTTTAACTAAACAACCACAAAATAGATTGCAAACCTAACCTTTGGAGTTGGTAATAGTACACAAAGCCACTGACATAAATCCATCTCACAACAAAGAACGAGGTTAAAGAAAATTTATGACATAGACAATGGTTTATACGACTGGACGCATAACAATCATGACATTTCCCTAGATACTTCACATAACACTTAGCCAAACCTAACTAAAGACTCAACTCCAACTAGATACAATGACTCAATAAAAGCATAACGATATGAAAAGACAAGGAAGACATTCAAGTATAAGAGATTCAATATACTATAAACATGAAAATAGACATGATAGACATGAGGTTTAAACTTTCTTTCAACGAAATTCTAGATTACGAAAGAGTAATTTTAAATAACTCCAAGTATAACTTTCCTATCTAATATTTTATTAACTAGCATTTTCTAAAAGAGGATAAACTATAAATATATATTCTTTTTATAATAATAACATCCCATCCATCCTATTATTCGTACAATTCTAATCTTTCACACCTATAAGAGAGCTAAAAGAAATATGCTATAATGTTAATTTACAACTAATTTAAAACAATATACCATTATAATGTAAACCCCATTGAACAATATATCCAATAAACTTCAAGAATAATTCAATTTATATTATTTTAACTAACAATCACAACTAACAAGTTTCACATCTAAAAGAATGAAATGAGTATAATTATATAAATACCAACAAATTTAAATTTAACAAGATGGCAAAAGTATAGCTAACTTTTAAAGACCATATGAGTCTAGTATAAACATTCAATTATTTAAATTCCAAAATAAATAGAATAACAATAACAAAATTATATTTAACGAGCACAACTTAATTTATTAAACTTCTTGCATATACCAAATAACAACATTAATTAAATAAAACTTAATTCTAAAATGATACATTACTAACAATTAAACCTTCTAATATCAACTTCTCTCTAATATTGACTTAATAAATCCAAACTACACTCAAAACTAGAAGTTTCCCTACTAGCATGATTTCCTCCAAGCCTTCTATTTAAGAACAATCACAACAATTTACTTTTCTATGAGATCAAATTGAAATAAATTTCAAGATTTCAATCATATGATTTTCATTAAATAAATTTTAGGTTCAAAACAAGATACAATGAAGCCAAGGAAGAACTAGAAAATTACAAGCTAAAGGAAAACTAAGAACTAGAAAATTTTATTCACAAGAAGGCAAAGGGCAGGCCGTACGATGGCTATACAACATCGCCAAGATAAGGTAGCAAATCTTCAAAATTAAATTGTATCAGATTTCTCCAAAAGCCATATGGTCTAGGTCTATCATGGAGTAAAAAAAAAGTACAAATTTTAACCACAAGGAAATAATGATGGGGTTCTCCTATACCGTATGGTCAAAGGCAAAAATTGAGGTTTTTTCTCAATCTACAATAGCATACTCTTATATTCAGAGACTTCTATTGCTAAGGTAACATAATTTGGGTACTTTCCCATATGGTTAAATTGTTTTCTAAGGAATAAAGTTAGAGCTTCAAATCTTGGTTAAAAAAAATTCCAAGAGACAAGGTAGGATGAGGCCTTACTGTGGCACAAAGAGTAATCGAGGAAAGGAAATGAGGTAAGAACTGGAAGAATGATACATATGGATTATTTTCTTTTTAATTTGGGTCACTTGCAAGATTTACAAATGATTGGACTCCATGATTTCAAGAAGGTTTATGACTCAAACTAAAGTAGAAGCATAACAACTTGAAAGAATCAACAAAGGTTAGACATTGCAACATCAAGGTATGACTTCCAAGGTGGGAGTGAGGTCTGGGGAAGCAACATACGATCACTCAGGGCACAAGACGACATAAGCTACAAAGATATTTAAATTCCAAGTTACAGGACATGCAAATTTCACACATAGAACAAGCTACATTAAGTTTTTAATTTACAAGCTACATAATAGCAAACTTTCACAGGGAGAAACAAAACCACATACCCAAATTTTAGTCCCATTTCCAATTTTCTCCAATTCCTACAACGAAATTCTTTATTTTTTTGCTCCCCAATTTCTGAATTCTCTTTCCAACACTGAAAATAAAAATGGTTCAGCTCATAAATTAATGCAGACATGCAGCCATTACCCTGCATCCCACTACTCATACAAAATTTAAAATCTTACTTTTTATAAAGATTCCCAAATCTAGAATCATATCTTGCAACCAATAACCCTCAATACATAACCAAAATTATTCTTTAATTAGCTAGATACTAATATCCCGAAACCATAACATATGACACAAATACATTAGGATAAACAAACCATTAATTCTAGTCTATTTTAAAATCTTACAAAGATGTCATTCCAAGATCTAGGCTAAATTGAATATTATCCAATAAACAAAATTGAAGCATTATTGTTTTAATAAGAAATCATTAAAGTATTATCCAACTACACATGAGCATTATTAACACAACTCAACGATACTCCACAACACAAGATTACCAAGCATAAAAGGCAAGGACCAAGTGTCACAACACAACTTGAGACCACAACAGAAGACAAGGACCAACCTAGTGGAATAGACCTCACATTATCTCCCATCACTAATACCCATTGGTGCAAGAGGCCGCTCAAACTTGCTATATTAGGTGGAGTCAAGGCTCAGTACCTATAGCCTGCATCCAAACAATTGGTTGTATATGATCAAATACATATATGTCTACACATAGAGAGTCAGAGAATCACATCATAGTAGGGTACTTGAGGCGAGTAATTGGTGCAGAGGCACCTACCTAACAGCTGGCCTCCATGAGGCAGTTAGTTTGTTATAGGTCTTGTTTATGTTTTCAAGAAGGTCTGATAAGACCAAATGCATGTAATAAGGTCATGCTGATCATGATAAGATCATGCTGACTAGGCTTTTACTATTTTTAGTTAAGTTTGTTAGAACAGCTGTCATGCTGTAGGGTCCGGTTGGATCTCCCAGCCGCCTGGAGAGTTCCCAGCCGCTTGGAGTCAGGTCAGTAGTACTCGTAGGAAAATCTATTTAAGGATGAGGATCGGTTGATATTGCATACAGATACAGATAGAGATATCATCGGTCAAGTTAGTTTGCACAGAGTGAGACAGAGAGAGAGAGACTGGTCATTGTAATTGCATCTTTGAAAGCAATAAAGAGATCCTGTTTGTGTTCTTTATCTTGTTGGATTTCATTGTTTAATCGTTTTGTTGATCTGGTGGTTTCATGGACATGCTGATCCATTCCACCGGTTGATTCGTCGAATCGGTGGAATGGTTGTGTATAGTAGATTAGGAGGTAGTTTGTTTTCTGTTTGCATGCAGGTGTGCAGGATCGCGGTCGACAGATGTTGAAGACCCTAGCATGGGTATGTGCTAGGTCGAGTTGATAAGTTTGAGTTTGGGAGATCACCCTGGAAGTGGATCGGGTCATCCCTGGAGGATCGACGAAGTGAGATTTCGCTAAGGTTGGGAGTTCGTCAGAACGGGTTCATCAGGATATTTCAGTTTATATCCTGCAGCCGCTTTGGACGTCGTCATCCGGATAAGCGAAGATGAGCATGATGCTTTCGATTGCATGAAGTGAATGTGCATCGGGTGATCATCGTCAGGAGTTGCCGAAGAAGAGTACATCGGCATAAGGTGAAGATCGGGTTGTGAAACTGTTGAAGTTTACATGTTGCAAGTGCATCAGGATGTTGTAAGTCAGATATATACTCAGTGTATATATCACCGTCAGGATCATCTTCTGTGAGTGCTCATCATCCGCATATCGCTAGCAGATGCGGGAGTGAAAGTTTAGTTTTTTTTGACTAAGTATTGAAGAGGTCATCAGGATATTGTGTGACGTCATCGTCATCAGGATATGACATCATCGTCATCAGGATATTGAGATATCACTCTATGCATGTTGATCCTGTTGTCGCTAAGGGTTAGGTATCGGCGTAGGCAGAAAGTTGTGAAACATCATCAGGAGGTTTTGAGGGAACCGGACAAATCATATCATGATGTTGTTGCTTGTATCGTCGGCTATCGGGGCATCGAAGGGAAGCTGCTGAAGTTGTCGTCACCAGGATATTTGGAGCAACCGGATATTTGATATCCTGCTGACGAAGGTGGTGTCGCATATCATGATGATGCCGCTAGTGTTTGACGCCCGATGAACAGTGCAACAGGAGGATGTTTGCGCCTGTTGAGTATCATGATGATGATGATAGGCGACAGGCGGAGGAAGTGAACAGTAGTCGGCAGGAGGATAATTGCGATCGTCTGAAATATGATGATGCTGTTGGTGTTTACAGGAAATATGATGATGATGCTGAGCCGATAGGGATTTTTATCATGCTATTTGTATATTTGGCTCCTCCTTCCTGTTAGTTAGCTCCCGTTGCGTTTTCACTTTGCATCATAGTGGTATCAGAGCAAAGGTTAGGATCTTCTGGAAAAGATAAGCAGGATGTCAGACGAAGAAGGAACATCAGAGGTTCTAGCAAGGATGACCAACGCTGAGTTGGCAGTTCTGGTGAAGAAACAGATTGCAGAAAGCAAGGCCGTGAAGGCTCAGAATCAGGAGTTGAAAGATGAGTTAGCAAAGTTCAGGAGCAGAGTAGGTTCTGGTAGAGAAGAAGATAGGGAAGAAGAAGAGATCCCTAATTGGAGCGAGGAGGTCGTTCCTGCAGACCAGAGACCACTGTTGAACGCCCTCAAGGCCATGGAGAGGAGAACCATGGATGTGAAACTGGATTTGCCAGTGTTTACAGGTAAGATGGACCCTGATTCAGTAATGGAGTGGATAGACTGTTTGAACAATTTCTTTGTAACAGAGGAGATACCAGAACAACAGAGAGTGAAGATAGCACAGTCCAAGATGAAAGAAGCTGCCTTGACATGGTGGAATTTTGTTCAAGATGATAGAGTACAGGAAGGAAAACGTAGAGTTGCCACATGGAAGAAGATGATGGCATTGGTAAAGGAAGCTTATATCCCATTGGATTACAGTATCCAGTTACACAAGAGGAAGCAAAACCTGAAGCAGAAGGAGCTAGATGTTAGCTCATATACAGAAGAATTCATGAAACTCTGTATGAAGACAAAGGTGAAAGAAAGTGAAGAAGAGAAGGTAGCCAGATACCTTAATGGATTGAGGTTTAATATTCAGGATGATCTAAGTCTGCATAATCCAGATACAGTCCAGAAATGTTTTCAGTTGGCATTGAAAGTGGAAGAGAAGTTAAAGAGGAAACAAGAACAAAACAATAGAGGAAGAGGATCAGCCCATAGAACAAGGCAAACCAATGAGAGTCAAGAAGACACTGGTAAAGGACAGGGACAGTCTGATTTCAGAGGTGGATGGAAAGGTAATAAAGGCAGATTTGGAGGTGGTAGAGGTTCTACTACATTTTCAGGGAAATGTTACACCTGTGGTGAGTTTGGTCATCCATCTTTCAAATGTCCAGAAAACAAAGGTTCATCATCCAGAAATGATAGAACGAGTGACAAGAGAGTACAACTTGTGCAAGAAGAGAAAGAAGAGAAAAGTGTGCAGAGTCCAAATAATTATCAAAAGGATCAGGAGGCTGATAATTGTGGATACCCAGAAAGTGGAGAATCTCTGCTGATGAGAAAAATAGTGATTACCATGAAGGTACCTGACAAAGAATCCCCACAAAGAAGAGCTCTTTTCAAGACCACATGCAAGACTAAAGGTAAAGTATGTAAGGTTGTCATTGATACTGGTTCAACAGACAACATGGTATCTCAGGAGATGGTGGATAAACTGCATTTGGAAAGGATTCCACATCCACACCCTTACAAGGCATCTTGGGTGAGTGATAGTCATTCACTTTTTGTCTCTGAACAGGCATATGTTGATTTTCAAATTGGAGCATATCAAGATAGAATTTTGTGTGATATTTTGCCCATGGAATGTTGTCACCTACTGTTGGGTAGACCATGGCAATTTGATAGGAGGGTACTGTATGATGGGTATGCTAATACCTACACCATCCAGAAAGATGAAAAGACTATTAAGTTGATGCCATTACAGGAAGCAGCTGCAGCACAGAAGGCAACCAAAGTCATTTTAATGGGAAAGAAGGAATTTGTGCAGATGCCTAGAGGAGCAGGCATAAAGGCAGTTCAGGACACTGCAGGGAAAGGAGTTGTTAAAGACAACAAGCTGAAGAAAGTTTCAGTTGTGACTGATAGGGGTCAGCAGCAGGTTCAGAAACAGGTTTGCACACAGCAACCAGTTCAGAAGAATGACAGGGATGTTGTCATAGTTGGGACTATTTCTTGTCCTATAAAGATTGACAGGAAGATAGAGTTGAACATTTCAGAAGTTCAAGAGGCAGTTCAGAAAGAGGTTCTGGTCAGGCAACCTGACAAACACAAGGTATGTGGGAGAAAGGCCTACATTGACAGGCATGAGGGTTCACTTGCAAGACAACAAGTTACAGTTCAGAAGTCTTGGAGCAGCCAAGAGACAGCAGCAGACAAAGCTAGAACAGGGCAGAACATTGCACAGGCAAAGTGTAGAGGTGGAGGACTTCCACATATTAAACTCATGGGACATGAGTTCTTTTCTGTTGGGGAGTATGGTGCAGAGGCACCTACCTAACAGCTGGCCTCCATGAGGCAGTTAGTTTGTTATAGGTGTTGTTTATGTTTTCAAGAAGGTCTGATAAGACCAAATGCATGTAATAAGGTCACGCTGATCATGATAAGATCATGCTGACCAGGCTTTTACTATTTTTAGTTAAGTTTGTTAGAACAGCTGTCATGCTGTAGGGTCCGGTTGGATCTCCCAACCGCCTGGAGAGTTCCCAGCCGCTTGGAGTCGGGTCAGTAGTACTCGTAGGAAAATCTATTTAAGGATGAGGATCGGTTGATATTGCATACAGATACAGATAGAGATATCATCGGTCAAGTTAATTTGCACAGAGTGAGACAGAGAGAGAGAGACTGGTCATTGTAATTGCATCTTTGAAAGCAATAAAGAGATCTTGTTTGTGTTCTTTATCTAGTTGGATTTCATTGTTTAATCGTTTTGTTGATCTGGTGGTTTCATGGACATGCTGATCCATTCCACCGGTTGATTCGTCGAATCGGTGGAATGGTTGTGTACAGTAGATTAGGAGGTAGTTTGTTTTCTGTTTGCATGCAGGTGTGCAGGATCGCGGTCGACAGATGTTGAAGACCCTAGCATGGGTATGTGCTAGGTTGAGTTGATAAGTTTGAGTTTGGGAGATCACCCTGGAAGTGGATCGGGTCATCCCTGGAGGATCGGCGAAGTGAGATTTCGCTAAGGTTGGGAGTTTGTCAGAACGGGTTCATCAGGATATTTTGGTTTATATCCTGCAGCCGCTTTGGACGTCGTCATCCAGATAAGCAAAGATGAGTATGATGCTTTCGATTGCATGAAGTGAATGTGCGTCGGGTGATCATCGTCAGGAGTTGCCGAAGAAGAGTACATCGGCATAAGGTGAAGATCGGGTTGTGAAACTGTTGAAGTTTACATGTTGCAAGTGCATCAGGATGTTGTAAGTCAGATATATACTCAGTGTATATATCGCCGTCAGGATCATCTTCTGTGAGTGCTCATCATCCGCATATCGCTAGCAGATGCGGGAGTGAAAGTTCAGTTTTTTTTTTGACTAAGTATTGAAGAGGTCATCAGGATATTGTGTGACGTCATCGTCATCAGGATATGACGTCATCGTCATCAGGATATTGAGATATCACTCTATGCATGTTGATCCTGTTGTCACTAAGGGTTAGGTATCGGCGTAGGCAGAAAGTTGTGAAACATCATCAGGAGGTTTCGAGGGAACCGGACAAATCATATCATGATGCTGTTGCTTGTATCGTCGGCTATCGGGGCATCGAAGGGAAGCTGCTGAAGTTGTCGTCACCAGGATATTTGGAGCAACTGGATATTTGATATCCTGCTGACGAAGGTGGTGTCACATATCATGATGATGCCGCTAGTGTTTGACGCCCGATGAATAGTGCAACAGGAGGATGTTTGCGCCCGTTGAGTATCATGATGATGATGATAGGCGACAGGCGGAGGAAGTGAACAGTAGTCGGCAGGAGGATAATTGCGATCGTCCGAAATATGATGATGCTATTGGTGTTTACAGGAAATATGATGATGATGCTGAGCCGATAGGGATTTTTATCATGCTGTTTGTATA
Source organism: Cunninghamia lanceolata (assembly GCA_027924645.1). NCBI lineage: Eukaryota > Viridiplantae > Streptophyta > Pinopsida > Cupressales > Cupressaceae > Cunninghamia > Cunninghamia lanceolata. The sequence goes on from BSBN01000413.1 coordinate 1,395,442, forward strand.
TTTGGCTCCTCCTTCCTGTTAGTTAGCTCCTGTTGCGTTTCACTCTGCATCAGTAATACTACACCATCCCTGCTCTTGAACAAGATTATAACCACTGCATTTGAAAACAGATATGAATGAATCTAATAAAATATGCAAATATTTTTATTAATCATGTCCAAGACATCATAACTGAAGTAATATTAATGTCATCATAAACTCATAACACCTATCTAACTATATCAATCAAACATAGTGCATCATGATCAAAACAACCATAGGCTATAAATCTACTAATCCAAGTGTCTCAAAACTACCAATAAGCAGTGGAAGGACTAACGACTATCTAAGATCAACTAAGAGTAAAGAAAAACTACCAACTATGACAAGCCAAAAATGAGGGGCCATTACATCCTCCCCTCGTAGAGTCAGGCTTACTCCTGGAAGCCTGCAAAAAGGAAAGGGTATGACTCTCTCACCCTGGAAGCACCCTCCCAGGTAGAAGGAGTCTCAAGACTAGGGTCCCACTAGATCTTGACCTACACCATGACTTTGCCCATGAGAGTTTACTCCTGATGCTAAAGCTCGCACATGATCTGCAAAGAAAGCTGCCTATCCTCTACCAGCGGTCTCCAAAGATGTCCCCTGATGCTCAATCACTATGAACACTCTATGAGACCTCCCTACATCACATATGGTTGGCTTTGAATCTCCCGGTCTCTGACTAAAACTAGAAGCATTCCTTTGTAGACATTGCCTAGCTATATGGCCCTGCTGTCCACAAGAGAAACATCCCGAACCTCTACCGAAACTACTGTCACCTAAAAAACACTAGACTGCTGGAAACTACCCCTACTCACTACAGACTACATGCTCTGAGTAGCACACTCAACACGTTCCTACCTAAAACGTTACAAATTCTGGTTCTTTTTATTTTGATATCTGTTACCCTGCTGAAAATGAGTGTTCTTTGGTTGTGACTAAGAATACTGCAGTTGCTGCTGCTCGCCTTTGTCAGGTGGATGATGGTCTCTTAAAGAGCTAGCTACCTGAGACTAACCACCAACACCTATAGAAAGCGTACTACTAATGTGCACACCTGTATGCCCACCGAGTGCCATAGTCAAATTCTCCTCCACTAACCGAGCTTTCTCCACTGCAACCTCCATAGACTTAGGTTTGAATACACAAACCCCTCCACTAATCTGGTCATTCAAGCCCCTGATAAAATATTGCACCAACATAGACTCATCATCTCCAATACCTACATATTCTTTAAGCTCGTAGAACCTACGCTCATACTACTCAACTAACATGGTCATCTACCTCAGGTCGTGAAACTCATTTGTGCGGCACTGCCTCTAACGATTAGATAGGAAACGATCTCTAAATCTATCTAAAAACAACTCCCAAGAGACAGTGCTAATGTCTAAATACAGCTTCTGCTCCTCTAACTGCCACTAAGTCAAAGCAAACCCTTAGAGATACAAAATAGCACATCTAGCTTTGGTGTTGCTGCCATAAGGATGCATAGTGAAACACCTGGCTATATCCAATAACGAAGTCTCTGCCTCTAGACCACTACCAGCTCCATCAAAGGTGGGAGGGAGTGCCATCAGAAGATCTCTCATATGGCTAGCTAGTGTGGCCTCCTGGTCAGCTGCCAACTCTCTCTGCCTAGGAGATCTCTCTCTCTCTAGGATCTAGTTGATCTACCTCCTGACCCCCTCTAGGCTAGTTAACCTCTTGTCTAGGACCTAAACGAGAAAGGGCTTCCTCAAGTAACTACCTCAGCTGGGTTCCCTCAGGCTAACCTTGACCCTCCATATTCTACCGCTCGCCTTCATGGGCACTCTCATGAGGAGAGCTAGGAGGAGGTGTACCACCACCACCTCTCCCACGACCCCTACCTCTGCCACGACCTTTGCCCCAACCTCTAGGCATCTACCTACAACACTCAAAAGATGATTTATTACACACAGAAGGAAAACAATAGTTAAATTACAAAGTTTAAGCACTAGATCACATAATGGGCTCAATTGTAACCAGAGTGTTTAAACCTGGCTCTGATACCAAATGTGATGCCCCGTCATGCAACCGTAGAGTTTTAGACAACAAGAGACAATATTACAAAAAAAAAAATTTGAAGATAAAATAAGCATTATACATTGAAATACAAAATTAATACCACATTAAAAGTAATATACAGCTAACAACTCTAGGGTACAAAACTGCATCAGTTAGAAAAATAACCATATAAGTGTTATGCAACACCATGTAACATAAGAATAGTACTTTATACAATTGCAGAGATAAAAGATTACAAGAATTCCATACAAAGTTACAAGATTACAAGGTTGATTACATCGGTTACAATTGATACAATTGAGAATGATTACAACAACTTAGAAAGTGAAAACAAATCTAGAGCTGGAACACTTCTGCATTGGGCTCGAATCGATTCTCCAAGAAGACCAATAGATAGATCTACCTCCCAACCATGTGGAACCCTCAGGTCCACCCCACTGAGCTAGGAGATAACATCGAGGCTCCACTAGGTCAAAGATACAAAAATAAAAACAACAACAAGATACAGACTCCATATAGGCACACATGATAACAAGGCTACACAAACAAGACAGTACTCACCAAAACAAGGCAAATCATAAGACAAGATAGAATCAACCATCAAGACAAATCTGCAATCCAGAGGTAATGACAATAAGTAAAATCAGAAGTAACTATGCTACAGTAGGGAGAGTGTCATCACATGGTCCTATCATGGGTTTTCCAGGCTATCTCTCACTAGAAGCTGGCCCCCATCTATGGTTATCCTGGTGACCTCACTATAGGCACCGGCCCCATAGGGTGACACATGCAGAGTCAACACATCCTCTCATGGAGACAAGAAGGTCGACCTTGCCAACTAGGCCTTCTCATCCCATCCTTAGCCTGTGAGAGCACTCAAGGCATGGGTGAGGCATCATACTTATCTTGTTATGTGGATCACTACCCAACCCTCCTAAATCAATTATTTTAGTTATCACTTGATTACTACTTCCATTATGTTTTCTACGCAGCCACTTTGGGCACCGGCCCCACCATGGAAGCCACTCCCCTCATATAACTAGCACCCCTAATCTCTATCCAAAACAACAACATACAAGGGCTAGGGAATTGATAACATGTAATTTTCACAATTCAACACTTCCAATTCTCATTTCTGTAATAAAACTTTCCCCTTATCCATACAACCACTTGAATCAAAAATCATTTGAAATAAAAAACAATAAAATAGATTGCAGATCTAACCTTTGGAGTCGGTAATAGTACACAAAGCTACTGACATAAATCCATCTCACAACAAAGAATGAGGTTAAAGACAATTTACGACATGGACAATGGTTGACGTGATTGGACACATAACAATCATGACATTTCCCTAGATATGTCACATAACACTTAGCCAAGCCTAACTAAAGACTTAACTCCAACTAGATACCATGACTCAATAAAAGCATAACGATATGAAAAGACATGGAAGACATTCAAGTATAAGAGATTCAATATACTATAAACATGAAAATAGACAAGATAGACATGAGGTTTAAACTTTGTTTCAATGACATTCTAGCTTACGAAAGAGTAATTCTAAACAACCCCAAGTATAACTTTCCTACCTAATATTTTATTAACTACCATTTTCTTAAAGAGGATAAACTATAAATATATATTCTTTTTACAATAATAACATCCCATTTATTGTATATTTCGTACATTTCTAATCTTTCACAGCAATAAGAGAGCTAAAAGAAATATGCTATAATGGTAATTTACAACTAATTTAAAACAATATACCATTATAATGTAAACCCCATTGAACAATATATCCAATAAACTTCAAGAATAATTCAATTTATATTATTTTAACTAACAATCACAACTAACAAGTTTCACATCTAAAAGAATGAAATGAGTATAATTATATAAATACCAACAAATTTAAATTTAACAAGATGGCAAGAGTATAGCTAACTTTTAAAGACCATATGAGTCTAGTATAAACATTCAATTATTTAAATTCCAAAATAAATAGAATAGCAATAACAAAATTATATTTAATGAGCACAACTTAATTTATTAAACTTTTTGCATATACCAAATAACAACATTAATTAAATAAAATTTACTTCTAAAATGATACATTACTAACAATTGAACCTTCTAATATCAACTTCTCTCTAATATTGACTTAATAAATCCAAACTACACTCAAAACTAGCAAGATTTCCTCCAAGCCTTCTATTTAAGAACAATCACAACAATTTACTTTTCTATGAGCTCAAATTGAAATAAATTTCAAGATTTCAATCATATGATTTTTATTAAATAAATTTTAGGTTCAAAACAAGATACAAAGAAGCCAAGGAGGAACCAAAAAATTACAAGCTAAAGGAAAACTAAGAACCAGAAAATTTCATTCACAAGAAGGCAAAGAGAGGGCCGTATGGCGGCCATACAACATCCCGAAGAGAAGGCAGCATATCTTGAAAATGGAATTGCATCGTATTTCTCCAAAACCCGTATGGTCTAGGTCTGTTGTGGAGTAAAAAAAATGCAAAAATTTTAACCACAAGGAAATAATGATGGGCTTCTCCTATGCCGTACAATCAAAGGCAAAAACTGAGGTTTTTTTTTCAATCTACAACAGCATACTCATACATTTAGAGACTTCTATTGCTAAGGTAACATAATTTGTGTACTTTACCATATGGTTAAATTGTTTTCTAAGGAATAAAGTTAGAGCTCCAAATCTTGGTTAAAAAAAATTCTAAGAGACAAAGTCGGATGAGGCCTTACTGTGCCAGAGAGAGTAACTGAGGAAAAGAAATGAGGTAAGAACTGGAAGAATGATACATATGGATTATTTTCTTTTTAATTTGGGTCACTTGTATGATTTACAAATGATTGGACTCTGAGATTTCAAGAAGGTTTATGACTCAAACTAAACTAGAAACATATCAACTTGAAAGAGTCTACAGAGGTTAGACATTGCAACATCAAGGTATGATTTCGAAGGTGGAAGTGAGGTCTAGGGCAGCGACATACGATCACTCAGGGCACAAGATGACACAAGCTAAAAAGATATTTAAATTCCAAGTTACAGGACATGCAAATTTCACACACAGAACAAGCTGCATTAAGTTTTTAATTTAAAAGCTACATAACAACAAACTTTCATAGGGAGAAACAAAATCACATACCCGAATTTCAGTCCCACTTCCAATTTTCTCCAATTCCTGCAATGAAATTCTTTGTTTTTTTTTGCTCCCCGATTTCTGAATTCTCTTACCAACCCCCAAAATAAAAATGGTTCCGCTCATAAATTAATCCACACATGCATTCGTTACCCCACATCCCACTACTCAGACAAAATTTATATTCTTACATTTTATAAATATTCCCAAATCTAGAATCATATCTGACAACCAACAACCATTAGTACATAACCAAAATTATTCTTTAATTAGCTAGATACTAATATCCTGAAACCATAACATATGACATAAATACACTAGGATAAACATACAATTAATTCCAGTCTATTTTAAAATCTTACAAAGGCGTCATTCCAAGATTTAGGCTAAACTAAATATTATCCAATAAAAAAAATTGAAGCATTATTGTTTTAATAAGAGATCATTAAAGTATTATCCAACTACACATGAGCATTATTAACACAACTCTATGATACTCCACAACACAAGATTACCAAGCATAAAAAGGCAAGGACCAAGTGTCACAACATGACTCGAGACTACAACAAAAGACAAGGACCAACCTAGTGGAATAGACCTCGCGTTATCTCCCATCACTTATACCCATTGGTGCAAGAGCCTGCTCAAACCTGCTATATTAGGTGGAGTCGAGGCTCTGTACCTATAGCCTGCATCTGAACAATTGGTTGTATACGATCAAATACATATATTTCTACACACAGAGAGTCAGAGAATGACAGCATAGTAGGGTACTTGAAGCAAGTAATACTACACCGTCCCTGCTCTTGAACAAGATTATAACTATAGCATTTGAAAATAGATATCAACGGATCTTATAAAACATGCAAATATTATTACTAATCATGTCCAACACATCATAACTGAAGTAATATTAATGTCATCATAAACTCATAACACCTATCTAACTATATCAATTGAACATAGTGCATCATGATCAAAACAACCATAAGCTATAAACCTACTAATCCAAGTGTCTCAGAACTGCCAATAAGCAATGGAAGGACTAACAACAGTCTTAGATCAACTAAGAGTAAAGCAAAACTACCAACTATCACAAGCCAAAAATGAGGGGACATTACATAGTGGAATGACTTAGAGAAATGTTATCTGATGGAATTCAGTGATTGCAATATATGTAAAAAATGGATTTGTTTAACAGACTTCAAAATCTTTCAAGAAAAATGATTTGTAGGTTTTAAGATAGTTCCCATAGCCTCTGTGATCATTACCAGATCTAAACATGTATACGGTTTACCTTCCTATCCACGCTAGCACCCTAAATTTTATCATTAAGATACCATCTAAATCTATGCTAATTGTGGTGATGTGTTTTCTTGGTGACTGTAGATCACAAATTAATTAAGGCTTAGGAGTATTAATAGCAACAAAAAATAGATCGTAACTCTTGTCAACGTCTGGCCAGTCTGCACCCAAAATGGGATCTTGAAATAGGTATTTAACCCAATTACCTCTATTACACTTATAGTTGATTAAATGAATGCATGATTGACTTTCTTGTCTGTGCTTGCCACCTAGAGAACACCTTAAACTTTGCCATTGAGATACCAGACAAAGGTGATGACTACAAATGCCTAGTATTGGAAGGATCTACAGAATTCCCATACCCACGAAGGGGACTAACCTGTTGTGATCACAATACAAGAAGTTCATACTTGCCTCTAAATTATATATACTACCTGGCTTGTGAATAACCTTCATTAGTATCTGAAGAAGCTAATATTATTGATGTTGATGAATGACAGATCTAGCTATGGAAAGTAGATTATCTTCACTGAAATATTTGGGTGCCTCTAAATGTCCAATTTCTTAGTTGATGGACTAAAGAGTTTGGTCCAATAGTACCTAAACTCTAGGCACTGTTCTCCAATTGAAATGAATTCCATTCTTTTGAAGATGTTAAGAGGCTAAACATAGTCAGATGGCCATTGCATGTGAGATCTATTCAGGAGACTGCAAACAATTGTAATCCTCTAAAGCTCAATGACCCAGCAATTGCAATATATAGGTGAAGAAAAAAACTAGATCCACGGTCTATACCAGTGCGATTCAAGAACTTTACTAGCCAATACCCCCTTACCAGTGATTTTAGACATTCATTTATGTTCAATTTGTTGTCAATAAAGCACTACAGTAAATATCATTTAGAGACGAGATTGAAATTAAAGCTACATCATTCTTTACACAATGATACCCTCAGAAGACTGGCTAATTCAATTCCACAATATATCATTAGAAACCTTAATCTTCCAATCATTATAAAACATGACCAACCAAAACAATGATCCTAACTTTCATATATGTTTAGTTTGAAATTTTAGAGATGAAAATCTGAAAGAAAATAGAACCTAGATTCAGATTACTTACTGGATGACGGTTTGGTGTTGCTCTTCAATCACAGGTTGCAGCTTCCATCTCTCCAAGAATCTCCCCCTATTCTTTTCTAGCCAATTTTGTTTTTAGAGAGAGATCTTCCCACCTTTTTAGGAGGGATGGTTCATGATCCAGAGCCCCAACCAAGCGACAAACAAAAATTGATCTATAATATTCATTAAAATTCTTTTTTTTATTATTTGAATGTTACCTATAAATTTATTTTATCAATATTTATAATTGTTTATATATGTTTATTTATGTATTTTGTTTTTATTTTAATTTTATGCATTTACAACCAATTGAATTATTTATAAACAACTCATTATTTATTTATTTATTTCTTAATTTCATATTAATTTTATTAATTATATTTTCCCTTATAACTTTAATTTAGATTAAAATAATTATATTTATTTATCAAAATTGTCTTCTCTTCTATTAACTTCATTTAAATACAATAATTAACCAATCATAAATTAGGTAGTTCTAAACTAGTTAAACCTACTTGTCAAACAATACTTGACCATCATGCATGAATAGAGAACTAGACGACAACCATGGAGACAAACAGACAAAATTGATGACAATGACTAAGAAACTTTTGCTAAGTCCATTCAACAATTCCATTAGTGAAGGCATGCTCAGACCTATTACTACAGGTGGAGTCGATGCCTGGTACCTACATCCTACAGCAAGCCACACAGTGAACCATGAAAATATATATCATCATACAGTCATGTACAGTTAACTAACTCAATCAACCTTTTTTTATCAATATCTCTTAAATTAGAAAAAATCTTTCTAATTTATGAAAAGTATGTCTTATCTTTTGAAAAGAAAGTAGTTAACTCAAATAAAACAGCTTTTGGGTGACACTTGTCTTCTTCCTATTTGCGCATGTTCTCTCAAGTCTTCTATACTGTTGATCTCCTCATTCTTTCTATACCATTGATCTTCATTCTCTCATAAGTCTATAAATTGAACCCTCTTCCTCCATTTCATTCATCCAATATTTTAGTATTGTTACTCTGCAGGAATTACAGCACGCCTTTGGCACCCTATTCATTCCATTTGCTTGCAATTAACTTGTTACCATATCACTATCATTTTTGTGAAGCTCATCTTCATGGCGAAACTATCATAGTCATTCTCAATTGAACATCTTGGAATAATAGAAAGGAAGTGCACCTTCTGAGGGCCATATTCATAGATAGGATCATTTGAATAGGTGATCAATGGAAGCTAAGAATTCAAGGAGGTTTGCTTTTGTATTGTTCATTGTTTGATTGATCTCTTTTGTTCATTATTTCATTGAGTTCTGGGTATCATTAATATTATTATATTGATTATTCATGTTTATTCCAATTTTCCATTAACACCGATCATTTATTAAATGGATTTGAAATATAAAATTAGGAACTGATGATTATTTTTGAAAATGATGCATGGACAACCCCATAGAAAAGTGATTTGAGGGTTAAGGAATACATTAAACTTCAATAAGTTACCATATAGCTAAATACATAGAATTTTGATAGAGCTAGTATAGGTGTGAAAAAAATTTAGTATCTACTGAGGATGTACAAAATTGATATTAACCTTTATTTCAATGCTTGTACATGTCATGGTTATAGTTTTCTGTAACCTAGCATTCTAGTATGGTGGCTTTTGAGAACAAGAAAACACAATGGGATGACCAGTGAAGGAAAAGTAAGTTGAATGTAGATGATTCTTTCAGCTGATATAATATCACCAATTAGTTCTTGGTGTCTTGAATTTATTGTCCTCATCCCTACATATACTCTAGAATGTCAAGTTGTTGTCCCTTGTTATGCAAAAACAATTTCTTTTTGGAAGTAAGAACTGAGTAGATAGGTTTCCCAAAACATAATTAGAAACTAAAATGGGCACAAATTGAATATAGATTGAACTAGTATGGGGAACGAGCAGGTGACAGATGTGGATAAATAGTCCTATTCAATAGCATAGTAGACATTACAATCTTTTAGTCATGTACAATAATACAACAATAGTTTTATATTGTTTATAAACAATACTAGAATAAAATTATTTTAGAAGCAATATTTCTATTGTTCGTATACGTGTTAGTTATTTTGATGTCACATAGCATTCATATTAGGTTATAGATTTTATAGATCATTGCATATTATTTTATACCAAGTCATAGCCTCTATACCTTTGGTTGCTTTTGAACATTGAATTTCCCAGTATACAAGTAAAACCATAATTGTATGTAACCCTTCTCTGAGAACTTGTCTCTAGGACAGTATAACAATCTTTGGATAAACTAATGCTTAAAGGACCTGAGGGATAATTAGTAATTCCATGATGTTATGGGATTTAATGTGAGCTTCTATTATAGGCTTATAATGTGACATGTTAAATTAAGAGAATAATTCTTTAATGAATGATTTGCCTTTCTGGTTACTTTAGCTTAGTCAAGGAAAAATAGGTGCGAGTTGTTTACGAGGAAGTAATTTGAGTTTTTTTTAACAAATAATATTAGATATTGATTCTTTAATTGGTTAGGTTGTTTGACATAGTATAGGCTATTGGGTTCAATGCATTTACTCTAACTAATGCCTTCTCATGTATTCTAGTATTTATATACACACATAATGGTTTCAATGATTAAATTAGGTGATAGTCTATGTTTTTTTTTTTAACTACATTATATGGATTTTATTGTTTTGATATAATGAAATTGAGGATATATAATGATAAACAATAATTCTGTCCTTTAATGGATTCTTTTAGATCTTCAGTGTGATTGAAAGTATTTTTTGAAGAATATATTATTTATGTTGCTAACATTAGAATTAATGATTATTTTCCTCAAGGTATCTTTTCTGAGTCTCAAATAAGTATATTTTTCCTTAAATGAATGTTTATGCAGGGATTATTAGATGAAATTTATTATATATTTAAGTTGATCTATAGTTTAGGATAACATCCTTGGTATAACATCATGGAAAGGAAATTGGTGAGAATTTTGCTAGCTGTGTGGATGAAAAGTTTCAAGCTTTGTTGTTTTTGTTGCAGTTTCAAACTTATCTTCCTCCTCCTCTGGGCTCGCCTATTGAGGAGAATGTTGTTTTGGAATGATCTTTTCTAGGATCTTAATGCTACTATGAATCCTTGAAAGGTCTTCGGGGTTAATTTTGGTCTGCTTATCTTAATAGGTTTTATAGTTTTTTTATCTTGGTTAGCCTCAGAATTGTAAGTTGTGTTTCATATCATCAATGATGTAATTTGGTGAAATTTTGTGAAATCTTGCTCCTTTTCCTCTAATGGAGTATTTTGAATTCTTTTTTGTAAATTTAAGCTATAATCGGAGGTTTTCTTCCCTTGGTTCTTTCCTACTGGTATGCTTGTCGAACCAGGGATATGTAAATTTTGTTTTAATCTAATATAATTATAGTGGCTTGCCACTTTTGTTGAAAAAAAAAACATTTATTTTAAGTCATGAAAACATTTATAGTATTTCTTGATAAACTATTGAGGTGTTTATAAAATGTAAATAAATCACTCTTTCTATAAGTTTGATATCATGATTTCTTTTAGCACAGAAGGTGTAATTATGATTTAAAATCCTTGATTTATGGAGCTATATGTGATTAATGAGAGGATAAGTTGGAAAGACTACATTGTCTTCATAGAATATTAGGAAACTATGTCTAAATCATATTAGTCAACTATGTATAAGTTATGAGGTAAAATAATGACGTATTTATGGTAAAGTCTTGCATTGATATTCTCGTACCAGTGTTTATTGATTAGGAATACACATTATTTGATGTTGTGCAGGTTGTGTATGTTGTCTCCCATATAAGAATATGAGATTATAAAGCTTCTAATGTAAACGATAACCCAAGATACAAATTGTATGGTATCATCTTGTGGTCATGTGTTCAAGTCCCCAAACTATGATGTCTTTGTGCCATGCATATGTAGGCAAGGCCATCATGAGCCCCCGAGACATTAGGTCGACCCCTTAGGGCCTTAGTCTTGTCATTTCATACAATTGATAATTGTACTGTGTAATCTATAATTATGCAGGTCTAATGTTTCCTTAGATGTGTAGTTTGAGATCTATAAGCCATGTAGGACTCTGGAGCTAAGGAGGTACCTTTGCACTTGGAGAATAGATGGCTATCTGGCAGTATTGGTAAAGGTGTATAAATGTGTATAAACTTATTGAAATATTTGTATCTTACATTTAATTTTGATGAATGTTGATATACATTGATCATTGACTTGAGGTTTACTAAGATAATTTTTTTAAATTGATATCTTATCATTTTGTTAAGTTCATTGTTGTTATTTTCTTGGAAGGCATTACTAATTGTGCATGTGTGTATTTATTTGGAATTTAGCACAAACCATGGTTGTTATTTGGATCATGATAGTAATAAGTAAAGTGGTCATGTAGTTAAACATAATTTGAATGAGTTATTGAATATTGCTTAATCACAATAATGCAGTCATGTTATCCCTAGATATGTTAGTTAACTTGTTGAATCAGACTATGTTATAGTTGTTAATGTTATTTCTATTTAAAAAAAATCTGCCTTTTTATTGCAATAGTTGACTTATTTCTAGGGTTGCATGACAAGGCATTACATTTGGTATCAGAGCCAGGTTTGCAGCACTGCGATCTTTGGATTATATTGTCACCCATGATTAGTTATAGTAATACTTCTTATGCATGTGGTAGGAACCCTTGTGTTGGATACCATGCTTTAATCTAAACACCCAGCTTGAGGTATTGGATAGATGATCATGATATTGACTTTCAACATCATGTGAAATGTAGAAAAAGTAGAGTGAAATGAAACTGGAATAGGGAAGTGGATAACAGGTAATCTAATGATTTTACAAATAGGAATCATATTTGTAGTAATTGAATTGTGTATGTAAAAGTAATCTTCCCCTGTAAAAATGAGAAACCAGTAACTGTGCATTGGTTGAGTGTTGTGAATACCATGTACTTGCTTTGTGTACCCTTAAGATGGTGATACTGGGTACCCATCCATGGGGAAAATATGTATTTTAGGTGTGGGATCAACCATACCATTATGAGTGTTTGCATGTCTATTACCTAATTTAGGGCCAACCCTTGTCAGGTTGAATATATATATATATATATAAGAGTAGCCAAAAGTTAGATTCATAGATTATCTTCTTTTGGTTCTCTTGTCCCTCAGTCTGTTAAGGGGTAGTAGCAGCCACAAAGTTCCTTGGGTGGAGTGTGCAGCATATGCTTATGATATCGTAGAGTGGTCTGTTGCTCAATCGAACCTAAGGAAATGTACTCACTACTTTCCCTTATGATCGATCAGGATACTTGACCCATATGTGTTCTCTAATCCCCACAGTTCTTGAGCATTTGGATGGTATTTCTTAGATGATCATCTACCTTGTCTTCATGAAAGGTATGATATGCCACATGAGTTGTCAGTTAGGGGCTGGGTTCTACGACCTGCATGGACAACCCACTGAAACTATGTGATGATATGTGTCACCACTTGGGGGCTAAGGTTCAGAGTGATAGGGACTTGCATGGATAACCCAAGTGAGGCCATGTGCCCCATGTATATTTGAGTTCCAGCATGTGGAGGGAGGCTTGTTACCCATGTTGAGATAGATTCTGTATATGCACATGTTCCGACATGATGCAATAGATACAATACCACACCCCACTGATGTTTCAACATAGTGTTGGTGATGATGTCATGTTGTTGATGGTAGCAAGTTGGGCTTGAGGACACGACGCCACGTGCTTAGACACGCAAAGGTGTACTATGAGATTATGTTATAGCCTACTTGTATGATGAGCATAATGGGGACTTGCACACCTGTAGAGGGATATCCATGTTTGCTTTTGATGGTGTTGGGTTAGTCAGCATATGGGTATGTCCTATCCATGTATACCCCTGGCTATGATGAGTACCTGCATGTGCCTTTTCCATGAGGTGTCGCTATGCGGGGTGTGTTTTGTGTTTGCCTACTTCTGTGGAGCCACAGACACACTGCCATGCAGTATATGAACAGTGTGTACCTTCTCTAGCTGGCGTATGACCATGTCCCACTGAGACATGATGCAGGATGTGGCCGAGGTGTACATTCCATGCGGGCAACCAAGGAGTGCAAGGGCTTCTTGGTTAGACCATGCTGCATGATAACACGATGCAGGGTGTAGTCGAGGAGTACACTCTAGTCCATGTGGATGGTGTTCTCACTCTACACCACATGAGGGCTACTACTATAGCCTAACATTGTTCCCTCCTTCCTCGTTTGGTGGCTAGTCTCTAGTAACATGGTGTTGTATAGTGCAATTTCAAAGATTGTGGACTTTCTCTATGGTTATTGATGATTTTCTATTGATTGTGATGGGTGACACTTTGTTTCTATTTGATTATGATGGTTTAGCCACATTTTGTGATCTTATTTTCTTGTAGCCCTTGTGGTTACATTTGATTTAGTGTTGAAATTGCACGCATTTCTTGCTTTATTATTGAAATTAAATTTTTATTAAATCTTTCTTTATGACTTTGGTGGCTAAACTAGTTTATCCTTATTCTTTTCAATGTCAGCCATGTGTTGTATTGTGATTCCTATCCATGAACGTATGAGGCAGACTTGGTGAGTGTATATGAGGAAGCAGACTTAGGGAACCTTGAGGATGGGGGTATGTGAGGCTATTATACAACTAGGACCCACTACCCACCTATGTGTGATGACTATCTCTTGGAGGCTAACCACCTTATACAACAAGAGAGAGATCATTATGGTCTTGTTTGGATGGTCTCACTCTGTGTGTGTGGCCTAACACCAACAAGCCACTGAGTGTGAGGTATGGAGTATGTGAGATGTATTTGGCTCTTAGATCATGGATTATGTATTATGGATTAGTATGCTACTTTCTGGTATCTAGATGGACCCTTGTGTACCCTTGTGATGTGTTTCCCAGTGATTTGTATTGGTGTGTATGTGAAGAATGTATGCTAAATCATGAAAATTGTACCTATGAAATGATAAATTGTGTTTCCATGCTTCAAATATTTGAAAAATCATGATCTTTTGTTGAATATGTTATGAGATTTAGTGTTGGATATTAATGGAAAATATGTATTTTATGTATACAAATGTGTTGATATTATTAAAGATGTAGTATTTTGACCTATTGATTAGTTAATAGCAAATTGGAAGGGGAATTGCAATGGTGGTGTATTTGAAATTGAATACTTTATATGTTTATGATATGAGAATTTCTACTAGTTAGAATTAAAAAGGTGCAATGTTTTCCTTGTCCTGAAGAAACTGATTGGGTGTCAATGCTAACTTGTAAGGATTTTGAGTGGATTATGTAATATGAAATTATTTTAAAATGCAAGTTGTGATTGTGTTATTGTTGAAACATTAAAAATTAGAAGGGTAGATTATGTTGAAAAGGAGTATATAAGTTTATATTTTAATGAGACAAATTCTTTTCATAGGCAAATTACTGTATATTATTTGAAGAGATGAATCAACCTTGATATTAGTACTAACGTGTTATTTTTCCACGATAGTGTGTGAATTCTAGGAGTAAGTCAAGTTTTAGGGGGGAGGATGTAGTGCCCCTCCATTTTCACTTTGGATGTGTCAGGTATGTTGGGTAGTTGGTTAATTGGTTTGGATTGTTTGTTTGATGATTTGGGCAATCATGGCATTTAAATAATATTATTAGTCATAAAGACAAGAATGACAAGATCTCAAAAAATGAATAAGGTAGGAGAACTCAAGTTAGTTGAAGGTTTCAATCTACTTTGACTATGAAAGATGACCATAACATGTTCCAAATCCCCCTTTAAAATTAGCTTGAGGAAACATTAGTTATGTAATTATAGCTTGATATTCTTTCATTAGCTCATTCCGAGAATTGACTTTTATATATTTGATAGAACTTATCTATAGGACTTAAGCTCCATCTTTTATTGCTTCAAAAATGATTCCCAATTGTTAGGCAAGTGATTAATGGTTGAAATCACTAAGTTTATTGTATTTAGAGTTTATCTACAAGAATCTAATCAATGTTGTTCATGTAACCAGGTAATTGTATCTGTTTACCCATTTTAAGAATCATTTGTTGACTAATATTGAGTCAGGGTGAATCATGTTTGCTTCAATATTCTTACAGTATTAAATCTATCTATCACCACGTATATTCGACATGATTTAGGGGAAATATTTTTGTTGTTGATACCTTGTAGAAGCATTGCTCATTAGATTTACCTGTGGATATTGATTGCTATTCTCTATTAATGCTTGTGTCAAACTTGTAAATTGGTTGTCTATTACCCTCTTCCAAAGCTTCCATTTCAACACATGTGGAGAGGATGTCACCTAACTTGTGGAAATCTAGTTGAATTCCTATCAATTGCATTTTCTTGGAAATTTCTAATGTGATTTAATGAACTAATTTTATGCAATCTCGCAGATTTAACTCTTCTTGGTGTCACGTTGTTTAGGTATTGTGCCATATTGTCTTCTTTATGCTCATAAAGGGATGTAAAGATATGGTTTTGTGTCTTACCCCTTGATCTTTCCATTTTATAATGCCCTTCTTAATCAAATGGCATATATCTATTAACTATTACTATTAATAGTTAAGATTATATTTTATTTTGTGATTTTGTTTAATAGTTCACGTACCTTCTTTATGCTTCCACATTCTGCCAGGGTCTACCAGAGCATTTCCAACTATAACTGACTTCTACCTGTAATAATTATATTTGCTCGGTAGTTTCTTCAATAAATCTAAATTTTGAGTATAATCGGTGATGAGGGTGATTCTTGCAATTATTTAAGTTTGCGCTACATTTCATTTGCACTCTAGGAGATGATATCCATTCCAGGAAAATCTACAGTTTCCTTTGAGAGTGGAGGATGTAGTACAATGGATGAATGGGTTTAGGGGCTTCTAGACAAAAAAAGGAGCTACTGTATTCCCACAGCTTTCCTTGCATTAAGGCATGGTTAACAAGTCTAGGTTTCTTCCAAAGCATAGAAGATCATGTTGTTTGGCGTGCAAAACCTTATTGGCATGCTCAGCGTTCTCTTGACATTATAGATCTTTATATCAGTAAATGAAACACATTCCTCGCATTGTTGGAAGCAAACCGGTGCTTTTATAATTCAAATGTTGGGCTTCATTCTGCATCCATCGCTATTCCACGTGACTATTTCAGAGGGCTTTAACAATCGTAGGAAGAGGAAGAATTTCAAATGAGGTAGGTGATTCTCAATTAATTATCGTAGTGAAATGCAGAGTTATATTTATTTGCCTCTAATTTTTCTCTCGTTTTAATTTTGTGATTATTGTTTTTAGAGCTTTTTGCAATCGTGTGATTAATGTGTGGTTAACATCCTTTATATAATGAATATACCTTGCTTGCAGCTATTTGTTAATGCTGCCTTCATATCTGTGTATGTAAGTTCCAATATCTACATCCGCATTCTGTCTACCACAAGGGAAAGTAGGGTTAATAAAATGAATAAAGTCCTAAACCCTTATAATATTCCTAAAGGGTCGATTGTTCTCAAAACCCATTACTGAAATTGAACACTGATCATTTATTAAATGGAATTGAAGTATAAAATTAGGAATTGATGATCATTTTTTAAAATCATGCATGGCCGACCACATAGAAAAGTGATCTAAGGGTTAAGGAATACATTAAACTTTAATAAGTTACCATATATCTAAATACATATAATTTTGATAGAGCTAGTATAGGTGTGAAAAAAATTTAGTATCTACTGAGGATGTACAAAACTGATATTTACCTTTATTTCAATGCATGTACCTGTCATGGTTATAGTTTTCTATAACCTAGCATTTCAATATGGTGGCTCTTGAGAACAAGAAAACACAATGCACTGACCAGTGAAGGAAAAGTAAGGTGAATGTAGATGAATCTTTCAACTGATATAATATCACGTATTAGTTCTTAGTGTCTTGAATTTATTGTCCTCATCCCTGTATATACTCCACAATGTCAAGTTGTTGTCCCTTATTACGCAAAAACAATTTCCTTTTGGAAGTAAGAACTGAGTCGATAGGCTTCCCAAAACATAATTGGAAACTAAAAAGGGCAAAAATTGAATATAGATTGAACCAGTATGGGGAAAGAGCAGGTGACGGGTGTGGATAAATAGTTTTATTCAATAGCATAGTAGACATTACAATCTTTTAGTCGTGTACAATAATACATCAGTAGTTTTATATTGTTTATAAACAAGAAGAGAATAAAATTATTTCAGAAGCAATATTTATGTTGTTCATATAAGTATTAGTTCCTTTGATGTCACAAAGCATCCGTAGTAGGTTATAGATTTTATAGATCATTGCATGTTATTTTATATTAAGTCATAGCCTCTATACCTTTGGTTGCTTTTGAAGATTGAAATTCCCAGTATACAAGTAAAACCATAATTGTATGTAACCCTTCTCTGAGAACTTGTCTCTAGGATAGTATAATAATCTTTGGATAGACTAATGCTTAAAGTGCGTGAGGGATCATTAGTAATTGCACGATGTTATGGGACTTAATGTGAGATTCTATTATATGCTTATAATGTGATAGGTTAAATTAGGGGAATAATTCTGTAATGAATAATTTGCCTTTTTGGTTACTTTAGCTTAGTCAAGGAAAAATAGGTGTGACTTGTTTAGGAGGAAGTAATTTGAGTTTTTTTTAAGAAATAATATTAGATATTGATTTTTTAATTGGTTAGGTTGTTTGACATAGTATAGGCTATTGGGTTCAATGTGTTTACTCTAATTAATGCTTTCTCATGTATTCTAGTGTGTGTGTGTGTGTGTGTGTGTATAATGGTTTCAATGATTGAATTAGGTGATAGTCTGTGTTTTTTTTAACTATATTATATGGATTTTATTGTTTTGATATAATGAAATTGAGGTTATATAATGATAAATAATAATTCTGCGCTTTAGTGGATTCTTTTAGATCTTCAGTGTGATTTAAAGTATTTTAAGAAGAATATATTAATTATTTGGCTAACATTAGAATTAATGATTATTTTCCTTAAGGTATCTTCTCTAAGTCTCAAATAAGTATATTTTTCCTTAAATGAATGCTTATGCAAGGAAGTATTATTTATTAGATGAAATTTATTATATATTTAAGTTGAATTATAGTTTAAGATAACATCCTTGGTGTAACATTTCTTTTAAGACATGAAAACATTTATAGTATTTCTTGATAAACTTTAGAGGTGTTTATAAAATGTAAATAAATCAATCTTTCTATAAGTTTGATTTCATGATTTCTTTTATCATAGTAGGTGTAATTATGATTTAACATCCTTGATTTATGGAGCTATATGTGATTAATGAGGGGGTAAGTTGGAAAGACTACATTGTCTTAATATAATATTAGGAAATTATGTCTAAATCATTAGTCAACTATGTAAAAGTTATGAGTTAAAATAATGTTGTATTTACGGTAATGTCTTGCATTGATCTCCTTGTACCAGTGTGTATTGATTGGGAATACACATTCTTTGATGTTGTATAGGTTGTGTATGTTGTCTCCCTTATAAGAATCTGAGATTATAAAGATTCTAATGTAAATGCTAACCCAAGTTACAAATTGTATGGTATCATCTTGTGGTCTTGTCTTCAAGTCCACAAACTATGATGTCTTTACACCATGCATATGTAGGCAAGGCCATCATAAGCCACCGAGGCATTAGGTCAGTCCCTTAGGGCCTTAGGCTTGTCATTTCATACAAATGATAATTGTATTGTGTAATCTATAATTATGCAAGTCTAATGTTTCTTTAGATGTGCAGATTGAGATCTATAAGCCATGCAGGACTATGCAGCTATGGAAGTACCTTTCCACTTGGAAAAAAGATGGCTATTTGGTAGTATTGGTAAAGGTGTATAAATGTGGATAAACTTATTGAAATATTTGTATCTTACATTTCATTTTGATGAATGTTGATATACTTTGATTATTGACTTATGGTTTACTAAGATAAATTTTGTCAATTGATATCTTATCATCCTGTTGAATTCATTGTTGTTATTTTCTTGGAAGGCATTACTAATTGTGCATGTGTGTATTTATTTGGAATTTAGTACAAACCATAGCTGTTAGTTGGATCATGATAGTAATAAGTAATTTGGTCATGTAGTTAAACATAATTTGAATTAGTTACTGAATATTGCTTAATCACAATAATACAGTCATGTTATCCCTAGAGATGTTAGTTAAGTTGTTGAATTAGACTATGTTATAGTTGTTATCATTATTTCTATTAAAAAAAAATCTTCCTTTTTATTGTGTTAGTTGACTTATCTCTAGGGTTGGATGACAGGGCATTACATCTAGAGTGAGAGAGTTAAGGCAGAGCATCATCATCCTATATGTCTTCTTATGCCACATCTTGTTCTAGAATGGAAATGGGATATAATTTTAGTGGACTTTATAGTCAGTTTGCCTATGTACTCTCATCGTCATGATGCCATTATGGTGATTGTTGATAGGTTGACTAAGGTAGCACAATTCTCTCTTGTTCAATCATCATATAATGCTTCTTCAGTGGCTAGAATTTTCATGGAGGATATAGTCAGATTAGATGGGATTCCTCACAAGATCATCTCTGATAGAGATCTAGTGTTCACTTTAGCTCTGTGGATGTCCTTACAACAAGTATTGTGGACTTATTTGAACTTTAGTTTAGCTTATCATCTGAAGACTGATGGGTAGACCGAGAGCGTCAATCAGTTCCTCAAGGATATGCTTAGGATGTATGTCATGGATCAACAAACTTGTTGGGAGGACTATTTATACTTGGTGGAGTTTGCATACAATAATGGATACCACAATTCCATTGGTATGTCTCCTTTTCAAGCTTTGTATGGTCATCCTTGTCAGACACCACTAAGTTGGGATCGTCTTGAGGACAAAATTTTCCTAGGACCAAAGATGCTTTAGTAGATGGAGTAGCTAGTTGATCATATTAGAGAGCATTTGGTGGTAGCGTAAGATAGGTAGAAGAAATATGTAGATGCTCATAGGGTTGATCATCAGTTCTCTCTTAGAGACTGGGTGTTCTTGCAGGTGTGTCCACAAAAGAGTCTAATCCATTATGGAAAAGGCTCTAAGCTCGCACCATGCTTTGTTGGACCATTCGAGGTTTCATAAAGGATCGGTCCTATTACGTACTGTCTTACTTTACTACCTAGTCTTTCATGTATCCATGATGTATTTCATTTTTTTTTGCTCGGGCCATATTACCTAGATATTTCTCATATACTTGATTGGAATGCTTTACAGGTAGAGGATGGGCAGCTGGCTTTGGAGCCCATTGGTATTGTGTAGCATAGGAGACTCGCCCTCAAGGGTAGGGATGTGGAGCAAGTAAGGGTCCAGTGGGATCCTAATGATGAGGCTTTAGCTACCTAGGAGGATGCATCCCGTATGTGAGAGTTATATCCTTATTTGTTTGCAAGCTTCTAGGAGTAAGCCTGGTTCTAGGGGGAGGATGTAGTGTCCCTCACCTTACTTTTGTCAGACTGATGGTTATCCTAATAGGACTGGACGTTATGACATTTTGTTTGATGATGGATTCTCTATTATTATGCTAGTTGATTATGGACCTATTTCTATTATGACATTTGATGATGTTTGATTATTGGTATTTTATGCTTTCATAGTTTGATGGGCATATCAGATGTTGTGGATTAATGTTATTCTGAGTTTGATGTGTTATTTCATCATGGTTATGATGCTTTAATTATGTTTGTTAGATTAGATCATTATATAATTGATTATTTTATTCTATTGGTAAGTAATTAGAAATTATGTGTAATGTATTTATTTATTCATGTGTTTATGTAAACAGAATAGTGTCTCATTGCTCATGTTTGAGTGCCCTGCCACACTACAACTTTCATTCACTGTATGATTGTATGATGATATATATTTTCATTGTTAAATGTGTGGTTTGCTGTTAGATAAAGGTACCAGGCATCAACTTCGCCTAAATTAGTAGGTCTAAGCATGCCTTAACCAATGGAATTGTTGAACGGAGTTAGCATAATGTTCCCTACTCAATCAACATCCTTGAAGAGGATGAGTATCCAATATTGTATTCAATAATCACCATCAGTTGGACTGTTTGTTTCCTTTGTTGTTGACGAGTCTTGTGGTCTTGCATGATGGTCAGGTATTGTTTGAGAATTAGGTTTAGCTAGTTTAGAATTGCTTGATTTATAATTGGTTAATCGGTGTAAATTTAAATGGAGTTAATAGACTAAGAAGACAATTTTGATAAATAAATACAATTGTTTTAATGTAAATTAAAGTTATATGTGAAAATATAATTAATCAAATTAATATGAAAATAATAAATAAATAAATTATGAGTTTTTATAAACAATTTAATTGGTTGTAATTGATAAAATTAAAATTAAAATAAAATACATAAATAAATACATAAAAACAATTATAAATCCTGAGAAAATAAATTTATAGGTAACATTAAAATAATAAAAAAATAATATTTTAATGAATGTTATAAATAAATTTTTGGTTGTCGCTTGGTTGGGGCTTTTGATCATGAGCCATGCCTCCTAAAATAGTGGGAAGGTTCTAGAAGAAATGGAGAGATTACTCTCTATAAAGGGGGATTGAATCCTTTGTTTTGCGGGAATCATTTGGAGATTAGGAATGGTTTATAGCTACGGCATTTGAATTTGGTTATGAATCTCAACCTAGTTCATCATTGTAACTAGGTTTCATTAATCTTTATTTTTGCTCCTTTGTGATTTTCTTATGGATTGATGGCCAAGTCTTTCATGTATGTAATAAATGTATTTTGTGCATATCCTGTAATCGTGTTAATTGTATTTGCTTGAGATCTATACAGTGAGTATCCTACAGTCTATCTTTCATTAATCATTGAAATCATGCGATGGTGTATGTCAAGTTGTGCATATACCTTACAGTTGTTTTACAACTGCTAATTGTATTTCATAGAAAGTTTCTAAATTCTTTTCAACAAATCCATTTTGTGTGATTGTTGTGTATACTCCAACTTTCCTATATTCATTTGTGATTTATAGTCACCAAGAAAATACATCCTTACAACCAGCATCTATTTAAGTGGTATCTCAATGAAAAAATTTAGGGTGTCCTCTTTTAGGCCTGGAGATCGTGGGCTCAAATCCTGTAACTTGCTATCCCCAGTACCTAAATCATGTGTCATTTGTTCTCTAATGAAATCATAGAACAAGATAGTCTCCTCCTTATCATCCCATCTTGTGTTTGAATCTATGTACTCATCTAGGGTCATGAATGATTTTTCATTCTCAGAAGAAACTTCGAATTCCATCTTCTTCAATATGAATTTGAATAATACAATGATTTAACCAGCTTAGAAATCTCAATGATAAAGTTTAGGGAGCCCTTTAGATGGCCAGTGTGGCCAAGAACATCAACCATGCACACATAATGTTTAGCTATAGGGGATAGCATGATAAGGTTTTCAGATGTGATTGAAGTATGTACAAATCTCATACACTAAGCATGCTTCCACCATAGCTTATATTTGACATTTGTTTCTAGTTACCATTATTTGTAGGGCATTGTTGTTTATAGTTGTAGTAGAAAATGCTTATTATTAAAGTATTAAAAGCCGTTCTAATGATTTTATTTGAAAACTTATTAGACTACCTTCCTTATAATGTGCTAATCTAATAGACAATAACTTGAACAACTCAAAAAGATTGAATATACTTTGTCATGTGGCTATAAGAATGCTGGCAAAGATGGGATTTAGTTTTCTGTGCACTTTCCAATCATATTTTCTTGAAAGTTTCTAAAGTCTTTTCAACAAATCCGTTTTGTGCACAGTAGGAACTCATTGGTTGTCAGTACCTAAACAAATTCATCCACTTTATTTCTACAATGTGTCTCTCATAATTTATATTCTCAATGCAGGTCATGCCTAAAAAAAGGATTGTATTCCATTTATGTGTCTTATTTTAGGATAAGTTTAAACATATCAATACCTTAAGAAATTATATTACATGTACTTAGTCGACATTAAAATCTAAAGTTTAGTCAATTTAAATTAAATTGGCTTTGTAAGTTGGGCGTACCTAGTTGTCCCATGCTCAAGTTGCATCCCCGTGAACCAGTCATCTCCTCAATTGTCTTAGAATCCCATGTATGTATGTATGTATGTATGTGTGTGTGTGTGTATATATATATATATATATATGTTTGGAAATGAAAATAAAGTACATCTCTATGGGAAAAATTTTCTCTTCAATTGGATAGCCTCATATAAATGTTTAAATAATTAGATTTGTTAGCTAATAAAATTTCACTAAACAAACTATCAAAATTTATATAGGATTATGATGATATTTATATTTGGTGGTTATATAATTTACTTATACCTAAGTAGGTCATAATATTTTAAGGCACTTTCGATTAGGTAACTGTTATCAAGAAAAACTTTGGTTGATAGTAAAGGTTAACTCTTGAGGTAAATAAAATAACATACTTACTTATCATTGGATGAAAATTATTTGCCATTCAATGATCCATGGTCATCATCATCATCATCATCATCATCATCATCATCATCATCATCATCATCATATCATCATCTCCTCAAGGTGAAAGAGCAGATTAGATTAATGCCCAATTAAATCAGAATTTAGAGTAATACTATCCATATAGTTAGTTATTATTATTATTGATTGTTATTTGATTATAGATTTAAAACAAACATTATAAATGGAATCATTATTGTTGCAATTGTTTAATTTGGATAAATGAAAATACATAAGAATATATATTAATGCTGATGAAATTTAATTGCTTTAGTTACGACAGTTATGTAAGATTGGAATTTGTTTGATAGATTTGTGTTGATTTAAAAATATTGAATTTGAAATTTGATTGAGAAGTTTTGTATTAGATAATTGGTTATTATGAGTCATAGGTAATTGGTTATTAGAAAATTGGTATATTGTGAATTCAATTGCATAAAGTAAGTAAAATTGTGTGTATGTTGGTTCACTAGTCGTAATAGGGTTAGGTGGTCGAGATTCAGTGTTCTAGAGGCAAAGGTTGTTTGTGTTTTGACTTTATGTAATGTGTTGATAAGTGTCATGAGTTATTGAGTTGTAAAGACATGTTGCCTCTAGTCATGTATGAGGTAAAAGATAATATGAAAGATGCATGAACTGAGTTGTGAATGTACCTTGAGGAGGTAATAATTCCTTTGTGGATGAATTGTAGTACACTTAATTGTATTTATCTTTAAAAGGGTTTTGTGTTAGATTTTGAAATGGGAAGACATCAAGTACAATAATGGAGTAATGTTTATGTTTTGCTATGGGAAATGGATTATGAGTTGTGCTCTTATGATTATGCTTAGCGTGTAAGAAGGTTAATTCCTTGCATAGCTCTAATATATTGTTGTTATCATGTCTTGCTTGATGGTTAGGGTTTCTAGATGCATGTAGGGGAGTGACTTTCAATGTGGGGCTGGCATCCAAAGTGGCTATTAGGATAACCCATTAAAAGTTGTTAACTAAGTGAAAACCTAAAATGGACTAGGGGAAAAGGGTAGATTACACATTAAACAAGATAATTGGATTTCCTCTCCCATGCATGTAGTGCTTGTGTTAGGCTAAGGATGGGTTAAGAAGGCTTGGTCAGTAAGATCAACTTCCTTGTCCTCATGATAGAAAGGTTGATTCTACATGTGTCATCCTATGGGGCCAGAGCCTAGTGAGAGGCTGTCAGGATAACCATAGATGGGGGCCGGCATCTAGTGAGAGACTATCAAGATAACCCATGTTAGGACCATGCTTAAACACTCTCCCTACTATAGCCTAGCATTCCCTAGTTGGTCTCTCCCCATTCGATGTATGTTGCCTCTAGAATGTGGTGTTGAGTTGATTGTGATAATGTCATGTGTTGTATAGGAGTCTTGATTGGACCTTGTTCCTATTAGTTGATATGTACCTAACTATTGTTGTAGTGGGACCTTATGTTAACTCCTAGCACGGGGGTGGACCTTGGGGTTTCACATGGTTGGGTGGATGTGCTTTATCTCCATTGGTTTTTTCCCTTGCCAATATTTGTGTACGAGGAGGATGTATCTTGTGTATCAAACATCAGATCTTGTACCAGTTATGGAGGCAATGATTTATGCTCATGTAATAGTTCTATGTAACAGTTAAATCATAATGTATATATTTAGATGTAATCAAAAGGTGATAATGTAACAATGTAATGATGTACTCATGTGTAAGGAAAAATTGTAATTGTGTACTTGATCTTGATGATTACTTATCTGATGTTTGATATGGAGATGTAAATGTTTATTCATTTTATGCAATAGATCTAGAATGATCTACTGATGTTAGTTAATGTTGTATGTTAGATTATGTTAATCAATTTTTTAGTAATGCAAACATTTAACCTTAGAGGACAAGTTGTTAGTTTAATTATGCATATAGATATGTTAAACATTACTTTCTTATTTCTATCATTTAAAAAAAATATCATGTTTGTATAGTATAGATGTGTTGTTCTCTAAGGTGTTCATGGTGGGGCGTTACAATAAAACTCTCTAATAGTCCATATTTAAACATGATGTCTACCTTTAAGCTTTGCCTCTACCCATTTATGAGACAATTGGCAATGTTAAAGATGAAAATGAAAGTTTAGCATTGATGAGAAAAAGCACGCTTGTGCCAATAAATATATTTGTGTGAATAGAGTGTCATGTTATGACCATGTACATAAAAACTAAAATATGACACACATATATTTAAGAAACTAAAATACGTGTCCATGTATGTATGTATTAAATAAATTAATCCTAAAATAAAATAAAATAACTCATAAGTAAATAATAAACAGTAGCTTTTCTAAAAGTAGAATAAAAAATTACATATAGCTATGAAATTTATATTATTCTTTTGAAAAGAAAAATTAAAAAAAAATATTATCAAAAAATAAAAGGTAAATAATGTAGATAAAATAAAATAACTCTTAAATAATTTAGTTTAAAATCTATGTGTCTAAATTAAAACAAATAACTCTTAAATAAAACCAAAAAGTTTTGTGTCTTTTATCATGTATTTACTTATTTATTTATGTGTGTGTGTGTTTCTCTCTAATATAGATATTTTAAGTACATCAATTTAAAAGACATTAATAAATATTACTCTATAAAAGCTTCATATTGATAGATCTCTTAGCATCTTTTACATAAGATATATTTAAGATATCTATACTAGTTTTAAACAATATAATTTGGATATAATTTGGTGTTACATGGTAAAGGCTCATAATACATATGAATCTTACAATGTGTGTTTGTCATCTATACTAACCATATACAATTTGATGGCCCTTTTACACACAGATACACATAATTTCTTAAAAACAAGAAACATAATTATATAAAGAAATGTGATAATAAGATTACTCAAATTTAGATGCTAGTAATGATGCCCATATTTTAAGATATCAAATGTAATTAGCTGAATGTTTTAAGATAAAGTGCACTTGTAATTGTTTGTGTCTGTTCAATATAGTTTGATGGTAGCAAATATAAGAAAGCAATATCAGTTCATAAAAAATATGAGTTGCACAAGCATGCTTAATTAAAGACTAGAAATTTGTTATGCTAATGTCATTCAAATGTTTTTTGTTATTATGAGTTCTTTTAACTAGAGATATGAACTAGAAAGGCTTTTGAAAGGGCCCCTAACCTTGTACAACAAGAAAAAACTACAATCCCATGGATCAAGAGAGAACCAACTACAACAAGAGACAAGAAACAACAAAGAAGCAGGCCTTAAACATAGCAAGGCCACAGCAAAGGGGCAACCCTAATCAATATCATAGTGGTTTAAAACCAGACCTCACCAAATAACTTTGATGAGGAAATTGAGTTGTCTTGCCATTTTTAGAAGCTAAACTAAGCTCATCCAAAGGACACCTATTCATATCCTTCAAAGGAGTCACATATGAGGACCAACCATAACAATATCCTTATCTTTTCTTTCATTCTGTGTAGCATAACATTTATTATCATTCTTATCACACTCTTTCTGATGCTCATGAGTTTGGTTATAGGAATTGGAGAGGTTCCCAGCTTTATGATAAAGCAGAGAAACCTGCAAAGATGACTCGTAAATAATTTTTTGCTTCCAAATACAAAATTTGGAACACAGTTTAATGAATTCAGGTAGTACCTTATCAATATCAACACTCACACAAAATCTAGCAAAACTAGATGCTTCATAGATTTAGTAACATTGTCAATAGATAGAAACTAACCTAGAACATTTGCTATACCTCATATAGTACTCTAAAGGAAGCTCTGGGAGCCTAAACCAAATAGAAACCCTATTAAAACTTCCCTTGGCTACATCAAAACTAGCAGACCATCTTTTCAATAGTAGGTTTTGACTTCCCAAAGAACCAAGGACCTCCATGTCAGATAGTCTTGCTTTCCTCAAGAAATCATAAGAAGAAAAGGAAAAATCCATTAGACATGGTAGCCACACTATTCTGATAAGACTGACCCCATCTTTTTTGGGCCCATTTTATAACCACATCAATATTTTGACAAAATCCCAAGAATCTCTCAATAAGGGCATTCTCCATGCAAGCAATATCTTTGTCAACATCATCATCAATGACCTGCAGAAAGATGCAAGAGCCATCTAAAGAATTTGGAGAAACACATGAACAGATGGTTTGTGGTACAGAAGGGACCTTCTATGGCTCCTTCAAATTCTAATTTTTCTCAGCTTTGTGGGGTACTAAAGTAGGGTTTCCTTTCTCCTCTAACGGCCCCTATAAAGGATGCTATGGTTTCTACTAAGGGAAATGTGTCTGGAGCATTGAATCCCTCTCATTCCACTGTGGTGGCCTCTTGTCATGTTGATATTAGGTTGGAGTCTGGCCATTTGAAAAGTGGGAGGAGAGGCTATTAAGCCATCATCAAATGGGAAGCCTTGGGGTAAGACATTGGGTATAATAGTCATTGTTTTTTGGCTTGGGTCTTGTGGTTGTGTGGCTCTTCTAAGCATTGATGGAGGAAAGAATGGTAAACTGAAAGATTCAGTAACTGATAAAGATGTAGAACTAGGAGGAGGTGAAAAATATTACAAAGGCATAGCAGTTGTAACAAGAGATGTAGAAACTTGAGGCATTTGTGTGGCTAACCCCAAAGAAGAAGTAGAATGAGGAGAAGAAAGGGGTAAAGATACACTTACCTATGGGGCCGTCATGGTTGTAGGGATTTGCTTCTATGGGATCTCCTCAAATTCTCTCTCTTCCTCTTCCTTCTACAAAACTAATTTGTGTTTCCTCTTCAAGAGTCTCATTGTTGGGTCCTTAGTTGCCTCCTCTATCATTTCTTGTTGTATTAAAATAAGTGATTCATGTGAAATTACTACTCCAAGGTTTCTAAATGCCAAAACTATTTGGACCTTGT
Source organism: Cunninghamia lanceolata (assembly GCA_027924645.1). Taxonomy (NCBI): domain Eukaryota; kingdom Viridiplantae; phylum Streptophyta; class Pinopsida; order Cupressales; family Cupressaceae; genus Cunninghamia; species Cunninghamia lanceolata. The sequence goes on from BSBN01000413.1 coordinate 1,424,700, forward strand.
GAGTTGGATTTTGTGTTACCCTTTTTCGCTTAATAGCACCGAGAGATTGTTGCCATGTAGTCAACTTAGGGTCTTTCTCAAATGTTTCTTTTTTTGACTCTTCATGTTCTGGGATATTTCTTGTATTCTTGATCGAGACTGGAGTCATATGATTATCGTCCCACAACTTCTCCCATTTTTCATCTAACTCAATCTACTCAAAGGTCTTCTTAGGTTAAGAAATCTCTTGTCTGTATTTTCAGTATGCTGAGATCTTATCATCACTCTAGACCTTCTTTTTTAGATTCTACCTCAAACCATGAGTCATCTTTATTTTTGGATCATATTCTCTCATAAGAGTATAGAATGTCTCCAATGGTTTAGGTCCCTCACCTGGAATATCACTTAGTTCTATATAGAAATCTTGGGTATCAGGTTGTGGTGATCTCCTCTATTTCGAACAATTTGCTTTTATGGATGAAGGTAGCATGGACTGTATTATTTATGAACCAAGAAGCTAGAAAGAAATCAGGGTCATATTTCCACTGATCCTGCATCATGACCAGCCCATAGTTTTCCATCTTCTTTTGTAACAGAGGCTCTGTCTCTCTTCTCATGACTTTTATTCCATCCTTATTCCAAGGGGTATAATAGAACTTTTTTCTTTTTGTTTCTAAAATGATTATCAATTATTGAGAATTGGCAGGCTAATTCCAGGGCCAAGACTCTAGAAGTTAGGACCTTTAGCAGCAAGAAAGGTTCACCCTCAAAACCATGGACTTGTATCACTGTAAAATGGCCTCCATAAAAATAGTCACAAGGAATTGGGGAATTTACGATGAGGCCTCTCACCCTATTGGTCATTCTATTTGAAATCTCCTCACTATCCAATTGTTCATAAATGGGGGCCACAAAACATTCTGTAAATTCATATGGGTCAGAGGATTTAGACAATATATAAGTCCACATAGACACATGAATAGTATTTCTACCATCCACCTCTAAATCATACATATCCAAATTCATATACTATTGGAATAACTAGTAGTTTTGATACAGAATCAAATGGAAGAGGTATGATGAATACCTAAAAGTTTGCATGTGTTTGAAGTTAGTGAATTGATAATAGAGAGAATGTGCAATAGGTTTCACAATAGGTTCTTCAAATATTATGCAAGCCTACATAATTCTATTTTCCAATCAAGACATTTATACGTTAGAGAAAATTTTACTAAAATACTTATAAGCTAAGCTACAATAAATATAAGTGAGCATGCTAAAAGATGTGAAAGGAAGAATTTGGCACAATGTTGTAGTGATTACAAGGTTAAACTAGGAAGTCAAGATAATAAAAGTCCATAATAGTTTCTATTTAAATATGATAGATATTTTTAGGCTTTTCCTTTATTCATACATGATTTGGTTGACAAGGTTGAAGATGAAAATGAAATTTTAGCATTGATGAGAAAAAGCATACTCGTTCAAAGAAATATAATTGTGTAAATTTAATTATGTTGAGAGGCATGCAACATAGTGGCAGTGATGCATACAGTATCGTCTATGATCATGTAGGTAAAGAATAAAACACAACCATCATATATTTAAGATACTAAAATATGTGTCCATCTATGTATGTATTAAATAAATTAATCCTAAAATAAAACAAAATAAACTCATAAGTGAACAAGTGCTACGTAGTGGTGAGTACCTGCCTTGTATTATTGTAATTATAGTATGTCTTTTAGTTTTAATTTTTTGATTCATTAGGTAAACTTCAAATTTCATTTTTGTCAAACCAACAAAATCATTATTATTTATAGTTATTGTTACCATTTTTTAACCATGACTCAAAATTGGCTGAGCTGGTCCAACAAATTCATTTTATGGGTGAAGGTTAACACTCTTCTATTATGATTTAGTTGCATAGTTATTATGTTTTAGTGTTAAATGTAGTTTAGTTGTTCAAGAAAAGAGAGAAAGGTTTCAGATCATTCATTGCATTGCAGAATAATCAAGTGAGATAAGTATTTCATTCATCACAATAGTTATTCATTTACAAGATGAAATATATAAAGTAACAAGCATTGCATTGAAATAAATAATGACATCAGATGTCCCACACAAGCCATGGGTTATAGATAAACACTATGCAGATATAAAGAAAATCCTATGCATCTAGTGATAAGAGAGGAGAGTTCATAGCCTTTTCCTTGGATGTTTTTGATCCTTGAAGTTGTCTCATGTCCCTGCTCCTAATCCCTGATGAACCTACAAAAATGTGGGAAAGCCCCATTAGAGATCTAGTTATGAAGTCCCCTATCCAATCACGAGGCGCGTAACACCTTATTTATAAAGCATTGATCAAATGAATATCATCCATATGCAGAAGGAATTTTGAAGGAAACAACCATGGAGCATCATTTTTTTATTCTAACATGTTTGTTTCATGTGTAGGTATAGGAAAATTTTAGTTGCAGATTTGAGGATCAAGCATGTGGTGTAAAATAGGCTCCCATAAGGGTAGAACTCATCATGCTTCCCTGAATCCTCAAAGGGGATGAAAGGGAGTTGAGATTATTACTCTTATGCATTGATTTCAAGGATAAAATATACTCATGATTGTAGTTCAAGAATGAAGAGAAACTATGAGGATAAACTGAGATCATAGAGAACAATATCCAATGCATGAGAATAAAGCATGATAATCAAGTGAATTGTGTGTGTGCAGATGGAGCTTTACTCTTATCTAATTTTTTTTCCAATATGGAGTAAGTTTTGTTGTTCTTGTCTCAAGAATGATAGGAAGTGAGTCACATTTTGCTCATGTTCATCATAAAAGATTGCAAATCTATGTATGGGACATCTAAGTATTAAGGAATGCAATAAACATACAATAGTGAAGCCTTCATCAATTCAAATGTTTACAAGTATAGTATGGTACTTTTGTGCTGATAAAAGCATGTATTTTAGGTGCCAACATGGCAAATTCTTCATAGCATATTATCAAAGTTTGCTTCTTATGAAATGGACAGAAAGGAGTGTAGTGTTCATAAGAAGTCTCCAATTATGCATTGCAGGGTACACGCATGACAACATACATAATGCTTTCAATTCTTCATCAAAAGAACCTATTTGATAGTAGGACATTAGCCATAAAGATCTAATATATAGTCACAATATATCAATGTCATAATGTAGTTATAGGAGGTGTAAAGGAAATCACATATATGTCACCATAACAGAGTTTCAATATGTAAATGCATTGTGAAATATATCAACTAAGCATATGAATAAGGCAGCCGTAATGATCAAGAATGCATATATTATGCTATAGTGAAGGCTTACTTCATATTGTAAAAGGATCTTCATATCAGAAACATGAAAGTACAAAGATTGTATACTGGAAGAACTTTGTTGTAGATTTAGCCATGAAGGATTATGACGATAGATTAAACCAGAGATAGACCTTATGATGTTACCCATACACTAGCTATACTTAGAATATGAAACTACAACAATTTGCATCATTCTAAATGATTCAAACTCAGAATCAAGTTGTTGTTACAGGACGGAGATAGTAAAAATACAGAGAACTCAGCATCATAAATGAAGAAATCATGGTCTGACATAGTCCAAGTGAATGCTACCACAAAGGAGGAATGAAAGCACATCGAGCCCACAACCTTGTATAATGGCAGATTACAAAATATAAGTAGTAGGCCTATAATATATAGTGCAATCAATGTAGCTACAGGGGGTAACTCATAAAGTTACAAATTATATATAGTATATCCAAATATATAGAGAAGAATGAAAGGAGGTTTCAACACATAAACCTTGCATTTTTTTAATCATAAATCAAGTTCTCTGTACACAATAAAAATAAAATGCAAATAAAAACTGTGTTATGAGTTCCCATGGTCATGGCCAAGCACTGCATCTTTATTAAGACCCACATATTATATTGCATGAAGGAAGAACAAATCCATTGTAAAGAAGGTGTTTTGAGCAATGGGGGTTTGTTAATCACTTAGACATGAGAAACATTCAGGCATGCCACGGCCATGAGAAATATGTTTTCCTCATAATATTAAACCCTTGTTTGTTTGCATAGAAATGATATCAGATACAGAGAAGAAATAAAGAGTCTGAATTCATAAACACAATGATATAAGGCATACCTCAAACATACCTCTATTTCAGAGAAGATAAATGTGTGAAGAGCCATGGATTTTTCACCATTTTTGACTTTTATATTGCCCACAGGGAGAAGATCAGAAACCTTAGAGATGCAACCATGGCACCCCAAGCACAAGGAAGAGCAGTAGAAAAATAGTGATATCAAAATGCATTGGAAAAGTTCAAAGTTGTAGCTCTAAGGCCAAGATCTACCTCAGAGAATAAAAGAGAAGTAAATCAATAGACTTACCTTTGTTTTGAAGAGTATCATGGTGGCCTCAATGAGCAGAGATAGGTGAAAGAATAAAAGAGAAAAGAGAAAAAGAAATCCATCAAAGATAGTGAAGAGGCCGCAGCGAGAAGAGAAAAAACTAGTGAAAAGTAAAAGGAAATGACTAATAAAGACATATAGAGACATTACCTTTTATTTTGCCCTTCAAAATCACTTTAGGAGATCGACGCAATCAAAATGGCCATATTTCTAGTCGAAACCCTAGGGTTTCAACTCAAGCAACAGAGCTCAATTTTCTTGAAGACACAATGTCAAATGAGCCTGTAAAATAAGGTGGTGTTTGTTTTATTTTAGGGCTTTAATGCCTATTTCAAAGTTGGCATTTTGCTTACTTTGATTTATATTAGTTTGTACAAACTAATGCCTGCAGGGGTCTTGTGAGGTCTTCATATTTTTCTAAAGTACATGACTTAGTAAGAGGTTGAGGTCACGGTTCCCTCAACATACATCATGTGCATCAAAACATGCTTGATCACCTTATGGTATGCAATGTATCTTTGCCTCTTGGAGATAGATATGGAGCTTATGCCTAGACACATCATGTAAACTATTTAATCTCCCTTGTACCTGAACACACATCATATGCCGATGGAGGTCATACAAGTGAAAGGATCATATTTGTTACATGCCACATGTCACATTGCCCTTAGAGTTTATCTGAAGGATCGTGGAGACTAAGCCTCATAGGTTTTATTTTATTTTTGCAAAATATATGTATATTTCCATATTTTTTATGATTTTGAATAGAAAAATCAATTGTGTTTCATTGTAAATATTTTACAAAATTATGAGCCAAATATCTTTTTATTTTTTGCAAAAAATCAAATTGATGGAGATAGGATAGAACTACAAGCATATTAAAGTTTTACTCTAAAGCAATCCTTTATAAATTGCTTTAAAGTTAAAACTATTTTAAGGCAGTTAGATAGATAAAACAAATTAGTTTCTTTTTTTGATTTGTTTTATTCTAAGGAAAATAAGGACAAAAATAGAGATTTCATGAGCAGGAGAAAGCAACTTTGTGGTGGGACCATATGAGAAGGCAGTTTTGCTGCTTTATTTTCTAGATTGGTGGCAGATTCAGGGCTTGATTTTGGCTTTTATGAGGAGCTCGAAAATGGATGTTTTTTCCTATTTTTAGGAGCTTTTTCTAAGAGATCTCTTAGAGGCATTTATAGGAGAAAAATTTACTTTTCTCTTTGTCAATGAGCATTAGTTTCTTCTCTCTTTTTGACAGGAAGAGTTGTATATAGGCAGTTGGCTCATATTTTATTTTCATGCATTGTACTCCTAGTTCTAATAGCAAATAATCCTATTTCACATATTTTGTAGTCTTGATATGATGTTATATTGTGACATTTTATGTCTTTTATTTGTGTCTCAATACTGTTAAAAACTTATTTTTCCTAGTTACAGTTTGTGTTTGATCCAAACCTTGTTGCAAATTACTTAAGGAGTAAACTATCAGTGAAATTGTGATGATTTATGTTAGAGGATCTATTTGTGAGTGATAGAATTTCATCAAGTTTAGATTTTAGAATTAGTTTGCATTCCAATTACATCCTTCTATCCTTTTTCCCCTCGAGTCAATAGTTTAGGAATTATAAGAGAACCAGCTCACTTTGGAGATTCGTTCTCATGAAAGGAGACCCACATCAAAGAATGATTCCATGTTTCAGCAAGTAGTTAAGTATTTGCAAACTTAACAAGGGTGTATACTTGACTTGACAACAATTTTTGGCATGCCCAGTGGGACTCTAGAAGCAATTTCAGAGAGATTTCTACCCACAGAACTATTGTTCTAGTATATGCAGTAGTTTTATTAGCCTTTGGAGGATTTTTACATGTATACTTGGCAACTTAATCTTCTGGTATTGCATGGAGAACTAGTGCATTCAAATTGTGAAGACAAGATCGGGACTAATTGGGGTATCTTACTCCAATTGCATGTTCATATATCACTGGTATTTGGTGTGTGTAGTAGTGATCTCAGCCTTTGGAGGTAGAAAATCAAACACATCTGGCGACTCTGAGTTTGAATCTATAGGTTTCAGTATGTCAAGTGCTGGTATGTTATAAAAATCACCATTTCATTCCATTGTCCAGCATGCATATGAGTAGAAATGTCATATTTTCATAGGTATTATAAGTATCCACCACCATACTATCAAAATGTTGTCCATAGGGCTGCTTATTAGCCATATTAGCCCAATTATGCTATTGTTTCCAGCCCCATGGCCCTGTAGAGCTAGCATGCATAGTGTAATTGCCACCCAACCACCCTTGCTCAGCTTCCTTACCAACCATTCACAAGTGACCATGATATTGGTTTTAGTCCAAATATTCAGGATGCTTATTGCATGCCTCTTCCTACCCAAGCTTCCAATCAACTTCAAAATTCCAAAACTAAGGAACTTAAAGACATTTTGTCAGACTTTAATAAGTAGATGGAAGAGCTTGAGAGGGAACAAGAGTATAAAATATACCAAGAGGAACTGGCTTACCAAGCCTATCTACATGAGAAAGAGTTGGAGGCACAAAGAGCATAGTATGAGCAGGAGATTGCAAGGATGAAGGGTTATCAGTACCAACAAGAATGGGGTTTCCAAGCAAGGCCATGTGAAGAGTTCAATTTGTAGCAATAGGCATTGGACCACCATGTTTATCTTCAACCATTGAAGCAGCCATCTTGTGAGACCGCTGACTCTAATTAGGAGTGAGAGACACAAAAAAATAGTTTGAAGAGAATCTTGAGAAAGAGGTAGATGCGCAAACCAAACATTTTCTTGCTCGAGCCCAAGTAGCTCCTGCTGTTCTAGAACGGCCTACTCAAGAAGAGGTACATAAGTATAAATTTCAAAGTTTTAGATAGAATGAACCTCTTAAATCTCCTAAATTTGAAATCTCAAGTTTTAGGCAGAATGAAGTTCTCAATCTCTCAAAGAAGCCTAATAAGTTTAAAGTACCCAGTTTCATAAACCCTCACCCCTTGCAAGTTGATGAAAATAACCATGTTTGGGCTAGCTTAGTTCCAGATCAACCCATTGAGACACATTTTTCCTCACAAGAAATCCAAGATTAGCCCATAAATCCTAAGTTTCAGTCACATCCAGAAGCTCCTCAAGTTTCTCAACTAGATGAATTTGGTTGTCCTATCACTATTCACCTTTGTAAGGATGGACCTATTGTCTTGCAAAATGATTCATTCACTTTGAAGGAAGCTAGGTAGGTGAATTTACTACATGTAGCTTTGGAGCAGTATCAGTTAGAGCAGTTGAAAATCAAACCAGAAAAGACTCATGATGAGCCTTCTGATGTTTGCATTAATGATCCTCCTTTTATAAAAGACGATAAATTTTTTTCAGGGAGTGATGTAGTGCAAGAGGTTGATTCATGTGAAAAGGTTGCTATTGTTTGTGAAGAGAAAGTTGATTCAAATTTGATACTTAAACCTTTGAATTTTGAGTCATTTGAAAATTTTTCTGATGCTGTTCATAAGATGCATGAGAGCAAGATGTAGAAGTCACAAGGTGAAGGCCTTTAATTGCAAAAACTGAAAACCCAAGACTCATTTGAGAGGGCACCAAATCATGAGGAAGTTCCAGTAACCTTGTTTGATCAATTATCTAGTTTTGTTGAACTAGAGGAAGAGAACATGCTCATACCAGAGGTAGTAGTTCCAGAGCAACATAACTATCCTCAACCATCTGGTGAGATGTTGTTTGAAGTTGAGCAATTTGGTAAGGAGGTTTTGGATCATGTAGAGGAGCTTGAAAGAGAGCCTATCATACAATTTACATAGCTGACTAACAACTACCTTGAGGTAAAAACTAGTCCCCTTTCATTAGAAAATCAAGAGGATCATGATGAAATTGCGTTTTGGGATGACCTTGACAATTTTGTTACAAATTTAGACAATGTGGAGAAGGTCTCACTTAGTCTGCTTGATGAGCTTCCTAGCTCTAATGTCAAGAATGAAAATAACATGTCTATGCCAAATTTTTACCATCCAAGTGTTGCAGAATATTTGGATAATGTGTTGATGCATGGATAGGTGTGTGAAAGAAATTCTATTTTAACTAAAGAGAATGCTAAAAGCCATTAAGACAAAGGACTAGTTCACAAGCAATCAAATGAGGATAGCTTGGTTGAAATCATTTTTAGCCAAACACAAGAAATAACCATGGTTGAGGAGATAGCCAATAAGAATGAAGCTAACAATGCAAATTCAAGTTTCATCCTATCAAGAGGATGTCCTATTAGACATTTGGCCAATGAAGTGGCCAACAAGCTTCAAAGGATTTCTAATGCCCCTAGGAAAGAGACTATAGTCGGGGAACAACAGACAAAACTTTCCCACTCATGGCTAAATAGAGGTAAGTATAAATAGAGTCAAGAAATTCAAACCTTTGGTTGTATTTTTTTAGGTTGCAATACAGCATTTTGTAAGGAGTGTCCTTGTTTTTCACTCTCTATTGACAGTTTGTGAGGATGAGAAAAATCCTCAGTTAGTTAAGAGGGGGAGTTATTTCACTCAAATAGTGAATGGATATGTTTGACCAGCTTCCTTGGCTGGTTAGAGTAGGTTAGGTTAGTGTTTTCAGTCAATAAGTGCTTATGCACATTTAATTTCAGTATTTTGTTTTGGCCATCAAGGCCTGTTTGTTTTTCTTTTAGTAGAGTTGTTTTCATTTTTTTGTTGCCATTTAGACTATTAGAGAGCTAAACTGTAGTGTTTTCTAAGTTTGAGAGGGATATAGTATGACTCAATGCATAATGTATTTCAAGGCAACTGGTCAGATGCTTAGTAGACAAGCATATAGTAGAAGTCACCAAAAATGTTACGATTTTTTTACCATAGCTCAAAATTGGCTGAGCTAGTCCGACAAATTCATTTTATGGGTGAAGGTTAACACTCTTCTATTATGATTTGGTTGCATAGTTATTATGTTTTAGTGTTAAATGCAGTTTAGTTGTTCAAGAAAAGAGAGAAAGATTTAAGATCATTCATTGCATTACAGAACAATCAAGTAAGATAAGTATTTCATTCATCACAATGGTTATTCATTTACAAGCTGAAATACATAAAGTAACAAGCATTGCATTGAAAGAAATAATGACATATCAGATGTCCCACACAAGCCGTGGGTTATAGTTGAACACTATGCAAATATAACGAAAATCCTATGCATCTAGTGATAAGACAAGATTGTTCATAGCCTTTGCCTTTGATGTTTTTGATCCTCAAAGTTGTCTCCTATCCCTTCTAATCCTTGATGAACTTGCAAAAATGTGGGAAAGCCTCATTAGAACTCTGGTTATGAAGTCTCCTATAAAATCAAGAGAGGCATAACACCATGTTTATAAAGCATTGATCAAATGTATATCATCCATATGCAGAAGGAATTTAGAAGAAAACAACCATGGAGCATCATTATTTTATTCTAACATGTTTGTTTCAAGTGCAGGTATAGGAAATGTTTAGCTGCAGATTTGAGGATCAAGCATGTGGTGTAAAACGGGCTTCCACAAGGGTAGATCTCGTAATGCTGCCCCAAATCCTCAAAGGGGATGAAAGGGAGTTGAGATTATTACTCTTATGCATTGATTTCAAGGAAAAAATATACTCATGATTGTAGTTCAAGAATGAAGAGAAACCATGAGGATAAACTGAGCTCATAGAGAATAATATCCAATGCATGAGAATAAAGCATGATAATCAAGTAAATTGTGTGTGTGCAGATGGAGCTTTACTCTTATCTAATTCTTTTCCCATTATGAAGGAAGTTTTGCAATTCCTGTCTTAAGAATGATAGGAAGTGAGTCACATTTTGCTCCTATTCATCATAAAAGATTGCAAAATTATGTATGGGATAGCTAAGTATCAGAGGAATGCAATAAACATACAATGGTGTAGCCTTCATCAATTGAAATGTTTACAAGTATAGTATGGCACTTTTGTGTTGATAAAAGAATGTATTTCAGGTGCCAACATGGCAGATTCTTCATAACATATCATCAAAGTTTCCTTCTCATGAAATGCACAGAGAGGAGTGCAGTGTTCATAAGAAGTCTCCAATTATGCATTGAAGGATACATGGGTGACAAAATACTTAATGCTTTCAATTCTTCATCAAAAGAAGCTATTTGATAGTAGGACATCAGCCATAAAGATCCAATATACAATCATAATATATCAATGCCATAATGTAGTTATAGGAGGTGTAAAGGAAATGACATATGTCACCATAATAGAGTTTCAATATGTAAATGCATTATGAAACATATCAACTGAACATGTGAATAAGGCTACCACAATGATCACGAATGCATATATTATGCTGTAGTGAAGGCTTCCTTCAGATTGTAAAAGGATCTTCATATCAGAAACATGAAAGTACAAAGACTATATACTGGAAGGACTTTGTTGTAGAATCATCCATGAAGGATTATGATGACAGAATAGACCAGAGTTAGAGCTTATGATGTTGCCCATACACTAGTTGTACTTAGAATATGAAACTACAACAATTTGCATCATCCTAAATGGCTCAAACTCATAATCAAGTTGTTGTTATAGGACAGAAATGGCAAAAATAGAGAGAACTCAGCATGATAAGTGAAGAAATCATGGTCTGACACAATCCAAGTGAATTTTGCCTCAAAGGAGAAATGAAAGTACATCGAGCCTGCAACCTTGTTTAATGGCATATTACACAAGGAAAGTAGCAGGCCTATAATATAGAGTGCAATCAATGTAGCTACAGGGAGGTAACTCATAAAGTTACAAATTATATACAGTATATCCAAATATATAGAGGAGAAGGAAAGGAGGCATTCACTGCATAAACCTTGCACTTTTTTAATCATAAATCGAGTTCTCTTTACACAACAAAAATAAATGCAAAAAAAAACTATGTTATGAGTTCCCATGGTCACGGCCAAGCACTGCATCTTTAGCAAGACCCAAATATTATATTACATGAAGGAAGAACAAATCCATTGAAAAGAAGGTGTTTCAAGCCATGGGGATTTGTTAATCACTCAGACATGAGCAACGTTTAGGCATGCCACAGCCATGAGAAATATGTTTTCTTCATAATATTAAACCCTTGTTTGTTTGCATAGAAATGACATCATATACAGAGAAGAAGTAAAGAGTGTGAATTCATAAACACAATGAAATAAGGCAGACTTTAGACTTACCTCTATTTCAAAGAAGATAAATGTGCAGAGAGCCATAGATTTTTCACCATTTTTGGCTTTTATATTGCCCACATAGAGAACATCAGAAACCTCAAAGATGCAACCATGGCAGCCCAAGCACAAGGAAAAGTAGTAGAAAAATAGGGATATCAAAATGCATCAGAAAAGTTCAAAGTTGCAGCTCTAAGGCCAAGATCTACCTCAGAGAATCAAAGAGAAGTAAATCAATAGACTTACCTTTGTTTTGAAGAGTATCATGGCATCCTTAATGAGCAGTGACAGGTGAAAGAATAAAAGAGAAAAGAGCAAAAGAAATCCATCAGAGATAGTGAAGAGGTCGTGGCCAAAAGAGAAATAACCAGTGAAAAGTAAAAGGAAATGAATAATAAAGACATATAAAGACATTACCTTTTATTTTTCCCTTCAAAATCACTTGAGGAGATCGACACAAGAGCAATCAAAATGGTCATATTTCTAGTTGAAACCCTAGGGTTTCAACTCAAGTAGTAGAGCTCAATTTTTTTTAAGACATGATGTCAAATGAGCCTAGAAAATAAGGTGGTGTTTGTTTTGTTTTAGGGTTTCAATGCCTATTTCAAAGTTAGAATTTTGGTCACTTTAATTTATTTTTATTTACACAAACTAATGCCTACAGGGGTCATGTGAAGTCTTCATATTTTGCCTACGTCCATGACGTAGTAAGAGGTTGAGCTTATGGTTTCCTCAACATACATCATGTGGATCAAAACATGCTTGATAACCTTATGGTATGCCTTGTATCTTTGCCTCTTGGAGATAGATGTGGAGTAAAAGGAAGCTAGGTGTGCAGAAATCACTTCCTACACTAATCTAATGAGGGGAGAGCTATGTAAATTCAATTTAATAATAACTATTATAGAAATGTTAAACCATTAACATGAGATTTGAAGCAATACACATAGAACCAGAAAGAAGACAAACAAGATATATGGTGGGAAAAACCCTTATCAGGTAAAAAACCCCACACTTAGAAACCTGCACAATGTATTATCAAAATAGAATAATGTTTAGAACACACTTACAATGCAAGCTTCAATGGTCTTCGACACTCATTTCTGGAGTCAATCTAGCACCATAAGTACCTGTAAGACCTGTAATACATTTTCTCCTTGAAGCACCTGTTTATATAGAATATATAAGGCAATATTAGACCTATCTTGGAATGGGCATCCAACTTGGCCTCATGGCCCAAAACCCACACCTAGGGACACTTGGTCAACATTATAGAATGTTTTTAACACTTGTCCATAGCTCCCATCCCAAAGGATTCATCTATTTCCAAAATGGGCTATGACTGATGCTCTTACAACTCTTACGACCGTCATAGAATATGTCATAGCTGTCATAACTTACAGCTGTAAGAGAATCTATCATACATAGGCTATAATTAGCATATTCTCTTACAACATGTCATAGTTCACCTTGGGGCACTCAAATATGCCTTTTTCAAAGATGCTTCCTGACACATGTCTTCACCTGTCTTACAAGCTTCTATTTCTGACTCTTACATGTCATAACTTCATCATAGGAATATGTCATGACCATTACAGTCAATATTCCTTTACACAACATCCAAGATGCCGACACATTGCAAAATTCTCATACCACAAAGTTGGATGCCTATCTCCTCATGTGAGGATAAAATTACAAGTTGTCATCTTCCATGTAGGATGACACATCACTGTACCACATCCCATAATATGACAATATAGAATTTACAATTAATTTACAACATAGGAAATGAATAAATATAAATAATGCAAGGAATTACCAAGGTTGAGACACCTTAATTCCCAACATTCTCCCACTTGTCGAACACCTTATAAGATCCGATAGAATAACATGATTTAACCACTATAGGCCGAGAGGTCCATAGACTCCGATCACCATATAAACTTCTCTATGATCATTGGCTTCATCAATGCATCTGCAATATTCTTCAAAGTATCCACCTTCTCCAAATTTACCTTCCCATCTGTTGGAATCATTTTCCATTGTGCCAAAAGCTCGAGCTATCAATGCTTGCTACAAATGCTAGACTTAACCCATATCCACGGGAGGTTGACTACCTTGTCACGAATCTTGTAGTTAGCATTGAATGCCTCACTAACAAGGGGGTAGCTCACTGCCAACAATCTCCCCTCAATGCAACCTGAGGGATTCAAACTCGTGACCCATGGCTCTGATACCAATTGTTGGAATTATTTGTTGTTGCTCCAAAAGATCAAGCTATCAATGCTCGCTACAAAAACTAGACTTAACCCAGATCCACGGGAGGCACACTGCCTTGTCATGAATCCCAAGGTTAGCATTGAATACCTCATTAACAAGGGGGTAACTCACTACCAACACCATCCTCCACCATGTCTCACACGAAGTGAAACTACACATCAATATGCTTTGTTCTAACATGGAAAGTTGGATTCTTCACAAGGCAAATTGCATTCTGACTATCACAACTAATCGTAATTTGACCTGCATCAACACCAATATATTAACATAATCTCTTAATCCAAATGGATCCTTACAAGCATGAGTTTCTGCCATATACTCAGCTTCTGTCATGGACAAAGCAACCAAAGGTTGTCATTTACTCATCCAACTAATAGCACCACCAAATAGTGTAAACACATAAGCACTAGTGGATCTCCTGTTGTCAATGTCACCTGCCCAATCTGAATCCACAAATCCATGAATATCAACAGAATGTAGAGGTCCTGTAACATTACCATGATAACATATGGAATACTCAAAAGTACCGCTTAGATATCTGAACACTTGCTTAATTGCATCCCAATGAACTCATCTAGGATTAGCCATTGTTAGAATCTGAAAAGATTATTAACCCAGAAAACTAGTGCAAAGAATAGATATCTAAACTATGAATGCAAATGATACGAAATCAAAATAGCAACACAGAGTTAGTCTCCAAGAGAGTAATGCAAATGCTAGAAGCAAAATAGCATTAAGAGGATGCAAAAGTGAAAAGATACAAAATATAAGCCAGGTAGCATGCTTATATAGACTATGAAGAGGGAGGAGGTGGCAACACTGACCAATCAGGAGCAACCATCTATCAGACTAAAGATAGCAAAGTATCTTCCCAAGATAGCTAATGGATACTCATATGTAGTAAGGTGACACCTCGCAACCACTCACCTAATAAGACATGCTTTATTAACCTAAGCGAGATTAATAGAAGTGTAGGAAAAACCTAGGAATATAGGGAAAAATAAATAACCCAACTAAGAAATAAAAACCTACACTAACAACCCCCCATAAGCGAAGCTTAGGTGGATGTAGAAATGGGTCCCAGCAAATCAAGCCTGATGACGTACCCATGTACATAAAATTTCCCCCAAAAAATAGACAGAGAGACCCCCCCAAAAGTAGAGAGAGTCAAGACTCTGAGTGACAGGAAGAAGCCCCCCCAGAAGATGAAGCATCCTGCACCCCCAGCAAAGCTTCCAAATGAAGGAACTTGCTCTCAGTGAAGGGTTTGGTGAAGATATCAGCACCCTGCTTGGAAGTTAGACAATAGCAAAGGTCGATGACATGGCCATGGATGAGCTCCCGGATATAGTGCATGTGGACCTCTATGTGTTTGGTCCGCTGATGATGGACCAGATTCCGCAAGATCTGAATGGCACTCTAGTTGTCACAAAATATGAATGATGGCCATCTGATCTGGATACCGAACTCAGTGAGAAGATTCTGAAGCTAAATGGCCTCAGTGGTGGCATTCACAGCCCCTTGATACTCAGCCTTAGTAGAAGATAGAGAAATAGTAGACTACTTCTTGCTCGACCAACAAACAAGACCTAAACCAAGTGAGAAGTTGTAACCTAAAGTAGACTTGCGATCTTGAGAATTACTTGCCCAATCTGAATCTATGTAACCCACCAAGTCAAGCTCAATACCCGCTGCTTAGTGAAACCCAAAACTCTGAGTACCTTGAATGTAGTGAAGGATCCGCTTGGCTACTCTCCACTATAGTTCATGAGGGTCCTGCATGAATTGAGAGACCATGCCTACAGCATATGAAATGTCAGGTCTCGTATGAGTCAAATAAATGAGACTCCCAACAAGCTGTCGGTACAAAGTGCCATAAACAAGTGGAGAAGAACACTGAGCCTCAAGTTTGACTCCAGAAAGAAAGAGAGTCGGAGCAGGCTCATAGTCAGCCATATGAAACCTTGAGAGTAAAGCTAGAGCATACTTGGACTGTGTGATGGTGATCTGAGAAGAAGACTGGTAGATCTCAATCCTGAGAAACTAATGCAACAAGCCCAAGTCAGTCATCAAAAACCTGTCATGAAGGGCAGTTTTGACAGCCCCAATGGTGGATGAAGAACTCCCTGTGATCAGCAAGTCATCAACATACAGAACCAGAAATAGGATTGAATCATCCTTCTGCAGAATGTAGACATTTGGATCAAAATGGCACCAACTGAACCCAACTGATATAAGGAAGGAGTCCATCTAGAATACCAGGCCTGAGGAGCCTATTTGAGGCCATAGAGAGACTTTTGAGTTTGGCACACAAGTGAAGAATCCTAAAGGAATCCCTATGGTTGCTCCATGTAGATCTCCTCCTGAAGGTCACCATGAAGAAAAGCACTCTTCACATCCATCTGGTGTACTTCCCAATGATTAGTTGTAGCAATGGCAAGAACAAGTCAGATGGAATTCATTCGGGTAACTGGCACAAAAGTCTCAGGGTAGTCAATCCCAGGAACCTGGGAGAATCCTTAGTGACCAAGCGAGCCTTATGCTTGTCAACCGACCCATCTACTACAAATTTTGTCTGATAGATCCACTTACATCAAACAAGTTTTCTTCCCTTAGGAAGAGGGACAAGATCCCAAGTGTGGTTCCTCATCAAGGAACTTTACTCCTCCTGCTTAGATGTATCCCACTCAGGAATACCATAAGCCTCATGAAAAGACTGTGGATTTGAGGCAGTAGCAATGAAGACATATGGAGCATCCTAAAACTGTGAATGAGTCTACCTGGTGTCTGATGGATCCCCAACCCAATCACCTGTAGACTGCAAGGTCTATCTAGCCCAAAGTGGACCAGAAGATGGAGAATCTGGAGGAGAATCATCAACCTTTGAATGATGACTAGGAGAGGAAGGAGGTGAGTCCTTTAAATCACTCTCTGCATTGGAAGTGGAGGTAGAAGACTGCTCAGGTGAATCTCACTCATCAGAAGATCTATCATGTATCCCAAGTGACTCCAATGTCAAAGTAGAAGGAGTTGGAGAAGTGATAGAAAGTGAGCTCGAAGAGCCCTCCTCAAACTAAACACTCCTCTTAATGAACAACTCATGTGTAGTAGGGTGGAGCAACTGATAACCCTTTACGCCATCAGGATAACCTACAAATATGCAAGGTCTACTCTACGGATCCAAGGCCTTGCATTTCTCTACATGAATGTGAGCCCATTCAGGAGAACCAAAAAGTTGAAAGTGCTTAACTGATGGTTTTCGACTGCTCTAAGCTTCAAAAGGAGTGACTACCTTTAAAGCTCAATGAGGAACATGGTTCTTGATATAACAAGCATAGTTAATGGCCTCTGCCCAATACTGTGGTGCAAGAGATCTGGAGTGAATCATGTAGTTTGTCATTTCCTTCAAGGACCTATTCTTCCATTCTACAACACAGTTCTACTAAGGATTGTATGGAACTAAATGTGGCAAATCAATCCCCTTTAAAGTGCAAAACCTCTCAAACCAATGGTTGACATACTCAGCACCATTGTTAGTGCACAAAACTTTGATGGCTTTCCTGGATTACTTCTCTACAAAAGTCTTAAAGTCCTGAAAGTGATCAAATACCTTAGACTTATGTTTGAGTAGTACACCCAAGTATATCGAGAAAAGTCATCAATAAGTGTGAGGACATATCTAGCCCTGCTGAAAGAAGGATACTGAAATGGACCAGCCAAATCACTATTAACTGACTCTAGTATCTGTGAAGCTCTCCATGCCTTACCTTTGTCAAACTTTTCCTTAGGATGCTTACCAAGAATGCAACCTTGGCAAACACAACCTAAAAACTGAACTGAAGGCAACCCTGTGACAATGCTCTACTGGTTGAGCTGCTATAAGTAGTGGAAGTTTAGATGGCCAAACCGCTCATGCCATAATCTACTCACATCATTAGAATGAGTGAGCAAGACAGTCAAAGGAGGATTAGGAACAAAGTGAGAAAATAGATAGATCCGTGACTGATGATTTGCTCTCCCAACTAGAACTATAGAACCACCGTGGAACTCACGAATCTCCACTGAATCAGGAGTGAACTCAACACACTTGCCTGAACCTGTGTGAGTGATCTAGTATACCGATAGGAGATTATTTGATAATGAGGGCACACAAAGAACATCATGGAATGTGCCATCCCCCACATCAATAGACCCTCTCCCACACACCTCAATAGGAGTGTCATCACCCATCAAAATAGAAGGCATAGTACACAGCTCCAAAGATGCAAGTTCTTCCTTAGATGAAGCCATGTGGTGCAAAGCACCCGAATCAAGAACCCAAGTGGATGGTGAAGAACCAACTGCAACAAGGGCCTTGCCCTTTCCTTTCCCTTTGCTTCTTTCTTTTGCCTTGTTAGACCCCTCATTAGAACTCTATTTGATAGACTCAGGAACATTGATATTATTCTTCTCAAGAATGTGTGTCAAGTGATCAATTTGTTTCTTCAGACATTTATGTTCATCATGACTGGGTCTTTTACAATAGGCACATTGGACCCTCTCTTTCTTAGGCTTTTCACCCTTAGAAGATTGAGTCTCATTAGTTGCTTTTGAAGCAACCTGTATCTGATCCTTCTTCTCCTTGCTCTTTTTCTATTTCTTATCCTTACTATTGTTGTTACTACTCTATCCTTTCTATTCTTTTGTGCCTTGGTTGGTAGCCAAGGCATGTGACTTAGAGGACTTAAGAGTGCCCATATGGATTATCTTCTCCTATTCCTGAGTGAGACTGACAGCAAAATCATCTAAAGATGGCATGGTGAATTGAGTACCAAATGCACCCTTAGTAGTATAGAAAGTAGAAACAAACACAGAATATTCTGAACTTAGCTTAGAGAGAATACTAAGAATTAGTAGTTCATCTTTCTTTTCAATTCCACATTGTTTTAACTGCAGCCTTAGTGATTTCAACTTAGTGAAGAAATCCTAGATTGTGTTGAAATTGCCTAGACTTAAACTAATTAGTTCACTTTCCAACATATGACCCCTCATTGAATCTTGTGTGCCAAATAGTTTTTCTAGCTTTGTCCAGATTTTATTTGGTGTATTCAAAGAATCAATGTGAAAGAGCAAATCAGGAGAAATAGATAAACATAATGTTCCATATGCCTCATCACATTTGTTAAACCACTTAGGCTTACCTTCATCTTTAGCAGGTTCAATTTCAAGTCCCATAGTTATCCTATTTAATCCATCTTTCCTTAAGTGAATTGTCATGCGTGATTTCCACTCAAAGTAATTTTATGGAGTTAGGATGGGTAGATTTGTTTTATCCATGATGAAGAAATGCAGAGAAAAAAATGTTGAAAAGAAGAGAACCCAACCAAGACAACCCCCTCTTTTTCACTCAATCAAAGAACCCCCCCAAGAAAATATGATTTGGCACTTTATATTAGTGCATTTACAACTACCACTAGCAAGAAATACTAAGTGGTCTTGATTTCAATGCATCACAAAACCCTCATGAAGAGCATATGTTGAAAATATAACTTTGGCACAATATCTAGAGAAATAAATAGCACCACTGTGATCTACTAAAAAAATCATGCACTTTCAAAAAATGAATCGCCTCGATACGAGGTCGTATGTGAAAGTTATGATCCTCCAAAGTTCCCAAAATGAGAACTGTACAATGTCACGACTGAGAATCTACAATCTCTAAAAAATCTTGGCATCAAAATTAAAAAAACGTCTGCACTAGTGCATAAAGCACGAAAAAATAGCCAAAATAAAAAAAAATTGTGGGAAGAGGAGTCCGTATGAGCAAGAACGGAGCATTTGAAAACTACCTTCAAAACTGCAACTACCAATAGAGAGGGGTGCTGCTGTAGCTTTCTGAGCACGTTTCTACAAAATATACAAACTACATACAAAAATAGAAAGAGACCTAGATGGTTTTTCTGTGCTGCGAACAAAACCCAGAAGACATTTTTCTTGCAGATGCATAGAAGATGTTGTTCCAGTGTAAACAGAACACCTTTAGCTATAAAAAATGACCCCAGCAACAAAAAAAATGACATGCAAAGGCTAAATCAGATGCTAGAACCTGCAATATTGATTCAAAAGACTAAATACACAAGCTGGTTGTCAAATTTGAGCTTGATACACCAGTTCTGCAACTGTGTATGACGATCTCTGATTTTGGTGAAACGAAAGCCAAATCTGGCTTTCTCAAGCCTCCTGGACACGTTGGAACAGCTGGAAATGCTGCCAGTATAACCAAAAATGCTACAATCACCTAGATTTCATAAAACACATGTGCAACCCCAGAGATTAAAAAAGTTTCCGTCAAACTTTTATGATTCTCAAGATCATCCGAAGATGCAAGAGAAGAGCATACTGGGTTTTATGAAAAACTGCAATAAGCTTTATTAGCCCCCCCCCCCCGAATCTCTCAAATATGGAAACTAAATCTACTCTTGCACATAGAATAGCTCTGATACCATGTTAGAATCTGAAAAGATTATTAACCCAGAAAACTAGTGCAAAGAATAGATATCTAAACTATGAATGCAAATGATACGAAATTAAGATAGCAACACAGAGTTAGTCTCCAAGAGAGTAATGCAAATTCTAGAAGCAAAATAGCATTAAGAGGATGCAAAAGTGAAAAGATACAAAATACAAGCCAAGCAGTATGCTTATATAGACTAGGAAGAGGGAGGAGGTGGCAACACTGACCAATCAGGAGCAACCATCTATCAGACTAAAGATAGCAAAGTATCTTCCTAAGATAGCTAATGGATACTCACATGTAGTAAGGTGACACCTCGCAACCACTCACCTAATAAGACATGCTTTATTAACCTAAGCGAGATTAATAGAAGTGTAGGAAAAACCTAGGAATATAGGAAAAAATAAACAACCCAACTAGGAAATAAAAACCTACACTAACAGCGATAGATCAACTAAGGACTCCCACTACTTGGGCAATGTCTAGTCTTGTGCAAACCATAGCATACATCAAACTACCAACAACACTAGCATAAGGTACTCTACTCATGTTCTCCACCTCACTAGGAGATTTTGGACAATCCTCAATAGACAACTTTGTCCCCAAGGAAACAGGAACATGTAATGGTCTAAAATCTACCATGCTGAACATATCCAACATGGTCTTCACATACTTACTGTGGCTTAACCAAAGTTTTCTATTAGTTCTGTCTCTTCTAATTTCCATTCCTAGAATGTACCTGGCTGCCCCTAAATCTTTCATTTCAAACTGTGCTGACAACTGAGATTTAAAATCAGAAGTCATATTCTTACCCTTCCCAATGAGCAATATATCATCAACATACAATACAACAATGAAAATACAATCACCATTAAACTTATAATACACATAGTGATCCGATTCTGATCTCACAAATCTAATTGACAACACAAAGGCATCAAACTTCAAGTACCACCTCCTAGGAGACTGCTTCAAACCATACAAAGACTTCTTTAATTTGCAAACCAAATTTTCTAAACCTTTCATCATGTAATGCTCTGGCTGTGACAAGTAAATCTCTTCCTCCAAGTCACCATGAAGGAACGTTGTCTTCACATCCATTTGTTCTACCTCCAACTCATAAGCTACTATGAGAGACAACATGAATCGAATGGATGTCAGCTTTGAAATGGAAGAGAAGATCTCACAATAATCTATACCCTCCACTTGTGAACACCCCTTCGTAACCAATTTGGCCTTATACTTCTCAACACTGCCACGTATGCCAAATTTTTTCTTGAACACCCATTTGCATCCAATGGGTTTCCATCCAGGAGGCAAAGGCACCATGTCCCAAGTTTGATTCTTTTCCAAAGAAACTATTTCATCCTACATGGCCTCCTTCTAGGAACTTGCATCTTTCATAGCCAAAGCCTCTAACACAGTTCTAGGTTCATCACTGTTAGTAATCAAGGAATAAACACAACTAGAATCAAGTAATGTAAAACCAAACCTTTCAAGTTACTTTGTTATTCGTGTAGATATCCTCAAGAGATGAGGTTTAGGTTTAGCTTCTTCATCTGAGCTTTTAGAGCTACTAGAGCTTTTCTTATCATCATGTCCAACATTGTCTTTCTATTTATCTTCTCAGGGGTAGCAGCAAACTAAACATCCTCTTTCTTTTCTTTTTCTTCTGGCTGTAAAATAGTGGAAGAAGGTGTAAGCTCTCTGAAGATGACAGTTTTGCTATACAACACTTTTTCAGACACAGGGTCCCAAAACTTGTATCCTTCCACACTAACACCATAGCTAATGAAGATACACTTAACAGCCTTGTTCTCCAATTTTGATTGCTTCTCTCTAGGCACATGTGCATATGCCTCAAGCAAAAACATGACGATGCCTTATTGAAGGCTTTCTACCAGACCACACCTCCATGGGTGTCTTACAAATAAGAGCTAATGTAGGAGATCTATTTACTAGATGGCAAGCAGTGGCAATAGTTTCAACCCAAAACTTTTGTTCTAGGTCAGCTCCACTAAGCATACTCCTAGCCTTCTCCATCAGTATCATGTTCATCCTCTCTACAATTCCATTTTGCTACAGGGTGTATGTAGTTATCTTATGTCTTCCAATCCCAAGTTTCTTGCAATATTTATCAAATTTTGTAGAACAGAACTCACCACCGTTGTTAGTTCTCAAACATTTATTCTTTTTACCAGTCTGATTTTCAGCAAAGACTTTAAAATCCTTAAACTTACTATAGACTTTAGATTTACTTTTGAGAAAATAAATCCATGTCCTTCTATTGTAGTCATCTATAAAAGATACAAAGTATATAGATTTTGATAATGAAGGAACATTAATAGGACCAAATACATCAGAATCAATAAGGTCCAACACACCAAAAGACTTATGAGAACTCGAGTAAAACTGAACACGATTTTGTTTTCCATATATGCAATGTTCGCAAAATTTGAACTCAAGATTATAATCATTTAACCCCTCAATGATGTTCATATTTTTTAGGGTATGCAGACCCTTCTCACCAATGTGGCCAAATCTCTTATGCCATAACATTGTTTTTTCAGTAGGAAGCTTAACTTCCAAGGCATGATTACAACCATCAAGACTAGTTACAACATATTTCTTCACTATTCGTTTAGATGGTGGGGATGAAGTGACTGCCACCCTCTTCCTTGAGTCAGAAGAACTATTGCATTGTGAAATGCATGCCTCCAACAGAAACAAAGCACCTCTCCTAGTACCCTTAGCAAGCACCATAGCTCCTCTAATCATCTTGCATCCTTCTTTTAAAAAGACAACTTGCACACCTACATCATTCAAGATACTTATAGAAAGCATGTTCCATGCTAAGCCTGGGATGTGCATAACCCCAGAGATCCCCTTCACTCATCCATTAGGGAATCAAATAGAGATTCTTCCACAACCAACAATCTTCATATGAGAGTCATCACCCAGATACACATTTGCACCATTAAACTCCTCATACTTGGTAAACCAGTCTTGATGCAAGGTCATGTGGAATGATGAACTAGAGTCAATCAGCCACACATCATTAGATTCATGGGTTGCCAGGGATGCAATGAAGGCATCACCATCATCTTGTGACTTGCCAGAATCTAAATCAAGAGCTTTCTTCTTCTTTTTCTTCTCCTCTTTGCATTCCTTTCAAAAATTCCCAGTTTTGCCACAATTCTAACAAGGAGCCTTGGACTTTCTATGAGATTTGGATCTCCCACAGGTTTTGGATCTACTCTTCTCAGCATTCTTGTTCTTCTTTTTCCCTTTCTCCTTGGGTCTTCCACGGACTGCAAGAGCCTCTTTGGCTACCTCAGAAGACTTTCTCCGCATTTCTTCAGACAACAGCAAAGAAACCACTTCATCCATTTTGAATGTGGATGTGGTGCTTCCAATAGCCATGAAAAGATGATCCCATGAATCCAGTAGAGAACAAAGCATGTTTATACATCAATCCTCCTCCTCCATCTTCACACCAATAAATGTTAATTGAGCAACCAACAAGTTAATAGTGTTCATATGATCTACAATAGATCCTTCATCCTCCATTTGAAGAGAATACAACTTCTTTCTCAGGAAAAGTTTGTTAACCAAGGATTTGGCTTGATACACATTGCCCAACTTCTTCCAAAGCAAGTTTGCAGTAGCCTCTTTATGGACAATTAATAAAACAGAATCAGAAAGACTAAGTCTTATGAGACCCTTAGCCTTCCGATCCTTTAGATCCTAATTAGCTTGTGACATTATAGCTAGTTTTTTGCCACTGATAGTTTCCCATAGGTCTCCGTCTACAAGCACGTCTTCCATCTTGAGCTTGCACAGCTCAAAATTACTGCCATTGAATTTATCCACCTTGATCCTTCCGGATGTGCTTGCCATCTCCTTGTTGTAATAAGATTTAGAATACTCTGCACAAACTACCACTCAACTTAAGATCAGCTCAAAAAACCCCTACCCAACAACTAGGACCAAAGTTTATCAATCTCTGATACCAATTGAAAGGAAACTAGATGTGTGGATATCACTTCCTACACTAATCTAATGAGGGGAGAGCTATGTAAATTTAATTTCATAATAACTATTACAGTAATGTTAAACCATTAACATAAGATTTGTAGAAATACACATATGACCAAAAAGAAGATAGAACAAGAGAGACAAGATATACGGTGGGAAAACCTTTATCAGGTGAAAAAACCCCACACTCAGAAACTTGCACAATGTATTATCAAAACAGAATAATGTTTACAACACACTTGCAATGCAAGATTTAATGGTCATCAACACTCGTGTCTAGAGTCAATCTGGAAGCATAATAGTACCTATAAAACTTGTAATACATTTTCTCCTCCAAGGACCTGTTTATATAGATTATACAAGGCAATATTGGACCTATCTTGGAATGGGCATCCAACTTGACCTCATGGCTCAACACCCATGCCTAGGGACACTTGGTCAACATTGTAGAATGTTCCTAATACTTATCCATAGATCCCATCCCAAAGGATTCACCTATTTCCAAAAATAGGCTATGATAGATGATCTTACGACTCTTACGACCGTCATAGAATCTATCATACACAGGCTATAAATAGCATATTCTCTTATAACATGTCATGACACATTTCTTCACCTATCTTACAAGCTTCTATCTCTAACTGTTACATGTCATAACTTCGTCATAGGAATATGTCATGACCCTTACAGTCAATCTTCCCTTACACAACATCCAAGATGCCGACACATGGAAAAATTCTCCTACCATAAAGTGGGACATCTATCTTCTCATGTGAGGACAAAATTACAAGATGTCATCTTCCATGTAGGATGACACATCATCGTGCCACATCCCACAATATGACAATATAGAATTTATAATTAATTTACAACATAGGCAATGAATAAATATAAATAATGCAAGGAATTACCAAGGTTGAGACACCTTAATTCCCAACATGGAGTTTATGCCTTGACACATCATGTAAATTGTTTAATCTCCTTTGTACCTCAACACAGATCATATTACCATGGAGGTCATACAGGTGAAAGGATCATATTTGTCACATGCCACATGTCACATTGCCCTTAGAGTTTATCTACAGGATTGTGGAGACTAAGCCTCATATTTTTTTATTTTATTTTTGCAAAATATATGTATATTTCCATCTTTTTATGATTTTTTATAGGAAAATCAATTGTGCTTCATTGTAAATATTTGGCAAAATTATGAGCCAAATATCTTCTTATTTTTTGTGAAAAGTCAAATCGATGGAGATAGGATAGAACTGCAAACATATTAATGTTGTACTTTAAAGCAATCATTTATAAATTGCTTTAAAGTTAAAACTATTTTTAGGCAATTATATAGATAAAACAAATTGGTTTTTTTTTTTGAGTTGTTTTATTCTAGGGAAAATAAGGACAAAAATAGAGATTTTATGAGCAAGAAAAAGTAGCTTTGTGGTGGGACCATATGAGAAGGAAGTTTTGCTACTTTATTTTCCAGATTGGTGGTAGATTTAGGGCTTTGATTTTGTCTTTTATGAAGAGCTCAAAAATGGATGTTTTTTCCTATTTTAGGAGCTTTTTCTGAGAGATCTCTTAGAGGCATTTATAGGAGAAAAAATTAGTTTTTTCTCAGTCAGTGAGCATCAATTTCTTCTCTCTTGTTCATAGGTAGAGTTGCATATATGTAGTTGGCTCATATTTCATTTGCATGCATTGTACTCTATCCAGTTCTAATAGCAAATAATCATGTTTCACACATTTTGTGGTCTTGATCTGATGTTATATTGTGATCTTTTCTATCCTTTATTATGTCTCAATACTGTTAAAAACTTATTTTTCCTAGTTGCATTTTGTGTTTGATCCAAGCCGTGTTGCAAATTGTGAGGATTCAAGTTAGAGGATATGTTTGTGAGTAAAGAATTTCATCAAGTTTAGATTTTATAGTTAGTTTGCATTTCAATTACATCCTTCTATCCCTTTTCCCCTCAAGTCAGTAGTTTAGTAATTATAAGAGAACTAGCTCACTTTAGAGATTCGTTCTCATGAAAGGAGACCCACATCTAAGAATGATTTCATGTTTCATCAAGTAGCTAAGTTTTCTCAAAATTAACAAGGGTGCGTACTTGAATTGACAATAGTTATAATATTACTATTTCTTATAACACTTGATATATTATATTAATTGATACTATAGTATTATAATAATATTATAATAAACAAAAACATATATAATATAATATAATTATATAATTATATAAATATAAAATTATACTATAATTCTAATTAAAATATAGTATTATAGTAATATAATAATTATAATAAATTTATAATAATTTTTTAATTAAAATTAAATACAATATCAAATTTTCTATTTTGTTATTAGTCAAGGGTTGTGTAAATGCTTATTAATTTAATTTAAAGCATCGCCTTTTAGAGTATGGTTTTAAAATATAGATATGGATGAAGTAAAACCAAAAAGTAGCTTGTACAAAAAAAATATTCAAGAATTTATAAGAAGAATACGATAATAAGATATGATGACTTAAGATGAAGAGAGTACATGTGATAAATTTTCTAGTAGCTAAACTAAGTTTCTCATATCCATAAGGAGATGCACTAATCTTCTACCAAGATAGAGGAAACTATTCATAAGAGTGTTTTAGTGCAACACAAACCCTTATCCAACATTGTTTCAAGACATTTGAGAGTCTTTTAGTGCAACACAAACCCCTATTCAACATGAATGATTTAAAGAAAAGCCAATGCAATAGGTATGAAAACCACTGTAGTTGAATCAATTGGTGATCCTTGTCCTCTATGACTTTGTATAGATGAAGAAATCCACTGAAAAAAATGTCAACAGTTGTACAATTGCAATTACAATTAAAACAAAATCACAGGAAATCAAAATGAAAATAATAATACAAATATTATTAATTTGTTATCAATTGAAATTAAAAACAAAAATAATGTAATAAGAAAAACATTATAGACCTCTTATTTCTCTGTTCAGAATAATCTAACTCCAGGCAAATAACTACTCCTTAAAACAGTTGCCAAGAAAATAACGAACTATAAACTATTTCTTTCTTAATTTTAAAATAATAAACAGTTATTAATTTTAATATTGTTTTTTACTTGTAGCATAAATTTTTATTTCTAAGTTTATATTTGGTGAATGAACTACACATTTGAATAATATATAAACTAGGAAGGAATACATTAAATCAAAATGTTTTTTATTAGAAGGTAAAATAAGTTTTGAAAGGTCATGAACCTTTGACAAACAAACTTCAACCTCAATAGAGGTTGACCATCAGCACAACAATAGCCTAGTTGCCAAGAGAACAAGTTCCAAACTATAATAGAGCATCCAAAACATAGGAATCCACAAAACAGATAAACAACCTAGGCTGAGCCAACAATAGATCTAGCCTTCTGTACACCCTTAATCCAAGTGTGGGAAAGAGATATAGACTTCGGCAAACCCTTATTCCTACAATGCACTAATGTCCAAGAGACATCATCATCCACATCCATCAAGCAAGGGGAGTGATGCAGGGGAATCTTGCCTTGATCAATTTTTGGTTATTTTAAATTTTTGATGTGTTGGTTTTTGTTTGGAAATAAAGCAGGGTTCTTTGCTACAAATTTTGGTGTGAGGCCCCTATCGCTCTTGTTGCCTGTGTGACAGGATATCTTTTTCTTGCCTTTTTTTTCTCTTGTCGAACATTTCTTAGCAAATAAATTTCTACCTATTGTGGGGAGGTTGTGGCTGGTAGTTACCTTCAGTTAGAAAGAATTAAAAAGCCTAAAATCATGCAAATGAGATGTGGACTTGCTGGAAAAGCAATTAGAAAAGTTCTTTATGCTTTTTTTCTTCTTACTTCGAGGATCAACCAAAATAGAAACAACAACATATTGTGAGGGGTTACTCATTTATGTTTTTATTTATCCTTGCCTTGGTTGTTTCTTGGTGACTACCATTTCTGCATGTATCTTGGACATGGGCAACGTGGGTAGTCTCTTTTCTTGGTAGCGATGGTTATTATCCTACTATAGACCTCAATGTGGAGATTGTGGGTTTCATTATGGCAGTGGCAATTTCCAGTCATTTTCGGCCATATCTTTTTGTGTGACGGTTACAAGCAGTGATGGGAGAAGAGTTAGATTTCATTCTATAGAACTCCCAATCAAATATATATATTTGCAAGCATTTGTAATTGAGAGAGGGCTGATGAGGAGATAGAAGATGGGGAAGGTGAATAGTAAGGAAGGAAAGGCTGATTGTTAAAGGAAGAAGGCCAATGGTGGCTAAGAAGTTGATAAGAAAAGGAGACGCTGATTACCTACTATGAGGAGGCCGACTGTCCAACAAAAAAGAATGAGGGTGATAGTAAGGAGGTCGATAGTATTTTCAGAGCTAAGTGATAGAAGGAAAGTGAGTAGGAATAGTAGATATTTTTTATTTTGTTGTGTTTGGCCATCTGTGTAGGTCGTGTGGCTGAAATGTAATGTTGCGGGTTGGCATAAATAGAAACTATGAACTATATTTCTCTTGACTATATTTTTGTTATGTATCCTCTCTCCTACTGTTACATCAGTTTGTTAAGGTTAAATAGAAGATTGCATTATTTCCTGTCGCTCTCATTTTGAAGTTCCTATCATTTTCTACATATCTCTAGTGTATGTTTCCTGCAAGTTGGGTTTTGATATATGACTAATTAGTCATTCATTATAAGAATCTGAGTAATGTGTCTGTGTTATTGGGAGTTGGCTCATTGTGCATGAGATTATTCTGATCGTGTGGCATCATATTGGTTTTAAAGCCAAGTTAAACATCAGGGAAGAGACGTGGAGAGTTATGTGTGTTGATTTATTTTCCAATTGTGAAGAAGAAACCTAGAGTCCCAAAAGAACTGGGCAATGAGTACTTTATGTGTTCTTGATTTTGATAGACATTGTTTATGAGTGTTGCAATCTTATGAATGCTGTAGAGACGAAAGATCACAAGTATGGTGAAAAGAATATTGAAGAATGAGGTATGAGAAAGTTGAGAAAGAGATATTTGTTGTTGTAGACATGAAAAAGGGCTTGTAACTACTATCCTCTAGCATAGATAAACTAGGTAGAAGGTGTATAACTTCCTCCATGAAGAGAGAGTGGGTAGAGGGAGTTTTGAGTGATACATCTTCCAGGTCTTGTTAGGTTGAGGGTAGTCATGAAAAGTGTTGTTGTGTAAACTAATCGCCAAAGGAGAGGCGGTTTGCACTTGAAGCTTGAGCAAAGTTGCAGATTTGCAGTAGTGAGAGGATGGGCATTTGTGTAAAGAGACCCGTTATAATCCCATTTTGGGAAAAATATTGGGATGAAGTGGAAAGTAGAAAATATCGAGAGGGATTGGTAGAGATTTTGATAAGAATGGAAATCTTGGAAAGGATTTAATTTCTTGATAATGTTGTGATTGCATAAAACAAACATAGAGAGAAGAAGAAAGTTCTCAATGCAGATGACTTGGGTGAAAGTAAGAATAGGAGAAAAGAGAAGGTGCAACAAGGAGCACCAGAAAAAGAAGAGAAGAAGGTGTCCATAATTGAGGTACCCAAGGAGACATCTTGGTCTCTTGGTTTATTTTTTGATGAATTGTTTAAAGTTGTGAATACAGGTGTGAAGAAGACTAAGGACAAGCCTTTGGAGGTAAAGAAAGAAAGAGCAAGAAGAGAGCCTGTCAATGGAGCTGGTGATATGAGCAAAAGGGGACAAATTATAGCAATAGATGATCAAATCTAGTTTGTAGTAGTAGTACCTAAAGGAGGAAAGAGTGTTGATAAAGAAAAGAAGGAAGCCTGTGAAGAGGAAGAGGTTGCAAAACATGAAACCAAGGATGGAAGAAAATGGGGACAATAGAATGATGAGGACGTAAAAGTAAGTGATGATTTTGTTTGTGCAAGAAATGTAAACCTTCAAGTTAAAGAGGAGAAGAATAAAATAGTGAATCATGGGTTTATAATACCATATTGGCAAAAGAAGTTAGTTGTAGATGTGTAGCAAAGAGAAAGAGTGGTTTGTGCTAACTCGTGTGATAGCAAAATGGCATCAAGAATGGGAGAGATAGCAAAGATTAAGGAAAGAAAAGAAGATAAGCCAAGTGGAGGTGTGGCAAGACCTCAATTCAAGAAGAAGAAGAATTTAGAATGGGTAGAAAAGAATGGGACCACAGTAGAAGAAATTGAAAGGAAGAAGCAGCTAAAGCAAGAGAAGAAGAGGTGTATAGATGAAGAAGAACACATGATAAAGCCCATAGAATAAAATGGAAAGGAGAATAATGCCCCGGAGCATACTAAAGTGCCTGAGAAAAAGCAACAAGGTATGTGCAAGGTAGGAGATAGCCAATTTGATTTTGATGAATTTAAGGCTTTGAATAAAATTTATGAGTATGAGGATAAGATGTGGCTGACTATGAGTGAAAGGAAAATGATAAGAGAAGGATATGAAATAAAGAGGGAGAATGGAACCCAAAAGGAAAAGGTAGAAAAAGGAATGAAGAATGAAGAAGAAACTAAGGCAGCAGAGAGCAAAGAAGATAAGGACAATGCAGAAATTGAAGAAAAGACAACAAACAATGAAGTTGAGGATGCAAAGGTTGAAGCTTTACAAAATGGAGATATGTATTTTTATAAGGGGACGGCAGTTAAAGTAAGTTCCGATGAAAATACAAGGAGAGCAATGGAGTAGTTTGTTGAAATAACCAAAAATGTAAGGTGGCAAATGGCAATAGGACTACAAGGAGAGGTAAAATGTATTGTTCCTCATTTTGTTAATCATTTATCTAGGAAGACATATGGGGTAGAAAATCCATATAAGAATCTTGTGAGTTGTCACATGTATGGGCTAATAGGGAAGCATGGTTTTGTTGAAAATGGATAAAAGGAGAAGAAAACATGGTCCATAATAGATGGTATTGTTGGTATCAAGAACAATATAGGGATAGGTGATGTTGAATGGTTGAGTATGGGTGAGATGGAGTCCAAGTTTGTAAGATATGTTGAAGGAAAAGAAATGTCTGGAAGATAGCAGGAGCTATGTGAAAGCATGGAGTATGTGAAAGAAGAAAGATATGTTTTCTATAATGTATTTGTTTCTTGTGTAGGCATGAATAGAATGGATAATGATATTGTGCTATTCAATAGAAGGAATGATAGGAGAATACATAGAATGATGAATGCAAATTTAGGGAAGGTAGAGCATGTGGAGAAAAGAAAGTTATATGAGAATTTGCAAGAGATTTTATGTTGGTTGAATGCATTGGAGGATTGTTATTTTCCTAACTCTATGGTATTTGCAGGACATGAAGACAAGGAAAGAGAGTCTGAAACAGAGTCAAGTCAAAATTTAAAAAGTTCACACTTTGGTTGGCTAATGGATCTGAAGAAAGAAGGTAATCGATGTAAGTTAAAGTCTGAGGATGGGGAAAATCTTGTTTGTGTTTTAATTTTTAAAGACAACCATGATAATGAAGAGGAGAAGAAATTTCAAATTACAAAAGAGAAAATGAGATTAGAGACAGTGTTCAACTTGAAGGAATATTTTGAAGAAGAGAGTGTATGTTTGGTGAAAAAGATTATCGTAAAAAAAAAATGGTAAAGGTATCTTTGAATCAGTAGCAAACGAACCAGGAAAAGAGGATGAAGTTTTGTTTGAAATTGATGAGATAGAACCATGGCAATTTGTAATGGATAAAGAAATCAATAGACAGATCTATGAGAAGAATGTGGACAACAAGAAATTATAGATGAAGAAACTTACGAAGAGTAATAGTAAGCATAAAACAATTTGGAAGAAAAGGAAGAAGATGTTATAGAGCTCATGAGAAGGAGCTCATGAATTTTATTCAGTAGGGGAGTCTAACATAGGGGCATCTTGCCTTGATCAATTTTTGGTTATTTTAAATTTCTGATGTGTTGGTTTTTGTTTGGAAATAAAGTAGGGTTCTTCGCTGCAAATTTTGGTGTGAGGCTCCTGTTGCTCCTATTGCCGTGTGATAGGATATCTTTTTCTTGGCTTTTTTTTCTTTTGTCAACCATTTCTTGGAAAATAAATTTCTGCCTATTGTGGGGAGGTCATCGTTGGTAGTTACCTTCAGTTAGAAAGAATTAAAAAGCCTAAAATAGTGCAAATGAGAGGTGGACTTATTGGCAAAGCAATTAAAAAAATTCTTTATGCTTTTTTTTCATCATACTTGGAGGATCAACCAAAATAGAAATAGCAGCATATTGCATGGGGTGACTCATTTATGTTTTTATTTATCCTTGCCTTGGTCATTTCTTGGCGATTGCCATTTTTGCATTTATCTTGGACATGAGCAATGTGGGCAGTCTCTTTTCTTGGCAATGACGGTTATTATCCTTCTGCAGGCCTCAATGTGGATATCATGGGTTTCATTATGGTAACGACAGTTTCTAGTTATTTTTGGCCATATCTTTTTGTGCGATGGTTACAGGAAATGATGCAAGAAGAGTCCAATTTCTTTCTGTAGAACTCCCAATTGAATATATGTATTCATAGGCATTCACATGAGAGAGAGGTTTGATGGGTAGATAGAAGATGGGGAAGGTGAATACTAAAGAAGGAAAGGCCAATTGTCAAAGTAAGAAGGTTGATGGTGGCTAGGAAGTTGATAAGCAAAGGAGAGGCTGACTACCTAGTAAGACGAGGCCGACTATCCAATAGAAGAGGATGAGGGTGATAGTAAGGAGGTTGATAGTATTCTAAGAGTTGAGTGATAGAAGGAAAGGGAGTAGGAATAGTATAGATTTTTTATTTTGTTGTTATAATAATACAACAAAATATATAGGTTCAAAAATCTTGATATCCACACATCTGTCAGAAAGAGGCAAAGCTAGTTTGAGCAAGGAGACTTGAAAAGCTCAAAAGAAGAGTCTACAAGGAGCAAGGATCTAATATTTTTATGCCCAAAATAATAAAAAAAATAATAACAATTTGATAAATACATTAAATCATTATATATTATAATAATATAAATATCACAATGATTTTATAATTATAATAATGATAATAATCATATACATTTTAATAACCAATAAAAAAAATTAAATTGTTTAAATAATAATAATAATAATAATAATAATAATAATAATAATAATAATAAGTGTCATGGAGTGGCCAGCGAGTACCTACCTTGTAGTGTTGTAATTATAGTATGTATTTTATTGTAATTATAGTTGTGTTTTAGTTTTAATTTTTTAATTCATTAAGTAAACTTCAAATTTATTTTTTGTCAAACCAACAAAATCGTAATTATTTATAGTTATAATATTAATAATAATATTAATTATATTATTAATATTTATTATAACACTTATATATTATATTAATTGATATTATAGTATTATAATAATATTATATAAGAATATAATATAATAATTTATATAATATTATTATATTTAATATTGTAATAATAATATAAATATAATATTATTTCACAATTATAATTAAATTATAATATTATAGTAATATAATAATTATAATAAATTTATAATAATATTATAATTAAAATTATTCTTTAAAGGTTGTATAAATACTTATTTAAAACCAAAAAGTACCCTCTACTAAAAAAATATTCAAGAAAAATATGATAATAAAATATGGGCAACATGTGGTTAACAAATTATCACTTTTACTTTGAATTTTCAAGATCAAATGATAAAGACAACTATTACACAAAATAGTAGAAAAAAGAAAATTAAGAGAGCACATGTGATAAATTTTCCAGTAGTTAAAAGTAAGTTAAGGAGAAGCACTAATATTCTACCGAAACCATTCATAAGAGTCTTTTACTACAATGTAAACACCTATCCAAAATGAATGATTTAAAGAAAAGCCAATATAATAGGACCACTACACCTAAATCAATTGGTGATTAATAGGTACTGCAATTACAATTAAAACAAAAATAATAACACAAATATTATTAACTTGATATTACTTGAAATAAAAAACAAATATAATGTAATAAGAAAAAAACTAAAATGAATGATTTAAAGAAAAACCAATACAATAGGACCACTACACCTGAATCAATTGATGATTAATAGGTACTCTAATTACAATTAAAACAAAAAAATAAATAATAATAACACAAATATTATTAACTTGATATCATTTGAAATAAAAAACAAATATAATGTAATAAGAAAAAACTAAAATGAATGATTTAAAGAAAAGCCAATATATAGGACCACTACACCTGAATCAATTGGTGATTAATAGTACCGCAATAACAATTAAAAAATAATAATAATAACACAAATATTATTAATTTGATATCATTTGAAATAAAAAACAAATATAATTTAATAAGAAAAAACATTAAAGACCGTTAATAAATTTTAAGATTGTTTTTTACTTGTACCATAAATTTTTCTTTCTAACTTTATATTTTGTGAACGAACTAAGATTATAAAAACTAGGAATAAATTAAATCAAAGATTTCAATGAGTGAAAAAGTACACATTTAAAGAAAACAAATAATATTTGGTTAACTTAAAAAAATTCCTTTAATAACCAAAAATTATTTGTTTCATAACCAATTTCCTACAAAAATTTACTCAATAATAATAATAATAATTAGTAGTAGTAGTAGTAGTTACAAATTTTTAATAGTTAGCAAACATGAGAGTATAAAATAATAATATTAATATTAAGAAAAAATAAATTAATTTGTTAGGTATAATTAATATTTTTATATTGATGACAGCATGGTTCGGTGGTTAAGTCGCATGGTTATAGTGGTAGCCACCAAAGTTCAAACCCCCGCTAGGCTAACTTAAAAAGTTTACATGCACATTATCTTTTTTTTTAAAAAAAATTCTCCTAATTTTTAGGTTTTTGTTTGACTAAAAGGAAATTAAATTGTTACCATTGCCACCTAACTGGAATTACCTCCTCAATTTTAGGTGTTTGTTGCATTAAAAATAGTATCTAGGTCATTTTGTTTTAGCCAATCACCATAGAGATTAATAATTTCTCCAATATTTTTTATTAAAATTTTCTTATGTTCTTCAAATTTAATTCAAATTCGGTTGTATACTGTGTTTTGATTTGTTTACTCTTGCTAATTAGTCACTAGATAAGTCACATTGATTACAATTATGAGTCATCAAAAAAATTTAAAGAGTTATTTGCTTTCCATTGTCACTTCCTCCCTTGTAAGCGATTTATCTCCTCATTTTTAGGTGTTTGTTTCACTCAAAAAAATTAAATTGTTATCATTGCCACCTTCTCCCTTCCAACCAAAATTACCTCCTCAATTTTACAACGTTGCACTAAAAATACTATCTCGGACGTAAAGAGGTTATTTTGTTTGAGCCAATCAAATAGAGATAAATAATTTTTTTCTCATTTTTTTAAAACTTTCTCATAAATTTGAAAATTTATAAATAAGCCACAATGATTACAATAGTACTGCTAAAGGCAGGTACTAATAATAAATAGTAGCTTTTCTAAAAGTAGAATCAAATTTACACATAACTATGAGATATATATTATTTTTTTGAAAAGAAAAATAAAATAAATGTATTACCAAAAAATAAAAGGTAAATAATGTAAATAAAATAAAATTACTCTTAAATAATTTAATTAAAAAGCTACGTCTAAAGTTTAAAAAAAAAACACTTTAACTAAATAAATAGTTTTAAAGTAAAATAAAATTACTCTTAAATAAAACAAAATAGCTTTGTGTCTGTTATCATCTATTTTCTTATTCATTTGTGTCTTTTTTTCTAATCTAGATATTTTAAGTAATGTAGTACAATGAGACAAAACTCTCTTATATCTAGAAGAAAACAAAAAAATCAAAAAATTACCTTTTTGGGCAGATTTCGACAATTGTCAGATTTTCCCATTTTAGGTAATTTTACGTGCAATCTTGAAAATCCAGTTTTTCCCAAAAAACATCCTAAAGATGGTGTTAAAATACTAGATACAAGATGATGTAGCCAACAACATACACTCAATAGATTTGAAAAACTGGAAAATAAAAAAATTATATTCACCAACTCTACTGCTACAATGAGAGAGAACTCCCTTATATCTAGGAAAACAAAAAAAATAAAAAAAACTTTTTTGGCAGATTTTGCCATTTTAGGTAATTTTATATGCATTTCTTCAAAATCCAAGGTTTTCCCAAAAACTTCCTAAAACTAACGTAGGACGAAAATCCAACTAACATCCTAAATCCGAAATATGAGTTTCGAGTTATTAAGAAAAACAACTTTTAAAAAACTAGGAAAAAATGCTAAATTGCCATTTTGAGGGACAAGATGAAAGTTTCAAGCCCCCAAATAGTACCAAAATGTGGTCCAACCAACTAGAGTGGGTTGGGAATCTGCATGCCACCTCATAACGCATCCACCTGTAAAATTTCAGCCCAAACCCACATCCGAGTCAAAAGTTATGACCTCTGAAAGTCCCTGCATCATTCTCCTTTGGTTGAAAAGAATGCAGCTCCTACAAGTGAGTGTCTTTGAACTTCTGCCACTTGACTGGATCTAATCTCTGCACTTCCCACTCTATAATCCATGTGGTATCTATTGGTTGCAATCCTTCCCACTATACAAAATACTTTTTGTAATGCCCTTGCCGAGTGTAGATAGTTTTCTTATCAAGAACCTGTGCAATCTTTTCTTTCTTATGGGGAATGTGGTGGTGCCATGCCACTTCTGGTTGACTATCTTCACCATCATCCTCACCATGGAATGCATATAAATAAGAAATATTAAACACAGGAGAAATATTGAGATCATCTGGTAAACTAACCTCATATGCATTATCATTGATCTTCTTTGTAATTTTGCAACGACCAATTTTCCTATACTTTAAGTTGTGGTATGTTCCAATAGGAAACTGCTCTTTTCTCAAATATACCATCACTAAATCACCTTCATTGAATGTCTGATGCCGACTACTAGCATCCACTGTATTCTTGTACCTCTCATTACTGTCCTGCAACTTCTATCTCACATCTTTTTGCAACTATTGAAGGTGTTCTGCAAATGCTTCCCCATCATCACTGACCCTATCTTTCATTGGTAGCTGTACCAAATCTAGAACACCCTTAGGATTCTTGCCATACATAATCTAGAAAGGGGACTTTCCCGTTGATCTATTAATAGAACTATTATAGGAAAATTCGGCCTAGGGTAATGCCGTGTCCCATTGTTTTGGATTTTATCCAATAATACACCTGTTACCCTTCTATTTACCCTTATCCAATTTTTTTTTTCATATTCCTTCCTTGAGCAAACATTGATATACCATTTTCCTTATAGGTCAGTATGTTTACTCCTCAAGTCATTCCTTTTGTTGTTAAAGATCATTTGCCCGTTGTCTTCGTTCACAAAAGAATTTATAATCTTGAACCTTTGAACTTGATCCTTCTTCAAAATTCGATGGTACATAGGTTCAAAGTTCACTATTCTATGCTTTTAAAAAGCCACTCACCTTTTGTCCCTCACGAAACACAATTTTTAATTTTGAACTTTCGAATTGAACCTCATATCAGAGTTCAAAAGTTCAAAAGTTCAATGGTTCATCATGCGGTATTCTGTTATAAGCATACCTATGTATTGATTTTTGTTTATTCCCTTAGAACATTGTTAAGTCAAAATTTGTGAAGTATAAGATGAGCCAATGGAAGTTGAACTTAAACCTCTGTACCCTTTTCTCATTTCAAGTACAAAGGTTCATTATGTGTGGAATTATAAGGGCGGAAGATTAAAATGAAGGGAATTAACTGCAAATGAAATATATTTAGAACACTTTATGAAGTGAAAGCTTCAACCTATGGAAGTTAAGGGTAATGATTACACATTAAGGTCAAGTGTGGATATCACTTGTAATTAATGCATGTGTCATAATTTACGTCTTGTCAAGTAAATTCAGCATGAATGGATTGATTTAGTAATTATTTGGCCAGATTTTATGTCTTTTATCAAAGGATGAAAAGGCCAATTTGGCAATAAAACACACAAGGTGGCACAAAAGAAGAACAATGCTGGAGGTAATGGATTTTCTTGCTCAATTTGACAAAGAATTTAGATCTAGTGAAATGTGAGTTTTGACTTTTTTCATAGCTATTGCTATTTCTTTGTCGGAAAGAAGAGTCATTTTGAGTTTTTGATACTGTTAAGTGGTTCAAGCATTTTTTGTTCTATTTATTAAAACTATAGTCATGAAAGTTGCCTACCTTAGTTCTGAACATGGTTCAAGCCTTGTTTATTATTTTTCCGAATATGGGTATTCATTTTTAGCTCAATATGATTTGGAAAATTTTAAGGAAAGGGCTAAACATCCTGCATCTACTCCCATGATGGAAAAGATAGTGGAAAGTGGCCTAACTGAAGTCATAGCTTTTCCCACAGCCATACAATGCCTTGAGTTAGTTCTTGAATGCATGAACATATATGACCCTCAGGATAGATGCATTAGAACTATGAGTGGAGATATATTGCTACCTGTTAATAGAGAAACCATAATGTTCGTGATGAAAATTCTACCCAAAGAGCCATACTCAAATCTTAACATCTCTTCCTCTTATAGTTATTTTTCTTTGAAAAGGGAAAACTATAAGAGTGTAATAGCAAGAAATTGGACACTAAAGTTCCAAAAGGGAGGTTCAAGGTGTTAGATTTAGGGCAGACAACTGAGCGGGGGGGTGAATCAGTTGTGCAAAACTTTCTTCTAATTAAACACTTAAATCCACTTTGTAATTTAGTAGCATGATAATAAATCAATCATGGAAACATAATGCATTAAATCAAGAGCAGAAACACATTAACACACAAGACACCAAGATCTTGACATGGAAAACCTAGTTAAAGGAAAAACCATGGGGTGATTAACCCAAGATTGTATTCTCTGTTAGAAGAACAGGAAGAACGAAATGGCACATGCCAATTAGGGCTCACTACCCAAGCACACTGCTCACAAGAGGTCCATTGCCTACAAGAGACACATTGTCTATAGAATAATAGTATCACAGACGTGAACTGGAAAATAGCATCTTCACCATGCTTGAGTCAATTCCATTTAAGCCCAATACCTCTGCTCTACTTTTCACTCCTCTACTCTTTACCACACTCTCATCACTATGATATATTTGAAATGACTTTACAATTCCTTATTTATACAAGACATCGACTTAGGGATAATCATCCAAGTCAACATACATTTCTGAGCAAATACATAAATACAACATGACTAGTTACAAAAAGACTTCACACGGATCAACACACTGTCAGCCACACAAATCCTTCACTTAGGAACATGCCAATCTTCACATAACGTCTTTAAGATCATCTGCAGGATGCGTAACTCATCCAGTCAGCCAAGCTTAGGAAGAACACCATCATATAGAAGTTATTCTTCAATTGTGAGCTCAAACTCCAATGCGGATCACCAACATGAACTGGACACAATCCAAAGAGCTCCACAAGATTGCTTGAATTACTAGGAACATCCACACTATATCTTCTTACTGAAATCCTTCTCTCCTTAATCTGGAACCTCAAGAACACAGTTTGTCATTGCTGTCATAATGGAATAGATGCTTGCGGACCTCCAAACCATGAACCAATTGATTTGACTATTCACATCAACTTCCTAAACACTCCATCAAATCCACAGAATAGGATATTTCATTTCTAGATCTCATAGGACCTATCTGTGTCACACTGTCACCTCTGAACATCTGCCAGAATAGGTTTTACTTAATTGGCCATAACTTCTTTAGATCTTCATGCGGACCTCTAAAATCTTTACTGGATCATCTTAAGACACATATCTACAAACCCTTTGAAGCATATCCTCTGATCTTCATCTTATCTAGGATCTTTAGCTCATTGTCTTCACTGTTCTTCTCTGTTCCTGATTACGACTAATTTTCTCAATATCCACAGCACACAGCTCATTTAATCCTTATCATCAATGCAATAGAAGTATGTTGACATGAATGACAACACCAGTTAGGCCCATACTTGCAACAATCTCCCCCTTTGTCATTGATGGCAACATATGATGTGAAAAAATGTTTTAACCATCAAGACAAGAACTTTTCTTTACTGACACAACTCCCCCTATCACTAACAACCATTCACATGTCTTCTTTTCCTTTGCTGCTCCCCCTTTGATTAGAAATCACTTATTTTTCACATGTCTTCTCTCTCCCTTTGACATCAATGGCAAAGGGCACATACTTGCAACTCCATCACTTCAGAATCATACCAGATGCTCCCCCTGAGTAGAGTTCCCCATCATCAATCTGGACCACAAGATATGACTGTGATATCCACCAAACTAATGCACATTAATGTACCTTAGTTCATCACCGGAGGGGTAATAATCCCTAACTTCTCCCTAAGATATTCAAAAGAGTCCTTAGGTAGAGGTTTAGTAAAGACATCTGAAATTTGATCCTTGGAAGGCACAAACTCCAATCTGACTTCATTCTTGTTCACTTGCTCTCTCAAAAAGTGAAACTTAATGGATATATGTTTAGTCTTTGAATGCAACACCAGATTCTTAGATATATTTATTGCACTTGAATTATCATAGAAGATTGTGATAGGTTCCTCATTCTCCACTCTGATGTCTATTAGCATCTGCTTCATCCACAAAAATTGAGTGCAACTACCTGCTGCTGCAATATATTCTTCTTTAGTTGTGGACAGAGATATTGCCTCTTGTTTCTTGCTTAGCCAAGAAACCAATCTCTTCCCCTAAAAGAATGCTCCACCACTTGTACTCTTCTGGTCATCCACATCTCCTACCCAATCTACATATTTATATGCATGAAGAGAGAAATTATGATCTGTAGGATACCATAGACCATACTCAACTGTCCCTTTTAGATATCTAAAAATTTTCTTGATTGCCATGACATGAGATTCTCTAGGATCAGCTTGGACTCTATCAACAAGACCAACAACATTCATAATGTCAGGTCTAGTTTGAGTAAGATACAATAATCCTCCAATCATTGACCTGTACTTTTTCTGATCAGCCTTAGGAGAGTCATCATCTTTGCTCAATTTACATCTTGTTGCCATGGGAGTACTCATTGGTTTTGAGTTTTCCATTCCAAATTTCTTCAACAATTCTTTCACATATTTGGTTTGAGAAATGAAGATTCCTTTCTTTGTTTGAGTGATTTGTAGACCCAAGAAGAAATTTATTTCCCCAAACATGGACATTTCAAATTCACTTTTCATTTGATTTGCAAAGGTTTTTCACATACTAGCTCTTCCTCCAAAAATGATATCATCAACAAAAACTTCAACAATCAAGATGTTTTCATGATCAATTTTGAAACACCAATTACTGTCAGCAGTACCTTTGTTGAAACTAATCTTCAAAAGATGCTTATCCAATCTTTCATACTAGGCTTTTAGGGCTTGCTTCAATCCATACAGTGCTTTCTTCAACTTGCAGACCATATCACCATGATGAGACAATTCACATCCATCTAGTTGCTCAATGTATACTTTTTCTTCCAAGTCTCCATTCAGAAAGGCAAACTTGACATCCATCTGATATACTTTGAAGTCCTTGAAGGCAACAAAGGCAAGAAATAATCTAACTACTTCAATTCTTGCCACCAGAGCAAAAGTTTCTTCAAAATCAACTCCCTCTACTTGGGAGTAACCCTTGTAGAACAATCTGGCTTTGTTTCTGATTACTTCACCATCTTCATTCAGTTTATTCTAGACGACCCGTTTGGTTCCAATCACATTCTTGTTTTTAAGTCTGGGAACAAGATCCCATGTGTGATTCTTCTCAATTTGCATTAGCTCTTCCTCCATTGCTTTAGTCTAGTTTTCATCATTGCAAGCTTCATTCACTGTCTTAGGCTCAATCTTCGAAATCAAACAATACTCTTCTAAGTCTTGAGCAATCCTTCTTCTTGTTTGTACCCCTTTTCTTTTATCACCTATGATCTGATCCTTAGAGTGATTCAGTCTTACATACCTGGGAACTTTGGGAGTTTCTTGCACTTCTGATTCTTGAACAGGCTCATTCAAACTCATCTCTTCTACCTAATTTACTAGATCAATTTGAATCTAAATTTTAGAAGGGGCTTGGACTCCTTGAATCAGAGCATCATTCTGATCATCTTCATCATATTCTTAAAACCTTGAGTCTTTTTCAATTCCTTCATCAACCTTCACATTTTTACTTTCTATAATCTTTCTCAGTCTCTTGTTATAACACTGGTATGCTTTTCTTTGAGTAGAATAACCCAAGAATATTCCTTCATCACTTCTAGCATCAAATTTGCCTAAATCTTCATCTCTTTTAATGTAACATTTGCTATGAAAGACTCTGAAATACTTCAGAGTACAAGTGATGCCAAACCAGAGTTCATAAGGAGTCTTACCTATATTGCTTTTGATTTGAACTTGATTAAGATTGTAGACTGTAGTGCTCACTGCTTCTCTCCAGTAGATCTAAGGAACATTTTCTTCCATCATCATGGTTCTAGATGCTTCTTGGATGGTTCAATTCTTTCTTTCCACTACTCTATTATGTTGTGGAGTCCTAGGAGCAGACAATTGTCTTCTTATTCCATGCTTCTCACAGAATTCTGTGAACTCACCAGATGTGAATTCTCCACCTCTATCAGACCTCAGACATTTTATGTTCAATCTGGTTTCATTCACCACCATAGCCTTGAATATTTTAAATTTCTCAAGAGCCTCTAATTTCTCCTTTAGAAAAGTTACTCACATCATCCGAGAGTAGTCATCAATTAATAGCATGAAGTATCTATCACCTTGCACACTTCTGATTCTTGCCGGATGACA
Organism: Cunninghamia lanceolata; assembly: GCA_027924645.1. Classification (NCBI taxonomy): domain Eukaryota; kingdom Viridiplantae; phylum Streptophyta; class Pinopsida; order Cupressales; family Cupressaceae; genus Cunninghamia; species Cunninghamia lanceolata. The sequence continues at coordinate 1,468,030 of BSBN01000413.1, forward strand.
TAAATCAGTATAAACTAAGTCCAAGAATCTGATAGAAGATTGTTCCTTACTTCTAAATGTGACTCTACTCTGCTTACCCAACTGACATTTTTTGCACAAACTATTAGTAGGTTTCACTAGTTTTGGAAGATCTCTCACAGCCTGGGTGTTGCTTATTTTAATGATATTATAAAAATTCACATGACACATTCTTCTATGCCACAACCAACTCTGATCAATTTGAACAAATAAACAACTGTTACCAGTACCAACCAAGTGGAAGATGTTACCTTTAGTCTGGGTACCGGATGTAATCTCTGTTCTGGAGCGATCATGCATTTTCCATTTTTGAATCAGAGATCATAGCCTTTATCCACCAACCATCCAGCACTAAGAAGATTGTGTTTCAAACCTTCAACATACAGTTCATTACCAGTTTTTTTCTTTCCATCAAAAGAAATAGTTCCTCAACCTCTGATTTTGCTAGCAGAATTATCACCAAATTTATAAACTTGTTTGTGTCACCTGTCATATGGTCGGAGCATCCACTATCAATGACCCAATCATCCTTTTCTTCAACTTGGGCAGCCAGAGATTTTTCTACAATTTCATGATTGACAGATTCAGAGTGCATTGGATCTTCTTCCTTGATGGCAATAAACACCCAGTCACTTCCAGATTTATTTCCTGTCTCTGATTCATCATTTGTTACTCCTTCATCATCATCATCATCTTCATGAACATAGTAATATTTCTTTTGGAACCTTGAACTATTAGAGTTTGGCCTCGAGAATCTTTTCGGACACCTTGAGGCAAAATGACTAATCTTATTGCAGTTAAAACACTTAAAAGACAATTTCCCTTCATACTTACCAAATCCTCTTGGCAATCTTTTTGCAATAAGGGCTTTAAATTGAGTAGTTTGTGCTTCATCTTCTTCCAGGTCTTTTCTTGCTTTTTCATACCATGATAGTTTCCTTGAAGAGTTCTCTCCCGGATCAAACCTTTGTTTACCTTTTAGAGAGGCACTAGCTTTGAATGCAGATTTAGTCTTGGGGGAGCATCTCCAAACTCGGTCAATTAAAATGCATCCAATTTACCAACCAATTGATCTCTTGTGACACCTGAATGGGCTCTAAATTCTTCAATGGCAACAACCTTGTATTTGTAAGAATTAAGAAGGGATCTGAGAACTTTGCCAACAATCTCATCTTCATCCAAGACTCCGCTAGCACATCTAATGCCACAAACAAGCTCATTTACTCTGGGCATAAATGTAGTGATATTTTCATCTTCTCTAATTTTTAGGTTTTTCAAGTTTTCCTTTTAGACTCTACAACTTGGCACATTTCACATACTTGTCTCCTTCATGTACAAGTTCCAACTTTTGCCAAATCTCATGTAGTTTTTAGATCAAGAACACTTATCAGTTCTAAATTAGATAAGGCACTTAGAAGAACTTCTTTAGCCTATAGATTGTTTTCAGCATCTCTTATTTCATCTACAGAGCACGGACCATTCTAGGGGGGATCATACTTCTTTGAAGCCATAATCCAATACTGCATTCCCATACATTGCAAGTGGTATTCCATGCGACTTTTCTAAAGAGTGTAATTGGTTCCATCAAACCTCAGACTATCCTTCTTGTATAACAACATCTTGGATCTCCTCAAGCGGTTAAGCTCTTTGAGAGGAACTTAGCTCTGATACCAATTGTTAGATTTAGGGTAGACAACTGAGAGGGGGGTTTGAATTAGTTGTCCAAAACTTTCTTCTAATTAGACACTTAAATCCACTTTATAATTCAGTAGCATGATAATAAATCAATCATGGAAACATAATGCATTAAATCAAGAGCAGAAACACATTAACACACAAGACACCAAGATTTTGACATGGAAAACCTAGTTAAGGGAAAAACTATAGGGTGATTAACCCAATATTGTATTGTCTATTAGAAGAATAGGAAGAACAAAATGGCACATGCCAATTACAGCTCACTACCCGAGCACACTGCTCACAAGAGGCCCACTGCCTACAAGAGACACACTGTCTACAGAATAATAGTATCACATACTTGAACTAGAGAATAGCATCTTCACCATACTTGAGTTAGTTCCATTTAAGCCCAATGCATATGCTCTACTTTTTGCTCCTCTGCTTTGTACCACACTCTCATCACTACAAATACATTTGAAATGACTTTACAATTCCTTATTTATACAAGACATCACTTAAGGATAATCATCCAGGTCGGCATACATTTAAGAGCAAATACATAAAAACAACATGACTAGTTACAAAAAGACTTCATGTGGATCAACACACTATTGGCCACATAGATCTGAGACTTCAATCTTCACTTAGGAACACACCAATCTTCACATAACATCTTTAAGATCATCTGCAGGATGTGTAACTCATCCGGTCGGCTAGGCTTAGGAAAAACACCATCATCTAGAAGTTATTCTTCAATTGTGAGCTCAAAATCCAATGTGGACCACCAACATCAACTGGACACGATCCAAAGACCTCTGCAAGATTGCATGAATCACCAAGAACATCCACACTATATCTTCTTACTGAAATCCTTCTCTCCTTCATCTGGAACCTCAAGAACACAGTCTGTCATTGCTGTCATAATAGAATAGATGCTTGCAGACCTCTAGACCATGAACCAATTGAGTTGACTATTCACATTGACTTCCTAAACACTCCATCAAATCCGTAGAATAGGATATTTTATTTCCAGATCTCATAGGACCTATCTATGTCAAACTATCACCTCTAAACATCTGCCAGAATCAATTTTACTTAATTGGCCATAACTTCTTTAGATCTTCATGCGTACCTCTAAAATCTTTACTGGATCATCTTAAGACACATATCTACAAACTTCTTGAAGGGTATCCTCTGATCTTCATCTTATCTAGGATCTTTAGTTCACTATCTTCACTGTTCTTCTCTGTTCTTGATTAGGACTAATTTTCTCAATATCCACAGCACATAGCTCATTTAATCCTTATCATCAATGCAACAGGATTATGTTGACATCAATGACAACACCAGTTAGGCTCATACTTGTAACAATCTCCCCATTTGTCATTGATGGAAACATATGATGTGAAAAAATGTTTTAACCATCAAGACAAGAACTTTTCTTTACTGACACAACTCCCCCTATCACCAACAACCATTCACACGTCTTCTCTTCCTTTACTACTCCCCCTTTGATTAGAAATCACTTATTTTTTAGATGTCTTCTCTCTCCCTTTGACATCAATGGCAAAGGGCACATACTTGCAACTCCACCACTTCAGAATCATACCAGCTGGTCCCCCTAAGTAGAGCGCCCCATCATCAATCTGGACCACAAGATATGACTATGATATCCACCAGACTGATGCACATCAGTGCACGTTAGTTCATCACTAAAGGGGTAATAACCCCTAACTTCTCCCTAAGATACTCAAAAGAGTCCTTAGGTAGAGGTTTATTAAAGATATCTGCAATTTGATCCTTGGAAGGCACAAACTCCAATCTGACTTCATTCTTGCTCACTTGCTCTCTCAAAAAGTGAAACTTAATGGATACATTTTTAGTCTTTGAATGCAACACTAGATTCTTAGATATATTTTTTGCACTTGAATTATCACAGAAGATTGTGATAGATTCCTCATACTCCATTCTGATGTCTCTTAGCATCTGCTTCATCCACAAAACTTGAGTGCAACTACCTGCTGCTGCAATATATTCTTCTTTGGTTGTGGACAAAGATATTGCCTCTTGTTTCTTGCTTAGCCACGAAACCAATCTCTTCCCCTAAAAGAATGCTCCACCACTTGTACTCTTCTGGTCATCCACATCTCTTGCCCAATCTGCATCTGTATATGCATGAAGAGAGAAATTATGATTTGTAGGATGCCACAGAGCATACTCAACTGTCCCTTTTAGATATCTAAAAATTCTCTTGATTACCATGACATGAGATTCTCTAGGATTAGCTTGGACTCTAGCAACAAGGCCAACAACATTCATAATGTCAAGTCTAGTTTTAGTAAGATAAAACAATCCTCCAATCATTAACCTGTAATTTTTATGATCAACCTTAGGAGAGTCATCATCTTTGCTCAATTTACATCTGGTTGCCATGGGAGTACACATTGGTTTTGAATTTTCTTTTCCAAATTTCTTCAACAATTATTTCACATATTTGGTCTAAGAAATGAAGATTCCTTTCTTTGTTTGAGTGATCTGTAGACCTAAGAAGAAATTTATTTCCCCAAACATGGACATTTTAAATTCACTTTTCATTTGATTTCCAAAGGTTTTTCACATACTAGCTCTTCCTCCAAAAATGATATCATCAATAAACACTTCAACAATCAAGATGTTTTCATGATCAATTTTGAAATACAAATTATTGTCAGCAATACCTTTGTTGAAACCAATCTTCAAAGATGCTTATACAATCTTTCATACTAGGCTCTTAAGGCTTGCTTCAGTCCATATAGTGCTTTGTTCAACTTGCAGACCATGTCACCATGATCAGACAATTGAAATCCATCCGGTTGCTCAATGGATACTTCTTCTTCCAAGTCTCCATTCAGAAAGGCAAACTTGATAGCCATCTGATATACTTTGAAGTCCTTGAAGGCAATAAAGGCAAGAAACAATCTGGCTACTTCAATTCTTGCCACTAGATCAAACATTTCTTCAAAATCAACTCCTTCTACTTGGGAGTAACCCTTGCAAACCAATCTAGCATTGTTTCTGACTACTTCACCATCTTCATTCAATTTATTCTGGAAGACCCATTTGGTTCCAATCACATTCTTGTTTTTAGGTCTAGGAACAAGATCCCATGTGTGATTCTTCTGAATTTGCATTAGCTCTTCCTCCATTGCTTTAGTCCAATTTTCATCATTGCAAGCTTCATTCACTGTCTTAGGTTCAATCTTTGAAATCAGACAATACTCTTCTAAGTCTTGAGCAATCCTTCTTCTTGTTTGTACCCCTTTTCTTTTATCGCTTATGATCTGATCCTTAGAGTGATTCAGTCTTACATACCTAGGAACTTTGGGAGTTTCTTGCACTTCTGATTCTTGAACAAGCTCATTCCAACTCATCTCTTCTACCTGATTTACTAGATCAATTTGAATCTAAATTTTAGAAGGGGCTTGGACTCCTTGAATCAAAACATCATTCTGATCATGTTCATCATATTCATAATAGCTTGAGGGTTTTTCAATTCCTTTATCAACCTTCACATTTGTACTTTCTATAATCTTTCTCAGTCTCTTGTTATAACACCGGTATGCTTTTCTTTGAGTAGAATAACCCAAGAATATTCCTTCATCACTTCTAGCATCAAATTAGATCTTCGTCTTTTTTAATATAACATTTGCTATCAAAGACTCTAAAATACTTCACAGTAGGAGTGATGCCAAACCAGAGTTCATAAGGAGTCTTACTGGTATTGCTTTTAATTTGAACTCGATTAAGAGTGTAGACTGCAGTGCTCACTGCTTCTCTCTAGTAGATCTGAGGAACATTTGCTTCCATCATCATGGTTCTAGATGCTTCTTGGATAGTCCGGTTCTTTCTTTCCACCACTCCATTCTGTTGTGGAGTCCTAGGAGCAAACAATTGTCTTCTTATTCTATGCTTCTCACAGAATTCTATGAACTCGCCAGATGGGAATTCTCCACCTCTATCAGACCTCAGACATTTTATGTTCAATCTGGTTTCATTCTCCACCATATCCTTGAATATTTTAAATTTCTCAAGAGCCTCAGATTTCTCCTTCAAAAAAGTTACATCATCTGCGAGTAGTCATCAATTAATAGCATGAAGTATCTATCACCTTGCACACTTCTGATTCTTGCTGGACCACATAAATCAGTATGAACCAAGTCAAACAATCTGGTAGAAGACTATTCCTTACTTCTAAATGTGACTCTGCTCTACTTACCCAAATGACATTCTTTGCACAAACTATTAGTAGGTTTCACTAGTTTTGGAAGATCTCTCACAGCTTGGGTGTTGCTTATTTTAATGATATTATAAAAATTCACATGACACATTCTTCTATGCTACAACCAACTCTAATCAATTTGAACAAATAAACAACTGTTACTATTACCAACCAAGTGGAAGATGTTACCTTTAGTTTGGGTACCGGATGCAATCTCTTTTCCAGAGCTTACAAAGATCTTGCATTTTTCATTTTTGAATTAGAGATCATAGCCTTTATCCACCAACTGTCCAACACTAAGAAGATTGTGTTTCAAACCTTCAACATACAGTACATTATTGCTTTCGTTCTTTCCATCAAAAGAAACAGTTCCTCTACCTCTGATTTTGCTAGCAGAATTATCATCAAATTTATTAACTTGTTTTTGTCACCTGTCATATGGTGGGAGCATCCACTGTCAATGACCCAATCATCCTTTTCTTCAACTTGGGCAGCCAGAGCTTTTTCCACAATTTCATGATTGACAAATTTAGAGGGCATTGGATCTTCTTCCTTGATGGCAATAAACACCCAGTCAATTCTGAATTTCTTTCCTGTCTCTGATTCATCATTTGTTACTCCTTCATCATCATCATCTTCATGAACATAGTAATATTTCTTTTGGAACCTTGAATTGTTAGGGTTTGGCCTTGAGAATCTTTCTGGACACCTTGTGGCAAAATGACTAATCTTATTGTAGTTAAAACACTTAAAAGGCAATTTCCCTTCATACTTACCAAATCCTCTTGGCAATCTTTTTGCAATAAGGGCTTCAAGTTAAGAAGTTTTTGCTTCATCTTCTTCTAAGTCTTTTCTTGCTTTTTCATACCATGATAGTTTCCTTGAAGAGTTCTCTCCCAGATCAAACCTTTGTTTACCTTTTACATAAGCACTAGCTTTAAATGTAGATTCAGTCTTGGGGGGGCATCTCCAAACTTGGTCAATTCCAATGCAGCCAATTTACCAACCAATTGATCTCTTGTGACACCTGAATGGGCTCTGAATTCTTCAATGGCAACAACCTTGTATTTGTAAGAATCAGGAAGGGATCTAACAACTTTGCCAACAATCTCATCTTCATCCAAGACTCCACTAGCACATCTAATGCCACAAACATGCTTATTTACTCTGGGCATAAATGTAGTGATATTTTCATCTTCTCTTGTTTTCAGGTTATTCAAATTTTCCTTTTAGATTCTGCAGCTTGGCACATTTCACATACTTGTCTCCTTCATGCAGAAGTTCCAACTTTTGCCAAATCTCATGCAGTTTTTAGATCAACAACACTTGTCAGTTCTAAATTAGATAAGGCACTTAGAAGAGCTTCTTTAGCCTACAGATTGTTTTCAACATCTCCAATTTCATCTACGGAGCGCGGGCCATTCTAGGGGGATCATACTTCTTTGAAGCCACAATCCAATACTGCATTCCCATACATTGCAAGTGGCATTCCATGCGACTTTTCCAAGGAGTGTAATTGGTTCAATCAAACCTTAGACCATCCTTCTTGTATAATAAAATCCTAGATCTCCTCAAGTAGTTAAGCTCTTTGAGATGAACTTAGCTCTGATACCAATTGTTAGATTTAGGGCAGACAACTAAGAGGGGGGGTGAATCAATTGTCCAAAACTTTCTTCTAATTAAAAACTTAAATCCACTTTGTAATTCAGTAGCATGATAATAATTCAATCATGGAAACATAATGCATTATATCAAGAGCAAAAACACATTAACACACAAGACACCAAGATTTTGACATGGAAAACCTGGTTAAGGGAAAAACCATGGGGAGATTAACCCAATATTGTATTCTCTATTAGAAGAATAGGAAGAATAAAATGGCACATGCCAATTAGGGCTCACTACGTACAAGAGACACATTGTCTACAGAATAATAGTATCACATACTTGAACTGGAGAATACCATCTTCACCATGCTTGAGTTAGTTCCATTTAAGCCCAATACCTATGCTCTACTTTTCACTCCTCTACTCTTTACCACACTCTCATCACTATGATACATTTGAAATGACTTTACAATTCCTTATTTATACAAGACATCAACTTATGGATAATCATCCAAGTCAGCATACATTTCAGAGCAAATACATAAATACAACATGATGAGTTACAAAAAGACTTCACATGGATCAACAAACTATCAGCCACACAGATCTAAGACTTCAATCTTCACATAGCAAAACACCAATCTTCACATAACATCTTTAAGATCATCCGCAGGATGCGTAACTCATCCGGTTGGCTAGGCTTAGGAAGAACACCATCATCTAGAAGTTATTCTTCAATTGCAAGCTCAAACTCCAATGTGGACCACCAACATGAACTAGACATGATCCAAAGACCGCCACAAGCTTGCCTAAATCACCAAGAGCATCCACACTATATCTTCTTACTTAAAATCCTTGTCTCCTTCGTCTGGAACCTCAAGAACACAGTCTGTCATTGGTGTCATAATGGAATAGATGCTTGCGGACCTCCAGACCACGAACCAATTGAGTTGACTATTCACATTGACTTCCTAAACACTCCATAAAATCCACAGAATAGGATATTTCATTTCTGGATCTCACTGGACCTATTTGTGTCACACTGTCACCTCTGAACATCTGCCAGAACCAGTTTTACTTAAGTGGCCATAACTTCTATAGATCTTCATGCAGACCTCTAAAATCTTTATTGGATCATCTTAAGACACATATCTCCAAACACTTTGAAGTGCATCCTCTAATGTTCAACTTATCTAGGATCTTTAGCTCACTATCTTCACTGTTCTTCTCTGTTCCTGATTAGGAATAATTTTCTCAATATCCTCAGCACACAGCTCATCTAATCCTTATCATCAATGCAACAGGTGTATGTTGACATCAATGACAACACCGGTTAGACCCATACTTGCAACATAAGGTTACCCAAACCTTTAACTAGGGAGCATATGATACCAAAAGTAAAGGATATCATCGTGTTGTTACAAAGACTAGAGGGTGTTTCTCAAGCATTCTTTTGGGAGGACTAGATGTACTTCTTTATTCAAGTAATTGTTGATGGGAAACAATATCTAGACTAGGCAGAGATCATAGCAGAGTGTTTACATCAGGGTTTCAACAATTATTTGGGTGGAAATTTTTTTTACATGTCTTCATATCTTTTCTACTATTTGGCATCTACAAGGGAATGGGGAGGGTTGCCTCATGGAACCTTAGAAGGAGACATCAAAATTTATGATTATTATTCTCATTTGCAAATGCAGAAATGCTATGAAAATTATAAAAGGGTCAATGATGTTTTCACTAGCAGAATGGTTTATGAACTGACAGGGAATATTAATAAATGGATGTTTGATGAATCTATGCAATTAATTAGCATATATGGTAGCTATTACATTCAATTCTCCAAATTTACCTACATTAGAGTTGGAGGTTTTTAAGGTGAACTTGTGAAATTGCCTAGATATGCCCTTGACTACTTTGTGTTAATTGAATTGTGTAGGCAATTGGCTCATATAGACAAGAAATTCTCAACAAAAAGGGAGTCAGGTATATCTTTTCCAATGGAACTTGGTCTTTATTTATTAAAATTAGTTTCTAATGCCTTAAATCTGGAGGTGGATCTGGGAAAATTCAACTTACAATATTATAAAGTCAGGCCTAAATTTGATAGCAAGAGTTTTGCTAAAGATCATCTAGATTTTGGAGAAGATTTTTCACACATTCCCCAAATACAGGCTATTGGGAAGATTGCTCAGCTGAGTTTGAAGTTACAATAAGACTTTGGTGCAGATTTTCTCTATGGGAAATAGTTACTCTTAATTTAAAGATGAATATTACTGATATAATAGATGATGAGCAGAATATGATTGATCCTTAGTACGAACAGCTGAAGTAGCAACCTATTCCAGAAGTAGATTGGATAAAGATGAGGAATACTGGATTGAAGTTAAGACCCTCCCTGTAATAAGAAGAACCAAAAATTGATAAGAGAACAGAGGCTAGGAAAAGTTTAGTTTGAAGATCCTCAACCATGTGTACCTATCAATGAACCACAACCTCCTATAAGCTCTTCTAATCATCTTATTAATATTTGTGATGTAGGTACTTCAAAATTAAAAGTTAAAAGGGGTTCTGCCTCCAAGAAGTCTCAGAAAACCCTTATCAAAGGCTAATAGCAAGAAGAAGAAAGAATTCTTAGAAAAAGTAATTGTGGACCTGAATATTGAAGAGGACTCAGATATGATAATAAGTGATCAAGGTCTTGATTCATCAATGGTGTAGGGAACTGATACAAATCAAAAGGTAGGAATCATTTTGGATTCTACTGATTCGATGGTATTCTAGAATACAGCTTCTGAGTAGCCTACTCCTGATAAAGAAATCCTAGTCACTATACTTCAGTTGTTAGAGAATTCAGTTAATAATAAAAGGAAAATAGTTCCATTTTCTTTACCATTAGAAGACATCATTAGTAAGTGCCTAGGGAAAATTTTGAAATCTAAAAAGATGAAAATCACTTCTAGGGTAGACATCGATCCCAATACAAGAAATTGGAATGCAGAAATAGCTCAGCCAGTAATAGATGATGAAGTTCAAAACCCCATAGCCCAAGATTTTACAATGGAAAGAATAGACCTTGGCGTTGCATCACGAGCTACAGATGTACATCATCTTGAAGCATCCACTAAGAAGATAGTAAGTCAAACATGGAAAGATGAAAAAGATAAAAAGGAATTGAAATAGGCATTACGTTTGATGGTTGAATACATTGATGCCATTGATAATCTAGTTCTTCTGCCCATTTCTCAGTTACTCCTATATTTTGATCCAAAATCTCTGATTAATCAGAAGATGCTTGATCAAATACATAGAAATAAAATGGTAACAATAGTATTCGATGATTGGTTAGATGGGATAATCCAAAAAGTCACCAAATACATTAATGACTTGAAAGAAATATATGATGAAACCCTGACCACTATTGAAAATTTGAAGGCACATAACACCACATGGGAAAAAGATGAAGCAAAATGGGTAACCGTAATCAACCAAATGATCAAGAAGTTCAAAAATGTGGAGTGATGAAGTTTTTATCAGAAAAGAATGTGGTGAACTTAAGTGACAATACACTATATGTATGCAGAAAGAATATTGAATGGAGAAACTCAGTGTCGAAACAAGGCCAAATAGAATACATAAAGCTAATTAAGGAGATAACCAAGTTTACTCAGTCTCTACATCATGATTTAGGGTGTATTGATGTAAAGTATTTGAAAGATGATGGCAAATTGGAGAAAGATATCGATATTGTTATACAATCATTTAAGGAGAAGATCAACTTTGTGAAAGAAAACAAAAATCTAATGATAGATTATTTTTCTTGAATATCAAAAGTGGAATCACTACTTCATCTTTGTGTTGAGGCACTTCCAGAGCATGCAGAAAAAGTGGCTAATATTCAGAAAGAAAAGGAGGTCTGGAAGGAACAAATTAAGCATATTGGTGTTCCTAACTTCTCAATGATTCAGGAGTTTGTTATTGCATTCAAGGAATGGAAAATGTGACGTGTCTCTTCTACAGAGCAGAGAAAATTAGGAGATTCAAATGTGTCTCCTCAGCCATGATCATGCCAATGCAATCTTTTTACTTTATTATTAAGTTCAAAGCTATATTTTGAAGGTTCTATCTTTTCAATTAGTTTTGAAAAACTAAATCCCATTAAGGGTTAGATTTTGCTAAACTCTAAGTTTAAAGAATAGTTACAAGTACAAACTATATATATGTTTTGAAAAGAGCCCAGTGGAAAGGATTATTTTTATTTTTAGGGGGATTACTTTGACTAGACTTGATGTTTATGATGTATGTGATGTTTCCCTCAACTTTTAATCTATGAATGAAAGAAAAGAATGGTTACTACAGACTTAAATCTGTGTGTTTGAGTGGATGAAAGCAAGTTTCTGTGAGAACTCTTGTTTCAATGTGGTAATTGTCCTTTTGCTGAGAGTTTTATATATACAAAGAATCTAGTGAGATATATATATGTATGTATATTTGATCTTTGTTAAGAGATGGAATCTGTGTGTTCTGTCACTGATTAATTTTATAAAAAGGAAAAGATATCTCATTCATAACATAGTGATGTATGAATGTTAGTCTACCTTAAATGTTTTATGGTTAAAAGTGTATTCAAATGTTAGTGTAGTTCTTATTCATTGAAGATCTTTACAGGGAGTTATACCTTAATTCAGAGGAAAATTATTTATGATAAATTACCTAATTGTTGTTTACTTATTTGTTCTAGAAACAATGGGCTATAGAGTCCAAATGAGATATTATTAGACCAAGACAAATCTATTAGCCAACAACACTTCAACAAATTTCTGAGACTCTGATTGACTACCTCTATTTGCCCATCCATTTGAGGATGATAGGAACTACTAAATAGTAACTTGGTCCCCATCTTCTTCCATAAAGTCCTCTAGAAATGAGTAAGGAATTTGGTATCCCTATCAGATGTAATATTCTTTCAAACACCATGTAGTTGAACAACTAAAAAAAATAAATTTGCTACCCTCATTGCATAATTAGTTTTCTTACAGGCAATAAAATGAACCATATTGGAGAACCTATCAATAACTATAAAAATGGAGTCATTACCTTGTTGAGTATGTGGAAGTCCCAACACAAAGCCCATGCTCAAATCTATCCATGGTGCAATTGGTACTAGTAATGGCATATACAACCGTGTATTTTATGAATGTCCCTTAGCCACTTGGTAGATCCTACACCTTGTTACATAACTAGTTATATCCCTTTTCATCTTTGGCTAGTAATATTTATCTTCTATCAAGGCTATTGTCTTGTTCTTGCCAAAATGCCCAGCCAACCCACTACTATGAAATTCTCTGATAATGTTTTCTCTCACAGAGTCAGCTAGTATGCATAGTTGTTTTCCTTTAAATAGATACCCATCTTGCATAAAATATTCACACCTAAAGTGATCTAAGTTACCAGATATTGGTGCTTTCAATTGTTCCATGATGTCCCAAAAATTATCATCAAACTCATACACATTTTTGATGGCATCAAAACCAATCACCTCAGTTTTCATTGTGGTCAAAAGTGCAACATGCCTACTTAATGCATCTACAACCTGATTTTGTTTTCCAGACTTATCCTTCAACACCAAACTGTAACCTTGAAAGAAAGAGACCCAATTGGCATGCCTACTATTCAGCTTTTTCTTTGTGTTGAAGTATCTCAATGTAATATGATCTTTAAACAATACAAACTTTTGGGGAACTAGATAATGTCTCCAATGCCTCAATGCTTGAACAATTGCATAAAATTCCAAACCATAAGTAGAATAATTATTTCTCACTTCATTAAGCTTTTCACTAAAGAAAGCTATAGGTTTTCCATCTTGGCTAAGCACAACACCTATTCCCACATGGGAGGCATCACATTCTACTTCAAATACCTTATCAAAATTTGGCAATGCAAGTATAGGTGTATTTGTTACCTTTTGCTTTAAGTATTTAAAGCTCTCCTTAGCATCCTTAGTCCATACAAACTCCCTTCCTTTGGTGCAATCTCTTATAGGAGCTACAATACTGATAAAATTTTAAATGAACTTTCGATAGAAAGTTACCAAGCCATTAAAACTTTTTACCTCTGTGATGCTACTTGGACTAGGCCATTCTAGAATTGCCATGACCTTTTCTAGATCCATTCTGACACCATCTTTAGAAATGACAAAGCCTAAAAAAACCAAATTGTTCTACATGAACCTACACTTCTTCAAATTGGCATAGAGGTTCTCTTTCCTTAACACACCAAAGATGATCCTCAAGTGTGTTAGGTGCTCTTCTTTGCTATTACTAAATACCAAAATATCATCAACATAAACTACCACAAACTTACCAATGCAACGTCGTAGTATAGTGTTCATCAATCTCATAAATGTGCTAGGTGCGTTTGATAACCCGAATGGCATAACCATCCACTCATATAATCCATCTCTAGTCTTAAAGGTTGTCTTCCACTCATCCCCTTCTCGGATCTAGATTTGGTGGTAGCCAGTTTGTAGGTTGATCTTACTGAAATATTTGGCCCCTGCAAGGACATCCATCATGTCCTCCATACGAGGTATAGGAAAATGATACTTGATGGTAATCTTATTAATTGCTCTGCTATCAGTGTACATCCTCCATGTTTCATCTTTTTTTGAGGTCAACAATGTAAGTACAACACATGGGCTCATGCTCTCTCTCACGACACCTTTACTTATGAGTTATGTTACTTACTTATTCAACTCTGCATGTTGTGTTGGATTCATCCTATAAGCTGATTGGTTGGGTAGAATTGCTCTTCGAATCAAATCAATATGCTGTTGAATATCTCTCTTTGGTGGTAGACCATCAAGTAATTCATTAGGCACAACATCAACAAATTCTTTCAATAGCTCTACTACTTTTGGGGGAACTGAAATGTCTTCCTCTTCACCTTTTTTCACTACTAATGCATAACAACACCATAACACCTTCATTTATTTAACAAGATCTCCTTCAGACAACATGGTCTCACCTTTTCCTTCATCCTTGAGAGGCAATAAAATCACCTTAGATCCATCTTTCCAAAAGGTGTATGTGTTTTTCTCTCCATCATGCATAACTTTTCTATCATACTTCCATGGCCTTCCCAATAACACATGACATGCATCCATTGGGACAACATCACACCATATCTCATCCTGATAGATCTTCCCTATGATAAACTTAATTAGGCATCTTTTATCAACACTGACTTCATTTCCCTTTTTAAACCATGCAATACAGTATAGATGAGGATGTTTTCATAGTGTAAATTCAATTTGTCTACCATTTCTTTAGAAACCATATTTTCACAACTACCTCCATCAACAATAACTTGACATACCTTGCCACCTGAAGTGCATTCGGTTCTGACGATATTGGTTCGAAGCAATGAACCAACAAAGCTTTCGGCTTGTATTTTCTCCTTGTCTAAAATCACCATTGTTCTTCTTATCATGAGACTTTCTCCCATATCTCATGGAACCTCACCTTCCTTTCCCCTATCATGGATTTCCATTCAAAAAAATTTCTCATGTCATTCAACCAGTCTATCAACTCCTCTAGTTTAAGACTACCTACATAATTTGAAACATCTACCTTGACCCCTTCATTTTTCCCTTCTAATGCCCTGAGCATCCTCTCTTCAAAACTCATGCCTTCTAATTCTTCTTCTTCATGTTCTATATCTTGATCTATACCTCCTTGACCTATCTCTTCATCAGATTCATCTCCTCCTCTACCTAGTCTTTGGTTTTCCATCTATGTTATAAGTTCTGCTACTTGCCTTTATAGATTTTGCATTTCTCTATGCATCTTCCTCTTCCTCTCCCTACCATGTTTCTACTCTGATACCAAATGATGTAGCCAACAACATACATTCAATAGAATTGTGCCATTAATCATGTGTGAGAGCCAAAGATTTGAAAAATTGGAAAACAAAAATCTTCTATTCACTAACTCTACTGCTACAATGAGAGAAAACTCTCTTATATCCAAGAAAATAAAAAAAGTCAAAAAATTACATTTTTTGGGAGATTTTGACAATTGTCAGATTTTGCCATTTTAGGTAATTTTACATGCATATCTTGAGAATCCAGTTTTTTCCCAAAAACTCCCTAAAATGAAAGTAGTGTGAAAAGACAACTAACATCCTAAATCTGAAACATGAGTTTCGATTTATTAAAAAAAAAATTTAAATAGGAAAAAACATTAAATTGCTATTTTGAGGGCCAAGATGAAAATTTTAAGCCCCAAAAAAGTGCCAAAACAGGTCCAACCAGTTAGGGTGGGTTGGAAATCTGCATGCTACCTCATAACACATCCACCTATAATATTTCAGTTCAAACCCACATCCGAGTCAAAAGTTATGACCTCCGGATGTCCCTTCATCACTATTTCAAAAAAGACATTAAAAGGTATTACTCTATAGGCACTTCATATTGATAGATATCTTAAAATCTTAACCAGCTTTACTGAGGCATCTTTCAGATAAGATGTATTAAACATATCTATACTAATTTTAAACAATATAATTTGGATATAATTTGGTGTTAAAAAGTGATAATACATGTGAATCTTACAATGTGTTTGTCATCTATACTCACCACATACAATTTAATTGTCTTTTACACAAATACTCATTAATTTCATAAGAGCAACAAACACTATTATATTTTCTAAACATTTTATTAGTACCTCCTTCACCTGGTACTATTGCAATGAGTTTGCACTTATCTTGTTATTAATTTGTTTATTGCAAACTAATCAAAACACAAGATTATTTTTCTTCTCGGGTAAATTTGATTTAAATTTGTACTTTTCCTATTTTAATATAATAATTTTTTAACAAAAAATTATTGAAAAATGATTTATATGTATTGTGATTGGCTTAAAAAAATGACCTCTTCTCTGTGGATTGTCTGAGAGTGCAACAAAAAGCTATAAATAGGGAGATAATTCTATTTTGAGGTGAGGATGTGGCAAGTAAACAAATTATTAACATAAATTTTGTCTCCCATTAGTTAAGTCATTCCTAAATGGATGGGATAATTATGAGAGGGAAGAATCATTAGTTTTGATGAATTTAATTTTTTGATTCATTAGTTAGACGTAAAAATTACTTTTTGTTAAATGGACAAAGTTATTTTTGGGATTTTAATTTTATATATTCAAGAGTTAAAAATCTAGTATTTCAATTTTATTTACTAAAATCTTAAAAATTTATACTACCATGAAAAATATTTCACCATGTTATTACATTTTTTATTTTATTCTTTATTACACTATAATATCTTAACAAGGCATTTCAAATTGCCACATAATACAAATGTGTAGGCTTAGTTTTATAGGTAAGGAAGTATTTGTGTTATTTAACAAGCTTTGTAAAGTTTAGTTTTATAGCCAAGTAAATATTTTAGTATTATTTTATTTTTACCAAATTAAATTATTTCTAAGATTTCAATATTATTTTTCTAAAACATTTGAAAATGAGTTCACATAAATTTTTCCTTATAAATTTAGTTCTTGAAATATAATAGTTACAAATTTGAAATGATAAACAATTCTTTGATTAATTAAAATAATTAAAATAATATTATCTAAAAGTACTTACTATTATTACTTAATATGAATATGTTGTTATTATATTGTGTAATTATTCTTCAAACTTACAATTAATGCATTTTAAATTGTAATATTTTAATGCATTTTAAATTGGAATAGTATTCAATATTATTGCATTTTAATATGTTAGACAGACATTTTAATATGTTGTCCTCCTTATCAAGCCTGGCAGCTAAATCTGGTAAAAGTTTCAATCCCAGGCAAGAGAGCTCATCTCGAATTCGGGATTCTTGCTCAGCACTCCAACGAACTGCTTCCAAATATTGCATGCATTTGTTGATGCAATCATCAGCCGACAACTCAGAAGCAACTGAAAGAATAGCCATGCATTCCTCAACATTGGAGAAATACACACACTTGCCATACGAGTTCAATGCATTTTAAATAGTCATCAAAGTTATGAGAAGTAGTTACCCTTATTTCACTTGGTTTATCCGATGACCACCGCTCGGACATCTTGACTTGAAAGAACTCCGATCTTTTCAGAATCACAGAATGGAGATAAACTGGGTTTCTTTCGTATTTTTCTTCATTTGGGCCCGTCAACCACAATTTAACATCTCGAGAGGTTAAATTTCTGAATTCTGCCATTGTATAAATGGGAACACCAAAATCCTTTTTCCTATTGGTAGCTGCGAGTGTTGAGTGCTGAAATTAGAAAGTTTAAAATAGGTTTTTATACCTTTGTATTAAGGGGATGATTATCACCATGTACATAAAAATAAAATAGAGCCAACAAATATATTTTTTAAATTATGAAGTATTTTAAATTTAAAACATATATCTAACATATTTTTATTAAATGAATGCACATAAGAATAACGTCCACATAAAGTAAATAATATTTTATAACTATATTTTATTATGGTTTTACCAAATCAAATAAAAAGAGGGCAAAGTATAATCATAAGTTATTTTATTTATTGTAGAGATATTTTAATAAAATATTCCAAATTAATATGTTATTTTATTTAGCGTACGATAATATTTGTTTGTATTAAGGGGATGATTATCACCATGTACATAAAAATAAAATAGAGCCAACAAATATATTTTTTAAATTATGAAGTATTTTAAATTTAAAACATATATCTAACATATTTTTATTAAATGAATGCACATAAGAATAACATCCACATAAAGTAAATAATATTTTATAACTATATTTTATTATGGTTTTACCAAATCAAATAAAAAGAGGGTAAAGTATAATCATAAGTTATTTTATTTATTGTAGAGATATTTTAATAAAATATTCCAAATTAATATGTTATTTTATTTAGTGTACGGATAATATTTTATAACTATATTTTATTAGAGTTTTATCAAATCAAATAAAAAATGGGGCAAAGTATACTAGACAAACACAAAACATAAGTGCATTATGTTTTTTAGATTTTACTGTACTTATACTTTATTATTTGTCTTTCAAGAATAATATTGTAATGAAAAATACTCAAAATTAATATGTTATTTTATTTTTCTTATAATAACACTATATTTTATTAGGGTTTCTTTTTATTTTTTATTAAGATAAACACCAAACAAGAGTGTTGATCTCTTTACAAAAGATTGATTAACCAAACATCACAACATAAAGCTCAACAATATTTTTATTGCAAATAAATAACTAGAAAGCATGAATTATTTTCAAACTCCTCGTCACCACAACTATAGATAAATATAAAATTTATACAAAACTGAAAAATACCATTTTGGCAGATTTTCACAACTTTCTAAAATTGTCATTTTTGGTAACTTTGCATCCTTATCTGTATGACCATGAAAGTCTCCAAATATTTGAAAATTACTAAAAAATGAGTAATCATCAACTTTCCAATCTAATTGCAACTAAATCTAAGGAAATATTTAGAAAAAACTAGAAAAATCTTGAAAAAAATTAAAACTTCATTTTGAGGCCATCGAATCAAGTCCCAGAAATGTGTCAAAATGGTGACCTACCAAATTTACCAATTTAGCCAATTTTTTTTATTAAACTCTTCAAGACGCATCTGTCCACCAAATTTTAGCTCCAATGGACCTCAGGATCAAAAGTTATGACCTCCGAAAGTTCATGCATCATTCTCCTCTGGTTGAAAAAAACGTAGCTACTACAAGTTATTTTCTTCAAAATTGTGTCATTTGTCTAGATCTAGCTTCTTCACTTCCCATTCTGGAATCCATATATTATCTGGTTGTGTTAGACCTTCCCACTATACCAAAAACTTATTGTATTGACCCTATCGAGTGTCTATAGTCTTCTTGTCTAGAATCTGTGCAATCTTTTCCCTTTTCTTTCTTGGAACCTATTATTTCCAATCTACATCAATGTCACCTTCTTGATTAGGAATGTCACCATGAAAAGAATATAAATCAAAAACATTAAGCACAGGAGAAATGTCTAACTACTCTTTTAAATCTACCTCATAAGCATTATCATTGATTTCTTTTGTAATTCTATAAAGGCCAATTTTCTTGTACTTTAGATTGTTGTAAGTTTCAGTGGAAAACCTCTCTCTTCTCATATAAACCATGACTAGGTCACCTTCATTGAATACTAGATGTCTTCTACCAACATGTACTATAGTTTTATACTTTTAATTGCTTTCTTGGAACTTCTGCCTCACCTCTTTTTGTAATTATTAAATATGTTCTACATACATTTCTCCATCATCACTATCCTATCTCCAATTGGTAGATATAACAAATCCAAAATGCCCTTAGGATTCCTACCATAAACAATACGAAATGTTGATTTACCTATAGATTGATTGACTGAACTATTATAGGCAAATTTAGCTTGTGGTAAAGCTAAGTCCCATTGTCTGGGTTTCTCTCCAATGATAAATCTTAGTAGGTTTCCTAAACTTTGATTTACAACCTATGTCTGCCCATCTATTTGGGGATGATAAGCACTGCTAGACTGGATCTTGGTTCCCATCTTTTTCCATAGGGTCCTCCAAGAATGACTAGGAAACTTGGTACCCTTATTAGATGTGATAATTTGTGGAACACCATGCAATCGAACAACCTCTTTAAAAATAATTCTACCACCCTAGTTGCATTACTATTTTTCTTATAGGTAATAAAATGAGCCATCTTATAGAACCTATCAATAACAAGAAAGATGGAATCATTACCTCATATTGTGTTTGGCAACCCCAACACAAAGTCCATACTTAAATCAGTCCATGGTTCAGTAGGTACTCGTAATGGCATATACGACCCCATATTTTTTGAATGTCCTTTACCCATTTGACAAATTCTACTCCTTGTCACATATTTTGTTGTCTCTTTTCATCTTTGGCTAGTAGTACTTATCTTCTACCAAAGGTATGGTCTTAGCCTTGCCAAAATGTCTAGCTAACCCACTACTATGAAGCTCTCTTATAATATTCTCTCTCATGGACCCAACTAGAATACATAATTGCTTTCCTTTAAAGAGATAACCATCTTGCATAAGATATTCACCTTGAATGTGGCCCATGCTGCCCACAACCAAGGTTTTCAACTATTCCACAATCTCCCAAAAATCATTGTCAAATTCATATAGATCTTTGATGGCATCAAAAGCAATCACCTCATTTTCCATTGTTGTCAATAGTGTAACACAGCTACTTAAAGCATCTGCAACCTAGTTTTGTTTCCCTATCTTGTGCTTGAGAACAAAGTTGTATCCTTGTAAGAAAGAAACCCAGTTTGCATGCCTACTATTCATTTTTTGTGTGTGTTCAAGTATTTCAAGGCAATATGGTTTGTAAACAACACAAATTCCTTTGGCACTAGGTATTGCCTCCAATGTCTTAATGCTTGTACAATTGCATAAAATTCTAAATCATAAGTTGAATAGTTCTTCCTTACCTTATTCAACTTTTCACTAAAGAAGGCTATGGATTTACCTTCTTTGCTAAGTATAGCTCCAATGCCCACATGTGAGGCATCACAATCCACATCAAATAACTTATCAAAATCTGGTAATGTTAAAATAGGATTTTCTGCCACATTCTTCTTTAGAATCTTAAAAGCTTCCTCAACTTCCTTAGTCCACACAAAATCCCTTCTTTTGGTGCAATCTGTTATGGGTGCTACATTACTTCTAAAACTAAATGCAGCTAGTTATGGATGCATCAATTGACTATAGAGAACTAAATACTGCCACAAGGAATGGTCACTTACTATAGCCATATAAGTATGGACTTTGTGTTAGGGCTACCAAACACACAACGAGGTAATGCATCACTAGTTTTGATAAGCTAAATTTTCCAAAAATGCATCACATCTAATAGGGAGTGCATAAGATGAATTTTTCTATAAGATGAAAAGAGACATAACAAGATATGTGACAAGGTGTAGAATTTGTGAGATGGCTAAAGACATTCACAAAATAGAAGGTTGTATATGCCATTACTAGTACCTACTGAACCATGGGCCGATTTAAGTATGGACTTTGTGTTAGGGCTACCACACACACAATGAGGTAATGATTTCATTTTTGTTGTTGTTGACAAGTTCTCCAAGATGGACCAATTTACTACATGTAAGAAAACTAGTGATGCAAGTAGCATGGTAGAATTATTTTTTAAAGAAATTCTTAGATTGCATGGTGTTCCATGAACTATCACATATGATAGGGATACCAAGTTTCTTTGTCATTTTTGGAGGGCCCTATGGAAGAAGATGGGAACTAAGCTCCAGTTTAACAGTGCTTATTATCCCCAAACAGATGGTTGGACAAAGGTTGTAAATCAAAGTTTGGGAAACTTGCCAAGATGCATTGTTGGAGAGAAACCTAGATAGTGGGGCTTGGCCTTACCATAAGCTAAATTTTCCTATAACAATTTAGCAAATTGATCAAGAGGTAAATCATCATCTCACATTGTTTATGGTAGGAATCCTAAGTGTGCTTTAGATTTGGTACAACTACCAATTGGAGACATGATTAGTGATGATGGAGAAGCATACATAGAACATATTCAATAATTACAGAAAGAGTTGAGGTAGAAGCTTCAAGACAGTAATGACAAGAATAAAAGTATAGTAGATGATGGTAGAAGACATCTAGTATTCATTGAAGGTGACTTAGTGATGGTTTATCTAAGAAGGGAGAGGTTTCGCATCAGAACTTACAACAAGTTGAAATACAAGAAAATTGGCACTTGTAGGATTATGAAAAAAATCAATGAAAATGCTTATGAGGTAGATTTACCAGAGTAGTTAGACATTTCTCATATGTTTAATGTTTTTGATTTATATTCTTTTTGTGGTGATGATCTTGATGAATAAGGTGAGTCTGAAGTATATTGGAAACAACAAGTTGCAAGAGAGAAAAGGGAAAAGATTGCACAGATTCTAGACAAGTAGACCATTGACGCATAATAGGTTTAATACAACATGTTTATGATATAGTGGGAAGGTCTAACACAACCAGATAATACATGGATTCCATAATTGGAAGTGAAGAAGCCAGATCTAAACAAGTGGCACAAGTTCCAAGAAAACAACTTGTAGGAGCTACGCTCTTTTCAACTAGAGGACAGAGGCTAGGAAAAGTTTAGTTTGAAGATCTTCAACCATGTGTACCTATCAATTAACCACAACCTCCTATAAGCTCTTCTAATCAGTTTATTAATATTTATCATGCAGGTACTTCAAAATCAAAAGTTAAAAAGGGTTATGCCTCCAAGAAGTCTAAGAAAACCCCTGTGAATAGTTTGCCTACCCGCACCACTAGGTCTAAGGCTAATAGCAAGAAGAAGAAAGAATTTTTAGAAAAAGTAATTGTGGATTTGAATACTGAGGAGAAATTAGATACGATAATAAGTGATCGAGGTCCTGAATCATCAATGGTAGAGGGAACTGATAAAGATCAACAGGTAGGAATAATTTTGGATTCTACCAATTCAATGGTATTGTAGAATACACCTTTTGAGCAGCCTACTCCTGATAAAGAAATCCTAGGAACTACACCTTAGTGCTTAGAGAATTCAATTAATAATAAAAGGAAAATAGTTCCATTTTCTTTACCATTAGAAGACATGGTCAGTAAGTGCCTAGGGAAAACTCTGAAATCTAAAAAGTTGGAAATCACTTCCAGGTAGACATCAATCCCAATATAGGCAATTGGAATGCAAAAATAGCTTGGCCAGTAACAGATGATGAAGTTCAAAACCTCACAGCCCAAGATTTTATAGTGGAAAGAATAGACCTTGGGGTTACATCACGAGCTATAGATGTACATCATCTAGAAGCATCCGCTAAGAAGATAGTAAGTCGAACATGGAAAGATGAAAAAGATAAAAAGGAATTTAAATAGGCATTACGTTTGATGGCTGAATACATTGATTCCATTCCTAACATAGTTCCTCAGCCCATTTCTCAGTTACCTCTATCTTTTGATCCAAAATCTCTAATTAATTAAAAGATGCTTGATCAAATACACAGAAATAAAATGGTAACAAAAGTATTCAATGATTGGTTAGATGGGATAATCCAAAACGGCACCAAATACATTAATGACTTGAACGAAATATATGATGAAACCCTGACCACTGTTGAAGATTTGAAGGCACAGAACAGCACATGGGAAAAAGATGAAGCAACATGGGTAACTGTAACCAACCAGATGATTGAAGTTCAAATATATGGAGTGATGAAGTTTTTATCAAAAAAGAATGTGGCGAACATAAATGACAATATGCTGTATGTATGCAGAAAGAATATTGAATGGAGAAACTTAGTGCCAAAATAAGGCCGAATAGAATTCATAAAGCTAATTAAGGAGATAACTGAGTTTACTAAGTCTCTACATCATGATTTAGAGTGTATTGATGTAAAGTATTTGAAAGATGATGGCAAACCAGAGAAAGATATTGATATTGTTATACAATCGTTTAAGGAGAAGATCATCTTTGTGAAAGAAAATGAAAATCTGATGATAGATGGTTTATCACAAATATCAAAAGTGGAATCACTACTTCATCTTTGTGTCGAGGCACTTCCAAAGCATGCAAAAAAAGTGGCTAATATTCAGAAAGAAAAGGAGGTTTGGAAGGAGCGAATTAAGCATATTGGTGTTCATAACTTCCTGGTGTTTCAAGAGTTTATTACTGCATTCAAGGAAAGGAAAATGTGATGTTTCTCTTCTAAAGAGTAGAGCAAATTAGGAGATTCAAATATGTCTCCTCAGTCATGATCATGCGAATGCAATCTTTTTACTTTATTATTCAGTTCAAAGCTATATTCTGAAGGTTCTATCTTTTCAATTAGTTTTAAAAACTAAATCCTATTAAGGGTAAGAGTTTGTTAAACTCTAAGTTTAAAGAATAGTTACAAGAACAAACTATATAAATGTTTTGAAAAGACCCTAGTGGAAAGGATTATTTTTATTTTTAGGGGGATTTCTTTGACTAGACTTGATGTCTATGATGTATGTGATGTTTCCCTGAAGTATTCATCTATGAATGAAAGAAAAGAATGGTTACTATAGACTTAAATCTGTGTGTTTGAGTGGATGAAAGTGAGTTTTTGTGTGAACTCTTGTTTTAATGTGGTAATTGTCCTTTTGTTGAGATTTTTTCATCATATATGTTTTATCATTCGTTATTGGTTCACAAAGAATCCAATTTTATATATATATATATATATATATGTTCTTTGTTAAGAGATGGAATCTTTGTGTTCTGTCACTGAATAATTTTATAAAAAAGAAAAGATATCTCATTCATAACATAGTGATGTATGAATGTTAGTCTACCTTAAATGGTTTCTGGTTAAAAGTGTATTCAAATGTTAGTGTATTTCTTATTCATTGAAGATCTTTAAAGGGAGTTCTACCTTAATTAAGAGGGAAATTATTTATGATAATTTACTCAATTGTTGTTTACTTATTTATTCTAGAAACAATAGGTTATATAGTCCAAATGAGATATTACAAGATCAAGACAAATGTGTTAGCCAATAGTTTTTGGTGACTTCAATGGGGATCGAATCATTTGAATTAGTCACCCTAACATGAAGTAAAATGGTGCTTCCTCATGAAAATATAATTCCTATTTTACAACCTAATATTGGGTTTCAAAATGAGTAGGAAGACATAATCAATCAATTAAATACCCTTGCATGGCACACTTGCCAAAATATTGATGATTATAGAAGAGCAAGTTGAGTATTAGAAAGAGAAGAAGAGTTGGTTGATAACTTAAGATTGTTGTTGCTTAGGCAAAGAAAGAGGCAAGCTTAAAATGTAGTTAGAAATCAAGTCCTTGAAGTACCAAGAGGTCAAGAACATCCTAGAAACTAATAGTTAGTTGCCCAGTTACAATTTAACAAGTTGGAGTTTAGAAGGTATACAAGATCTTTGAGGAAAGGAGTTCAAGATTCTACTTTTCAAGTGCTACAAAACCTAAATTTCCGTTATAATCCTATTTCTTTTAGAAGAGCCAGAAGCAGACCTCCTAGCCCTCCTAAACCCTTGGCATCCTCTGTTTGTCATGCCTTAACTCTCTCTAGCACTGTCATCCCTTCTGCTATAAACTTTTTACTAATGGCCCAGCCTTGGAAAGTATCTATAGGGCCTTTGAATTTAGGGGCCAATATGAATCCTTTACCTAAAAATGTGAGAGAAAACTTACCCAAGTTTAATGGAAACAGAAAACAATCACCAGATGAACATCTGAATGCCTTTGTTGTAGCATGTGGTGTGCTGGGTGTACAACATCAAGATGTGCCTATAAGACTTTTTGTATAAACTTTAACTGATACTGTAGTAGAATGGTTTTATCACTTACCTAATGCTGCAATTTCAAATTGGGGTGAAATGAAAAGTGCATTTGAAAATAGGTTCAAAAGTGCAGAAGATTAACATTCTCTCCTTGCCCAATTAACTCAACTTAAGAAAGAAATACATGAGCCTATGAGGGAATTTATAGCCAAATATAACAAAATTGTGCACAAGAATCCAACTACTAAAAGACTAACTCTAGTAAATTAGAAATGTTTCTTTATCAACTCTATACATCCTGATATTAGTTTTCACCTTAGAAGATGTGGAGTTGCCTATTTAACAGATGCATAAACAATGACAGTTGGATTAGAAGATGATCTTATTATGGCTGGAAAATGGAAGAAAGAAGTTCAATTACCTAATGCTCAACCCTCATCCTCTACAGATCATGTGGTTCAATGGTTAGTTAATGATACGATTACTTTGAAAACACAAATGCCTAAGGTTAGTATGTCCTTCTAACAACCATATCAAGATGTCAGCAGAAGAAATTTTAATCAACAGACAAATACTAGTAAGGCATTGCAACTTACACCAACACAACCAAGGTTAGCTATCGAAGCTCCTCCTAGAAGAGGGAACATGTGTGCCTTTCTTTTGACCACTGATCATGATGGAAATTCTTGTCCAGAGATGATTAGGTATGCTCAAAGGGCTGCTACTAAGGATATGCTGGGAGAAATTACTAAGGAAGAAAGGAACTCTGAGGAACTTGGCGACTTTGAAATATACTTCTTAGAATATGAATCAAACTCAGAAAGAGGTGGTGAAATATTGGTTACTCTTGAGGATCCTTCATGCGCTGTGCTCACTAGAATTCAAAAGAATCCAAAATTTCCAAGCATTCAAACTTCTCAAGGAATGGCTGGCAAAGGTAAGGAACCTCTCACTAGAACCCCTGATACTAGTTCAAAGGTTCAAGAGGTTTAATTATTATGAAGATTTGATCATGAAACTTCTTTTGATATTATATAATTTTGTAAGTCTTCAAGAATCCAAATTTCTCCGGCTGAATGCCTTAAGTTAAATCCTCAAGAGCTTGATAAATTGGTGAAATATGTTAAAGGTGATCATTCACAAATTGAACCCAATAGCCAACAAACTATTAATGTTGAGTCCTCACTTGCTGAATTATTTTCTTCTCCACTTGAATCACCTACATACACACCTAAAATGGCCATCAATGCATCTAGTGATATGTCTAATATGGTTGATATGAAACCCAACCCATTTTATGTCTCCTTATTTATAAATGGTCATAGATTCAGTAATTGTATTATAGACTCAGGTAATTTTGATAATATCATGCCCTCTTCCATAGGTAAAGCCCTGGGCTTATCCCTTACAAAATCATTTGGAAGGTGTTATTCTATGGATGGTAAATAGATTCCTTTACTTGGGCAGATGAAAGTTGCACAGGTTGCTCTTGCAGCCCACCCTGATAAAAGATTAAACTTGACTATCTTGGTGGCAAACATTCCTACCAGTTATGGGATAGTGTTGAGCAGAACCTTTTGTAAAGATTTAGGTGGGGAAATCAGAATGGATTGGTTAGAGGCCACAATTCTAGTGGGAAAATGAAAAGTAAAACTATAATCTAAAACTAAATGCAATTTTACTGTGTTCCCTTCTGATGATCCTAAATCTCATATACTATTTGAGGAATGTGAATTTGGTAATTATTGTTTCTTCTCTAAGGGTGTAAATAAAAAACCCATTTCAAAATTAGTTCATTCAAATGATCTATGGACCATGGAGTTTGATGGTAGTTGTGCCACCATTAGCTCTAGAGTAGGAGTAGTTCTAATCTCCCCTAAAGGTAAAAAATTTCCTTACTCCTTTAAGTTAGAGTTTAGAAACACTGATAGGGGTGGGGGCCCTGGTTCGATTGGCTATGTAATTCCATTGTGGTAAAGATGGTCACAAGGTCTAGTCTTGCCCCATCCCTATGGTATTGGAGGGTGTGTCATGCCAATGTCACCGGTCACATGAAAAAGTTTACCAGCAACAAAAAAAAATACTAATAACATCGCAGAGTACAAAGCTCTATTACTTGGATTGAATGAAGCTAAAGGGAAAGGAATAAAGATGCTCAGAATAAAAGGAGATGCATAATTGATTGTTAAACAGGTAAGGGGCATTTTTACTATAAAAAATAAAAGATTGAGACATTACATGAATAGAGTTTTGGATGAAATAGAATACTTTGATGCTTTCTCTATTGAGGCAATTCTAAGAGATTAGAACACATGGGCAGATTCTCTAGCAGTATCAGTTTCTCTTCTCTTTCCATCCTAATGTCAAACAAAATTCATAGAGAATAGAGATGTTGTAATGTCCCAATGTCCCAGATAATGATATATATTAGCAAGTTTTTGAGAATGACTGACAAATTAGAAATTTCTTGGAAAGTGCTGAGATGTTTTTGGGGACTTATTTCGAAGGGTCTGAAAGAGAATGCAAAGAGTTTAGTCTTGATCGAGGAATCAACTCAAGTGATGGGGTCATTAAAAGGAAACAAGATTCCCAGAGGTCTAGTTTCTCTTGAACATTTGTTCAGTCGATGAGATGAATACATCAAAGGAAAACATGCTCAGGGTCGTAACAAATTGGGATATTGTGAAAAGGTAAATATTGGAAGTAAAGCTGATCCTTATTGGTAAGAGCTGCTCACCAGAAGAGAAATATAAGTTGGTCAACTTGTTGACTAAATGTAAGGATGATCTAAAATATTTTACAAGTGGTCAATTCCAGCATCATTTTCCTTTAAAATCAAATGTGACTCCATTCAAGTAGAAATTAAGAAAATACAACCCAAGAGTTGTAGAGGCCATTTATAAAGAGGTTGATAAAATGCTGAAGGCGAGGATTATCTACCCAATCCATCACTCTACTTGGGTGGCGAACATTGTCTTGGTATACCAAAAAAATGGAGAAATAAAGATTTGTGTTGTTTTTAGGAACTTAAATCAAGCCAGTTTGAAATATAGTTATGCCTTACCTATGATGGATCACATTTTATAGACAGTTGTTGGGACAGAGATGATGTCCATGTTAGACGCGTTCTCTAGTTATAATCAAAGAAGTGTGGCTAAAGAATATCAACATAAGACTTCCTTCACTACACCATGGAGAACTTTTGCTTATAGCCATATGCCCTTTGGTTTGATCAATGCTGGTGCAAATTTTTAGCAGGCAATGAATTCATCTTTTAAAGACCTGATAGATAAAATTATTGTTATTTATCTTGAGGATTTGACAGTTTTTTCTAAAAAGAGATAAAGTCATCTAAAAGATCTTAAGGCTGTCTTGCAAAGGTGCTGAAACCATGGAATATCTCTTAATCCTAAAAATTTGGTATTCTGTGTAATAAGATGTAAGTTACTAGAACATTTGGTTTCAAAGGACGGAGTCAAGATTGATCCAGAGAGAGTTAAAGCTACCCAACAGTTAATTCTTCCTTCAAATAGGATTGAAGTAAAATCTTTCTACAGACAGGTCAACTTCCTCAGAAGGTTCATTCCTTATTTTGTTGAGATTACAAAACATATTGTAGGAATGATGAGTGAAAAACAAGCGTTTAGATGGAATGAGATTGCTAAGAAAGATTTTGAAAATGTTAAAGAAGCTCAGGCACCTACTATGATTAATCTTGATTTCCAAAAGAATTTCATCATCTATTGTTATGCTTCAAAACATACCATGTCTGGTATTCTACTCCAGAAAAATGAATTGAATCTAGAAGCTCCAATAGCCTTCATGAATCTTCCTCTTAAGAAACATGATCTTAAATATTCTTTAACTAAGAAATAAGATTTTGTTGTGGTAAAGCATGTCAAGCAATTTAGGTACTACATACTTAATTCTCACTCAATTGTATTTGTTCCTAGCTTAGCTGTAAAAAGAATTTTGACTTAATAGGATGTTGGGATGAATAATAGAGCAACATGGGTTGCTAAGATTCAAGATTATGACTTGGATATCAAGCCAACTAAGTTATTTTGAGGTCAAGGCATGTGTAGATTGATTACTGAAAGTAAGGAAGAAAAAGAAGAAGAATTTCCCACTATCCTATTGGTAAGTTTACAAGATCCATGGTTCGTTGATGTGGCACATTATCTTACTTATGGAGATTGTCCCAGTCATTTGTCCCCAAAGGAGAAAATAAACTTCAGATTAAAAGTAGGGAAATATGTTATTTGGGGTGATGTCTTGTACAAAAAAGGACTAGATGGAACTTTTCTTAGATGTGTAGATAAAGACCAACAGCATAAGCTTCTGGAAGTTTTCCATAATGAAGCCTTGCAGTGGACACTTCTCTTCCTCCATTACAGCCTTTAAAATTCTTTGGAAATGTTATTATTGGCTAGGCATGTTCAAAGATGGATACAAGTGGGTGGCTAATTGTGAGAAGTTCAAAATGTTTTCAAGCAGACCACAACTTCCAACATTAACTTTAAGGCTAGTTGTTTTTGAAAATCCCTTCAAGCAATGGGGTTTAGACTTCATTGGGCCTACTTCACCACCTTCAAGTGTGGTGCAGGTGCACCTAACCCACAGTGGCCTCCATGAGGCATTTAGTTGTCTTATGCTTAGTTTGATGTTTTCAATAAGGTCCTAATTGGACATTAAATGTAATAAGGTCTATTTGACCAAGATATGCTATTTTTAGATCAGTTGGTTAGAGTTAGAGTCTGTTGAACAGCTATAGTTTCCAGCTGCTTGGAGAGATTTCCTAGCCGCTTGGAGAAAAGCTTGTACTACTAGTGGTAACTAGATAAATACCCTGAGATTTGATGGATGAAGGCATCTAGGTTTTTGTAGTAGCTAAAATCAGTCAATTGCATTGTGTTGTTAGAAAATAGAGTTCTGTAATCACATCTTTTGAAAGTTAATAAGATCCTGTTGCATTTGAATTCACTGTGAAATTGTTTTCCTATGTTGAGGAAGGATATATTTGATTATCCATTCCCTTGGTTGATTCTGTGAATAGAAGGAATGGTCATGTATAGTAGTTTGGGGTTAGTTTGCATTTTCTATTTGTTCGTAGGGTCACAGGCCAAAGATGTTGAAAACCCTAGCATGGGTATGTGCTAGGTCATGTAGGTTAGAAAAAGTCTGAAAAATCACTTGAGAAGCAGATTGGGTCATCGCTAGGAGTTCAGCGGTTCAAAACGGTGAAAATCCACAAGTTTGAAGAAAACATGCAATTTGTGTATATATAGCTTTTGTATGCGAGATATACAATCTGTGAGTATATCACTTATGCATATTGCGAGTATATTACTTTTGTTTCATCGCTATTGTATGTTGAAACATGTAGTGAGATATACAAGTCTATCACATATACATAGGAGAGAGAAAGTCCGAGATTCCCTATCAGCATACAAAGAAGTCAAGGGTTGGTCAAAGGTACATTCAAAAATGCATGTCATGGAGATACAAGTTTTGAATATACAAATTCTATATATACTGCAAATGTATATCAGTTTATGCAACTTGTGAGTATCCATCTTTTGTATGTTGGATACAAGTTCTGTGTATCCATCAATTGTATCGAGTGGATTGTATGTGTTAAATGTACATTGGACATGTACAACAAAAATATACAAAGTTAGTCAGTGGGTCAAACATACATCAAAGGTATATTTGAAAGAATATTCAGTGAATGTATATTTTGGTTTGTATGTTAGAACATACAACGGAATAGATGCATCAGGTTGATGCAAAAGGTGACTGGTCGAGGTGGTAGCTGAATGTATGTTGGAGAGTTCTTTTGTCTGCAGATACAAGGTGCGACCGACTGTCGTAGGTGAGGGAAACCGGCAATAGAAGGTCAAGAAATGCATGTACAAAGCTATCGGCGTGAGGAGGCATATCAGCGGAAACAATAAAGGTTGGGCCGATGGTAGTAAGTTATGCCAACAAAGGGTTTGGAGTTGGCATCAGAGTGACAATCAGCAAGTGTCGCCGAAGAGAGTTCATCGGCGTACTGGCGAGTGGTTTCCAAAGTCTTTTGATGAGTTAAGTCTCACCGATGGTCACAG
This sequence comes from Cunninghamia lanceolata, assembly GCA_027924645.1. Lineage (NCBI taxonomy): Eukaryota > Viridiplantae > Streptophyta > Pinopsida > Cupressales > Cupressaceae > Cunninghamia > Cunninghamia lanceolata. Next base: position 1,500,078 of record BSBN01000413.1, read on the forward strand.
GGAGCAAGGGCTCATCGGTAGGAAATGTGCGATTGGGGAAGTAATGTTTTGGTCGGCCGATGGTGTTGGGTCTTGCCGATAGGTAAGTAAAGGGGAAACCTGAATAAAAAAAGTTCTTATGCATAGTTAATAATGCATAAACATACATGGGTAAATGTATGTTAGGGTTTTTAGGGTAATGCAGGCATAGAGTATATGTGGCTTCTCATCATATTGGTATCAGAGCTCAACAAAAGGTTTGGGCTATTTGTGTATTGATTTTGTCACTAAGAAGACAGAGGTAGAGGATTGAGAGGTTGACAAGATGCCTCCTAAAGGTAATGGTACTACAAGAGAGTTATAGGAAATGAAGGAAAAACATGCCAGAGAGATGAGGAAGATGAAGGAGCTTGCTGAAGCACTTCAAGGCAGGCTTGTAGCCTTAGAGAAGAACAAAAAGAGGGAAGCTGAAGATAGTGAATATGAGGAAGAAGAAGATGATGCTAAAGAGTATGAAGAGGTAACTAAAGTTTTGGATCCTGAAGATCAGAGATTTGCAAAACTGTTAAAGGTAGTTCAGAGTGAGAAACGTAAGGTAAAGGTTGATGTTTCAAAGTACAATGGAAGTTTGGATAAAGATGAGTTACTAGATTGGATTGCTGCATTGGATAATCACTTTGAATGTGAAGATGTTGCTGAGGATCAGAAGGTGAAGATTGCAAAGACCAAGTTAGGAGGTCATGCATTGGTATGGTGGGATTATCTATAATCTAAGAGAACGAAACAAGGAAAGTCAAAGATCACTTCATGGGATAAAATGGTAGCAAGGATCAAAGGTAAGTTTCTACCCAAGGATTATGAAATTTAAATGTTTACGAAGCTACATTTTTTAAGGCAAAAGCAAATGGATGTGAAGGCATACACTGAGATGTTTTACAGGTTGAGTATGAGATCTGGTCATCATGAGAATGAGATAGAAAAGGTGGCTAGATACTTGGCTGGTTTGAGATTGAACCTACAGGATGAGTTAGTTTTAGCTAACCCAAGGAGTGTAGAGGATTGTTATCAAATGGCAATTAGGATTGAGGAAAAGATGAAAAGGAGACAAGATAAGCCCATGAGAGGAAGAGGCAGCAATATGAGGGGAAGAGGATCAGTCCCTACAATGAGGCAAACCAATGAGGATCAAGAAGAAACTGGTAAAGGACAAGAGCAATCTAATTTCAGAGGTGGATGGAAAGGTACCAGAGGTAGATTTGGAGGTGGAAGAGGTTCTAATAGATTCTCAGGAAAGTGTTACACTTGTGGTGAATATGGTCATCCATCTTTCAAGTGTCCTGAAAAGGTTGGTGCGACATCAAGTGGAAGTGAAAGAAGAAGTGAAAAGAGAGTTCAAATTGTGCAAGAGAATGAGGGGAGTATGACATCTACTGGAGTAAATTTGGAATCAGAAATAGGAGAAAGTTTGATGATCAGAAGGACATTGTTGACATATCAGCAGCAAGACCTGAGGTAAAGGAGGACCCTGTTCAAGACTAAATGCAAATGTAAAGGCGAAGTATGCAAGGTTGTGATAGATTCTGGCTCAACAGATAATATGGTATCTCAGGAAATAGTGGATAAACTGCAATTGGAAAGGATTCCACACCAAAATCCTTACAAAACATCTTGAGTAAGTGATAGTCAATCACTTTTGGTATATGAACAGGCATATGTTGATTTTCAGATTGGGAATTATCATGATAGGGTTTTGTGTGACATATTGCCCATGGAATGTTGTCACCTACTGTTGGGTAGGCCATGGCAATTTGATAGGAAAGCATTGTATGATGGATATGCTAACACCTATACCTTCAAGAAGGATGGGAGAACTTTTGTAATGCAACCATTATAGGAGGATGCTGAAGCCAAGAAGAAAGGTAAGATTATTTTAGTGGGAAAGAAGGAGTTTATGATGATGCCTACAATAGCAGGCATAAAGGTAGTTGAGGGTACTACAGGGAAAGAAGTTGTTAAGGACAACAGTTTGAATAAAGGTTAAGTTTTGACTGACAGAGGTCAGCAATAGTTTCAGAAAAAGGTTTATGAGCAGCCACAACTTGATTGGCAAGACAAGGATGTGATTGTAGTTGGGACTATTGTTTGTCCTATAAAAGTCGAAAGGAAGATAGATTTAAACTTTGCAAAAGCTCAAGAAGCACTTACTAAGGTTATTCAACTAGGTATTCAGACAGAGGTGCTGGTAAGACAAACTGACAAACATAGGGTATGTGTGAGAAGGGCCTACATTGACAAGCATGAAGGTTTACTTGCAAGACAGCAAGTTGCAGTTCAGAAATCTTGGAGCAGCCAAGAGGCAATAGAGTATGTAGCTAGAGCAAAACAAAGAATTAACTCATGGGACATGAGTTCTTTCTCTGTTGGGGAGTATGGTACAGGTGCACCTAACCCACAGTAGCCTCCATGAGGCATTTAGTTGTTTTATGCTTAGTTTGATGTTTTCAATAAGGTCCTAATTGGACATTAAATGTAATAAGGTCTATTTGACCAGGATATGCTATTTTTAGATTAGTTGGTTAGAGTTAGTTAGAGTTTGTTGAACAGCTGTAGTTCCTAGCCACTTGGAGAGATTTCCCAGCCACTTGGAGAAAAGTCTGTACTACCAGTGGTAACTAGATAAATACCTTGGGATTTGATGGATGAAGGTATCTAGGTTTTTGTAGTAGCTAAAATCAGTCAGTTGCATTGTGCTGTTAGAAAACAGAGTTCTGTAATCCTATCTTTTGAAAGTTAATGAGATCCTGTTGCATTTGAATTCACTGTGAAATTGTTTTCCTATGTTGAGGATGGATGGATTTGATTATCCATTCTCCCAGTTGATTCTGTGAATCAAAGGAATGGTCATGTACAGTAGTTTAGGGTTTAGTTTGCATTTTCTATTTGTTTGCAGGGTTGCAAGCCAAAGATGTTGAAAACCCTAGCATGTGTGCTAGCTCGTACAGGTTAGAAAGCATCTAAAAAATCACTTGAGAAGCAGATCAGGTCATCACTGGGAGTTCAACGGTTCAAAATGGTGAAAATCTGCAAGTTTGAAGAAAACATACAATTTGTGTATATATCACTTTTCTATGCGAGATATATAATCTGTAAGTATATCACTTTTGCATATTGAGAGTATATCACTTTTGTTTCATCGCTGTTGTATGTTGAAACATGAAGTGAGATATACAATTCTATCGCATATACATAGGAGAGAGAAAGTCTGAGATTCCCTATTGGCATACAAAGAAGTCAAGGGTTGGTCAAAGGTACATTTGAAAATGCATGTCATGGAGATACAAGTTTGAATATACAAATTCTGTATATACTGCAAATGTATATTAGTTTATGCAACTTGTGAGTATCCATCTTTTGTATGTTGGATACAAGTTCTGTGTATCTGTCAATTGTATCAAGTGGATTGTATGTGATAAATGTACATTGGACATGTACAATGAAAATATACAAAGGTAGTTAGTGGGTCAAACATACATCGAAGGTATATCTGAAGGAATATTTGGTGAATGTATATTTTGGTTTGTATGTTGGAACATACAACGGAATAGATGCATCAGGTTGATGCAAAAGGTGACTAGTCGTGGTGGTAGTCGAATGTATGTTGGAGAGTTCTTTTGTCTGCGAATACAAGGTGCGACTAGCTATTGTAGGTGAGGGAAACCGGCAATAGAAAGTCAAGAAATGCATGTTCAAAGCTATCGACGTGAGGAGGCATATCTATGGAAATGATAAAGGTTGGCCGGTGGTAGTAAGTTATGCTGACGAAGGGTTTGGAGTTGGCATCGGAGTGACAATTGGCAAGTGTTGCCGAAGACAGTTCATTGGCGTATCAGCAAGTGGTTTCCAAAGTCTTCCGATGAGTTAAGTCTCATCAATGGTTGCAGGGAGCAAGGGCTCATTGGTAGGAAATGTGCGATCAGGGAAGTAATGTTTCGGTCAGTCACTGGTGTTGGGTCTTGCCGATAGGTAAATAAAGGTGAAACCTAAATAAAAAATAGTTCTTATGCATAGTTAATAATGTATAAACATACATGGGTAAATGTATGTTAGGGTTTTTAGGGTAATGCAGGCATAGAGTATATGTGGCTCCTCATCAAAGTGCTGGACATACACATATTCTAACAGCTACGGACTATTTCACAAAATGGGTGGAGGCAATGTCTATGAAAAGAACTAGCTCTGAGGTTGTGTGGAATTTTCTCAGAGAAAATATACTAGTGCATTTTGGTGTTCCTCAGAAGCTGGTCGTAGATAATGCTACTAGCTTTTCCTAAACTGAACTCACTTCATTTAGTTATGATCATAGTATCTCTCTTTCTCACTCAACGGACTATTACCCTCAAGGGAATGGTCAAGCTGAGTCTAGTAACAAAAATCTAATAGCCATCATGAGAAAATTGGTGAGTGATAATCCCAAGGATTGGCATAAAAAGTTGTAAGAAGCACTCTGGACTGATAGGATAACCCCAAAAAGAGCAATAGGAATGGCACCTTTTGAGCTGGTTTCTAGAATAGGAGCTTAGTTATCATTACCTCTTGAATTATTTGTAGCAAAATTCCAAAAGGTCATTAAAAATCATTATTTTCAGGATTCCTTGGAAAAGAGGGTTATGCATTTAACAAAGATTGAGGTGGAAAGGGATGAACTGGTTGATCATATTACTGCTCATCAAGATAGGGTTAAAAAGATTTTTTATCAAAAAACCAAGCCTAGAAAATTCATGGAAGGAGATGAAATGCTTTTATGGGACAAGATGAAAGAACCTAAAGGAGCACATGGCAAGTTTGATTCACTTTAGAAGGGACCATTCAAAATTCACCAGGTATTGGGCCCTAATTCTTTCAAATTAGAATATCCAGATGGATCTATTTTACTGTTGTCCTATAATGGACATGACCTTAAGTTGTATCAATTGTAAATAGGTGTCCCCTATTTTGTACATAGTTGTCACATGTTTTTAGTTTTAGCTAGCTTCGGTCCTTTTCTTTTATCCCTTTGTTTAGTTTGTGTGTAACCAGATTTTCTGAGTTCTCTGCATTTTGTCATAAATGGATCCCCCAGTCAAAGCCAATGTTACTCTTCTATTTACCCTTATCTAATTTTTTTTCATATTCCTTCCTTGAGCAAACATTGATATACCATTTTCCTTATAGGTCAGTATGTTTACTCCTCAAGTCATTCCTTTTGTGGTTAATGATCATTTGTCCATTGTCTTCGTTCACAAAAGAATTTATAATCTTGAACCTCCAAACTTGATCCTTCTTCAAAATTCAATGGTTCATAGGTTCAAAGTTCATTGTTCTATGCTTTTAAAAAGCCACTCACCTTTGGTTCCTCACGCAACATGATTTGTAATTTTGAACTTTCCAATTAAACCTCATATCGAAGTTCAAAAGTTCAAAAGTTTAATGGTTCGTCACATGGCATTCTGTTATAAGCATATCTATGTGTTGATTTTTGTTTATTCCCTTTAAACTTTGTTATGTCAAAATTTGTGAAGTATAAGATAAGCCATCGAAAGTTGAACTTGAACCTCTGTACCCTTTTCTTGATTCAAGTACAAAGGTTCATTATGTGTAGAATTATAAGGGTGGAAGATTAAAATGAAGGAAATTAACTGAAAAGGGAATATATTTAGAACACTTTATGAAGTGAAAAGCTTCAACCTATGGAAGTTAAGGGTAATGATTACACATTAAGGTCGAGTGTGGATATCACTTGTAATTAATGCATGTGTCAAAATTTACCTCTTGTTAAGTAAATTCAGCATGAATGGATTGATTTAGTAATTATTTGCCCAAATTTTATGCCCTTTATCAAAGGATGAACAAGCCAATTTGTCAATAAAACACACAAGGTGGCACAAAAAGAGAACAACACTGGAGGTAACAGATTTTCTTACTTAATTTGACAAAGAATTTAGATCTAGCGAAAGGTAAGTTTCAACTTTTCTCATAGCTGTTGCTATTTCTTTGTCAGAAAGAAGAGTCATTTTGAGTTTCTAATACTGTTAAGTGGTTCAAGCATTTTCTTTTTTTTTAATTCAAACTATAGGAATGAAAGATACCTGCCTTGGTTCTGAACATGGTTCAAGCCTTGTTTGTTCTTTGCCTGAATATTGGGATACATTTTTAGCTTAGTATGATTTGGAAAAATTTAAGGAAAGTGTTAAAAATCCTACATCTACTCCCATGATGAAAAAGATAGTGGAAAGTGGCCTAACTGAAGTCGTATCTGTCCCCATAGCCATACAGTGACCTGAGTTAGTTCTTGAATGCATGAACACATATGACCCTCAGGATAGATGCATTAGAACTATGAGTGGAGATATATTGCTACCTATTAATATAGAAACCATAATGGCTATGACGAAAATCCTGCCCAAAGAGCCATACTTAGATCTTAACATCTCTTCCTCTTATAGTTATTTTTCTTTAAAAATTGCAAACTATAAGAGTGTAATTGCGAGAAATTAGCTGCTAAAATTCTAAAATGGAGTTTCAAGGTTACCCAAACCTTTAACTAGGGAGCATATGATACCAGAAGTAAAGGATATCATTGTGTTGTTACATAGACTACAGGGTAGTTCTCAAGCATTCTTTTGGGAGGACTAGATGTACTTCTTTATTCAAGTAATTCTTGAAGTGAAACAATATCTAGACTGGGCAGAGATCATAGCAGAGTTTTTACATCAAGGTTTGAGGAATTATCTGGGAGGTAAAAACTTTTACATGTCCTCATATATTTTCTATTGTTTGGCATCTACAAGAGAATGGGGAGGGTTGCCTCATGGAACCTTAGAAGAAGACATCAGAATTTATGATTATTATTCTCATTTGCAGATGTAGAAATGCTATGAAAATTAAAAAAGGGTTAACGATGTTTTCACTAGCAGAATGGTTTATGGACAGACAAGGAATATTAATAAATTGATGTTTGATGAAGATATGCAACTAATTAGCATATATGGTAGCTAAGACATTCAATTCCCCAAATTTACCTAGATTAGAGTTGGAGGTTTTGAAGATGAACCTGTGAAATTGCCCAGATATGCCCTTGACCAATTTGTGTTAATTGAATTGTGTAGGCAATTGGCTCATATAGACAAGAAATTATCAACAAAAAGGGAGTCAATTATATCTTTTCCTATGAAACTTGGTCATTATTTATGCAAATCAGTTGCTGATGCCATAAATCTGGAGGTGGATATGGGAAAATTCAATTTACAATATTATAAAGCCAGGCCTAAATTTGATAGCAAGAGTTTTGCTAAAGATTGCCTAGATTTTGGAGAAGATTTTTCACACATTCCCCAAATAGAGGACTACTGGGAAGATTTCTTAGATGAGTTTGAAGTTACAAGAAGACTTTGGTGCATGTTTTCTCTACGAGAAATAGTTACTCTTAATATGAAGATGAATATTACTGATATAATAGATGATGGGCAGAATATGATTGATCCTCAGTATGAACAGGTGAAGCAACAACATATTCCACAAGTTAATTGGAATAAGGATGAGGAAGATCAGATCGAAGTTAAGACCCTCCTTGTAATAAGAAGAACTAAAAAACGGTTAAGAGAGCAGAGGCTAGGAAAATTTTAGTTTGAAGATCTTCAACCATGTGTACCTATCAATGAACCACAACCTCTTGTAAGTTCTTCTAATCAACTTATTAATATTTGCGATGCAGGTACTTCAAAATCAATAGTTAAAAAGGGTTCTACCTCCAAGAAGTCTATGAAAACCCTTGTGAATAGTTTGCCTACCCGCACAGCCAGGTCAAAGGCTAATAGCAAGAAGAAGAAAGAATTTTTAGAAAAAGTAATTGTGGATCTGAATACTGAAGAGGATTCAGATATGATAATAAGTGATCAAGGTCCTAATTCATCAATGGCATAGGGAACTAATACAAATCATTAGGTAGGAATCATTTTGGATTCTACCTATTCAATGGTATTATAGAATACACCTTCTGAGCAGCCTACTCCTGATAAAGAAATCCTAGTCACTACACCTCGGTGGTTAGAGAAGTCAATTAATAATAAAAGGAAAATGGTTCCATTTTCTTTACCATTAGAAGAAATGGTCAGTAAGTGCCTAGAGAAAACTGCAAAATCTAAAAAGATAAAAATCACTTCAAGGGTAGACATCAATCCCAATACAAGAACATAGTGATGTATGAATGTTAGTCTGCCTTAAATGTTTTCTGGTTAAAAGTGTATTCAAATGTTAGTGTAGTCCTTATTCATTGAAGATATCTAAAGGGAATTGTACCTTATTTCAGAGGGAAATTATTTATGATAATTTACCCAATTGTTGTTTACTTATTTGTTCTGGAAACAATGGGTTATAGAGTCCAAATAAGATATTATTAGATCAGGACAAATCTATTAGCCAACAAGACTTCAACAAATTTCCCAGACTCCGATTGACTACCTCTATTTGCCCATCCATTTGAGGATGATAGGCACTACTAAACTGTAACTTGGTCCCCATCTTCTTCCAGAAAGTCCTCTAGAAATGACTGAGGAATTTATTATCCCTATCAGATGTAATATTCTTCCGAACACCATGTAGTCAAACAACTTCTAAAGGAAAATAACTTTGCTGCCCTTGTTGCATCACTAGTTTTCTTACAGGCAATAAAATGAACCATCTTGGAGAACCTATTAACAACTACAAAAATGGAGTCATTACGTCATTGAGTATGTGGAAGTCCCAACACAAAGCCCATTCTCAAATCTATCCTTGGTGTAGTTGGTACTGGTAATGGCATATACAACCCTATATTTTGTGAATGTCCCTTAGCCACTTGGTAGATCCTACACCTTGTTACATAACTAGCTATATCCCTTTTCATCTTTGGCCAGTAATATTTATCTTCTATCAACATTATTGTCTTGTCCTTGCCAAAATGTCTAGCCAACCCACTACTATGAAATTCTCTGATAATGTTTTCCCTCATAGAGCCAGCTGGTGTGCATAGTTGTTTTCCTTTAAATAGATACCCATCTTGCATAAAATATTGACCCCTAAAGTGATCCAAGTTACCCGATACTGGTGCTTTCAATTGTTCCACAATGTCCCAAAAATCATCATCAGACTCATATAAATTTTTTATGGCATCAAAACCAATCACCTCAATGTCCATTGTGGTCAAAAATGTAACATGCCTACTTAACACATCTACAACCTGATTTTGTTTTCCAGACTTATCCTTCAACATAAAATTGTAACCCTGCAAGAAAGAGACCCACTTGGCATGCCTACTATTCAACTTTTTTCTATGCATTCAAGTATCTCAATGCAATATGATTTGTAAACAAAACAAACTCCCAGGGAACTAGATAATGTCTCCAATCCCTCAATGCTTGAACAATTGCATAAATTACAAACCATAAGTAGAATAATTCTTTCTCACTTCATTCATCTTTTCGCTAAAGAAAGCTATAGTTTTTCTAGCTTGGCTAAGCACAACACCTATTCTGATATGAGAGGCATCACATTCTACTTCAAATACCTTATCAAAATTTGGCAATGCAAGTATAGGTGCTTTTGTTACCTTTTCCTTCAAGTATTTAGAGCTCTCCTTAGCATCCTTGGTCCATACAAACTCCCTTCCTTTGGTGCAATCTCTTATAGGAGCTACAATACTACTAAAATTTCAAATGAACTTTCGATAGAAAGTGGCCAAGCCATGAAATATTTTTACCTATGTGATGTTGCTTGGACTAAGCCATTCTAGAATTGTTCTAACCTTTTCTAGATCCATTCTAACACCATCTTTAGAAATGACAAAGCTTAAAAAAACCAAATTGTTCTACATGAACATACACTTCTTCAAATTGGCATAGAGCTTCTCCTTAACACACCAAAGATGATCTTTTTTTTTGCTATTATGAAATAGCAAAATATCATCAAAATAAACTACCACAAACTTACCAATGTAAGGTCATAGTATAGTGTTCATCAATCTCATAAATGTGCTAGGTGCATTTGATAACTCAAATGGCATAACCATCCACTCATATAATCCGTCTTTGGTCTTAAAGGTTGTCTTCCACTCATCCCCTTCTTAGATCTAGATTTGGAGGTAGCCACTTCATATGTCGATCTTGCTGAAATATTTGGCCCCTGCAAGGACATCCATCATGTCCTCCATACGAGGTATAGGAAACTAATACTTGATGGTACTCTTATTTATTGCTCTGTTATCATTGCACATCCTCCATGTTTCATCTTTTTTTAAGGTCAAGAATGTAGGTACATCACATGGGCTCATGATCTCTCTCACCACACCTTTACTTATTAGTTCTATTACTTATTTATTCAACTTTGCCTATTGTGTTGGATTCATCCTATAAGCTACTTGGTTGGGTAGACTTGCTCCTAGAATCAAATCAATATGATGTTGAATATCTCTCTTTGGCGGTAGATCATCAAGTAATTCATCAGGCACAACATGAACAAATTCTTTCAATAGTTCTGCTACTTCTGGGGGAACTGAAATGTCTTCCTCTTCACCTTTTTTCACTACTAATGTATAACAACACCCTAACACCTTCATTTATTTAACAATATCTCTTTCAAACAACATGGTCCCACCTTTTCTTTCATCCTTGAGAGGCAACAAAATCATCTTAGATCCATCTTTCCAAAAGGTGTATGTGTTTTTCTCTCCATCATGCATAACTTTTCTATCATATTGCCATGGCCTTCCCAATAACACATGACATGTATCCATTGGGACAACATCACACCATATCTCATCCTGGTAGATCTTCCCTATGGTAAACTTAATTAGGCATCTTTTATCAACACTGACTTCATTTCCATTTTTAAACAATGAAATGCAGTATGGATGAGGATGTTTTTCATAGTGTAATTTCAATTTGTCTACCATTTCTTTAGAAACCATATTTTCACAACTACCTCCATCAACAATAACTTGATATACCTTGCCACTCAAAGTGCATTTGGTTCTAAAGATATTGGTTCGAAGCAATGAAACAACAGAGCTTTTGGCTTGTGTTTTCTCCTTCTCTGGAATCACCATTGCTTTTCTCATCATGAGACTTTCTCCCACATCTGGTGGAACCTCATCTTCTTTTCCTCTATCATAGATTTCTATTCAAAAAAATTTCTCATGTCATTCAACTAGTCTATCAACTCCTCTGGTTTAAAACTACCTACATAATCTGAATCATCTACCTTAACCCCTTCATTTTTCCCTTCTAATGCCCTGATCATCCTCTCTTCAAAACTCATGCCTTCTAATTCTTCTTCTTCATGTTCTATATCTTGATCTGCACCTCCTCGACCTATCTCTTCATCAGATTCATCTCCTCCTCTACCCAGTCTTTGGTTTTCCATCTGTGTTGTAAGTTCTGCTACTTGCCTTTGCAGATTTTGCATTTCTCTATGCATCTAGGAAAGACCGCCTCTTTCTCTTCTTCTCCCTACCATGTTCCTACTTTGATACTAGATGATGTAGCCAACGACATACACTCAATAGAATTGTGCCATTAATCATGTGTGAGAGCCAAAGATTTGAAAAATTAGAAAATAGAAAACTTCTATCCACCAACTCTACTGCTACAATGAGAGAAAACTCTCTTATATCCAAGAAAACAAAAAAATAAAAAAATTACATCTTTCGGTAGATTTCAACAATTGTTAGATTTTACCATTTTAGGTAATTTTACATGCATATCTTGAAAATCCAATTTTTTCCCAAAAACTTCTTAAAATGAAGCTAGGACGAAAAGCCAACTAACATCCTAAATATGAAACATGAGTTTCAAGTTATTAAAAAAAAAAGTTTTAAATAGGAAAAAACACTAAATTGTCATTTTGAGGGCCAAAATGAAAGGTTCAAGCCCCGAAAAAGTGTCAAAATGGGGTCCAACCAACTAGGGTGGGTTGGGAATCCGTATGCCACCTTATAACACATCCACCTATAATATTTTAGCCCAAACCTACATCCGAGTCAAAAGTTATGACCTCCGGGCATCACTATTTCAAAAAAGACATTAAAATATATTACTCTATAGGCACTTCATATTGATAGATATCTTAACATCTTTTAGAGGAAGAGCTTAACCACCTTTATTGAGGCATCTTTTAGTTAAGTGTATTAAAGATATCTATACTAATTTTAAACAATATAATTTGGATATAATTTGGTGTTAAAAGGTGATAATACATGTGAATCTTACAATGTTTTTGTCATCTATACTCACCATATATAATTTAATTGTCTTTTTACACAAATACTATTGCAATGAGTTTGCACTTATCTTGTTATTAATCTATTGATTGCAAACCAATCAAAACACAAGATTATTTTTCTTGTGAGGCAAATTTGATTTAAATTTGTACTTTTCCTATGTTAATATGATATTTTTTAACAAAAAATTATGAAAAAATGATTTATCTATATTGTGATTGGCTTAAAAAAAATGACCTCTTCTCTATGGATTGTCTAAGAGTGCAACAAAAAGCTATAAATATGGAGATAATTTTGGTTTGAGGGGAGGATGTGGATGTGGTAAGTAAACAAATTATGAACATAAATTTTGTCTTCATCAATTTTGGTGAATTTAATTTTTTGATTCATTAGCTAGACGTAAAAATTACTTTTTGTCAAAAGGACAAAGTTATAATATTAATAATAGTATTAAAAACTACACATTTTATTTTATGAAATTAGATTTTTTTGGGATTTCAATTTTGTATATTTGTGTTATTTAATAAGCTTTGTAAAGTTTAGTTTTATAGCCAAGTAAATATTTTAGTGTTATTTTATTTTTACCAAATTAAATTATTTTTGAGATTTCAATTTTATTTATCCAAAACATTTCAAAATGAGTTCACATAATTTTTTCCTTATAAATTTAGTTTTTGAAATATAATAGTTACAAATTTGAAATGATAAACATTTTTTTATTTTAGAAAAATTTCTTACTAAACCACAATATTAGATTAATTAAAATAATGTTCTCTAAAAGTACTTACTATTATTACTTAATATAAATATGTTATTATTATATTATGTAATTATTCTTCAAACTTACAATATTTTAATGCATTTTAAATTGTAATAGTATTCAATATTATTGCATCTTAATATGTTAGATAGACATTTCAAATCTCTCCACACCCAACTAGGGTTAGGGTTCTACACATTTTATTTTATGAAATTATATTATTTTGGGGATTTCAAATTTATCTACTCAAGAGTTAAAAATCGAGGATTTCAATTTTATTTAGTCAAAAGTTTAAAATCTAGTATCACCAAAAATATTTCACCATATTATTACATTTTTTACTTTATTTTTCAAACTTACAATATTTTAATACATTTTTAATTATAAAAGTATTAGTATTATTACATTTTAAAGAAATATTTGTGTTATTTAATAGGCTCATTAAAATTTAGTTTTATAGTTAAGGAAATAATTTAGTCCTAGATTATTTTTCAGATTTCAATTTTATTTAGTCAAGATATTTCAACACTCTTCAAAAATTAATTTTTCAATAAAGGGAATGCAATTTGTGTATACAACCAATACCTAATCAACAAAAAAAAATTACAACTAAACAAATACTATACACAACCAATAGCTAATCAACAAACAAATTTACAACTAAACAAATACTATAATAACAACACTACAAGCTAGTTACTAATCACTACGTGAGACTCGTTAAATAGAAAAATATTGTAATCTTTTAAGCACCATAATAACTGTGTCGGGCAGCGATAAATAGAAGAAAACAAGTATATTAACTTCCCTGTGACCAAAATGAATGAAGCATGGCAGACACTTCCCAAGTTGAAAAACTGTCATAGCTCAAACACTAAATGTTGTCTAATAGCAAATGACTAAAGATTCTGAAACAGGCAATTGTAACCACAGAAAAATAGAAAACACCACTTGCAAAAAATATAAAGCTGACACTCAACAGTAAAATAAATATAATATATAGCAGCACATATAATTAAAGTGAGCAACCTCCAGCAGAAATAAAAACTCCATAGACAGCTTTGAATTTTGGTGACCGAAACATATAATTAATGTTACTTGCTGAAAATTGCAGCGTCTTACGCTGTTTTTTTTTTCTGTCTTTTTCACATATAAAAGAACAATACAACGAATTTTATTTAAAAACTATTATTTAACCACTATTAGACCAAAAAAATGACTGTTAACTATAGTTGCGTGGTCAGCACCATTCAACTATAGTTAACATCGCCAAACATTATTCAAGATTATTCAAGATTTAATAAAACATCATACAGAACTGTACTTGCGCTTTAATGTCGATATGTAATGGGCATCCTGCAGGTCTTTAAATAAAGTAAATGGCGTAGTGATATCGATCTTATAACCGTTGTAAACATTTGTCCATTTTACACAAAAAGCGATGAATGCATCTTTGAGTATCTCTCCATCACACTGCGCAATAAATTTAAAGATGGATGTGAAGTTACCAAAAATGTATCAAAAATGGTAATTTTAGAAAGTTGGTAAAATGTACCAAACAGGGTAATTTTCATTTTTGAAAATGTCAGCCAAGATTTCCAAACAAAAATAATATAAATTTCTATAAGCATGAGTACAAAAATCTAGATATTCAAGAGATAATGAAAAAGTACAATGAGCCCTGGATATATAGGAAAAGAGGAGGAGGTAGGAAGTAGGACTGAACTACTGAGTACCCCAACAAGCATGCAACACTTTTCTATCTCTCATAACATGTGTGAGGGCAAGTGGCAAGTCAAAAGGAAAGAGGTGTCTCACATATGTAAATACACATGTCGAAATGAGAAAACCTCCTAAAAGACTAAGTAAACTTAAGCCTATGTGTGAATAGGTCAAACCTTCAAAAAGGCAATACCTAAACTAGTTAGATAATGACACTATTTACACTAATACCCCCCCTTAAGTGAAACTTAGGGAGAATACAAAGATGGGTCCTGGCTACTAGGCCTTGCTAGGTACCCATGTAGAAAAACATTTCTCATAATGTGGAGAAAGAAAGGAAACCATGTGGAAAAAAAACTTTCCTCTAAAAGAGAAATTATACAAAAATAAATGTACAAGGGAAATAAAAAGATAGAAGGCGGACTCATGACCCCCCCAAGAACTACTTCTATGAAAAAAAGTACAAGTAAAATTCCCCCCATAAGAGAGAAAGAGAGAGACTAGAGAGCCCCCCATAAGATGATGGATCCTGCAGTGCTGAGTGATGCTTGATGAAGAATGTTGAAAGTGATCTGGAAATGTCGAACAACATGTCTTCCTTGTGGAAGGAGGAAAATTGCAAAAAGGTGCATGCATAATATTATCCCACATGAGAAGAACATAAGTATCTGAATGTTGCACATAATTCAGAGACTGTAATGAAATATCTCGAAGCTGTAGTGAAACCATTGGTGGAATCATAACAGATCAGGAGATAGAGGAACAACAACCGCCAAGGTGATAATAGCATGACTATCATGAAGAGTGTTTACCAACTCTATAAAATGTGTCTCACTAAACAAGTCTGATATGCCTGCCAAGTAGTCATCCAAATCAATTACATCAGTAAAACATATGTTTTGATCCTGTTGTCCTGAATCATGAGAAACCAAAGATGATGGAACAATCAAAGCTAAAGAAGTAGGAGATGAAGGAGAGAGAATATCAGTAGATGTGGGAACTGGTGAGGAGGATAGAACTCCAAGGTGCAAGCAACCAAACTAGGTATCCTTCTGAAGGCTGAAGGTATTAGTGTCATCTATACTCAAACCATCATAAAAGTTGGTAGAGCCGAAGAAAGAAAAAGAATACACCCTAGAACCATGATCAACATGTCATGTAGCAATGATGTCTCTACTCTGTAAATCTCTGATAATCACCAAAGTGGATGTGAAGTGAACTATTTTCCCTATGCCACTATGTGTGATCCAATAAATGGAAAGGAGATTGGTAGACAAAGAAGCAACAGAAAAGTACATCATTAAATGTTCCTTTACTAATATCAATAGATAGTTTTCCGTAAGAATTCTTATATGTGTTATTCCCCATAAGAATTCAAGGGAACGAACATGGCTCATAGGTAGAAAATAACTCTTTTTAGGAAACCATATCATGTGATGACCCTAGATCAAGAAGCCACTTATGTGATATAGGTTTTGCGGAAGCAAGAAGTGTCATACCCTTGTTATTTCCTTTATGTGAATCTATGGATGATGTAGATGCATAATTAGAAAAACCACTTGCCTTGAGTTTGGACAATTCAAGTTGAGTTTGTTGAAGAATTTTCTTTAACTCATCATTATCTTTTTGAAAGCATCTATTTCTTCATGACCAAGTTTCTAATAGTAAGCACATGTGGGCCTCTCCTTCAAACTTTTACCTTTTGAGGATGAAGATGAAATAGACAGTGATTTAGTTTTTGTGCCTTTAGCTTGATACTTATGTTGTTTCTTTGACATAATTGGTGATTTAGTTGCAACAAGAGCTTTGAACTTTGAAGTCTTCATTGTACCCATTTGAATTATTTTACGTTGCTCTGTAAGAGAAACAACAAAATGTGAAAGTGAAGGCATAGTGAAGCATGTACCAAGAGTTTCCTTTGTTGCATGAAAAGTTGAAACAAACACTGCATACATAGGACCTAACTTTGACAAGACACTTAGAACCAATTGTTCATCTTGTTTTTCAACTCCACATTGTTTGAGTTGAAACCTTAGCAAATGTAGTTTAGTGAAGAAATCTTGAATTGTGTTAAAGTCTTGTGGATTAAGACTTACATTTTCCAGTTGATGTCCTCTCATTACATCTTGTTTGTAAAACAAAGATTTGAATGTTGTCCATATAACATTCGGTGTTGTGGCTGAAGCAAGGTGAAAGAGAAGGTCTGCACAATGTACCATAGGCTTCATCATTCCTATTAAACCATTTACATTTTTTTTCAACAACTTATGGTTCAAGTTCCAAACCCATAGTGACCTGATGCAATCCTAGTTTCTTGAGTATTATCTCCATTGGTTGCTTCCATTCATAGTAGTTAAATGGAGTTAGGATTAGGTCCATTTTATAAAAAAAAGAATAAAACACAAGATAACCCCTTGATTAGTTTTTGATCCCCACTTGTTTTGGCACTTTATAGGTTTAGTGCATGAGTAAAATGTAAAAAATAGGGTCAGTTTGGCAATTATATGAGTGCAATTTGAACCTACTTAACTTTGGATGGAAAATTTGGCACTTTAAGAAGTCCCAATTTGTAATTTACTTTTACAATAACTATAAACAATATTTTCCAATAGAGAAACAAAACTTTACAATTTAATAACAACTTTGTGCCATAGATCAAAGATTGCAATGATATGATTAGAAACTACTCTTGGAACAAGTCATAAAAAAGAGAGTCCCAAACGAGACTGTGGAATGAAAGCCCGATTTGAGGGCTGAGTGACTGACTGGAAGCTAAAATGGATGTGAGGAGGCTGATGTGGGCTGAAGAAGAGTCTGATTGGGACTCATGAATTGTTGATGAGGCGTTAGAGTCAGAAAATTTCACCCATAAACCACTATATCCTGTAGAGAGTCAGTTGCAGAGGTCTGTGTGTAGAGGTTGAGGGCCATAGATGTGGTTGACCATGAGCTTTTGAAAGAGATTAAACCTTTCAAACAAAACAACAACCATATCAAAAGCATCTGCGAACAAAGACTACAGGAATCTGCAAAAAACTATGGCGTCCTAGAGGAATCTGATGACCAAAGATTTCAAACCAAGCAATTTTAAGGGAGCTTCCTTTCGATGGTGACTTCTCCAAAAAAAACTATCAGGAAAATAGCCTCAAGGAAGCAACATGTGCCCTCTTTGAGGTAAATGGCATATGAAGAAACACACGCAGTAAACCAACATAGAAAAAGTCAAACTCCTCTAATAGACAACGTCCTTGATAAGAAATCAATGATAAGACAGTTATTGAATGAAGATCTTGCAGAGTGTGATCACATAGGAGAGGCGATAGGGAAATAAGCGCAAAAGGATAAGATTGCTCTGAACAAAGGGCCGAAAAGAGCAACAAAATAAAGTTGGCAAATCTCTGAGTACCACGAACCAGGACTCCTAGAAGATAAAGAGGAAACGGTAGGATAATGCTGGTCTGCAGATAACTTCTATGGCAACCACAACCATAAACTACTCTTGGAACAAGTCATAAAAAAGAGAGTCCCAAACGAGACTGTGGAATGAAAGCCCGATTTGAGGGCTGAGTGACTGACTGGAAGCTGAAATGGATGTGAGGAGGCTGATGTGGGCTGAAGAAGAGTCTGATTGGGACTCATGAATTGTTGATGAGGCGTTAGAGTCAAAAAATTTCACCCATAAACCACTATATCCTGTAGAGAGTCAGTTGCAGAGGTCTGTGTGTAGAGGTTGAGGGCCATAGATGTGGTTGACCATGAGCTTTTGAAAGAGATTAAACCTTTCAAACAAAACAACAACCATATCAAAAGCATCTGCGAACAAAGACTACAAGAATCTGCAAAAAACTATGGCGTCCTAGAGGAATCTGATGACCAAAGATTTCAAACCAAGCAATTTTGAGGGAGCTTCCTTTCGATGGTGACTTCTCCAAAAAAAACTATCAGGAAAATAGCCTCAAGGAAGCAACATGTGCCCTCTTTGAGGTAAATGGCATATGAAGAAACACGCGCAGTAAACCAACATAGAAAAAGTCAAACTCCTCTAATAGACAATGTCCTTGATAAGAAATCAATGATAAGACAGTTATTGAATGAAGATCTTGCAGAGTGTGATCACATAGGAGAGGCGATAGGGAAATAAGCGCAACAGGATAAGATTGCTCTGAACAAAGGGCCGAAAAGAGCAACAAAATAAAGTTGGCAAATCTCTGAGTACCACGAACCAGGACTCCTAGAAGATAAAGAGGAAATGGTAGGATAATGCTGGTCTGCAGATAACTTCTCCTATCGGCAGTGGACACGTTGCCTCACATTCTCGCTCTCATATGGACTGGCAGAGTACCCTTTTCTTCAGTTGTGCGGCTGACGTGAGCGCCTTTATGTCTCCGCCAGCTCTCTCTTCATTTATGTCATCCTTCAGGGTTCTTTCTTGTTTGGTTCCCTTCTGTGTGTTTTCCTCGCTCTGCCACTTTATTTTTCTCTTCGTGTTGCCCGTTTCGTCTTCATTTGATGATGGCAGATACGCGTTTGAACCAGAGGTTGTTTTTTCCTGCCCTCGACTAGGAACCGGAGATACGGGGGCAGGTGAAGGTGATTGATCTTATGACGCTTATAGACTCTGACTGCACTCTTATCCAGTTTGTTGTTCAGAATATCGTGGGTCATGCCTGGATTAGAGGTTTTGAAGGCCGTGTGTTGAACTTCTCAGACATAGTCTCACATCTCCTTTCCAACATAATGGACCTGGTCATGGATGGTGATTATGTGCATTCCTTGGCGGCAGGATTATTCTTCAAGAATATTTATACTGTGGAGCGTTGGGAGGCGGCAGTGTCTAACTATCGTATGGATCAAGGTGATGCCCTGATTGGTGGGCTATTCAATCTGACAACTCTACGGAATTCTCCTCCATAGCAGGTTATTTACAGAGCTCTTCAGTCCAGCATCAAATCCTTATGTGGTGAGGATCTGGAGGATGCCCTACGAGCCTACTGTTTTCTCTTTTCCAAGAAAAAATGCGAGCGAATTAGGGACGTGTTCATGGCTATTCATTTTCTCAGAGTCCATGCATCTGACATGGCTCCGGGGATGCCTTACTATGCCTTGGCGGATTTGGATGATGGGGGTCAGTCAGCGGCCACAGTGGATATGGAGGCAAGGGATCTACCGAAGGCTCCGCCAGCGGCTTAAGCTTCGTTTACTATTCTCTGTCCTCCCTAGAGCTCGTGAACAGATGGTGGTAGCTGGTTTGCTTGTGGCTCGGTTTTCAGATGGTGTCCTCTATTTTGCTGATGCAGATGGCTGCGATACGGGTTTGACCTCATGACCTCTGTGTTCGGGGGTGGTAGTTTCTGCGTGATTTTGTTTGTTTTTAACTGTTTTCTCTGGTCCATTAAGGGACTTATTTCTGTGATGTTATGTTTCATTAGGCCTGTATATGGCCTTTTTGGTCACTTTTCATGATTACCAGACTCGGCGTTTGCCCTATTATCTGTAATCTCTTTTTATCTTTCAATATCTATGGGTGTTTACACCTTTTTCTGTTAAAAAAAAAAAAACCACAATGTTGATGAAGAACCGCTAGGTGACTAGACACAGTCGAGAGGCCAAAAAAGAGTGAAATCTTGACAAGGCTAGTGTTGAAACTGCTTAGATTTGAGACAAATTGTATTTGCACAACTCTAATACCATGAAAATGTCAGCCAAGATCTACAAACAAAAGCAATATAAACTTCTACATACTTCTCCAAAGCATGAGCACAAAAAGCCAAATAGATATTCAAGAGATAATGAAAAAGTACAATGAGCCTTGCATATATAGGCAAAGAGGAGGAGGTAGGACTGAACTACTGACAACCCCTATAAGTATGCAACACTTTTCTAACTCACATGACATGTGTGAGAGTAAGTGGTAAGTCAAAAGGAAAGAGGTGTCTCACATGTATGAGTACACATGTCGAAATGAAATAAACTCCTAAAAGATTAAGTAAACTTAAGCCTATGTGTGAATAGGTCAAACCTTCAAAGAGGTAATATCTAAATTAGTTAGATAATGACACTATTTACACTAACAATTTTTGAATAAATTTGGCATTTATTTTCAGTTGTAGAAGGATGCAATTTTATATTGTGAAGTTTGGTTACATCAATTTACTTTCTCAATTAAATAAATTACTTTTGGGATTGAATTAATATATTTTACATAGTTCATTATTATTTACTAATTTATATCTTCAAGTAAGAATTAATATCATTTATTTATTACATTATAATTTAGATTATATTCTGTTGTGCATTTTATTTACTTAAGAAAAAATCCTAATTTGATAAATAAATATTTATTATTTAGCTTTTAAAAACATTATTCCATTTACGATATATTTGAATAGTAGGGTTAATAAGTAATCAATCTTACTTATTTTATAGAAATTAACCTATTGTGTTTTTATACGTTCTCGGAATAAAGAGGAGTTACTTTTGGTATTAAAGCATAGAGAATATTTTACACTCACGTCTGTATATTTTTCTTGGATAGAAATATCACTTCAAACATTCATTCCACACAATCAAAGTAATTCCAATGAACTAAATAAGCCTATTATTTGTACATAATTTTAGCCCTATGTTCAAGGTAGTTTCTTTTTTATATTAATTTTGTATTTGGCATATATTTTACAAGGTTGTATAGGCCATTACTAGTACCAACTGAACCATGGGCTGATTTAAGTATGGACTTTGTGTTAGGGCTTCCAAACACACAATGAGGTAATGATTCCATTTTTGTTGTTGTTGATAGGTTCTCTAAGACAGCCCATTTTATTGCCTATAAGGAAAGTAGTGATGAAAAGTCCATACCTCATTGTGTGTTCAGCATCCCTAACACAAAGTCCACACTTAAATTAGCGAATGGTTCAGTAGGTACTAGTAATGGAATATACAACCTTGTATATGGTGAATTTGTCCTTTAGCCATCTAACAAATTCTACAAGTATGAATTTTCCTATAAGATAAAAACAAATTTTGGTCTCTATTTGTATGGACCTCACCTCTTTCTGTATATAACATCACTAATCGTATCTCCAACTCGTAGTTACACCAAGTCTAAAGCCATTCACTAATCCTATGGGAACCCTCTCCCTTCACAGATAAACCATCACTAAGTTACCTTCAGTGAATACTAGATGTCACCAAATCTAACCATCTCTAAACAACTCAAAACCTATGGCCCTAATAAACCATTTGACATATATTTTACAAGGTTTTATATGCCATTACTGGTACCTACTAAACCATGGGTTGATTTAAGTATGGACTTTGTGTTAGGGTTGCCAAACACACAACAAGGTAATGATTCCATTTTGTTGTTGTTGATAGGTTCTCAAAGATGGCCCATTTTATTGCCTATAAGAAAACTAGTGATGCAAATTTCATACCTCACTGTGTGTTTGGCAACCCAAACACAAAGTCCATACTTAAATTGGCCCATGGTTTAGTACGTACTATTAATGGCATTTACAACCTTGCATTTTGTGAATGTCCTTTAGCCATCTAAGAAATTCTACCACTATGAATTTTCCTATAAGATAAAAACAAATTTTGGTCTCTATTAATATGGACCTCACCTCTTTCTGTATATAACATCACTAATCATGTCTGCAATTGGTAGTTGCACCAAATCTAAAGCCATTCACTGATCCCATGGGAAACCTCTCCCTTCTCAGATAAACCATCACTAAGTCACCTTTAGACAATAACATACATCTAGTATTCACTGAAGGTGACTTAGTGAAGGTTTATCTGAGAAGGGAGAGGTTTCCCATAGGGTTAGTGAATGGCTTTAGATTTGGTGCAGATACCAATTGGAGATAGGATTAGTGATGTCATACACAGAAAGAGGTGAGGTCCATGGTAATAGAGACCAAAAATTGTTTTTATCTTTTAAAAAAAATCATATTAGTAGAATTTGTTAGATAGGTAAAAGACATTCACAAAATACGAGATTGTATATGCCATTACCAGTACCTACTAAAACATGGGCCCATTTAAGTATGGACTTTGTGTTAGGGATGCCAAACACACAACAAGGTATGGAATTTTCATCACAAGGTTGATTAAATGAGCCCATCTAATCATGTCTCCAATTGGTAGCTACACAAAAACTAAAGCCATTCACTAATATATTAGAGCTTGGTGATGGTTTATCTGAGAAGGGAGTTGATTATCTAAAAAAGGTGACATCTAGTATTCACTGAATGTTTGGTGTTGTTTAGAGATGGTTAGATTTGGTGACATAGGTTTGGCCTAATACTATATGCTTCCAAACTCTAAATTAACCTATGCTTAATTACTTCTTACGTATTCCAATATAGGTATAAGTACTTTTTCTCCTCTTTATAATCATTTTTTCAAGAGTTAGTATAATGTTTATAAAACAATAGAAAATTAGATTATGGCTGCATTTTGGTTTACATAAAGAGTTGTTTTCATTCAAAAAACAATATTCATAAAAAATTATAAAATAATTGGTGTGTAGCACCAATATTAAACTTTATAAAAGATAGTGGTTGTTATTGTTACCAGGGAGTAGTGTTATTTTCTAGAAAAACCCTAAAACAAATAGAGAATATTTTACAGTCACTTCTGCATATTTTTCTTGGATAGAGATATCACTTCAAACATTCATTCCACAAGGTCAAAGTAATTCTAATGAAGTAAATAAGCCTATTATTTTTACATAGTTTTAACCCTACGTTCAAGGTAGTTCCTTTTTATATTAATTTTATTAAATATCTAGTATATGTTCTATGATTGAATACTATACTAGTACCTACTAAACCATGGGCTGATTTAAGTATGGAGTTTGTGTTAGGGCTGCCAAACACACAATGAGGTATGGACTGTTCATCACTACTTTCTTTAGTTTTCTTATAGGAAATAAAATGGGCCATCTTAGAGAACCTATCAACAACAATAAAATGGAATCATTACCTCATTGTGTGTTTGGATACCCTAACACAAAATCCATACTTAAATCGGCCCATGGTTTAGTAGATACTGGTAATGGCATATGCAACCTTGTATTTTTTGAATGTCCTTTAGCCGTCTAACAAATTCTACACCTTGTCACATATCTTGTTATGTCTCTTTTCATCTTATAGGAAAATTCAGCTTATGCATTCCCTATTAGATGTGATGCATTTTTGGAAAATTCATCTTATGAAAACTAGTCATGCATTACCTTGTTGTGTGTTTGGCAACCCTAACATAAAGTCCATACTTAAAAAGGCCCATGGTTCATTAAGTAATTGTAATGGCATATACAACCTTGTATTTTGTGAATGTCCTTTAGCCATCTAACAAAATCTACTAGTGAATGGAATTACCTTGTTGTGTGTTTGGAAGCCCTAACACAAAGTCCATACTTAAATCGGGCCATGGTTTAGTAGGTACTAGTAATGGCATATACAACCTTATATTTTGTGAATGTCCTTTAGCCATCTAACAAATTCTACACCTTGTCACATATCTTGTTATGTCTCTTTTCATCTTATAGGAAATAGGATTAGTAATTATGGAAAAGCATACATAGAACATATTTAGCAATTATAGAAAGAGGTTAGGTAGAAGCTCCAAGAAAGTAATGACAAGAATAAAAGTATAGTAGATGTTGGTAGAAGACATCTAGTTTTTACTAAAGGTGAATTAGTGATGGTTTATCTAAGAAGGGAGAGGTTTCCAATAGGATTAGTGAATGTCATATACAACTACCTCATATATTTTCTTGTCAAATGATTAGTCATTATTTTCTAAAAGAAATTTACAATTTAATAGAAGTTTGTATATGGCTAAAGGACATTCACAAAATACAAGGTTGTATATGCCATTACTAATACCTACTAAACAATGGGCCCATTATATTTGGTACCTAGACATCACCTTTAGATAAACCAAATCTATGGCCCTTATAGGATTACGAAAAAAAAAATGAAAATGCTTATGAAGTAGATTTACTAGAGTAGTTAGACATTTCTCCTATGTTTAATGTTTTTGATTTATATTCTTTTTGTGGTGATGGTATTGATGAATATAGTGAGGCTGATGTAGATTGTAAACAATGGATTGCAAGAGAGAAAAGGGAAAAGATTGCATAGATTTTGGACAAGCAGACCATAGACACACAATAGGGTTAATACAACAAGTTTCTTGTATAGTGGGAAGGTCTAAGACAACTAGATAATACATGGATTCTAGAATTGGAAGTGAAGAAGCTAGATCTAGACAAGTGACACAAGTTCTAGTAAAACAATTTGCAAGAGCTGCATTCTTTTCAACTAGAGTAGAATGATGTAGGAACATCTGGAGGTCCTATGTTTTGACCCAGGGGTCCATTGGAGTTAAAATATGCCAAGACCCACTAGATCTCACCTTCAAATAAACCATCACTAAGCCCTTCCCAGATAAACTTCTCCCAATTTAAGTATGGACTTTGTGTTAGGGTTGCCAAACAAACAAAGAGTTAAGGCCATTTATTTCTAAAATTTGATAGATGGCTAAATTTTATTCACAAAATATAAGGTTGTATATATGAGGTAGCTGTATAGATGTCATATATAGAAAGAGGTGAGGTAGAAGCTCCAAGAAAGTACTAACAAAAGTAAAAGTACAGTAGAGGTTTCCCATAAAAGACATCTAGTAT
The DNA here is from genome assembly GCA_027924645.1 of Cunninghamia lanceolata. Classification (NCBI taxonomy): domain Eukaryota; kingdom Viridiplantae; phylum Streptophyta; class Pinopsida; order Cupressales; family Cupressaceae; genus Cunninghamia; species Cunninghamia lanceolata. The sequence goes on from BSBN01000413.1 coordinate 1,525,524, forward strand.
TCACTAAAGGGGACTTAGTGATGGTTTATTTGAGAAGGGAGAGGTTTCCCATAGGATTAGTGAATGTCTTTAGATTTGGTGCAGCTACTAATTGGAGAGAGGATTAGTGATGTCATATACAGAAAAAGGTGAGGTCCATACTAATAGAGGCCAAAATTTGTTTTTATCTTATAGGAAAATTCATACTAGTAGAATTTGTTAAATGGCTAAAGGGCATTCACAAAATACAAGGTTGTATATGCCATTACCAATACCTACCAAACCATGGGCCGATTTAAGTATGTACAATGAGTTGGGGCTGCCAAACACACAACAACATATGGAATTTTCATTACTAGTTTTCTTACAAGCAATAAAATGGGCTGTCTTAGAGAACCTATCAACAATAACAAAAGGGGAATCATTACCTCGTTGTGTCTTTGGAAGCCCTAACACAAAGTCCATACCTAAATTGGCCCATGGTTTAGTAGGTACTAGTAATGGCAAATATTGTCTCTTGTATTTTGTGAATGTGCTTCAGCCATCTAACAAATTCTACACCTTGTCACATATCTTTCTATGTCTCTTTTCATGTTATAGGAAATGATTCTAAGATACATTGTTGGAGAGAAACCCAGATAGTGGGACTTGACCTTACCATAATATGAATGTTCTTATAACAATTTAGGGTTCTTGGAAGCCTTAACACAAAGTTGATACTTAAATTGGCCCATGGTTCAGTAGGTACTGGTAATGGCATATACAACCTTGTATTTTTTGAATGTCCTTTAGCCACATAACAAATTCTACACCTTGTCACATATCTTATTATATCTCTTTTCATCTTATAGGAAAATTTAGTCTATGCATTCCCTATCAGATGTGATGCACTTTTGGAAAATTCAGCTTATGAAAACTAGTGATGCATTACCTCGTTGTGTGTTTTGCAGCCCTAACACAAATTCCATACTTAAATCAACCCATGGTTTAGTAGGTACTAGTAATGGCATATATAACCTTGTATTTTGTGAATTTCCTTTAGCCATCTAACAAATTCTACCAGTGTGAATTTTCCTATAATATAAAAACAAGTTTTGGTCCCTATTAGTATGGACATCACCTCTTTCTCTATATGAAATCACTAATCCTATGAAGATAGCCTTGTACAAGGTAGTTATCTTTGAAATGGTAATTTACCTCTTGATTGGTTGATCAAGAAATGGTGAGGATTCCTACTATATGGACTTTTCATCAATTTCTTAATGTAGAGTTTGAAAGCATATAGTTAAAGGTCTAACCTATGTCACCAAATCTAACCATGTCTAAACAACTCCAAACCTTCAGTGAATACTATATGTCATCTTGTCAAATAAACAACTCCCTTCTTAGATAAACAATCACTAAGCCCTAATATATTAGTGAATGGATTTAGATTTAGTGTAGGTACAAATTGGAGACATGATTACTGATGTCATAAATAGAAAGAGGTGAGGTCCATACTAATAGAGACCAAAAATTGTTTTTATCTTGTTTCACATTGTTTATGGTAGGAATTGTAAGGGTTCTTTAGATTTCATGTAGCTACCAATTCGAGATAGGGTTAGTGATCATGGAGAAGCATACATAGAACATATTCAACAATTATAGAAAGAGGTGAAGTAGAAGCTCCAAGAAAGTAATGACAAGAATAAAAGTACAATAGATGTTGGTAGAAGACATCTAGTATTCAATGAAGGTGACTTAGTGATGGTTTATCTGATAATGGAGAGGTTTCCCATCGGAACATACAACAATTTGAAATACAAGAAAATTGTCCCTTGCAGGATTATGAAAAAAATAAATGAAAATGCTTATGAGGTAGAATTACCTGAGTAGTTAGACATTTCTCCTATGTTTAATGTTTTTGATTTATATGCTTTTTCTAGTGATGATCTTGATGAATAAGGTGAGGTTGAAGTAGATTGGAAACAACAGGTTGCAAGAGAGAAAAGGGCAAAGATTGCTAAGAAAATGGGCCACATTCAACAAGATAAACCTCTTCCTTCTTAGATAAACCATCACTAAGTTACTTGTAGTGAATACTAGATGTCTTCTATCAGCATCTACTATACTTTTATTCCTGTCATTACATTCTTGGAGCTTCTACCTCACGTCTTTCTATAATTGTTAAATATGCTCTATGTATGCTTCTCCATCATCACTAATCATGTCCCCAACTGGTAGTTGCACCAAATCTAAAACACCCTTAGGATTCCTACTATAAACAATGTGAAACTTCTCCCTTAGGATTGCATAAGATATTCACCTTGAATGTGACCCATTTTCACATTCACCAATGAATACTAGACAAATGTTAAGGACAAAATCATCCCAAATGCTAAAGATAAATCTTGTCTCCAATTGCATAAGATATTCACCTTAAATATGGCCCATGATGCACACTACTGGGGTTTTAAACTATTCCACAATCTCCCAAAAATCATTGTTAGATTCATATCAGTATTTGATGCCATTGAAACCAATCACCTCATTTTTCATTGTTGTCAATAGTGTAACATGCCTACTTAAAGCATGTGCAACCTGGTTAAATTTTCATGACTTGTGCTTGAGAATAAAGTTGTATCCTTGTAAGAAAGAGACCCATTTTTCATGCCTACTATTCAATTTTTTCATGCATTCAAGTATTTCAAGGCAATATGGTCTTTAAAAAATACAAACTCATTCAGCACTAGGTAGTTCCTACAATTTCTCAATTCTTATATAGTTGCCTAAAATTCTACATCATAATTTGAATACTTCTTCCTTACCTCATTCAATTTTTTACTAAATAAGGCTATGGGTTTACCTACTTGGCTAAGTACAACTCCAATGCCCACATGTGAGGCATCACAATCCACTTCAAATACATTATCAAAATTTGGTAATGCTAAAATAGGAGCTTATCTCACCTTCTTTTTCTTTAGAAACTTAAAACCTTCCTTAACTTCCTTGGTCCACACAAATTCCCTTCCTTTGGTGCAATCTATTATGGGTGTTACAATACTGCTAATATTTCAAATGAATTTTTAGTAGAATGTGGTTAACCTATAAAAATTTCTTACCTTTGTTATGCTCCTTGGACTAGGGAATTCTATAATTCCCTTGACCTTTTCTATATCCATGTTGACACCATCCGTGGAGATGACAAACCCTACAAATACCATACTTTATTGCATGAATCTACACTTCTTTAATTTTGAATAGAGTTTCTCTTTTCTCAAGACATCTAATACGATCCTCAAGTGTTGCAAGTTCTCCTCTTTATTCTTGCTAAAAACAAAAATATCATCAAAATAAACCACCATAAATTAGCAATGTAAGGACACAATATAATATTCATAAGCCTCATGAAGGTACTGGGTGCATTAGATAACTCAAATGGCATAACCATCCACGCATATAATCCATCCATAGTGTTGAAGGTTGTATAACCATACACTCATATAATCCATCCACTCATATAATCCATCCACTCATAACCATCTAGTGATAACCACTGCCTAGATTAATTTTACCAAAGTATTTAGCCCTTGCAAGCACATCCATCATGACATCCAAATGAGGGATGGGGAATTGATACTTGATGGTGATTTTATTGATTGCCCTTCTATCTATGCACATCCTCCACATGCTATCTTTCTTTATAGTTAATAATGTGGGTACAACACATGGGCTCATATTCTCCCTCATCACACCTTTCCTTATGAGGTATGTCACTTGTCTATTGAGTTCTACATGGTTGGGAGGGCTCATTCTATAAGCTACCTAATTAGGTAGAGATGCTCCTAGTATCAAATCAATATGGTGCCAGATATCTCTCTTTAGTGGTAGACCATTAGGTAACTCATCTAGCACAACATCAACATATTCTACTAGTATATTTCTTGCTTCTACTAGTACTAGTATTTACTCACCATCTTATTTTTGCACAACTAGTGCATAAAAAAACCATATCACCTTCATTTCATTGATAGGTTCTTTTGTGGACAACATAATCTAAACCTTCCTTTCATCCTTAAGAGACAATAAAATCACTTTGGAACCTTCTTTCCAAAAAGTGTATGTATTATCTTCTCCATCACACATTACCTTCTCGTCGTATTGCCATGGCCTTCCGAACAACACATGACATGCATCCGTTGGAATGACATCACACCATATTTCATCCTTATAAGTCTTTCCTATGGAAAACTTAATTAAACACCTCTTATCAATAGTGACTTTATTTCCCTTTTTGAACCATGCAATACGATAAGAATGTGGATGTTTTCATAGTGTCGATTTAGTTTATCTACCATTTCTCTAGAAACTGTATTTTCAAAGCAGTAACTATTAATAATAACTTGGCATACCATTCCTCTTGAGGTGCACCTGGTTTGAAAAATATTGGTTCAAAGCTAAGAATCATCACATCCTTTAATTTATATTTTCTTCTTTTCTGGAATCAGCATTGCTCTTCTCATCATGAGATTCTCACCCACATCTACTAGAACTTCTCGCTCAACCCCTTCTTCATACTCAGCTTGAACCAAGTTCAACTTGGGTTGTACTCCTTGTTTCGTTTCTTGCATGTGATAGTTTGGACATTCAACTCCCCTATGACCCTCTTCACCACACCTATAACAAATGAATGTTTTTCGTGGGCCTTCCCATCCTCTACCACCATCGTAACCTCTGCCCCTATGAAATCCTCTTCCTCTTTGTTGACTTTAAGGATCTGGTTAGATATCTTTTGATTTCTCTATTCCTATTGGATGATTCTCCCTGAATATAATTCGAATCCCATTACAATGGAGATAATGTCCCTCTCCTTGCTCCTCTATTCCTTTAAAAATATTGTCTACTTTGCTTTTCTTCTACATTTAAAGATAATTGGTATGCCTCCTCAATATTGTTAAGCCTATGCATGCTCAATTCATTTTGAATAGAGAATTTTAGACCATTTACATACCTTGCAGCCATTTATTCATCATTATCTTGATGTTCCATGTGAATGGACAACTTGTAAAATTTATTTGTATAGTAGATAAGTTTTGTTTCAAAATTTTAAATCTGCAAAAAGAGCTTGCACATAGTTTATAGGCAAAAGTTTCTCTCTTAGCTTCTTCTCCATTTTGTTCCAAGTCTTGATTTTATTCTTTTCCTTTCTAGTTCTTTTCTTTTGCAAATGATCCCACCAGATCATTGCATGAACCTTTAACTTGGTGCATGCAAACTTCAGCTTCTTTTCCTTTGTCATACTCTTCCATTCAAAGAATTTCCCCATGTTGTTCAACCAATGTATTAACTCCTCTTGTTTGAGAGTTCTTGCATACTTAGAAACATCAATTTTAATCCCATCATTTTTCCCTCTAATGCTTTGAGCATCTTTTCTTCAAAAGTCAGGTGCTCTAATTGTGCTTCCTCTTTAGCTTCTACATGTTGATGTTCATCTCCTTGGCCTATTTCTTCATCAGAATCATCTCTTCCTGGTGTCAATCTATGATTGGCCATCATACCTGCAAGTTCTTCTACTTGTCTTTGTATATTTTGCATATCCCTATGCATCTTGGAAAGACTTCCTCTTCCTCTTCCTCTCCCAACCATCTTCTCACTCTAATAATAGATGATGTAACCAGACTTCACATCCTAAAATTCCTGACTATTATTATTGCAAAAGAGTTTTCAATCAAGTATGCACCCTGCTAAGCTCACAGAAACTTAGCTACCGATTGAAACATGGAAACCCTCCCAGATTGTGGGTGATCTATTTCGAGAGAGAATCTCCAAAGTGAGTTGGTTATTTCAATTTTCCTAATCTAATTGACTTGCGAGGGAAAAAGGATAGGAGGATATGCTAAAATAAATGACTAAAATATAATCTAGATGATACACAATCAGACATTACATAGTCAGACCACAGAACTTTGATCTTCACAACATTTCTTATTTTACCCAATTCATAAATGTTTTGCATGAAGTTTTGATTAAACACAACATGCAACCTGAATTAAGTAAAAAACTACATATCTTATCACAGAACCAACACAAAAACATAGGATAAATGCTTATCATAGTATTATATCAAATCAGTTCTGCAAAAAAGAGGCAAAAATGAAGGAAAACTGTTGCCCCATATCCAAAGGAATAATGAATACAATGAAATGATTACAACACTCTCAATGTGAGAGGAAGACTCTAGTATCTCTGGACTCTAATCTCTACTCTAACTGGAACTCTAATAGGACCTTCCCTCATTTTTGTAGGCTCATGTCTAAGATCAGGAGCAAGATAGAAAACAAGCTCAAACATCGAAGACCTCCAATGCAATGATGGCTATGACTTTCTCTTTTCCTATTCTTAGATGCATAGCATTTTATTTATAGTTGCATTTGTTTAGCTATGCCCATGTCTTGTGTGGGACATTTATTCAATGCAATGTTTATCCTTTTATGTATTTCAATTTGTAAATGAATAATCATAGTAGTGAAGGAAATACTTATCTCTCCTGTGAATATTCTGCAAGGCAATGAATGATCTAAAAATATTTTCTTCTCTTGAACAATTGAACTGTAATTAACACTGAAACACAATAACTATGGAAATAACTTATAATAGAAGAATGTTAACCTTCACTTTAAAAATCCATTGGTTGCACCAGCTCTGCCAATTTTGAGCTATGGTGAAAAAATGATAACATTTCTAGCGACTTCTACTATATGCTTGCCTACTAAGCATTGAATTAGTTGCCTTGAATATCCATTGGGCATTGAGTCATATTTTTCTATTCTTAAACTTAGAAAACACTACAATTCAGCTCTCCAACAGTTCAAATAGCAACATAAAACTAAAAACAAACTAAACTGAAAGCAAACTAAAAGGCCTTCATGGCCAAAAGGAGTTGTGCAACAGCACTTAGGGAAACAAAATACTGAAAACAAATGTGCATTGAGCACTTATTGACTAAAAATATCACTCTAACCTACTCTAACTAGTTGAAAACATCGATCAAATGAAACCATTGACTGATTGGGTGAAATAACTGCCTCTTCTAACCAACTAAGGATGCTTCTCATGCTTACAAACTCGCAATAAGGAGCAAAACATGAGAACACACCTTATAAATTGATGCACCATAATTTGTAGAATACAATCAAAGGTTTGAAACTCTTGATACTGTTTGGGTATACCTTTGATTGACCATGAATGGACAATTTGAATCTACTTCTCCTTGGCTACAATCTCATCCATAGGAGTACTAAAAATGCTCTGAAAGATGTTGGTCACTTCATTGTCAAATCTCTAATGGGGCATCCTCTCGAAGGCCTTGAACTGGAAGCAACAACGTGACCTATACCTTGCATGATAGCCTACCATGTGGCTTCCTCCTCTTCAGTTAATGGGTCATCGTCCTCTGTCAAGGTTGATAACAGCTTGTCAAAGCTATCGACTCCTAGTAGTCTTTTAGGCAGAGTTGGGTTAGGCTCAAAATACAACCTATTAGTCAATGAAGAACATTCTGAAACAATAATCTCTTCACCAATGAATGAAGGTAAGTGGTAAAATAACAAACTAAACTCCTTCAATATACCATCAATTTGCATAGCATCAGTTTCAAGATCCTTCGTGTCATGGATGTCCCCACTAGATTCTTCTTGAACTTGTACCTTGCCTAACTAATTCTCCTCATATTGTTTATCATTCTCATTATCCAGTGACTTGAACTTTTGATTGCTGCAAGAAATTAGTAGATTAGCAATCTCTTTGCAAGATGAACAGTCAGAGTCTTGACAATCAATCGTGAAGTTATCTTAGACAACTTGATGATTTAAGCCTGGTTGACTTGTTTGCTCATTAAGGCAAGCTGTGTTAGCCTCCTTTAGGTCAGCTTCTTCAACACATTATAATGGGAGATCCAAGGACAAACTAGATGTCTCACCCTCATAAAGAATCTGATCTGATTCAACCTTGTGCTGCATGTTAGATTCAAAAACAAAACTTCCCTTTTGTTCTTCAAACTAATCTAAGGTCTCAATCTCATCATTACCTTTATGAAATAGCAACACATAACCTTCTGCAATACCTTCTAGCTATCCCAAATTGGCTGATAAGTTTGATTTTTGCATACTGTCTTCATCACCAACATAACTGGGTAATTGATCAAACAAAAAAACTACATTATCTTCCTCTTCCTGTCTATTCTCCATTTGAACTTGAGCAACGTGTCTTTGTGATTGATGACTTTTTCCCTCAAAATTGTGCATCCTATTTTGAATCTTATAGAAAGCATTATATTTTTTTTCAACTGATTCAAAATGCATAGGGTTTAGGACTAAGCTTAAATCAACTTCCTTCACATATTCATGATGCTCATAATCAGCTAGGGCTACAACACAAATAGTAGCAACTTCTTGTTCTCTATTTGATTTCTCAGCTACAGGCCTAACATTCATGATTTCAATTGGTTTGGATTCTTGATATGGCTGAAACTAAGGACTATTGGACTAGTCTTAAACGTAGATAAGATCCCGAGTGAAATCAAAACTTCTAAAACTTAGGATTTTGATCTCCTAAGAAGCTTGTTTGCATTCAAAACCCATCTCTTGGCCTTGGGGATAATTCTCATCGCAAAAATCAGGGCTTTGCCAATTCATAAAAACCACCCTTGGGTTATAATCTCTTCTTGGGCCATGTGGATCAGTTTGGAAGGATGGCCTATTCCACTGATTGGGCTGACATGGGGCTTGGTAAGCTTTATGTTGTTGACCGATTTACCTCTTGAAATGAACAACCTCATTTGCCATGCTCTCGATTGTGTTTTTAAGCTCATGTAACCCTTGAGTTTGGATTGGAACAGTAGCTTCTTAGGTTGCAGTTGGTATTCTAGTGCTGGGACAACTAGGAAAATAGCTAAAAGGGGGGCTGCCACAGGCACAGGTGGCTAGATTTGTGGAAAAAAGGGTAAGGGAGGCCTTGGGGCTATTTTTTGTGCTTAAATAAGGTAGTTTTCTGCTCTAACAACAATCTCAAAAGCATCGGGAAGGGTAGATCCACCTAGAGCTTGAATCAAAACTGATATTTCACTATATAAATTTTAGAAATTAATCTTTACTTAGTGAAGATTATAATTTATTTGTAATTTATTACTTGGTGTATTATCCCCACACATGTTGGATAATCCACCTCTTTTATTCCTCCTACATGAATAATCTATTTTCTGTAGATTCCTCCTTAAGAGGAAACATGTGGCACACACCTTATGCAAGATGGCATATGGGAGTTACGAATAACTCCATTATTCACCTCTATTTAAGAGGTGTCTCCTCCTCTCTTTGACGTATTTCTCTTCATGGATATCTTCCTCTATTCTTCTTCTTCATCTTTTCTCATTTCTCTCATTGAGAAGCTTCTCTAATCTCTCTATAATCTTTTTAAGGCTTCTTGCCACTTGCATAACATAGGGGGTTTTTCTTTGTTTTTCCCCCTTCACAATCTTGGTCTCCATTGGTGCATGCTGGTATATTTCTCTTTTCATTTATTTATTTACTCTACATGTTTGATTAGTAGTTTGTTAATCCTTTAATCTTCTTTAGTGCACTACTAATCTCTATGTGTGAGTATTGTTGAAGGTTCTGCCATTTTCTATGTGTGGATACAGCTTGGAGACCTTTTGCAGAACCTGAGAGAAGAGAAGAAACTCTTTGCATAGTTATATTTTTTTTTTGCATGCAAATCAAAACCTAGTTTTAAAAAAAACATTTTTTCCCTCTTTGTTTGAAAAAAAAAATTGTATGATTCTGTAGCATTTCTAATTTTGTTTACAAAAAAATTGACATAGTTTGTAAAAAAATTTATAAGATTTCTGCAAAAATAAAACCTGTTTTTTTTTTCCTCTTTTAAAAAAATTTATTTGCATGTTGCAATCCTTTTAAAAAAAATTCTATATATATTTTTAAATCTACAAAGTTTAACAAAAAATATAAATAAAAATCTTTTTAATAAAAATTAAAATTTGAACACAAACCTCCATTCTTCTTGCAACATAAAAACATTCAAAACTTTTTTTAACCTTATCCAATGCATTAAAAAATCAAACCCTATTCTTTTCTTCTTCATATTTAAACAAACAAGTGTCCTTTTTAATTTTTAGTAATAACTTTCTATCATGCTGCTGATGGTTGTTTAAAATAATTATGTATTTAGAAGCCTTTTAATACATATTTTTTATTATATATTTTAAAAGTTTAAAAAACGTCTTTCAATTATATATTTTAATTCATGAAATTTATTAATATTTTTAATCTTTTTATTTAAACCATCATATGTTTTTTAAATACGCATTTTTTTAAAAAATTATCTTGGATAGTATATCAAATATTTACCTTATGAGAGCAATATTTCAATATTTTTCTATAAAGTTTCTAATCTAAGCTTTATTTATATGAAGTTTCTAATTTTTAATATTGCCTTTTCTTTATATAATAAAGCATTTATTGATTTAAATATATTTGTTTTTGCCTTTTCATTATGTCATAAGGCATTTTTTAAATTTGTCTTTTTTTAATTAGACATTTTTCTTAAAAATGATTTCAAAAAAATGTCTTTTTCATAAGGCAGATTTAAAATTCATTTTTTCGCGTCTTTAAATAAAAATATATTGCCTCTCATTTATTTAGACATTTTTTCAAGAATCTTTTCAATGGGCATTTCTTAAAAAAATTTGCCTTTTCTTATATAAATTAGGCAATTGTTTTAAAAATTCAAGCATATTTAAAATATATTTTATTTAGGCATCTTTTTTTCTTTTTTATGAGGCTTTTGTCTTTAAATATTTTACCTTTTATTTAATTGGGTATATTTTAAAGAATTGTCTTTTATTTTTATTGAGGCATTTTTTTCCTTTTAATGAGGCATTTATTTAAATGAATTTTTTTGTCTCCAGTATGGGACTTTTTTCTAAAAAAAGAATTGTCTTTTAAAGTTATTCAATGGAGACATTTTCTTAAATTTTTTGCCTTTGTTATTTGTAATAAGCTAATTTTACAAAACAAATTGCCTTTTATTTATCTAATTAGTCAATGTTAAAAAACGTAATATATTTAATACTTAATATTATTGTTGTGCACTAATCTATTTAAATAAATAGTTGAAATTTGAGAATCCTTATGTCATCATAATTTTTTATCAATTGATTCTTAGTCACAACATTTGAAATGCTCAATGGAGACCTAAACATGTTTCGTTTTTTTTTTTTTTAAATGCCTTTTGTTAGGCAATTTTTCAAAATTTCCCTATGTATTTTTTATACATGTACTTTATTATTGGATTTGATCAACCCAATAATTTTGTACTTGTTCATTCAATTATATTTCAGGGATTATCATGTAGTGGCCAATGCATGAATATCACTTTGGAATATTCTACTTATCCTATTTTTTTAAATATCAATTTTTTTAAATTTTATTTGTTAAGGTGGCTTCATTTGTGCCCCTTGATTCTCCAAGCTCATTCTATCATAGTTTCTGGTAATTTATCACTCTGCTTTTCTCTACCTAAGTCTTGATCTCATACAATATTTAAAACTAGTCTAGAGTTTCATTCTCAACTACAATTATGTTGTTTTGATAAAGGGAATCTAATATTTTATTATGCCTCATTTATCTGTTATAATTTTGGAGAAATTAAAAGCTCATTAGAGCACTAAAACCTTTAAATATTTTATGTGCAAGACACATTTGTAGTAATGTTGCATAGGGAGCTCTATTAAGTCTCATTTGAGTGTTTTTCAACCCCATGGAAAATATTTCCATCCACTTTGATGGTATGCACTTACATTTTTTATGATGAACTGATCAGTGGGGATCAAGTTCTTAAATTTTCTAAAGATAATATGGTTGTTATACCATTTTATAGGACTATTTTCAAAGTCTTTTTATATTAAAATGAAGGCACTATGGGTTTTATAACCATCTATATGACTGTTTTTCAAAGTCTGTAATATCGAATCTTCAAATGATGGCACTATGATCTTAGGACTAATTTTCAAAGTCCATTATTATTAATCTTGATATAAGTTCCCTTTACAATTCAAGAAATGATGTAGTGAGAGGAAACCTAGAACTATTATTGCTATGCCTATATATTGGCATTTTATATTTGGGTTATGAGCCATGATTTGTGCAACAACTTTTACTAGCACTCTTACTCAAGACTTAAGGTTATTTTATCTACATTGAATTACCTATGCTAACTTTTGCCTTATTGACTTAAATTTAGATTCATTTGATTCATAATTTTATTATCCACTATGCAATTTGTATCTCTTTCTATGAATATACCAATTCAAGTTTAAGAGATGATTCCAATGATGGGAAATCCATTTGTGGTTATAGTTTCTTTGATGAAATGGATTCAATATCTTGGTAGCACAAGAACCATCAATCCACTTCTCTTAGATCTAAAGGAGCTCTCTATTCAGATTTTTCAAAGACATCTATACAAGTAATTTGGTCTACAAAGGCATCTATACAATTATTTTCAAGACTACTTGAAGACTTGCCTCTATCTCAAAATAGATTCTTCACTCTTCTTCAAGCTTCTTTCTCAAATTCTATATTCTTATTCATTGTAAAGGCTTTTATGCCATTCATGTAACATGTTGTAATCATCCTTTGATGGATTTATTGTAAATCTCCCCAAGTAAAGCTTAAGGGGAGGTGTTAGAAATTAATTTTTACTTAGTGAAGATTATAATTTATTTGTAATTTATTATTTGGTGTATTATGCCCACACATGTTGGATAATCCACCTCTTTTATTCCTTTTGCAGGAATAATCTGTTTTCTATAGATTCCTCCTTAAGTGGAAACATGTGGCACACACCTTATACAAGATAGTATATGGGAGTAACGAATAACTCCATTATTCACCTCTATTTAAGAGGTGTCTCCTCCTCTCTTTGATGTATTCTTCTTCATGGATATCTTCCTCTATTCTTCTTCTTCATCATCTTTTCTCATTTATCTCATTCAGAAGCTTCTCTAATCTCTCTATAATCTTTTTAAGGCTTCTTGCCACTTGCATAACACAATGGGTTTTTCTTTGTTTTCCCCCCTTCACAATCTTGGTCTCCATTGGTGCATGCTGGTATATTTCTCTTTTCATTTATTTATTTACTCTATATGTTTGATTAGTAGTTTGTTGATCATTTAATCTTCTTTACAAGCTCTAAGATAGAATAAAAGGCATGCAGTGCTGTAGGCCTTACCATCACAGGGATTCTATCCCAAGTCTTCTGGAAGCGGTAAATGAAATCAGACATATGTTCATGCAGATGCCTCTTGATGGTACTCAACTGCTACAGAAGAGACAAAAGATTGGATTTTTCATCAAAATGTTTGTGCAATCCATCTCCTAGATCATCCCATGACGTAATTGAGCCTAGTGTGAGTCCTCAAAACCACTGCAAAGATTTTCCTTTTAGCGATGCAACCAAGAGTCTGATTGCTACGTTCTCTTGGGTGACATTATGTACTAAACACAGTGTTGCCACATCCTGGATGTGCTCAATAGTTGTAGTGTGATCTTCTCCAGTGAAATATGGTAGACCTTTGAGGGCTATAGCTGGAATGTCATCATGTTGAACAAGTTGTAATGGGCTACACCCATTAAATGCAACAAAAAGATACAGTCTAGCCATTTACTTAGAGTTGCCTAGGTGTATGATCATTTTGCCTCCAAAGGCTGTTGATACTAAAGAAAACACCTACTCCTTTAGTATGTGATTTTCTTAATGTGTTGTTCACTAGACCTGCATGCAAAACCAAAAATTTGAGTCACCAAGTATGCTGATTTTACCTCTGAAAGGATGAAAGTCTTGCTATGCATACCAAACAATAGAGAAAAAAATGTTCTTTTGGTCCCACTTGACATTTAAAAAATTGTTGTCAATCAAGTATGCACCCTGCTAACCTCATAGAAACTTAGGTACCTATTGAAACATGGAAACCCCCTAGATTGTGGGTGATCTATTTCAAGAGGGAATGTCTAGAGTGAGCTAGTTCTCCTTTTAATTTTCCTAATCTAATTGACTTGCGAAGGAAAAGGGATAGGAGGATATGCTAAAATAAATGACCGAAATATAATCTAAATGATACACAATCAGACCTTACAGTCAGACCACATAACTCTGATCTTCACAATATTTCTTATTTTACCCAATTCATAAACATTTTGCATGAAGGTTTGATTAAACATAGCATGCAACCTGAATTAAACAAAAAATTACATATCTTATCACAAAACAAAAACAAAAATAGAGGATAAATGCTTATTGCAGTGTTATATCAAATTAGTTCTGCAAAAAAGAGGCAAAAATAAGGAAAACTGTTGCTCTATATCTAAAGGAATAATGAGTACAATGAAATGAGTACAACAGTCTTAATGTGAGAGGAAAACTCTGGTATCTCTGCACTCTGATCTCTACTCTAACTAGAACTCTAATGGGACCTTTCCACATTTTTGTAGTCTCATGTCGAAGATCAGGAGCAGGATAGAATACAACCTCAAAGATTGAAGACCTCCAAGGCAATGATGGCTATGACTTTCTCTTTTCTTATTCTTAGATGCATAGAATTTTCTTTATAGTTGTATTTGTTTAGCTATGCCCATGGCTTGTGTGTGACATTCATTCAATGCAATGTTTATCCTTTTATGTATTTCAATTTGTAAATGAATAATCATTGTAGTGAATGAAATACTTATGTCTCCTATGAATGTTCTGCAATGCAATGAATGATATGAAAATTTCTTCTCTTGAACAACTAAACTGCAATTAACACTGAAATGCAATAACTATGCAAATAACTTATAACAGAAGAATGCTAACCTTCACTTTAAAAATGAACTTGTTGCACCAGCTCTACCAATTTTGAGTTGTGGTGAAAAAATGATAACAAAAAGAATATCTAGAAAACTTAGAACTATTTTCAAATTTCTTCTCATTCCATTCAATCCTGCTACAACTAAAGATAAATACCAAATTTATACAAAAACAAAAAACTGCCCTTTTTGGCAGATTTTAGCAAATTTCTAAAATTGTCATTTTGGTAACTTTCCATCCATATATGTAGAACCATGAAAATTTCCAATTATTTGAAGCTTACTAAAAAAATGACTAATCGTCAACTTTCTAATCTAATTTCAAGTAAAATTAGAAAAATAATTAGAAAAAACAACTTGGAAAATCTTGAAAAAAATATTAAAACCTCATTTTGAAGCCCTAGATTATTGGAAAACATCCCAAAAAGTGTCAAAACGATGTCCTACCAAATTTACCAATTTGGTGGGATTTTTAATAAACTCTTCAAGATGCATTTGCCCACTGACTTTTAGCTCCAACAGGCCCTCGGGTCAAAAGTTATGACATCTAGAAGTTCCTACATCATATAAATACTTATCTTTTAAATCTTGGAAGTTATCCCAAATGCCACTCCAAAGAATGGATTATAGATTCAACCCCCTTTCAACAAGTGAGAACTTCCATGAGGAATCCAATTCTTATTTAAAACCAACCATGTGTTTCATAAAATAATCGTCTCTGTTTCAAAAAACACACACATAAGTGCTTCAGAGCCATGTTCAACAAAACATGCTCAATATAAGGGCACAAACAAGCCCTAGCTAGGACAATCTTGGGTGTACATTTTGCCCCGAGTTGGACACATGTTATGTGCCCCTTCTCCAATGCTCACTACCAGTAAAATTTATAATCCTTCTCTTCAGGATTCCTTTTCTTCTTTCTCTCTTGTGTGTTCCCTTTGACATTATTTTCATGAGTTTAAATTATAACCCAAAGGGTGGTTCCAACTATAAAACCCTTTCATAAATAGCATTACAAATAACCTTTAATTGTAACTTCTTGTGAAACACACTCCAAAATGAGTGTACTTATAAATAAGGTTCTTTAACCTTTATTTTAACTTGAAAGTAACCTCTTTTTTTCCTTTATTTCTACATTTCTTCTTATTTTCTTCTATTTTGTTTTTCATTTATATATTTATTTATTTTTACTCTCTAAAGTTTTTACAAACTTTTTTTATTTAATTCACTTCTTCAGGAAAAGGTCCAATAACAATAATAAACAATGATTTGATTTTGATCTCAGAAATCCCAAACTCAATAGAAAGGCATCAAATTTCTAGTACCACATCTAAGAGATTGCTTCAAGCCATATAATAATTTTTTCAACATGTAAAATAGATTTTATTTACCTTTTATCACATAGTGCTTTGGCTATAACATATATAGTTATAACTCCAAGTCACCATGAAGGAAAGTTGTCTTCAAATCTATTTTTCAAACTTCTAAATTGTATGGTGCAGCAAGTGATAGCAAAATTCTAATGGATGTCAACTTTGCAATGAGAGAAAATATCACCATAATCTATTTCCTCAACCTAGGAATAACCCTTCATGACAAACCTTGCTTTTGTTAGGATTTTGCAAGTAAAAAAAAACCAATTCCACATAACCCAATAGAATAATAAGATGCAACAAATAACCATAATGTAAAGATCAAATGAACAATCAACAAGATAACATAAGATATACCCTTGGAAAACCCTCAAGAGGGAAAAATGTAGCTTCCAAAGGCATCCACACTCATATGTATTATTCAACAATAGAGATATTACAATACATGCCATGAGTTTCTATGAATACCTCTAAACCATCAAGCACCTCCAATGCATCCTCCATGCATCCAAGCATGAATCTACATATCACCTACCATGCTTCATAATATGTACTTACATGAGAGAACATAATACAATGACAACCTCCCACAAACCTCCAATCCACCTACAATGAATTAGTCAACCCTTACCCAAACCACTAACAATGTGCTTGCTTTTATAGACCAAGCTCACACAAATATAACTTGTGGTATTGGAAAAAATAATGTGTTCCAAAACCATGGATACACAAAACCATCGACCCACTTATTTAATGTCGGTACTATGTTTTTCCTAAAAATTAAATAATACAAATAATATCCCAATGTTACATACTACTTTTACAAGTGGCCTCCAAACAAATATCTAATGTGGTTAAACACATCAATTAAGATGCACCGCAAATAAATATTTATTTTACATGAAAAAAAAATACAATATTATGCAAGGTGTACAACACCTATTTCCCAACATTCTCCCCTTGTTTTAAACATTACATAAGGGTCAATGAATGAAATACATAATCATACGAAACATGAAATCACATGAATCTCTAGAATGCTCTCATGCTCCAACAAGTTACCTACAACAAAATCAAAGTGACCACCATCTCAAGCAAGAACTCCTCCCATCTTCCAATGTACTACCTGTGGAAGGAAAACAATCATGTCAAGGTGAAGATGCACCAATCCAAAGAACACAATCATCAAATCTAAGTGATAACATAAGGATCCAAGCTAATTTCAAAGATAAAAACCCATATGATCAAAAATAGCACATAGAGCATATACTAATACATCCAACCATCCATACCTCATAGGTATCAACAACATCAATGAACTCATGCCAACAACATATCCAACCTATACACTACAATCACAAGCTCCATGTATAAAACATGTCGCTGAAGAACACATACATCTAGGAACACCCACTACATGGGTAATGCCAAATCTAAATATAGATCCAAGGCATACCAAGTCTATCAATCAAGACTCAAAGCAAAGTGTGGCTAATCAACAATCCAATGTAGTGTCAAGAATAATCACAATGATATACACATGCATGATAAATTGCTACATACTCTCTCACAACATATCACCATAACTCTCCCAAGTCCAATCATATCAACATGATCCTCTAGGAAGTAGCCATAAGACAATGAGAGAAAACCTATAAATCATAATGTCCTACAAATACCTCAAATTGCTAAGTTATCTAAAGAATGACCTCTACAACCCGAAACAAAAAGCCTCAACAACACCCAACTATTCAATCTCATAGATAAAATGAACATATATATATCATGTAACCAACATAGATGTATGGCTCTCTAATCAAGGTAGATCAAACTCATAACCATTCCATAACCAAGAATAAACCCAAACACATCTCCTAAACTCCTCATAAGGAACATCATAAATCAAACCGTATGAACAAGGAGATAACCATTCTAACATCCCTCAAATGAACCCTCCAAAGCCAATAACCATAGCTCAAGATCCATATCTATGAGAAGACAAAGCATAAAGAAAAATACATCTAAAAGGAGGAAAATACCTCATAGATGATAAAATGCTAAGTAGACTAAGAGAAGGGAATTAAAATTCTCCTCCAAGATACACCAAGCCACAATAACTCTCTTCAAGAGCAATCTCCTCTAGGTCCATATACAGGTGGAAGGCTCCTCAGTCTATATGTTGAAACCTCAAAAGAGTAACCATCTCAACAAGTGTCTCTAATCAAAAGAGAACTTTAGCCTCACCTAAGTATTAAAGTATCCATGAGCACCTCCATGATCAATCCATGTGAAACTACAAATGCAACATTGCACTATCATGAAGCTCTTAAGCAAATGACTAAAGTACTCAATACCAAGACAACCAACAAGATCACTATCACTGCTCCTACTATACATCTGCATAATCAAGAAGCCCATCATGACATCATGATCTAACCATCTCCTTCAAGGAGATCACATGCAATAGTGTGTGCATCCTATCTCAAGAAAACTTATATCATGCCAAAACTCTAATCTAGAATCAAGAATCCATCAAGACACAATATCAACATCTCTAAATAAAGGATAAACATGTCAAATTGACAAACTATAAACCAACACCTCAACCAAAGACTCAAAGAAGTCTTCCATGGTAAACCAAGATGTCAACATCTCCAATCACATGAAAATAAGAATCTACTAACAATGGAAATCAGTATGTCCAAGAACTCTCATTGAAACAAGAATCATAATCTGATGGCCTCTCCAAGACACTGACAACCACTATAGAAGATCATCCATGACAACAAAGTAACCATCTCCTAAATGAAGATTATCAATGCCCCCAAACCAATCAACAAATCCCACTATAACATCGACATCTCCTGAATGGTTGAGTAAACCATAATCTCCAAACCAAGAAGATAAAACCATCACTATCAAAAGCTCACATAAAACCAACTTGTTTCTTGTCTACCACAAAATATATTTGAGACTTTTTGCATCAACACTCGTTACATGATGGGCTTTAATATACTCTTTTGAAGCATGATGATTATCTAAACATGCATGTGGCAAGATTAACCACTATTATGATAAGGAATAGGTTATGGTCAAGTACTATCCATTGTTTCATTTTGATATTTTGTGTAGAGATTTCCTTCACCACGTAGTGCTAGGATTTAGTATTTAAATTAAAACTATGATGTTTTGTCTTATCAAGAACTGCTATAGGTATGCTTACTTGAAGGGAAGTTGTTATTTATGAATTAATTGATGGTATTTGTTCTTGCTTTGGCTATGATTCTTGTGAAAACAACTAATGTTCGAACAAGTGTGTGGGTATTGGTTATCTAGTGGATACAAGGAAAGCACATGGGGGCTTTATTGTAAATCTCCAGTTGAGCTAACCTAGTCTATTTGGAGAGACTTAGGTCCCTTATATTAAAAAACCTATGTCAATTGTGTAAAGCGTGGTGTAAAATCTATGTAAGTTGTGTGTTGGTTCATTATATACAATAAGGATGAGGATGTTTTTCACAGTGTCAATTCAATTTATCTACTATTTCTCTATAAACTATATTTCCAAAACTTCCACTATCAATAATAACTTGTCATACCATTCCTCTTGAGGTGCACCTGGTTTGAAAAATTGGTTCAATGCTAAGAATCATCACAACCTTTAATTGGTATTTGCTTCTTTTCTGGAATCACCATTGCTCTTCTCATCATGAGATTCTCACCCACATCTAGTAGAACCTCTAGCTCAACCTCTTCTTCATCCTCAGCTTGAACAAAGTTCAACTTGGGTTGTTCTCCTTATTTCCTTTCTTACACATGTGATAGTTTAGACATTCAATTTCCCTATGACCCTCTTCACCACACCTATAACAAATGAAAGTTTTTTGTAGACCTTCCTATCCTCTACCACGATTGTAACCTCTTCTACTCTGAAATCATCTTCCTCTTTGTTGACTTTAAGGATCTGGTCAGATCTCTTTTGATTTCTCTATTCCTTAGGTTGATTCTCCCCAAATATAATTTGAACCACCTCACAATGTGGATAATGTCCCTCTCGTTGCCCCTCTTTTCCTTTGAAAATATTGTCTACTTTACTTTTCTTCTCCATTTGAAGCTAATTGGTATGCCTCCTCCATATTGTTAACCCTATGCATACTCAATTCATTTTGAATAGAGAATTTTAGACAATTTACATACCTTGCATCCATTTGTTCATCAGTATCTTGATGTTCCACATGAATGGACAACTTGTAAAATTTATTTGTATAGTCTTGCATAGTAGATAAGTTTTGTTTCAAATTTTGAATTCGACAAAAAGGAGCTTACACATAGTTTACAGACAAAAGTTTCTCTATCAGATTCTTCTCTATTTTTCTCCAAGTCTTGATTATATTCTTTCCCTTTCTAGTTCTTTACTTTTTCAAATGATCCCATCAAATCATCACATGACCTTTTAACTTGGTGCATGCAAACTTCAGCTTCTTTTCCCTTGTCATATTCTTCCATTCAAAGAATTTCCCCATGTTGTTCAACCAATGTATCAACTCCTCTAGTTTGAGATTGCATGCATTCTTTGAAACTTCAATTTTTATCCCATCACTTTTCCCTCTAATGTTTTGAGCATCCTTTCTTCAAAAGTCAAGTGCTCTAACTGTGCTTCCTCTTTAGCTTCTACATGTTGATCTTCATCTCCTTGGCCTATTTCTTCATCAGAATCATCTCTTCCTGGTCTCAATATCTGATTGGCCATCATACCTGCAAGTTCTTCTACTTGTCTTTGTATATTTTGCATATCCCTATGCATCTTGGAAAGACTTCCTCTTCCTCTCCCAACCATCTTCTCACTCTAATAATAGATGATGTAACCAAACTTCACAACATAAAATTCCACACTATTATTATTGCAAAAGAATATCTAGAAAACTTAGAACTAATTTCAAATTCCTTCTCATTCCATTCCATCCTACTACAACTGAAAATAAATACCAAATTCATACAAAAATGAAAATTACCCTTTTTTGGTAGATTTTAGTAACTTTCTAAAATTGCCATTTTTGGTAACTTTGCATCCATATCCTTATGACCATGAAAATTTCCAATTATTTGAAACTTACTAAAAAATAAGTAATCATCAACTTTCTAATCTAATTCCAAATAAAGTTAGAAAAATAATTAGAAAAAATAACTTGGAAAATCCTAAAAAAAATATTAAAACCTCATTTTGAGGCCCTAGATAATCGGAAAAGGTCCCAAAAAGTGTCAAAATGATGTCCTACTATATTTACCAATTAGGTGGGATTTTTTATAAACTCTTCATGATGAATTTACCCACCAAATTTTATCTCCAACGGACCCCCGGGTCAAAAGTTATGACCTCTAGAAGTTCTGGCATCATATAAATACTTATCTTTTACATCTTGGAAGTTCTCCTAAGTGCCACTCTAGAGAATGGATTATAGATTTAACCCCCTTTCAGCAAGTGAGCACTTCCATGAGGAATCCAATTCTTATTCAAAACCAACCATGTGTTTCACAAAAATTCATCTCTTTTTCAAAAAACACAAGTGCTTCAAAGACATGTTCAACAAAACATGCTCAACATAAGGGCACAAACAAGCCCTGGCCAGGACAATATCAGGTGTACATTTTACCTCGAGTTGGACACATGTTGTGTGCCTCTTCTCCAATGCTCACTGCCTGTCTAATCTATAATCCTTCTCCTTCATGATTCCTTTTCTTCATTCTCTCTTGTGTGTTCCCTTTTACATTATTTTCATAGGTTTAAATTATAACCCAAAGGGTGGTTCCAACTAGAAAACCCTTTCATAAATAGTATTACA
Organism: Cunninghamia lanceolata; assembly: GCA_027924645.1. Taxonomy (NCBI): domain Eukaryota; kingdom Viridiplantae; phylum Streptophyta; class Pinopsida; order Cupressales; family Cupressaceae; genus Cunninghamia; species Cunninghamia lanceolata. Next base: position 1,547,613 of record BSBN01000413.1, read on the forward strand.
AAATAGCATTTAATTGTAATTATTACTAATTTTTTGTTCACACTTAAAATTAGTTGGACCTAAGTGTAATTGTTCAGAAGGAATAATAGAAAACTTCAAAGTTATGCATTTCTTGAATGGTTGATGCCTTGACAAAGTTGAAAAGAAGATCCAGTTGTCAGGATAACCCATCAGTCCAATCAGGACTGATAAGTTATCATGACAAAAGAATTTATTATCAAAGGATCAAACATTCGAGGAGATACAGTTGTTCTACAAAGTTTGATCTTTTAGGAGTTATAAGTTAAATTGATTATTCAGTTAATTAGTTTTGAATAAAAGAGAAAGATATTGTATTACAATATTATTTCATGTCATGTTTTGAAAATACATCTAGGTATCTGTTAATTTATCTCATGCATTGATTGAAAAGGAAATACATATACATCATATGCATCAAAGGAACTGACTGATCATGTTTAAAATAAGTGTTCAAATGTGTCCCACACAAGCCGTGGGAGTAACTAGACTAAGCAATTGCAAACATGCAAGCTATGTATCTATTTGATAAAAGAAAAGAGAAAAGAACATATGATAAATCTACACATCCATCATTGCCTAATGATGGCGGTTGCTATTGAAGCCAGCCTTCATGTCTTCAGCTTTCAGTCTTCACTTCAAGCAACCATCCAGTTGAAACCTGCAAAATTTTGGGGACAACCCTGTTAGTGCTCCAAATGTTTACAGTTATCACATGCTTTTATCAAATAGAGACATCTACTTATCATATCATGTATTCAAGATAAGAATTTAGATCAGATAATGACACAAATCAGGAAGAAATTATGAAGAAGATCAATCCACACTATTAGGAACTTTTTATGCTAACTTGTTTGTTCATTGTGCAGGTATAAGACAAGTTTTGTTTCTGATTTGAAGCCAAAAAAACATGTGGATTAAATGTGTCTCCCACAAGGATTTGAGCCTAGCATGTTTCTTTTCATTTTTTGAAAAGAGTATCAGAAAAGACAGGATGCATCATTCTAAGCTATATCATGCATCATCTAAATCAACTTACATAAAGGAGGTGTCATCATGACATTATTACAGTTGATGGAAGCAAATCAAAGTTATATGACCTAGTCAAGATTGACAAAAAGACAAAATGCAAAAATCATATTACAGTTATCTAAGTGGGTGATACAAGTTTTCAGATTATTGTGCTTGATAAAGAGAAGAGAGACAAAGTAAAGAAGGATACAAGAACTTATGTATCATTTGAACAAGCTGTAGAATAAATCATGTGAAGGGTCATCTCATTATGACAAAGGAGTAAGATAAAGCAACATTTTATACCAAGTATTTCTCATGTTGTTTTCATACTGTCTAAGATGATCAAGGTTTAAGCAGTTATATCACATTCAAGTTGCAAGTGTCTCATAGAGATAGTCAAGCAAAATGCCACATGGAATAGAAGATGAAACAGTGGAAGGCAAGACAATCATAAACAATATGCCAACTTGACAGCCATAAAGTAAAACTTCACAAGATGTATGAGATAAGTGTGCAGTCATCTTGAAAGAAGGATATGAACTTTGCAAAAGGCTATCACCAATGCCTTGAAACTTTAAACCATCAAAGATATATGAAGATACTATGAAACAGTTCTAGCGGAGCAGATGGGTCTTAATTTTCAAGGTTGAAACATCCAGGCCACGAATCTCATATAATTCAGGCATTAAAGAGAACTTATAAATGAAGATGAATGCTACAGTCTAAATATAGTTAGATGTTCAAACAATCAAGCATCCAGGGATGAAGCACATAATGCATGGTAAAAGCACAAACCTGTGTCACACTTTATAAAGGAATTGGCCAACATAAAAAAAAATCTCAACTTTGACGACATAAAAGTGGTCTTTATGTTTTCAATTTCAAAATGATGTAAACTAAGGAAATGTAGATCTCTTGTTGAAGTTTATTAGTCTAATTTTTTAGATTTTTTTAAAAATTGTTTTGATTTCTTTTTTATCAATTTAAGAGCAGATTTTGAAATGCTAAAAATTTGAAGAAAAAGTGACGTTCAGTTGACATCAATAAATAAATAGAAAAAAAAATGCATTTTCCCCTGATTTTTTTCCCAAATAGGTGACTTCATTATCTAGGGCATGAAAAAAAAAAGAATTTTTGATCTATATTTTTCTCGTAAAAATGTTTTAAAGTCAAACTTACCTAATTTTGATAGTTTTCAGTTGACGTCAACTATTATTTTTTTTTTTCAATTTCAAAAAACAAATTATACCCTTTTGAAGAGGATTGTCTCCTCTAGGGCATCATATATTTGCCAAATTTTAAAATGATGTTTTACTATTTTTTTTTTAGTTTATAATTAGCCTCTTTTTGAACTTGAACAACCTACTTGCATTATTTTCAAATAATTATATCCTTAAATTACACAAAATATATATATATATATATATATATATATATATATATATATATATATATATATATATATATATTTCCACATTCATCACTCCAAGCTCTACAAAAGGGTATTTTTCTTTTTAAAAAAAAAATATTGATTGCAAAAATATTGAGCAGAAGTTGGAAGTTTGAGAAAGTATGAGAAAATGGTGACTTTGCTGTCTAATAGGATGCCACATAGACAGATTCGATTGAAAGGGATTGTACCTAATGGGATTCAGTCGAATCCCATTCGGTTGAATCTACTCCTTTGTTTTTTTTTTTTGAAAAAGATTCTGGCTTTTTTTATTTATTTTTAATTACTGAATTACAATAAATTTAAAACAAAAAATGATTTCAAAGGGAAGAGTCATATTGAAAAAAACAATGATGTGAAAGTGTTTGTTGAATGTATTTTTTTGGCTTTTTTAGCTTTTTTAAATTAATAAATTATAAAAATTTAGAGAAAAAAGAACCACTGATTTTAATAAGGGCAAAGTCATATTCAAAAACACAATGATCTAAAAGTGTTTTTCTAATCCCTTTTTTGGATTTTTTAACTTTTTTGGGTTTTTTTAAATTATTAAATTATAGAAATTTGGAGAAACAGAACCACTAATTTCAATAGGGGCAGAGTTGTATTCTCAGGTACCATGCTCTAAAATGTATAATTGATTAAAACCATTGATTATTGAATGTAGACCTAGATCTTAAAAAAATAGAGGTTAAAGTGTTTGTACATGTGTTATTTTTGCATGTAGGTGAATTCAAATTTGATCAATTTGTGATGGGCAATAACAAGACAAGAAAAAGTTATAATTTTATAATATTCTATTTCCTAAGGTCATAGATAGAATATTACGGTTTTGTATTAATCCCCCCACAATATGAATCCTATGGTTTTCGTTTCAAATTGACACATTTGAATTTAAGTCACAAAAATTGAATTATGTAGATTTGAATTCATTCAATTTCAATTTTACAAGAATTTCAATTTTCCCTATATTGAATTCACTAGCTTTTCCAAGGTTTGCATTCTCTAAAATCCTCATTCACTTAATCGATTCAAACACAATTTCGATACAAAATCATTCACAAACACATTCATGTATTCATAAATATCTAATTATTTTTAATTTTAAAATGAAGCACTCGATCTAAATAATTCCATGTTAAGATGTCAAGCTCTTCAACACCCAATTTGATAACCTTGTTTATAGGTGCTAAACCCTTGAATCCTTCAACAAGCATTGAAAATATTCTCAATCTCTAATCTAATCCTTTGTGAGTGTTTGAATATCATAAGGAATCTATGTTCTATTTATTTCTTATCTTTTATAAAATCTCTTTCTAGAAAGCTCCCAAAACCATAATTTCAAGCCCTACTTAAAGATAATCATAAATCTATTCTCATACTCAAGAATACACAATTAAAACATTATCGTGGTTTGACATCCACATTTTAGGGTTTCAAAATAGATGTTTAGTGTTTCAAACAGAGTTTTTAGTGTTATATATTAGGGTTTCAATTTGACGTTTTATGGTTTCATATTAACGTTTTAGGGTTTAATCTAGATCCAAAATTTGTTTATAAAACATTAAAAATATATAGTGCATTTACCATATTACAAATTCCTATTTGTAATATCTATTATAAAACATTGGCCTCTATTATATTACAAATAAGTAAATGAATGTTTTCTCTAATGTGGAAGCATATATCATCCGTTTTTCATTTTTTATCATTTTAGATATTACAAATTCCTATTTCTAGTGATATTTAATCCCTATAATCAAGAATACAATGAATGTCTTGTACAAGGCTACCTATGAGCCACAAGCATGAACTAAATTTGCAAAAGACATGAATTGGAATCACAAAGCACATAACAATTATTGAGAAAAAGATTTGTTAACTACTTTTAGAACAATAATTTTATCTTTTCCAATTATTTATTTAAATCTAATGTATTTCTTGGCATACAAGGATTAAACAAGAATCATTTATGATTTTCTCATGAATCAAATTTATTATTTATTCAAATCCTAATGTAGTGGTGTCTAATTAGAGTAGCGATTCCCTATTTGCTTCCAAATTGCACCAATGAGATCTTGATGTAGTAGAGGCTATTATTGCATACTTTCATTCAAACTATCCTTTGTATTTTTAAATATAATACAATTCATGGAAAATGTCTTGATATGAGAAAAAATTAAAAAAAGGTTATTTAAAGAGGACTTGTATACAACTAGAATTTGAAATGAAAATCTTTGAGGGACTAAGTACCTATAGAATTGAATGTTACCACATTGCCAAAATGTTCAATTTGTATATAATATAAAATGTATATAACATTTAAACCATAATAGAAAATGTCAAAACATAATATAAAATGTCAAACCATAATGTCCAATATCAAACCATAATGTCCAATGTCAAACCATAAAGTCAAATGTCACACCATAATATAAAATGTCAAACAATAATGTCAAATGTCAAACTAGATAATGTCAAACATAATAAGATAGATCAATCTCCTAATCCATGTGTGGATCCATGCCTCGATCTCTCTCTGAAACCCGATCCATGACCTGATGCACCTCCCTGCACAAGAAAGTACATAATTTAATTTAATGTACATGTGTATATATATGTAAAATCATCTTAAAGTTTTGTACTTTCAACATGTGTGAATTTATCATGTAATTTATATATATTATAAATGTACCTCAAATGTATCATGCACGAGATCCTCTGCATGCTCTAGATCTCTGAAGCGCGACAAATTATCCCCTTGTTGCTATAAATTTTCAAATACAAGATTTCAATGAATAGTGAGAACTACTTTTAAGTCAATACACACGTGAATTTGTAGGACGTAAAATATAGAAATTATTCAAGTACCTGCACATCTTGGAGCACTCTACCAATCCCACTAATCTCAGATGAATGAGTGGTAACATTAGGAACACTTATATTTGAAGGTAAAGGACTAGTGCCAAAGATAAGTGTGCTATATGTGCCATGTACATTAGGTGCAACTTGATGCTGTGTGGGGGCTGTAGGCTGATTTAGAATATTCTCGTCCTCTGAAGATGCCTCACCTTGACCTAACTATCTACCAGTATGTCGTCTAATATGAGTCAATACAGCATCCAAAGGAATACCATACTCATCACTAATAAACTGGTATGTTGATAGTTAATCAAGAATAGAAGCTGAAGGAACATTACGTACAATTGTGTCACTCATATGGGTCACATCTAATGGGGATGGTAGATCTACACGAATGTAGGGGTCATCTAAGTGGGAGGAAGGCCAATCCGTGGATGTAGTAGGTATCTCCCTACACGATTAGATGACATCTGATCAACTTGAGTAGCAATGGTGGTCATCCTGTCAAAAAGCCTAGATCTAGTCGGTGCAATTGTTGCATCTCCTACTGTTGCTAATTCCAAACATTTTGGAAGAACCAAAAGGTTTAGACCAACTAATACCCTCTTATTTTTGGGCGGTGGCAAATTTGGACATCTAAATTGAGGTTTATCAGCAAACCTCCCTTTGCACTATCTAGCATGTGTAGGCATAGATGTGTAATCCACAAATAATCCAAAATGAAACTCAGCATACAATTGTTTGCAAAAATATAGTGGCAACTCATCATTATGAGGCCATCTATGATTGGCTGCCAAAAATCTAGGATATATAAATGGACCGACTAGCAGATCTGTACAACTGGTAACAATATAACCTCTAACTTTGTCTTTCCCAGTATAAAAAGGGAACATAGTATGCACATTATGTAATGAAACTCTATCAGAAATAGTTTTGATATTCTCAGTGTTAGTAACAGTCCTAGCAAGGGACCTATAAAACTCCTCAGTGCTAATATCATCATATGGATTGTATGATTTTATTGTCTCAATCGTATGTCTAATCTCACACCGAATATTAACTAATCTATCTCTATTAGCCAAAATTTGGGGGTTTTGTATAGTTTGATCCAAACATTTCAAAGCATTATCTAATCTAGAAATGCTATCATTATAAAAATTATTCCTATCCTCAACTTCATGCTGAGACTACGTGGAATGATGAGATCCCTGATCATCAGCCATATCTAGATAAAACTATGTAAAGAGATCTGCATTTAATTAAAACAAAAAAATTAAATATGTACAAGAATTTTTCTTTTAAGCATACAAAAATATAAAAATGCAACATGTAGATCATCTAAATAAACACAAAGTTTAGATTTGCATGCAAAGGAAAAGGATTCAAAGATAAGCTTGGACAATTTACAAGATTCAACTTTTCATAAGAATATAATGGCTTTCATAACTATAATGGAAGAAATCTAATTAATGCATTATTAAATAAAGAGAATTGAAGTTACCAACAATTATGTTCATTGACATTTCATAGATTGAAATTTGGAATTATACTTACACTTGTCAAATTGTAAGGCTTCAGCCTTGTGACTTGGGGACAACTCAAAAGGTATATTGATTGATTTCTTTAATTTACTAGCCTAAATACTTATTGTGGATAGGTATTTAATATCTTCCACAACATCAAACCACAATTAATAATTGTAAAAATAACCTTTTCAATCAAATTATCACTTTCATTTATATATTTATAAATAATGATTACCACAACCTTGATGTTAGTACCAAATTAAAAAAAGACATATAAACACATCAATATAAAAGTGTATATTTAAAACAAACTTGACTCATGATCATCATTAAATATCTAATACCAAATACCAAATTCCAAATTCCATACTTAGACACATTATTAAGCCCATCATAACCCACAATCACTTGTAAGTAATTAGAAATTTCATTATCTATTACTTAAATATATATTTTATAATACTATTAACTTTCAAAGTGTATAGATTAATTTAATATAAAGGTATTACACAATTAAAAATCTTATAAACGATTATGGCCTAAGGTAGTTCATAATCTTATTGTCAAGGCAAGATAAGGAAAAAGTAGTTCATGATCTTATTGTCGAGGCAAGATGAGGAAAAAGAGGATGGTTCTTATAAGAATCCTTCATGCCCATTAACCTATTGTATTCATTGAATTCACTACCATGTAATGTTGAGTTACTAAATATTGAACCTTATATGATAACATATTAAAATACTTAAAAATATGTATATATCTACTTAAAAAGTCTAGTGTGTCTTGCCAACAGGAAGTGTATCGGTACATCGGCGAAGCTCATTTCTAATGTGTCAATAGTGATCATCTTCCTGATAGGTTAGAAGTGTGGAGTCTCCCATCGAGAAGAGTTACAACATCAGAATGACCAGTTCATGACCGACTGATGGTAAGGTTCTTGCCGATAGGCAAGAAGTGAGTCACCCATCGGGAAGATTGGCAATATCAGAATGCAAGTTAAAAGTATCACCAAGGTATTGTTCTTGCTGACAGATGAGGGTGGTGAATCTCACATCAGAGTGAGTAGGACTTTGGTGTGAAAATTTGACAAGTCATCGATAGTGGTCTGTCTAGCCGATAAGAGTCAACAATGGGATGTTTGTCAGAAGTGATAAGTGGAAACCCATCGATGTATCAGAAGATGTAGGAAATGTCTCACTGATGATCTGAGTCTCATCGACGAAGGCAGTTTGAAGGTTCCATCGGTATGATTGGTGTGTTAGAGGAAAAGTATTTGGGTTGGCCAATGATACATGGTCTCACTGATAGTGAAGATTATATGTGTGTTTCGGTATGGAGAGAAGGGTATTTAAAGTTGATTAAGCATTTATCTCCCTATACTGTGGATTAAATGGGTATTCACCCCCTATTGTGAAGTGCTTCCACTGTGCACTCTGCATCAATCCTCCTGATCCTCAGTATCTTGGGTGCTCCTGCACCATTATGGTAATTTCTTGAATTTTTTTGCAAATAGCATTCTCCATAAATTTTCATTCTAGATGTCTAATAAATTTGTGAAATGCATGCCCAATACACAATCTTATGCCCTATTATATACATGCTACAGTCTATTCTAGACTATGCATAGAAGCTAATGGGAGAAAACAACTAATGGAGCAGAGGAAGAATATGATAGAAGTCTGCAATTTCAAAGAGGCAGTCTTTTTGTGAGGTTACAACAGTCATCTTTTGTAAGGGACAGTCATTAGTCATAAATAATAATGGTAAAAAATAGAGACAGTTCTCTCAAACCCAACAACCAAGGACAAGAGGTCCACAAGAGTAGTAAATGAACTTTGAGTGTTCTTTCCAATGTTGAGCTCCACTTTATCAGGAAATGGAAGCTCTTGAGCTTCATCGACAATGCTCCAGTCATTGCCTCACCTCCAAAATTCACTTCAACTATCCTACTCTCTTCTTTGGTGGCACCTTGAAATCCAATACTGGAATTGCAACTACTAATGGAGCGTTGTGGCTAAATTCTAAGGAAAAAAATAGATTTATGCATAAGTCTTGGATAGGCATCCAACAATGTCATTGAATTTATGGGCTTCAAGTTTGGTCTTATTCTTCAACTCAAGGAAAATCTTAAGAACCTTATGTTAATGGGAATTCCAAGCTAATAATCTAATGCCTCTCTGGTGATCATGTGTTCAAATCTATCCAATCACATCTTTTCCAAAATCAAGTCTCTAAGATCTTACACAATTTCAACCAGATTCACTAACAACATGTAATAGGTCATGCTTCATTTTCTTTTAGTTTTGAATAGATTTATTTTACAAGTTCAATTTAAAACACAATGAAATATCATGTAATAGGTCATGCTTTATAACAAAATGAAAAATAATTTTAGGTCACGTGTTTGTTTTTTATATAAAACCCTCGATAGAACAATATTGACATGAAATATCAAAATTATTTTTTTCACTATTTTACAAATAATATATTATTCTTTTAGTTTTTCCTTTTTTAAAACCCAAACAATTAAATTTCATTTATCTCATGAAGAACAGCTGAAGGCTTCGTGCAAATGCAAACAATGGTGTTAAAACAATGAGGTGTAGTCATGATAGTAAATTAGTTATGACAGTCATAAACAATGTGAACATTGACACAGGCATTAATATGGGAAGAATGGAGTTTCATGGGACAAGGTGTCAAAAGTAGTTGGGAATCCATGTAATAGGGAAGAGTGTGCAATGGAAGGGTTTGAGCTATTTTGAAGCTGGAAGGATGTATGAAATAGCAGTGTTAAAGAAGGACAATGAATACATCTAAAGATGGGCAAAGTAAGAGAGGAATAAGAGCTTACAAACTCTGTTTTTCAATATAGATCTCCTAGATGACTTGACAGTCTTTTGCAAGAACTAGAGAAGAATGTTAAGATGATGGTTGTCAACTGATTGTTCTTCTAAGCATTAAGGTAACCTCCATCATGGAGAAACCATGACAAGTCCATGATAGATTGAAACATAGTCATGAGCACTGCCAATATCCATAAGAAAGCATGATATAAGGGTTTTCAAGGGGAAATATGAAACACATAAGACAGTGTAGGACATGGGCAGATAAAGATACTTTCTTGAGCCAGACTGTCACAACTTTCATGGGTAATGGGCCTAATTTTAAATAGTGTTTTAGTGTGAAGAAAACTCTACCCTAATCATGGCCCAGCTAGGGTTTTAAAAAAAATTCCATTCCAATATAAATAGTGTTTTCCTCTGCCCTAATTATGGACTATGGAAATCTGATGTCTATTAGTGTTTTACGATGAAAAAATGTGCCCTAATCATGGCCCGACTAGGGTTTTAAAAAAATTTAATTAAAACATCAAATCTGTTCACAAGCACATAGACAGTGCTTCACAAAAACAATAAAAACCCTTAACATGTTTATCATTCAAATTTAGAAATTTATATTTCAACAAACAAACAGTAAAAACTGCATGACGAAAATAAACAAATGCACATGATGATAATAACTGAAAAACGCAGCGCAGAACATCATGATGATAATAAATTAAAAATGCAACAAAGTTATGAGAGCAAGATCAATTCTTACAAGGGCTTTGTAGGCTCCAGGTATTTGGTAGAGTAGCATCTAGATGCAACCCACTTGACTGAAAATGCAACAATTGACCACTACAGCTATTTTTTTGCTTTTTTATATTTAATGGATTCGATCGAAAAGGACTTGGTTGATAACCACTCTACCAAATAAATGAAGCCACATCAGTGCCAAATATACGCCATGTCAGTGCCAAGTCAATTCAATCAAATCTCACTTGGCCAACTAGTACTTGAGCTAAACCTACTCGATCAAAATTTTTCTTTTAGCTCAAAGTGTGACACTACTTTGTGCTTTTACCTGCATAGAAAATACCAGAACACAATGAATGGTCATCACAGACATGACAGTCAATTACAAATCAAAGAATAAGAGACAGTCATGTCTAAAGCAAGGAAGGAATCCAAATATAGTATACAAACTAGAGTATTAAGAATACCGCAACCCAAAGATAGCAAGGTGGTTTCCATACACCTCATCAACTATTTTGATCAAACAAACTCTACCTCATACACATTGGAGCTACAATGATGCTGTGATACAGTCAACAATGCCATAAAGTGAGATACCATGAAGAACAAATATAGATTCAATCACCATCACCATGGACAATCAGGGACATTGATCAGCAAAATGAATTATATAAGCAAGAGACAGTCAAGATATATCATAATAGTCATAACCATGCTAGAGGAGCAAGAAACATGAAAGAATGTATACCCATCTAGAAACTAAACAAGATCTTTTCAAAGATATATCAAACCATTGTTTCTTTATAGTCAAAAGAGAAAGAGATTAAGTGAAAGAGCATGGTCATGGCATTATGAAGGTTTTTTGTGCAAGAAGAGTTGAAAAGATAATTTCAAAGCTCACAAACCCTCGACAGTCTTAATATTTGATGTCTATTTTCAGGAGGAGCAGAGCCATAGCAGGTAGAGGCTTTGAAAATGGAGAAAAAATGCCAAAACCCTCATTTCAAGACTTTAAACCCTCAGATTTTCTATATGATACAAATAGATCAAGGAAAAAAAAGAGATACATAGTCATGGCTGATAGTGATATAGCATTTTTTGTTATAAAATGTAAATACCCATGTCTACCAATAGACTTGTCATTCTGCAAAGTGTAAAACCAAATACAAATGAAGCTACAGAGATGAAAATGACAAGTGCTTACCCTTTTTTGCTGGCAGGAGGAAAGATCTTCCCACTACCTCATAGTGGCCTTAAACTTTCAAAGATTAGATGAAGACCATCAAGGAAGAAATATACAAAAATAGAAAGAGGTTGTTAAAGAGTGCACAATGATGGAGATAGCCATGAAAGAAGGAGGCTATAGGCTCGCTGACATTAAAAAGAAATAAAGCCACAAAAATGAGTAAATGCCTCATATAGAGCAGAAAGAAATGTTACCTTCTCTATGGACAATGCAAAGTTCCAGGATGCAACCAGGGATGCCTTTGAAGAGTTAAAAAAAAAAATAGAGCCATGATGAATGCCCTCAAACCCTAGGTCAGCAGATCAAAAGTTGCAGAGCTTGAAGAAGGAAAAACAAATGAAGAATGAACAAAAATTAGGGTTGTTTCATTACATTTCTTCGAAGGTTCATTGTTCAAGTGTATTTTTTACTTACAAAAAAGAAATATTTACCTTATCCAAATGAGTGGCATGGTCAAAACCTTTTTCTTGAAGATCCTAGCCATCATAATATGCAGTGGCCGACAACAGTGCTTTAGGCTTGATTTTTATTAAGTCAAGAGCACTGATATGATGGGAGAGAAAGGCTTTATGCCTTATAGACCTTTTGAAAGTTCCTTGCTGGTCAGCTATTGCATAGACAACAATACACATGCTCATCTTCCTTTTCCTTCTACAAAACATCCAAAGATAGGGATATCTACTCATTATGCATAGTGGCTAACAAAGCCAAGAAGGTGTGATTTTAGACATGGCATATGCATAAGGATATACATGGAGTTTTCAAAGGTAAGAATTCATGCATGGTGGAGGTATGATTTGAATAGGATGTATCAGGTATTGTCTTGTATTGATTTGATTATTGCATAAAGGCAATTGCAATAGGAGATTGCATGGTGGCAGTATAATGATGGCAGATATATTGAGCATTTTTAATGCATGAGGTTTTATGGGTCATGGAGATGTTTTCCTTCCTTAATCTCAAGTTGCATATGGGGATATAAGGTGATTTAGGAAATGTAATGTATGTGTACAAAGGCAACAAAGGGGAGTCATAAGGATATTTATGCATATTTGTTTTGTGCATGGAATGTAATATGGAGTGACTTAGATTTTTTTTTCTTGTAGAGGAAGATAATAACTTCTCATTAACCATGGAGTGATAAGGAGTTTTGTATTTATCCCTAAGTCCTATTTTTTGCTCATATCATGCAAAATAGGCAAATGTAATTGGAGTGACAAGAAGTCATATTTTTCTTCTAATCATTCACGATTTTACATATGAATTAATTCTAAATAAATAATAAAGTAATATTCCAAATTACTTTTTTTTTTTTTTAAATTATAAAATCGAAAATAGAACAAATTGTAACCAATAGTAGAGTAATATTCTATTACTTTATTATTTACTCACCATCAATTTTGCTCATGCAAAATCATGCAAATTGATTAGTGAAGTTAATTAGCTCACCTAGGAGGTTTTGCATGAATTTTAGGAGTATTTTTAGGGTCTTTGGTCAATTTTTTTGGTCAAACATATGGAGAGGCCCAAATTGAAGCTATTTTAGCTCAATTTGTGGTAGTTTTAGGCCCTAATTTTGAGGATTTTTTAGGTTGCTTAGGAATGTGTTTTATTTAGAAGTAGTAATCTACAAGTCCATATTTTTTGCATGCCTTTTGGAGAGAGAAGACCTATATATTGTAAAGAAAAAGTTTGTTTTTGCTAGTTCTTGATTCACATTCTAATTCAAATAGACTGGAGAATTCTTGTAGCTCACATTTTATAGTTTTCTTAAGAGATTCACAGGTTACAGGTTATCTTTTATCTTTTTGCAAAGATTTCCTTTATTTATTTCAGATCAGTTGAATTAGCTTTCCTTTTTGTGCTGAATGTTTAAGTGATTTGATTAAATTTTGCTGTGTTTTATTATTAAACCTTCAAAATTATTGCCTCACCTCATTGTGTGCAGCATTAAAGCGTATATTCATCACAGGTCTTAGGTTGTATTAATCAGACATAGTCTTTTTATGATGTGAAAAAACTATTTCCTTCATAAAAACCTATTTTCAAACCTTCCTTAGAATCACTTTTGTGGTATTTATGCCAAGTCTGGATTGTGTAAAATTTAGATTTCTGAGTAAACATTATGGATCAAATTGCATTAATTTTATCCATATCAGGTGCATCACCATTTTACCTTTAGCATTCATTTCATTTCTTTCTTCCCTTTTCCCAAAAAGTAAAAACATACATCTCAATAGAACATTCTAAGGGAACCAACCCATAATCTGGAGGTCTAATCTCATCATAGGGCACCCACAACCTAAGATTAGTCCCATGTTACATGGAATTACAGTGCTTTAACTAGGCTTGTATAGGGTTTAATTCCCAGTGATAATAGTAAATTCTTGTGAAACACACTCCAAAACGAGTGTACTTATAAATAAGGTTCTTTAACCTTTATTTTAACTTGAAAGTAACATCTTTTTTTCCTTTACTTTTACATTTCTTCTTATTTACTTCTATTTACTTTTTCATATATATATTTATTTATTTTCACTCTCTAAAGTTTTTTACAAACTTTAGTTATTTAATTCACTTCTTCAAGAAAAAGTCCCATAACAATAATAAACAATGATTTTATTTTGATCTCAGAAATCCCAAACTCAACACAAAGTCACCAAATTTCTGGTACCACATCCTAAGAGATTGCTACATGACATATAATGACTTTTTCAACTTGCAAACTAGATTTTATTTTCTTTTTTCAACTTACAAGTCAAATAAAACCAATTCCACACAACCCAATAGGAGAATAAGATGTAACAAATAACCATAATGTAAAGATCAAATGAATAGTCAACATGATAACATAATATATACCCTTGGAAAGCCCTAAAGAGGGAAAACCCTAGCTTCCAAAGGCATCCACACTCACATATATTATACAACAATAAATATATTACAATACATGTCATGATTTTATATGAATACCTCTAAACCATCAAGCACCTCCAATGCATCCTCCATGTGTCCAAGCATGAATCCACACATCACCTGCCATGCCTCACAATATGTACTTACATGAGAGAAATTAATACAACGACAACCTCTCACAAACCTCCAATCCACCTACAATTAAGTAGTCAAGCCTTAGCTAAACCAATAACAATGTGCTTGCTTTTATAGACCAAGCTCACACAAATATAACTTTTGGTATTGGATAAAATAATGTGTTCCAAAACCATGGATACACAAAACCATTGACCCACTTATTTAATGTTGGTACTATGTTTTTTACCCAACAATTAAATAATACAAATAATATCCCAATACATTACATACAACTTTTAGAAGTGGCCTCCAAATAAATATCTAATGTGTTTAAATACATCAATTAAGGTGCACCACAAATAAATATTTATTTTGCATGAATAAAATAATACAGTATTATGCAAGGTGTACAACACCTATTTCCCAACATTCTCCCATTGTTGTATACATTGCATAAGGGTTAAAATTAATGAAATATATCATCACACGCAAACATGAAATCACTTGAATCTCCAAAATGCTCTCATGCTCCAACAAGATACCTACAATAAAATGAAAGTGACCACCATCTCAAGCAAGAACTCCTCTCATCCTTCAATATACCACCTATGGAAGAAAAGGAACATGTCAAGGTGAAGATGCACCAATCTAATGAACACAAGCATCAAATCCAAGTGATAACATAAGGCTCCAAGATGTTATCAAAAATAAAAACACACATGATCAGAAATAGCACCCATAGCATATTATAATATATCCAGCCATCCATATGTCATAGGTATGAACAACATCAATGAACTCATGCCAACAACATATCTAACCCATACACTTAAATCATAATCTTCATGTATTAAACATGTCAATGAAAAACACTTAAATCTAGGAACTCCCACTGCAGGGGTAATGTCAAATCTAAAAATAGATCCAAGACATACCAAGTCTATCAATAAACACTCAAAGCAAGGTGTGGCTAATTAGCAATCCTATGTAGTATATGTTGGCAAGAGACACTGTGTGGCTTCATTGGTGTTTTCATTGATAGAACAAAGTCTATCCCACACATATATAGTACATAATATGCCTATACCGGAAGTCAGATTGAAGATTGTCTTGGTCCAATGGACAAGAATAGAGTATGTAACATAGTTCAACAATCAGGTCCGAATCTCTCAGATTGTGTAACTCAGTAAGCTGCAGACTTGGACTAATTAAGAGGGATATCATGACTATTATATTCTAGAGATTTAACCTTTGGTGATAAAGCATGAAAAAGATATGAGCATCTGAGTGTTCGGTTCTAGTCAGGCAGACCCAACAAAGGAAGAACTAACCAACAGAGTATCAGACTTCAATTTGGATGTGTAAAAGGTGTTGATGAAGCAATTTGTGGAAGTATACATTATTGGCTGACATGATTAATGAATTCAATGCCTAAGTTTTTGATACACATCATTAATCAAGCATGGATTAAGCTAGATCAACAACTTACAAATATCTCAAGTATTCTTATCGCTGACTAAGAAGTTGAAGGAAATTCTTAATAAAGATGTATATATTTGATAGATTCAAGCTTGTGAGTGTGTGAAAGATATATGAGGTGTTAAAAAAAGCAAAGATAAGTGTGCAATCAGCAATTCAAGTCTAAAATGTGATAGAATAACAACACTGAGTAGAGGAACAATGAAGTTCATCAAATCAATATATTGTGGCTAACCAAAACTGAACTCTTGCATATGTACATGCTTCTCATCAGTTCAAATACTTTGATATTTTCTGTAAGTTCTATAGATAGTGTGTCTATTGTAGGCAGTGTGCCTCTTGTGAGTAGTGCACTTAGGCAGTGATCCCTAATTAGAAAGTGTCATTTTGTACTCCTTTATTCTTTTAACAGAGAATACAATCTTCGGTTAGTCACCCCATGGTTTTTCCCTTAATAGGGTTTCCACGTAAAAATCCTTGTGTTATGTATGTTAATTTTATTTCTATTCTTATGGCTGCATATGATTTCATGTTCTAATATATCACTAAATATTGAGATAACAAAAGAAAAGAAAAGAAAGGAAATTTTGAGATAATTGGTTCACCCCCCTCTCAATTATCTACCTTGTCTACAAAAATTGGTATCAGAGTGAAGTTCCTCTAAAAAGTCTAACAGCTTGAGGAAGATCCAAGAATCTCAATGGATGAATATGGTATGAAAGAACAACTACAGTCTGCCTTAAGATGATCTTAAACAATCCCAATCTGAAGTCAATACTTTGAGAGAATGACTTAAGGAGGCTGATGATTTCATCAATGAACTAAAAGAAAAACTTAGTATCTCCATGAAAAAGAGAAAGGAACTTCTTCATAAATTGGCAGAACAAAATGAAACCAATAATACTAATGAGGATCTGATTGAGAAAACTAAGCTATGTGAGAAGCTATCAAAAGAAGTTGTTATGATAAGACATGAAATGGAATCAGGGGTTATAAAATTCACCCAAGAAATTGAAGAGAAGGGAAAAACTAAAGATAATCTAAAACATTCCCTCAAGGAGAAAACAAAGGACTGCCACAAAATGGTCAAAATAATCAGACATCTTGAATCTGATCTTGAAGAAGCCAGATACAATGAAGAACAACTTGAGAGCTAGGTTCACACTATTAAACAAGATCTTCAATCTACAAATGAATACAAAGAAGAATTCAAGATAATCTTAACCCAACTTGAAGTTCTTTTGGAAAGACAAAAGAGGGTAGATGACAAGCGTGGCTTTGGATATGAGAAAGGTGAAAGCTCTAGATCTGGTCAAAAGAACTTTGGATCAGGAAGTTAGAGAAATAGGCCTAGAAGACCTTTGATAAGGTAACCAAATGCCCAAATATATTCATCTTTCAATGGATACTGCTTCAATTGTAAAAATTTTGGTCACAAAGCAACTTAGTGTAGAAGAAGAATGAATCAGAGTACTCCATCCTTCTCTAAACAATATTTTAATTGCAAAAGGTATGGTCACAAATCTCATGAATGTAGAAATGGACAAATGAACAAATTCTTCAATGGTAGATGCTTTACATGCAATAGAATGGGACATATGGCTAACCAGTGTAGATCAAGAGGATATCAATCAAATAAGCAAGGAAATGTTGTGTGTTACAATTGCAATAAATCTAGTCATATAGCTAGATTCTGTAGAAACATAAATCATGATGGAAAAGGTCCAGTGAAACCTGATTAGAAATAAGACAAAGGCAAAGGTAAAATAAATGTGGAAGAGATTCAGAAAGAGATGAGCAAGACATGGGTAAAGAAGAGTGTGATAAACAATAGTGATGGATCTGTACCAGAACCCGGTGCTGATATTCCTTCCAGAAACTAAAAAAATTAATCTTTGACTTAGGGGGAGCTATAGAGAAAATACTTTTCCCCTAGTCAATTAGTGAGTGCCTAAATTTGGAACATTGAGTAAGAATAAGAGGTTGCGGTTTAAAGGGTTTGAGGAGATTCATTCAAAATTCATCCAGTCAAAATTTGACAAATCGACATGAATATTTGAGGAAGTTGTGAAGAGATCCTATATCAGTAGCTATCTGGTAGAGTAGAATTTCATAGACAAATTGGGTATGATCTGGAATTAAAATGTTTCGTCTATGGACCTAGGGCAAGTGTGAAAAGAGATGAAGATATATTGTCAACCCTCATAGACACTAATTTTAAGGTCCACATAGTAATTTAAGAAAATCTCTCTCAAAAGGGGGTAACCAAATTACTTAAGCTGTGCATTTATTACAAAGGGAAATTATGTTTTTGGGCAAGGATAAAAGGTTTCTTATCCATCATTTGCAACACTTTGCACTCACGAAGAAGAGAAAAAGGAGCTCTAAGAAGAAATCCATTAGAACACTCAAGCTCAGCTGAAGATCAAATCTAAGCGCAATCTACTCTAATAGTTGTTCCAAACCCTAAGGCATGAAGAGGTATTTCTTTTACTAATCTCTCCAATATTCATTGATTAAAATGGCTACTCCTATGGTTGTAAATGTTTCTGAGAGACCAAGGCCAGTTTTCAAGAAACATCCTCACAAATCTATTGAGGTTGATCCCTTGGGTGCATTTTCCCATACCCTATATGGTTTTCTCCATGTAGAAGACATTAAGGTTATAATACATGAAAACATTGAAGAATTTGGAGACTTGAAATTGATGAAACTTTACCACAATCAGTTAAGCGGTGAGAACTTTTATCTAAAACCAGAATTCCAAGCCCTAAAAGATAAGCATTTTGCACATTGCATTCATTTTATGTCTTTTGGAGAGGACAATGGGTCTGGTATATCTTAAGAAGGATCCATGATAACTTCATCTAGTTAATGAGGCCTTTCAAAATAACCAAAGATGTCATCAAGGCTGTAACTAGTTTGCACTCCATTGGTGGGTTGCCTACTCTTAAGTCTGTGAAGAATCAAATAGTATCTGAAGCCACAAGTTTAAAATTTGATAAGAGGGCAATGACCATTGATGACATCACTAATTCAGATGTTAAGTTTGCCTCAATTGTGATTAGATATAAGATTTACCATTCAAGTAGAGAAAACTCTGTATCTAGTACTAGCATCTACACTACATACCAGATGCTAAGAGAATGCAGATTATGACCTGTGTGAACTCCTATTAAATCTGTTGATGGAGAACTTGAAAAAGATCAAGAAAGATAAAAAGAACTCTTTCAAATATGATGATTTGGTGTTATACTTGTTTTTCTACTTCATGAATGAGTTACCAGGCTCAAAAGGTCTAATCTAGGAAAATGACAAATTGGTTGCTATACAAATTAGGGATTACTTGTATGAACTTGGTGACACTCAAACTTGAAAGACAACTCACTAGGGTTACTTTAAAAACTTCCAAAGCATGATGCAAACAAAAGAAAGAATTCCCAAAACAATAGCAGAAAAGTACAAAGACACAGTCTGTTTTATGGTAGATACTGATCAGTGCCTAATAGAGGTAGTTGAGCCCAGGTCAGTATGGATAATGCCTATGGGCTATGAGGTTGATGAAAACATATTAAAGGCTCATGTTCAACATTTACTGAGTCAACCCAAGGACCCCAAAGCAGAGAGGTTTGGCACTTTTGAAGAATTAAACATAAAACTGCATGTTGAACTAAGAAGGCTTGAGACAAAAAGAAAGGTGAGGAAAGAAGTTGAATAACTAGTTGAGAAATTTAGCTTTACCAAAGAAGTTGTTATTGTAAATAGAGAAAGAATAGAGATATTTGAGAAATAAAAAGAGGAAGCAAAGAAAGAAAAGGTTCTGGTAGAAACTGCCACCTGGACTAGAATTACCAGGAGTTCTGCCTTTGAGAGCTCTAAAGCTGTAAATCTGGAAGTCCATTCATCTAAAAAAGGGAAAAAGAGAAAGAAATCCAAGGCCATAAGAGCTTATGTGAGTCTCAAGGATGATGATGAAACTGAGTCAGATGTTGAGATTAGAGAATTGAAGAAAGCAAAAGTAAAACCCCTCAAGGTTGATGTGGAGCAAAAGTCAGAAGAGTATGTTGAAAAGCCTACTCTTTCTATTGATGACATCATCAAGGCAGTTACTATGGATGGGAACCTATAGTTGGTGACAGAGTTCTATGATGAATAGAATGATGCTAACAAGAGAATTTTAGAAGAAGGTATTGTAAGGTATTTGAATATCTATAACAAAGCATTCATTGAAATAATTTCATTAATCCCAAAGAGCCTAGAAGAAATATTGGAGCAAAGAAAAAAGACTGTAAAGGTAAAAGACTTGGAGATTCGAGAGCAGATAGTGATATAGCTATGTCCCTCTATCACTTCAAAACAAATGAACATGATTTTCTAGGATTGCAAAGATGATTTCCAAAGCAAGTCCCAGATGAATAAACTCATGATTGGAGAAACTGATAAAATACCTGATGAAACAAAAGAAATTCTCCAAAAATATTTGAAGAGATTTAATCTTCCTATTGTAGAGGAAACAAATGAGGAGCCTTCTACCATGGATGTTGAAGAATTAAAAGTAATGAATGAAGAACTCTTTGACAAGGATGTCGAAGGATTAAAGAAAATAGATGAAGAGAAGTCTAAGGACTTAGACTCCTTTGCTCCAGAAGAGGAAGTTCACACAGCAGCAAAATCTGGTAATATCACTCCTCTGAATCCCATAGTTGCCAAGACAAATCTTCCAGGTTCTGGAGAAAAAGAGGAAGGAAGAAGAGAAGAGAAGGAGATGCAAGAAAAAGAGGATAAAGCAAAAGAAGAAGAACAAGCAGAAAAGGTTTGTAATGACACATCCAAACTAGTTAGTTCTAATACTTCTGAAGGAAAGAAGTCTGAATCTCCAACAAGAGACACTATAGAGATAGTGCAGAATTTCTTGAATAAAGAGGTTGTAGAGTTGGATGAACCAGATCTTCTTCAAGGGCCTCCAAATCTAGACACTCTCTCTCTGGTACAGATGATGAAGATAACATCAGTCACTCAGGCCAAGGCTAAAGAGAAACTTTTGAAATCACATATGGAGGATTGTGAGTTGTTGGAGATTGCATCTGGAATACTGGAGAAGATTATGCCAAACTATCAAAAGGATCATTCTACCTCTCCATCTGGTAATCTGAAAAACTTAGTCAATTTTGTTAACACTCATTTTGAATCTTTAGAGAAATCAGTAGAAACCAAAGTTTGGAAAGAGTTTTTGGGGAAAAGATTCATTAAGGTACAAGGACTTATTACAAATGATAGAAGAACCTTAGGCATTGGCATAAAGAGCCTTGAAAATGCACTTAAGGATGGTGAGGACATTTATAAATTTTGTTTAACTTGGTCCAAAATGATAGAGGACATTGAGAAGAAAGTGAAAGAACAAGAAGGAAAATTGTCAAGTTTATCTTAGAGTTTTGATCCCCTTACTACCTCTCTAGTGAACCATGAATGTCAAGCTATTTCTATAATAAATGAAATAAAATAATTAGTTAAAGAGAAAAAGAACATAATTGATAGAATGGGTGAGCTTAGAGGGATAATCATCCCTAAGTTAGAGGCAATGCATGATGCCTTGATAGATGCACAAAGTACAATCTGGACCAGTGATCCAACAGACTTAAAGAGGGCAGAAGCATATGCATTTTTGCTAAGTGGACACATCTCCATTTTGGATAGAATGAAGAGGAGTTGGGCCACAGAAATTGTACAGTTGAAGACAACCTTTGTAGACATAATCAAGAATATGTAAGTTTATCTTATGGATTGTATGTACATATGCAGCTTTATATAGTAATCTTTTTGCACAATTTTGGTTTGGGGATCCCACCATTTGCCATTGATGTCAAAGAGGGAGTGAAGAATAGTGAAAAAAGAGGAATCCAACAAAGGGGGAGTTCCGGTAAAACAACGTAAAGAAACAAAGCAAAAGGGGGAGTTACTGCAACACTTTTTCATTTTTCACTAAGTGTTGCCAAAGGGGGAGATTGTTGGCAAGAGACAATGTGTGGCTTCATAAGTGTTGTCACTGATGGTAACAAAGAGTATCCCACACATCTGCAGTACATAATATGCCTATACTAGAAGTCAGATTGAAGATTGTCTTGGTCTGGTGGACAAGAACAGAGTATGTAACATAGTTCAACAATCAGGTCCGGATCTCTTAGATGGTGTAACTCAATGAGCTGTAAACTTGGACTAGTCAAGAGAGGTATCATGACTATTGTATTCCAGAGATTTAGCCTCTGGTGATAAAGCTTGTAAAAGATATGAGCATCTAAGTGTTGGGTTCCAGTCAGGCACAGCAGACAGAGGAAGAATTGACTAACAGAGTATCAGATTTCAATTCGGATGTGTAAAAGGTGTTGATCAAGCAATTTGTGGTAGTATACAATATTGGCCAACATGATTAATGACTTCTATGCCTAAGTTTTTAATACACATCATTAATCAAGCATGGATTTAGCTGACAGATTAAGAACTTGTAAATATCTCAAGTATTCTTGTTGCCGACTAAGAAGTGGAAGGAAATTCTTAATGTGGATATATATATCTAATAGATTCAAGCTTGGTAGTGTGTGAAACATATATGAGGTGTGAAAAAAAGTAGAGATAAGTGTGTAATCAATAATTCAACTCTAGAATGTGATAGAATAGCAACACTGAGTAGAGGAAGAATGAATTGCATCAGATCAATATATTGTGCCTAACTGAAACTGAACTCCTACATATGTATATGCTTCTCATTAGTTCAAATACTTTGATATCTTCTATAAGTTATGTAGATAGTGTGTCTCTTGTAGGTAGTGTGCCTCTTGTGAGTAGTGTGCTTGGCCAGTGAGCCTTAATTGGCAAGCGCCATTTTGTACTCCTTTATTCTTTTAATAGAGAATACAGTCTTGGGTTAGTCACCTCGTGGTTTTTCCCTTAACAGGGTTTCCACGTAAAATCCTTGTATTATGTGTGTTAATTTTATTTCTGTTCTTATGGCTGCATATGATTTCATGTTTTAATATATCACTGAATACCAAGATAACAAAAGAAAAGAAAAGAAAGGAAATTTTGAAATAACTGATTCACCCCCCCTCTCAATTATCTACCTTGTCTACAACAGTATCAAGAACAATCACAATGATCTACACATGCATGATAAATTGCTACATATTCTCTCACAGCATATCACCATAACTCTCCCAAGTCCAACCATATCAACATGATCCTCCAAGAAGTAGCCATAAGACAAAGAGAGAAAACATGTAAATCATAATGTCCTTCTACAAACACCTCAAAGTGCTAAGCTATCTAAAGTATGACCTCTACAACCTGAAATGAAAGGCCTCAACAACACCCAACTATTCAATCTCATAGATCAAATGAACATATGTATCATGTAACCAACATAGATGTAAGCCTCTCTAATCAAGGTAGATCAAGCTCATAACCATTCCATAACTAGGAATAAGCCCAAATACATCTCCTAAATTTCTCATAATGAACATCATAAATCAAACCATATGAACAAGGTAATAACCATGCTAAGATCCCTCAAATGAACCCTCCAAAACCAATAACCATAGATCAAGATCTATATCTATGAGAAGATAAAACATAAAGCAAAATACATCTAAAAGGATTGGCAATACCTCAGATGATAAAATGTTGAGTAGACCAAGAATGGAGAATGAGAATGCTCCTCCAGGATACACCAAGACATAATTACTCTCTCCAAGAACAATCTCCTCTAGGTCCATATACAAGTGTAAGGCTCCTCAGTCTATATGTTGAAACCTTTAAAGACTAACCATATCAACAAGTATCTCTAATCAAAAGAGAACTCCAGCCTCACCTAAGTCTTAAAGTGTCAATGAGCACCTCCATGATCAGTGTATTCCAAACTACAAATGCAACATTGCACTAACATGAAGCTCCTAAGCAAATGACTAAAGTACATAATACCAAGAGAACCAACAAGATCACTATCATTGCTCTTCCTACACATCTGTATAAGCAACAAGCCCATCATGACATCATGATATTACCATCTCCTTCAACGAGATCACATTCAATAGTGCATAAATCCTATCTCAAGAGAACCTGTATAATGACAAAAATCTAATCTAGAATCAAGATTCCATCAAGACACAATATCAACATCTCTAAATGAATGATAAACATGTCAAACTAACAAATTATATACCAACACCACAACCAAAGACTCAAAAAAGTCCTCCATGGCAAACCAAGGTGTCAACATCTGCAATCACATGAAGATAACCATCCACTAACAATGGAAATTAGTTTGTCCAAGCACTCTCACTGAAACAAGAATCATAATCCAACAGCCTCTCTAAGACACCCACGACCAATGTAGAAGATCATCCATCACAAATGATGAATCCACATTGCTACCAAAGCTCCCACTGAATCATGATACCGAGCTATCCATGATAACAAAGTAACCATCTCCTAAATGAAGATTATCAATGGTCCCAAACCAATCAATGAATGGTCGAGTAAACCATAATCTCGAAACTAAGAAGATAAAACAATCACTATCAAAAGCTCACATTAAACCAACATGCTTCTTGTCTACCAAAAAATAGATGTGAGACTTTTTGTGTCAACACTTGTTAGATAATGGGCTTTAATATACTCTTTTGATGCATGATTATTATCAATACATGCATGTGGTGAGATTAACCAATATTATGATAAGGAGTAGGTTATGGTCAAGTACTATCCAATGTTTCATGTTGATATCTTGTGTAGAGATTTACTTCACCATGTAGTGCTATGATTCAGTATTTAAATTTAAATTATTATGTATCATCTTATGAAGATCTACTATAGGTATGCTTAGTTGAAGGGAAGTTATTATTGATGAATTAATTGATGGTATTTGTTGTTTCTTTGGCTATGATTCTTGTGACAATAACTGGCGTTTGAACAAGTGTGTAGGTATTGGTTATCTAGTGGATACAGGGAAAGCACATGGGGGATTTATTGTAAATCAACAATTGAGCTGACCTAGTCTATTTAGAGACTCAGGTCCCTTGTGTTATAAAACCTATGTCAATTGTGTAATGTGTGGTGTAAAATCGATGTTAGTTGTGTGTTGGGTGGCATAAAATCCATGTTAGTTGTAAAGTCTATGTTGGTTGTGTGTTGTGCATGATGTGTTGCTTATAATTAATTCTTCTCTTATTTTTTTAGGTTGTAAAAATGATTTTATAAGGGAAATTATTTTAAATCTTGAGAACCTTGGCATAATGCTTAGGTCCAAGAACCTTTTGGGTGGCGTATTTAATAAAAAAATTAATTTTTGAAAATTTTTAATTTTCTCTCAAAATAGGGGACAAAAATTAGAGTTCATAATTATAAATTGGAGTGCAAAATTATGTGTTAAGACCTAGAAGCGGAGATAAGTGGTACTATCCTCTAAGGACATGTATCTAGCTTTCAAAAAGAGAAGTGTATAAGAGTATTTAGTGTCATTTTATGAGAAATGAAGGGGATTTATTTATCTAGGACAAGTTATTGTATTATTTTTCCTACATTATCACCTGTTGTATTATTTTTCCTTTAACACTCATTGTATTTGTTGGAATTAGGGCAAACAACTAAGGGGGAGGGGGGTGAATCAGTTGTCACAAAACTTTAGAACTTTCTGTAGTTAATTCTTCCTTTTACTATTAACAATATATCAATAATTTAACTATGAAAACATGAATCATAAACATATGATCAACAACATAATAACACAATTGACACCAAGATTTTTAATGTGGAAACCCGATTAAGGGAAAAACCACGGTGGGGGTTAACCCATAAAAATTGATACTCTATTAAAATTATTCTACAAATGGGAATACACATGCATTTTGGCTCACTACCTAGAGCACACTGCTCAATTGAGGCTCACTGCCTATAGGAATGATTACAAGAGGATAACAAAGATCTTGAACTGATGAGTAGCATCTACTAATGCATGAATTCAGTTCTGATTAAGTACAAAATATTGATCTTACACATTTCATCTTTACTCTACTCTGTTTATTATTTTCCTTCATCCACACCTTAGATATCTTCTATTTTTGTATTTACTTCATCATCGCAACACACACATCTTAACACACTCAAATCAATTGCCTATATATATCTGCATCAGGAAATTCAATCATCTTTCTAGTCGGCAACATGAGGACCTAAAACATTTTTCATATCATTGTTCTATCGGTTAAATCCATACTCACATGTTAGTGCAGATCATAAACTCAAGCATACAAGTCACCAATCATGTCAGCCAGTATCACTATGTTAGGGTTAGCCGATAGAAGATATCAATTAAATGCAAATAAAGGTTAAACAGAGGAATGAGAAATACACAGAATAAAAAATAGTGAGACATTTTGTGGTATTTCTTGTTGTTGTTGTGGAGCACAAGGAACCATTAGAACATCACTATTTGGAGTATCATCTAGCACTACATAATCCTTTTCTTTCTTCTCACACTACTACAACTAATCTTTGTACAACACCTTCTCATTGAATACAACATCCCTGCTTCTCACAATTTTTTGATTTTTAAAATCTCAAAGCCTATAACCAAATTCATCAATGCCATATCCAATGAAGGTACATTTTTTTGATTTTGCATCCATATTGGTTCTATTTTCAGAATCTACATGTGCAAATGCTTCACATCTAAAGGTTTTTTAAAAAAAATAACTCGCCTTCTTACATGTCCGTGCTTCCTCTAGAATACCACAACTCAAAGGAATTGAAGGACCTCTATTAATTAAATATATAGTGGTATTGACAGCCTCTGCCCACATGTTTAAAGATAGCCCAACATGCACTCTCATGGTCCTTGCACGCTCCATTATTATTGTATTCATGCACTCAGCCACTCCATTTTCCTGTGGAGTCCCTGGAACCATTTTCTACCTACAAATTCTATTAAAAGAACAATAATCCTCAAATTCTTTGCTGCAATACTCACCACCATTATCATATCTAAGACATTTTAATCTTTTACCTATCTCATTCTCAACAAATCTTCTCTATTTCTTAAATGTTTTAAATACATCAAATTTCTACCTGAGGAAATAAATCCAAACCTTCCTAGTTGCATCATCTATGAATGTAACATAATACGGAGAGACACTAAGAGAAGATAACTGAGCTAGTCCCCATACATCTATATGCACAAGCTCCAACTTTTTATCTTTCTTTTGCTTCCCATACTTGACAAAAATGACTCTCTTTTGTTTACCATACGCACAAATTTCACATAAATCCATATTAATACATTTCAGACCTAGTAAACTATCTTAGAATGAAGTATCTTCATACCTTTTTCACTCATATGGCCAACTCTGTTATGCCACAGTGTTGTCTTAGAACCTGCAACAACTATTTTAGTCTCTTCCTGTGAACCTATAGCAACTATTCCTGAACCTGTTTGGTTTTTCTCTACAACTAAAGTAGAAGGAACAATATGACCTGTACAAAAATATAAGGTTCCTACTTTCACACCTTTTGCTACTACTAAGGCACTGTCATGCCCACATTTTCCATGTGGTCACAACACACATCGCACGTGTCATAGCCACATCTGTCATGTGGTTATGACACGAGATATGAAAAACTTTTCTCACACTGTCCTAAAAACCCCTTTGCATGCGTAAGCATGCTCGGCGGTGTTCTCTCATGGCGAAACACTACAATTTTCGGTGGGATATAAGTACAATTGCGTGCAACCAGACACATACAGATCAACAAGAGGGTCTTTACGACGTCGCTAACATCATTGCAAGAGTGAGATTACCAAAGTTCCTAAATCTAAACCTCGGCAATTTCCGGCAGCATAACGCCTTACGGAGTTAGTGGGAATTACGCTACACTCATTTACGCACGTGGTTCGCTGATAGACTAACAACTTCCCACGACGCCTTGTTCCGACTAAACCGACTAGTGATCTCCCTATTTAGTCATTTTTTAGCCAAGCACGGTTGTCTGTCTCCTCTCTTGTTTCCTGAAACATACTCCTCCTACGACTTAGCATTCTCAACAAGGCGGTTTGTTTGCTCTCTCTTCCCTTTTCACTGGTTCTTAATTTTGATTGTATTTTTATTGCCCTTACCTTAACTATTTCTCTGTTAATTTAGTGTGTTTATATTTCGGTCTCTCTCTCTTTCGTTTTCTATGCTTTCTTTATGTGTATCCGGTCCTTTCTTCATGATTTACGTAAATCAGGGTTATCACTGCAGCTATTGTTGATATTAAACCTAACTTCAGGATGGTCTAGGTCACATAGACTGGTTTACTACTTTGCTGGACTCGATCTCCTAGTCTTCTCTGATCATGGTATCTCCTCTTTGTTTGTATTAATTAAACTTGTTCCTAAGCAGATTTAGCAGAAGGGTCTGTCAACTTAGTTCTCTTATCCCATGTGGGAAATGTCGCGCATTTTCTCCTCTATGTTTTCCAATGTTAGTTTTTCTTCTTCGGACTCTCTTACAGGTTTACTTATGAGGTTGTTTACTACAGTTGGGATTAAAATGGCCACATGGAATGTCTGTGATGGCTTCTTAAGTTTATTTCTAGTGATCTTTTAAGCAAGGTGACGTGTAATTTTCCTCTTCATTTTCCTTCATTTTCCCTGGTTATTAACATTATGTTGGTAGAGAAACTTCCGAGAAACTCTTCCCGGGTAACACAGTATATTCCTTTATGCTCTCATTATATTATAATTTTATTTTCTCTTATCTATAATTACTGTTGTTATTATTACTAATCAGTATTATTAATACTCTTATTGTGACTCGTATAACATTGTAAATAGATGTAGGAGGCTCTCCACTTTATAAAACCCTGATCATGGAAACATAACTTCTTTGGTTGTTGTGTTCAACACTTAATAAAAAACAACTGTAAAAAAATATATATTTTTTTTTGTTTTATTTTTGTATATCCATGTGTCACATTTTATCAAGATTTTAAACGAGGGTCCAATAAAATGGCTCATCAAACTATTTCCACAAATAAATAAATAAATAAATATATATATATATATATTTATATATATATATATATTTAAATGTCTATGTAGTTTACAAAAATGATCTTTTAACTTTGTTTAACAAAATCCTCATCATCTCTTTTATATATATATATATATATATATATATATATATATATATATATATATATATATATATATTTTGTATATATTGCTATATACATAGACATATATAGTATCTATATATGTCTATATATATGGCAATAATAATGTATTTACTTTTAAAAAATAGACCAACTCATATGTTAGGGCCCAAAGCCCTAACATTTTATTTTTTTTTGTTTTTGTTTTCCACAGCAGCTGAGGAGCTGGGCGACGATGGCCGCAGCCAGCGGCAGACGAACATAGGGGAGGGCGCAGGGGACTGCGCGGGCGGAGGCAGCGTCGACAGGGCTCCGCGGGGGTCTCAATAGTATGGGGATGTGGGGAGGGGCAGAGCCCCACCCACATCCCATGATGTGGGGTGTGGGTGGGGCTCCGCCCCTCCCCACACCTCAAAAGGACTGCGGTGGGGTTTCAAACCCCACCGCCAACATTGTATATATATTTTTTTATCTTTATTCTAAACTGTGTTTTACACAGCGAACTTCCATCTTTTTATTTCGATTGGTATGAGTTTAATTTGCAACATTGTATATAACGAGATATATATATATATATATTTCAGTTTTATAATATCACTAATTTTCTCAAATACAACCTGTTATAATGATAATTAAATAACAATTTTATAAATATATATATATATATATAAACATATATATATATATATATATATATATATATATATATATTTATATATTTATATATTCCAATTTCACTTATTCGATAACAATGGTAAATATATAACAACTTATTTTATATATATATTGATCTATATTCCATTTTCATAAAACATTTAAGTTTGTCAATTTAACAAAGAGAAATATATACATACTAGATTTCCTCTAATCTTTACAAATTAACTGAAAACATTAGTTATGGAGAATAAACTTAAACATTTAAAATTGTCTTTTCCTTTAGAACAATGAACCATAAAACTAACATTTCAGAGCAATTCCAAACTTTCAATTACATAAACAAACTCAGATTAGATTGCAACTCAATAATGAACTCTTCCTTTTGATAATACTTGAAACACAAATAAAATGCTATTTAACAAGGTTTACAAGCAACAAACTTTAAAATTTAAGCACATTCATATTACAGATTTTAAACCATGGATATATACAACTAACTTCCCAGTTATGAACTTCCCTCTCCCAAACAATATACAACTGATAGCTTGTGACAACCAAGTAAAAGCCCATCAATAACAAAATCAGGGGGGAGATTTCCTTCACCCCCAGGGTAACAATAAATTACAGCAATAACAAGAGAGGTGCTCTCTCTTCAACTCTTATGAAATGAACCAGGCCTAATTCTCATGACAAAGAAAATTTCTTCATACATATCCAACCAGAAGCTCCAAGCGAAAACCTGCGTATCAAAGACAAACAAAGAAGAAAAACACCACTCATCTAGCTCTCCTCCCTTCCGTAGACCCGCAAGTGGGTCACCCCCGAGCTAGGGAGACCATACTCACACCTGGGTAACTCAAACACTCCACTTCACAACAGTAACAACAACAATCCCAAAGCACACAAACACCTGTGGCTCATTTACACAACACAGAAACTCATCTATAGTGAGTTTCATAAGGGGCAGGAGAGTGGACACACTCGACTCCAGAGTGTCACCCTGACAGATAAGTTAACCAATACAATTTCTCTTGGTCTCAAACCAAGTTTGATCACAAATTTGTAAGAAATCTGTATATGACTCTCAAGTCAAAGATACAGACACATATACATGCCCTCAAGGCTTTCAACATCCCAAAAGATGGAAACAGGTATGCACCCGAGGAGGATCTCTCCTCCCCTACCCCAAACTTGATGAGCATTTCTCCCAAGTGGGAGAAGCTCTGTCAAACAACCTGACAACAAACCCCACAGAAAACAAATCTAAACACAAATTCACACAATTTACATATTCAGCTATACGACACAAAGGTAGAATTCAAACCAACCTTACAAAGCCTTCCTAGAATGAAGCTGTTGCTGAGCCCACAGAGTTCTCTTCCAACCTTAGCCACCAACTCCCTCTCCCTTCTCTCTCCTACAAGCTAACTTTTCTATTTTTGGTAAGGCAAAATGAAAGTTTTCCCAAAATTCAACTAACTCCCTCTCATCCCAAAATTGGAAACAAATAACCAAATTCTTTTCAGTTTTGAGGAATGGGGAGGTGACACTTGTCACCTTCTCACTCTCCCCCAAAACCACTATTCTGCCCTGGTGGCTTATGTCACTCACCCTTCCCAAGAGTACTCCTTATTCCTCTCCCAATGTGATTCCTCTTACGCATGGGAGAAATAAAAGGAGTTAAAGGGGGAAGAAGATAGGTGACCCATGCCCCTTCTTCCCTTCTTCACATGGGTGTCCCCACAGCACATGGGGGAATCTCACTATGGAAGGGGTGACTTTAAGTCAATCCTTCAATAATGGATGGCATCTCTTACCTTGGGGAAAGTAGAGGGGATGGGTTGGGTGTTGGTACAACCCATCATGTCCCCTCCTACCTCCAATTTTCGCCACTTAACTTCAGGGGGAAGTTAAGATGACTAGATGGAGGTTACTCAAGGGTTGCCCATGGCAAATGGGCCCCTAGACCCATGGGGTATAACCCAGGGTCAACTTTAACCCATACAAGACACCCCTGGTCAAGGTAAAGCACAAGAAAAGGCCTCATAAATTTAAATTAAATAAGGAAATTCAAATTCAAATCTCTTTACTACACAAATTATAAAATAATGTTACATGAGGGTAACCTAACCCACTCGACCATACGAAAGACCACATTACAACATTACATCAAACACAAAGAGATCTTGGTTCCTCGTGGAACCAGATCGGCTTAACAGGGAATAACAAATAACAAGGTGCGGAATGATCTCCGAATTCTGTGGTTCGATTAGTAATTCCTGCACACTAAATTACAAGATCAGTAACCACATAAAATCATCATAGCCGAAGCAACTTGAAAACATGCATTATCATGACATAGTACTAATTAACATAAATGAAATTATATTACAATTTTCCATCATCACCTAATTAATGTTTTTCTGAAATGTAAACTTATCCAAACATCACCCAATTAGTTTTTCTAAAATCATAATAAAGTTTAATAGTTTGACAATTCCGGGAACTGCTATCCCACAAACATAAAAAGTAACAATAACAGTCATGTAAATAGTCATAACAACAGAAGTAAAAAAAGGCGGTCCTCACATCCTCTCCCCCTAAGACGATACTTCCTCCTGGAAGTCGTCAAAAAGGTGAGGATAAAGGGTCTTCAGTCTCTCTACATCTTCCCATGTTGCAGTGACTTCGTCGTATAGGTCCCACTGGACTCTAACCTGGTCCAGCTCTCGACCTCGAAGGGCCAGCGTCCGACGAGCCAATATGTGAATTGGCTCCAACGCCAGCTGTCCGTCTGCCTCTACCTGAAGAGCACTCCAATCCAACACGTGAGATAAGTCAGAAATATATTGACGTAAAACTGATACATGAAATACATCGTGGATACGTGACAGGCTAGGTGGCAAGGCTAGACGATAGGCTACTGGTCCTATCCGCTCCAAGATTTCGAAAGGTCCTACAAATCGAGGTGCGAGCTTAGAGCCTTTTCCATAACGGATTGGACTCTTGTGCGGCCACACTCTCAAAAATACTCTTTCCCCCACAGAGAAGCTTCGGTCTGTCCTCTTAGCATCGGCATACTTTTTCTGCCTGTCCTGTGCTTCCTGGAGCCTTTGTCTAATCTGTTTGACTTGCAGTTCCATATTCTGAACTATCTCTGGACCGATGACTATTCTGTCCTCTATCCGATCCCAACTCAAAGGTGTTCTGCATGGTTTGCCATATAACGCCTGGAAAGGAGGCATACCCAATGAGCTATGATGCCCATTATTGTAGGCAAACTCAACTAGATACAGGTACTCCTCCCATCTAGACTGATGGTCCATCACATACATGCGAAGCATGTCTTCTAACACCTGGTTAACTCTCTCTGTCTATCCGTCGGTTTCTGGATGATATGCTGAACTGAAGTTGAGCTGTGTGCCCAACGCCTGATGTAAGGCTTTCCAGAACGATGAAGTGAATACGGAGTCTCTATCAGATATAATGCGGCGAGGTATCCCATGAAGTCTAACAATCTGATCAAGAAACACCTTTGCCACTGATGGTGCATTGTAAGTTGTGCATATTGGTGAAAAATGCGCCACTTTGGTCAGCTTGTCAACTGTCACCATAATAGCATCATGGCGACGTGATGACATAGGTGAACCAACGATAAAATCCATAGAAATGGTGTCCCATTTCCATTCAGGTATCTCGTGAGGGTACAACAGTCCCGCTGGATGCTGATGTTCAGCCTTGACCCTCTGACATTCCAGGCAACGAGCAACAAATTCGGCAATGTCATGCCTCATCCCGGC
This sequence comes from Cunninghamia lanceolata, assembly GCA_027924645.1. Taxonomy (NCBI): domain Eukaryota; kingdom Viridiplantae; phylum Streptophyta; class Pinopsida; order Cupressales; family Cupressaceae; genus Cunninghamia; species Cunninghamia lanceolata. The sequence goes on from BSBN01000413.1 coordinate 1,581,458, forward strand.
CCAATGATAAAACTGTCGTAAGTCAGCATGCATCTTCTTCACTCCTGGGTGTGCTGCATAGGGTGCTCTATGAGCCTCTGATAGGATTACTGTGCAAAGATTACCCGCATGGGGTACATAGATGCGCTGCCGATGTCGAAGCATACCGCTGTCGATGTCGAAGCATACCATCAGACTCAAGGGTATATCCTGTAAATTTGCCCTCAAGGGCCTTCTGATTTAGTAATGCCTGCTGCACTTCAAGAAACCATTCGTCCTCCAGCAGATGCTGTAAGATGCGATCCTTCAAGTCCACCTTCAAGGTCAGGGTCTGGATCTCGTGGCGTCTTCGACTCAAAGCATCAGCGACCACGTTGTCCTTCCCTTTGATATAGTGGACATCGAAGTCATATTCGCATAGGAATTCCATCCAACACCGTTGGCGGGCGTTCAAATTAGGCTGTGTAAAAATATACTGCAAACTAAGATGATCCGAATGGAGTTCAAAGCGTCGACCTAAGAGAAAGTGTCTCCAGTGAACCAAGGCATGAACAACAGCTGCGAGCTCTAAGTCGTGCGTAGGATAGTTTAACTCATGTGTCTTTAGTTTCTGCGATTCGTATGCGATCGCTCAACCATCCTGCATAAGCACGGCTCCCAAACCTTCTAATGATGCATCTGTGCAAACTACAAACTCCTCTGTAGGATCTAGGACTGCTAAAATAGGAGCACTAGTAAGACGCTCCTTGAGGACTCCAAAAGCCTTTTCACACTGCTCGGTCCAAGTGAAACCCTTCCCTTTTCGCTGAAGGGAAGTAATGGGATGTACTATCCTGGAGAAACCTTCGACAAACCGACGATAATACCTGGCTAACCCCATAAAGCTTCTGACCTCTGTCACGTTAGTGGGTGCCAGCCACTCCTGAATTGCTCTGATTTTAGATGGATCTACGGAGATGCCATCGCCTGATAAAATGTGTCCCAAATACTGCACCTCTGTCCTGAAGAAGGCACACTTCGCCAAGTTGCCATAAAGCTGCTGCTCTCGTAATTGCTGCAAAACTTGACGCAAGTGCTCCACATGCTCCTCCTCAGTCCGTGAATAAATCAAAATGTCATCAAGGAATATTATCACGAACCGATCTAGGTACGTATGGAACACCCCGTTCATGAGACTCATGAATACTGCAGGAGCGTTTGTCAACCCGAAGGGTACCACTGTGAATTCGTAATGGCCATATCTGGTTTGAAAAGTAGTTTTATGAATATCTGACTCTGTGATGCACAATTGGTGATACCCAGATTTTAGATCAATTTTCGAGAACACTCTGGCTCCCTGCATCTGATCAAAAAGGTCGTCAATCCTAGGCAGAGGATAACGGTTCTTCACCGTCACCTTGTTCAACTACCTGTAGTCCATACATAGACGAAGAGACCCATCCTTCTTCTTCACGAAGATAACTGGTGCACCCCATGGTGAAACACTAGGTCGGATGTGTCCCTTCTCAAGTAATTCCTCTAACTGCAGTTTAAGTTCAGTGAGTTCATGTGTAGTCATCCTATAGGGTGCACGGGATATCGGTTCTGCACCTGGCACTAAGTCGATGTGAAAGTCCACTTCTCTGCGTGGAGGCATACCTGGTAATTCTGGCAGAAATACATCTGCAAATTCTCTAAGGACAGGGTGATCATCTAAAGTAGCCTCAGGGTCATCCTCTGCTCTATCACTGACCATGATGGCAAACATTTGACATCCCTTCCGCATACAGTACTTAAGCTGCTGAGCGGATATCATACGAGCAACCGTGGGCTTTTGAATGCCCACTATCTCAACCGATGAACCATGATCGTCTAAACAGCTAATCGTCCTCTGGCAACAATCAAGCTTGGCTCTATGTGCCGCAAGCCAATCCATACCCAGAACTACTCACCTACAGTCTGCTCAGATCCTCCTGATCGGGGCTGTCCCCCTGTAGTAAATCCCTACGGGCACTCTCTAGCCAGATGCCCTGCCCCACCACACACATAACATGGTCCTCGAACCTGTAACTGCCCTGACTGTGTTCTGCCCGATTGTTGTTGCCCAGTCCATCTAGTGGATCCCTGTGAGCCTCTGTAAGATTGCTGGGACCTCGCGGGTCCTGCTGATGAACCCTGCTGTCTCTGATCTCTGCGTGAACCTTGCTGTTGCCATCCACGGTTCTGTCCTCCCTGTCCCCTCTGTTGAAATTTGGATTTTTGCTGATGTTGCTGCTGCTGTGGAGGCCTAGGAGGTAATGACGAAGGATTATATCCTCCTCTCTGTGTTGTGTTTTGAGGCCTTCAGAAGTTTTGCTGTTGTTGGGGATTACGTTCCTGGTACTGTGGGCGTGAATTCTGCCCTCGTCCCTAAATTTTCTCTGATATAAGGGCCTTTTCAACAGCCTCACTCATGGTCTGGGGATTTGCCATACGAACTGGTCCTGCTATCCCGTGATTTAGCCCTCTGATAAATTTGTGTATTAAGATTTTCTCGTCATGGAGGTATTCCGCGTAATGAGAAAGCTCTATAAATCGGCTCTCATACTGAGTAACGGTGAGTCCCCTCTACTGTAAATCATGGAACTCATCGATCCTGCGCTATCTATAATGTTCAGACAAATATCGCGCATTGAAGCGCTCAATGAAGATGTCCCATGTGAGTGTATCCACGGATAGTCGGCGCTTGCACTCCTCTGTGCGCCACCAGGTGGCTGCTGCATCCTTAAGAACATGGACTGCCACTCGTGCTTTCGTGTTGCTCCCATATGGTCGCAATGCGAAACACCTGTCTAAGCTAATCAGCCAAGCCTCGGCCACAGCTCCCTCTGTAGCACCTGCGAAAGTGGGTGGGTTGAGCCTCAGTAGATCTCTGATGGGGTCCCCTCTGTCTCTAAGTCTCACAAGTGGCTCTTCCACACCATCCTCATATAATCCATGCTGAACCTGTTCTTGTCTCAAAAGTCTCGGAGGACTCCTGCTCCGTGCTCGGGAGGCTGACCCTACCTCCTCTACTGTTGTGTCGGGAATCTCAACAAAGGGCTCCACACGTGGCACCTCTAGTGGATCAACGCGGGGCTCCATACGTGGCTCAATACGTGACTCGGCACGTGGCTCCTCTCGCGGATCAACACGAGGCTCAGGAATCACTGGCGGTAACCTGTCTAACATAGTCTGTAGTGCCTGTAAGATCTGTGGACCTATATCCAATACTGGTGTAGCCTGTGGTCCTAATGGTGCTTGTGGTACAGGTGGTGTAGGTGGTGCTGTTGTAACTACGGGTGCCAATACTGGTGTCGCCTGTTGTACTAATAGTGCTTGTGGTACAGGTGGTGCAGGTGGTGCTGCTGTAACTACGGGTGCCAGTCCCTCGGCTGAGGAATCGCTGTGCACCTCGACTGACGCTGTGTGGCGTGATCGCGCTCGTCGAACACGTCAGGGAGGCATCCTACAAAACAAGGTAGAAACTAATTAGCCAAAGTTGCAGAATAATAACGTGCCCAAATACGCCCAGTGTTTAAAACCTGGCTCTGATACCAAATGTCATGCCCACATTTTCCATGTGGTCACAACAAACATCGCACGTGTCATAGCCACATCTATCATGTGGTTATGACACGAGATATGAAAAACTTTTCTCACACTGTCCTAAAAACCCCTTCGCATGCGTAAGCATGCTCGGCGGTGTTCTCTCATGGTGAAACACTACAATTTTTGGCGGGATATAAGTACAATTGCGTGCAACCAGACGCATACAGATCAACAAGAGGGTCTTTACGACACCGTTAACATCATTGCAAGAGTGAGATTACCAAAGTTCCTAAATCTAAACCTCGGCAATTTCCGGTAGCATAACGCCTTACGGCGTTAGTGGGAATTACGCTGCACTCATTTACGCATGTGGTTCGCTGATAGACTAACAACTTCCCACGACGCCTTGTTCTGACTAAACTGACTAGTGATCTCCCTATTTAGTCATTTTTCAGCCAGGCACGGTTGTCTGTCTCCTCTCTTGTTTCCTGAAACATACTCCTCCTACGACTTAGCATTCTCAACAAGGCGGTTTGTTTGCTCTCTCTTCCCTTTTCACTGCTTCTTAATTTTGATTGTATTTTTATCGCCCTTACCTTAACTATTTCTCTGTTAATTTAGTGTGTTTATATTTCGGTCTCTCTCTCTTTCATTTTCTATGCTTTCTTTATGTGTATCCGGTCCTTTCTTCATGATTTACGTAAATCAGGGTTATCACTGCAGCTATTGTTGATATTAAACCTAACGTCAGGATGGTCTAGGTCACATAGACTGGTTTACTACTTCACTGGACTCGGTCTCCTAGTCTTCTTCGATCACGGTATCTCCTCTTTGTTTGTATTAATTAAACTTGTTCCTAAGAAGATTTAGCAGAAGGGTCCGTCAACTTAGTTCTCTTATCCCATGTGGGAAATGTCGCGCATTTTCTCCTCTGTGTTTTCCAATGTTAGTTTTTCTTCTTCGGACTCTCTTACAGGTTTACTTATGAGGTCGTTTACTACAGTTGGGATTAAAATGGCCACATGGAATATCTGTGATGGCTTCTTAAGTTTATTTCCAGTGATCTTTTAAGCAAGGTGACGTGTAATTTTCCTCTTCATTTTCCTTCATTTTCCCTGGTTATTAACATTATGTTGGTAGAGAAACTTCCGAGAAACTCTTCCCGGGTAACACAGTATATTCCTTTATGCTCTCATTATATTATAATTTTATTTTCTCTTATCTATAATTACTGTTGTTATTATTACTAATCAGTATTATTAATACTCTTATTGTGACTCGTATAACATTGTAAATAGATGTAGGAGGCTCTCCACTTTATAAAACCCTGATCATGGAAACATAACTTCTTTGGTTGTTGTGTTCAACACTTAATAAAAAACAACTGTAAAAAAATATATATATTTTTTTTGTTTCATTTTTGTATATCCATGTGTCACATTTTATCAAGATTTTAAATGAGGGTCCAATAAAATGGCTCATCAAACTATTTCCAGAAATAAATATATAAATATATATATATATATATATATATATATATATATATTTAAATGTCTATGTAGTTTACAAAAATGATCTTTTAACTTTGTTTAACAAACTCCTCGTCATCTCTTATATATATATAATTTTTTTTGTATATATTGCTATATAAATAGACATATATAGTATCTATATATGTCTATATATATGGCAATAATAATGCATTTACTTTTAAAAAATAGACCAACTCATATGTTAGGGCCCAAAGCCCTAACATTTTATTTTTTTTGTTTTTGTTTTCCACAGCAGCTGAGGAGCTGGGCGACGGTGGCCGCAGCCAGCGGCGGACGAACACAGGGGAGGGCGCAGGGGACTGCGCGGGCGGAGGCAGCGTTGACATGGCTCCGCGGGGGTCTCAATAGTATGGGGATGTGGGGAGGGGCAGAGCCCCACCCACATCCCACGATGTGGGGTGTGGGTGGGGCTCCGCCCCTCCCCACACCTCAAAAGGACTGCGGTGGGGTTTCAAACCCCACCGCCAACATTGTATATATATTTTTTTAATCTTTATTCTAAACTGTGTTTTACACAGCGAACTTCCATCTTTTTATTTCGATTGGTATGAGTTTAATTTGCAACATTGTATATAACGAGATATATATATATATATATATATATATATATATATATATATATATATATATATATATATATATATATATTTCAGTTTTATAATATCACTAATTTTTTCAAATACAACCTGTTATAATGATAATTAAATAACAATTTTATAAATATATATATATATATATACATATATATATATATTTATATATATATTCCAGTTTCACTTATTCGGTAACAATGGTAAATATATAACAACTTATTTTATATATATATATATATATATATATATATATATATTGATCTATATTCCATTTTCATAAAACATTTAAGTTTGTCAATTTAACAAACAGAAATATATACATACTAGATTCCCTCTAATCTTTACAAATTAACTGAAAACATTAGTTATGGAGAATAAACTTAAACATTTAAAATTGTCTTTTCCTTCAGAACAATGAACCATAAAACTAACATTTCAGAGCAATTCCAAACTTTCAATTACATAAACAAACTCAGATTAGATTGCAACTCAATAATGAACTCTTCCTTTCGATAATACTTGAAACACAAATAAAATGCTATTTAACAAGGTTTACAAGCAACAAACTTTAAAATTTAAGCACATTCATATTACAGATTTTAAACCATGGATATATACAACTAACTTCCCAGTTATGAACTTCCCTCTCCCAAACAATATACAACTGATAGCTTGTGACAACCAAGTAAAAGCCCATCAATAACAAAATCAGGGGGGAGATTTCCTTCACCCCCAGGGTAACAATAAATTACAGCAATAACAAGAGAGGTGCTCTCTCTTCAACTCTTATGAAATGAACCAGGCCTAATTCTCATGACAAAGAAAATTTCTTCATACATATCCAACCAGAAGCTCCAAGCGAAAACCTGCGTATCAAAGACAAACAGAGAAGAAAAACACCACTCATCTAGCTCTCTTCCCTTCCGTAGACCCGCAAGTGGGTCACCCCCAAGCTAGGGAGACCATACTCACACCTAGGTAACTCAAACACTCCACTTCACAACAGTAACAACAACAATCCCAAAGCACACAAACACCCGTGGGTCATTTACACAACACGGAAACTCATCTACAGTGAGTTTCATAAGGGGCAGGAGAGTGGACACACTCGACTCCAGAGTGTCACCCTGATAGATAAGTTAACCAATACAATTTCTCTTGGTCTCAAACCAAGTTTGATCACAAATTTGTAAGAAATCTGTATATGACTCTCAAGTCAAAGATACAGACACAGATACATGCCCTCAAGGCTTTCAACATCCCAAAAGATGGAAACAGGTATGCACCCGAGGAGGATCTCTCCTCCCCTACCCCAAACTTGATGAGCATTTCTCCCAAGTGGGAGAAGCTTTGTCAAACAACCCGACAACAAACCCCACAGAAAACAAATCTAAACACAAATTCACACACTTTACATATTCAGCTATACGACACAAAGGTAGAATTCAAACCAACCTTACAAAGCCTTCCTGGAATGAAGCTGTTGCTGAGCCCACAGAGTTCTCTTCCAACCTTAGCCACCAACTCCCTCTCCCTTCTCTCTCCTACAAGCTAATTTTTCTATTTTTGGTAAGGCAAAATGAAAGTTTTTCCAAAATTCAACTAACTCCCTCTCATCCCAAAATTGGAAACAAATAACCAAATTCTTTTCAGTTTTGAGGAATGGGGAGGTGACACTTGTCACCTTCTCACTCTCCCCCAAAACCACTATTCTGCCCTGGTGGCTTATGTCACTCACCCTTCGCAAGAGTACTCCTTATTCCTCTCCCAATGTGATTCCTCTTACGCATGGGAGAAATAAAAGGAGTTAAAGGGGGAAGAAGACAGGTGACCCATGCCCCTTCTTCCCTTCTTCACATGGGTGTCCCCACAGCACATGGGGGAATCTCACTATGGAAGGGGTGACTTTAAGTCAATCCTTCAATAATGGATGGCATCTCTTACCTTGGGGAAAGTAGAGGGGATGGGTTGGGTGTTGGTACAACCCATCATGTCCCCTCCTACCTCCAATTTTCGCCACTTAACTTCAGGGGGAAGTTAAGATGACTAGATGGAGGTTACTCAAGGGTTGCCCATGGCAAATGGGCCCCTAGACCCATGGGGTATAACCCAGGGTCAACTTTAACCCATACAAGACACCCCTAGTCAAGGTAAAGCACAAGAAAAGGCCTCATAAATTTAAATTAAATAAGGAAATTCAAATTCAAATCTCTTTACTACACAAATTATAAAATAATGTTACATGAGGGTAACCTAACCCACTCGACCATACGAAAGACCACATTACAACATTACATCAAACACAAAGAGATCTTGGTTCCTCGTGGAACCAGATCGGCTTAACAGGGAATAACAAATAACAAGGTGCGGAATGATCTCCGAATTCTGTGGTTCGATTAGTAATTCCTACACACTAAATTACAAGATCAGTAACCACATAAAATCATCATAGCTGAAGCAACTTGAAAACATGCATTATCATGACATAGTACTAATTAACATAAATGAAATTATATTACAATTTTCCATCATCACCTAATTAATGTTTTTCTGAAATGTAAACTTATCCAAACATCACCCAATTAGTTTTTCCGAAATCATAATAAAGTTTAATAGTTTGACAATTCCGGGAACTGCTATCCCAAAAACATAAAAAGTAACAATAACAGTCACGTAAATAGTCATAACAACAGAAGTAAAAAAAGGCGGTCCTCACAGGCACCTCTTGTAACCTTCCTATTTTTATCACTGAAAGTAATGATGCAACCTTCATCAGCTAGTTGCCCTTCTGAAATTAAATTCCTACTCAGCCTTTGAATGTGCCTTACCTCTTGTAGTAGCCAATGATTCCCATTTTGCAATTTCATCTTGATTTTTCCCTTTCTAACAATCTAACAGGGTTCATTATCTCCCAAATAAACCAGCCTAAAATCCCCTTAGACATAATCAAGATAATAACTTCTATGGGGCATAGCATGAAATGAGGCCCCTGAATCTAAAACCCATGAATCATCAACATTATCTAGGGGAAGAATCAAAGAATCATCTTCATATTTATTACTTACCACATTTGTCTCTTTATTGCCTTCTTGTTTATCTCCTTCTTTATTCTTCTGAGAGTAGCAATCTTTCTTCATATGACCTGGTTTCTCACAATACCATCAATCCTTCTGTCCTCTGGTTTGGGCCTTTTTGTCCTTTGATTTTCCTCATGACTTCCTATGACCTCCAAAAATCCAAAACCTTTTCCTCTCTCCTTTGTTCTACTTCTACTTTCTGCATTCAGAACACTACCTGATGTGGACCCTCCTGATCTTTTCCGTCGCATTTCCTCACTAAGTATAACACCAACAACATCACAAATTTCAAAGTGTTTGAACTAGAGATAGAGTTACAGCCATTACCAAGCTATTCCAACTTTCTGGTAAAGAACATAAATCCAAGAGAGCCCTCACCTCTTCATCAAATTTAACTTTTATAGAAGTTAATTGACTAACAATCGTATTAAACTCATTTAAATGATCTATCATAGATCCAACTTCAATTATTTTCAAATTAAACAAACACTTCATGAGAAATACTTTATTTGAATCTGAGGGTTTTTGATACAATCTAGCCAAAGCTTTCATCAATTCACTTGTTGTCTTTGCTTCTATTATATTGAATGCCATAGATGGTGCCAGGCACAAATGAATGATTCCCAGTGTCTTTTTGTCTAGAAGATCCTAATCCTCATCAATCATTCCTGCCAGTTTCTTGGATACTCCTTCCAATGGCCTCCATAAATCCTTCTGATAGAGGTAATCCTCCATTTGCATTTTCCATAATGGATAGTTCTGACCATTAAATTTATCAACCTTTAATTTACCCTCATCCGCCATTGCTCCCACTTAACTATGAGACTCCCACTCAACCATGAGACCTTCCTGCTGATGATAATCAAACACAACCCACTCTGATACCACTTGTTAGGGTTAGTTAGTAGAAGATATCAATTAAATGCAAATAAAGATTAAACAGAGGAATGAGAAATACATTTAAATAAAAAATAGTGAGAAACAATTTTAACATGGTTCATCCAAACCCAAGAAACCCTAATCATTATTCATTTTTATCAAGCTTTTTGTCGGTTGCAAAAATAAGGCTTTTTTATGTTGGCCAATTTTTATGGTGATGCCCTTGGACCTCACAAGGGGAACTACCCCTTGACCCCATAGGAATTTGGGGGGAAACCGTGCTGATAAAAGTGGGGTAAATTTAATCTTTGAGTTTGATCAGGCTCAATATAACAACACACTAATCATCACCAATTATCCCAACAACAATTTTTTCTCATCTAAATAAAGGTCTGATGCTCTATTGACCTATTCTTCTTTTGTCAATTCTGACTCACTAGAACCTGATACTCAGATGCTCATAACTTTCTCATCCTTTGTCACCAGAGGCCAGATCTTTGGATTAATGCTATAGTAGAACCCTTATCACTCACCCAGATCCACAACATACTGCGATTCACCACTAGAGAGATCAGGACAAAGTTACTAGATCCTGTCACACTCTGTTCTTGACTTCCCAGACTTAGACAAATCTTCAATCTGATTTCTAGTATGGAAAAATTATGTAATGTGGATGTGTAGGATAGACTTAGTTGCCATCAATGACAAAACTTGTCATGTGAAGCAATGTCTCTTGCCAACAATCTCCCCCTTTGGCATTGATGGCATCACTTAGTGAAAAATTACTAAGTGTCAGAATAATACCCCTTTGCTTGTGCTTCATACTATTGTTCACACTACTTTATGATGTTCCCCCTTTGCTGGATTCCTCATTTTTCACTTCTCTTGACTCCCCCTTTGACATTAATGGAAAAGGGTGGGATCTGCAATCAGTAATTATGAAAAAATTCTCTATATAAGGCCACATATGTCCAAACAGTCCATATGTTATATTTACATATACTTAAGGATATCTGCAAAAGTACTCTTTAACTATACAAATTCGGTGGCCCAACTTCTCTTCATACCATCCAAGATTGAAATGTGTCCACTCAGCCGAAATGCATATGCTTCTACTTTCCTTAGATCTGAGGGATCACTTGCCCGAGCAGTACTTTGAGCCTTTAACAAGGTATTAAACATTGTTTCCAACTTAGGGGTAATCAATCCCTAGAGCTCACCCATTCTTTCCACAATGTTCTTCTTTTCTTTGATAAGCTACTTTATTTCATTTGTTAGGCTAATTGCTTGACATTCTTGGCTCACTGGAGATACTGTTAAAGGATCAAAACTTTGAGATAGGTCTAGCTATTTTTACTTCTGCTCCTTTATCTTTTTCTCAACATCCTCTACTATTTTGGGCCATGATAAACAAAACTTATATACATCACCACCATCCTTGAGAAAATTTTTAGTACTCTTTATAAAAATATCGAGTGTTTTTCTATCATAATTTATAAGGCCTTTTAGTTCATTAAACATCTTATCCAAAAATCCTTTCTGGACCTTTACTTTGGCTGACTTCTCAAAAGACTCAAAATTTGTATTTACAGAATGCACAAGATTTTTTAAATTACCAGAAGGAGAATCAGATGGACTTTTCTTATGTGGGCATGATCTTCTCTAGTATTCTGGATGCTAGGCCTATCAACTCACTACCTTCTATGTGAGACTTCAGTATTATCTCCCTTGCCTTGGCATGTGTAAATGATAATATCTTTAGCATTTGGACTAGAGAGAGTGTCCAAATTGATTGGTCCTTATATCAACTCTAGCTCATCTAACTCTAGCATCTCCTTGCTGAGAAAACTCTACACTGCATCCACAGTGTCTCTTGCCACACTTGCTATTTCAGTTTCCTTTCCTTGTGCTTTGTCAGCGATAGCAACCAGAGTGTCTTGCTTTGGTGTATTAGCATCATCTCCTTCTGCTAGTTTCTCTTTTCCCTTTGCCTCTTCTTCTTCCTTCTCTTTCTCTTTTTCTTCTTCTTTGTCTTGGTCCTTCCTAGAGTCATCAATAGCAAGAGGATCCAAAGAAACATCTTCATGGCCAAAATTTACTTCTTCTATCAATGCTTCCTCTTCTTCCTTTTGCACTTTCTCTTCTGGAACAGAGGAGTCTAGAGTTTTGGTCTATTTCTTATTCTTCTTAAATCCTTTGACATCCATGTCTAAGGACTCAATCTCTACATTTACCTCCTCTACAATAAGAAGATTGTGCTTTTTCAAAGCACTCTAGAGAATCTCTTTAGTTTACTTTGCAATCTTATCTGTCTCCCCAAGCATAAGCGTATTCATTCTTGTTTTATTCCTTAACTCATCCTTGGCTTCTTTGAATATCAAATTTATTTGCTTCAAAGTAATTTGGGGGCATAATTGTATTAATATTTGATCTAAGATCTCAACATCAGTGTTTTTTGCATTCTCTTTTCTCAGTTCCAAAATTTCTTCAAGGCTTTTTGTTATCAATGAACATATCTCAATAAGAGCCTTGTTGTAGATATTTAAATATCTTACCATTGCTTCCTCAAGTACTCTTTTGTCAGCATCACTATAGTCATCATAGAATTTTGTCATTGGACCCATGTTTCCATCTACAATAACTAGTTTAATGATGTCATCTACTAAAAGGGTAGGCTTCTCTACATATTCCTCCATCTTTTGCCTCTTGCTTTCCCTTTTTCTTCTAGAGGCCATCTCCTTGGATATCTTGGCCACTTTTGTGTTTGCGGCCTTTAGTTCTTTGATCTCAATGTCAAAAATATGCATCTTCATCTTCTTCTCTTGTGCTTTCATAGGTCCAAGATGCTTTTGTTGTCTTCCTTTTCTCCCTTTTTCTGAATAATTTGCTTCTTGTTTTGCAGTCTTATGAGGAACAGGGGCAACAATAGAACTCCTAGTTGTTCTCATTTTGGTAGAGGTCTCTACTGGAGAACCTCCTTGTTTATTTTCTTGCTTTCCTTTCTCAATTTTCTCTAACTTCTCCCTATTTTCCCTCACTGTTTCTTTTGTTATACTTATGCTCTCTACATATGCTTCAACTTGCTTATGCACTTTTCTTTTTGTTTCTAGTTGCTAGAGCTCGACATGGATATTTATGTTCAGTTCTTCAGAAGTGTCAAACCTTTTTACTTCAGTGTCCTTAGGTTGGTTCAACAAATGTTGAGAATATAGCTCTAATACATCTTCCTGAGCCTTGTATCCCATGGACGTAATCCATATAGTCCTTGGTTCCACTACCTCCATCAAACACTGATATGTGTCTACCATGAAACAGATTGTATCCTTATATTTTCAACTACTATTTTGGGGATCCGTTTCCTAGAGTGCATCATATTTTGAAAGTTCTTAAAATAGCCCCAGAGTGTAGTTCTTTGGGCTTTTACATCACCAAGGTTATACAAATAGTCTCTAATCTGTTGAGTTATAGGTTTATCATTTGTCTAGACTAAGCCTCCTAATTTTGGTAATTCATTCATAAAATAGAAGAATAAGCATATGACCAACGTACCATATTTGAAGGAATTCTTTGTCTTTCTTGATCTTTTGTACATTCTCCATTAGTTGGTTCAGCAATAGCTCACATAAATCATAATCCATATTCTCCTTTAGCATTTGATATGCAGCATAGATGGTTGTTCCAGAGACTGAATTCTCACTGTTGTAGTGGTAAATCTTCTAACAAATTATGATTTAGGAAAACTTGACATCGGGATCAGTGATGTCATTGATGGTCATAGCTCTCTTGTCATACTTCAATCTGGGGACTTCTGTTATAGTTTGATTTTTCACTGAATTTAATGCAAGCAGTCCATTGGTTGAGTACAATCCAGTCACATCCCTAATGGCATCCTTGGTAATCTTAAAAGGTTTCATGAAGCTATCATGTATTCTACTTAGTATATACCGGACCCATTCATCCTCTTTAAACATTAGAAAATGAATGACTTGTGCAAAATGTTTATATTCCAATGCCTTGAACTCAAGTTTGATGCCATAATTATCATTCCTTAGATGGTTGTAAAATATATCCAATAGTTTTAAGTTCCCAAATTTCCTCAACGTTTCTATGTATGTAAACCCTAATATCTTTGATATGTAGAACTCCATGAAGAACTCGGGAAAAAGCAGCAAATAGATCAACTTTTGAGACTTGTATGGATGTTTCTTGAATTTTGGATGGGGCATCTCAGTAACATTTACAACCAATGGAGTAGCCATTTTCAACAATGAAATTTGGAAAGCTTTATAGAAGAATACCTCTTTCATGGTTTAGGGTTTCACCTTGAGTTGTCGGACGGGATTCTTGCTTGAATTTGATCTTCACCCTTTGGTTATCTTCAAGTTCTTTCTCACAGTTCAGTCCTCTTCTTCATTCTTGAATGCAGAGTGTTTAAAATGATGAATGAGAGACCTTTTATGCTTCTACAGAACCTAATTCTTCATTGCAATAATTGCGGTGCCCTAAGTCATCTAGTTACCTTGTTTAGAAGTAGCTTCTCATGAATCACTCTGCAAATCCTCATAACTGGTTCTTCTCTACTACAAATCCTTTCAAAAGACCTATAATAGCTCACTCTATCTTTACTCATCGTGTTAGATTTAGGCACTCACATACTAGCTGGGGGAATCATATTTTCTTTGTAGCTCCCCCTAAGCTAGAGCTCTAAATTCAATTTCTAGACGAATTATCAACACCAGATTCTGGTGTAGACTCATTATTGTTCTCACTTGTTTTTTTGACCCAAGTCTTGCTCATTTCATTATATATCTCATTCACATGTTAATTTTTCTTTTGCCTTTGTCCTATTTTTTCTCATCCAATTTTTTGTTTACCAGGCCTCTTCTATTATTCCTACTTCTACAGAATCTTGTCATATGACTAGATCTATTGCAACTAAAGAAAACAATATTTCTTTGCTTGTAAACTTGATTTCCTCTTAATCTCCACTATTTTGCGATGTGTCCATAACCATTGCAAGTAAAGTAGTAACCATTGAAAGAGTTGCCATTTTCTCTAGAGTTATTCTTTATCATACTTTTGCATTCATCTGATCTATGACCATACCTCTTACACTTGAAGCATTGATTAGAGAAGGGTGGACAATTTTGATTTACTGTGCTTCTACACTAAGTAGCTCTATGACCAAATTTATTGGAATTAAAACAATTTCCATTGAATGATGGATATCTTAAATGATCATTAGGTTGTCTTGCTGGAGGTCTTCTAGGTCTATTTTTCCCATTCCCTAGTTGAAAATTTCTTTGTCCAGATCTAGAACTTTCACCTTTCTCATATCCAAGATCATTCTTGTCATCATCCTTTTTTTGTCCTTCAAGCAGTGCTTGAAGTTTAGCTGAGCTTATCTTGAACTTCTCCTTGTATTCATTTGCAACTTCTAGGTCATGTCTAAGAATAACAATTTGCCTTTCAAGTTGTCTTTCATTGTCTCTACTTTTCTATAGATTATATTCTAGGAGGCCATCTATTTCGTCCAATCTGCAGCATTCTTCAGTTCTTTCTTTTAGATTTTGATTCAAATCTTCTTCAATTTTCTTTCTATCTTCATTTTCTTTGGTTAGCCTCATCACCCCAGATTCCATCTCATGTTTTAGGACAACAATTTATTTGGCTAACTTCTCACATTCCTTTGTCTTTTCTGTCAGAGCCTTATCCTTGCTGTTGTTTTCATAATGACTTCCTAGTTGAAGAGATTGTTCCTTTTTAGATTTGCTCAATTTATCTTTTAGAATCTCAATGAAGTCTTCAACATTTTTAAGGTTCTCTTGCAACTCTTGGACTTCTATTCTAGAATGCTCAAGACCTTGTAGAGAAAGATTAAGTTGCCCTTGGAGGTTATATTTATCCATTTTACTTCCTTCCAAGATCTTCCTCAAGATGTTAAACCTTTTCAAAGGAACCTTGCTCTAATACCGATTGTTGGAATTAGGGTAGACAACTAAGAGAGGGGGGGTTAATCAGTTGTCACAAAACTTTAAAACATTCTGTAGTTAATTCTTCCTTTTACTATTAACAATAGATCAATAATTTAACTATGAAAACATGAATCATAAACATATGAGCAACAACATAATAACACACTTGACACCAAGATTTTTAATGTGGAATCCCAATTAAGGAAAAAACCACGGTGGTGGTTAACCCATAAAAATTGATACTCTGTTAAAAGTATTTTACAAATGCGAATGCACATGCATTTGGGCTCACTGCCCAGAGGTCATTGCTCAATTGAGGCTCACTGCCTACATGAATGATTACAAGAGGATAACAAAGATCTTTAACTGATAAGTAGCAACTACTAATGCATGAATTTAGTTTTGGTTAAGTACAAAATACTAATCTTACACATTTCATCTCTACTCTACCCTGTTTATTGTTTTGCCTTCATCTGCACCTTAAATCTCTACTCTTTTCATATTTACTCCATCATTGTAACACACACACCTCAACACACTTGAATCAATCACATATATGTATTGGCATCAAGAAATTTAATCACCTTTCTAGTCGGCAATAGGAGGATTTAGAATATTTTTCATATCACTATTCTGTCAGTTGAATCCATACTCACATGTTAGTATGAATCATAAACTCAAAAATACGAGTCACCAATTATGTTAGCCAGTATCATTGATCATCACAAATTATCCCAATAAAAAAATTTTCTCATCCCAATAAAGGTTTGATGCTCTGTCATCCTATTCTTCTTCTGTCAGTTCTGACTCATTGGAACTCGGTACTCAGATGCTCATAACATTCTCATCCTTTGTCACTGAAGGCCAAATCTCTGGATTAAGGCTATATTGACAACCCTTATTACTCACCCAAATTTGCAACATACTATGATTCACCACTAGAGAGATCCAGACCAAGTTACCGGACCCTGTCACACACTTTGTTCTTGACTTCCTGAACTTAGATAAATCTTCAATCTACTTACTGGTATAGGCAAATTATGCAATGTAGATGTGTAGGATAGACTTAGCTACCATCATTGACAACACCTATCATGCGAAGCAGTGTCTCTTGCCAACAATATTATGTTTCTTCCATCATTACCTATTGTAATACTTTAACAGACTGGGAGGGTATAGCTTTTAACTAGAATGCTTAGCTGATGAAAAAAGAAATAAATAGAGGAGAAGGAGATGCATTTAGATTTAACCAGCCCTCTACAAATTCTATAAAGTTGACAAGGTAGGCATCAATCTATGTTTATATAAAATATATATATATCAAAAGTTTTCAAAGATAAATTATTGATGGTTCACAAAATATGTTTGGAAAATAAATTACCTATTCTATTGGGATTCATGTGTTGTTGTTGAGTAAATCTGTGTATGCATAAATGGTGTAATGTACTAAAGAAATGGTGATATGTGTTGTGTAATCTTGTGTATTGTGGAGTTTGTATATGTAAAGAAAAAAAACTATGTGAGGCTTGTGAATTGTGAAACTGGGTGAATGAGCTCTCTAATAGAAAAGGGTTGTGTAATTAAATTGTGAAGCTAAGTTGTGTAGACACCTGTGTTGTTTTCTCCCTAGTCCTCTTATGTTTACCCATAGCATGGGGGTGGACGGTTCCTGTCCTAGGTAGGGAGGTGAGCATCCCACTGACTGTATCCAAGAGTTTTACCCCTTGTGCAGGATTATAGTCAGCTAAAGTGAAGAGTTTATCTAACTAAACAATTGCAAAAGGACTGCCTACAAATGGAAAAGAAACCATGATTTTTTTCTTAATGTTAGTAGGGGGCTTATGCCCATGAAGATAAACATTTGAAATGTTTAAAACATTCAATTACTATTATGTAGTAGTTACAAATCTTGTGGTTAACTAGTTCCATTTAGAAGGTACAATGTTTAGTAAATATGGTTAAGAATTTACTTTATGTGAACAGAAAAGAGAAAAAAATAAATTAAAAAAAATAATGTCCTTTCTATCAAAAAAATTCTATTTCATGCTTATGATTAAAAGAGAAACAAAAAAAGGTTAAATTTGTTCATTGCTACAGTGATCATGCATATCTTTAATCCTAAAGATGAAATGTATGTGATAGGTTTCCAAACCTGTAGACAGTAAATTTATTGAGAAAAAAATAGAATTACAACCTACATGGTCGATGGGGGATAGTGGTTTTCCTCCATGAAAGGGATTCAACTCTGGTAGGATATTAAGTGGTGTTGGCCGCTTATAGGCCTCGCTCACCTGAAGCCTTTAATTTCTCAGTGACCCTCAAATGAGTAAAAGGAAAAATAAAAGGAGAGAAACTAATAAATTCAAGGAAAACTCTTATCCATACCCATGGCTGACCCAACATTACTTATTCCTCATCCTTATCTTTGTAATTTTCTTTAATTCTCCAATGGATTGTCCACTAGAGCATAAAATAAAAAAATGAAGAGAAATTACTATCTTGATAGATACAACTAAACGAGTAGGTACAACAGCCAGAAGAATAATAATTTATTTAAAACCCTATGTAAGTTATATAAATAAGGGAATAATAGATAGAGAAATGGAAGTTCTCAACTTAGACTTCCCTTCTCTATGGCAGTGCCAGAGAAACTCGGGTAACTCCTGCTGTAGGTGAGAGATTTAGCCAGAAACTAGGGCGTGGCTCCAAGAGAACATCCCTTACTAATACCCTTATAAATCTTCAAACTGGATCCATCTAACCGTCAATAGAAGATGGATCCTAGCCTGCAGATTAAAAAGAAGATCATAACAACTGTCTCAAAAACAATTATAAGAATTTCAATGTTTTAAAAGAAAATAATTTTACTCAAAGCAGGAGGGGTCTACAGAGGTAAATGAAAGGCTACAAATAAGCACATGCGCCTTATCTTGAACCTCATCCCTTTTCTTAGCCGCCACACTACCAAAGAGGCACTGGAGATGTTTTGCGAAAAGAATAAGATGTTTTAGGGTATTGGAGACATTAGAGTTAGGTATCCTACATGCTACCTCTTAGTTCAAAAAAAATAATTTTATTTTTTCACTGAGGATGAAGTTACTTAGGCATCCTTTGGAAGACATATGATATTGCTTGTTTTTTTTTTTTCTTGTGCGCTATCAATGTAATAATGTTTATTGATTTTTTTTAGCCTCGTTGCTTATATTAAGTTGATATGCTATTATCTGAGAGTGTTATAATGCTCGCAATTGTCTCACGCAAAAATAAAGAGAAAATAATATAAACAGTAGAAAAATTTCTAAATTAGGGGTTGTTCTTATTGGCATATCTAATTGTTATTATATAAATATATCCTATATTAAAAGAGACATGATGAATATTCCAAGAAGGTATTTTTCATAAAGTTATACAAGTAGAATGGGAATTTAAAAAAATGGTCAAATATGCAATCTTAACAGAAATGTGAATACAATTTGTAGAACATATTTATAAAATATAAACACTAGTAAAATTTTCTAAAATCACCATATCTCTTAATATTTCTAACTAACCAGTAGGATATCGTATGTTTTTTATTGTAATTATGTTTAATTACCCAAAATCTAAAAAGGAAATTATTGCTATTCTATTAATTAGATTATATTATCCTCAAAGTTAATAATTATTTAGTCCATTAACTATTAATGTAGTATGAAATATTGTTATTGAGAGAACTGAAAACAAATAATTACCCATATGATATCATTAGTAAATTAGAAATGAGTTGTTTTGGTGATAACTGTTAAATGAACAAATATCATTCTAGCAATATGATTTAGTGTGTTATAATTAATGTTTAGAAGTTGTCACTCACACTATCCATAAGAAAATTGAGACTAATACTCAAATTTATCTTCATTAGACAAAGTAAACTTTATATATAATTCTTTCCCCTTCATTCTTCATGCTTGTTGTAACCTATTAAAATGATTAGGTTATTCATGTCAAATTATTTTTTTTTAAAATAATGTTTGGTCCTTGTGTCATGTCATTCTTCTTAGTGTTCATTGTGAGTGTTACATATATAGTGAAGGGACTGACAATCAAGCCTGTCATCATTGATCCAACATCATTAAACAAGATAGATGGCATTGGAACAAACTTAAATTCTTCAAATTAGGATTTGATATTCACTTGTTGTGGCCTTACAGGGAATTAAACGCTTTAACTTCATAGATTAAAAACCTATGCCATCATGACAAAATAGTCTCTTAAAATTCATATTAGTTGAGGTAGAAAACAACCATTTGCAGCAATGTCACCAAAACTTCCATCACCCTACAATCTACTTCATTTTTACAATCTACTTCATTTTTGCAATAAAATTTAAGTCACCATCTGAATCCAAGAAGTGCCATCCATCACCAAAACTTAACACCATAAATGAATGAAGCCATGATCTGTAAGCCACGATCTAGAAAAGGATACACATCAAAATTAAAATTGTTGTCCCATAAATGAAGACGTACAACAAGAATGATGTTCTGTGGATGTAATCATTCTATTTTCCCCCCTCAATTGACATCAGCTAAACCTTCGACCATAGTCTGTCTAATCATCACCTTTTGGCTACACACCTCAACACCCTTGAAGAGGGAGCTAACATGGTAACCACCTCATCGACCTCATGTTAAGCTACCCTCGTCATGCTCCAGGCAAAGCTTTATCTACTGAGCGATAGTGGCTTGTTTCAGCAAGACTACCCATTCATCCAGATGTTGATCAATAGCCTTATTGGTTAACCAATCTATAACATGATTGGCCTCCCTAAAACAATGATAAACCTAAAAGGTGTTAACTTGTTGCAACAACTACCTTGCTTGAGACAAAACAGATTCCACCTTCCAAGATTCTGAATAGTTTGATCTTAGTGTATTAATTATGTTTAGTGAATCACCTTCAATCCACAAGTATTTAAAAACTGAAGACATAGCTAGTTGTAGGCCATGTAAAAGTGCCCAAGCTTTTGCAATATTATTAGTATCAGGTTGAATTTTCATAGCTTTGGAAATCAGAAGCTTGCCCTCATAAGTTCTAATGACACATCTTGTACCCAATGGCCCAGGATTACCTCTACATGTCCTGTCAAAAATTCATTTTGACCATTGAAACATCAAGCAACTACCTTCTCAACATCGTTCTGTCCACTTTAGCTTTGGTTAAATTTGAAAGACCTATTGAAATTGGCTCCAAGAATTTCCCCACCTTGATCATTAAATTGTCCCATGATGTCCAAGTTGTGTTCTGATTGATGGATCCTCTGACATTAGCCATAGCCACCTCTAAAGTAGCCTTATCAATGTTCTCACACACTTTGGTCAAACGGGAGATATTTTTTTCAAAAAATCTTGAAATTACCTACACATATACTTTGTTGTGTTAGGCATAAACATAATCACAGACAACTGGAATGGCTATCTCTCGCCAAACAAGTTGTAGTTTTAAATTTAAAAATACTCAAGAAAAAAATGCTACTTGTTGTCTCCAAAGGTTCCCCTAAATCACATGACTCATGAGCTAAAATGTTGCTATTTCTTTAGGTGATTTGATTTGTTATTGAGGCTAGTGTACTTGATGTTAAGCTATGCTATGCACTGCCTATATAAAAATTTTCTCACTTCGCAATGCCCATCTTAAGAAATCAAGATAATAAAACTCTCTAATAGTCTCTATTTAAACATGATGGCTATCTTTAAACTTTGCCTCTACCCATACATGAGACAATTGGCAAGGTTAAAGATGAAAGTCAAAATTTAGCGTTGATGAGAAAAAACACGCTCATGTTAATAAATATATTTGTGTGAATAGAGTGTCATGTTATGACCATGTACATAAAAACTAAAACACAACACTCATATATTTAAGAAACTAAAATATGTGTCAATGTATGTATGTACTAAATAAATTAATCCTAAAATAAATAAAAATAATTCATAAGTAAATAATAAATAGTAGCTTTTTTAAAAGTAGAATAAAAATTTACATATAACTATGAAATTGTATTATTCTTTTGAAAAGAAAAATAAAACAAATGTATTATCAAAAAATAAAAAGTAAATAATGTAGATAAAATAATACAACTCTTAAATAATTTAGTTAAAAATTTATGTGTTTAAAGTAAAACAAATAACTCTTAAATAAAACAAAATAGTTTTATTTATTTTTATCATGTATTTGCTTATTTATTTATGTGTATGTGTGTTTGTCTCTAATATAGATATTTTAAATACATTTATTATGTCAGAGGCATAACCTATAATGACAACAAGGGGTAGAATGAGATGCATGTAAATAAAAAAATGTTTAACTTTTTCAATTAAATGGCCTACAAATAAAACAATAAATAAGGATTAATTTAAAAAGTGTCAACAAATAAAACAATTATAAAACTGAATTAAAAGTGAATTATTATTTTATTTATTGAAGAAGGGCAAAAGTGAATTGAAAGGTAAGTACATTATATTTGATAGATTTAGATTTTACTACACTTATATTTACTGTTTTTTATTAAAAAATTTTACTAATCATTCCAATCCATAAAGTGATGGTTCAATACATATATTTTTGAAAAAAGACTATATTTTATTTACTAGATATCTCTTGGCATCTTCTATATAGATTTTTATAAAGATAGGTATACTAGTTTAAAAGACATTGATAAATATTAGTGTATAAACACTATATATTGATAGATCTCTTAACATCTTTTAGATAAATATGTATTTAAGATATCTATATTAGTTTTAAACAATATAATTTAGATATAATTTGGTGTTACATGTGAAAGGTTCATAATACATATGAATCTTACAATATGTGCTCGTCATCTATACTCACTATATACAATTTAATGACCCTCTTATATAAAAATACTCATTATTTAAAGAAACGTGATAATAAGATTACTTGAATTTAGATGCTAATAATGATGCACATATTTTAAAATCTTAAATCTAATTAGCTGAATGTTGTAAGATAAAGTGCATACGTAACTGTTTGTGTCTGTTCAATATAGTCTGACGGTAGCAAATACAAGAAAGAAATATCGGTTGATAAAAAAACTGAGTTGCGCAAGCATGCATAATTTAAGACCAGTAATTTGTTATGCTAATGTCATTCAAATGTTATGCAAGCCTACATAATTCTATTTGTCAATCAAGACATTTGTAGGTTAGAGAAATTTACTAAAATACATATAAGCTAAGCTGTAATAAATATAAGTGAGCATGCTAAAAGATGTGAAAGAAAGAATTTGGCACGATGTTGTAGTGAGTATAAGGTTAAACTAGGAAGTCAAGATAATAAAACTCTCTTAACAGTTTCTATTTAAATATGATGGATGTCTTTACGCTTTGTTTTTATTCATACAAGGTTGAAGATGAAAACGAAAGTTTAACATTGATGAGAAAAAGAATGTCCGTTCCAAGAAATTTAATTATGTTGAGAGGCATGCAACTTACATGCAACTTACTGGGAGTGATGCATAGAGTGTCATTTATGATCATGTAGGTAAAAACTAGAACACAACCAGTATATATTTAAGAAACTAAAATGTGTATCAATAGATGTATGTATTAAATAAATTAATCCTAAAATAAAATAAAATAAACTAAATCAATCCTAAAATAAAATAAAATAAACTCACAAGAAAATAATAAATAGTAGCTTTTCTAAAAGTAGAATCAAATTTACATATAACTATGAAATATATATTATTCTTTTGAAAAGAAAAATAAAAAATGTATTACCAAAAAATAAAATTGAAATAATGTAGATAAAATAAAATAACTCTTAAATAATTTAGTTAAAAATCTATGTGTTTAAAGAAAAACAAAATAACTCTTTTACTAAATAAATAGTTTTAAAATAAAATAAAATAACTCTTAAATAAAACAAAATAGCTTTGTGTCTTTTATCATCTATTGGCTTATTTATTTATGTCTTTGTCTCTAATATAGATATTTTAATACATCTATTTAAAAAAAGACATTGAAAGATGTTACTCTATAGGCACTTCATATTGATAGATACTTTTTTAACATTTTTTTAGAGGAAGAGTTTAACTAGCTTTACCTGAGGCATGTTTTAGATAGATGTATTAAAGATATCTATACTATTTTTTAAACAATATAATTTGGATATAATTTGGTGTTAAAAGGTCATAATACATGTGAATCTTATAATGTGTTTGTCATCTATACTCACCATATACAATTTAATGGTCTTTTTATACAAATACTCGTTAATTTTTTAAGAACAAGAAACATGATTATTTTTTAACTTAAATGCATGAAGCATGGTAGACACCTCCCAAATTGAAAAACTGTCCTAACTCAAACATTAAATTTTGTCCAATAACAAATGACTAAAGATTCTGAAACAGGCAATTGCAACCACAGATAAATAAAAAACACCACTTGCAACAAATATAAAGCTCACACTCAACAGTAAAATAAATATAATATATAGCAGCACATATAATTAAAGTGAACAACCTACAGCAGAAATAAAAACTCCATAGGCAGCTTTGAATTTGGGTGAAAGGAAACATATCATTTGAATGTTACTTGCTGAAAATTGCAACGTTTTACGCTTTTTTTTTTTTTTTTTTTTTCTGTCTTATTCACATATAAAAGACTATTATTTAATAACTATTAGACAAAAAAAAATGACTTAACTATAGTTGCGTGGTCAGCACCATTTAACTATAGTTAACATCGCCAAACAGTATTCAAGATTTAATAAAACATCAGAGAGAACTGTACTTGCGCTTTAATGGGCATCCTGCAGGTCTTTAAACAAAGTAAATGGCGTAGTGATATCCATCTCATAACCGTTGTAAAGCTCTGTCCATTCTACACAAATACGTTTCTTGTCCCGTCGAGGGAGGCTCTCAACGATCTTAAGCACTGCTTTATCAAGCTCGCCAAATTTGGCAAGCTTTCGATTAAACCACCGTGCCATGATTGGTAGCCAATTTGTGAGAAAAGAAATTCGAGAATCTCTTGAAATTATTATCTTTCCATCTCCTATGGCCTTCATAAACCACATTGTAGGGTAGACCACATCTTCTTCATATTGTCTGTGTACGTGCGTTTTTAAATACTCCCTAAAATCTGGATCTTCACAAAAAGCGATGAATGCATCTTTGAGTATCTCTCCATCACACTGCGCAATAAATTTAAAGAGCGACCTTATACTTGAGAAATTATGAGAACGGATGGATGATTTGAACCCTTGCAAAAGCACACGCTCACATATTTCCACAACATCTCTTGATGTATTTCCCTCCAAGATCCCCACTATATATTTCTCCGCAGTTTCCCAGTTTTTGCTAGCCTGCTGGTGAATTTTAATAATAGAGACCATTTCATTGATCATTCTTTCTACAAAAATCATATGTTCGTTGTCCTCCTGATCAAGCCTGGCAGCTAAATCTGGTAAAAGTTTCAATCCCAGGCAAGCGAGCTCATCTCGAATTCGGGATTCTTGCTCAGCACTCCAACGAACTGCTTCCAAATATTGCATGCATTTGTTGATGCAATCATTAGCCAACAACTCAGAAGCAACTGAAAGAATAGCCAGGCATTCCTCAACATTGGAGAAATACACACACTTGCCATACATGAGTTCAATGCATTTTAAATAGTCATCAAAGTTATGAGAAGTAGTTACCCTTATTTCACTTGGTTTATCCGATGACCACCGCTCGGACATCTTGACTTGAAAGAACTCTGATCTTTTCAGAATCACAGAATGGAGATAAACTGGATTTCTTTCGTATTTTTCCTTATTTGGGCCCGTCAACCACAATTTAACATCTGCAGAGGCTAAATTTCCGAATTCTGCCATTGTATAAATGGGAACACCGAAGACCTTTTCCTATTAGAAGTTGCAGTGTTGAAATTCGAAAGTTTAAAATAGGTTTTTATACCCTTACATTAAGGGAATGATTATCATCATGTACATAAAAATAAAATAGAGGCGACAAATATATTTTTAAATTATGAAGTGTTTTAAATTTAAAACATATATTTAACATATTTTTATTAAATGAATGCACATAAGAATAACGTCCACATAAAGTAAATAATATTTTATAACTATATTTTATTATGATTTTACCAAATCAAATAAAAAGGGGCAAAGTATAATCCTAAGTTGTTTTATTTATTGTAGAGTTATTTTAATAAAATATTCCAAATTAATATGTTATTTTATTTAGTCGTAGAATAATATTTTATAACAATATTTTATTAGAGTTTTATCAAATCAAATAAAAAATGGGGCAAAGTATACTAAAAAAACACAAAACATAAGTGCATTATGTTTTTTCGATTTTACTATACTTATTCTTTATTATTTGTCTTTTAAGAATAATATTGTAATGAAAAATACACAAAATTAATATGTTCTTTTTTTTGCTTATAATAATACTATATTTTATTAGGTTTTTTTTTTTTTAAAGATAAACACCAAACAAGAGTCTTATCTCTTTACAAAAGATTGATATAACGGAACATCACAACATAACTCACAACATAAAGCTCACCAATATTTTTATTGCAAACAAATAACTAGAAAACTTAGAATTATTTTCAAACTCTTGGGCATTCCATTCCATTCTACCACAACTAAAGATAAATATAAAATTTATACAAAAACAAAAATTACCATTTTGACAGATTTTCACAACTTTCCAAAATTGTCATTTTTTGTAACTTTGCATCCTTATATGTATGACCACGAAAGTCTCCAAATATTTGAAACTTACTAAAAATGACTAATCATCAACTTTCCAATCTAATTGCAAGTAAATCTAGGAAATTATTTTTAAAAAACTAGAAAAATCTTCAAAAAATATTAAAACCTCAATGTGAGGCCCTAGATGATAGAATCAGGTCCCGAAAATGTTTCAAAATGGTGACCTACCAAATTTACCAATTTAGTGGGTTTTTTTTATTAAAATCTTCAAGATGCATCTACACACCAAATTTCAGCTCCAACAGACCTCCAAGTCAAAAGTTATAACCTCCAGAAGTTCATGCATCATTCTCCTTTGGTTGAAAAAAATGTAGCTCCTGCGAGTTATTTTCCTGGAAATTGTGCCACTTGTCTAGATCTAACTTCTTCTCTTCCCATTCTGGAATCCATATATTATCTAGTTGTGTTAGACCTTCCAACTATACCAAAAACTTATTGTATTGACCCTGTCGAGTGTCTATTGTCTTCTTGTCCAGAATCTATTCAATCCTTTCCATTTTCTTTCTTGGAACCTATTGTTTCCAATCTAGCCTCACCTTCTTTATCAAGAATGTCACCATGAAAATAATATAAATAAAAAACATTAAACACAGGAGAAATGTCTAACTGCTCTGGTATATCTACCTCATAAGCATTATCATTGATTTTTTCTTTGTAATTCTGCAATGGCCAATTTTATTGTACTTCAGATTATTGTAAGGTCTGGTGGGAAACCTCTCTCTTCTTAGATAAACCATGACTAAGTCACCTTCGTTGAATACTAGATGCTTTCTACCAACATATACTATAGTTTTATACTTTTCATCACTTTCTTGGAACTTCTACCTCACCTCTTTTTGTAACTATTGAATATGTTCTGCATACATTTCTCCATCATCACTAATCCTATTTCTAATTGGTAGCTACACCAAATCCAAAATACCCTTAGGATTCCTACCATAAACAATGTGAAATGGTGATTTACTTGTAGATCGATTGACTAAACTATTATAGGCAAATTTAGCTTGTGGTAAGGCCAAGTCCCATTGTCTGGGTTTCTCTCCAACGATGCATCTTAGTAGGTTTCCCGAACTTCAATTTACAACCTTTGTCTTCCCATCTGTTTGGGGATGATAAGCACTGGTAGACTAGATCCTGGTTCCCATCTTTTTCTATAGGGTCCTCCACAAATGACTAAGAAACTTGGTATCCCTATCAGATGTGATAGTTTGTGGAACACCATGCAATCGAACAACCTCTTTAAAATATAATTCTGCAACCCTAGTTGCATTACTAGTTTTCTTGTAGGCAATAAAATGAGCCATCTTTGATAACCTATCAACAACAACAAAGATGGAATCATTACCTCGTTGTGTGTTTGGAAGCCCTAACATAAAGTCTATACTGAAATCAGTCCATGGTTCAGTAGGTACTGGTAATGGCATATACAACCCCTTATTTTGTGAATGTCCTTTAGCCATCTGACAAATTCTACACCTTGTCACAGATTTTGTTGTCTCTTTTCATATTTGGCCAATAGTACTTATCTTCTCCCAGAGCTATGGTCTTACCTTTGCCAAAATGTCTAGCCAACCCACTACTTTGAAGCTCTCTTATAATATTCTCTCTCATGGACCCAACTGGAATACATAATTACTTTCCTTTAAACAGATAACTAATGACCTATCTTCCTTTGCCCAGAGCCATACAGTTCACCTTGCATTTTCCTTGAAAATTCTTTAGAAGTGACCCTATCAGGCTTAAAACCTTCAAGTAATTATGCTATGCCTTGTCAAAAAATCCTAAAAATCTCACCTTCAGAATATTTGCTAAAAACCCAGAAAAACTCAGAAATCTTTTAGTTTCAAGTATTTTCTATCGCTAGGATTTCTCAGTTTCATGACTGTATTTCAATATACATTTTTTCAATGTATATTTGCATGTACATTCGCCATTGTATGTTCATATGTACTAGTCAAATATACAATGCCGAGGTGCAAAGGGTAGAGACATCGGCTTCAAAAGGCACAAAAGGCAGTGGTATGCATTTTTGTATGTATATCGGTTTATACATTACAGGTATATTCCATCAAAGATTCCTACTCACATCTAGGGGTTTGTATGTTGTTGTTGTATATTCGGATATACAACAGGTTTATATAAAGGACCTTTGCCTAAGATACAAAGTTGACATACAAGTGAGAATGTATAGCAGAATGTATATCAGGTTGTATGTTCGCACATACAAGGCCGATATACAAAGCCAAACATACTAAGGTGTTTGTATATCGCCAAGATACAAGAGGTGGGGCCCACACATATACAAGGAGGATTGTATGTGTTCTACATACAAGTGACCATGTATAGTGGAATGTATATCAGGTTGTATGTTTGCACATACAAGGCCAATATACAAAGATATATACATCGGCTACAGTAGAAGTCCATCGGTGCTATGAATAAAAGAGAATGTATATTTCGTATTGTATGTTTCCAACATACAATTGGAACATGTATACAATGAAAAAGATACAAGGATGATATACATGTAAAAGATCACATGCAACTGTGGTATGTATATTGCGCACATGCAATGCAAACATACAAAGATGATATGCAAGCTAGATTTCAAATCCACGGCTTGCATGTATATGGATGTTGTATATTCTGATATACAAGTCAAATATGCAAAGGAGAGAGATACAAGCCAGACTCGATAGAACATCAAATATAGCTAATGGTCATTTTCGAGGTTCGCGGCTTGTATGTTTGCAAATACAAAGTCTGAGATACAACTGTTGAGGCCCATGCATTGTATGTATATCACATTGTATACTCAAATATACAATGCGATATACAAGGAAAATGATGCAATGAAAACATGCAGGGGTCTCATATGCAAGACACATTGAATAGATGCAGCTGGGCCTTGCAGGAGGCATTATATGTATATTGGGAATGTATATTCGCATTTATAAAGAAAATATACAGAGGAACATGCATTCATCGATATACAGAGGCCAAAGATACAATTGGTGGGATCCACTAAAGGTACAAGTCATTATGTGAGTTTGTTTGTATTTTTGATTGTATGTTTTCACATACATTTGAACATACAAAGGCATATGCAAAGCTTGATATACAAAGTGTTGGCATATCCAAAGGGAGTTTGCAGAGAAAGTTTAAAAGGGCAATTCAGGTGGCAAGTTTAAGTGATATACACACAAATGCAAAGCGATATATACAGGCAATTGACCAAAACTTTGACCACCTATATCTCCTCCATCCTAGCGAATTTTGACATGCTGTAAGAGGCAAAAGTGCTTATGTTTGCCTCCTCTTTCATTTGGTGGGGTTTTCAGGAGGATTTTCTTACTTTTCATTTTTGGATCTGGATTTGCATATTCTGGGTGAGTGGACATTTCAGCATCCTATTTTGGGCAATTGTAGATATTTCTTGCATTCATTGCTACACAAAGATGAAGCAGCTCACATCGGTGATCATAAATATCTTGCCACTACCCTATTTCAGATATTTTCATTACTGCAGATCGATGAGTAAGCTACTTGCATTAATGACTCTAAAATATCTTCTATCTACCCAGTCCCAGATATTTGGCACCATAACGGATGCAGCTGGGACATCTTTTCTGAGGGGATATTTTCTATTGTAGATCATAGAACAAATTTTTGTAGCTGACTTAGGGCATTATTTTGGAATGCTATATATATGCATTCTTTTGTTGTAAATAAGGTTGGAAATTTTTTGGCTTTCTAGTCTTTTTGTTTCCAAATAGAGATTTCATATACTGTAACATTGCCTTTTCATTAGATATATGCAAGTTATTTTCCCTCCTTTGCTGATTTTCCAGTTCTGTGTGAATTTACATGAGGTTGTCTATGAACATTCTGTTTCTCTCAACCCTATTACGCCTTACCTCTACTAGAATCATCTAATCTGTGTATGTTTACTTGCTATATCTGATTATATTGTGCATTTTGTCAGTGTTGTGGAAGTCTTTTAATCTGTCTGGTGCATCACCGTTTGTTTTCAAGTTTTTTGTTTCATCTTTATTTAAATGCTTTTCCTTCTCTCTTTTCCCTCAAAAGTTTAGTAGTTTTAAGTCATAATCAGGCAAGAAAGCCGGCCTTCTCTGGAGGTCTGATCTCTTTGAGCAAGGTCCCACACTTCGAGATCATTCCCATTGTGTCATTGGAATGCTTGGAATCCTTCCAAGCAGAGTGCAATTTCATGTGACAATAGTTTCTAGCATGCCCAGTGGGACTATACAACTTCTATTACTAGTTTTGATGTGCAGCCAGTGATTTTCAAACCTGTAAGAGGTTAAACTCCATATATGGTGACTCACACTAAGGAAGAGCAAGCAGATCAGTTCTGCTGATACATTTTTATGAGAAAGATTCAAACTAGGAGTTCAAGCTCATTTGATTATTTGCAGCTATCTCCACCTAGAATGCAGAGTAGAGCCATAGTAAGGACCCCAGTTTGTAAAAGGATACACTCAACTCCACCCAATTGCAGGCCAAGTGCACTTGTATTCCCTGTAGCAACTCAAACAAATCTACCCCCAGCCGTTCAAATGGCAAGAAATCAACCATTCATAGCTTTTGATGGGGGCAACCCTTTAAACTTGATAGTACATGATGTTATACCCACGGTATCTTTGAAGAGTCTACCCTATTTCACAGGGGAAAATCAGACTACTCATATTGAGCATATTAGAGATATAGCATCTCTGTGTAGTGTACATCATGTCACTCAAGAGAATGTAGCCATTCGACTGCTGGTTGCCTCATTCAAGGGGAAAGCATTGCAATGGTTTAGGAGTCTACTAGTGTAGACTATAGGAACATGGGATGATCTAGGAGAGAAATTAAACAAGTAGTTTCAAGATAAATCAGATAATCTATCATTGGTTGAACAGATGACCACCATAAAGAGAGCTCCTGAGGAGCAAATGATGGATTTCAACTTCAGATTTCAGAAGACATGGGACAAAATCCCTGACATGGTAAGACCTCTAGCTAAATATGCATTCTTGTATTTTTTGAAAGCCCTGAATAGTGATATTTCAGTGATGATACAATCATTAGGAGGTACTAGTTTACCTGATGCTTATGAAATAGCTATTAGGGCGGAGAATAATCTAATTCAGGCTAGAAAAATAGCACCTAGACCCCCAGTGCCCATTTTTCCTGAGATTCAGGCTTCAATGCCTTTACCAATTCCATATTTTCCCCTTTTACCTACGGTAGTAGCATTACCAGACACTTCCAATTCTGAGCCTGCTGCCTCTAGTTCATCTCAAGAGCTGAAAGAGATTAAAAATAGCCAACAGAAAATAGAAAATAACCCTGCAAACTTTTGGGAATGAGTTGGTAAACATTAAAAAGTAAGAATCCTAGCATAGACAGCCTTATCAGCCACCTCAAGGGCAAAATCAGCAACCATATCAAGGCCAAAATTAGCCTTACCAAAGCTAATAGGCCACCTTATCAAAGCAACTACCAAGGTGCGAGGCAAAATGTGAATTAGAGGCCTTTTCAGCCTTACAATCTGGCACCTATTAATGTGGTAAGGGACCTTGTCCTTGCTTAAAACAACCTTGCAGCTGAGTATGAATGGTGCTATCCGTGTAATCAGCCACACAGTCAAGCAGCTTGTTCAAATGGGGTTAGAAATCAGGCTCTGATGGTGCAGAATGGGGCAGTATCACAACCAAATACACCTCATGATGGAGCTACACAACAACAAGAGCAACCTTAGAATGATTTTGCCTTCATAAATTGGCAAGAAGGTGAATTCTGTGGTGTAAACAACGATAATACTCTAGTTGCAAGAAATACAAGAGACAAGAAGAGGGGTTATGAGATAGACCAAGAAACAAATAAAGAGAAAGGACATGTTGGTGCTTTCACATCACACGTACCCCATATTTTGCAAAGAAACACTTCAACAATAGTAAGGGAAATGCCTCATTTGTAGGCTGATACTACTGCTACAAAATCAAATCAGAAGGTAAGCGCCACTCCACCCTTCAATATTATTGAAAATATGAAGAAGATGAATGTGACAATCTCCATGTGGGATTCCCTAGCTATCCCTGGCCAAAAGAAGATGTTGTAGTCTACCTTATCTAATTTGAAAGTATCCAATGATACAACTATTGACCCAAATAGGGTTGTTATTACCAATTCATCCCAAGATAACAACAAACAGCCCAACAAAAGTGCCAAGCCACTCCCATTTTATGTATCATTGATAATTAGACACAAATTAGTACATAATTGCATGGTGGATAGTGGAGCAAGCAGTTCTGTGATGCCTAAGTAGATTGTAGACCAATTAGGGCTTAAGTACTAGCCCCTTGAGAAGGGTGTACTCCAATTAGATGGCCCAACTATTAATAGTGTGGGTGTAATAAAAGACCTAGGTCTCACTCTGGATACCTATCCCAATGTTTCAATTTTCTAGGAGGTGTTCATAATAGATTTGCCTCCTTATTTTGCCATGTGCTTATCAAGAGAATTTATAGCCAAGATAGAAGGATATTTGTCCTCAGACTAGTCCCACATATTTTTCAAGACTAGATATGGCACCAAAGTAACTTTAAAATTTGAGTTGCTATCAAATCATCACGTAGAGCCTTACACACCAAGTGTAGTCAATTCAAATTCTGTCATTTCTGATGACCCTAAACTTCTTGCTGCTCAAGAACTATAAGATGAAAGCATACTGGAGGTACTCTTAAGGGAGTGGGCCTTAGAAAATAATGTGGATGATCCTGAAGGACACATCCAAGAAACTGGTATGGGGGTTTACATACTGCATGAGCCTGAAACAACAATACCAAATCTTGTAAAAGCTGCTGAACAATAGATAGAGCAGCAAGAAGAAGTATGGAAAATGTACTTTGATGGCTCTAGGAGTAGAAATGGATTTGGTGGTGGTGCAATGCTAGTGTGTCCACAAGGTGAAAGATACTATTCTGCTTTCTGTTTTGCTTTTTCATGCACAAATAACACTGCTAAGTATGAAGGATTGATCCAAGGTTTGCAGTGGGCAAGAAAGAGGAAAATTAGCTATTTGCAGGTATTTGGGGATAGTGAACTCATTGTGAATCAGGTAAGAGGATTGCATCTTACAAAAAGTAAGGTTATGAAATTCTACAAACATAGGGTATGGGACATGATTGAAGAATTTGATGCTTTCAATCTAATCTCTATTCCAAGAAATCAGAACTATCATGCTAATAGGTTAGCTACAATTGGGGCTCAGTTTGACATCCTCAGTGATATTCAAAGGGAGAAGATTCAACCTCATGTAAAAATAGTTGATAGGCCCTCAATCCTTGATAATAATATCCATTGGCAAGTTTTTGAAAGTGACGAGTAGATCCTACATTTCTTGTTAGAGGAGGATGAGTTTTCCATGATGAATCAGGATAAACTCAAACAATAGTATGTCAATGATCAAATTGTTCAGCTAAGAACAAACAAGCTGCCCAAGGGATTGGTAACCTTGGAATCTATTTTTGGCACTGATGATCAGATGAAGAAGACCAAAACCAACATGCAGATAATAGAGGAACATTATGAGGAGTTAGAAATTTTCAAGGGTAAACTTCTCAAAATAGGTAAGATCTACTCAACTGAGGACAGAAGAGCTTTTATTGCTCTCTGTCAAGAATTTTAAGATGTGTTTTCCTGGGATTACTCAGACCTAAAAGGCTTCAACCCTCAGATTTCCCAACACAATATAGAGTTAGAACCAGGTACTAAACCTATGAGGTAGAAACAAAGACCTCTAAACTTGAAGCTAGAGCCTCTAATGATTAAAGAGTTGACCAAACTAATTGAGGGGAAAATCATTTTTCCAATCAAGCATACTTATTGGGTATCCAACCTTGTCCCTGTGAGGAAAAAGAATGGAGAGATTAAGCTATGTGTCAATTTTAGATACCTTAATCGGGTCTCACTAAAAGATCACTACCCATTACCTTCAATGGATCAAATTTTGTAGGTTGTGACTAACTTAGAAAAGTTTTCTTTGCTTGATGGATTTTCTAGTTACAACTAGGTGTTAGTCAAGGAGGAGGATCAGCTCAAGACTACTTTCACCACCAAATGGGGTACCATGGCCTACAAGAGAATGCCTTTTGGTTTATCAAATGTTGGCTCTACTTTTTAGAGAGCCATGGATATGGCCTTCAAGGGTTTGCTGTATAAATTGGTGCTAGTATACCTTGATGACATCACAGTTTTGTCTAAAAATGTAGCTGATCATTTATCTCATCTAAGGCTAGTATTTGAAAGATGCAAGGAATTTGGGATATCTCTCAATCCCATGAAGTGCATATTCGCTATGCACAAAGGCAAGCTATTAGGGCACATTGTGTCAAAGGAATGCATTACCATTGATGCTGAAAGGATAAGAGCTATTTTGGAGCTACGTTTACCCAGCCACAAAAGGGGACTACAATGTTTTATTGGCAGAATTAATTTTCTGTGAAGATTTATCCCCGACATTGCAAATCTTTTGAAGCCTTTCACGTCTATGTTGAAGAAGAATACAACTTTTAGTTGGACAAAAGAGGCCAAGCTCAGCTTCGAGTCCATAAAGGAGGCATTAGCGACTACACCAATCCTGGTAAATCTTGATTTCTCCAAAGACTTTATCTTGTATGCTTATGGCAACCTGGATACCATCTCTATGATTTTGGTAAACCAATCACTTTCTTTAGTCAAGGGCTGGAAGAGTATGAGCAGAGGTATAGCTTCATTGAAAAACATGTCCTTGCAGTCGTAAGGAGCCTCAAGAAATTTTGGCATCTTATTTCTAATAAAAAGATACATTTGATGGTCTCTCATCCTAGCATGAAGGAGTTCCTGTTGAGTAAAGATGTTAATGAGAAAAGGGCTGGTTGGATCACCAAAGTCATGGAATATGACGTAGAGATCAAGATAACCAATCTTGTCAGAGGCAGAGGACTTAGTGAACAACTTGCTACCAGTTCATAGAATGAAATAGAAAAGGAAGAGGAGGTGCTTCTGATCATTGAGGAGGAGCATCAGAATGATAGAGCAGTAGTAGGCACTAGTTGGGTTAATGACATGACTCAATTTTTGCAAACTGGTAAATGTCCAGTAGGTCTAGATAGAACTAAAAGAAGATATTTTAGACTACAATCCATTCCATATGTTTTAATAAATGGCATCCTTTTCAAAAAGGATTTTAATGGTGTAATGTTAAGGTGCATTGATAAAGATTAGACTGACAAGGTGCTACATGAATTTCATGATGGAATAGCAGGGGGTCATTTTTCCCCAAGGACTACTTCTTGGAAAGTAATGGGAGCTAGCTATTACTGGCCCATCTTATTCAAGGATGCCTATGCATGGGCTAGAAAATGTGTAAAATGTGTCATTTTTGCAGGCAAGGAGAGGCTACCAGCTTTACCTCTGTAGCCAATTCAGGTAGAGCAGCCCTTTATGAGATGGGGCATTGATTTTATAGGTCCCATTAACCCACCATCAAGTGCAAGCCACATATGGATACTAATAGCTACAGACTATTTCACAAGATGGACTGAAGCAGTGGCTCTTAAGGAATCCAATGAGAATGTTGTTTTAAACTTTTATCATGATTTGGTTTCCAGATTTGGAGTGTCTGAATCCATTATCTCAGATAATGTTTTGGCCTTTGTAGGATTGAAAATAATTGACTAGGCTATTAAGAATGGGATCTATTGGAATACTTCATCAAATTATTATCCACAGGGTAATGGTTTGGCTGAATCTACAAACAAAAATCTAATAAGGATTATTAAAAGATCAATGGAGAATAACCAGAGGACCTGGCACACTAATCTAAAGTATGCATTGTGGGCTGATAGGATAACTCCAAAAAGGTCTATTGGGAACTCCCCATATCTATTAGTGTATGGAAAAGAGGCAAGGTTGCCTATGTCTATGGAACTGCCAGCACTAGACATCATGAATTAGCTAGAAATGTTTAAAGGAGAGGGCCCCATGGCTGTTAGATATGCTCAGCTTATGGAGCTTGAAGAGAGCAGAGATAAAGCTATGAAAGCTATGGAGTATCATCAGCTACAAACAAAAAGAAATTTTGATGAGAAGGCCACCCCCAGAAATTTTAGAATGGGTGATATGGTGCTCAAATGGGATGAATTGAAAAGTAGACCAGGAAAGCATTCTAAGTTTGACAGCATGTGGAGTGGCCTATTTCTCATTACTGAATGCAAGGAGCATAATGCATTTCAGTTATCAAGTGTGGATGGACAAAATTTGCCTATCCCAGTCAATGGGATGCAACTAAAGAGGTGTTTTGACGTATGAGAACCTTGTAAATCAGTAGATTAGATTTCTTGCTTTCAATAAGTGCTGCTACACAATACCTTAGATCCTTTTGTTTTCCCTAAGTGTTGTCTAAGCATAGTTGGAGGGGTTTTCCTTCAGCATTTTTTTGCTCTGGTTTGGGTCCCCATGTCCTTGATTGCTAAGAAGCTAAGTTGCTAAAATATGGATTGTTTGTCAAGATATATCTTTAGTCTCTTTATGACCCCATGCCCAATGGATGCTTAAGGCCACTGATCTAATTGTTTAGTAGGCAAACATCCCATAGAAGTCACCAAAATGTTGACCTATCTTCCTCTGCCCATAGCCAAATAGTTCACCTTGCATTTTTCCTAAAAATCCTTTAGAAGTGACCTTATCAAGCTTAAAACCTTCAAGTAATTATGCTATGCCTTGTCAAAAAATCCTAAAAATCTCACCTTCAAAATCTTTCTTGAAAACCCAGAAATCTTTTAGCTTCAAGTATTTTCTATCACTAGGATTTCTTAGTTTCATGACTGTATTTCAATGTACTTTTTTTCAATGTATATGTGCATGTACATTCACCATTGTATGTTCATATGTACTAGTCAAATATACAATGCCAAGATGCAAAGGGTAGATACATCGGCTTCAAAAGGTGCAAAAGGTAGTGGTATGCATTTTTGTATGTATAACAGGTTATACATTGCAGGTATATTCCATCAAAGATTCCTGCTTGCATCTAGGGGTCTGTATGTTGTTGTTGTATATTTGGATATACAACAGGTATATACAAAGGACCTTCACCTAAGATACAAAGTTGACACACAAGTGAGAATGTACAGCAGAATGTCTATCGGGTTGTATGTTTGCACATACAAGGCCGATATACAAAGCCAAACATACAAAGGCATTTGTATATTGCCAACATAGAAGAGGTGGGGCCCACGCATATACAAGGATGATTGTATGTGTTCTACATACAAGTGACCATGAACAGTGGAATGTATATCGAGTTGTATGTTTGCACATCCAAGGCTGATATACAAAGATATATACATCGGCTACAGTAGAAGTTCATCGACGCTATGAACAAAAGAGAATGTATATTTCATATTGTATGTTTCCAACATACAATTGGAACATACAACAAAAAAGATACAAGGCTGATATACATGTAAAAGATCACATGCAATTGTGGAATGTATATCATGCACATGCAATGCAAACACACAAAGATGATATGCAAGCCAGATTTCAAAGTCTTTCCAGTTTGCTTCATAAAGATTTCAAATTTGCGGCTTGCATGTATATGGTGCTTGTATATGCCGATATACAATGAAAGATAGAAAGTAAGGATGCAAGCTAAATTTCAAATGGATATACATTTTGGTTGAATGCAGTGTCAAATCCGCGGCTTGCATGTATGTGGACATTGTATATTCCGATATACAAGTCAAATATGCAAAGGAGAGAGATACAAGCTAGACCCGACAAAACATCAAATACAACTAATGGTCATTTTTAAGGTTTGCAGCTTGCATGTTTGCAGATACAAAGTCTAAGATACAACTGTTGGGGCCCACACATTGTATGTATATCACATTGTATACTCGAATATACAATGCGATATACAAGGAAAATGATGCAATGAAATCATTGCAGGTATATTCCATCAAAGATTCCAGCTTGCATCTAGGGGTTTGTATGTTGTTGTTGTATATTCAGATATACAATGGGTTTATACAAAGGACCTTCGCCTAAGATACAAAGTTGACATACAAGTGAGAATGTACAGCAGAATATATATTGGGTTGTATGTTCGCACATACAAGGCCGATATACAAAGACAAACATACAAAGGTGTTTGTATATTGCCAAGATACAAGAGGTGGGGCCCACGCATATACAAGGAGGATTGTATGTGTTCTACATACAAGTGACCATGAATAGTGGAATGTATATCGAGTTGTATGTTTGCACATCCAAGGCCGATATAAAAAGATATATACATTAGCTATAGTAGAAGTCCATCGGGTCTATGAACAAAAGAGAATGTATATTTCATATTGTATGTTTCCAACATACAATTGGAACATACAACAAAAAAGATACAAGGTTGATATACATGTAAAAGATCACATGCAACTGTGGAATGTATATCACACACATGCAATGCAAACATACAAAGATGATACGCAAACCGGATTTCAATGTCTTTCCAGTTTGCTTCATAAAGATTTCAAATCCACGACTGGCATGTATATGGTGCTTGTATATGCCGATATATAATGAAAGATACAAAAGTAAGGATGCAAGCCAGATTTCAAATGGATATACATTTTGGTTGAATGCAGTGTCAAATCCGTGCCTTGCATGTATGTGGACGTTGTATATTCTGATATACAAGTCAAATATGCAAAGGAGAGAGATACAGGCCAGACCCGACAGAACATCAAATACAACTAATGGTCATTTTTGAGGTCCGCAGCTTGTATGTTTGCAGATACAAAGTCTGAGATACAACTGTTGGGGCCCACACATTGTATGTATATAACATTGTATACTCAAATATACAATGTGATATACAAGGAAAATGATGCAATGAAAACATGTAGGGGTCTCATATGCAAGACACAATGAATAGATGCAGCTGGGCCTTGCCAGAGGCATTGTATATATTTTGGGAATGTATATTTGCATATACAAAGAAAATATACAGAGGAACATGCATTCACTGATATATAAAGGCCAAAGATACAATTGGTGGGCTCCACTAAAGGCACATGTCATTATGTGAGTTTGTTTGTATTTTTGATTGTATGTTTTCACATACATTTGAACACACAAAGGCATATACAAAGCTCGATATATAAAGCGCCTGGCATATCCAAAGGGAGTTTTTAGAGAAAGTTTAAAAGTGCGATTTAGGCAGCAAATTCAAGCAATATACACACAGATGTAAAGCGATATATAGGCAGTTGACCAAAACTTTGACCACCTATATCTCCTCCATCCTAGCGAATTTTGACATGTTGTAAGAGGCAAAAGTGCTTATGTTTGCCTCCTCTTTGATTTGGCAGGGTTTCAGGAGGATTTTCTCACTTTTCATTTTTGGATCTGGATTTGCATATTCTGGGTGAGTGGACATTTCGGCGACCTATTTTGGGTAGTTGCAGATATTTCTTGCATTCATTACTGCACAAGGATGAAGTAGCTTGCATTGGTCATCAGAAATTCTTGCCACCACCCTGTTTCAGATATTTTCATTACTGCAGATTGATGAGTAAGATGCTTACATTAATGACTTCAAAATATCTTCTATTTGTCCAGTCCCAGATATTTGGCACCATAACTGATGTAGCTGGGACATCTTTTCTGAGGGTATATTTTTTGTAGCAGCTCATAGAGTGAATTTTTGTAGCTGACTTAGGGCATTATTTTAGAATACTATATATATGCATTCTTTTGTTGTAAATAAGGTTAGAAATTTTTTGGCTTTATGGTCTTTCTATTTCCAAATAGAGATTTCATATACTGTAACATTTGCTTTTCATTTGATATATGCAAGTTATTTTACCTCCTTTGCTAATTTTCTAGTTCTGTGTGAATCTGCATGAGGTTGTCTGTGAACATTCTATCCTCTCAACCCTATTGCGCCTTACCTCTGCTAGAATCATCTTATCTGTGTATGTTTACTTGTTGTATCTGATTATATTGTGCATTTTCTCAGTGTTGTGGAAGTCTCTATTAATTTGTTTGGTGCATCACCCTTTGTTTTCAAGTTTTCCATTTCATCTTTATTTTAAAGCTTTTCCTTCTCCCTTTTCCCCTCAAAAGTTTAGTAGTTTTAGGTG
Source organism: Cunninghamia lanceolata (assembly GCA_027924645.1). Lineage (NCBI taxonomy): Eukaryota > Viridiplantae > Streptophyta > Pinopsida > Cupressales > Cupressaceae > Cunninghamia > Cunninghamia lanceolata. Next base: position 1,622,061 of record BSBN01000413.1, read on the forward strand.
ATAATCAGGCAATGAAGACGGCCTTCTGTGGAGGTATGATCTCTTTGAGCAAGGTCCCACACTTCGAGATCATTCCCATTGTTTCATTGGAATGCTTGGAATCCTTCCAAGCAAGGTGCAATTTCATGTGACAACAATAACCATCTTGCATAAGATATTCACCTTGAATATGGCCCATGCTGCACACTACCAGGGTTTTCAACTATTCCACAATCTCCCAAAAATCATTGTCAAATTCATATAGATCTTTGATGGCATCAAAAGCAATCACCTCATTTTCCATTGTTGTCAATAGTGTAACAAACCTACTTAAAGCATCTACAACCTGGTTTTGTTTTCCTGACTTGTGCTTGAGAACAAAGTTGTAGCCTTGTAAGAAAGAAACCTAGTATGGATGTCTACTATTCAATTTTTTTGTGTTCAAGTATTTCAAGGCAATATGATTTGTAAATAACACAAATTCCTTTGGCACTAGGTAGTGCCTCCAATGTCTCAATGCTTGTACAATTGTATAAAATTCTAAATCATAAGTTGAATAGTTCTTCCTTACCTCATTCAACTTTTCACTAGAGAAGGCTATGGGTTTACCTTCTTGGCTAAGTATAGCTCCAATGCCCACATGTGAGGCATCACAATCCACATCAAATACCTTATAAAAATATGGTAATGTTAAAATAGGGTTTTTGTTCACCTTCTTCTTCAGAAACTTAAAATCTTCCTCAGCTTCCTTAGTCCACACAAAATCCCTTCTTTTGGTGCAATCTATTATGGCTGCTACATTACTGCTAAAACTAAATGTAGGTAGTTATGGGTGCATCAATTGACTTTAGAGAACTAAATGCTGCCACAAGAAATGATCACTTCCCATTGCCATTTAAGTATTGACTTTGTGTTAGGACTACCAAACAAACAACGAGGTAATGCATCACTAGTTTTATATGATGAATTTTCCAAAAATGCATCACATCTGATAGGGAGTGCATACTCTTAATTTTCCTATAAGATGAAAAGAGACATAACAAGATATGTGACAAGGTGTAGAATTTATGAGATGGCTAAAGGACATTCACAAAATACAAGGTTGTATATGCCATTACAAATACCTACTGACCCATGGGGTGATTTAAGTATGGACTTTGTGTTAGGGCTACAACACACACAATGAGGTAATGATTCCATTTTTTTTCTTGTTGATAGCTTCTCTAAGATGGCCCATTTTACTACATGTAAGAAAAGTAGTGATGCAAGTAGCGTGGCAGAATTATTTTTTAAAGAAGTTATTAGATTGCATGGTGTTCCATGAACTATCACATATGATAGGGATACCAAGTTTCTTTGTCATTTTTGGAGGACCCTATGGAAGAAAATGGGAACTAATCTCTAGTTTAACAGTGCTTATCACCCCCAAACAAATGGTTAGACAAAGGTTGTAAATCAAAGTTTGGGAAACCTTACAAGATACATTGTTGGAGAGAAACCTAGATAGTGGGACTTGGCCTTACCATAAGATGAATTTTCCTATAATAGTTTAGCAAATTGATCAAGAGGTAAATCATTATCTCACATTGCTTATGGTAGGAATCCTAAGTGTACTTTAGATTGTGTGCAACTACCAATTGGATACATGGGCTTAGTGATGATGGAGAAGCATACATAGAACATATTCAACAATTATAGAAAGATTCGAGGTAGAAGCTCCAAGAAAGTAATAATAAGAAAAAAGGTATAGTAGATGATGGTAGAAGACATCTAGTATTCATTAAAGGTGACTTAGTGATGGTTTATCTGAGAAGGGAGAGGTTTCCCATTAAAACTTACAACAAGTTGAAATAGAAGAAAATTGGCCATTGCAGGATTACGAAAAAAATCAATGAAAATGTTTATGAGGTAGATTTACTAGAGTAGTTAGACATTTCTCCTATGTTTAATGTTTTTTATTTACATTCCTTTTGTGGTGATGATCTTGATGAATAAGGTGAGTCTAAAGTAGATCAGAAACAACAGGTTGCAAGAAAGAAAAGGGAAAAGATTACACAGATTTTGGACAAGCAGACCATTGACACACAATAGGTTTAATACAAGTTTTTGATATAGTGGGAAGGTCTAACACAACCAAATAATACATGGATTCCATAATTGGAAGCGAAGAAGCTAGATCTAGACAAGTGGCACAAGTTACAAGAAAACAACTTGCAGGAGCTACATTCTTTTCAACTAGAGGAGAACGATGCAAGAACATCCGGAGGTCATAAGTTTTGACTTGGGGGTCTGTTGGACTTGAAATTTGGTGAGTAGGTGCATCTTGAAAAGTTTATTAAAAATCCCATAAAATTGCTAAATTCAATAACTTGCAATTTTTACACTTTTTTGGGACCTTTTTAGATCATCCAGGGCCTAAAAATGAGAGTTTAATGTTTTTTTCTAGATTTTCCAATTTTTTAAAAAACTTTACTTTCATATAGATTACAAAGTTGATGATTGGTCATTCTTTTGTAAGTTTCAAATAAATTGAAATTTTCATGGTCATATGGATATGGATGTGAAGTATAGACTACCCCAACAAGCATGCAACACTTTTCTAACTCACATAACATGTGTGAGGGCAAGTGGTAAGTCAAAAGGAAAGAGGTGTCTCACATGTGTAAATACATATGTTGAAATGAGACAACCTCCTAAAAAACTAAGTAAACTTAAGCCTATGTGTGAATAGGTCAGACCTTCAAAGAGGTAATACCTAAACTAGTAAGATAATGACACTATTTACACTAACACCACCCCATAAGTGCAACTTAGGGAGAATATAAAAATGGGTCCTAGCTACTAGGCCACGTTAGGTACCCATGGACAAAAAAAAATTTCATAATGTGGAGAAAGAAAGAAAAGCATGTGGGAAAAAAACTTTCCTCCTAAACATAAATTATACAAAAATAAATGTATAAGGGAAATAAAAAGATAGAAGGAGGACTCATGACCCCCCAAGAACTACTTCTATAAGAAAAGTAAAAGAAAAATTCCCCCCATAGTAGAGAAAGAGAGAGACTAGAGCCCCCCATAAGATGATGGATTCTATAGTGCTGAGTGATGCTCGATGAAGAATGTTGAAAGTGATCTGGAAATGTCAAACAACATGTCTTCCTTGTGGAAGAAGAAAAATTGCAGAAAGGTACATAATATCATCCCGAGCGAGAAGAACATAAGTCTCTGAATGTTGCACATAATTTAGAGACTATAATGAAATCTCTCAAAGCTGTAGTGAAACCACTGGCAGAATCAAAACAGAATCAGGAGACGGAGGAACAACATCCTCTAAGGTGATAATAGCATGACTATCATCAAAAGTGTCTACCAACTCTATAAAATGTGTCTCACTAAACAAGTCTAATATGCCTACCAAGTAGTCATCCCAATTAATTACATCAGTAAAACATATGTGTCGATCCCATTGTCTTGATGTTGGATCTAGGGCATACAACTGAGAGGGGGGGTGAATCAGTTGTATACAAACTTGCTTTCTATTTCAAACACTTGATTCGTCTTATTAGTTAACAACATATCAATTAATCATCCATGAAAGTAAAATGCACAAACACAAGAGTAGATAAACATCAACACAATGAACACCAAGATTTTGACGTGGAAAACCCAGTTAAGGGAAAAACCACGGGGTGATTAACCCAAGGATTATTCTCTGTTAAAAGAATAAGAAAAAGAATGGCACTTGCCAATTAGGGCTCACTGCCCGAGCACACTACTCACAAAGAGGCACATTGCCTACAAGGAGACACACTATCTACAAAGTGATAAGAATCACGGTATTGAACTGGAGAATGACACCTTTACCATGTCCGGATCAGTTCCATTTAAGCCCAAAAACCTCTGCTCTGCCTTCCGCACTTCTCTTTGCTACACCATTCTCATCCCTACAAATCCACACTTCAAATGAACTCACAAACATTTATTTATACAAGACATCGACTTAGGATCAATCATCTAAGTTGGCAATCAGCCATAAGAATATTCGCAAGATGAATAACACATCCAGTCGGCCACCACATGAACATTCGCAGGATGAACAACTCATCCAGTTGGCTAGTCTGAACAAGAACTTCATCCGGAAGAATATCTTCAATTTTGGGCTCTACTATCAATGTAGACCAACAACACAACCTCAACATGATTCAAGAACCTTCACAAGTCTGCCTGAATGACTAGGTACATCCGCACTTTCTCTACGTACTGGAATCTTTTCTCTTCCTCATCTGGAACTTCAAGAACACTGTCTGTCGCCACTGTCATAATGTAAAAGGTACTTCTGGACCTCCAAATCATACACAGCTCAAGATGACACATCACAAGGACATCCCAAACACTCCTTCCAATCCGCAGATTGGGATTATATAGTTCCAGACCTCACCGGAACTTTCTGTGATCCACTGTCACCTCTGAACACTTGCTAGAACTGGTTCTACACCGACAGCCACAACTCCTTTAGATCTTCATGCGGACCTCTGAAATCTTAACTAAAGCATCTTAAGACTCATATATACAAACCCTTTAATCCGCATCCTCCGGTTCGCATCCTATACAATACATTTGCCTTCTTCTTATCACTGTTCTTCACTGTTCCTGACTGAGGGTAATTTTCTCAATATCCTCAGCACACTGCTCATCGAATCCCTCTTGTCAATGCAATATGAGTATGTTGACATCAATGACAACACTGGTTCACCTCATACATGCAACAATCTCCCCCTTTGTCATTGATGGCAACATATGATGTGAAAAACCATCAAGACAAGAACTTCTCCTTTCTGTCACAGCTCCCCCTATCAGCAACATGTCTTCTCCTCATTTACTACTCCCCCTTTGATCATTAGCTACTTGTTTTTCACATGTCTTCTCTCCCCCTTTGACATCAATGGCAAAGGGCTCATGCTTGCAATTTTAACACATCAGAATCATACCAGCTACTCCCCCTTAGTAGCAGCTCCCCATCATCAATTTGAATCAAAAGATATGACTGTGATATCCACCGGACTGATGCACATCAGTGCATCCTAGTTCATCACCGGAGGGGCCATGACCCCTAACCTCTCTCAGAGATATTCAAAAGAGTCCTTGGGAAGAGGTTTAGTAAAGATATCTGCAATCTGATCCTTGGAGGGAACATACTCCAACTTGACTTCTTCCTTGTTCACTTGTTCTCTCAAAAAGTGAAACTTGATAGATATGTGCTTAGTCTTAGAGTGCAATACTAGATTCTTGGAAATATTAATTGCACTTGAATTATCATAGAAAATTGTAATAGGCTCCTCATATTCAACTTTAATGTCTCTTAGCATCTGCTTCATCCATAAGATTTGAGTGCAACTACCTGCTGCTGCAATGTATTCTGCTTCAGTTGTAGACAGAGATATTGCATCTTGTTTCTTGCTTAGCCAAGAAACCAATCTCTTCCCCAAAAAGAATGCTCCACCACTGGTGCTCTTCCGTTCATCCACATCTCCTACCCAATCTGCATCTGTGTAAGCATGAAGAGAGAAATCTGGATCTCTAGGGTACCATAGACCATACTTAGCTGTTCCTTTCAAGTATCTAAAAATTCTTTTGATTACCATAACATGAGATTCTTTAGGATCAGCCTGGAATCTTGCTACAAGACCAACAGCCTACATTATATCTAGTCTGGTCTGAGTGAGATACAACAATCCACCAATCATTGATCTATACTTTGTCTGATCTGCCTTTGGGGAGTCATCATCTTTGCTCAACTTACATCTGGTTGCCATGGGAGTGTTCATTAGCTTTGAATCTTCCATACCAAATTTCCTTAACAATTCTTTCACATATTTGGTCTCAGAAATGAAGATCCCTTTCTTTGTTTGAGTAATTTGCAGACCCAAGAAGAAATTCATTTCACCAAGCATAGACATTTCAAACTCACATTTCATCTGATTTGCAAAAGTTTTGCACATACTATCTCTTCCTCCAAAAATGATATCATCCACAAACACTTTAACAATCAAATTGTTTTCATGATCAATTTTGAAATATAAGTTACTATCAGCAGTACCTTTGCTGAATCCAATCTGCACAAGATGTTTATCCAACCTTTCATACCATGCTCTTGGGGCTTGTTTTAATCCATACAATGCTTTCTTCAACTTGCAGACCATATCATCATTGTTAGACAATTGAAATCCATCCGGTTGTTCAATGTAAACTTCTTCTTCCAGATCACCATTTAAGAAGGCAGACTTGACATCCATCTGATATACCTTGAAGTTTTTAAAGGCAGCAAATGCAAGAAATAATCTAACTGCTTCAATTCTTGCCACCGGAGCAAAGGTCTCTTCAAAATCAATTCCTTCTATTTGAGAGTAGCCTTTGCAGACCAATCTATCTTTGTTTCTAATTACTTCACCAGCTTCATTTAATTTGTTCCAGAAGACCCATTTGGTTCCAATCACATTCCTATCTCTAGGTCTGGGAACAAGATCCCAAGTATGATTTTTCTCAATTTGCATTAATTCATCTTTCATTGCTTTGGTCCAGTTTTCATCATTACAGGCTTCATTTACTGTTTTAGGTTCAATCTTTGAAATCAGACAACATTCATCCTGATTTTGAGCAACATTCCTTCTAGTTTGCACACCTTTGCTTCTATCACCTATGATCTGATCTTCAGAGTTGTTCAGTGTTACATACCTTGGAATTTTGGGAGTATCCTGCACTGCTGCTTCTTGATTAGGCTCATTCAAACCTATCTCTACTTCCTGATTTACCGGATCAGGCTGACTCTGACTTACCGGAGAGAATTGAGTTCCTTGAACCTAAACACCATCTTGGTCATCTTCATCAAACTTATAAAATCTTGAGGGCTTCTCAATTCCTTCATCAACTTTCACATTAGTGCTTTCTATCATCTTCCTCAGTTTCTTATTGTAACACCGGTATGCTTTGCTTTGAGTGGAGTAACCCAAGAAAATTCCTTCATCACTTCTAGCATCAAACTTTCCTAGATCTTCATCTCTTTTAATATAACACTTGCTACCAAATACTCTGAAATATTTCATAGTAGGAGTGATGCCAAACCAGAGTTCATAGGGGGTCTTACCAGTATTGTTTCTGATCTGAACTTGATTTAGAGTGTAGACTGCAGTGCTGATAGCTTCTTTCCAGAACATCTGAGGAACATTTGCTTCCAACATCATTGTCCTGGCAGCTTCCTGGATGGTCCGGTTCTTTCTTTCAACTACTCCATTCTGCTGTGGAGTCCTAGGAGCAGACAATTGTCTCCTTATACCTTGCTTCTCACAAAAGTCAATGAACTCACAAGATGTAAATTCACCACCTCTATCAGACCTTAGACACTTCAGTTTCAATCCGGTTTGATTCTCTACCATAGCTTTGAAGATTTTGAACTTCTCAAATGCTTCTGATTTTTCTTTTAGGAAGGTAACCCACATCATCCGGGAATGGTCATCAATTAACAACATGAAATATCTATCACCTTGCAGAATCTTGATTCTTGTCGGACCACAGAGATTAGTATGTACTAATTCCAATAATCCGGTAGAGGACTGATCTTTGCTTTTGAAAGAGACTCTGCTCTGTTTACCTAGCTGACATTCTTTGCACAAACTATTTGTAGGTTTCATCAATTTTGGAAGATCTCTTACAGCCTGAGTATTGCTTATCTTGATGATGTTATCAAAATTTACATGACACATTCTTCTATGCCATAACCAACTCTGATCAACTTGAACAAACAGACAACTTTTATTTGAACCAACCAGATGAAAGATATTACCTTTTGTCTGAGTACTGGATGCAATTTCAGTTCCGGAGCTTGTAAAGATTCTGCATTTTCCTTTCTTAAACCAGAGATCATAGCCTTTGTCTACTAACTGACCAACACTGAGAAGATTGTGCTTCAATCCTTCAACATATAGTACATTACCTGTTTTGCTCTTTCCATCAAAGGAAATAGTTCCCCTACCCCTGATTCTGCTAGCAGAATTGTCACCAAACTTTACCATTCCTCCTTCATACCTTTCCAAATTCAAGAACTTATCCTTGTCACCAGTAATATGGTGAGAACATCCACTGTCAATAACCCAATCATCCTTTTCTTCCACTTGAGTAGCCAAAGCTTTTTCCATAACTTTGTGATTGACAGATTCAGAGAGTATTGAATCTTCTTCCTTGATGGCAATAAACACCCATTCATTTCTAGATTTGCTTCCTAGTTCTGATTCATCATCTGTTACTCCTTCATTGTCATCTTCTTCATGAACATAATAGCAGTTCTTTTGAAACCTTTGTCTGTTAGTATTAGACCTTGCAGATCTTTCCGGACATCTTGAAGCAAAATGACCAATCTTATTTCAGTTGAAGCACTTAAAGGGTAGTTTTCCTTCATACTTACCGGATCCTCTTGGTAGTCTTTTTGCAATGAGGGCTTCAAGTTGAGCTGTTTCTGCTTCTTCTTCTTCCATGTCTCTTCTTGCTTGGTCATACCATGACATTTTCCTTGAAGAGTTTTCTCCCGGATCAAATCTCTGTTTGCCTTTCACATAGGCACTGGCTTTGAAAGCAGATTCAGTCTTGGGAGGATCATCTCCAAACTCGGTCATTTCAAATGCAGCTAGCTTGCCAGCCAATTGTTCTCTTGTGACACTTGTGTGGGCTCTAAATTCATCAATTGCAGCAACCTTGATTTTGTAGGCAGCAAGAAGGGATCTGAGGATTTTGCAAACAATCTCATTTTCATCCAGAGTTCCACCAGCATTTCTAATTCCAGACACTAGTTCATTCACTCTTGGCATAAAAGTAGTGATGTTTTCATCATCTCTCATCTTCAATCTTTCAAATTTCCCTTTCAGACTTTGCAACCTTGCACTCTTGACAAACTCATCTCCTTCATACAGAAGTTCTAATTTAGTCAGGATCTCATATGCAGTTGGTAGGTCAATAACATTTGAGAGATCTGAGTCATTTAATGCACTTAGAAGAGCTTCCTTGGTCCGCAGATTATTTTCAGCATCTGTGATTTCATTTAGAGTTGTCAGACCACCTTGTGGAGGTACATATGGTTTTGAAACCATGGCCAAGTATGCTTTTCCCATACATTCCAAGTGACATTTCATGCAACCCTTCTAGAGAGTGAAATTGGTTCCATCGAACTTCGGACTATCCTTTTTGTATAACGACATCCTGGATCTCCTCAAGCGGTTAAGCTCCTTTCAGAGGAACTTGGCTCTGATACCAATTGTTGGATCTAGGGCATACAACTGAGAAGGGGGGGTGAATCAATTGTATAAAAACTTGCTTCCTATTTCAAACACTTGATTCATCTTGTTAGTTAACAGCATATCCATTAATCATCCATGAAAGTAAAATGCACAAACACAAGAGTAGATAAACATCAACACAATGAACACCAAGATTTTGACGTGGAAAACCCGGTTAAGGGAAAAACCACGGGGTGATTAACCCAAGGATTATTCTCTGTTAAAAGAATAAGAAAAAGAATGGCACTTGCCAATTACGGCTCACTACCCGAGCACACTGCTCACAAAGAGGCACACTGCCTACAAGGAGACACACTGTCTACAAAGTGATAAGAATCACGGTCTTGAACTGGAGAATGACACCTTTACCATGTCCGGATCAGTTCCATTTAAGCCCAAAAACCTCTGCTCTGCCTTCCGCACTTCTCTTTGCTACACCATTCTCATCCCCACAAATCCACACTTCAAATGAACTCACAAACCTTTATTTATACAAGACATCGACTTAGGATCAATCATCTAAGTTGGCAATCAGCCATAAGAATATTCGTAAGATGAATAACACATCCAGTCGGCCACCACAAGAACATTCGCAGGATGAACAACTCATCTGGTCGGCTAGTCTGAACAAGAACTTCATCTGGAAGAATATCTTCAATTCTGGGCTCTACTATCAATGCGGACCAACAACACAACCTCAACATGATTCAAGAACCTTCACAAGTCTACCTGAATGACCAGGTACATCCGCACTTTCTCTACGTACTGGAATCTTTTCTCTTCCTCATCTGGAACTTCAAGAACACTGTCTGTCGCCACTGTCATAATGCAAAAGGTACATCCAGACCTCCAAATCATACACAACTCGAGATGACACATCAAAAGGACATCCCAAACACTCCTTCCAATCCGCAGATTGGGATTATATAGTTCCAGACCTCACCGGACCTTTCTGTGATCCACTATCACCTCTGAACACTTGCCAGAACCGGTTCTACACCGACAGCTACAACTCCTTCAGATCTTCATGCAGACCTCTAAAATCTTAACTGAAGCATCTTAAGACTCATATATACAAACCCTTTAATCCGCATCCTCTAGTTCGCATCCTATACAATACATTTGCCTTCTTCTTATCACTGTTCTTCACTGTTCCTGACTGAGGGTAATTTTCTCAATATCCTCAGCACACTGCTCATCGTATCCCTCTTGTCAATGCATTATGAGTATGTTGACATCAATGACAACACTGGTTGACCTCATACATGCAACACTTGAATCATGAGAAACCAAAGATGATGGAACAATCAAATCTGAAGAAGTAGGAGATGGAGGAGAGAGAATATCAGTAGGTGTAGGAATGAATGAGGAGGATAGAACTCCAAGGTGTAAGCAACCAAACTGGGCATCCTTCTGAAGGTTGAAGGTATTAGTGTCATCTATACTCAAACCATCATCAAAGTTGGTAGAGCCAAAGAAAGAAAAAGAATACACTCTAGAACCATGATCAACATGTCCTATAGCAATGATGTCTCTACTCTATAAATCTCTGATAATCACTGAAGTGGATGTGAAGTGAACTATTTTCCCTATGCAACTATGTGTGATCCGGTAACTAGAAAGGAGATTGGTAGATAAAGAAGGAACATAGAGTATATCATTAAATGTTCCTTTATCAATATCAATAGATAGTTTTCCATAAGCATTCATATATGTGTTATTCCCCATAAGAATTGGAGGGAATGAACAAGACTCGTAGGTAGAAACTAACTCTTTTGAGGTAACCATATGGTGTGATGCCCTTGAATCAAGAAGCCACTAATGTGATGTAGGTTTTGTGGAAGAAAGAAGTGCCATACCCTTGTTCTTTCCTTTATGTGAATCTATGGATGATGTAGATGCAAAATTAGAAAATCCACTTGCCTTGAGTTTGGACAATTCAAGTTGAGTTTGTTGAAGAAGTTTCTTTAACTCATCATTATCTTTTTGAAATCATCTATTTCTTCATGACCAAGTTTCTAATAGTAAGAAGATGTGGGCCTTTCTTTAAAACTTTTACCTTTTGAGGATGAAGATGAAATAGATGGTGATTCAATTTTTGTGCCTTTAGCTTGATACTCATGTTGTTTCTTTGACTTAATTGGTGATTTAGTTGCAACAAGAGATTTGGACTTTGACATCTTCATTTTACCCATTTGACTTAGTTTGCCTTGCTCCTTTGTAAGAGAAGCAACAATATGTGAAAGTGAAGGCATAGTGAAGCACGTACCAAGAGTTTCCTTTGTTGCATGAAAAGTTGAAACAAACACTACATACATAGGACCTAACTTTGAGAAGACACTTAGAACAAATTGTTCATCTTGTTTTTCAACTCCACATTGTTTGAGTTGAAACCTTAGCAAATGCATTTTAATGAAGAAATCTTGAATTGTGTTAAAGTCTTGTGCATTAAGACTTATTATTTCATTTTGTAGTTGATAACCTCTCATTACATCTTGTTTGCCAAACAAAGATTCTAATGTTGTCCATATAACATTAGCTATAGTGGCTGAAGCAATGTGAAAGAGAAGGTTAGAAGAAAGAGACATACACAATGTACCATAGGCTTCATAATTCCTTTTAAACCATTTATGTTTTTCTGCAATAGGTTGTGGTTCAAGTTCCAAACCCATAGTAACCTGATGCAATCCTAGTTTCTTGAGTATTATCTCCATTGATTCCTTCCATTCATTGTAGTTAAATGGACTTAGGATTAGGTCCATTTTGTGAAAAAAGAATAAAAAACAAGACAACCTCTTGATTAGTTTTTGATCCCCCCTTGTTTTGGCACTTTATAGGTTTAGTGCATGAGCAAAATGTGAAAAGTAGGGTCCGTTTGGCATTTTATATGACTGCGATTTGAACCTACTTCACTTTACAAGGAAAAATTGTCACTTTAAGAAGTCCCAATTTGTAATTTGCTTCTACAATATATATAAACCAATATTTTCCAAAAGAGAAACCAAACTTTACAATTTAATAACCACTTTGTGTCATAGATCAAAGATTGCAATGATAAGATTAGAAACTACTCTTGGAACAAGTCATAAAAAAGAGAGTCCCAAATGAGACTGTGCAATAAAAGCTTGATTTGAGGGCTGAGTGGCTGACTGGAGGCTGATGTGGGCTGAAGAAGACTTTGACTGGGACTTGTGAATTGGTGATGAGGCGTTAGAGTCAAAAAATTTCACCCATAAATGACTACATCCTGCAAAGAGTCGGTTGCAGAGGTCTGTGTGTAGAGGTTGAGGGCCACTGCAAGTATTGAATCTATGACCATAGATGTGGTTGACGATGATCTTTTGAAAGTGTTAAGGATTAAGATTGTCAAGAAAATGATAGAATGTTTCTAGAGTTCTCTATAATCTAGAACATTCCTGAAGCTATTCTAGAAAAGAACATTCTAAGAGCTATTTTAGAATTATCTAGAAAACTAGAAGCTTCTAGGCTTCAAGGACTTTGTACCTATATATATGTGATTATATAGAGAGATGCTAGACATAGCTTTTGGATGGTTGCTGGATACAGTATCTAGATAGCTACTAGACACAGCATCTGGATAGCTGCTAGACATAGTGTTTGGATGTAATGTATTGAAAGCTAGATAAATATATTTCTGGGTTATTCAACTCTACTTTGCCCTATGTTTTCTCTATTTATTGGTGTTATGTTTTACCCTATCTTTTTGGTGTTTTTTGGGCCTGTTCTCACATGGTATCAGAGCAAGGTCACATGTTCGAATCCCCTTGGGTAACGCTGAGGGGGGTTGCTGGAAAAATATTCAGCTAGAATGTTTTCCAAGTTCGGCTAGAGATTCAGCTAGAGTTTCAACTAGATTCAGCTAGAATGTTCTCTTGGTTCAGTAGAGGTTTAGCTAGAATGTTTTCCAGGTTCAGCTAGAGGACCATTAAGAGGTTCAGATAGAATGTTTTCCAAGTTCAGCTAGAGGACCATCAAGAGGTTCAGCTAGAGATTCAGCTAGAAGTTTAGCTAGAAATATATTGCTAGAGTGATTTGTTTGCAGGGCAGCTGTGTTGCTAGAGTGATTTGTTTGCAGGGTTGATATATTGCTAGAGTGATTTTTGTTTGTAGGGTTGTTATATTGCTAGAAATGCAAGTTGAAACAAGATAAAAATTTTATTGGTAGTGCTCTCATGGCCAACGTATTGCATATAAATGATCCAATCTCATATGAGCAAGCTAGAGGATAGAAAGAATGGGAGCAAGCCATGAAAGAGGAATATGCTAGAAGAATGATTGGTATGCTATAGGTGAACATCAAAGGGGTAATAGTATAATGTTCTCCTCTCATTTGTATTTCCCCTCTTATTTGTATTCTCGTTGTATTATTGTAGCCAATCTTAAGGGGGGATGTTAATGATTAAGATTGTCAAGAAAATGATAGAATGTTTCTAGAGTTTTCTATAAGCTAGAACATTCCTGAAGCTGTTTTAGAAAAAGAACATTCAAAGAGCTATTTTAGAATCATCTAGAAAACTAGAAGCTTCCAGTCTTCAAGGACTTTCTACCTATATATATGTGATTATAGAGAGCTACCAGACACAGCCTTTGGATGGTTGCTAGATACATCATCTAGATAGCTACTAGACATAGCATTTGGATGTAATGTATTGAAATCTAGATAAATATATTTCTGGGTTATTCAACTCTGATTTGCCCTATGTTTTCTCTCTTCATTGGTGTTATGTTTTGCCTTGTCTTTTTGGTGTTTTTTGGGCATGTTCTCACAGAAAAAGATTAAACATTTCAAACAAAACAACAACCATATCAAAAGCATCTGCAAACAAAGACTACAAGAATCTGCAAAAAAAATGGCATCCTAGAAGAATATGATGACCTGTAATGCATGCAACAGTGACCAAAGATTTCAAACCGGCCAATTTTGAGGGAGTTGTCTTTCGATGGTGACTTCTACAAAAAAAAGAACTATCATAACAATAGCCTCAATGAAGCAACATGTGCCTTCTTGAGGTAAATGGCATATGAAGATCTAAGAAACAAGTGTAGTAAATCAGCATATAAAAAGTCAACCTCCTCTACTAAACAACGTCCTTGATAAGAAATCAATGATTAGACATTCATTGAATGAAGAGCTTGCAGAGTGCACAATCACGTAGGTGAGGTGACAGGGAAATAAACACAAAAGGCTAAGATTTCTCTTAATAGAGGGATGAATAGAGCAACAAAACAAAGTTGCCAAATCTCTGAGCACCACGAACCAGGACTCCTAGAAGATAAAGAGGAAACAACAGGATAATGTTGGTCTGCGGATAGCTTCTATGGCAACCATGATGTTGATGAAGAACCATCAGGTGACTAGACATAGTCGAGAGGCCAAAAAAAAGTAAAATCTTGATAAGGCTAGTGTTGAAACTGCTTAGATTTGAGATGGATTTTATTTGTACAACTCTAATACCATGAAAATTTCAGCCAAGATCTAAATAAAAAAGCAATATAAACTTCTACAAAGCATGAGTACAAAAATCCAAATAGATATTCAAGAGAAAATGAAAAAGTACAATGAGCCTTGCATATACAGGCAAGGAGAAGGAGGTAGGAAGGTAAGACTGAACTACTGACTACCCCTACAAGTATGCAACACTTGTCTAACTCACATGACTTGTGTGATGGTAAGTGGCAAGTCAAAGGGAAAAAGTTGTCTCACATGTATGAGTACACATGTCGAAATGAGATAAACTCCTAAAAGACTAAGTAAACTTAAGCCTATGTGTGAATAGGTCAAACCTTCAAAGAGTAATTATGCTGAGAGGCGTTCTACACTCACAACAAGGGCTGAAGGATTCATATTCCCATAAACAATTAAGATTCAGATTCCATGTAAACAAAATTCATAGAATGTGTAAATAAATAAATTCGCAGAAACCAAATGGATAGAAAAATAGAAAAACTTGGGTAGTTATGAAGTGAAATCTTTATCACATAAAAAAAAAATTTGTGGAAGCCAAATGAATAGAAAAATAGAAAAACTTGGGCAGTTATGTAGTGAAATCTTTATTACCTTTGAAGATTATGAAAAGTCTCGCAACATAGTCTCTTTAAATTAAGTCATGTGAGCATATCAAATATTCTAACTGCACGTAATTTATAAATGCCAACAAATTAAGAGATATCTCTCGGCGTATTGTAGATATATTTTTTAGATATAAATATACTAGTATCTAAACTAGTTAGATAATGACATTATTTACACTAACAATTTTTGAATTAATTTGGTATTTATTTTTAGTTGTAGAAGGATGCAATAGAATCAGAAGGAATTTGAAAATGGTTCTAAGTTTTTTGGATATTCTTTTGCGATAATAGTGTGAAATTTTATGTTGTGAAGTTTGGTTACATCAATTTACCTTCTCAATTATATAAATTACTTTTGGGATTGCATTAATATATTTTGCATATCATTTATTTATTACATTATAATTTGGATTATATTCTGTTGTGCATTTTATTTACTTAAGAAAAAATCTTGATTTGATAAATAAATATTTATTATTCATCTTTTAAGAACATTATTCCATTTACCATATATTTGAATATTAGGGTTAATAAATAATCAATCTTACTTATTTTATAGAAATTAACCTATTGTGGTTTTATACATTATGAGAATAAAGAGGAATTACTTTTGGTATTAAAGCCTAATACTATATGCTTTCAAACTCTACATTAACCAATGCTTAAATACTCCTTACGTATTCCAATACGGGTATAAAATTAACCAGAACTTTTGCTCCTCTTTTTAAGCATTTTTTTCAAGAGTTAAAATAATGTTTATAAAATAATAGAAAATTAGATTAGGGATGCATTTTGGTTAATATAAAGAGTTATTTATGTTCAAAAAACAATATGCATGAAGACTTATAAAATAATTGGTCTGTAGCATACCATATTAAACTTTATAAAAGATAGTGGTTGTTATTTTTACAGGGAAGTAGTGTTATTTTCTATAAAAATCTTGAAACAAATAGAGAATATTTTACACTCACTTCTGCATATTTTTCTTGGATAGAAATATCACTTCAAACATTCATTCCACATAGTCAAAGTAATTCCAATGAACTAAATAAGCCTATTATTTGTACATAGTTTTAGCCCTACGTTCAATGTAGTTCATTTTTATATTAAATTTGTATTTGGCATATATTTTACAAGGTTGTATATGCCATTACTAGTACCTACTAAACCATGGGCCTATTTAAGTATGGGCTTTGTGTTAGGGATTCCAAAAAAACAATGAGGTAATGATTCCTTTTTTTGTTGTTGATAGGTTCTCTAAGATGACCCATTTTATTGCCTATAAGGAAACTAGTGATGAAAAGTCCATAACTCATTGTGTGTTTGGCATCCCTAACACAAAGTCCATTCTTCAATCAGCCCATGGTTTAGTTGGTACTTGTAATGGCATATACAACCTTGTATTTTGTGAATGTCGTTTAACCATCTAACAAATTCTACTAGTATAAATTTTACTATAAGATAAAAACAAATTTTAGTCTCTATTTGTATGGACATCTCCTCTTTCTATATATGACATCACTAATCCTGTCTCCAATTGGTAGCTACACCAAATGTAAAGCCATTCACTAATCTTATGGGAACCCTCTCCCTTCTCAGACAAACAATCACTAAGTCACCTTTAGTGAATACTAGATGTCACCAAATCTAACCATCTCTAAACAACTAGAAACCTATGACCCTAATAAACCATTTGGCATATATTTTACAATGTTTTCTATGGGATTACCAGTACCTACTGAACAAAGGGCTCATTTAAGTATGGACTTTGTGTTAGGGTTGCCAAACACACAACAAGGTAATGATTCAATTTTGTTGTTGTTGATAGGTTCTCAAAGATGGACAATTTTATTGCCTATAAGAAAACTAGTGATAAAAATTCCATACCTCGCTGTGTGTCTGGCAACTCAAACACAAAGTCCATACTTAAATTGGCACATGGTTCAGTAGATACTATTAATGGCATAAACAACCTTGTATTTTGTGAATGTCCTTTAGCCATCTAAGAAATTGTACCAGTATAAATTTTCCTATAAGATAAAAACAAATTTTGTTCTCTATTAGTATGGACCTCATCTCTTTCTATATATAACATCACTAATCATGTCTCCAATTGGTAGCTACACCAAATATAAATCCATTCACTAATCCCATGGGAAACATCTCCCTTCTCCAATAAACCATCACTAAGAAACCTTTAGGAAATAACAAACATCTAGTATTCACTGAAGATGACTTAGTGATGGTTTATCTAAGAAGGAAGAGGTTTCCCATAGGATGAGTGAATAGCTTTAGATTTGGTGCAGATACCAATTAGAGACAGGATTAGTGATGTCATATACAGAAAGAGGTGAGGTCCATGGTAATAGAGACCAAATTTTGTTTTTATCTTATAGAAAAAATCATACTGGTACAATTTGTTAGATGGGTAAAGGGCATTCACAAAATACAAGGTTGTATATGCCATTACCAATATCTACTAAACCATGGGCCAATTCAAGTCTAGACATTGTGTTAGGGATGCCAAACAAACAACAAGGTATGGAATTTTCATCACAAGGTTGATTAAATCAGCCCATCTAATCCTATCTCCAATTGGTAGATGCACCAAAACTAAAGACATTCACTAATATATTAGATCTTAGTGATGGTTTATCTAAGAAGGGAGTTGTTTATCTGAAAAGGTGACATGTAGTATTCATTGAATGTTTGGAGTTGTTTAGAGATGGTTAGATTTGGTGACATAGGTTTGGCCTAATACTATATGCTTTCCAACTCTACATTAACCTATGCTCAATTACTCCTTACATATTCCAATACAGGTATAAAATTACCTAGAAATTCATCTCCCATTTATAAGCATTTTTTCAAGAGTTGATATAATGTTTGTAAAACAATAGAAAATTAGATTACAGCTGCATTTTGGTTTATATAAAGAGTTGTTTCTATTCAAAAATCAATATTCATAAAGACTTATAAAATAATTGGTGTGTAGCACGAATATTAAACATTATAAAAGATATTGGTTGTTATTGCTACCAGGAAGTAGTGTTATTTTCTAGAAAAACCCTAAAACAAATAGAGAATATTTTACACTCACTTCTGCATATTTTTCATGGATAGAAATATCATTTCAAACATTCATTCCACAAGGTCAAAGTAATTCCAATGAACTAAATAAGCCTATTATTTGTACATAGTTTTAGCCCTATGTTCAAGGTAGTTCCTTTTTATATTTTATGCAATATCTAGTATATGTTCTAAGATTGAATACTATACCAGTACCTACTGAACCATGGGCTGATTTAAGTATGGACTTTGTGTTAGGGCTGCCAAACACACAATGAGGTATGGACTTTTCATCACTAGTTTTCTTATAGGTAATAAAATGGGCCATCTTAGAGAACCTATCAACAACAAAAAAAATGAAATCATTACCTCATTGTGTGTTTGGCTACCCTAACACAAAATCCATACTTAAATTGGCCCATGGTTCAGTAGAGACTGGTAATGGCATATGCAACCTTAAATTTTGTGAATGTCCTTTAGCTATTAAACAAATTCTACACCTTGTCACATATCTTGTTATGTCTCTTTTCATCTTATAGGGAAATTTAGATTATGCATTCCCTATTAGATGTGATGGATTTTTGGAAAATTCATCTTATGAAAACTAGTAATGCATTACCTTGTTGTGTGTTTGGCAGCCCTAACATAAATTCCATACTTAAAGAAGCCCATGGTTCATTAGGTACTTGTAATGTCATATACAACCTTGTATTTTGTGAATGTCCTTTAGTCATCTAACAAATTTGACTAGTGAATGGAATTACCTCATTGTGTGTTTGGAAGCCCTAACATAAAGTCCATACTTAAATTAGGCCATGGTTTAGTAGGTATTGGTAATGGTATATACAACCTTATATTTTGTGAATGTCCTTTAGCCATCTAACAAATTCTACACCTTGTCACATATCTTGTTATGTCTCTTCTCATCTTATAGGAAATAGGATTAGCAATTATGGAGAAGCATACATAGAACATATTCAACAATTACAGAAAGAGGTGAGGTAGAAGCTCAAAGAAAGTAATGACAAGAATAAAAGTACAGTAGAGGCTGGTAGAAGACATCTAGTTTTTACTAAAGGTGACTTAGTGATGGTTTATCTAAGAAGGGAGAGGTTTCCCATAGGATTAGTGAATGTCATATACAACTACTGTTGCAAGTATGGGCCTAACTGGTGTTGTCATTGATGTCAACATACTTCTGTTGCATCAGTGATAAGGATTGGATGAGTTATGTGTTGAGGATACTGAGAAAGTCAGTCTTAGTCAGGAATAGTGAAGAATAGTGATGACAGCAAGTCAAAAGATCAAGACAGGTTAAGGATCAGAAGATGCGGATTAAAGGGTTTGTAGATATGAGTTGTAAGATGTTCCAGTTAAGATTTTAGAGGTCCACATGTAGATATGAAGAATTTGTGATCAATCAAGTAGAACCAATTCTAGGAGATGTTCAGGAGTGACAGAGTATTACAGAAAGGTCCGGTGAGATCTAGAAGTGCATTGTCCTATTCTGTGGATGTGTCATCTTGATTTGTTCATGGTTTGAAGGTCCAGAAGAATCTATTTCTTTATGACAGTCATGACAAACTATGTTCTTGAGGCACCAAATGTAGGAGAGAAGAGATTTTAGTAAGTAGAGGAAGTGTGGATGTACCTAGTCATTCAGGTGAGCTTGTGAAGGTTCTTGGATCATGTTGAGTTCGTGTTGTCAGTTCGCATTAGATTTGGAGCCCAAAATTGAAGATATACTTCTAGATGAAGGTGTTCTTCCTTAGGCTAGCCGACCGGATGAGTTATTCATCTTGCGGATGTTCTTGTGGATGTTTGCTGACTTAGATGATTGTTCCTAAGTTGATGTCATGTATAAATAAGGGATTGCGAAGTCATTTCAAAGTGTGACTTGTGGAGATGAGTATGTGGTAGCAAGGAGAAGAGTGAGAGGAAGAGCAGAAGGATTTGGGCTTTAATGGAACTAATTCAAGCATGGTGACGATGCTATTTACCAGTTCAAGTATGTAATACTTATTTATTGTAGACAGTGTGTCTCTTGTAGGCAGTGAGCCTCTTGTGAGCGGTGTGCTCGAGCAGTGAGCCCTAATTGGCATGTGCCATCTTATTCTTTTTATTCTTCTAACAAAGAATAATATCTTGGGTTAGTCACCCCATGGTTTTTCCCTTAACTAGGTTTTCCACGTCAAAATCTTGGTGTCTCATGTGTTGATGTGTTTCTGCTCTTGGTTAATTGCATTAAGTTTTCATGATTGATTTATTATTATAATGCTAAGTGAATGCAAGTATTGAAAAGGAAGAAAGTTTTGGACAACTAGTTCACCCCCCTCTCAATCATCAGCCTTAAATCTAATAATTGGTATCAGAGCCAAGTTCCTTTGAAAGGATCTTAACTGCTTGAGGAGATCCAGGATGTTGTCCTACAAGAAGGATAGTTTGAAGTTTGATGGAACTAACTTTACTCTTTGGGAAGGTCGCATGGAATGTCACTTGTAGTGCATGGGATTTGCATACTGGTCCATGGTTACAAAAGCTTATACTCCTCCACAGGCTGGTCCGACAACCCCAAATCAAATCACAGATGTTGAAAACAATCTGCAGACTAGAGAGGCTCTTTTAAGCACATTGTCTAACTCAGAACTCTCAAATGTTATTGATCTACCAACTGCCTATGAGATTTGGAAGAAACTAGAAATTTTGCATGAAGGAGACCAATTTGTTAAATGTGCAAGGTTACAAAGTCTAAAAGGGAAATTTGAAAGACTGGAGATGAGAGATGATGAAAATATTACCTCTTTTATGCCAAGAGTGAATGAGCTGGTTTGTGGAATCAGAAATACAGGTGGAACCCTGAGTGAAGATGAGATCATTGGCAAGGTTCTCAGATCCCTTCCTGAATCTTATAAAATCAAGGCTTTTGCAATCAAAGAATTCAGAGCTCACACAACAGTCACAAGAGATCAATTGGTTGGTAAGCTAGCTACTTTTGAAATGATAGATTTTGGAGATGATCCTCCAAAGACTGAATCTGCACTCAAAGCAAGTGCCTATGTAAAAGGAAAACAAAGGTTTGATCTGGGAGAAAACTCTTCAAGGAAATTAGCATGGTATGAAAATGCAAGAAAAGACTTGGAAGGAGAAGAAGCTGAAACTTCTCATCTTGAAGCTCTTATTGAAAAAAGACTACCAAGAGGATCCTGTAAGTATGAGGGAAAATTGCCTTTTACGTGTTTTAACTGCAATAAGATTGGTCATTTTGCATCAAGGTGTTTGGAAAGATTTTCTAGGCCAAACAGTAATAGACCAAGATTCCAAAAGAATTGTTACTATGCTCATGAAGGAGATGAAGGAGTAATAGATGATGAATCAGAGAAAGGAGACAAATCCATAAGTGACTGGGTGTTCATTGCCATCAAGGAAGAAGATCCATTGCCCTCTAAATGTGTCAATCATAAAGTTGAAGAAAAAGCCCTGGCTACCCAAGTTGAAGAGAAGGATGATTGGGTCATTGACAGTGGTTTCTCTCACCACATGACAGGTGACAAAAACAAGTTCATAGATTTGGAAAGGTATGAAGGAGGAGTGGTAAAGTTTGGTGATAACTCTGCAGGTAGAATCAGAGGTAGAGGAACTATTTCTTTTGATGGAAAGTGTAGACACCTAAAAATGTCTCACCCACCAAACTGACTCCCCTAATCATGTCAATTTCCCCCCTAAACCAATTAATTAAATTTTATTTAATTAATTAACCTTTCGTTACTCCATTTCTCATCAATTTATCCCAGACAATTGAATTAATTTCATTAATTTAATAGTTTCAAACCTAGCCAAATGAATTTAGTAAATATGCAATATTTACTAAATCATTTTTTCCCTTTTACCACTATATTCAATTAATTAGTTAAAATCATGTTAACTAATTAATCTAACCCATTTATTCTAGCCCTAGGATTAATTAAATAAAATCAATGTTTAATTAACCCTAAAACCCTCATTTGGATGGTTAAACCTAGTTTAACCCATTCTCCCACATTCTCCAAATAAAGAAATGGGAATAAATCCACCTAGAATCCCACATCACAATAAAAAATCATTGTTCCCATGCCTATACCTCTTTTTCCCCCCAAATAAATTTTTAATTCATTTGCATTCCCCCCCCATGAATCTTTTATTTGGGAATAATCTTCCCCCCATAACTTATTTAACAATTTCCTCTTCCCCAAAATGAATAAAAGAATCACTTTTATTCATAGCCTTCCATTCTCCTAGATTAGATCCAGGCCCTCCATATCATCTCCATCCTCCACCATTGATCTTTCCAATCAATCTCCACCTTTGGATCAAAATCCCTTCCAAAAGTCTATAAATAGAGCCTCTCCCAAGCTATTTGGAGGGAAGCCAAGTCTATGCATCAAACCTCTGCCAAAAATCACTCTAAATCATCTCTCATTTCCATCTAAATCTCTCTAAAATCTCTTCATGATACTATCATCATATTGTGTTGAAAAGTAAGAGCAATCCACATTTGAATCAAATAGGGAATATCATGTCTTAGGAGCTCTTGGGTGCAAGCTTTCTCCTCCCTTGATGATATTGGGTCTTCATGTGAGGTATAACTTCATGTATTTATGCATTTAGTTTTTGTTTCTATCTTCATTATGTTTTCCTAATCTACAGAAAGAACAAAACTGGTAATGTATTATATGTTGAAGGATTGAAACACAATCCTTTTAGTGTTGGACAGTTGGTGGACAAAGGCTATGATCTCAGATTCAAGAATGGAAAGTGCAAATTCTTTGAAAGTTCTAGAA
Source organism: Cunninghamia lanceolata (assembly GCA_027924645.1). Taxonomy (NCBI): domain Eukaryota; kingdom Viridiplantae; phylum Streptophyta; class Pinopsida; order Cupressales; family Cupressaceae; genus Cunninghamia; species Cunninghamia lanceolata. The sequence goes on from BSBN01000413.1 coordinate 1,645,336, forward strand.
CAGAGATTGCATCCAGTACGCAAACAAAAGGTAACATCTTTCATTTAGCTTGTACTAGTAAAAATTGTCTATTTGTTCAAGTTGATCAGAGTTGGTTGTGGTATAGAAGAATGTGTCATGTGAACTTTGACAATATCATGAAGATAAGCAATACTTAGGCTGTAAGAGATATTCCAAGATTGGTAAAACCTACAAATAGTTTGTGCAAAGAATGTCAGTTGGGAAAACAAAACAGAATCTCATTCAAAAGCAAGTAACAATCTTCTACTAGATTATTAGACTTGGTTCACATTGACTTATGTGGACCGACAAGAATCAGGAGTGTGCAAGGTGATAGATACTTCATGCTGCTAATTGATGACCATTCCTAGATAATGTGAGTAACCTTCCTGAAAGAGAAATCAGAAGCTCTTGAGAAGTTCAAAATATTCAAGGCTATGGTGGAAAATGAGACTGGATTGAAATTGAAATGTCTGAGATCTGATAGAGATGGAGAATTCACATCCGGTGAGTTTATAGATTTCTATGAGAAACATGGAATAAAGAGACAGTTGTCTGCTCCTAGGACTTCATAGCAGAATGGAGTAGTTGAGAGAAAGAACCAGACCATCCAGGAAGCATCTAGGACCATGATGATGGAAGCAAATGTCCCCCAGATCTATTGGAGAGAAGCTGTCAGTACTGCAGTCTATACTCTTAATCGAGTTCAAATAAGAAACAATACCGGTAAGACTCCTTATGAACTTTGGTTTGGTATTAAACCTACTGTAAGATATTTTAGAGTGTTTGGTAGTAAATGTTACATCAAGAGAGATGAAGATCTAGGCAAGTTTGATGCTAGAAGTGATGAAGGAATATTTTTGGGTTACTCTACTCAAAGCAAAGCATACTGGTGTTGTAATAAGAGATTGAGAAATATTATAGAAAGTACTAATGTGAAGGTTGATGAAGGAATTGAAAAACCCTCAAGATTTTATGAGTATGAAGACGATGATCAGAATGATGGTCTGATTCAAGGTGGTCAAGACTCTTCTGAAAAACATGTTGAAACTGATCCGATAAATCAGGAAGAAGAGACAATATTCAATGAGCCTAATCAAGAGTTAGAAGTGCAAGAAACTCCCAAAGTTCCAAGGTATGTGAGACTCAACCATTCTGAAGATTAGATCATAGGTGACAAAAGTAAAGGTGTACAAACAAGAAGAAGAATTGCTCAAGATTCAGATGAGTATTGTCTGATTTCAAAGATTGAACCTAAGACAGTAAATGAAGCCTGCGATGATGAAAATTGGACTAAGGCAATGGAGGAAGAACTGATGCAAATCAAGAAGAATCACACTTGGGATCTTGTTCCCAGACCTAGAAACAAGAATGTGATTGGAACAAAATGGGTCTTCCAGAACAAACTGAATGAAGCTAGTGAAGTAGTCAGAAAAAAAGCCAGATTAGTCGACAAGGGCTACTTTCAGATTGAAGGAATTGACTTTGAAGAGACTTTTGCTCCAGTGTCAAGAATTGAAGTAGTAAAACTATTTCTTGCATTTGCTACCTTTAAGGATTTCAAGGTATATCAGATGGATGTTAAATCTGCATTCCTAAATAGTAATTTGCAAGAAGAAGTGTACATTGAGCAACTGGATGGATTTCAATTGTCTGATCATGGTGACATAGTTTGCAAATTGAAAAAGGCACTATATGGACTGAAGCAAGCCCTAAGAGCCTGGTATGAAAGATTGGATAATCATCTATTGAAGATTGGTTTCAACAAAGGTACTACTGATAGCAATTTATGTTTTAAAATTGATCATGAAAACATCCTAGGTGTTGAAGTGTTTGTTGATGATATCATTTTTGGAGGAAAAGATAGTTTGTGTAAAATATTTGCAAATCAAATGAAAAGTGAGTTTGAGATGTCCATGCTTGGTGAAATGAATTTCTTATTGGGTCTACAAATCACTCAAACAAAGAAAGGTACCTTCATTTCTCAGACCAAATATACAAAAGAATTGTTGAAGAAGTTTGGGATGGAAGATTCAAAGCTAATGAACATTCCCATGGCAATCGGATGTAAGCTAAGAAAAAATGATGACTCTCCTAAGACTGATCAGACAAAGTATAGATCAATGATTGGAGGACTATTATATCTCACTCAGACTAGACCAGACATTATGCAGGCTATTGGTCTTGTTGCAAGATTCCAGGCTGATCCTAGAGAATCTCATGTCATGGCAATCAAAAGGATTTTTAGATATCTAAAAGGGACAGTTGAGTACAGATTGTGGTATCCTAGAGATCGGGATTTCTCTCTTCATGCATATACAGATGCAGATTGGGCAGGAGATATGGATGACCGAAAGAGTACCAGTGGTAGAGAATTCTTTTTGGGGAAGAGATTGGTTGCTTGGCTAAGCAAGAAACAAGAAGCAATATCTCTGTCTACAAGTGAAGCAGAATATATTACAGTAGCAAGTGGTTGCACTTAAGTATTATGGATGAAGCAGATGTTATGGGATATCAAAGTGGAGTATGAGGAGCCTGTCATAGTTTTTTGTGATAATTCAAGTGTAATAAACATATCCAAGAATCTAACGCTGCATTCAAAGACTAAACACATATCCATCAATTTTCACTTTTTGAGAGAGCAAGTGAACAAGAATGAAGTCAGATTGGAGTTTGTGCCATCCAAGGATTAGATTGCAGACATCTTTACAAAGCCTCTTCCTAAGGACTCCTTTGACTATCTAAGGGAGAAGCTAGGGGTTATTGCCCCTCCGGTGATGCACTAAGGTGCATTAGTCCAGTGCATATCATAGTCACATCTTGTGGTCCGGACTGATGATGGGAAGCTGCTACTCAGGGGGAGCAGTAGATATGATTTTGAAGTGGTAAAGTTGCAAGTATGAGCCCTTTGTCATTGATGTCAAAGGGGGGAGAAGGCATGTGAAAAACAAGTGGTTGCTGATCAAAGGGGGAGTAGTAGTGAGAGACAAGAAATGTGAAGAATGGTGATTGCTGATAGGGGGCATTGTGACAGTATAGAAGAAGTTCTTGTCTTGATGGTCAAAATAGTTTTTCACATCATATGTTGCCATCAATGACAAAGGGGGAGATTGTTGCAAGTATGGGCCTAACCAATGTTGTCATTGATGTCAACATACTTCTGTTGCATCAGTGATAAAGATTGGATGAGTTATGTGTTGAGGATACTGAAAAAGTCAGTCTCAGTTAGGAACAGTGAAGAATAGTGATGATAGCAAGGTAAAAGATCAAGACAGGTTGAGGATCAGAAGATGTGGATTAAAGGGTTTGTGGATATGAGTCGTAAGATGTTCTAGTTAAGATTTTAGAGGTCCGCATGAAGATATGAAGAAGTTGTGAATGATCAAGTAGAACTGGTTCTAGGAGATGTTTAGGAGTCATAGAGTATTACAGAAAGGTCTGGTGAGATCCGGAAGTGCACTGTCCTATTCTACAGATTGGAAGGAGTGTTGGGGAAGTCCTTGTGATGTGTCATCTTGATTTGTTCATGGTTTGAAGGTCTAGAAGAATCTATTTCTTTGTGACAGTCATGATAGACTGTGTTCTTGAGGCACCAAATGCAGGAGGGAAGAGATTTTAGTAAGTAGAGGAAGTACAGATGTACCTGGTCATTCAGGCAAGCTTGTGAAGGTTCTTGGATCATGTTGAGTTTGTGTTGTCAGTCCGCATTAGAGTTGGAGCCTGGAATTGAAGATATACTTCCGGATGAAGGTGTTCTTCCTTAGGCTGGCCAACCGGATGAGTTATTCATCTTGTGGATATTCTTGTGGATGTTTGCCAACTTAGATGATTTTTCCTAAGTTGATGTCATGTATAAATAAGGGATTACGAAGTCATTTCAAAGTGTGACTTGTGGAGATGAGTATGTGGTAGTGAGGAGAAGAGCGAAAGGAAGAGCAGAAGGATTTGGGCTTTAATGGAACTTATTCAAGCATGGTAACAATGCTATTTACTAGTTCAAGTATGTAATACTTATTTCTTGTAGACAGTGTGTCTCTTGTAGGCAGTGAGCCTCTTGTGAGCAGTGTGCTCAGCCAATGAGCCCTAATTGGCATGTGCCATCTTATTCTTTTTATTCTTCTAATAGAGAATAATATCTTGGGTTAGTCACCCCATGATTTTTCCCTTAACCGGGTTTTCCACATCAAAATCTCATGTGTTGATGTGTTTCTGCTCTTGGTTAGTTGCATTAAGTTTTCATGATTGATTTATTGTTATAATGTTAAGTGAATGTAAGTATTGAAAAGGAAGAATGTTTTGGACAACTGATTCACCCCCCCTCTCAGTTGTCAGCCCTAAATCTAACAACTACCTCATATATTTTCTTGTTAGATGATTAGTCATTACTCTCTATTTTTTAATGGATTGATGACTATTCGCTACCAATGAGGAAGTGTTTTTCATCCCACATCAAGGTAATTGGATTTCTACCAATGGAAACCATAAATTTCATCCCCAGTAAGAGTAGATGATAGATCTGTACTTTTTCACAGAAGGAAAGTTCTTCTTGTTAGAGCAATTTCCTAGTCCATTTCAGCTTCTGATCCAAATGAGTTGCACATACACCCTAGCACATACTCCTTTATGCTTAGGACATCCTCAAAGAGTAGGAGATTTTGTTCTATTTTCTATTGGTTGTCTCGCATTTCTAAAAGACAATCACAAAATAGAAGGTTGTATATGGATAAAGGACATTCACAAAATACAAGGTTGTATATGCCATTACGAGTACCTACTAAACAATGGGCCAATTAGATTTGGTACCTAGATGTCACCTTCAGATAAACCAAATCTATGGCCATTGCAAGATTACGAAAAAAATAAATGAAAATTCTTATGAAGTAGATTTACTAGAGTAGTTAGACATTTCTCCTATGTTTAATGTTATTGATTTATATGCTTTTTGTGGTGATGATCTTGATGAATAAGGTGAGGGTGAAGTAGATTGTAAACAATAGGTTGCAAGAGAGAAAAGGGAAAAGATTGCATAGATTCTAGACAAGCAGACCATAGACATGCAATAAGGTTAATACAACAAGTTTCTTGTATAGTGGGAATGTCTAAGACAACTACATAATACATGGATTCTATAATTGGAAGTAAAGAAGCTATATCTAGACAAGTGGCACAAGTTCTAGGAAAACAATTACAAGAGCTGTATTCTTTTGAACTAGAGGAGAATGATGCAGGGAGATCCAGAGGTCCTATGTTTTGACCCGGGAGTCCATTGGAGTTGAAATATGCCAAGTCCCACTAGATGTCACCTTCAAATAAACCATCACTAAGCCCTTCTTAGATAAACTTCTCCCAATTTAAGTATGGACTTTGTGTTAGGTCTACCAAACACACAACGAGGTAAGGCCATTCACTTCTAGAATTTGATAGATGGTTAAATTTCATTCACAAAATATAAGGTTGTATATATGAGGTAGTTGTATAGATGTCATATATAGAAAGAGGTGAGGTAGAAACTCTAAGAAAGTAATGACAAAAGTAAAAGTATAGTAGAAGTTTCCCATAAAATACATCTAGTATTCACTAAAGGTGATTTAGTGATGGTTTATTTGAGAAGGTAGAGGTTTCCCATAGGATTAGTGAATGACTTTAGATTTAACGTAGATACCAATTGGAGAGAGGATTAGTGATGTCATATATAGAAAGAGGTGAGGTCCATACTAATAAAGATAAAAATTTATTTTTATCTTATAGGAAAATTCATACTAGTAGAATTTTTTAGATGGCTAAATGACATTCACAAAAGAAAAGGTTGTATATGCCATTACCAATACCTACCAAACCATGGGCCAATTTAAGTATGTACTTTGTGTTGGGGCTACCAAACACACAACAAGGTATGGACTTTTCATTACTAGTTCTCTTACAAGCAGTAAAATGGGCCATCTTAGAGAAGCTATCAACAACAACAAAAGGGAATCATTACCTTGTTGTGTGTTTGGCAGCCCTAACAATAAGTCCATACTTAAATTGGCCCATGGTTTAGTAGGTACTAGTAATGGCATATATTGTCTCTTGTATTTTGTGAATGTTCTTTAGCCATCTAAAAAATTCTACACCTTGTCACATATCTTTCTATGTCTCTTTTCATCTTATAGGAAATGATTCTAACATACATTGTTGGATAGAAACCTAGATAGTGGGACTTGACCTTACCATAAGTTGAATGTTCCTATAATAGTTTATTGTTTTTTGCAGCCCTAACACAAAGTTGATACTTAAATCGGCCCATGGTTCAGTAGGTACTGGTAATGGCATATAAAACCTTGTATTTTTTGAATGTCCTTTAGCCATGTAAAAAAATCTACACCTTGTCACATATCTTATTATATCTCTTTTTATCTTATAGGAAAATTTAATTTATGCAATCCCTATCAGATGTGATACATTTTTTAAAAATTAGCTTATGAAAACTAGTGATGCATTACCTTGTTGTGTGTTTGGTAGCTCTTACACAAATTCCATACTTAAATCAGCCCATGGTTCAGTAGGTACTAGTAATGGTATATATAACCTTGTATTTTGTGAATTTCCTTTAGCCATCTAACAAATTCTAGTAGTATGAATTTTCCTATAAGATAAAAATAAGTTTTGGTCTCTATTACTATGGACCTCACCTCTTAGTCTATATGACATCACTGATCCTATGAATATAGCCATGTACAAGGTAGTGTTGTGCCTTGCACACATGCCCCATTCAAAATTGAGACCCCCTCTTTTGATTTGGCTTGAGAGTCATTGGATCTTTTCATCTCTTAAGTGATTCATTGGTCAAAGTGCATTTTGACCTTGATGGAAAGATAGTATCAAAAAATCACTTCAAAATCTACTAGGATGAATCTTTATTCTCCTTTTAAGGGCCTTGGAATGACCTTTTGTGCTAGATTCCATTCAACCGAACTTTGCACTAAAATCTCACTTGTCTGACCTTAATGCTAAATTCCCATCGCTTTGACTTTTGCGCTAAATTCTTGTCTGTCTGACTTGGTGCTAAAAACTATTGTTACCGACTTCAGTGTTGATTTCCCTTGGTCAGACTTCTGCACTAAAAGTGATCCTGTCTAACCTTGCGCTAGATCAAGCGATCACCGACTTAGTCAGATGAACAAGAAAAGCCTGGAAGTCAGATGAACCTGAAACACCCACAAGACTATTCATATTGAACCTTTAAGTTTAGCACTAAAATTGGCCTACTCTAATCTAGTCCAACATCCCCAATTTCCTCGGTAGGTTCCAACTCAGAGAAAATTGTGCAAACACTAAAGTTGGCAGCTCGTACGCCTGCACATTAATGGGGAATTCTCCAGGGAATATAAGGGGAAAACCATCCATTTTTTTATCATTTCCATGCAATCAAATGAGACTTTTGGTGCTTTGTTCACACCTCTATCGACTCCTTAGGCTCGAACTCGTGACCTGTCTATGATCCAAACGTGCCTCCACTTATGCCAGGTAGTGTTTTAACCATATTCTTTAAACTTCTAGGTGCAAATAGTTAGGGTTTTAAGTAGACGTTAAGTTTCTTTTGAAAATGAACATTGAGTTAGATTTTTGGGCTAGGGTTTCCATACAAAACTAAAGATTTTCATTTGAAAAACCATCGCTTAGACTCACTGTTAAAATGAACGAGTCTCCATGAGTTAGAAAATCAAGACTTAGATAATTTTCCTTCTAAACCTTCAGTTTTCAGTGCTAAAATGAGATCTAACTGACTTGCAAAACAAACCATGATTTGGTCGGTTAGAGACCTCTAGAACCCGTGCCACACATTTAGATCAATCTAGTGCTAGAAATGATCTTGTCTGACCAATGCACCCAAAACATATTTCTCCAACTTGGTTGAAAGGTTCAGAAAACCCCACAAGCCTTGAAGTTGTCCTTTGCACCGAAGAGCCCTTGCTCCAACTTGGTCAGACAACCCAAATTCCTCCACAAAGTTGGAAGCCTCCTGAAATCCCGGTGGAAACAATACTTCAACTTAGTGCTAAAAATGACCCCTTTCAACCTGTGCTACAATACCCTCTCCACTGAAAGGTTTTGCATAATGGCAGTACCAGATCAATTACAAGATGATGAAAATGTTATGATCAGAGGACCATGGGATGCTTAGTACCATTAGCCCATTCCATTGCCAAATTGGGCAAATGCAGAAAAGAGCTACCAGGAAGTTGTTATGAGAGAACCAATCAGATTGAGTAAGGCCTAGGTCAGAGCTCAAGTAGCTGTTCTGAATGGACAAGGAGTTTAGCTTACCTACATAGTAGTGGAATTAGATAAGGACTCCGGTGGAGAGGAAGATGAGTCAATCCATGTTACAGATGAGGCAGAGCCAGCTAAAAAATAGAAGTCAGATAGTGAAGAACATACATCTCTGGCAGAAAAAGAAAAGAAGATGAAGAAGCCATCTGTAAGGTCTCCTCAGAGGAAGGATCAACCTCACCTAACCAGGACTGGAGCCTCCAAGAAAAGAGATATGCCAAGTGGTTCTAGAGAAAGCTCAAAGGCCAAAAGGGCAAAAATAAAAGAAGTTAATAAGGAGGATTCTACAACAAAGAATGATTCCAATCCTCCAACTGCCCAACCTCCTACCCAAAGTGTTGGCACAACTATCACAACCCCTACTATTTCTACTACCACTTCTCCTTCCATTCCTCTTTCCTCCATTGCATCCACTTCACCCATAACCTCAGCCTCCATAACTCAAAAAAACATTCTCTTGCCACCTCTCTTACCTCTACCATTGCCACCACTTCTTGTTCACTGGCAGTTTCATCCATTACCCCTAGTAGCCCTATTTCCTCTACTCTTACCATTTCATACCCTTCCACTACCACTATACCTACATCTTCTTCTTCTTTACCATTGCCTCCCATTTCCACCATCCTTTCAGCCCCTCTTCCTCTACCTTCACTCCCTTTTCCTTCACCTCTTGTCATTTCTTCCTCTTTATCATCAATCTTGGCCAACCTCACACAATTCAATATGCCTTCCCTAGCCATATCTTCTACTATCCCTATTTCACAAATGCCTACAGATTCATTGGCAGTACCACTGCATCCCAGGATTGAGAAAGTGTGTGTAGAGTTGGGGTTACAGGAGCCTAAAATAGCAATTGAGGAGGAAAAGGAGGTATTGACTGAAGTGAATAATGAAGACTTCCATGAACCTTCAGCCAATGTGGAAGTTATTGATATATCTGATAGTCCTCTAGACAAGGATCAAATAGATGAAGATTTCAAGTTTGCACAAGAGAATGTAATGGCAAATCTAGAAAACTTGGCCCAGGGGGAATAAAAGGAAGAAGAGAAAAGTCTAGAGAAGAATGAAGAGCAAGAGCAAGAGCAACCCTTAGAGCGAGCTGTAGTTGACAGTGATGGAGCTTCTGAATTGAATAAATCTTCGCGTCCTGAATGGCTACAAGGAAGAATGGCATGTCCTTAGCCACAAGTAGAAGTAATGCAGCTTGACCTGAGCATGATCTTGTCACGGGCCCAGAAGCCTAAGAAGTAGAAAAAGGCTAAGATTCAATCAATAATTTATAAAAATGGATCAAGATCAAGGATAGTCAAAATAGCGGTCCCACCAGCTAATGTAGAAAGAGAACAAGTCAGGGTGGAAGATTATATCATATCTACAATTGATTTAGAACCAGCCACTCGTGCTCAAAGAGTGGATGATTTCAAGGGCACAGTCACCTCCATTTTGGAGTGATTGGACAAGGATGAAATATCCAAGAAAGATTTGAAACAGTAAAATGAAGAACTTTGAGCATGTCTTCAATTTTTTATAAAGCCAGTAGATGCAGGAGGAGATATAAGGACAATACCGAATTTCCTATGTACTAATGAAATGACTAAATTGGGTGAGGTTAGATCAAAGTCTCAAGGTACAAAGAATTGGTTACTAAAAGTTTTTGAGATGGGATGTGAAGCCATAAGTGTCTCAGCTCAAGCACATAAGAGACTGGTAGAGTTACACAAAAAATGGAAGGACCTAGGTGAAGAATGTGATTCTTTTGATGAGTATTATTCACATATGTATCCCCAGGTAAAAAATATCAGAGAATTGCCTACCCAAACTCTAGTTGTGGAGAATATTTTGACTGGAAATCAGCTGCCGAAGGCCATTGAATGGTATCAACAGCTACTCTTGATAAAGGAGACCTTTCAACACATAAAGGAAGCATATAAGCCAGCTGATGAAGAACTGAGATCAGTAATATATGATATCAATGACTATTTGAGGGATTGCATGGAAGCATCTTATGATGATTATGCCCTTTTTGATGTTGAGAAATGTAAAGATAATTTGCATAAAGTATTTTTTGAAGATGCCACACTCACTATGGAGGAAAGATTAGACAAGGAAAACAACCTCAGAGATGAATTCAAGGCATTTTAGACGGCAGGGGCAGAGATTGAAAGAATACATAGCAAATTTAGTTAGGAACTAGAAGTGTTTGACTATCGAATAAATCATTTGAAGGATCTAGACCCATCTGACATTAATCCTACACTTGATGCCTGGTTGACTTATCACAACAAGTTGGCTAGTGAAGACAAAATTGACTTAGACAGTGAATCTTGATACTATTTTGAATATTCTAATGATGTAATCCCATCACAATTGTAAATTTCTATATTCGAGGCAGCATGTGACTCTATTTTGTCTTTTTCTTGCTTCTAAAATGCTCTTTTCTATTAATATACTGTGTTGGCTAGTCAAAACCTCTAGATTCAATGTATCTGGGGCTGTTTTTTGTCTTTTTCATAAAGGACAAAATGTAATATGAGAATTGATGTGAGCTGTTACAATTGTATTTATTGATGTAATATAGATCGTCAGTGTTGAGTTAATCTCCACCGTTCATTTGAAAACTTGGTATGCTACTCTTTTATAATGTTCATGGTTGGCTGTAGTATCTGATGAATATTCCAAGTCCATACTTTTGGTTATTTGCTGATGGTAAATAGCTATGTAAACTTAGTCTAGGGCAATTATTTGTGCTGAAGTTCAATTGCATTTCATGAGTTAAGTTTTGCTGTTTATTAGGTATTTAGCAAATGAATGTGATCTAAAAATCTTTTGACCTCAATTGAAGATAGCACCATTTTCTGTAGCACTGTAACACCCATTTCAATTTGTTAACTCAAAAAGTTGGTTTAAAGTTCTAGAGTATTTGTCTACTAAAGATAATCTATGCATTGTGAATGTCACTTAGGACTCTTCTAAAACCCTAAACCTTTTTGCATTTTCTTTAAAAAACCATTGATTAGTTGTTAGAATAGGAATTTCAGCAACACTTCATCTTACCTATCAGTTGAAAATCATAAAAGGGTTTATGTGTATTTTCTGCCCCAGACCTGAAGATTTGCAGATTGCATGTATGACCCCTTGAAGGCATAGCTAGAACATACAAATTGAGAGATTCCAAGCAAGCTAAGACCTAGCTGTATTATCCTTGGAGTAGTCTTGCCTAGGGTAGGATAGTTTTCAAGAGAGGTGTGAAACTAGCAATCACACCTGTGTTGTTGTGTGCTAAAACCACCATCAACAGAATTAGCGCTAGAAGAAGGGCCCCATTTTCCCTCTGCTTAAATATTAGCAAGTCTGGGGACTAGACAGAGACATACTAGATCTAGGTCAGCTGGAGAAGAGCTACTGTCCCTAGCAGCATTTAGATGAATAAGAAGGGATCAAGGAATACCCAAAGCCCCTCGAGCTTAGTCAGCCCCAAGAAATACCACTGCAGCTCCCATTAATCCTCCCAACATGGATTTCTTTGTAGCAAATAACTAGTCTCCTTTTCTATTCAATGATTACCATGATATGCCCAAGAACCCAGACAAGTTCTGTTCAAAATTTAGAGTGAATGATCCAGATAGGACTATAGATGAGTACATCAAAATCTTTGAATCTAACATGTTCATGTTGCAAGTACAATATGAAGATGTGATATGTAGGTTGTTCCCCTATTATTTGCAGAAAGAATCTTATTATTTGTTTGCTAACCTCCCTACAACATCCATAAATTCATGGTGGAGCCTAAAGACTACTTTTCTAGATAGGTTTCGTATGCTCACCACCCCAACTGATCTTTATCGGTCTTTTGTGGAGATTCGTCGTGATGAAGGTGAGATGATAAGTTCCTTTAACAACAGATTCTAGAACGCTTACAACCATTTGCAGGCTCCTTATGTTGTAGATCAGGCTATTGCCCTACCCATTTACTATGCTTCCCTAGATAAACTTATCTCCATGTTTGCAAAGAGAGCTGACCTAATACCTGCTAGTTTAGCTTAGGCATATTCTGTTGCTGTCACTATGAGTACCCAGCTAGGACAAACAACATCTGGTCCATTGAACCATATGGGGCTTGTTACAATGCTGAATCAAATACCCATGATAAATCATGCATTGGCTAATCATACCCCTATGATGAATTCAATTCCAAACCCAGCTATAACACAAGCCTTAGTGATCCATCCAGGCAATCCAATAGCTGAAGTGCCTCCAGCACAAATGTATTTCCTACAGTCTTCAGAAATAGCCAAAACCAAAGAATACAAAGATGATATCAAGGAGCTAGTTGAGCAAATGAAGAAGCTTACTGCTGAGGTTACCCACCTTAAGAACCAGAATGCCTATTTACAACAAAGGGGATAGAATCAACAACATTTCTAAAATCAATAGTACTCCCAGAACTAAAGTCAGAACCAGTTTTCAAATCAAAATTAGTATCAAAATTAGAACATTCAGCAGTAGTCGAATCGATCCTGGAACACCAAACCAAAAAATGGAGGAGTACCTTTGTCCTTGGAAAATCAAAACAATGATACCAGGCCCCCAGGACATGTGATATTGGTTGAAGATGCTTTATCCACCTAGTGTAGACTACACAACATGAATGCTCATTCTAAACTAGACTACCTAGAATTCTAGATTGCATCCAGTATCTTCCAGATGGAGATTCAAAATGTTGAAAATTAGGAGACCCTGCCGACAGGATATGAAATTGTTCCTTCTCAGAGGTATGATGCTACCCTGGTTCTTGATAGTTACACATTTCCATTCCAAGATGATAATCAGCCTGAGGGAGAAGAGTCTGAAGAAGTTAATGCATATCAGTAGTACAATAAGACTCCCTACAACTTGAGAAGTAGCAAACCTAAGGGTCCTTTCACCACTTCCATCCCTCAAAATAGCTATCAAATCCCACTTGACCCAAAAGCTACCAATAATCCTGAACCCCTAAAAGTTCCCCACCAATCAGTATATTAGGGTACTGCCACTGTTGCAGAAAATTCTCAATGATTTGACATAGTTAAGATGGGGCAATTTGTAGCTGAGGAACTTAAGAAAATGAAGGTTAGTCTTTCTGTATATGAGTTGCTTAAAATATCTAAGGTTAGGACATCTTTCTTCCAAGATATAGGTGCTGGAACTAAAATTGATTATGTCCCAAAGGAAAACATCACCAAAGATAACATGGATAAAGGGAAAGAAAGAATACATGTGACTGATGTAGAATAGAAGATGACACTGTATAAAGACAAGAGAGAAAGTCCTCCTTTCCTCTTAATGCTCAGGACATTCAATAGGAACCTTCATAACTGTTTAGTAGATTCTAGTGCTTCCATAAATGTAATGCCACTATTAGTCTGCAAAGCACTTGGGCTTACTCTAGCCAAGTCTTCTAGGAAGGTGACACAATTAGATAAAACTGAAGTTAATGTAGTGGGTGAGTTAAACAGGATACACATGCAATTGGCTTCTGATCTTAGGGTAGAATAGTATATAGGTATTGAAGTAGTAGACATTCCAAATCAGTATGACATGCTTTTGAGCAGAGATTGGTCTAGGACTTTGAACAGTTATATAGCAACTAACTTTTCCCACATGTGGCTACCATGGAAAGGATTGGAAAATGATATGTATTGAAAGAGAGCCTAAGATGAAGCATATGATTATGGAGTACAATCAGCCTAACAAAATTCTATTCTCAGAAGTTGATTTAGGAGTCTATCTTCCACACATTAGTTAGTCAGAAGAAGTCCTCATGCTGAGTTGCTTAAGACCTTCTAAACCACTTATAGAAAGAGCAGAAAGTATAGAAGCATATATTCAATCATATGAAGAAGAATCTTTAGAAGAAGATGAACCTAGGGTATTTGAGGGATTTCGTGATTTTGTGGCAAGATTTGTGCAAGATCAAATTGCTATTGGAAAGTAGGTTCAAATGGAAGAGTTACTATTTCCCAACTGGTGTCGTATATATGATGCATCTCATTCTGAATTTACTTGCCAACTGTGTCAAGAGGCAGTCAAACAAGTGCAAAGACAACTAAAAATCCCCATAATTCCAGAGGAGGTATCAAATGTTGAAAAGAAGGAAGAACTCAAGCCCCCTCCCAATGAGAAGAAGTCTATAAAATAGAATGATAGCAGCAAAGACTTTCACTTATGGACCTTAAGATTTGATGTCTCAAGATGCAGACAAGGGTCTGGTGTCGGAGTCGAGCTAATCAGCCCCACCGGCAACTCTTATTTGGTGTCACAAAGACTACAGTTCCCGTGCATAAACAATGTCACTAAGTACAAAGCATTAGTGTAAGGATTGTCACTAGCACTACAGAAGAAAGTCAAAATTATTTAGGTGTTTGGTGATTCCAAGTTAGTGGTGAAACAAGTAAAAAATTAGTACTCATGCAATGATAAAAGTTTGAATAGGTACAAGAACAGAGTCTGGGATTTGATAGAATGCTTTCATGGTTTTAACATCCAAGTGATCCCAAGGAGGTAGAACCATGTTGCAAATGCTCTAGCTCAGACAACAAGTACATTAGAGCCGACATCCATGTAGGATTAAATAAGTTTTCTGTTGAGTTTGTTGCTACCCCATCTGTACCTAATAATGTTACCAATTTCTAAGTTTTTGAGGATGATCAGCATATAATCAATTTTATTTCTTCATCTAATGTGTTCACTGCTCAAATAATAGGTGAAGAAGAGATGGAACCTACTGAAATGGATTTAGAAGTAGTACTAAACTTGAAAACCAACATGATCCCATGAGGAATGGTAGAATTGGAAAGATTGTTTGATGCAGATAATTTAGGGACTCAAAGAAAAAGAAGGAGAGTCTCCAGGAGGAAAGTGTAAACCGTTTAACATGGGAATGGAAGAAAATGTTAAAAATGTGTTCACTAGGATAGCCAGTACTAAAGAAGAAAGGACATGAATCATACATGCATTAAGAGATTACCATGAGGTTATAGCATGGAGCTATGAATACCTGATAATGTTACCAATTTCTAAGTTTTTGAGGATGATCAGCATATAATCAATTTTATTTCTTCATCTAATGTGTTCACTGCTCAAATAATAGATGAAGAAGAGATGGAACCTACTGAAATGGATTTAGAAGTAGTACTAAACTTGAAAACAAACATGATCCCATGAGGAATGGTAGAATTGGAAAGATTGTTTGATGCAGATAATTTAGGGACTCAAATAAAAAGAAGGAGAGTCTCCAGGAGGAAAGTGTAAACCGTTTAACATGGGAATGGAAGAAAATGTTAAAAATGTGTTCACTGGGAAAGCCAGTACTAAAGAAGAAAGGACATGAATCATACATGCATTAAGAGATTACCATGAGGTTATAGCATGGAGCTATGAATATGTGAAGGCATATGATACCTCGATCATCATGCACACCATCCCGTTGAAGCCCGGAGCAAAGCCTTTCAGACAAAGGCAGAGGCTAGTGAATGCTTGGCTGGAACCATTAATTTTCAAAGAAGTTTAGAAGCTGTTGTCAGCAAGGATAATATTTTTGGTCAGACATTCTGCATGGGTAGCAAATTTAGTTCCGATCCAAAAGAAAAATGGGGAAATCAAGCTTTGTGTTGATTTCCATAATTTAAACAGAGCATCTGAAAAGGATAATTACCCACTACCTTCTTTGGACAAAGTATTATAGATTGTTAATGCATCCCAGATGATGCCATTCTTAGACAGCTATGTTGGTTATAACCAAGTGATGGTAGAATATGAAGACAGATTGAAGACGTCTTTCACCTGTAAATGGGGCATCTATGCCTACCACCGCATCCCATTCGGTTTAATAAACACTGGTACAACTTTTTAGCATGCAATGGATGTCACTTTCAAAGGGTTAGTTGGAAAATATATTATCATCTACATGGATGACCTCACAGTATTCTCAAAAAGGTGAGAGGATCATGTAGTAGATTTGAGAAAGGTGTTGCAGTGATGCAAGGATTATGGTATATCACTCAATCCTAAGAAGTGCATTTTTGGAGTAACTGAGGCTAAGTTGCTGAGACATGTAATATCTGAGCAGGGAATATTTATCGACCCAGATCAGATCCAAGCAATACTCAAGATACCTCCCCCAGCTATCAAGAAAGAACTTAAGTCATACTTTGGTAAGATCAATGTTGTACGTAAATTCATTACAGGGTTTGCTAAGATTGTTCAACCTCTCAACGCCATGCTAAAGAAAAATGCTAAAATGGATTGGACTCCAGAAGCCAAGGCTACCTTCGCAAAAATTAAACAAGCTATATCCAATGCACATGTCTTAGTGAGTCCTGATTACACGTCGTTTCACATATATTCATTTGATTCAGAGCATACTTGTGCTGCAATGTTGACACAAAAGAGGTTAGTTGATGATGAAAGGCCCATTGCTTTTATGAGTACCCCATTGAAAGATGCAGAGCTAAGGTATCCAAATATGGAAAAAAAAGCATACGCCTTAGTAAAGGTAGTTAAGAAATTACATCATTACATCTTAAGAAGTCAAGTGATTGCCATAGTCCCAGATGCAGCAGTCAAAGCACTACTGATACAAAACGAATTAGGAGAAAGAAGAGGAAAGTGGGTCACCATACTGCAAGAGTTGGACATAGACATTCAACCTATGAAATTGGTAAGAGGTCAAGCTCTAACTAGAACAATGGCTGAAGTTGGTCCAGACCTGGTTTCTCAGCAATACCTATTAGAAGATGTTTCAAAAGATAAGTGGTATAGAGATACCATATTTATTTACTCAATCAACGCTATCCACCATAGCTAAAGAGCACTTAAATTAAAAAGCAGCAATTACATGATAAAAGGATTAGTCCTTTACAAGAAGAATCATGAAGGTATCTATCTAAGGTGTTTGGACAAGTCAGAGGTCAATCAGGTGTTAACTAGTTTTCACGAGAGATTCGGGACTGGTCATGGGTCAACACACTCAACAACTAATCAGGTTCTTCGTACTGGGTACTATTGGCCAACCTTATTCAAACACCATATTCACATATTAGAACCTATCATATATGCCAGACTACTACACACAGAGAATGACACATAGCCATGCCTTTGCAACTAGTAGTGGAGGTACGACCATTTGCTCAGTGGGGCCTCAACTTTATCGGTATGATCAATCCACCTTCCTCTGTAGGCCACAGGTATATTTTGACCACTACTGATTACTACACTCAATGGTCTGAAGTAATATCTTGTAAGCAATGCACCACAGAGGTAGTCACTGAGTTTGTTGAAAAGCATATTATCCCTAGATTTGGTTGTCCATTTGCTTTAGTTTGTGATAATGGCTCTGCCTTTTCATCATTACATTTTTCTAACTAGGAGTTTGATTATTAGATTATTCTCAAGTTCTCATCTAATTACTATCCACAAGGGAATGGGGTAGCTGAGTCAACGAATAAAAATTTACTTGAGGTTATTAAGAGACTATTGGTCAAAAACCCTAGAGACTGGCATACTCAGCTTAGGTTCGCTCTGTCGGCTAATAGGATTCGACACAAAGCAGCCCTAAACACATCTCCTTATCACCTAGTCTATGGGATTGAACCCATCTTTCCCATCCATTTGAGAATCTTGGTACTTCAATTTATGTAGGATTACCTTGAAATTGGTGATCAGTTGTCCTCTAGGTTGGCACAATTACTGCATCTTGAAGAGAAACATGACGCTGCTATAGAAAACTTTGCCAAACATTAGGAGTCGTAAAATGATGGTTTGGCAAAGGAGCCAAGGTCAAAGCATTCCGCATTTATGATTTGGTCCTGTATTGGGATAAAGTGCATGAGAACAAAGGAGAACATGGTAAGTTTGATAACCTTTGGTTGGGTCCCTATTAGATCTATGAGATCCTTGGAGACAATACATAATGACTCAAGAGCCTTACTAGTGAGGAGTTACCATTGCCTGCCAATGGCCAGTTCCTAAAGCACTACTTCTAGGCTGAGAGGTAGTCATGCCTCGTTTTAGTGTACATAGTTAGGGGTTTGTTCGCTTTGGTTAGTTTGGTTTGCCTTTAGTTTAGTTTTGCTTTCTTACATTTTCTTTCCTTAGTTGTTAGGTGATATGCTTAGATTAGTTGTCCTTTGTTTTTGTTTGCTGCACTTGCTTTACCGCGGGGTCTTTGTTTTTGGTGTGGAGGCAGTTGTGCAGATCTACAAGTGCTTCTTTGATGGGTGAATAATCATAAGTCTTCCTTCAAGAAGCCATGGTTTCAACTTAGTCTTTGCTATGGGTTCCATTGTTATGCCAAGGAGTATGGTGTCTGTTCATTGAAAATGAGTTATTAGTTAGTGTGCCTGAAGTATTTTCTAATCATATACCTCTCACACTCTAAATAATCCTGAAGAAGCTAGGCGAGTCTAGGTGAACTTGTGTCAAGTGAAAAGGGTTGATTTCCTCTTCTACCACATGCACTATCAATCGAAAAGAAGGCAGGTGACACTAAGTTTTGCTAGCCTACATTGGGTAAAAATAAAAGGTGTTTTTCAACACGAGATCCATTACAGTGCAAATCAAAGAGACCACTAAATTGTAAATTCTTACAAAAGGTACTATCCAGAAATGATTAACATCAAATGTCCTCATACCAGAAACTTAACTGGTCATTTATCCATTTCAAAGCTCTCCAATATTTTAAAATTTGTAGCATTTCCTAGTGTAGAATGATCTCAGTTTTCTAGCTTGTCTTAGGGGATCTTGGGTGAACTTAGGTGCCAGAGGATGGGAATGAATACAATTGCACACACTCAGATTTTTAGGATATGGATGGTTGCACTAGTTAGTGATCGTAGATTCTTTGATAAGGTACCTTGCTTTTTTATTTAATATGTGGAGAACATAGAGATTCTGGGTTCAAACTAAACATTTATCATTAAAATGCTTGGGAACATTTCCTAGCAGAGTCGCCATTTGTTGTGCCTTGCACACATGCCCCATTCAAAATGGAGACCCCCTCTTTTGATTTGGCTTGAGAGTCATTGGATCTTTTCATTTCTTGAGTGATTGAATGGACAAAGTGCATTTTGACCTTGATGGAAAGATAGTATCAAAAAATCACTTCAAAATTTGCTAGGATGAATCCTTATTTTCCTTTTGAGGGCCTTGGAATGACCTTTTGTGCTAGATTGCGCTTCAACCGACCTTTGTGCTAAAATGTCACTTGTCCGACCTTAGCGCTAAATTCCCATTGCTCTAACTTTTGCGCTAAATTCTTGTCTGTCTGACCTGGCGCTAAAAATTGTTGTTACCAACTTCAGTGCTGATTTCCCTTAGTCAGACTTTTGTACTAAAAGTGATCCTGTCTGACTTTGCGCTAGATCAAGCGATCATCAACTTAGTCGGATGAACAAGAATAGCTTGCAAGTCAGATGAACTTGAAACACTGGCAAGACTATGCATATTGAACCTTTAAGTTTAGCACTGAAATTGGCCTACTATGATCTGGTCCAACACCCCCAATTTCCCTGCTAGGTCCGAGCTCAGAGAAAATCATGCAAACCCTAAAGTTGGCAGGTCATACGCCTGCACATTAATGGCGAATTCACTAGGGAATATAAGGGGAAAACCATCTATTTTTTATCATTTACACGCAATCAAATGAGACTTTTGGAGCTCCGTTCACACCTCCGTCAACTCCCCAGGCTCGAATGGATGACCTACCTGCAATCCAAACACACCTCCGCTTCTACCAGGTAGGGTTTTAATCCTGTTCTTTAAACTTCCAGGTGCAAACAGTTAGGGTTTTAATTAGACGTTAAGTTTCTTTTGAAAATGAACATTGAGTCAGCTTTTTGGGCTAGGGTTTCCATACAAAACTAAAGATTTTCATTTGAAAAACCCTCGCTTAGACTCACTATTAAAATGAATGAGCCACCATGAGTTAGAAAGACTTAGACAATTTTCCTGCCAAACCTTCAATTTTCAGCGCTAAAATGAGGTCCTACCAACTTGCAAAATGAACCATGATTTGGTTGGTCAGAGACCTCCAGAACCCATGCCACACATTTAGATCAATCTAGCACTAAAAATGATCTTCTCTGACCAACACGCCCAAAACGTATTTCTCCAACTTGGTCAGAAGGTTTGGAAAACCCCGCAAGCCTTGAAGTTGTCCTTTGCAACGAAAAGCCCTTGCTCTAAGTTTGTGCTAAAAGATCATGTCTCTGACTTGGTCGGATGACCCAAATTCCTCCGCAAAGTTAGAAGCCTCCCAAAATCCTGCTAGAAGTAATACCTCAACTTAGCGCTAAAAATGACCCCTTCCAACCTACGCTACGATACCCTCCCCACTGACTTCGTCGGTAGCAACCAAAACTCATGCAAATTGGACACTTGCAAAATGGGCGTAGAAGCAATTCAAGAGTATCAATAGACTTTGTGCTGAAATCTCAATCGACTGACTTGACAACCAATAGAGGTCAGTGACCTCTAAATCCCGTGCAAGTCAGTACTCACCAAAGCCCGCGCAAAACACTCAAAAGTATGAGAGAAAATAAAACCTTTGGTCAGACCTGCCTGATTTTCCCGCTGAGGTTAGATGACCTTAAATTCACCACTTTTTTGCCCAAGGGTCGGACAACCCTCAAATTAGTGCAAAACCATGCAAGTGATTGAATTTTCTAAAATTTTCAAAGAGAAAGTGGTTTAAAATGATAGAATTAATGTTATGATGCATGGTTAATGGAATTTCTTGCAGCATTAGATATGTGATTGAATGTATTAATGATGGTTGTTGCAATGTTAGATTTAGCTTTCCTTCAAAAGGCATGCTAGTAGTAAATAGCAGATTTGCATTAGGATTCATCTTGAATTTAGAAGTATGTTAGGAGTTTTCTTAAGGTATCAAACTTACAAGGTCTAGTCCTGTAGATTAAATGACTGCTCGGGCCCAAGCAATGAAGTATGAGTTCAAAGGAGTCCCTCCAGAGACCAAGATTCAATCCGGATGGAGTGATGTAGGGGACACATACCTAGGTCACATAGACCTAGATGATTTCAGATTGAGAGTCTTTGGTTCGAATCCAACTCCCAGAGCCAGAGTACTTAAAGATAGTGGTATTGCACAAGTGGCTGCCTTCCATACTGCGGTGCAATGTGTAGAACTAATGGCCACTTGTGTAGATAGATATGACATAATGACAAGAATAATTCAAATAGCAAATAGGGATACCCTGGTTGATCTAACCCCACCTTCTCTAGCTGAAACCTTTGATATTCCATGGCACAAGGTCATGACTATGCCAGACAAAAAGGGATCACAGGCAACATATAATAAAGATGTAGAGGGATGTAGAAAGTATATAAATGACCATTGGGCCAAGAGCAGAAAGTCTGCTCTCATTAAGCTTCTCACAATACTATATAGAAGTGACTTCCATGATGAGATAGGAGATTTGGTAACCTTTTTGAGTAGAATGTATGGCTTGCCAACAACCTCTACCTTTGAGGACTGGATGTCCGTTATTATCACTGAGATATTGAAGGGAACTAAGTTCCATTGGGCTCAGATCCTCAGTGACAACATTCATGAAGCCTTCAGCAATTTCAGAGAAAACAAATACTTCAGATGGACATCCTATATTGTCTATGCATTGGCAAGACGGAACCACTATGATGGATTGTCCAAAGTTGGTGAAGTTGGCAATGATGAACAAACTTAGATAAAAGTATATGAATGCTACCCACAGCTGACCTCATCTCAATCATTGATACATTTCAAAAGGGTAAATGATACATTCACAATGTCTATAGCCAGAAAGTTGCAAGGTAACACAACCTTGAGGATTTCCACTGAGGCCATGAATGAAGTAACCAAATATGGTAGGTGGTATATCTAGTTTGAGAAATTTACATACATAAGGGTACAAGGCTTCACGGGGATGGCCTACAGACTACCTAGGTATCCAGATGCTAAGACAGTAGTTTTGGAGTTGTCTAGGCAATTAATACCTTGTGCTGAGAAGTTTAACACTTGCATACAACTAGTGTCTAGTTTCCCATCAAGTTTGGCAAGGGACTTTATGCATGCCCTTCTCTGGCATCGGCAGAACATTCAGACAAAGAGCTTCAGCTCTTGAATTTGCACTACTAAAATGCAAGGGGTCATTTTGATCCAAATAGAGTGATGGAAAGGTTTGTAAGTAAGAAGCTCTTCCATAAAGTACATATTGAAGACTTTTGGGCCAATTGCCCCGATGACTACAAGGTTATGAAGAAAGCACATGCAAGGCTACCTCTGGATTTCATCAAAAGGTTTCACATAATGGTAGTACTAGATCAGTTACAAGATCATGAAAATGTTATGGTCAGAGGACCATGGCAGGCTCAGTACCATCAGCCCATTCCATTGCCAAATTGGGCAAATGCAGAAGAGAGCTCCCTGGAAGTTGTTATGAGAGAACCAATCAGATTGAGTAAGGCCCGGGTCGGAGCTCAAGTAGCTATTATGAATGGACAAGGAGTTTAGATTACCTACACAACAATGGAATTAGATAAGGACTCCGGGGGAGAGGATGATGAGTCAATCCATGTTACGAACGAGGCAGAGCCAGCTAAAAAATAGAAGTCAGATAGTAAAGAACATACATCTCTGGCAGAAAAAGCAAAGAAGATGAAGAAGCCATCTGTAAGGTCTCCTCAGAAGAAGGATCAACCTCCCTCAACTAGGACCAGAGCCTCCAAGAAAAGAGATATGCCAAGTGGTTTTGGAGAAAGCTCAAAGGCCAAAAGGGCAAAAATAAAAGGAGTTAATAAGGAGGATGCTACAACAAAGAATGATTCCAATCCTCCAATTGCCCAACCTCCTACCCAAAGCATTGGCACAACTGTCACAACCCCTCCTATTTCTACTGCCACTTCTCCTTCCATTCCTCTTTCCTCTATTGCATCCACTTCACCCATAACCTCAGCCTTGATAACTCGAGAAACATCTCCTGCCACCTCTCTTACCTCTACCATTGCTACCACTTCTTGTTCACTGGCAGTTTCTTCCATTACCCCTAGCATCCCTATTTCCTCCACTCTTACCATTTCATACCCTTCCACTACCACTACACCTAAATCTTCTTCTTCTTTATGATTGCCTCCCATTTCCACCATCCTTTCACCCCCTCTTCCTCTACCTTCACTCCCTTTTCCTTCACCTCTTGTCATTTCTTCCTCTTTATCATCAGTCTTGGCCAACCTCACACAAGTCAATATGCCTTCCCTAGCCATATCTTCTACTATCCCTATTTCACAAATGCATGTGGATTCATTAGTAGTACCACTACTTCCTGGGATTGAGAAAGTGTGTGCAGAGTTGGGATTACAGGAGCTTGAAATAGCAATTGAGGAGGAAAAGGAGGTATTGATTAAAGTGAATAATGGAGACTTCGATGAACCTTCAGCCAGTGTAGAAGTTATTGATATATCCAATAGTCCTCTGGACAAGGATCAAATAGATGAAGATTTCAAGTTTGCATAAGAGAATGTAATGGTAAATCTAGAAAACTTGGCCCAGCAGGAAGAAAAGGAAGAAGAGAAAAGTCCAGAGAAGAATGAAGAGCAAGAGCAAGAGCAACCCAAAGAGCTGGCTGTAGTTGACAGTGATGGAGCTTCTGAATTGAATAAATCTTCTGCTCCTGAATGGTTACAAGGAAGAATGCCGTATCCTGAGCCACAAGTAGAAGTAATGCAGCTTGACCTGAGCACGATCTTGTCACAGGTCCAGAAGCCTAAGAAGCAGAAAAAGGCTAAGATTCAATTAATAATCTATAAAAATGAAACAGGATCAAGGATAGCTGAAATAGTGGTCCCACCAGCTGATGAAGCAAGAGAACAAGTTAGGGCAGAAGATTATATCATATCTACAGTTGATTTAGGACCAGCCACTCGTGCTTAAAGAGTGGATGATTTCTAGGGCTCATTCTCATCAATTTTGGAGCAATTGGACAAAGATGAAATGTCCAAGAAAGATTTGAAATAGCAAAATGAAGAACTTCGAGCATGTCTTCAATTTTTTATAAAGCCAGTAGATGTAGGAGGAGATATAAGGACAATACGCACTTTCCTATCTACTGATGAAATGACTAAATTGGGCAAGGTTAGATCAAAGTCTCAAGGTATAGAGAATTGGTTACTAAAAGTTTTTGAGATGGGATGTGAAGCCATAAGTGCCTCAGCTCAAGCACATAAGAGACTAGTAGAGTTGCACAAAAAATGGAAGGACCTGCACAAAGAATGTGATTCTTTTGATGAGTATTATTCACATATGTATCCCTGGGTAAAATGTATCAGAGAATTGCCTGCCCAAACTCTAGTTGTGGAGAATATTTTGACTGGAAATTAGCTGTTGAAGGCCATTGAATGGTATCAACAGCTGCTCTTGAGAAAGGAGACCTTTGAACACATAAAGGAAGCATATAAACCAGCTGATGAAGAATTGAGATCAGTCATATATGATATCAATGACTCTTTGATGGATTGTAGGGAAGCATCCTATGATGATTATGCCCCTTTTGATGTCGAGAAATGTAAAGATAAGTTGCATAAAGTAATTTTTGAAGATGTCACACTCAGTATGGAGGAAAGATTGGACAAGGCAAGCAACCTTAGAGCTGAATTCAAGGCATTTCAGAAGGTAGGGGCAGAGATTGAAAAAATACATAGCAAATTCAATCAGGAACTAGAAGTGTTTGACTATCGGATAAATCATTCGAAGGATCCAAACCTGTCTGACATTAATTCTGCACTTGATGCCTGGTTGACTTATTACAACAAGTTGGCTAGTAAAGTCAAAATCGACTTAGATAGTGAATATTGCTACTATTTTGAATATTCTAATAATGTAATCCCATCACAATTGTAAATTACTGTATTCGGGGCAACATGTGACTCTATTTTGTCTTTTTCTTTCTTCTAAAATGTTCTTTTCTATTAATATACTATGTTGGCTAGTCAAATTGACTAGATTCAATGTATCTGGGGGTTGTTTTTCATCTTTTTCATAAAGGACAAAATGTAATCCGAGAATTGATGTGAGCTGTTACAATTGTATTTATTGATGTAATCTAGACCGTTGGTGTTTAGTTAATCTCCACCATTCATTTGAAAACTCGGTATGCTACTTTTCTATATAAAGGGCTGCCATTCCCACTATTTGTAAAAGATATTTTGATACCGAATTGTTGACTCTATGCCATTTGAAGTAATACAAAGCAAGTTTCTGTAGTACTTCTAAAAATTTGTGTCTTGTGTTGACACAATTTGGTTTCAATGGTTTGCTTCTTGCTCTCCCATAGTTAGATTAATTGTGCTTTTATAATGTTCATGGTTTGTTGTAGTGTCTGATGAATATTCCAAATCCATACTTTTAGTTATTTGCTGATGGCAAATAGTTGTGTAAAGTTAGTCTGGGCTGATTATTTGTGCTGAAGTTCAATTGCATTTCATGAGTTAAGTTGTGCTATTTATTAGGTATTTAGCAAATGAATGTGATCTGAAAATCTTTTGACCTCTATTGAAGATAGCACTGTTGTTTGCAACACTGTAACACCCATTTTAGTTTTGTAACTCAGAAAGCTGGTTTAAAGTTTTTGAGTATTTGTCTACTAAAGATAACCTATGCATTATGAATGTCACTTAGGACTCTTCTAAAACCCTAAACCTTTTTGCATTTTCTTTAAAAAACCATTGATTAGTTGTTAGAATAGGAATTTCAGCAACACTTTATCTTGCATATCAGTTGAAAATCATAAAAGGGTTTATGTGTATTTGCTGCCCCAAACCTGAAGATTTGCAGATTGCATGTAAGACCCCTTGAAGGCACAGCTAGAACATACCAATTGAGAGATTCCAAGCAAGTTAAGACCTAGCTGTATTATCCTTGGAGTAGTCTTACCTATGGTAGGATACTTTTCAAGAGAGGTGTGAAACCAACAATCACACCTGCGTTGCTATTTGCTAAAACCACCATCAACAGGTAGTTATCTCTAAAATGGTAATTTACCTCTTGACTAATTGATCAAGAAATGGTGAGGATTCCTACTATATGGACTTTTCATCAATTTGTTAATGTAGAGTTTGAAAGCATATAGTTAAAGGTCTAACCTATGTCACCAAGTCTAACCATGTCTAAACAACTCCAAACCTTCAATGAATACTAGATGGCACCTTCTCAGATAAACAACTCCCTTCTTAGATAAACAATCACTAAGCCCTAATATATTAGTGAATGGCTTTAGATTTGGTGTACCTACCAATTGGAGACAAGATTAGTGATGTCATATAGAGAAAGAGGTGAGGTCCATACTAATAGAGACTAAAAATTATTTTTATCTTGTTTCACATTGTTTATGGTAGGAATCCTAAGGGTGCTTTAGATTTCATGTAGCTACCAATTTGAGACAGGATTAGTGATGATGGAGAAGCATACAAGAACATATTCAACAATTATAAAAAGAGGTGAGGTAGAAGCTCCAAGAAAGTTACTTAGATGCTGGTAGAAGACATTTAGCATGCATTGAAGGTGAATTAGTGATGGTTTATCTGATAAGGGAGAGGTTTCCCATTGGAACATACAACAAGTTGAAATATAAGAAAATTGGCCCTTGTAGGATTACAAAAAAAATATTGAAAATGCTTATGAGGTAGATTTACCAGAGTAGTTAGACATTTCTCCTATGTTCAATGTTTTTGATTTATATGTTTTTTCTAGTGATGATCTTGATGAATAAGGTGAGGCTGAAGTAGATTGGAAACAATAGGTTGCACAAGAGAGAAAAGGGAAAAGATTGCTAAGAAAATGGGCCACATTCAACAAGATAAACCTTTCCCTTCTTAGATAAACCATCACTAAGTTACCTTTAGTGAATACTACATGTCTTCTACCAGCATCTACTATACTTTTATTCTTGTCATTACTTTCTTGGAGCTTCTACCTCACGTCTTTCTATAATTGTTGAATACGTTCTATGTATGCTTCTGCATCATCACTAATCCTATCCCCAATTGGTAGTTGTACGAAATCTAAAACACCCTTAGGATTCCTACTATAAATAATGTGAAACTTCTCCCTTAGGATTGCATAAGATACTCACCTTGAATGTGGCCTATTTTCACAATCACCAATGAATAATAGACAAATGTTAAGGAAAAAATTACATCGCAAATGTTAAGGACAAATCTTGTCTCCATATGCATAATATATTCACCTTGAATATGGCCCATGATGCACACTACTAGGGTTATCAACTATTCCACAATCTCCCAAAAATCATTGTCAGGTTCATATAGGTCTTATTTACCATTATTGACAATAGTGTAACATGCCTACTTAAAGCATGTGCAACCTAGTTAAATTTTCATGACTTGTGCTTGAGAACAAAGTTGTATCCTTGTAAGAAAGAGACCCATTTTGCATGCCTACTATTCAATTTTTTTGTGTGTTCAAGTATTTCAAGGCAATATGGTCTTTGAACAATACAAACTCATTCAGCACTAGGTAGTTCCTCCAATTTTTCAATTCTTATACAATTGCATAAAATTCTACATCATAAGCTAAATAGTTCTTCCTTACCTCATTCAAATTTTCACTAAAGAAGGCTATGGGTTTACTTGCTTGGCTAAGTACAACTCCAATGCCCACATGCAAGGCATCACAATCCATGTCAAATAACTTATCAAAATTTGATAATGCTAAAATAGGAGCCTATGTCACCTTCTTCTTCTTTAGAAACTTAAAACCTTCCTTAGCTTCCTTGGTCCACACAAATTCCCTTCCTTTGGTGCAGTCTATTATGGGTGTTACAATATTTCAAATGAATTTTTAGTAGAATGTGGTTAACCCATAAAAATTCTTACCTCTGTTATGCTCATTGGACTAGGCCATTCTATAATTCTTGTTGTGATGTTCACAACACGCCCCATTGTGCTCCTTAGCAAAATGAGGACCCCTGCTGTTGCTTTGCTTTTTCGCTTTTGCTTGTGTTGTTCTGTTTGGTGGTAAGGGGAAAAGAGTTAAAAGTTTGCAAACCTTCATCAAAAATAGAGTAAATTACATTTTTAGTACCAGTGCATGATGTGGTTGGATTCCTTGTGAAAAATGAGCCAAGGTTGCTTTTTGAGCCATCTTGAAATTCGCCATATTTTGCAAGTTAAGATCAAATTTGGTAAAATGTACTATTAGGTTCTACATGATACAAAGTTAGTTGTGTGTCTTTTTCCTTATTGACATCTGGTTAAAATTTGAAATATACATACTTGATGGATTTCTGGTTAGAATGAATATTGTTTTGATTTCCACTTTGTATCTCATATTTGTCTATTGGCAGGAAAAATACACAGGTGCACTTATCAAAAATGGCAGACTGCATTTGTTTTTTGGCTTAATGAATATTTCATACATGCTACATTATTCGGGCCAAAAGGGAAAAGGGAGACTTAGTAGATCGAAGAGTTTGAGTTGGCGATCGGTATAGCCATTGCCATCGGCAATCTTTAAAATTGTCACCCCAAGGGGGGGTCTCTCGCTAATGACAGGTGGTCATCAGTCTAACATTCAACGTCAGGTGAGCTTGGATGTATCTCGCCAAAGCACGTGGTCTGGCCTTTTGCCATCGAAATAGCTTTCACCATCGGCCGAACTTGAAAGTTTCTCCCCAAGGCCAAGTCTCTCACCGATGGCCTTTTGCCATCGGTATGAATTTCACCATTGGCCGAGTGTGGTTGGGTCTTGTCGATACGAGGGGTCACGCCAATGAAAGGCTATCGGTGAAATGAAAGTGATCGGTCGGGGAATTCGTGTCTTCGCCGATAAAGATTCTCTCACTGATGAAGCTTTTGCCATCGGTATAACTTGCACCATCAGCAACCTTTGGAATGGTCTCCCTGAAGGGGGTCTCACGCCAATCAAACATAAGATATGCGGTGTCGGCAACACTCATGCCGATAAAAGGTTATCAGCGTAACAAGAAATAGTCAGGACAACATCTGAAGCCTTCACCAATGAAGGAACTCACACTAATGCAAAGGGCATCAGCATAACCAATAACTATCAGGGTGAGGTCATAAACTTTCACCGATGAGGAGTCTTATACCGATGGGAAAGAAAGACCTATGTGTTAAGGCCATTTCGGCCAAACAATAGTGATCAGAATAGAACTCGGAGCCCTCGCCGATAGTATGCACTCTCGCTAATAGAAAGATATGAGGCTATCGGTGAGACAAAGGTTATCGGCCAGGGAATTCATGTCCTCGCTGATAAAGGGTCTCTCGCCGATGGAAAGAAAGGAGGAGGAAATAAGGAATATAAGGCCATTGGCATAGCCTTCAACGATCGGAACAAGACAATAGAACTATCGGTGGGATATGGGCAAGGTCATCCCGATGGAGGGAAGATGGACTTAGTTGAATAAGAGATGTAAGGCGATGGAAGAAACGGGTATCAGCGTAATGATGGCATTCAGAATAAAATTTTTTGCCTTCACCGATGAGGTATCTCTTGCCGATGAAAGGGCAAAAGGAGGTGGAGACTTAGCAAATCAAAAGAGTTGTGTGCATTGCTATCAGCATAACCATTGCCATCAGTGATGTTAAGAAATGCCTCGCCGAAATGGTGTCTCGCCGATGACAGGTGGTCATCGGCCTAACATTTGACATCAGTCAAACATTTGTAACCCTCGCTGAAGCACGTGGTCTCCCTGATGGCTTTTGCCATCGGTTTAGCTTTGGTCATCGGCTGAGCTTCGATTTATTTCCCGATGGGGGTGTCTCTCGCCGATGATGGAGTCATCGGCGTAGCTTTCATTATCGGAAGAGTTCAAAATTGTTTGGATGAGGGACTTTGTTACACCGATAGAACAAACAGGGGTGGCATCAGTGGGACTCATGCCGATGGAAACCGAAAAAGGGTCATCAGCCAAAGTAATGTCATCAGCAGAGGGAGTTTGTGAGTCACCGATGGGCGATCTCACGCCGATGGACAGATAGACGGAAGCATACTTTGGTGAGAATCACACTGACAAAGGGGCCATTGGCATAACAATGAACATCAGCCACTCTTTTTTGGGACTTGTCGATAGGTAGGGTCTGTCCAATAGAAAGAAGTAAAAGGCCATCGGCCAAACAACGAGCATCCGCTAGGGTATTTTTGGACTCGCCAATCGCGAGTGTCATGCCAATGGGCGAGAAAAGGAGGAAAATGATGAGGTTTTAAACACATTTTTTGGCACCCGTGGCATTTTTCCGGTCAGCAATGGTTGATCCATGTGTTTTTTGAGCGTCTGTGTGTGTTTTGAACGTGGTTTTAGGGTTTTTTGGACCTGATTTCCACATTTTGCATAGTCACCTTGATTTAAATAGAAATTTTGGTTTCCTACTATTCATTTGATAAATATGATACTCATTACTTATCTATTTGTAGGCTTGCAATTGAGGAAGTAGCTGGAACTTGATGATAGTGACATCACGGAGGAAATCTAATCTCAGGAGCAGGAAGATAAAGATGAAGTGTGAAGAAGTCAAGGCCATTCAAATGATAAGGACAAAATGTAGCTGAAATATTACTACAACAGACAAACTGAAGTTATTGTTTAGCTGTTAGAGATTCTTGGAAGGGGCATTTTTATTCGCCCAGATTTGACACTGCTCAGAGGTATTTTGGAGAACTGGTTCACTTGCATTTACTGTTGTAGCTAGGGGGTTTGAACCAAGGGTTTAGTTAGGGTTTTTGTTGTAGTGAGGACAATCAGAGTCTATATATATTGTGCCTCTCTACACTACAATACTTTACAACAGGGATTTTAGGAATACACAGGGATTTGAGCAGCTAGCTTAGTGTAGTCTAGAAGTAGAAGAAGGAGGTCACCTGTTTGTCTATAGTAAGGTGTGCGTGGAACATTTGGCTTCCTTACTGCATCTGTAAAGCTTGTAAGTTCTCTGTAGTTTGATCAATGAAACTAAGAGTCATTCCAACATTGTAAATCATGTATGACTGTTTGTTTCTAATACAATAGAATCAGGAGTTCTACATCTATCTTTTGAGTGTTCTCCTACTCTTCTTTGTGTTTTGAAATCTTTTCTTTGAGAGCTTGCAATTTTAAATGTATGTTTGTGAAAATGCTTAGAACTTACATTTAAGGTTTTGCTTTGGATTTGATCAAATTGCTATATGATTTACATAGTTCATAACAGAACATTTAGATCCTTTGGTAGATTAAAATGGAGTTTAGATTAGATCTCTCTAACTTTTCACAACCCATCTAAAATATTTAGCTGAAAACGTAGAAATTTAAAGGAAATTTGTCTCAAATTTGGAAGAGTATGCATAACAGAGTTTAAAGTAGTTAGTTTTCATAAATGTATAAAGAAGAAAGCTATAATAGTTCAAGGAAACCATCTAAGATTTGTAGCACAATAATACTTTTATGCAAAGAATGGACAAACACACCCATATTTCATGATATCTTTGCATAGTTTGAGTCCAGTTAACCAGCAAGCAACCTTAAATTACATAAGGCCCCTTGAACATTACAGCTTCACATTAACCAACTGAATTTGACCAACAGGTCAAGACCTGACCACTATAGACTTGGGATTAAGTGAATCTTAAATGATTCCTTCTTATCTTTCAAGTATAGTTTCAGTTCATTATATGTGAATTTTAACTTAATTGTTATGATTGCATCAAAATAATCACCAACAGTTTTTCTGGTGCTAGAAGGAGGGCCTGACTTGAATTAGGGTTTGTTTCAAACTAGCTAATAACAGTGATAGAGTGACCAGGTCTAGATCTAGTTCAAGAGATATATTTGTGCAACTACCTGATGTAAGGCGAAGTAAGAACCCTTTAATTTGGAATCCTAAAATATCACAAGCAAGAAGTTCATCTCGAACACCTGTTGGGTCACCTTTTAACATCCGTAGCATTGTGAGTCCTGACAAATCACTATTTAGATCTTTAAATCTCGGTTCAGGTACTCCTGGAGGTCTTAGTCCTCCTTTAAATCCTAATCCACCAATCAATCCAGGTATTCCTACAAGCTCAGGTCAAGCTCAAACACCTCCAATGGCTTATTTCAATGTCAATTCTCCCATATTTTTCAATGATTATCATGAGATGCCCAAAAATTTGGAGAAGATATGTCCTAAATATCAATTACACTAGGACCT
The DNA here is from genome assembly GCA_027924645.1 of Cunninghamia lanceolata. NCBI lineage: Eukaryota > Viridiplantae > Streptophyta > Pinopsida > Cupressales > Cupressaceae > Cunninghamia > Cunninghamia lanceolata. The sequence goes on from BSBN01000413.1 coordinate 1,677,880, forward strand.
AGAAGATCATATTAGAATATTCAAGGAAGCATGTTTTAGGGCCAGATTAGAGCACGAGGACGTTGTGTGTAGATTGTTTCCCTACACCTTTAGTGAACAAGCCTCTAACTGGTATGTGAACCTACCTAACGGTTACATTTCTTCCTGGTCACTTATGGAAGAAGCATTTATGTCAAGAATTAGAGGGCCCATTGACCCTTGCATCTTGTATCATAAATTGGCTACCATAAAACGAGGTGAGGGAGAGCTGATTGATAATTTCAACAATAGATTTCAGAAGCCCTACTCTAGGTTAGTAGACCCTTACACCATGGATGATGATACCTTGTTGGCTATGTACTATGCAGCCTTAGATCCTTTAACTCCCATGTTTGTCAAAAGAAAACCTGACATAGATTCAATATCCAAAGCATACAAAGAGGTAGCCTCAGTGAACCAAGAGATGAGGCAAACAACTTATAGCCCATTGGCTAATGGAGGAAATTTTGGAGTGTAAAATCAGGCACAACCATGGAATGGAGTTCCCATGTAGCACACTCCATTATTAAATTCAGTTCCTTCTTACACACCTGTGTATAGTCCTACCCTAATCCATCCTATAACTCCTTACATGGGTAGCACTTCTAATAATAGTCAAAATAATGGTCAGCCTTTCTTCCAACCTCCTAGGGATACAACTGTGGAAAAAGCACAAGAGGAAAGGGAAGAAATCAAAGAGATCACTGCACATTTGAAAAGGTTAACCACTAAAGTGACACAATTAAGAAATGAGAACCTTTATGGAAGAGGCAACCAAAACTACAATCAAAACTAGAATTATAACCAAGGCCAAAATCAAAGCTATAGTTCCAATCAAAATTAGCATTACAATCAGCAGTACAATCAAAACCAAAACTATAATTAGCATCAAGGCCCTAACCAGGGGCAACCAATGCAAAATAGAGGGCCAGTGGTAGATAATAGGACTTGGGGCAATAATAATAGAAATCAAAATCAACCTAGGCCACCCAAGACATGGAAAACTAGACCTAACAATGGTGCTCTAGCTTCTCCTTTTGAGAATATAGATAATCATGACGCAAAACAAACAGCTGGCATCCAAATGGCCACTGCAGCACCAAAAAATTGGTGCAGATTTCACAATACCAATGCTCATGCTGAGCACGACTATCCACAGTTCCACTTAGCAGCTAGCATTTTTAATATAGATGTGCAGCCTCCTACCTCTGAATTTCTCATTCCCAAGGGTAATGAGGTAGTACCCTTAGGATATGACATAGCATTAGTCTTAGAAATGTTTACCTTTTGCAACTGCAGAAGAGAAAGAGGATGAATTGCTAGAAGATGGACCATACTAATGTGAAAACCTTTATCCTGAATCAACCTTTGTGTTAAATGCTTTCCAGTTTCCCTTTGAAATTGAAAATGAGGTATTAAGTGAAATAGAAGAGGCATAGGCCTTTCAACAGACAAATAAAAACCACATCTACAATTTGAGGAACAACCCTAGGCCAGGAGGACCTTTCACCACTTTCATTCCTCTGAACAACTTCAACACATCCCCAGATCAGAATGCCAGCAACAATCCTGCCATACCTAAAGCTAATCAGCACACAAATAGTGGAACAATAGTACAAAAGGATCAAACAAGTAAAACTAAAACAATAGAGACAACAAGATTAATGAGTCACTTTTCAGAGGAAATAAAGAAAATTAAGGTCAGTATACCTCTAAATGAATTATTGAAAACTCCAGGGATCAGAAATGCTTTTATAAAATCCCTAGATACATCCATGATAGATGAGGTTTCTGTTGATATAACTATTCCTAATAGAGATTCACCGCCTAAAGAGAAAAGTAAGAAAGTTGGGCAGCCTTCCAATACAAACATAGTAATACATGTGGATAAAAGGGATGCTCCTCCTTTCTTGTTAACTATTAGATTGTGTGGGAAGAACATACACAACTGCATGGTAGATTCTGGTGCCTCAGCCAACGTAATGCCCTTAGGAATATGTAAAACTCTTGGGCTGACTCCCACCAAATCTGCCAAGGTTGTCACACAATTAGATAAAACTAAGGTTAGCGTGATAGGAGAACTCACGAACATTCAAATGCAATTAGCTTCAGACCCTAGGGTAAGCCAAATCATTGACATTCAAGTAGTGGATATACCCATAAATTATGGAATGTTGCTGAGTAGGGATTGGTCCAAGACATTAAACGGATATATGGCCACTAACTTTTCACATATGTGGCTACCTTGGAGAGGTGTCCCAGACCAGATTAGAATAGAGGCAAAGCCCAGGATGAAACACATGATAACAGAGTATAATCAAATGAATGAAATATTATATGCTGCTGTTGAACTTGGTGTCTATAGAATTACCAACAATGGGGTCCAGATTGAAGAGATCATGATGTTAAACATTAGAAAAAAATGTGTCAACAAGGAGACAACATTATTCATTGAGTCTAATGGAAATTCTTCAGATGAAGAGAACAATGCAATAGACAAATTTGGTCATGCCATTAGACAAGAGGTGGAAGAGTACGTTAAACAAAATCTACCAGTCCAATGCAAACTATATAAAAATAGGTGTAGAGTCCACAATAGGCCACATTCTGAGGAAAGTTGTGGAATGTGCAAAGACATCATTGAATATGAATACAAAAAATGCATAAAGAGGGTAGAGTCACAAGAGGAAAATGAGAATCCTTATCAAACACAGAAATATGTTCAGGGTAATGTTGATGCCTTGATCCTAGATTTAGGAGAAGAGATAGAAGACAAGGGTAGTTGTCTTTCTGATTTACCAGGTGGAAATACACATATGCAAGTTAACCAAACAAAAAAACCCATGAATAAACAAGACAACACCCCACGGGTGATAAAAGAGACAAAGCATGCCAAGATAAAAGGTCAGAAAAGTAAAGATGGCATGTGGACATTAAAATGTGATGGGTCCAAATCAAAACAAGGCACGGGTGCAGGTGTTGAACTCATAGATCCTTAGGGTAAATCACATCTGGCAGCATATACATTACAATTTTCCTGTACTAACAATATTGCTGAATATGAGGCCCTAATTTTAGGACTTGTCATGGCCATCAAGAAAAGGGTGAAAACAATCAGAGTATTTTCAGACTCTGAATTAGTAGTTAGACAAGTAAGGAAACTATATGCCTGTAATTACAAAAAAATGGTTAGTTACAGACACAAAGTATGGGGTTTAATAGATTTGTTTGATACTTTTAACATAGAGCACATCCCTAGAGAGCTGAACCATAGACTAGATGCACTAGTAGTTGCTGCTAGCACACTAGAACCCTTGACACTATCAGGATTGAGACGATTTGCTCTTGAGCTAGTTAATGTGCCTAGTATCCCAGACAATGTTACACACTTTCAGGTATTTTGGGGGAATCAGCAAATTATTGATTTTCTGACTTGTAACAAGGCATTTGAGGCCCAAATCATTGATGAACAAGAAAGGCCTAAAACAACATGGGACAAAGAGGATATAATCAACTTGAAGAGTAACTTTTTATCCAAAGGAGTAATTGAACTAGAACATATCTTTGACTTCGATGGGGTAATAAGATAGAAGGACTTGCCCAAAACAGAAGGGGGTAAGTGCAATTTACACAACTTAGGGACAGAGAAAAATCCACAAAATGTACTAATTGGGAAGGCTTGGTCTGAGAAAATTAGAAAAGAGGTTTTAGAGGTTCTGAAAGAATATAAACATGTCATAGCATGGACATATGAAGACTTGAAAACATACGATACATCCATCATAACTCACTTAATACCTTTAAGACCAGAAGTTAAACCATTTAGGCAAAAACAAAGGCCTGTGAACGCCATTCTAGAGCCTTTAATCTTTGAGGAAGTTAAAAAATTGCTATCTGCTGGAATAATTTTCCCAGTCAGACATTCAGTTTGGGTAGCTAACTTAGTACCAATGAGGAAGAAAAATGGAGACATCAGGTTATGCGTGGACTTTAGAAATTTAAACAAGCATCTAAAAAGGATAATTATCCTCTGCCTCCAATAGATGAAGTACTACAAGCAGCAAACGGGGCAAAGATGATGTCTTTTTTAGATGGTTTTTCAGGTTATAACCAAGTCTTAATCGATAGAGAAGATAGACTAAAAACCACCTTCACTTGCAAATGGGGAAATTATGCATATAAGAGAATGCCTTTTGCTCTGATCAATGCAGGTGCCACTTTTCAAAAAGCCATGGACATTGCATTCTGTGGATTATTAGGTAAGTGCATTGTTATGTATATGGATGATTTGACTGTGTATTCCAAGGATGCATCCACCCACGCTAAAGATCTCAGGAAAATACTCAAGCGATGTGAAAGGTATGGGATTTCTCTTAATCCTAAAAAATATATATTTGGCATAACTAAAGGTAAATTATTAGGCCATGTCATTTCTGAAGGTGGAATTTCAATTAATCTGAATAGAATAGAATCCATAAAAAATTTGCAAATACCAAATAGTAGGAAAGAGTTGAAATCATTTTTTGGTAAAATTAACTTTGTTCAGAAGTTTATAATAGGTTTTGCAGAGATCGTGCAGCCATTAAATGCCATGTTAAAGAAGGATGCGCAGATGGAATGGACGCCTGTGGCCAGGGCTGCATCTGAAGATATCAAGGAGGCAATTTCTAATGCTCCTGTATTGGCAAGTCCAGACTACACATGCCTGTTTTACATATACTCCTTTGCATCTTCTCATTCAGTCGCAGCTGCCTTGACACAGAAAGGTGAAAACAATGAAGAAAGGCCCATCACATTTATGAGCGTGCCTTTAAAGGATGCACAGCTGAGATATCTAGACACTAAGAGACAAGCATTTGCATTGATAAGGGCTATGAAAAAATTTAGACATTACATTCTGCTCAGCTAGATCAAAGCCATAGTGCCAGACGTAGCGGTAAAGATGTTGCTGATGCAGAATGAACCTAGAGAAAACAGAGCCAAATGGATCACCACGCTGCAAGAATTCAACATGGAAATCATTCCCATGAAGCTGGTCAGAGGGTAGGTGTTGGTACAAACAATAGAAAATACGGATCCAGATTTGATAAAACAGCAGTATGTATTGAATTCCCAGAATGCATCAGACTGGTATGAAGATTTAAACACTTTTTTAATAGCTGGAAAGTACCCAAATAGGATGAAAGCTTCTTAGAGGAGAGATTTGAAGATTAAAGCATACAAATACATGGTACAAGGGGGTCTTCTATTCAGGAAGAACCATGATAGAATTTATCTGAGATGTCTAAACAGAACTGAAGCAGATAAAGTGTTGACAGAATCGCATGACAAGTACGGAACCGGTCATGGTTCCCATCTAGCTACGACACACAAAATATTGAGGGCAGGCTATTACTGGCCCATAATGTTCAAAGATACTGAGAGTCACATTAGAAGTTGCCACACCTGTCAGACTGCAGCGGATAAGGGGAGAAATCAGGCCAATCCACTACAACCTGTGATTGAATCAAGACCGTTTGCACAGTGGGGCTTGGATTTTATTGGAGTCATCAATCCTTCTTCTTTTGCAGGACACAAATTTATACTAACAGTGATAGACTATTGTACAAGGTGGACTGAGGCTACCTGCTGCAAACTCTCCACAATTGAGGTAGTTATCAAGTTCCTTGAAGAAAACATCATCACCAGATTTGGAGCTCCCTATTCATTGGTATGTGATAATGGCCCCGCTTTCTCTTCTTTCAAGTTTTCTACATGGGCATTTGAATACAGGATTATTTTAAGGTTTTCTTCAAATTATTGCCCTCAAGGTAATGGATTGGCTGAATCAACGAACAAAATTTTATTAGACATAATCAAGAAGTTAATTGCAAAGATTCCTAGAGAGTGGAATACCCTGTTAAGATATGCATTATGGATAGATAGGACCCAGTTTAAAATAGCTTTAGGTAGCACACCTTATCATATAGCTTATGGGACTGATCCCATACTTCCAGTAAATCTGAGAATACCAACCTAGAAGTTTGCCAATGAGTATCTAGGCTTTGATAACCATAGGGAAGCCAGAATAGTACAAATGCTACAATTAGATGAGAAAAGAGGTCAAGCCATCGAGAAGTTTGCCAAGCACCAAGTGGTTGTCAAGAGGTGGTTTGATAAAAGGGCAAGAGTCAAAACATTTAGGATATCAGACTTAGTGCTGTGCTGGGACAAAGCACATGAAAAGAAGGGAAGCCATGGAAAATTCGATAAACTATGGCTAGGTCCATTACAAGTCTCAGAAATAATAGAAGATGACACATTTAGACTTAAGACCTTGACTGGAGAACGGGTGCCATTGCCAGTTAATGGCCAACATTTGAAACACTACTTCCAAACCTGAGGTAAAGGGCAGTCCATTTTGGTGTAAATGGTGTAAGTAATGTACAGTTCTTCTTTTTGTTTTTTCTTTTTTTGGGTTGGTTGTCTATATAGTTTTGTGTTCTATTTCTTTCTGTTTTCTTTTTCTTTCTGTTTGTACAGTTTTGTCTTCTCTTGCCTTTTGTACAGTCTGTCTGTTGTTTGTTGGTTGTCTTCTTAGCAGGGATCTTTGTTTTACTTTAGAGTATTAGGGGGCAAACCAGCAACCATTGAAAGCAGTATAAAATTTAGAATATTCAGGTTAATCATTTGCAATTTGCACATAACTTTTTGTGACTGTCATGAATGTAGAGAGTTGTTTAGTTTCTAAAATTTCGTATTCAATAAATGTGATTGAGAATTCAAGAGAGGTTTCTCACGATGACACACCTAAAATCCTTGGGTTTGTTGAACATGCCAGTGTAGATATTAGGTGCAAAATCTAAGGTCACCCTTGCTACCATTACAATTCTCAGTTTAATTTCAGCAAGAGTCCACTCCTTGCATCATGAAGTTACAAACTGCTATATCTTGTGAAATCTTTCAAGATCAGAAAATATAAAATATATAAAAAATAAATAAAGCAGATTATACTGAAAATTCAGATTAAGCCATCTAAGTAACTCTACCGGGGCTATAGATGCTTGCTGGTAGTGGGGCTCTACTTAGGAGAATTGTAATGATAACCTTGCCGGGGCTATGGACGCTCGCTGGCAGCAAGGCTCTATCTGGTCGGCTGTGAGGGAATATCCTCAACTACGTAGGCTAATGTCAGTCACCGGTTTGTTCAACCAATCTTCAAGATGAGGCTTATTAATCATGTGCACACAATTAAACTGAAAATGAAAATTCATGCACCCTTATTGAATGCGTTAAGTCTCAAGCTGAATAATAATTTGCAGGAAAGATAGTCAGAATTTATGGATCTATTTCATCTAATTTTCTTGAATGCTTTCAATTTAATTATTTTGTTTGGTTGCTAGTTGTTGTGATATTCACAACATGCCCCATTGTGCTCCTTAGTAAAATGCGGACCACTGCTGTTGCTTTGCTTTTTCGCTTCTGCTTGTGTTGTTCTGTTTGGTGGTAAGGGGAAAAGAGTTAAAAGTTTGCAAACCTTCATCAAAAATAGAGAAAATTACATTTTTAGTACCAGTGCATTATGTGGTTGGATTCCTTGTGAAAAATGAGCCAGGGTCGCTTTTTGAGCCATCTTGAAATTTGCCATATTTTGCAAGTTAAGATCAAATTTGGTAAAATGTACTATCAGGTTCTGCATGATACAAAGTCAGTTGTGTGTCTTTTTCCTTATTGACATCTGGTTAAAATTTTGAAATATACATGCTTGATGGATTTCTGGTTAGAATGAATATTGTTTTGATTTCCACTTTGTATCTCATATTTGTCTATTGGCAGGAAAAATACATAGGTGCACTTATCAAAAATGTCAGACTGCATTTGTTTTTTGGCTTAATGAATATTTCATACATGCTACATTATTCAGGCTAAAAGGGAAAAGGGAGACTTAGTAGATCGAAGAGTTTGAGTTGGTCATCAGTATAGCCATTGCCATTGCTAATGTTTAAAATTGTCACCCTGAGGGGGGGGTCTCTTGTCGATGACAGGTGGTCATCAGCTTAACATTCAACGTCGGGTGAGCTTGGATGTATCTCGCTGAAGCACGTGGTCTCCCCGATGGCCTTTTGCCATCGGAATAGCTTTCACCATCGACTAAACTTGAAAGTTTCTCCCCGAGGTCGAGTCTCTCACTGATGGCCCTTTGCCATCGGTATGAATTTCACCATTGGCCAAGTGTGGTTGGGTCTTCGCCGATACGAGGGCTCACGCCGATGAAAGGCTATCGGTGAAATGAAAGTGATCGGCTGGGGATTCATGTCTTCACCAATAAAGGTTCTCTCACTGATGAAGCTTTTTCCATCGGTATAACTTGCACCATCGGCAACCTTTGGAATGGTCTCCCCAAAGGGGGTCTCATGCCAATCGAACATAAGATATGCGGCGTCAGCAACACTCATGCCGATGAAAGGTTATCGGTGTAACAAGCAACAGTCGGGACAACATCCAAAGCCCTCACCGATGAAGGAACTCACGTCGATGCAAAGGGCATCGACATAACCAATAACTATTGGAGTGAGGTCATAAACTTTCACTGACGAGGAGTCTTATACCGATGGGAAAGAAAGACCCTTGTGTTAAGTCCATTTCAGCCAGACAATAGCGATCAGTATAGAACTCGGAGCCCTCACCGATAGTATGGACTCTTGCTGATAGAAAGATATGAGGCTATCGGTGAAACAAAGGTTATCGGCCGGGGAATTCATGTCCTCGCTGATAGAGGGTCTCTCACCGATGGAAAGAAACAAGGAGGAAATAAGGAATATAAGGCCATCGGTATAGCCTTCAACGATCAAAGCAAGACAATAGAACTATCGGCAGGATATGGGCAAGGTCATCCCAATGGAGGGAAGATGGACTTAGCCAAATAAGAGATGTAAGGTGATGGAAGAAACAGGTATCGGCGTAACAATGGCATTCAGAATGACATTTTTTGCCTTCACCGATGAGGTATCTCTCACCGATGAAAGGGCAAAAGGAGGTGGAGACTTACCAAATCAAAAGAGTTGTGTGCATTGCTATCGGCATAACCATTGCCATCGGCAATGTTAAGAAATGCCTCACCGAAAGGGTGTCTCTCGCCGATGACAGGTGGTCATTGGCTTAACATTTGACATCGGCCGAACATTTGTAACCTTCGCCGAAGCACATGGTCTCCCCGATGGCTTTTGCCATCGGTTTAGCTTTGGTCATCGGCTGAGCTTGGATTTATTTCCCCGATGGGGGTGTCTCTCGACGATGATGGAGTCATTGACGTACCTTTCATTATCGGAAGAGTTCAAAATTGTCTGGACGAGGGACTTTGTTACGCTGATAGAACAAATAGGGGTGGCATCGGTGGGACTCATGCTGATGGAAACTGAAAAAGGGTCATCGGCAGAGGGAGTTTGTGAGTCGCTGATGGGTGATCTCACACCGATGGAGAGATAGACGGAAGGATACTTCGGCGAGAATCACACCGACAAAGGGGCCATCGGCATAACAATGAACATTGGCCACTCTTTTTTGGGACTCGCCAATAGGTAGGGTCTGTCTGATAGAAAGAAGTAAAAGGCCATCGGCCAGGGTATTTTTGGACTCGCCGATGGCGAGTGTCATGCCAATGGGTAGGAAAAGGTGGAAAATGATGAGGTTTTAAACACATTTTTTGGTGCCTGTGGCATTTTTTCGGTCAGCGATGGTTGACCCATGTGTTTTTTGAGCGTCTGTGTGCATTTTTAACATGGTTTTAGGGTTTTTTGGACCTGATTTCCATGTTTTGCACAGTCACCTTGATTTAAACATAAATTTTAGTTTCCTACTATTCATTTGATAAATATGATACTCATTGCTTATCTATTTGCGAGCTTGCAGTTGAGGAAGTAGCTGGAACTTGATGACAGTGACATCACGAAGGAAATCTAATCTCAAGAGCAGGAAGATAAAGATGAAGTGTGAAGAAGTCAAGGCTATTCAAATGATAAGGACAAAATGCAACTGAAGTATTACTGCAGCAGACAAACATAAGTTATTGCTGAGCTGCTAGGGCTTCTCAGAAGGGGCATTTTTTTTGTCCAGATTTCACACTGCTCAGAGGTATTTTGGAGAACTGGTTCACCTGAATTTACTATTGTAGCCAGGGGGTTTGAACCAGGGGTTTAGTTAGGGTTTTTGCTGTAGTGAGGACAATCAGAGTCTATATATATTGTGCCTCTCTGCACTGTAATACTTTACAACATGGGTTTTAGGAATACACAGGGATTTGAGTAGCTAGCTTAGTGTAGTCTAGAAGTAGAAGAAGGAGGTCACCTATTTGTCTATAGTAAGGTGTGCATGGAACATCTGGCTTCCTTACTGTATCTATAAAGCTTGTAAGTTCTCTGTAGTTTGATCAATAAAAGTAAGAGTCATTCCAACATTGTAAATCATGTATGACTGTTTGTTTCTAATACAATAGAATCTAGAGTTCTACATCTATCTTCTGAGTGTTCTCCTGCTCTTCTTTGTGTTTTGAAATCTTTTCTTTGAGAGCTTGCAATTTTAAATGTATGTTTGTGAAAATGCTTAGAACTTACATTAAAGGTTTTTACTATGGATTTGATCAAATTGCTGTATGATTTACATAGTTCATAACAGAACATTTAGATCCTTTTGTATATTAAAATGGAGTTTAGATTAGATCTCTCTAACTTTTCCCAACCCATCTGAAATATTTAGCTGAAAACGTAGAAATCTAAAGGAAATTTGTCTTAAATTTGAAAGAGTATGCATAATAGAGTTTAAAGTAGACAGTTTTCATAAATGTATAAAGAAGAAAGCTGCAATAATTCAAGGAAACCATCTAAGATTTGTAGCACAGTAATACTTTTATGCAAAGAATGGACAAACACACCCATATTTCATGATATCTTTGCATAGTTTGAGTCTAGTTAACCAGCAAGCAACCTTAAATTACGTAAGGCCCCTTGAACATTACAGCTTCACATTGACCAACTGAATTTGACCAATAGGTCAAGACCTGACCATTGTAGACTTGGGATTAAGTGAATCTTAAACGATTCCTTCTTATCTTTCAAGTATAGTTTCAGTTCATTATATGTGAATTTTAACTTAATTGTTATGATTGCATCAAAACAATCACCAACAGTTCCCTTGACCTTCTTTGTATCCATGTTGACACCATCCGTGGAGATGACAAACCCTAGAAATACCATACTTTATTGCATGAATCTACACTTATTTAAGTTTGCATAGACTTTCTCTTTTCTCAACACATCCAATACGATACTCAAGTGCTGCAAGTTCTCCTCTTTATTTTTGCTAAAAAAAATATATCATCAAAATAAACCACCATAAATTACCAATGTAAGGACACAGTATAATATTCATAAGACTCATGAAGGTGCTAGGTACATTAGATAACTCAAATGGCATAACCATCCACTCATATAATCCATCCATAGTGTTGAAGGTTGTATTCCACTCATCCCCCTCTCGAATCTAGATCTAGTGATAACCACTACGTAGATTAATTTTGCTAAAGTATTTAGCTCTTGCAAGTACATCCATCATGACATCCAAATGAGGGATGGGGAACTGATACTTGATGGTGATTTTATTGATTGTCCTTCTATCTATGCACATCCTCCACATGCCATCTTTCTTTAGAGTTAATAATGTGGGTACAACACATGAGCTGATATTCTCCTTCATCACACCTTTCCTTATGAGGTCTATTACTTGTCTATTGAGTTCTACATGGTTGGGAGGGCTCATTATATAAGTTGCTTGATTAGGTAGAGATTCTCCTGGGATCAAATCAATATGGTGCCAAATATCTATCTTTAGTGGTAGACCATCAGGTAATTCATCTGGTACAGCATCAATATATTCTACTAGTATTTTTGTTGCTTCTACTGTACTAGTATTTACTCACCATCTTCTTTTTGCACCACTAGTGCATAACAAAACCCTATTGCCTTCATTTCCTTGATAGGTTCTTTTGTGGCAAACATACTCTCAACCTTCCTTTCATCATTAAGAGGCAATAAAATCACTTTGGAACCTTCTTTCAAAAAAGCGTATGTATTATCTTCTCCATCACACATTACCTTCTCATCGTATTGCCATGGCCTTCCCAACAACACATGACATGCATCCATTGGAATGACATCACACCATATTTCATCCTTATAAGTCTTTCCTATGGAAAACTTAATTAAACACCTCTTATCAATAGTGACTTTATTTCCCTTTTTGAACCATGCAATACGATAAGGATGGGGATGTTTTTCACAGTGCTGATTTAGTTTATCTACCATTTCTCTAGAAACTGTATTTTCAAAACTGCCACTATCAATAATAACTTGGCATACCATTCCTCTTGAGGTGCATTTAGTTTGAAAAATATTGGTTCAAAGCTAAGAATCATCACAACCTTTAATTTATATTTTCTTCTTTTCTAGAATCAGCATTGCTCTTCTCATCATGAGATTCTCATCCACATCTAGTAGAACCTCTAGATCAACCCCTTCTTCATCCTCAGCTTGAACCAAGTTCAACTAGGGTTGTTCTCCTTGTTTCCTTTCTTACATGTGATAGTTTGGAAATTCAATTCCCCTATGATCCTGTTCACCACACCTATAACAAATGAATGTTTCTCGTGGGCCTTCCAATCCTCTACCACCACCATAACCTCTACCCCTATGAAACCCTCTTCCTCTTTCTTGACATTAAGGATCTAGTCAAATATCTTTTGATTTCTCTATTCCTTGGGATGATTCTCTCTGAATATAATTTGAACCCCATTGCAATGGATATAATGTCCCTCTCCTTGCTCCTCTATTCCTTTGAAAATATTGTCTACTTTTCCTTTCTTCTACATTTAAAGCTAATTGGTATGCCTCCTCCATATTGTTAACCCTATGCATGCTCAATTCATCTTGAATAGAGAATTTTAGACCATTTACATACCCTGCAGCCATCTGTTCATTAGTATCTTGAAGTTCCATGTGAATGGACAACTTGTAGAATTTATTTGCAGATAAGTTTTGTTTCAAAATTTGAAATACACAAAAAGAGCTTGCATATAATTACTAGGCAAAAGTTTCTCTCTCCGATTCTTCTCCATTTTGTTCCAACTCTTGATTTTATTCTTTCCCTTTCTAGTTCTTTACTTTTGCAAATGATCCCACCAGATCATTGCATGAACCTTTAACTTGGTGCATGCAAAATTCACCTTCTTTTCCTTTGTCATAGTCTTCCATTCAAAGAATTTCCCCATGTTGTTCAGCCAATGTATCAACTCCTCTTGTTTGAGATTGCTTGCATACTTAGAAACTTCAATTTTAATCCCATCATTTTTCCCTCTAATGCTTTGAGCATCCTTTCTTGAAAAGTTAGGTGCTCTAATTGTGCTTCCTCTTCATCTTCTACATGTTGATCTTCATCTCCTTGGCCTATTTCTTCACCAGAATCATCTCTTCCTAGTCTCAATCTCTGATTGGCCATCATACCTCCAAGTTCTTCTACTTGTCTTTGTATATTTTGCAAATCCCTATGCATCTTGGCAAGACTTCCTCTTCATCTTCCTCTCCCAACCATCTTCTCACTCTAATAACGAATGATGTAACCAGACATCATAGCATAAAATTTCTCACTATTATTATTGCAAAAGTGTTGTCAATCATGTATGCAACCTACTAAGCTCACATAAACTTAGCTACCTATTGAAACATGGAAACCCTCCCAGATTGTGGGTGATCTATTTCAAGAGGGAATCTCTAGAGTGATTTGGTTCTCCTTTTGATTTTCCTAATCTAATTGACTTGAGAGGGAAAAGGGATAGGAGGATATGCTGAAATAAATGACTAAAAATATAATCTAGATGATACACAATCAGACCTTACTCACAATTAGACCATAGAACTCTGATCTTCACAACATTTCTTAGTTTACCCAATTCATAAAGGTTTTGCATGAAGGTTTGATTAAACACAACATGCAACTGGAGTTAAGAAAAAAACTGCAAATCTTACCACAAAACAAAGACAAAAACATAGGATAAATGCTTATCATAGTGTTATATCAAATTAGTTTTGTAAAAAAGAGGAAAAAATGAAGGAAAATTGCTTCTCTATATCCAAAGGAATAATGAGTACAATGAAATGGGTACAACACTCTTGATGTGAGAGTAAGAGTCTGGTATCTCTGCACTCTAATCTCTACTCTAATTGGAACTCTAACAGGACCTTCCCACATTTTTGTAGGCTCATGTCAAAGATTAGTCCAGCAGGATAGAAAACAAGCTCAAAGATCAAAGACCTCAAAGGAAATGATGGCTATAGCATTTTATTTATAGTTGCATTTGTTAAGCTGTGCCCATGGATTGTGTGGGACATTCATTGAATGCAATTTTAATCCTTTTATGTATTTCAATTTGTAAATGAATAATCATTTTGGTGAATGAAATACTTATCTCTCCTGTGAATGTTCTACAATGCAATGAATGACATGAAAATCTTTTCTTCTCTTGAACAACTGAACTGTAATAAACACTAAAACACAATAAGTATGCAAATAATTTATAACCTAAGAATGTTAACCTTCACTTTAAAAATGAATTGGGTGCACCAACTCTACCTATTTTGAGCTATGGTGAAAAAATGATAACATTTCTACTGACTTCTGCTATACACTTACCTACTAAGCATCAGATCAGTTGCCTTGAATATCCATTGGGCATTGAGTCATACTTTTCTTTTCTTAAACTTAGAAAACATTGCAATTCAGCTCTCCAATAGTTCAAATAGCAACATAAAATTGAAAACAAAGTCAACTAAAAGCAAACTAAAAGGCCCTAATGGCCAAAAGAACTTGTACAACAACACTTAGGGAAACAAAATACTAAAAACAAATGTCCACTGAGCACTTATTGACTAAAAATACTACTCTAATCTACTCTAACCAGCCGGAGACATCGATCAAACAAAACCATTCACTGATTGGGTAAAATAACTGTTAGCATGCATTGTTTAACTGTGTGTATTACATTATTTAGTAATGACAGTTTAGCTAGTGCATAATTGTTTCACTAGAACTATTTCAGGTTGGTGCATAACTGTTTCCACAACTGTTTCATCACAGTATTTAACTTTTTGTTTTGTATCTCTATTGGTCATCGAATCAATAAATAAAATTATTATTGGCCCTTCATATGTTATCAGATCATTGTTAATCTAGCCTACGTGAGGATCTTGTGCATCAAAGTTTGAAGGAAGTAGTTACCATCATGGAAGGAAAGTGATTTTACAATGTTTGAAGGTTATTAAAAAATGAGGCCACATTGAATAGAAAGTCAGGGACTGTGTGGAAGGATACAACATGTTATTCATTGAATCCAGAGGATTCTTTTTGCTGCACTGGAAATAGAAGACATTGCAATCAATTTGGATTTGGGATTGGCCATGAGACCAGTGTGATAAGGAGGAGATCAAGGCTGTGTTTCATGCAATTTGGGAGTCATTTCCTACAATTTTTGAGTCATTTAAAACCACTAAATATGTTGCATGTGAAGAATTCATGTTTCTGAGATTGTGAATGTGTGAAGAAGTTTGAAAAAGGAGATATAATTGAGTGTCAAGAAAGGTGTGATCAGAGTTTTTTTTCTTTTTTCAGTCATGTGTTGATTTATTGATAAGCATTTTCAAAAGCCCTATATTATTCATTGAAGAGGTCATGGAGAAGAAGGTTGCCTATGGAGAAAATTGCTCCACATGATAACAACATTGAAGGGAATTTAAATTCCAATGTTGTTCATGTTGATGTTGTGAAGAATAGAGTTTGTGTTAATGTGTTGTGCAGTGATAGACCAAATACATCTTAGAGGATGTTCATTCAAATGATACATTCAGAGGTGACATATGTATTAAAAGAGAAAGGTACATTTATAAACTTCCTAAATATTTTATGAAGGTTTAAAACAACCACTTAAAAGTTTTTACTCATTCCTTTGGATAAAGTTAAAAGAAGTTTTAAAAAGGAAGAGATTTGTTTTAAAGAAGAGATTCTTTTATGTTTTAAAAGAAATTTTTTTTCTACATGAAAAAGAGGAGAGAAAAGTCTTAAAAGATATTTAATAAGAAAAAGGAGACATAAATATTAAGGAAAGGGCATTTAAAATATTTAAAATATTTACTTTTGAGGAATTGGGAGAAATAAGGGAAGTATTTAAAAAGATTAATTTGGAGGTAAATTTAAATTTTACATTTTTGTGGTAAGATAAAGTTTTTAACATTTGAAAATGGCCACACATTATGTTTGTGGTTCCGATGCCATCCATGCTATCATTGATAGAAAATTGAGAGACTTGCATGCTTATGCTATTGAAGAGTCTAAAGAAAATGGATAGACTGTAAGCATGTCATATTGGAGGTAGGCAACATTAGAGGATGAAAGATTTTCCATCATCTCAAGTTAGCTTCTCACTTTGAGATGATGCTTTGCATGAGAAGCATTTTTGGTTTTGGTTCTTTTTTTTTTCTTTGTTGATGGTGCAGGAGCACCAAGTTTGGTGCCCGCACCCATGTAAATATTCTTACTTTGCAATTCAGTGTGATGGTCTTTTATTTTCTAAGGAAGGAGCGGGATCGATGAAAAGTTTAAGTTTGGCACCTATGTTTGGGCCGAGCATTGAACCATTGAACCATTGAACCTCATGCTTAAGGTTCAATGGGTTCATTTGGTTCAACAAAATGAACATACTTTTTTTGGTTCAATGGAATGAACTTGCAGAAGCATTGAACCGTTGAACCTCATGCTGGAGGTTCAACAGGTTCAATTAGTTCAATGAAGAGAACAAGATTTTGGTTCAATCAAGCACCACCAAATGGAGAAACCCAGTGTTGAACAGTTGAACCTCATGCTGGAGGTTCAATGAGTTCATTTGGTTCAAAGGTTCAATAGATTGAACACGTTGTTGGTTCAACAGAGTGGTGACTGATGGTGGTGGTGAGGAAAACTAGTGGTAGGAAGGAAACCCAAAGATGCCATCGACGAAGGAAGTTTAGAAGTGCCGTCGATAGTAATGTCTTTTGCTGACGGTTAAATACTGTCGATGATTAAATCCTATGTGCGTAAGGATTCCAACTGTGGGGAGAACACAAAATAGTTAGTAAGGAAAACCTAACCAAATGGACAGGAGACAAACCTAACTGTCCGATAACAGAAAAAGCCAAACAATATAAAAATTGGTTTTGTTTTGTAAATCGGTTGGACGTTGGAGAAGTTGGAATGTTGGAGAATAGACATTGAATGCAATAAGAAGATCTCTTATAATAAGAATATTGACAGTTTGATCTGTTTGTACATTTTTGTAGAATTCTTGCTTAAATTCTATCTGAAGTATAGTAGTTAGTTTTATTTCAGTTATTTTGTTTCTGTTTGTACAAAATGTCTCTGTCTTAATGTCCCTACATTTCCTCTGTATAGTCATGGAGGGCCATCAAGCAGAGTTTTTATTTATTGCTTTTCCTTTTGTGGTAATGATTGGATTGTGAATGGGAGACAATAAGAACTTGTCCTAGGCGAGCTTTACCATAGCCCGACTAGCTATCAAGTTACAATCTAAGAAGAGGCAGGGGTGAAAACAGAGTAGGAAGAGTTGAGTACCAAGCAATTAGAACCCTACACCTAGAGAGGAGGGCTAATAATGGGCTCAAGAAGGCTATAAGCCTTGGGAATTGAGAATCTTGGAAACAGTGAGGACAAAGAAGAATGCCCCACACCAAGAAAGCAGTGTCTATATTAAGAATAACAGACTAGTAGCTTTTTCACCTCTATAATAGACTGTTTAGTTTGAGTTAGGCATTTTTGGGTAGAAAATGTCTAAGAGCACTTGAATTGGTAGGGAGACTTGGGGTATGACATAGGTCTTGAAATCTTTTCAAACAAGATAGTTTTTTTTCTATGTCCATAGTCCTCCCCATCAAATTGGTATCAAAGCAAGTTAAAGATTTGGGCTATTCCTAGATTGGAATAGAAGAATTTGTATGTCATCACCAAGTTCAAGTGAGTCTGTAGGTTCATCTAAGAAGATGGTGACTAATACAAAATTTGCAAAGAAAGTTGAAGACCAAGAAGAGGAGAATAGGCTCCTAAAGGAAAGATTAGCAGAAATGGAAAGTAACCTGGGTGAAATGATGGAGAAGACTGAGGAGGTTAGTCAGAAGATTAACGATTCTAAAGGCAAGGAAAAAGGTGTGTTTATAGAAGATGAAGAGCCCACACCCGATCCTAAGATGGAAGAAGAACCTTTCTTGAAGGCATTGAAACCCATGAGTGGTAAGACATTGGAAGGAGTTCCTCTTTTTAGTGGAAAAATGGAACCTGATTTGGTTATGGAATGGATAGAAGGTATAGAAAATCACTTCGAATGTGATGGAGTGAGTGAAGCACAAAAGGTGAAAGTGGCTAAGTCAAGACTCAGAGGAGTTGAGTTAACATGGTGGAAATTTGTTCAAACAAAAAGAGAAAAAGAAGGCAGGAAACTTATAGCTAGTTGGAGAGGTATGGTGGCTAAAATCAAATAAGTCTACATGCCTGGGGATTATGAAGTCCAGTTGTACAAAAAATACAAAAAATTGAGACAAAGAGAATTAGATATCAATGCATACACTGAGGAGTTTCAAAAACTATGCTTGAGGTCTAAGGTGATGGAAGATGAAAACATAAAAATAGCAAGATAACTAAATGGTTTGAGGTGGAGTATTCAAGAGGAAATCATTTTATTCAGCCCTACAATAGTGCATCAATGCTTTCAGCTAGCACTCAAGGTAGAGGAGAAGAGTAAGAAGAAACAAGAGTCAAGTAGCATATTAAGAGGAAGAGGTAGAGACAATAGAGGAAGAGGAAGTTATGGTGGTAGGAACACTGATCAAAGGTCCCAAGGAGAACCCAAACTCACAGAGCAAAGTAGCGAGACTAGTAGTAGAGAAACTACCGAGGAAGGGGATCTAGCAGAGCAAGATCAAGAGGATTAGGCAGAGGATCCTATTTTTCCACTATGAAATGCTATAATTGTGGTCAATTAGGCCATCTAGCATATAGGTTTCCTGAAAAAGGCACATCTTCTTCTCAAGGAGTTGATAAAATAAATCATTATGTGCAAGATGATGCTTCAAGCAGCAAATCACCTGAAGTCAGTCTAGACTCAGAAGTGGGAGAGAACATCATGATAAGGAGAACTTTGATCAAAGAACTGGTGAAAGTTGAACCAAGCCAAAGGAGAGCTTTATTCAGAATTAGATGCAAGATTATGAATAAGGTATGTCAAGTAATCATAGACTCAAGATCTACTGATAACATAGTGTTTGATGAAGCAGTTAGAAAATTAAATTTACAAAGAAGACCTCATTCAAATCCATATAGAGTCACATGGTTAAATAAAGGTCAGCATGTGATAGTCAATGAGCAAACTTGGGTAGAGTTTGGTATAGGTGGATACAAAGACAAGGTACTCTGTGATATCCTACCCATGGATGCATGTCATCTCCTATTGGGCAGGCCATGGTAGTATGACCGAAAGGCCATTCATGATGGTGAGAAGAATGCATATTCTTTTCAAAAAGATGGTGTCACGTATATAATTCAGTCATTGGAAGATGAGGAAATAGGTAAGACTAAAATTCCTAATGTCTTAATTGTGAGTATTAAAGAGTTTTTGAACACTCTTAAGGAGGATGGTATTGGTTATGCTATCATAGTAAAACCTAAGGAGGAGCAAAAAGATAAGAAGATAGTGGTCCCAAAAGAGATACAGACTATACTAGAATAGTATAAGGACATAATCAGTGATGGAACACCAACAACACTACCTCCACAAAGAGTTGTTAGCCATCAGATAGATCTGATTCTAGGAGCATCACTACCTAACAAAGCTCCTTACAAGATGACTCCAAAATAACATAAGGAGATAGCCACACAAGTACAAGAGTTGATTGACCATAGATTGATTAGGAAAAGCATAAGTCCTTGTGCAGTGCCTACAGTGTTGGCACCAAAGAAAGGAGGAACATGGAGACTATGCACAGACTCCAGAGCTATCAATAAGATCACCATAAGGTATAGGTTTCCAATTCCCAAAATTGAAGATCTTATGGACTGTTTAGGAGGAGCTAAATACTTCACCAAGATAGACCTGAAAAGTGGTTATCACCAGATCAGAATCAAGGAAGGCGATGAGTGGAAAACAACTTCCAAGACCATTGAAGGACTATATGAATGGCTTGTTATGCCATTTGGTCTATCAAATGCTCCTAGCACATTCATGAAGCTCATGAATGAAGTCCTCAAAGACTATATGGGTAAATTTGTAGTTGTCTATCTAGATGATATCTTAATTTTTAGTCAAACTAAAGAAGAGCATCTTGAAAATGAAAATACGCTTTTGAGAAAGTTACATGATGAACAACTAACCATAAATTTGAAGAAGTGTGAATTCATGAAGAAGGAGTTGGTATACCTTGGTTTTATGTTGTCAAATGGAGAAGTGAAGATGGATAAGTCAAAGGTAGAAGCCATACTGAATTGGCCTACTCCCAGAGCAGCAACTGAGGTGAGAAGTTTTCATGGCTTAGCTCAGTTTTATAGAAAATTCATAAAGAATTTTAGTGCTATTTGTGCACCCATGCTTGACACAATCAAAGGTGGGGTAAAAACAAAGTTTCAATGGACACAAATAGCTGAAGAGAGTTTTGAATTATTGAAGAAAGAAGCAGCCACATAGCCAGTGTTAGTACTACCTAGTTTTGATAAGTTATTCACTTTAGAATGTGATGCTAGCAATATTGCAGTAGGTGCAGTACTCAGCCAAGAGAATAGACCAGTAGCCTTTTTCAGTGAGAGGCTAAATGAAGCGAAGAGTAGATACTATTGATATTACTTGGAGCTCTATGCTCTAGTCCAAGCACTTAGAAAATGGAGGCATTATCTCCTACCTAAGGAATTTGTTGTATATATAGATAATAAAGCTTTGAGTTTTCTAAACTCACAAGATAAGTTGAGCCATAGGCATATCAAGTGGATGGAGTACTTGCAATCTTACACATTTACAATTAAGCATAAGAAGGGATAGCTCAACAAGGTGGTAGATGCTTTAAGTAGGAGGCTGCTCATAGTACAAGAAGTGCAATTGAGAAGCATAGGAATGAAAGAGTTCACAGCCCTCTACAAGGAAGATGAAGATTTTGCTGAAGCATATAAGATCTATCAAGACTTTGAAAATCACTTTCATAGTGAATTTACAGATTACACCTTGTAGCAGGGATTGCAATTCAAAGGTGGACAGTTGTGTGTACCAAAAGGGTCCATGAGAGAAAATCTCATATAGGAGAAGCATAATGGCAGTTTGAGTGGACATTTTGGTCTGAACAAAACATTAGAGTTAGTCCAGAGGTTCTACTATTGGCTGAAGATGCACAAAGATGTCAGAAAGTATGTAGAGCAGTGTATCATCTATCAGAAGGCCAAGGGAACTTCTTCAAATGTAGGACTTTATTAGCCACTACCCATTCCTTCCAGACCATGGGACTATGTAAGTATGGATTTTGTAGTTGGTCTACCAAAGACTAAGACTGGTTTTGATAGTATTTTTGTAGTTGTTGATAGATTTAGTAAAATGAGTCATTTAATTCCCTATAAAGTGACTCATGATGCCAGTCATATAGCCCATTTATTTTTCAAAGAGGTCATAAGGATGCATGGACTACCAGCAAGCATCGCATCTGATAGAGATGCTAAGTTCATGGGAAATTTCTGGAAAACTCTATGGTAGAGGCTAGGAACAAATCTATCTTTTGGATTAGCATATCATCCATAGATGGATGGCCAAACAAAAGTGGTGAACAAAACATTGGGCAACCTGTTAAGATGTTTGATGAAAGAATATGGAGAGAGTTGGGATCAGGTCATTTATCAGGCAGAACTTTGCCTATAATGACAGTGTGAACAAAACCACTGGCAAAAGTCCATTTGAGATAGTCTATGGAATGCACCCTGGAGGTGTATGTGAACTCTGATATCTTGGCGACATGGCATATAGAAGTGGTCATCCAGAGGATTTTGCACAGTCTATGAAGGAGATACATGAACAAGTGAAGAAGACAATGATGGAAAATACCCAGAAAATCAAGGACAGGATAGATGCACACAGGAAGGATGTCCAGTTTGAAGTTGGAGATTTAGTCATGGTTCATCTAAACAAAGGCAGATTGTAGAAAGGGATGCCAACTAAACTGCAGATGAGACAGATTGGTCCTTATAGAATTCTGGACAAGTATGGCAAAAATGCCTATAGAATTGATTTGTCAGTAGATTTCTCAATTTCACCAGTGTTCAATGTTCAGGACCTGGTACCCTATAAAGGTCCTCATTCAACAGTAGACAGATCTAGTTTAGAGACTAAATAGACAGTGAGTTGATGTGACTTTGCCACCTACACTCAAACCATAGGCTGAAAGAATTCTAGATTCTCAAGTATAGAAACAGACCAGACATGGCGTGTACATGTAGCATCTGATAAAATGGAAATAGTTGCTTGAAGCAAAGGCTACATGGGTTGTAGAGTCTAAGTTCAAGAAATGGGGCATTGATTTTGCCTTGTTGTCACTAGAGGTGACTTGACTTTTTCCATGCAGGGGGAGTATGGTGCAAGAGCACCAAGTTTGGCGCCCACGCCCATGTAAATATTCTTACTTTGTATTTCCATGTGATGTTTTGTTTTGGTGTGATGGTCTTTTATTTTCTAAGGAAGGAGTGGGACTAATGAAAAGTTTAAGTTTGGCGCCTATGTTTGGGCCGAGCAATGAACCGTTGAACCTCATGCTTAAGGTTCAACAAGTTCATTTGGTTCAATAAAATGAACATACTCTTTTTGGTTCAATGGAATGAACTTACAGAAGCGTTCAACCATTGAACCTCATGCTAGAGGTTCAACCGTTGAACCTCATGCTAGAGGTTCAACGGGCTCAATTGGTTTAATGAAGAGAACAAGCTTTTGGTTCAATCGAGCACCACCAAATGGAGAAGCCCAGTGTTGAACTATTGAACCTCATGCTGGTGGTTCAACAAGTTCATTTGGTTCAAAGGTTGAATAGATTAAATGTGTTGTTGGTTTGACAAAGTAGTGACAGATGGTGGTAGTGAGGAGAACCGGTGGTAGGAAGGAAACCCAAAAATGCCATCGACAAGATGGTGGATATCAATGAAGGAAGTTTAGAAGTGCCGTCGATAGTAATGTCTTTTGCCAATGGTTGAATACTGTTGATGATTAAATGCTATGTGCGTAAGGATTCCAGTCGCAGGGAGAACACAAAACAGTTAGTAAGGAAAACCTAACCGAATGGATAGGAGACAAACCTAACTGTCTGATAACATAAAAGCCAAACAATATAAAAACTAGTTTTGTTTTGTAAATCGGTTGGACGTTGGAGAAGTTGGAATGTTGGAGAATAGACATTGAATGCAATAAGAAGAATTTTTAGAATAAGAATATTGACAGTTTGATCTGTTTGTACATTTCTATAGAATTCTTGCTTAAATTCCATCTGAAGTATAGTAATTAGTTTTATTTTGGTTATTTTGTTTCTGTTTGTACAAAATGTCTCTGTCTTGATGTCCCTGTAATTCCTTTTGTGGTAATGATTGGATTGTCAATGGGAGACAATAAGAACTTGTCCTAGGCGAGCTTTACCATAGCTAGGCTAGGTATGCAAGTTACAGTCTAAGAAGAGGCAGGGTTGAAAATAGAGTAGGAAGAATTGAGTACCAAGCAATTAGAACCCTAGACCCAAAGAGGAGGGCTAATAACAGGCTCAAGAAGGCTATAAGCCTTGGGAATTGAGAATCTTGGAAATAGTGAGGACAGAGAAGAATGCCCCACACCAAGAAAGCAGTGTCTATATTGAGAATAATAGACTAGTAGGCTTTTCACCTCTATAATAGACTGTTTAGTTTGAGTTAGGCATTTTTGGGTAGAAAGTGTCTAAGAGCACTTGAATTGGTAGGGAGACTTGGGGTATGACATAGGTCTTGAAATCTTTTCAAACAAGATAGTTTTTTTTCTAAGTCCATAGTCCTCCCCATCAGTTGATGCTGATAGATTTGAAGAATGTATGTTTTGTGAAGATTTTGTCTTGGAGACAGGTTTGGGATTTGGTGTTAAAGTCAATATGGATTGTTGTTCAGTGAGCTTCAAAGAGTATATGATTAGGAATTATACCCTTTTGCAGTCACTAGACAATGGTAGAGATCTGTCGTATCTCTTAGGGTTCATTGTTGAATAATTCAAGACTGTGTGATTTAAGAGTTTGGGACTATAGAGCTCAAGAACATGACTCAAAGCTACACCTTTCCAAGGGTAGATGAGACAACATGATGGAGCCCCACTTGGTTTAGGATTTGTTCTTTGGGAAAACATCTTCTATAAAATATGTATTCATATTATGTAATCATCTTTGTTGAGTATTTTAGCATTAAGGGTGGGTCCCTTTTACAGGAACAATGTAATAAGGGGGGAATGTTAGCATGCATTGTTTAACTGTGTGTATTACATTGTTTAGTAATGGCAATTTGGCTGGTGCATAACTGTTTCACAACAACTGTTTCAGGCTAGTGCATAACCATTTCATCATAGTATTTAACTGTGTTTTGTATCTGCATTCATCATTGAATCAATAAATAAAATTATTACTGGCCCTTCAATAACTGCCTCTTCTAACCAACTAAGGATGATTCTCATGATTATAAAATGGTAATAAGGAGCAAAACACAAGAAAACACTTTATAAAATGATGCACCATTATCTGTAGAATACAATCAAAGGTTTGAAACTCTGGATACTATTCAGGTATACCTTTGATTTACCATGAATGGGCAAGTTGAATCTACTGGTCCTAGGCTGCAATCTCATCCTTAGGAGCACAAAAAATGCTCTAAAAGTTGTTAATCATGTCATTCACCAAATCTCTAATGGGGCATCCTCTCAAAAGCCTTGGATTGGAAGCAACAACATGACCTATACCTTTCATGATAGCCTACCATGTGGCTTCCTCCTCTTTGGTTAATGGGTCATCCTCCTCTATCAAGGTTGCTAACAACTTGTCACAGCTATCGACTCTTAGTAGGATTTTAGCCAGAGTTGGATTAGGCTCAAACTACATCATATTAGTCAATGAAGAACATTCTGAAACAATAGTCTCTTTGCTAATGAGTGAAGGTAAGTGGTCAAGTAACAAACTAGCCTCCTTCAATTTACCATCAATTTGCACAACATCAGTTTCAAGCTTCTTTGTGTCATGGCTATCCCCACTGGATTCTTCCTAAACATGGACCTTGCCTAACTAATTCAACTCATACTATTTATCATTCTCATTATCTAGTGACTTGAACTTTTGATTGCTACAAGAAATTAGTAGATTAGCAATCTTTTTGCAAGCTGAATAGTCAAAGTCTTGACAATCAATCATGAAGTTATCTTGGATAGCTTGATGATTTTCAGCCAGTTGTCTTGTTTGGTCATCAAGGCAAGCTGTGTTAGCCTCATTCAAGTCAGCTTCTTCACCGCAGTATAATGGGAGCTTCGAGAACAAACTAGATGTCTCACCCTCATAAAGAATCTAATATGATTCAACCTTGTGCTACATGTTAGATTCAAAAACAAAACTACCCTTTTGTTCTTCAAACTGATCTAAGGTCTCAATCTCATTATTACCTTCATGAAACAACAATCGATGACCTTTTGCAACACCTTCTGGTTGTCCCAAATCAGTTGAAAAGTTTGATTTCTACATACTATCTTCATCACCAACATAACTGGACAATTGATTGAATAAGAAAACTACATTATCTCCCTCTTCTTGTCTATTCTCCATTTGAACCTGAGAAACATGTCTTTGTGATTGATGACTTTTGCCCTCAAATTTATGCATCTTGTTTTGATTCATCTTATAGAAAGCATTAGAAATTTTTTCAAATGATTCAAAATGCATAGGGTTTAGGACCAATCATGAATAAACTTCCTTCACATATTCATTGTGCTCATTATTAGGAAGGGTTGCAGCACAAATAGTAGCAACTTCTTGTTCTCTATTTGATTTCTCAGCTGCTAACCTGACATTCATGATTTCAATTGGTTTGGATTCTTGATATGGCTGAAACCAAGGACTATTGGACTGGTCTTGAATGCGGATAAGCTCCCAAGTGAAATCAAAACTTCTAAAACTTAGGATTTTGATCTCCTGAGGAGTTTGTTAACATACTCATTTGTCATGCTCTCATTTGTATTTTTAAGCTCCTATAACCCTTGAGTTTGGATTGGAACAATGGCTTCTTAGGCTGCAGCTGGGTATTGTTGCAAGTATGAGGTGAACCAGTGTTGTCATTGATGTCAACATACTCATATTGCATTAGTAAGAAGGTTTGGATGAGTTGAGTGCTGTTGTTATTATGGAAATCAGTCCTCATCTGGAACAGTGAAGTATAGTGATGAGAAGAAGGCAAATGTATTGTATAGGTTAACAACTAGAGGATGCAGATTAAAGGGTTTGTAGATATGAGTCTTGAGATGCTTCAGCTAAAATTTCAGAGGTCCACATGAAGATCTAAAGAAATTGTGGCTGTCTGTGCGGAACCGGTTCGGGCAAGTGTTCAGAGGTGACAAAGGATCACAGAAAGGTCCAGTGAGGTCCGGAATTGTATTATCCTAATCTGCAGATTGGGAGGAGTGTTTAGGATGTCCTTGTGATGTGCCATCTTGAGTTGTGTATGATTTTGAGGTCTGAAAGTACCTTTTACATTGTGACAGTGGTGACAGATTATGTTCTTGAAGTACCGGATGATGAAGAGAAGAATTCCAGTAAGCTGATGAAGTACGGATGTTTTTTGATAATTCAGGGAAGGTTATTATGATCATTGGATCATATCTAGTTCATGTTGGTGATCCGCATTGAAGTTAGAGTTGGATTTAATGTTATGGCTACCAGTTGTTGGTGTTCTTCCTGTAACAGGCTGACCGGATGTTCTACACGCCTTACAAATGTTATTGTGATGTTTGCCGACTTAGATGATTGTTCCTAAGTCGATGTCTTGTATAAATAAGTGTTTGTGAATTCATTTTGGTGTGTGGATTGTGTGGATGAGTGTGGCATAGTGAAGAGAAGTGCAAAAGGTAGAACAAGGGTTTTGGGCTTAAATGGAACTGATCCAGACATGGTAGAGATGTCATTCTCCAGTTCAAGATTGTGATTCTTATCACTTTGTAGACAGTGTGTCTCCTTGTAGGCAGTGTCCCTTTTTGTGAGCAGTGTGCTCGGGTAGTGAGCCCTAATTGGCAAGTGCCATTTTATAATTCCTTATTCTTCTAACAGAGAATAATCCTTGGGTTAATCACCCCATGGTTTTTCCCTTAACCAGGTTTTCCACGTCAAAATCTTGGTGTTCAATGTGTTGATGTTTATCTACTCTTGTGTTTATGCATTTTGCTTTCATGGATGGTTAATTGATATGCTGCTAACTAACAAAGAAGAATCAAGTGTTTGAAGTAAGAGCAAGTTTTTATACAACTGATTCACACCCCCTCTCAATTGTATGCCCTAGATCCAACAGGTATTCTATCATTGGGACAACAACTAAAAGGGGGGCTGTCATGGGCACAGGTGGCTGGATTTGCAGAAAAAAGGGTGAGGGAGGCCTTGGGATTATTTTCCCTACTAAAATAAGGTAGTTTTCTTCTCTAACAACAATGTCAAAAGCATCAGGATGGGTAGATCCACCCAGAGCCTGAATCATAACAAATATTTTGCTATCTAAAGCTCTAAGATAGAATAAAAAGGCATGCAGTGAAAAAGGCCTTACCATCATGGGGATTCTATCCCAAGTCTTCTGGAAGTGGTAATTGAAATTAGACATATGTTCATGCAGATGCCTCTTGATGGTACTCAACTATTGTAGCAAAGACAAATGATCAGATTTGTCTTCAAAATGTTTGTGCAATCCATCTTCCAGATCAACCCATGACATAATTGAGCCTGTTGTGAGTCTTCAAAACCACTACAAAGCTTTCCCTTTTAGTGATGCAGCCAAGAGTCTGATTGCTACATTTTCTTGGGTCACATTATGTACTAAACACAGTGTTGCCACATCCTAGATGTGCTCAACAATTGTAGTGTGATCTTCTCTAGTGAAATATGGTAGACTTTTGAGGGCTACAAATGGAATGTCATCATGCTGAACAAGTTGTAATGAGTTGCCCTCGTTAAATGCAACAAAAAGATATGGTCTAGCCATTTACTTAGAGTTGCCAAGGTGTATTATCATTTTGCCTCCAAAGGCTATTGATACTGAAGAAACACCCAATCCTTTAGTATGTAACTTTCTTAATGTGTTGTTCACTAGACTTGCATGCAAAACCAAAAATTTGAGTCACCAAGTATGCTGATTTTACCTCTCAAAGGATGAAAGCCTTGATATGCATACTAAACAACAGACAAAAAATGTGCTTTTGGTCCCACCCAGTGTGCCAAAAACTATTGTCAATCAAGTATACACCTTGTTAAGCTCGTAGAAACTTAGCTACTTGTTCAAACATGGAAACCCTCCCAGATTGTGGGTGATCTATTTCGATAGGGAATCTCTAGAGTGAGATAGTTCTCCTTTTTGACTTACGAGGGAAAAGGAATATGAGGATATGTTGAAATAAATGACTGAAATATAATCTAGATGATACACAATCAGACCTTACAGTTAGACCACAGAACTTTGTTCTTCACAATATTTCTTATTTTACGCAATTCATAAACATTTTGTATGAAGGTTTGATTAAACACAACATACAACTTGAATTAAGCAAAAAATTGCATATCTTATCACAAAACCAATACAAAAATAGAGGATAAATGCTTATCACAGTGTTATATCAAATTAGTTCTGCAAAAAAGAGGTAAAAATGAAGAAAAATTGCTGCTCTATATCTAAAGGAATAATGAGTACAATGAAATGAGTACAACACTCTCTATGTGAGACAAAGACTCTGGTATCTCTACACTCTGATCTCTACTCTAACTAGAACTCTAATAGGACCTTTTCACATTTTTGCAGGCTCATGTTGAAGATCAGGAGTAGGACTGAAAACAACCTCAAAGATCGAAGACCTCTAAGGCAATGATGGCTATGACTTTCTCTTTACTTATTTTTTGATGCATAGCATTTTCTTTATAGTTACATTTGTTCAGCTATGCCCACGACTTGTGTGGGACATTCATTCAATGCAATGTTTTTCCTTTTATGTATTTCAATTTATAAATGAATAATCATTGTGGTGAATGAAATACTTATCTCTCTTGTGAATGTTTTTCAATGCAATGAATGATCTAAAAATCTTGTCTTCTCTTAAACAATTGAACTCTAATTAACACTGAAACACAATAACTATGCAAATAACTTATAATAGTAGAATGTTAACCTTCACTTTAAAAATGAATTTGTTGCACCAGTTCTACTAGTTTTGAGTTGTGGTGAAAAAATGATAACAAAAAGAATATCCAAAAAACTCAGAACTATTTTCAAATTTCTTCTCATTCCATTCCATCCTGCTATGACTGAAAATAAATACCAAATTTATACAAAAACAAAAAATTACCCTTTTTTGGAGATTTTAGCAACTTTCTAAAATTGCTATTTCAGTAACTTTGCATCCATATCCATATAACCATGAAATTTTCCAATTATTTGAAACTTGCTAAAAATTACTAATTGTCAACTTTCTAATCTAATTTCAAGTAAAGTTAGAAAAATAATTAGAAAAAACAACTTGGTAAATCTTGAAAAAAACATTCAAACCTCATTTTGAGGCCCTAGATGATTGAAAAATGTCCCAAAAAGTGTCAAAATGATGTCCTACCAAATTTACCAATTTGATGGGATTTTTAACAAACTCTTCAAGATGCATTTTCCCACCAAATTTTAGCTCCAACGGACCCTAGGGTCAAAAGTTATGACCTCTAGATGTTCCTGCATAATATAAATACTTATCTTTTAAATCTTGGAAGTTCTCCCAAATACCACTCCAAAGAATGGATTATATATTCAATCCCCTTTCAGCAAGTGATCACTTCCACAAGGAATCCAATTCTTATTCAAAACCAACCATGTGTTTCACAAAACATCATCTCTTTTTCAAAAAACACACACACTAGTGCTTTAGAGCCATGTTCAACAAAACATACTCAACACAACGACACAAACAAGCCTGGCCAAGATAATCTTGGGCATACATTTTATGCCGAGTTGGACACATGTTGTGTGCTCCTCCAATGTGCATTGCCTATAAAATTTATAATCCTTCTCCTTCATGATTCCTTTTCTTCTTTCTCTCTTGTGTGTTCCCTTTTACATTATTTTCATGGGTTTAAATTATAACCCAAAGGGTGGTTCCAACTATAAAACCCTTTCATAAATAGTATTACAAATAACCTTTATTGTAATTTCTTGTGAAACACAATAAAAAATGAGTGTACTTATCAATAAGGTACTTTAACCTTTATTTTAACTTGAAAGTAACTCTTCCTGGTCTCAATCTTCTACATGTTGATCGTCATCTCCTTGGCCTATTTCTTCATCATAATCATCTCTTCCTGGTCTCGATCTATGATTGCCCATCATACCTGCAAGTTTTTCTACATGTCTTTGTGTATTATGCATATCCCTATGCATCTTGGCGAGGCTTCCTCTTCCACTCCCAACAATCTTCTTGCTCTAATAACAGATGATGTAACCAAACTTCACAACATAAAATTTCAAACTATTATTATTGCAAAAGAATATCTAGAAAACTTAGAACTATTTTCAAATTCCTTCTCATTCCATTCCATCTTTCTATAACTGAAAATAAATACCAAATTTATACAAAAATGAAAATTAACCTTTTTGGCAGATTTTAGCAACTTTCTAAAATTGCCATTTTTGGTAACTTTGCATCCATATCCTTATAACCATGAAAAATTCCAATTATTTGATACTAATCTAATTCCAAGTAAAGTTATAAAAATAATTAGAAAAAATAACTTGGAAAATCCTAAAAAAACATTAAAACCTCATTTTGAGGCCCTAGATAATCGAAAAAGGTCCCAATAAGTGTCAAAATGAT
Organism: Cunninghamia lanceolata; assembly: GCA_027924645.1. NCBI lineage: Eukaryota > Viridiplantae > Streptophyta > Pinopsida > Cupressales > Cupressaceae > Cunninghamia > Cunninghamia lanceolata. Next base: position 1,709,108 of record BSBN01000413.1, read on the forward strand.
GTCCTACTGTATTCACCAATTTTGTGGGATTTTTAATAAACTCTTCATGATGCATTTGCCCACCAAATTTTATCTCCAATGGACCCCCGGGTCAGAAGTTCTCTAGAAGTTCCTACATCATATAAATACTTTTCTTTTACATCTTGTAAGTTCTCCCAAATGCCACTCCAGAGAATGGATTATAGATTTAACCCCCTTTCAGCAAGTGAGCACTTCTATGAGGAATCCAATTCTTATTCAAAACCAACCATGTGTTTGACAATAATTCATCTCTTTTTCAAAAAACACACAAGTGCTTCAAAGCCATGTTCAACAAAACATGATTAACACAAGGGCACAAACAAGCCCTAGCTAGGACAATCTTAGGTGTACATTTTACTTTGACTTGGACACATGTTGTGTGCCCCTTCTCCAATGCTCACTACTTGTCTAATCTATAATCCTTCTCCTTCATGATTCCTTTTCTTCTTTCTCTCTTGTGTGTTCCCTTTTACATTATTTTCACAGGTTTAAATTATAACCGAAAAGTTGGTTCCAACTATAAAACCATTTCATAAATAGTATTACAAAATAACCTTTAATTGTAACTTCTTGTGAAACACACTCCAAAACGAGTGTACTTATGAATAAGGTTCTTTAACCTTTATTTCAACTTGAAAGTAACCTCTTTTTTCCCTTTACTTTTACATTTCTTCTTATTTTCTTCTATTTTCTTTTTCATAAATATATTTATTTATTTTTACTCTCTAAATTTTTTGTACAAACTTTATTTATTAAATTCACTTCTTCATGAAAAAGTCCCATAACAATAATAAACATAAGGATTTGATTTTGATCTTAGAAATCCCAAACTCAACACAAATGTATGAAATTTCTAGTACCACATCCTAAGAGATTGCCTCATGACATATAATGACTTTTTTGATTTGCAAACTAGATTTTATTTACCTTTTTCAACTTGCAAGTCAAATAAAACCAATTCCACACAACCCAATAGGAGAATAAGATGCAACAAATAACCATAATGTAAAGATCAAATGAAAAATCAACAATATAACATAATATATACCCTTGGAAAACCCTCAAGAGGGAAAACCCCAGCTTCCAAAGTTATCCAGACTCATATATATTATTCATCAATAAATATATTGCAATACATGCCATGAGTTTCTATGAATACCTCTAAACCATCAAGCACGTCCAATGCATCTTCCATGTGTCTAAGCATGAATCAACACATCACCTACCATGCCTCACAATATATACCTAGATGAGACAACTTAATACAATGACAACCTCTCACAAACCTCCAATCCACCTACAATGAAGTAGTCAACCCTTAGCTAAACTACTAACCATGTGCTTGATTTTATAGACCAAGCTCACACAAATACAACTTGTGGTATTGGATAAAATAATGTGTTACAAAACCATGGATACACAAAACCATTGACCCACTTTTTTATTGTTGGCACTATGTTTTTACCCAACAATTAAATAATACAAATAATATCCCAATACATTACATATAACTTTTACAAGTGGCCTCCAAATAAATATCTAATGTGGTTAAACACATCAATTAAGATGCACCACAAATAAATATTTATTTTACATGAATAAAATAATATAATATTATGCAAGGCATATAACACCTATTTCCCAATATTCTTCCCTTGTTGTATACATTGCATAAGGGTTGAATTTAATGAAATACATCATCATATGCAAACATGAAATCACATGAATCTCCAAAATGCTCTCATGCTCCAACAAGATACCTACAACAAAATCAAAGTGACCACCATCTCAAGCAAGAACTCCTCTTATCCTCCAATGCGCCACCTATGGAAGAAAAGAAACATGTCAAGGTGAAGATGCACCAATCCAAAAAACATAAGCATCAAATCCAAGTGATAACATAAGGCTCCAAGCTACTATCAAAGATAAAAACCCACATGATCAGAAATAGAACCCATAGCATATTCTAATACATCCGTCCATCCATATATCATAGGTATCAACAACATCAATGAACTCATGCCAACAACATATCCAACCCATACACTACAATCACAAGCTCCATGTATAAAACATGTCAATGAATAACACATACATCAAAGAACTCCCACTGAAGGGTAATGCCAAATCTGAAAATAGTTCCAAGACATACCAAAGCCTATCAATAAACACTCAAAGCAAGGTGTGGCTAATCATCAATCCAATGTAGTATCAAGAACAATCGTAATGATCTACACATGCATGATAAATTGCTACATACTCTCTCACAACATATCACCATAACTCTCCCAAGTCCAACCATATCAACATGATCCTCCAAGAAGTAGCCAGAAGACAAAGCGAGAAAACCTATAAATCATAATGTCCTTCTACAAACACCTGAAAGTGCTAAGCTATATAAAGTATTACCTCTACAACCCCAAATGAAAGTCCTCAACAACACGCAACTATTCAATCTCATAGATCAAATGAACATATGTATCATGTAACCAACATAGATGTAAGACTCTCTAATCAAGGTAGATCAAACTCATAACCATTCCATAACTAGGAATAAGCCCAAATACATCTCCTAAACTCCTAATAATGAACATCATAAATCAAACCATATGAAGAAGGAGATAACCATGCTAACATCCATCAAATGAACCCTCCAAAACCAATAACCATAGATGAAGATCCATATCTATGAGAAACTAAAACATAAAGAAAAATACATCTAAAAGGATGGGCAATACCTCATAGATGATAAAATGCTAAGTAGACCAAGAGTGGGGAATGAGAATGCTCCTCCAGGATACACCAAGCCACGATGACTCTCTCCAAGAACAATCTCCTCTAGCTCCATATACAGATGTAAGGCTCCTCAGTCTATATGTTGAAACCTTGAAAGAGTAACCATATCAACAAGTGTCTCTAATCAAAAGAGAACTCCAGCCTCACCTCAGTCTTAAAGTATCCATGAGCACCTTCATGATCAGTGCATTCTAAACTGCAAATGCAACATTGCACTGTCATGAAGCTCCTAAGCAAATGACTAAAGTACTCAATACCAAGAGAACCAACAAGATCACTATCACTGCTCCTACTACACATCTGCATAAGCAACAAGCCCATCATGACATCATGATCTACCCATCTCCTTCAACGAGATCACATGCAATACTACGTACATCTCGTCTCACCTATATAATTCAATAACTCCTTGGTTAATATATTGAAACCTCAAAAGACTAACCATCTCAACAAGTGTCTCTAATCAAAAGAGAACTGTAGCCTCACCTAAGTTTTAAAGTATTTAAGAGCACCTCCATGATCAATCCATGTGAAATTGCAAATGCAACATTGCAATATAATGAAGCTCCTAAGGAAATGACTAAAGTACTCAATACCAAGAGAACCAACAAGATCACTATCACTACTCCTACTGCACATCTACATAATCAAGAAGCCCATCATGACATCATGATCTAACCATCTCCTTCAAGGAGATCACATGCAATAGTGCGTACATCCTATCTCAAGAAAACATATATCATGCCAAAACTCTAATCTAGAATCAAGAATCCATCAAGACACAATATCAACATCTCTAAATGAAGCATAGACATGTCAAACTGACAAAGTATATACCAACACCTCAACCAAAGACTCAAAAAAGTCCTCCACAGAAAACAAAGATGTCAATATCTCCAATCACATGAAGATAACCATCTACTAATAATGGAAATCAATATGTTCAAGAACTCTCACTAAAACAAGAATCATAATCCAAGAGCCCCTCAAAGACACCCACAATCACTATAGAAGATCATCCATCACAAATGATGAATCCACATTGCTACCAAAGCTCCCACTGAATCGTGATACTGAGCTATCCATGACAACAAAGTAACAATCTCCTAAATGAAGATTATCAATGGCCCCAAACCAATCAACGAATCCCCTGTAACATCAACATATCCTGAATGGTCAAGTAAACCATAATCAAAACCAAGAAGATAAAATAATCATAATCAAAAGCTCACATAAAATCAACATGCTTCTTGTCTACCAAAAAATAGATGTGAGACTTTTTGTGTCAATACTTGTTAGATAATGGGATTTAATATATTTGATGAAGGGGGTAAATCATAAAAAACATAACAACAAAAATTGCACATAGAAAATAGAACTTTCTTTTATTGATTTGCACAACTCATTACATTACATAAGCTCAATTACAATCGGAGGAATCAATCCTCTATAGGCTGCAACACACTATAGCTACCATCACTAGGCTTTAGAATCTTCTGCCCTCTGTAATCCCAAATCAACTAGGGTTTCTATTTTCCTACATATTATTGGCTCTACACTTGCCCCCTTAACTCTACTACCACCCAGGGTTCCCAAAATAGTCATAAATAGCACTTTTTGGCAGCCTCCAACTAAATTTCAAAATTTGCAACTCCCTCCAAAAGTAGGTCAACTTTTGGGAAGCATAACTTTTGATTAGGGTGTCCGATTGATGAACCGTTTTAAGCACTAGAAAGCTCATGATGTGAACTATCACACCAAAAATTCATAAATGGATTTTTGTCAACTTTTTGGGATGTTATGGGATGTTTTAGTGCCTCATATCTCATTTTAAAAAATTTCAGGGGCTTTTCAAAAGACAAAAACTTTAATATCTTTCAGCTCACAAATGATCTTTGCCTGATTCCTTCACCTAAGGTCTTATATTTCTGTTATGTAACTTTATGTAAGTTTTCACTTCACTCCATGTCCAAATCCAAACTTTCCTAAAATGGCAGGTAACCTTTCCAAAACTGGCATTTTGCTATTTTTAGCAATTTGAAAAAAAATGAAAGTCCTACATCATTATTTAAGAGATTATAGAACCAAAAACACTAATTATGGAAAGAAATGAAAACATCTACAATAATTTTGAATTAACTTATTTTTGGGTGATGCAAGATTGCCCTTACACCACTAGATGCTACTACATCAATACTCTTTTAATGCATGATGAATATCAAAACATGCATGTGGCAGGATTAACCACTATTATGATAAGGAACAAGTTATGGTCAATTACTATCCAATATTTCATGTTGATATCTTGTGTAGAGATTTACTTCACCATGTAGTACTATGATTTAGTATTTAAATTAAAATTGTTATGTTTCATCTTATGAATATCTACTATAGGTATGCTAAGTTGAAGGGAAGTTGTTATTGATGAATTAATTGATGGTATTTGTTGTTACTTCAGCTATTATTCTTTTGACAATAACTGACGTTTGAACAAGTTTGTAGGTATTGGTTAGCTAGTGGATACAGGTAAAGCACATGGGGGCTTTATTGTAAATCACTAATTGAGCTGACTTAGTCTATTTGAAGAGACTTAGGTCCGTTGTGTTATAAAACCTATGTCAATTGTGTAATGTGTGGTGTAAAATCTATGTCAGTTGTGTGTTGGGTGGCATAAAATCCATGTTAGTTGTAAAGTCTATGTTGTTCGTGTGTTGTGCATGATGTGTTGCTTATCATTAATTCTTCTCTTCTTTTTTTAGGTTTTAAAAATGATTTTATGAGCGCAATTATTTTAGATCATTAGAACCTTGTCATAATGCTAAGGTCTAGGAACCTTTTGGGGGGCATACTTAATAAAATTAATTAATTTTTGAAAATTTTTAATTTTGTCTCAAAAAAGGTGACAAAAATTAGAGTTCATAATTATAAATTGGAGTGCAAAATTATGTGTTAAGACCTAGAAGGAAGGATAAGTTGAACTATCATCTATAAACATGTGTCTACCTTTCAAAAAGAGAAGTGTATAAGAGTATTTAGTGCCATTTTTATGAGAAATGAAGGGGATTTTTTTATCCATGACAAGTTATGGTATTATTTTTCCTGCATTATCACCTATTGTATTATTTTTCCTCCATCAACACCCATTTTATTTGTTGGAAGCATGGCAGACAACTGAGATGGGGGGTTAATTAATTGTCACAAAACTTTAAAACTTTCTATAGTTAATTCTTCCTTTTACTATTAACAATAGATCAATAATTTAACTATGTAAACATGAATCATAAACATATGAACAACAACATAATAACACACTTGACACCAAGATTTTTAATGTGGAAACCCAATTAAGGGAAAAACCATGGTGGGGGTTAACCCACAAAAGCTGATAATCTATTAAAAGTATTTTACAAATGGGAATGCACATGCATTCAAGCTCACTGCCTATAGGAATGATTACAAGAGGATAACAAAGATCTTGAACTGATGAGTAGCATCTACTAATGCATGAATTTAGTTCTAGTTAACTACAAAATACCGATCTTACACATTTCATCTTTACTCTACCCTCTTTATTGTTTTGCCTTCATCCGCACCTTAGATCTCTTCTCTTTTCATATTTAATCCATCATCACAACACATACACTTCAACACACTTGAATCATTCACCTATATATATCCACATAAAGAAATTCAATCATCTTTCTAGTCAGCAACAAGACTTAGAACATTTTTCATATCAATGTTCTATCAGCTGAATCCATACTTACACGTTAGTGCAGATCATAAATTCAAGCATACAAATCACCAATCATGTGATCCAATATCACTGTGTTAGGGATAGCTGATAGAAGATATCAATTAAATGCAAATAAATATTAAACAAAGGAATGATAAATACATAGAAATAAAAAATAATGAGAGATAGTTTGTGGTATTTCTTGTTGCTATTTCAAAGCATGAGGAACCATTGGATCATCACTATTTGGAGTATCACTAGCACCACATAATCCTTTTCTTTCTTCTCATGCTACTGCAACTAATCTTTGTCAACACCTTCTGATTGAATATAACATCCCTACTTCTCATAATTTTTTTATTTTCAAAATCTCAAAGCCTATAACCAAATTCATCAATGCCATATCCAATGAAGGTACACTTTTTTGATTTTGCATCCAGCTTGGTTCTATTTTTAGAATCTACATGTAGAAATGCTTTACATCCAAAGGTTTGGAGAAAAGAATAATTCGCCTTCTTACCTGTCCATGCTTCCTCTAGAATACCACAGCCTCTACCCACATGTTTAAAGGCAGCCCAACATGCAATCTCATAGTCCTTGCACGCTCCATTATTGTCCTATTCATGCACTCGGCCACTCCATTTTTTTTGTGGAGTCCTTGGAACCATTTTCTGCCTATGAATTCCATTAAAGGAACAATAATTTTCTAATTCTTTGTTTCAATACTCACCACCATTATCAGATCTAAGACATTTTAATCTTTTACCTGTCTCATTCAACCAAGCTTCTCCATTTCTTAAATGTTTCAAATACATCAGATTTCTACCTGAGGAAATAAATCCAAACCTTCCTAGTTGCATCATCTATGAATGTAACACAATACCGAGCCACTAAGAGAACATACCTGAGTCAGTCCACATACATCTGTATGCACAAACTCCAACTTTCTATCTTTCTTTTGCTTCTCATCTTTGTGAAAACTGACTCTCTTTTATTTTCCATACACACAACTTTCACAAGAATCCATATTAATACATTTTAGACCTGGTAAAACTTTCTTAGAACAAAGTACCTTCATGCCTTTTTTACTTATATGCCCAACTATGTTATGCCACAGTCTTGTCTCAGAACCTGCAGCAACTATTTTAGTCTCTTACTATGAACTTGTAGTAACTATTCTCGAACTTGTTTAGTTTTTATTTGCAACAACTAAAGTAGAAGGAACAGTATGACCTATAAAAAGATATAAGGTTCTTACTTTCACACCTTTTGCTACTACTAAGGCACCTCTTGTAACCTTCCAATTTTTATCATTGAAAGTAACTATGCAACCTTCATCAGCTAGTTGCCCTGCTGAAATTAAATTCCTACTCAGCCTTGGAATGTGCCTTACCTCTTGTAGTAGCCAATGATTCCCATTCTACAACTTAATCTTGATTCTTCCATTTCTAACAATCTAATAGGGTTCATTATCTCCTAAATAAAGCATCCCAAAATCCCCTTGGACATAATCAAGAAAATAACTTCTATGGGGCGTAGCATGAATGAGGCCCCTGAATCTAAACCCCATAAATCATCAACATTATCTAGGAAAAGAATCAAAGCATCATCTTCATATTTATTACTTACAACATTTGCCTCCTTATTGCCTTTTTATTTGTCTCCTTTATTTTCTAAGACAAGCAATCTTTCTTCATATGACCTAGTTTCCTATAGTACCAGCAATCCTTCTGTCCTTGAGTTCGGGACTTCTTGTCCTTTGATTTTCCTCATGACTTCCCATGACCTCCAGAACCTTTTGCTCCTCCTTTGATCTACCCCTACTTTCTACATTCAAAACAATACTCGATGTGTACCCTCATGTTCTTTTCCATCACATTTCCTCACTGAGGATACCACCAGTTCAACATCATCAAATTTCAAAGTGTTTGAACGAGAGAGAGAGAGTTACTTATAGCCATTACCAAGCTATTCCAGCTTTCTGGCAAAGAACATAAAACCAACAGAGCCCTCACCTCTTCATCAAATATCACTTTTACAGAAGTTAACTGACTGATAGTCATATTAAACTCATTTAAATGATCTATCATAGATCCACCTTCAATCATTTTCAGATTAAACAAACACTTCATGATAAATACCTTGTTTGAGGCTAAGGGTTTTTTATACAATTTAGCCAAATCTTTCATCAATTCACTTGTTGTCTTCGCTTATGTTATATTGAATGCCATAGATGGTGCCAAGCACAACTAAATGGCTCCCAGTGCCTTTCTGTCTAGAAGATCCCAATCCTCATCCATCATTCCTGCTAGTTTCTTGGATACTCCTTCCAATGGCCTCCATAAATCCTTCTGCTAGAAGTAATCCTCCATTTGCATCTTCCATGACTGATAGTTCCTCCCATTAAATTTATTGACCTTCAATTTACCCTCATCTTCCACTACTCCCACTTAACCGTGAGACTCCCACTCAACTGTGAGACGTTCCTGCAGATGATAATCAAACACAACTTGCTCTGATACCACTTGTTAGGGTTAGTTAGCAGAAGATATCAATTAAATACAAATAAAGATTAAAAAGAGGAATGAGAAATACACAGAAATCAAAAAAATAGTGAGCAACAATTTTAATGTGGTTCACCCAAACTTAGGCTACATCCACCAATAGAGAGTCCAATATTATTATCCAATAAATCAAAACTTATTACAACTAGCAATCCTTGCAACTCAATACCGCTACAAAATGCTACAATACAATATCCATGAAAGCCCTAATCGTTAGTCATTTTTATCAATCTTTTTGTCAGTTACAAAAATAGGGTTTTTTTTATGTTGGCCAATTTTTATGGCACTACCCCTATACCCTGTAATGGGCACCACCCCTTGACCTCGTAGGAATTTGGGGGGAAACCGCACCGATAAAAGTGGCGTAGATTTAACCTCCAAGTCTAAATAGGCTCCATTTAACAACACACTGATCATCACAAATTATCCAAACAACAACTTTTTCTCATCCAGATAAAGGTCTGATGCTCTATTAGCCTGTTCTTCTTCTATCAATTCTGACCCACTAGAACTCGATACTCAGATGCTCATAACTTTCTCATTTTTTCACTGGAGGCCAGATCTTTTGATTAAGGCTCTAGTGACAACCCTTATCTCTCACCTAGATTCACAACATACTGTGACTCACCACCGGAGAGATCTAGACCAAGTTACTGGACATTGTCACACACACTATTCTTGACTTCCTAGGCTTAGACAAATCTTCAATCTAATTTCTGGTATGGGCAAATTATGCAATGTGGATGTTTAGGATAGACTTAGTTGCCATCAATGAAAACACCTATCATGCAAAGTAGTGTCTCTTGCCAACAATCTCCCCCTTTGGCATTGATGGCATCACTTAGTGAAAAATGACTAAGTGTCAGAATAACTCCCCCTTTGCTTGTGCTTCATACTATTGTTCACACCACTTTCTGATGCTCCCCCTTTGTTGGATTCCTCATTTTTCACTTCTCTTTACTCAAGTGGGATTTGCAATCACTAATTAGGAAAAAATTCTACATATAAGGCCACATATGTCCAAATAGTCCATATGTTATATTTACATATACTTAAGGATATCTGCAAAAGTACTCTTTAACTATACAAATTCAGTGGCCCAACTTCTCTTCATACCATCTAAGATTGAAATGTTTCCACACAGTAGAAATGCATATGCTTCTGCTTTCCTTAGATCTGAGGGATCAGTTGCCCGAGCAGTACTTTGAGCCTCTGACAAGGTATTAAACATTTTTTCCAACATAGGGGTAATCAATCCCCAGAGCTCACCCATTCTTTCTGCAATGTTCTTCTTTTCTTTGATAAGCTTCTTTATTTCATTTGTTAGGCTAATTACTTGACATTCTTGGCTCTCCAGAGATACTATTAAAGGATCAAAACTTTGAGATGGGTCTATGATGAAGGGGGTAAATCACAAAACACACAACAACAAAAATTGAACACAGAAAATAGAACTTTCTTTTATTGATCTGGGCAACTCATTACATTACAGAAGCTTAATTACAATAAGAGGAATCAATCCTCCATAAGTTGCAACACACTATAGCTTCCTGTCACAAGACTCTAGAATCACATGCCTTCTGTAACCCCAAATTAGCTAGGGTTTTTGTTTTCCTGCCTATTCTTGACTCGATGCTTGCCCCCTTAACTCTACTACTGCCCAGGGTTCCAAAAAATGGTTATTAATAGCCTTTTTGGTGAGCAACAACCTAATTTTGAAATTTGCATCTCTCTCCAAATATAGGTCAACTTCCGGGAGCCACAACTTTTGATCCGGGAGTTCGATTGATGAACCGTTTTATGTGTCAAAAATCTTGCGGAGTGCTCTACGTGCTAAGAACTAGCTTTGCCAGTTCTAGCCATTTTTTGGCCCGTACAGGGCCATTTAGTGCCTCAAACTTGAATTTGAATAATTTTTAGGTTTTTTTAGGAAACAGAAACTTTAATAACTTTCAGCTCGCAAATGATTTTCGTGTGATTCCTTCACCAAAGGTCTTATATTTATGTTATGTAACTTCCTATAAATTTTGACTTTAATCTATGCCCAAATGCAAACTTTCTAAAAATAGCAGGTTACTATTTTTAGTAGTTTGGAAAAATTGAAAGTTCTACATCATTATTCAGGGGATTATGGAACCAGAACCACAAATTTTGAAAAGAAATGGAAAGAACAACAACAATTTTGAAACACATCTTTTTTTGGGTGATGCAAGATTGCCCTTACACCACTGGATGCTCTTGCATCTGTCTAGCAATTTTTTCTCCTCCTTTATCTTTTTCTTAATATCCTCTACTATTTTGGGCCATGATAAACAAAACTTATATACATCACCACCATCCTTAAGAGCATTTTCAATACTCTTTATACAAAATATCATGTGTTTTTCTATCATTATTTATAAGGCCTTTTAGTTCATTAAACCCTTATCTAAAAATTCTTTCCAAACCTTTACTTTGCCTAACTTCTCAAAAGACTCAAAATGTGTATTTATAGAATTCACAAGATTTTTCAAATTACCAGAAGGAGAATCAAATGGATTTTTCTGATATGTGGGCATGATTTTCTCTAGTATTTCAGATGTTGGGCCTATCAACTACTATCTTCTATGTGAGACTTCAGTATTATCTCCCATGCCTTGGCATGTGTAAATGATGATATCTTAGCATTTGGACTAGAGAGAGAGTGTCCAAATGATTGGTCCTTGTATCAATTCTGGCTCATCTAACTCTAGCATCTCCTTGTTGAGAAAACTCTACACTGCATCCACAATGTATCTTGCCACACTTTCTATTTCAGTTTCCTTTCCTTGTGCTTTGTCAGTGGTAGCAACTGGATTGTCTTTCTTTAGTGTATTAGCACCATCTCCTTCTACTAGTTCTTCTTTTCCCTTTGCTTCTTCCTCTTCCTTCTCTTTCTCTTTTTCTTCTTCTTTCTCTTGGTCTTTTTTAGAGTCATCAGTAGCAAGAGGATTCGGAGAAACATCTTCATGGCCAACATTTACTTCTTCTATCAATACTTCCTCTTCTTCTTTTTGCACTTCCTCTTCTAGAATAGAGGAGTCTAGAGTTTAAGTCTGTTACTTATTCTTCTTTAATCCTTTGATGTCCATGTCTAAGGACTCAATCTCTACATTTACCTCCTCTACAATAATAAAATTGTGCTTTTTCAAAGCACTTAGGAGAATCTCTTTGGTTTCCTTTGCAATATTGTCTATGTCCCCAAGAATAATCTTATTCATTCTTGTGTTATTGCTTAACTGATCCTTGGCTTCTTTGAATATCAAATTCATTTTCTTCAGAGTAATTTGGGGGCATAATTGTATTAATATTTGATCTCAGATATCAAGATCCTTGCTTTTTGCATTCTCTTTTCTCAGTTCCAAAATTTCTTTAAGGCTTTTTGGTATCAATGAACATATCTCAATAAGAGCCTTGTTGTAGATATCCAAATATCTTACATTGCTTCCTCAAGTACTCTTTTGTTAGCATCACTATAGTCATCATAGAATTCTATCATTGGAGCCAAGTTTCCATCTACAATAACTAATATAATGATGTCACCTACTAAAACAGTAGGCATCTCCACATATTCCTCTATCTTTTGCCTCTTGCTTTCCCTTTGTCTTCCAGAGGGCATCCCCTTGAATATCTTGGCTACTTTTGTGCTTGTGGCCTTTAGTTCTTTGATCTCAATGTCAGAATCTATATCTTCTTCTTCTCTTGTGCTTTCATAGGTCTGGGATGCTTTTGTTTTCTTCCTTTTCTTCTTTTTTTCCAGATAATTTTGCTTCCAATTTTGTAGTCTTAGGAGGAACAGGAGCAGTAGTAGAACTCCTAGTTATTCTTGTTTTGGTAGAAGTCTCTATTGGAGCACCTCCTTGTTTCTTTTCTTGCTTTTCTTTCTCAAATTTCTCTAACCTCTCCCTGTCTGCCCTCACTACTTCTTTTTTTATACCTATGCACTCCGCATATACTTCAACTTTCTTATACACTTTTATTTTTGTTTTTGGTTGTTAGAGTTCAACATGGATCTTTATGCTCAATTCTTCAAAAGTGCCAAACCTTTCTACCTCAGTGTCCTTAGGTTGGTTCAACAAATGTTGAGCATACAACTCCAATACATCTTCCTCAATCTCATATCCCACGAGTATAATCCATACAATCCTTGGTTCCATTGCCTCCATCAAACACTGATCTAGGTTTACTATGAACCAGATTGTATCCTTATACATTTCAACTACTATTTTGGGGATCCTTTCCCTAGAGTGCATCATGTTCTGAAAGTTCTTAAAATATCCCTAGAGTGCAGTTCTTTGGGCTTTTGCATCACCAAGGTTATACAAATAGTTTCTAATCTGTTGAGCTGCAGGTTTATCATTTGTCAAGACTAAGCCTCCTAATTATAGTAATTAATTAATAAAATAGAAGAATAAGCATATGACCAATGCACCATATTTGATGGAGTTCTTCTTGTCTTTCTTGATCTTTTGCAAATTCTCCATCAGTTGCTTCAACAATAGCTGACATAAATCATAATCTACATTCTCCTTTAGCATCTGATATGCAGCATAGATGGTTGTTCCAGAGATTGAATTCTGCCTGTTGGAGTGGTAAATATTATAACCAATTACCATTGAGGCAAACTTGACATCAGGATCAGTGATGTCATTGATGGTCATAGCTCTCTTGTCATACTTCGATCTAGTGACTTCAGTTATAGTTTGATTCTTCACTGACTTTAATGCAAGTAGTCCACCAGTTGAGTGTAATCCAGTCATAGCCCTAATAGCATCCTTGGTGATATTAAAAGGTTTCATTAGCCATATGAAGTTATCATGTATTCTCCTCAATATATATCAGACCCATTCATCCTCTTTAAAGGTTAGAAAATGAATGACTTGTGCAAAATGTTTATCTTCCAATGCCTTGAACTTAGGTTTGATGTCATAATTCTCATTCCTTAGATGGTTGTGAAATATATCCAATAGTTTTAAGTTCCCAAATTCCTCAATGCTTGTGTGTATATAAACGCTAATATCTTTCACACGTAGAACTCTGTGCAGAACTTAGGAAAAAGAACCTAATAGATCAACTTCTATAGACTTGTGTGGATGTTTCTTGAATTTTGGATGGGTCATCTCAATAACATTTACAACCAATGGAGTAGCCATCTTCAACAATGAAATTCGAAAGGCTTTATAGAAAAATACCACTTTCGTGGTTTAGGGTTTCGCCTTGAGTTGTCAGATGCGATTCTTGTTGAATTTGATCTTCACCCTTTGGTTTTCTTCAAGTTCTTTCTCACAGTTCACTCCTCTTCTTTATTCTTGAAAGCAAAGTGTTTCAAATGATGAATGAGAGACCTTTTATGCTTTTGTAGAACCTAATTCTTCATTGCAATAAATGCGGTGCCCTAAGTCATCCAGTTACCTAGTTTAGAAGTAGCTTCTCCTGAATCACTCTGTAAATCCTCTTAATATACACTATTTTTCCATGTGTCCATAAGCATTGCAAGTAAAGTAGTAACCATTGAAAGAGTTGCCATTTTGTCTAGAGTTATTCTTTATCATACTTCTGCATTCATTTGATCTATAACCATACCTCTTACACTTGAACCATTGAGCAAAGAAGGGTAGACCATTTTGATTTACTCTGCTTTTGCACTGAGTAGCTCTATGACCAATTTTTTTGCAATTAAAACAATTTCCATTGAATGATGGATATCTTTGAGCATTAGGTTGTCTTATTGGAGGTCTTCTAGGTCTATTTTTCCCATTCCCTAGTTGAAAATTTCTTTGTTTAGATCTGAAACTTTCACCTTTCTCATATCCAAGACCATGCTTGTCATCATCCTTTTTCTGTCCTTCAAGCAGTGCTTCAAGTTTAGCTAAGCTTATCTTGAACTTCTCCTTGTCTTCATTTACAACTTCTAGGTCATGTTTGAGAATAACAATTTTCCTTTCAAGTTCTCTTTCATTGTCTCTACTTTTCTGTAGATTAGATTCTAGAAGGCTAGCTATTTTATGCAATCTATAGCATTCTTCAGTTCTTTCTTTTAGATTTTGATTCAGATCTTCTTCAATTTTCTTTCTATCTTCATTTTCTTTGGTTAGCCTCATCACCCTAGATTCCATCTCATGTTTTAGGACAATAATTTCTTTGGCTAACTTCTCACATTCATTTGTCTTTTCTTTTAGAGCCTTATCCTTGTTGTTGTTTTCATAATGATTTCCTAGTTGAAGAGATTATTCCTTTTTAGATTTGCTCAATTTCTCTTTTAGAATCTCAATGAAGTCTTCAGCATTTTTAAGGTTCTCTTGCAGATCTTGGACTTCTACTCTAGATTGCTCAAGATCTTCTAGAGCAAGATTAAGTTGCCCTTGGAGGTTATATTCATCGATTTTACAACCTTCCAAGATCTTCCTCAAGATGTTAAACTTTTTCAAATGAACATTGCTCTAATACCAATTGTTGGAATTATGGTAGACAAGTGAGAGGGGGGGTGAATCAATTGTCACAAAACTTTAAAACTTTCTATAGTTAATTCTTCCTTTTACTATTAATAATAGATCAATAATTTAACTATGAAAACATGAATCATAAACATATGAGCATAAACATAATAACACACATGACATGAAGATTTTTAATGTGGAAACCTGGTTAAGGGAAAAACTAAGGTGGGGGTTAACCCTTAAAAATTGATACTCTGTTAAAAGTATTTTACAAATGGGAATGCACATGCATTTGGGTTCACGACTCAATTGAGGCTCACTGCCTACAAGAATGATTACAAGAGGATAACAAAGATCTTGAACTGATGAGTAGCATCTACTAATGCATGAATTGAGTTCTGATTAAGTACAAAATACTGATCTTACACATTTCATCTTTACTCTGCCTTATTTATTGTTCGACCTTCATCTGCACCTTAGATCTTAACTCTTTTCATATTTAATCCATCATATCAACACACACCTCATCACACTTGAATCAATCACCTATATATATTTGCATCAAGAAATTCAATCATCTTTCTAGTTGGCAATAGGAGGAATTGGAACATTTTTCATATCACTATTCTGTTAGTTGAATCCATACTCACATGTTAGTGTGGATCATAAACTCAAGCATCTAAGTCACCAATTATGTTGGACAATATCACTAATCATCACAAATTATCCCAACAACCACTTTTTCTCATTTGGATAAAGGTCTAATGCTCTGTCGGGTTTTTCTTCTTCTTTCAATTCTGACTCACTAGAACATGATACTCAAATGCTCATAACATTCTCATCCTTTGTCACCAGAGGCCAAATCTCTAGATTAAGGTTGTACTGACAACCCTTATCACTCACCCAGATATGTAACATACTGTGATTCACCACCGGAGAGATCTGGACCAAGTTACCAGACCATGTCACATGCTCTATTCTTGACTTCACGGACTTAGACAAATCTTCAATCTAATTGCCGGTATGGGCTATTTATGCAATGTAGATGTGTAGGATAGACTTAGTTGCCATCAATGACAAAAACTGTCATACGAAGCAGTGTCTCTTGCCAACAGTATTATGTTTTCTCCATCATTACCTACCTTAATACTTCAATGAACTAGCAGGGTATAGCTTCTAACTAGAATGTTTAGTTGATAAAAAAAAAAGTAAATAGAGGAGAAGGATATGCATTTAGATTTAACTAGCCCTCTACAAATTCTGTAAAGTAGACAAGGTAGGCATCAATCTATGTTTATATAAAAAATATATATATCATAAGTTTTCAAAGATAAATTATTGATGGTTTACAAAATATGTTTGGAAAATAAAGCACTTGTTCTATTGGGATTCCTGTGTTGTTGTTGTGTAAATATGTTTGTGTAGAAATGGTATAATGTGCTAAAGAAATGGTGATATGTGTTGTGTAGTCTTGTGTATTGTGTAGTTTGTATATATAAAGAAAAAAACTATGTGAGGATTGTGAATTGTCAAATTGGATGAATGAGCTCTCTAATAGAAAAGGGTTGTGTAATTAAATTGTGAAGCTAAGTTGTGTAGACACCTGTGTTATTTTCTCCCTAATCCTCATGTGTTTACCCCTAGCATGGGGGTGGACCGTTCCTATCCTAGGTAGGGAGGTGAGCATCCCACTGGCTGTATCCAAGAGTTTTACCCCTTGTGCAAGATTATAGTAAACTAAAGTGCGGAGTTTATCTAAGTAAACAATTGTAGAAGGAATGCCTACAAATGGAAAATAAACCATGATTTTTTTCTTAATATTAGTAGGGGGCTTATGCCCATGAAGATAAACATTGGAAATGTGTAAAACATTCAATTACTATTATGTAGTAGTTACAAATCTTGTGGTTAACTAGTTCCATTTAGAAGGTACAATGTTCAGTAAATTTACTTTATGTGAAGAGAAAATAGCAAAAAATAAATGTCCTTTCTATCAAAAAATTTCTATTTCATGCTTATGATTAAAAGAGAAATAAAAAAGGTTAAACTTGTTCACTTCTACAGTGATCATGCATACCTTTAATCCTAAAGATGAAATGTATGTGATAGGTTTCCAGACCTGTAGAGTTAAATTTCTAGAGAAATAAATAGAATTACAGCAGGCACGGTCGCTGGGGATAGTGGCGTTCCTCCATGAAAGAGATTCAACTCTGGTAGGATATTAAGTGGTGTTGGCCGCTTATAGCCTCCCTCACCTGAAGCCTCTAATTTCTCAGCGACCCTCAAATGAATAATAACAAAAATAAAAGGAGAGAAACAAATAACTTTAAGGAAAACCCTTATCTATACCCATGGCTGACAAACATTACTCAATTCGTCATCCTTATCTTTGTAATTTTCTCTCATTCTCGTATGGATTCTCCACTATAGCATAAAATAAAGAAATGAAGAGAAATTACTCTCTTGATAGATACAACTAAATGAGTAGGTACAGCTGCCAGAAAAATAATAATTTATTTATGTAAATTATATAAAAAAAGGGAATAATAGATAGAGAAACGGAAGTTCTCAACTTAGGCTTCCCTTCTCAATGGCAATGCCAGAGGAATTTGGGTAACTCCTGCTGTAGGTGAGCGATTTAGCCAAAAACTAGGGCGTGGCTCCAAGAGAACATCCCTTACTAATACCCTTATAAATCATCAAATTGGATCCATCTAGCTGTCAGTAGAAGATGGATCCTAGCCTGCAAACAAAGGAGATAAAAAAAGATCAGAACAACTCTCTCAAATAAAATTATAAGAATTTCAACGTTTTAAAAGAAAATAATTTTACTCAAAGGAGGAGGGGTCTACAAAGGTAAACAAAAGGCTAGAGATAAGCACATGCACCTTATCTTGAACCTCATCCCTTTTCTTAGCTGCCACACTACTAGAGAGGCATTGGAGATGTTTTGGAGTTGTTTTGTGAAAAGAATAAGATGTTTTAGGGTATTGGAAACATTAGGGTTAGGTATACTACATGCTACCTCTTAGTTCAAAAAGAAATTTATTTTTTTCGCTGAGGATGAAGTTACTCGGGCGTCCTTTGGAAGACATATGATATTTCTTGTGATTTTTTATTCTTGTGGCCTATCAATGTAATAATGTTTATTGATTTTTTTTTTTACCCTTGTTGCCTATATTAAGCTGATAGGCTATTATATGAGAACGCCAAAATAAAGAAAAAATAATATAAACACTAGAAATTTTTTTAACTTGGTGTTGTTCCTATTGGCGTATCTAATTACTATTATATAAATATAGTCTATATTAAAAGAGACATGATGAATATTCCAAGAAGGTAGTTTTCATAAAGTTAAATGAGTACAATGGGAATTTATAAATGATCAAATATGCAATCTTAATAGAAATGTGAATATAGTTTGTAAAATATATTTATAATATATAAACACTAGTAAAATTTTCTAAACTCTTGGATAGTTCCTATCGGCGTATCTCTTAATATTTCTAACTAAACAGTAGGATATCATTTTTTTTTATTGTAATTATGGTTAATTACCCAAAATCTAAAAAGGAAATTATTGCTCTTCTATTAATTATATTATATTATCCTCTAAGATAATAATTACTTAGTCCATTAACTATTAATGTAGTATGAAATATTGTTATTGAGAGAACTGAAAACAAATAATTACCCATATGATGTCATTAGTAAATTAGAAATGAATGATTTTCTGATAAAATATAATTTATAATGTACAAATTTAATATAAAACATTAAATGTCCATAATATATTATTACTAGTATAGATAATTTAAATACATCCATCTAAAAATGTTTAGAGGTGCTTATATTAAATTTGTTATTTAGAATGGATAAGAACCTCAAATGATAAATCTCCACATCTTTTACATAGATTCATTTAGCATAAAAAAAACATAGAACTATTCTTTAATTCAGTAAAGAGTAAAAGATGTCTTTTGGTGCCTATGTGAAATTTGTTATTTAGAATGGATAAGAACCTCAAATGCTATCTATCCATATCTTTTAGGTAGATTTATTTAACATAAAAATGACATAAGAACTATTTTTTAATTCATTACCAATTATTAAGTATATTTATTAAACTTAGGTGGTGTTTTCACAATATATTAAATTATCTATGTTTTATCAAGATTCAACTACATAGTTTTACAATCAATTTTTACCAACATACTTGAATTTAATTAAGTGAATTCAAAATAGTACTATGTATTTTTTTATCTTAAAAAATTATCTGAAAGATGTGGAGAGATATCATTTGAGGTTCTTATCCATTCTAAATAAATAACAAATTTAATATAGGCATATCCAAGCATCTTTTACATAGATGTATTTAAGATATCTACACTAGTAATAATGTATTATGAACATTTAATGTTTTTATAATAAACTAGTACATTGCATTTGGTTAATGTTTAATTAAATACTCTCTTGTCATTGGTTTAATTAAGTGAATTCAAAAATAGTACTATGTATTTTTTTATGTTAAAAAATTTATCTAAAAGATGTGGAGAGATATCATTTGAGGTTCTTATCCATTCTAAATAAATAACAAATTTAATATAGGTATATCCAAACATCTTTTACATAGATGTATTTAAGATATCTATACTAGTAATAATGTATTATGGACATTTAATGTTTTTATAATAAACTAACTATACATTGTATTTGGTTAATGTTTAATTAAATACCATCTTGTCATTGGTTTATTTTGGATAGAATAATTACTAGATAATAAAAACTCATTGGTTAGTCTGCCACTCCCTTTCCGTAAGCCAATATTATCATCATTATTGTAATGGATGGGCATTAATCACCCTTATCTTATCTGGTAAAAGTTTTTTTCAATTACATTAAAGAAAAAATATTTTTCAAATATGTTTTGTTATAATATTTGTATCTATACAATAGCAATAAATAAATATTTTTTAATTAGAAAAACTATTTCAGTTCTCATTGGTTACAAAAAAAAAATATTAATAACTAGTTAAGAATAGGCCTGGCCTATAGTTCGTTGGTAAAAACTAATAAAAAAATAGATCGAAACTATTTTCATAAATAGGGCACATAACTTTTTAATAAAGCTTACCTCCAATAAGAATTTAAAGATTTAAAACAAATAGTAAACCGATGATTTTAAAGAAAGTTTTAAAAACTATCACTACAAAAAGAACAACTTGCTTTATTTGTTTAAATTGTACCCATTTCTCTTATAAAAAAAAAAATCTTTCTTCTTTATTATTAAGATTATTTTATTTGTGCATGAAGAAGAATATGAATAGGAAAGAAATCAAAATTTTCATACAGAAGTTTAAAATAGATTTCTTTATTATTCGTGAATTTATAATTAAAAAAATGTTCTTTTTAAATTAATTAATTCTTAAATCATAATTTAAAGAAATTTAAATGATCTCTAGACATGCAAGTGATAGTGAGCAAGAACAATATTTTTTAGTTTTTAATGTTCTGTGTGGTTTGTTGTCTCTACAGGTATGAAGAAAAGACATAAATTTGATTCCATAAATGGAGACTAATAATTTTCCAAAGAATACATGGAGAAGGTATATTTATTTCATATAAATAGGATTTTTTTCATTCACCCTTGTTTTGAATTGTATATATATATATAAGTATTTATGTTGATTACCTATTGAAAAAAAATATTTACAACAAGGTCTAACTTTAAAGAAATTTAAATGATTTCTAGACATGCCAATAGCAGTGAGTAATTGTCTTAACAGGTATGAAGAAAAGAGATAAATAATAACATATGTGTGTGTGTGTATATATATATACTGACAATTTTTTTAAAAGTAGTAACCATCAAAAACACCCATTTTTGGGTTTCAAGGGTTAAGTCTAAATAGTCCTAATGACAATAGCTAGATCTCAGACAATAACATTTAGATTCCATGCTTTCACACAATGCTCAAATATTTCAACTGTGTTTGTAAGAAACTTATAAATCTTTTTGGATTCACACACTTTCAGCTTAGTTTTATCTTTCAAATATAGCTTTTCCAACTAATCCTCCTCATTTAACAATTGGGGTTGAAATTGATTTCTTGAAAATGTTGCAAGTAGAATTGAGTATGTCCTCTTTTGGCTATCTCTTAACCCAAACTCTATTGTGCCATTCTAAGTTCCATAAACTATTGTGGCCTCATGGGTTATTAAAACCTCTCATTTCATTTCATTTCCTTATCACATGCCCATTACGTCATAGTTAAATGAATCTGAGAAAGACCATCAAATAGATTTTAATTCTTATTTTAAATTTATTTGAAAGTACATATATATACACATATAGTTATACAATTAAATATTAAGAAAAATAATAATAAAAAAAATAAAGATTAATTAAATTGATGTTGGCCCTACCCATAGCATGGGGTTGTCGGGATTCCCATGGCTTGTGGGAAGGTGTGGGAACACATCCCACCATTGGCGGTGGCCTCTATGTTCTAAAACTAAAAAAATAGTTTTAAAATTAATAATAATAAAAAATAAGGATAAATTAAATTGATGTTGGCCCTGCCCATGTCATGGGGCCATGGGGATTCCCATGGCCTATGGGAAAACCTGGGAACACATCCCACCATTGGCAGTTGCCTCTATGTTCTAAAACCAAAAAAGTGTTTTTCTTATTTGATTTATTATTTTTCAATCTTCTGAATTTTGTCACGGTAAATCTTTTTATTTAATGTTAGAGGTATGAATTAAAATCTATTTGATGTTCTTTCTCAACTTCCTTTAATAGTGAGGTAATGGGCATGTGATAAGGAAATGAAATGAAATGAATGGTTTTAATAACCTATGAGGCCACAATAGTTTATGGAACCTATAATTGCACAATAGAGTTTGGGTTAAGAGATAGCCAAAAGAGGACATACTCAGTTCTACATGCAACTTTTTCAAGTAATCATGTTTAGCCCTAATTGTTAAATGAGGAGGATTAGTTGGAAAATCTATATTCAAAAGATGAAACTAAGGTGAAAGTGTGTGAATCCAAAAGGATTTATAAGTTGCTTACAAACACAGTTGAAATATTTGAGCATTGTGTGAAAGCATGGAATCTAAATGTTGTTGTTTGAGATCTAGCTGTTGTCTTTAGGACTATTTGGACTAAACACTTGGAAACCAAAAAAAGGTGTTTTAGATGGTTACTACTTTTTAAAAATTTGTTTGTTGGTCATAATAGCCATGTTTGTACTATCTATAATATTTTTGAAACTTGTGACCATATATCCTTTGCTTATCCTTTTACTTGTCATGTTCGGAATTGATAGCTGCCTTGCTAGTCATAGATCACAACCCACTTATAGGAAACACAATCTAAGAGATATTAAGAAATAATGACAGGAATTTAAAGTATTTCCTTCCCAATATTCAAATATAAAATGATAGGAAGTATATAAATGTAGATAGTTATTAACATTGAAATCACAAAGACAAAATGAAAACACGATTTCTCACTGTCCTAATCAATTATCAAAACATGACAATACAACTAACATTGTCTTCCAACAGTCGACCTTCCCTATGCGTATTTAACAATGAATCACTAACTACTATCTACACTCCTATCCTTCTATTCTTCTCTCTACACATTCGACTCTTTTTTCCTTTCTTTTTTCTCCAAGCATCGGCCTTTATTTCAATCTACTGTCAATTCATTTTCTACCACAATTAGTCTCTTCCTTCTATAACCATCACTTCTTTAACTCCTTCACCACCATCAGCCTCTTAGAAATTCGTCTTCTCCTGCACATCTTCTCATTTACCAAACCAATAGCTTGCATGCTTAGATTCTTTCCAAGCATTGAGGGACTACTTTGATGCTTACTTTAATGACTCTACAACTACTCAAACCTGGCATTTGTCAACTTGCAGAACAACCAATGATAGTTTAACTATAAAGATAACATTTTTGCACTTGGGCAACAGGAGGCTTCTGAAACAAAGCTTCATTCCCAGTAAGAGATAGGAGTAGAAAACATAAGGCAACAAGAACTCCTCATCAAATCTAGCTTTACATAAGATAGGAGTTAAGAGATAATGAAAGAAGACAAGGAGTCACCACCAACAAAAGCTTACAACAAAAAAAAATAGAAACAAGAAAAACCAAAATTGTAGGGCAAGATGCCCCTATATCAAACTCCCCAGGCAGAAAGACTTCATGAGCTCCTTCTCATGAGGTATGCCACTGAATTAACCTACTTAATGATCTTATCCTCGATAAGCCAAGATGCATCTTCAACTGAATGATTGCTCCATTTGACAAGATATTTGTAGTACTCATGCTTATGGGTCTTCTTCTACAATTGTTTATCTAGAATGTGTTCAATCTATGGTGGAGTGGTGACTGTTCTAGATTGCTCTTCATGAGATGAATCAACTGCTTTGGCTTCTTTTGCCTCTTTATCCCCCTTGTATGGATATAAATATGCCACGTTAAAGATGGGAGATATATTCAAATCTTCAAGCAATGATATCTCATATGCATTGGCAAAAAAATTTCTAATGATTTAGCATGGACCAATCTTCTTCATTTGAAGTTTATTGTATGTTCCTATTGGAAACCCCTCCTTTCGAAGATGTGCCAATACAAGGTCTCCAACCTAAAACTACAACTCTCTTTCTTTTGATCAACATGTTTTTTGTACTACAGATTGTTGTCCTCAATGTTATGCTTCACCTTCTCTTGAATGTCATGAATGACTTGAACAAATTCTTCCCCATCTGCACTCTTCTTCTCTATTCCAGCTAGATCACAAAGTTCAAATACACCTCTTAGATGCATACTTAGTATCCCTATCAAAAATTATGCTTCTTGGAATACCATGTAGCCTTACAACTTCTTTAAAGAACAAATTGGCAATGTTAGTAGCATCACTAGTTTTCTTACATGGTATAAAATGCATAATTTTTAAAAATTGATCTACCATGCAACAAAGATTGAATCCCCATTTGTATTAAAAAATAGATTTTTAGATATGCCTTGCACTTTTTCTTGAACACCCATTTGTATCCAATAGCTTTACATCCATCAAGCATGTGCACTAGATCCCAAGTATTGTTTGTCTTCAAGGAAGCCATCTCTTCTTCCATGGCCTCTTTCTAGAAATTTGCATCACTTATACCCATAGCCTCCCTTATAGTCCTATGATAATTAGTGTTAGAATTTAAATAAAAAATACAACTAGAATCATGCAATGAATAACCAAACCCATCAGGTTGCCACCTTATCTGTGTGGACTTTCTCAAAAGTTGAGGTTCATGGTCTTCTTGTTTTGAACTTTTTGAGATAATAGAGCTCTCCTCACAGATGTCTTCTATTCAACTTTCCTAGGGGTGGAAGGAAGCTGAACCACATCCTCTATCTTATCTTCTTTCTCTGGCTGTAGAATGTCAAAAGAAGGATTGATCTCTCTAAAGATCACACTTGTATACATAACTCTCTTAGCCACTGGATCTAAAGAATTGTACCCTTTCACATTGATGCCATAATTGATGAAGATACACTTCACGACCTTTTTCTCCAACTTAGACCTTTTTCTCCTTAGGCAAATGTGCATAGGCCTCATAATCAAATATTTGAATGTGTCTTAATGAAGACTTTGTACCAGACCACACCTTAACAGGTTTCTTATCATTGAGCACCGATGTAGGAGACCTATTAACCAGATAACAAGTGGTAGAAATAGCTTCCACCTAGAACTTTTGTGCAAGGCTAGCTCCACTTAACATACTCCTAGCTATCTCCATCAATGTTTTGTTCATTCTCTTTGCAACTCCATTCTGTGGAGGTGTATACGGAGTTGTCTTGTGCCTCTTAGTACCATGTTATTTACAAAACCTATCAAAGTCTGCTAAGCAAAAATCACCACTACTTTCAGTCCTCAAATAGTTAATCTTTCTATTCTTCTAATTAACTACAAGAACTTTGAATTCTTTAAATCTACTTGATGTAGGAGCATATGGTTCCCTAGTGATCCTACATTACCCAAAAATATTTTAGTTTCATTTTACTTTTGGTGTGTACTTTGGCTTTCTTTGGTGTTTTCAGGCATCTCTCAATGTTAGAAAACTTCAAGTTAGCTCAGATTTGCAAAATTTGAATTTTCATTGAATCTCTGTGTTAATGCTCCACAAGGTAGTTTTATGGAAGCTTTTGTAACTGAAAATGTATGAAGGCTTGGGTAAAATATTTTTATAATTATATTCTTAGATGGTTTTTTATAATGTGGTGAACGTTTTGCAACCAAATTCTTTTTTTTTTTAAGATAATGTGCCTGGTAAACTTTTTAACGTGACCGGCGACGCTATTGCAACACACCCTCCAGGTCCACATGAATGCTTTTGCCCGGAGCAATGAACCCATGAGGCCACAACATGGGGGACCTCATCCCCTAGAAAGAACACTTCAAACCCGCGAGCTCGTTGGCCCAGCGAAGGCGTAAAGCCTTGCGAGCTCATTGGCCCAGCGGGGGTTTGAACTCTGGTGGCCGCCACTACAACTGAGTGACTTAACCACCGAACCATGCCATCATTGGCTTTTGCAAACAAATTCTTAACCTTTGGGAGAATTTAAAATAAAAAAAATTTGCCCAACATGCTACAGAAACAATTAATTTTTGAGATTTTTAAAAGCTAGAGTGAAACCCTTTATTAGGAATCTTAAAAAGGTTTTAATGCTCAATTTAGCTAGTTTTCATGCAAAGCTATGATCCCAATCAAAAGTTATTAAGAAAAACAATTTTTTTTCTTTTTTGGCATCTAAAAGTAAGTAAAGGCTCTTAAAAATGTGATTCTCCTTAAAAATGTGGCGTTATTGTTCTAGAGACACTAAACTACTTTGAGGAATATGAAAACCTAAACATTGCAGATGAAGTGTTATTTAAAGAAATGTTTCAGAGGCATATTTCTCTGAGGTAGATTTTGAGAAGAAAGAGAGAGATCTCAACCATTGTGAGGGGTATAGAAAGAAGAGAATTCTTGAAGGGTGTGTGGGCAAGAAAAAGTTTCCTGTAATTTGAGAGTCCATTGTGAGGCCAATTTGTGATGTAAATATTTTGTAGATTTTGATTGAATAAAATAGCAATTCTTGTTTGCAATCTATTTTGTGTTTGCAAGTTTATAAATTGGGTGGAAAAAAGGGAGACCTCTCTGCATCAAGGAGTATCAAAGCTAGAAGACCATGAGTGTGTAGAGTATGCACTAGTACCTACAGTAGTGAAGAGGAAACACTTGTGAAAACCTCAAAAGAATTGTTGTAGGTATGAATGAGAAGCCCTATGTAGTTTAGAGCTACGGATCCATGAAGAAATTTATCTTTGTAGATTGCAAAGTGTGTGATGTGAGTTGTAAAGTATTACAATAGGAGGAAGGATAAGGATGTTTGTGAGGAAGCCCATGATATGGCAAGGATGGAGATAATATCAAATGAGGAATATTTTGGTGACAATGATTAATATAAATATGTCATTGAGTAGATTGGAAGATATGCAACATGAAGAGAGACATGCCATAAGGAAGAAATGAAGGGGATGAAAAAGAGAAGAATAAAATTATACTAGTGGAAGAGGTTGCAACTAAGGAAAAGAATGAAGATGCAATTATTAAATTGGGAGATGCAGTGATAGAGTATAAGGATGTTGCAACGAATGAAAAAGGTGAAGAGGATTTGTTATCACAAACTTTGGTAGTAGAAGAAGAGTGGCTAGAAAAGATTTTTCATGGAAGTAAGAATAAAAATATCACAATGAAGAAAGAAGAAACAAATGATGTAGCTAATGGTGATGAAGGGATATTTGTAACAATGAATGAAGAGGTAACTTTATTTGCATGTTGTGATGATGGTATTTTATTTTAAGTTGAGATGGTAAAGGTTGAAGTGTATGGAGAAGAGAACATAGAGATCTATAATTTCCATGGAGTTCTAGATGTAGATTGGTATAAGGGTACTGTAGGTACTAATGAGGAATTTTAGTCGAGGTGGTTGGTTTGTGTTGGGTCAAATCCCACAAGGAGGAGAGGAGTGGATAGAGTCTTTGTAGGAGGAGGATAGTTCATGGAAGATACACATCCATGAGAGGAGAGAATAATGGTGAGAATAATTGTTGGAGGAGGATGGTGAATGTTCCAACGAGATGATTGAAGCGGAGAAAAAAAAAATAATATTTTGTTCACCTATCCAAGTGATGCAGTTTCAAATGGATCATTCACAATATGAAAGATTGTTTCTACCATTCTCCTCCATCTTTGTGAGCCTATGATCAAAAACTTCTTACTCAACATGTCTATTGCGGGAGCATTTGAGTCCAGAAATGATCCTGCATTGCCCAAAAATAATTTAGTTTAATTTAGATTTTAGTGTGTATTTTAGATTTATTTTTTGTTTTTAGGCATCTCTCAACATCAAGAAACTTCAAGTCAGCTCAGATTTGTAAAATTTCAATTTTCACTGAATCTCTATTTTTAGGCTCCTAGAGCAATTTTGCAGAAACAACTATTTCTAGAAATCTATGAAGGTTGGGATAAAATCATCCTTTACAGATATTTTTAGGTATATTTTCACTATGTTGTGAAGGTTTCACAACCAATTTCTTAACCATTTGGGAGAATTTAAATCAAAAAAATTTCCCAGTAGGCTACAAGAAAAATTAATATTTGAGATTTCTAAAAGCTAGAGAGAAATCCTTTTATGGGAAACTTCAAGAGGTTCCTTTTCACAAATTGGCTATTTTTCATAAAAATATATGATCTGATTCAAAAGTTAATAAATAAAACATTTTTTGTGCTTCTTTAGCCTCCAAAAGTAAGTAAATACTCTCAAAAATGTGATTCTCTTCTTAAAACTGGTGTTTCTATTTTAAAGGAAAGAAACTATTTTGATGAATATGAAAAGGAAAACATTGAGTATAAAGTTTTATTTAAAGAAACATTTTAGTAGATTAGAGGCAGATTTCTTTGAGGCAGATTTTGGGGAGAGAAAGATCTCAGCCTATGTGAGGTGCTTAGGAAGAAGAGAATTGCTAAGTGGGTGTGTAGGAAAGAGAAGTTTCCCATAATTTGAGAGGCCATTGTGAGGCCAATTTGTGATCTAAATATGTTGCGTATTTTGATTGAATAAAATAGAAATTCTTGTTTGAAATTTATTTTCTCTTTGCAAGTTTGGGAATTGGGTGGACAAGAGGGAGAACTCTTTTCATTACTACTACAGACTTTAGATTTGCTTCTAAGTAAATACACCTATGTCCTTTGACTGTTATCATTAATGAATGAAACAAAGTAAATAGATTTTAAAATGGAAGGAACATTAATTGGACCAAACACATCAAAATGAATCAAGTCCAACACCTTAGAAGATTTGTGAGAACTGGAATAAAACTAAACATGGTTTTGCTTTCCATAAATGTAATGTTTGCAAAAATCAAACTTAGGGTTACATTCATTCATACCCTCAACAAGATTTTTATTTTTAGGTTCCTCGAACCCTTTTCACCAATGTGACCAAGCCTTTGGTGCCATAACATTGTCTTCTCAGCTAGAGGTTTCATCTCCATAGAATGAGCACCCTGAGGTACCTAGAAATCATGACCATTGGAAGTAGATGCAACAATCCTCTTCATTGTTGGTTCCAATGGTGAGGATGAAGACATTGAATTTATATTATTCGAAATAGAGGCAATATTGCAAGATATTGTGCATGCATCAAGTTCAAACAAAGTGCCAATCTGAATGCTCTTAGCTAGTTGTTAGAAAGATAGGTTTCATTGCACCAAAAGTTTGACCTTAGATCGACCTTTTAATGCTCTATACAACCACCAGAGTTAATGAATCCATAGGAGGTGGTTAAGCCTTGGCATGAACCTAATCACTATGCTACACAACACAAGGAGACCAAGGGTGCACACCTTGCGACAATTCCACCAAGCACAAGTGAGGGGTTCAAACCTATGACCCAAGCTCTGATACTAATTGTTAGAAAGAAGGTTGTTGTTGCACCAAAAGATCAATCTTAAATGGACTTGTTAATCGTCAATACAACCGCTAGAGTTAATGAATCCACAAGAGGTAGTTAAGCCTTGTCACAAACCCAAGTGTTTCTCTACACAACACAAGGAGATCAAGGATGCACACCTTTCAACACTAGCACCATAGTCCTATTGTCATCTTGCTTCCACTGTTTAAGAAAACAACCTACACACCCACATCATTCAACTTACTTATAGATAATAGGTTCCATACCAAACTAGGGATATGTAGAACACCATTGATCCCCTTTACTTGTCCATCAAGGAATTGAATCAAGACTCTTGCATGGCCAATAGTCTTTAGGTGAGAAGTCATCACCCAAGTACACCTTTCCATTGTCATATTCTTCATACTTAGAAAACCAACCCCAATGAGAGGTTATGTGAAAAGATGAATCAAAGTCAATAAGCCACACATCCTAAGTTGCATGAGTTGCCAAGGCAACACAAAATGCTTCTTCATCATCTTGAGAGGATTTATCAAAATCTGAATAATAGTTCTTCTTTTTCTTCTTCTTCTCCTTGCACTCCTTATTCAAGTGACCAAGTTTACCACAATTCCAACCTAGAGCATTGGACTTTCCATGATACTTGGATCTATCATAGTATTTAGATCTTCCTTTTTCTTCCTTCTTACCCTTTTTCTTTCCCTTCTCTTTAGATCCACCATGAACTGCATGAGACTCCTTAGCCAATTTAGATGACTTTCTCTACATCTCTTTAGACAATAATGAAGACACTACTTCATCCATCTTGATGCTGGTAGTGGTGCTCCCAATGGCCATAACAAGGTGGTTGCATGAATATGGTAAGGAACACAATAATGTCATACATCAACCTCCTCCATCTTCACACCAACAAAGATCAACTAGGCAACAAGCATATTGAATGTATTTAGGTGATCAATGATAGATACTCCTATTATGTCATAAATGTTGGACTTAGGATAGACAACTGAGAGAGGGGGTGAATCATTTGTCTCCAAAATTATGTTTCTTATTCACTTAAAACCTTCTTATATTTCAACAGCATATCAATGAATCAATCATAAAAGCATAATGCAATAATTCAAGAGGAGAAACAAATTCAACACATATAACACTAAGATTTTAACATGGAAAACTTGGTTAAGGGAAAAACCATGGGGTGACTAACCCAAGATTGTATTCTCTATTAAAAGAATAGGAAGTATAAAATGACACTTGCAAATTACGGCTCACTACCTGAGCACACTGCTCACAAGAGGTCCACTGCCTACAGGAGACACACTGTTTACAAAAGAATATAAGTATTCAATACTTGAACTAGAGATTAGCATCTTTACTATGCTTGAGTCAATTCCATTTAACCTCAACACCTCTGCTCTACCTTTTGCTCCTCTTCCCTACCACCTTCTCATCATGACCACAAGGATACACTTGAATGATTTCGCAACTCTTATTTATAAATGACATTGACTTTGGAATGATCATCAAAGTCAGAAAAACATACACTTATTTTATTACAAAGCAATTACAAAACTGTAACTTGACTTATTACAAACACTTTATTTGCATCACTACACGATCGGCCACACATAACTAGGACTTCAATCCTCTTTAAGGAACATGCCATGCTTCACAAAACATCTTCAAGATCATCCGCAACATAGACAAATCATCCAATCGCCCAAGACTAGGAAGAACAACATCATACAAAGGTAAATCTTCAAGCATGAGCTAAATCTTCAATGTGGACCACCAAAATGAATTGGACATAATCTAGAGACCCCCACAAGCTTGCTTGAATCACCAAGAACATCTGCACCACTTCTGCTTATTGTAATCATTCACATCTTCATCTAGAACCTCAAGAACATGGTTAGTCATCACTACCACATTAAAAGGATTGCTTGTGAACCTCCAAACCATGAACCAATTGAGTTGTCAATTCCCATTAGCCTCCCAAACATGCCACCAGATCTATAGAACATGATATTATATTTTTAGATCTCACCAGACCTATGTGTGTCACTCTGTCACCTTGGAACAGTTGCTAGAACTAGTTTTACTCTCATGGCCATAACTCCTCCACATTTCCATGTGGACCTCTCAATTCTTGACTAGATCATCTTCAGACACATATCTACAAATCCTTTGATGCACTTTCTCTGATCTTTATCTAGATGGGATCTTCATTTCATAGAGCTTCACTCTCTTCACTATTCTTCTCTATTTTTGATGGGACTAATTTTCTCAATATCCTTAGCACACAACTCATCCAAATCTTGACATCAATGACAACACCGGTTAAGCCCCCCTTGCAACAATGTCCTCCTTTGTTATTGATGGCAACATATGATGTGGAAAACTATTTTAACCATCAAGACAAGAACTTTTCTTTACTAACTGACATAGCTCCCCCTAACAACATCAACCATTCACATGTCTTCTCTTCCTTTACTACTCCCCATTTGATCAACAACCACTTTTTTATTTTCACATGTATTCTATCCCCCTTTGACATCAATGGCAAAGGGCACATACTTGCAACCACTTCTCATACTTCAGAATCATACTGACTGCTCCCCCTGAGTAGTAGCCTCCAACATCAATCTGGATAACAAGATATGACAATGGGCTCCACCAGACTGATGCACATCAGTGCACCTTAATTTAGAATAGGAGGTGTAATAACCCCTAACTTCTCCCTGAGATACTCAAAAGAGTCCTCAGGTAGAGGTTTGATAAAAATGTCTACAATTTGATCCTTTGAGGGCACAAACTCCAATCTGGCTTCATTCTTATTCACTTGCTCTGTCAAAAAGTGGAACTTGATGGATATCTATTTTGTCTTTGAAGGAAACAATAGAATTTTTGATATATTTATTGTACTTGAATTATCACAGAAGATTATGATATGTTCTTCATACTCCACTCTGATATATCTTAGCATTTGCTTCATCCACAATACTTGAGTGCAACTGCCTGCTACTACAATATGTTGTGCTTCCACATTGGACAGAGATATTACCTCTTGTTTCTTTCTTAGCTAAGAAACCAATCTTTTTCCCAAAAAGAATGCACCACCACTGGTACTCTTCCATTCATCCATGTCTCTTGCCCAATCAGCATCTATATACGCACGAAGAGAGAAATCATGATCCTTAGGATACCATAATCCATACTTAACTATTCCCTTCAAATACCTAAGAATTCTCTTGATTGCCATGACATGAGACTCTCTAGGATCAGCTTGGAATCTGGCAACAAGACCAACAACGTTCATAATATTAGGTCTAGTTTGAGTAAGGTAGAGCAGTCCTCCAATCATTGACCTGTACTTTTTCTGATCAGCTTTAGGGGATTCATCATCTTTACTTAGCTTACATCTAGTTGCCATGGGAGTATTCATTTTCATTGAATCTTCCACCCCAAATTTCTTCAATAAATCTTTCACATATTTGGTCTATTATATGGAGATTCTTTTCTTTGTTTGAGTGATTTGTAGACCCAAGAAGAAATTCATTTCCCCAAACATAGACATCTCAAATTTAGTTTGTATTTGATTTGCAAAAGCCTTTCACATACTATCTTTCCCTCCAAAAATGATATCATCAACAACTACTTCAACAATCAAGATATTTTCATGATCAACCTTAAAATATAGATTACTGTTAGCAGTACCTTTGTTGAAACCAATCTTCAAAAGATGTTTGTCCAATCTTTCATACTAGGCTTTTGGGGCTTGTTTGAGTCCATACAATGCCTTCTTCAATTTGCAGACTATATCTCCATGATCAAACAATTGAAATCCATTCAATTGCTCAATGTATACCTCTTCTTCCAACTCACCATTTAGGAAAGCAGATTTGACATCCATCTGATATACCTTGAAATATCTGAAGGAAGCAAAGGCAAGAATAATCTAACTACTTGAATTCTTGCCACCAAAGAAAAAGTTTCTTCAAAGTCAACTCCTTCTACTTGAGAACAACTCTTACAGACCAATCTGGATTTATTTCATACTGCTTCACCATCTTCATTCAGTTTATTCCGGAAGACCTACTTAGTTCAAATCACATTTTTGTCCTTAGTTCTGGGAACAAGATCCCAAGTTTGATTCTTTTCAATCTGTATCAATTCTTCCTCCATTGCTTTAACCCAGCTTTCATCATTGCATGCTTCACTTACTTTTTTTGGTTGAATCTTTGAAATCAAACAATACTTCACTAAATCTTGAGCAATTTTTCTTCTTGTTTGAATACCTTTGCTTCTATCTCCTATGTACTGATCTTCAAAATGATTTAGTCTTACATACCTAGTAGTTTTGGGATTCTCTTAAACTTATAATTCTTGGACAAGTTCATCTAACCTTGTCTCTTCTTCTTGTATTTTTTGATTCTCTGGATCAATCTAAATCTGAGCTGGAGTTGGAACTTGTTCTTCTTGGTCTGGGATATTATTCTGATCATCTTCTTCATACTCATAATACCTTGAGGGACTTTCCATGCCTTCATCAACCTTTAAATTTGTAGTTTCTATAATCTTTCTCAATCTCTTGTTATAACACTAGTATTCTTTGCTTTGAGTAGAATATCCCAAGAATATACCTTCATCACTTATAGCATCAAAATTGACAAGGTCCTCATCTCTTTTGATATAGCATTTATTATCAAAGACTCTAAAATACTTCACAGTAGGAGTGATGCCAAACCAATGTTCATAAGGAGGCTTACCAGTATTACCTTTGATTTGTTTCTGATTGACAGTATAGACAGCAGTGCTTATAGCTTCTCTCCAATAGATCTAAGGAACATTTTCTTCCATCATCATGGTCCTAGATGCTTCTTGGATGGTTTGATTCTTTCTCTCCACTATTCCATTCTTTTGTAGAGTCCTTGGAGCTGATAACTATCTCTTTATCCCATCTTTCTTACAGAATGTTATGAACTCTTTGGGTGTGAATTCTCCACCTCTATCACACCTGAGGCATTTTATGTTTATTCTAGTTTCATTCTCTACTATAGCCTTGAATATTTTGGACTTCTCAAGTGATTTAGATTTCACTTTCAAGAAAGTCACATCATCCAGGAGGAGTCATCAATCAGCAACATGAAATATCTATATCCTTGTAGACTCTTGGTTCTTTCCAGACCACATACATCAGTGTGCACCAAGTCCAAGAATCTGGTTGAAGATTGTTCCTCACTTTTGAATGTGACTTTATTCTACTTACCCAACTGGCATTCTTTGTACAAACTGTTAGTAGGTTTAACCAATTTTGGAAGATCTCTTACAACTTTAGTGTTGCTTATCTTGATGATATTATCAAAATTCACATGACACCTTCTCTTATGCCATAACCAACTCTGATCAATTTGAACAAATAAGCAACTTTTTCCAGTACCAACCAAGTGAAAGATCTTACCTTTTGTCTATGTACCAGATGCAATCTCAGTTCCAAAGCTTTCAAAGATCTTGCATTTTTAATTTTTGAATCAGAGATCATAGCCTTTGTCCACCAACTGTCCAACACTGAGAAGATTATGGTTCAGACCTTCACATATAGAACATCACTAGTTTTGTTCTTTCCACCAAAAGAAATGGTTCCTCTACCTCTAATTCTACCAATAGAATTATCTCCAAACTTTACAACTCCACCTTCATATCTTTCCAAGCTTATGAACTTACTCTTATCACTAGTCATTGTTGGAATCATTTTCCATTGCACCAAAAGATTGAGCTATCAA
This sequence comes from Cunninghamia lanceolata, assembly GCA_027924645.1. NCBI lineage: Eukaryota > Viridiplantae > Streptophyta > Pinopsida > Cupressales > Cupressaceae > Cunninghamia > Cunninghamia lanceolata. The sequence goes on from BSBN01000413.1 coordinate 1,744,495, forward strand.
TGCTCGCTACAAACACTAGACTTAACCTAGATCCACGGGAGGCTCACTGCCATGTCATGAATCATGAGCTCGGCATTGAATGCCTCACTAGAAAGGGGGCAACTCACTACCAACAATCCCCCCCTCAACACAACCCAAGGGATTTAAACTCATGACCCATGGCTCTAATATCAACTATTGGAATTGTTTGCCATTGCTCCAAAAACTCAAGCTATCAATGCTCTCTACAAACACCAGACTTAACCCAAATCCATGGGAGGCTCACTGCCATGTCATGAATCCTGAGGTCAGCATTGAATGCCTCACTGAAAAGGGGGCATCTCACTACCAACAATCATGTGGTGAGAGAATCCACTATCAATAGCCCATTCATCCTTTTCTTCAACTTGAGTAGCCAAAGCACTTTCTATCATCTTATGATTGGCAAATTCAGTAGGCATGGGATCTTCTTCTTTGATGGCAATGAACACCCAGTCACTTCTAGGTTTGTTTACTATCTCAAATTCATCATCTGTTACTCCTTCATCATCATTTTCTTGAACATAGTAACACTTCTGAAACCTTTATCTATTAGGGTTTGGCCTTGAAAACCTTTCCAGACATCTTGATGTGAAATGACCAATCTTATTGTAGGCAAAAAATTTGAAAGGTAACTTACCTTCATACTTACCATATCCTCTTAGCAATCTCCTTGCAATAAGGTCTTGAAGTTGTTAAGCTTCTGACTCATCTTCTTCCAGATCTTTCCTTGCTTTATCATACCATGTTAATTTCCTTAAGGAATTTTCTCCTGGATCATCGCAGATTTAGTTTTGGGAAATGCATCACCAAACTCAGCGAACTCAAATGTAGATATCTTACCAACTAATTGATCCCTTGTAATAGTTGTTAAAGATCTGATTTCCTCAATAGCAGCAACTTTGTGTTTGTAAGAAGGAAGTAAAGATCTAAGAACTTTGGCAACAATATCATCTTCATCCAACATTCCACTAGCACATCTAATGCCACATACAAGCTCATTTACTTTTGGCATAAATGAACTGATATTCTCATCTTCACTCATCTTCAAGTTTTCAAACATTCCTTTCAGACATTGTAGCTTGGCACACTTAACATATTTGTCTCCTTCATATAGAGTTTCTAGATTTATCCAAGTTTCTTAAGCAGTCTTTAATCCCATAACATTTGTCAGCTCTGAATCAGTCAAGGCACTCAGTAGGGCTTCTTTAGCTCAAAGATTTTTTTGCATCTCTAACTTCATCTATAGTTATTGGATCATTCTTTGGGGGAACATATTTAGTTGTAGTTATGTTCCAATACTGATCTCCCTATTGCAAGTATGGGCCTAACTGGTGTTGTCATTGATGTCAACATACTTCTATTGCATTGATGACAAGGTTTGAATGAGTTGTGTGCTGAGGATATTGAGAAAATTAGTCCTATTAGAAATAGAGAAAAAATAGTGATGATAGTGAAGCTCTATGAAGTTTAGATCCTAGATAGATAAAGATCAGAGTGTGCACATCAAAGGGTTTGTAGATATGTGCTTGAACATGATCTAGTCAAGATTTGAGAGATCTGCATAAAAATTCTAAGGAGTTATGGGCATAAGAGTAAAACTGGCTTTGGCAACTGTTCAGAGGTGATAGAGTGACACAAATAGGTCCAGTGAGATCTAGAAATACAATATCATGTTTTGTGGATCTAGTGGCTTGTTTGGGAAGCTAATTTGAATTGACAACTTGATTGGTTCATAGTTTGGAGGTCCGCAAATAATCCTTCTAATGTGACAGTGATGACCGGCTGTGTTCTTAAGGTTCAGGATGAAGATGCAAATTATTATAGTAAGCAGAAGTGGTATAGATGTTCTTGGTGATTCAAGCAAGCTTGTGGAGGTCTCTATATTGTGTTTAGTTTGTTTTGGTGGTTTGCATAGAAGATTGAGCTTGTAATTGAAGATTTAGCTTTGGGTGATGGTGTTCTTCCTAGTTCTAGGTGATTGGATGATTTGCACATGTTGCAGAGGATCTTGAAGATGTGTTATAAAGCATGGCGTTTTCCTCAAAGAAGATTGAAGTCCCAGCTATGTGTGGATGATAGTGTAGTGATGCGCATGAAGTTTTTATAATAAGTCAATTTGTATTTTGTAATTGATCTGTAATAAAATAAGTGTATGTTGTGCCTACTTTGATGGTTATTCTAAAGTTGATGTCATGTATAAATAAGAGTTGCAAAGTTGCTCAAATATATCTTGATGGCGTTGAGAAGGTGAGAGGGAAGAGAAGCGAAATGTAGAGCAGAGGTGTTGATCTTAAATGGAACTAATTCAAGCATAATAAAGATGCTAATCTCCAGTTCAAGTATGTGATACTTATTTTCTTTTGTAGACAGTGTGTCTCCTGTAGGCAGTGGGCCTCTTGTGACTAGTGTGCTCAGGAAGTGAGCCCTAATTGGTAAGTGCCATTTTATTCTTTTTATAGAGAATACATTCTTGGGTTAATCACCCCATGGTTTGTCTCTTAACTCGGTTTTCCACATTACAATCTTGGTGTTATATGTGCTGAATATGTTTCTACTTTTGAATTATTGCATTGTGCTTCCATGATTGAATCTTTGATATGTTGTTGATATATATGAAGGTTTAAGTAACTAAGAAACATGATTTTGGTGACAACTGATTCACCCCCTCTCTCAGTTGTCTGTCCTTAAATCAACAATTGGTATCAGAGCCCAGTTCCTCTAGAAGAAGCTTAACTACTTGATGAGATCCAAGATGTCATCCTACAAGAAGGATAGTCCAAGCTTTGATGGAAGAGACTACACTCTTTGGAAAAACCGCATGGAATGTCACTTACAATGCATGGGAGAGTAGTATTGGAACATGACTACATCTGAGTATAATCCCCCAAACAATGGTCCAACAGCTCTAGATGAAATTAGAAATGCTAAAAATAATCTTTGAGCTAAAGAAGCCTTACTAAGTGCCTTGTCTGATTCAAGATTAAAGACTGCTTATGAAATCTAGACAAAGCTTGAGATTCTACATGAAGGGGACAAATATGTTAAGTGTGCTAAGATACAAAGCCTAAAAAAAAAGTTTGAAAACCTAAAGATGAGTGAAGATGAGAATATTACCTCATTTATGCCAAAGGTAAATGACCTTTTTTGTAGCATTAGATGTGTTGGTGGAACATTGGATGAAGATGAGATTGTTGCCAAAGTTCTCATATCTTTACCTCTTGCTTACAAACACAAAGTTGCTTCTATTGAGGAATTTAGATCTATAACAAACATTACAAGGGATCAATTGGTTGGGAAGATAGCTACATTTGAGATGGCTAAGTTTGGAGATGCACTCCACAAGACTAAATCTGCATTCAAAGCTAGTGCCTCTACAAAAGGCAAACAAAGATATGACCTAGGAGAAAGTTACTCAAATAAATCATCATGGTATGATAGAGCAAGAAAAGATCTGGAAGAAGATGAGTCAAAATCTACACAACTTGAAGCCCTTATTGCAAAAAGACTACCAAGAGGATCTAGTCAGTATGAAGGAAAATTGCCTTCAAATGTTTCAACTGCAATAAGATTGGTCATTTTGCCTCAAGATGTTTGGAAAGATTTTCAAGGACAAACCCTAATAGATCAATATTTCGAAAGAAGTGTTACTATGTTCAAGAAGATGATGATGGAGTAACAGATGATGAATTTGAGATAGGAAAGAAATCTAGAAGTGACTGGGTGTTTATTGGCATCAAGAAAGAAGATCCAATGCCTATTGAATTTGCTAATCATAAGATGATAGAAAGGGCTCTAGCTGCTCAGGTTGAAGAAAAGGATGAATGGGTCATTGATAGTGGATGCTCTCACCATATGACTAGTGACAAGAATAAGTTCATAAACCTATAAAAATATGAAGGTGGAGTTGTAAAGTTTAGAGATAATTCTACTGGCAGAATTAGAGGTAGAGGAACCATTTCTTTTGATGGAAAGAACAAAACCAGTGATGTTTTGTATGTTGAAGGTTTAAAGCATAATCTTTTCAATGTTGGGCAGCTAGTAGACAAAGGCTATGATATCCATTTCAAAAATGGAAAATGCAAGATCTTTGAAAGCTCTGGAACTGAGATTGCATCTGGTACATAGACAAAAGGTAACATCTTTCACTTGGTTGGTACTAGCAAAAGTTGCTTATTTGTTTAAATTGATCAAAGTTGGTTATGGCATAGGAGAATGTGTCATGTGAATTTAGATAATATCATTAAGATAAGCAACACTCAGGCTGTAAGAGATCTTTGAAGACTGGTGAAACCTGCTAATAGTTTGTGTAAAGAATGTCAGTTAGGTAAGCAGAATAGAGTTTCATTCAAAAGTAAGAAACACTCTTCAACTTGATTGTTGAACTTGGTGCACACTGATCTATGTGGTATGGCAAAAATTAGGAGTCTACAAGGTGATAGATATTTAGAGGTGGAGAATTCACATCCAGAGAGTTCATAGAATTCTGTGAGAAACATGGTATAAAGAAATAGTTATCTACTCCAAGAACTCCACAACAGAATGGAGTAGTGGAGAGAAAGAACTAGACCATCTAGGAAGCTTCTAGGACCATGATGATGGAAGAAAATGTTCCTCAGATCTATTGGAGAGAAGCTGTAAGCACTGCTGTTTATACTCTTAATTAGGTACAAATAAGAGGCAAGTCTGGTAAGACTCCTTATGAACTTGGGTTTGGCATCACTCCTACTGTGAAGTATTTCAGAGTCTTTGGTAGCAAATGCTATATAAAAAGAGATGAAGACCTTGGCAAGTTTGATTCTAGGAGTGATGAAGGAATATTCTTGGGTTATTCTACTCAAAGAAAATCTTACTGGTGTTATAACAAGAGATTAAGAAAGATTGTAGAAAGTACAAATGTGAAGGTTGATGAAGGCATGGAAAATCTCTCAAGGTACTATGAGTATGAAGCGGATGATCAAAATGATATCTTAGACCAAGAAGAACAAGTCCAAACTCCAATCCAAATTTAGACGGATTCAGAGAATCCAGAAATACAAGAAGAAGAGATAGGCTTGGATGAACCTGTCCAAGAATTAGAAGTGCAAGAGAATCCCAAAACTCCCAGGTATGTAAGAATGAATCATTCTGAAGATCAGATCATAAGAGATAGAAGAAAAGGTGTTCAATCAAGAAGAAATATTGCTCAAGACTTAGTGAAGTATTGTCTGATTTCAAAAGTTGAACCAAAAACAGTAAGTGAAGCATGCAATGATGAAAGTTGGGTTAAAGCAATGGAGGAAGAATTGATGCAGATTGAAAAGAATCACACTTGGGATCTTGCTCCCAAACCTAAGGACATAAATGTGATTGGGACTAAGTGGGTCTTCCAGAATAAATTGAATGAAGATCGTGAGGTAATAAGAAACAAAGCCAAATTGGTCTGTAATGGTTATTCTCAAGTAGAAGAGTTGACTTTGAAGAGACTTTTGCTCTAGTAGCAAGGATTGAAGCAGTCAGATTATTTCTTGCCTTTTCTACCTTCAAAGACTTCAACATATATCAAATGGATGTCAAGTCTGCTTTCCTAGATGGTGATTTTGAAGAAGTATACATTGAGCAACTGGATGGATTTCAATTGTCTGATCATGGAGATATGGTCTGCAAATTGAAAAAGGTATTATATGGACTCAAACAAGGCCCAAGAGCCTAGTATGAAAGATTGGACAAACATATTCTGAAGATTGGTTTCAACAAAGGTACTTCTGACAATAATCTATATTTTAAAATTGATCATGAAAATATCTTGATTATTGAAGTATTTGTTGATGATATTATTTTTGGAGGGAATGACAATATGTGCAAAACTTTTGCAAATCAAATGAAAAGTGAATTTGAGATGTTTATGTTTAGGGAAATTGATTTCTTCTTGGATCTGTAAATCACTCAAGCAAAGAAAGGAATCTTCATATCTAAGACCAAATATGTGAAAGGATTGTTGAATAAATTTGGGATGCAAGATTCAAAGGCAATGAATACTCTGATGGAAACTAGATGTAAGCTGAGTAAAGATGATTAAACTCCTAAAGCTGATCAGAAAAAATATAGGTCAATGATTGGAGGATTGCTCTACCTCATTCAAACTAGACCTAACATTATGAATGTTGTTGGTCTTGTTGCCAGATTTCAAGATGATCCTAGAGAATCTCATGTCATGGCAATCAAGAGAATTCTCAGATATTTGAAGGGAACAACTAAGTATAGATTGTGGTATCCTAAGGATCATGATTTCTCTCTTCATGCTTATACTAATGCTGATTGGGTAGGTGATGTGGATGACTGGAAGAGTACCATTGGTGGTGCATTCTTTTTGGGAAAAAGATTGGTTTCTTGGTTAAGCAAGAAACAAGAGGCAATATCTCTATTCATTATAGAATCATAATATGTTACATCGGTAGGAAATTCACTCAAGTATTGTGGATGAAGCAAATGTTAAGAGACATCAGAGTGGAGTGTGAAGAACCTATCACAATCTTCTATGATAATTTAAGTGCAATAAACATATCAAAAAATCCAGTGTTGCATTCAAAGACAAAACATATATCCATCAAGTTCCACGTTTTGAGAGAGCAAGTGAATAAGAATGAACTTAGATTAGAGTTTGTGCCCTAAAAGGATCAGATTGCAGACATTTTTGCCAAACCTCTACCTAAGGACACTTTTGAGTACCTCAAGGAGAATTTAGGGGTTATTACCCCTCTGGTTCTAAATTAAGGTGCACTGATGTGCATCAATCCAGTGGATCCTACAATCATATGTTATGATCTGGATTGATGCTAGGAGGCTCCTACTCAGGGGAAGAAGCCTGTATGATTCTTAAGTATGAGAAGTGGTTGCAAGTATGTGCCCTTTTCCATTGATGTCAAAGGGGGAGCAGTAAAAGAAGAGAAGACATGTGAATGGTTGCTGGTGATAGGGGGAGCTATGTTAGTCAGTGGAGAAAAGTTCTAGTCTTGATGGTTAAAATAGTTTTTCACATCATATGTTGCCATTAATGACAAAGGGGGAGATTGTTGGAAGTATGGGCCTAACCGGTGTTGCCATTGATGTCAACATACTACTATTGCATTGATGACAAAGTTTGGATGAGTTGTGTGCTAAGGATATTCAGAAAATTAGTCCTATCAGAAATAGAGAAAGAACAGTGAAGGCAATGAAACTCTATCAAGTGTAGATCCCAGATAATGAAGATCAGAGTGTGCGCATCAAAGGGTTTGTAGATATGTGCCTAAAGGTGATCTAGTTGAGATTTGAGAGATCTGCATGAAAATGCTAAGGAGTTATGGGCATAAGAGTAAAACTGGGTCTAGTAACTGTTCAAAGGTGACAGAGTGACACAAATAGGTCCGATGAGATCCAGAAATACAATATCATGTTTTGTGGATCTAGTGGCTTGTTTGGAAAGCTAATTTGAATTGATAACTTGATTGGTTCATAGTTTGGAGGTCTACAAGTAATCCTTCTAATGTGACAGTAATGCCTGCTATGTTCTTGAGGTTCTCGATGAAGATGCAAATGATTATAGTAAGAAAAAGTGGTGTGGATGTTCTTGGTGATTCAAGCAAGCTTGTGGAGGTCTCTAGATTGTGTCCAGTTCATTTTGGTGGTCTGCATTGAAGATTGAGCTCGTAATTAAAGATTTACCTTTGGGTGATGGTGTTCTTCCTAGTTCTAGATGACCAGATGATTTACACATGTTGCAGATGATTTTGAAGATGTTTTGCGAAGCATGGTTTGTTCATTGAAGAAGATTGAAGTCCCAACTATGTGTGGCAGACAGTGTAGTGATGCATGTGGAGTTTTTTTAATAAGTCAGGTTGTATTTGGTAATTGCCCTATAATAAAATAAGTGTATGTTGTGCCGACTTTGATGGTTATTCCAAAGTCGATGTCATGTATAAATAAGAGTTGCAAAGTTGTTCAAATATATCTTGATGGCATTGATAAGGTGAGAGGTGAGAGGAGTGAAAAGTAATGTAGAGTTGTTGAGCTTAAATAGAACTGATTTGGGCATAATAAAGATGATAATTTCTTGTTCATGTATGTCATACTTATTTTCTTTTGTAGACAGTGTGCCTCCTATAGGCAGTGAGCCTCTTATGAGTAGTGTGCTCAGGTAGTGAGCCCTAATTGGCAAGTGCAATTTTATTCTTCTTATTCTTTTAATAGAGAATACATTCTTGGGTTAGTCACCCCATGGTTTTTTCCCTTAACTAGGTTTTCCATGTTAAAATCTTGGTGTTATATGTGCTAAATATGTTTCTTCTTCTGAATTATTGCATTGTGCTTCCATGATTGAACCTTCGATATGTTGTTTGTGTATATGAAGGTTTAAGTAACTAAGAAACAATATTTTGGTGACAACTGATTCACCCTTCCCCCTCTTAGTTGTCTATCCTTAAATCAACACTCCCATGCATTGTAAGTGACATTCCATGCGGCTCTTCCAAAGAGCGTAGTTTGTTCCATCAAACCTTGGACTATTCTTCTTGTAGGTTGACATCCTAGATCTCCTCAATGGGTTAAGCTTTTTCTAGAGGAACTTAGCTTTGATACAAATTATTGGAATTAGGACAGATAACTGAGAGGGGGGATCAATCAGTTGTCTCAAAAATTTTGTTTCTTATTCACTTAAAACCTTCTTGTATTTCAACAGCATATCAATGAATCAATCATAAAAGCATAATGCAATAATTCAAGAGAAGAAACAAATTCAACACATATAACACCAAGATTTTAATGTGGAAAACCTGGTTAAGGAAAAAACCACGGGGTGACTAACCCAAGATTATATTCTTTGTTAAAATAATAGGAAGTATAAAATGGCACTTGCTAATTAGGGCTCACTGCCCGAGCACACTGCTCACAAGAGGCCCACTACCTACATGAGACACACTATCTATAGAAGAATATAGGTATTAAATACTTGAACTGGAGATTAGCATCTTTACTATGCTTAAGTCAGTTCCATTTAAGCTCAACACCTTTGCTCTACTTTTCGCTTCTCTTCCCTACTACCTTCTCATCATGACCACAAGGATACATTTGAATGACTTTGCAACTCTTATTTATACATGACATTGACTTTGGAATGATCATCAAAGTCAGCACAACATACACTTATTTTATTACAGAGAAATTACAAAAATATAACTTGACTTATTACAAACACTTTATGTGCATCACTACACTGTTAGCCACACATAGCTAGAACTTTAATCTTCTTCAAGGAACACACCATGCTTTGCAAAACATCTTCAAGATCATCCACAACATGCATAAATCATCTGGTTGGCCAAGAATGGGAAGAACACCATCATCCGAAGGTAAATATTCAATCAAGAGCTCAATCTTCAATGTGGACCACCAACATGAACTGGACACAATCTAGAAATCCCCACAAGCTTGATTGAATCACCAGGAACATCCACACCACTTCTACTTACTGTAATCATTCACATATTCATCTAAAACCTCAAGGACATATTTGGTCATCACTGTCACATGAAATGGATTGCTTGTGTACCTCCAAACCATGAACCAATTAAGTTGTCAATTCCTATTAGCCTCCCAAACATGCAACCAGATTTGCAAAACATGATATTGTATTTCTAGATCTCTCCAAACCTATTTGTGTCACTCTGTCACCTCTGAATAGTTGCCAAAACCAATTTTACTCTCATGGCCATAACTCTTCCACATTTCCATGTAGACCTCTAAATTCTTGACTGGATCATCTTTAGACACATATCTACAAACCCTTTGATGCATATTCTCTAATCTTTATCTAGCAGGGATCTTCATTTCATAGAGCTTTACTATCTTTACTATTCTTCTTTGTTTTTGATGGGACTAATTTTCTCAATATCCTCAGCACACAACTCATCCAAATCTTGACATCAATGCAACAGGAGTATGTTGACATCAATGACAACACTGGTTAGGCCCATACTTGCAACAATAAATTCTGCTTTTGCTTAGGATATCACAAATTTACTAAGTTTAGGTCCTACCTTTTAGTGTCCATTAACCCATTTCATCATTAGAGCAATCTAAACCCTAATTGATGTGTATCATATCAAAGAGATGTTGAATTTTGGAGTAATTGTGAAGGGTAAAATTGGATAATCAAAGTGAATAATAAAAACCCAAAACATCAATGGAATGTACAAGCAAAAAGGGATTTAAAATAAGAGAGAGATACTTACAACCTTTTTACCTTTGTGATTTCCATTGTTCACCTATTCTCTCTTGATCTTTCGGTGATGAAGATGGCCCTCAGGAAGCTTGCTTCCTTGCTTCAATTCCTCAAGATGACAAGGAGAAATAGCTCAGATACTTGTGTTGAAGATGAGCTTCAACACAAATATGCAATGGATGATAGGTGGTATGGAAATGGGGGTGCCAATGGTGCGCTACAGATTCTGCAGCATAAGTTTACTTGAAAGTTTGCATATCTAAAAATAGAAGAAGAGGGTTGTATTTATAGAGTTTAGAAGGAGAAGATCAATGGTTGAGAAGAAATAAGAAGATCAACATAGTAGAATGTTCGAGAGAATGTGCACGAATAGAAGAAGGACATGTGTCATTCAAAAAAAAGCTTTGTTGAGTTAACTGCTTTCTTGATGAGGATGAGCTTTTAATTCTTAAATTAGAATATATTTTTCTAATTTAAGAGCTTTGTTGATAGCATTAAATCAGTTAACTCAACTTTTCTTTTGTGTGACAAGAAGAATTTATTTTTAGAAGATATGAAGGTTTTTTAGAAGATAACAAAGCATAATTAAATAAATAGATTTATTTAATTACTTGTAGACAATTTGGAAGAATAAATAAAATATTTAATTATATTTTATTTTTCGAGATTTTAATTTAAATAAATTTGCATTTTATTTAAATGTGGAAGAATAAAAGATTTAATTAAATAATTAAAATTATTTAATTGTTTAGAAGAATAAAGTTGATGTAGATGCAATTGATTAATTAAATAAATGTAATTTATTTAATTAAATGGGAGAAGAGGAATCAAATAAATAAATTTATTTATTTATTTATTGATAGAGGAATATGAAGGTGAAACAAATATTTAAAATATTTATTTAAGTAGAGTCATGTCATTTTTAGGTGTATACATTTTGCCCCTCTTTGATGCAATGCGTTTTATCACATTGATTCAAAGAATAAGAATTTTTGATGATGATACATGCCCCAGTTTTCCTCTGGTACAAGTTTAACGACAGGATGCCCCCTCGGGAGATTGGACGGGAAGATGGTAAAAAGCGTGAGATGGACGATCTCGCGAAGAAGAAGGTGAAAAATAGGTTAGGATGGAGAAAAATAGGACATGGTTTGAAGGAATAGATATGGGAAGTAGTCACAGTTGTCACATAGTCAGCTATGGTTCACTTGCTATATATAGGAGATAGGTCCACAAGTTCTATTCAATTGCACACTTGTCTTTAGTTGATTGGTCTTGGAGAGCTTAGGAGAGCATAGGACCTAGAGCAGTCGTCAGAGATATGGATATTCCGCGTGAGGAGCACCGGTTTGAGTGAGTTTGATGGTTCGATTAGCCACCTGAGGCAGGACCACCGGTATGTAGTTTGACAAAACTCGCTAAAAGTCATTTATTAGGTTAATAAATGCCTTGGAAAAAAAGCTAGGATAGATGCGCTCCAAAATGGCACATATGCTGTGAAGTCACGCATCTAATAAATCTTATGGCGCATATGATAGATGTGCGCATATAGGCTATGAATTGGCACATATGCTGTGGAGATGCACATGTGACACTAGAAGCAGTGCATATGCCAAAACGGTGCATACACATCAAGGATTGGTGCATTCATGGTTAAGCGACGCATATGATAAGAATCGGTGCATTTGCCACCTATTTCAGCACATTTGCACTAGGAAAATTAGTTTACTTAACAAAATTAACCCAATTGGCACCTTGATCGATGCGTCAATTAATAAGCAATCTCTGAGATTGCCAAGAATCTAGTTAAGAGATGATATGTTGTTTTTGATTAATTTGATTGTGTTAAGTCAATGATAGGATAGTTTGATTGTTCTGAGTAGGTTTGCTTAGATATGGATTTCTTTGATGCTATGCTTTACCTGATTATAGGAGGATATCTGGGATACCCTGATGTCATGAGAGGAGTTCCCTTTGTCATTGTTGCAGTGGTATATGTTGACAGAGATGGACTGTGAGGCTCTTGGTGCGATGGGATTGTATTACATTTGTTTCATGCTTGAGGTTTGCATGAACCGCAGGTTGTTGACTGCAACGGTGGAGCAATTCCATAGTGAGGATGGTACATTTCATCTACTGACCAGGGAGATGATGATCACTCTAGAGGATGTGTATAGGATTCTGTACCTCCCTATTCAGGGAGAGTTGGTACAATATGAGTCACAGCATGACGCTGGATTAGCTGAGTGCAGATGGGTGTTTGATGACCTAGAGTTGGTTGAGCAGGTGATTTCATGGCAGGACATTCATGACTGCTATGACTACTTCCCGAGTATAGTGGCAGCACTGATTGGTGGAGTAGTATGCCCCGATAGGAGGTCACATAGGTTTCTGAGTGGCTGGGGTAGGGTGTTGGAGAGCATGATTACTAATGGCACTTGGTATGCATGGGGTGTGTGAATGCTTGAACACTTATATAGGGATATGCACCAGGTAGTGTATCATAGATGGGCTAGCTTGTCAGTGGGTGTCTCTGTTGTAGTTTTGGTTGTGGGAGCACATAGCTATCACGTAGCTAATATGTGTTTTTTATAGGCAGAGGGGTGAGCCCTGTAGCTATGGTTATGCAAGAGTGATTTCCCAGCACAAGTTGGGGAAGCTTGAGTATTGGAGACACATGTTGGATAATGTGGATTTAATTATCTGGCACCCATACCTAGACTATGAGGTATGTGAGGATAACGCAGATGAGCTACCATATTGTTTCTAGACTTGGTGGCTCATTGGCAGGACGAGGTACATATTAGAGCGGTAGATTATTAGTAGGGTACAGTGGCAATTTGACAGAGTGTAGGGTAGCCACAGGGGTAGGCACGATTCACGAGGACCCATGCAAAGAGATATAGGTAGGGTCCCATGGCATCATATGAAGAGGCCTTGGCAGACTTTCATTAGATCCCCCATGCAGCTTGGCCGATGAGGACGGACATAGTAGATGTGGGTATGACACCTGACTATGAGGAGTGGTTCACTGCTCATCCATTTCCTAGATATTAAAGACATGGAGAGCTCACTCCTCGTATAGATGAGGAGGATTCAGATGATGAGGGTGGAGCTAGCAGGAGGAGGAGGAGATGGAGGAGGGGGAGAGGAGATCAAGGAGATGATGGAGGAGATGGAGGAGGAGGAGGAGATGGAGGAGGAGGTGACAAACTGAGACAGAGGAGGAGGTCTGGGGAGGGACCTTTGGGTCAGTAGGTAGTTGGGTAGCAGTAGGATGTAGGGCAGGTGCCAGCACAGCAGGTGGCACCACAGAGGTAGATGTCACCACCACAGTAGGTGGTATAGCAGTAGGTGGAACAGGAACAAGGACAAGCGGGGTAGGCTCCGCTGCTTGACTTACAGTAGCAGGCCATGGTTGCTTTACAAGGTTAGATTAGGAAGTTGAGAGCCCATCTAAGAGTAGTGGAGTCGTGAAGAGAGACAAATGCAGGATGGATATCAGAGATATCTAGAGAGTGAGACACAACCCTAGCTAGTGTGCTGGTGATGAGAGTGGAGAGGGATGCAACAGTTGTAGCCATGGGTATAGATGGTAATTCTATCTTTTTGGTTTCACAGGTACAACAGGCACAGACACAATTGGCCTAGGTATAGGGTAAGCTTGCCAGAGCGCAGGCTCGGGCTTAGTATTACAGAGGTTTATACCATGGGGCAGTGTTAGTGGACCTACGTGTGCCTAGCTATAGGAGCCAATCTGTGGTAGGTGGATCTCGATCTGTTGCATCAGTGAGACACCCCTAGCAGTCAGGGGGTGACAGAGGAGAGGGTAGTGCAAGAGCAATGCTCCACAATAGTAGGGCTAGACAGACCTGGACATTTGTACCAATTTTGATTTGATGTACACATTTTTGATGGCTGAGATAGCCTGTGTATGTACTATTTTTCCTTGAGACATGTATCACTATCTTTTGGTACTTTTTATACATTTTATGATATGACTCTGAGAGATGGATAGATATTTTGATATATTGTACATTTGGACATGGTTTTATGTTTATATGATGATGCAGTTATTGATGTTCTTCATGCACATGTTCTATGTTTATATGCTATGGATGCAATCTATCTTATGATGCTTTGTATATGTGATGCATAGTAAATGGATTTAGGATGATTTGACATGAAAATACAAATGTGAAATGTTTTGATATGATTATGTAGCTCTATGTGTATTTGTCTATGTTTTGATTTTTGCAATGATGTATGCATGCAAATGTGTATGCAAATGACTTGATCATGTGAATGACTATCTCATGTGATATGATATGTTATCTATGCTATGTTTTTGATATGTCCAAATGTACTCAATCGACATAGAGATGATATAGATAGGCAGAAGAAAAGAAATGAAGAAAAAATGTAGGCTTTCATTTGATACACTACAGGATTTTCTTATTGCATGGTTGATATGGATTTTTGGATATGGGATGCATGTGGATAATTTGTCATCATTAGAGCCCAAGTGTTTTGCTTTCATCATTGGGCACTTTTTGTTTCTTTTCTCTTTTTAAAATGTTGTAAGGAAATACAAGCATCTAAGTATAATTAAACTGAGATGACCTAAGTATTCCTTACATGGATTTTGACATAGCAAGCTAATACAAGCATCTAGTCAAACTTGAATATAGATGACTTGAGTACTTCTTGCATTTCAACAGACAAGGATTGCCCCTTTTCATGTTTAGACATCTAAAGTCCTTGATGATCTTTTGTTGAGCATGTTGTTAGACAAAAGTCATCACATTACTAATTTTTAATCCACAAACAGCAAACAAAGAAAAATATTATGCCCCCATCCAAGCATCTCTAGCTTTTGGCATCCTTGAGTAGCATAGGAAGACATAATGGAAAAAATCTAAGACATTGTTAAGTTAGCCTATTCACAAAAGTATTCTTGCATTAGATGTGTCTTTTTGCCATAATTGAAATAGAATTAGTTTG
This sequence comes from Cunninghamia lanceolata, assembly GCA_027924645.1. NCBI lineage: Eukaryota > Viridiplantae > Streptophyta > Pinopsida > Cupressales > Cupressaceae > Cunninghamia > Cunninghamia lanceolata. The sequence goes on from BSBN01000413.1 coordinate 1,759,754, forward strand.
AGTGTTTCAGTATAGTGCTCTGCTTTGGATAGGTTGATATTTTTGTGTCAAGATTTTCGTTGTTTTGGGAACTTGCTTTGCTGCATGTGCTCATCTAGTGAAAAGTATCATAATCCTTTATTGGTACCCTCTTAGAAAAAGTGGCATTCAAGAATCCAAATCTGCAACCAAGTCAAGGAGTTGCCCATAGTTTAGACAAAGGATCAACTTATTAAGGGTGATAGGACAAACAGACATGGAGATACGGACCCTAAGGGACTAACCTAGTGCCTCGAGGGCTCATTACTAAATGGCCTTGCCTATGTGATGACACAGAGGCAATGTAGTTTGGGGTAGACTTGATGGTCCTAAGACCTAGGCGATGGCAAAGATGCAGAAACATTAGGGATAGTAGGATAGACGACACTCAATGGAATGGAGAGGAAAGAATCAGAGTGGAGCAGAGAAGAGCCTCGGGGGTGTATTGAGAATGGCCTTGCCTACGTGACATCTCAGAGGTGACATAGTTTGACAATGGTTTAGTTGACTAGTTTAAGATGAACGATATGATGGACACAAGAGATATAAGGTCACAACAGATGGAGGAAGTGGTTCGTCACAGATAGCACCTATTTACCAGGTTTTCACCACTTGATTTTATTTGCACAAAAGCTAAGAGGACACATGACACCTATTGTGAGGTTTTCATCATGGTACCTATCCCAGTGGCCTGTTTGCCAGGTTTTCACCAGAGGAAGATTTTTTTGTTATTTTACCATTTTTTAAATTTTTTTGTTTGTTTTTTGATCACTTTTTCAATTTTTTGATTTTTTTATGGACTCCCTTGCATTGGAGTTTTAGGTATAGAACTTGCAAAGATGCATGCTGTTGATGGGATCATTAAATAGTTCACCTTCAGATGTAGCCAACTGATATGCTCCTGACCCATAGGCTGCAATGATGACATAGGGACTTAGCCAATTGGGTTCAAACTTCCCTTTATTTTCTCAATCTTTCTAATTTCTAGGATTTTCTCTGAGGACTAGATCACCAACTTGGAATACTCAGGGCTTTACCCTATGGTTGTAGCTTCTAGACATTCATTGTTGATAAGCTTTTAGGTGGTTAAAGGACTATTGCCTTCTCTCTTCAAGTAGCTCTAATTATTGAAGTCTGGACACTCTGTATTCTTCATCAGATATGAGGCCTTTTAACAAAACTCGCAAGGATGGGATCTCGACTTCAATGGGCAAGATAGCTTCATATTTGTAGACCAGGGAGTATGGTGTTGCACTTGTGGGTGTGCGGATGCTTGTATGATAGGCCCATAGTGCGGGATTTAATTAGACATGCCAATCATGGCTGGCATCATTGACAATTTTTTTTAGGATTTTCAAAATAGTTTTATTTGATGCCTCTGCCTGGCCATTGCCTTGGGGGTAGTAGGGGATAGAAAAGTGGTGCTGGATATGGAATTTGTCACATAGTTCCCTAACATTTTGATTTTTGAAGGGTCATCCATTATCTGTGACAATGGACGAAGGGATACCATAGAGACAAATGATATAGTTCAAGATAAAGGAGGCAATCTGCTTGCCTGTGATATTGGCTAAGGGCACGGCTTGAATCCACTTTGTAAAGTACTCAGTAGTGATGATTATGAATTTATGGCCACTAGATGAAGGAGGGTGAATCTTGCCCACTAAGTCGAGTCCCCATTGACAGAAAGGCCAAGGAGTCGTTAATGGTTGTGGCTCCTATGCTGGTGCATGTATTAGGTTCCCATAGATTTGGCATTTTTTGCACTTCTTTACAAAATGATAGGAATCTTGTTCCATGGTTGGCTAGTAGTATCCCATGCGTATGAGTTTCTTGGCTAGGGTAAGGCCACTAGAGTGAGTCCTGCATATACCATCATGCACTTCATTTAGGGCAGTTTGATATTCTTCACTATCAAGACATCTAAGGAGAGTACCATTGAGACCTCTGCGATATAGGGTATTGGTGACAATGGCATACTGGGATGCTTGACAGATGAAGGTTCATTTTTGGTTACTGGAGAGATTAGGTGGGAGGGTATTCTCATTAAGATAGGTAAATATTTTTCCATAGAGGGGGAAATCTGTTCCGACAATGTGGCAAATGATATGGGATTTAGGGGTGTCATATGTAGGACAGGACACTGGCTCTACCAAGAACTCATAACATGATTGATTATTTGGAATATCAAGGAGAGATGCAATTGTTTCCATGGTGTCTACAGCTTTGTTCTCAATCCTTGGTATCTGCTCAAAAGAGATCTTGACAAAGTATTCTTTGAAGTCATCTACCATTTGTTTGTAAGGGATTAATTTCTCATCTTTTGTCTGGTAGTCATCATTTACTTGATTTATGACTAGATGTGAGTCACCATACACCTGAAGTTCTTGGATATTCCATTCAACTACTAACTTGATGCCAATGACTAGGGCTTCATACTTTGCCATGTTGTTAGTGTAGGGAAAGAGTAATCTATATGATTTAGGAATGGTGTTGCCACTAGGGGTGATCAACAAAATACCTTCCCAATCCATGCTGAGTATATGAGCCATCGAAATACATTTTCTAGGTTGTTGTGGTTATGTGAAAGATAGATTCATCTGGAAAGTCAAAACTCAAAGGGCTATTATCTGTTAGAGGTGCATCTGCGAGTTGATTTGCGAGTACCTGGCCTTTTATTACTTTCCTGTCTACATATTCAATGTCAAATTCACTGAGAAGCATGACCCATTTGGACAATCTACCTATTAAGGCTACTTTGTTGAGTAAGTACTTGAGTGGATCAATTTTTGCTACCACTTTTACCGAATGTAACAACATGTAATGTCTCCACTTTTGTGAGACAAAGACCACATTGAGAGATTCTCTTTCAATTGGCATGTATTGCAGTTCATATCCAACAAGTGCTTGACTGATATAGTAGATTGCTTGATCTTTCCCATCATAATTTTGCTATGCGAGGGGAGCTCCCAGAGCTGTTGGTGTGGTCGAGATATACAACAAAAGAGGTTTACCCAGAAACAGTGGCATCAATACAGGTGGCTTCATGAGATATGCTTTTAACTGTAGAAATGCTTGCTCACATGAATCATTCCATTTGAAAGGGACATTTTTATGTAGGAGGTGAGAAAATAGGTGGCACTTGTCTGCCAATTAAGAAATGAACCTTCTGATAGATTGTAGTTTTCCCTGTAGGGACCTTAGCTGAGTGAGATTTTTAGGAGGTGGCATCTCCATGATGGCCTTTACTTTAGCTGGGTCGACATTGATTCCATTAGCGGACACTATGTATCCAAGTAGCTTACCTGAGGTAACTTTGAATACGCACTTTTTTGGATTGAGGCACACAAAACTATTCCAATCTTTTAAAGATTTTGTCTAGCACTACCAGGTGTCCTTCTCTTGTGAGTGATTTTTCCAAGATGTCATCAACATAATCTTCCATTATAGTGTGAATCATGTCATGGAAGATTGTGGTCATAGCTCTTTGATATGTTGCGCTGGAATTTTTCAAACCAAATGGCATGACACACCAACAATAAGTGCCCCAAGGACATGTGAATGTAGTCTTGTGTTGGTCTTTAGGTGCAATTTTTATCTGGTTGTATCCAAAAAAACCATCCATTAGTGACAGCATGGTATGCCCTACCATGAGATCTACAATAATGTCAATGTTAGGTAGGGGAAAATCATCTTTCAGACAAGCTTTGTTCAAGTCACTAAAGTCATTACAAATTCAAACTTTGCCATCTAGTTTGGCAATTGATACTATGTTTGAAACCCACTCAATATAGTCTATTGGTCTGATGAATCCGACATCTAACAATTTCTTTAGCTCTTCTTTTACCATGAGGGCCACATGTGGGTGTAGCTTTTTGAGTTTTTGCTTTACTGGCTTAGCTCCTGGAGCTAAAGATAAGTGATGCATTATGAGATTCAGATCTAACCCTAGCATGTCTGTGTATGTCCAAGCAAAGTTGATTTGTTTTCTTTTGAAGAAGTCAGTGAATGCTGGCTTTTCTTGTTCTGTTAAAGATTGTGCCATGTGGATCATTCTGGGATTATCACCTATGCTGACATTTATCTATTCTGCTAGTTCTATCAAGATTGAAGACCTCTCCTAATGTGTAAGATTTGGTAGAGGGTCAAGCCTTCCATCCTTCAGTGCTTCAGAGAGGTTTTCACCATTGGATACGTCTATATTTTTACTATTTTCATGATCTAACACTACCGCAGAGTGGTTTTCACCATTAGATCTTTCTTTCATTTTGACATTTTTGAGACTCAAAGGCTTGGCATTCTTAGGAAAATAGGCCTTGTCATTGAGTTCTATGGCATAGCCAGCTCTGTGTTCCCCTATGGGTATATGATCTCTAAGCTCAAGATAATCTATGATGGCTTCATCATTCTCAAAGGTATCGAGCTTAGGGCTAGTACCTTGTAAGTCCCAATCTATAAGTTCGGGGTATACTAATGGTAGGGGGTTTTTGGGTTGGTTTGGTTCAATGGTGTTGATGGTTAAGATAGAGTTTTTAAAAGCATGGACAAAGTCTATGATGGTACTCTCTATTAGCTGATCCGTCAAGGGGGTATCATTCATTCCTCACAACTTTCACTGTCCTTATTACACAGGTCAGACTTTAGTGGTCTAGCCCTGGACCTTGTCTCTCATTTGCATGGGTTGGGTCATACTCATGGACAACATCAATGCCTTTTTCATCACAAGACAGCTCTAAGAGACTATCCCATTCATATTCATTGGAATCAGTCTCACTCCCCACTTGCAGTTGCTGAATTTGATCAACCAGATTACTAGTAGATGTTTTTGGTTGTTTTTCCTTATTCTTATTTGCTCTATTGGTTCTTGATGTGCCAGTGTAACCTAGCCCTATAGTGTCTCAGGTTGTGAAGGTATGAGGTTGCATGCGTTCAGTGATACCATCTTTTCTTGAACCGACTAGACCGTGTCCTTCATATCCCATTCTTTGTAGCATTTAGAATCCTTGACCATATTGTTCAATTTGTATAGTGTGATGGTCTTGTTGTGTTGATGAACTACTTTCATTCTTGTATAACCATTGTAGGATATCCTTTTCATCACTTTCATCTTCGAGGCTTTCCCATTTGATAAATGGACCTTTGGTAGTTTTATATGCTTTGGATTTGCTTAGAGTAGGTCTTCCATAGGATCTGGGAGATAGGGGGAGTTGTGCCAAATAGAGGGATTGGGAGATTGTGTACTCACCCAAGCCCTTATCTTTGAGTCTGAGGTCAAGTTGGGATGCTTCTGAAGTGGAAGCAAGTGAAGCTGGGTCAACACGAGATGAGGATGAAGTAGAGGCACAGTTTTTAGGAGTCACAACTTCAGGTTTAGATTGAATGGAGTTGCAATACTGAAATGGATTGAGATCACCTTGGATGGTGATCTCTTGGCCTTCATAAGGGAACTTGATACACTAGTGGTATGTTGATGAGACTACTTTCAAGGGATGCATCCATGGTCTCCCAAGAAGAATGTTATATTCTAGCTCCATATCAAAGACGTGGCAAGCCACATCTTTTACTATATGTCCTACTCTGAATGGTAAAGTAATAATTCCATTCAAAGTTCTCTCCTCCTCATCATAGGCTTTGATAGTGATTTTCTTTTTTGGATCTATAGATTTCTCTAAAAACCCCAATACAAGGTCTAGCTTCAAGGTGCAAATATTCAAACTAGCTCCTCCATCGATTAGGACCATTTTTATCTTGTGTTTCTATATGAAGGCTTCGATATGGAGAGAGGCGTTATGAGGTTGGGTGATTGACATATCATCCTTTTCAGTGAATGATAGAGAGTGAGGTGAGGTAATGTGACCTACCATGGTGTGAAACTATTCCTCAGTGAGGTTCATTAGGACAGAGGCTTCCACTAAAGCTTTGTCAAGTATGGCCCTATGAGATGGGGACAGACGGAGAAGTTCCAAAATGGAGATATGTGCAGGTGTCTTATGTAGCTAATCCAAGATACTATACTAATTAACCAGAGCGGCAGAGGCTCCTCTAAGAGTGACTCTATTACTAAGGGTGGTAACATTAAAATATAAATCTTTGTTTATAGTGATCACATTGATGTGTGAATCACTTTCTAAGATATGGTTAACAACATAGTCAAAGTCGATGTTTGTGTAATTCGCATTGTTAGCTCCACTATTGTTTTGGTTGGAAGGTCCTCCTTGCATAGTTGGGAAGAGGATCCTTGAATGCTTGGTGATCATTATTAGAGGTATGTCCATCAAGTGACACTTGGTTTTGCTCGATTAAATTTTGGATAGTGTGCTTGAGTGCAATGCAGTCATTGGTTTTGTGTCCCCTATTTTGGTGGTACTCACCAAAATCATTTTCATTCCACCAAGAGGTTTGACTTTTGGTTCATATTCCTGCGCAGTTGGAGGTGTTATGATCTCACTTGTGACTAACTTCCATAGGGTGGTTTCCAACGATTCTCCCAAAGGTGTAAATTTTCTCCTAGATTGAAAATTTGTAAACCATGATTCAATGTTTCTTGGTTTGTTTTGTGGGGGGTTGTTTTGAGGAGTTGATAAGTTGAAGATTGGTTGCTTTGGTGCCACATTCTTGGCATCTACCACCCCATCATTCACAATGTTTTTATTCTTTATCTAGAATCTTGGTTTATCTACTTTGGTATTGCTACTAGGAGTGTCCTTATATAGCTTTATTTGACCCTTTCTGATTAAAGCCTTTTTGATGATTAGGCCCATCTTAAAGACCTTACTAAAGGAAGTAGGATATTGGATTTGTATCTGATAGCTTAGGTTAGTTTGTAAGTTATGGATAGACATTTCCAACATTTGTTTCTCAGGCATTTAATGTGTGCACTTACTTGCCAGCTGTATCCATTTTTGTAGGAAGGTGACAAAAGATTCTCCACCTTTTTGCTTGGTGTTACAAAGATCTAAGATTGAGGTGTCATGCTCAATATTATAGAAGTGTGTGACAAATTTGTCCACAAGTTCATTCAATGTTCTAATGCTAGGTGGTAGTCTAGAAAACCACTCCATGGCTTGTCCTCCTAAGCTTCTCGAAAACAGTTGCATAAGGTAAGTATCATTATGTGTGACTTCAAGACAAGCAACATTAAATTTCCTAATGTGGTCCCTCGGATCACCCTTTCCTTGATATTTATCAAATTTTGGCACCTCAAATTTAGAGGGCAAAGGTATCACGATCAAGGTTCTATCAAAAGGATATGTTGAAATATCCTCTAGGGAATAATGCTTAGTTGATGCTCTTGTTTGCATGTATGTGAATTGTTGTTGTAAATCTTGGATCTGTTGGGTCATTAAGCTTAAGGAATCTGTGGAATTAATGGTTGCTTTGTTTTTGTCTATAGGTATTTCATCGTGTGTGCTTCCCTTAGGGTTTCTTTCTTCCTCGGGTTCTTTTAGAGCTTCTACGTCAAAATCTTTAGACAGCTTGACTCCTAGTTGTGCTAGGTGTAGAAAGAATTTGGAAGGATCTTGGGCAAGTACCTTATCCATTATATGTTGAAACCTTCTATCTTGCTGTGTTTGGAGGACCTCTTCCATAGACATTTCCTTGTCACTTTCATGAGAGTTTGGAGTGGTTTTCTTAGCCATTTCAATCTGTTTTTGTTATTGGGACCTTGTTAAGACCATGCAAGGTGACAAGAGATGGGATGGAGTGAGTTGAGCAAGAGGTGCTAGAAGGTGTCAAGATTTGAGCAAGGTTCTCCTTAGATCTAATTGGTGTCAAACAAGTTGGGTTGTACAAAATGATAGTCGAAGTAAGGATGATAGAAATCCATTTACTTGATGTAGACTAGTCTTGTATAAGCCACTAGTGGAGTTCTAAGAGAAAAGGATAAGTGATCCTTGATAGTGGAGACTCACTAGGTTTGTTTGAGGTTTTGATGTGATCAAGAATAGCTTGGTTTTCACCTTGTTGGATTTTGGATGAATTTTGTGAGATTTTGGATGATGTACTATGGGAAAAGCAGATATGGTGTGGAAGAAGAGCGAAATGGTTGACTTGCACGATTCTAATTAGATTTTAGAAGAATTGAGACAGGTTTGTAATGGTTTTCTAAAAGGTTGAAAAAATTTTCTCCTAGGCAGTATGGAATAGCTCTCTAGTTTAGATGCACAGCAATAAATGTGTCGGAATAGAGTTTAAAAGTGCCACAGGTCGAATCAAATGCGCCAATCTGGTAATTTTTTAAATGCATAGCAACAGAGTTCAAATGCACTATAAGTCGCAGTAAATGCACCGTAGGTCACATCAAATGCACCGTTCTAGTTTTTAGTTTGAGTTTGCAAAGATTTTGGCACATTTTTCAAAAAATTCTATTTTTGGTTGAAAACTTTGGTCTTTTCTTGAACTTTGATTTTTAATTATGGAAAAAGACATAGCAAGTGCATAGAAGTTTTCATGATTTTTATCTTTTGTTATATTTTTGTATTTTTGGACTTTTTGACACAAGAACAAGTACAACCTAGGCTGGAAAGGATAGTATTTGTTGAATCCTCTATATGTGCATATTCAAAACATGTAGCTCCAGGATCTAGTTGCACCAGCTCCTCTCCACGGGACTCACTTCTCATGCATACCAGATCTAGGTTTCCTTAGGCTTGTACCCCCACCGAACCATAGGATTTTCCCTGCTACCTCTACTAAGAATCAAATGAATTGGGGCCATTTTAAAGGCTCCACATTTTGTGTCAACAAATAGGGGTTTTTGGTCCACTAAACAAGTGGCTAAGTAGTCAAGGCAACCGTTCAAGTGGTTATACATGCGGCAACACTACTCTCCATTATGGAGTCTCCCAACCTCCAAGGATTATGCCTTAGAGGTTTTTGGGGGAGGTTGACTATCGGTGTAACACAACAGCACTTGTCATAGGAAGATTTCACGTCAAGCACAATTTATTTAAAGTGGATCGGTAGGGCTTGGCTTTAGCCTATTTCCACTCAGGGTCATTCCCACTTGCATAGGTGGGCATCCAAGGGCAGGCCCCTCTAAAGGTTAAACACAAGGAATAATAAGTCTAGTGTTTTGGTCACCTACTAAAGGGGAGAGCATAAGCCTATTGTCATTCAAAAGACATAGAAGACAGTGATTAATCCTATCCTAGTTAAAAGGAAAAAAACTAAATGTGCTATCTACTTGGGCACTCACGCATTTGTTAACTTTGAAGTGTTTAAAGATAGAAATGATTCATTTTCCCTTTGTAAGATAACAATGTTCTAAACTATGAAAGATAGCAATAATGCAAAGATAGCAGTAGTTCAGTTACTATCCTCCTAGTTAAGGACTACGTGAGATTTGCATGCCTGCATTTTTTTTTACTTTTTCCCCTAATTAATCTAAGATGAATTAATTAATGTAGCTAAATGATCTAACTAGCTCCTAATCTTACAAGACAAGCGTTAGCATTATTCATAAAAATTACAAGAAATCCTAAACCACAATGAGAAATGAAATGCGCCGCTTAATAGTCTGAATGCGCAGAAATAGAGAGTGTAAGCGTTGCTTTACAAATGCATTAAGATTGATGTCAAAAGTGTAGGAAGAAGATACAAATGCATTAATTTAATAGATGTGCCATGAAAATGTATATAAGTGCTATGAGGTAGGGTGCATGTGTCGGGATTCTGCAGGTACCGGAATAGGAAATATATGTGCCGTCTCAAAGGATAGATGCGCCGTAGTACCACAGGTGCTAAAACAGAAGGTAAAAGCATCAGTTTAGAGGATGTATGCACTAGAAGACCGTGTGTGCTGGAACAGGGATTAGATGTGCCTCGGGATCGATCAAATATGTCAAAATAACCTGTCAGAAGCCTGTACAGAACCTGTCACTAAGAAACTTAGATTTTTGATAAGATTAGGGGCAAGAGCCCCACAGTGGGTACCACAAATGTGAAGGATAAAATTAGATAATCAAAGTGAATAATAAAAACCCAAAACATCAATGGAATGTGCAAGCAAAAAGGGATTTAAAATAAGAGAGAGATACTTACAACCTTTTTACCTTTACAATTTCCATTGTTCACCTATTCTTTCTTGATCTTTTGGCAATGAAGATAGCCCTCAGGAATATTGCTTCCTTGCTTCGACTCCTCAAGATGACAAGGAGAAATGGCTTGGATACTTGTGTTGAAGATGAGCTTCAACATAAATATACAATGGATGATAGGTGGTATGGAAATGGGGGTGCCAATGGCATGCTATAGTTAATGTAGCATAAGTTTACTTGAAAGTTGGATATCTGAAAATAGAAGAAGAGGGTTGTATTTATAGACTTGAGAAGGAGAAGATAAATGGTTGAGAAGAAATAAGAAGATCAATGGAGTAGAATGTTCGAGAGAACGTGCACGAATAGGACATGTGTCATTCAAAAAAAAGCTTTGTTGAGTTAACTGCTTTCTTGATGAGGATGAGCTTTTAATTCTTAAATTAGAATATATTTTTCTAATTTAAGAGCTTTGTTGATAGCTTTAAATTAGTTAACTCAGTTTTTTCTTTTGTGTCACAAGAAGGATTTATTTTTAGAAGATACGAAGATTTTTTAGAAGATAAGAAAGCATAATTAAATAAATAGATTTATTTAATTACTTGTAGATAATTTGGAAGAATAAATAAAATATTTAATTATATTTTATTTTTAGAGATTTTAATTTAAATAAATTTACATTTTATTTAAATTTGGAAGAATAAAAGATTTAATTAAATAATTAAAATTATTTAATTGTTTAGAAGAATAAAATTGATGTAGATGCAATTGATTAATTAAATAAATGTAATTTATTTAATTAAATGGGAGAAGATGAATCAAATAAATTAATTAATTAATTAATTTATTGATAGAGAAATATGAAGGTGAAATAAATATTTAAAATATTTATTTAAGTAGAGTCATGTCATTTTTAGGTGTATACAGTAATTACAAATAAAACCCAAAAAAAAACTATGGATTCGAGACATTTAGAGTGCCCTAAAGCATAATATAATGTAAAATTTGCGGGTTGGACTCGAGTGATGCTGCCCTAGCCCTATCCTAATTCATGAGATTCCAAATTTTATTTTGGTGTCATCTTATGTCATGTGCGTTGGGATTCCAAATTCATAACTTCTTTCCCAGGTGATGTTAGCCTTTTGATTCAATTTATCTCATTTCTAAGGTTGAGTATTCAAAGAGAACTCAAAATTATTTTATCACACACAACTATTATGTAGGCTTACTATGCCAAAATTCTACTACAAGTGCTATTGAAGGTCTTTAAAGTGTTGAATCTCATTGAATAATTGAATCTTTGTTATCTTTTATATGTGTTGTGAAGATTGGGAATCAAGATCTTAAGTCTATCTTTCTCTTCCTAGGGCTTGTGAAGCCTTTTATATGATCGGGAGAAGTGTTGAAGCCTCTAACTTGAGTTTTGGAATCCTCCATGGTTATGGTTGCCTTGCCTTCTTGTTCTACAAGTCTTCATTGACGTCATCTCCTTCAGGTGAAGTTGAACTATTTCCTTTAGTGAAACATTGTGTGGATCTATTCCTTGATGCTTGAGTCGTTTAGGATCTTTCACACACATATAAATACATTTGCATTGGCTATTATTGAGGTAGAAATACCAAATATAGGGTTTGACCAAGGAAAACTCCTATATAGAAACAACATATCTTATCCTTTTATTTGTCCAAGTCAGATTTAGAAAGATCTTACAGAGAGGAGAGATGGAGAAATAGGTATTATAGTCACAATTGCCACAAAAGTTATAGATTCATCTTTCAAAAACTCACAAGATGATTTCATAGGTGTCCAAGTCTTTTGGGATCTAGAATCCTCAACAGGGACCCAAACACCTTGTTTAGATAGTGTTGTGATAGGAGAACTTGCAAGACATTTTTAGAAGTGCGCAAGTCTTCCTAGTCTTCAAAGCTTAAAAACATAGCCTTTGATATCTCTTGTCTATATTTCTATACTCATTTAGCTATTTTATCCTTTTGGAATCTGTCTCTATGAGAAAGTTGTATTTAACTAGGGTTTGGCTTGTTAATAGCTAATTATGGATTGTAAAACTCTAGGTCAAACATATTTTTATATACAACAACAGATGAATAGGATGCCTATAGCTTAACAATCTCATAGAGGTTGAGCTTAGTTCATATTCTAAATGTAGCATATGAAAGGGAGGTTTGACATAGTTGAGCATGCTAATCATCCTTCTCCCTTTTCACACTAAACATTTTGGTGAACCTATGTTTGAAGAATTTACATCCTTAAACATTAGATCTAGTTACATTTGTTGTTCAAAATTGGGTTTAGATTGTAAATTCTCTTTCGTGAAAAGTATATGGATTTCATTTTAAGTGATATATTTTTCTTCAAATTGAAAGAACATAAATTGACATTTTGTTATTACTTGCATAATGATATGTAGTTTGATTCAATCAAAGTATATGATATCTTGTTTCACATTAAGTCTTTGATAAATTAGATTATGTTGAAATGTTAAATTTCTTTTTACAAGACTTTGATTCATATGATGAACTATTTAGTTGTGGTGACTTCAATATGTTAGATGAAGCCTTTGATGACTTTATCTCTATTGAATATTCCACTATGACTCCTAAACTTTCGTTCCTTCAAAGATTAGTAAATGCAATTTATGTTACAAAATCTCAAGAATAACCTATGAAACTAAAGATAGTGGTCAACCCATGTTTCAATGTGATTCAAACACAAACAAAACCAATGCTTATTGTAAGAAGTTTTCTGACTTCTTCTTGACCTCTTGGTTACATCTATAAATATGCTAAACAAATAACAAGTTAGAATCAACCATATCAAGATGGATAACAACACTCCAATTATAATGTGGTTTCTCATATACAATACACATAATAATAAACAATTTAAACAATAAATCAAACATTCTAGTATCTTTACCAACTTCTTAGCCTATGCTTCATTAACCACATCATCTAATGCATAAACTTTGTCAAGATTATGATCTTATTGAATAGCTCCATGCTACTCGCACTAAGATATCTCTAGGAACTCATACAAACATCACGTACATACCACATAATGCACTGAGAAGCTTTACAAAAGGTGATTGTACTACTTGCTATTAATCCTAATGATGTAGTAGCTCTATTAGATTGGAGCCATTATTCTTATTGTTAGTTTGACCACAAGATAGAAAGGCATCTTGATATATACATTAATCTACATTGGTTGTCTTTTGAGGGTATCCATTTATCATAATCTCTCGTTGGTCTATGAGGTCTTTGATACAATTTTTGAGCTGGATATATTTTGATGTTTTACGTCCATTTACCCTATGATACTTAGAATGTTCATTCTCATTGAACTGTGAAGGTTTAACTTGATTTTCATTGTGTTGCCATAAAGTTGGTAGCTTTATGAGATTTGATTGCTCTAATTTGTATAAGAAGGATTCAATGGGTTCACCTCAGGGAGTGAATCTTCATCTAGGTGTAGATGTTTGTTTAGATATTCCCTTAGGGATGGGAATTGTTATCACATGAAATTGTACCCTACTTGAAGCCTATTCAAGAATTTCAATAACACAATGGGACTGACACAATGGGACTGATCTCCAAGTGTGGGACCTTGCAAATGAGATCAGACCTCCAAAGAAGGATGGTTTCTCTTTCTAAACATAAGTTTAGAGTAGTTGACTAAACCTATGCTAATGATCAATAGGGAAAAGGGAGAGAAGGAACTAAAAATACAAAGGAAGCAATGGACCAAGATTTAGTATGTTTAGCTAGAACTAACATAACATAGTAATGACCTAAAATACTAAAAGAAACTTAAACAGACTTATAGCTTTAGTAGAGGTTCGAATTAGAAATCTACAACTATAAGAGGGATCATTTTATTCCTAGGATAAGCTTATAGGTTTTAAGTAAACACAGAGAAAAAACATAAGAGAGGGAAAATATCAGTGATTGTACTAAGCATGAAGGCTAAAGATTCATTACAAAGGGAAGATAACTTGTTATAGAAGAGTAGACACAAAATAACCATCTACATTCATTGGTGAACAATCAACCAGAGACAACAAAGGATCATAAAATTAGCACAATGTATCACATCTAGTTGATTCTATAGGTGTGTTACAAAGTCTAAAATTAACAAATAATCTGCCTAGAATAACAACACATAAGAATAACTAACATAATTACATCTTTTTAACATGCATATATATTTTTACAAATCACACTATAGGAGACATGGATGTGGAATGAGAAGTTAACAAGGAACGGGCAGCACCCATTCTTTAATAAATCCATTCTATGTCCTTGGTGCCCACATGGCTCTACCCATGAAATCCATTAAAATAGGAGGTCCGACCGTGCCATGAGTACAAGAAATTCAATGCAAAGGGAATAGAGTAGCATGGGGAAGCAAGGAATCTATTTTCTACAAGAAATTGTGCTCTAAAGAAGCATTAATGGTGACTAGGAGGGTCGTTGAGTAGTCTAATCATGTTTTGAACAATAGAAAATGCCCTTGGAAGGTAGAAAGGTTAGGCTCTAACATATAAAACTTCCTTTGATTAGTTTTCCACTAATCAAGCTTTGGAAAGGTGAAGGAGGAAACCCCAGCCTCTAAAGTCTATGAAGAGGAAAATCATCAGACATCGAGGATCAGCCCTTTACCACTACATTATTCTATTCAAGGAAGAAGATCCTGACCTATGCCTCCGCAATACATAGTCAATTTTATGAAATCAGAAAAGATCAGGCCTCAGGCCTTTAGTCTTATGCCTTCCTAGAGGAGGAGGAAGAGAGAAAATCTAAGCCCTACAAGTTTGAAGACTTAGTCACTTTACAAAGGTTTGACAAAGTTTAGGGTTCAAGCCTTCAACCTTCCTCCTTCTAATGAAAGGAAGAGGGAAGAAGAAAAGAATGAAGTCTAACTCCCTGAAACACTTTGGAATATTTGAAGGAAAAGAAGTAGAACTCAAACCTTAAGCCTTCCTCCTTACGCCTTTTGTGAAGAAGATGGAAGGCAAGAAGCCTGAAATATGACCTCTGACATATATAGAGATTTTACTTGTTAGTCTTTAGCAAGCAAACCTCCATCCTTTGACCTTCCAAAAGATAATGTGGAAGATAGGACCTCCAACCTTTGAAGCCTTAAACACTTAGAATTTTTTTTGTAAATGGACAAAATGAAGTTTTGTGTTGATTAGGATGGCAGGACGAAGGGGAGAACTCCAAACTTTGAAACTCTAAAATGTTTGAAAAAAAGGAAAACTTAGGATTTTCATGACTTACCCATTTTGGGTGGTTTTATCTTGCATTTCAAAGGATGGGAATACTAGGATCTCATGGACCTTTAGGCTATTTGGATAAAAAGAAAAATAGGATAATAATAATGTTATTATTTTTAGGTTGTGGGAATGAAGGTGCACTAGCTTACAAGTTTTGAATGTGTTTTACATCGATTATGTTGGGTTTGAAAATATGTACAACCCAAAATTATAAAACATTACTAAATCACCTAGTCTATGGATGTCATCAAGGTGATTTGAAAGAGATTTTTCAATATATTTAACGTGATTTTGGCCAACAAAAAGGAGTGGGTAGACTCCTCTACACTTTGACCTCAACTTAGACTTTGGAGGGATATTCCAAGGGGTATACCTTAAAGTATATTGACTTCAAATGAGATGATCAACTCAAAATAATTGAACAACCAAATCCAAATCACCTTCTTGGCCCCAAATTTGTCACTAAACCAAGAACAATTGGTTGTTACAAAACCCCCATATAATTGATGAAAATAATCTAATGGAATTATGATGCATATAGAATTTTACTACTGTGTTTAAAGATAAATATATTAGTTTGTTTTGAAAGCTTGGGTCATCACAAGTTTCTCATATCAGTCCCTATCTGTGAGGCTGCAAGGTCTCAAGTTAACAAAAAGAACACAACTATAGGGAAATGTATGGTTGCCTATTTAAAAATTCAGATGCATAAAAATCAATATCAAATAACTAAGAATACTTAATAATCCAACACCAGACAATTTTCTTCCTTATGTAATATTGAAATGGTCAATCATAGAGCCTAGAAATGAATTAGGAACTATCACATTCATTCAAATTAGAGTTGACATTGATACCACTAAACGGGGGAAGAGAAAACTATAAATATGATTAAGGTTTACTAAGAACACCTATGGTGATGGAGGAAAACAATCATGCAATACAAATATTACAGAATAATTAACATCAGTTGTTTCCTAAAGAACAAAAACTACAAAATGATCTTTTCTTTCCTCCCTCTGGATCTCTAAACCTATTGGCAAGAGATACTGCTTTGAGTTGACAAGTGTTGTCATTGATGGCAACTAAGATCATCCTAGACATCTACATAACACAAGTTGTTCATCCCAGATGTCAGAATCAGAATCTGTCTAAGTCCAGGTAGTTGCGAACAAAGCAGTAACAGGGCCTAGGATTTTGGTCCAGATCTCTCTGGTGGAAAGGAATGAATTTCTACAGATCTAATTTAGTTGATAGCATTGCAAAGACACTCTAAATCTAGAGTTTTGTCCTTGGTGATAAAGGATTCAAAAGATATTAACACCTGAGTATCAAGTTACAATCTAACAGAGTAGACAAAAGAAGAACAGGAAGACCTTGCAGAAGATATTGATTCCAGATGTATTGATGTTGCTTGTTGGATAGATGGTGGCATTTAGTGATTATGGCCAACATGAGTAATGATTTCCAAGAGCAAGTTTCGGTCCGCACCTTAAGTTATCCATAGATCTAACTGACAAAGCAGAGCATTCTTAAATGTTCTATGTATTGTTGAAGCCGACTGACATAATGATTGTAGATCATGTTGCAGATATATATAGCCGATGAAATTAGATGATTCAAGGTGTGTGGTGTGGTGAATAAGGTGTACATGTGAAAGGAGCAGGATTCCAAAGTGCAAATGAAGGAAGATCAGTAAGAAGAGCAGAGTAAAGATGAAATGTGTCAAATAAATTTATGTACCTAACCAAAACTGAATTTCATGCATGGATAGATGCTATTAGTCAGTTCAAATCTCTATTGTTCTCCTATAATATTTTCCATCGACAGTGTGCCTTCTTTTGAGTAGGGAGCTCTGGGCAATGAGCCCAAATGCATGTGCATTCCCATTTGTCAAAGTACTTTTAACATGGTATTAATTTTTGTGGGTTAACCCCCACCATGGTTTTTCACTTAACCAAGTTTCCACATCAAAAATATTGGTGTCGAGTGTGTTATTCTTATTTCTACTTATGTGATGCTTAAAAATTTATTTCATTAAATTGACTATAAGTCATGAAGGAAGATTCAAGTTAGAAAAAGTTTAGAATTCTTGACAACTGATTCACTTCCCCACTCTTAGTTGTTTGGACCTAATCCAAAAAAACTAACTTAGAGAAAGTAAATGCTTATTTGAACAACACATAATGCATCTAAAACATATGCATATATAGAAATTTAGCTTGATACATAGTTCAAATCATTATATTCAGTCATTGAGTACACCCATGATTTATTAAAACTAGCCCATGGCCCTGTCAGAAAATCTATAATATTGGGAGGTAAGCCCATTCCCTAACAACTCTAAAAATGGTAGAAGAAGATTGCCCACACTCTTTGGGTACCTAGAGAATTAAAGAGGGAAGGATGAATTTATGTTTTGGTACCTAAAAATCTATTTCATCTATTTTTTATTTCATTTGTGTACTGGTGCATTAAAAATTTTCACTATGTCAGCGACCTGCATAACCTTGGCCTACAACACATAAATTCTGAGTACAAACTTGCAAATTTCATCCCACAATTATGGTACAAATTTCACTCGCAGGCCCACCTTGAATTTAGCCATATGAAAATAGTTAAAATTTTGTCTGATCATCTTCATTTTTTACCTCTATCAACAAACATGGTCGGTAAGCCACTTAGTCAACAAACTCTCAAGTTCACAAACTATCAATTTCTTCAATAGGGCTCGTACCTTTCCATGAAGCTTAGAAAATTTCACCCTTTTTTCTTTCTCCACTTAGTCTTCCTTCTCATACCCCTTTTGTCTTATCAACAAATCTTCTAGTTGGGAAAGCATCCAAATCTTGTGCATTTCCCTCCTTTGCACTTTTCTTTACTATCAAGAAATTTTCTCCATCACTAACCTTCTCTTTTGTCGCTTCCTACTTATCTCTTCATTCGCTTCACTGATCTTTTTTTTTTCACATTTATCAACAAATTTCCCCCATGGTGAATTAGGTTATCAATGAACCTAATAGTTCATGAACTGCTTATTTCTCTGATGAAGACCCCGGCCTTATCCTTTTTCTTTGTGTCTCTTCCCTATCAGTAAAATCCTCTGATGGTGAACCTTTCTTTAGTTACTATTTTTCCTTTGTCATGGCCATATCTCCTTTGTCAGTAAAATGTCTCCCCGACGAACCTAACAAATAGAAAAACATACTACTCACAAAATCCTTTTCCAACAAAGACAATACCCTTCCTTTATCCTTAATACTTCTACCTCCTTAGGAAAAATTTCCATTTTCCTTACAAACATTTCTACTTCCCCCTTGGTCTTCTTATTGTCGGTGAAGTTGCCGTTAGCAAAACATCCTGTTGGTGAACCCTTTGGTTTGTTTAACTAAAAATTTCACCAAAAAATGATGACCTTTTCCTTTTAATCTATCCTTCACCTTTTCCTTCACCACTTTTGCTACCTTATCAACAAATTGGTAAAAATGTGAACCTGTGAACTTGGTTGGCAAAATAATCATTTTGCAAACTTGCCTATTTGCTAACAAAGGCCTCAAATGAACCAATTTTTCTAAGGGAAGAAAACCAATTGACTTGGAGGATTTAAATTATAAGTTTTCTTTAAGAAAACCCTTGCAACATATCTCAGATTCATTATAAATAATGAGCTTAAACTACAAAGGCAAAAGGTGGGAAATTTAATGGATTTGGGAGAAAATATGAAGGGTTGGGAGCTAACTTTTTGGGGTCCCAATAGGTTACACCATCATTCCCAATATTTTTATTCTTCACCCAAAAAAGATGTTTGTCATTAGTTTTGTTGTTGTTGTCTTTATTGTCTTTGTAACTCTCGACTAAACCTTTATCTATGAGGGCTTTCTCAATAGTGACACCTTTGTCTATGATTTCATCAAATGTATTCACACATTGAAATTGTAAATGAAAACCCATCTCTTGATTTAAGTTCTAAACAAATATATTTACAATTTGTTTCTTAGGGATGGGATAAGAGAATTTACTAGCAAGATTCCTCCATCTTTGAAGTAAGGCAGTGAAAGGTTCTCCGTTCCTTTTCTTAGTGTTGCAAAGGTTTGTCATAGATTCCTCATGTTTGATATTATAGGAAAAGTGTGGAATGAAATTTTCAGCAAGTTCTTGAAATGTCTTAATGCCATGAGGTAAATGGGAGAACCATTTGGTAGCCTAGCCTCCAAGACTATGGGGAAAGAGTCATATGAGATAGGTATGATTGTAAGCGACTTCCATACATGCTATGTAAAACTCTTTTAGATGGTCCCTAGGTCACCTTTACCTTTATATTTGTCAAAGTTAGGTATATCAAAGCTATCTTTAACTATGGATCTATCGAAAGGATAGGATCATAGCCTCAGGGAGGCTCTCAACCTGATAAACAATTCATCTTCTGGCAAAGAAGCCGACCACAATTCCTCTCTGCTAAAGGATATGAAGTCCCCAATTCAAGAGGCTTTGAAGGCTCACTTGAGAGGAAGTGAGAAATAAAAGGAGGCTCATGAAGAGGAGGGTGATAAGGAAAATGAGTGAAGAATTATGACCAAGAGTGGCAAAAAAGAAAAATTTGCCCTTGTGATGGGTGCAAGAGGGCTGATAGTAAAGGAAATGAAGACAGATGCTAGCAAGGCCAAACTCAATGCTATGGTGGTTATCAACAAAGGTACCCAAGATACCCTTCATTAGTTTGTCAATCAGGGAGGTGAGCACCTCCATGAGAAAGAGTGCAAATGAAGATCATGAGCTAGAATGTACATGGTCTAAATGGCCAGGAGAAGTGTCGCTTGGTGAAGCAACTTATTGAAGTTGAGTCCCCTGATATTTGTCTTTTGCAAGAAACCAATTTAGACTTAGAATCCATGAACAAAAGTTTTCAGTGAGTTGTGGAGGGTTGGAGAAGTTTTTGCAGTAGGAGCAATAGGGAAGGCTAGTGGTTTAGCTATTATTTGAAATAAGCTCAGTTTGGTAGGTGATCCTCTCCTTAGTTTGGAGATAGTGTTATCAGCTAGGATAAGATCTTCCTAAGGAGAGGGGGGTATTCTAATATCTAATTTTCATGGTCCTAATTTGGAAAAGGATAGATTAGTATGTTGGAGGGAATTAGTGGAATTTAGGAAGGCTTTTTCAAAAGAAAGATAGATTTTTCAAGGGGACTTCAATGCTACCTTGAGTCTTGAAGAGAAGAAAGGTTGTAGGGCATTAGGGAGCCTTTGTTAGGAAGGTTCAGAAAAATGTGTGAGGAGCTTTCTCTAGTAGACTTAGACCCCAGAAATGGGTGGTTTACTTGGTCCAATAGGTATACAGATGAGGAAAATATTTTATGCAAGCTAGATATATTTTTGGTAAACTCAGAATGGCTCATATGTCTAATTCATTTTATTTATGAAGTAACTAAGTTTGAGGCTCAGATCATTGGCCCATTAGTCTTCATTAGTCCTATGGGAAAAAACCTAAAAGGTCACCTTTCAAGATGGAAGCTTTTTGGTATGAGCACCCAAAATTTCTAAAAGAATTGGTAGGTTGGTGGGAAAAGAAGTTAAAGAAAATCACAGATTTGTTCTACTCAAGAAACTAGAAGAAACCAAGAAAGCTGCAAGAGAATGGAACATACAAGTACTCGACAATTTATTTGTAGCCAAGGCTAGGGTAGAATAGGAAATTGCATTAGTTGAAAGAGAATTAGTTGAGTCTGGCATGTCAAAGGATTGCAGGGAATGGGAGAGGAATTTCTTGGAGGAGAAAAATCACCCTTTAAGGATGGAGGAAATCTTTTGGCCTGGGGTAACAATAGAAGATATAATTGAGATAATAAGGCTTGGGGTAACAACAATAGACATTAGAATCAACCGAAGCCCTCTAGAATGTGGAATATAGGGCTAAATAATCATACTCTTGCATCTCCATTTAAGAATCCAGATATTCAAGAGCCAAAATAGCCTTCTAGAATTCAAATGGCTAGTGTGGCACTAAAAAAATGGTGTAGAATCCACAATACAAACACACATGCTAACCTTGATTGCCTTAAATTTCACATAACCACCAATATTTTCAATGTAGAAGTACAAGGCTCTACATCAGAGTTTGTAATTCCTAAAGGTAATGAAATAGTGCCTTCCAAATTTGAGTCTGCTATGGTCTTAGAAAGTTTTACTTTCACAACTAGAAAAGAGGAAAATCAAATAGTAGAAAACAAGCCTTATAATTGTGAGAACTTATATCCAGAGTCTGCCTTAGTGTTAGACGCTTTTCAATTCTCTTTTGAGAGTGAAAATGAGGTATTAAGTGAACCAAAGGAAGTGCAAGCTTTTAAACAATCTAGTAAGAATGTCACTTACAATTTGAGAAGCAATAGCAAGTCAGGAGGACCTTTCACCACCTGTACACCTCCTAACAACTTCAATACCCCACTAGATCAACATGCTAGCAATAATCCAATGCCTCCCAAAGCTAATGATCAAGGTAATGGTGTGACAGTAGCATAGAAGGTTTAGATAGGGAAGATAGAGTCCAATGAAACATTGAAATTAATGAATTACTTATCTAATGAGAAAAGAAGGATTAAGGTTATTGTACCCTTATATGGATTACTAAAAAACCCAGAATACAAACTGCCTTTATCAAATCTTTAGATGAGTCAACACCAAAAGAAAATTTAGTCAATATAGATACTCATAGTAAAGATGTGCAAACCAAGGATAGAGGTAAAAGTGTTGAATAGTCAGCAAATGCCAATGTGGTGATGTATGTAAAAAAGAAGGAAGCTCCTACTTTTTTATTATCTATAAGAATGTTTGGAAAGAATCTGTACAATTTTATGGTGGATTCAGGAGCTTCGGCTAACGTCATGCCATTAGGGATATGACAAACATTAGGAATAACTAGCACATAATCTGCTAAGATAGTTACTCAAATCAACAAAACAGAGGTCAATGTGGTAGGTGAGCTAGTGTATATTCATATGCATCTAGCATCAGACCCTGGAGTGAGTCAATTCATTGATATCTAGGTAGTGGACATACCAGCCAATTATGGTATGTTACTGAGTAGAGATTGGTCCAAAATGTTGAACATGTATATGGCCACTAATTTTTCACACATGTGGTTTCCTTGGAGAGGTATCCCAAACCAAATTAGAATAGAGGCAAAACCCAGAATGAAGCATATAATCACATAATACAATTAGACAATTGAGATCTTGTATGATGATGTTGAGCCAGGTGTGTATAGAACTTGTCAAACAAGGGAGTTCAAATAAAAGAAATCTTATTCTTGGACATCAAAACAAAGCCTACCAATTATGAAACAACTATGTTTATTGAGTCTGATCATGAGTCTTCTAATGAAGAAGATAATGCCATAACTAGTTTTACTCAAATAATAAGCCAAGAAATAGAGAAGTGCAGTCAACAAGAATCTCCAATCCAATGTAGACTATATAAAAACTTGATTAGGTTTCATAATGCTACACATCCTGAAGAAAATTGTGGAATATGCAGGGATTTAATAGAGTTTCAGTATAAAAAATGCATAAAAGAAATGAGACAGTAGGAAGGAGAGTTTGTTCCTGATAGGCCTGAATTATGTTTTCATGAAATGTAGGTGATTCATTACAAGGTCTAAATGAAGATATGGGAGTAAAAAGTGTTAATTACTCTGATTTTCACAAGCAAACTAAAGATGCAGGGGTACCTATAACCCAAGTAAAAATATGTGAGGATACACATGATATTATCAAGGGTGAGATAGGTAAAAGGATTCAGGTTAAAACAAAAGGTCCAGGTCAAAGGAATAAGAATAATATCTGGACACTAAAGTGTGATGGATCTAAATCTAAACAAGAGGTAGGCACAAGAGTTGAGATTGTTGATCCAAATGGTAAGTCCTTTCTGGTAGCATATAGACTCCAATTCCCTTGTACAAACAATGTAGCAGAGTATGAGGCTCTGATTTATGGGTTAGTTATGGCCATTAAGAAAAAGGTAAAAGTAATCAAGGTGTTTTATGATTCTGAGCTAGTGGTTAGAAAGGTTAGGAAATGAAATGCATGCAATTTTATGAAAATGGTCAGTTACAGACATAGGGTGTGTGATTTAATTAAATCTTTTGATGCTTTTAACATTGAAAACATCCCTAGAGAGTTGAATCAGAGACCAGATGCATTAGCAGTTGCTGCTAGCACACTAGAACCTCTAACTTTATCTGGTCTCAAATGATTTGTAGTAGAACTGGAAAGCATACCAAGCATACCTGACAATGTGACTCATTTCTAGGTGTTCGAAGGAGATCAACAAATTGTTGATTTCCTTACTAGTCATGAAGTGTTTGAAACATAGGTCATTGATGAACAAGAAAGACTAGAAATATCATGGGATGAGGAAGATATAGTGAAATTAAAGAGTAATTTCTTACCTAAAAGGGTAATTGAGTTGGAGAAGATGTTTGATTTTGATAGAGTGGTTAGACAAAAAGAACTTCCCAAAATTGAGAGAGGTAAATATGATCCCTTTAACTTAGGAATAGAAAAGAACCCTCAGAATCCTTTAATTGACAAATCTTGTTCTAAAGAACTGAGAAAAGAAATTGTAGAAGCATTAAAAGAATACAAGCTTGTAATAGCATGGACTTATGAGGATTTATAGACTTATGATACATCCATTATAACACATGTAATCCCATTAAGACTAGGAGTAAAACCATTTAGGCAAAAACAAAGTCCTGTGAATGCTAAATTAGAGCATTTGATCTTTGATGAAGCCAAGAAATTGTTGGCAACTAGAATAATTTTCTAGTGAGGCATTCGACCTAGGTAGCTAATTTAGTACCTGTAAGGAAGAAAAGTGGGGACATTAGATTTTGTGTAGATTTCAGAAACCTTAATAAGGCATCTAAAAAAGATAATTATCCCCTACCTTGATTAGATGAAGTGCTACAGGTAGTGAATGGAGCCAAGATCATGTCATTTTTGGATGGATTCTCTGGCAATAATAAGGTTTTAGTAGATAAAGAGGATAGATTGAAAACAACATTCACCTACAAATGGGGAAACTATGCATATAGGAGAATTCCATTTGGCTTGATTAATGTAGGTGCAACATTTCTTGAAGGGCCATGGACATTGCATTTAGGGGATTATTAGGTAAATGCATTGTTATATATATGGATGATTTGACTATGTTCGTTAAAGATGCATCAATCCATGCATAAGACTTGAGGAGAGTATTAAAAATGTTTGAAAGGTATGGAGTCTCCCTTAATCCAAAGAAATGC
Source organism: Cunninghamia lanceolata (assembly GCA_027924645.1). Lineage (NCBI taxonomy): Eukaryota > Viridiplantae > Streptophyta > Pinopsida > Cupressales > Cupressaceae > Cunninghamia > Cunninghamia lanceolata. The sequence goes on from BSBN01000413.1 coordinate 1,784,405, forward strand.
ATGTTTGGGGTGACTGAAGGGAAATTGTTAGGCAACATCATTTCTGAGAATGGAATTTCTATTGACCCAGATAGAGTAGAAGGAATCAGGAAATTACAATTGCCTAAGAGTAAGAAATAATGCAACCATTGAAAGCTATGTTAAATAAGGATGCAAAGATAGAGTGGATGCCAATGGCCAAAGTGGCATTTGAGGACATTAAGGAAGTAATTTATGATGCCCCTATATTGGAAAGTCCAAATTATACTAAACCTTTTTACATTTACTCATTTGCCTCAGAACATTCAGTTGCAACTGCTCTAATGCAGAAAGGGGAAGAGAATGAAAAAAAACCAATTGCCTTCATGAGTGCTCCATGGGAGGATGCTCAGTTGAAATACTTAGACATAGAATGATAGGCATTTGCATTGGTAAGGGAAGTTAAAAAGTTTAGGCACTACATCTTAAGAAGTCAAATAAAGGCCATAGTGCCTGATGCAATAGTAAAGATGTTATTAATGAAAAATGAGCCTAGAGAGAAAAGAGCAAAATGGATCATAGTGTTGCAAGATTTTGACATGGAGATTATTACAATGAAGTTGGTCAAAGGCTAGGCTTTAGTATAGACAATAGCCAATATTGATCCAAAATTGGTGAAATAGTAGTATGTACTAAACACTAATGATCCATCTAGTTGGTATGATGACCTGAAGACATTCTTACTATTTAGAAAATATCCCAATAAGATGAAATCTTCTTAGAGGGGAGCCCTAAAAATAAAAGTACAGAGATATATGGTACAAGGAGGTCTACTATTCAAGAAGAATCATGAAGGCATATACTTAAGATGCTTGAACAGAGATGAAGTAGATAAAGTGTTGCTAGGGCTGCATGATAAATATGGAACAACTCACAGTTCCCATTTAGAAACTATGCATAAAATCTTGAGGTCAGGGTATTATTGGTCTACAATATTTAAAGACATAGAAAATCATAGTAGGAGTTGTCACATATGTCAAACTATAGCAGACAAAGGGAGAAATCTGGCTAATCCACTACAACCAGTTATAGAGTCTAGGTCATTTGCACAATGGGGACTAGATTTTATTGGAGTCATCAATCCTCCATCATCTAGAGGACATAATTTCATACTGACTATGATAGACTATTGTACAAGGTGGACAGAAGCAGTATGTTATAAGTTCTCCACTACTGAGGTGGTCATCAAATTCCTTGAGGAGAACACAATCACCAGGTTTGGAGCTCCGTATTCTCTAGTATGTGGCAATGGCCCTATATTTTTTTCCTTCAAATTTTCTAAATGGGCATTTGAATATGGGATAGTTCTTAAGTTTTCTTCAAATTATTATCCTCAAGGTAATGGGTTAGCTGAATCCATGAATAAAATCTTGTTAGACATCATCAAAAGGTTAATTGTCAAAAATCCTAAAGAATGGAATACACTACTGAAATATGCTCTATGGGTAGATAGAACAAAAGTTAAGGCAACCGTAGGCAATGCACCATATCACATAGTATATGGGACTAATCCCATACTTATAGTGAACTTCAGAATTCTTGCCTAGAAATTTGCTAATGAATGCCTAGGGTTTGATGATCATAGGGAAGCTACGTTGGTCCAGATGTTGCAATTGGATGAGAAAAGAGACCAAGATATAGACAAATTCACAAAACATCAAGCTGTAGTTAAAACGTGGTTTGATAAGAGAGCAAGAGTTAAAACATTCAAGATATCAAATCCAGTATTATTGTAGGATAAAGCCCATGAAAAGAAAGGGAGCCATGGAAAATTTGATAAATTGTGCTTGGGTCCATTACACGTTTCAGAAATTATAGGGGACAATACTTTTAGGCTTAAAACCTTAACTGGTGAAGATGTACCATTACCTGTTAATGGTCAACACATTAAGCATTATTTTTAGGCTTCAAAAGGAAGTCAACCTTACTATGTATCATACTGTAAATACTGTACAACTGTGTGAGTTTTCTTTGTTTCTATTGGTTTTTGTTTTTGGTTGGTTTGTTTTGGTGGTTTGTGGTTTTCTTTTGTTTGTTGTTTGGTGGCTTGTTGTGTTTGCTTGGCAGGGATGCTTATTTTGATTTGGGGTAATGCAGGTGTAGATTGACAACCACTGAAAACAACAAAATTTGGGAAAATCAAGTGAATCATTTGAAATCTATGCATAACTTGTTAGGGCTTTCATGAATGTAAGGTGTTTTTTATTATGTGAGAGATTTTATTCAATAATTGTGGATTGAAGCATTCGAAGAGAATTTCTCACAATGAAACACCAAAAATCCTTGGGTTTGTTGAACATACCAGTGTAGGTGATAAGTGAAAAATCAGAGGTCACCCTTGCTACCACTGCAATTCTCAGCTTAGATTTAGCAAGTGACCACACCTTGCATTATGAACTCACAATGACAATATGTCATGAATCTATATTCTATACAAAAATGAATATATAAAAAAAAAAAAAGAAGGATTATACTGAGAATCCAAATCAAACCATCTAAGTAACTTTACTAAGGCTATGGATGCTTGTTGGCAGCAAGGCTCTATCCAGTTGGCTATGAGAGATGAAATAAAATATGTAGTTTAACACTAGTCACTAGTGTTTTCAACTCATCTTCAAGATGAGGAATATTGATCGCATACACATACTTAAACTTTGTCGAAAGATTCATACACCTTATTGAACACATTCAGTCTAGAGTGGATAATATTGTTACATATGAGAAAGTTGGAAGTTATGAATTCATTTCATTTTGGTTTTCTTTAATGATTTAAATTTAGTTATTTTATTTGGTTGCTAGTTGTTGTGATGCTCACAACATGCCCCATTTTACCTTTTAGCAAAATGAGGACTCTTGCTATGTCTTTTTCTTTTGGCTTGTGTGTTTGGTCTTGCTTGGTGGTAAAAGGGGAAAAAGGGTAGGTGGTGCAAAAAAAATGTTGAAAATCAAAATACCCAGGGATAGAGTAAAAACAAAGGGTACTAGTGAATTATTTGTGAAAAATGATTTAGGGTTGCTTTTTGAACCAACTTAAAATTCTTAGTATTTTGTGAGATATAAGGGTTTTGATAAAATACACTGTTTTGGAGTTTTGTATGTCATATATAAATTTATTTGTATATGATGTCTTTGTATTATCATATTATGGTTAATTAGCTTTTTTGTATCTCCTCCTTTGCATATACAGTTAAAATGTACAAACTCTAAGATGCAAAGGCAAACCCGATTAGGTTCAGAGGTTGAATGAATAAAATGATAAATTCATGCTTGTATTAGAATTTGTATGGTATGATCAATGAATTCAATATACAAAAGGGTAAACATACATGCTCGAACCTGAAAATAATATGCAATATGGTTTATAAGAGTTGATATATTACTTTGCGTTGCATTATGTTTGTATGTATCAACATTTGTATCTTAATATACATACAAATACAGAGTCCAAGTGAGGGTTAAAAGTGGCTTGCAATTGGTGGCACCTGTGGGCTAATATCATAAAGGGTTTCAATATGCAAAAAAGGGGTTAAGTATTGATATACAAAGGTAGACCTGAAGATGATTTAAGGGTAATGTATAATAAAGTAGGTTCCACATTTTTGTATGTATTTCATGTTGTATACAAAATCGATATAAAAAAATGAGGATACAAAGATACAAAGTTAGAATTAAAAACAAAAGGGTTAAGGTCATCTAAATATTTGTATTCCACATTTTGTATATTAGAATGTATGTGTTGCAATATACAAAGGTATATGCAAACTAATATACATGTAATATACAAAAAAGGGATACAACTTGGGGCGATACAAAACCAAACGTTGTTGAAAGTTGAGAAGTGTATGCATAAGATAATATACAAACTTTAAAATGCAAAGGCAGACTTGACAGTGAGTTGGATATGATGTATAAGCTAATTAAAGTCTATGGTTTGTATGTATGCGAAGTTGTATATGCTAGATAGCTTAAAATGTAAAAAATTCAAAGATACAAATGTGGAATGGACATGAAATTAAATTGAAGTGGACATTTTCTTCAATTCTGCAGTTGTATGTCAGAATGTATGTATCATATATGCATTATGGAATAAAAAAGGATAAATACAAAGTTGGGTGTGAAATAAAATGCAATGTGTTTTGTAAATTCACACATGTCCAAAGTTGTATGTGTCATGATATGCAATTATATAAGCAAACCAATATACAAACCCGTTATACAAAATGGGCAAAATACAAAGAAACAAATATGGAAAATAAAGCATACAAAGGTTTAAAATGCAAAATCATAATGGGAAAAGGGCATTTTTTGAATTGTATGCATTAATGGTGGTATTCAATGCCCAACTAACATAAAAATACAAAACTTGAATGCCATAAAAAGGGAAAATCGACTGTCTTATTTTTTTACAATTACATTTCAAGAAGTAAAAAATTGCAAAGAGTTTCACTTAGCCAGAAGAACGTGATTCAAAACCTAAACGGAACCGAATGGGAATGGTCAATGGTTAAAGGTATTAAATGGTAAATTACTATCAACAAGATGTTGTAAATTATAGGTATGTACATAAAACACTGTTGAATTATAGTTAGGATAAATTAGGGTTAATCATAGTAATTTTATTGTGTAAATGATACAAATTGTTAGTTGTTACTATAGTTAATTCTATAATCATAATTTTAATACCGTTAAATCTTTGTTAGCATAAATATAAAGTAATATTAGGGTAAATAGTAAAAAGGGCATTAAACTATGGTAAAAACCCTAGAACTGTGCACAAATAGAAGAGTAAAAAGTACAATGTCTTCTACAGGACGGCACCAAGACAAAAGAAGGTAAATAATGCAACTGACGAAGGGGAAAAAGTGAAAAAAGAGAGAAAACCAAGGAAGGTTAGAGAAGAGTTACCACTGGTCTGAGGATATGCATCTCTAGTATTTAGCTCAGGAGGAACACTTATAGATACCAATATTGGACATTATGATGTAGAAGAAGTATTACAAAAAGTCACAGATCCAGATGCCACCGATGATATGAAGAAAATATGGCAGAAAGGGTTATACAAGGCTGCAAGATTCCCACTGGCTATGGCGACCAAGGATTTAATATTAGAATGCATAGATAGATACAATGTGAATACAAGGAAGCTAATGCATAATGGCAAAACTATTGTAGATCTATCCACAGAGGGCATAGCTCACACTTTTGGGCTTGAGATTAAGGAGGAAATTATGGTCATTGACATGGACCAATATACTGAAGAGTTTATTAAGAATAAAAGGGAATGTATTCAACTACCATATTTTATGGATGGTACATGGTAAAAAACAAGCCAAAAGCTTCTATAAGGGTGCCTAAGAGTTTATATAGAATTGAATTTAAAGAGGAGATATACTTCATGATTACATTGTTGAGCAAATTGGTAGGATTGAGAGATACAACAAAATGTGAGCCTTGAATGTTCACTATCATAAATACATCAGAACAAAGAAAGGAGCAATTCATTGGGCCAGAGCCATCAGTACAATAATACATACACAAATAATGGCATTTAGAAAAAAATAGAAGATTTTCATTGTCTTCATATGTAATTTCTGCATGTGCTGTTGAAATGCACCCTTTAGCTAGAATAAAAGTGGTAGACACTTTGGGAAGTGGCCTAGGACAAAAGTTAGTGTATGATCACTACCCAGACCTATAGGAAGAAAGTGCATTACAAAATTATGCAAGTGTAAATGATGTTTTTTATACTTATTTGGTGAGAATTTTAATAGGGGACAAAAATAGGAGACTATCTGAGGAGGCAGTAAAGGCTATAAGCCTTTTTAGTTCATGGTTTATATAATTTCCCACTTTTACTTATATCAGAACTAAGGGTTTTGAAGGTAAGCCCTTTAAGTTACCAAGCTATCCCTAGATCACTTGGTGGTGATAGAATTCTCTAGGCAAATCCTTAATGTATACAGGATATACAAAAAGAAATTTAACAGAGGAAATATTAAATTCCCTTTCATAATTGGCCATCATTATTGCTATAATGAAGAGGTTTCTAAGGAATCAGAGAAGCAATTAAGGTATTATGGATTTGAAGAATTTGATTTGGTTAGATAGTTTGACCCTTTTCGTAGGATAGAGAAATATGTGGATAAAAAGTAAAAACATCAAATTAACATTGAAGATTTTTGGTCTGATTGTGAAAATGAGCAAGAAGTAAGGAAAAGAGTGTTGGAATAGGTCTAGACAACTGAGAGGGGGGGGTGAATTAGTTGTCAAGAATTTTGAACTTTTTCTACTTGAATCTTCCATCACAATTTATAATCTATTTAATGAAATAAATATTTAAGCATCACATAAGTAGAAAAAAGAATAACACACTTGACACCAAGATTTTTGATGTGGAAACATGGTTAAGAGAAAAACCACTGTGGGAGTTAACCCCAAAAAATTAATACCCTGCTAAAAGTATTTCTACAAATGGAAATGCACATGCATTCAATCTCACTACCCAGAGCTCACTACTCAAAAGAAGGCTCATTGCCTATGGAAAATATTACAAGAGAATAACAGAGATTTGAACTGATTAATAGAATCTTCCCATGCATGTAATTTAGTTCCAGTTAAGTACATAAACTGATTTGACACATTTCATCTTTACTCTGCTCTTCTTACTGATCTTCCTTCATTCACACTTTAGAATCTTGCTCCTTTCACACACACTTTACTCACACACACCAAACACCAAACACATCCAATTCCATCAGCTATATATATCAGCAATATGATCCACAATCATTCTGTTGGTTGGCTTTAACAATACTTAGAACTTTTATGAATGCTCTACTTTGTCGACTAGATCTATGCATATCAAAGGGTGAGGACCAAAAATTACTCTTGGAGATCATTACTCATGTCAGCCACAATCACTGAATTCCACCATTTGTCCAACAAGGAACTTCCATACATGCAGAATCAAGATCTTCTGCAAGGTCTGCCTATTCTTTTTCTGCCAGCTCTGTCAAACTAGAACCTAATATTTAGATGCTACTATCTTTTGATTCCTTCATCATTAGAGGACAAGATTCTAGATTTAGAGTGTCTTTATAATTCTATAAACTACCTTAGATCTGCAGCATACCATGTCTTTCCACTGAAGAGATCCGGACCACCATACCAGACCCTGTTACTGCTTTGTTTCTAGCTGCCAGAACTTAGACAAATTATGATTCTGACTTCCAGTATGAACAACTTGTGTTATGTGGATATCTAGGATGATCTTACTTGCCATCAATGACAACACCTATCAACTCAAAGTAATGTCTCTTTCCAACAATATCCCCCTTTGGCATTGATGGCAACACTTAGTGAAAAATGACTAAGTGTTTTGGTGAAGCTCCCCCTTTGTTTGCATACTCATGCCCTTCACTTATTCTGGTTATCCCCCTTTGTTGAACTCCTCATTTTTCACTACCCTTCACTCCTCCTTTGACATCAATGGTAAAGGGTAGGGTCCACAAGTCAAAATTCTCAAATTCTATATATACTGCAACATATGTATAACAAATTATACAATCCTATTTACATGAATTTGAGAATGTCTACAAAACTAATTTTTATCCACATAAGCTTGGAGGCCCAAGTGCTCTTCATTCCATCCAAAATTGAGATGTTCCCACTCAACAAGAATGAGTATGCTTTTGCCTTTGATAGATCTAATGGATAACTAGTCTGAACTACAGTCTGAGCTTCAGATAGAGCATTATGCATTGTCTCTAACTTAGGAGCTATCAATCCTCTGAGCTCACATCCTCTTCATAATGTTACCCTTTTCTTTGACAACCCTCTTTATCTCATTTGTTAGATTGATTACTTGGCATTCTTGACTTATAGGTGATATTGTTAGAGGATCAAAATTTTGAGAAAGTTTTGATAGTTTATGTTCTTGCTCCTTTATCTTCTTTTCAATATTTTCATTTACTTTGGTCCATGATAGACAAAATTTGTACAAATCACTTCCATCATTTAGGGCATTTTGAATACTTTTTTATGCTAATACCAAGTATTCTTTGATCGCTTCCTATCAGACCGTTTATTTCACAAAATTTCTTATCCAAGAATTCTTTTTGAATTTTAGTCTCTGCAAATTTCTCCAATGACTCAAAATGAGTATTTACATAACTTACAAGATTTTTTAGATGTTCTGAGGGGGAATCAGATGGATTCTTCTAATAAGAAGGAATCAACTTCTCCAAAATCCCAGATGCAAGTCCCAGTAGCTCATTGTCCTCTCTGTGGAACTTCAACATCTTTTCTCTAGCCTTTACTTGGGTGAAGGATGCTATTTTCAGCAATTGAATTGGAGATAAGGCATCCAGATTGGCTAGACCTTAAAGTAGTTGAGGTTCATCAAGCTTAATCACTTCCTTTCCCAGAAGACCTTTCACTACATCAATAGTGTCTCTTACAATATTCTCTAAATTATTATCAAGTTTCCCAGTATTTGCTCTGTGTGTTTCAACATTTGCACCATCTTCTTCTATTTTATCTACCTTTTCTCTTCCTTCTTTCTCTTTATTATTCTCTATGTTTTCTATAGAGGGATCCTTTTCTATTTGTTCATTACTTGCTATTTGATCTGGAGAGCTTTGAGAAGTACAAATATTGTCTTCCTTTCCCATCTTGTTTGGTGGATAAAGGGTATCTCCTACATCAACTACTCTATCTATCATTTCAGTGTCTTCTTAATTTTCTTGTTCTTCTTCCAAAATAGAGGCTTCATCCAACTCAAATTGTTGTTCAAAATTATTCTCTTTTTCTCCATTCGAAATTTCTTTTGTGACTATGGGAAAATTGTGCTTTTTCAATGCTTTCAGAAGAATTTCTTGAGTTTCTTCAACAATTTCACTTTCTTCTCCCATCATGAGCTTGTTCATTCTCTTTTTGCTTCCAAAGTCATTTTTGACTTCCCTAAATATCATATTCACTTGATCATGTGAAATTTGAGGACACAAGGTTATCAGCTCATGTTCCCTAATTTCCAAGTCTTTGCACTTAGCAGCTAGACTTTGTGGTAAATCAGAAGTTATCTGAATTAGTGCCTTGTTATAGATGTTAATATATCTGACTGTTGCTTCCTCCAACACCCTTTTCTCCACATCACTATAATCATCATAGAATTCAATCATGGGTCTTAGATTACCATCCACAGTGACTGATTTTATCACATCCTCCAGTGAGAGTGTGGGTTTCTCAACATATTCCTCATATGTTTCTGTCCTTTGTCTTTTGCTAGCTCTTTTGCTTCTAGAGAGCTTCTCTTTGACTACTTTTGTAGCTTTAGTTCCAATGGTCTTTAGTTCTTTAACTTCAGCATCAGAATTTGTATCTTCATTGTCAGTTTTGGAACCTTTGTAGGCTATTGTGGCCTTGGTTTTGTTCCTTTTTCCGCCTTCATAGGATGATTTTGCTTCAGTCTTAGAAGGAACAGGGGCAGCAGTAGAGCTCCTAGTTGTTCATGTTTTGGTAGAGATCTCTACTAGAGCACCTCCTTGAATCTTTTCTTACTTTTCTTTCTGAATTCTCTCCTCCTTTCCTTGTTTACTTTTACTTCTTCTTTAGTTATAGTTATGCTCTCCGCATATGCTTCAACTGCTTATTTACTTTACTTTTATTTTTGGTTCCCTGAGCTCAACATGAATCTTTATATTTAGTTCTTCAAAGGTGCCAAACCTTTCTACTTTAGTGTCCTTAGGTTGTTTCAATAGATGTTGAGCATATAGTTCCAATACATCCTTTTCAACCTCATATCCCATGGGCATGATCCACACAGTCCTTGGTTCCACTGCCTCCATCAGACACTGATCTATGTCTACCATGAAATAGATTGTATCCTTATGTTTCTCAACTATTGATTTGGGGATCCTTTCCCTAGAGTGCATCATGTTCTAAAAGTTCTTGAAATAGCCCCAGAGTGTAGTTATTTAGACTTTTCCATCATCAAGGTTATACAAGTAATCTCTAATTTGTAGTGCAACTAGTTTATCGCTTGTCCAGACTAATCCTCTTGAATCTGGTAGTTCATTCATAAAATAGATGAATAAGCATATGACCAATGTACCGTATTTGAAAAAGTTCTTCTTATCTTTCTTGACCTTTTGCAGATTCTCCATCAGTTGGTTTAGTAGCAACTCACACAAAGCATAATCTACATTTTCTTTTAGCATCTGTTATGTAGCGTAAATGGAAGTTCTAGAGACTAAACTCTCCCTGCTAGAGTAGTAGATTTTATAACCAATTACTATTGAGGCAAAATTGATATCTAGATCAGTGATGTCATTGATAGTCATAGCTCTCTTATCAAACTTTGATCTAGTGACTTCAGACATGGTTTTATTCTTCACTGCCTTTAATAAAGGCAGTCCACCAATTGAGTGTAATCCATTAATAGCCATAATGGCACCCTTGGTAATCTTGAAGGTTTTCATAAGCCATATAAAGTTATCGTGTATTCTGCTCAGTATATACTAGACCCATTCATTCTCTTCAAAGGTTGGAAAATGAATGACATGTGTAAGATGTTTATCTTCCAGGGTTTTGAACTTCAGTTTGATGTCAATATTCTCATCCCGCAAATGGTTATCAAATATATCCAATAGTTTTGAGTTCCCAAATTCCTCAATGTTTGCTTGTATGTAAACCCTAATATCTTCCACATGTAGAACTCTGTATGGAACATTCAAAAAGGCATCCAACAGATCAACTTGTGCAGATTTGTATGGGTATTTTTTGAATTTTGGACGTGGCCTCTTAGTAATAATCACAACCAGTGGAGTACCCATCTTCAATAGTGAAATTTGAAATCTTTTTGAGAAGAAATACCTTTTTTTCAGTCCAAGAATTCATTTTGGGTAGTTAGATGTGATTCTTGCTTGAATTCAATCTTCACTTCTTAGTTTTTGCAAGATCTTTCTCTCAATTCACTTTTCTTCTTTGCTCTTAGATGCAAGGTGTTTCAAATGAAGAGTGAAAAACCTTTTATGTCTTTGTAAAAACCTAATTCATCTTTGTAATAAATGTGTTTCCCTAATACATCCAGTTACTTTGTTTGTTGAGCAGTTTTATATAATTTGCTCCACAATTTTATATATTCTTCTCTTTTCTTCCAGAAATCCTTCTAACTATTATGATTCAACTTGAGATACCTTTTCCTTTAGTGCCAAATCTAGGCACTCACTTAGTGGCTAGGAGAATTTGATTTCCAATACTGCTCCCCCTAAGCCAAGGATCTTAATTCAATTCCCAGAGGAATTTTTAGCACTGGATTCCGGTGCAGACCCATCACAATTGTTTATTGTATCTTTCTTTACCCAAGTCTTGTTCATTTCATTTCATATTTCATTCACATCAATTTTTATCTTGCCTTTGTCTTGTCTCTATTCATCTAGGTTTCTACTTACCAGACCTCTTCTTCCCTTTTTTCTATTTCTATAGAATCTTGGAATATCACTAGATTTATTGTAACTAAAACATACTGTATTCCTCTTCTCATGAGCTTGATTCCCTTTTGATCTACACTGATTTGCCATGTGTCTAAATCCATTGCAAGAAAAGAAGTAGCCATTGAAAGAATTACTGTTTATTTTTATACTTCTACATTAATTGGATTTGTGACCAAACCTCTTGCATTTGAAGCATTGACCAGAGAAGGATGGACCATTTTGATTTACTCTACTTCTGCACTGAGTAGCTTTATGACCAAATTTATTGCAATTGAAACAATTTCCATTGAATGATGGATATCTTTGGGCATTAGGTTGTCTTACCAGAGGCCTTTTGTTCTGTCTCTTTTATTTCTTGGCTGAATATTTCCCTATTCAGATCTAGAGCTTTCACCTTTCTCATATCTAAGATCATTCTTGTCATCATTCCTTTTCTATTCTTCAATTAAAGATTCAAGTTTTTCTGAGCTTACTTTGAACTTCTCCTTATACTCATTTGCAATTTCTAGGTCACGTCTGAGACTGATAGTCTGTCTCTCAAGTTCTCTTTCATTGTTTCTGCTTTCTTGTAGATTAGATTCTAGGAGACCAGCTATGCCATCCAATTTGTAGCATTCTTTAGTTCTTTCTTTCAAATTTTGTTTCATTTTTTCTTCAATTTTCTTCCTATCTTCAACTTCCTTGGTTAGACTCATTACAACAATTGCCATCTCATGCCTTAGGACAACAACTTCTTTAGCTAACTTTTCACATTCCTTTGTCTTCCATTTCAGGGCCTTGTCTTCCAACTAAGGAGGTTGATCCTTTCTTTTAGATTTGCTTACCTTTCCTTTTGAAATCTCAATGAAGTCTTCAGCCTTATTGAGTTTATCTTACAGCTCTTGGACTTCTGCCTTAGATTGCTTAAGATCATCTAGGGCAAGATTAAGTTGCCCTTGAAGGTTTTATTCATCCATTTCCCAAATCTTCCTTGAGCTATTAAGCTTCTCAAAAGGAACTTAGCTCTTATACCAATTGTTAGAATTGGTCTGAACAACTGAGGGAGGGTGAATCAGTTGTCAAGAATTCTGAACTTTTTCTACTTGAATCTTCCTTCACAATTTATAATCTATTTAATGAAATAAATATTTAAGCATCACATAAGAAGAAATAAGAATAACACACTTGAAACCAAGATTTTTGACGTGGAAACCCAGTTAAGGGAAAAACCACAGTGGGGGTTAACCTACAAAAATTAATACCTTGTTAAAAGTATTTTTACAAATGGGAATGCACATGCATTTGGGCTCACTACCCATAGCTCAATGCTCAAAAGAAGGCTCACTACCTATGGAAAATATTACAAGAGAATAACAAAGATTTGAACTGATTAATAGTATCTACCCATGCATGAAATTTAGTTCTAGTTAAGTACATAAACTGATTTGACAGATTTCATCTTTACTCTGCTCTTCTTACTAATCTGTCTCATTCACACTTTGGAATCCTACTCTTTCACACATACAATTTATTTGCACACACCACACACCAAACACATCCAATTCCATCAGCTATATATATCCACAACATGATCCATAATCATTCTATTGGTTGGCTTTAACAATACTCAAAACTTTTATGAATGCTCTGCTATGTCGGCTGGATCTACGCATATCAAAGCATGCGGACCAAAACTTACCCTTGGAAATCATTACTCATGTCAGCCACAATCATTAAATTCCACCATTTGTTCAACAAGTAACTTCCATACATCCAGAATCAAGATCTTGTGTAAGGTCTACCTGTTCTTCTTCTACCAGCTCTATCAAAATGGAACCCAAAATTTAGATGCTATTATCTTTTGATTCCTTCATCACCGAAGGACAAGATTCTAGATTTAGAGTACCTTTGCAATACTATCAAGTACCTTAGATCTGCAGCATACCATATCTTTCCACCGGAGAGATCCAAACCAAAAAATTAGACCCTGTTACTGCTCTATTTATAGCTATCTAGACATAGACAAATTCTGATTCTAACTTCCAATATGAACAACTTGTGTTATGTAGATATATAGGATGATCTTAGTTGCCATCAATGACAACACCTATCAACTCAAAGTAGTGTCTCTTGCGAACAAAGAGATCACCAAAGACAAACCATAGAACAAATGAAGACAATGGGGGAGATCAATGTGCCCCAAGAATTTATAGAAGATGAGAAATTGTTACACCAAAGTTATGAGATCAAAGGGGTAGCATTATTACCCATTAATGAACCCAATTGGGAGTAGCCAACAGAAACATCTTTGGATGTGATATCTAGACCAATTCTTTTGTTTTCTAAAAAATGATTGACATATAGGATAGAAGAGCTTAAAGCTAAAGGTGGTATTGCTACTTACCAGAAGAAAGGAAAGAAAAGAGAGAGAGAGAGAGAGAGAAAATAAAGTGGAATTAATGTGCTTCTATGAAAAGAGGAGAAGGTTTATGGAAACCATAGTACATAATAAAGATGAAAATGCAACATTGTTGGATCCTTATGCTTTGGGAATTACTGTGGCTATTCATTCAGGGACATTTATGGAAGAGGGAGCATCTAGTTAGGAGATTCACACTAAATAGTTATACACATCTGAAGTCACTGAAGAGCCAATGTAAAATAAATAAATACCATCATGACAACCTATAGTACAAACTGTGATTATGGATGCACTAGCAAGGAAAATACAAATTCCTATTGTAATAGTAGATGTTTCATCTATTGGAGTCAGACAAGGGCATATAGCTAAAGATTTCACACCTAAAGAGAGAAAATTGGGCCACATAAAAGTCACACAAGAGTTGACTAGGGAAATTTTGGAGTCACAGGGCTCAAAAGTCAGGAAGGTAAAGGAAATTATAAATATTGAGGAAGGGAGTACTGATGAAGAAGAATCACAATTTGAAGATGATGTAGAAGTAGAAGATGAATAGGAAGAGCAAACATCGAATACTACCCCTATGGTGGAAGAACAGAGTAATTAGATGGGCAAGGCACAAAGCCCAATAAACAAGGATGACAATATACAAGAGGATTTGGAAGGGGTATATCTTTTTGGCTTATTAGTATCACATGAAATTATCAAGGAAGTACAAGTGGTTGCACAACAAGTGAAAGAAGTAGAACATGAAGTAGAAAGAGAAGAAGAAGGAGAAAAGAATGTGGGGAAAACAAATCTATCTTCTGGTTAGTCAGTACCATTAGAAGAGAAAAATGAAGGAGAAAATGTGCAAGTTCCCATGCAGATAGAAGAGGCAGTGCTTGCAGGTACTACACATGCCAATGTTCCAAATATTTTTAATACAAATACTGAACAAAGTGAACAACAAAAGAGCTTGAGAAAAGGAAATAAAGAACATGATACAAAGGAGGATGAAGGGGGAAATGAAAGTGAAGAGGAAAGTCAGCTATAAAATGGAGCCCATCCGGATCTAGAACCTTAGAATAGGCTATACCACAAAAGGATAAAGCAAATGGAGAAATTACCCTTGAGGATTATAAATTGTTGAAAATAGATTTGGGACATGTTACTAGGGAACAATATATTGCTGAATTTGAAGATATGAGTAAAGTAACCGTGGAAATGCTAAAAAAAGATAAGGACAAATTTAATTATTTGAAAGGGCATTTTGTGCAACTACAATAGTTCATGTAGGGAATATTTGACCCTAATGTGGGCATGTTTGATATACCTAAAAACTTAGCCATTCTATCTAAAGTTTAGGTTACTGAATTTGAAAACAAAAAAGTTGAAGCCACTATTTTTTAGGAATGGTTTAATATGTTTATTCAAAAGGGAGAAAACATAATAAAGTAGGTAATTGCTTGTTGGGAGGAGGCTTTTGCAAAGAAAAATATTTGCAATGTTGTGTTACATCACTGTAAATCTAGGAGGAGGAATGCAGGAAAGAGTTAATGCATGTTGAGGATATGAATTAAATGGTTGAAGAACTGGTAGGTGAAAGGATAATAACTGCTTAGGTGGAAGATTATATACCACAAATCATATTGGAACTAAAATTGGAAGACATAATGTTAAAGGGGTACATTATGAATACCTAGGAGCTAGAAGGAACTGTTGATGAAATAATCAAAAAACACATGAAAATAATACAGAAGTTTATTGGGCATGAATTCCAAGAAATACTAGTCTATAATGCAGTTATGGAAGTCAAAGAGTTCAAAGCTAATTATATACCCTTCTTGGAGAATCCTACTTCATACCTGAGGGCTGGCATGATAGATTCTATCATGGAATTAAGTACAAAAATAGGGAAATATTAGAAACATGAAGAGGAGGTAAAAGAACAAATAAGGGCATTGAAAGAGAAGGTTGAACTGTAGAAGTATACATGGATAGTAAGCTAGAGGAATAATCATAATGTTGTGGTAGCCTTGATAGCCAAGGACATAGAGTACTTGAAGAAAATAGGAGAGGAGTAAAGAGGAAAGGTACCAATAGTAGTAGTTGTTTCTTTTGTATATTCACTTGCATATGTTGCTGTATATTTTATTATCAACCAAAGTCAACAAAGGAAAGGTCAAAGAAGATTCTACATTTTGGATGATCCTAATGGCATCCTTTGCGCCAAAGGGGAATATTCTTGAAGATATTTCGAAGGGTGGTTGGGAAATGATTCCCACCATTGATCTGGTAGTTTGGATTAGGACCATTGATTAGTTTTTGTTACCACAGCAAAGGGGGATTCAAAATCTATATAAAGAACACTGCTACTTGTATTTTAGTTACACAAAGTTTTGATATAGAAAAGACATACATTACATTTAGGCAAAAGGAAGTACTAGACTTTGAGCAAATTCTTATGTGTAGTGGAATGCACATGTGTCTACAATGGGGATAATGTCGAATATCCAGTTTCTCCATTGTATCTGTAAAGTGTTTGTAAGTTTTTGATTGATTGTTAATGCTTTCAAAGAATCTAAAGTCCAAATACATTGTAAATTTGAAAGACTTTTTATATATTACTAAATGCAAACATCTTTTACTACAACTATTCCAGATTACATTATATTGAGGTGTTCTTTAGTATATCTCCTTTGATGATTGCATTTCTATATGCTAATTCATGATGTTATTCAGGATAAATATACATGAAATTTACTCTTTGAATCATTGCAGTTGATTGAACTTGTATACATGCATAGTAGAAAATTAATTCCTCCAGAATTGAAGTTTCTAAACTTTATCTTTTCTAACATTTCTCAAAATCATAAATAAATAGCTTACACATAGAAATCTTAAGGAAATTGACATGTATTTGAATAAAGCATAAGAAATTGCAAAGAGATTTGACAGTTTCCTTTTTTTTTGAAAAAGCTGGTAAAAACTTTATTAATCAAAGAGAGAAGTACAAAGCATAAAAGTAGCAAGAGTCCCAAATGGGCCCAGAGACATCAAACAAGAAATCCAGTAGTGGTCATGCAGCATCTCACATCCTCCATGACCAAATCCACCAAATCTTGAGCAAGATCCCTGAGTAAACTGTCCCAATCATCCACCAGCCTAGTCCCATTCTTCTCAGAAGCCCATTTGGATAACCTATCAACCAACTTATTCCATTCTCGAGGAATATGAGAGAAGGTGATAGAATCAAATATTTCTCCAAGACTGTTGATTTGCTTAGCCACCACTGCAAGTTGCCAACTAACATCATCAAACTACCTTCTATTTATCAAGTCTATGACTACTTGAGAATCTGACTCACAGATAATCTAATTCTAGCCAAGGGCATATGCCTTCTTCAAAGGCAAAAGAATAGCCAAGGCCTCCATAAGATTATTAGAGTGCAGCCCACTATATTCCGAGAAGAAGAACACAACCACCCTAGAACTGTCTCTACCCACCCCACCAATGCTAACGTGCCCAGGGTTACCCCTTGCAGACCCATCCGTATTGATTTTTAAGACTCCAGTGGGAGGGGGCAGCCAATGCCCTTCCCTAGATACCTTCCTTCTAGAACAACTAGTCTATCCAATCTTGGGCCTTCCAGGGGCCCCAACAAGAATCCCTAGATTAAGAATCACTCTAGTATCACCAGGCTCCACTGGGGCTAACAAATCACATTTAGCATACAAGGTACCCTGCAAAGTCCCAAGAATGTGAGACCAAACTTGACCCACCAGCAACTTCTTATCCAGAAAGGCACTGTGGTTGCATTCCAACCAGATGTGCCATATAATCAGGCTAGGGCCAATTGTCCACGCTATGTGCAGAAATAAAGTCCTCACTGGAATGGGCCCAAAGTTCAACCAAAACTCCTCTAGGGAAGAAGGGTGCCTGCACTACAAACTCTAGGTCCCACACCAAAAATACCAAATAGTCCTAGCAAAAGGGCAATGAAAGAAAATATGTGAGATAGTCTCAACATCTTTTAGGCATAAGAAACATAATGAAGGACCTTGGAAGCCTTGCTTATAGAGGTTATCCCAAGTCAAACACATGCCATAAACCACTAGCCAGGAAAAGAAATTGCATTTTGGCCAAGAGAATTTATTCAAAATATTTTTCCACCAAAGAACTTCACCACTACCCTAGGCCTGTCTATCAAAAACACGATACCCTGAAGCAACAGTGAACTTCCCTTTTAGATCTAGACCCCAAGCTAGCACATCCCGCTCTGGAAGAGAACAACAAACTCTATCAACCAAAATGGAGGACAATTCCCTCCTATCCTCCAAAGATCTACCCATGGGCCATTCTAGCATATCCTTCTACTGGTAAACAATAGTCTGCCCTAAAGTCTAAGGGGCTTTGAAATGCATCACTCTACTCCAATCAGCCTGAACAAAAATCCTACATAAGTCCCCTAAGTGAGGGTACGAGGAGAGGATATGCGGGAAGCCATCCTAGGAGTCATGCCAAAAAAGAGCATCAGAGCCTCTATTGCAGATCCAAAACATGCCTTGTTTAACTAGCGCAGCCCACCTCTTGAGAGTATCCCAGCTCATAAAACCTTTCCTCGAAAGACTAAAACAAGGCACCTCAGTGCCCTCCACCTCCCTAAGGTACTTGATGGTAAGGATCATGGCCCAATACTGATGCTAATATGAACACCATCTCCAGTAGAGCTTAGTACCCAAAGCCTATCCATTCCAATCTGTCATACACAAACCCAGACCACCATCCTACTTTAGCTAGCAAACAACTTCCCACTTAATTAAGCTCCACTTCTTCGAAAGGAGATTACTCAACCAAAGACACTACTGATAGAGGTCCTCAAAATCTTTGATGAAACTTGAGGGAGCAATCAACACAAAGCACTTGTATAAAGAAATGGTCTACACAATGGACTTCAATAGAGTAACTCTACCAGTAGTAAATATCCATCTATAGGTCAAGTGACAAACCAGCCCATGAAATTTATCCATCACATCCTACCAAAAACACCTAGAAAGTGGGTGAACATCTAGAGGGATGCCAAAGTATATAAAGGGAAGTTTCCTCACCCAGAACCTTAAGATCCTGGCAATACACTGCTGAATAATCCTAGGGCCATTAAAGAAATAAATGCAAGACTTACTTTCATTAATGCTTTGACCTAAGGCAGCCAAGTAATAATCCAAAATTTGTCGCAAAGCAACTACTTCAACCACCTTAACAACACCCATCAAAGCTGTAGCATCCACAAACTAAAGATGAGTTTGAGGAGGAAGGGAATTGCTCCATTTCCATCCCTGAAAGAGCTCATCCATAACATGAGACTTAATGAATCTCCCGAAGCCTTTAGCCATCAAAATGAAAAAATATGGGATAAGGGGTCCCCCTGTCAAAAACCTATAGAAGCACCAAATAGATCTAAAGACTTCCCATTTATGAGAATAGAAAATAAGGAGGTCCTCACACAACTCATGACCTAATCAATCCACTCACAACTAAACCTGAAGGCTCTGAGAATTTTGATCAAAAAGGCCTAGTTAACTCTGTCATAAGCTTTAACCATGTCCAACTTTATAAGCATAGCCTTTTCCTTAGAAGTGGCCATGGAGTGAATAGTCTCATCCATAATAACTACTCTGTCTACCTGCAACAAAGCCCCCTTGTTCCTCTGAGATCAACTTATCTAGACACAGCTTCAAATGTTCAACACTGCACAAAGCAATTGGTCGAAAAAGATCTAGAGAATTGGCACCCTCACATTTTGGGATAAGAGCAAGAAACATGGCATTCATGGCTCGAAAAATTTGCTTATTCTTAAAAGACTCCTTCACCACCTCCAGTAGATCAAGGTTGATGAGTTCCCAAAATTCCTGAAAGAACTCAGCTGGGAACCCACCAAGACTAGGAGTTTTGCCTCTTTTCAACTAAAACACCACATCCTCCAACTCCTTCAAAGAAATAGGTTTAAGAAGAGAAGCATTCATATCCATAGTAACCAAGGAGGGAATACAAGCCAGGATAGAAGCTTGCTCCTCACTGGAAGATGGGGTATCTTCAGAAAAGAGAACAGAGAAAAAATAAACTGCCTCACTAGAGATCCCTGAAGAGAAAGAAAGAATAGAACCCTTAGGAGAAGGGAGAGAAGACATAAAGTTACCTTGTCTTCGAGCCTTCACCAATTTATGAAAGAAGGAAGTATTCTTGTCCCTTTCTTGAAGCCAATCAACACGAGCCTTCTATTTCCAAAAATTTCCTCATGCAGCTCCCAATCCTCAAGGTCTTTAACCGCACTAACCTCAAGCCTGCCTAAATTTGCATCAAGACCCTGATCCTAAATTTGGTTGGTAGAAGAATCCAAGTGCTCCTGGACAACCCTTTTCCATTGAAACAGGTTGCCAAACTAATACTTATTCCAATGTTTCAATTTATACTTCACAAATTGAAGCCTCTTCACAAATGAGTACATAGTTGTACCAAAACAGGCCGTCCTTCAGTCCACCATCTAGAAACCAAGTCAAGAAGACTCTCCTCCTTGAGCCACATAAGATGAAATCTAAAAGTTTGTTTCTTAGGACCACCAACCAAATGGGCAGAGAATTTGATTGGCCAATGGTCTGATCCTCACCAATCTAAAATTTAGAACTTGAGAGCCACTTGTCACCCACCCAAAAATAGGAAACAAGAAACATGTCTAACCATTCAGAAATGACATCATCCCCAAGCCTCCTATTATTCCAAGTAAACATGCCATTCAAAGGTTTGATATCCACAAGCTAGAGCCAAGCCAAATTATCCCTTATAAGATTAGAGGAGGGGTCCAAATGAGGCACACCCCCCTCTTCTCCTTGAGGGATGCAATTGCATTGAAGTCACCTGCCATAATCCAGGGGAGGAAAGGATCCAACGATCTCAGAAGATTGATATGAGCTCACAAGAGAGTCTTACCAAGGACATCTATTAGCATAAATGTTAGAAAGAAGAATTCTTTCCCCCATCTCCAAACTAATTTCAACTAGAGAAATGGAAAATCTACTAGAGATCAACCAAATAGGAGAAATTCACTGAGCATCCCAGAGGCAAGCAAGACCCCCTAAGCTACCTTGCGCACCCACACACTGGAAGAACCCTTTGTTCCAAATCTTAGAAACACACTGCATCATACCATCCATAGATAACTTCATCTTCTAGAGGAAAACCACATCCGGAGAATGAGCACTAACCAAGTCTCGAATAGCCTTTTGTCTAGGGATGTTATCCATACCATTGATGTTCCATGATAACACAATCATCACAAAGGGTGAGAGAAGTGAGTATCCAATACATCTTCAGTGACCTAGATTCTACAAATGTCTCTCTAGCCATCTTAACTTTCTCCTGAGCTTTCTTCCTCCCCACCTTCTGGGGCTTATCAAGAGCACACTTTTTTAGGGATTTTTGTTGTAGACCTAGAATATGAGAAGAAGAGAGGACTTTTTTCTTACTAGAGTCTTCTAAACCCAGTCCACTGGCTAAACTCACCCTTTCATCTGAAGAGGCCATAGGGGTTTCCAACAAAGCACAAGATTCCCCAAATGCAGCATCAGGGGGAGGAGCAACTCAATCCATCACCACCCTAAAGGTCACTACAGGAACTAGGACCGAGGTAGTTATAGGAAAAGACTAAGAATTATGATCAACTAAAGGAGAAGCTTCAACAAGCATGTCAGAAGAAACCCCCTCCTCATGGACTAATTCATTTAAAGCCTCAAACTTGTTAAAATTCTCGTCCTCTTGATGATCCTGAAGAGTCCTCTTCTGATCTCAATTCATGTTTTGTTCTTTAACTGGCACAAATCCATCTTTATCCGGTACCGCTCCCTGCATGGCTACTTTACCCTTTTCTGCCCTTGGATTAGATCTAGCCTTGACATTATCTGAACCACCAATACCCGAGGCATGAGGGAACCTCCTTTGAAGATGGCCATACTCATGGAACAGCCAACACCTAAAAGGTAAAGTCTCATAGTCTAACTATTGAGTCTAGGAGCTAGACCCAACAATTAGATCAATAGAATCTGGCAAAGGCTAGCTCAGATCAATCTTCACATAGACCTAGGCATAGGAAAAATAAATTTTCTCTAGAGTTTGCTAAGACAGGCCAATAGGCTTCCCCAACAGCAATGCAATTGATTCCAGAATATCATTTCTCCAACATTCTAATGGGAACCAAGGAAAATGAACCCACACCGACACCTTTGAGGGTAGCTCCTCTGTCGAGTTAAAGGTTTCATGAAAAGGCCAACTTGATTATAAAAGTAGGGCCCTCCCTCAAAAACCTTGTTACAATTAGATATACATGAAAAACCACTAGAAAGAAGTTATTCGCAGCTAGCAAGATTTCAAAATCACCTTCTGGATTCCATGACTTATGAATCCAAGGTTCTAGAAAAGGCATCAAAACCCTCAATCCCATAAATTTGCAGATTAAAACATGTTTACTATAATACTCTAGGTCATTGGCTACTGCCTCTATTTGAATCACTAGCTTCAGATGAACTTGAGCTCTTTCCAAGCATCTATTTATCTTGTGCAATTTCAAAGCACCGGTGCTAAAAACCCCAACATCAGGCAGGGATAAATGAGGAAACTCATCACCAACCTCTGTTATAGCAGCATGCCCTAATGTCTCACCTAAAGGCACAAACCATGCCATTAGAAAATCCCCTCAATCCCTTGCACCCCACACCTAGACCAAACAACTCACACACTAAAGAAAAAAAACCCCTAAAGCTAAAAAACCCCACCCCTCGTTGGAATCAACCCCATAGAGACTAATCTACAAAGAAAAAAATGCATCGAATAGAGAACAAACACATGTAGACCATGACCTGCTATAGGTTGCGGGACTGCACAGAGCTCCTGTGCACACGCTCCATCTTTGAATTGAGATTTGATAGTTTTCATACATGATAACGAAGTAGAGTTTATTCTATCAATATTCATACAAAACTTTTAAAGAAAGTAGTAAATACATGCAAAGGAACATATATTGTCATGAAATTTGAAGTTATTTTCATACAATAAGCCAATACAATCATCACAAGACACTTTAAATCACATAAGGCCCCTTGATTAAAACATCTTTGCATTGAACCCTAAGTGAATACAACACAACCATGACTTGGTTAACGTAGACTTAGAATTGCGAAGTATTTCCAATAATTCTCCATATTCTTCAAGATAAGCTAAGATTCTTTGTGAATTTTATCTCTATTTGTTGAATAAAACCAGCATCAACACCTCTGTCAGGAGAGGTGTAGACAAATCCAATTCCACTAAAATATGAGCATATGTGGTGTGAGAGAAGAAGGTAGTGCCTTGATCCACCATGATAAAATGACCGACCGAGTTACCGATGCTTTTATAGCAAGATTCACACAAAATGAAAAGACCTTAGATTTGGTAGATGAATCCAAACTAGAAGTTGATTGAAAGATTTAGTAACAAGGTTAAAACTAGAAACCCAAGGCTTTAGCAGGAGTACATTCTATCCCCAAAACCAAGAGTGACCATCAAAATTAGTATTTCTATCAGAGATTGAACCAAATACAACTACAAATAAACCTTTAGCACATGGGTAAATTTATATTTTCCCCTGTATTATAAGAGGGCACCACTACTCAAACATCCAAGTGTTTAGATCTTTAAGTTGTGGCTAGAGTCTATCAAATTTGCATATCAAACCCTTATAAGAGAAAACCTCCTCATTTTTTAACACTTCATCCTCTAAAATCACAACAGGAGGGGGTAGAGCAGAAGGTTTCACCTTCACCCCAGTCACAAGAGTAGCACAAGTAGTAGTATGGACAATCTTCTTCTGAGGAGCTTCTTTTGAGGAGATGAGACTCTAGCGTGAACCACGCTAAAAAAAGAGTCTAGATTAGCATAGGAAGAATCTAAAATAGTAGAATGCACCATGATAGTAGTAGACACATGCAACACACTAGCAACAATAGCCCCAAACATAGGCAATGCACTAGCAATAGCAACATGTAGTGTCCCAACAGTAAGAGAACCCTTCAAACCCCTAGACAATGCCCTAGCAATAGAAAAACCCCTTGATATGAATGGTGCACCAACAACAATACCAAACAACATGCCAGTAATAGTAGAAATCCATGCAACAGTCTAAATAGTAGAAGACAGAAGCAACACACTTGCAACAGATAGAGGGCACACTAGCAACAACAACCCCACCAATAGGTAGCATCCTAGCAACAAGAGAACCTTGAAAACATCTTGATGTGCATGACGCACCAACAACAACACTAGAAAACATGTCAATAGCAGTACAAATCCTTGCAATAGTCTTAGCAATAGCTAAACCCTACAAACATGGCTCATGGGAGGGAAGAGGAGTGGGAGAGGCCATTTCAAAATTTTACTTTCTTTAATAATTTTAATAAAGTGTCATGTTATGACCATGTACATAAAAACTAAAAAATAACTCACATATATTTAAGAAACTAAAATATGTGTCTATGTATGTATGTAGTAAATAAATTAATCCTAAAATTAAATAAAATAACTCCTAAGTAAATAATAAATGAAACCTTTTCTAAAAGTAAAATCAAAATTTACATCTAAATATGAAATATATTTATTCTTTAAAAAGGAAAAAAATACAAATTTATTACCAAAAAATAAAAAGCAAATAATGTAGATAAAATAAAGTAACTCTTAAATAATTTAGTTAAAATTCTACGTGCGTAAAGTAAAACTAGTATAGATATCTTAAATAAATCTATCTAAAAAAAATCTTCAATTTGAAATTATTTTATTTCACTTTGAATTATTTTATTTAACATTATTATTTCATTTTAAAAATTATAGTTTAATTATAAAATTTTATTTATGTTTGTCATTTTGGATTTATTTTATGCTTATATTAAATATTAATATTGTGACATGCAAATAGCTATAAAGTTTAAGGTAAAAGGTAAGAGTTTTATTTTAATAAGCTCGCATGACCCTCCACCCTTTACTATCATTATAGAATGCCTCTAGACATGAAAAAGAAAATGACTCTTTAAATAAATAGTTTTAAAGTAAAATAAAATAAATCTTAAATAAAACAAAAATAGCTTTGTGCCTTTTCTCATATATTTGCTTATTTATTTATGTGTGGTTTGTCTCTAATATAGATATTTTAAGTAGATCTATTTAAAAGATATTGAAAGATATTACTCTATAGACACTTCGTATTGATAGATCTCTTAGCATCTTTTAAATAGATGTATTTAAAATACCTATACCAATTTTAAATAATATAATTTGGATATAATTTAGTGTTACATGTGAAAGGTTAATAATAAATATAAATTTTATAATGTATGTTGGTCATCTATATTCATCATATAAAAATTTAAAAATCCTTTTACACACAAATACTCATTAATCTTTTAAGAACAAACATGATCATATTTTCTAAACATTTTATTAAATATAATATTACAGATATAAATACAATGTAAATCACCTTATACAAACCTAATTTTATTTTATTTTGTTTAACAAAATCATTCAAAGTCCCCTCTATCTACTTAAACTCAGACAACTTGGCATTTAAAACAAACTTTATGTAAGTAAAAAATGAAGTCAAATTGACATAGTCATGTCTAGTGAGAAACAACACAAACAAACTAAGAAAAGGTACACTTTGTCCAAAGACATTAAAAATTAACATTTTAAAATATCTTATGTGCTCTATGACCATTTAGTGGAATGTTTTAAGACAAAGTACATATTTAATTGTGTTATAGTGTGACGGTAGGAAATACAAGGAAGAAACTTAGTTTCATAAAAAATCTGAGTTGCCCACGCATGCACCAACAATTTTTATGCTAATGCTAATAAAAAAATAGTAAATAAAAATCAAATCAAATAAAATTTAGGGGCTACAAATTGTTTAACGGTGTGTAATTCAAGTTTCCATAGGCTATTGTGGCCTCATAGGTTAATAAAACCTTTCATTTCATTTCATTTCATTTCTTTGTCACATGCCCATTGCCTCATAGTTAAGTGATGCTGAGAAAGACTATCAAACATATTTTAATTCTTTTTTTTTTGTATTAAAGATAGTTCATTCATATTATAAAAAATGAAAATGTTTAGGTATGTAATCATTGTGGCCAAGGGAGTCACCATTACAAAATCTCCATATCTATACTAATCCATACAATAAGTAGAAATTTACAAAAGTATATGAGTACTGTATCTAATACTAAACTAGCTTTGTCCACCTATATCAATCCATAAGGTTCTCAGAACTCTGCATTATGTATGAAGACTCTGACATATCATCCACTAACATTATAACCGATTCGCAGTTGTTCACGACTATGCACCTAGTTTCAACCATGCTAATAAAGAAATTCATCTCACCAAGAGAGTCAAGAAGAGAGCTATCCAACTGCCTATCAGAAGATTTGAGTATTCTTTGAGAGACACCTTTAGAACCTTGATGTAAACTAGGCTTGGTTGATTGAAGGCTTCTGTACCAATCGTAAAGATCATCCAACTTTAAGCTAAATTTCTAATAAACCTTGTCGAGACTCTATGGTCTCACCTCAGACTGTTTGAACTCGTATTTAAAATTTGCAGTAGATCCTTGTTTAGAAATCTTTAGAAGGTTCTCAAACTGGCTATCCAAAAAATGAATTACTTGTGTAAATAAGCTAGCAAGTGTGAGTTTTAAATCAAATTGAGTAAGACTTATTCTCCTGCATTGAAAATGGTCCTCATTTCTTTTCTTCCACAAAATCCATAAAATATCAGTTGTTAAAGAAACCCAAAAAGCATTATCATCTAGCTGTTCTAATATTGAGCCTAATCAAACTCAGAGGTTAAATTTACCTCACTTTTATTGGTGCGGTTTCCCCCCAAATTCCTACAGGGTCAAGGGGTAGCACCCTTTGTAGGGGTTTGGGGGCAGTGCCCCTGAAACCTCACATAGTTTTTTATTATTTTATAAAGGCACTAGAAGTTATTTTTCATTGGCCAACCTAAGAAAACCCCATTTTTGTAACTGACAAAAATCTTGATAAAAGTGGCTAAGGGTTAGGGTTTCTATTGATGTATTGTAGCATTTGCAATGGTATTGAGTTGTAGGGATTGCTAGTTGTAATAAGTTTGATTTACTAGATAATAATATTGGACTCTCTATTGGTGGATGTAGCCCGAGTTTGGGTGAACCACGTTAAAACTTGTCTCTCGCTATTATTATTTCTATGTATTTTCTTTCCTCTATTTAATCTTTATTTGCATTTAATTGATATCTTCAGCCATCTAACCCTAACAAGTGGTATCAGAGTGGGTTATGTTCAATTATCATTTGCAGGAAAGTCTCACGGTTGAGTAGGAGAAATGGCCGATGAGGGTAGATTGAAGGTCGACAAATTCAATGGGTAGAACCATCAATTACAGAAGATGCAGATAGAGGATTACCTCTATTAGAAGGATTTATGAAGGCCGTTAGAAGGAGTATCCAAGAAACCAGTAGGAATGATGGATGAGGATTGGGATCTTCTAAACAGAAAGGCACTAGGAGCCATTTGGTTGTGCCTGGCACCATCTGTGGCATTCAATATAACAAAAGCGATGACAATAAATGAATTGATGAAAGCTTTGGCTAAATTGTATGAAAAACCCTTAGCCTCAAATAAGGTATTTCTAATGAAGCATTTGATTGTTAGTCAGTTAACTTCTATAAAAGTGAAATTTGATGAAGAGGTGAGGGCTCTCTTGGTTTTATGTTCTTTGCCAGAAAGCTAGAATAGCTTGGTAATGGCTGTAAGTAACTCTGCCTCTAGTTCAAACACTTTGAAATTTGATGATGTCATTGGTGTTATCCTTACCCAGGAAATGCAAAGGAGAAGCTTAGGAGGGTCCACATCAGGTAGTGTTTTGAATTCAAAAACAAGGGCAGATAAAAGGAGAGAGGAAAAGGTTTTAGAGGTCATGGGAAGTCATGAGAAAAATCAAAGGATAAGAGATCCCAAACCATAGGACAGAAGGATTGCTGGTACTGTGGGAAACTAGGTCACCTAAAGAAAGATTGCTAGTCTCGAAAAAATAAAGGAGACAAACAAGAAGGAAATAAGGAGGCATATGTGGTAAGTAATAAATCTGAAGATGATGCTCTGATTCTTTCCCTAGATAATGTTGATGATTCATAGGTTTTAGATTCAGGGGCCTCATTTCAAGGTTTATTTAGGAGATAATGAATCATGTCAGATTGTTGGAAAGGGAAGAAACAAGATTAAGTTGCATAATGGGAATCATTGGCTACTACAAGAGGTAAGGAACACTCCAAGGCTTAGTAGAAATTTATTTTCAGCAGGACAGCTAGCTGAAGAAGTTTGCATTGTTATATTTACTGATAAAAATTAGAAGGTTTCAAAAGGTGCCTTAATAGTAAAAAAAGGTGTGAAATTAGGCACCTTATATCTTTGTACAAGTCATATTGTTCCTTCTACTTTAGCTGTTGTAGAGAAAAAATAAACAGGTTCAGGAATAGTTGCTGCAAGTTCATAGGAAGAGACTGAAATAGTTGCTACAAGTTCTGAGACAACCCTATGGCATAATAGACTTGGACATATGAGTGAAAAAGGTATGAAGGTACTTCATTCTAAGAAAGTTTTACTAGGTTTGAAATGTATTAATATGGATTTGTGTGAAATTTGTGTGTATGTCAAATAAAAGAGAGTTAGTTTTCTAAAGGATGGGAAGCAAAAGAAAGTTGAAAAGTTGGAGCTTGTGCATATAGATGTATGGGGACCACCTCAGGTATCTTCTCTTGGTGTCTCTCGATATTATGTTACATTCATAGATGATGCAACTAGGAAGGTTTGGATTTATTTCCTCACGTAGAAATCTAATGTATTTGAAACATTTAAGAAATGGAGAAGCTTGGTTGAGAATGAGATGGGTAAAAGATTAAAATGTCTCATATCTGATAATGGTGGTGAATATTGTAGCAAAGAATTTGAGGATTATTGTTCCTTTAATAGAATTTATAGGCAGAAAATGATTCCAGGGACTCCATAGGAGAATGGAGTGGCTAAATGCATGAATAGGATAATAATGGAGTGTGCAAGGACCATGAGATTGTATGCTAGGCTACCTTTAAACATGTGGGTAGAGAAAGTCACACTACTATATATTTAATTAATAGAGGTCCTTCAGTTCCTTTTGGTATGGTATTCTAGAGGAAGCATGGACAGGTAAGAAGGTGAGTTATTCTTTTCTCAAAACCTTCGGATGTGTAGCATTTGCACATGTAGATTTTGAAAATAGAACCAAGATCGATACAAAATCAAAAAAGTGTACCTTCTTTGGATATGGCATTGATGAATTTGGTTATAGGCTTTGAGATTTTGAAAATTAAAAATTGTGAGAAGCAGGGATGTTGTATTCAATGAAAAGGTGTTGTACGAAGATCAGTTGCAGCAGTGTGAGAAGAAAGAAAAGGAATATGTGGTACTAGATGATACTCCAAATAGTGATGTTCCAGTGGTTCCTTGTGCTTAGCAACAATAACAAGAAATACCACAAACTCTAATGAATATTAGACAGTCCACAAGGCTAAGTAGACCTCCTAAAAGGTTTTCTCCCTCTTTGTATTCTATTTTGTTAACACTTGCTGGTGAACCAAAAGGGTATGATGGATCTATATGGTTGGATACACAGGTTCAGTAGGAGCCTGCAATGAAAGAAGAAATGGACTCCTTGCTGAAAAATTAGACTTGGGAATTATGTAAGTTGCCTATAGGTAAAAAGGCTTTACCAAACAAATGGGTTTATAGGCTGAAAGAGGAAGACGAAGGTAAGAAAAGATTTAAAGCCAGGTTAGTTGTAAAAGGATTTGCATAGAAAAAGGGCATTGATTTTGATGAGATTTTTTCTTCGGTTGTTAAGATGACTTCTATTCGTACCATTTTAAGTATTGTGGCTGCTGAAGATTTGCATTTGGAATAGCTAGATATAAAAACTATTTTTCTCTATGGTGATTTGGAGGAGGAGATATATATGGACAACCATAGGGATTTGAGGTCAAAGGTAAGGAGAAATTGGTGTGCAGATTGAAGAGGAGTTTGTATGGCCTAAAACAAGTACCTCGGCAATGGTATTTAAAATTTGATAGTTTTATGGCTAAGTAAGGCTATAGTTGGTGTAATTCTAACCATTGTGCTTATTTTAAGAGGTTGGATAATGACAGCTACATTATTTTATGTTTATATGTTGATGACATGCTTGTAGCTGGGTCTAACATGGATCACATAATAGAGTTAAAACAACAGTCAGTACAACTATTTGCTATGAAGGATTTGGGGTAGCAAAACAAATCCTTGGTATGAAAATTTGTAGAGACAGGAAGAATAGAAAATTGACTCTATCTCAGGCTGATTATGTTGAAAAGGTGTTGTAGAGATTCCATATAGAGAATGCAAAAGCTGTCAACACACCTTTGCCTAGTCATTTGAAGTTGACTAAGAAGATGTGTCCAAAGATATAAGAGGAAGAAGAAAAAATGTCCAACGTACCATATGCTTCAAATGTAAGAAGTTTAATATATGCCATGGTATGCACGAGACCGGATATTGTGTATGATGTAGGAGTTGTAAGTAGGTATATGAGTCACCTTAGATTGGAGCATGAGAATGCAGTAAAATGGATTCTCAAATATTTGAGAGGTACATCCAATAAACACTTATGTTTTGGGGGCTCTAATATAGATTTAGCAGGTTATGTAGACTCAGATTTGTTAGGGGATATTTATACCAGGTGGAGTACTACAGGTTATGTCTTTACTATAGGTGGGACAACAGTGAGTTGGATCTCATGGTTGCAAAAGGTGGTTGCTTTATCCACCATGGAGGCAGAGTATGTAGCTGCAATAGAGGCAAGCAAGGAGATGATATGGCTACAATATTTCATTGTAGAATAGGGCATCCAACAAGCTAATAGTTATTTGTTTACAGATAGTCAAAGTGCCATACATCTTGCAAAAAAATCTGCCTTGCATTCAAAGACCAAACACATACATTTGAGGTATCACTTCATTCAGTTAGTTTTAGATGATGGATAGTTAAGGCTGGAAAACATACATACAGATGAAAATCTAGCAGATATATTTACAAAGACAGTGACAAGGGAGAAGCTGAGCTCCTCTTTAGCTTCGGTTGGTCTTTAAGACTGAAACCAAAAATAGAATAGCATAGTCTAGGCTGCTTATTTCTGGTGGGAGCTACAAGGTCATCGATGTTATAATCACTCTCTAAGTAGGAGATGATATGGTAAGGAGTCTGATCAATCTCCAAGTGGGAGATTGTTGTTATATGGAGCCTAATCAGACTTAAAGGTTAAATTTACCCCACTTTTATCAGTGCAGTTTCCCCCCAAATTCCTACAGGGTCAAGGGATAGCTTGATAAATTTATCGGGAGTTATTTTTTCATTGTCAGACATAAGAAAACCATATTTTTTTAACTGACAAAAAGCTTGATAAAAGCGGCTAAGGCTTAGGGTTTCTATCGATGTATTGTAGCATTTGCAGCAATATTGAGTTGTAGGGATTGCTAGTTGTAATCAGTTTGATTTAATGGACAATAATATTGGACTCTCTGTTGGTGGATGTAGCTCGAGTTTAGGGTGAACCACGTTAAAACTTGTCTCGCTATTATTATTTTTGTGTATTTTTTCCTCTGTTTAATCTTTATTTGCATTTAATTGATATCTTCTGCTGGCTAACCCTAACAGTAGCATTAAACCCTAAAATATAACCAAATAAAATTTCTTCCTTGCATTTCACATTACTCAATGACCAATTTGACACACTACCCATGAATAGGGTCCTGATGTAGGGGCATCTTGCCCTACTATTTTATTTTTTCTTCTTTCTGTTGTTTTGTTTTTTTTTGTTAGCTATTGTTGGTGGTAACTCCTTATCTTCTGTCATTATCTCTTAACTCCTATCTTATGTAAAACTAAATTTGATGAGGATTTCCTTTCACTTTATGTTTTTTTCTCCTATCACTTGCTAGGAATGAAGCTCTATTTTAGAAGCCTCCTATCACCCGAGTGTAAAATCATTATCTTTAGGGTTAAACTGTTGTTGGTTGTTCTGCAAGTTGATAGATGGTAGTTTTGAGTAGTTACAGAGTCATTACAATAACCATCAAAGGAGTCCCTCAATGCTTGGAAAGAATCTAAGCATGCAAGCTATTGATTTGGTAGATGTGAAGATGTGCATGAGAAGACAAATCACCAAAAGGCCGATAGTGGTGAAAAGTTAAAGAAGTGATGGTTACCGAAGGAAGAGGCCGATTATAGTAGAAGACAAATCGACAATAGATTGAAATAGAGGCTGACGGTTGCAGAAGAAAAAAGAAAGGAAAAAGGGTCGAATGTGCAGATAGAAGAATAGAAGGGTAGGAGTGTAGGTAGTAGTTAGTGAGTCATTGCTAAATGCATGTAGAAAAGGCTGACTATTGCAGGCCAATGTTAGTTATATTGTCATGTTTTGATAATTGATTAGAACAATGAGAAGTTGTATTTTTCATTCTGTGTTTTTGATTTCAATATTAATTAGTATTTACATTTATATACCTTATATCATTTTGTATTTGAATATTGGGAAGGAAATACTTTAAGTTCCTATAATTATTTCTCAATGTCTCTTAGATTGTTATCAAAGCCTAAAGATGTTCGGCATTGGTAAGTGGTCAAGATGCCTTCAAGAAGAATGGGTAGAGGAGGAGGTCAATGTCATGGAAAAAGAGACCATGGTAACCCTGAGTTGTTGCAGAATTTGGTTGCAAGGATAGAAGCCCTAGTGAGAGCACAGAGGAGAGGAAACCCTGATGTTTAAGATATAAGTGATGAGGAGGAAGAACAATAGAGAGAATAGAATGAGAAAGGATAGGTGGATCAAGAAGAAGAATTTGGTTAAAGACTGTTGATATCAATCATCAATCTGAGTTCTAAACCTAAGATAGAGGTGTCAACATATGCCAAAAGCCTTAATGGTGAAGATTTAATTGATTGGATCAATGATTTGGATACATATTTT
This sequence comes from Cunninghamia lanceolata, assembly GCA_027924645.1. Lineage (NCBI taxonomy): Eukaryota > Viridiplantae > Streptophyta > Pinopsida > Cupressales > Cupressaceae > Cunninghamia > Cunninghamia lanceolata. Next base: position 1,817,444 of record BSBN01000413.1, read on the forward strand.
GAATCTGAGGGTGTAGCGAAGGAAAGAAGAGTAAAGTTTTCTTGCACCAGATTAAAAGGTCATGCTGCAATGTGGTGGGACTTTGTCCAAATCGAGAGGAGAAGGAGAAATAAGGAGAAGATTAATTCTTGTGAAAGATTATACAGAGAATTTTTACAAGTTAATAATCTGATCTAGGCATGTTGAAGAAGATACAGAGAAGATAGATCGATATGTGAATTGTCTCAAGTATAGTTTGCAAGATGAAATGAGTCTTTTGTCCCCAAGGGGCCTAGAAGAGTCTTATCAACTTGCCTTAAAGGCAGAGGAGAAGCTGCAAAGGAAGCAAAGTTAGCAAGAGAAGAAGAGAGGAAGAGGTTCATCCTCGTGGTGTACTAGAAGAGGAGGTTCACAATGTAGAGGAAGAGGATTTGCAAGAAAATGTTTCAAGTGCAACCAATATGGGAACAAGAGTTGGGAATGCTCTAAATCATCACAAGGAGGACATTCAAAATTTAAGAGGAGCAATCAGGTTGTACATCCTAATCAAGAGTGTGGGATCACTAGTACACCACAAGGATGAGGAAGAATTAGGTGAGTCCTTAATGCTTAAGAGGGTGTTGTTGAAGCCACAAAAAGAAATTCAAGAGCTAATTCAAAGAAGAGCATTGTTCAAAACCAAGTGTAAGTCACAAGGTAAATGTTGTAAGCTCATTATAGATAGTGGTAGCAATGATAATATTGTTGTAACTGAGATGGTAGAAAAGTTGAATCTTGAAAGGATTAAGCACCCCACTCCATATAAAGTGACCTGGTTACAAAAAGGTCATCAAATATTTGTTAGTGAGAAAGCCTATGTTAATTTTCATATTGGTAGTTATAAGGATTGTCTTTTCTATGATATAATGACCATGGATGTGTGTCATGTTTTGTTTAGAAGACCATGGCAATTTGATTGGAAATCAGTGCATGATGGAAAGGAGAATACTTATACCATTGAAAAGGATGGAGAGAAGCATATCTTTCTACCCATAAAGGAGAAAGAAGAGGATAGCAATAGAAGCAGTAGTAAGGTAATGATGGTAAGTGGTAAAGAGTTTTTGAATGATTTGGAAAATAAAGAAATTGGTTATGCTTTGGTTCCTAGACCTAGATGTATAATGACTTCTACAAAGTTAGAGGATTTTCTTATTCAAATAAAAGATATTTCAAATTATAATATGGACATTATTGCAAATGATTTACCTAATGAATTACCTCCTATTAGAAGCATTAGCCATCACATTGATTTGATTATGGGAGTTAGCGTTCCAAATAAGGATGCATATAAGTTAACACCTATGGAAAATGAGGAGATAAGGAAGCAAGTGGAGGACCTTTTGAAGAAGGGATTGATAAGGCAAGTCTAAGCCCTTGTATTGTTCCTACAATGTTGGCTCCCAATAAAGGAGGGGAATGACGCATGTGTACTAATTCAAGGGCATTTAATAAAATCATCATAATATATAGGTTCGCCATACCTAGAATTGAAGATTTAATGGATTATTTGAGTGGTTCCAGGTATTTTTCTAAAGTAGATCTGAAAAGTGGTTATCACCAAATAAGAATAAGACTAGGGGATGAATGGAAAACAACCTTTAAGACTAGCAATGGGTTCTATGAGTGGTTGGTTATGCCTTTTAGATTATCTAATGCCCATAGTACTCTTATGTAGTTAATGAATGAGGTTTTGAAACCATTTATCGGTAAATTTTTGGTTGTATGTTTGGATGACATTTTTGTCTTTCACAGGTCCAAAGAAGAGCATATAGAGAATTTGAGGTAGGTTATGATGAGGTTACATGAAGAAAAGTTGTAGATCAATTTGAAGAAGTGTGTCTTTATGCAGACCGAACTGGTTTACTTGGGCTTTGTTGTGACAAAAGAAGGGTTAAAGATGGATAAGGAGAAATTTAAATCCATACTGGATTGGCCATCAGGAAGAAGTGTCATGGAGGTAAAGAGTTTTCATGGTCTTTCCAGTTTTTATAGAAAGTTTATAAAGAATTTCAATCATGTTGTAGCACCTATATTAGAGACTATTAAGGGGAATAAAAGACCATTTGTTTGGACTAAAGAGACTGAAGAAAATTTTAGATTTCTCAAGAAGAAGGTGAGTGAACAGCCCATACTTGCTTTGCGTGATTTTGATAAAGTGTTTCAAGTAGAGTGTGATGCTAGTGGTTTGGCTATTGGGGCAGTCTTAAGTCAAGAGGGACAATCGGTTGCATATTTTAGTGAGAAGTTAAATGAGGCAAAAACAAAGTATTCTTCTTATGATTTGGACTTTTATGCTTTGGTTTAGTCCCTCAAGAAATGGATACATTATCTATTTCCTAAGGAGTTCATTGTGTTTAGGGATTAACCATGCTTTACAGTTTATTAACGACCAACATAAATTGAATCAAAGGCATGCTAAATGGGTTGAGTATATTTAGAGTTTTAACTTTGGTTTGAAGCATAAGAGTTGTCAAATGAATATAGTTACTAATGCCTTAAGTAGGAAGAGTTTATTGTTGTGTGAAATCCAAACTAACAGTGTGGGGTTTGAAAGTTTGAAATAGTTGTATGCAGATGATGTAGATTTTTGAGAAGCATTTGTAGCTTACAGTGATCCTTGTTGTCAATCAGGAATGCGCCACTAGTCAAGTCGAGCTTGACTATCCTATTGAAACATGAAAATGCTCCTAGGTTGTGGGTGACCTATAGTGAGAGGGAATCTCCAGAGTGAGCTAGTTCTCCTTATGATTTCCCTAATCTAATTACCATGTAGGGGAAAAGGGATTGAGAGATGCACTTAAAATATGAAATTGAACTCTAATAACTAATTTGAATGAATTTCTGTCACTCACAAAATAGTTCTTGAAACATAAACATTCACAATTCCACTAATTATTTACCTCTAAAATAATTTGCAACAAGGTTTGATTCAAACACAAATTGCAACCACGGAAAAACTATAAGTTAACAGTACTGAGACATGATAAAGGACCAAAAGTCACAATAAAACATCAAATCAAGACTACCAAACATATAGAATAGGATAATTTGTCATTCTAAACTAGAAGTATAATGCAATATGAAATAACTGAGCCAATTGGCTGTAAGCGACTCTGCCTATGAACAAGAGAGAAGAAACTAGTATCCACCAATTGAGAAAAAACTCAATTTTTCTCCTATAAATGCCTCTAGGAGATATCTCTAAAAAAGCTCCTAAAAATAGATAACAAAATCCATTTTCGAAATCCATCAAAAAACCAAAAATAAAGCCCTCAATTTGACTCTAAGTTGCAAATAGAAGATGCCAAACTATCCCCTCAGGTGGCCCCACCAAATCTGCTTTAAAATATACTCATTTTGACCCATAAAGATTCTAATTTTGTCCTTTTCTTCCCAACTCATCCAAAAGAAAGCAAGATTTCATTTGCTTTATTTGCTTCTAACTTCTTTAAAAAGTTAAGTTTTAAAAGCAATTTATAATTGATTGCTTTAAAACTAAAACTTTACAAGACTTGGCAGTTTTAATCCATATCATGATTGATTTGATTCTCAAAAGCACAAGAAAATTCTATGGCTTATAATTTCACCACTCACAGCTACAATGCTTGATTTTTCAACAAAAAATCATAAAAATAATATCAAGGGATCATATGATATCTACAAAAAATAAAATCCCTATTGGCTTGTCTTCACATGAGTTGGCAATCTATGGTACACATGGCACATAACCTGTCTCTCATCAAAATGAAGGTTTGCAAAAACACTAAGGTATGGTTTCTCCAAGTGGCAAGGCATACATGTCATGTCCTATGGACTTGGGTAGATTAAAGGAATGGAACATTTGAGGGAGCCATGCTTGACCTCATTAAGTTATAAAACCTAAGCACCACGGAGCACATGAAAACATAAGGTATTAATCTTATGCCATGAAAAATAATTAAATATGACAAAAATGTCATCACTCGATTAGGGTTAAATGAAACCATAGGAACAAAACACATCTTCAACCCAAAACTCTCACATTTATTTACTTTGCAATTGATAGAGATGTACTCTACACCTACTACCATGCTAGGGTTTGGGCCTGAGAAAATGCATTTTGCTAGAGCTTTGATGCTTGAACTCCATAGTTCTTTGCATGAAAAGGAAGGTAACAAGTTTTTTGATGCTCGAATAATGCTTTTCCTTTGACTCTTTCCAACTTGAGATGAATTCTGAGATTAAAAGGCTTTATTAGCTATGGCATGTGTGTCCACTTTAACTAATTCTTTTCCATTTGTTTCATTGTGTCACTTCTTCTCTATATATGGCTGCCATGACTATATTCTGAGAGGCAAATGGGGAAAATTTGTCTCTGCACTACCATGCATTGTCTTCAATCAGAGGTAAGACTTCCATTTTTCATTGCATTTTCATTTATTCAAGGTTTTTTTTTTTTCAATGTATTCTAAAGGGTAAGACCCACAACCATACCTTCTCATTTATAGTTGTAGTTACTTTGAGAATAAAATGTGTTCCTAAAACATTAGTCCATGGCTTGGCTTTATATTTCAATGTATTATTTCTAAGATGGAACCTGCAGCTATAATGAAATTTTATCCAATTGCTAGAGGTCGTGATCATTCCAATAAATCTTTGTATACATAAATTCAACCCATAATTGAGGCTTTCTATATTTGTTGAATGTATATATGATTTTATGCCTCAGATATAACATTTCTATGTTCACCTCTTTGAAAGGCCGCAGCTATGAGACTCTAAGCTATTCTTTCTAGCATACCATAATTTTAGTGGCCATGGGGCCATGACTAGATCATATCTAATTTTGAAGGACTTCCTTACTATTTGTTCTTGCATTTATTTGAACATGAAAAAGGCTTTGAAAAACTCTACTTTCATTTGATATATGCACATTTCATTAAAACCCATCAAGTGGGTACTCCATAACTAGGCATGACCACACTGTATGCATTATATCCGAGCATTTTTCATTTCTCTATAGATATCTTTTGTGTTTGAATAGCTAAATAATGCACTTGATATCTCTCATTATGTATTGCGGTTACTTCTTCTTGTAACATGCATTTGATGCTTCCCAAAGCAAAACACATACACTCTGGAAAATATATCACACTATAATGAATATGCATTTCCATCTCTGACATTCACTCCCTTCTTTATCTAATATAGTTACTTGATACTATTGAAGTATATGGATATGCGGATTTCTTACACTATTGCCATGATGAAACATAACTACTATTTTCATATGCCTTTGCACCTTCTGAAGACAACACCATTATATATATACCTGGCTGAAATGATTATGCAATCTGTAGCATAGCTATGTGATGTTGGATACTTGATGACCATTGTCCTTGTAATAGCATGATAACCATTCTATGACTAAGAATATGAACTATCCAATAACCTGTTGTAGGTACATCATGACTGTACCTTAATACTTCATTCATACTTGCAAAAATACTTGGAGATAAACATGAGGAAGATTATGATCCATTTCTATTATTTCTTTAGTTGATGAAAGTCATACATGTTGTTCCCCTCATCTGATGTATAAAGTAGAAATGATCATTTTGTTGTACATTATTTATTCTAAGGTTGATCCTTACTTCATTTGACTTGTTCCATTCTCTCATTGGTGATCATAGCATTTGCTCTTTTACTTTGATTGGCTTGGGTAATGCATCCCATGTATATCTAGCAGTTGATCATATATCTTGGCATCATAACATGATATCGAATACCTCCAATTGAGCTTACTGTAATCATGGTAACATATGTGGTCTTTTGATGACTGTCTATCACTACTTTGATAGTTTATATCTTTGGAATTATGTCCTGTCATCATGGCTGCATATTGATTGTATACAATTGCAATATTTATGATGAACATAGGCAACATGACATACTTCCTATCACTTCCAAAATAGGAACAACAAAATCTCCTTTAAAACAACCAATTTATTGATATGAATTTTGTTTCACTTGTGCACATGCTATCTTCCGCACTTGTTTGCTTGACTTAAACAATGATTGATATTCTATGGTTCGTTATTTTACTTGTTCAATCAATATCATGACTTAGAAATGAATGCTTGAACAATACATAGCCTTATAAATTGATGATATCAATGTCATACCTTATTGGCTATCAGTGCAAAAATTCATGGTTCATGGATGATTGTCACTTCAACTTAGCTTGAATGGTAGTCATAAATGGACATTGCATTTTGCACAAAAGGCTGAATTGATGCATGATTATTTAGTTTATCATGTCCTTCTTATACAGTATGGATGAATATTCTGATCTCATTCCACTTAAAATTTAGGGCTAGCATGTTGAGTTGTACCCTTGTGGGAGCCCATTTTGTATCACATGTTGAAATACATCGAAAATAGCAACATAATTTCACCTATAACTGCACATGAAACAAACAGATTAGATCAAACAATGAAGTCCCATGATTGTTTCCTTCTCAATTCCTTCTGCTAATGGATGATGTTCATTTGATCAATGCACTCTAATCAAAGTATTATGCCTCTCCTGATAGGATATAGGATTTTCATAACTAGAGCTTCTAATGGGACCCTTCACACATTTTTGTAGGTACATGTCGAGATTAGGAGTAGGACATGAAGCAACTTTGAAGATTGACAACCCCATGGCAATGATGGCTATGTCTTTCCTTTTCTATTCATTAGATGCATAGTATTTTCTTTATATCTTCATACATTTATATATAAGCCACAGCTTGTGTGGGACATCTTATATGTCATCATTTCTTTCAATGCAATTTTTATTCCTTTATGTATTTCAACTTGTAAATGGATAATCATTGTGATGAATGAAATACTTATCTCTCTTGACTGTTCTGCAATGCGATGAATGATTTGAAATCTTTCCTTCTTTCTTGAACAACTGAACTACATTTAACATTGAAACACAATAACTATGCAACCAACTCATAACAAAAGTAAATCAAACTTCACTCAAAAAATGATAATGTCACATCTACTTAGCCAATTTTGAGCTATGGTAAAAAATGGTCACAATCCTATTTGCTAGAATAGAGAGCCATGGATGGATTAGATGATTCAAGAATGTTTGTTGTTTAAGGAAAACAAGTTGTGTATCCCTAGAGTTTCCATGAGAGATAGTTTGTTGAAGGAAAAACATAGTGGTGGTCTTACTGGTCACTTTGGATAGGATAAGACTTTTCTACAGCTGACCACTCATTATTATTGGCCAAAGATGAAGGAAGATGTGAAAAGATATGTGGAAAAGTGCAGAATTTGTCAACATGCTAAAGTAAGAAGTCAAAATGCGTGGCTCTATCAACCATTATCAGTTCTAACAAGGCCTTGAGATTCATTGAGTATGTATTTTGTTTTGGGTTTGCCTCATACACAAAGTGGTAATGATACAATCTTTGTTGTGGGCTAGATTGATTTTTAAAAATGGTGCATTTTATACCATGTAAGAAGACTAGTGACGCTATGAACATTGCAAATTTGTTCTTTAAAGAAGTTGTAATGCTGCATGGTATTCCAAGAAGAATAATTTCTGACAGGGGTACTAAGTTTGTGGGTCATTTTTAGAGGACTCTATGGAGGAAATTGGGCACAAATCTGAATTTTAGTTCTACTTATCATCCACAAATGCATGGCTAGACTGAGGTTGTCAATAGAAGTCCTGGAAATTTGTTAAGATGTCTTGTTGGTAGCTCACCTAGAAGTTGTAATCTCATGTTAGCACAAGCTGAATTTGCATATAATGATTCCCCAACTAAAAGCACAGGTTTCAGTCCTTTCTATGTGGTGTATGGTATGCATCCAAGATGTATATTTGAACTTTGTGATCTTGCTGGAATGGAGAAGAGGAGTGTAGATGGGGAAGAATTTTCTCAAGTTATTCATGACATTCAAGAGAAGGTGAAGCATAACATTGAGGACAACAATCTGTAGTACAAAAAGCATGCTGATCAAAAGAAAAGAGAGTTGTAGTTTTAGGTTGGAGACCTTGTATTGGCACATCTTCAAAAGGAGAGGTTTCCTATAGGAACTTGCAATAAACTTCAGATGAAGATGATTGGTCCATGCTAAATTCTTAGGAAATTTTTTGCCAATGCATATGAGATATCATTGCCTATAGATTTACATATATCTCCCATCTTTAAAGTGCAAAATTTATAGCCATACAAGGTGGACAAAGAGGCAAAAGAAGCTAAAGTAGCCAATTCATCTCATGAAGAGCAATCTAGAATAGTCATTGTTCCAGAACAGATTGAACTCATTCTAGATAAATAATTGTTGAAGAAGACCCAAAAGCATGAATACTACAAATATCTCATGAAATGGAGCAATTGTCCAGTTGAAGATGCTTCTAGGCTTATAGAGGATGATATCTTTAAATAGGTTCATTCAGTGGCAGACCTCATGAGTAGGAGCTCATGAATTCTTTCTACCTAGAGAGTTTGATGTAGGGGCATCTTGCGGTACAATTTTGGTTTTACTTCTTTTTGCTAATTTTTTTGTTTTTATCTTTTTTGGTGGTGACTCCTTATTTTCTATCATTATATATTAACTCTTATCTTATGTAAAACTAAATTTGATGAGGAGTTCATGTCACCTTATGTTTTATGCTCTTGTTTCTTGCTGGGAATGAAGCTTTGTTTAGAAGCCTTTTGTCACCTAAGTGCAGAAACATTATCTTCAGGGTTAAACTATTGTTTGTTATTCTACAAGTCAATAGATGGCATGTTTGAGAAGTTACAGAGTCATTACAGTAACCATCGAAGGAGTCCCTCAATGCTTGGAAAAAATCTAAACATGCAAGTTGTTGGTTGGGCAGATGAGAAGATGTGTAGGAGAAGATGAATTGCTAAGAGGTTGATGGTGGTGAAAGAGTTAAAGAAGTGATAGTTATAGAAGGAAGAGGCTGATTGCAGTAGAAGACAAATTGACAACAAATTGAAATAGAGGCCAATGGTTGCAGAAAAAAAAATAAAGGAAAAAAGAGTTGAATGTGTAGAGAGAAGAACAAAGGGATAGGAGTGTAGGTAGTAGTTAGTGAATCATTCTTAAATGCACATAGGGAAGGTTAACTGTTGCAGGCCAATGTTAGTTGTATTGTCATGTTTTGATAATTGATTAGGACAATGAGAAGTCGTGTTTTCATTCTGTCTTTGTGATTTCAATATTAATAAGTATATGCACTTATATACCTCCTATCATTTTTTATTTTAATATTGGGAAGGAAATACTTTAAATTATTGTCATTATTTCTCAATGTCTCTTAGATTGTGTTTCCTATAAGTGGGTTGTGACTTGTGACTAGCATGGTGGCTATCAGTTCCAAACATGACAAGTAAAAGGATAATCAAAGAATATATGGTCACAAGTTTAAAAAATATTATAGATAGTACAAACATGGCTATTATGACCAACAGAAAAAAATTCTAAAAGTAGTAACCATCTAAAACACCCCTTTTTGGCTTCCAAGGGTTTAGTCCAAATAGTCCTAAAGACAACGGCCAGATCTCAGATAAAACATTTAGGTTCCATGCTTTCACATAATGCTTGACTATTTCAACTATGTTTGTAAGCAACTTATAAATCCTTTTGGGTTTACACACTTTCACCTTAGTCTCATCTTTTGAATATAGCTTTTCCAACTAATCCTCCTCTTTTATCAATTGGGGCTGAACATGATTACTTGAAATAGTTACAAGTAGAACTGAGTATGTCATCTTTTGGCTATCTCTTAACGCAAACTCTGATGTGCAACTCTAGTTTCCATAAGCTATTGTGGCCTCATAGGTTATTAAAACCTTTCATTTCATTTCATTTCCTTATCACATGCCCATTACCTCACAGTTAAATGAAGCTGAGAAAGACCACCAAACAGATTTTAATTCATTTTTTAAATTTATTTGAAAGTACATATATATAAACATATACTTATGTAATTAAATATTAAGAAAATTAATAATAATAAAAAATAAATATTAATTAAATTGATGTTGGCCTGCCATGGCATGGGGCCATAGGGATTCCCACGACCTATTGGAAGGCATGGAACACATCCCACCATTGGTGGTTGCCTCTAAGTTCTAAAACTGAAAAAATGTTTTTCTTATTTGATTTATTCTTTTTCAATCTTTTGAATTTTGTCATGATAAATCTTTTTATTTAATGTTAGACCCCTAAATGATTATATATATATATATAATGATGGTGAATGAAGAAATCTTATTTATCTGAAATCAATATACCTTTTCCACATATTCTTTTGAAAACTATTAGTCTCCATTTTTGGAATCAAATTTATGTCTTTTCTTCATACCTATGGAGACAACAAACTACTCAAACATTAATATTGTACTTGCTCATTGCTATTGGCATGTCTAGAAATCATTTAAATTTCTTTAAAGTTAGACCTCTTTGTAAATAGTTTTTTTCAATAGGTACTATATATATATATATATATATATATATTATATTCCAGACAAGGGTGAATGAAAAAATCCTATTTATCTGAAATAAATATACCTTCTCCATGTATTCTTTAGAAAATTATTACTCTCTATTTTTGGAATTTATGCCTTTTCTTCATACCCGTAGAGACAACAAACCACACAAAACATTAAAAACTAAAAAATATTATACTTGCTCATTGTTACTTGCATGTCTAGAGATCATTTAAATTTCTTTAAATTATGATTTAAGAATTAATTAATTTAAAAAGAACTTTGTTTTTTTATTATAAATTCATGGAAGAAATGAAGAAATCTATTTTAGACTTCTATATCAAAAATTTGATTTCTTTCTTATTCATATTCTTCTTCTTCATGTACAAATAAAATAATCTTAATAATAAAGAAGAAAATAATTCATTTTTTAGATAAGAGAAAGGAGTACAATTTAAACAAATGAAGCAAGTTGTTCTTGTTGTAGTGATAATGTTTTTGTAACTTTCTTTAAAACCATTGGTTTACTATTTGTTTAAAATTTCTAAATTCTTATTGGAGCTAAAATTTATTAAAAAGCTATGTCCTATTTATAAAAATAGTGCCCATCTATTTTGTTATTAATTTCTGTCAATGAACTATAGGCCAGGCCTATTCTTAACTAGTAATTAATAATTCTTTTTGCAACCAATGAGAAATAAAATAGTTTTTTCTATTTAAAAAATAATTATCTATTGCTATTGAATAGATACAAATATTATAACAAAACATATTTGAAAAATTATTTTTCTTTATTCTAATTGGCAGAAAACTTTTATCAATAAGGGTGGCATTCATTACAATAATGATGGTAATATATGCTTATGGAAAGGGAGTGGTAGACTGACCAATGAGTTTTTATTATCTAGTAATTATTCTATCCAAAATAAACCAATGACAAGAGAGCATTTATTTAAATGTTAAACAAATATTAAATTTTTCCTAAATCTATATGGAAATATTTGTTGAATAAACCAATGAGAAGAGAATATTTAATTAAATGTTAAACAAATATAATGTACTAGTTTATTATAAAAACATTAAATGTCCATAATACATTATTACTAGTATAGATATCTTAAATACATCTGTGTAAAAGATGTCTGGATATGCCTATATTAAATTTATTATTTATTTAAAATGGATAAGAACCTCAAATGATATTTCTCCACACCTTTTAGATAGAGATATAGCATTTGAGGTTCTTATCCATTTTAAATAACAAATTCAATATAGGCACCTCTAGACATCTTTTAGATAGATGTATTTAAAATATCTATACTAGTAATAATGTATTATGGACATTTAATGTTTTATATTAAATTTGTACATTATAAATTATATTTTATTAGATTCAAGTATGTTGATTAAAATTTACTGGAAATCTATGTAGTTGAATCTTGATAAAATATCATATAATTTAATATATTGTGAAAACACTAGCTAAATTCAAATAAATTAATTATAACAAATGCAATAAAGTATGTATGATCATATGGATACATTTGTTAACATCATATAATTTACTATACTCTCAAAATACCACCTAAATTTAATAATATAAATTTTTCTAAAATAGATATTAATGGGATAATTTACAGAGTCGGACTCAAAACCCATTTTCAGAAACCACAATTATAGAGAATTCAGAATGAGTGATAGAAAACACAAGACATATCCTTCACAATGATAGGAAACTCTAAACAAAAGTTTCAGGAAGTAATGAAAAAGAGATTTTCTTTACTATTGAATATTGCTATTCATTAGAAATCATATGTCAACTCTACATAGTCGGCCTCATATAACTATAGATATTCAAAATTTCAGAGAGACATAAACTCTCAACTCTTCCCTTCGGTGATACTCTAGACTAATCAACTATCGGCCCCTCTAGAGACAATCGACCTCTCAGACTATTGACCTCCTTCCCTTATCTCAGTCGTCCACTTTTCCCACGTCTGTCAAGTCTCTTTATGCAGTAAATCAATTCTTTTGAACTTACGGCCTCTCCTCATAGCTAGTCGGCCTTCTCCTCTTCCTCTTAACTTCTTCTTTCTATCTATTTTCCAACCTCCTATCGCTCTCCCTTCTGCGTAAAATATATCTCTCACATATATGATGATTGGTCATTAGCTATGCTCTCTCGAAAATCAAAACCGTCGCTGCCTCCATTAAACAGTCGCCTCAATAACTATCATGGAGTTAGCCCTCAATCACTTCTGCATTTTTTTATTTAATGAAACCATCGATTCCTTCCCCATGACTGCTCACTATTAATAAATGTATAACACCAAAGAATATAGACCATGATGTCCATGACATACAGAGGTTTAATAGAGATTCAATGTTGTTTCTAAACTTGACCGAGCACAAGAATGGAGGAAAGATTACAATGAATCTTAATTGCTTTTCTAACTATCTAAACTGCCAGCCACAGTTTCTTTAGAAATATGCTGAAAATAAGTTTAGAAACAATCATTAGAGATAAGCAAATATTATGTCACTTAGGCGACAATAGGTTCAACGAACACCAATCTGATGCAGAGGGAAACCAGTTAACAGATAAAACAGGGTTGAATAATCCTTGAAAAGCCCACAAAATAGCCATTATAGTGTGAATCGGCTAGATAAGGTAGAAGTCACACCGAAATATACATATGCCTGCCTATCGGCAAGACTATACACCATCGGTTAAGCTAAAACACTCTTTCGCCGATACATATCTCTTACCGATATGTTTAATACCATAGCACCATCGGCAAGACCTTTTACTTTTCTCACCGAAGCAATCCCCCTCTTGCCTATCGGCAAGACACTATTCTATCGGTGGGCTCCTTGAATCTTCTGCCGACGCCGCGGGTTACACCGATAGTCTTACCATCGGCAAGACCCTAACTATCGGCGACCCTCATACATTTCCCACTGACGTCTCTTTCACTCTGATGAACCTAACACATAGCTGTCGGTAAGGCTTGGCAAACTTCACCCCGATCGGTGAGAGTTCCTACCGTCGGTTCAATGTAACTTTCTTATGCCGATGGCATTACTCACACCGACGCATACTACATACCAACTTTGTCTTCGGTAGGACTTGTTTCTTCGGCCACACTTGTTTCTTGTTCTCCGATGGGCTATCTTACGCCGATGACTTCGTACATTTATTCTTTGACCTTCTACAGCCAGACTCTCACACTAATGCAGGACATACACAACATATTCACCATAAGTACAAAATGCTTGATCCCTCCTCTATCACAACCAGATATCTAAATGTAGGAAATCCACAAAATGACCTCACATGAAATTGCGATATACACACATTGTTTGCCATATCTACTTGCTGTATACACCCAAAACCTCCTATACAACAATTCATAACCGAACAACACAGAAAAGCTAACAATTCAACCAACACAGAAAAACTACTAATCCAGCACTGAATTGGAAATAACTAACAACCGGGGGTCATTCCACTGATTTCGGAGAAATTCTCTAGTGGAATGGCCCCAAACGAGATTCACTATGATTGCACCAGAACACAAAATTCCTTCTATTCCTTCTAATTCAGAATGTACATACAGTTACTTTTCACTCTGTCTCTCACTACCCTGCTCCTTTCTACACACACACGAACTGCCTATTTAAAGACACTTAACAGGACAGTTACAATACGTGGTGAATCAAACACCGACCACCGTTTACAAAACAAACAGTTCAGTTACATGCTTTTGACCCTTTTTGACACGTACACTTGTTTCATATGGCTCGAAGGCCTTTACAACCGATCATTCTTGAAATGTGAGGAGCTTTTAGATTTAGGAAATGGTGCAGGAGCACCCTCATAAATCTAAAAGTTCCTCACATTTCAAGAATGATCGGTTGTAAAGGCCTTCGAGCCATATGAAACAAGTGTACGTGTCAAAAAGGGTCAAAAGCATGTAACTGAACTGTTTGTTTTGTAAACGGTGGTCGGTGTTTGATTCACTACGTATTGTAACTGTCCTGTTAAGTGTCTTTAAATAGGCAGTTCGTGTGTGTGTAGAAAGGAGCAGGTAGTGAGAGACAGAGTGAAAAGTAACTGTATGTACATTCTGAATTAGAAGGAATAGAAGGAATTTTGTGTTCTGGTGCAATCATAGTGAATCTCGTTTGGGGCCATTCCACTGGAGAATTTCTCCGAAATCAGTGGAATGACCCCCGGTTGTTAGTTATTTCCAATTCAGTGCTGGATTAGTAGTTTTTCTGTGTTGGTTGAATTGTTAGCTTTTCTGTGTTGTTCAGTTACGAATTGTTGTATAGGAGGTTTTGGGTGTATACAGCAAGTAGATATGGCAAACAGTGTGTGTATATCACAATTTCATGTGAGGTCATTTTGTGGATTTCCTACATTTAGATATCTGGTTGTGATAGAGGAGGGATCAAGCATTTTGTACTTATGGTGAATATGTTGTGTATGTCCTGCATTAGTGTGAGAGTCTGGCTATAGAAGGTCAAAGAATAAATGTACGAAGTCATCGGCGTAAGATAGCCCATCGGAGAACAAGAAACAAGTGTGGTCGAAGAAACAAGTCCTGCCGAAGACAAAGTTGGTATGTAGTATGCGTCGGTGTGAGTAATGCCATCGGCATAAGAAAGTTACATTGGGCCGACGGTAGGAACTCTCACCGATCGAGGTGAAGTTTGCCAAGTCTTACCGACAGCTATGTGTTAGGCTCATCGGAGTGAAAGAGACATCAGTGGGAAATGTATGAGGGTCGCCGATAGTTAGGGTCTTGCCGATGGTAAGACTATCGGCGTAACCTGCGGCGTCGGCAGAAGATTCAAGGAGCCCGCCGATAGAATAGTGTCTTGCCGATAGGCAAGAGGGGGATTGCTTCGGTGAGAAAAGTAAAAGGTCTTGCCGATAGTGCTATGGTATTAAACATATCGGTAAGAGATATGTATCGGCGAAGGAGTGTTTTAGCTTAACCGATGGTGTATAGTCTTGCTGATAGGCAGGCATATGTATATTTCGGTGTGACTTCTACCTTATCTGGCTGATTCACACTATAATGGCTATTTTGTGGGCTTTTCAAGGATTATTCAACCCTGTTTTATCTGTTAATTGGTTTCCCTCTGCATCACAATCACAACAAAAATCTAAGAAAACTAGAATAAATTAAAAAATGCAATCTAAAATTAGAGAGAATGTAATGCCACTGCATCAGACTACCTAGGCAGAAAAATTCATGAGATCTTGCTCATAAGGTCCATGATTCCACTTTCTTTTTCCTCACTTTCCAGTTTCTTGATTCTACATTTCCATACTTGCATTGTGATGCCCCGCCATGAAACCATAGAGAAAAGATCTACTAAGCAATGCAAAAGGGCAATTTTTACTTTTTATTTTATTTTTAACAGAGAAATATCAATGAAATGCAAATCATGTTTATTTATAACATCTAAGTTAAGCTTTAACCTCTAGGGATTGCATCGTTGCATTACTAAGTACTAACATGATCTAACCAACTACCATGGTTTGCTTTAAATCCAAATGCATCAAACAAATACACACACACACATTTTATAATGCCTACCCAAGAAAATATTAGTAAATAACAATAAATAATTAAAATTAATGAGAACTATTGAAATTAACATGATGATAGGAAACAATTTACAAAATTTAACTTAGTAAACTTCAAATTAAATATCAGAGTATATCAACATTCATCATAAATAAAATGTAAGATACAAACATTTCAAATAAATTTATACTCATTTATACACATTTACCATAACATCAGATAAATATCTATTAAAATCTAATCCATACTTACATAGCAATATGCAATATTAAATGGGGGTTTTATGGAATTGTTTTGAGGAAAAGCAGAATAGCAACAATGAGAACACATTAAACCTTATTTGCTTACTTTTATGATATTCCTCTATAAAGTGAATTTGAATAATACACTCAATAAACACACTAGAAGAAATAATTCATCATCATTTCATTTAGACATGCACAATGAAACCATTACCAAAACCAAGAACATTGCCCAAAAGAATTTCTATATTCTTAAATCACAGAGTAATTCCTAATGCAATTTAGCTACATATAATTGGTAGGCATGCATGGTTAACCTTCTCAAAATTATTGGATACCCTTGAGGACACCCTAAACTTTGTTATAAGGTGGTACTAAATCCAGTATTGGCTGAATGATTGTATTACTAAATGCCTCATATAGGGATTGAACATACATCAAAGCAACTATGGAAATGGATTATCGAAGCTTACCAACAACCAAGGGTATGCAGATGAAAGTTTTGAGCTATCTCAATTTCTTCCCTTATCATAAAATGCAAGAGTAGAAGACACCAAAATTTCCCATGACATTCCTGTATATCCTTTCTCTGCCCCAATCAACATTTCTTCCCCTACAAAATTAAAATAACCCCCAAGAAAAATATTCCCCTTCAAAGATTTCTTGATCTTTTTAAACCCTAACACAAGACTCTTTGTCTTCCAAGACTCTTCGTCTACCAATCTTATCCCCTCTAAGAAGTCATCTCATGAAATGCAATGATTACAGAATATGTAGAAAATGGGTTTGGTGAAATGGCGATAGAAATTTTCAAGAAAACTCTACATAGTTGTAAAGCCAAATTACATGAACTTTTCCAGCAATCTCCTTGCTTATAAATAATTCAAACAACATTAAGGGTTTCAATTAAGAACGACATCTTAGAAAATCTCAAATTATATATGAAAGATAAACTCTAGTGTAAGTGATAGAAACTGTGTCTCATGTCGACATGCCTCTCTCTCAATTCAGATGTTAAATAACAACTTACCCTATTTCATTAGATGATAGCCAAAAAGGATAAGACTCGGATAAAGGTAAAAGCTTTTACAATATAAAGCAATCAAACTCATGCGAAAGAAAGATTTGAAAGATTGAAAATAATATCTCATACTAATAATAGCACAGATCCAATAATAATGAAAAGATAATTTTGAAACATAATAGAATAAAGAGGTTATTGTTTAAAATGAAAGCTTCAAGAAACATGGCCATCATGCATACAAAGATGAGGAACCCCAACCAGTGAGCCATTTACCAAATGTTACAAGTCTATGCAGATTGCAGTTTATACTCAATCTCTATATTATGGAAAAGAGATAAGCGACTGATACTTGTAATGGATTGATGCATGGGTTTAAGAAACTTACTAGTTTAAGCAACAATTAATAAAACCCCCAACTTACCCAATGACCTCCTTGTTCCAATTTCTTCATAATACCTATAGAATCTACATATGTCCAGAGAATACCCTAAGGTGGGCCTAAATTCAATCCTTATTTTTAGAAGAGGATATTTTCTTCATTCCTGGATTCGCAAACATGCATGCCCCATCTTCTACAGATCTCCCCATAAAATAACCATCCTCCACTAACTCCAATTTACTAAAATTAACTCCATTAATTAGAAATGATATAAGAGATATTACTCCCAAATATCCCTTCATTAAATTGTGTAACTGCCACTTCTAAATGTGGACCTAAATAATAATGAACTAAAAGATTCTTTATAAAATATGTAAATGGAAAAACATAAAATAACAATCCATGATTTTCTTTCATACTAATACTAACTCATTTACATAATTATTCCAAAACAATACAATTAATAAAATATCGTAGTTAGTAACTATGTTTCAAGTATGCTCTATACCTCTTGGTGGAGAGTGTATTCCACACCTGAGTCAAACTTAGTCCGATCATTAAACTACACAACCACAGTGAGAATGGAGTGGCACTATATGCATTGTTGCCTTCAAAATTTCACTGTCTACAACTGTTGGCTTATTTCTCTCTATGCATATTTCCTACTTCGATTCTCTATATTAACTCCAAATCTCCACCATTCTGACTTATCATCACAATCATCTACTAGCATCATCTCAAATGAAAACAAAACCTCATCCTTACTTTGTGTAAAAGAAATTACCTCCCAAATCTTCACTTCTGTAGCCAATAAATCATCTAAACCTTCTCCATCTATTGGTTTGTCTTCTGAAATATTAATTGAAACTTCGATGTTTTCTTCTGCTATAACTAGCTTTACTAAGTCTACACTTTCACCTTCCAAATTTCCTTTTGAACTATTCTACACTTTGAGTTATTTATTGTCTTTTGTAAACATAGGTTTCTTTTCATTTTCATTACATTTATCATCTTTAGAAATAAAAGCATGAACTATAATTTCCCCAGCTTCAAACTTGGAATTATTTTGATTATCAAAATAAATAATTTAAAACTTATAAGAATCTATATTTTGGCCATTACATATCACTTCATTATCTTATTTGTTACCAAATTGTTCGCAGTCCTCATCAACATCCTCCACATTCTTGCTGTCAACTTCTTCTATGTTTATTGTTGGCTTGTTATCTGAGTCTACTTTCTTATTTCCTGCAATCACAACACCATTAGGAAAGTAATATTTTTCCAATGCATCCAATCAACTTGAAATCTTTTGCAATTCCTCATTGAACTTTCTCTTCTCCACACCATCCCAATATCTATCCCACGATGGTATAACAATGTGTCTTATAACTACAATCTTCATCCTCTTCACTGCTGCAATATTTGCACTCACAACTACAATCAATCTTTCATGCCTCCTTCTCTACCCTCTGCAACAAATTTCTTCTAGGGTTTATTTGAGACACAACTGCCTAACACTTTTCCATACCCACTGGTCCTCGCACAGGTTGCCTCATTGTCGACACTCTACCCATGCACTTAGAACCACCACACTCTGATACCACTTGATCAGACAATTTACATATTCAGACTCAAAACTCATTTTCAGAAACTACAATCACAGAGAGTTCAGAATGAGTGACAGAAAACACAAGACAAATCCTTTACAATGATAGGAATTTCTAAAAAAAAGTGATAGAAAGTCATGAAAAAGAGATTTTCTTTACTATTGAATATTTCTATTCTTTACAAATCATATGTCGACTCTACACAGTCGGCCTCATAGAACTACAGATATTCAAATATTCAAAATTTTAGAGAGACATAAACTCTCAACTCTTCTCTTTGGCGATACTCCAGACAAATCAACTATCAACCCCTCTAGAGACAAATGGCCTCTCAGACTATTGACCTCCTTCGCTTATCTTAGCCATCCACTTTTCCCATGTTTGTCAATTCTCTTTATGTAGTAAATCAATTCACTTGAACTAACAGCCTCTCCTCACAGCTAGTCAACCTTCTCCTCTTCCTCTTAACTTCTTTCCATCTATTTTCCAACCTCCTATCACTCTCCCTTCTATGAAAAACATATCTATCACATATATGATGATTAGTCCTCAACTATGCTCTCTCAGAAATTAAAACTATCGTTGCTTCCATTAAACAGTCACCCCACTAACTATCATGGAGTTGGCCCTTAATCGCTTCTACTTTTTTTATTTTATTTAATGAAACCATGAATTCCTTCAGCATGACTGTTCACTATTAATAAATGTATAATGCCAAAGAATACATACCATGATGTCCACAACAAGAAGAGGTTTAATAGAGATTCAATGTTGTTTCAAAACTTGGTTGAGCACAAGAATGGAGGAAACATTATAACGAGTCTTAATTGCTTTTCCAACTGTCTAAACTACTAGCCACAGTTTCTTTAGAAATATGCAGAAAATATGCCGAAAATATGTTTAGAAATGGTCCTCAGAGATAAGAAGGAGGTTCAATGAACACCAAACAAAACAAAAACCCAAGAAAACTGAAATAAATTTTAAAAAATGCAATCCAAAATTAGAGAGAATGAGATGCCATTGCATCAGATATGCTAGTAAATAAAATAACTCTAAAGTAAAACAAGTGCCACATAGTGGCTAGTACCTGCCTTGTAGTGTTGTTATTATAGTATTTGTTTAACTGTAATTTTTTTGTTGATTATCTATTGGTTGTATATAGTATTTGTTTAGTCATAATTTTTTTTGTAATTTTTTTGTTGATTAGCTATTGGTTGTATATAGTATTTGTTTAGTTGTAATTTTTTGTTGATTAGGTATTGGTCTTATAGACAAATTGCATTCCAATAATTGACAAATTAATTTTTGAACAGTGCTGAAATGTCTTGGGTAAATAAAATTGAAATCTCAAAAATAATCTAATTTGATAAAAATAAAATAGGACTAAAATACTTTTTTAACTATAAAACTAAAGTTTACAAAGCCTATTAAATAACACAAATATTTCCTTAAAATGTAATAGATTTTTAACTTTTGACTAAATAAAATTGAAATCCTAGATTTTTAACTCTTGATTAAATAAAATTGAAATCTCAAAGATAATCTAATTTCATAAAATAAAATGTGTAGAATTCTAACCCTAGTTGGGTGTGGAGAGATTTGAAATGTCTACCTAAGATATTCAAATGTATTAATATTGAATGCTATTACAATTTAAAATGCATTAAAATATTGTAAGTTTGAAGAATAATTCCATAATATAATAACAATAAAATATTCATATTTAGATCACTACAATATTTTATCTTAGTCACTTAATTTTTTTTTTAAGTAATAATAGTATGTACTTTTAGAGAACACATGACTTTAATTATTTTAATTAATCTATTGTTGTTTAGTAATAATTTTTTCTAAAGATAAAGAATTGTTTAGAAAAATTTATGTGAACTCGTTTAAAAATGTCTTGGGTAAATAAAATTGAAATCTCAAAAATAATTTATTTTTGTAAAAATAAAATAGCACTAAAATATTTAGTTAGCTATAAAACTAAACTTTACAAATCCTATTAAATAACACAAATATTTCCTTAACTGTAAAACTAAACTTTAGAAAGCCTGCATATTTGTATTATGTGGAGAGTCTTGGCCTTAGTTGACTGTATAGAGATTTAAAATGTTTGCTTAAGATATTCAAATGTAATAATATTAATACTATGATAATTTAAAATGCATTAAAACATTGTATGTTTGAAAAATAAAATAAAAATGTAATAACATGGTGAAATATTTTTCATGATACTATCGATTTTTACCTTTAGTAAATAAAATTGAAATACTAGATTTTTAACTCTTGAGTAAATAAAATTGAAATCCCAAAAATAATCTAATTTCATAAAATAAAATGTGTAGAAACTGATATTTTTAATAGTATTATTAGTATTATAAAAAAAAATAATTTTTACATTTACCTTATGAAGCAAAAAATTAAATTCATAAAAACTGATGATTCTTTCCTCTCATAATTATTTCTTATTGCCATCCATTTACGCATGACTTAACTAGTGGGAAAAATTTGTGTTATAGCTTTTTGTTGTACTCTTCGACAATCCATAGAGAAGAGAAATAATCATGTCTTTTGATTGGTTTACAATCAATAGATTAATAAGGCAAGTACTAATAAAGTAACTCTTAAGTGAATTAAAAATAGTTCTGTCTTTTCTTATTTTAAATAAATCTATCTAAAAGATGTGGAGGGATATCATTTGAGGTTGATAGATGTATTTAAGATATCTATAGTTGAATCTTGATAAAATGTCATATAATTTAATATATTGTGAAAACACCACCTAAATATAAATAAAATCATATATACCAAACCCAATAAAGTATGTATGATTATGTGGATGTATTTTTAACATCATATAATTTATCATATTGTGAAAACACCACTTAAATTTAACAAGTGCCACGTAGTGGCCAGTACTTGCAGTGTTGTTATTATAGTATTTGTTTAGTTGTAATTTTTTTTGTTGATTAGCTATTGGTTGTATATAGTATTTGTTTAGTTGTAATTTTTTTTGTTGATTAGGTAATGGTTGTATAGAGAAATTGCATTCCAATAATTGAAAATTTAATTTTTGAAGAGTGTTGAAATGTCTTAGGTAAATAAAATTGAAATCTCAAAAACAATCTAATTTGGTAAAAATAAAATAGGACTAAAATATTTCCTAACTATAAAACTAAACTTTTACAAAGTCTATTAAATAACACAAATATTTCCTTAAAATGTAATAATACTAATACTTTTATAATTTAAAATGCATTAAAATATTGTAAGTTTGAAGAATAAAATAAAAAATGTAATAACATGGTGAAATATTTTTTGTGATAATGTAGACTTTTAACTTTTGACTAAGTAAAATTGAAATCCTAGATTTTTAACTCTTGACTAATACTAATACTTTTATAATTTAAAATGCATTAAAATATTGTAAGTTTGAAGAATAAAATAAAAAATGTAATAACATGGCAAAATTTTTTTGTGATAATGTAGATTTTTAACTTTTGACTAAATAAAATTGAAATCCTAGATTTTACTAAATGAAATTGAAATCCCAAAAATTAATTTAATTTCATAAAATAAAATGTGTAGAACCCTAACCCTAACTGGGTGTGGATAGATTTGAAATGTCTACCTAAAATATTAAAATGTAATAATATTGAATACCATTACAATTTAAAATGCATTAAAATATTGTATGTTTGAAGAATAATTACATAATATAATAACAATGTGGATAGATTTGAAATGTCTGCATAAGATATTAAAATGTAAATATTGAATACTATTACAATTTAAAATGCATTAAAATATTGTAAGTTTGAATAATAATTACATAATATAATAACAAAAACATATTCATATTTACATCATTACAGTATTTTATCTTAGTCACTTAATTTTTTATTTAAGTAATAATAGTAAGTACTTTTAGACATAATTTTAATTATTTTAATTAATGTAATATTGTGGTTTAGTAATAATTTTGGGTGCATTCATTTAATAAAAGTATGTAGTTTAGCTCCATTTAATTAGACATCAATGGTTAAGTAATATTAATACTTTTATAATTTAAAATGCATTAAAATATTGTAAGCTATAGATTTTAAAGTTTTGACTAAATAAAATAAATAATCTAATTACATAAAATAAAATCTATAGAACACTAAAAACTAAATTAAAATTATATTACTTTTAGGTAATGAAGCAAAAAAATAATCGTCATCCATTTAAACATGACTTAACTAGTGGGAGACAAAATTTGTGTTCATAATTTGTTTACTTACCATTACTCCCTTCAAACCTTCAAATCAAGCATTTATAGTTTTTTGTGGCACTCTCCCAACAAACTGACAATCCGCAGAGAAGAGGTCATTTTTTTTCAGCTAATGACAATACAGATAAATCATTTCTAAATAATTTTTTGTTAAAAATTTATCATGTTCACATAGGAAAAGTACAAATTTAAATCAAATTTATCCGACAAGAAAAATAATCCTATTTTTTGATTTGTTTGCAATCAATAGATTAATAACTAGATAAGTTGAACTCATTGCAATAGTACCAGCCAAAGGCAGGTACTAATAAATATTGATATTTCTAAAGATAGATATACTAGTAGATAAAATAACTCATATACCTTTTAAGTGAATTAAAAATAGCACTGTCTTTTTTTATGTTAAATAAATCTATCTAAAAATGTGTACATATATCATTTGAGGTTCTTATCCATTCTAAATAACAAATTTAATATAGGCATCTCCAAACATCTTTTAGGGTTAGAGTTGAAATTAGGGTTGGTAGGATTATGATTAGGGTTATAAGTAAGATTACAAATATAATCAATGTTAAGGTTAGATTTAAAGTTAGGGTTAGGAATATAATTAAACTTATGTTTGTGGTTAGAAATAGAGTTAGGATTATAATTAGTATACCTATATTTAAAAAAATATATAAAATACACTGAGAGATAATATTAGGATTAGTAATTAGATATATTATTTTTTAAATATAAATATACTAGTTCAAATGTTATACAGGCGTACATAATTCTATTTGCCAATCAAGACATTTATAAGTTAGAGAAAAATTTACTAAAATACTTATAAGCTATGCTGTAATAAATATAAGCGAGCCTACTAAAAGCTCTGAAGAAGAATTTGGCACAATGTTCTTTAAACCAGACAATTGTAACCACAGCAAAATAAAAAACACCACGTGCAACAAATATAAAGCCTACACTCAACAGTAAAATAAATATAATATATAGCAGAACATATCATTAAAGTGAACAACGTAGCTTGTAATTTGGGTGACCGAAACTGAATGTTGCTGAAAATTGCATCATTTTACACTGTTTTTATTCTATCTTATTCACATATACAAGAATAATACACTGACTTGAAGAAAAACTGCGAACTATAGTTGCTTGGTCAGCACCATTTATAAAAAAAAATTCAGGATTTAATAAAACATCATAGAGAACTGTGTTGGAGTACAATACCATTGAGAGGGGGTGAATCAGTGGTATACAAATTTTAACAAGACTTAATAACCTTAAAATTTGTATTTCAAAACTTTGATTAAAAAACAATTTCTATTGACTGTAGATGACATCATGACAGGAATCTCACTGATTATAGGCTTCACTGGCTACTAACTCAAGCCTCACTAGCTATAGTTGCCTCACTGGCAAAGGTCATTTCTTGTCTCCCTGACTTGACCTTTCAATACACATTTCAATCATGAAGAAAAAGCAAATACAAAGGGACACTCTATTTCATTGAATCCTAATACAACTTTAATCTAACATCATTGATAATGCATTCAGTCATATATGCTCAACATTACATCGAGTGTATACACAACCACATTACAATTTCTGCTCAATGCCCTCTTTATATATTTCATGATATCTTCCTCTTCTCATAAAATAGTTTGAAGAGATAACTAATTCCATAAAACTGTTTCAGGTAATAACTGAATATTAAACCACAGTTTAGGGTCAAACTAACCCTTCCAGTTATAACTGACATGTAATCCATAACTGCCATGTGTTTAAGACAAGAAGTAGTTAAAGTGTTACTACTTCCTCAAGATGATGTTGTGCATCTCATGACCAAAGTTAGGTGTTCATTGTAAGTTGTAACACATAACCGTGATTAGGAGATCACTATAATTAAATCATAAGACTATCCACATAAAATCATAAACCAAACCATCATTATGTCATCGAATCATTGTTCTGACTAGAATCATCATTCACATAATCTGACTATTAAGGATTCTTTACAGTTGTAACCAAAATGCCATCATACGCTTAACAAATACCATGAACTGTTTAGTGCCTTTCTTCATAACTGAAATCCTCTTGACACAAGTGTATCACTATTAAGACTACGATAAGAACAACCACAACCTTTGATAACACAATAGGGTAGAAAGCAAAGCCATTAAACCCCAGACTAAGATCTTAAATGAAATCTATGATTTATAACTAGTCTAAGAACTTTAACTCAAACCCTTAAGAGCATATATCAAACTAAGAAAAGAAAATAAGACATGTAAACAACCATAAAAAATAAACAAAGAGAAAGAGAGGAATGGCTGCACCTTGAGTCATGATTTTACAACTGATTTTCAATGGCCTCAACTCATATTGACATTTTTCAACTCTGCTATTTTGCCCAAGTCAATATTTGATTTTTGAAATTGGTTATGCAGAATGATGAAAATAAAATGTCTATTGCAATATTTGTGCCTTTTGAGCTGATTAACCGGATGTGCCAGTATGCCCTAAAAAGAGCTCAAAAACAAAACACTACTTTTACCTCTTAATGCTATCAAAAACCTTTTTGGCAGGTTACACAGGAAACCTGAAGCTTCTATGTAATAACATTTTATCCTTCATCCCTTTTGCAAAGTAAAAACATTAATCTTGCCTTTGCCTTTATCAAAATGCCTATTTAGGGGCCACATTAAGAATTTCCACTTTGACATCATATGGTGCTAGGTTATTGCTCTCGAGGTCAGACCCTTTATCAAATCATATGACTTAACACTTTATACGATATCCTTAAGCACAAATGAAACCAATGCTATACCAGATCACAAATATGCATTGACCTTTTACCATTTGACATCATTGCCAATTTGCCACATCACTGCCAAAATGCTAAACAGGATGACAAACTCCCCCTTTGGCATTGATGTCAAACTATGAAAAATCCACATTCACATGCAATACTAAAACTGAAAGAAATCAAATTCAATCTAAATCTGAAATACTTGAAGCACCAAAATGAATTACCATAATTACCACTGAAGTACAATAGTGATGACACAACTGCTTCCCCTTTTGACAACAATGCCAAAGGCATGAAGAAGTATATGTGCAGAAACTAATGATCAAACCAATAAGTTGTCAAAACTAGAATAATGAATAAGCAAATGATCACAGCTATATCATACAGAAAGCATGAAAGTTGTCAAAGCTCCACCTGAAACCAACAAATGTAAGAATATTATTGCAGAGAAGAAGATATCAAATATGAAAATCATCAAAGAGTAGCTGTATAGAGAAGAAACCACTGTACTGTCAAGCAATCTTTCCATACTACTGTCAAGTATCAGTACTTACAAATAGTGCATTACCATAACCAACTTTGGATCATCTATCCATGACACCTAACAACACCAAGAATTGAACAAGCAACAACCAATCTGATGTTACCAAACAGTCTGCCATTGATAATCATGAAAAACATGTGACATGAGTATCAAGAAGGAAACATTATAGCACTGAATCATCCTAAACCCCTCATACTCCACTCTTCATTGACTCAACAAATTTTCACAAAGCAACAAAGATGTAATCATTATGCTAGATTTGCATTTGCATAATCAAGCAGGAACCACCACCTGTAGGTCATGTAGGCCAATTACAAACAACCATCACCACTATCACTGCCAAAAACCACAAAAGATATAATTGTCTCCCCTTTTTAACAGTAATGTCAAAGGAGTAACCATTAGCAAATGACAAAATAGCATTGTGTTAAGCAATCATACCATCAACAAATTAACTTGATCATATATTAGAAAATTGAACAAGAAATATTAGCATCATGATTACCAATACCAAGAATATCTAGAGTCCACTAAGACAAAAACAATTTGAAACCATTGTCAACAATATCAAGAGTACCATCTCAACTGCATCAGAACAAAGTCACCTTAACCAAGGACTGAAAAGAATGAATGAACTCCCCCTAACTGAGTACACAAGGGCAACAACTAAAATCACTATTAGAACCCTTAATTATTGACAACAAACAATCTGTAGTACCAAAAAAAAAATCACTGCCACCTCCAAAAGAAAAACCTGTCATAACATGCAGAGCATGAACCTTGTAGATTAGGAACATTTTCAAGAGCATAAGCAACTCCACTTTTAAGAGAACTTTTCATAGCATGAGCATTAGAGCATGAGTAGTATTGTTACCAACTACTGTCAAACTATTGTCATTCAATGTCCACACTGTTAAAGCAATTACAAACTACAAATTCCACTACTGTTACCACCATCAAAAGGAACATTTTCAAGAGGCATGAGCAACTCCAATTTTAGAGCATGAACTCCATATAAAAGCATGAATGAATAACCAAATCAATCAAAACAACATGGAGAAATGAACAAGAAATCAACCCTGTCTGTCACTTATCTCTCAAGCTCACTGTCAGAGCAAACCAAAGCACTGTCAACATTGTTAAAGCACTGTACTATCACAACAGACCAAAGCACTAGCATATAGAGTTCCTCAACCCACTAAAATAATCAAGGAAAAAAAACCAGATACACTGTCCTTGGTGAGCACTATCATGATGAATGAAACACTGATTTATGCAAACACATTTATCATATAACCTTTACTATACTGACATACACATGATATCTTCCATGAAACCACCAAAAAACATGACTACACTGTCACAATACTTTCATCTTTTCACTATCAAAGTATATCAGTATGCTCTATTACAACAAATCATATCAAAGACTTGAAATCACTAAAAGTCTCCAAATATTCTACTCAAACATGCTACTCCATTATGATCAATCATTCTAGCTCCATACAACAATGCATGAAGAAACTTTATATCTCATGGCATTCACTACTTAATAGAATTCATTGAATGCTACGATGGATATCAACAAAACACTTCATTTTATATACCTCTTCCAAGACACCTCTGTCATAAACACTATCACTTTAAAAAAAATTCACACATTTTGGATCATAGACATTATCATACCAAATCCACTAGCAACTCCTTGCACATTGGAAACACCTATACTTGTTTGTGAAATCACTACCAATTGTCCTGACATAGCAACAGGTAATCTTTGACTAACAAGATGAACACTGAAAACAATTTGAGATTAAGATCCTCCTGAAGATGACAGTCTAATGAATTAAGTTGTAAATTTCACTAAGAGCAAACCATGGAAGATAGAACAACTGATACAACCATAACCTTTACAACCTTCTTGGTTGATTTCTATGGGGTTTGAAAGATATAACCATAAACACTCTGCCTATCTTTATTCTTCTCTTATTAAGCTATTATGCATGTTTCTTGTGCATCATGCACAAAATTAGGTTCTTCCTATTTTTGTTCAGATTTCCTTTTCCACACCTTCCTAGGTTCTTTCTTTTGCTTAATCAGGTCAACTATATCCTTATTGTTACTAGATGATTTCTTCAACTTACTTCTGCAATGCTGTGCCTTATGTCCTAACTTATGACATCTATAGCATATCATATTGTTAGAGAAATAATTATATCTGTTCCTTGAATTTCTATAATCATATCTTTCACACATCTAGCAATCTCTTCTCATATGTCCAACCTTATTGTAGTTATAGCAAACAACATTGTAGTTTTGATTTGACAAACCATAATAACTACAATTCCTAGCTCTATGACCATACTTATGATAGACATAGCAATAACCATGAAACTAAGAATAGTTATACCTGACCAACTGATATTGCCTGATAGATGAAGGTCTTGAAAAACTATTAGTTCTTCTTTTCCCAATATCAATAGTTTATCCTTTGCTCTCTTCTTGTCATCATTAGAAATAGCAGAATGATAATTCAGATCTATCTTCTGCCTAGGAGTCTACTTAACTTTGAAACTCTTCCTATCTGCTGTTGTAAAAACTATTTCCCTTTTAACTTCACCTTTAACACTAGAGCTTTCCCCTTTTTCATATCCTAAGCCTAAATGATCCTTGTAGTTTTTTTGACTACTCAATATTTTATCTAAAGCATTTGTGCCTTTCACAAACTTCTATATTTTTGACAACATCTAGACTATTCTTTAGATTGACAACTTCACTTTCAAGTCCTAGACATTCAATTCTTTTCACCTCAAGATCAGAATTTGTTACATCTTTTATTCTTTTTGCTTCCTCAATTTTAGTTTTTAGACTAATAATCAATTTATCAGATTTATTAACATGACTTTTTAATTCTGCAATCAGATTTCTGGCATTTTTAAACTTTAAAGAAGCTTTTTCAAAATCTAAACATACCTTGTTCTTGAATTCTATCTCTTGTTGAAGTTGCTCTTCTAATCTCTTATTCTCCTTTGTAAGTTCCTTGATTGTATCCACAACACACATGAGTTCTTCTTTTAAATCAGAGTCACAATCTTGTTCATAATCATATTCATCCACAAATAGGTCTCCTTCTTCATCATCAAATTCATTTCTACTCACATTCACATTGTCATGATTCTTAACTACAAAACTGATTTCTTTATGACATTTTGTATCTACATTCATGGTTGACTCATGCAACAGTTTATTGTTGGACCTAACTAAGACTCGTATTTCAATTTTGTGATCAACATCTATCTTTTCGCTACTCGAGGCCTTATTCCTATTCTTTTTACCCATTGTACTCCACTTCTAGGAACCCTTAAGTTGGTTAGACTTTTTGCAAGGGTTTGACTTTGATACCACTTGTTGGAATACAATACCACTGAGGAGGGGGGGGGGGGGGGGTGGGGGGTGAATCGGTGGTATACAATTTTTAACAATACTTAGTGACCTTAAAATCTGTATTTCAAAAATTTGATACAAAAATAATTCCTATTGATTGTAGATGACATCATGACAGCCTTGGACAACTAAAACAAATTGATCAAAGTCAATAATGCATCAACTCAATGTAGGGACTATAAACAATGACTCATTATCATAAATTTTAACACATAGAGACTAACTATGAAATATGATTATTCATAAAGTGGACATGCATAGTATAATTGTTTCAGACAGTGATATAAGATAAGTATGTGTTCATATACACCAAAGTAAACTAAATGACCTTAAAACAAATGACACATGATAAGCAACTAAACATGAGAAACAAACTCATCAATGACAATCCATAACACATATATTGTCCTGACTGGAAAACCCTCTGGGGAATAAAAACCACTCAAAAAAGTGCCTCACTGGCTTAATAAAAGAATCTCACTAATTACAAGTCTCATTGGCTATTAACTCAAGCCTCACTAGCTAGAATTGCCTCACTAGCAAAGTTCATTTCTTGTCTCACTGACTTGACCTTTTAATACACATTTCAATCATGAAGAAAAAACAAATTCAGAGGGACACTTTGTTTCACTGAATCCTAATACAACTTTGATCTAACATCATTGATAATGCATTCAGTCATATATCCTCGACATTACATCAGGTTTATACACAACCACATTACGATTTGTACTCAATGCCCTCTTTATATATTTCATATATTCTTCCTCTTCTTATAAAACAGTTTGAAGAGATAACTGATTCCATAAAACTGTTTCAGGTAATAACTAAATATTAAACCACAGTTTAGGGTCAAACTAACCCTTCCAGTTATAACTGACATGTAATCCATAACTGCCATGTGTTTAAGACAAGAAGAAGTTAAAGTGTCACTACTTCCTCAAGATGATGTTGTGCATCTCATGACCAAAGTTAGATGTTCATTATAATTTGTAGCACATAATTGTGATTAGGAGATCACTATAATTAAATCATAAGACTGTCCACATAAAATCATAAACGAAACCATCATTATGTCATTGAATCACTGTTCTGACCAGAATCATCATTCACATAATTTGACTGTTAAGGATTCTTTACAACTGGAATCAAAATGCCATCATACGCTTAACAAATCATAGTTACCATGTTACCATGGACTATTTAGTGCCTTTCTTCATAACTGAAACCCTCTTGACATAGGTGTATCACTATTAAGACTATGATAAGAACAACCATAGCCTTTGATAACACAATAGGGTAGAAAGAAAAGCCATTAAACCCCAGACTAAGATCTTAAACAAAATATGTGATTTATAACTAGTCTGAGAACTTTAACTCAAACCCTTAAGAGAATATATCAAACTAAGCAAAGAAAATAATACATGTAAACAACCATAAAAAATAAACAAGGAGAAAGAGAGGAATGGCTGCACCTAGAGTCATCATTTTACAACTAATTTTTAATGACCACAACTCATATTGACATTTTTCAACTCTGCTATTTTGCCCAAGCCAACATTCGAATTCCAAAATTGGTTATGAAATAGATTCTCCATTAACTTTCATGATGATAACCAAACCCTCATGGAGAAGAGATAGAAGAATGATGAAAATAAAATGCTTATTGCAATATTCGTGCCTTTTGAGCTAATTAACAGGATGTGCCGGTATGCCCTAAAAAGAGCTAAAAAACAAAACACTACTTTTACCTCTTACTACTGTCAAAAACCTTTGTGGCAGGTTACATAGGAAACCCGAAGCTTCTATGTAATAACATTTCATCCTTCATCCCTTTTGCAAAGTAAAAACATTAATCTTGCCTTTGCCTTTATGAAAATGCTTATTCGGTGGCCACATTAAGAATTGCCACTTTGACATCATATGGTGCTAGGTGATTGCTCTCGAGGTCACAACCTTTATCAAAGCATATGACTTAACACTTTATACAATATCCTTAGGCAGAAATGAAACCAATGCTATTGAAATCACAAATATGCATTGACCTTTTACCGTTTGACATCATTGCTAATTTGCCACATCACTACCAAAATGCCAAATGGGATAACAAACTGTACTTGCGCTTTAATGTCGATTTGTAATGGGCATCCTGCAGGTCTTTAAACAAAGTAAATGGCATAGTGATATCCATCTTATAACCATTGTAAACCTTTGTTAATTGTACACAAATATGTTTCTTGTCTAGTAGAGGGAGGCTCTCAACGACGTTAAGCACTGCTTTATTAAGGTCACCAAATTTAGCAAGTTTTCCCTTACACAACCTTGCCATGATTGGTAACCAATTTGTGAGAAAAGAAATTTGAGAATTTCTTGAAATTAGTATCTTTCTATCTCCAATGGCTTTCTTAAACCACATTGTAGTGTAGAACACATCTTCACCATATTCTCTATGTTGTAATCTCGGTTTAAATACTCCCTAAATATTGAATCTTCACAAAAAGAGATGAATGCATGATGAAGGGGGTATATCACAAAACATACAACAACAAAAATTAAACATAGAAAATAGAACTTTCTTTTATTGATCTGGGCAACTCATTACATTACAGGAACTCAATTACAATCAGAGGATGAATCCTCTACTGGCTGCAACACATTATAGCTTTCCCAACCACAAGACTCTAGAATCTTCATCCTTCTGTAACCCCAAATCAGCTAGGGTTTTTGTTTTCTCCACCTATCCTTGACTCTACACTTGCCCCCTTAATTCTACTACTACCTAGGGTTCCCAAAAATGGTTATTAATAGCCTTTTTGGAAGCCAACAACCTAATTTCAAATTTTGCATCTCCCTCCAAAAATAGGTCAACTTTCGGGAGCCATAACTTTTGATCCAGGTGTCTGATTGACAAACCGTTTTATGCATCAGAAAGCTCGCAGAGTGCTCTACATGGTAGGAACTTTCTTTTCTAGTTCTGGCCATTTTCGGGCCCGTATGAGGCCATTTAGTGTCTCAAACCTAAGTTTGAATAATTTTTAGGCATTTTTTGAGAAACAGAAACTTTAATACCTTTCAGCTCACAAATAATTTTTGTGTGATTCCTTAGCCAAAGGTCTTATATTTCTATTATGTAACGTCCTGTAAATTTTCACTTCAATCTGTTCCCAAATGCAAACTTTCTAAAAATAGCAGGTTACTATTTTTAGCAGTTTGGAAAAATTGAAAGTCCTACATCATTATTCAAGTGATTATGGAACCAGAACCATAGATTTTGAAAAGAAATGGAAAGAACATCAACAATTTTGAAACACATCTTTTTTTGGATGATGCAAGATTGCCCTTACACCACTAGATGCTCTTGCATCAATGCATCTCTGAGTATATCTCCATCACGCTGCCCAATAAATTTAAAAAACAACCTTATATGTGAGAAATCACAAGAATGCATGGATGATTTGAACTCTTGCAAAAGCATAGGCTCACATACTTCCACAAAATCTCTAGATGTATTTCCTTGGAAGATACCCACTATATATTTCTCCGTAGTTTCTGAGTTTTTGCTAGCCTCCTGTTGAATTTTAATAATAGAGACCATTTCATTGATCATTCCTTCTACAAAATTTATATGTTTGTCGTCCTCCTTATCAAGCTTGGCAGCTAAATTTGGTAAAAGTTTCAATCCCGGATAAGAGAGCACATCTCGAATTTGGGATTCTTGCTCAGCATTTCAACAAACTGCTTCCAAATATTCCATGCATTTGTTGATGCAGTCATCAACCAACAACTCAGAAGCAACTGAAAGATTAGCCATGCATTCCTCAACATTGGAGAAATACAGACGTTTGCCATACATGAGTTCAATGCATTTTAAATAGTCAATAAAGTTATGATAAGTAGTTACCCTTATTTCACTTGGTTTATCCCATGACCACTACTCAGACATCTTGACTTGAAATAATTCTAATTTTTTGAGAATCACATAATGGAGATAAACTAGATTTCTTTTGTATTTTTCCTCATTTGGGCCGGTCAAGCACAATTTAACATCTACAGAGGTTAGATTTCTGAATTCTGCCATTGTATAAATGGCAACACCGAATACCTTTGAAAACCTTAAAATACCCTTTTTATAGGTGGCATTAGGAGGATGATTATCGCCCTTTACATAAAAACAAAATAGAGCCGACATATATATTTTTAAAATTATGAAGTAAGTGTTTCAAAAGTTAAAACATATACCCAACATACTTTTATTAAATAAATGGAAATGGATCCTTTTATAGTTCACGATGTGGAGTGTACAATAATATTTTATAACTATATTTTATTAGGGTTTTATAGATCAAATTAAAAAGGGGCAAAGTATAGTAGACAACTACAAATAGTAAGTGCATTATGTTTTTTAGATTTTACTATACTTGTACTTTATTATTTATCTTTTAAGGATAAGATTTTAATGAAAATACTCAAAATTAATATGTTATTTTATTTATTGTAGAATAATGAAAATACTCAAAATTAATATGCTATTTTATTTATGTCGAATAACAATATATTGTATTAGGGTTTCATTTTATATTTTATTAAGATAAGTAGCAAACAAGGGTGTTGATCACTTTACAAAAAAACCCCTAGGACAAAGCAAAGCAAACTATCGAGGAAAGAAAAGGTCCAAACACTTTACAACAATTGTACTAAGAAAAGGCAAAACATTCCCAAAATGGTCAGAAAAGTATCAAAGCCCAAAAGGGAGGAACACAACTACAACAAAAGATATGAGAATATCATAACTTGACCTAGTAGGTCATATACCCTTGGCCTAAGTGTGGGTCTGAGGAACATGCTTCGAATGACATTTCTTCCTTCTTTGGACAATGGTCATGAGATGTAGGAGGGAGACTCTCACCAAAGTCGTAGAAGGGAGTGGAGCGCACTGAGAGGAATATTTGACTAGGGAAGATGACTTGTGGGAATTTGTCACAACAACAATGGCATACCAACTATAGCAGCCCCAATCACAGATGACTTACCAATAACAACAGCCCCTGTCACGGATGCCACACCAACAACATCAAGCCCAATAATAGACAGTGCAAAAATAACAACAATAATAGAGGAGGTCCCTGCAACAAGTAGCATCCAAACAGCAAATGAACCCTACAAACGTATAAGAAATTAGTCATAGCCATCACTAGGAATTGAAGTATCATTAAGTATTATGAGTGGGATAAGGGCCTCCTTCCTATTAGATTCTACAAGAAGCAAGAATTGAGAAAGAATCTTAAAAGGAAACAAGGTACCAAAAACCACTTCCTACACTAACCTAATCAAGAAAGTTATGCAAATCTTAATACTTTATAGCTATAGATTACAAGATACACATTAACAGAAAGGTATTAACATCCTATTGCCACCATTTTTGAACATGAAAATTTTTGAACTTTTGTGTCATTTAAATTGATAGATAAGTTTTATTTCCACCCAATTCCTTTGTCAACCAATCATGATTGCAAATTTCCAATCGTCGCTAAGGTCCAATCTCATGTCGAATCGTGTTTGTCAGTCTGTAGGTGTGGTCTGAAAGAAATTTGATACGCTCAAGACATCTGGCCTCTTTATATTTATCTGCAATAGAGAAATCACTGCAACTGAGTACGAGCACCTAAGCTTTGCACTATAAATAAATGGATTTTGAAGCTGCACAAACCAAAAGATGGAGACTAATCCTGTAGGGGTTTTTGAGGCCTTAATACATATCAACAATCAATTACTCCAGCATAAGGCTACTATTGAAATATTAACCTATGCACAGCAACATTTGGCCAAGGGAACCATGGTATGAAAATCACAATGATGGGATGAAGCACGTTCTGCATACACTTCAAAGGTAGCTTAAGTAGCAAGGTCCTCATTGAAGACAAATTTAGGGCGAATGTGATGCCTTGCTATATTGGCTCAATGGGAAGATCTCTATAAGTAAATCCTAAAGCTCTTAATGAAAAGGCCAACATTGCTATTCAGTGTAACATTTCTGAGAGAAATTCAGAGGCCAACATCAGTTTTTCTTTCAAGATATATCTTCTTGGCTGTTGGTATATTGGGATGAGTATGAATCTGATAGTCTAGAGGGTAAAATTTGTTCTAAATGAGGAGAAAGGAAGCTATTCAATGGATTTACTCCATGGTTGAAGAGCTAGCAGGGCTCATTGTAAGCATGTTTTGACTCTAGTTTTCATGGAGACAAAGAAAGGTGTTGATTCACTGGAATGCTGGTTATCCTCCGATACTTTTCCTACAACAATGATACATAGAGACAGATCACAGCAAGGGCAAGAACAAGCATTATGATCCTTGACTGGAGAAACTCCTATCCTTCTCGCAACTGATGTTGTAGCTCGTGGGCATGATATTCGACATGTTGTAAATTTTGATTTGCCAAACGATGTTAATAAAATACAAGGTCTGCATGTGGCAGTGGGGACGAGGTCACCGATGTGGGGGTAATAGATTTTGGCTATGAAGAGGTGGAAGCACGGCAAACACAGAGCTGCACCAAGCAAGATCTGCACAAGGCAATTTGTTGAAGAAAGTGAGGCTTTCACGTGAATACAATTAGTTGGTGTAACGCGAAAGTCCACTTCCTCGGCCAGCATGTTTACAGCCTATGCCATGCAATGATTACTACATCAAAGGTATGCAAAAGATTTTTTTCAGATATTAAAAATGGAAATGCTTCCAGTTGACATGCATGCAAGAGAGACATCGTGTGAAGATACAAAAAAGAAAGAATAAGAGGCCGCATTTTGTTATTGAATATTGTGATCACAAGATTCGATAGTTGGAAATGCCTCAGTAGACAGGTATGTGACCATTAAAACATAATGGGAATCGGGATCTTGATAGATATTACAGTTGGATATATTCGGGCCGATGAGACACATAAAAATCCGAGCACCGAAATGCTCGTCTTCGGCAACGGCTTTTCCAATATGAAGATGGAGATGGTAGTGAAGGTAGAAACTTTCAAGCAGATAAACTGGCAGATTTAACACCATTTGGAAACTATTCCATATGCATGCAAATTATGGAACCATAGAACAAAGACCGCGGCCTTGTTAGAGAAGAGATAATGTCTTATGATACGAATCATTGCAGGATACATAATGGATTTATCGATGAGTCTCAAGAAGATCCAAGTGGCAGATATAATGCCAAATTATGTGGTCCTCGCCAACGCACCCCAGCTCGTGCCAGATTGGAAATGATGCATTAAGAAGGTTTTTGTCATATTTTGTAGCTGGAGATGAGTTAGCGGGCATGCATGCAAAGCGTTAAAAGCATTAAAAAGCCACGACTATTGAAAAAGCGTCGCACAAAATGGACCTATTCGAAAGTTTAAGAAATTTTCATGTATATGATGCCAAATCCCACGATATCTTCCATTATTTTCTGGACAGGCTAAAAATAGGAATGTGTGAACGTAAAGAAAATTGCAACCCAGTTTTGAAAGAAAATGCTATTCTCTTGCATGTAATTATCTGAGGATATTCACAAACGGATTTGTTGACAAGGCTCATAGCTTTCAAGAAAATGCAAATGGCAACGATACCATAGTTGGGAGTATTTCAGCATGCGGCCTAAATATGAAATCATTGTAAGGGTGCATACTGATGGCGGTGGATATTAAATCCACAAGACACTCAAATTTAAATCACATAGACAAATACATACACAAAAACACAAACATACTCAAATGCATGCTGCTGCACCTTCATACATCAACTCAAAACATGATTACATTAAAAATACCGAATGCTGCTGCATTCATGATCACTTCATCATTACTTGACTTGACTTGCTTACTTGATCTCTTGACTCAACTCTATTACATCATGTCTCTTTTATACAGGGCTTTCATTCATGCCTTGCCTTTCTAGGTTCTTCCATTCCCCATCTAGAAACAATCTGTTTTTGGAAACTTCTTCTAGAACTTTCTAATTTAGAACCTTCTTTCTAGAATCTTGTTTGTCTTATCTAGACTATTTTAGAAACTTTCTAGTTTCCTCTTTTGTCTTTTTCATTATGTGGGAAAAATTACTCTCCAACACTTCCCCCTTAATTTCGACCACATACTTCTCATTCCCAAATTATATCTTCCAAATATTGTCTTTCAAGTTTCCTACTCAAATCCTTTGCTTGCATGATATCTTCAAACTATCTTTAAGATCTGTGGATCTCAAACTCTCACCCACTACTGTGGCAGCCCTTCAAACTTTGATCTTAAATTTTCAGAACTTCAAACTGGAAGTCCTTTGGCTATCTATACTTTCAACTTTGCACGATGTTTCAAACCTTCAAACCTTGATCTATTGTCATCCTTCACAAATGAACATCTGTATTTGAACAACCTTTTCAACATACCCGTAATTTGTTGCCAACTCGATCCAAAAACTAATCCACAATTCATTTTCATGCAACCTATCATAGATTCATTTCTCCATTCTCTATTCCAACACATCTTTTCTAAATGATTTCTCAATCCACATTTGGTACACAGATGTAGATCCCAACATTTGTCCTTAGTATGTCCTTGCCTCTGACAATGAGAACATTGCACATTCTTCTTTTCTTGAACAAACTTGTTTGTATTAGTAACATGATCCATTTTTCCATATCCAAGACCTGCATATTTTGGCCTCACTATCAGCTCAATTGGCTTTTTAATTCCTTGTCCAAACTTGCCTAATCCTTGTCCTTTATAACCCATCTTTTTCATCATCTTGAAACCAACATTCTCTTTATTACAATTGACATGATTTTTAAACAACTTGTCATCTTCATCTTTACATTCTTCGTCAATATCACAACATGCAAATTTTGCTGATCCAACCTTCTTTAGCTTCAACTGTACCACATAAATCACTTGTATCACATGAGACATCACAAACTAATGGTTTTGTCCTCAAACATTCATTCTCTTCTTTCAACTTTGATATTTCATCTTTGGACCTTGATATCTCATCTTTTTGTAAAAATTTTTCCTCTTTAAATCTTTTAATCTCTTCTTCTAATTACTCATTTTTTTTCTTAACTTCATCAAACAATTTTATGTTTTCTTCTAACTCTTCATTCCTCCTTTTAACATCATTAGACAATTTCAAGTTTTCTTCTAGTTCTTCATTTTTCCTTTTCACTTTACTCAATTAAACATTAGCTTCATACCTTTCTGACCTTAATCTAATTTTCTCTATTGTTATTTGATTTAAATCTTTTATTAATTCAAATCTCTCTTTTTCCAAATCATCTCTCTTTATTCCAATCTTCTTTCTCTTTTTGCCAATCTTTTTCTATCTTTTCCCTTTTAGCTTTCCTCACTAAAAATAAACTATTTGCTTACCTTGATCTGCTGCTGTACTTTCCTTGATTGTTGATTTCTCTTAGTTCGGTAGCTTCATGTGCCTCACTTCTCTTTTGATATATGCTATGATGTCTTTTTTCTACGACTTCCACAATCACTCCCTTTCGTCTTCCTCCAGCAGACAAACTTCTACAACTTTGCCTCCTCCAGCGAGCTTCTTTTGGTAGTTTCAACTTTGGCCTGTTTGAAATCTTCTTACACAACGATTTGATCAATCTCTACTTTATTTACCTTGTAGCGACTTCCTCTCCAAGCTACAACTTTGGTAGTTATATTTTTCTTGCCGATTCTTCTATAGCTCTAATTCTCTATTGGTGGCTTGGATCAAATTTTCTGCTGGCATTTTCAAACCATATGACTTCTTTGATCTTCTCTATCTCGCTCTCCACATGTAGTGCTTAAAGTTCATCTCCTTCAACAATCTGTTTATTGACTTTGGCACCTTGATGTAGTGATTTAACAATGACTTTCTATCTTTTTATTTCCTGACTTGTGTGACTGTGTCTCCTTCCTTAGCATTTTCTCCAAGCAACTTCAACTTCAAATCAGACAAGAAACCTTAATGACAAATACTGTGGCTAAAATATGGAACTCCACAATTTTTTATGATCTTCTCCTTGACAGTGGCTTCCACTCAAGAGGCTAGTGATAGATCCAATTTGACTAAAAGCAATTTTATTTTCCTACAGGTGGCTGAAAATTCAGATATGGGCAAATCTACCTTATATGGCAATAGCTTACACAATAATCAGACACTTTCAACCTTTAGCGGTAGCTATCTCTTGGGGCACGGCTTACATCATTTTTTGATTGCATTCAATCATCTAATTCATTTTTTTTTAAACATCGACTCTCTATGTTCCACTATGACCTCTGGCAACTTGGATGGGCCAATCTCCTCTAGTAGTATCAGGCCTTAATCTCTAGATCTGTGATTGTTTCTACCTTTAGAAAATGCCCACAATATTTCTCCTCCAAATTGCTTATCTGTTGTAAACCCTAACTTTCTTCACACGATTTGAAAAAACCCAAACCCTAGCTCTGAACCTTCACACTACCATGGCTCTGATACCACTATGATGGTGGTGGATATTAAATCCACAAGACACTCAAATTTAAATCACACAGAAAAATACATACACAAAAACACAAACATACTCAAATATGTGCTGCTGCACCTTCATCCATTAACTCAAAACATGATTACATTACAAATACCAAATGCTGCTACATTCATGATCACTTGATCATTACTTGACTTTACCTGCTTACTTGACTGCGTGACTCAACTATGTTACATCATGCCTCTTTGATAGAGAGCTTTTATTCATGCCTTGCCTTTCTAGCTTCTTCCATTCCCCATCTAGAAACAATCTGTTTCTAGAAACTTCCTGTAGAACTTTATAACCTAGAACCTTCTTTC
Source organism: Cunninghamia lanceolata (assembly GCA_027924645.1). Lineage (NCBI taxonomy): Eukaryota > Viridiplantae > Streptophyta > Pinopsida > Cupressales > Cupressaceae > Cunninghamia > Cunninghamia lanceolata. The sequence goes on from BSBN01000413.1 coordinate 1,858,730, forward strand.
TAGAATCTTGTTTGTCTTATCTAGACTATTTTAGAAACTTTCTAGTTTCCTCTTGTCTTTTTCATTATGTGGGAGAAATTACTCTCCAACAATCTCCCTTAATTTCAACCACATACTTCTCATTCCCAAATTATATCTTTCAAATCTTGTCTTTCAAGTTTCCTTAATCAAATCCTTTGCTTCCATGATATCTTCAAACCATCTTTAAGATCTATGGATCTCAAACTCTCACCCACTATTGTGGCAGCCCTTCAAACTTTGATCTTAAATTTTTAGAACTTCAAACTAGAAGTCCTTTGGCTATCTATACTTTCAACTGTACAAGATGTCTCAAACCTTCAAACTTTGATTGATTGTCATCCTTCACAAATGAACATCTGTATTTGAACAACTTTTTCAACATACCTGTAATTTGTTGCCAATTTGATCCAAAAATAAATCCATAATTTCTTTTCATGCAACCTATCATAGATTCATTTCTCTATTCTCTATTCCAACACATCTTTTCTGAATGATTTCTCAATCCACATTTGGTACACAGATGTAGATCCCAACATTTGTCCTTAGTATGTCCTTGCCTCTGACAATGAGAACATTGTACATTCTTCTTTTCTTGAACAAACTTGTTTGTATTAGTAACATGATCCATTTTTCCATATCCAAGACCTGCATATTTTGGCCTCACTATAGGCTCAATTGGCTTTTTAATTCCTTTTCCAAACTTGCGTAATCCTTGTCCTTTATAACCCATCTTTTTCATCATCTTGAAACCAACATTCTCTTTATTACAATTGACATGATTTTTAAACAACTTGTCATCTTCATCTTTACATTCTTCGTCAATATCACAACATGCAAATTTTGTTGATCCAACCTCTTCAACCTTGCATTCTTTAGCTTCAACTACATCACATAAATCGCTTGTATCACTCGAGACATCACAAACTAATGGTTTTGTCCTCAAACATTCATTCTCTTCTTTCAACTTTGATAGTTCATCTTTCAACCTTAACATCTCATCTTTTTGTAATCTGGTTTCCTCTTTTAATCTTTTAATCTCTTCTTTTAATTCTTCATTTTTCTTCTTAACTTCATCAAACAATTTTATGTTTTCTTCTAACTCTTCATTCCTCCTTTTAACATCATTAGACAATTTCAAGCTTTCTTCTAGTTCTTCATTTTTTTTTTACTTTACTCAATTAAACATTAGCTTCATACCTTTTTGACCTTAATCCAATTTTCTCTATTGTCATTTGATTTAATTCTTTTATTAATTCAAATCTCTCTTTTTCCAAATCATCTTTCTCTTTTTTCCAATCTTCTTTCTCTTTTTGCCAATCTTTTTTCTATCTTTTCTCTTTTATCTTTCCTCATTGAAAATGAACTATTTTGTTACCTTGATCTGCTGCTGCACTTTCCTCAATTGTTGATTTCTCTTAGTTCAGTAGCTTTGCATGCCTCACTTCTCCTTTGATATATGCTGCGATGTCTTTTTTTTGCAACTTCCACAATCACTCACTTTCGTCTTCATCCAGCAGAGAAACTTCTGCATCTTTGCCTCCTCCAGCAAGCTTCTTTTGGTAGTTTCAACTGCGGCCTGTTTGAAATCTTCTTAGACAATGGTTTGATCAATCTCTACTTTATTTACCTTGTAGTGACTTCCTCTCCAACCTGTGGCTTCAACTTTGGCAGTTATATTTTTCTTGCTGATTCTTCTATAGCTCTAATTCTTTATTGACACCTTCTGCAATCCACAAACTCATTGGTGGGTTGGATCAAATTTTCTGTTGGCATTTTTGAACCATATGACTTCTTCAATCTTCTCTATCTCACTCTCCACATGTAGCGCTTAAAGTTGATCTCCTTCAGCAATCCATTTATTGACTTTGGCACATTGATGTAGTGATTTAACATTGACTTTCTATCTTTTTATTTCCTGACTTGTGCAAATTTATCACCTTCCTTGGTGTTTTCTCCAAGCGGCTTCAACTTCAAATCAGACAAGAAACCCTAAAGACAAATACTGCAACTAAAATATGGAACTCCACAATTTTCTATGATCTTCTCCTTGACAGTGGCTTCCACTCAAGACTCTGGTGATAGATCCAATTTGATTAAAAGTGATTTTATTTTCTTGCAGGTGGCTGAAAATTTAGATGTGGGCAAATCTACCTTATATGGCAATGGCTTACATAGAAATTAGACACTTTCAACATTTAGTGGTAACTATCTCTTTGGGCATGGATTACATCATTTTTTGATTGCATTCAATCATCTTATTCATTTTTTTATTTTTAAAACATCGACTCTCTATATTCCACTGTGACCTCTACGAGTTGTATGGGCCTATCTCCTCCAACAGTTTCAGGCCTTGATCTCTAGATCTGTGATTGTTTCTACATTTAGAAAATGCCCAAAATATTTGTTCTCCAAATCTCTAATCTTTTGTAAACCCTAACTTTCTTCACATGATCTGAAAAAACCCAAACCCTAGCTCTGAACCTTCACACTACCATGGCTCTGATACAACTATGATGGTGGTGGATATTAAATTCACAAGATACTCAAATTTAAATCACACAGAAAAGTACATACACAAAAACACAAACATAATGAAATGTGTGCTGCTACACTTTCATCCATTAACTCAAAACATGATTACATTACAAATATCGAATGTTGCTGCATTCATGATCACCTGATCATTACTTGACTTAACTTGCTTACTTGATCACTTGACTCAACTATGTTACATCATGCCTCTTTTATAGAGGGCTTTCATTCATGCCTTACCTTTCTAGGTTCTTCCATTCCCCATCTAGAAACAATCTATTTTTGGAAACTTCCTCTAGAACTTTCTAACCTAGAACCTTCTTTCTAGAATCTTGTTTCTTTTATCTAGACTATTTTAGAAACTTTCTAGTTTCCTCTTTTGTCTTTTTCATTATGTATGAGAAATTACTCTCCAACAAATACATCATTTGAAGTAACATCATTGTTAGATATTATGTGATGTTTCAAAGGAATCTTCAACAATAGTATGGTTGATAAAAGACATTGAATATCTCCACATTTGATACAATCTAAGCATCATGCATCAAGATCTGAAGAGCAGCAACATCCTTTTGAATGGAAGAAATGAAAGCTTAGATTTTAAAATAGTAGCCTACCATAATGCCATTGTCTGCAACCATCTCCAGTGCCCTCTTATCTCATGTCAAATGGAGGTTTGGAAAATACAAGCTTTTGTCAAATATTATAGTGGGAAATGTACCATGCAAACATAATGTAAAAACCCAGATAAGGCCGAGGATTACATTTTTCTATGAGCACTAAAAGGCTAGAGATGGAGGTGTAGTCATAACTGAGGTATATTATATTCAGCAAATTGTATCTCAAGAGACAAGCATTCTAGTCGAAAAGGTATCATCTAATGAGTCTAACAAACTATTGAAGATGCAAAATACACTCCATCAACATACAATCAGGCAAGGTGAATTTGTCAAAACTATCAGTCAAGCCATTGGTCATGCAAGAATTGGCTTGAAGAATCCAAATAGGCCAATTGTAAGTTTTATTTTCTTATGTCCTAAAGGTGATGGCAAGTTTGAGCTTGCCAAGGCATTGGAAGCATACTATTTTGTTTATGAAGAATGCCATCTAACTGAAACTATTAGATTACGCTCTTAAATTGTTGTCCTATTTGAAATTGAAAAGGTCTCACCATGATGTCTTTAACATGATGCTTCAAATCCTTGAAGATGGAAGACTAAATGATAGCAAAGGTAGGGTTGTGGACTTTAAGAATACCCTATTGATCATGACTTGTAATGTTGGTAGCAGCATGATTAAAAATGGCAGTCATAGATCTAGATTCTATTTTCAATTTGAAGAAGATGAAGAAGATAATAAGTACAACTTCTTGGTCTCCCTACAAAATTTCTAAAGCTAGCCAAGAATCTATGGCCTTTTAATGATGTACTTGCAATTTACATACATTGCTAAATCAAGTGTATCAATGGGTCAAGCATGGTAGGTAGAGGTTATATTTCTTAGGTAGTTAAGCTACCCACACATTGGTGAGACTCATAGGCTACTGTTGTGAGGAACACAGGTTGCTGATCTATGAGTATATGTCTCATGGTAGTTTGGAGCACTATCTATTCTAAAAAAGTATACATTACCATACCTTCATCAACATGAAAGAAGATTGTATTTGGGACTACTAAAGGGATTGCTTTTCTTCATGAACTACAAAACTCATAAGCATGGTTTGAGGTAACTTGCAATAAACTTGATGGAGATATATTGCCATCCCTTCCTAATGATCTTTAACCTTTAAAGAAAATGAAAGTTGTCCATGAGGAGTTGCCTAGATGGCAAGCTGATAGAACTTCAATAAAAAAAAATATATGAAGACCTTTTAGTTGTAATAATCAAAGGACAATTTCAAGAATCATGTGTGGTTAGAAGTAGAATGTGGAGGCTTATTGAGATAAGTGTATTTTGAGGGCTACATAATGGACGATGTACACGAAGTTGAGGAGACAACTCTTTTAGTTTTAATCTTTTTTTATTCTATGACTCTTGGAGAGGATGGATTTTGATCTTCCAATCAAGGACATGCCTCTTGGATTTTTGTTTTCTTTCATTGTATGAGTTATGTTTGGGAGCGGATGACTTCTGGTCTTCTCACCAGAGAGTTCTATATAACTCGTTTGGCCATCTTTGTAAAGTATCTTTTGCTATTTTTCATCAGGGAGCATTTGTGATGGCTGGGGGATCTTTTCCATTTAGTTATTTACCTAGGGAAGATAGGAGCAGTTTGGATCTTCCTCAAGACACATTTTGCTATATAGGAGATATTGAGTCTTTCAGATTATATTTTACATTGGGGGAATAAACAAACATTCTCAAATCTGTTTGTTTGCCTATATTTCTTTGATTGTATACTTCCTCTGAGTCTTTGCAATCGTCCTTTAATGTAGCTTATGTATATCAAGTTGTGAATGTATTTGATGTGCAATCTGTGAATTGACCTATATCTCATTCTTTCCCAGTTATCAATCATGGGTGTGAAGTGGGTGATCTGTGCATCATCTAATTTGCATTCTATTTATTATTTTTTTATCCATCATATTTGTATCATGTTTATGTGCAAATATTAGTTTTCCTTTTCTTCTTTTTAGTTAAAAGTATACCTAGAAAATTAATTAAATCACACAAGGGAGATGCCCCTCTCAATTGTAGAGAAGAATTGTTCCAATCAAAACAATTTCTCCGTTTGTTGTTTTCTTTTGTTACTACCTATTGGGTGAATTAGAGCATATTTTTGCAGTGAAAAAACTGTTAACCAACACATCCAAATGCAAATAGAAAGATCACAACACAACATATATGTGGGAGAACCTTTTTGGGTGAAAAACCCACTCCAAAAGTTGCACAATGTATTAACAAATCAAAGGCTGATTACAAAACAATTGCAATACAAGTTCTTCCAAGAGTACACAGATGTCAAATACTAGAGCAATTTTCACAGCATAATAGTACATGCAAATGAACCGTACATCTCCAACTTTAAGCACCTATATATATATAGAAATACCAAGGATTGAGGTAGCCTCTAGAGAAAGCCACAAAATAATTTCTTCCAAATCCACATGGACCAAATTCCAAGGCCATAAAGCATGCAAAAGACACTTGTCAAAGACTCCCTAGCATCCCTTCCAAAAACCATACTTGGATGCCTCAAATATTTCCAAAATAGCTATGAAATATGCTCTTACATCATCATAAAATCTATCATTTGTGACAACACTTACAACTATAAGAAAATCTATCATAACTGACTCTTAGTAAATGGTTCTCTTACAACTTGTTTTAGTAAAACTTGGGTGCCTACCTTCTCCATCCAAGAATGCTTCTTAACACTTGTTAAACTTGTCATAGAATCTCTATTTCCAGCTCTTATATGTCATAGAATCCGTCATATGTCATAACCTCTTACACAGCCCACAAGAAACCAACACATGCCAAAAATATCACCTCAAAATGGGATGCCTACATTTTCAAATGTTGAGTTGACCATCCAAGTCACCTTTCAAGTGGGATGACATGTCAACATGCCACCTCACAATAAATGACAAAACTAGATGACCAATATTAAATATAATATAGGCAATTAAATAAATATACAATCAAATAATAAATGCTAAGAAATTGCAAAGGTTGAGACACCTTAATTGCCAAACTTCACCAACTTGTCAAACACTTTACAAGAGCCAATAACATGACAAGATTTAATTTCTAGGGACCAAGAGGCCCATAGACTATGAACACCATCTGAACTTATCCATGCTCATGGGTTTTGTCATGGAATCTACAACATTTGTCAAAGTATCAACTTTCTCTAGATTCACCTTCCCATCCTCTATCATGCTACAAAAAAAAATGGTACTGGACATCAGTATGCTTAGTCCTTGTGTGGAAAGTAGGATTCTTGACCAAACATGTGGCACTCTGTCTGTCACAACAAATAGTAATCTTTCCTACATCAAAAACAACATCAGAACACAATCTATTAAGTCAAATGCTTCTTTACAAGCATGACTTTCTCTAAAGTACTTTTCTTGAATAGTGGATAAAGAGACCATAAGTTGTCACTCATCCAACTAATAGAACCACTGAGCATAGTGATCACATAAGCATTGGTGAATCTCTTATTGTCAATATCACTTGCCCAATCTAAATCCACAGATCCTTGAATACAAAGTGAATGTCGAGGTCTTGTAAGATAACCATGATAACACAAGGAGTACTTAGAAGTACCTCACAAATACCTGAACACTCTCTTCATTGCATCCCAATGTGCCCATCAATGATTAGCCATAAATTGACTAAAGACTCGCACTACTTTGGCAATGTCTACTCTTGTACAAACCATAACATACATTAGGCTACCAACTGCACAAGCATAAGTAACTCTACTCATATCCTCCATCTTAGAGGGAGACTTCATACAATTTGCGACAAATACCATTATCCCAATCATAATAGGAACAATCAATGGTCTACAAGATGCCATGCTAAATCTCTCCAACTTGTTATTCTCATACTTACTCTGTCCTAACCAAGCCTTTTTGTTATTCTCATACTTACCCCTAGATATTTCATCTCAAACTATGCTAACAATTGAGCCTTCAAATCAAAAATCAAAGTTTTACCATTCCTAATGAAAAACATATCATCAAAATATAATGTACAATAATGAGAATGCAATCATTATCAATTTTATAATAGACACAATGATATGATTTCTATAACACAAATTACAAACTAAACACAAAGGCATCAAATTTCTGGTACCACATCCTGGGAGATTGCTTCAAACCATATAAAGAATTTTTCAACTTGCAAACTAGACTTTTTTTACCTTCTACCACATAGCAGTCTAGCTATGACATATATATTTCTTGCTCCATGTCACCACGAAGGAAGGTTATCTTCACATCCATCTATCCAACTTCTAAATCATATGTTGTAGCAAGTGATAACAAAATCTAATGGATGCCAGCTTTGTAAAAAGAGAGAAAATCTCACCATAATATATTCCCTTAACCTAGGAATAACCCTTCATGACTAACCTTGCCTTAAATTTCTCAACACTATCATATGAGCCAAACTTCTTCTTGAACATCCATTTATATCCAATAGCTTTACATCCATCAGGCATAGGTACTAGATTCCAAGTACCGTTTGTCTTAAAGGAAGCTATCTCTTCTTCCATGGCCTCTTTCCAAAAATTTAAATCACTCATACCCATAGCCTCTCTTATAGTCCTAGGCTCATTAGTGTTAGAATTCAAAGAAAAAATAGAACTAGAATCATGCAATAAACAACCAAACCTATCAAGTTGCCACCTTATCCATGTGGACCTTTTCAAAAGTTGAGGTTCATGGTCTTGTTGTTTTGAACTTTTAGAGCTACTAGAACTCTCCTCATAGATGTGTTTGGTTCAACTTTCTTAGGGGTGGAAGGAAGATGAACCACATTCTCTTTCTTCTCTTCTTTCACTGGTTGTAGAATGTCAAAAGAAGGATTGAGCTCTCTAAAGATCACACTTCTATATATAACTCTCTCAGCCACTGGATCCAAAGAATTGTACCTTTTCACATTGATGCCATAACTGATGAAGATACACTTCATTGCCTTTTTCTCCAACTTAGACCTTTTCTCCTTAGGAACATGTGCATATTCCTCATAATCAAATACTTGAATTTGTCTTAATGAAGACTTTTGCCCAGACCACACCTTAATGGGTGTCTTATCAATGAGCACTGATGTAGGATACCTATTAACTAGATAACAAGATGTAGAAATAGCTTCCACCTAGAAGTTTTGTGCAAGGCTAGCTCCACATACCATACTCCTAGCCATCTCCATCAATGTTTTGTTCATTCTCTTTGCAACTCCATTTTATTGAGGTGTATACGGAGTTGTTTTGTGCCTCTTAATACCATGTTTCTTACAAAACTTATCAAAATCTACTAAGTAAAACTCATCACTATTTTTAGTTCACAAATACTTAATCTTCTATTCTTCTAATTAACTACAAGAAATTTGAATTCTTTGAATCTACTTGATGTAGGAGCATATGGTTCCCTGGTGATCCTACATTGCCCAAAAATATTTTAGTTTAATTTTAGTTTTGGTATGTGCTTTGGCTTTCTTTTGTGTTTTCAGGCATCTCTCAACATTAGAAAACTTCAAGTCGGCTCAAATTTGCAAAATTTTAATTTTCGCTAAATCTTCGTGTTAAGGCTCCACAAGGCAGTTTTATAGAAACTTTTTTTTTCAAAAAATGTATGAAGGCATGGATAAAATACTTTTATAATTATATTCTTAGATGTTTTTTTATAATGTGGTGAATTTTTTGTAGACAAATTCTTAACCTTTTGGGAGAATTTAAAATAAAAAAATTTGCCCAACATGCTATGAAAACAATTAATTTTTGAGATTTGTAAAAGATAGAGTGAAATCCTTTTATGGGAATCTTAAAGAGCTTTTTATGCTCAAATTAGCTAGTTTTTATGCAAAGATATGAGCCGAATCAAAACTTATTAAGAAGAACAATTTTTTTTGGTTTTTTAGCATTTGAAGGTCACTAAAGGCTCTAAAAAATGTGATTCTCCTTAAAAATGTGGTCTTGTTGTTCTAGAGACACTACACTACTTTGAGGAATATGAAAAGCTAAACATTGCAGATGAAGTTTTATTTAAAGAAATGTTTCAGTATATAAGATGCATATTTCTCTGGGGTAGATTTTAGGAAGAGAGAGAGAGAGAGATCTCAACCATTGTGAAGGGTATAGAAAGAATAGAATTCTTGAATGGGTGTGTGGGAAAGAAAAAAAAGTTTCCTATAATTTGAGAGTCCACTGTGAGGCAAATTAAATATTTTGCAAATTTTGATTGAATAAAATATCAATTCTTGATTGCAATCTATTTTGTGTTTGCAAGTTTATAAATTGGGTGGACAAAAGGGAGACTTCTCTACATTAAGTGGTATCAGAGCTAGAAGACCCTAAGTGTGTAGAGTATGCACTAGTACCTATAGTAGTGAATAGCAAGCAATTGTGAAAACCTCAAAAGAATTGTTGCAGGTATGAATGATAAGCCCTAAGTAGTTAAGAGCTGAGGATTTGTGAAGAAATTTATCTTTGCAGATTGAAAAGTGTGTGATGTGAGTTGTAAAAGATTACATCAGTAGGAAGGATGAGGATGTTTGTGAGGAAGCCTGTGATATGGTAGTGATGGAGACAATATCAAATGTGGAAGATTTTGGTAATAATGATTGATATAAATGTGTGATTAGGTAGATTGGAAGATATGCAACATGAAGAGAGACATGCCATAAGGAGGAAATGATGAGGATGAGAAAGAGAAGAACAAAATTGTAGTAGTGGAAGAGGTTACAACTAAGGAAAATAATGAAGATGCAATTATTAAATTGGGAGATGCGGTGATAGAGTATAAGGATGTTTCAACGAATGAAAAAGGTGAAGAAGATTTGTTATCACAAACTTTGGTAATAGTAAAAGAGTGGCTAGAAAAGATTTTTTATGGAAGTAAGAAGACAAGCATCACAATGAAGAGAAAAGAAACAAATGATGTAGCCAATGGTGATGAAGGGAAATTTTTAACAATGAATGAAGGGGTAACATTATTTACATGTTGTGATGATGCTATTTTATTTTAAGTTGAGATGGTAAAGGTTGAAGAGTATGGAAAAGAGCACATGGAGATCTTTAATGTCAATGGAGTTCTAGATGTAGATTGGTATAAGGGTACTGCAGGTACCAATGAGGAATTTTAGTGGAGGTGGATGGTTTTTATTAGGTCAAATCTCAGAAAGGACGAGAGGAGTGGGCAGAGTCTTTGGAGGAGGAGGATAGTTCATGGCAGATACAAATCCATGAGAGGAGAGAAGAATGGTGAGCATAATTGTTGGAGGATGATGGTGAATGTTCCAACTAGATGCTTAAAGAGGTAGAAAAAGAAATAATATTTTGTTCACCTATTATAGTGATGTAGTCTTCTATGGATTGTTCACAATATGGAAGAATATTTCTATCTTTCCTCTCCACCTTTGTGAGCCCATGTTCACAAACTTCTTACTCGACATGTCTGCTGCAAGAGCATTCGGGTCCATGGCCAATCCTGCATTGCCCAAAAATATTTTAGTTTAATTTAGATTTTAGTGTGTATTTTGGATTTCTTTTGTAGTTTTAGGCATCTCTCAACATGAAGAAACTTCAATTCAACTCAGATTTGTAAAATTTCAATTTTTGTCGAATCTCTATTTTAAGGCTCCATAGGGTAGTTTTACGGAAACAATTATTTCTAGAAATTTGTGAAGGCTGGGATAAAATCATCCTTTAAGGATATTTTTCGGTATATTTTGCATTATGTTGTGAAGGTATCACAACCAATTTCTCAACCATTAGGGAGAATTTAAATCAAACATTTTTCCCAGTAGGCTATGAGAAAAATTAATATTTGACATTTTTAAAAGCTAGAGAGAAATCCTTTTATGTGAAGCTTCAAGAGGTTCCTATTGTCAAATTGGCTATTTTTTATAAAAATATATGATCCCAGTCAAAAGTTATAAAAAAAACATTTTTTGTGCTTCTTTAGCATCCAAAAGTAAGTAAATGCTCTCAAAAATGTGATTGTCTTCTTAAAAATGGTGCTTCTATTTTAGAGGAAAGAAACTATTTTGAGGAATATGAAAAGGAAAACATTGAAGATGAAATTTTATTTAAAGAAATGTTTCAGTAGATTGGAGGCAGATTTCTCTGAGGTAGATTTTGGGGAGAGAGATCTCAGCCTCTATGAGGGACTTGGGAAGAAGAGAATTGGTAAGTGGGTGTGTGGAAAAAAAAAGAAGTTTCCTATAATTTCAGAGGCCATTGTGAGGCCAATTTGTGATGTTAATATGTTGCATGTTTTGATTAATTAAAATAGAAATTCTTATTTGCAATTTATTTTGTCTCTGCAAGTTTGTGAATTGGGTGGACAAGAGGGAGACCTCTTTGCATTACTACTAAAGACTTTAGATTTTCTTCTAAGGGAATACTCCTATGTCCTTTGACTATTATAATCAATGAATGAAATAAAGTAAATAGATTTTAAAATGGAAGGAACATTAATTGGACCAAACACATCAGAATGAATCAAGTCCAACACCTCAGAAGATTTGTGAGAACTAGAATAAAACTAAACATGGTTTTGCTTTCCATAAATGTAATGTTTGCAAAATTCAAACTTAGGGTTACATTCATTCACACCCTCAATGAGATTTTTATATTTAGGTTCCTCAAACCCTTTTCACCAAAGTAACCAAGCCTTTGGTGCCATAACATTGTCTTCTCAGCTGGAGGTTTCATCTCCATAGAATGAGCACCCTGAGGTACGTAGAAATCATGACAATCGGAAGTAGATGCAACAATCCTATTCATTGTTGGTTCCAATGGTGAGGATGAAGACTCTGTATTTATATTATTTGAAGTAGATGAACTATTGCAAGAAACTATGCATGCATCGATCTAAAACACAGTGCCAATCTAAATGCCCTTAGCTAGTTGTTAGAAGGATAGGTTTCATTGCACCAAAAGATCAACCTTACATCAACCTATTAATTCTTGATACGACTACAAGAGTTAATGAATCCATAGGAGGTGGTTAAGCCTTTTCATGAAGCCAATCACTACGCTGCACAACACAAGGAGACCAAGGGTCATTGCAACAATCCCCCCAAGTACAAGTGAGGGGTTCAAAGCTATGACTGAAGCTCTGATACCAATTGTTAGAAAGATGGTTGCCATTGCACCAAAAGATAAATATTAGATGGACCTGTTAATTTTTGATTCAAGCACTAGAGTTAATGAATCAATAGGAGGTAGTTAATCCTTGTCACAAACCCAAGTGTTGCTCTACACAACACAAGGAGACCAAGGATGCACACCTTGCAACACTAGCACCATAGCCCTCTTGTCAACTTGCTTCCTCCATTCAAGAAAATAACCTACACACCTGCATCATTCAAATTACTTATAGATAATAGGTTCCATACCAAACTAGGGATATGTAGGACACCATTCATCCCCTTTACTTCTCCATCATGGAATTGAATCAAGACTCTTGCATGGCCAACATTCTTCAGGTGATAGTCATCACCCAAGTACACCTTTCCACCATCATATTCTTCATACTTAGAAAACCAACCCCAATGAGAGGTCATGTGAAAGGATGCATTAGAGGACCAATAAACCACACATCCTCAGATGCATGAGTTTCCAAGGAAACACAAAATACTTCTCCATCATCTTGAGAGGATCTATCAGAATCTGAATCATAGTTCTTATTTTTCTTCTTTTCCTTACACTCCTTGTTCAAGTGACCAGTTTTATCATAGTTCCAACAAAGAGCATTGGACTTTCCATGATCCTTGGATCTCTCACAGTATTTAGATCTTCCTTTTTCTTCCTTCTTACCCTTTTTCTTTCCCTTCTCTTTAGATCCACCATGAACTGCAAGAGCCTCCTTAGCCAATTCATAAGACTTTCTCCGCATCTCTTTAGACAATAAAGAAGAAACCACTTCATCCATCTTGAAGGTGGTAGTGGTACTCCCAATGACCATAACGAGTTGGTTGCATGAATATGGTAAGGAACACAATAATGTCATACATTAACCTCCTCCTCCATCTTCACACAAACAAAGGTCAACTAGGAAACAAGAATATTGAATGTATCCAAGTGATCAATGATAAATCCTCCTATTATGTCATAAATTGTGCTCTTGCTTAGGATATCACAAATTCATTAAGTTTATCTCCTACCTTTTAGTGTCTATTAACCCATTTCATCATTAGACCAATCTAAACCCTGACTGATGTGTATCTTATCAAAGAAATGTTGCATTTTGGAGTAATTACCAATAAAACCTAGAAAGAAAATGTGGATTCCGGACATTTAGAGTACCCTTAAGCATAACATAAAGTAAAATTTGGGGGTTGGACTTGGGTGACGATGCCCTAGTCCTGTCCTAATTCACAAGATTCTAAATTTCATTTTGGTGTTGGCTTATATCATGTGCTTTGGGATTCCAAATTCAAAACTTCTTTCCCACATGATGTCAACCTTTTATTTCAATTTATCTCATTTCGAAGGTTGGGTATTCAAAGAGAACTCAAAATCATTTTATCACACACAACTATTAGGCAAGCTTACTATGCCAAAATTCTACTACAAGTACTATTCAAGGTCTACAAAGTATTGAATCTCATTGAAGAATTTAATCTTTGTTATCTTGGATATGTGTTGTGAAGAATAGGAATCAAGATCTTAAATCTATCTTTCTCTTCCTAGGGTTTGTGAAGCCTTTTATATGATCAGGAGAAGGGTTGAAGCGTTCAACTTGAGTTTTGGAATCCTCCATGGTTATGGTTGCCTTGCCTTCTTGTTCTACAAGTCTTCATTGACGTCATCTCCTTGAGGTGAAGTTAAACTATTTCCTTTAGTGAAACATTGTGTTAATTTATTCCTTGATGCTTGAGTCATTTAGGATCTTTCACACACATCTAAATACTTTTTCATTGGTTATTGTTAAGGTAGAAATACAAAATATGGTGTTTGACCAAGGAAAACTCCTATATAGAAACAACATACCTTCTCCTTTTGTCTCTGTAGGTCAGATTCAGAAAGATTCGACATAGAGGAGTGATGAAGAAATAGGTATTAGTCACAATTTCCACAAAAGTTATAGATTCATCTTTGAAAGTCTTATAAGATGATTTCACAGGTGCCCAAGTCTTTTAGGATCTAGAATCTTCAACAAGGACTCAAACATCTAGTTTAGATAGATTTGTGATAGGAGAACTTGCAAGAAACTTTTAGGAGTGCCTAAGTCTTCCTAGCCTTCAAAACTTGGGAGCACAACCTTTGATATCTCTTATCTATATTTCTATACTCATTCAGCTATTTTCTACTTTTGGAATCCATCTATATGAGAAAGTTGTATAACTAGGGTTTTGCTTGTTAATAGCTAGTTAGGGATTGTAAAACTCTAGGTCAAACATATTTTCAGATACAACAACAAATGAATAGGATGCCTGTAGCTTAACAATCTCATAGAGGTTGAGCTCAGTTCATATTTTGAATGTAGTTTATGAATAGGGAGGTTTGACTTAGTTGAGCATGCTAATCATCCTTCTCCCTTTTCACACTAAACATTTTGGTGAACCTATGTTTAAAGAATTTACATCCATAAACATTTGATCTAGTTACATTTGTTGTTCAAAATTGGATTTAGATTGCAAATTCTCTTTCACAAAAAGTATATGGATTGCATTTTGAGTGATATATTTATCTTCACATTGAAAGAACATAAATTGAAATTTGGTTATTACTTGCATAGTGATATCTAGCTTGATTCTTGCAAAGTATATGATATCTTGTTTCACATTATGTCATGCCCACTTTTATCGAATGGCCACGACATGAGAAAACCCATGTCATGCCCACATTGCCCATGTGGTCATGACATGGACTACCAAAAATTTCCCGGTCAAGCCTAATTCCCCGTCGCACAAGGCGGGGAACATAGACAAGGCATGGATGAAACATCCAAGATGCCTTGTTAGGTGTGTCAACCTAGGTATAAAAAAAAATTAAGTGACCAAACAACAACAGTGCAAGAAGAATCAATTCAAACTTCATTTAACTAAGAATAGGATACTACATTCATGAGTGGTTATAATATGATTTAGTTCATTCTATGATACAAGAGTAGAATACGAAACTGAGGAAAAGTTTTACATTGATTACTAAAATATGACATGGCAACAAATAAGAGAAAGAGGATTACTTCATCCAGTCTATAGAAATCGAACACTAGAGGAGACAATAAAACGATAATTAATTTCCTTTACAACCTTAGAGATATAAAACATTAAGTAATTTCCTTTACATCAATAGAGTTAAATAAACATTAATTGTTTCTCTGAGTACCTTAAGAAGGATAAATATACATTAGTTACTTTCCTATTCATCACTAGAAATGAATAAACAATGAATGTTTTCCTAAGTACAACAAGAGAGATAATCATACATAACTTATTTTACTATACATCAATAGAAATAATAAACTATAATTAGTTTCTTGAGTACATTAAGAAAGATAAATTTCATGTTAAGGATTAAATAATACCATAGCCAGGCAGAGGCTAGCTTCCAAGAACATGGAGGAGTCATGCTCCAAGAGAAATTACAAAGAGTAATAATAATGCAATAAACTTTAAAGTAAATCCATCAAAGTGCCCCAATGGCATTTTGAACAAACCAGAGTACATCATAAGATAGAGACAAAGGTCTCGCCAAGCTTGCAATAGAGTTCACCACGACGAAGACCAATGGGGGCTATTGCTCACCTCCCAACCATATTGCCATCGTCGAATGCAATGGATGTCCATTGCGCACTAGACAACCCCCAAGCTACAGAGAGAGGAGATCAAGGAAACACTGCTAGCCTAGTCAACTTGCATGACTAGGGTCTCAAGCAAGACACTAAGGAAAAGCACACAAGGACGTTCATGTACCCCACACACAAGCAACTTATCTCCAAGGGAAACGATAGAAATAGAAGTACTCGGTATGCAAACACTCTATAGAAAAGCATGTAATACAGTTCAACATCAATTGCCATAAGGTCACTCATGAGTCCAGAAACAGGAGAAAGAAGGGAGTAAAAAAAATTCAACTCTAAAACATAACCATCTCAAGGAATTACAAAATGGGTTTTACTTTCATTTTATTACAATCCCAATAAGACAATTTCCCTCATTATGAATAGTTCGAAAGAAAATGCATAGAGTTTAAAATTCCATCATTTCAACCCTAACAAATTAGTTACAACCATTATGATCAAATAATCGTACTTAACCATTTTTTAATTTAAAAATATACCTAACCCTGATTAATTAAAATATACTTAGCCATTATTTGGTTTTAATACACTTAACCATCATTAATATATTTATATATATTCATCGTTGGGTATCAAAGAAATATATATAAGATGTAAGCATTAACAATGTCCTTTAGATGGAGCTAGGTCTATCCACTTCCCTCAAGCAAGTTTAATAATTATATCCTAACTGCTATAGACTACGACAAGGGTAGTCTTAACAAAACTCCTCCCAACATTAACAATCTAACAATATTGTTATTGGGCACATCTACCTTGCAGACCAGTTTTCAAAGGCAACAATGAACAGAGTTTTCACTTGTTTATAAAAAAAAGAACATCCCATAAGGAATAAGCTAAACCGCATCTTTACATGTTGTGCCTTAGCTATTTGCTTTTTATTTTGATTGACTCATTTATGGAAGAGGAATGCCTTCTACTGTTTACTACACTCAAAGCTGCTCTATTTTTTTTTTGTTGGTCTTTCTTCAATCTCATGTATTTTCATTTCCTATTGGTTTAATCTAAAATAACTATTATGGTTCTCAGTAACTTTTTTTTTTTAGCATGGAGTCACCCTTAGGTTTACTATGCCCGTCCTTTATTTTCTACTCGTTAGTTCTAATTTGCATGTGCTCTCTCTCTCTCTCACTACAGATCTATTAGTTTATACTATTTGCTGGGCCTTTATTAATTTCTTCCCTCCCTAATATGTATGCAGACTCTCATTTTACACAGCTCTGGCGCAAGGCTTCCTTCTTGCCTTTACTAAAGGGCATAGTAAGATAGAAATTTATACTTATTAATAGGATAAAAAAAATCAGAGGAATACCTTCCCATGTACATATGAGCAAGTTTTTCTTTGAAGACTAGAGAAACTTTGCATACAAAATTTGGCAAGCTCTGGTTGTCGAAGGGTGTAGTTTTTTTGTGTTGCCTGTATAGGAGTGCGTCATTTTTTGGGGGTTGAGAAAGGTTTAACGCATCCACCTCTAAGTGCGGGCAAACGTCCAACTAAACCGCATCTTTCTCCCCCCATTGTCGGCCCTTCCTCTATTTGTTCTTTCTTTTCTCCTTCCAAACTGCGGTGCCTTTCTTCCTCCCAAAACAACAGATTACCTTGCAGTCCAAGAAAAATGGTGATATGACATTATCTGTGTGCCTTGACTGTGGATATAGTTTACACTGATCTCATGGTTGAGGCCGCCTACCTAGCAGATACCAGTGATTAAGCTGGGTAACATTTCGCAGGAGTCCACAACTCGAGTTCTTGCCTCTGGAAAATCTGACAGTAACTTTTTTTTGTGCCTCCGATGGCCCCTGTAGGAAAGAAAAAAACCATCCCAAAACAAAGGTGCTTCCCCTGCATTCCCAGAAAAAAAAAATCGGGGGCCCTCAAGGCCGACACCCCCCCATTCTCTTCTCCCCATGATCGACGGTCCCCTCTTTTCCTCGAACCGAGCAAGGCCATTGAGACCATTCTGGTCGTTTTCTCTCCCGCCCATCACTCTGCTCATCCCTATGCACCTGTTTTTCTGTATTCTTTATTTTTTTGTTAC
Source organism: Cunninghamia lanceolata (assembly GCA_027924645.1). Lineage (NCBI taxonomy): Eukaryota > Viridiplantae > Streptophyta > Pinopsida > Cupressales > Cupressaceae > Cunninghamia > Cunninghamia lanceolata. Next base: position 1,876,815 of record BSBN01000413.1, read on the forward strand.
CCATTTACGAGGGCCAGTCCCCCCCACTAAACTCTCTTTTTTTCTCATGTCTAACTCCAAACCACGTTAAAAGAAAAAGAGCCCTGCTAAATGATACCATCCAGCACGTAAGAAGAAGAACCGCTTAAAATGTAGAAATTAACATTTAATCAACTACCTAAAAAATATAGGATTAGGGTGCTATATAAAAAAAATATAGAAGTTTGAAAAGATAGTACGATATGATACCTGAGAGATTTACGAATAAGAACTATCAAAACTAGCAAGGGGATTTATGTGATAATTATATAAATATAAATAAATAACACACACACACACACAAATATATACCTATATAAATAAAATAATTTACTTATACTAAGGTATGCCATAGTATTTCAAAAGCACTATAGAAGAGACAACCGTCAAATAAAAATTGCTTAACAAGCAAGGTCAATAGTAAATTTTAGGTCTTCCCCCCAACAGATACAAAATTTTAAGAAGAAGCAGAAGAGAAGCATCCACTCACAATTACACTCAAGGTCTTGATTGGTCGCTCCATAAGAAATGAGAGAGCCTAATCATACTATCAAAATTTGAAATAGAATTACAGTAATAATTATATATGTTTGTTCCTCATATAAATTAAACATACTAAGATATAATATCGTATTATAGCTTACTACTTAAATATCATCCACTTCAGAGGTCAAACAATTCAATAACAATTTTACACCCCATTCAAACAAAGCAATATTTTAAGGATACTCATATATTAAGGGCACCTATGAATTGATAACTGTCATACAGAGGATTGCTTGATAGACAAGCTCGAATAACAAATTGAGCCCGATATGCTTTTCATAGCCAAAATTTAACAAAATAAAAAATCTATGATCTAATTAACTTCATGTTCAATCACTACTTTGACCAATCCATTAATCTTGAAACTAACTTTTACTCCAAAAAGGTAATTCAATGGGACAACCATTGAAATGAAAGGAATCCCTCTATTGAAATAGGTGTAGTATCTCAACTACTTAAAAAAACACAGAATAAATGCAAAGCACCGACCCACGATAGCTGTGAAGCTAAATTGACTTCGCATTGAAAGCAAGAAGGTTATATGCAAGCACACCACAACCAACCCAAAGGAATAACAATAAGGTGAATGAACATTTTAGTCCACTAAAAATCACACAAGAACACAACACTTATTGGGTTTAAACACAACACACATACCCAACTCGACAAGGACTTTGATCAAGGTGAAAGGGCAACAACTAGGAACTAGCCCTTTATTCACCAACAAATAGGATGAGTTAAGTGACTAACATACTGTATGAACACATGGTCTAAAACTTAGCCACTGGGCTAGGTAGGGTGAGATGACCTAGTGGTTCCATGTCTCCTCCTCCACATCCACCCATTGGTCATAGCCCACCGAAACATATATCCTATATACTTGTAACCTGCACACTTAAGACAACTCATCAAATCCAACAATGGAGATCATAGCCGAAGCAACATATAGTGGCTAATGAGAATGCATGATTCCAGCTAAGTACATTTCCATCAAGCAATTATATCTTACAATAATAAACTCATTCTATATTCTAATCTAGAACTATTCGATGAATAGGCACTTACCGGTGAGACAAGGGCAAGCACTATAAATAAACTCATTTTATATTCTAATCTAGAACTATACGATGAATAGGCACTTACCGGTGAGACAAGCGCAGGCACTACATCCTACCCCCCTAGCAAATGACTTACTCCCGGAAGTCATCAAGAGGGGGATAGAAATATTTTCGTAAACTTCTTGCACCAAACAAGGTAAGTACGGAAGATAACATATGCAATAAAGAACTAATCACAAGAACATAAAGCATGGTAACTAAATGTTATGAAGGCATAATTCTCTTCACAAAACACATTCTATGGATCAAACCTAGTACATCAAACCTCAAGACCATTAATCATTTTCACAGATGCATAGAGGAATTCATACATTCAATAATAGGTTTGTAGAGAAAACATCATTCATACGCAATTACATCAATGCAGAGCTTACACTAATCACACATCTTCATTCGTCCACATTACAGGAATTAACTTCACAAGGCTAACATGAAGGCTTAGGGGGTGTCATAGTCTCCTCAAAGAATCAAGTAACCAATGACCAGTATCGAGTAACCAAAGATCCAAGAACTAGGTGGACTAATGGTCTTAGGACCACATGCCTGGGGGCCTCACCATACATTCCCAAAATGGCCTACCTCTTGTTTGTATAAGGCGTTTAGCCTCCAAGAGATAGCCAATCATAAAAACAAGATCATTAGGAAGGTAAGTGGATAATAACCAGCCCATACTAGTCCACACCTACCCCCATCCTCATAAGTTTCCCGTGTCTGCTTTCTTATATACACTCTACCAGAGGTTGCTCCATTGACATGGCAAGAAGAACATCACAACACAGGACCAGCACTTGCGAACAATAATAATAATAATCTAGCTTAGCCACCACAAATAACAAATATACTAAAAGAAAGGAATTTCAAATTCATCAATAAAATAAATAAATGCACGCCATTCTAACAATAAGTCAACCATAACCACAAGGGTTACATGGAAAATGGAGAAATCAAAGATTTGTGGCTAAACTACTTTCAGACAAGATTAAATAACATGGTTGGTCCACACAGGCAAGAAACCAAAAGGTCATCAGACAACCAAAAGAAAATTATCATAATCCATGAAAGTGCACATCACATCACTACGTGACTAACATTAAGTCACCAATAAGGAAGGAGGGAAACACGGTCGCTACACATGTTATACAACCACAACCAATGCAATAACATCCTATAGATAAGTATTATTAATGCGCCTTCATGTACTCTTACATGGAATCGTGCCCTTCTCAAAGGTAACACGTCATTAGTATAGTACATCGTGCCCTTCTCAAAGGTACACGTCATCATAATGTAAATGTCTCTAGGATGCTATGCATCCACTCAAATAAGATACCAAGGGTAAGATTATATCTGCAGCAAGTAGCATGGCCTCGAGCAATTCACATGCCCATACCAAACCATAACCAAGATCCCAAGTCAAATGTCAACAGTACCATCAAGGAAATATAGCATGATAGGATAGCACGATGGGCCTCTCAAAGGTCCATTTACTAAGGAGAAGTAGGGGGTACTCTGGCATAGGAAGGTATGGTTGGTTGGTTAATCCCAATCCAATGTCTCAAAATGTGACCATGGCTTCCTAAGTTCTTCCTCTCCACTACTTAACTCCACACATGGAAGGTCTCCAACTCCAAGATTGGACCTTACAGGGTATACAAACAAGTAGCCACACAAGCATGAATCCACCATACTTGTAGTTATACACTCAACCCATGGATGGATACCTAGTATCGCAAGCTCATGAGTACACAACGCATGTGCGGGATGATCACAACACATAGCAAGCACGTTCATAACAGGTATTCACATCCACAAGGTAACACATAACACAATTCTCCTTTAATGTTCATTACTAAGTGAGGAAGGACAACTTCCATACCCCAAAGTCACATAATAATTACCATAAAGGTTCTCTAAGAAATTTACTCAAACATCAACTCAAATTAATCCATCTAGAGCATATTGGAATTCAACCCTGACTTCACATTGAGTGACAATGCAATACACCTCAAGTGAGTGTACCAATGTACTAGCATTTGTATACAAGGTCGTAATTAACTCAAAATAACATTATTTCAACTCGCAATATGGTCAACACATCACACATCATGGAGTTCTCTATAGCCCTTAACATACTACATGTATACCATGAATATTACATATACCTATCTAACCACAAAGCTCATAAAATAGAGGTATGTCATAAAAAGAATTCAATTAAAAGCTTAAGTCCCTAATTTACTATTTTACCAAATGATGTCAAGCATCCCTTTTGCACAAGGTATACATAACATGGTTTCACATTCACACAAGGACAAAGTTATAAAATGCAAGATTTCCATTATGAAGTACTTTACAAAAAAAAGTTGCCAAGCATACCAATGCATCATTAAAACAGTTTGAGAATATATGTTAATTCTTAACAATTTTCCATGCATAAAACTAATTTTCACCTCTTTCTTCCTTTGTATTTTTGCAAAGCACTCTAATGAAATCACACACGTAACAACTTGCACTCATACAACTCAAGAAAGATGCACTTCATGAAATCCTTTCTAATTATCAATCCAAAGGAGACAATGCCATTTTCCAAAGATAACAAGGGTCAGGGATTCAATAAATTATGTCATTCAACATCATGATAAACACACGTCAAGTTCACAATGCATGAATAAATCAAACATTGATTTAAGAGGTAACTAAACTCCACAAAATTACACAAGGGCAAAGGAAGGGCCCAACACAATCTTCATAATATAGACCATCTGACTCGAGAGGACAATCAACGAGGAGGAGCACAACCACCTCAAAAAAACACCAGCGGAAGACTTCGATAGTCGTGTGACAAGGCCATCACGATGACACAACAAGAGGATGGATATTCCTCCAAGGTGAAGGTTATCAACGAACCACGACCTCGCTCTCTCATGGCTATGCGGAGTAGTACAAGGGTCAAACCATACTTGAACCACTCCATGTCGGCCCAACATCACGCAAACCCTAGAGCTCCCAATGTTGAAACTTGGCTCTGATACCAAATGTCATGCCCACTTTTATCGAGTGGCCACAACACGAGAAAACCCATGTCATGCCCACATTGCCCATGTGGTCATGAAATGGACTACCAAAAATTTCCCGGTCAAGCCTAATTCCCCGTCGCACGAGGCAAGGAACATAGACAAGGTGTGGATGAAACATCCAAGATGCCTTGTCAGGTGTGTCAACCTAGGGATAAAAAAAATTAAGTGACCAAACAACAACAATGCAAGAAGAATCAATTCAAACATTCATTTAACTAAGAATAGGATACTACATTCATGAGTGGTTATAATACGATTTAGTTCATCCTATGATACAAGAGTAGAATACGAAACTGAGGAAAAGTTTTAGATTGATTACTAAAATATGGCATGGCGGAAAATAAGAGAAAGAGGATTACTTCATCCAGTCTATACAAATCAAACACCAGAGGAGACAATAAAACGATAATTAATTTCCTTTACAACCTTAGAGATATACAACATTAAGTAATTTCCTTTGCATCAATAGAGTTAAATAAACAATAATTGTTTCTCTAAGTACCTTAGGAAGGATAAATGTACATTAATTACTTTCCTATTCATCACTAGAAATGAATAAACAATGAATGTTTTCCTGAGTACAACAAGAGAGATAATCATACATTACTTATTTTACTATACATCAATAGAAAAGATAAACTATAATGAGTTTCCTGAGTACATTAAGAAAGATAAATTTCATGTTAAGGATTAAATAATACCATAGCTAGGCAGAGGTTATCTTCCAAGAACATGGAGGAGTCATGCTCCAAGAGAAATTACAAAGAGTAATAATAATGCAATAAACTTTAAAGTAAATTCATCGAAGTGCCCCAATGGCATTTCGAACAAACCAGAGTACATCATAAGGTAGAGACAAAGGTCCCACCAAGCCTGCAATAGAGTTCACCATGATGAAGACCAATGGGGGCTGTTGCTCACGTCCCAACCATATTGCCATCATCGAACGCAATGGATGTCCATTGCGCACTAGGCAACCCCCAAGCTACAAAGAGAGGAGATCAAGGAAACACTGCTAGCCTAGTCAACTCACACGACTAGGGTCTCAAGCAAGACACTGAGGAAAACCACACGAGGACATTCACGTACCCCACACACAAGCAACTTATCTCCAAGGGAAACAATAGAAATAGAAGTACTCGGTATGCAAACACTCAACAGAAAAGCATGTAATACAGTTCAACATCAATTGCCATAAGGTCACTCATGACTCTGGAAATAGGAGAAAGAAGGGAGTAAAAAAAATTCAACTCTAAAACATAACCATCTCAAGGAATTACAAAATGGGTTTTACTTTCATTTTATTACAATCCCAATAAGACAATTTCCCTCATTATGAATAGTTCGAAAGAAAATGCATAGAGTTTAAAATTCCATCATTTCAACCTTAACAAATTAGTTACAACCATTATGATCAAATAATCGTACTTAACCATTTTTTAATTTAAAAATATACCTAACCCTGATTAATTAAAATATACTTAGCCATTATTTGGTTTTAATACACTTAACCATCATTTATATATTTATATATATTCATCATTGGGTATCAAAGCAATATATATAAGATGTATGCATTAACAATGTCCTTTAGATGGAGCTAGGTCTATCCACTTCCCTCAAGCAAGTTTAATAATGATATCCTAACTGCTACAGACTATGACAAGGGTAGTCTTAACAAAACTCCTCCGAACATTAACAATCTAACAATATTGTTACTGGGCACATCTACCTTGCAGACCAGTTTTCAAAGGCAACAATGAACAGAGTTTTCACTTGTTTATTAAAAAAAAACATCCTATAAGGAATAAGCTTAACCGCATCTTTACTTGCTATGCCCTAGCTGTTTGTTTTTTGTTTTGATTAACTCATTTATGGAAGAGGAATGCCTTCTATTGTTTATTGCACTCGAAGCTGCTCTATTTTTTTTTTGTTGGTCTTTCTTCAATCTCATGTATTTTCATTTCCTATTGGTTTAATCTAAAATAAGTATTATGGTTCTCAGTAACTTCTTTTTTTTTAGCATGGAGTCACCCTTAGGTTTACTATGCCCGTCCTTTATTTTCTACTCGTTATTTCTAATTTGCCTGTGCTCTCTCTCTCTCACTACAGATCTATTAGTTTATTCTGTTTGCTGGGCCTTTACTAATTTCTTCCCTCCCTAATATATATGCAGGCTCTCAGTTTACACAGCTCTAGCACAAGGCTTCCTTCTTGCCTTTACTAAAGGGCATAGCAAGATAGAAATTTAAACTTATTAATAGGATAAAACAAATAAGAGGAATACCTTCCCACGTACATACGAGCAAGTTTTTCTTTGAAGACCAGAGAAACTCTGCATACAAAATCTGGCGAGCTCCGTTTGTCGAAGGGTGTAGTTTTTTTTGTGCTGCCTATATAGGAGTGCGTCATTTTTTTGGGGTCGAGCAAGGTTTAAGGCATCCACCTCTAAGTGCGGGCATACGTCCAACTAAACCGCATCTTTCTCCCCCCATTGTCAGCCCTTCCTCTGTTTGTTCTTTCTTTTCCCCTTCTAAACTGCGGTGCCTTTCTTCCTTCCAAAACAATAGATTACCTTGCAGTCCAAGAAAAATGGTGATATGACATTATCTATGCACCTTGATTGTGGATACAGTTTACACCAATCTCATGGTTGAGGCTGCCTACCTAGCAGATACCAGCGATTAAGCTTGGTAACATTTCGTAGGAGTCCACAACTTGAGTTCTTGCCTCTAGAAAAGTTGACAGTAACTTTTTTTTGTGCCTCTGATGGCCCCCGTAGGAAAGAAAAAAAAACATTCCAAAACAAAAGTGCTGCCCCTGTATTCCACGAAAAAAAAAAATTGGGGGCCCTCAAGGTCGACACCCCCCCCGTTCTCTTCTCCCCATGATCCACGGTCCCCTCATTTCCTTGAACCAAGCAAGGCCATTGAGACCATTCTGGTCATTTTCTCTCCCACCCATCTGTTTACTCATGCCTATGCACCTTTTTTTTCTGTATTCTTTATTTTTTTGTTACCCATTTATGAGGGCCAGTCCCCCCCACTAAACTCTCTTTTTTTCTCATGTCTAACTCCAAACCATGTTAAAAGAAAAAGAGCCCCGCTAAATGATATGATCCACCACTTAAGAAGAAGAACCACATAAAATGTAGAAATTAATATTTAATCAATTGCCTGAAAAATATAGGATTAGGGTGCTATATAAAAAAAATATAGAAGTTTGAAAAGATACTATGATATGATAGGAGAGATTTACGAATAAGAACTATCAAAACTAGCAAGGGGATTTATGTGATAATTATATAAATATAAATAAATAACACACGCACACAAATATATACCTATATAAATAAAATAATTTACTTATACTAAGGTATGCCATAGTATTTCAAAAGCACTATAGAAGAGACAACTGTCAAATAAAAATTTCTTAACAAGCAAGGTCGATAGTAAATTTTAGGTCTTCCCCCCAACAGATACAAAATTTTAAGAAGAAGCAGAAGAGAAGGATCCACTCACAATTACACTCAAGGTCTTGATTGGTTGCTCCGTAAGAAATGAGAGAGCCTAATCATACTATCAAAATTTGAAATAGAATTATAGTAATAATTATATATGTTTGTTCTTCATATAAATTAAACATACTAAAATATAATATCATATTATAGCTTACTACTTGAATATCATCCACTTCAGAGGTCAAACAATTCAATAACAATTTTACACCCCATTCAAACAAAGCAATATTTTAAGGATAGTCATATATTAAGGGCACCTATGAATTGATAACTGTCATATAGAGGATTGCTTGATAGACAAGATTGAATAACAAATTGAGCCCGATATGCTATTCATAGCCAAAATTTAACGAAATCGGAAATCTATAATCTAATTAACTTGATGTTCAATTACTACTTTGACCAATCCATTAATCTTGAAACTAACTTTTACTCCGAAAAGGTAATTCAAGAGGACAACCATTGAAATGAAAGGAATCCCTCTACCGAAATAGGTGCAGTATCTCAACTACTTAAAAAAAAACACAGAATAAATGCAAAGCACCGACCCACGATAGCTGTGAAGCTAAATTGCCTTCATATTGAAAGCAAGAAGGTTATATGCAAGCACACCACAGGCAACCCAAAGGAATAACAATAAGGTGAATGAACATTTTAGTCCACTAAAAATCACATAAGAACACAACACTTATTGGGTTTAAACACAACACACATACCCAACTTGACAAGGATTTCGATCAAGGTGAAAGGGAAACCACTAGGAACTAGCCCTTTGTTCACCAACAAACAGGATGAGTTAAGTGACTAACATACTGTATGAACACATTGTCTAAAACTTAGCCATTGGGCTAGGTAGGGTGAGATGACCTAGTGGTTCCATGTCTCCTCCTCCACATCCACCCATTGGTCATAGCCCGCCGAAACATATATCCTGTATACTTATAACCTGCACACTCAAGACAACTCATCAAATCCAAAAATGGAGATCATAGCTGAAGCAACATATAGTGGCTAATGAGAATGCATGATTCTAGCTAAGTACATTTCCATCACGCAATTATATCTTACAATAATAAACTCATTCTATATTCTAATCTAGAACTATACGATGAATAGGCACTTACCGGTGAGACAAGGGTAGGCACTACAAATAAACTCATTCTATATTCTAATCTAGAACTATACGATGAATAGGCACTTACCGGTGAGACAAGGGCAGGCACTACATCCTACCCACCTAGGAAATGACTTACTCCTGGAAGTCATCGAGAGCGGGATAGAAACATTTTCTTGAACTTCTTGCACCAAACAAGGTAAGTACGGAAGATAACATATGCAATAAAGAACTCTTCACAAGAACATAAAGCATGGTAACTAAATGTTATGAAGGCATAATTCTCTTCACAAAACACATTCTATGGATCAAACTCATCACATCAAACCTCAAGACCATTAATCATTTTGACACATGCATAGAGGAATTCATACATTCAACAATAGGTTTGTAGAGAAAACATCATTCATGCACAATTACATCAATGCAGAGGTTACACTAAACACACATCTTCATTCATCCACATTACAGGAATTAACTTCACAAGGCTAACATGAAGGCTTAGGTGGTGTCATAGTCTCCTCAAAGAATCAAGTAACTAATGACCAGTGTCGAGTAACCAAGGATCCAAGAACCAGGTGGAATGATGGTCTCAGGGTCACACACCTAGGGGCCTCGCCATACATTCCCAAAATGGCCTACCTCTTGTTTGTATAAGGGGTTTAGCCTCCAAGAGATAGCCAATCATAAGAACAAGATCACTAGGAAGGTAAGTGGATAATAACCAACCCATACTAGTCCACACCTACCCCCATCCTCATAAGTTTCCCGCGTCTGCTTCCTTATATACACTCTACTAGAGGTCGCTCCATCGACATGGCGAGAAGAACATCACAACATAAGACCAACATTTGCAAACAAAAAAATAATAATAATCTAGCTTAGCCACCACAAATAACAAATATACCAAAAGAAAGGAGTTTTAAATTCATTAATAATATAAATAAATGCACGCCATTCTAACAATAAGTCAACCATAACCACAAGTGTTACATGGAAAATGGAGAAATCAAAGATTTGTGGCTAAACTACTTTCAGACAAGATTAAATAACATGGTTAGTCCACACAAGCAAGAAACAAAAAGGTCATCAGAAAACCAAAAGAAAATTATTGTAATCCATGAAAGTGCACATCACATCACTACGTGACTAACATTAAGTCACCAATAAGGAAGGAGGGAAACATGGTCGCTACACATGTTATGCAAACACAACCAATGCAATAACATCCTGTAGATAAGTATTATTAATGCACCTTCACGTACTCTTACGTAGAATCGTGCCCTTCTCAAAGGTAACACGTCATTAGTATAGTACATCGTGCCCTTCTCAAAGGTACACGTCATCATAATGTAAATGTCTCTAGGATGCTATGCATCCACTCAAATAAGATACCAAGGGTAAGATTATATCTGCAGCAAGTAGCATGGCCTCGAGCAATTCACATGCCCATACCAAACCATAACCAAGATCCCAAGTCAAATGTCAATAGTACCATCAAGGAAATATAGCATGATAGGATAGCACGATGGGCCTCTCAAAGGTCTATTTATAAGGAGAAGTAGGGGGTACTCTGGCATAGGAAGGTATGGTTGGTTGGGTAATCCCAATCCAATGTCTCAACTTGTCACCATAGCTTCCTAAGTTCTTCCTCTCCACTACTTAACTCCACACATGGAAGGTCTCCAACTCCAAGATTGGACCTTACAGGGTATGCAAACAAGCAGCCACACAAGCATGAATCCACCATACTTGTAGTTATACACTCAACCCATGGATGGATACCTAGTATTGCATGCTCATGAGTACACAACACATGTGTGGGGTGATCACAACACATAGCAAGCACATTCATAACAGGTATTCACATCCAGAAGGTAACACATAACACAATTCTCCTTTAATGTTCATTACTAAGTGAAGAAGGACAACTTCCATACCCCAAAGTCACATAAAAATTACCATAAAGGTTCTCTAAGAAATTTACTCAAACATCAACTCAAATTAATCCATCTAGAGCATATTGGAATTCAACCCTGACTTCACATTGAGTGACAATGCAATACACCTTAAGTGAGTGTACCAACGTACTAGCATTTGTATACAAGGGTAATTAACTCAAAATAACATTATTTCAACTCGCAATATGGTCAACACATCACACATCATGGAGTTCTCTATAGCCCTTAACATACTATATGTATACCATGAACATTACATTAACCTATCTAACCACAAAGCTCATAAAATAGAGGTATGTCATAAAAAGAATTCAATTAAAAGCTTAAGTCCCTAATTTAGTATTTTACCAATTGATGTCAAGCATCTCTTTTACACAAGGTATACATAACATGGTTTCACATTCACACAAGGACAAAGTTATAAAACGCAAGATTTCCATTATGAAGTACTTTACAAAAAAAAAGTTGCCAAGCATACCAATGCATCATGAAAACAGTTTGAGAATATACGTTAATTCTTAACAATTTTCCATGCATAAAACTAATTTTCACCTCTTTCTTCCTTTGTATTTTTGCAAAGCACTCTAATTTATAATGTTAGATGAAGCCTTTGATGACTTTATCTCTATTGAATATTCCACTATGACTCCTAACTGTCATTCATTCAAAGATTAGTAATTGCAATTTATGTTCCAAGATCTCAAGAATAAGCTATGAAATAGAAGATAGTGGTCAACCCATGTATCAATCTGATTCAAACACAAACAAAACCAGTGCTTATTGTAAGAGGTTTTCTGACTTCTTCTTGACCGCTTGATTGCATCTATAAATATGCTAAACAAATAACAAGTTAGAATCAACCATATCAAGATGGATCAGAACACTCCAATCACAATATGGTTTCTCATATACAATACACATAATAATAAACAAATTAAATAATAAATAAAACATTCTAGTATATTTACCAACTTCTTTTAAGCTATGGTTCGTCAACCACATCATCTAATGCATAAAGTTGGTCAAGATTATGATCTTTTTGAATAGCTCCACGCTACTCCCATGAAGATCTCTTTAGGAACTCATATAGACATCACTTCATACCACATAATGGACCAAGAAGCTTTATAAAAGGTGATTGTACTACCTACCATTAAGCCTAATGGTGTAGCGGCTTTATTAGATTATATGCATGTGACAAAAAAATCTATATTATTTTTTGACATCATGAGTTACCATCAATGGAAGTTTAGAATTATGATTGCAAATTGGGTGAGGCTCCTTGAAGGGTTATTTGACCTTGACATTTGTTCACAACATAGTCAGATGTTTGTGGTATAATGATGATGGTGGAAATTTGAGAATGGCATTCTTCAATATAACCTATAATGGAGTCATAGGAAGTAGAGGCATTAGCATTATTTTTTCTTATTGGAGCTATTAATTTTATTGTTAGTTTGACCACAGGATAGAAAGGCATCTTGATATATACCTTAATCTGCATTGGTTGTCTTTTGAGGGTGTCCTTTTATCATAATCTCTCCTTGGTCTATGAGGTCTTTGATGCAATTTTTGAGCTGGATATATTTTGATGCTTTTTGTCCATTTACCCTATGATACTCAGAATGTTCATTCTCATTGAACTGTGAAGTTTTAACTTGATTTTAATCATGTTGTCATAAATTTGTTAGCTTGATGAGATTTGATTGCACCAATTTGCATAATGAGGATTCAGTGGGTTCACCTAAGGGAGTGAATCTTCCTCTAGGTGTAGATGTTTGTTTAGATGTTCCCTTAGGGATGGCAATTGTTATCACATGAAATTGCACCCTGCTTGAAGCCTATTCAAGAATTTCAATAACACAATGGGACTGATCTCCAGGTGTGGAACCTTACAAATGAGATCAGACCTCTAGAGAAGGATGGTTCCTCTTTCTAAACTTAAGGTTTAGAGTAGTTGACTAAACTATGCTAATGATCAACAAAGAAAAGGGAGAGAAGGAACTAAAAATAAAAGGGAGGTGATGGACCAAGATTTAGTATGTTTACCTAGAATGACATAACACAACAATGACCTCAAATACTAAAAGAAACTTACACAGACGTATAGCTTTAACAAAGGTTCAAATTAGAAATATACAACTATAGGAGGAATCATTTTATTCATAGAATAAGCTTACAGGTTTTAAGTAAACATAGAGAAAAGGCATAAGAGAAGGAAAATATCAGTGATTGTATTGATCATGAAGGCTAAATAGTCATTACAAATGGAAGATAACTTCTTACAGAAGAGTAGACACAAAATAACCATCTACATTTATTGGTTAACAATCAACTAGAGACAACAAAGGCTCAGAAAATGAGGACACTATATCACATCTAGTTGATTCTATAGGTGTGCTACAAGGTCTAAGAATAACAAATAATCTACCTAGAATAATGGCACATAAGAATAACTAATATAATTACATCTTTTTTACATGCATATATATTTTTACAAATCACACTATAGCAGCCATGGATGTGGAATTAGAAGTTAACAAGGAAGGAGCGACACCCATTCTATAATAAATCCATTATGTGTCCTTGGTGCCCACATGGCTCTACCCATGAAATCCACTAAAACAGGAGGTCCACCCGTGCCATGAGTACAAGAAATTAAATGCAAAGGGACTACAATAGCATGGGGAAGTGAAGAATCTATTTTCTACAAGAAATTATGCTCTAAAGAAGCAATAATGGTGACTAGAAGGGTCGCTGAGTAGTCCAATCATGTTTTGAATAGTAGAAAATGCCCTTGGAAGGTAAAAAGGTCAGGCTATGACATATCAGACTTCCTTTGAGTAGTCTTCCATCGATCGAGCTTAGTAAAGGTGAAGGAGGAAACCCCAGCCTCCAAAGTCTAAGAAAAGGGAAATCATTAGGCTTCAGGGGTCAGACCTTCACCACTACATTATTATATTCAAGGATAAAGAGCCTGACCTCTGCCTCTACAATACTTAGTCAATTTTATGACATTACCAAAGATTAAGCCTTAGGCCTTTAGACTTATGCCTTCCTATAGGAGGAGGAAGAGAGAAAGTCTAAGCCCTACATGTTTGAAGACTTAGCCACTTTACAAAGGTTTGACAAAGTTTAGGGTTTGGGCCTTCAGCCTTCCTCCTTCTAATGAAAGGAAGAGAAAAGAAGAAAAGAATGAAGTCCAATTCCCTAAAATACTTAGTAATATTTCAAGGAAAAGAAGTAGAACTCAGACCTCGAGCCTTCCTCCTTACACCTTTTTGTGAAGAAGACAGAAGGCGAGAAGCCTAAAATCTGACCTCTGACATATATAGTGATTTTACTTGTCAGTCTTCGACAAGCAGACCTACATGCTTTGACCTTCCAAAGGAGAATGTGGAGGATAGAACCTCCAACCTTTGAAGCCTTAAACACTTAGAATTTATTTTGTAAATGGACAAAATAAAGTTTGGTGCTAATTAGGATGCTAGGACAAAGGGGAGAACTCTAAACTCCCAAACTTGGAAAAGTTTTAAAAAAGGAAAACTTAGGATTTTTGGGACTTAGCCATTTTGGGTGGTTTTCTCTTGCATTCCAAAGGGTGGTAATACAAAGATCTTATGGAGCTTTATGCTATTTGGCTAAAAAGAAAAATAAGATTACAATAATGGTGTTATTTGTGGGTTGTAGGAATGAAGGTATGGTAGCTTGCATGTTTTGAATGTGTTTTACATCGATTATGTTGGGTCCCAAAATACGTACAACCCAAAATTATAAAACATCACTAAATCACCTAGTCTAGGGATGTCATCAGGGTGATTTGAAAGAGATTTGTCAACATGTTTAGGGTGATTTTGGCAAATAAAGAGGAGTGGGTAGACTACTCTACACTTTGACCTCAACTCAGACTTTGGAGGGATATTCCAAGGGGTATACCTTAAAATATATTGACCTCAAATCAGATGAACAACTTAAAATAATTGAGAAACCAAATCCAAATCATCTTCTTGGCCTAAAATTTGTCAATAAACCAAGAACAACTGGTTGTTACAAAACCCCCATATAATTGATGAAAAGAATCCTACAAAATTAGGATGCATATGGAATTTTACTACTGTGTTTAAAGATAAATATATTAGTTTCTTTTGAAAGCTTGTGTAATCACAAGTTTCTCAGACCGGTGCCTATTTGTGCTGCTATAGAGTCTCAAGTTCACCAAAAGAACACAACTATAGGGAAATGTATGGTTGCCTATTTGAAAATTCAAATGCATGAAAATCAATATCAAATCACTGATAATACTTAATAATCCAACACCACACAATTTTCTTCCTTATGTAATACTAAAATGGTCATTCATAGAGCCTAGAAATGAATTAGGAACTATCACATTCATTCAAATTAGAGTTGACATTGATACCACTAAATGTGGCAAGAGAAAACTATAAATATGATTAATGTTTCCTAAGAAGAACACCTACGGTGGTAGAGAAAAACAATCATGCAATACAAAGATTACAGAATATTTAACATCAGTTGCTTCCTAAAGAACAAAAACTACAAAATGATCTTTTCTTTCCTCCCTTTGGATATCTAAACCAACTGAGAGAAAATAAATGCCTATTTGAACAAAACATAATGCATATATAGAAATTTATCTCACTACACACTTCAAATCATTGCATTTAGTCATCGAGTACACTCATGCTTTATTAAAATTGGCCCATGGACCTGTCAGAAAATCTGTAAGATTGGGAGGAAAGCCCATTCCCTGACAACTCTAAAATTGGTAGAAGAATATTTCCCACACTCTTTGGGTACCTAGAGAATTAAAGAGGGAAGGATGAATTTATGTTCTGGTACCTAAAAATCTATTTAATCTATTTTTTGTTTCATTTGTGTACTAGTGCATTGAAAATTTTCAATGTGTCAACCATCTGCATAATCTTGGCCTACAACACATAAATTCTAAGTACAAACCTACAAGTTTCATCCCACAATTATGGTGCAAATTTCACTTGCAGGCCCACCTTGAATCTAGCCATATGAAAAGAATTAAAAATTGTCTGATCATCTTTATTTTTTACCTCTACAACAAACATGGTCGGCAAGCAACTTAGTCAACAAACTCTCAATTTCACAAACTATCAATTTCTTTGATAGGGCTCTTACCTTTCCATGAACCTTGGAAAAGTCCTCCCTTTTTTTCTTTCTCCACTTAGTCTTCTTTCTCATCCCCCTTTTGCCTTATCGACAAATCTTCTAGTCAAGGCAAAGCATCCAACTCTTGTACATTTCCCTCCATTGTACTTTTCTTTACTATCAACAAATTTTCTCCATCACTAACTAGGTAAATGCAAGAAGTTGGGTCCACGAAGAGGGGAAGTTTCAGCTAAAAAAATCTCGCAAGAAACATGTATGCTTTATTGAAAAAACATGTATGCACTTAGTTATAGGTACCTGAGCCTAAAACACATACATATTATAAAATGCCTATGCCTCATATAACAAGAAATGTATACACATTATAAAATGCATATGCATTATAAAATGTGTATGCATTATAATGCATACACATTATAACGTGTACATATTTTATAACACATATGTGTTTCTTAAAGGTATTCAAATGGGAAAATACATAACACATATGCATTATATAATGCATACGTGTTTAGTTTTAGGAATGTGTGCATTTTATAACACATACGTGTTTTTCAAATTTTGAGGCTTGGGAAATGCTTGGCATCCTAACCCTTAGCCTTTGACTTGCAACTAAAAAACTAAGGTAGGTTCAACAGAAATGTCCATCTTTGGGAATATAAATGATGGACTCTTTTTTGAATTATTCTATGAAATTAAAACCCATTATAGAACATGATTTCTAGTTTCCAAATATATAATTTTTGTTTGGATTGGATTATGTTTTCTATTTTTTTATTAATTTCTAAGTAAACTGGTCCATAAACTTGAAATATTAGTTTTTTTAAATTTTTTAATAACTTTTTTTTGGTTTATTTTTTTGGCAAAAAAAATTATATGACATCAATCTTTAGACAATTCACTACACAATGAAAAAAAAAATCAAAAAATGTTAAGTTTAGGTCCAATTATGATGTCCATACACATTGATTTTTAAAAACAACAATTTGGGCCAATAAAAAATTTAAGAAAAACAAATATTCACAAAAAAATTACAAAAAAATATCCTCATCAATATTCATGTTGTTAGATATCTTTTCCCAAAAGGAATTAGAAAAATACTTTTACTTAGGTCAAAAAGTGGCGTCTGTACACGTGCATGGTATGGTAAAAAAATGACTTAAAATGTGGTTTTTATACATGCCTATCCAAATTTAATTTATGTCATCTGGGTATTTGAATACATTACATATTTGGAAACTAGATTCAAAATACTAGATTTATTATTTCTAAATTTTTCCAAGATTCATTATTTAAGTGCTTCAAATTTTCAGTCCAAGTGTGACAAATTTTGAAAAAGAGCAAAAACACTTCCACATTTTGAGCTTTTTGTGGACCCAACTTCTTGCATCATCCCAACCTTCTCTTCTTTTGCTTACTACTTATCTTTTTTGTTCATTCACTTCACTAATCTTTCTTTTTTTCTTTTGTTAGTGAATTTTCCCTGCAGTGAATTAGGTTATCAATGAACCTAATAGTTTGTGAACCGCTTAATTCTCTGATGAAGACCCCTACCTTATCCTTTTTCTTTGTCTTTGTTCCCTATTAACAAAATCCTCTGATGGTGAACCTTTATTTACTTACTATTTTTCATTTATCTTAGCCATATCTCCTTTGTCAGTGAAATGTCTCCCCGACGAACCTAACAACTAGCAAACCATATAGTTCACAAAATCTTTTGCCAACAAATACATTACCCTTCCTTTATCCTTAGTACTTCTACCTCCTTAGAAAAAATTTCCATTTGCCTTATAAAAATTTCTACTTCCCCCTTGGTCTTCCTGTTGTCAGTGAAGTTGTCATTAGCAAAACTTCATGTTGGTGAATCCTTTGGTTTGCTTATCTAAAAATTTCACCAACAAAGGCTGACCTTTTCCTTTTTCTCTATCCTTCACCTCTTCCTTCACCTCTTTTTCTACCTCATCAACAAATTGTTAAAAATGTGAACCTGCGAACCTCATTGGCAAAATCGTTAGTTCGTAAACTTGCCAATTTTCTCACAAAGGCCTCAAATGAACCAATTTTTTGAAGGGAAGAAAATCCATTGATTTGGGGGATTTAAATTATAAATTTTCTTTAAGGAAACCAATGGAACATATCTCAAATTTGTTATAAATAATGGGCTTAAACTGCAAAGGTAAAAGGTGGGAAATTTAATGGATTTGGGGCAAAATATGAAGGTTTGGGAGCTAAATTTTTGAGGTCCCAATAGGCTACACCATCATTCACAATGTTTTTATTCTTCACCCAAAAATGAGGTTTGTTATTATTTTGGTTGTTGTTGTTGCCTTTATTGTCTTTGTAACTCTTGACTAAATGTTTAGCTATGAGGGCTTTCTCAATAATGACACCTCTATCTATGATTTCATCAAATGTATTCACACATTGAATTTGCAAATGAAAACAATTCTCTTGATTTAAGTTATGAACAAATATATTTACATGTTCTTTCTTAGGGATGGGATAAGAGAATTTACTAGCAAGATTCCTCCAACTTTGAAGGAAGGTAGCAAAAGATTCTCCATTCCTTTTCTTGGTGTTGCAAAGGTTTGTCATAGATACCTCATGTTCGATGTTATAGGAAAAGTGTGTAATGAATTTCTTAGCAAGTTCTTGAAATGTCTGAATGCCATGAGGTGAATGGGAGAACCATTTGATAGCCTAGCCTCCTAGACTATGGGGAAAGAGTCATTTGAGATAGGTATCATTATAAGCGACTTCTATACATGCTGTGTAAACTCTTTTAGATGGTCCCTATGATCACCTTTACCTTTATATTTATCAAACTTAGGTATATCAAAGCTATGTTTCAAGGGGATCATAATTGCGTATCTATCAAAAGGATAGGATCATAGCCTTAGGGAGCCTCTCAACCCAATAAACAATTTATCTTGTGGCAAAGAAGTCGACCATAGTTCCTCCCTGCTTAAGGATATAAAGTCCCCAATTCAAGAGGTTTTGAAGGCTCCCTTGAGAGGAAGCGAGAAATCAAAGGAGACTCATGAAGAGGAGGGTGATAAGGAAAATGAGTGGAGAATTATGACTAGGAATGGTGAAAAAAGAAAATTTGCCCTTGTGATGGATGCAAGGGGCCGATAGTAAGGTGAAGGAAGACAAATGCTAGCAAGGCCAAGCTCAATGATATGGTGGATATTGATAAACGTACCTAATATACCCTTCATAAGTTTATCAAATAGGGAGGAGAGCACCTCCACGATAAAGGATGCAAATGAAGATTGTGATTTGGAATGTACGTGGCCTAAATGGCCAAGAGAAGCATCGCTTTGTGAAGTGGCTTATTGAAGTTGAGTCCCTTGATATTTATCTTTTGTAAGAAACCGAATTAGACATAGGATCTATGAACAAAAGTTTTTCAGCATGTTGTGGAGGGTTGGAGAAGTTTTTGCAGTAGGGGTGATAGGGATGGCTAGTGGTTTAGCCATTATTTAGAATAAGCTCAATTTAAAGGGTGATCCTCTCCTTAGTTCAGAGACAATGTTATCAGTCAAGATGAGATATTTTCAAGGAGAGGGAAGTTTTCTAATATCTAATGTTCATGGCCCTAATTTGGAAAGGCATAGATTAGTATGTTGGAGGGAATTAGTGGAATTCAGGAAGGCTTTTTCAGAAGAAAGATTGATTTTTTGGAGGGAACTTCAATGCGACCTTGATTCTTGAAGAGAAGAAAGGTTGTAGGGATTTGGGGAGCCTTGGTTAGGAAGGTTCAAAAAAATGTGTGAGGAGCTTTCTCTAGTAGATTTAGCCCCGAGGAATGGGTGGTTTACTTGGTTCAATAGGCATATAGAGGAGGACAATATTTTATGCAGGGTAGATAGATTTTTGGTAAACTTAGAATGCCTCCTATCTCTAATTCAATTTGTTTATGAAGTAACTAAGTTTTGAGGGTCAAATCATTGGCCCATTAGTCTTTATTGGTCCTATGGGAAAAAACCTAGAAGGTCACCTCTCAAGATGGAAGCTTTTTGGTATGAGCACCCAGAATTTCTAAAAGAATTGGTGTTGGGAAAATAATTTAAAGGCAATCACATATTTGTTCTACTCAAGAAACTAGAAGAAACCAAGAAAGCTGCAAGAGAATGGAATAGGCAAGTAATGGGAAATTTATTTCTAGCCAAGACTAGGGTGGAATAGGAAATTGCATTAGTTTAAAGAAAATTAGTTGAATCTGGCATGTCAAAGGATTTTAGGGAAAGGGAGAGGAATTTGTTGGAGGAGAAAAATCACCTTCTAAGAATGGAGGAGATCTTCTAGCTACAAAAACCCAGAGTCAAGTGGTTAAGAGAAGGGGATAGAAATACAAAATTTTTCCTGATATCTACAAACATTAGGAGGAATACAAATAGAATTCTGAATGTTTAGCCCCTGGGAGGATCTATATTGGATGATATCAAAGCCATTAGGGAGGAAGGGGTTAGATATTTCAGGGAATTTTTTGGAGTTTCAGTAGTTAGAGATGATGATGCACAATCAGAACTTTTAAGGATTTTCCTGAAATTGATGGATGATAGTAAAAATACTAGCTTAATGGCTCCTTTCTCTAAGGAAGAGATACAAAAAGCAACCTTCTCTCTAGGTCTACTCAAGGCTCCTAGCCCAGATGGATTCTACGTTGGATTTTTTCAAAAATTTTGAAATGTTTTGGGAAAAAAAGTTTGGTTGGTAGCAGAAAAGTGTAGGAGTACAAGATTTATGATGAAGGCTTGGAACTTGACTTATCTGGCTCTTATCCCTAAAGCTAGAAATCCAAAGTACTTTTATTAATTTTGACCAATTCCTTTATGTAATACTATTTATAAAATAGTAATGAAAGCCATGGAAACTAGATTCAAAAGATTTCTGAAAGAAGTGATCGGTGATGAAGAGAGTGGTTTCTAAAGAACAGATAGATTTTGGATACCAGTGTCTTGTTGGCTCATGAAATGATTCGCTCAATCAAGAATAAGGGAAAGGAAGGGATGATGGTGAAACTTGATATGAATAAAGCCTATGATCAAGTATATTAGGCCTTTCTGATGGATGTAATGAGAAGAATGGGCTTTTGCAAATAATGTTGTGAATGGAATTTTACCTATATTTCCTTTGTCTCATATGCAGTCTTGATTAACATAGCTGCAACAGATTTCTTTCCTACAAAAAGGGGGCTCAAACAAGAGGATCCCTGATCACCTTTTCTTTTCTTGATAGTTGTGGAGGCTTTGGGTCATATGATTAAGGTGGCTTCAAGGGAAAATATAATCAAGGGATTGTAGGTCTCTGAAGGATACCCCAATATCATGTATCTTAAGTTCATAGATGATAATCTGCTATTTGGGGAAGCTACTACTAGAGAAGCAATGGAGATTAAGAGAGTTATTCTTATCTATGAGTTGGCTTTAGGACAGAAGGTCAATTTAGGCAAATCTCAAATCTTTTTTATTAGGGAATTTTGTACGGAAGCTTTGAATGTCAATAGATTTTGGGAGTTGAGGTTGGTTCCATGCTTAGCAGTTATTTTTGAATGCCTTAAGTTGATAAAAGAGTTTCTGATTAGGACTAGAGAAAGGTAGTGGATAGTATGCAAAGCAAGTTGGCATCTTGGAAATGAAAGTGGTTATCTCTGGTGAGTAGAATTACCCTGATCAAAGCCTCTTTAGTAACAATTCCAGTTTATACTATTTAGTGTTTCAAATCACAAGCAAGGTGGCTCAGTCTCTTGAGAAATTTTAGAGAACTTTCCATTGGAGGGGGATGGAGGATTCCTTCAAATATACCTTGGTTAAGTGGGAGGAGGTATGCCAACCTAAAAAGAATGTGGGTTTGGGACTCATAAATATGAAATCAGTCAACATAGCTCTTGGAGCCAAGTTAGTCTGGAGAATTTTTTAAGAAAGAGGTAGAGTATGGAGTAAGGTTATCTAGGTTAAATATATTTAGAATGACATTGGCAACCTTTTCAAGTAGAATATCTCTCTTCCGAAAGGTTCAAGTGTCTAGAGCTTTCTAAAATCTTGCATTGATTTGTTGAGACCTAGTTTAGTGTGGAGAATTGGATCAGGTTAGTGTGGAGAATAGGATTAGGTGACAAGATAAGGTTTTGGAGGGACCCTTGGTTGGTGGATAAAACCTTATTAGATGGGGATCATTTTAAAACTTTGGGAGATCCTCTAGAATCCCAAATTGGACCTCACATTTGAAATTATTTAGAATAGAGCGAAGGAGTTAGGAAATGGATCTCATAGGTCAATTGTGATGTTGTTTTTGAGCCGATTTGGAAAGAACCCAAAGTGAGATTGAATAAAATCCCTTTGGTTGAAGAAGAGGATAGGCTTTTGTCAGTTGGTAATGCTACACAATGTCTATGAGAAACTTTTCAATAGATATCTAGTGGCTCATTGTAGTTTTATGGCAAAAATCTAGAATCATCATGGCCTTCAAAAAGCCAATGCCTTTCTGTGAATCGCTAGTAAGGGGAGGGCACTGAATTGGGATAGATTAACCAATTTGGACAAACATGGTCCTTCCCATTATGTGATGTGTAAATAGGATCAAGAAAAAAATGCTCATTTATTCCTCCATTACAACTTTACCTGACAGTTGTGGAGTCTCCTCTTTCTTAGATGGGAGTATAATTGGGTCATACCCAAGAATATGGTGGGTGTGCTTGAGGAATGGAGATGCAAATGTAAGAGTCCTAGCCTAAAGCTTATCTAGGAGATTGTCCTAGCTCTTTTGGTCTATAATATCTAGGTGGAATGTAATAGGAGGTTGTTTCTTTTAAGGAAAGATCCCTCGATCTGGGTTGGGATGGGGTTGATGCTACAATGGGAGAGATAGGGTCTTAGTCTTGGTGGGCTAATACTTGGCCTCATTTTATATGGTTGGGGATCACAAGTCAAGGAGATTCGGGTCAGGTCAAGGAGGAGGTTAAGTGGGATCCATCGGAGGTGGGATGGGTGAAATTAAATTTTGATGGAGTTACAAGAGGAAACCCTAGAAAGATAGATGGAGGGGGGATTTTTAGGGACCACAGAGGTTAACATCTTAGCTTCTATACTATGGATGTAGATATTGACTCAAACAATTTAGAATAAGCCAAAGCACTTTGGAAAGGTTTGGAAGTTGCAAGGTAGATGGCTGGGGAGAAACTTTCAGTTGAGGGGAACTCCAGGATTGTTGTTGACCTGGTTAGGGGAGGTCTGGCAAGGAATTGGCACCTCATTTAGGTCACTAAAAATATAATTAGTATGGCTAGTTCATTTAGTAGTTTATCTATCACACATATCAAAAGAAAAGGCAATAGGGTTGCCAATTTAGGTAGATAATTATGGCATTAAGATGGCTTCTAGAGGATCTTGATTAGGTTGGGAATGTAGTGAGGTGGTGCCCCAAGAATTGGTGACCATTTTACAAGAGGATATCAAGGCTTATCCCCCAATAATGGGTTGACACATTAACCTAGAGTCATGATGAGAATTTGAGGCCTTCATGGCTCAAGTGTGTGAAGGGACCTAGGACAGACAATGATGCAATCAACATTGATGAGGCGGCAGGTGTATAGAGGTTGGTAATTCCCTCTTTTAATGAGTCTTTCCTCTTCTTTTTCTCAAACATTCTCTATTTTCTTCTTTGCATTTGTCTTTGTGGATTGGTGCTATGGAGAGTGGAGAAGGTGAAGATGCCAAGGGTAAGTACCCTTTCAGTGTTCTCCAGAGAAGGCAAATTCCCAAAGCTAGGTCAAGTTGTAGTATAGGAGGAAGAATGAAACAAAATTATACACCCCAAAAGAGATTGAAAAAGATTTTGGTGGAGGAGGCCATGGACCTACCTTCATTAAGGACCTGGAGAAAGAAAGTAAGAATCATATCCTTAAGGAGTGGCTGGTTAGGTTCTTGAAGGTTGCAAAACAGGTAGATGGGAAGGAAGGTGTTAATGTTAGATAGGCAATGTTTAGTCTGTTAATAGACTCTAGGACCTTGAGAGGATGATGGAACATTTTTAGGGTAGCCTAGTCTGTGGTAGTGGCTATGCTCCTTTCTATTGTAGCAGCTTCAATCCTCACACATGATGATATGATTGAAAATGTGGGTCAATGTACAGAGTTTCATGAATCTGAGATGGGGCATATGCATGATATACTGCTGGGAGTCTTGGACACATCAAAGATGGTTGAGGAGATAGCTAGGAAGATAAATGTTGCTTTCCCAACTCCAGAGCATCCCTTGTACATCTGTGCCTATGACAAGGAGGGAGTGGTAATTCTAGATGGAAAATAAGTTGAGTCAGTATGTTTCTATGTCTATGTTTTTGGTGTTAGTTGTATGTTAAGATATTGTTCTTAGGGAGGGTCCACTATAATTTCCTCCCCTATATAGTAGACATTTTCTTGTTTCATCATACTGTTGATAAAAACTCTATGGGTTCATCCCCTATTTTGATGGGTCCTTGGTCCCAAACATGGGTATACTTTATCAAAAAACTATCATGAGAAATTAAATTCCTAAGAAAACCTAGAGCTTTTGTTTGTTCAATCATCTAGAGTATTTCTTCCTTAGCATCTTCTAGTTTAGTTATCTTTTCTTCAAGATAGGGTGTATAACCTTGTTGCATTAAGAATTTCCATGCATTTTGTTTCCATGTTGTAGTTATGTGGTGTTAGCAATGGAAACAACATTAACCATATGTGAAAGGAAGGGAAAGCATGAGAAAAAAGAGATGCACAAGCACAATCATGCCAAAAAGACCTCCCTGAATTACTCAATCAAATATCCCACCCCAAGAAATATGATTTGGCACTTTATAAGTAGTTTGGTTATAATTTCCACTAGCAATAGAATGCTAAGTGGACTTGACTTCAATATTTTTACAAATCCTCAAAACAAGCATATATTGATAATAAAATTTAGAAACAATACCAAGTAAAATAATTAGTAGCATTGCAAAGTACATGAAAAAAAAATTATGCTTTCAAAAAAAGTAGTGCCTCAATCCAAGGTCGTATGCAAAAGTTATGCACTATCTATATAGAGATTTTCTCACTTTCCAACAGCCCATGTTAAAAATTCAAGATAATAAAACTTTCTAATAGTCTCTATTTAAACATGATGGCTATATTTAAGCTATGCCTCTACCCATACATGATACGATTAGCAAGATTAAAGATGAAAATGAAAGCTTAGCATTGATGATAAAAAATACACTCTAAGAAATATAATTGTGTAAATTTAATTACGCTGAGAGGCATTCTATAGTGATGTTAATGTATAGAGTGTCATGTTTTTTATTATGGTATGTTGCAAACAAGGGTGCATATCCCTATACAAAACAACCCAAAAGGCAAAGCGAAAGCCTCACACAAGCCACAAATAATGCATTAACAACAGACAAATAGTAAAACCCAATAGGTTAAGCTACAGAAAAATGACAAGGCTATAAGGAGTAATAGAATAAACAATTGCAAAACCTGACCTAACAAGTCATACACCCTTGGCTCAAGTGTGGGATTGAGAAATGTGCTTAGGAAGACCTCACTTCCTCCTTTGGAAAATAGTCCAAAAAATGTCATTATCTCCATCCATAGAAATAGGAGATGTAGGAGGTGAAATTCTCACCAAATCATTAGAAGGAGGTAGAGCTTGGGTAGAGGACACAACATCACTAGCCCCAGTAACAAACTACACATGTACAACAATAGTTTGAGTCACAACAACATCAGTAGATGAGATCCCTGCAGTAGTCCTAGAAGCAATAGAAACAACAAGGGAGGTCCTTACTACAATCCTAGCAGTAGAAAAACCATGCAAATAAGATGACACTATTACAGTAATAGCAGGGGAGATCCTAGTAGTAGTCCCAACAACAACAATAGTAGGGGAGGTCCCTACAGTAGACCCAAAATCAACACCAATAGTAGGGGAGGTCCCTACAATAGTCCCAATAATAGAAGAGTCATGCAATGGGGGAAGGGAATCCTTCCTAACATTAGAAGGAGGCTCAGAAGCTTTTGAGATAGAATCATCATCAACAACATCTACCTAAGGTGTTCTTATAGAGCATCCTTCCACCAAGCTGAAGAATGAAAGACCTTCAAGCAAGGGGATTCAGATGCCAAATGACCTATATTAAAGTACCTCTGACAAAAAAATGGGATATCTTCACAATCCAAGGGTTAACACCTATTGGTATATAGAGCCTAATCAGACTAGGAGGTTAAATTTACCCCTTTTATTAGTGTAGTTTCCCCCCAAAATATTTTTCTATTGGCTACCATAAAGAAAACCCTATTTTGTAACTGACATAAGGCTTTATAAAAGTGGCTAAGGGTTAGGGTTTCCATTGATATATTGTAGCATTTGCAACAGTATTAGTTGCATGGTTTAATGGTTGTAATTGGTTTGATTTACTAGATAATAATATTGGACTCTCTATTGGTGGATGTAGCCTGAATTTGGTTGAACCACATTAAAACTTGTCTCTTGATGTTATTATTTCTATGTATTTTCATTCCTCTATTTAATATTTATTTGCATTTAATTGATATCTTTTATAGACTAACCCTAACAAGTGGTATCAGAGTGGGTTGTCTTTGATTATCATCTATAAGAAGGTCTCATGGTTGAGTGGGAGTCTCACAGTTAAGTGGGAGCAATGGAGGACAAGGGTAAATAGAAGGCAAATAAATTCAATGGGTAGAACTATAAGTTATGGAAGATGTAGATGGAGGATTATCTCTATCAAAAGGATTTATGGAGGCCATTGGAAGGAATATCCAAGAAACTGACAGGAATGATGGTTGAGGATTGGGAACGTCTAGACAGAAAGGCACTAGCAACCTTTTAGTTGTTTTTGGTACCAATTGTGGTATTAAATATAATAGAAGCGAAGAAAAAAAAGTGAAATGATGAAAGCTTTGGCTAAATTATATGAAAAACCCTCATCCTCAAATAAGGTATTTCGTATGAAGCATTTGTTTAATCTAAAAATGATTGAAGGTGAATCTATGACAAATCATTTAAATGAGATTAATACAATTATTAGTCAATTCACTTCTATAAAAGTGAAATTTGTGGTAGAGATGAGGGCTCTTTTGGTTTTATGTTCTTTCCAGAAAGATGGAATAACTTGGTAATGGTTGTAAGTAACTCTATCTCTAGTTCAAACACTTTGAAATTTGATGATGTTGTTGGTGTTATTCTTAGAGAGGAATGCGATGGAAAAATTTAGGAGGGCCCACATCATGTAGTGTTTTGAATGCAGAAAGTAGGAGCAGACCAAAGGAGAGAGGGAAAAGTTTTTGAGGTCATGGGAAGTCACGAGGAAAATCAAAGGACAAGAGGTTCAAATCTAGAGGATAGAAGGATTGCTGGTACTATGGGAAACTAGGTCATCTAAAAAAAGATTGTTGGTATCAAAAGAATAAAGAATGAGACAAACAAGAAGGCAATAAGGAGGAAAATGTGTTAAGTAATAAATATGAAGATGATGCTTTGATTCTTTCCCAAGATAATGCTCATGATTCATGGGTTTTAAATTTAGGGGACTAATTCGATGCTATGTCCCATAGAAGTTATTTTCTTGATTATGTCCAAGGGGATTTTGGACTAGTTTATTTGGGAGATAATGAACCTTGTCAGATTGTTTGAAAGGGAAGAATCAAGATTAAGTTGTAGAATGGAAATCATTGGTTACTACAAGAGGTAAGGCATGTTCTAAGGCTGAATATGAATTTAATTTCAGTAGGGCAGCTAGCTGATGAAGGTTGCATAGTTAGTTTCAGTAATAAAAATTTGAAGGTTTCAAGAGGTGACTTAATAGTAGAAAAAGGTGTGAAAGTAGGCACCTTATATCTTTGTACATGACATACTATTCCTTATACTTTAGTTGTTGCAGAGAAAAATCAAATAGGTTCAAGAATAATTGCTACAGGTTCACAGGAAGAGACTGAAATAATTGATGTAGGTTCTGAGACAACTCTGTGGCATAATAGACTTAAGTATATGAGTGAAAAAGGTATGAAGGTAATTCATTCTAAGAAAGTTTAACCAAGTCTGAAATGCATTAATATGGATTTATGTGAAAGTTGTGTGTATGGCAAACAAAAAAGAGTTATTTTTCTCAAGGATGGGAAGCAAAAGAAAGATAAAAATTTGGAGCTTGTGCATACAGATGTATGCAGACCAGATCAGGAATCTTCTCTTGGTGGCTCTCGGTATTATGTTACATTCATAGATAATGCAACTAGGATGGTTTGGATTTATTTCCTCAGAAAGAATTTGATATATTTGAAACATTTAAGAACTGGAGAAGCTTGGTTGAGAATGAGACAAGTAAAAGATTAAAATGTTTCAAATCTAATAATGGTGGTGAGTATTGTAGTAAAGAATTTGAGGATTATTGTTCCTTTAATGGAACCCGTAGGTAGAAAATGGTTCAAGGGACTCCACATGAAAATAGAGTGGCTAAACACATGAATAGGACAATAATGGAGCATGCAAGGACCATGAGATTGCATGTTGGGCTACCTTAAAAAATGTAGGAAGAGGTTGTCAATACTGTTATATATTTAATTAATAGAGGTCCTTTAGTTCCTTTGGGATGTGGTATTCCAGAGGAAGCATGGACAGGTAAAAAGGCGAGTTATTCTTTTCTCAAAACCTTTGGATATGAAGTATTTGCACATATAGATTCTGAAAATAGAACCAAGATGGATGCAAATTTTTTTTAAAAAGTACCTTCATTGGATATGGCATTGATGAATTTGTTTATAGGCTTTGGGATTTTAAAAATCAGAAAATTGTGAGAAGCATGGATGTTGTATTCAATGAGAAGGTGATGTACAAAGATCAGTTGCAGTAGCATGAGAAGAAAGAAAATGATTATGTGGTGCTAGATGATACTCCAAATAGTGATGTTCTAGTGGTCCCTCATGATTCACAATAATAACAAGAAATACCACAATCTCTATTGAATGTTAGATTGTCAATAAGCCTATGTAGACCTCTTGAAAGGTTTCCTCCCTCTTTGTATTTTATTTTGTTAACAAATGCTAGTGAATTGGAAGGGTATGATGAAGCTATGTAGCTGGATACAAAGGTTTAGTGGGAGCTTGCAATGAAATAAGAAATGGACTCCTTGCTGAAAAATCAATCTTCAAAATTATGTAGGTTGCCTGTAGGTAAAAAGGATTTACCAAACAAATGGGTTTATAGGCTAAAAGAGGAAGCTAGAGGTAAGAACAAATTTAAAGCCAAGTTAGTTGTAAAATTATTTGCATAGAAAAAAGGTATGGGTTTTGGTGAGATTTTTTCTCCAATTGTTAAGATGACTTTTATTTGTACTATTTTAAGTATTGTGGCTGCTAAAGATTTGCATTTGGAACAGCTAGATGTGAAAACTACCTTTCTCCATGGTGATTTGGAGGAGGAGATATATATGAAACAACCCCAAAGATTTGATGTCAAAGGTAAGGAGCAACTACTATGTAGATTGAAAAAGAGTTTCTATGGCCTGAAACAAGTACCTCGGCAATGGTATTTGAAATTTGATAGTTTTATGGCTGAGCAAGGCTACAGTCAGTGTAGTTCTGACCATTGTGTTTATTTTAAGAGGTTGGATAATGACAACTACATTATTTTATGTTTATATGTTGATGACATGCTTATAGCAGGGTCTAACATGGATCACATAAGAGAATTAAAACAATAGTTAGCACAATAATTTGCTATGAAGGATTTGCAGGCAGCAAAACCAATCCTTGGTATGAAAATTTGTAGAGATAGAAAGAACAAAAAATTGACTCTATCTCAAGCTAATTATGTTGAAAAGGTTTTGTAGAGATTCTATATGGAGATGCAAAAGTTGTCAGCACACCTTTGCCTAGTCATTTGAAATTAACTAAGGATATGTGTCCTAAAATCCAAGAGGAAGAAAACATGTCCAAGGTACCATATGCTTGAGCTGTAGGAAGTTTAATGTAGGCCATGGTATGCACAAGACTAGATATTTCACATGCTGTAGGAGTCATAATCAGGTATATGAGTAATCCTAAATTAGAGCATTGGAATGTGGCAAAATGGATTCTCAAATATTTAAGAGGTACATCTAATAAACATTTATGTTTTGGGGGATCTAATACTAATTCAGCAGGTTATTTAGACTCAGATTTGGCAGGGGATATTGAGACCAGGTAGAGTACTACATGTTATATCTTTACTATAGGTGGGAGAATGGTGAGTTGGATCTCTAGGTTGCAAAAGGTGGTTTCTTTATCCACCACAGAGGCAGAGTATGTAGCTGCAATAGAGGCAAACAAGGAGATGATATGGCTTCAACCTTTCATGGAAGAATTGGACAAACCATAAGCTAATAGTTATTTGTTTACAGATAGCTAGAGTACCATACATCTTGCAAAG
Organism: Cunninghamia lanceolata; assembly: GCA_027924645.1. NCBI lineage: Eukaryota > Viridiplantae > Streptophyta > Pinopsida > Cupressales > Cupressaceae > Cunninghamia > Cunninghamia lanceolata. The sequence goes on from BSBN01000413.1 coordinate 1,907,779, forward strand.
AATTTTTCCTTGCATTCAAAGACCAAACACATACAACTGAAGTATCACTTCATTCGATTAGTGTTGGATGATGGACAGTTACAGCTAGAAAAGATACATATAGATTAAAATATAGCAGATATGTTTACAAAGGTAGTGACAAGGGAGAAGTTGAGGTCATCTTTAGCTTTGGTTGGTATTCAAGTCTAAAAACAACAAAAATAGAATAGCAGACTCTAGGGTACGTATTTCCAGTGGGAGCTCCAGGTTCAGCGGTGTTATGATCAGTCTCAAAGTGGGAGATGATATGGTGTGGAGTCTGATTAGTCTCCAAGTGGGAGATTATTGTTATATGGAGCCTAATCAGACTTAGAGGTTAAATTTACCCCTTTTATCAGTGCAGTTCCCCCCCAAATTATTTAACAGAGTCAAGGGGCAGCGCCCCTTGTGGGGGTTTGGGGGCAGCGCACCAAAGAAGGGGTTAAGGGGCAGTGCCCCGTGCAGGGTCAAATGGTTTTTTATTATTTAATAAAGGTATCAAGAGTTATTTTTCTATTGGTTGACATAAAAAAAAACCTATTTTGTAACCGACATAAGGCTTGATAAAAGGGGCTAAGGGTTAGGGTTTTAGTTGATGTATTATAGTATTTGCAACATTATTGAGTTGCATGGATTGCTGGTTGTAATTAGTTTGATTTACTCCATAATAATATTAGACTATCTGTTGATGGATGTAACCCAAGTTTGGGTAAACCATGTTAAAACTTGTCTCTTGCTATTATTATTTCAGTGTATTTTCATTCCTCTGTTTAATATGTATTTGCATTTAATTGATATCTTTTGATGACTAACCCTAACAACACCAAGAGAGATCAACAACATATAAAAAAACCTCTTTTTGTGATGCACACAACATGCCCCATTTTACCTTTTAGCAAAATGAGAACCCCTGTTGTGGCTTTTGTTTTTGTCTTGTGTGTTTGGTCTTGCTTGGTGGTAAAAGGGGAAAAAGGGTAGCATATTTTTTTTTGAAAATCAAAATACCCAGTGATAGAATAAAAATGGAAGGTACTATTGAATTCTTTGTGAAAAATAATTTAGGGTTTCTTTTTGAACCAACTTAAAATTCTTAGTATTTTGTGAGATATAAGGGCTTTGATAAAATACATTGTTTTAGAGTTTTGTATTTCATATACAAATTTATTTGTTTATGATGTCTTTGTATTATCATGTTATCATTAATCAGGTGTTTTGTATCTCCTCTTTTGCATATACATTTAAAATGTACAAACTCTAAGATGTAAAGGTTCAGAGGTTGAATGAATAAAATGATAAATTCATGCTTGTATTACAATTTTTATGGTATGATCAATGCATTCAATATACAAAAGGGTAAACATACATTCTTGAACCCCAAAAGAATATGCAATATGGTTTATAAGAGTTAAAATATTACTTTACATTGCATTGTGTTTGTATGTATAAATGTTTGTATCTTAATATACATACAAATGTAGAGTCTGAGTGAAGGTTAAAAGTGGTTTGAAATTGGTGAGACCCGCAGGTTAAAATCATAAAGGGTTTTGATATGCAAAAAAGGGGTTAAGAATTAATATACAAACCCAAACCTAAAGATGATTTAAGGGTAATATATAATAAAGCAAGTTCCACATTTTTTTATGTATTTCATGTTGTATAAAAAACTGATCTACAAAAAATGAGGATACAAAGATACAAAGTTAGAATTAATAACAAAAGGGTTAAGGTCAGCTAAATATTTGTATTCTACCTTTTGTATATTAGAATGTATGTGTTGCAATATACAAAGGTATATGCAAACCGATATACATTGTAATATACAAAAAAGGGGTACAAAGGGTTGATACAAATCCGTACATTGTTGAATGTTGAGAAGTATTTGCATAAGATAATATACAAACTTTAAAATACAAAGGAAGACCTAACAATGATTTCTATATTATGTATAAGCTAATTAAAGTCTTTGGTTTGTATGTATGCAAAGTTGTACATACCAGATAACTTAATATGAAAAAAAGTCAAAGATAAAAATGCAAAATGGACACAAAATTAATGTGAAGTGGATATTTTCTTCAAGCCTACAGTTGTATGTCAGAATATATGTATCATATATGCATTATGGAATACAAAAGGTTAAATGCAAAGTTGGGCATGAAATAAAATGTAATGTGTTTTGTAAATTCACACATGTCCAAAGTTGTATGTGTCACAATATGCAAGGGTATATGCAAACCAATATACAAACCTGTTATACAAAAGGGGCAAAATACAAAGAAACAAATATGGAAAATAAAGAACACAAAGGTTTAAAATGAAAAATCAAAATGGAAAAGGGTATTATTTGAATTGTATGCATTAATGGTGGTATTCAATCCCCAACTAACATAGAAATGCAAAATTTGAATGTGATAAAAAGGTAAAATCAACTATTTTATTTTTTACAATTGCATTTCGAGAAGTAAAAAATTGCAGAGAGTTTCACTTAGCTAGAAGAACATGATTCAAAAGTTGAACGGAGCAAAATGGGAACGGTAAATAGTTAAAGGTATTAAACGGTAAATCACTATCAACAGGAGGTTTCATATTACAGGTATGTACACAAAACATTGTTGAATTATAGTTAAGATAAATTAGGGTTAATTAAAGTAATTTGATTGTGGAAATGATACAAATTGTTAGTTGTTACTATAGTTAATTATGCATACATAATTTGAATACTGTTAAATCTTTGTTAGCATAAATATAAGGTACCCTTAGGGTAAATAATAAAAAGTGCATTAAACTATAGTAAAAACCCTAGAACTATGCACAAATGGAAGGGTAAAAAGTACAATGTCTTCTACCAAATAGAACCAAGATAAATAAAGCTAAATACTACAACTAAGGAAGGAAAAAAAGTGAAAAAAGAGAGAAAATCAAGGAAGGAACCAATTAGAGAAGAGTTACCACTAGTTCGAGGATATGCATCTCTGGTATTTAGCTCGAAAGGAACAGTTACAAATACCAATATTGGACATTACAATGTAGAAGAAGTACTACAAAAAGTCATAGATCCAAATGCCACCGATGATATGAAGAAAATATGGGAGAAAAGGTTATACAAGGCCACATGATTCCCACTGGCTATGGAGGTCAAGGATTTAATATTACATTGCATAGACATATACAATGCGAATACAAGGAAGGTAATGCATAATAGAAAATCTATTGCAGATCTATCCACAGAGGGTATAGCTTGCACTTTTGGGCTTGGGATTAAGGAGGAAATGATGGTTATTGACATGGACCAATATACTAAAGATTTTATTAAGAATGAAAGGGAATGTAAAACTGCCATATTTTATGGATGGTACATGGCAAAAGATAAGATAAAAGCTTCTATTAGGGTGCCTAAGAGTTTATATAGAATTGACTTTAAAGAGGAGATATACTTCATGATTACAATGTTGAGAAGATTGGTAGGATTGAGAGATGCAACAAAATGTGAGCATTGGATGTTCCCTATCATACAATACTGTTAGGAACCCACATTTAACCCTTCTCTTTACTTTGCTAGTATATTACATTTAGATGCATATGCTTTATAAGTCATCCCCTGAACATATTGTATTATCCCACATTCATGGGAAGTAATAGTTATTTAGATTAGACTTAGTATATAAGTATGTGTTGAGGCCAATAAAGGTATCCACGAATTTATTGTATTGAGCTTGCTCAAAGGAGGTTTCCCCTTGAAGTGGCCTAAGATCAATAAATTCCTTCTGTGTTACTGCTATTTATATGTATTTCTATTATTTCATGCATTCTTTTAGTATATTGTTGTAGGAGGTTCCTCTCATCTCGTATCAGAGCACTTTCCTAGGCTCATTGGGTGGAATTTCTACTAAATTTTTTTCCTGCAGTGGCCTCTAGGTGTTGTGATTATTGCAGTAGTTCTTTTTTCACATCTTTATTGTTCATTCCAATTGCAGGTTCAGATCAGGGAATAATCCCTATCCACTTAACTGTTGGAAGTGCCTAGGCATAGCCCTAAAATGCATTGTGAGGAGTACCACAAGAAGCCCAAAGTAGATGGCCCATTAAGAGGACCTACCAATGAAAAGGGAAATGGCCCCTACTTGATTGACTAGATCCCATCCATGAGGTAAACCAAGAGTTGTCATTTGTGGCAAAGTGGTTACTAGTTTTACCTAAGCCATGGAGTGAGGGGTACTACCCAAATATGCAAGCTGTTAGACAACATTGGTAGCTAAGTGAATCCCCTGAACCTTTAGGAAGCCAAACATACCTGGGGCCCATATCTATTGATAGCTGGCAAATTGTACATTGAATCCATCCAGAGCAATTGGTAGATAGTTTCCAGAGTTTAAAAAAAGTAAAAAGAAATCATTTTTTCACCATATCTTCCTTGCTTTAGCTTCGTTTCCCCTCAAAATTCACAAGAACTCTTGAAATTCCATTCTACATATTTACTTCCTTGATGACCATATCCCAAATTCCACTTATCAAAGCTAGAAATCCTACATTTGTCTATTTTTAGGGTTTGCCATAACTTCGATTCTCACCCAATAGCCTTCAAATTTTGCCATAGTGTTCATTTCATTTTTTTGCTCCTTTGTACCTCTTGGATAAATATTTCCATTCTTTCATCCTACTTCTAAAATCCCCATTTTCTTCTCCCCTTTCCCTCAAAATGTGTCCAAAGCCTAGTCGAACCCCAATTACCCATCAGATTTTTTCCCAAATCCAAATTCTCCTTTACTAAAAAAGTTTTTGTTTTTGTTTTTCTACCCATTCCTAAAAAAATGGTTATTGTTGTCCACACGTAAGAGAAAAAAACATGGAGGATGAACTTGCAACACTCAAGACCAAACTCCAAGATCAGGATGAAAAAATTCTTAGCCTCAATCTTCAGCATTCAGCCATGAACAATAGATGGAAGCCATACTCTTCTACAGACACTAGGTTCTCTTCTTCCAGCAATTTTCATGGGCCAAAGCTTGATTTTCTTCACTTCAATGGTGATGATACGACTAGATGGATATACTGGGTAGAACAATATTTTAGTCTACACAATACTTTTGATGTCAACAAAGTTGCACTTGCATCCTTTCATTTGGAACATGAAGCCCTTCAATGGTTCCATTGGTATATCAAGGCTCATGACAAGCCAAAATGGATAGATTTTTGCAAACTAATTTTGTAATGATTCGATCCTAGTGTTTTTGATGACTTCATAGGAGCACTCACTAAACTGTACCAAATAGGTACTATGAGAGAATATCAGATAGAATTTGAAAAAATGGCCAATCACACAGAGGGATTATCTGATGAACTATTCAAGAGTTTTTTTGTTGGTGGTCTGAAGGATGCAATTCGTTCTAAGGTTAAAATATTCCATTCGAGCACAATGATGGAAGCCTTAGGGTTGGCTAAGTTGGCGGAGGACAAGATCATAGCTCAATAATGCTCTAAATCTAATTTTATTTGATTTAGAAATACAACTTACGAAAGATCTCAAACAACGCTAGCTCCTAGAACAACTCCTATCAAGCATTTGACTTAACCAGATATGCAGGCATGTCAAGAAAAAGGGCTTTGTTATAATTGCGATGCGAAATTCACTTGGAGACATATATGTGTTGAGCAAAAGCTCTATCTCTTCGATGTGGATTCTCCACCTGAAACTAAAGTTTCTACAAATTCTCATGATACAGTGGATGATTAGGTCAATACTTAGTAGCCACTTGTTGACCCTACTTCTCAGGAAGACAACCCAGAGATATCTCTCCATGCTTTAGTAGGACTCACCACCCTACAAACAATGTGGGTCAAGGGTTACTTCAAGAAGCTCCCTCTTACAACACTCATTGATTTTGATAGCACTCATAACTTCATTGACCCTCGGATCGCCAAATAGGCTAATTGTTTTGTCTATCCTTGCTCCAGCTTTGAAGTCATGATTGCCAATGGGGGCACATTACCTTGAAAAGGGAAGTTTTGCAATGTGTGTATTTCTATTGGTCATTATAACCTGTGCTTTGACATGTTTGCCTTGCCCTTTGGTGGATGTAATGTGGTTTCAGGTACACAATGGTTACACACACTTGGACCATCTTATGGGATTTTGCTAAACTTTGGATGCAATTTTTAGACAATGGGCAAAAACACACATTGAAGTGCTTATAGTTGTGGTCTCTTAGCATCATAAGTTCATATCACATGGAAAATATTCTTAAGAAGAATTCACATGGTGTCATTGTTTAGCTCCATTCCATTTAGATGAAACCATCAGTAGTCTCCACTACTCCTAATCTAGAATGAATTTTGGATAGGTATGCATGTGTCTTTGTCAAACCAGTGGTATTGTCACCTTCATGACTAGAAGACCACCATATTCAGCTCCTTCTTGGAAGCCTTCCTCCCAAAATCAGGCCCTACCACTACCCATTTGACCAGAAGATAGAGATTGAGATGCTCATTTGAGACTTACTCAATAAAGGTATTATTGACCCTAGTACCAGTTTATTTTCTTCACCAGTTCTTCTTGCCTAGAAAAAAGATGGGTCATGGCACCTTTGCATTGACTTCTGAGGACTTAATCACATCACAATCAGGGATAAGTTTTTGATTCTTGTTGTTTATAATCTTCTTGATGAGCTTCACAATGCTCATTTCTTCTCCAAGTTGGATCTTCATTCTGGGTATCACCAAATTTGGGTTCATGAAGATGATATCCCTAAAATAGCTTTCCGCATGCATGATGGCCACTATGAGTTTTTGGTCATGCCCTTTGGCCTCACTAATGCTCCTTCAACATTCCAGGCATTGATGAATAAAATATTTCGGCCCTAGTTACAAAATTTCATTCTTCTCTTCTTTGATGATATCCTCATGTATAGTAAAACATGGGCTGAGCATCTCGAACATTTGGATCTCATACTAGAACTTCTCTCTAATAATCATCTATGTGCAAAATAGTCTAAATACATTTTTGGCCAGGAGGAAGTGGACTTTCTTAGGCATATTGTTTCAACACAAGGGGTTTGCGTGGATCCTGCAAAAATAGATGCCATGAAAAATTTTCTGCATCCTCAGACACTCAAGAGCCTCCATGGTTTCTTGGGGCTGATTGGATACTATCGCAAGTTTATCAAGGATTACAGGAAGATTGCAGCTCCATTAACAACTATGTTAAAAAAAGATTTTTTTATCTAGAGACATGCTAGTGAGTGTGCATTTGAAAAGTTGAAACAAGCTATGTGTACTACACCTATTTTAACTATGCTAGATTTTTCCAAGACCTTCAGTATTGAGAGTGATGCTTGTGGCAATGGACTTGGTGTTGTTCTCCTTCAAGATGGACATCCCATTGCATTCACTAGAAAAGCTCTTTCTGGTAAAAATTTTGTACTCTCTACATATGAGAAGGAAATTATGGCTATTTTGCATGCAGTATAGAAGTGGCAAACATACCTACTAGGGAATCATTTTTGCATCAAGACTAATCACCAGAGTCTAAAATATTTCTTGGAACAATAGGTCTCCTCCCTAGCATAGCATAAATGGGTCAACAAACTCATGGGTTATGACTATGAGATCACTTACAAGAAGGGTAAGGACAATATTGTGGCGGATGCTTTTTCTCACATGTTTGATGACCAAGCTTCCCTTTTTTCTATTTCTATACCTATTCCAAATTAGTTGGAATCTATCCAGTAGGGCTATGTCAATGACTCTTCATTATCTCAAATCATTCAATAGTTGGCCACTAACCCTTTTATTGTATCGCATTACTCTTGGGATGGTGCTTCTCTGTGATACAAGGGTCATCTAGTACTTCCCCAGAGAAAAGATCTTCAATAGGTTGTCTTCTATTAACTCCATTCTTCTCCGTCAGTAGGGCACACTGGGTTCCTCAAAAATTATGAGTGAGCACAACATAACTTCTATTGGAAGGGAATGAAAAGGGCAATTCAACAGATGGTGGCTAAATGTGATACTTTCCAATGCATCAAGGGTGAAATGACACTCCTTCCTAGATTGCTTGAACCCTTGCCCATCCCTACATGAATTTGGATAGATATTTCTATGGATTTCATTGAGGGGCTCCCTAAATCTAGAGGAAAGACCATGATCTTGGTTGTGGTTGATCACCTCTCCAAATATAGTCATTTTTGTGCCTTCATCCATCCCTATACTGCCTCCTCAGTTGCACAAATATTCATGGATGAGATCTTTTGTCTTCATGGCATCCTTTCTTCCATTATCTCAGATCATGGTGCAACTTTCACTTGTCATTTTTGGAAAGAAACATTTCACCACACTACCACCAAACTGAAGATGAGTTCTGGGTATCACCCACAAATACATGGTTAGACTGAAAGTACCAACAAAGTTCTAGAAACTTATCTTCGTTGCTTCACCTCAAAACAACAACATCAGTGGGCAAAGTGGCTCCCTCTTGCTAAATGGTGGTACAATACCTCCTACCACACTGTATCTAAAATAACTCCATATGAAGGAGTGTATGGTCAGGCACTATTAGTGCTCCTTCCTTACAGCCCCAGTAGTTCACCAATTCAAGTAGTCGACATAGTTTTGTGAACCTGGGATCAGATTATTTGCATCTTGTAGGACAATCTTCACATGGTAAGAAATCGAATGAAACAACAAGCTGATTAGTACCATTCTGAGTGCACTTTTCAATTAGGTGATATATTTTTTCTTTGTCTACAACCATACAAACAATCATCCCTCAAACTAAAAGGGAGTCATAAGACGGCTCCAAAGTTTTATGGGCCATATAAGGTTCTTTAGAAGATTGGGTCGGTTGCATATAAATTGGAGCTTCCTCCTCACATTCATCCAGTATTTCATGTCTCTTGTCTAAAGAAAATTCTTGGCACCAACGTCAGAGCACAAACTATTTTACCAAAACTGGATAATGAAGGATCCATCATTTTGGATCTAGAGGCAACCCTTGACCAACGCACTCATCAAATTCACTCAAGATCCATCACAGAGGTTTTAATTCAATGGCACAGAATGCAACTAGAGGATGCTACATGGGAACCACTCCTTAAGATTCATCAACAATTTACACATCCTAAGCTTTAAAAACAAATCTTTTCTAAGAGGGAGGGGATGTTAGGAACCTAAGTTTAACCCTTCTATTTACATTGCTAGTATATTACATGATTTGGATGCATATGCTTTGTATGTCATCCCAGGAGCATATTGTATTATCTCACATTCATGGGAAGTAATAGTTGTTTAGATTAGACTTAGTATATAAGTACATGTTGAGGCCAATGAAGGTATCCATGAATTTATTGTATCGAGCTTTTTCAAAGGAGGTTGCCCCCTCGAAGTGGCCTATGATCAATAAATTCCTTTTGTGTTTCTTCTATTTATATGTATTTCTGTTATTTCATGCATTTTTTTAGTTTATTGTTATAGGAGGTTCCTCTCAAATACATCAGAATGAAGAAAGGAGCAATTCATTAGGCCAGAGCCATCAGTACAAAAATACATAGACAAATTATGGCATTCAGAAAAAAAACAAAATATTTTCCTTGTCTTCATATGTAATTTATCCATGTTTTGTTGAAATGCACCCTTTAGATGGAATAAAAGTGGTAGACACCTTGGGAAGTGGCCCAACATAGAAGTCAATGTATGATCACTACCCAGACCTATAGGAAGAAAATGCATTACAAAATTATGCAAGGATAAATGATGTTTTCTATACTTATTTGGTGGGAATTTTAACAGGGGAAAGAGATAGGAGACTATCTAAGGAGGCAATAAAGGCTATAAGCTTTTTCAGTTCATGGTTTATACAATTTCCCACTTTTAGTTATATCAGAACTGAAGGTTTTGAAGGTAAGCCCTTCAAGTTACCAAGATTATCCCCAGATTTCCTGGTGGTGTTAGAATTCTCTAGGTAAATCCTCAATGTATACAGGATGTACAAAAAGAAATTTAACAGAGGAAATATTAAGTTTCATTTAATAATTGGCCATCATTCTTGCTATAACAAAGAGGTTGATAAGGAATCAGCGAAAAAATTAAGGTATTATGGATTTGAAAAATTTGATTTGGTTAGATAGTTTGACCCTTTCCATAGGATAGAGAAATATGTGGATAAAAAGTACAAACATGAAATTCACATTGAAGATTTTTTGTCTGATTGTGAAAATGAGAAAGAAGTAAGGAAAAGAGCTCATCAAACACTAACCATAGAACAAATGAAGGCAATGGGCGAGATCAATGTGTCCCAAGAAATTAAAGAAGATGACAAATTGTTACACCAAAGTTATGAGATCAAAGGGGTAGCATTATTACCCATTAATGAACCCAATTGGGAGGAGCTAGCAGAAACATCTTTGGATATGATATCTGGACCAATTCTTTTGTTTTCTAAGACATGGTTGACAGATAGAATAGAAGATCTTAAAGCTAAAGGTGGTATTGCTACTTATCAAAAGAAAAGAAAGGGAAGAGAGAGACAAAATAAAGATGCATTAATGTTCTTTTATCAAAAGAGGAGAAGGTTTATGGAAACAACAGTACTTAATAAAGATGAAAATGCAACATTGTTGGATCCTTATGCTTTGGTAATTACAGTGGCTATTCCTTTAGGGACCTTTATGGAAGAGGGAGCATCCAATCAAGAGATTCACACTGAATAGTTATACACACTTAAAGTCACTGAAGAGCCAATGCAAAAGAAAGAAATACCATCAAGACAACCTACAATACAAACTGTGGTTACAGATCGACTAGCAAGGAAAGTACAAATGCCTACTATAATAGTAGATGTTTCATTAGTTAGAGTCAGAGAAGGGCATATAGCTGAAGATTTCACACTTGAAGAGAGAAAATTGGGCCACATAAAAGTCACACAAGAGTTGATTGGGGAAATGATGTAGGAGTCACAAGGCTAAAAAGTCAGGAAGGTAAAGGAAATTGTAATCATTGAGGAAGGGATCAATGATGAAGAAGAATTACAATTTGAAGATGATGTAGAAGTAGAAGATGAACAAGAAGAGAAAACATCAAAGACTACCCATGTGGTCGAAGAATAGAGTAATCAGATGGGCAAGTCATAGAGCCCAATAATAAAGGATGAGAATATACAAGAGGATTTGGAAGGGGTAGATCCTTTTGGTTTATTAGCATCACATGAAATTATCAAGGAAGTACAAGTGGTTGTACAACAAGTGCAAGAAGCAAAACAAGAAGCAGAAAGAGAAGAAGAAGGAGAAAAGAATGCAGAGAAAATAAATGTATCTTCTGGTCAGTCAGTACCATCAAAAGAGAAGAATGAAGCAGAAAACGTACAAGTTCCCATGCAGACAGAAGAGGTAGTGCTTAAAGGCACTATAGATGCCAATGTTCCAAATATTTCTAATACCAATACTAAACAAAGTGAACAACAAAAGAGCTTGAGAAAAGGAAATAAAGAATAGGACACAAAGGAGGATGAAGAAGAAAAGGAAAGTGAAGAGGAGAGACCACAGGATCAAGACAATGCATCTCCCTCATCAATACAAGCTCCCTCATCAATACAACAGGGTCCACCTCTAGATCAAAATCCAATGCAACAACAACAACAAAGGCCGATAGAGATAGAGAAACCTGAAGATGAGGTAATAAATGAAGAGAAGATGGTAGAAATGAATAATGATTCACCAACATGGTTAGGTTCTGCAATAATGCAAAAGGAAGAAATACAGTTAGTCCTTATTGACATCGAGAGCTTATTGGGTGGGCATACTCATAAGGGAAGAAGAGAAGCCATAACAATGTCAGCTATAAAATGAAGCCCATCTGAATCTAGAACCTTAGAACTGGCTATACCAAAAAAGGATAAAGCACAGGGAGAAATGATGCTTGAGGATTATAAATTGTTGAATATAGATTTGGGACATGTTACTAGGGAACAACATATTGTTGAATTTGAAGATATGAGGAAAGTAACTATGGAAATGATGAAAAAAGATAAGGACAAATTTGATTATTTGAAAGGGCATATTGTGCAACTGCAATAGTTTATGCAGGGAGTATTTGACCCTAATGTGGGCATGCCTGATATACCTGAAAACTTAGCCATTCTATCTAAAGATCAGGTTACTGAATTTGAAAACAAAAAATTTGAATCCAATGTTTTTGAGGAATGGTTTAATATTTTTATTCAAAAGGGAGAAAACATAATAAAGCAAGTAATTACTAGTTGGGAGGAGGCTTTTGTAGAGAAAAATAATTGCAATTTTGTGTTACATCACTGTAAATCGAGGATGGAGGAACACAGGAAGGAGTTAATGCATGTTGAGGATATGAATGAAAGGGTTGAAGAGCTGGTATGTGAAAGTATAATAACTACTCAGTTGGACAATCATATGCCACAAATCATATTGGAACTAAAATTTCAAGACAACATGTTAGAGGGGTGCATTATGAATACCCAAGAGCTAGAAGGAATTGTTGATGAAATAATTAGGAAACACATGAAAATAATACAAAAGTTTATTGGGCATGAATGCCAAGAAATACTAGTCTATAATGCAGTTATGGCAGTCAACGAGTTCAAAGCTAATTATATACCCTGCTTGGAGAATCCTATTGCATACCTGAGCACTAGCATGATAGATGCTATCATGGAATTTAATGCATAAATAGGGAAATATTAGGAAGATGAAGAGGAGGTAAAAGAACAAATAAGGGCATTGAAAGAGAAGGTTGAATTTTTGAAGTATATATGGACAATAAGCTAGAGGAATAATCATAATGTTGTGGTAGCCTTCATAGCCAAGTACATAGAGTCCTTGAAGAAAACAAGAGAGGAGTAAGGAGGAAAGGTACTAGTAGTAGTAGTTGTTTCTTTTGTATATTCACTTGCATATGTTTTTGTATGTTTTGCTATTAGCCGAAGTCAACAAAGTAAAGGTCAAAGAAGATTCTACATTTTAAAAGATCCTAATGGCATCCTTTGTGCCAAAGGGGATTATTCTTGAAGATATTTCAAAGGGTGGTTGGGAAATGATTACCATCGTTGATCTTGTAGTTTGAATTAAGACCATTGATTCGTTCTTGTTACTGTAGCAAAGGGGGATTCAAAATCTATATAAAGAACCTTGCTACTTGTATTTTAGTTACATAGAGTTTTGTAGAGAACACATACATTATATTTAGGCAAAAGGAAGTACTAGGCTTTGAGCAAATTCTTATGTGTAGTGTTACATCCCCTTTTTGGATTCAATATTACTATTTACTTTTTCTTAAATAGTATAGTTATGTGGATATGTTTTAACATCATAGGAACTAATGATATGAATAGAAAAGGTTAATTTTATAAAATTATGGAATCTACTTGATTATGATCAATTTGATGTTATGAATTAAAATGTTTTTTGATATGAAAATGAAATGAATTGATATAAATATGTTTTGATTAGAACATTGGTCCTCTGACCACAAGTTGTATGTGAGATTGTCAAAGATAGGAATAGATGGAACATATTCACCAGGAAGAAAGAAGAAGAGAATGTACCTTTGAGAAAGACAGAATAGACTCTGGAATAACCCATGGGTGCTCCTACTAAAAACAAATATCAGGTAGACAAACCTAGATGCTTTGAATTCAGGCTAAGTCAATTTTTTAGTCAAGATGTTGAGGTTTGCAAGAATAGGTCTTTCTCCTTTCGTAAGTCATCGTATTGAGTATGGGAAATTGACATTAGTGTCGTAAGACTCTGAATCGTGTCATCAAATATGAACGATTGATTTATTGTTTATATGTATATATATGTATATACTTGTGGTTGAGTTGTAAATCATGTCTTGTTATTGGTTCTGTGCAAAAGATGAAAGTTCTGCGTAAGTTGATCCCAAACCTTGTTTTGGCATTTGCGCTCAATTCATCGTTATTGTCGTAAAGCGCTACGAGTGTATGATGTAAACGTCTACTTGTGAAATTCAACAGATGTTGAATTGTTCTTTATTGGGCTATTATTGAATATTAAAGGGTTTAAACGATATTTTAAATATAGAGACCATGGTGTGTAGTACCCTTAGTCATAAGGTATTGGAATATGTAATACTATTGTTAGTTTTAATTAAAGTGTCCCTTTGAGATAATACCTTTATTCTTTAGTGATGTCGGTATTCAGGCAAAGGCTCGAGAGGGACACACTTAAGCTCTTTCTAAGATGTCTTTTATTTTGAATAGTCTTTTTTCCTTTAAGCTTTAGACCTCATGATGGTCATCAGTATAGCTTTTATTCATAATCCTTGCATTTGATTTATACTCATAGCAGATATGAGTAGTAAGACAATTTGTTTAAACTACCAACCACCACCTTGCCAAGTGTGGAGCTCTATCTTGGAGGATGATCATAGAATGAGTGGAATGGCCAAACCATTTTTCTAGTTGTGGTTGCGTTTAGAGGAGAACATTGTTGCATACCATGTGCGATCCTTTTTGTTAGGCATGGTCTTGTGAGTGGAGGAGATAGTTATCCTTCACTGTTAGACGGGGTTTAGAGTAGAGTGTGAGTCAGTTTTATAAAGAGCAACGGAGAGTAGACGGGGAGAAGAGATGGTGCAAGAAGTGAGGGTGAATGGCTTAGAGGATATCAAATGCCACGGACCAGTCTATAAGCAGACTCAAGAGACTATCTACAGGTTCTCTTCCTCTCTTCACTGTGCTGCTGTAGTTTATCAGACATGTTTTTACTAAGTAATGACTCCACTTGCATTTTAAAGGAACTTAGAATTTACTTAAAGATGCAAGGTGTTATTTGTTATCAATCGTAGCCCGTGAGTTTTTATCATCTTCAAACGGAGCAATGTTTTTGTCTCCTGCACTGCACCGCACCATAGTTGTGAAACTCATAGCTTATTGCTTTGTCTTGCAAAGGCCAGGATTAATGTGTAGTCGTTGGTTCAACCTTAGGTGTTTTTTGGTTATGTGTAGAGTCCAATTCAGATTAAGTATTTGGTCGAAAGATATCTTACAGCTAACCCAGTTCACAGTGGAAAAACCTTTGTCGACGTAGAATGAGTACTCATATGGACAGCCGAATAACATTGTTTGATTCTGACAAGTTTTAAAAGTCAGCTAGTTTTTAGAGTAAAAGATTTGTTAGTAACAACCATCGACAGAAGAATATCAATAGTGAGAAGTGTAAGTTGAAACTTGCAAGACTTCATAGTCCTCTATTATGAGTTTAAAATGGTCGGTCAACCATAGTGAATTTACAAACCTTGTTGTAAAGAATAGCAAGTTTTAGTCCTTTTTGTCTTTGTAGGCTTTTCTTTTGCCATTAAAGTATTCAAACTGTTATGTTTTCGAGAGAAGGGATACACTTATATTTTGGTCATTACAATCATACAAGTTTAAATAATGAAGTTTTAGAACAATGTAATGAGTCTTTTGTCAAGTATTTACCCTAGACTTGAAAACAATCTTTTTTCTAATAGAAACAATAAGATAGGGTTTATAAAATGCTTAGGTTGACAAAGATGAAGCTATGTCAAAGATTTGATAGTCGAAGAAGATTCTTTAGAATGTTTAATTTTAAACTTAGGGACTTCAGATATTTTTATTCTATAAATTGTTTTATAGTAAATTCCTTCTGAAATAACAAAGTTGAGTTTAGTGTCCACTCTAGAGTGGATAATTTAAACAATGGGTTAACATTGAGATCGTTATAACAGCATATAGTGTTATCTGAATGATCAATAAGCTAGGAACCCATTCTCTTTTTATGTAGACGGAAATGTTTTCATGAGCTACGTAGAGAGAGAATATTCCTCATTGCCATGTGTTAATGCATGATGTATTTAAAACACCTTGAGGTTATCGAGGTCGTGGTTTTGAACTTTTTATAGGAAACTATAGGATTGTGAATAATTTGAGTTGAGTGGGGTGGGTGAACTTATTAGTTGCATTGCTACAATGCTAATGATATTCAAATCCTTTGGCCAAGGTAATGCATGATCCTCAAGTGCATTGAAAGTTCACTATGATTGGATGGCGTAGCTTGTGGAGTGGTCATGCTTGACTAGAGGGTATCTAGGGGATTGCATGATAACAAGTCACATAGGTCACAACACCAGAACTCAGATGGCAAACACCATTGGTTATCCTAAGTCTATCCTTTTTGAGTAAGGTAGGGCCACTTCCAAATAGGAAGGAGTGGGGGAGACCGACGGTCTGTGGTTGGAGGTTAAGCTCCTTGAAAATACTTTCTCTTCTTTATTCTCAAGGATTGCTGAGACTTGAATTTGGATGGTTGACAATCGAGATGTAGCAAATTTGGTAAGCTCCTATTTTGGAATTGTTCTAAGTAATTTTTAACAACATATTGTTTATTGTTGTAGATGGATATAATCTTATGCATAAATTATAATTTCATGAATATTGTTAGTCGATGGACATTCTCCTTAGTTATAAGAATTGGAAACAAATTACTTTTATGTTTTAAACTTTCAAAAAAAATTTATTACCTTTGGTTAAAACTTAGTTTTTAGGGTGAAAACAAAACTGGGTGTTACATATGGTATCAGAGCTAACTAGGTTCAGCACTAGGGCTAATGAGTCCACTAATCTGAATAGGAATCAACATTATGTAGGTAGCTAATGATTTGATTTACTGTGCCAGGATGGTACGTATCAAGAAAACCACAAGGAAGTCCTTCGTTGGTAAGGAACATTATCTACAAGCTAAGAAAAAATGACTTGCGATGATCAAGACTATTGAGAAAACGAATGATAAAAATGACATTTCGCTAGATGATGTGGAAACTCTTTCCAATGCTTTGTCACGACTCAAATGAATGAAAAGAGAACTCTTAGAGACAGCTAGGATGGTAGCTTGAGTTATGGTTAATTGTTGCCCTATTAGTGTACCCATGATCACTAGGGATCCCTGTATACCACGTAGAGCTAAGATCATTGTACTATCATCTGATAGCGAGTGTGAGGGTTATACACCTTGTGAATATGTGTCAGACAATGAATCTGAAGGTTACACCCCTCTTGTAAATACTAAGTGAAACATGAGATATGTCTATCCTTAAAGAATGTATATACAATTTTGCAAAGTATAATAAAGACAAATTTTGGTTTGAGAATAACTATGGTTATCAGTAATTGTTATGTTTTGATAATATACAAAATGATAAATCATAGAACTGATTGGTACTTGCTTAAGTAGGTGAGAAAACAAAATAATCATGGATCAATCATAGTTTAATGAGAGAGAAGATCAGGAAGGTCACAACTCTTAGGAAAACTCCACTAATAAATTGGATAAAATTCTTAATATGCTTACCGAAACTAAGGAAAGGTTGGGCAAATTAGAAAAGAAAGTGAATGAAACTAGGAATACGGAGGGTGAAAATGAGTATTCTAATAATGCAAGTAAAAGTAAACAATGGGAACATGGCACGTCAAGTGAAAACCAAGATGATAATGAAACTCAGAAAGAGAAAAAAGACAAACTTGCACTTGAACTATCTAAGGATATGAAAAAGATTATCCCTCCCAAATTTGACGGAATGAAAACTGGTGATGCAGTAGAAGCATGGTTAATGGAAATGGAGAAATACTTTGAAATTAGAAATTACTCTAAGATTACAAAGGTAGTATGGGGAGCATATCAGTTATCTGGAGAAGCATCCACTTGGTGGATGAACAAGAAAATGGAACTAGAATTAAGCCCCTTGAAGGTGACATGGAATGAATTTGTGGAACTTTTTCAAAAGAGGTGGTTACCATAGCTATATTTTGATCAAAAGCTAATAGATTTCCAAAACCTCAGGCAAGGTGATCTGTCTATAGTTGAATATGCAGAAAAATTTACTCGATTGTTGAAGTATGTTCCTCAATATCAAAAGGATGAAAGATTTCAGATAAGAAAATTTATTATGGGACTCAATCCTCAGATTGGTGGTGAGGTGGAGGTGCATGGTTGAAACACAATGGACCAAGTGTATGAGAAAGCAATTAAACAAGAACATAAGATCAAATCCATTTCTGCTTACCATGAAAAGAAACCTAAGAGATTTGATAATAACTTTAATGATCAGACGTATAAAAGGAAGAATGATAAAGGATATGGAAACAAGAGGTTTGATAAAGGAAATCAGAAAAACAAAGGGGGATTTGGTAATGAACAAAGAAATGAAGACTATAAGAAAAATGATAATTTTAAGAAGAACGATGATGCTATGAGTAGACCCTCTGAGAAGAGAGGACCAATTGGAGAACGTTTTTCATGTGGTGGAGATCATTATGCTAATCGTTGTCCTAATAAAAAGCAGAATGGACAGCTTAGGAATACGGTACTTCCTTCACAATAGGAAGCATTTCAACAAAGGATTCATGCCGCCTTCACAATCAACAAGTTGAGTATTAGATTACTCCCATTGAGATGATAGGTACATTATTTGGAGTTCCTGTTTCAATTTTGTTTGATACTGGTGGAACAGAAAATTTTGTGTCATCTAGAGTCTTAAGTAAATTTCCTAGAAGAGCTGGATTGATGTCAAAATCGTGGACAGTTGAGTATGCAAATCACTCAAATGCTCAGGTAGAGCAATGTTTGTTTGAAGCTAAGACTAATTTTTCAAACTTCTCCACTGAGGTAAATTTATATGTAGCACCTTTAGGGTCCTACGATGTCATCTTAGGAATGAATTGGTTGTGGAGACATAGGGCCAAGGTAGATTGTTTTCATAAAACAATTGAGTGTCTGGATGATAAAGAAAATAATGTAAATTTTTAGGGTATTCAAAGGGAAATAAGGATCATATCTATTTCTTCAAAATAATTAAAGCAGGCTAGGCATAAGGGATGTCAACTTTTTGCAGTCAAAATGGACCTAGTAGAGGAAGCCTTAGAGAAGCAAACATTTGAGGAAAAATATCCATATCTCTGTAATTTTAGTGATTTATTTCCTAAGGAACTGTCAGGCTTGCCTCCAAGAAGAACCTTTGATTTTGCCATAGATATTAAACTAGGATCTGAGCTAGTATCTAAAGCTCCATATTGAATGACCACTGCTAAACTTATGGAATTGAAGGCTCAATTGCAAGAGCTATTGTCTAAAGATCTAATTAGGCCAAGTGTATCACCATGGGGACCTCTAGTTATTTTCGTCAGGAAGGATGGAACCCTTAGACTGTGTATAGATTATTAGATGCTAAATAAGGCAAAAATAAAGAATAAGTATCCACTACCATGTATTGATGATTTATTTGACCAAATGCGTGGTGCATCAGTCTTTTCTAAGATAAATTTGAGATTGGGATACCATTAGTTGAGGTTGAAAGATGAAGATATTCGCAAGACTGTATTTAGAACAAGATATGGTCATTGTGAGTTTACTGTGTTGCCATTTGGATTAACTAATGCACCAGCCACTTTCATGAATCTCATGAATAGTGTTTTTAGAGATTACCTTGATAAATTTGTCCTAGTTTTCATAGATGATATTCTAATATATTCCAAAAATGAGGAGGACCATAGAGAACATCTTCAAATTATTTTGCAACGATTGAGAGAATACAAATTGTATGCAAAACTCTTGAAATCCACTTTCTTTCATAAAGAAGTGCAGTATTTGGGACATACAATATTAGCTAAAGGGATATCAGTTGACCCAGCTAAAATTAAAGCTATTATGGAATGGCCTGTACTTTCCAATGTTTCAGAGGTACAAAGTTTTATGGGATTGACCAGATATTACAGAAAATTTGTTTTGAATTTCTCAAGTATTGCTAGTCTAATTACTTCTTTGCAAAGAAAAGGAAAATAGTTTGTTTGGACTGAAGAATGTCAAAAGGAATTTAATTTGTTAAAAGAAAAGTTAACAACAACACCTATTTTGAAAGTCCCTGACCCTGAAGGGTAATTTGAGGTTATTACTGATGCGTGCTTATGCAAGATGGGCATGTAATAGCCTATGAATCAAGAAAGTTGAAAAACTATGAGTAGAATTATGCTCCTTATGACTTAGAACTGGCAGCAGTGATTCACACCCTTCAGATGTGGCGACATTATTTGTTGGGAAAGACTTTATACTTGCATTGGACCTAAAATGCTTGTAGATAGGGAAGAAAAAGTGAAAATGATTGGGAAGAGGTTGGCAGAAGCCAATGACAGGCAAAAAAGTTATGCAAATCACAGTGCCTAGACATTTCTCTATTGGTGAGAAAGTTCTTTTGCGAGTGAAACCCCATAAAAGTTCAATCAAATTTGGTAAATCATCAAAGTTGGCTCCTTGAAATGTCAGACCGTTTAAAGTCCTTGAGATTATCAATCCAGTAGCCTACAAAGTTGCTCTACCTCCATTCTTGTCCAAAATGCATAATGTTTTTCATGTTTCATACCTAAAGAAATATTTTGTGGGTAATGACCACATTCGTGAATGTAATTCATTATAGATACAAGAACCAGGAGTGGTTGTGATCGAGCCACTCAAGGTGCTTGAAATGCATAAACTTTGTTTACGTAATCGAGAGGTTTTGCAATGCAAAATTCAGTGGGACCAATATGGCAAGGATAGCGCCACTTGGGAAGACTATAATGACATCTACCAAAGATTTCCTTATCTTTTCAAAAACATTAATGTTAAACTATAAAAGTTTGTTTTATATTAAAATTTTGCTTGGTAAACTCAATCATCAGGGACAATCATTCTATAGGGGAAAGATATGTTACATTCCCTTATTGGATTCAATATTACTATTTACTTTTTCTTAAATAGTACAATTTTGTGGATATTTTTTAACATCATAGGAACTGATGATATGAATAGAAAATATTAATTTTATGAAATTATGGAATTTACTTGATTATGATCAATTTGATGTTATGAATTAAAATGTTTTTCGATATGAAAATGAAATGATTTGATATAAATATGTTTTGATTAGAACATTGGTACTCTGACCACAAATTGTATGTGAGATTGTCAAAGATAGGAATAGATGGAACATATTCGCCAGGAAGAAAGAAGAAGAGAAAGTACCTTTGAGAAAGAAAGAATAGACTCTGGAATAACCCATGGGTGCTTGCCACTGAAAATGAATATTAAGTAGACAAACCTAGATGCTTTGAGTTCGGGCTAAGTCAATTTTTTAGTTGAGATGTTGAGGTTTGCAAGAATAGGTCTTTCTCCTTTCGTAAGTCATCGTATTGAGTATGGGAAATCGACATCAGTGTCGTAATACTCTGAATCATGTTGTCAAATATGAACGACTGATTTATTATTTATATGTATATATATTATATACTTGTGGTTGAGTTGTAAGTCATGTCTTGTTATTGGTTCGGCGCAAAAGTCAAAAGTTGTGCATAAGTCGATCCCGAACCTTGTTTTGACATTTGCACTAAATTCGTCGTAAAGCACTACGAGCATATGATGTAAATGTCTCCTTGCGAAATTCGACAGATGTTGAATTGTTCTTTATTGGGCTATTATTGAATATTAAAGGGTTTAAATAATGTTTTAAATATAGAGACAATGGTGTGTAGTACCCTTGGTCATAAGGTATTGGAATATGTAATATTATTGTTAGTTATAATTAAACTGTCGTTTTGAGATAATACCTTTATTCTTTAGTGATGTCGGTATTTAGGAAAAGGCTCGAGAGGGACACACTTAAGCTCTTTCTAAGATGTCTTTTATTTTGAATAGTCTTTTTGCCTTTAAGCTTTAGACCTCATGATGGTCGTCAGTATAGATTTTATTCATAATCCTTGTATTTGATTTATACTCATAGCAGATATGAGTAGTAAGAAAGTTTGTTAAAACTGCCAACCGCTACCTCACCAAGCGTGGAGCTCTATCTTGGAGGATGATTGCCGAATGAGTGGAATGGCCAAACCATTTTTCTGGTTGTGGTCACATTTAAAGGAGAACATTGCTGCATGCTGAGAGTGATTCTTTTTGTTAGGCATGGTCTTGTGAGTGGAGGAGACAGTTATCCTTCGCTGTTACATGGGGTTTAGAGTAGAGTGAGTTAGTTTTAGAGAGAGCAATGGAGAGTAGAAGGGGAGAAGAGACGGTGCAAGAAGCGAGGGTGAACGGCTTAGAGGATATCAAATGCCACAGACCAGTCTATAAGTAGACTCAAGAGACTATCTACAGGTTCTCTGCCTCTCTTCACTGTGCTACCATAGTTTATCAGACATGTTTTTACTAAGTAATGACTCTACTTGCATTTCAAAGGAACTTATAATTTACTTAAAGATGCAAGGTGTTATTTGTTATCAACCATAGCCCATGAGTTTTTATCATCTTCAAACGGAGCCATGTTTTTGTCTCCTACACTGCACCGCACCATAGTCATGAAACTCATAGCCTATTGCTTTGTCCTGTGAAGGCCAGGATTAATGTGTAGTGGTTGGTTCAACTTTAGGTGGTTTCTGGTTATGTGTAAAGTCCAATTCAAATTAAGTATTTGGTCAAAAGATATCTTACAGCTAACCCATTTTGCGGTGGCAAAACCTTTGTCGACGTAGAATGAGTACTCATATGGACAGTCGAATATCATTGTTTGATTCTGACAAGTTTTAAAAGTCAGCTAGTTTTTAGAGTAAAAGATTTGTTAGTAACAACCATCGACAAAAGAATATCAATAGTGAGAAGTGTAAGCTGAAACTTGCAAGACTTCACAGTCCTCTATTCTGAGTTTAAAATGGTTAGTCAACCATAGTGAATTTACAAACCTTGCTGCAAAGAATAGAAAGTTTTAGTCCTTTTTGTCTTTGTAGGCAACTCTTTTTCTATTAAAGTATTCAAACTGTTGTGTTTCTGAGAGAAGGAATAGACTTATCTTTAGGTCATTACATTTATACAAGTTTAAATAATGAAGTTTTAGAACAATGTAATGAGTCTTTTGTCAAGTATTTAACCTAGACTTGAAAACAATCTTCTTTCTAATAGAAACAATAAGATAGGGTTTATAAAATGCTTAGGTTGACAAAGATGAAGCTATGTCAAAGATTCGATAGTCGAAGAAGATTCTTTAGAATGTTTAATTTTAAACATAGGGACTTCCAATATTTTTATTCTATAAATTGGTTTATAGTAAATTCCTTCTGAAATAACAAAGTTGAGTTTAGTGTCTAGTCTAGAGTGGATAATTTAAACAATGGGTTAACATTAAGATCGTTATAACAATGTATAGCATTATCCGAATGATCGATAATCTAGGAGCCCATGCTTTTTTTATGTAGACGGAAATGCTTTCATGAGCTAAGTAGAGAGAGAATATTCCTTGTTGCCATGCGTTAATGCATGATGAATTTAAAACACCTTGAGGTTATCGAGGTTGTGGTTTTGAACTTTTTATAGGAAACTGTAAGATTGTGATTAATTCAAGTCGAGTGGGGTGGGTGAACTTATTACTTGCATTGCTACAATGCTAATTATATTCAAATCCTTTGGCCAAGGTAATGCATGATCCTCAAGTACATTGATAGTTCACTGTGACTGGATGGTGTAGCTTGTGGAGTGGTCATGCTTGACTAGAGGGTATCTAGGGGATTGCATGATAACAAGTTGTGTAGGTCACAACACCAAAACTCAACTGGCAAACACCATTGGTTATCCTAGGTCTATCCTTTTTGAGTAGGGTAGGGCCACTTCCAGATAGGAAGGAGTGTGGGAGACTAATGGTCTATGGTTAGAGGTTAAGCTCCTTGAAGATACTTTCTCTTCTTTATTCTTGAGGATTGCCAAGACTTGAATTTGGATGGTTGATAATTGAGATGCAGTAAATTTGGTAAGTTCCTATTTTGGAATTGTTCTAAGTAATTTTTAACAACATATTGTTTATTGCTGTAGATGGATATAATCTTATGCATAAATTATAATTTCATGAATATTGTTAGTCGATACGTTCTCCTTAGTTATAAGAATTGGAAACAAATTACTTTTTTGTTTTAAACTTAAAAAAAAATTATTGCCTTTGGTTAAAACTTATTTTTTAGGGTGAAAACAAAATTGGGTGTTACATGTAGTGGAATGTACCTATGCCTACAATGGGAATAATGTGGAATATCAAGTTTCTCCATTGTATCTATAAAGTGTCTATAAGTTTTTGATTGATTGTTAATTCTTTCTAAAAATCTAAAGTCCAAATACATTGTAAATTTGAAAGACTTGCCATATATTACTAAATGCAAACATCTTTTGCTACATCTATTCCAGTGTGCATTTGATTCAGGTGTTCTTTAGTATATCTCCTTTGATGATTGCATTTCTGTATGCTAATTCATGATGTTATACAAAATAAATATACATGAAATTTACTCTTTGAATCATTACAGTCGATTGAACTTGTATACATGCATAGTAGAAAATTAATTCTTGTAAAATTGAAGTTTCTAAACTTTATCTTTTCTAACTTTTCTCAAAATCATAAATAAATAGCTTACACGTAGAAATCTTAAGGAAATTGTTATGTATTTGAATAAAGCATAAGAAATTGTAAAGAGATTTGACAATTTTCGTACATGATAAAGAAGCGGATTTTATTTTGTCAATATTCATACAAAGATTTGAAAGAAAGTAGTAAATACATGTAAAGGAACATATATTTTGATGAAATTTGAAGTTATTTGCAAACAATAAGCTAGTACAATCATCACAAGACACTTTAAATCACATAAGGCCCCTTGAATAAAATAGATTTGTATTGAACCTTGAGTGAATACAACACAACCATGGCTTGGTTAATGTAGACTTGGAATTGAGAAATATTTCCAATAATTCTCCATATTCTTCAAGATAAGCTAAGATTCTTCGTGAAATGTATCTCTGTATGTTGAATAAAACTATCAGCAATAGTTTTTGGTGCTAGAAGGAGGGCTTGTGTGGAATTAAGGTAAGATTTATAAAAAGATGGCTCATAATAGTGGTCGTGTGACCAACTCTAGGTCTGAATCAAAAGATATTTTTACATAGTTACCTGATAGATGACAAAATAAGAGTCCTTTATTTTGGAATCCTAGAGTACTACATGTAAGAAATTCATCAAGGACTCCTCCTAGATCACCATTGAGTATACCAAATATAGTAAGTCCTAACAATTCTACATTCAGATCGTTAAATCTTGGTTTCGAACTACCCAGAGGTCCAAGTCCTCTTAGAAGTCCCAGCCTGCCTATAAAACCAAGTCCTCCTAGAAGTCCTAGCCCTCCTAGAGGTCTAATCATGACATACTTTAATGTAAATTCCCCTATCCTAATCATTGATTATCATGAAATGCCTAAGAATCCTAAGTAGATTTATCCTAAATACCAATTACATCAGAATCTAGAAGATCGTATCAGAATCTTCAAAGAGGCTTGCTTTAGGGAAAGATTAGATCATCAAGATGTAGCGTGCAGGTTGCTCCTATTCACATTCAATGAACATGCTTCTAATTGGTACGTTAACTTACCAAATAGCTATATCACCACCTAGGAACTCATGGAAGAGGCATTTTTGTCTAGGTTTAGAGGACTAGTTGAACCTTCTTCTTTGTATCACAAATTAAAAACAATTAAAAGATGTGAAGGGGAACTCATAGACAACTTCAATGATAGATTCCAGAAAGCATACTCTAAACTAGTTGATCCCTAAACTATGACCCCTGAGGCCATCCTAGCAATGTATTATACTTCTTTAGATCCTTTGACATCAATGTTTGTCAAGAGGAAGGCTAATATAGATAGTTTGTCAAAAGCCTATAAGGAGGTAGTCAAGGTTAACCAAGAAATGAGAAAAATAACATACAATCCTTTTATGAGTGTAGGAAATCCTAGAATTCCAAACAAAGCACAACCATGGAATGGTGTTCCAATGCATCCCACTCCATTATTGAATTCAGTACCTACTTATACACTATTGTTATATGGAGCCTTATCAGACTTAGAGGTTAAATTTACCCCACTTTTATTGGCACAATTTCCCTCCAAATTCCTATGGGGTCAAGGAGCAGTGCCCCTTGCAGGGGTTTGGGGATAGTGCCCCCAAGATGGGGTCAAGGGGTAGTGCTCCTTGCAGGGTCTAAGGGCAATGTCCCTAGTGCGCTCACTATTGTGATATAGGGCTGGGTCAAGGGGTAGTGCCCCTGAAACCTCACACTATTTTTTATTATTTTATTAAGGTGTCGGGAGTTATTTTTTCATTGGCTGACATAAAAAAAAACCCTATTTTGTAACTGAATAAAGTCATGATAAAAATGGCTAAGGGTTAGGGTTTCTATTGATATTGTATTGTAACATTTGCAATGATATTGAGTGGCAGGGATTTTTGGTTGTAATTAGTTTGATGTACTAGATACTAATATTGGACTTTCTATTGGTGGATGTAGCCCGAGTTTAGGTGAACCATGTTAAAACTTGTCTCTCACTATTATTATTTCTATGTACTTTCATTCCTCTATTTAATCTTTATTTGCATTTAATTAATATCTTCTACCGGCTAACCCTAACATACACTAGTGTATAACCTAATTCCTACTCAGGCTATTGTCCCTTATACAGGCAACCATGCTAATAGTAATCAAGCTAGTGGTCAGTTGTTCTTTCAACCTCCTCAAGATACACTTATGGATAAAACACAAGATGATAGGGAGGAGATAAAATAGATCACTGCACATTTGAGGAGACTAACCACTAAGATGAATCTGTTGAGAAATGAAAACATTTATGATAGAAATTCTCAAAATCAGGGTTAAAATTAGAATCAAATTTTTAGTCACAATCAAAACTCAAATCAAAATCTAGGTTATGGTCAAAATCAAGGTCACAATCAGGGTCAGAATCATAACCAATGATAGGGAGTACAAAACAGAGGGTATAATGGAGATATTAAGGCCTGGGGTAAAATCAATAGAAATCAGAATCAACCCAAGCCCTCTAGGATGTGGAATATAGGGCCAAACAATGGCACTTTGGCATCTCCATTTGAGAATCCAAATAGTCAAGAGCCAAAACAGCCTACCGGGATTCAAATGGCTAATGTGGCACTAAAAAATTGGTGTAGAAACCATAATATAAACACATATACTGAACTTGATTGGCCTCAATTTCACCTGGCCGCTAGTATTTTCAATGTAGAAGTACAAGCTCGTACATTAAAGTTTCTAATTCCTAAAGGTAATGAAATAGTTGCTTCTGGATTTGAGTCTGCTATGGTCTTAGAAAGTTTTACTTTCACAACCAGAAAAGAGGAAAATCAAATAGCAGAAAATGAGCCTTATAATTGTGAGAACTTATATCTAAAGTCTACCTTAGTGGTAGACACTTTTCAATTCCCTTTCAAGATAGAAAATGAGGTATTAAGTGAGCCAGAGGAAGTGTAAGATTTTTAACAATCCAGTAAGAATCACACTTACAATTTGAGAAGCAATAGAAAGTCAAGAGGACCTTTCACCACCTCTACACATCCTAACAACTTCAATACCCCACTAGATCAACATGCTAGCAATAATCTAGTGCCTCCCAAAGCTAATTATCAAGGTACTAGTGCACCAGTAGCACATAAGGTTTAGATAGGAAAGATAGAGTCTAATGAAACATCAAATTAATGAATTACCTATATGATGAGATAAGAAAGATTAAAGTTAGTGTACCCCTGTACGAATTACTAAAATTCCCAGGAGTACAAAATTCTTTTATCAAATCTTTAGATGAGTCAACATAAAAAGAAAATTTAGTCAATATAGATACTCATAGTAAAGATGTGCAAACCAAGGATAGAGGTAAATGTGTTGAACAGTCAACAAATACCAATGTGGTGATGTATGAAAAAAAAAGGAAGATCCTATTTTTCTATTATTTGTAATAATGTTTGGAAAGAATTTGTACAATTGTATGGTGGATTCAGGAACTTCATCTAATGTCATGTCATTAGGGATATGCCAAACTTTAGGATTAACTCCCATAAAATCTGCTAGGGTATTTACTCAATTGGACAAAATAGAGGTCAATGTGGTAGGTGAGCTAGTGCATATTCATATGCATAGCTAGCATTAGACCCTAGGGTGAGTTAATTCATTGATATCCAGGTAGTGGACATACTGGCCAATTATGGTATGTTACTGAGTAGAGATTGGTCCAAAACACTGAACGAGTATATGGCCACTAATTTTTCACACATGTGGTTGCCTTGGAGAGGTATCCCAAACCAAATTAGATTAGATGAAGAACCCATAATGAAGCATATTATCATAGAATACAATCGGACAAATGAGATCTCGTGTGCTAATGTTGAACCAAGTGTGTATAGAGTGTCAAACAAGGGAGTTCAAATAGAAGAAATCTTATTCTTAGACTTCAAAACAAATCCTATGAATGATGAAACAAATTTGTATGTCAAGTCTGATCATGAGTCTTTTAATGAAGAAGATAACTCCATAGCAAGTTTTAGTCAAATCATAAGCCAAGAAATGGAGAAGTGCATTTAGCAAGAATCTCTCATCCAATGTAGACTATATAGAAACTTGTGTAGGGTTCATAATATTACACATCTCAAAGAAAATTGTGGAATATGTTGGGATTTAATAGAGTGTTAGTATAAAAATTGTATAAAAGGAATGAGACAATAGGAAGGAGAGTTTGTTCCTGATAGGCATGAATTATGTTTTCATGAAGATGTAGGTGATTCATTACAAGGTCTAAATGAAGATATGGGAGTTAAAAGTGTCAACTACTCTAATTTTCACAAGCAAACTAAAGATGTAGGGATACATATAACCCAAGAAAAAATATGTGATGATACACAAGATATTATCATGGGTGAGATAGGTAAAAGGATTCAGGTTAAAACAAAAGGTCCCAGTCAAAGGAATAAGAATAATATCTGGACACTAAAGTGTGATGGTTCTAAATCTAAAGAAGGGTAGGGGCAGGAGTTGAGCTTGTCAATTCAAATGGTAAGTCCTTTTTATAAACCCTAATAAGATATTTGAAAAAGACAATTATCCCCTGCCTCCATTAGATGAAGCGCTACAGGGAGTGAATAGAGCTAAGATGATATCCTTTTTGGATGAATTCTCTGGCTATAATCAGGTTTTAGTAGATAAAGAGGATAGACTGAAAACAACATTCACCTACAAATGGGGAAACTATGGATATAGGAGAATGCCATTTGGCTTGATTAATGCAGATGCAACATTTCAAAGGGCCATGGACATTGCATTCAGGGGATTATCAGGTAAATGCATTGTTATATATATGGATGATTTGATTGTGTTCTCTAAAGATGCATTCACCCATGCAGAAGACTTGAAAAGAGTATTAAAAAGGTATGAAAGGTATGGAGTCTCCCTTAATATTAAGAAATGTGTGTTTGGGGTGACTGAAAAGAAATTGTTAGGCCACATCATTTCTAAAAATGGAATTTCTATTGACCTAGATAGAGTAGAGGGAATTAGGTAATTACAATTGCCTAATAGTAAGAAAGAACTGAAGTCTTTCTTTGGTAAAATTAACATTGTTTGAAATTTTATCACTGGTTTTGTAGAAATAGTGCAACCATTGAACACTATGTTAAAAAAAGGATGCAAAGATAGAGTGGACGCTAGTGGCCAGAGCAGCATTTGATGACATTAATGAAGCAATTTCTGATGCCCCTATATTGGCAAGTCCAAATTATACTAAACATTTTTACATTTACTCATTTGCCTTAGAACATTCAGTTGTAGTTTCTCTAATGTAGAAATCAGAAGAGAATGAAGAAAAACCAATCACCTTCATGAGTACTCCATTGAAGGATGCTTAGTTAAAATACTTAGATACAGAAAGATAGGATTTTGTGTTGGTACGGGTAGTTAAAAAGTTCAGGTACTACATCTTAAGAAGTCATATAAAGGCCATAGTGCCTGATGCAGCAGTAAAGATGTTATTAATGCAAAATGAGCCTAGACAGAAAAGAGAAAAATGGATCATAGTGTTGCAAGATTTTGACATGGAGATTATTCCAATGAAGTTGGTTAGAGGCTAGGCTTTAGTATAGACAATAGCCAATATTGATCCAAAATTGTTGAAACAATAGTATGTACTAAGTAGTAATGATGCATCTAGTTGGTATGATGACCTGAATATATTGTTAATATCTGGAAAATATCCTAATAAGATGAAATCTTCTTAGAGGAAAGTCCTAAAAGTAGAAGCACAAAGATATATGGTACAAGGAGCTCTACTATTTAAGAAGAATCATGAAGGCATATAGTTGAGATGCTTGAACAGAGATGAGGCATATACGTTAGAGCTGCATGATAAATATGGAACAACTCATGGTTCTCATTTAGCAACTACGCATAAAATCTTGAGGTCAGGGTATTATTGGCAAACACAATAATTAAAAACACAAAAAATCATATCAAGAGTTGTCACATATGTCAAACTATAGAAGACAAAGGGATAAATAAGGCTAATCCACTACAACTAGTTATAGAGTCTAGGCCATTTGCACAATGGGGACTATACTTTATTGGAGTCATCAATCCTCCATCATTTGCAGGACATAAGTTCATACCAACTATGACAAACTATTGTAGAAGGTGGACATAAGTATCATGTTGTAAGTTCTCCACTACTGTGGTGGTCAACAAATTCCTTGAGGAGAACATCATCACCAGGTTTGGAGCTCCATATTCTCTAGTATGTGATAATGGCCCTGCATTTTGTTCTTTGAAATTTTCTAAATGGGCATTTGAATATGAGATAGTTCTTAAGTTTTCCTCAAATTATTATCCTCAAGGTAATGGGTTAGTTGAATCTATGAATAAAATCTTGTTAGACATCATCAAAAGGTTAATTTTCAAAAATCCTAAAGAATAGAATACATTGCTAAAATATGCTCTATGGGTAGACAGAGCAAAAGTTAAGGTAGGTTTAGGAAATGCACCATATCATCTAGTATATGGGACTGATCCCATACTTCTAGTGAACTTAAGAATTCCTACCTAGAAATTTGCTAATCAATAACTAGGGTTTGATAATCATAGGGATGCTAGGTTGGTCCACATGTTCCAATTGGATGAGAAAAGAGACCAAGCTATAGACATATTCACAAAACATCAACTTGTAGTTAAAAGGTGGTTTGATAAAAGAGCAAGAGTTAAAATATTCAAGATATCAGATCTTTTATTATGTTTGGATAAATCTTGTGAAAAGAAAGGGAGCAATGGAAAATTTGATAAATTATGGTTGGGTCCATTACACGTTTCAAAAATTATAGGGTACAATACTTTAGTCTTAAAACCTTAACTGGTGAAGATGTGTAATTACTTGTTAATGGTCAATGCCTTAATCATTATTTTCAGACTTAGAAAGTAAGTCAGCCTTACTGTGTATCATGCTGTAAATACTCTATAGCTATGTGGGTTTTCTTGGTTTCTGTTGGTTTTGTGTTTGGTTGGTTTGTTCTGGTGTTTTGTGGTTTTCTTTTGTTTGTTGTTTGGTGGCTTGTTGTGTTTCCTTGGTGGGGATGTTTGTTTTGATTTGGGGTAATGTAGGAGCAGATTGACAAGCACTGGAAACAATAAAAATTGGGAAATTCAGGTGAATCATTTGAAATCTATGCATAACTTTTTAAGACTTTCAATAATGTAAGGTGTTGTTTATTCTGTTAAAGATTTTATTCAATAACTGTGGATTGAAGCATTCAAAAATAGTTTCTCACAATGACACACCTAAAATCCTTGGGTTTTTTTAACATACTAGTGTAGGTGTTAAGTGAAAAATTAGAGGTCACCCTTGCTACCATTGCAATTCTCATCTTAGATTTAGTAAGTGACCACACCTTGCATTATGAACTCAGAATGATAATATCTCATGAATCTATATGCTATACATAAATGAATATAAAAAAAATAGAAAGAAGGATTATACTAAAAATCCAAATTAAGCCATCTAAGTAACTTTTCTGGGGCTATGGACACCTACTGGCAATAGGGCTCTACTTAGGACAATTGCAATGATAACCTTGCTAGGTCTATTGATGCTTTTTCGTGGCAAGACTCTATTCGGTTGGCTATGAGGGATGAAGTCAACTATGTAGTTTAACACCAGTCACTATTGTTTTCAACTCATCTTCAAGATGAGGATTATTGATCACATGTACAAACATAAACTCTATTGAAAGATTCATACACCTTATTGAATAAATTTAGTCTAGAGTGGATAATATTGTTACATATGAGGAAGTTGGAAGTTATGAATTCATTTCATTTTGGTTTTCATTAATGATTTAAATTTAGTTGTTTTATTTGGTTTCTAGTTGTTGTGATGCTCACAACATGCCCCATTTTACCTTTTAGAAAAATAAGGACCCCTACTGTGGCTTTTTCTTTTGGCTTGTGTGTTTGGTCTTGCTTGGTGGTAAAAGGGGGAAAAGGGTAGGTGGTGCAAAAAAATGTTGAAAATCAAAATACCTAGTGATAGAGTAAAAACATAAGGTACTAGTGAATTCTATGTGAAAAATTGATTTAGGGTTGCTTTTTGAACCAACTTAAAATTCCTTGTATTTTGTGAGATATAAGGGTTTTGATAAAATACACTATTTTAGAGTTTTGTATGTCATATACAAATTTATTTGTATATGATGTCTTTGTATTATCATGTTATGTTTAATCGAGTTTTTTATATCTCCTCCTTTGTACATACTTTTAAAATGTACAAAGTCTAAGATGCGAAGGCAAACCCAATTAGGTTTAGAGGTCGAATGAACAAAATGATAAATCTATGCTTGTATTAGAATTTGTATGGTATGATCAATGAATTCAATATACAAAATGGTAAACATATATGCTTGAACCCAAAAAAAATATGCAATATAGTTTATAATAGATGAAATATTACTTTACATTGCATTGCGTTTGTATGTATCAACATTTGTATTTTAATATATACATACAAATGCATGTTGGAATTAGTCCAAACAACTAAGAGAGGGGGGTGAATAAGTTGTCCCAAAACTTCAACACATTTTGTAGTTAATTCTTTCTCTTACCACTTAACAATTGATCAACAATTTAATCATAAAAAAAGAATCATAAACATATGAGAAACAACACAATAACACACTTGACACCAAACATTTTTAACGTGGAAACCCGGTTAAGGGAAAAACCATGGTGGGGGTTAACCCACAAAGATTGATACTCTATTAAAAGTATTTTACAAATGGGAATGCACATGCATTTGGGCTCACTGCCTAGAGCTCACTACTCAATTGTCACTCAATGTTGCTTAGGGTAAAATTGGATTTTATTAATCTTTTGTTGTTAGATGTAGAAATCCACCTCTCCACTAAACATTAAAGGATGAAGGGTCGAGTGGTGAGCACTATCATACCCTAGGTCACTTTTAGATTTAGGGAAACTTGGATTCAGGAATTAATTATCAAATTTTTCTTCTCCTATGTCCAATTGACCATTAAAACCCTAATTATACAAATATGACAACAAATCAATGAATTATAGAAAAGCCCTTGTAGACGGGAGCAAAATATAGAGTTACATAGTAACTATTTTCGGGGTTCCAAAGAAGAATAGTTAGGGACACTAGAGTAGGCATCCAAGTCCAAGGTACCTACTTTTTCAGGGAATTTGGACCTCCTTCTGACATTGATCAATCCTGTAACTTCTATATTCTAAGATTTGTCTATCGAGGACACTAGAGCAAGTGCCCAAGTCCTAGAAGTGCTCCTTTGTTCATCTTTTCCTTAGATCTTGAATCCTTGATGCCTGTGAAGCCTTCCTATAACTCCACTTTTTTTAGATGCAACACTTGTAACCTGCAATCATGAGACTTTGTTTGGCAGTTGTGGTGTTTAGAGGTTTGCTTCAGTCAAACCCTAGAGGACACTTAAGTCTCCAAACACTGTTGTCAGATAAAGGGGGTGTGCCCTTGTGAGACAGAGGCCAAAAACCAAAGGAATCAATGATACAAACACAATATTATGTCACCTTGTAGTGAAGCTCTCATGGAGGAAGATGCTCTTCATTGCACGAGGAGATTGATGCCAAAATCTGCAAATATCAACATACAAAACATACATGTCTACTCTAGCAACACAATAGGAGCCTTGAATCACCTTGAGAACACAATAGCTTGCTAGTAATCATCTAATTGAAATCTTGTAATCATCTAGTTTACAAATGAATGCCTACACATGCTTATATATACAACTACAAGCACTCTCGCCAAGATATTTGAAATTCAAACATACTTGTTGCAAGTATGAGGTGACCCAGTGTTGTCATTGATGTCAACATACTCATATTGCATTGGTGAGAAGGTTTGGCTGAGTTGAGTGCTGTTGTTATTAAGGAAATCAGTCCTCATCCGAAACAGTGAAGAACAGTGATGAGAAGAAGGCAAATGTACTGTATAGGTTAAGAACCAGAGGATGCGGATTAAAGGATTTGTAGATATGAGTCTTGAGATGCTTCAGCTAAGATTTCAGAGGTCCACATGAAGATTTGAAGAAATTGTGGCTGTCTGTGTGGAACTGGTTCCGGCAAGTGTTCATAGGTGACAGAGGATCACATAAAGGTCTGGTGAGGTCTGGAATTGTATTATCCTAATTTGTGGATTGGAAGGAGTGTTTGGGATGTCCTTGTGATGTGTCATCTTGAGTTGTGTATGATTTTGAGGTCTAGAAGTACCTTTTACATTGTGACAGTGGCGATAGACTGTGTTCTTGAAGTACTGGATGATGAAGAGAAGAATTCCGGTAAGATGATGAAGTATGGATGTTTTTTGATGATTCAGGGAAGGTTATTATGATCATTGGATCATATCTAGTTCATGTTGGTGATCCGCATTGAAGTTAGAGTTGGATTTAATGTTATGGCTACCAATTGTTGGTGTTCTTCCTGTAACAGGCTGACCGGATGTTCTACACGCCTTACGAATGTTATTGTGATGTTTGCTGACTTAGATGATTGTTCCTAAGTTGATGTCTTGTATAAATAAGTGTTTGTGAATTCATTTTGGTGTGTGGATTGTGTGGATGAGTGTGGCATAGTGAAGAGAAGTGTGAAAGGCAAAGCAAGGGTTTTGGGCTTAAATGGAACTGATCTGGACATGGTAGAGATGTCATTCTCCAGTTCAAGATTGTGATTCTTATCACTTTGTAGACAGTGTGTCTCCTTGTAGGCAGTGTGCCTCTTTGTGAGCAGTGTGCTCAAGTAGTGAGCCCTAATTGGAAAGTGCCATTTTGTAATTCCTTATTCTTCTAACAGAGAATAATCCTTGGGTTAATCACCCCGTGGTTTTTCCCTTAACCCAGTTTTCCATGTCAAAATCTTGGTGTTCAATGTGTCGATGTTTATCTGCTCTTGTGTTTATGCATTTTACTTTCATGGATGGTTAATTGATACACTATTAACTAACAAAGAAGAATCAAGTGTTTGAAGTAAGAGCAAGTTTTTATACAACTGATTCACCCCCCCTCTCAGTTGTATGCCCTAGATCCAACAATTGGTATCAAAGCAAGGTTCCTCTGAAAGGAGCTTAACCACTTGAGGAGATCCAGGATGTTGTCATACAAGAAGGATAGTCCGAAGTTTGATGGAACCAACTTCACTCTCTGGAAAGGTCACATGAAATGTCACTTGGAGTGTATGGGAAAAGCATACTTGGCCATGGTCTCAAAACCATATGTACCTCCACAGGGTGGTCTGACAACTCTAAATGAAATCACAGATACTGAAAACAATTTGCAGACCAAGGAAGCTCTTCTAAGTGCATTGAATGACTCAGATCTCTCAAATGTTATTGACCTACCAACTACATGTGAGATCTTGACTAAACTGGAACTTTTGTATGAAGGAGATGAGTTTGTCAAAAGTGTAAGGTTGCAAAGTCTGAAAGGGAAATTTGAAAGATTGAAGATGAGAGAAGATGAAAACATCACTACCTTTATGCCAAGAGTGAATGAGCTGGTATGTTGAATTAGAAATGCTGGTGGAACTCTAGATGAAAATGAGATTGTTTGCAAAATTCTCAGATCCCTTCCTGTTGCCTATAAAATCAAGGTTGCTGTCATTGATGAATTCAGAGCCCACACAACTATCACAAGAGAACAATTGGCTAGGAAACTAGTTGCATTTGAAATGACTAAGTTTGGAGATGATCCACCAAAGACTGAATCTGCTTTCAAAGCCAGTGCCTATGTGAAAGCCAAACAAAGATTTGATCTAGGAGAAAACTCTTCAAGGAAGATGTCATGGTATGATCAAGCAAGAAGAGACATGGAAGAAGAGGAAGCAGAAATAGCTCAACCTGAAGCCCTCATTGAAAAGAGATTGCCAAGAGGATCCGGTAAGTATGAAGGAAAACTACCCTTTAAGTGTTTCAATTGCAATAAGATTGGTCATTTTGCTTCAAGATGTCCGGAAAGATCTACAAGGTCTAATACTGACAGACAAAGGTTTCAAAAGAACTGCTATTATGTTCATGAAGAAGATGACAATGAAGGAGTAACAGATGATGAATCAGAACTAGGAAGCAAATTTGGAAATGAATGGGTGTTTATTGCCATTAAGGAAGAAGATTCAATATCCTCTGAATCTGTCAATCACAAGGTTGTGGAAAGAGCTTTGGCTGCTCAAGTGGAAGAAAAGGATGATTGGGTTATTGATAGTGGATGCTCTCACCATATGACTGGTGACAACAATAAGTTCTTAGATTTGGAAAGGTATGAAGGAGGAATGGTAAAGTTTGGTGACAATTCTACTGGCAGAATCAGAGGTAGGGGAACTATTTCCTTTGATGGAAAGAGCAAAACAGGTAATGTACTATATGTTGAAGGATTGAAGCACAATCTTCTCAGTGTTGGTCAGTTAGTGGACAAAGGCTATGATCTCCGGTTCAAGAATGGAAAATGCAAAATCTTTAGAAGCTCCAGAACTGAAATTGCATCCGGTGCTCAAATAAAAGGTAATATCTTTCATCTGGTTGGTTCAAATAAAAGTTGTCTATTTGTTCAAGTTGATCAAAGTTGGTTATGGTGTAGAAGAATGTGTCATGTAAATTTTGATAACATCATCAAGATAAGCAATATTCAGGCTGTAAGAGATCTTCCAAAATTGGTGAAACCTACAAATAGTTTGTGCAAAGAATGTCAGCTAGATAAACAAAGCAGAGTCTCTTTCAAAAGCAAAGATCAATCCTCTACCGGATTGTTGGAATTAGTACATACTAATCTCTGTGGTCCGACAAGAATCAAGAGTCTGCAAGGTGATAGATATTTCATGTTGCTAATTGATGACCATTCCTGGATGATGTGGGTTACGTTCCTAAAAGAGAAATCAGAAGCCCTTGAGAAGTTCAAAATCTTCAAAGCTATGGTAGAGAATCAAATTGGATTAAAACTGAAGTGTCTAAGGTCTGATAGAGGTGGTGAATTTACATCTGGTGAGTTCATTGACTTTTGTGAGAAACAGGGTATAAGGAGATAGTTGTCTGCTCCTAGGACTCCACAGCAGAATGGAGTAGTTGAGAGAAAGAACCGGACCATCTAGGAAGCTGCCAGGACAATGATGTTGGAAGCAAATGTTCCTCAGATGTTTTGGAAAGAAGCTATCAGCACTGCAGTCTACACTCTCAATCGAGTTCAAATCAGAAACAATACCGGTA
The DNA here is from genome assembly GCA_027924645.1 of Cunninghamia lanceolata. Classification (NCBI taxonomy): domain Eukaryota; kingdom Viridiplantae; phylum Streptophyta; class Pinopsida; order Cupressales; family Cupressaceae; genus Cunninghamia; species Cunninghamia lanceolata. Next base: position 1,945,466 of record BSBN01000413.1, read on the forward strand.
AGACCCCCTATGAAATTTGGTTTGGCATCACTCCTACTGTGAGATATTTCAAAGTATTTGGTAGCAAGTGTTATATTAAAAGAGATGAAGATCTACGAAAGTTTGATGCTAGAAGTGATGAAGGAATTTTCTTGGGTTACTCCACTCAAAGCAAAGCATACTAGTGTTACAATAAGAGACTGAGGAAGATGATAGATAGTACTAATGTAAAAGTTGATGAAGGAATTGAGAAGCCCTCAATGTTCTATGAATGTGATGAAGATGATCAGAATGATCCTCTGGTGCCAGGAGCTCCTTCCTCTTCTGAAATTCAGATCCAGATTGATCCAATAAATCAGGAAGAAGAAGTTTGTCTGAATGAGCCTGATCAATAATTAATAGTGCAAGAAACTCCCCAAGTTCCAAGGTATGTAACTCTAAATCACTCTGAAGATCAGATCGTAGGTGACAAAAGTAAAGGGGTACAAACAAGAAGAAGAATTGCTCAAGATTCAAATGAATACTATCTGATTTCAAAGATTGAACCTAAGACAGTAAATGAAGCTTGCAATGATGAAAACTGGACCAAAGCAATGGAGGAAGAATTGATGCAAATTGAGAAAAATCGTACTTGGGATCTTGTTCCCAGACCTAGAGATAGGAATGTGATTGGAACCAAATGGGTCTTCCGGAACAAACTGAATGAAGCTGGTGAAGTAATTAGAAACAAAGCTAGATTGGTCTGCAAAGGCTACTCTCAAATAGAAGGAATTGATTTTGAAGAGACCTTTGCTCCTGTGGCAAGAATTGAAGCAGTTAGATTATTTCTTGCATTTGCTACCTTCAAAGACTTCAAGGTATATCAGATGGATGTCAAGTCTGCCTTCCTAAATGGTGATCTGGAAGAAGAAGTTTACATTGAACAACCGGATGGATTTCAATTGTCTGATAATGATGATATGGTCTGCAAGTTGAAGAAAGCATTGTATGGATTGAAGCAAGCCCCAAGAGCATAGTATGAAAGGTTGGATAAGCATCTTGTGTAGATTGGATTCAACAAAGGTACTGCTGACAGTAACTTATATTTCAAAATTGATCATGAAAACATTTTGATTGTTGAAGTGTTTGTGGATGATATCATTTTTGGAGGAAGAGATAGTATGTGCAAAACTTTTGCAAATCAGATGAAAAGTGAGTTTGAAATGTCTATGCTTGGTGAAATGAATTTCTTCTTGGGTCTACAAATTACTTAAACAAAGAAAGGGATCTTCATTTCTTAGACCAAATATGTGAAAGAATTGTTGAGGAAATTCGGTATGGAAGATTTAAAGCCAATGAACACTCCTATGGCAACCGGATGTAAGTTGAGCAAAGATGATGACTCTCCAAAGGCAGATCAAAAAAAGTATAGATCAATGATTGGTGGATTGTTGTATCTCACTCAGACTAGACTAGATATAATGCAGGCTATTGGTCTTGTGGCAAGATTCCAGGCTAATCCTAGAGAATATCATGTTATGGCAATCAAAAGAATTTTTAGGTACTTGAAAGGAATAGTTGAGTATGGTCTATGGTACCCTAGAGATCTAGATTTCTCTCTTCATGCTTACATAGATGCAGATTGGGCAGGAGATGTGGATGACTGGAAGAGCACCAGTGGTGGAGCATTCTTTTTGGGGAAGAGATTGGTTTCTTGGCTAAGCAAGAAACAAGATGCAATATCTCTGTCTACAATTGAAGCAGAATACATTGCAGCAGCAGGTAGTTGCACTCAAAACTTATGGATGAAGCATATGCTAAGAGACATTAAAATTGAATATGAGGAGCCTATCACAATTTTTTGTGATAATTCAAGTGTAATTAATATTTCTAAGAATCTGGTATTGTATTCTATGACTAAGCACATATCTATCAAGTTTCACTTTTTGAGAGAACAAGTGAACAAGGAAGAAGTCAGATTGGAGTATGTACCCTCCAAGGATCGGATTGCAAATATCTTTACTAAACCTCTTCCCAAGGACTCTTTTAATTTTCTCAGGGAAAAGTTAGGGGTCATGGCCCCTCCAGTGATGCATTAAGATGCACTGTTGTGCATCAGTCCGGTGGATATCACAGACATATCTTGTGATCCGGATTGATGTAGTGGAGTTGTTTCTAAAGGGGAGTAGCTTGTATGATTCTGATGTGTTAGAATTGCAAGTATGAGCCCTTTGCCATTGATGTCAAAGGGGGAGAGAAGACATGTGAAAAACAAGTAGTTGATGATCAAAGGGGGAGCAGTAAAGGAGGAGAAGACATGTTGCTGATAGGGGGAGCTGTGACAGAAAGGAGAAGTTCTTGTCTTGATGGTTTTTCACATCATATGTTGCCATCAATGACAAAGGGGGAGATTGTTACAAGTATGAGGTGAACCAGTGTTGTCATTGATGTCAACATACTCATATTGCATTGGTAAGAAGGTTTGGATGAGTTGAGTGCTGTTGTTATTAAGGAAATCAGTCCTCATCTGGAACAGTGATGAGAAGAAGGCAAATGTACTGTATAGGTTAAGAACCATAGGATGCGGATTAAAGGGTTTGTAGATATGAGTCTTGAGATGCTTCAGCTAAGATTTCAAAGGTCTGCATGAAGATTTGAAGAAATTGTGGCTATCTGTGTGGAACCGGTTCCGGCAAGTGTTCAGAGGTGACAGAGGATCACAGAAAGGTCCGGTGAGGTCTGGAATTGTATTATCCTAATCTGCGGATTGGAAGGAGCATTTGGGATGTCCTTGTGTTGTGTCATCTCGAGTTGTGTATGATTTTGAGGTCCGGAAGTACCTTTTGCATTGTGACAGTGGTGACAGACTATGTTCTTGAAGTACTAGATGATGAAGAGAAGAATTTCGGTAAGCTGATGAAGTGCGGATGTTTTTTGATGATTTAGGGAAGGTTATTATGATCATTGGATCATATCTAGTTCGTGTTGGTGATTTGCATTGAAGTTAGAGTTGGATTTAATGTTATGGCTACCAGTTGTTGGTGTTCTTCCTGTAACAGGCCGACCAGATGTTCTACATGCCTTATGAATGTTATTGTGATGTTTGCTGACTTAGATGATTGTTCCTAAGTCAATGTCTTGTATAAATAAGTGTTTGTGAATTCATTTTGGTGTGTAGATTGTGTGGATGAGTGTGGCATAGTGAAGAGAAGTGCAAAAGGTAGAGCAAGGGTTTTGGGCTTAAATGGAACTGATCCGGACATGATAGAGATGTCATTCTCCAGTTCAAGATTGTGATTCTTATCACTTTGTAGATAGTGTGTCTCCTTGTAGGCAGTGTGCCTCTTTGTGAGCAGTGTGCTCAGGCAGTGAGCCCTAATTGGCAAGTGCCATTTTTTAATTCCTTATTCTTCTAACAGAGAATAATCCTTGGGTTAATCACCCCGTGGTTTTTCCCTTAACCAAGTTTTCCACGTCAAAATATTGGTGTTCAATGTGTTGATGTTTATCTGCTCTTGTGTTTATGCATTTTACTTTCATGGATGGTTAATTGATATGCTGTTAACTAACAAAGAAGAATCAAGTGTTTGAAGTAAGAGCAAGTTTTTATACAACTGATTCACCCCCCCTCTCAGTTGTATGCCCTAGATCCAACAATACTTGTTGGTACCTAATAACGGTCACTAACCAATAGCTAAAAATTGGGGCTGCCCCAAAATAGGGCAAGACTAGGGCACGGGCACCAAAGTCCTCCCCCTATTTTAGGCAAGGTACAACTCAAGGGGTCCTCCTAGGTCCCATTTGTCATGTTACCCAAGTCTCATTCCATCGGGATGCCAAAATATGAACTAAGATGTGCGAAATGCATGCAAAAGACATGAGAGCTAAACCTTATGAGGGAAAAGCCCCCAAGGGAACATTTTCCAATGTTACATTTAGCCTCCACTTTAATGTATGTATGAATGCGAGGCCAATACGTGCATTAAAGTAAGGTCACAAACACAACAAACACACCAAGCATGGAGAAGACATGCCAATCACATTGAAGACAGGAACAAGCATGCAAAACACAGAGAAGATAGTTACAGTCATATATGACACAGATCAGACAATCAATGCATAGAAGACACATTAATGCATGGAAGAAGGAAATGATATATTTTCTTTTCTTTTTCTCATATATATATGAAATGAAAATGCAATTATTGGAAGGTAAACAAACCTCCCATAATATAGGATACACTACCCAAAGGTGCAGGTCTCTATATATGGAGCAACACACATGCAAGACATGCAAGAGCTCCCAAAATGTAGGAAGCACTTACCTGAAGGTGCTAGTCTCTATATATGGGGAAACAAACATGCCACACAAAACAAGCATGCCAAAACACACACACTTGAAGATAGAGAAAACACCATAGACAAGCAATGGAGTGCACCTATTTCTAGGTCCAACACCATCTCAGGCACATTATAGGCACAAACCAATGATTGGGATTTTCCACAACAATCATTGAAAACATGCTTAAGGGTTGAGTTAGTCACATAACCACTCCCCGCCTCTGTAAAGGAGTTTTGAAAATGACAGGATGATACAATCTACTCTGAGAAACACACCATTACTACCTCCATAGAAGGCTTAAGAAAAAGGATATGCTCAATATCCCGCCTGCATAGAGGGCTTAAGAAAAAGGATATGCTTGATATCCCACCTCCACAGAGGGCTTACATGATTGATTGATTGATTGATTACAAACAAACTCAGGATGCAAGATGCACTACCCTAGGATGCAAGTCTTTGCATCTGAGGTCAAACACATTCCTAACATCTATAACTAATAGCTTACCTTATATATGCGCCCACCTTAAGGTGGTTGATATTAGCTATCGATACCAAGCACGTTGAGGTAGGAAGAAAACACACAAGGGAACATCGACTTTCACAAGGCCCATGCCCCCTAGAGGTGACATGTACTTCACGATTTCCCAATGTTCCCACAAACACATCTCTACAAGAAACATGTTAGTGTCTACAACATCATGATAAACAACAACATCAATGCATATGAAATTTGAGGTATGCAAGATTCAAGGTAGACAAAGTGCACAGAGCAACCATATTGTTTATGATTTGTAAATGAGATGGAACACCATCAAAATCATCACTACGTGGAAAGCATGAGTGCTTCTACTAGCCAAGCGTCAGATAAGATATAAAACCCCATCATCATATTAGGAACTATAGTCCATATTTTGATTGCTCTCGAAAGGGACACTAGGTCTACATCAGTATAAATGTTTGTTGTCATCCGCCCACTAGGTGGAAACACTAGAAGAAGGGAAACAATAAATAAGAGAGGAGAAACAAGTGTCTTAGGGATAGTTATGTAGGAGGGTGCCCCCAGGTCACCAACCACGATGCTATGTCTGCAAGACACAACACACAACAATGAAATCAGAGAGATGCAATTTAGAAGAATGATGATACAAATAGAAGAAGGTCACAACAAAGGAGGTCTCCTAGTATCCCAAACCTTACGGGAGAATCCAAGGTCATCCCAAGAGGCCTAAACAACACATAACACATCACGGGGGGAGCACATTACGAGAGGGACAAAGGGTTAGAGATACGTACCTGTAGGGTCTTTATATTATATCTTGGAGATCTTGAACCTCTTGGAGAGGTATTTGATCATATTTAATGTAATGTTTGAGTGGTTCTTATAAAAGTCTTGTTTGTTATCATATGACGTTTGTTCCTTAATTCCTTGTTTAAATGAGACTTTTTGTTGCTTATGAGGGGGAGAACCACTATTATTTCTGACTATTGATTGTCATCTTGCTCTTTTCAAATTTTTAGCAAGTTTTCATTGTTGAATCTTTCTAAAACAGTAACAAAATTCATCCTATGCTATCTTACTCATCTGTATCAGTTGTTGTTCTTTCTTTTAAAAGGCATTGTGATTATCTCCTAATCCATATAAGGATAACAGGACATGAACCTCAGCATAAATTTCATTTCTTCGTGGACAAGGTGGATTAGCTACTTGTTTCCTATCTACTTCAATCATACCCACGATACTATCATAGTCTAAGTAATCATTCTTGTCTACTTCCATTAAACCTTGTTCCACCATATTATTTTCAATATGCTTAGGAAAAGGATTAGTGAAGATTTGTAAATTCTGATTTGGCGGAGCAACCAACTTATTTCCATTGTCATTCACACCCAATACCTAGATGACATTTAAACCAATAAGGTCATGTATTTCATGTTTAAGATGCATACATAGTTCAGTGTCATGCCCTTGCATCTGATGATAATGACAAAAGGCATTAGTCATCGAAGTAAGGTCCAAGTTGTTTACTAGGATCAACAAGGTTGATCAAGGGAAGCTTTAGAATGTTATTACTCACATCTTGATTCATGATAGAATGATATGACTCAGATATCAGAGTAAGCTTTCTTGGTTGATACGATGGTTTCTTTGGATTATTTATAGCAGACACATTTGTATTTGGTCCATTGATCTTGATGGAACTCCTATTACTTTTCCTCTTAAAGTTGTTTTACAATGATCCACCCATGGATTGACCAACTTGAGCTGATGAGTTTTGGTTTTCATACTGACTAGATGAAAGTTTATAATCACGAAGGGCGGTGCATAAATGTTGAAAGGAGTTATACTTCATGAAGAGGATTTTTTCATGAATATTAGGTTGTAAATTTGTAATGAATATCTTTTGAAAATCCTCATCTTTCATCTGATACTGAATCTGTGCATACAGTCCTTGATATCAACTAATGAATTTAGTCAACTTTTCTTTGGGACCTTGTTTGCATTGAACCAAGTCAATAAGAGTGACTTGGGGTCTGATATTTGCTTGAAAATGTTGTAAAAATTGATCAATCAACTGTGAAAAAGAGTGTATTGAATTCAGAGGCAAAGAGCAAAACCATTCTAAAGTAGTATCTTTGTGAGATTGTGGGAAAAGTTTTGCTAACAAATCCTCTTCAAAATAGAAATCACTACACATAGTTGTAAATGTTGCCACATGGTTATTGGGATCACCTTTTCCACCATATTTTAAAAGTGAGGAGTCTCAAACCTCTTAGTCAAAGGAGTTCTCAAGATTGCATAGGATAATGGATTACGAGCATGATATGTCAGTAGACTAGGCTATGAAGAATTTGTCAAGTTTGTTACCTTTTGTTTCAAAGCAGTCATGCCCTATAAAAGTTGGTTTAAGATGGCATCATTTGGAGATGCAGTTTCTTGTGAGGAATTGGAACCAAGGTGAGGACGTGATTGAGCTTGAGATGTGTCCAGTAGAGGCTGGGAATAGGTTAGTGGTTGTTGGACATATTTGTAGGTGGAAGATGGTTGCGAGTAGGTGATAGGTAGCCAGAAATGAGTGGAATAGATAGGAGGTTGAGAACAATTATTCATAGAAGGTATCCCTTTAGAAATCAAATTTTGATAATTAAATCCCAAATCTTTGTAATTAGTGCCATTAGATACTCCAATACCAGTGGTAGAATTACTACAAGTGTTCGCATTAGTTGTTAACATTGTTGATGTGAAGGTAGATCTATATTCCTGTAGTCATTATAGGTGCTGAAACTTGTGTATGGGATAGTGATAGAGTGTTCTTTATCACTTGTGCACATTCAGTCATTGGCATAATGTTAGTTTGCACAATATGTGTTAGACCACGAAGTGCATTAACGCCATCTTGTCCTTCTTTTATCAAATCTCTTATATTATGAATTGTAGGAACAACTTCTTCAGCTTTTCATTTAGTTTCCATAAATGATTGAAATTCAGCTAACTCTTTATCCAATTTTTCTATTTTCTCATCTGATACATATCCTGTCACCTCAATAGTATCATCAACATGATGAAAATTTTATTCTTCCATTGTACATGTAGTAGGTGCAATGTCTTGTAAGTTTTGTGTTTCTCCTTTTGTAAAGAATGTGTTCAAAGTATCGACTTCATCAAGAGCACTAGATCCCATGTGTCCTATGCTTCTTCTTAAAGTAATATTTCTCTTAGGGCAGCGAGTTATTAAACTCATGCAATGATATTCTCACTCTCAACACACTCTTGATGCAAAACTAAGATAATGCCAAGTCGATTTATAGTGTAAATATGTCAAAATAGGCAATTTTTTCACTAAAATTTGATGCAAGAGAGCATAACAAAGGGTGTTGTGAGGAAAATGATGATAGACAGAGAATAATATCAGCAATCTTAAGGTAAAATGTTAGTGAAATATAGCAAAATATGTAATTTTTTCACATTTTTTCAACTCCAAGACCTAGAAAAAGAGGTGTTGTAAGGAATTTGAGGAGGGACATTAAAAAATATCAATAATATCAGTCACCTCAATCCATAAAACTGATCACAACACACTTGGAGTGCAAACTAAGTCAAACCCTGGGGCAAAAATAGTCGTGAAGCCCGTTAAAAGGGTGTTGTGAAGCTTTTTATGAGGGGCAGAAAATTATACCCATGATAACAGAAAATTAATGTTAAAATGTCTTTCACAACACACTTGTAGTGCATGTTTGGAGAGTCGATAAGGCTAATTTTAGCTAAAATTGTCGTTTTTGAAGCCCTATGTTTGAGATCTTGGGACAAAAATCTATTTTAATTTTTTGAGGTCTGATTTATGATGGAAATTAAATACTCTTGGATCTAAAAATGATTTTCAAGTTTAAACATGCAAAATGCCCATGCAAATTTAATGAAAATGCATCAAAATTGCTAGTTTTTGTTAGAGTTTTCTATGCAAAATTGCAAATAATTTAAATATAAATGTAAATTCACAAAAAAATTCAAGACTATAGACAAATGAAAATTTGAATGAGCCTCTAAAATCAGTAAAAAAATTTGATAAAAGATTTTGCCTACAAACACTAGATTTTGGAATTACTAGGTTATCTAAAATTGCCAAAATTTCCACAAAACCCTAGCAATTGAATGATGAAAATGCAATGTAAATTTCTAATTTTTTAAAATTTTTCTATAGTTTATATCAAATATCATGGAAAAATCATGAATTAGGAAAATTTAGGAAGAACTGATGCAATTTAGTAAGCCCCATAATGCAATTTTTTTGTATTTTCCCAATTTTGCAACTTTTTTTGAATTTTTCTCAATGTAATAAAATAAATGACTATATGAATGAATGAAATCACACCAAATCTGAATATTAACACTCAAAAAGTTGTAATTTAAGTCCAAAAACATGGCTTCACTAAAATGTTTAGGGTAAAATTAGATTTTGTTAATCTTTTGTTGTTTAGATGTTAAAATCCTCCTCTCCACTAAACATTGAAGGATCTAGGGTCGAGTGGCAAGCACTATCATACCCTAGGTCACTTTTAGATGTAGGGAAACTTGGATTAAGGAATTAATTATCAATTTTTCCTTCTCCTATGTCTAATTGACCATTAAAACCCTAATTATGCAAATATGACAACAAATCAATGAGTTACAGAAAAAGCCCTTGCAGACGGGAGAAAAATATAGAGTTATAGAGTACCTATTTTTGGGGTTCTAAAGTGGAATAGTCAGGGAAACTGGAGCGGGCACCCAAGGCAAGGTGCCTTCTTTTTTAGGGAATATGGACCTCCTTCCTACACTAATCAACCTTGTAACTTATGTTTTCTGAGATCTATCTATAAATGACACTGGAGCGAGTGCCCAAGTCCTAGAAGTGCTCTTTTCTCTGTCTCTTCATTAGATCTTGAATCTCTAATGCCTACCAAGCCTTCTTGCAAATTCACTTTTTCTAGATGTGACACCTATAACCTGCAATCACAAGACTTGGTTTGGGGGTTGTGGTGTTTAGAGGTTTGCCTCAGTCAAACCCCATAGGACACTTAAGTCTCTGAACACCATTGTCAGATTTAGAGGGCATGCCCTTGTGAGATAGAGGCCAAATACCAAAGGAAACAATGATACAAACACAATATTATGTCACCTTGTAGTGAAGCTCTTATGGAGGAAGATGCTTTTCATTCCATGAGGAGATTAATGCCCAAATTTGTAAATATCAATGTACAAAACATGCAAGTCTGCTCTTGCAACACAATAGAAGCCTTGAATCACCTTGAGAACACAATAGCTTGCTAGTAATCATCTAATTGAAATCTTGTAATCATCTTGTTTATAAATGAATGCCTACACATTCTTATATATGCAACTACAAGCACTCCCACCAAGATATTTGAAATTTAAACTTACCATGTTGGCAACGGGACCTAATAATGGTCACTAACTAACACCTGGAAATTGGGGCTGCCCCAAAATAGGGCAGGACTAGGGCACGGGCACCCAAGTCTTCCCCCTATTTTGGGCAGGGTATAGCTGAAGGGGTCCTCCTAGGTTGCATTTGTCATGTTACCCAGGTCTCATTCCTTCAAGATGCCAAATTATGAACTAAGATGTCCTAAATGTGTGCAAAAGACTTGGGAGCTAAACCTTATGAGGGAAAAGCCCCCAAGGGGATATTTTCTGACGTTACAACTACCTACAAAAATGATTACAAAAGGATAACAAATATTTTGAACTGATGAGTAACATCTACTTTAATGCATGAATTCAGTTCTGGTTAAGTACAAAATACTGATCTTACACATTTCATCTTTGCACTACCCTACTTACTATTCTACCTTTATCCACACCTTAGATCTCTTCTCTTTTCACATTTACTCCATTATCGTATCACACACACACACAAACACACTCAAGTCAATTACCTATATATATCTGCATCAAGAAATTCAATCATCTTTCTCGTCAGCAACATGAGGACTTAAAACATTTTTCATATCACTATTCTATTGGCTGAATCCATACTCACATGTTGGTGCGAATCACAAAATCAATTATACAAGTCACCAATCATGTCGGCTAGTATCACTAATCATCACAAATTATCCCAACAACTTTTTCTCATTTGGATAAAGGTTTGATGCTCTATCAAGATTTTCTTCTTCTGTTAGTTCTGACTCACTAGAGTCTAATACTCAGATGCTCATAACTTTCTCATCATTTGTCACCAGAGTCCAAATATCTAGATTAAGGTTGCACTAATAACCCTTATCACTCACTCAGATCCACAACATACTATGATTCACCATTGGAGAGATCCAAACCATGTTACCAGACCCTGTCACACACTCTGTTCTTGACTTCCCAGACTTAGACAAATCTTCAATCTGATTTCCAGTATGGGCAAATTATGCAATGTGGATGTGTAGTATAGACTTGGTTTCCATCAATGACAACACTTATCATGCCTATTAGTGTCTCTTTCCAAAAACCTCTCCCTTTGGCATTGATGGCAATAGTTAGTGAAAAATGACTAAGTGTCGAAATAACTCCCGCTTTGCTTGTGCTCCATACTGTTGTTCATACTAATTTCTAGTGCTCCCCTTTTACTGGATTCCTCATTTTTCACTGCTCTTCACTCCCCCTTTGGCATCAATGGAAAAGGGTGGGATCCACAATCACTAATTATGCAAAAATTCTGTATATAAGGCCGTATATGTACAAATAGTCCATATGTTATATTTACCTATACTAAAGGATATCTGCAAAAGTACTCTTTAACTGTAGAAATTTAGTGGCCCAAATTCTCTTCATACCATCCAAGATTGAAATGTGTTCACAATAATAATGTATATGCTTCTTCTTTTCTTAGATCTAATGGATCACTTGCTCGAATAGTACTTTGGGCCCCTGATAAGGTATTAAACATTGTTTCCAACTTAGGGGTAATCAATCCCCGGATCTCACCCAATCTTTCCATAATGTTCTTCTCTTCTTTGATAAGCTTCTTTATTTCATTTGTCAGGCTAATTGCTTGACATTCTTGGCTAACTAGAGATACTGTTAAAGGATCAAAACTTTGAAATAGGTTTAGCAAATTTTTCTCCTGCTCCTTTATCTTTTTCTCAACATACTCTACTATTTTGGGCCATGATAAACAAAACTTAAATACATCACCACCATCCTTAAGAGCATTTTCAATACTCTTTATACAAATATTAATTGTTTTTCTATCATTATCTATAAGGCCTTTTAGTTCATTAAACCTCTTATCCAAAAAATCTTTCTAGACCTTTACTTCGGTTGACTTTTAAAAAGACTCAAAATTTGTATTTATAGAATGGACAAGATTTTTCAAATTACCAGAAGGAGAATTAGATGGATTTTTCTGATATGTGGACATGATCTTCTCCAATATTCTAGATGCTATGGCTATCAAATCATTGTCTACTATCTGAGATTTTAGTATTTTCTCCCTTACCTTGGTCTATGTAAATGATGATATCTTCAACATTTGGTCCAGATAGAGAGTGTCCAAATTGATTGGTCCTTGTATCAACTCTACCACATCTAACTCTAGCATCTCCTTGCTAAGAAAACTCTACACTGCGTCCGTAGTGTCTCTTGTCACACTTGCTATTTCAGCTTCCTTCCCTTGTACTTTCTCAATGGTAGTAACTAGACTGGCTTGCTTTGGTGTGTTAGCACCATCTCCTTCTGCTAGTTCTTCTTTTCCCTTTGCCTCTTCCTCTTCCTTCTCTTTCTCTTTTTCTTCTTATTTCTCTTGGTCCTTTCTAGAGTCATCAGTAGCAAGAGGATCTAGAGAAACATCCTCATGGCCAATATTTACTTCTTCTATAAATACTTCCTCTTCTTCTTTTTGCACTTCGTCTTCCAGAATAGAGGAGTCTAGAGTTTTAGTCTATTGCTTATTCTTCTTTAATCTTTTGACATCCATGTCTAAGGTCTCAATCTCTACATTTACCTCCTCAACAATAGGAAGATTGTGCTTTTTCAAAGCCTTCAAGAGAATCTCCTTGGTTTCCTTTGCAATCTTATCTATCTCCCCAAGCATAAGCTTATTCGTTCTTGTTTTACTCCAGAACACATCCTTGGCTTCTTTAAATATCAAATTCATTTACTTTGGAGTAATTTGGGGGCATAATTGTATTAATATTTGTTCTTAGATCTCAAGATCCTTTCTTTTTGCATTCTCCTTTCTCAACTCAAAAAAATTTTCAAGGCTTTTTGGTATCAATGAAAATATCTCAATAAGAGCCTTGTTGTAGATATTCAAATATCTTACTGTTGCTTCCTCAAGCACTCTTTTGTCAGCATCACTATAGTCATCATAGAATTCTATCATTGGAGCCAAGTTTCCATCTACAGTAACTGATTAAATGATGTCATCTATTGAAAGGGTGGGATTCTCTACATATTCCTCTAACTTTTGCCTCTTTCTTTCCCTTTTTCTTCTAGAGGGCATCTCCTTGGATATCTTGGCTGCTTTTGTGTATGTGGCCTTTAGTTCTTCGATCTCAATGTTAGAATCTATATCTTCTTCTTCTCTTGTCTTTTCATAGGCTTGGGATGCTTTTGTTTTCTTCCTTTTCTCTTCTTTTCCGGATGATTTTGCTTCCAATTTTGTAGTTTTAGGAGGAAGAGGGGTAGTAGTAGAACTCCTAGTTATTCTTGTTTTGGTAGAGGTCTCTACCGAAGCACCTCCTTATTTCTTTTCTTCCTTGTCTTTCTCAATTTTCTCTAACCTCTCCCTATTTTCTCTCACTACTTTTGTTATACCTATGCTCTTTGCATATGCTTCAACTTGCTTATGCACTTTTCTTTTTGTTTCTGGTTGCCAAAACTCAACATGGATCTTTATGTTTAGTTCTTCAAAAGTGCCAAACCTTTCTACCTCAGTGCCCTTAGGTTGGTTCAACAAATGTTGAGTATACATCTTCCTCAACCTCATATCCCATGGGCATAACCCATATAGTCCTTGGTTCCACTGCGTCCATCAAACACTGATCTATGTCTACCATGAAACATATTGTATCCTTATATTTTTCAACTACTGTTTTGGGGATCCTTTCCTAGATTACATCATGTTCTAAAATTTCATAAAATAGCCCAGAGTATAGTTCTTTGGGCTTTTGCATCACTAAGGTAATAGAAATAGTCTCTAATTTGTTGTGCTATAGGTTTATCATTTGTCCAGAGTAAGCCTCTTGATTTTGGTAATTCATTCATAAAATAGAAGAATAAGCATATGACCAAAGTACCATATTTTGAAAGAGTTCTTCTTGTCTTTCTTGACCTTTTGCAGATTCTCCATTAGTTGGTTCAATAATAGCTCACACAAATCATAATCCACATTATCCTTTAGCATCTGATATGTAGCATATATGGCTCTTTCAGAGACTGAATTCTACCTACTAGAGTGGTAAATCTTATAACCAATTACCATTGAGGAAAAATTGACATCCAAATCAGTGATGTCATTGATGGTCATAGCTCTCTTGTCATACTTCAATCTAGTGACTTCAGTTACAGTTTGATTCTTCACTGACTTTAATGCAGATAGTCCACCGGTTGAGTGCAATCTAGTCACAACCCTAATGGCATCCTTGGTGATCTTAAAAGGTTTCATAAGCCATATGAAGTTATCATGTATTCTACTTAGCACATACCGAACCCATTCATCCTCTTTAAAGGTTGGAAAATGACTAACTTGTGCAAAATGTTTATCTTCTGATTCTTTGAACTCATGTTTGATGTCATATGTCTCATTCCTAGGATAGTTGTCAAATATATCCAACAGTTTTAAGTTCCCAAATTCCTCAATGTTTGCATGTATATAAACCCTAATATCTTCAACATGTAGAACTCTATACAGAACATGAGAAAAAACACCTAGCAGATCAACTTCTACAGACTTCTATGGATGTTTCTTAAATTTTGGATGGGGCCTCTCAGTAACATTTACAACCAATGGAGTAGCCATCTTCAACAATACAATTTAGAAATATTTACATAAAAATACCTCTTTCACTATTTAGGGTTTTGCCTTAAGTTGTCAGATGGGATTCTTGCTTGAATTTGATCTTCACTCTTTGGTTCTCTACAAGCTCTTTCTCATAGTTCACTTCTCTTCTTTATTCTTGAATGCAAAGTGTTTCAAATGATGAATGTGAGACCTTTTATGCTTCCATAGAACCTAATTTCCCTTGCAATAAGTGCACTGCCCTAAGTCATTCAGTTACCCTATTTTGAAGCAGCTTCTCATGAATCACTATGTAAATCCTCATAACTGGTTCTTTTCTCCTGAAAATCCTTTCAAAAGACATGTAATATCCCACTCTATCTTTACTCATTGTGTCAAATTCAGGAACTCACATACTGGCTGGGGTAATCAGATTTTCTTTGCACCTCTCCCTGAGTCAGAGCTCCCAATTGAATTCCTAGAGGAATTATCAGTACCGGACTCCGGTGGAGACTCATTATTGTTCTCAATTGTTTTATTGACCCAAGTCTTGCTCATTTAGTTTTGTATCTCATTTACAACAATTTTTCTTTTGCTTTGTCCTATCTCTGCTCATTTGGTTTCTTATTTACCAAACCTCTTCTATTTTTTCTACTTTTGTAGAATCTTGCCATATGACCAGATCTATTGCAACTAAAGAAAACAATATTTCTTTGCTTGTATACTTGATTTCCTCTTTATCTGCACTATTTTTCCATGTGTCTATATCTATTGCAAGTAAAACAGTAACCATTGAAAGAGTTGCCATTTTCTCTAGAGTTATTCTTTATCATACTTCTGCATTCATCTGATCTATGACCATACCTCTTACACTTGAAGCATTGACCAGAGAAGGATAGAGCTTTTTGATTTACTCTACTTCTTCACTAAGTAGCTCTATGACCAAATTTATTGCAATTAAAACAATTTCCATTGAATGATGGATATCTTTGAGCATTAGGTTGTCTTACGGGAGGTCTTCTAGGTCTGTTTTTCCCATTCCCTGGTTGAAAATTTCTTTGTTCGGATATGGAACTTCACCTTTCTCATATCCAAGACCATGCTTGTAATTATTCTTTTTCTGTCCTTCAAGTAGTGCTACAAGTTCAGCTGAGCTTGTCTTGAACTTCTCCTTATATTCATTTGCAACTTCTAGGTCATGTCTGAGAATAACAATTTGCCTTTCAAATTCTATCTCATTGTCTTTGCTCTCCTTTAGATTAGACTCTAGGAGGCTAGCTATTCTATCCAATCTGCAACATTCTTCAGTTCTTTCTTTTAGATTTTGATTCAGGTCTTCTTTAGTTTTCTTTCTATCTTCAATTTATTTGGTTAGCCTCATCACCCAGGATTCCATCTCATGTTTTAGGACAACAATTTCATTGGCTAACTTCTCACATTCCTTTCTCTTTTATTTTAGAGCCTTACGCTTTTTATTGTTTTCATAATGATTTCCTAGTTAAAGAGATTGTTCCTTTTTGGATTTGCTCAATTTCTCTTTTAGAATCTCAATGACGTCTTCAACATTTTTAAGGTTCTCTTGTAGCTCTTGGACTTCTACTCATGACTACTCAAGATCTTCTAGAGAAAGATTAAGTTGCCCTTAGAGGTTTTATTCATCCATTTTACTACCTTCCTAGATATTTCTCTAGCTATTAAACTCTTTCAAAGGAACCTTGCTTTGATACCAATTGTTGGCATTAGTCGTAACAAATGAGAGGAGGGGGGTGAATCAGTTGTCCCAAAACTTTAACACTTTCTGTAGTTAATTATTTTTTTTACCAGTTAATAATTGATCAACAATTTAATCATGAAAACAAGAATCATAAACATATGAGAAACATCACAATAACACACTTGACACCATAAATTTTTAATGTGAAAACCCGGTTAAGGGAAAAACCACAATGGGGGTTAACCCACAAAGATTTGTACCCTGTTAAATGTATTTTACAAATGGGAATGCACATGCATTTGAGCTCACTATCCAGAGCTCACTGCTCAATTGAGGCTCACTGCCTACAAAAATGATTACAAGAAGATAAAAAAGATTTTGAACTAATGAGTAGCATCTACTAATGCATGAATTCAGTTTTGGTTAAGTACAAAACACTAATCTTACATATTTCATTGTTACTCTGCCTTGCTTACTGTTCCACCTTCATCTGTGCCTTAGATCTCTACTCTTTTTATATTTACTCCATTATCACATCACACACACACACACCAACACACTCAAGTCAATCACCTATATATATCTGCATCAAGAAATTCAATCATCTTTCTAGTCGGCAACATGAGGACTTAGAACATTTTTCATATCACTATTATGTCGACTAAATCCATACTCACATGTTAGTATGGATAAAAAATTCAAGCATACAAGTCACCAATCATGCCGGCCAGTATCACCGATTATCACAAATTATCCCAACAACAAATTTTTCTCATCTGGATAAAGGTCTGATGCTCTATAGGCCTATTCTTCTTCTATCAGTTCTGACTCACTGGAATCTGATACTCATATGCTCATAACTTTCTCATCCTTTGTCACTAGAGGCCAAATCTATGGATTAAGGCTAGAATGACATCCCTTATCACTCACCCAGATTCGTAACATACTGTGATTCACAACCAGAGAGATCCAGCCCAAGTTACCAGACCCTATCACACACTGTGGTCTTGACTTCCCAGACTTAGACAAATCTTCAATCTAATTTCCAGTATGGGCAAATTATGCAATGCAGATTTATAGTATAGACTTAGTTGCCATCAATGACAACACTTATCATGCATAGAAGTGTTTCTTGCCAATAATGCATATTCCAAGTGAAGGTTAAAAGTGGTTTGAAATTGGTGGGACCCACGGGTTAATATCATACAGTCTTTTGCTATGCAAAAACGGGGTTAAGTATTGATATACAAAGGTAGACTCAAGGATGATTTAAGGGTAATGTATAATAAAACAAGTTCCACATTTTTGTATGTATTTCATGTTGTATAAAAAATTGATATACAAAAAATGAAGATACAAAAATACAAAGTTAGAATTAATAACAAAAGGGTTAAGGTTAACTAAATATTTGTATTCTACCTTTTGTATATTAGAATGTATGTTTTTCAATATACAAAGGTATATACAAACTGATATACATTGTAATATACAAAAAAGGGGTACAAAAGGTTGATACAAAACCAAACGCTGTTAAAAGTTGAGAAGTGTATGCATAAGATAATATACAAACTTTAAAATGCAAAGGCAGACCTGATAGTGATTTGGATATGATGTATAAGCTAATTAAAGTTCGTGGTTTGTATGTATGTGAAGTTGTATATGCCATATAGCTTAATATGCAAAAAAATCAAAGATACAAATGTAGAATGGACATGAAATTAAAGTGAAGTGGACATTTTCTTCAAGTTCGTAGTTGTATGTTAGAATGTATGTATTGTATATGCATTATGGAATACAAAAGGTTAAATACAAAGTTAGGTGTGAAATAAAATGTAATGTGTTTTTTAAATTCACACATGTTCGAAGTTGTATGTCTTGTGATATGCAAGGGTATATGAAAACCAATATACAAACCCATTATACAAAAGGGGCAAAATACAAAGAAACAAATATGGAAAATAAAGCATATAAAGGTTTAAAATGCAAAATCAAAATGGGAAAAGGGCATTATTTTAATTGTATGCATTAATGGTGGTATTCAATACCCAACTAACATAAAAATACAAAATTTGAATACGATAAAAAGGTAAAATTGACTGTGTTATTTTTTACAATTGCATTTCGAGAAGTAAAAAATTACAGAGAGTTTCACTTAGCTAGAAGAACATGATTCAAAAGTTGAATGGAATGTAATGGGAACAATCAATGATTAAAGGTATTAAATGGTAAATTGCTATCAATAGGAGTTTTCAAACTATAGGTATGTACACAAAACATTGTTGAATTATATTTAGGATAAATTAGGGTTAATTATAGTAATTTCATTGTGAAAATGATAGAAATTATTAGTCGTTACTGTAGTTAATTATGCAAACATAATTTGAATACTATTAAATCTTTGTTAGCATAAATATGAATTAATCTTAGGGTAAATAGTAAAAAGGGCGTTAAACTATGGTAAAAAACCTAGAACTATACACAAACGGAAGGGTAAAAATGTACAATTTCTTCTACAGGATGGCACCAAGACAAAAGAAGGTAAATATTGTAGCTAAGGAAGGGGAAAAAGTGAAAAGAGAGAGAAAACCAAGGAACCAAATAGAGAAGAGTTACCACTGGTCTGAGGATATGCATCTCTAGTATTTAGCTCAGGAGGAATGATTACAGATACCAATATTGGGCATTACAATGCATAAGAAGTATTGCAAAAAGTAATAGATTTATATGCCACTGATGATATGAACAAAATATCGGAGAAAGGGTTATACAAGGCCGCAGGATTCCCACTAGATATGGAGGCCAAGGATATTATATTAGAATGCATAGACAGATACAATGTGAATACAAGAAAGGTAATGCATGATGGAAAAACTATTGTAGATCTATACATAGAGGGTATTGCTCGTGCTTTTGGGCTTGAGATTAAGGAGGAAATGATGGTTATTGACATGGACCAATATATTAAAGATTTTATTAAGAATGAAAGGGAATGTAAAACTACCATATTTTATGGATGGTACATGGTAGAAAATAAACCAAAAGCTTTTATAAGGGTGCCTAAGAGTTTATATAGAATTAACTTTAAAGAGGAGATATACTTCATGATTACAATGTTAAGCAAATTGGTAGGATTGAGAGATGCAACAAAATGAAAGCCTTGGATGTTCACTATCATACAATACATCAGAACAAAGAAAGGAGCAATTCATTGGGCCAGAGCCATTAGTACATCAATACATAGACAAATGATGGCATTCAGAAAAAAATAAAAGATTTTCATTGTCTTCATATGTAATTTATGCATGTGCTATTGAAATGCACCCTTTAGCTAGAATAAAAGTTGTAGTCACTTTGGGAGGTGACCCAGGATAGAAGTTAGTGTATGATCACTACCCAAATATACAAGAAGAAAATGTATTACAAAATTATGCAAGGGTAAATGATGTTTTCTATACTTATTTGGTGATAATTTTAACACGGGATAGAGATAGGAGACTATCTAAGGAGGCTAAAGGCTATAAGCCTTTTTAGTTCATGGTTTATATAATTTCCCACTTTTACTTACATCAGAACTAAAAGTTTTGAAGGTAAGCCCTTCAAGTTACCAAGATATCCCCCAGATTGCCTAGTGGTGTTAGAATTCTCCAGGCATATCCTCAATGTATAAAGGATATACAAAAAGAAATTTAATAGGGGAAATATCATATTCCCTTTCATAATTGGCCATCATTCTGTCTATAACAAAGAGGTTGCTAAGGAATTAGAGAAGGAATTAAGGTTTTATGGATTTGAAGAATTTGATTTGGTTAGACAGTTTGACCCTTTCCATAGGATAGAGAAATATGTGGATAAAAAGTACAAACATCAAATTCACATTAAATATTTTTTGTCCAATTGTGAAAATGAGCATGAAGTAAGGAAAAGAGCTCATAAAAAACTAACCATAGAACAAAGGAAGACAATGGGGGAGATCAATGTACCCCAATAAATTATAGAGGATGACATTGTTACACCAAAGTTATGAGATCAAAGGGGTAGCATTATTACCCATTAATGAACCCAATTGTGAGGAGCCAACATAAACATCTTTGAATCATATATCTAGACCAATTATTCTATTTTCATAACATCAAAAAATGTCCCCTTGGGGGATTTTCCCTCATAAGCTTTAGCTCCAAGCTCTTTTAAGTGCATTTAGGACATTTTAGTTCATATTTTGGCATCCCGATGGAATGAAACCTAGGTAACATGATAAATGGGACCTAGGAGAACCCCTTGAGCTGTACCTTGCCCAAAATAGGGGGGGAGGACTCAGGCACCCATGCCCTAGTCTTGCCCTATTTTGGGGTAGCCCTAATTTCTATGTGTCGATTTATGACTATTATTTGGTTATTTTGCCGACATGGTAAATTTTGAATTTTAATTTCTTGGTGGGAGTTCTTGTAGATACATATATAAGCATGAGTAGGCATTCATTTGTAAATTGGATTTCAATTAGATGGTAGTTGTGATGTTTAAGTGTTCTCAAGGTGATTGAAGGCTTTCTATTGTGTTGCAAGAGCAGACTTGTATGTTTTGTGTCTTGATATTTGTAGATTTGAGCATCAATTCCTTCATGGCATGAAGAGAATCTTCCTCCATGAAAGATTCACTACAAGGTGACATATCATTCTATTTTTATCATTGATTCCTTTGGTTTTTGGCCCCTGCCTCACAAGGGCACCCCCTCTTTATCTGACAACAGTGTTCAGAGATGTAAGTGTCCTCTAGGATTTGACTGAGGAAAACCTCTAAACACCACAACCCCCAAACCAAATCTTGTGATTGTAGGTAACAAGTGTCACACCTAGGAAAAGCAGAGTTATAGGAAGACCGGACAAACATCAAGGATTTAGGATCTAGAGAAAAGATGGATAAAAGAGCACTTCTGAGACTAGGGTGCTCGCTCCAGTGTCCTCTATAGATAGATTCTGGAAAATTGAAGTTACAGGGCTGATCAATATCTGAATGAGGTCTAGATTCCCTAAAAAAGTAGGTACCTTGGACTTGGGTGCCTACTCTAGTGTCCCTGACTGTTCTACTTCAGAAACCTAAAAATAGGTACTTTATAATTCTATATTTTTCTCCCGTCTACAAGAGATTTTTTTGTGATTCATTAATTTGTTATCGTATTTGCATAATAAGGGTTTTAATGGTTAATTGGGCATAAGAGAAGGAAAAATTAATAATTAATTCCCTAATCCAAATTTCCCTACATCTGAAAGTGACTCTAAGGTATGATAGTGCTCGCCACTCGACTCTAAGTCCTTCAATGTTTAGTGGAGAAGCAGATTTTAACATCTAAACAACAAGGATTAACAAAATCCAATTTTATCCTAAACTATTTTCTAAAACGTGGTTGACAGATAGGATAGAAAAGCTTAAAGCTAAAGGTGGTATTGCTACTTATCAGAAGAAAGGAAAGAAAAGAGAGAGAAAATAAATATGAATTAATGTGCTTCTATGAAAAGAGGAGAAGATTTGTGGAAACCACAGTACTTAATAAAGATGAAAATGTAACATTGTTGGATCCTTATGGTTTTGGAATTACAGTGGTTATTCCTTCAGGGAACTTTATGGAAGAGGGAGCATCTAGTTAGGAGATTCACACTGAACAATTATACACACCTAAAGTCACTAAAGAGCCAATTGAAAAGAAAGAAATACCATTAGGACAACCTAGACTACAAACTATGGTTATGGATGCACCAACATGGAAAGTACAAATGCCTACTATAACAGTAGATGTTTCATCAGTTGGTGTCAGACAGAGGCAAATAGCTAAAGATTTCACACCTAAAGAGAGAAATTTTGGCCACATAAAAGTCACATAAGAGTTGACTAGGGAAATGATGTAGTAGTCACAAGGCTCAAAAGTTAGGAAGGTAAAGGAAATTGTAAATATTGAGGAAGGGAGCAGTGATGAAGAAGAATCAAAATTTGAAGATGATGTAGAAGGAGAAGATGAATAGGAAGAGAAAACATTGAAGACTGCCCCTATGGTGGAAGAATATAGTAATCAGATGGGCAAGGCATAGAGCCCAATAAACAAGGATGATAATATACAAGAGGATTTGGAAGGGGTAGATACTTTTGGTTTATTATTATCACATGAAATTACCTAGAAAGTACAAGAGGTTGCACAACAAGTGCAAGAGGCAGAACAAGAAGTAGAAAGAGAAGAAGAAGTAGAAAAGAATGTGGAGAAAACAAATGTACCCTCTAGTCAGTCAACACCATCAGAGGAGAAAAATGAAGCATAAAATGTACAAGTTCCCATGAAGATAGAAGAGGCAGTGCTTGTAGGCACTACAAATGCCAATGTTCCAAATATTTCTAATACCAATACTGAACAAAGTGAGCAACAAAAAAGCTTGAGAAAAGGAAATAAAGAACAAGATATAGATGAGGATGAAGAAGAAAAGGAAAGTGAAGAGGAGAGACCACAGGATTAAGACAATGCATCTCCCTCATCAATACAACAAGGTCCACCTCTGGATCAAAATCTAATGCAACAACAACAACAAGGGCTGATAGAGATAGAGAAACCTAAAGATGAGGTAATAAATGAAGATAAGAGGGTAGAAATAAATAAAGAGGCACCAGCATGGTTTGGTTCTAAAACAAGAATGGAAAAGGTAGAAATATAGTTAGTCCCTATCAACATCAAGAGCTTATTGGGTGGGCATCCTCAGATGGGAAGAAGAAAATCCCAAACTATGTTAGCTGTAAAATAGAGCCCATTCTGATCTAGAACCTTAGATTTGGCTATACCACAAAAGGATAAAGCAAAGGGAGAAATGACCCTTGAGGATTATAAATTGTTGAATATAGATTTTGGAAATGTTACTAGGGAACAACATTTTATTGAATTTGAAGTTATGAGTAAAGTAACTGTGGAAATGTTGAAAAATGATAAGGATAAATTTGATTATTTGAAAGGGCATATTGTGCAATTACTACAGTTCATACAAGGAATATTTGATCCTAATGTGGGCATGCTGAATATACCTAAAAACTTAGCCATTCTATCTAAAGATCAGGTTACTAAATTTGGAAACAAAAAAGTTGAAGCCAATGTTTTTAAGGAATGGTTTAATATGTTTATGCAAAAGGGAGAAAACATAATAAAGCAGGTAATTGCTAGTCGGGAGGAGGCTTTTGTAAATAAAAATAATTGCAATATTGTGTTACATCACTGTAAATCTAGGATGGAGGAATGCAGGAAGGAGTTAATGCATGTTGAGGATATGAATGAAAGGGTTGAAGAGCTAGTAGGTAAAAGGATAATAACTACTCAAGAGGTAGATCATATGCCACAAATCATATTGAAACTAAAATTTTAAGACATCATGTTAGAGGAGTGCATTACGAATACCCGTGAGCTAGAAGGAATTGCTAATGAAATATTCAGAAAACACATAGAAATAATACATAAGTTTATTGGGCATGAATGCCAAGAAATACTAGTGTATAATGTAGTTATGGCAGTCAAAGAGTTCAAAGCTAATTATATACCCTACTTGGAGAATCCTACTACATACTTGAGCACTAGCATGATAGATACTATCATGGAATTAAATGCAAAAATAGGGAAATATCAGAAACATGAAGAGGAGGTAAAAGAACAAATAAGGGCATTGAAAGAGAAGGTTGAACTGTAGAAGTATACATGGATAGTAAGCTAGAGGAATAATCATAATGTTGTGGTAGCCTTGATAGCCAAGTACACAGAGTAGTTGAAGAAAATAGGAGAGGAGTAAGGAGGAATGGTACTAGTAGTAGTTGTATTCACTTGGATATGTTGTTGTATATTTTGTTATTAGCCAAAGTCAACAAAGGAAAGGTCAAAGAAGATTCTACATTTTAGAAGATCCTAATGGCATCCTTTGTGCCAAAGGGGATTATTCTTGAAGATATTTCGAAGGGCAGTTGGGAAATGATTCCCACAGTTGATCTTGTAGTTTGAATTAAGACCATTGATTGGTTTTTGCTATCATAGCAAAGGGGGATTCAAAAGCTATATAAAGAACCCTGCTACTTGTATTTTAGTTACACATAGTTTTGTAGAAAAGGCATACATTACATTTAAGCAAAATGTAGTACTAGACTTTGAGCAAATTCTTATGTGTAGTGGAATCCACCTATGTCTACAATAGGGATAATGTGGAATATCTAGTTTCTCCATTGTATTTGTAAAGTGTCTATAAGTTTTTGATTGATTGTTAATTCTTTTCAAGAATCTAAAGTCCAAATACATTGTAAATTTGAAAGACTTTCCATATATTACTGAATGCAAACATCTATTGCTACATCTATTCTAGAGTACATTAGATTCCAGTGTTCTTTAGTATATATCCTTTGATGATTGCATTTCTATATGCTAATTCATGATGTTATTCATGATAAATATACATGAAATTTACTCTTTGAATCATTGCAATTGATTGAACTTGTATACATGCATAGCAGAAAATTAATTCCTAGAGAATTGAAGTTTCTAAAGTTTATCTTTTCTAACTTTTCTCAAAATCATAAATAAATATCTTACATATAGAAATCTTAAGTAAATTACCATGTATTTGAATAAAGCATAAGATATGGTAAAGTCATTTGACAGTT
This sequence comes from Cunninghamia lanceolata, assembly GCA_027924645.1. Taxonomy (NCBI): domain Eukaryota; kingdom Viridiplantae; phylum Streptophyta; class Pinopsida; order Cupressales; family Cupressaceae; genus Cunninghamia; species Cunninghamia lanceolata. Next base: position 1,970,631 of record BSBN01000413.1, read on the forward strand.
TTCATACATGATAAAGAAGAAGAGTTTATTTTGTCAATATTCATACAAAGCTTTGAAAGAAAGTAGTAAATACATGCAAAGGAAGATATATTTTGATGAAATTTGAAGTTATTTGCATATAATAAGCTAGTGTAGTCATCACAAGACACTTTAAATCATGTAAGGCCTCTTGATTAAAATAGATTTACATTAAACCCTAATCGAATACAACACAACCATGACCTGGTTAACATAGACCCTGGATTGAGAAATATTTCCAATAATTCTCCATATTCTTCAAGATCAGCTAAGATTCTTTGTGAAATTTATCTTTGTATGTTGAATAAAACTGACATCAACACCTCTATCGAGAGAGGTGTAGACAAATTCAATTCCACTAAAATTTGAGCATATGTGGTGTGAGAGAAGAAAGTAGTGGCTTGGTCCACCATGATAAAATGACCCACCGAGTTACCAATGCTTTTATAGAAAGATTCACACAAAAATGAAAAGGTAGATTTGGTAGACGAATCCAAACTGGAAGCTGATTGAAAGATTCAGTGATAGGGTTAAAGGTAGAAACCCAAGGTTTTAGCAGGAGTACATTGTATCCCTAAAACCAAGAGTGACCATCAAAATTAGCATTTCTATCAGAGATTGAACCAAATACAACTACAAATAAACCTTTAGCACATGGGTAAATTTATATTTTCCCCTCTATTATAAGAGGGCACCACTACTCAAACATCCAAGTGTTTAGATCTTGAAGTTGTGGCCAAAGTCTATCAAATCTTTATGTCAAACCATTATATGAGAAAACCTCCTCATTTTTTAACACTTTATCCCCTAAAATCACAATAGGAGGGGGTAGAGAAGAAGGTTTCACCTCTCCCCCAATGACAAGAGCAACATAAGTAGTAGTATGGACAATCTTCTTTTGAGGAGATGATAGTCCAACATGAACCAGACTAGAAAAAGAGTTTGGATTAACATAGGAAGAATCTAAAATATTAGAATGTACCATGATAGTAGTAGACACATGCAGCGTACCAACAACAACAACCCCAGACATAGGCAATGCACTAGCAACAGCAACCCTAGCAACATGTAGCATCCCAACAACAGGAGAACCCTACAAATCCCTAGATGATGCCTTAGTAGTAGAAAAACCCCTTGATATGAATGACACACCAACAACAATACTAGACAACATGCCAACAATAGTAGAAATCCTTGCAACAGTCTCAATAGTAGCAGACATAAGCAACACACTAGTAATAGACAGAGCATACACTAGCAACAACAACCCCAACAACAGGTAGCATCCCAGCAGCAAGAGAACCCTGAAAACACCTTGACATGCATGATGCACCAACAACAACACTAGACAACATTTCAATAGCAACAAAAATCCCTGCAACAGTCTCAGCAACAACTGAACCCTACAAAGATGGCACATGGGAGGGAAAAGAAGTGGGAGAGGCCATTTCAAAATTTTACTTTCTTTAATAACTTTTATAAAGTGTCATGTTATGACCATGTACATAAAAACTAAAACACAACCCACACATATTTAAGAAACAAAAATATGTGTGTATGTATGTATGTAGTAAATAAATAGAAGCTTTTCTAAAAGTAGAATCAAAATTTACATATAAATATGAAATATATTTATTCTTTAAAAAGGAAAATAATATAAATTTATTACCAAAAAATAAAAAGCAAATAATGTAAATAAAATAAAATAACTTTTAAATAATTTAGTTAAAATTCTATGTGTCTAAAGTAAAACTAGTATAGATGTCTTAAATAAATCTATCTAAAAAAATGCTTCAATTTGAAGTTATTTTATTTCACTTTGAATTATTTTATTTAACATCATTATTTTATTTACTATGCATACACAATTTTTATTTTAAAAATTATAGTTTAATTATAAAATTTTATTTATGCTCATAATTTTGGATTTATTGTATGCTTATATTAAATATTAATATTGTGACATGTAAATGGATATAAAGTTTAAGGTAAAGGAAAGAGTTTTTTTTTAATAGGCTCACATTACACTTTACCCTTACTATCATTGTAGAATGCCTCTAGACATGAAAAACAAAATAACTCTTTATGTAAACAAATAGTTTTAAAGTAAAATGAAATAAATCTTAAATAAAACAAAATAGCTTTGTGTCTTTTATCATCTATTTGCTTATTTATATATGTGTGATTTGTCTCTAATATAGATATTTTAAGTACATCTATTTAAAAGATATTGAAAGATATTACTCTATAGACACTTCATATTGATAGATCTCTTAGTGTAACGCCCCCGCCATGAAACTCTAGAGAACAACACAATTACACTAAAAAAATAGGACAATTTTTTTATTTTTTTATTAAAAGGGTTCCTTGGGTTCTCTCAGTAACGTTCTATCAGGGTTCCTTGGCTGCATTACTGACAAACTACTATCATGTTCTCTCACACATCATGTATTAACTGACAACAATAATTCATTCTATATCTATTGCATTAAATGGATAATCATATACATTCCCATGACATCAGATAAATAATCATCTAGATCAGGTACAACTACAATTTTCCCATACACATGAGGATACGATATTGCATTGTTTACATCATCAACATTTGTTTACATTGGATTACATACATTATGAATAATCTGATATACAGGATAGTACATGAGCATAAATAACTATCTTTAAAAACTGGGACAAGATTTGAATCTGCTAGAGGAGATACAACCTTCTTGCACATGAATAATGGCAAGGAAAAACCAATGGAGATAAAGCACATCCACCAGACCATGTGGTACCCTAAGATCCACCCCCCATGCTAGGAGATAACATAAGGTCCCAAAACATCATACAATTAGGTAGACAATTGCCTAACAAGAACAAAGACTCAACATGACTCTATTACAACACATGACAACATCACAAGCAACTCAATATCACTTCCAGAGACAACACACGACGAATGGGGAGAGTACAACTAGGGAATGCTACACTGTAGTAGGGAGAGTGTCATCACACAGTCCTAACATGGGTTATCCTGACAGCCTCTCACTAGGCGCTGACCCCATAGGGTGACACATGTGGAATCAACTTTCCTTTCGTGAGGACAAGGAAGTCAATTATGCCAACCAGGCCTTCTCAACCCATCCTAGCCTAAACGAGCACTATAGACATGGGAGAGGAAATCCATTTATCTTGTTTATTGTTTAATTTAACCTTCCCCCCCCAGTGCATTTTTAGGTTTTCACTTAATTAACAACTTTCAATGGGTTATTCTGACAGCCACTTTGGGTGCCAGCCCCACATTGAAAGCCACTCCCCTACCTACATCTAGAAACCCTAACCATCAATGATAAGTATACATAAACAATGCAAGACATTTACCTTCTTGCTTATAAAACATAATCACAATGACCAACCTTTACATCATTGTCCCAAAACTTTCAGTTGATCAATCACAATACCCATAACAAGACATATCCAAAGCAAGGTATGGATCATCTCACTCTCAAATCTCAACTATGAACCAAAATAATTTCTCATTAAAATTACAAGATCTCCACATTACCATACTAAACACAAGCTTGATATCAACACATATGTGAAGGAGCTTTAAACCCATCATAATATATTCACAACACAGCATGTACATCATCTCACATTATTGTTTACCAAGACCCACATACATAGACAAGAGACATCATATTCTTACAACATCTTGATTTCAAGACACCTATCAATAGAATACATACAATCAAATCATATTATCCTATGCCTTTGGAACCTAAACTTGACAATTTACAAATAGACCAACTCACATAAAAATTTTGCTTACAATAAGTGATTTCAACTAATCAACTCATTGACCACATAAATTCTTCTTACTAGAGCAATTCAATCTCTTAGTTATTCTGTTACCTATAAGTTTAACTTATAAGGCTAAATTTTTCAAATGCATTGTTATTTAACCTAATTCCAACCTTTCAATCCAATTTCAACTTAACAAAATCATTATGAAAAGATATTTACAAAATCAATCAAACTAGATTAAATATCATCTACACTAATTATTTTGTCATATCCAATTACATTTAATCGTATTAGCAACTAGATTCAAGTTATATCTCCACCAAGGATTCATAAAACCTAGGTCTAGTTTAATAAATATTAATTCTATCATCAATTATATATAAATATAACCGTCAAGCTAATGCATAGGTAAGATCAATTACAAATGCTTATAGATCAAATACTAATTACAACATATATAAATCCAAACCCGTTCATCAAATTCCTAAAAACCATTATAATAAAATTAATGCCATATTACAGTAAATATATGATCATGAAACATTTGTATTAATCTATAACAACTATATTTCTTTTATTTCGTAATTAAATAATCTAATCATTTATTTATATATATTTATATGATATACAGAGGTATTTATATGTGTGTTTATGCACATATGTGTATGTTATTCTTAATCTCCTGGTAAAATTTGGTCAATAAAAATAATAGAACATTTATTTACCACTTTTGTTGAAGATGCGGTGTAAAATTGCTATTGATTGTTTGACCATTAAAATGGATGATATTTAAATAGAATGATATGCCACACCCTAAAATTAGCGATGGCTTCTTAAATTTAGTTTTCAGTATTTGTTACTTAACTACATAAGTTTTTCAGTCTTTCTACTCAGAAAGACTGAGTTGTGTGGAGAAAGATGGGATGAATTGGTATAAAAAGAGGATCAGGATTTGGTTGTTTTGGTAATGGATAGTTTGCCAATATCATTTGATCCCTTGTTGTGCTCCTGCACTTGATTGCGGAGATTTGAGAACTTGTTTTTGAGAAGTTGACAACTCTTCTTTGCAAAAGGAATAGAGGCAAAAATAATTAGAAGTAACAACTTCGAACACCAGAGAGAGTGTCTTCAATTTATGAAGGAAGAGTAAAGGTAAACAAAATAAAACAATTAACTCATGAGGTGAATCTTCAGAAAGCAGTAATTCATCACACAGATCCAAATAGAAATGTTTCTATTCTAATGAGTGAGGACACTTGAAGAATGATTCTCAGAAGAGACAACAAGATCTTCCAAGCAGTCAGAGGAGGACATGCAGGGAATAGAAGTGATTTTGCATTTGTCACATCACCAAAACCAAATTCCACACCTTCTGCTAGTGCCAAAGGTCATTTTAGAACAACAAATGGCATCCATCGATATGTAAAGGAAAAGGAATATTTTTGAGATATTATAGTTGGAAAAGCTCGAAATAACATGTACGTAAAATGTAGAAGCATATGCAAGGCACAAGTACTATTTGACAGAACACAGCAAAATGGATGTCTTCTCACGAAATACAATGGTTGCAGGGTTTTCACAAAATGGACTTGTTGAAAAGGCTTTAGAAACCTTTAAGCAAGAGTAATCAATGAGTGAAAAGCTAGACTATGCAACTTGGTAATAAAACAAAAGGGACTTTAAGGTTGCTCATGATTTGAAGAACACTAATAGGGAGATAATTAAAGTCTAAGCAGATAGCAATGTATATATTATGTAAACAAAAGTAAAGTGATTCCACCATGATAAGGTTCAAAGATACTTACGTACACAAAGAACATCATTAGTTTTTCTATGAACCAACTAACAAATCCTTAGCAAAATGACTTCATGTCCCCTCTTAAAAATAGATAAAAACTATTGTTATCATTCACATTACTTCTAAGATCCAACACCAACATTTAGCAATTATAAGATTATATAAAAATCTTAATACTAATATATAGATAACATATGATTATATGCAAACCTTAATGCCAATATATATGGCAATTACCATTTTATAATTATAGGAAGATCTAGTGTCATTAAAAATGGCAATTGTAGACATATGTACAAAATGTGGAAGCATAGACAAGGCACACTAATTGTTTGACAGAATGTCTCCAAGAGATGTAATCTCGTGGAACACAATGAGTGCAGAATATGCACAAAATGGATTCGGTGAATAGGCTTTAGAAACTTATAAGCAATGCAACTGGCAGGTGTAAAGCCAAATTTGACTGACTTTGCAAGCATCCTCCCTACGTGTGATAGAATGGGAGTTTTAGAACGGGTATGGGCATACATCAATGCAAAAAGGATAGAGGAGTTTTGTTAGATGCCATAGTCACAACTTCTTGGTAGACCTATATTCAAAATGTGGTAGCATAGACAAGGGACATGAACTGGTTGACATAATGCCTCAAAAAATGTCTTCTCATGCAACGCAATGATTGCAAGATTACAATTAAACCATCACATTGATCACATGCATAAATTCTTTTGTAGACATGTAGGAAAATGCAGATACATGCCATAAATCGATTGGCAGTCTACCAATGCATGGGATTGCAATACTCATGAGATATACATGAAATGGATATGTATTTGGTGGAAGAAAGGACATGGCACAAGAGCTATTTGATAGAAATCCTTAGAGTGATGTCATTGTGTCATTGAACAATGACCACCGGATATGTACAAAATGAATTGGTTGAAGAAGTTATAATTGTAACTAATTTGGTAAACATATATACAAAGGTGTTGACAAGACCAAGAAATTATTGGACTGAGTGCTTCAATGGGATGTGTCCTCATCAACTACTATGATGACGAAATGTGCACATAAACATTATGGGTGCTAACTCAATGTGAACAAATTACATGGTCTCAGATACCATCATTAACAAGAACACAGAATCATTAAAACAGTGTTGCAGTCTCACAAACTTTTATCAAGGTATCAAAAACCATGCAGACCGGTTGTGGTCTCTAATCCTCGACAATGAAACTAAAAGATTCAAACTGAAAAACAAATTCTCTAATGTTTAACTGAATAACAAATTTACCTATTTGGTCCCAAACATCATGCTAGGAGTGTCATATAATTCTTTGCCCTTACTGTCATTGTGTATGCGATGAAGAATATATTTCCATCATATATAAGAATCCAAAACTTAATAATCAACTAAGACTTACCAATGAATGAGAAGCCACAAATTTATCCATCATTTCCTTGATAATGATCCAACTTCCAAACCTTCTGTCCTCCAGGATACATCTGCATGCTAACTTGACTCCCCCATCCTTTGTGTCCCCCACATCAGAGGAGGAAGACATGCTACTAATGTTGATTCGTTGGCTAGTGTACATGCCAGGTGTAGGTGTGGGCTTGGGGTAATCAAACCTATTTTTCCCGCCCCTCCCTCATGCTTCCCCTACTACCAGTTTTCTATCCAATCTGCCAGCAACTGCCCCAACTACCATGCCTTGTTTTTATAACCTTGAATCATAATACTATGCACTTTATTTAAATTTATAAATACCCTCAATTAAATCAATTTAATAATAGTAATAAGATAATTCATATTCAAACAACTTTAAATAATTATTTTGAACTAGGTAATTATCAATTACCAATTTAATCTTATTAAATATTAATAATAATAATGAGAATATTATATAACCCTATTAAATATTATAATGGATCAAATATTAGTATGACTATATAATGAAATCTAGGCATACAACATAACCCACTGAGTAGAACAGCTGTTAAAAGCCAAATCAAACATGTTCACAAGCCAGGCCAAAACACACTTAACCAACAAGCTCCATCAAATATAAATCAAATGCAACACCTGACATACTGATAAAACTGACAGGTTGAACTAGACATGTCATGCATCCTGATTGAGGATGATGACTTGGGATGTGGGACCTTAAGTTATCTACAAAACAACTTATCCATTAGGTTCAAGGCACACTCAGACCTGTTAATTCAGGTGGAGTCAATGCCTGATACCTGCATCCTACAACAAATGACATAGTCAAGCATGTATAGATGCATATAAGTTGACACTAGGTGAAAAAGGAATCACAACATCGCAGGGCACTCGCAAGCGAGTGATGCGACATCATCCTTTCCACATCATATAAATCTAGATTAGATAACACATAATCATAACCAAATCGAATCTACCTCATTATCTGAACAGAACCATACACTGAACATATAGGTGCATGAAATTGAATAAGTCTCAGAAGTACCATCATAACAATTAAATCTAATAGAATCAGTCCATGAGATCCATTCTAACATATAACAATTGTAGTAAGATCGCCATCTTAATCATTAGAATGCAAAACAATGTCAAAGCCTGCATTATCAGTGTCACAATAGATATTATCAATAAAACACATTAACTATCATATGAAACCACACATGGATGAAACATCTATCAATATTGTACAACATCAATTGTTTACCTTACCTTAATTATTCCTGTTATTATACCTTCATATTCATGTGCCTTGATCAGTTCACCTATACATCCAAGGTGCGAACGGAGGGGCACTACACTTAGCATCTTTTAGATAGATGTATTTAAAATACCTATACTAGTTTTAAACAATATAATTTGGATATAATTTAGTGTTACATGTGAAAGGCTAATAATACATATAAATTTTACAATATGTATTGGTCATCCATATTCATCATATAAAAATTTAAAAACCCTTTTACACATAAATACTCATTAATTTTTTAAGAACAAACATGATTGTATTTTCTAAACATTTTATTAAATATATACAATGTAAATCACCTTATACAAACCAAATTTTGTTTTGTTTAACAAATTCTTTCAAAGTCCCCTCTTTCTACTTAAACTCTGACAACTTGGCATTTTAAAAAAATTATGTAAGTTAAAAATGAAGTCATATCGACATAGTCATGTCTAGTGAGAAACAACGCAAGCAAACTGAGAAAAGGTACAGTTAGTCCAAAGACATTAAAAATTAACATTTTAAAGTATCTTATGATCTCTATGACCATTTAGTGGAATGTTTTAAGATAAAGTACATATTTAACTGTGTTATAGTCTGATGGTAGGAAATACAAGGAAGAAACTTAGGTTCATAAAAAATTTGAGTTGCCCATGCATGCACTAACATTTTTTTATGCTAATGCTAATAAAAAAACAGTAAACAAAAAATAAAATGAAATAAAATTTAGGGGCTACAAATTGTTTAAGGGTGTGTAATTTAGGGTTCAATAGGTTGCTGTGGCCTCATAGGTTATTAAAACCTTTCCTTTCATTTCATTTCATTTGTAGTCCAGAGCAACCTTGCAAATTTGATGTTTTTGATGCATTATTGAAATATCTTTTGAAATCTTCTAAATGTTTTTCTTGAGTCAATAAGGGTCTAAGAGACCAATTGGGATGTCATTTGATGTAATAAGGGTATATTAAGGGTTTCTTGTAATCATGTAAGGGGTGGTCATAAAACATGTAAATACATGCTTAACTAATATGGTCTAATGCCTCCAAACGGTCATAACTTTCAAAATGTAGTTTGGGGCAGTTGTAACTAATGTAACTAAGTATAAAACCCTTCATATGCATGAAATAGAGGATGATGATGATGTTTTTTTTTAAGAATAAAATACAGTAAACTCTATTTTTCTGCTAAATTATATGTTTCCCATGTTTTGTAGGTCATACTCTGTCAATGTACGGATCTGTCATGCATTGAAAGTCATTGGATTTGTTAGTATAAGGTGTTAAAAGTCTTTTACATTTGATTTGATCCTTTGTCACTGAACTTTAAGTTAGATATACTTGTGTTTTCAAAAATAGACATAAACCCTAAAACAGGGTTTTGGGCAACAAACAATGAGATTTCAAACCATTCCACTGACCCTACCTCCATAGAACTAAGGGAATAGAATGGAAAATGTTTGATTTTTATTGTTTCTATTGATCTCCAATGTAGAAGGAGGAGTTTTGAAGAGTTTTGTCAAGAACAAGCCTAACAAGTCCATGTGTTAGGCCATTGATGTAGGACAGTAGTCATAAAGTCTGATTATTTGATTTTTGGAATGCAAAACCCATAGAATCCTATGTTTTAACATTAGTTCCACTTGTCCAAGTGATTGTGCTCAGGTTGTAGGTCCATTGGAGGGTATTCTCTTTGTGAAAGAGGCCTAATTAGGCCTATTTAAAAATTGATATGTCACATTTTTTAAGCTTTCTGCCCAAAACAACCCATAACCCACTTTTGGTATGTTGAAGGCAAGGGTAATGGGTGGTCCCTTAAACTGCCTAGGTTTTGCCAAGAAGATGCCCATTGTGAAAGATATCCTCTCACAGACCCTAAAATAGGGCTACAAGGCTTAAGGCCTGTTATGAATGAAGTACATAAACCACTTGTATTTTGGGAAAGTTAATGATTGGAAGATGTTTTTAGGGTTGAGAAGGTGTCTCACTTACATCAAAGTGGTATCAGAGCATTAGGTTCTGATTTGGAGAAGTAGTTGTGGGTTTTGTATCAAGAAAGATTGAAGGTTGAAGGAGACAAGGTGTCAAAATGCCTCGAAAAGGTGGGTCAGTGGTTGCATGGGAATTGAAAGTCCTAAGAGAAGAGATAGAAGCATTGAAGGCCAAAGAAAGGAGTAAAGAAGGGGAAGAAGAGAGCACCACCTCTGAAGAAGAAGAATAGGGTGAAGGTGGAGACCTTCTAGAGAGACCTCAAGGAGAGGAGATAGCTCTTGAAGAGAAAAGGTTTATAAATGCTTTGAAGTCTGTAAGAGGGGAGACTTTTGATGTGAAGATGGACCTGCCCATGTATGGGGGAAAGATGGATGCTGATGAAGTACTAGAATGGATAGATTCCTTAAACAATTATTAATTATAAATAGGTGGTAGAGGACAAGAAAGTCAAGTTTGCTAAGACAAAATTGAAGGGATCTGCTTTGTCATGGTGGAATTACATTCAATGAGAGAGGGTGAAGAATAAAAATTCAATGATCAATTCATGGAGTAGAATGGTATCCAAATTGAAGGCACAATTCTTGTTTGTTGATTATGAAGTGCAAATACATAGAAAATTGTAGAATTTGAAACAAAGAGATACAGATGTGGTAGCCTATACTGAGGAGTTTCATAAACTCAATTTGAAGTTTGGTTGTGTGGAGAATGAAAAGGAGAAGGTGTCTAGGTATTTGAATGGCCTAGGATATAGTAACCAAGATGAGATGATTCTTCTCACTCCTAAGATAGTAGAGGATTGTTTTCAAATAGCATGTAAGGCTAAAGAATAGTTGAAGAAGAAACAAGAGCAGCAAGGAAGAGGAAGAGGTAGAAATCCAAGGGGAAGAGGAAACTTTGGTGGCATAAATCAGTCATAAAGATCACAAGGAGAATCAAGTACAAGCCAAGTAACAACACCTGATTCAAGAGGTGGTTTTAGGGGCAAAAGACCTTTTGGAAGAGGAAGATCAAACGGACAAGGAAGGGGATCAAACACCTTCTATGGAAAGTGTTACAATTGCAATCACTTTGGGCACCCTACTTTCAAATGTCCTAAGAAGCATCCATCATATTCCCAAGGAGGAGAAAATAGAAATTAGATTGTACAAGGGGATGAGGAGAGTGCAACCTCACCATTGGTGAATGTTACTTTAGAGGTAGGAGAGACCTTGATGATCAAAAGGACATTGCTTAAGTTACTAGTTGTTAAAGAACCACCACAAATAAAGGCACTATTCAGGATCAACTTCAAGGTGCAAGGTAAGGTATGTAAGGTAGTAGTGGATTCAAGTTCTACTGATAATCTTGTAGCATTAGAGAAGGTTGAGAAATTAAAACTGAAAAGAATTCTTCATTCTAACCCCTACAAAGTTTCATGGCTCAATAAGGGGCAGCAAGTACTTGTGAATGAACAATCATGGGTAGAGTTCAACATAGGCCCTTACAAGGACAATGTTTTATGTGATATAATCCCCATGGATGTATTCCATCTTCTCCTTAGCAGGCCTCGGCAGTTTGATACAATAACAAAACATGATGGGGAGAAGAACACCTATGTGGTCACAAGAGATGGAGTGTCTTATAACCTCACACCTCTACAAGAAGGACATAAGGTAGAACATGAAGGACCTAGTGTTATTATGATTGGAGAAAAGGAGTTTTTGAAGTCTTTGAAAGAGGAAGGGGGTAGGGATATGCTCTGATTATCAGACCTAAGAGCAGATCAATTCTGGCTACAAATAAGAAAGAAACCATTCCTAGTGAAGTCTAAACCTTGTTGGAAAACTATAAGGGAATTATAGTAGATGAGTTACCAAATTCTTTGACTCCAAATAGGGGAATCAACCATTATATTGACTTGATACCTGGTGCTACATTGCCAAATAAAGATACCTATAAGATGACACCTACCCAAAATGAAGAGATACCCAAACAAGTACAAGAACTCTTGGATAAAGACCTAATTAGGAAGAGTCTAAGTCCTTGTGTAGTACCCACTATTTTAGCCCCTAAGAAGGATGGTGCTTGGAGGATGTGCACTAATTCCAGGGCCATCAATAAGATAACTATCAAATATAGATTTCCTATTCATAGGATAGAAGATCTCATGGATTGTTTGGGGGGTGCTTTCTATTTTTCCAAGATAGACTTGAAAAGTGGGTACCATCAAATCAGAATAAGAGAAGGAGATGAATGGAAGACTACTTTTAAGACTAATGAGGGTCTTTTTGAGTGGATGGTGATGCCTTTTGGACTCTCCAATGCTCCTAGTACATTCATGAGACTAATGAATGAGGTATTGCAACCTTTTATTGGAAAATTTGTTGTTGTTTGTTTGGAGGATATCCTTGTGTTTAGTAGGTCCAAGGAGGAGCATTTGAAGCATCTTGACATGGTTTTGAGAAGGATGCATGAGGAAAAGTTGATCATCAATCTCAAAAAATGTGAGTTCATGAAAGAAGAATTGGTGTATCTTGGCTTTGTAATTTCAAGGGGCAGTTTGAAGATGGATCCTTCTAAGGTCAAAGCCATTATCAATTGGCCAACACCTAGGATAGCAATAGAGGTAAAGAGTTTCCATGGGCTTACAAGATTTTACAAGAAGTTTATCAGAAATTTTAGTCATATTTCTGTACCCATGCTTGATACTATCAAAGGCAGTAGTAAGGGTTGTCTCCAATGGACTAAAGAAGCACATGAGGGTTTTGAATATCTAAAAATTAGGGTATCTCAGAAGCAAATACTCACTTTTCCTAATTTTAATAAAGTCTTTACTGTTGAATGTGATGCAAGCAACCAAGCCATAGGTGCATTCTTGAGCCAAGAAGAGAAACTGGTTGCATTCTTTAGTGAAAATTTGAATGAGTGTAAGAAGAAGTATTCTTCATATATGATCTTGAACTTTATGCCATGGTCCAAGCCCTCAAGAGGTGGAGACACTATTTTCTACCAAAAGAGTTTATAGTATTCACTGAAAATCATGCATTGAGTTTTCTCAATAGTCAAGACAAATTGAACCACAGGCACATGAAATGGGTGGAATTTTTGTAGGCCTATACATTTACCATCAAGAATAAAAAAGGTCAAGCTAATAAGGTTGATGATACACTCAGTAGGAGGGTTCTTCTGGTCTAAGAAGTGCAACTTCAAAGTGTGGGTATAGAATTCCTCAAAGGTATGTATCAACAAGATGAAGAATTTAAAGATGCTTCCACTGTTTGTAATCAGATTGCTGATGCATTCATGATGAATATTTTGAGTATGTCATACAAGATGGTCTTTTGTTCAAAGGGGCCTAATTATGTGTGCCAAGATGCTCTATAAGGGAATATTTGGTGAAAAAAAAAACATAGTGGAAGCCTAGGGGACATTGTGGTTATGATAAAACTTTAGAACAAGTCAAAAGATTCTATTATTGGCCCAAGAAGCATTTGGATGTTAAAAGGTTTGTGGAAGGATGCGTCATCTACCAAAGAGCCAAAGGGACAAGTTCTAATGCTGGTTTGTATAAGCCCCTACCCATACCAAGCAAACCATGGGAAACAATAAGTATGGATTTTGTCTTAGGTCTACCTAGGACTGCAAGAGGATATGACATCATTTATTTTGTAGTTGATTGATTTAGCAAGATGGCACATTTCATTGCATGCATGACAACTAATGATGCATCCCATATTGCACATTTTTTCTTTAAGGAGGTTGTGAGAATTCATGGGCTGCCACTATCCATAATGTCTGACAAAGATGCCAAGTTTATTGGCCACTTTTGGAGAACTCATTGGAGAACACTAGGCACAAATCTGACCTATAGTTCTGCCTATAACCCTCAAATAGATGGGCAGACTGAGGTTGTCAATAGGTCCTTGGGAAACCTATTGAGATGTCTAAAGGAACACACTCAGGCTTGGGATTTGATCTTACATTAGGTTGAATATGCCTATAATGATCCAGTTAATAGAAGTATTGGTAGAACTCAATTTGAAATTGTTTATAAGGCACATCCTAGAGGTATATATGAAATGAGGGATTTGAGTGGGATGGATAAAAGGAGTGCTCAAGGAGAGGATTTTGTAGCGGCCATGCATGACATTCAACAACAAGTCAAACAAACACTTGAAAAGAATGTAGACAAATACAAAAGGACAACAGACTTAAAGAGGAAATATATTCAATTCCAAGTCAGTGATCTTGTATTGGCACACTTAAAGAAAGAGAGATTACCCAAGGGGAAGTACACGAAGCTAATGATGAAGAAAATAAGACCCTACAGAGTGATCCACAAGTATGGGAACAATGCATATGAAATTGAACTCGCACAAGGAGTTGCTATTTCACCTATCTTCAATGTCTCTGATCTTTATCCCTTCAAGGGATCTATTGGTGCAAGAAAGAAACATGTGGTCCTGATGTTGATGATAAACAATGGGTCAGAGATCTACCACCCACTCAGCCAATGAAGCTTGAGACTATTTTGGACACCAAGGAGGTTAAAAGGACAAGAAGGAAAGCCTACAAGGAATACTTAGTCAAATGGGATTGCCTACTAGCTAAAGATGCCACTCGGATGTCTAAGGAAGATATTGAAAACATGGGATCATTTTTTCAGACCTCATTTCATCAAGAGATTGAATCCTTTTCACCCCCGATTATATGGTGCAGAGCACCCTTGCAAATTTGATGTTTTTGATGCATTTTTGAAATATCTTGTGAAACCTTCTGAATGTTTTTTCTTGAGTTAATAAAGGTCTAAGAGACCAATTGGGATGTCATTTAATGTAATAATGGTATATGAAGGGTTTCTTGTAATCAATCATGTAAGGGGTGGTCATAAAACATGTAAACACATGCTTAACTCATACAGTCTAATGCCTCCAAAAGGTCATAACTTTCAAAATGCAATTTGGGGCAGTTGTAACCAATGTAACTAAGTATAAAACCATTCATATGCATTGAATGGAGGATGATGATGAAGTTTTTTGAAGAATAAAATACAATAAACTTGATTTTTCTGCTAAATTCTCTGTTTCCAATGTTTTGCAGGCCATACTTTGTCAATGTACGGATCTGTCATGGATTGAAAGTTATTGGAGTTGTTAGTATAAGGTGTTAATAGTCTTTTACATTTTATTTGAGGATTTTTCACTAAACTTTAAGCTAGATATATTTGTGTTTTCAAAAACATACATAAACCTTGGACTAGGGTTTTCAGCAACAAATGTTGAGATTTCAAACCATTCCACCAACCCTACCTGCATAGAACTGGTGTAATGGAATGGAAAATGTTTGATTTTATGGTTTCTATTGATCTTCAATGTAGAAGGAGGAGTTTTGCAAAGTTTTGTCAAGAACAAGCCTAACAAGTCAATGTGTTAGGCCATTGAGGTAGGACAACAGTCATAAAGTCTAATTATTTGATGTTTGGATCCTAAAACACACATAATCCTATGTTTTTACATTAGTTCCACTTGTCCAACTAATTTTTTTAGGTTTTAAGTATATTGGAGGTTAGTCTCTTTGTAAAAGATGCCTAATTAGGCATATTTCAAAACTGACCTATCACATTTTTTAAGCTTTCTGCCCAAAACAATCCATAACCCTCTTTTGATATGTTGAAGGCAAGGATAATGGTTGCCTTAAACTACCTAGCTTTTTCCAAGAAGATGCCCATTGTGAAATATATCCTCTGACAGACCCTAAAACAAGGCTATAAGGATTAAGGCCTGTTATGAAGGAAGTACATAAACCACTTGTATTTTGGGAAAGTTAATGATTAGAATAGGTTGTTAGATTTGAGAAGATGTCCCAATTGGATCATTTTATTTGTCACATGTCTATTGCCTCATAGTTAAGTGATGCTGAGAAAGACCATCAAATATATTTTAATTCATTTTTTTTTGTATTAAAGATAGTTCATTCATATTATAAAAAATGAAAAAGTTTAGGTATGTAATCATTGTGGCTAAGGGAGTCACCATTAAAAAATCTCCATATCTATAATAATCCATACAATAAGTATAAATTTACAAAAGTCTATGACTATTGTATCTAATGCTAAACTAGCTTTGTCCACCTATAGCAATCCATAAGGGTCTCACAACTCTACATTTCATATGAAGACTCTGACTTATCATCCACTAACATTGGAATCAATTCATAGTTCATGACTGTGCACCTAGTTTCAACCATGCTAATAAAGACATTCATCTCACTAGGAGAGTCAACATGAGAGCTATCCAACTACCTATCAGAAGATTTGAGTAATCTTTGAGAGACACCTTCAAAACCTTGATGTAAGCTAGGCTCAATTGATTGAAGGCCTTTGTACCTATTATGAAGATCAACTAACTTTAAGATAAAATTTTGATAAGCCTTATCTAGACTTTGTGGTCTCACCTCAGACTATTTGAACTCCTCTTCACAAATCCTAGTAGATCCTTGTTCAAAAATCTTTAGAAGGTTCTCAAACTGGATGTCCAAAATAAGAATTACCTATGTAAATATGCCAACAAGTCTGAGTTTTAAATCAAACTTAGTAAGACTTATTCTTCTGCCTTCAAAATGATCCTTGTTTCTTTTCTTCCACTAAATCCATAAAATTTCATTTGTTAATGAAATCCAAAAAGCATTAGATCTAGCATTAAACCCTGAAATAGAACCAAATAAAATTTTTTCCTTGCATTTCACATTACTCAATTTGACACAATACCCATGAATAGGGTCCTGATGTAGGGACATCTTGCACTACAATTTTGGTTTTTCTTCTTTTTGTTGTTTTTTTTTGTTAGCTTTTGTTGGTGCCGACTCCTTGTCTTTTGTCATTATCTCTTAACTCCTATCTTATGTAAAGCTAAATTTGATGATGAGATTCTATCACATTATCTTTTCTGCTCTTGTCACTTTCTGGGAATGGAGCTCTATTTTAGAAGCCTCCTATCACCCGAGTGTAGAATTGTTATCTTTACGGTTAAACTAGCGTTGGTTGTTCTGCAGGTTGACAGATGGCAGGTTTGAGTAGTTGCAGAGTCATTACACTAACCATCAAAGGAGTCCCTCAACACTTGGAAATAATCTGAGCATGCAAGCTATTGGTTGGGTAGATGAGAAGACATGTAGGAAAAGACAAATTTCCAAGAGGCTGATAGTGGTGAAGGAGTTAAAGAAGTGACAGTTACAGAAGGAAGAGGTTGATTGTAGTAGAAGACAAATTGACAATAGATTGAAATAGAGGCCGATGGTTCCAGATGAAAAAAGAAATAAAAAAAGCATCAAATGTACAAAGACAAGAACAAAAGGGTGTGAGTGTAGGTAGTAGTTAATGAGTCATTGCTAAATGCACATAGCAAAGGTTGACTGTTGCAGGCCAATGTTAGTTGTATTCTCATGTTTTGATAATTGATTAGAATAGTGAAAAGTTGTGTTGTTCATTCTATCTTTGTGATTTCAGTATTAATAAGTATCTACATTTATATACCTCCTATCATTTGTATTTGAATATTGAGAAGGAAATACTTTAAATTCCTATCATTATTTCTCAATGTCACTTAGATTGGTATCAGATCCTAAAGATGTTGGGTATTTGTAAGTGGTCAAGATGCCTCCAAGAAGAATGGATAGAGGAGGAGGTCAAGGTCATGGTAGAAGAGACCATGGTGACCCTGAGTTGTTGCAGAATTTGGTTCCAAGGATGGAAGCCCTAAAGAGAGCACAGAGGAGAGGAAAGCCTGATGTTGAAGATATAAGTGATGAGGAGGAGGAACAACAGAGAGAAGAGAATGATGAAGGATAAGTAGATCAAAAAGAATAATTTGGTGAATGACTCCTGAAGTCAGTCATGATTCTAAGTTCTAAACCCATGATAGAGGTGTCAACATATGTTGGAAGCCTCAATGGTGAAGATTTGATCAATTAGATCAATGACTTTGAAAGTATTTTGAATACGAGGGTGTAGTAGAGGAAAGAAGAGTAAAGTTTTCCTACACCAGATTGAAGGGTCATGCTACCATGTGGTGGGACTTTGTCCAAACTAAGAGGAGAAGGAGAAATAAGGAGAATATTAATTCTTCGGATTGAATGTTGGCCAAGTTGAAGGCCAAATTTCTGCCAAGTGATTATCTAGCTAATCTTTTTAAGAGATTACAAAATTTGAAGCAAAAGGATATGTTTATGAAAGATTATATGGAGGAATTTTACAAGTTAATAATATGCTCTAGGCATGCTGAAGAAGATGCATAGAAGATAGCTCGATATGTGAATGGTCTCAAGTATAGTTTACAAGATGAAATGAGTCTTTTGTCCTTGAGGAGCCTAGAAGAGTCTTACCAACTTACCTTAAAGGCAGAGGAGAATCTGCAAAGGAAGTGAAGTTAGAAAGAGAAGAAGAGAGGAAGAGGTTCATCCTTGTGGTGTACTAGAAGAGGAGGTTCACAAGGTAGAGGAAGAGGATTTGCAAGAAAATGTTTCAAGTGCAACCAATATGGGCACAAGAGTTGGGAATGTTCTGAATCATCACAAGGAGGACATTCAAATTTGAGAGAATAAATCAAGTTTAACATGTTAATCAAGAGAGTGGGATCACCAGTACACCATAAGGATGAAGCAGAATTAGGTGAGTCCTGAATGCTTAAGAGGGTGTTGTTGAAGCTATAAAAAGAAAATCAAGATCCAATTCAAAGGAGAGCATTGTTCAAAACCAAGTGTAAGTCACAAGGTAAATGTTGTAAGCTCATTATAGATAGTAGTAGCACTGATAATATTGTTGCAACCGAGATGGTAGAAAAGTTGAATATTAAAAGGATTAAACACTCCACTCCATATAAAGTGACTTGGTTAAAAAAAGGTAATCAAATATTGGATAGTGAGAAAGCCTATGTTGATTTTCAGATTGGCAATTCTAAGGATTATGTTTTGTGTGATATAATGCCCATGGATGTGTGCCATATTTTTCTTGGAGGACCATGGCAATTTGATAGGAAATCGATGCATGATGGAAAGGAGCATACTTATACCATTGAAAAGGATGGAGAGAAGTATACCTTTCTACCCATAAGGAGAAATAAGAGGATAACAATAGCAGTAGTAGTAAGGTAATGATGCTAAGTGGTAAAGAGTTATTGAATGATTTGAAAAATCAAAAAATTTATTATGCTTTGGTTCGTAAACCTAGATGTGTAATGACTTCTACAAAGTTAGAGGATTTGCCTATTCAAATACAAGACATTTTGAATGAGAATATGGACATTGTTGCAAATTATTTGCCTAATGAATTGCCTCCTATTAGAAGCATTAGCCATCACATTGATTTGATTCTGGGAGCTAGCCTTCCAAATAAGGATGCATATAAGTTAACACCTATGGAAAATGAGGAGATAAGGAAGCAAGTGGAGGACCTTTTGAAGAAGGGAGTGATAAGGGAAGTCTAAGCCCTTGTGTTGTTCCTACAGTGTTTGTTCCAAAGAAAGGAAGGGAATGATGCATGTGTACTAATTCAAGGGCAATTAATAAAATCACCATAATATATAGGTTCCCCTTACCTAGAATTGAAGATTTAATGGATTGTTTGAGTGGTTCCAAGTATTTTTCTAAAGTTGATTTGAAAAGAGGTTATCACCAAATAAGAATTAGATTGGGGGATGAATGGAAAATAGTCTTTAATACTAGTTATGGGTTATATGAGTGATTGGTTATGCCTTTTGGATTATCTAATGCCCCTAGTACTTTTATGCGGTTAATGAATGAGGTTTTGAAACCATTTATTGGTAAATTTTTGGTTGTATATTTTGATGGCATTTTGATGTTTAGCAAGTCCAAAGAAGAGCATATAGAGCATTTGAGGTTGGGTATGACGAGATTACATGAAGAAAAGTTATAGATCAATTTGAAGAAGTATGTGTTTATGCAGACCGAACTGATTTACTTGGGCTTTATGGTGTCAAAATAAGGGCTAATATGGATAAGGAGAAGGTTTAATCCATACTTGATTGCCTATTATGAAGAAGTGTCATGGAGGTAAGGCATTTTCATGGTCTTTCTAGTTTTTATAGAAATTTTATAAAGAATTTCAATCATGTTGTATCACCTATATTGGAGACTATTAAGGGGAACAAAAGACCATTTATTTGGACTAAAGAGGTTGAATAAAATTTCAGATTTCTCAAGAAGAAGGTGAGTGAACAACCCATACTTGCTTTGCCTGATTTTGGTAAAGTGTTTCAAGCACAGTGTGATGTTAGTGGTTTGGCTATTGGGGCAGTCTGAAGTCAAAAGGGAAAACTGGTTGCATATTTTAGTGAGAAATTAAATGAGGCAAAAATAAAGTATTATTTTTATGATTTAGACTTTTATGCTTTGGTTTAGTCCCTCAAGAAATGGAGACATTATAAATTTCCTAAGGAGTTCATTGTGTATAGGGATAACCATGCTTTGCAGTTTATTAATAGCCAACACAAATTGAATCAAAGGCATGCTAAATGGGTTGAGTATATTCAAAGTTATAACTTTGTTTTAAAGTATAAGTGTGGTCAAATGAATAGAGTTTCTGATACCTTAAGTAGGAAGAGTTTATTGTTCTATGAAATCCAAACTAACAATGTGGCATTTGAAAGTTTGAAATAGTTGTATGTAGAGGATATAGATTTTGGAGAAGCATTTGTAGCTTACAATGATCATATTTTCTAGAATAAAGAGCCACATATGGATTACATGAGTCAATAATGTTTGTTGTTTAAGGAAAACAAGTTGTGCCTCCCTAGAGGTTACATGAGACATAATTTGTTGAAGGAAAAACATAGTGGTGGTCTTGCTGGTCACTTTGGACATGATAAGACTTTTCTACAGCTGAGCACTCATTATTATTGGCCAAAGATGAAGGAAGATGTGAAAAAATATGTGGAAAAGTGCAAAATTTGTCAACATGCTAAAGGAAGAAGTGCAGTTGTTGCCACTTGTAAGAAATGGCAGTTACAAAGTCTTGTGAAGGGTTATTTGGTGAGTAATATTTCTTTTGAGAGTTAGTTTTAGAAAATCGTAGTTAATGGGAGTCTAGATTAGCATACGAAGAGTCATGTTAAATAGTTTTAAATAGATCAAGTTATGAATGAAGGATATCTTTTGGCTCTCTAGATTTCTTGAATAGGCAGGTTCAAGGGAAACACAAAAATGATCTTGTGAATGCTGGTACTATGATCATTCTTTTGAAAAGGTAAGAATATACTATTCAAATCTTGGAATGAATCACTTCTAAGAATGTTTAAAGATTGTGTTTCAATTGTATTATGAGATAAATCTTGGTTTTCAACAATTCATTTCCATTCCATTTTGCATGGCACTTAGTATTTATTTTGTTGGATTGTATACAATCATGATATCTTGGTGTTCTCTTTGATGATATTGGTCTTTAACAGACTAAATTTTTTTACCACCAATGCTTTTACGTGTTTTGTACATCTTTCTAGGTATTACTAAAATTAGACAGAAAATAACTTCTTTTAGAGTATCCTGGAAACCCTTGCAATTTTGATAGCACCTTTCTTTGAGGCATTTTATCAAAGTTCCTGTGTCTAGTGTAAACACCTACTTTTTACCTACATAAGTTTAGGGGTTTTGCATCGACATATGAGGACATTTTCCTATCCCTTATGCTTTCGTGCATGTCCTTACCCTATTCCAAAGATCCCCTCTTGGTATAGGTAGAGGAGATGCTCGCAAAGATTTTGGAATCTAGCTTTATGACTGCCACTTGTATTTGTTTGAAAATTTTCTAAAACTTTTAATTTTTTAAACAAATCCATTTTGTGCATATCCTGTGATCATTACATTTTTCATAGATGGCTTCTCTTTGATCTAATCTGTCATATAGATTGTGCCTCTTGTCTATGCTTCCATGGTTTGATTGCAATTGCTTGAAAGTTTCTAAAGCATGTTCTTAAAATCCATTTCATGGAACCTGATATTCAATGCATTATGTGTGTTGACATCTCTTGAGGTGGTTTGTCAAACAGTTCGTGCCTTATCATATTTTGCATACATTTTTTCTACTATTGCAATTTCAAATTTATCTTATCAGAACCTTCTTCATAATCAAAACATTCTCTTCATATAATCATTTGATATAGTGTGAATTATGTTATAGTGTGAACTCTGTCGTTAGTATGTTCATTTTTTAGAAGGCATTAAAATAATGTTTGAACAGACTCTTAGTATACAATAATAGAATGAAATCTTGTTTACAATGTTATGTTGCAATAATGATAGAAATCTTGTGTTACTAATCTTTATATTTAGTAATGCTTGATGAGTTATGGGGCACTGGCATTTAATATTAAAACATCAATCAGATTTAAGGCATTAAAATCCATAGATATCTTGAATTATATATGTATCTTAAGATACAATAAGATTTTTTTAGTATCAAATAACAAGTTTTGTTATTAATATTATGATATATAGTATTTAGAGTTTGACTTTTGTGTCTACTTGAATTGATCTTCAAATAATATAGATGTTCATATTCTAATTATTGATCATGACTTGAGTCATCTGTGAGAGAAGCCAATCCTCTCTGAATAAATATAGTGAATTCATTGAGCTATAATCTAAGTTCTAGTTCATTTGATAGCAAAGAAAGAAAATACTCTTAATCTTTATTCATATGCAATCTATAAGCACCAAGATAATGCACCCACTCTATAATCGTAGGTTATGTGTGAATATAGGTTTATCATTTTTCTTGTATAATTTAAAGTCTCTTATCTAATACTTTCTACTCTTGAAATACCTTTTTATTTAACTAACTAAATTTATTTCCATATAGTTAGATGATATTATAAATATTATAAAAGGAATCTTTCTTATTTTAAAAAAAATTCTAAACTCTATTCTAATTTCCTCTTATTCTCTTAAAACCATGAATTTAAAAAAAATTATTTCTTTATAAATATGAATTCATCTTGTTTTTTTAAATACTGATTAAAAAAGAAATTTTCTTGTTTATATATATAATATCAAGTAGAAAGAATTAGATGTTATTGTAGTAAATAGAAATTAGTTTTGAAAAAGTTATAACTGTCCTTTGATTTTGTTATTTATGTCCACATTTATTATGTAAGATATGAGATATCTTATATTCGTATTTGTCTTAATGAATTTATGTATTTAAGAATTAGATATAAGTACATTGAAGGATCTATTGATTAGCATGATAGGAAGTGTTGACATTATTTATTGTTAATTTTCTGAGTGGGCATTACATAGATATTAGAGCACTAGGTTGCAACACTTGAGAGCTTTAGGGAAAAGTTGAACTTTTTTCACTATTGTGAAACATGGATAATTTATGTTTGAATGAAATTATATCTTAATAAACTGATTAGGATGACTTTGATTATAAGATATTTCCAAAGCAGTAATGTTTTATTGAGATCTATTGCACGAAGAGTGGCCCAATTATTTATTTTTATGAGAATAAATGCAAAGAGTTTTAATAGAAGGGAAATGTGAATTATTTTGTAAAAGACTTGAGTTGTCATTTTCTCTAACTTAATCTTTTAGGAGTTAAGGTTACTATGAATTTACATGATTGTTTGAAAGTGGAAGGTTGAAAGGTTAACGAGTTAATTCAGGAAGGAACATTCAAGGTATGAGATGTAAGAATATTTTTGTTATGACATGATCATTAATATAAGATCTTGATGTAGGAGCATCTAGTGGTGTAAGGGCAATCTTACATCACTGAAAAAAAAAGATGTGTTTCAAAAATGTTGATGTTCTTTCCATTTCTTTTCAAAAAATTTGTTTCTGGTTCCACAATCGCTTAAATAATGATGTAGAACTTTTAGTTTTTCCAAACTACTAAAAATAGCAACCTGCTATTTTTAGAAAGTTTGCATTTGGGCATGGATTGAAGTGAAAATATACAGGAAGCTTCATAACTAAAAATAAGACATTTGGTGAAGGAATCACGCAAAGATCATTTACGAGCTGAAAGATATTAAAGTTTCCATTTCCCGAAAAATGCTTGAAAATTATTCAAACTCATGTTTGAGGCACTAAACAGTCCCGTACAAGCCTAAAAATGGCTGGAACCGGCAGAACGGGTCCTTAGCATATAGAGTACTCCGCGATCTTTTTGACGCATAAAATGGTTCTTCAATTAGACACCTAGATCAAAAGTTATGGCTCCCGAAAGTTGACCTAATTTTGGAGGGAGATGTAATTTTTAAAATTAGGTTGTTGGCTGCCAAAAAGGCTATTAATAACCATTTTTGGGAACCCTGGGTAGTAGTAGAGTTAAGAATAGGTAGAAAAATAGAAACGCTAGCTAATTTGGGGTTATATAAGGCTAATGATTCTAGAGTCTTATGAGAGGAAGCTGTAATGTGTTGCAACCTGTGGAGGGTTGATTCCTCTAATTGTATTTGGGCTTCTGTAATGTAATAAGTTGTCCAAATCAATAAAGAAAGTATTGTTTTCTATGTGTAATTTCTATTTTTTTGTGTTTTATGATTTGCAAGGGTTCCTGAGTGATTTGGAGGAATGCTTTAATGGAAGAGGGTTTTAGAGCCCTACAAAGGTAGATCGATGCATTGCAAGAGGAGCTATGAAGATGGTTTGATCTGAGAACAAGAGAAGAAAGCAAGGATGAAGCTGAAGAAGAGCTATCTGAGGAAGAACAAGAAGTTGCAGGAGATCCTGCAGAAGTTAGGTTGTTGAGGGCTATTTTAAAGATCAAAAAGAGGCTCGGGATCAAAACTTCTACATATTCTAGAGATTTAAATCCAAAACAACTTATTGATTGGATCAATGACAAGGAGGAGTATTTTGAATATGAAGATGTGGAGGACCCAGATCGGGTCAAGTTTGCAAAAACAAATTTGAAGGGCCATGCAAGTATTTGGTGGATGGAAGTCCAATTAGAGAGGAACATAAGAGGAAAAGGAAAGATCACCAAATGGGATCAGATGGTGGAGAAACTGAAGAAGCAGTTCATTCATGTGGACTATGAGATGAAGCTACTAAAAAAGCTGTAAGGACTAAAGCAAGGTAACAAGTCTGTTAAGGAGTATACATATCTTAGGTTTTATAACATTACTATTAGAACCAGTCATGCAGAGGCCAACAAGGAGGAGGTAGCCCATTACATTAATGGGTTGAGGTTGAGAATGACCACCATAGAAGTTGCATACCAGTTTTCCCTAAAGGTGGAAGAGAAGCTAAATAAAAGATTTGATAGCAAGCAACGGTGAAGGGGTCAAGGAGCAAGGACTAGTGGAAGACCCTATGGGGGCAAAATGAAGATTCAAAGAAAAATGAAGGAGCCGACACCAGTCAAAATTAGAGAGGAGATAATACCTACCACCCTTATGACCAGAACAATGGAGAGCAAAGAGTAAGAGGAAGAGGCTGACCTAGGTAAGGAACTGGAAGAGGAGGTTTCAGAGGAACCTATTTCCAATGTGGAGAAGAAAGGCATTGAGCATATGAGTGTCTGCAACATCAAGGAAGGACAAATAGAAGACCTGAAGGTAATGCACAAATTGCATATGTAGATGAAGATGTGTAGTCATAGCATTCTGAGGATTCTATAAGGGGAGAAACCCTAGTTGTTAGAAGAACTTTTTTGAATGAAGAGAAAGAACCCAATTAGAAGAAGAGTCTATTCCGCACAAGGTGCAAGTGTGAAGGTAAGTGCTGCAATATTATTATCGACAGTGGAAGCACTGGCAATCTTGTTTCAGAGGAGATGGTTGATAAGTTGAAGTTGATAAGAAGAAAGCAACCACATCCATATCTGATTGCATGGTTGCAAGAAGGACCATAGAGCTTTGGTCAATGAATAGTGTTTAGTAAAGTTTAAGATTGGGAACTACCATGATGAGGTGCTATGTGATATCATATCGATGGATGCATGTCATTGCTATTGGGGAGGTCATGACAATATGATAGGAGCACTATCCATGATGGCCATGAAAACACATATACCCTAACAAAGGATGGAGTTCATCATAAGTTGAAGCCCTTGCAGGATGTGGAAGAAAAGGTATGTATCACTGCCAGAATTTGCTTGGTAGATGGTAGGAAATTTTTGGATGATATGAAGCATGAGCATCATTCCTTTGCATTGATTCCTAAGATCAGTCAAGAGAAATGTGAAGATGTACTAGTAGAAGTTTTAGATATGTTGGAAGAATTTTAGGACATTGTCTCTGATAATGTACCAGAAGGTTTACCACCGGTGAGGAAAATAAGTCATCAAATGGACTTGATACTAGGAGCCAGTTTTCTAAATAAGGCAGCCCACAGAATGACCCCTACAGAGTGTGAAGAGTTAAATAGATAAATTCAAGAGTTGTTAAGGAAGGGGCTAATAAGAGAGAGCTTAAGTCCATGTGCAATACTTGTAGTACTAGCACCAAAGAAAGATGGAGAGTGGAGAATGTGTATAGATTCTTAAGCCATCAACAAGATCACGATCAAGTACATATTTCCATTACCTAGAATTGATGACCTAATGGATTGTTTGAGTGGAGCCAAGTACTTCACAAAGATTGATCTAAAGAGTGGGTATCACTAGATCTAAATTAGAGAAGGAGACGAATGGAAGATGGCCTTCAAGACGAAGGAAAGTTTGTATGAGTGGTTAGTCATGCCATTTGGGCTAACCAATTCACTGAGCACATTCATGCCACTCATGAATGAGGTGCTGAAAGAATTTTTGGGAATTTTTGTTATTGTCTATTTAGATGATATTTTGATTTTTAGTAAAACTTGGGATTAGCATCTGATGCATATTAGAAGAGTTTTAGAGAAGTTGAGGGAGGAGAAGTTGTAATGCCCCCCCATGAATACCTTAGAGAACATCACATTTATGCTATATGCAATAGGATAATTTTTTTTTTTTTAAAGATAGAAATAACAAAGTAAGATTAACACATCATTTAAACTAATGACTTGTCCTCTAAGATATCATGGTCGCATTACTTGACAAAATAATTAACATAATCTAACACACATCATGAATTAACATCAGTAAATCATTGTAAACCTAATGCACTAAATCAATAAATATTTACATCTACATAACATCATATAAGTATTCATCAAGATCTAGTACATAGTTACAATTTCTCCCGACATATAAATACAACATTACATTGTTACATTATCATCTTCTGAATACATATGAATACATACATAATGAATCATTTGATACATAGGCTAGTACATGAGCATAGTAATTGTCTCCATAAACAGGTACAAGATCTGATGTCTGATACACAAGCTATATCATCTTCGCACATGAACATCAGCAAGGGAAAAACCAATGGATAAAAGCTCTTCCACCCGACCATGTGGAACCCTGAGGTCCACCCCCCGAGCTAGGAGTTAACATAAGGTCCCCACTACAACATACAATCAGGTAGATAGTAGACTATAAGAACAAAGACAACACATGACTCTAACAATACAAGTCAACATCACAAGCAACTCAATATCACTTCTAGAGGCAACACACGACGAATGGGGAGAGTACAACTAGGGAATGCTAGGCTACAATAGGGAGAGTGTCATCACACGGTCCTAACATGGGTTATCCTGACAGCCTCTCACTAGGCACTGGCCCCCATCTATGGTTATCCTAACAGCCTCTCACTAGGTGGTGACCCCATAGGGTGACTCATGCAAAATCAACCTTCCTTTCGTGAGGACAAGGAAGTTGATCTTGCCAACCAGGCCTTCTCTACCCATCCTTAGTCTAAATGAGCACTATAGGCATGGGAGAGGAAATCCAATTATCTTGTTAATGTATAAGTTACCCTTTTCCCTTAGTTCATTTTTAGGTTTTCACTTAGTTAGCAACCTTCAATGGGTTATCCTAACAGCCACTTTGGGTGCTAGCCCCACATTGAAAGCCACTCCCCTACCTGCATCTAGAAACCCTAACCATCAAGCAAGACACTTACTAACATAATGATAAGTATACATAAACAATGCAAGACCTTTACCTTGTTGCTTATAAAATATAATCACAATGACCAACCTTTACATCATTGTCCCAAAACTTTCAGTTGACCAATCGTAACAACACATATCCAGAGCAAGGTATGGATCATCTCTCTCTCAAATCTCAACTATAAACCAAAAATAATTTCTCATTACAATTACAAGTTCTCCCCATTACCATACTACACACAATCTCGATATCAACATTTCCTTGAAGGAGATTTAAACCCCTCATAATATATTCACAACACAGTATGTACATCATCTCACATTATCATTTACCAAGACCCACATACATAGACAAGAGACATCATGTCTTTACAACATCTTGATTTCAACACCACTATCAACAGAAAACATCAAATCATATTACCTTATGCCTCTGGAACCTAAACTTGACAATTTACACATAGACCAACTCACATGAAAATTAGCATCTGATGCATATTAGAAGAGTTTTAGAAAAGCTGAGGGAGGAGAAGTTGTTGATTAATATGAAGAAATGTAGTTATGCAAAGAAGGAGTTGGTATACCTGGGATTTGTTGTCTCAGAGGAAGGTCTTAAGATGAACCCAGAGAAGGTGAGAGCTATCCTTGAATGACCTATGCTAAGGAGTGCCATAGAGATAAGATCTTTTCATGGTTTGGCAAGTTTTTATCGAAAGTTTATCAGAAATTTTAGTAGCATTTGTGCACCCCTAACTAAGACAATAAGAGGGGATAGAAAAGAGTTTAAATGGACTAAAGGAGTAGACAAGAGCTTTGATACATTGAAGTAAAAAGTCGTAGAACATGTTTTGGCACTTCCAGATTTTAATAAAGTATTTCAAGTAGATTGTGATGCTAGTGGTAGTGGTATAGGAGCTGTTCTGAGTTAAGAAGGTAAGCCCATTGTCTACTTTAGTGAGAAGCTTAATGATGCCAAGAAAAAGTATTATGTTTATGATCAAGAGTTTTATGCAATAGTTTAGGCTTTGAAGAAATGGAGACATTATTTGTTGCCAAAAGAGTTTGTTTTATATACTGATCATCAGGCTTTGTAGGCTCTTAATAGTCAAGGAAAGTTAAATCAAAGGCACTTAAAATGGGTTGAGTTTTTGTAGAGATATACTTTTGTTTTGAAGCACAGGAGTGGGAAGTCCAACAGAGTTGCAGATGCCTTGAGCATGAGGCAAAATTTGTTGATAGAAATGAAGATAGAAGTTGTTGGGTTCGATGAGCTCAAAAGTTTGTATCCTAAGGAGCTAGATTTTGCAGAGGCTTGGAAAGCTTGTTTGGAACTTGTTACTTTGGATAGGACAAAATAGTTGGATTTCATAATCCAAGATGACATGTTGTTTAGAGGAAGCCATTTGTGCATTCTAAGGAGTTCCATGAAAGAGAACCTAATTAAGGAGAAGGATAGTGGAGGATTGGCTAGATACTTTGGTCAAGATAAGACCATTGTTGTTGTTGGTGAAAATTATTATTGGCCACAGTTACAGTAGGATGTGAAGAAATATGTACAGAGTTGCCGAGTGTGTCAGATGGCAAAAGGAACAAGTTAGAATACAGGGTTGTATCAGCTATTACTTATACAAGAGAAGCCATGTGATGATATTAGTATGGATTTTGTTCTTAGTTTACCAAGGGCACAGAGAGGACATGATTCCATTTTTGTGGTGGTGGATAGATGCTCGAAGATGGCACATTTTATTCCTTGCAAGAAGACTAATGATGCTATTCATATTGCTGAATTATTTTTTTGGGAGGTGGTGAGATTACACAATCTACCAAAGAGCATAGTTTTAGATTGAGATACCAAGTTTGTTGGTTATTTCTGGAGGACATTGTGGAAGAAGTTGAAAATAGATTTAAAGTTTAGTTTTGCACATCATCCATAGACTGATGGACAAATAGAAGTGGTGAATAGGAGTTTGGGTAACTTGCTATGATGCTTAGTAGGAGATAAGCCCAAGGGATGGGATTTGATTTTACCACAGGTAGAATTTGCTTACAACAATTCTGTCAATAGGAGTACTGGTAAATCACCATTTCAGATTGTATATGGGAATAGTCCAAGAAATGCTTCAGAATTAAGGAATTTGGACAAAGGAGAAAAGACAAGCGCCAAGGCTGAAGACTTTACAGAACACATGAAGAATTTGCATGAAGAGGTGAGAAAGAACATTAATAAGATGAATATTTAGTACAAGGCTAAGACAAATAAAAAGAGGAGATATAAGGAGTTCCAGGTAGGAGATGAAGTCATGGTTCACTTGAGAAAAGAAAGGTTCCCAATTGGAACATACAATAAGTTGAAAATGAAGAAATTTGGACCGTACAGGATCTTCAAGAAACATGATTTAGGAAATGCATATGAGGTAGAGCTACCAAGTGGGATCAACATTTCCCCTATTTTCAACATTGCTTATTTATTAGAATATCATGAAGGTGGAACAAAGAATGGACCAACAGAAGAACAGTGGAGTATTTTGGCATCTACTTAAATAGAGGAGATAGAGGAGATCTTGGATAGCCATGTGGGAAGAAGTAATCGGAATAGGCAATACGAAGAATATCTAGTGAAATGGAAAGGAAGGCTTGTTGAAGATTCTTCTTGGTTGTCTAAGGCAGAGGTTGACCGTTTGGGTTTTCCTCACACAAACACCTAAGACGTGACAAGGTCACTTCTCAAATTACCCTGGGTGTCTAATGCAGGAGCATCCAATGTGTAAGGACAATCTTGCATCACCCAAATAAAAAAAATGTGTTTCAAAATTGTTTATGTTCTTTCCTTTTCTTTTCAAAAAATTTGGTTCTAGTTCCGTAATAGCTTGAATAATGATGTACAACTTTCATTTTTTCCAAACTACTAAAAATAACAACCTGCTATTTTTAGAAAGTTTGCATTTGGGCACGGATTAAAGTGAAAATTTATAGGAAGCTTCATAACTAAAAAATAAGACCTTTGGTAAAGGAATCATGCAAAGATCATTTGCGAGTTGAAAGATATTAAAGTTTCTATTTCCTAAAAAATACCTTTAAATTATTCAAACTCAAGTTTAAGGAACTAAACGGTCTTGTACAAGCCCAAAAATGGCCAGAACTGGTAAAGCAGGTTCTTAGCACGTAGAGCACTCTGTGAGCTTTCCAATGCATAAAACAGTTAGTTAATTGGACACCTAGATCAAAAGCTATGGCTCCCAGAAGTTGACCTAATTTTTGAGGGAGATGTAATTTTTAAAATTAGGTTGTTGGTTGCCAAAAATGCTATTAATAACCATTTTTTGGGAACCCTGGCTAGTAGTAGAGTTAAGGGGGAAAGTGTAGAGTTAAGAATAGGTGGGAAAATAGAAACCCTAGCTAATTTGGGGTTACAAAAGGCTGATGATTCTAGAGTCTTGTGAGAGGAAGCTATAATGTGTTATAGCCTGTGGAGGGTTGATTCCTCTAATTGTATTTGAGCTTCTATAATGTAATAAGTTGCCCAAATCAATAAACAAAGTTCTATTTTCTGTGTGCAATTTTTGTTGTATGTGTTTTATGATTTACCCCTTTCATCAGATCTATTGTATAAATAGGTAATAATTTGATTAAGGAAATGAATTGTTTTAGTCTCTTTGATTCCGTGAATATATTTTAGTGAATGATGATGATGGTAATATCAATGTGAGAGAGATAGGGAATTGATATTATGAGTTATTAGAGATTTTTCTGATATGTTATGGGAGTATAAGCAAGGGAGTTACATAAATCTTCAACCTCATGTGAGAATCTCTCTTTTAATTTTCTTACTCGAAGGTTTGTGAAATAAAATATTTGTTTAATGATTGTATATTGTTTATTGTTACTGAGAAAGAAAGTATTTTATCTATATACATTACAAGGAGAAGCATATTTTGTGGAAAATAAGTTTGAATAGATTTGTACTATTAGACATTGCTAATTCTTTTGAAACAAATCTTGTTTAGAAAATAGTTTATGAAGGAAATTGTGTAAGTTGTAATGATTTAGAAGAGAGATATTGGACATACTGTAGAAAGAAGGAAAGTGCTAGAAATAATTGAGAAAATAGATTCTTGGAAGAGTAAGGAGAGCTAGAAAAAATAGGCTAAAACAAATTGCAAAGGATAGGATTTCAAATCTGAAGAAAAGAGGTAAGAAAATTTGTGTTTTATATTGATAATGGAATTCAATGATTTATTATGATACTAACATTATTTGCTCTATGTGAGCCTTGCTCTATGTAAGCCATTATTTTTCTTTGTGTGAGCCATTATTTGCTCTATGTGAGCCTTGCTCTGTGTGATCCATTATTTACTCTATGTGAGCCATTATTTGCTCTATGTGAGCCTTTCTCTATGTGACCCATTATTTGCTGTGTGAGCCTTGCTATGTGTGAGCCATTATTTTCTCTGTGTGAGCCATACTCTATGTGAGCCATTTATATTGCTCCATGTGAGCTTTTGGGAGATGTTGTGCTCTATTGAATGGTGATAATGGAGATACAAATGTGATAAGGGAGCTACATTGTGAAAAAAAAAAGTTTTTTAAACTTTTAGTACTCATAACTGTTGAATGTTATAACTGCATAAATTTCATGGTCTATTTCTTTGTGGTATATGTTGGAGCTCCATGTGGTTTGAGACCACCACATTCCCCTCCTCCCCTTAGGTGGCTCATTTGAAGCTATGTAGTAATTGAGATGTTTAGTTTTGTGAGAAGATTTGAAAATTTTCTTTTATTTTCTTATTTATTTTAGAGAGCCAGCAACATGAAGATTTCTTAAGATATTTGGTTGTTTATTGTCCATTTGCCTCAAGGACTATTCTATCAAAGATTTAGGTATTGATTTGAACTATTATTTTTTTGTTAATTAATTTGTTTTTATATGAAGTTTTATTTATTGATATTTGAATTTTATTTGAAGTCTTTACTCATTGGAACTTCTAAATTTTGATTTGTTATTGTTCCTTGCTTGAGTGAAGTAATGTGAATTGTGCAGATTGTCTTGGAAGGTTGTATAGGGGAGAGATGCCTTGGGGAATGTATATTGTGAAATTGTGTAAAGATTAATTTATGACATTATGGCTATATTTGGCACTAATCATTCAATCTCATTAAAAGTATATATGATGAATGAAATGAATACTTCTGATGTTTAACTTGTAAGAGAATATATATTGTAATGAATTTGATTATCTGTAATTTATACTTCTATTATTAGTAATGAAGAAGTTCTTGTATAAACATTGTTATGTTTGTTGGTTGCTCTGTGTGAGCTATTCTCAGGTTTATTGGAAACAATTGTGGTATGGGATAATTAATTTTTTTTCTAGAATAAATGTATGGTTATGAGTTGCTACAGGAAGAAGGTAAGAAAATCAATCATATTTTTATTTTATATGACTTCATGATTGAGATGAATGTATACAAGTAACTTTTGGAAAAAAAATATCTTCTGACATTATTATTTGATTTGGCAAGATTGATGAATTCTTATATATTTGATTTTGGTGTTGTGATAGAAAGAATTACAGGAGATATTGATTTTATATTGGATGAAATAGAGATAAATGTTATGATTTAGATTCTTGTGATGAAATTATTTAATTTGTTCAATATGCTGAACATCAAGAAAAGGTTTATCTTTATTTTCTTGTAGGGTGGATTTGATTAAGTTGATCTGATGGTTGGGTGGTGAGAAAATTGAAAATTATTACTTAATTTGTGGCTGTAGATCATGAGAGAAAATTAGGTATATTATTTTTTATGATCAAGTGAACTAAGTTGGGATGATAGACTAAATCTATTATTGTGATATAAAGATTAGTATGGATGAGCAAATCTAGTTTGTTACTAATTTTGTGGTTGTAGATCATGTGAGCTAACTTTGCTTAGATATTTTGAAGTTAGGAAATAACCATTTCTCCTGATGACTTCTAGGAGGAAGTCCATTCTCGGGGGGGGAGAATGTAAGGCATATCTAAAAATTTATTTATTAGTTATGATCTTTTATTAAAATAATAATAATAATAATAAATAATTAGTTATATTGTTTAGAAATAATTATTTAGATAATTTAATGCATTCATTGCCACTTGCAATAAATGGCAGTTACAAAGTTAGTGAAGGGTTATTTGGTGAGTAATATTTCTTGTCAGAGTTAGCTTTAGAAAATTAGAGTTAATTGGCATATGAAGAGTCATGTTAAATAGTTTTAAAAATATGAAGTTATGAATGAAGGATATCTTTTGGCTCTCTAGATTTCTTGAATAGACAGGCTCCAAGGAAACACAAAATTGATCTTGTGAATGCTAGTACTCTAATCATTCTTTCAAAAACGTAAGCACATACTATTCAAATCTTGGAATGAATCACTTTTGAGAATCTTTAAAGATTGTGTTTCAATTGTATTGTGAGATAATTCTTGCTTTTGAACAATTCATTTCCATTCCATTTTGCATGGCACTTAGTATTTATTTTGTTGGACTGTATTCAACGATGATATCTTGGGTGTTCTCTTTGATGGTATTGGTCTTTAACAGACTAAATTTTTTTTATCACCAATGCTTTTAGATGCTTTGGACATCTTTTTGGCTATTACTAAAATCAAATAGAAAATAACTTCTTTTAGAGTATCCTTGAAACCCTTGCAATTTTGATAGCACCTTTTTTTGAGGCATTTTATCAAACATTTCTTGTGTCTAGTGTAAACACCTACTATTTACCTACATATGTTTGGGGGTTTTGCATTGACATATGAGGACATTTGTCTATCCTTTATTCTTTCGTGCATGTCCTTACCCTATTCCAAAGATCCTCTCTTAGTATAGGTAGAGGAGAGGATTGCAAAGATTATGGAATTTGGCTTTATGACTGTCACTTGCATTTGATTGAAAATTTTCTAAAACTTTTATTTTTTTAAACAAATCCATTTTGTGCATATCCTGCGATCATTGTAGTTTCATACATGACTTCTCTTTGATTCAATCTGTCATATAAATCACACCTCTGGTCTATGCTTCCATAGTTTGATTGTAATTGCTTGAAAGTTTCTAAAGCATGTTCTTCAAATCCATTTCATGCAACTTGATATTCAATGCATTTTTTGTGTTGACATCTCTTGAGGTGGTATGTCAAATAGTTCGTGCCCTATCGAATTTTGCATACATTTTTTTACTATTGTAGTTCCTTATTTATCTTATCAGAACCTTCTTCATAATCAAAACATTCTATTCATATAATCATTTGATATAGTGTGAATTATGTTAAAGTGTGAACTCTATCATTAGTATGTTTATTTTTTTAGAAGGTATTAAAATAATGTTTGAACAAACTCTTAGTATACAATAATAGAATAAAATATTGTTTACAAAGTTATGTTGCAATAATGATAGAAATCTTGTGTTACTAATCTTTATATTTAGTAATGCTTGGTGAGTAATGGGGCACTGGCATTTAATATTAAAATGTCAATCAAATTTAAAGCGTTAAAATCCATATATATCTTGAATTATAAATGTATCTTAAGATGCAATAAGATTTTTTTAGTATCAAATACCAAGTTTTGTTAAATTAATATTATGATATATAGTATTTAGAGTTCAACCCTTGTGTCTACTTGAGTTGATCTCCAAATAATATAGATGTTCATATTTTGATTATTGATCATGACTTGAGCCATCTGTGAGAGAAGCCAATCCTCTCTGAATAAATATAGTGAATTCATTGAGCTTTAATTTGAGTTCTAGTTCATTTTATAGGAAAGAAAGAAAATACTTTTAATCTTTATTCATATGCAATCTACAAGCACCAAGATAACGTACCCACTCTATCACCATAGGTTATGTATGAATATAGGTTTATCAATTTTCCTATATGATTTAAAGTCTCTTATCTAATACTTTCTACTCTTGCAATACCTTTTTATTTAACTCTCTAAATTTATTTCCATATAATTAGATGATTCTCTAAAGATTATAAAAAGAATCTTTGTTATTTCAAAAAAAATTCTAAAATCGATTCTAACTTCCTCTTGTTCTCTTAAAACTATGAATTTAAAAAAATTATTAGAATATGAGATTATTCCTTTATAAATATGAATTTATCTTGTTTTTTTTAAATATGGATTTGTCTCTAATATATAAAAAAGAAATTATGTTGTTTATATATATAGAAATTATCTTGTTTATATATTAAAAAAATATTATCTTGCATACATAAAAGAATATGGTTTTCTTCTTATATATTTGAATAAAAAAATATCAAGTAGAAAGAATTAGATGTTATTGTAGTAAATAGAAATTAGTTTTGGAAAAGTTATAATTGTCTTTTGATTTTGTTATTTATGTCTACATTTATTATTTTGGATATGAGATATCTTATATTTGTAGTTGTCTTAATTAATTAATTTATTTAAGAATTGGATATAAGTACATTGAAGGATCTATTGATTAGCACGATAGGAAGTGTTGATAGTATTTATTGTTAATTTTTTGTGTGGACATTACAAGAAGTTAGGCTCATATGATAGTGTTGATAAATTTAAGGCAAGGTTAGTCATGAAGGGTTATTCCCAGGTTAAGGGAATATATTATGGTGCAATTTTCTCTCCTATTACAAAGCTGACATCTATTAGATTTTTGTTATCACTTGTTGCAACATACGATTTAGAAGTTAGATAGATGGATGTGAAGATAACTTTCCTTCATGGTGACTTGGAGTGAGAAATATATATATCACAGCTAGAGTACTATGTGGTAAAAGGTAAAAAAATTGTCTAGTTTGAAAGTTGCAAAAGTCTTTATATGGTTTGAAGCAATCTCCTAGGATGTGGTACCAGAAATTTGATGCCTTTGTGTTAGTTTATAATTTGTGGGACAGAAATCATATCATTGTGTCTATTATAAAATGGATAATAATTGCATTCTCATTATTAAATTATATTTTGATGATATGTTTTCATTAGGAATGGTAAAAGTTTGATTTCTAATTTAAAGTCACAATTGTCAGCATAGTTTGAGATGAAAGATCTAGGGGCAGCCAGGTGGATTCTTGGAATAGGAATTAGAAGAGACAGAGCTAACAAAAAGGCTTGGTTAGGATAGAGTAAGTATAAGAACACCATGTTTGAGAGATTTAGCATGGCATCTTGTAGACCATTGACTATTCCTATTATGATGGGGATAAAGGTATATGTTGCAAATTATTTGAAGTCTCCCTCTAAGATGGAGGATATGAGTAGAGTTTCTTATGCTCATGTAGTTGGTAGCTTGATGTATGTTATGGTTTCTACAAGACTAGAAATTACCAAAGCAATGGGAATCTTTAGTCGGTTTATGGCTAGTCATGGATGGGTACATTGGGATGTAGTGAAGAGAGTGTTCAAGTATATGTGGGGTACTTCTGAGTATTCCTTATGTTATCATGATTATCTTACAAGACCTCAACTTTCATTTTGTATTCAAGGACTATGGATTTAGATTAGGTAGGTGATATTGATAGCAGGAGATCCACCAATGCTTATGTGCTCACTATGCTTGGTGGTTCTATTAGTTGGATGAGTAACTGACATGTTGTGGTCTCTTTATCCACTATTAAAGCAGAGTACTTGGGAAAAAATCATGCTTGTAAAGAAGCCATTTGGCTTAATAGATTGTGTTATGACGTTGGTTTTGATGGAGTAAAGATTATTATTTATTTTGACAGTTAGAGTGCCATATGTTTGGCAAATAATCCTAGTTTCCACAAAAGGACTAAGCATATTGATGTCTAGTACCATTTTGTTTGTAACATGGTAGAGGATGGGAAGGTGAATCTGGAGAAAGTTGATACTTTGACAAATGTTGCAGATTCCATGACAAAACCCATGAGCATAGATAAGTTCAGAAGGTGTTTGAAGTCTATGGGCCTCTTGGCCCCTAGCAATTAAATATTGTCATTTTATTGGCTCTTGTAAGGTGTTTGACAAGTGGGTAAATTTTGGGAATTAAGGTGTCTCAACCTTTGTAATTTCTTAGTATTTATTATTTGATTGGATATTTATTTAATTGCGTATATTATATTTAATATTGGTCATCTAGTTTTGTCATTTATTGTGAGGAGGCATTTTGATATGTCATCCCACTTGAAATGTGACTTGGATGGTCAACTCAACATTTGAAAATGTAGGTGTCCCATTTTGAGCTGATATTTTTTCCATGTGTTAGTATCTTGTGGGTTGTGTAAGAGGTTATGACATATAACAAATTCTATGACATATAAGAGCTAGAAATAGAGATTCTATGACAAGTTTAACAAGTGTCAAGAAGCATTTTTGCATGAAGAAGGTAGGCACCCAAGTTTTACTATGACAAATTGTAAGAGAGCCATTTATTAAAAGTTAATTATGATATATTTTCTTACAATTGTAAGTGTTTTCATATATGACAGATTTTATGATGATGTAAGAGCATCTTTCATACCTATTTTGAAAATATTTGAGGCATCCAAGTATGGGGTTTGTAAGGGATGACAGGGAGTCTTTGACAAGTGTTTTTTGCATGCTTTATGGCCTTGGAATTTGGGCCATGTGGATTTGGACAAAATTCTTTTGTGGCTTTCTCTAGAAGCTACCTCCATCCTTGGTATTTCTCTCTCTATATATATAGGTGCTTAAAGTTGAAGATGTATGGTTCATTTGCATGTACTTTTATGCTACCAAAATTTTTCTAGTATTTGAGATTTGTGTACTCTTGGAAGAACCTATATTGGAAGTGTGTTGTAATTAGCCTTTGATTTTTTATACATTGTGCAACTTTTCGAGTGGGTTTTTTAACCCGATAAGGTTCTCCTACATATATGTTGTGTTATAAGCTTTTTATTTGCATGTGGATGTTAATACTTTTTTGTTATTGTGTATCTTGTAATCTATAACTATAAAGTATTAATATTTGTATAACTTTCTTCATTAGGTCAGTGTAGGAAGTTGTTTTTGGTACCTTGTTTCCTTTTAAGATCCTTTCTTGATTCTTGCTTCTTGTAGAATCTAATAGGAAGGAGGCCTCTACCCCACTCATGATACCTATTAATACTTCAATTCATGGTGATGGCCATGAGTAATTTGATATAGGTTTGTAGGGTTTGTTTTTTGTTTGGATGCTACTTATTATAGGGACCTCCTCTATTATTGTTGTTATTTTTGCACTATCTATGATTGGGATTGTTGTTGTTGGTGTGGCATCTGTGATAGGGGCTATTATTTTTGGTGTGTCATTCATGATTGGGGTTGCTATAGTTGGTATGCCATCTACGACTAGGACCATTGTTGTGACAAGTTCTCATAGGTCATCTTCCCTAGTAAGATATTCCTCTCCCTGGGCTCCACTCCCTTCTAGGACTTTGGTGAGAGTCTCCCCTCCTACATCTCATGTTTCTATGGATGGAAATAATTAAGTTGTTTTTGTTTTC
The DNA here is from genome assembly GCA_027924645.1 of Cunninghamia lanceolata. Taxonomy (NCBI): domain Eukaryota; kingdom Viridiplantae; phylum Streptophyta; class Pinopsida; order Cupressales; family Cupressaceae; genus Cunninghamia; species Cunninghamia lanceolata. The sequence goes on from BSBN01000413.1 coordinate 2,010,443, forward strand.
AATTAAGAATCCACCTTTGCTAAGTTCACAGAAGCTTAGCTACCTATTGAAACATGGAATCATTCTTGGATGTGGGTTTGCTATAATGAGAATGAATCTCTAGAGTGAGCTAGTTCTCCTTATGATTTCCTAAACTAATGACTTGTGGGAAAAAAGGATCGAAGATATACTGAAAGAAATAAATCCTAATTAACTTGAAGATGGAATTACCTAACAGATCTTACTCACAAACAAGTTATTGAACTCTGACCCTCACAAAACTCAACTTATTTAACTCATAAATGTTTCACACAAAGGTTTGGAAAACACAACATGCAACCTGAATAGTATTGTGGTCAAAAAGTGAGAAGTGAAAACACCATCGATCAAAACAATGACACAAACCCTAAAAGATAGGCATTTTCATTTGGTGTCTCTTTTTTTATTTACTCTGCAACTCTCATGCCATCGACCTGGGGTTTGATAGCTCTCTACTTTTCTTCTCCATTTGATGGCTTATGTGGTCAAAATCTCACACATTTACAAACACTGGTCTTTTCATGCATATAGTCAGTAGATTCACCTTGTCTCAGTACTCATTGATATGGACATGGCATGTGAACTCATTTCCTAGTATACACACAAAAGATGAATGACCATTTATATCTTTGGTATTTCATGATACATGAAAAGGATATGACATTGACATGTCTGATGCATTGTAACTTGCTGCAAGGTAATGACACATCACTTGTATCTCCTTAATGACTATGGCACATAAATGACAATAGAAACCTTAAGGCCTATCTGGTTTGTATCATTGAAACACTAATGCTTTTCACATGAACATTTTTTATTGCACCTGATGTGCTTCTATATTATCAGATCTGGAATATTTCATATTTCTTTCATGACACATGTTGTATGTAGCATGTGATCATTGTTGTCATGATGTGTAAACACTTCATCAATAACAATGTGAAGCACAATTAGACATATTTCATCATCCTAAACATGGTACTGTGTTTGTCATCTGACCACCCTTCTATGCCTGTGATTTGAGTGCTTGAACTTCTGTAGCATAGATTTTATCAAATGTCTTATTGGTTGTTCATAGCACTTGCATTTGAGATGACAATGACATCTTATAGTTGTTAATTTGATGGCATGTATGGCTGTGTCATTTGTGCATCTATTCTTCATCTTGATGTATTTGAGATCCCTTATTTCATGTGGCACATAATTTTTCTTGTAGAAAACTTATGATCATGCCAGCATTGCTACTTCTCTCATTCTTATGCCTGTAAACAACCCTGCCTATGAGCTATCTTAAATCAAGTTCCTATTGTCTCTTAATGGCATCATACAAGCAACTTTAAATTTACTTCACAAGTATATTGAATATGGCATATATGGTAGCTATTAGTGATGATCTATGCTGTTATTTGAGACTACTCCTTATGATTTCATGTGGCTATCTTTTTGTACATTTATACATGTATCTTTATAATAGTTTATAGTCCCAAAACATTGTGAATGACATGTCTCTTTGGTTACACTCTGTCAAAAACCTTGTCAACTATTCAATTCATATTATCCTATGAGATAAAAATATGATAATTGTATTCAAATGATTCCATTATTTTGACACACCTGTCGATGCTTATGAACATTTGGATACCCTTATCACTGAAGCATACTTGTGATATTTGTTTCATATTACTTACTGACAACTTTTGACATTGCTAATACAATGTATCTTAATACTTTCATTCCTTTCTGATGCATCAAAATACTATGAAAGATGTATACATGAAATACCTATGAATGTCACTTTCTAATGTCAATTGAAGTAATGATGATAGCTACCATGTGCATTAAATGCAGTCCCCTTTTACAATTCATCTCATTTTCATGGTTACATCTCATTACTTGAACTGTAATCATGATTATGTCCTCGAACACAACTAATGCATATGATTGCTTTTATTTTTCCTTCATCTTGTCATGTGAATGTGAATAATGATTCTTTCTTTTCTATTCATCCCTTCTCAGATTAAGGGGAAGTAGCATGCTGGGCTCAACCCTTAAGGGAGCCCATTTGACACCACATGATGAATGTCTTCAATCAGCTTCATGACTTCTCCTATACCTACACATAAACCAAATAGATTAGAATAAAACATTATGACTCCATATTTGCTTCTTTTTAGCTCCTTCTACATATGGATGATTTTCATTTGATTATTGCACTATAACCAAAGTATTATGCCTCTTCTAATATATAAAGGATTTCATAACCAGAGCTTCTAATAGGATCTTTCCCACATTTTTTAGGTACATGTTGAGATTAAGAGTAGGATAGGAGGCTACTTTAAAGATCGACAAAACAAGGCAATAATGGCTATGTCTCTTCTGTCTCATTAATTAGATGCATAGTATTCTATTTATATTTCCATATCTTTAGCTATAACCCACGGTTTGTGTGGGACATCTGATATGTCATCATTTTTTTCAATGCAATGCTTATTCCTTTATGTATTCCAACTTGCAAATGAATAATCATTGTAATGAATGAAATACTTATCTCACTTGACTATTCTCCAATGCAATGATTGATCTAAAACTTTTTGTTTTGTCTTGAACAACTGAACTACATGTAGCACTAAAACATAATAACTATGCAACTAACTCATAACAAAAGTAAATCAAACCTTACTTAAATATGATAATGTTACATCTGCTCAGCTAATTTTTGAGTTGTGGTAAAAAATTGGTAACATTTCTAGTGACTTTTACTATATGCTTGCCTGCTAAGCATCTGATTAGTTGCCTTGAACATCCATTGGACATTGAGTCATACTATGTCCTTATTTAAGTCATAAATGTTTCACACAAAGTTTTTGAAAACACAACATGCAACCTAAATTGAATAAGATTTTGCAAAAGGAAATCACAAGCTAAGACAAAGCAAAGAATAAATTTCATCACAATGCAACATCAGATTAACTTAGAAATACTCTGACAAAATATGAAGGAAAGTTGTTGCTCAATAACTAAAGGAATAATGAATACAATGAAGTAAATGAGTACAACACTCTCGATGTGAGAGAAAAACTCTATCTCTCTAGAGTTTGATCTCTAAAAATTAAAACTGAAAAATTAGAACTCTCAAAAGGAAGAAAAGAAAGAGATATATGCTATGAAAAATTCCCCTCTTCAAAGCTTAAAAAAACTCCTAGAAATAGACTCCAAGTCCATTTTCGAGCTACTTAGAAAAGAAGAAATATAAGATACAAAAAATAGTCCAAGCTGCCAAATCATGATGCCAAAAGATCTTCTGATGTGTCCCTACCACAAAGCTGCTTTCTCCTACTCATGAAATCTCAAAATTTTGTCCTATATGACTCTAAATAAAACAAATCGAAAGGGAGTATCTAATTTGTTTTATTAGCCTATAAATTGCCTAAAAATGTTTATGTTTTAAAAGGAATTTATCAATAATTGCTTTAAAACTAACTTTACAATTAATATCCCATTTCATATAATTTTTGCAAAAAATAAAATAATATCTAGCTCATAGATTTGTCAAAATATTTTATAAGATATTACAATTGATTTTCTATAAAAATCATAAAAAAATGATGAACACATTACTATGTACTTTGCAAAAAATATCAAAGCCTTGAAGGCTTAACACCATGACTCTAATCCTCCAAATGCATTATCCATATGTCAATACCCTACCTCCTCAACTCTGTCTTCATACCGTACAAAATGCCACCTCACTGCCTATACAAGTATAACATGTCAAAATTAGCCCTTCTCATAATGCCATTACCCATGCATGTGTGTTATGTCTTCAAATGTTCTTTGCTTTGACCTCTCTTATACTTTTGAATCATATAAGGAATTGAAATAATAATAAATTCATAAGTGGGAGGTCATTTGACTCTCAACCACATGCATAATTATATGGCACTTTGATTATACCATGAGTCGACTGCATTGGAAGTAAAGGTTTTAAAGACATAATCCTTATATGCTCATAATACTCTCCACCTTTGACTTTATAAAACAAAAAAAACATATTATATGTTGTTGGCCTTTCCACTCCATGGTTACTAGGAACCATCAATTGCAAGTGTTTACCATGATATTATTTTGTATGAGGCAATTATGTTGTATTTTCAAGGTCAAAAAGTAAGAAGTGAAAACACCATCGATCAAAACAATGACATAAACCCTAAAAGCTAGGCATTTTCATTTGGCATCTCTTTTGTTATTTGCTCAACAACTCTTATATTGCCAACCTAGGGTTTGACAGCTCTCTAGTTTTCCTCTCCATTTGATAGCTTCTGTGGTTGAAATCTCACACATTTACAAACACTACTCTTTTCATGCATATACTCAACAGATTCAACTTGATTAGTCCTCATTGATATGGACATGGCATGTGAACTTGTTTCTTGGTATACACACAAAAGATGAATGACCATTTATATCTCTAGTATTTCATGATACATGAAAGGATATGACATTGACATGTCTTATGCATTGTAACTGGCTACAAGGTAATGACACAGCAATTGTATCTCCTTGATGACTATGACACGTAAATGACAATAGAAACCTTAAGGCATGTTTGGTCTGTATCATTGAAACATGAATGCTTTTCACATGAACATTTTTTATTGCACCTGTTGTGCTTCTGTAATGTCAGATCTGTAATATTTCATATTTCTTTCATGACACATATTTTATTTAACACATGTGATCATTGTTGCCATGATGTGTAAATAGTTCATCAGTAGTAATGTAAAGCATAATTGGACATATTTCATCACCCTGAACATGGTATTGTTTTTGTCATCTGACCACCCTTCTATGGCTGTAATTTGAGTGCTTTAACTTTTGTAGCATAGATTTTGTCAAATATCCTATTGGTTGTTCATAGCACTTCCATTTGAGATGACAATGACATCTTATAGTTGGTGATTTGATGTCCTATATGACTGTGGCATTTGTGAATCTGTTCTTCCTTCTAATTTATTTGAGATCCCTTATTTCATGTGGCACATACTTCTTCCTTAAGAAAACTAATGATCATGCACACATTGCTACTTCTCTCATTCTTATACCTCTAAACAACCCTACTTATGAGCTATCTTAAATCAAGTTCCTATTGTCTTTTAATGGCATCATACAAGCAACTTTAAATTTACTTCAAAGGTATATTGAATATACCATATATGGTAGCTACCAGTGATGATTTGTGCTCTTATTTTAGACTGCTCCTTATGATTTCATGTGGCTGTCATTTTGTACATTTATGCCTTTATCTTTATAATAGTTTGCTATCCCAAAAAATTTTGAATGACATGTCTCTTTGGTTACACTCTGTCAAAACCCTTGTCAACTACTCAAGTCATATTATCCTATGAGATAAAAATATGATAATTGTTTTCAAATGATTCCATTATTTTGACAACACCTATCGATGCTTATGAACATTTGGATACCCTTATCACTGAAGCATACTTATGATATTTGTTTCATATTACTTACTGCCAATTTCTGACATCACTGATGAAATGTATCATAATACTTTCATTCCTCTCTGATGCATCAAAATACTATGAATGATGTATAAATAAAATACATGTGAATGTCACTTTCTAATGTCGACTGAAGTGATGATGACAACTGCCATGTGCATTAAATGTAGTTCCCTTTTACAGTTCAACTCATTTTCATGGTTGCATCTCATTACTTGAATTGTAATCATGATTATGTCCTATAACACAACTGATGCATATGATTGCTTTTATTATTCCTTCAGCTTCTCATGTGAATGTGAATAATGATTCTTTATTTTCTATTCACCCCTTATGAGATTAAGGGGAAGAAGCATGTTGGGCTCAACCCTTAAGGGAGCCCATTTGACACCACATGCTGAATGTCTTCAATCAGCTTCATGACTTGTCATGTACCTGTACATGAAACCAATAGATTAGAATACAATAGTAATGATCCATATTTGCTTCTTTTCATCTCCTTCTACATATGGATGATGCTCATTTGATTATTGCACTATAACCAAAGTATTATGCTTCTTATGACAGATAAAGGATTTCGTAACCAAAGCTTCTAACAGGATCTTTCCCAGATTTTTCAAGTACATATTGAGATCAAGAGCAGAATAGGAGGCTACTCTGAAGATTGACAAAACAAGGCCATGATGGCTATGTCTCTTCTTTATCATTCATTAGATGCATATTAATCTATTTATATTTGCATATGTTCAGCTATAACCAATGGCTTGTTTGGGACATCTAATATGTCATCATTTCTTTCAATGGAATGCTTATTCCTTTATGTATTCCAACTTGCAAATGAATAACCATTGTGAAGAATGAAATACGTATCTCACTTGACTGTTCTACAATGCAATGATTGATCTGAAACTTTTTCGTTCTTTCTTGAAGAACTAAACTGCATGTAACATTGAGACATAATAACTATGCAACTAACTCATAACAAAAGTAAATCAAACCTTACTCAAAAATGATAATGTTACATTTGCTTAACCAATTTTTGAGCTATGGTAAAAAATGGTAACATTTCTGGAGATTTCTGCTATATGCTTGCCTGCTAAGCATCTGATCAGTTGCCTTGAACATCCATTGGGCATTGAGTCATAGTCTATCTTTCTCAGAAACTCAGAAAACATTGTAATTCAGCTCTCCAATAGTCAAAAGAGCAACAGAAAACTTAAAACAAATTCAATTGAAAGCAAACTAACATGCCCTGATGGCCAAAACAAAATGCTGAAAATAATGTGCATGAGCACTTCTTACTACAACACTTGTAACGCCCCACCTTGAACACCTTAGAGAAATTCACATTTATGCTATATGAAACATGAATTTTTTTTAAGTGATTAAGATAACAAAGTAATGTTAACATAACTAATTACACCATTAAACTTACGACATGTTCTCCAAGGTTTCAAAGTTGCATTACTTAACAATTCAACTAACATTATTTAACATACATTAGTAACTGATCTAAATACAATGCACAATTAAATAACTTATTCATATTCATTACATGTCGTCGAATAACATAATCTACATGATCAAATACATAACTGAATTGCTTTCCTTACACATAAGTACATCATTACATCATTACATTGCCGTTTTCAAACTACATCAAAATTACATACATTATGAATGACCTGTTACACAAGTCTGGTACAAGATTATACACATACATCTCCATCAACTAGTACAAGTACAATTGTCTGTAAACTGAGATAAATCTTTTCTGTACATGAACTTCGACAAGGAATAACCAATGGATAAGAAAGTTCTTCCACCTGACCATGTGGAACCCCAAGGTCTACCCCCTGAGCTAGCAGTTAACATGAGGTCCCAAACAACAATAGTAAGGTAGACAAAAGACTAACAAGAACGAAGGATGACCAAACTCCAATACAACACATGGCAATAACATAAACAACACAGCACAACTTCCAGAGGCAACACATAACATAAGTAGAGAGACCATACAAGGAATGCTAGGTTGTAGTAGGGAGAGTGTCATCACATAGTCCTAGCATGGGTTACCCTGGTAGTCTCTCACTAGACTCCGGCCCCATAGGGTGACACATGTAGAATTGACCTTCCTTTCGTGAGGACAAGGAAGTCAATCTTGCCGACCAGGCCTTCTCTACCCATCCTTAGTCTAAATGAGCAATACAGGCCGTGGGAGAGGAATCCATTTATCTTGTTTAATGTGAAATCTACCCTTAACCCCCTAGTTCATTTTAGGTTATCACTTGATTAATCTACTTTTAATGGGTTACCCTAGCTACCACTTTGGGCACCGGCCCTACATTGAAAGCCACTCTCCTTCCTAACACCTAGTAAACCTTAACCATCATATAGGACATTAAAAATAATAAATATTCACAATAACTACAAGGCACTTCCCTCTTGCATACAAAATAGAATTATAACACCAATTGTTATCCATCGCTTATAACATTACAACACTTTACTCTTTACAGATTCCAAGTCTCTCCATATGATAATTTCAACAAAATGGATACAAGATAGTCACAAGTGGTTAAATATCCTATCCCAAGAATATTATATCCACACAATACATTAACAACTTTCGACAATTCTACATTCGTAATAAATTGTACTTCATACTCAATTAGAATCACATGTTTAAAACACCACAACACTAGGACACCTATCCACATGTTGGTTGTACTCAAAACACGACATACTATGCCTGTGGAATTTTGACCATTAACAATTTACCACATTATGACAACAAGAATTCTCAATTCATACAATTCAATTCAAGTTCTAGTATATACTAAAATTCCTTCTTGTAAATAAGTTTGTCATAAAATCAATAATGAATTACATTAACTCTTTTAACTGAACCAATTGATTTTAAATTTAATGCAACAATTATATTAATACATTAGAATTTAAATTATCTAATTACTCTTTGTATTGTTTCTAAAAAAAAATCACAAGATTTAACCAAACAAGCTTTTACAATCCATTCCAAGAGAATCTTTCGACTGAACTATTTGTCCTATCATGTTTAACAATTGATACATGGTATATCTTCCGACTTGAGAATAATCTAATGATTTAACCAATAACGCTTGAATTGAAAACAAATTATGATAACAATTGTTTTACTGACCAAATTACCATTTCCAACAATAAACAAAATATGCTGACGATATTCGCGATAAGAACATCTTGGGAAATGATTTTATCAATGGTGATTTCGTTCTAATGGGATGGTCGTTCGTCACTTGGTAGTTGCATTTGTTTCCAAGGCTTTTCTCATTGTACGTAGATGCTCCAACTATTTCGAAAGTAGACCTATCAATTTGCAAGAAAGATCGTGAATGATTTGGCATATATCATAGAGAAGGTGTAAAATTGTTATTGACTATTTTACCATTGAAGTGGATGATATTTATTCAATTCAAGGACTTATGGCAGCACGTTGGAAATCCGTATCAACTTCGACAGTTTTCTCTCTCTATCCAAATATCTCCGTAAGATGATGGTCGAAGGCAAAAAGGTTTGAGAAAAGATATTTTGTAGTTTTCCAAGGGCGTTTCTAATGCCCAACGACTCACCATTGATTCCAACCACTATGTAGAGCTCCAATCAAGGAAGTATGACTACAGTTCTATTTGCATAGTATAAACAACTAGTCATATTACATGCATACTCGATCCTCCAGAGGCTACGCTATAATGAAATCACTGTTGAAACTATGATGGAAGGTAAATTGTTTTTAAACAAATGCTGATCTAGTATTACTGATGATATCTACCTTAGAACCCTTACAACTGGTGCGCCCAGCAGAAAACTCACGTCGCTATGTCTGGTCGATTGGAGATCATGAACAATGTGAACACCACATAACAGACTTTTAGGTAACATGTCCACCTTATTGGAACCTGGGTTTAATCATAGCAAGTGCACCCTAATTACCACTCAAACGTAGGACTGCACACCAATAAAATAAGAATCTTAGAGGGTAGCGACTTGTTGGAGTAAAATAGGGACCAAAATTTCAGATATTAGTTCCAATATTATTGGTTTCTGGATGGTTTGGTTGAAATTTACAGAGCTATTCAACGTGCTTGATAGATTTTGGTAACAACGAGGAATTTGAGGTGTCGACATCACCACTACTTACCAATCGCCAAGACTGTTATGCAGAATTTCAAAACACAGTAGGCTATTCATAATAGTTTAATTGAAATGATTCAAAACACTTACTATGGTCGTTTGCTTTGGTTGATCCTCCTTGATAGGCTATCCTTCCAATGTGCTATCTCAATCAATGAGATGTCTGTTATATCTGCACTAGTTGTATGGATTGTTTTTAAGCAACCGTTGACTATAGTGGAGGTGCAAACTTGTTATGTGGCTCATATTTAACATAGGTTATAATTAACTGCGCACTCTTAAGGGTGTGACCGACATTCAATTCCCTGTTACTTCAATCAGGAAACCCACAAATCTAGTGAGCATATGGAAAGGCTGTGGTTAAATGTGGATTTAAGTGCAGCAAACGTTAAAAACAAACATCTTGCTAATGTGATCCAAGCTTAGCCCACAAGACTTACCAATTTGAATCAATCAAGGCATAGGGCTAACATATCTCTATTTAGAATCAATTGAATTCAACCAAAATTTTTCCTGCATATAAAAACAAGACTTTGTACCAATTAAGTTGACGGATAAAGACAAACGGGATAAACGAAATTAAAATCTTTAAGAGACAAGGCATACTAAATACTGTATCCCAAAAAAACTTGTGGATCCAACAATTTGAAAAAGGAAAAAAGGTGGAACATCTCATTTGAACATACTAGCGTAGATAATCAATGAATATCAGCACTATAAATTCCATACACTGCCTTAGTATATGGCACCACCATAGCCAATAGTTATGATACAAAACACAATCTCTCAAAACACAGAGGAACGATCATATCTATTAATGCAAAGTCCAAGTTTCATAGTGCACACAAGATATACATGGGAGGCCTGAGCTATATAAAGTATGGCATAATATAGTTAGAATGAAATTGCTGCCACTGGGAGATGGTGCGGTTCACATGGTACAGTGTGGCCTTTGTGAAACTTTCAACAAGGGTGATTGACAATTGAAAACAAAACCAGCTCACAATCTTTGCTAGTGCCCATTTCAGTCTGCATCGAAGGAGCTTTGGAATAGGTATAGGCAAACATCGTAGCACAAAGAATAGACGGATTCTATCAGATTATAAAGTAGGTGATGCTTAATTAGGCAAGTTCTCAAAGAAAATGTGGAGTTATGGACAACACATGGCTATGAGATCAATGCCTCAAGAATAAATCATTTGGAGTGCAATGATTACAGGTAACATACAAAACAAAATTGTTGGAATGGCCTTTGAAACTTTCAAGAAAATGTGATTGGTAGATGTATAACCTATTCAACCTATGATGAGGGTGCGGCTTGGTGTCTGCAGATCACACATAATATAGTCTTAAAGTATCTATAGTGATACAGTTTCTTAATTTGGATCCCTAAAACAATAAAATATGGCTCATCTTCTCTTCTCAATCGTTTATACAGAAATGGCAGGTAAATAATTAAATCATAGACAGAAAATTGTTTGAAATGTAATGATTACAGGATAAGTATAAAATGGATTATCAAAGAGGCTCTAGAACTTTCAAGCAATACGAATTGGAGGAGTAAAACCAGATTTCCATCATTCAATCTAAAGAAAATAGGGATAGAATATAGAAGACATTAGAACCTGTATCCGAAGCTTGGATTCAATTCCAAAATCAATTCTTCAGTTGTAAAAAAAAAACTCGATCCTGCAATCTTCCTCCTTAATCCTTCTTCTTCTTGCCAATCCCCCCTCTTCTCTCTGCAATTCCCTTTTCATGAAACAAACCCTTCCACCTTGTAAGGATGTGACACGCTATCCCATGCCTCCTCCATCCTTAAAATGTATTTTTTTTATTATTTTAATGATCCCACTAAGTTGATTTTTATTAAAATTATGATTTTTATTAATATTATATATGATTCCAACTATTTTTTTATTAATATATTTGTAACATTACACAATACCTATAAATTTTACAACTTAATTATAATTTATTTTGTTAATTAAATTGCAAATCACTAATTACAACATGACTTACAATTAATTTATTTATTTAAATATTCATTGTAGATAAATATCATATTAAACAATACAAATTTTCTTACAACTTTATTTAACAAATTTACTTCCCATAGAACTATAATTTATTTACAACAATTATACTCAATTATCGACATTTATATTTTTCCGTATAATAATTCTTTCTAATGCACAACACTACCTTACACTCATGAACACCTTCTAACCTAGTTAAACTACAAGGTATAACATTACCTGTCTACAAGTCATGATCAAATGACAGACAATGACCACAAGGGTAAACTGACAACTAGACAACACTGACAAGGGACCTCATGTTAACTCCAAACAACTAATCCATTGGTGAAGGCACGCTCAGACCTAGTAAATCAGGTGGAGTCGGTGCCTAGTACCTGCATCTTGTAGCAACACAGGGTTAAACATAACAATATATATATCTAGATGCAGTCATTTAATAAATGGAAATTGCAGTGGGGTAGGGTACTCGAGTGCGAGTAATACAACACTGTTCCATTCACGTTTATGTATAAACAATTAACTATATTGAACAAGATATATGATTACTAGTCAACAACATAAAACAATCAATTATCTTACAATTAAATATAGCAATTAACATCAAAAAATCTGTAACATCTAGTTTATTTATCAAATTGTAAAGTATAAATAACAGAATCCAACATCAACAACTATTATCATAACGATTAGGTCCATAATGAATTAACAAAATAACAAGGAATCCATCATCAAATGATCTAAGATACTATCATAATGTCTAATACTACTAAGCAAACATCTATCTGATAGACGACAAGTTGAGGGGCACTACATCCTCCCCCCTAGGATCATGCTTACTCCTGGAAGCCTGCAAACAAATATGGATATAGCTCTCACCTTCGGGATGTATCTTCCCAGGTTGCTGAAGTCTCATCCCTAGGATCCCATTAGACCCTTACTGCTCTATGACTCTGCCCCTGAGAGCGAGTCCCCTATGCTCCAAAATGCCTACGGGCTCCAAAGCTAGCTGCCCGTCCTCTACCTGTAAGGCATTCCAATCAAGGACATGAGAAATATCTGGGTGATAGGGTCTAAGAACAGAAACATGAAATACATCATGGATGTGTGACACGCTAGGCAGCAAAGCAAGATGGTATGCAATAGGACCAATTCTCTCCAAAACATCAAATGGCCCTACAAAGTGTGGTGCGAGCTTAGAGTCTTTTCCATAATGGATCAGACTCTTTCGCAGATGCGCCTGTAAGAACACCCGATCACCAACTGAAAATTGATGATCAAGTCTATGAGCATCTGCATATTTCTTCTGTCTATCCTGTGCTGCCACCAGATGCTCTCTAATGCGAATAACCTGTTGTTCCATCTCTTGGAGCATTTGTGGTCCTAGGAGAACTCTATCCTCAAGACGATCCCAACTCAGTGGGGTACAACAAGGATGACCATATAAAGCCTGAAAAGGAGACATGCCAATAGAACTATGGTACCCATTATTGTATGCAAACTCCACCAAATACAAAAAATCTTCCCAATGGTTTTGTTGATCCATAACATACATTCTGAGCATATCCTCGAGGACCTGATTGACACTCTCAGTTTGCCCATCACTCTCTAGATGATAAGCTAAACTAAAGTTCAACTCAGTCCCCAATGCATGTCCAAGGGATGTCCAAAGAGCTGAAGTGAAGACTGGATCATGATCAGAGATAATCTTGCAAGGAATTCCATGCAATCTGACTATGTCCTCCATGAAGATTTTAGCCATAGATGAAGCATTATATGAAGATCGGATAGGAGAAAAGTGTGATACTTTTGTAAGCCTGTCTACAATGACCATTATTGTGTCATGATGACAAGAGGACATGGGTAAACCAGCTATAAAATCTATTAAAATGATGTCCCATTTCCATTCTAGAATAAGATGTGGCTGGAGAAGACCTACGGGGTGCTGATGTTCCGCCTTAACCCTCTGACATTCCAGACATCTCAAAACAAAATCAGCAATATCCCTCTTCATTCTAGCCCAAAAATATTTCTGACGAAGATCTGCATACATCTTATTGACACCTGGATGAGTAGAATAAGGTGCTTGATGTGCCTCAGTCATGATTAGGGTATGAAGACCCTCCGTAGAAGGCACATAAATGCGTCCTAAATGTCGCAAGAGACCATTTGACTTGATAGAATATCTGGCATATCTACCCTCCAAGGTTCTACCAGACTCAACTTCTGCTTTCACTTCTTGATACCATCTATCTGCAGGGAGTGCTGCAAGAATCTATCCTCTCAAATCCACTCCAAGATTGATTGATGAAAGTTCATGTCTTCGCCGATTAAGAGCATCTGCCACCACATTCTCCTTACCTTGGATATATTTTACCTCGAAATCATATTCACATAGGAACTCCATCCACCACCTCTGTCTCGCATTCAGGTTTCGCTGTGTAAAAATGTACTGTAAACTTCAGTGATTACTGTGTAGCTCAAACCAATGCCCCAATAAAAAGTGTCTCCATCTTACTAACACATGTACAACAGTAGCTAACTCTACGTCATGTGTAGGATAGTTCAACTCATGATCTTTGAGTTTGCGGGACTCATAGGCTATCACATGACCCTCCTACATTAAAACTACTCCTAACCCTTCCAAGGATGCATCAGTACATACCACAAAATCTCTGGTAGGATCAGGTACTGCTAGAATAGGTGCACTAGTTAACCGCTCCTTAAGAGTCTGAAAGGCTACTTGACACTACTCAGACCAAATGAACTTCTTTCCTTTTCTCTGAAGAGAAGTTATGGGGTGAGCTATCTTTGAAAATCCTTGCACAAATCATCGATAATAGCCTGCTAAACCCATGAAACTACAAATCTTTGAAACATTGGTAGGAGCAGGCCAATCCATGATAGCTTGAATCTTTGAAGGATCCACCGCAATACCCTTGATAGAAATAACATGTCCCAAATATTTCACTTCTGTTTGAAAGAAATCACATTTAGCTAGATTTGCATATAACTTATTTTCTCTTAAACACTGCAGAACCTGTCGTAAATGTTCTTCATGCTCCTTCATAGACCTTGAGTAAATCAATATATCATCTAAAAATACCAGAACAAATCTATCAAGACAGGTGCAAAATACACCATTCATCAGACTCATAAACATAGATGGTGCATTCGTCAACCCAAAAGGTACAACAATGAACTCATAATGCCCATAATGAGTGCGAAACGCTGTCTTGTGAATGTCAGCCTCAAAGATGCACAACTGATGATAGCCTGACTTTAGGTCTATTTTTGAAAACACCTTAGCTCCCTTGATCTGATCAAAGAGGTCATCAATTTGTGGCAATGGGTATCTGTTCTTCACAGTCACCTTATTAAATTGTCGATAGTCGATGCACAACCGCAGAGATCTGCCCTTTTTCTTCACAAAAATAACTGGTGCTCCCCATGCAGAGACACTAGGACTTACGAATCCCTTCGCTAATAACTCCTATTGCTGCAAACGAAGCTCCTTAAGCTCCTGGGTAGTCCTCTGATATGGAGCTCATGAAATAGGTTCTACTCCAGAAACAAGGTCTATCTTAAAATCAATATCATGCTTCGGTGGCATACCTGGGATCTCACTAGGAAAGACATCTTCGTACTCCTTGAGAGTAGGATGATCATCAAGGGATGTCTCCCGATTCTCCCCAAAATCTAAGTCATTAACTGTTACAGTAAACAACTTGCATCCTTGATGCAAACATCTCTTCATTTGCATGGCAGAAATCATACACAAAAAGATGGGTCTCTGAATACCCACCAGTTCTACTTTGCTACCTGATTTATCAACACACCTCACTAACTTGTGGTGATAATCTATCACTGCTCGATGAGCATCCAACCAATCCATCCCCAACACTATGTCATAGGATCCTAGTGGTATAATGCGAAGATCTACCGTGGTAGATAAAGGACCTATCCTCAACTCGCAACCATACACAAGAGAGTCTACTGATACCCTAGATCCAGAGGCCAATTCTACCCACCACTTAACATCTTGCTTTGCTGTCACTAATTTGTAACGCTCCACTATATAGAAGGGGAAATAAAAGAATCTGAAGCTCCAGAGTCAAAAAGAATAGAAATAGTAACACCTCGCAAGACACCTGTAGTCTCCACAACGGTGCCTTGGTTCTCTGCTTGGTGATTATCTACTGCCGCAAACACCCTATGTGACCTACCTGCATCTCCGACAGTTGGCTCTGAAGCTGCGGGCCTCTGTCCAAATCCTGAAGTATTCTTATGTGGACACTGTCTGGCAATGTGGCCCTACTGGCTACAAGAGAAACATCCTGTTCCCCTACCAAAACCTCCACCGCCTACAGGAGCATTCGATTGTTGAAAACTTCCTCTACTTGTTGCAGACTATGTGCTCTAAGTTGGCTGATTAGGATGATGACGTTTGTTTCTTAGCCAATTCTGATCTTTAGACTGGAACCTATTACTCTGCAGAGACTGAGAGTGCTTTGGTTTTGTCTAAGAAAACTGATGTTGTTGTCCACTCTTAGAAGGTACATAATGACTCCTTGAGTTACCTGCTATATGGGACTAACCACCTCAAAAACCAGAACCTGCTCGAGATGTACTACCAATCTTTACACCTGTATGACCCCCTAGGGCCATGGACAAGTTCTCCACTAGTCGAGCCTTCTCAACTGCTACCTCCATGGTCTTCGGCTTGAAAACATGAACTCCTCCACTGATGTGTGCATTCAGACCTCTAATAAAATGTTGAACCAATATGGCCTCATCATTTCCAATGCCTGCATACTGCTTGAGTTCATAAAACCTGTGCTCGTACTATTCCACTGTCATGGCCATCTATCTCAATCTATGGAAATCATCTGCTTGACATTGCCTCCAGTGGTCTAATAGGAATCGAGCTCTGAACCTTTCCAGAGATAGTTCCCAAGATACTGTGGCAATATCTAATGCAACTTTTGTTCCTCTAGTCACCACGATGTAGAGGTGAAACCTCTGAGATGCATGATGGCACATCTTGCCTTAGTGTTGCTACCATAAGGATGCATAGCAAAACACCTCTCCAAATCAATTAGCCATGTCTCTGCTTCCATATCACTACCAGAACCATCGAAAGTAGGAGGACGAGCTCTCATAAGGTCTCTCATGTGGCCTGCAAGAATAGCTTCTTGTTCAATTGTGATTTCTCTCCTTCTGGGAGATCGTTCTCTTTCTCTCACTTCTGGTTGATCCATCTCCTGCTTGGGACCAAGATGAGCAAGAACCTCCTCAAGTAGCTGGCGTAGCTGAGCACCCTCTGGCTAACCTTGATTCTCTTGATTCTCGCTTCCACTTTCTTGTGTACTCTCATGAGGGGAACTAGGAGGAGGGCTAGTATCAACACCTCTCCCATGACCCCTACCTCATCCATGTCCTTAACCTCATACCCTAGGCATCTTCTTGGACAACACACCCAAGAACAACTTTAGGTTGCTAGGCAAGGACTACGAATGAATTTATTCTTCAGAGTTTAAGCAACTAGTATAGCTTAATGGGCTAGTATAAAACCCAGAGTACCCAGTGTTAGAAACTAGGCTCTGATACCAGATGTAATGCCCCACCTTGAACACCTTAGAGAAATTCACATTTATGCTATATGAAACAGGAAATTTTTTTTTTTAAGTGATTAAGATAACAAAGTAATGTTAACATAACTAATTACACCATTAAACTTACAACATGTTCTACAAGGTTTCAAGGCTGCATTACTTAACAATTCAACTAACATTATTTAACATACATCAGTAACTGATCTAAATACAATGCACAATTAAATAACTTATTCATATTCATTACATGTCGTCAAATAACATAATCTACATGATCAAATACATAACTGAAATGCTTTCCTTACACATAAGTACATCATTACATTGCTGTTTTTAGACTACATCAAAATTACATACATTATGAATGATCTGTTACACAAGTCTGGTACAAGATTATACACATACATCTCCATCAACTGGTACAAGTACAATTGTCTATAAACTGAAATAAATCTTTTCTATACATGAACTTTGACAAGGAATAACCAATGGATAAGAAAGCTCTTCCACCCGACCATGTGGTACCCTAAGGTCCACCCCCTGAGCTAGGAGTTAACATGAGGTCCCAAACAACAACAGTCAGGTAGATAAAAGACTAATAAGAACGAAGGATGACCAAACTCCAATACAACACATGGCAACAACATAAACAACACAACACAACTTCTAGAGGCAACACATAACATAAATGGAGAGACCATACAAGGAATGGTAGGTTGTAGTAGGGAGAGTGTCATCACACAGTCCTAGCATGGGTTACCCTTGCAGTCTCTCACTAGACTCCAACCCCCATCTATGGTTACCCTGGCAGTCTCTCACTAGACTCCGGCCCCATAGGGTGACACATGCAAAATTGACCTTCCTTTCATGAGGACAAGGAAGTCAATCTTGCCGACCAGGCCTTCTCTACCCATCCTTAGTCTAAATGAGCACTACATGCCATGGGAGAGGAATCCATTTACCTTGTTTAATGTGAAATCTACCCTTAACCCCCTAGTTCATTTTAGGTTATCACTTGATTAATCTACTTTCAATGGGTTACCCTAGCTGCCACTTTGGGTGCCGGCCCCACATTGAAAGCCACTCTCCTTCCTAACACCTAGTAAACCTTAACCATCATACATGACATTAAAAATAATAAATATTCACAATAACTGCAACGTACTACCCTCTTGCATACAAAATAGAATCATAACACCAATTGTTATCCATCGCTTATAACATTACAACACTTTACTCTTTACAGATTCCAAGTCTCTCCATATGACAATTTTGACAAAACGGATACAAGATAGTCACAAGTGGTTAAATATCCCATCCCAAGAATATTATATCCACACAATACATTAACAACTTTTGACAATTCTACATTCATAATAAATTGTACTTCATACTCAATTAGAATCACATGTTTAAAACACCACAACACTAGGACACCTATCCACATGTTGGTTGTACTCAAAACATGACATACTATGCCTCTAGAATTTTGACCATTAACAATTTACCATATTACGACAACAAGAATTCTTAATTCATACAATTCAATTCAAGTTCTAGTATTACACTAAAATTCCTTCTTGTAAATAAGTTTGTCATAAAATCAATAATGAATTACATTAACTCTTTTAACCAAACCAATTGAGTTTATTAGAACTTAAATTATCTAATTACTCTTCGTATTGTTTCTAAAAAAAGTCACAAGATTTAACCAAACAAGCTTTTACAATCCATTCCAAGAGAATCTTTCGACTAAACTACATTATTTAGTTTGTGTTATCCTCATTCAAGATATACATTTACAACTGTTTGCCCTATCATGTTTAACAACCGATACATGGTATATCTTCCGACTTGAGAATAATCTAACGATTTAACCAATAACGCTTCAACCGAAAACAAATTATGATAACAGTTGTTTTACTGACCAAATTACCATTTCCATTGATAAACAGAATATGCTGACGATATTTGTGATAAGAACATCTTGGGAAATAATTTTGTCAATGGTGATTTCATTCTAACGGGATGCTCGTTCGTCACTTGGTAGTTGCATTTGTTTCCAAGGCATTCCCATTGTATGTAGATGCTCCAACTATTTCGAAAGTAGACCTATCTATTTGCAAGAAAGATCGTGAATGATTTGCCATATATCATAGAGAAGGTGTAAAATTGTTATTGACTATTTTACCATTGAAGTGGATGATATTTATTCAATTCAATGACTTATGGCAGCGCCTTGGAAATCGCTATCAACTTCGACGGTTTTCTCTCTCTATCCAAATATCTCCATAAGACGATGGTCGAAGGCAAAAAGTTTTGAGAAAAGACATTTGTAGTTTTCCAAGGGTGTTTCTAATGCCTAGCGACTCACCATTGATTCCAACCACTATGCAAAGCTCCAATCAAGGAAGTATGACTACAGTTCTATTTGCACAGTATGAACAACTAGTTGTATTACATGCATACTTGATCCTCTAGAGGTTGCGCTACAATGAAATCACTGTTGAAACTATGACGGAAGGTAAATTCTTTTTAAACAAACACTGATCTAGTATTACTAATGATATCTACCTTAGAACCCTTACAACTGGTGCGCCCAACAGAAAACTTACGTCGCTATGTCTGGTCGATTGGAGATCATGAACAATGTGAACACCACATAACAGACTTTTAGGTAACATGTCCACCATATTGGAACCTGGGTTTAATCATAGCAAGCACACCCTAATTACCACTCAAACGTAGGACTGCACACCAATAAAATAAGAATCTTGGAGGGTAGCGACTTGCTGGAGTAAAACGGGGACCAAAATTTTAGATATTAGTTCCAATATTATTGGTTTCTAGATGGTTTGGTTAAAACTTACAGAGCTATTCAACATGCTTGATAGATTTTGGTAACGACAAGGAATTTGAGGTGTCGACATCACCACTACTTACCAATCGCCAGGACTGTTATGCAGAATTTCAAAACATAGCATGCTATTCATAATAGCTTAATTGAAACGATTCAAAACACTTACTGTGGTCATTTGCTTTGGTTGATCCTCCTTGATAGGCTATCCTTCCAATGTGCTGTCTCAATCAATGAGATGTCTATTATATCTGCACTAGTTGTATGGATTGTTTTTCAGCAACCGTTGACTATAGTGGAGGTGCAAACTTGTTATGCGGCTCATCTTTAATATAGGTTATAATTAACTGCGCACTCTTAAGGGTGTGACCGACATTCAATTCCTCGTTACTTCAATCAGGAAACCCACAAATCTAGTGAGCATATGGAAAGGCTATGGTTAAATGTGGATTTAAGTGTAGCACACGTTAAAAACAAACATCTTGCTAATGTGGTCCAAGCTTAGCCCACAAGACTTACCAATCTGAATCAATCAAGGCACAGGACTAACATATCTGTATTTAGAATCAATCAAATTCAACCAAAAATTTTCCTGCATATAAAAACAATACTTTGTACCAATTAAGTTGACGGATAAAGACAAATGGGATAAATGAAATTAAAATCTTTAAGAGACAAGGCATACTGAATACTATATCCCAAAAAAACATGTGGATCCAACAATTTGAAAAAGGAAAAAGGTGGAACATTTCATTTGAACATACTAGCGTAGATAATCAATGAATATCAGCACTATAAATTCCAAACACTGCCTTAGTATATGGTGCCACAACAGCCAACAGTTATGATACAAAACATAATCTCCCAAAACACAGAGGAATGATCATATCTGTTAATACAAAGTCCAAGTTTCATAGCGCACACAAGATATACATGGGAGGCCTGAGCTATATAAAGTATGGCATGATATAGTTAGAATGAAATCACTCACATGGTAGAGTGCGACCTTTGTGAAACTTTCAACAAGGGTGATTGACAAGTGAAAACAAAACCATATCACAATCTTTTCCAGCACCCATTTTAGTCTACATCAGAGCTTCTTTGGAACAGGTATAGGCAAACATCGTAGCACGAAGAATAGAGGGATTCTGTCAGATTATAAAGTAGGTGATGCTTAATTAGGCAAGTTCTCAAAGAAAATGTGGAGTTATGGACAACACATGGCTATGAGATCGATGCCTTAGGAATAATTCATTTGGAGTGCAATGATTATAGGTAACATACAAAACAAAATTGTTGGAATGGCCTTTGAAACTTTCAAGAAAATGTGATTGGTAGATGTATAACCTGTTCAACCTGTGATGAGGGTGCAGCTTGGTGTCTATAGATCACACATAATATAGTCTTAAAGTATCTACAGTGATACAGTTTCTTAATTTGGATCCCTAAAACAATAAAATATGGCTCATCTTCTCTTCTCAATCATTTATGTAGAAATGGCAGGTAAATAATTAAATCATAGATAGAAAATTGTTTGAAATGTAATGATTACAGGATAAGTATAAAATGGATTATCAAAGAGACTCTAGAACTTTCAAGCAATGCGAATTAGAGGAGTAAAACCTGATTTCCATCATTCAATCTAAAGAAAATAGGGATAGAATATAGAAGACATTAGAACCTATATCCAAAGCTTGGATTCAATGCCAAAATCAATTATTTAGTTGCAAAAAAAAAAAACTCGATCCTGGAATCTTCCTCTTCAATCCTTCTTCTTCCTGCCAATCCCCCCTCTTCTCTCTGCAATTCCCTTTTTATTAAACAAACCCTTCCACCTTGTAAGGATGCGACATGCAATCCTATGCCTCCTCCATCCTTAAAATGTATTTTTTTTATTATTTTAATGATCCCACTAAGTTGATTTTTATTAATATTATATATGATTCCAACTATTTTTTTATTATTAAATTTGTAACATTACACAATACCTATAAATTTTACAACTTAAATATAATTTATTTTGTTAATTAAATTGCAAATCACTAATTACAACATGACTTACAATTAATTAATTTATTTAAATATTCATTGTAGATAATTATCATATTAGACAATACAAATTTTCTTACAACTTTATTGAACAAATTTACTTCCCATAGAACTATAATTTATTTACAACAATTATACTCAATTATCGACATTTATATTTTTCCGTATAATAATTCTTTCTAATGCACAACACTACCTTACACTCATGAACACCTTCTGACCTAGTTAAACTACAAGGTATAACATTACCTATCTGCAAGTCATGATCAAACGATAGACAATGACCATAAGGGTAAACTGACAACTAGACAACACTGACAAGGGACCTCACGTTAACTCCAAACAACTAATCTATTGGTGAAGGCATGATCAAACCTGGTAAATCAGGTGGAGTCGGTGCCTAGTACCTGCATCCTACAGCAACGTACGGTTAAACATAACAAGATATATATCTAGATGTAGTCATATAATGAATGGAAATCGCAGTGGGGTAGGGTACTCGAGTGCGAGTAATACGACACTGTTCCATTCACATTTATGTATAAACAATTAACTATATTGAACAAGATATCTGATTACTAGTCAACAACATAAAACAATCAATTATCTTACAATCAAATATAGCAATTAATATCAAAACATCTATAACATCTAGTTTATTTATCAAATTGTAAAGCATAAAATAATAGAATCCAACATCAACAACTGTTATCATAATGATTAGGTCCATAATGAATTAACAAAATAACAAGGAATCCATCATCAAATGATCTAAGATACTGTCATAATGTCTAATACTACTAAGCAAACATCAATCTGATAGACGACAAGTTGAGGGGCACTACAATACTACTCTAACCAGCCAGAGTGGCTAATCAATCAAAACCATTCACTGATTGGGTGAAATAACTGCCTTTTCTCTGCAATCTGCAATACTCCATAAACTTGTGAATTGATAAGAAGAGGTGGAATAAAAACAAATAGCCAACAAATTGCTGCAACACCTCTCTGATTAGGATCATACAATTACTCACCCATCTAACTTGCTTAGTTAACTGATAAAAAGAACAAATGAACTGATAGTGTTTAACTAAGCACCCTACTTGACGATCTAGATCAATACCACTAAGAGGCTGTTCTTCTTTGTTGGCTACCAACCTAGCCAGATACCTAATAGGACATCATCTAGAAGGTTTGGGACTAGAAACAACAACATTAACTACACTTTGCATGAGAGCCTACCATGTGGCTTCTTCCTCTTCAACCAATTGATCACTCTCCTCAGTCAAAGTGGCTAATAACTCATCTAAATCATCAAAACCTTGAAGATCCTCAATAGGAGCTATATTACATTCAAAAAATTCATTATAACATGAGGAGACACAATCCAAGGCAAAAGTCTCTTTAGTCAATGAAGGAAATAATGAACTAACCTCTCTATCAATCTGTACTCATAATTCATCTATACCATAGAAGGATAGTCCTTCCCAGTCAAGAGTATGCTATTTGTAGGACTATTGCATAACCAGTGGCTCCTTTGGGAGTAAAGTCACCTCCTCTTTTTTCTATTTAGGGTAACCATCCTCAACCATTGCTGACATGATATCTAAATGTGAGCAAAAAAGATCAATTTTTTCTTGAAATAAATCATCTTTAAGCTCTTGATTAGTTAAATTAGGACTATTTTTACAAGTCTATCTTGGGGTCAACACCTCATTATCTGAGTAGTCCTTGTCACCATGGTGATCAAAACTCGGTATAGCCATGCCATTCCCACTTTCATCCATGAACTCAAGAAGCTCATCAAACAAGTTAGCTAAAAATTGAGGTTCAACACCCTCTTGTTGCAGGTTATCCAAACTCATAACAGGAACCTCAAGCAAATTTTCATGATTTTGTGATGGAAAAAAGATGCTCATTACCTCATGACAACTTTCACTAAGCTTATTGTGATCCAACATAGGCTTCTCTTAATTTCCTTCTTCTTGATCTGAGTTGCGATTATCGTGTTGATGATCTTTGCTCATAAATTCCTAAGGATGTTGAGGACTATTCTACTGCTTTGAAATCACTATCTCTAACATGAGCATGTATGCCTCTTCTAGTTCCACAATATTGAGTTACTGATTGAACAAAGAAATTGACTCTTCTTCCTTATGCAGATTTTTCTGTGATGAAATTTGGGCATTTAGTTTTTTGCAATTTCAGACTTTCACCCTCCAATTTCTGCGTCTTGATTTCATGCTTTTTATTAACAGCATTAGAAAAGTTTTGAAAGGAATCAATATGTAAAGGATTCGGGGTCAAATTTGACTCAACATTCTCCTCTGATGCATCGTGTTTATAATCAGTAGCAGAAACAACACAATTGGTAGCAACCTCCTGGTTTGCATTTAATTTGACTAGTTGATCATCTTTCACAAAGAAAGCAAGATCATTAGTGCAATCATTGAAAGGTTCATTAGGAGAAACCTTTTCTTGCTTAATTCTTTTCTGTTCTAACTAATATTCCTCTAAAGCTACATGCAGTAAATTTACCGGCCTATCTCTATTCTGTTGGTCAACAGATTAACCTTGAATGCTGACAGGTTCCTTAGCAAAATCAGATCCTCTAAGACTTGGGATTGTGCATTATGTCTAAAACTTGGAAAATTACACCTAGCTACCTCTTCATAAGAATGTTGTTCTAGAATAACAGGGGCTACTCAAGCTTGAGCGAGAAAGAGCTTGGTTTGTGCAACTGCTTCTTTCTCGAGATTCTCTTCAAATTGTCTCTTTCGTGTCTCCCACTCGTAATCATAAACAAAGATCTCATAGAGTGGCTACTCTGGTTGTTGAAGGTAAACTTGATGATTGAACTCTTGCAGCTACAAATTAGGTTCTTCATACTGTCATGGTTGGAATGTCCCTCCTTGCTAGTACTATTAACCCTTTATATATGTAATTTGTTGCTCATACTGTGCTCTTTATGCCTCCAACTCCTGCTCATGCAGATAGGCTTGGTCAACCAGTTCCTCCTAGTGTTGTTTATATTCTCATTGCCTCTCAATCTTCTCCATTTTCCTATTAAAGTCTAACAAAATGTCTCTTGCCATGTCATTAATTACATACAGTTGGTAAGGAACTTGAGCAGGAGTGGGTGGTGGCAATTATACTGTGCATGATGGCTTTACAGGGCAGTGGAATTAGAAACCATAGCTTGATTAGTCTAATATGGATGATAATGGGCCCTATGGACAACATTTTCATAGTATGGTGGTGGATATTCATATTGCCTATGGAAATATGACATTTCTATTCATATGCAAGTGGGAAAATGGAATGAAAAGGTAATTCTTATAACATACTAGCCCTTGATCATACTGAAACTAGTAGATTCAAACTTAGAGTCACTAGGTATACTTGTAAGAAACATTCAAGGGCTAGAACACCACTGTGTATACAAGAACAACAGCTTGATTATTGAAAAACTTCTCTGAAACTACTTTTAGAGTCCCACCAGGTAAAAACTTCTGTCAATCAAGTATGCATCCTTACTAAGTTCACATAAACTTAGCTACCTATTGAAACGTGGAATCATTCTCAGATGTGGGTCTCCTATAATGAGAATGAATTTCCAAAGTGAGCTAATTCTCCTTATGATTTCCTGAACTAATGACTTGCAAGGAAAAAGGATAGAAAGGTATACTAAAAGAAATAAATCCTAATTAACTTGAAGATGGAATTACCTAATAGATCTTACTCACAAACAAGTTATTGAACTTTGGCTCTCACAACACTCAACTTATTTAAGTCATAAATGTTTCACATGAAGCTTTGGAAAACACAACATGCAACCTGAATTAAACAAGATTTTGCAAAAGGAAATCACAAGCTAAGACAAAGCAAATGATAAATTTCATCACAATGCAACATTAGATTAACTTGCAAATACTTTTACAAAATATGAAGGAAAGCTACTGCTCAATAACTGAAGGAATAATGAATATAGTGAAATAAATGAGTACAATACTCTCGATATGAGAGGAAGACTCTGTCTCTCTGCAATCCGATCAATAAAACTAAAAATTGAAAAATTGGAACTCTCAAAAGGAAGAAAAAACTGAGCTATATGCTATGAAAGATTCCCCTTCTAAAAGATGGAAAAAATCTCCTAGAAATAGACTCCATGTCCATTTTCGAGCTACTCAAAAAAGCAAAAAAAAAAGATCCAAAAAACAATCCAAACTGCCAAATCATGATGCCAAAAGATCTCCTGATGTATCCACACTACAAAGCTGCTCTCTCCTTCTCATGAAATCTCCAAACTTTGTCCTATATGACTCTAAATAAAACAAATTGAAAGGGAATATCTGATTTGTTTTATTAGCCTATAAATTGCCGAAAAATAGTTAAGTTTTAAAAGCAATTTATCAATGATTGCTTTAAAAATAACTTTGCAATGTTGTGGCAATTTAATCAATATCCCATTTCATATGATATTTGCAAAAAATAGAATAATATCTCGCTCATAATTTCATCAAAATATTTTACAAGATATTACAATTGATTTTCTGTAAAAATCATAAAAAAATAACGAACACATTACTATGTACTTTGCCAAAAATATCAAAGCCTTGAAGGCTAAACACCATGACTCTAATCCTCAAAATGTATTATCCATATGTCAATACCCTGCCACCTCATCTTTGTCTTCATACGTTACAAAATGCCACCTCACTACCTATACAAGTATCACATGTCAAAATTAGCCCTTCTCATAATGCCATTACCCATGCATGCATCTTATGTCTTCAAATGTTCTTTGCTTTGACATCTCTTATACTTTTGAATCATATAAGGAATTGAAATAATAATAAATCCATAAGTGGGAGGTCATTTGACTCTCGACCACATGCATAATTATATGGCCCTTTGATTATACCATGAGTCGACTGCATTGGAAGTAAAGGTTTTAAAGGAATAAACCTTATCTGCTCATAATACTCTCCACCTTTAACTTAATAAAACAAAACAACATATAATATGTTGTCAGCCTTTCCACTGCATGATTACTACGAACCATCGATTGCAAGTATTGACCATGATATTGTTTTGGATGAGGCAATTATATTGTATTTGCAAGGTCAAAAAGTGAAGTGAAAAAGCCATCGATCGAAAAAATGACACAAACCCTAAAACCTATGCATTTTCTTTTGGCGTCTCTTTTGTTATTTTCTCTACAACTCTCATGCCACTAATCTAGGGTTTGATAGCTCTCTTGTTTTCCTTTCCATTTAATGGATTCTATAGTTGAAATCTCACACATTTACAAGCACTACTCTTTTCATGCATATACTCAACAAATTCAACTTGATTCAATACTCATTGGTATGTACATGGCATGTGAACTTATTTCTTGGTATACACACAAAAGATGAATGACCATTTATATCTCTAGTATTTCATGATACATGAAAGGATATGACATTGACATGTTTGATGCATTGTTACTAGTTGCAAGGTAATAACACATCACTTGTATCTCCTTGATGACTATGACACATAAATGACAATAGAAACCTTAAGGCCTATTTGGTCTATATCATTGAAACACTAATGCTTTTCACATGAACATCTTTTATTGCACCTTTTGTGCTTCTGTATTATCAAATCTACAATATTTCATATTTCTTTCGTGACACATGTTGTATGTAACATGTGATCATTGTTGTCATGATGTGTAAACACTTCATCAGTAGAAATGTGAAGCATAATTAGACATATTTCATCATCCTGAACATGGTATTGTGTTTGTCATCTGACGACCCTTCTATGCCTATGATTTGAGTGCTTGAACTTCTGTACCATAGATTTTTGTCAAATATCTTATTGGTTGTTCATAGCACTTGCATTTGAGATGACAATGACATCTTATAGTTGTTCATTTGATGTCCTTTATGGCTGTGTCATTTGTGTATATGTTCTTCATCCTGATGTATTTGAGATCACTTATTTCATGTGGCACATACTTCTTGCTGTAGAAAATTGATGATCTTGAATTCATTGCTACTTCTCTCATTCTTATGATTGTAAGCAACCCTTCCTATGAGCTGTCATAAATTAGGTTCCTATTGTCTCTTTACGGTAGTGTACAAGCAACTCTAAATTTACTTCACAGGTATATTGAATATGGCATATATGGTAGCTACTAGTCATGATCTGTGCCTTTATTTGAGACTGCTCCTTATGCTTTAATGTGGCTATCATTTTGTACAATTATGCCTGTATCTTTATAATAATTTGTTGTCCCAAAACATTGTAAATGACATGTCTCTTTGGTTACACTCTATCAAAACCCTTGTCAGTTATTCAAGTCATATTATCCTATGAGATAAAAATATGATAATTGTATTCAAATGATTCCATTATTTTGACAACTCATGTCGATGGTTATGAACATTTGGATACCCTTATCACTAAGCATACTTATGATATTTGTTTCATATTACTTAATGGAAACTTTTGACGTTATTGATGCAATGTATCTTAATACTTTCATTCCTCTCTGATTCATCAAAATACTATGAAAGATGTATAAATGAAATACCTATGAATGCCACTCTCTAATGCAACTGAAGTGATGATGACAGATATAATGTGCATTAGATGCAATCCCCTTTTACAGTTCAACTCTTTTTCATGGATGCATCTCATTACTTGAACTGTAATCATGATTATGTCCTAGAACAGAACTAATCCATATGATTGATTTTATTATTCCATTAGCTTCTCATGTGAATGTGAATAATGATTCTTTCTTTTCTATTCATCCCTTCTCAGATTAAGGGGAAGCAGCATGCTGGGCTCAACCCTTAAGGGAGCCCATTTGACACCACATGCTGAATGTCTTCAATCAGCTTCATGACTTGTCCTATACCTGCACATGAAAAAAACATATTAGAATAAAAAACTAATGCTCTATATTTTCTTCTTTTCATCTCCTTCTGCATATGGATGATGTTCATTTGATTATTGCACTATAACCAAAGTATTATGCCTCTTCTGATAGATAAAGGATTTCATAACCGGAGCTTCTAACGAGATCTTTCCCACATTTTTCAGGAACATGTTGAAATCAAGAGAGGAGAGGAGGCTACTCTGAAGATCAACAAAACAAGGCAATGATGGCTATGTCTCTTCTTTCTCATTAATTAGATGCATAGTATTCCATTTATACTTGCATATGTTCAGTTATAACCCATGGCTTGTGTGGGACATCTGATATGTCATCATTTCTTTCAATGCAATGCTTATTCCTTTATGTATTCCAACTTGCAAATGAATAACCATTGTGATGAATGAAATACTTATCTCACTTGACTGTTCTACAATGCAATGACTGATATGAAACTTTTCATTCTGTCTTGAAGAACTGAACTGCATGTAACATTGAAACATAATAACTATACAACTAACTCATAACATAAGTAAATCAAACCTTACTAAAAATGATGATGTTACATCTACTTAGCCAATTTTTTAGCTGTGGTAAAAAATTGCAACAATTTTGACCATTGTCCAAAGAAGGAAGATAGGTCTTTCAAATCATGTTCCTCAGATCCACACAGACGAAGGGTATATGACCTACTAGCTCAAATTATGATATTGTCATGTCTTTTGTTGTAGTTGTGTTCCTCACAACCTTGCTACAACTTTGCCTTTTGGGCTTTGCTACTTTGACCATTTTGGGAATGTTTTGCCTTTCCATAGTGCAATTGTTGTAAAGTGTTGAGACCTTTTCTTTCCTCGCTAGTCTGTTTTGCTTTGTCCTAGGGGTTCTTTTGTAAAGTGATCAACATCATTTTTTGATACTTATCTTCATAAAATATAAAATGAAACCCTAATACAATATATTGTTATTCTACCTAAATAATATAGTATATTAATTTTGAGTATTTTCATTATTCTACAGTAAATAAAATAACATATTAATTTTGAATATTTTCATTAAAATATTATCCTTAAAAGATAAATAATAAAGTACAAGTATAGTAAAATCTTAAAAACATAATGCACTTATTGTTTGTGCTTGTCTAGTATACTTTGTTCCTTTTTAATTTGATCTATAAAAACCTAATAAAATATAGTTATAAAATATTATTGTACACTAAATACAATAATATATTAATTGGTTGCATCATACATCAATCCAAAAACTTGGTATTTTTATTAAAATAAGTCTATAATAAATACAACAACCTACCTTTATATTTTACTCATTTTTTATTTGATTGATAAAACTGTAATAAAATATAGTTATAAAATACTATTTACTTTATAAGGACTTTATTCTTATGTGCATTTATTTAATAAAAGTATGTTGGATATATGTTTTAGATTTGAAACACTTACTTCATAATTTTAAATAAATATATATCGCTCTATTTTGTTTTTATGTAAAGGGTGATAATCATCCCGTTAATGCCACCTATAAAAAGTTATTTTAAGGTTTCCAAAGGTACAATAGGAAAAAAGTATCCGGTGTTCCCATCTATACAATGGCAGAATCCGGAAATCTAACCTCTGCAGATGTTAAATTGTGGTTGACGGGCCCAAACGAGGAAAAATACAAAAGAAATCCAGTTTATCTCCATTCTGTGATTCTCAAAAGATTGGAATTCTTTCAAGTCAAGATGTCCGAGCGGTGGTCATCGGATAAACCAAGTGAAATAAGGGTAACTACTTATCATAACTTTGATGACTCATGTATGGCAAACGTGTGTATTTCTCCGATGTTGAGGAATGCATGGCTATTCTTTCAGTTGCTTCTGAGTTGTTGGTTGATGACTGCATCAACAAATGCATGGGTATTCTTGATAAGGAGGAAGACGAACATATAATTTTTGTAGAAGGAATGATCAATGAAATGGTCTCTATTATTAAAATTCACCAGGAGGCTAGCAAAAACTGGGAAACTGCGTAGAAATATATTGGGCATCTTCCAAGGAAATACATCTGGAGATGTTGTGGGAGTATGTGAGCGTGTGCTTTTGCAAGGGTTCAAATCATCCATCCATTCTCGTGATTTCTCAAGTATGCTCAAAGATATACTCAAAGATGCATTCATCGCTTTTTGTGAAGATTCAATATTTAGGGAGTATTTAAACCGAGATTACAACAGCAGAGAATATGGTGAAGATGTGTTCTAAACTCTAATCTGGTTTATGAAGGCCATAGGAGACGGAAAGATAATAATTTCAAGAAATTCTCGAATTTCTTTTCTCACAAATTGGTTACCAGTCATGGCAAGGTTGTGTAAGGGAAAACTAGCCAAATTTGGTGACCTTGATAAAGCAGTGCTTAACGTTGTTGAGAGCCTCCCTCTACTGGACAAGAAACGTATTTGTGTAGAATGGACAGAAGTTTACAACGGTTATAAGATGGATATTACTACGCCATTTACTTTGTTTAAAGACGTGCAGGATGCCCATTACAAATCGACATTAAAGCGCAAGTACAGTTCTTTTTGATGCCCATTACAAATATGATGGGGGGCATGGTTGGGTTCCTTGGGGTTGGATGTCTGTTGGTGGATGGGTGTCTAAAGGCAGTTCCCTGTATGTTTTGCTGCGTTCTTATTCCTTTCTCTTTCTATCTGGTCTCGACAGGGCCTTGTTTTGTATTTCTCAGTTTATTCTCAGTCTTATGACTGTTATCTCTTGTAAAAACTCTTTTAATTATATTGTGCTCCGTCACCTTTTTCTGTTTTAAAAAAAAAATAATATTTTGATAAATGGTGCTGACTACAGTTTTTTTCTAACAAGTCATTGTATTGTTCTTTTATATGTGAATAAGGTAGAATAAAAACAGTGTAAAACGCTGCAATTTTCAGCAACATTCAGTTTCGGTCACCCAAATTCAAAGCTACGTTGTTGACTTTAATGATATGTGCTGCTATATATTATATTTATTTTACTGTTGAGTGTGAGCTTTATATTTGTTGTAAGTGGTGTTTTTTATTTTTCTGCGGTTACAATTGTCTGGTTTAAATAACATTGTGCCAAATTCTTCTTCACAGCTTTTAGCAGGTTCGCTTATATTTATTACAGCTATTTTGGTAAATTTTTCACTAACTTATAAATGTTTTGATTGGCAAATAGAATTATGTAGGCCTGCATAACATTTGGACTTATATTTAAAAAATAATATATCTAATCATTAATCTTAACATTATCTCTCAGCATACTTCAGATATAATTTTTTAAATATAAATATACTAAATATAATCCTAACCCTAATTCTAATCATAATATTAAGCCTAATTATATTCTTAACCCTAACTCTAATTCTAACCTTAACACTGATTATATTTGTAATCCTACTTATAACCCTAATCATAATTCTAACCTTAACTCCAATAGTAATTCCAACTCTAACCCTAAAAGATATTTGGAGATGCCTATATTAAATTTGTTATTTAGAATGGATAAGAACCTCAATGATATCTCTACACATCTTTTAGATAGATTTTTTTAACATAAAAAAAAGACAGTACTATGTTTGAATTCACTTAAGAGTTATGAGTTATTCTATCTACTAGCATATCTATCTTTAGAAAAATCAATATTTTATTAAATTTAAGTTGTGTTTTCAAAATATATTAAATTATATGATGTTAAAAATACATCCACATAATCATACATACTTTATTGGGTTTGGTATATACCAATTATTTAAATTTAGGTGGTGTTTTCACAATATATTAAATTATATAATGTTTTATCTAGATTCAACTATAGATATCTTATACACATCTATGAACCTCAAATTATATCCCTCCATATCTTTTAGATAGATTTATTTAAAATAAGAAAAGACATAGAACTATTTTTAATTCACTTAAGAGTTACTTTATTTTATTTTTAGAGTTATTTTTTTTATTTAGTAGCATATCTATTTTTTTAAAAAATCTATATTATTAAATTTAGGTGGTATTTTGAGAGTATATTAAATTATATGATGTTAACAAATGCATCCACATGATCATATAGACTTTATTGGATTTGTTATAACTAATTTATTACTACCTGCCTTCGGCTCGTACTATTGTAATGAGTTCACACTTATCTAGTTATTAATCTATTGATTGCAAACCAATCAAAAGATAGGATTATTTTTCTTGTCAGGCAAATTTGATTTAAATTTGTACTTTTCCTATGTCAACATGATAAATTTTTAACTAAAATTTATTGAAAAATGATTTATCTGTATTGTCATTGGCTGAATAAAAAATGACCTCTTCTCTGCGAATTATCTGATTTGTCAGAGAGTGCAACAAAAAACTATAAATGCGGAGAGAATTTTGGTTTGAGAGGAGGATGTGGCAAGTAAACAAATTATGAACACAAATTTTGTCTCCCACTAGTTAAGTCATGCCTAAATGGATGGACATAATTATGAGAGGGAAGAATTATCAGTTTTTATGAATTTAATTTTTTGATTCATTAGCTAAACATAAAAATTACATTTTGTCAAAGGAACAAAATTATAATATTAATAATACTATTAAAAATATAGGGTTGTACACATTTTATTTTATGAAATTAGATTATTTTTGGGATTTCAACTTTATTTACTCAAGAGCTAAAAATCTAGTATTTCAATTTTATTTACTAAAAAGTTAAAAATCTACAGTATCATGAAAAATATTTCACCATGTTATTACATAAGTGACTAGTGATCTAAATATGAATATGTTATATTGTTTAATTATTGTTCAAACTTACAATATTTTAATGCATTTTAAATTGTAATAGTATTCAATATTATTACATTTTAATATGTTAGCATACATTTCAAATCTCTCCACACCCAACTACACATTTTATTTTATGAAATTAGATTATTTTGCGGATTTCAATTTTATTTACTCAAGAGTTAAAAATCTAGGATTTCAATTTTATTTAATCAAAAGTTAAAAATCTAGTATCACGAACAATATTTCGCCATGTTATTACATTTTTAATTTTATTATTCAAACTTACAATACTTTAATGCATTTTAAATTATAAAAGTATTAGTATTATTACATTTTAAAGAAATATTTGTGTTATTTAATAGGCTTTGTAAAGTTTAGTTTTATAGTTAGAAAATATTTTAGTCCTAGATTATTTTTGAGTTTTCAATTTTATTTATCCACTTGACATTTCAATACTCTTCAAAAATTAATTTTTTAATTATTGGAATGCAATTTGTCTATAAAACCAATACCTACTGAACAAAAAAAAATTACAACTAAACAAATACTATATACAACCAATAGCTAATCAACAAAAAAAAATTACAACTAAACAAATACTATAATGGCAACACTACAAGGCAAGTATTGGCCACTATGTGGCACTTGTTTAAATTTAGATAGTGTTTTCACAATATATTAAATTATATGATATTTTATCAAGATTCAAATACATAGTTTTCCAATCAATTTTTCTAAACATACTTGAATCTAATAAAATATAATTTACAATGTACAAATTTAATATAAAACATTAAATGTCCATAATTCATTATTACTAGTATAGATATTTTAAATACATCTATCTAAAAGATGTCTAGAGGTGCCTATATTAAATTTGTTATTTAGAATGGATAAGAACCTCAAATGATATATCTCCACATCTTTAAGATAGATTTATTTAACATAAAAAAAACATAGAACTATTCTTTAATTCACTTAATAGTAAAAGATGTCTCGAGGTGCCTATGTGAAATAACGATGTCTAGATGTGCTTATGTGAAATTTGTTATTTAATATCTATCCATATCTTTTAGATAGATTTATTTAACATAAAAATGACATAAGAACTATTTTTTGATTCATTACCAGTTATTAAGTATATTTATTAAACTTAGGTGGTGTTTTCACAATATATTAAATTATCTAATGTTTCATCAAGATTCAACTACATAGTTTTACAATCAATTTTTATCAACATACTTAGAATCTAATTAAGTGAATTCAGAAATAGTACTATGTATATTTTTATGTTAAAAAATCTATCTAAAAGATGTGGAGAGATATCATTTGATGTTCTTATCCATTCTAAATAAATAACAAATTTAATATAGGCACTTCCAAACATTCGTCTACATAGATGTATTTAAGATATCTATACTAGTAATAATGTATTATGGACATTTAATGTTTTTATAATAAACTAGTACATTATATTTGTTTAACTTGAATTAAATACTCTCTTGTCATTGGTTTATTCAACAAATATTTGCATATAGATTTGTGGATAGAATAATTACTAGATAATAAAAACTCATTGGTGAGTCTACCACTCCCTTTCCATAAGCCACTATTACCATCATTATTGTAATGGATGCACATTAATCCCTTATCGAATAAAAGTTTTGAAAAAATATTTTTCAAATATGTTTTGTTATAATATTTGCATTTATACAATAGAAACAGATAACTATTTTTTAAATAGAAAAACTATTTCAGTTCTCATTGGTTGCAAAAAGATTAATTAATAACTAGTTGTTGGCAAAACTAATAACAAAATAGATGGACACTATTTTATAATAGGACACATAGCTTTTTAATAAAGCTTACCTCTAATAAGAATATGGAGATTTAAAACAAATAGTAAACCAATGATTTTAAATAAAGTTCTAAAAACACTATCACTACAAAAATAACAACTTGCTTTATTTGTTTAAATTGTACCCCTTTCTCTCATCTAAAAAATTAATTATTTTCTTCTTTATTATTAAGATTATTTTATTTGTACATGAAGAAGAATATGAATAGGAAAGAAATCAAATTTTTGATATAGAAGTTTAAAATAGATTTCTTAATTTCTTCCATGAATTTATAAGCAAACTGACAAGACAAAGCTTACCTCTTACACACATTGGTTCACATTTTTGATAAACACTTGTAACTAGGTTGGGCAAATAAACCACTAGTAACCCAAGGTCTATATCTCTCTTTTGGAAAGATACTCTCTCTCTATTTTCTCTGAGAGTCATTTGATATTTACTTATGTCCTAGTAAAAAGTAAAAGTAAAGCAAATCCAACATTGGGGATGTAACACTTCTGCCTCTTTATCGCCCTTGTATGGATATAAATTTGCCACATTAAAGATTGGAGATATATTCAAATTTGTAGACAATGATATCTCATATGCATTGGCAAAAAATTTCCTAAGGATTTATCATGGACCAATCTTCTTCACCTGAAGTTTATTGTATGTTCTTGTAGGAAACCTCTCCTTTCAAAGAGGTGCCAATACAAGGTTTGCAACTTGAAAATGCAACTCTCTTTTCTTTTGATCAGCATGCTTTTTGTACTATAGATTGTTGTCCTAAATGTTATGATTCACCTTCTCTTGAATGTCATAAATGAATTGCGGAAATTCTTCCCCATTTGTACTCTTCTTCTCCATTCGAGCAAGATCATGAAGTTCAAATACACCTCTTGGATGCATACCATACACCATATAGAAAGGACTGAAACTTGTGCTTTTATTTGGGGAATCATTATATGCAAATTTAACTTGTGCTAACATGAGATCCCAACTTCTAGGTGAACTACCAACAACACATCTTAACAAATTGCCAAGGCTTCTATTGACAACCTCGGTCTAGCCATCCATTTGTGGATGATAAGACGAACTAAAATTTAGATTTGTGCCCAATTTCCTCCATGGAGTCCTAAAATGACCCACAAACTTAGTATCCCTATCAGAAGTTATGCTTCACGGAATACCATGCAGCCTTACAAATTATTTAAAGAACAAATTGGCAATGTTAGTAGCATCACTAGTCTTCTTACATGGTATAAAATGCATTGTTTTCAAAATTTGATCTACCATGACAAAGATTGAATCATTAGCCCTTTATGTATGAGGCAAACCTAAAACAAAATCCATATTCATTGAATTCAAAGGCCTAGTTGGAACTGGTAATGGCTGATAGAGCCCCGCATTTTGACTTCTTTATTTAGCATGTTGACAAATTTTTCACTTTTCCACATATCTTTTCACATCTTCCTTCATCTTTGGCCAATAATAATGAGTTCTTAGTTGTAGAAAAGTCTTATCCCATCCAAAGTGACCAGCAAGACCACCACTATGTTTTTCCTTCAACAAATTATCTCTCATGGAGCCTCTAGGAATACACAACTTGTTTTCCTTAAACAACAAACATTCTTGAATCATGTAATTCATCCATGGTAGTCTATTCTAGCAAATAGGATCACTGCAAGCTGTAAATGCTCCTCCAAAATCTATATCCTCTGCATACAACTATTTCAAACTTTCAAACCCCACACTATTAGTTTCGATTTCACATAACAATAAACTCTTCCTACTTAAGGCATTAGCAACTCTATTCATTTGGTCACTCTTATGCTTAAAAACAAAGTTAAAACTCTGAATATACTTAACCCATTTATCATGCCTTTGATTCAATTTGTGTTAGTTGTTAGTAAACTGCAAAGCATGGTTATCCATATACACAATGAACTCCTTAGACAATAGATAATGTCTCCATTTCTTGAGGGACTGAACTAAAGCATAAAAGTCCAAATCATAAGAAGAATACTTTCTTTTTGCCTCATTTAACTCCTCACTAAAATATGCAAATGGTTTTCCCTCTTGACTTAAGATCACCCCAATAGCCAAACCACTAGCATCACACACTACTTGAAACACTTTATCAAATTTAGGCAAAGCAAGTATGGGCTGTCCACTCACCTTCTTCTTGAGAAATCTAAAATTTTCTTCAACTTCTTTAGTCCAAACAAATGGTGTTTTATTCCCCTTAATAGTCTCTAATATAGGTACTACAACATGATTTAAATTCCTCATAAACTTTTTATAAAAACTAGAAAGACCATGAAAACTCCTTACCTCCATGATAGTTCTTCATGATGGCCAATCAAGTATGGATTGAACCTTCTCCCTATCCATCTTCAGCCCTTCTTTTAACACCACAAAGCCCAAGTAAACCAGTTCGGTCTGCATAAACACACACTTTTTCAAATTGATCTACAACTTTTCTTCATGTAACCTCCTCATAACCTGCCTCAAATGCTCTATATGTTCTTCTTTGGACCTACTAAACACCAAAAAGTCATCCAAATATACAACCACAAATTTACCAATAAATGGTTTCAAAACCTCATTCATTGACCACATAAAAGTAATAGGCACATTAGATAATTCAAAAGGCATAACCAGCCACTCATAGAACCCATCACTAGTCTTAAAGGCTATTTTCCATTCATGCCCCAGTCTAATTCTTATTTGGTGATAACCTCGTTTGAAATCTACTTTAGAATAATACCTAGAACCACTCAAACAATCCATTAAATCTTCAATTCTACATATGGGGAACCTATACCTTATGGTAATTTTATTCATTGCCCTTGGATCAGTACACATACATCATTCCCCTCCTTTCTTTGGAACCAACACTGTAGGACAATACAAGGGCTTAGACTTTACCTTATCAATCCCTTCTTCAAAAGGTCCTCCACTTGCTTCCTTATCTCCTCATTTGCCATAGGTGTTAACTTATATGCAGCCTTATTTGGAAGACTATCTCCTAGAATCAAATCAATGTGATCGCTAATGCTTCTAATAAGGAGGCAATTCATTAGGTGAGTCATTTGCAACAATGTCCATATTCTCATTGAAAATGTCTTGTATTTCAATAGGCAAATCCTCTAACTTTGTAGAAGTCATTACACATCTAGGTTTAGGAACCAAAGCATAACCAATTTTTTCATTTTTCAAATCATTTAAAAACTCTTTACCACTTACCATCATTACCTTACTACTATTGCTATTTATATCCTCTTCTTTCTCCTTTATGGGAAAAAAGGTATGCTTCTCTCCATCCTTCTCAATGGTATAAGTATTCTCTTTTCCATCATGCACCCATTTCTTATCAAATTTCCAGAGTCTTCCAAGTAAAATATGGCACACATCCATGGGCATTATATCACACAAAACACAATCCTTATAACTGCTAATCTAAAAATCAACATAGGCCTAGTCACTAACCAATATTTGATGACCTTTTTGTAACCAAATCACTTTATATGGAGTAGGGTGTTTAATCCTTTTAAGATTCAACTTTTCTACCATCTCAGTTGCAACAATATGATCAGTGCAACCACTATCTATAATGAGCTTACAACATTTACCTTATGACTTACACTTGGTTTTGAACAATGCTCTCCTTTGAATTAGCTCTTGACTTTCTTTTTGTGGCTTCAACAACACCCTCTTAAGCATTAAGCACTCACCTAATTTTGCTTCATCCTTGTGGTGTACTGGTGATCCTACACTCTTTTGATCAGCATGTACAACGTCATTGCTTCTCTCAAATTTTGAATGTCCTCCTTATGATGATTTAGAGCATTCCCAACTCTTGTGGCCATATTGGTTGCACTTAAAACATTTTCCTACAAATCCTCTTCCTCTACCTTTAAACCTCCTCTTCCAGTACACCACAATGATGAACCTCTTCCACTCTTCTTCTCTTGCTAACCTTTCTTCCTTTGTAGCTTCTCCTCTGCCTTTCAGGCAAGTTGATAAAACTCTTCCAGGCTCCTCGGAGACAAAATACTCATTTTATCTTCCAAACTATACTTGAGACCATTCACATATCGAGCTATCTTCTCCACATCTTCTTTAGCATGCCCATGTCAGATTATTAACTTAGAAAATTTTTCTGAATAATCCTTCACAAACATATCCTTTTACTTCAAATTCTGCAATCTCTTAAAAATATTAGCTAGATAATCACTTGGAAGAAATTTAGCCTTCAACTTGGCCACCATTCAATCCCAAGAATTAATCTTCTCCTTATTTCTCCTTCTCCTCTTATTTCCTTTACTACGCCCCCATATTCAAAATACTTATCCAAGTCATTGATCCAATTGATCAAATCTTCACCATTGAGGCTTACGGCATATGTTGACACCTCTATCTTGGGTTTAGAACTTAGACTCATGGCTAACTTCAACAGTCTCTCACCAAAATCTTCTTCTTGATCCACCTATCCTTCCTCATTCTCTTCTCTCTATTGTTCTTCCTCCTCATCACTTATATCTTCAACATTAGGTTTTCCTCTCTTCTATGCTCTCTCTAGGGCTTCCATCCTTGCAAGCAAATTCTGAAAAAACTCAGGGTCACATGGCCTCTTCTACCACAACCTCAATCTCCTCTTCTACCCATTCTTCTTGGAGGCATCTTGACCACTTAGCAATGCCCAACCTCTTTAGGCTCTGATACTAATCTAAGAGACATTGAGAAATAATGAGAGGAATTTAAAGTATGTCCTTCCCAATATTCAAATACAAAATGATAGGAGGTATATTAATGTAGATACTTATTAATATTGAAATCACAAAGACATAATGAAAAACACAACTTCTCACTATTCTAATAAAATATCAAAACATGACAATACAACTAACATTGGCCTGGAATAGTTGGCCTTCACTATGTGCATTTAGCAATGACTCACTAACTACTACCTACACTCCTGCCCTTCTGTTCTTGTCTCTTCACATTTGACCCTTTCTCCTTTCATTTTTCTCATGCAACCATTGATCTCTATTTCAATCTGCTCTTGATTCATCTTCTACTGCAATCAACCTCTTCCTTCTGTAACCGTCACTTCTTTAACTCCTTCACCACTATTGGCCTCTTAACGATTTGTCTTCTCCTACACATCTTCTCATCTG
Source organism: Cunninghamia lanceolata (assembly GCA_027924645.1). Lineage (NCBI taxonomy): Eukaryota > Viridiplantae > Streptophyta > Pinopsida > Cupressales > Cupressaceae > Cunninghamia > Cunninghamia lanceolata. The sequence goes on from BSBN01000413.1 coordinate 2,051,492, forward strand.
CTCAACCAACATCTTGCATGCTCAGATTCTTTCTAGGCATTGAGGGACTCCTTCGATGGTTATTGTAATGACTCTACAACTACTCAAACCTACCATCTATCAACTTGCAGAACAACCAATGATAGTTTAACCCTGAAGATATTGTTTCTGCACTCAGGTGACAGAAGGCTTTTAAAATAGAGCTTCATTCCCAGCAAGCAACAAGAGCACAAAACATAAGGTGACAGGAACTCCTCATCAAATTTAGCTTTACATAAGATAGGAGTTAAGAGATAATGACAGAAGACAAGGAGTCACCACCAACAAAAGTTAACAAAAGAACAAAACAATAAAAAGAAGAAAAACCAAAATTGTAGGGCAAGATGCCCCTGCATCGGGAACCTATTCATGGGTAGTGTGTCAAATTAGTCACTGAGTTATGTGAAATGCAAGGCAGAAATTTTATTTGGCTCTATTTTAGAGTTTAATGCTAGATCTAATGCTTTTTATCTTTCTTTAACAACTAAAATTTTATTGATTTTGTGGAAGAAAAGAAAAGAGGACCATTTTCAAGGCAAGCAAATAAGTCTTACTCAGTTTGATTTAAAACTCACACTTGCTACCTTATTTATACAAGTAATTCTTTTTTGGGACAGCCGGTTTGAGAACCTTCTAAAGATTTCTGAACAAGGGTCTACTAGGATTTGTAAAGAGGAGTTCAAATAGTCTAAGGTGAGACCATAGAGTCTAGACAAGGCTTATCAAAAATTTAGCTTAAAGTTGGATGATCTTCAGAATAGGTACAGAGGGCTTCAATCAACTGAGCCTAGTTTACATCAGGGTTCTTGAGGTGTCTCTCAAAGATTACTCAAATCTCCTGACAGGTAGTTGGATAGCTCTCATGTTGACTCTCTTTGTGAGATGAGTGTCTTTATTAACATGGTTGAAACTAGGTGCACAGTCATGGACAACTGCAAATCAGTTCCAATGTTAGGGGATGATATGTCAAAGTCTTCATACGAAATTTCTTCCTTTGTATTTCCTATCGTCAAACTATAACAAAGTTAAATATGTATTTATCTGAAAACATGCCAGTAAATGGTCATAGAGCTCATAAGATACTTTAAAATGTTAATTTTTAATGTCTTTGGACTAAGTGTACCTTTTCTCAGTTTGCTTGCGTTGTTTCTTACTAGACATGACTGCCAATATGACTTCATTTTTTACTTACATAAAGTTTGTTTTAAATACCAAGTTGTCAGAGTTTAAGTAGAAAGAGGGGACTATGAAATATTTTGTTAAACAAAACAAAATTAGGTTTGTATAAGGTGATTTACATTGTATTTATATCTGTATTATTATATTTAATAAAATGTTTAGAAAATACAATCATGTTTGTTCTTAAAATTTATTGAGTATTTGTGTGTAAATGGGTTTTTAAACTTTTATATGATGAGTATAGATGACCAACACACATTGTAAAATTCATATGTATTATTATCCTTTCACATGTAATAGTAAATTATATCCAAATTATATTGTTTAAAACTGGTATAGATATTTTAAATACATCTATCTAAAAGATTCTAAGAGATCTATCAATATGAAGTGTCTATAGAGTAATATATCGTTCAATATCTTTTACATAGATGTACTTAAAATATCTATATTAGAGACAAACCACACATAAATAAATAATAAAATAGACTATAAAAGACACAAAATTATTTTGTTTTACTTAAGATTTATTTTATTTTACTTTAAAATTAATTGTTTAGTTAAAGAGTTATTTTATTTTTCATGTCTAGCTAGAGGCATTCTATAATGATAGTAAGGGGTGGAGTGTAATGCGAGACTATTTAAACAGAACTCTTACCTTTTATCTTAAACTTTATAGCCATTTACATTTCACAATATTAATATTTAATATAAGCATAAAATAAATCCAAAATAACAAACATAAATAAAATTTTGTAATTAAACTATAATTTTTGAAATAAAAATTGTGTATGCATAGTAAATAAAATAATAATGTTAAATAAAATAATTCAAAGTGAAATAAAATAACTTCGAATTGAAGCATTTTTTTAGATAAATTTATTTAAGATATCTATACTAGTTTTACTTTATACATGTAGAATTTTAACTAAATTATTTAAGAGTTTTTTTTAATTTTCTCTACATTATTTGGTTTTTTATTTTTTGGTAATAAATTTGTATTATTTTCCTTTTTTGAAGAATAAATATATTTCATAGTTATATGTAAATTTTGTTTCTACTTTTAGAAAAGCTTCTATTTATTATTTACTTATGAGTTATTTTATTTAATTTTAGGATTAATTTATTTACTACATACATACATAGACACATATTTTAGTTTCTTAAATATATGTGGGTTGTATTTTAGTTTTTATGTACATGGTCATAACATGACACTTTATAAAAATTACTGAAGAAAGTAAAAAATTGAAATGGCCTCTCATGCTCCTCTTCCTTCCCATGTACCATGTTTGCAGGGCTCGGTTGCTTCTAAGAATACTACATGGATTTTTGCTACCGTTGACGTGTTGCCTAGAGATGGTGTTGGTACGTCATGTGCGTCAAGGTGTTTTCAGGGTTCTCTTGTTGTTGGGATGCTGTCCATTGTTGGGGTTGTTGTTGTTGGTGTGCCCCCTATCTGTTGTCAGTGTGTTGCATGTGTCTTCTACTATGGAGACTGTTGCAGGGATTTCTACTATTGCTGGTGTGTTGTCTGCAATTGTTGTTGGTGTGCTATACATATCAAGGGGATTTTCTACTACTAGGGCATCGTCTAGGGGTTTGCAAGGTGCTCCTGCTATTGGGATACTACATGTTGCTGGGGTTGTTGTGGCTAGTGCATTGCCTGTGTCTGGGGTGGTTATTGCTGGTGTGCCATATGTGTCTACTACTATCATGGTGCATTCTACTATTTTAGATTCTTCCTATGTTGATCCAAACTCTTTTGTTAGCATGGTTCATGCTAGATTCTCATCTCATTAGAAGAAGATTATCCATACTACTACTTGTGCTACTCCTATGACTGGGGGTAAGGTGAAACCTTCTACTATACCCCCTCCTATTGTGATTTTAGCAGATGAAGTGTTCAAAAATGACATTGAGGTTTTCTCTTATAAGAGATTGAAATGTAGATTTGATAGACTTTGGCCATGGCTTCAAGATCTAAAAAATTAGATGTTTGAGCAGTGGTACCCTCTTATAAAGGGGAAAATAGAAATTTACCCATGTGCTAAAGGTTTCTTTGTAGTTGTATTTGGTTCAATCTCTGATTAAAATGCTAATTTTGATGGTCTCTCTTGGTTTTGGAGATAGAATGTACTCCTGCTAAATCCTTGGATTTCTACCTTTAACCCTGTCACTAAATCTTTTAATTGGCTTCTAGTTTGGATTCGTCTACTAATTCTACCTTATCATTTTTGTGTGAATCTTTCTATAAAAGCATTGGTAACTTGGTGGGTTATTTTATAATGGTGGATCAAGACACTACTTCCTTCTCTCACACCACAGATGCTCGTATTTTAGTGGAATTGGATTTGTCTACACCTCTCCCAACATCGGTTATTTTATAAGTTGTTGATCTCTCTTGGTGTTGTTAGGGTTAGTCAGTAGAAGATATCAATTAAATGCAAATAAAGATTAAATAGAGGAATGAAAATACACATAAAAAATAATAGCAAGAGACAACTTTTAATGTGGTTTTCCCAAACTCGAGCTATGTTCACCAACAGAGAGTCCAATATTATTATCTACTAAATTAAACTAATTACAACTAGCAATCCATGCAACTCAATACTATTGCAAATACTACAATACATCAACAGAAACCCTAACTGTTAGCTGCTTTTATCAAGCCTTATGTTGGTTACAAAATAAGATTTTTTTTTATGTCAGCCAATATAAAAATAACTATTGACACCTTTATAAAATAATAAAAAATTGTTTGGCCCTGCAAGGGGCATTACCCCTTGACCTCGTCTTGGGGGTGCTGCCCCGTTGACCCCATTAAATAATTTGGAGGGAAACTACACTGATAAAAGGGGTAAATTTAACCTCTAAGTCTGATTAGGCTCCATATAACAATAATCTCACACTTGGAGACTGATCATAGCACCGCTAAACTGTGAGCTCCCATTACAAATAAGCACGCTGAACTCTACTGTTCTATTTTTGTTGTTTTAAGTCTTGAAGACCAATCAAAGTGGAAGACGAGCCCAGTTTCTCCCTTGTCACTACCTTTGTAAACATATCTGCTAGATTTTCATTTGTATCATTTCCAGCCATAACTGTCCATCATCCAACACTGATCAAATGAAGTGATACCTCAACTGTATGAGTTTTGTCTTTGAATACAAGGAAGAATTCATTGCAAGATGTATGGCATTCTGGGTGTCTGTAACAAATAATTATTAGCCTATGGTTTTCCCAATTCTTCCATGAAAGATTGTAGCCATATCATCTCTTTGCTTGCCTTTGTTGCAGCTATATACTCTGCCTCTATGGTGGATAAAGAAATGACCTTTTGCAACCTGGTGATCCAACTCACCATTGTCCCACCTACAATTAAGACATAACCTATAGTACTCTACTTGGTATCAATATTCCCTACCAAATCTAAGTCTACATAACCTACTAAATCAGTATTAGAGGGCCCAAAACACAAATTTTTATTGGATGTACCTCTTAAATATCTGAGAAACTATTTTATAGCATTCTAATGCTCCAAATTGGGATTACTCATATACTTGCTTACGACTCCTACAACATGTACAATATCTAGTTTTGTGTATACCATGGAGAACAACAGTTTTCACATCAAGCTATTCTAAATGCAAATCTTTAGCAGCCACAATACTTAAAACAGTAGGAATAAAAGTCATCTTAACAACTGGAGAAAAAATCTCATCAAAATCAGTATCTTTTTTCTATGTAAATCATTTTACAACTAACCTGGATTTAAATATGTTCTTACCTCCATCTTCCTCTTTCATCCTATAAACCTATTTGTTTGGTAAAGCCTTTTTACATGTAGGCAACTTATGTAATTTTGATGTTTGATTTTTTAGCAAGGAGTCCATTTCTTCTTTCATTGCAAGCTCCCACTGAACCTTTGTGTCCACCTACATAACTTCATCTTACCATTCTGATCCACCAACATCTATTAACAAAATAGAATACAAAGAGGGAGAAAACCTTTCAGGAGGACTTATTAACCTTGTTGGCCATCTAACATTCACTAGATTTTGTGTTATTTTTTGTTGCAATTGTGGAGCATGAGGAACCACTAGAACATCACTACTTAAAGTATAATCAAGCACCTCATAATTATTTTCTTTCTTCTCATGTTATTGCAACTGATCTTTGTACAACACATCATTGAATACAACATGCCTGCTTCTCACAATTTTTTTATTTTCAAAATACTAAAGCCTATAACCAAATTCATCAATGCCATATCAAACAAAGGTACATTTTTTTTATTTTGCATCCATCTTGGTTCTATTTTAGAATCTACATGTGCAAATGCTTCACATCCAAATATTTTGAGAAAATAATAACTCATGTTCTTACATGTCCATGCTTCCTCTAGAATAACACAGCTTAAAGGAACTGAAGGACCTCTATTGTTTAAATATACAGCAATGTTGACACCCTCTACCCACATGTTTAAAGGTAGCCCAACACGTAATCTCACGGTCCTTGCATGCTCTATTATTGTCCTATTCATGCGTTCAACCACTATATTTTCTTGTGGAGTCCCTGGAACCATTTTTTGCCTACAAATTCCATTAAAGGAATAATAATCCTCAAATTCTTTACTACAATACTCACCACCATTATCAAATCTAAGACATTTTAATCTTTTACCTGTCTCATTCTCAACCAAGCTTCTCCATTCTTAAATGTTTCAAATACATTAGATTTCTACCTAAGGAAATTAATCCAAACCTTCCTAGTCGCATCATCTATGAATGTAACATAATACCAAGAGCCAACAAGAGAAGATACCTAAGCTGGTCCCCATACATCTGTATGCACAAACTCCAACTTTTCATCTTTCTTTTGCTTCCCATCCTTGAGAAAACTAACTCTCTTTTGTTTTCTATACACAACTTTCACAAAAATTCATAATAATACATTTCAGACCTGATAAAACTTTTTTAGAATGAAGTACCTTCATACCTTTTTCACTCATATGCCCAAGTCTATTATGCCACAGTGTTGTCTCAAAACGTGCAGTAACTATTTCAATCTCTTCATGTGAACCTGCACCAACTGTTCCTAAACTTGTTTGTTTTTTGTCTAAAATAATTAATGTAGAAGGAACAATATGACCTATACAAAGATATAATGTGCGTACTTTCACACCTTTTTCTACTATTAAGGCACCTCTTGAAACCATCTAATTTTTATCACTGAAAGTAACTACAACCTTCATCAGCTAGCTACCCTACTGAAATTAAATTTCTACTCAACCTTGGAACATGTTTTACCTCTTGTACTAGCCAATGATTCCCATTCTGTAACTTAACCCCGATTGTTCTATTTCCTCCAATCTGACAAGGTTTGTTATCTCCCAAATAAACCTGCCTGAAACCCCCTTGGACATAATCAAGAAAATAACTCCTATGGGGTGTAGCATGAAATAAGGTCGTTGAATCTAAAACCCATGAATTATCAACATTATCTAGGGAAAGAATCAAAGCATCATCTTTAGATTTATTACTTACCACATTTTCCTCCTTATTGCCTTCTTGTTTGTCTCCTTTATTCTTTCAAGACGAGCAATCTTTCTTTAGATGACCTGGTTTCCCATAGTACCAGCAATCCTTCTATCCTCTAGATTGGGACCTCTTGTCCTTCAATTTTTCTCATGACTTCCCATGACCTCCAAAACCTTTTCCTCTCTCCTTTGGTTTGCTCCTACTTTCTACATTCAAAACACTACTTGATGTGGACCCTCCTAAACTTTTCTGTTGGATTTTCTATCTAAGGATAACACCAACAAACATCATCAAATTTTAAAGTGTTTGAACCAGACACAAAGTTACTTACAGCCATTACCAATCTATTCCATCTTTCTAGCAAAGAACATAAAACTAAGAGAGCCCTTACCTCTTCATGAAATTTCACTTTTACGAAAGTTAATTGACTGGTAATCATATTAAACTCATTTAAATGATCTATCATAGATCCACCTTCAATCATTTTTAGATTAAACAAATACTTCATGAGAAATACTTTATTTGAGGCTAAAGGTTTTTCATACAATTTAGCCAAAGCTTTCATTAGTTCACTTGTTGTCTTCAGTTCTATTATATTGAATGCCACAGATGGTGCTAGACATAATTGAATGGTTCCTAGTGCCTTTCTGTATAGAAGTTCCCAATAATCATCCATTATTCCTACCAGTTTCTTGTATATTCCCTCCAATAGCCTCCATAAATCCTTCTGATAGAGATAATCCTCCATCTGCATCTTCCATAACTGATAGTTCTGCCCATTGAATTTATCTACCTTCAATTTACCCTTGTCTGTCATTGCTCCTAGTTAATCGTGAGACTCCCACTCAACCATGAGACCTTGTAGATGATAATCAAACATAATCCACTCTAATACCACTTGTTAGGATTAGTCAGTAGAAGATATAAATTAAATACAAATAAAGATTGAATAGAGGAATGAAAATACATAGAAATAATAATAGAGAGAGACAAGTTTTAACGTGGTTCACCCAAACTCAAGCTACATCCACCAACAACGAGTCCAATATTATTATCCAATAAATTAAACTAATCACAACTAGCAATCCATGCAACCTAATACCATTACAAATGCTATAATACATCAATGGAAACCCTAACCCTTAGTTGCATGTATCAAGCCTTATGTCATATACAAAATTGGGTTTTTTTATGTTGGCCAATAGAAAAATAATTTGGGGGGAAATCGCACCAATAAAAGGGATAAATTTAACCTTCGAGTCTGATTAGGCTCTATATAACAATAGGTGTTTGCCCTTGGATTATGTAGATATCCCATTTTTTTGTCAAAGGTGCTTTAATATGGGTCATTTGGCATCTAAATGCCCTTGCTTGAAGGTCTCTCATTCTTCATCTTGGTGGAAGGATGCTTTATAAGAACACCTTATGACAGATGTTATTGATGATGATTCTATCTCAAAAGCTTTTGAGCCTCCTTCTAATGTCAGGAAGGATTCCCTTCCCCCATTATATGGTTGTTCTATTGTTGGCACTATTGTAGGGACCTCCATTGCTGTTGGTGTTGATTCTGGGTTTGCTGTAGGGACCTCCCCTACTATTGTTGTTGTCAGGACTACTAATGGGTGTTGATAACTGAGAGGAGGGGGGGTGAATCAGTTATCCTAATTGTTTCTTCTTTTGAACTTTCTTATTAAGCAAAGCAGCCTTGAATTAAACAAACAAACATTATCATGAAATGAGAAACACATGACACAGTATTTTTGACGTGGAAACCCGGTTAAGGGAGAAAACCACGGGGTGATTAACCCAAAGATTATTCTCTGTTAGAAGAATAAGGAGTTACAAAAATGGCACTTGCCAATTAGGGCTCACTGCCCGAGCACACTGCTCACAAAGAGGCCCACTGCCTACAAGGAGACACACTATCTACAAAGAATGTTATACAATACTTGAACTGATTGGAAGCACCTACATATGCTAGGGTTCAGTTCCGGTTAGGCTCAATACACTGATCTGCTGCACTTCATCTTTCCTCTGTTCTTTATTCTGCTATCTTTTCACATACCGGATCTTTCTTACTACTTCTGCTTTGATCTGTACTTATTCGCATCCACTATCACCCAATCACTCTTTTCACAACTAAATCCATCCTTTATATATATCCGCACAAGTAATTTCATCGCCTTTCTAGTCGGCATCCGGAACAGTCTGGTTTCTTACAAGCTCTGTTCTGTCGGCTGAATCCTTGCTCACCAAGCAATGCGGATCAAGCATATACTTGTAGATATCATTAGTCATGTTGGCCGAACATGATTCATGCCTTCACAACCTTTACAATCAACAGTAACATATCTGGAAAAGATTCTGATGCTCTGTCAGTCAGTTCTTCCTTCTGTTCTCATTGTCTTTCAGGAATCCGGTACTCAGCTATTCATATCTTTTTCTTTGTCCATCACCGGAGGCTAAATCCTTGGAATATACTACTCAAGGTAGTCCTCTTGACTTCCCCAAATCTGCACTGCACCAAGACACTTCCTCTGAGAGGTCCGGACCAATCTGTCAGACCTTGGCACATGCTCTGTTCTTGTTCACCGGATCACAACAGTTCTTCATCTTGACTTTCGGTAGAGGCACACCATGACTTGCGGATATGTGGGATGACCTTTGTTGCCATCAATGACAACAACCATGAATCCATATAGTGTCTCTTGCCAACAATCTCCCCCTTTAGCATTGATGGCAATACTTAGTGAAAAATGACTAAGTGTTTACACTATGCTCCCCCTTTACTGATGCTCTATCTTTATTATACAATTTCCAGAACTCCCCCTTAGTTGGATTCCTCATTTTTCACAGCTCCTCACTCCCTCTTTGACATCAATGGCAAAGGGTAGGTTCCGCACACCAAAATTTTCAAAAATTTTCTATACATAGCCGCATATTTACATACTCACATAAACTAAAGAATGTCTGCAAAAGATGTCTTCAGTTGGATTAGTTCTGTAGCCCAACTTTGCTTCATTCTAACCAAAATTGAAATGTGACCACTCAACAAAAATGCAAAAGCTTCTGCCCTCTTGAGATCTGTCGGATCATTTGTTTGGGCAGTAGTTTGAGCATCACTGATGGCCTCATGCATAGTTTCTAACTTAGGGATTATAATCCTTCTAAGTTCTCCCATCCGGTTAGTGATATTCTTCCTTTCCTTCTCAAAGTTCTTTATTGCATTTGTGATTGCAATAGTTTGACATTCTTGATTTACTATGGAAGAGAGAGGATCAAAACTTTGAGACAAACTTTGTAGTTTGTCCTGTTCTGCTTTTATTTTCTTATCTATTTCTACTATTGCCTTTGACCAGGAGATACAAAATTTGTAAATATCACTGCCATCCTTAAGAGCATTTTCTAAGCTCTTTATTCCAATACTCATATTTCTCCTATCGTTAGAGATTAATCTTAATACTTCTGAAAATCTTTTATCCAAAAATTCCTTCCGGACCTTTTCTTCAGCTGATTTTTCTAGAGAATCAAAATGTGTATCAACACTGCTGACTAAGGTTTTGAGATTACCGGAAGAGGAGGCTGTCGAATCTATCTGCATTGATGGCATAATCTTTACAAGCACTCCGGAAGCAGCCTCTATCAACTCACAGTCTTCCATATGAGACTTTAGGAGTTTTTCATTTGCCTTGGCATTTGCAAATGAAGCTATCTTCATTGTCTGTACCGGAGAGAGAGAGTCAAAGTCGAATGGGCCTTTTAGAAGCTCCGGTTCATCAATCTCTAAAGTTTCTTGGCTTAGAAACTTTTGAACAGTTTGTGCAGTGTCTCTTGCTGGAGACAGATGTTTCTTTTCTTCTACAGTTTTGTCCTTAGGAGTCTTATCTCCTTCCACATTCTTACCACTTACAGTTGTGGTTTTCTCTGTTGGATTCTTCTCTTTCTCTGTATCCTTGGTGCTGTCAACCTCTTTTTCTTTTTCTGCTGCTTCTTTCTCCTGTAATTTTTCTTCTTCTTGGGATCCGGAGACTGTAGGAGAAGCCGGAGATGAGATGTTACCCTGTTCTAGTGGCACTTCTTCCGGAGCAGATGATTCCAAGTCTGCAGCTATTTCTGCACCTGAGTCCTCTGTAATAGGAATATTAAACCTTTTGTATGTATTCCGGAGGATCTCTTCAGTGTCCTTGGCTACTTTGTCTATCTCACCAAGCATACGCTGATTCATCCTTGCAGTCCTTGAATACCATGTTCATGGTTTTGTGATCAATTGAGGGATATAGCTGAATAGCTATCTATTCCCTGATCTCAAGGTCTTTTGCCATGGCATTGTTCTTTCTTATTTCTAATTCCATCTCTAGGCTCTTTGGGATTTCAGAGATAATCTCAATAAAAGCTTTATTGTAGATGTTCAAGTACCTTATTATAGCTTCCTGCAGGATCTTTTGATCTACGTCATTGTAGTCATCATAGAATTCAGCCACCGGTTGAAGGTTCCCATCCACAGTGACTAATTTGACTACACTGTCTAGAGACAGGGTGGGCTTTTCAGAAAATTCTTCTGTCATTTCTTCCTTGTCTCGGCCAGAAGAGGGTTTACCAGATTCTTTCTTTTTCTGTTTCTTTATTTCTTTCACTCCCTCATCTGACTCAGTTTCTTCTTCTTCCTTTTGGCTTTGATAAGCTCTTGAGGCTTTTGTCTTGGATCTCTTACCGAATCCCTGGACTTCCAGTTTTGAGCTTTTGGTTTTGATAGGTGTGGATCCTTTAGATGATCTGGTCCAGGTTGAGGATTCCACCGGAGCACTTTTCTTGCTTTTCTTTTTTGCCTCTTTCTTTTCTTCTTCAGATTTTCTTCTCTTTTCCCAGCTGGCATCAAGTGCCTCTTTTGAGATGCCTAGGCCTTGAGCAATATGCTCTACTTCTTTTCTCACCTTCCTCTTTATCTCAGGTTCCTTGAGTTCTACATGTATCTTTACACTTAGCTCCTCAAAGGTTCCAAACCTTTCTGCCTTTGGATCTTTGGGCTGACTTAGCATGTGTTGAACATGCAGCTCCACTATTTGTTCATCCACTTCATACCCCATGGGCATGATCCATACAGTTCTTGGTTCTACTGCCTCCATTAGACACTGATCTGTTTCTACCATGAAGCATACTGTGTCTTTGTACTTTTCAACAAGGGATTGGGGTATTCTTTCTCTTGCATGCATCATGCTTTGCAAGTTCTTGAAATATCCCCATAGAGCTGTATTTCTTGCTTTAGCATCCCCAAGTCCATGCAAATAGTCTCTGATTTGGATGGCAACCGGTCTGTCATTCTGCCATATCCATCCACTGGATCCGGGAAGCTCATTCATGTAGTAAAAGAAGAGACAAAGGATCAGATTGCCATACTTGAAGGAGTTTTTCTTGTCCTTCTTAATCTTCTACAGATTTTCAAAAAGTTGGTTTACAAGAAGCTCACACAAGTCATAGTCTGCATTCTCCTTTAACATTTGATAAGCTGTGTAGATTGCAGTTCCCAGTACTAAATTTTCCCTACTGGAGTGATAGATTTTGTAACCAATTATCATAGATGCAAATTTGACATCCGGTTCAGTGATGTCATCAACTGTCATAGCTCTCTTGTCAAACTTGGATCCGGTTGCATCACTAACTGTCTGATTTTTGACAGACTTGAGAACAGGTAATCCACCGGATGAGTGCAGACCGGTTACAGCCCTAATTGCATCTTTGGTGATCTTGAAGGGCTTGTTCAACCATAGGAAGTTGTCATGTACTCTACTTAGTACATACCGAACCCATTCATCTTCTTCAAAACAGGGGAAATGAATGCACTGTGCAAAGTGTTTGTCCCAGATAGCTTTGTACTGAGGTTTGATCTCGAAGGAGTCATCTATCAATTGTTTGTGATAGATATCCATCAGTTTTGATTCTCCAAAGTCTTCAAAATTTGCATGGATGTAAACCCTAATGTCTTCCGTATGCAATACACCATGTGGAACACTAGAGAAGGCTCCTAGTGGATCTACCTCCAAGGATTTGTAAGGATGTTTCTTGAATGTGGGACGAGGTCTATCAGAGATCTTAACTATATTCGGAGTAGCCATTTTTCAAAGATTTACAGGGAGATATTGAAAACAAAAAATACCTTATGCGCCTTCGGTTATTGGAATTGATTTCTGTATGTAGTAACTTCTGTAAGTGATCTTCAGTGAACTTGATGAATTTTGTCGCAGAGCTCCGCTTTTCGCTACTTCTTGGGTGTGGAATGATCAAATGATTATTGAGAAGTCCCTTATATCATTTCACAAACCCTAATATCTGTTTGCAATAAATGCTCCACCTATATTATTCTGGTTTGCCTTATCCGGATAGCTTGGAGTATCCTGGATCAGTCCTGATCTATGAACATCATCCAGATCTTTCAATCATGAATAAATCGAGGTGACACATTACAAGAACATCCCAAACGTTCTATCCAGTCCGCAGAGTGAAATAATGTACTTCCGGATCTCTCCGGACCCTTTTGTAGTCCTCTGTCATTTCCGAGCATCTCCCAGAACAGGTCTTACTTGATCGATCACAACTTCTTTACATCTTCATGCGGACCTCTGAAATCTTGTCTGGATCATCTCAGGACTTGTATCTTCAAACCCTTTACTCCGCATCTTGTGTCATATCCAGCATCACTTGATTGGCTGGGGGAATAGGATTTTCTTTGAGTCTCCCCCTGAGCCAGAGCTCACTTTTTAATTTTCGGAAGGAATATCAGCACCAGAATCTGGTGCGGATCCAGTTTCTAAACTTTTCTTTACCCAAATCTTGCTCATCTGATTCCTAACTTCATCTACATTCATCTTTTGTTTACCCTTGTCTTGATTCTGATTATACACCGGACCTCTTTTGTCCTGATTCTTGCTTCTGCAGACTTTAGCATTATGATCAGACCTATTACAGATTTGGCAAATAACATTTCTTTGCATATTTGACTGATAACCTCTTGATCTGCATTGATTAGCCATATGACCTACTCTATTGCATGTAAAGCATCTACCTTTGAATGATTTGTTTACTTGCATATTTCTGCATTCATGAGACTTGTGTCCATGCCTTTTACAGTTAAAGCACTGTCCGGAGAAGGATGGATTAGTTTGATTCATTCTTTTTCTGCACTGATTAGCTTTGTGACCAAAGTGATTGCAGCTGTGGCAATATCCATTGAAAGATGGATATCTTTGAGCATTGGGTTGTCTTACCAGAGGTCTTTCAGGCCTATTCCTTGGATTTTCTGATCCAAAATTCTTTTGACTGGATCCGGAGCTTTCTCCTTTCTCATATCCCAAACCGTACTTATCATCTGTCTTCTTTTGACTTGCAAGAAGTACTTCAAGTTGGGCAGAACTTATCTTGAATTTATCTTTATATTCATTTGCTGTTTGAAGATCTCTTTTGAGAGAGACAATTTGATTCTCAAGTTTTTCTTCATTATCTTTGGCATCTTCAAGATCAGATTCAAGATGTCTGATAATCCTGTCCATCTGGTGGCATTCTTCTGATTTCTCTTTAAGAGATTGTCTTAGATTGTCTTCAGCTTTTCTTTTTTCTTCAATCTCTTGAGTAAACTTTATAGTTCCTGATTCCATTTCATGTCTTAACATAATGACTTCTTTTGATAACTTTTCACATAACTTGGTTTTCTCAGTCAATTCTTCATTAGTATTGCTTTCTTCAGTTTGGCTTACCAATTGTTGGAGCAGCTCCTTTCTCTTTTTCATAGAGAGACTTAATTTGTCTTTTAGTTCTCTCATGAATTCATCAGCCTGTTTGAGTCTTTCCTTTAATTCATTGACTTCAGAATTTGATTGTTCAAGATCCTCAAAGGAAGTCTTGAGTTGCTCCCTTAAACCATATGCATCCATTTGAATTCCCAGATCTTCCTCAAGCTGTTAGGCTCTATTAGGAGGAACCTTGCTCTGATACCAATTGTTGATAACTGAGAGGGGGGGGTGAATTAGTTATGCTAATTGTTTCTTCTTTTGAACTTTCTTATTAAGCAAAGCAGCATTGAATTAAACAAGCAAACATTATCATGAAATGAGAAACACATGACACAGTATTTTTGACATGGAAACCCAGTTAAGGGAGAAAACCACGGGGTGATTAACCCAAAGATTATTCTCTATTAGAAGAATAAGGAGTTACAAAAATGGCACTTGCCAATTAGGGCTCACTGCCCGAGCACACTGCTCACAAAGAGGCCCACTGCCTACAAGGAGACACACTGTCTACAAAGAATGTTATACAATACTTGAACTTATTGGAAGCACCTACATATGCTAGGGTTCAGTTCCAGTTAGGCTCAGTACACTGATCTGCTGCACTTCATCTTTCCTCTGTTCTTTATTCTGCTATCTTTTCACATACCGGATCTTTCTTACTACTTCTGCTTTGATCTGTACTTATTTGCATCCACTATCACCCAATCACTCTTTTCACAACTAAATCCATCCTTTATATATATCCGCACAAGTAATTTCATCGCCTTTCTAGTCGGCATCCGGAACAGTCTGGTTTCTTACAAGCTCTGTTCTGTCGGCTGAATCCTTGCTCACCAAGCAATGCGGATCAAGCATATACTTGTAGATATCATTAGTCATGTTGGCCAAACATGATTCATGCCTTCACAACCTTTACAATCAACAGTAACATATCTGGAAAAGATTCTGATGCTCTGTCAGTCAGTTCTTCCTTCTGTTCTCATTGTCTTTCAGGAATCCGGTACTCAGCTATTCATATCTTTTTCTTTGTCCATCACCGGAGGCTAAATCCTTGGAATATACTACTAAAGGTAGTCCTCTTGACTTCCCCAAATCCGCATTGCACCAAGACACTTCCTCTGAGAGGTCCGGACCAATCTGTCGGACCTTGCCACATGCTCTATTCTTGTTCACCGGACCACAACAGTTCTTCATCCTGACTTCCGGTAGAGGCACACCATGACTTGTGGATATGTGGGATGACCTTTGTTGCCATCAATGACAACAACCATGAATCCATATAGTGTCTCTTGCCAACAATGGGTTCTCCCCTGCTATTACTGAAGTAGTGTCATCTGATTTGCTTAGTTCTTCTACCCCTAGGACTGTAGTAAGGACCTCCCTTATTGTTGCTATTACTGCTAGCACTATTGCATGGATCTCATCTACTAATGTTGTTGTAACTCAAACTATTGTTGTAGATGTGTAGTTTATTGCTAGGGCTGGTGATGTTGTGTCCTCTACCCAAGCTCTACCCCCTTCAAAGGATTTGGTGATAATTTCACCTCCTACATCTTATATTTCTATGGATGGAGATAATGACATTTTTTGGACTGTTGTCGAAAGGAGGAAGCAAGGTCTTCCTAAGCACATTTCTCAGTCCCACACTCGAGCCAAGGGTGTATGACCTGCTAGGTCAAGTTTTGTAATTATTTACTTTGTTGGTCCTTGCAGCCTTGCTATCATTCTTTTTAGTGACAAATATGAATTAGGGTTTTACCTTTTACTATTTTTGAAACCCTAGTTTATGAATTAGGGTTTTATGTTTTATTATTTTTGAAACCCTAGTTTATGAATTACGGTTTTATAGTTTAGTCTTTATGAAATAGCCTAGTTTACTATTTCTAAATTAAAGGTTTATAGTTTATGCACTAGGGTTTACTTGTTTTTTATTTGAAGTTGAATATATACAGCTGATCATTGTAAAAACAACAAAATACTAAGCAAAAAATAATATAAATCAATAGAAATGGACAAGCAACCAACTTGTGGCACTGCGGAATTGATCTAAGGAGGCAAGGATGTTGCGGAGGTTGAAAGTAGTGCCAACAAACATGGGTACCTATTTTTTGGCATCACTTTCCTTGATGTCTTATGGCCTGTAGCTATTAAAATGAAGCTACATGCCTATTTATTTAAAAAAATATACTTTTCAAAAATGGGTACCCATTTCATAACAGGTGCCTGTTTGAAATGGGTACCCATTTCATAACGGGTGCATGTTTGAAATGGGTACCCATTTCATAATGGGTGCTCATTTGAAATTGGTAGTCATTTCATAATGGGTTCCCATTTTTGCTTCAGGTGCCTGATTATAAACAAGTACCTGTTTCATAACGAGTACCCATTTTGGCTCAGGCACCCATTCCAAGTGGCATTTTCCACCTGCGGAAAACTTCTGGGAAATGTATACTCATCTCCTTGCTACGACCCATCCATCTTTCCAACTTCTAAATCATATGTTGCAACAAGTGATAGAAAAAATCTAACGGATGTTATCTTTGTAACAAGGGAGAAACTCTCAGCATAATATATTCCCTTAACCTAGGAATAACCCTTCATGACTAACCTTGCTTTAAATTTCTCAACACTATCATATGAGCCTAACTTCTTGAACACCCATTTTTATCCAATAGCTTTACATCCATCAGGCATAGGCACTAGATCCCAAGTATTGTTTGTCTTCAAGGAAGCCATATCTTCTTCCATGGCCTCTTTCTAGAAATTTACATCACTCATACCCATAGCCTCCCTTATAGTCCTAGGCTCATTAGTGTTAGAATTCAAAGAAAAAACACAACTAAAATCATGTAATGAATAACCAAACCTAGTAGGCTACCACCTTATCCATGTGCACCTTCTCAAAAGTTGAGGTTCATGATCTTGCTATTTTGAACTTTTAAAGATACTAGAACTCTCCTCATAGATGTCCTCAGTTCAAGTTTCTTAGGGGTTGAAGGAAGCTTAACCACATCCTCTTTCTTCTCTTCTTTCTCTGGCTGTAGAATACCAAAAGAAGGATTGATCTCTCTAAAGATTACACTTGTATACATAACTCTCTTAGCCACTGGATCCAAAGAATTGTATCCTTTCACATTGATGAAGATACACTTCACTGCCTTTTTGTCCAACTTAGATATTTTCTCCTTAGGCACATGTGCATATGCCTTGATCAAATACTCTAATGTGTCTTAATGAAGACTTTTACCAGACCACACCTTAATAGGTGTCTTATCAATGAGCACTAATGTAGGAGACCTATTAACTAGATAACAAGTGGTAGCAATAGCTTCCACCCAGAACTTTTGTGCAAGGCTAGCTCTACTTACCATACTCCTATCTATCTCCTTCAATATTTTGTTCATTCTCTTTGCAACTCCATTATGCTAAGGTGTATATGGAGTTGCCTTGTGCCTCTTAATACCATGTTATTTACAAAACTTGTCAAAATCTGCTAAGTAAAACTCACCACTATTTTCAGTCCTCAAATACTTAATCTTTCTATTCTTCTAATTAACTACACAAACATTGAATTCTTTGAATCTACTTGATGTATGAGCATATGGTTCCCTAGTGATCCTACATTGCCCAAAAATATTTTAATTTAATTTTAGTTTTGGTGTGTCCTTTGGCTTTCTTTGGTGTTTTCAAGCATATCTCAACATTAGAAAACTTCAAGACGGCTTAGATTTGCAAAATTACAATTTTTACGAAATCTCTGTGTTAAGACTCCACAAAGCAGTTTTATGAAAACTTTTGTTTCTAAAAATGTATGAAGGCTTGGATAAAATATTTTTATAATTATATTCTTAGATGTTTTTTTATAATGTGGTGAAGGTTTTGCAAACAAATTCTTAAACTTTTTGGGAGAAATTAAAATAAAAACAATTGCCCAACATGTTATGAAAATAATTAATTTTTGAGATTTTTAAAAGCTAGAGTGAAATCCTTTTATGGGAATCTTAAAGAGGTTTTTATGCTCAAATTAGCTAGTTTTTATGCAAAGATATGATCCCAATCAAAAGTTATTAAGAAAAACATTTTTTTTTACTTTTTCGACATCTGAAGTATGTAAAGGCTCTAATAAATGTGATTCTCCTTAAAAATGTGGTGTTGTTGTTCTAGAGACAATAAACTACTTTAAGGAATATGAAAAGATAAACATTGTAGATGAAGTGTTATTTAAAGAAATGTTTCAGTAGATCAGAGGTATATTTCTCTGAGGTATATTTTGGGAAGCGAGAGAGATCTCAATAATTGTGAGGGGTATAGGAAGAAGAGAATTCTTGAATGGGTGTGTGGGAAAGAAAAAATGTTTCTTATAATTTGAGAGTCCATTATGAGGCCAATTTCTGATGTAAATATTTTGCAAATTTTGATTTAATAAAATAGCAATTCTTGTTTGCAATCTATTTTGTGTTTGCAAGTCTATAAATTGGGTGGAGAAAAGGGAGAGCTCTCTACATCAATTGTATCGGAGCTAGAAGACCCTAAGCATGCATAGTATGCACTAGTACCTATAGTAGCGAATAGGAAGTGGTTGTGAAAACCTCAAAAGAATTGTTGTAGGTAAGAGAGAAGCCCTAAGTAGTTGAGAGCTGAGGATCTATGAATAAATTTATCTTTACAGATTGCAAAGTGTGTGATGTGAGTTGTAAAATATTGCAGTAGTAGAAAGGGTGAGGATGTTTGTGAGGAAGCCCATAATATGGAAAGGATGGAGACAATATCAAATGAGGAAGATTTTGGTGACAATGACTAATATAAATGTGTGATTGAGTAGATTGGAAGATATGCAACATGAAGAGAGACATGCCATAAGGAAGAAATGAAGAGGATGAAAAATAGAAGAACAAAATTGGAGTAGTGGAAGAGGTTGCAACTAAGGAAAAGAATGAAGATGCAATTATAAAATTGGGAGATGCAGTGATAGAGTAAAATGATGTTACAATGAATGAAAAAGGTGAAGAAGATTTATTATCACAAACTTTGGTAGTAGAAGAAGAGTGGCTAGAAAAGATTTTTTATGGAAGTAAGAAGACAAGCATCACAACGAAGAAAGAAGAAACAAATGATGCAGCCAATGGTGATGAAGGGAAATTTGTAACAATGAATGAAGATGTAACATTATTTGCATGTTGTGATGATGCTTTTTTATTTTAAGTTGAGATGGTAAAGGTTGAAGAGTATGGAAAAGAGCACATGGAGATCTCTAATTTCCATAGAGTTCTAGATGTAGATTGGTATAAGGGTACTACAGGTACTAATGAGGAATTTTAGTGGAGGTGGCTGGTTGGTGTTGGGTCAAATCCCACAAAGGAGGAGAGGAGTGGATAGAGTCTTTGGAGGAGGAGGATAGTTCATCAAAGATACAAATCTATGAGAGGAAAGAAGAATGGTGAGCATAATTGTTGGAGGAGGATGGTGAATGTTCCAACCAAATGCTTGAAGATGAGGAGAAAGAAATAATATTTTTTTCACCTATCATTGTGATACAATCTTCTATGAATTATTAACAATATGGAAGAATGTTTCTGCCATTCCTCCCCACCTTTGTGAGCCCATGATCACAAACTTCTTACTCGACATGTCTACGGCAGGAGCATTCGGGTCCATAGGCGATCCTGCATTGCCAAAAAATATTTTAGTCTGATTTAGGTTTTAGTGTGTATTTTCAATTTATTTTGTGTTTTTATATTTCTCGACATCAAGAAACTTCAAGTCAGCTCAGATTTGTAAATTTTCAATTTTCGCCGAATCTCTATTTTAAGGTTGCGTAGGGTAGTTTTACAGAAACAACTATTTCTAGAAATCTATGAAGGCTGGGATAAAATCATCCTTTAAGTATATTTCTAGGTATATTTTGCATTATTTTATGAAGGTTTCATAGCCAATTTCTCAACCATTTGGGATAATTTAAATTAAAAAAATCCCACTAGGCTACAGGAAAAATTAATATTTGAGATTTTTAAAAGCTAGAAAGAAATCCTTTTATGGGAAGTTTCAAGAGGTTCCTATTCTCAAATTGGCTATTTTTCATAAAAATATATGATCCCAATGAAAAGTTATTAAAAGAATATTTTTTGTGCTTCTTTAGCATCCAAAAGTATCTAAAGGCTCTTAAAAACATGATTCTCTTCTTAAAAATGGTGTTTCTATTTTAGAGGAAAGAAATTATTTTGAGGAATATGAAAAGGAAAACATTGAATATGAAGTTTTATTTAAAGATATATTTTAGTAGATCAGAGGCAGATTTTGGGGAGTGAGAGATCTCAGCCTATGTTAGGGGCTTAGGAAGAAGATAATTGCTAAGTGGGTGTGTGGGAAAGAAAAGAAGTTTCCCATAATTTGAGAGGCCATTGTGAGGCCAATTTGTGATGTAAATATGTTGCATATTTTGATTGAATAAAAGATAAATTCTTGTTTGCAATTTATTTTGTCTTTGCAAGTTTGTGAATTGGGTGGACAAGAGGGAGACCTCTTTGCATTACTACTAAAGACTTCATATTTGCTTCTAAGGAAATACACCTATGTCCTTTGGCTGTTATCATCAATGAATGAAACAAAGTAAATAGATTTTAAAATGGAAGGAACATTAATTGGACCAAACACATCAGAATGAATCAAGTCCACCACCTTAGAAGATTTGTGAGAACTATAATAAAACTAAACATGGTTTTGCTTTCCATAAATGTAATGTTTGCAAAAATCAAACTTAGTGTTACATTCATTCATACCATCAACAAGATTTTTTTTTTAGGCTCCTCAAACCCTTTTCACCAATGTGACCAAGCCTTTGGTGCCATAATATTGTCTTCTCTGCTGGAGGTTTCATCTCCATAGAATGAGAACCCTAAGGTACCTAGAAATCATGACCATCAGAAGTAGATGCAACAATCCTCTTCATTGTTGGTTCCAATGGTGAGGATGAAAACTCTGAATTTATATTATTTGAAACAAAGGCCCTATTGCAAGAAACTATGCATGCATCAAGCTAAAACAAAGTTCCAATCTGAATGCCCTTAGCTAGCTATTAGAAAGATAGGTTTCATTGTACCAAAAGATCGACCTTAGATCAACCTATTAATGCTCAATACAACCACCAGAGTTAATGAATCCATAGGAGGTGGTTAAGCCTTGTCATGAACCTAATCACTATGCTACACAACACAAGGAGACCAAGGGTACATACCTTGCAACAATCCCCCAAGCCCAAGTGATGGGTTCTAACCTATGACCCAAGCTCTGATACCAATTGTTAGAAAGACAGTTGCAATTGCACCAAAAGGTCAATCTTAGATGGACCTATTAATTCTCGATACAACTGTTAGAGTTAACAAATCCATAGGAGGTAGTTAAGCCTTGTCACAAACCCAAGTGTTTCTCTACACAAGTCAAGGAGAACAAGGATGCACACCTTACAACACTGGCACCATAGTTCTCTTGTCATCTTGCTTCCTCCATTCAAGAAAACAACCTGCACACCCACATCATTCAACCTACTTATAGATAATAGGTTCCATACAAAACTAAGGATATGTAGAACACTGTTGATCCCATTTACTTGTCCATTAGGGAATTGAATCAAGACTCTTGGATGGCCAATAGTCTTCAAGCATGAATCATCACCCAAGTACACCTTTCCATCGTCATATTCTTCATACTTAGAAAACCAACCCCAATGAGAGGTCACGTGATAAGATACATCAGAGTCAATAAGCCACACATTCTTAGATGCATGGGTTACAAAGACAACACAAAATGCTTCTCCATCATCTTGAGACAATTTATCAAAATCTGAATCATAGTTCTTCTTTTTCATCTTCTTCTCCTTGCACTCATTGTTTAAGTGACTAGGTTTACCATAGTTCCAACACATGCCATTGGACTTTCCATGATACTTGGATCTCTCACAATATTTAGATCTTCCTTTTTCTTCCTTCTTACCATTTTTCTTTCCCTTCTCTTTAGATCCACCATGAACTGCAAGAGCCTCCTTAGCCAATAAATAAGACTTTCTCTGCATCTCTTTGGACAATAATGAAGAAATTACTTCATCCATCTTGAAGGTGGTAGTGGTACTCCCAATGGCCATAACAAGGTGGTCAGATGAATATGGTAAGGAACATAATAATGTCATACTTCAGCTTCTTTCTCCATCTTCACACCAACAAAGGTCAACTAGGCAACAAGCATATTGAATGTATTCAGGTGATCAATGATAGATCCTCCTATTATGTCATAAATTGTGCTCTTGCTTAGGATATAAGAAATTCACTAAGTTTAGCTTTTACCTTTTAGAGTCTATTAACCATTTCAGCATTAGACCAGTCTAAACCCTGACTGATGTGTATCCTATCGAAGAAATGTTGCATTATGTAGTAATTACCAATAAAACCCAGAAAGAAAATGTGGATTCCAGACATTTAGAGTACCCTTACGCATAATAGAAAGTAAAATTTGGGGGTTGGACTTGCATGATGGTGCCCTAGTCATGTCCTAATTCACAGGATTCCAAATTTCACTTTGGTGTCAGCTTATGTCATGTGCTTTGGGATTCCAAATTCAAAACTTCTTTCCCCCGTGATGTCAATCTTTTATTTCAATTTATCTCATTTCTAAAGTTGGGTATTCAAAGAGAACCCAAAATTATTTTATCACACATAACTATTATGCAAGATTAGTATGCCAAAATTCTACTACAAGTGTTATTGGAGGTTCGCAAAGTGTTGAATCTCATTGAAGAATTGAACCTTTGTTATCTTGGATATGTGTTGTGAAGATTACGAATCAAGATCTTAAATCTATATTTCTCTTCCTAGGGTTTGTGAAGCCTTTTATATGATTAGGAGAAGGGTTGAAGCCTTCAACTTGAGTTATAGAATCCTCCATGGTTATGGTTGCCTCTCCTTCTTGTTCTACAAGTCTTCATTGATGTCATCTCCTTGAGGTGAAGTTGAACTATTTCCTTTATTGAAACATTGTGTCGATCTATTCCTTGATGCTTGAGTCATTTAGGATCTTTCACACACATCTAAATACTTTTGCATTGGCTATTGTTGAGGTATAAATACCAAATATAGGGCTTGACGAAGGAAAACTCCTATATAAAAATAACATACCTTCTCCTTTTGTCTATGTAGGTCATATTCAGAAAAATCCAATGGAGGGGAGTGATGTACAAATAGGTATTAGTCACAATTGCCACAAAAGTTATAGATTCATCTTTGAAAGACTAAAAAGATGATTTCACAGTTGCCCAAGTCTTTTAGGATATAGAATCCTCAACAGGGACTCAAACACCTGGTTTACATAGTTTTGTGACAGGAGAACTTGCAAGACATTTTTAGGAGTGCCCAAGTCTTCCTAGCCTTCAAAACTCAGGAGCACAAGCTTTGATATCTCTTTTCTATAATTTTGTACTCATTCAGCTATATTCTACTTTTGGAATATATCTATATGAGAAAGTTGTATAACTAGGTTTTCCCTTGTTTATAGCTAGTTAGGGATTGTAAAACTCTAGGTCAAATATATTTTGATATACAACAAAAGATTAATAGGATGCCTGTAGCTCAACAATCTCATAGAGGTTGAGCTTGGTTCATATTTTGAATGTAGTGTATGAAAAGGGAGGTTTGACCTAGTTAAGCATGTTAATCACCCTTCTCCCTTTTCACACTAAACATTTTGGTGAACCTATGTTAAAAGAATTTACATCCTTAAAAATTAGATCTAATTACATTTATTGTTCAAAATCATATTTAGATTGCAAATTCTCTCTCATGAAAAGTATATGGATTGCATTTTAAGTGATATATTTATCTTCACATTGAAAGAACATAAATTGAAATTTTGTTATTACTTGCATAGTGATATCTAGTTTGATTCTTCCAAAGTATAGGATTTCTTATTTCACATTAAGTCTTTGATAAATTAGATTATGTTGAAATCTTGGATTTCTTTTAACAAGACTTTAATGCATACGATGAGTTGTTTTGTTGTGGTGACTTCAATATGTTAGATGAAGCCTTTGATGACTTTATCTCTATTGAATATTCCACTATGACTCCTAAACCATCATTCCTTCAAAGATTAGTAAATGCAATTTATGTTCCAAGAGGTTTCTCAATATGATTCAAACACAAACACAAATAGAACCAGTGCATATTGTAAGAGGTTTTCTGACTTCTTCATCACCTCTTGGTTGCATCTATAAATATGCTAAACAAATAACAACTTAGAATCAACTATATCAAGATGGATCACAACACTCCAATCACAATGTGGTTTCTCATATACAATACACAAAATAATAAGCAAATTAAACAATAAATCAAACATTCTATTATTTTTACCAATTTCTTAACCTATGCTTCGTGAACCACATCATCTAATGCATAAAGTTGGTCAAGATTATGATCTTGTTGAATAGCTCCATGCTACTCCCACTAAGATCTCTCTGGGAACTCATACAAACATCACCTACATACCACATAATGCACCAAGAAGATTTACAAAAGGTGATTGTACTACCTGTCGTTAAGCCTAATGATGTAGCAACTCTGTTAGATTGTATGCATGTGACAAAAACAAATATTGTTTCTCAACAACATAAGTTACCATCAATGGAACTTCAGAATTATTGTTGCAAATTGGGTGGGGCTCCTTGAAGGTTTATTTGACCTTGACATGTGGTCACAACATAGTCAGATGTTTTTGGTATAATGATGATGGTGGAAATTTGAGAATGGTATTCTTCAATACGACCTACAAGGGAGTCATAGGAAGTAGAGGCATTGACATTATTTTTTCTTATTTGAGCCATTATTTTTATTATTAGTTTGACCACAGGATAGAAAGGCATCTTTATATATACCCTAATCTGCATTGGTTATCTTTTGAGGGTGTCCTTTGATCATAATATCTCCTTGGTCTATGAGGTCTTTGATGCAATTTTTGAGTTGGATATATTTTAATGTTATATGTCCATTTACCCTATGATACTCAGAATATTCATTCTCATTGAACTGTGAAGGTTTAACTTGATTTTCATCATGTTGTCATACAGTTAGTAGCTTTATGAGATTTTATTGCACCAATTTTCATATGGAGGATTTAGTTTGTTCACCTAAGGGAGTGAATCTTTGTATAGGTGTAGATGTTTGTTTAGATGTTCCCTTAGGTATGGTAATTGTTATCACATGAAATTGCACCCTTATTGAAGCCTATTCAAGCATTTCAATAACACAATGGGAATGATCTCTAGGTGTGGGACATTGTAAATGAGATCAAACCTCTAGATAAGGACTGTTCCTCTTTCTGAAGTTAAGGTTCACAGTAGTTGACTAAACCTATGCTAATGATCAATAGGGAAAAGGGAGAGAAGGAACTAAAAATAAAAGGGAGTCGATAGAACAAGATTTAGTATGTTTGGCTAGAACTGACATAACACAACAATGACCTCAAATACTAAAAGAAACTTATACAAACTTATAGCTTTAGTAGAGGTTCAAATTAGAAATCTACAACTATAGGAGGGATCATTTTATTCATAGAATAATCATATAGGTTTTAAGTAAACATAGAGAAAAAGCATAAGAGAGGGAAAATATCAGTGATAGTATTGATCATGAAGGCTAAATAGTCACTACAAAGGGAAGACAACTTGTTATAGAAGAGTAGACACGAAATAACCATCTACATTCATTGGTGAACAATTAACTAGAGACAAGAAAGGCTCAGAAAATGAGCACAATGTATCACATCTAGTTGATTCTATAGGTGTGTTACATGGTCTAAAAATAAGAAATAATCTTCCTAGAATAACCACACATAAGAATAAATAATATAATTACATCTTTTTTACATGCATATATATTTTTACAAGTCACACTATAGCAGCCATGGATGTGGAATGAGAAGTTAACAGGGAAGGGGTAGCACCCATTCTATAATAAGTCCATTCTATGTCCTTGGTGCCCACATGGCTCTACCCATGAAATCCACTAAAATAGGAGGTCTGCCGTGCCATGAGTACAAGAAATTCAATGCAAAGGGACTACAATAGCATGGGGAAGTGAGGAATTTATTTTCTACAAGAAATCATGCTCTAAAGAAGCATTAATGGTGACCAGTAGGATCATTTAGTAGTCCCATCATGTTTTGAATAGTAGAAAATTCCCTTGGAAGGTAAAAAGGTTAAGCTTTGACATATCAGACTTCCTTTGAGTAGTCTTCCACCGATCTAGCTTTGGAAAGGTGAAGGAGGAAACCCCAGCCTCCAATGTCTAAGAAAAGGGAAATTTTTAGGCTTTGGTGGTTAGGCCTTCACCACTACATTATTCTATTCAAGGAAGAAGAGCCTCACCTTTCCCTCTACAAAACTTAGTCAATTTTATGAAATCAACAAAGATCAGGCCTTGGTCCTTCAGTCTTATGCCTTCTTAGACGAGGAAGAGAGAAAGTCTAAGCCCTACAAGTTTAAAATTTTAGCCACCTTACAAAGGTTCAATAGAGTTTAGGGTTCGGGCCTTCAACCTTCCTCCTTCCAATGAAAGGAAGAGGGAATAAGAAAAAAACAAAGACTGACTCCCTAAAACACTTAGGAATATTTGAAGAAAAAGAAGTAGAACTCAGACCTCAAGTGTTCCTCCTTACTCCTTTTGTGAAGAAGACGGAAGGCGAGAAGCCTGAAATTTGACCTCTGACATATATAGAGATTTTACTTGTTAGTCTTTGGCAAGCAAACCTCCATCCTTTGACCTTCCAAAAGAGAATGTGGAAGATAGAACCTCCAAACTTTGAAGCCTTAAACACTTAGAATTTATTTTGTAAATGGACAAAATGAAGTTTGGTGCTGATTAGGATGACAGGACAAAGGGGAGAACTCTGAACTCTGAAACTCTGAAAAGTTAAAAAAAAAAGGAAAACTTAGGATTTTTGGTACTTAGTGATTTTGGGTGGTTTTCTCTTGCATTTGAAAGGGTGGGAATACTAGGATCTCATGGACCTTTAAGCTATTTGGCTAAAAAGAAAAATAGGATGACCACCCAAAAATCTGTCTCCATGCTTTAACAGGAGTCACCACCCCACAAACCATGTGGGTCAAGGGTTACTTCAAGAAGCTCCCTCTTACAATACGCATTGATTCTAGTAGCACTCATAACTTCATTGATGCTTGGATCACCAAACAGGCTGATTATTTTGACCATTCTTGCTCCAGCTTTGAAGTCATGATTGCTAATGGGGGCACATTACCTTGCAAAGGGAAGTGTCGCAATGTGCATACCTCTATTAGAGATTCTAACCTGCACTTTGACATGTTTGCCTTGCCCTTAGGTAGATGTGATGTGGCTTTGGGTGCTCAATGGTTACGCACACTTGGACCCATCTTATGGGATTTTGCTAAACTTTGGATGCAGTTTCCAGACAATGGGCAAAAACACACATTGAAGGGCTTACAACCAGGGTCTCTCAGCATCATCAGTTCACATTGCATGGAAAAGATCCTTAAGAAGAATTCACATGGTGTCATCGCTCAGCTCCATTCCATTTAGATGCAACCATCAGTGGTCTCCACTACTCCTTCAGACCTACAACAAATTTTGGATAGATATGCATGTGTCTTTGCCGAACCAGTGGGATTGCCACCTTCACAACTAGAGGACCATCGTATTTAGCTCATTTCTAGTAGCATTCCTCACAACATCAGGCCCTACTGCTACCCATTTCACCAAAAGACAGAGATTGAGATGCTCATTTGGGACTTACTAAAGCAGGGTATTATTCGCCCTAGTACCAGTTCCTTTTCTTCACCAGTTCTTCTTGTCTAGAAAAAAGATGGGTCATGGCACCTCTACATTGACTTCTAAGCACTTAATCACATCACAATCAAGGATAATTTTCCAATTCTTGTTGTTGATGAGCTTCATGGCACTCATTTTTCTCCAAGTTGGATCTTCATTCTGGGTATCACTAAATTCGGGTTCATGAGGATGATATCCCTAAAACAACTTTCCTCACACATGATGGCCACTATGAGTTTTTGGTCATGCCCTTTGGCCTCACTAATGCTCCTTCCACATTCCAAGCATTGATGAATAAAATATTCCGGCCCTACTTGTGGAAATTCATTCTAGTCTTCTTTGATGATAACCTCATTTATACTAAAACATGGGCTGAGCATCTCTAGCATCTGGATCTTGTACTGCAACTTCTCTCTGATCATCATCTCTGTGCAAAATAGTCTAAATGTGTTTTTGGGCAAGAGGAAGTGGAGTATCTTAGGCATATTGTTTCATCCCAAGGGGTTCGAGTAGATCTTGCCAAAATAGATGCCACAAAAAATTGGCTGCATCCTCAGACACTCAAGAGTCTTCATGGTTTTTTGGGATTGACTGACTACTACTGCAAGTTTGTTCAAGGATTATGGGAAGATTGCAGCTCCATTAACAACTGTGTTGAAAAAGGATGCTTTTACATGGACACATGCTACTCAGTGTGCATTTGGAAACTGAAACAAGCTATGTGTACTACACCTATTCTAGCTACGCCAGATTTTTCCAAGACCTTCACTATTGAGAGTGATGCTTGCGGCAATGGACTTGGTGCTGTTCTCCTTGAAGATGAACATCCCATTGCATTCACCAACAAACCCCTTTTAGGTAAGAATTTATTACTCTCTACATATGAGAAGGAAATGATGGCTATTTTGCATGCAATACAAAAGTGGTGGCCATACCTATTAGGGAATCATTTCTACATCAAGACTGACCACCAGAATCTAAAATATTTCCTAGAACAATAGGTCTCCTCCCCAGTACAATAGAAATGGGTTAGTAAACTCATGGGTTATGACTATAAGAACACTTACAAGAAGGGTAAGGACAATATTGTGGTGGATGCTCTTTCTCACACATTTGATGACCAAGCTTCTCTTTCAACTATTTCTATGCCTATTCCAAATTGGTTGGAATCTGTCTAGCAGGGCTATGCCAATGACTCTTCATTATCTCAAATCATCCAACAGTTGGCCAATAACCCTTCTGCTATACCACATTACTCTTGGGATGGTGCTTCTCTGAGATACAAGGGTCGTCTGGTGCTCCCCTAGAGCACAAATCTTCTATAGGCTATCTTCTATGAACTCCATGCTTCTCCATCGGTAGGGCACTCTGGGTTCCTCAAACCTTATGAGTGGGCACGGTGTAACTTATTTTGGAAGGGAATGAAAAGGGCAATTCAATAGATGGTGGCTGAATGTGATACCTACCAGTGCAACAAGGGTGAAATGACACTCCTTCTTGAATTGTTCAAATCCTTGCCCATCCCTACATGGATTTGGATAGATATTTCTATAGATTTCATTGAGGGGCTCCCGAAATCTGGAGGGAAGACAGTGATCTTGGTTGTGGTTGATCACCTCTCCAAATATAGTCATTTTTGTGCCCTCAGCCATCCCTATACCACCTCCTCAGTCACACAGATTTTCATGGACCAGATCTTCTGTCTTCATAGAATCCCTTCTTCCATTGTCTCAGATCGTGATGCAAATTTTAGTAGTCATTTTTGGATAGAACTATTTCACCACACTGGCACTAAACTGAATATGAGTTTTACGGTATCATCCACAAACAAATGTTTAGAAACTTATCTTCATTGTATCACCTCCGAACAATAGGATCAGTGGGCAAAGTGGCTCCCTCTTGCTGAATGGTGGTACAATACCTCCTACCACAGTACATCTAAAATGACTCCATATGAAGTAGTCTATCGTCAGGTACTACCAGTACTCCTTCCATACACCCCCAACAGTTCTCCAATTTAGGTAGTTCACACGGTTCTCTAAACTTGAGATCAGATTCTTCACATTTTGTAGGACAATCTTCACATGGCAAGAAATTGAATGAAACAACAAGTCGATCAGCACAATTCTGAGTGCACTTTTCAAGTAGGTAATATGGTTTTTTTTCATCTATAGCCATACAAGAAATCCTCCCTGAAACTCAAAGGGCATCATAAGCTAGCTCCAAAGTACTATGGTCCATATAAGGTTCTTTAGAAGATTGGGTCAGTTGCTTATAAATTGGAGCTTCCTCCTTCCCGTGTTCATCCAGTATTTCATGTCTCTTGTCTAAAGAAATTTCTTGGCACTAACATCAAAGCATAGACTATTTTAGTAGAACCAAATAACAAAGGATCCATCATTTTGGAGCAAGAGGTAATCCTTGATAGATGCACTCATCATCTTTGCTCTCGATCCATCATAGAGGTACTAATTCAGTGGCATAGAATGCAACTAGAGGATGCTACATGGGAACCATTCTTTCAGATTCAGCAACAATTTCCACATCTTAAGCTTTGAGGAAAAATATTTTCTAAGAGGGAGGGGATGTTGGGAACCTACGTTTAACCCTTATCTTTACTTTATTAGTATATTGTTGTTGGATGTATATGCTTTGTAAGTCATCCCGTGAGTATATTGTATTATCCCACATTCATGGGAATAATAGTTGTTTAGATTAGACTTAGTATATAAGTACGTGTTGAGGCCAATGAAGGCATCCATGAGTTTATTGTATTGAGCTTGCTCAAAGGAGGTTTCCCCCTCAAAGTGGCATGTGATCAATAAACTCCTTATGTGTTATACTATTTCTGTTATTTGGTGCATTTTTTATTATATTGTTGCAGGAGGTTCCTCCCACATCTATATTGCCAAAGTTGGACATTTCTCTTGAACCTACCTTAGTTTTTTAGTTGCAGGTCAAACGCTAAGGGATGGGATGCCAAGCCTTTCCCAAGCCTCAAAATTTGAAAAATGTGTTACACGCATTATAAAATGCATATGCGTTATTAAAATTAAATGCATATGCATTATAGAATGCATAGGCATTATGTATTTTGTCGTTTGAATACCTTTAATAAATGCATATGTGTTATAAAATGTGTACGCATTATAATGCAGATGCATTTTATAATGTGTATGCATTTCTTGTTATATAATGCATATGCATTTTATAACGTGTATGCATTTTAGGCTCAGGGACCTGTAGCTAAGTGCATATAAATTTTTTCAACAACGCATACACATTTCTTGCAAGATTTTTTTTGGATGAAACTTCCCCTCTTCATGGACCCAACTTCTTGGGTTTCCCTAGTTAGTGATAGAAAAAATTTGTTGATAGTAAAGAAAATTGCAGAGGAGGGAAATGTACAAGAGTTGGATGTTTTGCCTTGACTAGAGGATTAGTTGATAAGGCAAAAGGGAGATGAGAAGGAAGACTAAGTGGTGAAAGAAAAAAAGGGAGGAATTTTCCAAGGTTCATGGAAAGGTAAGAGCCCTATCAAAGAAATTGATTGTTTGTGAACTTGAGAATTTGCTGACTAAGTTAGTTGCGAACCATGTTTGTTGATAGAGGTAAAAAATGAAGATGATCAGACATAATTTTTAATT
Source organism: Cunninghamia lanceolata (assembly GCA_027924645.1). Classification (NCBI taxonomy): domain Eukaryota; kingdom Viridiplantae; phylum Streptophyta; class Pinopsida; order Cupressales; family Cupressaceae; genus Cunninghamia; species Cunninghamia lanceolata. The sequence goes on from BSBN01000413.1 coordinate 2,083,504, forward strand.
ATTTTCATATGGCTAAATTCAAGGTGGGCCTAGAAGTGAAATTTGCACTAGAATTGTGGGATGAAACTTGCAAGTTTGTACTCAGAATTTGTGTTGTAGGCCAAGGTTATGCAGGTGGTTGACAAAGTGAAAATTTTCAATGCACCGGTACACAAATGAAAGAAAAAACAGATGAAATAGATTTTCAAGTACCAGAACATAAATTCATCCTTCACTCTTTAATTCTCCAGGTACCAAAAGAGTGTGGGCAATCTTCTTATACCTTTTTTAGAGTTGTCAGGGGATGGGCTTTCCTCCCAATCTTATAGATTTTGTGACAGGGCCATGGGCTAGTTTTAATAAGGTATGGGTGTACTCGATGACTGAATGCAATGATTTGAAGTGTGTAGTGAGCTAAATTTCTATATATGCATATGTTGTAGATGCATTATGTGTTGTTCAAATAGGCATTTACTTTCTCTCAATTAGTTTAGAGATCCAGAGGAAGGAAATAAAAGATCATTTTGTAGTTTTTTTTCTTTAGGCAACAACTGATGTTAAATATTCTGTCATCTTTGTATTGCATGATTATTTTTCTCCACCACCATAGGTGTTCTTCTTAGGAAACCTTAATCATATTTATAGTTTTCCCTTCCCACATTTAGTGGTAAAAATGTTAACTCTAATTTGAATGAATGTGATAGTTCCTAATTCATTTCTAGGCTCTATGAATGACCATTTCAGTATTACATAAGGAAGAAAATTGTGTGGTGTTGAATTATTAAGTATTCTCAATGATATGATATTGATTTTCATGCATTTAAATTTTAAATAGGCAACCATACATTTCCCTATAGTTGTGTTCTTTTGGTGAACTTAAGACTCTGCAGCCCCAAAGATAGGCACCAATCTGAGAAACTTGTGATCACCCAAGCTTTCAAAACAAACTAATATATTTATATTTAAACATAGTAGTAAAATTCCATATGCATCATAATTCTATAGGATAAATTTCATCAATTATATGGGTGTTTTATAACAACTAGTTGCTCTTGGTTTAGCGACAAATTTGCGGCCAAGAAGGTGATTTTGATTTGGTTGTTTAGTTATTTTGATTTGTTCATCTAATTTGAACCCAATATATTTTAAGGTATACCCCTTGGAATATCCCTCCAAAGTCTAAGTTGAGATCAAAGTGTAGAGGAGTCTACCCACTCCTTTTTGTTGGCTAAAATCACCCTAAACATGTTGACAAATCTCTTTCAAATCACCCTGATGACATCCCTAGACTAGGTGATTTAGTAATGTTTTATAATTTTGGGTTTTACATATTTTGGGACCCAAAAGAATCAATGTAAAACACATTCAAAACCTTAAAGCTACCACATATTCATTCCCACAACCCACAAATAACAACATTATTGTTATCCTATTTTTCTTTTTAGCCAAATAGCATAAAGGTCCATGAGATCTTAGTATTCCCACCCTTTGAAATGTAAGAGAAAACCACCCAAAATGGCTATGTCCCAAAAATCCTAAGTTTTTTTTTAACTTTTCATTGTTTCGCAGTTCGAAGTTCTCCCCTTCATCCTACCATCCTAATTAGTAGTAAACTTGATTTTGTGCATTTACAAAATAAATTCTAAGTGTTAAAGGCTTCGAAGGTTGGAGGTTCTATCTTCCACATTCTCTTCAAGATGGTCAAAGGATGGAGGTCTATTTTCTGAAGACTGACAAGTAAAATCTCTATATATGTCAGAGGTCAGATTTTGGGCTTCTTGCCTTCCATCTTCCTCACAAAAGGCATAAGGAGGAAGGCTCAAGGTCTGATTTCTTCTTATTTTCCTTCAAATATTCCTAAGTGTTTTAGGGAGTTAGACTTTGTTATTTTCTTCTTCCCTCTTCCTTTCATTGGAAGGAGGAAGGCTGAAGGTGCAAGCGCTAAACTCTGTCAAACCTTTGTAAAGTGGCTAAGTCTTCAAACTTGTAGGGCTTATATTTTCTCTCTTCCTCCTCCTCTGGGAGGGTATAAGACTGAAGGCCTGAGGCCTAATATTTGTTGATCTCATAAAATTGACTAAGTATTGCAGACGCAGAGGTCGGGTTCTTCTTCCTTGAATAGAATAACGTAGTGGTGAAGGCCTGACCCCTGAAGCCTGATGATTTCCCTTTTCTTAAACTTTGGAGGTTGGGGTTTCGTCCTTCACCTTTCCAAAGCTCAATCGATGGAAGACCACTCAAAGGAAGTCTGAAATGTCATAGCCTGACCTTTTTCCCTTCCAAGGGCATTTTCTACTATCAAACATGATGGGACTACTCAGTGACCCTCTTGGTCACCATTAATTCTTTTTAAGAGCATAGTTTCTCGTAGAAAATAGATTCCTCACTTCCCCATGCTATTGTTGTCCCTTTGCATTAAATTTCTTGTACTCATGGCACGGGTGAACCTCCTATTTTAGTGGATTTCATAGGTAGAGCCATGTGGGCACCAAGGACATAGAATGAATTTATTATAGAATGGGTGTTGCCCCTTCCTTGTTAACTTCTTATTCCACATCCATGGCTTCTACAATGGGATTTGTAAAAATATATATGGATGTAAAAAAGATGTAATTATGTTAGTTATTCTTATGTGTTATTATTCTAGGTAGATTATTTGTTATTTTTAGACCTTGTAACACACCTATAGAATCACTAGATGTAATACATTGTGCTCATTTTCTGAGCCTTTGTTGTCTCTAGTTGATTGTTCACCAATGGATGTAGATGGTTATTTTGTGTCAGCTCTTCTATAACAAGTTATCTTCCCTTAGTAATGATTATTTAGCCTTCAAGATCAATACAATCACTGATATTTTCCCTCTCTTATGCTTTTTCTTCATGTTTACTTAAAACCTGTAAGCTTATTCTATGAATAAAATGATCCCTCCTATAGTTGTAGATTTCTAATTCAAACCTTTGCTAAAGCTATAAGTCTATGTAAGTTTCTTTTAGTATTTGAGGTCATTGTTGTGTTATATCAGTTCTAGCTAAACATACTGAATCTTGGTGCATCGCCTCCCTTTTCCTTGTTGATCATTAGCATAGGTTTAGTTAGCTACTCTAAACCTTAAGTTCAGAAAGAGGAACCATCTTTCTCTAGAGGTATGATCTCATTTGTAAGGTCCCACACCTGGAGATTAGTCCCATTGTGGTATTAAAATGCTTGAATAGGCTTCAAGTACAGTACAATTTCATGTGATAACAATTATCATCCCTAAGTGAACATCTAAACAAACATCTACACTTAGACAAAGATTCACTCCCTTAGGTGAACCCACTGAATCCTTCTTATGCAAATTGGTGCAATCAAATCTCATAAATTTACCAACTTTACGACAACATAGTAAAAATCAAGTTAAACCTTCATGGTGCAATGAGAACAAACATTCTGAGTATCATAGGGTAAATGGACATAAAACATCAAAATATATCCAGCTCAAAAATAGCATCAAAGACCTCATAGACCAAGGAGAGATTATGATAAAAGGACAGCCTCAAAAGACAACCAATGCAGATTAAGTTATATATCAAGATGCCTTTCTATCCTATGGTCAAACTAACAATAAAAATAATGGCTCCAATAAGAAAACATAATCTCAATGCCTCTACTTCCTATGAGTCCATTGTAGGTTGTATTGAAGAATGTCATTCTCAAATTTCCACCATCATCATTATGCCAAAATCATATAACTATGTTGTGACCACATGTCGAGGTCAAATAACCCTTCAAGGAGCCCCACCCAATTCGCAACCATAATTCTAAACTTCCATTGATGGTAACTCATGTTGTTGAAAAACAATATTTGTTTTTGTCACATGCATACAATCTAACAGAGCTGCTACATCATTAGGCTTAACGGTGGGTAGTACAATCACCTTTTGTAAAGCTTTTTGGTGCATTCTGTGGTATGTAGGTGATGTTTGTATGAGTTTCTAGAGAGATCTTAGTGGGAGTGGCATGGATCTATTCAACAAGATCATAATCTTGACCAACTTTATGCATTAGATGATGCAGTTGATGAAGCATAGGTTAATAAGTTGGTAAAGATACTAGAATGTTTAATTTATTATTTAATTTGTTTATTATTATGTGTATTGTATATGAGAAACCACATTGTGATTAGAGTGTTGTGATCCATCTTGATATGGTTGATTCTAACTTGTTATTTGTTTAGCATAGTTATAGATGCAACCAAGAGGTCAAGAAGAAGTCAGAAAACCTCTTACAATAAGCATTAGTTTTGTTTGTGTTTGAATCATAGCAAAACATGGGTTGACCACTATCTTTAGTTTCATAGGTTATTCCTAAGATCTTAGAACATAAATTGCATTTACTAATTTTTGAAGGAATGATGGTTTAGGAGTCATAGTGGAATATTCAATAGAGATAAAGTCATCAAAGGCTTTATCTAACATATTGAAGTCACCACAACTAAATAGCTCATCATATGCATAAAAGTCTTGTAAAAAGAAATTTAATATTTCAACATAATCTAATTTATCGAAGACTTAATGTGAAACAAAATATCATATACTTTGCAAGAGTCAAATTACATATCAATATCTAAGTACTAACAAAAATTTCAATTTATATACTTTCAATGTGAAGATAAATATATCACTCAAAATGCAATCCATATACTTTTCATGAAAGAGAATTTGCAATCTAAATCTGATTTTGAACAACAAATGTAATTAGATATAATGTTTAAGGATGTAAATTCTTTAAACACAGGTTCACTAAAATGTTTAGTGTGAAGAGGGAAAAGGATGATTAGCACGCTCAACTTGGTCAAACCTCCCTTTTCATACTCTACATTCAGAATATGAACCAAGATCAACCTCTATGAGATTGTTAAGCTACATGCATCCTATTCATCTATTATTGTATATGAAAATATGTTTGACCTAGAGTTTTACAATCCCTAACTAGCTATTAACAAGCCAAACCCTAGTTATGCAACTTTCTCATATAGATGGATTCCAAAAGTAGAAAATAGCTGAATGAGTACAAAAATATAGACAAGAGATATCAAAGGCTATGCTCCTGAGTTTTGAAGGCTAGGAAGACTTAGGCACTCCTAAAAATGTCTTACAAGTCCTCCTATCACAAAATATCTAAACTAAATGTTTGAGTCCCTGTTGAGGATTCTAGATCCTAAAAGACTTGGGCACCTATGAAATCATCTTATGAGTCTTTCAAAGATGAATCTATAAATTTTGTGGCAATTGTGACTAATACTTATTTCTTCATCGCTCATCTCTATCAGATCTTTTTGAATTTGACTTGCACAAACAAAAGGAGAAGGTATGTTGTTGCTATATAGGAGTTTTCCTTGGTCAAACTGATGGAGATAGGTTGCCATTGTTGTCAAAAAGGATTCTTGGTGGAGTTGCTTCATGCTATTCATCATGTTGAGGTGTCTTCAGAGTATTTTAGGTTGTCATGTATATTAGTATGGTCTTCATGTCAAGATGTTCATTTCAAGAGTTTAAGATATCATTTCAGTTCATTCACCATGTTTCATGCTTCAAGATGATGTAGCCAACAACATGCACTCAATATAATTGTGCCATTAAACATGTGAGAGCCAAAGATTTGGAAGCTAGAACATAAAAAAACTTCTATTCATCAACTCTACTGCTACAATGAGAGAAAACTCTCTTATATCCAAGAAAACAAAAAAAATCCAAAAATTACCTTTTTTGGCAGATTTTAACAATTGTCAGATTTTGCCATTTTAGGTAATTTTACGATCATATCTTGAGAATCCAATTTTTTCCCAAATGCTTCCTAAAACTAAGGTAGTACGAAAATCCAACTAATATTCTAAATTTGAAACATGAGTTTCGAGTTATTACAAAAGCAACTTTTTAAAAATCTAGAAAAAAGCACTAAATTACCATTTTGAGGGCCAAGTAGAAAGTTTCAAGCCATGAAAAAGTACCAAGACGGGGTCCAACCTACTAGGGTGGGTTGGGAAACTACTTTCCACCTCATAACATATCCACTAGTAAAATCTTGTAGAAAACCCACATCCGAGTCAAAAGTTATCACCTCCAGAATTCCTGGCATCATTCTCCTCTGGTTGAAAAGAACACAGCTCCTACAAGTGAGTGTCTTCAAACTACTACCACTTGACTGGATCCAACCTCCACACTTCCCACTTTATAATCCACATGCCATCTATTGGTGGAAATCCTTCCCACTGTACTAAGTACTTGTTGTACTGCCCTTGCCGAGTGTAGACAGTGTTCTTATCAAGAACATGTGCAATCTTTTCTTTCTTATGGGGCATGTGGTGGTGCCATGCCACTTCTGGTTGACTATCTTCAGCATCATCCTCACTATGAAATGCATATAAATCAGAAACATTAAACACAGGAGAAATATAGAGATCATCTAGTAAATTGACCTCATATGCATTATCATTGATCTTCTTTGTAATTTTGCAAGGACCAATTTTCATGTACTTCAACTTGTGGTATGTTCCAGTAGGAAACCACTCTTTTCTCAAACATACAATCACTAAATCACCTTCACTAAATATCTGATGTTGCCTACTAGTATCCACTGTATTCTTGTACCTCTCATTACTGTCCTGCAACTTTTATCTCACATCTTTCTACAAATGTTTCCCCATCATCACTGACCCTATCTTTCATTGGTAGTTGTACCAAATCTAGAACACCCTTAGGATTCCTACCATACACAATCTAGAAAGGGGACTTTCCTATTGATATGTTAACTGATTTATTATAGGCAAATTCAGCCTGGGGTAATGTCATGTCCCATTGTTTTGGCTTTTCTCCAACACTACACCTCAACAAATTTCCCAGGCTCTGATTGACTACCTTTGTTTGCCTATCCATTTGAGGATGATATGCACTACTAAACTGTAACTTGGTCCCCATCTTCTTCCATAAAGTCCTCCAAAAATGACTGAGGAAATTTGTATCCCTATCAGAGGCAATAGTCTTTGGAACCCTATGTAGTCGAACAACTTCTAAAAAAAATAACTCTGCTACCCTCCTTGCATCATTAGTTTTCTTTTAGGAAATAAAAGGAACCATCTTGGAGAACCTATCAAGAACTACAAAAAAAGAGTCATTACCTCATTGAGTATGTGGAAGTCCCAACACAAAGTCCATGCTCAAATCTGTCCATGGTGTAGTTGGTACTAGTAATGGCATATACAACCCTATATTTTTTGAATGTCCCTTAGCCATTTGGTAGATCCTACACCTTGTTACATACGTAGTTATATCCATTTTCATCTTTTTCCAATAATATTTATCTTCTATCAAGGCTATTGTCTTGTCCTTGCCAAAATGTCCAGCCAACCCACTACTATGAAATTCTTTGAGAATGTTTTCCCTCATAGAGTCAGCTAGTATGCATAGTTGTTTTGCTTTAAATAGATACCCATCTTGCATAAAATATTCACCCCTAAAGTGATCCAAGTTACTAGATACTGGAGCCTTCAATTGTTCCACAATCTCCCAAAAATTATCATCAGACTCATATAATTTTTTTATGGCATCAAAACCAATCACCTCAGTTTCCATTGTGGTCAAAAGTGCAACATGCCTAATTAACACATCTGTGACTTGGTTGTGTTTTACATACTTATGCTTCAACACAAAATTGTAACCCTACAAGAAAGAGACCCACTTGGCATGGCTGCTATTCAACTTTTTATGTGTGTTCAACTATCTCAATGCAATATGATCTGTAAACAATACAAACTCTTGGGGAACTAGATAATGTCTCCAATGCCTCAATACTTGAACAATTGCATAAAATTCCAAATCATAACTAGAATAATTCATTCTCACTTCATTCATCTTTTCACTAAGCAAAGCTGCAAGTTTTTTAGCTTGGCTAAGCACAACACCTATTCCCACATGGGAGGCATCACATTCTACTTCAAATACCTTATCAAAATTTGCAAAGGATGTGATCCATTGGCTACTAGAAAGGAATTAAACATTGCCATGTCATCAAACACTTATTCTTCAGCCTCCCCATGAGTCCTTAAACACTTTATATAGTCTTCTAACCCCATCATGTGATCTACAAGCTATCAAACTTATTAAAGAGCCTTCCACTTCCATTCAAGCAAGTCAAGAGGTATGTCAAGAGTTTAATCCTAATCAAGATCAAATCATCCCCATCCAATCTATCCATAACACATACTTTTTGTATGATCAAGATGATTCCTATGAAGAATCTATCCATGAACAACTTGATCCTAGTCATACCCCTGCAACTTCTCATGAACAAGACACCCAAGACCTACATGGTCCATCTAATGGAAGTCTTGTTGACTTACTTAAGCATTCACCCTATTTCATGGCCTTCATTCAAAGCAAAGAGACCTCTCCACCTAGCCATGATCCTACACCTTCCACTTGTCATGATGAGACATGTGCCTCCAAAGAAAACATAGAAGATCAAACAAATAATTTGGATCCTAATGAACATAAGCAAGATCCTAATGATCCTTCCACATTCACCATTGATCCCATTTCAAATCCACCATATCGTGATGGTCTATCCACATTCATTCATGAGTGTTCCTCCTTAGAACACCAACAACCATTATCCACTTTACCTTATCCATCCAATAATCAACTAAAGTCTAGTGTCCAAACTACCTAGTGTTGATAACTGAGAGGGGGGTGAATTAGTTATCTTAATTATAAATGACTTTCAGTCCTTCTTTTAACTAGTATAGAATTAGATCATACAAGCATACATAACAATGAAAGTAGAAATAACTTCAGTACACAAGACACAATGATTTTGACATGGAAAACTCAGTTAAGGGAAAAACCACGGGGTGATTGACCCAAGATTTTATTCTCTATTAAAAGAATAGGATAGTACAAAATGACACTTGCCTATTAAGGCTCACTACCTTAGCACACTGCTCACAAGAGGCTCACTGCCTACAAGAGACTCACTATCTACAAGATAAAAGAAGATAACATATTACTTGAACTGATGAGAAGCATCTATACATGCAGAGGTTCAGTTCTGGTTAGGTTCAATAAACTGATTTGCTACACTTCATTCTTACTCTCCTTAGGTGCTGCTGTCCTATTACATTCTAGACCTGTCTTACTATCTTCACACTGCTCTTCTACTTTTCTTCACACAACTCTACACACACACACTTTCACATCTAAATACATCTGGTATATATATCCACACAAGTGATTTCAACACCTTTCTAGTCGGCATCCGGAATAGTCAATATTTTCCCAAACTCTGATATGTCAGTTGAATCCTTGTATAACAAGTAATGCGGATCAAGGAGATACTTGTAGAAGTCATCAATCATGTCAGCCAATCATAAATTATATCTTAGGGAACTTAATCACCAACAACATCTCATCTGAATTTAGGTCTGATGTTCTGCTAGTTAGTTCTTCCTCTGTCTACTCTGCTAAACAAGAACCCAACACTTAAGTGCTCATATCTTTTTACTCTTCTATTATTGGAGGCTAAATCCTTGGAATTTATCAGTCAAGGTACTCCTCTTGACTTTCCCAAATCTGCACTTCACTGAGATACTTCCTCTGAGAGATCTGGACTTGACTGTCAGACCTTGCTGACTGCTCTGTTCTTTCTCACCGGACCACAACACTTCTTCAATCTAACTTCTGGTAAAGACACATCATGCCTTTTGGATGTGTGGGATAAACGTTTTTTCCATCAATGACAACATTCATGAATCCATATAGTGTCTCTTGCCAACAATCTCCCCCTTTGGCATTGATGGCAACACTTAGTGAAAAATGACTAAGTGTCACACTATACTCCCCCTTGGCTGATGCTCTATCTTTATGTACATTTTCTAGGGCTCCCCCTTAGCTGGATTCCTCATTTTTCACTACTACTCACTCCCCCTTTGACATCAATGACAAAGGGTGGGGTCCGTACACCAAAATTTTCAAAACTCAATCTATACTTAGTCACATAAGTATATTATCCATTTGTACTCTACATATACTTTAGTATATTTACAAAAGTGTTTTTCAATTGTACAACTTCGATTGCCCAACTCAACTTCATCCTATCCCAAATTGAGATGTGACCACTCAATAGGAATGCAAAAGCTTCTGGCCTCTTTAGATCTATCGGATCACTAGTCCAAGCTGTGGCCCGGGCATCAATTAGGGCTTCATGCATGGCCTCTAACTTAGGGATAATGATCCCTCTGAGTTCACCCATCCTACTTATTATGTTCTTCCTTTCCTTCTCAAGTTTCTTTATTTTATTTATCACTGCAATGGTCTGAACTCTTGATTTACTATGGAAGAGGAGAGAGGATCAAAATTTTGGGACAAGCTTATTAGTTTATCCTCTCTCTTTTATTTTCTTCTCAATATCCTTGGTTACTATAGACCAAGATAGATAAAATTTATATATATCTCAGCCATCTTTGAGAGCATTTTCTAGGCTCTTTATTCCTATGTCCATAACCCTCCTACCATTGGTTATTAGCCCTTGTACTTTTGATAATCTTTTTACCAAAAACTTTTTGCAGACCTTCACCTCAGCTAATTTTTCTAAAGATTCAAAATGAGTGTTGATAGAATTAACAAGAGACTTGAGATTACCAGATGAAGAAGCTGAGGAATCCTTCTGAAAGGATGGCATGATCTTTTCAAGCACACCAGATGTAACTTCTATAAGCTCATAGTCTTCCATGTGAGACTTCAGGAGTTTTTCTTTATCCTTTGCTTGAGTGAAGGAAGCTAGCTTCATGGTCTGAACCGGGGAGAGGGAATCAAAATTGAATGGACCTTGAAGAAGTTCTAGTTCATGAAATTCCATCATTTCTTTAGTCAAGAAATCTTTTACTGCTTCTGCTGTGTCTCTTATTGGAGACAGAGTCACTTCTGCACCCTTGGCACTGTCATCTGTGGCCTTCTTTATTGGTGTTTGATCTCCTTCTGTTCTTTCTTCTTTTTTGGATCCTGAGCCTGCAGGGGAAACCAGAGGAGTTATGTTTTCTTGTTCATGGATCTCCTCTTCTGGAGCAGATGATTCTAAGTCCTTATCTTTCTCTTCCCTTGTCTCCTTAACCTCTTTTTCTACTTTCTTAGTAGATTCTTCTTCAACCTCTGTAGCCAAGGGATCATCACCTAAGTCCTCTATAATAGGAATACTGAATCTTTTGTATGCATTTCGGAGGATGTCTTCTGTTTCTTTTGCTACCTTGTTAGTTTCTCTAAGCATAAGCTGATTCATTCTAGCTTTTCTCTGGAACTCATCCTTGCAATCTTTGAAGATCATATTCATTTTCTTTGGATCAATTGAAGGATATAGCTAAATGGCTATCTATTCTTGGATCTCAAGATCTTTTGCCATAGCATTATTCTTTCTTATTTCTAACTCTTTCTCTAGGCTTTTGGGAATAAGATATATAATTTCAATAAAAGCCTTATTGTAGATATTCAGATACCTAACTGTGGCTTCTTCCAAGATCTTTTGGTTAGCTTCATTGTAATCATCATAGAATTTAGCCCTGATTTGACGACATCATCTAAGGATAGAGTGGGTTTTTCAACAAACTCTTTTGCCTTTACCTCCTTGTCTTTACTAGATACTTTCTTCTTCTTCTTCATCTTCTTGATCTCATCATTAGATTTTGTCTCTTCTTCATCTTTCTGGCTTGTATAAGACCTTGTTGCCTTTTTCTTTGTTCTCTTTTCTCCTTTACCAGATGATTTTGCTTCCGGTTTTGATGCCTTTGAGCTCTTAGGTGTAGAGCTCTTAGAGGATCTAGTTCAGGAGGGGGCTTCTACTAGAGCACTTTCTTTTTCTGCCTCTTTCTTTTTTTTCCCGCTCTTTCCATCTTTTCTCTGTTAGCATCAAGCACCTCTTTTGAGATGCCATAACTTTTGGCAACATTCTCTACTTCTTTTCTCACTTTTCTCTTCATCTCCGATTGCCTTAGTTCCACATGAATCTTCACACTTAACTCCTCAAAGGTTCCAAACCTTTCTACCTTGGGATCACCACTGTCAGCCTATTGATGATTTGTCTTCTCCTACACATCTTCTTTTCTACCCAACCAATAGCTTGCATGCTTAGATTCTTTCTAGGCATTGAGGGACTCCTTTGATGGTTACTATAATGACTATGCAACTACTCAAACCTGCCATCTATCAAATTATAGAAAAACCAATGATAGTTTAACCTTGAAGATAATGTTTCTACACTAAGGTGATAGGAGGCTTCTAAAATAGAGCTTCATTCCTAGCAAGTAACTGGAGCAGAAAACATAAGGTGACAGGAACTCGCCATCAACTTTAGCTTTACGTAAGATATGAGTTAAGAGATAATGACAGAATCCAAGGAGTCACCACCAACAAAAGTTAACCAAAAAAAAAAAACAATAAAAAGAAGAAAAAAAAAATTGTAGGGCAAGATGCCCTTGCATCAGGGCCCTATTCATGGGTAGTGTGTCAAATTGGTCATTGAGTAATGTGAAATGCAAGACAAAAATTTTATTTGGTTCTATTTCAGGGTTTAATGCTAGATCTAATGGTTTTTGGCTTTCTTTAACAACTGAAATTTTATGGATTTTGTGGAGGAAAAGAAATGAGGACCATTTTCAAGGTAGGAGAATAAGTCTTACTCGGTTTGATTTAAAACTCCCACTTGCTAGCTTATTTATACAAGTAATTCTTTTTTTGGATAGCTACTTTGAGAACCTTCTAAAGATTTTTGAACAAGGATCTACTGGGATTTGTAAAGAGGAGTTCAAATAGTCTAAGACCACAGAGTCTAGATAAGGGTTATAAAAAATTTAGCTTAAAGATGGATGATCTTTAGAATAGCTACAGAGGCCTTCATTGAACCGAGCCTAGTTTACATCAAGGTTCTGAAGGTCTCTCTCAAAGATTACTCAAATCTCCTAACAGGAAGTTGGATAGCTCTCTTGGTGATATGAATGTCTTTATTAGCATGGTTGAAACTAGGTGCACAGTTGTGGACAACCACGAATCGGTTCCAATGTTAGTGGATGATATGTCATAGTCTTCATATGAAATGCAAATTTCTAAAAACCTTATGGATTGATATAGGTGGATAGAGCTAGTTTAGGTTTAGATACAGTACTCATATGCTTTCATAAATTTCTACTTATTGTATGGATTAGTATAAATATGGAGATTTTGTAAAGGTGACTCCCTTGGCCACAATCATTACATACCTAAACTTCTTTATTTTTATAATATGAATGAACTATCTTTAATAAAAAAAAAGAATTAAAATATTTTTGATGGTCTTTCTCAGCATCACTTAACTATGAGAAAATGGACACATGACAAAGAAATTAAATGAAAAGAAAGGTTTTAATAATATATGAGGCCGCAACAACCTATGGAACCCTAAATTACACACCCTTAAACAATTTGTAGCCCCTAAATTTTACTTGATTTTATTTTTTATTTACTATTTTTTTATTAGCATTAGCATAAAAAATTGTTGGTGCATTCGTGGGCAACTCAGATTTTTTATGAACCTAAATTTCTTCCTTTGTATTTCTTACCGTCAGACTATAACACAGTTTAATATGTATTTATCTTAAAACATTCCACTAAATGGTCATATAGCTCATATGATACTTTAAAATTTGATACAATGAGGGTGTGGTTATTATGTACTTAACTCAATCATATAGGTTTGGTTCACCAATTTCAAGCTTTTCATGTACTTGCTTTAGAAATAGGCCCAAAGCCTTGTAGCCCTACCTAGAGGGTTTTTTTCCACTTATCTTTCTCAATTTTATCCCACTCAGAAAAATAATAATTATTTTAGATACCCATTTCCATTTTGTTTAACATATCTTGGGGTGAGGATAGGTTGTTTCAAAATGTATGTCTCAAAAATTAAAAATACAGTCAGCAATAAGGGTGAATTAGGCCTAATTATACCAACTAAATGAAGGATATTGTATAAAACTTGAGTTCCTGCCTCCCAAACCACTTGGGGATCCTAGTGCATGTCCAATTTGACTCAACTTGGCCAACCACACCCTAATGCAACTCATTTTATCAGTTTGGAGGTACTTGGGGGTTGGATTTGGTCAAAAATCACATTCTAGCACTTCTAGAAATGCTAGTTCAGGGTTTATAGTAGTTTTCAGTAAAATGGATGGTTCTTCCTCAAAAATTAATGAAACTACCTCAAACCAATTTAATTTTGAAATAAGTTCACTCCTCTATCCAACCCAAGTGGTTGCAAGTCCTTTAAGTTAAGTACAAGCATGTGGTATGGCTGGGAGCAGTAATGTTTATAGAAAAACAAATAGTTTTTGGCAACTTTTAGAAAAAAATGTGATATCTCACTCAATTTTTGATGAAACAATCTCAAACCACCTAAAAAGGGAAGGTATTTCAGTCCTCTACAACATCCACCCACGTGCAGAGCATTAAAGTACCATATAATACCATACTAAGGCCGAGAATAGTAAAATTGCAGGAAAAAAAAATAGTTTTGAGAATTAAAAAAAAATAGAAATTTCTCCCTCAAAATCTAATGAAATGACCTCTAATTAGATGCAAAAGAAAGGTATTTCAACCCTCCACCAGTTGCATAAATCTTTAGGCTTGGAATATTTCGTACTAAGGCATGGTAGGGATAAGAACAATCTGTAATACAAAAAAATCAGAAAAACAGAGTTTTATTTAATAAAAATGTGTTCTTACAACTTCATCATGCCTTCCTTCAAATGGGTGAAGGCTTTATATACACAATTTGACTTGTTTCCCAATAGTTGTGACTAAATTTCAAAAAGAATGACCATTGGGAACTCTTAAAACTACATGTTTTGTTAGTGGCATGTTATGTTTACAAAGTGCTACTTGTATGTCAAGCCTGACTTGGCTAATATTATGAAAAATATGACTCTAGAACATAAAAATTTGTCTTTTTGGACCTTATTACAAGGATTAGGAATAAGACTCATCCTTTGGATACTTGAACATTATTTAGATCCATTGTCAAGCCAAGATTGACTTAGGTGCTCCTGTACCATGCAACTGGCCAAATGAAGACTCCAAGTCCACTTGGAGGGAAAGTAGTAACAAGTCTTCATCATTAAATACTCCTCTTTGTGGTCTTTTATGCTCTACTTCTTGAAAAATCTCCATTTGATCTTCATCTTCACCTTTGGCTTTATTTTGTCTATGCAAATTAGTTTTCTCCCTATCTTGCCACTTGATATCAGATTCTTCATGCTTTGATGCACTTCAATCTTCATCTTAGTAACTTGTCCTTCTTCTTGCACTTGGTAGCTTGGCTTATATCCCATCAAGACTATAACCATGAAAGGATAGATGCTCTCTTTAACTCTTTGCTTTTACCATGTAGCAATGGCTTCTTCATTCTCAATGTCCTTCAAGTCCTCTGCTCCCTCAAGGAGTTCTTTCTTAATTATCTCTGTCTGATCAGGTTTACAAACCTCTTGAATGGTAGAGTGTAACTACCCTTTATCCTCCCTTGAAAATAATGATCAACAAAGTACTGCCTCAACCACCATACTATCATGCATCTTCAACTCGTCTTGAGTGTTCATAAGGAACTATTTCTTCCACTCAGCTATGATAACATCCTCTTGTTTGGGAATGGGTACAATGTCCATTTCTTCTTCTTCATCTTTCATTGCTTGTTCGCTACCTTTTTCCATCAAAGGTTCTTGTGTCTTCACATTTGGTTCTAATGCCCTCATTTGTCTTTTCTTTCGCATCATCCTTTGAATAGGCCACACAACCTTCCTCTTTACCTTCAAGTGTCAACTTGTCATTTGGTTAATCCTTTGCTCTATCTTCATCAAAAACTCCTGGAACTCCAAATCCCATTTCTTTATGTCTTGTTTCAGGGCTGCTACCTCTTTCTCAAACTCTTCTTGCGTCAACTTCTCCTCTTTCCTTTTTTTCTCTTTTTCTTCGTGTTTCTTCTTCCTTTGTGAATCCTTTACCTGCAAAAGTCTTCTCAATGAATCCATCATATTCTCTACACAAGCAATCTTTTTCTTTCTTTTCAATTTCTTTGCCTCACCTAGGTCCTTCCACTTTTTCTCAACCTAGTCTTTTGGCCATTGCACTAGCTTTTGGAGGCATCTTATCTAGACTAGTCCTTCTTCACAATTTGACTTTTCACTTACAAAATTAGAACCTAGCTCTGATACCAATTTGATGTAATGAGGGTGTGGTTGTGATGTAATTAACTCAATCATATAGGTTTGGTTCACCAATTTCAAGGTTTTCATGTACTTGCTTTAGAAACAGGCCCAAAGCCTTGTAGCCCTTCCTAAAGGGTTTTTTCCCACTTATCTTTCTTAATTTTAGCCCACTTAGAAAAATAATAATTGTTTTGGATACCCATTTCCATTTTGTTTAACATATCTCAAGATGAGGATAGGTTGTTTAAAAATGTATGTCTCAAAAATTAAAAATGCAGTTAGCAATAAGGGCTAATTAAGCCTAATTAGGCCACCTAAATGAAGGATCTTGTAGAAAACTTTAGTTCCTACCTCCCAAACCACTTGGGAATCCTAAGGCATGTCCAATTTGACTCAACTTGGACAACCACACCCTCAAAATTCACTTTTATCCTTTAAAATTTATGACTATCTTCTTTAGAGGCCTAATACATGGGCTTATTAGGCCAAAACTTGGTCAAATCTGGTCAAAGATCCATTCTCTGTCATGAAAATATTTGAAACATGTGTATCTACCCTAATACAACTCATTTTATCAGTTTGGAGGTACTTGGGGGGTGTATTTGGTTAAAAATCACATTCTAGCACTTCTAGAAACCCTAGTTCAGGGTTTATAATAGTTTTCTATAAAATGGATGGTTCTCCCTCAAAAATAAATGAAACAACCTCAAACCAATTGAATTTGGAATATAGTTCATCCCTCTATCCAACCCAAGTGGTTTTAGGTCCTATAAGTTCCGTACAAGCATGTGGTATGGATGGGAGCAGCAATGTTCACAAAAAAAATAGTTTTTGGCAGCTTTTAGAATTAAAATGTGATATCTTACTCAATTTTTGATGAAATGATCTCAAACCACCTAAAAATTGAAGGTGTTTTAGTCCTCTATAACATCCACCCATGTGTAGAGCATTAAAGTACCATACAGTACCATACTAAGGCTAAGAAAAGCAAAATTGCAGGAAAAAAAATAGTTTTGACAGTTTTTAGAAAAATACAGATTTCTCCCTCAAAATTTGATGAAATGACCTCTAATCAGATGCAAAAGAAAGGTATTTTTGTGTTGAATATATTTTATTTGTCTCATATCTGATTTTTTATTTTCTTTCCTTCGTTCATTCACATTCTTGGGTAGCTTTTTAGCCAAATATTACATGGTATCAAAGAGGTTGTGATTTGTGGGTTAGCAATCTTTTAGAAATCTAAGAGTTTAGGGTTGTGTGTCAAAACATGAGTATGAGATTCTCTTACATATTCAGATGATCTAGAGAATCAAAAAAATTTGGAGAAAAATCTAGTTTCTGGGGGGATCTTGTTTTGACTTGCCAGTTTCATGTTTTCTATTTTTTAATTACTTTATAAGCAAACTGGTCTATAAACTTGAAATATCAGGTTTTTTTGTTTTTTAATAACTTTTTTTGGTTAATTTTTTTGTAAAAAGAAATTATATGACATCAATCTTTAGAAAATTCTCTACACAATGAAAAAAATTCAAAAAATGTTTAGTTTAGGTCCAATTATGCTATCTGTACACGTTGATTTAAAAAAAAACAATCAGGGACAATAAAAAATTTAAGAAAAAAAATATTCACAAAAAGTTTACAAAAAAAATCCTCATCAATATTCATGTTGTTGACCTTGGGGTGTGTATCCAAGGCCAAATGAGTGAGGAGGGACCTTGACATGGATTGGCTCCAAAATGCCTTGTTCATGTCAGCCTAAACCTTTGCCTTGGTAGTTCATGTTTTGAAGCATGTGATTGACAATGGGACTAGGTGTTGGTAGGAGACACTATATGGATTCATGAATGTTGTCATTGATGGCAGCAAAGTTTATCCCACACATCCACAGGGCATGATGTGTCTTTATTGGAAGCTAGGTTGAAGAAGTGTTGTGGTCCGATGAGCAAGAACAGAGCAGTTAGCAAGGTCTGATAGTTAGGTCCAGATCTCTCTAAGGAAGTATCTCAGTGAAGTGCAGATTTGGGAAAGTCAAGAGGAGTACCTTGACTGATAGATTCCAAGGATTTAGCCTTCGATAATAGAAGAATAAAAATATATGAGCACTTAAGTGTTGGGTTCATGTTTAGCAAAGTAGGTAGAGGAAGAGCTAATCTGTAGAACATCAGATCTAAATCCAGATGGGATGTTGTTGGTGATTAAGTTCCCTAAGGTATAATTTATGATTAGCTGACATGATTGATGACTTCTACAAGTATCTCCTTGATCCGCATTACTTGGTATACAAGGATTCAGCAGACAGATCAGTGTTTGGGAAAATATTGACTATTCTTGATACCAACTAGAAGGGTGTTGAAATAACTTGTGTGGATATATATACCAGATGTATTTACATGTGAAAGTGTGTGTGTGTGTAGAGTTGTGTGAAGAAAAGCAGAAGAGTAGTGTGAAGACAATAAGACAAGTCCGGAATGTAATAAGACAGCAACACCTAAGGAGAGTAAGAATGAAGTGTAGCAGATCAATTTATTGAACCTAACCAGAACTGAACCTCTGGATGTATAGATGCTTCTCATCAGTTCAAGTAAAATGTTCTCTTCTTGTATCTTGTAGATAGTGAGTCTCTTGTAGGTAGTGAGCCTCTTATGAGCAGTGTGCTCAGGCAGTGAGCCCTAATAGGCAAGTGCCATTTTGTACTATCCTATTCTTTTAATAGAGAATAAAATCTTGGGTTAATCACCCTATGGTTTTTCCCTTAACCGGGTTTTCCACGTCAAAATCATTGTGTCATGTGTACTGAAATTATTTATGCTTTCATTGTTATGTATGCTTGTATGATCTAGTTCTACACTTGTTGCAAGAAGAACTGAAAGTCAAATAATTAAGATAACTGATTCACCCCCCTCGTAGTTATCAACAATTGATATCAGAGCCAAGTTCCTCCAAATAGAGCCTAACAGCTTGAGGAAGATATGGGAATCTCAATGGATATGTATGGAATGAGGGAACAACTTCAGCCTACTCTAGATGATCTTGAGCAATCTAATTCTGAAATCAATGAATTAACAGAAAGACTCAAATAAGCTGATGATTTCATAAATGAACTAAAAGGAAAACTGAGTCTCTCTATGAAAAAGAGAAAGGATCTACTTCAACAATTGGCAAGTCAAGGTGAAGCCAATGATACAAATGAAGATCTAAAGGAGAAAACCAAGTTATGTGAAAAGTTATCAAAAGAGATCATTATGGTAAGACATGAAATGGAATCAAGAGTTATGAAATTCACCCAAGAAATTGAAGAGAAAAGAAAAATTGAGGATAACCTAAGACAATCTCTCAAGGAGAAATCTGAAAATTGCCACAATATGGACAGAATAATCAGGCATCTAGAAACTGATCTTGAAGAAGCTGTTGCAAGTATGGGCCTAACCGATGTTGTCATAGATGGAAACATAATCATGTTGCATTAATGAGAAGGATTAGATGAGCTATGTGCTGAGGATATTGAGAAAATTAGTCTCAATCAGGAACAATGAAGAACAGTGATAACAAGAAGCTAAAAATCCTCAATAGGTTGAGGATTAGAGGATGCGATTTAAAGGGTTTGTAGATATAAGTCTTGAGATGCTCTAGTCAAGTTTTCAGAGGTCCACATGAAGATCTAAAGAAGTTATGGTTGCTCAAGTAGAACTAGTTCTGGGAGGTGTTCAGAGGTGACAGATTCTCATAGATAGGTCTGGTGAGATATGAAAATTCATTATCCTATTATGTAGATTTGAGGGAGTGTTGAGGACGTCCCTGTGAAGTATCAACTAGATTGGTTCATGATTTGAAGGTTTGGAAGATCCTATTCCTTTGTGATAGTGATGAAAGACTATATTCTTGAAGCTCCGGATGAAGGAGAGAAGAATTCCAGTAGGCTGATGAAGTGTGGATGTTCTTGGTGATTCAGGGAAGGTTATGATGATCGTTGGATCATGTCTAGTTCATGTTGGTGGTCCACATTGAAGTTAGAGTTTGCATTTGAAGAATAACCACTGGATATTGGTGTTCTTCTTGAGACTGGCTGACCGGATGTATTACATGTCTTGCAGATGTTCTTATAGGTGTTTTCTAACTTAGATGATTGTTCCTAAGTCAATGCCTTGTATAAATAAGGGAATGTGAAGTCATTTTGAAGTGTGTCTTGTGGAGATGAGTGAGTGGTATTGAGGAAGAGAGTGAAAGGCAAAGTAGAAGTATTGAGATTAATGGAACTGATTCAAGCATGGTGAAGATGCTATTCTCTAGTTCATGTATGTGATACTTATTTCTTTGTCGACAGTGTGTCTCTTGTAGGCAGTGTGCCTCTTGTGAGCAGTGTGCTCAGGCAGTGAGCCCTAATTTAGATGTGCCATTTTGTTCATTCTATTCTTCTAACAGAGAATACATTCTTGGGTTAATCACCCCATGGTTTTTCCCTTAACCGGGTTTTCCACGTCAAAATCTTGGTGTCTCATGTGTTGATGAGTTTCTGCTTTTGATTTGAATGCATCATGTTTCATGTTTAATATACTGCTAATCACTAAGAGGATTTAAGTGTGTAAATTGGAGAAAGTTTTACACAACTGATTCACCCCCCCTCTCAGTTGTGTGCCCTAAGTCTAACAATTGGTATCAGAGCCAAGTTCCTATAAAAGGAGCTTCACCACTTGAGGAGATCCAGGATGTCATCATACAAGAAGGATAGTCCAAAGTTTGATGGAACCAACTTTGCTCTTTGGAAAGGTCACATGAAATGTCACTTGCAGTGTATGGGAATGGCGTACTAGTCCATGGTTACAAAAGTGTATGTACCTCCACAGGGTGGTCCGACAACCCTAAATGAAATCACAGATGCTAAAAATAATCTACGAACCAAAGAAGCTCTTCTAAGTGCATTATCTGACTCAAATCTCTCAAATGTTATTGACCTACCAATTGGCTTTGAGATTTGGAATAAACTGGAACTTTTGCATGAAGGAGATCAGTATGTTAAATGTGTAACATTACAGAGTCAAAGGGAAATTTGAAAAATTGAAGATGAGAGATGATGAAAATATTACCACTTTTATGCCAAGAGTGAATGAGTTGGTTTGTGGAATTAGAAATGCTGGTGGAGTCTTGGATGAAAATGAGATTGTTGGTAAAATTCTCAGATCCCTCCCTGCCTCTTACAAAATCAAGGTTGCTACCATTGATGAATTTAGAGCCCATACAACTGTGACAAGAGACCAATTGGCTGGCAAACTGGTTGCATTTGATATGACTGAGTTTGGAGATGATCCCCCCAAGACTGAATCTACATTCAAAGCCAGTGCCTTTGTGAAAGGTAAACAAAGATTTGTTTCAGGAGAGAACTCATCAAGGAAACTATCATGGTATGAAAAAGCAAGAAAATACCTGGAAGAAGAAGAAGTAGAAACTGCTCAACTTGAAGCCCTCATTGCAAAGAGACTGCCAAGAGGATCCGGTAAGTATGAAGTAAAATTGCCTTTCAAGTATTTTAACTGCAATAAGATTGGTCATTTTGCCTCAAGATGTCTGGAAATATTTTCAAAGCCAAATCCTAATAGATCAAGGTTCCAAAAGAATTGTTACTATGTTTATGAAGAAGATGATAATGAAGGAGTAACAGATGATGAATCAGAGACAGGAAACAAATCCGGAAGTGAATGGGTGTTTATTGCCATCAAGGAAGAAGAACCAATATCCTCTGTATCTATCAATCATAAAGTTGTAGAAAGAGCTCTGGCTACCCAAGTTGAAGAAAAGGATGATTGGGTCATTGACAGTGGTTGCTCTCACCACATGACAAGTGACAAAAATAAGTTCATAGATTTGGAAGAGTATGAAGGAGGAGAGGTGAAGTTTGGTGATAATTCTGCTAGTAGAATAAGAGGAAGAAGAACTATTTCTTTTGATGGAAGAAACAAAACTGGTAATGTACTGTATGTTGAAGGTTTGAAGCACAATCTTTTCAGTGTTGGATAGTTGGTGGACAAAGGCTATGATCTCTGATTCAAGGATGGAAAATGCAAAATCTTTGAAAGTTCCAGAACAGAGATTGCATCCGGTGCTCAAACTAAAGGTAATATCTTCCACTTGGTTGGTGCTGGTAAAAGCTGCTTATTTGTTCAAGTTGATCAGAGTTGATTATGGCATAGAAGGATGTGTCATGTGAATTTTGATAATATCATCAAGATAAGCAATACTCAGGCTATAAGAGATCTTCCAAAATTGGTGAAACCTACTAATAGCTTGTGCAAGGAATGTCAGTTGGGTAACCTGAGCAGAGTCACATTGAAAAGTAAGGAATTGTCTTCTACTAGATTATTGGACTTAGTTCACACTGATCTTTGTGGTCCGACAAGAACCAGGAGTATTCAAGGTGATAGATACTTCATGCTGCAAATAGATGACTATTCCCAGATGATGTGGGTAACTTTTCTGAAAGAGAAATCAGAAGCTTTTGAGAAATTCAAAATATTCAAGGCTATGGTAGAGAATGAAACTGGATTGAAGTTGAAATGTCTGAGGTCTGATAGAGGTGGAGAATTCACATCTGGTGAGTTCATAGAGTTCTACGAGAAACATGGAATAAAGAGACAGTTGTCTACTCCTAGGACTCCACAGCAAAATGGAGTAGTGGAAAGAAAGAACCGGACCATACAAGAAGCTCCTAGAACCATGATGATGGAAGCTAATGTTCCTCATATCTATTGGAGAGAAGCTGTCAGCACTACAGTCTATACTCTCAATCGAGTTCAAATCAAAAGCAATATTGGTAAGACTCCTTATGAACTTTGGTTTGGCATCACTCCTACTGTAAGGTATTTCAGAGTGTTTGGTAGCAAATGTTATATTAAAAGAGATGAAGATCTAGGCAAGTTTGATGCTAGAAGTGATGAAGGAATTTTCTTGGGTTACTCCACTCAAAGCAAAGCATACCGGTGTTATAACAAGACACTAAGAAAGATGATAGAAAGTACAAATGTGAAGGTTGATGAGGGAATAGAGAAACCCTCAAGGTTTTATGAATATGATGAAGATGATCAGAATGGTGTTCTAGCTCAAAGAGTCCAATCCTCTTCTGAAAATTAGATTCAGACTGATCCGGTAAATTAGGAAGAAGAGATAGGTCTGAATGAGCCTGATCAAGAAGCAGAAGTGGAAGAAACTCCCAAATTTCCAAGGTATGTAAGACTGAACCACTTTGAAGATCAAATCATAGGTGACAAAAGCAAAGGTGTGCAAACTAGAAGCAAAATTGCTCAAAATTCAGATGAATATTGTTTGATTTCAAAGATTAAACCTAAGACAATAAATGAAGCCTGCAATGATGAAAACTGGACCAAAGCAATGGAGGAAGACTTGATGCAAATTGAGAAAAATCACACTTGGGATCTTGTTCCCAAACCTAGAAACAAGAATGTTATTGGAACCAAATGGGTCTTCCGGAACAAACTAAATGAAGTTGGTGAAGTAATCAAAAATAAAACCAGATTGGTCTGCAAAGGCTACTCTCAAATAGAAGGAATTGATTTTGAAGAAACTTTTTCTCTAGTGGCAAGAATTGAAGTAGTTAGATTATTTCTTGCATTTGCTGCCTTCAAGGATTTTAAGGTGTATCAGATGGATGTCAAATCTGCTTTCTTGAATGGTGACTTAGAAGAAGTGTACATTGAACAACTGGATGGATTTCAATTATTTGAGCATAGTGATATGGTCTGCAAGCTGAAGAAGGCACTGTATGGACTAAAGCAAGCTCTAAGAGCCTGGTATGAAAGATTGGACAAACATCTTTTGAAGATTGATTTCAACAAAGGTACTGCTGACAGTAACTTATATTTCAAAATTGATCATGAAAACATCTTGATTGTTGAAGTATTTGTTGATGATATCATCTTTGGATGAAGATATAGTATGTGTAAAGCCTTTGTAAATCAAATGAAAAGTGAGTTTGAGATGTCAATGCTTGGTGAAATAAATTTCTTCTTGGGTCTACAAATTACTCATTCAAAGAAAGGAATCTTTATTTCTTAGACCAAATATGTGAAAGAATTGTTGATGAAATTTGGAATGGAAGATTCAAAGCAATGAATACTCCCATGGCAACTAGATGTAAGTTGAGCAAAGATGATGACTCCCCTAAGGCAGATCAGACAAAGTATAGATAAATGATTGGAGGATTATTGTATCTCACTCAAACTAGACCAGATATAATGCAGGTTGTTGGTCTTATTGCGAGATTCTAGGTTGATCCCAGAGAATCTCATGTCATGGCAATCAAAAGGATTTTTAGGTATTTGAAAGGAACAGCTGAGTATGGTTTGTGGTACCCTAGATATCATAATTTCTCTCTTCATGCATATACAGATGCAGATTGGATAGGAGATGCGGATGACAAGAAGAGTACCAGTGGTGGAGCATTCTTTTTGGGAAAAAGATTGGTTTCTTGGCTAAGCAAGAAACAAGAGACAATATCTTTGTCTACAACTGAAGCAGAATACATTGCAGCAGCAGGTAGTTGCACTCAAGTTTTGTGGATGAAGCAGATGCTAAGAGATATTAAAGTAGAATATGAGGAGCCTATCACAATTTTCTGTGATAATTCAAGTGCAATAAATATTTCTAAGAATCTGGTGTTGCATTCAAAGACTAAGCATATATCTACAAAGTTTCACTTTCTGAGAGAGAAAGTGAACAAGGATGAAGTTAGATTGGAGTATGTGCCCTCGAAGGATCAGATTGCAGATATCTTTACTAAACCTCTTCTCAAGGACTCTTTTGAGTATCTTAGGGAGAAGTTAGGGGTTATTGCCCCTCCAGTGATGAACTAGGATGCACTGATGTGCATTAGTCCAGTGGATATCACAGTCATATCTTGTAATCTGGATTGACGATAGGGAGCTGGTACTCAGGGGGAGCAGCTGGTATGTTATGAAGTGATGGAGTTGCAAGTATGAGTCATTTGCCATTGATGTCAAAGGGGGAGAGAAGACATGTGAAAAAAAAGTGATTGCTGATCAAAGGGGGAGCAATAAAGGAAGAGAAGACATGTGAATAGTTGTTGCTAATAGGGGGAGTTGTGATAATAAGGAGAAGTTCTTGTCTTGATGGTTTTTCACATCATATGTTGCCATCAATGACAAAGGGGGAGATTGTTGCAAGTATGGGCCTAACCGGTGTTGTTATTGATGGTAACATACTCATGTTGCATTAATGAGAAGGATTGAATGAGCTGTGTTGAGGATATTGAGAAAATTAGTCTCAATCAGGAATAGTGAAGAATAGTGATGACAAGAAGGTAAAAATCCTCAATAGGTTGAGGATCAAAGGATGCAGTTTAAAGGGTTTGTAGATATAAGTCTTGAGATAGTCCAGTCAAGTTTTCAGAGGTCCACATGAAGATCTGAAGAAGTTATGGTCATTCAAGTAGAACTAGTTCCGGTAGGTGTTCAGAGGTGACAAAGTGTCACAAATAGGTCCGGTGAGATCCAGAAATTCATTATCCCATTCCGTGGATTTGAGGGAGTGTTGAGGATGTCCCTATGAAGTATCAACTAGATTGGTTCATGGTTTGAAGGTCCAGAAGAGCCTATTCCTTTGTGACAGTGATGAGAGACTATGTTCTTGAAGCTTCGGATGAAGGAGAGAAGAATTCCAGTAGGATGATGAAGTGCAGATGTTCTTGGTGATTCAGAGAAGGTTATGATGATCGTTGGATCATGTCTAGTTCATGTTGGTGGTCCGTATTGAAGTTAGAGTTTACATTTGAAGAATAACCACCGGATATTAGTGTTCTTGAGACTGGCCGACTAGATGTATTACACATCTTGCGGATGTTCTTGTAGGTGTTTTCCAACTTAGATGATTGTTCCTAAGTTGATGACTTGTATAAATAACAGATTGTGAAGTCATTTTGAAGTGTGTCTTGTGGAGATGAGCGAGTGGTAGTGAGGAAGAGAGTGAAAGGAAGAGCAGAAGTATTGAGCTTAATGGAACTGATTCAAGCATGGTGAAGATGCTATTCTCCAGTTCATGTATGTGATACTTATTTCTTTGTACACAGTGTGTCTCTTCTAGGTAGTGAGCCTCTTGTGAGTAGTGTGCTCAGGCAGTGAGCCCTAATTGGCATGTGCCATTTTGTTCTTTCTATTCTTCTAATAGAGAATACATTCTTGGGTTAATCACCCCATGGTTTTTCCCTTAACCGGGTTTTCCATGTCAAAATCTTGGTGTCTCATGTGTTGATGAGTTTCTGCTTTGATTTGAATGCATCATATTTCATGTTTAATATACTGCTAATCACTAAGAGGATTTAAGTGTGTAAATTGGAGAAAGTTTTACACAACTGATTCAGCCTCCCCTCTCAGTTGTGTGCCCTAAGTCTAATAGAAGCTAAAGAAAATGAAGAACAACTTGAGAATCAGATTGACTCTCTCAAAAAGGATCTTCAAACAACAAATGAATATAAAGAGAAATTCAAGATAAGCTCTGCTTAACTTGAAGTTCTTCTTGCAAGCCAAAAGAGGGTAGATGACAAACAAGGCTTAGGGTATGAAAAAGGTGAAAGCTCCAGATCCAGTCAAAAAAACTCCAGATCAGAAAACTCAAGAAACAAGCCTAGAAGACCTCCTGTAAGGCAACCAAATGCTCAAAAATATCCATCTTTCAATGGATACTACCACAACTGCAATAACTTTGGTCATAAAGCAAATCAGTGTAGAAGAAGAATGAATCAGACTAATACATCCTTCTTCAGACAATGTTTCAACTGCAAGAGGTATGGTCACAAGTCTCATGAATGTAGAAATATGCAAATGAACAATTCATTCAATGGTAGATGCTTTGCATGCAATAGAATGAGACATATGGCTAATCAATGCAGATCAAGAGGATATCAATCAAATATGCAAAGAAATGTTGTTTGCCACAATTGCAATAGATCCGGTCATATTGCCAAATTCTGTAGAAGCAAGAATTAGGACAAAAGGGATCTGGTGCATCATAGTCAGAATCAAGATAAAGGAAAAAGAAAAGTAAATGCAGATGAAGTTCAAAGTGAGATGAACAAGATTTGGGTGAAGAAAAGTACAAAGAATATAGGGGATGGATCCACACCAGAATCTAGTGCCAATATTCCTTCCAAAAATTAAAAAGTTAACTCTGACTCAGGGGGAGACACAAGGAAAAATATTTTCCCCCAGCGAGTTAATTGGTGCTGGAATTGGCACAAGGAAAGTAGCAGATTAAAGGGTTCACAAAGGAACATTGAAACAAGCTTTAGTAAAGATATGGAAGATCCACAAGAAGTTTTGAAGAGTCTTGACTTCCAAATTTGATCTGGTTTAACAATCAACTGATAAAATAGGATTATCACAGTTAGATCCGGTATGACCCAAATTTGAGGCATCTTGATCTGTGGATAAATCAAATGGTTGAGGAAAGTAAGAAAGTTTGTTATTAATCACCAAGGATAAATCTAAGCATAATACAGTGATCCAGAAAAAGATCTATCTCAGAATAAGAAAAATAAGAGCAACTAGAATAACTTAAGGAATGCATTTATTGCAAACAATATTAGGGTTTGCAGAGAAATAAAAGGGTTCTCGTATTCATCATTTGTACATCTGCACTAGAGAAAAGGAGAAAAGGAGATCTGCAAACAAATTGTCTCAAGTCTTTCAAAGATAAACCGTAGAATTCATTTCATCCAACAATCCGATTCAGCTCACTCCATGAAAACTAGAAGCACAAAAGGTATTTTTCGCTCGTGAATATCTTTTTGCAAATCTTCTTGAAATGGCTACTTCAAATATTATGAAGATTACTGATAGGCCGCACCCTAAATTTAAGAAGCATCCATAGAAATCTCTAGAAGTGGATCCCTTAGGTGCATTTTCTAGCATTTCGCATGGTATTTTGCATATAGAAGATGTTAGGGTTTACATTCATGTGAATATTGAAGAATTTGGGGAATCCAAATTAAGGGATATCTATCACAAACAATTAATAGATGATGCTTTTGAACTCAAACCACAGTATAAGGGCATCTGGGATAAACATTTTGGTCAGTACATTCATTTCCCCTATTTTGAAGAAGATGAATGGGTCTAGTATGTGTTGAGTAGAGTGCATGATAACTTCTTATGGTTGAATAGACCTTTCAAGATCACTAAGGATGCAATTAGGGAAGTAACTAGTTTACACTCTTTCGGAGGCATACCTGTTCTCAAATCTGTCAAAAACCAAACTGTGACTGAGGCCACTGGATCAAAATTTGATGAGAGCAATGACCATAGAAGATATCATTGATCCAGATATCAAGTTTGCATCTATGATAATTGGCTACAAGATATAACACTCCAGCAGGGAGAATTCAATATCAGGAACAGCTGTGTATACTGCTTATGAAATGTTGAGAAAGAATGCAGACTATGATCTCTATGAACTCCTTCTGAGCCAATTGATGGAAAACTTACAGAAGATCAAGAAGGACAAAAAGAATTCCTTTAAGTATGGTGGATTGATATTGTGTTTGTTTTTCTATTTTATGAATGAGTTACCCAAATCCAGTGGTTGGGTATGGTAGAATGACAAACCTATTGCAATTCAAATCAAAGATTACTTACATGGGCTTGGGGATGCTAAGGCAAGAAATACAGTTCTGTGGGGTTATTTCCAAAACTTTCAAAATATGATGCAAACCAAAGAAAGAATTCCCTAATCATTGGTTGAGAAGTACAAAGATATAGTGTGTTTCATGGTAGACACTGATCAATGCCTAATGGAGGTAGTGGAGCCAAGGACAGTCTGGATCATGCCAATGGGGTATGAAGTGGATGAAAAAATTGTAGAACTACATGTTCAACACATGCTAAATCAGCCAAGAGTTACAAAAGTGATGGTTACAAAAGGAAGAGGTTGATTGTAGTAGAAGATGAATCGAGAGTAGATTGAAATAGAGCCTGATGGTTGCAGAAGAAAAAAGAAAGGAGAAAGGGTTGAATGTGCAAAGAGAAGAACATAAGAGTAGGAGTGTAGGCAGTAGTTAGTGAGTCATTGCTAAATGCACATAGCGAAGGTTGATTGTTGTAGGCCAATGTTAGTTGTATTGTCATGTTTTGATAATTGATTAGAACAGTGAGAAGTTGTGTTTTTCATTTTGTCTTTGTGATTTCAATATTAATAAGTATCTACATTTATATACCTTTTGTCATTTTGTATTTGAATATTGGGAAGGAAATACTTTAAATTCATGTCATTATTTCTCGATGTCTCTTAGATTGGTATCAAAGCCTAAAGAGGTTGGGCATTGGCAAGTGGTCAATATGCCTCCAAGAAGAATGGGTAGAGGAGGAGCTTGAGGTCATGGCAGAAGAGACCATGGTGACCCTAAGTTGTTGCATAATTTTGTTGCAAGGATGGAAGCCCTAGATAGAGCATAGAGGAGAGGAAACCCTAATGATGAAGATATAAGTGATGAGAAGGAAGAACAACAAAGAGAAGAGAATGAAGAAGGATAGGTGGATCAAGAAGAAGAATTTTGTGAAAAAATGTTGAAGTCAATCATGAGTCTAAGTTGTAAACCCAAGACAAAGGTGTTAACATATGCCAGAAGCCTAAATGGTGAAGATTTGATCGATTGGATCAATGACTTGGATAAGTATTTTGAATATGGAGGTGTAGTAGAGGAAAGAAGAGTAAAGTTTGCCTACACCAAATTGAAGGGTCATGCTACAATGTGGTGGGAGTTTGTCCAAACTGAGAGGAGAAGGAGAAATAAGGAGAAGATTAATTATTGGGATTGAATGGTTACCAAGTTGAAGGAAAAATTTATGCCAAGTTATTATCTAGCTAATATCTTTAAGAGATTGTAGAATTTGAAGTAAAAGGATATGTTTGTGAAAGATTATACAGAGGAATTTCATAAGTTAATAATCTGATATGTGCATGCTGAAGAAGATGCAGAGAAGATAGCTCAATATGTGAATGGTCTCAAGTATAGTTTTTAAGATGAAATGAGTCTTTTCTCCCTGAGGAGCCTAGAAGAGTCTTATCAACTTGCCTGAAAGGCAAAGGAGAAGCTGCAAAAGGAAGCAAACTTAGCAAGAGAAGAAGAGAGGAAGAAGTTCATCCTTGTGGTTTAATGGAAGAGGAGGTTTAAATGTAGAGGAAGAAGATTTTCATGAAAATGTTTCAAGTGCAACCAATATGGGCATAAGAGTTGGGAATCCTCAAAATCATCACAAGGAGGACATTCAAAATTTGAGAGAAGAAATCAGGTTGTACATGCTAATCAAGAGAGTGTGGAATCACTAGTACATCACAAGGATGAATCATAATTAGGTGAGTCCTTAATGCTTAAGTGGGTGTTGTTGAAGCCACAAAAAGAAAGTCAAGAGCTAATTCAAAGGAGAGCATTGTTCAAAACCAAGTGTAATTCACAAGGTAAATTTTGTAAAGCACTGATAATATTGTTACAAAGGTCATCAAATATTGGTTAGTGAGTAGGCCTATGTTGATTTTCATATTGGCAGTTATAAGGATTGTTTTTGTGTAATATAATGGCCATGGATGTGTACCATATTTTTTTTGGAAGACCATGGAAATTTGATAGGAAATCGATGCATGATGGAATGGAAAATACTTATACCATTGAGAAGGATGGAAAGAAGCATACCTTTCTTCCCATAAAGGAGAAAGAAGAGGATAACAATAGCAATAGCAGTAAGGTAATGATGGTAAGTGGTAAAGAGTTTTTGAATGATTTGAAAAATAAAAAAATTGGTTATACTTTGGTTCCTAAACCTAGATGTGTAATGACTTCTACAAAGTTAGAGGATTTTCCTATTGAAATACAAGACATTTTGAATTAGAATATGGACATTGTTGCAAATGATTTGCCTAATGAATTGCTTCCTATTAGAAGCATTAGCCATCACATTGATTTGATTCTAGGAGCTAGCCTTCCAAATAAGGCTACATATAAGTTAACACCTATGGAAAATGAGGAGATAAGGAAGCAAATGGAGGACCTTTTGAGGAAGGGATTGATAAGGGAAAGTCTAAGCCCTTGTGTTGTTCCTACAATGTTGGTTCCAAAGAAAGGAGGGGAATGACGTATGTGTACTGATTCAAGGGCAATTAATAAAATCACCATAAGATATAGGTTCCTCATACCTAGAACTGAAGATTTAATGGATTGTTTGAGTGGTTCCAGGTATTTTTCTAAAGTAGATTAGAAAAG
This sequence comes from Cunninghamia lanceolata, assembly GCA_027924645.1. Taxonomy (NCBI): domain Eukaryota; kingdom Viridiplantae; phylum Streptophyta; class Pinopsida; order Cupressales; family Cupressaceae; genus Cunninghamia; species Cunninghamia lanceolata. Next base: position 2,115,004 of record BSBN01000413.1, read on the forward strand.
AAGTTATCACCAAATAAGAATTAGATTGGGGGATGAATGGAAAACGACCTTTAAGACTAGTGATGGGTTCAATGAGCGGCTGGTTATGCCTTTTGGATTATCTAATGCCCCTATTACTTTTATGCGGTTAATGAATGAGGTTTTGAAACCATTTATTGGTAAACTTGTGGTTGTATATTTGGATGAATTTTTTGTCTTTAGTAGGTCCAAAGAAGAGCATATAGAGCATTTGAGGTAGGTTACGAGGAGGTTACATGAAGAAAAGTTGTAGATCAATTTAAAGAAGTATGTGTTTATGTAGACCGAACTAGTTTACTTGGCATTTGTGGTGTCAAAAGAAGGGTTAAAGATGGATAAGGAGGAGGTTTAGTCCATACTTGATTGGCCATCACGAAGAAGTGTCATGGAGGTAAGGAATTTCCATGGTCTTTCCAGTTTTTATAGAAAGTTTATAAAGAATTTCACTCATGTTGTAGCACCTATATTGGAGACTATTAAGGGGAATAAAAGACCATTTGTTTGGACTAAACAGGCTGAAGAAAAATTTAAATTTCTCAAGAAGGTGAGTGAACAACCCATACTTGCTTTGTCTGATTTTGATAACGTGTTTCAAATAGAGTGTGATGCTAGTGGTTTGGCTATTGGGGCGGTCTTAAGTCAAGAAGGAAAACCATTTGCATATTTTAGTGAGAAGTTAAATGAGCCAGAAAGAAAGTATTCTTCTTATGATTTGGACTTTTATGCTTTGGTTTAGTCCCTCAAGAAATGGAGACATTATCTATTTCCTAAGGAATTCATTATGTAGATAGATAACCATACTTTGCAGTTTATTAATAACCAACACAAATGGAATCAAAGGCATGCTAAATGGGTTGAGTATATCTAGAGTTTCAACTTTGTTTTGAAGCAGAAGAGTGGTCAAATGAATAGAGTTGCTAATGCCTTAAGTAGGAAGAGTTTATTGTTGTGTGAAATCCAAACTAACAGTGTGGGGTTTGAATGTTTGAAATAGTTGTATGCAGAGGATATAGATTTTGGAGGAGCATTTACAGCTTGCAATGATCCTATTTGCTAGAATAGAGAGCCATGGATGGATTACATGATTCCGGAATGTTTGTTGTTTAAGGAAAACAAGTTGTGTATTCCTAAAGGCTACATGAGAGATAATTTGTTGAAGGAAAAACATAGTGGTGGTCTTGTTGGTCACTTTAGATGGGATAAGACATTCCTACAACTGAGCACTCGTTAATATTGGCCAAAGATGAAGGAAGATGAGAAAAGATATGTAAAAAAGTGTAGAATTTGTTAACATGCTAAATGAAGAAGCCAAAATATGGGGCTCTATCAGCCATTGCTAGTTCCAACCAGGCCTTTGGATTCAATGAGTATGGATTTTGTTTTGGGTTTGCCTCATAAAAAAAGGGGTAATGATTCAATCTTTGTTGTCGTATATCAATTTTCAAAAACAGTGCATTTTATACCATGTAAGAAGACTAGCGATGCTACTAACATTGCCAATTTGTTCTTTAAATAAGTTGTAAGGCTATGTCATATTCCAAGAAGCATAATTTCTAAAAAGGACACTAAGTTTGTGGGTCATTTTTGGAGGACTCTATGGAGGAAATTGGGCACAAATCTAAATTTTAGTTCTGCTTATCATCCACAAATGGATGGCTAGACCAATGTTGTCAATAGAAGTCTTGGTAATTTGTTAAGATGTGTTGTTGGTAGTTCACTTGGAAGTCAGGATCTCATGTTAGCACAAGATGAATTTGCATATAATGATTCCCCAAATAAAAGCACATGTTTTAGTCTATTCTATGTGGTGTATGGTATGCATCCAAGAGGTGTATTTGAACTTCACGATCTTGCTGGAATGGAGAAGAAGAGTGCAGATGGGGAAGAATTTACTCAAGTCATTCATGACATTCAAGAGAAGGTGAAGCATAACATTGAGGACAATAATCTGTAGTACAAGTAGCATGCCAATCAAAAGAAAAGAGTGTTGGAATTTCAAGTTGGAGACCTTGTATTGGCACCTCTTTGAAATGAGAGGTTTTCTATAGGAACATACAATAAATTTCAGATGAAGAAGATTGGTCCATGCTAAATCCTTAGGAATTTTTTTGCCAATGCATATGAGATATCATTACCTACAAATTTGAATATATCTCCCATCTTTAATGTGGTAGATTTATATCCATACAAGGGGATAAAGTGGTAGAAGAAGTTGAAGCAACTGGTTCATCTCATGAAGAGAAATCTTGAACAGTTGCTACTCTACCATAGATTGAATGCATTCTAGATAAATAATTGTTGAAGAAGACCCATAAGCATGAGTACTACAAATATCTCATCAAATGGAGCAATCATCTAGTTGAAGATACTTCCTGTCTTATAGAGGATGAGATCATAAAGAAGGTTCATTCAATGGTAGACCTCATGAGTAGGAGCTCATGAATTCTTTCTACTCGTGGAGTTTGATGTAGGGGCATCCTTCCCTATAATTTTGGTTTTTCTTCTTTTTGTTGTTTTTTTTGGTTATCTTTTGTTGGTGGTGACTCCTTGTCTTCAGTCATTATCTCTTAACTCCTATCTTATGTAAAGCTAAATTTGATGAGGAGTTCCTATCGCCTTATGTTTTCTGCTCCTTTCACTTGTTGGGAATGAAGCTCTTTTTTAGAAGCCTTCTGTCACCCAAGTGTAGAAATGTTATCTTCAAGATTAAACTATCATTGGTGGTTCTCCAAGTTGATATATGGTAGGTTTGAGCAATTGCTGAGTCATTATAGTAACCACTGAAGGAGTCCCTCAATGCCTGGAAAGAATCTAATCATGCAAGCTATTGGTTGGGAAGATGAGAAGATGTGTAGGAGAAGATGAATAGCCAAAAGGCTGACAATGGTGAAGGAGTTAAAGAAGTGATGGGTAAAGAAGGAAGAGGCTGATTGCGGTAGAAGATGAATCAATAGCAGATTGAAATAGAGGCTGATGGTTGCAAAAAAAAAAAAGAAAGGAAAAAAGGGTTGAATGCAGAGAGAAGAACAAAAGGACAGGAGTGTAGGTAGTAGTTAGTGAGTCATTGTTATATGCACATAGGGAAAGTGGATTGTTGTAGGCCAATGTTAGTTGTATTGTCATGTTTTGATAATTGATTAGGACAATGAGAAGTCATGTTTTCATTCTGTCTTTGTGATTTCAATATTAATAAGTATTTGCATTTATATACCTCCTATCATTTTGTATTTCAATATTGGGAAGGAAATACTTTAAATTCCTATCATTATTTCTCAATGTCTCTTAGATTGTGTTTCCTATAAGTGGGTTGTGACCTGTGACTAGAAAGGCGGCTATCAGTTCCAAACATGACAAGCAAAAGGATAATCAAAGAATATATGGTCACAAGATTCAAATATATTATAGATAGTACAAACATGGCTATTATGACCAACAGACAAATTTTTTAAAAGTAATAACCATCTAAAACAACCCTTTCTGGATTCCAAGGGTTTAGTCCAAATAGTCCTAAAGACAATAGCTAGATCTCGAACAACAACATTCAGATTCCATGTTTTCGCACAATGCTCAAATATTTCAACTATGTTTGTAAGAAACTTATAAATCCTTTTGGATTCACACACTTTCACCTTAGTTTCATCTTTCCAATATAGATTTTCCAACCAATCCTCCTCATTTAACAATTGGGGCTCTCTTAACCCAAACTCTATTGTGCAATTCTAGGTTCCATAAGCTATTGTAGCCTCATAGGTCATTGAAACCTTTCATTTCATTTCATTTCCTTGTCACATGCCCATTACCTCATAGTTAAATGAGGCTAAGAAAGACTGTCAAATAGATATTAATTCATTTTTTTAATTTATCTAAAAATATAACTATATATAAACATATAGTTATATAATTAAATATTAACAAAATTAATTATAATAAAAAATAAAGATTAATTAAATTGATGTTGGCCCTGCCCATGGCATGGGGTCATGGGGATTCCCATAGCCTGTGGGAAGGCATGGGAACACATCCCACCATTGGAGGTGGCCTTTATGTTCTAAAACCAAAAAAAATTGTTTTTCTTATTTGATTTATTCTTTTTCAATCTTTTGAATTTTGACACGATAAATATTTTTATTTAATGTTACACCTCTAAATGGTTTTTTCAATAGGTACTATATATATATATATACCTTCTCCATGTATGCTTTGGAAAATTATTAGTCTCCATTTTTGGAATCAAATTTATGTCTTTTCATCATACCTATTTTGACAACAAACCACACAGAACATTAAGAACTAAAAAATATTGTACTTGCTCACTACTATTGGCATGTCTAAAACTCATTTAAATTTCTTTAAAGTTAGACCTCTTTGTAAATAATTTTTTCCAATAGGTACTGAACATAAATCCTATTTATCTGAAATAAATATACCTTCTCCATGTATTCTTTGGAGTCAAATTTATGTCTTTTCTTCATAATTATAGAGACAAAAAATGACACAGAACATTAAAAACTAAAAAATATTGTACTTGCTCACTGTTAGTTGCATGTATAGAGATCATATAAATTTCTTTAAATTATGATTTAAGAATTAATTAATTTAAAAAATAACTTTGTTTTTTATTATAAATTCATGGAAGAAATTAAGAAATCTATTTTAAACTTTTGTATCAAAAATTTGATTTCTTTCCTATTCATATTCTTCTTCATGCACAAATAAAATAATCTTAATAATAAAGAAGAAAAGAATTGATTTTTTAGATAAGAGAAAGGGGTACAATTTAAACAAATAAAGTAAGTTGTTCTTTTTGTGGTAGTAGTGTTTTTAGAACTTTCTTTAAAATCATTAGTTTACTATTTGTTTTAAATCTCTAAATTCTTATTGGAGGTAAGCTTTATTAAAAATCTATGTGTCCTATTTATAAAAATAGTGTCCATCTATTTTGTTATTAGTCTCTGCCACTATTCTAAACTAGTTATTAATAAATCTTTTTGCAACCAATGAGAAGTGAAATAGTTTTTCTATTTAAAAATATTTATCTATTGCTATATGAAAATATTATAACAAAACATATTTGAAAAATAATTTTTCTTTAATGTAATTGGCATAAAACTTTTACCCAATAAGGGATTAATGTGCATCCATTACAATAATGACTGTACTATTGGCTTACAGAAAGGGAGTGACAAACTAACCAATGAGTTTTTATTACCTAGTAATTATTCTATCCAAAATAAACCAATGATAAAAGAGTATTTTATTTAAACATTAAACAAATATTAAAATTTTTGTAAATCTATATGCAAATATTTGTTGAATAAACCAATGACAAGAGAGTATTTAATTAAACAAATATAATGTACTAGTTATTATAAAAACATTAAATGTCCATAATGCCTTTTTACTAGTATAGATATCTTAAGTACATCTATGTAAAAGATGTTTGGATATGCCTATATTAAATTTGTTATTTATTTAGAATGGATAAGAACATCAAATGATATCTCACCACATCTTTTAGATATATTTTTTAACATAAAAAAATGCATAAGTACTATTTTTGAATTCACTTAATTAGATTCAAGTATGTTGATAAAAATTGATTGTAAAACTATGTAGTTGAATCTTGATAAAACATCAGATAATTTAATATATTGTGAAAACACCACCTAAGTTTAATAAATATACTTAATAACTGGTAATGAATTAAAAAATAGTTCTTATGTCTTTTTTATGTTAAGTAAATCTATCTAAAATATATGGATAGATATCGTTTGAGGTTCTTATCCATTTTAAATAACAAATTTCACATAGGCATGTCCAGACATCATTATTTCACATAGGCACTTCTAGACATCTTTTACTCTTAAGTGAATTAAAGAATAGTTCTATGTTTTTTTTTTTTTAATGTTAAATAAATCTATCTAAAAGATGTGGAGATATCTCATTTGAGGTTCTTATCCATTCTGAATAAAATTGAAATCCTACATTTTTAACTCTTGATGTAAATAAAATTGAAATCCCAAAAATCATTTAATTTCATAAAATAAAATGCATTGAAATATTGTAAGTTTGAAGAATAATTACACAATATAATAACAATAACATATTCATATCACTACAGTATTTTATCTTAGTCACTTAATTTTTTGTTAAGTACTAATAGTAGGTACTTTTAGAAAACATGATTTTAATTATTTTAATTAATCTAATATTGTGGTTTAAGATAAAGAATTGTTTATCATTTCAAATTTGTAACTATTATATTTTTATAACTAAATTTCTAAGGAAAAATTTATGTGAACTCGTTTTGAAATGTCTTGGGTAAATAAAATTGAAATATCAAAAATAATTTAATTTGGTAAAAATAAAATAGTACTAAAATATTTACTTAGCTATATAACTAAACTTTACAAAGCCTATTAAATAACACAATATTTCTTTAACTATAAAACTAAATTTTACTATTGTTATTATAGTATTTGCTTAGTTGTAATTTTTTGTTGATCAGGTATTGGTTGTATAGACAAATTGCATTCCAATAATTAAAAAATTAATTTTTGAAGACTGTTGAAATGTCTTGGGTAAATAAAATTGAAATCTCAAATATAATATAGGACTTAAAATATTTCCTTTTAAAATGCATTAAAATATTGTAAGTTTCAAGAATAAAATAAAAAATGTAATAACATGGTGAAATATTTTTCGTGATACTAGATTTTTAACTTTTGACTAAATAAAATTGAAATCCTAAATTTTTAACTCTTGAATGAATAAAATTGAAATCCCAAAATAATCTAACATATTAAAATGTAATAATATTAAATACTATTACAATTTAATATGTATTAAAATATTGTAAGTTTGAAGAATAATTACACAATATAATAACAATAACATATTCATATTTTGATCACTACACTTAGTCACTTAATTTTTTGTTTAAGTAATAATAGTAAGTACTTTAGAGAACATAATTTTAATTATTTTAATTAATCTAATATTGTGGTTTAGTAATAATTTTATCTAAAATAAAAAATTGTTTATCAATTTCAAATTTGTAACTATTATATTTGTAGAACTAAATTTATATGGAAAAATAAAATAATATAAAAAGAAAATAACTCATTTTGAATTGTTTTGGGTAAAATAAAATTGAAATCTCAAAAATAATTTAATTTGGTAAAAATAAAATAACACTAAAATATTTACTTAACTATAAAACTAAACTTTACAAAGCCTATTAAATAACACAAATATTTCCTTAACTATAAAACTAAACTTTACAAAGCCTACATATTTGTATTATGTGGAGATTTGAAATGTCTACTTAGGATATTATAATGTAATAATATTAATACTATGATAATTTAAAATGCATCAAAATATTGTATGTTTGAAGAATAAAACAAAAGATGTAATAACATGGCAAAATATTTTTCATCATACTGTAGATTTTTAACTTTTTAGTAAATAAAATTGAAATCCCAAAAATAATCTAATTTCATAAAATAAAATGTGTAGAACCCTATATTTTTAATAGTATTATTAATATTATGACTTTGTCCCTTTGACAAAAAATAATATTTAGTTTAGCTAAATCAAAAAATTAAATTCATAAAAACTGATTCTTCCCTCTCAAAATTATCGCCATCCATTTAGGCATGACTTAACTAGTGGGAGACAACATTTGTGTTCATAATTTGTTTACTTGCCACATCCTCCCCTCAAACCAAAATTCTCTCTGCATTTATAGCTGTTTTTTGCACTCTCTGACAATCTGACAATGCACAGAGAAGAGGTCATTTTTTTTTTCAGCCAATGACAATATAGATAAATCATTTTTCAATAATTTTTTGTTAAAAATTTATCATGTTGACATAGGAAAAGTACAAATTTAAATCAAATTTGCTCGACAATAAAAATAATCCTATCTTTTGATTGGTTTGCAATCAATAGATTAATAACTAGATAAGTGTGAACTCATTGCAATAGTACCAACTGAAGACAAGTACTAATAAATTAGTTATAACAAACCCAATATAGTATGTATGATCATGTGGATGCATTTGTTAACATCGTATAATTTAATATACTCTCAAAATACCAGCTAAATTTAATAATATTGATTTTTTAAAAATAGATATGCTAGTAAATAAAAAAAATAACTCTAATTATATTCCTAACCCTAACTCTAATTATATTCTATCTCTAATGTAATTAGGCTCACATACTTAGACAACATCTCTAGATGTATTTCCTTGGAAGATGCCCACTATATATTTCTCCACAGTTTCCCAGTTTTTGCTAGCCCCCTAGTGAATTTTAATAATAGAGACCATTTCATTGATCATTGCTTCTACAACTAGTAGTTGCACAAAATTTGTGTGCAAGGGAATAGCTGATATCAATGCAAACCTCAACTATTAATTTATTTCATGAAATATACAAAGAATAATGAAGATCACAATGTATAAAAAACCTCATATAAAACAATTAGACAAGAACTCATAAATTCCCATGCATATTAATCACAAACAAATGATATTTTTGAGATTGTGTACATGGTATGTTAGTTTCTTCCAAATATAAACTTTTTTTCTTAACACAACAAAAACAAGTATGCATGTGAGAATGATATTTTGGATATGGCACACTCAGTGAAGCCCACGTTTTGATGATTCTTCATGCCATCACACAGCTCTTCATATCACTAGAAGAGACGAAATGTTTTGCCTCTATGAAGCATCATAATCTTTGTAGCCACATATGACCCATGTGCTTAAGGGGGCTTGACCATGTTTTCTACATATTGTTCTAAGTGTGTAGTTCTTTATTCTCATTTAATATGGTAATAAGTTAAACTACATAACATACATTTTTATTTTTACTTTTTCAACAATTAGGTGCAGAAAATGCCCCTTCATCTATCTAATTTGGGGAAAAAATATTAAATAATAGAGTAATTGTTTCAATCTTCTTGTTTAATTCCACCACAATAAGATTTTAATCAAATCTATTTATCTGCAAATGGAATGTGGATGCTCCTCGGCTATCATGAAGAAGCAAAGAAGCAAGTTGCACATCACCCATGTTAGTCCAGAAATAGAACATGCCATCAAGACCGAAAGTGATAAGTCAAGAAAGAAAGAGAAGGAAGGAAAGTAAACTCTTTATTGATTTGATGATTAAATGTAGATACAAAACCATGTATAAATATTATGAGGGGAGTCCACTTATATGAAACCGAACATAACTACTCATAACTGGTGGTAGTTAACAATGTAATACCAAATGCTAACATTCACCCCCTTATTACATTGTTCCTACAATAGTACCAAGGGACCCCCCTTGAATGCTAATATACTCAATGAAGCTGATTACATAATATGAATACATATTTTATAGAAGATCTTCTCCTAAAGAACAAATCCTAAATCAAGTGGGGCTCCATCATGCTATCTCGTCTACCCTCGGAAAGGTCTAGCTTTGAGCTATGTTCTTGAGCTCTTTAGTCTCGAACTCTCAAATTATAGATTCTTGAATTATTCGATAACAGTCCCTAAGAGATACGATAGATCTCTATCATTGTCTAGTGATTGCAAAATGGTATAATTCTTGATGATATACTCTGAAGCTCGCTGGACAACAGTCCATATTGAGCTCAACACCAAATCTAAAACCTGTGTCCAAAACAAACATTCTTTAAATCTGTCAGCATCAACAAAGAAAAACAAAATAGCCAAAACCAAAAATGCTTCTCATGCAAAACATCATCTCAAAGTGAGAAGCTAACTTGAGATGATAGAAAATCCTCCATCCTTCGATGCCGTATGCCTCCAATATGACCCTATTACACTTTAACCAACTGATGTCTTGGATGAGTCTTTGGAGGCCTCATCAAGAATAGACAAGATGGCCCCATCAAATGAAACATCGATGGGCAAGTAAATTTCTATCTTTTGTTACTATTGTTTACCACACACCATTGACAATGCATTATTAACACCACCAGAAGAGTCATTAATAAAAGCTTCATCATCTGATGAATCCTCATCTTCTTGGCCTCTTGATAACTCTCCTTGATCCATACCCTTATCAACATACTAGTTCACTAAAGCATGCTTGACATACATGAGATTAAAATTGTGATCAATGTGAAAGAAGACCTTAACAATACTTGTGGAGTTAGATATTATACTAACTACCCAATGAACCTTGGCAAGATCCCCTCTAAGAACCACAATTGCAGTTTCATAATTGATACCATACTTAAACCAGTCCACAAAATAAATGACCCTCTTAATATTAATAGAGGCAACAAAATTCACATCCTTGGGTACAACATCTCCTTTGTACATTAGACAACAGACCATGATCTTTTCATGACAAAGACCACATTTTTGCATCATTGAAGAAAACTCAAAGGAAATAGAAAGTTGTTCATGATAGGCCTTCTATATGGAGATTACAAGTGTATAGAATGAAACAAATTTGCATCTTAAACTTATTCCAGTGGACTTAGCAACAAACAGCTTCTAAATCATCATACTTTAGAAAATTTACAATGCCACAATATCGAATGCCTTTCCTTGGAGCTCCAATCAAAATATGGTACCTGGCAATCCACTTTCAACCTATGTTGTGCTTTAAACCCTCTTACATTACAATAAATTGTAAACAATGTAGCATAGGTAAATACAGGTAGTGGTAGCAGAATACTGACTACTCAGAAGAATCAGAACAAATAACTATCTACACATTAATGGATGGTGCTTCATGCATGCTGAATCTACATTTGGATAGTACTTCATGTGAGGTAGATCACAATTCTGTATGCTATCATGATGCTTCATAGTGGCAAGATCATCTGGTGCTTTTTCATTTTCATTTCCAGTTGGCCTACAAACAACTTCCTTTTGTTTGAAACCTCTACATCCTTTTACTACTTTCGCTTTCAATCCTTCCTCAATAGTTTCAACACAAATATTAACCTACCATAGACTCATATTACTTCTTTGTAGCCTTTTGTGGCTTTCGATTAGCAATGACACTGGTGAACCCTTGAAAAGACAAAATCTTATTTGACTACGATCTTAGCATCTTCTTTGCAGACAACTCCATGATACATGGGAGATCCACACTCCTTCACATTGCAAACTTCAATGTCATACAGAAGATCCTCATGCAGGCCAAATCAAGAATGCCATAACTCTGATACCATATGAAGGAAGGTAAACTCTTTATTGATTCAATGATTAAATGTAGATACAAAACCATTTATAAATACTATCAGGGGAGTCCAGTTATATGGAACCAAACATAACTACTCATAACCAGTGGTAGGAACTACTCATAACTTGTGGTAGTTAATGATGTAATGCCAAACACTAACACAGAAAGCTCCCGAAGAGAATAAGAATTTGCATGGAGGATCTCAGTGTAGGAGGAGGAATGGAAAGGGATAGCAATACTCAAAGAGAATGTTTGTTAAGTATTATTTGTGAAAACATCATCTGGCTAGATTGAAGAGTATTAACAACAACATGGGTGCAGTTGCAGTGAATGACAAAGGTACCAAATTTTAAGACTTACAACTTATACACATAGCTACTCCTCTATAAATTTTTTAAATTCTCCTTCATCAGTTTAACAAGTTAACGTTGAACTTGTCTGGCGCTGAGTAGAAACTATAAGATGTTATCTGAAATAGATGTTTTTCTTTTGTTCCATTTCTCTAGATGTTTCCAAGTCTCACATATGACTACATCTAGGCTTAACATAGTGCTTAAAATGTATCATTTTTTACATTCAAATATTCTAGTCTAATTTGACCTTGGTAATTCTATGTCATAGATTATTTTGAACAAAATCTCTCAATACAAAGAAAATGTGTGTAATAATGAAATGAAATGTAGTCTAATAATCGCATACTATAGCTATGATTTGTGTGGGTGTGTTTTCCATTATAGTTATGATTTTGTTTTTCAGTTATTTTCCCTATAAATAAGAACATGAATGCAATTGGATGAGAAACTATAACATAAATTAAATACATTCTAAATCTAGTTTAAAATGTGTTCTATGGAGGATGTCAACATAAGATTTAAGGATTCTCAAATAATTAGAAATAAGAAGGTATTGAGGGATAATACAATTTACTCATATTATATTCATGTAAATTGTTGTAATTAAATACTAATATTGAGCAAGTTAAAGAATCTAAGGAGGAAACCAGACTGTTATTAGTGTTGTACAGATTTGCTAAAGTTATAATCTCACTATGCTAGGGATTGATTGAGGACAATTGTTATAATATCTAAGGTAGGTATTGCTTATAGAAACCAAAAGCAAACGCGTTAATATCAATAGAAGAAATGGGAGGTACTGTAAATTATGGAGGAGGAACAACCATCGTTAGCTTATAATGCTTAACCATGTAGGCTACCCACATTCTACAATTTTCATAATAACAAATTAAGCAAGTTTTGAGTTCTTGATGTGCACCATCATATGAGGAACTACATTATTTCTTGGATATATCCCAAGAAATTCATTTTACCATGAGCCATGATTTGATTTCAAAGTTAGAGAAGTGGCCATCAATTACACAATTTGTTTATGGGGACCTAAGTTACAGTGAATGAAGGCATGCATCTCAAAACAAATTACAATGATTTAAGGGCCTATGGAAAGTTCCAAATAAGTTTTATTTACCTTAAATGGACACAAACATTGTTAGTAATAACTACATACTACTTTCATTATATTATGGGCAAAATGAGATAGCATTGAAAACTATGACAGATCTTATATTTCTCTCTCCATTCATGAATTTGTGAATCATTATGCTCACCATCGAAGTTTTTTCTTCTACAAAAAAGTTGGTTTAAATATGTAGATAAGTGGTATTGGTCATAGTTATATTATTACTACGTATATAATTATAATTATATTTTATTAATGTTAAGAGGTGAAATTTTTTTTAATGTTAGTATTTTTAATTAAAATTCTTTAAATTGTATTTGAACAAGTTTCTATCAAGTTTTTATCATTGAATAGAAATTTAATGAGAATTTAATGGAAGATTTGAAGAATACTTTGATGAAATATTTGATGGATCTATTATGTTGAGTGTTCTACTATAAACTCATGCAAATTGAAAAAAAAATGGGGATAAATATAAGATGACTTAGCCTCATTTCATTCAACACATTCTTTTAAAAAAATCTATCACCATTTTTCTAGGAGTAAGAACACTTATAATATCTATCAATGAGGTATTCGATTCTATAAAATCCTAAATTTCAATTTAATTTCATTAACTTCTTTGAATAAAACTTGATTTTTATTTTGATTACCATTGACATGTTATTAAAAATACATTTAATCAATTAATTCCTTTCAGATCATGACCATTGCAATAAGAGAATTGCAAGAGAATTCATCTTTATGGTCATTGCAAGAGAATCTATCTTTATGATTAATGCAATAATATCTATCTTTTATGTATTTGACACACACACATGCACAAATGTGTGCATGTAGACACACATGCACATGCATGCACGAGCATACACATACATACACACATGCACATGCATGCACGAGCATACACATACACACACACATGCACATGCATGCATGAGCATGCGCATGCACACAAACAGATGCGCACGCACATACAATCACACTCACTTTTACACCTACACTTACACATACTTCTATTGAAAACCCTACATGTGTTTTCCAATTCTCTACACAACCATCTTTGTGATCCAAATTTATTTCCCAATATTTCTATAATTTGTTTCCCAATGTTTTTCATGCAAATCTACATTTCAAATTTATGATTACAAATTGATACACCCTAGTCATATACAATTATAAATATGCTCTTTTTAAATATTCTTGCATTTCAACTTTATGTTTATAGATGAGATATTGATAGACCCTATCAGCTATTCCACAGACCCTATCGAATATCAATGCCTCTTTATAAAATTTATCAAATCACACAACTTCTATAATGAAATGCTACCTTTTTTATTTCATACAAATCACTACACTTTTTCTTAATCACATGATTCTCTTGATAACATTTACATCATCCTTAGAATACTCTCAAGGGGAGTCAGCCACTTTAATCTCATCATATGATTGGTGCTTTATGGGAGGTCGGCCACTTAACCAAAAGCTTGAGTCGGCTAGCATACAACATACGAGTCTTTTAATCTTTTGAGTCAGCCATGTTTTGGTAATTTCATTTATTAATTTGTATTTATTAAATCTTTATTTTAAATAATATTTAATCTCCTTTTGGTGCCAAGGTATATCTAACTTGTCTTATATTTATTAGTAGTTGCTTAGTCAGCCAACATAAAAAATAGAACATTTCATGTGACATGGCAGCCCTCCCCACTCAATTTTGCTTGCCCTTAAGCAGAAACAATTAGGATGCTCTTGGAATTACTAAGATCCCAAATCAACATTAATTGTCCTTGAAGAATTGTTGTTAGTAAGTTAATATTATATTTAGTAAGACAAGACACAACATATATTTTATTAGATGGTATATATTTCATTCTTTATAATATAATATTTTATTTTATTTGTAATTCAATATTTTTACATATATATTTTCAACCTGTGATGCATTTACCAAGATTTTATTAATATGGTTGAATGTTTAAAGTATGGTCTTAACCGTAAGTTTGAAGATGAACATGGAAAAAATAAAATCACAAGAAATTGATATAAAGGATAAAGAGTTAAAAAAATTATAGGAAAGTCTATTTAATTATTTTATATTTAATCAAAAACACTCAGCAAAAATCAGCATATTAAAAAAAGAAAATCATGACACGGGAATTTAAAAATGCAAAAAAAATAGAAATTTTGAGACACTAGTTTTATACAATTTTCTCAAATAAATTGCAACTAATCCCCCAATTTTTCCCCAATTTTTTTTAGAATTTTTTCCCAATTTACAGCCAATTTTTTTGGTTGACTGATTAATTTGTAATTTTTTCAAGGAAAAAAGGCAACATGGGTGAATCCCAATTAATCACAATTTGTCCGAGATTTTTTGCGATTTATGCAACCATGGTCTCAGTCTCAATAATACAGGAAAATCATTATAACTCACATTAAAAAAAACTATTTTATAAAAGTAAGTGCCACAATTATTCTATAGGCATGCCGCATACAGATCACAAGAAGTGCATTGCAAAGCAAAACCTACAATCTTACATTAATAAAGCAATTTGAAATATTTTAAGGTATATTTGTTTCCTCAATATTCGTGAACCAAAAGTGCTGAAAGTGAAATTTTGCAGTGGGTAAAAAATCAATGTATAAACCGTGTATTTACTCGTCCCTCTAACCATTCCTAGATTTTTTATTGAAAAATTTTCATATGCGTTGTCAACACGGGACGAGGACGAGGACGAGGACGAGGACGAGGACGAGGGAACAGCAGGAAAGACTTTTTTTTTTAACACCGGAACGACGTGGAAAAAGAAACTCCGGCGGCTTAGGTCTTCAATATTCATGAACGGAGATTGCTGAACATCCGACGGGAGCTTCTGAAGACCACTTTATCCAAAAACCGAACAGCGAAATCTGACATTTCCGGCGGCTGAATATTTCCTTGAGCAAAAAGCTCCCACTATAAGCCTATCGGCTAAAAATTATATGTTCGTCGTCCTCCTTATCAAGCCTGGCAGCTAAATCTGGTAAAAGTTTCAATCCCAAACAAGAGAGCAAATCTGGAATTTGGGATTCTTGCTCAGCACTACAAGGAACTGCTTCCAAATATCCATGCATTTGTTGATGCAGTCATCAACCAACAACTCAGAAGCAAGTGAAAGAATAGCCATGCATTCTTCAACATTGGAGAAATACACACGTTTGCCATACATTAGTCATCAAAGTTATGATAAGTAGTTACCCTTATTTCACTTGGTTTATCCAATGACCACCGCTCGGACATCTTGACTCGAAAGAATTCCAATCTTTTGAGAATCACAGAATGGAGATAAACTGGATTTCTTTTGTATTTTTCCTCTTTTCTGCCCGTCAACCACAATTTAACATCTGCACAGGTTAGATTTCCGAATTCTGTCATTGTATAAATGGGAACACCGAATACCTTTTCCTATCGTCAGTTACGATTACCTTTCGAAACCTAAAAATAGCTTTTCAGAGGTGGCATTATGGGATGATTATCACTCTTTACATAAAAGTAAAATAGTGCCGACATATATATTTTTAAAATTATGAAGTGTTTCAAATTTAAAACATATATCCAACATACTTTTATTAAATGAATGTACATAAGAATAAAGTTCTTATAAAGTAAATAATATTTTATAACTATATTTTATTAGGGTTTTATCAAATCAAATAAAAAACGAGTAAAATATAAAGGTAGATTGTTTTATTTATTATAGAGTTATTTTAATAAAAATACAAGGTTTTTGGAATGATAAATGATGCAACCAATTTTAGTGTGGTATCCCTAGCTACAAAGATGTAAAACTTGGTATATTTTGAATAATATTTGTGCTTGATTCTTAATCCAAAAAAATACTCCAAACTAATATATTATTGCATTTAGTGTACAATAATATTTTATAACGATATTTTATTAGGGTTTTATAGATCAAATTAAAAAGGGGCAAAGTATACTAGACAAGCACAAATAGTAAGTGCATTATGTTTTTTAGATTTTACTATAGATGTAGTTTATTATTTATCTTTTAAGGATAATATTTTAATGAAAATACTCAAAGTTAATATGTTATTTTATTTACTGTAGTTAATGAAAATACTCAAAATTAATATGCTATTTTATTTATGTAGAATAATAATATATTGTATTAGGGTTTCATTTTATATTTTTTTAAGATAAGTAGCAAACAAGGGTGTTGATCACTTTACAAAAGAACCCCTAGGAAAAAGCAAAACAAACTAGCCAGGAAAGAAAAGGTCCCAGCAATAATTGCACTAAGGAAAGGAAAAAAATTCCCAAAATGGTCAGAAAAGTAGCAAAACCCAAAAATCAAAGTTGTAGGAAGGTTGCCAGGAACACAACTACAACAAAAGACATGAAAATATCATAACTTGACCTAGTAGGTCATATACCCTTGTCTTGAGTGTGGGTCTGAGGAACATGCTTTGGAAGACCTTTCTTCCTTCTTTGAACAATGGTCCAAATGACTTAATTATTTCCATCTATAGAAACATGAGATGTAGGAGGAGAGACTCTCACCAAAGTACTAAAAGGGAGTGGAGCCCGGGGAGAGGAATATTTGACTAGGGAAGATGACCTATGAGAATTTGTCACAACAACAATGGTCCCAATCACAGATGGCACACCAACTATAGCAGCCCCAATCATGGACGACAAACCAACAACAATAGCCCCTATCATGGATGACACACCAACAACAGCAACCCCAATCACAGATAGTGCAAAAATAACAACAATAATAGAGGAGGTCCCTATAACAAGTAGCATCCAAACAACAAATGAACCCTACAAACCTATAACAAATTACTCATGACCATCACCAGGAATTGAAGTATTAATAGGTATCATGAGTGGGGTAGGGGTCTCCTTCCTATTAGATTCTACAAGAAGAAAGAACCAATGAAGGATCTTAAAAGGAAACAAGGTACCAAAACCAACTTCCTACACTAACCTAATGAAGAAAGTTATGCAAATCTTAATACTTTATAGTTATAGATTACAAGATGGACATTATTAAAAAGGTATTAACATCCAAATGCAAATAGAAAGCTCACAACACAACATATACGTGGGAGAACCTTTTCAGGTGAAAATTTGACTCCAAAAGTTGCACAATGTATTAATTAGTCAAAGGCATATGACAATACACTTGCAATACAAGTTCTTCTAGGAGTACACAAATGTCAAATACTAGAGAAATTTTGGCAACATAATAGTAAATGCAAATAAATCATACATCTTCAACTTTTAGCACCTGTATGTATAGAGAAGTACCAAGGATGGAGGTAGCTTCTAGAGAAAGACACAAAAGAATTTTATCCAAATCCACATGGCCCAAATTCCAAGGCCATAAAGCATGCAAAAGACACTTGTCAAAGACTCCCTATCATACCTTAAAAAACCCCATACTTGGATGTCTCAAATATTTCCAAAATAGGTATGAAAGATGCTCTTACATCATTATAAAATCTGTCATATATGACAACACATACAACCGTAAGAAAATCTATCATAACTGAGTCTTAATAAATGGTTCTCTTACAACTTGTCATAGTAAAACATGGGTGCCTACCTTCTCCATGCAAAAATGCTTCTTGACACTTGTTAAACTTGTCATAGAATCTCTATTTCTAGCTCTTATATGTCATAGAACCTATTATATGTCATAACCTCTTACACAACCCACAAGATACCGACACATGGCAAAAATATCACTGCAAAATGGGACGCCAACATTTTCAAATGTTGAGTTGACCATCCAAGTCACCTTTCAAGTGGGATGACATGTCAACATGCCACCTCATAGTAAATGACAAAACTAGACGACCAATATTAAATATAATATAGGCAATTAAATAAATATACAATCAAATAACAAATGCTAATAAATTGCAAAGGTTGAGACACCTTAATTCCCAAAATTCACCCACTTGTTAAACACCTTACAAGAGCCAATAAAATGACAAGATTTATTTTCTAGGGGCCAAGAGGCCCATAGACTCCTAACAGTATCTAAACATATCCGTGCTCATGGGTTTTGTTATGGAATCTGCAACATTTGTCAAAGTATCAACTTTCTCCAGATTCACCTTCCCATCCTCTACCATGTTACAAACAAAATGGTACTAGACATCAATATGCTTAGTCCTTTTGTGGAAAGTAGGATTCTTTGCCAAACATATGGCACTCTAACTGTCAAAAGAAATAATAATCTTTACTCCATCAAAACCAACATCATAACACAATCTATTAAGCCAAATGGCTTCTTTACAAGCATGATTTTTTCCCAAGTACTCTGCTTCAAGGAACCCATCTCTTCTTCCATGGCCTCTTTCTATAAATTTGAATCACTCATACCCATAGCCTCCCTTATAGTCCTAGGCTCATTAGTGTTGAAATTCAAAGAAAAATACAACTGAAATCATGCAATGAATAACCAAACCTATCAGGTTGCCACCTTATTTGTGTGGACCTTCTAAAAAGTTGAGGTTCATGCTCTTCTTGTTTTGAACTTTTAGAGCTATTAGAATGCTCCTCACAGATGTCTTTAGTTCAAATTTCTTAGGGGTGGAGGGAAGATGAACCACATCCTCTTTCTTCTCTTCTTTCTCTGGCTGTAGAATGTCAAAAGAAGGATTGAGTTCTCTAAAAATCACACTTCTATACATAAAATTCTCATCCACTGGATCCAAAGAATTGTACCCTTTCAAATTGATGCCATAACTGATGAAGATACACTTCACTACCTTTTTCTCTGACTTAAACATTTTCTCCTTAGGCATATGTGCATATGCCTCATAATGAAATACTCAAATGTGTCTTAATGAAGACTTTTTACCAGACCACACCTTAATAAGTGTCTTATCAATGAGAACTGATGTAGGAAACCTATTAACCAGATAACAAGTGGTAGTAATAGCTTCCACCCAGAACTTTTGTGCAAGGTGAGCTCCACTTTCCATACTCCTAGCCGTCTCCATCAATGTTTTGTTCATTCTCTTTGCAACTCCATTCTGCTGAGGTGTATACTAAATTGTCTTGTGCCCCTTAATATCATGTTATTTACAAAACTTGTTGAAATATGCTAAGCAAAACTCACCACTATTTTTTAGTCCTCAAATACTTAATCTTTATATTCTTCTAATTAACTACAAGAACTTTGAATTCTTTGAATCTAGTTGTGTAGGAGCATATGGTTCCCTAGTGATCCTACATTGCCCAAAAATATTTTAGTTTAATTTTAATTTTGGTATGTGCTTTGGCTTTCTTTGGTGGTTTTAGGCATCTCTCAACATTAGAAAACTTCAAGTTAGCTTAGATTTGCAAAATTTCAATTTTTGCTAAATCTCTGTGTTAAGGCTCCGCAATGTAGTTTTATGAAAACTTTTGTTTTTGAAAATATATGAAGGATTGGATAAAATATTTTAATAATTATACAAATTCTTAACCTTTTGGGAGAATTTAAAATCAAAAAAATTGGCCCAACATGCTACGAAAATAATTGATTTTTGAGATTTTTAAAAGCTAGAGTGAAATCCTTTTATGGAAATCTTACAGAGGTTTTTATGCTCAAATTAGCTATTTTTTATGCAAATATATCATCCCAATCAAATGTTATGAAGAAAAACATTTTTTTTTCTTTTTTGGCGTCTAAAAGTAAGTAAACGCTCTAAAAAATGTGATTCTCCTTAAAAATGTGGTGTTTCTATTCTAGAGGCACTAAACTACTTTGAGGAATATGAAAAGCTAAACATTGTAGATAAAGTTTTATTTAAAGAAATGTTTCAGTAGATCAGAGGCATATTTCTCTGAGGTAGATTTTAGGAAGAGACAGAGATCTCAACCATTGTGAGGGGTATAGGAAGAGGAGAATTCTTGAATGGGTGTGTGGGAAAGAAAAAAAAAATTCCTATAATTTGACAGTCCATTGTGAGGCCAATTTGTGATGTAAATATTTTGCAAATTTTGATTGAATAAAATAGCAATTCTTGTTTGCAATCTATTTTGTGTTTGCAAGTTTATAAATTGGGTGGACAAAAGGGATACCACTCTACATCAAGTGGTATCAGAGTTAGAAGACCCTAAGTGTGTAGAGTATGCACTAGTACCTATAGTAGCGAAGAGGAAGTGGTTGTGAAAACCTCAAAAGAATTGTTACAGGTATGAGAGAGAAGCCCTAAGTAGTTGAGAGCTAAGGATCCATGAAGAAATTTATCTTTGAAAATTGCAAAGTGTGTGATGTGAGTTGTTAAAAATTGCAACAGTAGGAAGGATGAGGATGTTTATGAGGAATCCTATGATAGGGCAGGGATGGAGACAGTATTAAATGAGGAAGATTTTGGTGACAATGACTGATATAAATGTGTGATTGAGTAGGTTGGAAGATATGTAGTTCATGAAAAGAGACATGCCATAAGAAAGAAATGAAGAGGATGAAAAAGAGATGAACAAAATTGTAGTAGTGGAAGAGGTTGCAAATAAGGAAAATAATGAAAATGCAATTATTAAATTGGGAGATGCAATGATAGAGTATAAGGATGTTGCAACGAATGAAAAATGTGAAGAAGATTTGTTATCACAAACTCTGGTAGTAGAAGAAGAGTGGCTAGAAAATATTTTTGATGGAAGTAAGAAGACAAGTATCACAATGAAGAAAGAAGAAACAAATGATGTAGCCAATAGTGATGAAGGGAAATTTGTAACAACGAATGAAGAGGTAACTTTATTTGCATGTTGTGATGATGCTATTTTATTTCAAGTTGAGATGGTAAAGGTTGAAGAGTATGGAAAAGAGCACATGGAGATCTTTAATTTCCATGGAGTTCTAGATGTAGATTGGTATAAGGGTACTACAGGTACTAATGGGAAATTTTAGTTGAGGTGGTTGGTTTGTGTTGGGTCAAATCCCACAAAGGAGGAGAGGAGTGGATAGAGTCTTTGGAGGAAGAGGATAGTTCATGGTAGGTATAAATCCATGAGAGGAGAGAAGAATGGTGAGCATAAATGTTGGAGGAGGATGGTGAATGTTCCAACCAGATGCTTGAAGAGGATGAAAAAGAAATAATATTTTGTTCACTTATCATAGTGATGTAGTCTTCTATAGATTGTTCACAATATAGAAGAATGTTTCTACCATTCCTCTCCACCTTTGTGAGCCCATGATCACAAACTTTTTACTTGACATGTCTGTTGTAGGAGCATTCGAGTCCACATGCAATCTTGCATTGCCCAAAAATATTTTAGTTTAATTTAGGTTTTAGTGCGTATTTTGGATTTCTTTTGTGTTTTTAGGCATCTCTTAACATCAAGAAAGTTCATGTTAGCTCAAATTTGTAAAATTTCAATTTTTGCCAAATCTCTATTTTAAGGCTCCATAGGGCAGTTTTACGAAAACAACTATTTCTAGAAATCTATAAAGTTTAGGATAGAATCATTCTTTAAGGATATTTTTAGGTATATTTTGCATTATGTTGTGAAGGTTTCATAGCCAATTTCTCAATTGGGAGAATTTAAATTAGAAAATTTTTCCCAGTAGGCTACGAGAAAAATTAATATTTGAGATTTTTATAATCTAGAGAAAAATATATTTTTGGGAAGCTTCAAGAGGTTCCTATTCTCAAATTGGATATTTAAACTATTTTCAGGAATATGAAAAGGAAAACATTGAAGATGAAGTTTTATTTAAAGAAATGTTTCAGTAGATCGGAGGCAGATTTCTCTGAGGCAGATTTTGGGGAGAGAGAGATCTTAGCCTATGTGATGGGCTTAGGAAGAAGAAAATTGCTAAGTGGATGTGTGGGAAAGAAAAGAAGTTTCCCATAATTTGAGAGACCATTGTGAGGCCAATTTGTGATGTAAATATGTTGTGTATTTTGATTGAATAAAATAGAAATTCTTGTTTACAATTTATTTTGTCTTCGCAAGTTTGTGAATTGGGTGGACAAGAGGGAGACCTCTTTGCATTACTACTAAAGACTTTAGATTTGCTTCTAAGGAAATGCACATATGTCCTTTGACTGTTATCATCAATGAATGAAACAAAGTAAATAGATTTTAAAATAGAAGGAACATTAATTGGACCAAACACATCAGAATGAATCAAGTTCAACACTTTAAAAGATTTCTGGGAACTAGAATAAAACTAAGCATGGTTTTTCTTTCCATAAATGTAATGTTTACAAAAATCAAACTTATGCTTACATTCATTCATACCCTCAACAAGAATTTTATTTTTAGGGTCCTCAAACCCTTTTCACCAATGTGACCAAGCCTTTTGTGCCATAACATTGTATTCTTAGCTGGAGGTTTCATCTCCATAGAATGAGCACCCTGAGGTACCTAGAAATCATGACCATCACAAGTAGATGCAACAGTCCTCTTTGTTGTTGGTTCCAATGGTGAGGATGAAGACTCTAAATTTATATTATTTGAAATACAGGCACTATTACAAGAAACTGGGCATGCATCAAGCTAAAACAAAGTGCTAATCTAAATGCCCTTAGGTAGCTATTAGAAACATAGGTTTCATTGCACCAAAAGATCGACCTTAGATCGACCTTTTAATACTTGATACAACCACCAAAGTTAATGAATCCATATGAGGTAGTTAAGCCTCGTCATGAACGTAATCACTATGCTGCACAACACAAGGAGACCAAGGGTGCACACCTTGCAACAATCTCCCCAAGCAAAAGTGAGTGGTTCAAACCTATGACCGAAGCTCTAATACCAATTGTTAGAAAGATGGTTTCCATTGCACTAAAAGATCAATCTTAGATGGACCTATTAATTCTTGATACAACCACTAGAGTTAATGAATCCACATGAGGTAGTTAAGCCTTGTCACAAACCCAAGTGTTTCTCTACACAACACAAGGAGACCAAGGATGCACACCTTCCAACACTAGCACTATAGTCCTCTTGTCATCTTGCTTCCTCCATTCTAGAAAACAACTTGCACACCCACATCATTCAACTTACTAATAGATAATAGGTTCCATACCAAACTAGGGATATGTCGAACACCATTGATCCCCTTTACTTGTCCATCAAGGAATTGAATCTAGACTCTTGCATGGCCAATAGTCTTCAGGTGAGAGTCATCACCCAAGTACACCTTTCCACCATCATAAATTTGTCATATTTGACCTTAAAATTTGAAGCACTTAGAGATGGAATCTTTTAAAAAGTCACTAAATATAAAATGTAGTACTCGGAGTCTAGTTTCCAAATATGTAATTTTTTTCAATACCCAGATGATTCAAATTGATTTTCAATAGACATTTCTAAAAACCACTATTTAAAAGTCACTTTTTTTTAACCATACCATGCACGTGTACGGCCAACATAATTTGACCTAAATAAAATTATTTTTCAAAATCCTTTTGGGAAAAGATGTGTAGTATAGTGAAGTTTGATAAGGATATTTTTTTATAATATTTTTCCAAATAATTTTTTTTATTAATTTTTTATTAGGCCTAATTGATACTTTTGAAAACCCCTCGTGTACGGCCAACATAATTTGAGCAAAACAAATCATAAAATTAATTTTTTTTTCTTCATTGTGTAAAGAATGATGTGTATATTGATGACATATAATTTTTTTTAAAAAAAAGTTTAAAAATTAAAAGTTATTAAAAAAATACAAACACCTGTCATTTCAAGTTTTTGGACCAGTTTGCTCATAAATTAAATAATAAATAGAAAAACAAGTCCAATCCAAAAAAAAATTACATATTTGAAAACTAGACACTATGATCTATAATGGGTTTTAATTTCGTAAAAAAATTTAGAAAAAATGTCATCAGCCATATAGGTGAAGTCAGTCTTTCCTCTGGTTCTATACTTAGAGAAATACTTGCAGGTCCAAGGCTCAACGTCAGGATTTTTTTTTTGCACGACACTTCCCCTATATGTGGACCCAACTTCTTGCTTTTACCCATCTTGCTTCCTCCATTTTAGAAAACAACTTGCACACCCACATCATTAAACTTACTAATAGATAATAGGTTCCATACCAAACTAGGGATATGTCGAACACCATTGATCCCCTTTACATGTCCATCAGGGAATTGAATCAAGACTCTTGCATGGCCAACAGTCTTCAGGTGAGAGTCATCACCCAAGTACACCTTTCCACCGTCATATTCTTCATACTTAAAAACCAACCCTAATGAGAGGTCATGTGAATAGATGCATCAGAGTCAATAAGCCACACATCCTTAGATGTATGAGTTGCCAAGACAACACAAAATGCTTCTCCATCATCTTGAGATGATTTACCAGAATATGAATCATAGTTCTTCTTCTTTTTCTTCTTCTTCTCCTTGCACTCCTTGTTCAAGTGACCAGGTTTACCGCAGTTCCAACATAGAGCATTGGACTTTCCATGATACTTGGATCTCTCACAGTATTTAGATCTTCTTTTTTCTTCCTTCTTACCCTTTTTTTTTTCTGATCTCTTCAGATCCACCATGAACTACAAGAGCCTCCTTATCCAATTCAAAATACTTTCTCTACATCTCTTTAGACAATAATGAAGAAACTACTTCATCCATCTTTAAGGTGGTAGTGGTACTCCCAATGGCCATAACAAGGTGGTCATGTGAATATGGTAAGGAACACAATAATGTCATACATCAAACTCCTCCTACATCTTCACACCAACAAAGGTCAACTAGGCAACAAGTATATTGAATGTATTCAGGTGATCAATGATAGATACTCTTATTATGTCATAAATTATGATTTTTCTTAGGATATCACAAATTCACTAAGTTTAGCTCCTACCTTTTAGTCTCCATTAACCCATTTCAGCATTAGACTAATCTAAACCCTGACTGATGTGTATCCTATCAAAGAAATATTGAATTTTGGAGTAATTACAAATAAAACTGAGAAAGAAACTATGGATTCTAGACATTTAGAGTACCCTTAAGCATAATATAAAGTAAAATTTGGGGGTTGGACTTGGGTGATGGTGCCCTAGTCCTATCCTATTGCATGGGTTTCCAAATTTCATTTTGGTGTCATCTTATGTCATGTGCTTTTGGATTCCAAATTCACAACTTCTTTCCCATGTGATGTCAATGTTTTATTTCAATTTATCTCATTTCTAAGGTTGGGTATTCAAAGAGAAATCAAAATCATTTTATCACACACAACTATTATGCAAGCTTCCAAAATTCTACTACAAGTGCTATTAAAGGTCTACAAAGTATTGAATCTCACTGAAGAATTGAATCTTTGTTATCTTGGATATGTGTTGTGAAGATTAGGAATCAAGATCTTAAATATATCTTTCTCTTCCTAGGATTTGTGAATCCTTTTATATGATCAGGAGAAGGGTTGAAGCCTCCAACTTGAGTTTTGGAATCCTCCATGGTTATGGTTACCTCAACTTCTTGTTCTATAAGTCTTAATTGATGTCATCTCCTTGAGGTGAAGTTAAACTATTTCCTTTAGTGAAACATTGTGTGGATCTACTCCTTGATGCTTGAGTCATTTAGGATCTTTCACACACATTTAAATACTTTTGCATTGGATATTGTTGATGTAGAAATACCAAATATGGGGTTTGACCAATCAAAAATCCTATATAGCAACAACATACCTTCTCCTTTTGTCTGTGCAGGTCATATTCAGAAATATTTGACGTAGAGGAGTGATGAAGAAATAGGTATTAATCACAATTGTAACAAAATTTATAGATTCATCTTTGAAAGACTAACAAGATGATTTCACAGGTGCCCAAGTCTTTTAGGATCTAGCATCCTCAATAGGGACTCAACCACTTGGTTTAGATAGTTTTGTGACAAGAGAACTTGCAAGACATTTTTAAGAGTGCCCAAGTCTTCCTAGCCTTCAAAACTCAGGAGCACAACCTTTGATATCTGTTGTCTATATTTATGTAAGCATTCAACTATTTTCTACTTTTGGAATCCATCTATATGACAAAGTTGCATAACTAGGGTTTGGCTTGTTAATAGATAGTTAGAGATTGTAAAACTCTAGGTAAAACATATTTTCATATACAACAATAGATGAATAGGATGCTTGTAGCTTGAAAATCTCATAGAGGTTGAGATCGCTTCATATTTTGAATGTAGTGTATGAAAAGGGAGGTTTGACCTAGTTGAGCATGCTAATCATCCTTCTCCCTTTCCACACTAAACATTTTTGTGAGCCTGTGTTTAAGGAATTTACATCCTTAAACATTAGATCTAATTACTTTTATTGTTCAAAATTATATTTAGATTGCAAATTCTCTTTCATGAAAAGTATATGTATTGCATTTTGAGTGATATATTTATCTTCACATTGAAAGAACATAAATTGAGGTTTTGTTATTACTTGCATAGTGATATCTAGTTTGATTCTTGTAAAGTATATGATATCTTGTTTCACATTAAGTCTTCGATAAATTAGATTATGTTGAAATGTTGGATTTCTTTTACAAGACTTTAATGCATATGATGAGTTGTTTAGTTGTGGTGACTTCAATATGTTAGATGAAGCCTTTGATGACTTTATCTCTATTGAATATTGCACTATGACTCGTAAACTGTCATTGCTTAAAAAATTAGTAAATGCAATTTATGTTCCAAGATCTTAGAAATAACCTATGAAACTAAAGATAGTGGTCAACCCATGTTTAGATGTGATTCAAACACAAACAAAACCAGTGCTTATTGTAAGAGATTTTCTGACTTCTTCTTGACATCTTGGTTGCATATATAAATAAGCTAAAAAAATAACAAGTTAGAATCAACCATATCAAGATGGACCACAACACTCCAATCACAATGTGGTTTCTCATATACAGTACACATAATAATAAACAAATTAAACAATAAATCAAACATTCTAGTATCTTTACCAACTTCTTAGCCTATGCTTCATCATCCACATCATGTAATGCATAAAGTTAGTCAAGATTATGATCTTGTTGAATGGCTCCACACTACTCCCAATAAGATCTCTGTAGGAATTCATACAAACATCACCTACATACCACATAATGCACCAAGAAGCTTTACAAAAGGTGGCTATACTACCTATTGTTAAGCCTAATGATGTAGTAGCTCTATTAGATTGTATGCATGTGACAAAAACAATTATTGTTTTTCAAAAACATGAGTTAATCAATAGAAGTTTAGAATTATGGTTGCAAATTAGGTGGGGCTCCTTCAAGGGTTATTTGACCTCGACATGTGGTCACAACATAGTCAGATGTTTTTGGTCTAATGATGATGGTGGAAATTTGAGAATGACATTCTTCAATACGACCTACAATGAGGTCATAGGAAGTAGAGGCATTGACATTATTTTTTCTTAATGGAGCCATTATTTTTATTGTTAGTTTGACCACAAGATACAAAGACATCTTGATATATACCTTAATCTACATAGGTTGTCTTTTGAGGGTGTGCTTTTATTATAATCTCTCCTTTGTCTATGAGTTCTTTAATGCAAATTTTGAGCTGTATATATTTTGATGTTTTATGTCCATTTACCCTATGATACTCAAAATGTCCATTCTCATTGAACCGTGAAGGTTTAACTTGATTTTCATCATGTTGTCATAAAGTTGGTAGCTTTATAATATTTGATTGCACTAATTTGCATAAGGAGGATTCAGTGGGTTCACCTAAGGGAGTGAATCTTTGTCTAGGTGTAGATGTTTGTTTAGATGTTCCCTTAGGGATGGTAATAGTTATCACATTAAATTACACCCTGCTTGAAGCCTATTCAAGCATTTCAATAACACAATGGGACTGATATGTAGGTGTGGGACCTTGCAAATGAGATCAAACCTCCAGAGAAGGATGGTTCCTCTTTCTAAACATAAGGTTCAGAGTAGTTGACTAAACCTATGCTAATGATCAATAGGGAAAAGGGAGAGAAGGAACTAAAAATAAAAGGGAGGTGATGGACTAAGATTTAGTATGTCTAGCTAGAACTGACATAACACAACAATGACCTCAAATACTAAAAGAAACTTACATAGACTTATAGTTTGAGCAAAGGTTTGAATTAGAAATCTACAACTAAGGAGGGATCATTTTATTCATAGAATAAGCTTACAAGTTTTAAGTAAACATGGAGAAAAAGTATAAGAGAGGGAAAATATTAGTTATTGTATTTATCATGAAGGATAAATAGTCATTACAAAGGAAAGATAACTTGTTACATTAGAGTAGACACAAAATAGCCATCTACATTCATTAGTGAACAATAAACTAGAGACAGCAAAGGCTTAGAAAATGATCACAATGTATCACATCTACTTGATTCTATAGGTGTGCTACAAGGTCTAAAAATAACAAATAACTACCTAGAATAATAACACATAAGAATAACTAATGTAACTACATCTTTTTCACATGCATATATATTTTTACAGATCACACTGTAGGAACCATGGATGTGGAATGGTAAGTTAACAAGGAAGGGGTGGCACCCATTCTATAATAAATTCATTCGGTGTCCTTGGTGCCCACATGGATTTACCCATGAAATCCACTAAAATAGAAGTCCGCTCATGCCGTGAGTACAAGAAATTCAATGCAAAGGGACTATAGTAGCATGGGGAAGTGAGGAATCTATTTTCTACAAGAAATCATGCTGTAAAGAAGCATTAATAGTGACCAAGAGGGTCTCTGAGTAGTCCCATCATGTTTTGAACAGTAGAAAATGCCCTTGGAAGGTAAAAAGTTCAAGCTCTGACATATCAAATTTCCTTCGAACAGTCTTCAACCGATCAAGTTTTGGAAAGGTGAAGCAAGAAACCCCAGCCTCTAATGTTTGAGAAAAGGGAAATCATCAGGCCTTCACCACTACATTATTCTATTCAAGGAAGAAGAGCGTGACCTCT
Organism: Cunninghamia lanceolata; assembly: GCA_027924645.1. Taxonomy (NCBI): domain Eukaryota; kingdom Viridiplantae; phylum Streptophyta; class Pinopsida; order Cupressales; family Cupressaceae; genus Cunninghamia; species Cunninghamia lanceolata. The sequence continues at coordinate 2,144,652 of BSBN01000413.1, forward strand.
GCCTCCGCAATACTTAGTCAATTTTATGAAATAAGCAATGATCAGGCCTCAGGCCTTTAGTAATATGCCTTCCTAGAGGAGGAGGAAGAGAGAAAGTCTAAGCCCTATAGGTTTGAAGACTTAGCCACTTTAGAAAGGTTCAATAGAGTTTAGGGTTTGGGCCCTTAGCCTTCCTCCTTCCAATGAAAGGAAGAGGGAAGAAGAAAAGAACAAAGTCTGGCTCCCTAAAACACTTAGGAATATTTGAAGGAAAAGAAGTAGAACTCAGACCTTGAACCTTCCTCCTTACGCCTTCTTTGAAGAAGATGGAAGGCGAGAAGCCTAATATCTGACCTTTGGCATATATAGAAATTTTACTTGTCAGTCTTTGGAAAGCATACCTCTATCCTTTGACCTTCCAAAAGAGAATGTGGAAGATAAAACATCCAACCTTTGAAGCCTTAAACACTTAGAGTTTATTTTGTAAATGAACAAAATGATGTTTGGTGCTGATTAGGATGGCAAGATGAAGGGGAGAACTCCGAACTCTGAAACTCTAAAATGTTTAAAAAAAGAAAAACTTTGAACTTTTTGGACTTAACCATTTTGGGTGGTTTTGTCTTGCATTTCAAATGGTGGGAATACTAGGATCTCATGAACCTTTAATATATTTGGCTAAAAAGAAAATTAGGATAAAAATAATGTTTTTATTTGTGGGTTGTGGGAATGAAGGTGTGGTAGCTTGCAAGTTTTGAATGTTTTTTACATCGATTATGTTGGGTCCAAAAACACATACAACCCAAAATTATAAAACATTACTAAATCACCTAGTCTAGGGATATCATCAGGGTGATTTGAAAGAGATTTGTCAACATGTTTAGGGTGATTTTACCTAACAAAAAGGAGTGGGTAGACTCCTCTACACTTTGCCCTCAACTTAAACTTTGGAGGGATATTCCAAGGGGTATACCTTAAAATATATTGACTTCAAATCAGATGAACAACTCAAAATAATTGAACAAACAAATCCAAATCACCTTCTTGGCCCCAAATTTGTCACTAAACCAAGAACAACTTGTTGTTATAAACCCCCCATATAATTGATAAAAATAATCCTACAGAATTATGATGCATATGGAATTTTACTACTATGTTTAAAGATAAATATATTAGTTTTTTTTTTCTAAAAGCTTGGGTGATCACAAGTTTCTCAGACCGGTGCCTATCTATGGGGCTGCAGAGTCTCAAGTTCACCAAAAGAACACAACTATATGGTTGCCTATTTGAAAATTCAAATGCATGAAAATCAATATCAAATCACTGAGAATACTTAATAATCCAACACCACACAATTTTCTTCCTTATGTAATACTGAAATGATCATTCACATATCCTAGAAATGAACTAGGAACTATTAGATTCATTCAAATTAGAGTTGACATTGATACAACTAAATGCGGCAAGAGAAAACTATAAATATGATTAAGGTTTCCTAAGAATAACACCTACGGTGGTGGAGAAAAATAATCATGCAATACTGTTGCAAGTATGGGCCTAAACGGTGTTGTCATTGATGTCAACATACTCCTGTTGCATTGATGATAAAGATTGGATGAGCTATGTGTTGAGGATATTGAAAAAATTAGTTCTAATTAGGAACAAAGAAGAATAGTGAAGACAGTGAGCTAAAGATCCTAACTAAGATAAAGATCAAAAGATGGGGTTCAAATATTTGGTAGATATGTGTCTTACGGTAATCCAGTAAAGATTTTAGATGTCTGCATGAAGATCTGAAGAAGTTGTGGCCGCTCAAGTAAAATTGGTTACAACAAGTGTTCAGAAATCACAGAGTGACACAGATAGGTCTGGTGAGATCCAGAAATGCAATATCATGTTCTATGGATTTGAAGGATTCTTTAGGAAGTCAATGTGAATTGACAACTCAATTAGTTTGTGGTCTGAAGGTCCGCAATAATTTATTCTATTGTGACAGTGATGATAGATTGTGCTCTTGAGGTTTCGGATGAAGGAGATAAGTATTCCATTAAGCAGATGTAGTGTGGATGTTCTTGGTGATTTAGGAAAGATTGTGGTGGTCTTTGGATCATGTCTAGTTCATATTGGTGGTCCACATTGGAGTTTGATCTCGCAATTGAAGAATAACCTCTGGATGATGATGTTCTTCCTAACTCTGGCTGACCAGATGAGTTACAGATCCTGCGGATGATCTTGAAGATGTTATGTGAGGATTGGCTTGTTCCTAAATAAAGATTGAAGTCTCAGATCAGTGTGGCCGATAGTGTGTTAATCTGTGTGAAGTCTTTTTGTAATAAGTCATGTTATACTTATGTATTTGCTATGTAATGTTTGTCGACTTAGATGATCATTTCTAAGTCGATGTCTTGTATAAATAAGGAGTTGTAAAGTCATTTCAATGTGTATCTTGTGGTGATGAGAGTGTGGTAGCGAGGAAGAGAGCAAAAGGCAGAGTAGAAGTATTGGGCTTAAACAGAACTAACTCAAGCATGGTGAAGATGCTATTCTCAAGTTCAAGTATGTGATACTTATTATTTTATAGACAATGTGTCTCTTGTAGGCAATCGGCCTCTTGTGAGGAGTGTGCTCGGGTAATGAGCCGTAATTGGCATGTGCCATTTTGTTCTTTCTATTCTTCTAATAGAGAATACAATCTTTGGTTAATCACCTCGTGGTTTTTCCCTTAACCAAGTTTTCCATGTCAAAATCTTGGTGTCTTGTGTATTAATTTGTTTTTGCTCTTGATTTAATGCATTATGTTTCTGTGATTGATTTATCATTATATTACTGAATTATAAAGTGGATTTAAGTGTTTAATTGGAAGAAAGTTTTGGACAACTGATTCACCCCCCCTCTTAGTTGTCTTCCCTAAATCTAACAATTGGTATCAGAGCTAAGTTCCTTTAAAATAGCTTAACTGCTTGAGGAGATCCAAGATGTCATCCTACAAGAAGGATAGTCCAAAGTTTGATGGAACCAATTTTAATCTTTGGAAAAGTCACATGAAATGTCATTTGCAATGTATGGGAATGCAGTACTAGACCATGGCTACAATGAAGTATACTCCTCCATAGAATGTCCCAAAAATTGCAACTGAAATCATAGATTTGGGAAAAACTAGAACTTCTGCATGAAGGAGACAAGTATGTTAAATGTGCAAGGCTACAGAGTCTGAAAGGAAATTTTTAAAATCTGAAGATAGGAGAAGATGAAAATATCACTACTTTTATGCCAAGAGTAAATGAGCTTGTTTGTGGCATTAGATGTGCTGGTTGAGTCTTGGATGAAGATGAGATTGTTGGCAAAGTTCTCAGATCCCTTCCTGCTTCTTACAAATACAAGGTTGTTGCCATTGAAGAATTCAGAGCCCATTCAAGTGTCACAAGAGATCAATTGGTTGGTAAATTGGCTACATTTGAATTGACCAAATTTGGAGATGCCCCCCCAAGACTGAATCTGCATTCAAAGCTAGTGCCTCTGTAAAAGGTAAACAAAGGTTTGATCTAGGAGAGAACTCTTCAAGGAAACTATCATGGTATGAAAAAGCAAGAAAAGACCTAGAAGAAGAAGAAGTAGAAACTATTCAACTCAAAGCCCTTATTGCAAAAAGACTGCCAAGAGGATCCGGTAAGTATGAAGGGAAATTGCCTTTTAAGTGTTTTAACTATAATAAGCTTGGTCATTTTGCCTCGAGGTGTTCGAAAAGTTTTTCAAGGCCAAATCCTAACAGATCAAGGTTCTAAAAGAATTGTTACTATGTTCATGAAGAGGATGATAATGAAGGAGTAAAAGATGATGAATCAGAGATAGGAAACAAATCTGAAAGTGATTGGGTGTTTATTGCCATCAAAGAGAAGATCCAATGCCCTCTGAATCTGTCAATCATAAAGTTGTAGAAAGAGCTCTGGCTACCCAAGTTGAAGATAAGGATGATTGGGTCATTGACAATGGATGCACTCACCATATGATAGGTGACAAAAATAAGTTCATAGATTTAGAAAGGTATGAAGGGGGAGTGGTAAAGTTTGGTGATAATTCTGCTGGTAGAATCAGAGGTAGAGGAACTATTTCTTTTGATGGAAAGAATAAAACCGGTAATGTGCTGTATGTTGAAGGATTAAAGCACAATCTTCTCAATGTTGGATAGTTGGTGGACAAAGGCTATGATCTCTGATTCAAGAATAGAAAATGTAAAATCTTTGAAAGTTCCAGAACAGAGATTACATCCGGTACTCAAATAAAAGGTAATATCTTCCATTTAGTTGGTACTGGTAAAAGTTGTCTATTTGTGCAAATTGATCAAAGTTGGTTATAGCATAAGAGGATGTGTCATGTGAATTTTGATAATATCATCAAGATAAGCAACACTTGGGCTGTAAGAGATCTTCCAAAATTGGTGAAACCTACAAACAGTTTGTGCAAGGAATGTCAGCTGGGTAAACAAAGCAGAGTCTCATTCAAAAGCAAGGAACAATCTTCTACCAAATTATTAGACTTAGTTCATACTGATATATGTGGTCCGGCAAGAATCAGAAGTGTGCAAGGTGATAGATACTTCATGCTATTAATTGATGACTACTCCCGGATGATGTGGGTTACTTTTCTGAAAGAGAAATTAGAAGTTGTTGAGAAATTCAAAATATTCAAGGCTATGGTAGAGAATGAAACTGGATTAAAATTAAAATGTCTGAGGACTAATAGAGGTGGAGAATTCACATCTAGTGAGTTCATAGAATTTTGTGACAAACATGGAATAAAGAGACAGTTGTCTGCTCCTAGGACTCCACAGCAGAATGGAGTAGTGGAAAGAAAGAACCAGACCATCTAGGAAGCATCTAGGACCATGATGATGGAAGCAATTGTTCCTCAAATCTATTGGAGAGAAGCTATGGACACTGCAGTCTATACTCTCAATCGAGTTGAAATCAGAAGCAATACCGATAAGACTCCTTGTGAACTCTGGTTTGGCATCACTCCTACAGTGAGGTATTTTAGAGTTTTTGGTAGAAAATGTTACATTAAAAGAGATGAAGATCTAGGCAAGTTTGATGCTAGAAGTGATGAAGGAATATTCTTGGGTTACTCTACTCAAAGCAAAGCATATCAGTGTTATAATAAGAGACTGAGAAATATTATAGAAAGTACAAATGTGAAGGTTGATGAAAGAATTGAAAAACCCTCAAGGTTTTATGAATATGATGAAGATGATCAGAATGGTGTTCTGATTCAAGGAGCCCAAGCCCCTTCTGAAATTCAGATTCAAACTGATCTGGTAAATTAGGAAGAAGAGATGAGTTTGAATGGGCCTAATCAAGAATTAGAAGTGCAAGAAACTGCCAAAGTTCCTAGGTATGTAAGACTGAATCACTCTAAAGATCAGATCATAGGTGATAAAAGCAAAGGTGTACAAACAAGAAGGAGGATTGCTTGAGATTCAGAAGAGTATTGTCTGATTTCAAAGATTGAATCTAAGATAGTGAATGAATTTTGCAATGATGATAACTAGACTAAAGCAATGGAGGAAGAACTGATGTAAATTGAGAAAAATCACACTTGGGATCTTGATCCTAGACCTAGAAACAAGAATGTGATTGGAACCAAATGGGTATTTGAAAAGAAACTGAATGAAGTTGGTGAAGCAATCAAAAATAAAGCCACATTGGTCTGCAAGGGTTACTCTCAAATAGAAGGAGTTGATTTCGAAGAAACTTTTGCTCCAGTGGAAAGAATTGAAGCAATCAGACTATTTCTTGCTTTTGCTACCTTCAAGGACTTCAAAGTATAGCAGATGGATGTCAAGTCTACCTTTCTGAATGGAGACTTGAAGAAGAAGTATACATTGAGCAACCGGATGGATTTTAATTGTCTGATCATGGTGAAATGGTCTACAAGTTGAAGAAAGCACTATATGGACAAAAGCAAGCCCCAAGAGCTAGGTATGAAAGATTGGATAAACATCTTTTGAAGATTTGTTTCAACAAAGGTACTGCTGACAGTAATTTGTATTTCAAAATTGATCATAAAAATATCTTGATTGTTGAAGTGTTTGTTGACGATATCATTTTTAGAGGAAGAGATAGTATCTGTAAAAATTTTGTAAATCAAATGAAAAGTGAATTTGAGATGTCCATGCTTGGGGAAATGAATTTCTTCTTAACAAAGAAAGGAATCTTCATTTCTCAAACCAAATATGTGAAAGAATTGTTGAAAAAATTTGGGATGGAAGATTCAAAACCAATGAGTACTCCCATTGCAACCAAACGTAAATTGAGTAGAGATGATGATTTTCCTAAGGATGATCAGAAAAAGTACAGGTGAATGATTGGAGGATTATTGTATCTCACTCAAACTAGGCCTGACATTATGAATGCTATTGGTCTTGTTGCTAGATTTCAAGCTGATCCTAGAGAATCTCATGTCATGGAAATCAAGAGGATTTTTAGATATCTAAAAGGGATAATTGAGTATGGATTGTGGTATCCTAGAGATCATAATTTTTCTCTTCATGCATATACAGATGTAGATTGGGCAGGAGAAGTGGATGACCAGAAGAGTACCCATGGTGGAGTATTCTTTTCAGGGAAGAGATTGGTTTCTTGGCTAAGCAAGAAACAAGAGGCAATATCTCTGTCCACAGCTGAAGCAGAATATATTGTAGTAGCAGGTAGTTGCACTCAAGTTTTATGGATGAAGTAGATGCAAAGAGACATCAGAGTGGAGTATGAGGAACCTATCACAATCTTTTGTGATAATTCAAGTGCAATAAATATAATGAAGAATATGGTGTTTCATTAAAAGACTAAACATATATCCATCAATTTTCACTTTTTGAGAGAGCAAGTGAACAAGAATGAAGTCAGATTGGAGTTTGTGCTTTCTAAGGATTAGATTGCAGATATCTTTACTAAACCTCTACCTAAAGACTCTTTTGAGTATCTCAAAGAAAAGTTAGGGGTTATTACCCCTCTGGTGATGAACTAAGGTACACTGATGTGCATCAGTCTGGTGGATATCACAGTCATATCTTGTGGTCTAGATTGATTATGGGGAGCTGCTACTCATGGGGAGCAACTGGTGTGATTCTGAAATGGAGTTACAAGTATGTGCCCTTTGCCATTGATGTCAAAGGGGGAGAGAAGACATGTGAAAAACAAGTAGTTTCTGATCAAAGGGGGAGCAAAAAATAAGAGAAGACATGTGAATGGTTGTTAGTAAAGGAAAGTTCTTGTCTTGATGGTTAAAACAAATTTTCACATCATATGTTGCAATCAATGATAAAGGGGGAGATTGTTGCAAGTATGGGACTAACTGGTGTTGTCATTGATGTAAACAGACTCCTATTGCATTGATGATAAAGATCGGATAAGCTGTGTGCTAAGGATATTGAGAAAATTAGTTCTAATCAGGAACAGAGAAGGACAGTGAAGACAGTGAGCTAAAGATCCTAACTAAGATAAAGATTAAAAGATATGGTTCAAAGGGTTTGTAGATATGTTTCTTAAGGTGATCTAGTAAAGATTTTAGAGGTCTACATGAAGATTTGAAGAAGTTGGGCTGCTCAAGTTAAACCGATTCCGGTAAGTGTTCAAAAATGACAAAGTGACACAGATAGGTCCGGTGAGATCCAGAAATGCAACATCTTGTTTTGTAGATTTGAGGGAGTGTTTAGGAAGTCAATGTGAATTGACAACTCAATTGGTTCATGGTCTGAAGGTCCACAAGCATCTATTATATTGTGACAGTTGTTGAGTACTAGTGACTCAGATTACAGGTTCAATTTTTCTTTGTCAGTTCAATGGTTTGGTTCAACCGATTGGTTCAATGGTTTGGTTCATTGGCATCGCGGATTCATTGGTCATCGGCATGGGTCACTCCGATGGAAGAACATTGGAGTGAGTATTGATATCGGTGTAGCTGGAAGATGTATCCCTAATACTTCATGTTATACCGATGGAGGGCTAGCTATCGGCATGAGGTTTACTATTGGCAGGAGTTCAGTGTCTTATGCCGGTCTCCAAGGTCTTACCGATGTGTGATGTCCATCGGCATGAGGGTGGTCATCGGCAGAGCCTGTGGTTGTGTCTCCGATCACTTGGTGTTACCCCGATGGAGTGGTAAAGGTTGGTGAAGTCCATCGGCATGAGAATCACTATCGGTGAAGGATGTGGGTGTCACTCCGACAGCTATGTGTTACTCCGATGGAGTTGGACGTCGGTGAGAGGACATCTATCGGTCGAGCCTTATGAAGTCTTCCCGATGGGAATGGTCTCATAGATGGTGGAGTCCCGGTTGATCGGCATAAGGATCACTGTCAGCCTAGCTTTGAAATGTTACTCCGACTACTTGTGGTCACTCTGATGGATGTCTTTGGCTTGGGCATCGGCGTGAGAACAATTGTCAGTCTAGCAAAGAAGTTTTACCGATGGTGTTGGTTACTCCGATGGGACTTACCTTGGAGTCAGGCGTTGGCGTGAGCATCTCTATCGGGCAAGCCTAGGGATGTCGCTCCGATGTCAACTGTCACCCCAATGGAAGTTGGTGAGGCATTGGCGTCGGCATGAGATACTTGGTCGGTCTGAGATTTGGGTGTCTATCCAATGGTTGTCTGTTATTCTGATGAAGGCATGTTGTCTTTGGTATCGGTGGGATGTGGAACCGTCAGAGTGAAAGATGGAATGTTGGCTGATGGGGATAGACTAGGGTCGTTGGTGGCAAAAGTGCAGACAATAGTCTTACCGTGTCATCAGACATATAAACTGGAAATCCTCCAACGCCGGATGCATGTGGGACTAAAGGTCCTCACGAATATGCGAATGGTATGGTAGTTTTGTAAAGGTTGAAAAAGAGTGATGCCAGTTGGAACGAACTGTAAAGTGCTTGTGTCGATTAGATTGCTAAAAGTAATTGTGTAATCAAGTTAGAGGTGTGAGAGAATCTATGAGACGGTGAGTTCAATCTGATGGAGCTTTGGTCTTTCTCCTTCTGTGAAGTCTTTTGCTGTATGCTGTATCCAGCATGTGAATAGCATGTGAAGGGACTGAGAAGAGAATGAAAACAGGTTTGAAATGAAAGTGTTCTGGCTGAGAAGGTTATACTGTCAGTTATTCTTTAGAAGGAACAAGATGTAAATCTTCATGAAAGGTTTATTGCCAGTTTTGTATTGTAACTATTTTTCTGTTGCTGAATAATACAATGGTGATCTGGGCTTTTGGAGTGTGGGGTTTTTTTTTACCCGTAAGGGTTTTCCCCACGTAAATCTGTGTTCTTGTTTTGTCTTTCATGTTTAATGTCTCTGCTGTTGAAACTAGATATTGTTCGCTTGTGCTTTCCTCTAAGGGTCAATGTAGGAAATGTTCTATGTCTATTTCCACTTTAAAGGCATAGTTGTGCGTGTTTTGAAGCATTTGGAAAGAATTTAAATTTGTCGAAGACACCACTTTTCTTAGAAATATGTTCTGAGATGCCCTCATTTCCTTACAAGTGGTATCAGAGCCTTCTTCTGGGATATGCTTTGTTGCTCACATATGTACATTTGTGTGCTACATGTGTTTGCATGTAAGAGTTCCTGGTGTATAAGGTCTGGGTATTCCTTTGGTGATGATTTCTTAGTGTGACAGGCTTGAGGAAATCTGAAGGAAATGTCTGTTTGTTTGATCCTTGTTTGAGTGAAAGTCTGGCAGTTGATCTTGTGTTCCTGTTTCAGCAGTCCTTGAAGGATGGTGAAGAGACTAGAGTTGACCATGATGTGGCTTGAGGCTCTTAATTGATAGTATTTAATCTTGTTGCATGTGGTTTGATTTGAGGTTGTGTTACTGCAGTAACTTTCATATTGGGTGTTTGTGTGAGAGGCTCTCTAATGATATGGAGAAGTTTGTGTTACTGCTCAGCCATGGAGTATTGTGCTTATGCTGGGTGTTCTGTTCCTGGTATTGGAAGGCATAATTTTTCTGTTACCCCGACTGCATGTAGGCTACGGAGTTGATCATTGGATGGTCTGAGAGCTTTTGCAATAGCCTGATTCTCTTGGATGCATGCTCTGTGCATGGTGTGAGGAGGTGAAATGCTTTCTTTGCATGGGAGTGCTGGTATGTGATTTGTCACTCAGCATTTCTGTGGTAATGTTTCTGGTTTCTTGACTAATGGTGCTTAGGTTGTGGACATGTTGGGTGAATCAGTGAAAAGTAAGTTTTCTGATGTTTGAGTCATGTTGTCTACATTGTTATCTATACCTTGAGATCTAAGTTTTGCAGTTTCCAGTGTGATAGTGAGTTTGCATGGTATATTGGTTGGATCTATGAGTTATGTAGTTTTGTGGGCTGATCACCTATTAAGCTATAGTGAGATGACTCGGATGTGGACTGTCTTTATCCACAAGATTGTTTCAGTGTTTATGCAGATTTGTTAGCTGGCCTTGTCTTTGGTCACTTGTGCATTGGTGTGACTGTTTTGGGATGAGAGGATGGGTGTTGTTGAGTATCCGAATAGTTGGTTTTGGAGACTTGTAGTATGTATATCATGGTGTCATGTACAGCTTGAATACATAGGTTTGTGTAAGCTATTGACAGTGATAGTTTATTTCCTTGGTTTGGAGATCTTGGTGTCACTTGGTTTTATAGTCACATGGACATATTAATTTGTGGACCTGGAAGATTTTTAGATTAGGAGATGTTTGGTCAGGATGCTTGGAAAGCTCTATTGTTACAGTTTAGTGGGAGCTTTAGCATTGACTATGTGTTTCATCACTTAGTGGTGAATGATCTTCTTTAGTGTTGCAGATGTTACTAGGAGGAGCTCTTTAATCCTGTTGCTGCAGAAGGGTTCTTTCGCATTTGTAGGGGCACTATTTGAGGATGAGTAACATCTTGGAGTCATGGAGGATTCATGAAATTCTTGGTTAAGGTGTTGGTGGTGCTTGACAGGTGATGTTGGTTTAGAATTTTGGTTTGTTTCATATCATGATTTCTGCTTTTGAATTTTGGTATGATACATTGATCTAGAGACAATGGTTATGTTCACCTGGAGCATGGAATCTCCTAAAGGAGATGGTAAGATCATGATGTCATGATAAGTTCCTGATTCAAATGATTGGAGTTTTGACAATGGTCTGGTTACTTCTCTATGTTTGGGTACATCTATCATTTGCTTGATTACTTCGTAGTGTTGTAGTGATGCAGTTGGAGTTCAGCATGAGGTGATTGTTCAAAGGTACTCATGGATACATGGAGAATAAGGTGAGACTGTATATGCTGTGTTTTCAGAGTTTATAGCTGGAAGTTTGAGGAGTCTTTACCTTGGTTGAATGTGAATTCAACAAAAAGATCTAGAGGAGATTGTTCTTGGAGAAAGTCATTGGGACTTGGGTATCTTGGAAGAACATTCTTTTTCCCCACTTTTGGTCTACTCAATAAGTTTCACTTGAGAGGTATAGTCCATTGTTTCTCTCAGGTGTTTTATGTTTTCTTTCATAGATATGGATCTTGAACTGCTCACTGATGGTTCTGGTGGATTCATTGTGAGAGATGAATAGCATGATTATCTCCTTGTGCATTTGAGTTTAGAGATTTCATTCATTGATGAGGATTGTTAGGAGATGGTTAATGGGCTGATTTCCTGAAATGGGAAATAAATTAGTTTGATCTTCTTTGGTTTGTGAGGCTTACATCCATGTTAGTTGATCTTGGAGATTGAATGTTTGTTTGGATGCTTCTTTGGGGTGTTTTGAAGGAGATCGTACTTGACACAATTGGCTTTCAGAGGTGTATGTAAAAGGATTGTCTAGAGGTATATGATGTGCAGTGTTTCTCTTGGTCACAGTTAGTTTCTCTGATGGTATGTTTCACATTACATTGTTTTGAGATTTGATTGGAGCTGAAGTGATCACTAGTCTGTGGTCATGTGCTTTCACTTATGTTGTTGGGTGACAGCATGAAGGTTCTGTTCTATTATCTCTTTCTTTGTTGGATGTGGAGAACTTGGGAGAACTTTGGACTGGTGGTGAGGAGTTGTTCTTGCAGGATTATTTGCTTACAATTTTTTGCATATCATGGTGGATGTTTCCTTGGTACTACATGATTATTTACACATTCTATGTAATGCCATTGGTGGATTTTTTGTGTGCCATGATCTTTTTCAGATCTGCATTACCCATGCAATGGGAGTTCTTGAAGTGTTTGGTCTTCTTCGACTGGTTCACACTTTGAGCTTGTATTTGCAGTTGATGGGTGTATATGTAGGTGGCATGAGTCTACTGATGTTCATACCTTTAAGGTATGAGTGATTGGATGTTTTAGCACTGGCTATGTGTGCTATTTTCAGTCATGTGGGTTTTATGTTCAGTTAGATGGGTACAGTCAGCTTACTGATTATTGTTCTAGCTGATGGTTTATCTTGTTTCTGGAGAATGTTTCTGGTTGTCTTCTGACAGCTTTGAAGTTGATGTTATGGAGCTTCTGTAAAAAGGTTGTGAGTACAGTGGAGTGGTGGTAGTATCAGCTTGGTTCTGTGACTTGGAGCATTGATGGTTTCCTATAATTCCTTCGTCAAGTGGGAGAATGTTGAGTACTAGTGACTCAGATTACAGGTTTAATGTTTCTTTATCAATTCAATGGTTTGGTTCAACCGATTGGTTCAATGGTTTGGTTCATTGGCGTCGTGGAGTCATTGGTCGTTGGCGTGGGTCACTCTGATGGAAGAACATCAGAGTGAGTATTGATATCGGTGTAGCTGGAAGATGTATCCCCTATACTTCATGTTATACCGATGGAGGACTAGCTATCGGCATGAGGTTTACTATCGGCAGGATTTTGGTGTCTTATGCCGATCTCCAAGGTCTTACCGATGTGTGATGTCCATCGGCATGAGGGTGGTCATCGACGAAGCCTGTGGTTGTGTCTCTGATCGCTTGGTGTTACCCCGATGGAGTGGTAAAGGTTGGTGAAGTCCATCGGCATGAGAATCACTATCGGTGAAGGATGTGGGTGTCACTCCGACAGCTATGTGTTACTCTGATGGAGTTGGACGTTAGTGAGAGGACATCTATCAGTTGAGCCTTGTGAAGTCTTCCCGATAGTGGAGTCCCGGTTGATCGTCGTAAGGATCACTATCAGCCCAGCTTTGAAATGTTACTCCGACTGCTTGTGGTCACTCCGATGGATGTCTTTGGCTTGGGCATTGGCATGAGAACAACTATCGGTCCAGCGAAGAGAAGTTTTGCCGATGGTGTTGGTTACTCCGATTGGACTTACCTTGGAGTTGAGCGTCAGCGTGAGGATCTCTATTGGGCAAGCCTAGGGATGTCGCTCTGATGTCAACTGTCACCCCAATGGAATTTGGTGAGGCATTGGTGTCAGCATGAGATACTTGGTCAGTCTAAGATTTGGGTGTCTATCTGATGGATGTCTGTTATTCCGATGAAGGCATGTTGTCTTTGGCTGATGGTTTGAGTTGTGCTGATGGGGATAGACTGGGGTCGTCGGCGGCAAAAGTGCGGACAATAGTCTTACCGTGTCATTAGACATATAAACTGGAAATCCTCCAATGCCGGATGCATGTGGGACTAAAGGTCCTCACAAATATGCGAACGATTTGCTAGTTTTGTAACGGTTGAAAAAGAGCGATGCCAGTTGGAACGAACTGTGAAGTGCTTGTGTCGATTAGATTGCTAAAAGTAATTGTGTAATCGAGTCAGAAGTGTGAGAGAATCTATGAGATGGTGAGTTCAATCTGATGGAGCTCTGGTCTTTCTCCTATGAAGTCTTTTGCTGTATGCTGTATCCAGCATGTGAACAGCATGTGAAGGGACTGAGAAGAGAATGAAAATAGGTTTCAAATGAAAGTGTTCTGGCTGAGAATGTTATACTGTCAGTTATTCTTCAGAAGGAACAAGATGTAAATCTTCATGAAAGGTTTGTTGCCAGTTTTGTATTGTAACTATTTTTTCTGTTGCTCAATAATACAATGGTGATCTGGGCTTTTGGAGTGTGGGGTTTTTTTTACCCGTAAGGGTTTTCCCCACGTAAATCTGTGTTCTTGTTCTGTCTTTCATGTTTAATGTCTCTGCTATTGAAACTAGATATTGTTCGCTTGTGCTTTCCTCTAAGGATCAATGTAGGAAATGTTCTATGTCTGTTTCCGCTTTAAAGGCATAGTTGTGCGTGTTTTTGAAGCATTTGGAAAGAATTTAAATTTGTCGAAGACACCACTTTTCTTTGAAATACGTTCTGAGATGCCCTCATTTCCTTACAACAGTGATGACAGACTGTGTTCTTGAGGTTCTAGATGAAGGACATAAGGATTCTGATAAGTAGATGTAGTGTGGATGTTCTTGGTGATTCAGGAAAGATTGTGGTGGTCTTTGGATTGTGTCTAGTTCATGTTGGTGGTCCACATTAGATTTTGAACTCACAATTGAAGAATAACTTCTGGATGATGATGATCTTCCTAACTCTAGCTGACCAGATGAGTTACACATCCTGCGGATGATCTTGAAGATGTTATGTCAGGATTGGCATTTTTCTAAATAAAGATTGAAGTCTCAGATCTGTGTGGCTGATAGTGTGTTAATCCGTGTGAAGTCTTTTTGTAATAAGTCATATTGTACTTATGTATTTTCTTTGTAATGTTTACCAACTTAGATGATCATTTCTAAGTCGATGTCTTGTATAAATAAGGAGTTGTAAAGTCATTTCAAAGTGTATCTTGAGGTGATGAGAGTGTGGGAGTGAGGAAGAGAGCAAAAGGCAGAGTAGAAGTATTGGGCTTAAATGGAACTGACTCAAGCATTGTGAAGATGTTATTCTCTAGTTCAAGTATGTGATACTTATTATTTTGTAGACAATGTGTCTCTTGTAGGCAGTGAGCCTCTTGTGAGCAGTGTGCTCGGGTAGTGAGCCCTAATTGGCATGTGCCATTTTGTTCTTTCTATTCTTCTAATAGAGAATATAATCTTGGGTTAATCACCCCATGGTTTTTCTCTTAACTGGGTTTTCTACGTCAAAATCTTGGTGTCTTGTGTATTAATTTGTTTCTGCTCTTGATTTAATGCATTATGTTTCCATGATTGATTTATCATTATGCTACTAAATTATAAAGTGGATTTAAGTGTTTAATTGGAAGAAATTTTTGGACAACTAATTCACCCCCCTCTTAGTTCTTTGCCCTAAATCTAACAAATACAAATATTACAAAATATTTAACATCAGTTATTTCCTAAAGAAGAAAATCTACAAAATAATCTTTTCTTTCTGCCCTCTGGATCTCTAAACCAACTGAGAGAAAATAAATACCTATTTGAACAACTCATAATGTGTCTAAAACATATGTATATATAGAAATTTAGCTCACTACACACTTCAAATCATTGCATTTAGTCATCGAGTACACCCATGCTCTATTTAAACTAGCCCATGGCCCTGTTAGAAAATTTGTAAGATTGGGAGGAAATCCCATTCCCTGACAACTCTAAAAATGGTAGAAGAAGATTGCCCACACTCTTTGGGTACCTGGAGAATTAAAGAGGGAAGCATGAATTTATGTTCTAGTACCTGAAAATCTATTTCATCATTTTTTTCTTTCATTTGTGTACTGGTGCATTGAAAATTTTCACTATGTCAACTACCTACATAACCTTGGCCTACAACACATAAATTTTGAGTGTAAACCTGCAAGTTTCATCTCACATTTATGGTGCAAATTTCACTTGTAGGCCCAACTTGAATCTAGCCATATGAAAAGAATTAAAAATTATGTCTGATCATATTAATTTTTTTACCTCTATCAACAAACATAATCGACAAGCAACTTAGTCAGCAAACTCTCAAGTTCACAAACTATCAATTTCTTCGATAGGGCTCTTACCTTTGCATGAACCTTGGAAAAGTCCTCCCTTTTTTCTTTCTCCACTTAGTCTTCCTTCTCATCCCCCTTTTTCCTTATTGACAAAAATTCTAGTCAAGGCAAAGCATCCAACTCTTGTACATTTCCCTCCTTTGCACTTTTATTTACTATCAACAAATTTTCTCCATCACTAAGGTCTTCTCTTTTTCTACTTCCTACTTATATTTTCTCTTCATTCACTTTGCTGATCCTTCTTTTTTGCCTTTATCAATGAATTTCCCCAGCGATGAATTAGGTTATCAATGAACCTAACAGTTCATGAACTGCTTAATTCTCTAATGAAGACCCCCGCCTTATCCTTTTTCTTTGTCTCTCTTCCCTATCAGCAAAATCCTCTAATGGTGAACCTTTCTTTATTTACTATTTTTCCTTTATCATGGCCAAATCTCTTTTGTCAGTGAAATATCTCCCTGATGAACCTAACAACCAGCAAACCATACGATTCACAAAATCCTTTGCCAACAAAGACATTACCCTTTGTTTATCCTTAATACTTCTACCTCATTAGAAAAAAATTTCATTTGCCTTAGAAATTTTTTTACTTCTCTCGTGGTCTTCTTGTTGTTGGTGAAGTTGCCGTTAGCAAAACTTCCTATTGGTGAACCCTTTGGTTTTCTTAACTAAAAATTTCACCAACAAAGGCCAAACTTTTCCTTTTTCTCTATCCTTCACCTTTTCCTTTGATTCTTTTTCTACCTTATCAACAAATTGGTAAAAAAGTGAACCTGCAAATCTTGTTGGCAAAATTGTTAGTTCGCAAACTTGCCAATTTGCTGACAAAGGCCTCAAATGAAACAATTTTTCTAAGGGAAGAAAACCTATTGACTTGGGGTGTTTAAATTATAAGTTTTCTTTAAGGAAACCCATGGAACATACCTCAAATTTGTTATAAATAATGGGCTTACATTGTAACGGAAAAATGTGCAAAATTTAATGGATTTGGGGCAAAATATGAAGGTTTGGGAGATAAATTTTTTAGGTCCCAATACGTTACACCATCATTCACAATGTTTTTATTCTTCACCCAAAAAGGAGGTTTGTCACTAGTTTGGTTGTTGTTGTTGTCTTTATTGTCTTTGTAACTCTTGACTAAACCTTTAGCTATGAGCACTTTCTCCATAGTGACACGCTTGTCTATGATATCATCAAATGTATTCACACATTGAATTTTTAAATGAAAATCCATCTCTTGATTTAAGTTTTGAACAAATATATTTACGAGTTGTTCCTTAGGGATGGGATAAGAGAATTTACTAGCAAGATTCCTTCATCTTTGAAGGAAGGTAGTGAAAGTGTCATGTCTCAAAATCTGCTACATTATGAACTTATTATATTTAGAGCTATATTTAGATAATTATATGTGGATTAAATAAATGTTATTTTAATTTGACTTGAATTAAATAGATAGACACTTATTTTATTTTGATTTAAATTAAATTGATGGAATTTTATTTTAAAAGATGGAATAAGTGAATATTATTTGAAATGATAAAGTAATATATTTTTTTTTAATAAATTGTGATGCTTCGGCTATTGAACACTAACCTATTAACGGAAAATTCAAGTTTCATGAATTGAAGGTTGTTGAAGACAAGGGTGTGGTCAAGGTTGAGGTGGTTAGCTCCCTGGCAGGGTTAGGATGGAGAGGATTCTCTCAAATACACACACACACACACACACACACACACACACACACACACACACACACACACACACATGTAGATGCCATATAGATGCATTAGTATTGCATTATTAAAACATTGTTTTCTTATTATTTTATTTTAGAAAAGAAAAATACTTTATATTTCTAGTTATTATTCTATTTATATTAAAAATATTCTATATGAAATATAAAGTAAATTAAATTATATATTTATATATTTTATTTTAATTTGTATGTGAGGGAAATAATTATATTTTATTTAATTATTAGTTTAGAAATAAGTTATGTGGCAATATTCTATATGAAATATAAAGTAAATTAAATTATATATTTACATAGTTATATGTTTAAATATTTTATTTTAATTTGTATCTGAGGGAAATAATTATATTTTATTTAATTATTATTTTAGAAATAAGTTATGTGGCAATTTTTTTTTTAAACAAAAAGTGGTAGATACCACTAAAATTTATTAATAAAAAGAGAATACAAAATGCCAGATTTAGGAAGGCATACCAGCAGGAAAGAATAGGCTAAGAAAACCTCCGGTTATAGCTTGTTTTTGATGAAATTAAACAAAAATCAACTCAGAAAAAATGAGTCGATCCAGAAGAAGTTTATGGCTTAATTCTAACTAGAATACATACAAATAATAGTAAATATTTACAGAGTAGTTGGCAGAGACAACCATTAAACAAGACAAAAAAAAAACTTAGTGCTGAAAGCCAAAAAATTTATTATTAGAATCATATTAGTTATTATAATTATGCCTTTTTCAAAATTAGAATTATTATCTATATTTATTCCAAGATTTAGTAATCAATTATGTACAAAATTAGAAAAATCTATTTTAATTGACAATTAGAAATAAAGAACTTAGAAAAAGAAAACAAAATTAGAAAAACAAAAAAAATGATAGGAACAAATAGAAAAATGGAAAAAGACATAGATTTAGAAAAAGACAAAATCTATACAAAAATTAGGAATTGGGAAATATAGTGTGGAAATTAGAAAAAGGAAATAAAGGAATTTAAATAAAGATTTAACTCTCATTATTCACACCGAAAATATTCACAGGAATTTGGAAGCCAAAGAAGAAAATTAGTGCAAAATGAGAGAACAAAGAAGAGGAAAAAAAAAAGAGGAAAAGAGGAATATCAAGAGATCAACAAAAGAATAAAAAACTAGGATCCTATGCATAATTTATTTATAAATATTCAATCATTTTTCTGTGAAAACTTAAACTTGTTTTTTTTCTCAAATTTCAATTTTATATATTCATATATTTATAAACTTAATATCACTACTATATTTATATTATTATTTTTAACTATCACATAGATCTGAAGTTGTTGAGAAAGCATTTTCTCATATATGTAATGGTGATTGTAGTAAAATTATAATATTATATATAAAAAATATTAATTTTTATGCAATATATATATATATATATATATAGAACATCCGATTCATATAATAAAATCACTTACAAATTTTACATGTTGCACATTATAATTTAGTATTGAATGATTTTTAATATTGCTCCCACTAAAGATATTTAATATTATACATTAACTTAAATTCTGTTTCAACATGCTTTCATATGCCAAACGTTAGTTTCTCTATGAGGATTATTCACTAGAAATTATACTATTTGCTAGTCTTTTATCATTTACTGAAACTTTTATTTATAACATTTGCTGGAAATTCTGAGTTAGAATCATTGCTAATATATATATAATTTAATTTATATATATTTGGAATTTAATTCGTATATATTTAGTTTAATTGATTTCTATCAAAAATATATTTATTTTACTCTATTTTTATAAAGGGATATATATATATATATATATGGAATTATATTAACATATATTTAATTCGGTTATATGATTTTATCAAAAATATAAATGTTTTACTCAAAAATATTCATGGAATATAAATGAATTTATTATTTCTTTCAAAAATTGGACAATAAATGAATATAATTGATTAAAAACTTTCTACGTTGGTTTTGTAGAAAAACATGTTAGTGGGATCATATTGTCCAACATTTTATCCGAAAATATACTAAACCCAATAGGATGAAAATGGACTAGCACCAAAGTAAAGTAATAGAATTAACTTTTGTTTCAACAATAATTTCTTACCAAATTAGAAAACGTCTATTTTTCAAAAGATCATTATAACCCTTTAGATTTTTTTTAAACTTAAAAACTATGAAGCATTACTCTAAACTTTGGAAATTGATTTATTCCTTCTGTCTAGATAAATTATGTGTTATATTGGAGAGTTACTTTACTTCCAGGACAGGATGTCGAATGTGGGCTCTAGAGATGATAATCCACTTTTTCTAGATTACCATTTTGTTTTGTTAAGCTTGGCCAAGCTAATAGATCATTGAAAAAGATGGATTTGAAAAGCCTAGAATTATATACATGTCTCTGCCACATCCTATTACGAGAGTTATGTCATTTCTAGTATAGTTTAGGAATGTGTATAGGCACTAGGCATGCATTAAGAGCTCCCTCCAGTGTTTACCATTCAGGGTTGCTAAGCTCCTCTTGCAGGGTCAGTGCTTCCTTCAAGTTAGGAAGGAAACCGGGGAAGTCTAGTACTTCATGGTTGGGTGGAAAAAGCACCTTGACACATTCTTGACCTCAACTTGCGGAAGACCATTGGGGTCATGGCGGTTGAGATCAGAGGATTCTTTATATATATATGATTCTTATGAATATAATTGTATTAATTTTGTATGGCTTGCTCAAGCCCATTTGTAATTGTACTTTTATTAAAGTAACTGAAATATTGATACAATCTGTTGTAACATGGAATCAAATGTCTTGAAACACCCTTTTTGGTGAAAGTATATGGAAATGTAATTTATTGATTGATTAAATTTGTACTTCATTATTGGAACTTGCTATCTTTATTTAACTATGAATATTTGAGTATTGAATCATTTTTATTTCCAAATTTAGAATTGCATTTTCTTTTGAGTTCCTAGTTTTAGTAAGTAAGATTTTAGCATCATTACATTTGGCATCAGAGCCAGGTTCAACATTTAGGCCTTGAGTCTCCTACACTTAGTGATGTGAACCTGTTGATGACCTAAAGTCATAGGTGCATCGAGTGTATTGAGGACCCTAGTTATGGGTTAAAGATCCTTTGGATGAGATGGAATCTTGTTGATTCTTAGATGGTTCAGCTAGAACCAAGTAGAAGCTTAGATGTAGTTCAATCGTTCTATGTCTAGAAACATTATTAACTGATTTAGTCCTCATCGCTTTAGTTGTGTTTACCATAGGGCTCTCTGCAAAAATAATGGATTGGAAATCATTTTGGAATTAAAAGGGTGAATGATGAGATAAGCTGGATAGCTATACCTGATTCAGGAAAGATATGGTGACAACATAAAAGTGATGATGTGAATTAATAGAAAAATATTGAGAAGAGAGATCTATCTGATAATGTAAAGGTTGGATAAGTTGATAAGAGGAAGAAGGAAAATCACCTGTGAAATAAAGTCAACAATGTTGGATACATTTTTTTGGTTGAGCCTTCTTGGAGGAAGGAAATCTGAAGATGGATGTTTTAAAAGTAAGAATGTTTGTTTCAGTACTAGGCTTTGGGCAAGTTGAATGTTGAGAAACATATTATTCTTTTAAGATGTGAGTATGGATCTAGTAGAATCCATGAGATCTTTGGAGAATGTATGGTTAAGATGTCTTAAGGATCTTCATTAATGACTCATGATAGAAGTTATTTCAATCTATCTTATAGGCAAGAATGATGGATGTTGTGAGTCCTGTATGCTTGATTGTTATTTGTGTCAATGATTCGTAGTATTGTTGTCTCTGTGTGAGTGATGCACTAGAGTAAGTTATTGATTCTTTTGAGCACTTAAGTAATGATTGCCTTCATAATTTGTGTATGAGATGCACCTTTTGTATTCATTGTGTTATATGGGTCGAGTGATGATCCCTATAATCATGCATTTTATGTAGATTTCATATTTTGTGTGAGGGATGCACTTATCATAATTATTATACTTGTACTTGAATGAGTAATGTTCATAGAAAGTAATGCCTTGTGCAAGTGATACACTGCAAGTATGTGTGATATACTTTTCATGAATGATGCATATGTATTCTTACCCTGTGTGAGCTATGCACCTAGGGTTCGTGTATTCATGATTGCTAATTATTCATACTATGTGCACTGTGTGACTACTTGTTCATGAATAAGTAATGTTATATGTTTGTTCTAACATGATACTTCATAACTTAGTAAGCAAGTGATGCATTAGGAATAACGAATGCTTATGAGATAGATATGTGTGGAAAATTTTCTTGTTTGAATTGAAAAGTATTTTGAAGAATTGCAGTATGTATTATTTGAAAATGAATTAGGCACTTAATACCATGTAGTGTACTTCTATACAAATGAAACTTAGTTTTACTTTAAGAAAACTTGAAAGGATCTTTTTGGCAATTAAGTCATATATTATGTGATTATGATTTGACTTATTTGTGATTGTTTATCTTTCATGACCATAATGATTTCTCTATGTTATTGAAGATCTTCTTATCACCTTTACTTTAATGATGATGCGTTTCTTCAACTAAATATTTCAAAATTTGAGAAACCTTTCTTGACAGTTTTGATTGTGTTTGATTATGTGTAAATTCTTTCTTGTCAAACACATTAGTTGGTTGGTGACGAAACTTGATAACCTTTGATGAGATGCTAATCTTTTACATTCAGGATTTAATGTTGAATCTAGTTTTATTTTTAAAAACTCCTTGTTGACTAAGTCAGTCAAATAATAAAATTTTTCAACCAAGTGTTGACTTCCATTCTCAATGTCAAACCCTAAAGGCTAGTGTTGTAATCTTTTCAACTAATTATATTTATGGCAACCTTCTATGTTTAGTTGATAGCAATTGTTGAAGTCTTCCCTTGCTTGACCATTTTCAATCAATTGAAATGAAGTGGCTTCACTTGCTTTTGAGATTTGACTCTCCATGATTTAAAAGTTTGAATGTCTACCTTTGACATTTAATTCTCTTTTGAATTAAGAGTCTTGTTGATACAAAATACATCTATTGAAATATTCCTTTTGATTTTGTGATGAAAATTATGATGATCCTTTTGAATTTCAATGAACTAGTTTTCAATCATCTTGTTTAGTGCTACTTAATTTATGAATTAGTATCAAGATCATGATGACCTACATAACCTCCAATATTCTTGGTTTAGTGTTGTAATCAAGTTAAAATTCTTATTCTAGTATAGATGATCTTTTGTGAGTGATGATCTTCAATGATTTAGTATTGAAGACTTGTTGATCTTCACACTTCAATGTTGATCTTCGATGATCTTCTTATCTTTTATGTTGCTGATCATGTTGATGATCTTGTTGTAATTTATTGTTGAAACACATTTTAAAATGTAGTGTTGATATTTCCTTGAATCTTAATGATTGAAACTTTTTCTTTTTGTTTAGTTTTGTTTATTTTATAGTGATGATAACAAGTAGTATGGGATGCTTGTTTATCATCATAGTGGTAATTGTTCAGATGTCTCATGTGAGTAGGCATGTTGACAAAATGAACAGATTGTATTCTTTTTATATGGGTGACTTTTTGTGATTTGGTACATAGTTATACCTCTTGAGTAAGTATGTTGGATAGAAATCACTGATATGCAAATGTCTTAGGTTGTGATAAGACTTCTTTGAATCTTTGTATATAGAAATGATAAGAAACAATCATGTCTAACATCTAGAACCATGATAGAAGAATAGAGATTATAGAGCAATGAGTATGTAGACTTGTATGCATGTGACCAGATTTGGAATAATTATAGCTTCATTTATGTAATAAAAAATGTGGTGTTTGATGTATAGATCAATGAAGAATACCTTGAGTAGGTAACAATTTTTCATAACTTGAGTTATGATTAATATATCTTCTTAAGTGTTGACATTTCTAGGGTACAATTATATGATACCTGGTTTAATAAATACTTCTGTTAGGACAATTATGTAAAACTTTAGAAATGATAGTGGGTTAGAACTAGAATGTTAAGAAGTGGATCTCCTATCTTAATTGGTTTTGCATATGAATGGATCTAGGATTTGAACTTTTATCTTCCATTATTACTTTAGTTTGGAATTGTACTCATACTTTGTGTACTTTATACAAGTAATACATTTTGTGTGATGAATTTGTAAATAATAATTATCTCTTCATGCTTGACTTATCTATAGAGGTTTGATGCAATCTTGTTTGCACTAATGAAATAGATTCAAAAAGGTTATTTAATTATACCTACTAATGATCTAACTACTTGTGCAAGTGATGATTGTTAGACACAAGGACTTGTTGTTTAAGCATCAGGTACTTTTGAAATAATCAACCTATGGGCTAGGTGAACTAGTTGTAATGTCAAGGTAAAAACAAGTTGGAAAAAGGTATGCAATTGTTTTATGTTCAATACATTTGAAATTTCAGCATAAACTTCTTTTTCTATATAATTATGACTTAGTTATGTTATTGATATTGGTTGTATAAGATTTTTTTTTAAGTAGATGTTTTGTAATAAGACATTGGGACGATGTCTCTTCCAAGTGAGGAAGGATGTCATGTCTCAAAATCTGCTACATTATGAACTTACTATATTTAGAGCTATATTTAGATAATTATATGTGGATTAAATAAATGTTATTTTAATTTGACTTGAATTAAATAGATAGACATTTATTTTATTTTGATTTGAATTAAATTGATGGAATTTTATTTTAAAAGATGGAATAAGTGAATATTATTTGAAATGATAAAGTAAATATTATTTTATTTAATAAATTGTGATGCTTTGGCTATTGGACACTAACCTATTAATAGAAAAATTGATTTTCATGAATTGCAGGTTGTCAAAGACAAGGGTGTGGTCAAGGTTGAGGTGGTTAGCTCCCTGGCAGGGTTAGGATGGAGGGGATTCTCTCAAACACAAACACACACATGTAGATGGCATATAGATGCATTAGTATTGCATTATTAAAACATTGTTTTCTTATTATTTTATTTTAGAAAAGAAAAATACTTTATATTTCTAGTTATTATTCTATTTATATTAAAAATATTCTATATGAAATATAAAGTAAATTAAATTACATATTTACATAGTTATATATTTATATATTTTATTTAATTATTATTTTAGAAATAAGTTATGTGGCAAATTTATTATTAGAATCACATTAGTTATTAAAATTATGCCTTTTTCAAAATTAGAATTATTATCTTATATTTATTCCAAGATTTAGTGATAAATTAAGTTAGTCCTATATGTGAGTTACAAAATTATAAAAATCTATTTTAATTAACAATTAGAAATAAAGAACTTAGAAAAAGAAAACAAAATTAGAAAATAAAAAAAAATAAAAAATAAAAAAGATAGAAACAAATAGAAAAATGGAAAAAGACACAGATTTAGAAAAAGACAAAATCTATACAAAAATTAGGAACTAGGAAATATAGTAAGGAAATTTGAAAAAGGAAATAAAGGAATTTAAATAAAGATTTAACTCTCATTATTCACACACAGAAAATATTCATAGGAATTTGGAAGCTAAAGAGAAAACTAGTGCAAAAAGAGAGATCAAAGAAGAGGAAAAAAAATAGAGGAAAAGAGGAATATCAAGAGATCAACCGAAGAATAGAAAACTAGGTTCCTATGCATAATTTATTTATATATATTTGATCATCGTGAAAACTTAAAATCATTTTCTTTTATCAAATTTCAATTTTATATATTCATATATTTATAAACTTAATATCACTACTATATTTATATTATTATTTTTATCTATCACATAGATCTAAACTTGTTGAGAAAGTATTTTCTTAGATATGTAATGATGATTGTGGTAAAATTACAATATTATATATATAAAATATTAATTTTTATGCTATATATATATATAAGCAGTATATACATATGTATATTTATATAGAACATCCGATTCATATAATAAAATCACTTACAAATTTTACATGTTGCACATTACAATTTATTATTGAATGATTTTTACTGTTGCTCCCACTATATATATATATATATATATATATATATATATATATATATATATATATATATATATATATATATATATATATATATATATATATATACATACATATTATTTAATTTATATATATTTGGAATTCAATTAGTATATATTCGGTTTAATTTTTTAAAAAAAAACAAAGGGGTAAAAACTTTATTAGAAATCAGAAAAGAGCATTACAATAATAACAAAGGGACCCAGCCCCAGAAAACAAGGCGAAAACCCCACAGCATAAACAACATCAACTATCCTCATGTATCCTCCTATCCTCCTCCAAGAACCGGTCTAAATCCAGATGCAGCTCAGGGTTAACCTGATCTGAATCCTCAACTTTCCAACCACTATCATGCTCAGAGGCCCATTTGGCCAAGCAGTCGGCAACTCGATTACACTCCCTTGGGATGTGAACAAAGGATGCCTCCTCCAACCGAGAACTAACCTGAAGAATCCGCTGAACCACCAAAGCCAACTGCCAATTAATATCAGATATCTTTCGCTCATTCAAGAGATTAATCAAAATATGTGAATCAGCTTCACATATAACTTTTCTCCAGCCCAAAGCAAGGGCCCTCTCAATAGCATGCAGAATTGCCAGACCCTCCATGAAGTTAACAGTCTTCACCCCCTCATGTATAGAGAACAGAAAAATCACCGACCCAGCTGAGTCCCTACCAACTCCACCAATTCCAGCAGGCCCAGGATTGCCCCTAGAAGAACCATCAGTATTGATCTTTAAAAATCCATTGGGAGGAAGTAACCACCTTCCAACCCGTTGAACCCTCTTTTTTCCATGCCTACCTTTCATGGAACTGACAAAAGAAGAATGAATTTCTTGAAGACCCAGTCTGGCCACCAACTCATCATCACCTCTCTCCAAGGGGAAAAACAAATCACAATTAGCTGAAACTGACTCCTGCACCATTCCTAGCATACGCAGCCAAACTTGCCGACCCACCAACTTCTGATCACGAAAAATTTGGCGGTTCCGCTCCAGCCAAATCTGCCAAAGCAGAAAGGTAGGACCCACGAACCAAACTTCCTGCAAAAAGGAAGCCATAGAAGGAGGTCTTCCCATACTATCCCAGAATTCAACCAAAGAGCACACATGAATACAAGGAAGCTTCCATACCTCCCACCACCAATGCCAAAGCTGCACAACAAAGGGGCACTGGAAGAACAAATGCGAAGAATCCTCTTCTGCTCCCCCACACAAAACACAAATTGAAGGTCCTTGAAATCCCTGTTTACGAATGTTATCCCATGTCAAACACCTATTCCAAGCTAAAGTCCAAACAAAGCAATTGCATTTAGGCCACGAGAGTTTATTCCACACCCTTTTCCACCAATGAACCTCAACCCCAGTTAGCTTATGAGCCAATAACACCTGATAACCAGAAGCAACAGAGTAAACCCCCTTAGGATTATGGGTCCAAGCAAGAATATCCTCTTCCAGAAGAGAACTACAACTCCTACTATGAAGAATCTTGTGAAGCTCAGCACTATCTTCCACAAGTCCCAGATCTGGCCACACTGCGGGATCCTTCCAATGAGCTACCTCCAACTGACCAAAAGAAGCAACAGACTTGAAGTCACTCACCCTAGCCCAGCCAGCCTCGAGAAATCTTTGGCACAAAGGAAGAAGGTTGGGGAACTGAGAAGTAAGTGGAGGGAATCCATCCCAAGAATCTGACCAAAAGAGAGCTTCAGTTCCCCATCTACAAATCCAAAATAAACCTTCCTTGATAAGCTTAGCACCCTTTTGAAGAGTATTCCAAATCACTGAACCTTTCCCCTCAAGACGGTAACGAGGGAGATCCTGCCGTGGAATCCCCGGGAAATACTTATGAGATAATATCCTGGCCCATGGCTGATCTAGTTCCACACACCATCTCCAAAATAGCTTAGTAGCCACAGCCACTCCAGATAACGCAGACTGTCGAAGACCAAGACCACCAAATTGCTTTGGGCTACACACAACATCCCACCTGACTAGGCTCCACTTGGAGGATGACAAACTTCCTGCCCATAAGAACTGCCTCGCAAGAGAATCCAACTCCCTCAGAAAACCCATTGGAGCCACCTGAAGCATACATCGGTAGGTAGGGAGAGCCTGCACCACCAACTTGAGAAGCTGAACCCGCCCCACAAAAGACAACCATCTGTGGGTCCAATGATTAACTTTTGCACGGAGCTTATCAATAATATTCTGCCAAGAGCCCTTGGGAAGAGGGTGAACAGAAATTGGGAAACCCAGATACGTCAAAGGGAGAACGCCTATCTGAAACCTCAAGATATTAGCAATTCTTCTCTGAATGGGGGTTGACGTATTGAAGAAGAATATGGATGACTTCTCCTCATTAATCAATTGTCCTAAAGCAACAAGATATATGTCCAACACCTGCCTCAAGTTAGTAGCTTCCCTAACAGTAGCCATCCCCATCAAGGCAGTATCATCAACAAACTGTAAATGAGATTGCGGAGGCAAGTCTCCACCCCATCGCCAACCCTGAATGGTGCCAAGCTCCACCCTTCTCTTCAACAAATGTCCAAGGCCTTCCACAAGAAGCAGAAAAAGATACGGAGAAAGAGGATCCCCTTGGCGCAAGCCCCTTGAGGCACAAAAAAGTTCAGAATGATCTCCATTTATCAAAACTGAGAAGGAAACAGACGTGACATAGCTCATGACCCATTGGATCCACTCCTCACCAAAGCCAAAAGAAACAAGGATCTTCTGCAAAAAAGACCATCTAACCCTGTCATAAGCCTTAGCCATATCTAGCTTAATGAACATAGCCTTCTCATGGGAGTTGTCCATGGAGTGAATGGTCTCCGTAGCAATGACAACCCCGTCAAGAATCTGTCGACCCGCCACAAATCCACTCTGTTCCTCTGAAATCAGCACTTTAAGCCACTTCTTCAATCTCTCAGCCAATAACTTAGAAATGATTTTGTAAGCCACATTGCAAAGAGAAATAGGCCGGAACTGAGATAACCTATCAGCCCCTTCACACTTGGGTATGAGAGCAAGGAAGGTGGAATTCAAAGCACGAAGCATCTGCTTATTCCTCTGGGATTCAAGGACAACCAAAAAAAGATCCAACTTTATGATATCCCAAAATTCCTGAAAAAATTCAATTGGGAAACCATCGGGACCAGGAGCTTTACCCTTCTTCATCTGAAACACAATCCCCTCCAACTCATCAAGAGAGATATCTTTCATCAGATACTCATTCGCCTCCCTGGAGACCAACTGAGGAATACAAGAAAGAACCTGTGCTTCCTCAACAGAGCCCCCTCGAGAATCCTCCCTAAATAAAGTAGCAAAATACTGAGATGCCTCAACAGAGATTTCCTGAAACGAGGCAAGACGTTCACCCCTATCATTCACCAAAAAAGGAATGGAATTACCATACCTCCTGTCCTTCACAGAATTGAAGAAGAAGGCGGTGTTTTTATCACCTTCCTGTAACCATTCAACCTGAGCCTTTTGCTTCCAATAGATTTCTTCCCGCAATTCAAATTCCTCAACCACTTTCAAAGTCTTAGCCTCCTCCCTTAGAAGATCCTCAGAGGCCCCATTCTCACGAATCAACTGCGCAATATTATTCAACTCCTCCTGGGCAGCAACCTTAGCATGAAAGATATTACCAAAACATTGCCGATTCCACCTTTTAAGCTGATATTTGACAAACTGAAGAAGCTTGGAGAATGTGTACATTGCCGTACCAAAAGTTGGTCTACCAATCCGCCACCACTCAGCCACAAGTTCATGAAGAGTAGGATCCCGTAACCACATAATCTGGAACTTGAATGAGGGAGAACGAGGCCTCCAAGCAGAGATAATGCTAAGCTTAATAGGCCAATGATCAGAGCCTCTCCAATCAAGAATTTCAGATCGAGTGGACCATAAGTCTCCAACCCAATAACAGGAAACCAAGAATCGATCAAGCCTCTCAGCAACACAACTCTCACCAATTCTCCTATTATTCCAAGTGAAGCAACCATTACTTGGCAGAACATCAATAAGATTTAATTCAGAAATGCTATCTCTGAATAACAGAGCAGAAGGCTCCAGCCTAGGAATACCACCTCTTTTCTCAGACAACTCCACAATAGCATTAAAATCGCCAGCCATAACCCACGGATGGTAAGGAGCTAAGCTACGAACAAAACAAAGATGGGACCAAAGAAGTTGTTTACCCGGAAACTCCACAGGAGCATACACATTAGAGAGGAGAATACACTCACCAGTCTCATACCAAGAGGCGACTAGGGATATAGAGGATCTAGAGGACATCCACCAGAGAGGGAAAATCTTCCGAGGGTTCCAAAAACAAGCCACCCCTCCAGAAGCACCAAGAGCCCCCATACACTGGCATTCACCATATTTCCACAACTTAGGAGCCATGGCCAACATATTATCAACAGATAATTTAGTCTCCTGAAGAAAAAGAACATCCGGAGAATGATTCCTAACCAAATCACGAACAGCTTTTTGTCGAGGGCCACTGTTCAAGCCCCTTACATTCCATGAGAGAACAATCATTTCTGGGGGCATGAAAAATGTGAATCTAGAGTCTTGACTAACCCTGAATCCACCAAAGTTTCCCCAGTTAATTTAATCTTCTCCATATCCTTCTTCCTTCCCAACTTGGAAGTCCTGTCACTAATCCCTTTCTTCAGTTCAATTTGCTGAATACCCAAAAGAGGGGAGACCAAAGAGCTCTTCCCCACATTCTTACCTCCTTTCAGGGGCAGTGGGGAACCACCTCCACCATTCTTCAAAGCTCCAATAGAAGATTCTTGTTCAGTCTGGACAATCAATTGTTGATCCGTATCCATCTCTCCAACCCCAATCTCTTGCACAACCTGCATGGCCTCCAATGGTGGCCCATCCTGTCCTATACCCAAAGTTCCCTGATCCAAGTTCAGCAACCCTGGATTCACTTCCCCCTGGCTAAGATCATCCAGCACCTCAAACCTATTAAAAGTTTCATCAACCTGCCTCTCCCTCAAGGTCCGCTTTTGGCCCCGATTCCTATTGCGAGCCTTGACAGGGACATAGCCATCATCTCCATTACCATCACCCGGAATAGGCTCCTTACCATTATCAGCCCTAGGTGGATTACGAGAAGGCTGAGAAGGTTGGGGCACCACAGGCTTAGCCCTAGGGCACCTACGCTGCAAGTGACCATATTCATGACAAAGACGACACCGAAAAGGTAGGGTTTCGTAATCTAGCTGTTGCACCCAAGTATATGATCCAGCACTCACTTCAATAGAATCTGGTAGTGGCTTGCTTAAATCAATTTCAACACAGATACGAGCAAAAGTCATTACCTTTTTATACTGTGTCTGTTGTGAAGACCCAACAGGTTTACCGAGCATTGAAGCCACCAAATGCAACACGTCATCCCGCCAACACTCCACTGGAAACCACGGCAACCAAACCCAAACTGGGATCCGACTTGGTAGTGTTGCAGTCGGGTTGAAGCCAGCATGCCATGGCTTGATAAACAAACCCACCTGGTTATAAAAATAGGGGCCGCCCTCGAAGACTTTATTCCGATCTGCCATGCAATCAAAAGAGACCATAAAAAAGTTATTCGCAAGGAGCCTAATCTCCATCTCCCCCTCTGGCATCCAAGTCCGCTGAGCCCAAGATTCCAAAAATTGCAGCGAGACTCTCAAACCCATGAACTTGCAATAAAAAGAGTGCCTTGAATAGTATTCAATATCATCTGCAAGCATTTCCATCGGGATAATCAACTTCGGTCGCTCTTTGCATCTTTCCAAACACCCATTAATCTTTGTTATTCAGGAACCACTAACTGATTCTAGATCATTCATCTCCATCGTTGAAGAAAACAGCGTATTATCAAAAACATTCACTCCAAGCGCTGGAGGCTTCGAACCAATTGCTGATCGGAAATCCAATTTGGGGCTAGCCCCAGATGTTTCCCCACCCTGCATAGCAAAAAACAAGAACCCCAGCAGGCATGCAAACCCCCAGGACACGTTTGCAAGAAATGGAAAAAGACAAAACCCCAAGGGAAGGATCAAAACCCTTCCACCCACAAGCCACCCAAACGGCAGCAAGAAGGCCTCCAGAAAAGAAAAAACCACCACCACCACCCCGAAAGCTTCAAAAAACCCCCCCCACAATGCAGAAGTGAGCAACACACAGAGAACGAGCTAGGGCACGGTCGCCCTAGCTCAGCTTGCAGAGCACGCGAACGCCATCATATCCACACCTCTCAATAAGTAAATAAATTCATATATTCGGTTTAATTGATTTCTATCAAAAAAATATATTTATTTTATTCTATTTTTATAATGGATATATATATATATATATATCTGGAATTATATTAACATATATTTAATTCAGTTATTTGATTTTATGAAAAATATAAATGTTTTTCTAAAAAAAATTCATGGAATATAAATGAATTTATTATTTCTTTCAAAAATTTGACAATAAATGAATATAATTGATTAAAAACTTTCTATGTTGGTTTTGTAGAAAAACATGTTAGAGGGATCATATTGTCCAACTTTTTATCCGAAAATATACCAAACTCAATAGGATGAAAATGGACCAACACCAAAGTAAAGTAATAGAATTAGCTTTTGTTTCAACAATAATTTCTTACCAAGTTAGAAAACGTCTATTTTTTGAAAAATCATTATAACCCTTTAGATTTTTTTTGAAACTTAAAACTATGAAGCATTACTTTAAACTTTGGAAATTGATTTATTCCTTCTGTCTGAATAAATTTTGTGCTATATTGGAGAGTTACTTTACTTTTGGGACAAGATGCCGAATGTGGGCTCCAAAGATAGTAATCTACTTTTTCTAGATTACCATTTTGTTTTGTTAAGCTTGGCCAAGCTGATAGACCACTGAAAAAGATGGATTTGAAAAGCCTAGAATTATATATGTCTTTTTCGCATCGTATTGCAAGAGTTATATCATTTCTAGTATAGTTTAGGAATGCATACAGACACTAGGCATGCATTGAGAGCTCCCTCCTGCCTTTACCGTTTCGGGTTGCTAGGCTCCTATTTCAGGCTCAGTGCTTCCTTCAATTTAGGAAGGAAACCGAGGAAGTCTAGTACTTCGTGGTTGGGTGGAAAAAGCACCTTGACCATATTCTTGACCTCAACTTACAGAAGACCATTGGGGTCATGATGGTTGAGATCAGAGGAGTCTTTATATATATATATGATTCTTATGGATATACTTGTATTAATTTTGTATGGCTTGCTCAAGCCCAATTGTAATTGTACTTTTATTGAAGTAACTAAAATATTGATACAATCTATTGTAACATGGAATCAAATGTCTTGAAACAACCTTTTTGGTTAAAGTATATGGAAATGTAATTTATTGATTGATTAAATTTGTACTTCATTATTGGAACTTGCTATCTTTATGCACCTATGAATATATGAGTATTGAATCATTTTTCTTTCCAAATTTAGAATTGCATTTTCTTTTGAGTTCCTAGTTTTAGTAAGTAAGATTTTAGCATCATTACATAAAGATTCTCCATTCCTTTTCTTGGTGTTGCAAAGGTTTGTCACAGATACCTCATGTTCAATGTTATAGGAAAAGTGTGCAATGAATTTCTTAGAAAGTTCTTGAAATGTCTTAATACCATGAGGTAAATGCGTGAAACTTTTGATAGCCTAGCCTCCTAGACTATGGGGAAAGAGTGATATGAGATAGGTATCATTATAAGAGACTTCCGTACATGCTATGTAAAACTCATTTAGATGGCACCTAGGATCACCTTTACCTTTATATTTATCAAACTTAGGTATATCAAAGCAATGTTTAAAGGGGATTGTAATTGTGGATCTATCAAAAGGATAGGATCATAGCCTTAGGGAGCATCTCAACCCGATAAACAATTCAACTTGTGGCAAAGAAGCTGACCACAGTTCCTCCCTACTTAAGGATATAAATTCCCTAATTTAGGAGGCTCTGAAGTCTCCCTTGAGAGGAACCGAGAAATCAAAGGAGGCTCACAAAGAGGAGGGTTATAAGGAAAATGAGTGGAGAATGATGACCAGGAGTGGCGAAAAAGGAAAAATTTCCCTTGTGATGGATGCAGGGGGCTGATAGTAAGGGGAAGGAAGATGGATGCTAGTAATGCCAAGCTCAATGCTATGGTGGATATCAACAAAGGTACCCAAGATACCCTTCATAATTTTGTCAATCAAGGAGGTGAGCACCTCCATGAGAAAGGATGCAAATGAAGATCATGAGCTAGAATGGATGTGGCCTAAATGGCTAGGAGAATCATCGCTTGGTGAAGTGGCTTATTGAAGTTGAGTCCCCTAATATTTATTTTTTTCAAGAAACCAAATTAGACTTAGAATCCATGAACAAAAATTTTTCAGTGGGTTGTGTGGTGTTGGAGAAGTTTTTGTAGTAGGAGTGACAGGGATGGCTAGTGGTTTAGATATTATTTAGAATAAGCTTAGTTTGGAGGGTGATCCTCTCATTAGTTTGGAGACAGTGTTATTGGTCAGGATGAGATCTTCTCAAGGAGAGGGGTGTTTTCTAATATCTAGTATTCATGGTCCTAATTTGGAAACAGATAGATTAGTATGTTGGAGGGAATTAGTTGAATTCAAGAATGCTTTTTTAGAAGAAAGATAGATTTTTGGAAGGAACTTCAATGCTACCTGGAGTTTTGAAGAGAAGAAGAGTGGTAGGGCTTTGGGGAACCTTGGTTAGGAAGGTTTAGAAAAATGTGTGAGGAGCTTTCTCTAGTAGATTTAGCCCCAAGGAATGGGTGGTTTACTTGGTCCAACAAGCGTATAGATGAGGACAATATTTTGTGTAGGCTAGATAGACTTTTGGTAAACTCAGAATGGCTCCTATCTCTAATTCAATTTATTTATAAAGTAACTAAGTTTTTAGGCTCAGATCATTGGCCCATTAGTCTTCACTAGTCCTACTGGAAAGAACTCAAACTGAGACTGAATAAAATCCCTTTGCTAGAAGAAGACGATAGAATTTTGTGAGGTGGTAATGTTAAAGGCAGAGTGATAGTGAGTTATGTCTATGAGAAAATTTTCAATAGAAATTTAGTGGCTCAGTGTAGTTTTGCAGAAAAAATCTAGAATCATCATGGCCTTCAAAAACCCAATGCCTTTCTGTAGATCACTAGTAAGGGGAGGGCACTTAATTGGGATAGATTAAACAAACTAGGCAAACATAGTCCTTCCCATTGTGTGATGTGTAAATAGGACCAAGAAAACAATGCTCATTTATTCCTCCATTGTGACTTGACTTGACAGTTGTGGAGATGCTTCTTTCTTAGATGGGAGTATAATTGGGTCATACCCAAGAATATGGTAGGTGTCCTTGAGGAATGGAGAAGAAAATGTAAGAGTCCCAGCCTAAAGCTTATCTAGGAGATTCTCTCATCTCTTTTGGTCTATAATATCTAGGTTGAATGTAATAGGAGGTTGTTTCTTAATAAGGAAAGATCCCTTGATCTGGTTTGGGATGGGATTGAGGTTGTAATGGGAGAGATAGGGGCTTCTCTTCATAAGGAAGTTTGTTCTATCCAATTAGAAGTGTCTTGGTGGGCTGATTCTTGGCCTCATTTTAGATGGTTGGGGATCATAAGTCAAGGAGATTTGGGTCAGGTCAAGGATGAGGTTAAGTGGGATCCATCAGAGGTGGGATGGGTGAAATTAAATTTTGATGGAGCTGCAAGAAGAAACCCTAGAAAGACATATGGAGGGGGGATTTTTAGGGACCACAGAGGTTAACATCTTAGCTTCTATGCCATGGATGTAGATATTGACTCAAACAATTTAGTAGAAGCCAGAGCACTTTGGAGAGGTTTGGAAGTGGTAAGGTAGATAGGTTGGGAGAAACTTTGGGTTGAGGGGGACTCCAGGATTGTTGTAGACCTAGCAAGGGGAGGTCAGGCAAGGAACTGGTGCCTCATATAGGTTATTAAAAAGATTCTTAGTCTAGCTAGTTCATTTAATAGTTTATTTATCACACATATCAAAAGGAAAGGCAATAGGGCTACTGATTGGGCAGAACATTATAGCATTGAGCTAGCTTCTAGAGGATTCTCATTAGGTTGGGAATGGAGTGAGGTGGTGCCCAAGAATTTGTGACCATTTTACAAGAGGATATCAAGGCTTATCCCTTTATAATGGGTTGTCACGTTAACCTAGAGTCATGATGAGAATTTGATGCCTTCATGGCTCAAGTGTGTGAAGGGACCGAGGATAGACGATGATGTAATCAACATTGATGAGGCATCAGGTGTATAGAGGTTGGTAATTGCCTCTTTTAATGAGGCTTTCCTCTTCTTTCTCTAGAACATTCTCCATTTTCTTCCTTGCATTTGTCTCTATGTATTGGTTCTATGGAGACCCGAGAAGGTGAAGATGCCAAGGGTAATCACCCTTTCAGTGTTCCCCAGAGAAGGTAGATTCCCAGAGCTAGGTCAAATTGTAGTATAGGAGGAAGAATGAAACAAAATTATACACCCTGGAAGAGATTGAAAAATATTTTGGTAGACGAGGCCATGGACTTGGTTTCATTAAGGACCTAGTTAAAGAAATTAAGAATCATATCCTTAAGGAGTGGCTAGTTAGGTTGTTTAAGGTTGCAAAAGAAGTAGATAGGAATGAAGGTATTAATGTTAGAGAGACAATGTCCAATCTGTTAATGGACTCTAGGACCTCAAGACGACAATGGAACGTTATTAGGATGGCTAAGTCTATGGTGGTGGCTACGTTCCTTTCTATTGTAGTTGCTTCAATCCTCTCATATGAGGATATGATTGAAAATGTGGCTCAATCTACATAGTTTCATGAATCTAAGATGGGGAATCTACATGATATACTACTGGGAGTCTTGAACACATGGAAGATGGTTGACGAGATAGTTGGGAAGATGAATGTTTCTTTCCCAGCTCAAGAGAATTCCTTTTACACCTGTGACTGTGACAAGGAGGAAGTGCTAATTCTGGATGGAAAATAAGCTAAGTCAGTATGTTTCTATGCCTATCTTTTTAGTGTTAGTTGTACGTCAAGATACTATTCTTAGGGAGGGGCCACTATAATTTCCACCCCTATATAGTAGACATTTGTTTGTTTCATGATACTTGTAATGCCCCACAATGAACACCTTAGAGGACAACATACCCATGCTATGCAATGCAGAATTTTTTTTTGTGAAAGATAACAAGGTAAGGTTTAACAATAATTACACATCATTAAACTAACAACTTGTCTTCTAAGGTTCCATGGTTGCATTACTTGACAAATTAGTCAATATAATTTAACATACATTATTACCTAGATCATTCTAAATCATTTGCAATAATGATTATACATATACATCTCCATTTCATGACATCAGTTAGATAATCAACTTGATCAAGATTACATGCACATATTCAAAGTCTATACAAATGAGTACATCATTATGTAGCTAACATTGTCACTATCCTGATTACATCTGAATACATACATTATGAATCAACTGATACACAGGCTAGTACATGAGCATAATAACTGTCTTCATAAATAGGTACAAGATCTAATGTCTGGTACACAAGGTATATCCTCCTCGCTCATGAACGATGGCAAGAGGAAAAACCAATGGATAAAGCTCTTCCACCCGACCATGTGGAACCCTGAGGTCTACCCCCTAAGCTAGGAGTTAACATAAGGTCACCACTACAACATACAGTCAGGTAGACAGTAGACTATAAAACAACACATGACTCCAACATCACAAGTCAATATCACAACAACACAACAGTACTTCTAGAGGCAAACACATAACAAATGGGAAGAGTACAACTAGGGAATGCTAGGCTGTAGTGAGGAGAGTGTCATCGCTTGGTCCTAGCATGGGTTACCCAGGCTATCTATCACCAGAAGCCGACCCCCATCTATGGTTACCCTGGCAGCCTCTCTCTAGGCACCAACCCCATAGGATGACACATACGGAATCAACATTCCTTTCATGAGGACAAGGAAGTCGATTTTGCCAACCATGACCTTCTCATCTCATCCATAGCCTGAACAAGTACTACAAGCATGAGTGAGGCATCCAATTATCTTGTTAGTGTGAAACTAGCCAACCCCTATATTTATTGTTAGGTTATCACTTGATTACACACTTCCAATGGCTTACCCTAGTGACCACATTGGGTACCAGCCCCACATTGGAAGCCACTCCCCTATCTGCACCTAGGAAACCCCATTCAACAAACCATGCACAATACATCATAACAATAAACTTTGCATAAACATTGCAAGGCATTAACCCTCTTCCAAACTATGGCATAATCACAAGGACATACTCTCAATACATTATCCATGGCTTCCAGATGAAGTAACACATGAGAAATTACTTCTTAATAGATGACAATGTGTCCCCTTGGTCTTAACCAACATGATATCTTATAACATTCTCAAAACAATAAATAATTGCAACATGCACGAAGGACTTCATTATCACACCATGATGCATTCTCAACATACCATGTACATGTAAACAAACATTATAACCTATGCCTCTGGAACTAACCACTCAGGTAGATACAAAATTAGGAGACTATACAAACTAGTTCATGGCCCACAAATTGAATTTACTAAACATATTTCGAGCAAACACTTATAATTAAAATTATGCCTTCATTACAACTAAACCACTATAGCAGATTGCAATTGACTAAGTTATTAAAATAGTATATTAACATGAAAATATATCTTATCATTTGATCGTATTCTTATTCAGGAATAAATTTCTAATTATCGTAAAGTTAACCACATGTAAATATTTATTAGAATATTTATTTAGTTGATTTACAAAGATACAAATATCATTATCCTAACTAAGGTAAACCACTATTGCCATTGTTATAATTTGAATAAATTAAATAATTACAATGCAAACTAAATTCAATTCTTGCCGATAACTTGAGGGTTCCTATTTACTTTATGACCATATAAAACCCCTAAATCTCATAATAACCTATTAAACTTAAAGGTGAAAAGAACAATTTTAATTACTTCTACATAACATCGATTGCAAATAACTCTAAAGACATGCTTACTATAACAAAAATGTACTCAATATGATAGTTCATAGCAAGTCATTCTATAAACCAGCTTACCAAAGTAATATTTTTGAATTTAAATCATTACAAATTAACCCGTAAGAGCTAGCAAGAACTCTTTTTCACCAAGATTATTTACTCAAAATTTTCTTAAGTAATTTCAATGCCTTAATAACTCTATGCAACAATTATAAGCTTGCTAATTTAATCTACCACCATTTCCTAATTCAACATTCTAAATTCAGTAATTTGATCATATAAATTTTGTTAGCTCAATTAAATAAATCATGTGACCAATATAATAATAACAATAATAATAATAATAATAATAATAATAATAATAATAGTAATAATAATAATAATAATAATAATAATAATAGTGATAATAATAATAATAAAATTCTATAGATCGTTTGATAACAAATAACTTTCATCCAAGGTCATTAAAGAATTAACGTTACACCTTATTAACAAATCTACTATATATAATTAATCATCTCATTAAAATTATAAAATTGTATCATTACATTACGTTTTATATCAACCACATTGATAGATCAATAATCTCATAATTTTAATCCTGTAATCTCCAAAACTTAATCTAATTGTATCAAGTGAACAATTATAATATTCAACTTACATTTGATTTGAACTACTAACCAAATACTAATTAAACTCAAATAAGACTCCAAAAGGGATTAGTTTGCTACACTTACGTTGTCATAAATATAAGAATGAAGTATGTATAGAGAAATAAACATTTATTTAAACCTGGGGAATATGATAAAACAAATCTACTCATGACATGGCAAATTTACTCATGAAAGAGCAACATATAGACATGAACTCTCTCCTTGGTGAGTAAATCCTATGCATTAGAATATAAGGTTAAAGATTAACCAAAGGTCATTATTATTTAGGGCGCCTACACCATTCTTTTATTTTACGATGGGGATTTCAACCATGTCAGTGGTGGGAATTACCGTAGCAACCAAACCTAACCCTAAAATGCCATTGGCATCCACTACTCATCTTGATCTCAGAGTATTATGTAAAGAGGTGCAAGATACGCACAACAATGGATTTGGTGAACGACTCAAGAAACTTTTATGTAAATGCAAATTGCAGGTGTATAACCAGACGCTAAAACCTTTGCCAGCATTTGTCAGATATTATAGTGGAAATGCTCTTATAGACATGTGTGCAAGATGGAGAAGTATAGATAAGGCATGCGACTGTGGGTGGGACGTCTCAACATGAGGCAAAGGAAACTCTTGAAAGAATGAATCGCCTTTATTGTTGTTGCACCTGAGAGCCATTGTGTTTGTCACACAAAATGCAATGCTTTGTTTAACTTGTTTTCTGAGAGCTGTCTGCAGGTTTGATAAAAAGAAAATGCAGGGTTCATCCATTATGATCAATCATGCTATAAGTGTTCATTACACACTTTTTTAGTCTCTTCATTATTTAACCTACTCATGAACCTTATATAGGAGATAGAAGCTAGAAATAACTTTTCAACAAAGGGTGGAAGGAACTATTAGGGAAAAAGTATCTAAGTCCAAATCCTTCATGGAAAATCGTTCACAGGCTGATCCCTCTGAGATAGTCAAAACAATAACTCTGGTGCTTGATATAGGCCGTCATATGGGTCAGGCAGGTGATGATTTTTTTTAATCGAAGTGTATTAATTGAAACTGAAGTATCTATTCATTATTGCCTACTGCGATGGGAAGAAGTATGTTTATGTATTCAATTGGGTTGCTTGTTTATAACTGTAGTTGTATTTTATAGTTAAAATATCAATATACCGATTTAATGTTGTTTAAACTAGCTATAAATAATGAGAATTTTCTTGAGGAAACTTATAGGATGTTGTTACATAAGGAGGTCTAAGCTTTCTCGTTGAGACATCATTAGCTTTGATGAACCCCAAGACAACTATCCGACACTCCTACTTGGCGGTCTTGCTGAATAGAGAAAGAATAAGACATGACCTCATTGACAGTCATCGTTTATCAGACCATACTTGTAAAATCGGTGCTAGCTGGATGGGTTTTGTTGAACTGTGGATAGTGTTTGTGCTTGTAATCTACACAGCATGGTATGAATGACAAGCACGGACCATATTTGCAAAGCTAGATATATATTACTTCAAAAAGAGATTTCAATTTATCTTAAAAAAAGAGATTACAATTTATCTCTAACACTATGGACCACAATATAGTCTAGAAGTAAAGCAATGCCAATACATAATATTCTTTACCATCGAATTCCATTTTTGATATTTTGGGAGCAAGTGGGTCTATGTAACGTTCTATTCGCACAATATGGAGTGGTGAAGATTCATTCCAAGTAAATTGTAATGCATATGTTATGTGTTGTGTGGTGAGCTATAACATTATAAATAGAATGTTGGATAGGCAGTACTATATTAGTTGTAAATGTATGCCCTGCCTTTCTTCATAGGTGTGGGTATAGCTTGACTATGGGGCATGCACCAACTTTATTGCCATGAAAGCCCTCTAATTGGAACATTTACTGAGTTGATCACCAAGAAAACCCTCTGACAATGAGGACATGACCATGTTATTTAAGGAACACACTAATAAGCGTAGGTTAGTGATTGTGTACCGAGGCTCAATAGATTGAAATCACGAAAAATAGAGAAAAGATCTATGTGATTTAAGTGCAAAAAGATCTTTGTGATTTAAGTGCGAAAAGATCTATGTGATTTAACTACAAAGTGGTTAATTGGGTGAAACTGTGTAGAATGCACGGATGTGGTGAATGGGGAACAACTATATTCGATTGAACCTGAAGCAAAATGGAAAATTGTGACAGGTTTCAAAACTAAAGATAGGTTGGAGGTCACAAGAATTTCAAGTCCGCCTTTAAAGAATCTAACACCAAATCCTAAGTAAATCCCATCAATGGAGGAAAACACAATTAACCTAATTCTATTAAAATTTCATATGAAATAGGCATATAACATATATAGTCCATACCTGAAGTTTTTAAGCTTTTACCAGAGTCTTCTTTTCTCTCTAAATGCCAATCCCCTTCCTTCTCCTCTAGAATTTTTTTGCTCTATTCTTCCCTGCTCTCCAAACCAGGACTCAACTCCCCCCATAAAAGTAGGAGACATCCTCTCTTCCTGACACCCACTTTCTCAAAACACGGGTTGGACTCCTCGAGTGAATGCAGAGACATTCCTCTCTTTTCCCCACAACCCACATTCTCGTGAGGTTCAAAAGTTTAACCATATCAAAAAATTCCTAAACCTCCAATTTGCAATTGCCAGCACACGGCATTAAGTTTGCTCATCCCCAAAATAATGAATATGTGGTATAAAGCGACAACCCTAGATAATAATTTTTTTAACCTTGAGATATTATCGTTGTTACTATAAATTTACTTTATCAACATTATAGTTGTTTATTCACCTTTACTTATGCATTTTGTTTTATGTTTAATTTAATCCGCTTACAACTTGTAATTTAATATTTCATTTAATCGTTTATCTAATTTTATTTATTTATTTACTAATTCCTATTAATTTTACCAATTATCACACAATTAAATCATTTATAAATAATCACAACACATAATTTCCCCAGCACATGTTTATTTAACGTTAGCTTAATTTTAACCTTATTTTTAATAAGGTACTAACCAAGTTTAAATCAACACTTAAATTGGATGAACCAAACTTACAGGATGATACTTGACCCCATGTAAAGCAACAGGACATGACAACAGGATAACGACAAGCAGTCCAACTAACATTGATGATAGGATACAATACTAAGAACTCATCCTCTTTGAGGATGTTGACTGAGTAAGGAACCTTATGCTAACTCCAATCAACAACTCCATTGGCTAGGGCACACTCAGACCTACTAGTTCAGGTGGAGTCGATGCCTGGTACCTGCATCGTGCAACAAACAAGGTTATACATATATATATATATATAAACATGTAGTCAGAGACACAATGAACAGAAGTTGCAGTGTGGTAGGGTACTCAAACATGAGTAATGCAACACTGTTTTGTTCATGTAAACACATCATTAAATAACTACATCCATTGTCAGTAATGCATCACAATGATGATCAAATAACCCATCAAACTCAAAATAACATTAATCTATAATCATCAAATATGTCCATCAAACTGTGAAAGCATAAAGTACAAGTAATCAAGCATCACCCTAACATAGATCCATAATCAGCTAGCATAATAACAGAGTGTCCATCAATATCAAGGAGAACATAAACCATAACATACTAGTCCAAATGTCTCAAAACTATAAATATGCAATATAGGACTATCAACTATACCAGAACTGTCATAGGAAATATAAAAATAACATCTATCATAAGCAAAAAGCAAGGGACATTACATCCTCCCCCCTAGAACTAGGCTTACTCCTGGAAGCCTGCAAATAAGTGAGGATGTAATTCCCTCATCCTGGTAGCATCCTCCCAGGTAGCGGAGGTCTCATCATTAGGGTCCCATAGGACCCTGACCTACTCCAGATCTCTACCCCTGAGAGTGAGTCTCCTATATTAAAGAATGCCTACGAGCTCCAAAGCCAGCTGCCCGTCATCTACCTGTAGAGCAGTCCAATCAAGAACATGAGCAATATCTAGATAGTAAGGTCTAAGTACAGAAACATGAAACACATCATGGATGCGTGCAATGCTAGGTGGCAAAGCAAGATGATAAGTAATTGGACCGATCCTCTCCAACACCTCAAAAGGTCCAACAAAGCATGGTGCTAGCTTAGAGCCTTTTCCATAGCGGATTGGACTCTTTCGCAGTCGCACACGAAAGAACACCCAATCTCTAATAGAAAACTGATGATCGATCCTATGAGCATCTGCATACTTTTTCTTCCTATCCTGAGCTAGCACCAAATGCTCTCTAATCCTCTCAACCTGCTGCTCCATATCTCTAAACATATCCAGACCCAGAAGAATTCTATCCTCCAAACAATCCCAACTCAAGGGAGTCCTACAAGGACAACCATACAAGGCCTGAAAGGGAGACATGCCAATAGAACTATGATAACCATTATTATAGGCAAACTCCACTAGGTAAAGGTAGTCCTCCCAATGGCTCTGCTGATCCATAACATACATCCTCAACATATCCTCAAGAACCTGATTAACCCTCTCAGTCTGACCATCAGTCTCAGGATGATAAGCTGAACTAAAGTTCAGCTATGTCCCCAAGGCATGCTGCAAGGAAGTTATCAAATGATCTGTTGGAGATGATCCTACGAGGAATCCCATGCAATCTGACGATGTCCTCCATAAACACTCTAGCAACCATAGAGGCATTATAAGAAGCACGGACAGGAGAAAAGTGAGCTACCTTTGTCAACCTATCCACAATGACCATAATAGCATCATGTCATCGAGAGGACATCGGCAAACCAACAATGAAGTCTATCAAAATGATATCCCACTTCCACTCAAGAATCAAATGAGGCTGCAAAAGACCTACAGGGTGCTGGTGTTCCGCCTTCACCCTTTGACACTCAAGACATCTTGACACAAAATCAGTAATATCCTGCTTCATACCACTCCAAAAGTATAGTTGACGTAGATCTGCATGCATCTTCTTGACACTTAGATGGGTAGAATAAGGTGCCCGATGTGCCTTAGACAAAACTAGGGTGCGAAGACCCTCAGAATTTGGAACATAGATACAACCCAAATGTCGCAAAAGGCCATTTGACTCAAAGGAGTAACTGGAGAACCTACCTTCTAAAGGTCTACTAGACTCAATCTCAGATCTCACCTCCTGGCACCAACTATCAGTAGGAAGAGCAGCAAGAATCTGACCTCTCAAATCAACTGTAAGAGAAACTGCCGAGATCTCATGCCTCTGACGACTAAG
This sequence comes from Cunninghamia lanceolata, assembly GCA_027924645.1. Classification (NCBI taxonomy): domain Eukaryota; kingdom Viridiplantae; phylum Streptophyta; class Pinopsida; order Cupressales; family Cupressaceae; genus Cunninghamia; species Cunninghamia lanceolata. Next base: position 2,189,392 of record BSBN01000413.1, read on the forward strand.
AGCATTTGCTACCACATTCTCCTTGCCCTAAATATATCTGACCTTGAAGTCATACTCGCACAAGAACTCCATCCAACGCCTTTTCCTTGCATTCAAGTTTGGCTGCGTGAAAATATACTGCAAACTATGATGATCGTTGTGCAGCTCAAACCGATGCCCTAATAGAAAGTGCCTCCATCTCACCAAGGCATGAACAACTACTGCTAACTCCAGGTCATGAGTGGGATAGTTTAGTTCGTGATCCTTGAGTTTGCGAGACTCATAGGCAATCACACGACCATCCTGCATCAGAACTACTCCCAAACCCTCTAAGGAAGCATCGGTACAAACATGAAAGTCCCTATCAGGATCAGGAACTGCTAATATAGGTGCACTGGTTAGCTATTCCTTAAGAGTCTAAAAGGCTTCCTAACACTACTCTAACCAAACAAACTTCTTCCCTTTCCTCTGAATAGAAGTAATGGGGTGGGCAATTCTTAAAAACCCCATGACGAAGCGACGATAGTAACCTGCCAACCCCATAAAACTACGGACCTCAAAAACATTAGTGGGTGCAGGCCAGTCCATAATAGCTTGGATCTTTGAGGGATCCACTGTAATACCCTCTCTAGAGATGACATGATGCAAATACTTAACCTATGTCTGGAAGAACTCACATTTTGACAAATTCGCATAAAGCTGATTTTCTCTCAGACACTGCAACACCTGACGCAAATGCTCCTCATGTTCCTCCATGGTCCTCGAATAGATCAATACATCATCAAGAAATATGAGGACAAATCAGTCAAGATAAGTGCGAAACACACCATTCATTAAGCTCATAAAAACTGACGATGCATTCATCAACCTAAATGGTACCTCTATGAACTCATAATGTCCATAACGGGTGTGAAATGCTATTTTGTGGACATCTGCCTTAAAAATCTGCAACTGGTGATATCCTGACTTAAGGTCAATTTTTGAGAATACCTTAGCTCCTTTAATCTGATCAAACAAATCATCGATCTGAGGCAAGGGATACCTATTTCTCATTGTTACCTTGTTGAGCTACTGATAGTCGATACATAGCCATAGAGTTCCATCTTTCTTCTTCAAAAAGATCACAGGTGCTCCCCAAGGAGAAACACTAGGTTGTATGAACCCTTTGGCTAATAGCTCCTCCAACTGTAGTTAAAGCTCCTTGAGCTTCTGAGTGGTCATCCTATATGGAGCTCGAGAGATAGGCTCTGCACCGGGAATTACATCAATCCTGAAATTGATGTCACGCTTAGGTGGCATCCCTAGAATATCAGAAGGAAAAACATCTGCATACTCCCTCAAGAGAGGGTGATCATCAAGAGATGCCTCTCAACTCTCCTCCATCTCCAAATCACTAACAGTCACTACAAAAAGCTGACATCCCTAACACATGCATCTCTTGAGTTGCATAGCAGAGACCATACGTAGGGAAATAGGTCTCTAAACTCCTACGATCTCAACCTCAGCACCTGAATCATCCACACATCTAATAGACTTATGCCGACAATCTATCACTGCCTGATGGGCCTCCAACCAATCCATTTCCAAAACTATGTCATATGAACCCAGGGGTAAAATGTGAAGGTCCATAAACGTAGATAGAGAGCCAATCATCAAGTCACACCCTAAAACTAGAGACGCAACTGCTATCCTTGCTGCAGAGGCTAACTCAACCTGCCACCTATCATCTTGCTTTGTTTCCACTAAGCCACAACATTCCATGAGAGAAGGAGATATGAATGAATCAGATGCACCATAATCAAATAGAACAGAAAAATTAATACCTCGCATGCGACCAGAAGACTCCACCATGGTGCCCTGATGCTCTGCTTATCAATCATCCACCGCTGCAAAGACTCAGTGTGACCTACCTGCATCACCAACCATTGGCTCAGATGTCGCCGGTCAATGTCCAAATCCTGAAGCACCCTTCTGCGGGCACTGTCTGGCAATATGGCCCTGTTGGCTGCAAGAGAAGTACTGGTGCCTCTACCAAAGCCACCATTACCCCAGAAAGTACTAGACTACTGGAAACTACCCCTGCTCACTGAAGACTATGTACTCTGGGCTGATTGATCAAAATGATTGCGCTTATTGTGCTACCAAGTCCAGTCTTTCTTATTTTGAAACTTACTACCTTGCTGATGCTAAGATTTCTTTGATTTGGACTGTGAATACTGCTGCTGCTGACCACCCTTTGAGGGTGCATGAGAACCTAATGCCTGAGTGTGACCACCTCGAGAACCATATCTTGACGAAGGTGCACTGCCAATGTGCACACCTGTATGCCCACCGAGGGCCATAGCCAAATTCTCCTCCACTAGCTAGGCTTTCTCCACAACAACCTCCATAGTCTTAGGTTCAAATACACGAACCCCTCCACTAATCCAAGCATTCAAGCCCCTGATAAAATGTTGTACCAACATGGACTCATCATCCCTGATACCTGCATACTGTTTGAGCTCATAAAATCTATGCTCATATTGCTCAACTGTCATGGCCATCTGCTTCAGCTCATGAAACTCGTCTTCTCGATGCTGCCTCCAATGGTCAGAAAGAAAGTAGGCTCTGAATCTATCTTCAAACAACTCCCAAGACACAGTGCTAATGTCCAAATACAGCTTCTGCTCCTCTAGTCTCCACCAAGTCGAAGCAAACCCTCAAAGATGCAAAATGGCACATTTGGCTTTTGTATTGCTGCCATATGGATGCATGGCGAAACACCTACCTAAGTCCAATAACCAGGTCTCTGCCTCAAGTCCTCTACCAGCTCCATCAAAGGTGGGAGGGCGTGCTCTCAGTAAATCCCTCATATGGCTGGCTAATGTGGCCTCCTGCTTAGCCATCAACTCCCTATGCCTGGGAGACCTCTCTCTCTCTAGGACCTAACTGGTCTACCTTCTGACCTCCTTTGGGCTATTCACCCTCCTGTCTAGGGCCTAAACAGGCAAGGGCCTCCTCAAGAATCTATCTCAACTAGGCTCCATCAGGCTGACTCTGACCCTCCATGTTCTGACCTCTGCCTTCATGGCCACTCCCATGAGGAGAATTGGGAGGAGGAATATCGTCACCACCTCTCCCACAACCCCTACCTCTGCCCCGACCTCAGCCTCTACGTCCAGGCATCTACCCTACACACAAAAGGGTAGATTATTATATTAAGAAAAGGGTCACAACAGGAGTTAATTCATTTTATAGAGTTTAAGCACTAGGTTACATAATGGGCTCAAATATAACCAAGGCACCCAGTGTTTAAACTGCACTCTGATACCAGATGTAATGCCCCGCAATGAACACCTTAGAGGACAACACACCCATGCTATGCAATGCAGAATTTTTTTTGTGAAAGATAACAAGGTAAGGTTTAACAATCATTACACATCGTTAAACTAACAACTTGTCTTCTAAGGTTCCATGGTTGCATTACTTGACAAATTAATCAACATAATTTAACATACATTATTAACTAGATCATTCTAAATCATTTGCACTAATGATTATACATATACATCTCCATTTCATGACATCAGTTAGATAATCAACTTGATCAAGATTACATGCACATATTCAAAGTCTATAGAAATGACTACATCATTATGTAGCTTACATTATCACTATCCTGATTACATCTGAATACATACATTATGAATCAATTGATACACAAGCTATTACATGAGCATAATAACTGTCTTCATAAATAGGTACAAGATTTGATGTCTGGTACACAAGGTATATCCTCCTCGCTCACGAACAATGGCAAGGGAAAAATCGAATGGATAAAGCTCTTCCACCTAACCATGTGGAACTATGAGGTCCACCCCCCAAGCTAGGAGTTCACATAAGGTCCCCACTACAACATATAGTCAGGTAGATAGTAGACTATAAGACAACACATGACTCCAACATCACAAGTCAATATCACAACAACACAACAGTACTTCTAGAGGCAAACACATAACAAATGGGGAGAGTACAACTAGGGAATGCTAGGCTATAGTGAGGAGAGTATCATCGCATGGTCCTAGGATGGGTTACCTAGGCTATCTATCACTAGAAGCCAGCCCCCATCTATGGTTACCCTAGCATCCTCTCTCTAGGCACTGGCCCCATAGGGTGACACATGTGGAATCAAGATTCCATTCATGAGGACAAGGAAGTTGATTTTGCCAACCACGTCGTTCTCATCTCATCCTTAGCTTGAACGAGTACTATAGGCATGAGTGAGGCATCCAATTATCTTGTTAGTGTGAGACTACCCAACCCCTAGATTCATTATTAGGTTATAACTTGATTATACACTTCCAATGGGTTACCCTAGTGACCACTTTGGGTACCGGCCCCACATTGGAAGCCACTCCCCTATTTGTACCTAGGAAACCCCATTCAACAAACCATGCACAATACATCATAACAATAAACTTTGCATACACATTGCAAGGCATTAACCCTCTTGCAAAGTATGGCATAATCACAAGGACATACTCTCAATAGATTTTCCATGGCTTCCAGATGAAGTAACACATGAGAAATTGCTTCTTAATAGATGACAATGTGTCCCCTTGGTCTTAACCAACATGATATCTTATAACATACTCAAAACAATAAATAATTGCAACATCCATGAAGGACTTCATTATCACACCATGATGCATTCTCAACATACCATGTACATGTAAACAAACGTTATAACCTATGCCTCTGGAACTAACCACTCAGGTAGATACAAAATTAGGAGACTATACGAACTAGTTCATGGCCCACAAATTAAATTTACTAAACATATTCTCAACAAACACTTATAATTAAAATTATGCCTTCATTACAACTAAACCACTATAGCAGATTGCAATTGACTAATTTATTACAATAGTATATTAACATTAAAATATAGCTTATCATTTGATCATATTCTTATTCAGGAATAAATCTGTAATTACCGTAAAGTTAACCACATGTAAATATTTATTAGAATATTTATTTAGTTGATTTACAAAGATACAAATATCATTATCCTAACTAAGGTAAACCACTATTGCCATTGTTATAATTTGAATAAATTAAATAATTACAATGCAGACTAAATTCAATTCTTGCGGATAACTTGAGGGTTCTTATTTACTTTTTGACCATATAAAACCCCTAAATCTCATAATAACCTATTTAACTTAAAGGTGAAAAGAACAATTTTAATTACTTCTACATAAACATCGATTGCAAATAACTCTAAAGACATGCTTACTATAACAAAAATGTACTCAGTATGATAGTTGATAGCAAGTCATTCTATAAACCAACTTACCGAAGTAATATTTTTGAATTTAAATCATTACAAATTAACCTGTAAGAGCTAGCAAGAACTCTTTTTCACCAAGAGTCTTTACTCAAAATTTTCTGAAGTAATTTCAATGCCGTAATAACTCTATGCAACAATTATAAGCTTGCTAATTTAATCTACCACCATTTCCTAATTCAACATTCTAAATTAAATTCCACAGATCATTTGATAACAAATAACTTTCATCCAAGGTCATTAAATAATTAACGTTACACCTTATTAACAAATCTACTATATATAATTAATCACCTCATTAAAATTATAAAATTGTATCATTACATTATGTTTTATATCAACCACATTGACAGATCAATAATCTCATAATTTTAATCTTGTAGTCTCTGAACTTAATATAATTGTATCAAGTGAACAATTATAATATTCAACTTACATTTGATTTGAACTACTAACCAAATACTAATTAAACTCAAATAAGACTCCAAAAGGGATTAGTTTGCTACACTTACGTTGTCATAAATATAAGAATGAAGTATGTATAGAGAAATAAACATTTATTTAAACCTGGGGAATATGATAAAACAAATCTACTCATGACATGGCAAATTTACTCATGAAAGAGCAAAATATAGACATGAACTCTCTCCTTGGTGAGTAAATCCTATGCGTTAGATTATAAGGTTAAAGATTAACCAAAGGTCATTATTGTTTAGGGCACCTACACCATTCTTCTATTTTACGATGGGGATTTCAACCATGTCAGTGGTGGGAATTACCATAGCAACGAAACCTAACCCTAAAATGCCATTGGCATCCACTACTCATCTCGATCTCAGAGTATTATGTAAAGAGGTGCAAGATATGCACAATAATGGATTTGGTGAATGACTAAAGAAACTTTTATGTAAATGCAAATTGCAGCTATATAACTAGATGCTAAAACCTTTGCCAGCATTTGTCAAATATTATAGTGGAAATGCTCTGATAGACATGTGCACAAGATGGAGAAGTATAGATCAGGCACGTGACTGTGGGTGTGACATCTCAACATGAGGTAAAGGACACTCTTGAATGAATGAATCACCTTTATTATTGCTGCACCTGAGAGCCATTATGTTTGTCACACAAAATGTAATGCTTCATTTAACTTGTTTTCTGAGAGCTGTCTATAGGTTTGATAAAAAGCAAATGCAGGGTTCATCCATTATGATCAATCATGCTATAAGTGTTCATTACACACCTTTTCAATCTCTTCATTATTTAACCTACTCATGAACCTTATATAGGAGACAGAAGCTTGAAATAACTTTTCAACAAAGGGTGGAAGGAACTATTAGGGAAAAAGTATCTGAGTCAAAAGCCTTCATGGAAAATCTTTCATAGGCTGATGCCTCTAAGATAGTCAAAACAATAACTCCGGTGCTTGATATTGGCTATCATACGGGTCAGGCAGGTGATGATTTTTTTTTAATCGATGTGTATTAATTGACTGAAGTATCTATTCATTATTACCTACTGCAATGGGAAGAAGTATGTCTATGTATTCAATTGGGTTGCTTGTTTATAACTGTAGTTGTATTTTATAGTTAAAATATCAATATACCGATTTAATGTTGTTTAAACTAGCTATAAATAATGAGAATTTTCCTGAGGAAACTTCTAGGATGTTGTTTCATAAGGAGGTCTAAGCTTTCTCAGTGAGACATCATTAGCTTTGATGAACCCCAAGACAACTACCTGACACTCCTACTTGGCAGTCTTGCTAAATAGTGAAAGCATAAGACATGACCTAATTGATAGTCATCGTTTATCAGACTATACCTGTAAAATCGGTACTAGGTGGATGGGTTTTCTTGAACCGTGGATAGTGTTTGTGCTTGTAATCTACATAGCATGGTATGGATGACAAGCATGAACCATATTTGCAAAGATAGATATATATTACTTCAAAAAGAGATTTCAATTTATCTTAAAAAAACAAAATCACTCTCCGAGGACATAAAAAAAGAGATTACAATTTATCTCTAACACTATGGACCACAATATAGTCACGAAGTAAAGCAATGCCAATACATAATATTCTTTACCATCGAATTCCATTTTTTGATATTTTGGGAGCAAGTGGGTCTATGTAACATTCTATTTGCACAATATGGAGTGATGAAGATTCATTCCAAGTAAATTGTAATGCATCTGTTTTGTGTTGTGTGGTGAGCTATAACATTATAAATAGAATACTAGATAGGTAGTACTGTATTAGCTGCAAATGTTTGCCCTACCTTTCTTCATAGGTGCAGGTATAGCTTGACTAGGGGGCATGCACCAACTATATTGCCATGAAATCCCTCTAATGGGAACATTTACTGAGTTGATCGCCAAGAAAACCCTCTGACAATGAGGACATTACCATGTTATTTAAGGAACACACTAATAAGCATAGGTTAGTGATTGTGGACCGAGGCTCAATAGATTGAAATCACGAAAAATAGAGAAAAGATCTATGTGATTTAAGTGCAAAAAGATCTATGTGATTTAACTGCAAAGTGGTTAATTGGGTGAAACTGTGTAGAATGCATGGATGTGGTGAATGGGGGACAAACTATATTCCATTGAATCTGAAGCAAAATAGAAAATTGTGACAGGTTTCAAAACTAAAGATAGGTTGGAGGTCACGAGAATTTTAAGTCTGCCTTTAATTGTGAGTAAATCCCATCAATGGAGGAAAACATAATTAACCTAATTCTATTAAAATTTCATATGAAATAGGCATATAACATATATACTGCATACTTGAAGTTTTTAAGCTTTTAGCAGAGTCTTCTTTTCTCTCTAAATGCCAATCCCCTTCCTTCTCCATAATTCTTTTTCCTCTGTTCTTCCCTGCTCTCCAAACTAGGACTCAACTCCCCCCATAAAAGTAGGAGACATCCTCTCTTCCCGACACCCACTTTCTAAAAACATGGGTTGGACTCCTCGAGTGAATGCAGAGACATTCCTCTCTTTTGCCCACAACCCACATTCTCGTGAGGTTCAAAAGTTTAACCATATCAAAAAATTCCTAAACTTCGAATTTGCAATTGCCAGCAAATGGCATTAAGTTTGCTCATCCCCAAAATAATGAATATGTGGTATAAAGAAACAACCCTAGATAATAATTTTTCTTAACCTTGAGATATTATCGTTGTTACTATAAATTTACTTTATCAACATTATAGTTGTTTATTCACCTTTACTTATGCATTTTGTTTTCTATTTAATTTAATCCGCTTACAGCTTGTAATTTAGTATTTCATTTAATTGTTTATCTAATTTTATTTATTTATTTACTAATTCTTGTTAATTTTACCATTTATCACACAATTAAATCATTTATAAATAATCACAACACATAATTTCCCTAGCACATGTTTATTTAACGTTAGCTTAATTTTAACCTTATTTTTAATAAGGTACTAACCAAGTTTAAATCAACACTTAAATTGGATGAACCAAACTTACATGATGATACTTGACCCCATGTAAAGCCATAGGACATGACAACAAGATAACGAGAAGCAATCCAACTGACAGTGACGACAGGATACAATAGTGAGAACTCATCCTCTTTGAGGATGTTGACTAAGGAACCTTATGCTAAGTCCAATTAATAACTCCATTGGCTAGGGCATGCTTAGACCTGGTAGTTCAGGTGGAGTCGATGCTCGATACCTGCATCCTGCAACAAATAACAAGGTTGTACATATATACATATATAAACATGTAGTCAGAGACACAATGAATGGAAGTCGCAGTGTGGCAAGGTACTCGGACACGAGTAATGCGACACTGTTCCGTTCATGTAAACACATCATTAAATAACTACATCTATTATCAGGAATGCATCATGATCATGATCGAATAACTCATCAAACTCAAAATAACATTAATCTATAATCATCAAATATGTCCATCGAACTGTGAAAGCATAAAGTACAAGTAATTAAGCATCACCCTAACATAGATCCATAATCAGCTAGCATAATAACAGAGTGTCCATCAATATCAAGGAGAACATAAACCATAACATACTAGTCTAAATGTCTCGAAACTGTAAATATGCAATATAAGACTATCAACTATACCAGAACTGTCATAGGAAATATTAAAATAACATCTATCACAAGAAAAAAGTGAGGGGCATTACAATACTATTGATAAAAACTCTATGCGTTCAGCCCCTATTTTGATGGGTCCTTGGTGCCAAACTAGGGTATACTTTATCAAAAAAAATCATGAGAAACTAAAATCATAAGAAAATCTAGAGCTTTTGTTAGTTTAATCATCTAGAGTATTTCTTCCTTAGCATCTACCAGTTTAGTTATCTTTTATTCAAGATAGGGTGTATAACCTTGTTGCATTAAGATGTTCCATCGATTTTGTTTCCATGTTGTAGTTGTGTGGTGTTAGCAATGAAAACTTAACATTAACCATTTGTGAAAGAAAGGGAGAGCATGAGAAAAAAAAGATACACAAGCACAATCACACCAACAATACCTCCCCAAATTACTCAATCAAAGATCCCACCCCAAGAAAAATGATTTCATACTTTATAAGTAGTGTGGTTATAATTTCCACTAGCAATAGAATGCTAGGTGGACCCAACTTCAATATTTTTACAAATCCTTGAAAAGAAGCATATATTGATAATAAAATTTAGAAACAATACCAAGTAAAATAATTAGCACCATTACAAAGTACATGAAAAAATATGCTTTCAAAAAAATAAGCGCCTTAATCCAAGGTCGTATGCAAAAGTTATGCATCTTTGAAGTTCCCAAAATGAGAACTACACAATGTCACCTATGAGAATCTGCAAGTGCTAGACAATCCAAGCATTAAAATCATAAACCATTTGCACCAGTGTGTAAAGAATTAAAAAATAAACTAAATAAAAAAAAATTCTTAGAAAGTGGAGGTCGGGAGTCCAAGTTATGAATCTTCAAAATTAGTCTTTAAAAACCAAAATTGCATCCTTGAGGGGGTAAAAAATTTAAAATTCATTTTCCACCAAACATAGTGGAACCACCACCAAATTTGGTAATCTTCTAAATGTATAACTTAGCTAGATACTTTAAAATTTCTCCAAGATTAGAAGTTCGCTAGATAAAACTAGTTGGAGCTAGTATGGAGGTCTGTTAGAGACACTACCAAAGTTAGAGTGCTTGACAAATCTAGTAGAATCAACTAAAAATAGGCATACCTACTAAAGCTACTAGATTCAACACAAAAATGTAAAGGAGCTGAGGTGGAGTAAAAAAGTTTTTGAAGGCCTAAAAAGATGAATTGCAAGTAAATGGGGGGCAAAGGCCACACCCCCAACAAAGGAGGGGTTTCACGGCATCAAGAAGGTCAATAGACCTTTTAAGAGGCTAAAACTTCTTTTTGAGGGCTTCCTCCCAAGGTACAAGTTTGTATGGATTGTACATGGGTGCCTTTTGTAGGTACCTATATGGCCTTGTGCATGGGTGAATCCCCTATAAATGTTTCCCATTACAATAAAAAAACTGTTTTTGTAATTTAACATTTTTACAACATAATTTTAAAAATTATTGATATGCAGGAATTGTTTTTAAATAGTCACCTCGATATGGGTGCTAGGGAGGTCACATAGATCCCTACCAAACTCTTTTTTCCTCTTCACACAAGCTTGTCCAAAATCAACAAATGGACACTCAATCTTGGGGTTTTCATACCTTATGAGTGACAAGGTTAGATTTGACCCAAAGTGCTCTAATATGTTGGCTATTTATTGGATCTAGCAATGAACCTCTAACCTCAAACCCTCAAAGATCTAGCTTTTGATCTTCAATTGGGACAAAACTGAAGGCAAATCTAACTATCTTAGCTTCGTTGGACTCAACTATGAGGTTACAATGTCTCTAGAAATCTCCAAGAAAACATGAAACTAGCAAGTCAAAACAAGAACCCCCCAAAAACTATATTTTTCTCCACACTTTATTTAATTCTCTAGATCATCTAAAGATGTAAGAGAAGACCATACTCATGTGCATCAAAATACAACTCTACAATCTTATATTTCTAAAAGATTGCTAACCCACAACTCACAACCCCTTTGATACCATGTAATATTTAGCTAAAAATTTACCCAAGAATGTGAATGAATGAAGGAAAGTGAATAAAAAATTAGATATGAGACAAATCAACTATATTTAACTCAAAAGAATGCAAAGAATACAATGAAAATGAGATGCTTGAATATGAGAGCAAGAGGTGGGTATATATAGGATATTCCACCCATGAGACTAAAAACACAATCAATATGGGATAAATTGATAACGTCCCTAAGCAAACTTAAACTAGTGTGAAGAAAGCTATTTAAAGAACTAGATAAGAATGAACTAGATATTGAAAGAACCTTATTCACACTAACAAAAATGAAAATTGTAATATAATGACTTAACTATTAGTTATTGATGACCAAGTGATTCTTTCATAGAGAGCCTTTGTAGATTTATTATGCTATTGTAAACAAGAATTGTAGTACATTAACAAATTTATCTAAAATTTTGTAAACTCCATGTAGCATGCTTTTTGCATTTATAGTGTGCTTGATTGCATTACATTTGATTTTTGTCAGTGATTTGATAGTTGAAATTACATTTGAAGTCTAAATTAGAGGCTATTGAATTTCATAAGTAGCACACTATTATAGTAATTGTGCAATGTTAATCATAGGCAAGTTGAATTATTCTTAGTCATATTCGCACAAAAGTAATGAAGTGGGATTAGACAATAACGCATTGAACTATAATATTTATCAATTGTAAAATATTATAGTTATTTTTTACTACTGTTGAATTATAGATCATGGACCAAAAGTTTCTATAGTTAGGTTTTTTTTAATGTAGAGTTGACCATATACAATATTGAAAGAGCATCATCTAAAAATTCACAAAGGACATGGAATTTATTTTGAATTGTAGATTTATCTATATGTTGTATTGTATTTATATTGCTTCATGAGTTTAAGGAATGTCTGAGGGAAAAAAGTAGGTAGGAAGGTCATCAACCATGAAGATGATGAGGGTAGAATATAGAATAATGTCGCTCCTATAGATTACTCCCTTCATGAATGAGTGAATGTCATCTTGCACAAATATGGATTGTTGGGAAGGAATCAAATCTTGGTATCACATTTTATATAGACTCTACCCTTACCTCATCAACCTTCACCAGATAGAACATAAGATCTTGCCCTATTTGTTATTATCCATTTTTCTCCAATGCTTTTGCTTTGATTCTTTCATGGTGGTATCTAACCATCCTCACAAAATTTCAATTTGTGCTACTTTAGTGAAAGAATTCTAAGGATCTTGAATGGACCAAAGAAGGCATATGGAAGGAGGGTCGTATATGACCTTATTCTATCTTTTATACAGAACAAAAAAAAAAAACCATTTCTATATTGATCACTAAACAAAATAATAGATTTCTATATTTTATGACTTTCCTTAACTTCAACAAGATACAACCATGTGATGGGAAGTTTTGAACAAGTCTATCATGACATTGTTGTTAGAAAGTAAGTAGTATCAAAATTTGAGACCCACTTCATCCATCTTGTCTATCATGTTATATTTACAACCTTTCTAGAAAATAATTTTTGTAATTAACTTAGAATATATAAGAGAAGCAATCTAGAATCATCTCTAAAGAGTTTAAAAGGAAAAGATGTAAAATAAAACCTTCAACTACAATGAAGAAATGACTTGTAAAATTAACAAAATATACTTGAGAAATGACCTCTTCATCTTTAAACCTCAAATGTAAATCATCCTCATGATATTCCAAATTGGAATTATCTAGTTTTATTGGAATATGGCCATGGTCAAATGCCATAATTTAATATTTTAGTATTTACACTTGTGCCAAAAATTTGAACCACAACTACAATACCAAAGCTTACCATAATTTTCTCATGAATATGTTAATACCATCTCACAGCAAATTATTTGTTGCATTTGGAGCTCATGATACGTTTGGTTCCATAATTTTTCTTATAGTGTGTCTAAATCTTGTGGAAGTCCTTCAATGGTTTTGCATGAGGATGGTGAATGTTGTTTATGTATCCTTCTATGTAGTATCATGGTTCCATGTGACATCCAAGGTAATGGAGACATTGTCCATCGTGTATGCTAAGATACAATGGATTTCTTCACGTGTGATGGTTTTGAATCTATCTTGATGGCACATGAATCTTATGTGGTATTGATGACTTGCCTTTGTGGGACCAAGCTCCTTAACAGTTCCATTTATGTTGACATTATTGATGTGGCATCATTTGAGTGGTGATAAATTAATACTAGGCTATTAGTTGATATATTTGGGTTTGTTATCCTCTTGTTTATGCACTATACACTATAGATGTTGGAAAAGGTTGTGGAATTTAGCTTTACACTTGTCAATTTTGTATTTTCTTGAAAGTTTATAAAGCCTTATGAACATATTCATTTTGTGCATATCCTATAGTCCTAGCAATCAATGAGTCAAGATCTTTTTGAGGTATTCTTTTAAATATCTCATGTGTCTTGTCTATGCTTCCACATTTTTCATACATGTCTACCATGGCACTTGCAATTGTAACATACAAAAAAATTACTCTATCCTTTATGCTTTGATAGATGTCCATACCTTGTTCCAAAGCTCCCATCTTGGCACAGGCTGGGAGTACACTACCAAATGCTAATTGGTAGAGCTAGAGACCTATTTATTACATATGGTTAGATAGTGTGACTCCTCATGATGATACCCATATCTTCTATATAGTAAAATAATAATGGGACACTAAAAAGAGACACTCTCTTTCTTAACTATGGCATTGGGCCAACCTTTAAACATGTAGTATGCTCTAATAAGCCAGTGAAAAAAATGCCTAGTGGCCAATTTATCTCTCAAGTACTTTTGTCCACTCGTCAAACACCCATTATCAAATCTCTAACCTCCTTGGCATTGAATATTGGATCTCTTTCAATGTTTGGGATTTATAATGCATAAGCTTTATGCCTTTAACATTATAATCATTTCTTAGTAAATTTACATGAAATTTTTTGTTAGTTTGAACACCAAGGTAAATTCATCATAATGGAGGCACACCCTTGTGATGTCCTATTTGTTCCCTACTATAAGAAGCCCTACAGTATCTCAAAACAAATTCTATGGCCCACTCCCAACACAATACTTGCTATCGGTAACTCAAAACTAGTCAATGCCTTCATTGAAGGTCATTCTGAATTCATGGGCTTCTCCTCTTCCCATTATTGCAAGTATTCTAGGGGATTAACCATTATATACTTCCCTATTTCTACATGTTAAAATGACACACATACACATGCATATACAATTGCAAATTTTACCCTCACATGAACGAACACCTCTCTCTTTCACACAAACATCTACAAATAGTTCCACAATGATTAAATGTTGAAGCAACCAACTAAATATAACCTTATAACACATGATATAGACTTATAAACAATTCTTTCTATTTTAGAATAAAATATATTCTTTTACAATTTCATATACATGGTTCAAAATTTCCTTAACTCACAATAGCATATTTCGTCATACTACAAACAAACCTTCTTTCATTCATAGAGTGGTATAGCTCTTCACGCTTTTGTTATGTGTCTTCATTTCCCCACATGGCTTTCTTGATGTTTGTCATTTTGTTTCTTGTGCCCCCTTAATCTCTCCTATCCCTTTTTCTTTTACATATCAATCTACTTCCTTTTGTCTTCTTCATCATATAAGACTCCATTCCTTCTTTCTACTACGTAGCCTTCCCACTTCTCTTTCTTATCTTTCTATTCTCCTTCTTATTTCTTTTTTTATTTATTACTATAATATTCTGAATTTTCATCCTCATTTCTTTCTTCCCCAAAATTTATTGAGTGCTAAAACTATTGACTTTTTCCTCATTTAATCCTCTTACTAAAATGTTCAATTTGAGAAATGCATATTGATCACAATAAATGTGGGAAGTAGGTCAAAGATTTTAAAATTACCTACCCATGTACTTTGTTGTGTTGGGCATAAATGCAATCATAGAAAACTTGAGCAACTCTCTCTCACCAAATAGGGGGTAGTTTTAAATTTGAAAATACTCAAAGAAATAAATGCTACCGATGGTCTCTAGGATGCCCTTGCATCACATGACTCATGAGTTGAAATGTTGATATTTCTTTAGGTGATTTGAGGGGTGATTGAGGCTAGATTAGTTGATGTTGAGCTATGTTATGCACTACCTATATGGAGCTTTTCTCACTTTCCAGCTACCCATCTTAAAAATTCAAGATAATAAAACTTTCTAATAGTCTCTATTTAAACACGATGGCTATATTGAAGCTTTGCCTCTACCCACACATGATACAATTAGAAAGATTGAAGATGAAAATGAAAGCTTAGAAGTGATGATAAAAAGCATGCTCCCTGAAATATAATTGTGTGAATTTAATTATGTTGAGACGCATTCTATAGTGACATTAATGCATAGAGTTTCATGTTTTTTACTATGGTAAGCTACAAACAAGGGTGCAAATCCTACCCCAAGAAAAATGATTTGGGACATTATAAGTAGTGTTGTTATAATTTCCACTAGCAATAGAATGCTAAGTGGACCTGATGTCAATATTTTTACAAATCCTCAAAAAGAAGCATACATTGATAATAAAATTTAGATAAAATACCAAGTAAAATAATTACCACCATTGCAAAGTAGATGAAAAAAATATGCTTTTAGAGAAAGAAGTGCCTCAATCTGAGGGCATATGCAAAAGTTATACATCTTTGAAGTTCCCAAAATGAGAACTACACAATGTCACCTGTGAGAATCTGCAAGCTCTAGACAATCTGAGCATTAAAATCATAATCCATTTGCACTAGTGTGTAAAGCGTTAAAAAATAACCTAAATAAAAAAAAGGTTTCTTAGAAATTGGAGGTCAGGAGCCCAAGTTATGATTCTTGAAAATTGGCCTTTAAAAATCAAAATTGCATCCTTGAGGGGGTAAAAAATTAAAAATTCATTTTCCACCAAACTTAGTGGAACTACCACCAAATTTGGTAATCTTCCAAATGTATAACTTAGCTAGATACTTTAATATTTATCCAAGATTAGAAGTTCACTAGATAAAACTATTTGGAGCTAGTATGGAGGTCTACTAGATACACTACCAAAGTTGGAGTGACTGACAAATCTAGTAGAATCAACTAAAAATAGGGATACCTGCTAAAATTAGTAGATTCAACACCAAAATGTAAAGGAGCCGAGGCAAAGAAAAAATGTTTTTGAAGGACTAAAAAGCTGAATTGTAAGTAAATGAGGGGGAAAGGCTACATCCCTGATCCCCACAAAGAAGGGGTTTCACAACATCAAGAAGGTCCATAGACCTCTTAAGAGGCTACAACCTTTTTTTGAGGGCTACCTCCCAAAGTGTAATGCTTTAAGGCATGAGTGTGGGTACCTTTCATAGGTACCCATATGGGCATGTGCATGGGTAAATCCCCTATAAATTTTTTTCATTACAATATAAAAACCTACTTTGTAATTTGACATTCTTACTATATAATTTTAAAAATTATTGATATGCAGGAATTGATTTTACATAGTCACCTTGATATGGGTGCTAGGGAGGTCGCATGGCTCCCTAGGAAATTAATTTTTCCTCTTCAAACAACCTTGTCCAAATTGACAAATGGACACTCAATCTTGGGGTTTTCATACCTTCTGAGTGACAAGGTTACATTTTATCCAAAGTGCTCTAAAATGTTGGCTTCCTACTAGATCTAGCGATGAACCTCTGACTTCAAACCCTTAAAGATTTGGCTTTTGATTTTCAATTAGGACAAAACTAAAGGAAAATCTAATTATCCCAGCTTCTCTGGACTCAACTGTGAGCTTAGAATGTGTCTAGAAATCTCCAAGAAAACACAAAAATAGAAAGTCAAAACAAGAACCCGCTAGAAACTAAATTTTTCTCCACATTTTTTTGATTCTCTAGATCATCTGAAGATGTAAGAGAAGATCATACTCATGTGCTTCAAAACACAACCCTAAACTCTTAGATTTCTAAAAGACTGCTAACCCACAACTCACAACCTCTTTGATACCATGTCATATTTGGCTAAAAAGCTACCCAAGAATGTGAATGAATGAAGGAAAGGAAATTAAAAATCATATATGAGAAAAATCAACTATATTCAACTCAAAAGAATTCAAAGCATACAATGAAAATGATATTCTCATATCAGAGCAAGAGGTGGGTATATATAGGATATTCCACTGAAGAGACTAAAAACACAATCAATATGGGATAAAGTGAAAAAGTCGCTAAGCAAACTTAACCTAGTGTGAAGAGATCTAAGCAAAGAACTAGGTAAAAAAGAACTAGATAGTGAAAGAACCTTATTCACACTAACACAAATGAAAATTGTAATATAATGACTTAACTATTAGTTGTTGATGACCAAGTGATTCTTTAGTAGAGAGCCTTTGTAGATTTATTATGCTATTGTAAACAAGAATTTTAGTACATTAACAAATTTATCTAGAATATTGTGAACTCTATGTAGCATAATTTTTGCATTCATAGTGTGCTTGATTGCATTACGTTTGATTTTGTTAGTGATTTGATAGTTGAGATTACATTTGAAGTCAAAAATCGAGGCTATTGAATTTCATAAGTAGCACACTATTATAGTAATTGTGCAATTCTAATCATAGGCAAGTTGAATTATTCTTAGTCATATTTGCACAAAAGTAATGAAGTGAGATTAGATAATAACACATTGAACTATAATATTTATCGATTGTAAACTATTATAGTTATTGTTTACTACTATTGAATTATAGATCATGGACCAAAAGTTTATATAGTGAGGTTTTTTTTAATGTAGAGTTGACCATATACAATATTGAAAGAGCATCATCTAAAAATTCATAAGGGGCAAGGAATTTATTTTGAATTTGTAGATTTATTCATATGTTGTATTATATTTATATTTCTTCGTGAGTTTAAGGAACATCTAAGGGACTAGAGTAGGTAGGAAGGTCATCAACCACGAACATGATGAGGGTAGAATATAGAATAATGCTGCTCCTATAGATTACTCCCTTCAAAAATGAGAGAAAGCTATCTTGCACAAATATGGATTATTGGGAAGTAATCAAATCTTGATATCACATTTTATAAAGACTCTACACTTATCTCATCAAGATTCACCATATAGAACATAAGATCTTGCCCTAATTCTTATTATCCATTTTTCTCCAATGCTTTTGCTTTGATTCTTTCTTAGTGGTATCTGACCATCCTCAGAAAATTTCAATTTGTGCTACTTTAGTGAAAGAATTCTAAGGAACTTGAATGGACCAAAGAAGGCATATGGAATGAGGGTGGTCTATGACCTTATTCTATCTTTTATACAAAACAAATTAAAAATTCCATTTCTATATTGATCACTAAACAAAATAATACATTTATATATTTGATGACTTTCCTTAACCTCAAGAAGACAAAACCATGTGATGGCAAGTTTTGAACAAGTTTATCATGACATTGTTGTTAGAAAGTAAGTAGTATCAAAATTTGAGACCCACTTCATCCATCTTTCTATCATGTTATATTTACAACCTTTCTAGAAACTAACTTTTGTAATTAACTTAGAATAGATAAGAGAAGCAATCTAATCATCTCTAAAGGGTTTA
Organism: Cunninghamia lanceolata; assembly: GCA_027924645.1. Lineage (NCBI taxonomy): Eukaryota > Viridiplantae > Streptophyta > Pinopsida > Cupressales > Cupressaceae > Cunninghamia > Cunninghamia lanceolata. Next base: position 2,208,466 of record BSBN01000413.1, read on the forward strand.
AAAGGAAAAGATGTAAAATAAAATATTGAGTTATAGTGAAGAAATGACTTGTAAAATTAACAAAATCTAAGAGGAATGACCTCTTCATCTTTAAACCTCAAATGTAAATCATCCTCATCATATTCCAAATTGGACTTATCTAGTTTTATAGGAATACAACCATGGTCAAATGCCATAATTTAATATTTCAGTATTTACACTTGTGCCTAAATTTTGAACCACAACTATTGTGAAGGGGAAAATGGATTAATCAATTTAAGAATAATAAACCCAATACATCTATGAAACGTGAAAGTAAAAGATTGATTTAAAATAAAACTAAGAACAATACTTACAACCTTTTACCTATCTTCTTCCATAGTTTGCCTATCAGCTCTTGATCTTGATAAATGTGAAGCCCTCAGAAGCATGTGCTCCCTTGCTTGTTGAAGATGACAAGAGTAGAATGGCTAGGATATTTGTTTGTATTTGAAGATGAGCTTCAAACACAAATGTGAGAGGATGAATATGAAGTGCTATGAAGTGCCAAAGGTGCGCTTGTGTTCCTATAGCATAAGTTTGCTCAAAAGATGGATGTATGAAATGAAGAAGAATAGTGTTGTATTTATAGAGATGTGTAGAAGAAGATCAATGGTTGAGGATAAAAGGCAAGATCAACAGAGGTGGATTGTTGAGGAACGTGCAACAAATGGAAGAAAGACATGTGTCATTCGAAAAGAAGCTTTGTTGAGTTAAAAGCTTTCTTGATGAGTATGAGTTTTCATTTTCTTTAAATTAGAATTTTTTTTTCTAATTTAACAGCAAAGTTACTTTAAAGTTGCTTTAACTCAGCTTTTACTTTTGTATGACAAGAAGAATTTATTTTTAGAAGATTCGGAAGATAAGAAAGCAAATTAAATTAAATAAATTTATTTAATTTACTTGCACATGATTTTGGAAGAATAAATAAAATATTTAAATATATTTTATTTTGTGGAGATTGAATTTAAATAAATTTACATTTTATTTAAATTTTGAAGAATGGATGATTTAATTAAATGATTAAAATTATTTAATTATTTTAGAAGAATAAGGTTAATGTAGATTAAATTAATTAAATAAACGAAATTTATTTAATTAAATGGGAGGAAGTGTACCAAATAAATAAATAAATTTATTTATTGATAGAGGACTATGAAGATGAAATAAATATTTAAAATATTTATTTAAGTAGAGTCATGTCATTTTTAGATGTATACAACTACAATACAAAAGCTTGCAATAATTTTCTCATGGGTATGTTAATACCATCTCACAACAAATTATTTGTTGCATTTGGAGCTCATGATAAGTTTTGTTCCATACTCCTCTTGTATTGTGTCTAAATCTTGTGGAAGTCATTCAATGGTTTAGCATGGGGATGGTGAATGTTTTTTATGTATCCCTCTATGTAGTATCATGGCTCCATGTCACATCCAAGGTAATGGAGACATGGTCCATCATGTATGCTAAGATACAATGGATTTCTTCATGTGTGATTGTTTTGAATCTATATTGATGGCACATGAATCTTATGTGGTATTAATGACTTGCCTTTGTGGGACCAAGCTCCTTAACAATTCCATTTATGTTGACATTAATGATGTGGCATCATTTGAGTGGTGAGAAATTAATCATAGGCTATTAGTTGATATATTTGGGTGTGTTCTCCTCTTGTTTATGTATTATGCACTATAGATGTTGGAGAAGGTTGTGGAATTTATCTTTACACTTGCCAATTTTGTATTTTCTTGAAAGTTTCTAAAGCCTTCTCAACATATTCATTTTGTGTATATCCTACAGTCGTAGCAATCGATGAGTCAAGATCTTTTTAAGGTATTCTTTTTGGGAGCTAATTCAGTGGTTAGTAAATCAAAATGAAGACAATGACATGGATGAGGCCTTAAAGGAGAAAACAAGGGAATGTGACAAGCTAGAAAAATAAGCTATTGTCTTAAAACATGAAATGGAATCTGAGGTGATGAGGCTAATGAAGGAAATTGAAGAAATGAAGAAGAATATAGAAAAAATGAATCAATCTTTGAAAGAAAGAATAGAAGAAAGTTGCAGATTAGACAAAAAAATTGGTCATCTAGAGTTTGATGTACAAGAAACCAGAGACAATGAGGAACAACTTGAAAGGCAAATTGTCATTCTAAAACATGACCTAGAAGTTGCAAATGAATCTAAAGAGAAGTTCAAGATAAGCTTAACCAAACTTGAGGTGCTCCTTAATAGTCAGAAGAGGGCAGATGATAAGAATGGTCTAGCATATGAGAAAGATGAAAGCTCTGGATCTAGGAATTAGAGAAACATACCTAGAAGACCTCCAGTCAAACAACCTAATGCTTAAAGGTATCCATCCTTCAATTGAAATTGTTTCAACTACAATAAATTTGGTCATAGAGCTACTCAGTGCAGAAGTAAAATGAATCATTTAGTGGTACATCCTTTTTCGGTCAATGCTTTAATTGTAAGAGGTATGGTCATAAATCTAATGAATGCAGAAGTATGATAATGAACAACTTTAACAACAAAAGAAATATCAATTCTTTTTAATGGCAAATGTTTTGCATGCAATAGATTTGGACACATGGCTAACCAATGCAGATCAAGAGGGAATCAAACAAATGGGCAAAGAAATGTTGTGTGCTTTAATTGTAATAGATCTGGTCATATTGCAAGATTTTGCAGGAGAAAGAATGATAACATAAAAGGTCTGGTAAATAGAAGATAGAATATGCATAGATAGGATAAAGACAAGGGAAAAGTAGATGTGAATGAGATCTAGAATGAAATGAACAAAACATGGGTGAAGAAAAGTGTAATGATTAATGGTGATGGGTCTACACTCGATTCCGGTGCTAGTAATTCCTCTAGGAATTAAAATTAGAGCTCTGGCTTAGGGGGAGCTACATGAAAGATCTAATTCTCCATATTAGTTAGTGGATTCTTGAATCTTTCTTGTTGAATGAAGAAAGAAAAGACTATTACATATTTGTTAAAGATAATTCTAGAAGAAAAGAAGCTAATACGGTTGATTGTAGAGAAATTAAAGATTGACTGTAGTAAGAAACAGAGTAACTAGATGAAGTACGGAAAATCATTTATTACGATGAAGAATTATGTTTTGTAAATGATAAAAGGTCATTCATTCAAACACTTGAATCACTTTGCATTCAAAGAGAACAAGGAGAAGAACACTTGAGCTGAAATTTTAGAGATTTGAAGTGCGAAGAACAAATTCAATAGCTAACCCTAATTCTATGAAGAAAAAGGTATTTTTCTCTGCAAAGATTTAAACTTGTGATCCTTCGCAATGGTGACACCTTTGGTTGCTAATATCACTAAAAGGCCCTAACCCAAATTAAAGAAGCATCCATACAAGTCTGTAGAGGTTGATCCATTAGGTGCATTTTCTAAAGTCTTGCATGGTGTACTACACATTGAAGACATTAGGTCTTATATTCACTCTAGCATAGATGTGTTTGGAAACCTAAAGTTGCTATATCTATTTGAGAATGAGGGATGAAAACTATGGTCTTAAACATGAGTACAAGTCCCTAGAAAATAAACACTTCATTTAGGTTATAGAGTTCCCATCCCTCGATGAGGATGAGTGGGTTTGGTATGTTTTAAGTTGAATGCATGATGAGTTTATATGGTTAATGAAACACTTCAAGATCACCAAGGTTGCCATCAAAGTCATGACAGGGTTGAACTCATCTGGTGGACTACCAATGTTCAAGTCAGTAAAGAATCAAATTGTAATTGACGCTACCAGCTCAAGGTTTGACAAAAGGGCAATGACAATAAATGACATCACTGATCCAGATGTCAAATTTGCATCAATGGTTATTGGATACAAGATATCTCATTCTAGGAGGGAGAATTCTATATCTAGTACAACTATCTATGCAGCTTATCAGATGTTGAGAGAGAATGCTGACTATGACTTGTGTGAGTTTCTACGGAACAAACTGATGGAAAATTTGAATAAGATTAAGAAGGATAAGAAGAACACTTTCAAATATGGCATGTTGGTTCTTTTCTTATTCTCCTATTTCATGAATGAGTTGCCAGGGATGAATAGTTTTTATTGGACAAATGACAAACTAGTTTCCATCCAAATTAAAAACCACTTGCACAGTATTGGTGATTCTAACACCCAAAGGACTTCTATTTGGGGTTATTTCAAGAACTTTCAAAATGTAATGCACTCAAGGGAAAGAATCCCTAAATCGGTCAGTTAAAAAGCCTGATAAACTTTGTAAGTACTCATTTTGAATCTCTTGAAATGTCTGCAGAGGTCAAGGTTCAAAATGAATTCAATGATAAGAGATTTGGTGCTTTGAAAGGGATGATTAACATAGATAGAATTGTGTTGGATACTAGTGTAAAGAGTATTCAAAATGTTCTCACAGAGGGAGGAGATGTATGTAATTTTTTTAATCTTGTCCTAAAGCTATAGAGGATATTGAAACTAAAATAAAGGAGTCTAAGCAAAAAATGTCAAGTGTATCCCAATATTTTGATTCCCTAATAGTATCAGTAGCAAATCAAGAATGCCAAGCAATTAGCTTAATTGATGAAATAAAGAAACTGATGAAAGGAAAGGAGAATATTGAGGCAAGGATGTGTGAGATCCAAGGATTGATTTCCCCTATGTTAGAAGCAATGTTTAATGTCTTGACAGAAGCCCAAGTTGTTGTTAAGACAAGCAATCCCACTGACCTGTAGAAGGCAGTCACAAGCATTCCTATTTAGTTGTCATATTTTAGTTTTGAATAGCATGAAGAAGAGTTGGGACAATGAATTGGCATTGTTGAAGAATGTTTTTGGTGATGTGTTCAAACTTACGTAAATAAGTCATAAGAGTTGTATGTATTTATAAGTCCATGTACATAGATTTTTTGATAAATTTTGGTATGCCAATTTTATCCTTTGCCATTAATGTCAAAGGGGGAGTGGAAAGTAGTGAAAAATGAGACATTCTTCAAAGGAGGAGTAGTGAAAATCTTAAGTGTACATAGTAAGGGGGAGCTGGTCTAACACTTAGTCATTTTTCACTAAGTGTTGCCATCAATGCCAAAGGGGAGATTGTTGGCAAGAGACACTGCTAGGCATGTCAGGTGTTGTCATTGATGGCAACTAAATGTATCCTACACATTCGTATTGCATCATTTACTCATACTAGAAGTTAGATTGTAGAATTGCCTAAGTTCGGATGGATAGGAACATGGTATATGATAGTATTCAGTATTTTCATCCACATTTCTCCATAGGTAATCATAATGTGCTATGGTTCTGAGGGAATGTTAAGGGATGTCAGGACTACATAAATCCAAAGAATTATCCTATGATGATGAAGGGATTCAAAGGTACAAGCTTTTGAGTATGAGGTTTTGGTTAGTCAGTTCAGTCTAGTGAAGAATAGGCTGACCTGGTGCTTGATCACTGTGCAGATCAAGAGAGGTAGTTGGATGAGTAATTTATGTAATCTAGTAGTATTGGCTGACATGTGTAGTGACTTGAATTCACAAGTTTTGGTCCACATTGATGATTGTGCTTGGATTTAGCCAATAAAATAGTAACCTTTGAAAAATATCTGAGTTTTCTTGAAGCCAACTGAAGTTGAGAAAATTTCATGTTGTGGATATATATAATCGATTGGATTGAGCATTTTAAAGTGTGTGTGTGTGTGTGTGTGTGTGTGTGTGTGTGTGTGTGTGTGTGTGTGTGTGTGTGTGTGTGTGTGTGTGTGTGTGTGTGTGTGTGTGTGTGTGTGTGTGTGAATATGATCTGAAAGGTGTGAAGTGTGGTAGAATCAAGTGCACAGTAAGAGATCTAAGTTTGGATTATGGAAGAATAGTGAAAATAGGATAGTAAGATATGAAGTGTGTGAAGTCGGTGTATTAAACTTAACCAAAACTGTAATCTTGCATTAATAGATGCTATTTTTTAGCTTAATCTTCTCTGTGAACTTTTGTAATCAGTTATGTAGGCAGTGAGCCTCCTAGAACAGTAAGCTCTAGGTAGTGTGCCCGAAGGCATGTGCATTCCCCATTTGTAATACTTTTAATAGAGTATAAATTCTTGTGGGTTAACCCCCATAATGGTTTTTCCCTTAACCAGGTTTCCACGTAAAAATCCTAGTGTTCATTTATTATATTTTCTTTTCATATATTCATGCTTCTTCTTTTTTAATGTATGTGGTAAATTGATAAAAGAACATAGTAATAAGTTTTGTAGAACACTAATTCATCCCCCTCTCAGTGTTCCTTAATCTCAACATAGATTTTAGATACCAGTGTCTTGTTGGCTCATGAAATGATTCACTCAATCAAGAATAAGGGAAAGGGTGGAATGATACTAAAACTTGATATGAATAAAGCATATGACTGAGTATATTGGGCCTTTCTAATGGAGGTAATGAGAACAATGGGCTTTAGCAAAGAATGTTGTGAATGAACTTTTAGCTATATTTCCTTTGTCTCATATCCAATCTTGATTAGCATAGATACAACATAATTCTTTCCTGCAAAAAGGGGGCTCAAACAATGGGATCCCTTATTGCCTTTTCTTTTCTTGATAGTTGTAGAGGCTTTGGGTCATATGATTAAGGTGGCTTCAAGGGAAAATATAATCAATGGATTGCAGGTCTCTGGAGGATGTCCCAGTCTCATGTATCTTAAGTTCATAGATGATAATCTACTATTTGGGGAAGCTACTATTAGAGAAGCCAGGGAGATCAAGGAAGTTATTCTTAACTATGAGTTGGCTTCAAGACAGAAGGTGAATTTAGGCAAATCTTGAATCTTATTTATTATGGAATTTTGTATGGAAGCTTTGGATGTCAACAAATTTGGGGAGTCGAGGATGGCTCCCTGCCTAGCAGTTATTTTTTTTATGCCTAGAAAACTCCTATATAGAAACAACATGCCTTCTCCTTTTGTCTATGTAGGTCAGATTCAGAAAGATCTGACGAAGAGGAGCAATGTAGAAATAGGTATTAGTCACAATTGCCACAAAAGTCATATATTCATCTTTGAAAGAGTCAAATGATGATTTCATAGGTGTCCAAGTCTTTTATAATATAGAATCCAAAATAGGGACTCAAACACCTAGTTTAGATAGTTTTGTGACAGAAGAACTTGCAAGACACTTTTAGGAGTGCTGAAATCTTCCTAGACTTCAAAACTTAGGAGCACAACATTTGATATCTCTTGTCTATATTCATGTACTCATTCAACCATGTTATGCTTTTGAAATCCATCTATATGAGAAAGTTGTATAACTAGGGTATGGCTTATTAATAGCTAGTTAGGGATTGTAAAACTCTAGGTCAAACATATTTCCATATACAACAACAATTGAATAGGATGCTCGTAGCTTAACAATCTCATAGAGGTTGAGCTTAGTTCATATTCTGAATGTAGTGTATGAAAAGGGAGGTTTGACCTAGTTAAGCATGCTAATCATCCTTCACATTAAACATTTTGGTGAACTTATGTTTAAAGAATTTACATCCTTAAACATTAGATATAATTACATTTGTTGTTCAAAATTAGATTTAGATTGCAAATTCTTTTTCATGAAAAGTATATGGATTACATTTTGAGTGATATATTTCTCTTCACATTGAAAGAACATAAATTGAAAATTTGTTATTACTTGTATAGTGATATCTAGTTTGACTCTTGCAAATTACATGATTTCTTGTTTCATATTAAGTCTTTGATAAATTAGATTATGTTGAAATGTTGGATTTGTTTTTACAAGACTTTAATGCATATGATGAGCTATTTAGTTGTGGCAACTTCAATATGTTAGATGAAGCCTTTGATGACTAAATAGTCATTACAAAGGGAAGGTAACTTGTTACAAAAGAGTAGACACAACATAACCATCTACATTCATTAGTGAACAATCAATTAGAGACAACAAAGGCTTAGAAAATGATCACAATGTATCACATCTAGTTGATTCTATAGGTGTGTTACAAGGTCTAAAATAACAAATAATCTACCTAGAATAACAGCACATATGAGTAACTAACATAATTACATCTTTTTTACATGCATATATATTTTTACATATCACATTATAGCAGCCATGGATGTGGAATGAGAAGTTAACAAGGAAGGGGTAGCACCCATTCTATAATAAATTCATTCTATGTCTTTGGTGCCCACATGGCTCTACCCATGAATTCATTAAAACAGGAGGTCCGCCCGTGCCATGATTACAATAAATTCAATGCAAAGGGACTACAATAGTATGGTGAAGTGAGGATTCTATTTTCTAAAAAAAATCATGCTCTAAAGAAGCATTAATGGTGACCAGGAGGGTGACTAAGTAGTCCCATCATGTTTTGAATAGTAGAAAATGCCCTTGGAAGGTAAAAAGGTTAGGTTCTGACATATCAGACTTCCTCCAAGCAGTATTCCACTGATCAAGCTTTGGAAAGGTGAAGGCGGAAACCCCAGCCTTGAAAGTCTTAGAAAAGGGAAATCGTCAAGCTTTGGCGGTCAAGCCTTCACCACAACATTATTCTATTCATGAAAGAAGAGACTAATCTTTCCCTCCACAATACTTAGTCAATTTTATGAAATCGACAAAGATCGGGCCTCAAACCTTTAGTCTTATGCCTTCCTAGAGGAGGAGGAAGAGAGAAAGTATAAGCCCTACAAGTTTGAAGACTTAGCCACTTTAGAAAGGTTTGACAGAGTTTAGGGTTTGGGCCTTCAACCTTCCTCCTTTCAATTAAAGGAAGAGGGAAGAAGAAAAGAATGAATTCTGACTCCCCAAAACACTTAGGAATATTTGAAGGAAAAGAAGTAGAACTCAGAACTCAAGCCTTCCTCCTTACACCTTTTACAAAGAAGACGGAAGGTGAGAAGTTCAAAATTTAACCTCTGACATATATAGAGATTTTACTTGTCAGTCTTTAGCAAGCAGACCTCCATCCTTTGACATTCCAAAAGAGAATCTGGAAGATACAACCTCCAAACTTTGAAGCCTTAAACACTTAGAATTTATTTTGAAAATGGACAAAATGAAGTTTGGCACTGATTAGGGTGGTAGGACGAAGGGGAGAACTCCAAACTCTAAAACTCAGAAAAGTTAAAAAAAGAAAACTTAGGATTTTTGGGACTTGGCCATTTTGGGTGGTTTTCTCTTGCATTTCAAAGGGTGGGAATACTAGGATCTCATGGACCTTTAGGCTATTTGGCTAAAAAGAAAAATTGGATAACAATAATGTTGTTATTAGTGGGTTGTGGGAATGAAGGTGTGGTAGCTTGCAGGTTTTGAATGTGTTTTACATCAATTATGTTGGGTCCCAAAATATGTACAACCCAAAATTATAAAACATTACTAAATCACCTAGTCTATAAATGTCATCAGGGTGATTTGAAAGAGATTTGTCAACATGTTTAGGGTGATTTTGGCCAACAAAAAGGAGTGGGTAGACTCTTCTACACTTTGACCTCAACTTAGACTTTGGAGGAATATTGCAATGGGTATACCTTAAAATATATTGACTTCAAATCAGATGAACAACTCAAAATATTTCAACAACCAAATCCAAATCACCTTCTTGGCCCCAAATTTGTCACTAAACCAAGAACAACTAGTTGTTACAAAACCCCCATATAATTGATGAAAAGAATCCTACAGAATTAGGATGCATATGGAATTTTACTACTGTGTTTAAAGATAAATATATTAGTTTGTTTTGAAAGCTTGCGTGATCACAAGTTTCTCAAACCGGTGCCTATCTATGGGCCTGTAGAGTCTCAAGTTCACCAAAAGAACACAACTATAGGGAAATGTATGGTTTCCTATTTGAAAATTCAAATGCATGAAAATCAATATCAAATCATTAAGAATACTTAATAATCTAAAACCACACAATTTTATTCCTCATGTAATACTTAAATGGTCATTCATAGAGCCTAGAATGAATTAGGAACTATCACATTCATTCAAATTAGAGTTGACATTGATACCACTAAACATGGCAAGAGAAAACTATAGATATGATTAAGGTTTCCTAAGAAGAACACCTACGGTAGTGGAGAAAAACAACCATGCAGTATAAATATTATAGAATATTTAACATCAATTGTTTCCTAAAGAATAGGAACTACAAAATGATCTTTTCTTTCCTCCTTCGAGATCTCTAAACCAACTAAGAGAAAATAAATGCCTATTTGAACAGCACATAATGCATCTAAAACATATGCATATATAGAAATTTATCTCACTACACACTTCAAATCATTGCATTCAGTCATCGAGTACATCCATGCTTTATTAAAACTATCCCGTAGCCGTGTTAAAAAATCTGTAAGATTGGGAGGAAAGCCCATTCCCTAACAACTCTAAAAATGGTAGAAGAAGATTTCCCACACTCTTTGGGTACCCAGAGAATTAAAGAGGGAAGGATGAATTTATGTTATGGTACCTAAAAATCTATTTCATCTATTTTTTCTTTCATTTGTGTACTAGTGCATTGAAAAATTTTACTGTGTCAACCACCTGCATAATCTTGGCCTACAACACATAAATTATGAGTACAAACCTACATGTTTGATCCCACAATTATGGTGCAAATTTCTGTTGCAAGCCCACCTTGAATCTAGCCATATGAAAATAATTAAAAATTATGTATGATCATCTTCATTTCTTACCTCTATCAACAAACATGGTTGGCAACCGACTTAGTCAGCAAACTCTCAAGTTCACAAACTATCAATTTCTTCGATAGGGCTCTTACCTTTCCATGAACCTTGGAAAAGTCCTCCCTTTTTTTCTTTCTCTACTTAGTCTCCCTTCTCATCCCCCTTTTGCCTTATTGACAAATCTTCTAGTCAAGACAAAACATCCAACTCTTGTACATTTCCCTCCTTTGAACTTTTCTTTACTATCGACAAATTTTCTCTATCACTAACCAGGTAAATGCAAGGAGTTGGGTCCATGAAGAGGGGAAGTTTCGACCAAAAAAAAAATCTCACAAGAAAAATGTATGCGTTATTGAAAAAATACATACGCACTTAACTATGGGTACCCTAGCCTAAAGAGCATACATGTTATAAAATGCGTATGTGTTATATAACAAGAAATGCATACCCATCATAAAATGCATGTGTTATAAAATGCGTACACATTTTATAACGCATATCTGTTTCATAAAGGTATTCAAATTGGAAAATACATAATGCATATGTGTTATGTAACACATACGTGTTTAGTTTTAGGAATGCATATGTATTTTATAATGCATATGCATTTTTCAAATTTTGAGGCTCGGGAAAGGCTTGGCATCCCGACCCTTAGCCTTTGACCTACAACTAAAAAACTAAGGCATATTCAAGAGAAATGTCCAACTTTGGCAATATAGATGATGAACTTTTTTTATGAATTAGTCTATGAAATTAAAACCCATTATAGAACATGATTTCTAGTTTCCAAATATATAATTTTTTATAAGATTGAATTATTTTTTCTATTTTTTAATTAATATCTAAGCAAATTGGTCCATAAACTTGAAATATCAAGCTTTTTTTGTTTTCTAATAACTTTTTTTGGTTAATTTTTTTGTAAAAAAATATATATGACATCAATTATTAGACAATTCTCTACACAACCAAAAAAAATTCAAAAAATATTTAGTTTAGGTCCAATTATGCTATCCATACATGTTGATTTTTAAAAACAACAAATAGGGCCAATAAAAAATTAAAGAAAAAAATATTCACAAAAAGTTTACAAAAAAATATTCTCATCAATCTTCATGTTGTTAGATATCTTTTCCCAAAAGGAATTAGAAAATACTTTTATTTAGGTCAAAAACTGGTGTCCCTACACATGCATGGTATGGTAAAAAAATGACTTTTAAAAAGTGGTTTTTATACATGCCTATCAAACATTAATTTCTATCATCTGGGTATTTTAATAAATTACATATTTGGAAACTAGATTCAAAACATTAAATTTCATATTACTAACGTTTTCCAAGATTCATTGTGTAAGTGCTTCAAATTTTCAGTGCAAGTGTGACAAATTCTAAAAAAAAGAGAAAAAACACTTCAACTTTTTGAGTTTTTTATGGACCCAACTCGTTGCATCAGCCCAACCTTCTCTTTTTCTGCTTCCTACTTATATTTTCTCTTCATTCACTTCACTAATCTTTCTTTTTTTCCTTTATTAGTGAATTTCCCCTGCGGTAAATTAGGTTATCAATGAACCTAATAGTTCGCGAACCGCTTAATTCTTTGATGAAGACCCCTGCCTTATCCTTTTTCTGTCTTTCTTCCCTATTAGCAAAATCCTCTTATGGTGAACCTTTCTTTGCTTATTATTTTTCCTTTGTCATGGCCATATCTCCTTTGTCAATGAAATGTCTCCCCGACGAACGTAACAACTAGCAAACTATACAGTTCGCAAAATCCTTTGCCAACAAAGATATTACACTTCCTTTATCCTTAATACTTCTACCTCGTTAGAAAAAATTTCCATTTGCCTTAGAAAATTTCTACTTCCCCCTTGGTCTTCTTGTTGTCGGTAAAGTTGCCATTAGCAAAACTTCATGTTGTTGAACCCTTTGGTTTGCTTAACTAAAAATTTCACCAACAAACGCTGGACTTTTCGTTTTTCTCTATTCTTCACCTTTTCCTTTGCCTCTTTTTCTGCCTTATCAACAAATTGGTAAAAATGTGAACCTGCGAACTTGGTTGGAAAAATCATCAGTTCACAAATTTGTCAATTTCTTGACAAAGGCCTCAAATGAACCATATTTTCTAAGGGAGGAAAACCTATTGACTTGGGGGATTTAAATTATAATCTTTTTTTAAGGAAACCCATGGAGCAAATTTTAGATTCATTATAAATAATGGACTTAAACTACAAAGGCAAAAGGTGGGAAATTTAATGGATTTGGGGCAAAATATGAAGATTTGGGAGCTAACCTTTTAAGGTCCCAATAGGTTACACCATTATTCACAATGTTTTTATTCTTCACCCAAAAATGAGGTTTGTGATTAGTTTGGTTGTTATTATTGTCTTTATTGTCTTTGTAACTCTTGACTAAACCTTTAGCTATGAGGGCTTTCTCAATAGTGACACCTTTGTCTATGATTTCATCAAATGTATTCACACATTGAATTTGCAAATGGAAATCCGTCTCTTGATTTATTTTCTAAACAAATATATTTATGAGTTGTTTATTTTCTTGGTGTTGTAAAGGTTTTGTGATAGATACCTCATGTTCAATGTTATAGGAAAAGTGTGCAGTGAATTTCTTAGCAAGTTCTTGAAATGTCTTAATGCCATGAAAAAAGTGGGAGAACCATTTTATATCCTAGCCTTCTAGACTATGGGGAAAGAGTCATATGAGACAGGTATCATTATAAGTGACTTCCATACATGCTATGTAAAACTCGTTTAGATCATGCCTAGGATCACATTTACCTTTATATTTATCAAACTTAGGTATATCAAAGCTATGTTTAAAGGGGATCATAATAGTGGATCTATCGAAAGGATAGGCTCATAGCCTCAGGGAGCCTCCCAACCCGATAAACAATTCAGCTTGTGGCAAAGAAGCCGACCACAATTCCTCCATGCTTAAGTATATAAAGTCCCCAATTTAAGAGGTTTTGAAGGCTCCCTTGAGAGGAAGAGAGAAATCAAAGGAGGCTCATGAAGAGTAGGGTGATAGGGAAAATGAGTGGAGAATTATGACCAAGAGTGGCAAAAAAGGAAAATTTGCCCTTTGTAGGGGGGCTGATAGTAAGGGTAATGAAGATAGATGCTAACAAGGCCATGCTCAATGCTATGGTGGATATCGACAAAGGTACCCAACATAACCTTCATTAGTTTATCAATCAAGGAGGCGAGCACCTCCATGAGAAAGGATGCAAATGAAGATCATGAGCTAGACTGTACATGGCCTAAATGGCTAGGAGAAGCGTCGCTTGCTGAAGCAACTTATTGAAGTTGAGTCCCTTGATATTTGTCTTTTGCAATAAACCAAATTAGACTTAGAATCCATGAACAAAAATCTTCCAGCGGGTTGTGGAGGGTGGGAGAAGTTTTTGCAGTAGGGGTGACATGGATGGCTTGTGGTTTAGCTATTATTTGGAATAAGCTCAGTTTGGAGGGTGATCCTCTTCTCAGTCCAGAGATAGTGTTATCGGTCAAGATGAGATCTTCTCAAGGAGAGGGGGGTTTTCTAATATCTAATGTTCATGGTCCTAATTTGGAAAGGGATAGATTAGTATGTTGGAGGGAATTAGTGGAATTCATGAAGGCTTTTGTAGAAGAAAGATGGATTTTTGGAGGGGACTTCAATGCTACCTTGAGTCTTGAAGAGAAGAAAGGTGGTAGGGATTTGGGGAGCCTTGGTTAGGAAGGTTCAGAAAAATGTGTTAGGAGCTTTCTCTAGTAGATTTAGCCCTAAGGAATGGGTGGTTTACTTGGTCCAACAGGCGTATAGATGAGGACAATATTTTATGCAGGCTACATAGATTTTTGGTAAACTCGAAATGGCTCCTATCTCTAATTTAATTTGTTTATGAAGTAATTGAGTTTTGAGGCTTAGATCATTGGCCCATTAGTCTTCACTATTCCTATGGGAAAAAGCATAGAAGGTCACCTTTCAAGATGGAAGATTTTTGGTATGAGCAGCCAAAATTTCTATAAGAATTGGTAGGTTGGTGGGAAAAGAAGTTAAAGGCAATCATAGATTTGTTCTACTCAAGAAACTGGAAGAAACCAGGAAAGCTGCAAGAGAATGGAATAGGCAAGTAATAGGCAATTTTTTTGTAGCCAAGGCTAGCGTGGAATAGGAAATTGCATTAGTTGAAAGAGAATTAGCTGAGTCTGGCACGTCAAAGGATTGTAGGGAAAGGGAGAGGAATTTGTTGGAGGACAAAAATCACCTTCTAAGGATGGAGAAGATCTTCTGGCTACAAAAATCTAGAGTTAAGTGGTTAAGAGAAGGGGATAGAAATACAAAAATTTTCCACATATCTACCAATATTAGGAGGAATTCAAATAGAATTATGAAAGTTTAGTCCTAGGGAGTTTCTTTGCTCGATGATATTGAGGTCGTTAGGGAGGAAGGGGTTAGATATTTCAGGGAATTTTTAGGAGTTTCAGTAATTAGAGATGATGATGCACAATCAGATATTTTAACTATTTTCCTGAAATTGATGGATGATAGTAAAAATGCTAGCTTAATGGATCCTTTCTCTAAGGAAGAGATACGGAAAGAAACCTTCTCTCTGGGTCTACTCAAGGCTCCTAGCCCAGACGGATTCTAGGTTGGATTTTTTCAAAAAAATTGAAATGTTTTGGGAAATGAAGTTTGGTTGGCTACATAAAAGTGTAGGAGTAGAAGATCTATGATAAGGCTTGGAACATGACTTATCTAACTCTTATCCCTAAAGCTAGAAATCCAAAGTACTTCAATTAATTTCGACCAATTGCTTTATGCAATACTATTTATAAAGTAGTAATGAAATCCATGGAAACCAAATTCAAAATATGTCTAGAAGAAGTGATAGGAGATGAACAAATTGGTTTTCTAAAGAATAATCATATTTTAGATATCAGTGTCTTGTTAGCTCATGAAACGATTTGCTCAATCAAGGATAAGGGAAAGGAAGGGATGGTACTAAAACTTGATATGAATAAATCCTATGACCAAGTATATTGGTCCTTTCTGATGGAGGTAATGGGAAGGATGGGCTTTTGCAAAGAATGTTGTGAATGGACTTTTAGCTATATTTCCTTTGTCTCATATGCAGTCTTGATTAATGTAGGTACAACAGATTTCTTTCCTAGAAAAAGGGGGCTCAAACAAGGAGATCCGTTATTGTCTTTTCTTTTCTTGATAGCTATGGAGGCTTTGGGTCATATGATTAAGGTGGCTTCAAGGGAAAATATAAACAAGGGATTGCAGGTCTCTAGAGGATACACCAGTCTCATGTATCTTAAGTTCGTAGATGATAATCTTCTATTTGGGGAAGCTACTACTAGAGAAGCAAGGGAGATCAAGAAAGTTCTTAACTATGAGTTGGCTTTAGGATAGAACATGAATTTAGGCAAATCTTGAATCTTCTTTATTAAGGAATTTTGTATGGAAGGTTTGGATGTCAATAGATTTTGGGAGTTGAGGCTGGCTTCCTGCCTAGCAGTTATTTTGGAATGCCTTTGGTTGATATAAGAGCTTCTAATCAAGAGTGGAGAAAGGTAGTGGATAGTATGCAAATCAAGTTGGCATCTTGGAAATGAAAGTGGTTATCTCTAGTGAGTAGAATTACCTTGATCAAAGCCTCTTTAACAACAATTCCAATTTATACTATTCAGTGTTTCAAATCACAAGCAAGGTGGCTCAGTCTCTTGAGAAAGCTTAGAGAACTTTCCTTTGGAGGGGGATGGAGGATTCCTTCAAATATATCTTGTTTTAGTGGGAGGAGGTATGCAAACCTAAAAAGAACATGGGTTTGGGACTCATAAATATCAAATCAGTCAACAAAGCTCCTTGGACCAAGTTTGTCTAGAGAATTTTTAAAGAAAAGGGAGACTATGGAGTAAGGTTTTCCACTTTAAATATCTTTAGAATGACATTGACAACCTTTTCAAGTAGAATATCTCTCTTTCCAAAGGTTCAAGTGTTTGGAACTTTTTACAATCTTGCATTGATCTGTTGAGACCTAGTTTAGTGTGGAGAATTGGATCAGGTGACAAGATAAGGTTTTTAAGGGACCCTTGGTTGATGGATAAACCTTATTGGATGGGGATCATTTTAAACCTTTGGGAGATCTTCTAGAAGCCAAAATTGGACATCGTGTTTGAAATTATTTACAATAGAGGGAAGGAGATAGGAAATGGATCTCACAGGTCAATTGTGATGTTGTTTTGGAGCCAATTTGGAAAGAACTCAAAGTGAGTCTAAACAAAATCCCTTTGTTGGAAGAAGAGGATAGGGTTTTTTTGAGTGGTAATACTGAAGGAAGAGTGATGGTGAGTGATGTCTATGAGCAACTTTTCAATACAAATTTAGTGGCTCAGTGTTGTTTTGTGACAAAAATTAGGAATCATTATGGCCTTCAAAAATCCATTGCCTTTTTATGGATCACTAGTAAGGGGAGAGTACTGACTTGGGATAGATTAACGAAACTGGGAAAACACAGTCCTTCCCATTGTGTGATGTGTAAACATGATCAAGAAAACAATGCTCATTTATTCCTCCATTACAACTTTACCTGACAGTTGTGGAGTCACTTCTTTCATAGATGGGAGTATAATTGGGTCATACCCAAGAATATGGTTGGTGTTCTTGAGGAATGGAGAAGAAAATTTAAGTGTCCCAGCCTAACGCTTATCTAGGATATTCTTCCAACTCTTTTGGTCTATATTATCTAGGTGGAGTGTAATAGGAGGTTGTTTCTTGAGAAGGCAATATCCCTTGATCTGGTTTGGGATGGGGTTGAGGCTGTAATAAGAGAGATAAGGGCTTCTCTTCATAAGAAAGTTTGGTCTTTCTAACTAGAAGATTCTCTATGGGCTAATGCTTGACCTCATTTTACATGGTTGGGGATCACAAGTCAAGGAGATTTGGGTCAGGTCAAGGAGGAGGTTAAGTGGGATCCATCGGAGGTGGGATGGGTGAAATTAAATTTTGATGGAGTTGCAAGAGGAAACCCTAGAAAGACACATGGAGGGGGGATTTTTAGGGACCCCAGAGGTTAAGATCTTATCCTCTATGCTATAGATGTAGATATTGACTCAAACAATTTAGTAGAAGCTAGAGCACTTTGGAAAGGTTTGGAAGTGGCAAGGTAGATGGGTTGGGATAAACTTTGGGTTGAGGGGGACTCCAAGATTCTTGTAGACCTAGTTAGGGGAGGTTAGGAAACGAATTGGCACCTCATTTAGGCCATTAAGAATATTCTTGGTCTATCCAATTCATTTAGTAGTTTATCTATCACACATATCAAAAGGAAAGGCAATAGGGCTGCCAATTGGGTAGAAAATTATGGCATTGACCTAGCTTCTAGAGGATCTTGATTAGGTTGGGAATGGAGTGAGGTGGTGCCCCAAGAATTGGTGACCATTTTACAAGAGGATATCAAGGCTTATCCCTTGATAATGGGTTGACATGTTAACACAGAGTCATGATGAGAATTTGAGGCCTTCATGGCTCAAGTGTGTGAAGGAACCGAGGATAGACAATGATGCAATAAACATTAATGAGGCATCTAGTGTATAGAGGTTGGCAATTTCCTCTTTTAATGAGGCTTTCCTCTTCTTTGTCTCAAATATTCTCTATTTTCTTCTTTGCATTTGTCTCTGTGGATTGGTACTATCTAAAGTGGAGAAGGTGAAGATGCCAAGGGTAACCACACTTTCAGTGTTCCTTGGAGAAGGCAGATTCGTAGAGTTACATTGAGTTGCAGTATAAGAGGAAGAATGAAACAAAATTATACAACCTAGAAGAGATTGAAAAAGATTCCAGTAGAGGAGGCCATGGACATAGTTACATTAACGACCTGGATAAAGAAATCAAGAATCATATCCTTAAGGAGTGTTGTTGAAGGTTGAAAAAGAGGTACATGGGAAGGAAGGTGTTAATGTTAGAGAGGCAATGTCCAATTAGTTAATGGACTCTAGGACCTTGACAGGATGATGTAATGTTTTTGGGATTGCCCAATCTGTGGTGGTGGCTATGCTACTTTCTATTGCAGTGACGTCAATCCTCCCACATAAGGATATGATTGAAAATGTGGGTCAATCTACAAAGTTTCATGAATTTGAGATGGGGCGTTTGCAAGATATACTGTTGGGAGTATTGGACACATGGAAGATGGTTGAGGAGATAACTAGGAAGATGAATGTTGCTTTCCCAACTCAAGAGCATCCATTGTACACCTATTCCTATGATAAGGAGGGAGTGGTAATTATGGATCAAAAATAAGCTATGTTTGTATGTTTCTATGTTTAGGTTTTTAGTGTTAGTTGTATGTTAAGATACTGTTCTTAGGGAGGGGCCACTATATCTACCACCTATATAGTAGACATTTGCCTATTTCATGATACTATTTATAAAAACTATGTGGGTTCAGCCCCTATTTTGATGGGTCCTTGGTCCCAAACTAGGGTATACATTATCAAAAAAATATCATGAGATACTAAATTCCTAAGAAAACCTAGAGCTTTTGTTTGTTCAATCATCTAAAGTATTTCTTCCTTAGCATCTACTGGTTTAGTTATCTTTTATTCAAGATAGGGTGTATAACCTTGTTGCATTAAGAAGTTCCATGCATTTTTTTGCCATGTTGTAGTTGTGTGGTGTTAGCAATGGAAACTTGACATTAACCATTTGCGAAAGGAAGGGAGAGCATGAGAAAAAAGAGATGCACAAGCACAATCACACAAACAAGACATCCCTAAATTACTCAATCAAAGATCCCACCCCAAAAAAAATGATTTGGCACTTTATAAGTGGTGTGGTTATAATTTCCACTAGCAATAGAATGCTAAGTGGACCCAACTTCAATATTTTTAAAAATCCTTGAAAGGAAGCACATATTGATAATAAAATTTAGAAACAATGCCAAGTAAAATAATTAGCATCATTGCAAAGTACATGAAAAAAATATACTTTCAAAATAAGAAGTGCCTCAATCCGGGGTCGTATGCAAAAGTTATGCATCTTTGAAGTTCCCAAAATGAGAACTACACAATGTCACCTATGAGAATCTGCATGTTCTGGACAATCCGAGCATTAAAATCATAATCCATTTGCACCAGTGTCTAAAGCGTAAAAAACAACCTAAATTAAAAAAAGAGGTTTCTTAGAAAATGGAGGTCGGAAGCCCAAGTTATGAATCTTCAAAATTGGTCTTTAAAAGCTAAATTTGCATCCTTGAGGGGGTAAAAAATTAAAAATTCATTTTCCACCAAACTTAGTGGAACCTCCACCAAATTTGGTAATCTTCCAAATGTATAACTTAGCTCGATACTTTGAAATTTCTCCAAGATTAGAAGTTTGCTAGATAAAACTAGTTGGAGCTAGTATGGAGGTCTGCTAGATACACTACCAAAGTTAGAGTGACTGACAAATCTAGTAGAATCAACTAAAAATAGGGATACGTGCTAAAATTAGTGGATTCAACACCAAAATGTAAAGGAGCCAAGGCAGAGTAAAAAAGTATTAGAAGGCCTAAAAGGCTGAATTGCAAGTAAATTGGGGCCAAAGGCCACACCACCAATCCCCACAAAGAAGGGGTTTCATGGCATCAAGAACGTCCACAAACCTCTAAAGAGGCTACAATCTTTTTTGAGGGCTACCTCCCAAAGTGCAAGGCTTTAAGGCCTGCACATGGGTGCCTTTCGTAGGTACCTGTATGGGCTTGTGCATGGGTAAATCCCCTATAAATTTTTTCATTACAATAAAAAAACTGCTTTGTAATTTGACATTTTTACAACATAATTTTAAAAATTATTAGTATGTAGGAATTGTTTTTACATAGTCACCTCTATATGGGTGATAGCCTAAGTGTGTATGCATTTTTTGTCACTTGACATGACTATGTCAATATGACTTCATTTGTAATGCCCCTCGCTTTGTTTTGCTTGTGATAGATGTTATTTTCATATTTCCTATGACAGTTTGAGTATAGTTGATAGTTTTATATTGCACATTTATAGTTTCGAGACATTTGGACTTCTATGTTATGGTTTATGTTCTCCTTGATCTTGATGGACATATTTGATGATTATAGATTAACGTTATTCTGAGTTTAATGTGTTATTCGATCATTATTATGATGCATTACTAGTAATGGATGTAGTTATTTAGTGATGTGTTTACATGAATGGAACAGTGTCGTATTACTCGTATCTGAGTACCCTGCTATGCTGTGACTTCCGTTCATTGTGCCTATGACTACATGTTTATATATATGTGTACAACCTTGTTGTTTGTTGCAGGATGTAGGTACTGGGCATCGACTCCACCTGAACTAACAATTCTGAGCGTGCCCTAGCCAATGGAATTGTGGATTGGAGTTAACATGAGGTTCCCTACTCAGTCAACATCTTCAAGAGGATGAGTTCTGAGTATTGTATCCTGTCGTCACCGTCATTCTCAGTATTGTACCCTGTCGTCATCGTCAGTTGGACTATTTGTCGTTATCTTGTTGTCATGTCTTGCGGCTTCACATGGGGTCAGGTATCATCCTATAAGTTAGGGTTTATCCAATTTAAAGTGTTGATTTAAGCATGGTTAGTACTTTATTAAAATAAGGTTAAATTTAAGCTTAAATTAAATAAACATTGCTAGGGAAATTATGTGTGGTTTATTAATTATAAATGATTTATTTATTGATAATTGGTAAACCAAATATGAAAGTAGCAAATGAATAAACAAATTAGATAAATGATTAAACAAAATAACAAATTACAAGTTGTTAGCGGATAAAATTAAAAAGAAAACAAAATACATAAGTAAGATGAATAAACAATTACAATCTTGATAAAATAAATTGATAATAATAAAGATGATATTCTAAAGTTAAAATAATGGGGTTGTCACCTAGTTTTATGTGTTCAGTATTTGGAGATGAGCAAATTTAATGTCATATGCCATCAATTGCAAGTTTGAGGTTGGGAATCCCTTGGTAAAGTGAAATTGTGGAATCTCACAAGAATGTGGGATGTTAGGGAGAGAGAGAGAGGCATGTCTCTTGCATTTACCTGAGAAGTGGACCCTTGCTTTGAGAAAGTGGGTTGTCGGGAAGAGAGGTAGGCCTTCTGTATTTAACCGAGGAGTTGAATCCTTGCTTGAAAAAGGAGAACAGAGGAACTAGTGGTAGGAGTTGGGAGATTTTCTTTTGGAAAAAGTTGTGCAGTAGGAATCGGATCAAAGGAGATTTCTGAAGCTTGGAAACTCTGGGTATGTAATTAGATTAATACGTGTGAAAATTATGTTTTTCTTGGTAAACTGTAATGATTTTTAATATGTTTGCCTAAATACATTTCATCATCTTTGGTGATCTCTTCCCTCTCTATTCACACCATTACTCTGTCTTCTCAAGTCTGTAGAGTGATTTAATGATGTCAACACTAGATATGTTAAGTTCTCCAGTGATATTTCCTTTTTGAACTATTTGCATTCCCCCTAAATTTTGTGTTTGGGTAGGCTTATCTAAATCATTTAATGTGGCTCATCCCTACTCTTGTGAAGTCAATCTGCTAGTCTAAGACCTTTCTATTATCCATCTCTGCTCACTCCATACTCTTCACTCTTGGTGTGCTTGTCTAACTTTTGAGTGCAACCTTGCACCCGTGAGCCATTGACTGTAATCATTTGTGGATGACAGTCATGCTGGAGTTGTTGCACTGAACCCTTAAGTTTTCTCCCATAAGCTTGAATTGTGATGGTTGGTCACCATGATCCACCATTACCCACCATTTGCTTGTCACCTTGAGATTCTGATGGAGACTGTGTCACTGGTAGATGGCAGATGACACCGTCGACCCCATTTTCCCATCAGACCAAGTGACCATTTGGCCTTGTCACCTTTGAGATTTTGATGAAAACTATGTCGCTGGCAGAGGACACCGTCAACCTCCATATCCCATCAGTCTAAACGACCATTCTATTTCCAGACTCTAACGTATGAAATACTTACCTTTACTTTCCTGTGCATAAAACGAAATGACTGATCATCTTCGACCATGTTGATAACCTATGGCATTCTCTTTAATATTGCCATCTCCCTAACCATCGACACACTGTATTATGGAAGCAAGCCATCGAATGGCACCCTTGGCTCTCTTAGTGAGTGATTATCTGCATCAATAATCTCTGATGCCACCAAGTTTCCTGTATCATTCCAAACAGAAAGAAAATTATACGTTGTAGGATAAACTCCACCCTACATCTGAAGTCAAATTCCCATCTTAATGTCACTCCACCCACTTCACTTCAAGCCATGATAGCTCGACAGAGGGGATTTGAACCTTTTTGTTTGGACAGTCCGTACCCAGCACGTGCCTGTGATCTTGTGCCATCGTTGCAATTTTATAAGCCTTGAGTTCTTGTCACCATTGTCGATCATGCCACACTTCATTTTTGCCACCCTCTCATTATCCATGGTGTGACCCACGCTAATATTATCTTCTCATCATATGGATTAGATCAAACTTCAACACAGATGAATCCCTTGTATTATGTTTTTAGAACCTTATAACTTGTCTCTGCGAATAGAAACCTCCACATCCACTGTGATCATCGCCGAATGATGAGAGAGATCGGTTTTAGAATGACAGAAATTGCTATATTATTCGATGCTAAGTTGGTACTTTTATTTGATAGAGCATCGACTACAGTTTAAGAGTACTTCTCTAACCATAGGAAAAGAAAGTGATGCCTTCCTTGGAGTAGTCAGAATAGATAATTAATAGTAGTCGTAACTTATAGTATCATGACTTGTAAAATACAAGATTTCCTTTTTATATGATAGCTCATCATTGATGTGTAGATTAGATTTCATTATTGGAAATTAGGATAGCCGATTTAAATATAGCTAGTATTTTATATTTTACTATAATATTTATCAAAATAGTTATAATAAGGTTAATAGATTGCATGATCTTTTTGAGCCTTTTATAGTACTAGTCCAAATTGATTTAATGTTAAAACATAACTATGAGAATAGTAGTTCTGGGAATGAAGATGTCAGGTCTCTTATAACTAGTGATATAATTGGTTTTAGGTGATATGTCTTATTACCATAATGGTTGTTTTATATGTCTTGTAGGTTATAGTATAAATCTAAATTAATGCTTAGGATGTGCAATTAAGTTTTGATATTATCATAGTATGAATAACCCTATTCCCAAGTAGTTATTTTTAAATATTCGATTTGCTTTTTCTAGAGGCCTAATGGTATATAGGATCCTATGCAAGGTGTTAGTGTCTAAGTTGGATTTTGACTCCTCTTGTGTTGCATGGAACCTATGTATGGGTAATTAGGTTAAGATAGGGTTTAGGTCTTGTCTTAGAGTAATTATATTCGTTCATTTTACTTTTAAGTTAATTTGTTGTTACGAGATTTAGGGTTCTTGTAGGTTCATAAAATAATTGGGAACCCTCAAGCTTATCCTCAAGAGTTGAATTCGAATTACATTGCAATTATATAATTAAGTCGATGTATGAAAATGACAAATAGTGGTTTACTTTAGTTATGTTAATGATGTTTATAACTATGTTGTATCTTTACAAATTAATTAAATAATTATTTTAATAAACATTTTCTTGTAGTTAACTTTCATTGTAATTTTAGAATTATTCCATAGTAAGAATACAATCAAATGATAAGTCATACCTTAATGTTAATAGTCTAATGCAATAACTTAGTCATTTGTAAGATACTATAGTGGTTTAGTTGTAAGAAGGCACAATTTAATTATAAGTGTAATTGATAATAATTTGCTCATTATATGTTTAGTAAATACAATCTATGGGTCATGGACTAGTTCACATAGTCTTTTGATTTGTATCTACATGGGTGGTTAGTTTTCCTAGAGGCTTAGAATGGGATGTCTTGAGATTAGGATGTTCTAAGAAGTATGTCATCTCTAGTAATGTTTGGATTAAGAGACAATGTGAATGTTAAATGCACTTCTTTGTGGATGTATTGTTATCCAATTGGTTGTAATTATCCTGTATCCAGTTTTGTTGTGAGTTATGGAACAGGGAGACATGGAAATCATAGAGTTGTAATGAATATGTGTTGTTATGGGCATTGGTTTAGGAGTCCTGCCCATTATGATCATGTCTTGGGGGGGGGGGGAATTAATGCCTTGCATTGTTATATATACAGGTTGATATAAGGGTAATTGTTATGCAAGATGGTTAATGCCTTGCCTGGTTCATGTATCCTCGTTGTCATGGTGCTGTTTGCTATGCTTGTTGTGTAGGGTCTTCTAGTTGTAGGTAGGGGAGTGGCTTACCATGTGGGGCCGGTGCCAAGTGGTTAGCCAGGGTAACCCATTGGGAGTTGGTAATTAAGTGATAAACTAATAATAAATCTAGGGGTTGGGTAGTTTTCACACTAACAAGATAATTAGATTCCTCACTCATGCCTGTAGTGCTAGTTCAAACAAAGGATTAGGGGAGAAGGCCTGGTTGGCAAATCAACTTCTTGTCCTCACGAAAGGAATCTTGATTCGGCATGTGTCACCCTATCAGGCCGGCATCTAATTAGAGACTATTAGGGTAACCATAGATGGGGGTCAGGGCCTAGCGAGAGACTGTCAAGGTAACCCATGGATGGGGACCGGCGTCTAGCTAGAGACTATCAGGATAACCCATGTTAGGACCATGTGATGACACTCTCCCAACTGCAGCCTAGCATTCCATAGTTGTTCTCTCTTCCCCATTTGTTTAGTGGCTACCTCTGGAAGTATTGTTGTGTTGTTGTGATATTGACTTGTGATGTTGGAGTCATGTGTTGTATTATAGTCTACTGTCTACCTGACTGTATGTTGTAGTGGGGACCTTATGTTAACTCCTAGCTCAGGGGGTGGATGTCAGGGTTCCACATGGTCAGGTGGAAGAGCTTTATCCATTGGTTTTCTTTCCCTTGCCGTTTCTCGTGAGCGAGGAGGATATATCTTGTGTATTAGACATCAGATCATGTACTTGTTTATGAAGACAGTTATTATGCTCATGTACTAGCCTTTGTATCAGTTAATTCATAATATATGTATTCAAATGCAATAATGTAAACTACATGATGATGTACTCATATGTATAGACTTTTGAATATGTACATGTAATCTTGATCAAGTTGATTATCTAACTATGGCATGAAATGGAGATGTATATGTATAATCATTAGTAAAATAGATTTAGAATGAACTGCTGATGTTAGTTAACAATGTATGTTAAGTTATATTGATTAATTTGTCAAGTAATGCAACCATGGAACCTTAGAAGACAAGTTGTTAGTTTTATGATGTGTATTGATATGTTCAACATTTCCCTGTTATCTTATACAAAAAAAATTATTCCACTTTGCATAGCATAGATATGTTATCCTCTAAGGTTTTCATTGCGGGGCATTACATTTTGGTATCAGAGCGAAGTTAAACACTGGGTACCCTGGTTGTATTTGAGCCCATTATGTAACCTAGTGCTTAAACTCTGTAGAATGATTTAACTCCTCTTGTGACCCTTTTCTTAATATAATAATTTGCCCTTTTGTGTGTAGGGTAGATGCCTAGACATAGGGTTCAAGGTTGGGGTAGAGGTAGGGGTCGTGGGAGGGTTGGTGGCAGAATTCCTCCTCCCAGCTCTCCTCATGGGAGTGGCCATGAAGGCAGGGGTCAGAACATGGAAGGTCAAGGTCATCCCGATGGAGCCTAGTTGAGATAGATTCTTGAGGAGGCCCTTACCCATTTAGACCCTAGACAAGTGGGTGTGCAGCCCAGAGGAGGTTAGGAGGTAGACCAGTCAAGTCCTAGAGAGAGAGATCTCCCCAGCATAGGGAGTTGATAGCTGAGCAGGAGGCCACACTAGCCAACCATATGAGGGACTTACTAAGAGCACGCCCTCCCATCTTTGATGGAACTGGTAGAGGACTTGAGGTAGAGACTTAGCTGTTGGACCTAGGTAGATGTTTC
The DNA here is from genome assembly GCA_027924645.1 of Cunninghamia lanceolata. Taxonomy (NCBI): domain Eukaryota; kingdom Viridiplantae; phylum Streptophyta; class Pinopsida; order Cupressales; family Cupressaceae; genus Cunninghamia; species Cunninghamia lanceolata. Next base: position 2,235,196 of record BSBN01000413.1, read on the forward strand.
ACCATGCATCCATATGGAAGCAATACAAAAACCAGATGTGCTATCTTACATCTCTAAGGGTTTGCTTCGACTTGGTGGAGGCTAGAGGAGCAGAAGCTACATTTAGACATTAGCACTGTGTCTTGGGAGTTGTTTGAAGATAGATTCAGAGCTTGCTTCCTTTCTGACCATTGGAGCTAGTGTCAAGTAGACGAGTTTCATGAGCTGAGGTAGTTGGCCATGACAGTTGAGTAGTATGAGCGCAGATTTTTTGAGCTCAAACAATACATAGGTATCGGGGATGATGAGCCCATGTTGGTGTAGCATTTTATCAGGGGCTTGAATGCCCAGATTAGTGGAGGGGTTCGTGTATTTGAACCTAAGACTATGGAGGTTGCCATGGAGAAAGTCTGGCTAGTGGAGGAGAATTTGGCTATGGCCCTCAGTGGGCATATAAGTGTGTGCATTGGTAGTGCACCTTCGTCAGGACATGGTTCTTGAGGTGGTCACACTCAGGCATCAGGTTCTCATGTACCCTCAAAGGGTGGTTAGCAGTAGTAGTATTCGCAGTCCAAATAGAAGAATTCTCAGCATCAGCAAGGTAATAGGTTTCAAAATAAGAGAGACTAGTCTTAGCAACGCAATAAGCACAATCATTTTGATCAGCCAACTCAGAGTGAGTAGTCTACAATGAGCAGGGGTAGTTTCCAGTAGTCTAGTGGTTTCCAGGGTGACGGTGGTATTGGTAGAGGCACTGGGTTCTTCTCTTGCAGCCAACAGGGCCATATTGCTAGACAGTGCCCGCAGAAGGGTGCATCAGGATTTGGACACTAACCTGCAGCATCTGAGCCAACAGTTGGTGATGCAGGAAAGTCACACCGAGTCTTTGCAGTGGTGGATGACTGACAGGTAGAGCATTAGGGCACCGTGGTGGAGACTTCTGGTCGCATGCGAGGTATTGACTTTTTTGTTCTATTTGATTCTAGTGCATTTGATTCATTTATATCTCCTTCCCTTATGGAGCATTGTGGCTTAGTGGCAACAAAGCAAGGTGATAGGTGGCAGGTTGAGTTAGCTTCCAGGGCTAAGATAGCAGTCGAGTCACTAGTTTCAGAGTGTAAATTGAGGATTGGCTCTCTATCTACTTCTGTGGACCTTCGCATTCTACCCCTGGGTTCATATGACATAGTTTTGGGGATGGATTGGTTGGAGGCGCATCAGGTGGTGATAGATTGTCAGCATAAATCTGTTAGATCTGTGGATGATTCTAGTGCTGAGGTTGAGGTGGTAGGAGTTCAGAGACCTATATCCCTATGTATGATCTCCACTATGCAACTCAAGAGATGCATGCATCAGGGATGTCAGCTTTTTGCAATGACTGTTAGTGATTTAGAGATGGAGGAGAGTCAAGAGGCATCTCTTGATGAGCATCCTCTATTGAGGAAGTATGCAGATGTTTTTCCTTCTGAGATTCCAGGGATACCACCTAAGGTCTTGTAAGATAACCATGATAACATAAGGAGCACTCAAAAGTACCCCACAAATACCTAAACACTCTCTTCATTGCATCCCAATGTACCCATCCATGATTATCCATAAACTGACTAAAGACACCCACTGCTTTGTTAATGTCTAGTCTTGTACAAACCATAACATACATCAAGCTACCAACTACATGAGCATAAGGAACTCTACTCATATCCTCCATCTTAGAGGGAGACCTCAAACAATCTATAGCATATACCTTTATCTCCATCGTAATAGGAACAATCAACAGTCTACAAGATCACATGCTAAATCTCTCTAACATGGTGTTCTCATACTTACTCTATCCTAAACAATCCTTTTTGTTATCTCTGTCCCTTCTCATTTCCATTCCAAGAATGCACCTGGCTACCCCTAGATCTTTCATCTCAAGCTATACTTACAATTGAGACTTCAAATTAGAAATCAAACTTTTACCATTCCTAATGAAAAACATATCACCAAAATATAATGTAATAATGACAATGCAATCATTATCCATTTTATAATAGACACAATGATGATTTCTATCTCACAGATTACAAACTAAACACAAAGGCATCAAATTTCTAGTACCACATCCTAGGAGATTGCTTCAAACTATATAAAGACTTTTTCAACTTGCAAACTAGACTTTTTTTACCTTTTACCAAATAGTGCTATGGTTGTGACATATATATTTCTTGCTCCAAGTCACCAAGAAGGAAAGTTATCTTCATGTCCATCTGTCCAACTTCTAAATCATATGTTGCAGCGAGTGATAAAAAGAAGTCTAATGGATGTCAGCCTTGTAACAAGAGAGAAAATCTCACCATAATATATTCCCTTAACCTGGGAATAACCCTTCATAACTAAACTTGACTTAAATTTCTCAACATTTTCATATGAACCAAACTTCTTCTTGAACACCTATTTGTATCCAATACATTTACATCCATCAGTCATAGGTGTGCTAGATGCCAAATATTATTTGTCTCCAAGGAAGCCATCTCTTCTTCCATGGCCACTTTCTAGAAATTTGCATCACTCATACTCATAGCCTCCCTTATAGTCCTAGGCTCATTAGTGTTACAATTAAAAGAAAAAATACAACTAGAATCATGCAATGAATAACCAAACGTATTAGGCTCCCACCTTATCTGTGTGGACCTTCTCAAAAGTTGAGGTTCATGGTCTTCTTGTTTTGAACTTTTAGAGCTACTAGAACTCTCCTTATAGATGTCTTCACTTCAACTTTCTTAGGGGTGGAAGAAAGATGAACCACATCTTCTTTCTTCTCTTGTTTCTCTAGTTTTAGAGTGTTAAAAGAAGGATTGAGCTCTCTAAAGATCATGCTTCTAGACATAAATCTCTCAGCCACTGTATCCAAAGACTTGTACCCTTTCACATTGATGCCATAACTGATGAAGATATGTACTTCACCACCTTTTAATCTAACTTAGACCTTTTCTCCTTAGGCACATGTGCATATGCCTCATAATCAAATACTTGAATATATCTTAATGAAGACTTTTTACCAAACCATGCCTTAATAGGTGTCTTATCAATGAGCACTGATGTAGGAGACCTATTAAGTAGATAACAAGTAGTAGCAATAGCTTCCACCCAGAACTTACCATACTCCTAGCCATCTCCATTAATGTTTTGTTCATTCTCTTTGTAACTCCATTCTGCTTAGGTGTATACGGAGTTGTCTTGTGCCTCTTAATACCATGTTATTTACAAAACTTGTCAAAATCTGCTAAGCAAAACTCACCACTATTTTCATTCCTCAAATACTTAATCTTTCTATTCTTCTAATTAACTACAAGAACTTTGAATTCTTTGAATCTACATGATGTAGGAGTATATGGTTCCCTAGTGATCCTACATTGCCCAAAAATAATTTAGTTTAATTTTAGTTTTGGTATGTGCTTTGGCTTTCTTTGGTGTTTTTAGGCATCTCTCAACATTAGAAAACTTTAAGTTAGCTCATATTTGTAAAATTTTAATTTTTGTTGAATCTATGTGCTAAGGCTCCACAAGGCAGTTTTACGGAAACTTTTGTTTCTGAAATGTATGAAGGGTTGGATGAAATATTTTTATAATTATATTCTTAGATGTTTTTTCATAATGTGAAGGTTTGGCAAATAAATTATTAACCTTTTGTGAGAATTTAAAATAAAAAAAATTTGCCCAACATGCTACGAAAACAATTAATTTTTGAGATTTTTAAAAGCTAGAGTGAAATCCTTTTATGGGAATCTTAAAGAGGTTTTTATGCTTGAAGATATGATCCCAATCAAAGTTATTAAGAAAAGCATTTTTTTTTTTTGGCTTTTTAAAAGTCCCCTATTTTTTGCAAAAGCATGCATGTGTATGGCCAACATAATTTGACCTAAATTAATGTCCTTTTCTAATTCCTTTTGTAGAAAGATTTTTTGAATGTTAAATTTTGGTCAGGATGTTTTTTTGTAATTTTTTTATAAATATATTTTTTGAATTAACTTTTTAATGAGACTAATTAGTGTTTTCTAAAACCCCTCATGTATGGCCAACATAATTTGAGCTAAACTAATCAATTCAGTAAAAAAAAATTCATCATGTAGAGAATGATATCTAGTTTGGTCAGACATAAATTTTTTTTCAAGAAACTTTCAAAATCAAATGTTATTAAAAAAATAGTAACCTATGTCATTTCAAGTTTATGAGTTAGTTTGTTTAGAAAATAATTAATAAATAGAAAATTATGTTCAATAGTAAAAGAAATCACATATTTGAAAACTAGACTTTTAGATCTATAATGGGTTTTTATTTTATTAAAATATTCTAAAAAAAAAGTTGTCAACCACAGTGGTGAAACTGGTTTTTCCTCTCATTGTTTTCATGGCTTCTTAGTTACAGGTTGGTTGCTGGTCCAAGGCTTAGGCTCGGGTTTTCAAGCCTTTACCAATCCTAAAACCAAGGCAAATTGGCAGGTGTAACATTTCAAAAAATAGGAAATGGGTACCAATTTAGAAATGAGTACCCGTTTTATTTTCCTTTTCACAAAATAGGTACTCGTTTCTTTTTTTAAGAATGGATACCCATTTCTATTTTAGCCATTATTATTTTTTTAATAAATTCATAGTACAACCTAAAACCTGCAACATTCCCTTTTACCAGTATAATAGACAGTGACAAATTCTATAATTTTTTTATATGTAAAGTGTCAATTCGAGCTTTCAATTAGGCATATCTTATGCAATTTTTATAGGGATTCAATCATAAGAAGAATTTTCAAATGGAATGAAGTAGAAAATTTATTTATTGTAGGCATTCAACTTCTTGGAGAGACATTCATTTTTACCAATACACCAACAGTGACAAATTCTGCGACTTTTTATATGCAAAGTGTTAATTTGAGCTTTTAAGAGGACATATTTTATGCAATTTTTACAGGGATTCAATCATTAAGAGATTTTTTAGATGTTATGAAGTAGGAAATCCATTTTTTAGAAGGATTCATTTTTTTGGAGAGATCAAACAAATATCAAGCAACTATCATATTGAACAAATGATCTATTTCTACTTGTATTTCATAAATTTTTTTAGAAGAGATCCAACACATTTTGATAATCATGGGATCGAATAAATGTCAACAAAAAAAGAAGAGGAAGGTTATGACAGTTGAAGAAATTGAAGCACATCAAGAGAAAGAGGTAAAATGACAAAGAGATAGGAGAGAGAGGATTAAAAAAATGAAGAATGATGTAGCATCCAATTTGATTACTATTGAAGAGGAGAACATTGAGGAGGAGAACATTGAAGAGGAGACCAATTTGAATGAAATGAATGTAGAGTATGCAAATGTGGAAGAGGTCAAGAACATGCAAAATGCAAATATAAGAATGAATCCAGGTATGTCTTCAAATGATCCATTCAATGATAATGAGATTAAATATTTAAAGCAAGCTAGATATAGTGTTGATGACATAAATGCTTCAACTAGAAACAAGACAATAAAAAATAAAAATGAAAACCCTTGTATGCATGAAAATGAAAACCCTCGTATGCATGAAAATGAATTTTTTTTCTTAAATTGAAAGTAATGTTTTGAAGGATCTTCGTGGTAAGATATCTTGGAGACAAATTCAAACATATGCAAATAGATTGTACAAATAATTTTTTTATAGAAAAACTCTTGGATTTCAATGTCAACTTGTATTACAATTGATGAGAATGACAAAAATGAGAAAAGTAATGAAAAAATTAGGCATTTTTGTAAAACCTAAAAAGGTGGATGAATCAATGGAACAAGTTATGTCTAGTGTTGCTAATGCTATTGGTTCTATAGGGAAAAATAGTCAATCTAAGGATAGGAATGCACCACGTAGAGCAATAACAACTACTTTACTTAATAAATCAGTTATGAGCCAAATAATGATACGTAAAACAAGTGGATATTTAAATGTGCATGTTATAACTTTAAGAAGAGTAGCAAAGAGAAGACTAAGTATTGAAGAGGATCCAGTCAACTAATGATGGACTTTTAGTGGTAGACTCCCAAGGTCTGACATGAAATTAAACAATGAAATTAGGTCTTTGATTGAAAAATATTGGCATGATAATACAAGGGTTTCATCAAATGTTCGAGATGTTTTGAAATTAAGGGTGGGGTCAAAAAATCGTGATCCTCATCCAAAACATCTTTTAGACATGACTCAAACAAAATTATATAGAAAATTTCTAGATGATTTAGTTATAGAAAATTTTAGTATAAGTCAAAGATCATTTGAGAAATACAAACCTTGGTATGTCAAGATTAATAAGCAACAAATCTCTTGTTGTAAAACTCGTGCATTTTCATTATTATTATTATTATTTTTGAAATATATGTTGTACTTTGCATTCTAACCAAATTATGCATAAATGTTGTATTAATATGCCACCTACAACAGTTAAAGATTTTATAACAAGTATACTTTATGAAACAACTGAGGGGCAAATCTATTTTTCAAAACCATGTGTTTCTGGACAATGCAATAGATGTGGTAACCTTTCATTGTTAGGAGAATGCATGCATGAGAGTAGTTCACATGATTTTGGACAACAATTAGTGGAGGTGAAGAGGTTCACCAATGTTCAATATCCATTAAACGATGGAAAAACTGGAAAATGTTGTGAGTTAGTCACAGAACAAAGTAGTGTGCATGCATTCATCACAGAGTTTAAGAATAAGATTGTGTATCCAACATGTGTCAAAAGGGCTCTTGCTAGGGAGCAACTAAAATTTCATGATGCAGCAAAGTTTCAAGATGTACGTGTAATTGTGGATTGGTGTAATGCAAAATTGACTATAGGATCAAGTGAGAATTTTAAAGTTCAACTATTTTTTGGTTGGTTGAAGAAGAAAACATTCCTCCCCAACTTGATTGTAATACAATTAGTGTATTAGCAAAATGGTATTCATTTAAGACTTCAAATGCAAGCACATGGACTCTATGGACTAGGGATCTTGCATGTTTTTGTCAGTTTTGTATCGTAGGCAAGTGGGAAGCATGTGAAAATACAAATTGGGTTGAAGGATGGTAACAAAAGTCCTTAAAACCTCTACAAACACATGATCAAAATGCAATAACATTTGAGGAGGATAATCATTTGCAAGCATCAGATGACTATGACCATATTTCAAACCTCGTACAAGAAGGTACAAATTCATTCAATATTTATTTTTGATACATTTTTTGGAAATATCTATTTAATTGTACATATGTATGTACGTATATTTTTACAATTTATTGAATTTGAAATGTTTTTACAGGACATGTGTATGTTGTTGTTGCACCTAAGGGTAATGAAGAGCAAACAGAGTATTAGTTGGCTTGGTGTGTTAAGCCAAAACATACGTTGTTACAACCTAGAGTAGATGATGATAACTTTGAGTGTCCAATAGGTTTTGTGGTTGTTACTAGCACTTGGGTACATAAATATTTGATAAGGAGGAATGGTATACATGCATTTGAAGATAATGAAAGACATAAGAAAATTTTGCACTACTCGCATCTGATTGTGGCAACAAATATACAATTAGTGAGATATAAAGGGAAATATGTCACAAAAGAATTATGGACACTTTCTATGGAAGAACATGAGGCAATCATAGATGAAATACAAAAAAGAGAGGATATAGATGGTACAATGGAGTAAATGTTTTAAATGATTAACAAGTATGTAGAAATTTTTAAACTTTTAATCTTTCTCTAGGATGTGATTTCAAGATTTAATATGATTGATAACTTAACTAATTGATTGCATCTCCTCTTAAGCCATCCTCTTAAGTCCCCTTAAGACATCCCTTAGTTATGTTGGACATAAGTTAGGTAAGTCATATCCCTAATTGATTGCATCTCCACTTAAGACATTCTCTTAACTCCCCTTAAACCATCCCCTAGATAAATGATATAAGTTAGTGCATGTACCCTTCCCAAATATACTATAGTTGATTGGACCATATCCCCTTAAGACATTCTAATAACTCCCCTTATGTTGTCCCCTAGCTAAATGATATAAGTTAGTGCATGTACCCTTACCAAAAATATTATAGTTGATTAGACCATCTCCCCTTAAGACATCCTCTTAACTCCCCTTAAGTCATCCCCTAGCTAAATGATATAAGTTAGTGCATGTACCCTTACCATTTAAATACTACAATTGATTCCATCCCCCCTTAATCCATCCTCTTAACTCCCATTTTAAATAATCCTCTTAACTCCCCTTAAGAATTCATATTAATATTCCTAATTCTCTTAAAGATCATTACACATTATAACTTTTTTACAATACATTACATGGTGCAAGAGATTTTTTTGCAGTCATAATAGAGGCTAGAAACATATAACCTATGTTAAATTTCACTTAAACTTTATTTCAGGTATTCAATAGACCTATACTATTTATTATTTTAATTTATGCTTCAATAGTTCTTTACTTTCATTATAATTTAAATGGAACTTCTTAACAAACTCTATCTTTAAATAAAATGATCTCTAGAGACCTTATAAATTTTATATATGTTTCATCATGGCCTGACCTCTATATTTGTTTTTGCAATTTTTCACATGTAGTGTTGAAAGGATTCAAATATATTATTTCTTGTTGCACAGGTATAATCTCTACACATGTTTCATATCTAGAGTCTTCAATTTATCTAGGTGTTAAGTATAAAATCTTAGATGATCTAGACTTAGAGAATAACATTGTATAAAATCTTGGTGTCTCTAGGTGTCTTGGGTTCTAACTATATAATACTTGTGTCTCTACCCATGTCTTAGGTATTCTATATGTCAACTACGTAGATAGAGGCTAGAATAAAGTTTTAATTTAATCAATATAGCTTAGGTAGATACTAGATATGTCAACTAGGTCTACCATGTAATAGGTGTCTAGAGCCTGTGCCTTAGGTAGAAAGTTATAATTTCTAGGTGTCTATACAATATGTGTCTTAGGTGTCCTACATAGAACTAGAATACATGTGTCTTAGGTCTTAGGTGAGGCCACATGAGATTCCACCTTCAAGTGGTTGGCCTTGTCAGTATAGAATATTTATAATTCTTGAAGCTAAGGGGAGCTCTTTTTATTGTACATAGAAGTTATAAAAAACTAACTAATGCAAATTGATTAAAAGATATTATTTAGTGTAGATTGATGAAATTACATTCAAAATGCTAATTTTTGAGTTTGTTACTTTCTTTGACCATAATTTCCTATAGCCCTTCGCCTCTCAAATATCCAATTTGTGGATCTACCAAAATTGCTTCCCACCATGTAAGCACAAAAACACTTTGAACCATCCCAATCATCCAAATCCCTCCACATCTAGACCAATAGTCACCTCTTAGCTAGAAGGATCTAAAAGCCCTCAAATGGGGATAAAGGGAGAGACCAAAATGTTTGGATTGGTTGAATTTGTTAAAAATGATGAAAACCAAGAACCTTGGGCATCTCCAAAAGTGGAGTATCACATGCATGCAACCTCCATGGTTGACCCCACTCCTAATTCTATTGGTCCTTGTAACTTGGTGGATGATCTCAAAAAGATGTTCACAAAAAACTTGTTCATTGAGAGAAAATTCTCATCATAACATGTATCCCTTCTAGAGGCCATCGAATTGAAATATGTAAACCATATAATGATGAGTAAGGTTGTCATTGATGTCAAGATGCTCCAAGGAGTACTTCATTGGCATAATGTTAGTTTGGTGTTCATACTCTATTGATGAATGTATCGATGACAAAAGGTGTTGTACATTGATATGAGAGAGGTTGTTGCATCTCATGGTGATAAGATGGATTGGTGTTATTCATTCTTTGCATGGGTTCATGATATAGGTTTGATGTCAAAGATCTATCAACAAGGCGAACATGGTCATCTCAGGACGTACTCATCTATGTTGTTAGGAGTGCCTCAAGGCAAGGTTGTTGGTGATATATTATTGTTATTGTGCCCCAAGGTTGTAATAGGTTGATTGCTTTATTCTGATGGCAGATTTGGTGGTTTAGAATATTCAATGATGTATTCAGATGATGGTCCTTGTTCATATCATGATCATGCTTCAAAGGAATAAGCTTATCAAAGGTTCTCATGGTGTTTGGTTGTCAAAGTTGGTTGTCAGACGGTGACTTGGTTCACAAGATTATTCACAGGTTCCTTCAAGTGTTCACATGCTTCATAGGACAATAGGGATATATTGATGTCACTTTGTTAGTAGTAGATCTCATTATGACAATTTTAGTATGTTGAGAGTAAAAAGGAGATGCAATCAGTTCGGATTGGTTGTTCACACTTCATCTCATTAAACACTGAGAGGATCAAAAGCTCTAGTGTTCTCTTCAAAGTAAATTTCTTTAAGAAGTAAAGGATCTATATGACAGAGGTAGAGATTAAGAATTTAATGTTTCATTCATCAATTGTACTAAAGTATTAAGGTTATGTGGAGATCTAAATTCTACGTCCTAAAACTCTTTGTTCAAAACCTTAAGGTTAAAGCATTTTAGAAACTCTTTATTGCTTGTAACATAAACAAACTTTTTTTATTTTATTTTTTAATTGACTTGCTATAGCAGCTAGTGGTTTGGGCTGGCAAAGCAATAACTATGCTGAAGCTACTGCTCTTCTATGGGGGATTAAATTGGCTATATCCCTTGGTATCAGGAATTTGTATATCTAGGGGGACTCTAAAATGGTTATTAAAGCAGTTAACAATGTGTCAACTGTTGGCATTAAGTTGAAAGATATTATTAGGGATATACAGATTCTTTGCAGAAGATTCCCAATGTGGACATCTCACATATTTACCGCGAAGGTAATGGTGTTGCAGATGCCTATGCTGAACTTGGACAATGGTATTCAAATTGGTGTTGTTGGCGTCAAATTGATCATATCCCTTTAAATCTTAAGGCTCTCATTCTAAAGGAAGTGACAGGTTAAGGATGAGTCAGATTTATTGGAAAGATAGCTCACTTTGTCAGCTCTTTGGGAGGGGGCTGACGTGTCTCTTGAAGTATGGGTTTTTTGTACCTTCTTAATTGTCATTTCCGCTCCTTTCTTTTATAAGGCTAGCAGGGTGCTTGATCATTATGGTGTGTGCCATGTAATTATGATTAAGCATGGGATGAGTAAGCATCATCTTTGTAAGGTTTCCCATATTTATGATAATGTGTACTATTTTATCACCAGCATCATTAGCCTTGATCAAGGGAGTAATGTTACCATAAATATGACTGGGGAGATTTGGGGTTTTTGTGAACTGCTCTATAATTCTAACATGGGTGGCGATAGAATCAGAACTAAACCCATCTCTCGTTGTGAGTTCAAAGACAACCTGGTGGTCTGGCATTATTGCAAAGAGGGTGGGATTAGTCCCTATTTGTAGTGGCTCAACAGGTATAATGAAAATTTATCTGAACAGTTCGCTAGGTCTTGGCAGAACTGGCATGTTTCTGTGGGTGGAATTAGTTTTGAAATTTTATATAGTGTGATTGCTATGGCCACTGATATGTCTACTCAGGGGATTAAACTACAAAGGAAAACTAAAATTGTAGACCTTTCTAGTCAGAAGCTCTTTCTTGGAGATGGCAAAGAATTAGTCCCCTATCAGGGGGATTTGACAGAGCCAAGCTGCCCGAGCCTTGGGATGGTGTGTGTTTTCTCCTCATGAAGTATTTCACCCTAGACGGGTGCTTCACCAGGTAGTACAACTATCATCTCCCCCTTTTGAATCATTTTTGACGTAATGCTCATATTAGCTTTCCTTTTTATCTACTTTCTTCCCTTGAGCATTATGTCCTTAGGGTTAGAGCTAAATTGGCTAAGAACCCTGCTAAGAAACCCACTCCTCTTCGTCAAGGCCTTATCGTTTGTCTTTATAACCACCATCTTGCCCTAGAACCATCTAAGGCCATTCAAACCAATAGTGGAGAACTATCTTCTAACCCTAAGGATATTCCTGGTGTTGAAGAACCATGCCCTTCCTCTATTCCTACTAAGACTAAAGAAGTTTCTTTTTCTACTCTTGAGGAGATTCCCATTGATACTCCTGGTTCTACTGTCAGTACGAAGGGCAAAAAGAGGAAGACACATGCTGGTGAAATAGGCACTAGGGGGGCTACGGTAGGGACCCCAAAAAATCCTTGTAGGACCCCTGTGGGACAAGGTAGCAAGTCTCGTTCATCTGCTAAGGTTATTAAGGATGGTTTCTCCTTAGGAGTTAGGCGGTCGGGGTGAATTGCTAGCAAACCTGCTCTAAAAGCAAAACTTATTGATTATTCTGAGAGCACTTCTGATGAATCCACCCAGGGGGATGAGGCTAAGGATATGGATGTTCAGGAAATCTCTGAGGATGCTGATGGTAAGCAGGAGACTCAAGAAATGGGGGCTACCACTGAGGATGCTGCTGATTCTACTAAAAATTCTGGCAAAGTGGGAGAGATGTTTGTGGAAGAAGCTGATGATGAAATGGACACTGATGCTAGCCTGGGAGCTGAAATTGTAGTTTTGAGGGCTCGCATTGAGAAACTGGAACAAAATCTTTCCACTGTGCTTAGGAATTCTATTTTCCTTAATATTTCTATGTTGCAAAACCTGGGGGTTACTGTTACTACTGACAATGATGATCTTGCTAGGAAATTGGATGACATTATTAAATCTATGGTTAAGTAAGGAGAGAATTTGCATCCTTAGTTTTTTCTTTTATATAGATAATACTCTGCTACTTTGTATTTACTATCTTAGTTTATAGCGGCTGGGTTTGTTGTTTATGCTAGGAAAACAGTATTTGATGTATCTAGTTTAAGGCACTTTTTGTGCTTGCTGGCTTTGTGGCCTCTCTACTTTTTGTAAGGGTTCAGCCCCTTGTTTAGCCACCTTATATTATCAAAAACTATCACTTAAGTGACAAAATGGAAGGGTCAAGGAACATGGGGAACCAGCCCTCTTTCCTTGCCATACTGATACCACAGGTCTTCTTTCATAAGTTTGAGCACTAAAAAGGGGCCATTAAAAGCCTAAGTTTAAATCTAAGTTTAAAAGGCTAAGTTCAAATTTTTTTTGAAGTCCATAATGAATTTGTGTGAAGCATCAAATTACTCTAAGGGGAGCCTAATACTTTTATAAAGAAGAGGTGGTAATTCTTTTTAAGTTTTGAATATTTTTTTAAGGGGATCGTGACTAAGCCGTAAATGGGTTTTTTTCTTAAGTTTAGTAATTTTTTTTGAACTCCTAGTTTTTTGCCTTTTAAAAGGCATCTCCATATGAGAGAGAATAGCATGAAGTATGAGTCTTTTTTAAGAATATTTTTCAAGGAATTTTTTTGGAATTTTAAAAGGCGGATTTCCTTCTATTTTTTTAAGAATTTCTTCTATTTTTTTTAGGCATTAAAAGAAAAGAGAGAAGATTTATTTGATATATTTTTTGAGAAGGAATTTGTTTGAAGGAATTTGCAGGCAGAGAAGATAATCAGATTGAAGGGTGTTGTGATTTGAAGAATATTGAAAGAGATTTTATTTATGAAGATATTTGCAGAGAAGAAAAAGATGAAAAATGTTGAAAATGTAATATTTTCTTGGAGCCATTTACATATAATTTGAAGATGTTTTTGAAGCATTTTTTTACAGGGTCTTTCAATTTGTTCAAACTTTCATTGTGGCAAATATGGTCTCAGGAGTTATAATGTGTGGCAAAAAGATTTTCGTTGCATTGAAAAAATTAAATGGAGAATATGAAAGGTCTGTTGATAATTGAGAGGGGGGGTGAATCAGTTATCCTAATTATTTCTGCTTTCTAAACTTTCTTATTAATCAATGGAGTATTAATTCAAACAAGCAAACATAACCATGAAATGGAAATACACATGACACAATATTTTTGATGTGGAAACCCTATTAAGGGAGAAAACCATGGGGTGATTAACCCAAAGATTATTCTCTGTTAGAAGAATAAGGAAAAACAAAATGGCACTTGCCAATTAGGGCTCACTGCCTGAGCACACTGCTCACAAGAGGCACACTGCCTACAAGAGACTCGCTATCTACAAAAGAGTGTTATACAATACTTGAACTGATTGGGAGCATCTATATATGCTGGAGTTCAGTTCCAGTTAGGCTCAGTACACTGATATGCTACACTTCATCTTTCCTCTTTTCTTATGCTGCTTTCTTTTACATACCGGATCTTCCTTACTGCTTCTGCTATGTTCTACTACTTTTATCCGCACATTACTAACAACTACCACACCTCTCACAACTAAATCCATTTTGTATATATATCCGCACAAGTAATTTCATCACCTTTCAAGTCGGCACCTGGAATAGTCAATCTTTTCACAAACTCTGATCTATCGGCTGAATCCTTGCACACCAAGTAATGCAGATCAAGCATATACTTGTAGAAGTCATCAATCATGTTGGCCAAACATAACTTATGCCTTAAGAACCTTTTTCCTTCATCAGTAACACATCTGGAAAATAGTCTGAAGTTCTGTCAGTCAGTTCTTCCTTTGTTCACACTGTCATTCAGGAACCTGGTACTCAAGTATTCATATCTTTTTCTTCATCTATCACCAGAGGCTAGATCCTTAGAATCTATCACTCAAGGTAGTCCTCTTAACTTCCCCAAATCCGTACTTCACCAAGATACTTCCTCTGAGAGATCCGGACCTGTCTGTCAGACCTTGCCACATGCTATGTTCTTGTTTACCAGACCACAACATTCTTCACTCTGACTTCCGGTAGAGACACACCATGTCCTATGGATGTGTGGGATGAACTTTGTTGCCATCAATGACAACAATCATGAATCCATATAGTGTCTCTTGCCAACAATCTCCCCCTTTGGCATTAATGGCAACACTTAGTTAAAAATGACTAAGTGTTTGCACTATGCTCCCCCTTGGCCGATGCTCTATTTTTATATACATTTTTCGAAGCTCCCCCTTAGTTGGATTCCTCATTTTTCACTACTCCTCACTCCCCCTTTGACATCAATGGCAAAGGGTAGGGTCCGCATACCAAAATTTTCAAAAAAAAAAAATTACTATACTTAGCCGCATAAGTATATACATATGGAATACTTACATATACTGTAGTATGTCTGCAAAAGTTGTTTTTAGTTGAATGAATTCAATAGCCCAACTTTGCTTCATTCTGTCCAAAATTGATATATGACCGCTCAATAGAAAAGCAAATGCATCTGCCCTTTTTAGATCAGTTGGATCATTTGTCTGAGTTGTGATTTGAGCTTCTTTTATGGCCTCATGCATGGCCTCTAACTTAGGGACAATTATCCCTCTGAGCTCACTTAACTTGCTTATTCTATTTTTCTTCTCTTTTTCAAGCTTCTTAATCCCATTCAAAACTGCAACCATTTGACATTCTTGATTTATTATTGATGTAGAAAGTGGATCAAAATTTTGAGAAAGTTTTAACAGTTTATCCTCCTATTCTTTCATTTTCTTCTGAATCTCCACTATTGCTTTGGACTAGGAAATACAAAATTTGTATACTTCATGGCCATCTTTAAGAGCATTTTCTAAGCTCTTTATCCCAATATTCATATTTCTTCTATCATTAATGATCAACCCTTGTACCTCTGAGAATCTCTTATCAAAAAACTTCTTCCGAACCTTTTCTTCAGTTGACTTCTCAAGAGAAACAAAATGTGTATTAACACTGCTGACTAGAGTTTTGAGATTACCGGATGAGGAGGCTGTGGGATCCTTCTGAAATGATGGCATGATCTTTTCTAGCACTCCGGAAGTAGCTTCTATCAACTCACAATCTTCCATATGAGACTTTAGGAGTTTTTCTTTAGCCTTTGCGTTAGCAAATGAAGCTATCTTCATTGTCTGTACTAGAGAAAGAGAATCAAAATTGAATGGACCTTGTAGAAGCTCCGGTTCATCAATCTCTATTGTTTCTTTGCTTAGGAATTCTTGGACAGTTTGTGTAGTGTCTCTTGCCATAGATAGATGTTTCTTCTCTTCTACATTTTTAGAGCTGTCCCTTGGAGCTTTTTCTCCTTCTACATTCGTACCACTAGCAGTTGAGGTCTTTTCTGTTGAGGTCTTCTCTCCCTCTGCAACCTTGGTACTGTCAACTTTTTTTTCCTTCACTTCTACTTCTTTCTCCTGTATTTGTCTTCTCCTTTAGATTCAGAGGCTATAGGGGAAACCAGAGGAGAGATAGTTGTTTGTTCATGAGCCACCTCTTCCGAAATAGGGGATTCTGAGCCCTTGTCTTTACCAGAGTCCTCTGAGATGGGAATGTTGAACTTTTTAAGAGCATTTTGGAGGATCTCTTCAGTCTCTTTTGCCACTTTGTCAGTTTCACCAAGCATGAGCTTATTCATCCTAGCTTTGCTCTAGAACTCATCCTTGCACTATTTAAAGATCATATTCATTTGCTGTGGAGTGATTGAAGGGAAGAGTTGAATGGCAACCTATTCCCAGATCTTGAGATCTTTTGCTCGAGCATTGTTCTTCCTCATTTCAAGCCTTTTCTCTAGGCTTTTGGGAATTAGAGAGATAATTTCAATAAAAGTTTTGTTGTAGGTGTTCAAAAACTGAACTGTAGCTTCCTCCAGAATCTTTTTATCTGCTTCATTATATTCATCATAATATTCTATTAAGGGTTGCAGGTTCCCATCCATAGTGACTGCTTTCACTACAACATCTAAGGATAGAGTGGGTCTTTCAGTAGATTCCTCTTCCTTCTCTTCTTCTCCTTGACCAGTAAAGTGTTCATCGGATGATTTATTCTTCTTCTTCAGTTTCTTTATTTCCTCATCTGATTCAGTTTCCTCTTCATATGTTTGACTAACATAAGCCCTTGTGGCTTTTGTCTTTGATCTTTTCTCTCCTTTGCTGGATGCCTAAACTTTCAGTTTTGATGTTTTTGAGCTTTTGGTTGTGACAAGTGCAGATCTTTTTGATGATCTGGTCCAGGTTCAAGTTTCTACTGGAGCACTTTCCTTGCTTCCCTTTTCTGCCTCTTTCTTCTCTTCCTCAGCCTTTTGTCTCTTTTTCCTGTTGGCATCAAGTGCCTCCTTTGAGATGCCAAAGCTTTTTGCAACTTCCTTAACTTCTTTTCTTACCTTCCTTTTGATTTCTGGCTGCCTTAGCTAAGTGTGAATTTTCACACTTAGTTCTTCAAAGGTTCCAAATCTTTCTGCTTTTAGGTCCTTTGGTTGACTGAGAATGTGTTGAACATGTAGCTCTACAATTTGTTCATCAACTTCATACCCCATAGGCATGATCTAGACTGTCCTTGGCTCTACTGCCTCCATTAGGCATTGATCAGTGTCTACCATGAAGCACACTGTATCCTTGTATTTTGTAACCACTGATTTTGGGATTCTTTCTCTGATTTGCATTGTATTTTTAAAGTGTTTGAAGTAACCCCACAGAGCTGTATTTCTTGCCTTAGCATCCCCAAGTTCATGCAAGTAATTTCTGATCTAAACTGCTACCAGTTTGTCATTCTACCATACCCATCCATTTGATTCGGGCAGCTCATTCATGAAGTAGAAAAATAGACATAATATTAGTGCACCATATTTGAAAGACTTCCTCTTGTCCTTTTTGATCTTTTGTATGTTTTCCATTAATTGGCTCAAAAGTTCATAGAGATCATATTCTACATTCTTTCTCAGCATCTCATAGGTAGTATATATTGCAATTCTGGATACTGAATTCTCCCTACTGGAGTGATATATCTTATATCCTATTATCATATATGCAAACTTGATATTTGGGTTAGTAATATCTTCAATGGTCATTGCCCTCTTATCAAATTTTGATCCGGTGGCCTCAGTTACAATGTTGTTTTTGACAGATTTGAGAACAGGTATCCCTCTGGAAGAGTATAGACTTGTTACTGCTCTAATTGCCTCCTTTGTGATCTTGCAAGGTCTGTTCAGCCATAGGAAGTTATCATGCACCCTACTCAATACATACCAGACCCATTCATCTTCTTCAAAGCAGGGGAAATGAATGAATTGATCAAAATGTTTCTCTTGGATACCCTTATATTTTGGTTTAAGCTCAAAGGCATCATCTATCAGTTGTTTGTGATAGATATCTCTTAGTTTGAATTCCCCAAACTCTTCAATATTTGTATGTATATAAACCCTAATGTCTTCTGTGTGCAAAATGCCATGTGGAACACTAGAGAATGCTCTTAAGGGATCTACCTCTAATGATTTGTAAGGATGTTTCTTAAATTCAGGGCGGGGCCTATCAGAAATCTTTACTATATTCAGAGTATCCATTTTTCAAAAGATTTGCAGTGAGATATTGAAAATGGAAAATACCTTTTGCATCTTTCAGTTTCATGGAGTTGGTCGGATTGATTTCTGGATGTAATGACTTCTGCAAATGATCTTCAATGAACTTAAGAAATTTTGTTGTAGAGATCCACTTTTCATTTCTTCTTGAATGCAGAATGAATAAGTGGTTAATGAGAAAACCCTTATATTCCTTTGCAAACCCTAATGTCAGGTTGCAATAAATGCTTGACCTAAGTTATTCCAATTTGCCTTATTCAGATGACTTGAAGAACTGGATCAATCCTGATCTTTCAACATCTTGTGGATCTGCCAAAACTTATCCATAGTTTGTTTGGATATTTCCTTTATGAACCATTCAATCCACAACTCTTCTTGTGCCAGTTTCGGCACCAATTGATTGGCTGGGGGAACAATGTTTTCTTTGTGTCTCCCCTTGAGCCAGAGCTCACTTCTTAATTTCTGGAAGGAATATCAGCACCAAAGTCTGGTGCGGATCCAACCTCTACATTCTCTGTACTTTTCTTTACCCAAATCTTTTTCATCTACTTTTTAACTTCATCCACATTCAGTTTTTGTTTCCCCTTATCTTGATTCTGATTATGATATACCGGACCTCTTTTGTCCTATTCTTGCTTCTACAGAATTTTGCAATATGACCGGATCTATTGCAAATTTGGCAAACAACATTTCTTTGCATATTTGATTGATATCCTCTTGATCTGCATTGATTAGCCATATGACCTATTCTATTGCATGCAAAGCATCTACCATTGAATGATTTATTCATTTGCATATTTATGCATTCATGAGATTTGTGACCATACCTTTTGCAGTTAAAACACTGTCCAGAGAAGGATGAATTAGTCTAATCCATTCCCTTTCTACACTGATTAGCTTTGTGACCAAAGTGATTGCAGTTGTGGCAGTATCCATTGAAGGATGGATATCTTTGAGCATTAGGTTGTCTTACCAGAGGTCTTCCAGGCCTGTTTCTTGGATTTTCTGATAAAAATTTCTTCTGACCGGATCCAGAGCTTTCTCCTTTCTCATATCCCAAACCACACTTGTCATCTACCCTCTTTTGACTTCCAAGAAGAACTTCAAGTTGAGCAGAACTTATCTTGAATTTCTCTTTATACTCATTTTCTATTTGAATATCCCTTTTGAGAGAGACAATTTGATCCTCAATTTTTTCTTCATTTTCTTTAGCATCTTCAAGATCAGATTCAAGATGTCTGATAATTCTGTCCATTTTGTGGCAATCTTCTGATTTCTCCTTGAGAGATTGTCTTAGATTATCTTTAGTTTTTCTCTTCTCTTCAATCTCTTGGGTAAACTTCATAGCTCCTGATTCAATTTCATGTCTTACCATAATGACTTCTTTTGACAGCTTTTCACATAACTTGGTTTTCTCCTTCAGCTCTTCATTTGCATTATTTGCTTCGTCTTGCCTTGCTAATTGCTGAACCAGCCCCTTTCTCTTTTTCATAGAGAGACTTAATTTATCTTTTAGTTCTCTCATGAAATCATCAGCCTGTTTGAGTCTTTCCTTTAATTCATTGACTTCAGAGTTTGACTGTTCAAGATCATCAACGGCAGTCTTGAGTTGCTCCCTTAAACCATATGCATCCATTTGAATTCCTAGATCTTCCTCAAGCTGTTAGACTCTGTTAGGAGGAAATTGGCTCTGATACCAATTGTTGATAATTGAGAGGGGGGTGAATCAGTTATCCTAATTATTTCTGCTTTTTGAACTTTCTTATTAATCAATGTAGCATTAATTCAAACAAGCAAACATAACCATGAAATGGAAATACACATGACACAATATTTTTGATGTGGAAACCCTATTAAGGGAGAAAACCATGGGGTGATTAACCCAAAGATTATTCTCTATTAGAAGAATAAGGAAAAACAAAATGGCACTTGCCAATTAGGGCTCACTGCCTGAGCACACAGCTCACAAGAGGCACACTACCTACAAGAGATTCACTGTCTACAAAAAGAGTGTTATACAATAATTGAATTAATCGGGAGCATCTACATATGCTAGATTTTAGTTCCGGTTAGGCTCAGTACACTGATCTACTGCACTTCATCTTTCCTCTTTTCTTATGCTACTTTCTTTCACATACTAGATCTTCCTTACTGCTTTTGCTCTATTCTACTACTTTTATTCGCACACCACTAACAACTACCACACCTCTCACAACTAAATCCATCTTGTATATATATCCGCACAAGTAATTTCATCACCTTTCAAGTCGGCACTCAGAATAGTCAATCTTTTCACAAACTCTGATCTGTCGGCTGAATCCTTGCACAGCAAGTAATGTAGATCAAGCATATACTTGTAGAAGTCATCAATCATGTTGGCCAAACATAACTTATGCCTTAAGAACCTTTTCCTTCATTAGTAACACATCTAGAAAATAGTCTAAAGTTCTGTCAGTCAGTTCTTCCTTTGTTCACACTGTCATTCAAGAACCCGGTACTCAAGTATTCATATCTTTTTTTTCATCTATCACCGGAGGCTAGATCCTTGGAATCTATCACTTAAGGTAGTCCTCTTAACTTCCCCAAATCCGCACTTCACCAAGATACTTCCTCTAAGAGATCTAGACCTATCTATCAGACCTTGCCACATACTCTGTTCTTGTTTACCGGACCACAACATTTTTCACTCTGACTTCTAGTAGAGACACACCATGTCCTACAGATGTGTGGGATGAACTTTGTTGCCATCAATGACAACAATCATGAATCCATATAGTATCTCTTGCCAACAAGGTCATGAAAAGATTAAAATGATTTTGCAGAATGTGGAAAGGTATCTCATATTATTGGCTTCACAAGTACATTGACGGTGTGTGTATAGAAATTTATGAAGAAATGAAGACATTTTCTACAAGATCCTTTTCAAAAGAAAACATACATGAATTAGATATTGCTATGTGTGTGATATAGTAAATAATTTGATGATACATATGAATAGTTGAGTGAACTAATTTGTAGAGTAAAAGACACTTGCAGAGGTTTGTAATGTTTTTGACTGCAAGGAATCAAGCTTTGGTTACAGTGATTGATGAAAGATTGATAGAGACAATCTATAGAGATAATTGTTTACAGAGATTTGTAAGAGAAGCTTGTTTGTAGAAGTGTGTAAAAGAAGATGGTCTTGATTTGAAAATCAAACAAGAAGTATAAGGTTGTATGATGAAACACAGAGTATACAATGGTGTAATCAGATTGAATGGTAATCATGTCTTGCACACAAAATTTGATGTTTTTGATAATGGTGATTGTGTTTGCCAGTGAGGCATAGTACGCCAATGAGGCTTGTGGTCAGTGAAACCTTTCTATGCTAGTGAGGCATCTTGTAGCCAGTGAGGCCTGTATGGTCAGTGAGACCTATTTGTATGTATTAGGGGTTGGTTCTCCTTGAAGTTGATGCTTCTAAACATTGTAATCAGTGAGGTTTTTGATAAAGCTAGTGAAGCAGTTTTGGAGTGGTTTTTCTAAACCTGGAGGGTTTTCCACTTGTGCAAATCTTGTGTCAAGATTTATATTGATCTTCTGTGTGTGTGTATGATTTACTCATAAGGTCTTGTTTATATCCTCTTTTATCAGTAGTCTTATATATATGTGTTTAACAATGTCTTCCTCTTTTATCTTGTAAACAAAAATTTACAAAAAGTTAAAATTTATACAACACTAATTCACCCCCCCTCTCAGTGTTGTCTTGGACTCCTACTATTGGTATCAAAGCATAGGTTCCATTTTGAAGCTTAATCAGCTTGGGTAGGTCCTGTGTGTGGAGTTCAATGGGTAAGTATAGAAGAAATAAGAACATGAGAAATGTCGAGCTTCATTCTAGTTAAAAGACACAAAAGACATCATCCATATCAAATTTAGATGTTGATGTTCAATCAGTTGATAAAGAAACTTCACAAGTTGATATAGAACCTATTGATAGATATATTCCTCAAGTTGAGTCAAGTGTTGTAGTAGAAGAAAAGATTTCAGAAGCTCCTTTCTTTGATGGCTTAGATTTTTTAGTTTGGTGTATGAGAATGCATATTTATTTATCTTCTTTAGGATATGGTGTTTTAATATCAATTGAGAATGGGGATTGTGTTACTGCAAATAACAAAGAATCTCTTGAATTTAATGATATTGCAAAGAAGGCCATATTATATGCTCTATCTAATGATATTTCTTTTAAAGTTATGAATTGTGTTACAGCTCAGGATATATGGAGAGAATTGAAAAGAATTTATCAAGGTGGTGATAAAGAAGAGGACAACTTGTTATCTCAGAAGAATAAAAATGATAGAAGACATTCACATGAAGGAGTTGAGGTCCATTCTCTTTCTGAAGATGCTAACATCATAAGTGATAATGATTAGGAATATGATGAACAAGATTGTGAGATTGATATGGAAGGAGAGCTCATATATGCTCTAACTGAACTCAAGAAATATAAGAAAGAGAATCAAAAATAAAAATTGCAGATGTAACAAGAAAGAGAATCCAAAGACAATGCACTTTTAGACCTTGAAAGTGTATCTTTAGATCTTGAAGAGGCTAGATGTCAGATTATGAGTTTAAGAACATATATTAATGATTCAGACAAATTAATTGTCAGATCAAATACTTAAATTGAGGAAGCTAAGAGGATACATGATGTTTCAAAGTCTAACCTTGAAGTTAGAAGGATCGAGAATCTAAAATTAGAGGGTGAAATTATCAAACTTAAAAAAGATTTTGATGGTCTCAAAGTTTTCTCCAAAAAGAATTGGGAGTTGGGAAAATAGAAGCTTCATATGAACACAACTGGTTTTGAATATGAAGAAGGAAAGTGTTCCAAATCTAGAAGAAAAAATATTTTGAATCATCATGTTGCTACACATGAAGGTAAAAGGAAGAGTGAAGTTGAATAGAAAACAAGAAATAAACCTGCTCCTATAAGACAATCATACATGTATAGGTATAACTATTCATTTAATGGTTATTGTTATACTTGTAATCATTTTGGACATAAAGTAGTTGTTTGCAGAAGGAATACTGATATTGTTTGTTACAAGTGCAATAATGTGGGACACATACAAAGATATTGTAAAGTGCATAGAAGGTATGATCCTGCATGGAAGCTTAACATGAGTGGTCAAAGGTATTATCAGTCATTTGATTATGATTGTAACATAGTTTGTTATAATTGCAACACTATTGGACACAAAGCATAGAGTTGCAGAATGTATGCTTCACCTAATTTGAAAAAGTTGAAAAGAAAAGAATGTATAAAGGTTTGGAGAAATAAAGAACTTGTAAAAATGTGGAAGCAAAAACAAAATCATGAGAAGACAAATCCTAAACTTGTGCATCTTGCACAAGTTACATCATTAGTTGAATAATAGATAGCATGAAGTAAGGGGGAGGTGTCAAATGCTCTATCAATGAACCCTAAGAAGTTTCAGGAAGGAGATCATTTGATATGTTGATCTGGTCATTACTATCATTCTTTCCATTCTTATGGAATAGTTGATGATGATGTTGCTAACTAAGTTGATTTTTTGTGTATATCAGTGATACATGTGATCATTGGCTCATTATGCTTTCAAGATATTGAAAAGGTGTTTTAGTAGTTCAAATGCACAAATTGTTAGACAAGTGATCCTAATCATGTTGATGATTACAAAGGTTGAATTGTCATGGTATTGCAATCCAAAGTGTTCTTGAAATGTATTGATGCAGGAAGAACTTGTTAATGCATTTGGTTTGTTCGTATGCAAACTTGATGGGCTGATTTGAATAAGGGATCTTGGGTATTTTTCAAGAAGTTCTCTTTAGATGTTAGCATGTGTTGGTTGAGGAGGTTGAAAATTTTTGTCTCTGCATTTGGTTTTGGAAAGTGTTGTTGCAAGAAGATATTGGTTGGCTGATTTGTTTTATAGATTCAAGATGCATTAATTCTTGTTGATTGCAATATATATTAGATTTGACATTTTGTTGCAAAAAGTGTCATGTGCAAGAACCACTTGGTGCTCATTATCCAGATAGTCTTCATTTCTTTCAGGATGGTTTTCATTCTTTATCATGCCAATAATTGTGTGTAGGAGTAAAGTGATTGCAGATTGTTGAAGATTGATTGTTCATCTTGTAGTCATTATCATGGATGTCTTGGCAAGGTCTTCTCAAGAGTGGTCATCATGTTATCATGAATTGTGAATTTTGTGATAAGTAGTCTTCATGTTGCTATCATTAGAATTTTGCATTATCATAGATGTTGAAGTGATGATGATATATCTACATGGAATTCAAGTTTATATGAGTCATGCCACAGAAGTCAATTTTTATGCCTTCATAATCATACTTCAAATTTGTGTTATTGAATGAAGAAATTGTTTGTTTCAAAAGTTTGTCCTTCAATCACATGTGATGTTATCAGGAGTGTGTTAGTCTTCATCTTCATAAGTGATTTTGTAACAAGAAGTGGTATTATGCTTCAGGATGTAAGTTTTCAGATGTGTAGTTCATGGTATCTTGTTGCTCTCAAGTTTGAAATGTTGTTCAAGATGCAGATGTGCAAGGACAGAGCTTTCAGGATAAGTTTAGAATAGTAAATTAACAAGTGTTTAGTGTGTGTGTGTGTGTCATGAAAGGTCATGAAAAGATGAAAGTGATTTTACATAATGTGGAAAGGTATCTCATATTTATTGGCTTCAGAAGTACATTGATGGTGTGTGTGTGTGTGTATGGAAATTTATATAGAAATGAAGACATTTTCTACAAGATCCTTTTGAAAAGAAAACATAGATGAATTAGATATTGCTATGTGTGTGATATAGAAGATAATTTGATGATACATATGAATGGTTGAGTGAACTAATTTGCAGAGTAAAAGACACTTGCAGAGGTTTGTAATGTTTTTGATTGCAAGGAGTCAAGCTTTAATTGTAGTGGTTGATGAAAGATTGATAGAGACAATTTGCAAAGATAATTGTTTACAGAGATTTGTAAGAGAAGCTTGTTTGCAGAAGTATGTAAAAGAAGATGGTCTTGATTTGAAAATCAAATAGGAAGTATAAGGCTATATGATGAAACACAGAGTATATAATGGTGCAAATCAGATTGAATGGCAATCATGTCTTGGACACAAAATTTGATTTTTTTGATAATTGTGATTGTGTTTGCCAGTGAGGCATAGTATGCCAGTGAGGCTTGTGGTCAGTGAAACCTTTCTATGTCACTGAGGCATCTTGTAGTTAGTGAGGCTTGTATGGTTAGTGAGACCTATTTGTATGTATTAGGGGTTGGTGCTCCTTGAAGTTGGTGCTTCTAAACATTGTAATCAATGAGGTTTTTGATAAAGTCAGTGAGATAGTTTTGGAGTGGTTTTTCTTCTCTATGTATGTGTATGATTTACTCATGAGGTGTTGTTTATATCCTCTTTTATTAGTAGTCTTATATATATGTGTTTAACAATGTCTTCCTCTTTTGTCTTGTAAACAAAAAATTGCAAAAAGTTAAAATTTATACAACACTGATTCACCCCCCCTCTCAGTATTGTCCTAGACTCCTACATATAACACCACCCCGAAAAGATCCTATCAACTAGGTTGACCTAATTTGATCCCTAGAAAAGTTGAGCTAGCTAGAAGAGGAGACCCCTCAACCTATATTTACAAGTATGGATCTATGAAAATTGCTTTAAGAGGATCATCATCCATGATGATGGGACCATGGTCAACATCATTCCCTTTCCCTCTTGGAGAGTGTGATATTGCCACACCAATATCACTGCATGTAGAGAGACCTTATGTGGCTCTGACAACCTAAAGCTAACCACTATTGGTAAAATTAGGATTTTGATTTCCACTTTGATGGAGCTAGTTGTAGGACAAGAGCTAGAGTTGGGGTAGTTCTAACTTGAGAAAATGGGAGAGTATAACTCCCATTCCCCTTTTAATTAGACTTCCAAAAATGTTGTTGACTAAAAATCTATTTCCTTGGAAGTCAGGTTAGTTTTGAAATTGAGAACTCAAAACATTTGCCTTTGAAGATTCTTAGCTACTAATAAATTAGGTTTCTGAGAACTATGAGATGAAGTTGGAATGATTACAACCATAGAAAGACATGATTTGAAAGCTAATACAGTAGTTTTTCTACTTCGGGAATCTTATTATTTAATGCTCTTGATGAAATTGATTAAGTTATTATTATGTTACATGTAAATTGCTCTATTTTTTTATATAATTAAGGGTAGACTAAATAATTTTTCTAATTTTCAAAATTTCTTAAATTTTAAATTTAAATGGTATAGGTATTTCTCTAATTTTATTTAAATTCTTTTCATAAATTTATAGAGAAGGTATTGATCTATGAAATGTTTAATCTAGAATTAAAAATAAATTGATTAAACATGGTTAGTAGATTGAAAAATCTAATCAATAAAATTTTCCTAAATATTTAACTCAATTAAAATTGAACACAAGTGTCCCAACATTTGACTCATGTAAATCCAAACATATTCATTCTAGTTCAACAACTTGTTAATTTTAATTTTATTTTTTAAATTTATTTAGGGAAGGTACATTTAGTCTAGATAAACTATCCAACCTAGCTTGTCTGTATATAATAAATCTTTAATAAATTAAATCAATTGAAAATTTTCTCTTATCTAATTAGAATTAGTAAATTTACAATTTTATGTACAATTAAACACATGATTTAATTTGAAGTGTTAAATATGAGATATATGAAATTAAAGTTTGAACATAGACATGTATATAGTGGGAATTGAATAAATAGCAAAATCTAGTCTAGATGAAATAGTCTACGAGATATAAATACTGACATAATAAATAGGTTTGTAGGGTTCGTTTGTTGTTTGGATGCTACTTGTTGTAGGGACCTCCTCTATTATTGTTCTTATTTTTGCACTATCTATGATTGGGGTTGTTGTTTTTGGTGTGTCATCCGCAACAGGGGCTGTTGTTGTTGGTTCTTCGTCATCCGTGATTGGGGCTGCTATAGTTGGTACGCCATCTATGATTGGAACCATTGTTGTTGTGACAAATTCTCATAGATCATCTTCCCTGGTCAGATATTCCTCTCCCTGAGATGCAGTCCCTTATAGGACTTTGGTGAGAGTCTCCCCTCTTACATCTCATGTTTCTATGGATTGAAATAATTAAGTTGGTTGGACCATTGCCCAAAGAATGAAGAAAGGTTTTCCAAAGCATGTTTCTCAGACTAACACTTAGGCCAAGGGTATATGACCTACTAGGTCAAGTTATGATATTGTCATGTCTTTTTTTGTAGTTGTGTTCCTCACAACCTTGCTACAACTTTGCCTTTTGGGATTTGCTACTTTTCTGACCATTTTGGGAATGTTTTACCTTTCATTAATGTAATTATTGTAAAGTGTTGTGACCTTTTCTTTCATAGCCAGTATGTTTTCCTTTGTCCTAGGGGTTCTTTTGTAAAGTGATCAACACCATTGTTTGCTACTTATCTTAATAAAATATAAAATGAAACCCTAATACAATATATTGTTATTCTACATAAATAAAATAGCATATTAATTTTCAATATTTTCATTATTCTCCAGTAAATAAAATAACATATTAAATTTGAGTATTTTCATTAAAATATTATCCTTAAAAGATAAATAATAAAGTACAAGTATAGTAAAATCTAAAAAATATAATGCACTTACTGTTTGTACTTGTCTAGAATACTTTGCCCCTTTTTAATTTGATCTATAAAACCCTAATAAAATATAGTTATAAAATATTATTTATTTTATAAGGGCTTTATTCTTATGTGCATTCATTTAATAAAAGTATGTTGGATATATGTTTTAAATTTTTAAACACTTAAACACTTACTTCATAATTTTAAAAATATATATATCAGCTCTATTTTGCCACCTATAAAAAGCTATTTTAAAGTTTGGCAAGGTTTCGAAAGGTATTCGGTAACTGAGAATAGGAAAAGGTATTCCGTGTTCCTATTTATACAATGGCAGAATTCGGAAATCTAACCTCCGCAGATGTTAAATTGTGGTTGACATGCCCAAACGAGGAAAAATACATGAGAAATCCAGTTTATCTCCATTCTGTGATTCTCAAAAGATCGGAATTCTTTCAAGTCAAGATGTCCGACATCGGATAAATCAAGTGAAATAAAGCAGTGTTAAGGGAAAACTTGCCAAATTTGGTGACCTTGATAAATCAGTGCTTAATGTCGTTGAGAGCCTCCCTCTAGTTCCTTGCAAGCAGTTCCATGCAATATTTGGAAACAGTTCCTTGGAATGCTGAGCAAGAATCCCGAATTCGAGATGTGCTCTCTTGTCTCGGATTGAAACTTTTACCAGATTTAGCTGCGAGGCTTGATAAGGAGGACGACGAACATAAATTCACGAGGAGGCTAGCAAAAACTGGCAAACTGCGGACAAATATATAGTGGGCATCTTCGAAAGAAATACATCTAGAGATGTTGTGGAAGTATGTGAGCATGTGCTTTTGCAAGGGTTCAAATCATCCATCCATTCTCGCAATTTCTCAAGTATAAGGTCGCTCTTTAAATTTATTGGGCAGCGTGATGGAGATATACTCAAAGATGCATTCATCGCTTTTTGTGAAGATTCAAAATTTTAGGAAAATTACATCACCAGAGAATATCATGGTGAAGATGTGTTCTACACTATAATGTGGTTTATGAAGGCCATACGAGACGGAAAGATAATAATTTCAAGAGATTCTCGAATTTCTTTTCTCACAAATTGGCTACCAATCATGGCAGGGTTGTGTAAGGGAAAACTTGCCAAATTTGGTGAGCTTGATAAAGCAGTGCTTAACATCATTGAGAGCCTCCCTCTACTGGACAAGAAACGTATTTGTGTAGAATGGACAGAGGTTTACAACGGTTATAAGATGGATATCACTACGCCATTTACTTTGTTTAAAGACCTGCAGGATGCCCATTACAAATCGACATTAAAGCGCAAGTACAGTTCTCTATGATGTTTTTTTAAATCTTGAATAATATTTTGATAAATGGTGCTGACCACGCAACTATAGTTGGCAGTCAGTTTTTTTCTAAGAAGTTGTATTGTTCTTGTAAATGCGAGTAAGATAGAATAAAAATCGTGTAAAACGCTGCAATTTTCAGCAACATTCAGTTTCGGTCACCCAAATTCAAAGCTACGTTGTTCACTTTAATGATATGTGCTGCTATATATTATATTTATTTTAGTGTTGAGTGTGAGCTTTATATTTGTTGCAAGTGGTGTTTTATTATTTTTCTGTGGTTACAATTGTCTGGTTTAAAGAACATTGTACCAAATTCTTCTTCACAGCTTTTAGCAGGCTCGCTTATATTTATTACAGCATAGCTTATAGTAATTTTTTCTCTAACTTATAAATGTCTTGATTGGCAAATAGAATTATTTAGGCCTCCATAACATTTGAACTAGTATACTTATATTTAAAAAATAATATATTGAATCACTAATCTTAACATTATCTCTCAGTGTATTTTAGATATATATTTTAAATATAGGTATACTAATTATAACCCTAACCCCAATTCTAACCATAAATGTAAGTCTAATTATATTCCTAACCCTAACTTTAATTCTAACCTTAACACTGATTATATTTGTAATCCTACTTATAACCCTAATCATAATTCTATCATTAATTCCAACTGTAATTCCAACTCTAACCCTAAAAGATGTTTGGAGATGCCTATATTAAATTTGTTATTTAGAATGGATAAGAACCTCAAATGATATCTTTAAACATCTTTTAGATAGATTTATTTAACATAAAAAAGGACATAGTACTATTTTTGAATTCACTTAAGAGTTATGAGTTATTTTATCTACTAACATATCTATCTTTAGAAAAATCAATATTTATTAAATTTAAGTGTTGTTTTCACAATATATTAAAGTATATGATGTTAAAAATACATCCACATAATCATACATAGTATATTAAATTATATGACGTTTTATCAAGATTCAACTATAGATATCTTATACATCTATCAACCTCAAACACATCTTTTAGATAGATTTATTTAAAATAAGAAAAGATAGAACTATTTTTAATTCACTTAAGAGTTACTTTATTTTACTTTAGAGTTATTTTATTTACTAGCATATCTATTTTAGAAAAATCTATATTATTAAATTTAGGTGGTATTTTGAGAGCATATTAAATTATATGATGTTAACAAATACATCCACATGATCATATATACCTTATTGGTTTTGTTATAACTAATTTATTTAAATTTAGCTAGTGTTTTCAAAATGTATTAATTATCAAGATTGAACTACATAGTTTTCCAATCAATTTTTATGAACATACTTGAATCTAATAAAATATAATTTATAATGTACAAATTTAATATAAAACATTAAATGTCCATAATACATTATTACTAGTATAGATATTTTAAATACATCTATCTAAAAGATGTTTAGAGGTGCCTCTATTAAATTTATTATTTAGAGTGTATAAGAACCTCAAATGATATATCTCCACATTTTTTGATAGATTTATTTAACATAAAAAAACATAGAACTATTGTTTAATTTT
This sequence comes from Cunninghamia lanceolata, assembly GCA_027924645.1. Lineage (NCBI taxonomy): Eukaryota > Viridiplantae > Streptophyta > Pinopsida > Cupressales > Cupressaceae > Cunninghamia > Cunninghamia lanceolata. The sequence goes on from BSBN01000413.1 coordinate 2,266,117, forward strand.
TATAGGACTAAAAGATGTCTAGAGGTGCCTATGTGAAATTTGTTATTTAGTATATTTATTAGTACCCACCTTTGCCTGGTACTATTGCTATGAGTTCGCACTTATCTAGTTATTAATATATTGATTGCAAACCAATCAAAAGATGAGTTTGCATTTATCTAGTTAAGTCACGCCTAAATGGATAACGCTAATTATAAGAGGGAAGAATCATCTGTTTTTATGAATTTAATTTTTTGATTCATTAGCTAAACATAAAAATTACTTTTTGTCAAAGGGACAAAGTTATAATATTAATAATACTATTAAAAATATAGGGTTCTACACAATTTATTTTATGAAATTAGATTATTTTTGGTATTTCAATTTTATTTACTAAATAGTTAAAAATCTACAGTAAAAATATTTCGCCATGTTATTACATTTTTTTTATCTTATATTTTAATTCATTTTAAATTATCATAGTATTAATATTATTACATTATAATATCTTAAGTAGACATTTCAAATCTCTATATACTCAACTAGGCCTAGGGCTCTCCACATAATACAAATATGTAGAATTTGTAAAGTTTAGTTTTATAGTTAAGGAAATATTTGTGTTACTTAATAGGCTTTGTAAAGTTTAGTTTTATAGCTAAGTAAATATTTTAGTGCTATTTTATTTTTACCAAATTAAATTATTTTTGAGATTTCAATTTTATTTACCAAAGACATTTCAAAACAAGTTCACATAAATTTTTTCTTATAAATTTAGTTCTAAAATATAATAGTTACAAATTTGAAATGATAACAATTCTTTATCTTTAGAAAAAATTATTACTAAGTCACAATTGTAGACATGATATTTACATAGTCCATGATTGAGTTTTTGATCTTCTGCAATTACTGTGTGATTGCTTTTTTTGTGTCAACGTTTCGGATCATACTCCATGATCCATCATCAGGACAAAAGATGAGAATGAAATAGAGATACATTTGTAGAGAAGGTTGTATAAAAGGAGAGAGGGTGTTGGGGGCACGTATGTCAAGGAAAAGTAACAATTGGTTAGCTTAAATAAAATATACAAATTAAACAATCATCAAGAGTTATTAGATGAACAATGCAATTGAAAGAAAAAAGTATAATTCCAAAGGAAGAGAAAATTAAGAAATGGTGACTACACAAAGAAGGGACAAAATCTAATTAATAAAAGGAAGTATAAATAACTATGTAAAATTAGAAAGACGTTAAAAACCAACAGAAAATAAAGAAGAGAATGAAAGCAAAACTAAGGGATAAAAAGAGAAGAAAAGAAAAAGATGAAAGATCAGTTACCTTAATGATGAAAAATAATTAAACCATGATGATATTATTTTAAGAAAAAAGACTCAGGAAGAATAACATAAAAGAGAAATGAAATTTTTTTAAAAATGTATAGAAAGAAAGACACACCAAGAATGAAAATATATAAAATTACAATAAAAGAGAAATGAGAACCAAAGTTGAATGCAAGAAAGAAAGAACTAAAAACTAAAGAAAAAGACAAGAGCACAAGTAAGGTGAGCCACTAGAGTAATAACAAAAATACATAAAGAAAAATAAAGAAATAACGATCTAAAATATGACGTAAAAAAGAAAAAAAAAGTTAGAGAATATTACCAAAGTATGAAAACAAGGGGTAGATAAAATAAGAAGACGTAAGAAATAGAGGAAGAAGATAGAGACAAGGAGAACATAATTTGTACTATATTATATCTTCCTTGTCTTTAAATAGTTAACAAATATAAAATTAGAAATAAAGGAGATGAAGACCCAGGGGAGTATCTATAAAAAACTAGGAGCAAGCAATGAGAAGAAAAGGAGGGAATAAAGAAGAGGAGACAAAGACCAAGAGGAGACAAAGACCAAGAGGAGATAAAGAGAAGAAACACACAGGGAAGGATTGAGAGGGGAAGGAAATGCTCACAATGAAAACCTAGAGAGGGAAGACATATTACAAATGAGCAAGGACAAGAATGGAGGAGGGTGAGGACCCACTAAAGGGAGGTAAAGAAATGACGGTGAGCCACATGTTGGGGAGAGGAGGAAGAAAGAAACAAAGTCAGTGGTTGAGGGGGAGAGTGAAGGGGAGGGAGGAAGAGGAGAGGGTGCCATAGTAAGGAAAGAGGTAGGAGTGTGGAGGGAGAGGTTTGGACAAGGAAAGGAAAAAGGAGGGGGGGGAAGATGGGGTGAACTAGGTGACCAGGAAGGAGGGGGAGAATAGGTAGAGGTAAAAGTGGAAAGGAGAGGAGGAGGGATCAGGGGGGAATGGGGGGGTTGTTGAGAGAATTGAGAAGAGGGTTCCAAGTGTGATTAAAGGTCCAACCATCATCCCTATTAAGGTTGGCAGGGTTGTTTCTAATGAAGATAGCCTCTTTAAGTTTGCGCTTAAAGAAGTTATCTTCCTTAGCCAGGACAAGGGTATCCTCTAGGTGAATGTGGTGTTTAGTGCTAGAGGAGTGATCTTCTAGAGCCAATTTGGTGACTCTATCATGCCTAATATTTGCACTGTGTTCTTTGATTCTAGTACAAATAAATCTACCTATCTCACCTATGTAAGGGGTGCCACACGAACAATCAATTTTGTAAACACCCAAGTTTAAGAGAATGTCCTTGGAATCCTTGGTGGAAGGGATGAGGTTTCTAACAGTAGAGAGAGGTTTAAAAGCGTAGTTGAGACCTTTCTTGCGAAGGATTCTAGCAATCTTATTGGAGATGCCCTCAATGTAAGGTAGGGTGGCACTATAAACCACCTCAGTGTCCTTCAAACTAGGTTTCTTTACCGAGCGGGTTTGCACTTGTTTAAAGGCTCATATTTTTCATCTTTTTCTTTTCTTCTCTTTTTATCCCTTAGTTTTACTTTCATCCTCTTATTTATTTTCTATTGGTTTTTAATGTCTTTCTAATTTTACATAGTTATTTATGCTTCCTTTTATTAATTAGATTTTATCCCTTCTTTGTCACAAAAAAAGCAATCACATAGTAATTGCAGAAGCTCAAAAACTCACTAAGTCACAATATTAAATTAATTAAAATTATTAAAATTATGTTCTATAAAAGTACTTACTATTATTACTTAAACAAAAAAAATTAAGTGACTAAGATAAAATACTATAGTGATCTATGAATATGTTATTATTATTATATTGTATAATTATTCTTCAAAATTACAATATTTTAATGCATTTTAAATTGTAATAGTATTCAATATTATTACATTTTAATATCTTAGGCACACATTTCAAATCTCTCCACATCAATTTTATTAGTTTGGCTGGTATTATTGCAAACAGTTTGCACTTATCTATTTATTAATCTATTGATTGTAAACCAATCAAAGGATTAATTTTTTTGTCAGCCAAATTTGATATAAATTTGTACTTTTCCTATGTCAACATGATAAATTTTTAATTGAAAAATGATTTATCTATATTGTCATTGGCTGAAAAAAATGACCTCTTGGAGAGTGTGGACAAAGTTATAATATTAATAATACTATTAAAAATATAGGGTTCTACACATTTTATTTTATGAAATTAGATTATTATTGGGCTTTCAATTTTATTTATTCAAGAGTAAAAAATCTAGTATTTCAATTTATTTACTAAAAACTTAAACAATATCATGAAAAATATTTCACCATGTTATTACATTTTTTATTTTATTCTCCAAACATACAATATTTTAATGCATTTTAAATTATCATAGTATTAATATTATTACATTAAAATATCTTAAACAAACATTTAAAATCTCCACATAATACAAATATGCAGGCTTTGTAAAGTTTAGTTTTATAGTTAAGGAAATATTTGTATATTTAATAGGCTTTGTAAAGTTTAGTTTTATAGCTAAGTAAATATTCTAGTGCTATTTTATTTTTACCAAATTAAATTATTTCTGAAATTTCAATTTTATTTACACAAGACATTTCAAAATGAGTTCAAATAATTTTTTCCTTATAAATTTAGTTCTAGAAATATAATAGTTACAATTTTGAAATGATAAAAAAATATTACTAAACCACAATTGTAGATTAATTAAAATAATTAAAATCATGTTCTCTAAAAGTACTTACGATTATTACTTAAACAAAAAATTAAGTGACTAAGATAAAATATTGTAGTGATGTAAATATGAATATATTATTTTTATTATATCGTGTAATTATTCTTCAAACTTAAATATTTTAATGCATTTTAAATTGTAATACTATTCAATATTATTACATTTTAATATGTTAGGCAAACATTTCAAATCTCTCCACAGGATTTCAATTTTATTTACTCAAGAGTTGAAAATCTAGGATTTTAATTTTATTTAGTCAAAAGTTAAAAATCTAGTGTTACGAAAAATATTTTATTATGTTATTACATTTTTATTTTATATCACCATGTTATTACATTTTTTATTTTAAATTATAAAAGTATTAGTATTATTACATTTTAAGGAAATATTTGTTTATTTAATGGGCTTTTTAAAGTTTAGTTTTATAGTTAAGGAAATATTTTAGTCCTAGATTATTTTTGAGATTTCAGTTTTATTTAACCAAGACATTTCAACACTCTTCAAAAATTAATTTTTTTAATTATTGGAATGCAATTTGTCTATACAACCAATATCTAATCAACAAAAAAATTACAACTAAACAAATACTATATGCAACCAATAGCTAATCAAGAACAAAATTACAACTAAACAAATACTATAATAACAACACTACAAGGCAGGTACTAGCCACTACGTGGCACTTGTTAAACTTATGTGGTGTTTTTACAATATATTAAATTATCTAATGTTTTATCAAGATTCAACTACATAGTTTTACAATCAATTTTTGTCAACATACTTGAATCTAAGTGAATTCAAAAATAGTACTATGTATTTTCTATATTAAAAAATCTATCTGAAATATGTGGAGAGATGTCATTTGAGGTTCTTATCCATTCTAAATAAATAAAAAATTTAATATAGGCATATCCATACATCTTTTACATAGATGTATTTAAAATATTTATACTAGTAATAATGTATAATGGACATTTAATGTTTTTATACTAAACTAGTACATTATATTTGTTTAACGTAATAAATATTTGCATATAAATTTAAGAAAAATTTAATATTTGTTTAACTCTAAATAAATACTCTCTTGTCATTGGTTTATTTTGGATAGAATAATTACTAGATAATAAAAACTCATTGGTTGGTCTGCCACTCCCTTTCCATAAGCCAATATTACCATCATTATTGTAATGGATGTGCATTAATCACCCTTATCTGTAAAAGTTTTATGCCAATTAGATTAAAGAAAAATTATTTTTCAAATATGTTTTGTTATAATATTTGCATCTATACAATAGCATTATATAAATATTTTTTAAATAGAAAAACTATTCCAATTCTCATTTTATTAATAACTAGTTAAGAACTGTTGGTAGAAACTAATAACAAAATAGATGGACACTATTTTTATAAATAGGACACAGATTTTTAATAAAGTTGACCTCCAATAAGAATTTAGAGATTTAGAAAAAATAGTAAACCAATGATTTTAAAGAAAGTTCTAAAAACACTATCACTACAAAAAGACCAACTTGCTTTATTTGTTAGTACCTGCCTTCAGCTGGTACTATTGCAATGAGTTCAACTTATCTAGTTATTAATCTATTGATTGCAAACCAATCAAAAGATTGTATTATTTTTCTTGTCAGACAAATTTGATTTAAATTTGTACTTTTCCTATGTGAACATGATAAATTTTTAACAAAAAATTATTTAGAAATGATTTATCTGTATTGTCATTGGCTAAAAAAAATTGACCTCTTCTCTGTGGATTGTCGGTTTGTCGAGAGAGTGCAACAAAAAACTATAAATGCGGAGAGAATTTTGATTTGAAGGGAGTACGTGGCAAGTAAACAAATTATGAACACAAATTTTGTCTCCCACTAGTTAAGTCATGCCTAAATGGATGGCAATTAATTTTTTGCTTCATTAACTAAAAGTAATATAATTTTAATTTAGTTTTTAGTGTTCTACAGATTTTATTTTATGTAATTAGATTATTTATTTTATTTAGTCAAAACTTTAAAATCTATAGTATCATGAATTTAGTTATATTTTTTATTTTATTCTTTAAAATCATGTTGTCTAAAAGTACTTACTATTATTACTTAAATAAAAAATTAAGTGCCTAAGATAAAATACTCTAGTGATGTAAATATGAATATGTTTTTGTTATTATATTATATAATTATTCTTCAAACTTACAATATTTTAATGCATTTTAAATTGTAATAGTATTCAATATTATTACATTTTAATATCTTAGGTAGGCAGACATTTCAAATGAATTTAGTTATATTTTTTATTTTATTCTTTAAAATCATGTTGTCTAAAAGTACTTACTATTATTACTTAAATAAAAAATTAAGTGCCTAAGATAAAATACTCTAGTGATGTAAATATGAATATGTTTTTGTTATTATATTATATAATTATTCTTCAAACTTACAATATTTTAATGCATTTTAAATTGTAATAGTATTCAATATTATTACATTTTAATATCTTAGGTAGGCAGACATTTCAAATCTATACACAAAACTTTCAAAAAAATCTGTATTAATACATTTTAGACTTGGTTAAACATTCTTAGATTGAAGTAACTTCATACCTTTTTCACTCATAAGCCCAAATCTGTTATGCCACAATTTTGTCTCAGAACCTACAACAACTATTTCAATCTCTTCCTGCGAGCCTATAGCAATTGTTCCTAAACCTATTTGTTTTTTATCTACAACAACTAAAGTAGAAGGAATAGTATGACATGTACAAAGATATAAGGTGCATACTTTCACACCTTTTTCTACTATTAAGGAACCTCTTGAAACCTTCCAAATTTTATCACTGAAAGTAACTATGCAACCTTCATCAGCTAGCTGCCCTACTAGAATTAAATTCTTACTCAGCCATGGAACATGCCTTACCTCTTATAGTAGCCAATGATTCATATTCTGCAACTTAATCCTAATTCTTGCCTTTCCAACAATTTGACAAGGTTCGTTATCTCCCAAATAAACCAGCCCAAAATCCCCTTAGACATACTCAAGAAAATAACTTCTATGGGGTGTAGAATGAAATGAGGCCCCTGAATCTAAAACTCATGAATCATTAGCATTATCTAGGGAAAGAATCAAAGCATCATCTTTAGATTTATTACTTACCACATTTACCTCCTTATTGCCTTCTTGTTTGTCTCCTTCTTTATTTTTTCGAGACCAACAATCTTTCTTTAGATGACCTAGTTTCCCATAGTACTAGCAATCCTTCTATCCTCTCGATTGGGACCTCTTGTCCTTTGATTTTCCTCCTGGCTTCTCAAGACCTCCAGAACCTTTTCCTCTCTCCTTTGGTCTGATCCTGCTTTCTACATTCAAAACACTACCTGATGTGGACCCTCCTAAACTTTTCCATCACATTTCCTTGCTAAGGATAACACCAACAACATCATCAAATTTCAAAGTGTTTGAACCAGAGACAGAGTTACTTATAACCATCACCAAGCTATTCTAGCTTTTTGGCAAAGAACATAAAACCAAGAGAGTACTCACCTCTTCATCAAATTTCACTTTTTTAGAAGTTAACTGACTGGTAATCATATTAAACTCATTTAAATGATCTATCACAAATCCACCTTCAATCATTTTCAAATTAAACAAATGCTTCATGAGAAATACCTTATTTGAGGCTGAGGGTTTTTCATACAATTTAGCCAAAGCTTTCATCAGTTCACTTGTTGTCTTCACTTCTATTATATTCAATGCCACAGATGGTGCCAAACACAACTGAATGGTTCCCAATGCTTTTCTATCAAGAAGTTCCCAATCCTCATTCTGTCATTCTTGTTGGTTTGTTGGATATTCATTCCAATGGCTTCCATAAATCATTTTTATAGAGATAATCCTCCATCTGCATCTTCCATAACTAATAGTTCTACCCATTGAATTTATCTACCTTCAATTTACCCTCGGCACTCCCACTTAACTGTGAGACTCCCACTCAACCATGAGACCTTCCTACAAATGATAGTCAAACACAAGCCACTCTGGTACTAGTTGTTAGGGTTACTTAGCAAAAGATATGAATTAAAAGTAAATATTGGTTAAATAGAGGAATGAAATTACACAGAAATAATAACAGCGAGAGACAAGTTTTAACGTGGTTCACCCAAACTCAGGCTACATCCACCAATAGAGAGTCCAATATTATTATCTAGTAAATCAAACTGATTATAACCAGCAATCCATTAAACTTAATATTGTTTCAAATGCTACAATAAATCAGTGGAAACCCTAACACTTAGTTGCTTTTATCAAGCCTTATGTCAGTTACAAAATAAGGTTTTCTTTATCTCAGCCACTAGAAAAATAAATGGGGTAAATTTAACCTCCGAGTCTGATTAGGCTCCATATAACAACAGGTGTCAGCCCTTGGATTATGAAGATATCCCATTTTTTTGTTAGAGGTACTTTAATATAGGTAATTTGGCATTTGAATGCCCTCACTTGAAGGTCTTTCATTCCTCATCTTGGTGGAAGGATGCTCTATAAGAACACCTTACAGTAGATGTTATTGATGATGACTCTACCTCAGAAGCTTCTAAGCCTCCTTCTAATGTAGGGAAGGATTCCCTTCCCCCATTGCATGGCTCTTCTGCTATTGGGACTATTAAATGGACCTCCCCTATTGTTGGTGTTGATTCTGGGTCTGTTGTAGGGACCTCCTCTATTGTTGTTGTTGTTGTTGCCAGGACTGCTACTGGAATCTCCCCTACTATTACTCTAGTAGTGTCATCTGATTTGCATGGTTCTTCTACCACTAAGACTGTAGTAAGGACCTCCCTTGTTGTTGATATTGCTCCTAGGACTATGACATGGATCTCATCTACTGATGTTGTTACGACTTAAACTATTGTTGTAGGTGTGCAATTTGTTGTTGGAGCTAGTGATGTTGTGTCCTTTACCCAAGCTCCACCCCCTTCTAAGTATTTGGTGATAATTTCACCTCCTACATCTCCTATTTCTATGGATGGAGCTAATGACAATTTTTTGACTATTGTCTAAAGGAGGAAGACGGGTCTTCTTAAGAACATTTCTCAGTCCCACACTTGAGCTAAGGGTGTATGACCTGCTAGGTCAAGTTTTACAATTGTGTAGTTTGTTGCTTCTTATTGCCTTGCTATCTTTTTGTAGCTTAACCTTTTGGACTTTACTGTTTGTCTATTGTTAATGTGTTATTTCTAGCTTGTGTGAGGCTTTTGCTTTGCCCTTTGGGTTGTTCTGTATAGGGATATGCACCCTTCTTGGTATCTTACCATTATAACATTAGAAAATGTCCCCTTGGGGGCTTTTCCCTCATAAGGTTTAGCTCCTAGGTCTTTAGTGTGTTTTTAGGACATTTTAGTTCATATTTTGGCATCCCGATGGAATGAAACCTGGATAACATGACAAATGGGACCTAGGATGACTCCTTGAGTTGTACCTTACCTAAAATAGGGGGGAAGGACTTGGGTGCCCATGCCCTAGTCCTAACCTATATTGGGGCAACCCTAATTTCCAGGTGTTGGTTAGTGACCATTATTAGGTCCCGTTGCAGACACTGTAAGTTTGAATTTTAAATATCTTGGCATCGGGAGTGCTTGTAGTTGCATATAAAAGCATGCTTAGGAATTCATTTGTAAACAAGATGATCAAGAAATTTCAATTAGATAATTACTAGCAAGATATGGTGTTCTCAAGGTGATTCAAGGCTTCTATTGTGTTGCAAGAGCAGACTTGTATGTTTTGTGTATTGATATTTGTAGATTTGAGCATCAATCTCCTCATGGCATGCAGCGCATCTTCCTCCATTAGAGCTTCACTACAAGGTGACATATCATTGTGTTTTTATCATTGATTCCTTTAGTTTTTGGCCTCTACCTGACAAGGGCACACACTCTTATTTTGATAACGATGTTCAAAGACTTAAGTGTCCTCTAGGGTTTGACTAAGGCAAGCCTATAAACACCACAACCCCCAAACCAAGTCTTCTGATTGCAAGTTACAGTTGTCGCATCAAGAAAAAGTGGAGATACAGGAAGGCTTGCAGGCATTAGGGATTTAGGATCTAAGGAAAAGATGGACAAAGGAGCACTTCCAGCACTTGGATTCTCGCTCCTATGTCCTCCACAAATAGACTTCAGAAAATAGAAGTTACAGGGCTGATTAGTGTTAGAAGGAGGTCCAGATTCCTTGAAAAAGTAAGTACCTTGGACTTGGGCACCCGTTCCAGTGTCTTTGATTGTTTCTCTTTAGAACCCCCAAAATAGGTACTCTATAATTATGTATTTCCTCCCGTCTGTAAGGGCTTTTTCTATAATTCATTGATTTGTTGTCATATTTGCATAATTAGGGTTTTAATGGTCAATTAGACATAAAAGAAGGAAAAAATGATAATTAATTCTATAATCCAAATTTCCCTACATCTAAAAGTGACCTAGGGTATGCTAGTGCTCACCACTCGACCCTAGATCCTTTAATGTTTAGTGGAGAGGCAAATTTTAACATCTAAACAACAAAAGATCAACAAATATAATTTTACCATAAACATTTTGGTGAACCCATGTTTTTAGACGTAAATTGCAAATTTTTGAGAGTTTGTCTTCATATTTTGTGTGATTTCATTCATTCATATGGTCATTTATTTTATTACATTGAGAAAAATTCAAAAAAATTGAAAATTTTGGAAAATACAAAAAAAATTGCATTGTTGGGCTTACTAAATTGGATCAGTTCTTCCTAAATTATCCTAATTCATGATTTTTGAATCATATCTAATATAAAATACAAAAAAATACAAAAAATCAAAATCTTGCATTGCATTTTCATCATTTAATTGCTAGGGTTTTGTGGAAATTTTGACAATTTTAGAGAACCTAGTAATTCCAAATTCTAGGGTTTGTAGGCAAAATATTTTATCAGATCTTTCTACTGATTTTAGAGGCTCATTAAAATTACTATTTTTCTATATTCTTTCATTTTAGTGTGAATTTGCATTTAGATTTAAAATATTTACAATTTTGCATAGAAATTTTCAACAAAAACTAGCAATTTTGATGCATTTTCATTAAATTTACATGGGCATTTTGCATGTTTAAGATTCAAAATCATTTTTAGATCTGAAAATATTTAATTTCCATCCAAAATCATACTTCAAAACATTCACATAGCATTTTTTCCTAACATCTCAAAACTAGGGCTTTGAAAACAATGATTTTCACTAAATTTAGCCTTATCGACTTCATAAACTTGCACCATAAGTGTGTTGTGAAAGATATTTTGGCATTATTTTTCTTTTATCAATTTAAAAATTTTCTTCCCCTCATAAAAAGATTCACAACACCCTTTTAACGGGCTCTTGTAGTAAAAATTTGGTGAAAAACTACACTTTTTGGCTATTTTTGCCCTAGGGTTTGACCTAGTTTGCACTCCAAGTGTATTGTGATAAATTTTATGGATTGAGATGACTGATATTATTGATATTTTTTTTTTCCTTCCTAAAATTCCTTACAACGCTTCTTTTCCTAGGTCTTGGAGTTGAAAAAACGTGAGAAATAGCCTATTTTGCTATATTTTCACTAGGGTTTTACCTTAAGTGGCACTAAAAGCATGTTGTGTTGGATATTTTAGATCTAGGTGGCTATTATAACTGATATTATTTTCTTTCCATCATCATTTTTCCTCACAAAATCCTTTGTTATGATCTCTTGCATTGAATTTTGGTGAAAAAAAGTGCCTATTTTGACATATTTTCACTATAAATTGACTTGGCATTACCTTAGATTTGCATCAAGAGTGTGTTGATTGTGATTTTATCACTGTTTTGGACTGATATTAGACATATAACTTTATTTCCTTGATTAAAATCCTTATAACACCCTTTGTTTCACCTATTGGCATTGAAAAATGTACAAAAATCAAGCATTTGAGGCTATTATGGACATATCATCTTGTACTTTCCTTTTGCATACCTTTGGAAAGATTTTAAAATATGATATTTCACTGATTTTTTTTTTTTTAAAGATAATGCGCCTGGTAAACTTTTTAACGTGACCGGCGACGCTGGTGTGACACACCCTCCGCCTCCACGCAAATGCTTTTGCCCAGAGCAATGAACTGGTGAGGCCACAATTGGGGGACCTCATCCCCTAGGAAGAACACTTCAAACCCGCGAGCTCATTGGCCCAGCAAAGGCGTAAAGCCTTGTGAGCTCGTTAGCCCAGCAGGGGTTTGAACTCTGGTGGCCGCCACTACATCCTGAGCGACTTAACCACCGAACCATGCCATCATCGGCAATATTTCACTAATTTGAAAACATATATCATGGCTACTTATTTAGAAGAGTTGTTTGCATACATCATAGACATTGATCATTTCTCCAAATTCACTGATAAACATCCTCAATTTTTGGAACAAATAGCACACATTCATGATGTTGATCTCTCCATGTGCTCTACATATGAAATCCTTCATCATATATCTGATTTTGATGGCTTCACAAACTTCATGGTCATATTCCCTTGTATATTGGATGATCTCACTAAATTCATGATCAATAATATATATACTAGTGATGACCTTAAGATGTTAGATGAAGCCTTAGATGAATTTATGGAACATTCCACTATGGCACCTATTGACAAAGCATGTGATGATCCGTCTCCTAAGGTTGTTCCTCCTCATTAGGACACTTTGATCCAAGAGGATGATTTCATTAACATATCTACTAACATCATACCACCAAGTCTTCATTCTAATGGTCACTCTTAGCAAATGAAGAGCCATCACCACTTTGCGATTCCAATGCTCTCCCTGGCCAAGAGGATGTAGGAGTACAATCAACACTAAGAGGGGGGGTGAATCAGTGTTGTGTACATTTTAACCTTTTGCAAACTTTAGCTTACGAGACAAAAGAGGAAGACATTGTTAAACACATATACTTAAGACTACTGATAAAAGAGGATATAAACAACACCTCATGAGTAAATCATACACACATAGAGAGAAGATCAATATGAATCATGACACAAGATTTGCATGAGTGGAAAACCCTACAGGGGTAGAAAAACCACTCCAAAACTGCCTCACTGGCTTAAGCAAAAACCTCACTGGTTACAATGTTTAGAAGCACCAACTTCAAGGAGTAACAACCCCTAATTCATACTCAAATTAAAATCAAGAATTCAGAGGGTTTCTTTGTTTCAATACAAATCACTTCTTCTTTTACATATGTCTGTCATATCATCATACTTCTCATTAACTAAAATTAATCTGCATACTAGACTCAATGTCTTTGTTCAATCAATTCATAATTCATTCCCCTGATTATCTCTGCATACCAATTCACCTGATGCAATCAATTGCATAGTGTCTTTTTGATGATCTTGTCAATCTCTATATCTGATTCAGTTTATCTCTGCACAATTAATTTCACATTATCTTCATGCTTGATTTGATACAATCTATGTCATTCAAGTTGTTTTCAATTTTTCATATAAATTCACATCCATTTCAACTGTATTATCAACTTATTTCATCATTGATCTGCACACACACACTTATCAAAAGCACTTGTAATATCATTAAATATCATATGACCTTTCACATTCAACTTTTCTCTACTTTTTCAATTTCACTTTGATTACTTCTTTTCAAAAATATGTTCCGCCTGTTCAATTTCAACTTCTGCAAATCTTCATTTTTATTAAATTGAATGTCTTCAACAACAATATTTTTAATCTTCCCTTGTAGAGGAAAATAAAATCTCTTTGATCATCTTCAAAAAGTCTCTTCATATACCTTTGAAGAAAATTCATTTCAATTCCCATCATAAGATATTCTTCAACCTACAAGAATATAAAAAACATATGCAAATATATTTTCTTCTCTGCATCATTGTTATCCTGCAAGATCACCTATGATCATTCTCTTTGAAATTCTTCTCTCTGCAATTTTCTCTTTAAAAAAAAGCTCAAAAAAATACTTCAACCAATGCCCTTTTCACAAAAAAATCCTCTGCTCTCAAAATAAATCTTCAATAAAAAATATTCTCACTTCATCTTCTTCAAAAATATTTAATTTGTGAAACTCATCTTCAATCATTTCATCTCAAAAAAACTCTATTCAATCTGCCCCCTAAAATTTTTTTTAATACATCTCTTAAACTTTCCAATAGCAAGGTTTTCAAAAAGCAATTTGTGTTTATTTATAGGCCTCCTTCATAATAGTCTTTCATGCCAAAAGAATAGAAATAAAACTCTATAAAATATCCAAAAGGATCTGCCTTTTACAAAATACAAAAATTCCTCTTTGCAAACTCCACTCTATGTGTTGTCATAGAGAGATGACATCCAAGTGGCCGTCAATTTATGAGTCAATAGAAAAAGTTTCTAAATTTAAAAGAAACCATTGATTAGCTTATTCATGCCCACCCCACATTTTAATGTGACCGTTGATCATAAACTTGGTGCCCAACACTTATTATGGAAGACCGAAGCATTCGTTGATGGGAGAGAAAGGACCGGTCAATATTATGACCGAGAGACCCTTAAGCGTGTCACTTAAGTGATCTTGACTAAACATAGCAGGTCAACTCAACATTATAACATAAAGTGCATGGTATGTGTGATAGGCTATTAAGAGTTTAATATGTGATGACAAAGGTAAGCTTAGCTTAGCCTAGAGTTTAATATGTCTCTAAAAATGCCATTAGAGATAGCTACAAACCATACTATAGAGATCTTAGACAAAATGTAAAATAATAAGGCATGAATATGACCTATAACATAGGCTTATAAAAACATTATAGTGGCATTTAGGTCTAAAGATATATACAATATTTAAACTAAAATGGTTTAAGGACATGTAAACAAAAAAACATAGGATATAGAATATGATAACATATATAGCATGACTCTATGACACAAGAATATCCAAGACAGAAAGATACAAGGACATGTAGGATGTGATGACACAAGTAGGACATGAAGGGAATGAAGGACATTTACAACTATAAGAGTCAATAGAAAAAGTTTCTAAATTTAAAAGAAGCCATTGATTAGCATATTCGCGCCCACCCCACATTTGAATGTGACCATTGATAATAAAATTGGCACCCAACACTTATTATGGAAGACCAAAGCATTCAATGATTGGAGAGAGAGTACCAGTCAATATTATGACCGAGAGAACCTTAAGCAGGTCACTTAAGTGATCTTGACTGAACATAGCAGGTCAACTCAACATTATAACATAAAGTGCACGATATGTATGACAGGCTATTAAGAGTTTAATATGTGATTACAAAGGTAATCTTAGCTTAGCCTAGAGTTTAATATGTCTCTAAAAACACCATTAGAGACAGCTACAAACCATACTATATAGATCTCAGAGAACATGTAAAATGATAAGGTATGAGTATGACCTATAACATAGGCTTATGAAAACATTATAGTGGCATTTAGGTCTAAAGATTTATACAATATTTAAACCAAAATGGTTTAAGGACATGTAAATCAGAAACATAGGATATAGAATATAATAACATATATAACATGACTCTATGACATAAGAATATCCAAGAGAAAAAGATACAAGGACATTTAGGATGTGATGACACAAGTAGGACATGAAGGGCATGAAGGACATTTACAACTATAGACCTCTGCATATGTCACAACTATAACGAAGATCAATTGAAGCCCATGCCACTATAAATTGAGATCATACCACATGTAATGTAGATCAAATGCATAACACCACTAGCTTTAAGATAACCTTGAATCTCCACATAGATATAATCAATGATCAATGAAGCTTCTAAGCAATAAGACATCCTTCTTCTCATCACTGTACGATCCTAATAATCTGATAATGATGTGATCCTAACAGCACAACCTTTGACATTATCCTCAAATCATCTTTATGTGAAGCTTTATGTGAGCATCAACAAATGATGTGATCAAGCTAATGAAATGAAATCCATGCCATAAACACCAAACATCAAGACTATGAGTATGAGAATACATCCTGCTATACATCCTTCCATACATACTTCCATATCTACATCATCATAGTTCAACACCTTTTTGACATCAATGACAATCCATCACCATCAATCTCCCCCTTAGTCATTGATGGAAAAAATCCATAAATCATTCTTTCTTTCTCCCCCTTTTTGACATCTAATGACAAAGCATAGATTAACTCCCCCAGAGAACAACTCCACTGAAAGATGTTATAGCATTCAATCATAACAATTCTAATCAGATTGCATTATGAGTACCTTGAAGACATAAACTCCTGTTAACCCTTGAACAAGAATGATTTATGCTGATAACAATCCTAAAACCAACAAAAGACAAACATTGTTGAACATTATCATATGCTATTGCCGATTCAAGACATACCTTTAACTTCCTCTAATGAAATACAAGATATCACCATCAATGTCATAGCTTGAAGAACTCTGTCTAAAACATATTAGTGAGGAAGATCATCAATGAAACATGTGAAACTCCTTAATATCTCTAGTTTATCATCTTCTTTTGACACTATCTCCAAATCACTTGAAAGCTTCAATATTTATGCAAGACATATGCCATAAAACATAACTCAACAAAGCAATAGATATGATCATCAAATTGACTCCTTTGGTATGAACTTGAATTTCATGCAAAGACTACACTTTTCACCAATAAAAATCATGATGATATGAATATCACACAAGAGATGTCCTTGCATAGGCTTCCAACATGAATTATCATCCTGTAACCAATCTATACTTGCACACCCTTTTTGTCATGAAAAAGAATGAAGACCATTCTCAAAAGAATGAAGACTACCTAAAATGAAGGCTATCTTGAAGAAGATCATCCTGCACATGAAACTTTTACAACTCCATGTCAAATCTGATATAAACATAACCACTATCAATACCTTTGCAAAAATAAATGAATTATGATCAATGAAGCTTCCTTTGCAACTTCCTTAGCACACATAACCAAACATCTAAAGATAACTTCTTGAATATACCCAAGATCTAGTATTCAGTTCAGCCCATCAAAACTATACATCAACAAACTAATCAAGTACTTCTGATAACACCCTTTTGTAAAAACCAAATGTAGAGACAAGAATAATGAATTGACTTCTTCCATTTGTAAACACCTTGAGAACAATTTAATTGATTTTGAACTTCACAATCTCACTTTCAAGAACAGTCAACTTTAGAAGAATGATATGAAGAGAATATAGGATCATTCATAAACCAAGTCATCAAACTTTGACCATCCTTTCATTA
The DNA here is from genome assembly GCA_027924645.1 of Cunninghamia lanceolata. NCBI lineage: Eukaryota > Viridiplantae > Streptophyta > Pinopsida > Cupressales > Cupressaceae > Cunninghamia > Cunninghamia lanceolata. The sequence goes on from BSBN01000413.1 coordinate 2,283,536, forward strand.
TCTTGAAAGCATACTAAACCAAATATCACCTGTATCACTGTCATACACTAAAAATCAACTTAGTTGGCAATACCACCATAAATTTCATTTCTTAAGATTGACAAGAATCAACATGACAAGATCACTATTTAAATGATCTCCTTCCTAAAAACTCTTGGGGATAATTAATTGAACATGAACAACTCCCCCTAACTTCATGCCATAAATTATTCAACTGATGATGTAACTTGTGCAAGATGCACAAGTTTAGGATTTATCTTCTCATGACTTTGTTTCTACTTCCACACTTTCACATGTTCTTTCTTTCTCCAAACCTTTATACCTTCTTTTCTTTTCAAATTTTTTAAATCAGGTGAGGCTTTCCTACAACTGTGTGCTTTATGACTAAGAGAGTTGCAATTATAACAAATTATGTTGTAATCATACCTTTTTGACTGATAATACCTTTTTGACATCCCTTGAGAAATTATGTTATGCTTCCATGGAGAATCATAAATTCTATTCATTTTACAGTTTCTTTGAATGTGATCAGCATTATTGCACTTGTAACAAACAATATTAGTATTCCTTCTACAAACAACTACTCTATGTCCCAAATGATTACATATATAATAGTAACCATTAAAAGAATAATTATACCTGTACATGTATGCTTGCCTTACAGAAACATTTCTTCTGAAATTTCTTCTCCTTTGATTATGCATTCCATCTTTGATATTTATTTCAGCTTCTGACTTCTTTTTGTCTTCATGAGCACTAGCATGAAGATCAATTTTCTTTCTAGGAGTTTGTCTCTCTTTTGAACACTCTCCTTCTAATCCTAAACTAGTAGTTTCATTATGATGCTTATGTTTGCCCAATGACTTATGTAACTTGTATGTACTTTCCTCATATTCCTGATACTCCTTAGACAAAACTTTGAGACTATCATAATCTTTTCTGAGTTTGATAATTTCACCCTCTAGTTTTAGATTCTCAATCCTTCTAACTTCAAGATCAGATATTGAAACATCAGCTATCCTCTTAGCTTCGTAAAATTCAGTCTTTAATCTAACAATTAATTTGTTTGAATCATTAATTTATGTCCTTAAACTCATAATCTAACATCTAGCCTCTTCAAGATCTGAAGATACACTTTCAAGGATTGAAAGTGCTTTGTCTTTAGATTCTCTTTCTTGTTGCAGCTGCAATTTTAGTTTCTGATTTTCTCTCTTATATTTCTTGAGTTTAGTTAGAGCATATATGAGATCTCCTTCCATATCAATCTCCCAATCTTGTTCATCATATTCCTGATCATCATCACTTATGATGTTAGCTTCTTCTGAATTTGATTGGGTTTTAACTTCTTCATGTGATTGTCTTCTTTCATGGTCACTTTCATTAGAGACGAAATTGTCATCTTCTTTATCACTACCTTGATAAATTCTTATCAATTCTTTCTAGACATCCTGAGATGTTTGAAAATGTATAACTTGACAAGAAACATCATTAGATAGAGCAGACAATATGACCTTCTTTGCAATATAATTATATTTAATAGCTTCTTTGTTATTTGCAGTAATACAATACCCATTCTCAGCTAACATTAAAACATCATATCCTAAAGAGGATAAATACATTTGCATTCTAACATACCAAACTAAAAAATCTAAAACATCAAACTGAGGAACTCCTGAAACTTTTTTTTCTAATACAATATCAGATTCAAATTGTGGAACATTTATATCAATAGGTTCTATTTCAACCTTTATATTTCATAAAGATGAAGAGTTTTGACTAGTCTGAGACTTGACAGTTTTCTTGCTCTTATTTCTTCTGCACTTACCCATTGAACTCCACACACAGGACCTACCCAAGCTGATTAAGCTTCAAAATGGAACCTAGGATCTGATACCAATTGAAGGAGTATAATCAACACTGGGAGGGGGGATGAATCAGTGTTGTGTAAATTTTAACCTTTTGCAAACTTTATCTTACAAGACAAAAGAGGAAGACATTGTTAAACACATATACTTAAAGACTACTGATAAAAGAGGATATAAACAACACCTCATGAGTAAATCATACAAAGACATAGATAAGATCAATATGAATAATGACACAAGATTTATGTAGTGCCCCTCCATATTCACTTTGGTTGTGCAGGTAGTCTAGCTAAGAAACCGAAGATGAGTACCTAGTTTGATACCCTGCCAGTACTATTGGTATGGCTGTAATAAGTGGTCAGGTATTTTTTGATATTTCGATTATTTAAAGTTGCAATTGTTTGATTAATGTTTCGATTAATTATGACATTTATTGGTTTTGGTATCATACTTTTCCTTACTATTAGTGGAACCTCGGGATTAGGGATCCTAAATCTATAAATGATAGAAATATGAGTGAGTTATCCATAATGAAATCTCAAACTATGAAAGTTTCAGATCTTTGTGTAACATCTTCTCACCATCTATATATGGTTTTAAAGTGATAGAGACTTATCTTAAATGTATTTATTTTCATTGTTTTGTATGCAACAATGAGTATATTATCAGATATCATGAAATGGATAGATTATTAAGTATTTGAAGAAATATATATATATTTATATTGTATCACTTCTTAGGACAATTGCTACAGTTAAATTTGAATTCCATACGTTTCTTTATTGCTTGGTAATAATTGTATATGCGTTACATTTTGTTATAAATATATATAGAGATGTATCAAAGAAGTTACTGGAAAAATTGCCTTTATCTCTAGGATTTAGAAGCCGTTACACTCTTCTTTAAATGACAGCCTTAGTCAGGAACGTGGATTCTCCTCCCCAAAATAGAAAACATATCTTAAATGTTCCTGCTCAATTTCTTTTAAAGGAGCCGCCCATAATCTTGAGGGGCGTCAGAATTAGTAAATCTTCATTGGTGTATGTTGACCGGGGATATATTGTCACAGAGTTCGTATCTACCTTTTTTTTTTAAAAAAAATGATATGATTGGTCTGGGCCTTTCTGGACTGGGGGGATTTTATTTTATGCAAGGTGTGCGGGTGGGTGGGGGAGCCGCGAGAGAAAGAGTGGACACCATGCTACTGCTGCTTCAATGGCGTTTAATCAAAGAAGAGAGAATTGGAGGACTAAGGGAGGAGAGCGAGGGCACTTTCAATTTCGCCACAGAGCAGTAGATGGGTAAGCTTAAGCTCTCAATTTGTAAATAAGCCATGGTGAACAATATGAGCAAAAAGAGAAAGGTATGCTTTTATTGTTACTCTCACCGCATAATATTTTGAATTTGCCTAACTATGGCTGCATAGATATCATCTAATAAGACATTGAATCATGGCTCCATATGATATCGGGTATCTCATCCGCGTGTAGGTTCTAGTGCTTTGGAATAGTTTTCCCTTCTTATGAACTTTATGAAACCGAGCTCAGATCTATTGCCATTCATTTAAGAATTATTTCTGGTTATGAGTCATAGTCGTTTTCCCCTCTTTATTGGGTTTCTGTGTATGATAAAACAACTCAACCTCGTATTAAGGAACCGGTTTTGTTTAATTGATCCTGCTGTGGTATTAAATTAAATCTTCAAGGTAGGACTTAGATATATTCAGAATTAAATCTTTTCTTGATATACAATGCTTTTACCAAGAGAATATTGGAATGGTATTTACGCCTTATGAATGGGCATCATGTTTTAAATAGAGGTTGAGATTGTGCTGCATTTTATCATCAACGACTATGTTACATCAATGACAATATGAATGTGTTTTTCGGCCATCAATCTGCATGTTATTCTAGTTTGGAAAAGTATCTGAAATTAGTTTTATACCTTCTATTTACAAACTCACCACTTTCCGATTACACCACAAATCCTTGGAATTCTCTCACTCTCTCTCTCTCATCTTAATTTCTTTATTGCTTTAGAGGAGAATGTTTTCTTATGATCTTTTGGAAATGAGAAATCAGTTTTCTTGCTCACGTCCATGAAGATTAATTTGATCTATTATCTTCTCCTCAGCGAGTAGTAGAATTGGAACCAACACAGTTTTGGACTGTGCTATATATAGAATTAAATAAATAATAGGCTGTCAGAAAAGAATACTGTGATTAGAAAAATAATTAAATGAATGTATTGTAGTTTTTAAATAGTAAATGTTGATATGTTATCTAATTAGTAAACTAAACTATTTTCTTTCTAAATTTGGAATACTAAACTTCTAGTGTTAGACATTTTGGCTATTATCATTTGAGATGTTAGTACAAGAAATGATATTGAATTACTATTAAATTATTATTAATATAATTGTTATCATGAATGATTATCTTCTCCTATTACAATAGTGACTGATATCATTTGGAATAGGACTTGATCATGATATAATTATTCTACTTTTATATATCAACTGCTGTTCTGAGTAAAATAGAGAGCTAAATTGCAGAAAAAACTGCTCACACGTGCTATGGAATCATCCTAAATGCTTTGTGGGTTTTATTCCTTGTTATTCCACCTTTCTAGAACATATTAAACTTTTAATTTTGGCCAAGGGAATTGTAAGTTATGATTTTTTTTAGATGCTGCCCTGTCTGCTGCAATCAGCAGAGTAACAGTCATCAATTGAAATAGAAGATGCAAGTTTATAAATTAAATGATTGATATTTATTTATTGAAATTGTTTAATCCATCTTGTAGAATGTTAAGCTATCATAATAAGATAAACGAGCATTTTACATTATGGATATTAAATGTCATTGATTTGCATTCATAAGTATATTGTTTGATTGAATTTTATTTTACTTGAATGATTGCCATTGCCGGCACAATTGGAAATTGCATTGAATAGGTAAATACTTTCATTATCTAATGTTAACCTTATATACATTTACATAATTTAGTTTTGGACAACAATAGCTATGCTAGGAAAACTTATTATTCAATCTTTTAGGAATGAAATTGTCTATTTTTTATACTGATTGAGATTATGGATTATATTTCTTGTTTTACATTTTGATTAACGATTTAGTCATGTTTTGTACTTTCCTATGCTTTAATTTATAGTCATATGATAAAGTGTTGGAGTAAACATTGTGGTCAACCAAGATAATCAACTTAAGTTTGTAATTACCTTATATCATGTAATTATTACTAATGGTTTTATCTTGTATAAATTATGCATGATGTTGCAAGTTGAAGTCAAAATAGTGTTAATTGATGAATATGTTAGAAGGTATCTTCTTACTTATTAAGGAAGATAGTGGATTGGTAGATTTAATGATTGAGATTGATGACTTTACTTCTATCTTAGAGTGGATGGTAATAGTTATTTTGGTGGGGTATTCTCATCCGAGGAAATCTCATTTTCTTATATCTATGCTAATAGATGTTAAATGTAGATAGTAAATATTAATTTTGCTTTTATTAGATCTTGTAGATTTTGGAAGGATATGATACTTATCTATTAAACATTAGATTTCATGAATATTCCTTAAGTCATCTTTCTCAAGGCTCTTAAATAAGAATATTTTCCTTTAGTAAATGCTTATGCATTATTAAAAGTAGAAATATTCCTTAAAATAGAATTTAGTTATATTTAGTTAATTTTACCATTGTTTTCAGTAGAGAAGAAAATTAGAGTAACATCAATAGTGTAATATTTCTTTAAGTAAACATTTATAGTGCTTTCTTGATATACTATTAAGGTATTCATAAGATGTAAATGATTTACCCTCTATATGTTTGATATCATGATATTTGTTTTTCATTGTTCAAGATGAAAGAAGGTGTTAGGAAGAGAATTGTACGGTGAGTGCTTATAATGTCTTACTCATTGGATCTATGAAGGAATGAGTTGGAAAGACTATTTTGTCTGATTAATATACTAGAAGATTATGTTCAGGCCATATTAGTCAACTATGTACAAATTATAAGGAAAAATAACAATGTATTTATTGTAATGGTTGCATTGATCTCCTCGTACCAGTATGCATTGGCTATGAATACACATTATTTGATGTTGTATAGGTTGTGTATGCTACTTCCCTTATGAGAATTTGAGATTATAAATTTTTAATGTGAGTGTTAACCCAAGTATAAATTGTATGGTACCATCTTGTGGTTGTATGTTCAAGTCCTCGAACTACGATGTCTCTGCGCCATGTGCACGTAGGCAAGGCCAATATGAGCCCCCAAGACATTAGGTCAGCCCCTTAGGGCCTTAGGCTAGTCATTTCATACAATTGATATTTGTAACGGACTAATGTTTCAAGTAGATGTGCAGATAAGATCTATAGCCATGCAGGATTCTGGAGCTAAGGAGGTACTTTTCCACTTGGCGAACTGGTGACTATCCGGCAGTATTGGTAAAAGCGTAAAATGCGTATGAACTTATTGTAACATTGTATCTTACATTTCATTTTGATGAACGTTGGTTTACTAAGATAAATTATGTAAATTGATATCCTTTCATCCGGTTGAGTTCATTATTGTGCGGATGCATGTCTTTATTTGGTGCATTAGATTTAGAACAACCATGGCTGTTAGTTAGATCATGTAGTAATCTGTAACATAGTCATGTAATTAAATATAATTTATATGAGTTTTGTGCATGGATAAACATTGTTTAATTTCAATAATGCAGTCATGTTATCCCTAGAGATGTTAGTTAACTTGTATCAGATTATGTTATATCTTGTTACTATAAAAAAATTTTTTTTTTACCTTTTTACTATTTAGTTGGGTTGGCTTGTCTCTAGGGTTGCATGGCGGGGCATTACATTTGGTATCAGAGCCAAGTTTCAGCACTGGGATCTCTGGTTAATGTGGTCGTCCACACAATTCTTCTTGTGCATGAGATAGGAACCCTTGTGTTGGATACTATACTTTAATCTAAGCACCTAGCTTGATGTATTGGATAGATGATCATGTTATTGACTTTCAACATCATGTGAAATATAGAAAAAGTAGAGTGAAAGAAAACTGGAAAAGGGAAGTGGATAGTAAGTAATGTTATGATTTTGCAAAGGGAATCACATTGGGTATGGAAATACATGTACTTATGGTAGTAATGAAAATTGTGTATGAGAATATAATCTTCCCCTGTAAAAGTGAGAAACCAGTAACTGTGCATTGGTTGAGTGTTGTGAATACCCCGTACTTGCTTTGTGTACCCTTGAGATGGTGATACTGAGTATGCATCCATGGGGAAAATGTGTATTTTAGGTGTGGGATCAACCATACCATTATGTGTGTTTGCATGTTTGTTACCCGATTGAGGGCCAACCCTTGTGTGGTTGAAAATATATATATAAAAGAGAAGCCAAAAGTTAGATTCATAGATTCTCTTCTTTTGGTTCTCTAGTCCCTCAGTCTGTAAAGAGGTAGTAGCAGCCACAAAGTTCCTTGGGCGGAGTGTGCAGTGTACGCTTATGACGGCGCAGAGTGGTCTCTCGCTCAACCGATCCTGAGGAAACGTACTCACTACTTCCCCTTATGATGGATCAGGGTACTTGATTCATATGTGTTAGCCTAATCCCCATAGTTTCTGAGCATCTGGATGGTATTTCTTGGAGGATCATTTACCTTGTCTTTATGAAAGGTATGTTATGCCACATGAGTTGCCAGTTGGGGGCCGGGGTCTAGGACCTGCATGGACAACCCAACTAGAACTATGTGATGACATGAGTCATCACTTGGGGGCCAGGGTCTAGGACCTGCATGGATAACCCAATTGAGACCATGTGCCCCATGTATATTTTGAGGTCTAGCATATGGAGGGAGATTTATTACCCATGCTAAGACATATTCCGTATCTGCACATGTTCCGACATGATGCAAAAGGTACGATGCCACACCCCACCGATGTTCTGACACAGTGCTAGTGATGATGCCGTGTTGCTGATGGTAGCGAGCTGGGCTCGAGGACATGATGCCACGTGCTTAGACACGTGAAGGTGCACTATGATATTGTGTTATAGCCTACTTGTGTGATGAGCGTAATGGGGCCTTCCACACTTGTAGAGGGATACTCATGTTTGCTTTTGACAGTGTTGGGTCGGTTAGCATATGGGTAGGTCCTAGCCATGTATGCCTCTGGCTACGGCGAGTACCTGCGTGTGCCTTTTCCACGAGGTGTCGCTATGCGGGGTGTGTTCTGCGCGTGCTTACTTCCGCGGAGCCATAGACACACTGCCATGTGGCATACGGCCAGTACGTGCCTTCTCCGGCTAGCGTATGACCATGCCGCACTGAGATGCGATGCGGGATGTGGATGAGGTGCACATTCCATGCGGGCAGCCAAGGAGTGTGTGCGCCACTTGGTTAGTCCATGCCGTGTGATGACGTGATGTAGGGTGTAGCTGAGGAGTACACTGTAAGCCATGTGGATGGCATGCTCATTCCGCACCACATGAGGGCTACTGTTATGGCCTGACGTTGTTCCCTCCTTCCTCATTTGGTGGCTACTATCTAGTCACATAGTGTTGTACAGTGTAAGTTCAAAGATTGTGGACTTTCTCTATGGTTATTGATGATTTTCTACTGATTGTGAAGGCCGACACTTTTCTTATAATTGATTATGATGGTTTAGCCACACCTTGTGATCTTATTTGCCTGTAGCCCTCGTGGTTACATTTGATTTAGTGTTGAAAATTGCGCGCATTTCTTATTTTATTCTTGAAATTAAATTTTTATCTTTCCTTATGACTTTGGTGGCTAAACTAGTTATACTTATTGTTTTCGATGTCGTCCATGTGTTGTATTGTGATTCCTCTCCAAGGACGTATGAGGCAGACTTGGTGAGTGTATACGAGGAAGTAGATGTAGGGAACCTTGAGGATGGGGGTATGCAAGGCTGTTATACAGCTAAGACCCACTACCCACCTATGTGTGATGACCATCTCTTGGAGGCTAATAACCTTATACAACAAGAGAGAGGTCATTGTGGCTTATTTGGATGGTCTCACCCTGTGAGTGTGGCCTAGCACCAACAAGTCACTAAGTGTGAGGTATGGATTACGTGAGATGGTTTTGGCTCTTGGCTCATGGATTATGTATCATGGATTAGTATGCGATTTCTGGTATCCAGATGGACCTTTGTATAACCTTGTGATGTAATTCCCGGTGATGTGAATTGGTGTGTATGTGAAGAATCTATGTTAAATCATGAATATAGTACTTATGAAATGATAAGTTGTGTCTCCATGCTTCAAAAAGGTGAAAAATCGTGATCTTTTGTTGAATATGTTATGAGATTTAGTGTTGTAAGATAATTAAAGTAAAATGTCTTGTTGGATATTTAGTGGAAAATATGTGTTTTATATGTATAAATATGTTGATATTTTGTGAAAATATAGCATTCTGACCTATTGATTTCTTAACAACAAAGCGGAAGAGGAATTGTAACGGAAGTGCATTGGAAATGGAATACTTTATATGTTTAGGATAAAAGGATTTCTACTGATTACGATTAAAAGGATATAATGTTTTCTTGACCCAAAGAAACTGATGGGTGGCAATGCTATCAAGTAAGGATTTTCAGTGGTTTATGTACTATAGAATCATTTTTGAAATGCAAGTTTGATTGTATTACTATTGTGCTGTCGAAAACTAGAAGTGTAGACTATGGTTGAAATGAATTATATAAGTTTATAGTTTATAAATCCTTTCCATAGGCAACTAGTGTATATTATTGTTATGAAATAAATTAGTTTTGATGTTGTTACTAACATATAATGTTCCTATCCTAGTTTGCAACTTCCTGGAGTAAGTCGAGTTTTAGGGGGGAAGTATGTAGTGCCCCTCCATATTCACTTTGGTTGTGCAGGTAGTCTGGCTAAGAAACCGAAGATGAGTACCCAGTTTGATACCCTGCCAGTACTATTGGTATGGCCGTAATAAGTGGTCAGGTATTTTTTGATATTTGGATTATTTAAAGTTGTAATTGTTTGATTAATGTTTCGATTAATTATGACATTTATTGGTTTTGGTATCATACTTTCCCTTACTATTAGTGGAACCTCGGGATTAGGGATCCTAAATCTATAAATGATAGAAATATGAGTGAGTTATCCATAATGAAATCTCAAACTATGAAAGTTTCAGATCTTTGTGTAACATCTTCTCACCATCTATATATGGTTTTAAAGTGATAGAGACTTATCTTAAATGTATTTATTTTCATTGTTTTGTATGCAACAATGAGTATATTATCAGATATCATGAAATGGATAGATTATTAAGTATTTGAAGAAATATATATATATTTATATTGTATCACTTCTTAGGACAATTGCTACAGTTAAATTTGAATTCCATACGTTTCTTAATTGCTTGGTAATAATTGTATATGCGTTACATTTTGTTATAAATATATATAGAGAGATGTATCAAAGAAGTTACTGGAAAAATTGCCTTTATCTCTAGGATTTAGAAGCCGTTACACTCTTCTTTAAATGACAGCCTTAGTTAGGAACGTGGATTCTCCTCCCCAAAATAGAAAACATATCTTAAATGTTCCTGCTCGGTTTCTTTTAAAGGAGCCGCCCATAATCTTGAGGGGCGTCAGAATTAGTAAATCTTCATTGGTGTATGTTGACCGGGGATATATTGTCACAGAGTTCGTATCTACCTTTTTAAAAAAAAAATTATATGATTGGTCTGGGCCTTTCTGGACTGGGGGGATTTTATTTTATGAAATGTGTGCGGGTGGGTGGGGGAGCCGCGAGAGAAAGAGTGGACACCATGCTACTGCTGCTTCAATGGCGTTTAATCAAAGAAGAGAGAATTGGAGGACTAAGGAAGGAGAGCGAGGGCACTTTCAATTTCGTCACAGAGTAGTAGATGGGTAAGCTTAAGCTCTCAATTTGTAACTAAGCCATGGTGAAAAAGATGAGCAAAAAGAGAAAGGTATGCTTTTATTGTTACTCTCACTGCACAATATTTTGAATTTGCTTAACTATGGCTGCATAGATATCATCTAATAAGACATTGAATCATGGCTCCATATGATATCGGGTATCTCATCCGCGTGTAGGTTCTAGTGCTTTGGAATAGTTTTCCCTTCTTATGAACTTTATGAAACCGAGCTCAGATCTATTGCCATTCATTTAAGAATTATTTCTGGTTATGAGTCATAGTCGTTTTCCCCTCTTTATTGGGTTTCTATGTATGATAAAACAACTCAACCTCGTATTAAGGAACCGGTTATGTTTAATTGATCCTGCTGTGGTATTTACAATGCTTTTGCCAAGAGAATATTGGAATGGTATTTACACCTTATGAATGGGCATCATGTTTTAAATAGAGGTTGAGATTGTGCTGCATTTTATCATCAACGACTATGTTACTTCAATGACAATATGAATGTGTTTTTCAGTCATCAATCTGCATGTTATTCTAGTTTGGAAAAGTATCTGAAATTAGTTTTATACCTTCTATTTACAAACTCACCACTTTCCGATTACACCACAAATCCTTGGAATTCTCTCACTCTCTCTCTCTCATCTTAATTTCTTTATTGCTTTAGAGGAGAATGTTTTCTTATGATCTTTTGGAAATGAGAAATCATTTTTCTTGCTCACGTCCATGAAGATTAATTTGATCTATTATCTTCTCCTCAGCGAGTAGTAGAATTGGAACCAACACAGTTTTGGTCTGTGCTATATATAGAATTAAATAAATAATAGGCTGTCAGAAAAGAATACTGTGATTAGAAAAATAATTAAATGAATGTATTGTAGTTTTTAAATAGTAAATGTTGATGTGTTATCTAATTAGTAAACTAAACTATTTTCTTTCTAAATTTGGAATACTAAACTTCTAGTGTTAGACATTTTGGCTATTATCATCTGAGATGTTAGTACAAGAAATGATATTGAATTACTATTAAATTATTATTAATATAATTGTTATCATGAATGATTATCTTCTCCTATTACAATAGTGACTGATATCATTTGGAATAGGACTTGATCATGATATAATTATTCTACTTTTATATATCAACTGTTGTTCTAAGTAAAATAGAGAGCTAAATTGCAGAAAAAACTGCTCACACATGCTATGGAATCATCTTAAATGCTTTGTGGGTTTTATTCCTTGTTATTCCGCCTTTCTAGAACATATTAAACTTTTAATTTTGGCCAAGGGAATTGTAAGTTATGATTTTTTTTAGATGCTGCCCTGTCTGCTGCAATCAGCAGAGTAACAGTCATGAATTGAAATTTAAGATGCAAGTTTATAAATTAAATGATTGATATTTATTTATTGAAATTGTTTAATCCATCTTGTAGAATGTTAAGCTATCATAATAAGATAAACGAGCATTTTACATTATGGATATTAAATGTCATTGATTTGCATTCATAAGTATATTGTTTGATTGAATTTTATTTTACTTGAATGATTACCATTGCCGGCACAATTGGAAATTGCATTGAATAGGTAAATACTTTCATTATCTAATGTTAACCTTATATACATTTGCATAATTTAGTTTTGGACAACAATAGCTATGCTAGGAAAACTTATTATTCAATCTTTTAGGAATGAAATTGTCTATTTTTTATACTGATTGAGATTATGGATTATATTTCTTGTTTTACATTTTGATTAACGATTTAGTCATGTTTTGTACTTTCCTATGCTTTAATTTATAGTAATATGATAAAGTGTTGGAGTAAACATTGTGGTCAACCAAGATAATCAACTTAAGTTTGTAATTACCTTATATCATGTAATTATTACTAATGGTTTTATATTGTATAAATGATGCATGATGTTGCAAGTTGAAGTCAAAATAGTGTTAATTGATGAATATGTTAGAAGGTATCTTCTTACTTATTAAGGAAGATAGTGGATTGGTAGATTTAATGATTGAGATTGATGACTTTACTTCTATCTTAGAGTGGATGGTAATAGTTATTTTGGTGGGGTATTCTCATCCGAGGAAATCTCATTTTCTTATTTCTATGCTAATAGATGTTAAATGTAGATAGTAAATATTAATTTTGCTTTTATTAGATCTTGTAGATTTTGGAAGGATATGATACTTATCTATTAAACATTAGATTTCATGAATATTCCTTAAGTCATCTTTCTCAAGGCTCTTAAATAAGAATATTTTCCTTTAGTAAATGTTTATGCATTATTAAAAGTAGAAATATTCCTTAAAATAGAATTTAGTTATATTTAGTTAATTTTACCATTGTTTTCAGCAGAGAAGAAAATTAGAGTAACATCAATAGTGTAATATTTCTTTAAGTAAACATTTATAGTGCTTTCTTGATATACTATTAAGGTATTCATAAGATGTAAATGATTTACCCTCTATATGTTTGATATCATGATATTTGTTTTTCATTGTTCAAGATGAAAGAAGGTGTTAGGAAGAGAATTGTACGGTGAGTGCTTATAATGTCTTACTCATTGGATCTATGAAGGAATGAGTTGGAAAGACTATTTTGTCTGATTAATATACTAGAAGATTATGTTCAGGCCATATTAGTCAACTATGTACAAATTATAAGGAAAAATAACAATGTATTTATTGTAATGGATGCATTGATCTCCTCGTACCAGTATGCATTGGCTATGAATACACATTATTTGATGTTGTATAGGTTGTGTATGCTACTTCCCTTATGAGAATTTGAGATTATAAATTTTTAATGTGAGTGTTAACCCAAGTATAAATTGTATGGTACCATCTTGTGGTTGTATGTTCAAGTCCTCGAACTACGATGTCTCTGCGCCATGTGCACGTAGGCAAGGCCAATATGAGCCCCCGAGACATTAGGTCGGCCCCTTAGGGCCTTAGGCTAGTCATTTCATACAATTGATATTTGTAACAGACTAATGTTTCAAGTAGATGTGCAGATAAGATCTATAGCCATGCATAATTCTGGAGCTAAGGAGGTACTTTTCCACTTGGCGAACTGGTGACTATCTGGCAGTATTGGTAAAAGCGTAAAATGTGTATGAACTTATTGTAACATTGTATCTTACATTTCATTTTGATGAACGTTGGTTTACTAAGATAAATTATGTAAATTGATATCCTTTCATCCGGTTGAGTTCATTATTGTGCAGATGAATGTCTTTATTTGGTGCATTAGATTTAGAACAACCATGGCTGTTAGTTAGATCATGTAGTAATCTGTAACATAGTCATGTAATTAAATATAATTTATATGAGTTTTGTGCATGGATAAACATTGTTTAATTTCAATAATGCAGTCATGTTATCCCTAGAGATGTTAGTTAACTTGTATCAGATTATGTTATATCTTGTTACTATTAAAAAAAAAAAGTTTTTTTTACCTTTTTACTGTTTAGTTGGGTTGGCTTATCTCTAGGGTTGCATGGCAGGGCATTACATTTGGTATCAGAGCCAAGTTTCAGCACTGGGATCTCTGGTTAATGTGGTCGTCCACACAATTCTTCTTGTGCATGAGATAGGAACCCTTGTGTTGGATACTATACTTTAATCTAAACACCTAGCTTGATGTATTGGATAGATGATCATGTTATTGACTTTCAACATCATGTGAAATATAGAAAAAGTAGAGTGAAAGAAAACTGGAAAAGGGAAGTGGATAGTAAGTAATGTTATGATTTTGCAAAGGGAATCACATTGGGTATGGAAATACATGTACTAATGGTAGTAATGAAAATTGTGTATGAGAATATAATCTTCCCCTGTAAAAGTGAGAAACCAGTAACTGTGCATTGGTTGAGTGTTGTGAATACCCCGTACTTGCTTTGTGTACCCTTGAGATGGTGATACTGAGTACGCATCCATGGGGAAAATGTGTATTTTAGGTGTGGGATCAACCATACCATTATGTGTGTTTGCATGTTTGTTACCCGATTGAGGGCCAACCCTTGTGTGGTTGAAAATATATATATAAAAGAGTAGCCAAAAGTTAGATTCATAGATTCTCTTCTTTTGGTTCTCTAGTCCCTCAGTCTGTAAAGGGGTAGTAGCAGCCACAAAGTTCCTTGGGCGGAGTGTGCAGCGTACGCTTATGACGGCGCAGAGTGGTCTCTCGCTCAACTGATCCTGAGGAAACGTACTCACTACTTCCCCTTATGATGGATCAGGGTACTTGATTCATATGTGTTAGCCTAATCCCCATAGTTTCTGAGCATCTGGATGGTATTTCTTGGAGGATCATTTACCTTGTCTTTATGAAAGGTATGTTATGCCACATGAGTTGCCAGTTGGGGGCCGGGGTCTAGGACCTGCATGGACAACCCAACTAGAACTATGTGATGACATGAGTCGTCACTTGGGGGCCAGGGTCTAGGACCTGCATGGATAACCCAATTGAGACCATGTGCCCCATGTATATTTTGAGGTCTAGCATGTGGAGGGAGATTTATTACCCATGCTGAGACATATTCCGTATCTGCACATGTTCCGACATGATGCAAAAGGTACGATGCCACACCCCACCGATGTTCCGACACAGTGCTGGTGATGATGCCGTGTTGCTGATGGTAGCGAGCTGGGCTCGAGGACATGATGCCACGTGCTTAGACACGTGAAGGTGCACTATGATATTGTGTTATAGCCTACTTGTGTGATGAGCGTAATGGGGCCTTCCACACTTGTAGAGGGATACTCATGTTTGCTTTCGACAGTGTTGGGTCGGTTAGCATATGGGTAGGTCCTAGCCATGTATGCCTTTGGCTACGGCGAGTACCTGCATGTGCCTTTTCCACGAGGTGTCGCTATGCGGGGTGTGTTCTGCACGTGCTTACTTCTACAGAGCCACAGACACACTGCCATGTGGCATACGGCCAGTACGTGCCTTCTCCGGCTAGCATATGACCATGCCGCACTGAGATGCGATGCGGGATGTGGCTGAGGTGCACATTCCATGTGGGCAGCCAAGGAGTGTGTGCGCCACTTGGTTAGTCCATGCCGCGTGACGACGTGATGTAGGGTGTAGCCGAGGAGTACACTGTAAGCCATATGGATGGCGTGCTCATTTCGCACCACATGAGGGCTACTGTTATGGCCTAACGTTGTTCCCTCCTTCCTCGTTTGGTGGCTACTATCTAGTCACATAGTGTTGTACAGTGTAAGTTCAAAGATTGTGGACTTTCTCTATGGTTATTGATGATTTTCTACTGATTGTGAAGGCTGACACTTTTCTTATATTTGATTATGATGGTTTAGCCACACCTTGTGATCTTATTTGCCTGTAGCCCTCGTGGTTACATTTGATTTAGTGTTGAAAATTGCGGGCATTTCTTATTTTATTGTTGAAATTAAATTTTTATCTTTCCTTATGACTTTGGTGGCTAAACTAGTTATACTTATTGTTTTCGATGTCGTCCATGTGTTGTATTGTGATTCCTCTCCAAGGACGTATGAGGCGGACTTGGTGAGTGTATACGAGGAAGTAGACGCAGGGAACCTTGAGGATGGGGGTATGCGAGGCTGTTATACAGCTAAGACCCACTACCCACCTATGTGTGATGACCATCTCTTGGAGGCTAACAACCTTATACAACAAGAGAGAGGTCATTGTGGCTTATTTGGATGGTCTCACCCTGTGAGTGTGGCCTAGCACCAACAAGTCACTAAGTGTGAGGTATGGATTACGTGAGATGGTTTTGGCTCTTGGCTCATGGATTATGTATCATGGATTAGTATGCGATTTCTGGTATCCAGATGGACCTTTGTATAACCTTGTGATGTAATTCTCGGTGATGTGAATTGGTGTGTATGTGAAGAATCTATGTTAAATCATGAATATAGTACTTATGAAATGATAAGTTGTGTCTCCATGCTTCAAAAAGGTGAAAAATCGTGATCTTTTGTTGAATATGTTATGAGATTTAGTGTTGTAAGATAATTAAAGTAAAATGTCTTGTTGGATATTTAGTGGAAAATATGTGTTTTATGTGTATAAATATGTTGATATTTTGTGAAAATATAGCATTCTGACCTATTGATTTCTTAACAACAAAGCAGAAGAGGAATTGTAACGGAAGTGCATTGGAAATGGAATACTTTATATGTTTAGGATAAGAGGATTTCTACTGATTACGATTAAAAGGATATAATGTTTTCTTGACCCGAAGAAACTAATGGGTGGCAATGCTATCAAGTAAGGATTTTCAGTGGTTTATGTACTATAGAATCATTTTTGAAATGCAAGTTTGATTGTATTACTATTGTGCTGTCGAAAACTAGAAGTGTAGACTATGGCTGAAATGAATTATATAAGTTTATAGTTTATAAATCCTTTCCATAGGCAACTAGTGTATATTATTGTTATGAAATAAATTAGTTTTGATGTTGTTACTAACATATAATGTTCCTATCCTGGTTTGCGACTTCCTGGAGTAAGTCGAGTTTTAGGGGGGAAGTATGTAGTGTCCCTCCATATTCACTTTGGTTGTGCAGGTAGTCTGGCTAAGAAACCGAAGATGAGTACCCAGTTTGATACCCTGCCAGTACTATTGGTATGGCCGTAATAAGTGGTCAGGTATTTTTTGATATTTGGATTATTTAAAGTTGCAATTGTTTGATTAATGTTTCGATTAATTATGACATTTATTGGTTTTGATATCATACTTTCCCTTACTATTAGTGGAACCTCGGGATTAGGGATCCTAAATCTATAAATGATAGAAATATGAGTGAGTTATCCATAATGAAATCTCAAACTATGAAAGTTTCAGATCTTTGTGTAACATCTTCTCACCATCTATATATGGTTTTAAAGTGATAGAGACTTATCTTAAATGTATTTATTTTCATTGTTTTGTATGCAACAATGAGTATATTATCAGATATCATGAAATGGATAGATTATTAAGTATTTGAAGAAATATATATATATTTATATTGTATCACTTCTTAGGACAATTGCTACAGTTAAATTTGAATTCCATACGTTTCTTTATTGCTTGGTAATAATTGTATATGCGTTACATTTTGTTATAAATAGATATAGAGAGATGTATCAAAGAAGTTACTGGAAAAATTGCCTTTATCTCTAGGATTTAGAAGCCGTTACACTCTTCTTTATATGACAGCCTTAGTCAGGAACGTGGATTCTCCTCCCCAAAATAAAAAACATATCTTAAATGTTCCTGCTCAGTTTCTTTTAAAGGAGCCGCCCATAATCTTGAGGGGCGTCAGAATTAGTAAATCTTCATTGGTGTATGTTGACCGGGGATATATTGTCACAGAGTTCGTATCTACCTTTTTTAAAAAAAAAATGATATGATTGGTCTGGGCCTTTCTGGACTGGGGGGATTTTATTTTATGCAAGGTGTGCGGGTGGGTGGGGGAGCCGCGAGAGAAAGAGTGGACACCATGCTACTGCTGCTTCAATGGCGTTTAATCAAAGAAGAGAGAATTGGAGGACTAAGGAAGGAGAGCGAGGGCACTTTCAATTTCGTCACAGAGCAGTAGATGGGTAAGCTTAAGCTCTCAATTTGTAACTAAGCCATGGTGAACAAGATGAGCAAAAAGAGAAAGGTATGCTTTTATTGTTACTCTCACCGCACAATATTTTGAATTTGCTTAACTATGGCTGCATAGATATCATCTAATAAGACATTGAATCATGGCTCCATATGATATCGGGTATCTCATCCGCGTGTAGGTTCTAATGCTTTGGAATAGTTTTCCCTTCTTATGAACTTTATGAAACTGAGCTCAGATCTATTGCCATTCATTTAAGAATTATTTCTGGTTATGAGTCATACTCATTTTCGCCTCTTTATTGGGCTTCTGTGTATGATAAAACAACTCAACCTCGTATTAAGGAACCGGTTCTGTTTAATTGATCCTGCTGTGGTATTAAATTAAATCTTCAAGGTAGGACTTAGATATATTCAGAATTGAATCTTTTCTTGATATACAATGCTTTTGCCAAGAGAATATTGGAATGGTATTTACGCCTTATGAATGGGCATCATGTTTTAAATAGAGGTTGAGATTGTGCTGCATTTTATCATCAACGACTATGTTACTTCAATGACAATATGAATGTGTTTTTCTTTCATCAATCTGCATGTTATTCTAGTTTGGAAAAGTATCTGAAATTAGTTTTATACCTTCTATTTAAAACTCACCACTTTCCGATTACACCACAAATCCTTGGAATTCTCTCACTCTCTCTCTCTCATCTTAATTTCTTTATTGCTTTAGAGGAGAATGTTTTCTTATGATCTTTTGGAAATGAGAAATCAGTTTTCTTGCTCACGTCCATGAAGATTAATTTGATCTATTATCTTCTCCTCAGCGAGTAGTAGAATTGGAACCAACACAGTTTTGGACTGTGCTATATATAGAATTAAATAAATAATAGGCTGTCAGAAAAGAATACTGTGATTAGAAAAATAATTAAATGAATGTATTGTAGTTTTTAAATAGTAAATGTTGATGTGTTATCTAATTAGTAAACTAAACTATTTTCTTTCTAAATTTGGAATACTAAACTTCTAGTGTTAGACATTTTGGCTATTATCATCTGAGATGTTAGTACAAGAAATGATATTGAATTACTATTAAATTATTATTAATATAATTGTTATCATGAATGATTATCTTCTCCTATTACAATAGTGATTGATATCATTTGGAATAGGACTTGATCATGATATAATTATTCTACTTTTATATATCAACTGTTGTTCTAAGTAAAATAGAGAGCTAAATTGCAGAAAAAACTGCTCACACGTGCTATGGAATCATCTTAAATGCTTTGTGGGTTTTATTCCTTGTTATTCCACCTTTCTAGAACATATTAAACTTTTAATTTTGGCCAAGGGAATTGTAAGTTATGATTTTTTTTAGATGCTGCCCTGTCTGCTGCAATCAGCAGAGTAACAGTCGTGAATTGAAATTTAAGATGCAAGTTTACAAATTAAATGATTGATATTTATTTATTGAAATTGTTTAATCCATCTTGTAGAATGTTAAGCTATCATAATAAGATAAATGAGCATTTTACATTATGGATATTAAATGTCATTGATTTGCATTCATAAGTATATTGTTTGATTGAATTTTATTTTACTTGAATGATTACCATTGCCGGCACAATTGGAAATTGCATTGAATAGGTAAATACTTTCATTATCTAATGTTAACCTTATATACATTTGCATAATTTAGTTTTGGACAACAATAGCTATGCTAGGAAAACTTATTATTCAATCTTTTAGGAATGAAATTGTCTATTTTTTATACTGATTGAGATTATGGATTATATTTCTTGTTTTACATTTTGATTAACGATTTAGTCATGTTTTGTACTTTCCTATGCTTTAATTTATAGTCATATGATAAAGTGTTGGAGTAAACATTGTGGTCAACCAAGATAATCAACTTATGTTTGTAATTACCTTATATCATGTAATTATTACTAATGGTTTTATATTGTATAAATGATGCATGATGTTGCAAGTTGAAGTCAAAATAGTGTTAATTGATGAATATGTTAGAAGGTATCTTCTTACTTATTAAGGAAGATAGTGGATTGGTAGATTTAATGATTGAGATTGATGACTTTACTTCTATCTTAGAGTGGATGGTAATAGTTATTTTGATGGGGTATTCTCATCCGAGGAAATCTCATTTTCTTATATCTATGCTAATAGATGTTAAATGTAGATATTAAATATTAATTTTGCTTTTATTAGATCTTGTAGATTTTGGAAGGATATGATACTTATCTATTAAACATTAGATTTCATGAATATTCCTTAAGTCATCTTTCTCAAGGCACTTAAATAAGAATATTTTCCTTTAGTAAATGCTTATGCATTATTAAAAGTAGAAATATTCCTTAAAATAGAATTTAGTTATATTTAGTTAATTTTACCATTGTTTTCAGCAGAGAAGAAAATTAGAGTAACATCAATAGTGTAATATTTCTTTAAGTAAACATTTATAGTGCTTTCTTGATATACTATTAAGGTATTCATAAGATGTAAATGATTTACCCTCTATATGTTTGATATCATGATATTTGTTTTTCATTGTTCAAGATGAAAGAAGGTGTTAGGAAGAGAATTGTACAGTGAGTGCTTATAATGTCTTACTCATTGGATCTATGAAGGAATGAGTTGGAAAGACTATTTTGTCTGATTAATATACTAGAAGATTATGTTCAGACCATATTAGTCAACTATGTACAAATTATAAGGAAAAATAACAATGTATTTATTGTAATGGCTGCATTGATCTCCTTGTACCAGTATGCATTGGCTATGAATACACATTATTTGATGTTGTATAGGTTGTGTATGCTACTTCCCTTATGAGAATTTGAGATTATAAATTTTTAATGTGAGTGTTAACCCAAGTATAAATTGTATGGTACCATCTTGTGGTTGTATGTTCAAGTCCTCGAACTATGATGTCTCTGCGCCATGTGCATGTAGGCAAGGCCAATATGAGCCCCTGAGACATTAGATCGGCCCCTTAGGGCCTTAGGCTAGTCATTTCATACAATTGATATTTGTAATGGACTAATGTTTCAAGTAGATGTGCAGATAAGATCTATAGCCATGCAGGATTCTGGAGCTAAGGAGGTACTTTTCCACTTGGCGAACTGGTGACTATCTGGCAGTATTGGTAAAAGCGTAAAATGTGTATGAACTTATTGTAACATTGTATCTTACATTTCATTTTGATGAACGTTGGTTTACTAAGATAAATTATGTAAATTGATATCCTTTCATCCGGTTGAGTTCATTATTGTGCGGATGCATGTCTTTATTTGGTGCGTTAGATTTAGAACAACCATGGCTGTTAGTTAGATCATGTAGTAATCTGTAACATAGTCATGTAATTAAATATAATTTATATGAGTTTTGTGCATGGATAAATATTGTTTAATTTCAATAATGCAGTCATGTTATCCCTAGAGATGTTAGTTAACTTGTATCAGATTATGTTATATCTTGTTACTATAAAAAAAAAAAGTTTTTTTTACCTTTTTACTGTTTAGTTGGGTTGGCTTATCTCTAGGGTTGCATGGTGGGGCATTACAATTTACATGACAGGAAAACCCTCCAGGGGTAGAAAAACCACTCCAAAAATGCCTCACGAGCTTAAACAAAAACCTCACTGGTTACAATATTTAGAAGCACCAACTTCTAGGAGCACCAACCCCTAATTCATACTCAAATTAAAATCAAGAATTTAGAGGGTTTCTCTATTTCAATACAAATCACTTCTTTTACATATGTCTGTCATATCGACATACTTCTCATCAACTCAAATCAATCTGCATACTAGTCTCAATGTCTTTATTCAATCAATTCATAATTCATTCACCTGATTATCTTTGCATACCAATCAACCTGATGCAATCAATTGCATATTGTCTTTCTGATGATCTTGTAAATCTCTATATCTGATTCAGTTTATCTCTGCACAATTAATTTCATATTATCTTCATGCTTCATTTGATTGAATCTGTGTCATTTAAGTTGTCTTCAATTTTTCATATAGATTCACATCCATTTCAATTGTATTATCAAATTATTTCATCATTGATCTGCACACACACACACACTTATCAAAAGTACCTATAATATCTTTAAATATCATATGACCTTTCACATTCAACTCTTCTCTACTTTTTCAATTTCACTTTCATTACTTCTTTTCAAAAAATATGTTTCCCATGTTCAATTTCGTCTTCTACAAATCTTCATTTTTATTAAATTTAATGTCTTCAATAACAATACTTTTAATCTTCCCTTCTAGAAGAAAATAAAATCTTTTTGATCATCTTCAAAAAGTCTCTTCATATTCCTTTGGAGAAAATTAATTTCAATTCCCATCATAAGATATTCTTCGACCTACAAGAATAAAAAAAAACATATGCAAATATATTTTCTTCTCTACATCATTGTTAACCTACAAGATCATCTATGATCATTCTTTTTGAAATTCTTCTCTCTGCAATTTTCTCTTTAAAAAATAGCTCAAAAAAAAAATCTTCAACCAATGCCCTTTTCACAAAAAAAATCCTCTTCTCTCAAAATAAATCTTCAATAAAAAATATTCTCCCTTCATCTTCTTCAAAAATCTTTAATTTGTGAAACTCATGTTCAATCATTTCATCTCAAAAAAACTTTATTCAATCTGCCCCCTAAAATTTTTTTTAATACATCTCTTAAACTTTCCAAAAGCAAGGTTTTGAAAAAGCAATTTTTGTTTATTTATAGGCCTCCTTCATAATAGTCTTTCATGCCATGAGAATAGAAATAAAACTCTATAAAATATCCAAAGGATCTAACTTTTACAAAATACTTAAAATCCTCTTTGTAAACTCTA
The DNA here is from genome assembly GCA_027924645.1 of Cunninghamia lanceolata. NCBI lineage: Eukaryota > Viridiplantae > Streptophyta > Pinopsida > Cupressales > Cupressaceae > Cunninghamia > Cunninghamia lanceolata. The sequence continues at coordinate 2,306,837 of BSBN01000413.1, forward strand.
CTCTGTCCTGTCATACAGAGATGACATCCAAGTGGCTGTCAATTTAGGAGTTAATAGAAAAAGTTTCTAAATTTAAAAGAAGCCATTGATTATCTTATTCTCACCCACCCCACATTTGAATGTGACCATTGATCATAAACTTGGTGCCCAACACATATTATGGAAGACTAAAGCATTCGGTGATGGGAGAGAGAGGACCGGTCAATATTATGACTGAAAGACCCTTAAGCGGGTCACTTAAGTGATCTTGACTTAACATAGCAAGTCAAGTCAACATTATAACATAAAGTACAAGGTATGTATGACAACCTATTAGGACTTTAATATGTGATGATGAAGGTAAGCTTAGCTTAGCCTAGAGTTTAACATGTCTCTAAAAACACTATTAGAGACATCTACAAACCATACTACAGAGATCTCAGATAACATGTAAAATGATAAGGCATGAGTATGACCTATAACATAGGCTTATAAAAACATTATAGTGGCATTTAGGTCTAAAGATTTATAAAATGTTTAAACCAAAATAGTTTTAAGGGCATGTAAACCAAAAACATAGGATATAGAATATGATAACATATATAACATGACTCTATGACACAAGAATATCCAAGATAGAAAGATACAAGGACATTTAGGATGTGATGACACAAGTAGGACATGAAGGGCATGTAGGACATTTAGAACAATATACCTCTGCATATGTCACAACTGCAACTAAGATCAAATGAAGTCCATGCCACTTTAAATTGAGATCATACCACATGTAATTTACATCAAATGCATAACACCACTAGCTTCACGATAACCTTGAATCTCCACATAGATATAATCAATGATGACTGAAGCTTCTAAGCAATAAGACATCCTTCTTGTCATCACTGTATGATTCTAATAATCTAATAATGATGTGATCCTAATAGCACAACCTTTGAGATTATCCTCAAATCATCTTTATGTGAAGATTTATGTGAGCATCAACAAATGATGTGATCAAGCTGATCAAATGAAGTCCATGCCATAAACACCAACCATCAAGACTATGAGTATGAGAATACATCCTTCTATACATCCTGCCATACATACTGCCATATCTGCATCATCATCAACTCAACACCTTTTTGACATCAATGACAATCAGTCACATTAAATCTCCCCCTTTGTCATTGATGGCAAAACTCTATAAAGCATTCTTTCTTTCTCCCCCTTTTTGACATCTGATGACAAAGCCTAAATTAACTCCCCCTAAGAACAACTCCACTGAAAGATGTTATAGCATGATCAGAACAATTATAATCACATTGCATTATGAGCACCTTAAAGACATAAACTCCTGTTAACCTTTGAACAAGAATGATTTATGATGATAACAATCCTGAAACCAGCAAAAGACAAACCTTGTTGAACATTATCATCTACTATTGTTGATTCAAGACATACCTTCAACTTCCTTTGATGAAATACAAGATATCACCATCAATGTCATAGCTTGAAGAACTCTGTCTAAAACATATAGTGAGGAAGATCATCAATGAAACATGTAAAACTCCTTAATATCTCTAGTTTATCATCTTCTTTTGACACTATTTCCAAATCACCTGAAAGTTTTAATACTTATGCAAGACATATGCCATAAAACGTAACTCAACAAAGTAATAGATATGATCATCAAATTGACTCCATTGGTATGAACTTGAATTTCATGCAAAGACTACACTTTTGACCAATAAATATCATGATGATATGAATATCACACAAGAGATGTCCTTGCCAAAGGCTTCCAACATGAATTATCATCCTGCAACCAATCTATTCTTGTACACCCTTTTTGTCATGAAAAAGAATGAAGACCATTCTCAAAAGAATGAAGATTATGTAAAATGAAGGCTATCTTGATGAAGATCATCCTGCACATGAAACTTTTACAACTCCATGTCAAATCTGATATCAACATAACCACTATCAATACCTTTGCAAAAATAAATGAATTATGATCAATGAAGCTTCCTTTGCAACTTCCTTAATCCACATAAGCAAACATCTAAAGATAGCTTCTTGAATATACCCAAGATCCAGTATTCAAATCAGCCCATCAAAACTATACATCAACAAACTAATCAAGTACTTCCTGTAACACCCTTTTGCAAAAACCAAATGCAGAGACAAGAATAATGAATTTTCTTCCATTTGTAAACACCTTGAGAACAATTTAATTGATTTTGAACTTCACAATCTCACTTTCAAGAACACTCAACTTTAGAAGAATGATATGAAGAGAATATAGGATCATTCATAAACCAAGTTATCAAACTTTGACCATCCTTTCATTATCTTGAAAGAATACTAAACCAAATATCACCTGTATCACTGTCATACACTAAAAATCAACTTAGTTAGTAATACCACCGTAAATTCGATTTCTTAAGATTGTCAAGAATTAACATGACAAGATCACTATTTAAATGATCTCCTTCCTGAAACCTCTTGGGGATAATTAATAGAACATGAACAACTCCCCCTACTTCATGCCATCAATTATTCAACTGATGATGTAACTTGTGTAAGATGTACAAGTTTAGGATTTATCTTCTCATGACTTTGTTTTTGCTTTCACACTTTCACATGTTCTTTCTTTCTCCAAACCTTTATACCTTCTTTTCTTTCAACATTTTCAAATCAGGTGAAGCTTTCTTGCAACTGTGTGCTTTATGACCAAGAGAGTTGCAATTATGACAAATTATGTTGTAGTCATACTCAAATGATTGATAATACCTTTTTGACATCCCCTAAGCAATTATGTTATGCTTCCATGGAGGATCATACATTCTATTCATTTTGCAGTTTCTTTAAATGTGACCAGCATTATTGCACTTGTAACAAACAATATCAGTACTGCTTCTGCAAACAACTTATTGGGTGTGTGCAAGAAGTTGTGTCCACTTATTGGCCAAAAAGTGGAAGTGTTTTCCCTGATTTTTAGAATTTGTCACATTTGACCTAAAAATTTGAAGCACTTAAAGCTGAAATCTTGGAAAAAGTCACTAAATATGAAATGTAGAACTCGGAGTCTAGTTTCCAAATATGTAATTTTTTTAATACCCAGATGATACAAATTGATTTTTAATAGGCATTTCTAAAAACCACTGTTTAAAAGTCACTTTTTTTTACTATACCATGCATGTGTACATTATCCATATTTTGACCTAAATAATCATATTTTTCTAAATCCTTTCAGGAAAAGATTTGTAACTCACTGAAACACGTTTTCCATATTTTTTTGTAATTTTTTGTTGAATTTTTTTTTTGTTAATTTTTTATTGGCCATTTTTCATGTTTTAAAAAATCGTCATGTACGTCACGCATAAGATGACCTAAAATTATCATTTTTTGAAAAAAAATTCAAATTGAAAAGAATTGTCTGAAGTACATTTTCATATAATTTTTTTTACAATTTTTTTCTTTAAAAAAAGTTATTAAAATACTAAAATACCCTGATAATTCAATTTTATGGACCTATTTCATTAGAAATTAATTGAAAAATAGAAAAAATAATCCAATTGTAAAAAAATTACATATTTGGAATCTACACTGTCTCATCTATAATGGGTTTTAATTTCGTCAAAAAATTCTACAAAAAAAGCCTTCAGATATATGCCCAAAGTCACTAGTTTATTGTGACATTGACATGACCTTCAACTTGCAGGTCAAACTAGGTCCAAAGCCAAGGGTTGGGTTCCCAAGCCTTTTTTTCAACCCAAAACCCATAGCAAAAAGTCAGTCAGAAATTCAAAATTTATAAAACCGGATCCTGTTCTAGAAATGGGATCCCGTTCCATAAAAGGTTAATATTTTAATCTTTTATGAAACGGGATCCTGTTTCAAAACAGGATCCCATTTCAAAATGAGATCCTGTTTCATAAAGGTTAAAATATTAACCTTTTATGAAACTCAAAATGGGAACCCGTTTCTAAAAAATAGGATCCTACTTTTGGCTCGGGATCTTGAAACAAAACGGGATCCTGTTTCATAAAAAGCGGGATCCTATTTTGGTTAACCCAATTTCAGGTTTTTTTCTAAGTCCAAAACTTCCACCTTAAGTGGACACAACCTCTTACATTTACCCTACATATATAATAATAACCATTAAAAGAATAATTATACAAGTACATGTATGCTTGCCTTACAGAAACATTTCTTCTAAAATTTCTTCTCCTTTGATTATACATTCCATCTTTGATATTTATTTCAGCTTCTAACTTCTTTTTGTCTTTAGGAGCACTAGCATGAAGATCAATTTTCTCTCTAAGAGTTTGTCTGGATTTTGAATACTCTCCTTCAAATCCTAAACTAGTAGTGTCATTATGATGCTTCTATTTGCCCAACAACTCATGCAACTTGTATGTACTTTCCTCATATTCTTGATACTTCTTAGACAAAACTTTGAGACTATCATAATCTTTTCTAAGTTTGATAATTTCACCCTCTACTTTTAGATTCTCAATCCTTCTAACTTTAAGGTCAGATATTGAAACATCAGCTATCCTCTTGGCTTCCTCAAATTCGGTCTTTAATCTGACAATTAATTTGTCTGAATCATCAATATATGTCCTTAAACTCATAATCTGACATCTGGCCTCTTCAAGATCTGAAGATACACTTTCAAGGATTGAAAGTGATTTGTCTTTAGATTATATTTCTTGTTGTAGCTACAATTATAGTTTCTAATTTTCTCTCTTATATTTCTTGAGTTCAATTAGAGCATATATGAGCTCTCCTTCCATATCAATCTCACAATCTTGTTCATCATATTCCTAATATGATGCAGGAGCATCCAGAGGTGTAAGGGCAATCTTGCATCACCCAAAAAGAAGTTAATTCAAAACCATTGCAGTTGTTCTCATTTCTTCCCATAATTAGTGTTTTTGGTTCCATAATATATAGAATAATAATGTAGGACTTTCAGTTTTTCCAAAACTGCTAAAAATAGCGACCTGCCTATTTAGGAAAGTGTACCTGCTATTTTTAGAAAGTTTGCATTTGTGCACGTAATGAAGCAAAAAACTTCTAGAAAGTTATATAATGGAAATATAAGACCTTTGGTGAAGGAATCAGGTAAAGATCATTTGTGAGCTGAAAAATATTAAAGTTTTTGTTTTCTGAAAAGCCCCTAAAATTTTACGAAATGAGATATGAGGCACTAAAACTTCTCATAATGTCTCAAAAAATAATAGAAATCTATTTACAAATTTTTAGTGTGATAGTTTACATCACGATCTTTCTGGCACTTAAAATGGTTCGTCAATCGGACACCCAAATCAAAAGTTATGCTTCCCAGAAGTTGACCTACATTTGGAGGGAGTTCCAAAATTTGAAATTTAGCTGGAGGCTGCCAAAAAGTGCTATTTATGACTATTTTGGGAACCCTTGGTAGTAGTAGAGTCAAGGGGGCCAATGTGGAGTCAACAATAGGTGGGAAAATAGAAACCCTAGCTAATTTTGGGTTACAGAAGGCTGAAGATTCTAAAGTCTTGAGGTTGGGAAAGCTATAATATGTTGTAGCCAGTAGAGGATTTATCCTTTGATTGTAATGCAGCTTCTGTAATGTAATGAGTTGCCCAGTTCAATAAAAAAAAGTTCTATTTACTGTTTTCAATATCTGTTATTATGTGTTTTGTGATTTACCCCCTTCATCATAATCATCACCACTTATGATGTTATCTTCTTCTGAATCCAATTGGGTTTCAACTTCTTCATGTGATTGTCTTCTTTCATGGTCACTTTCATTAGACACCAAATTGTCCTTTTCTTTATCACTACCGTGATAAATTCTTATCAATTCTTTCTAGACATCCTGAGCTGTTTCACAATGTATAACTTGACAAGAAACATCATTAGATAGAGCAGACAATATGGCCTTCTTTTTAATATAATTATATTTAATAGCTTCTTTGTTATTTGTAGTAATACAATACCCATTCTCAGCTGAAATTAAAACATTATATCCTAAAGAGGATAAATACACTTGCATTCTAACATGCCAAATTGAAAAATCTGAACCATCAAACTGAGGAACTCCTGAAACGTTTTCTTCTAATACAACATCATATTCAAATTGGGGAACATTTATATCAATAGGTTCTATATCAACCTTTGAATTTGATAAATATGAAGTGTTTTGAATAGTCTAAAACTTGATAGTTTTCTTCCTCTTATTTCTTCTACACTTACCCATTGAACTCCACACGCAGGACCTACCCAAGCTGATTAAGCTTCAAAAGGGAACCTAGGATCTGATACCAATTGTAGGAGTACAATCAACACTGAGAGGGGGTGAATCAGTGTTGTGTAAATTTTAACCTTTTGCAAACTTTATCTTACAAGACAAAAGAGGAAGACATTGTTAAACACATATACTTAAGACTACTGATAAAAGAGGATATAAACAACACCTCATGAGTAAATCATACACAGACACATATTTGATCAATATGAATCTTGACACAATATTTGCATGAGTGGAAAACCCTCTAGGGGTAGAAAAACTACTCCAAAACTGCCTCACTGGCTTAAGCAAAAACCTCACTAGTTACAATGTTTAGAAGCACCAATTTCAAGGAGCACCAACCCCTAATTCATACTCAAATTAAAGTCAAGAATTCAGAGGGTTTCTCTTTTTCAATACAAATCACTTCTTCTTGTACATATGTTTGTAATATAATCATACTTCTCATCAACTCAAATCAATCTGCAAACTAGTCTCAATGTCTTTGTTGAATCAATTCATAATTCATTCACCTGATTATCTCTGCATACCAATTCACCTGATGCAATCAATTGCATATTATCTTTTTGATGATCTTGTCAATCTCTGTATCTAATTCAACTTATCTCTAGAAAATTAATTCCATATTATCTTCATGCTTGATTTAATCCAATCTGTGTCATTCAAGTTGTCTTCAATGTTTCATATAGATTTACATCCATTTCAACTGTATTATCAAATTATTTCATCATTGATCTGCACACACATACTTATCAAAAGCAACTTTAATATCATTAAATATCATATGACCTTTCACATTAAACTCTTCTCTACTTTTTCAATTTCACTTTTATTACTTCTTTTCAAAAATATGTTCTGCCTGTTCAATTTCATCTTCTACAAATCTTTATTTTTATTAAATTGAATGTCTTCAACAACAATACTTTTAATCTTCCCTTTTAGAAGAAAACAAAATCTCTTTGATCATCTTCAGAAAGTCTCTTCATATTCCATTGAAGAAAATTCATTTCAATTCCCATCATAAGATATTCTTCAACCTACAAGAATAAAACAACATATGCAAATATATTTTCTTCTCTGCATCATTGTTATCCTGCAAGATCATCTGTGATCATTCTTTTTGAAATTCTTCTCTTTGCAATTTTCTCTTTAAAAAATAGCTAAAAAAAAAATTCTTCAACCAATGCCCTTTTCACAAAAACAATCCTCTGCTCTTAGAATAAATCTTCAATAAAAAATATTCTCCCTTCATCTTCTTCAAAAATATTTAATTTGTGAAACTCATCTTCAATCATTTCATCTCAAAAAAACTCTATTCAATCTGCCCCCTAAAAAAAATTTTAATACATCTCTTAAACTTTCCAAAAGCAAGGTTTTCAAAAAGCAATTTTTGTTTATTTATAAGCCTCCTTCATAATAGTCTTTCATGCCAAGAGAATAGAAATAAAACTCTATAAAATATCCAAAAGGATATGCCTTTTACAAAATACCAAAAATCTTCTTTGCAAACTCCACTCTATGTGCTGTCATAGAGAGATGACATCCAAGTGGCTATCAATTTATGAGTCAATAGAAAAAGTTTCTAAATTTAAAAGAAGCCATTGATTAGCATATTCGCACCCACCCCACATTTGAATGTGACCATTGATCATAAACTTGGCACCCAACATTTATTATGGAAGACCAAAGCATTCAATGATTGGAGAGAGAGGACCAATCAATATTATGACCGAGAGACCCTTAAGCGGGTCACTTAAGTGATCTTGACTGAACATAGCAGGTCAACTCAACATTATAACATAAAGTGCACAATATGTATGATAGGCTATTAAGAGTTTAATATGCAATGACAAAGGTAAGCTTAGCTTAGCCTAGAGTTTAATATGTCTCTAAAAACACCATTAGAGATAGCGAACCATACTACAGAGATCTCAGACAACATGTAAAATGATAAGGCACGAGTATGACCTATAACATAGGCTTATAAAAACATTATAGTGGCATTTAGGTCTAAAGATTTATACAATATTTAAACCAAAATGGTTTAAGGACATGTAAATAAGAAACATAGGATATAGAATATGATAACATATATAACATGACTCTATGACACAAGAATATCCAAGACAGAAAGATACAAGGACAGTTAGGATGTGATGACATAAGTAGGACATGAAGGGCATGTAGGACATTTACAATTATATACCTCTACATATGTCACAACTAGAACTAAGATCAAATGAAGTCCATGCCACTATAAACTAAGATCATACCACATGTAATGTAGATCAAATGTATAACACCACTAGCTTCAACATAACCTTGAATCTCCACATAGATATAATCAATGATCAATGAAGCTTCTGAGCAATAAGACATCCTTCTTGTCATCACTGTATGATCCTAATAATTTGATAATGATGTGATCCTAGCAACCTTGTTCCTTGAGTTGATTGTTAATATACCTTGGATTTCACTAAGGAAGAGAAGACCTTTAATGTCCCTCCTTTGTTTGAATATTCAAGTCATTTGGACAACACTAAGGATGTAGCATTAGTGGATAAGGAGAAGTCTCTCACATTAAATCCCTCAAGGATGGATGTTGAGATCATTCAAAATAATTTGCTTCTCCCACCACCTAAGAGGACAATGACTATGTGCACTAATGAACTCCAACAAGAAAACATTCCACCTAACATTGAATCAAACCAAGAAGCATTTAAGAATGAACAAAAGAATAGTGACAAAAACTTAGCAATGGTACCTTACACACCTTTTCTCTCTAACATTTGTGACTGGAAAGAAGATGATTTGATTATTGATGATGAGATTTAGCATGAAGATCCCATAGGTAAGTATCTCTAACCCTTTATCTCCCTCATGATGCACTTCCTCCATGATGTGTTATATGTAGTTTAGGCCTCCTGGGCTGACTTCAAATTCTCCCATAAGGTTCGGGATACTAGGAAACTACCTCTATTGTGACCTTCTTCTATTTGTATCATCATTCTTCTATATTGCCTCTCTCTAATTTCATTATTGTGTGTTGTGTCTTGCAGACATAGCATCATGGTTGGTGACTTGGGGGCACCCTCCTATGTGATGGTCTCTAAGACACTTGTTTCTGCTCTCTTATTTATTGTTTCCCTTCCTCTAGTGTTTCCATCTAGTGGGTAGATGATGACAAACATTTATACTAATACGGACCTAGTGTCCCTTTCGAGAGCAATCAAAAAATGGACTCTAGTTCCTAATATGACGATGGGGTTGTATATGTTATCTGACGCTTGGCTAGTCGAAGCACTCGTGCTTTCTATGTAGTGAATTTTATTATGTTTCTATCACATTTACAAACCTTAACAATATTGCTACTCTATGCATCTTTGTTTGCCTTTGAATCTAGCCTTAGCGGTACTCGATTCAGAGAGCTTCATGATATATCCCCATGGTTATCCTCGAACTCTGAATTTGTTGTATAACCTTTGCTATTTATGTGGTTTATCATATGCACTAATGTTTTTGTTTATCATGATGTTGTAGACACTAACATGTTTTTTTGCAGGGATGTGTTTGTGGGAACATTTAGTGATCATAAAGTACATGTCACCTCTAGGGAGAATGGGCTTTGCAAAAGTTAGTGTTCCCTTCTGTGTTTTCTTCCTACCTTAGTGTGTTTGATATCAATGCATGATATCAACCACCTTAAGGTGGGGGCATATAAGGTAAGCTATCTGTTATAGATGTTATCAATGTGTTTGACCTTAGATGTAGAGACTTGCACTCTTAAGTAGTGCATTGTGCATCCTGAGTTTGTTTGCAATCAATCAATCATGTAAGCCCTCTATGGAGGTAGGATACCGACAATATCCTTTTTCTTAAGCTCTCTATAGAGGCAGGATATTGAGCATATCCTTTTTCTTAAGCCCTTTGTGAAGGTGGGGATAATATGTTTCTCAGAGCATATTGCATCATCCTGTCATTTTCAAAAAACCTCTACGGAGGTGAGGAGTGGTTTTGTGACTAACTCAACCCTTAAGCGTGTTTTTGGTGATTGTTGTAGCGAAGCCCAATCATCGGTGTGTGCTTGTAATGTGCCTGAGATGGTGTTGGACCTAGAAATAGGTACACTCCACTTGTCTGTCATGTTTTCTCAGTGTCTTCAAGTGTGTGTTTTGGTGTGCTTCTTTTGTGTGGCATGTTTGTTGCCCCATATGCAGAGACCAGCGCCATTGAGTAGCACTTCGTGTAGTTTAGGAGGTTTTGCATCTCTTTCATGTGTGTTGCCCCATATATACAGATATCTGCGCTCCATGGGAGTGTATCGTGTATTATGGAAGGTTTGTTCACTTTCCAGTACTTGCATTTGTATTTCATGTATATGAGAAAAAGAAAAGAAAAGATATCATTTCTTTCAACTATGCATTAATGTGTCTTCCATGCATTGACTATCTGCTTTGTGTTCTACATGACTGTAACTATGTTCTTTGTGTTTTATGTGTCTGTTACTATTTTCTATGTGATTGGCATGTCTTCTCTGTGTTTGATGTGTTTACTATGTTTGTGACCTTACTTTAATGCATGTATTTGCCTTGTGTTTATACATACATTAAAGTGGGGCCTAAATGTAACATTGGAAAATGTCCCTTTGTGGGCTTTTCTCTCATAAGGATTAGCTCTCAGGTCTTTAGTGTGCATTTAGGACATTTTAGTTCATATTTTGGCATCTCGATGGAATGAGACCTGGGTAACAAGACAAATGGGACCTAGGAGGACCCCTTGAGCTATACCCTACCCAAAATAAGGGGGGAGGACTTGGGTGCCCTTGCCCTAGTCCTGCCCTATTTTGGGGCAGCCCCAATTTTAGGGTGTCAGTTAGTGATCGTTATTAGGTCCCTTTGCTGACATGGTAAGTTTGAATTTCAAATATCTTGGAGGGAGTGCTTGTAGTTGCATATAAAAGCATGCTTAGGAATTCATTTATAAATTAGATGATCAAGATATTTCAATTAGATAATCACTAGCAAGCTATGGTGTTTTCAAGGTGATTCAAGGCTTCTATTGTGTTCCAAGAGTAGACTTGTATGTTTTATGTATTGATATTTGTAGATTTGAGCATTAATCTCCTCATGGCATGAAGAGCATCTTCCTCCATGAGAGCTTCACTACAAGGTGACATATCATTGTGTTTTTATCATTGATTCCTTTGGATTTTAGCCTCTGCCTCACAAGGGAATGCCCTCTTTATCTGACAATGGTGTTTGGAGACTTAAGTGTCCTTTAGAGTTTGACTGAGCCAAGCCTCTAAATACCAGAACCCCCAAACCAAGTCTTGTGATGTCGGTTACATGTGTTGCATCTAAAAAAAGTGGAGTTACAGGAAGGCTTCGCAAGCATCAAGGATTCATAATCTGAGGAAAATACAGACAAAGGAGCACTTCCAGGACTTTGGTGCTCGCTCCAGTTTCCTTCATAGATAGACTTCAAAAAATAGAAGTTACAGGGCTGATTAGTGTCAGAAGGAGGTCTAGATTCCCCTAAAAAGCAGGTACCTTGGACTTGGACACCCGCTCCAGTGTCCCCAATTGTTTCGCTTTAGAACCCTAAAAATAGGTACTCTGTAATTCTGTATTTTACTCCTATCTACAAGGGCTTTTTCCATAATTCATAAATTTGTTGTCGTATTTAGGTGAGTGCAGCATCATGATGGGCCAAACACTACCCCTAAGTGGCAATGTAAATGTGAAAAAAAGACTTAAGTAACTTTATGTCAAAAATTGAATGAGTTATCTACACAATCTAGAAATAAGGTAATAATTGAAGTTGTAATAAATTGAATGTGGTTTATGGGCTACTACATTTTTTTGAAAATTTTAAAAATAGTTTGGTGAAAATTAGATATTTCAATGAAGAACTACTAAATTTTTTAGAAAAAACGTAAGAAGTAGGTGTCATTCCAGCTAACCTAAGTATGAGAAAAAGATAATATTTTTCCTCCATGATTTGGATTTAATTAAATGACACATGAGCAGATGTGACACATATTTTTAAAATTTTTTAAGTTAATAAATAATTATTTATGAATTTTTTACTGTGTCTTTTTAAAAATACTAAAAATTAATTTTCCAATCGACCTAACTTGGTCACAAATATATGAAACTAAAAAATTTTAAATTTTAATGTATACCCAATAAATCCTAGAATGTGACACATATTTTGGATTTAAAAAAAGATTAATATGTTGAAAGTTATGGATGTTTTTCAATATGTATATCTATTAGGAAATCAGACATAGCGTATGTAGAAAATTAATAATAATTACCTATTAAAATTATTATGAGGTGTATATTATATTTTTAGAATCTTAATAGCATCCTCTATAAACCCTTTTAATTTAAATAAATTTAGTTACAAAAAAGTTTGTCAGCTTCGAGGATGAAATTGTGGAAAATTTCACGATAACTCTAAATGGGTGGTTTTGCAAGTTTCTTTGGTAAGTTTTGGGACTCTCACTTGACTAAATATGAGGTAATCCTAAGGAATTTTTGGAGGGAATCCATAGTTGAGCTAGAAATATTAATATCCTTTCCATCAAAATCTAAATATTAGTCTAAATGTTAGCACTTTTTCATTAAGCAAGTTTTTTTTCCATTGCCACTGTTTGGACCATCATGATCTTGCACTCACCTATTTGTATAATTAGGGTTTTAATGGTGAATTGGACATAGGATAAGGAAAAATTGATAATTAATTCCCTAGTCCAAGTTTCCCTACATCTGAAAGTGACCTAGGGTATGATGTTGCTTGCCACTCGACCCTAGATCCTTCAATGTTTAGTGGAGAGGTAGATTTTAACATCTAAACAACAAAAGATCAACAAATCCAATTTTACCCTAAATAACCATAATAAAAAACATGACACTCTATGCATTAATGTCACTATAGAATGCCTCTCAACATAATTAAATTCACACAATTATACTTCTTGAAGCGTGCTTTTTACCATCAATGCTAAGCTTTCATTTTCATCTTCAATCTTGCTAATCATATCATGTATGGGTAGAGGCAAAGCTTAAATATAGCCATCATGTTTAAAGAGAGACTATTATAAAGTTTTATTATCTTGAATTTTTAAGGTGGGCAGTTGGAAAGTGAGAAAAGCTCCATATAGGTAGTGCATAACATAGCTCAACAATAACTAAACTAGCCTCAATCACCACTCAAATCACCTAAACAAATATCAACATTTCATCTCATGAGTCATGTGATGCAGGGGTATCCTAGAGACCACTAGTAGCATTTATTTCTTTAAGTATTTTCAAATTTCAAACTACCACCTATTTGGTAAGAGAGAGTTGCTCAAGTTTTCTATGATTGCATTTATGCCCAACACAATAAAGTATATGGGTAGGTAATTTAGAATTCTTTAGCCTACTTGTTGCATATATGTGCCTAAGTGGTGTTGTCATTGATGTCAACATATATTTGTTGTCATTAGTGTCAACTATATCATACTATTGTCTATATAGACGTTTGGATTGTTGAGGATATTGAGAAAATTATACACAATCAACACATGTGGACCATACAATTTTGTAGAGGATTGTCAAAGGTTGCTCTAGTTGAGATTTGAGAGGTCTGCATGAAGATTTAGAGAATTTATAGACTTCTAAGTAGAACAAGCTTTTGTAGTTGTTCAATATTGATAGAGTGGTAAGAAGTAGGTCCGGATTGGTCTAGTATTAGCACTCTATGATCGGTGGATCTAGAGGCATGTCTAGGATATTGGTGTGTTCCCTCAAATCGAGTGGTTCATGGTTTGGAAGTCCAAAAGCAATATTTCTACTCTAACAATCATGACAGATAGTGTCCCTGAGGTTCCAGATGAAGGTACAAGAGATTCTGGTGATGTGGAGGAATGCAGATGTTTCTGTTGAATTCATTGTTGATGCAGGGACTTCCAGAGGTCATAACTTTTGACTCAGATGTGGGCTTTCTATGAAATTTTATAGGTGGATGCGTTATGAGGTGGCCAGTGGTTTCCCAACCCACCCTAATCGGTTGGACCTCATCTTTTCATTTTTTTAGGGCTTGAAACTTTCATCTTGGCCCTCAAAATGACAAATTAGTGTTTTTTTCTAGTTTTTTAAAAGTTGCTTTCTTTAATAACTCAAAACTCATGTTTCAAATTTAGGATGTTAGCTGGTTTTTCATCCTACCTTAGTTTTTTGAGTTTTTTGGGAAAAATCTAGATTCTCAAGATATGATTGTAAAATTACCTAAAATGGCAAAATCTGACAATTGTCGAAATCTGCCAAAAAAGTTTTTTTTTTTATTTTTTTGTTTTCTTGGATATAAGAGTGTTTTCTCTCATTGTAGTAGTAGAGTTGATGAATAGATGTTTTTTTATGTTCCAGCTTCCAACTCTTTGTCTCTCATATGTTTAATGGCACAATTCTATTGAGTGTATGTTGTGTGCTGCATCAATTGTGCTTATGGAGGTCTCTAGATTGTGTAGCTATTGTGTTAAAGGTCTGCATTGAAGTTTGAGCTTGTTGGTAAATATTTCCCTCTTAGTGTTGCTATACTTCTCAGTCCTGGTTGACCAGATGATTCAAGCATGTTGCAGATGTTCTAAAAGCAATTATCTGGAGTGTAGCGTGTTGATTCAAGTCTCAGTTGAATTTGGCCGATAGTGTGAAGATCTGCATTGAGTCTAGCCAACCTTGTTAATCATTCCAAGGTTGATGAAGGGTACATACACTTGTTGAAGAATGGTGGAAAATTATCCTTGAACAAATGAGTTAAATCAAAAAAAAGGATCAAAAGCAGAGCAGAGTAGAAGAGGAGTGAAGGAAGAATACAATGAAGAATCAGTGAAGAAGAATTTGAAGATAGGAGGAAAAGTTTTGGAGCCTTCAAAGGGACTAAGTCAGGCATGAACATAGATGTTATTTCTCAGTTCATTATCTCTCTGTAAATCATAATTTCTTATAGGTAGTGAGCCTTTTCTTGAGCAGTGAGCTCTGGGCAGTGTGCCCGAAGGCATGTGCCTTCTATTTTCTTAAGTACTTTTAACAAGGTACACATTTTGTGCATTAACCCCCACCATGGTTTTTCCCTTAATCAGGTTTTTCATGTCAAAATTCTGGTGTTATGTGTTCATAGTTTTTCTGCACATGTGTTGATTAATGCTTTTATGTTATTATCATTAATCTAGTTGAAAAGAAGGTTTTAAAAGTTAAAGTTTAGGGATAACTGAATCACCCTCCCCCCTCTCAGTTGTCTAGACTACTTCCAACAATTGGTATCAAAACTAAGTTCATCTAAAAGGAGCTTAACCACTTGAGGAGATCTAAGATGTTGACTTACAAGAAGGATAGTCCATGATTCGATGGAACAAATTACTCTGTTTGGAAGAGTCAGATGGAATGCCATTTACAATGCATGGGTGATACTTACTGGTTAATAACCAAAGACAAGTATGAACCTTTGGAGAAAGGTCCTACAACTCTAGATGAACTCAAGGATGCTGAAAACAACCTTTGAGCTAAAGAAGCATTGTTGAGTGCCCTGACTTATTCAGAAATGACAAATGTTTTTGGACTGAAAAGGGCTCAAGAAATCTAGAAGAAGTTGGAGAATCTGTATGAAGGAGATAAATATGTCAAATGTGTAAAACAACAAAGTCTTAGAGGAAAATTTGAAAATCTAAGGATGAGTGAAGATGAAAACATTACAATCTACATGCAAAAGATAAATGAACTTGTGTGTGGGATTAGGAGTGCTAGTGGAATTTTGGATGAATCAGAGATTGTGTCAAAAGTACTCAGATCTTTGCCTAATTCATACAAACATAAGTGTTGGCAAGAGACACTATGTGGCTTCATGAGTGTTGTCATTGATGGCAAGAAAGTCCATCCCACACATTTGCAAGACATGGTATGACTATACTAGAAGTTAGATTGAAGAGTATTTTGCTTTGGTGAGCAAGAACAGAGCATGCAGCAAGGTCTGACAATCAGGTCCAGATCTCTCAGATGAAGTATCTTAGCAAAGTGCAAACTTGGAGAAGTCAAGAGGAGTACCATGACTGATACATTCCAGAGATTGAGCCTTCGGTGATGAAAGAGTGAAAAGATATGAGCACCTAAGTGTTGGGTTCCTATTTGGTAGAGTAGACTGAGGAAGAACTGACTGACAGAGCATCAGACCTTAATCTAGATGAGAAATTGATGGTGATAAAGTTTCCTGAAGGATCATTCATAGTTGGCTGATATGATTGATGAATCCTATAACTATATTTTTGATACACATCACTTAGTAAGCATTGATTCAGCTAATACACTAGAGTTTGGGAAAATCTTGAGTATTCTGGATGCTAACTAGAATGATGTTGAAATCCTTGATGCAGATATATATACTAGATGGATTTTAGTATGAAGGTGGTGGTGTGTGATTGTGTAGTGTGAAGAAAAATAGAGAGAAGTGTGGAAGTAGCAATACAGGTCCAGTATGTGACAGAACAACAGCACTAAAGCAGAGGAAGAATGAAGTGTAGTAGATCAGTATATTGAGCCTAACTAGAACTAAACCTCAGCATATGTGGATGCTTCTCATTAGTTCAAATAGCTGGTTACTTTCTTTATACCTTGTAGATAGTGAGTCTCTTGTAGGCAGTGAGCCTCTTGTGAGCAGTGTGCTCAGGTAGTGAGCCCTAATTAGCAAGTGCTATTTTGTACTTCTATTCTTTTAATAGAGAATACAATCTTGGGTTAGTCACCCCGTGGTTTTTCCCTTAACAGGGTTTTTCATGTTACAAAAATCCTTTTGTTATGTGTGTTGATTTCATTTTTGCTTTCATGTTCATTTATGCTTATAGGTTTTGATACTACACTATTATTAAAGAAGATAAGTAAGTTAAGAAGTTTAAGATAACTGATTCACCCCCCTCTTAGTTATCTACCTTGTTTCCAACAATTGGTATTAGAGCTAAGTTCCTCTAGACAGAGCCTAATAGCTTGAGGAAGATCTAGGGATCTCAATGGATATGTATGGTATGAGGGAGCAACTTCAGTCTATCTTAGATGATCTTGAGTAATCTCACTCTGAAATGAATAACCTGGGGGAAAGACTCAAACAAGCTAATGATTTCAAAAATAAACTCAAAGAAAAACTAAGTATCTTAGTGAAGAAAAGAAAGGAACTACTTCAACAATTAGCAAGTCAAAGTGAAGCCAATGATACTAATCAAGATGTGAAGGAGAAAAACAAGTTATGTGAGAAGCTATCAAAAGAGGTCATTATGGTAAGACATGAAATGGAATCAAGAGTTATGAAATTCACTCAAGAAATTGAAGAGAAAAGAAAAATTGAAGATAATCTAAAACAACCTCTCAAGGAGAAGTTAGAAGACTACCACAAAATGGATAGAATAATCAGGCATCTAGAATCTGATCTTGAAGAAACTAGAGATAATGAAGAACAACTTGAGAATTAGATAGACTCTCTTAAAAGGGATCTTCAAATAGCAAATGAATACAAAGAAAAAATCAAGATAAGCTCTGCTCAACTTGAAGTTCTCTTTGAAAGCCAAAAGAGGGTAGATGACAAATATGGCTTGGGGTATGAGAAAGGAGAAAGCTCCGGATATGGTCAGAAGAACTCTAGATCAAGAAATCTAAGAAATAGACCTAGAAGACCTCCAGTAAGCCAACCAAATTCTCAAAGATATCCATCCTTCAACGGATACTGCTACAATTGCAATAACTTCAGTCATAAAGAAAATAAGTGCAAAAGAAGAATGAATCAGACTAATTCATCCTTCTCCAGATAGTGCTTTAACTGCAAAAGGTATGGCCACAAATCTCATGAATGTAGAAATATGCAAATAAAAAATTCATTCAATGGTAGATGCTTTGCATGCGAAAGAATGGGACATGTGGCTAATCAAGGCAGATCAAGAGGATATTAGCCAAATATGCAAAGAAATATTATTTGCTACAACTGCAATAGATCCGGTCATACTACCAAATTCTACATAAGTAAGAATCAGGATAAAAGGGGTCCAGTGCATCATAATCAAAATCAAGACAAAGGAAAAAGAAAAGTTAATGCGGATGAAGTTCAAAGAGAGATGAACAAGATTTGGGTGAAGAGAAGTACAAAAAAAGTTGGGGATGGATCCGTAACAAAATCTGGTGTTGATATTCCTTCCAGAAACTAAATAGATGAGCTCTAGCTCAGGGCGAGTCACAAAGGAAAATAATTTTCCCCAGCCAGTCAATTGGTGCCTAGGATTGACACATGGAAAGTTGCAGATAAAAGGGTTCTCAAAGAAATATCTAATTAACCGTTGGTAAAAATATGAAAGATCCACAAGGATTTTTGAAGAGGTTAATCATCCAAGATTGATCCAGTTTGATAGTCATCTAGTAAAAGTAGGACTCTCATAGTTAGATCTGGTATGATTCTAAATTCAAATATCTTTGATCTACAGATAACTAGAATGATTGGAGAAAGGAAAATAGATTGTCAATAATCACCGAGAATAACTCTAAGTGCATCTCAGTGATCCGGAAAGATCTCTCTCAGAACAAGAACAAGGCAATTGGAATGACTTAAGTTGTGCATTTATTGCAAAATGGAATTAGGGTTTGTGCTAAAATAAAAGGGTTCTTTTGTTCATCATTTGCACATTTGCATCTGAAAAGAAAAAAGAAGGAGCTCTGCAACAAGATTACCTCAACCCTCTCAAGGATCAACCGCAGAATTTGATTCAACCACTGATCTTTTCAGCTCTCATCATGAACCCTAGAAGCGTAAAAAGGTATTTCTGCTCTTGAATATCTCTCTCTAAATATTTTGAAAGATGGCTACTCCAAATGTTGTTAATATCACTAATAGGCCATGCCCTAAGTTTAAGAAACATCGCTACAAATCCCTAGAAGTTGATCCCCTAGGCATATTCTCTAGCATTCTGCATGGGGTTCTGCATGTAGAAGATGTTAGGGTTTACATACACGCAAACATTGAAGAATTTGGGGAATCCAACCTGATGGATATCTATCACAAGGAATTAATAGATGAATCATTTGAACTTAAACCGCAATACAAGGTCATCTGGGATAAGCATTTTAGACATTGCATTCATTTCCCCTGTTTTACAGAAGATGAATGGGTCTGGTATGTTCTGAGCAAAATGCATGACAACTTCATGTGGTTGATGAGACCAGTCAAGATAACCAAGGATGCAATTAGGGCGGTAACCGGATTGCACTCATCCGGTGGGTTGCCTACTCTCAAATCAGTCAAAACCAAATTGTAAGTGAGGCTACTAAATCAAAATTTGACAAGAGAGAAATGACAATAGAAGACATCATAGATCCATATATCAAATTTGCCTCTATGATAATTAGTTACAAAATCTAACACTCTAGCAGGGAAAATTTAGTATCTGGAACTACCATATATACTGCATATGAAATTCTAAGGCAAAATACTAACTATAATCTTTGTCAGCTTCTCCTAAACCAACTATTAGAGAATTTGTAGAAAATAAAGAAGGATAAAAGTAATTCATTTAAGTATGGTGGCTTTATATTATGTCTTTTCTTTTACTATATGAATGAGCTACCCAGATCTAGTGGTTGGGTATGGTAAAATGACAGACCTATGGCCATACAAATTAGAGACTATTTGTATGGGCTTGGTGATGCCAAGGCACAAAGCACAACACTTAGGGGTTACTTCAAAAACTTCCAAGGCATGATGCAGGCCAAAGAGAGAATCCCCCAATCTTTAGTTGAAAAATACAAGGATACAATGTGCTTTATGGTAGACACTAATCAATGCCTATGGAGGCAGTGGAACCAAGAATAGTGTGGATTATGCCAATGGACTATGAGGTGGATGAGAAAATTCTAGAACTGCATGTCCAACACTTACTAAGTTAGCCTAAGGACCCTGAGGCAGAAAGGTTTGGCACCTTTCAAGAATTAAGTGTAAAGATTCATGTTGAACTAAGCCAACCTAAAATAAAGAAAAAAGTTAGGAAGGAAGTAGAGGAATTTGCGAAGAAATATGGCTTATCAAAGGAGATAGTTGATGCCAACAAAGAGAAGGTAGAAAGAGCAGAAAAAGAAAGTGTTCCGGTGCAAGCCCCCTCTCAGACTAGATCCTCTAAGAGTTCCAAATCCTCAAAATTGGAAGCAAAGACATTCGGAAAGGGAGAGAAGAGAACAAAGACAAAGGCTACAAGATCATACATAAGCCAAAAGGATGATGAAGAAACAGAATTTGATGAAGAAGTTAAGAAGATGAGGAAGAAGAAGAAAACATCCAGGGAAACCTCTACTAGTCAAAACAAGGAAGAAGAGGTAGAAGAATTTGTTGAAAGGCCTACTCTCTCCATTGATGATGTCATCAAATTAGTCACTGTGGATGGGAACCTACAACCAATGATTGAATTTTATGATGAATATAATGAAGTTGATCAGAAGATCTTGCAAGATGCCACAGTTAGGTATCTAAACATCTATAACAAAGCATTCATTGAAATCATCTCTCTAATCCCCAAAAGTTTAGAAAAGGAACTTGAGATGAGGGAAAACAATGCAAAGGAAAAGGATATGGAGATCTAGGAACATATAGCTATTCATCTCTATCCTTCCATTACTCCAAAACAAATGAACATGATCTTCAAGGATTGCAAGGATGAGTTCTGAAGTAAAGCCAGAATGAACAAACTTATGCTTGGAGAGACTGATCAGGTGGCAAAAGAGATTGAAGACATCCTCTGGAATGCATATAAAAGATTCAATCTTCCTATTATAGAGGATATAAGTGATGAACCTTATGCCATGGATGTTGAAGGATTAAGTGCATCAAAGGAAGATTCTACTGAGAAAATTGTAGAAGAGTCAAAGGAGATAGATGAGGAGAAGACTAAGGACTTGGATTCCTCTATTCTAGAAGAGGAAGTCCATGAAGAAGCAAAAATCTCTCTTCTGGATCCCCCAACAGACTCTAAAAATGAAGTAGAAGCAAGAGAAGAGAAGAAAGCAAGTGAAGAATAGGAGAAAAAGGGAAGAGAAGAAGAACAAACAAACAAGATCTTTGTTGACACATCTGAGGCTACAAGAGGAAAGAAGTCTCTGGCAAGAGACACTATAGAAGTAGTAAAGAATTTCTTGACCAAGGAAATAATGGAGATTGATGAACTGGAACTGTTTCAAGGACCATTCAGTTTTGATACCCTCTCCCTGGTTCAGACAATGAAGATAGCATCCTTTGCCCAAGCAAAGGCAAAAGAAAAACTTCTGAAGTCTCGCATGGAGGATTGTGATCTAATAGAAACTGCTTCTGGAATGTTGGAGAAGATCATTCCATCCTTTCAAAAGGATCCTTCGGCCTCTCCATCTAGTAATCTTAAATCTCTAATAAACTTTGTCAATACTCAGTTTGATTATTTAGAAAAGGCAGCAGAAGAAAAGGTTCGGAAAGAATTTTTGGGAAAAAGATTCTCTAAGGTGCAAGAAGCAATAGAGTTGAAGACCACCTTTGTAGATATACTTTAGTATATGTAAGTATAACATGTATATATACTTATGCGGCTAAGTATAGGTTGATTTTTTGAAATTTTGGTGTGTGGATTCTACCCTTTGCCATTGATGTCAAAGGGGGAGTGAGGAGTAGTGAAAAATGTGGAATCTAGCTAAGGGGGAGCTCAAAAAAGTGTACATTAGAACAGAGCATTAGGCAAGTGGGATTGTAGTGTGACACTTAATCATTTTTCACTAAGTGTTGCCATCAATGCCAAAGGGGGAGATTGTTGGCAAGAGACATTGTGTGGCTTCATGAGTGTTGTCATTGATGGCAACAAAGTCCATCCCACATATCCATAGGACATGGTATGACTATACCGAAAGTTAGATTGAAGAGTATTTTGGTCTGATGAGCAAGAACAGAGCATGCAACAAGGTCTGACAATCAGGTCTGAATCTTTCAGAGGAAGTATCTCAGCAAAGTACAGACTTGGGGAAGTCAAGAGGAGTACCATGATTGATACATTCTAGAGATTGAGCCTCCGGTGATGAAAGAGTAAAAACATATGAGCACCTAAGTGTTGGGTTCTTATTTGGCAGAGTAGACTGAGGAAGAACTGATTGGCAGAGCATTAGACCTTAATCTGGATGAGAAATTTATGGTGATCAAGTTTCTTGAGGGATAATTCATAGTTGGCAAACATGATTGATGACTCCTATAACTATCTTTTTGATACGCATCACTTAGTAAGCATGGATTCAACCGACAGACCAAAGTTTGGGAAAATCTTGAGTATTCTGGATGCCAACTAAAAGGATGTTGAAATCCTTGATATGGATATATATACCAGATGGATTTTGGTATGAAGGTGGTAGTGTGTGATTGTGTAGTCTAAATAAAAGTAGAGAGAAGTGTGGAAGCACCAATACAGGTCTAGTATGTGACAGAACAACATCACTAAAGCAGAGGAAGAATGAAGTGCAGTAGATCAGTATATTGAGCCTAACCGGAACTAAACATCAGCATATGTGGATGCTTCTCATTAGTTCAAACACCTAGTTAATTTCTTTATACCTTGTAGATAGTGAGTCTCTTGTATGCAATGAGCCTCTTGTGAGTAGTGTGCTTGGGCAGTGAGCCCTAATTGGCAAGTGCCATTTTGTACTTCTATTCTTTTAATAGAGAATACAATCTTGGGTTAGTCACCTCATGGTTTTTCCCTTAACAGGGTTTTCCACATAAAAATCCTTGTGTTATGTGTGTTGATTTCATTTCTTCTTTCATGTTCATTTATGCTTATAGGTTTTGATACTGCACTATTGTTAAAGAAGATAAGAAAATAAATAAGTTTAAGATAACTGATTCACCCCCCCTCTCAGTTATCTGCCTTGTTTCCAACAATAAGGTTTCTTTTATAGAGGAGATTAGGACTATCTAAGATGTTACAAGAGATCACCTAGTTGGTAAAATTTTATGTTTTGAATTAAGTGAATTTGGTGATTCTCTTGCTAAGTCTAAATTGACATTCAAGGCTAGTCTGCATGGAAAGCAAAGATATGATTTGGGTGAAGCTTCTTTAGGAAAATCAAGGAGATTTATCAAAACAAGGAAGGATCTTGCAGATGATGAAAATGAAACTGCAGATCTTGAAGCTCTCATTGCCAAATGAATGCCAAGAAGATCCAGTAAGTCTGAAGGAAAGTTACCACTCAAATATTTTTCTTGTAATAAGATTGGTCATTTTGCTTCAAGGGGTATGGAGAGGTTTTCAAAACCAAACCCTATTAGATACAAAAACTAGAAGAATTGCTACTACATCCAAGAAGCTAGAGAAGGAGTCATAGATGATGAATCTAGTCATGGTGAATGTGATTGGCTGTTCATTGATATTAAAGAAGAAGATCCAATATCTACTAAATCTACTGGTTGTGCAAATGTGGTAAGTATTTTGGCTGCTTAGGTTGTTGAAAAGGATGAATGGGTGATCGATAGTGGATTCTCTCATCATATGACCGATGACAAGAGTAAGTTTGTGAGTTTTGAAAATTATGAAGGGGGATTTGTGAAATTTGGAGACAACTCAACTGGTAGAATTCGTGGCAGAGGATCCATCTCTTTTGATGGTAAGAATTGCACCAATGATGTTCTATATGTGGAAGGACTGAAACACAATCTTCTTAGCATTATATAGTTGGTTGATAAGGGTTGTGATCTCTGGTTCAAGGATGGAAAATGCAGAATCTTAGAAAGTTCTAGAACTAAAATTGCATCCAGTACCCAAACTAGAGGTAACATCTCTCACTTAAGTAGTTCAGGCAAAAATTGTTTGATTGCTCAAATAGATCAAAGTTGGTTATGGCATAGAAGGATGTGTCATGTGAATTTTGATAACATTGTCAAAATAAGTTCCATTCAAGCGTAAGAGATCTTCCAAGACTTGTGAAACTAGAGAGCATTTGCAATGAATATCAATTGGGTAAATAGAATAAAATTTCATTCAAAAGTAAGGAACAAGGTTCAAGTGAGAGATTGGAACTGGTACACACTGAGCTATGTGATCCTGCTAGAATTAGGAGTGTACAAGGACACAGATACTTCATGTTACTGATTGATGACTACTCCTGGATGATGTGGGTAACCTTCCTAAAAGAAAAATCAGAATCCCTTGATAAGTTTAAGGTGTTCAATATGATGGTTGAAAATGAGATTGGTGGGAAATTGAAGTGTCTGAGATCTGACAGAGGTGGAGAATTAACTTCCAGTGAGTTTGATACTTTTTGTGAAAATCATGGAATAAAAAGACAGTTATCTGCTCCTAGGCCTCCTCAGCAAAATGGACTTGTGGAAAGGAAGAACTGGACCATGATGATGGAAACAAATGTTCCTTAGGTTTATTGAAGGGAAGCTATGAGTACTACTATCTACACTCTTAGTTGGGTCCAGATCAAAGGAAATTCTGGTAAGACTCCTTATGAACTATGGTTTGGTCATCCTCCTACTATGAGATATTTCAGAGTTTTTGGTAGTAAAATGCTATATCGAAAGAGATGAGGATTTAGGCAAGTTTGAGGCAAGAAGTGATGAAAGAAAAATTTTGGGATATTCAACTCAAAGTAAGGCTTACCGATGGTTCAAGAAAAGACTGAATTTTTTTTTGAAAGTGCTAATGTTAAAGTTGATGAAAGCAAAGAAGGTCATTCTAGGTATTGCAGATATGATTTAGATGATCAAGATGAAAATCAAAACCAAGGAAGACAAGTTCAAATCGAGACCCAAATTTAGATTGATCCGGTAACATTAGTAACTCAAGAGATAAGTGTAGAAGATGAGGAACAAGTTCAAGAATCAAAAATTCAAATTCCCAAAATCTCCAGGTATGTAAGAATGAATCATCCTAAAGATCAAATCATAGGAGATAAAAATAGAGGTGTTTGAACTAGGAGAAGAGTTTCTAAAGATCAAAAAGAGATTTGTTTGATTTCAAAGATTGAACCTAAATCAATAAGTGAAGCTTGCAATGATGAATATTGGGCTAAAGGAATGGAACAAGAATTGATGCAAATTGAAAAGAATCATACTTGGGATCTTGTTCCTAGACCTGAGGACAAAAATGTGACTGGAACTAAATGGATCTTCCAGAATAAACCGAATGAAGATGGTGAGGTTGTAAGAAACAAGGCAAGGTTGGTATGCAAAGGTTATTCTCAAGTGGAAGGAATTGATTTTAAAGAAACTTTTGCTCTGGTGGCAAGGACAGAGCCAGTCAAATTATTTCTTTCTTTTGCTACTTTCAAAGATTTTAAAGTCTATCAGATGGATGTCAAATCAACTTTTCTAAATGGAGATTTGGAGGAACAAGTCTACATTGAACAACTGAAAGGATTTCAATTGTTTGATTAGGGAGCTATGGTTTGTAGACTGAGAAAAGCCCTGTATGGACTTAAGGAAGCTCTAAGAGCCTAGTATGCCAAGTTGGATAAGCATCTGCTTAAGCTAGGATTTAACAAAGGTACTACTAATAGTAATCTATATTTAAAGATAAATCATGAGGACATTCTAATTGTTGAAGTCTTTGTTGATGATATCATTTTTGGTGGAAATGATTGCATGTACAAAACTTTTTCTGATCATATGAAAAGTGAGTTTGAGATGTCAATGTTTGCTGAGATGAATTTCTTCCTAGGTCTGCAAATTGTTTAAACAAATAAAGGTATCTTCATATCTCAATCTAAGTATGTGAAAGAATTGTTGAAGAAGTTTGGAATGGAAGCCTTAAAGCCAATAGGTACTCCTATGGCAATTGGATGTAAGTTAAGCAAAGATGATGACTCCGCTAAGGAAAATCAGAAAAGGCACATATCAATGATTGGAGGATTGCTTTATCTGACTTAGACCAGACCTAACATCATGAATGTAGTTGGACTTGTTGGTAGATTTCAAACTAATCGAAAAGAATCCCATGTTGTGGCAGTCAAAATAATTTTCAAATATCTCAAGGGGACAAATGATTATGGATTGTGGTATCCAAAGGACAATGAATTCACTCTTCATGCATATATAGATGTTGATTGGGTAGGAGATGTTGATGACAAGAAAAGTACTAGTGGTGGTGCATTCTTCTTGGGAAGAAGATTGGTATCTTGGATGAGTAAAAAGCAGGAGGCAATTTCTCTGTCCACTACAGAGGCAAAGTACATAGAAACAACAAATAATTTCTATAAAAATCTATTGATGAAGCAAATGCTAAAGGACATTAGAATTGTGTTTGAGGAGCCAGTCACAATTTTCTATGATAATTCAAGTGTTATAAGTATCTCAAAGAATCCAGTGTTGCATTCAAAGACAAAGCATATATCCATCAAGTTTCATTTCTTGAGAGAGAAGATAAATGAGAATAAAGTTAAGTTGGAGTTTGTGTCTTCAAAAGATCAGATTCTGGATATTCTCACTAAACCTCTTCCCAAGGATACTTTTAAGTATCTCAGAGAGAAGTTAGGGGTTATTACCCCTCCTGATCAGAACTAATATGCACTAAAGTGCATCAGTCCGCTGGAATTCACATTCATATCTTGTGATCTGGATTGATGTTAAGAAGGTACTCTTCAAAGGGAGAGTAATTAGTATGCAAATTTTGGAATAAGTCTAAAACAAAAAGGTAGAAAAGATAGCAAATATGTTCCCTTTACCATTGATGTCAAAGGGGGAGAGAAGTCATGTGAAAAACTTGGAAGTGAATAGTTGCCGGTGAAAGGAGGAGCAGTACAGAAAAAGGTTGTAGGTGTGATAAGAGAAAGGGGGAGAAGTTTTTGTCTTAATGATTGAATTCAGTTTTTCACATCATATGTTGCCATCAATGACAAAGGGGGAGATTGTTACAAATATGTGCCTAAGTGGTGTTGTCATTGATGTCAACATATCTTTGTTGTCATTAGTGTCAACCGTATCTTACTATTGTCTGTATAGAAGTTTGGATTATTAAGGATATTGATAAAATTATAGACAATCAAGACATGCAGACCATATAGCTATGTAGAGGATTGTCAGAGGTTGCTCTAGTTGAGATTTGAGAGGTCCACATGAAGATTTGAAGAAATTATAGACTTCTGAGTAGAACAAGCTTTTGCAGTTGTTTAGTATTGACAGAGTGGTAAGAAGTAGGTCCAGATTGGTCTAGTATTAGCACTCTATGATCTGCAAATCTAGAGTCATGTCTGGGATATTGGTGTGTTCCCTCAAATCAAGTGGTTCATGGTTTGGAGGTCTGCAAGCAATTTTTCTAGTCTAACAATCATGACAGATAGTGTTCTTGAGGTTCCAGATGAAGGTATAAGAGATTCTGGTGATGTGGAGGAATGCAAATGTTTCTGTTGAATTCATTGTTCTTGTGGAGGTTTCTAGATCATGTAGCTACTACATTGGTGGTCCACATTGAAGTTTGAGCTTTTTGGTAAAGATTTCCCTCTTGGCATCACTATACTTCCTAGTCCTAGCCAATTGGATGATTCAAGCATGTTACGGATGTTCTAAAAGTAATTCTCTAGAGTGTGGAGTGTTGATTCAAGTCTCAGTTGTATTTGGCCAATAGTGTGAAGATCCACATTGAGCTTAGCTGACCTTGTTAATCATTCAAAAGGTTGATGAAGGATATATACACTTGTTAAAGAATGGTGGAAAATTATCCTTAAAAAAATGAGTGAAATCAAAAGAAAGGATCAAAAGCAGAGCATAGTAGAAGAGGAGTGAAGGAAGAATAGAGTGAGGTATCAGTGAAGAATTTGAATATTGGAGAAGTTTTTGAACCTTCAAAGGGATTGATTCAGGCATGAACATAGATATTATTTCTCAGTTCATTATCTCTATGTAAATCATAATTTCTTATAGGCAGTGAACCTTTTCTTGAGTAGTGAGCTATGGGTAGTGTGCCTGAAGGCATGTGCCTTCTATTTTCTTCAGTACTTTTAATAGGGAATGGCTTTTTTGGGTTAACCCCCACAGTGGTTTTTCCCTAAACCAAGTTTTCCACATCAAAATTATGGTGTTATGTGTTCATATTCTTTCTGCTCATGTGTTGATTAATGCTTTTATGTTATCATCATTAATTTGGTTGTAAAGAAGGTTTTAAAAGTTAACGTTTAAGGACAACTGATTCACCCCCCCTCTCAATTGTCTAGACTACTTCCAACACTACTGCCCACATTTATTGTGATCAATATGAATTGCTCAAATTGAAGATTTTAGCAAGAGGATTAAATGAGGAAAAAGTCAATAGTTTTAGCACTCAAGAAATTTTGGGGAAGAAAGAAATGAGGATGAAAATTTAGAATATATAGTAATAAATAAAAAAAGAAAGAAGAGGAAGAAGAATAGAAAAATAAGAAAGAGAATTGGGAAGGCTATGTAGTAGAAAGAAGGAATGGAGTCTTATATGATGAAGAAGACAAAAGGAAGTTGATTAGCATGTGAAAGAAAAATGGATAGGAGAGATTAAGGGGGCACAAGAAATAAAATGATGAACATTAAGAAAGCCATGTGGGTAAATGAAGTCACATAACAAGAGCATGAAGAGCCACACAAATCTATGAGTGAAAGAAGGTTTGCCTATATTAAGATGAAATATGCTATTGTGAGTTAAAGAAAGTTTGAACCCTAATGTATATGAAATTGTAAAAGAATATATTTTATTCTGAAATGGAAAGAAGTGTTTATAAAGTTTATATCATGTGTTATGAGGTTATATTTAGTTGGTTGCTTCAACATTTAATCATTGTGGAAATATTTATAAATGGTTGTGTGATAGAGAGAGGTGTTTGTTCAGGTGATGGTAAAATTTGTAATTGTATATATGCATGTGCATGTGTGTGGTTTTAACCTATAGCTATGGGGAAGTGTATGATAGTTAATCCCCTAGAATACTTGCAATAATGGGAAGAGGAGAAGCCCGTGATTAGAGAATGAGCTTCAACAAAGGCATTGACTACTTTTGAGTTACCTATAGCAAGTATCGTGTGGGGAGTGGGCCATAGAGAATGAGCTTCAACAAAGGCATTGACTACTTTTGAGTTACCTATAGCAAGTATCCTGTGGGGAGTGGGCCATAGAAATTGTTTTGAGCTACTGTAGGGTTTCATGTAGTAGGGGACAAATAGGACATCACAAGGGTATGTCGCCATCATCATGAATTTACCTTGGTGTTCAAACTAACAAAACTTATCATGTAAATTTACTAAGAAATGGTTATAATGTCGAAGGCATAAATTTTATGTATTATAAATCCCAAACATTGAAGGAGATCCAATAGTCAATGCCAAGGAGGTTAGAGATTTGATAATGGGTGTTTGATGAGTGGACAAAAGCACTTGAGAGATAAATAGGCCACTAGGCATTTTTCTCACTAGCTAATTAGAGCATACTACATGTTTAATAGGTCGTCCAAATGCCATGGGCAAGAAAGAGAGTGTCTCTTTTTAGTGTCCCATTATTATTTTAGTGTATAGAAGGGATGGGTATCCTCATGAGGAGTCACACTATCTAACCATATGTAAAAAATAGGTTGCTAACCCTACCAATTAGCATTTGGTAGTGTATTCCCAGCCTGTGCCAAGATGGGAGCTTTGGAACAAGGTATGGACATCTATCAAAGAATAAAGGATAGAGTAATTTTTTTATATGTTACAAATGTAAGTGCCATGTTAGACATGTATGAAAAATGTGGAAGCATAGACAAGGCACATGAGCTATTTGAAAGAATACCTCAAAAAGATCTCAACTGCTAGGACTGTAGGATATGCACAAAATGAATATGTTGATAAGGCTTTAGAAACTTTCAAGAAAATACAAAATTGGCAAGTGTAAAGATAAATTCCACAACCTTCTCCAAAATCTATAGTGTATAGTGCATAAACAAGAGGAGAACACACCCAAATATATCAAATAATAGCCTAGGATTAATTTCTCACTACTCAAATGATGCCACATCAATAATGCCAACATAAATGGAACTGTTAAGGAGCTTGGTCCCACAAAGGCAAGTCATCAATACCACATAAGTTTCATGTGCCATCAAGATAGATTCACAACCATCACACGTGAATAAATCAATTGTATCTTAGCATACACGATGGACAATGTCTCCATTACCTTGGATTTCACATGGAACCATGATACTACATAGAGGGATACATAGACAACATTCACCATCCTCATGCAAAACCATTGAAGGACTTCCACAAGATTTAGACACACTACAAGAAGAAGTATGGAACCAAAATTATCATGAGCTCCAAATGCAACAAATAATTTGTTGTGAGATGGTATTAACAAACCCATGAGAAAGTTATGGCAAGCTTTGGTAATGTAGTTGTGGTTCAATTTTTTGGCACAAGTGTAAATACTAAAATATTAAATTATGGCATTTGACCATGGCTGTATTCCTATGAAACTAGATAATTTTAATTTGGAATATGATAAGGATGAGTTACATTTGAGGTTTATAGATAAAGAGGTTATTTCTCTTAGATTTTGTTAATTTTACAAGTAATTTCTTCACTATAGCTGAAGGTTTTATTCTACATCTTTTTGTTTTAAACACATTAGAGAGGATTAGATTGCTTCTTTTATCTATTCTAAGTTAATTACAAAAATTATTTTCTAGAAACGTTGTAAATATAACATGATAGACAAGATGGATGAAGTGGGTCTCAAGTTTTGATACTATTTACTTTCTAACAACAATGTCATGATAGACTTGTTCAAAACTTGTCATCACATGGTTGTATCTTGTTGAGGTTAAGGAAAGTCATCAAATATAGAAATGTATTATTTTGTTTAGTGATAAATATAGAAATGGATTTTTTTATTTTGTTTTCTATAAAAGATAGAATAAGGTCATATACCACCCTCCTTGCATATGCCTTTTTTGGTCCATTCAAGATCCTTAGAGTTCTTTCACTAAAGTAGTACAAATTGAAAATTTGTGAGGATGGCTAGATACCACCATGAAATAATCAAAGAAAAAGCATTGGATAAAAAAGGATGATAAGCAACAAGGCAATACCTTATGTTCTATATGGTTAAGGTCGATGAGATAAGTGTAGAGTCTATATAAAATGTGATACCAAGATTTGATTCCTTCTCAGCAATCCATATTTGTGCAAGATGGCATTCTCTCATTCTTGAAGGGAGAAATCTATAGGAGTGACATTATTCTATATTATATCCTCATCATCTTCATGGTTGATGACTTTCCTACCTACTCTATTCCCTTAGGCATTCCTTAAACTCACAAAGC
Organism: Cunninghamia lanceolata; assembly: GCA_027924645.1. Lineage (NCBI taxonomy): Eukaryota > Viridiplantae > Streptophyta > Pinopsida > Cupressales > Cupressaceae > Cunninghamia > Cunninghamia lanceolata. The sequence goes on from BSBN01000413.1 coordinate 2,338,450, forward strand.
AATATAAATATAATAAAACATATGAATAAATGTACAATTCAAAATAAATTCCTTGCCCTTTGTGAATTTTTAGATGATTCTCTTTCAATATTGTGTATGGTCAACTCTACATTAAAAAAAACTCACTATATAAACTTTTGGTCCATGATCTATAATTCAACCATATTAAAAAATAACTATAATATTTTACAATCGATATCTATTATAGTTCAATGTGTTATTATCTAATCTCACTTCATTACTTTTGTGTAGATATGACTAATAATAATTCAAGTTGCCTATGATCAACATTGCACAATTACCATAAAAGTGTGCTACTTATGAAATTCAATAGCCTCTAATTTAGACTTCAAATGTAATTTCCACTATCAAATCATTGACAGAAATCAAATGTAATGCAATCAAGCACACTATGAATGCAAAAAGCATGCTACATGGAGTTTACAAAATTCTAGATAAATTTGTTAATGTACTACAACTCTTGTTTACAATAGCATAATGAATCTACAAAGACTCTCTCCTAAAGATTCACTTGGTCATCAATAACTAATAGTTAAGCCATTATATTACAATTTTCATTTGTGTTAGTGTGAATAAGGTTCTTTCGCTATCTAGTTCTTTCTTAGCTAGTTCTTTTCTTATCTCTCTTCACACTAGGTTAAGTTTACTTAGGGACTTTTTCATTTTATCCCATATTGATTGTGCTTTTAGTCTCTTGGGTGGAATATCCTATATATACCCACCTCTTTCTCTCATAGGAGCATCTCATTTTCATTTTATGCTTTGCATTCTTTTGAATTGAATATAGTTGATTTGTCTCATATCTATTTTTTGATTTGCTTTCCTCCATTGATTCACATTCTTGGGTAGCTTTTTAGCCAAATATTACATGGTATCAAAGAGGTTGTGAGTTGTGGGTTAGCAATCTTTTAGAAATCTAAGATTGTAGGGTTGTATTTCGAAGCACATGAGTATGCTCTACTCTTACATCTTCAGATGATCTAAAGAATTAGAAAAGTGTGGAGAAAAATCTAGTTTCTTGGGGGTTCTAGTTTTGACTTGCCAGTTTCATGTTTTCTTGGAGATTTCTAGAGACATTCTAACCTCACGATTGAGTCCAAAGAAGCTGAGATAGTCAGATTTGCCTTTAGTTTCATCCCAATTGAACATCAAAAGCTAGATCTTTGAGGGTTTGAAGTCAGAGGTTCATTGCTAGATCCAGTAGGGAGTCAACATTTTAGACCACTTTGGGCCAAATCTAACTTTGTCACTCAGAAGGTACGAAAAGCCCAAGATTGAGTGTCCATTTTTCAATTTTGGACAAGGTTGTTTGAAGAGGAAAAAATATTTTTCTAGGGAGCCATGTGACCTCCCTAGCACCCATATCAAGGTGACTGTAAAAATAATTCCTGCATATCAATAATTTTTAAAATTATGTTATAAAAATGTAAAATTACAAAGCAAGTTTTTTTATTGTAATGAAAAAATTTATAGGGAATTTACCCATGCACAAGCCCATACGGATACCTATGAAAGGCACCCATGTGCAGGCCTTAAAGCCTTGCACTTTGGGAGGTAGAGACCCTCAAAAAAAGGTTGTAGCCTCTTAAGAGGTCTGTGGACCTTCTTGATGCCGTGAAAATCCTTCTTTGGGGGGATCGACGCTATAGCCATTGCCCCCCATTTACTTACAATTTAGATTTTAAGGCCTTCAAAAACTTTTTTACTCTACCTTAGCTCCTTTACATTTTGGTGTTGAACCTACTAATTTTAGGAGATATCCCTATTTTTAGTTGATTCTACTAGATTTTTCAGTCACTCTAAGTTTGGTAGTGTATCTAGAAGACCTCCATACTAGCTTCAACTAGTTTTATCTAGCGAACTTCTAATCTTAGAGAAATTTTAAAGTATCTAGCTAAGATATACCTTTGGAAGATTACCAAATTTGGTGGCAGTTCTGCTAAGTTTGGTGGAGAATGAATTTTTATGTTTTTACCCCCTCAAGGATGCAATTTTGGTTTTTAAAGACCAATTTTGAAGATTCATAACTTGGGCTCCCGACCTCCGTTTTCTTAAGAAACCTTTTTTTCATTTAGGTTATTTTTTTACACTTTACACACTGGTGTAAATGGATTATGATTTTAATTTTTAGATTGTCTAGAACATGTAGATTCTCACAGGTGACATTGTGTAGTTCTCATTTTGGGAACTTCAAAGATGCATAACTTTTGCATACGACCTCGGATTGAGGCACTTCTTTTTTTGAAAGCATATTTTTTTCATCTACTTTGCAATGGTGCTAATTATTTTACTTGGTATTGTTTCTAAATTCTATTATCAACATATGCTTCTTTTCGAGGATTTGTAAAAATATTGAAGTTGGGTTCACTTAGCATTCTATTGCTAGTTGAAATTATAACCACACTACTTATAAATTGTGAAATCATTTTTCTTGGGGTGGGATATTTGATTGAGTAATTTGGGGAGGTCTTGTTTGTGTGATTGTGCTTTTGCATCTCTTTTTTCTCATACTCCCCCTTCCTTTCACAAGTGGTTAATGCTAAGTTTCCATTGCTAACACCACACAACTACAACATGGCAACAAAATGCATGGAACTTGTTAATGCAACAAGGTTATACACCCTATATTGAAGAAAAGATAACTAAACCGATGGATGCTAAGGAAGAAATACTCTAGATGATTGAACAAATAAAAGATCTAGGTTTTCTTAGGAATTTAGTTTCTCAGGACATTTTTTTGATAAAGTATACCCTAGTTTGGGACCAAGGACCCATCAAAATAGGGGCCGAGCCCATAGAGTTTTTATCAATAGTATCATGAAACAAGCAAATGTCTACTATATAGGGGGAAAATTACAGTTGACCCTCTGTAAGAATAGTCTCTTAAAATACAACTAACACCAAAAAGCTAGACATAGAAACATATTGACTTAGCTTATTTTCCATCCAGAATTACCACTCCCTCCTTTTCATAGGCACAGGTATACAAGGGATGCTCTTGAGTCAGGAAAGCAACATTTATCTTCCCAGCTATCTCCTCAACCATCTTCCATGTGTCCAAGACTCCCAACAATATATCATGCAGATGTCCCATCTCAGATTCATGAAACTCTGCAGATTAACCCACATTTTGAATCATATCCTCATGTGGGAGGATTGAAGCCACTGCAATAGAAAGAGCATAGCCACCACCATAGACTGCGCCACCCTAAAAAATTTCCATCATCCTCTCGAGGTTCTTGAGTCCATTAACATATTAGACATTGCCTCTTTAACATTAAGACCTTCCTTCCCATCTACCTCTTTTGCAACCTTTAGCAACCTAACTAGCCACTGCTTAAGGATATGATTCTTAATTTCTTTATCCAGGTCCTTAATGAAATTGTGTACATGGCCTCCTCTACCAGAATCTTTTTCAATCTTTTCTAGGGTGTATAATTTCATTTCATTCTTCCTCCTATATTGCAACTTGACCTAGCTTTCAGAATTTGGATTCTCTGGGGAACACTCAAAGGGTGCCTACCCTTGGCATCTTCACCTTCTCTGCTCTCCATAGCACCAATCCATAGAGACAAATGCAAAGAAGAAAATGGAGAATGTTCAAGAGAAAGAAGAGGAAAGCCTCATTAAAAGAGGTAATTGCCAACCTGTATACACCTAATGCCTCATCAATGTTGATTGCATCATTTTTGTCCTTGGTCCCTTCACACACTTGAGCCATGAAGGCCTTAAATTCTCATCATGACTCTTGGTTAACATGCCAACCCATTATTGGGGGATAAGCCTTGATATCCTATTGTAAAACGGTCACCAATTCTTGGGCACCACCTCACTCCATTCCCAACCTAATCAGGATCCTCTAGAAGCTAGCTCAATGCCATAATTTTTTGCCCAATTGGCAACACTATTGTCTTTCCTTTTGATATGTGTGATAGATAAACTGCTAAATGAACTTGCTAGACTAAGAATATTTTTAATGACCTAAATGAGGCACCAATTCCTTGCTTGACCTCCCCTAACTAGGTCCACAACAATCCTGGAGTTCCCCTCAACCAAAAGTTTCTCCCAACCCATCTACCTTGCCATTTCCAAACCTTTCCAAAGTGCGCTGGCTTCTACTAAATTGTTTGAGTCAATATCCACATCCATAGCATAGAAGCTAAGATGTTAACCTCTATGGTCCCTAAAAAATGCCCCCTCCATATGTCTTTCTAGGGTTTCCTCTTGCAGCTCCATCAAAATTTAATTTCACCCATCCCACCTCTGATGGATCCCACTTAACCTTCTCCTTGACCTAACCTAAATCTCCTTGACTTGTGATCCCCAACCATCTAAAATGAGTCCACGCATTAACCCACCAAGACTCTTCTAGTTGGATAGAACAAACTTTCTTATGAAGAGAAGCCCCTATCTCTCCCATTGGATCTTTCCTTATCAAGAAACAACCTCCTATTACATTCCACCTAGATATTATAGACCAAAAGAGATGGGAGAATCTCCCAGATAAGATTTAGGCTAGGACTCTTATATTTGCTTCTCCATTCCTCAAGCACACCTACCATATTCTTGGGTATGACCCAATTATACTCTCATCTAAGAAAGAAGTGACTCCATGACTGTCAGGGAAAGTCACAATGGAGGAATAAATGAGCATTGTTTCCCTGATCCTGTTTACACATCACACAATGGGAAGGGCCATGTTTTCCTAGTTTGGTTAATCTATCTCAAGTTAGTACCCTCCCCTTACTAGTGATCCACAGAAAGGAATTGGCTTTTTGAAGGCCATGATGACTCCAGATTTTTGCCACAAAACTACAATGAGCCACTAAATTTCTATTGAAAAGTTGCTCATAGACATCACTCACTATCACTCTTCCTTCAGCATTACCACCCAACAAGAGCCTATCCTCTTCTTCCACCAAAGGGATTTTTTTCAATCTCACTTTGAGTTCTTTCCAGATTGGCTCCAAACCAACATCACAATTGACCTGTGAGATCGATTTCCTAACTCCTTCCCTCTATTCTAAATAGTTTCAAATGTGAGGTCCAATTTGGGCTTCTAGAAGATCTCCCAAAGGTTTAAAATGATCCCCATCCAATAAGGTTTTATCCATCAACCAAGGGTTTCTCTGAAACCTTATCTTGTCAGCTGATCCGATTCTCCACACTAAACCAGGTCTCAACAGATCAATGCAAGATTGCAGAAAGTTCTAGATGCTTGAAACTTTGGGAAGAGAGATATTCTACTTGAAAAGGTTGCCAATGTCATTCTAAAGATATTTAACATGGATAAACTTACTCCATAGTCTCCCTTTTTCTTCAAAAGTTCTCCAGACAAACGTGGCCCCAAGAGCTTTGTTGATTGATTTGATATTTATGAGTCCCAAACCCACATTCTTTCTAGGTTGGCATACCTCCTCCCACTTAACCAAGCTATATTTGAAGGAATCCTCCATCCCCCTCCAAAGGAAAGTTCTCTAAGCTTTCTCAAGAGACTGACCCACCTTGCTTGTGATTTGAAACACTAAATAGCATAAATTGGAATTGTTGGTAAAGAGGCTTTGATCAGGGTAATTCTACTCACTAGAGATAAACACTTTCATTTCCAAGACACCAAATTGCTTTGCATACTATCCACTACCTTTCTCCACTCCTAATCAGAAGCTCTTTTATCAACCAAAGGCATTCCAAAATAGCTTTGGGTAAAAGCACAAAGTTGTGTTACACTTTCAGCTGACTTATCAGCACAAGTGAATTTAAGTATTTCTAAGTATAAATCAATTTTGGTCAAACATATGATCTTGTAAGATTCATTATAGCTAAGTTAGATATGTCCACAACTTTTCCAACTAAAATTATTAGCTAAATGCATATGTAGTACCACTATGAGCCCAATTTATTGAAAATATAAAATTATTTGAAAAACTTAATATTTCAGCAACTTCTACTCATGTAAATAACATTTTTAAAAAATTATTAATATACCCTTTTGTAGATCTATAAGTTTAGTTTTCAAAAATATATATATTTAAATAGTTTAATTATTATTTATATTTTCCTTCCATTTTTTACTAAAAGTAGGTTATTAGCAGAAAACATTAGGTCAATTACCATGTCGAGGAAAAATAGTAAAACGTATTAAATTTTTTTTTTTTAAAATATGATGCACAAGATAAAAGAATCTATATCAAGATGGTATAATTGTTTTTCTATTTTAGATAAATAGTTAATATGAAAGTTGACATCGAATGGAAACGACTATGTTTTAATACACACAAATTTTATTATTTATTTAAAAATATATATTTATCAAAATTGGAAAAAAATATATCCATGCATTGAAGTTTCAAGTTATAAATACACACAAAAAAATTGAAGAAAAAAAAAATTTACTATATAAAGATTGATGTCTAATGTAACTTTATTTTTCAGCATTTTATCAACAACTAAATTATAGTGTCAATTTATTAAAAACTATATTCAAATAATTTTTTAATTTAAAAAAAAAAAAAAAAACATAAAATATACTAAAAAAATAATATTTTATTAGTTTACATGATTTCAAAATTCAAAATATATCTCTTTTTAGTGATTCAAGTTTAAAAGTTGGATCAGCATTGGCCGTTTCCTTTATAAAAGTGTGGCATGGCTTTGTGCTTTTACCCAACCTCAACTCCCAAAATATGTTCACATCCAAAGCTTCCATACAAAATTCCTTAGTAAATAAGATTTGAGATTTGCCTAAATTCAACTTCTATCCCGAAGCCAACTCATAGTTAAGAAGAAATTTCTTGATTTCCCTTGCTTCTCTAGTAGTAGGTTCCCCAAATAGCAGATTATCCTCCAAAAACCTACAATCCCTTGATTATATTTGCCCTTGAAGCCACCTTAATCATGTGACCTAAATCCTCCACAACTATCAAGAAAAGAAAAGGTGATAAGGAATCTCCTTGTTTGAGCCTCCTTTTTGCATGAAAGAAATCTGTTGCAGCTACATTAATCAAAACTGCATATGAGACAAAGGAAATATAGCTAAAAGTCCATTCACAACAATCTTTGCAAAATCCCATCCTTCTCATTACCTCCATTAGAAAAGCCCAATATGCTCGGTCATAGGCTCTATTCATATAAAGTTTCAGTATCATCCCTTCATTTTCCTTATCCTTGATTGAGTGAATCATTTCATGAGCCAACAAGACAATGGTATCTAAAATTTGCCTGTTCTTTAGAAAACCACTCTGTTCATTTTCTATCACTTCTTCCAGACATCTTTTGAATTTGGTTTCCATGGCTTTCATTACTATTTTATAAATAGTATTACATAAAGGAATCAGTCGAAATTAATCAAAGTGATTTGGATTTCTAGCTTTAGGGATAAGATCTAGATAAGTCAAGTTCCAAGCCTTCATCATAGATCTTCTACTCCTGCACTTTTCTGCTACCAACCAAACTTCATTTCCCAAAATATTTCAAATTTTTTTAAAAAATCCAACCTGGAATCCATTAGGGCCAAGAGCCTTGAGCAGACCTAGAGAGAAGGTTGCTTTACATACCTCTTCCTTAGATAAAGGAGCCATTAAGCTAGCATTTTTACTATCATCCATGAAATTCAGGAAACTCCTTAAAAGATCTGATTATGCATCATCATCTCTAACTACTGAAACTCCTAAAAATTCCCTAAAATATCTAACCCCTTCCTCCCTAATGGCCTCGATATCATCTAGTAGAGAACCTCCCTAGGGCTAAACATTTAGAATTCTATTTGTGTTCCTCCTAATGTTGGTAGATATGTGGAAATTTTTTGTATTTCTATCCCCTTCTCTTAACCACTTGACTCTAGATTTTTGTAGACAGAAGATCTCCTCCATCCTTAGCAGGTGATTTTTCTCCTACAACAAGTTCCTCTCTGTTTCCCTGCAATCCTTTGACATGCTAGACTTAGCTAATTCTCTTTCAACTAATGCAATTTCCTATTCCACCCTAGCCTTGGCTGCAAATAAATTTCCCATTACTTGCATGTTCCATTCTCTTGTAGCTTTCTTTGTTTCTTCCATTTTCTCAAGTAGAACAAATCTGTGATTGCCTTTAACTTCTTTTCCGACCAACCTTCCAATTCTTTTAGAAATTTTGGGTGCTTATACAAAAAATCTTCCATCTTGAAAGGTGACCTTCTAGATTTTTTCCCATAGGAACAGTGAAGACTAATGGGACCATGATCTGAGCTTCAAAACTTAGTTACTTCATAACCAAATTGAATTAGAGATAGAAGCCATTCCAAGTTTACCAAAAATCTGTGTAGCCTGCATAAAATATTGTCCTCATCTATACGCATGTTGGACCAAGTAAACCACCCATTCCTCAAGGATAAATCTACTAGATAAAGCTCCTCATAGATTTTTCCAAACCTTCCCAACCAAGGCTCCCCAAAGCCCTACCACTTTTCTTCTCTTCAATATTGAAGGTAGCATTGAAGTCCCCCCCAAAAATCCATCTTTCTTCTGAAAAAGCCTTCATGAATTCCACTAATTCCCTCCAACATACTAATCTATCCCTTTCCAAATTAGGACCATGAATATTATATATTAGAAAACCCCCCTCTCCTTGATAATATCTCATCCTAACCAATAACATTGTCTCCAAACTAAGGAGAGGATCACCCTACAAATTGAGCTTATTCCAAATAAAAGCTAAACCACTAGCCATCCATGTCGCCCTTATTGCAAAAACTTCTCCAACCCTCCATAACCTGCTGAAAAATGTTTGTTCATGGATTCTAAGTCTAATTTAGTTTCTTGAAAAAGACAAATATTAGGGGACTCAACTTCAATAAGCCGCTTCACCAAGTGACGCTTCTCCTGGCCATTTAGGTCATGTACATTCTAGCTCATGATCTTCATTTACATCTTTTCTAATGGAGGTGCTTGCCTCCTTGATTGACAAACTTATGAACGATATCTTCGGTTCCTTTTTCGATATCCACCATGTTGGGAATTAAGGTGTCTCAACCTAGGTAATTCCTTGTATTATTAGATTGTATTTATTTATTTATTGCCTATTGTATAATTAGGATGCAAATCCTATGTTGTCATATTGTGGGAGTTGGCATGGTGATGTGTCATCCTACATGGCATATGAGCACATGTATTTTTGTCCTCACATGAGGAGATATGCATCCCACTTAGTGGTAGGAATATTTTGCAATGTGTCAGCATCTTGGATGTTGTGTAAGGGAATTTTGACTGTAACAGTCATGACAGATTCCTATGATGAAGCTATGACATGTCAGAGTCAGAATTAGAAGATACTATGACAGGGATGGACATGTGTCATAAAGCATCTTTGAAAAAGGTATCTTTGGGTGCCCCAAGGTGGACTATGATATGTTGTAAAAGAATATTCTATTTATAGCTTATGTATGATAGATTCTCTTACAACTGTAAGTTATGACAGCTATGACAGATTTTATGACAGTTGTAAGAGTCATAAGAGCATATGTCATAGCCCATTTTGGAAATAGGCAACCTCCTTGGGATGGGGTGACTTAACAAGTGTCAGGAACATCTTACAAAGTTGGATAAGTGTCCATAGACATGGGTTTTGGGCCGTGAGGCCATGTTGGACGCCTATCCCAATGTGGAGCCATTTTTGCCTTATATTTGCTATATTAATAGGTGCTTTGGAGAGGAGATGTATTACAGGTTTGACAGGTACGATTATGCTACCAGATTATCTCTAGATATGAGTGTCGAAGACTCCTGCAAGAGCATTGGCTCTGTGACTATATTTTAACCTTCATTGTTTACGTAATACATTTGACCTATGTTTTGGAGTGTGGCTTTTTTCACCCATTAGGGTTTTCCCCATGTATATCTTGTGTCTCTCTTCTTCCGTCTCACTTTCTTGTGTATTTGTTTGCTGTAATATCTCTATTAGTGGGTTAACATAATCTATAATTGTAAGGATAAAATTGAATTTGTACTCTCCTCCCCTCATTAGATTAGTGTAGGAAGTGTGTTTCACGTACCTTACTTCCTTTCAGTTGGTATCAGAGCTTGATCACCTTTGGTCCTAGTTGTTGGGTAGGAGTTTTTTGAGCTAATCTTAGGTTGAGTGAGAGCTTTTTATAGAGTATTCTATATCTTGTTGCAGGAAGGATATGGTAGGCACATCTAGAAGAATAGAGGTGGAGAAATTCAATGGCACTATTTTTGAGTTGTGGAAAATTAAGATGGAGGACATGCTTGTTGATCGTGACCTATGGGAAACTATATCCGATGTAAAACTAGCTACTATTACACAAGCTGATTAGGATCTCAAGGATTGGAAGGCTAAGGGTCTCTTAAGACTTAGTTTAGCTAATTTTGTCCTGTTAAATGTCCATGAGCAGAAAAGTATAAAAGACCTTTAGAAGAAGTTGGGTGATGTTTATCAGGCTAAATCCCTAGTGAATAAACTTTATCTAAGAAAGAAGTTGTATTCTCTAAAGATGGAGGATGGAGGATCTATTGTAGATCACCTGAATGCCTTTAATATTTTGATTGCTCAATTGACATTAGTTTGTGTGACGATGGAGGAGGAGGATTAGTGTATGACCTTGCTTTAATATTTTCAGGATTCATGGAATCATCTTGTGATAGCTATTGGAAGTACCACATCCACTTTAACAATGGATGAAGTGGTATCTTTTCTATTATCTGAAGAGATGCGAAGAAAGTCTTCTAAGGTAGCTAAAGAGGCTCTTGCAGTTTGTGGAAGACACAAGGAGAAAGGGAAAAAGAAGGATAAGAAATTTGAGAAGGGTAGATCCAAATCTCCTGGAAAGTCCAAGGCTCTTTGTTGGAACTATGGTAAAACTGGGCATTTCTGAAAGGAATGCAAAGAGGAGAAGAAAAAAAAGAAGAAATATCCTGATTCAGATTTTGACAAGTCACAAGATGATGGTGATGCCTTCATCGCAGCCCTGGCCACCCATACATCTAATGATGTGTGGTTGATTGACTCTGGTGCATCATTCCACATGACCTCGCATTGAGACTGGTTTATAAAATATGAAGAGTTTGATGGTGGAAGAGTGTACCTGGGTGATGATTCTCATTTAAAGATTGTTGGTCATGGAAGAGTCTCAATCCAATTCCCTGATGGATGAGTGAAGGGGATCACTAGGGTTATGCACATCCCAGGCCTAGCACAAAACCTACTTTCTATAAGTATGTTGAATGATACAGATGTGTAGGTTGTCTTTTCGAAGGATGGATGCAAGATGACTAGAGGATCTATGGTGCTTGCAAAGGGTACTCAAAGAGTTACTTTGTTTCAGCTGGAGGCATGCACTTCATAGTGCAATAGTTCTTCTGACTAAAGGAAAAGAGTTGCAATCACTTCATCCCCACCGTCTAAACAAGAAGTGAAGAAATCTATTGTAACTAGTTCTGATGGTAGTGCACATGCTATGAAAGCGAAGCTTCCTACTAAAAAGATAATGTTTTGGCATTTGAGATATGGCCACATTGGTGAGAAGGGTCTACATACCCTAAAAAATAAACACCTCATTGAGGGGTTAAATGATTGTAATCTCGGGTTTGACTTTTGCAAATATTGTATTTATGGAAAGTAAAACCATGTTCAGTTTTACTCTAGTTCTCACAACTTTTTTGGTGTATTGGATCTTATTCATTCAGATGTGTTTGGTCCTATTAATGTTCATTTGATTTTAAAATTTGTATATTTTGTATCTTTCATAGATGATTATAGTAGAAGGACATACATTTATTTTCTCAGAAGCAAATTTGAAGTCTTTAGTTAGTTCAAAGAGTTGAAATCTTTTATTGAGAATCAGACTAGTAAAAAGATTAAGTGTTTGAGAACTGATAATGGTGGTGAGTTTTGTTCGGTAGAGTTCGAGAAGTTCTATAAAGAGAAAGGGATTGAAAGACATAAGACAACTCCTTATACCCCATAGAAAAATCGAGTTGCAGAGAGGATGAACAGGACACTAATAGAGAACCCTAGGAGTATGCTTAGTGGAGCAAGCCTTGAACAAAAGTTATGGGCTAAAGCTGTTGCCACTGCTTTCTATTTGGTAAAAAGATCTCCTACATCAGCCCTTATTAGTAAGACACCTATGGAGGTGTGGTCTTGTAAGAAGCCTTCAGTTAGACATCTTCATGTTTTTGGTTGAGGCATATGCACATGTGCCTAGGGAGAAAAGGTCTAAATTGGAGAACAAGGTTGTTGAGTGTATCTTCATTGGCTATGGTGTCAGTGTGAAAGGATACAAGCTTAGGGATCCTATGGATGAAAAGGTTTTGTATAGCAGAAGTGTTATCTTTAGAGAGCTAACACCATCTTCCATTGTTCTACAACCACAACAGAGAGAAAAGAAAGAAGATGTGGTTCAGTTTCCTTCTACCCCTGAGAAGACTGAACAGACAGACCTTGTGAGACCTGATGATGAGGAGAGGTCTAACAGCTTTGAAATCCCAGAAGAAGAAGAACCTCAACCTCAGCCATTAAGGAGGTCTACATGAACAAGAAAGAAACCTGATAGGTTTGGTTATTCATTACTTGATTCTAGTTGTGCTTTTGCTTTACTTACTAACACTGATGAGCCTACAACTATGAAAGAGGCTATGGGCATGAAAGATGCAGGTTCTTGGAAGGAGGATGTGGAAGATGAGATGGCTTCTTTGGAAAAGAATAAAACATGGGACTTGGTGCCTTTACCTTATGGACGAAAACCTATTGAATGCAAATGGGTGTTCAAGAGGAAATTAAGTGTAGATGGTAGTGTTGAAAAGTACAAGGCTAGACTGGTTGTGAAGGGGTACTCACAAGTGGAGCGAATCGATTATGGTGAAATTTTCTCTCCCATTGCAACACTGACATCCATTCAATTTATGTTATCCCTTACAGCATCTTATGACTTAGAGGTAGAGTAGATGGATGTGAAAACAACTTTCCTTCATGGTGATTTGGAGGAAGAAATCTACATGTCACAGCTAGAGCATTACATAGTGAAATGTAAAGAAAATTTGGTTTGCAAGTTGAAAAAGTCTTTGTATGGTTTGAAGTAGTCTCCTAGGATGTGGTACTTGAAGTTTGATGCCTTTGTGTTTTCAATTGGATTTGTGAGATCAAAAATCAGATCACTGTGTATATTATAAGTTTAATGGTGATCATATTCTCATTGTTGCATTATATGTTGATGATATGTTGCTCATTAGGAAGGGTAAGAATATGATTTCTAATTTTAAGTCTTATTTGGCAACACATTTTGAAATGAAAGATTTAGGGGCAGCTAGGTACACTCTAGGAATGGAAATCAGAAGAGATAGGGTAAACAAAAAACTTTGGTTAAGCTAGAGTAAGTATGTGAAGACTGTGTTGGATAGGTTCAACATGGCAGATTATAGATCATTGTGTGTTCCTATTTCATTGGGGACAAAGTTGTCTATTAATGATTATCCAAAATCTCTTGCTGAGGTGGAGTACATCAGTAGAGTACCTTATGCTAGTGTTGTTGGAAGTTGATGTAAGTTATGGTCTGCACAAGACCAGATATTGCCTAAGTAATGGGAGCCCTTAGTTGATTTATGGCTAATCCTAGACAGGTACATTGGGATGCAGTCAAGCGAGTGTTCAGATATTTGAGGGGTACTTCTGAGTATTTCATATGCTATCATGGTAATGTTATAGGACCTATGCATTTAGTTTGTATTCATGGATTTGTGGATTCTAATTGGGCAGGTGACATAGACAGCAGGAGATCCACCAGTGCATATGTGTTCAGAATGTTTGATGGTACAATTAGTTGGATGAGTAAGCAACAACCTATGGTTGCTTTATCCACGACAGAAGCTGAGTACATGGTAGCAACTCATGCTTGTAAGGAATCCATTTGGCTTAAGAGATTGTGTTTAGATATTGATGTTGATGTAGGACAGATTACGATTTGTTGTGACAGTCAGAATGCGATTTGCCTTGCAAAGAATCTAATTTTCCATGCTAGAACAAAGCATATTGATGTATAGTTTCACTTTCTACAAGACATGGTAGAGGATGGGAAGGTAAATTTGGAGAAGGTAGATACTTTGAAGAATGGTACAGATGCATTGATGAAGCTAGTGGGCACAGAGAAGTTCAGATGGTGTTCGGAGTCTAATGGCCTCTTGGCCTATAGAAGTTAAATCCTATTAATTCTATTTGCTCTTACAAGGTGTTCAACAAGTGGAAGAATATTGGGAATTAAGTTGTCTCAACCTTGGTAATTCCTTGTATTATTACATTGTATTATTTATTTATTGCCTATTGTATAATTAGGATGCAAATCATATGTTGTCATATTGTGGGAATTGGCACGGTGATGTATCATTGTACATGACATATGACCACATATATTTTTGTCCTCACATGAGGAGATATGCATCCCACTTAGTGGTAGGAATATTCTTCCATGTGTTGGCATCTTGGATGTTGTGTAATAGAATTTTTACTATAACGCTCATGATAGATTCCTATGACGAAGTTATGACATGTAAGATTTAGAAATAGAAGATACTATGATAGATATGGACATGTGTCATGAAGCATCTCTAAAAAAGACATCTTTGGGCACCCCGAGGTTGACTATCACATGTTGTAAGAGAATATGCTATTTATAGCCTATGTATGATAGATTCTCTTATAGCTGTAAGTTATGATAGCTATGACAGATTCTATGACGATTGTAAGAGTCATAAGAGCATCTGTCATAGCTCATTTTGGAAATAGGTGACCTCCTTGGGATGGGGTGACTTGACAATTGTCAGGAACATGCTACAGAGTTGGACAAGTGTCCATAGGCATGGGTCTTGGGCCATGAGGCCATGTTGGACACCCATCCCAATGTGGAGCCATTTTTGCCTTGTATTTGTTAAATAAATAGGTGCTTTAGAGAGGAGATGTATTACAGGTTTGACAAGTACTATTATTCTACTAGATTATCTTTGGATACAAGGGTCAAAGACTCATGCAAGAGAATTGGCTCTATGACTATATTGTAACCTTCATTGTTTACATAATACATTTGAGATGTGTTTTGGAGTGTGGGGTTTTTCACCTGTAAGGGTTTTCCCCACATATATCTTGTGTGTCTCTTCTTCTGTCTCACTTTATTGTGTATCCATTTGCTGCAATATCTCTGTTAGTGGGTTAACATAATCTATAATTGTAAGGATAAAATTAAATTTTCACTCTCCTCCCCTCATTATATTAGTGTAGGAAGTGTGTTTCACATACCTTGCTTCCTTTCACACCATAGCATTGAGCTTGGTCTTGCTAGCTTCTGTCTTCCTTTCACTTACTATTGGCCCCCCTGCATCCATCACAAGGGAAAATTTTCTTTTTTTCACCACTCTTGGTCATAGTTCTCCACTCATTTTCCTTATCACCCTCCTCTTCATGAGCCTCCTTTGATTTCTTGATTCCTCTCAAGGGAGCCTTGAGAGCCTCTTGAATTAGGGACTTTATATCCTTAAGTAGGGAGGAACTATGGTCAACTTCTTTCCCACAAGTTGAATTGTTTATCGTGTTGATAGGCTCCCTGAGGCTATGATCCTATCCTTTCAATAGATCCATAGTTATGATCCCCTTTAAACATAGCTTTGATATATGTAAGTTTGATAAATATAAAGGTAAAGGTGATCCTAGGGACCATCTAAAAAAGTTTTACATAGCATGTATGGGAGTCTCTTATAATGATACCTATCTCATATGACTCTTTCCCCATAGTCTAGGAGGCTAGGCTATCAAATTGTTCTCCCATTTACCTCATGGAATTAAGACATTTCAAGAACTTGCTAAGAAATTCAATGCACACTTTTCCTATAACATCGAACATGAGGTATCTATGATAAACATTTGCAACACCAAGAAAAGGAATGGAGAATCTTTCACTGCCTTCCTTCAAAGCTAGAGGAATCTTTCTAGTAAGTTCTCTTATCCCATCCCTAAGAAACAACTCATAAATATATTTTTTCAGAACTAAAATTAAGAGACGGGTTTTCATTTGCAAATTCAATGTGTGAATACATTTGATGAAATCATAGACAAAGGTGTCACTATTGAGAAAGCCCTCATAGCTAAAGGTTTAGTCAAGAGTTACAAAGACAATAAAGACAACAACAACCAAACTAATGACAAACCTCATTTTTGAGTGAAGAATAAAAACATTGTGAACAATGGTGTAACTTAGTGGGACCTCAAAAAGTTAGCTCCCAAACCTTCATATTTTGCCCCAAATCCATTAAATTTCCCACCTTTTGCCTTTACAGTTTAAGACCATTATTTATAACAAATCTAAGATATGTTCCATGGGTTTTCTTAAAGAAAACTTATAATTTAAATCCCCCAAGTCAATAGGTTTTCTTCCCTTAGAAAAATTGGTTCATTTAAGGCCTTTGTCAGCAAGTTGGCAAGTTTGCAAACTGATGATTTTTCCAACCAGGTTCGCAGGTTCACATTTTTACCAATTTGTTGATAAGGCAGAAAAAGAGGTGAAGGATAGAGAAAAAGCAAAAGGTCAGCCTTTGTTGGTGCAATTTTTAGCTAAGCAAACCAAAGGGTCCGCCAATAGGAAGTTTTGCTAATAGAAACTTCACCGACAATAAGAAGTCCAAGGCGGAAGTAGAAATTTTTCTAAGGCAAATGGAATTTTTTTCTAACAAGGTAGAAGTATTAAGGACAAAGGAAGGGCACTGCCTTTGTTACCAAAGGATTTTGTGAACTGTATGGTTTGCTAGTTGTTTGGTTCGTCAGGGAGACATTTCACTGACAAAGGAGATATGGCCATGACAAAGGAAAAATAGTAAGTAAAGAAAGGTTCACCATTAGATGATTTTGCTGATAGGGAAGATAGACAAAGAAAAAGGATAAGGAGGGGGTTTTCATCAGAGAATTAAGCGGTTCATGAACTGTTAGGTTTGTCGATAACCTAATTTACTACATGTGAAATTCATTGATAAAGGCAAAAAGGAAAGATTAGTGAAGTGAATGAAGAGAAAAGATAAGTAGGAAGTGGAAAAAGAGAAGGTTGGGCTGATGCAAGAAGTTGGGTCCACAAAAATTTCAAAAATTGGAAGTGTTTTTGCTGTTTTTCAGAATTTGTAACAATTGGACTAAAAATTTGAAGCACTTACACAATGAATCTTGGAAAAAGATTGTAATATAAAATTTAACATTTTGAATCTAGTTTCCAAATATGTGATTTATTCAAATACCTAGATGAAAGAAATTAAAGTTTGATAGGCATGTATAAAAACCACTTTTTAAAAGTCATTTTTTTACCATACCATGCAAGTGCGCGGACACCACTTTTTGACCAAAATAAAAGTATTTTTCTAATTCCTTTTGGGAAAAGATATCTAACAACATGAATATTGATGAGAATATTTGTTTATAATTTTTTTTCTTAATATTTTTTTTCTTGAATTTTTTATTGGCCCTAATTGTTGTTTTTAAAAATCAATGTGTATGAATAGCATAATTGGACCTAAACTAAACATTTTTTTTCATTGTGTAGATAACTGTGTAAAGATTGACGTCATAGAATTTTTTTTAGAAAAAATTAACCAAAAAAAGTTATTAAAAAATAAAAAAAGCCTGATATTTCAAGATTATGGACTAGTTTGCTTAGAAATTAATTAAAAAATAAAAAACATAATCCAATCTTTAAAAAAATTATATATTTGGAAACTAGAAGTCATGTTCTATAATGGGTTTAATTTCATAGACTAATTCAGAAAAAAAAAGTGTATCATCTATATTGCCAAAGTTGGACATTTCTGTTGAACCTGCCTTAGTTTTTTAGTTGCAGGTCAAAGGCTAAGGGTTGGGATGCCAAGACTTTTCTAAGCCTCAAAATTTGAAAAATGTGTACACATTACAAAATGCATACGTATTCCTAAAATAAATGTATATGTGTTATATAACACATATGCATTATGTCTTTTCCCATTTGAATACCTTTAAGAAATGCATATGCATTTTATAATGGGTATGTGTTTCTTATTATATAATGCATACGCGTTTTATAACGTGTATGCATTTTAGTCTAGGGTACCCTTCGCTAAATATGTACACATTTTTTCAATAACCCATACACATTTCTTGCGAGATTTTTTTTGGCCGAAACTTCCCCTCTTCGTGGACCCAACTTTTTTTGTTTACCCGGTTAGTGATGGAGAAAATTTGTTGATAGTAATGAAAAGTGCAAAGGAGGGAAATGTACAAGAGTTGGATGCTTTTCCTTGACTAGAAGATTTGTTGATAAGGCAAGCGGGATGAGAAGGAAGATTAAGTGGAGAAAGAAAAATAGGGAGGACTTTTCCAAGGTTCATGGAAAGTTAAGAGCCCTATTGAAGAAATTGATAGTTTGTGAACTTGAGAGTTTGCTGACTAAGTTAGTTGCCAACCATGTTTGTTGATAGAGGTAAAAAATGAAGATGATCAGACATAATTTTTAATTCTTTTCATATGGTTAGATTCAAGATGGGCCCACAAGTGAAATTTGCACCATAATTGTGGGATGAAACTTGCAGGTTTGTACTCATAATTTATGTGTTATAGGCTAGGGTTATGTAGGTGGTTGACACAATGAAAATTTTCAATGCACTAGTACACAAATTAAATAAAAAAATAGATGAAATAGATTTTCAGGTATCAAAACATAAATTCATCCTTCCCTCTTTAATTCTCCAGGTACCCAAAGAGTGTGGGAAATCTTCTTCTACCATTTTTAGAGTTGTCAGTGAATGGGCTTTCCTCCCAGTCTTACAGATTTTTTGACAGGGGCATGGGCCAGTTTTAATAAAGCATGGGTGTACTCGATGACTGAATGCAATGATTTGAAGTGTGTAGTGAACTAAATTTCTATATATGCATATGTTTTAGATGCATTATGTGTTGTTGAAATAGGCATTTATTTTATCTCAGTTGGTTTAGAGATCCAGAGAGAGGAAAGAAAAGATCATTTTGTAGTTTTCGTTCTTTAGGAAACAATTGATGTTAAATATTCTGTAATCTTTATATTGCATGATTGTTTTTCTCCACCACCAGAGGTGTTCTTCTTAGAAAACCTTAATCATAGTTATAGTTTTTTCTTTCCACATTTATTGGTATCAATGTCAACTCTAAATTGAATCAATGTGATAGTTCCTAAAGCATTTCCAAGCTCTGTGAATGACAATTTCAGTATTACATAAGGAAGAAAATTGTGTGGTGTTGGATTATTAAGTATTCTTAGTGATTTGATATTGATTTTCATGCATTTGAATTTTCAAATAGGCAACCATACATTTCCCTATAGTTGTGTTCTTTTGGTTAACTTGAGACTCTATAGCCCCACAAATAGGCACCGGTTTGAGAAGACTATGATCACCCAAGATTTCAAAACAAACTAATATATTTATATTTAAACACAGTAGTAAAATTCCATATGCATCCTAATTCTGTAGGATTATTTTCATCAATTATATGAGGGTTTTGTAACAACTAGTTGTTCTTAGTTTAGTGACAAATTTGGGGCCAAGAAGGTGATTTGGATTTGGTTGTTCAATTATTTTGAGTTGTTCATCTAATTTGAAGTTAATATATTTTAAGGTATACCCCTTGGAATATCCCTCCAAAGTCTAAGTTGAGGTCAAAGTGTAGAGGAGTCTACCCACTCATTTTTGTTGGCCAAAATCACCCTAAACATGTTGACAAATCTCTTTCAAATCACCCTGATGACATCCTTGGAATAGGTGATTTAGTAATGTGTTATAATTTTGGGTTGTACATATTCTGGGACCCAACATAATCGATGTAAAACACATTCAAAACTTGCAAGCTACCGCACCTTCATTCCCACAACCCACAAATAACAACTTTTGTGACACCCCGTCATGCAACCCTAGAGAGTTAGACTAATAAGAGAAAAATTACAAAAATAATAATTATTATTTTTTAATTGAAAGAAAGAGATTGCAATAATAATAACCAAACATACCATAATACACAACATAAAGGAAAGTGCACTTCTAACTCCTCTAGGGAAACATAACTACATCAGTTGATCATAAAGTTTTAACAACACCAATGATATACTACATACTACTACTATAGATAAGGATAACTTTTACATTTGTAAGATAGTTAATTTACAAATGAATACATATGAAAGTATACAACAACTTTGAAGGTGGGAAGCAATCTGGAACTGAACACCTTTGCACAGGACTCAAACCGAATCTCTAAGGAGACCAATGGATAGCTCTACCACCCAACCATGTGCAACCTTGAGGTCCACCCCTCTGAGCTAGGAGATAAAAACAAGGATACCACTAAGCCGATCATCATATAAAAGCAAACGAATACAGAATTGACACAACTGACCATTTTAACAAGACTGCACAAGACAAGGTGAAACTCCAGAAGCAACAATGAAAGCATAAAGAGGGAAGTAGCTAAGCTGCAGTGAGGAGAGTGTCATCGCATGGTCCTAATCATGGGTTATCTAGGCTATCTCTCACTAGAAGCTGGCCCCCATCTATGGTTATTTTGAAAACCCTTTGGCACCGGCCCCATAGGGTGACACATGCGGAGCCAACACATCCTCTTATGTGGACAAGGAGGTCAACCTTGCCAACTAGGCATTCTCAAGCCATCCTTAGCCTTTGAGAGCACTCAAGGCATGGGTGAGGAAACATACTTATCTTCTTATGTGAAATACTACCTAACCCACCTAGATATATTTTAAGTTGTCACTTGATTACAACTTCAATGGGGTTATCTAGGTAGCCACTTTGGGCACTGGCCCCACCATGGAAGCCACTCTCCTTTCTACCCTAGCAAGGTCCTTATACAACATCTGAAACAAATTACATGCATGAGAGAGGGACTATAAGACATGTAACTTTTCACAACCACCATGATACAAAAATAGTTACAAAGTTCCATATCCACAAGACTTTTTCCCATCCAAACAAACTCAATTCATTAATCCCATTCCATTGCCATGCCATAGTTTGAACCAAGGATGAAGAAGCCATACCTCTAGAGTTCGGTAGATTGAACACAAAACCAATGTTAAAGTAACCATTACTCGACAAGGACAACGCTGACGTTTCTTGACACCAAGTAGTTATGACATCTCTCAAGATTCCCACTTCACAATTAAGCAAATCAAAGACATAAACTCAACCCCAGATAGATACAATGATCTAATTAAAGCATTTAGATATGACTAGGAGGATAACCAAGCATATGGAATTCAATGTATTGCTAATTTAATCATGAAAGTATCTATGAGATTTTAACTTCATTTCAAGAAAATTCTAGTTTACAGAATTAATAATTTCTCTACAACTCCAAAATAAATTTCCTAACTAATTTCCTAACAATCATCCTCTTATAATAAAAACAACCCATAATATAATGCTAAGCATGAATTTCCAACTATGATCTACTGATTACACATCCTAATATGAACAACTACAAATGTATAAATATTCTTGCTATAATAAAAACAACTTTTTTTCAACCATCTAACTATTACAATTTCTATTAAACAACTATAAATACGATATATTTTCTTATAAGTATAGATTACCATCTCTCATTATATAGTTACAATTTCAAAACAAAATGTTGTACATACTTACCTACCAGCATAGATTGCCATTTAACATTTAACAATTACAATTTCTACTAAAAACACTATAAGCATATGTATTTTCCTAACATTTGACCATTTACAATTTTCTAGTATACACAACTATAAGTAAATACATTTTTCCTCTTTGCATATATTACTATCAACATGATACTAACTACCATTCTTAATGAGATCATCTAAAATTACATCTATATATTTCTTTTCCCAAGCATAAATTTTCATCTAATATAAACAATCTCCAATTGAACATTATAAACCTATGCAGTTTCCTATAGGCATAGATTCCCAACTAACATTTACCAAATATCATCTCAAATAAAAAAAACACTATAACCATTTATATTTTCCTAAAGCATAGATTGTCAACTAACATATTGCCACTTACGAACTCAAAACAATCATATGTATTTTCCTGTAGACATACTACTGATGACCATTCCTTAACCTAACAGCTACAATAATTATATTTGTTTCGCTATAAGTTTTGATTTTCCCATTTAACATACTACGATTACCATTTCCTAATAGAACAATAACAAACATAACTCTCATTACTACATTCAAACTACAGTCTACCAAATTACAACTACAATTCTAATTACTAATACATACTTTATGCTATGAAAAGTGACCTTCTAAGGAATATATTATATTTAATACCAAACTCAACTTGCAGTGAAATAAGCAAGGAAACTATCAACTAAATTTCAAGGCCGACACACACTACGGATATACATTGGCCAAACAACAATCAAGATAGAAGTTTCCCAAATGGCACTCAAATCACTATATCTCACTAAAATCACACATGCTACAATCTGAGAGAGGAATCTCATGAGTCTGCAACCTTGACATTACATGGGGAGGGAACTAAGATAGCAACGACGTAGAGAAGATCCCAACGTAAGGACTGGTCGGCCAAGAAGAGGGATAGGAGCAAAATGATCGTAGAGGATACGATACCACATCACGCCATTCTTCTACTAGTTCAAATGATGCAATATACAGTAGAGCACAACACGCCTAGCCAGAGACAAGGTAAAAGAATGTTCCAACCCTAATCTATTGTTGGGAAAACAAATAGGAAGAGAGCTAACTCAATAAAAAGAAACCATTACAATGGCTTGTGGAGACAACGACTAGCAAAGGTATGATCATGTAGTTATGAGAGAGCTCCCAATCCTTCCTATGGGATTCAGTCTAATGGGTGGGAAAAGTTTGAAATAAGAACTTCGATAGAGGAGGAGGAGGATTGTAAGAGAAAATCAACCCACAATTTTTGGCAGGGACAAGCATACAACAATCACCCTTACAAAAAAAAATAACTAAGGTAAAAAAAATCACAAGTAACATTGCAATTAGTTGTTGTCAATTTCAGATACAAAGCAAGTGAGTTTTGATGCACATCCCACTCAGATGGGTAAAGCTAGGAGAGGCCGATCTATGGCCTAAAGAACAATCAAGAATGAATGGGTCAAGAAATTTGCAATAGATTTAAAATGGATCATTAATTTCTTTTGAATGAGATCACTTTGAAGGGTTACAGTTGATTGGGTTCAAGATTTCAAGGAGGGTTATGACAAAGCTAAATCAGAAGAATAACAAATTGAAAGATTCTATAGAGATTAAATATTATGACAATAAGGTGTGATTCCCAAGGCAGAAGTGAGGTCAGGGGCATCAACATTCGATCACACATGGCACAGACAACACAAGCTACAAAGATATTTAAATTCCATGTTATAGGACATGCAAATTTCACAAACAGACGATGCTGTATTAAGATTTAATTTACAAGATACATAATTGTAATTTTTTTATAGAGAGACAAAATCACATACCCGAATTTCAATCCCACTTCAAATTTTCTCCAAATCCTGTAACGAAATTCTCTGTTTTCTCCCCAATTCTGCCTTCCTCTTACCACCCCTCTGTAGAAAAAAATCCCCCAATATTAAAATGGCTCAGCTCATAAATTAACACAAACATGCATCCGTTACCGAACATCCCACTCCTCCGAGAAGTTACAATCTTGCAATAAAAAGAGATCCTCCAAATCTCAAAAATTTCAAAATTGACAACTTATGCCATTAATTTACTACCTAAAATTATTCTTTTCAATAACAACATAATAATTAATCATACTAAAACTTATGACGGTAAAACAAACATGAAATAATTAATTAAGTCATATTATTCCAAATTTCACAACTACTCAGAATAATATTGGATTTACCATAATGATAGCAAGAGCACATATACATAACATAAACCAACTTCCAACACGTGATGACCAACAACAGGAAACAAGGATCCAACATCACATCACAACACAAGACCACAACAAAAGACTAGGACTGACCTAGCAGAATAAACCTCGCATTATCTCCCATCACTGATACCCATTGGTGCAAGAGCCCACTGAAACCTGCTATGTTAGGTGGAGTCGAGGCTGGGTACCTATAGCTTGCATCTGAACAACTATTGTATACGATCAAATACATATATGTCAACACACAGAGAGTTAGAGAATCAATGGCATGGTAGGGTGTTCAAAGCAAGTAGTACTACACCATCCCTACTCTTGAACAAGATTATAACCAATACATTTGCATTCAGATATCAATAGATCAAATAAAACATGCTAATATTAATCCATTACTAATCATGTCCAACTCATCATAACTGAAGTAATAATAATGTCATCATAAACTCATAACACATGTCTAACTATACCAGTCGAACATAGTCCATCCAAATCCAAGTAAGCATAAACCATAACTTACTAATCAAATGTCTCAGAACTGTATAAATGCAATGAAAGACTAGCAACTATCTTAGAACTGATAGAGAGAAATATGAAACTAACAACTATCACAAGCCAAAATGTGAGGGGCATTACATCTTCCCCCTAGAATCAGGCTTACTCCTAGAAGCCTGCAAATAAGTAAGGATATAACTCTCTCATCTTGGAAGCATCCTCCTAGGTAGCAGACGTCTCATCATTAGGATCCCACTAGACCTTGATCTGCTCCATGTCTCTACCCCTAAGAGCAAGTCTCATATGCTATAGAATGCCTACGGGCTCCAAAGCCAGCTGCCCATCCTCTACCTGTAGAGTAGTCCAATCAAGAATATGAGCAATGTCTGGATAGTAAGGTCTAAGTATAGAAACATGAAACACATCATGGATGCGTGAAGGGCTAGGCAGAAAAACAAGACAATAAGCAACTAGATCGATCCTGTCCAACACCTTGAAAGGTCCAAAAAAGTGTGGTGCTAGCTTAGAGCCCTTTCCATAGTGGATTGGACTCTTTCACAGTCACACATGCAAGAACACCTGATCCCCAACTGAAAACTAACGATCAATCCTATGAGCATCTGCACACTTCTTCTGTCTATCCTAAGCTACTACCAAATGCTCTCTAATCCTCTCAACCTGCTACTCCATTTCTGGAAGCATATCTGGTCCTAGAAGGACTCTATCCTCTAGATGATCCCAACTCAGAGGGGTCCTACACGGATGACAATACAAGGCCTGAAATGGAGACATGCCAATAGAACTATGATATCCATTATTATAGGCAAACTCGACTAGGTATAGGTAGTCCTCCCAATGGCTCTGCTAATCCATCACATACATCCTCAACATATCCTTGAGAACCTGATTAACCCTCTCAGTCTGACCATCAGTCTTAGGATGGTAAGTTTAGCTGTGTCCCCAAGGTATACTGCAAAGAAGTCTAAAGGGTGGAAGTGAACACTAGATCCCTATCAGAGTTGATCCTATGAGGAATCCCATGAAGGCTGACGATGTCCTCCATGAACACTTTGGCCATCGTAGAAGCATTGTAAGAAGCACAGATAGGAGAGAAGTGAGCTAACTTCGTCAACCTATCCATGGTGACCATAATAGCATCATGTCAACGAGAGGATACTGGAAAACCAATAATGAAGTCTATCAAAATAATATCCCACTTCCACTCTGGAATCAAATGAGGCTACAAAAGACCTGCAGGATGCTGATGCTCCACCTTCACCCTTTGACACTCAAGACATCTTGACACAAAATCAGTAATATCCCGCTTCATACCACTCCAAAAGTATAGCTGACACAAATCTACATGCATCTTCTTGACACTAGGATGACCAGAATAGGGTGCCCATGTGCCTCTGACAACACTAGGATGCGAAGACCCTCAGAACAAGGAACATAGATACAACCCAAATGTCACAAAAGACCATCTGACTCAAGAGAGTAACTGGAGAATCTATCCTCTAAAGGTCTACTAGACTCAATCTCAGACTTCACCTCCTGGCACCAACTATCGGTAGGAAGTGCTACGAGAATTTGACCTCTCAAGTCAACTAAGAGAGATACTGTTGAGATCTCATGCCTCCAATGACTAAAAGCATCCGCTACCACATTCTCCTTGCCCTGAATATACTTGACCTCAAAGTTATACATGCACAAGAACTCCATCCAACACTTCTACCTCGCATTCAAGTTTGGTTGCATGAAGATATACTGCAAACTATGATGATCACTGTACAGCTCAAACTGATGCCCTAAGAGAAAACACCTCCATCTCACCAAGGCATGCACAACTATGGCTAACTCCAGGTCGTGAGTGGGATAGTTCAATTCATGATCCTTGAGTTTGTGAGACTCATAGGCAATCATGCGACCATCCTGCATCAGAATTGCCCCCAAACCCTCCAAAGAAGCATCAGTACAAACAACAAAGTCCCTAGTAGGATCAGGAACTACTAAAATAGGTGTGCTAGTCAACTGCTCTTTAAGGGTCTGAAAAGCTGCCTAACACTGCTCTGACTAAACAAACTTCTTCCCTTTCCTTTAAAGAGAAGTAATAGGATGGGCAATCCTTGAAAACCCCATAACAAAATAGTGATAGTAGCCTGCCAAACCCATAAAACTATGGACCTCAGAAACATTAGTAGGTGCAAGCCAATCCATAATAGCTTAGATCTTTGAAGGATTCACCGCAATACCCTCTCCAGAGATAACATGACCCAAATACTTCACCTTTGTCTGAAAGAATTCACACTTCGACAAATTGGCATAAAGCTAATTTTCTCTCAGACACTGCAACACCTAATGTAAATGCTCCTCATGCTCCACCATAGTCCTCGAATAGATCAATATATCATCTAGAAATATAAAGAAAAATATGTCAAGATAAGTGTAGAAAACACCATTCATTAGGCTCATGAAAATTGAAGGTGCATTATTTAACCCAAATGGTACCACTATGAACTCATAATGTCCATAATGGGTGCGAAATGTTGTTTTGTGAATATCTACCTCAAATATCTGCAATTGGTGATATCCCGACTTAAGGTGAATTTTAGAAAATACCTTGGCCCAGTTAATTTGATCAAACAAATCATCAATCTGAGGCAAGGGGTATCGATTTCTCACTATCACCTTATTGAGCTGTCGATAATCGATACGTAGCCATAGAGATCCATCCTTCTTTTTCACAAAGATCATAGGTGCTCCCCAAGGAGAAACACTAGGTTGAATGAACCCTTTGGCTAACAGCTCCTCCAACTGCAATCAAAGCTCCTTAAGCTCCTGAGTGGTTATCATGTATGGAGCTCAAGAGATGGGCTCTGCACCGGGAATGCGATCAATCCTGAAGTCGATGTCACGCTTAGGTGGCATCCCTAGAATATTAGATGGAAAAACATCAACATACTCCCTCAAGAGTGGGTGATTGTCAAGAGATGGCTCTCAACTCTCCTCCATCTCCAAGTCACTAACAGAAACTGCAAAAAGCTGACGTCCCTGACGCATGCATCTCTTAAGTTGCATAGCGGAGATTATACATAGGGAAATAGGTCTTTAAACTCCTACAACCTCAACCTCTGCACTAGAATCATCCACACATCTAACAGACTTATGCTGACAATCTATCATTGCCTGATGGGCCTCTAACCAATCCATCCATAAAACTATATCATATGATCCAAGGGGTAGGATGTGAAGGTCTACTATAGTAGATAGAGAGCCAATCCTTAACTCACACCTGAGAACTAGAGACTCAATTGCAACCTTAGCCCTGGAAGCCAACTCAACCTACCACCTATCATCCTGCTTTGTTGACACTAAGCTACAATGCTCCACAAGAGAATAAGATATGAATGAATCAGATACACCAGAATAAAAAAGAATAGAAAAACCAATACCTCACAAGAAACTAGAAGTCTCCATGATAGTGCCTTGATGCTCTATCTGACAGTTATCCACCGCTATAAAGACTCTGTGTGATCTACCTTCATCACCAACCATTAGCTCTGAAGCTGCCAGTCGATGTCCAAACCCTGAAGTACCCTTCTGCTGGCACTGTCTAGTAATATGGCCCTGTTGGCCACAAGAGAAGTACCCGGTGCCTCTACCAAAACCACTACCACCCTAGAAAGCACTAGACTACTGAAAACTGTCTCTGCTCAATACAAACTAAGTGCTCTAAGCGGGTCGATCAACACGATCTTGTCTAGCACGCTGCCAATTCTGATTCTTCTTATTTTGAAATCTATTACCTTGCTAATGCTACAAATTCTTCATCTTGGACTGAGAGTACTGCTATTGCTGTCCACCCTTTGAGGGTGCATGAGATCTTGATGCCTGAGTATGACCACCATGAGAACCATAACCTACAGAAGGTGCACTTCTAATGTGCACACCTATATGCCCACTGAGTGCCATGGCTAAATTCTCCTCCACTAACCGGGCTTTCTCCACGGCAACCTCCATAGACTTAGGTTCAAATAAATGAACCCCTCCACTAATCTGAGCATTCAAGCCCCTGATAAAATGCTGCACCAACATAGACTCGTCATCCCCAATACCTACATATTGTTTGAGCTCATAAAATCTGCGCTCGTATTGCTCCACTATCATGGCCATCTACCTCAAGTCATGAAACTCATTTGCATGGCACTGCCCCCAATGATCAGAAAGGAAACTGGCTCTAAACCTCTCTAAAAATAACTCCCAAGAGACAGTGCTAATGTCCAAATGCAGCTTCTACTCTAACTGTCACCAAGTCGAAGCAAACCATCGGAGATGCAAAATAGTACATTTGGCTTTGATGTTGCTGCCATATGGATGCATGGCGAAACACCTACCTATATCCAATAACCAAGTCTCTACCTATAGACCACTACCAGCTCCATCAAAGGTGGGAGGGTATGCCCTCAGAAGATCTCTTATATGGTTGGCTAGTGTGGCCTCCTACTCAGCTATCAACTCCCTCCACCTAGGAGATCTCTCTCTCTCTAAGACCTTGCTGATCTACCTCCTGACCTCCTCTAGGCTACTCAACCTCTTGTCTAGGGCCTAAATGGGCAAGGGCCTCCTCAAGAATCTATCTCAACTAGGCTCCCTCAGGCTGACCCTGACCCTCCATATTCTGACCCCCGCCTTCATGGGCACTATCATGAGGAGAGCTAGGAGGTGGTGTACTGCCAACACCCCTCCCACGACCCCTACCTCTACCACAACCTTGACCCCTACCTCTAGGTATCTACCTATAGCACCAAGAGATGATTTATTAAACATAGAAAGGAAAACAATAGGGATGAAATTAATATACAGAGTTTAAGCACTAGGTCACATAATGGCCTTAATTCTAACCAAAGTAGGCAATGTTTAAACTTGGCTCTGATACCAAATGTGACACCCCATCATGCAACCCTACAGAGTTAGATTAACAAGAGAAAAATTACAGAAATATATTTTTTTAAATTGAAAGCAAGAGATTGCAATAATAGTAACCAAAGATACCATAATACACAACACCTCTAGGGAAAGTGCACTTCTAACTCCTCTAGGGAAACGTAACTACATCAGTTGATCATAAATTTTTAACAACACCAGTGATATACTACATACTACTACTATAGATAAGGACCACTTTTACATTTGCAAGATAGTTAATTTACAAAGTTACAATACAAAATTACAAGACCGATCATGTTGGTTTACAAATGAATACATATGAAAGTATACAACAAATCTAAAGGTGGGAAGCAATCTGGAACTGGAACACCTCTACATAGGACTCAAACTGAATCTCCAAGGAGACCAAAGGATAGCTCTGCCACCTAACCATGTGGAACCCTGAGGTCCACCCCTCTGAGCTAGGAGATAACAATGAGGATACCACTAAGCCGATCATCATATAAAACCAAATGAATACAGACTTGACACAACTGACCATTTTAACAAGACTGCACAAGACAAGGCAACACTCTAGTGGCAACAATGAAAGTATAAAGAGGGAAGTAGCTAGGCTGCACCAAAGAGAGTGTCATTGTATGGTCCTAATCATGGGTTATCTAGGCTTTCTCTCACTAGAAGCCATCCCCCATCTATGGTTATCCTGGTGACCCTTTGGCACCAACCCCATAAGGTGACACATGTGGAGCCGACACATCCTCTCGTGTGGACAAGGAGGTTGACCTTGCCAACCTGGCCTTCTCAACCCATCCTTAGCCTTTGAGAGCACTCAAGGCATGGGTGAGGCAACATACTTATCTTGTTATGTGAAAGACGACCTGACCCACATAGATATATTTTATATTATCACTTGATTACAACTTCCATTAGGTTATCCAGGAAGCCACTTTGGGCACCGGCCCCACCATGGAAGCCACTCTCCTTTCTACCCTAGGAACCCTTATACAACATCTGAAACAAATGACATGCATGATTGAGGGACTATAAGACATCTAACTTTTCACAACCATCATGATACAAAAATAGTTACAAAGTTCCATATCCACAATACTTTTTCCCATCCAAACAAAATCGATCCATTAATCCCATTCCATTGCCATGCCACAATTTGAACCAAGGACTAAGAAGCCATACCTCTAGAGTTAGGTAGGTTGAACACAAAACCAATGTTAAAGTAACCATTACCCGACAAGGACAATGCTAACGTGTCTTGACACCAAGTAGTTATGACATCTCTCAAGATTCCTACTTCACAATTAACCAAATCAAAGACATAAACTCAACCCTAGATAGACACAATGATCCAATAAAAGCATATAGTTATGACTAGGAGGATAACCAAGCATATGGGATTCAATGTACTCCTAATTTAATCATGAAATTATCTGAGATTTTAACTTCATTTCAAGAAAATTCTAGTTTACGGAATTAATAATTTCTCTGCAACTCCAAAATAAATTTCCTAACTATTTTCCTAACAATCATCCTCTTCTAATAAAAACAACACATAATATAATGCTAAGCATGAATTTCCAACTAAGATCTACTGATTACACATCCTAATATAAATAACTACAAATATATAAATATTCTTGCTATAATTAAAAGAACGTTTCGTCAACCATCTAACTATTACAATTTCTAATAAACAACTATAAACACAATATATTTTCTTATAAGTATAGATTACCATCTCTCATTATACAGTTACAATTTCAAAACAAAATGCTGTACATATTTACCTACAAGCATAGATTACCATTTAACATTTAACAATTACAATTTCTAATAAAAACACTATAAGCATATGTATTTTCCTAACATCTTACCATTTACATTTTTCTAATATACACAACTATAAGTAAATACATTTTTCCTATTTGCATATATTACTATCAACATGATACTAACTACCATTCTTAATGAGATCATCTAAAATTACATCTATATATTTGTTTTCCCAAGCATAAATTTTCATCTAATATAAACAATCTTCAATCAAACATTATAAACCTATGCAATTTCCTATAGGCATAGATTCCCAACTAAGATTTACCAAATATCATTTCAAATCAAAAAACACTATCACCATTTATATTTTCCTAAAGCATAGATTGCCGACTAACATATTACCACTTACGAACTCAAAACAATCATATGTATTTTCCTATAGACATACTATTGACGACCATTCCTTAACCTAACAGCTACAATAATTATATTTGTTTCGCTATAAGTTTTAATTTTCCCATTAAACATACTATGATTACCATTTCCTAATAGAACAATAGCGAACATATCTCACATTACTACATTCAAACTACAGTCTACCAAATTATGACTACAATTCCAATTACTAATACATAGTTTACGCTATGAACAATGACATTCTAAGGAATATATTTTATTTAATACCAAAATCAGATTGCAATGAAATAAGCAAAGAAACTGTCAACTAAATTTCAAGGCTAACACACACTACAAATATATGTGAGCCAAACAACAATCAATTGGGAGTCAAGATAGAAGTTTCCCAAATGGCACCCAAATCACTATATCTCATAGAAATCACACATGCTACAATCTGAGAGAGGAATCTCATGAGTCTGCAACCTTGACATTACATGGGGAGGGAACTAAGATAGCAACGATGCAGAGAAGATCCCAATGTAAGGAGTGGTCGACCAAAGAGAGGGATAGGAGAAAAATGATCATAGAGGATACGATACCACATCACACCATTCTTCTACTAGTTCAAATGATGCAAGGTAGAGAAGAGCACAACACACCTAGCCAAAGACAAGGTAAAAATAGCATTCCAACCTTAATCTATCATTTACAAATCAAATAGGAAGAGAGCTAACTCAATAAAAAGAAAACATTACAAGGGCTTGTGGAGACAGTGACTGGTAAAGGTATGATCATGTAGTTTTGAGAGAGTTCCCAATCCTCCCTATGGAGTTCGGTCTAATGGGTGGGAAAATTTTGAAATAAGAACTTTGACAGAGGAGGAGGAGGAGGATTGTAAGAGAAAATCAACCCATGATTTCTGGCAGGGACAAGCATACGACAATCACCCTTACAAAAAGAAATAACTAAGGTAAAAAAAATCACAAGTAACATTGCAATTGGTTGTTGTCAATCTCAGATACAAAGCAAGTGAGTTTCGATGCACATCCCACTCAGATGGGTAAAGATAGGAGAGGCCAATCTATGGCCTAAAGAATAGTCAAGAACAAATGGGTCAAGAAATTTGCAATAGATTTAAAATGGGTCATTAATTTCTTTTGATTGAGATCACTTTGAAGGGTTATAGTTGATTGGGTTCAAGATTTCAAGGAGGGTTATGACAAAACTAAATCAGAAGAATAACAACTTGAAAGATTCTACAAAGATTAAATATTACGACAACAAGGTGTGATTCCCAAGGCAGAAGCGAGGTCAGGGGCATCAACATTTGATCACACAGGGCACAAGACGACACAAGCTACAAAGATATTTAAATTCGATGTTATAGGACATGCAAATTTCACACATAGAACAAGTTGCATTAAGATATAATTTACAAGCTACATAATTGCAAATTTTCACAGAGAGACAAAATCGCATACCCGAATTTCAGTCCCACTTTAAATTTTCTCCAAATCCTATAATGAAATTCTCTGTTTTCTCCCCAATTCTGCCTTCCTCTTACCACCCCTCTCCAAAAAAAAATCCCTCAATATAAAAATGGCTCAGCTCATAAATTAACACAGAATGCATCTATTACCCAGCATCCCACTCCTCTAAGAATTTAAAATCTTGCTATAAAAAGAGATCCTCCAAATCTTAAAATTTCAAAATTGACAACTTATGCCATTAATTTACTACCTAAAATTATTCTTTTAAATAACAACATAATAATTAATCGTACTAAAACTTATGACGGTAAAACAAACATGAAATAATTAATTAAGTCATATTATTCCAAATTTCACAACTACTCAGAATAATATTGGATTTACCATAATGATAGCAAGAGCACATATACATAATATAAACCAACTCCCAACACGTGATGACCAACAACAAGAAACGAGGATCCAATGTCACATCATGACACAAGACCACAACAAAAGACTGGGACTAACCTAGCGGAATAAACCTCACATTATCTCCCATCACTAATACCCATTGGTGCAAGAGCCCGCTCAAACCTGCTATGTCAGGTGGAGTCAAGGTTGGGTACCTACAACTTGCATCTAAACAATTGATTGTATACGTTCAAATACATATATATCAACACATAGAGAGTCAAAGAATCACGACGTGGTAGGGTGCTCGAACTGAGTAGTATTACACCATCCCTGCTCTTGAACAAGATTATAACCACTACATTTGCATTTAGATATCAATAGATCAAATAAAACATGCTAATATTAATCCATTACTAATCATTTCCAACTCAGCATAACTAAAGTAATAATAATGTCATCATAAACTCATAACACATGTCTAACTATATCGGTTGAACATAGTCCATCCAGATCCAAATAAGCATAAACCATAGCCTACCAATCAAATGTCTCAGAACTGTATAAATGCAATGAAAGACTAGCAACTATCTTAGAACTGATGGGGAAAAATATGAAACTAACAACTATCACAAGCCAAAATGCGAGGGGCGTTACAACTTTATTGTTATCCTATTTTTATTTTTAGCTAAATAGCCTAAAGGTCCATGAGATCTTAGTATTCCCACCCTTTGAAATGCAAGATAAAACTACCCAAAATGGCTAAGTTCCAAAAATCCTAAGTTTTCCTTTTTTTTTTTAACTTTTCAATGTTTCATAGTTCATAGTTCTCCCCTTCGTCCTACCATCCTAATCAGCACCAAGATTCATTTTGTCCATTTACAAAATAAATTTTAAGTGTTTAAGGCTTCAAAGGTTGGAGGTTCTATCTTCCACATTCTCTTTTGAATGGTCAAAGGATGGAGGTCTGCTTGTCAAAGACTGACAAGTAAAATCTCCGTATATGTCAGTGGTCAGATTTTGAGCTTCTCACCTTCCATCTTCTTCACAAAAGGCATAAGGAGGAAACCTTGAGGTGTGAGTTCTACTTCTTTTCCTTCAAATATTCCTAAGTGTTTCAAGGAGTCAGACTTCATTCTTTTCCTCTTCCCTCTTCCTTTCATTAAAAGGAGGAAGGCTGAAGGCCCAAACCCTAAACTCTGTTGAACCTTTGTAAAGTGGTTAAGTCTTCAAACTTGTAGGGCTTAGACTTTCTCTCTTCCTCCTCCTCTAGGAAGGCATAAGGCTGAAGGCCCGAGGCCTCATCTCTATCGATTTCATAAAATTGACTAAGTATTGCCAAGGGAAAGGTGATGCTCTTCTTCCTTGAATAGAATAATGTAGTGGTGAAGGTCTAACTGCCGAAAGTTGATGATTTCCCTTTTCTTAGACTTTGGAGGTTGGGGTTTCCTCATTCACCTTTCCAAAGCTTGATCGGTGGAAGACTACTCAAAGGAATTTTGATGTCAAAGCTTGACCTTTTTACCTTCCAAGAGCATTTTCTACTATTCAAAACATGGTGGGACTACTCAACAACCCTCCTAGTCACCATTAATTCTTCTTTAGAGCATGATTTCTTGTAGAAAATAGATTCCTCACTTCCCCATGCTACAGTAGTCCCTTGGCATTGAATTTCTTATACTTATGGCAAGGGTGGACCTCCTATTTTAGTAGATTTCATGGGTAGAGGCATGTGGACACCAAGGACATAGAATGGATTTATTATAGAATTGGTACCACCCCTTCCTTGTTAACTTCTCATTCCACATCCATGGATGTTACAGTGTGATTCATAAAAATATATATGCATGTAAAAATGATGTAATTATGTTACTTATTCTTATGTGTCATTCTTCTAGGCAGATTATTTGTTATTTTTAGACCTTGTAAAACACCTATAGAATCAACTAGATGTGATACATTATGCTCATTTTCTGAGCCTTTCCTATCTCTAATTGATTGTTCACCAATGAATGTAGATGGTTACTGTCTGTCTACTCTTCTGTAACAATTTATCTTCCCTTTGTAATGACTATTTAGCCTTTATGATCAATACAATCATTGATATTTTCCCTCTCTTACGCTTTTCCTCCATGTTTACTTAAAACCTATAAGGTTATTCTATGAATAAAATTATCCCTCCTATAGTTGTAGATTTCTAATTCAAGCCTCTGCTAAAGCTATAAGTCTATGTAAGTTTCTTTTAGTATTTGAGGTCACTGTTGTGTTATGTCAGTTCTAGCTAAACATACTAAATCTTGGTTCATCACCTCCTTTTTATTTTTAGTTCCTTCTCTCCATTTTCCCTATTAATCATTAGCATAGGTTTAGTCAACTACTCTAAACCTTAAGTTTATAAAGAGAAACCATCGTTCTTTGGAGGTCTGATCTCATTTGCAAGGTCCCACACCTAGAGATCAGTCCCATTGTGTTATTGAAATGCTTGAATAGGCTTCAAGCAAGGTACAATTTCATGTGATAACAATTACCATCCCTAAGGGACCATCTAAACAAACATCTACAGCTAGACAAAGGTTCACTCCCTTAGGTGAACCCACTAAATCCTCCTTATGCAAATTAGTGCAATCAAATCTCATAAAGCTACAACTTTATGACAACATAACGAAAATCAAGTTAAACCTTCACGGTTCAATGAGAATGAACATTCTGAGTATCATAGGGTAAATGGACATAAAACATCAAAATATATCCAACTCAAAAATTGCATCGAAGACCTCATAGACCAAGGAGAGATTATGATGAATAGACACCCTCAAAAGACAACCAATGTAGATTAAGGTATATATCAAGATGCCTTTGTATCCTGTGGTCAAACTAATGATAAGAATAATGGCTCCAATCTAATAGAGCTGCTACATCATTAGGCTTAATAGTAGGTAGTACAATCACATTTTCTAAAGCTTCTTGGTGCATTATGTGGTATGTATGTGATGTTTGTATGAGTTCCTAGAGAGATCTTAGCATGAGTAGCATGGAGCTATTCAACAAGATCATAATCTTCACCAAGTTTATGCATTAGATGATGTGGTTGATGTAGCATAGGTTAAGAAGTTGGTAAAGATACTAGAATGTTTGATTTATTGTTTAATTTGTTTGTTATTATGTGTATTGTATATGAGAAACCACATTGTGATTGGAGTGTTGTTATCCATCTTGATATGGTTGATTCTAACTTGCTATTTGTTTAGAATATTTATAGATGCAACTAAGAGGTCAAGAAGTACAATCATTAGGCTTAACAACAGGTAGTACAATCACATTTTGTAAAGTTTCTTAGTGCATTATGTGGTATGTATGTGATGTTTGTATGAGTTCCTAGAGAGATCTTAGTGTGAGTAGCATGGAGCTATTCAACAAAATCATAATCTTCACCAAGTTTATGCATTAGATGATGTGGTTGATGAAGCATAGGTTAAGAAGTTGGTAAAGATACTAGAATGTTTGATTTATTGTTTAATTTGTTTGTTATTATGTGTATTGTATATGAGAAACCACATTGTGATTGGAGTGTTGTTATCCATCTTGATATGGTTGATTCTAACTTGTTATTTGTTTAGAATATTTATAGATGCAACTAAGAGGTCAAGAAGTCAAAAAACCTCTTACCATAAGCACTAGTTTTCTTTATGTTTGAATCACATTGAAACCTAGCTTGACCACTATCTTCAGTTTCATAGGTTATTCTTGAGATCTTGGAACACAAATTGCATTTACTAATATTTGATGGAACTAAAGTTTAGGAGTCATAGTGGAATATTCAATAGAGATAAAGTCATCAAAGGCTTCATCTAACATATTGAAGTCACCACAACTAAACATTTCATCATATGCATTGAAGTCTCGTAAAAAGAAATCCAACATTTCAACATAATCTAATTTATTGAAGACTTAATGTGAAACAAGATATCATATACTTTGCAAGAATCAAACTACATATCACTATGCAAGTAATAACAAAATTTCAATTTATGTTCTTTCAATGTGAAGATAAATATATCGCTCAAAATGCAATCCATATACTTTTCATGAAAGAGAATTTGCAATCTAAATCTGATTTTGAACAACAAATGTAATTAGATCTAATGTTTAAGGATGTAAATTCTTTAAACATAAGTTCACCAAAATGTTTAGTGTGAAAAGAGAGAAGAATGATTAGCATGCTCAACTAGGTATGTTGTTGCTATATAGGAGTTTTCCTTGGTCAAACCCTACATTTTGTATTTCTACCACAACAATAGCCAATACAAAAGTATTTATATGCGTGTGAAAGATCCTAAATGACTTAAGCATAAAGGAATAGATCCACATAATATTTCACTAAAGGAAATAGTTCAACTTCACCTTAAGGAGATGACATCAATGAAGACTTGTAGAACAAGAAGGCGAGGCAACCATAACCATGGAGGATTCCAAAACTCAAGTTGGAGGCTTCAACCCTTCTCCTAGTCATATAAAAGGCTTCACATACCCTAGGAAGAGAAAGATAGACTTAAGATCTTGATTCCTAATCTTCACAACACATATAAAAGATAACAAATATTCAATTATTCAATGAGATTCAACACTTTACAAACCTTCAATAGCAATTGTAGTAGAAATTTCGCATAGTAAGCTTGTATAATAGTTGTGTGTGATAAAATGATTTTGAGTTCTCTTTGAATACCCAACCTTAGAAATGAGATAAATCGATATAAAAGGCTGACATCACATGGGAAAGAAGTTTTGATTTTAGAATCCCAACGCACACTACATAAGCTAACACCAAAATGAAAACTAGAATCCTATGAATTAGGATAGGACTAGGGCACCATCACTCGAGTCCAACCCCCAAATTTTACATTATATTATGCTTAAGGGTACTCTAAATGTCTGGAATCCATAGTTTCTTTTTAAGTTTTATTAGTAATTACTCCAAAATTCAACATTTCTTTGATAGGATACACATAATTTAGGGTTTAGATTGGTCTAATGATGAAATGGGTTAATGGACACTAAAAGGAAGTGATGCAGCACACATCATACACTCAATAGAATTGTGCCATTAACATATGAGCGCCAAAGATTTGGTAGCTGGAACAAAAAAAACTTCTATTCATCAACTTTGCTGCTACAATGAGAGAAAACTCTCTTATATCCAAGAAAACAAAAAAATCAAAAAATTACCTTTTTTGGCAGATTTTGACAATGGTCAGATTTTGCCATTTTATGTAATTTTACAATCATATTTTGAGAATCTAGTTTTTTCCCAAAAAACTCATAAAGCTAAGGTAGGACAAAAAACCAACTAACATCCTAAATTCGAAACATGAGTTTCAAGTTATTAAAAAAAGCAATTTTTAAAAGACTAGAAAAAAAAAACACTAATTTGCCATTTTGAGGGCAATGACAAAAGTTTCAAGCCCTGAAAAAGTGCCAAGATGAGGTCCAACCAACTAGGGTGGGTTGGAGAACCACTGGCCACCTCATAACACATCCACCTGTAAAATTTCATAGAAAACCCACATCTGAGTCAAAAGTTATGACCTCTAGAAGTCCCTACATCATTCGCCTCTAGTTGAAAAGAACGCATCTTCTGCAAGTGAGTGTCTTCAAACTGCTGCCATTTAACTAGATCTAACCTCTACACTTCCCACTCCATAATCCACATGCTATCTGTTGGTGGCAATCCTTCCCACTGTACTAAATACTTGTTGTAACACCCTTGCCCAGTGTAGATAGTGTTCTTATCAAGAACTTGTGCAATCTTTTCCTTCTTCTTATGGGGAATGTGGTTGTGCCATGCCACTTCTAGTTGAATATCTTCAACACCATCCTCACCATGGAATGCATATAAATCAGAAATATTAAACAC
This sequence comes from Cunninghamia lanceolata, assembly GCA_027924645.1. Classification (NCBI taxonomy): domain Eukaryota; kingdom Viridiplantae; phylum Streptophyta; class Pinopsida; order Cupressales; family Cupressaceae; genus Cunninghamia; species Cunninghamia lanceolata. Next base: position 2,377,854 of record BSBN01000413.1, read on the forward strand.
AGGAGAAATATCGAGATCATCTGGTAAACTGACCTCATGCATTATCATTGATCTTCTTTGTAATTCTGTAAGGAACAATTTTCCTGTACTTCAACTTGTGATATGTTCCAGTAGGAAACCACTCTTTTCTCAAATATACCATCACTAAGTCACCTTCATTGAATATCTGATGTCGCCTACTAGTATCCACTGAATTCTTGTACCTCTCATTACTGTCCTACAACTTCTGTCTCACTTCATTCTGCAACTGTTGAAGGTGTTCTGCAAATGCTTCCCCATCATCACTGATCCTATCCTTCATTCATATTTATACCAAATCTAGAATGCCCTGAGGATTCTTGCCATACACAATCTGGAAAGGGGACTTTCTTGTTGATCTATTAACAGAACTATTATAAGCAAATTTAGCTTGGGGTAATGCTAAGTCCCATTGTTATGGCTTTTCTCCAACAATACACCTCAACAAATTTCCTAGACTCCAATTGACTACCTCTGTTTGCCCATCTGTTTGAGGATGATAGGCACTACTAACCTGTAACTTGGTCCCCATCTTCTTCCATAAAGTCCTCCAGAAATGACTGAGGAATTTGGTATCCCTATCAGAGGTAATAGTCTTTGGAACACCATGTAGTCGAACAACTTCTGAAAAAAAAATTCTGCTACCTTGTTGCATTATTAGTTTTCTTACAGGCAATAAAATGAACCATCTTGGAGAACTTATCAACAACTACAAAAATGGAGTCATTACCTCGTTGAGTATGTGGAAGTCCCAACACAAAGTCCATGCTCAAATCTGTCCATGGTGCAGTTGGTACTGGTAATGGCATATACAACCCTGTATTTTGTGAATGTCTCTTAGCCACTTGGTAGATTCTACACCTTGTTACATACTTACTTATATCCCTTTTCATCTTTGGCCAGTAATATTTATCTTTGATCAAGGCTATTGTCTTGTCCTTGCCAAAATCTCCAGCCAATCCACTACTATGAAATTCTCTGATAATGTTTTCCCTCATAGAGCCAGCTGGTATGCATCATTGTTTTCCTTTAAATAGATACCCATCTTGCATAAAATATTCACCCCTAAAGTGATCCAAGTTACCAGATACTAGTGCCTTCAATTGTTCTACAATCTCCCAAAAATCATCATCAGACTCATACAAATTTTTGATGGCATCAAAACCAATCACCTTAGTTTCCATTGTGGTCAAAAGTGCAACACACCTACTTAAGGCATCTGCAAGCTAATTTTGTTTTCTAGACTTATGCTTCAATGCAAAATTGTAACCCTAGAAGAAAGAGACCCACTTGGCATGCCTACTATTCAACTTTTTCTGTGTGTTCAAGTATCTCATTGCAATATGATCTGTAAACAATACAAACTCCTGGGGAACTAGATAATGTCTCTAATGCCTCAATGCTTGAACAATTGCATAAAATTCTAAATCATAAGTAGAATAATTCTTTCTCACTTCATTCAACTTTTCACTAAAGAAAGCTATAGGTTTTCTAGTTTGGCTAAGCACATCACCTATTCCCACATGCGAGGCATCAGATTCTACTTCAAATACCTTATCAAAATTTGGCAATGCAAGTATAGGTGCTTCTGTTACCTTTTGCTTCAAGTACTTAAAGCTCTCCTCAGCATCCTTGGTCCATACAAACTCGCTTCCTTTGGTGCAATCTATAATAGGAGCTACAATACTACTAAAATTTTGAATGAACTTTCGATAGAAAGTGGCCAAGCCATGAAAACTTTTTAGCTCTGTGATGCTATTTGGACTTGGCCATTCTAGAATTGCCCTGACCTTTTCTAGATCCATTCTGACACCATCTTTAGAAATGACAAAGCCTAAAAAAACCAAACTGTCCTGCATGAACCTACACTTCTTCAAATTGGCATAGAGCTTCTCCTTCCTTAACATAGAAAAGATGATCCTCAAGTGTTGGAGGTACTCTTCTTTGCTATTACTAAATACCAAAATATCATCAAAATAAACTACCACAAACTTACCAATGTAAGGGCATAGTATAGTGTTCATCAATCTCATAAATGTGCTAGGTGCATTTGATAACCCGAATGGCATAACCATCCACTCATATAATCTGTCTCCAGTCTTAAAGGCTGCCTTCCACTCATCCCCTTCTCGAATCTAGATTTGGTGGTAGCCACTTCATAGGTTGATCTTGCTGAAATATTTGGCCCCTGCAAGGACATCCATCATGTCCTCCATACGAGGTATAGGAAACCAATACTTGATGGTAATCTTATTATTTTCTCTACTATCAATGCACATCCTAAATGTTCTATCTTTTTTTGGGGTCAACAATGTAGGTACAACACATGGGCTCATGCTCTCTCTCACCACATCTTTACTTATGAGTTATGTTACTTGCTATTCATCTATGCATGTTGTGTTGGATTCATCCTATAAGCTGCTTGGTTGGGTAGAGTTTCTCCTGGAATCAAATCAATATGATGCTAAATATCTCTCTTTGGTGGTAGACCATCAGGCAATTCATCAGGCAAAACATCAACAAATTCTTTCAATAGCTCTGCTACTTCTGGGGAAACTGAAATGTCTTCCTCTTCACCTTTTTTCACTACTAATGCATAGCAACACCCTCTCACCTTCATTTCTTTAACAAGATCTCTTTCAGACAATATGGTCTCACATTTTCCTTCATCCTTGAGAGGCAGTAAAATCACCTTAAAGCCATCTTTCCAAAAGGTTTATGCATTTTTCTTTCCATTATGCATAACTTTTCTATCATACTACCATGGCCTTCCCAATAACACATGACATGCATCCATTGGCACAACATCACACCATATCTCATCCTGATAGATCTTCCCTATGCTAAACTTAATTAGGCATCTTTTATCAACAATGACTTCATTTCCCTTTTTAAACCATGCAATGCGATATGGATGAGGATGTTTTTCACAGTGTAGATTCAATTTTTCTACCATTTCTTTAGAAACCATATTTTCACAACTACCTCCATCAACAATAACTTGACATACCTTTCCACCCGAAGTGCATCTAGTTCTTAAGATATTGGTTCGAAGCCATGAACCATCAGAGATTTTGGCTTGTGTTTTCTCCTTCTCTGGAATCACCATTTCTCTTCTCATCATGAGACTTTCTCCCACATCTGGTAGAACCTCTAGTTGTATCCCTTCCACTTCATGCTGCATTTGAATCATGTTCACCCTAGGTTGTCCTCCTTGATTTCTTTCTTGCATGTTATAATTTGAGCATTCAAATGCCCTATGACCTTCTTCTCCACATTTGAAATAGGTGAAAGGCCTTCTCTAGTTTACCCATCCTCTACCGCTACCATAACCTCTACCTCTTTGAAATCCCCTTCCTCGTTCTTGATTCAGAGGATCTTATCGAGTGTCTACTTGTTTTTCCAATCCATGGGATGACTCTTCCCTACCATAATTTGAACCTCCTCGAAATGGGGTTGATGTACCCCTTCTTCCTCCTCTATTCCTCTGATGGTATTGTCTGTTTTGTTTTTCTTCAGCCTTTAGAGCCAACTAGTAAGCCTCTTCCATACTGTTGAGTCGATGCATGCTTAATTCATCTTGAATAGAAAATTTTAGGCCATCCACATATCTAGCGGCCATCTGGTCATCAGTTTCTTGATGCTCTATATGTATAGACAATGTATAAAACTCATTTGTATAATCTTGCACAGAAGAGAGGTTCTTCTTTAAATTTTGAAACCTACGAAAAAGGGTTTGCGCATAATCTATGGGCAAAAAATTTTCTCTCAACTTCTCCATTTTATTCCATGTCCCGATCTTATCCTTGCCTTTCCTTTTTTGTTCCTTTTGAAGATGATCCCACCAAATCATTGCATGGCCCTTTAATTTGGTGCATGCAAATTTTACCTTCTTCTCCTCTATCATGGATTTCCATTTAAAAAAATTTCTCATGTCATTCAACCAGTCTATCAACTCCTCTAGTTTAAGACTACCTGCATAATCTGAAATATCTACCTTGATCCCTTCATTTTTCCCTTCTAAGGCCCTGAGCATCCTCTCTTCAAAACTCATGCCTTCTAATTCTTCTTCTTCATGTTCTGTATCTTGATTTGCACCTCCTAGACTTATCTCTTCATCAGATTCATCTCCTCCTCTACCCAGTCTTTGGTTTTGTATCCATGTTGTAAGTTCTACTATTTTCCGTTGCAAATTTAGCATTTCTCTATGCACCTGGGCAAGACCGCCTCTTCCTCTTCCTCTCCTAGCCATCTTCCTGCTTTGATACCAGATGATGTAGCACACAACATACACTCAATAGAATTGTGTCATTAACATATGAGAGCCAAAGATTTGGAAGCTGGAACAAAAAAAAGTTCTATTCATCAACTCTACTGCTACAATGAGAGAAAACTCTCTTATATCCAAGAAAACAAAAAAATCAAAAAATTAACTTTTTTGGCATATTTCAACAATTGTCAGATTTTGCCATTTTAGATAATTTTACAATCATATCTTGAGAATCTAGTTTTTTCCCAAAAAAAACTCATAAAGCTAAGGTAGGACAAAAAACCAACTAACATCCTAAATTAGAAACATGAGTTTCAAGTTATTAAAAAAAACAATTTTTAAAAAACTAGAAAAAAAACACTAATTTTCCATTTTGAGGGCCAAGAAAAAAGTTTCAAGCTTCGAAAAAAGTGCCAAGATGAGGTCCAACTGACTAGGGTGGGTTAGGAAGCCACTGGCCACCTCATAATGCATCCACCTGTAAAATTTCGTAGAAAACCCACATCCAAGTCAAAAGTTATGACCTCCGGAAGTCTCTGCATCAGGAAGGAGCTAAACTTAGTGAATTTGTGATATCCTAAGAATGAGTAGAATTTATGACATAATAGGAGGATCTATCATTGATCACCTAAATACATTTAATTTACTTTTTGCCTAATTAAACTTTGTTGGTGTGAAGATGGAGTTTAATGTACAACATTATTGTGTTCCTTAACATATTCATGCGACCACCTTGTTATGGCCATTGGGAGCACCACTACCACCTTCTAGATGGATGAAGTAGTTTCTTCATTATAATCTAAAAAGGTGAAAAGAAAGTCATCTAAATTGGCTAAGGAGGCTCTTGCAGTTCATGGTGGATCTAAAAAGAAGGGAAAGAAAAAGGGTAAGAAGGAAGAAGAAGGAAGATCTAAATACTGTGAGAGATCCAAGTATCATGGAAAGTCCAATGCTCTATGTTGGAACTGTGGTAAACTTGGTCAGTTGAACAAGGAGTGTAAGGAGAAGAAGAAGAAAAAGAGGAACTATGATTTAGATTTTGATAAATCCTCTCAAGATGATGGAGAAGCATTTTTAGTCACCTTGGCAACTCATGCATCTTAGGATGTGTGGTTTATTGACTCTAATTCATCTTTTCACATAACCTCTCATTGGGGTTGGTTTTCTAAGTGTGAAGAATATGACAGTGGAAAGGTGTTCTTGGGTGATGACTCTCACCTAAAGACTCTTCGCCATGCAAGAGTCTTGATTCAACTTCTTGATGGACAAATAAAGGGGATCAATGGTGTTCTACATATCCCTTGTTTGGTATGGAACCTATTATCTATAAGTAAGTTGAACAATGTGGGTGTGCAGGTTGTTTACTTGAATGGAGGAAGCAAGATGATAAGAGGACTATGGTGCTAGTGTTACAAGGTGTGCATCCTTCATCTCCTTGTGTTGTGTAGAGAAACACTTGGGTTTGTGACAAAGCTTAACTACCTTCTATGGATTCATTAACTCTAGCAATTGAATTGAGAATTAATAATTGGTATTAGAGCTTGGGTCATAGGGTTGAACCCCTCACTTGTGTTTGGGGGAATTGTTGCAAGGTGTGCACCCTTGGTCTCCTTGTGTTGTGCAGCATAGTGATTAGGTTCATGACAAGACTTAACCACCTCCTATGGATTCATTAACTCTGGTGGTTTTATTGAGCATTAACAGGTTGATCTAAGGTTGATCTTTTGGTGCAATGAAACCTATCTTTCTAACAGCTAGCTAAGGGCATTCCAATTGACATTTTGTTTCATCTTGATGCATGCACAATTTCTTGCAATAGTGCCTCTATTTCAAATAATATAAATTTAGAGTATTCATCCTCGCCATTGGAACCAACAATTAAGAGGATTGTTGTATCTACTTCCAATGGTCATGATTTCTAGGTACCTCAAGGTGCTCATTCTATGGAGATGAAACCTCTAGCTAAGAAGAAAATGTTATGGCACCAAAGACTTGGTCACACTGGTGAAAAGGGTTTGAGGACCCTAAAAATAAAATATTGTTTAGGGTATGAATGAATATAAGCTTAAGTTTGATTTTTGCAACCATTACATTTATGGAAAGCAAAACCATGTTTAGTTTTATTCCAGTTCTCACAAATCTTTTGAGGTTTTGGACTTGATTCATTTTGATGTGTTTGGTCCAATTAATGTTCCTTCAATTTTAAAATCTATTTACTTTGTTTCATTGATTGATGATAATAGTCAAATAGTAATGAAAAGAGTTCTCCCTCTTGTCCACCCAATTCACAAACTTGCAAAGACAAAATAAATTGAAAACAAGAATTTGTATTTTATTCAATCAAAATACACAACATATTTACAACACAAATTGGCCTCACAAAGGCCTCTCAAATTATGGGAAACTTATTTTCTTTCCCACACACCCACTTAGCAATTCTCTTCTTCCTAAGCAGCTCACATAGGTTGAGATATTTCTCTCTGCAAAATCTACCTTAGAGAAATCTGCTCCCAATCTACTGAAACATTTCTTTAAATAAGACTTTATACTCAATGTTTTCCTTTTCATATTCCTCAAAATAGTTTCTTTCCTTTAAAATAGAAACACCATTTTAAAGAAGAGAATCACATTTTTTAGAGCATTTACTTACTTTTAGATGCTAAAGAAGCACAAAAAATGTTTTTTTTTTTTCAAACTTTTGAATTGGATCATATATTTTATATGAAAAATAGCCAATTTGAGAATAGGAACCTCTTGAAGCTTCCCATAAAAGAATTTCTATCTAGCTTTTAAAAATCTCAAACATTAATTTTTCTCGTAGCCTACTGGGAAATTTTTTTTATTTAAATTCTCCCAAACGGTTGAGAAATTGGCTATGAAACCTTCACAACATAATGCAAAATATACCTAAAAATATCCTTAAAGGATGATATTATGCCAACCTTCATAGATTTCTAGAAACACTTGTTTCCATAAAACTTCCCTACAGAGCCTTAAAATAGAGATTCGACGAAAATTGAAATTTTACAAATCTCAACTGACTTGAAGTTTCTTGATGTTAAGAGATGCCTAAAAACACAAAAGAAATCTAAAATAAAAACTAAAATCTAATCTAAATTAAACTAAAATACTTTTGGGCAATGCCGGATCACTTGTGGACCCGAATGCTCCTACAACAGACATGTCGAGTAAGAAGTTTGTGATCATGGGCTCACAAAGGTCGAGAGGAATAGTAGAAACATTCTTCCAAATTGTGAACAATCCATATAAACCTGCATCACTATGATAGGTGAACAAAATATTATTTCTTTTTCCTCCTCTTCAAGCATCTAGTTGGAACATTCACCATTCTTCTCTCCTCTCATGGATTTGTATCTGCCATGAACTATCCTCCTCTTGCAAAGACTCTATCCACTCCTCTCCTCCTTTGAGGGATTTGATGCAACACAAACAAACCACCTTGACTAAAATTCCTCATTAGTACCTGCAGTACCCTTATAATAATCTACATCTAGAACTCCATGGAAATTAGAGATCTCCATGTACTCTTCTCCATACTCTTCAACCATTACCATCTCAACTTAAAATAAAATAGCATCATCACAACATGCAAATAAAGTTACCTCTTCATTCATTGTTACAAATTTCCGTTTATCACCATTAGCTACATGATTTATTTCTTCTTTCTTTATTGTGATGCTTGTCTTCTTACTTCCATCAAAAATCTTTTCTGGCCACTCTTCTTCTACTACCAAAGTTTGTGATAAAAAATCTTCTTCACCTTTTTCATTCATTGCAACATCCTTGTATGCTATCACTACATCTCCCAATTTAATAATTGCATCTTCATTCTTTTCCTTAGTTGCAACCTCTTCCACTACTGTAATTTTGTTCTTCTGATTTTTATCCTCTTCATTTTTTCCTTATGGCATGTCTCTCTTCATGTTGCATATCTTCCAATTGACTCAATGACATATTTATATCAGTCATTGTCACCAAAATCTTCCTCATTTTATATTGTCTTCATCTCTACCATATCATGGGCTTCCTCACAAGCATCGTCATCCTTCCTACTGTTGCAATCTTTTACAAATCACATCACATACTTTGCAATCTGCAAAGATAAATTTCTTCATGGATCCGTAGCTCTCAACTACTTAGGGCTTTTCTCTCATACCTGAAACAATTCTTTTGAGGTTTTCACAATCGCTTCCTCTTCTCTACTATAGGTACTAGTGCATACTTTAAACACTCAGGGTATTCTAGCTCTGATACCACTTAATGCAGAGAGGTCTCCCTTTTTTCCACCCAATATATAAACTTGAAAACACAAAATAGATTACAAACAAGAATTGCTATTTTATGCAATCAAAACTGCAAAATATTTCCATCACAAATTGGCCTCACAAGGGACTCTCAAATTACAAGAATTTTTTTTCTTTCCCACACACCCATTCAAGAATTCTCTTCTTCCTATACCCCTCACAATGGTTGAGATCTCTCTCTCTCTCTCTCTCTCTCTCTCTCTCTCTCTCTCTCTCTCTCTCTCTCTCTTCCTGAAATCTACCTTAGAGAAATATGCTTCTGAAACATTTATTTAAATAACACTTCATCCATAATGTTTAGCTTTTCATATTCCTCAAAGAAGTTTAGTGTCTCTAGAACAACAACACCACATTTTTAAGGAGAATCACATTTTTGAGAGCATTTACTTTCAAATGCCAAAAAAGAAAAAAATAATTCTTTTCCTTAATAACTTTTGATTGGGATCATACCTTTGCATGAAACCTAACTAATTTGAGCATAAAAGCCTCTTTAAGATTCCCATAAAAGGGCTTAACTCTAGCTATTAAAAATCTCAAAAATAAATTTTTTTTGTAGCATGTTGGGCAAATTTTTTGATTTTAAATTCTCTCGAAGGTTAAGAATTTGTTTACAAAACCTTCACCACATTATAAAAAAACATCTAAGAATATAATTATAAAAATATTTTATCCAAGCCTTCATAAATTTTCAGAAACAAAAGCTTCCTTAAAACTGCCTTGCAGAGCATTAACACAGAGATTCAATGAGAACTAAAATTTTGAAAATCTGAGTAGACTTGAAGTTTTCTAATGTTGAGAGATACCTAAAAACACCAAAGAAAGACAAAGCACACACCAAAAGTTAAATTAAACTAAAATATTTTTGGGCAATGTAGCATCACCAGGGAACCATATGCTCCTACATCAAGTAGATTCAAAGAATTCAAAGTTCTTGTAGTTATTTAGAAGAATAGAAAGATTAAGTATTTGAGGACTGAAAATAGTGGTAAGTTTTGCTTAGGAGATTTTGACAAGTTTTGTAAATAGCATGGTATTAAGAGGCACAAGACAACTTTGTATACACCTCAACAAAATGGAGTTGCAATGAGAATGAACAAAACATTGATGGAGACGGATATGAGTATGTTAAGCGGAGCTAGCCTTGCACAAAAGTTCTACGTGGAAGCTATTGGTACCACTTGTTATCTGGTTAATGGGTCTCCTACATTGGTGCTAATTGATAAGACACCTATTAAGGTGTGGTCTAGTAAAAAGTCTTCATTAGGACACATTCAAATATTTGATTATGAGGCCTATGGAGATGTGCCTAAGGAGAAAAGTTCTAAGTTGGAGAAAAAGTTACTAAAGTGTATCTTCATCAGTTATGGCATCAATGTGAAATGGTATAATTCTTTGGATCCAGTGGCTAAGAGAGTTATGTATAGAAGTGTAATCTTTAGAGAGTTTAATCCTTCTTTTGACATTCTATAGCCAGAGAAAGAAGAGAACAAAGAGGATATTGTTCATCTTCCTTCCACCCCTAAGAAAGTTGAACCAAAGACATCTGTGAGGAAAGTTCTAGCATCTCAAAAAGTTCAAAACAAGAAGACCATGAACCTCAACTTTTGAGAAGGTCCACATGGATAAGGTGGCAACATGATGGGTTTGGTTATTCATTGCTTGATTATAGTTATATTGTTTAGAAATAATTAATAAGTTATATTGTTTAGAAATAATTATTTAGATAATATAATGCATTTGTTTCCATTTGCAAGAAATGGCAATTACAAAGTTTTGTGAAGGGTTATTTGGTGAGTAATATTTCTTTTCAAAGTTAGTTTTAGAAAATCAAAGTTAATGCGAGTCCATATTGGCATATGAAGAGTCATGTTAAATTGTTTTAAAAAGATCAAGTTATAAATGAAGGATATCTTTTCGCTCTCTAGATTTCTTGAATAGGCATGTTCGAGGGAAATACAAAAATGATCTTGTGAATGCTGGTACTATGATCATTCTTTTGAAATGGTAAGAGAATACTATTCAAATCTTGGAATGAATCACTTCTGAGAATGTTTAAAGATTGTGTTTCAATTGTATTGTGAGATAAATCTTGGCTCTAAACAATTCATTTCCATTCAATTTTGAATGGCACTTAGTATTTATTATGTTGGATTGTATTCAATCATGATATCTTGGTGTTCTCTTTGATGATATTGGTCTTTAACAAACTAAAATTTTTGACCACCAATGCTTTTAGATGTTTTGTACATCTTTATGGGTATTACTAAAATTAGACAGAAAATAACTTCTTTTAGAGTATCCTTGAAACTTGTGCAATTTTGATAGCACCTTTCTTTGAGGCATTTTATCAAACAGTTCTTGTGTCTAGTGTAAACACCTAATTTTTGCCTACATATGCTTGGTGGTTTTGCATCGACATATGAAGACATTTGCCTATCCTTTATGCTTTAGTCCATGTCCTTACCCTATTCCAAAGATCCCCTCTTGGTACAGGTAGAGGAGATGCCCGCAAAGATTTTGGAATCTGGATTTATGACTACCACTTGCATTTTTTTGAAAATTTTCTAAAACTTTTTGTTTTAAACAAATCCATATTGTCCATATCCTATGATCATTGCAATTTCATACATGACTTCTCTTTGGTCCAATCTATCATATAGATCATGCCTCTGGTCTATGCTTCCACAGTTTGATTGCAATTGCTTGAAAGTTTCTAAAGCATGTTCATCAAATCCATTTCATGCAACCCGATATTCAATGAATTATGTGTGTTGACATCTCTTGAGGTGGTCTATCAAACAGTTCATGCCCTATCATATTTTGCATACATTTTTTTTACTATTGCAGTTCCTTATTTATCTTATCATAACCTTTTTCATAATCAAAACATTCTATTCATATAATCATTTGATATAGTGTGAATTATGTTATAGTGTGAACTCTGTCATTAGTATGTTTTTTTTTAGAAGGCATTAAAATAATGTTTGAATAGACTCTTAGTGTACAATAATAGAATGAAATATTGTTTACAAAGTTATGTTGCAATAATGATAGAAATCTTGTGTTACTAATCTTTATATTTAGTAATGATGGGTGAGTTATGGGGCACTAACATTTAATATTAAAACACCAATAAGATTTAAGGCATTAAATTCCATAGATATCTTGAATTATATATGTATCTTAAGATGCAATAAGATTTTTCTAGTATCGAATACAAAGTTTTGTTATTAATATTATGATATATAGTATTTAGAGTTTGACTTTTGTGTCTACTTGAATTGATCTCCAAATAATATAGATGTTCATACTTTGATTATTGATCATGACTTGAGTCATTTGTGAGAGAAGTTCATCCTCTCTGAATAAATATAGTGAATTCGTTGAGCTATAATCTAAGTTGTAGTTCATTTGATATGAAAGAAATAAATTACTCTTAACTTTTATTCATATGCAATCTACAAGCACCAAGATAACACACCCACTCTATCACTGTAGGTTATGTATGAATATAGTTTTATCAATTTTCTTGTATGATTTAAAGTCTCTTATCTAATACTTTCTACTCTTGCAATACCTTTTTATTTAACTCTCTAAATTTATTTCCATATAGCTAGATGATAATCTAAAGATTATAAAAAGAATCTTTCTTATTTTAAAAAAACATTCTAAAATCGATTCTAATTTCCTCTTATTCTCTTAAAACCATGAATTTAAAGAGATTTATTAGAATATGAGATTATTTCTTTATAAATATGAATTTATCTTTTTTTTTTAAAATATGGATTTGTCTTGAATATATAAAAAAAGTATATATATATAATCTTGCATGAATGAAAGAATCTAGTTTTTTTCTTATATATTTGAATAAGAAATTATCAAGTAGAAATAATTAGATGTTATTGTAGTAAATAGAAATTAGTTTTGGAAAAGTTATAACTATCCTTTGATTTTGTTGTTTATGTCCACATTTATTATTTTGGATATGAGATATCTTATATTTGTAGTTGTCTTAAAAAAACTATTTATTTAAGAATTAGATATAAATACATTGAAGGATCTATTGATTAGTATGATAGAAAGTGTTGACATTATTTATTGTTAATTTTCTGAGTGGACATTACATAGGTCTCAGAGCACCAGGTTGCAACACTTGGGAGCTTTGGGGAAAAATTGAACTTTTTTCAGTGGTGTGAAACATGGACAATTTACATTTGAACATGATTATATCTTAATAAACTTATTAGGATGACTTTGATTACAATATATTTCAAAAGCAATAATGTTTTATTGAGATCTATTGCAGGAATAGTGGCCCAATTATTTATTTTTATGAGAAGAAATGGAAAGAGTTTTAATAGAAGGGAAATGTGAATTATTTTGTAAAAGACTTTAAAGTTGTCATTTTCTCTAACTGAATCTTTGGAGTTAAGGTTACAGTGAATTTACATGATTGTTTGAAAGTGGAAGGTTGAAAGGTTAACAAGTTAATTCAAGAAGGAACAGTCAAGGTATGGTATGTAAGAATATTTATGTTATGACATGATCATCAATAAACGATCTATTGTATAAATGGGTAATAATTTGATTAAGGAAATGAATTGTGTTAGTCTCTTTGATTACATGAATATATTTTATTGAATGATGATGATGGCAATATCAATGTGAGAGAGATAGGGAATTGATATTATGATTTATTGGAGATTTTTTTGATATGTTATGGGAGTATAAGCAAGGGAGTTGCATAAATCTTCAACCTCATGTGAGAATCTCTCTCTTTTAATTTTCTTACTGGAAGGTTTGTGAAATAAAATATTTGTTTAATGATTGCATATTGTTTATTATTACTGAGAAAGAAAGTATTTTATCTATATACTTTACAAGGAAAATCATATGTTGTAGAATAAGTTTGAATAGATTTGTACTATTAGACATTGCTAATGCTTTTGAAACAAATCTTGTCTAGAAAATAGTTTATGAAAGAAATTGTGTAAGTTGTAATGATTTAGAAAAGAGATATTGGACATGTTGGAGAAAGAAGGAAAGTGTTGGAAATAATTGAGAAAATAGATTCTTGGAAGAGGAAGGAGAGCTAGAAAAAATATGCTAAAAGAAGTTGCAAAGAACGGGAATTCAAACCTCAAGAAAAGAGGTAAGAAAATTTGTGGTTTATGTTCATAATGGAATTCAATGATTTATTATGATACTAACATTATTTGCTCTATGTGAGTCATTATTTTCTCCCTATGAGCCTCTCTCTATGTAAGCCATATTTGCTCTGTGTGATCCGTTATTTTCTCTATGTGAGCCTTGCTCTATGTGAGACATTATTTACTCTACATGAACCATTATTTTCTCTGTGTGAGACTTGCTCTCTGTGAGCCATTATTTTCTCTGTCTGAGTCATTATTTGCTCTGTGTGAGCCTTTCTATGTGTGATCCTTGCTCTTTGTGATCCGTTATTTTCTCTATGTGAGCCTTGTTTCGTGTGAGCCATTATTTTCTCTATGTGAGCCATGCTCTATGTGAGCCATTTATATTGCTCTGTGTGAGCTTTTGGGAGATGTTGTGCTCTATTGAATGGTGATAATGGAGCTACAAATGTGATAAGGGAGCTACATTGTGAAAAAAGGAGTTTTATAAACTTTTAGTACTCATAACTATTGAATGTTATAACTGCATAAATTTCATGGTCTATGTCATTGTGGTATATGTTGGAGCTCCATGTGGTTTGAGACCACCATATTCCCCTCCTCCCCTTAGGTGGTTCATTTAAAGTCATTTAGTAACTAAGATGTTTAGTTATGTGAGATGATTTGAAAATTTTCTTTTATTTTCTTATTTATTTTACAAAGCCCTCAGCCTAAAGATTTCTTAAGATATTTCATTGTTTAAATTGTCCTTTTGCCTAAAGGACTATTCTATCAAGTATTTTCATTTTGATTTGAACTATTGTTTGTCTGTTAATTAATTTTTATTTATTGATTTTTGAATTTTATTTGAAATTGTTACTCATTGGAACTTTTAAATTTTGAGGCATTATTGTTGCTGGCTTGAGTGAAGTAATGTGAATTCTATAGATTGTCTTGGAAGGTTGTATAGTGGAGAGATGCCTTGGAAAATGTATATTGTGAAATTGTGTAAAGTCTAAATTATGACATTATGGCTATATTTGGTACTAATCATTCAATCTCATTAAAAATATATATGATGAATGAAATGAATACTTGTGATGTTTAAATTGTAAGAGAATATATATTGCAATGAATTTGATTATCCATAATTTATACTTCTATTATAAGTAATGAAGAAATTCTTGTATAAGCATTGTTACGTTGGTTGGTTGCTCTGTGTGAGCTATTGTTAAGTTTATTGGAAACAATTGTGGTATGGGATAGCTAAAAATTTTCTAGAATAAATGTATGGCTGTGAGTTGCTACAAGAAGAAGGTAAGAAAATCAATCATATTTTTATTTTATATGACTTCATGATTCAGACAAATGTATACAAGTAAATCTTGGAAAAAAAAAATGTTCTAACATTATTATTTGATTCGGCAAGATTGATGAATTCTTATATATTTGGTATTGGTGTTGTGATAGAAAGAATTATAGGAGATATTGATTTTATTATGAAAGAAATAGAGATAAATTTTATGATTTAGATTCTTGTGATGAAATTAATTTATTTGTCTAATATGTTGAACATCAAGAAAAGGTTTATCTTTATTTTCTTGGAGGGTGGATTCGATTAAGTTGATCCTATGGTTGGGTGGTGAGCAAATAAAAAATTATTACTTAGTTTGTGGTTGTAGATCATGAGAGAAAATCAGGTATACTATTTTTTATGATTAAGTGAACTAATTTGGGATGATAGACTAAATCTATTCTTGTGATATAAAGACTAGTATGGATGAGTAAATCTAGTTTGTTACTAATTTTGTGGTTAAAGATCACACGAGCTAACTTTGCTTAGATGTGTTGATGTTAGGAAATAACCATTTCTCCTGATGACTTCTAGGAGGAAGTCCATTCCTAAGGGGACGAATGTAAGGCATATCAAAAAATCTATTTATTAATTATGTCTTTTATTAAAATAATAATAATAATAATAATAAAAAAAAAAATAATTAATTAGTTATATTATTTAGAAATAATTATTTATATAATTTAATGCATTTGTTGCCACTTGCAAGAAATGGCAATTACAAAGTTTAGTGAAGGGTTATATGGTGAGTAATATTTGTTTTCAAAGTTAATTTTAGAAAATTAGAGTTAATGGGAGTCCATATTGGCATATGAAGAGTTATGTTAAATAGTTTTAAAAAGATCAAGTTATGAATGAAGGATATCTTTTGGCTCTCTAGTTTGTTGAATAGGTAGGTTCGAGGGAAATGCAACAATGATCTCATGAATGCTGGTACTCTAATCATTCTTTTCAAAATGTAAGCATACACTATTCAAATCTTGGAATGAATCACTTCTAAGAATGTTCAAAGATTGTGTTTCAATTGTATTGTGAGGTAAATCTTGGTTCTGAACAATTTATTTCCATTCCATTTTGCATGGCACTTAGTATTTATTTTGTTGGATTGTATTCAAACATGATATCTTGGGTGTTCTCTTTGATTGTATTGGTCTTTAACAGACTAAAATTTTTTACCACCAATGCTTTTAGATGTTTTGTACATCTTTCTGGCTATTACTAAAATCAGATAGAAAATAACTTCTTTTAGAGTATCCTTGAAACCCTTGCAATTTTTATAGAACCTTTCTTTGAGGCATTTTATCAAATAGTTCTTGTGTCTAGTGTAAACACCTACTTTTTCCTTACATAAGTTTAGGCATTTTGCATCAACATATGAGGACATTTGTCTATCCTTTATGCTTTCATGCATGTCCTTACCCTATTCCAAAGATCCCCTCTTAGTGCAGGTAGAGGATAGGCTCACAAAGATTTTGGAATCTAGCTTTATGACTGCCACTTGCATTTGTTTCAAAATTTTCTAAAACTTTTTTTTTTTTAAACAAATCTATTTTGTGCATACCTTGCGATCATTGCAGTTTCATAGATGAGTTCTCTTTGATCTAATCTATCATATAGATCACACCTCTGGTCTATGATTCTATAGTTTGATTGCAATTGCTTGGAAGTTTGTATAGCATGTTCTTCAAATCCATTTCATGCAACTTGCTATTCAATGCATTTTGACTATTTACATCTCTTGAGGTAGTATGTCAAACAGTTCGTGCCCTATTGCATTTTACATACTTTTTTTTACTATTGCAGTTCCTTATTTATCTTATCAGAACCTTCTTTATAATCAAAACATTCTATTCATATAATCATTTGATATAGTGTGAATTATGTTATAGTGTGAACTCTGTCATTAGTATGTTTGTTTTATTAGAAGGCATTAAAATAATGTTTGAACAGACTCTTAGTATACAATAATAGAATGAAATATTGTTTACAAAGTTATGTTTTAGTAATGATAGAAATCTTGCGTTACTAATATTTATATTTACTAATTCTTTGTGAGTTATGGAGCATTGGTATCTAATATTAAAACATCAATCAGATTTAAGGCATTAAAATCCATAGATATCTTGAATTATATATGTATCTTAAGATGCAATAAGATTTTTTTAGTATCAAATACCAAGTTTTTGTTGCAAGTATGGGTCCAACCGGTGTTGTCATTGATGTCAACATACTCATGTTGCATTAATGAGAAGGATTGGATGAGCTATGTGCTAAGGATATTGAGAAAATTAGTCTCAATCAGGAATAGTGAAGAATAGTGATGACAACAAGGTAAAAGTCCAAGATAGGTTGAGGATCAGAGGATGCAATTTAAAGGGTTTGTAGATATAAGTCTTGAGATGCTCCAGTCAAGTTTTCAAAGGTCCGCATGAAGATTGGAAGAAGTTATGGTCACTCAAGTAGAAACTAGTTCTGACAGGTGTTCAGAGGTGACAGAGTGACACAGATAGGTCCGGTGAGATCTGAAAATGCTTTATCCCATTCTACAGATTTGAGGAAGTGTTGAGAACATCCTTATGAAGTGTCAAGTAGATTGGTTCATGGTTTGAAGGTCCGGAAGAACCTATTCCTTTGTGACAGTGATGACAGACTATGTTCTTGAGGTTCCGGATGAAGGAGAGAAGGATTCCAGTAAGCAGATGAAGTGCAGATGTTGTTGGTAATTCAAGAAAGCTTGTGGTGATCTTTGGACCAATTCTGGTTCATGTTGGTAGTCTGCATTAAAGCTAAAGTTTGTATTTGAAGAATAACCACTGGATGTTGGTGTTCTTCCTGAGACTAGCTGACCAGATGTATTACACGTCTTGTGGATGTTCTTGTAGGTGTTTTCTGACTTAGATGATTATTCCTAAGTCAATGTCTTGTATAAATAAGGGATTGTGAAGTCATTCCAAAGTGTCTCTTGTGGAGATGAGTGAGTGGTAGCAAAGAGGAGAGTGAAAGGTAGAGAAGAAGTATTGAGCTTAATGGAACTGATTCAAGCATGGTGAAGATGCTATTCTCTAGTTCATGTATGTGATACTTATTTCTTTGTAGATAGTGTGTCTCTTGTAGGCAGTGAGCCTCTTGTGAGCAGTGTGCTTGGGTAGTGAGCCCTAATTAGCATGTGCCATTTTGTTCTTTCTATTCTTCTAACAGAGAATACATTCTTGGGTTAATCACCCCATGTTTTTTCCCTTAATTGGGTTTTCCACGTCAAAATCTTGGTGTCTCATGTGTTGATGAGTTTCTGCTTTTGATTTGAATGCATTATGTCTCATGTTTAATAGACTGCTAATCACTAAGAGGATTAATTGTGTAAATTGGAGAAAGTTTTGCACAACTGATTCACCCCCCCTCTCAGTTGTGTGCCCTAAGTCTAACAATTGGTATCAGAGCTAAGTTCCTCTAAAAGGAGCTTAACCACTTGAGGAGATCCAAGATGTCGTCTTACAAGAAGGATAGTTCGAAGTTTGATGGAACCAACTTTGCTCTTTGGAAAGGTCACATGAAATGTTACTTGCAGTGCATGGGAATGGCATACTGGTCCATGGTTACAAAAGTGTATGTACCTCCACAGGGTGGTCCGACAACCGTAAATGAAATCATAGATGCTGAAAACAATCTGCAGACCAAAGAATCTCTTCTAAGTGCATTATCTGACTCAGAACTCTCAAATGTTATTGACTTATGAACTGCTTTTAAGATTTGGAATAAACTGGAACTTTTGCATCAAGGAGACTAGTATGTTAAATGTCAAGGTTACATAGTCTAAAAGGGAAATTTGAAAAATTGAAAATGAGAGATGATGAAAATATTACCACTTTTATGCCAAGAGTGAATGAGTTGGTTTGTGTAATTAGAAATGTTGGTGGATTCTTGGATGAAAATGAGATTATTGGTAAAATTCTCAGATCCCTTCCTGCTTCTTACAAAATCAAGGCTGCTGCTATTGAAGAATTCAAAGCCTATACAACTATCACAAGAGATCAATTGGCTAGGAAATTGGCTACATTTGAAAGATAGAGTTTGGAGATGGACCCCCCAAGACTGAATCTAAATTCAAATCCAATGCCTCTAGTAAATCTAAACAAAGGTTTGATCCAGGAGAGAATTCTTCAAGAAAATTGTCATGGTATGAAAAAGCAAGAAAAGATCTGGAAGAAGAAGAAGTAGAAACTGCCCAACTTGAAGCCCGTATTGCAAAGAGGCTGCCAAGAGGATCCAGTAAGTATGAAAGAAAATTACCTTTTAAGTGTTTTAACTGTAATAAGATTGGTCATTTTGCCTCAAGGTGTCCAAAAATATTTTGAAGGCAAAATCCTAACAAGCCAAGGTTCCAAAAGAACTGTTACTATGTACATGAAGATGATGATAATGAAGAAGTAACAGATGATAAATCAAATATAGGAAACCAATCCAGAAATGAATGGGTGTTCATTGCCATCAAGGAAGAAAATCCAATGTCCTCTGTATCTGTCAATCTCAAGACTGTGGAAAGAGCTCTGGCTGCCCAAATTGAAGAGAAGGATGATTGGGTCATTGACAGTGGATGCTCTCACCATATGACAGGTGACAAAAATAAGTCTGTAGATTTGGAGAGGTATGAAGGAGGAGTGGTAAAGTTTGGTGACAATTCTGCTGGTAGAATCAGAGGAAGAGGAAATATTTCTTTTGATGGAAGAAACAAAACTAGTAATGTACTGTATGTTGAAGGTTTGAAGCACAATCTTCTCAGTGTTGGACAATTGGTGGGAAAAGGCTATGATCTCCGATTCAAGGATGGAAAATGCAAAATCTTTGAAAGTTTTAGAACAAAGATTGCTTCTGGTACTCAAACTAAAGGTAACATCTTCCATTTGGTTGGTACTGGTAAAAGCTGCTTATTTGTTCAAGTTGATCAGAGTTGGTTATGGCATAGAAGGATGTGTCATGTGAATTTTGATAATATCATCAAGATAAGCAATACTCAAGATGTAAGAGATCTTCCAAAATTGGTGAAACCTACTAACAGCTTGTGTAAGGAATGTCAGTTGGGTAAGCTGAGCAGAGTCACATTAAAAAACAAGGAACTATCTTCTACCAGATTATTGGACTTAGTTCACACTGATCTTTGTGGTCCGGCAAGAACCAAGAGTATTTAAGGTGACAGATACTTCATGCTGCTAATTGATGACTATTCTCGGATGATGTGGGTAACCTTTTTAAAGGAGAAATCAGAAGCTCTTGAGAAATTCAAAATATTCAAGGCTATGATAGAGAATGAAATAGGAATGAAGTTGAAATGTCTGAGGTCTGATAGAGGTGGAGAATTCACATCCAGTGAGTTCATAGAGTTCTGTGAGAAACATGGAATTAAGAGACAGTTGTCGGCTCCGAGGACTCCACAATAGAAAGGAGTAGTGGAGAGAAAGAATTGGACCATCCAGGAAGCATCTAGGACCATGATGATGGAAGGAAATGTTCCTCAGATCTATTGGAGAGAAGCTGTCAGCATTGCAGTCTATACTCTTAATCAAGTTCAAATCAGAAGCAATACTGGTAAGACCCCTTATGAACTCTGGTTTGGCATTACTCCTACTATAAGATATTTTAGAGTCTTTGGTAGCAAATGTTACATCAAAAGAGATGAAGATCTAGGAAAGTTTGATGCTTGAAGTGATGAAGGAATATTGTTGGGTTACTCTACTCAAAGCAAAACATACTGGTGTTATAACAAGAGACTAAGAAAGATGATAGAAAGTATAAATGTGAAGGTTGATGAGGGAATAGAGAAACCTCAAGGTTTTATGAATATGATGAAGATGATCAGAATGGTGTTCTGGTTCAAGGAGTTCAATCCTCTTCTGAAAGTCAGATTCAGACTAATCCGGTAAATCAGGAAGAAGAGATAGGTCTGAATGAGCTTGATCAAGAAGCATAAGTGCAAGAAACTCCCAAAGTTCTAAGGTATGTAAGACTGAACCACTCTAAAGATCAGATCATAGGTGACAAAAGCAAAGGTGCACAAACTAGAAGGAAAATTGCTCAAAATTTAGATGAATATTGTCTGATTTCAAAGATTGAACCTAAGACAATAAATGAAGCCTACAATGATGAAAACTAGACCAAAGAAATGGAGGAAGAGATGATGCAAATTGAGAAAAATCACACTTGGGATCTTGTTCCTAGACCTAGAAACAAGAATGTGATTGGAACCAAATGGGTCTTCCAAAACAAACTAAATGAAGTTGGTGAAGTAATCAGAAATAAAGCCAGATTGGTCTACAAGGGCTACTCTCAAATAGAAGAAATTGATTTTGAAGAAACTTTTGCTTCGGCGGCAAGCATTGAAGTAGTCAGATTATTTCTTGCATTTGCTGCCTTCAAGGATTTCAAGGTGTATTAGATGGATGTCAAATCTGCTTTCTTGAATGGTGACTTAGAAGAAGTGTACATTGAACAACCAGATGGATTTCAATTATCTGAGCATAGTGATATGGTTTGCAAGCTGAAGAAGGCACTGTATGGACTAAAGCAAGCTCCAAGCGCCTGGTATGAAAGATTAGACAAATATCTTTTGAAGATTGGTTTCAACAAAGGTACTGCTGACAGTAACTTATATTTCAAAATTGATCATGAAAACAGCCTGATTGTTGAAGTATTTGTTGATGATATCATCTTTGGAGGAAGAGACAATATGTGTAAAACCTTTGCAAATTAAATGAAAAGTGAGTTTGAGATGTGAATGCTTGGTGAAATGAATTTCTTCTTGGGTCTACAAATTACTCAAGCAAAGAAAGGAATCTTTATTTCTGAGACCAAATATGTGAAAGAATTGTTGAGAAAATTTGAAATGGAAGATTCAAAGCCAATGAATACTCCCATGGCTACCGGATGTAAGTTGAGCAAATATGATGACTCTCCTAAGGTAGATCAAACAAAGTACAGATCAATGATTGGAGGATTATTGTATCTCACTCAAGCTAGACCAGATATAATGCAAGTCGTTGGTCTTGTTGCGAGATTCCAGGCTGATCCCAGAGAATCTCATGTCATGGAAATCAAAAAGATTTTTAGGTATCTAAAAGGAACAGTTGAGTGTGGTTTATGGTATCCTATGGATCATGATTTCTCTCTTCATGCATATACAGATGCAGATTGGGTAGGAGATGTGGATGTCAGGAAGAGTACCAGTTGTGGAGCATTCTTTTTGGGAAAAAGATTGGTTTCTTGGCTAAGCAAGAAACAAGAGGCAATATCTCTGTCTCCAACTGAAGCAGAATACATTGCAGTAGTAGGTAGTTGCACTCAAGTTTTGTGGATGAAGTAGATGCTAAGAGATATTAAAGTAGAATATGAGGAGCCTATCACAATTTTCTATGATAATTCAAGTGCAATAAATATTTCTAAGAATCCGGTGTTGCATTCTAAGACTAAGCATATATCTATCAAGTTTCACTTTCTGAGAGAGCAAGTGAACAAGGATTAAGTCAGACTGGAGTCTGTGACCTCCAAGGATTAGATTGTAGATATCTTTATTAAACCTCTTCCCAATGACTCTTTTGAGTATCTCAAGGAGAAGTTAGGGGTTATTGCCCCTCCGGTGATGAACTAGGATGCACTAATGTACATTAGTTCAGTGGATATCACAGTCATATCTTGTGATCTGGATTGATGATGGGAAGCTACTACTCAGGAGGAGCAGCAGGTATGATTCTAAAGTATTGGAGTTGCAAGTATGAGCCCTTTGCCATTGATGTCAAAGGGGGAGAAAAGACATGTGAAAAACAACTAGTTGATGATCAAAGGGGGAGCAGTAAAGGAAGAGAAGACATGTGAATAGTTGTTGTTGATAGGGGGAGCTGTGATAGTCAGGAGAAGTTCTTGTCTTGAGGGGAGCTGTGACAGTAAGGAGAAGTTCTTGTCTTGATGGTTTTTCACATCATATGTTACCATCAATGACAAAGGGGGAGATTGTTGCAAGTATGGGTCCAACCAGTGTTGTCATTGATGTTAACATACTCATGTTGCATTAATGAGAAGGATTGGATGAGCTATGTGCTGAGAATATTAAGAAAATTAGTCTCAATCAGGAACAATGAAGAATAGTGATGACAACAAGGTAAAAGTCTAAGATAGGTTGAGGATTAGATGATGCAGTTTAAAGGGTTTGTGGATATAAGTCTTGAGATGCTCCAGTCAAGTTTTCAAAGGTCCGCATGAAGATCAGAAGAAGTTATGGTTGCTCAAGTAGAAACCAGTTCCGGCATGTGTTCAAAGGTGACAGAGTGACACAGATAGGTCCGGTGAGATCCAAAAATGCTTTATCCCATTCTACAGATTTGAGGAAGTGTTGAGAACATCCTTGTGAAGTGGCAAGTCGATTGGTTCATGGTTTGAAGGTCTGGAAGAACCTATTCCTTTGTGACAGTGATGATAGACTGTGTTCTTGAGGTTCCAGATGAAGGAGAGAAGGATTCCAGTAAGAAGATGAAGTGCAGATGTTGTTGGTAATTTAGGAAAGATTATGGTGATCTTTGGACTGGTTCTAGTTGATGTTGGTAGTCTTCATTGAAGCTAAAGTTTGTATTTGAAGAATAACCACTAGATGTATTACACGTCTTGTGGATGTTCTTGTAGGTGTTTGCCGACTTAGATGATTATTCCTAAGTCAATGTCTTGTATAAATAAGGGATTGTGAAGTCATTCCAAAGTGTGTCTTGTGGAAATGAGCGAGTGGTAGCAAAGAGGAGATCGAAAGGTAGAGCAGAAGTATTGAGCTTAATGGAATTGATTCAAGCATGGTGAAGATGCTATTCTCCAGTTCATGTATGTGATACTTATTTCTTTGTAGACAGTGTGTCTCTTGTAGGCAGTGAGCCTCTTGTGAGTAGTGTGCTCGGGCAGTGAGCCCTAATTGGCATGTGCCATTTTGTTCTTTCTATTCTTCTAATAGAGAATACATTCTTGGGTTAACCACCACGTGGTTTTTCCCTTAACCAGGTTTTCCACATCAAAATCTTGGTGTCTCATGTGTTGATGAGTTTCTGCTTTTGATTTGAAAGCATTATGTCTCATGTTTAATATACTGCTAATCACTAATAGGATTTAATTGTGTAAATTGGAGAAAATTTTGTACAACTGATTCACCCCCCTCTCAATTGTGTGCCCTAAGTCTAACAGTTTTGTTATTAATATTATTATTACCATTATTTCACAACTCAAATTGGCAGAGCTGAAATAGTTTCATTATATTTAAGGTGAAATCTTGTTGCTAATTTATTTTGATGGCATATCATAGCATGTGGAGAAGAATGGGCTCCCACAAGGGTTGAGCCCAGCATGCTACCCCCAAATTTTTAGAGGATTGTGGAAAGAGTCTGAAAGAGAAGCAGTGTCACATAAAGACCCTTTAAAATAAAGACAAATGTCACGTGTTTCGATCATATCTCAAAAAATGTGATCTAGGTTCTTGAGAATTTTGGAAATAAATCCTATGACAATTAGATGCAAGAACCCTTTAAAATTTTCACCAACCCAGTTTGAAGTTATTAACGAACAGTTAGAGGCACAATACATAGCAAAATGAAGATAACAATTGCATGTTTTAATCATATCTCAAAATGTATGATCGGGGTTTTTGAGATTTTTGGATAGAAATGAGAAGACTCTAAGGTTCAAAAACCCTTTAAATTTCTCACCTACCCAATTTATAATTTTTTAGGAATCTTCAAAACAATATCCTATAAATTGCTTATAAATATTCATTATTTATGCAATTAAAAAAAGTAAAGCAAACAATATCCTTTTTTTTAGTTTTCTTTCTTTTGGGAAGATATGGACAAAAATAAGCCTTGTATTATTATTTTGTAAAAAACAATCAAAAGAGGTAAGATTGGGCAAATCAGAAGGAAAAGCTGTAGGACCTATTGTAAGACAAATATTAAAGCAATGTTCTTTATAAATTGCTTTTAATATTCTATCATTTTATGCAGTTAAAACTATTAAAGAAAATCAAATATCTTTTTCTAGATTTGCTTTGTTTTGAGGTAGATGAGGACAATAAAAAAATTAAGCTTTTATTGAGCAAATAAAGCTTGTTTCAAAGCAAATTTTGGTGAGGTTTACCTTGAGGAAGATTTTGGCAGCTTTCATATACAGATTGGAGGTTATTTCAAAGATTTATTTTTTGTCCTTTCATTTGAGCTTGAAAATGGATCAAATTTGCTATTCTAGGAAGATTTCTCATCTTTTTCCTTGGGAGATTTTTGGAGTTATATAAATAGAGGAGAAAGACTTAGTTTTTCAGGGGTGGATTTCTTCGTTTCTTCTCTCTTGAGCACAAGCAGAGAGTTTATAAACTGATATTGGCTCATATTTTTTAGAGTTAGATGTACCCTTTCAGTTCAATACAGCCAAGCATTCTTGTTTCACATTTGTTGCCTCTTTTATAACTTTGATTTGATGTTTTCACTGTGATTATGATGTCTAATCCTCTGATTATGTCTTGATGTTATTGAAATCTATGTAGCTATTGTGCATCTAATCCAGTTTGTGTGTTGTGTTTTAATTAAACCTTCACACAAAGTACTTTTGGATTATTTGACTTAGGTGAAACTAAGAAGGTTACATGTTTGAGAGTTGTTTGGGGTAAAATTTTGGATTTTTAGATCATCTTTAGATAAAATAGAATTTCATTCCAGTTATTCCTTATCCCTTTTCTCAGACAAGTCAATAGTTTAAAAAAATCATAAGGAGAACCAACTCACTCTGGAGATTCACTATTGCTATAGGAAACCTACATCCTGAGAGTGTTTCCATGTGTCAACAGATAGCTAAGTCTTCTATAAGCATAGCATAGGGTGCATATCTAATTGATAACAGTTTTTGGCACACCTGGTGGGACTGATTAGACTGTCTCAGTGCAATTGCATGTTCATTTATCATTGGTATTCAGTCCAATTGCATGTTCATTTATCATTGGTATTTAGTGTGTGTACCAGTGATCTCAGCCTTTAGAGGTGAGAAAATAGCATACCTGGTGACTCTGAATGTTAATCTTCTAGTTTCAAGATGATCAGTTTGTATCATCCATCATATCATGAAAGTGTTTCTATTCCACCATCTTATCAGCTATACCAGAGAAATCAAGTAGCTCATTTTATTCCGAATAGCCATTCAACAATTGTATACTAGCATGCACAACATGCTTGCCACCCACCCACCCCTGTTTAGCTTCCTCACTAGTCATATACAAGCAGTCATATGCTAGTTTTAGCACAAATACTTAAGATGCTTACTACATTCTTGTTCCTACCCAATCTCCTAGTCAGCGTTCTTACCAGTTTAAAATTAAAGAGCTTAATAACATGGTGAGAGACATTATGTTAGACTTTAATAGGTAGATGGAGGAGATTAAGAGGGAACTTGAGTATAAATAGCACCAGGAGGAACTAGCTTACCAAGCCTAGGTGCATGAGTAGGAATTAAAGGCACAAAGAGCATACTATGAGTAGGAAATTGCAAGCATGAAGAGTTACCAGTATCAACAAGGATAGGGATTTCAAGCAAGGCAATATGAAAAATCTAATTTGTAGCTACAAGAGTTGAATCACCATATGAAACCTTTGTTTCTAATCAATAGTGGGAGACACAAAAGAGACAGTCCGAAGAGAATCTTGAGATAGAGACAATTGTACAAGCAAAGATTTTGCCTGCTTGAGCCCAAGCCGCCCCTTTTGTTCTAGAGTATCTGACTCAAGAAGAGGTTCGTAAGTATAAATTTCTAAGTTTGAGACAAAATGAGCCTCTTAATGTGCCTAAGGTTGAAATCCCAAGTTTTAGAAGTTTTGATTTTGCTGAGGAGCTTGTTTGCATTTGAGACTAGTCCATTAACAAACAGAAGGAAGCCAAGTAGGTAAATTTACTACATATAGCTATGGAGTAGTATCGGTTAGAGCAACAGAAGATCAAACCAGAAAAACTCCTCCTAATGAACCTTCTAATAATTTCATTAATGATCCCTCTTGTTTTGTA
Organism: Cunninghamia lanceolata; assembly: GCA_027924645.1. NCBI lineage: Eukaryota > Viridiplantae > Streptophyta > Pinopsida > Cupressales > Cupressaceae > Cunninghamia > Cunninghamia lanceolata. Next base: position 2,405,010 of record BSBN01000413.1, read on the forward strand.
AAATACGATAAAAATTCTTTAGAAAGTTGTGTAGTGCAAGAGGTTAGTTCACATGAAAAGGTTGATGCTATTTGTGTTGGGAAAGTAGAATCAAGTCTGATACTGTACCCTTTGAATTTTGATTCATTTGAAAAATTTTCTGATGCTTTTCAGAAGATGCATGAAAGCAGGGTACAAAAGTCTCAAGGTGAAGGCCTTCAATTGCAAAGACTGAAAGCCAAAGCCTCATCTGAGAAGTCATTAGATAATGCAAAAGAATCTGTAACCTTGTTCAATTGGTTACCTAGTTTTGTAGAATTAGATAAAGAGAACATGCTCATATTGAAGGTCAAAGTGTCAGAGCAGCATGAGGATCCTCAACCATCTGGTGAGCTGCTGATTGAAGCTGAGCAATCTGATGAAGAGGTCTTGGATGAAATGGAAAAGTGTAAAGATAAGTCTGCCATGGAGGTTATACAGCTAATTGAAGACTATCATGAGGTAAAATACAACCCTCTTTTATCAGAAAATCAAGAGGATCATGATGAAATTGCATTTCGAGATGACGTTGATGATTTTTTAACAAATTTAGACAATGTGGAAAAGGTTTCAGTTAGTCTACATGATGAGCTACCTAGTTGGATATGAAAATAGCATTTCTATGCTAGGTTTTGACCATCAAAGTATTGCAGAATATTTGGATAGCATGTGGATTCATGGATAGGTATGTGAAAGCAATCTTGTTTTGACTGAGGAGGATGACCCATTAACCGAAGAGGAGGAAGCCACACGGTGGGCTATCATGCAAAGTACAGATCATGTAATCATTCCTAGTTCAAAATCTTTGAGGGTATGTCCTATCAAACATCTGGTTGGTTTAGAAATCAACAGGCATGGATATCCTCATAGTGACACTGATTTGGATCATCAAGGAGGGTATCAAGCAGATCAGTTAGCAAAGGAAGTCAAGTGGGTAAGTGACTATACTTTCTTTCTTAGAAAGGTATCATAGGAATTTGTAGAAGTTTTGATTGTTCTCCACCTTTTGGGGCTGATTAACAACCTTATGGAGTATTACAAACTACAGAGAGAAGGTAATTATTTTATTGAGCTAGTGAATGGGTTTGTTTGATCAGGGTCTCTGGCTGGTTATAGTAGGTTAAGGTAATGTTTTCAGTTTAATAAGTGCTTATGCACATTTACTTTTAGTATTTTTGTTTCCTTAAGTGCTATTGCAAAGGTTATCTGGCCATGAGGGCCTCTTAGTTTGTTTGTTTTCCATTTTCTATTGCCATTTGAACTAGTTGAAGAGTTGAATTGTAGTGTTTTTTGAGTTTGAGAAAAGAAGAGTATGACTCAATTCCCAATGGATATTCAAGAGAACTGATCCAATGCTTAGCACGCAAGCATATAGCAGAAGTCGCTAGAAATGTTACCATTTTTTCACCATACCTCAAATTGGCGGAGCTAAAATAGTTTCATTATATTTAAGGTGAAATGATTTATTTTTGATGGCATATCATAGCATGTGGAATAGAATGGCACCCACAAGGGTTAATCCTAGCATTCTACCCCCAAGTTTTAAGAGGATTGTGGAAAGAGTCTGAAAGAGAAGCAGTGTCATATAAAGACCATGAAAAATAAAGACAGATGTCACGTGTTTTGATCATATCTCAAAATATATGATTTGGGATGTTGAGATTTTTGGATAGAAATTAGACAACAATAAGGTACAAAAACCCTTTAAGTTTCTCACCAACCCAGTTTAAAGTTTTCAACGAACAGTCAAAGGTACAATGCACAACAAAATGAAGATAGCAGTCACCTATTTTAATCATATCTCAAAAAATATGATTTGATTTTTTAAGATTTTTGGATACAAATGAGAATATTATAAGGCACAAAAACCCTTTAAATTTCTCACCTACCTAGTTTGTAATTTTTGAGGAATCTTCACAATGGCAGACTCTCTTTCTTTTTTACAAATTTAAATTTACAAAAAATGATTGTAAAATGATATTTAAAGCAATATTTTATAAATTGCTTATAAATATTCATTATTTATGCAGTTAAAACAAAGTAAAGAAAACAATATCTTTCTTTTTTTATGTTTGCTTTCTTTTGGGAAGATATGGACAAAAATAAGCCTTGTATTATTATTTTGTAAAAGAAAATCAAAATAGGTAAGATTAGGCAAATTAGAAGGAAAAGTTGCATGACCTATTGTAAGACAAATATTAAATCAATGTTCTTTATAAATTGCTTTTAATATTTTGTCATTTTATGCAGTTAAAACTATTAAATCAAATTAAATATCTTTTTTTGAATTTGCTTTATTTTGAGATAGATGAGGACAATAAAAAAACCTAGCTTTTATTGAGCAAATAAAGCTTGTTTTAAAGCAATTTTTTGTAAGGTCTACCTTGAGGAAGATTTTGGCATCTTTCATATACAGATTAGAGGTGATTGGAAAGATTTATTTTTTGGCTTTTCAGTGGAGCTCGAAAATAGATCAAATTTGCTATTGTAGGAAGATTTCTCATCTTTTTCCTTGGGAGATTTTTGGAGTTATAAATATGGGAGAAAGACTTAGTTTTTTAGGGGTGGATATCTTTGTTTCTTCTCTCTTGGGCATAGGCAGAGAGTTTGTAAATTGATCTTGGCTCATATTTTTTAGATTTAGATGTACTCTTTTAGTTTAATACAAGAAAGCATTCCTATTTCACATTTGTTGCCTCTTTTATAAATTTGATTTGATGTTTTCACTGTGAATATGATGTCTAATCCTCTTATTATGTCTTGACGTTATTGAAATCTATGTAGCTATTGCCCATATAATCAAGGTTGTGTGTTGTGTTTTAATTAAACCTTCATTCAAAGTACTTTTGGATTGTTGGACATAGGTGAAACTGAGAAGGTTACATTCTTGAGAGTTGTTTGTGAGTAAAATTTTTAATTTTTAGATCATCTTTAGATAAAATAGAATTTCATTCCAGTTATTCCTTATCCCTTTTATCAAACAAGTCAATAGTTTAGAAAAAATATAAGGAGAACCAGCTAACTCTGGAGATTCACTCTCGCTATAGGAAACCCACATCCTGAGAGTGTTTCCATGTGTCAATAGATAGCTAAGTCTTCTGTAAGCTTAGCATAGGGTACATATCTAATTGATAACAATTATGATATATAGTATTTAGAGCTTGACTTTTGTGTCTTCTTTCAAATTGATCTTTGAATAATACAGATGTTCATATTCTAATTATTGATCATGACTTGAGTCATCTGTGAAAGAAGCAGATCCTCTCTAAATAAATATAGTGAATTCGTTGAGCTATAATCTGAGTTCTAGTTCATTTGATAGGAAAGAAAGAAAATACTCTTAATCTTTATTCATATGCAATCTACAAGCACCAAGATAACATGCCCACTTTATCACTGTAGGTTATGTATGAATATAGGGTTATCAATTTCCCTGAATGATTTCAAGTCTCTTATCTAATACTTTTTATTCTTGCAATACCTTTTTCTTTAACTCTCTAAATTTATTTCCATATAGTTAGATGATATTCTAAAGATTATAAAAAGAATCTTTCTTATTAAAAAAAAAAGAAATTCTAAAATCGATTCTAATTTCCTCTTATTCTCTTAAAACCATGAATTTAAAAAGATTTATTAGAATATGAGATTGTTTCTTTATAAATATGAATTCATCTTGTTTTTTTTTTTAAATATGGATTTGTCTTGAATATATAAAAAAGAAATTATCTTGTTTATATATATATATATATATATATATATATATATGTTGCATAAAAAAAGAATATGGTTTTCTTCTTATATATTTGAATAAGAAAAATATCAAGTAGAAAGAATTAGATGTTATTGTAGTAAATAGAATTAGTTTTAGAAAAGTTATAAAGGTCCTTTGATTTTGTTATTTATGTCCACATTTATTATTTTGGATATGACATATCTTATTTTTGTATTTGTCTTAATGAATTTATTTACTTAAGAATTAGATATAAGTACATTGAAGAATCTATTGATTAGCATGATATGAAGTGTTGACACTATTTATTGTTAATTTTCTGAGTGGGCATTGCATAGGTATCAGAGCACTTGGTTGCAACACTTAGGAGCTTTGGGGAAAAGTTGAACTTTTTCATTGGTGTGAAACATGGATGATTTACATTTGAATATGATTATATCTTAATAAACTCATTAGGATGACTTTGATTATAAGATATTTCAAAAGCACTAATGTTTTATTGAGATCTATTGCAGGAAGACTCGTCCAATTATTTATTTTCATGAGAAGAAATGCAAAGACTTTTAATAGAAGGGAAATGTGAATTATTTTGTAAAAGACTTTAGAGTTGTCATTTTTTCTAACTGAATCTTTTTGGAGTTAAGGTTGCCATGAATTTACATGATTGTTTGAAAGTGGAAGGTTGAAAGGTTAACGAGTTAATTCAGGAAGGAACAATCAAGGTATGATATGTAAGAATATTTCTGTTATGACATGATCATTAATAAAAGATCTATTATTTAAATGGGTAGTAGTTTAATTAAGGAAATGAATTGTGTTAGTCTCTTTGATTATGTGAATATATTTTAGTGAATGATGATGATGGTAATATCGATGTGAGATAGATAGAGAATTGATATTATGAGTTATTGGAGCTTTTCTTGGTATGTTATGGGAGTATAACCAAGAAACTTACATAAATCTTCAACCTCATGTTAGAATCTCTCTTTTAATTTTCTTACTAGAAGGTTTGTGAAATAAAATATTTGTTTAATGATTGTATACTATTTATTGTTACTGAGAAAGAAAGTATTTTATCTATATACTTTATAAGGAAAAGCATATGCTATAGAAAATAAGTTTGATTAGATTTGTACTATTAGACATTGCTAATGCTTTTGAAATAAATCTTGTTTAGAAAATAGTTTATGAAGGAAATTGTGTAAGTTGTACTGATTTAAAAGAGACATATTGGACATGCTAGAGAAACAAAGAAAGTACTAGAAATAATTGAGAAAATAGATTCTTAGAAGAGGAAGGAGAGCTACAAAAAATAGGCTAAAAGAAGTTGCAAAGAACAGGAATTCAAATTTGAAGAAAAGAGGTAAGAAATCTTCAACCTCATGTTAGAATCTCTCTTTTAATTTTCTTACTTGAAGGTTTGTGAAATAAAATATTTGTTTAATGATTGTATACTATTTATTGTTACTGAGAAAGAAAGTATTTTATCTATATACTTTATAAGGAAAAGCATATGCTATAGAAAATAAGTTTGATTAGATTTGTACTATTAGACATTGCTAATGCTTTTGAAATAAATCTTGTTTAGAAAATAGTTTATGAAGGAAATTGTGTAAGTTGTAATGATTTAAAAGAGAGATATTGGACATTCTAGAGAAACAAAGAAAGTACTAGAAATAATTGAGAAAATAGATTCTTAGAAGAGGAAGGAGAGCTACAAAAAATAGGCTAAAAAAAGTTGCAAAGAACAGGAATTCAAATTTGAAGAAAAGAGGTAAGAAATTTTCTTGATTATGTTGATAATGGAATTCAATGATTTATTATGATACTAACATTATTTGATCTATGTTAGCCATTATTTGCTCCATGTGAGCTTTGCTCTATGAAAGCCATTATTTGCTCTGTGTGAGCCATTATTTGCTCTATGTGAGCCTTGATCTGTGTGAGACATTATTTGCTCTGTGTGAACCATTATTTGCTCTGTGTGAGACATGTTCTATGTGAGCCATTTATATTGCTTTGTGTGAGCTTTTGGGAGATGTTGTGCTTTGTTAAATGATGATAATGGAGCTGCAATTGTGATAAGGGAGCTATGTTGTGAAAAAAGGAGTTTTGTAAACTTTTAGTACTCATAACTATTGAATGTTATAACTACATAAATTTCATGGTCAATTTCTTTGTAGTATATGTTGGAGCTCCATGTGGTTTGAGACCACCATATTTCCCTCCTCCCCTTAGGTGGCTCATTTTAATTCATGTAGTAATTGAGATGTTTAGTTTTGTGAAAAGATTTGAAAATTTTCTTTTATTTTCTTATTTATTTTAGAGAGCTAGCAGCTTGAAGATTTATTAAGATATTTGGTTGTTTATTGTCCTTTTACCTCAAGGACTATTCTATCAAGGATTTTGGTTTTGATTTGAACTATTGTTTTTCTATTAATTAAATTTTCTTTATATCAAGTTTTATTTATTGATTTTTTAATTTTTCTTTAAATCTTTACTCATTGGAACTTCTAAATTTTGAGGCATTATTGTTGCTGGCTTGAGTGAAGTAATGTGAATTGTGTAGATTGTCTTGGCAAGTTATATAGGGGAGCGATGCCTTGGGGAATGTATATTGTGAAATTGTGGAAATTCTAATTTATGACATTATGGCTATATTTGGCACTAATCAGTCAATCTCATTAAAAGTATATATGATGAATGAAATGAATACTTGTGATGTTTAAATTGTAAGAGAATATATATTGTAATGAATTTGATTATCTATGAATTATACTCCTATTATAAGTAATGAATAAATTATTGTACAAGTATTGTTATGTTGGTTGGTTGCTCTGTGTGAGCTATTGTCAGGTTAATTGGAAACAATTGTGTTATGGGATAACTAAAAATTTTCTGTAATAAAGGTATGGCTATGAGTTTCTATAGGAAGAAGGTAAGAAAATCAATCATATTTTTATTTTATATGACTTCATGATTGAGACAAATGTATACAAGTAAATCTTGGAAAAAAAATATGTTCTGACATTATTATTTGATTCGACAAGATTGATGAATTCTTATATATTTGGTATTGGTGTTGTGATAGAAAGAATTATAAGAGATATTGATTTTATTATGAAAGAAATAGAGATAAATTTAATGATTTAGATTCTTTTGATGAAATTAATTAATTTATTTAATATTTTGAACATCAAGAAAAGGTTTATCTTTATTTTCATGGAGGGTGGATTCGATTAAGTTGATCTTATGGTTGGGTGGTGGCAAATCAAAAATTATTACTTAGTTTGTGGTTGTAGATCATGAGAGAAAACCAGGTATACTATTTTTTATGATCAATTCAACTAAGTTGGGATGATAGATTAAATCTATTCTTGTGATATAAAGATTAGTATAGATGAGAAAATCTAGTTTGTTACTAATTTTGTGGTTGCAGATCATGTGAGCTAACTTTTCTTAGATGTGTTAAAGTTAGTAAATAACCATTTCTCTTGATGACTTCTAGGAGGAAGTCCATTCCTCAGGGAAGAATGTAAGGCATATCTAAAAATCTATTTATTAATTATGATTTTTTATTAAAATAATATGTGATGCCCTATCATGCAACCCTAGAGAGTTTGGCACGAAAATTACAGAATTTATTTTTAAACAATTATTTGCAATAATTACTAGATAAAATAACACCAATATCAACATCAACTAACATCTCTAGGGACATAACTACATAAAAAAAAATAGATTCTTAAAAACATATTACATTACACATGTTCATATACCAATTTGATACATCGAGAGATGAATACATCTTTCATATATACAAGTACAAAGAGATCAAATACTGGATTTCATAATGACAAGTTTTCTTGACTGATTACATTAGTTTACAATATACATCAATGTTATGTAATCTGAAAGAAAAATACAAGATTCAAGATGCAAGTACTGGTCTGGAACTAGAAAACACATTTGCTATGAACATAAACTAGGATACCAAGGATAACCAATGGATTAAGCTCTTGCACCCAACCTTGTGGAACCCTGAGGTCCACCCCTCGAGCTAGGAGATAACAATGAGGTTCCACTAAGTCAAAAGTCAAAAGGTACAAATAAGCATATACAAACTTGACACAAACAACACAGATCAACCAAGGTGAAATAGTGCTCTAGAGGAAACAACAAAAGATAACATAAAAGGAAGTAACCAAGCTGTAGTAGTGAGAGTTTCATTGCATGGTCCTCGCATGAGTTATCTAGGCTATCTTTCTCTAGAAATTAGCCCCCATCTATGGTTATCCTAGCAACCTCTCTCTAGGCACCGGCCCCATAGGGTGACACATACGGAACCAACACTTCTTCTCATGAAGACAAGGAGGTTGATCTTGCTAACCAGGCCTTCCCATCCCATCCTTAGCCTACCAGAGCACTATAGGCATGGGTGAGGCATCATACTTATCTTGTTATGTGATTAACTACCCAACCCACCTAGGTTAATTATTATGTTATCACTTAATTACAACTTCCATGGGGTGATCCAGGTAGCCACTTTGGGCACCAGTCCCACCATGAAAATCACTCTCCTACATGCAACTAGAACATCTAGCCAACAAACAGAAACCACCAAAATGATGTTGCAAGTATGGGCCTAACCGGTGTTGTCATTGATGTCAACATACTCTTGTTGCATTGATGATAATGATTTGATGAGTTGTATGCTGAGGATATTGATAAAATTAGTCTTATCAAGAACAAAGAAGAATAGTGAAGACAATGAGGTAAAAGATCCCAGCTAAGATGAAGATTAGAGGATGTGCATCAAAGGGTTTGTAGATATGTGTCTTAAGATGATCCAATAAAGATTTCAGAGGTCTACATGAAGATCTGAAGAAGTTATGGCCACTTAAGTAAAACCAATTCTGGCAAATATTTAGAAGTGACAGAGTGACATAGATAGGTCCGGTGAGATCTGGAAATGCAATATCTTGGTCTACAGATTTTGTTGAGTGTTTAGGAAGTCAATGTGAATTGACAACTCAATTGGTTCATGGTCTAGAGATCTATAAGCATCTATTCTAGTATGACAGTGATGACAGAAGTTATGGCCACTTAAGTAAAACCAATTCTGGCAGATATTTAGAAGTGATAGAGTGACATAGATAGGTCCGGTGAGATCCAGAAATGCAATATCTTGTTCTATAGATTTTGTTGAGTGTTTAGGAAGTCAATGTGAATTGACAACTCAATTGGTTCATGGTCTAGAGATCCGTAAGCATCTATTCCAGTATGACAGTGATGACAAATTATGCTTTCGAGGTTCTAGATGAAGGAGAGAATGATTTTAGTAAGCAGAAGTAGTGTGGATGTTCCTGGTGATTTAGGCAAGCTTGTGGAGGTCTTTGGATTGTCTCCAATTTGTGTTAGTGGTCTGCATTAAAGATTGAGCTCATAATTGAAGAATTACTTCTAGATGATGATGTTCTTCCTAAGTCTGGCCGACTGGATGAGTTACACATCCTGCAAATTATCTTGGTGATGTTCTGTGAGAAATGGCATGTTCCTAAGGAAGATTGAAGTCTCAGATCTATGTGGCCAACAGTGTGTTGATCCACGTGAAGTCTTTTTGTAATTAGTTATGTTGTATTTATATATTTTCTCTGTAATGTATGCCGACTTGGATGATTATCCTTAAGTCGATGTCTTGTATAAATAAGGAGTTGTAAAGTCATTTCAAAGGTATCTTGTGGAGATGAGAGTGTGGTAGAGAGGGGTAGAGTGAAAGGTAGAGCAGAAGTATTGAGCTTAAATGGAACTGACTCAAGCATGGTGAAGATGCTATTCTTTAGTTCAAGTATGTAATACTTATTATTCTGTAGACAGTGTGTCTCTTGTAGGTAGTGGGCCTCTTGTGAGCAGTGTGCTCAGGCAGTGAGCCCTAATTGGCATGTGCCATTTTGTTCTTTCTATTCTTCTAACAAAGAATACAATCTTAGGTTAGTCACCCCATGGTTTTTCCCTTAACCGGGTTTTCCATGTTAAAAATCTTGGTGTCTTATGTGTTAATATGTTTCTGCTCTTGAATTGTTGTATTATGTTTTCATGATTGATTTATTATTATGCTGCTGAATTAAGAAAAGGATTTAAGTGATTAATTGGAATAAAGCTTTAGACAACTGATTCACCCCCCTCTCAGTTGTCTGTCCTAAAACTAACAAATGACATGCATGAAAATGAGACTACAAGGCATCTAGCCTCTTGCATACCGAATCACTACAAAGTCAATTTCAATTTCAAGGTCCAAAACAACAATCTTTCCCTAAATGACATCAAGACCTCATACCAAATGAAAACATCTCAATTAAAATCATGTCACAATGCTACACTAGACTCCAAGCAACCTAGTCTCTAAAGCTATGTAATTTTTTAACACAAATACCACTAGTCAGATATCCATGATACTGGAATCAAGGTTTAAATGACATGACATTGACAACCATGTCATCCTACTAGAAACATCAAGAACAACTTACACTAAGCAAAATATAACTACAAGACTCATAACCAAATTAAATACAATGACACAATTCCTTCATTATTTACACGTTGATAAGAATTGACAATGGAACTACAAGGAAGACTATATACTATTCAAAGATCAAATTCAATTATGGACATTTTAACACTATACAAACTGTCAAATCTTGAATTCTACAAAAATTAAATTTCTTGAAAGGAAATTGATAGATTTACTAAGGCAATGTTATTCTATCCAAACTCAAGAATTATAATACTAACTATTATTTATTTAATAACTAATAATACCATTAAATCTATCATCTTTCTAAAAATTCTTTTTATTTTAATAACTACAACTACTAACTTTTTTTTCTTAATAAATGTAAGTGCACAATTTGAGTACAAAATATTCATTAAACGCCTCTTTTCTGACCACTAAAATAACTACGAAAAATGCTTATATTCATACTCTATTTTATCACTAAAATGATGGCTAAATTCAACATTACTAATTTAAATTAACTGACTACAAATATATAAATCTACTATTCATTCAACAAAACGTCATAATTTAGTCCAATTACGAAATGGTATTTATCTCTAGATCTATTGTGACATATGCATCACACTACACATAATATCAATTTATTTCTATTATGAGATATATATGTATATAAAATTATAGACAAACCATTTGAAGCTCCAAAAACTAAAACATTCATATTCTAAAACTAGAGATATATTTATCATAGTAATTTTAGTAACAAATTGACTTAGCTAGCGTTGCCTAATATCCAAAAGGGCAATCTCCTACTTAATTGACCACTAATATTTGGTTTAGGAAAGCAATTGCCAAACTAAAGGTTTATCAACAACAAAAGGAGGTATTTACCTCAGCATTTTTAGAGGTTTTCAATGAGCACAAGGGATGTATGACTTGCTAGGAGAGATCATTGAATAAAAAATTTAGAGATAATGAGGAGAACCTGAGGTAATGTCCTGCTAGAAAGGACAGACTATAAGGAGGAAAAAGTAAATGGCATATTCGAATGAAGAAAAGGAATGAGGTCCTTGGAGATTGATCAACACTGTAGACATATGGCGGAGGAAGAAGACCACAATAGGAAAATGCAGATGTTTTCAATAAGACTAGCGGTGTATGGCCTGCATAGTACTATACGATGGTGCCTGGTGGAGAGGAGTAAATTACTAATGTTTGTATTGGACAAAATGACTTAATATAACTATCTAACATCATTATATTCTAGTAGAATTTAGAGAATAAAAGGTGGAGAAGGGTCGTATGATGGCATAATAGAAAGAGGTAAAATTTGATAAGATTTAATTTGGAATAATCAATCCAAAAGCTTAGCTTCAAAACTTCATTTTGCTAGCAAGAAAGTTGAGGAGCTAATACTGGGTGAGGCCATACGACAGCACTGAGAGAAGCCAAGAAAAAAGAAAATACATAAAGAAATTAGTAAATTAATTTAAAAGATCAATCTGTTTTGATTTAGGACAATTTTCATGACTTAAATTTGATTGGATATGTAGTTCAGTGGCTGGAATGAAAAGTATGATTGGCTTAACTTAGATTTTGATTTGATTCCAAGGTTTCAGGAAGAAAAAAAAATGAGACCACATCATGCCTTAGAGATTGCAATAATTTGAATATTGAGAAGAATGGCTCCCTAAAAGGGCTAAGGATTGATTTTCAAGATGAGGAAATGATCAGGGAGCCAAATACATTCAAACACACACAGAGAATAGAAATGATCACGCTACAAGGAAATTTAAATTCCAGGATAGACAAGGTTGCAGAAATACAAAATCTCACACACACAGAGGCAAAATAACATGCATGGATCACTATGTTCCAACTTTGAAATCCTCTCTCATAAAAATTTCCTTCCTCTCCTTTCCTCAATTCCTCTACTTTTCTCCAAAAAAAAATTCCCCTTCCAAGACGTCTCTTCCCCCAAAAGAAAAAATAGACAAAGCTCATTAATTTCCCACTTCCTGTATCTATCATGGAGAATCCACTATCTCCCAAAATTTGAATGCCATTAAATTTCTTTTTTTCAGGGAGATTTTCAAATCAACAAATTAATGCTAGCCATTCATGGCAAATCTCAATAATAAATTATTGACTTAAAAAATCCTTCTAGCCAAATAAAATACAATTCCACAAGAAATCTAATATTGATCACTTATTATTATTATTATTATTAAAGTTATTAATTTAATCTTGATTAAAAACATTTATTCAATATTCTCCAAAACATATTATTTATTAATAATTAATTAAATAGTATTATCTCCAAACTTATTATTAATATTATAATTATTATTATAATAAATGCATTTCCAACAATTACACATAAACTATAACCACAAGTTTAGACAATAACAATAATCTACCAAATGATGACCAAAACCTGAGAGTAAGAACCCCTGAGCAACATCATGACCCATGACCATAAACTGAAGATAAAGATTAACCTAGGGAACCCCATGTTATCTCCCATCCACATTATCCATTGGAGTAAAGGCACACTAAGACCTGCTAAATTAGGTTGAGTCGATGTCTGGTACCTGCAACCTGTATCTAAACAAGGTGTTGGAAACATGCATATACATACATAACAAACACACAGAGTCAGGGAGTTACAGCATAGTAGGGTACTCGTAATGAGTATTACTACAATGTCCCTACTCTGAAAGCATGACAATAAACATAAACATATCTAACTATGAATGAGGTATACATAGAGCATGATAACACTACTCTACATAATCAACTAACCATCAACTGATCATGTCAAAAAACAACATAACTATAATATAAATAATGTCATCATATGATCATAACAAATGAGAACAACCACATCAGTAATCCATAATCCAAAATGATCATAATAAACATAAACAATAAGTCTATCATCAACATGTCTCAAAAATGTCTAAATGTAACTAAAATACTATCAACTGTCAAAAGCTAAAATAAGGGGCATTACATCCTCCCCCCTAGAATCAGGCTTACTCCTAGAAGCCTGCAAATAAGTAGGGATATAACTACCTCATCCTGGAAGCATCCTCCTAGGTAGCAGAAGTCTCATCATTAGGATCCCACTGGACCATGACTTCACCCACATCTCTGCCCCTGAAAGAGAGTCTCCTATGTTGCAGAATGCCTATGAGATCCAAAGTCAGCTGCTTGTCCTCTACCTATAGAGTATTCCAATCAAGAACATGAGCAATATCTAGATAATAGGGTCTAAGTATAGAAACACGAAATAAATCATGGATGCGTGAATGACTGGGCGGCAAATAAAGATGATAAGCAATAGGACCAATCCTCTCCAACACCTCAAATGGTCTAACAAATTGTGGTGCTAGCTTAGATCCTTTTCTATAACGGATCAGACTCTTTCGCAGTCACACAAGCAAGAACACTCAATCCCCAACTAAAAACTATCGATCGATCTTATGAGCATCTGCATACTTCTCCTACCTGTCTTGTGTTGCCACCAAATGCTCTCGAATCTGCTCAACCTAATGCTCCATCTCTCTAAGCATATCTAGTCCTAAAATTACTCTCTCCTCAAGATGATCCCAACTTAGTGGGGTTCGACAAGGATGACCATACAAAGCCTAAAATGGACACATGCCAATAGAGCTATGATAACCATTATTATATGCAAACTCCACCAGACACAAATAGTCCTCTGAATGGCTCTGCTAATCCATCACATACATCCTAAGCATATCCTTGAGGACTTGGTTAACCCTCTTAGTCTGTCCATTAGTCTCTCCATGGTATACTAAACTAAAGTTAAGTTGTGTCCCCAAGGCATGCTGCAGAGAAGTCCAAAGGGCTATAGTAAACACTAGATCCCTATTAGAGATGATCCTATGAGGAATCCTATGAAATCTAACTATGTCCTCCATGAACACTCTAGCCACCATAGAAGCATTATATGATGAGTGGATAGAAGAGAAGTAAGCTACCTTCGTCAACGTATCCACAGTGACCATAATAGCATCGTGTCGATGGGAGGATATTGACAATCCAACTATGAAGTCTATTGAAATGATGTCCTATTTCCATTCTAGAACAAGATGTGGCTTCAAAAGACCTACAGGGTACTGGTGCTTCGCCTTCACCCTCTGACACTCAAGACATATCAAAACAAAATTAGAAATATCCTACTTCATACCACTCCAAAGGTATAGTTGACGAAGATCTGCATATATCTTCTTAACACCCAGATGAGTAGAATAGGGTGCCCGATGTGCCTCTAACAAAACTAGGATATGAGTACCCCTAGAGTTAGGAACATAAATATGACCCAAATGTTGCAAAAGACCATCTGACTCCAAAGAGTAACCAGCCAATCTACCATCCAAAGGTCTACCCGACTCAACCCTCAGACTTCACCTCTTGATACCAACTATCGGTAAGAAGTACAAAAAGAATCTGACTTCTCAAATCAACTGTGAGAGTGACTACTGAGATCTCATGTCTCTGATGACTAAGAGAATATGCTACAACATTCTCTTTTCCATAAGTATACTTGACCTCAAACTCATACTCACACAAGAACTCTATCCATCGCCTCTACCTCACATTAGAGTTTGGCTGCGTAAACATATACTACAAACTATGATGATCACTTTGTAGCTCAAACCAATGCCCTAAAAGAAAATATCTCCACCTTACCAAGACACGCACAACTACGGCTAACTCCAGATCATGTGTGAGATAGTTCAATTCATGATCCTTGAGTTTGTAGGACTCATTGATAATCACATGATGATCCTGCATCAAAACCACTCCTAAACCCTCCAAGGAAGCATCAGTACACACAACAAAGTCCCCAGTAGGATCAGGAACTACCAGAATAGGTGCACTGGTCAACCACTCCTTAAGGGTCTGAAAAGCTACCTGACACTGCTCTAACCAAACAAACTTCTTCCCTTTCCTCTAAAGAGAAGTAATAGGGTAAGCAATCCTTGAAAAACCCATAACAAAATGATGATAATAGCCTGCCAAACCCATAAAACTATTGACCATAGAAAAATTAGTAGGTGCAGGACAATCCATAATAGCTTGTATCTTCAAAGGATCCACTGCAACACCTTCTCCACAAATGACATGACCCAGATACTTCATCTCTAACAAGAAGAATTCGCATTTCGACAAATTAGCATAAAGCTAATTTTCTCTCAGACATTGCAACACCTAATGCAAATGATCCTCACGCTCCTCCATAGTCCTCGAATAAATCAAAATATCATCCAAAAATACAAGGACAAACATGTCAAGATAAGTGTAAAATACACCATTCATCAGGCTCATGAAAACCTAGGGTGCATTCGTCAACTTCAATGGTACAACTGTAAACTCATAATGGCCATAATGGGTGCAAAATGTTGTCTAATGAATATCTACCTCAAATATCCACAATTGATGATATCCTGACTTAAGGTCAATTTTTGGAAACACCTTAGCTACTTTAATCTAGTCAAATAGATCATCAATTTGAGGCAAGGGGTATTTATTCTTCACTATCACCTTATTAAGTTGTC
Organism: Cunninghamia lanceolata; assembly: GCA_027924645.1. NCBI lineage: Eukaryota > Viridiplantae > Streptophyta > Pinopsida > Cupressales > Cupressaceae > Cunninghamia > Cunninghamia lanceolata. Next base: position 2,420,863 of record BSBN01000413.1, read on the forward strand.
GATAGTCAAGACACATCCGCAGAGATCCATCCTTCTTCTTTACAAAGATCATAGGTGCTCCTCATGGAGAAACACTAGGTTGAATGAATCCCTTGGCTGGTAACTCCTCCAACTGCAATCAAAGGTCCTTAAGGTCCTGAGTTGTCCTCCTATATGGAGGTCGTGAGATAGGCTCTACACCAAGAACAAGATTAATCCTAAAATTAATGTCATGCTTAGGTGGCATCCCCAGAATCTCAGAAGGAAAAAACATCAGCATACTCTCTCAAAAGTGGTTGATCATCAAGAGATATCTCTCGACTCTCCTCCATCTCCAATTCATTAATTGTCACTGCAAAAAGGTGACAACCCTAACTCATACACCTCTTAAGCTGCATAGCAGAGATCATATGTAGGGAAATAGGTCTCTGAATACCAACTACCTCCACCTCTCTACCAGAATCATCCTCACATCTGACTGACTTACGTCGACAATCTATCCCTACTTGGTGAGCATCTAACCAATCCATACCCAAAACTATATCATAAGAACCAAGGGGTAGGATACGAAGATCTATTGTAGTAGATAGAGAGCTAATCCTCAACTCACAATTATGAACTAGAGACTCAACTATGACCTTAGCCCCGAAAGATAGCTCAACCTGCCACCTATAATCTTGCTTTGTTGCCACTAAACCACAACACTCCACAAGAGAAACATAAATGAACGAATCAGAAACATAGGAATCAAAGAAAATGGAAAAGCCAATACCTCGCATAAATCCAAAAGTCTCCACCACGGTGCAGTAATGCTCTATCTGGTAGTTATCAACCACTATAAAGACTCTGTGCAATCTTCCTGCATCACCTTTTTAGTTTCAAGATAGACAACTAAGAGGGGGGTGAATTAGTTGTCTCAAAATTTTCCTTTAATTAACCACTTAAATCCTTCTTGTAATCCAACAGCAAAATAATAAATCAATCATGGAAACACAATGCAATAATTCAAGAGCAGAAATATATTAACACATATGACACCAAGATTTTAACATGGAAAACCTGGTTAAGGGAAAACCACAGGGTGACTAACCCAAGATTGTATTCTCTATTAAAAGAATAAAAGGAACAAAATGGCACATGCCAATTATGGCTCACTACTTGATCACACTTCTCACAAGAGGTCCACTACCTACAGGAAACACATTGTCTACAGAATAATAAATATTACATACTTGAACTGAAAAATAGCATCTTCACCATGCTTGAGTCATTTCCATTTAAGTTGAACACTTCTCCTCTGCCTTTCACTCTTCTCCTCTCTACCTCACTCTCATCTTCACATCACCCCTTTGGAATGACTTTACAACTCTTATTTATACAAGACCTCAACTTTGTAATAATCATCAAAGTCAGCACAATATGTACTTTATTTTACTACAGAGAAAAATACACAAATACAACTTTTCTTATTACAAAAGACTTCATACAAATCAGTACATAGCTAGCCACATATATCTGGGACTTCAATCTTCTTTGAGGAACATGCCATGCTTCATAGAACACCTTCAAGATCATTCACAAGATGTGTAAACTATCTGGTTGGGCATGATTATGAAGAACTTCATCATCCAGAAGTAAATCTTCAATTACGAGCTCAATCTTCAAAGCAGATCACCAACATGAACTGGATACAATCTAGAGACCTCCACAAGCTTTCCTAAATCACCAAGAACATCCATACAATTTCTATCTACTAAAATCATCCTCATCTTCATCTAGAACCTTAAGAAAACATTCAGTCATCACTGTCACATTAAAATGAATTCTTACAAAACTCCAGACCATGAACCAATTGAGTTGTTAATTCACATTGTCTTCTAAAACACTCCATCAAATCTATAGAATGTGATATTGCATTTCTGGATCTTATCAAACCTATTTGTGTTACTCTGTCACCTTTGAACACTTGCCAAAACGAGTTTTACTCAAGTGCCCATAACTTCTTCAAATCTTCATGAGGACCTCTCAAATCTTGACTGGATCATCTTTAAACACATATCTACAAACCCTTTGATGCGTATTCCTTGATCTCCATCTTAGCTAGGATCTTCACTTCATAGAGATTCATTGTCTTCACTATTCTTCTTGATTTCTAATAGGACTAATTTTCTCAATATCCTCACCACATAGTTCATCCAATCCTTGACATCAATACAATAGGAGTATGTTGACATCAATGACAACACCGGTTAGGCCCATACTTGCAACAATCTCCCCCTTTGTCCTTGATGGCAACATATGATGTGAAAAACTATTTTAACTATCAAGACAAGAACTTCTCCTCACTGACTAACATAGCTTCTATCAACAACATTTATTCATGTCTTCTCTTCCTTTAATGCTCCCCCTTTGATCAACAACCACTTTTTTTTTTACGTCTTCGCTCCCCCTTTGACATCAATGGCAAAGGGCACATACTTGCATCAATCAAAATCATACAAGCTACTCTCCTTGAGTAGCAGCTTCCTATCATCAAGCTAGATCACAAGATATGACTGTGAGATCCTCTAAACTAATGCACATCAGTGCACCTTAATTAAGACCCAGAGGGGTAAGAACCCCTAACTTCTCCCTGAGATACTCAAAAGAGTCCTTAGGTAGAGATTTAGTAAAGATCTCTACAATCTGATCCTTAGAGGGCACAAACTCCAATTTCACTTCATTCTTGTTCACCTGCTCTCTCAAGAAGTGAAACTTGATGGATATATGTTTTGTCTTTGAATGCAACACTAGATATTTTGAAATGTTTATTGTACTTGAGTTATCATAGAAGACTGTGATAGGTTCCTCATACTCCACTCTGATGTCTTTTAGCATTTGCTTCATCCACAATACTTGAGTACAACTACCTGTTGCTGCAATATATTATGCTTTTGTAGTGGATAGAGATATTGCCTCTTGTTTCTTGCTCAGTCAAGAAACCAATCTTCTCCCTAAAAAGAATGCACTACCACTGGTACTCTTCCGGTCATCCACATCTCCTACCCAATCTACATGTATATATGCATGAAGAGAGAAATCGTGATCCCTAGGATACCATAAACCATACTCAATTGTTCCTTTTAGATATTTGAGAATCCTCTTGATTGCCATGACATGAGATTCTCTAGGATTAGCTTGGAATCCCACAACAAGACCAAAAACATGTTAGATTCAGGGTAGATAACTGAGAGGCAAGGTGAATTAGTTGTCCAAGACTTTCTTTCCGTTAAACACTTAAATCCACTTTGTAATTTAGTATCAAACATAGAAAACATAATACAAAACATCAAGAGCGGAAACACATTAACACGTGAGACACCAAGATTTTGATGTAGAAAACCTAGTTAAGGGAAAAACCATGGGGTGATTAACCCAAGATTGTATTCTCTATTAGAAGAATAGAAAGAACCAATGGCACATCCTGATTAGGGCTCACTGCCTGAGCACACTGCTCACAAGAGGATCATTGCCTACAAGAGACACACTATTGACCAAGAAATAAGTATCACCTATTTGAACTGGAAAATACATCTTCACCATGCTTGAATCAGTTCCATTTAACTCTAATACTTCTTCTCTACCGTTCTCTCTCCTCCTTGCTACCACACACTCATCTTCATGAGGACAACTATGAAATGACTTTGCAATCCCTTATTTATACAAGATAACAACTTAGGAATGATCATCTAAGTTGGCAAACATCAACAAGAGCATCTGCAGGATGTGTAACTCATCCGGTCAGCCAAACTCAGGAAGAACACCATCATCTGGAAGTTGTTCTTCAATTGTAAGCTCCAACTTTAATGTGGACCACCAATATGAACTAGACACATTCCAAAGACCTCCACAAGATTGCCTGAATAACCAAGAGCATCCACACTTCATCTGCTTACTGAAATCCTTATTTCCTTCATCTGGAACCTTAAGAACACAGTTTGTCATTACTATCACAAAGGAATAGATGCATCTAGACCTTCAAACCATGAACCAATAGAGTTGACACTTCATAAAGACTTCCTCAACACTCCCTCAAATCTGCAGAATAGGATAATTCATTTTCAGATCTCACCGGACCTATCTATATTACTCTGTCACCACTGAACACCTGCTGGAACTGGTTTTACTTGAGTGGCCACAACTTCTTCAGATCTTCATGTGGACATCTAAAATCTCATCTCGACCACCTTAAGACACATATCTACAAACCCTTTAAACCATATCCTCTAATCCTCATCCTATCTTGGACTTTTACAGTACTGCCATCACTATTTTTCACTTGTTCCTGATTGAGACTAATTTTCTCGATATCCAAAGCACTCAGCTCATCCAATCCTTATCATTAATGCAACAAGAGTATGTTGACATCAATGACACTTAAATCCACTTTGTAATTCAGTAGCATGATACCAATTCAAACATGGAAAACATAATGCAACAAATCAAGAGTAGAAACACATTAACACATGATACACCAAGATTTTGATGTGGAAAACCTGGTTAAGGGAAAAACCATAGGGTGATTAACCCAAGATTGTATTCTCTATTAGAAGAATAGAAATAACAAATGGCACATGCCAATTATGGCTCATTGCCTAAGCACACTGCTCACAAGAGGCTCACTTCCTACAAGAGACACATTGTCTACAAGGAAATAAGTATCACCTACTTGAATCGAAAAATAGCATCTTCACCATGCTTGAATTAGTTCAATTTAAGTCCAATACTTCTTCTTTGACTTTCGCTATCCTCCTTGCTACCACACACTCATCTCCATGAGGACAACTATGAAATGACTTCACAATCCCTTGTTTATACAATACATCAACTTATGAATGATCATCTAAATCGGTAAACATCAACAAGAGCATCCGTAGGATGTGTAACTCATCCGGTCGGCCAAACTCAGGAAGAACACCATCATCTAGAAGTTATTCTTCAATTGCAAGCTCCAACATCAATGCAAACCACCAATAGGAACTAGACACATTCCAAAAACCTCCGCAAGCTTGCATGAATCACCAAGAGCATCTACACTTCATCTACTTATTGAAATCCTTCATTCCTTCATCTGGAACCTTAAGAACATAGATTGTCATTACTATCACAAAGGAATAGATGCATCCAAACCTTCAAACCATGAACCAATAGAGTTAACACTTCACAAAGACTTCCTCAACACTCCCTCAAATCCATGGAATAGGATAATGCATTTCCAGATCTCACTGGACCAATCTGTATTACTCTGTCACCACTGAACACCTACCAGAATTGATTTTACTTGAGCGGCCACAACTTCTTCAGATCTTCATGTGGACCTCTGAAATCTTGTTTGGACCACCTTGAGACACATATCTACAGACCCTTTAAACTGCATCCTCTAATCCTCATCCTATCTTAGACTTTTACCTTACTGCCATCACTATTTTTCACTTGTTCCTGATTGAGACTAATTTTCTCGATATCCTCAACACTCAGCTCATCCAATCCTTATCATTAATGCAACAAGAGTATGTTGACATCAATGACAACACCAGTTAGGCCCATACTTGCAAAAATTCTCCCTTTGTCATTGATGGCAACATATGATGTGAAAAACTATTTTGACCATCAAGACAAGAACTTCCCCTTACTGTCATAACTCCTCCTATCAGCAACAATCATTCACATGTCTTGTCTCCCTTTACTACTCCCCCTTTGATCAGCAACCACTTATTTTTCACCTATCTTTTCTCCGCCTTTGACATCAATGGCAAAGGGCACATACTTGCAACTCCAGCACTTCGGACTCATACCAGTTGTCCCCCCTGAGTAGCAGCTCCCCATCATCAATCCGGACCACACAAGATGTGACTATGATATCCACTAGATTGATGCACATCAGTGCATCTTAGTTTATCACCAGAGGGGCAATAACCCCTAACTTCTCCCTGAGATACTCAAAAGAGTCCTTAGGTAGAGGTTTAGTAAAGATGTTTGCAATCTGATCCTTGGAAGGCACAAACTCCAATCTGACTTCATTCTTGTTCACTTGCTCTCTCAGAAAGTGAAACTTGATGGAAATGTGTTTAGTCTTTGAATGCAACACCAGATTCTTGGATATATTTATTGAACTTGAATTGTCACAGAAGATTGTGATGGGCTCCTCATACTCCACTTTGATATCTCTTAGCATCTGCTTCATCCATAAAAGTTGAGTGCAACTACTTGCTGTTGCAATATATTCTACTTCAATTGTAGACAAATATATTGCCTCTTGTTTCTTTCTTAGCCAAGAAACTAATCTCTTCCCCAAAAAGAATGCTCCACCACTGGTACTCTTCCTTTCATCCACATCTCCTGCCTAATCTGCATCTGTATATGCATGAAGAGAGAAATCATGATCTCTAGGATACCATAGACCATACTCAACTATCCCTTTTAGATATCTAAAAATCCTCTTCATTGCCATGACATGAGATTCTCTAGGATCAGCTTGGAATCTAGCAACAAGACCAACAACCTGCATAATGCCTGGTCCAGTTTGAGTGAGATACAACAATCCTCCAATCATTGACTTGTAGTTTGTCTGATCTGCCTTAGGAGAGTCATCATCTTTGCTCAACTTACATCTGGTTGCCATGAGAGAATTCATTGGATTTGAATCTTCCATCCCAACTTTCTTCAATAATTCTTTCACATATTTGGACTGAGAAATGAAGATTCCTTTCTTTGTTCGAGTGATTTGTAAACCCAAAAAGAAATTCATTTCCCCAAGCATGGACATCTCAAATTCACTTTTCATTTGATTTGCAAAGGTTTTGCACATACTATCTCTTCCTCCAAAAATGATATCATCAACAAACACTTCAATAATTAGGATATTTTCATGATCAATTTTGAAATACAAATTATTGTCAACAATACCTTTGTTGAAACCAATCTTCAAAATATGTTTATCCAATCTTTCATACTAGGCTCTTGGGGCTGGCTTTAGTCCATACAGTGCTTTCTTCAACTTGCAGACTAAATCACCATGATCAAACAACTAAAATCCATCCGGTTGCTCAATGCACACTTCTTCTTCCAAGTCACCATTTAGGAAGGTAGACTTGAGACACATCTGATACACTTTGAAATCTTTGAAGGTAACAAATGTAAGAAATAATTTGACTGCTGCAATTCTTGCCACCAGAGCAAAAGTTTCTTCAAAATCAACTCCTTGTATTTGAGAGTAGCCCTTGCAGACCACTATGGCTTTATTTATGATTACTTCACCAGCTTCATTCAGTTTGTTCCGAAAGACCCGTTTGGTTCCAATCACATTCTTGTTTCTAGGTCTGGGAACAAGATCCCAAGTGTGATTTTTCTCAATTTGCATCAGCTCTTCTTCCATGGCTTTAGTCCAGTTTTCATCATTGCAAGCTTCATTTACTGACTTAGGTTCAATCTTTGAAATCAAACAATACTCATCTGAGTCTTGAGCAATTCTCCTTCTTATTTGTACACCTTTGCTTTTGTCACCTAAGATCTAATCCTCAGAGTGGTTTAGTCTTACATACCTTGGAACTTTGGGAGTTTCTTGCACTTCTAATTCTCGATCAGGCTCATTGAGACTCATCTCTTCTTCCTGACTTACCAGATCAGTTTGAATGTATTTTTCAAAAGAGGGTTGGGTACTTTGAATCAGAGCACCATTCTGATCATCTTCATCATACTCATAAAACCTTGAGGGTTTTTCAATTCCTTCATCAACCTTCACATTTGTACTTTCTATGATCTTTCTCAATCCTTTGTTATAACACTAGTATGCTTTGCTTTGAGTAGAGTAACCCAAGAATATTCATTCATCACTTCTAATATCAAACTTGCTTAGATCTTCATCTCTTTTAATGTAACATTTGCTGCCAAAGACACTGAAATATCTTATAGTAGGAGTGATGCCAAACCAAAGTTCATAAGGACTCTTACCAGTATTGCTTCTGATTTGAACTCGATTGAGAGTATAGACTGTAGTGTTGACGACTTCTCTCCAATAGATCTGAGGAACATTTGCTTCCATCATCATTGTTCTAGATGCTTCTTAGATGGTCCAGTTCTTTCTCTCCACTACTCCATTCTGCTGTGGAGTCCTAGGGGCAGACAACTATCTCTTTATTCCATGTTTCTCACAGAACTCTATGAACTCACTAGATGTGAATTCTCCACCTCTATCAGACCTCAGACATTTTAATTTTAATTCGGTTTCATTCTCTACCATAGCCTTGAATATTTTGAGTTTCTTAAGAGCTTCTTATTTCTCTTTTAGAAAAGTTACCCACATCATCCGGGAATAGTCAGCAATCAGTAACATGAAGTATCTATCACCTTGCACACTCCTGATTCTTGCCAGACCACATAAGTCAATATGAACTAAGTCTAATAATCCGGTAGAAGATTGTTCCTTGATTTTGAATGAGACTCTTCTTTGTTTACCCAACTGACATTCCTTGCACAAACTATTTGTAGGTTTCACCAATATTGGAAGATCTCTTACAGCCTGAGTATTGCTTATTATGATGATATTATCAAAGTTTACATGACACATTCTTCTATGCCATAACCAACTCTGATCAATTTGGACAAATAGACAACTTTTACCAGTACCAACTAAGTGGAAGATATTACCTTTAGTTTGAGTACCAGATGCAATCTCTGTTCCGAAACATTCAAAGATCTTGCATTTACCATTCTTGAATTGGAGATCATAGCCTTTGTCCACCAACTGTCCAACACTAAGAAGATTATGCTTGAATCCTTCAACATACAGTACATTACTGGTTTTATTTATTCCATTAAAAGAAGTAGTTCCTCTTCCTCTGATTCTACCAGCAGAATTATCATCAAACTTTACTACTCCTCCTTCATACCTTTCCAAATCTATGAACTTGTTTTTGTCACTTGTCATATGGTGAGAGCATCCACTATCAATGACCGAATCATCCTTTTCTTCAATTTGGGCAGCAAGAACTCTTTCTACAACTTTATGATTGACAAATTCAGAGGGCATTAGATCTTCTTCCTTGATGGCAATGAACACCTATTCACTTTTGAATTTGTCTCCTATCTCTGATTCATCATCTGTTACTCCTTCATTATCATCTTCGTCATGAACATAGTAACAATTCTTTTGGAACCTTGATCTATTAGGATTTGGCCTTCAAAATTTTTCTAGACACTTTGAGGCAAAATGACCAATCTTATTATAGTTGAAACACTTAAAAGGCAATTTACCTTCATACTTACTGGATCCTCTTGGTAGCCTTTTTGTAATAAGAGATTCAAGGTGAGTAGTTTTAGCTTCTTCTTCTTCCAAGTCTTTTTTTGCTTTTTCATACCATGATAATTTCCTTGAAGAGGTCTCTCCCAGATCAAACCTTTGTTTACCTTTTACAGAGGCACTGGCTTTGAATGTAGATTCAGTCTTGTGGGGGCATCTCCAAACTCAGTCATTTCAAATGGAGCTAATTTACTAGCCAATTGATCTCTTGTGACAGTTGTATGGGCTCTGAATTTTTCAATGGCAGCAACGTTGATTTTATAAGAAGCAGGAAGGGATCTAAGAATCTTGCCAACAATTTCATTTTCATCCAGGACCCCACCAGCATTTCTAATTCCACAAACAAGCTCATTTACTCTTGGCATAAAAGTAGTGATATTTTCATCTTCTCTCATCTTCAGATTTTCAAATTTTCCTTTTAGACTTTGTAACCTTGCATTTTTAACATACTTGTCTCCTTCATGCCGAAGCTCTAGTTTTTCCCAAATTTCAAAAGCAGTTGGTAGGTCAATAACATTTGAGAGCTTTGAATTAGATAAAGCACTTAGAAGAGCTTCTATAGTTTGCAGATTATTTTCAGCATCTGTGATTTCATTAGGGGCTTTCAGACCATGTTGTGGAGGTGTATACTTTGTTATAACCATGGTCCAGTAAGCTATCCCCATACACTGCAAGTGACATTTCATGCGACCTTTCCAAAGGTTAAAATTTATTCCATCAAACTTCAGACTATCCTTCTTGTATGATGACATCTCAGATCTCCTCAAGCAGTTAAGCTCCTTTTTAGAGGAACTTGGCTCTGATACCAATTGTTAGATTTAGGGTAGACAACTAAGAGGGGGGATGAATCAGTTGTCCAATACTTTCTTTCCTTTAAACACTTAAATCCACTTTGTAATTTAGTAGCATGATACCAATTCAAACATGGAAAACATAACGCAACAAATCAAGAGCAGAAACACATTAACACATGAGACACCAAGATTTTGACGTGGAGAACCCGGTTAAGGGAAAAACCATAGGGTGATTAACCCAAGATTGTATTCTCTATTAGAATAATAGAAAGAACAAATGGCACATGCCAATTAGGGCTCACTACTCGAGCACACTACTCACAAGAGGCTCACTACCTACAAGAGACACATTGTCTACAAAGAAATAAGTATCACCTAATTGAACTAAAAAATAGCATCTTCACCATGCTTGAATCAGTTCCATTTAAGTCCAATACTTCTTCTCTGCCTTTCACTCTCCTCCTTGCTACCACACACTCATCTCCATGAGGAAAACTATAAAATGACTTCACAATCCCTTGTTTATACAAGACATCAACTTAGGAATGATCATCTAAGTTGGCAGACATCAACAAGAGCATCCACAGGATGTGTAACTCATCTGGTCATCCAAACATAGGAAGAACATCATCATCTGGAAGTTGTTCTTCAATTGTGAGCTCCAACTTCAATACAGACTACCAATATGAACTAGACACGTTCCAAAGACCTCCACAAGCTTTCCTGAATCACCAAGAGCATCCACACTTCATCTACTTACTGAAATCCTTCTTTCCTTCATCTGGAACCTTAAGAACATAGTTTGTCATTACTGTCACAAAGGAATAGATGCATCTGGGCCTTCAAATCACAAACCAATAGAGTTGACACTTCACAAAGACTTCCTCAACACTCCCTCAAATCCATAGAATAGGATAATGCATTTCCAGATCTCACCAGACCTATATGTATTACTCTGTCACAACTAAACACCTGCCAGAACTGGTTTTACTTGAGAGGCCACAACTTCTTCAGATATTCATGTGAACCTCCAAAATCTTGTCTGGACCACCTTGAGACACATATCTACAAACCCTTTAAATTGCATCCTCTAATCCTCATCCTATCTTGGACTTTTACTTTACTACCATCACTATTTTTCACTTGTTCCTGATTGAGACTAATTTTCTCCATATCCTTAGCTCTGAACTCATCCAATCCTTATCATTAATGCAATAGGAGTATGTTTACATCAATGACAACACCATTTAGGCACATCAATGACAATACCATTTAGGCACATACTTGCAACACAACATTCATAATGTTTGGTCTAGTTTGAGTAAGATACAATAGTCCTCCAATCATTGACCTGTACTTTTTTTTATCAGCCTTAGGAGAGTCAACATCTTTACTTAGTTTGCATCTGGTTGCCATGGGAGTATTCATTGGTTTTGAGTCTTCCATCCCAAATTTCTTCAACAATTCTTTCACATACTTGGTCTGAGAAATGAAGATTCCTTTCTTTGTTTGAGTGATTTGCAGACCCAAGAAGAAATTCATTTCCCCAAACATAGACATCTTAGATTCACTTTTCATTTGATTTGAAAAAGTTTTGCACATACTATCTCTTCCTCTAAAAATAATATCATCAACAAACACTTCAATAATTAAGATATTTTCATGATCAATTTTGAAGTGTAGGTTACTATTAGTAGTACCTTTATTGAAACCAATCTTCAGAGGATGTTTATCCAGTCTTTCATACTAGGCTCTTGGGGCTTGTTTGATTCCATATAGAGCTTTCTTCAACTTGCAGACCATATCACCCTGATCAGATAATTGAAATCCATCCAGTTGCTCAATGTATACCTCTTCTTCCAAGTCACCATTTAGGAAGGCAGACTTGACATCCATTTGATATACTTTGAAATCCTTGAAGGTAGCAAAGGCAAGAAATAATCTAACTACTTCAATCCTTGCTGCCAGAGCAAAAGTTTCTTCAAAATCAACTCCTTCAACTTGAGAATAACCCTTGAAGACTAATCTGGCTTTATTTCTGACTACTTCACCATCTTCATTCAGTTTATTCTAGAAGACCCATTTGGTTCTAATCACATTTTTGTTTCTAGGTCTGGGAACAAGATCCCAAGTGTGATTTTTCTCAATCTACATCTGATGGTGATAGGTTGTCATTTGATGTCAAAAGTGTGTTCAGTTGTTGGTGTTACAGATTTGGCAGGATGTGTTTAACATTTGTTCAGGATATGTTCTCATACTCAAGGATGTGTTTGGTGATGTTTCAGGATGGATGGATACTGCTAGATATACTTATATCTAGATCAATTTGGTTACATATTGATTCTTTCTCTTTGTCATGTTTGTTCACAGATTGATCACTTGGGTCAAATACAGATGTCATTCAGGGTAATGCAGATGCTTGGTTGATCACTTGGGTCAAATACAGATGTCATTCAGGGTAATGCAGATGCTTGGTGGGTTTCAGATCTACCACAGATGGAGATGGTTACTTGACAGGTTGATTAGTGCTTTATGTATCATGCTCATGTTGTAGTTCACATCATGCCTAATGAGGTCATAACAGGTTGTTTAGATCAGATGTGTGGTCATGAAGAATAACTCAGAGATCAGAACATAAGGTTGGTTGTGCTCAAGATAAGACATATGATGTGATCTTCATTCTTGGTTTACTTGTTGCAAAGATTGTTGTCATGCTACCTTGATAGAAGAAGCAAGGTGTTCATAAGATGACATATTTGTGAAGTCAGTTTGTGGTCATACATTCTCCATGCTTCAAGTCTGATTTGAGAAAGGGTTTGTGATGTAATGGGATAACAAGGTCTCCTCATGTTTAAAGTCCTTCACATAAGTATCTTTATACTTCTTGTTGTTGTCCTAGAATGTCCTTTTAGTTGATGAAGAATACTTCCTCTATGTTGAATGATGAGATTAGTAAGTAAAATATTAAAGTTAATATTTGTCAAAGAAGAAAAGAAACCTAAAATTAGGTTGTAGTTCTAAAAGTTTAAAGCCCTGAAATGTTTTTTTAAACATCCTAATTTGAGCCCTCTCTGCCCATTATCTTGCAATGTTGCTTTTCTTATATTAGGATGTTGACCTGTTGAGCAGGTCATATGCCACTTAAGTGGCAAAAAGAAAGGGTCGAGCTACATGGGCAACCGGCCCTCTTCCCTAGCAATACTGATAGTACAAGTTTCTTTTTAAAAGTTTGAGCGGCTAAAACTAATCAACGGTCCTATTTAAAAAGAAAAGTGGGCGCGAATGTGGAGATCATCGGCCATAGTTTAAACTAAGGCCTTCTACTTGCTGCTTAAATTTAACTTGCATTTGGCTGTCAAAAAGCCTTCTTTAACCGTAGAAGTAGAATTTAAAAAGCTATTTTTGATAGCTATCAAAAGCACATAGTTAATGATTTTTAAAGTATTTTTTAAAAAAAGGAAATATCTTTCTATTTACTTCTCCCGTGACATTGAAGTTAAAATAAAGGATTCCAAGAAAGAAAAGTTTCTTTCTTAAGTTTTATTTAGAATGTTTTTAAGATAGAATGTGTGGGAGATGGAAAGTTTAGAAGGCTCGGGATATTAAAAAGATATGTTTGTATGAAATAGATTTTCTTTTGATATTGAAGAGTTTCTGAAGGCACATTTTAGTGGAAGATTTTTTTTAAATGTTAAGATGATTTTATTTTTCCTTGTCTTCATACAGAGGAAATCTAAAGAGGGGATCTGAAGATTGTTTTGAGAGAATATGAAAAAAATATTATGATGAGATCTTAAAAATATATCAGATGATTTTATTGGAAGATGTTTGCAGAGTCTTGTGAAGGAGAAGATAAAGATTTTTTATTTGCAGAGAAGATAATCAGATTGAAAGTTTTTTTGTTTTGGAGAATATGAAACATCATGCAGATGGATTGGCATTTGGATTTCTTGATGTTTTTATTATTGAATATGAAAGAGTTTTTGATTTACTGAGAGAAGGTGAAATGATTTTGTTTTGCAGAGAGGATGTAAATGATTATCTTGTATATAATGGCTTTGCAGGTAGATTGATGTGTGTAGATGTCATATAGATCAATGATGAACTGACAGGGATTAAATACAGAAAAAAAAATTGACAAGGTGATCAAAAAGACAGTATGCAATTGCAATGATAATCAGGTGCATTGATTGAAGGAATTAAGAAGAATAGAGATGAAACATACAGTGTTGTGAAGTGTTGGATTAGAATACAGATTTGATATGAAGTGTTGTTGAATGGATTAGAATGCAGTGTTGATTGGATCAGAATAAAGGATTGTTGAGTGTATCCGGATGTCAGATTGAATAGAATGGGTATTTGACAGACATATATTTGTATCGAATGAAACAGAGTATCCCTCTGATTTGCTTATTACATTTGTTTGTAATTTGGTTTGCCAGTGAGGCACAATATGTCAGTGTGGCTTGTGGTCAGTGAGACCTTTCTATGCTAGTGAAGCTTGTGGTCAGTGAGACCTTGTATATGTCAGTGAGACATTTGTAAGAGGTTTTTCATTTAAGCCAGTGAGGCAGTTCTGGAGTGGTTTTTCTACCCCTGATGGGTTTTCCACTCGTGCATATCTTGTGTCATGATTCATATTGATCTTTCTTGTGTCTGTTTGATTTACTTAAGAAGTTTTTATTCTCTTTCTGTATTCACAGTCATGTGCATATGTATTTTACAAATCAAATGGTATCTTTCTTTTTGAGCTCTAAAAGTTAAAGTTTAGAAAGGATTTAAAAATTCACACAACACTGATTCACCCCCCCCTCTCAGTGTTGCCCTTGATTCCTACAACATCAACTCTTCCTCCATTGCTTTAGTCCAACTTTCATCATTGCATGCCTCACTTACTATTTTTGGTTCAACCCTTGAGATCAGACAGTACTTTTCTGAGTCTTGAGCAATCTTTCTTCTTATTTGAACACCTTTTCTTTTATCACCTATGATATGATCTTTAGAATGATTCAATCTTACATAGCTGGGAGTTTTGGGAAGTTCTTGCACTTTTATTTCTTGGATAGATTCATTCAAACATGTCTCTTCTTCCTAAATTTTAGAATTCTTTGAATCAGTTTGGATCTGAATTTTAGAAGGGGCTTGAACCAAAACATCATTTTGATCATCTTCTTCATATTCATAAAACCTTGAGGGTTTTTTAATGCCTTCATCAACCTTCACATTTGTACTTTCTATAATATTTCTCAATCTCTTGTTATAACACCGGTATGCTTTCCTTTGAGTAGAATAACCCAAGAATATTCCTTCATCACTTTTAGCATCAAATATGCCAAGGTATTCATCTCTTTTAATGTAACATTTACTACCAAAGACTCTAAAAAACTTCATAGTAGGAGTGATGCCAAACTAGAGTTCATAGGGAGTCTTACGAGTATTGCTTTTGATTTGAACTCTATTAAGAGTATAGACAACAGTGCTTACAACTTCTCTCCAGTAGATTTGAGGAACATTTGCTTCCATCATCATGGTTCTAGATGCTTCTTGGATGGTCTGGTTCTTTCTCTCCACTACTTTGTTCTACTGTGGAGTCCTTGGACTAGATAATTGTCTTTTTATCCCATGTTTCTCAAAGAATTCTATGAACTCTCTAGATGTGAATTCTTGACCTCTATCAGACCTAAGACATTTTATGTTTAATCCAATTTCATTCTCCACCATAGACATGAATATTTTGAATTTCTCAAGAGCCTCAAATTTTTCTTTCAGAAAGTCACCCACATCATCTGAGAGTGGTCATCAATTAATAACATGAAGATCTATAACCTTACAAACTCTTAATTCTTTCCAGTCCACATAGATCAGTCTATACAAAATCCAACAATCTGGTAGAAGATTGTTCCTTACTTTTGAATGTGACTCTGCTATACTTACCCAAATGACATTCTTTACACAAACTATTAGTAGGTTTCACAAGTCTTGGAAGATCTCTTACAACCTGAGTGTTTCTTATCTTGATGATATTATCAAAATTCACATCACACATTCTCCTATGCCGCAACCAACTCTGATCAAGTTGATCAAATAAACAACTTTTGCTAGTACCAACCAAGTGGAATATGTTACCTTTTGTGCGAGTACCGAATGCAATATATGTTCTAGAACTTGCAAAGATCCTACATTTTCCATTTTTGAATTAGAGATCATAGCCTTTGTCCACCAACTGTCCAACACTAAGAAGATTGTGCTTCAAACCTTCAACATACAGTACATTACTAGTTTTGTTCTTTCCATCAAAAGAAATAGTTCCTTTACATCTGATTTTGCTAGCAAAATTATCACCAAATGTTACAACTCCTCCTTCATATGTTTCCAAATCTATGAACTTATTTTTGTCACCAATCATATGGTGGGAGCATCCACTCTCAATGACCCAATCATCCTTTTCTTTGACTTGGGAAGCCAGAGCTCTTTCTATCATTTTATGATTGACAGATTCAGAGGGCATTGTATCTTCTTTCTTGATGGCAATAAACACCCAGTCACTTCCAGATTTGTTCCCTGACTCTAATTCATCATCTGTTACTCCTTAATCATCATCATCTTCAGAACATAGTAACATTTCTTTTAGAATCTTGATCTGTTTGGATTTTCCCTTGAAAATATTTCTGGACACTTCGAGGTAAAAAGACCAATCTTGTTGTAGTTGAAACATTTGAAGGGAAATTTTCCTTCATATTTACCAGATCCTTTTGGCAATCTTTTTGCAATAAGGCCTTCAAGTTGAGCAACTTCTTCATCTTCTTCCAGATCTTTTCTTTCTTTTTCATACCATGATAGTTTCTTTGAGGAGTTCTATCCTGGATCAAACTTTTGTTTGCCTTTTACAGAGGCACTAGCTTTGAATGTAGACTCAGTCTTGGGGGGTGCATCTTCAAACTCAGCTAATTCAAATGTAGCTAATTTTCCAACCAATTGATCTCTTGTGATGTTTGAAAAAGATCTGAATTCTTCAATAGCAATAACCATGTATTTGTAAGCAGGAGGTAGAGATCTGAGAACCTTGGCAACAATCTCATCTTCATCCAAGATTCCACCAGCACACCTAATGCCACATACAAGCCCATTTACTTTTGGCATAAATGTAGTGATATTCTCATCTTCATTCATCTTTAGGTTTTCAAATTTTCCTTTTAGACTATATAGCTTGGCAAATTTAACATATCTATCTCCTTCATGCAAAAGTTGCAATTTTTCCCAAATCTCATATGTAGTTTTTAGATCTATAACATTTGTGAGATCTGAATCAGATAAGGCACTTAATTTCATCTACAATTGTCGGACCAATCTTCGGAGGAACATACTTCTTTGAAGTTATGGTCCAATATTGCATTCCCATACATTGCAAGTGACATTCCATGTGGCTTTTCCAAAGAGTGTAATTGGTTCCATCAAACCTTGGACTATCCTTCTTGTAGGAAGACATCTTGGATCTCCTCAAGCAGTTAATCTCTTTTAGAGAAACTTAGCTCTGATACCAATTGTTAGTTTGAAGATAGACAACTAAGAGAGGGGGTGAATCAGATGTCTCAAAACTTTCCTTTTATTAACCACTTAAATCCTTCTTGTAATTCAACAACAAAATAATAAATCAATCATGGAAACACAATGTAATAATTCAAGAGTAGAAATATATTAACACATATGATACCAATATTTTAACGTGGAAAATCTGGTTAAGGGAAAAACCATGGGGTGACTAACCCAAGATTGTATTCTCTATTAAAAGAATAAAAGGAACAAAATGACACATGCCAATTAGGGCTCACTACCCAAGCACACTTCTCACAAGAGGCCCACTGCCTATAGGAGACACACTGTCTACAAAATAATAAATATTACATACTTAAACTGAAGAATAGCATCTTCACCATGCTTGAGTCAGTTCCATTTACTCTCAACACTTTTGCTCTGCCTTTTGCTCTTCTCCACTCTACCACACTCTCATCTTCACATCACCCCTTTGGAATGACTTTACAACTCTTATTTATTCAAGACCTTGACTTTGGAATAATCATCAAAGTTAGCACAATACATACTTTATTTTATTACTGAGAAAAATACACAAATACAAATTGTCTTATTACAAAAAACTTCATGCGAATCACCACACAGTCAGCCACATATATCTAAGACTTCAATCATCTTTGAGGAACATACCATACTTCACAGAACACCTTCAAGATCATCCACAAGATGTGTAAACCATCCGGTCAGCCATGATTATCAAGAACTTCATCTTCTAGAAGTAAATCTTCAATTACAAACTCAATATTCAATCTGGATCACCAACACAAATTGGATACAATGTAGAGACCCCCACAAGCTTATTTGAATCACCGAGAACATCCATACAATTTCTATCTACTGAAATCATCCTCATCTTCATCTAGAACCACAAGAACACATTTAGTCGTCACTGTCACATTAGAATAAATGCTTGCGGACCTCCAGACCATGAACCAATTGAGTTGTCAATTCACATTGGCTTCTAAAACACTCCATCAAATCCATAGAACATGATATTGCATTTCTGGATCTTACCAGACCTATTTGTGTTACTCTATCACCTATGAACACCTGCCAGAACTAGTTTTACTCAAGTGCCCATAACTTCTTCAAATATTCATGCGGACCTCTCAAATCTTGACTAGATAATCCTTAGACACATATCTACAAACCCTTTAATGCACATTCCTTGATCTCCATCTTACTAGGATCTTCACTTCATAGAGCTTCACTATCTTCACTGTTCTTGTCTATTTCTGATAGGACTAATTTTCTCAATATCCTCAACACACAGTTCATCCAATCCTTGAAATCAATAAAACAAGAGTATGTTGACATCAATGACAACAACGGTTAGGCCCATGCTTGCAACACACCTACCGTCAGCTCTAAAGCCATCAGCTTGTGTCTAAATCTTGATGCATTCCTCTGAGGACACTGTCTAGCAATATGCCCCTGTTGGCCACAACAGAAGCATCTTGTGCCTCTACCAAAACCACCACCACCCTAGAAAGCATTAGACTGCTGGAAACTCCCCCTGCTTAGTGTAGACTATGTGCTCTAAGCACGTTGATCAACACGATCTTGTCTAGACCACTGCCAACTTCAATTCTTCTTATTCTGAAATCTGATACCCTGTTGAGGCTAAGAATTCTTTTGTTTGGCCTAAGAGTATTGCTACTGCTGTCCACCCTTTGAGGGTGGATGATGTCCTTATGTCTGAGTATGACCACCATGAGAACTAAATCTTGCAGAAGGTGCACTACCAATATGCACACCTATATACCTATCAGAAAAAATATGTACACCTATATGCCCTCCAAGTGCCATAGTCAAATTCTCCTCCACTAAATGTGCTTTCTCCACTTCTACCTCCATAGTTTTACGTTCAAAGACACAAACCCCTCCACTGATCTGGGCATTTAAGCCCCTAATAAAATGTTGCACTAACATAGTCTCATCATCTCCGATGCCTGCATACTACTTGAGCTCATAGAATCTACGCTCATACTACTCGACTGACATGGCCATCTATCTCAGCTCATGGAGCTCATCTACGTGATGCTTCCTCCAATGATCGGACAGGAAACAGACTCTGAATATCTCTTAAGAACAACTCCCAAGAAATAGTGCTAATAGCCAAGTGCATCTTCTGCTCCTCTAAATGTGAATAGGTTGAAGCAAGACCTCTGAGCTACAAAATAACACATCTAGCCTTAGTGTTGTTACCATACGGATGCATGGTGAAACACTAGCCCATATCAAGTAACCAAGTCTCTACCTCTAGACTACTACTAGCTCCACCAAAGGTGGGAGGGTGTGCCCTCAGAAGATCTCTCATATGACTGGCTATAGTGGCCTTCTGCTCAGTTATCAATTCTCTCCACCTAGGTGATCTCTCTTTCCCTAGGTTCTAGCTAATCTACTTCATGTCCCCCTCCTGGATGCTCTACCTCCTGTCGAGGGCCTAAACAGGAAAGGGCATCTTCAAGTAACTGACACAACTAGGCTTCCTTAGGCTGACCTTGACCTTCCATATTCTGACCCTCACCTTCATGGGCACCCTCATGAGGAGAACTAGGAGGAGGTGTACAGTCACTGCCTCTCCCACGACCCTTACCTCTACCACAACCTCCACCTCCACCTCTAGTCATCTACCTATAACACCAAACGATAATTCATTACACACAGAGAGGGAAACAATAGGGATGAAATTTAATCTACAGAGTTTATGCACTAGGTTACACAATGGGATCAATCATATCTAGAGTATACAGTGTTTAAACTTTTCTCTGATACCAAATGTGATGCCCCGTCATGCAACCCTAGAGAGTTAGGCACAAAAATTACAGAAATATTTTTTTTAAACAATTATTTGCAATAATTACTAGATAAAATAAAACCAATATCAACATCAACTAACATCTCTAGGTACATAACTACATTAAAAAAACATAGACTCTTAACAACATATTACTTTACACATGTTCATGTACCAATTCGATACATCGAGAGATGAATACATCTTTTATATATACAAGTACAAAGAGATCAAATACTGGATTTCATGATGACAAGTTATCTTGACTAATTACATTAGTTTACAATATACATAAAGGCTATGCAATTTGAAAGAAAAATATAATTCTAAGGATGCAAGTATCAATCTAGAACTGGAAAACACATCTGCTATGAACATGAACTAGGATACCAAAGAAAACTAATGGATTAAGCTCTTCCAATCAACCATGTGGAACCTTGAGGTCCACCCCCCGAGCTAGGAGATAATGATGAGGTTCCACTAAGTCAAAAGTCAAAAGGTATAGATAAGTAGATACAAACTTGACACAGACAACACAGATCAACCAAGGTGAAACAGTACTTCGAAGGAAACAACAAAAGATAACATAAAAGGAAGTAACTAAGCTGTAGTAGGGATAGTGTGTAATGCCCCACCATGAACACCTTAGAGAACAACACATCTATGCTATGCAAAGTAGGATAAATTTTTTTTTATATGAATAAGATAGCAAAGTAATGTTAACACATCTATACACATCATTTGAACTAACGACTTGCCCTCTAAGATTTCATGGTTGCATTACTTGCCAAATCAATTAACATAATTCAACATACATTATTAACTAACATTAGTAGATCATTCTAAATCTATAGCATTAAATGAATAAACATATACATCTCCATATCATAACATCAGATGAATAATTGACATGATCAGGATTACATGTGAATGTACAAATTCCTATACACATGAGTAATTCATTACATTGATTACATTATCACCTTTCTGAATACATACCTTATGAATCGACTATCACACCAGGCTAGACCATGAGTATGCATAATCATCTTCCTCAAACTGGTACAAGATCTGATATCTAATGCACAAGACACATCCTCCTCACCCACGAACATCGGCAAGGGAAAAACCAATGGAAATAAAAGCTCTTCCACCCGACCATGTGGAAACCTAAGGTCCACCCCTTGAGCTAGGAGATAACATAGGATCCCACATCCAATAGTCAATCAGAAAGACAATAGCCTAACATAAGCAGCAAGGTTACACATGATACCAATTACCAAACCGTCGACAATAAACATCACTGACATACTTAACTGCACTTCCAGAGGCACTTATGCAATCAAGGGAGGAAATACAAGTAGGGAGTGCTAGATTGCAATAGGGAGGAGTGTCATCACACCATATAGTTGTCCTAGTAGCCTCTCCCATTGAGAGCCACTCCCCCTACTTGCAACTAGAAAACCCTACACTGACCAAGGCACTAATCCACTTACACATTCATCATGACCACACATTCCATATACCAAGCAAGGCATTAACCACTCTACATGTTCACCGCAATTTTATGAGTTCATAACACAATTTCACTTTAGGATTACATTATATATCTCACATATGAACCACCACATACCCAACCATCTTCAGGGTTACAATATTGCAAGGGCCAAATACACAACTAGACCCTCCTTGGCCTTTGGAAACCAACCTCTTAATGACAAACTTGACATTGCTCTAAACATTTAAACCTTCATATAACTCCACTATGATTTTACTATATTTCTAAACCCAAATGACAAACGGAATCCACAAGTCCATGCCAATCGTACAAAATAACTTTAAATAATCATCATCTCCTCATAATTAATTTCCACTCTATTGATTTTATATGTATAAATAAAATCTCCTAATAGGGTAATTAACTTCTAATTTCCTTAAGTTGGCCAAAACGAGGTAAGTACAAGAATTCCCTACAATCATTCGAGATAATCTAATTTATTGCAATCTACTAAACGGTTTCTATCTAGTTAATTGAATTCTAATAAGGTGGTTACATTTAACTAATAATTCCTATAAAGATTTACTCCCTGACTCTAAACTGATCTATAAGTCAAATAAAAGTTACCTTTTTTTTTCATTATACACATATCTATTACTAATTAATACATTTATATTAAAAGAGACAACTAATTTCATTTATTACATTCGTAAGAACAACATAATATTTTCACCCCGAAAATTAATAATTTAAATATTCCTTAAATCTTTGCTTTAAGAATCTTAGCTTACTGTTTTCACCAATTTACCCATCTACTTCTAAAAGAGAAAACATAATGCACAATGAGAAACAAATCATATGTCTATTACACAACATAAAGTCTTGAAAATTCAGCCCTAAAAGCACACCAACATAAAAGAACTTGTAATAATATTTTTAAAAGAAAACCTAAACCTAATACAATGGTGTCTGGATAAGTGCTAGGGTTAAACTGTGGAGATGGAGGTTGTACTTACTAACATCTATGGTTGGTTGAAGAAGAGATGATAATTGCAGAAGAAGACATTGTTGCACATGGGTTGGAGAGAATGATTGACGGGTGTTCAGAATGAGAACGCACAGATAAGGCACACATCAATAAACATCAAGCCTCAATGATCCATGGTCTGGCGACTGGATTTGATCATAGGATACGCACTGACTGGTTTCATTTCAGAGAGATTGCAAAATAAGCACAAATGAAATAGTTGAATAGGCCGTAAAAATGTCCAAGCTAGTCACACTGTCGCCTTGCAACGATTTCAATATATGCGCAAAATTTGAGGTGTTGAAAGAGCTTCTCTACATACAAACAAACAAACTGAAACTAACGAGGAAATGTTACAGAATTTATTTTTGACTGTTGGAGAATACTAATCATGTGAATATTATTGAGCTCCATAGACGAATAGATGGAACAGCAACTGTACTTGCAACGTTCACTTCTACCATATGTGTATATCCCTGGATTGACATATACACAGATAGATATGCAATTGGACCTACTGCAGGTCCCACTGAGCACAAGAGGCATATTAGCTTACGCTCTGCTTCAGGCGTGGTACAATGATAATACACAATCTTATATGACTACAATAAATGCCACAGTGATAATAAATTCTATAACCCACAACCAATGAAGTGAAATGTCACTAAATATAATATGCAATTATATAAATTGCGGCCAATCTAATGAATGGCAAAAAAGGCAATCCGTATGATGATAATGAAATATCATTAAACAGAAATATAAATTATGCATCTATCATGAAATGCTGATAGAGATGTTAATCGCATGACTCTAATGTAATATCGTTCAGTCTTAGATGAAATGAACTACTATTAAATGGAAATGCCAATCTACGGTCGTGTGAGCTGCCATGCTAGTGGCCACATTTTCTACCAATCTGCTCCGCGTCTGCAACGATGCCGACTAGTTTTGGATATGGACAAAATATTCACTATCAGGAAAAATTGTTGTTTGAGATGGCGAGATTCGTCTAATAATACGTGTTAGATGTAATAAACCATTGAAGAACATTCATCTACTTTAAAACAAGGGAAAGAATTTAATTTCCATCCTTTTAACCCTAGGGAGGTGAATAATTGGTACACTTGGATACTTAAAAGCCCACAGCCACATGCTTCCAAAGCTTAGCTCAGCCTCAATACAAAACATTGAAAACGTACAAATTGATTATTCACCCACAACACACACAATATGCTCTAGCTCCTGCATCAAACAGAGTATGATAAAAGCTGGGTGTCTCTCTGGCCATGCTTTTGGTGTCAACTCCTCATGCCTCTCTCAGGTATTCTACTTCTTTTACATTCTTTCTTTTAAAAAAATTAATTCCACATCTGACTTAATCACCTGTTTCCCTAATTTTATATCCTGCCTGGTTGTTTGTTGTGTGGAAAGTAATGTTATTCTACTGTTATGGATCTACAACTGGGTTTGTGCAGCTGCAAACAGGTGCAATGCCCATTATTCCCCTTTTTGCAAACTTTACTCACCTGAGGAAAACCAAACTTTGTTTTCAATGGAAGAAAGATTCAAAAATAAACTGGTATTCTCTTGCAGCAGCTCAGACTGCTATTGCGTTCTCTGAAAACACCTTTGAAGAGCAAAATATGGGAAGTGATGTGCAGGACAACTGTGGCTCTGGTTACAGCAAAGATGAGAAAGAACTTGACCCAAAGGAGGCTCAAAGGAGAATGAGAATTAGTAAAGCCAACAAGGGAAAGATGCCTTGGAACAAGGGCAGGAAGCATAGTCCAAGTATTTCGAAACCAGACTGGTTCCCTCATTTTTTAATTTCTTTGGCCGGTAATGGTTTATTAGGGATTAGGGCAAGCTTTTTGTTCATTACACAAGTTTTGGGTCCACGAAGAATTTGGAGTACATACATATTGCAGCCGGTTAAGTTTTCTGCTAGTCATGGATATCTGATAAATATTTAGCTATATTCTGTAGAGCAGTTATGAAAGTGCCAAATGACTAGCCTTACAAAATCTCCAAAGCAAAATAAGGTACCCCAACAAATATGGGGATCGGCATTGACTAGTAAACTACCATAGACCTATATGAATCTGGAATCTGGATCTGATATCATACAGAATCCCCAGCATTAAAAGAATTGAATGTGTTTTAAGGAGGCAGTCCAATGAAGCAGGGCTTCCTTCATATTATCAGCACCTGCCTATAAGCCTTTTGCAGTAAATATTTTCCATGCAATATGGTTAGATTTAAATCAGGCAATAATGTCCATAAGTGGTCAAGAATTGTCAATGCGACTGTTAAAAAGTGCATGGCTGAAAAAGCATGCAATGAGAATTGATACTACATTTCCAAATAAAGGATGCAAAGCTCTTAAAGAAAAGCTGATTGAAAGAAACAAAAAACATGGAGTAGCATAGATACGGCACGTGATTTGCTTTACAAATTGCTTGAAAGAAAAATGGTCTCACAAACTACAAGGATTGCAGGATATGCCCATAATTGATTTCCCATTTAATCCCGCGGCGGTTGTTGTGTGGATCTTCTCTCAATTATCTATGAAGAAGTGTGTAGGTCTGGTGAGGTTCAAATATAAGGAGATTGATGAGAGATAGAGGAATTTTAAAAGATCTTTGGATGTAGTTGGATTAAGGCCATAAAATGGTATACACTAGCATCCAAAGACATAGTCGATCTATGCAATGTTTGCTAACTATGGATCAAAAGAGAATAACACCGCATTGGCTCAGAATAATAGAAGTTTTTAGCAATTTAAAAAAAACACATGGATACCCTTAGCATTATCGCTCCATTAGGTAAACATCATCAAAATTCTTGAAGTAGCTGGCCAATGACATTGAGTAACACATCTGATATTTTACAGATACAAAACTAAACATCTGAAAATCCTACAATTGACGCCTCAACAAAATAACTCCAATTATAATGCAATTACCACTACATGAAAACACAAACTTTATACATGCTTCTAGACTCCATAGTTGGAATGCCGGTCATTTATTCTTATGACCAACAACATTTGCAGCCTCAATAATGAAATAGAATTTTAATGCAATGTATTTGACATGGAAATGAATGGATAATTCATAGATTTCTCTTACTATCATGCAATGAATTATACAAAGGTTTAGTTGAATTGATTTGAAGAAAGTAACTAAAGAGAGCAATGGTATATACTGGCATCCTACCTCGGATCATTAGCAACAACATCGCAGAGCTCAATAATGAAACCCCAATCTAGCCTCTTGTTCTATTTTGATCTTCAGTGCCCTTAAGAATGGTTTACCAATTTTCTTTTATATTTGTAAGAGTGCAACCGCAAAACGGAAAACCAACTAACTCAACTAATTACAAAATATTAAATTTATTAAGCCCATAGTTATAAAATAATTACCAATTACTTCCATTCTAAATTAATGCATGCAAACGGGTAATTTATTTCCCCCACATTTACGTACACAAACAATTAATTGTTAACCCAAACATATTATTATTATTAATTTATCTCACATTATAAATTTACTTTATGACTAATGATAATTATTTATTTATATCTAACTATATATTTATTTAACAAAGGTATTAAACAATTTATTATAACTTATAAAATAGCCAACACATTTAATCAACAATCTAAATTAAATAAAACCAAATGCCCAATAGCTACCTGACCACTATCCAGGGTCAAAGGGAAAGACTTCGAGCAACCCTAACTGACATAAGACATACTGACCATACTGACAAAGTGCCAAACTACCTGCACATCCAAGGTGAATATGGAGGAGCGCTACATAGTGCCATCACATGGTCCTAACATGAGTTATCCAGGCTATCTTTCTCTAGAAACTGTCCCCCATCTATGGTTATCCTGGTAGCCTCTCTCTAGGCACTGGCCCCATAGGGTGACACATGTGGAACTGACACTTCCTCTCATGAAGACAAGGAGGTTGATCTTGCCAACCATGCCTTCTCATCCCATCCTTATCCTATGAGAACACTATAGGCATGGGTGAGGCATCATACTTATCTTTTTATGTGATTAACTACCTAACCCACCTAGGTTAATTATTATGTTATCACTTAATTACAACTTCCATGGGGTTATCTAGGTAGCCACTTTGGGAACTGGCCCCACCATGAAATCCACCCTCCTCTTGCATACCAAATCACTACAAAGTTAAGTTTAATTTCAAGGTCCAAAATAACAATCTTTCCCCGAACCACATCAAGACCTCATACCAAGTGAAAACATCTCAATTGAAATCATGTCACGATGCTACACTAGACTCCAAGCAACCTAGCCTCTGGAGCTATGTAATTTTTTTAACACAAATACCACTAGTCAGATATCCATGATATTGGAATCAACATTTAAATGACATGACACTGACAACTATGACATCCTACTAGAAACATCATGAACACCTTACACTAAGCAAAATATAACTACAAGACTCAGAACCAAATTAAATACAATGACCCAATTCCTTAATTATTTACACATCGATAAGAATTGACAATGGAACTATAGGGAAGACTATATACTATTCAAAGATCAAATTCAATTACGGACATCTTAACACTATACAAAATATCAAATATTGAATTCTACAAAACTTAAATTTCTTGAAAGGAAATTGATAGATTTACTAAGGTAATGTTATTCTATCCAAACTCAAGAATTATAATTTACTAACTATTATTTATTTAATAACTAATAATACCATTAAATCTATCATCTTTCTAAAAATTCCTTTAATTTTAAGAACTACAACTACTAATTTTTTTCTTACCAAATATAAGTGCACAATTTGAGTACAAAATATTAATTAAACACCTCTTTTTTTATCACTAAAATAAGTAAGAGTAAGAAAAATGCTTATATTCATACTCTATTTTATCACTAAAATGATGGTTAAATTCAACATTACTAATTTAAATTAACTGACTACAAGTTCTAAATAAATTTACTATTCGTTGAACAAAACCACATAATTTAGTCTAATTACAAAATGGTACTTATCTCTAGATCTATTGTGACATATGCATTACACTACACAAAATATGAATTTATTTCTATTCTGAGATATATATGTATATAAAAATATAGACAAACCATTTGAAGCTCCCAACACTAAAACATTCATATACTAAAACTAGAGATAGATTTATCATAGTAATTTTAGTAACACATTGACTTAGCTAGTGTTGCCTAATATCCAAAAGGGCAATCTCCTACTTAATCTACCACTAATCTCTAGTTTAGGAAAGCAACTGCCAAACTAAAGGTTTATCAACAACAAAAGGAGGTATTTACTTCAGCATTTTAAAAGGTTTTCAATGACCACAAGGGATGTACAGCCTGCTAAGAGAGATCATTGAATGAAAATTTCAAAGATAATGAGGAGAACCAGAGGTAACAACCTACCAAAAAGGACAGACTATAAGGAAGAAAAAGTAAATGGCAGATTCAAATGAAGAAAAGGAATTAGGTCCTTGGAGATTCATCAGCATTATAGATGTCTGGCAGAGGAAGAAGACCACAATAGGGAAATGAAGAGGTTTTCAATAAGACTAGTAGCGTACGACCTACATAGTACCATATGACGGCACCTAGTGAAGAAAAGTAAATTACTAATGTTTGCATTAGACAAAATGACTCAATAGAATAGTGTAACATCATTATATTATGGCAAAATTTAGAGAATGAAAGGTGGAGAAGGGCCATATGACAATGAAATAGATAGAGCTAAAATTTGATAAGATTTCATTTGGAATAATCAATCCAAAAGATTAGCTTTAAAAATTCATTTTGCTAGCAAGAAAGTTGATGAGCTAATAACAAGTGAGGCCGTACGATGGCACTGAGAGCAGGCAAGAAAAAAGAAAATAGATAAAGAAACTGGTAAATGGTTTTAAAAGATCAATCTCTTTTGATTCAAGAACTTTTTCATGATTGCAATTTTATTGGATATGTAGTTCAGTGGCTGGACTGAAAAGTATGATCGACTTAACTTAGATTTTGATTTGATTCCAAGGTTTCAGGTAGAAAAAAAAATGAGACCATGCCATTCCTTAGAGATTGCAATGATTTGAATATTGAGAAGAATGAGTCACTGAAAGGGGCTAAGGATTGATTTTCAAACTGAGGAAATGGTTAGGGAGCCAAATACATTCAAACACACACAGAGAACAAAAATGATCATGCTACAAGGAAATTTAAATTCTGGGATAAATAAGGTTGCAGAAATACAAAATGTCACACACAGAGAGGCAAAATAACATACCCAGATCACTATCTTCCAACTTTGAAATCCTCTCCTATAAAAATTTCCATCCTCTCCTATAAAAATTTCCATCCTCTCCTTTCCTCAATTCCTATGCTTCTATCAAAAAAAATTCCCCTTCCATAGCCTCTCTTCCCCCAAATAAATCCCCCAAAAGCAAAAATAGACAACGCTCATTAATTTCCCACTTCCCGTATCCATCATGGAGAATCCACTATCTCCCAAAATTTGAATGCCATTAAATTTCATCTTTTTAGGGAGATTTTCAAATCAACAAATTAATGCTAGCCATTCATGGCAAATCTCAATAATAAATTATTGACTAAAAATATCCTTCTAGCCAAACAAAATACAATTCCACAATAAATCTAATATTGATCACTTATGACTATTATTATTATTATTATTATTATTAATTATTAAAGTTATTAATTTAATCTTGATTAAAAACACTTATTCAATATTCTCCAAAACACATTATTTATTAATAATTAATTAAATACCATTATGTCCAAACTTATTATTAATATTATTATTATTATTATAATAAACACATTTGCAACAACTACACATAGACTATAACCACAGGTTCAAACAATAACAATAATTTACCAAATGGCGACCAAAACCCGAGAGTAAGAACCCCTGAGTGACATCATGACCCACAACCACAAACTAAGGACAAGGACTGACCTAGGGAAGCTCATGTTATCCATTGGAGTAAAGGCACACTCAGACCTGCTAAATCAGGTGGAGTCTGATGCCTAGTACCTGCAACCTGCATCCAAACAAGGTGATACAAGTCTACATATACATACATAACAAACACACAGAGTCAGGGAGTTGCAGCATAGTAGGGTACTCATAATGAGTAGTACTACACTGTCCCTACTCTAAAAGCATGACAATAAACATAAGCATCTCTAACTATCAATCAGGTATACATAAAACATGATAACACTACTGTGCATAATCAACTAACCATCAACTGATCATATCAAAAAACAACATAACTGTAATATCAATAATGTCATCATATGATCATAACAAATATCAAAAACCACATCAGTAACCCATAATCCAAAATGAGCACAATAAATATAAACAATAAGTCTATCATCTACATGTCTCAAAACTGTCTAAATGTAACTAAAATACTATCAACTATCAAAAGCCAAAATGAGGGGCATAATAATAATAATAATAATAATAATAATAATAATAAGAATAATTCTTTTCAAAGTTAGTTTTAGAAAATCAGAGTTAATGGGAGTCTAGATTACAGTATGAAGAGTCATGTTAAATAGTTTTAAAAAGATCAAGTTATGAATGAAGGATATTTTTTGGCTCTCTAGATTTCTTGAATAGGTAGGTTTGATGGAAATACAAAAATGATCTTGTGAATGCCAGTACTCTGATCATTCTTTTGAAAATGTAAGCATATACTATTCAAATCTTGGAATGAATCACTTCTGAGAATGTTTAAAGATTGTTTTTCAATTGTATTGTGAGATAAATCTTGGTTTTGAACAATTCATTTTCATTCCATTTTGCATGGCACTTAGTATTTATTTTGTTGGATTGTATTCAACCATTATATCTTGGGTGTTCTCTTTGATGGTATTGGTCTTTAACAGAGTAAAATTTTTGACAACCAATGCTTTTAGATGTTTTGTACATCTTTATGGCTATTACTAAAATCAGATAGAAAATAACCTCTTTTAGAGTATCCTTGAAACCCTTGCAATTTTGATAGCACCTTTCTTTGAGGCATTTTATCAAACAGTTCTTGTGTCTAGTGTAAACAATTACTTTTTACCTACATAAGTTTGGGGGTTTTGCATCGACATATGAGGACATTTGTCTATCCTTTATGCTTTCGTTCATGTCCTTACCCTATTCCAAAGATCCACTCTTGGTACAGGTAGAGGAGAGGCTTGCAAAGATTCTAGAATCTGGCTTTATGACTGCCACTTGTATTTGTTTCAAAATTTTCTAAAACTTTTTTTTTTAAACAAATCCTTCTTTTGCATATCCTGTGATCATTGGAGTTTCATAGATGACTTCTCTTTGATCCAATATGTCATATAGATCTCACCTCTGGTCTATGCTTCCATAGTTTGATTGCAATTGATTGAATGTTTCTAAAGCATGTTCTTCAAATCCATTTCATGCAACCTGATATTCAATGCATTTTGTGTGTTGACATCTCTTGAGGTGGAATTTCAAATAGTTCATGTCCTATAGCATTTTGCATACATTTTTTTTACTATTGCAGTTCCTTATTTGTCTTATCAGAACCTTATTCATAATAAAAATGTTTTATTCATATAATCATTTGATATAGTGTGAATTATGTTATAGTGTGAACTCTTTCATTAGTATGTTTGTTTTTTTACAAGGCATTAAGATAATGTTTTAATAGACTCTTAGTATACAATAATGGAATGAAATATTGTTTACAAAGTTATGTTGCAATAATGATAAAAATATTGTGTTACTAATCTTTATAATTAGTAATGCTTGGTGAGTTATGGGGTGCTGGCATTTAATACTAAAACATCAATCAGATTTAATGTGTTAAAATCCATAGATATCTTGAATTATATATGTATCTTAAGATGCGAAAAGATTTTTGTAGTATCGAATACCGAGTTTTATTATTAATATTACGAATATATAGTATTTAGAGTTTGACTTTTGTGTCTACTTGAATTGATCTCCAAATAATAGAGATGTTCATATTCTGATTATTGATCATGACTTGAGTCATCTGTGAGAGAAGCCAACCCTCTCTAAATGAATATAGTCAATTCGTTGAGCTATACTTTGAGTTCTAGTTCATTTGATAGAAAAGAAAGAAAATACTCTTAATCTTTATTCATATGCAATCTATAAGCACCAAGATAATGCACCCACTCTATCACTGTAGGATATGTATGAATATAGGTTTATCAATTTCCCTGTATGATTTAAAGTCTCTTATATAATACTTTCTACTGTTGTAATACCTTTCTATTTAACTCTCCAAATTTATTTCCATATAGTTAGATGATATTCTAAAGATTATAAAAAGAATCTTTCTTATTTTTAAAAAAAATTTAAAATCGATTCTAATTTCCTCTTATTCTCTTAAAACCATGAATTTAAAAAAAATTATTAGAATATGAGATTATTTTTTTATAAATATGAATTTATCTTGTTTTTTTTTCAACTATAGATTTGTCTTGACTATATAAAAAGAAATTATCTTGTTTATATATATATATATACATATATTATCTTGCATAAATAAATAATATGCTTTTCTTCTTATATATTTGTATATAGAAAATATTAAGTAGAAAGAATTAGATGTTATTTTACTAAATGGAAATTAGTTTTGGAAAAGTTATAACTGTCCTTTGATTTTGTTATGTATGTCCACATTTATTATTTTGGATATGAGATATTTTATATTTGTAGTTATCTTAATGAATGTATTTATTTAAGAATTAGATATAAGTAAATTGAAGGATCTATTGATTAGCATGATAGGAAGTGTTGACATTATTTATTGTTAATTTTCTAAGTGGACATTACATAGGTATCAGAGCACTAGGTTACAACACTTGGGAGCTTTGGGGAAAAGTTGAACTTTTTTCACTAGTGTGAAACATGGATGATTTACATTTTAATATGATTATATCTTAAAAAACTGATTAGGATGACTTTGATTATAAGATATTTCAAAAGCACTAATGTTTTATTGAGATCTATTGTAGGAAGAGTGGCCCAATTATTTATTTTTATGAGAAGAAACGCAAAGAGTTTTAATAGAAGGGAAATGTGAATTATTTTATAAAAGACTTTAGAGTTGTCATTTTCTCTACTGAATCTTTCTAGAGTTAAGCTTGCTATGAATTTACATAATTTTTTTAAAGTGGAAGGTTGAAATGTGAATGAGTTAATTTAGGAAGGAATAGTCAAGGTATGTTATGAAAGAATATATTTGTTATGATATGATAATTAATAAAAGATTTGTTGTATAAATGGATAATAATTTGATTAAGGAAATGAATTGTGTTAGTCTCTTTGATTACGTGAATATATTTTAGTGAATGATGATGATGGTAATATTGATGTGAGAGAGATAGGGAATTGATATAATGAGTTATTAGAGATTTTTATGATATTTTATGGGAGTATAAGCATGGGAGTTACATAAATCTTCAACCTCATGTGAGAATCTCTCTCTTTTACTTTTCTTACTGGAAGGTTTATGAAATAAAATATTTGTTTAATGGTTGTATATTATTTATTGTTACTGAGAAAGAAAGTATTTTATCAATACACTTTAGAAGGAAAAGCATATGCTGTAGAAAATAAGTTTGAATAGATTTGTACTATAGACATTGCTAATGCTTTTGAAACAAATCTTGTTTACAAAATAGTTTATGAAGGAAATTGTTTAAGTTGTAAAGATTTAGAATAGAGATATTGGACATGCTGGAGAAAGAAGGAAAGTGATAGAAATAATTGAGAAAATAGATTCTTGGAAGAGGAAGGAGAGCTAAAAAAAACAGGCTAAAAGAAGTTGTAAAGAACGAGAATTCAAATTTGATGAAAAGAGGTCAGAAAATTTGTGGTTTATGTTGATAATGGAATTCAATGATTTATTATGATACTCAAATTATTTGCTCTGTGTCAGCCATTATTTGCTTTGTGTGATCCTTGATCTGTGTAAGCCATTATTTGCTCTATGTGAGTCATTATTTTCTCTATGTGAGCAATTATTTACTCTATGTGAGCCATTATTTGCTCTATGTGACCCATTATTTTCTTTGTGTGAGCCTTAATGTGTGTGAGCCATTATTTGCTTTGTGTGAGCCATGCTCTATGTGATCCATTTATATTGCTCTATGTGAGCTATTTGGAGATGTTGTGCTCTATTGAATGGTGATAATGGAGCTACAAATGTGATAAGGGAGCTACATTGTGAAAAAAGGAGTTTTCTAAACTTTTAGTACTCATAACTGTTGAATGTTATAACTGCATCAATTTCATGGTCTATTTCTTTGTGGTAAATGTTGGAGCTCGATGTGCTTTGAGACCACCATATTCCCCTCCTCCCCTTAAGTGGCTCATTTGAAGTCGTGTAGTAATTGAGATGTTTATTTTTGTGAGAAGATTTGAAAATTTTCTTTTGTTTTCTTATTTATTTTAGAGAGCCAGTAGCTTGAAGATTTCTTAAGATATTTGGTTTTTTATTGTCCTTTTGCCTCAAGGACTATTCTATCAATTATTCTGGTTTTGATTTGAACTATTATTTTTCTGTTAATTAATTTTTTTTATATGAAGTTTTATTTATTGATTTTTGAATTTTATTTGAAATCTTTACTCATTGGAACTTCTAAATTTTGAGGCATTATTGTTGCTGGCTTGAGTGAAGTAATGTGAATTGTGTAGATTGTCTTTGCATGTTATATAGGGGAGAGACGCCTTGGGGAATGTATATTGTGAAATTGTGTAAAGTCTAATTTATGACGTTATGGCTATATTTGGCACTAATCATTCAATCTTATTAAAAGTATATATGATGAATGAAATGAATACTTGTGATGTTTAAATTGTAAGAGAATATATATTGCAATGAATTTGATTATCTGTAATTTATACTTCTATTATAAGTAATGAAGAAATTCTTGTATAAGCATTGTTATGTTGGTTGGTTTCTCTGTGTGAGCTATTGTTAAGGTTATTGGAAACAATTGTGGTATGGGATAACTAAATTTTTTTTGGAATAAATGTATGGCTATGTGTTGCTACAGGAAGAAGGTAAGAAAATCAATCATATTTTTATTTTATATGACTTCATGATTGAGATGAATGTATACAAGTAAATTTTGGAAAAAAATTTGTTCTGGCATTATTATTTGATTTGGCAAGATAGATGAATTCTTATATATTTGGTATTGGTGTTGTGATAGAAAGAATTAGAGGAAATATTCATTTTATTATCAAAGAAATAGAGATAAATTTTATGGTTTAGATTCTTGTGATGAAATTAGTTTATTTGTTCAATATATTGAACATCAAGAAAACATTTATCTTTATTTGCTCGGAGGGTGGATTCGATTAAGTCGATCCTATAGTTGGGTGTTGAGAAAATAAAAAATTATTACTTAGTTTGTGGTTGTAGATCATGAGAACAAATCAAGTATACTATTTTTTATGATCAAGTGAACTAAGTTGGGATGATAGACTATATCTATTCTTGTAATATAAAGATTAGTATGTATGAGCAAATCTAGTTTGTTACTAATTTTGTGGTTGCAGATCATGTGAGATAACTTTAGCTAGATGTGTTGAAGTTAGGAAATAACCATTTCTCCTGATGACTTCTAGGATGAAGTCCATTACTGGGAGGAAGAATGTAAGGCATATCTGAAAATCTATTTATTAATTATGATCTCTTATTAAAATAATAATAATAATAATAATAAATAAATAAATAATTAGTTATATTGTTTAGAAATTATTCTTTAGATAATTTAATGCATTCATTGCCACTTGCAAGAAATGGCAGCTACAAAGTTTAGTGAAGGGTTATTTGGTGAGTAATATTTCCTTTTAGAGTTAGTTTTAGAAAATTAGAGTTAATGGGAGTCCAGATTGGCATATAAAGACTCATGTTAAATAGTCTTAAAAAGATCAAGTTATGAATGAAGGATATCTTTTGGCTCTCTAGATTTCTTGTGTAGTGCTCCTCCATTCTCACCTTGGATGTATAGGTGAACTGATCAAGGCGCATGAAGATGAAGGTAAAATAACAGGAATAATTAAGGTAAGGTAAACAATTGATGTTGTACAATATTGATAGATGTTTCATCCATGTGTGGTTTCATATGATAGTTAATGTGTTTTATTGATAATCTCCATTGCGACACTGATAATGCAAGCTTTGACATTGTTTTACATTCCAATGATTAAGATGTCGATATTAGTACAATTGTTATATGTTAGAATGGATCTCATGGACTGATTTTGTTAGATTTATTTGTTATGATGGTACTGCTGAGACTTATTCAATTTCATGCACCTATATGTTCAGTGTATGGTTCTGTTCAGATAATGAGGTAGATTCAATTTGGTCATTATCACGTGTTATCTAATCTAGATTGATATGATGTGGAGAGGATGATGTCGCATCACTTGCTTGCGAGTGCCTTGCGATGTTGTGATTCATTTTTCACCTAGCGTCAGCTTTTGTGCATCTATACATGCTTGACTATGTCATTTGTTGTAGGATGCAGGTATTTGGCATTGACTCCACTTGAATTAATAGGTTTGAGCATGCCCTGAACCCAATGGATAAGTTGTTTCAGAGATAACTTGATGCAGGAGCATCCAGAGGCGTAAGGGCAATCTTGCATCAACCAAAAAGAAGTTAATTCAAAACCATTGT
Organism: Cunninghamia lanceolata; assembly: GCA_027924645.1. NCBI lineage: Eukaryota > Viridiplantae > Streptophyta > Pinopsida > Cupressales > Cupressaceae > Cunninghamia > Cunninghamia lanceolata. Next base: position 2,457,655 of record BSBN01000413.1, read on the forward strand.
AGTTGTTCTCATTTCTTCCCAAAATTAGTGTTTTTGGTTCCATAATATCTAGAATAATAATGTAGGACTTTCAATTTTTCCAAAACTGCTAAAAATAGTGACCTGCCTATTTAGGAAAGTGTACCTACTATTTTTAGAAAGTTTGCATTTGGGCATGTAATGAAGCAAAAACTTCTAGAAAGATACATAACAAAAATATAAGACCTTTGGCAAAGGAATCGGGCAAAGATCATTTGTGAGCTGAAAGATATTAAAGTTTTTGTTTTCTGAAAAGCCCCTAAAAATTTACGGAATGAGATATGAGGCACTAAAACTTTTCATAACATATTGAAAAGTTGATGGAAATCCATTTATGAATTTCTAGTATGATATTTCACATTGCAAGCTTTCCGGTGCTTAAAACGGTTCGTTAATCTGACACCCGGATCAAAAGTTATGCTTCCCAGAAGTTGACCTACTTTTGGAGGGAGTTGCAAATTTTGAAATTTAGCTGGAGGCCACCAAAAAGTGCTATTTATGACTATTTTGGGAACCCTGGGCAAGGTAGAGTTAAGGGGGGCTAGTGTAGAGTCCAAAATAGGGGGAAAAATAGAAACCCTAGCTGATTTGGGGTTACAGAAGGCTAAATATTCTAGAGTCTTGAGGTTGGGAAAGCTGTAATGTGTTGCAGCCAGTAGGGGATTCATCCTCTGATTGTAATTAAGCTTCTGTAATGTAATGAGTTACCCAGTTCAATAAAAGAAAGCTCTATTTGTTGTGTTTAATATTAGTTATTGTGTATTTTGTGATTTACCCCCTTCATCAAGTGGTATTAGAGCAAGGGTTCCTGAGTGTGTAGACAGATCACCGATCGTGAGGCAGTTTGCACCAGGACCTAAGGTTGTGGGTTTGCTGCAGAGACCAAGATGCCTCCACGGAGAAATCATGTTGGGAGGAATGCTTTGATGGAAAAGGGTTTTAGAGCCCTACAAAGGCAAATCGATGCATTGCAAGAGGAGCTGCGAAGAGGGTTTGATCTGAGAACAAGAGAAGAAAGTGAAGATGAAGAAGAAGAGGAGCTATTTGAGGAAGAACAAGAAGTTGCAGGAGATCCTGCAGAGGTTAGGTTGTTGAGGGCCATTTCAAAGATTGGAAAGAGGCTCAAAATCAAAGTTTCTACATATTCTGGAGATTTGAATCCGGAACAGCTCATTGATTGGATCAATGACATGGAGGAGTATTTCGAATATGAAGATGTGGAGGACCCATATCAGGTCAAGTTTGCAAAAACAAAGTTGAAGGGCCATGCTAGTATTTGGTGGAAGGAGGTCCAATTAGAGAGGAATAGAAGAGGAAAAGGAAAGATCATTAGATGGGATCGGATGGTGGAGAAACTGAAGAAGCAGTTCATTCCTGTGGACTATGAGATGGAGTTGTTGAAGAAGCTGCAAGGACTAAAGAAAGGTAACAAGTCTGTTAAGGAGTATACAGAAGAGTTTTATAAGATTACTATCAGGACAGGCCATGCAGAGCGCAACAAGGAAAAGGTAGCCTGTTACACTAATGGGTTGAGGCCGAGTATTCAGGAGGAGCTGAGCCTAGTCAAAATGACCACCATAGAATATGCATACCAGTTTTCCTTGAAGGTGGAAGAGAAGCTGAATAAAAGATTTGACAGCAAGCAAAGGGGAAGAGGTCAAGGTGGAAGGACTAGTGGAAGACCCTATGGGGGCCGAAATGAAGATGCAAAGAAAAGTGAAGAAGCTGGCACCAGTCAAAATCAGAGAGGAGATAACACCTACTGTCCTTGTGACTAGAACAATGGTGAGCAAAGAAGAAGAGGAATAGGTAGACCTGGGCAAGGACCTGGAAGAGGAGGTTTCAAAGGAACCTGTTTCCAATGTGGAGAAGAACGGCATCGAGCATATGAGTGTCCACAACATCAAGGAAGGATGAATAGGAGACCTGAAGGTAATGCATGAGTTGCACATGTAGATGAAGATGCACAGTCTAAGCATTCTGAAGATGCTGAAAGGGGAGAAAACCTAGTTTTCAGAAGAACTTTGTTGAATGAGGAGAAAGAACCAAATCAGAGGAAGAGTTTATTCCACACAAGGTGCCAATGTGAAGGTAAGTGTTGTGATATTATTATTGATAGTGGAAGCACTGATAATCTGGTTTCAAAAGAGATGGTTGACAAGTTGAAGTTGGCAAGAAGAAAGCATCTGCATCCATATCGGATTGCATGGTTGCAAAAAGACCATAGAGCTTTTGTCAATGAGCAGTGTTTAGTGAAGTTCAAGATTGGGGACTACCATGATGAGGTACTGTGTGATATCATACCGATGGATGCATGTCATATGTTGTTGGGAAGGCCGTGGCAGTATAATAGGAGCGTTGTCCATGATGGCCATGCAAACACATATTCCCTAACAAAAGATGGAGTTCGTCATAAATTGAAGCCCTTAAAGGAGGTGGAAGAAAATGTATGTAGTACTGCCAGAATTTGCTTGGTAGATGGTAGGAAATTTTTGGAGGGTATGAAGCATGAGCGTCATTGCTTTGCATTAATTCCTAAGATTAGTGAAGAGAACTGTGAAGATGTACTAGTAGAAGTTTCAAATATGTTGGAAGAGTTCCAGGACATTATCTCTGATAATGTACCAGAAGGTTTACCACCAGTAAGGAAGATAAGTCATCAAATGGATTTGATACCAGGAGCCAGTTTGCCAAAAAAGGCAGCCCATAGAATGACCCCTGCAAAGAATGAAGAGCTGAACAGACAAGTTCAGGAGTTGTTCAGGAAGGGACTGATAAGGGAGAGCCTAAGTCCATGTGTGGTACTTGCAGTACTAGCACCAAAGAAGGATGGAGAATGGAGCATGTGTACAGACTCTCGAGCCATCAATAAGATAATGATCAAGTATAGATTTCCATTGCCAAGAATGGATGACGTCATGGATTGTTTGAGTGGAGACAAGTACTTCACAAAAATTGACCTAAAGAGTGGATATCACCAGATCCGTATCAGAGAAGGAGATGAATGGAAGATAGCCTCCAAGACAAAGGAAGGTTTGTATGAATGGTTAGTCATGCCATTTGGGCTAACCAATGCACCGAGCACATTCATGCGGCTCATGAATGAGGTACTGAAGGGATTTTTGGGAAGTTTTGTTATTGTTTATTTGGATGATATTTTGATTTTCAATAAGACTTGGGATGAGCATCTGATGCATATCAGAAGAGTTCTAGAGAAGCTAAAGGAGGAGAAGTTGTTGATTAATCTGAAGAAATGTAGTTTTGCAAAGAAGGCACTGATGTACCTGGGATTTGTTGTCTCATAAGAAGGTCTTAAGATGGACACAGAAAAAGCAAGGGCTATCATTGAATGGCCTACGCCAAGGAGTGTCACAGAGGTAAGATCTTTTCATGGTTTGGCAAGTTTTTATAGAAAGTTTATCAGGAGTTTCAATAGTATTTGTGCAACCCTAACTGAGATAATGAGAGGGGATAGAAAAGAGTTTAGATGGACTAAAGGAGAAGACAAGAGCTTTAATACATTGAAACAAAAAGTGGTAGAACAACTTGTTTTAGCACTTCTAGATTTTAATAAGGTATTTTAGGTAGACTGTGATGCTAGTGGTAGTGGTATAGGAGTTGTTTTGAGCCAAGAAGGTAAGCCCATTGCCTATTTTAGTGAGAAGCTTAATGATGCCAAGAAAATGTATTTTGTTTATGATCAGGAGTTTTATGCAATAGTTCAGGCTTTGAAGAAATGGAGACATTATTTGTTGCCAAAGGAGTTTGTTTTATATACTGATCATCAGGCTTTGCAGTATCTTAATACTCAAGGAAAGTTAAATCAAAGGCACTTAAAATGGGTTGAGTTTGTGCAGAGCTATACTTTTGTTTTGAAGCACAGGAGTGGGAAGTCCAACAGAGTTGCAGATGCCTTGAGCAAAAGGCAAAATTTGTTGACAGAAATGAAGATAGAGGTTGTTGGGTTCGATGAGATCAAAAGTTTGTATCCTGAAGATCCAGATTTTGCAGAGGCTTGAAAAGCTTGTTTGGAACCTATTACTTTGGACAAGACAAAATGGTTGGATTTTATTATCCAAGATGGCATGTTGTTTAGAGGAAGTCAGTTGTGCATTCCAAGGAGTTCCATTAGAGAGAACCTGATTAAGGAGAAGCATAGTGGGGGATTGGCTAGACACTTTGATCGAGATAAGACCATTGCTATTATTGGTGAAAATTATTATTGGCCACAATTGCAATAGGATGTGAGGAAATTTATGAAGAGTTGTAGAGTGTGTCAGATGGCAAAAGGAACAAGTCAGAATTCAGGGTTGTATCAACCATTACCTATACTGGAGAAGCCATGGGATGATATTAGCATGGATTTTGTTCTTGGTTTACCAAGGACACAGAGAGGACATGATTCTATTTTTGTGGTGGTGGACCGATTCTAAAAAATGACACATTTTATTCCTTGTAAGAAGACTAATGGTGTTGTTCATATTACAGAGTTATTTTTCAGGGAAGTGGTGAGACTTCATGGTCTGCCAAAAAGCATAGTTTTAGACCAAGATACCAAGTTTGTTTGTTATTTCTAGAGGACATTGTGGAAGAAGTTGAAGATAGACTTGAAGTTCAGTTCTACACACCATCCACAGACTGATGGACAAACTGAAGTGGTGAATAGGAGTTTGGGTAACCTACTACGATGCTTGGTAGGAGATAAGCCCAAGGGATGGGATTTGATTTTACCACAGGCAGAATTTGCTTACAACAATTCTGTCAATAGTAGTACTGGTAAATCACCATTCTAGATTGTATATGGCAATAGCCCAAGAAATACTTCTGAGTTAAGGAAGCTAGACAACAGAGAAAAGGCAAGTGCCGAAGCTGAAGACTTTGCAGAACATCTAAAGAATTTGCATGAAGAGGTGAGAAAGCACATTAATAAAATGAATATTCAGTATAAGGCTAAGGTAGATCAGAAGAGGAGATATAAGGAATTCCAGGTAGGAGATGAAGTCATGGTTCACCTAAGAAAAGAAAGGTTCACAATTAGAACATACAATAAGCTGAAAATGAAGAAATTTGGACCATGCAGAATTACGAAGAAGCGTGATTCAGGAAATGCATATGAGGTAGAGCTGCCAAGTGGGATCAATATTTCTCCTGTTTTCAACATTGTTGATTTATCGGAATATCATGAAGGTGGAACAGAGGATGGACCAATAGAGGTGCAGTGGAGTATTCTGGCATCTACTTCAATAGAGGAGATAGAAGAGATCTGGGATAGCCGTGTGGGAAGGAGCACTCGAAATAGGCAATATGAAGAATATATAGTGAAATGGAAAGGAAGGCCTGTTGAAGATTCTTCTTGGTTGTCTAAGGTAGAGGTTGACCATTTGGGTTTTCCTCACACAAACACATGAGACGTGACAGGGTCACTTCTCAAATTACCCTGGGTGTCTGATGCAGGAGCATCTAGAGGCATAAGGGCAACCTTGCATCACCCAAAAAGAAGTTAATTCAAAACCATTGTAGTTGTTCTCATTTCTTCCCATAATTAGTGTTTTTGGTTCCATAATATCTAGAATATAAATGTAGGATTTTTAGTTTTTTTCCAAAACTGCTAAAAATAGCTTGCCTATTTAGGAAAGTGTACCTGCTATTTTTAGAAAGTTTGCATTTGGGCATGTAATAAAGAAAAAACTTCTAGAAAGTTACATAATGGAAATATAAGACCTTTGTTGAAGGAATTAGGCAAAGATCATTTGTGAGTTGAAAGATATTAAAGTTTTTATTTTCTGAAAAGCCCCTAAAAATTTACGGAATGAGATATGAGGCACTAAAACTTCTCATAACATCTCAAAAAGTTGATGGAAATCTGTTTACAAATTTTTTTCATGATAGTTCACATCACAAGCTTTCTGGTGCTTAAAACGGTTCATCAATCAGACACCCAGATCAAACGTTATGCATCCCAGAAGTTGACCTACTTTTGGAGGGAGTTGTAAATTTCAAAATTTAGCTGGAGGGCACCAAAAAGTGCTATTTATGACTATTTTGCGAACCCTAGGCAAGGTAGAGTTAAGGGAGGCTAGTGTAGAGTCCAGAATAGGGGGAAAATAGAAACCCTAGCTGATTTGGGGTTACAGAAGGCTGAAGATTCTAGAGTCTTGAGGTTGGGAAAGCTGTAATGTGTTGCAGCCAGTAGGGGATTCATCCTTTGATTGTAATTGAGCTTCTATAATGTAATGAGTTGCCCAGTTCAATAAAAGAAAGTTCTATTTATTGTGTTTAATATTTGTTATTGTGTGTTTTTTTATTTACCCCCTTCATCATAACTTAAGGTCCCACATCCCTAGTCATCATCCTCGATCAGGATGCATGACATGTCTAGTTCAACCTGTCAGTTTTGTTAGTATGTCAGGTCTTGCAATTGAGTTATATTTGATGGAGCTTGTTGGTTAAGTATGTTTTGGCCTGGCTTGTGAACATGTTTGAATTGGCCTTTAACGGCTGTCCTACTCAGTGGGTTATGTTGTATGCCTAGATTTCGTTAGATAGTCATACTAATATTTGATCCACTATAATATTTAATAGGGTTTTATAATATTATCATTATTATTATTATTATTATTATTATTTAATAAGATTAAATTGGTAATTGATAATTACCTAGTTCAAAATAATTATAATATATATATATAATAAAATATTATAATATTTAGTTCTAAATTGCATTATGAGGTGTAAAGGATAAATTTATTAAATAGTTGTTATTAGATGGCATAGAATTATGTGCTTACCTCATATAACGATGGGGGAAGAACATTTCGTTATGGGGGAGGCATGGTAGTTGGGGCGGTTGCTGGCATATTGGAGAGGTTGATATCAGGAATTCAAAGGAAGAGGGGACAACGGATAGAAAACTGGTAGTAAGGGAAACATGAGGGAAGGTGGGAAAATAGGTCTGATTACCCCAAGCCCATGCCCATGCCTGGCATGTACACTAGCCAACAAATCAACACTAGTAGCAAGTCTTCCTCCTCTAGTGTGGGGGACACAAAGGAGGGGGCAGTCAAGTGAGCATGCAGATGTATCCTGGAGGATAGTAGATTTGGAAGTTGGATCATTATCAAGGAAAGGATGGATAAATTTGTGGCTTCTCATTCACAGGTAAGTCTTAGTTGACTATTAAGTTTTGGATTCTTATATATGATGGAAATATATTCTTCATCACATGCACAATGAAAGTAAGGGCAAAGAATTGTGTGACACTCCTAGCATCATGTTTGGGACCAAATAGGTAAATATGTTATTCAGCTAAACATTTGATAATTTGTTTTTAAGTTTGAATCTTTTAGTTTCATTGTTGAAGATTAGAGACCACGACCAGCCTACATGTTTTTTTTTAGATACCTTGATAAAAGTTTGTGAGACTGCAACACTGTTTGTAATGATTCTGTGTTCTTGTTAATGATGGTATCTAAGACCATGCAATTTGTTCACATTGAGTCAGCACCCATAATGTTTATGTGCATATTTCGTCATCATAATAGTCGACGAGGACACATCCCATTGAAGCACTTGATCCAATAATTTCCTACTCTTGTCGACGCCTTTGTGTATATGTCTACCAAATCAGTTACAATTATAACTTCTTCAACCAATTCATTTTGTACATATCCGGTGATCATTGTTCAATGACATGATGACATCTCTCTAAGGATTTCTATCAAATAGCTCTTGTGCCATGTCTTTTCTTCCACCAAATACATATCCATTTCATGTATATCTGACAAGTATTGCAATCCCATGCATTGGTAGACTGCCAATCAATTTATGGCATGTATCTACATTTTCCTACATGTCTACAAAAGAATTTATGCATGCGATCAGTGTGATCATTTAATTGTAAACTTGCAATCATTACATTCCAGGAGCAGTTATAATTTAATATAATAATATTGCTTTCTTTGGCATCTAGTATCCATTAAAGTGTGGTAATCTTTATATTTGAAATATTGTTGTTTTCTTTTAATGATTAGTTTGTTCGCTTAATTATTGCAAATATATCTTCTTAGTTCTAATCGATCATCTCAATTTTGTTTGGGACCTCATTACTTTCTTATTGTCAAAAGTTCATGTGCCTTGTCCATTAGAGTATTCCTTACTTCTGCCTTCTATCTAGAAGGAAATGTTTTTTTTTATGTTGCATTAAGGTCTCAAACAAATATGGACTTTGGATCATATACAACTGCCCACTTCTGCATAGATTCTTCAGGATCCAATTCTAATAGTAGTTTGCATTAACATCTTATTAGCCCTTCATTTAGTCAATTTATATTTTGGGTGTCTTTGTTCTTTGGTTGTTCCAATCGTCACATTATTCTTGATCGACCATAATCCAAATTTAGATAATACATTTAATACGGTGTGTATACTCCTTAAGTTTGTCAAACTCCATACCTGTTTCTCCAACTTGCTGCACTAGGATGAAAATTCGTAAGCACTCTATTCTTAGGGTCTCAATGAGCAGCATTGCCTGTATCTTGGATTATATAGTCTACACACTTGTTTTGTTACAAAGTTTAGGGTGCCCTATGGAGAGCCAGAATGGCCTAGAAGGTCAATCTTGCACACATAATGATCAACTGTTAAGTATACTGCAGTAAGGGTTCAAATGAGATTGGAGTATGTCTAGTTCCCATCCACTAAACCTACATGGCACGTGCTCTAGCTGAATGTGGCAATAGTTGCTGAGTTTTATCTGTTAATTGATTGAAAGTTTTGTTTAAAGTCTTTCAAACATATCTATTTTATGCTGACTCTATAGCCCAGGATATATAAATTGCATTTTCTTCCCTACAAGGTATATAAAATGCAATTCCATCACTGCCAATTTTCTAGAAAATAGTATGCAGCTCTAAGTGATTCAAACCATTAAAGGAGCTAGATAAATATGAAGTTCATCTTATAAAAAGTAAACAGTATCTATTATGTTTTGATATGTTTAATAGATAATTCACATGATACCCAACTGCATCAAAAATATCAGTTTGGTCAATGGGATAAATTAAGAAACAAATGATACAGTTACATGATTCACAACTCAAAGTAGCAAAATGTAGCATTCTTGTAAGGTTTCAATTTAAAAATAAGATTAAGATGGTCAAATAGAGAAACGCATTCTAATAGCAGACTCCACTATAAAATTAGGGCTCAAATCCAAAACAAATGGTACAATTAGTTTAAATGACTGTGTATTGAGACATTTGCCTTCTAAGTGAGTAGAAAATTAGATTTGTATTTTCTTTACTCGATTCTCCATTGCGAAACATCATAAATATAAGCAGCCACTCAGATCAATTGCAACAACTCTTGGATGACAGAATAACAATTCTTAGTTTATCATCTTATAGATTGTGTATGGTGTCGGTAAGCAAGAAAGATGGTACTCGGAGGAACTGTACTGGTCATAGGTCTGTCAAGAAGAATACAATCAATAGTAATTTTACCCCTATCTTCAACAAAAGAGATAAATAAATGCTCTATTGTTGACCAGATCTTACCTTGAGAATAGGAATAATCTATACACAAGTGTATGAACATGTATATAAATATATTTATGTCATATGAATATTTGGATATGTATCAATTGTTAATTATAAATTAAATATGAATCCATGCATAGTTAAGATACACAATTTGGTTAGATGAGTTGTGAGAGTATATATATATATATATATTACTGAATTATGAAATAAAAGAAATGTAGTTGTAGATTAATACAAAAGTTTATTAAACTATTTGATATGATTATTCTGTAATTTGGCATTGATTTTACTATAATATTTTGTTAGTAGAAATTTAATGAATAGGTTTGGATATATATAAAATGTTGTAATTAGTATTTGATCTATAAGTATTTGTAATTGATCTTACCTAAGCATTAGCTTGAAGGTTATATTTATATGTAATTGATGATTGATTTAAAATAAAAGAAAGAATTAATATTTATTAAACTAGACCTAGGTTTAATGAATCCTTGGTGGAGATATAACTTAAATCTAGTTGCTAATATGATTAAATGTAATTGGTTATGACAAAAATAATTAGTGTAGATGAAATTTAGTCTAGTTGATTTGGTTTTGTAAAGATCTTTTATAATGATTTTGTTAAGTCAAAATTGGATTTAAAGCTTGGAATGAGGTTAAACAACAATGTACTTGAAAATTTAGCCTTATAAGTAAAACTTATAGGTAACTGGATAACTAATAAATTGAATTGCCCTAGTAAGAAGAATTTATGTTGTCAATGAGTTGATTAGTTGAAATCGCTTATTGTTAGAAGAATTTTCATGTGAGTTGGTCTATGTGTAAATTGTCAAGTTTAGGTTCTAGAGGCATAAGGTAATATGATTGGATGGCATGTATTCTTTTCATAGGTGTCTTGAAATGAAGATGTTGTAAGAACATGATGTCTTTTGTCTATGTTTGTGGGTCTTGGTAAACAATAATGTGAGATGATGTATATACTGTGTTGTGAATAGATTATGATGGATTTAAATATTCTCCAAGGAAGTGTTGATATCATGTTTGTGTGCAGTATTGTAATGGGGAGATCTTGGAAATAGTAATGTGAAATTATTTTGTTCTTGGTTGAGATTTGAGAGCAAGATGATCCATACCTTGCTCTGGATAGGTGTGATTGATTAATTGAAAGTTTTGGGACAGTGATGTATAGGTTGGTCATTGTGATTATGTTTTGTATGCAAGAAGGTAAATGCCTTGCATTGTTTATGTATACTTATCAGTATGATAGTGATTGTCTTGCTTGATGGTTAGGGTTTCTAGATGCAGGTAGGGGAGTGGCTTTCAATGTGGGGCCGGTGCCCAAAGTGGCTGTCAGGATAACCCATTGAAAGTTGTTAACTAAGTGGAAACCTAAAAATGAACTAGGCAGAAAAGGGTAAATCACACATTAACAAGATAATTGGATTTCCTCTCCCATGCCTGTAGTGCTCGTTTAGACTAAGGATGGGTAGAGAAGGCTTGGTCGGCAAGATCAACTTCCTTGTCCTCACAAAAGGAAGGTTGATTCCGCATGAGTCACCCTATGGGGCCGGTGCCTAGTGAGAGGCTGTCAGGATGAACCATAGATGGGGGCCGGTGCCTAGTGAGAGGTTGTTAGGATAACCCATGTTAGGACCATGTGATGACACTCTCCCTACTGCAGCCTAGCATTCCCTAGTTGTATTCTCCCCATTCATCGTGTGTTGCCTCTGGAAGTGGTTTTGAGTTGCTTGTGATATTGTCATGTGTTGTAATGGAGTCATGTTTAGTCCTTGTTCATGTTAGTTAATTATCTACCTAACTATTTGATGTTTGGGACCTTATGTTATCTCCTAGCACAGGGGGTGGACCTTAGGGTTCCACATGGTCGGGTGGATGTGCTTTATCTCCATTGGTTTTTTTTCCTTGCCTTTGTTCGTGTGCAAGAAGGTTGTAACTCTTGTAGCAAATTCAGATCTTGTACCAGTCTATAAAGACAGTTATTTATGCTCATGTACTATCCTGTGTATCAGATTATTCATAATGTTTGTAATCCAATGTAATAAAAAATTGATGATGTAAACAATATTGTGTTGTATCCTCATGTGTATGGAAAAACTATAGTTGTACTTGTTCTGGATGATTATTTATCTGATGTCATGGAATTGTATATGGTTATTCATTTAATGCAATAGTTATAGAATGAATTATTGTTGATACATGATGTATGAGAGAACATGATAGTAGTTTTGTCAGTAATGCAGCCATGGAACCCTAGGAGATCATTACTTAGTATAGATATGTCAAATGTTACTTTATTAACTCTTTACTTTATAAAAAAAAAAAATATTGTCCTGTTGTATAGTGTAATTGTGTTGTTCTCTAGAGTTTCATGGCAGGGCGTTACATCTGGTATCAGAGCAAAGGTTTGCAACACTGGGATCTCTGGTTCTTGTCATTGTTTTAGGTTAAACATTTTTCTCCTTATGGTGAGTTGGTAAGAGTACCTCTCACCTAAGAGCCTTAGTATGGTATTAGAAGGATGATAAACTTATAGACTTGCTCTTGACTGTATAAGAAATTAATCATTTATGCTTTGTTCTACTTATGTGTCTATTATGTGAAAATGTGATGATATATCTAACAATATGTGTTCCCTGAACACTAGTGCTTGCTGATTGTTGAGGCCTCCAGTTCCTCTTGTGGTCTTTAGTGCTTTAGAAGCTAGAAGCTCGGTTACTTATAGTGCATGGAATGAAGAGAGTGGACTTTTGCCCCTCTAGTGATGTGAATAGCTTGAACCCATTTTATGTGGGGTATTGTAAAAGGATAGTGGTGTTTGTCTTCCCTAGTTTGGTGAAGTAACCATGCCTTGTGAGGTTATGTTTAGGGTGTGGAAGTACCATACCATCTATATGTTAATGACATTATTTGTGTAAGTATTGGAATGATTTAAATATTTGGAGGCATCATGCATTGTAAGACATGTGGTTAAGTGGTATTGTCGTGTGTGGGCATATTAAAGTAGTAGTTTGACATCTATTTTTTTTTGTTTGTGGCGATGACTTCATGTCGAAGTTCTTTTGTGGATTATGAAAGTTATCATTGTGTATGTATATAAAAACTAAATACAGGAGATCAAATTGGAGCTTGTGTTAGACCCATCTCACATATATGTGATACTTAAAGTCAAATGTAGCCTTGATTATGTATGTTCTTATGTACAATATTATCTATTCTTCCTCACATAAAGAAATTGTATTACATTAAAGGTAGAAATTGTTGTAAATAAATAACAAATTTGTTTCATTAAATCCTTGTATAAAAGTTGTTTAGGTATGAGGATGTAGATAACCTAATTATCTATGTGTTGGCGTACGTCCTCTAACACATTCTAGACCTTGTGTCCTAGGTGTTGTGTAGTGGATACTCCCTTTTTGTGGCTAAAATTAGCCACATTGTGATGTGGGTTTGTTTGCAATTTGGTTAATTTGGAAATTTTTGATAGTTGTTTCATGTGTTGTTAGGGCTAACAGTGAATTTGTTTCTTTGAAATTTCTTATGACAGGAGTGGTCACTAAAACTCTTTTCTCTATACTTGAGTTATTGTTGGAAATTGTCAACATTTTGTGACTTAAGATTGGATTTGGCTATTTTCCCACTTGGGTTTTCACCTTCTTTAAAACTTTGATGGTGACTATTCTGAATGTTTGTTTTTGTTAGCCCTATATTGTGTCAAGTGTTGTTTTTTATCATGTTCATTTTGAACCTCTGTTAGTGTGTACAAGGGAGGACTCTATAGAGAATTGTACTTGAATGCTTGGTAATTAGTCAGAACCATGGTGGAAATAAGAAATGAGATGTAATTTTCCTTGATAATATGTAAACATAGATCCTTGAATCGAATGAAATTCTCAAAATATGTGTGATTGGTTATAAGTAGATTACATGATACACCTTAAAGGTAAGGAATTGATGTCTTTTATGCTTGTAATAAACAATTGTGCTTGTCTTGGGAACAATTGCTTAATGTGACTGTGTATGTTGGCAATAGAAAATTGTAATACTAATGTGTTATGTTTCCACCCTTATCTATGACTTCCAAGAGTAAGTCAAGTTTTAGTGGGGGAGGATGTAGTGCCCCTCCGTTCTCACCTTGGATGTATAGGTGAACTAATCAAGGTGCATGAAGATGAAGGTAAAATAACAGGAATAATTAAGGTAAGGTAAACAATTGATGTTGTACAATATTGATAGATGTTTCATCCATGTCTGGTTTCATATCATAGTTAATGTGTTTTATTGATAATCTCCATTGCGACATTGATAATGCAGGCTTTGACATTATTTTGCATTCCAATGATTAAGATGTCGATCTTACTACAATTGTTCTATGTTAGAATGGATCTCATGGACTGATTCTGTTGGATTTATTTGTTATGATGGTACTTCTGAGACTTATTCAATTTCATGCACCTATATGTTTAGTGTATGGTTCTATTCAGATAATGAGGTAGATTCGATTTGGTAATGATTACGTGTTATCTAATCTAGATTGATATGATGTGGAGAGGATGATGTCACATCACTTGCTTGCGAGTGCCCTGCGATGTTGTGATTCCTTTTTCACCTAGTGTTAGCTTTTGTGCATCTATACATGCTTGACTGTGTCATTTGTTGCAGGATGCAGGTATCTGGCATTGACTCCACCTGAATTTATAGGTTTGAGTGTGCCCTGAACCCAATGGATAAGTTGTTTCGGAGATAACTTAAGGTCCCACATCCCTAGTCATCATCCTCGATCAGGATGCATGACATGTCTAGTTCAACCTATCAGTTTTGTCAGTATGTCAGGTCTTGCAATTGAGTTATATTTGATGGAGCTTGCTGGTTAAGTATGTTTTGACCTGGCTTGTGAACATGTTTGAATTGGCTTTTAACGGCTCTCCTACTCAGTGGTTTATGTTGTATGCCTAGATTTCATTAGATAGTCATACTAATATTTGATCCACTATAATATTTAATAGGGTTATATAATATTCTCATTATTATTATTACTATTTAATAAGATTAAATTGGTAATTGATAATTAACTAGTTTAAAATAATTATAATATATATATAATAAAATATTATAATATTTAGTTCTAAATTACATTATGAGGTGTAAGGGATAAATTTATTAAATAGTTTTTATTAGATGGCATAGGATCGTGTGCTTACCTCATATAACGATGGGGGAAGAACATTTCGTTATTCGGGAGGCATGGTAGTTGGGGTGATTGCTGGCATATTAGAGAGGTTGATATCAGAAATTTGAAGGAAGAGGGGATGGCGGATAGAAAACTTGTAGTAAGGGAAACATGAGGGAAGGTGGGAAAAATAAGTCTGATTACACCAAGTCCACGCCCACGCCTAGCATGTACACTAACCAACGAATCAACACTAGTAGCAAGTCTTCCTCCTCCGGTGTGGGGGACACAAAGGAGGGGGGAGTCAAGTTAGCATGCAGATGTATCCTGGAGGATAGAAGATTTGGAAGTTGGATCATTGTCAAGGAAAGGATGGATAAATTTGTGGCTTCTCATTCATAGGTAAGTCTTAGTTGACTATTAAGTTTTGGATTCTTATATATGATGGAAATATATTCTTCATCGTATGCACAATGAAAGTAAGGGCAAAGAATTGTATGACACTCGCAGCATCATGTTTGGGACCAAATAGGTAAATTTGTTATTCAGCTAAACATTTGAGAATTTGTTTTTCAGTCTGAATCTTTTAGTTTCATTGTCGAAGATTAAAGACCACGACCGGCCTACATGTTTTTTTTAGATACCTTGATAAAAGTTTGTGAGACTGCAACACTATTTGTAATGATTATGTGTTCTTGTTAATGATGGTATCTGAGACCATGCAATTTGTTCACATTGAGTCGGCACCCATAATGTTTATGTGCATATTTCATCATCATAGTAGTTGACGAGGACACATCCCATTGAAGCACTCGATCCAATAATTTCCTGGTCTTGTCGACACCTTTGTGTATATGTCTACCAAATTAGTTACAAGTATAACTTCTTCAACCAATTCATTTTGTACATATCCAGTGATCATTGTTCAATGACACGATGACATCTCTCTAAGGATTTCTATCAAATAGCTCTTGTGCCATGTCTTTTCTTCCACCAAATACATATCCATTTCATGTATATCTGATGAGTATTGCAATCCCATGCATTAGTAGACTGCCAATCAATTTATGGCATGTATCTACATTTTCCTACATGTCTACTAAAGAATTTATGCATGTGATCAGAGTGATGGTTTAATTGTAAACCTGCAATCATTACATTCCAGGAGCAGTTATAATTTAATATAATAATATTGCTTTCTTTGGCATCTAGTATCCATTAAAATGTGGTAATCTTTATATTTGAAATATTGTTGTTTTCTTTTAATGATTAGTTTGTTCCCTTAATTATTGAAAATATATCTTCTTAGGTCTAATCGATCATCTCGATTTTGTTTGGGACCTCATTCCTTTCTTATTGTCAAAAGTTCATGTGCCTTGTCCATTAGAGTATTCCTTACTTCTGCCTTCTATCTAGAAGGAAATATTTTTTTTTATGTTGCATTAAGGTCTCAAACAAATATGGACTTTGGATCATATACAACTGCCCACTTCTGCATAGATTCTTTAGGATCCAATTCTAATAGTAGATTGTATTAACATCTTATTAGCTCTTCATTTAGTCAATTTATATTTTGGGTGTCTTTGTTCTTTGGTTGTTTCAATCTTCACATTATTCTTGATCAACCATAATCAAAATTTAGATAATCCATTTAATACGGTGTGTATACTCCTTAAGTTTGTCAAACTCCATACCTCTTTCTCCAACTTGCTGCACTAGGATGAAAATTTGTAAGCGCTCTATTCTTAGGGTCTCAATGAGTAGCATTGCCTGTATGTTGGATTATATAGTCTACACACTTGTTTTGTTAGAAAGTTTAGGGTGCCCTATGGAGAGCCAGAATCGTCCAGAAGGTCAATCTTGCACACATAATGATCAACTGTTAAGTATACTACAGTAAGGGTTTAAATGAGATTGGAGTATCTCTAGTTCCCATCCACTAAACCTACATGGCATGCACTCTAGCCGAATGTGGCAATAGTTGCTGAGTTTTATCTATTAATCGATTGAAAGTTTTGTTTAAAGTCTTTCAAACGTCTCTATTTTATGCTGACTCTATAGCCCAGGATATATAAATTGCATTTTCTTTCCTGCAAGGTATATAAAATGCAATTCTGTCACTGCCAGTTTTCCAGAAAATAGTATGCAGCTCTAAGTGATTCAAACCATTAAAGGAGCTAGATAAATATGAAGTTCATCTTACAAAAAGTAAACAGTATCTATTTTTTTTATATGTTTAATAGATAATTCACATGATACCCAACTGCATCAAAAATATTAGTTTGGTCAATAGGATAAATTAAGAAACAAATGATACAGTTACATGATTCACAACTCAAAGCAGCAAAATGTAGCATTCTTGTAAGCTTTCAATTTAAAAATAAGATTCAAATGGTCAAAGAGAGAAATGCATTCTAATAGCAGACTCCGCTATAAAATTAGGGCTCAAATTTAAAACAAATGGTACAATTAGTTTAAATGACTGTGTATTGAGACATTTGCCTTCTAAGTGAGTAGAAAATTAGATTTCTATTTTCTTTACTCGATTCTCCATTGCAAAACATCATAAATATAAGCAGCCACTCAAATCAATTGCAACAACTCTTGGATGATGGAATAACAATTCTTAGTTTATCATCTTATAGATTGTGTATGGTGTTGGTAAGCAAGAAAGATGGTACTTGGAGGAACTGTACCAGTAATAGGTTCGTCAAGAAGAATACAATCAATAGTAATTTTACCCCTATCTTCAACAAAAGAGGTAAATAAATGCTCTATTATTGACTAGATCTTACCTTGAGAATAGGAATAATCTACACACAAGTGCATGAACATGTATATAAATATATTTATGTCAAGAAATGTAGTTATAGATTAATACAAAAGTTTATTAAACTATTTGATATGATTATTCTGTAATTTGGCATTGATTTTACTATAATGTTTTGTTAGTAGAAATTTAATGAATAGGTTTGGATATATATAAAATGTTATAATTAGTATTTGATCTATAAGTATGTGTAATTGATCTTACCTAAGCATTAGCTTGAAGGTTATATTTATATGTAATTGATGACTGATTTAAAATAAAAGAAAGAATTAATATTTATTAAACTAGACCTAGGTTTTATGAATCCTTGGTGGAGATATAACTTAAATCTAGTTGCTAATTTGATTAAATGTAATTAGTTATGACAAAAATAATTAGTGTAGATGAAATTTAGTCTAGTTGATTTGGTTTTGTAAAGATCTTTTATAATGATTTTGGTAAGTCAAAATTGGATTTAAAGCTTGGAATGAGGTTAAACAACAATGTACTTGAAAATTTAGCCTTATAAGTAAAACTTATAGGTAATTGGATAACTAAGAAATTGAATTGCCCTAGTAAGAAGAATTTATGTTGTCAATGAGTTGATTAGTTGAAATCGCTTATTGTATGTAGAATTTCCATGCGAGTTGGTCTATGTGTAAATTGTCAAGTTTAGGTTCTAGAGGCATAAGGTAATATGATTTGATGGCATGCATTCTATTCATAGGTGTCTTGAAATGAAGATGTTGTAAGAACATGATGTCTTTTGTCTATGTTTGTGGGTCTTGGTAAACAATAATGTGAGATGATGTATATACTGTGTTGTGAATAGATTATGATGGGTTTAAATATTCTCCAAGGAAGTGTTGATATCATGTTTGTGTGTAGTATTGTAATGGGGAGATCTTGGAAATAGTAATGTGAAATTATTTTGTTCTTGGTTGAGATTTGAGAGCAAGATGATCTGTATCTTTCTCTGGATAGGTGTGATTGATTAATTGAAAGTTTTGGGACAATGATGTACAGGTTGGTCATTGTAATTATGTTTTGCAAGAAGGTAAATGCCTTGCATTGCTTATGTATACTTATCAGTATGATAGTGATTGTCTTGCTTGATGGTTAGGGTTTCTAGATGTAGGTAGGGGAGTGGCTTTCAATGTGGGGCTGGTGTCCAAAGTGGCTGTTAGGATAACCCATTGAAAGTTCTTAACTAAGTGGAAACCTAAAAATGAACTGGGGGGAAAAGGGTAAATCACACATTAACAAGATAATTGGATTTCCTCTCCCATGCATGTAGTGCTCGTTTAGACTAAGGATGGGTAGAGAAGGCCTAATTGGCAAGATCAACTTCCTTGTCCTCATGAAAGGAAGGTTGATTCTGCATGAGTCACCCAATGGGGTCGGTGCCTAGTGAGAGGCTGTTAGGATAACCATAGATGGGGGCCGGCGCCTAGTGAGAGGCTGTCAAGATAACCCATGTTAGGACCATGTGATGACACTCTCCCTACTACAGCCTTGCATTCCCTAGTTGTATTCTGCCCATTCGTCGTGTGTTGCCTTTGGAAGTGGTTTTGAGTTGCTTGTGATATTGTCATGTGTTGTATTGGAGTCATTTTCAGTCCTTGTTCATGTTAGTTAATTGTCTACCTGACTGTTTGATGTTTGGGACCTTATATTATCTCCTAGCATGGGGGGTGGATCTTAGGGTTCCACATGGTTAGGTGGATGTGCTTTATCTCCATTGGTTTTTTCTCCTTGCCTTTGTTTGTGTGCAAGAAGGTTGTAACTCCTGTAGCAGATTTAGATCTTGTACTAGTCTATAAAGATAGTTATTTATGCTCATGTACTATCCTGTGTATCAGATTATTCATAATGTTTGTAATCCAATGTAATCAAAAATTGATGATGTAAACAATATTATGTTGTATCCTCATGTGTATGGAATAATTGTAGTTGTACTTGTTCTGGATGATTATTTATCTATTGTCATGGAAATGTATATGGTTATTCATTTAATGCAATAGTTACAAAATGAATTATTGTTGATACATGATGTATGAGAGAACATGATAGTAGTTTTATCAGTAATGCAGCCATGGAACCCTAGGAGATCATTACTTAGTATAGATATGTCAAATGTTACATTATTAACTCTTTACTTTATTAAAAAAATAAATTGTCATGTTGTATAGTGTAATTGTGTTGTTCTCTAGAGTTTCATGGCGGGGTGTTACATCTTGAATAGGCAGGTTCAAGGGAAATATAAAAATGATCATTGGAATGCTGGTACTTTGATCATTCTTTTGAAAATGTAAGCATATACTATTCAAATTTTGGAATGAATCACTTCTGAGAATGTTTAAAGATTGTGTTTTAATTGTTTTGTGAGATAAATCTTGGTTCTAAAGAATTCATTTCCTTTCCATATTGCATGACACTTAGTATTTATTTTGTTGGATTGTATTCAACCATGATATCTTGGGTTTTCTCTTTGATGGTATTGGTCTTTAACAGACTAAATTTTTTGACCACCAATGCTTTTAGATGTTTTGTACATATTTCTAGCTATTACTAAAATTAGATAGAAAATAACTTCTTTTAGAGTATCCTTGAAACCCTTGCAATTTTGATAGCACCTTTCTTTGAGGAATTTTATCAAATAGTTCTTGCGTCAAGTGTAAACACCTACCTTTTGCCTACATAAGTTCAGGGGTTTTACATCAACATATGAGGACATTTGTCTATCCTTATGCTTTCGTGCATGTCCTTACTGTTGATTTAACGATAGACAACTGAGAGGGGGGGTGAATTAGTTGTCTCAAAAATTTTGTTCCTTATTCACTTAAAACCTTCTTGTATTTCAACAACATATCAAAGATTTAATCATGAAAGCATAATGCAATAAGTCAAGAGAAGAAACAAAGTCAACACAAATAACACCAAAAATTTAACGTGGAAAACCCGGTTAAGGGAAAAACCACGGGGTGACTAACCCAAGATTATATTCTTTATTAAAAGAATATGAAGAATAAAATGACAGTTGCCAATTAGGGCTCACTGCTTGAACACACTACTCACAAGAGGCCCACTGCCTATAGGAGACACACTATCTACAGAAGAGAATAAGTATTACACACTTGAACTAGAAGTCAGCATCTTCACTATGCTTGAGTCAGTTCCATTAAAGCTCAACACCTCTGCTATGTTTTTCGCTCCTCTCCCTTACCACCTTCTCATCATGACCAGTCAGGATACTTTTTGAAATGACTTCGTAACTCTTATTTATACATGACATTGACTTTGGAATGATCATCAAAGTCAACACAACATACACTTATTTTATTACAGATTATTTACAAAAATACAACTTGACTTGTTACAAAAACTTCTTGCGCATTACTATCTGTTGGCCAAATGTAGCTGGGACTTCAATCATCTTCAAGGAATAGGCTATGCTTCACAAAACATGCACAAATCATTCAGTTGGCCAAGACTCAGAAGAACACCATTACCTAAAGCTAAATTTTCAATTACAAGCTCAGTCTTCAATCTAGACCAACAACATGATCTGGACACAAACTGGAGACCTCCACAAGCTTGCTTGAATCATCAAGAACATCAACACTACTTCTTCTTACTGTAATCATTTGTATCTTCATCTGGAACCTCAAGAAAATAGTCATTCATCACTATCACACTAGAAGGATCACTTGTGGACCTATAAACTATAAGCCAATCGAGTTCTCAATTCAAATTTGCTTCCCAAACATGCCACCAGATCCACAGAGCATGATATTACATTTCTAGATCTCACTAGACCTATTTGTGCCATTTTGTCACCACCGAATAGCTGCTAGAACTAGTTTTACTTATATGGCCATAACTTCTTGAAATCTTCATACAGACCTCAGAAATCTTGACTGGAGCACCTTTAGACACATATAAATAAACCCTTAGATGTACGTACTATGATCTTCAACTATCTGGGATATTTTCTTCATAGAAGTTCACTTTCTTCACTGTTCTTCTCTATTTGTAATGGGGGTAATTTTCTTAATATCCTTAGCACATAAGTCATCTAATTCTTGACATCAATGTCACAAGAGTATGTTGATATAAATGATAACACCATTTAGGGTCATACTTGCAACAATCTCCCCCTTTGTCATTGATGGCAACATATGATGTGAAAAACTATTTTCACCATCACAACAAGAACTTCTTCTTACTAACTGACATAGCTCCCCCTAACACCAAAAACCATTCACATGTCTTCTCTTCCTTTAATACTCCCCCTTTGATCAGCAACCACTTTTTGTTTTTCACATGTCTTCTCTCCCCCTTTGACATCAATGGCAAAGGGCACATACTTGCAACAACTTCTCATGATTCATAATCATACTGACTGCTCCCCCTGAGTAGCAGCCTCCTAGCATCAATCTGGATCATAACATATGAACATGAAATCCATCAAACAGATGCACATCAGTGCACCTTAATTCAGAATCAGAGGGGTAATAACCCCTAACTTATCCCTGAGATACTCAAAAGTGTCCTTAGGTAGAGGTTTTGTAAAAATGTCTGCAATTTGATCCTTGGAGGGCACAAACTCCAATTTGACTTCATTCTTGTTCACCTTCTCTCTCAAAAAGTGGAACTTTATGGATATATGTTTTGTTTTTTAATGCAACACCAGATTTTTTTATATGTTTATTGCACTTGAGTTATCATAGAAGATTGTGATAGGTTCTTCATACTCCACTCTGATGTCTCTTAACATTTTGCTTCATCCACAATACTTGAGTGTAACTGCTTGCTATTGCAATATACTCTACTTCTGTAGTAGCCAATGATATTGTGTCTTATTTCTTGCTTAGTCAAGAAACCAATCTTTTCCCTAAAAAGAATGCACCACCACTGGTACTCTTCCAATCATCCACATCACCTGCCTAATCAGCATTAGTATAAGCATGAAGAGACAAATCATGATCCTTAGGATACCACAATCCATACTCAACTGTTCCCTTCAAATATCTGAGAATTCTCTTAATTGCCATGACATGAGATTCTCTGCGATCATCTTGAAATCTGGCAACAAGACCAACAACATTCATAATGTCAGGTCTAGTTTGAGTGAGGTAGAGAAATCCTCCAATCATAGACCTATATGTTTTCTAATCAGTTTTAGGAGATTCAACATCTTTACTCAACTTACATCCAGTAGCCATGGGAGTATTCATTGACTTTGAATCTTCCATCCCAATTTTTTTCAACAATTCTTTCACATATTTGGTCTGAGATATAAAGATTCTTTTCTTTGTTTGAGTGATTGGGAGACCCAAGAAGAAATTCATTTCCCCAAACATAGACATCTCAAATTCACTTTTCATTTGATTTGCAAAAACTTTACACATGCTATCCTTCCCTCCAAAAATAATATCATCAACAAATACTTCAATAATCAAGATATTTTCATGATCAATCTTAAAATATAGATTACTATCAGCAGTACCTTTGTTGAAACTAATTTTTAGATGTTTGTCCAATCTTTCATACCAGGCTCTTGGGGCTTGTTTGAGTCCATACAATGCTTTCTTTAATTTGTAGACCATATCTCCATTATCAGATAGTTGAAATCTATCTGGTTGCTCAATACATACTTCTTCTAAATCACCATTTAGGAAAGCAAACTTGACATCCATCTGATATACCTTGAAATCTTTGAAGGCATCAAAGGCAAGAAATAATCTAATTGCTTCAATCCTTGCAACCAGAGCAAAAGTCTCTTCAAAGTCAAATCCTTCTACTTGAGAATAACCTTTGCAGACCAATCTGGCTTTGTTTCTTATTACCTCACCATCTTCATTTAGTTTGTTCCAGAAGACCCACTTAGTCCCAATCACATTTTTGTCCTAAGGCTTGGGAACAAAATCCCAAGTGTGATTCTTTTCAATCTGTATCAATTCCTCCTTTATTGCTTTAACCCAACTTTCATCATTGCATGCTTCACTTACTGATTTTGGTTCAACTTTTGAGATTAGACAATACTTCACTGAGTCTTGAGCAATATTTCTTCTTGTTTGAACACCATTTCTTCTATCTCCTATGATCTAGTCTTCAAAATGATTCAGTCTTACATACCTAGGAGTTTTGGGAATCTCTTGCACTTCTAATTCTTGGACAGGTTCATTCAAGTCTGTCTCTTCTTCTTGTGTTTCTAGATTCTCTAGATCAGTCTAAATGTGGACTGGAGTTTGGACTTGTTCTTCCTAGTCTGAGATATCATTTTGATCATCAACTTCATACTCATAGAACCTTGATGGATTTTCCATGTCTTCATCAAGCTTCACATTTGTGCTTTCCACAATCTTTCTTAATCTCTTTTTGTTAGGGTAAAATAGGATTAACAATGAATATGCAATGATAAACAATATCAAATACCCATAACTCAATAGAATAGTGAAACTAAGAAGATTAAGTAAACTGAAGCAATGAATCAAACAATGCAAACCTTCCTTAGATTGAAACTTCTATTAATTACCTATCAAAATCGTCCTTGCTTATATGAAGTAGGGCCCTCAGAGAGTGCACTCCTTTGCTGTGTTCAAGAATGTCGATAGTGAATGGCTATCGTGATGAATGTACTATGAAGATGAGCTTCAAAGCAATGAGGTGATCTCAAGTAAATCAATAGAAATGGGGTGCCAAAGGTGTGCTGCTAAATTCCTACATAGTAACATTATTGAAAGCTTGGATAATAGAAATGGACGAATAAGGTTCCATTTATAGACTTGGGAGAATGAAGATCAACAATTGAGAATAAATGAGAAGATCAATGGTTGAGAATGGTTGAGGAATGTGAAACAAATAGAAAGAGGACAAGTGTCCAAGCTCCATCATGCAACAGGGGAGTTAACAAAATTGATTGAAGAGTTAATAGAATAGACCAATCAGTTAAGTGAATTGATTGGGGAGTTGACTGAATTTATTGATCAATTAACTAGGTTGATTGAGGAGTCAACATAATAGATTGACCAGTGAACTCAATTGACTAATTAGTTAACATATTTGATTGATGAGTTAACTAATTTTGACTGGAGGATAAATATGACATGTGGGTGAGGGAATATTAGCTAATTAAATATTAAAAATATTTAATTACATGTGCAACATGGTGAGGTGGAAAAGGTGAGGTGGAAAGATGAGGTGGATTGATGAGGTTGATTTATGAAATTAGGACTTAGGATAGAGGAATTTAGATTAATTAAATAATGCAGGATTATTTAATTATGTGAGACATTAGAAGAATTTAAGGATTTTATTTAAATAAGTTGATTTTTATTTAATTATGGGATAATGAATCAATCAAATAAACTTAGAATATTTATTTAATTGATAGGAGAAAATAACGAGGGAATAAATATTAAGAATATTTATTTAGAATGAATTGTATCATTTTTAGGCATATACATTTTGCCCCTCTTTGAAGCGATGTGTTTTATCACGTTGTTTCAAAGAAATAAATAGTCTTATAATGATAGATGCCCCAGTTTGCCCCTGGTACAAGTTTGACGACAGGATGCCCCCTCGGGAGATTAGACGGGAAGAAGGTACAAGGCATGAGACAGACAATCTCATGATGAAGAAGGTTAGGTTTAAAGAAAAATGGGATATGTTTTAGAGAAATGAGAAGAAAATCAGAAGAAAACAAGCACAAAAAGTAGTCGCAGTCACTACCTAGCTAGATTTAGGGTTTGCAATCTATATATAGGAGCTGGGTCCACAAAATAAGTCATTTGTACACTTGGCTTTGTTTGATTGGTCTCAGAGAGCTTTGGAGCAGCATGGTAGCTAGAGAGGTAGATATTCCATGTAAGGAGCATCAATTTGAGCGCATTCGGCGATTTGATCGGCCAGCGGAGGTGGGACCCCCAGTATGTATCTTGAAAAATTTCTCCTAGGGTCAAATTAAGTAGCAATAAATGCTAAGAGAAAACTAGCTAGATAGAAGCACAGAAATGCAGAGTGGTGCATATGCAGCACGAAACGATGCATGCATTGTTCTTCAGTGTACATGTGGAATGAAATGACACATATGTTAAATTTGCACATTCATAGGAAATTACAGTGCATACATAATCCCGCAACGCATATATAGCATGTTGCGGCACATGTGTTGAAACAACACTTTGGTAGCATAGGACAGTGCATGCATTGAGTCTTGCAACGCTCTTGCCAGAAGTGGCGCATAGGTCAAGAAATGGTGCTTTTGTGAAAAAATGGTGCATGTACCACCTGTTGTGGCACATATGCTATAGATAGGCAAAACACTTAGCGAAATTGACTCGATTAGTGTCCTGTTTGACACATCAATCGATAAGCTATCTCTGAGATTGCAGGAATCTAGTCCAGATATGTAGTGTGTTGTTTTGATCAATTTAAAATGCTAACTTACTTGATATGGTTCTATAGATATGTTGTATGGTACCTATAGCTTTAGGTTGACGCCTTGCTTTGCGTGTTTGCAGGAGGATATACGAGAGACATTGCAGTCTAGGGAGCAATTCCCTATGCCTTTGTTGTAGAGATATATGCTAACTGAGATAGATAGAGAGGCACTTGGCGCAATGGGACTCAATTATGTATGCTTCATGCCTGAGGTTCAGGCGAACCGTAACTTACTGACCGCTACAGTGGAGAGGTTCCATCACGAGGATGGGACTTTACACTTCCCTACCGAAGAGATGGCTGTGACCTTGGAGGACATCTACAAGATTTTACATTTACTGATTCAGGGTGAGCTTGTGGAGTATGATCCATAGAGAGATGTGAGACTCACTAAGTGCAGGCAAGTATTGGATGACCTGGAGCTGGTTGGACAGGTCATCTCGTGGCAGGATATTTATGACTTTTACAACTAGTTCCCTAGGATTGTAGTAGGATTGATCGGAGGCGTTGTATGCCCTGATAGGAGATTGCATGGGTTCCCCATTGGATGGGGTAGGATCATGGAGAGGATGGTGGCAGAGTGCACTCGATATGCTTGGGGTGTCTATGTACTTGCACACTTATATCACGATATGCACCAGGTAGTATACCACAAGAGCACTGGTTTATCCGTGGGTGTATCACTACTACAGTTTTGGCTATGGAAGCACATAGCGATCACCAGACTGATATGTGTGTTTTCCAGACAAAGGGGGGAGCCATACAGCTATGGCTACGTAGGGGTGATTTCCCAGCATAGGTTGGGGAAGTTGGAGTACTGGAGACATGCATTGGATGGGGTAGATGTGGTCATTTGGCAACCATATCTAGACTGCAAGCCATGGGATGATGAGGGAGATGACCTACCTTACTACTTTCAGACAAGATGGCTGATAGGATGGACACACCGCATACTACAGAGACAGATGATAGGTAGAGTACAGAGATAGTTTGGAAGGAGATAGGTCATGCGATAGGGGCAGGCTCAGTTTGCATGGACACATGCCAAGAGGGTCAGATGGGGACCAATGGCATCATACGAGGAGGCTCTAGTAGAGTTTTGAAAGACACCTTATGTCACCTAGGATATGAGGAGAGAGATAGCAGACACATGAATGACACAAGACTACGAGGATTGGTTCACTGCTCACCCGTTCCTGAGGTACTTAGGACCTGGGGTGTTGGTGCCTCACATAAACGAGACGAATTCAGATGACGAGGGCGAGGTTGGCCTAGGGAGGACGAGAGGGAGGGGGAGGGGGAGAGGAGGATGAAGAGGTGGTAGAGATGGAGAAGGTGATGGAGGAGGAGATGGTGGCCGACCTAGGCAGAGGCGAAGAGTCAGGGAGGGATCCTCCCATGCTAAGTAGGTAGTGTAGCCATAGGCTACACAGTAGGTACCACAACAGTAGGTGCTACAACATTACGTGCCACAGTAGGCACCACAGGTACAAATGCCTCCACCTCAGTAGGTGGCACAATAGCAGGTGCTCCAATGACAAGGGAAGGGACAGGCACAGGCAGCCCAGGGTCTAGTATAGACTGATGTCCATGAGAGGACCATAACTACACTAAGAGGGCAGGTTAGATAGTTGTAGGCACAGCTCAGGAGGGTTGAGGCCCAATGGGAGATAGATGCAGAGTACATTGTTGGGCTCACTAGAGAGAGACATGGCTGACGTGTGGATACGAGCTATCTGGGTGGAGAGGGATATCGCAATGGCAGCCCTGGGCACAAATGCGGTGAGTACTTTCCTGGTTGGACAAGTGCAACAGGCACAAGCATAGATAAAGTTGGCACAGGTGCGAGGGAAGCTAGCACAGGCATAGGGAGAGCTTGCCAGAGCACAAGCCTAGACAAAGTACTATTGTAGACTATACCATGGTGTAGTACTGACTAGTCAGAGGGCTTCAAGCTATAGGAGCCAGTCTACAACTTCCCAGAGGGCTGGTCCATTGAGGTCAGGGGCCTCCATGATGGGCCCACAATAGTTAGGGGCTAGTGGAAGAGGGGGAGGAGACATTGGTGGGAGTAGCAGTCTCCAGCAGTAGGGGTAGCAGAGACTATGTAGACTCTAGATTTTTATGCATTATTCTGACAGCTCAGATAGCCGAATAGACTTCTACCACTTTTGTATACTTGAGACATGTAACACTATCCACTGGGATACATTTATTGTATATGACATTGATTCAGAGATAGATTTGATATTGTACTTTTGGACATCCTTTTATGATATGTATATATGAGGCAACTATTTGACTTGCTCTACCTGTATGAGTTTATGATGCATTTCTTTTGTATGATGCGATGCACATGCAGACTTGGATGTTTTATCTGATGCTATATGAGATGTTATCTGATGCAGATTTTTGATGTGATGCTATGTGATGCTCTATGACCTAATATAGATTTAGATGCTTTATTTGATATGTTTCTAATGTATGTGAATTTAAGATGATATCTATATGACTATGCAACTTATGTGATGCACTTAGCTATGTTTTTTTTTTGCTGTTTCGACATTATACGATGATTGTATTTGGATGACCTAATGCACTCTATTATGTATGCAGCTGTTCAAATCATGCAAATGACTATCTCATATGTTATGAATAGGAAACTATATGCTCTATTTTTGTGATGTCCAAATGTACTCTATCGACACAAAAATGACAGAATGGTAGATAGAAGATTGATTGAGAAAGACTGATTTGATAGAAAGACTGACAAGCTTCACTTTGTATTATTACTCTACATTGTTTGGATCTTTTAATCCATGGGATACAGATGTATGGATGTGTAAATGGATATATAACGGATGTTTTGATTTTGACATCTTGACGGTGCAAGTATTTTGAAGTGCTTGATTTCATCATTGGGCAATTTGTTTTTGGTACTTTTTCTGAAATGTTGTAAGTTAATATAAGCATCTAGGTGTAATTTGAACCAAGATGACCTGAGTATCACTTACATGGATTTTGATTTAGCAAGTTAATACAAGCATCAAGGTATAATTGAACCAAGATGACCTGAGCATTTCTTGCGTATCAACAAACAAGGATTGCCCCCTTTCATGTTAGACCTTTAATGTCCTTGATGACCTCTTGTCGATCATGTCCTTAGATAAGATTTCACATTACTAAAGATTAATCCACAAACAACAAACAAAAGAAATAATCATGCCCCCATCATAGCATCTCTAGCTTTTGGCATCCTCAAGTAGCATAGAAAGGCATGATAGCATAAATCAAGACTCAATGTTTTAACCATGTTTCCAATCCACAAAACATTTTTTGCATTTTAGATGTGTTTGTTTCTTGCCATAATTTGGGAAAAATCATTTAGAAGGCCTTGGGTATTTGCTTTACATTGGATAGGTTAAAATGCCTTGTGTCAAAAGTTCTGCTTGAAGAGCGGGTTTTGCTTGCACTTGCTTGCTTGGTGGGAGAATTCCACAATCCTTATTGGTGAGGCAAACCCTAAGAGACTGACCTAGTGCCTCAGGGGCTAATTGCTAAATGGCCTTGCCTACGTGATGACGTAGAGGCACTGTAGTTCAGGGTAAACCCTAATGGACTTAAGACCTAGGTGATAGAAAGTGAGGTGGACTCAAATGGACAGAAGGACTAGACATGGAATGGATGGGAAAGTGGGAGCCTCAGGGGCGCATTTGAGAAATGGCCTTGCCTACGTGACAATGCAGAGGCAACATAGTTCATGGACTTGGACCATGGATACTGACGAGAGACACTATGCTAGGCTCACATTACGGATACGATATGGGATAAAACCTTGGTTGACAAGGCAACAAAGAGATAGAGTATTAAGCCATGATAGGTTACTGTTAGGATTTTATTATGGAACTAACATGGGTTGAATGGGACACGAGGAGGAATGGACCCAAGGTGATTGGTTTCCCAAAGATGGAGAAGGCAGTTTATCACAAGTAACACCTTTTTACTAGGTTTTCACCACTTGCTTTTATTTGCATGAAAAGCTAGAAAGTATGCATGATGCCTGTTTGCTAGGTTTTCACCATGATACCTATCCAAGGTGCCTATTTGCTAGGTTTTCACCAAAGGACGATTTTTTTTTTGTATTTTTCTAATTTTTTTATTTTTTTGTATTTTTCTAATTTTTTTATTTTTTTGTATTTTTTCTAGTTTTTTGAGTTTTTTGAGTTTTTTGTATTTTATGCCCCCCTTACATTGGGGTTCTCCTAGGTATAGAACCAGCGAAGATACATTCCATTGATTGGGTCATCAAACAACTCACCCTCTGATGTTGCCAACTGATATGCCCCCGATCTGTAAGCAACTACAATTACATAAGGCCCTAGCCAGTTGGTTCAAACTTGCCTTTCTTTTCTCTATCTTGTTGATTACGAGGATTCTCTTTAAGTACTAGATCTCCAACCTTGAAGATTCTTGGGTGAACTTTGTGGTTATAACTTCTTGACATCATTTGTTGATATGCTTTGAGATGGTCAAAGGCTTTCTGTCTCCTTTCTTCTAGTAGCTCTAGCTCTTGCAACCTGGAGACTCTGTACTCTTCATCTAATATGAGACCTTTTAGTGACACCCTGAAGGATGGCAATTCAACCTCAATGGGGAGGATAGCTTCTGAGCCATAGACAATGGTGTAGGGTGTAGCACCTGTGGGAGTGTGTACACTAGTTCTATAGGCCCATAGAGTGGGATTGAGTTGGATGTGCCAATCACAGCTAGCATTGTTGACTGTTTTCTTGAGAAGTTTCAAGATGGTCTTGTTGGATGCTTTAGCTTGACCATTGCCTTGGGGGTAGTAAGGTGAGGAGAAGTGGTGTTGGGTTTTGAAACAGTCACAGAGTTCTTGGACATCGTGGTTTTTGAAGGGTCTTCCGTTATCTGTGATAATGGATGATGGAATTCCGTATCTACAGATGAGGTAGTTCAGGATGAATGAGGAAATTTGCTTACCTGTGACGGTGGTGAGGGGAATGGCTTCAATCCACTTGGTGAAGTATTCGGTGGTGGTTATAATGAATTTATGGCCGTTGGATGAGGGTGGATGGATCTTTCCCACAAGTTCAAGTCCCCATTGGCAGAAGGGCCAAGGCGTCACTAAAGGTCTCAACTCTTGAGCTGGTGCATGTATCAGGTTCCCATGTATTTGACACTGCTTACACTTCTTGACAAACTGATATGAATCTGTTTCCATGTTCGGCCAGAAATAACCCAAATGCATGAGTTTCTTGGCTAAGGAAGGACCACTAGAGTGTGTTCCATAGATCCCTTCATGCACATCTTGTAAGGCAGTTATGGATTCATCTCATTCTAAACAATGGAGTAAAGTACCATCTAGACCATGTCGATATAGGGTATCAGCGATGATGGTATAGTGAGAGGTTTGGCATATAAAAGTTCATCGTTGGTTGGAAGATAGGTCAGGTGGGAGGATGTTGTCCTTAAGGTAAGAGTAAATCTTACCATACCAAGGTGAATTAGATCCAACTAGAAGGCATATGGAATGGGTCTCAAGAAGATCATACAAGCTTTTCATCTTTGGTTTGGTAATCATCGTTGACCGATTGATTATAGTTGAGAATCACCATAGACATGTAGCTCTTTGATTTTCCATTCTGTAGCAATCTTGAGACCAATTACCAAGGCTTCATATTCTGCTATGTTATTGGTGCATGGAAATAACAAGCGATAAGACTTCATAATTGTGTCGCCATGAGGTGTTACAAACAAGATTCCTGTCCCTGATCCACGGTTTGTGTAGGAACCATCAAAGTAGAGTTTCCAGGAATGCGTTGATGCATTGAATAGGGATTCATCTGGAAATTCAAATTACATTGGCGTGGTGTCATGTAATGGTGCATCCACTAGTTGATCAGCTATAACTTGTCCCTTGATAGCTTTTATGCCTACATATTCAATGCCATACTCACTTAAGAGTATTACCCATTTGGCTAGGTGACCTGTGAGAGCTGCTTTGCTTAGTAGGCATTTCAGTGGATCTATTTTTGCAATAAGTCTGATGGGATGTGTAAGCATATAATGTCAGAGTTTTTGGGAAGCAAAAACTACCACAAGACATGATCTTTCTATCTATGAGTATTGCAATTCATAGCCCACTAATGTTTGGTTGATGTAGTAGACGGCTCTTTCTTTGTTCTCGTAATCTTATTGCACTAGGAGAGCCCCAAGAGCTATAGGTGTAGTAGATATGTAAAGGATCAATGGTTTCCCTTGAATAGGAGGCATGA
Organism: Cunninghamia lanceolata; assembly: GCA_027924645.1. Classification (NCBI taxonomy): domain Eukaryota; kingdom Viridiplantae; phylum Streptophyta; class Pinopsida; order Cupressales; family Cupressaceae; genus Cunninghamia; species Cunninghamia lanceolata. Next base: position 2,489,953 of record BSBN01000413.1, read on the forward strand.
GAATAGGTGGGTTCATAAGATATTCCTTCAGTTTGTTGAATGCCTCTTCACATCTCTCATCCCATCTGAATGGAGTGTTCTTGTGCAGGAGATGACTAAATGGTTGGCACTTGTCTGTCAACTGTGATATGAATCTACGGATTGCTTGTAGCTTGCCCTGTAGTGATCTTAATTGAGTAAGAGTTTTGGGTGGTGGCATGTCCATAATAGCCTTGACTTTGGCGGGGTCTACCTCTATTCCATTTGCAGACACGATAAAGACTAGCAACTTGCCTGAAGTGACTCTGAACACACATTTATTTGGATTCAACCTAACTTTGAATTTCTTAATCTCTGAAAGACTTTCTATAACACATCTAGGTGTGACTCTCTCATGACTGACTTTGCTAGGATATCATCGACATAGTCCTCCATTGTTACATGCATCATCTCATGGAATATAGTCATCATAGCATGTTGATATGTGGCTCCTGTGTTTTTTAGCCTAAATGGCATGACATTCCAGCAGAAAGTGCCCCATGGACAAGTAAAAGCTATCTTATGCTGGTCTTCTGGTGCTATTCTAATCTGATTATATCTCGAGAATCCATCCATGAGAGATAACATGGTATGCCCTATTGTTAAGTCGACTATGATATCTATATTTGGCAATAGAAAATCATCCTTGCGGCAGGCTTTGTTTAGATCTCTAAAATCATTGCATAGTCTGACTCAGCCATTAGGTTTGGACACTAGTACAATGTTGGATATCCATTCAGGGTAGTCGATAGCTCTGATGAATCCTACATCTAGTAATTTCTTGAGTTCTTCTTTGACCAATAGTGCTATGTGTGGATGCATCTTTCTAAGTTTCTGCTTCACTGGTTATACTTCTGGATCTAATGGAAGATGATGTAGAATCAAGTTTGGGTCTAGACCTGGCATGTCTGCATATGACCAAGCAAAGATGCCTCTCTTTTTCTTGAAGAATGGTATAAACTTGGTCTTTTTTGGTGGGGTAAGAGATTTAGCAAAGTGAATGATCTTAGGCTATTCCTCTATTCCAATATTAACAGGCTCTGTCAGTTCCACAACTATCTAAGATTTATCCTAGTTCATATCATTGGGAAGAGTGTCAATCCTTCCATTGTTAGGTACCACAGTTGGGTTTTCACCTTTGGATGCGTCCTTTCTTTTTACTATTTTGGGATCTGACATTGCCGCATAACAGTTTTCACCATTAGATCTAGTTTTTATTTTGATATCCTTGTGACTGGAAGGATTGGCACCCTCTCTGAAGTAAGCCACAGTATTATGTTCAATAGGAAAACTAACTTTATGATCTCCTTTGGGTAGGTGGTCCCTAAGTTCCATATAGTCAATATAAGCATCATCGTTTTGGACCATATCTAGTTGGGGAGTTCCCTGCAGATCCTAGTCAATAAGCTCAGGATGTACAAGGGGGAGGGAGTCAGAGGATAGATCTAATTCATTGATAGTTTGAATGGATATGCTAGGAGTATTGGTATGGGGAGTGTTTGGGATGGTACTTTCCTCCAAGTTGTTTATTGCGATGGAACTCGAACCTTCCTTGCAAGTCATATTCTTAGAGATAGGCAAATCAGACTCTAGTGGTCTGTTCAGTAGTGTTTGTCCCTCACGGTACGGGCTAAAAGTTTGAATGGTATTGACCTCTTTCTCATCATAGGAATGCTCCATTAGCTCATCCCACTCATATTCATTAGAATCTGTGTCATTGTCCACTTTAAGTGTATGGATCATTTCTACAAGAAAAGCATTTTCTTTAGTTTTCCTCTTGCCTTTGTATCCTAGGCCATTTGTATTTCTAGCCAATGAGTATGAAGAAGGTTGAATGGGTTCTATGATTCCTTCTTTTCTTAAGCTAATGGGGCCTTGTCCTTCGTAACCCATTCTATGTAGGATAGCCTCACCTCGCCCATAGAGTTCTGTTGGAAGTCTAGGAAGTTCTTGTGGTGTGATCTCTTCTTCAATATAAATCCATTGTAGGATGTCTCTTTCTTCTATCTCATCAGATAAGGTCCCCCATTTTACAAAGGGAGCTGTGGGAACTCTAGGAGGAGCAGATGGCTTTGGAAAATGCTAGGGTCGGCCGAAAGATCTAGGGGATGAAGGCATCTTGGCTAGATTGAGGTTGTGCTCTATGGAGTATTCCCCAACTCTGGTTTCTTTGATGGTAATTTTCTGCTCTTTGGGCCCTGATGAGGAAGCTTTAGCGATATGATCATACTATGGGATAGGGGATGTATACACTCTATTGTTTGGTATGATGCAATTGGGTTTTGCAAGGAAAGAGTTGCAATGTTGGAAGGGGTCAAGGTTACCTTGGATGGTGATTTGCTTGCCATCGTGCAAGAATTTTATGCATTGGTGATAGGTAGAGGGTACATCTTTCATGGCATGAATCCATGGTCTCCCTAGAAGAATATTATAAGTGAGCTCCCTATCGAGGAAATGGTACACAACATCTTTTATTACTAGTCCCACTTGTATGGGTAGGACCACTGTTCCCTTTGTAGTTCTCCCTTCCTCATCATACACTTTGATAGTAATCTTCTTCCTTGGATCAACTACCTTTTTGGAGAACCTCAATGTAAGGACTAACTTTAACGTCCAAATATTTAAACTGGCTCCCCCATCAATGAGAACCCTCTTGATGCGGTGCTTGTGGATGAAGGCGACAATATGCAGAGGGGTGTTATGTGGTTCAAACACAAAGAGGTTATCTTGCTCAGTAAATAATATGGTGCTTGAGGAGGTTAGATTACCTACCATAGTCTGAAACTTCTCTTGGGCTAAGTTAGTGGGGATAGTGGTTTCCACTAAGGCTTTCTTGAGGATCTCCTTATGGGAAGGAGATAGATGCAACAACTCCAAGATAGAAATGTGGAGTGGAGTATTCTGTAGTTGGTCTATGACATTATATGGATGGAAGTTGGGTTGATAAGGTGATGAGCTTGGGGGATGGTATTCAACGTGACTTTACCACTATGGGTAATGATACTACAACCAGTTCTATTAGGTTCTAATTATTGGTTGCGCGTGATTACATTGATTTGTGGGACACGCTCAGAAATGCAATTTATGGTATAGTCAAATGGCACACTTGCATAGTTGGCATTACTATTCCCACTATTTTTATTTGGCTTGTTGTGATTGTTGTTATTGTTGCCGTTGTTATTATTGTTGTAATATGGCTTGTCATGATTGAGAAGTGGATCCCTGTAAGCCACATGTGTCTCATTGGAGGTATGTTGTTGGGTTCCTCCTTGATTTTGATCAAGCACATCTTGGATAACATGTTTGAAATAGATACAATTGTTTGTTGTATGTCCCCTTCCTCTATGATATTCACAATAGTTAGTGTCTTTCCAATAGGGAGGTTTGACTATAGGCTCATAATCACTTGTTGGTGGTAGAGAAATTTCATTATTAGCCAATAAATTCCTTAATGCAGATTCTTGGGACTCACCCAGTGGTGTGAACTTTCACCTTGGATTTGCACTGAACCATGGTCTTGGCCCCCAAGAGAATGTTTTGTTGGGTGTAACATTGTTTTCCTCTCCTTTGAGAGTGAGTATGGGTTGTTGCTTGGGAGCTGCCACCTTGGTGTCAACTACTCCATCATTTACAACATTCTTATTCTTGCTCCAAAACTTTAATTTGTTAGTCGTATAGTTGGACATAGGTCTGTCCTTGTATAACTTGCTTTGCCCCTTGGCGATCATATCTTTTTCAATGAACAATCCCATTTTAATGACTTTTGAGAATGATGTAGGACATTGTATTTGTATTTGATAGCTAAGATCAGTATTGAGGTTATGAACAAACATCTCCATTAGTTGCTTCTAAGGTATATCGTATGAGCACTTACTTGCTAGTTGTCTCCATCATTGTAGGAAGGAGGTGAATGATTTGCCACTCTTTTGTTTGGTGTTGCATAGATACTTTGTGCTCAATATTGTAAGAGAAGTGCATGATAAATTTGTTGACTAGTTCATCAAAAGATTTGATGCCCGGTGGGAGGCATGAGAACCACTCCATAGCTTGATTACCTCAAGATCTAGGGAATAGTCTTGTCAAGTAGGTCTCATTGTGAGCTACTTCCATGCATGCTACATTGAATTCCCTAATGTGATCTCTAGGGTCCCCTTTTCCTTTGTACTTGTCAAATTTAGGAACTTCAAATCGAAACGGAAAGGGTGTCATGTTCAAATTTTTATCAAAAGGGTATGGTGTAATATCTTCCAAGGAGTAGGTTTTAGTGTTTGTACCCATCTTGAGGTCTGACATTTGTTACATTAGACACTCGAGTTGTTTCCTCATTTCTTCCATAGGAGTGGTTTGGTCCATGGTTTTCTTTCCTTTATCTTTTGTGTTTGGGTCTAGGGTTTTCTTTCCCTTTTCATGAGCATCCTCCACATTTTCTTGGATTGTGCGTACATCAAAATCCACAGGGAGTTTAATTCCAAGACTAGAAAGATGATAGAATTACTTGTGAGGGTCCTCGTGGAGCACTTTCTTTAACAAGAGTTGTAATTTCTGATCTTGGATACTTCCTTGATAATCTTCGTGAGAAATTTATTCATCACTATCATGAGGTGTGATGATGTGGTTGGATGAGTTGGCCATTTCAAGTTGCTTTTTGTATTGAGATCTAGTAAGAACCATGCAAGGTGATGTGGGATGAAGTTGAATGGGACTAGAAATTTTGGCAAGGTGCCGATGGAGACTATTGTGAATAGGATACATATGACAAGAGTTGGACAAAAGACTTTCTCGCTCAATGATTCCAAATAAGATGGCCGATACAAGATGGTGGCCACTAGTAAGGGTACTTGATACCTGTCTTACTGTGTAGGGACTAGTCATGCACCAAGACCACTAGCAAAGTTTGGTGACCTACTAGGTTTACTCGAATCCACAATGATATGAAAAAGGGGCTTTTGCTGATTTGATATAGGACAACTTGACTTTGGACTAGACAAATTTGATAGAAGGTGAATGGGATGACTAACAAAAGAGATATTTTGGTGTGAAATGGATGAAAAACTGACTGCAAGGTAGGACCTGATCTTTGAATGTGGAATAAGACTTAAATGGGTACCCAAAACTGGTGAAGTTTTTCTCTCAAAAACTGTACAAGTGCTCACTGTTGTGCATGTGCCGAAACAGATGCACTGTAGAAATGGACAAATGCACCGTAAGTCAGGATATATGCATTGTACTGGTAAAAGATGAATGTGTTGTAATAGATAATGTAGGCACAACAGGTCTAAACAAATGCACTGCAGGTTGGCACAGATGTGTAGGAACAGAGGGCAGATGTGGTGCACTGGCTTTTTTCAGTGTTTTTGCAATTTTTTTGGAATTCTTCTGATGTTTTCGGTATTTTGGCTTAAAAAATGTCTTCTTGATCTGATGTTTTTGAATTAATGGCAAGAAAACACAACAAGCACAAAGAATATTTTATGGGTTTTTTTTAATTTTTTGTGATTTTTGTGACTCTTTTTGGACTAAAAACAAGTACACCCTAAGTTGGATAAGACAATATCTATTGAATCCTCTAGTTGTACCAATTCAATGCGTGTATCTCCAGGATCTGGTAGCACCGACTCCCCTCCACGGCACTCACTTCTCACGCATACTAGATCTAGGTTTCGTTAGTCTCGTACCCCCACTAAACCATAGGATTGTCCCTGCTACCTCTACTAAGAATCACATGAATTGAGGCCGCTTCAAGGGCTCCACTCTTTGTATCAACAGATAGGGGTTTTTGGTATACTACATAATTGGTTCATAGTCAAGGTAACCGTTCTAGTGGTTACACATGCGGTGGCACTAATCTCCATTATGGAGTCTCCCTGTAATGCCCCTCACCTCGTTGTCCTTCAGATTGATATTTGTTTAGACTTTATGATAATGTCTTAGACCGTAGATGATGGATCTCTTGTTATCTTGTTACTTCATTATGAACCTGATTGTTATGATAGCAGATGTTGATGTAAGAATAGGTTATTTTATGCTTTAGAATTTGATGAATAAACTAGATGTTATAGATGTTTGATGTTAATTGCAATATTGGATTGTAAGAGAATTGAATGTTTTGTGTTGTTGATTAATATCAGATACCTTGTTCAACATAGTTAATTGTTTATTCATAAATGTGAGGACCACCCTTTTTACTTCTGTTGTTATGACTACTTACATTACTATTATGGTTACTTATAATATTTGTGGATAGCAGTTCCCAGAATTGTCAAACTATTAAACTTTATTATGTTTTCGGAAAAACTAATTGGGTGATGTTTGGATAAGTTTACATTTCAGAAAAACATTAATTAGGTGATGATGGAAAATTGTAATATGATTTCATTTATGTTAATTAATACTATGTCATGATAATGCATGTTTTTTTTAAGTTGCTTTGGCTATGATGATTTTATGTGGTTACTGATCTTGTAATTTAGTGTGCAAGAATTACTAATCGAACCACAGAACTCGGAGATCATTCCGCACCTTGTTATTTGTTATTCCCTGTTAAGCCGATCTGGTTCCACGAGGAACCAAGATCTCATTGTGTTTGATGTAATGATGTAATGTGTTCTTTCGTATGGTCGAGTGGGTTAAGTTACCCTCATGTAACATTATTTTATAATTTGTGTTGTAAAAAGGATTGAAATTGAATTTCCTTATTTAATTTAAATTTATGAGGCCTTTTCTTGTACTTTACCTTGACCAGGGGTGTCTTGTATGGGTTAAGGTTGACCCTGGGTTATACCCCATGGGTCCAGGGGCCCATTTGGCATGGGTAACCCTTGAGTAACCTCCATCTAGTCATCTTAACTTCCCCCTAAAGTTAAGTGGCGAAAATTGGAGGTAGGAGGGGACATGATGGGTTGTACCAACACCCAACCCATCCCCGCTACATTTCCCAAGGTAAGAGATGCCATCCATTATTGAAGGATTGACTTAAAGTCACCCCTTCCATAGTGAGATTCCCCCATGTGCTGTGGGGACACCCATGTGAAGAAGGGAAGAAGGGGCATGGGTCACCTGTCTTCTTCCCCATTAACTCCTTTTATTTCTCCCATGCGAAAGAGAAATGACAGGAGGAAAGGGATAAGGAGTATTCTAGGGATGGGTGAGTGACATAAGCCACCAGGGCAGAATAGTGGTTTTGGGGGAGAGTGAGAAGGTGACAAGTGTCACCTCCCCATTCCTCAAAACTGAAAAGAATTTGGTTATTTGTTTCCAATTTTGGGATGAGAGGGAGTTAGTTGAATTTTGGGGGAAACTTTCATTTTGCCTTACCAAAAATAGAAAAATTAGTTTGTAGGAGAGAGAAGGGAGAAGGAGTTGGTGGCTAACGTTGGAAGAGAACTCTGTGGGCTCAGCAACAGCTTCATTCTAGGAAGGCTTTGTAAGGTTGGTTTGAATTTTACCTTTGTTTTGTATAGCTGAATGTGTATGAAAAGTGTGTGATTTTGTGTTTAGAATTGTTTTCTGTGGGGTTTGTTGTTGGGTTGTTTGACAGAGCTTCTCCCACTTGGGAGAAATGCTCATCAAGTTTGGGGTAGGGGAGGAGAGATCCTCCTCGGGTGCATACCTGTTTCCATCTTTTGGGATGTTGAAAGCCTTGAGGGCATGTATCTGTGTCTGTATCTTTGACTTGAGAGTCATATATAGATTTCTTATAAATTTGTGATCAAACTTGGTTTGAGACCAAGAGAAATTGTATTGGTTAACTTATCTGTCAGGGTGACACTCTGGAGTCGAGTGTGTCCACTCTCCTGCCCCTTATGAAACTCACTGTAGTTGAGTTTCCGTGTTGTGTAAATTACCCACGGGTGTTTGTGTGCTTTGGGATTGTTGTTGTTACTATTGTGAAGTGGAGTGTTTGAGTTACCCAGGTGTGAGTATGGTCTCCCTAGCTCGGGGGTGACCCACTTGTGGGTCTACGGAAGGGAGGAGAGCTAGATGAGTGGTGTTTTCTTCTTTGTTTGTCTTTGATACGCAGGTTTTCTCTTGGAGCTTCTGGTTGGCTTGGGAGGAGTTATATTTGTGAAGAAACAGTTATTCTTCTTTGTCATGAGAATTAGGCCAGGTTCATTTCATGAGAGTTGAAGAGAGAGTACCTCTCTTATTATTGTTGTAATTTATTGTTACCCTGGGGGTGAAGGAAACCACCTCCCTGATCTTGTTAGTAATGGTCTTCTACTTGGTTGTCTCAAGCTACCAGTTGTATACTGTTGGGTGAAGAAAGTTCATATCTGGAAAGTTAGTTGTTGTATCCATGGTTTAAAATCTGTAATATGAATGTGCTTAAATTTTCAAGTTGATGTTTGTAAACCTTGTTAAATAGCAATTTATTTGTGTTTCAAGTATTACTGAAAGGAAGAGTTCATTATTGATTTGCAATCTAATCTGAGTTTGTTTACATTTGAAAGTTTGGAATTGCTTAACTAGTTGAAATGTTAGTTTTTATGGTTCATTGTTCTAAAGGAAAAGACAATTTTTAAATGTTTGAGTTTATTCTTCATACATAGTAGATTTAGTTAATTTGAAAAGATTAGAGGAAATCTAGCATGTATATTTTTCTGTTTGTTAATTGAGAAACTTATATGTTTTATGAAAATGGAATATATATCGTTATATATTCATATATATATATAAATATATATATATATATATAGATATAAATATAATGAGTTGATATATATTTACCATTTCTACCGAATAAGTGAAACTGGAATATATATATATATATAATTGTTATGTAATTACCATTCTAACAGGGTGAATTTGAGAAAATGAATAAGGTAGTTAATTTGAGAAAATTAAGGATTCTATATATATACATATAAGAATATATATATATATAAATATATAGCTCTATATATTTATATATATATATAGATATATATATATATATATCACAGTTTTTTTTATTAATTATCATTTTTTACAGAAACTATTTTTTTAAGAGACTGAATTATAAATCTAAATATATAAAAATATATATATCTATATATATATATATATATATATAAATATATTAGTGTTGATAGATATCAACGAAAAGCACCATAAAGAAATGACTGTTGAAATTATAAACTCGCGGCATAAACACACAGTCGCGGTTTCATATGGGGCGGTGGGGAGAAATCCCCACCGCAGGCTCTAACAAATAAATGGAGGTGTGGGGTGGGGCGGAGCCCCACCCACACCCAAAATCATGGGATGTGGGTGGGGCTCCGCCCCACCCCACATCCCCCTTCCCCTTATAACTCCCGCAGCCTGCACAGGCCCTCCATTCTGTGCGCCGACCCTGCTTCCTCTACCACTACGGCCACCGCTGCCCATGTCCGCCGCTTGCTGTGGAAAAACAAAAAAAAAACAAACAAAAAATGTTAGGGCTTTGGCCCTAACATATGATTGGTCTATTTAGAAATGAATGCATTTTATTGCTATATATATAGGCATATATAGATACTATATATGTCTATGTATATATCAATAAATAATGAAATAATTTCTATCTATATATATATATATAGAAATATATATATATATATATATATATATATATATATATATACATATAGGTATATATATATTGTTTAACAAAGTTAAGAGAACAATTTCGTCTTCTACATATACATTAAAATATATATATATATATATATATATATATATATATATATATATATATATATAGGAGTAGTCCTATGAACCATTTTATTGGGCCCTCGTTTAAAATCTTAATAAAATAAGACACATGGATATACAAAATAAAATAACAAATTATATTTTCACAGTTAATTTTTATTAAGTGTTGAACACAACAACCAAAGAAGTTATATTTCCATGAACAGGGTTTTATAAAGTGAAGAGCCTCCTACATGTATTAACAACGGTAAATGATTTACAATAAGAGTATTAATAATACTAATTAGTAATAATAACAACAGTAATTATAGATAAGAGAAAATAAAATTATAATTTAATGGGTGCATAAAGGAATATACTGTAATACTCCGGAAAGAGTTTCTCGGAAGTTTCCACTACCAACATAATGTCAATAACCAGGAAAAAAAAAAAAGAAGGAAAATGAAGAGGAAAATTACACGTCACCTTGCTTATAAGAACACTAGAAATAAACTTAAGAAGCCACCACAGACATTCCATGTGGCCATTTTAATCCCAACTGTAGTAAACGACCTCATAAGTAAACCTGTAAGAGAGTCTGAAGAAGAAAAACTAACATTGGAAAACACAGAGGAGAAAATGCGCGACATTTCCCACATGGGATAAGAGAACTAAGTTGACGGACCCTTCTGCTAAATCTGCTTAGGAACAAGTTTAATAAGTACAAACGAAGAGGAGATACCGTGATCGGAGAAGACTAGGAGACCGAGTCCAGCGAAGTAGTAAACCAGTCTATGTGACCTAGACCATCCTGAAGTTAGGTTTAATATCAACAATAGCTGCAGTGATAACCCTGATTTACGTAAATCATGAAGAAAGGACCCGATGCACATAAAGAAAGCATAGAAAATGAAAGAGAGAGAGAGACCGAAAAATAAACACACTAAATTAATAGAGAAATAGTTAAGGTAAGGGCGATAAAAATACAATCAAAATTAAGAACCAGTGAAAAGGGAAGAGAGAGCAATCAAACCGCCTTGTTGAGAATGCTAAGTCGTAGGAGGAGTATGTTTCAGGAAACAAGAGAGGAGACAGACAACCGTACCTGGCTGAAAAATGACTAAATAGGGAGATCACTAGTCAGTTTAGTCAGAACAAGGCGTCGTGGGAAGTTGTTAATCTATCAGCGAACCACGTACGTAAATGAGTGCAGCGTAATTCCCACTAACGCTGTAAGGCATTATGCTGCCGGAGATTGCTGAGGTTTAGATTTAGGAACTTTGGTAATCTCACTCTTTCAATGACGTTAGCGGCGTTGTACAGACCCTCTTGTTGATCTGTATGCGTCTGGTTGCACGCAATTGTACTTATATCCCGCCGAAAATTGTAGTGTTTCGCCATGAGAGAACACCGCCGAGCATGCGTACGCATGCGAAGGGGTTTTTAGGACAGTGTGAGAAAAGTTTTTCATATCTCGTGTCATAACCACATGACAGATGTGGCTATGACACGTGCGATGTGTGTTGTGACCACATGGAAAATGTGGGCATGACATTTGGTATCAGAGCCAAGTTTTAAACACTGAGCGTATTTGGGCACGTTATTATTCTGCAACTTTGGCTAATTAGTTTCTACCTTGTTTTGTAGGATGCCTCCCCGACGTGTTCGACGAGCGCGATCACGCCACACAGCGTCAGTCGAGGTGCACAGCGATTCCTCAGCTGAGCGACTGGCACCCGTAGTTACAGCAGCACCACCTGCACCACCTGTACCACAAGCACTACTAGTACCACAGGCGACACCAGTAGTTACAACAGCACCACCTGCACCACCTGTACCACAAGCACCACTAGTACCACAGGTGACACCAGTATTGGATATAGGGCCACAGATTTTACAGGCACTACAGACTATGTTAGACAGGTTACCACCAGTGATTCCTGAGCCACGTATAGAGCCTCGTGTTGATCCGCGAGAGGAGCCACGTGCCGAGTCACGTATTGAGCCACGTATGGAGCCCCGCGTTGATCCACTAGAGGTGCCACGTGTGGAGCCCTTCGTTGAGATTCCTGACACAACAGTAGAGGAGGTAGGGTCAGCCTCCCGAGCATGGAGCAGGAGTCCTCCGAGACTTTTGAGACAAGAACAGGTTCAGCATGGATTATATGAGGATGGTGTGGAAGAGCCACTTGTGAGACTTAGAGACAGAGGGGACCCCATCAGAGATCTACTGAGGCTCAACCCACCCACTTTCGCAGGTGCTACAGAGGGAGTTGCGGCCGAGGCTTGGCTGATTAGCTTAGATAGGTGTTTCGCATTGCGACCATATGGAAGCAACACGAAAGCACGAGTGGCAGTCCATCTTCTTAGGGATGCAACAGCTACCTGGTGACGTACAGAGGAGTGCAAGCGCCGACTCTCCGTGGATACACTCACATGGGACATCTTCATTGAGCGCTTCAATGCGCGATATTTGTCTGAACATTATAGACAGCGCAGGATTGATGAGTTCCATGATTTACAGCAGAGGGGACTCACTGTTACTCAGTATGAGAGCTGATTTATAGAGCTTTCTCGTTACGCGGAATACCTCCATGACGAGAAAATCTTAATACACAAATTCATCAGAGGGTTAAATCACGGGATAGCAGGACCAGTTCGTATGGCAAATCCCCATACCATGAGCGAGGCTGTTGAAAAGGCCCTTATATCAGAGGAAATTTAGGGACGAGGACAGAATCCACGCCCGCAGTACCAGGAACGTAATCCCCAACAACAGCAAAATTTCTAAAGGCCTCAAAACACAACACAGAGAGGAGGATATAATCCTTCATCATTACCTCCTAGGCCTCCACAGCAGCAGCAACATCAGCAAAAATCCAAATTTCAACAGAGGGGACAGGGAGGACAGAACCGTGGATGGTAGCAGCAGGGTCCACGCAGAGATCAGAGACAGCAGGGTTCATCGGCAGGACCCGCGAGGTCCCAGCAGTCTTACAGAGGCTCACAGGGATCCACTGGACGGACTGGGCAACAACAATCGGGCAGAACACAGTCAGGGCAGTTCCAGGTTCGAGGACCATGTTATGTGTGTGGTGGGGCAAGGCATCTGGCTAGAGAGTGCCCGTAGGGATTTATTGCAGGGGGACAGCCCCGATTAGGAGGATTGGAGCAGACTGTAGGTGACGTGGGCAGAACCCACCACATGTTTGCAGCGGTTGATAACCGCCAGGCCGATTTCCAGGCTTCTGTCATCGAGGCAGCAGGTACGATTGGAGACTTTTCCATTTCGATCCTTTTTGACTCAGGAGCTACTGACTCTTTTTTGTCTACATCGTTAGTGGAGCGTTGCAGGCTGGTGGCTTCTAGGCAAGACATTAGGTGGGAAGTTGAGTTGGCCTCAGGGGCCAGGATGTCAGTAGATTCCTTGGTTAGAGATTGTGAGATTACATTGGGGTCATTCACCACAACATGTGACCTTAGGATTATGCCATTAGGATCCTACGGAGTAGTTCTGGGTATGGATTGGCTTGCGGCACATAGAGCCAAGCTTGATTGTCGCCAGAGGACGATTAGCTGTTTAGACGATCATGGTTCATCGGTTGAGATAGTGGGCATTCAAAAGCCCATGGCTGTTCGTATGATATCCACTCAGTAGCTTAAGCGCTGTATGCGGAAGGGATGTCAGATGTTTTCCATCATAGTCAGTGATAGAGCAGAGGATGAACCTGAGGCTACTTTAGATGATCACCCTGTCCTTAGAGAGTTTGCCGAGGTATTTCCGCCGGAATTACCAGGTATGCCTCCACGCAGAGAAGTGGACTTCCACATCGACTTGGTGCCGGGTGCAGAACTGATATCCCGTGCACCCTATAGGATGACTACACATGAACTCACTGAACTTAAACTGCAGTTAGAGGAATTACTTGAGAAGGGACACATCCGACCTAGCGTTTCACCATGGGGCGCACCGGTTATCTTCGTAAAGAAGAAGGATGGGTCTCTTCAATTATGCATGGACTACAGGTAGTTGAACAAGGTGACGGTAAAGAACCGTTATCCTCTGCCTAGGATTGACGACCTTTTTGATCAGATGCAGGGAGCCAGAGTGTTCTCAAAAATTGATCTAAAATCTGGGTATCACCAATTACGCATCACGGAGGCGGATATTCATAAAACTACTTTTCGAACCAGATATGGCCATTATGAATTCAAGTGGTACCTTTCGGGTTGACGAACGCTCCTACTGTATTCATGAGTCTCATGAACGGAGTGTTCCGCTCGTACCTAGATCGGTTCGTGATAATATTCCTAGATGACATTTTGATTTATTCACAGACTGAGGAGGAGCATGTGGAGCACTTGCGTCAAGTTTTGCAGCAATTACGAGAGCAGCAGCTTTATGGCAACTTGGCGAAGTGTGCCTTCTTCAGGACAGAGGTGCAGTATTTGGGACACATTTTATCAGGCGATGGCATCTTCGTAGATCCATCTAAAATTAGAGCAATTCAGGAGTGGCCGGCACCCACTAACGTGACAGAGGTCAAAAGCTTTATGGGGTTAGCTGGGTATTATCGTCGGTTTGTCGAAGGTTTCTCCAGGATAGCACATCCCATTACTTCCCTTCAGCGAAAAGGGAAGGGTTTCACTTGGACCGAGCAGTGTGAAAAGGCTTTTGGAGTCCTCAAGGAGCGTCTTACTAGTGCTCGTATTTTAGCAGTCCCAGATCCTACAGAGGAGTTTGTAGTTTGCACAGATGCATCATTAGAAGGCTTGGGAGCCGTGCTTATGCAGGATGGTTGAGCGATCGCATACGAATCGTGGAAACTAAAGACACATGAGTTAAACTATCCTACGCACGCCTTAGAGCTCACAGCTGTTGTTCATGCCTTGGTTCGCTGGAGACACTTTCTCTTAGGTCGACGCTTTGAACTCCATTCGGATCATCATAGTTTGCAGTATATTTTTACACAGCCTAATTTGAACGCCCGCCAACAGCGTTGGATGGAATTCCTATGCGAATATGACTTCGATGTCCACTATATCAAAGGGAAGGAGAACGTGGTCGCTGATGCTTTAAGTCGAAGACGCCACGAGATCCAGACCCTGACCTTGAAGATGGACTTGAAGGATCGCATCTTACAGCATCTGCCGGAGGACGAATGGTTTCTTGAAGTGCAGCAGGCATTACTAAATCAGAAGGCCCTTGAGGGCAAATTTACAGGATATACCCTTGAGTCTGATGGTATGCTTCGACATCGGCAGCGCATCTATGTACCCCATGCGGGTAATCTTCGTACAGTAATCCTATCAGAGGCTCATAGAGCACCCTACGCAGCACACCCAGGAGTGAAGAAGATGCATGCTGACTTATGATAGCTTTATCATTGGGCTGGGATGAGGCGTGACATTGCCGAATTTGTTGCTCGTTGCCTGGAATGTCAGAGGGTCAAGGCCGAACATCAGCATCCAGCGGGACTGTTGTACCCTCACGAAATACCTGAATGGAAATGGGACACCATTTCTATGGATTTTATCGTTGGTCTACCGATGTCATCACGTCGCCATGATGCTATTATGGTGACAGTTGACAAGCTGACCAAAGTGGCGCATTTTTCACCAATATGCACAACATACAATGCACCATCAGTGGCAAAGGTGTTTCTTGATCAGATTGTTAGACTTCATGGGGTACCTCACCGCATTATATCTGACAGAGACTCCGTATTCACTTCATCATTCTAGAAAGCCTTACATCAGGCGTTGGGCACACAGCTCAACTTCAGTTCAGCATATCATCCGGAAACTGACGGACAGACAGAGAGAGTTAACCAGGTGTTAGAAGACATGCTTCGCATGTATGTGATGGACCACCAGTCTAGATGGGAGGAGTACCTGTATCTAGTTGAGTTCGCCTACAATAATGGGCATCATAGCTCGTTGGGTATGCCTCCGTTCCAGGCGTTATATGGCAGACCATGCAGAACACCTTTGAGTTGGGATCGGATAGAGGACAGAATAGTCATCGGCCCAGAGATAGTTCAGAATATGGAACTACAAGTGAAACAGATAAGACAGATGCTTCAGGAAGCATAGGACAGGCAGAAAAAGTATGCCGATGCTAAGAGGACAGACCAAAGCTTCTCTGTGGGGGAAAGAGTATTTTTGAGAGTGCGGCCGCACAAGAGTCCAATCCGTTACAGAAAAGGCTCTAAGCTCGCACCTCGATTTGTAGGACCTTTCGAAATCTTGGAGCGGATAGGACCAGTAGCCTATCGTCTAGCCTTGCCACCTAGCCTGTCACGTATCCACGATGTATTTCATATATCAGTTTTACGTCTATATATTTTTGACTTATCTCACGTGTTGGATTGGAGTGCTCTTCAAGTAGAGGCAGACGGACAACTAGCGTTGGAGCCAATTCGCATATTGGCTCGTCGGATGCTGGCCCTTCGAGGTCGAGAGCTGGACCAGGTTAGAGTCCAGTGGGACCTATACGACGAAGTCACTGCAACATGGGAAGATGCAGAGAGACTGAAGACCCTTTATCCTCACCTTTTTGACGACTTCCAGGAGGAAGTACCGTCTTAGGGGGAGAGGATGTGAGGACCGCCCTTTTTACTTCTGTTGTTATGTCTACTTACATTACTATTATGGTTACTTATAATATTTGTGGATAGCAGTTCCCAGAATTGTCAAACTATTAAACTTTATTATGTTTTCGGAAAAACTAATTGGGTGATGTTTGGATAAGTTTACATTTCAGAAAAACATTAATTAGGTGATGATGGAAAATTGTAATATGATTTCATTTATGTTAATTAATACTATGTCATGATAATGCATGTTTTTTTAAGTTGCTTCGGCTATGATGATTTTATGTGGTTACTGATCTTGTAATTTAGTGTGCAGGAATTACTAATCAAACCATAGAACTCGGAGATCATTCCGCACCTTGTTATTTGTTATTCCCTGTTAAGCCGATCTGGTTCCATGAGGAACCAAGATCTCTTTGTGTTTGATGTAATGATGTAATGTGTTCTTTCGTATGGTTGAGTGGGTTAAGTTACCCTCATGTAACATTATTTTATAATTTGTGTTGTAAAAAGGATTGAAATTGAATTTCCTTATTTAATTTAAATTTATGAGGCCTTTTCTTGTACTTTACCTTGACCAGGGGTGTCTTGTATGGGTTAAGGTTGACCCTGGGTTATACCCCATGGGTCCAGGGGCCCATTTGGCATGGGTAACCCTTGAGTAACCTCCATCTAGTCATCTTAACTTCCCCCTAAAGTTAAGTGGCGAAAATTGGAGGTAGGAGGGGACATGATGGGTTGTACCAACACCCAACCCATCCCCTCTACATTTCCCAGGGTAAGAGATGCCATCCATTATTGAAGGATTGACTTAAAGTCACCCCTTCCATAGTGAGATTCCCCCATGTGCTGTGGGGACACCCATGTGAAGAAGGGAAGAAGGGGCATGGGTCACCTGTCTTCTTTCCCATTAACTCCTTTTATTTCTCCCATGCGAAAGAGAAATGACAGGAGGAAAGGGATAAGGAGTATTCTAGGGATGGGTGAGTGACATAAGCCACCAGGGCAGAATAGTGGTTTTGGGGGAGAGTGAGAAGGTGACAAGTGTCACCTCCCCATTCCTCAAAACTGAAAAGAATTTGGTTATTTGTTTCCAATTTTGGGATGAGAGGGAGTTAGTTGAATTTTAGGGGAAACTTTCATTTTGCCTTACCAAAAATAGAAAAATTAGTTTGTAGGAGAGAGAAGGGAGAAGGAGTTGGTGGCTAAGGTTGGAAGAGAACTCTGTGGGCTTAGCAACAGCTTCATTCCAGGAAGGCTTTGTAAGGTTGGTTTGAATTTTACCTTTGTTTCCTATAGCTGAATGTGTATGAAAAGTGTGTGATTTTGTGTTTAGAATTGTTTTCTGTGGGGTTTGTTGTCGGGTTGTTTGACGGAGCTTCTCCCACTTGGGAGAAATGCTCATCAAGTTTGGGGTAGGGGAGGAGAGATCCTCCTCGGGTGCATACCTGTTTCCATCTTTTGGGATGTTGAAAGCCTTGAGGGCATGTATCTATGTCTGTATCTTTGACTTGAGAGTCATATACAGATTTCTTACAAATTTGTGATCAAACTTGGTTTGAGACCAAGAGAAATTGTATTGGTTAACTTATCTGTCAGGGTGACACTCTGGAGTCGAGTGTGTCCACTCTCCTGCCCCTTATGAAACTCACTGTAGTTGAGTTTCCTTGTTGTGTAAATTACCCACGGGTGTTTGTGTGCTTTGGGATTGTTGTTGTTACTGTTGTGAAGTGGAGTGTTTGAGTTACCCAGGTATGAGTATGGTCTCCCTAGCTCGGGGGTGACCCACTTGCGGGTCTACGGAAGGGAGGAGAGCTAGATGAGTGGTGTTTTCTTCTTTATTTGTCTTTGATACGCAGGTTTTCTCTTGGAGCTTCTGGTTGGCTTGGGAGGAGTTATATTTGTGAAGAAACAGTTATTCTTCTTTGTCATGAGAATTAGGCCTAGTTCATTTCA
This sequence comes from Cunninghamia lanceolata, assembly GCA_027924645.1. Classification (NCBI taxonomy): domain Eukaryota; kingdom Viridiplantae; phylum Streptophyta; class Pinopsida; order Cupressales; family Cupressaceae; genus Cunninghamia; species Cunninghamia lanceolata. The sequence continues at coordinate 2,508,174 of BSBN01000413.1, forward strand.
TGAGAGTTGAAGAGAGAGTACCTCTCTTATTATTGTTGTAATTTATTGTTACCCTGGGGGTGAAGGAAACCACCTCCCTGATCTTGTTAGTAATGGTCTTCTACTTGGTTGTCTCAAGCTACCAGTTGTATACTGTTGGGTGAAGAAAGTTCATATCTGGAAAGTTAGTTGTTGTATCCATGGTTTAAAATCTGTAATATGAATGTGCTTAAATTTTCAAGTTGATGTTTGTAAACCTTGTTAAATAGCAATTTATTTGTGTTTCAAGTATTACTGAAAGGAAGAGTTCATTATTGATTTGCAATCTAATCTGAGTTTGTTTACATTTGAAAGTTTGGAATTGCTTAACTAGTTGAAATGTTAGTTTTTATGGTTCATTGTTCTAAAGGAAAAGACAATTTTTAAATGTTTGAGTTTATTCTTCATACATAGTAGATTCAGTTAATTTGAAAAGATTAGAGGAAATCTAGCATGTATATTTTTCTGTTTGTTAATTGAGAAACTTATATGTTTAATGAAAATGGAATATATATCGTTATATATTCATATATATATATATATATAAATATATAAATATATATATATATATATATATATATATATATAAATATATAAATATAATGAGTTGATATATATTTACCATTTCTACCGAATAAGTGAAACTGGAATAAATATATATATAGATATATATAGATATATATATATATATAATTGTTATGTAATTACCATTCTAACAGGGTGAATTTGAGAAAATGAATAAGGTAGTTAATTTGAGAAAATTAAGGATTCTATATATATACATATAAGAATATATATATATATATATATATATATAAATATATAGCTCTATATATTTATATATATATATATATAGATATAGATATAGATATATATATATATATATATATATATATATATATATATATATATATATATATATATATATATATATATATATATATATATATATATATATATATATATCACATTTTTTTTTATTAATTATCATTTTTGACAGAAACTATTTTTTTTAAGAGACTGAATTATAAATCTAAGTATATAAAAATATATATCTATATATATATATAAATATATATATATATATATAAATATATATGTATATATATATATAAATATATATATATATATATATATATATAAATATAAATATATTAGTGTTGATAGATATCAACGAAAAGCACCATAAAGAGATGACTGTTGAAATTATAAACTCGCGGCATAAACACACAGTCGTGGTTTCATATGGGGCGGTGGGGAGAAATCCCCACCACAGGCTCTAACAAATAAATGGAGGTGTGGGGTGGGGCGGAGCCCCACCCACACCCCACATCGTGGGATGTGGGTGGGGCTCCGCCCCACCCCACATCCCCCTTCCCCTTATAACTCCCGCGGCCTGCACAGGCCCTCCATTCTGTGCGCCGACCCTGCTTCCTCTGCCACTGCGGCCACCGCCGCCCATGTCCGCCGCTTGCTGTGGAAAAACAAAAAAAAAACAAACAAAAAATGTTAGGGCTTTGGCTTTGGTGCCGGGTGCAGAACCGATATCCCGTGCACCCTATAGGATGACTACACATGAACTCACTGAACTTAAACTGCAGTTAGAGGAATTACTTGAGAAGGGACACATCCGACCTAGCGTTTCACCATGGGGCGCACCGGTTATCTTCGTAAAGAAGAAGGATGGGTCTCTTCGATTATGCATGGACTACAGGCAGTTGAACAAGGTGACGGTGAAGAACCATTATCCTCTGCTTAGGATTGACGACCTTTTTGATCAGATGCAGGGAGCCAGAGTGTTCTCAAAAATTGATCTAAAATCTAGGTATCACCAATTGCGCATCACGGAGGCGGATATTCATAAAACTGCTTTTCGAACCAGATATGGCCATTATGAATTCACAGTGGTACCTTTCGAGTTGACGAACGCTCCTGCTGTATTCATGAGTCTCATGAACGGAGTGTTCCGCTCGTACCTAGATCGGTTCGTGATAATATTCCTAGATGACATTTTGATTTATTCACAGACTGAGGAGGAGCATGTGGAGCACTTGCGTCAAGTTTTGCAGCAATTACGAGAGCAGCAGCTTTATGGCAACTTGGCGAAGTGTGCCTTCTTCAGGACAGAGGTACAGTATTTGGGACACATTTTATCAGGCGATGGCATCTCCGTAGATCCATCTAAAATTAGAGCAATTTAGGAGTGGCCGGCACCCACTAACGTGACAGAGGTCAGAAGCTTTATGGGGTTAGCCAGGTATTATCGTCAGTTTGTCGAAGGTTTCTCCAGGATAGCACATCCCATTACTTCCCTTCAGCGAAAAGGGAAGGGTTTCACTTGGACCGAGCAGTGTGAAAAGGCTTTTGGAGTCCTCAAGGAGCGTCTTACTAGTGCTCGTATTTTAGCAGTCCCAGATCCTACAGAGGAGTTTGTAGTTTGCACAGATGCATCATTAGAAGGTTTGGGAGCTGTGCTTATGCAGGATGGTCGAGCGATCGCATACGAATCGCGGAAACTAAAGACACATGAGTTAAACTATCCTACGCACGACTTAGAGCTTGCAGCTGTTGTTCATGCCTTGGTTCGCTGGAGACACTTTCTCTTACGTCGACGCTTTGAACTCCATTCGGATCATCATAGTTTGCAGTATATTTTTACACAGCCTAATTTGAACGCCCGCCAACGGCGTTGGATGGAATTCCTATGCGAATATGACTTCGATGTCCACTATATCAAAGGGAAGGAGAACATGGTCGCTGATGCTTTGAGTCGAAGACGCCATGAGATCCAGACCCTGACCTTGAAGATGGACTTGAAGGATCGCATCTTACAACATCTGCCGGAGGACGAATGGTTTCTTGAAGTGCAGCAGGCATTACTAAATCAGAAGGCCCTTGAGGGCAAATTTACAGGATATACCCTTGAGTCTGATGGTATGCTTCGACATCGGCAGCGCATCTATGTACCCCATGCGGGTAATCTTCGTACAGTAATCCTATCAGAGGCTCATAAAGCACCCTACGCAGCACACCCAGGAGTGAAGAAGATGCATGCTGACTTACGACAGCTTTATCATTGGGCTGGGATGAGGCGTGACATTGCCGAATTTGTTGCTCGTTGCCTGGAATGTCAGAGGGTCAAGGCCGAACATCAGCATCCAGCGGGACTGTTGTACCCTCATGAAATACCTGAATGGAAATGGGACACCATTTCTATGGATTTTATCATTGGTCTACCAATGTCATCACGTCGCCATGATGCTATTATGGTGACAGTTGACAAGCTGACCAAAGTGGCACATTTTTCACCAATATGCACAACATACAATGCACCATCAGTGGCAAAGGTGTTTCTTGATCAGATTGTTAGACTTCATGGGGTACCTCGCCGCATTATATCTGACAGAGACTCCGTATTCACTTCATCGTTCTGGAAAGCCTTACATCAGGCGTTGGGCACACAGCTCAACTTCAGTTCAGCATATCATCCGAAAACTGACGGATAGACAGAGAGAGTTAACCAGGTGTTAGAAGACATGCTTCGCATGTATGTGATGGACCACCAGTCTAGATGGGAGGAGTACCTGTATCTAGTTGAGTTCGCCTACAATAATGGGCATCATAGCTCGTTGGGTATGCCTCCGTTCCAGGCGTTATATGGCAGACCATGCAGAACACCTTTGAGTTGGGATCGGATAGAGGACAGAATAGTCATCGGCCCAGAGATAGTTCAGAATATGGAACTGCAAGTCAAACAGATAAGACAGAGGCTTCAGGAAGCATAGGACAGGCAGAAAAAGTATGCCGATGCTAAGAGGACAGACTGAAGCTTCTCTGTGGGGGAAAGAGTATTTTTGAGAGTGCGGCCGCACAAGAGTCCAATCCGTTATGGAAAAGGCTCTAAGCTCGCACCTCGATTTGTAGGACCTTTCGAAATCTTGGAGCGGATAGGACCAGTAGCCTATCGTCTAGCCTTGCCACCTAGCCTGTCACGTATCCATGATGTATTTCATATATCAGTTTTACGTCTATATATTTATGACTTATCTCACGTGTTGGATTGGAGTGCTCTTCAGGTAGAGGTAGACGGACAACTGGCGTTGGAGCCAATTCGCATATTGGCTCGTCAGACGCTGGCCCTTCAAGGTCGAGAGCTGGACCAGGTTAGAGTCCAGTGGGACCTATACGACGAAGTCACTGCAACATGGGAAGATGCAGAGAGACTGAAGACCCTTTATCCTCACCTTTTTGACGACTTCCAGGAGGAAGTACCATCTTAGGGGGAGAGGATGTGAGGACCGCCCTTTTTACTTCTGTTGTTATGACTACTTACATTACTATTATGGTTACTTATAATATTTGTGGATAGCAGTTCCCTGAATTGTCAAACTAGTAAACTTTATTATGTTTTCGGAAAAACTAATTGGGTGATGTTTGGATAAGTTTACATTTCAGAAAAAACATTAATTAGGTGATGATGGAAAATTGTAATATGATTTCATTTATGTTAATTAATACTATGTCATGATAATGCATGTTTTTTTAAGTTGCTTCGGCTATGATGATTTTATGTGGTTACTGATCTTGTAATTTAGTGTGCAGGAATTACTAATCAAACCACAGAACTCAGAGACCATTCCGCACCTTGTTATTTGTTATTCCCTGTTAAGCCGATCTGGTTCCACGAGGAACCAAGATCTCTTTGTGTTTGATGTAATGATGTAATGTGTTCTTTCGTATGGTCGAGTGGGTTAAGTTACCCTCATGTAACATTATTTTATAATTTGTGTTGTAAAAAGGATTGAAATTGAATTTCCTTATTTAATTTAAATTTATGAGGCCTTTTCTTGTACTTTACCTTGACCAGGGTTGTCTTGTATGGGTTAAGGTTGACCTTGGGTTATACCCCATGGGTCCAGGGGCCCATTTGGCATGGGTAACCCTTGAGTAACCTCCATCTAGTCATCTTAACTTCCCCCTGAAGTTAAGTGGCGAAAATTGGAGGTAGGAGGGGACATGATGGGTTGTACCAACACCCAACCCATCCCCTCTACATTTCCCAAGGTAAGAGATGCCATCCATTATTGAAGGATTGACTTAAAGTCACCCCTTCCATAGTGAGATTCCCCCATGTGCTGTGGGGACACCCATGTGAAGAAGGGAAGAAGGGGCATGGGTCACCTGTCTTCTTCCCCATTAACTCCTTTTATTTCTCCCATGCGAAAGAGAAATGACAGGAGGAAAGGGATAAGGAGTATTCTAGGGATGGGTGAGTGACATAAGCCACCAGGGCAGAATAGTGGTTTTGGGGGAGAGTGAGAAGGTGACAAGTGTCACCTCCCCATTCCTCAAAACTGAAAAGAATTTGGTTATTTGTTTCCAATTTTGGGATGAGAGGGAGTTAGTTGAATTTTGGGGGAAACTTTCATTTTGCCTTACCAAAAATAGAAAAATTAGTTTGTAGGAGAGAGAAGGGAGAAGGAGTTGGTGGCTAAGGTTGGAAGAGAACTCTGTGGGCTCAGCAACAGCTTCATTCCAGGAAGGCTTTGTAAGGTTGGTTTGAATTTTACCTTTGTTTCGTATAGCTGAATGTGTATGAAAAGTGTGTGATTTTGTGTTTAGAATTGTTTTCTGTGGGGTTTGTTGTCGGGTTGTTTGACAGAGCTTCTCCCACTTGGGAGAAATGCTCATCAAGTTTGGGGTAGGGGAGGAGAGATCCTCCTCGGGTGCATACCTGTTTCCATCTTTTGGGATGTTGAAAGCCTTGAGGGCATGTATCTGTGTCTGTATCTTTGACTCGAGAGTCATATACAGATTTCTTACAAATTTGTGATCAAACTTGGTTTGAGACCAAGAGAAATTGTATTGGTTAACTTATCTGTTAGGGTGACACTCTAGAGTCGAGTGTGTCCACTCTCCTGCCCCTTATGAAACTCACTGTAGTTGAGTTTCCGTGTTGTGTAAATTACCCACGGGTGTTTGTGTGCTTTGGGATTGTTGTTGTTACTGTTGTGAAGTGGAGTGTTTGAGTTACCCAGGTGTGAGTATGGTCTCCCTAGCTCAGGGGTGACCCACTTGCGGGTCTACGGAAGGGAGGAGAGCTAGATGAGTGGTGTTTTCTTCTTTGTTTGTCTTTGATACGCAGGTTTTCTCTTGGAGCTTCTGGTTGGCTTGGGAGGAGTTATATTTGTGAAGAAACAGTTATTCTTCTTTGTCATGAGAATTAGGCCTGGTTCATTTCATGAGAGTTGAAGAGAGAGTACCTCTCTTATTATTGTTGTAATTTATTGTTACCCTGGGGGTGAAGGAAACCACCTCCCTGATCTTGTTAGTAATGGTCTTCTACTTGGTTTTCTCAAGCTACCAGTTGTATACTGTTGGGTGAAGAAAGTTCATATCTGGAAAGTTAGTTGTTGTATCCATGGTTTAAAATCTGTAATATGAATGTGCTTAAATTTTCAAGTTGATGTTTGTAAACCTTGTTAAATAGCAATTTATTTGTGTTTCAAGTATTACTGAAAGGAAGAGTTCATTATTGATTTGCAATCTAATCTGAGTTTGTTTACATTTGAAAGTTTGGAATTGCTTAACTAGTTGAAATGTTAGTTTTTATGGTTCATTGTTCTAAAGGAAAAGACAATTTTAGTGGATATACAATAAGACCCTCTGACAATTTTAAAATCTTAATAAAATAAGACACATGGATATACAAAATAAAATAACAAATTATATTTTCATAGTTAGTTTTTATTAAGTGTTGAACACAACAACCAAAGAAGTTATATTTCCATGAACAGGGTTTTATAAAGTGAAGAGCCTCCTACATGTATTAACAACGGTAAATGATTTACAATAAGAGTATTAATAATACTGATTAGTAATAATAACAACAGTAATTATAGATAAGAGAAAATAAAATTATAATTTAATGGGTGCATAAAGGAATATACTGTAATACTCCGGAAAGAGTTTCTCGAAAGTTTCCACTACCAACATAATGTCAATAACCAGGAAAAAAAAAAGAAGGAAAATGAAGAGGAAAATTACACGTCACCTTGCTTATAAGAACACTGGAAATAAACTTAAGAAGCCACCACAGACATTCCATGTGGCCATTTTAATCCCAACTGTAGTAAACGACCTCATAAGTAAACCTGTAAGAGAGTCCGAAGAAGAAAAACTAACATTGGAAAACACAGAGGAGAAAATGCACGACATTTCCCACATGGGATAAGAGAACTAAGTTGACGGACCCTTCTGCTAAATCTGCTTAGGAACAAGTTTAATAAGTACAAACGAAGAGGAGATACCGTGATCGGAGAAGACTAGGAGACCGAGTCCAGCGAAGTAGTAAACCATTCTATGTGACCTAGACCATCCTGAAGTTAGGTTTAATATCAACAATAGCTGGAGTGATAACCCTGATTTACATAAATCATGAAGAAAGGACCGGATGCACATAAAGAAAGCATAGAAAATGAAAGAGAGAGAGAGACCGAAATATAAACACACTAAATTAACAGAGAAATAGTTAAGGTAAGGGCGATAAAAATACAATCAAAATTAAGAACCAGTGAAAAGGGAAGAGAGAGCAATCAAACCGCCTTGTTGAGAATGCTAAGTCATAGGAGGAGTATGTTTCAGGAAACAAGAGAGGAGACAGACAACCGTGCCTGGCTGAAAAATGACTAAATAGGGAGATCACTAGTCGGTTTAGTCAGAACAAGGCGTCGTGGGAAGTTGTTAATCTATCAGCGAACCACGTGCGTAAATGAGTGCAGCGTAATTCCCACTAACGCCATAAGGCATTATGCTGCCGGAGATTGCCGAGGTTTAGATTTAGGAACTTTGGTAATCTCACTCTTGCAATGACGTTAGCAGCGTCATACAGACCCTCTTGTTGATCTGTATGCGTCTGGTTGCACGCAATTGTACTTATATCCCGCTGAAAATTGTAGTGTTTCGCCATGAGAGAACACCGCCGAGCATGCTTACGCATGCGAAGGGGTTTTTAGGATAGTGTGAGAAAAGTTTTTCATATCTCATGTCATAACCACATGACATATGTGGCTATGACACGTGCGATGTGTGTTGTGACCACATGGAAAATGTGGGCATGACAATAAACGTGAATGGAACAGTGTTGTATTACTCGCTCTCAAGTACCCTACCCCACTGTGATTTCCATTCACTATAGGACTGTATGTGGATTTATATCTTGAATGTTTAACCATGTGTTGTTGCAGGAATGCAGGTACTAGGCATCAACTCCACCTGATTACAGGTCTGAGCGTGCCTTCGCCAATGGATTAGTTGTTGGAGTTAACGTGAGGTCCCATGTCAGTATGGTCTGGTTGTTAGTTTATCCTCTTGGTCATTGTCTGTCATTCGATCATGATTTGCAGACAGGTAATCTTGCACCTTGGAGTCTAACTAGGTTAGAAAGTGTCTAAGTGTGCAAGGTGTCATTGTGCTTTAATTAGAATTATATTACGGAAAGTATAATGTTGATAATTAAATGTATTGATAAAAGATAATATTGAGTCGATAGTTGTTGATTATTGTTGTAAATAAATTATTATTTTAATAGAAGTATTATTGTTAAATAAAGATTGTAAGAGGTTTTGTATTATTTAATATAATATTATTAATAATAAATATTTAAATAAATTAAATAGTTGTAAGTTACTTTGTAATTAGTGATTTGCAACTAAATTAATAAAATAAATTAATATATAGTTGTACTATTATAGATTGTTGTAATATTATAACTTTATTAAATGCTTTATGCTTGGTTGGCTATAAAATAATTAAATGTTGCTGGATTGTGTGTTAGTATTTAAAAAAGAATAACCTCTTGAGAGTATGAAATTAAATAAAAGTCTTTCTTGAGGAGGGAGGTGCTTGGGATCACGTGCCAAGTTCCTTGGACGATAGAAGGGATTGTGTTATAAAAGGGAAGCTTGTAGCGGCAAAGAGGACGGGGGATTGCAGGTAGGAAAAAAAAGTGAAGAAGATCAGTATATTGTTCACCAGGCTCTTTTGGCAATTTTGGATAGTCCTCTCAATAAAGCTGGAAGGCTTAGTGCTATTTATGTGCAACCACAGGAGATTATCCTCATCAAAGTAAATCCCCATGTTCGTCTTCCAAGAACCTTTAAGCGTTTTTGTGGATTGATGGTGCAACTGCTACAGAAACTGAGCATTCGTGCGACTAATGGCCCAGATAGACTCCTTCAAGTGGTCAAGAATCCAGTCACAAAGTATCTGCCAAGTGAAGCATGTCCAGAACACATCCAAAACACATGCGTGGAAAATGGTCGGTGGACGGTGGGAGAAACTTCTTACTGTTCTTGTGTTTGGTGATAGTCTGTGGTGTTCTTCTGGAAATTAATTACGTCCGATAAATGTCTGAGACTCTGATATCTTGTGTTAGATTCGTGACCTCTATGGTTATTCTGTTCTGTAATATATAGAAGCTTTACCCACTTCCTGCCTAGCTGTGTGACCTAGCAAAGGATTTGCGGGAAGATCATTGCTGTCTGAAATATTCTGTTGCCAGATATGGCATTGACCCCTGATCCAGTATTTCGTGTTGTGGCGGCTGCGATTGCTCAGCCGGCATCTGAAGATGATGTCCTCGATTAGCTAGCACTAATAATAACTGGGTTAACACTATACAATAAGGAAGGACCAAGTATTCTATATCAGAACTCAGACAATGAACAGGATATTATAGATGCAGTGTATCAGTGGGATACGCGTCACCCTTCAGATATTTTTCAGACAGGATTTAGTCCGCGGTCTCAAAGTTCGACTCAAAGTGAGGCAGATTACTACAACTTAGAGCAGTTTGTAAACGGTGGAGGAATGCCCGGAGAAACCTCACCTGCAAATGGTTGTGTGTTTGTTAGCACGACGAGATCAACTTTGTGGCGACTGTTTGTCATTGCAAGTTGCATTCTTTATCAGTATCAGATATATGCCCCAGGGGGAATTGATGCGGTGCTAACCCTACGCGAGTGAAATGATTATCCTAAACAGCAGGAAATTTCTTTTCCGAGTGGCATTAACTCTCAATATATTCGAATAGCACGTGAATATACAGTTGGTGTAGAGCCCGGTCATCGATTCCCATTTTATAACCTACAGGAGACTTTCCTTAACCCTCATCGCTTCGAACCGAATCCAGCTTCGGGCGGGGTTACTCCTGCGGAATTTATGCGCCCTCTAAGAAATCCTATATGTCCCAGGAGAGATGCGTGACATGTTGAAAAGAGAGATGCAAAGGACGAGACAGATAAAAGGGACCCTTGCAGTGTGAAACATTACATCGAGAGTGCACTTAACTTCGTAAAAAATGAAGAGGTGTACGTATTCATTGCTGACCGGTGCCTGCTGATCAACTATGCTCCTGGCAATGACAAAATTATTAAGGGACCCCTGAGCATCGGTGATGGCTTTCCCTATTTGAAGGATACTATTTTTGCCAGTGGGATTGACGCTGCGTTTACTGTTCCCTCAAACAATGAGGCGTATATATTTAGAAGTAATATATATGCATACATCAAGTTTGCGGCAGATGGTGGCTCCATTATTCGAGAACCCAAGAGGATAACTACCATTTTTAAAAATGGTATTGATGCAGCTTTTGCCTCTTCCAAAACAAATGAGGCGTACATGTTTAAAGGTGATCAGTACGTGCTTATTGATTTTGCAAAAGACCAAATAATTCAGGGACCCAAAAAGATTACTTGCAGTTTCCCCTCTTTAAAAGGTACAATTTTCCAGGATGGTTTAGATGCAGCGTTTTCATCTTCTAGAACAAATGAAGCTTATATATTTAAAGGCGACACCTACGCTCTCATCGATTATGCCCCTGTAACCACAGCTGATAAAATTATTAATGGACCGATCACCCCGATTAGTAAAGGTTTCCCCTCCTTAAAGAACATCATACCAATGGATCCTTGTGAATGTTAAACCATTGGTGAAACTCACATCTTCTCACAGTATAACTACAATGGAGGCGACCGCTGTAACATTGTGCAATCTATTGACTTATGATATGAATAAGATTGTCGAAGCCAAAGGAGTAAAAGCCCTAGTTGATCTTGCAAACAGGTGAGTTATGACTGGTACTCTTAATGTATCAATTTGTGTGGCCAATGTTGGGTTGCCAAGCTCTCGGAGAATTTGTATGTTCAACTCTAGTCTGCAGAAGCCCGTCATTGTTAAATCAGGTTAGTTGTGCTTTCTTGTATGCAATTCATCTTATTGGCTTAGATTAACCCTAAGGAATGTTTATTTACTTTACAATGTGTTTAAATGCATATTAATGGAAGTACTATTAATATCAATATTATTATTAGTATCATTATTATTATAATTATTATTATTATCATTATTGTTAGTATTATGATTATGATGATGATTATTATTACTACTACTATTATTATCATTATTAATATTATTATTTCAAAAGTATAGTTGATTGTTTAAGAGCCAAATGAAATTGGGAATTTAGAATAATGTTGTCATTATGCATTTAAAGAAAATCGTTGTGATTATATATATATTGGTTAATGAAATTTAATTTAGTTTGACATTGGTTTTAATTTGGTTTCTTCATTTTGTAAGATAATGGATTAAGGATTAGGTATATGATTATTGTATTGGAAATTTGATTAAGGGCATTAGATAATTAGTTAGTGTGAATTGGAATGTATATGAAATGGTCAAGGTGTAAGTTGTCAAGGGTTCATTTCCAGAGGCCAAGGTTGTTGTGTTTTGACTTCATGTAATGTGTTATTAAGTGTTCTAAGTTATTGAAGTCATGTCGCCTTTTGTCATGTATAAGGAATTTGGTTGGTATTGTGAAAGAATTCAAATATTCTAAATGCATCATGATGTGTAGAAAGGCTCTTCGTGAATGTTGTGATTGATTTATTTATTTGTTTGGGATGTTGTATTGGATTAGACAATGGGGAGATGTCGGTATTCATGAAAAAGTATTTTTCTTATGAGTTGCTTCATTGGAAGCCATGGAAAATGTATTAAGAGTATGTCCTTGTAATTGAGATGATATGCAAGAAGGTAAATGCCTTGCATTATTACATGTATATGTTCATATCAGAATAACGGTTATGCAAGATGGATTATGCCTTGCATGGTTTATGTATCATCGTCGTCATGATGATGTTTGCTATGTTTGTTGAGTAGGGTCTTCTAGATGCAGGTAGGGGAGTGGCTTTCAACGTGGGGCCGGCGCCCAAAGTGGCAGTCAGGATAACCCGTTGGAAGTAGATTAATCAAGTGATAACCTAAATAATGAATCTGGGGGTTGGGTAGTTAGGCACACTAAACAAGATAAGTGGATGCCTCACTCATGGCTCAAGTGCTTGTTTAGGCTTGAGATGAGATGAGAAGGCCTGGAATGGCAAGATCAACTACCTTGTCCTCATGAAAGGTATGTTGATTTCTGCATGAGCGTTGTATGGGGGCCGGGAGTTGGGAGAGGCTACCAGGACAACCCAAGATGGGGGCCGGGGCCTAGGAAGGCTTACTAGGACAACCCATGACAAGCCATGTGATGACACTTCTCCCTACTGCAGCCTAGCATTCCCTAGTTGTCCTCTCCCCATTTGTTTTGTGTTGCCTCTGGAAGTCAAGTCAAGTCAAGTCAAGTTCAGTTAAGTTAAGTTGTGTTGTATTGTTATTGCCATGTATTGTATTGACGTTTGGTCATCCTTTGTTCTTGTTTGTCTTTTGTCTACCTGACTATTATTGTTTGGGACCTGTAACGCCCTGCATGAACACCTTAGAGAACAATACATCTACGCTATGCAAAAACAGAATAATTTTTTTTAAATGAATAAAGTGACAAAGTAATGTTGAACACATCTAAATACATCATTAAACTATCAACTTGTTACTCTAAGATATCATGGGAGCATTACTTTACCAAATCAAACAACATAATCTGACATACATCATTAACTAACATCAGTAGAACATTCTAACCCTAATGCATTAAATCAATAACATTTACATCAAATAAATAATCATTAGGATCTAGTACATAGTTATAATTTCTTCTCACATACAAGTACATCATTACATTGTTACTTAACAACACTTCCAAATTCAAACATTATAAATCAACTGATACACAGACAAGAACATGAATACAAATCACTTACTTCATACCTGGTGCAAGACCTGATGGCTGATACACACGATACAACATCCTCGCACACGAACAATAGCAAGGAGAAAAAAACCAATGGATTAAAGCTCTTCCACCTGACCATGTGGAACCCTAAGGTCCACCCCCCGAGCTAGGAGTTAACATAAGGTTCCCACTACAACATACAGTCAGGTAGACAGTAAACTATAAGACAAGACAACACATAACTCCAACAACACAAGTTAATATCACAAACAACTTAACAACACTTCCAGAGGCAAGCACATAACGAATGGGGAGAGTACAACTAGGGAATGCTAGGCTGCAGTAGGGAGAGTGTCATCACACGGTCCTAACATGGGTTATCCTGACAGCCTCTCACTAGGCGCAGGCCCCCATCTATGGTTATCCTGACAGCCTCTCACTAGGCGCCGGCCCCATAGGGTGACTCATGCGGAATCAACCTTCCTTTCATGAGGACAAGGAAGTTGATCTTGCCTACCAGGCCTTCTCTACCCATCCTTAGTCTAAAGGAGCACTACAGGCATGGGAGAGGAAATCCATTTATCTTGTTAATGTGTAATTTACCCTTTCCCCCTAGTTCATTTTAGGTTTTCACTTAATGAACAACTTTCAATGGGTTATCCTAACAGCCACTTTGGGCACCGGCCCCACATTGAAAGCCACTCCCCTACCTGCATCTAGAAACCCTAAACATCAAGCAAGAAAACATCATCATGACAATGATGATACATGAACCATGCAAGGCATTAACCATCTTGCAAAAACAATTATCCTCATATCCACATGTATATGTAATACTGCAAGGCATTCACCATCTTGCATATCAACTTAATTACAAGGACATACTCTCAAAACAGTGCATCAACATCACATCCGTTACAGTATTCAATGTCTCCCCATTCATAAAATCTAATTCAAAAATCCATTACAAATAAATACAATTAAAATGGTCAACAAGCCATCCACAAGGAAATTACTACCACCCCAAGGTACATTCACAAATTAGATCATGCATCATTCACATTACCCTTTGCCTCACACATAACTAGAGACAACATAACATCGTATATTCAATACACATAAAAACACTATACTTGAAAACCAATCACGTTATACTATGCCTCTGGACTAACAACCTAACAACTTGCACAGTGGACCCCATTACATCCAACAATCTCATAACAATGTTAATAAACCCACTATCGAGACCATTTAACCAACTTCAATTAACAAAACCTTCATAATGAGGTTGTAATAAGATTGTTACCAGAATTACAACAATCGTAACAACTTAAATTAAACCTTGTAATTAATATTATCTACATTTCTATATAGTTCAATGAATTAAATCTAATAACTTAACTAAAATATTAATCTACATTTGATTTTGCACTTTTAAAACTAACAATCATATAAATTATGCAATTTCTCATTAGACTTCATCCATACATTTCCCGGACAGCTTGGAGAAGACAACAATATCGTTTAAACCAATAATAACAATAATATTATTAAACCATAATAATAATACTTTACTAGCAATGAATTATGCATACAAGTTTAGGAGTTTATACAAGACAGTTTAGAAAAGTGGATCAACCCATCTAAACAGCCTAAAGCTCAAAATAAGGCTTTAAACCTAAACAAACAACTCTACAACTATTTCGCATAATTGATCTTCCTTAAGAATTAGACTCCACAAATACTTCTCCATGCCTTTACCTTAAAATACACTATTGCAGCCATAATTAAAACACTAACAACTAACAAGCATCTAATTTATATATTTAAATCACTGAGACATTTCACATAAATTTCAATTAATGTATATGAGTTGGCCAGATGGTCGTGTTTCTGACGGGAATTATAGAGGTAAAGAAAATACTACAGAACATTTGAGGAAGCAGCCACTGAAGAAAACATTGCGTTGAAATAATTTTTCTATTTTTCTTTCTCAACTATTGATTAAGCTTAACGCTCTTCTGTTTAACGGTCTTCTCTTTCAGTTCATTATATGACAGATCCAAGTCTTCCAAACTCTCAAGATTTTCAATTGACAAAGGAATGCTACAACTCAATTGATTCCTTGCCAAATTCAAGGATTATAATTCAGTCATATTCTTAAACAGTTGGCCTGCATCACTGGTAATACTGTTGTTGGATAAATCAATGGACGTGTAAACATAAGGAGCGGCAAGCACCCAGTCATTCAAGTTTGTAGAAATGCCACAACCAGCCAGTCACAAGTTGCTCAAGAATATAGAATCTGTGATCCAAGCAGGGGTACTTCTAAAGCTCAAGTTATTATAAGATAAATCCAGAAAACTCAACCCAATGTTTGTCAAATTCGGGAGTGGGCCAGACAGGCTGTTACCAGAGAGATTTACCCACTCGCTTATAGCGACAGAGGCGCAATAATTTTTGTCTGTACTTATGAACTGCCATTTATAAATAAATAAATAACAAAATTCTGTGCCGTGTTGGTAGATTATGGTGACAATATTATTTGAGTCTCTTATTGTCATGTTTCTGGATCCTCCACAGCCGGATTGGCAGACAGTTTCCCAAAGGATTCTCTACTGATACAGAAACTACAGGAATCTGCCTTAGAAAGGAAAGATGATTTCATTATGGTTTCAATGCATCATTCATGCAGTCATTGTCGCTTGTTCATCTTGTCTGGAAAACGATGGGTTTGCAACCAGTGTGTTAATTTCCAGATCTGAGACAAATGCTATGAGACAGAAGAAAAGCTTGTTGAATGGGATAGGCATCCTACAGATAGTAAGGAATAGCATGTCTTTTTTTTCCTAATGATGTCATAGGTATTCCAACAGACACTGAGGATAAAGATGAGATTAAGGAACGTGAATTCTTTGACACTCGCCAAGCTTTCCTAAGCCTCTGTCAAGGAAATCATTACCAGTATGATACACTCCGCCGGGCTAAACATTCTTCTGTGATGATTCTTTATCATCTTCACGATCCAGCAGCACCTGCTTATGCAAGTACATGTAATGTATGTGAAAGAGACATTGAAACAGGACAGGGATGGCGTTGTGACACTTGCGTGGATTTCGACATATGCCATACTTGTTATCATGATGATAGGTTCCTTGGTCATCCTCATCTAAAGTCAGTCTATCATCATCCCTCACAAACATAGTGGCTCCTACTAGTTCCTTTGCCTGGTCTACAGAATTGACACCCTTGAAACTAAGTAACCATTGCTTCTTTCCTGGGTGACTTCTTCCACTTATAAGTTCAAACTCTTGAATTGTTACAGTCCCAAAGCGTTGAGTTTTCAGCCATCTTACTCCTGGCTTCTCAAAATGCTGTTCTGGAAAATCTGTGCTGGGATGGACATGGACTTCTCCACGAAGACCAAAACATTGCATATATACCCCACTTCAACCAGCTGATTTTCATCCACAATACTCTCTGCCTGGGTAACATGGGACTCCCTCTCCAACATTTGTATCTCGTGGTTGACCTGTACTTGGTTTGCACTTTGCAAAAAAATGCTGGGAGTTTCTGCATTCTATGAAATTTGATAGACTGTATCTATTTTTAGGTTGTTTGCATAGAATTGAACATGATGGGCAGTGACTGATTTTGGATGTTCTAATGCGCTTGTGAGATACAGGGATGAATGTTGGAGATAAAAATAGAAGAGGAGCGACAGGAAAGTGTTGGAGAAAATCCAAACTTCGCCATGTTCCGCAATCAATTCATTAAGTGTACTGCGTTGACCTTCTAGCCCGTGCGGCTATCTTGAAGACACCATGACCTTTATCATTGATGATTATGTGGACATGGTTGACCTGCTTGCCCGTTACACGACCCTAAACAAGGTAGAGAATGCCCTAAACTTTATCACTGAGACACCTGTTAAATCTGTGCTGGTCGTATGGATGTGTTTTGGTCAGTTAGGACAATTCTCCATTTCCTCATTATTCTACGTATCATGTATGAATGCCAAACAATGAACCAGCCTCAAAGCTGCACATTATGTCACTATTCGATGAATAATATAATACAATTTGTCTTAAGTGGGTAGTTGGGTGGTTGGAGAAGGGAGCCCAACCTCCTTTTTCGAGAATTTGTTGTTTATTTCGGCTGTTTCTGCATGACACTCGCATCAATGCTTTGCTAAATTCTTACTTCCAATCAAACAGTTTTATTCAGCATAGGGTTAATTTCGATGGCCGATATACACTCTATTATGGACACAGAAGTTTCAAGATGGGATGGTCTGGGCTGAATCGTTGAACAGGAAGGTACAGTAATAAGATAATTTCATCCTGGAATAGACGGACCTCACAAAAATCATTGGAACTACTGATAATCTTCACTGCAAGGTGACTACAGATAGATTTTGGCAGAAGATTAGCTGATTACAAGATTGAAGGATCTCAGAGTGGTCCTTGGTTTACAATCGATGATGCGAAGGAGAGCTAGATTTCCAAGTCTTTCCTGGCATGGCTCCACAGTCTGAAATAAAATCTATAAAATATCTTCTTAGCAACTTTTCGATGGCGAAGGTACAGCTCTGGACTAGAAAGCCTTGACGAACAATCGTGTCTAGGCTGGAAATAAATCTACTCATCCTGATATGCTATGACTAAACTCCCAGTCTAACAAGCCCTTTTGGATTGAAAGTCTCCTTGAGGATCGTAATGAGAATGAGTTGGAGTAGTGTTATAAATTGATTTGTGGCTCCCTCTAAAAGAAACTGAAAATGGGGAGTCACAGGGAAATGGAAGTATCTTGCAATTGTTTGCAGGAGAGCAAAGAGTGCCAGATCAATTGGCAGTTCAAAATCAGGAAAGATGGAGCGAGAAAGGCAATCATACAGCTCATTGCCCCGAGTCTCTAGAGTGGCGAACAAGGAAGGAGTGACTCTGTCAAACAAAGGTTTGGAATTGGAAGAAGTTTTTGACACCATAAAAGAAATAGACACAATTTAGATAATGCACTTCACTAATTGAAGAGTAGAGAACAATTTGTAAAAGGTTCTAATACCATTTGTTTCTAAGACTCTGCTTCTTGTGTTTCAATTCCTATCTATTTTAGGGATTATAGAGCTGATATCTATGCTTCTAGAGACACCTGACCTAAAATGAGTCAAAACAAATTGAACTTCTAGACACTAAATAATGTGTTGAAAGACATAAGAAACTTTCAAGCAAATGCTACAAATCAGAATTGTAGATGTGATGATAACATACCAATTTATTGATGAAAGTACTGCAAAATGAGAAAATAGCATTAACACAGTTAAAAGAACCTGTATACGCTGCAAGATCTCTCTCTGTTCTTCGCAGCTCCGTTCTCCTTCTAGATCTCCCACTTCCCCCTTTTTCCTCCTTCTCTCTGCTTGTTTTATAGTATTCCCTACCCTGATTGTTTGTACTCCACCTTTAGGGAATCGACACACGATCCCGTGCAACCCCAAAAATACAGCTTACTTTCATTTAATTTTTAATAATATTACAATATAACCCCTATACTTTTATTTACTCAAGGGTAACTTTCATTTAATAAATTACAACTTATATCTTTTACTTTATTTAATTTAGTATTTTGTATAGATATTTAATATCCAACAACTCATAAATACATATTACTTTATTAAATCATTTATTTACTTGACCACATATATTTACTTTCATGTTTATTTTATTAATTATAAAACAATTCCACAACTATAATGCCACTTTATAACTAATTTATCTCCTTTAATATTTATTTTTTATTTATTTAATAATTAATATATATTTGTTATTTAACAACTAATAATTATTTACAAATATATTTAGTAGACATTAAACAAATTTATCGATTTATATACCACAATTAACCAATCATAATTCATACAATTACTCGACCATCAAGCATGCAATGAAAGCAAGACGACAACCCATCGAGACGAACAAAACTGAGAACAATGACTATCTGAAAACTGAAGACTTATCCTCTACAAGGATGACGGATGACTGGGGAACCTTATGCTAACTCCGATCAACAATTCCATTGGCTAGGGCACGCTCAGACCTGCTAGTTCAGGTGGAGTCGATGCCCGGTACCTGCATCCTGTAACAAACCTCTAGGTTAAACATATATATACAAACATGAAGTCATGCACATAGTAAACAGAAATCGCAGCGTGGCAGGGTACTCGGACATGAGTAATGTGACACTGTTCTGTTTACCTAAATCCATCCACAATTAAGTATTCAGTTGTCTACAAGAAAATAGAATAATCAATTCAGTATGATCTAGTCTAACAATTATTGTTACAGCATCATAACCATGACTAAATATCACCTTAAACTCATAAGTAACATTAATCCATTACACCAATTATGTCCATCAAACTGTGAAACATAAAATATTAGTAATCCAATATCACCAATCATCATCATAGCAATAGGTCCATAACAACTCAGCATAATAACAGAGAGTCCAATGTCCTGATATCCAATCCTACTAGAAGAACCATCAGTCCAATAGAAGGCAAGGTGAGGGGCACTACATCCTCCCCCCCTAGAATCAGGCTTCCTCCTGGAAGCCTGCAACAAATATGAATGAGTTTGGGTAGTTTCCACAATGCTATGCAAACATGGGAGCACAATCTGTGCATGTGATCTATTAACAGGAAATCTTGATATAATGATTTTCTTTTACCTTTACAATCATGGAACCACAATTTATAATTTTATAATACTATATCCATGTTTTGGCACACATTCTTCATATGCACACGAATTCAAATTACCAGGAATCACATCTTAAGGCTACACAAAGGTCCATTTAGTCACCGATAAACGACCTACTAATCCATGACACAAAATCCATGAGTCAAGAGCCAACATCTATCTCACACAACCCATACTACACACTTAGTGGCTTGGTGGTGTTAGGGCACACACACAATGATAGACCATCGAAAAACAACAATGACCTACCTACTGCTGTATAAAGTAGTTAGCCTCCATAAAATAATCCTCACATATCCCCATCCTCAAGGTTCCCTGTGTCTACTTCCTCGTATACACTCACCAAGTCTCCTCATACGTTCCTGGAGAGGAATCACAATACGACACATGGCCTACATCGAAAACAATAAGGGGAAACTAGTTTAGCCACCAAAGTCATAAACAAATATAAAATAAAGATTAAATTTCATCAACAAAACAAGAAATGCACGCAGTTCAACACTAAACCAAATGTAACCACAAGGGTTACGCACAAATGAAGTTCACAAGGTGTGGCTAAACCATCACAATCAAATATAAACAAAGTGTCGGCCTTTTCAATTAATAGAAAATCATCAATAATTATAAGGAAAATACACAATCTTTGAAATTACACTATACAACACTGCGTGACTAGATACTAGCCACCCAACGAGGAAGGAGGGAACAACGTCAAGTTATCATCAACTTTTATTCCATACAATAAGGAATCTACATGAGCACTAAGAATATCCAAGAATGCATACTTCACAAAAGGATGCACAAGCATCTAGTCCTCTACCTGAAAACTCCTCTAACTACAACCAAAGCTCCTTAAGGATAGGATGATCGTCGAGGGACACCTCCCGACTCTCCTCTAATTCCAAATTGTTCACCATCGTGGCAAACAACTGACAACCTTGACACATGCATTTCTTCAACCATATGGCAGATATCATATGCAGGGGAATGGATCTCTACATGCCAACTACCCCTACCTCAACCTTTAGGCCTCTACCTATGTAGACACCGCCAAGTGACAACCTCGGGTTGTTAGGTGAGGATAACAAAAGGGAAGAACATAATCTTGAGAGTTTAAGCAACTAGTGTAGCTTGATGGGCTAATATAAATCCCAAAGTACCCAGTGTTAGAAACTTGGCTCTGATACCAGATGTAATGCCCCACATGAACACCTTAGAGAACAATACATCTACGCTATGCAAAAACAGAATAATTTTTTTTAAATGAATAAAGTGACAAAGTAATGTTGAACACATCTAAATACATCATTAAACTATCAACTTGTTACTCTAAGATATCATGGGAGCATTACTTTACCAAATCAAACAACATAATCTGACATACATCATTAACTAACATCAGTAGAACATTCTAACCCTAATGCATTAAATCAATAACATTTACATCAAATAAATAATCATTAGGATCTAGTACATAGTTACAATTTCTTCTCACATACGAGTACATCATTACATTGTTACTTAACAACACTTCCAAATTCAAACATTATAAATCAACTGATACACAGACAAGAACATGAATACAAATCACTTACTTCATACCTGGTGCAAGACCTGACGGCTGATACACACGATACAACATCCTCGCACACGAACAATAGCAAGGAGAAAAAAACCAATGGATTAAAGCTCTTCCACCCGACCATGTGGAACCCTAAGGTCCACCCCCCGAGCCAGGAGTTAACATAAGGTTCCCACTACAACATACAGTCAGGTAGACAGTAAACTATAAGACAAGACAACACATAACTCCAACAACACAAGTTAATATCACAAACAACTTAACAACACTTCCAGAGGCAAGCACATAACGAATGGGGAGAGTACAACTAGGGAATGCTAGGCTGCAGTAGGGAGAGTGTCATCGCACGGTCCTAACATGGGTTATCCTGACAGCCTCTCACTAGGCGCCGGCCCCATAGGGTGACTCATGCGGAATCAACCTTCCTTTCGTGAGGACAAGGAAGTTGATCTTGCCTACCAGGCCTTCTCTACCCATCCTTAGTCTAAAGGAGCACTACAGGCATGGGAGAGGAAATCCATTTATCTTGTTAATGTGTAATTTACCCTTTCCCCCTAGTTCATTTTAGGTTTTCACTTAATGAACAACTTTCAATGGGTTATCCTAACAGCCACTTTGGGCACCGGCCCCACATTGAAAGCCACTCCCCTACCTGCATCTAGAAACCCTAAACATCAAGCAAGAAAACATCATCATGACAACGATGATACATGAACCATGCAAGGCATTAACCATCTTGCAAAAACAATTATCCTCATATCCACATGTATATGTAATACTGCAAGGCATTCACCATCTTGCATATCAACTTAATTACAAGGACATACTCTCAAAACAGTGCATCAACATCACATCCGTTACAGTATTCAATGTCTCCCCATTCATAAAATCTAATTCAAAAATCCATTACAAATAAATACAATTAAAATGGTCAACAAGCCATCCACAAGGAAATTACTACCACCCCAAGGTACATTCACAAATTAGATCATGCATCATTCACGTTACCCTTTGCCTCACACATAACTAGAGACAACATAACATCGTATATTCAATACACGTAAAAACACTATACTTGAAAACCAATCACGTTATACTATGCCTCTGGACTAACAACCTAACAACTTGCACAGTGGACCCCATTACATCCAACAATCTCATAACAATGTTAATAAACCCACTATCGAGACCATTTAACCAACTTCAATTAACAAAACCTTCATAATGAGGTTGTAATAAGATTGTTACCAAAATTACAACAATCGTAACAACTTAAATTAAACCTTGTAATTAATATTATCTACATTTCTATATAGTTCAATGAATTAAATCTAATAACTTAACTAAAATATTAATCTACATTTGATTTTGCACTTTTAAAACTAACAATCATATAAATTATGCAATTTCTCATTAGACTTCATCCATACATTTCCCGGACAGCTTGGAGAAGACAACAATATCGTTTAAACCAATAATAACAATAATATTATTAAACCATAATAATAATACTTTACTAGCAATGAATTATGCATACAAGTTTAGGAGTTTATACAAGACAGTTTAGAAAAGTGGATCAACCCATCTAAACAGCCTAAAGCTCAAAATAAGGCTTTAAACCTAAACAAACAACTCTACAACTATTTCACATAATTGATCTTCCTTAAGAATTAGACTCCACAAATACTTCTCCATGCCTTTACCTTAAAATACACTATTGCAGCCATAATTAAAACACTAACAACTAACAAGCATCTAATTTATATATTTAAATCACTGAGACATTTCACATAAATTTCAATTAATGTATATGGGTTGGCCAGATGGTCGTGTTTCTGACGGGAATTATAGAGGTAAAGAAAATACTACAGAACATTTGAGGAAGCAGCCACTGAAGAAAACATTGCATTGAAATAATTTTTCTATTTTTCTTTCTCAACTATTGCTTAAGCTTAACGCTCTTCTGTTTAACGGTCTTCTCTTTCAGTTCATTATATGACAGATCCAAGTCTTCCAAACTCTCAAGATTTTCAATCGACAAAGGAATGCTACAACTCAATTGATTCCTTGCCAAATTCAAGGATTATAATTCAGTCATATTCTTATATAGTTGGCCTGCATCACCGGTAATACTGTTGTTGGATAAATCAATGGACGTGTAAACATAAGGAGCGGCAAGCTCCCAGTCATTCAAGTTTGTAGAAATGCCACAACCAGCCAGTCACAAGTTGCTCAAGAATATAGAATCTGTGATCCAAGCAGGGGTACTTCCAAAGCTCAAGTTATTATAAGATAAATCCAGAAAACTCAACCCAATGTCAAATTCGGGAGCGGGCCAGACAGGCTGTTACCAGAGAGATTTACCCACTCGCTTATAGCGACAGAGGCGCAATAATTTTTGTCTGTACTTATGAACTACCATTTATAAATAAATAAATAACAAAATTCTGTGCTGTGTTGGTAGATTATGGTGACAATATTATTTGAGTCTCTTATTGTCATGTTTCTGGATCCTCCACAGCCGGATTGGCAGACAGTTTCCCAAAGGATTCTCTACTAATACAGAAACTACAGGAATCTGCCTTAGCAAGGAAAGATGATTTCATTATGGTTTCAATGCATCATTCATGTAGTCATTGTCGCTTGTTCATCTTGTCTGGAAAACGATGGGTTTGCAACCAATGTGTTAATTTCCAGATCTGAGACAAATGCTATGAGACAGAAGAAAAGCTTGTTGAATGGGATAGGCATCCTACAGATAGTAAGGAATAGCATGTCTTTTTTTTTCCTAATGATGTCATAGGTATTCCAACAGACACTGAGGATAAAGATGAGATTAAGGAACGTGAATTCTTTGACACTCGCCAAGCTTTCCTAAGCCTCTGTCAAGGAAATCATTACCAGTATGATACACTCCGCCAGACTAAACATTCTTCTGTGATGATTCTTTATCATCTTCACGATCCAACAGCACCTGCTTATGCAAGTACATGTAATGTATGTGAAAGAGACATTGAAACAGGACAGGGATGGCGTTGTGACACTTGCGTGGATTTCGACATATGCCATACTTGTTATCACGATGATAGGTTCCTTGGTCATCCTCATCTAAAGTCAGTCTATCATCATCCCTCACAAACATAGTGGCTCCTACTAGTTCCTTTGCCTGGTCTACAGAATTGACACCCTTGAAACTAAGTAACCATTGCTTCTTTCCTGGGTGACTTCTTCCACTTATAAGTTCAAACTCTTGAATTGTTACAGTCCCAGAGCGTCGAGTTTTCAGCCATCTTACTCCTGGCTTCTCAAAATGCTGTTCTAGAAAATCTGTGCTAGGATGGAGATGGACTTCTCCACGAAGACCAAAACATTGCATATATACCCCACTTCAACCAGCTGATTTTCATCCACAATACTCTCTGCCTGGGTAACATGGGACTCCCTCTCCAACATTTGTATCTCGTGGTTGACCTGTACTTGGTTTGTACTTTGCAAAAAAATGCTGGGAGTTTCTGCATTCTATGAAATTTGATAGACTGTATCTATTTTTAGGTTGTTTGTACAGAATTGAACATGATGGACAGTGACTGATTTTGGATGTTCTAATGCGCTTGTGAGATATAGGGATGAATGTTGGAGATAAAAATAGAAGAGGAGCGACAGGAAAGTGTTGGAGAAAATCCAGACTTCGCCATGTTCCGCAATCAATTCATTAAGTGTACTGCGTTGACCTTCTAGCCCGTGCGGCTATCTTGAAGACACCATGACCTTTATCATTGATGATTATGTGGACATGGTTGACCTGCTTGCCTGTTACACGACCCTAAACAAGGCAGAGAATGCCCTAAACTTTATCACTGAGACACCTGTTAAATCTGTGCTGGTCGTATGGATGTGTTTTGGTCAGTTAGGACAATTCTCCATTTCCTCATTATTCTACGTATCATGTATGAACGCCAAACAATGAACCAGCCTCAAAGCTGCACATTATGTCACTATTCGATGAATAATATAATACAATTTGTCTTAAGTGGGTAGTTGGGTGGTTGGAGAAGGGAGCCCAACCTCCTTTTTCGAGAATTTGTTGTTTATTTCGGCTGTTTCTGCATGACACTCGCATCAATGCTTTGCTAAATTCTTACTTCCAATCAAATAGTTTTATTCAGCATAGGGTTAATTTTGATGGCCGATATACACTCTATTATGGACACAGAAGTTTCAAGATGGGATGGTCTGGGCTGAATCGTTGAACAGGAAGGTACAGTAATAAGATAATTTCATCCTCGAATAGACGGACCTCACAAAAATCATTGGAACTACTGATAATCTTCACTGCAAGGTGACTACAGATAGATTTTGGCAGAAGATTAGCTGATTACAAGATCGAAGGATCTCAGAGTGGTCCTTGGTTTACAATCGATGATGCGAAGGAGAGCTAGATTTCCAAGTCTTTCCCGGCACGGCTCCACAGTCTGAAATAAAATCTATAAAATATCTTCTTAGCAACTTTTCGATGGCGAAGGTACAACTCTGGACTAGAAAGCCTTGACAAACAATCGTGTCTAGGCTGGAAATAAATCTACTCATCCTGATATGCTATGACTAAACTCCCAGTCTAACAAGCCCTTTTGGATTGAAAGTCTCGTTGAGGATCGTAATGAGAATGAGTTGGAGTAGTGTTATAAATTGATTTGTGGCTCCCTCTGAAAGAAACTAAAAATGGGGAGTCATAGGGAAATGGAAGTATCTTGCAATTGTTTGGAGGAGAGCAAAGAGTGCTAGATCAATTAGCAGTTCAAAATCAGGAAAGATGGAGCGAGAAAGGCAATCATACAGCTCATTGCCCCGAGTCTCTGGAGTGGCGAACAAGGAAGGAGTGACTCTGTCAAGCAAAGGTTTGGAATTGGAAGAAGTTTTTGACACCATAAAAGAAATAGACATAATTTAGATAATGCACTTCAATAATTGAAGAGTAGAGAACAATTTGTAAAAGGTTCTAATACCACTTGTTTCTAAGACTCTGCTTCTTGTGTTTCAATTCCTATCTATTTTAGGGATTATAGAGCTGATATCTATGCTTCTAGAGACACCTGACCTAAAATGAGTCAAAACAAATTGAACTTCTAGATGCTAAATAATGTGTTGAAAGACATAAGAAACTTTCAAGCAAATGCTACAAATCAGAATTGTAGATGTGATGATAACATACCAATTTATTGATGAATGCACTGCAAAATGAGAAAATAGCATTAACACAATTAAAAGAACCTGTATACGCTGCAAGATCTCTCTCTGTTCTTCGCAGCTCCGTTCTCCTTCCAGACCTCCCACTTCCCCCTTTTTCCTCCTTCTCTCTACTTGTTTTATAGTATTCCCTACCCTGATTGTTTGTACTCCACCTTTAGGGAATCGACACACGATCCCATGCAACCCCAAAAATACAGCTTACTTTCATTTAATTTTTAATAATATTACAATATAACCCCTATACTTTTATTTACTCAAGGGTAACTTTCATTTAATAAATTACAACTTATATCTTTTACTTTATTTAATTTAGTATTTTGTATAGATATTTAATATCCAACAACTCATAAATACATATTACTTTATTAAATCATTTATTTACTTGACCACATATATTTACTTTCATGTTTATTTTATTAATTATAAAACAATTCCACAACTATAATGCCACTTTATAACTAATTTATCTCCTTTAATATTTATTTTTTATTTATTTAATAATTAATATATATTTGTTATTTAACAACTAATAATTATTTACAAATATATTTAGTAGACATTAAACAAATTTATCGATTTATATACCACAATTAACCAATCATAATTCATACAATTACTCGACCATCAAGCATGCAATGAAAGCAAGACGACAACCCATCGAGACGAACAAAACTGAGAACAATGACTATCCAAAAACTGAAGACTTATCCTCTACAAGGATGACGGATGACTGGGGAACCTTATGCTAACTCCGATCAACAATTCCATTGGCTAGGGCACGCTCAGACCTACTAGTTCAGGTGGAGTCGATGCCCGGTACCTGCATCCTGCAGCAAACCTCCAGGTTAAACATATATATACAAACATGAAGTCATGCACATAGTAAACAGAAATCGCAGCGTGGCAGGGTACTCAGACATGAGTAATGCGACACTGTTCTGTTTACCTAAATCCATCCATAATTAATTATTTAGTTGTCTACAAGAAAATAGAATAATCAATTCAGTATGATCTAGTCTAACAATTATTGTTACAGCATCATAACCATGACTAAATATCACCTTAAACTCATAAGTAACATTAATCCATTACACCAATTATGTCCATCAAACTGTGAAACATAAAATATTAGTAATCCAATATCACCAATCATCATCATAGAAATAGGTCCATAACAACTCAGCATAATAACAGAGAGTCCAATGTCCTGATATCCAATCCTACTAGAAGAACCATCAGTCCAATAGAAGGCAAGGTGAGGGGCACTACAGGACCTCATGTTAACTCCTAGCTCAGGGGGTGGACCTTAGGGTTCCACATGGTCGGGTGGAAGAGCTATTTTATCCATTGGTTATCCTTTGTCGAAGTTCATATGCAGAAAAATTTATTCCAGATGATTGTACTTGTACCAGTTGATGAAGATGTATGTGTAATCTTGTACCAGATTTGTGTAACAGATCAATCATAATGTATGAGACTCTGATGTAGTCTGGAAATGGCATTGTAATGATGTCATGATGTACTCATGTGTAAGGAAAGCATATCAGTTGTGTATTAGATCATGTAGATTACATTATTTGTCGACATGCAATGAATATGAATTCAGTTATTCAATTATGCATTGATTTAGATCAGTTACTGATGAATGTTAAATTATGTTAGTTGGTTTGTAAAGTAATGCAGCCTTGTATCCTTAGAGAATATGTCGTAATTAGTTATGTTAACAGTACTTGTTATCTTAATCTTTAAAAAAAAATGTTCCTGTTTCATGTAGCATAAATATGTATTTCTTTGAGGGTACAAGGCGGGCGTTACACTCCCAGCCTCAAAGGGTTGCACCTTAGAGGGTTTTGGGGGAGGTTGGCCATCGGTGTAACACATCAACACTCATTCCAGGAGGTTTTCACCTCAAGCACATTTATTTAAGTGGATTGGTAGGGCTTGGCTTTAGCCTATTTCCACTCAGGGTTGTTCCCACTTGGACAGGTGTGCATCCAAGGGCAAGCCCCTCTAAAGGTTAAACAGATGGAATAACATGTCTGGCACTCTGGTCACCTAGTAAAGGCAAGAGCATAAGCCTATTGTCATTCGATTAGCAAGGAAGACACTAATTAATCCAACCTAGTTAAAAGTAGAAAAACTAAATGGGCTAATCTACTTGTGCACTCACACTTTTGTTAACTTTGAAGTGGTTAAAAAGATAGCAATGTTCATTCCCATTTGGAAGATAGCAATGATCTAACTATAGAAGATAGCAATATGTAGATATAGCAATGGTTTAATTACTCTCTTCCTAGTTAAAGATTATGTGGAATTTGCATGATCATCTATTTTTTACTATCCCTTTATAAATTGAAGTGTTAGTTAGCTAATGCAACTATATGGATCTAAACCAGTGGCCTAACCTGCAAAACAGATCAAGAGAATTCCTACAAAGGTGTCAGCATTAGCAAAAATCTTGTAAAAAACCTTAAGATCACTGCCTATTATAGAAGCACCGCTTCAGAGACTGAATGCGTAGAAATAGTCAACAGAAGTGTAGTAATATATATGTGCTGTAACAGAGATTAAAAGTGCAGTAAGAAAGAGTATATGCGCTGAAAGAACATATGCGTCGTGATAGAAGATATATGTGTTGGAACAAAGGGTATAAGCGCTGTAGAAATGTATGTGCCATAACAGGTAACAGATGCATTTTAAGAATCAACGGATGCGTAGTTTCCTCCTATGTACGACGTTCTAAATACAAAAACTTAGTTTTTGGTTAAATTTGGGGCAAGGCCCCATGATGGGTGCCAAAAATGTTATGGTAAAATAGGATTAACAATGAATATGCAATGATAAACAATATCAAATATCCATAACTCAATAGAATAGTGAAACTACAAAGATTAAGTAAAATGAAGCAATGAATCAAACAATGCAAACCTTCCTTAGATTGAAAATTCTATTGATTGCCTATCAAAATCATCCTTCCTTGTACGAAGTAGGGCCCTCAGAGAGTGCACTCCTTTGTTGTGTTCAAGAATGTCAATAGTGAATGGTTGTGGTGATGAATGTGCTATGAAGATGAGCTTCAAAGCAATGAGGTGATCTCAAGCAAATGAATAGAAATGGGGTGCCAAAGGCACACTGGTAAATTCCTGCAGAGTAACAATACTGAAAGCTTGGATAATAGAAATGGAAGAATCATGTTCCATTTATAGACTTGGGAGAATGAAGATCAATGGTTGAGAAGAAATGAGAAGATCAATGGTAGAGAATGGTTGAGGAATGTGCAACGAATAGAAAGAGGACAAGTGTCCAAGCTCCATCATGCAACAGGGGAGTTAATAAAATTGATTGAAGAGTTAATAGAATAGACCAATTAGTTAAGTGAATTGATTGGGGAGTTGACTAAATTGATTGATCAGTTAACTGGGTTGATTGAGGAGTCAACAAAATAGATTGACCAGTAAACTCAATTGACTAATTAGTTAACAGATTTAATTGATGAGTTAACTAATTTTGACTGAGGATAAATAGGACATGTGGGTGAGGGAATATTAGCTAATTAAATATTAAAAATATTTAATTACATGTGCAACATGCTGAGGTGGAAAGATGAGGTGGATTTATGAAATTAGGACTTAGGATAGAGGAATTTGGACTAATTAAATAATGTAGGATTTTTTAATTATGTGAGACATTAGAAGAATTTAGGGATTTTAATTAAATAAATTAATTTTTATTTAATTATGGGATAACGAATCAATCAAATAAACTTAGAATATTTATTTAATTGATAGGAGAAAATACGAAGTGAATAAATATTAAGAATATTTATTTAGAATGAATCATGTCATTTTTTGGCATAAACACTTGTTATAACACTGGTAAGGTTTTCTTTGAGTAGAATAACCCAAGAATATTCCTTCATCACTCCTAGCATCAAACTTGACAAGGTCTTCATCTCTTTTGATATAGCATTTGCTACCAAAGACTCTAAAATACTTCACAGTAGGAGTGATGCCAAACCAATGTCTATAAGGAATCTTACCAGTCTTGCCTCTAATTTGTCCCCAATTAAGAGTATAAACAACAGTGCTCACAATTTCTCTCCAATAGATCTAAGGAACATTTGCTTCCATCATCATGGTCCTAGAAGCTTCCTGGATGGTCCGGTTCTTTCTCTCCACTACTCCATTCTGCTGTGGAATCCTTGGAGTGGATAATTGTCTTTTTATCCCATGTTTCTCACATAACTCTATGAACTCTCCAGATGTGAATTATCCACCTCTATCAGATCTGAGGCATTTTATGTTTATGCCAATTTCATTTTCTACCATAGCCTTGAATATTTTGAACTTCTCAAGTGCTTCATATTTCTCTTTCAAGAAATTCACCCACATCATCCGGGAATGGTCATCAATCAGTAACATCAAATATCTATCTCCTTGCAGACTCCTGATTCTTCTCAAACCACATAGATCAGTGTGTACCAAGTCCAACAATCCAGTTGAAGAATGTTCCTTACTTTTAAATGAGACTCTATTTTGCTTACCTAACTGACATTCCTTGCACAACCTATTAGTAGGTTTCACCAATCTTTAAAGATCTCTTATAGCCTAAGTGTTGCTTATCTTAATGATATTATCAAAATTCACATGACACATTCTCCTATGCCACAACCAACTCTAATCAATTTGAACAAATAAGCGACTTTTGCTAGTACCAACCAAGTGAAAGATGTTAACATTTGTCTGAGTACCAGATACAATCTCAGTTCGAGAGCTTTCAAAGATCTTGCATTTTCATTTTTGAACTAGTGATCATAACCTTTGTCTACCAACTACCCAACACTGAGAAAATTATACTTTAAAGCTTCAACACATAGAACATCACTATTTTTGTTCTTTCCAACAAATGAAATGGTTCCTCTACCTTTAATTCTGCCAGTAGAATTATCTCCAAATTTTACAACTCCACCTTCATATCTTTCTAGGTTTATGAACTTATTCTTATCACCAGTCATATGGTGAGAGTATCCACTGTTAATCACCCATTCATTCTTTTCTTCAACTTGAGCAACCAGAGCCCTTTGTATCTTATGATTGGCAGATTCAATAGGTATTGGATCTTCTTCATTGATGGCACTAAACACCCAGTCACTTCCAGATTTGGTTCCTATCTCAGATTCATCATCTGTTACTCCTTCATCATCATCTTCTTAAATATAGTAACACTTCTTTTGAAGTCTTCATCTATTAGGGTTAGGCCTTGAAAATCTTCCCGAACACCTTCAGGCAAAATGACCAATCTTGTTTCAATTGAAACATTTGAAAGGCAATTTTCCTTCATACTTATCGGACCCTCTTGGCAATCTTTTAGGAATAAGGGCTTCAAGTTGTGTAGCTTTTGACTCATCTTCTTCTAGATCCTTTCTTTCTTTATCATACTATGTTGATTTCTTTGAGGAATTTTCTCTCGGATCTTATCTTTGATTTCCTTTTACAGAGAGACTAGCTTTGAATGCAAATTCAGTCTTGGGAAGTGCATCTCCAAACTAAGCGAATTCAAATGTAGCTAACTTTCCAACCAATTGATCCCTTGTAATGTTTGATAATGATCTGAATTCCTTAGTAGCAGCAACCTTGTGTTTGTAAGTAGGAGGTAAGGATGTAAGAACTTTGGCAACAATCTCATCTTCATCCAATGTTCCACCAGCACATCTAATGCCACAGACAAGATCATTTACCCTTGGCATAAATGTAGTGATATTTTCATCTTCAGTCATCTTCAGGCTTTCAAACTTTCCTTTTAGACTTTGTAACTTTGCTAATTTAACATATTTATCTCCTTCATGTAGAATCTCTAGCTTTGACTAGATTTCATAAGCAATTTTCAATCCCATAAAATTTGTCAGTTCTGTATCAGACAAGGCACTTAGTAGGGATTCTTTAGCTTGAAGATTATTTTCAATATTTCTAACTTCATCTACTGTTGTCAAACCATTCTTTGGAGGAACATACTCATTTGTAGTCATGTTCCAATACTGCTCTCCCATGCATTGCAAGTGGCATTCCATGTAGTTTTTCTAAAGAGTGTAGTTTGTTCCATCAAACCCTGGACTATCCTTCTTGTAGGATGACATCTTGGATCTCCTCAAGTGGTTAAGCTTCCTCTAGAGGAACTTGCTCTGATACCAATTGTTGATTTAAGGACAGAAAACTAAGAGGGGGGTGAATCAGTTGTCTCAAAAATTCTATTCCTTACTTAAAACCTTCTTGTATTTCAATAGCATATCAAAGATTCAATCATGAAAGCATAATGAAATAATTCAAGAGTAGAAACAAACTCAACACAAATAACACCAAAAATTTAATGTGGAAAAAAACCATAGGGTGACTAACCCAAGATTATATTCTCTATTAAAAGAAAATGAAGAATAAAATGGCACCTGCCAATTAGGGCTCACTGCGCAAGGACACTGCTCACAAGAGGCCCACTGGCTATAGGAGACACACTATCTACAAAAGAGAATAAGTATTACAAACTTGAACTAGAAGTTAGCATCTTCACTATACTTGAGTCAGTTCTATTAAAGCTCAACACCTCTGCTCTGCTTTTTGCTCCTCTCCCTTATCACCTTCCCATCATGACCACTCAGGATACATTTTGAAATGACTTTGCAACTCTTATTTATACATGACATCAACATTGGAATAATCATCAAAGTCGGCACAACATACACTTATTTCATTACAGAGCGTTTACAAAAATACAACTTGACTTGTTACAAAAACTTCTTGCACATTACTATACTATCGGCCACACATAGCTGGGACTTTAATCTTCTTCAAGGAACACATTATGCTTCAAAAAACATCTTCAGGATCATTTGTAACATGCACAAATCATCTAATTGGGCAAGACTGGGAAGAACACCATTACCCAATGGTAAATCTTCAATTATGAGCTCAGTCTTCAATCTAGACCAACAACACGATCTGGACATAAACTGGAGACCTCCACAAGCTTTCTTGAATCATCAAGAACATCTACACTACTTCTGCTTACTATAATCATTTGCATGTTCATCTAGAACCTTAAGAACACAGCCGGTCATCACTATCACACTAGAAGAATCACTTGCGGACCTCCAAACTATGAGCCAATCGAGTTGTCAATTCAAATTGGCTTCCCAAACATGCCACCAGATTTGCAGAGCATGATATTGCATTTCCAAATCTCACCAGACCAATTTGTGCCTTTGTCACCACTGAACAGTTGCCAGAACCAGTTTTACTTATATGGCCATGACTTTTGCAAATCTTCATGCAGACCTCTAAAATCTTGACTGGAGCACCTTTAGACATGAATCTATAAAGACTTAGATGTGTATATGCTGATCTTCAACTATCTGGAATCTTTGCTTCGTAGAACTTCAATGTCTTCACTATTCTTCTCTGTTTCTGACGGAGCTAATTTTCTTAATATCCTTAGCACATAACTCATTCAGTTCTTGACATCAATGCAACAAGAGTATGTTGACATCAATGACAACACCATTAAGGGCCATACTTGCAACACTTACCCTATTCCAAAGATCTCCTCTTGGTACAGGTAGAGGAGAGGCTCGTAAAGATTCTAGAATCTAGCTTTATGATGGATATTATAGTTTCATAGATGACTTCTCTTTGATTCAATCTGTCATATAGATCACACCTCTGGTCTATGCTTCCATAGTTTGATTGCAATTGCTTGAAAGTTTTTAAAGCATGTTCTTCAAATCCATTTCATGCAACCTGATATTCAATGTATTTTGTGTGTTGACATCTCTTGAGGCGATATGTCAAAAAGTTCATGCCCTATCTATTTTGCATACATTTTTTTACTATTGCAGTTCCTTATTTATTTTATCAGAGTCTTCTTCATAATCCAAACATTTTATTCATATAATCATTTGATATAGTGTGAATTATATTATAGTGTGAACTTTGTCATTAGTATGTTTGTTTTTTTAGAAGGCATTTAAATAATGTTTTAGCAGACTCTTAGTATACAATAATAGAATGAAATATTGTTTACAAAGTTTATGTTGCAATAATGATAGAAATCTTAAGTTACTAATCTTTATATTTAGTAATGCTTGGTGAGTTATGGGGCATTGCTATTTAACATTAAAACATCAATTAGATTTAAGGCATTAGAAACTATAGATATCTTGAATTATATATGTATCTTAAGATGCAATAAGATTTTTTTAGTATCGAATACTGAGTTTTGTTATTAATATTATGATATATAGTATTTAGAGTTTGACTTTTGTGTCTACTTGAATTGATCTTTGAATGATATAGATGTTCATATTCTGATTATTGATCATGACTTGAGTCATCTGTGAAAGAAGCCGATCCTCTCTGAATAAATATAGTGAATTCGTTGAGCTATAATGTGAGTTCTAGTTCACTTAATAGGAAAGAAAGAAAATACTCTTAATATTTATTCATATGCAATCTACAAGCACCAAGGTTGTGTATGAATATAGGTTTATCAATTTTCCTATATGATTTAAACTCTCTTATCCAATACTTACTACTCTTGCAATACCTTTTTATTTAACTCTCTAAATTTATTTCCATATAGTTAGATAGTATTCTAAAGATTATAAAAAGAATCTTTCTTATTTTTAAAAAAAATTCTAAAATCAATTATAATTTCCTCTTATTCTCTTAAAACCATGAATTTACAAAGATTTATTAGAATATGAGAATATTTCTTTATAAATATGAATTTATCTTGTTTTTTTTTTTTTTAAATATGGATTTGTCTTGAATATATAAAAAAAGAAATTATATATATATTTATACCATAAAAAAAAATTGGTTTTCTTCTTATATATTTGAATAAGAAAAATATAAAGTAGAAAGAATTAGATGTTATTGTAGTAAATAGAAATTAGTTTTGGAAAAGTTATAACGGTTCTTTGATTTTGTTATTTATGTCCACATTTATTATCTTGGATATGAGATATCTTATATTCGTAGTTGTCTTAATGAATTTTTTTACTTAAGAATTAGATATAAGTACATTGAAGGATCTATTGATTAGGATGATAGGAAGTGTTGACATTATTTATTGTTAATTTTATGAGTGGCCATTACATAGGTATCAGAGCACCAAGTTGCACCACTTGGGAGCTTTAGGGAAAAGTTGAACTTTTTTTACTGGTGTTAAACATGGATGATTTACGTTTAAAGATGATTATATCTTAATAAACTGATTGGGATGACTTTGATTATAATATATTTCAAAACTACTAATGTTTTATTGAGATCTATTACAGGAAAAGTTGCCCAATTATTTATATTTATCAGAAGAAATACAAAGACTTTTAATAGAAGGGAAATGTGAATTATTTTGTAAAAGATGTTAGAGTTGTCATTTTCTCTAACTAAATCTTTCTAGAGTTAAGGTTGCTATGAATTTACATGATTGTTTGAAAGTGGAAGGTTGAAAGGTTAATGAGTTAATTCACAAAGGAACAATCAAGGTATGATATGTAAGAATATTTCTGTTATGATATGATCTTTAATAAAAAAAAAATAATTTAAATGGGTGTAGTGCCCCTCCGTTCTCACCTTGGATGTACAGGTGAACTGATCAAGGCGCATGAGGATGAAGGTAAAATAATAGGAATAATTATTGGCAAGGTATACAATTGATGTTGTACAATATAGATAGATGTTTCATCCATGTGAGGTTTCATATGATAGTTAACGTGTTTTATTGACAACCTCTATTGCGACACTGACAATGCAGGCTTTGACATTATTTTGCATTCCAATGATCAAGATGTCGATCTTACTACAATGGTTATATGTTAGAATGGATCTCATGGACTGATTCTATTAGATTTATTTGTTATGATGATGCTTCTGGGACTTATTCAATGTCATGCACCTATATGTTTAGTGTATGGTTCTGTTCAGATAATGAGGTAGATTCGAGTGGTTATGATCATGTGTTATCTAATCTAGATTGATATGATGTGGAGAGGACGATGTCACATCACTTGCTTGCAAGTACCCTGTGATATTGTGATTCCTTTTTCACCTAGTGATAGCTTTGTGCATTTATATATATATGCTTAACTGTGTCATTTGCTGCAGGATGTAGGTATCTGGCATCGACTCCACCTAAAATAATAGGTCTGAGCGTGCCTTGAACCCAATGGATAAGTTGTTTCAGAGATAACTTAAGGTCCCACATCCCAAGTCATCATCCTCAATCAGGATGCATGACATGTCTAGTTAAATTGTCAGTTCTGTCAGTATGTCTGGTCTTGCAATTGAGGTATATTTGATGGAGCTTGTTTGAGTGTGTTTTGGCCTGGCTTGTGAACATGTTTGATTCAGCTTTTTACGGCTGTCCTACTCAGTGGGTTATGTTGTATGCCTAGATTGCGTTTTATAGTCATGCTATTATTTGATCCACTATAATACTTAACAGGATTACATCAATTATCATTATTAATATTAAATAAGGTTAAAATGATAACTGATAATTACCTAGCTCAAGGTAATTATCCTAAGTTGTTTGAATGTGAATTACTGTTATTAAATTGAGTTATTTGGGGGTAATTATAGATGTAAATAAGTTTTAGTATCTTAATATTTTATTATGATTTCACAATATTTATTTTAGTTTAGGGAACAATATTTCTCATAGTTATGTTTGTAAAAAGGTTCAGATTATTACTCAGGTTATACTAAATAAAATACATAAATTAATATGTGTCTTGGTTCAAAGGTTATACAAATAAGGTATAAATAATTATTACATATATGATAAATATATATCTATAGTATAATACTAAAATAAAACGTTATAGTGTTTAGTTGAAAATTAAACTATGAGCTGTAAGGAGATAAATTTAATTAATAGTTGTTATAGTTGGCATTGGATCATGTGCCAAGCCTTCTACAAAGGTGGGAAAAATCTGGAAATAAGGGGCAAATCCCTCTCTCTCTCGCTCTCGGATGAAAAGGGGGAGGAATGGAGGAGAAGGAACAACAAGCAGGGGAGATTGGTTTAGGTTGCAGCTGGAGAGGTTTCGGCATCAAATCCAGGTTGCATCTTTTCTATTTTTGCCGCAGCAAAGGAAGCACAATTTCCCCATTGTTTGCAAGCAAATCAGCGATCTTATAAATTCAAACATCAGTGTTCGCTTCGCATCGATCGCTATTTCCGTGTGATTATTTCAGAGGGTTTGGGCAATCACAGGAAGAGGAATAATATCAAACCAGGTATGCGTTCTAATTATTTATTGCAGTAGAATACAGATTTATATTTATTTGCTCCTGATTTTACTCTTGTTTTGGTTTTGTGATAACTGTTTTTAGAGCTCTTGACATTGCAACCGTGTGATTAAAATATGATTTGATCGCCCGTGTTCTCAAGATTTTGAAGATTTATTTTCATCGAATTCGATAAGGGCAAGGGCGCGAGGTTTTCGTTATGTATATGTGTGTGCGTAACCTAGTTATTGGATTCGTAGGTCAAGATGGAATTGTTATAAGGGAAAATTTTGATAAAGAGTCAGAGGGTCTAGTTCAGAAAACAATTTATTTAAATCTATTATTGTAGGAATGAAAATTTATTTTAATTTTGATTAGCCGAGTAAATCGCTTGGTTTGTTTAAACCCGGGTCAGTTGGGATCTGAGGAAGATCTTTTATGGAAAGGCAAAGGTTGTGATTTTTTTTGTTATGTATACAAATAAGAGCTTAGCTCCCTTTATGCAGCTCAAGGCTTTTTAATTGATCCCACCTAGTAGGATTTGGGAACAGTAACATAATTGTTACGGCCTAGGTTAGGTTACGGCCAAGTTAAATGCCATATTTGCATGCGAGACATTAACTTCATTTGTGAAGCATGGGATTAGATTTGTCTCCTATCAGATCTGACAGGAACTGCTTAGTTTCATATAAAGGTGAAATCGAAGGCTGAGATGTTTTGTTTGTAGCCGTCAATTTACATGGGGAAACCTTATTTGCCGGTGAGGGAGAATACAAAAGGTTGCGATTTTAGTTTATTGTCAAGGCTGTGATTATAGACTAAGAAGATCCCTGCACACCGTTCTGAACCTCCTCGACCAAGTTCATTATAAATCGTAGGGAAACTACCAAATCCCAGGGTTTAATGATCAAGCCTTGGATCTATTTTCGCATTATCTTGACCGGAGGTATTATTCTACCAAAATAGAGTACCTTATGAGCGGCAGGAACCCAGATTTCATAGTAAGAAATGGGCAAACTGTATAGCTTCATTTATATCATACTATTTGACCCTGCATGGTAAATAATATATCTTTTTCCGTCATCAGTGTGGTGAATAATAGTAGACAGTTCTGGGGTTCCAGAGTCAACGAAGGAAGGCGGTTGAATATGAAGTTCATCGTATGAAATTAAAATAGCATCTAATGTGTATTCAAGTGTTTAATAGTAGATAATTCACACGATTTCAACTGCATTGGAATCATATGTTTCCTAGTCCCATCTGGCTGAGCTTAACAAATGATTTGTCAACATCGTAGTTCAGTGTATAATCATTTTACATACCTGCTGTAAAAGTTGACAGGTGGCTCTCAACCGTAGGTTTGTTTTAAACATTTGTATTAGCTGCAATTATAGACCTTGACATTTTTAGTTGTAGTAGAAATGCCTATAAATGATGCACTAAAAGCTGTTCTAACAATTATCACATAGCTTATCTAAATGCCTGTAAATGATGAACTAAAAACTGTTCTAACAATTATCGCTCGGCTTATCTTTTTATACTAAAGCATCTCCATGTAACCATCACAGGTGTAGTTAGCCTCTTAATAATTAAGTTAAGTGTGTTCCCATAATAGCCTCCATTGTTATGAATGTCAACCATGTGCTCATATGAATCGATTAAAGCTAAAGTGCATTATGGATGTTCATGTGAATGTCCAGCTCTTTTTGTCTGTAAACCATCTTCTTTACCCCTCGGTGGATGTCCACACGATGTTCCAAAGCTCCCATTTTGACGCATGTGGAATGGACGCAGGCATGGGGTAGGGAATATGATTCACCTTGCCCATTTCAAAAGCTTTCAAAATCTTTTTCTTTCCTCAGCATAGTTTCCGGGTGCCTAAAAATTTGTAAGTCTGCCCATAAAGGACGCCTAGGGCAAGCCAAGTTGGTGATTGATCTTCATTAAAATTTATGGTTGCATTTTCCCATAAATTAGAATTAGATCTGCATATATTTTTAGGTCTGTCATATATTGGCAATAGGTATATATATATCTTAATGCTTATGTCTGCTATATTTTGGCAATAGATATTCCTGTATCCTTGAGCTAATGCATGCCATATAATGGCGATATTCATTCTCAAACCCTAAGTTTTGTCAGCCATAAATTGGCATTAGTTATTCACATAACTAAATGTTTGTGTCTACCATATTTATATTAATTTCTATTTGCCTTTGATAAGTATTATACTCTGAGATGCCAGAAACTATAACCTCTTGTCTGATTAATTTATCTCAACATGTTAGTCTGAGTATATCGAGTTTTGCATGAGTAATTCTTTAATCTATATCTAGATTTAGAATAGTTTGATGTATATAAGTTTAATATTTTTTTTTTATGAATGTATTATAGTCATTGGTGAATTGACTTCAAGGCATAGCCATATGGTTACATTGTGGATCTGAAGTCTATTACGTAATGTGCATTTTTAATTCATTTAGGAAGAACGAAAATTGCCTTAGGTTATACTGTGATACGTGAGGAAGAGAAGTAGGTTGCTGAAGGGACGTCATTGATGATCATTAGTATCTTCAAACACATTTCTATAGTTGATTTTTCTGCTAAATCATTCACATGACTTACAGTTCAAATCTGTGCACCAAGTTCAGTGTCACACTATGGGAAATTAGTTATGCATGCATGTAGGTATGCCAAAACCATGTGTCCCATCAGTTTAGGGTTTGATATCATGATCTTTCCAATTAAAGAGCTATATAATGATCATTTTTATTACATTGGAATAATTTATTAAGTTAAATGCATATGCTCAAGATAGATAAATTATGTATGATGCATGTAATATTCAGTTGTTAATAAATTTTATATTGTAATTAAATTTATTATGATTTCTTGATAATGGTTTGTTAAGATTGGGTATTGGATTGTAGGTTGGAATTAGAGGTATAATCATTGTAAGAAGTAATTGATTTATAAGAATTTTGTAACTAATATTACCTATGCATTTGTTTAGCTTGAAGGTTATGTTTATATGTAATTGATGACTGATTTATTATATCAGATAGAATTAATATTTATTAAACTAGATCGAAGATATATGAATTCTTGTGGAGATATTACTTGTATTTGGTTGTTAATATGATTAAATGTAAATTGATATGATCAAATAATTAGTGTGGATGAAATTTAATCTAGGTTGATTGGTTTGGTAAAGATCATTTCATAAGACTTTTCTTAAGTTGAAGTTGCATTGAAAGCTTGGAGTTAGGTGAAACAACAATGGACTTGAAAATTTTAGCCTTATAAGTGAAACCTATAAGTAACTAAATAACTTAGAGATTGAATTACTTTTGTAATAAAAATTTATGTTGTCAATGAGTTGATTAGTTGAAATGTCTTATTGCAAGCAAAGTTTTCATGAGAGTGGGTCTATGTGTAAATTGTCAAGTTTAGGTTCCAAAGGCATAAGGTAATAGGATTTGATTGTATGTATTCTATTTATAGTTGTCTTGAAATGAAGATGTTGTAAGAACATGATGTCTCTTGTCTATGTATGTGGGTCTTGGTAAACATTAGTGTGAGAAGATGTACATACTGTGTCGTGAATATATTTCAATGGGTTTAAATTTCCTTCATGTATGTGTTGATATCAAGCTTGTGATTAGTATGGAAATGGGGAGATCTTGTAATTGTAATGAGAAACTATTTTGGTTCATATCTGTGATTGGAAGAGCAAGATGACCCATACCTTGCTCTGGATATGTGTTATGATTATTGCGATTGATGACTGGAAGTTTTTGGACAATGATCTAAAGGTTGGTTATCGTGACTATGTTTTGTATGCAAGAAGGGAAATGCCTTGCATTGTTTATGTATACTTATCAGTATGAAAGTGATTGTTTTGCTTGATGGTTTGGGTTTCTAGATGCAGGTAGGGGAGTGGCTTTCAATGTGGGGCCGGCGCCCAAAGTGGCTGTCAGGATAACCCATTGAAAGTTGTTAATTAAGTGAAAACCTAAAAATAAGCTGGGGGGAAAAAAGGGTAAAATACACATTAACAAGATAATTGGATTTCCTCTCCCATGCCTGTAGTGCTCATTTAGACTAAGGATGGGTAGAGAAGGCCTGGTCGGCAAGATCAACTTCCTTGTCCTCACGAAAGGAAGGTTGATACCGCATGAGTCACCCTATGGGGCCAGCGCCTAGTGAGAGGCTGTCAGGATAACCATAGATGGGGGCTAGCGCCTAGTGAGAGGCTGTTAGGATAACCCATGTTAGGATCGTGCGATGACACTCTCCCTACTGCAGCCTAGCATTCCCTAGTCATATTCTCCCCATTTGTCGTGTGTGCCTCTGGAAGTGATATTGAGTTGTTTGTGATGTTGTCATGTGTTGTGATGTTGTCATGTGTTGTGATGGAGTTATGTTTAGTC
Organism: Cunninghamia lanceolata; assembly: GCA_027924645.1. NCBI lineage: Eukaryota > Viridiplantae > Streptophyta > Pinopsida > Cupressales > Cupressaceae > Cunninghamia > Cunninghamia lanceolata. Next base: position 2,550,671 of record BSBN01000413.1, read on the forward strand.
CTTGTTCCTGTTAGGCACTTGCCTACCTAACTGTATGATGTTGTGGGACCTTATGTTATCTCCTAGCACGGGGGGTGGACCTCAGGGTTCCACATGGTCGGGTGGATGTGCTTTATCTCCATTGGTCTTTCCTTGCCATTATTCATGTGCAAGAAGGTTGTAACTCCTGTAGCAGATTCAGATCATGTACCAGTTTATGAAGACAGTTATTTATGCTCATGTACCATCCTGTGTATCAGGTTATTAATAATGTTTGTAATCCCATGTAAACGAAAGTTGGTGATGTAAACAATATTATGTTGTATCCTCTTATGTATGAAAAACTGTAGTTGTATTTGTTATGGATGATTATTTATTTGATGTCATGGAAATGTATAAGGTTATTCAATTAATGCAATAAATTTAGAATGAATTATTGTTGTCAAGTTAATGTGTGATGTGTGAGAGAACATGATAGTAGTTTTGTCAGTAATGCAGCCATGGAACCCTGGGAGAATGTTACTTAGTATAGATAAGTTAAATGTTACCTTGTTATTCCTTGTATTTAAAAAAAAAAATTGTCCGATTTGTTTAGTGTAATTGTGTTGTTCTCTAGTGTTTCATGGTGGGGTGTTACAATGGGTAATAATTTGATTAAGGAAATGAATTGTGTTAGTCTCTTTGATTATGTGAATATATTTTAGGGAATGATGATGATGGTAATATCGATGTGAGAGAGATAGGGAATTTATATTATGAGTTATTGGAGATTTTTCTGATATTTTATGGGAGTATAAGCAGGGGAGTTACATAAATCTTCATCCTCATGTGAGAATCTCTCTCTTTTAATTTTCTTACTGGAAGGTTTGTGAAATCAAATATTTGTTTAATGATTGTATATTATTTATTGTTAGTGAGAAAGAAAGTATTTTATGTATATACTACAAAGGGAAAAGCATATGCTATAGAAAATAAGTTTGAATAGATTTGTACTAGTAGACATTGCTAATGCTTTTGAAACAAATCTTGTTTAGAAAATAGTTTATGAAGGAAATTGTGTAAGTTGTAATGATTTAGAAGAGAGATATTGGACATGCTAGAGAAAGAAGGAAAGTGCTAGAAATAATTGAGAGAATAGATTCTTAGAAGAGGAATGAGAGCTAGAAAAAATAGGCTAAAAGATGTTGCAAAGAACAAGAATTCAAATCTGAAGAAAAGAGGTAAGAAAATTTGTGGTTTATGTTGCTAATGGAATTCAATGATTTATTATGATACTAACATTATTTGCTCTGTGTGAGCCATTATTTTCTATTTGTGAGCCTTGCTCTGTGTAAGCCATTATTTGCTCTATGTTAGCCTTGCTCTATGTGAGCCATTATTTACTCTATGTGAGCCATTATTTGCTCTGTGCGAGCCTTGCTCTATGTGAGCCATTATTTGCTCTTTGTGAGACATGCTCTATGTGAACCATTTATATTTCTCTGTGTGAGCTTTTGGGTGACGTTGTACTCTATTGAATGGTGATAATGGACCTACAAATGTTATAAGGGAGCTACATTGTGAGAAAAGGAGTTTTCTAAACTTTTAGTACTCATAACTGTTGAATGTAATGACTACATAAATTTCATGGTCTATTTTTTTGTCGTATATGTTGGAGCTCCATGTGGTTTGAGACCACCATATTCCTCTCCTCCCCTTAGTTGGCTTGTTTGAAGTCATGTAGTAATTGAGATGTTTAGTTTTGTGAGAAGATTTGAAATTTTTCTTTTATTTTCTTATTTATTTTACGGAGCCAGCAACTTGGAGATTTCTTAACATATTTGGTTGTTTATTGTCCTTTTGCCTCAAGGACTATTCTATCAAGGATTTTGGTTTTGATTTGAACCATTGTTTTTCTATTAATTAATTTGTTTTTATATGAAGTTTTATTTATTGATTTATGAATTTTATTTGAAATCTTTACTCATTGGAACTTCTAAATTTTGAGGTGTTATTGTTGCTGGCTTGAGTGAAGTAATGTGAATTGTGTAGTTTGTCTTGGTAGGTTGTATAGGGGAGAGACGCCTTGGGGAATGTATATTGTGAAATCATGTAAAGTCTAATTTATGACATTATGGCTATATATGGCACTAATCATTCAATCTCATTAAAAACATATATGATGAATGAAATGAATGCTTGTGATGTTTAAATTCCAAGAGAATATATATGTCAATGAATTTGATTATCCATAATTTATACTTCTATTATAAGTAATGAAGAAATTCTTGTATAAGCATTGTTATGTTGGTTGGTTGCTCTATGTGAGCTATTGTTAGGTTTATTAGAAACAATTGTGGTATGGGATAACTAAAAATTTTCTAGAATAAATGCATGGATGTGAGTTGCTATAGGAAGAAGGTAAGAAAATCAATCATATTTTTATTTTTTATGACTTCATGATTGAGATGAATGTATACAAGTAAATATTGGAAAAAAAAATGCTCTGACATTATTATTTGATTTGGCAAGATTGATGAATTCTTATATATTTGGTATTGGTGTTGTGATAGAAAGAATTACAGGAGATATTGGTTTTATTATGAAAGAAATAGAGATAAATTTTATGATTTAGATTCTTGTGATGAAATTATATTATTTGTTCAATATGCTGAACATCAAGAAAAGGTTTATCTTTATTTGCTTGGAGGGTGGATTCGATTAAGTCAATCCTATGGTTGGGTGGTGAACAAATAAAAAATTATTACTTAGTTTGTGGTTGTAGATCATGAGAGCAAATCAGGTATACTATTTTTTATGATCAAGTGAACTAAGTTGGGATGATAGACTAAATCTATTCTTGTGATATAAAGATTAGCATGGATGAGCAAATCTAGTTTGTTACTAATTTTGTGGTTGGAGATCATGTGAGCTAACTTTTCTTAGATGTCTTGAAGTTAGGAAATAACCATTTCTCTTGATGACTTCTAGGAGGAAGTCCATTCACGGGGGAAGAATGTAAGGCATCTCTAAAAATCTATTTATTAAATATTATCTTTAATAAAATAATATGTGATGCCCTGTCATGCAACCCTAGAGAGTTAGGCACAAAAATTACATTTTTTTTTAAACAATTATTTCAAATAATTACTAGATAAAATAACACCAATATCATCATCAACTAACATCTCTAGGGACATAAATGCATCAGAAAAACATAGATTCTTAACAACATATTACATTACACATGTTCATATACTAATTCGATAGATTCAGAGATGAATACATCTTTCATATATACAAGTACATAGAGATCAAATACTAGATTTCATGATGACAAGTCTTATTGACTAATTACATCAATTTACAGTATACATCAAGGCTATGGAATCTAAAAGAAAAATAAAATTTTGAGGATACAATTACCAGTTTGGAACTGGAAAACACATCTGCTATGAACACGAAGCAGGATAGCAAGGAAAACCAATGGATTAAACTCTTCCACCTGACCATGTGGAACCCTAAGGTCCACCCCCTGAGCTAGGAGATAATGATGAGGTTACAATAAGTCAAAAGTTAAGAGCTACAGATAAGTAGATACAAACCTGACACAGACAACACAGATCAACCAAGGTGAAATAGTAATCTAGAGGCAACAACAAAAGATAACATAAAAGGAAGTAACTAAGTTGTAGTAGGGAGAGTGTCATCACATGGTCCTAGCATGAGTTATCTAGGCTATCTTTCTCTAAAAGTAGGCCCCCATCTATGGTTATCCTTGCAGCCTCTCTCTAGGCACCGACCCCATAGGATGACACATGCGGAACCAACACTTCCTCTTATGAAGACAAGGAGGTTGATCTTGCCAACCAAGCCTTCTCATCCCATCCTTAGCTTGTGAGAGAACTATAGGCATCAGTGAGGCATCATACTTATCTTGTTATGTGATTAACTACCCAACCCACCTAGGTTAATTATTATGTTATCACTTAATTACAACTTCCATGGAGTTATCCAGGCAGCCACTTTGGGCACCAACCCCACCATGAAATCCACTCTCCTACTTGCAACTAGAACCCCTGGCCAACAAACAGAAACCACCAAAATGACATGCATGAAAATAAGACTGCAAGGCATCTATCCTCTTGCATACCAAATCACTACAAAGTGAATTTCAATTTCAATGTCCAAAATAACAATCTTTCCTTGAACCACATCAAGACCTCATACCAATTAAAAACATCTCAATTAAAATCATGTCACAATGCTACACTGGACCCCCATCAACCTAGCCTCTACAACTATGTAATTTTTAAACACAAATACCACTAGTCAGATATCCATGATACTAGAATCAAGGTTTATATGACATGACACTAACAACCATGACATCGTACTAGAAACATCATGAACACCTTACACTAAGAAAAATATAACTACAAGACTCAGAACCAAATTAAATACAATAACCCAATTTCTTCATTATTTACACATTGATAAGAATTGACAATGGAACTACAAGGAAGACTATATACTATTCAAAGATCAAATTCAATTACAGACATCTTAACACTATATGAACTATCAAATCTTGAATTCTACAAAACTTAAATTTCTTGAAAGGAAATTGATAAATTTACTAAGGCAATGTTATTCTATCTAAACTCAATAATTATAATTTACTAGCTATTATTTATTTAATAACTAATAATACCATTAAATCTGTCATCTTTCTAAAAATTCCTTTAATTTTAATAACTACAACTACTAATTTTTTTCTTAATAAATATAAGTGCACAATTTTAGTACAAAATATTAATTAAACACCTCTTTTTTTACCACTAAAAAAAGTAAGAAAAATGCTTCTATTCATACTCTATTTTATCACTAAAATGATGGTTAAATTCGACATTACTAATTTAAATTAACTAACTACAAATTCTATATAAATCTACTATTCGTTCAACAAAACCTCATAATCTAGTCTAATTAAAAAATGGTATTTATGTCTAGATCTATTGTGACATATGCATTATAGTACACATAATATCAATTTATTTCTATTCTGAGATATATGTGTATATAAAAATATAGACAAACTATTTGAAGCTCCTAACACTAAAACATTCATATTCTAAAACTAGAGATAGATTTATCATAGTAATTTTAGTAACACATTGATTTAACTAGCATTGCCTAATATCCAAAAGGGTAATCTCCTAATTAACCAACCACTAATCTCTAGTTTAGGAAAGCAATGGCCAAACTAAAGGTTTATCAACAACCAAAGGAGGTATTTACTTCAGCATTTTAAGAGGTTTTCAATTAGCACAAGGGATGTACATCTTGCTAAGAGAGATCATTGAATGAAAATTTCAGAGATAATGAGGAGAACCAAAGGTAATGACCTACAAGAAAAGACAGACTATAAGGAGGAAAAAGTAAATGGCAGATTTGAATGAAGAAAAGGAATGAGGTCCTTGGAGATTCATTAATACTATAGACATTTGGCAGAGGAAGAAGACCACAATAGGAAAATATAGAGGTTTTCAATAAGACTAGTGGCATATGACCTACATAGTACCATACGGTGGTGCCTGGTGGAGAGGAGTAAATTGTTAATGTTTTGATGCAGCACACAACATACACTCAATACAATTTTGCCATTAATCATGTGAGAACAAAAGATTTGAATACTGGAACATAAAAAACATCTTTTCATCAACTCTACTACTACAATGATAGAAAACTCTCATATATCCAAGAAAAACAAAAGAATAAAAAAATTACCTTTTTTGGCAGATTTTGACAATTGTCATATTTTGCCATTTTAGGTAATTTTACAATCATATCTTGAAAATCCTATTTTTTCCCAAAAGATTCCTAAAACTAAGGTAGGATGAAATGCCAACTAATATTCTAAATTTGAAACATGAGTTTTGATTTATTACAAAAGAAACTTTTTAAAAATCTAGAAAAAAACACTAAATTACTATTTTGAGGGCCAAGATGAAAGTTTCAAGCCCCCAAAAAGTGCCAAGACAGGATCCAACCCACTAATGTCAGTTGTGAAACTACTTTCCAACTCATAACCCATCCACCCATAAAATCTCGTAGAAAACCCACATCCGAGTCAAAAGTTATGATCTCCGAAAGTTCCTACATCATTCTCCTCTTGTTGAAAAGAACGCAGCTCCTGCAAGTGAGTGTCTTCGAACTGCTGCCACTTGACTGGATCCAACATTTGCACTTCATTCTTCTCTTTTTTTCCCTCTTTTTCCAGCATGTTTCTAGAACAAGATTCACTCTCCTCAAACAAATATGCACTTCATTCTTGTCTCCTCTCGTAGATTTTCATCCACCAAATATTGTCTTCCTCTGCCAAATTATTTCTCCTCTCCTCTACTTCTTCATGGGATCCAACCTACCAGTTACCAACCACCTCCACCAAGTCTCTCCTGTAGCTTCCTCTACAACATCTTTTATCTCACTATTTGTGCTTTCCAATAGACATGTTCCTGCTACAAACTCATTCTTTTCTTCTTTTTCATTATTCTTGAGGACTTCAACTTATTTGTCTTTATGTTCCACTTTATCTTCAAACAAAATAATGTTAGGTAAAATAAGGTTCTCATTATCACTCTTCTCTGTTGTAATCTCTTCTGTCAACACATCCATGCCTTTGAAAAGACATGTTTCAGTTGCAACCATGTGTTTTTTCTCTTTCATGCCACTTTCATGACATTCTTTCTCACACCTTTTATTATCAACATTTCCTCTATTCATTTCATCTTTTAATATATCCACTATATCATGAAGTCTTATCAACTCTTCATTAATACTATCTGTAAACTTTCTTTCCCACTTTTCTATATATGAAATCATTATAGGTCTCTTCATGACCATCTCATCCTCTTCTTAGAAAATATTTTGCTCATTCTCAATATGCAGTTTCTACAACCTGCACGCATAAACACTTTAGAGCCAATGCTCTCTGGAATTACAGGTCCTCTCTACAAAAAAAACTCACTCATAACTATCCTCCACCCAACAAAAGACTCTGGAAGATGCATCTCTCCAAGACCTCTTCTATCCACTTTCTCTCAGTGGAAGAAGTCTCTACACCTTCTACCTAGCTTTATCTTTGATGGAGCACAACCAACATATCTCACACAAATTTAACTCTCCTCTACCCAACAAAGACTCTGGAAGATGTACCTCTTCAAGACCTCTTCTACCCACTTTCTCTCAGTGGAAGAAGTTTGTACACCTTCTACCCAGATTCTATCTCTGTTGGAGGACAGTGAACATATATCTCACAAAATCAATTTTTGTTTTTGCAATTACAAAAATTTCTCATACTTTAACAAATAGGAAAATAATTTTCTTCACAAACTCCTCTTGGTCCTGGTGCATACTCTGTACACTCAAGATCAACCCACTCTGATACCAAATGATGCAGCACACAACATACACTGAATACAATTTTTCCATTTATCATGTGAGAGCCAAAGATTTGAAGACTGGAACATAAAAAACTTCTATTCATCAACTCTACTGCTACAATGAGAGAAAACTCTCTTATATCCAAGAAAAACAAAAAAATCAAAAAATTACCTTTTTTGGTAGGTTTCAACAATTGTCAAATTTTGCCATTTTAGGTAATTTTACAATCATATCTTGAAAATCCTATTTTTTTCCAAAAGCTTCCTCAAACTAAGATAGGATGAAATGCCAACTAATATTCTAAATTTGAAACATGAGTTTCAATTTATTACAAAAGCAACTTTTTAAAAATCTACAAAAAAACACTAGATTGCTATTTTGACGGCCAAGATGAAAGTTTCAAGCCCCGAAAAGTGCCAAGATAGGGTCCAACACACTAAGGTTAGTTGCGAAACCACTTTCCACCTCATAACACATCCACTTGTAAAATCTCGTAGAAAAACCACATCTGTGTCAAAAGTTATGATCTTTGGAAGTTCCTACATCATGTTTGCATTAGACAAAATGAATCAATAGAACAATCTAACATCATTATATTCTGGCAGAATTTAGAGAATAAAAGGTGGAGAAGGGTTGTATGAAGGCACAATAGAAAGAGGTAAAATTTGATAAGATTTCATTTGGAATAATTGATCCAAAAGCTTAGCTTTAAAACTTTATTTTGTTGGCAAGAAAGTTTGCGGAACTAATATTCACTGAGGTCATTCGACAGCACTGGGAGTAGCCAAGAAAAAAGAAAATACATAAAGAAACTGGTAAATGATTTTAAAAGATCAATCTCTTTTATTCAGGAACTTTTTCATGATTTAAATTTGATTGGATATGCATTTCAGTGGCTGGGATGAAAAGTATGATCAACTTAACTTAGATTTTGATTTGATTCCAAGGCTTCAAGTAGAAAAAAAAAAAAGAGACCATGCCATGCCTCAGAGATTGCAATGATTTGAATATTGAGAAGAATGGCTCACTCAAAGGGTTAAGGATTGATTTTCAAGATGAGGAAATGATTAGGGAGCCAAATACATTCAAACACACAGAGAGAATAGAAATAATAATGCTACAAGGAAATTTAAATTCTGGGATTAAAAAGGTTGCAAAAACACAAAATCTCACACACAAAGAGGGAAAATAACATACCCAGATCACTATCTTCAAACTTTGAAACCCTCTCCCGTAAAAATTTCCTTCCTCTCCTTTCCTCAATTCCTCTGCTTCTGTCGAAAAAAAATTTCCCCTTCCAAAACCTCTCTTACCCCAAATAAATTCCCCAAAAGCAAAAATGGACAAAGCTCATTAATTTCCCACTTCCTGTATCCCTCCTAGAGAATCCACTATCTCCCAAAATTTGAATGCCATTAAATTTCTTCTTTTCAGGGAGATTTTCAAATCAGCAAATTAATGCTAGATGTTCATAGCAAATCTCAATAATAAATTATTGACTAAAAATATCCTTCTAGCCAAACAAAATATAATTCCACAGTAAATCTAATATTGATCACTTATGACTATTATTATTATTATTATTATTATTATTATTATTATTATTATTATTATTATTATTAATTATTAAAGTTATTAACTTAATATTGATTAAAAACACCTATTCAATATTCTCGAAAACACATTATTTATTAATAATTAATTAAATACTATTATGTCCAAACTTATTATTAATATTATTATTATTATAATAATAAACACATTTCCAACAATTACACATAAACTATAACCACAAGTTTAGACAATAACAACAATATACCAAATGACGACCAAAACCTGAAAGCAAGAACCCCTGAGTGACATCACGACCCACGACCACAAACTATAGACAAAGACTTACCTAGGGAACCCCATGTTATCTCCCATCCATGTTATCCATTAGAGTAAAGGCATGCTCAGTCCTACTAAATCAGGTGGAGTCAATGCCTGGTACCTACAACCTACATGCAAATAAGGTGTTGCAAACATCCATATACATACATAACAAACACACAAAGTCAGGGAGTTGCAGCATATTAGGGTACTCATAATGAGTAGTACTACACTATCCCTACTCTGAAAGCATGACAATAAACATGAACATCTCTAAATATCAATCAAGTATACATAAAGAATGATAACACTACTCTACATAATCAACTAACCATCAACTGATGATGTCAAAATGTAACATAACTGTAATATCAATAATGGCATCATATGATCATAACAAATGTCAACAACAACATTAGTAACCCATAATCCAAAATTAGAATAATAAACATAAACAATAAGTCTATCATCCACATGTCTAAAAATTGTCTAAATGTAACTGAAATACTATCAACTGTCAAAATCCAAAATGAGAGGCATTACATAATAATAATAATAACAATAATAATAATTAATTAGTTATATTGTTTAGAAAAAATTATTTAAATAATTTAATGCATTCATTGCCACTTCCAAGAAATGGCAGTTACAAAGTTTAGTGAAGGTTTATTTGGTGAGTAATATTTCTTTTCAGAGTTAGTTTTAGAAAATCATAGTTAATGGGAGTCTAGATTGGCATATGAAGGGTCATGTTAATTAGTTTTAAAAAGATCACATTATGAATGAAGGATATATTTTGGCTCTCTAGATTTCTTGAATAGGCAGGTTCGAGGGAAATACAAAAAAGATCTTGTGAATGCCAGTACTCTGATCATTATTTTGAAAATGTAAGCATATACTATTTAAATCTTGGAGTGAATCACTTATGATAATGTTTAAAGATTATGTTTCAATTGTATTGTGAGATAAATCTTGGTTTTGAACAAATCATTTACATTCCAGTTTGCATGGCACTTGGTATTTATTTTGTTGGATTGTATTCAACCATGATATCTTGGGTGTTCTCTTTGATGGTATTGGTCTTTAACAAAGTAAAATTTTTGACCACTAATGCTTTTAGATGTTTTGTACATCATTCTAGCTATTACTAAAATTAGATAGAAAATAATTTCTTTTAGAGTATCCTTGAAAACCTTGCGATTTTGATAGTACCTTTCTTTCAGGCATTTTATCAAACAGTTCTTGTGTCTAGTGTAAACACCTACTTTTTGCCTACATAACTTTGAGGGTTTTGCATCAACATATCAGGACATTTGTCTATCCTTTATGCTTTTGTCCATGTCCTTACCCTATTACAAAGATCCCCTCTTGGTACAGGTAGAGGAGAGGCTCACAAAGATTCTAGATTTTGGCTTTATGACTGCCACTTGTATTTGTTTCAAAATTTTCTAGAACTTTTTTTTTTTTTAAACAAATCCATTTTGTGCATATCTTGCAATCATTGGAGTATCATAGATAACTTCTCTTTGATCCAATCTATCATATAGATCGCACCTTTGGTCTATGCTTCCATAGTTTGATTGTAATTGCTTGAAAGTTTCTAAAGCATGTTCTTCAAATCTATTTCATGCAACCTCATATTCAATGTATTTTTTGTGTTGATATCTCTTCAGGCGGTATGTCAAATAGTTCATGCCCTATCGCATTTTGCATACATTTTTTTACTATTGTAGTTCCTTAATTATCTTATCAGAACCTTCTTCATAATCAAAACATTCTATTCATATAATCATTTGATATAGTGTTAATTATGCTATAGTGTGAACTCTATCATTAGTATGTTTGTTTTTTCTAAAAGGCATTAAAATAATGTTTCAACAAACTCTTAGTATACAATAATAGAAGGAAATATTGTTTACAGAGTTATGATGCAATAATGATAGAAATATTGTGTTACTAATCTTTATAATTAGTAATGCTTGGTGAGTTATGGGGCACTAGCATTTAATATTAAAACATCAATCAGATTTAAGACGTTATAATCCATAGATATCTTGAATTATATATGTATCTTAATATGTAATAATATTTTTTTAGTATTGAATTTCGAGTTTTGTTATTAATATTATGATATATAGTATTTAGAGTTTGACTTTTGTGTCTACTTGAAGGGGCATTACATAGATATCAGAGCACCAAGTTGCAACACTTGGGAGCTTTGGGGAAAAGTTGAACCTTTTTCACTGATGTGAAACATGGATGATTTATGTTTGAATATGACTATATCTTCAAAAAGTTATTAGGATTACTTTAATTATAATATATTTCAAAAGCACTAATGTTTTATTGAGATCTATTGTAGGAAGAGTGACCCAATTATTTATTTTTATGAGAAGAAATGCAAAGAGTTTTAATAGAAGGGAAATGTGAATTATTTTGTAAAAGACTTTAGAGTTGTCATTTTCTCTACTAAATCTTTCTAGAGTTAAGGTTACTATGAATTTGCATGATTGTTTGAAAGTGGAATGTTGAAAGGTTAACAAGTTAATTTAGGAAGGAATAGTCAAGGTATGATATGTAAGAATATTTCTGTTACGATAAGATCATTAATAAAAGATCTATTGTGTAAATGGGTAATAATTTGATTAAGGAAATGAATTGTGTTAGTCTCTTTGATTACGTGAATATATTTTAGTGAATGATGATGATGGTAATATCGATGTGAGAGAGATAGTGAATTGATATTATGAGTTATTGGAGACTTTTATGATATGTTATTAGAGTATAAGCAAGGGAGTTACATAAATCTTCAACCTCATGTGAGAATCTCTCTTTTAATTTTCTTACTCGAAGGTTTGTGAAATAAAATATTTGTTTAATGATTGTATATTGTTTATTGCTACTGAGAAAGAAAGTATTTTATCTATATACTTTACAAGGAAAAGCATATGCTATAGAAAATAAGTTTGAATAGATTTGTACTATAGACATTGCTAATGCTTTTGAAACAAATCTTGTTTACAAAATAGTTTATGAAGGAAATTGTGTAAGTTGTAGTGATTTGCAAGAGAGATATTGGACATGTTGGAGAAAGAAGGAAACTGCTAGAAATAATTGAGAAAATAGATTCTTGGAAGAGGAAGGATAGCTAAAAAAATAGGTGAAAAAAAGTTGCAAAGAACGGGAATTCAAATCTGATGAAAAGAGGTAAGAAAATTTGTGGTTTATGTTGATAATGGAATTCAATGATTTATTATGATACTAACATTATTTACTCTGTGTGAGACATTATTTTCTCTTTGTAAGGCTTGCTATGTGTGAGCTATTATTTACTCTATTTGAGCCATTATTTGCTCTGTGTTAGCCATGATTTGCTCTGTGTGAGCCATTATTTGCTGTGTGAGCCTTGCTCTATGTGAGCCATTATTTGCTCTATGTGATCCATGCTCTATGTGACCCATTTATATTGCTCTATGTGAGCTTTTAGGAGATGTTGTGCTCTATTGAATTGTGATAATGGAGCTACAAATGCGATAAGGGAGCTACATTGTGAAAAAATGAGTTTTCTAAACTTTTAGTACTCATAACTGTTGAATGTTTTAACTGCATTAATTTCATGGTCTATTTCTTTGTGGTATATGTTTGAGCTCCATGTTGTCTGAGACCACGATATTCACCTCATCCCCTTAGGTGGCTCATTTGAAGTCATGTAGTAATTGAGATGTTTAGTTTTGTGAGAAGATTTGAAAATTTTGTTTTGTTTTGTTTTTTATTTTAGAGAGCCAACAACTTGAAAATTTATTAATATATTTGGTTGTTTATTGTCCTTTTGCCTGAAGGACTATTCTATCAAGGATTTTGGTTTTGATTTGAACTATTGTTTTTCTGTTGATTAATTTATTTTTATATGAAGTTTTATTTATTCATTTTTGAATTTTATTTGAAATCTTTACTCATTGGAACTTCTAAATTTTGTGGTGTTATTGTTGCTAGCTTGAATGAAGTAATGTGAATTGTGTCAATTTTCTTGGTAGGTTGTATAGGGGAGAGATGCCTTGGGGAATGTATATTGTGAAATTGTGTAAAGTCTAATTTATGACATTATGGCTATATTTGGCACTAATCATTCAATCTCATTAAAAGTATATATGATGAATGAAATGAATACTTGTGATGTTCAAATTGTAAGATAATATATATTGCAATGAATTTGATAATCCCTAATTAATACTTCTATTATAAGTAATGAAGAAATTCTTGTATAAGTATTGTTATGTTGGTTTGATTCTCTGTGTGAGCTATTGTCAAGTTTATTAGAAATAATTGTGGTATGGGATAACTAAAAAATATCTGGAATAAATGTATGGTTGTGAGTTGCTATAGGAAGTGAGAAAAAAGTAGAGAATGTTGTGTTCATTCGATGATAGAAGTAGGTACAACATGAGTAAATATACTATGCATGGTGGACATAGTAGTTGGCAGTTATATCATAACTGCAATAACTAACGTAACTATGAAATGTGGTTACATAGAATAGTAAACAATGTAATATGTATTATGCTAACATTCCCCCCTTATTACATTGCTTTTACAAATGTACCCCCTAAATAGTTCAAATTTGATCTTACCAAGAGACTTGGTGTACATATCTACTATCTGAGAGTCTGTAGGGCAGTACTCGAACTAGATGTGGTGGTGCAAAACTTGGTCCCATTTGTAATGACACTCAACCTCAATATGCTTGGTGTGCTCGTGGAAAACTAGATTCTTCACAAGTTTTAACACACCCTGATTGTCACAATAAAGAATGGGTGATTTCTCTTCAAGAATGTCCTTGTCCGCTAGAATACAATGTAACTAAATTGCTTCGCACATAGATCCTCATGTAGTGCGATATTTAGCCTCAGTGGATAAAAGAGAAACAACAATTTGCTTCTTACTAACGCACGAAATTGGCCTAGATCCAAGATGAAGAACATAACCTGAGGTTGACTTGTTGTCATCTACAGATCCTACATAATTCGAGTTTGTATATCCCTGTAAGAAGAAATGATTGTTCTTCTTATATTCTATACCATAATCAACTGTGCCTCAAAAATATCTCAACACATGCTTTTTTGCAACCCAATGACACTTCTTTGGCTCTTCTATGAATCTAGAGAGATAGCTAACAACAAAACATATGTTTGGTCTAGTGTAGGTCAAGTAGATGAGGCTCCCAACCAACTGCCTATAAAGAGTGACATCTACTTGAGGTGAATTCTGGAAGCGGGATAGTTGCAAACCTTTCTCTGTTGGAGTGGAAACAGTCTTACAATTGACCATTCTATACTTTTCCAGGAGAGTCTTGGCATATTTCATTTAGGAGATGAATATGTAGTTCTTCTTCTGCCATATCTCCAAGCTAAGACAATAATGAAGTAGCCCCAAATCTGTCATGTCAGAGGAGTTTTTGAGATCATTCTTGACATCATCAGTGAGATTGTCTAAGCTATCGGTGAGAATAAGATCATCCACATACAAAACTAGAATGACAATCTGTGTACCTACCTTCTTAATATACAAATTAGGATCAAAGGGGCTACAGGTGAATCCATGCTGCAGTAGGTGACCATCAATCTTAATGTACCATACCCTAGGATCTTGCTTAAGGCCATAAAGTGATTTGGTGAGATGACATACCTTGTGTGGATGATTTTCATCAACAAACCCTTCTAGCTGGGTCATATGCACTTCTTCTTTGAGATCACCATTTAAGAAAGGACTCTTGACATCCATCTACTAAAGCTTCCATCCCTTCTGTACTGCCAATGCACAAAGCATTCTAATAGTTCTTATCTTTGCAGTGGGTGCAAAGGTCTCTTCATAATCAATACCCTCCTGTTGAGCATATCCCTTTACTACAAGTCATTCTTTGTATTTGTCAATAGATCCATCTACTTTGTACTTTGTTTTGAAGACCCATTTGTAGCCAATGGGTTTCTTCCCTTCAGGTAGATTGACAAGTTCCCATGTATGATTTTGCATGAAAGAATTATACTATGCATCTATAGCCTTCTTCCTATGAGGTTAGCTAAATGCCTCTCGAACTATGTCAGGTTTAGTTCTCTCAACAACAGTACTCATGAATGCATAATTTACTTCATTTCTTGTCTGACTACTGGTTCTAATTCCTAACAAAGTGTCTGGAAGAGTGTGCAGGTTAGAGTCTTTGATTGTACTTTGGACCCACTTTGGAGGTTGACTATGTTTCTTCTGGTGAGTAATTTTTTCTAGAGGGCCCAAATCAACATACAACTCTCCTTGTAGTTCACTTTCTCCATGAGAGTCTTCCATATGCTCATCATCTGATTGTGAGAGTAATTTATGAGAAGTAGGGGGCTATTGCTCTTCTTTTTGTGACAATGAATTGGATGATAATTCATCACACACCACATCTTGACTCTCATATATCTTTTTTATCTCGAGATCTATTAGGTGATATGCTTTTGATGTAATACTCTACCCCAACAATATACACTGGAGTGTCTTAGGATCACTCTTCTATCTCTTATTGCTAGAGACATGCATGCATACTATGCAACCAAACACCCTTAGATGAGAAATTGAAGGCTTTTGTCCAGTCCATACCTCTTTAGGTGTCTTGTGTTACAAGATATTTGTTGGTACCCTATTGATGAGCTATACAGCTGTCCATACCACTTTTACCCAAAATCTTCCTCTAACTTGGTTGTGGAGAGCATGCATCGAGCCATCTCCATGACTGTCTGATTGCGACTTTCTACAACTCCATTCTATTTTGGTGTATAGGGAGTAGTTAGGTGCTGCTTGATTCCATGATGCACTTTAGGTATGCCACGAACTCCTTGGAGGTGAATTCTGATGCAGAGCATCTAGAATAGAGAAGTACACTTCAATCCTACAATGCAATGACCCTCTAGGTTCACTGTTTTTGATTGAGATCATACTTCTTACAAGGAAGGGTTTCAACACAATAACTAACTTATTCTTGACATACAAAATGAGGGACTTCAGGACACATATCACAAGATACCTAACTCAATCCAAGATTTCATCCAACCCACTATGTAGGGTTTGCAGGACAGCAGTCTTCAACAATGTCTTCTAAAGATAGTCACACATTTCTATTTTCTTAAGGAGACAGTCATAGTGTCCTCCTTGGGATGATTTCTATTGAGACAAACTCAATCTCATGCAACATACCGAATTAATAACATGTCAAACACATCTAATGCCTTCATTGACAAAGCAATAACACACCAACCTTACCTAGTGCCTTCCTTGGGGTGACTGTCTCCTGGGTGGACTGTCAGAGACAGCATAAGGCAAAGTGGACTGATTTCTTAGAGAAGTCTCTTCCTCCTTCTTGTTATAGGACCATGGTCAGATCAAGAGCCCTTTGTGTTGGTCACAATGCTTGGCATTTCTTAGATTGTCCATTGAATATAGTCAAATGTTACCACCTATCTGCTACTGTCCTACACTCAATCCCTACACATGGATTTGCAAAGTCATCAACATGACAAATGCACCTTAAGCCATTCTCCTGCCTCCAAAACCTTCACAATCCTTTTCCCTAACTATTATACCATCCATTTCACTGATCATAAATAGAAAAGATTAGTGGAATGAGGAAAAATCCATCGGGTGGTTTAGAAGAAGCCCTAATTTAGGGTTTAGGACAGTTTGTGGGAAATCAATGATTTATCCCACCTAGTTTGGTGTCAAGCCTTCAAACAACTTGTAAATGATAGATAACTCTCCACACTAACCAACCATCATAGACACCAACCACCACTAGGCCGTACAGGTATGGATTATTGTAGGAAATAGCGAATCTCTGAAAGAAACAACAATTCAAAAAGATAGTTTGTTAATCCATAGTCCTAATGTGCTTTCTAGTTAACATCAAGGATTCAAACTTGCTTCAATGGATAGCCAGTCCACTAATCCTTATGCCCAATCATCTAACATTCCACAATAGGGCTGTACTGTATAGTAGTGCAGGCTCAAATGTTAAAAAATTTAGAAAAATACATAGAAAGGGTAGAAAACTAAAGTTTTCTTTGTTATTTCTCTCAAATCCATCGAATGTCCCTCAACAATGAACCTTGGCAGCTTCAAATAAACCTCCTAAATTTGCATGAAGTAGTTTGGGAGTGGTTGGGGTTGATGAAACTACCTTAGCCATCGAGCTTCTTCTTGATTTCTAACTGTAGCAACTAGTAATTATTTAGTAACTGTCCTCTTTAGGACTACACCGACTGTTTTATGTTTAATGAAACATTTGACAAGGTTTGAACAAACCTTCTAAACTTTGTCATGCTAACTACCAATAGGATTGCATCCTACATACCTTAGGAGGGCTACCAATGTAAGGAGACTGCCTTTTACAATATGACTATCCTCCTTAGGACTTACAACATGAGAATATGTTTTAGATATTTGGACATAGTCCTATTACAAGCATGGCATCCAGGCCTTATTACAACATTGAATGGTCTCAAGGACCTTATTTAAACAAAACAAACTACTTGAAGATCAAGTAAAACCTAGATGTCTTGGTGCTCCTGCACCATAGTCCCCAACATGATGAAAACTCTTGTCCCAAGAGTTATGGGTTCTTCTCCAAATGTTCTTTAATCTTGTTGGAATGTTCATCTGACTGGTGATAGGAAACATGAACTCTCCAATGGTTATCCTTCTCCTTCTCCAACCTGCATGGCTCCTACAAATAGTGTTAGCATCATAAAACCTATTTTGGTGTCCTTGTCTAATACCCTACTGCTGTAATGCTTCTGCTCTTCCCATCTGGAGGTTCTAATTTATTGCTCCCTATACTATCTGTTGTTTGCCTTCCTTCTTTTGCCTTCGTATAGGGTAGTCAATGTCCCTAATTTTGACATAACTCAAGTCCCAAACCTGTTGTTCTTTAGGACTGTCTTCCACCTTCCTCTACTGCAACTATTCCTGTTGTTTCCCATCATCCTTAACCTGCACATTCAACTACAATTTCTCTCCAAAACAAATAGTAACATGTTCCTTCTTGTCTTCACAAGGTAAAGGTACTAGTTTAAACTTTTTCCATCTTTACGCACCAAATAGTTATTAGTATAACCATCATGAATTGTCCTCCTCAAGTGTTGCCATGGTCTACCCAAAATTACATGCCCACATGTCATTGAAATGACATCACATAAAACAGAATCATGATATGGACCAATGGAAAAATCAACATATGCCCTTTGATTAACCATTACTTGTTGTTCTTGACTTACCCAAGTGGCATTGTAAGGACTAGGATGATCAAATGTCTTCAATCCCAACTTGTGCACCATTTCCCAAGAGACTAAATTATCATGTGAACCTAAATCTATAATCAACTTGCATATTTTTCCATGGCTTAAATAATTAGTTTTAAAAATGGATACCTGTGGTGTTTGCTACATTTTGCCTTTTTCCACCATGAGCATTTCTCCAACCATTACTGGAGAGGCTAATGACATTTCTTGTTCTTCTTTCTTTTCCTCTTCTTGTGCCAAATGAACTCTTCTATCCTTGCTCTTATCAGCATCATCCTTCTTAGGACATTTGAAGGATGTGTATCCCACTTCATTGCAATGATAACATCTGCCTGTGAATACTCCTCTACCTGATCCAAATCTACCTCCACCTCTATATCCACCTCTCTAATGTATAGAAAACTCTTTGCCTTTCTCATTGTTGTTCTGTACTTCATTAGTAGGTCTACCCCTACCTCTATATCCTCTTCCACTACGTCCTTGTCTTTCTTGCTTCCTCTTCACC
This sequence comes from Cunninghamia lanceolata, assembly GCA_027924645.1. Lineage (NCBI taxonomy): Eukaryota > Viridiplantae > Streptophyta > Pinopsida > Cupressales > Cupressaceae > Cunninghamia > Cunninghamia lanceolata. The sequence continues at coordinate 2,569,775 of BSBN01000413.1, forward strand.
CTCTCTTCAACCCTGATGGCTAACTGAAAACATTCTCCAAGTGATTTTGGTACTGTAAAACCAATCTCATCTTGCAAGTTATACCTAAGCCCATTAAGGTATCTTGCCACTTTCTCTTCTTCATCTTCCAATCCTCCTCTAACACTAAGCTTATGAAATTGCTCAATATAGGACATAACATCCATGTCCTTTTGTTTCAAATTCTACCTCATCCTCTTTCTTTGAATGGAGTAATCAGATGGAATAAATTGATTCTTCATCATATCCTTCATCCTACCCCAAGAAGTGATTCTTGTTCCACCTCTAGCCACTCTTTCTGTTTGCACACTACTCCACCATGTAAGTGTTGTTCCTCTCAGTTTTTTTTTTTACAAATTTAATCTTCTTCTCATCACTCATCTCCTCATACTTAAAAAAATTTTCTAGGGCATCTATCCACCCTAATATCTCTTCACTATACATCTTCCTCTGATAGATAGGTAACTCTATGTTTGCCTTTGTTCCACTACCTTGGATTGCCTTCAGTAATCACACAAATTTCTTTTCTTCAGGATCCAATTCATCCTCAAGAGGATTCTCATCTGTCTCCTCATCTCCTTCTTGATCATCTTGCTCATCCCTTCTAGGATTCTTCTCCAATGTTTCCAACCTTGCCAAGATTGATGCATTCTCTCTTCTAACTTGCCTTAACTCTCTTTCCCTTGCAGCATCATGTTCTCTTCTCTCCCTCAACTTTTTTTCTCTAGCCTCTAAGGCTTCCCTCAATTCATTGTTCTCCCTAGCCATCTGATTCTTAGGAGGCTTCCTTAAAACTCTCACAAACCCTTACTGTTTCACAAGTTCCTACTACTCCCTCAAGGATCTACTAGTAGCTCTAATACCAATATGATGCAGAGCATCTAGGATAGAGAAGTACACTTCAATCCTACAATGCAATGACCATCTAGGTTCACTGGTTTTGACTGAGATCAGACTTCTTATAAGGAAGGGTTTCAACACAATAACTAACTTGTTCTTGACATACAAAATGAGGGACTTCAGGACACATATCACAAGATACCTAACTCAATCCAAGATTTCATCCAACCCACTGTCCAGGGTCTGCAAAATAGTAGTCTTCAACAATGTCTTCTAAAGACAGTCACACATTTCTGTTTTCTTAAGGAGACAGTCATAGTGTCCTCCTTGGGATGATTTATATTGAGACAAACTCAATTTCATGCAACATAACAAATTAATAACATGTCAAACACATCTAATGCCTTCATTGACAAAGCAACAACACACCAACCTTACCTAGTGCCTTCCTTGGGGTGACTATCTCTTGGGTTGACTGTCAGAGACAGCATAAGGCAAAGTGGATTGATTTCTTAGAGAAGTCTCTTCCTCCTTGTTACAGGGCCATGGTTAGATCAAGAGCCCTTTGTGTTGGTCACAATTCTTGGCATTTCTTAGATTGTCCATTGAATACAATCAAATGTTACCACCTATCTGCTGTTGTCCTACACTCAATCCCTACACATGGATTTGCAAATTCATCAACATGACAAATGCACCTTAAGCCATTCTCTTGCCTCCAAAAACTTCACAAGCCTCTATCCTAACTATTATACCATCCATTCCATTGATCATAAATGGAAAAGATCAGTGGAATGAGGAAAAATCCATTGGGTGGTTCAGAAGAATCCCTAATTCAGGGTTTAGGACAGTTTGTGGGAAACCAATGATTTCTCCCACCTAGTTTGGTGTCAAGCCTTCAAACAACTTGTAAAGGATAGATAACTCTCCACACTAACCAACCATCATAGACACCAACCACCACTAGGCTGTACAGGTATGGATTATTGCAGGAAACAACTAATCTCTGAAAGAAACAACAATTCAAAAAGATAGTTTGTTAATCCACAGTCCTAATGTGATTTCTAGTTAACATCAAGGATTCAAACTTGCTTTAATGGACAGCCAGTCCACTAATCCTTACTCCCAATCATCTAATATTCCACAACAGGCTCGTACTGTACAGTAGTATGGGCTCAAATGTTCAAGAATTCAGAAAATACACAGAAAGGGTAGAAAACTAAAGTTTTTTTGGTTATTTCTCTCAAATTCATCAAATGTCCCTCAACAATGAACCTTGGCAGCTTCAAATAAACCTCCTACATTTTCATGAAGTCGTTTCGGAGTTGTTGGGGTTGATGAAACTGCCCTAACCATCGAGCTTCTTCTTGATTTCTAACTGCAGTAACTAGTAATTGTTTAGTAACTGTCCTCTTTAGGACTACACCGACTGTTTTATGTTTAATGAAACATTTGACAAGGTTTTAACATACCTTCTAAACTTTGACATGCTAACTACCAATAGGATTGCATCCTACATACCTTAGGAGGGCTACCAATGTAAGAAGACTACCTTTTACAATATGATTGTCCTCCTTAGGGCTTACAACATGAGAATAGGTTTTAGATATTTAGACATAGTCCTATTACAAGCATGGCATCCAAGCCTTATTACAACGTTGAATGGTCTCAAGGACCTTATTTAAACAAAACAAACTACTTGAAGATCATCTGGGTCTTCCAGTCTGGTTATGTCACCAATGACAATGCCCCATAGCTCCTAAAAAATGAGAATTGTCTTCATCTTTGTCTTCCATGCAGCATAATTTGGCCCTGTCAAAAGTTGAGCATCAGAAAGAAGCAATTTTAGGGCTGACATTGTTCACCACAAATAGAAAAAACTAGTCCAGACAATAATTTTATTATTATTTTATTTGACAATACATTCACTTTCAAGAAGAAATTGTAGCACGGAGATGAGCACGATAGGCCTGTGCTATGAGATGGGGATGCTTGGGAGTGAGTTCTACCTCATCTTCATCATCAGCATCATAACCCTCATCAAGTCTTGCTCTAATCTTCTTTGCTTGACATTGTACATCAAACATAAAGTAATCTAACATTCCTTGCCTAAACAATTCATTAAATTGAAGATTACAGTGTTTTACAAGGCATCTAGAAGGGAAAAATAGAAGCTTAAGCTTTCTGAAATAGTACTTCTGCCTCGAGGTGGCTTATTTCCATGATTACTAGCCACACTATTGACATCAGGTGCATTAGACATCCACTGGTTTGCAAGGTTGGTCTCTTTTGAGAATTGCTTTCAATGAACATGTGCTTTGAAAATTTCTAGATACCTCCTTTGTTGTTGATATGCAAAGTAGTCTGCAGGTGAAAGTGGTTGTGGCACTTTCACTCAATGAGCTCTCTTCTCAAACTATTTGGGCCTGCAAAGGCAACACTTCCTACAAACTCAGACCACTTCCTTGCTTCCTGTCTGGTCTCAACTCAAGCGACTTACCAAGGGACCAACAAAAGCTAAAGAACATACCAGGAAATAATCAAACAATGTCTACAACAAAGAGCAACTTCAACCGACACTAATAGGCCTACAACAGGCTTCCAAAACTATCTTCTTCCAATGCAAGCCTTCCTTCTTATTGCTCAACAAGACTCCATTGCCACACCAGCCAGAGCTTTGATACCATTTGAGAAAAAAGCAGAGAATGATGTGTTTATTCGATGATAGAAGGAGATAAAACATGATTAAATATATTATGCACAGTGGACATAGTAGTTGGTAGTTATATCATAACTACAGTAACTAACGTAACTATGAAATGTAGTTATGTAGAATAGTAAACAATGTAATATGTATTATACTAACAGGAAGAAGGTAAGAAAATCAATCATATTTTTATTTTATATGACTTCATGATTGATACAAATGTATACAAGTAAATTTTGGAAAAAAAAATTGTTCTAACATTATTATTTGATTTGGCAAGATTGATGAATTCTTATATATTTGGTATTGGTGTTGTGATAGAAAGAATTGCATGAAATATTGATTTTATTATGAAAGAAATAGAGATAAATTTTATGATTTACATTCTTGTGATGAAATTATTTTATTTCTTCAATATGCTAAACATCAAGAAAAGGTTTATCTTTATTTGCTTGGAGGGTGGATTCGATTAAGTTGATGCTATGGTTAGTTGGTGAGAAAATAAAAAATTATTACTTAGTTTGTGGTATACTATTTTTTATGATCAAGTGAACTAAGTTGGGATGATAGACTAAATCTATTCTAATGATATAAAGATTAGTATGGATGAGCAAATCTATTTTGTTACTAATTTTGTGGTTGCAGATCATGTGAGCTAACTTTGCTTAGATGTCTTGAAGTTAGGAGATAACCATTTCTCATGATGACTTCTAGGACGAAGTCTATTTCTAGGGGAAGAATGTAAGGCATATCTAAAAATCTATTAATTAATTATGATCTTTTATTAAAATAATAATATTAATAATAATAATAAATAAATAATTAGTTATATTGTTTAGAAATAATTATTTAGATAATTTAGTGCATTCATTGCCGCTTGCAAGAAATGGCAGCTACAAAGTTTAGTTAAGGGATATTTGGTGAGTAATATTTCTTTTCAGAGCTAGTTTTAGAAAATCAGAGTTAATGGGAGTCCATCTTGGCATATGAAGGGTCATGTTAAATAGTTTTAAAAAGATCAAGTTATGAATGTAGGATATCTTTTGGCTCTCTAGATTTCTTGAATAGGCAGGTTTGAGGGAAATACAAAAATGATCTTGTGAATGCCGGTACTCTGATCATTCTTTTGAAAATGTAAGCATATACTTTTCAAATCTTGGAATGAATCACTTCTGAGAATGTTTAAATGTTGTGTTTTAATTTTATTGTGAGATAAATCTTGGTTCTGAACAATTCATTTCCATTCCATTTTGCATGGCACTTAGTATTTATTTTGTTGAATTGTATTCAACCATGATATCTTGGTTGTTCTCTTTGATGGTATTGGTCTTTGATGGACTAAATTTTTTAACCACCAATGCTTTTAGATGTTTTGTACATCTTTCTAGCTATTACTAAAATCAAATAGAAAATAACTTCTTTTAGAGTATCCTTGAAACCCTTGCAATTTTGATAGCACCTTTCTTTGAGGCATTTTATCAAACAGTTCTTGTGTCTAGTGTAAACAATTACTTTTTACCTACATAAGTTTGGGTGTTTTGCATTGACATATGAGGACATTTGTCTATCCTTTATGCTTTCATTCATGTCCTTACCATATTCCAAAGATCCACTCTTGGTACAGGTAGAGGAGAGGCTTGCAAAGATTCTAGAATCTGGCTTTATGACTGCCACTTGTATTTGTTTCAAAATTTTCTAAAACTTTTATTTTTTTAAACAAATCCTTCTTTTTCATATCCTGCAATCATTGGAGTTTCATAGACGACTTCTCTTTGATCCAATATGTCATATAGATATCACCTCTGGTCTATGCTTCCATAGTTTGATTGCAATTGCTTGAAAGTTTCTAAAGCATGTTCTTCAAATCCATTTCATGCAACCTCATATTGAATGCATTTTGTGTGTTGACATCTCTTTAGCTGGTATGTCAAATAGTTTGAGCCCTATCGCATTTTGTATACATTTTTTTTTACTATTTTAGTTAGTATTTACTATTTACATTTAACTTATCAGAACCTTCTTCATAATCAAAACATTATATTCATATAATCATTTGATATAGTGTGATTTATGTTATAGTGCGAACTTTGTCATTAGTATGTTTGTTTTTCTAGAAGGCATTAAAATAATGTTTGAACAGACTCTTAGTATACAATAATAGAATGAAATATTGTTTACAAAGTTCATGTTGCAATAATGATAGAAACCTTGCATTACTAATCTTTATATTTAGTAATGCTTGGTGATTTATTGGGCACCAACATTTAATATTAAAACAACAATCAGATTTAAGGCATTAAAATCCATAGATTGTTAGATTTAGGGCAAACAACTGAGAGGGGGGGTGAATAAGTTGTCCAAAACTTTCTTTCAATTAAACACTTGAATCCACTTTATAATTCAGCAACATAATAATAAATCAATCATGGAAACATAATGCACTAAATCAAGAGAAGAAACACATTGACACACAAGACACCGGGATTTTGAAGTGGAAAACTTGGTTAAGGGAAAAACCACAGGGTGATTAACCCAAGATTGTATTCTCTATTAGAAGAATACAAAGAACAAAATGGCACATGCCAATTAGGGCTCACTGCCTGAGCACACTGCTCACAAGAGGCTCACTGTATACAAGAGACACATTGTCTATAGAATAATAAGTATCACATAATTAAACTAGAGAATAGCATCTTCACCATGCTTGAGTCAGTTCCATTTAAGCTCAATACTTCTGCTCTGCCTTTCTCTCTACTCCTCTCTAGCACACTCTCATCTCCACAAGATACCTTTGAAATGACTTAACAACTCTTTATTTATACAAGACTTTGACTTAAGAATTATCATCCAAGTCGGCATACATTGCAGAGCAAATACATAAATACAACATGAATTATTACAAAAAGACTTCATGTGGATCAACACATTGTCGGCCACATAGATCTGAGACTTCAATACTCCTTTAGGAACATGCCATTCTTCACAGAACATCTCCAAGATCATCCATAGGGTGTGTAGCTCATCCAGTTGGCCATACTCAGGAAGAACATCATCATCTGGAAGTAATTCTTCATTTACTAGCTTAGTCTTTAATGTGGACCACCAGCATGAACTAGACATAATCCAAAGACCTCCACAAGGTTTCCTAAATCACCAAGAACATCCACACTACTATTGTCTACTGAAATCATTTTCTCCTTCATTCGGAACCTCAAGAACATAGTCTGTCATCACTATCATTTTGGAATAGATGCTTACGAACCTCCAGATCATGAACCAATTGTCACTTCAAATGGACTTCCTAAACACTCTACCAAATCCGTAGAATAGGATATTGCATTTCCAGATCTCACCGGACCTATCTGTATTACTCTGTCACCTCTGAACACCTTCCGAAACTAGTTTTACTTAAGTGGCCATAACTTCTTTAGATCTTCATGTGGAGCTCTGAAATCTTTACTGGATCATCTCAAGACACATATCTACAAATCCTTTGAAGTATATCCTTTGATCTTTATCTTAATTGGGATCTTTACCTCACTGTCTTCACTATTCTTCTCTGTTCCTTATTAGGACTAATTTTCTCAATATCCTCAGCACACAACTCATCTAATTCTTATCATTAATGCAACAGGAGTATGTTGACATAAATGAGAACACCGATTAGACCCATACTTACAACAATCTCCCCTTTTGTCATTAATGGCAACATATGATGTGAAAAACTATTTTAACCATCAAGACAAGAACTTCTCCTTACTGTCACAATTGCCCCTATTAGTAACAACCATTCACATGTCTTCTTTTCCTTTCCTGCTCCCCCTTTGATTAGAAATTACTTGTTTTTCACATGTCTTCTCTCCCCTTTTGACATCAATGGCAAAGGGCACATACTTGCATGGCTTCAAAATCATACCAGCTGCTCCCCCTGAGCGACAGCGTTTCAATCATCAATCCAGATCACAAGATATGACTATGAGATCCACCAGACTGATGCACATCAATGCACCTTAATTCAGAACTGGAGGGGTAATAAACCCTAACTTCTCCCTGAGATACACAAAAGAGTCCTTAGGTAGAGGTTTAGTAAAAATATCTACAATCTGATCCTTGGAAAGCAAAAACTCCAACCTAACTTCATTCTTGTTCACTTGCTGTCTCAAAAAGTGAAACTTGATGGATATATGTTTAGTCTTCGAATGCAACACTGGATTCTTAGATATATTTATTGCACTTGAATTATCACAGAAGATTGTGATAGGTTCTTCATACTCTACTCTGATATCTCTTAGCATTTATTTCATCCACAAAACTTGAGTGCAACTACCTGCTGCTGCAATATATTTTGCTTCTATAGTGGACAGAGATATTGCATCTTATTTCTTCCTTATCCAAGAAACCAATCTCTTCCTGAAGAAGAATCCTCCACCACTGGTACTCTTCCGGTCATCCACATCTCCTACCCAATCCGCATCTGTATATGCATGAAGAGAAAAATCATGATCTCTGGGATACCATGTAATCCATTCTCAACTGTCCCTTTTAGATATCTAAAAATCCTCTTTATTGCCATGACATGAGATTCTCTAGGATCAGCTTGGAATCTAGCAACAAGACCAACATCATTCATAATGTCAGGTCTAGTTTGAGTGAGATACAATAATCCTCCAATCATTGACCTATACTTTTTTTGATCAGCCTTAGGAGAGTCATCATCTTTGCTCAATTTACATCCAGTTGCCATGGGAGTGTTCATTGGTTTTGAGTCTTCCATCCCAAATTTCTTCAACAATTCTTTCACATATTTGGTCTGAGAAATGAAGATTATTTTCTTTGTTTGAGTGATTTGCAGACCCAAGAATAAATTCATTTCCCCGAACATGGACATCGCAAATTCACTTTTCATTTGATTTGTAAAGGTTTTGCACATACTATCTTCTTCCTCCAAAAATGATATCATCAACAAACACTTCAACTATTAAGATATTTTTATGATCAATTTTGAAATACAAATTACTGTCAGTAGTACCTTTGTTGAAACCAATCTTCAAAAGATGCTTATCCAATCTTTCATACCAAGTTCTTGGGGCTTGCTTGAGTCCATACAGTGCTTTCTTCAACTTACAAACCATATCACCATAATCAGACAATTGAAATGCATCTAGTTGCTCAATATATACTTCTTCTTCCAAGTCACCATTCAGGAAGGCAGATTTGACATCCATCTGATTTACGTTGAAATCCTTGAAGGCAACAAAAGGAAGAAATAATCTGACTACTTCAATTCTTGCCACCAGAGAAAACTTTTCTTCAAAATCAATTCCTACTTTTGAGTAACCCTTACAGACCAATCTGGCTTTGTTTCTGACTACTTCACCATCTTCATTCATTTTATTCTGAAAGACCCATTTGGTTCCAATCAGATTCTTGCTTTTAGGTCTGGGAACAAAATCCCAACTGTGATTTTTCTCAATTTACATCAACTCTTCCTCCATTGCTTTAGTCCATTTTTCATCATTGAAAGCTTCATTCACTATCTTAGGTTCAATTTTTGAAATTAGACAATACTCTTCTGAATCTTGAGCAATCTTTCTTCTTGTTTGTACACCTTTTCTTTTATCACCTATGATCTGATCTTCAGAGTGATTCAGTTTTACATACCTGGGAACTTTGGGAGTTTCTTGCACATCTCATTCTTGAACAGGTTCATTCAAACTTATCTCTTCTTCCTAATTTACCAGATCAGTTTGAGTCTGAATTTCAGAGGGAGCTTGGACTTCTTGAACAAAAACATCACTTTGATCATCTTCGTCATATTCATAAAACCTTGACAGTTTTTCAATACCTTCATCAACCTTCACATTTGTACTTTCCACAATCTTCCTTAATCTCTTGTTATAACACTGATATGCTTTGCTTTGAGTAGAATAACCCAAGAATAATCCTTCATCACTCCTACCATCAAATTTTGCTATATCTTCATCTCTTTTGATGTAACATTTGCTACCAAAGACTCTGAAATACCTCATAGTGGGAGTGATGCCAAACCAAAGTTCATAAAGAGTCTTACCGGTATTGCTTCTGATTTGTACTCGATTGAGAGTATAGACTGCAGTGCTTACAACTTCTCTCCAATAGATCTAAGGAACATTTGCTTCCATCATCATGGTTCTAGATGCTTCTTGGATGGTCTAGTTCTTTCTCTCCACTACTCTATTTTGCCATGGAGTCCTAGGAGTAGACAACTGTCTCTTTATTCCATGTTTCTCACAGAATTCTATGAACTCACCGAATGTGAATTCTCCACCTCTATCAAATCTCAGGCATTTTAATTTTAATCCAGTTTCATTCTCTACCATAGCCTTGAAAATTTTGAATTTCTTAAGAGCTTTTGATTTCTCTTTCAGAAAAGTAACCCAAATCATTTGGGAGTAGTCATCAATTAATAGCATGAAGTATCTATCACCTTGCACACTTCTGATTCTTTCTAAACCACATAGATCAGTATGAACTAAGTCTAATAATCCAGTGGAAGATTGTTCATTGCTTTTGAACGAGACTATGCTTTGTTTACCCTACTGACATTCTTTACACAGACTATTTATAGGTTTTACAAGTCTTGGAAGATCTCTTATAGCCTAAGTTTGCTTATCTTGATGATATTATCAAAATTCACATGACACATTCTCCTATGCCACAACCAACTCTGATCAATTTGAACAAATAAGCAACTTTTACCAATACCAACCAAGTTGAAGATATTACCTTTAGTTTGAGTACTAGATGCAATCTCTATTTTGAAACTTTCAAAGATCTTGCATTTTCCATTCTTGAATCGAAGACCATAGCCTTTGTCCACCAACTGTCCAACACTGAGAAGATTATGCTTCAGACCTTCAACATATAGTACATTACTGGTTTTGTTTTTTCCATCAAAAGAAATAGTTCCTCTTCCTCTGATTCTGCCAGCAGAATTATCACCAATCTTTACCACTCCTCCTTCATACCTTTCCAAATCTATGAACTTATTTTTGTCACGTATCATATGGTGAGAGCATCCACTGTCAATGACCCAATCATCCTTTTCTTCAAATTGGGCAGCCAGAGCTCCTTCCACAATTTTATGATCAACAAATTCAGAGGGCATTAGATCTTCCTCTTTGATGACAATAAACACCCAGTCACTTCTAGATTTGTTTCAAGATTCTGATTCATCATCTATTACTCCTTTATCATCATCTTCATAGACATAGTAACACATCTTCTAGAACCTTGATCTATTAGGATTCGGCCTTGAAAATCTTTCCAGACATCTTGAGGCAAAATGGCCAATCTTATTGCAGTTAAAACATTTAAAAGGCAATTTCCCTTCATACTTACTGGATCCTCTTGGTAGCCTTTTTGCAATAAGAGCTTCAAGTTGAGCAACTTCTGCTTCACCTTTTTCCAGGTCTTTTCTTACTTTTTCATACCATGATAGCTTCCTTTAAGAGTTCTCTCCCAGATCAAAACTTTGTTTTCCTTTTATAGAGGAACTAGATTTGAATGCAAATTCAGTCTTGGGGGGGACATCTCCAAATTCAGTCAATTCAAATGCAGCCAATTTGCCAACCAATTGATCTCTTGTGATACCTGAATAGGATCTGAATTCTTCAATGGCAACAACCTTGTATTTGTAAGAAGCAGGAAGGGATCTAAGAACTTTACCAATAATCTCATCTTCATCCAAGACTCCACCAACACATCTAATGCCACAAACAAGCTCATTTACTCTTGGCATAAAAGTAGTGATATTTTCATCTTCTCTCATCTTCAGATTTTTGAATTTTTCTTTCAGACTCTGTAGCTTTGCACATTTAACATACTTGTCTCCTTCATGCAGAAGTTCCAGTTGTTCCTAAATCTCAAAAGCAGTTTGTAGGTCAACAACATTTGTTAGCTCTAAATCAAACAAGGCACTTAGAAGAGCTTCTTTAGTCCGCATATTGTTTTCAGCATCTGCGATTTCATCTACGAATTTTGGAACATTTTGTGTAGGAGTATACTTCTTTGAAGCCATGGTCCAATACTACATTCCCATACATTGCAAGTGACATTGCATACGAATTTTCCAAATAGTAAAATTGGTTCCATCAAACTTCAGACTATCCTTCTTATAGGACAACATCCTGGATCTCCTCAAGAGGTTAAGCTCTTTTAGAGGAACTTAGTTCTGATACCAATTGTTAGATTTAGGGTAGACACCTAAGAGGGGGGGTGAATCAGTTATCTAAAACTTTCTTTCAATTAAACACTTGAATCCACTTTGTAATTCAACAGCATAATAATAAATCAAGAGCAGAAACACATTAACACACAAGACACCAGGATTTTGACGTGGAAAACCTAGTTAAGGGAAAACCATGGGGTGATTAACCCAAGATTGTATTCTCTATTAGAAGAATAGAAAGAACAAAATGGCACATGCCAATTAGAGCTCACCGACCAAGCACATTGCTCAGAAGAGGCTCACTGCCTACTAGAGACACATTGTCTACAGAATAATAAGTATCACATACTTGAAATGGAGAATAGCATCTTTACCATGTTTGAGTCAGTTCTATTTAAGCTCAATACTTTTGCTCTACCTTTCACTCTACTCCTCTCTACCACACTCTCATCTCCATAAGATACCTTTGAAATGACTTAATAACTCTTTATTTATACAAGACTTTGACTTAGGAATTATCATCCAAGTCGGCATACATTACAAAGAAAATACATAAATACAACATGACTTATTACAAAAAGACTTCACGTGGATCAACACACTGTCAGCCACACAAATCTGAGACTCCATTTCTCCTTTAGGAACATGCCATTGTTCACATAACATCTCCAAGATCATCCGTAGGGTGTGTAACTCATCCGGTTGGCCATACTCAGGAAGAACATCATCATCCAGAAGTAATTCTTCATTTACTAGCTCAGTCTTTAATGTAGACCACCAACATGAATTGGACACAATCCAAAGACCTCCACAAGCTTGCCTGAATCACCAAGAACATCCACACTACTATTGTCTACTGAAATCATTTTCTCCTTCATCTGAAACCTCAAGAACATAGTCTGTCATCACTGTCATTTTGGAATAGATGCTTGTGGACCTCTAGTTCACGAACCAATTGAGTTGTCACTTCAAATGGACTTCCTAAACACTCCAACAAATCTGCAAAATAGGATATTGCATTTCCAGATCTCACTGGACCTATCTATATCACTCTGTCACCTCTAAACACCTGCTGAAACTGGTTTTACTTAAGTGGCCATAACTTCTTTAGATCTTCATGTGGACCTCTAAAATCTTTACTGGATCATCTCAAGACACATATCTACAAACCCTCTAAAGCGCATCCTCTGATCTTCATCTTAACTGGGATCTTTACCTCACTGTCTTCACTATTCTTCCCTATTCCTGATTAGGACTAATTTTCTCAATATCCTTAGCACACAGCTCATCTAATCCTTATCATTAATGCAACAGGAGTATGTTGACATCAATGACAACACCGGTTAGGCCCATACTTGTAACATAGATATCTTGAATTATATATGTATCTTAAGATGCAATAAGATTTTTTTTAGTATCGAATACTGAGTTCTGTTATTAATATTATGATATATAGTATTTAGAGTTTGACTTTTGTGTCTACTTGAATTGATCTCCAAATAATATAGATGTTCATATTCTGATTATAGATCATAACTTGAGTCATCTATGAGAGGAGCCAATCCTCTCTGAATAAATATAGTGAATTCACTGAGCTATAATCTGAGTTCTAGTTCATTTGATAGGAAAGAAAGAAAATACTCTTAATCTTTATTCATATGCAATCTACAAGCACCAAGATAATGCACCCACTCTATCACTATAGGTTATGTATGACTATAAGTTTATCAATTTTCCTGTATGATTTAAAGTCTCTTATCTAATACTTTCTACTCTTGCAATGCCTTTTTATTTAACTCTCCAAATTTATTTCCATATAGTTAGATGATATTCTAAAGATTATAAAAAGAATCTTTCTTATTTAAAAAAATAAATCTAAAATTTATTCTAATTTCCTCTTATTCTTTTAAAACCATGAATTTTAAAAGATTTATTAGAATATGAGATTATTTATTTATAAATATGACTTTATCTCTTTTTTTTTAAAATATGGATTTGCCTTGAATATATAAAAAAGAATATATATATGATGAAGAGGGTAAATCATAAAACACACAATAATAGAAATTGCACACAGAAAATAGAATGATATTTTATTAATATGGGAAAAGCATTACATTACAGAAACTCAAATACAATCAGAGGATGAATTCCCTACAGGCTGCAACACATTACAACTCCCTCTCTCAAGACTCTAGAATCTTCAACCTTTTGTAGCCCCAAATCAACTAGGATTTCTATTTTTCTGCCTTTTCTTGACTCTACACCTTCCCCCTTAACTCTACTACCCCAAGGGTTCCCAAAAATGGTCATATATAGCCCTTTTTGGCAGCCACCAGTTTAATTTCAAAATTTGCATCTCCCTCCAAAAACAGGTTAACTTCGTGGGGCCATAACTTTCGATCCGACTATTGGATTTTCAATTATAATACCTTTTTGGAAAGATCTCGAAAAGAAGATAGTGCACAAGAAATTCCAAAAGGTAGACTGCTTGGGTTTCCCACCAAATTTCGGGCCCATCGGGAGCCTCTAAGTGCCTCAAATTTGTCTTTGAATATTTCAATAGGATTTTTGGAATTTGAAATTTTAATATCTCACAAATGACAAATGATATTGAAGTGATTTCTTCACCATTAGCTTCAATTCACCATTCTAGAGGTCTGTGTAAGATTTTCTATCCAACCGTGCACAAATGCAAACTTGCCAAAAATAGTAACCCTACCAAATTTAGCCCTTATTGAAAAGAAACAACATTTTTTTTGTTGATGCAAGATTGAGATTACACCTAGGATCTCCTGCATCAGACACCGGGGGTAATTTGAAAAGTGACCCTGTCACTTCTCGTGAGTTAGAGAGAAACCAAAACATTTAACCTCAATCTCAGATAACCATGATAAATCTTCAACAGGTCTTTCTTTCTATTTCACCAAATATTCTATATACTGCCTATTTCTTGTACTCTTACCCACATGGCTATCTAGAATGCCCTGTATCTCCTCCTTTTCTGATGTAGATGTTGGAATATCCCACTGTGTTCCTTTATCAAGTCCATCATCATGATACTCTGTCAAATCTAAAATGTTGAACACTGATGAAATATTGAAATCATCAGGTAACTCTACCTCAAATGCATTTCCTGAATCATGCTTTTTCAGGATTCTACACGGTCCAATTTTCTTCATTTCTAACTTATTGTATGTTCCAATTGGGAACCTTTCTTTTATCAAGTGAACCATGACTTCATCTCCTACCTGGAACTCCTTATATCTCCTCTTCTAATATGCCTTAGCCTTGTACTAAATATCTATCTTATTAATGTGTTTTCTCACTTCCTCATCCAAATTCTTCAGGGGTTCTGCAAAGTCTTCGGCCTCGGCACTTGTCTTTTCTCCTTTGTCTAGCTTCCTTAACTTTGAAGCATTTCTTGGACTATTGCCATATACAATCTGGAATGATGATTTACCAGTACTCCTATTGACAGAATTGTTCTAAGCAAATTCTACCTGTGGTAAAATCAAATCCCATCCCTTGGGCTTATCTCCTACTAAGCATCGTAGTAGGTTACCCAAACTCCTATTCACCACTTTTGTCTTTCCATCAGTCTGTGGATGGTGTGTAGAACTGAACTTCAAATCTGTTTTCAACTTCTTCCACAATGTCCTCCAGAAATAACAACAAACTTGGTGTCTTGATATGAAACTATGCTCTTAGGTAGACCATGTAGTCTCACCACTTCCCTAAAAAATAACTCTGCAATATGAACAGCATCATTAGTCTTCTTACAAGGAATAAAATGGGTCATCTTTGAGAATCTGTTCACCACCACAAAAATGGAATCATGTCATCTCTGTGTCCTTGGTAAACCAAGAACAAAATCCATAGTAATATCATCCCATGGCTTCTCTGGTATAGGTAATGACTAATATAGCCCTATATTTTGACTTGTTCCTTTTGCTATCTAACACACTTTGTAACTTTGCATAAATTTCCTCACATCTTGCTGCAATTGTGGCTAGTAATAATGTTCACCAATAATAGCAATGGTCTTATCTCGACTAAAGTGTCCAGCTAATCCTCCACTATGCTTCTCCTTAACCAGGTTCTCTCTCATGGAACTCCTCAGAATGCACAACTAGCTTCCTTTAAACAACATGTCATGTTGGATCATGAAATCCAACCATTTTGTCCTCTCCAAAGTAACAGGTTCTAGACAAGCTTTCCAGGCCTCTGCAAAATCTAGATCTTTAGGATACAAACTTTTGAGCTCATCAAACCCAACAACCTCTATCATCATTTTTGTCAACAAATTTTTCCTTCTGCTTAAGGCATCTGCAACTCTGTTGGACTTCCCACTCCTGTGCTTCAAAACAAAAGTATAACTTTGCAAAAACTCAACCCATTTTAAGTGCCTTTGATTTAACTTTCCTTGACTATTAAGATACTGCAAAGCCTAATGATTAGTATATAAAACAAACTATTTTGGAAACGACTAATGTCTCCATTTATTCAAAGTCTGAACTATTACATAAAACTCCTGATCATAAAAAAATACTTTTTCTTGGCATCATTAATCTTCTCACTAAAATAGGCAATGGGCTTACCTTCTTGATTCAAAACAGCTCCTATACCACTACCACTAGCATCACAATCTACCTGAAATACCTTATTAAAATATGGAAGTGCCAAAAAATGTTGTTCTATGACTTTCTACTTCAATGTATCAAAGCTCTTGTCTACTCCTTTAGTCCATCTAAACTCTTTTCTATCCCCTCTCATTGTCTTAGTTAGGGTTGCACAAATGCTACTGAAATTCTTGATAAACTTTCTGTAAAACCTTGCCAAACCATGAAAAGATTGTTGCAAGTATGAGGATAGCAAGTGTTGTCATTGATGTCAACATACTCATATTGTATTAATTAGAAGGATTGGATGTGCTATGTGCTGAGGTTATTGAGGAAATTAGTCTCAATCAGGAATAGTGAAGAACAGTGATGAGAAAAAGGCCAAAGTCCTCAATAGGTTGAGGATTAGAGGATGCGGTTTAAAGGGTTTGTAGATATGAGTCTTGAGATGTTCCCATCAAGATTTTAGAGGTCCACATAAAGATCTAAAGAAGTTATGATCACTCAAGTAGAACCGGTTCTGGCAGGTGTTTAGTAGTGATAGAGTGTCACAGATTGGTCCAATGAGCTCCAGAATTGCATTATCTCATTTTTTGGATTGGAGAGAGTGTTGAAGAAGTTTGTGTGGAGTGACAGTTAGATTTGTTCATGGTTTGAAGGTCCGAAAGCACCCTTTCATTATGATAGTGATGACAGATTATGTTCTTGAAGTTCCAGATGAAGAACATAAGAATTCTAGTAAGCTGATAAAGTACAGATGTTCTTGATGACTCAGGAAAGGTTTTGGTGATCTTTGGATCATGTACAATTCTTATTGGCAGTCCACATTAAAGTTTGAGTTTGCATTTGAAGAATAACCACTGATACTTAAGACAGGCTAATCGGATGTATTACACATCTTGCAAATGATCTTTAGGTGTTTGCCAACTTAGATGATTGTTACTAAGTCAATGCCTTGTATAAATAAGGGATTGTGAATTCATTTTGTAGGGTTTCTTGCAGTGATGAGAGTGTTATAGCGAAGAGAAGTGCGAAAGGTAGAGTAGGAGTTTTCAGGCTTAAATGGAACTGATCCAGACATGGTAAAGATGTCAATCTCTAGTTCAAGTTTGTAATACTTGTTATTTTATAGACAGTGTGTCTCTTGTAGGCAATGTGCCTCTTATGAGTAGTGTGCTTAGGTAGTGAGCCCTAATTGGCATGTGCCATCTATTTTTCTTATTCTTCTAACAGAGAATAATCCTTGGGTTAATCACCCCGTGGTTTTTCCCTTGACCAGGTTTTCCACGTCAAAATCTTGGTGTCTCATGTGTTGATGTATATCTGCTCTGGTGTTTATACTTTATACTTTCATGAGTGATTAATTGATATGCTATTAAATAACAAAGAGGATTTAAGTGTTTGAAATAGAAGCAACTTTTGTACAACTGATTCACCCCCCACCCTCTCAGTTGTATGCCCTAGATCTAACAATTGGTATCAGAGCCAAGTTCCTCTAAAAGGAGCTTAACCGTTTGAGGAGATCTAGGATGTCTTCTTACAAGAAGGATAGTCTGAAGTTTGATGGAACCAACTTCTCTCTTTGGAAAGGTCACATGAAATGTCACTTGGAGTGTATGGGAAAAGTATACTTGTCCATGGTCACAAAAGCATATGTACCTCCACAGGGTGGTCCGACAACTCTGAATGAAATCATAGATGCTGAAAACAATCTACGGACCAAAGAAGCTCTTCTAAGTGCATTGAATGACTCAGAGCTCTAAAATGTTATTGACTTACAAACTGCCTATGAGTACTAGATTAAACTAGAACTTCTGCATGAAGGAGATGAATATGTTAAGAGTGCAAGGTTGCAGAGTCTCAAAGAGAAATTTGAAAGACTGAAAATGAGAGATGATGAAAATATCACTACCTTTATGCCAAGAGTAAATGA
The DNA here is from genome assembly GCA_027924645.1 of Cunninghamia lanceolata. NCBI lineage: Eukaryota > Viridiplantae > Streptophyta > Pinopsida > Cupressales > Cupressaceae > Cunninghamia > Cunninghamia lanceolata. Next base: position 2,588,104 of record BSBN01000413.1, read on the forward strand.
GTTGGTGTGTGGAATTAGGAATGCTAGTGGAGTTTTGGATAAAAATGAGATTGTTGGCAAAATTCTCAGATCCCTTCCTGCTGCCTACAAAATCAAGGTTGCTGCCATTGATGAATTTAGAGCCCATACAATTGTCACAAGAGACCAATTGGCTGGCAAACTAGCTGCATTTGAAATGACCAAGTTTGGAAATGATCCCCCCAAGACTGAATCTGCATTCAAAGCTAGTGCCCCTGTGAAAGGCAAACAAAGATTTGATCTAGGAGAAAACTCTTCAAGGAAGCTGTCATGGTATGATCAAGCAAGAAGAGACATGGAAGAAGAAGAAGCAAAAATAGCTCAACTTGAAGCCCTCATTGCAAAAAGATTACCATGAGGATTCGGTAAGTATGAAGGAAAATTACCCTTTAAGTGTTTCAACTGCAATAAGATTGGTCATTTTGCCTCAAGATGTCCAGAAAGATCTACAAGGTCAAATTCTAACAGACAAAGGTTCCAAAAGAATTGTTATTATGTTCATGAAGAAGCTGATAATGAAGGAGTAATAGATGATGAATCAGAGATAGGAGACAAATCTAAAAATGAATGGGTGTTTATTGCCATCAAAGAAGAAGATCCAATATCCTCTGAATCTATCAATCATAAGGTCGAAGAAAGAGCTTTGGTTGCTCAAGTTGAAGAGAAGGATGATTGGGTTATTGACAGTGGATGCTCTCACCATATGACAGGTGACAAGAACAAGTTCTTAGATTTGGAAAGGTATGAAAGAGGAGTGGTAAAGTTTGGTGATAACTTTGCTGGTAGAATTAGAGGAAGAGGAACCATTTCTTTTAATGGAAGAAACAAAACTGGTAATGTGATGTATGTTGAAGGTTTTAAGCACAATCTTCTTAGTGTTGGGCAGTTGGTGGACAAAGGCTATGATCTCCAATTCAAGGATGGAAAATGCAAAATCTTTGAAAGATCCAGAACAAAGATTGCATCCAGTACTCAAACTAAAGGTAATATCTTCCACTTGATTGGTGCTGGTAAAAGTTTCCTGTTTGTTCAAGTTGATCAGAGTTAGTTATGGCATAGAAGGATGTGTCAGGTAAATTTTGATAACATCATCAAGATAAGAAATACTCAGGCTATAAGAGATCTTCCAAAGTTGATAAAACCTACAAATGGTTTGTGCAAAGAATGTCAGCTAGGTAAATAGAGCAGAGTCTCATTCAAAAGCAAGGATCAGTCCTCTACCAGATTATTAGAATTAGTTCATACTAATCTATGTGGTCCGACAAGAATCAAGAGTATGCAAGGTGATAGATATTTCATGTTATTGATTGATGATCATTCCCAGATGATGTGGGTTACCTTTCTGAAAGAGAAATCAAAAGCTTTTGAGAAATTCAAAATCTTCAAGGCTATGGTAGAAAATCAAACCGGATTGAAACTGAAATGTTTGAGGTCTGATAAAGGTGGTGAATTCACATCCGGTGAATTCATAGGTTTTTGTGAGAAGCATGGTATTAAAAGATAGTTATCTACTCCTAGGACTCCACAGTAGAATGGAGTAGTAGAGAGAAAGAACTGGACCATCCAGGAAGCATCTAGGACAATTATGATGGAAGAAAATGTTGCCCAGATGTTTTGGAAAGAAGCTGTCAGCACTGTAGTCTACAGTCTCAATCGAGTTCAAATTAGAAGCAATACCAGTAAGACTCGTTATGAACTTTGGTTTGGCATCGCTCCTACTATGAGATATTTCAGAGTATTTGGTAGCAAATGTTACATTAAAAGAGATGAAGATCTAGGAAAGTTTGATGCTAGAAGTGATGAAGGAATTTTCTTAGGTTACTCCACTCAAAGCAAAGCATACCGGTGTTACAATAAGAGACTGAGAAAGATGATAGAAAGTACAAATGTGAAGGTTGATGAAGGTATTGAGAAGCCCTCAAGATTTTTTGAGTATGATGAAGATGATCAGAATGGTGTTCTGATTCAAGGAACTCAATCCTCTCTTGAAGGTCAGATTCATACTGATCTGGTAAATCAGGAAGAAGAGATAGGTCTGGATGAGCCTGATCAAGAAGTAGAAGTACAAGAAACTCCCAAAGTTTCAAGGTATGTAAGACTAAACCACTCTGAAGATCAGATCATAGGTGACAAAAGAAAAGGTGTGCAAACTAGAAGGAATGTCGCTCAAAATCTAGATGAATGTTGTCGGATTTCAAAGATTGAACCTAAGACAATAAATGAAGCCTGCAATGATGAAAATTGGACCAAAGCAATGGAGGAAGAGTTGATGCAAATTGAGAAAAATCACACTTGGGATGTTGTTTCTAGACCTAGTAACAAAAATGTGATTGGAACCAAATGGGTCTTTCGGAACAAACTAAATGAAGTTGGTGAAGTAATTAGAAATAAAGCTAGATTAGTTTGCAAAGGCTACTCTCAAATAGAAGGGATTGATTTTGAGGAAACCTTTTCTCCGGTGGCAAGAATTGAAGCAGTCAGACTATTTCTTACATTTGTTGCCTTCAAAGATTTTAAAGTGTATTAGATGGATGTCAAATCTGCTTTCCTGAATGGTGACTTAGAAGAAGAGGTGTACATTGAACAACCGGATAGATTTCAGTTATCTAAACATGGTGATATGGTCTGCAAATTAAAGAAGGCACTGTATGGTCTAAAGCAAGCCCCAAGAGCATGGTATGAGAGGCTGGACAAACATCTTTTGAAGATTGGTTTCAACAAAGGTACTGCTGATAGTAACCTATATTTCAAAATTGATCATGAAAACATCTTGATTGTTGAAGTATTTGTTGATGATATCATCTTTGGAGGAAGAGATAGTATGTGTAAAAACTTTGCAAACCAAATGAAAAGTGAGTTTGAAATGTCAATGCTTGGTGAAATGAATTTCTTCTTGGGTCTGCAAGTTACTCAGACATAGAAAGGAATCTTTATCTCTCAGACCAAATATGTGAAAGAACTATTGAAGAAATTTGGAATGGAAGATTCAAAGCCAATGAACACTCCTATGGCTACCAGATGTAAGTTGAGCAAAGATGATGACTTTCCTAAGACAGATCAGATAAAGTACAAATTAATGATTGGAGGATTATTGTATCTCACTTAGACTAGACTAGATATAATGCAGGTTGTTGGTCTTGTGGTGAGATTCCAGGCTGATCCCAGAGAATCTCATGTCATGGCAATCAAAAGAATTTTTAGGTACTTAAAAGGAACAATTGAGTATGGCCTATGGTATCCCAGAGATCGTGACTTTTCTCTTCATGCATATACAGATGCAGATTGGGTAGGAGATGTGGATGATAGGAAGAGTACAATTGGAGGAGCATTCTTTTTGGGAAAAAGGTTGGTTTCTTGGCTAAGCAAGAAACAAGAGGCAATATCCCTGTCTACAACAGAAGCAGAATACATAGCAGCAACAGGTAGTTGCACTCAACTTTTGTGGATGAAGCAAATGCTAAGAGATATTCAAGTAGAATATGAGGAGCCTATCACAATTTTCTGTGATAATTCAAGTGCAATAAATATTTCTAAGAATCTGGTATTGCATTCTAAGACCAAGCATATATCTATCAAATTTCACTTTCTGAGAGAACAAGTTAACAAGGCTGAAGTTAGATTGGAGTATGTGCCCTCCAAGGATCAACTTGTAGATATTTTTACTAAACCTCTTCCCAAGGACTCTTTTGAGTATCTCAGGGAGAAGTTAGGGGTCATGGCCCCTCCGGTGATGAACTAGGATGCACTGATGTGCATCAGTCTGGTGGATATCACAATCATATCTTGTGATCCAGATTGATGATAGGGAGTTGCTACTAAGGGGGAGTAGTTGGTATGATTATGATGTGTTAGAATTTTAAGTATGAGGCCTTTGCCATTGATGTCAAAGGGGGAGAGAAGACATGTGAAAAACAAGTGGTTGATAATCAAAGGGGGAGTAGTAAAGGAAGAGAAGACATGTGAAGAGTTGTTGCTAATAGGGGGAGCTATGACATAGAAGAGAAGCTCTTGTCTTGATGGTTTTTCACATCATATGTTGCCATCAATGACAAAGGGGGATATTGTTGCAAGTATGAGGATAACTAGTGTTGTCATTGATGTCAACATACTCATATTGTATTAATGAGAAGGATTGGATGTGTTGTGTGCTGAGGTTATCGAGGAAATCAGTCTTAATCAGGAACAGTGAAGAATAGTGATGAGAAGAAGGCCAAAGTCCTCAATAGGTTGAGGATCAGAGGATGCGGTTTAAAGGGTTTGTAGATACGAGTCTTGAGATGTTCCCATCAAGATTTCAGAGGTCCGCATAAAGATCTGAAGAAGTTATGATCGCTCAAGTAGAACCGGTTCCGACAAGTGTTTAGTAGTGACAGAGTGTCGCAGATTGGTTCAGTGAGCTCTGGAATTGCATTATCTCATTCTATGGATTGGAGAGAGTGTTGAAGAAGTTTGTGTGGAGTGACAATTAGATTTGTTCTTGGTTTGGAGGTCCGAAAGCACCCTTTTCATTATGATAGTGATGACAGACTATGTTCTTGAAGTTTCAGATGAAGAACAGAAGAATTCTAGTAAGCTGATAAAGTACGGATGTTCTTGATGACTCCGGAAAGGTTTTGGTGATCTTTGGATCACGTACAATTCTTATTAGTGGTCCGCGTTGAAGTTTGAGTTTTCATTTGAAGAATAATCACCAATATTGGTGTTCTTCTTAAGATAGGCCGACTGGATGTATTACACGTCTTGCAAATGATCTTGTAGGTGTTTGCCGACTTAGATGATTGTTCCTAAGTCAATGCCTTATATAAATAAGGGATTGTGAATTCATTTTGAAGGGTGTCTTGTGGTGATGAGAGTGGTATAGTGAAGAGAAGTGTGAAAGGCAGAGCAAGAGTTCTCAGGCTTAAATAGAATTGATCCAGACATGGTAAAGATGTCAATCTCTAGTTCAAGTTTCTAATACTTGTTACTTTGTAGATAGTGTGTCTCTTGTAGGCAGTGTACCTCTTGTGAGCAGTGTGCTTGGGTAGTGAGCCCTAATTGGTATGTGCCATCTATTTTTCCTATTCTTCTAATAGAGAATAATCCTTGGGTTAATCACCCCATGGTTTTTCCCTTGACCAGGTTTTCCACATCAAAATCTTGGTGTATCATGTGTTGATGTATATCTGCCCTGGTGTTTATGCTTTATACTTTCATGAGTGATTAATTGATATGCTATTAAATAACAAAGAGGATTTAAGTGTTTGAAATAGAAGCAAGTTTTGAACAACTGATTCACCCCCCACCCTCTCAATTGCATGCCCTAGATCTAATAAAGATCTTACCTTGAAAGCACTCCTTGGCATAGGCCATTCAATGATAGCCCTCACCTTCTCTGGGTCCATCTTAAGACCTTCCTTTGAGACAACAAATCCTAGGTATACCAACTCCTTCTTTGCAAAACTACACTTCTTGAGATTAATCAACAACTTCTCCTCTCTTACCTTCTCTAAAACTCTTCTGATATGCATCAAATGCTCATCCCAAGTCTTACTGAAAATCAAAATGTCATCTAAATAAACAATAACAAAACTTTCCAAAAATTCTTTCAGTACCTTGTTCATGAGCCGCATGAATGTGTTCGGTGCATTGGTTAGCCCAAATGGCATGACTAACCATTCATACAAACCTTCCTTTGGTTTGAAAGCAATCTTCCACTCATTTCCTTCTTTGATTCGAATCTAGTGATACCCACTCTTTAGATCAATCTTTGTGAAGTACTTGGCTCCACTCAAACAATCCATTCTGTCATTCCTTCTGGGCAATGGAAATTTGTACTTGATTGTGATCTTGTTGATGGCTTAGGAATCTATACACATCCTCCAATCTCCATCTTTCTTTAGTGCTAGTACTGCAGGTACCACACATAGACTTAGGCTTTCTCTTATCAATTCCTTCCTCAACAACTCCTGAACTTGTTTGTTCAACTCTTCACTCTCTGCTGGAGTCATTCTATGGGCTGCCTTGTTTGGTAAACTAGCTCCTGGTATCAAATCCATTTGATGACTTATCTTCCTTACTGGTGGTAAACCTTCTGGTACATTATCATAGATAATATCCTAAAATTCTTCCAACATATCTGAGACTTCTACTGGTACATCTTCACATTTCTCTTGACTAATCTTAGGAATCAATGCAAAGCAATGACACTCATGCTTCATATCCTCCAAAAATTTCCTACCATCTACTAAGTAAATTCTGGCGGTACTACATACCTTTTCCTCCACCTCCTTCTAGGGCTTCAACTTATGACAAACTCCATCCCTTGTTAGGGAATATGTGTTTGCACAGCCATCATAGACAATGCTCCTATCATACTACCACGGCCTCCCCAATAACATATGACATGCATCCATTGATATGATGTCACACAACACCTCATCATGGTAGTCACCAATCTTGAACTTCACTAAACACTGTTCATTCACCAAAGCTCTATGGTCCTTCTGCAAGCATGCAATCCAATATGGATGCGGATGCTTTCTTTTTGTCAACTTCAACTTGTCAACCATCTCCTCTGAAAAAAGATTATCAGTGCTTCCACTGTCAATAATAATATCACAACACTTACCTTCACATTTGTGCCTTGTGTGGAATAAACTGTTCCTCTTATTGGGTTCTTTCTCATTCAACAAAATTCTTCTGACAACTAGGGTTTCTCCCCTTTCAACATCTTCAGAGCACTCAAATTGTGCATCTTCATCGACATGGCAACTCGTGCATTACCTTCAGGTCTTCTATTTGTCCTTCCTTGATGTTGTGGACACTTGTATGCTCAATGTCCTTCTTCTCCACATTGGAAACAAGTTCCTCTGAAACCTCCTCTTCTAGGTCCTTGCCTAGGTCTGCCTTTTCCTCTTCCTCTTTGCTCACCATTGTTTTGGTCACAAGGGAGGTAGGTATTATCTCTTCTCTGATTTTGGCTAGTGCCGGTTTCTTCACTTTTTTTTGAATCTTCATATCTGACCCCATAGGGTCTTCCACCAATCCTTCCACCTTGACCTCTTCCCCTTTGCTTGCTGTCAAATCTTTTATTTAGCTTCTCTTCCACCTTCAGGGAAAACTGGTATGCATCTTCTATGGTGGTCATTCTAACCAGGCTCAGCTCCTCTTAAATACTTGGCCTTAACTCATTAACGTAATAGGCTACCTTCTCCTTGTTGGCCTCTGCATGACCGATTCTAATAGTAATCTTATAAAACTCTTCTATATACTCCTTAATAGACTTGTTTCCTTGCTTCAATCCTTGCACCATCTTTAACAACTCCATCTCATAATCCACAGGAATGAACTACTTCTTCAGTTTCTCCACCATTCGATCCCATCTGCTGATCTTTCATTTTTCTCTTCTATTCCTCTCTAACTGGACCTCCTTCCACCAAATACTAGCATGGCCCTTCAATTTTATTTTTGCAAACTTGACCCACTCTGGGTCTTCTACATCTTCATACTCAAAATATTTCTCCATGTCATTGATCCAATCAATAAGCTGTTCTAGATTCAAATCTCCAGAATATGTAGAAACTTTTATCCTAGGCCTCTTTCCAATCTTAGAGATGGCCCTCAACAACCTCACTTTTGCAGGATCTCCTGCAGCTTCTTGTTCTTCCTTAGATAGCTCCTCTTCTGTTTCATCCTCACTTTCTTCTCTTGTTCTTGGCTCAAACCCTCTTCACAGCTCCTCTTGCAATGCATCAATTTGTCTTTGTAGGGCTCTAAAACCCTCTTCTGTCAAAGTATTCCTCCCAATACGATTTCTTTGTGGAGACATCTTGATCTCCATAGCAAACCCATAACCTCAGGTCCTAGTGTAAACTGCCTCATGGTCAGTGATTTGTCTACACACTCAGGAACACTTGCTCCGATACCAATTGATGAAGGGGGTAAATCATAAAACACACAATAACAAAAATTGCACATAGAAAATAGAATGATATTTTATTAATATGGGAAAAATAATACATTACAGAAGCTCAAATATAATCAGAGGATGAATCCCCTATAGGCTGCAACACATTACAACTCCTTCTCTCAAGACTCTGGAATCTTCAGTGTTCTGTAGCCCCAAATCAACTAGGGTTTCTATTTTCTCACCTTTTCTTGACTCTACACCTTCCACCTTAATTCTACTACCCCAAGGGTTCCCAAAAATGGTCATATATAGCCCTTTTTGGTGGCCACTAGCTTAATTTTGAAATTTGCATCTCCCTCCAAAAACATGTCAACTTCGCGGGGCCACAACTTTCGATCCAACTGTTGGATTTTTAATCATAATACCTTTTTGGAAAGCCTCGAAAAGATGATGGTGCACAAGAAGAAACAAAAGGTAGACTACTTGGGTTTCCTGCAAAATTTCGGGCCCATCCGGAGCCTCTAAGTGCCTCCAATTTGACTTTGAATATTTCAATAGGATTTTTAGAATTTGAAATTTTAATATCTCACAAATGACAAATGATATTAAAGTGATTTCTTCACCATTAGTTTCATTTCACCATTCTAGAGGTCTGTGTAAGATTTTGTATCTAACCGTGCACAAGTGGAAACTTACTAAAAATAGTAACCCTACCAAATTTAGCCCTTATTAAAAAGAAACAACATTTTTTTCCTTGATACAAGATTGCTCTTACACCGTGGATGCTCTTGCATCAATATATATATATATATATATATATATATATATATATATATATATATATATATATGGTTTTCTTCTTATACATTTGAATAAGAAATATCAAGTAGAAAGAATTAGATGTTATTGTAGTAAATAGAAATTAGTTTTGGAAAAGTTATAATTGTCCTTTGATATTAATATTTATCTCCACATTTATTATTTTGGATATAAGATATCTTATATTTGTAGTTGTCCTAACGAATTTATTTATTTAAGAATTAGATATAAGTACATTGAAGGATCTATTGATTAGCATGATAGGAAGTGTTGACATTATTTATTGTTAATTTTCTAAGTGGGCATTACATAGGTATCAGAGCACAAGTTGCAACACTTGAGGCCTTTGAAGAAAAGTTGAACTTTTGCACTGGTGTGAAACATGGATGATTTACATTTGAATATGATCATAGCTTAATAAACTGATTAGGATGACTTTGATTATAACATATTTCCAAAGCACTATTGTTTTATTGAGATCTATTGTAGGAAGAGTGGCCCAATTGTTTATTTTTATGACAAGAAATGCAAAGAGTTTTAATAGAAGGGAAATGTGAATTATTTTGTAAAAGATGTTAGAGTTGTCATTTTCTCTAACTAAATCTTTCTAGAGTTAAGGTTGCTGTGAATTTACATGATTGTTTGAAAGTGGAAGGTTGAAAGGTTAATGAGTTAATTCGGGAAGGAACAGTCAAGGTATGATATGTAAGAATATTTCTGTTATGACATGATCATTAATAAAAGGTCTGTTGTATAAATGAGTAATAATTTGATTAATGAAATGAATTGTGTTAGTCTCTTTAATTACATGAATATATTTTAGTGAATGATGATGATGGTGATATCAATGTGAGAGTGATAGGGAATTGATATTATGAGTTATTGGAGATTTTTCTAATATGTTATGGGAGTATAAGCAAGGGAGTTACATAAATGTTCAAACTCATGTGAGAATGTCTCTCTTTTAATTTTCATACTAGATGGTTTGTGAAATAAAATATTTATTTAATTAGTGTATATTGTTTATTGTTACTGAGAAAGAAAGTATTTTATCTATATACTTTACAAGGAAAAGCATATGCTGTAGAAAATAAGTTTGAATAGATTTGTACTATTAGACATTGCTAATGCTTTAGAAACAAATCTTGTTTAGAAAATAGTTTATGAAGGAAATTGTGTAAGTTGTAATGATTTAGAAGAGAGATATTGGACATGCTAGAGAAAGGAGGAAAGTGCTGGAAATAATTGAGAAAATAGATTCTTGGAAGATGAAGGAGAGCTAGAAAAAATAGGCTAAAAGAAGTGAAGAATGAAAATTCAAATCTAAAGAAAAGAGGTCAAAAAATTTGTGGTTTATATTGATAATGGAATTCAATGATTTATTATGATACTAACATTATTTGCTTTGTGTGAGCCTTGCTCTGTGTAAGCCATTATTTGCTCTATGTGAGCAATTATTTTCTCTATGTGATCCTTTCTCTGTGTGAGCCATTATTTACTCTGTGAGCAATTATTAGCTATGTGTGAGCCATTATTTGCTCTGTGTGAGCCATTATTTGCTTTGTGTGAGCCATTATCTGTTGTGTTAGCCTTGCTTTGTGTGAGCCATTATTTTCTCTGTGTGAGCCTTGCTCTATGTGATCCATTTATATTTCTCTATGTGAGCTTTTGGGAGATGTTGTGCTTTGTTGAATGGTGATAATGGAGCTACAAATGTGATAAGGCAGCTACATTGTGAAAAAGGAGATTTCTAAACTTTTAGTACTCATAACTGTTGAATGTTATAACTGCATAAATTTCATGGTCTATTTCTTTATGGTATATGTTAGAGCTCCATGTGGTTTGAGACCGCCATATTCCCCTCCTCCACTTAGGTGGCTCATTTCAAGTCATGTAGTAATTGAGATATTTAGTTTTGTGAGAAGATTTGAAAATTTTCTTCTATTTTCCTATTTATTTTAGAGAGCCAGCAACTTGAAGATTTCTTAAGATAGGTTGTGATTTGAACTATTTTTTTTTGTTAATTAATTTGTTTTTATATGAAGTTTTATTTATTGATTTTTGAATTTTATTTGAAATGTTTACTCATTGGAACTTCTAAATTTTGAGGCATTATTGTTGCTAGCTTTACTGAAGTAATGTGAATTCTGTAGATTGTCTTGGCAGGTTGTATAGGGGAGAGATGCCTTGGGGAATGTATATTGTGAAATTGTGTAAAGTCTAATTTATGACATTATGGCTATATTTGGCACTAATCATTCAATCTCCTTAAAAGTATATATGATGAATGAAATGAATACTTGTGATGTTTAAATTGTAAGATAATATATATTGCAATGAATTTGATTATCCATAATTTATACTTCTATTATAAGTAATAAAAAAATTCTTGTATAAGCATTGTTATGTTGGTTGGTTCCTCTGTGTGATCTATTGTTAGGTTTTATTGGAAATAATTGTGGTATGGGATAACTAAATTTTTTTTGGAATAAATGTATGGCTGTGAGTTTCTACATGAAGAAGGTAAGAAAATCAATCATATTTTTATTTTGTATGACTTCATGTTGAGACGAATGTATACAAGTAAATTTTGGAAAAAAAATCTATTCTGACAATATTATTTGATTTGGCAAGATTGATGAATTCTTATATATTTGGTATTGGTTTTGTGATAGAAATAATTATAGGAGATATTGATTTTATTATGAAAGAAATAGAGATAAATTTTATGATTTAGATTCTTGTGATGAAATTATTTTATTTGTTCAATATGCTAAACATCAAGAAAAGGTTTATCTTTATTTACTTGGAGGGTGGATTCAATTAAGTCGATCCTATGGTTGGGTGGTGAGAAAATTGAAAATTATTACTATAGTGCCTCTCATCTCGTCATCCATCAGATTGATGTTTGCTTAGGCGTTATGATAGTATCTTAGACCGTAGATGATGGATCTCTTGTTATCTTGTTACTTCATTATGAACCTGATTGTTATGATAACAGTTGTTGATGTTGGAGTTTATCATTTTATGTTTTAGAATTTGATAAATGAACTAGATGTTATAGATGTTTTGATGTTAATTGTGATATTGGATTGAATGTTTTATGTTGTTGATTAATATCGGATACCTTGTTCAACATAGTTAATCATTTATTCATAAATGTGAATGGAACAGTGTTGTATTACTCGCTCTCGAGTACCCTACGCCACTGCGATTTCCATTCACTACAGGACTGCATGTGGATATATATATTTTGTTATGCTTAACCATGCGTTGTTGTAGGAATACAGGTACTAGGCATCGACTCCACCTGATTACAGGTCTGAGCGTGCCTTCGCCAATGGATTAGTTGTTTGGAGTTAACGTGAGGTCCCATATCAGTGTGGTCTGGTTGTCAGTTTATCCTTTTGGTCATTGTCTGTCATTTGATCATGTCTTGATGTCAAGTAATACTATACCTTGGAGTCTAATTAGGTTCCAAGGTGTCTAAGTGTGTATGGTAGCATTGTGCTTTAATTAGAATCATTATATGAAAGAATATAAATGTTGATAATTGAGTATAATGTCGTTAGTTGCTAATTATCGTTATAAATAAATTATTATTTTATTAGAAGTATAGTTGTTAAATAAAGATTGTAAGAAATTTTGTATTATTTAATATAATATTATTTATAATAAATATTTAAATAAATAAAATAGTTGTATGTTATGTTGTAATTTGTGATTTACAACTTAATTAATAAAATAAATTAAAATAAAGTTGTACAATTATGGATTGTTGTAATGTTATAACTTTATTAAATAAAATATCCTTGGTCGGCTATAAAGTCATTAAATGTTGTCGGGAATTATGTGTTTTCATTTAAAAAATGAAATACAATAAAATAAACAAAGAACTTCTTTGGGATCATTAAATTAAATAAAAATATTAGTAGAGGAGGGAGATGCACGGGATCACGTGCCGAGTCCCTTGGAAGAAGGAAGGGGCTGTGTTATAAAAGAAAAGGCTTGTTGAGGGAAAGAGGAGCATTGCAGGTAGAAGAAAAGTGAAGAAGATTAGGAAAAAGGCTTGGACTGCAGTAGTTGAAACGAAATTGTCGAATCGGCATCACAGCCAGGTTCCATTAAAAGTTTAATTTATTCCTCTGCTTCTCTTTCTGAATCTGCAAATGTTGTTGGTTGTTTAATCTTCCAAATGTTTTGTTTGGGTTAAATTTATGCTTAAAGATATGATCCAATCTGCAATCGGTTTGTATTCTGAGTTTTCGCCACCAAATCCTAAACCCGGTGCTCATTTTTGTAGACTGTCTTCTCTACGTGTAAACAATAATATCTCTTAGGGTTTTAAATCATTTCTGCTCAAGGAATTCATTGTTCAATTATCTTCCTTCCTCTGTATTTGTCGAATGATTCTGTCATCCCGGCAATCATTCATTTCAATGGTCTTCGTCATACCATTGGGGATGTAATTCGGTAATTCCTCCTTTATGTAATCTCAGACCAGCGTATGATTCATAGGGTTTGAAGACCCAAGGTAATGTTTCCCTAAGATCTCTTAGATCCCTCTTGCTAAACTTCTTTCACAGATTCAGTCATGTTTTGGTTCCGTAATTACATATCCTCTCAGACATTTAACTCAGCATCCATTCGGCACTGCCATCATCTGCAATTGATTTCGAATTGGCAGCAATGTATGGATCGAGTGTGAAATCTGTACTTGTGTAATCGCAGTTAAATGCAATCGACCCATCCCATAAAATCTTGGTTTTTCATTCATTACTATTCTACCAATAGAAACTGCTATAATCTATAGGCATTTGCACCGAGGAAAAAATAGAGACTAATGGACCTTAAAAGCTATTCATTCATAGATACCAAATGTAGAAATATGCCCTATGCACGATGCATAGTCTACATGGCACAAGATGCACGGTGTAACTTTGGCAGGGCTTGTGGGGTAGAAAGATGATTCCAGAGATCTTATGATCGTTACATGTTTTTGTGAGTACTGGAGTTGAGGTATATTTCTCTGGAAGAGGTTAAGAGACACAACACAGAGAGAAGTTACTGGTTCATAATTGCCGATCAGGTTTATGATGTCTCAGACTATATGCATGAGCACCCTGGTGGCTATGAAGTTCTTTTGAAGGCTTCAGGAGGTGATGCTACACAGAGCTTTGAGAACGTTGGTCACAGCAGCAATGCTAGAGATCTCTTGAAACCCTATTGTATTGGATATACAAAACAAACACCTGAGAATGAAAAAGCGGAGGATTCAGAGGATGACGAGAGAAGCTCACGAAGTTTTGAAAGGATTGTGATATACTTTGTCCTCTTATTTTTGATGACTTTTGTTGTGAATATTAGATGGACCCCTGGTGCCATAGTGTTGATAGCTGCAGCTCTTGCCAATGAATACTTCTAATACTTATTCCAATATTAGCTTATAATGTTTGAGATTTCTTTTTATTTTGGCTTGCACAAAAGTCAAGGTTTAAGATTGGGAAGCACTAGGTATGTCTACTGCTATGTTGCGAGCTGATTCCGGTTATTGGCTGTTTTAGGGGAGGATCGATTACAGTAGCAGAGTACATGGGTGAAGTTTTAACGAATCCTAATGCCAGATTTTTATATGAACTGAGATGTATTTGAGAGTTTAGAAGACTTTGTTACATCTCCTGAAGTCAGCCAGATATTTGGTGAGGTTGGGAAGTTTTTACTTTACCATCTTCTTTTAGTTGCCCTTTCTTTCATATATAAGGATGATATCAGAAACAACTGCATAGATATATGCATCGATGACTTAATATTCAGAAGTTTTAAATCATAACAATCAAATAATCCTTGCAGACTAGTTCATGATTTGATTATGTCCTTCACCCTTTGGCCAATGTGTTTTTTAATTTATAATGGCCACCTAGATCACGCATGCATCAGTTGAATATCGAGTCCCTCTTGTCAAGTCAGTGGGACTTGCTAGCCTTCACTCTTAGAGATGTCCCACGATTAGTTGTCTCCTGAATCCGTTTTCCAGATATGCAGAGATGAGGTGAGGCCATTAGCTTCTTAATGTTCACAAGGTTGGAGTGAGTCCTTTTAACGATTAGGTGTAATACTCAGATCTGTTTGAGAATATTGCCCAACTCACAGCTTGATGCAGGGACTTCCGGAGGTCATAACTTTTGACTCGAATGTGGGTTTTCTACGAAATTTTACAGGTGGATGCGTTATGAGGTGGCCAGTGGTTTCCCAACCTGCCCTAGCAGGTTGGACCTCGTCTTGGCACTTTTTCGGGGCTTCAAACTTTCATCTTGGCCCTCAAAATGGCAAATTAGTGTTTTTTTCTAGTTTTTTAAAAGTTGCTTTTTTTAATAACTCGAAACTCATGTTTCGAATTTAGGATGTTAGTTGGTTTTTCATCCTACCTTAGCTTTATGAGCTTTTTGGGAAAAAACTGGATTCTCAAGATATGATTGTAAAATTACCTAAAATGGCAAAATCTGACAATTGTCAAAATCTGCCAAAAAAGGTAATTTTTTGTTTTTTTTTGGTTTTCTTAGATATAAGAGAGTTTTCTCTCATTGTACCAGCAGAGTTGAGGAATAGAAATTTTGTTTTGTTTCAGCTTCTAAATTTTTGTCTCTCATGTTTAATGGCACAATTCTGTTGAGTGTATGTTGTGTGCTACATCATTTGGTATCAGAGCAGGAAGATGGCTGGGAGAGGAAGAGGAAGAGGTGGTCTTGCCCAGATGCATAGAGAAATGCAAAATCTACAAAGGCAAATAGTAGAACTTACAACACGGATGGAAACCCAAAGACTGGGTAGAGGAGGAGACGAATCTGATGAAGAGATAGGTCAAGGAGGTGCACATCAAGATACAGAACATGAAGAAGAAGAATTAGAAGGCATGAGTTTTGAAGAGAGGATGCTCAGGGCCTTAGAAGGGAAAAATGAAGGGATCAAGGTAGATGTTTCAGATTATGCAGGTAGTCTTAAACCAGAGGAGTTGATAGACTGGTTGAATGGCATGAGAAATTTTTTTGAATGGAAATCCATGACAGAGGAGAAGAAGGTAAAATTTGCATGCACCAAATTAAAGGGTCATGCAATGATTTGGTGGGATCATCTTCAAAAGGAACGAACAAGGAAAGGTAAGGATAAGATCAGGACATGGAATAAAATGGAGAAGAAGTTGAGAGAAAAATTTTTGCCCATAGATTATGCGCAAACCCTTTTTCGTAGGTTTCAAAATTTAAAGCAGAACCTCTCTTCTGTGCAAGATTATACAAATGAGTTTTATACACTGTCTATACGTATAGAGAATCAAGAAACTGATGCACAAATGGCCGCTAGATATGTGAATGGCCTGAAATTTTCTATTCAAGATGAATTGAGCATGCATCAACTCAACAATATGGAAGAGGCTTACCAATTGGCTCTAAAGGCTGAAGAAAAACAAAACAAACAGTATCATCAGAGGAGTAGAGGAGGAAGAAGGGGTACATCAACCCCATTTCGAGGAGGTTCAAATTATGGCAGGGGAGAGTCATCCCATGGTGTGGAAAGACAAGTAGACACTCGGCAAGATCCTCCGAATCAAGAATGAGGAAGGGGATTTCAAAGAGGTAGAGGTTATGGTAGTGGTAGAGGATGGGAAAACCAGAGAAGGCCTTTCACTTGTTTCAGATGTGGAGAAGAAGGTCATAGGGCATTTGAATGCTCCAATTATAACATGCAAGAAAGAAATCAAGGAGGACAACCTAGGGTCAACATGATTCAAATGCAGCATGAAGTGGAAGGGACAGAACTGGAGGTTCCACCGGATGTGGGAGAAAGTCTCATGATGAGAAGAGCAATGGTGATTCCAGAGAAGGAGAAAACACAAGCCAAAAGCTCTGATGGTTCATGGCTTCGAACCAATATCTTCAGAACTAGATGCACTTCGGGTGGCAAGGTATGTCAAGTCATTGTTGATGGAGATAGTTGTGAAAATATGGTTTCTAAAGAAATGGTAGACAAATTGAATTTACACTATGAAAAACATCCTCATCTGTATCGCATTGCATGGTTTAAAAAGGGAAATGAAGTCACTGTTGATAAAAGATGCCTAATTAAGTTTAGCATAGGGAAGATCTATCAGGATGAGATATGGTGTGATGTTGTCCCAATGGATGCCTGTCATGTGTTATTGGGAAGGCCATGGCAGTATGATAGCAAAGTTATGCATGATGGAGAGAAAAACACATACACCTTTTGGAAAGATGGCGCTAAGGTGATTTTATTGCCTCTCAAGGATGAAGGAAAAGGTGAGACCATGTTGTCTGAAAGAGATCTTGTTAAAGAAATGAAGGTGACAGGGTGTTGCTATGCATTAGTAGTAAAAAAAGGTGAAGAGGAAGACATTTCAGTTCCCCCAGAAGTAGCCGATCTGTTGAAAGAATTTGTTGATGTTTTACCTAATGAATTGCCTAATGGTCTACTGCCAAAGAGAGATATTCAACATCATATTGATTTGATTCCAGGAGCAACTCTACCCAACCAAGCATCTTATAGGATGAATCCAACACAACATGCAGAGATGAATAAGCAAGTAACAGAACTCCTAAGTAAAGGTGTGGTGAGAGAGAGCATGAGCCCATGTGCTGTACCTGCATTGTTAACCCCAAAAAAAGATGGAACATGGAGGATGTGCACTGATAGCAGAGCAATTAATAAGATTACCATCAAGTATCGGTTTCCTATACCTCGTATGGAGGACATGATGGATGTCCTTGCAGGGGCTAAATATTTCAGCAAGATCGACCTACGAAGTGGCTACCACCAAATCTGGATTTGAGAAGGGGATGAGTGGAAGATAGCTTTTAAGACTGGAGATGGATTATATGAGTGGATGGTTATGCCATTCGGGTTATCAAATGCACCTAGCACATTTATGAGATTGATGAACACTATACTACGCCCTTACATTGGTAAGTTTGTGGTAGTTTATTTTGATGATATTTTGGTATTTAGTAACAGCAGAGAAGAGCATCTACAACACTTGAGGATCATCTTTGGTGTGTTAAGGAAGGAGAAGCTCTATGCCAATTTGAAAAAGTGTAGGTTCATGCAGGACAGTTTGGGCTTTTTAGGCTTTGTCATTTCTAAAGATGGTGTCAGAATGGATCCAGAAAAGGTCAGAGCAATCCTAGAATGGCCTAGTCCAAGCAGCATCACAGCGGTAAAAAGTTTTCATGGCTTGGCCACTTTCTATCGAAAGTTCATTCGCAATTTCAGTAGTATTGTAGCTCCTATAACAGATTGCACCAAAGGGAGGGAGTTTGTATGGACCAAGGATGCTGAGGAGAGCTTTAAGTACTTGAAGAAAAAGGTAACAGAAGCACCTATACTTGCATTGCCAAATTTTGATAAAGTATTTGAAGTAGAAATTGATGCCTCCCATGTAGGAATAGGTGCTGTACTTAGCCAAGCTAGCAAACCTATAGCTTTCTTTAGTAAAAATCTGAATGCAGTGAGAAAGAATTATTCTACTTATGATTTGGAATTTTATGCAATTTTCCAAGCATTGAGGCATTGGAGACATTATCTAGTTCCCCAGGAGTTTGTATTGTTTACAGATCATATTGCACTAAGGTACTTGAACAGACAGAAAAAGTTGAATAGTAGGCATGCCAAGTGGGTCTCTTTCTTGCAGGGTTACAACTTTGTGTTGAAGCATAAGTCTGGAAAACAAAATCAGGTTGCAGATGTGTTAAGTAGGCGTGTTGCACTTTTGACCACAATGGAAGCTGAGGTGATTGGTTTTGATGCCATCAAAAATTTGTATGAGTCTGATGATGATTTTTGGGAGATTGTGGAATAATTGAAGGCACCAATATCTGGTAACTTGGATCACTTTAGGGGTGAATTTTTTATGCAAGATGGGTATCTATTTAAAGGAAAACAACTATGCATACCGGCTGGCTCTATGAGGGACAACATTATTAGAGAATTTCATAGTAGTGGGTTGGCTGGACATTTTGGCAAGGACAAGACAATAGCCTTGATAGAAGATAAATATTACTGGCCAAAGATGAAAAGGGATATAACTAAGTATGTAAAAAGGTGTAGAATCTACCAAGTGGCTAAGGGACATTCACAGAATACAGGCTTGTATATGCCCTTACCAGTACCAGCTGCACCATGGACAGATTTGAGCATGGACTTTGTGTTGGGACTTCCACATACTCAACGAGGTAATGATTCCATTTTTGTAGTTGTTGATAGGTTCTCCAAGATGGTTCATTTTATTGCCTGTAAGAAGACTAATGATGCAACGAGGGTAGCAGAGTTATTTTTCTCAGAAGTTGTTAGACTACATGGTGTTCCAAAGACTATTACCTCTGACAGGGATACCAAATTCCTCAGTCATTTCTGGAGGACTTTATGGAAGAAAATGGGGACCAAGTTACAGTCTAGTAGTGCCTATCATCCTCAAATAGATGGGCAAACAGAGGTAGTTAATCGGAGTCTGGGAAACTTGCTGAGGTGTATTGTTGGAGAAAAGCCAAAACAATGGGATTTGGCATTACCCCAGGCCGAATTTGCCTATAATAGTTCTGTTAACCGATCAACAGGAAAGTCCCCTTTCCAGATTGTGTATGGCAGGAATCCTCAGGGTGTTCTAGATTTGGTACAGCTACCAATGAAAGATCGGGTCAGTGATGATGGGGAAGCATTTGCAGAACACCTTCAACAGTTGCAGCAACAAGTGAGACAGAAGTTGCAGGACAATAATGAGAGGTATAAGAATTCAGTGGATCCTAGTCGGCGACATCAGACATTTAGTGAAGGTGACTTAGTGATGGTATATTTGAGAAAAGAGCGGTTTCCTACTAGAACATATCACAAGTTGAAGTACAAGAAAATTGGTCCTTGCAGAATTACAAAGAAGACCAATGATAATGCATATGAGGTCAGTTTACCAGATGATCTTGCTATTTCTCCCGTGTTTAATATTTCTGATTTATATGCATTCCATGGTGAGGATGATGCTAAAGATAGTCAACCAGAGGTGTCATGGCACAACCACATTCCCCATAAGAAGAAGGAAAAGATTACACAGATTCTTGATAAGAACACTATCTCCACTCAGCACGGGCATTACAACAAGTATTTAGTATAGTGGGAAGGATTGCCACCAACAGATAGCACATGGATTACAGAGTGGGAAATGCAGAGGTTAGAGCCCGTCCAATGGCAGCAGTTTGAAGACACTCACTTGCAGGAGCTGCGTTCTTTTCAACCAGAGGAGAATGATGCAGGGACTTCCGGAGGTCATAACTTTTGACTCGGATGTGGGTTTTCTACGAAATTTTAAAGGTGGATGCATTATGAGGTGGCCAGTGGTTTCCCAACCTACCCTAGCAGGTTGGACCTCGTCTTGGCACTTTTTCGGGGCTTCAAACTTTCATCTTGGCCCTCAAAATGGCAAATTAGTGTTTTTTTCTAGTTTTTTAAAAGTTGCTTTTTTTAATAACTCGAAACTCATGTTTCGAATTTAGGATGTTAGTTGGTTTTTCATCCTCCCTTAGCTTTATGAGCTTTTTGGGAAAAAACTGGATTCTCAAGATATGATTGTAAAATTACCTAAAATGGCAAAATCTGACAATTGTCGAAATCTGCCAAAAAAGGTAATTTTTTGTTTTTTTTTGGTTTTCTTAGATATAAGAGAGTTTTCTCTCATTGTAGCAGTAGCGTTGAGGAATAGAAATTTTGTTTTGTTTCAGCTTCTAAATTTTTGTCTCTCATGTTTAATGGCACAATTCTGTTGAGTGTATGTTGTGTGCTACATCACAGCTGAGCTCTGAAGTCAAGCATTCTAGTAAATGTGGGTTAATGTTGGACCTAGAAGCCTCTCCAGTACAAAATCATCTTTTTCCCTATTATTATGTTTGGCAAGTCCCTTTTGAAGTCTAACTTGAACTGGATTATAATCAGATTACAAGCATAACAGTGGGAGCATGCTGTGTGTTCCGACCCAGGGAATGGTGGCAAGAAGCATCTGAACTTACAACTAAACCAATTCTCTACCTTCTCTATCCATAATAATTGGTAATCTTCTTCTCTATAATTGATAACTTTGGTCTTTTGTTGAATCTGTATATGAGTCGTGAGAATTTCCTACGAACTCTAAATATTTGTGTTTTGTGCATCTGTACAAGTCCCTGCACTCTAATCACATCGTTTAAGTGGGCTTCAAATGTGTTATATTCTCCACTTTCCTATCTAATCAGATTTACATTAGAGTCACTATACGGAGTTCTCTGAAGAATTTAGATGACAATCCATAATGCGCATTATGGAATATTCTTGAAGTCTTGGCAACAGCAATCTGTTTTACAACAGTAGCCATCCATTCTTCAGCAACAGCAACCATCAATTTTTAATGTTCATTTGGAATATAACCAAGCACAGAAACCATCACCATCATTTTTACAACAGCAATCACAGCAGTTGCAGCAGCAACTACAAGAACTACTTCTTCTTGCCCAGCTCCAACATCAGCCCCACTAGTTGCAACAACAACCACCATTGCTACCACAGTGGAACTCAGTACAGCATGAGCTTTAGCAAAGGCTTCACACACCTGGTGGCTTATTGCAACAGCAATAGCAGTAGAGTTCTGTTGAATAGCAGAAACAGTTACTGCAAGCCCAAACCCTGAGGCTGTTTGATCTCCCTACAATATTAGTGGAGTCATCAGGTCAAACTAGACAATCAAATATTATTGACTGGCAGGAGAAGATTTATCAGAAGGTAAGATTTTTGCAATCTCCTATCTTCCCAGCTGTTGATCAATTTTCAATACTGCAGACACTTCATTTCTCTGGGGATAGAGTATAATCTAAAAGTATATACCAGTTTGCAAGATAAGTGAAAGGATTTATGATAGTAGAATGATTTGTAATCTGATATGTGTAACTCATATCAGAACTAATGAAATTAGTATATCAAATAAGAAATAAAATCCAAAATGTGATTGTAAAATAGTATTTAACTGGTACAATGGACGTAAGAATTACAAATAAAATTAAAAGATAAAACCCTGAGTGATATTTGTAACTCAGGAACAATAAAATATAGCTTGTAAGGCATGCAGGATGCAAATTATAGATCTAATCTAAATATGCAGCTCTTAAGCCATGTTACCAAATGATTAACTGTGAACAGAAGTCTTTCATGCCTATTCTGCTAGTCCTTGGATAGTAGAAAAGGTAGACGAAGCTGAGGCAAATTAGGTGAGCATAAGAATAGTAGTAGTCTTTGTGTAGGGACAAATTTAATAGTAGAGGACAAAACTTTATGAATTTCCCTTATTTGTGGTTGTGGTAGTGCAGCCGTAAAACCATGATGATGATTCACTAACTGTGATTGAGCTGCATCTACAGTTCACAAATAGTTGTAGCCAGCTAATGATTTAGCCGTTTCTTCATAAGCCTCAAGTGTTTTTCCATTTTCTTGAGGTTTCTCATTCAACCTGATCATGCTTTGAGTACATCATTCAAAGCTCTTGTCAGTATTTTCTCTGCGAATCTGATTGTGTCATGGACTTCTATGCATAAACAGAAGATTTGCAGGAACTCAGGGAGTACTTAGAAAGGCTATACATTAAGAATGGACATTTTATGATACATTGTTTACTTTTAAATCACTAAAGATGAGTTATTAACTTATTGTTAAGAATACTCGAAATGTCAGCAAATTATATTTGGTATAATAATTATTTATTAAATGTTTGATAATATACCTAACTTGTAATGATGTATAAATGTGACATTCATAGTCAATAAATTAAACCTCATTCTCTTGTCTCTTCATGGTGTTGTTTCTCCAACTTTAAATTGAAAGCTTCATACCATACATTATTAGAGCTCCACATTGTGCATTTGGAAGCATGGTACAAGATTGAGGTTAGACCCTGAGGAAATACCTAGTCTAGAAAGATGTGTCGGAGTAGAAATACTTTCATTTTCATTCTTTCCTCATCTTTCTACTTTCATCCTACTTTTGTACCTTTTCAAACTAAATGTGGATGATGACAAATAGTTTATTAAGTTTATGCATGATTTTAAAGCCAGCCATTTATGCATTGATGGAGATGTTTAAAACCCGTCATTGTTAATCTAGGTTAGTTGTGCTTTCTTGTATGCATTTCATTTGATTGGCTTAGATTAACCCTAAGGAATGTTTATTTTTTCTTACAATGTGTTCAATGACCTTGGTATATTAACAGTAGTACTATTAATATCAATGTTATTATTAGTATCATTATTATAATTATAATTATTATTATTATCATTATTGTATTTATTACAATAATAATAATAATAATTATTGTTACTATTATTATTATTTCAAAAGTATAGTTGCCAAATAAAATTGGGGATTTAGAATAATGTTGTCATTATGTATTTGATTAAAAGAAAATCATTGTGATTATACATTATGGTTAATGAAATTTGATTTAGATTGACATCAGTTTTAATATGGTTTCTTCTTTTGTTAAGATAATGGATTAAGGTTTTGGTATATAATTATTGTATTGGAAATTTGATTAAAGGTATTAGATAATTAGTTAGTGTGATTTGAAATTGTATGAAATGGTCAAGGTGTAAGTTGTCAAGGGTTCTTTTCCAGAGGCCAAGGTTGTTGTGTTTCGACTTCATGTAATGTGTTGATAAGTGTCCTGAGTTATTGAAGTCGTGTCGCCTTTTGTCATGTATAAGGAATTTGGTTATGGTGTTGTGAAAGAATGTAAATATTCTAAATGCATCATGATGTGTAGAAAGGCTCTTCATGAATGTTATGATTTATTTGTTTGTCTGGGATAAAAGACATTGTGAATGATGAATGTACTCCCTTGGGGATGTATTGTTGTTCGTCTAATTATATTTATCTTGTATCCATTTTGTTGTAATTGTTGTTTGGAGAGACCTGGTATCTGTAAAAGTGTAAAATGTTGTAATACTATAGGCGATGGATAACAATTGGTGTTATGATTCTGTTTGTAATGCACGAGGGTTTATGCCTTGCAATGAACAAGTATGTGTATTGCTATAATGCCTTGTCTGATGGTTAGGGTTTACTAGGTGTTAGGAAGGAGAGTGGATTTCAACGTGGGGCCGGCGCCCAAAGTGGCAGTCAGGATAACCCGTTGAAAGTAGATTAATCAAGTGATAACCTAAAATGAACTAGGGGGTTAAGAGTAGATTTCACACTAAACAAGATTAATGGATTCCTCTCCCATGGCCTGTAGTGCTTGTATAGACTAAGGATGGGTAGAGAAGGCCTGGTTGGCATGATTGACTTCCTTGTCCTCACGAAAGGAAGGTCGATTCCGCATGTGCACCGTATGGGGCCAGTGCCTAGTGAAAGGCTGTCAGGATAACCATAGATGGGGGCCAGCACCTAGTGAGAGGCTGTCAGGATAACCCATGCTAGGACCGTGCGATGACACTCTCCCTACTACAACCTAGCATCCCTTGTTCTGTCTCTCCACATATGTTAAGTGTTGTCTCTGGAAGTTAAGTTAAGTTGTGTTGTATTGTTATTGCCATGTGTTGTATTGACGTTTGGTCATCCTTTGTTCATGTTTAGTCTTGTCTACCTGACTGTTATTGTTTGGGACCTCATGTTAACTCCTAGCTCAGGGGGTGGACCTTAGGGTTCCACATGGTCGAGTGGAAGAGCTATTTTATCCATTGGTTACTCTTGTCGAAGTTCATGTGCAGAAAAGATTTACCCCAGTTTTCAGACAATTGTACTTGTACCAGTTGATGAAGATGTATGTGTATTATTTTGTACAAGATTTGTGCAACAGAACATTCATTATGTATGTAATTCTAATGTAGTCTGAAAATGGCAATGTAATGATGTCATGATGTACTTATGTGTAATGAAAGCATTTCAGTTATGTATGTAGATTGTATTACATTATTTGTCGACATGCAATGAATATGAATCAGTTATTCAATTGTGCATTGGATTTAGATCAGTTACTTATGAATGTTAAATTATGTTAGTTGGTTTGTAAAGTAATGCAGCCTTGTATCCTTAGAGAATATGTCGTAGTTAGTTATGTTAACATTATTTGTTATCTTAAACATTTAAAAAAAAAATGTTCCTGTTTCATGTAGCATAAATGTGTATTTCTTTGAGGTGTACAAGGCAAGCGTTACAATTACTTAGTTTGTGGTTGTATATCATGAGAGCAAATCAGGTATATTATTTTTTATGATCAAGTGAACTAGGTTGGGATGATAGACTAAATCTATTCTTGTGATATAAAGATTTGTATGGATGAGTAAATCTAGTTTGTTACTAATTTTGTGGTTGCACATCATGTGAGCTAACTTTGCTTAGATGTCATGAAGTTAGGAAATAACCATTTCTCATGATGACTTCTAGGAGGAAGTCTATTCATAGGGGAAGAATGTAAGGCATATCTAAAAATCTATTTATTAATTATGATCTTTTATTAAAATAATAATAATAATAATAATTAATTAGTTATATTGTTTAGAAATAATTATTTAGATAATTTAATGCATTCATTGCCACTTGCAAGAAATGGCAGTTACAATGTTTAGTTAAGGGTTATTTGGTGAGTAATATTTCTTTTCAAAGTTTGTTTTAGAAATTTAGAGTTAATGGGAGTGTAGATTGGCATATGAAGAGTCATGTTAAATAGTTTTAAAAATATAAATTTATGAATGAAGGATAGCTTTTAGCTCTCTAGATTTCTTGAATAGGCAGGTTTGAGGGAAATACAAAAATGATCTTGTGAATGGTGGTACTCTGATCATTCTTGTAAAAACATAAGCATATACTATTCAAATCTTGGAATGAATCACTTCTGAGAATGTTTAAAGATTGTGTTTCAATTGTATTGTGAGATAAATCTAGGTTCTGAACAATTCATTTCCATTCCATTTTGCATGGCACTTAGTATTTATTTTGTTGGATTGTATTCAACCATGATATGTTGGGTGTTCTCTTTAAAGGTATTGGTCTTTAACAGACTAAATTTTTTGACAACCAATGCTTTTCAATGTTTTGTACATCTTTCTGGCTATTACTAAAATCAGATAGAAAATAACTTCTTTTAGAGTATCCTTGAAACCCTTGCAATTTTGATAGCACCTTTCTTTGAGGCATTTTATCAAATAGTTCTTGTGTCTAGTGTAAACACCTACTTTTTTCCTACATAAGTTCGGGGGTTTTGCATAGACATATGAGGACATTTGTCTATCCTTATGCTTTCATGCATGCCCTTACTATTGAATTTAGGACATACAACTGAGAGGGGGGGTGAATCAGTTGTCTCAAAATTTGTTCCTTTACTTCAAATCTTCTTAGCATATCAATAAATTATTTATGGAAGCATAATGCAATAAGTCAAGAGAAGAAACAAATTTAACACACATAACACCAAAAATTTAATGTGGAAAACCTAATTAAGGAAAAACCACGGGGTGACTAACCAAACTTTATATTCTCTATTAAAAGAATATGAAGAATAAAGTGGCACTTGCCAATTAGGACTTACTTCTCAAGCACACTGATCACAAGAGGGCCACTGCCTACAAGAGACACACTGTCTACAGAATCGAATAAATATTACAAACTTGAACTGGAAGTTAGCATCTTCATTATGCTTGAGTTAGTTCCATTAAAGCTCAACACCTCTTCTCTGCTTTTTTCTCCTCTTCCTTACCACCTTCTCATCATGACCACCAAGAATACCTTTGAATAACTTCTCAACTCTTATTTATACAAGACATCGACTTTGGAATCAACATCAAAGTCGGCACAACATATATTTAATTTATTATAGAGAAATCACAAAAATAACTTGACTTATTACAAAAACTCCATGTGCATCACTACATTATCGGCCATATGTAATAGGGACTTCAATCTTCTTTGAGGAACATGCTATGCTTTGCAAATCATCTTTAGGATCATCCGCAACATGCACAAATCATCCAGTCGACCAAAATTGACAAGAACACTATCACCCAAAGATAAATCTGTAATTACAAGCTCAATCTTTAGTGCAAACAACCAACATGAATTGGACACATTTTAGAGACCCCCACAAGCTTACTTGAATCACTAGGAATATCTATACCACTTCTCCTTACTATAGTCAATCACATCTTCATCCAGAGCCTCAAGAACACAACTAGTCATCACTATCACACTAGAAGGATCACTTGTAGACCTCCAAACCATGACCCAATTGAGTTGTTAATTCAAATTAGATTCCCAAACATGACACCAGATCCGCAGAGTATGATATTGCATTTTCAGATCTCACCGGACCTATTTGTGTCACTCTATCACCTCTAAAAAGCTGCCAGAACCAATTTTACTCATGTGGCCATAACTTCTCTAGATCTTCATGTGAACCTCATAAATATTGACTAGAGGATCTTCAGACACATATCTTCAAACCCTTAGATGTGTGTAATCTGATCTTCATCTGGGTGGGATCTTTACTTCATAGAACTTCCTTGTCTTCACTATTATTCTCTATTTCTGATGGGGCTAATTTTCTCAATATCCTCAGCACACAACTCATCCAATTCTTGACATCAATACAATAGGAATATGTTGACATCAATGACAACACTAGTTAGGCCCATACTTGCAACAATCTCCTCCTTTGTCATTGATGGCAACATATGATGTGAAAAACTATTTTAACCATCAAGACAAGAACTTTTCCTCACTGACTGACATAGCTCCCCCTATCAACAACAATTATTCACATGTCTTCTCTTTCTTTACTACTCCCCCTCTGATTAGCAACCACTTTTTGATTGACATAGCTCCCCCTATCATCAACAATTATTCACATGTCTTCTCTTTCTTTACTGCTCCCCCTTTGATCAGTAACCACTTTTTTGTTCTTCACATGCCTTCTCTCCCCCTTTGACATCAATGATAAAAGGGAACATACTTGCATCCACTTCTCATGCTTCAGAGTCATACTGACTACTCCCCTTGAGTAGCAACCTCTTAGCATCAATCTAGATCATAACATATGACTGTGAAATCCAATGAATAGATGCACATCAGTGCACTTTAGTTCAGAACCGGAGGGGCAATAACCCCTAACTTCTCCCTGAGATACTCAAAAGTGTTCTTAGGTAGAGGTTTGGTAAAAATGTCTACAATCTGATCCTTTGAGGGCACAAACTCTAATCTGACTTCATTCTTGTTCACTTGCTCTCTCAAAAAGTGGACCTTGATGGATATGTGTTTTGTCTTTGAATGCAGCACCTAATTTTATGATATGTTTATTACACTTGAGTTGTCAAAGAAGATTGTGATAGGTTCTTCATACTCCACTCTGATATCTCTTAGCATTTGCTTCATCCACAATACCTGAGTGTAACTGCATGTTGTTGCAATATATTCTTCTTCTACAGTGGATAGAGATATTGCCTCTTTTTTCTTGCTTAACCAAGAAACTAATCCTTTTCCCAAAAAGAATGAAACACCACTGGTACTCTTCCGGTCATCCACATCACCTACCCAATTAGCATTAGTATAAGCATAAAGAGAGAAATCATGATCCTTGGGATACCACAATCCATACTCAATTGTTCCCTTCAAATATTTGAGAATTCTCTTGATTGCCATGACATGAGACTCTCTGGGATTAGCTTGGAATCTGGCAACAAGACCAACAACATTCATAATATAAGGTCTAGTTTGAGTAAGGTAGAGTAGTCCTCCAATCATTGACTTGTACTTTTTCTGATCAACCTTAGGGGATTCACCATCTTTACTCAGCTTACATCTAGTTGCCATGGGAGTATTCAATGCCTTTGAATCTTCCATTCCAAATTTCTTCAACAATTCCTTCACATATTTGGTCTGAGATATGAAGATTCCCTTCTTTGTTTGAATGATTTGTAGACCCAAGAAGAAATTCATTTCCCCAAACATAGACAACTCAAGTTCACTTTTCATTTGATTTACAAAAGTTTTGCACATACTATCCTTTCCTCAAAAGATAATATCATCAACAAATACTTCAATAATCAAGATATTCTCATGATCAATCTTAACATAGAGATTACTGTCAACAGTACCTTTGTTGAAACCAATTTTTAGAAGATGTTTGTCCAATCTTTCATACCAGGCTCTTAGGGCTTGTTTGAGTCCATACAATGCCTTCTTCAATTTACAGACCATATTTTCATTATTAGACAGTTGAAATCCATCCAATTACTCAATGTATACT
The DNA here is from genome assembly GCA_027924645.1 of Cunninghamia lanceolata. NCBI lineage: Eukaryota > Viridiplantae > Streptophyta > Pinopsida > Cupressales > Cupressaceae > Cunninghamia > Cunninghamia lanceolata. Next base: position 2,617,137 of record BSBN01000413.1, read on the forward strand.
TCTTCTTCCAAATCACCATTTAGGAAGGCAGACTTGACATCCATCTGATATACCTTGAAGTCTTTGAAAGCAGCAAAGGTAAGAAATAATCCAACTACTTCAATCCTTTCCACTGGAGCAAAAGTCTCTTCAAATTTGACTCCTACTTGAGAATAACCTTTACAGACCAATATAGCTTTGTTTCTTATTACCTCACCATCTTCATTTAGTTTATTTCAGAAGACCCACTTAGTACCAATCACATTTTTATCCTTAGGTCTGGGAGCAAGATCCCAAGTGTGATTCTTCTCAATCTACATCAATTCCTCCTCCATTGCTTTAACCCAACTTTCATCATTAAATACTTCACTTACTAATTTTGGTTCAACTTTTCAAATCAGGCAATACTTCACTAAGTCTTGAGCAATATATCTTGTTGTTTGAGCACCTTTGCTTCTATCTCCTATGATTTGATCTTTAGAGTGATTTAGTCTTACATACCTCAGAGTTTTGGAATTCTCTTGCACTTCTAATTCTTGGACAAGTTCCTCCAAGCCTATCTCTTCCTCTTAAATTTTTAGATTTTTCGGATCTGTCTGAATTTGGACTGGAGTTTGGACTTGTTCTTCTTGCTCTGAGACATCATTTTGATTAGTTGCTTCATACTCATAGTACCTTAATAGATTTTTCATGCCTTCATAAACCTTCACATTTGTGCTTTCCACAATCTTTCCTAATCTTTTGTTATAACATCGGTAAGCTTTGCTTTGAGTAGATAACCCAAGAATATTCCTTCATCACTTCTAGCATCAAACTTGCCAAGTTCTTCATCTCTTTTGATATAGCATTTGCTCCCAAAGACTAAAATATTTCATAGTAGGAGTGATGCCAAACCAAAGTTCATAAGGAGTCTTACTAGTCTTGCTTCTAATTTGTACCTGGTTAGGAGTATAAACAATAGTGTTCATAGCTTCTCTCCAATAGATCTAAGGAACATTTCCTTCCATCATCATGGTCCTAGAAGCTTCCTGGATGGTTTGGTTCTTTTTCTCCACTACTGCATTCTATTGTGGAGTCCTTAGAGTAGATAACTATCTTTTTATCCCATGTTTCTCACAGAATTCTATGAACTCTCCGGATGTGAATTCACCACCTCTATCAGACCTGAGACATTTTATGTTTATGCCAGCTTCATTTTCTACCATAGCCTTGAATATTTTGAATTTCTCAAGTGCTTCATATTTCTCTTTTAAGAAAATCACCCACATCATCTGGGAGTGGTCATCAATCAGCAACATGAAATATCTATCTCCTTGCAGACTCCTAATTCTTGCTGGACCACATAGATTAGTGTGCACCAAGTCCAACAATCTGGTTAAATAATGTTCTTTACTTTCGAATGAGACTTTATTCTTCTTACCTAACTAACAATCCTTGCACAAGCTATTAGTAGGTTTCACCAATCTTAGAAGATCTTTTACAACCTGGTGTTGCTTATCTTAATAATATTATCAAAAATCATATGACACATTCTCCTATGCCACAACCAACTCTAATCAATTTGAACAAATAAGAAACTTTTGTGAGTACCAACCAAGTGAAAGATATTACCTTTTGTCTGAGTACCAAATGCAATCTTAGTTCTAGAGCTTTAAAAGATCTTGCATTTTACATTTTTGAACTGGAGATCATAACCTTTGTCTACCAGCTGCTCAACACTACGAAGATTATGCTTTAAAGCTTCAACATATAGAACATTACTGGTCTTGTTCTTTCCATCAAAAGAAATGGTTCCTCTACCTTTAATTCTACCAGTAGAATTATCTCCAAATTTTACAACCCCACCTTCATATCTTTCCAGCTTTATGAACTTACTCTTATCGTCAGTCATATGGTGAGAACACCTACATTGGATCTTCTTCCTTGATGACAATAAACACCCAGTCATTTCTAGATTTGGTTCCTATCTTAGATTCATCATCTGTTACTCCTTCATCATCATCTTCTTAAACATAGTAACACTTCTTTTGAAATCTTGATCTATTAGAGTTAGGCCTTGAAAATCTTTTTGGACACCTTCAGACAAAATGACCAATCTTGTTGTAATTGAAACATTTGAAGGGCAATTTTCCTTCATACTTACTGGATCCTCTTGGAAATATTTTAATAATAAGGGCTTCAAGTTGTGCAGCCTCTGACTCATCTTCTTTGAGATCCTTTCTTGATTTATCATACAATGATGATTTCTTTGAGGAATTTTCTCCTGGATCATATCTATGTTTACCTTTTGTAGACACACTAGCTTTGAATGCAGATTCAGTCTTGGGAAGTGCATCTCCAAACTCAGCCAATTCAAATGCAGCTAACTTTCCAACCAATTGATCCCTTGTAATGTTTGATAATGATCTGAATTCCTTAATAGAAGCAACCTTGTGTTTGTAAGTAGGAGGTAAGGATCTAAGAACTTTGGCAACAATCTCATCTTCATCCAATGTTCCCCAAGCACATCTAATGCCACAGACAAGCTCATTTACCCTTGGCATAAATGTAGTGATATTTTCATCTTCACTCATCTCTAGGATTTTGAACTTTCCTTTCAGACTCTGTAACTTTGCACATTTAACGTATTTGTCTCCTTCATGTAGAATCTATAGCTTTGTCCAAATTTCAGAAGCAATTTTCAATCCCATAACATTTGTCAGTTATGTATCAGACAAGGCACTTAGTAGGGCTTCTTTAGCTCGAAGATTGTTCTTAGCATCTCTAATTTCATCTAGAGTTGTCAGACCATTCTTTGGAGGAATATACTCAATTATAGTCATGTTCCAATACTACTCTCCCATGCATTGCAAATGACATTCCATGCGGCTTTTCCAAAGAGTGTAGTTTGTTCCATCAAACCTTGGATTGTCCTTTTTGTCAGATGACATCCTAGATCTCCTCAAGTGGTTAATCTTTCTCTAAAGGAACCAACTCTAGTACCAATTGTTGAATTTAGGACAAACAACTAAGAGGGGGGTTGAATCAGTTGTTTCAAAATTTGTTCCTTTACTTACTTAAAATCTTCTTAGCATATCAATAATTTAATGATGGAAGCATAATGCAATAACTTAAGACCAGAAACAAATTCAACATACATAAAACCAAAAATTTAACGTGGAAAACCTAGTTAAGGGAAAAACCATGGGGTGACTAACCCAAGTTTATATTCTCTGTTAAAAGAATATGAAGAATAAAATGGAACCTGCCAATTAGGGCTCGCTGCCCAAGCACACTGCTCACAAGAGGCCCACTGCCTACATGAGACACACTGTCTACACAAGAGAATAAGTATTACAAACTTAAACTAGAAGTTAGCATCTTCATTATGCTTGAGTCAGTTCCATTAAAGTTGAACACCTCTGCTCTGCTTTTCACTCCTCTCCCTTGCCACCTTCTCATCATGACCACCAAGGATACCTTTGAATGACTTTGCAACTCTTATTTATACAAGGCATCGACTTTGGAAACATCATCAAAGTTGGCACAACATATATTTAATTTATTATAGAGAAATCACAAAAATAACTTGACTTATTACAAAAAATTCATGCGCATCACTACATTATTAGCCATGCGTAACAGGGACTTCAATCTTCTTCAAGGAACACACTATGCTTTGTAAAATGTCTTTACGATCATCCACAACATGCACAAATCATCTAGTCGGCCAAAACTGAGAAGAACACCATCACCCAAAGATAAATCTATAATTACGAACTCAATCTTTAGTGTAGACCACCAACATGAACTAGACACAATTTAGAGACCCCCACAAGCTTACTTGAATCACCAGGAATATCTGTACCACTTCTGCTTACTATAGTCAATCACATCTTCATCCAGACCCTCAAGAACACAAATAGTCATCACTGTCACACTAGAAGGATCACTTGTGGACCTCCAAACCATGACCCAATCAAGTTGTAAATTCACATTAGATTCCCAAACATGACACTAGATCCCCAGAGTATGATATTGCATTTCTAGATCTCACCGGACCTATTTGTGTCACTCTGTCACCGCTCAATAGCTGCCAGAACTGATTTTACTCATGTAGCCATAACTGCTCTAGATCTTCATGTGGACCTCTCAGATCTTAACTAGAAGATCTTCAGACACCTATCTTCAAACACTTTGATGCATGTACTCTAATCTTCATCTGGTTGGGATCTTTACTTCATAGAATTTCCCTGTCTTCATTGTTCTTCTTTGTTTCTGATGGGGCTAATTTTCTCAATATCCTTAGCACACAACTCATCCAATTCTTGACATCGATGCAAGAGGAGTATGTTGACATTAATGACAACACTAGTTAGGCCCATACTTGCAACTCTTACCTTATTCCAAAGATCCCCTCTTGGTATAGGTAGAGGAGAGGCTCGCAAAGATTCTAGAATCTGGCTTTATGACTACCACTTGCATTTGTTTCAAAATTTTCTAAAACTTTTTTTTTTAAACAAATACATTTTGTACATATCCTGTGATCTTTGCAATTTCATAGATTACATCTTTTTTATCCAATCTATCATATAGATCACACCTCTGGTCTATGCTTCCATAGTTTGATTGCAATTCCTTGAAATTTTCTAAAGCATGTTCTTCAAATCCATTTCATGCAACCTAATATTCAATGTATTTTGTGTGTTGACATCTCTTGAGGTGTAATGTCAAACAGTTCATGCCCTATCACATTTTGCATACACTCTTTTTAGTATTGCAGTTCCTTATTTATCTTATTAGAACCTTCTTCATAATCAAAACATTATATTCATATAATCATTTGATATAGTGTGAATTATGTTATAGTTTGAACTTTGTCATTAGTATGTTTGTTTTTTAGAAGACATTAAATTAATGTTTGAATAGTCTCTTAGTATACAATAATAGAATAAAGTATTGTTTACAAAGTTATGTTGCAATTGGAAATATAAATCTTGTTCTACTAATCTTTATATTTAGTAATGCTTGGTGAGTTATGGGGCACTGGCATTTAATATTAAACATCAATCAGATTTAAAGTGTTAAAATCCGTATATATCTTGAATTATATATGTATCTTAAGATGCAATTAGATTTTTTTAGTATCAAATACCGAGTTTTGTTATTAATATTATGATATATAGTATTTAGAGTTCAACTTTTGTGTCTACTTGATTGATCTCCGGATAATATAGATGTTCATGTTCTAATTATTGATCATGACTTGAGTCATTTGTGAGAGAAGTTGATCCTCTCTGAATAAATATAGTGAATTCATTGATCTATAATCTAATTTCTAGTTCATTTGATAGGAAAGAAAGAAAATACTCTTAATCTTTATTCATATGCAATCTACAAGCACCAAGATAACATACCCACTCTATCACCATAGGTTACGTATGAATATAGGTTTATCAATTTTCCTATATGATTTAAAGTCTCTTATCTAATACTTTCTACTCTTGCAATACCTCTTTATTTAAGTCTCTAAATTTATTTCCATATAATTAGATGATTCTCTAAAGATTATAAAAATAATCTTTCTTATTTTTAAAAATATTCTGAAATCGATTCTAATTTCCTCTTATTCTCTTAAAACTATGAATTTTAAAAAAATTATTAGAATATGAGATTATTTCTTTATAAATATGAATTTATCTTGTTTTTTTTAAATATGGATTTGTCTCTAATATATAAAAAAGAAATTATTTTGTTTTTATATAAAAAAAATTATTATCTTGCACACATAATAGAATATGGTTTTCTTCTTATATATTTGAATAAGAAAATATCAAGTAGAAAGAACTAGATGTAATTGTAGTAAATAGAAATTAGTTGTGGAAAACTTATAACTATCTTTTGATTTTGTTATTTATGTCCACATTTATTATTTTGGATATGAGATATCTTATATTTGTAGTTGTCTTAATGAATTTATTTATTTAAGAATTGGATATAAGTACACTGAAGGATCTATTGATTAGCATGATAGGGAGTGTTGATATTATTTATTGTTAATTTTCTAAGTAGGCATTACAAGAAGTTTGGCTCATATGACAGTGTTGAGAAATTTAAGGCAAGGTTAGTCATGAAGCGTTATTCCCAGGTTAAGGGAATATATTATGGTGTGATTTTCTCTCTTTTTACAAAGTTGACATCCATTAGATTTTTGTTATCACTTGTTGTAACATATGATTTAGAAGTTGGACAGATGGATGTGAAGATAATTTTTGTTCATGGTGACTTGAAGCAAGAAATATATATGTCATAGCTAGAGCACTATGTGGTAAAAGGTAAAAAAATTCTAGTTTGCAAGTTACAAAAGTCTTTATATGGTTTGAAGCAATCTCCTAGGATGTGGTACTAAAAATTTGATGCCTTTGTGTTCAATTTATAATTTGTGCGATAGAAATCATATCATTGTGTCTATTATAAAATCGATAATGATTGCATTCTCATTATTACATTTTTATTTGATGATATGTTTTCATTAGGAATGGTAAAAGTTTGATTTCTGATTTGAAGTCACAATTGTCAGTATAGTTTGAGATAAAAGAACTAGGGGTAGCCAGGTGCATTCTTGGAATAGAAATTAGAAGCGATAGAGCTAACAAAAAGGCTTGGTTAGGACATAGTAAGTATGAGAACACCATGTTGGAGAGATTTAGCATGGCATCTTGTAGACCATTGACTGTTCCTATTATGATGGGCATAAAGGTATATGTTGCAAATTATTTGAAGTCTCCCTTTAAGATGGATGATATGAGTAGAGTTTCTTATGCTCATGTAGTTGGTAGCTTGATGTATGTTATGGTTTGTACAAGACTAGACATTGCCAAAGTAGTGGGAGTCTTTAGTCAGTTTATGGCTAATCATGGATGGGTACATTGGGATGCAGTGAAGAGAGTGTTTAAGTATTTATGGGGTACTTCTGAGCATTTCTTATGTTATCATGGTTATCTTACAAGACCTCAACATTCACTTTGTATTCGAGGATTTGTAAATTCATATTTGGCAAGTGATATTGATAGCAAGAGATCCACCAATGCTTATGTGCTCATTATGCTTGGTCATTCTATTAGTTGGATGAGTAAGTGACAACTTGTTGTCTCTTTATCCACTATTGAAGTAGAGTACTTAGGAGAAATACATGCTTGTAAAGAATCCATTTGGCTTAATAGATTGTGTTCTAATGTTGGTTTTGATGGAGGAAAGATTACTATTTGTTGTGAGAGTTAGAGTGCCATATGTTTGGCAAGGAATCCTACTTTCCACACAAGGACTAAGCATATTGATGTCCAGTACCATTTTTTTATAACATGGTAGAGGATGGGAAGGTGAATCTGGAGAAAGTTGATACTTTGACAAATGTTGTAGATTCCATGACAAAACCCATGAGCATGGATAAGTTTAGATGGTGTTCAGAGTCTATGGGCCTCTTGGTCGTTAGCAATTAAATCTTGTCTTTTTATTGGCTCTTGTAAGGTGTTTGACAAGTGGGTGAATTTTGGGAATTAATGTGTCTCAACCTTTGCAATTTCTTAGGATTTATTATTTGATTGTATATTTATTTAATTGCCTATATTATATTGAATATTGGCCATCCAGTTTTGTCATTTACTGTGAGGAGGCATGTTGATATGTCATCTCACTTGAAAGGTGACTTGGATGGTCAACTCAACATTTGAAAATGTAGGTGTCCCATTTTGAGGTGATGTTTTTGCCATGTGTCAGTATCTTGTGGGTTGTGTAAGAGGTTATGACATATAATGGATTCTTTGACATTTAAGAGCTAGAAATAGAGATTCTATGACAAGTTTAACAAGTGTCAAGAAGCATTTTTGCATGGAGAAGGTAGGTGCCCAAGTTTTAATATGAAAGGTTGTAAGAGAACCATTTATTCAGAGTCAATTATGATATATTTTTTTATAGTTTTACTTGTGTTGTCATATATGACAAATTTTATGATGATGTAAGAGCATCTTTCATACCTATTTTGGAAATATTTGAGGCATCCAAGTATGGGGTTTGTAAGGGATGATAGGGAGTCTTTGACAAGTGTTTTTTGCATGCTTTATGGCCTTGGAATTTGGGCCATGTGGATTTGGATGAAATTCTTTTGTGGCTTTCTCTAGAATCTACCTCTATCCTTGGTATTTCTTTATATATATTTTAGTGCTTAAAGTTGAAGATGTATGGTTCATTTGCAAGTACTATTATGCTACCAAAATTGTTCTAGTATTTGACATTTGTGTACTCTTGGAAGAACCTATAGTGCAAGTGTGTTGTAATAAGCCTTTGATTTGTTAGTAAATTGTGCAACTTTTGGAGTGGGTTTTTTAACACAAAAAGGTTCTCCCACATATATCTTGTGTTGTGAGCTTTCTATTTGCATTTGGATGTTAATACCTTTTTGTTAATGTGCATAATGTAATCTATAACTATAAATTATTAAGATTTGCATAACTTTCTTCATTAGGTCAACCTAGGAAGTTATTTTTGGTACCTTGTTTCCTTTTAAGATCCTTCCTCAATTCTTGCTTCTTGCAGAGTCTAACAGGAAGGAGGCCCCTACCCCAATCATGATACCTATTAATACTTCAATTCCTAGTGATGGCCATAAGTAATTTGTTATAGGTTTGTAGGGTTCATTTGTTGTTTGGATACTACTTATTGCAGGCACCTCCTCTATTATTGTTGTTATTTTTGCACTGTCTATGATTGGGATTATTTTTGTTGGTGTGGCATCCACAATAGGGGCTATTATTATTGGTGCATTGTCCATGATTGGAGTTGCTATAGTTTGTATGACAAGTTCTCATAGGTCATCTTCCCTAGTCGAATATTCCTCTCCCTGAGCTCCACTCCCTTATAGGACTTTGGTGAGAGTCTCCCCTCCTACATCTCATGTTTGTATGAATGGAAATAATTAAGTTGTTTTTGCTGTCAATCAAGTATGCACCCTTGCTAAGTTCACAGAAACATAGCTACCTGTTGAAACATGGAATCATTCTTAGATGTGGGTCTCATTTAATGAGAATAAATCTCTAGAGTGAGTTGGTTGTCCTTATGATTTCCTAAACTAATGACTTACAAGAAAAAGGATAGAAAGGTATACTGAAAGAAATAAATCCTAATTAACTTGAAGATGGAATTACCTAACAGATCTTACTCACAAACAAGTTATTGAACTCTAACCCTCACAACACTCAACTTATTTAACTCATAAATGTTTCACACGAAGGCTAGGAAAACACAACATGCAACCTGAATTAAACAAGATTTTGCAAAAGGAAATCACAAGCTAAGACAAAGCAAAGGATAAATTTCATCACAATGCAACATTAGATTAACTTAAAAATAATCCAGCAAAATATGAAGGAAATCTATTATTTAGTAACTAAAGGAATAATGAATATAGTGAAATAAATGAGTACAACACTCTCGATGTGAGAGGAAGACCTTGTCTTTCTGCAGTCTGATCTTGAAAACTGAAAACTAAAAAACTGGAACTCTCAAAAGGAAGAAAAAACTAAGATATACACTGTGAAAGATTCCCCTCCTTAAAGTTAGAAAAAAATCCTAGAAATAGACTCCAAGTCCATTTTCAAAATGCTCAAAAAAATAGAAATAAAAGCTCCAAGAAACGGTCCAAACTGCCAAATCATGATGCCAAAAGATCTCCTAATGTGTCCCCACCACAAAGCTACTTTCTCCTACTCATGAAATATCCAAATTTTGTCCTATATGACTCTAAATAAAACAAATCCAAAGGGAATATCTGATTTGTTTTATTATCCTATAAATTGCCTAAAAATAGTTAAGTTTTAAAAGCAATTTATCAATGATTGCTTTAAAACTAACTTTACAATGTTGTGGCAATTTAATCAATATCCCATTTGATATATTTTTTGCAAAAATAAAATAATATCTATCTCACAATTTTGCCAAATATTTTACAAGATATTACAATTGGTTTTCTATAAAAATCATAAAAAATGATGAACACATTACTATGTACTTTGCAAAAAATATCAAAGCCTTGACGGCTTAACACCATGACTCTAATCATCAAAATGCATTATCCATATGTCAATACCCTGCCACCTCATCTCTGTCTTCATACCTTACCAAATGTCACCTCACTATGTATACAAGTATCACACGTCAAAATTAGCCCTTCTCATAATGCCATTACCCATGCATGCATCTTATGTCTTCAAATGTTCTTTTCTTTGACCTCTCTTTTACTTTTGAATCATCTAAGGAATTGAAATAATAATAAATGCATAAGTGGTAGGTCATTTGACTCTCAACCACATGCATAATTATATGGCACTTTGATTATACCATGAGTCGACTGCATTGGAAGTAAAGGTTTTGAAAGGTTTAAAGGCATAAGCCTTATCTGCTCATAATACTATCCACCTTTGACTTTATAAAACAAAACAACATATAATATGTTGTCGGCCTTTCCACTCCATGATTACTAGGAACCATTGATTGCAAGTGTTGACCATGATACTATTTTGGATGAGGCAATTATGTTGTATTTGCAAGGTCAAAAAGTGAGAAGTGAAAACATCATCGATCAAAACAATGACACAAACCCTAAAAGCTAGGAATTTTCATTTGGCTCCTCTTTTTTTATTTTCTCTACAAGTCTCATGCCGCCAACCTGGGGTTTGATAGCTCTTTGGTTTTCCTCTCAATTTGATGGCTTCTATGGTCAAAATCTCACACATTTCCAAACACTGCTCTTTTCATGCATATACTCAACAAATTCAACTTGATTCAGTACTCATTGATATGGAAATGGCATGTGAACTTATTTCCTAATATACACAAAAGATCAATGACCATTTATATCTCTAGTATTTCATGATACATGAAAGGATATGACATTGACATGTTTGATGCATTGTAACTAGCCACAAGGGAATGACACAACACTTATATCTCCTTGATGACTATGACACATAAATGACAATAGAAACCTTAAGGTCTATCTAGTCTGTATCACTGAAACACTGATGCTTTTCCCATGAACATTTTTTATTGCACCTGTTGTGCTTCTGTATTATCAGATCTGTAATATTTCATATTTGTTTCATGACACATGTTGTATGTAACACATGTAATCATTGTTCTCATGATGTGTAAACACTTCATCAGTAGTAATGTGAAGCATAATTGGACATATTTCATGATCCTAAACATGGTACTATGTTTCTCATTAGACCACCCTTCTATGGCTATGATTTGAGTGCTTGAACTTCTGTAGCATAGATTTTGTCAAATATCTTATTGGATATTCATAGAACTTGAATTTGAGATGACAATGACATCTTATAGTTGTTCATTTGATGCCCTCTATGGCTGTTTCATTTGTGTATCTATTCTTCATCCTAATGTATTGGAGATCCCTTATTTCATGTGGCACATACTTCTTCATGTAGCAAACTAATGACCATGCATGCATTGCTACTTCTCTCATTCTTATGCCTATAAACAACCCTACCTATGAGCTATCTTAAATCAAGTTCCTATTGTCTCTTAATGGCATCATACAAGCAACTTTAAATTTACTTCACAGGTATATTGAATATGGTATAAATGGTAGCTACTAGTTATGATCTGTGCCCTTATTTGAGATAGCTCCTTATGAATTCATGTGGCTGTCATTTTGTACATTTATGCCTATATCTTTATAACAGTTTGCTATCCCAAAACATTGTGAATGACATGTCTCTTTGGTTACACTCTGTCAAAACCCTTGTCAACTATTCAAGTCATATTATCCTATGAGATAAAAATATGATAATTGTATTCAAATGATTCCATTATTTTGACAACTCCTATCGATGCTTATGAACATTTGGATACCCTTATCACCGAAGCATACTTATGATATTTGTTTCATATTAATTACTAGTAATTTTTGACATTACTGATGCAAATTATCTTAATACTTTCTTTCCTCTCTGATGCATCAAAATACTATGAAAGATGTATAAATGAAATACATGTGAATGTCACTTTCTAATGTCAACTAAACTAATGATGACAATTGCCATGTGCATTAAATGCAGTCCCCTTTTATAGTTTAGCTCATTTTCATAGTTGCATCTCATTACTTGAACTGTAATCTTGATTATGTCCTAGAACACAACTAATTCATACGATTGCTTTTATTATTCTTTAGCTTGTCAGGTGAATGTGAATAATGATTCTTTCTTTTCTATTCATCCCTTCTAAGATTAAGGGGAAGCAACATGCTAGGCTCAACCCTTAAGGGAGCCCATTTGATAGCACATGTTGAATGTCTTCAATAAGGTTCATGACTTGTCCTATACCTACACATGAAATAAACAGATTAGAATAAAATAGTAATGCTCCATATTTGCTTCTTTTCATCTCCTTTTGCATATGGATGATGTTCATTTGATTATTGCACTATAACCAAAGTATTATGCCTCTTATGATAGATAAAGGATTTCATAACTAGAGCATCTAATGGGATCTTTCCCACATTTTTTAGGTACATGTTGAGATCAAGAGAAGGATAGGAGGCTACTCTGAAGATCGACAAAACAAGGCAATGATGTCTATGTCTCTTCTTTCTCATTCATTAGATGCATAGTATTCTATTTATATCTGAATATGTTCAGATATAACCTATGGCTTGTATAGGATATCTGATATGTCATCATTTCATTCAATGCAATGCTTATTCCTTTATGTATTCCAACTTGTAAATTAATAGCCAATGTGATGAATGAAATACTTATCTCACTTGACTGTTGTGCAATGTAATGATTGATCTGAAACTTTTCATTCTTTTTTGAACAACTAAACCACATGTAACAATGAAACATAATAACTATGCAACTAACTCATAACCAAAGTAAATCAAGCCTTACTCAAAAATGATAATGTTACATCTGCTTAGCCAATTTTTGAGATATGGTAAAAAAATGGTAACATTTCTAGTGACTTTTGCTATATGCTGGCCTGCTAAGCATTTGATCAATTGCCTTGAACATCCATTGGGCATTGAGTCATACTCTATCCTTCTCAGAAACTTAGAAAACACTATAATTCTGCTCTCCAATAGTCAAAACAGCAACAGAAAACTGAAAACAAACTCAACTAAAAGCAAACTAATAGGCCCTGCTAGCCAAAACAAAATGCTGAAAACAAATGTGCATGAGCACTTATTACTGCAACACTACTCTAACCTACTCTAACTAGCTAGAGTGGCTAATCAAACAAAACCATTCACCAATTGGGTGAAATAACTATCTTTTCTCTGTAATCTGCAATGCTCCATAAATTTATGAATTGACCAAAAGAGGTGGAATAAAAACAAACAACCAACAAATTGCTTGTTGGGTGAATATTTTGTTGTTTAGCTAAGTAACAACAAAATTGTTATATCACCACAGCTATGATGAGATTTAGTCTCTCCTCTCAGCAAGGAGAGGTTCCCTCTAGATAATGAGCTCTTTCTAACAAACAACTTTTAATACTTAAATAAACTAAAACTATTCTTGGGGTGTTTTCATTGCATCTTATTCTCTTTTTTTAGAATAAATGTTTGTTCTCTTACAAAATGACAACATCAAAATAAATGATATTTAATAATTCTTGAACTGAGACAAATCATAGAAACACAAAGTCTTCTATCATTTGACTTATTTCCCACAAACAAACTTGATTGAATTCAAATGTAGCCCAAAGTCTCCACTTTCACCCAATATGATATAACTAACTTGAACACAATAGTTTACAGTATAAAGTCTCTAAATAATGCTATTTTCACCAATGTAAACACAAACTCCCACAATGATAAAATAGCACAAGGTCTATTTAATCAAAACAAGAACACTTCTCTCAAATTTCAATAAACTCCATGATCCCCGCAATGATTCAATACAATATAACACAAGTGACATAAGAACACTGATATCATAAAACAATATGATTCAACTCAAATTTTGATACTCAAATTGATTGCTTATATTGATATTCACTTGAAATTTTGATAAACATAAAAAGCTCAAAGTCTTGAAATGTTTTCCAGTTTGAAAGAGTTTCTTTGCAATAGATAAAAGATAAAAATTACAAAAGATGCCCTATTTATTTATAGGGAGAGGCCTTGAGAAAATTTAGGAAAATCCTAAGTACTTTGACTTATTCAACAAAAGAGTCCTATTTGACTTATGACTTCTTTTGTCTCACATGTAATTATATTTTGAGAAAATATATGTGAATATGTCCACAACAAAATTTAAATTACATCTACAAGATTGAAAATAAACTAAGGCATTTGAAAAGGAATTTTAGCGGCCACCATCATTCTTCCTCAAAAAGTCTTTGTACATAGCTTGTATTGTTGTCATTTCACATACATTGGGCTTCGCTGTATTATCAGAAATGATACAGGCCCTGAGAATGGCATCCTTAACCACCTTTACCACTTGCTCATTCTTCTCAAGATTATCCTTTAGATTTTTGAAGGTTGAGTGATGATCATAAAGGCTATCCATTGAGACCACTATAGGCGCTTCATCTTTAAACTTATGTTGAACCATCTTCTCGAAAGCATCTACCATCTCATCTACTAAGAGAAACTTTTGATCCTCACCTATTAGAGTACATGGTAGTTCCTCTAACCTGTGTAGAAGTGAGACATTACTGTCTTCAATGTTTTCTCGTACTTGGCACAAGTCATCAAGTAAACATTTTATCACATTGATGCGGTGCCTAATAGATTCTTTAGTCTTAAGATAAGACTCTTGGTTTGAAATGACACCAATGGCAATCATAATCTTTATTTTGATCTTTTTTATTTCAATTAAATTAAATCAACAATATCATCTAGCTCAACCTTTGCCTTAGCCATTTTTTCCTTTCTTTCCACTGTGGTATTCAATAGAACTCTTCCCTGTGCCAACAACCATTCCATGATGTCCCCAATGACTCTTCCTCTGGCTTGAGCTTTCTCAACCTTTTGACTCAAAGGGTCTTCTACAGTCACTGCCATAGGTTCCACAATCTCAGATGATGTCACTATTTTTTAAAGAAGAGCAGCTAGTTGCTCTACCTTTGCTTTTTACTTCTCTTTTTCCTTCTTCACCTCATCATATTTCTCAAGCAATGAACTTGAAGTAGCTTGAAAATCTACCTTAATACCTTCATGAGTTATCTTACCTATCTCAACTCGTAAGAAAATATAATCATTCATATAAAAGGTATCTATAGTAGCATCATCTGGTGGCTTAGCAATTTCTGCATATCTGATTCCTTTTTCATTATTAAGCCTAGAAATAGTGTTAGGATTCTTCTTTTGAGTCTTTGGTTTAACGGGCAATAATTTCTCAATATCTATTTCATTAGGTGAAATTTCTTACTTCTTTCTCTTAGGACTGTAGGCAGACAACCATGGAGGAAGTGTAGAGGCACCAACATTTAGAGAAGAGTCAATTACCTACTTTGGTAGATCCATGCTCACACCTATTATTGTAACAATAGGACTAGTGTGGGTAAAAACTGCACTAGTCTCCATAAATTTCTCTGAACCATCTATAAAATGCTCCAAAATAGCTTGCTCACCAATATCAAATGATGGGGAAGATAAACTAGGAATTGATCTAGAAGAATCAAACATGGTCCCAAAACTTGTTCTTATGTGAGGAGGGGTATTATCAGAAGACACAACAAAAATAGGTGAAATAGGAACATGAGGTAGGGGTATAGAAACTTGTGATTTTGGTGAGAGATCCTTTAGTAGGAAAAGTTGTGAATCACCAAGTTGTTCATGTTCTACATTCTCATCTTTCTCTTGTTCTATTTCTCTTTCTTCATTAGGCTTCTCAGGCATTTCTACTTGATTGACATCATCATATTTCTCAATATCTTCAACCTCCATTTTGTCAACATTTGTATCTTTAGCACCTAATTCTATGACAGTAGAAGTTCCTGCAACCTCCTTCTTCTTACCTCCTTCAGATACAAACTTGATTTTTTGTTTATACACTTTAGAAGGAGTGTCACTTTTGTTCTTTGTTTGGTTTTCTACCTTTTAGCCTATTTGCTCCTGAATCTCAGTTTTTGATCTAGTAAGGAATTCTTTTAGACTAATTCCTCTACTTTCTAACCACACATTTGTGTTAGCCAGAATTGGCTGAAATCTTTTCCTGATTGAAGTTTCCTCTTTGACAGACCATTTGACCTCTAGTAGAGGTGAGGCCTTGATGTTCTCAATATTGTATTTGGGATCCAAAATATCCCCATCATCTTCTATTTCCTCTGGAATATCTACATGGCCCAATTCTTCAATCTCACTTAAATGAAGTCTGCAATAATCTAACTCCCTGATCTCATTTTGTGTTATGATATCAGCCCAAACAACTTCAACCATTGGCATATGAAAAATTGACCTTCTCTTGATCTTCTCTTGTACTCTTCTATAATCAAAATGATCCATTTTCCTAAAAGTATTCATAGTAACCAATTGCATTTTTTATTCAACTTCTTTGGCCTTGGTAGCTGACTGAATAGAGTACCTCCCAATTTCTACAGGAAACTTAATTCCTAACTTTTTCTACTCCATATTCTTATTGTGCACAACAATCAACTACCTACATAGTTCCATCAGAATAATCCTATCAATGGGATACCGTGGAAGCATATACAGATGAATAGGATAGCATCCCACCCTTAAGTAAGTGAAAGTTGGAAACAATAAAAATAAACAGCTAAAAGTGTTCAGCACTTCGTAGGCCTCATCTGATACTCTCTTTTGCACAAGTTCATTATTCCACAAACACATGAATACTGAAAAGAAGACATCATTAACCCTGCAAACATGATGGATTAATCCCTTTAGAGTAATCTGTGGATAATACTCATAGACTAGAACCAATCTCCAATCAGCAACCTGATTTAGACCAGGAAAACTTCTCATACTTGCAGCAGCATACACCAGATATGAAGTCATATAAAACTTGAAAGTTGTATTGACTTTCACCAGTTGATCATGTAGAGCATTGCTAATCTGTTCTCCCTAAAAGATTTTCTGTGTACCCCTAAGAATCACCTTAATATATGTATGCATCCATTCCTAAAACTTGGATGAAGAAGGAAGACCTCTTATCTGACTTAACAAAGTAATCAAATCATTTACCGCCTCAACAAAGTCACTTCTCGGGAGATCTCTGGGCCATCTAGACAAATTACTCTAAGGAGTCTTTAACCACTTATTATTGATATGTTTCCTTGTAGGTTCAATATCTTCACCATAATCCTTTTGCCCTTGACTAAAATCTATTTCTCCAATATTTTCAATAGGACACATAAAGATATTATCAAGAAACTCTGTATCCAATCTCATGATCACATTTCCTTGGGAATCAAACATAGTCTTGGTATCCCTGTTATAATGACTAGCTACCTGAGGAACAAATTTAGGATTATGGATAGCGACATGAAAAGAAGCAACCAAGTAAATGTTACTGTTGATAACCTTCTGCATCTATTGGGGAGGATTTGACTACTTTATTCTATCCACAAATTCAGCCATCTCCACATGACCAATCTCTATCTTCTTACTTCGTCCACATTAGACTACAATGAAGTCATGGGGAAAACCCCTTGGTACTTATACTTCATGATCTTAGCCTTTGAGGGAGAAGGCTCTGACATTAGCTTCGCAAAAAGTAGTTGAAAAGATGTTGACCACAGATATTTGTTGAAACTACAAAAAACTAGGATCTCATAGTTAGGGGAAAAATGGGCAAATTGTGGTTACTGCAAATTGACGATCATGAACATGGGAACATGTGTTGAAGGGATTAAGAGTGCATAAATCAAATAAATAGGTGAAAGCGGCCAATAGGTATTGAAAGGAAAAAATTTCCCAATATTAGGAAAATTTTTAGGTTGACATGCATGGGTGGTGGTTCTAGCTGCTCTTGCATGTGGGGTAAGATTTTAATCATACACAATTGGCCATTTTAGTTGCCATTGCATATGAGGTAAAAAATTGCATTTTACTATACGGGTGGTCAATTTGACCACCCTTACATGAGGGAAAAATGTAATTTCACTCTAGATGTATAAGCAATGAAAATGCTTGCTTAGGCATGTTGGAGGAAAAACTACAAATGTTCAGATGCAAATTCAGTTGAAATGATCACTCATACACCTTATAATCAAAATCCTTTAAAGATATGTAATAGTGGCAGATTTTACCTCTTATGTATGTAATATTTAAAAGTTTAATTTCCATGTAGGAATGGTGTTTTTAACCACCCCTACATGAGGGTAAGGTCATTCATTAGGCATAAGTATCAGTGGTGGTTTTCACCATCGATACATGTGTGATGACTTAGAAAGAAAGCAATGCAAGATACCATTGGCGAAAAATACCGATGATTCACATGGGTTTACATCCTAACACCTATTCAGGAAAATCAATCAAAACAAAATGAAAGACTAGGATTCTATGAAAGAATAAACCATTTTAAAATGATAACAATAAATAGAAACACAAGCTATACAAAGGTTTCTGAAAGCTTCATTAGCAAACATAAACATTGATAAATCCAAACAATAAAGTTTTACAAAATAATCATTTTAAATGATCACTGAAACCCTAGTTTAAAACAAAGAATGAATACAAAAAATAACAACCTACCTTAGAGAATAAGTTGAAACCCTAAGCATGACCTTGGTGACCAAAATCTATCCAAATTTGGAATCAGTGTGATCGAGTGATCTTAGGAAGACTTCAGTAGTCGATTAGAAGATTTAGGGAATGATAAATAATAAAATGGAATGAGTTTACACCTTAAAAATGTTTAAAAATGTATATTAATGGTGACATGAGTGCCATTAATAACACTCAAGTTTCTAAGATCCACTAAGATTTGTCTAAGCGACAGAAAGGACTAACACTACATGTCATTAAACCACATCTAGAAGCAGCAATTTTGTCCAAATTTGCACATTAAAACACAAAGATATGTAAGAGCAATTTTTTTAATTGAGTCTACACATGAACACTCAAAAATTTTCTAACACCTTAAAATAGTCAAAATTGATATTTTGACAAGCTCATAACCTCGTTGATTTTTGCGAATCTCAATTTGTAAACTTAGAGTGTAGACTACGAAACATACAAGTTTTGTAGGGGTTGTCTACAAAATGAGCGCAACTAATTTTGAGAACAACAACTAGCTCTAACTAGGGAACTTCCTTCGATCATTCTTTGAAACAATTAAAGGGAAGAGAATCCAATTTCTAAGTGCCTTCATCCATGCCATTGGGCTATAGAGTCAAGATACCAAAAGAAAAAGACACAGAAGACTAAACAAAAATAAAAAATAAAAACACAAAAACTATACAAATGTACAAATGAACTTATATGATACTTCAAGGATTGAAGTGCTTCAGATATTGTCCACTATGAGGTAGCAAGAATGGTGTTCTATCAATATACTCTGGCAAGAAGCTATTTTCACCACAAAATTGATGAATGATGAACGAACCTCTCCATAGGGAATCAAACTTCCCATACATTCCTTTTGGCTCTCTCCTCTTGTCCCATAACAAGACTTGATCTCCAATTTGAGATTCTCAACCCTTTGCCTTCTTGTCAAAGAGCTTCTTTACTAGAATTTGATGTTCAACAATACAGTCTACTACCTTAACCTGTTGTTCTTTAAGTTCAGTGAGGTACATTATTCTTTTGTCAATAGAACTTTCAAAAGTTCTATCTTCCACTGCCTTTGCCAACTTCAATGAAAGCAATTCAAAAGTAATAGGTGTTGAGAATTAAGGTGTCTCAACCTTGGTAATTCTCTGCATTTGTAATGTTTGTATTTATTATTTTATTGCCTATGTTATAAATAATTGGAAATTCCATATTGTCATGTTGTGGGATGTGGCACGGTAATGTGTCAATCCTACATGGATTATGACAACTTGTTATTTTGTCCTCACATGAGGAGATAGGCATCCCACTTAGTGGTAGGAATATTCTTCCATGTGTCAACATCATCTGTGTTGTGTAAGGAATGTTTGACCGAAACGGTTATGACGGATTCCTATGACGAATCTATGACATGTTAGAGTTGAAAATAGAAGGTTGTAAGACAGGAGATGACATGTGTCATGAAGCATCTTTGAATAAGACATATTTGGGTGCCCCAAGGTGGAATATGACATGTAAGAGAATATGCTATTTATAGCATGTGTATGATAGATTCTTTTACAACTGTAAGTTGTAACCGCTAGGATAGATTCTATGACGGTCATAAGTGTCATAAGAGCATCTGTCATAGCCCATTTTGGAAATAGGCAACCTCTTTGGGATGGGAGCTATGGACAAGTGTCAAGCACATTCTACAATGTTGACCAAGTGTCCTTGGGTGTGGGTTTTGGTCCAAGATGCCATGTTGGATGCCCATTCCAAGAAAGGTCCAATATTGCCTTGTATTTCCTATTTATATAGGTGCTTGGAGATGGAGTTTGTAACATAGGTTTATAGGTATTGTTATGCTGCTAGATTGACTCCAAACATGAGTGTTAAAGACCATTGAAGCTTGCATTGCAAGTTTTTTGTAAACATTCTTTTAGATTTGTTTATACATTGTGCAGGTTTTTGATTGTGGGGTTTTTCACCCCATAAGGGTTTTCCCCACCGTAAATCTGTCTCTTCTTCTATCTTCTTTCTAGCTCTTGTGTTTTGCTACTATATCTGATGTTAATGTTTTAACATCACTATAATAGTTAGCATAAATTTAAATTTGCATAGCCCTCTCCTCAAAAGATTAGCATAGGAATCATTTTTGCACACCTAGCTTCCCTTCAGTTGGTATCAGAGCTTGATAACCTTTGGTCCTAGTTGTTGGGTAGGGGTTTTTTGAGCTAATCTTACATTGAGTGGTATTCTTTGTAGAGTATTTTGTATCTTATTGCAGCAAGGAGATGGTAGGCACATCAGGAAGGTTTGAAGTAGAGAAGTTCAATGGCAGTAATTTTGAGCTATGGAAGCTCAAAATGGAAGACATGTTAGTTGACCGAGACCTTTGGGAAAGTGTGAATGGAACTAAACCAGCTACAATGTCACAAGATGAGTGGGATCTCAAGGATCGGAAGGATAAGGGTCTCATAAAACTTAGTCTAGCTGACTCTGTGTTGTTAAATGTCCATGAGGAGACTACAACAAAACTCCTTTGGAAGAAGTTGGGGGATGTGTATCAAGCAAAATCCCTAGTCAATAAACTTTTCTTGAGAAAGAAGTTGTATTCTCTTTGAATGGAGGATAGAGGATCTGTTGTTGATCATATGAATGCTTTAACATGCTGGGTACATAATTGACATCTATTGGTGTGAAGATGGACGATGAGGATCAGTGTATGACCCTGCTTTGTTCTTTGCTAGACTCATCGGATCATCTTGTCATTACAATTGGAAGAACCACATCCACATTCAAAATGGAAGAGGTGATTTCTTCGCTGTTGTCTGAAGAGATGCGAAGAAAGTCTTTTAAGGTAGCCAAAGAGGCCCTTATAGTTCATGGAAGACCCAAGGAGAAAGGAAAGAAGAAGGACAAGAAAGCCGAGAAGGGTAGATCCAAATCCCATGGGAGATCCAAATCTCCTGGAAAGTCCAAGGCTCTTTGTTGGAACTATGGCAAGACCAGGCATTTCTGAAAGGAATGCAAAGAGGAGAAGAAGAAAAAGAAGAAAGATCTAGATTCAGATTCTGACAAATCACAAGATGACGGTGATGCTTTCATCATAGCCTTGGCAATCCATACATCTGATGATGTGTGGCTAATCAACTCTGGTGCATCATTCCACATGACCAACCATTAAGACTAGTTCACTAAGTATGAGGAGTTCGATGGTGGAAAGGTGTATCTGGGTGACGACTCTCATCTAAAGATTGTTGGTCATGGAAGAGTCTCTATCCGATTCCCTAATGGTCAAGTGAAGGGGATCTCTGGGGTTCTACACATCCCAGGATTAGCACAAAACCTACTTTCTATAAGTATGTTGAATGATGCAGGTGTGCAGGTTGTCTTCTCGAAAGAAGGATGCAAGATGACTAGAGGAGCTATGGTGCTTGCTAAGGGTACAAGGAGAGGTACGCTGTTCCAACTAGAGGCATGTATTTCACAATGCAATAGTTCTTTTGACTCAAGGAAGAGGGCAAAAGTCACTTCATCCCCACTATCTGAATGAGCAGTGAAGAAATCTATTGTTTCTAGTCTTGTTGATTGTAATCGTGCATTGAAAGTTAAACTTCCTGCAGAAAAGACAATGTTATGGCATAAGAGATTTGGCCACATTGGTGAGAAGGGTCTATATACCCTGAAAAATAAGAACCTCATTGAGGGGTTAGATGATTGCAATCTTGAGTTTGACTTTTGCAAACATTGCATTTATGGAAAACAAAACTGTGTTTAGTTTTACTCGAGTTCTCATAAGTCTTCTCGTGTGTTGAACCTTATTCATTCTGATGTGTTTAGTCTTGTTAATGTTCCTTTGTTATCAAAATATATATACTTTGTATCTTTTATAGATGATTATAGTAGAAGGACATGGATTTATTTTCTCATAAGCAAATCTAAAGTCTATAGCAAGTTTAAGGAGTTTAAAGCCTTTGCTGAAAATCAGACTGGTAAAAAGATTAAATGCTTGAGAACTGACAATGGTGGTGAGTTCTGTTCTACAGAATTTGATAAGTATTGCAAGGAACTTGGGATTGAAAGGCACAAGACAACTCCATAAACCCTGTAGCAAAATGGAGTTGTAGAGAGGATGAATAGGACACTGATGGAGAAGGCTAGGAGTATGCTTAGTCGAGCTGGTCTAGAACAAAAGTTTTGGGTTGAAGCTATTGCCACTACTTACTATCTAGTAAATAGATCTCCTACATCAGCTCTTGTTGGAAAGACACCCATGAAGGTGTGGTTTGGTAGAAAGCCTTCAATAAGGCATCTTTGTGTTTTTGGTTGTGAGGCATATGCACATGTGCCTAGGGAGAAGTGGTCAAAGTTGGAGAACAAAGCTGTTAAGTGTATCTTCATTGGCTATGGTGTTGGTGTGAAAGGATACAAGCTTTGGGACCCCATGGTGGAAAAGGTGTTGTACAATAGAAGTGTCATCTTCAGAGAGCTTACAACTTCTTCCACTGTTTTGCAGCCAGAAGAAAGAGAAAAGAAAGAGGATGTTGTTCAGTTTCCTCTAACCCCTGAGAAGACTTAACAGAAAGACAATGTTGGACCTGATGATGAGGAGAGCTCTAGCAGTTTAGATGAAGAAGCTGAACCTCAACCTCAGCTCTTGAGGAGGTCTACATGGATAAGAAAGCAACATGAAAGGTTTGGTTTTACATTTCTTGATTCTAGTTGTGCTTATGCTTTCCTTACTAACAGTGATGAACCTAGAACTATATCAGAGGCTTTTGATATGAAGGGTGCAAGTTCCTAGAAGGAGGCCATGGAGGAAGAAATGGCTTCTTTGGAAAAGAATCAAACTTGGGACTTGGTGTCTTTGCCTCCTGGATGAAAACCTGTTAGATGCAAATGGGTGTTCAAGAGGAAGATTGGTGTAGATGGTAGTATTGAGAAGTATGAGGCCATATTGGTTGCGAAGGGGTATTCACAAGTGGAGGGTATAGATTATGGTGAGATCTTCTCTCCCATTGCAAAGTTGACATCCATTCGATTCTTGTTGTCTATCATAGTAGCTTATGACTTGGAGGTAGAACAGATGGATGTGAAGACAACTTTCCTTCATGGTGACTTGGAGGAAGAAATCTACATGTCACAACGAGAGCATTACATGGTAAAAGGTAAAGAAAATTTGGTTGGCAAACTTAAGAAGTCTTTGTATGGTTTGAAGCAATCCCCTAGGAGATGGTACTTGAAGTTTGATTCCTTTGTGTTGTCAATTGGATATGTGAGATCAAAATCGAATCACTGTGTTTATTATAATTTTGATGGTGATCATATTCTCATTGTGGCACTATATGTTGATGATATGTTGCTCATTGGCAAGGGTAAGAATATGATTTTTGATTTTAAATCTTAGTTGTCAGCTCAGTTTGAAATGAAAGATTTAGGGGCAGCAAGGTACATTCTAGGAATGGAAATCAGATGAGACAAAACCAACAGAAAACTTTGGGTAAGCCAAAGTAAGTATGTGAAGACCGTGTTGGACAGATTTAGCATGGGAGATTGTAGACCATTGTGTGTTCCCATTTCATTGGGAACAAAGTTGTCTGTTGAGGATTGTCCAAAATCTCCTAATGAGGTGGAAGACATGAGTAGAGTACCTTATGCTAGTACTATTGGTAGTTTGATGTATGCTTTGGTTTGCACAAGACTAGACATTGCCCAAGCAGTGGGAGTCCTTAGTCGATTTATGGCTAATCCTGGACGGGTTCATTGGGATGTAGTTAAGTGAGTGTTTAGATATTTGAGGGGTACTTCTAAGTATTCCATTTTCTATCATGGTAATGTTTCAAGACCTCCGCATTCTGTTGATATTCATGGATTTTTGGACTCAGATTGGGTAGGTGACATTGACAGCAAGATATCCACTAGTGCTTATGTTTTTACACTGTTTGGTGGTGCTATTAGTTGGATGAGTAAGTGACAACCAGTTGTTGCTTTGTCCATGACAGAAGCTGAGTATATGGCAGAAACTCATGCTTGTAAGGAAGCCATTTGGATTAAGAGATTGTGTTTCAATACTAGTGTTGATGAAGGTCAGATCACGATCAGTTGTGATAGTCAGAGTTCAATTTGCCTTGCAAAGAATCCAACTTTCCATGCTAGAACCAAGCACATTGATGTTTAGTTTCACTTTGTGAGAGACATGGTTGAGGATGGAAAGTTAAATTTGGAGAAGGTAGATACTTTGAATAATGTTGCAGATGCATTGACAAAACCAGTGGGCACAGAGAAGTTCAGATGGTGTTCAAAGTCTATGGGCCTCTCAGCCTATAGCAGTTAAATTTAGTTTTTCTATTGGCTCTTACAAGATGTTCGACAAGTGGGAGAATGTTGGGAATTAAGGTGTCTCAACCTTGGTAATTCTCTACATTTGTAATGTTTGTATTTATTATTTTATTGCCTATGTTGTAAATAATTGGAAATTCCATATTGTCATGTTGTGGGATGTGGCACGGTGATGTGTCAGTCCTACATGGATTATGACAACTTGTTATTTTTTCCTCACATGAGGAGATAGGCATCCCACTTAGTAGTAGGAATATTCAGCCATGTGTCAGTATCTTCTGTGTTGTGTAAGGAATGTTTGATTGAAATGGTTATGAGGATTCCTATGACGAATCTATGACATGTAAGAGTTAGAAATAGAAGGTTGTAAGACAGGAGATGACATGTGTCATGAAGCATCTTTGAATAAGGCATATTTGGGTGCCCCAAGGTGGAATATGACATGTTGTAAGAGAATATGCTATTTATAGCATGTGTATGATAGATTCTCTTACAACTGTAAGTTGTAACCACTGTGATAGATTCTATGATGGTCATAAGTGTTGTAAGAGCATCTATCATAGCTCATTTTGGAAATAGGTGACCTCTTTGGGATGAGAGATGTGGACAAGTGTCAGGCACATTCTACAATGTTGACCAAGTGTCCTTGGGCATGAGTTTTGGTCCAAAATACCATGTTGGATGCCCATTCCAAGAAAGGTCCAATATTGCCTTGTATTTCTTATTTATATAGGTGCTTGGAGATGGAGTTTGTAACACAGGTTTATAGGTACTGTTATGCTTCCAGATTGACTCCAGACATGAGTATCGAAGACTATTGAAGCTTGCATTGCAAGTGTGTTGTAAACATTCTTTCAAATTTGTTAATACATTGTGCAGGTTTCTGAGTGTGGGGTTTTTCACCTGATAAGGGTTTTCCCCACCATAAATCTTTGTCTCTCTTCTTCTGTTTTCTTTCTAGCTCTTGTGTTTTGCTTCTATATCTCATGTTAATGGTTTAACATCACTGTAATAGTTAGGATAAATTTGAATTTACATATCCCTCTCCTCAATAGATTAGTGTAGGAAGCTTTTCCGCACACCTAGCTTCCTTTCAATAGGTATTTTTGCATTCAAACCATATAGAAGCTAAAATGGTGACATACCTATTTCTCTCTTGGGGGTAATTCTATCAGCTCATAAAGCATCAAACAAAGATTTATTCCAAGTTCTCTGATTATCTTCCACCAGTTTCTTGATAATGGTAACCAGATTTTTGTTGCTAGATTCTACTTGATCATTCCCTTGCAGACAATATTCTGATGAATGAGAAAGAATGATCCCATGTTCATAGAAAAACTAGTGATCTTATTTGATGAAAAAAAATTAGCATTATCTACTACAATTTTGTTTGGAACTTCAAAATGGGAAATAATATTTTCCTTAAGAAAATTACATACTACCTTAGAAGTAGCATGCTTGACTGGAATTGCCTCCACCCACTTGGTGAAGTAATATGTTGCAGTGAGAACAAAATTGTGTCTCGCACTCGATGGTGGGTTCACAGCACCAATGAAGTCAATGCCCCATTACTTAAAAGGTTCTTCAATCACAACTGGCTTAAGTGGTAGTGTATCCAACTTAGGCTTTCCAACAAACTGTTGATAGAGTTCACATCTATGTACCTAGTTGTACACATCCTGAAATAAAGTGGACCAATAGTACCTAGTCCACAAAATTTTATGAGTTGTCATAGGTGCAGAAAAATGTCTTCCACATGCCAAATGGTGAAAAGACTCTAGAAGTCTACTTTGTTGTGCTTTATCCACACAATGGAGAAAAACTCTGTCAAGGCTTCTTTTATAAAAACCATTATCCCACAAGATATAGTTTGCAGCCTTTAACTTGATAGTTCACTTCTCTTTATAAGATAAATAAGGACACTCACCATAGGTGAGAAAATGAGCAATATTGGAATACCACTCATCTGTTGTAGTAACAAAGAGAATAGTTGGCATATCCTCAACCTCTTCCTCTTCATCACCTGGTTCTTTTGGGACATTGTCAGCAATTAGCTGACACAAACCTCTACCACACACAAGCTTGATGGTTTTGATATCAAGATCAAACTCTTGAATTTTGGCAATCCAATTGCCTCTTTTGGTCCCAAATTCTTGTTGCATCATGATAGATTTCACTATTGTGTCTTGCACCAAAACAACAGTATGTGAATTCAAAATATAAAACTAGAAATGCTTCACCGCCTTGACCACAACTTTAGCATGTTTCTCCATATTTGAGTACTTCAATTCATGAGCCTTTAGAGGGAAACTCATAAATGAAATAGGAGATTCTACACTTTCATTCTAATGAACTAGAATTGTTGAAAGTGTATGCTTGGAAGCATAACTATACATTATGAAGTCCTTAGTATAGTCAGGACAAACCAGAGCTAGAGCATGAGATATGGCCCTCTTAATGTCCTCAAAGGCTACTTTACCTTCTACATTCTAGCAAAAAGTGGTCTTACCTTTCATCATATTGATAATATGACAAGTTTTCTCTACGCATTCCAAAATGAACATCCACAAAAAGTTCACCTTTCCAAAGAAAGAATGAACTGCAGTCTTACTAGTAGGAAAAGTAAGACTCTGGATAGACTTGACTCTTTCTAGGTCAATTTTAGTACCTTCTCTAGACACAATATGACTGAGAAGCTTACCCTCTGTAACCCAAAAAATTGATTTCTTAGGATTAAGAGAAATACCATTTTGATGACACCATTCCAAAACCTATCACAAATGATAAGCATGATCTTGACATTGTTTAGAGAAAATGGTCAAGTCATCAAGATACACCACAATGAATTTCCCCATCTCATCTTTGAAAGCAAGGTCCATTGCTCTTTAGAAAGTAGCACCAGCTTTAATCAAACCAAACAACATACTATGGTATGCAAATGTGCCCCAAGGTGTTGTGAAGGTAGTCTTGTATTGATCCGCTTCACTAACTTCTACTTGATTATAGCCTGAAGAACCATCTAACATAGACAACATCTCTAAACTGGTTATAGTTTGTAACACTTTTTCCATAATAGGCAAAGGGTAGTTATCTATTAAAGAAGATTGGTTGAGATTCCTGAAGTCAACACAAATATGAATTTCTCTGTACTTCTTTCTCACAGCAACAATATTTGTAATCCAATTAGAATGATGGATAAGAAAGATTATCCTTGCATTCAACATTTTCTTGATTTCAGAAAGAATAGTACCTGATATCTTGTGATTATACTGCCTCTATTTTTGCTTGTGAGGCAATGATCCAACCTTGAGAGGGATTTTATGTTGGATCTCCTTGGGTCTGAAAGTCTTCCAATCATTATATGAATACGCCAAAACATCAATGTGATGGCAACGAAGTGTAATGAATTTGAATTTCTCTTCAGCAGTGCAACACTTCCCAATGTTAACCATTTTGGGATCTGCTTGAGAACTCAAATTTACTTGCTCAAATTCCATGGATGAACTTGAATCAAGTTGTTGTTGTTGTTTGATATATATGTCATGCTTGTCAAATAACTTTTCTAAAGAAACCAAACCTTTGATAATCTTATTCCCTTTTAACTTAGAATCTCTTCACCAGTCTGTGAATTTATTTTAGAAACATATTCATGTGGTGGAGAATCACTACCTTCAAAATAGAGCTCATCAAAGTTATCTGTCTTCTCTATGAAAGCTATGATCTAATTATCATCATTGAAGACCTGCCAATGGTTAGCATTGTCTAGCACACTTGGTCAGAAAACCAACTGAATTGTGTACTTGTTGCCTTTGAAGTCCTTATGGGGGATCATAAGGGTGGTAGAGATAGCTAATTAATTAGCGCGATCATTAAACTCTCTCAATATTGTACAAATGTCAAAAGCATCGAAACCTTCAATGCAATCTAGACATGATTACGGTAATGTCTTAGCCTTTCATTCTTGGTCTGATAAAGATTTCTTACTTGACAAACAACAAGCTCAGCATCACCTTGTGTATGAAGATTTTAAATACCTTTAACACGAGCAACCTCCATTCCAAGCAATAATGACTCATATTCAGTGGTATTATCAGTATTGTCAAACTACAGCTTATAGGAGAAAGGAAATATATCACCTTGTGGAGATATCAAAACAACTAAGGCTCCAGGTCCAATGGAAGAAAAACTACCATCAGATTCTAAAATCCAAACATCATTTGAATTTTTAACTTTGATGTTTCTACAACAAGTAGATTATTCTTCATCAGAAAGAGAAGAATTCGGCTTCACTATGCTCTCGTCTGAACTTTCACCTGAATTATCTTCTAATTCTCCATTTGAAATATTTGAACTCTCGTCTGATGAACTAGAAGTATCTTCAGTAGACAAGAAATAATTTCCCATTCTTGAAGACTTAAACAAAATTTGGGCTTTTGGATTTTCAGTTTGGGTAACAATATATTTTGCCTCCTTCTTAGGAAGCAACTTTTGTATGACACCTTTAATAGGTATCCTTGCCTTGGATAAATCCATGTTTAGTTCTCCACCCACATCTTTACAAAAATTACGCCCAAGCAGAATGCCATAAGAAGCTAGAACATCAGCCACTAGAACGGTCATCTTGATTCTCTTATCTGGAAAGGCTATAAATGCAAATTGGGTATCTCTGATCTGGCCTAACAATGGCACTTGCTTATTTTCCCTTGAGAAAAATCTCCCAAAGGTCTTGGTCAAAATGAGGCCGAGAGCATCTACCACCTTGGCAAGCATGACATTATCAGAAGCCCCAGAATCTATTATACAATTGCTTAACTTGTGACCATTGACCAATAGAGAAACATAAAAGGGTTCTATTTTCCCTGGAGCAACAAGGGGAGTAGTGACTAGGTTATTTTGGGTGGATTTTTTCTTTGAGGAATCATGGACAATTTTAGGAGAATCTTGCCCTGTAGGGACAATCTTATTTTTAACATACTTAGCTAACCTATCAAACTGTTTAGGATTAGCTTGTAGAGACTCTACCTGAGACATATAGATTTTGGTTTTCCTAGCATGATCTATTATGTCAAAGAGATGAAATGAACTAGATACAGAGGAAGGAAATCCATCATTTTGGGTTTTGGTTGGGGTAGTACTGGTCTAAGGAACAAAAGTAGAAGAAACAGGATTGTTAGACAAACTTACTTGTTTATTGACTACTGGGTCCTTTGATTGAAAAGAAAATGGAGTTCCTTGCTTGGCAATTAAGATTAGAGGTTGAGGTTCCTCTCTTGTCTTTCCTTTATCATCTTCTTGGTTTGATTGATTTTGGGACCTGGTAAAAATAACATACACTCCATCATATACTTCTCCTTCTCTTTCATCTTCATCTTGGTAATTCAGAAAACCAATAGTAGAGTCGCTAGCTAATTCTTCTTCTCCTTCAATAAAAAAATTAGCATTATTATCATGATCCAAAATAGGTTGGAAAGAATTGTCATGTTCTGTTTCATAGTAGCCAACTATTGAGTTGACTGGTGCTGCTTTAATGGCAAGCTTCCCATGTGTTGGTGGAAAATGATTCTGTTTCCCTCAATTTCTGGTAGTATTGCCTTGATATGAATTGTTACGAAATGTCCTCCTTGGTATATCCCTATAAGGAGCAGACATACCTTAAGACATTTGCTTTTTCAAAGCTAGCAACTCATTTACTAAATTTTGCACCATAGGATATGTGGTCCTTGTTGAAGAATTATCAATAGAGGACTGGCCTCTATTTCTATTTGAATCTGTTCTTATCTTACCCACAAGGATAAGATCATCTTCAACCTCCATAGCCAAACTTGAACCTGCAGGAAGATCAACAGGACCATCCTGCCTTAACAAAAAGGTTACCTCAGGAAGCTGAGTATTAATGAAGAAACATTTAAGATTCTTTGCCATTGGTTGAGCAGTTGTGGGAATCCTATTTGTCAATTTATTGAACTTGGTGATGAAATCTTGCATGGTCTCATGTGGCTCTTTCTTCATATGTGTTAGCTGAGCTAGCAAAGCATGTGCATCTTCTACAGGCTTGAACATGGCTTCAAACTTGGTTTTGAGAGTATTCCAACTGGTTATGGTTTGGGCTTGAAGGTAGTAAAGCCAATCCGTAGCAGCACCTTGCAGTGTTTCTACAAAAAGTCTCATAGCTACATCTTCATGTTCCACCCCTAGCACACCATAAGCTATACAAAAAGCTGCAATGTGTTCATTTGGATGAACTTTCCCATCACCATAGAATTTAGGAAATTCTTCCTTAAACTACAAGGTAGTTCATGCAATGGTGGTGTTAAATTCAAAGGACCAAAAGTATTATTCCATGGGCCTTGAGCTACCATTGTGTGCTGATTGAAAGCTGGGATAACAAACTTTTATGTAATTTGAAAAGATAAAACTTTGTTAGTACCAAAGTTGGAAGCTTCACCTGGTATTGGAGACCTGGCATTGGTAGGAGGAAAACTCCTTGTTTGTTGAAGCCAAGGTTGTGGAGGCAAAAGACCAAATTTATTTTGTTGCATCAATTCAAACATAGGATCAATAATTCCTTGATATCTCTTGCTTCTTACATACCGTGAATCTGCCAGAATGTAATGTACTCAACAAACATTTGGAAACAACTTTAAACAATGGAAGACGATGAAATTCTTCAACTCAAAGCGTGAGGCTCCAAGTTGTGCATTCTTCCCTAGTAGAGTCACCAAAAAATTGTTGGGTGAATATTTTATCATTTAGATAACAAAAAAATGGTTATATCACCACAGCTATGATGAGACCGAGGCTCTCCTCTTAGAAAGGGGAGGTTCCCTCTAGATAATGAGCTCTTTCTAAAAAATAACTTTTAATACTTAAATAAACTAAAATAATTCTTGGGGTGTTTTCATTGCATCATATCCTCTTTTTTTAGAATAGATGTTTCTTCTCTTACAAATTGACAACTTCAAAATAAATGATATTTAATAATTCTTAAACCGAGACAAATCATAGAAACACAAAGTCTTCTATCGTTTGGCTTATTTCCCACAAACAAACTTGATTGAACTCAAATGTAGCCCAAAGTCTCCACTTTCACCCAATATGATATAACTAACTTGAACACAATAGTTTACAGCACAAAGTCTCTAAACAATGCTATTTTCACCAATGTAAACACAAACTCCCGCAATGAGATAATAGCACAAAGTCTATTTAATCAAAACACGAACACTTCTCTCAAATTTCAATAAACTCCATGATCCCAGCAATGATTTAATACAATATAACACCAGTGACATAAGAACACTGATATCATAAAACAACATGATTCAACTCAAAGTTTGATACTCAAATTGCTTGCTTACATTGATATTCACTTGAAAATTTCATAAACATAAAAATCTCAAAATATTGAAATGTTTTCCAATTCGGCAAAGTTTCTTTGCAATAGATAAAAGATAAAAATTACAAAAGAGGCATTCTTTATTTATAGGGAGACGCCTTGAGAAAATTTGGGAAAATCCTAAATACTTTGACTTATCCAAAAAAAGAGTCCTATTTGACTTATGACTTCTTTTGTCTCACATATAATTACATTTTGAGAAAATACATGTGAATATGTCCACAACAAAATTTAAATTACATCTACAAGATTGAAAATAAACTAAGGCATTTGAAAATGAACTTTAGCTGCCACCATTGTTCTTCTTAAAAAAGTATTTGTACATAGCTTGTATTGCTGCCATTTCACATACATCAGACTTCACTATATTATCAGAAATCGTACGGGCCCTAAGAACGTCATCCTTGACTGCCTTTATCACTTTCTCATGCTTCTCAAGATTATCCTTCATATTTTTGAAGGTTGATTGATGATCATAAAGACTATCCATTGAGACCATTGTAGGCACTTCATCATCAAACTTTTGTTGAACCATCTTCTTGAAAGCATCTACCATCTCATCTGCTGGGAGAAACTTGTGACCCTCACCTATTAGAGTGCATGGTAGTTCCTCTAACTTGTGTAGAACTGAGACATCACTATCTTCAATGTCTTCTCATACTTGGCACAAGTCATCAAGTAAACCTTTAATCACATTGATGTGGTGGCTAATAGATTCTTTTGGTCTTAAGATAAGAATCTCAGTTTGAAATGACACCAATGGAAATCAAATTCTTTATTTTGATCTTTTTCATTGCAATCCATTCCTCCAAGCTCTCCTCTTGGTCTTGTAGTTCTTGAGAAAGTAAATCAACAATATCATCTATCTCGGCCTTTGCTTTAGCCATTTTTTCCTTTCTTTCCACTGTGGTCTTCAGTAGAACTCTTCCCTATTCCAACAACCATTCCACAATGTCCCCAACCACTTTTCCTCTGGACTGAGCTTTCTCAACCTTTTTAATCAAAGGGTCTTCTATAGTCACTGCCATAGGTTCCACAATCACAGATGATTTCACTATTTTCTGAAGAACAGCAGCCAATTGTTATGCCTTTTCTCTGTACTTCTCTTTTTCCTTCTTCACCTCATCATATTTCTCAAGCAATGAACTTGCAGTAACTTGAAAATCTACCTTGATACCTTTATTAGTTATCTTACCTAACTCAACTTGTGAGACAATATAATTATTCATATCAAAGGTATTAATAGTAGCATCATCTGGTGGCTTAGCAATTTCTGCATATCTAATTCCTTTTTCATTACTAAGCCTAGAAACAATCTTAAACTTCTTCTTCTCAGTCTTTGGTTTAACAGGCAATAATTTTTCAATATCTATTTCATCAAGTGAAATTGATTGCTTCTTTCTCTTAGGAGTGTAGGCAGACAACCATGGAGGAAGTGTAGAGGCACCAACATTTAGAGAAGAGTCAATTACCTACTTTGTTGGATCCATGCTCACACCTGTTATTGTAACAATAGGACTAGTGTGGGTAAAAGCCACAATGGTGGCAATAACTTTCTCTGAACCATCTAGAAAATGCTCCAAAAAAGATTCCTCACCAATATCAAATGATGGGGAAGATAAATTGGGAATGGATCTAGAAGAATCAAACACGGTCCCAAAACTTGTTCTTACTGAAAGAGGGGTATTATTAGAAGACACAACAAAACTAGGTGAAATAGGAACATTTGAAACTATAGAAAAACTACCAGAAATAGGAACATGGGGTAGGGGTGTAGAAACTTGTGATTTTGGTGAGAGATCCTTCTATGGGGAAAGTTGTGAATCACCAAGTTGTTCCTGTTCCACATTCTTATCTTTCTCTTGTTCTACTTCTCTTTCTTCATCAGGCTTCTTAGGCATTTCTACTTGATTGGCATCATTAGATTTCTCAATATATTCAATCTCCATTTGCTCAACATTTGTATCTTCAACACCTGATTCTATGACAGTAGAAGTTACTGCAACCTCCTTCTTCTTACCTCCTTTAGATACAAACTTGATTTTTGGTTTATGTACTTTAGAAGGAGTGTCACTTTTGTTCTTTATTTGGCTTTATACCTTTTTCCCTATTTGCTCCTGAATCTCAGTTTATGATCCAATAAAGAATTCTTCAGACTAATTCCTTTACTTTCTAACCACACATTTGTGTTAGCTAGAATTCACTGAAATGTTTTCTTGATTGAAGTTTCCTCTTTGACAGACCATTTGACCTCTGGTAGAGGTGAGGCTTCGATGTTCTCAATATTGTATTTGGGATCCAAAATATCCCCATCATCTTCCATTCCCTCTAGAATATTTGTATGGCCCAATTCTTCAATCTGACTTAAATGAAGTCTGCAATAATCTAGCTTCCTAATCTCATTCTGTGTTCTGAGATCGGCCCAAACATCTTCAACTATTGGCATATGAAAAACTGACCTTCTCTTGATCTTGCCTTGCACTCTTCTATAATCAAAATGATCCCTTTTCTTGAAAGTATTCATAGTAACCAATTGCATTTTTGATTCAACTGCTTTGGCCTTGGTAGTTGACTGAATAGAGTACCTCCCAATTTCTATAGGAAACTTAATTCCTGACTTTTTGAGCTCCATCTGCTTATTGTACACAACAATCAACTACCTACATAGTTCCATAAGAATAATCCTATCACTGGGATGCCATGGAACCATGTACAGATGATCAGGCTAGCATCCCACCCTTAAGTAAGTGAAAGTTAGAAACTATAAAAATAAACAGCCAAAAGAGTTCACCACATTGCAGGCCTCATCTGATACTCGTTCTGCACAAGTTCATTATTCCACAAACACATAAATACTGAAAAAGAAGGCATCATTAACTCTATGAAAATGATGGATTGATCCCTTTAGAGTAATATGTGGATAATACTCATAGACTAGAACCAATCTCTGATCACCAACCTAAGTTATACTAGAAAAACTTCTCATACTTGCAGCAGTATATACCAGATACGAAGTCATATAAAACTTGAAAGTTGTATTGACTTTCATTAGTTGATCATGCAGAGCATTGCTAATCTATTCTCCCCAAAAGATTTTCTATGTATGACTAAGAATCACCTTAATATATGTATGCATCCATTCCTGAAACTTGGATGAAGAAGGAAGACCTCTGATCTGACTTAACAATGTAATCAAATCATTTACCTCCTCAACAAAGTCACTTCTTGGGAGATCTTTGGGCCATCTAGACAAATTACTCTGAGGAGTCTTTAACCACTTACTATTGATATGTTTCCTTTCAGCTTCAATATCTTCACCATAATCCTTTTGCCTTTGATCAAAATCTATTTCTCCAATATTTTTAATAGGAGAACACATAAAGATATTATCAAGAAACTCCACATCCAATCGCATGATGACATTTCTTTGGGAATCAAACACAGTCTTGGTATCCCTGTTATAATGACTAGATACCTAAAGAAAAAATTTAGGATTATGGGCAGTGACAGGAAAAGAAGCAACCAAGTGAATGTTACGGTTGATAATCTTTTGCATTTATTTGGGAGGGTTTGATTTCTTTATTCTATCCACAAACTCAACCATCTCCACATGACCAATCTCTATGTCTCTTACTTCATCCACATTAGACTATAATGAAGTCATGGGGAAAACTCCTTAGTACTTATACTTCATGATCTTAGCCTTTAAGGGAGAAGGCTCTGACATCAGCTCTACAAAAAGTAGTTGAAAAGACGTTGACCATAGATATTTGTTGAAACTACAAAAAACCATGATCTCGCAGTTAGGGGAAAAATGGGCAAATTGTGGTTACTGCAAATTGACGATCATGAACATGGGAACATGTGTTGAAAGGATTGAGAGTGTAAATCAAGGAAATAGGTGAAAGCCGGCTAATAGATATTGAAAGGCAAAAATTTCCCAGTATTAGGAAAATTTTTAGGTTGACATGCATGGATGGTGATTCTAGCTGCTCTTGCATGTGGGGTAAGATTATAATCATACACGATTGGCCATTTTAGTTGCCATTGCATATGAGGTAAAAAATTGGGTTTTAATGTATGGGTGGTCAATTTGACCACCCTTACATGAGGGAAAAATGTAAGTTCACTCTAGATGTATAAGCAACAAAAATGCTCATTTAGGCATGTTGGAGGAAAAACTTCAAATGTTCAGATGCAAATTTAGTTGAAATGACCACTCATACACCTTATAATCAAATTCCTTTAAAGATATGTAATAGCGGCAGATTTTACCACTTATGTATGTAATATTTAAAAGTTTAATTTCCATGTAGGAACGGTGTTTTTAACCACCCCTACATGAGGGTAAGGTCATTCATTAGGCATAAGTATCGGTGGTGGTTTTCACTGTCGATACATGTGTGATGACTTAGAAAGAAAGCAATGCCAGATACCATCAGTGAAAAATACCGATGATTCACATGAGTTTACATCCTAAGACCTATTCAGGAAAATCAATCAAAACAAAATGAAAGACTAGGATTTCATGAAAGAATTAACCATTTTAGAATGATAAGAATAAATAGAAACACAAGCTATCCAAAAGTTTCCAAAAGCTTGATTAGCAAACATAAACAACGATAAATTGAAAAAATAAAGTTTTACAAAAAGATCATTTTAAATTATCAATGAAAACCTAGTTTAAAATAGAAACCAAATACAAAAAATAACAACCTAACTCAGACAATAAGCTAAAACCTCAAGCACAACCTTGGTGACCAAAATCCCTCCAAATCTAGAATTAGTGTGATTGAGTGGTCTTAGGAAGACTTCAGTAGTTGATTAGAAGATTTAGGGAATGAGAAACAACAAAATGGAATGAGTTTACACCTTAAAGAGGTTTAAAAAGGTGTATTAATGGCAACACCAGTACCATTAATAAGACTTGAGTTTGTGAGATCCACTAAAATTTGTCTAAGTGGTGGAAAGGACCAACACTACATGTCATTAAACCACATGTAGAAGCGGCAATTTTGGTTGACTTTGCACATTAAAACAAAAAGATATGTAAGAGTAGTTTTTTTAACTGACTCTACACATGAACACTCAAAAGTTTTCTAACACCTTTAAATAGTCAAAATTGGTATTTTGACAGGCTAATAACCTTGTTGATTTTTGTGAATCTCAAGGAATTGACTGAGGGGAATGTCACAAACCATTCTACAGTGTCAAATGACTTCGCACGAGGCCAAGAGAAATTGTCTCAATTTATGAACTTAGTGTGTAGACTATGAAATGAACAAGTTTCCTAGGGGTTAGAACAACATTGTTGCAACACCTCTCTGATTAGGATCATGTAATTACTTACCCATCTAACTTTCTTAGTAAATTGATCAAATGAACAAGTGAACTGATAGTGTTTAACTAAGCACCCTACTTGATGATATGGATCAATACCACTAAGAGGTTGTTCTTCTTTGTTGGCTACCAACCCGGCCAGATACCTAATAGGACATCCTCTAGAAGGTTTGGAACTAGAAACAACAGCATTAAATGCACATTGCATGATAGCCTACCATGTCGCTTCTTCCTCTTCAGTCAATGGATCACTCTTCTTAGTCAAAGTGGCTAATAACTCATCTAAACCATCAAAACTTGGAAGATCCTTAGCAGGAGCTATATTAGGTTCAAAAAATTCATTATAACATGAGCAGACACAATCCAAGGAAAAAGTCTCTTTAGTCAATGAATGCAATAATGAACTAACCTCTTTATCACTCTATACTTGTAATTCATCTATACCACAGAAAGGTAGTCCTTCCCCGTCAAGAGTATGCTATTTATTGGACTATTCCATAACCAATGGCTCCTCTGGGAGTACAGTCACCTCCTCTTTTTGCCATTTAGGGTAACCATCCTCAACCAATGCTGACATAATTTATAAATGTGAGCAAAAAAGCTCAAATTCTGCTTGAAATAAATCATCTTCAAGCTCTTGATTAGCTAAATCAAGACTATTTTTACAAGTCTATCTTTGGGTCAACACCTCATTGTCTGAGCAATCCTCATCACCATGGTGATAAGAACTCAATATGGCTATACAATTCCCACTTTCATCCATGAACTTAAGAAGTTCATCAAACAAGATAGATGATAAATAAGGTTCAACACCCTCTTGTTGCTTGTTATCCAAACTCATAACAGGAACCTCAAGCAAATTTTCTTGATTTTCTAATGGAGAAAAGATGCTCCCTACCTCATGACAACTTTCACTAAGCTTATTGTGATCCAACACAGGGTCCTCTTTATTTCCTTCTTCTTGATCTAAGTTGCTATTATCATGTTGATGATCTTTGCTCATCAATTCCTCAGAATGTGTGAGAACTATCCTACTGCTCCAAACTTGCTATCTCTGACATAAGCATCTATGCCTCTTCCAATTCCACAACACTGAGTAACTGATTGAACAAAGAAATTGACTCTTCTTCCTTATGCAATGTTTTCTATGATGGGATTTGGGCATTTGGTTTCTACAATTTCAAACTTTCACCCTCCAATTTTCGCATCCCGATTTCATGCATTTTATTAACATCATTAGAAAAGTTTTCAAAAGAATCAAAATGTAAAGGATTTAAGGTCAGATTTGACTCAGCATTCTCCTCTGATGCATCATGTTTATAATTAGTTGCAGAAACAACACAAGTGGCAGCAACCTCCTAGTTTACATTTAATTTGACTGGTTGATCATCTTTCATAAAGCAAGCAGGGTCATTAGTGCAATCATTGAAAGGTTCATAAGGAGAAACCTTTGCTTGCTCAATTCTTTCATGTTCTAACCGATATTGTTCCAAAGCTACATGCAGAAAATTTACTGGTCTATCTCTATTCTATTGGTCAATAGATTAGCCTTGAATGTTGACAAGTTCCTTAGCAAAATCAGATCCTCTAAGACTTGGAATTCTGACTTTCTAAGGATTTTTTTTGCATTCAATATAGATTTCACTTTGTTTGAAACTCAGGACATTGACCTTAGGGGAAATAAGAGGTGCATTATGTCTGAAAATTAGAAAATTATACCTATGTACCTCTTCTGCTCTAGCTTGAGCAAGAAAGAGCTTGGTTTGTATAGTTACTTCTCTCTCAAGATTCTCTTCAAACTATCTCTTTTGTGTCTCCCACTTGTGATTAGAAACAAAGATCTCATAGAGTGGTTGCTCTGGCTGTTGAAGGTAAACTTGATGATTCAAATCTTGCAGCTACAAATTGGGTTCTTCATACTGTCTTGGTTGGAATGTCCCTCCTTGCTAGTATTGATAACCCTTTATATTTTCAAATTGCTGCTCATACTGTGGTCTTTATGCCTCTAACTCCTGCTCATACAGATAGGCTTGGTAAGCCAGTTCCTCCTAGTGTTGTTTATATTCTCATTCCCTCTCAATCTCCTCCATCTACCTATTCAAGTCTAATAGAATGTCACTTACCATGTCATTAATTATATATAGCTGGTAAAGAAGTTGAGCAGGGGTGGGTGGGTGGCAATTATACTATGCATGATAGCTTTACAAGGCCATGGAATTAGAAATAGTAGCTTCATTGGTCTATTATGGTTGATAAAGCTCTATGGACAATATTTTCATAGTATGGTGGTGGATATTCGTATTGCCTATGAAAATCTGACATTTCTACTCATATGCAAGATGGAAAAAGGAATGAAAAGGTAATTCTTATAACATACTAGCTCTTGACTGAAACTAGTAGATTCAAACGTAAAGTCACCAAGTATACCTGTAAGAAGCCTTTGAGGGCTGGAACACCACTGTGTATACTAGAGCAACATCTTGATTATTGAAAAACCTCTCTGAAACTACTTTCAGAGTCCCACCGGACATGCAAAAAACTGTTGTCAATCAAGTATGCACCCTTGCTAAGTTCACAAAAACTTAGCTACCTATTGAAACATGGAATCATTCTTAGATGTGGGTCTCCTATAATGAGAATACATCTCCAGAGTGATCTGGTTCTCTTTATGATTTCCTAAACTAATGACTTGTGGGAAAAAAGATAGAAAGGTATACTGAAAGAAATAAATCCTAATTAACTTGAAGATGGAATTATCTAACAGATCTTACTCACAAACAAGTTATTGAACTCTGACCCTCACAACACTCAACTTATTTAACTCATAAATGTTTCATACGAAGGTTTTAAAAACATAACATGCAACCTGAATTAAACAAGATTTTGCAAAAGGAAATCACAAGCTAAGACAAGGCAAAGAATAAATTTAATCACAATGCAACATCAAATTAACTTGCAAATACTCCAACAAAATATGAAGGAAAGTTGTTGCTCAATAACTAAAGGAATAATGAATACAATGAAATAAATGAGTACAACACTCTCGATGTGAGAGGAAGACTCTGTCTCTCTGCAGTATAATCTCTAAAACTAAAAACTAAAAAACTAGAACTCTCAAAAGGAAGAAAAAATTGAGATATATGCTATGAAAGATTCCCCTCCTAAAAGCTAGAAAAAATATCCTTGCAATAGACTCCAAGTCTATTTTCGAGCTACTAAAAAAAGTAGAAATTAAAGATCCAAAAAATAGTCCAAACTACCAAATCATGATGCCAAAAGATCTCCTGATGTGTCCCCACCACAAAGCTACTTTTTCCTACTCATGAAATCTCCAAATGTTGTCCTATATGACTCTAAATAAAACAAATCCAAAGGGAATATCTGATTTTTTTTATTAGCCTACAAATTGCCTAAAAATAGTTAAGTTTTAAAAGTAATTTTTCAATGATTTCTTTAAAACTAACTTTACAGTGTTGTGGCAATTTAATCAATATCCCATTTCATATGATTTTTGCAAAAGTAAAATAATATCTAGCTAATACTTTCGCCAAAATATTTTACAAGATATTACAATTGATTTTCTATAAAAATCATAAAAAAATGATGAACACATTACTATGTACTTTGCAAAAAATATCAAAGCCTTGGATGCTTAACACCATGTGTCTAATCCTCAAAATACATTATCCATATGTCAATACCCTACCACCTCATCTCTGTCTTCATACCTTACAAAATGCCACCTCACTATCTATACAAGTATCACATGTCAAAATTAGCCCTTCTCATAATGCCATTACCCATGCATGCATCTTATGTCTTCAATGTTCTTTTATTTGACCTCTCTTATACTTTTGAATCATATAAGGAACTGAAACAATAATAAATGTATAAGTAGGAGGTCATTTGACTCTCGACCACATGCATAATTAAATGGCACTTGGATTATACCATGAGTCAACTGCATTGGAAGTAAAGGTTTTGAAAAGTTTTAAAGGCATAAGCCTTATCTACTCATAATACTATCCACCTTTGACTTTATAAAACAAAACAAAATATAATATGTTGTCAACCTTTCCACTCCATGATTACTAGGAACCATTGATTGCAAGTGTTGACCACAATACTATTTTGGATGAGGCAATTATGTTGTATTTGCAAGGTCAAAAAGTGAGAAGTGAAAACACCATCGATCAAAACAATGACACAAACCCTAAAAGCTAGGCATTTTCATTTGGCATCTCTTTTGTTATTTGCTCTACAACTCTCATGCCGTCGATCTAGGGTTTGATAGCTCTCTTGTTTTCCTCTCCATTTGATGGCTTTTGTGGTCAAAATCTCACACATTTAAAAACACTGCTCTTTTCATGCATATACTGAAAAAATTCAACTTGATTTAGTACTCACTGATATGGACATGGCATGTGAACTTATTTCTTGGTATACACAAAAGATGAATGACCATTTATATCTCTGGTATTTCATGATACATGAAAGGATATGACATTAACATGTCTGATGCATTGTAACTAGTTGCAAGGTAATGAGATAGCACTTGTATCTCCTTGATGACTATGAAACATAAATGACAATAGAAACCTTAAGGCCTGTCTAGTCTATATCATTGAAACACTGATGCTTTTCACATGAACATTTTTTATTGCACCTATTGTGCTTTTGTATTACCAAATCTATAATATTTCATATTTCTTTCATGACACATGTTGTATCTAACATGTGATCATTATTGTCATGATGTGTAAACACTTCATCAGTAGCAATCTAAAGCATAATTAGATATATTTCATGTCATCCTAAACATGGTACCATTTTTGTCATCTGACCACCCTTCTATGGCTGTGATTTGATTGCTTGAACTTCTGTAGCATAAATTTTGTCAAATATCTTATTGGTTGTTCATAGAACTTGCATTTGAGATGATAATGATATCATATAGTTGTTCATTTGATGTCCTACATGGCTCTGTCATTTGTGTATCTATTCTTCATCTTAATGTATTTGAGATCCCTTATTTCATGTGGCACATATTTCTTCCTGTAGCAAACTGATGATCATGCATGCATTGCTACTTCTCTCATTCTTATGCTTGTAAGCAACCCTACCTAGGAGCATCCAATGGTGTAAGGGCAATCTTACATCACTCAAAAAAAGATGTGTTTCAAAATTGTTGTTCTTTCTATTTCTTTTCAAAATTTGTGGTTCTGGTTCCATAATCGCCTGAATAATGATGTAGAACTTTCAGTTTTTTCGAACTGCTAAAAATAGTAACCTGCTATTTT
This sequence comes from Cunninghamia lanceolata, assembly GCA_027924645.1. Classification (NCBI taxonomy): domain Eukaryota; kingdom Viridiplantae; phylum Streptophyta; class Pinopsida; order Cupressales; family Cupressaceae; genus Cunninghamia; species Cunninghamia lanceolata. Next base: position 2,660,218 of record BSBN01000413.1, read on the forward strand.
TAGAAAGTTTACATTTGGGCACAGATTGAAGTCAAAATTTATAAGAAGTTACATAATAGAAATACAAGACCTTTGGCAAAGGAATCACGCAAAGATCATTTGCAAGCTGAAAGATATTAAAGTTTCTGTAAAATGCCTAAAAATTATTCAAATTCAAGTTTGAGGCACTAAATGGCCCTGTATGGGCCCAAAAATGGTTAGAACTGGGATAGCATGTTCTTAGCACGTAGAGCACTCTGCAAGCTTTTCGACGCATCAAACAGTTTGTCAATCGGACTCCCGGATCAAAAGTTATGGCTCCTGAAAGTTGACCTATTTTTGGAGGGAGATGCAAATTTTGAAATTAGGTTGTTTCTCACCAAAAAGGCTATTAATAACTATTTTTGGGAACCCTGGGAAATAGTAGAGTCAAGGGGGGGAAGCGTAGAGTCAAGAATAGGCGGGAAAATAGAAACCGTAGCCAATTTGGGGTTACAGAAGGCAGGTGATTCTAGAGTCTTGTGACAGGAAGATGTAGTGTGTTGCAGCTTGTGGAGGATTGATTCTTCTAATTGTAATTAAGCTTATGTAATGTAATGAGTTGCCCAGATCAATAAAATAAAGTTCTATTTTCTGTGTTTACTTTCTGTTGTTGTGTGTTTTGTGATTTACCCCCTTCATCAAGTGGTATCAGAGCAAGGGTACCTGAGTGTGTAGACAAATCACTGACCGTGAGACAGTTTGCACCAGGACCTGAGGTTGTGGGTCTGCTATGGAGACCAAGATGCGTCCACATAGAAATCACACTGGAAGGAATGCTTTGATGGAAGAGGGTTTTAGAGCCCTGCAAAGGCAAATCGATGCATTGCAAGAGGAGATGCAAAGAGGGTTTGATCTGAGAACAAGAGAAGAAAGTGAGGATGAAGCTGAAGAAGAGCTATCCGAGGATGAACAAGAAGTTACAAGAGATCCTGTAGAAGTTAGGTTGTTGAGGGCCATTTCAAAGATTGGAAAGAGGCCCAAGATTGAAGTTTCTACATATTCTAGAGATTTGAATCCGGAACAGCTTATTGATTGGATCAATGACATGGAGGAGTGTTTTGAATATGAAGATGTGGAGGACCTAGATTGGGTCAAGTTTGCAAAAATAAAATTGAAGGGCTATGCCAATATTTGGTGGAAGGAGGTCCAGTTAGAGAGGAATAGAAGAGAAAAATGAAAGATCACCAGATGGGATCGGATGGTGGAGAAACTGAAGAAGCATTTCATTCCTGTGGACTATGAGATGGAGTTACTGAAGAAGATGCAAGGACTGAAGCAAAGTAACAAGTCTGTTAAGGAGTATACAAAAGAATTTTATAAGATTACTATCAGAACCGGTCATGAAGAGCCCAACAAGGAGAAGGTAGCCCGTTACATTAATGGGTTGAGGCTGAGTATTCAAGAGGAGTTGAGCCTAGTCATAATGACCACCATAGAAGATGCATAACGGTTTTCCCTAAAGGTGGAAGAGAAGCTGAATAAAAGATTTGACAGCAAGCAAAGGGGAAGAGGTCAAGGCAGAAGGACTAGTGGAAGGCCCTATGGAGGCCGTAATGAAGATCAAAATAAAAGTGAAGCTGGCACCAGTCAAAATTAGAGAGGGGATAATGCTTACTGTCCTCGTGACTAGAACAATGGTGAGCAAAGAGGAAGAAGAAGGGGTAGACCTGGGCAAGGACTCGGAAGAGGAGGTTTCGGAGGAACCTTTTTCCAATGTGGAGAAGAAGGGCATCAAGCATATGAGTGTCCGTAACATCAAGGAAGGACAAATAGAAGGCCTGAAGGCAATGCACGAGTTGTACATGTAGATGAAGATGCACATTCTGAGCATTCTGAAGATGCTGAAAGGGGAGAAACCCTAGTTGTTAGAATAACCTTGCTGAATGAAGAGAAAGAACCCAATCAGAGGAAGAGTTTATTCCGCACAAGGTGCAAATGTGAAGGTAAGTGTTGTGATATTATTATTGACAATGGAAGCACTGATAATCTTGTTTTGGAGGAGATGGTTGACAAGTTGAAGTTGACAAGAAGAAAACATCCACATCCATATCGAATTGCATGGTTGCAGAAGGACCATAGAGCTTTGGTCAATGAGCAGTGTTTAGTGAAGTTCAAGATTGGGGACTACCATTATGAGGAGTTGTGTGATATCATACCGATGGATGCATGTCATATGTTGTTGGGGAGGCTATGGTAGTATGATAGGAGCACTATCCATGATGGCCATGCAAACACATATTCCCTAACAAAGGATGGAATTCGTCACAAGTTGAAGCCCTTTAAGGAGGTGGAAGAAAAGGTATGTAGCATTGCCAGAATTTGTTTGGTAGATGGTAGGAAATTTTTGGAGGGTATGAAGCATGAGTGTCATTGCTTTGCATTGATTCCTAAGATTAGTCAAGAGAAATGTGAAGATGTACCAATAGAAGTCTCATAAATGTTAGAAGAATTTCAAGATATTGTCTCTGATAATGTACCAGAAGGTTTACCACCAATAAGGAAGATAAGTCATCAAATGGATTTGATACTAGGAGCCAGTCTACCAAACAAAGCAGCCCATAGAATGACCCCTGCAGAGAATGAATAGCTAAATAGACAAGTTTAGGAGTTGTTGAGGAAGGGACTGATAAGGGAGAGCCTAAGTCCATGTATGGTACCTGCAGTACTAGCACCAAAGAAGGATAGAGAATGGAGGATGTGTACAGACTCTCAAGCCATCAATAAGATAACGATCAAGTATAGATTTCCATTGCCAAGAATGGATGACATCATGGATTATTTGAGTGGAGCCAAGTACTTCACAAAAATTGACCTGAAGAGTGGGTATCACTAGATCCGTATCAGAGAAGGAGATGAATGGAAGACAACCTTCAAGACAAAGGAAAGTTTGTATGAGTGGTTAGTCATGCCATTTGGGCTAACCAATGCACCGAGCACATTCATGGGGCTCATGAATGAGGTACTGAAAGAATTTTTGGGAAGTTTTGTTATTATTTATTTGGATGATATTTTGATTTTTAGTAAGACTTGGGATGAGCATCTGGTGCATATCAGAAGAGTTCTAGAGAAGCTGAGGGAGGAGAAGTTGTTGATTAATCTGAAGAAATGTAGTTTTGCGAAGAAGGAGTTGGTATACCTGGGATTTGTTGTCTCAGAGGAAGGTCTTAAAATGGACCCAAAAAAAGTAAGGGCTATCATTGAATGGCCTATGCCAAGGAGTGCAACGGAGGTAAGATATTTTCATGGTTTGGCAAGTTTTTATAGAAAGTTTATCAGGAATTTTAGTAGCATTTGTGCACACCTAACTGATACAATGAGAGTGGATAGAAAAGAGTTTAGATGGACTAAAGGAGCAGATAAGAGCTTTGATACATTGAAGCAGAAAGTCATAGAGCAACCTATTTTGACACTCCCAGATTTCAATAAGGTATTTTAGGTAGATTGTGATGCTAGTGGTAGTGGTATAGGAGCTATTTTGAGCCAAGAAGGTAAGCCCATTGCCTATTTTTGTGAGAAGCTTAATGATGCCAAGAAAAAGTATTATGTTTATAATCAAGAATTTTATGCAATAACTTAGGCTTTGAAGAAATGGAGACATTATTTGTTGCCAAAAGAGTTTGTTTTATATACTAATCATCAAGCTTTGCAGTATCTTAATAGTCAAGGGAAGTTGAACCAAAGGCACTTAAAATAGGTTGAGTTTTTGCAGAGCTATACTTTTGTTTTGAAGCATAGGAGTGGGGAGTCCAATAGAGTTGCAGATGCCTTGAGCAGAAGGCAAAATTTGTTGACAGAAATGAATATAGAGGTTGTTGGGTTTGATGAGCTCAAAAGTTTGTATCTTGAGGATGCCAATTTTGCAGAGGCATGGAAAGCTTGTTTGGAACCTATTACTTTAGACAGGACAAAATGGTTGGATTTCATAATCCAAGATGGCATGTTGCTTAGAGGAAGCCAGTTGTGCATTCCAAGGATTTCCATGAGAGAGAACTTGATTAAGGAGAAGCATAGTGGAGGATTGGCCGGACACTTTGGTCGAGATAAGACCATTGCTATTATTGGTGAAAATTATTATTGGCCATAGTTGCAGCAAGATGTAAGGAAATTTATGTAGAGTTACAGAGTATGTCAGATGGCAAAAGGAGCAAGTCAGAACATAGGTCTATATTAGCCATTACCTGTACCAGAGCAGCCATGGGATGATATCAGTATGAATTTTGTTCTTGGTTTGCCAAGGACACAAAGAGGACATGATTCTATTTTTCTGGTGGTGGACAGATTCTCGAAGATGGCACATTTTATTCCTTGCAGGAAGACTAATGATGCTGTTCATATTGCTAAATTATTTTTTAGGGAGGTGGTGAGATTACATGGTCTACCAAAGAGCATAGTTTTAGATCGAGATACAAAGTTTCTTAGTTATTTCTAGAGGACATTATGGAAGAAGTTGAAGATAGATTTGAAGTTTAGTTCTACACACCATCCACAGACTGATGGATAGATAAAAGTGGTGAATAAGAGTTTGGGTAACCTACTATGATGCTTAGTAGGAGATAAGCTCAAGGGATGGGATTTGATTTTACCACAAGCAAATTTTTTTTACAACAATTCTGTCAATAGGAGTATTGGTAAATCACCATTCCATATTGTATATGGAAATAGTCCAAGAAATGCTTCAGAGTTAAGGAACCTAGACAAAGGAGAAAAGACAAGTGTCGAGGCTGGAGACTTTACCGAACACTTGAAGAATCTGCATGAAGAGGTGAGAAAGCACATTAATAAGATGAATATTTAGTACAAGACTAAGGAAGATCATAAGAGGAGGTATAAGGAGTTCCAAGTAGGAGATGAAGTCATGGTTCACTTGAGAAAAGAAAGGTTCCCAATTGGAACATACAATAAGTTAAAAATGAAGAAATTTAGACCGTGCAGAATCCTGAAGAAGCATGATTCAGGAAATGCATATGAGGTAGAGTTGCCAAGTGGGATTAATATTTCCCCTATGTTCAACATTGCTGATTTAACAGAATATCATGAAGGTCGAACAGAGGATGGAACATCTGAAGAACAGTGGAGTATTCTGGCATCTACTTCAACGGAGGAGATCGAAGAGATCTTGGATACTCATGTGGGAAAAAGTACTCAGAATAGGCAATATGAAGAATATCTGGTGAAATGGAAAGGAAGCCCTATTGAAGATTCTTCTTGGTTATCTAAGGCAGAGGTTGACTATTTGAGTTTTTCTCACACAAACACTTAAGACGTGACAAGGTCACTTCTCAAATTACCCTGGGTGTCTGATGCAAGAGCATCTAGTGGTGTAAGGGCAATCTTGCATCACTCAAAAAAATATTTGTTTCAAAATTGTTGTTGTTCTTTCCATTTATTTTCAAAATTTGTAGTTCTAGTTCCATAATCGCCTGAATAATGATGTAGAACTTTCAATTTTTCCAAACTGCTAAAAATAGTAACCTGCTATTTTTAGAAAGTTTGCATTTAGGCATGGATTGAAGTCAAAATTTACAAGAAGTTACATAACAGAAATATAAGACCATTGGTGAAGAAATCACGAGAAGATCATTTGCGAGCTGAAAGATATTAAAGTTTCTGTTTCCTGAAAAACACCTGAAAATTATTTAAATTCAAGTTTGAGGTGCTAAACAGCCCCATACGGACCCAAAAATGGCCGAAACTAGTAGAGTGGGTTCTTAACACATAGAGCACTCTGTGGGCTTTCTGACGCATAAAACGGTTCATCAATCAGACTCCCAGATCAAAAGTTATGGCTCCTGAAAGTTGACCTATTTTTGGAGGGAGATACAAATTTTGAAATTAGGTTGTTGCTCACCAAAAAGGCTATTAATAACCATTTTTGGGAACCCTGGGCAATAGTAGAGTTAAAGGGGGGAAGTGTAGAGTCAAGAATAGGCAGGAAAATAGAAACCCTAGCTTATTTGGGTTACAAAAGGCAGGTGATTCTAGAGTCTTGTGATAGGAAGATGTTGTATGTTGCAGCTTGTAGATGATTGATTCCTCTAATTGTAATTAAGCTTCTGTAATGTAATGAGTTGCCCAGATCAATAAAAGAAAGTTTTATTTTCCAGTGTTCAATTTCTGTTGTTGTGTGTTTTGTGATTTACCCCCTTCATCAATCTTAAATTAGGTTCATATTGTCTCTTAATGGCATCATACAAGCAAGTTTAAATTTACTTCACAGTTTTATTGAATATGGCATATATGGTAGCTACTAGTGATGATATGTGCCCTTATTTGACACTACTCCTTATGCTTTCATGTGGCTATCATTTTGTACATTTATGCCTGTATCTTTATAACAGTTTGCTATCCCAAAATATTTTGAATGACATGTCTCTTTGGTTACACTCTATCAAAACCCTTGTCAATTATTCAAGTCATATTATCCTATGAGATAAAAATATGATAATTGTATTCAAATGATTTAGTTATTTTGACAACTCCTGTCGATGCTTATGAGCATTTGGATACCCTTATCATTGAAGCATACTTATGATATTTCTTTCATATTACTTACTAGCAACTTTTGACATTATTGATGTAATGTATCTTAATACTTTCATTCCTCTCTAACGCATCAAAATACTATGAAAGATGTATAAATGAAATACTTATGAATGTCACTTTCTAATGCAACTGAAGTGATGATGACAATTACAATTTGCATTAAATGCAGTCCCCTTTTATAGTTCAACTCATTTTCATGGTTGCATCTCATTACTTGAATTGTAATCATGATTATGTCCTGGAACACAACTGATGCATATGATTGCTTTTATTATTCCTTCAGCTTGTCATGTGAATGTGAAAAATGATTCTTTCTTTTCTATTCACCCTTCTGAGATTAAGGGGAAGTAGCATGTTGGGCTCAAACCTTAAGGGAGGCCATTTGACACCACATGCTGAATGTCTTCAATCAGCTTCATGACTTGTCCTATACCTACACATGAAACATGCAAATTAGAATAAAACAGTAATGCTCCATATTTGCTTCTTTTCAACTCCTTCTACACATGGATGATGTTCATTTGATTATTGTACTATAACCAAAGTATTATGCCTATTCTGGTAGATAAAGGATTTCATAATCGGAGCTTCTAACGAGATCTTTCCCACATTTTTTATGTACATGTTAAGATCAAGAGCAGGACATGAGGCTACTTTGAAGATCAACAAAATAAGACAATGATGGCTATGTCTCTTCTTTCTCATTTATTAGATGCATAGTATTCTATTTATATCTGCATATGTTTAGCTATAACACACGGCTTGTGTGGGACATCTGATATGTCATCATTTCTTTCAATGCAATTCTTATTCTTTTATGTATTCCAACTTGCAAATGAAGAACCATTGTGATGAATGAAATACTTATCTCACTTGACTGTTCTGCAATGCAATGATTGATTTGAAACTTTTCATTCTTTCTTGAACAATTGAACTGCATGTAATATTGAAACATAATAACTATGCAACAAACTCATAAGAGTAGTAAATCAAACCTTACTAAAAAATGATAATGTTACATCTTCTCAGCCAATTTTTGAGCTATGGTAAAAAATGGCAACAGTTTTGACCATTGTCCAAAGAAGGAAGAAAGGTCTTTCGAAGCATGTTCCTTAGACCCACACAGGCCAAGGGTATATGACCTACTAATTCAATTATGATATTGTCATGTCTTTTGTTGTAGTTGTGTTCCTCGCAACCTTGCTACAACTTTGCCTTTTGGGCTTTGCTACTTTTCTGACCATTTTGGGAATGTTTTGCCTTTCCTTAGTGTAATTGTTGTAAAGTGTTGAGACCTTTTCTTTCCTGGCTCGTTTGTTTTGATTTGTCCTAGGGGTTCTTTTGTAAAGTGATCAACATCCTTGTTTGATACTTATCTTCATAAAATATAAAATGAAACCCTAATACAATATATTGTTATTGTACATAAATAAAATAACATATTAATTTTGAGTATTTTCATCAAAATAAGATCCTTAAAAGATAAATAATAAAGTACAAGTATAGTAAAATCTTAAAAACATAACGCACTTACTATTTGTGCTTGTCTAGTATACTTTACCCCTTTTTAATTTGATCTATAAAACCCTAATAAAATATAGTTATAAAATATTATTGTACACTAAATAGAATAATATATTAATTTTGAGTATTTTTTTTATTAAGAATCCAATACAAATATTAATCAAAATATACCAAATTTTACATCTTTGTGTTTAGGGATACCACACCAAAATTGGTTGCATCATACATCAATCCAAAAACTTCATATTTTTATTAAAATAACTTTAGAATAAATAAAACAACCTACCTTTATATTTTACTCGTTTTTTATTTGATTTGATAAAACCCTAATAAAATATAGTTATAAAATAGTATTTACTTTATAAGGGCTTTATTCTTATGTGCATTCATTTAATAAAAGTATGTTGGATATATGTTTTAAATTTGAAACACTTACTTCATAATTTTCAAAATATACATGTAGGCTCTATTTTATATTTATGTAAAGGGTGATAATCATCCCCTTAATGCCACCTATAAAAAACTATTTTAAAGTTTCCAAAAGTATTCGGTGTTCCTATTTATACAATGGCAGAATTCGGAAATATAACCTCTGCAGATGTTAAATTGTGGTTGACGGGCCCAAACGACGAAAAATACAAAAGAAATCCAGTTTATCACCATTCTGTGATTCTCAAAAGATCGGAATTCTTTCAAGTCAAGATGTCCGAGCGGTGGTCATCGGATAAACCAAGTGAAATAAGGGTAACTACTTATCATAACTTTGATGACTATTTAAAATGCATTGAACTCATGTATGGCAAACGTGTGTATTTCTCCAATGTTGAGGAATGCATGGTTATTCTTTCAGTTGCTTCTGAGTTGTTGGTTGATGACTGCAGCAACAAATGCATGGAATATTTGGAAGCAGTTCGTTGGAGTGCTGAGCAAGAATCCCGAATTCGAGATGTAGTCTCTTGTCTGGGATTGAAACTTTTACCAGATTTAGCTGGCTTGATAAGGAGGACGCCGAACATATAATTTTTGTAGAAGGAGTGATCAATGAAATGGTCTCTATTATTAAAATTCAACAGGAGGCTAGCAAAAACTGGGAAACTGCGGAGAAATATATAGTGGGCATCTTCCAAGGAAATACATCTAGCGATGTTGTAGAAGGGTCTCACGTAAACAGCCGGTGAGTTGTAACTCACCGACTGTACGGTAACCTATTCGATCACATCAGTCGATTTCTCTACCAGTCGACTTGTAAGGCATTCGTACCAGTCGTCAGTACAGTGGTGGCCGTACAACGCACGGGCTGATTAAACAAGTATGTGAGCGTGTGCTTTTGCAAGGGTTCAAATCATCCATCCATTCTCGTGATTTCTCACGTATAAGGTTGCTTTTTAAATTTATTGGGCACCGTGATGGAGATATACTCAAAGATGCATTCACCGCTTTTTGTGAAGATTCAATATTTAGGGAGCATTTAAACCGAGATTATAACACTAGAGAATATGGTGAAGATGTGTTCTACACTATAATGTGGTTTATGAAGGCCATAGGAGACGGAAATATAATAATTTCAAGAAATTCTCGAATTTCTTTTCTCACAAATTGGTTACCAATCATGGCAAGGTTGTGTAAGGGAAAACTTGCCAAATTTGAGAGCCTCCCTCTACTGGACAAGAAACGTATTTGTGTAAAATGGACAGAGGTTTACAACGGTTATAAGATGGATATCACTACGCCATTTACTTTGTTTAAAGACCTGCAGGATGCCCATTACAAATCGACATTAAAGCGCAAGTACAGTTCTCTATGATGTTTTATTAAATCTTGAATAATATTTTGATAAATGGTGATGACCACGCAACTATAGTTCGCAGTCAGTTTTTTTTAAGAAGTCGTTGCATTGTTCTTGTATATGTGAATAAGATAGAATAAAAACAGTGTAAAACGCTGCAATTTCCAGCAACATTCAGTTTCGGTCACCCAAATTCAAAGCTACGTTGTTGACTTTAATGATATGTGCTGCTCTATATTATATTTATTTTAATATACGGTGTGAGCTTTATATTTGTTGCAAGTGGTGTTTTTTATTTTTCTGTGGTTATTATATTCTGGTTTAAAGAACATTGTGCCAAATTCTTCTTCACAGCTTTTAGCAGGCTCGCTTATATTTATTACAGCATAGCTTATAAATATTTTAGTAAATTTTTCTCTAACTTATAATTGTCTTGATTGAAAAATAGAATTATGTAGGCCTGCATAACATTTGAACTAGTATACTTATATTTAAAAAATAATATATCTAATCACTAATCTTAATATTATCTTTCAACGTATTTTAGATATATTTTTTAAATATAGATATGCTAATTATAACCCTAACCTTAATTCTAACCATAAACGTAAGTCTAATTATATTCCTATCCCTAACTCTAATTCTAACCTTAACAGTAATTATATTTGTAATCCTACTTATAAGCCATAATTTTATTCCAAATCTAACCCTAAAAGATGTTTGGAGATGCCTATATTAAATTTGTTATTTACAATGGATAAGAATCTCAAATGATATCTCTACACATCTTTTAGATAGATTTATTTAACATACAAAAAGACATAGTACTTTTTTTGAATTTACTTAAGAGTTATGAGTTATTTTATCTACTAGCATATCTATCTTTAGAAAAATCAATATTTATTAAATTTAAGTGGTGTTTTCATAATATATTAAATTATATGATGTTAAAAATACATCCACATGATCATACATACTTTATTGGGTTTGGTATATACCAATTTATTTAAATTTAGGTGGTGTTTTCACAATATATTAAATTATATGATGTTTTATCAAGATTCAACTATAAATATCTTAAATACATCTATCAACCTCAAATGATATCCCTCCACATCTTTAGATAGATTTATTTAAAATAAGAAAAGACATAAAACTATTTTTAATTCACTTAAGATTTACTTTATTTTACTTTATAGTTATTTTATTTACTAACATATCTATTATCTATTTTAGAAAAATCTATATTATTAAATTTAGGTGGTATTTTGAGAGTATATTAAATTATATGATGTTAACCAATGCATCCACATGATAATACATACTTTATTGGGGTTTGTTATAATTTATTTATTTAAATTTAGCTAGTGTTTTCATAATATATTAAATTATATGATATTTTATCAAGATTCAACTACATGCTTTTCCAATCAATTTTTTTAACATACTTGAATCTAATAAAATATAATTTATAATGTACAAATTTAATATAAAACAGTAAATGTTCATAATACATTATTACTAGTATAGATATTTTAAATACATCTATCTAAAAGATGTCTACAGGTGCCTATATTAAAATTGTTATTTACAATGGATAAGAACCTCAAATGATATATCTCCACATCTTTTACATAGATTTATTTAACATAAAAAAACATAGAACTATTCTTTAATTCACTTAAGAGTAAAAGATGTCTGGATGTGCCTAAGTGAAATTTGTTATATAGAATGGATAAGAACCTCAAACGATATATATCCATATCTTTTAGATAGATTTATTTAATATAAAAATGACATAAGAACTATTTTTTAATTCATTACCAGTTATTAAGTATATTTATTAAACTTAGGTGGTGTTTTCACAATATATTAAATTATCTGATGTTTTATCCACATAGTTTTACAATCAATTTTTATCAACATATTTTAATCTAATTATGTGAATTCAAAAATATTACTATGTATTCTTTATGTTAAAAAATATATCTAAAATATATGAAGAGATATCATTTCAAGTTCTTATCCATTCTAAATAAATAGCAAATTTAATATAGGCATATCCAGACATCTTTTACATAGATGTATTTAAGATGTCTATACTAGTAATAATGTATTATGGACATTTAATATTCTTATAATAATCTAGTACATTATATTTTTTTAAGGTTTAATTAAATACTCTCTTGTCATTGGTTTATTCAACAAATATTTGCATATAGATTTATGAAAAATTTAGTATTTGTATAACGTTTAATATTGGTTTATTTTGGATAGAATAATTACCAGACAATAAAAACTCATTGGTCAGTCTACCACTCCCTTTCCATAAGCTAATATTACTGTCATTATTGTAATGGATACGCATTAATCACTCTTATTGGGTAAAAGTTTTTTGCCATTTAGGTTAAAGAAAAAATTATTTTTCAAATATGTTTTGTTATAATATTTGCATCTATACAATAGCAATAGATAAATATTTTTTAAATAGAAAAACTACAATTATCATTGGTTGCAAAAAGAATTATTAATAACTAGTTAAGAATAGGCTTGACCTATAGTTTGTTGGCAAAAACTAATAACAAAATAGATGGACACTATTTTTATAAATACGACACATATCTTTTTAATAAATCTTACCTCCAATAGGAATTTAGAGATTTAAAACAAATAGTAAACCAATGATTTTAAAGAAAGTTCTAAAAACACTGTCACTACAAAATGAACAACTTGTTGTATTTGTTTAAATTGTACCTCTTTCTCTTATCTAAAAAATCAATTCTTTTCTTCTTTATTATTAAGATTATTTTATTTGTGCATGAAGAAGAATATGAATAGGAAAGAAATCAAATTTTTGATACAGAAGTTTAAAATAGATTTCTTAATTTCTTCCATGAATTTATAATTAAAAAACAAAGTTCTTTTTAAATTATTTAATTTTTAAATCATAATTTAAAGAAATTTAAATGATCTCTAGACAACCAAGTGATAGTGAGCAAGTACAATATTTTTTAGTTTTTAATGCTCTGTGTGGTTTGTTCTCTCGCAGGTATAAAGAAAAGACATGAATTTGATTCCAAAAATGGAGACTAACAATTTTCCAAAGAATACATGGAGAAGGTATATTTATTTCAGATAAATAGAATTTTTTCATTCACCCTTGTTTTGATATATATATATATATATATATATATATATATATATATATATATATATATATATATATATATATATATTGAAAAAGTTATTTACAAAGAGGTCTAACTTTTAAGAAATTTAAATGATTTCTAGAGATGCCAATAGCAGTGAGAAAATACAATATTTTTTACTTTTTAATGTTGTGTGTGGATTGTTGTCTCAACAGGTATGAAGAAAAGGCAAAAATTTGATTCAGAGAGACTAATAATTTTCCAAAGAATACATGGAGAAGGTATATTAATTTCATATAAATAAGATTTCTTTCATTCACCGTCATTTTGAATTATATATATACCTATTGAAAAAACCATTTAGAGGTCTAACATTAAATAAAAGGATTTGTTGTGAAAATAAGAAAAAATATTTTTTTGGTTTTAGAACATAGAGGCCACCGCCAACGGTGGGATGTGTTCCACAGGTTGTGGGAATCCCCACGGCCCCATGCCATGGGCAGGGCCAACATCAATTTAGTTATTAATCTTTATTTTTTATTATTATTAATTTTCTTAATATTGAATTATATAACTATATGTTTATACATTACAGGTATTTTCAAATAAATTAAAAAAATGAATTAAAATCTGTTTGATGGTCTTTCTCAACCTCATTTAACTATGAGGTAATGGGTATGTGATAAGGAAATGAAATGAAAGGTTTTAATAACTTATGAGGCCACAACAACTTATGGAACCTAGAATTGCATAGTAGAGTTTAGGTTAAGAGATAGCCAAAACAGGATATATTCAGTTCTACTTGCAACTTTTTCAAGTAATCATGTTCAACCCCAACTGTTAAATGAGGAGGATTGGTTGGAAAAGTTGTATTGGAAAGATAAAACTAAAGTGAAAGTGTGTGAATCCAAAAGGATTTATAAGTTGCCTACAAAAATAGTTTAAATATCCGAGCATTGCGTGAAAGCATGGAATCTGAATGTTGTTGTCCAAGATCTAGCTGCTGTCTTTAGGACTATTTGGACTAAACCCTTGGAACCCAGAAAGGGGTGTTTTAGATGGTTACTACTTTTAAAAAATTTGTTTGTTGGTCATAATAGCCATGTTTGTACTATCTATAATATATTTGAAACTTGTGACCATATATTCTTTGATTATCCTTTTGCTTGTCATGTTTGGAACTGATAGCTGCCTTGCTAGTCACAGGTCACAACCCACTTATAGGAAACACAATCTAAAATACATGGAGAAATAATGACAGGAATTTAAAGTATTTCCTTCCCAATATTCAAATACAAAATGATAGGAGGTATATAAATGTAGATAATTATCAATATTGAAATCACAAAGGTAGAATGAAAACATGACTTCTCACTGTCCTAATCAATATCAAAACATGACAATACGACTAATATTGGCCTGCAACAGTCAACCGTCCCTATGTGCATTTAACAATGACTCACTAACAACTACCTACACTCTCGTCCTTCTGATCTTCTCTCTATATATTCAACCCTTTTTTCCTTTCTTTTTTTTTCTACAACCATTGACCTCTATTTCAATATACTCTCGATTTATCTTCTACTGCAATCGGCCTCTTCCTTCTATAACTATCACTTCTTTAACTCCTTCACCATTGTTGGTCTCTTGGAGATTCATCTTCTCCTACACATCTTCTCATCTACCCAACAAATAGCTTGCATGCTTAGATTCTTTCCAAACATTGAGGGACTCCTTCAATGGTTACTGTAATGACTGCAACTATTCAAACCTACCATCTATCGACTTGTAGAACAACCAACGACAACTTAATCCTAAAGGTAATGTTTCTGCACTCGAGTGATAGAAGACTTCTAATACAGAGCTTCATTCCCAACAAGTGACAATAAAAGAAAACATAAGGTGACAGAAACTCCTCATCAAATTTATCTTGACATAAGATAAGAGTTAAGAGATAATGACAAAAGACAAGGAGTCACCACTAACAAAAGCTAACAACAAAAAGAAATAGCAAAAAGAAGTGTTACCATCTTTTACTTACAGCTCAAAATTGGTAGAGCTGATGCAACAAATTTATTTTTAGAGTGAAGGTTAACATTCTTTTGTTATAAGTTATTTGCATAGTTATTGTGTTTCAGTGATAATTGTAGAGAAGGTCATAGCTATCATTGCCTTGAAGGTCTTCAATCTTCAAAGTTGTCTTTTGTTCTTGCTCCCGATCTCAACATGAACCTACAAAAATGTGGGAAAGTCCTATTAAAGCTCTGGTTATGAGATCTCTATATCCTATTAGAAGAGGCGTAACACTTTATTTATAATGCATTGAGCAATGAACATCATCCACATGCAAGAAGAGCCGAGAAAGAAATAATCATGGAATTTCAATGTTTTATTCTAATTTGTTTGTTTCATGTGTAGGTATAGGATTGGGGTAAGGTGACATTAACCTTGTAAATCCCAATATTGTATTTATTGTATTTATTATTTATAATTTGTAATTACCCATAAGGGATGTACAAGTTTCACCAGCAGTGGTAAAAATTATTTACTGTCCACGGTAATTACGAAGTTACTACATGGTAAGTCCCAGAGTTACTGGCGGTAGTTACGGGATGTCATTTACTATGGTAAATGGTAATTGGTCAAAGTGGGGTGCACATGTGGAGGAATAATCTATTTTTACCATTATGATGCACGTCATAGATGCTGTAAGAGGGTGTAAGAGATTCTATGACACTAATAATAGCATATGACATGTCATAAGATGCTGTAAGTGGCTATTTTTTGTCCCAAGGCCTTCAAGGTTGCATGGGCACATTTTCCAAGTGTAAGATGCATGTATGACAACATTTATGACATCGTAAGAGCCTATTCTTGGCCATGGATGCCCAAGGTTGTATTGTTGACTCTTGACAAGTGTTATGGGTTTATAAGAATTCATTTAATGTCTTGAGGTAGTGTAAATTCTATAAAAACTATAGCATAGTAGATGAGATCCATATAACAGTTTACAGGTACCTAGGTTCTGCCGGAGTGAAGGTTTGAGGATAGAGGAAGTGAACGTATTGTAATCTCCTTTTGTGAAGATAATACAACTTGGCCTCTTTTCTTGGTGGAGTTTTTTACCCAAAAATATTTTCTCCACATTAAACACTTGTGTTATGTGCTTCATTCTAGTTTTGGTATATTTCTGTATTATGGGTTTATGTTTTGTTACAATCTCCATTAATAACACACAGTTAAAGTTTGCTAAAATTTATCTCAAATCATATTTCATTTGAAGTAGTGTTTCTTTCATTTCTAACATTTAGTATCAGAGCCTGGCCAACTTTGACTCTTGGGTGGTAGTGTGGAAGCTATAGCTATAGTGGGAGATTTGGTTGTGTTTGTTTTGCAGATCTTGTGTTGTTATTATGGCTACATCCACTGTTGTATCAACCTCTTGATTAGACATTGAGAAGTTCAACAGAATGGGGTATGAGTTGTGGAAGCTGAAAATGGAAGATTTGTTGGAAGAAACAAACTAAGTTGCCTATCTAAAAAGAGAAGAAACCTAATGATGTCTCTCACGATGAGTGGGATAGACTGGATAAGAAGGCATGGGGAACCATCTGCTTGTGTTTTTCAGAATCTGTCCTATTGAATGTTGCAAAGGAAGAGACTGCATACAAGTTGTGGAAATAGTTGGGTGAGATCTATCAAGCCAAGAGTATGGTAAATAAACTTTATTTAAAAAGAAAATTGTTTTCCATGAAAATGCAAGAAGGTGAATCAGTTGCAGAGCATTTAAATTCTTTTAATTTGTTATTGAGTTAACTTGATTCAGTAGATGTTGAAGTTAGTGAGGAACATAAATGTATCTTACTTCTATGTTCTTTACTTTAGTCTTGGGAGAATGTTATCCTTATTATCACTGCTAACCTTGCGGATCCAAAGTTGGATGCTCTTGTTTCAGTGCTACTGTCATAGGAATTAAGGAAGAAGAGTTTGGATAGTTCAGGGAATGCTCTTAGTGTCAAGGGAAGGTCTAAGGAATGGGGACCTAAAGGAGATCAGAAAGGGGCCAAGGACAAGTCCAAGGGCTAGTCTAAGACTCCTAGTAAAAAGAATATAGTTAAGTGTTGGAACTGCAGTAAAAGGGGACATGCGAAGGAGTGCAGAAATCCCAAGAAATAGTGGGAGAGTGCTTCGGATAAGTCCTCGAATGCAGGTGAAGAGGTTTTACTTTATGCATGTAATCTTGTTTCTAATGATCACTGGTTGATTGACTCAGGATGCTCATTTCATATGACCTTGCATAAGGAATGGTTCTCCACACATGAAGAATATGATGAAGGTAATATCTACCTTGGTGACAACTCTACATATCCAATTGTTAGGAAAGGAAAGGTATTATTGTGTTTTAGTGATGGGAGGATTAAAACCCTCCATGGTGTTTTGCATGTTCCTAGATTAGCTAGAAATCTGATTTTAGTTTCAAAGTTGAATGATTTGGGAATGTATGTGACATTTGACAAGCATGGCTGTAGATTGGTGAGAGAGAACTTGGTGGTAGTGAAATGGAAGAGATTCAAGAACTTGTTTAAGCTTGAAGCCACTACAGTTTGTAATGTCTCCTATGTATCTGAGGCCACTAATAAAAATACATGTATGTTGTTGCACCATAGATTGGGCCACACAAGCAATAATGTACTGAAAACTATTAAGAATAAATTTTTTTTGGACGATTTCTCTTATTCTGATGAGCACTTTAATTTCTGTGAGCATTGTGTGTTTGGTAAACAAAATAGAAAATCATTACCTTCAAGAAGTAATAGAGAAAAAGAGAAGTTAGAAATTATTCATACAGATGTGTTTGGACCTATGGATAATGAATCTATTAGAAAATCTTGTTATTTTGTAACCTTCATTGATGATGTATCAAGATTTACATGGTTTTATTTATGAAGCATAAATATGAAGTTTTCACTAAGTTTCAGGAATTCAATGTCTTAGTAGAGAACCAATCAAGTTTAAAGATAAAAATATTAAGATCTGACAATGGAGGGGAATATTGCTCTAAGGGATTTGATGAGTTTTGCAAGCATGCAGGTATAATCAGACAAAAGACAACTTCGTATACACCACAGCAGAATGGTGTTGCAGAAAGGATGAACCGAACAATTATGGAAAGGGCCAGAAGTATGCTTAGTGATGCACAATTGGATAAATGCTTTTGGGCAGAGGCTGTGTGTACTGCTTGCTACTTGATAAACAAATCTCCTTGTAAGGCTCTTGATTCGACACCTTATGAAGTGTGGATAGGTAAGAAACCTTATGTTTTACATTTAAGGGTTTTTAGTTGTGAGACTTTTTTTCATGTGCCTAAGGAAAAGCAATCTAAGTTGGATCCAAAGGCTGAAAAATGTACATTCATTGGATATGATGATAATGCAAAAGGTTATAAGCTTTGGAATCCACTAACCCACAGAATTATATTTTCTAGAGATGTTATTTTCAGGGAACTTAGAGCTATTTTTGAACCTAAGTAGCCAAAAGAAAAAGATGAAAAGGTAAAGAAGGTGCACTTTGATTTAGAGTAGCAAGATACACCTTAGGTAGAACAGAATGATGGATTGTGGGGTGCAGAAGAAGAATAAGATTCGAGTAGTTCTAATGAACATGAATCTGTTGTTATAGAAGAAGTTGGTGCAAATGATCATGCAAAAGAACAAGTAGAGTCTCTTACTCCACCCTTGAGGAGATCCACAAGACAATATAATCTAGTTGACAGGTATAGCCCACTAGATTTCTGTTCTGTATATGCATTATTGAGTACTAACGATGAACCTAGATCCTACAGGGAAGCTATTTCTATAGATGATAGTGAGTCTTGGTAGCTAGCCATGCAGGAGGAGATGATGGCTTTGGACTCTAATAACACCTGGGATCTTGTTCATTTGCCCAAAGGAAGAAAGGCCATAGAATGTAAGTGGGTCTTCAAGAAGAAGTTTGGAGCAGACAGGTCATTTGAGAAGTACAAGGCTAGACTGGTAGCCAAGGGCTACTCCCAGAGAGAGGGAGTTGATTTTGGTGAGATATTCTCTCCTCTTGCTAAATTGACTTCTATTAAATTTCTCTTATCCATTGCTGCAACTTATGATTGGGAGATTGAGCAAATGGATGTTAAGACTGTGTTCTTGCATGGAGATCTTGAAGAAGAAATTTATATACAACAGCCTATAGGTTTTGAGGTAGAAGGAAAAGAACATTGAGTTTGCAGGTTAAAGAGGTCTCTTTATGGTCTGAAACAGTCGCCTAGAATGTGGTATCAAATGTTTGATTCATTTATTTTGAAATTGGGTTTTGTTAAAAGTGAGGAGGATCATTGTGTTGATGATTCTATATTGGTTATTGCTTTGTATGTTGATGACATGTTGTTTTTTAGCAATACTAAGGGTATGGTCAGTGAGCTTAAATCCTAACTTTTAGGTGTATTTGAGATGAAGGATCTTGGTGCTGCAAGGTATATTTTGGGAATGGAGATTAGGAGGGATAGAGTTAACAGAAAGCTTTGGTTGTCACAAAGTAAGTATGTGAATACTATTTTGTAGAGGTTTAGTTTATAGGACTATAATCTAGTTAGAGTTCCTTTACCCATTAGTACTAAGCTTTCATTAGATATGTGTCCAAAGACTAAGGATGATCTTGAGGATATGTCTAATGTGCCATATGCTAGTGCTATAGGGAGTTTGATGTATGCAATGGTTTGTACTAGACCAGATAATTGCCCAAGCAGTGGGAGTTTTTAGCAGATTTATGTCTAACCCTAGTAGATAGCATTGGAACTATGTGAAGAGGGTGTTTAAATATCTTATAGGTACTCTTAATCATTGTTTGGTTTATTCTGGTACTGATAGTGCTGATAAATATTTGGACATACAGGGTTTTGTTGATGTAGATTGGGCAGGTGACTTGGATAGTTGAAGGTCCACTAGTGGTTGTGTTTATGCTGTTTCGAGGTGCAGTGAGTTGGATAAGAGGCAGACCACAGTTACTTTGTCCACCACAGAAGTAGATTATATGGCTATAACTTATGTCTCTAAGGAGGCAGTTTGGTGGAGGAGACTATGTACAGGTATTAGTTTTGATTGCAGGAATATTCAGATTGGTTGTGATAGCCAGAGTGCTATTTATTTGGCTAAGAATCCCATGTATCATGCTTGAACTAAGCATGTTGATGTTTAGTATAACTTTGTTCGAGAGTTGGTTGCAAATGGAGAGATTGAGTTGAAGAATATAGACACTTAGGATAATGTTGCAGATTCATTGACCAAGCCTGTGACCACAAAGAAGTTCATGTGGTGTAGAGAGTCCATGGGCCTTGTTTCTAGTGCCTAATTATTTTTTATTTGATTTCCTATGGGTTGATTTATAATGTATAATGTCAAGTGGGAGAATGTTGGGATAAGTTTCCATTACCCTTGTAAGTCCCAATATTGTATTTATTCTATTTATTATTTGTAATTTGTAATTACCCATAAGGGATGTACAAGTTTCACTGGTAGTGGTAAAAATTATTTACTGTCCACGGTAATTACGGAGTTACTGCACGGTAAGTTGCAGAGTTATCGGCGCTAGTTACGATATGTCATTTACTATGGTAAAAGGTAATTGGTCAAAGTGGGGTGCATATGTAGAAGAATAATCTATTTTTAGTGTTATGATGCATGTCATAGATGTTGTAAGAGGGTGTAAGAGATTCTATGTCAACTATAAGTTGTCATAAGAATCTATGACACTAATAATAGCATATGACGCATCATAAGATGTTGTAAGTGGCTTATTTTGGCCCCAAGGCATTCAAGCTTGCATGGGCACATTTTCCCAAGTGTAGGATACATGTATGACAGCATTTATGACCCCGTAAGAGCCTATTCTTGGCCATGGATGCCTAAGGTTGTATTGTTGACTCTTGACAAGTGCTATGGGCTTGTAAGAAGTCATTTAATGTCTTGAGGTTGTGTAAATTCTATAAAAACCATAGCCTAGTAGATGAGATGCATATAATAGTTTATAGGTACCCAGGTTCAGTTGTAGTGAAGGTTGGAGGATAGAGGAAGTGAATGTATTGTGAGCTCCTTTTATGAAGATAATACAACTTGGCCTCTTTTCTTGGTGGAGTTTTTTACCCGAAAGGGTTTTCTCCATGTTAAACACTTGTGTTATGTGCTTCATTTTACTTTTGGTATATTTTTGTACTGTGGGTTTATGTTTTGTTATAATCTCCATTAATAACACACAGCTGAAGTTTGTTGAAATTTATCTCGAATCATATTTCCATTGAAGTAGTGTTGCTTTCATTTCTAACATAGGATAAGTCATGTAGCTTTTTGATGGAATATCATAGCATGTGGAGTAAAATGGGCTCCCACAAGGGTTTAGCTTAGCATGCTCGCCACAAGTCTTAAGAGAATTGTCGAAAGAGTCTGAAAGAGCAGCAGTGTCACATAAAGACCCTGCAAGATAAAAAAACTATCATGTATTTTAATCATATCTCAAAAAATATGATCTGGGTTTTTGAAGTTTTTGGGTAGAACTGAGAAGATTATAAGGCACAAAAATGCTTTAATTATCTCACCAACCCAGTTTGCAATTTTTTAGGAATCTTCACAATGGAGGGCCCTCTTTCCTTTTGCAAATTTGAAGCTCCAAAAAATTATTGTAAAATGATATTTAAAGCAATATCCTATAAATTGATTATAAATATTTATTATTTATGTAGTTAAAACAAAGTAAAGAAAACAATATCTTTCTTTTTTTAGTTTGCTTTCTTTTGGGAAGATATGGACAAAAATAAGCCTTGTATTATTGTTTTGTAAAAGAAAATCAAAAGAGGTAAGATTAGGAAAATCAAAAGGAAAACCTGCAGGACCTATTGTAAGACAAATATTAAAGCAATGTTATTTATAAATTGCTTTTAACATTTTGTCATTTTATGCAGTTAAAACTATTAAAGCAAATCAAATATCTTTTTTTGGATTTGCTTTATTTTGAGGCAGATGAGGACAATAAAAAAAAAGCTTTTATTGAGAAAATAAAGATTATTTTAAAGGAGATTTTGGTGAGGTCTACCTTGAGGAAGATTTTGGAAACTTTCATATTCAAATTGTAAGTGATTTGAAAGCTTTATTTTTGGCTTTTCAGTGGAGCTCAAAAATGGATCAAATTTGATATTCTAGGAAGATTTCTTAGGTTTTTTTCCTTCAGAGATTTTTGGAGTTATAAATAGGGGAGAAAGACTTAGTTTTTCTTAGTTTGCATCAGTTTCTTCTCTCTTGTTCATAGGAAGAGTTGTATACAAATAGTTGGCTCGCACATTTTATTTCCATGCATTGTACTCCTTCCTGTTCTAATAGAAAATCATCCTGTTTCACATATTTTGTAGTCTTGATCTAATGTTATATTGTGACTTTTTCTGTCCTTTATTATGTCTCAATACTGTTAAAAACTTAGTTCTTCCTAGTTGTACTTTGTGTTTGATCCAAACCTTGTTGTAAATTACTTAAGGAATAAGCTATCAGTGAAATTATGAGGATTCAGGTTAGAGGATTTGTTTGTGAGTGATAGAATTTCATCCAATTTAGATTCTAGAGTTAGTTTGCATTTTAATT
The DNA here is from genome assembly GCA_027924645.1 of Cunninghamia lanceolata. NCBI lineage: Eukaryota > Viridiplantae > Streptophyta > Pinopsida > Cupressales > Cupressaceae > Cunninghamia > Cunninghamia lanceolata. The sequence continues at coordinate 2,682,894 of BSBN01000413.1, forward strand.
ACATTCTTCTATCCTTTTTCCCCTCAAGTCAGTAGTTTAGAAATCATAAGAGAACTAGCTCACAGACCCACCTCTGAGAATGATTCCATGTTTGAACAAGTAGTTAAGTTTTTGCAAAACTTAACAAGGATGGATACTTGAATTGACAACAGTTTTTGGCATGCCCTATGGGACTCTAAAAGTGATTTCAGAGAAGTTTTATACCCTCACAGCTATTGTTTTGGTATATGTAGTAGTATTCCAGCCTTTGGAGGCTTTCACAATATACATGGGGACTCGTTATCTCTAGTCTTGTATGCAGATTACTATTATCATATTATGAAAACTAGATCTAGTTCTAATCCTTTTGAGTATTTATAGCTAGCCCTACCAAGAAGAAGAGGTAGATTAGCAAGCAAAACAGTCGATTCGGTGAGGAGATCAAAATCAACACCTCCAACTTCAACATGAATAAGAAGAAGTCCAGTATTGATAGTTCAAATACCCATAATGGCTAGGTAGTACACATTTACCACCTTTAACAGACATAGCCCACTACAACTTGATTAGCGTGATGATATTCCAGTTGTAACCCTTTAAAGACTACCATATTTCACTGGAGAAGACCATACTACAACTGCTGAGCACATTTAGGATGTGGAAACCCTTTGTTCCATACACAATGTCATCCAAGAAAATGTGGCAATCAGACTTTTGGCTGCATCATTGAAAGGGAAAGCCTTGCAATGGTTCAGAGGACTTGTACTAGAAATTCAATAACATCTTGGAATCTATTGGGAGATGGATTGCACAAGTACTTTGAAGATAAATCAGATCATCTCTCATTGCTGAAGTAGTTAAGCACCCTTAAAAGGGCACCCCAGAAACACATGGCAGATTTCAACTAATGATTTTAGAGAACCTGGGATAGAATCCCTACAACAGTAAAGTGCTTATTGAGGCATGTATTTTTGTTTTACCTTAAAGCTTTGAAAAGAGAAATTTTTCTAATGATCCAGTCTATGGGAGGAACTAACCTTTCTAATTTTTTGAGATTGCTATTAGAGCAAAAAACTATCTCATCCAAGCAGGAAAGATAGTGTAGAGGCCTCCCCTACCCATTTTCCCTATAATCCAACCATCTGTGGCAATAGCAGTGTCTCCTTTGGCTATTTTCCCGCCTATTCCAGCAATAACCCACCAACCTATAACCTAAGAAAATCATGTCCCAACTCACCTCCAAGAAATCTAAGAGTTGAAAGGCATGATTTAGTCCATGGGCATAACCATTGGAAATAAATTTGTTAATATTAAAAAGTAGATTGGTCAAGAAACTAAGCCTTACCAAGCCCCGTATCAGCCCATTTAGCAATATAGGCAATCGTTTCAAGCTGATCCTCAGGGTCAAAGAAGAAACTACAACCCTTGACCTTTCCAATCTTACAACTCAAATACTGCCAGTACCTTGAGGGAGATTGTACCCACACAAAATAACTTAGCCCAAGATAGTGATTGGTGTTAACCATGTCACCAACCACATAATCAAGTTGCATGCATGATGCAGAGTGGTAATGGTAATAGCTGTTGAAGTTCACTCAATTAACTTAGATCCCTATACTTTCTCCAAGAGGTATACAAAGGTGTTTATTATCATAAGCCTACACAAGGCTTCTCAAGGAACTGACATAGCCTTGGACCACACACTGGTGTCCACCCACACAGGTTATTCAACTTCTTACTGGTGAGTCACTGCTCTAACTAGCCTTATACATAGTCCACCTCCAAGGACAGTAATCTACCTTCAAAAGCTCTTAACTACTACCAATCCACTCTACCTATCAAGGTCTTCATACTACCATCAACATATGCTTTCTTAGGACATAACTAACATCAGGTCACTGACCAAACAACTAAATGTTACACTTGCAAAGATAGAGAACAGTAAATTGTAGCTTGACTGTCCTATGACAATGTTAAAATGACAACTTCTTTCTTATAGCCTTTATGAACAACCAAAACCAACATTAACTCCTTTATCCACAAGGTTCTTCACACAAACATAACATGTATCTACCAAGGACATGAAATCACTGACCAAGTACCATACTTCTATACTTACTCTGACAGAGAACCATAACTATCTTATGACTATCATAAAGAAATAGTATTTCAAGAAGATTAAACCTTGTAGCCAAAAGAATGTTTAACACCACATTAAATGCTCATAACTATGAATGGCCTTCACCTCTAAATCCATATCCAAATACCCATCATGAATAGACACTTCCACCCACACATGCAGAACCGTATTGTACTGTAGGTGTTTAGAAACAACAAACTGTATTTTCCTTGAAAACAAAGGCCTAAATTGAAAGCAATGGGAAAGAAAATGCATCCAATATGCATGCACAAGGTCCACCAAGTCCTGTACTAGTCAATCTCCACCATCAAGCACAGACTCCACCTTGCATCTGTCAAAACAAATTGACTATCTTTACTATCATGATACAGTCCACCATCAAATTCTCAACTAGTCACTAGTAAGACTAGTTAGATGCATGCCATACGCCTTGCAGAGGGAAGTTTAACCTACCAAACATGAAAAAACACTAAATCTACTCTACCTTCCTCCATCCCACCAAGAAATGGGTGACCACCTTCACAAGACAGAGGAAGAATGAAGCATTTTGTCCAAAACCCTAGCTATGGAGGGTTAAAAACTAGTTTACACACAATGAGTTCAAACAAAGTAGCATAAATGTTTCAAAGGCTCTAAATAAATGCAAATGAAAGGTGATTCAACCTACAACCACATTTTCCAGACCATGGACCTCTTACTGTCCATACCAAGCCGTACAAGAAGGTTGTTTTAAAAAAAAAGTAGAAAAAACACAGTTTTTACCTTATAAAACTCCTCCTCTCCATTCCTTTTTGGCATGTTTATACAAATTGATGTTTATAGGAAGTTTTCCTAACCTTTCCACTTCGCTAATATCCATACAACTGCCCATGAAAGGTAGTGAAATGATGGAAGTGGCTATTTTTCATAAAACACCAAGTTTCTAAAAGAAGCATTCCTATAAAATAGGCCTTACTAACATCCTCATGGACTAGTCAATCTAAATGACTAAGTCTTTATTACAAAACATCAAAATGGCTTTCAAATCCTTAGAGGAAAACAAAATAACATGAAAACCAACTAGGAAATAGCCAACAAAATGACTAAACTGGGGAGTTCCTGCACCAATGCACAAATGGAGTAAGAAATTAGGTACTCATGGTGCAGAATTGTTATGCGAGTTCAGAAGATGCCCCTGGTAAAGTTTCAGCTCAGCTGAATAATGTTGATGTGGCCTTGATGAACTAGCAAGAGAGTGATTTCTATGGTATAAATTACCATCAAAGCCAAAATCAACAACATACACTTGTTTCAGCCAACACAAGGTCAAAATAGAGGGTTGCAGACCTTAATCAACAAGCTGTAATGGTACAACATCAGCCTGTGAGAGATACATTTCAAACTTTTCTATTACAAACTACCCATATACCACAACAAAAAGTACAAATTCTGCAAAGGGGTCAAACTATACCAGTAAAGGATTAGTCCAAAGTGCAACAACAACCTTCACAAAGGTAGAATGATGCTACTGTTGTAAAAGGATAGCAAAAGGTATATCATGTTTCTTTCAACATAGTAGATCATCTTAAGAAAGATATAGTGAGCATGTCAATTATGGATGCATTGTGCATTCCTGGCCAAAAGAATCTACTACAAGAAGCATTAGCTAAACTTTCAATTTCTGAGTGTTCTAATCAAGGAAAAGCCAAAGTTGTACTTGCCAACAGCTCAAAAATTAAGAGTGGATAGCTAGCAAACGAGGAAAAACCTCCTCTCTTTTATTTAAGTCTGATTATTGGTGACATACTTGTTCATAACTACATGATAGACTCTGGGGCAAGTAGTTCAGTCACACCCAAAAGTCTAGCTGATTCACTAGGATTGATTTATGAGCCCCTTGCAAAAGGAGTTGTCTAGTTAGATGGGTCTCCACTTAGTACTGAGGAATAATAAAAAATATGCCGCTTACATTTCATACATGTCCTAATTTTTCCATCCATCAGGACATTTACATCATTGATCTGCCACCTAGTTTTACAATATGCCTTTCTAGGAAATTCACTACCAAATTGGTGGTTTCTATCTTCTGATTGGTCCCACTTGTTTTTCAAAACAAGATATGGTACAAAAGTAATGATACAGTCCAAACCACTTGCAAAGGACCATGTTGAGCCCTATGTTCCTAGCCCGATAAATGCTAACCTGTACATCACCCATGGGCAGTAGGATGAACCCCTAAGCCTAGATCCCAATACACCTATAGAAGACATAAACTTAGATGATTGGACAACTGAAGATCATAAAAGTAATCCTCTCTGTCACATGAATGAGGTAGGATTAGGCATCTATATGATATAGGAACTTGATGCAATGATTCCTAATCTAATTAAAGACCAAAATTAGTTGGAACAATAAGAAGACCAACTTTGGAAGTTGTACCTTGATGGATCAAGGACCAAAACAGGTGCTAGTGGAGGGAATATGTTAATCTCACCTGAAGGAAACATACTATGGAGCGTTAAGGTTCACCTTTAGCTGCACAAACAACGTGGCTGAGTATGAAGCCCTGATCCATGGTTTAGAGTGGGCCCAGAAAAGAGGTATAAAATCTGTACAAGTTTATGGAGATTATGAATTGATCATTAATCAGGTTAGGAATTTGAATGCTACTAAAAATGACCTGCTCAAAAAGTACAAGCATTGAGTGTGGGATTCAATTGAATTTTTTGATGCATTTAATATGTTTTCAATTTCTAGAAATCAAAATAAGTATCCAGATAAGCTTGTAGCTTTGGGATCTCAATTTGAGGTTCTTGATCAGATTCAGAACATTGAAGTACAACCATATGTCAAAGTAGTTGTCAGACTTTTTGTACCTGACAATAGTGTTTCCTGGCAAGTGTTTGACAGTGATGAGCAAATCTTAAGTTTTTTTAATGTAGAGGTTGAATTTGCAGCTGATAATTAGCATAAAAACTAGCAACAATTTGAACACCAGATTGTATAGTTAAGATCCAACAAGCTGCCCAATGGACTAGTGACACTAGAATCAATGTTTAACTGAGATGATCAGTTTAGAAAGGATAAGTGCATCATGACAGTGAAACAAGAACACTATGAGGCAGTGGAAATTTTTAAAGATAAGTTGCTGAAGCTCGAAAAGGTATGCACTAAAGGTGAACAATAGTCATTTATTCAGTTATGCCAAGATTTTTCTGAGGTTTTTGCATGTGAGTATAAAGACTTAAGGGTGTTTGATCCTAGTTTAGGCTAGCATACCATTGAATTAGAGCCTAATACCAAACCTGTTAGGCAGAAACAAAGACCCCTTGAATCCAAAAAATGAACATTTAATGAATGCTGAGTTAAATAAACTGATTAAGAGCAGTACCATATTCCTAATAAAACATAACTCCTGGGTTTCCAATTTGGTCCTAGTTAGAAAAAAGAATGGAGAAATCTGACTTTGTGTTGATTTTCGTGATTTGAATTAGGCCTCATTGAAAGACCACTACCCTCTTCCTTCCATGGAACAAATACTGCAAACTGTTTCTTGTTCTGATAGATATTCCTTGTTAGATGGTTACTCAGGTTACAACTAGATTCTAGTCAAAGAGGAAGACCACTATAAAACAACATTCACTACTAAGTGGGGTACCATGGCATATTGTAACACCCAGTATTGTTTTCACCCTAAAAACTAAGTTTTTAACCAAAGGTAATTTTTTTTTAAAAGTTAATAATAGAAAAGTAATTTGTTTCTAAATTAAAATTAGGTAGTTCATCGATTGACTATCAATATTCATGAAACTATAATTTATGCAAAAGATTATATCCATCTATAACAATAAACAATATGTTGTTAAAAGTTGCTTAGAACAAATCCAAAAATAGAAACTTACCAAAGTCAGTGCATCTCGATTGTCGACCATCCAAATTCAAGTCTCGGCAATCCTCAAGAATAGAGAAGAGAAAGTATCTTCAAGGAGGTTAGCCTCAAACCACAGACCATTGGTCTCCTGCACTCCTTCCTATCTGGAAGTGGCCCTACCCTACTCAATAGGATAGACTTAGGATAACCAATGGTGTTTTCCATCTGAGTACTGGTGTTGTGACCTATGTAAGTTGTTATCATGCAATCCCCTAGATACCCTCTAGTCAAGCATGACCATTCTATAAGCTACACTATCCAGTCACAGTGAACTATCAATGCACTTGAGGCACATGTATTACCTTGGCCAAAGGATTTGAATATAATTAGCATTGTATCAACGCAAGTAATAAGTTCACCCACCCCAACTCAACTCGAATTAATCGCAATCCTATAGTTACCTATGCATAAATTCAATTTAACAACCTTGATAACCTCTAGGAGTTCCAAACTCATCATGCGTAAGCGCATGGAAGTGAGGTTTGCTTCTCCATTCTTAGCTCATGGAGACATTTCTGCCCATACGTTAAAAGAATGGGTTCCTAGCTTATCGATAAATTGGATAATAATATAAGTTAGTCATTTGATCTCTAAGTTAGCCCAATGCTTAATTTATTCACTCAAGAGTGGACAATAAACTTAGCTATATTGTTTTGGAAGGGTTTCAAAATAAACCAAATTATAGAATTCAAATACTCGAAGGCCCTGAGTTAAAGTTTAAAGATTCTTAAAGGTTTTCAATGAACTATCAAATCTTTGACACAACTTAATCTTTTATCATACTAGGTATTTAGAAATCCTTTCATGTTGTTTCTATTTGTGAGGAAAATGCATGCAAGTTTATATAACTATAACTCATTGTGTCAGCCCTAAAACTTCCTTATCTAACATGTTTTATGGATTAGACCAAAAAGTAACTCTATATACTTCTTAACTTTATCTCTTCCTTAACTCTATATCCTCCTTCAAAGACAAAATAGTTTGAATGATTTAAAGCAAAAAGAGCTATATATATAATGATTTAATGGAGTTTAATTAGCTATCACTCACAGCTAGTGAAGAATGCTCTCATTGGTCGGCTAACCAACTAAAGATTTAGAACTAGGGGGAGGCTGAGTAGTTTTACACATGTTGATATACATTCCACACTAATGCTTCTCACCTACCGACGGTTAACACACTTCCAAGTCTTTTATGAAACAAGTTATTTATAAATACAACAAGGCCAACCAAGGACATTAGCTATGTCAACTAGGGTTAGACCTCTGTGGTTTTGGAACGGCTAAAAGCTAGTTCTTCGGCTAAACATAGTCTACTAAAGTGGTCACCACATATTCATATTTTTCAGAAACTAACAAAACAACAACATAGTTTTAACCAATCCATCAACAATACTATTGTGGTACAAAAGTGCTTTAGCTGTGAGTTTAATAACTGTGGTGAGATTCAAAAGCAAAAAGCATCATTACCGTTTAGAAAGAATTGACACCCTACAAGTTTCAAAGTTACTAACAAATCCATTCATTAGATCATCGAGACAATACTGAATTCCTTCAAATAACAACCAGTGCCAATCCTAAATAATCATTCCTATTTTGTCCAAGATAGTGTAGAGGAGAAATGAATTAAAACCTGCAAGAAATCTCCAATGACAGTTTCCAAGATGGTCCAAGAGCTTGTTCCTCTCTTACTCATTCCCACTTCCATTTTCGCTCAGCCACCTCCTGAAAACCAACTCCCAAAACAACAACTAACTCTCCCCCTCTCCAAAACATGCCCTATTAGCTGGGTAACCTCCCTACATGGCGTAACCATCCCCTCTAATCCATGGCCACTACTGACAAAAAGGCTTGATTTCTCACTAAATTCGCAACTACTCAGAAAAGTGGAGTTCAATCACTTGTGAGGTGGTAGTTTTTAGTTTGAATAAGATGTTTCACTACTCATAACCAATTATGAGTATAAAAGAAATGCATTATTAAAAATGATGGATAAGCCGACAACCCATTCATAAGGGTTAAAGCTCAAAAGAAAATAGGTTGTTTTCCAAATACAAGACATCTTAAATAAAGACTTGAGTGAACTCCTTGAACTACTGCTTGTTTACTAACATCATAAAAGAATAAAGAAGTACCTCAAATGACTATTTAAATATAACTAATACAATTTAGTATATTCCTTTATAATATGACTAAAGGTATTACACATCATGGTCTCAAGATTTAAAACATTATTTAAACCCTTTAATATTTGATAATAGCCCAATAAAGAACAATTCAACATCCGTCAAATTTCACAAGGAGACATTTACGTCATACGCTCGTAGAGCTTTACAATGATAACAATGAATTGAGCGCAAACGCAAAACAAGGTTTGGGATCGACTTACGCACAACTTTTGACTTTCGCGTCGAACCATAACAAGACACGACTTACAAGTCGACCACAAGTATATACATATATATACATATAAACAATATATCACTCATTCATATTTGAAGACATGATTCAGAGTATTACGACATTGATGTCGATTTCCCATACTCAATACGATGACTTACGAAAGGAGAAAGACCTATTCTTGCAAACCTCGACATCTCCACTAAAATTGACTTAGCCCATAATCAAGGCTTAATTCAAGGCATCAAGGTTTATCTACCTAATATTCATTTTCAATGGCAAGCTCCCATGGGTTACTCCAGAGTCTATTCTCTCTTTCTCAAAGATACTCTCTCATCTTCTTTCTTCCTGGCAAACATGTTCCATCTATTCCTATCATTGATAATCTCACATACAATTTTGTGGTCAAAGCACCAATATTCTGATCAAAACACATTTATATCAAATCATTTCATTTTCATATCGAAAGACATTTTAATTCATAGCATCAAATTGATCATAATCAAGTAGATTCCATAATTTCATAAAATTAAACTTTTCCATTCATATCATCAGTTTTCTATGATGTTAAAACATATCCACATAATTGTACTATTTAAGAAAAAGTGAATAGTAATATTGAATCCAAAAAGGGGATGTAACATATCTTTCCCCTATAGAATCATTGTTCCCGATGATTGAGTTTACCAAACACAATTTTAACATAAAACAAATTTTTATAGTTTAACATTAATGTTTTTGAAAAGATAAGGAAATCTTTGGTGGATGTCATTATAGTCTTCCCAAGTGGCGCTATCCTCACCATATTGGTCCCACTGAATTTTGCATTGCAAAACCTCTCAATTACATAAATGAAGTTTACGCATTTCGAGCACCTTGAGCGGCTCGATCACAACCACTCCTAGCTCTTGTATCTATAAAGAATTCCATTTAAGAATGTGGTCATTACCTACAAAATATATCTTTAGGTAAGAAACATGAAAAACATTGTGCATTTTGGACAAGACTAGAGGTAGAGCAACTTTGTAGGCCACTGGATTGATAATCTCAAGGACTTCAAAAGGTCCGACATATCGAGGAGCCAATTTTGATGATTTACCAAATTTGATTAAGCTTTTATGGGGTTTCACTCACAAAAGAACTTTCTAACCAATAGAGAAATGTCTAGGCACCTGTTTGCAATCTGCATAACTTTTTTACCTATCATTGGCTTCCGCCAACCTCTTCCTAATCATTTTCACTTTTTCTTCCATATCTACTAGCATTTTAGGTCCAATGCTTATCCTATCTTCCAAGTTGTCCTATCTTATAGGAGTTCTACATTTCCTTCCATATAATGCTTCAAACGGTGCCATCTTAATGGCAAAATGATAGGAATTGTTATAGGCAAATTCAACAAGAGGTAAATATTCCTCCCATCTGTATTGTTGATCCATGCAATACATTCTTAAAAGATCCTCTAAGATCTAATTAACCCTTTCTATTTGTCCATCAGTTTCAGGATGGTAAGTGGTGCTTACATTGAGTTTAGTCCCTAATGCTGAAAATAAAGTTTGCCAAAACCAAGAGGTTATTCGACCATCTCTATCGGATATAATCTTTTCAGGTACCCCATGGAATTTGAATATTTCTTGCACAAATTTTTGAGCCAAAATATGAGCTCCATCTGTCAAATTTCCTAGTATAAAATGTGCTACCTTGGTTAGTTTATCTACAACAACCAATATTGCATCATGTCTATTCTTAGACATTGGTAACCCTTGAACAAAATCCATACTAACAACATGCCATTTCCATTCTGGAATATCATGCAGGTATAACAATCCAGTAGGATGTTGGTGTTCTGCCTTCACTCTCTGACACTCCAAGAAACTTGCTACAAACCTTGCAGCATCGCTTTTCATTCCCTTCTAGAAATATAGCGGTTTGACATCAGCTAAAAGTTTTGTTACTCCTGGGTGTCCGGAATGTCTGGAATAAGGTGCACAATGAACTTCCTTCCAAACAAGGTTTCTTAGTTTTTTAGAATTAGGAACGTAGATTCTTCCCTTAAATCTCATTAATCCATCTGACTCAAAACATAATCCATCATATCTTGGATCCTTAGGGTTTAATTGCAGATCTTGCTTCACCTGCTCGTAATATTCATCTCCGGATAAACTTTGCAATACTAAATCTTTAAAATTAGCATGAATATAGATTATAGAAGCTATGTGCCTTCTTTTGCTTAAAGCATTAGCTACTCAGTTTTCTTTACCTTTGATGTAAGAAATCTCAAAGTTATAATTTGATATTAATTCTAACCATCTCCTTTGTCTTGCATTGAGATGAGGTTGTGTAAATATGTAACGAAGACTTTGATGATCTGATTTTAGTATAAAAGTCTTTCCCAACAAATAATGCCACCACATCTAAAGGGCGTGAATCACTACTGGTAGTTCTAAGTCATGAGGAGAGTAATTCTACTCATAGTTTTTCAACTTTCTTGATTCATAGACTATTACACGCCAATTTTGCATAAGCACACCTCCTAACCCTTCTCCTGAGGCATCAGTAATAACCTCAAATTGCCCTTAAGGATCAGGGACTTTCAAGATTGGTGCTGTTGTTAACTTTTCTTTTAATAAATCAATTACCTTTTGACATTCTTCAGTCCAAACAAACTGTTTTCCTTTTCTCTGCAAAGAAGTAATTGGACTAGCAATACTTGAGAAATTCAAAACAATTTTTTTGTAATATCCAGCCAATCCCATAAAACTTTGTACCTCTGAAACATTGGAAGGTACAGGCCATTCCATAATAGCCTTAATTTTAATTGGGTCAACTGATATCCCTTCTACTGATATAGTATGTCCCAAATACTTCACTTCTTTCTGAAAGAAAGTGCATTTCGAGAGTTTTGCATACAATTTGTGTTCTCTTAATCGTTTCAAAACAATTTGAAGATGTTGTCTATGCTCCTCATTTTTGGAACATATCAGAATATCATCAATGAAAACTAGGACAAATTTATCAAGGCAATCTCTAAAAACACTATTCATGAGATTCATGAAAGCAGCTGGTACATTAGTTAATCCAAATGGCAACACAGTAAACTCATAATGACCATATCTTGTTCTAAATGTAGTCTTGTGAATATCTTCATCTTTCAACCTCAACTAATGGTATCCAGATCTCAAATCTATCTTAGAAAATATTGATGCACCACGCATTTGGTCGAATAGATCATCAATACGTGGCAGTGGATACTTATTCTTTATTGTTGTCTTATTTAGCATCTGATAATCTATACACAGTCTAAGGGTTCCATCCTTCTTGATGAAAATAAACAGAGCTCCCCATGGTAATACACTTGGCCTAATTAGATCTTTAGACAATAGCTCCTACAATTGAGCCTTCAATTCCATAAGTTCAGTAGTGGTCATTTGATATGGAGCTTTAGATACTAGCTCAGATCCCAGTTTAATATCTAGGGCAAAATCAAAGGTTCTTTTTGGAGGCAAGCCTGGTAGTTCCTTAGGAAATACATCACTGAAATTACAAAGATACGGATATTTTTTCTCAAATGTTTGTTTCTCTAAGGCTTCCTCTACTAGGTCCATTTTGACTACAAAAAGTTGACATCCCTTATGCCTAGCCTGCTTTAATTGTTTTGAAGAAATAGATCTAATCCTTATTTCCCTTTGAATACCCTCAAAATTAACTTTGTTTCCTTTATCATCCAAGCACTCAATTGTTTTATGAAAACAATCTACCTTGGCCCTATGTCTCCACAACCAATTCATTCCTAAGATGACATCGTAGGACCCTAAAGGTGCTACATATAAATTTACCTCAGTGGAGAAGTTTGAAAAATCAATCTTAGCTTCAAACAAACATTGCTCTACCTAAGCCTTTGAGTGATTTGTATACTCAACTGTCCACAGTTTTGACATAAAACTAGCCTTTCTAGGAAATTTACTTAAGACTCTAGATGACACAAAATTTTCTATTGCACCAGTATCAAATAGAATAGAAACAGAAACTCCAAATAATGTACCTGCCATCTCAATGGGAGTAATCTGATACTCAGCTTGTTGATTGTCAAGGGTAGCATGAATCCTTTGTTGAAATGCTTCCTGCTATGAAGGAAGTATCGTATTCCTAAGCTACCCATTCTACTTTTTATTAGGACAACGGTTAGCATAATGATCTCCACCACAAGAAAAACATCCTCCAATTGGTCCTCTCTTCTCGGATGGTCTACTCATAGCATCATCATTCTTCTTCAAATTGTCATTTTTCTTATAGTCTTCATTTCTACGTTCATTACCAAATCCCCCTTTATTTTTCTGATTTCCTTTATTGAACCTCCTATTTCCATATCCTTTATCATTCTTTCTTTTATACATTTGATCATTGAAGTTCTTATCAAATATCTTACGTTTCTTCTCATAGTAAGCAGAAATGGATTTGATCTTCTGTTCCTGCTTAATTACTTTCTCATATACCTAGTCCATTGTGTTTGGACCATGCACCTCCACCTCACCACCAATCTGAGGATTGAATCCCATAATAAATTTTTTTATCCGAAATCTCTCATCCTTTTGATATTGAGGAACATACTTCAACAATCTAGTAAATTTTTCTGCATATTCAACCATAGATAGATCACCTTGCCTGAGGTTTTGGAAATCTGTTAGCTTTTGATCAAATTATTGTTGTGGTAACCACTTCTTTGGAAAAAGTTCCACAAATTCATTCCATGTCACCTTCAAGGGGCTTAATTCCAGTTCCATTTTCTTGTTCATCCATCAAGTGGATGCTTCTCCAGATAGCTGATATGCTCCCCACACTGCCTTCGTAATCTCAAAATAATTTCTAATTTCAAAGTATTTCTCCATTTCTGTTAGCCATGCTTCTGCTGCATCACTAGTTTTTGTTCCATCAAATTTGGGAGGGATAATCTTTTTCATATACTTTGATAGTTCCAGTGCAAGTTTGTCTTTTGTCTCCCTCTAAGTTTCACTATCATCTTGGTTTTCACTTGACGGGCCATGATCCCATTGTTTACTTTTACTTGCATTATTAGAATTCTCATTTTCACCCTCCATATTACTGGTTTCATTTACTTTCTTTTCCAATTTGCCCAACCTTTCTTTAGTTTCAGTAAGCATATTTAGAATTCTATCCAATTTATTAGTGGAGTTTTCTTGAGAGTCGTGACCATCCCGATCTTCTCTCTCATTAAACTCTGATTGATCCATGATTGTTTGTTTTCTCACCTGCTTAAGTAAGTACTAATCAATTCTATGATTTATCATTTTGTATAATATCAAAAACATAACAATTGCTCATAACCATAGTTATTCTCGAACCAAAATTTGTCTTTATTATACTTTGCAAAACTATATATACATTCTTTAAGGATAGACATATCTCATGTTTCACTCAGTATTTACAAGTGGGGTGTAACCTTTGGATTCATTTTCTGAGACATATTCATGAGGTGTATAATCCTCAGACTCTCTATCAGATGATAGTATAGTGATTTCAGCTCTAGGTGGTATACGAGGATCCCTAGTGATCATGGGTACACTAATAGGGCAACAATTGACCATAATTCGAGCTGCCATCCTAGCTGTCTCTAGGAGTTCTTTTTTTTTCATTTGAGTCATGACAGAGCATTGGCAAAAGTTTCCACATCATCTAGCCAAATGTCATTTTCATCATTCGTTTTCTCAATAGTCTTGATCATCGCAAGTCATTTATGCTTAGCTTGCAGATAACATTCCTTACTAGCGATGGACTTCCTTGCAGTTTTCTTGATACATACCATCCTGGCATAGTAAATCAAATCATTAGCTACCTACATAATGTTGATTCCTAATCAGGTTAGTGGACTCATCAGCCCTAGTGCTAAACCTGGTTAGCTCTGATACCATATGTAACACCCAGTATTGTTTTCACCCTAAAAACTAAGTTTTTAACCAAAGGTAATTTTTTTAAAAAAAAGTTAATAACAAAAAAGTAATTTGTTTCTAAATTAAAATCAGGTAGTTCATCCATTGACTATCAATATTCATGAAATTATAATTTATGCAAAAGATTATATCCATCTATAACAATAAACAATATGTTGTTAAAAGTTACTTAGAACAAATCCAAAAATAGAAACTCTTGATTGTCGACCATCCAAATTCAAGTCTCGACAATCTTCAAGAATAAAGAAGAGAAAGTATCTTCAAGGAGCTTAACCTCCAACCACAGACCATCGGTCTCCTACACTCCTTCCTATTTGGAAGTGGCCCTACCCTACTCAAGAGGATAGACTTAGGATAACCAATGGTGTTTGCCATCTGAGTACTGGTGTTGTGACCTACGTAACTTGTTATCATGCAATCCCCTAGATACCCTCTACTCAAGCATGACCATTCCACAAGCTACACCATACAGTCACAGTGAACTATCAATGCACTTGAGGCACATGCATTACCTTGGCCAAAGGATTTGTATATAATTAGTGTTGTATTAGTGCAAGTAATAAGTTCACCCACCCCAACTTGACTTGAATTAATCGCAATCCTACAGTTACCTATGCATAAATTCAATTTAACAACCTTGATAACCTCTAGATGTCCCAAACTCATCATGTGTAAGCGTATGGTAGTGAGGTTTGCTTCTCCATTCTTAGATCTGGAGACATTTCCACCCATACGTTAAAAGAATGGGTTCCTAGCTTATCGATAAATCAGATAATAATATAAGTTAGTTATTTAATCTCTAAGTTAGCCCAATGCTTAATTTATTCACTCAAGAGTGGACACTAAACTTAGCTATATTGTTTCGGAAGGGTTTCACAATAAACCAAATTATAGAATTCAAATACTCGAAGGCCCTGAGTTAAAGTTTAAAGATTCTTAAAGGTTTTCTATGAACTATCAAATCTTTGACACAGCTTAATCTTTTATCATACTAGGTATTTAGAAATCCTTTCATGTTGTTTCTATTTGCGAGGAAAATGCATGCAAGTTTTGGAACGGCTAAAAGCTAGTTCTTCGGCTAAACACAATCTACTAAAGTGCTCACCACATATTCATATTTTTCAGAAACTAACAATACAACAACATAGTTTTAACCAATCCATGAACAATGCTATCGCGGTACAAATGTGCTTTAGCTGTGAGTTTAATAACTGTGGTGAGATTCAAAAGCAAAAAGCATCATTACCGTTTAGAAAGAATTAACACCCTACAGGTTTTAAAGTTACTAACAAATCTATTCATTACATCATTGAGACAATACTGAATTCTTTCAAATAACAACTGGTGCCAATCCTAAATAATCATTCCTATTTTATCCAAGACAGTGTAGAGGAGAAATGAATTAGAACCTACAAGAAATCTCTAGTGATAGTTTCCAAGATGGTCCAAGAGCTCGTTCTTCTCTTACTCATTCCCACTTCTATTTTCGCTCAGCCACCTCCTGAAAACTGACTCCCAAACCAACAATTGACTCTCCTCCTCTCCAAAACATGCCCTATCAGCTGGGTAACCTCCCTGCATGGCGTAACCATCCCCTCTAATCCGTGGCCACTACTCACAAAAATGATTGATTTCCCACTAAATTCACAACTACTTAGAAAAGTGGAGTTCAATCACTTGCGAGGTGGCAATTTTTAGTTTAAATAAGATGTTTCACTACTCATAACTGATTATGAGTATAAAACAAATGCATAATTAAAAATGATGGATAAGCTGACAACCCATTCATAAGGGTTAAAGCTCAAAAGAAAATAGTTTGTTTTCGATATACAAGACATCATAAATAAAGACTTGAGTGAACTCCTTGAACTATTGCTCGATTACTAACATCGTAAAAGAATAAAGAAGTACCTCAAATGACTATTTAAATATAACTAATATAATTTAGCATATTCCTTTATAATACGACCAAAGGTATTACACATCATGGTCTCAAGATTTAAAACATTATTTAAACCCTTTAATATTCAATAATAGCCCAATAAAGAACAATTCAACATCCGTCAAATTTTGCAAGGAGACGTTTACATCATACACTCGTAGAGCTTTACGACGATAACGACAAATTGAGTGCAAACTCAAAACAAGGTTTGGGATCAACTTATGCACAACTTGTGATTTTCGCGCCGAACCATAACAAGACATGACTTACAACTCGACCATAAGTATATACATATATATACATATAAACAATATATCAGTCATTTATATTTGATGACACAATTCAGAGTATTACGACATTGATGTCGATTTCCCAGACTCAATATGATGACTTAAGAAAGGAGAAAGACCTATTCTTGCAAACCTCGACATCTCGACTAAAATTGACTTAGCCTGTAATCAAGGCTTAATTTAAGGCATCAAGATTTATCTACCTTGTTAGTGTAGGTTTTTTTTTCCTAGTTGGGTTATTTATTTTTCCCTATATTCCTAGTTTTTCCCTGCACTTTTATTAATCTCACTTAGGTTAATAAAGCATGTCTTATTAGGTGAGTGGTTGTGAGGTGTCACCTTCCTACATATGAGAAGCCATTAACTATCTTGGAAAGATACTTTGCTATCTTTAGTCTGATAGATGGTTGCTCCTCATTGGTTGGTGTTGCCACATCCTCCCTCTTCCTAGTCTGTATAAACATGCTACCTAGCTTGTATTTTGTATCTCTTGCTTTTGCATCCTCTTAATGCTATTTTGCTTCTAGCATTTGCATTACTCTCTTGGAGACTAACTCTATGTTGCTATTTTGATTTCGTATCATTTGCATTCATAATTTAGATATCTATTCTTTGCACTAGTTTTCTGGGTTAATAATCTTTTCAGATTCTAACATGGTATCAGAACAATTCTATGTGCAAGAGTAGATTTTAGTTTCCATATTTGAAAGATTCAGGGGGGCTAATTAAGCTTATTGTAGTTTTTCAAAAAACCCAGTATGCTCTTCTCTTGCATCTTCGAATGATCTTGAGAATCAGAAAAGTTTGACGGAAACTTTTTTAATCTTTGGGGTTACATATGTGTTTTATGAAATCTGGGTGATTGCAGCATTTCTAGCTGTTCCAATGCATCCAGGAGGCTTGAGAAAGTCAGATTTGGCTTTCATTTCACCAAAATTGGAGATCGTCATACACAGTTGCGGAACCGGGGTTTCAAGCTCAAATCTGACAACCAACTTGCATATTTGGTGTTTTCAATCAATATTGCAGGTTCCCGCATGCCTTTGCTTGTCTTAGGTAATTGATTCATCCTTTCCATGTCAATTTTTTGTTGCTGGGGTCTTTTTTGTTGCTAAAGGTGTTCTATTTACATTAGAACTACATCTTTTGTACATCTGCAAGAAAAATGCCTTCTGGGTTTTGTTTGTAGCACAAAAAAACCATCTGGGTATCTTTTAGTTTTTGCATGTAGTCTATATATTTGGAAGAAATGCACTTAGAAAGATACAGTAGGACCCCTCTCCATTGGCAGTTGCAATTTTGAAGGCAGTTTTCAAATGCTCCGTTCTTGCTCATACAAACTCCTTTTCCCACAAATTTTTTATTTTATTTTGGCTATTGTTTCGTGCTCTATGCACTAGTGCAGATGTTTTTTGATTTTGATGTCGAGATTTTTCAAAAATTGCAGATTCTTAGTCGTGACATTGTACAGTTCTCATTTTGGGAACTTCGAAGGATCATAACTTTCACATACGACCTCGTATCGAGGTGATTCTTTTTTTGAAAGTGCATGATTTTTTGAGTAGATCGCAGTGGTGCTATTTATTTCCTTGGGCATTGTGCTGAAGTTAAATTTTTAGCATATGCTCTTCGTGAGGGTTTTGTAATGCATTGAAATCAAGACCACTTAGTATTTCTTGCTAGTGGCAGTTGTAAACGCACTAATATAAAGTGCCAAATCATATTTTCTTGGGGGGGTCTTTGATTGAGTGAAAAGGGGGTGTTGTCTTGGTTGGGTTCTCTTCTTTTCAACACTTCTTCTTTGCATTTCTTCATCATGGATCAAACAAATCTGCCCATTCTAACTCCATGCAATTACTTTGAGTGGAAATCACATATGACAATTCACTTAAGGAAAGCTGCACTAAATAGGATAACTATGGGACTTAAAACTGAACCTACTAAAGATGAAGATAAGCCTAAGTGGTTTAACAAATGTGATGAGGCATATGGAACATTGTGTTTGTCTGTTTCTCTTGATTTGCTCTTTCACATTGAGTCTTTGAATACACCAAATGAAATTTGGACGAAGCTAGAAAAACTATTTGGCACACAAGATTCAATGAGGGGTCATATGTTGGAAAATAAACTAATTAGTTTAAGTCCAGGCAATTTCAACACAATCCAAGATTTCCTCACTAAATTGAAATCACTAAGGCTTCAGTTAAAACAATGTGGAATTGAAAAGAAAGATGAACAACTGATTCTTAGTATTCTCTCTAAGCTAAGTTTAGAATATTCTATGTTTGTTTCTACTTTCTATGCTACTAAGGGTGCACTTGGTACTCAATTCACCATGCCATCTTTAGATGATTTTGCTGTCAGTCTCACTCGGGAATATGACAAGCTAATCCAGATGGGCACTCTTAAGTCCTCTAAGTCACATGCCTTGGCTGCCAACCAAGGTACAAAAGAATAGAAAGGAAAAAGTAGTAGCGACAATAGTAAGGATAAGAAATAGAAGAATAGCAAGGAGAAGAAGGATCAGATACCAGTTGCTTCAAAAGCAACTAATGAGACCCAATCTTCCAAGGGCAACAAGCCTAAGAAAGAGAGGGTCCAATGTGCCTATTGTAAAAGACCCAGTCATGATGAACATAAATGTCTGAAGAAACAAATTGATCACTTGACACACATTCTCGAGAAGAATAATATCAATGTTCCTGAGTCTATCAAATAGAGTTCTAATGAGGGGTCTAACAAGGTAAAAGAAAATAGCAAGGGGAAAGGAAAGGGCAAGGTCCTTGTTGCAGTTGCTTCTTCACCATCCACTTGGGTTCTTGATTCGGTTGCTTCGCACCACATGGCTTCATCTAAGGAAGAACTTGCATCTTTGGAGCCGTGTACTATGCCTTCTATTTTGATGGGTTATGACACTCCTGTTGAGGTGTGGGAGAGGGTCTATTGATGTGGGGGATGACACATTCCATGATGTTCTTTATGTGCCCTCATTATCAACTAATCTTCTATCAGTATACTAGATCACTCACACAGGTTCAGGCAAGCAGGTTAAGTTTACTCTTGATTCAATGGAGATTCGTGAGTTGTACAGTGGTTCTATAGTTGCAGTTGGGAGAGCAGATCATTAGTCACGGCTCTATCTGCTTTCTCACTTTGTTCCTGATCCTCCTTTGACTATTTTGCTCACTCATTCAAATGATGTGAGTAGATTATGGGATGAGCAGTTTGGCCATCTTAAACTTCCGCTACTTGCAACAGCTCAATCAGTAGAGCATGGTCATAGGGTTGCCTTAAGTTTAGTTTTCAGGTGGTGTTTGCCAAGGTTGCATTCTTGGTAAGCATCCTAAGGAAAATTTTGACAAATATAAGGCATGGAGAGTTTCACAGATACTGGAGTTAGTTCACAGTGATTTGGCTGGTCCATTTTAGCATCCTTCTTTCAGCAGGTCCCGATATGTCCTCACATTCATTGATGACTTTTCTTGATATACTTGGGTGTACTTTCTCAAACAGAAGTCAAAGGTGATTGATCATTTTCAAGACTTCAAGACTTTTGTAGAGAAGCAATCTAGGAAAGCCATCAAAGTTTTGTGCACTGACAATGGTGGTGAGTATGTCAACCATCAGTTTGAGAGGTTTTGTACTTCAGAGGGGATTGATTTACAGCATTCAGTTCCATACAATCCTCAACAGAATGGTGTTGCAGAATGAAAGAATAGGTCCTTGAAGGAAATGGAGAATTGCATTATTCAATCCAGATCTCTTGCACCATAGTATTGGGCAGAGGCCATTAACTATGCTTGTTATATCCAGAACCGTGTTCCTCACCGAGCCTTGAAGGGAGTCACTCCTTTTGAAACTTGGAGTGGTCAGAAACCATCAGTTAAGCACTTTCAATTTTTTGTTCTCCTGCATGGGCCCACATTCCTATAGAGAAATGCAAGGCCTTAGATCTGCAGAGCAAACCTTGCATATTTGTAGGTTATCCTGATGGTGTGAAGGGTTATCAGTTGCTCCACCCTACTACACATGAGTTGTTCATTGAGAGGAGTGTTTAGTTTGAGGAGGGCTCTTCGAGCTCACTTTCTATCACTTCTCCAACTCCTACTTTGACATTGGAGTCACTTGGGATACATGACAGATCTTCTAATGAGTTAGATTCACCTGAGCAGTCTTCTACCTCCACTTCTGATGCAGAGAGTGATTTAGAGGACTCACCTCCTTCCTCTCCTAGTCATCATTTAGAGGTTGATGATTCTCCTCCAGATTCTCCATCTTCTGGTCCACTTTGGGCTAGAAAGACCTTGCAGTCTGTAGGTTATTGGGTTGGGGATCCATCAGACACCAGGTGGACTCATTCACAGTTCCAGGATGCTCCACATGTCTTCATTGCTACTGCCTCAGATCCACAATCTTTTCATGAGGCTTCTGGTATTCCTAAGTGGGATACAGCTATGTAGGAGGAGTATAGTTCCTTGATGAGGAACCACACTTGGGATCTTGTCCCTCTTCCTAAGGGAAGAAAACTTGTTCGATGTAAGTGGATCTATCAGACAAAATTTGCAGTAGATGGGTCAGTTGACAAGCATAAGGCTTGCTTGGTCGCCAAAGGATTCTCCCAGGTTCCTGAGATTGACTATTCTGAGACTTTTCTGCCAGTTTATTGAATGAATTCCATCCGACTTGTTCTTGCCATTGTTGCAGCTAATCGTTGGGAAGTACACCAGATGGATGTGAAGAGTGCTTTTCTTCATGGTGACCTTTAGGAGGAGATCTACATGGAGTAGCCACAAGGGTTCCTTTAGGATTCTTCACTTGTGTGCCATCTTCAGAAGTCTCTCTATGGACTCAAACAGGCTCCTCAGGCCTGGTATGCCAAGATGGACTCTTTCCTTCTATCAATTGGGTTCACTCGGTGCCATTGTGATCCCAATGTCTACATTTTGTAGCAAGATGATTCACTCCTATTTCTAGTTCTGTATGTTGATGACTTGCTGATCACAAGGAGTTCTTCATCCACCATTGGGACTGTCAAAACTGCGCTTCATGACAGCTTTTTGATGACTGACTTCGGCTTGTTGCATTACTTTCTTGGGATTGAGATCTTTCAGTCTTCTTTTGGGATCACCATCACATAGTCCAAGTATGCTCTAGATTTGCTCTCGAGGTTTCATATGGCTGACTGTAACTCTGCTCCAACTCCCTTTCTTTCTGGAGTCAAACTTGAGGCTCAGTGTTCTTCTCCACTTGTTGATGCCACTTTGTACCAACAACTTGTTGGGAGTCTCATTTATCTGAGTCATACGAGGCCTGACATTTCATATGCTATAGGCATGGTCTCTCGATTCATGCGGGAGCCTCATGAGCTGCACTGGAAAGCAGCCAAGCAGATCATTCACTACATTCAAGGTACTCATAGTTTTGCGATTCATTATGTAGCAGGCATTGAGCTTGACTTGGTGGGCTACATGGATTCAGATTGGGTGGGCAATTCTCAGGATCACAAATCTACTTTAGGTTACAACTTCTCACTTCATTCAGGTCCTGTTTGTTGGTTGAGCAAGAAGCAGTCTACTATTGCTCTATCTTCTACTGAGGCTAAGTATCGGGGGGCTGTGAATGCTACCACTGAGGCCATTTGGCTTTAGAATCTTCTCACTGAGTTTGGTATCTAGATTAGATGGCCATCAGTCATATTTTGTGACAACTAGAGTGCCATTCAGATCTCATGGAATCTGGTCCATCATTAGCAGACCAAACACATAGAGGTCCACATGCACTACATCTGGGAGCTCATCCATGGCCACGTCATTGACCTTCGCTACTGTCTGACTTTCGAGCAGGGTGCTAAATTCTTCACCAAACGCTTCACTGAGATCAAGTTCCTTCATTTGTGAGCTTTGCTGGGGGTGCAGGATGCTTCATCTTCTGGGGGGTTCTTCCTCTCACTCAGAGTCCTAACTCTCTCTACTTTGGGGGGGTCTCTTCTCTCTCTTTGGGGGGGAATTTTATGTACATGGGTACCTCATCAGGCTTGATTTGTCCCGACCCATTTCTACATCCACCTAAGCTTTACTTATGGGGAGGTGTTAGTGTGGGTTTTTATTTCCTAGTTGGGTTATTTATTTTTTCCTATATTCCTAGTTTTTTCCTACTTTTATTAATCTCGCTTAGGTTAAAAAAGCATGTCTTATTAGGTGAGTAGTTGTGAGGTGTCACCTTCCTACATGTGAGTAGCCATTAGCTATCTTGGGAAGATACTTTGCTATCTTTAGTTCCATAGATGGTTGCTCCTCATTGGTCGGTGTTGCCACCTCGTCTCTCTTCCTAGTCTATATAAGCATGCTACCTAGCTTGTATTTTGTATCTCTTGCTTTTGCATCCTCTTAATGTTATTTTGCTTCTAGAATTTGCATTACTCTCTTGGAGACTAACTCTGTGTTGCTATTTTGATTTCGTATCATTTGCATTCGTAGTTTAGATATCTATTCTTTGCACTAGTTTTCTGGGTTAATAATCTTTTCAGATTCTAACATACCTGATATTCATTTTTAGTGGTAAGCTCCCATGGGTTACTCCAGAGTCTATTCTCTCTTTCTTGAAAATACTTTCTCTTCTTCTTTCTTCTTGGTGAACATGTTCCATCTATTCCTGTCATTGACAATCTCACATACAATTTTGTGGTCAAAGCACCAATATTCTAATCAAAACACATTTATATCAAATCATTTCATTTTCATATCGAAAGACATTTTAATTCATAGCATCAAATTGATCATAATCAAGTAGATTCCATAATTTCATAAAATTAATCTTTTCCATTCATATCATCAGTTTCCTATGATGTTAAAACATATCCACATAACTGTACTATTTAAGAAAAAGTAAATAGAAATATTGAATCCAAAAAGGGGATGTAACACATATAGGAAGATGCCATTCAATTTGTCCAATGTAGGGGCAACCTTTTAACGGGTAATTGACATGGCCGTCCATGGCCTTATGAACAAAATAGTGCTGGTGTATTTAGATGACATAACTATTTTTTCCAAAGATGCTAATGATCATTTTAACCACTTAAAGCAGATTTTTTAGAGGTGCAGGGAGCTTGGGGTTTCATTGAACCCCCAAAAGTGCATACTTTCAGTTCATGAAGGTAGACTTCTCGGCCATATTGTTTCAAAATAAGGTATTTCTATTGACCCTGAGAGAGTTTCAGCCATTCTAGATGTATGGCTACCTGTACATAAGAAAGGCTTGCAAATCTTTCTTGGCAGAATTAATTTTGTGAGAAGATTCATTCCAAACATTGCAACTTTGTTACAACCCCTTACGGTCAGGTTGAAGAAGAATGTGCCATTTAGCTAGACTAAGGAGGGAAAAGGAAGCTTCGAGCAGATCAAAGAAGCCATTGCTGCTGCCCCTACCTTCATTAATCCTAATTATGAGAGGGATTTTATTTTCTATGCTTTTGGAGGAGCTGACACCATCTCTACAATGTTATGTCAGCAAAATGATGAAGGATTAGAGCAGCCAATAGCATTTTTCACCTAGGTACTGCATGACTATGAGGTAAAGTACTCTTTTGTGGAAAAACATATTTTTGCTATTGTTAGGAGCCTCAAGAAATTTAGACACATGTTATCTAATAACAGAATTCACTTAATGGTTAGTCATCCTATTATCAAGAGTTTTTTTATTAAAAAGAGATATAAATGACAAGAAAGCTGGTTGGATAACCAAAGTTATGGAATTTGATGTTTATATCAAAGTGACCAAGTTGATTAGAAACAAGGGATTATGTAAGAAGCTTGCTGAAAGTGAAGAAAATAGTTAAGAACATGTAGAGGACACAAAAAGAGTACTGAATAACAATGTACCAGCCACTATACCAGCTCCTACAATCAGTTGGGTGCAATAGGTGATGCATTATTTACAGTTTAGTCAATGCCCCAGAGGTTTAGATAGGGTAGGAAGAAGGTATTTCAGGCTACAAGCTACTCCTTATGCTATCATTGATGGTATTTTATATAGGAGAGATTTTAATGGTGTATTTTTAAGATGTATTAGACCCGATCAAGTTGACAAGATGTTAGAAGAATTTCACAATGGGCCTTCAGGATGTCACTTTGCAGCTAGAACAACTACTTTGAAGATTATGTAGGCTAGTTATTATTGTCCTGACTTGTTTAAGGATTCTTTTGCTTGGGTGAGAAGATGTGAGAAGTGTTCATTGTTTGTCAGTAAACAAAGGCTTGCTGCCTTACCTCTGCATCCTATTAAAGTTGAACAACCATTTGCAAAATGGGGTCTAGATTTTATAGGACCATTAAACCCACCTTCAAGTGTAGGCCACAAGTGGATCTTGACTACCACAGACTATTTCACCAAGTGGACCAAGGTTGTTGCTTTAAAGGAAGCAAATGAATCTACTGTTCTAATTTTCTATCAAGACCTAGTATCAAGATTCAGTACACCATATTCAATCATCTAAGATAATGGTTTAGCTTTCATTGGATTGAGAATTTTAGATTGGTCTATCAAAAATAATATCTTTTTGAATACTTCTTCTAACTATTACCCACAGGATAATGGGCAGGCTGAATCTACCAACAAAAATATGATAAGGATCATCAAGAAGACTGTTGAAGACAACCAGAGAACATGGCATGAGAAGTTGAAGTTGGCTCTTTGGGCTGATAGGATTACACCCAAGAGAGCTACTGGTTGTTCTCCATATATACTTACTTATGGTAAGGAGGCTAGATTGCCTATTTCAGTTGAATTACCAACTTTGACTTTCATCAAAGAGCTTGAGCTGCTAGAGGAACAACCTTTAGTAGTCAGGTTAGCTTAGCTTATGGAGTTAGAAGAAATTAGGAAAGAGTCCATGAAGAAGCTTGATATACATCAAACTCAAATGAAGAATGCTTTTGATAAGAGGGCAAGACTAAGGAGCTTTATTGTTGGTGATTTGGTGTTCAAATGGAATGAACTGAGAAGCAGACCTGGATAACATTCCAAGTTGGATGCAATTTGGGATGGGCCTTATGTAATCACAGAGTGCAAAGAAAACAATGCATTTCAGCTGTCCAAGTTAAGTGGAGAGGTGCTGTCTATCCCAGTTAATGGTATCCAACTCAAACATTGCCTCTAAGGATAAGTACTACCTTTCTATATAGTAGAGTAGAGTTGTAGTTAATAAGTGCTCATGCACATTTGCCTTAAGTATTTTTGTTTCCCTAAGTGTTGATGTATAGGTTTTCTGGCCGTCAGGGCCTATTAGTTTGATTCAGTTTAGTTTGTTTTCAGTCTTCTATTGTTGTTTGAACTGGTTAGAGAGCTAAATTTTAGTGTTTCTGAGTTTGAGAAGATTAGAATATAACTCAATGCCCAATGGATACTCAAGGAAACTAATCCGATACTTAGTAGGCAAGCATATAGCAAAAGTCGCTAGAAATGTTACCATTTTTTACTTACAGCCCAAAATTGGCAGAGTTGATGCAACAAATTTATTTTTAGAGTGAAGGTTAACATTCTTCTATTATAAGTTATTTGCATAGTTATTGTGTTTTAGTGATAATTGTAGAGAAGTTCATAGCCATCGTTGCCTTGAAGGTCTTCAATCTTCGAAGTTGTCTTCTGTTTCTGCTCCCGATCTCGACATGAACCTGCAAAAATGTGGGAAAGTCCTATTATAGCTCTGGTTATGAGATCTCTATATCCTATTAGAAGAGGAATAATAGTTTGTTTATAATGCATTAAGCAACAAACATCATCAACATGCAAGAAGAGCCGATAAAGAAACAATCATGGAATTTCAATGTTTTATTCTAATCTGTTTGATTCATGTGCATGTATAGGATAAGTTATGTTGCTTTCTAATGGCATATCATAGCATGTGAAGTAAGATGAGCTCCCATAAGGGTTGAGATCAATATGCTAGCCCCAAGTCTTAAGAGGATTGTGGAAAGAGTCTGAAATAGTAGCAGTGTCACATAAAGACCCTGTAAAATTAAAACAACTATCAACATGTTTTGATCATATCTCAAAGTATATGATCTGGGTTTTTGTGTTTTTTGGAAATAAATGAGAAGATTATGAGGTAAAAAAAACCTTTAAACTTATCACCTACCCAGTTTGTAATTTTTAAGTAATCTTCACAATAGTGGGCCCTCTTTCTTTTTGCAAATTTGAAGCTGCAAAAAATTATTGTAAAATGATATTTAAAGCAATATCTTATAAATTACTTATAAATATTCATTATTTATGTAGTTAAAACAAAGTAAAGAAAACAATATTTTTCTTTTTTAGTTTGCTTTCTTTTGGGAAGATATGAACAAAAATAAGCCTTGTATTATTGTTTTGTAAAAGAAAATAAAAAAAGGTAAGATTAGGCAAACCAGAAGGAAAACCTGTAGGACCTATTGTAAGACAAATATTAAAGCAATGTTATTTATAAATTGCTTTTAATATTTTGTCATTTTATGTAGTTAAAACTATTAAAGCAAATCAAATTTTTTTTGGATTTGCTTTATTTTGAGGCAGATGAGGACAATAAAAAAAACTGAGCTTTTATTGAGCAAATAAAGCTTGTTTTAAAATAGATTTTGGTGAGGTCTACCTTGAGGAAGATTTTTCCAGCTTTCATATTCATATTGGAGGTGATTTGAAAGCTTTATTTTTGACTTTTTAGTGGAGCTTGAAAATGGATCAAATTTACTATTCTAGAAAGATTTCTTATCTTTTTCCTTGGGAGATTTTTGGAGTTATAAATAGGGGAGAAAGACTTAGTTTTTCTCAGTTAGCATCAATTTCTTCTCTCTTGTTCATAGGAAGAGTTGTATACAAATAGTTGGCTCACACATTTTATTTCCATGCATTGTACTCCTTCTAGTTCTAATAGTAAATCATCATGTTTCACATATTTTGCAGTCTTGATCTAATGTTATATTGTGACTTTTTCTGTCCTTTATTATGTCTCAATACTGTTAAAAACTTAGTTCTTCCTAGTTGCAGTTGTGTTTGATCCAAACCTTGTTGCAAATTACTTAAGGAATAAGCTATTAGTGAAATTGTGAGGATTTATGTTAGAGGATCTATTTGTGAGTGATAGAATTTCATCCAGTTTAGATTCTAGAGTTAGTTTGCATTTTAATTACATCCTTTATCCCTTTTCCCCTCAAGTCAATAGTTTAGAAATCATAAGAGAACTAGCTCACTCTAGAGATTCATTCTCATGAAAGGAGACCCACATCCAAGAATGATTCCATGTTTCAACAAGTAGTTAGATTTTTGCAAAACTTAACAAGGGTGCATACTTGAATTGACAACAAGAAGAAAAACCAAAATTGTAGGGCAAGATGCCCCTACATCAAACTCCCCAGGCAAAAATAATTCATGAGCTCTTGCTCATGAGGTCTACCACTGAATGAACCTGCTTAATGATCTCATCCTCTGTAAGTTAGGAAGCATGTTCAACTGGGTGATTGCTCCATTTGATGAGATATTTTGTAGTACTCATGCTTATAGGTCTTCTTTAACAAGTGTTTATCTAGAACACGTTCAATCTATGGTGGAGCAGCTACTATTCCAGATTGCTCTTCATGAGATGAGTCAGCTGCTTCAACTTCTTCTACCTCTTTATCCCCCTTGTATTGATATAAATCTACCACGTTAAAGATGGGAGATATATTCAAATCTGCATGCAATGATATCTCATATACATTGGCAAAAAATTTCCTAAGGATTTAGCATGGACCAATCTGCTTCATCTAAAGTTTATTGTATGTTCCTACAGTAAATTTCTCCTTTCGAAGATGTGCCAATACAAGGTCTCTAACCTGAAACTGCAACTCTCTTTTCTTTTGATCATCATTCTTTTTGTACTACATATTATTGTCCTCAATATTATGCTTCACCTTCTCTTGAATGTAATGAATGACTTCAGTAAATTCTTCTCCATCTACACTCCTCTTCTCCATTCCAACAGGATCATAAAGTTCATATACACCTCTTGGATGCATACCATATACCACATAGAAAGGACTGAAACCTGTGCTTTTATTTGGGGAATCATTATATGCAAATTTAGCTTGTGCTAACATGAGATCCCGACTTCTAGGTGAACTACCAATAAGACATCTTAACAAATTGCCAAGACTTCTATTGACAACCTTGGTCTAGCCATCAATTTGTGGATGATAAGCAGAACTAAAATTTAGATTTGTGCCCAATTTCCTCCATAGAGTCCTCCAAAAATAACCCACAAACTTAGTATCCCTGTCTGAAATTATACTTCTTGGAATACCATGTAGCCTTATAACTTATTTAAAGAACAAATTAGCAATGTTAGTAGCATCACTAGTCTTCTTACATGGTATAAAATGCACCAATTTTGAAAATTGATCTACCACAACAAGGATTGAATCATTACCCCTTTTTGTACGAGGCAAACCCAAAACAAAATCTATACTCATTGAATCCCAAGGCCTTATTGGAACTGGTAATGGCTAATAGAGCCCCGCATTTTGACTTCTTCCTTTAGCATGTTGATAAATTTTGCACTTTTCCACATTTCTTTTCACATCTTCCTTCATCTTTGGCCAATAATAATGAGTGCTCAGCTATAGAAAATTATTATCCTATCCAAAGTGACCAGTAAGACCACCACCATGTTTTTCCTTAATCAATTTATCTCTCATGGAGCCTCTAGGGATAAACAACTTGTTTTCCTTAAACAACAAACATTCTTGAATCATGTAATCCATCCATGGCTCTCTATTCTGGCAAATAGGATCAATGCAAATTGTAAATACTTCTCCAAAATCTACATCCTTTGCATACAACTATTTCAAGCTTTCAAACCCCACACTATTAGCTTGGATTTCACACAACAATAAACTCTTCCTACTTAAGGCATTAGCAACTCTATTCATTTGACCACTCTTATGCTTCAAAACAAAGTTAAAACTCTAAATATACTCAACCCATTTAGCATACCTTTGATTCAATTTGTGTTGGCTATTAATAAACTGCAAAGCATGGTTATCCATATACAAAATGAACTCCTTAGGCCATATATAATATCTCCATTTCTTGAGGGACTGAACCAAAGCATAAAATCCCAAATCATAAGAAGAATACTTTATTTTTACCCCATTTAACTTCTCACTAAAATATGCAACTGGTTTTCCTTCTTGACTTAAGACTACCTCAATAGCCAAACCACTAGCATCACACTCTACTTGAAACACTTTATCAAAATCAGGAAAAACAATTATGGGATATTCACTCACCTTCTTCTTGAGAAATCTAAAATTTTCTTTAGCCTCTTTAGTCCAAACAAATGGTCTTTTATTCCCCTTAATAGTCTGTTAGCACAGTAAAATTTTGAAAATTTTACTATTTCCTTACTCCATCATATTTGAATAAACTCTGAGGAATATCCCAAAAGGACCATGATATAAAATTTTTGTCTAGGGATGAGCAGTGTCAAATTTCATCAAAATCAATCCATCGGCAAGAGGTTGTGTGGCTTACACCGATACACAAGGAATTGTTTGAAAACAACCATCGGCGTGAAAATAGAGATCGGAAGAATAATTATGGAGCTCACCGATGGAGTAAGCAACACCGATGACTTTACATCGGCAAGAAAGACAAGTAGTCATGCCGATCGGTATGACAAATATCTATCGGATGATCTTTTAGAAGCTGCCCCGACGGTATGTATCATACCGATGAAGCACTTTCAGCAAAAGTTTCACCGAACAGCATGCGAGGGTAACAAAGCAATAGTCATCGGTGAGAAATGAACCATCGGAATAGAAAACAAGTAAGCCTCCGATGATCAAGAGTCTTGGCGATAAGAAAGTTATCGGCAAGACTCACAGCGATGCATCTTCATCGGGATAGCTTGACATATCGGAACAAAAGAAACAAGTCTTGCCGATTCATAAGTCACGGCGATCAAAAGATATCGGTGACACTTTACTAAACTTTGCCCGATGAAGGATGTGATAAAGGGCATCGGGGAGATGATTTGGATCGGGATATCTTGAGAAAGCTATCCCGATAGAGAATGTCATTCCGATAAAGATAAAAGTTCATACATGAAGAGACTATCGGTAAGACAATAAAGATCGGGGAAACATAATTTTAGTATCCCGATGGTCTCAATCTTCCCGATAAGCAAAGCATATCGGTGGGACTTGCCATATCGCAGAGAGATCTAAAACCCTTGGCGATGAAGGAAATCATGCCGATGGTCGCACCCACTTGAAATATGATACTACATGGCGTCGGGGATACAATTGAGGGGTCACGCCGATTGACTGTCCGCGCCATAAAAAAACGTTGAGGTCACCCAGACATTTCAAAATCACGCCGATAAGAAGAGTTATGGCGATGTGACACTTCACAGCGATGAACATTGAATTGATCAGATAATTAATACAAAACAGCTATGAAGTTCATATGATCGTTACAAGTGCAAAAAACCGTCCGAGAGCAGAATACAGAAGAATTCTCAGGGCAAAAGCAAAGGCTTCCAATTCCAGCCATCAAACGACAGGTACACATACGCAAACCACTATATTGCCTGTATTTGAATTTCCTGCCAAATTTTTCAAAAATGGAAACTCCGGGGAAAGGGAAAGGAAGAAAATCACAAGGGGAAACCAGTAAACCAAAGAAGCAAAAAACTGATCAAACCCCTGAAGAAAAAGTCAAAGACAGAAAACTAAATCAGGACTTGATTGATCAGTTGCCTGGGTCAACTCCCAAGGCCAGGAGGTCTGCCCAACTCAGGGCAGAAGTAGAGAAATTGGAAGACAAACATAAGCGCCTGGGAGATATTTGGACCCCAATTAGGGGATATGAACTCTTCAGATTCCACTACAACAGAAGATTTAGAAATGCTCCTGTGTCAAACCCATGGCACATGAATTTAGGCAAACTGGTTGTACCTAATGTATTCTTGAATGTAGAACTCCTGCAACTGTTAGCCAGGCATTACAATTCAGGCCTGAAAGCTATCTGCAACCCTCAAGGAGAACCAATTGTACACCTATCAAAAAATTCTATTTGTGAGGTGTATGATTTGGATGATTTGTGCACTGTCCCTATTGTTTATGAAGATTTGGATAAAGAATACTGGAGAATGGATACAACCTACAATGGATGGAGGTTACCCATTCATAGACCCAGGATTGAAGGAGAAGTGATACCCTTGACTGAGAATGATGGCCCTCCCTTTCATGTGTCCATTTTTGAACCATACATTCAATATACTTACTATTCTGTAGGCCAAGTCCTTGGCTCAGAGGTCCCTGAGTTTATGACTATTCCTCTAATGGTCATAACCTCTGATATTCAATGTCACAATGCCAGACAATTTGATTATGCCTCTTATGTTGCTACTAGAATAGACTCTGGTCTATCTGCAATAAGAAACAATGCTCCAGCATGCTCTTTTGAGCATTACTCGATGCTCATGCATATGGTCTTATACTATGGCCAGGAAGTAGGATTGTGGCCAAATGAGTTTCAAGTTGTTGCTGCGGATAAGAAAGGGGAGAAGATACCTGTACAAATGTGGACCAGAATCTGGGATAGCAGGTATGCTAACTCCAGCTATGCTCAATTTAAAGAGCATTGTGTTAAAGTGCTATATAGGTATTTCAACCACCCCTGTGAATATTCAATTTCAAATGAAATAAAAAGATTCCTCAGACCAAAAGATTTTGGTGGCCCCCCTACTGTCACTCATAATTGGGGAGATTGGTATTGTTTTGAGGATGCTACTATGATCAGAGTGTATGGTTTTGAGGATGCTCCATTTATATTGCCTAAAACTGTCCCTGACAGAATTGCATATTTGGAAATAATTAGGCAAATGCATTGTTCAAATGTCATGCATCTAAGTTCGCATGATAATCAATCATTCATGCCCAGTACTTTGTGTTTTGGAGATTTTACTGTGGTTTCAAAAGAAGGATACAATCTCATTTTGGATAAACTAATGCATTATAACATGGTGACCGCTGAGGTGAGGAAAGGGTTTGATCCTGAGGGTTTCATTGACTATGCAAGAAGAAAACAAAATCTCAGTGGATACATGCACATACATTATCCACATGATGATGTCATTAGAAATTTGGAAGAGGCTGAAGTCGACTTGGTGGTGGAGAAATATAACAGAGATTTGAATGAAAAGAAAAAGCAGTTGGCAGAAGTTGAAGTGGTATCCTCTGAAGAGGAAGAATTGACTGAACAGCCACAAGATAAGACAATAGAAATGTCTAAAAGAAAAATGCAACAATATCAGCCTCCAGTTGTGATACATGATGAGGAGGGGTCTGCTGATGAAGATCCACGCCAAAAGGCTTATGATTCTTTTGTGTCAGATGATACATTCATTCATTCGAAGGAATTTAAATCATTCCTGTATAAATACAAGGGAAAAGAAATTAGAGAGTCAGTAGATAATGTTTCTGCTGACAATGAAAAATAGTTATTAGAGATGTTAAAGGAGACAGTGGACAAGGAAATGCAGGACATGACACCAAGCAGAGGCAGACAGCTGCTTAAAGATGCAGGGGTTATGATTTTTCCCGGTTTGGATTTAAATTCTGCTCTGGTTTTTGATAGTTTTTTGAATAATGCTGATGATAAGTATAAGCTTACTCCAGAAGGAGTTAATGAAGTCTATATGGGAACGAGATACAATAATGATGAAAATTCTTTGATGATATGGGCATTGTATCCTCCCCATAAGAAGACGGCCATCATAGACACTGAAAAAACTTTTGGCCATGTTATGACTTTCAGAGCAGGTGAAACTGACCCCATAATTACTGCAGACATTGGTATCAATGTTGCAAAGTTGAATAAAGCACAAGCTCAGATGTTAATCAAGGAAAGAGATGCTTATAAGCTGAATTGTGAAAGATTAACAAAAGAGAATGACTACTTGAAGGACGCTGTTAAGAGCACCTTTTGCCAATCTACGAAGAGAATAACTCAAGGTGAGAGCTCACAAAGTAGTCAAGAGATATCCCATGATCAAGCCAAACAAATTCAAATAGATGCATTTGTTACAATACTGCAGAGCAGGTATGCAAACATGGTACGGTGGTTAAACCAGTTTTGGGATAACTACTCGGAAAATCATAAAGCAGTCAAAGAACATGAAAGGCTTGATCAGAAGATACAAGAAAAGATGATCGAGTTGCAAAACAGAGGTGCCACTGATAGCACAGATATCTCTGATGCAAGAGCATTATTCAAACGGCACCAAAATTATTATGATAAACTCAAAGCTGATGCTAAGGAAGGGACTGATGCATCAGACGCAGGGGTGCCCAGGATATTCAAAGATAATGGAGAGGTAAAGAGCAAAGAAGAGTGGACTGTTGATTGTCAAGTTATATTGCACAAAGCCACAGGAGCTCTAAAAGATAAAGCCTCTGTATCTACAGAAGTTTGCAAACAACTGGAGGAAATGGTCACCCTTGATATAATCACCAGGAGTGCAGTCGAGCTTACTGATTCTCACCGTGCGCAGGAGTACTTAGATCATCTGACAAAAGTCTATTTATGGCTAAACAGAGCCTAATTAAGCTTATGTAATTATTGTTTGTATTGGTTAAAATCCCAAGAGACTTATTGAAGAGTTGTATCTCTTCATGAAAATATCTATATAAGTTCAAACAATCTATGCTGAAAAATCATCAGCAGTAGAAGATATTCATATATACATATACATAATATTCCAGAATGACCATGTTGCATATTTTATTTTGAAGAAGAAATTTGAAATTCTCTGATTCAGTATTTCTATTTTGGTATCAGTTATTTGTTGAAATTATTCAATTGTGTGGCTGTCTCCATTTCTGCATTTCCCTGTTATTCAGATTAAACTATCAAGTATATATTTAATCTGTCAATACACATTCGCTGTATCTGTGTGATTGATTCGGTTGGTGTCCATCCTAAGGAATTAAACCCTTCTGATTTATTCACAGTAACCTGGAAGTAGTAAGTTGGGATCACTAAGTAGAGCCATATAGTTAGGATTGATACACTGTCTCCAGTAAAATATTATCTGTTAATCTTGTCTATTCATTTCATTTGGTTCCTTCAAGTAAGGATTAAAATACCTTCTGGTGAATTATAGGATATCTGATTTTATTTGGTTGGATTATCAAGAAGAGTCTGTCAGTCACTTACTTGCACGTTTATACAAGCTATAAACCAGAACTGTGCCAAATATCTAGAATTATTACCATTTAGAAATTATTGTTTTTAGTCCTTCAAATTGACTCTGTTACCCAACAAGGCACTAGTCTCATTCAACTCATTAATTAAAACCATTTTGATATTGCTTATACAATTTCTGCCAATCACTTATTAAACATTACACATAGAATTAATTAGTCAGCTTTGTCATCTATCCTACATCCTATGCCATTGTAGATAGACCTAGTTAGTCCATTCATCCACACTCAGACTGCTTTAATATTTCAAGGTTCACCCACCTAGGTGTAGCAGGACCTAAAGTGTAGGGAATCATCAAACCTTGAAAGTTGATTTCGTCAAGTTAGTTCAAAAACGTTGCAAATCCAAATATAGAGCCTGGCATCCTCTTAGGATTAGCAACTTGCATTTTTGAGACCTAACATAGTCTCCAATATAGGTGCTACAACATGATTGAAATTATTTATAAACTTTCTATAAAAACTGGAAAGACCATGAAAAATCCTTACCTCCATGACACTTCTTCATGATGGCCAATAAACTATGGACTGAACCTTCTCCTTATCCATCTTTATCCCTTCTTTTAACACCACAAAGACCAAGTAAACCAGTTCAGTCTACATAAACACACACTTCTTCAAATTGATCTACAACTTTTCTTCATGTAACCTCCTCATAACCTGCCTCAAATGCTCTATATGCTCTTCTTTGGACCTACTAAACACCAAAATGTCATCCAAATA
Source organism: Cunninghamia lanceolata (assembly GCA_027924645.1). Classification (NCBI taxonomy): domain Eukaryota; kingdom Viridiplantae; phylum Streptophyta; class Pinopsida; order Cupressales; family Cupressaceae; genus Cunninghamia; species Cunninghamia lanceolata. Next base: position 2,718,521 of record BSBN01000413.1, read on the forward strand.
TACAACCACAAATTTACCAATAAATGGTTTCAAAACATCATTCATTAACCACATTAAAGTATTAGGGGCATTAGATAATCCAAAAGGCATAACCAGCCACTCATAGAACCCATCCCTAGTCTTAAAGATTGTTTTCCATTCATCCCCTAGTTTGATTCTAATTTGGTGATAACCTCTTTCCAAATCTACTTTAGAAAAATACTTGGAATCACTTAAACAATCCATTAAATCTTCAATTCTAGGTATGGGGAACCTATATCTTATGGTGATTTTATAAATTGCCCTTGAATCAGTACACATGCGTCATTCCCCTCATTTATTTGGAACCCACATTGTAGGAACAACACAAGGGCTTAGACTTTCCCTTATCAATCCCTTCTTCAAAAGGTTCTCAACTTGCTTCCTTATCTCCTCATTTTCTATAAGTGTTAACTTATATGTAGCCTTATTTGGAAGGCGAGCTCCCAGAATCAAATCAATGTGATGGCTAATACTTATAATAGGAGGCAATTCATTAGGCAAATCATTTGCAACAATGTCCATATTCTCATTCAAAATGTCTTGTATTTCAATAGGCAAATCCTCTAACTTTGTAGAAGTCATTACACATCTAGGTTTAGGAACCAAAGCATAACCAATTTCTTCATTTTTTAAATCATTTAAAAATACTTTACCACTTACCATCATTACCTTACTACTGCTGCTATTGATATCCTCTTCTTTCTCCTTTATGGGTAGAATGGTATGCTTCTCTCCATCCTTCTTAATGGTATAAGTATTCTGCTTTCCATCATGCACCAATTTCCTATCAAATTGCCACGGTCTTCCAAGAAAAACATGGCACACATCTATGGGCATTATATCACACAAAACATAATCCTTATAACTGCCAATTTAAAAATCAACATAGGGCTACTCACTAACCAATATTTGATGACCTTTTTGTAACCAAGTCACTTTATATGGAGTGGGGTGTTTAATCCTTTTAAGATTCAACTTTTCTACCATCTTAGTTGCAACAATATTATCACTACTACCACTATCTATAATGATCTTATAACATTTACCTTGTGACTTACACTTGGTTTTGAACAATGCTCTCCTTTGAATTAGCTCTTGACTTTCTTTTTGTGGCTTCAACAAGACCCTCTTAAGTATTAAGGAGTCACCTAATTCTGCTTCATCCTTGTGGTGTACTTGTGATCCCACACTCTCTTAATCAGCATGTATAATTGGATTGCTTCTCTCAAATTTTGAGTGTCCTTGTGATGATTTAGAGCATTCACAACTCTTGTGCCCATATTGGTTGCACTTGAAACATTTTCCTACAAATCCTCTTCCTCTACCTTGTGAACCTCCTCTTCCAGTAGACCACAAGGATGAACCTCTTCCTCTCTTCTTCTCTTTTTGACTTTGCTTCCTTTGCAGCTTCTCCTTTGCCTTTAAGGCAAGTTGATAAGACTCTTCTAGGCTCCTTAGGGACAAAAGACTCATTTCATCTTGCAAACTATACTTGAGACCATTCATATATCGAGCTATCTTCTCAACATCTTCTTCAACATGCCTAGATTAGATTATTAACTTGTAAAATTCCTCCATATAATCTTTCACAAACATATCATTTTGCTTCAATTTCCGCAATCTCTTAAAGAGATTAGCTAAATAATCACTTGGCATAAATTTGGCCTTCAAATTGCCCACCATACAATCCCAAGAATTAATCTTCTCCTTATTTCTCCTTCTCCTCTTAGTTTGGACAAAGTCCCACCACATGGTAGTGTGACCCTTTAATCTGGTGTAGGCAAACTTTACTCTTCTTTTCTCTACTACACCCTCATATTCAAAATACTTATCCAAGTCATTGATCCAATCAATCAAATCTTCACCATTAAGGCTTCTGACATATGTTGACACCTCTATCTTGGGTTTAGAACTCAGACTCATGACTGACTTCAGCAGTCTTTCACCAAATTCTTCTTCTTTATCCACTTGTCCTTCCTCATTAGCTTCTCTCTGTTGTTCTTCCTCCTCATCACTTATATCTTCAACATCAGGGATTCCTTTCCTCTGTGCTCTCTCTAGGGCTTCCATCCTTGCAACCAAATTCTGCAACAACTCAGGGTCACCATGGTCTCTTCTACCACGACCTCAACCTCCTCCTCCACCCATATTTATTGGAGGCATCTTGACCACTTACCAATGCCCAACCTCTTTAGGCTCTGGTACCAATCTAAGAGACATTGAGAAATAATGATAGGAATTTAAAGTATTTCCTTCCCAATATTCAAATAAAAAATGATAGGAGGTATATAAATGTAGATACTTATTAATATTGAAATCACAAAGCTAGAATGAAAAACACAACTTCTTACTGTTATAATCAATAGTCAGCCTTTGCTATGTTCCTTTAGCAATGACTCACTAACTACTACCTACACTCCTACCCTTCTATTCTTCTCTCTACACATTCAACCCTTTCTCCTTTCTTTTTTCTTCTACAACCGTCGGCCTCTATTTCAATCTATTGTCAATTCGTCTTCTACTACAATCAACCTTTTCCTTTTGTAACCGTTACTTCTTTAACTCCTTTACCACTATTAGCCTCTTGGTGATTTGTCTTCTCCTACACATATTCTCATCTGCTTAACCAATAGCTTGCATACTCAGATTCTTTACAGGCATTGAGGGACTCCTTCGATAGTTATTGTAATAAGTCTGTAACTACTCATACCTACCATCTATCGACTTGCAGAATAACCAACACCAATTTAACCTTGAAGATAATGTTTTTGTACTCGGGTGACAAGAGGCTTTTGAAATAGAGCTTCAGTCCTAGCAAGTGATAGGAGCAAAAAACATAAGCTGACAGGATATCCTCATCAAATTTAGCTTTACATAAGATAGGAGTTAAGGGATAATGACAATATACAAGGAGTCACCACCAACAAAAGCTAACAAAAGAAAAAAAAAACAAAAAAAAGAAGAAAAACAAAAATTGTATAGCAAGATGCCCTTGCATCAGGACCCTATTCATGGGTAGTGTGTCAAATTGGTCATTGAGTAATGTGAAATGCAAGGCAGAAATTTTATTTGGTTCTATTTCAAGGTTTAATGCTAGATCTAATGCTTTTTGGATTTCTTTAACAACTAAAATTTTATGGATTTTGTGGAAGAAAAGAAATGAGGACAATTTTCAAGGAACGAGAATAAGTCTTACTCAGTTTGATATAAAACTCACACTTGCTAGCTTATTTATATAGGGAATTCTTTTTTTGGATAGCCAGTTTGAGAACCTTATAAATATTTATGAACAAGGATCTACTGGGATTTGTAAAGAGGAGTTCAAATAGTCTGAGGTGAGACCACAGAGTCTAGACAATGCTTATAAAAAATTTATCTTAAAGTTGGATGATCTTCATAACAGGTATAAAGGCCTTCAATCAACTGAGCCTAGTTTACATCGTGGTTCTAAAGGTGTCTCTCAAAGATTACTCAAATCTCCTGACAAGAAGTTGGATATCTCTCATGTTGACTCTCTTGGTGAGATGAATGTCTTTATTAACATGGTTGAAACTAGGTGCATAGTCGTGGACAACTGGGAATTGGTTCCAATGTTAGTAGATGATATATCAAAGTCTTCATATGGAATGCATAGTTTTGAGAACCTTATGGATTGATATAGGTGGATGGAGATACTTTAGTTTTAGATACAATACTCATATGCTTTTTCAAATTTCTACTTATTGTATGGATTAGTATAAATATGGAGATTTTGTAAAGGTGACTCCCTTGGCAACAATGATTACATACCTAAACTTCTTCATTTTTTATAATATGAATGAACTAACTTTAATACAAAAAAAATGAATTAAAATATGTTTGATGGTCTTTCTGAGCATCACTTAACTATGAGGCAATGGACATGTGAGAATGAAATGAAAGGTTTTAATAACCTATGAGGCCACAACAACCTATGGAACCCTAAATTACATATCCTTAAACAATTTGTAGCCCCTAAATTTTATTTAATTTTATTTTTTATTTACTATTTTTTTATTAGCATTAGCATAAAAAATTTTTGGTGCATGCATGGGCAACTCAGATTTTTTATTAACCTAAATTTATTCCTTGTATTTCCTACCATCAGACTATAACACGGTTAAATATGTACTTTGTCTTAAAACATTCCACTAAATGGTTATAGAGCTCATAAGATACTTTAAAATGTTAATTACTCCAAAGGTGTTCACTTTGTGAGCACGATGGGCTGACTTAGTGAATCCATAGTTTTCATTGTTCCAAAGAGGCAACAAGATGATTGCAGCGTCTTTCGCCATTTATTTTTCTGATCACCATTGTTGTTTTCCACTCTTATTTTCTGTCTTACATATTTTTCACTATTATTTTGTTTTTGCCTTTTTTTGTTCAATCTTCGTTCATGTTTATTCATTTATACTATTTTGCCCATTCACATTTTTGACTGGTTTATCACATTTTTTTTAGGGATGATATTCTAACTAGAAAATCCTTAAGGAAGATGCAAATACATGACACAAATAATAGTGTGCATTGAAGAGCAAATTATATAGCTGGGCAATGAGAAATAAGGGGGATTTGTAGAATTTATGAAGAATTAGCCCATGGATTGAATCGACCATCTTAATGAAAGGTTGGCACATTGTGTCGGTTACAAAGATTTGTTGAAATGCAGTGAATGCCCTTTGTAGGGCTTGTGTTGTTTTATTATATAATATGATTATTTATTTTTGCATATTATATTATATTTTATATGATGTGAATTATAAAATATATTCTTAATATAATATTATAGTGTATAATTGTAATATTAAAATATATTATATTTTTAATAGTTTTACACATATTTAAAATTTAATTATATATGTATTTCATATAAAAAGTCCATAGTGTATTTATGTTTACTATTATAGTTTATTCTATATAATATATATAGTTATTAAATATAAATAAAATATACTACATAATTACTATATATAATATTTTTAAAATAACAGTATTTAAATTAATCTATAAGAAATTTAACAACTCAATTGACTTTACATTGGTTGAAAGAGAGATGGGTGTGCATGGGACAAGGAGAGAGAAGGCGAGGTATAGAGAGAGGGGGGTAGGGGGGTTGTGGTTGTAATATATATAGAGGGGGGGTCTAATCAGACCAAGAGTAATAAAATGCCCCCTATTGCTCATATAAATATAGCTACCTAAGACCTATGGTTGAGAAGGCATTGAATGATAGTGTCTGTGCATCAATGGTTAAGTAGTTATGGCTAGGCATGGCATCTTAGGTAGGGTCAATGCACGTTGGACACATGCAAAAGAGAGTTGATACTATGCTAAGGCATTTAGTTATGATTGCACATTTTAGGTATTATTCACAAGTGGCTGGAACAAGTAGGAATTGTGTCACCATATCACTAATTGACAAATAAATTATTCTTAGTGGGCAATTTGTATTAAGCCCTAATATTGATTTATGGACTAATAATAGAACAACTAACTTGTAGAAAGATTGTAGTTAAGAATTTACATTATATAAAATATAGAATATAATAATAAGTATCTTTAATATATATATTTATATACACAATAGATATAGGTAAATAATAGATAAATGATATTATGTACAAAAAAATATTAAAAAATACACTATAGTTTAGATGAAATGGCAACTTTAACTCTATTGCTAACAAATGGTGTTAAGAATTTTTACTTCCACTACCAGTAATTTATTTTTCACCTTCTACTTAAAGGCAATGGCCATTGAATGTACATTTGGAATACAAAAAGAAAGAAGGGGCTAGAGAGAGAGAGCAATAATTTTATCTCATAAAATCTAAGCAGTGTTTTAAACTACAACATTCATGAAGGAGAATTTGTAACCAAACATTTAGATGCTTTTCATCTAGTAGTATCAACATGTTATTAAAGTGTTAACACATGAGTTACAACATTAGTGGAGTTTCTCAATCTATTGTAAGTTTATTTTGAGGGAATTTATTAAGGTTTACTTTTGGTGGTGGGTTTCTTATCCAAAAGTGTTTTCCCAAGTATATATGTAATCTTGTCTTCTCTATCTCCTTCACTTATTCTTCTATGTCTAATTAAGGTTACAAATTGCATGACTAATAACCCTAGGATTGTAATTGGCAATATCCAAGCTTGTAGTTAGTCCCATGTTGATTATGCAAATAAATTTGCTCCATATAATCAAAATAATGACCATGATTTTTAGTAAGTTTGTCTTTACTAACCTTTTCAATTTGGTGGAAATAAATCATTCATGGAGACTTTGTAACCAAACATTTAAATGTTTTCCATGTAGTAGCGAGTCCACTAGCTTTCATAGATGTAAAAAAGGAAGAAGAGGAAAATTGTATCACTATGATTTATTCAATATAGGATACCATATTTCTATTTTCAAGATTATTTATTTAAAGACAATCAATATCCTATCTTTGTTCTCTAGAATTAGAGATGCAGAAGTTTCTTTGCATCATTTGGGTATACAACTCAATTATGTTGTATCTATAAAAAAATGGAAACAAAACAAGCTTATCCTCAAAATATGGGTGGGAAAAGCACATCAAAAGGGTAAATTAATTAAGATGGAAGATGTGTAGAATTCATAGAGGAGAGAGAGAGGTCTTGAGATCATTCCTATATCATTTGTAAATTAATTTAATTTGAGGTTTTGATTTGATAATAGGTGGAATCCATGGCATGTGCATTGTAGATCTCTAAATCCATTAACAAACATTAATGATGAAGTTTGAGAGGTGGCTTATATATAGATGTATCTTCAGGTCATCGGAGGACTCAAAAGAATGCTGAGGTGGTGTATGAGTGTTAAAAATATTAGATTCTGTGTGTAAGATTCATGGTGTTCTTGGTCATGAACTGATGAGAGTTAATTAATACATGTAATCAAGTTACACTCAAATGCATTGCATGCCTTACATAATTCACAATCCATGAAAACTCATATAAAATAGAGGAATGCTTCCCCTCTACCCCATCCCTTGTGTTCCTTTTATTGCTTGTTAGATTATTATAGGGGAGCTTCCACCTATTATCAAATCAAAAGCACCAATTGAATTAATCATTTCACCAAGTCTTTCTTTTGTCAAATTCTGCACATTTTTCACCGTAATCAATTTACATTTTTTATGTGTCTTTTCACCCAACTTTTAAGGATAAGCTTGTTTTCTTTATGCATTTTAGTTCTGGAGAAAAAATAAAAGATATTGATGCCCTTTAGATAGATAGGCTTCAAAACAGAAAGAATGTATCCTATAATGAACAAATAAAAAACATACATTTTTCTCTTCTTCCATTTTTACATCTATGGAAGCCAATTGACTCACTACTAGATGAAAGTAATACAAATTTATTATCAAAAATAACTTATTTACAAGACACTTATTTTGATATAATGCAATAATTTTATCTCATAAACTCTTAGCAATGTTTTAAACTAAACCATTCATCAAGGCTGAATTAGAAAGAAAAAACCTAATAGTAGATCTATGTTTCTATCCAACTTGTCCCATTCATCTTGATCCATTGCTAACAGTAGAAAATTGAGTGGAAATATTATTATGATCCACTAATCTCTCTCCACTAAAAGATCTTCAACCTTCAATTTCCACAACTCAAAGTTTTACCAACTGGACTTGTCAATCTCAATTGTCAAGGTGTCGCCATTACTTCTAATTTTTAAATGTTTGTTGGTCAACATGCAATGTAGGAGAGGACGGTACCTTACTTAATCTTTAGGGTTCTTTTTAGTTTTGTTTTATGATGTTTGGGCTACTATATTTGCCTAATACTTGGATGTTGTATGTCTATTACACTGTTGTTTTTTGTTCTTGACTATGAGAAGGGAAGAGGCCCTTTCAAATCCTCTATTACCTTTAATCAAAAATATGTAATGGAGGAATGTTGAAATTTGTGATATTAACTTGATATTGACCTATAGTCGTAGGATTAATTCTAAAAGAAGATCCATTAGCACCTAAGTAATAAATAGGTTTTAAACAAGATGGGTCACTAGATGAAGGAAAATTTGTGGTATTGTAAAGAGGTAAACAATATTTATGAGGTTCAATGTGTAAATCACAAATATCAAAGTCATAGAGAGGTGATTTACCTTTTCAAGTCTAATTATTACACAAGGCAAGGTGAACCAATATTTAGTTTGCAGGACATGTTAAATGCAATGCACACAATATGGATTGATTTTGCAAATGAATCATAATAATAATAGTGTCCACAATTTTCAATATTCATTTTTAGTAGCCTCTTCGGTTTGGATGAGAACTTGGATATGAAAAATAATGGATTTATAATCTATTGAATTCTAAATTAGTACAAAATGTAGGTTTCATTATTATTTCAAGTTACACTTGAATGCATTGCATGCCTTACATAAATCACAATCCATGAAAACTCATATAAAATAGTGGAATGCTTCCCCTTTAGCCCATCCCTTGTGTTCATGTTGTTTCTTGTCAAATTATTATAGGAGCTTCCATATGTTATCATATCAAAACCTCCAATTGAATTAATCATTTCATCAACTCTTTCTTTATCAAAATCTACACATCTTTCACCTTAATCAATTTACCCTTTTTATGTGTTTTTCCATCCAAATTTAAGGATAACCTTGTTTTCTTTACATTTTTTTACAGATACAACATAATTGAGTGGTATACCCAAATGATGGAAATATATTTATACACCCCCAATTCTAGAGAACAAAGAAAGGATATTGATCCTCTTTAGATAGATAGGCTTCAAAACAGAAAGATGGTATCCTATAACGAACAAATAAAAGCAATACATTTCTCCTCTTCTTCCATTTTTACATCTATGGAAGCCAATTTACACATTACTACATGAAAAGAATTTAAATGTTTGGTTATAAAGTCTCCTTCATGTATCTTTAAATAATACAAATTTATTTTCAAAAATAACTTATTTACAAGACACTTAGTTTGATATAATACAATAATTTTATCTCATAAACTCTTAGCAATATTTTAAACTAAAACATTCATCAAGACTAAATTACAATGACACAACCTAATAGTAGATATATCTCTTATATCCAACTTGTTTCATTCATCTTGATCTATTGTTGATGGTAGAATATTGTGTGCACTAATTATTATGATCCACTAATCAGTCTCCACTAAAAAATCTTCATCCTTCAACCTTCAATTTACACAACTCAAAGTTTTACCAACTAGACTTCTTGATTTCAAGTGTTAAGGTGTTGGACATGACTTTTGATTTTCAAATTTTATTTCAAATCCTCATGAATTATCCCACTAAAAAAAATAAAAATAAAAATAAACAAAAGAAATGTATCCCTTCCTTCATTGGATCAATCCAACATGCTTTGATACCACCATGTTGTACATAGTATTGTGCATAGTGAACACTCTTGATAGGGTATCATAATAATTATTGCACTAAATTTTTTACCATTAGCAATGGATCAAGGAGAGAGAGAGAGAGAGAGAGAGAGAGAGAGAGAGAGAGAGAGAGAGAGAGAGAGAGAGAGGAAACATAAATGGAAAGAGAGACTAACTTTCAATTAGTCGTTTTGTACCAACAATCCATAGAGAGAGAGAGGAGGGGGCGAAAGAGAAAGAGGAAGATGGAGACGGAGATGGACAGAGAAGAATATAGAAAGATAGAGAGGAAGAGAGGGGAGAGATTAAAAAAAGATTTAAAGAGAGTGGATTAGAGAGAGAAGTAGAGAGAGATATAGATGACAAATATAAAGGGAAAGAGATATAGAGAAAAGAGAGACTAGCTTTCATTCACTCATTTAGTGGCAACAATCTAAAGATGATATATATATATCATCTTTAGATTGTTAGCTATACATATATAGAGAGAGAGAGATGAAATTAAATAACAATTATATAGCAATATATATTATATATATATATATATATATATATATATATATATATATATATATATATATATATATATATTATAATATAGATGTATTAGCTATAATTGTACACAATACAATATATTAATTATGGAAACCATGAGTATGATGCAAGAGTAATCCAACATTGATCATCTACATCCATTATGAGTTGCATACAAAACTAGGCAAGATAAGGCCCACCATACTTTTTACTTTTTAATGTGTATAGTATACCAAAGGGTGTATGGACAAACCATATCCTTATTTATGTATAATGTACTAAAATTTGTGGATTCAAAGTACCTTTATATTTCATGTACAAAACATGGCTACATGTATAACCTTCCTATGAATAATTATTTCCAAATTTTACCCTTACCCCCCATGACAATTGAAGATACTTTTCCTAGAACATAAAATCATTAGCCATCATGGGTTTACAAAACTAAACTTAACTAGATAAACATAGTGGAAAAAAGTGATCTGTTGTATGATAGACTTGGGGCTACAATCAAGCATTCTAAAGGAAAACCCTACATTAAAGATCAGGCTATGGTACTTTTATAATGTAAAAAATGGATCTTGGTATGCGCTAGTCTAGATCATCTAGGTCCACTGGAGACTCATGAAATAGTGACTTTCATGCCAACAATCCAATGATAAAGAAAAGAGAGAGTGACTTTTGATTGGTCATTACATGCCAATGATCCAAAGATGGCGTGAGCTATTTTGAGATATCAATGGCTAACAATTTACTAGAGCGATGCAAGATGCTTCAAATAATCATACCCATTCATTCTACCCTATACCTTCATTTGTACTTTTGCATCAACATTTTCCAACTATTAGCACCTATGGATGAATAACAACTGCAAGTTTAAAGCATTCATTGCCTACATGTATCAATTGAAATGTCAGTATTGAGTAGTAGGAGCCCCACAATTTATATTAGATGAGGGAAACTAGTCACTTGTGTTGTATGAAAGTGGTGATATCGATGGTAAAGGTGACAATCATGCCAAAAAAATAAATTCATGTAGTGATTTTGGATGATTATGAGTTTTGACTCATTGGATCTATTAAATACCACAAAGATCTCAACATCTTAAGATACTTTCTCAATGCTAAATAATGTCGTGGACCATAGAAAAACAAAATAATCATCATTACCTTAAAATACATGTAAATTAAACTTCCACAACTCCTTGGCATACCCCTTGCACACCAAGGTGCAATTGCTAGTTTTTAACATCTTTGGACTAAGTGTACCTTTTCTCAGTTTCCTTGCATTGTTTCTCACTAGACATGACTATGTCAATATGACTTCATTTTTTACTTACATAAAGTTTGTTTTAAATACCAAGTTGTAAGAGTTTAAGTAGAAAGAGGGGACTTTGAAAGATTATGTTAAACAAAACAAAATTAGGTTTGTATAAGGTGATTTACATTGTATTTATATGTGTATTATTATATTTAATAAAATTTTTATAAAATACAATCATGTTTGTTCTTAAAAAATTAATGAGTATTTGTGTGTAAAAGGGTTTTTAAATTTTTATATGATGAGTATAGATGACCAACACACATTGTAAAATACATATGTATTATTAGCCTTTCACACATAACACTAAATTATATCTAAACTATATTGTTTAAAACTGGTATAGATATTTTAAATACATCTATCTAATATATGCTAAGAGATCTATCAATATGAAGTGTCTATAGAGTAATATCTTTCAATATATTTTAAATAGATGTACTTAAAATATCTATATTAGAGATAAACCATACATAAATAAATAAGCAAATAGATGATAAAAGATACAAAGCTATTTTGTTTTATTTAAGATTTATTTTATTTTACTTTAAAACTATTTGTTTACTTAAAGAGTTATTTTGTTTTTCATGTCTAGATGCATTCTGCAATGATAGTAAGGGGTGGAGTGTAATGCAAGCTTGTTAAAGAAAAACTCTTACCTTTTACCTTAAACTTTATAGCCATTTATATGTCACAATATTAATATTTAATATAAGCATAAATTAAATCCAAAATAACAAACATAAATAAAATTTAATAATTAAACTATAATTTTTAAAATAAAAATTGTGTATGCATAGTAAATAAAATAATAATGTTAAATAAAATAATTCAAAGTGAAATAAAATAACTTCAAATTGAAGCATTTTTTAGATATATTTATTTAAGATATCTATACTAGTTTTACTTTAGAAAGGTAGAATTTTAACTAAATTATTTAAGAGTTATTTTATTTTATCTACATTATTTATTTATTTATTTATTTGTAATAAATTTGTACTAATTTCCTTTTTAAATAATAAATATATTTCATAATTATATGTAAATTTTGATTCTACTTTTAGAAAAGCTTCTATTTATTATTTACTTATGAGTTATTTTATTTAAATTTAGGATTGATTTATTTACTACATACATACATAGACACATATTTTAGTTTCTTAAATATATGTGGGTTGTGTTTTAGTTTTTATGTACATGGTCATAACATGACAATTTATAAAAATTATTAAAGAAAGTAAAAATTTGAAATGGCCTCTCCCACTCCTCTTCCCTCCCATGTGCCATGTTTGCAGGGTTCGCCTACTTCTGAGACTGCTGTAGGGGATTTTTCTACTATTGATGGGTTGTCTAGTGTTGTTGTTGGTGTGTTGTGTGCATCAAGGTGTTTTCAAGGTTCTCTTTCTGCTGGGATGCTACTTGTTGTTGGGGTTGGTGTTATTGGTACGCCCCCTATCTATTACCAGTGTGTCACTCATGTTTTCTACTATTAAGACTATTGTAGAGATTTCTATTATTTCTGGCATGTTGTCTAGTATTATTGTTGGTGCATAGTCTATATCAAGGGATTTTCTACTGCTAGGGCATTGTCTGGGGGTTTGCAGGGTTCTCCTACTACCCGAACACTACATGTTGCTAGAGTTGTTATTGCTAGTGCATCGCCTATGTCTTGGGCTATTGTTGCTGGTGCGCCACGTGTGTCTGCTACTATCATGGTGCATTGTACTATTTTAGATTCTTCCTATGCTAATCTAGACTTTTTTGCTACCATGGTTCATGCTGGAGTCTCATCTCCTCATAAGAAGATTGTCCATACTACTACTTGTGCTACTCCTATGACTATGGGTAAGGTGAAACCTTCTGCTCTACCCCCTCCTATTGTGATTTTAGTGGATGAAGTGTTAAAAAATGAGGAGGTTTTCTTTTATAAGGGTTTGATATGCAGATTTGATAGACTCTGGCCATTGCTTCAAGTTCTAAACACTTGGATGTTTGAGCAGTGGCACCCTCTTATAGAGGGGAAAATAGAAATTTACCCATGTGCTAAAGGTTTCTTTGTAGTTGTATTTGATAGAATCTTTGATCGAAATGCTAATTTTGATGGTCGCTCTTGGTTTTGGGGATAGAATGTACTCCTGCTAAAGCCTTGGGTTTCTACCTTTATGTTGGCATAATAGTATATAGTATTACATTGTTAGTTTATGCATATTAAATAAATGTTAGTTTATAAGTTAGGTTTTGGGAAGTTACGAGAAGTTACTTTCTTGTAAGAAGTTATATACGGGAATAACTAAGGCTTTAAAAAGCCAATGTATTGCATTGTAAAATCATCCTGAAGACAATACTATATTATTTTATTATGGTTTAATTTTGTGTATGTTTTCTCACCATTTCTCAATATGGTATCAGAGCTCATTGTGCCTATGCGTTAGAATCTAGGGGAAGCATAGAGATGGTTCGATAATGGTCTGTGTGATAAAGGATCTAAAACTACCATTATTGCTGATTTATTGGTGCACTAGATAAAGGAGATGTTTAATATATATAAAGAAAAATTTTGGAGCACATTGTATGACTGCGCGCAAGAATGGATATTTGAATGAAGTCTTTAGTTGTTTTTCATGATAGTTTTTATTGATGTTTGATCTCCCATAGATATGTGATTTTGGAGATATTTTTTTTTGAGGCGTTTTGATGATATCTTATGGAATATAATTATTGCAGTAGATAGAAGGTATATGAATCTGTTTCTAAATGTAGCCTCCAAGCATCCAACGATTAGAGAAGGTGGCTGATCAATATGGAGAAATTAATTAGGGTTTAAGAAAGGTGCGGTTTAGATGGTTAATTTACATACACAGTAGCAACTGTGGATGCCTATTTCACATTTTTGAATCAGGGAGTTGGCGTGTTTGAAGAAGGTTGATAAAGACAACTATGAAGTGAAAACCATGGATGATGAATTTATGATTGCTGGCAGCGCAAACTTGTGAAAGGAAAAATATTTTCTCTGTTGCGTTGAATGTAAGTGAAAGAGGTAATTCATATGGTGAGATTAAAACTGACTAAAATTTCTTAATGATACATGAGGGAAAATGTTTTATGAGTTTATAGCAAAGATTGAAAAGTTTTCACTTATTACCTAGAGTAATACAATTTCCTTTTGGATAAAGTTAAAAAGTTTCTAAGAGGAAATATTAAGGAGAGTAAAATGTGCGGCATTTTTTAGGTTTTGATTTGAACGCGCAGTAGTAAGTTCACATTTAAAAACATTAATGCTATTTTCATTTGGAAAATTATGGTTCATAGCTATTTTTGGAACCAAAATTTTGGAAGGGAATAAAATTAAAAAAAAAAGATTTAAATGAAGGTTGGAGGAATTAATAGTTGGTATGAGGTGGTTATGAGTTCAAAATTTGGGAGGTATAAATTTTAAATATTATTTTGTCATTGGAGATATAAGGTTTTATTTTGGAGTAATAAGGTGGAAAACATTGGAGTTATAAGGATATAATTGTGTTTACACTATATTGTAAAAGGTGCACTTTTTGTGGAATCTGACACCTTGTTTTATCATGGCTACATCAATTGCTCTCAGATCCATTTATACTACACCTGATGAGGCCTCGAAAGACTCATCCAAGACATCAGCTGGTTAAAGTATAATAGGGTCATATTGGAGGCAGGCGGCATCGGAGGATGGAGGATTTTCCATCATCTCAAGTTAGCTTCTTGCTTTGAGATGATGCTTTGCATGAGAAGCGTTTTTGGTTTTGGTTGTTTTGTTTTTCTTTATTGATGCTGACGGAGCTGACAGATTTGAAGAATGTATGTTTTGTGAAGATTTTGTTTTGGAGACAGGTTTGGGGTTTGGTGTTGAGCTCAATATGGATTGTTGTCTAGCGAGCTTCAAAGAGTATATGATCTTGAATTATACCCTTTCGCGGTCACTAGACAACATGGCAGAGATCTGTCGTATCTCTTAGGGGCCATTGTCGAATAATTCAAGACTCTGTGATTTGAGAGCTTGGGACTAAAGAGCTCAAGAACACAGCTCGAAGCGACGCCTTTCCGAGGGTAGACGAGACAGCATGATGGAGCCTCGCTTGGTTCAGGATTTATTCTTTGGGGGAAAATCTTCTATAAAATATGTATTCATATTATGTAATTAGCTTTGTTGAGTATTTTAGCATTAAGGGGGGGTACCTGGTACTTTTGCAAGAACAATGTAATAAGGGGGGGAATGTTGGCATAATAGTATATAGTATTACATTGTTAGTTTATGCATATTAAATAAATGTTAGTTTATAAGTTAGGTTTTGGGAAGTTACGAGAAGTTACTTTCCCGTAAGAAGTTATATACGGGAATAACTAAGGCTTTAAAAAGCCAATGTATTGCATTGTAAAATCATCCTAAAGACAATACTATATTATTTTATTATGGTTTAATTTTGTGTATGTTTTCTCACCATTTCTCAATACTTTAACCATGTCACTAAATCTTTCAATCAGCTTCCAATTTGGATTCGTCTACCAAATCTACCTTTTCATTTTTGTGTGAATCTTGCTACAAAAGCATTGGTAACTTGGTGGGTCATTTTATCATGGTGGATCAAGCCCCTACTTTCTTTTCTCACACCACATATGCTCATATTTTAGTGGAATTGGATTTGTCTACACCTCTCTCGACAGAGGTTATTTTATAAGTTGTTGATCTCTCTTGGTGTTAGCCCTTGGATTATGAAGATATCCCATTTTATTGTTAGAGGTACTTTAATATGGGTCATTTGGCATCTGAATGCCCTTGCTTGAAGGCCTCTCATTCTTCATCTTTGTGGAAGGATGCTCTATAAGAACACCTTATGGCAGATGTTGTTAATGATGATTCTATCTTAGAAGATTCTAAGCCTCTTTCTAATGTTGGGAAGGATTCCCTTCCCCCATTGCATGGCTCTTCTACTATTGGGACTATTGTAGGGACCTCCCCTATTATTGGTGTTGATTCTAGTTCTACTATAGGGACCTCCTATGTAGTTGTTATTGTTGGGACTACTATTGGGATCTCCCCTGCTGTTACTGTAACTTAGTATCATATGATTTGCATGGTTCTTCTACCACTAGGACTGTAGTAAGGACCTCACTTGTTGCTATTTCTGCTAAGACCACTGCACGGATCTCATCTATTGATGTTGTTGTGACTCAAACTGTTGTTGTAGGTGCACAATTTGTTGCTGGGGATGGTGATGTTGTGTCCTCTACCCAAGCTCTACCCCTTCTAAGGATTTGGTGAGAATTTCACCTCCTACATATCCTATTTCTATGGATGGAGATAATGACATTTTTTTAGACTGTTGTCTAAAGGAGGAAGTGAGGTCCTCCTAAGCACATTTCTTAGTCCCACACTTGAGCCAAGGGTGTACGACCTGCTAGGTCAGGTTTTGTAATTGTTTAGTCTGTTGCTCCTTCCAGCCTTGTTATCTTTCTATAGCTTAACCTTCTAGGCTTTACTATCCATATGTTGTTAATGCATTATTTCTGGCTTGTGTGAGGCTTTTGCTTTTCCCTTTGGGTTGTTTTGTATAGGGATCTGTACCCTTGTTTGCAGCTTACCATAATTAAAAACATGACACTCTATGCTTTAATGTCACTATAGAATGACTCTCAGCATAATTAAATTCACACAATTATATTCATCAGAGCATGGTTTTTATCATCAATGCTAAACTATAGTGCCCCCTCATCATTGGCTTGTGATAGCAGTGGTTCTGCATTGCTCTCTGTCAAATTGGTGATAGTTGTTAGTCATTCATTGCATTGATTCAGTCTGAGACAGTTGATTAGTAGATCATGATTTATGTTTATTTTGATGAACTATGTTTGATTGAAATAATTAGATAGGTGTTCTAAGTTTATGATGACACTACTGTTATTTCAGTTATGATGCGAATTAATATCATCATGTGTTATTTGAATTGTGGTGGTTGAATTCAGATAAAAGTTGTTATGATATTGTTTCAAGAGAAAAGACGGTGTAGTACTACTTGCTTCGAGTACCCTACTACGCCATGATTCTCTGACTCTCTGTGTGTGTTGGCATATATGTGTTTCATTTTATACAACCAATTGCTTGGATGCAGGCTGCAGGTACCGAACCTCGACTCCACCTGATATAGCAGGTTCGAGCGTGTTCTTACACCAATGGGTATTAATGATGGGAGATAATTTGAGGTCTATTCCACTAGGTCAGTCCTTGTCTTCTGTTGTTGTCTCGAGTCGTGGTCTTGCCTTGTTATGTTGGGTATCTCGTGTTGTGATGTATAGTCGAGTCATGTTAATAATGTTTATTTGTGGTTGGAAAAATACTTTTATGATCTATTATTAACTAATAATGCTTCTATTATGATTACTACATAATATTTGGTTGGTTTAGAACTTGGATTGATTCCTTGGTTGAATTTTTAAAATAGACTAGAGTCGATTATCTGTTGTTCAAGAGCATTTATGTCATTACTTTGGAATTATGGATTATCAATTTATATTGGCTCATAATAATTTTGATATGGGAAATAAATGCCTTGAGTTGTCAAATATGAATTCTCTGAGTTGTGGAATGGAGATAACATGAGGTTCCCCAGTTGTTATCATTCTCAATAAGGATGAGTTCTTAGTCTTTGGTTCTATCAGTTTGGTATGTTTGGTATGTAATTTTGAGTTGCTTGTTGTTGGTTTAATTGTTTCATTTAATAGAGATTATTAATCTATTTTGTAAATAAATAATATTAATTTTGTGAAATATTAAATATTTGATAGAAATTTAATTAATAATTTTAATAGTAATAATAGATAAATTATAAATATTTAATATCATATTAAATGAGTAAATATTCTTTGTTAGATACTATTTTATATTGTATTTATAAGTTTAATTTTATTAATAGTGAGTTGTCATATGAGTGGTTATAAATTATAAAATTGGAAGAATATTTCTGGTGGTGGAAAATTTAATGTATGTATTTAATTTTTGAGGAAGTGGATTCCAGTAATGGGAGAGTTATGGGATGGAATTTATGGTTTTGGCTATTTTTATGATAGTAGGAATATTTGAAGGGGGTTCATGGAAAATTTTAGGGGGAGAGTTTTTGCAGAAGAAGAATGGGGAAAGAAAGGAAATCAACGGGAAGGAAATTTTGAAGCTCAAGAATAAGATTCCAGGTATGCGTTTTGAATAATTGAATCAATGTTATTTGTGATTGTTGTGTCTCTAAGTGTGAATATCTCTCTCTTTCTCTTCTATTGTTTTAATCATCTTTGCATGCTTGTTAGTTTGGGCATTGTTCCTCAAATCTGTCATTTCATGCTTGGTAGTTGTCCCTCTCGCCTACTGCATCCGAGGTCTTCCTATAGTTCTTTATCCATGGCATTCTTCTAAACAGATTAAATCCTCACCAAATCTACCTTGCAAATAGTAGTAGTATAATTTATATGTTTCAAATTTCAAGAGAGGGCAGCAATACCATGTTTATACTCTAAGCCTTCTTCATCCATTTCTTTCAATCTAAAATCGTAGTAGCTAGAAAACAATTCTATGGGGTGGAAATCTAATTTCCATCTCTCTGTAATCATTCATAAACAAGTTGGTTATTATCATGGTGTCCTGGCATGCAAGCTGACCCTCCTGTAGCATCAACTTGGTCTTATATTGAACACCTGCTCGTGTCACTTGCTGATCAATCCATTTTGTGCACATCCTTCTGTTAAGATATTAGGTGCCTTCCTAGTTGCATATGATTAAGCTCACAATAAAAGCTCACATCTTGGTCCATCTAAATTTGAGAATCTTGAAGTGTCTTATTCAGGTCATCCATCAAGCATGTTTTGTGTATCCAAAATAATCCCAAATGCTAACCTGTTTGCAATAAAATACAAATTGAATAAGCCCAACAAATCAAATTGAGATAAACAATTCAATCCACACTGAGAAAAATAAAATTAATGCTCAAATGCTTACTTACTCTGAGCAAGGTTGAAGAGATCACACACCCCTTACAAAGCTCTCTTATAGTATCCTGAAAGAAATCTAAGATTGCAACTAAGGAAAAATGAGGATGCATTAGTTAAAAACTTAAAATATTGTTTTAAACTTGCTAAGCATTAAGATAGTATATTTAAATCATTTTCTTTCCCTTATAGAATTAGTTACTATCATTAGAAGTTAGAAAGTATTCTAAAAGGATAATGAATTAAGTTATAGTTTGTTACCAAAATGAAAGAAAATAATTACAAATTTATAATGTAAATGCATATAAGTGTTTAATTCTTATAAGATATATGAGGGAAAATGCCAAAGTTTTGTACAGATTCAAATAGTAATAATATTGGTAGTGAAATTAAAATTGAATTGTCTTTGGAATAGAAAATAAGATATTAAAATTGTTATTTTCTATGTTAGTATATAAATTAGTATGTGTGGAGTTAGAAATAAGAATTCTGCATTAGTGTTTAACATGTATTTAATGTAAGTTTTAGTGGTTTAAGTAAGTTATTATAATTATAATGACTATAATAAAGATATGTAGCTTTCCTTAGAATGAAAAGTAGTTTCTTTTTAAAGAAAAGTAGTTTTATTTTATTCTTTTAGAATCTTCTATTTACATTCTAAATTTATCATTTGGAAGAGGAGTATTTTATTGATTAATAAATGGAAAGAGGAGTATATTTTTAATTATTAATGAAATTAATATTATAATGGAATGTTATTTATTAGATAGAATTTATTTAATAAATTGTTATTATATATAGTTTTATCTCCTAAGTATGACAAGATATTTATGAGTTTATATAGAATTTATCATATTTTGTTAAATGAGAAAGATCCTATGTAATGAGCATGTGAAATTACTATGATATCTTTAAAAGAATTTAATTTAGATACGAAGGATAATTTTATCAATAACTTTTTTAAAAAATTAAATTATAATCTTGTAGTAAGAGTATGTTTTTTCTTTTTTTTTTATGTTTATATTGGAAAAATCAAAGATGTATATATTGTTAATCTTATAAGGAAATAAGCTACTAACTTAATTAGGATAAGATGTCTTGAATTTATACTTATTCCATAGTCTCAAGTTATTTCTTTTGTTAAATGAAAAGACTTTTAACTTCATCATGAATTATTATTATTATCTTTAGCTATGTTTAAAATGGTTAGTCAAGATATGGATTTCATGGTAGTTGTTTATATTAGAAATCTTAAGTGGTAAAATAATAGAAGGTAATCCATGCTCATATGAAAATACATAAGTTTGATTTGATTTTTTTATAAGTGGTTAAATGTTAGGAAAATATATATGTTTATAGTGTTTGTGATTTGAAATGATATTTAGTAAAAAGGTTAGTTGGGCATCTATGTCTATAGGAAATTGTATAGGTTTATAATGGTTGTTTTATAATGTTTGTATTTGAAGTTGTAATTTGTATAATGGTCTTGGCATGTGATCGGTCTTGTGAAACATAAATGTAATTTTAGAAGATCCATTTATGAATGATGTTGTAGCATGCCTTTTAAGCTTGTATGGGAATTTAAAGGTTTCAAGGTTGTTTTTGCGATTGGTAAATGGTTTTAGGAAATGTATTTTCTTTAGTTGAAATTATAAGAAGTATATGTTAGGAAAATACGCTTATAGATTCTCATGACTGTCGCAATTGGATTTGTATGTTGGTAAGATGCTAGCTTCTAGGAAATTATATATATGTCTTAGCGTTGAATTGAAATTTTAAATGCTTGATGATAATATTTGATCATAAGAAATATCCTTGTGAAATTTATAAATGTCATTAGAAATTGTATTAGTTAGAGCTTTTGTGTTTTTCGAGTTATAATACTAGATTTCTGTAGTTATGTCCATGTTAATGATATAGCATATGTTAAATCATTTCATTACGTTGAAAGTAAAAGTCTTGTATGATAGCCAATTTGTATCATCCATTAAGGGTTATGTCAAGTCGTTTTCAAATATGGTTTGTGGGAAATTTCATTGTTGGAAGTAATGATGTCTTTGGGTAGAGATTTCCATGATATATTATTGTAGTAGGTAACTATTGTGAGGGAAATTATAGAATGGTTTGAATTACTATTTCTAGTTCATGGATAATAATAGTTTATTGATCTCCTGGTTGAATTTTAATTTGCTAGTCATGCTTGTGATATTCCTTGTCGTGCTTTGTAAATGGTGGATACCATTGTTTATGTTATTTTACTTCCTTTTAGCAACTTGGAGCTGATTGTCGGGTTAAACCATTTATTGTTGTTAATGCCATGAACTTGAATTTTCTTAAATCTCATAAGTTGTTCTCATGATTGAATTAGAAGTTCATTGAATATCTTTTGTCTGATTATCCTTCTGGTCATACCTTTATGTTTGTATTGGAGTATTATATTACCTTGGGGTGGAGTTTGGTCTATGTTGGTTTGTTGTGAAGTAGGAATCTTGTGTGATGTTATGGCCACTTGTTGACAATGTGGAAGTGTTGACCTTGTCTTATTATGGTTTCTCTATCTTTGGTCGTACCTAACTCTAGAGGTGAGTTGTCTTGAGCTTTGGTCTAGATAGTGGCATGGAAATGTAATGGGATATTTGGATTTTCATGCCCTGTAATGAATGGGGAATGACCCTTGGTTATGGTACTTGGTTTCTAAATGGTATTGCTTCAAATTTTGATGGAATTCTAAGGACCCTTTTGTTGTGTCCTAGTGAATGGCGTAAGTTATGGGTTAGAATTGAGTTGTAACTTTTATATCTGTATGTTGTGGTATGTTTATTTTTTAGAGAATGCTAAGGGAGTGGCTTTCATGGTGGGGCTAGTGCCTAGTGAGAGGTAACCTGTGTAACCCCATGGAAGTTGTAAGCATGTGGAAAAAACTTAATAACTTAATCAGCAGGGTTGGGGTATTAAAACACTTAACAAGATAATTAAGAGACCTCACCCATGCCTTGAGTGCTCTCACAGGCTAAGGATGGGATGAGAAGGCCTAGTTGGCAAGGATGACCTCCTTGTCTCCATGAGAGGACCTGTCGGCTCTGCATGTGTCACCCTATGGGGCCGGTGCCTAGAGAGAGGCTACCAGGGTAACCATAGATGGGGGCTAGCTTTTGGTGATAGATAGCCTGGTAACCCATGTTGGGACCATGCGATGACACTCTCCTTATGCAGTTTTGTTGTTTCTTGGTAGTGCCTCTGGAGTGATGTCTTGTCTTGTGTAGCTTTGATGATATGGTCAGTTGTGCCAAGTCAGTTGTTGTTCTTTTATTTTTGGATGTTGTTTCTTGGCTTAGTGGAATCCTCGTCATTATCTCCTAGCTCAGAGGGGTGGGCCTCAGGGTTCCACATGGTTGGGTGGCAGAGCTATCCATTGGTCTTTTTTGGAGATGCGGTTCAAGTTCTGCGTAGAGGTGTTCTAGTTCCAGTTTGCTTCCTACCTTCGGTGGTGTTGTATACTTTCTTATGCATTCTTTTGTAAACCGATGTGGTCGGTCTTGTAATCTTGTATTGTAACTTTTTATATTAACTATCTTACAAAGGTGGAAGTTGATCTTATCTGTAGCAGCAGTATAATGTACATCATTTGTGTGGTTTTGACTTTGCATTCACTGATGCAGTTATGTTTCCCTAGAGGAGTTGAATGTACACTTTTCTTTATGTTGTGTATTATGATATCTTGGTTACTATGATCGCATTTACTTGTTTTAAAAAAATAAATTTATTTCTGAAATTTTGCTCTTGTATGTCTAACTCTCTAGGGTTGCATGACGGGGCATTACATAAACTTTCATTTTCATCTTCAATCTTGCTAATCATATCATGTATGGGTAGAGGCAAAGCTTAAATATAGCCATCATGTTTAAATAGAGACTATTAGAAAGTTTTATTATCTTGAATTTTAAGATGGGTAGTTGGAAAGTGAGAAAAGCTCCATACAGGTAGTGCATAACATAGCTCAACATCAACTAAGCTAGCCTCAAGCACCGATCAAATCACCTAAAGAAATATCAACATTTCAACCCATGAGTCATGTGATGTAGGGGCATCGTAGAGATCACCGGTAGCATTTATTTCTTCGAGTATTTTCAAATTTCAAACTACCACCTATTTGGTGAGAGAGAGTTGCTCAAGTTTTCTATGATTGCATTTATGCCCAATACAACAAAGTACATGGGTAGCTAATTTTAAATTCTTTGACCTACTTCCCACATTTATTGTGATCAATATGCATTGCTCAAATTGAAGATTTTAGCAAGAGGATTAAATGAGGAAAAAGTCAATAGTTTTAGCACTCAAGAAATTTTGGGGAAGAAAGAAATGAGGATTAAAATTTAGAATATATAGTAATAAATAGAAAAGAAAGAAGAGGAAGGAGAATAGAAAAATAAGAAAGAGAAGTGGGAAGACTACATAGTAGATAGAAGGAATGGAGTATTATATGATGAAGAAGACAAAAGGAAGTAGATTGGCATGTGAAAGAAAAAGGGATAGGAGAGATTAAGGGGGAACAAGAAACAAAAGGACAGACATCAAGAAAGCCATGTGCGGAAATGAAGGCACATAACAAGAGCATGAAGAGCCATACCACTCTATGAGTGAGAGAAGGTTTGTTTGTAGTAAGATAAAATATGCTATTGTGAGTTAAGGAAAGTTTGAACCCCAATGTATATGAAATTGTAAAAGAATATATTTTATAGTGAATTAGAAAGAGTTGTTTATGAAGTCTATATATCATGTGTTATGAGGTTATATTTAGTTGGTTTCTTCCCCATTTGATCATTGTGGAAATATTTATAAATGGTTGTTTTAGAGAGAGGTGTTTGTTCATGTGAGGATAAAATTCACAATTGTATATGCATGTGTATGTGTGTGGTTTTAACATGTAGCAACAGGGAAGTGTATGATGGTTAATTCCCTATAATACTTGCAATAAAGGGAAGAGGAGAAACCCATGATTAGAGAATGAGCTTCAACAAAGGTATTGACTAGTTTTGAGTTACCTATAGTGAGTATCGTGTGGGGTGTGGGCCATAGAAATTGTGTTGAGCTACTATAGGGCTTCCTGTATTAGGGGAGAAATAGGACGTCACAAGGTTATGTCACCATCATCATAAATTTACCTTGGTGTTCAAGCTAACAAAACTTTTCATTTAAATTTACTAAGAAATGATTATAATGTTAAAGGCATAAAGTTTATGCATTATAAATCCCAAACATTGAAGGAGATTGAATAGTGAATGCCAAGGAGGTTAGAGATTTGATAATGGGTGTTTGATGAGTGGACAAAAGCACTTGAGAGATAAATTGGGCACTAGACATTTTTATCACTAGCTTATTAGAGCATACTACATGTTTAATAGGCAGGCCGAATACAATAGGCAAGAAAGAGTGTCTCTTTTTAGTGTCCCATTATTATTTTATTGTATAGAAGGTATGGGTATCCTCATGAGGAGCCACACTATCTCACCATATGTAATAAATTGATCTCTAACTCTACCAATTTAGCATTGGGTAGTGTACTCCTAGCCTGTGCTAAAATGGGAGCTTTGGAACAAGGTATGGACATGTATCAAAGCATAAAGGATAGAGTTATTTTTTTATATGTTAGAATTGCAAGTGCCATGGTAGACATGTATGAAAAATGTGGAAGCATAGACAAGGCACATGAACTATTTGAAAGAACACCTCAGAAAGATCTCAACTCATGGATTGCTAGGATTGTAGGATATGCACAAAATGAATATGTTGATAAGGCTTTAGAAACTTTCAAGAAAATACAAAATTGGCAAGTGTAAATCTAAATTCCACAACCTTCTCCAACATCTATAGTGTCTAGTGCATAAACAAGAGGAGCACACACCCAAATATATCAACTAATAGCCTAAGACTAATTTCTCACCGCTCAAATGATGCCACATGACTAATGTCAACATAAATGGAATTGTTAAGTATCTTGGTCCCATAAAGGCAAGTCATCAATACCACGTAAGATTCATGTGCAGAAATCCATTGTATCTTAGCATACATGATGGACAATGTGAAGAAATCCATTGTATCTTAGCACAATGGACAATGTGAAGAAATCTATTGTATCTTAGCATACATGATGGACAATGTCTCTATTACCTTGGATGTCACATGGAACCATGATACTACATAGAGGGATACAGAAAAAAAATTCACCATCCTCGTACAAAACCATTAAAGGACTTCTTCAAGATTAAGACACACTACAAGAAGAAGTATGGAACCAAACTTATCATGAGCTCCAAATGCAACAAATAATTTGTTGTGAGATGGGATTAACATACCCATGAGAAAAATTATGACAAGCTTCGGTATTGTAGTTGTCGTTCAAATTTTAAGCACAAGTGTAAATACCAAAATATTAAATTATGGCATTTGACCATGGTCATATTCCTATAAAACCAGATAATTCCAATTTGGAATATGATAAAGATGAAGAGGTCATTTCGCTTAGATTTTGTTAATTTTATAAGTCATTTATTCACTATAGCTAAAGGTTTTATTTTACATATTTTCCTTTTAAACTCTTTAGAGATGATTAGATTGCTTCTCTTATCTATTCTAAGTTAATTACACAAATTATTTTCTAGAAAGGTTGTAAATATAACATGAGAGACAAGATGGATGAAGTGGGGATGAAATTTTGATAGTACTTACTTTCTAAGAACAATGTCATGATAGACTTGTTCAAAACTTGCCATCACATGGTTGTATCTTGTTGAGGTTAAGGAAAGTCATCAAATATAGAAATGTATTCTTTTGTTTAGTGATCAATATGGAAATGAATTTTTTATTTTGTTTTGTATAAAAGATAGAATAAGGTCAGATACCACCCTCCTTCCATATGCCTTCTTAGGTCCATTCAAGATCCTTATAATTGTTTCACTAAAGTAGCACAAATTGAAAATTTGTGAGGATGGTCAGATACCACCATGAAATAATCAAAGCAAAAGCATTGGAGAAAAATGGATGATAAGCAACAGAGAAAGATCTTATGTTCTATATGGTGAAGGTCGATGAGATAAGTGTAGAGTCTATATAAAATGTGATACCAAGATTTAATTTCTTCCCAACAATCCATATTTGTGCAAGATGGCATTCTCTCATTCTTGAAGGGAGTAATCTATAGGAGCGACATTATTCTATATTCTATTCTCATCAACTTCATGGTTTATGACCTTCCTACCTACTCTATTCCCTCAGGTGTTCCTTAAACTCAGGGTAAAAGCAAGAAGTTGGGTCCACATATAGGGGAAGTGTCGTGCAAAACAAATCTTGATAGGAACTGTACTCATTTTAAAGAAAATGGGCACTTGCTTAGGAATGGGCACTCGAGCCTAGAATGGGTACCCATTTTGTTTTTTATTAATTTTAGAAATGGGTACCCATTTTAGAATGGGTACCCATTCTAAAACAAGTACCCATTTTATTTTTTATTATTTTTAGAATGGATACCCATTTTAAAAGAAGTACCTATTTTGTTTTCTATTGTTTTTAGAATGGGTACTTGTTTTAAAAAAGGTACCCATTTTCAAAATTTTGAATTTCACATCCATGTTTTTGGTTTGGTTTTAGGCTCGAGAAATGCATGGGTAGCTGACCTTGAGCCTTGTACCTGCAAGTATTTATCTAAGTATAGAATAAGAGGAAACACTGACTTTACCTATATAGCTAACAACAATTTTTTTGAATATTTTTATGAAATTAAAAACCATTACAGATGACAGTGTCTAGTTTTCAAATATATAATTTTTTTGTTGGACTTGTTTTTCTATTTATTATTTAATTTATGAGCAAAGTGGTCCAAAAGCATGAAATGATAGGTGTTTTAATTTTTTTAATAACTTTTAATTTTTGAATTTTTTTAAAAAAATTATGTCATCAATCTACACATCATTCTTTACACAAGGAAAAAAATCATTTTATGATTAGTTTTTCTCAAATTATGTTGGCCGTATACGAGGGGTTTTCAAAAACAGCAACTAGGGCCAATAAAAATTAATAAAAAATAAAATATTTGGAAAAAAAATAAAAAAAATTCTCATCAAACTTTACTGTACTACACATCTTTCCCCAAAACAATTTATAAAAATACTTTTATTTACGTCAAATAATGTTGGTCATACATGTGCATGGTATGGTTAAAAAAGGTGACTTTTAAATAGTGGTTTTTAGAAATACCTATTGAATGTCAATTTGTATCATCTGGGTATTAAAATAAATTACATATATGGAAACTAGACTCTGGGTACTACATTTCATATTCCTAAGTTTTTTTAAGATTCAATCGTTAAGTGCCTCAAATGTGACAAATTCTAAAAATCATAGAAAACACTTCCACTTTTTAGCCTAAAAGTGTACCCAACTTCTTGCACTGACCCCTCACGAAGAATTACAAATATAATACAACATATGAATAAATCTACAATTCAAAATAAATTCCTTGCCCATTATGAATGTTTAGATGATGTTCATTCAATATTGTATATGGTCAACTCTACATTAAAAAAACCTCACTATAGAAACTTTTGGTCCATGATCTATAATTCAATAGTAGTAAAAAATAACTATAATATTTTATAGTAGATAAATACTATAGTTAAATGTGTTATTATCTAATCTCACTTCATTACTTTTGTACAAATATGACTAAGAATAATTCAAGTTGCCTATGATTAACATTGCACAATTACTATAATAGTGTGTTACTTATGAAATTCAGTAGCCTCTAATTTAGACTTCAAATGTAATTTCAACTATCAAATCACTCACAAAAATCAAATGTAATGCAATTAAGCACACTATCAATGCAAAAAGAATGCTACATGGAGTGCACAAAATTCTAGATAAATTTGTTATTTCTGTGTATTTTTCATTCTACGGTTTAATTTATTTTTGCATTTAATTGATATCTTCTACTGGTTAACCCTAACAAGTGGTATTAGAGCAGGTTGTGTTTGATTATCATCTACAGGAAGGTCTCACAGTTGAGTGGGAGCAATGGCGGATGAGGGTAAATTGAAGGTAGATAAATTCAATGGGTAGAACTATCAATTATGGAAGATGCAGATGGAGGATTATCTCTATCAGAAGGATTTATGGAAGCCATTGGAAGGAATATCCAAGAAACTAACAGGAATGACGGATGAGGATTGGGAACTTCTGGACAGAAAGGCACTGGGAACCATTCAGTTGTGCTTGGCACCATATGTAGCATTCAATATAACATAAGCGAAGAAAACAAGTGAACTGATGAAAGATTTGGATAAATTGTATGAAAAACCCTCAACCTCAAATAAGATATTTCTCATGAAGCATTTGTTTAATCTAAAAATGATTGAAGGTAGATCTGTGACAAATCATCTAAATGAGTTTAATACAATTACCAGTTAGTTAAATTTTGTAAAAGTGAAATTTGATGAAGAGGTGAGGGCTCTCTTGGTTTTATGTTCTTTGCTAGAAAGATGGAATAGCTTGGTAATGGTTGTAAGTAACTTTGTCTTTGGTTCAAACATTTTGAAATTTGATGATGTTTTTGGTGTTATCCTTAGTGAGGAAATTCGACGAAAAACCTTGGGAGGGTGGACATCAAGTAGTGTTTTGAATGCAGAAAGCAGGGGAAGATCAAAGGAGAGAGGAAAAGGTTTTGGAGGTCATGGGAAGTCATGAGAAAAATTAAATGACAAGAGGTCCCAATCTAGAGGATAGAAGGATTGCTGGTACTATGCGAAACTAGGTCATGAACCTGAAGAAAGATTGCTAGTCTGAGAAGAATAAAGAAGGAGATAAACATAAAGACAATAAGGAGGCAAATGTGGTAAGTAATAAATCTAAAGCTGATGCTTTGATTCTTTCCTAGATAATCCTAATGATTCATAGGTTTTAGATTTAGTGCCCTCATTTCATGCTACGCCACATAGAGGTTATTTTCTTGATTATGTCTGAGGCAATTTTGGGCTAGTTTATTTGGGAGATAACGAACCTTGTCGAATTGTTGGAAAGGGAAGAATCAAGATTAAGTTATAGAATGGGAATCATTGGCTCCTACAAGAGGTAAGGAACGTTCCAAGCCTAAGTAGGAATTTAATTTCAGTAGGACAGCTAGGTGATGAAGGTTGGATTGTTACATTTATTGATAAAAATTGGAAGGTTTCAAGAGGTCCCTTACTAGTAGCAAAAGATGTGAAAGCAGGCATCTTATATTTTTGTACATGACATACTGTTCCTTATACTTTAGTTGTTGCAAAGAAAAACCAAACAATTTCAAGAACAATTGTTGTAGGTTCGCAGAAAGAGACTGAAACAATTGTTATAGGTTCTGAGACAACTCTATGGCATAAGAGACTTGGGTATATGAGTGAAAAATGTATGAAGGTACTTCATTCTAAAAAAGTTTTCCCAGGTCTGAAATGTATTAATATGGATTTCTATGAAAGTTGTGTGTATGGCAAACCAGAAAGAGTTAGTTTTCTCAAGGATGGGAAGTAAAAGAAAGATGACAAGTTGGAGCTTGTGCATATAGATGTATGGGGACCAACTCAGGTATCTTCTCTCAGTGGCTGTCGGTATTATGTTACATTCATAGATGATGCAACTAGGAAGGTTTGGATTTATTTCCTTAGGTAGAAATCTGATGTATTTGAAATATTTAAGAAATGGAGAAGCTTGGTTGAGAATGATTGCAACAAATAATTTGAGGATTATTGTTCTTTAATTGAATTTGTAGGCAAAAAATAGTTCCAGGGACTCCACAGGAAAATGAGTGGCTAAATGCATGAATAGGACAATAATGGAGCGTACAAGGACAATGAAATTGCATCCTAGGTTGTCTTTAAACACGTGGGCAGAGGCTATCAATACCATTGTATATTTAATTAATAGAGGTCCTTTAGTTCATTTGGGATGTGGTATTCCAGAGGAAGCCTAGACACGTAAGAAGGTGAGTTATTCTTTTCTCAAAACCTTTGGATGTGAAGTATTTGCACATGTAGATTCTAAAAATAGAACCAAGCTAGATGTAAAATAAAGAAAGTGTACCTTTGTTGGATATGGCATTGATGAATTTGGTTATAGGCTTTCGGATTTTAAAAATTAGAAAATTATATGAAGCAGGGACGTTGTATTCAATGAGAAGGTGTTGTACAAAGATTAGTTGTAGTAGCATGAGAAGAAAGAAAAGGATTATGTAGTGTTGGATGATACTCCAAATAGTGATGTTCTAGTGGTTCCTAAAGCTCTCCAATAGCAATAGGAAATACCACAAACTCTAGTGAATTTTAGATGGTCAACAAGGCTAAGTAGACCTCCTGAAAGGTTTTCTCCCTCTTTGTATTCTATTTTGTTAACAAATGTTGGTGAGCTGGAAGGGTATGATGAAGCTATGTAGGTGGATACAAAGGTTCAGTGGGAGCTTGCAATTAAAGAAGAAATGGACTCCTTGCTGAAAAATTAGACTTGGGAATTATGTAAGTTGCCTACACGTAAAAAGGCTCTACCAAACAAATGGGTTTTAGAGGCTGAAGAGGAAGCTGGAGGTAAGAACAAATTTAAAGCTAGGTTAGTTGTAAAAGTGTTTGCATAAAAAAAGGGTATTGATTTGATGAGATTTTTTCTCTAGTTGTTAAGTTGATTTTTATTCATATTGTTTTAAGTATTGTGGCTACTGAAGATTTGCATTTAGAATAGCTAGATGTGAAAACTATCTTTCTGTATGGTGATTTGGAGGCAGAGATATATATTGAACAATCCTAAGGATTTGAAGTCAAAGGTAAGGAGAAACTGGTGTCTAGATTGAAGAAGAGTTTATATGGCCTAAAACAAGCACCTCGGCAATGATATTTGAAATTTGATAGTTTTATGGATGAGCAAGGCTATCGCTAGTGTAATTCTAACCAATGTGTTTATTTCAAGAGGTTGGATAATGACAACTACTTTATTTTATGTTTATATGTTGTTAACATGCTTGTAGAAGGGTCTAACATGGATCACATAAGATAGTTAAAACAATAGTTAGCACAGTCATTTGCTATGAAGGATTTGGGGGCTGTAAAACAAATCCTTGGTATGAAAATTTGTAGAGATAGGAAGAAGAGAAAATTGACTCTATCTCAAGCTGATTATGTTGAAAAGGTATTGCAGAGATTCCATATAGAGAATGCAAAAGATATTAGCACACCTTTGCCCGGTCATTTAAAATTGACTAAGGTGATGTGTCCAAAGACACAAGAGTCCAGGAAGAAAAAATGTCCAAGGTACCATATGCTTCAGTTGTAGGAAGTTTAATGTATGCCATGGTATAAACGAGACAGGATATCAAGCACATGTTGTAGGAGTCGTAAGTAAGTATATGAGTCATCCTGGATTGGAGAATTGGAATGCAATAAAATGGATTCTTAGATATTTGAGAGGTACACCCAATAAATACTTATATTTTAGGGGCTCTAATACGGATTTAGTAGGCTATGTAGACTCAGATTTGGTAGGGGATATTAATACCAATTAGAGTACTATAGGTTATGTCTTTACTGTAGGTGGGACAGTGGTGAGTTGGATCTCCAGGTTACAAAAGGTGGTTGCTTTATCCACCAAAAAGGCAGAGTATGTAGCTACAACAGAGGCAAGCAAGGAGATGATATGGCTGCAATCTTTCATGGAAGATTTGGAAAAACAACATGCTAATAGTTATTTTTTTACAGACAGCCAGAGTACCATACATCTTGCAAAGAATTTTGCCTTGCATTCAAAGACCAAAAACATACAGTTGAGGTATCACTTCATTTGATCAGTGTTGGATGATGGATAGTTATGGCTATAAAAGATACATACAGATGAAAATCCAGTGGACATGTTTACAAAGGTAGTGACAAGGGAGAAGTTGAGCTCCTCTTTAGCTTTAGTTGGTCTTCAATACTAAAAAACAATAAAATTAGAACAATAGAGTCTAGGGTGCTTATTTCCAATGGGAGCTATAAGGTCACCAGTGGTATGATCTATCTCCAAGTGGGAGATGCTATGATGTTGAGTCTAATCAGTCTCCAAGTGGGAGATTGTTGTTATATGGAGCCTAATCAGACTTGGAGGTTGAATTTTCCTTACTTTTATCAGCACGGTTTCCCCCTAAATTATTTAATGGGGTCAAGGGGCAGTGCTCCTTGTGGGGGTTTGGGGGAAGTGACCCCAAGATGGGAGCTTATTTTCTATTGGTTGACATAAAAAAACTCTATTTTGTAACTGACATAAGGCTTGATAAAAGTGGCTAAGGGTTAGGGTTTCTGGTTGTTGTATTGTAGCATTTTACATCTATATTGAGTTGCAAGGATTTCTGGTTGTGATTGATTTTGATTTACTGGATAAAAATATTGGACTCTCTGTTGGTGGATGTAGCCCAAGTTTGGGTGAACCACGTTAAAATTGTCTCTCATTATTATTTCTATGTATTTTCATTCCTCTATTTAATCTTTATTTGCATTTAATTTGAGATCTTCTATTGGGTAACCCTAACAGTTATTATATTACAATTTTCATTTGTTTTAGTGTGAATAAGGTTCTTTCACCATCTAGTTATTTCTTAGCTAGTTCTTTGCTTAGCTCTCTTCACACTAGGTTAAGTTTACTTAGGGACTTTTTTAGTTTATGCCATGTTGGTTGTGTTTTTAGTCTCTTGGGTAGAATATCCTATATATACCCACCTCTTTCTCTCATATGAGCATCTCATTTTCATTGTATGCTTTGCATTCTTTTGAGTTGAGTTTAGTTGATTTGTCTCATATCTTATTTTTGTTTTACTTTCCTTCATTCATTCACATTCTTGGGTAGATTTTTAGCCAAATCTTACATGGTAAGAAAGAGGTTTTGAGTTGTGGGTTAGCAATCTTTTAGAAATCTAAGAGTGTAGGGTTTTATTTTGAAGCACCTGAGTATGCCCTTCTCTTGCATCTTCAGATGCTCTGGAGAATCAAAAAGGTGTGGAGAAAAATCTAGTTTCTGGGGGGGTTCTTCTTTTGATTTGCTAGTTGCATGTTTTCTTGGACATTTATAGAGACATTCTAAGCTCACGATTGAGTCTAGAGAAGCTGAGATAGTCAGATTTGCCTTTAGTTTGGTCCCAATTGAACATCAGAAGCCAGATCTTTGAGGGTTTGAAGTTAGAGGTTCATTGCTAGATCTAGTAGGGAGCCAACATTTTAGAGCACTTTGGGTTAAATCTAACCTTGTCATTGCACTTAGAAGCCATGAAAACTCCAAGATTGAGCATCCATTTGTTGATTTTGGACAAGGTTGTTTGAAGAGACATAATTATTTTTCTAAGGAGTCTTGCAACCTCCCTAGCACCTGTATCGAGGTGACTATGTAAAAACAATTCCTGCATATCAATAATTTTTAAAATTATATTGTAAAAATGTCAAATCTCAAAGAAGGTTTTTTTATTGTAATGAAAAAAATTTATAGGAGATTTACCCATCTGCAAGCCCATACGGGTACCTATGAAAGGCACCCATGTTTAGGCCTTAAAGCCTTACACTTTGGGACGCAGCCCTCAAAAAAGGTTGTAGCCTCTTAAGAGGTCTATGGACCTTCTTGATGCCGTGAAACCCTTTCTTTGTGGGGATTAGGGGTGTGGCCTTTGCCCTCCATCTACCGTTTTCTTTGGTCCTTGTTTCATTTACTTGCAATTTGGCTTTTCAGGCCTTCAAAAACATTTCTACTCTACCTCAGCTCCTATACATTTTGGTGTTGAATCTGCTAATTTTAATAGGTATCCCTATTTTTAGTTGATTCTACTAGATTTGTTAGTCACTCTAACTTTGGTAGTGTATCTAACAGACCTACATACTAGCTCCAACTAGTTTTATCTAGCGAACTACTAATCTTGGAGAAATTTTAAAGTATCTAACTAAGTTATACATTTGGAAGATTACCAAATTTGGTGGTGGTTCCACTAAGTTTGGTGGAAAATGAATTTTTAATTTTTTACCCCCTCAAGGATGTAGTTTTGGTTTTTAAAGACCAATTTTGAAGATTCATAACTTGGGCTCCTAACCTCCATTTTCTAAAAAACCTTTTTTTATTTAGATTATTTTTTATGGTTTACACACTGATGCAAATGGATTATGATATTAATGCTCAGATTGTCCAGAACTTACAGATTCTCATAGGTGACATTGTGTAGTTGTCATCTTGGGAACTTCAAAGATGTATAACTTTTGCACGTGACCTCGGATTGAGGCACTTCTTTTTTTGAAAGTATATTTTTTTCATGTACTTTACAATGGTGCTATTATTTTACTTGGTATTGTTTCTAAATTTTATTATCAATATATGCTCATTTTCAAGGATTTGTACAAATATTGAAGTTGGGTCCATTTAGCATTCTATTGCTAGTGGAAATTATAACCACACTACTTATAAAGTGCCAAATCATTTTTCTTGGTGTGGGATCTTTGATTGAGTAATTCAAGGAGGTCTTGTTGATGTGATTGTGCTTGTGCATCTCTTTTTTCTCATGCTCTCCCTTCCTTTCACAAATGGTTAATGTTAAGTTTCCATTGCTAACACCACACAACTAGAACATGTCAACAAAATGCATGGAAATTCTTAATGCAACAAGGTTATACAACCTATCTTGAAGAAAAGATGACTAAACCCATAGATGCTAAGGAAGAAATACTATATATGATTGTACAAACAAAAGCTCTAGGTTTTCTAAGGAATTTAGTTTCTCATGATATTTTTTTGATAAAGTATATACCCAAGTTTGGGACCAAGGACATGTCAAAATAGGGGCTGAACCCATAACGTTTTTATTGACAATATCGTGAGACAAGCAAATGTCTACTATATAGGGGGAAAATTATAGCAGACCCTCCCTAAGAACAATATCTTAACATACAACTAACACAAAAAACTAGACATAGAAACATACTGACTTAGCTTATTTTCCATCTAGAATTACCACTCCCTCCTTGTCACAGGCACACATGTATAGGGGATGCTCTCAAGCTGGAAAAGAAACATTCATCTTCCCATCTATCTCCTCAACCATCTTCCACATGTCCAAGACTCCCAAAAGTATATCATGCAGATGCCCCATCTTCGATTCATGAAACTTTACAGATTGATTCCCATTTTCAATCATATCCTTGTATGTGAGGATTGAAGCCACTGTAATAGAAAGGAACTTTGCCACTGCCATAGACTATACATCCCTAAAAACATTCCATCATCCTCTCAAGGTCTTGGAGTCCATTAATAGATTGGGCAATGCCTCTCTAACATTAACACCTTCCTTTCCATCTACCTCTTTGGCAATCTTCAACAACCTGACCAACCATTCCTTAAGGATAGGATTCTTAATTCCTTTATCCAGGTCCTTAATGAATCCAAGTCCATGGCCCCTCCACCAGAATCATTTTCAATCTCTTATGGGGTGTAAAATTTCATTTCATTCTTCCTCCTACACTGCAACTCGACCCAGCTTTGGGAATCTACCTTCTCCAGGGAACACTGAAATGGAGCTTACCCTTGGCATATTTACCTTCTCCACTCTCCATAGCACCAATCCATATAGACCAATGTAGAGAAGAAAATGAAGAATATTTGAGAGAAAGAAGAGGAAAGCCTCATTAAAAGAGGCAATTGCCAAACTCTATACACCTGACGCTTCATTAATGTTGATTGCATCATTTGTCCTTGGTCCATTCACACACTTGAGCCATGAAAGCTTCAAATTCTCATCATGACTCTAGGTTAATGTGCCAACCGATTATCAAGGGGACATGCCTTGATATCCTCTTTTAAATTGGTCACCAATTCTCAGGGCACCACCTCACTCCATTCCCAACCTGATCAGGATCCTCTAGAAGCTATCTCAATGCCATAATTTTCTGTCCAAGTGGTATCTCTATTGCCTTTCCTTTGATATGTCTGATAGATAAATTGCTAAATGAACTAGCCATGTAAAGAATTTTTTTAATGACCTAAACAAGGTGTTAGTTCCATGCTTGACCTCCCCTAACTAGGTCCACAAGAATCCTCGAGTCCCCATCAACCCAAAGTTTCTCCCAACCCATCTACCTTGCCACTTCCAAACCTTTCCAAAGTGCTCGAGTTTCTACTAAATTGTAGACATCCATAGCATAGAAGCTAAGATGTTGACCTCTATGGTCCCTAAAAAGCCCCCCTCCACCTACTTCTATAGGCTTTCCTCTTGCAGCTCCATCAAAATTAAATTTCACCCATCTCACCTTCGACAGATCCCACTTAACCTCCTCCTTGACTTGACCCAAATCTCCTTGACTTGTGATCCCCAACCATCTAAAACAAGGGCAAGCATCAGCCCACCGAGACTCTTCTAGCTGGATAGACCAAACTTCCTTATGAAGAGAATCCCCTATCTCCCCCATTGCAACCTCAACTCCATCCCAAACCAGATCAAGGGATCCTTCCTTATCAAGCAACAACCTCCTATTATATTCCAATTAGATATTATAGACCAAAAGAGTTGGGATTGAATCACCCATATAAGATTTAGGCTAGGACTCTAACATTTGCTTCTCCATTCCTCAAGCACACCCACCATATTCTTGGGTATGACCCAATTATACTCCCATGTAAGAAAGAAGTGACTCCACAACTATTAGGAAAAGTTGCAATAGAGGAATAAATGAGCATTATTTTCTTGATCCTATTTACACATCACATAATGGGAATGACCTTATTTGCCAAGTTTGGTGAATCTATCCCAAGTCAGTGCCCTCCTCTTACTAGCAATCCACAGAAAGGCATTGGCTTTTTGAAGGCCACGATGATTCCAGATTTTTGCCACAAAACTACACAGAGCCACAAAATCCTATCATCTTCTTCCACCAAAGGGATTTTATTCAGTCTCACTTTGATTTATTTCTAAATTGGCTCCAAAATAACATCACGATTAACCTTTGAGATCCATTTCCTAAATCTTTCCATCTGTTCTAAATAATTTCAAATGTGAGGTCCAATTTGGGCTTCTAGTAGATCTCCCAAAGGCTTAAAAATATCCACATCCAACAAGGGTTTATCCATCAACCAAGGGTGCCTCCAAAACCTTATGTTGTCACCTAATCCAATTCTCCACTCTAAACCATGTGTCAACAAATCAATGCAAGATCGCAGAAAGTTCCAGAAGCTTGAACCTTTGGGAAGAGAGATATTCTACTTTAAAATGTTGTCAATGTCATTCTAAAGATATTTATCCTGGATAACCTTACTCCATACTCTCCCTTTTTCTTCAAAAATTCTCTAGACTAACTTGGCCCCAAGACCTTTGTTGACTGATTTGAGATTTGTGAGTCCCAAACCCCCATTTCTTTTAGTTTGGAATACCTCCTCCCACTTAACAAAGCTATATTTGAAGGAATCCTCTATCCCCATCTATAGGAAAGTTCTTTGAGCTTTCTCCAGACACTAAGGCACCTTGATTGTGATTTGAAACACTGAATAGTATAAATTGGAATTGCTACTAAAGAGGCTTTGATCAGGATAATTCTACTTGCCAGAGATAACCACTTTCCTTTCCAAGATGCCAACTTGCTTTGCATACTATCGACTACCTTTCTCCACTCCTAATCAGAAGATCTTTTATCAACCAAAGGTATTCCCAAATAATTGCTAGGCAGGGAGCCATCCTCAACTCCCAAAATTTGTTGAACATCCAAAGCTTCCATACAAAATTTCTTAAGAAAGAAGATTTGAGATTTGCCTAAAATTACCTTCTATCCCGAAGCCAACTCATAGTTAAGAAGAACTTTCTTGATCTCCCTTGTTTCTCTAGTAGTAGCTTCCACAAATAGTAGAGTATCATCTACGAACTGAAAATACATGAGATTGGGGCATCCTCTAGAGACCTGCAATACCTTGATTTTATTTTCCATTGAAGCCACCTTAATCATATGACCCAAAGCCTCTGTAACTATCAATAAAAGAAAAGGTGATAAGAGATCCTGTTGTCTGAGCCCCCTTTTTGTAGGAAAGAAATTCGTTGCAGCTCTATTAATCATGACTACATATGAGACAAAGTAAATATAGCTAAAAGTCCATTCACACCATTCTTTACAAAAGCCCATCCTTCTCATTACCTCCATCAAAAAGGCCCAAGATACTTGGTCATAGTATTTCTTCATATCAAGTTTTAGTATCATCCCTTCCTTTCCGTTATCATTGATTGAGTGAATCATTTCATTAGCCAACAAGACACCATCTAAAATTTACTTGTTCTTTAGAAAACCACTTTGTTCATCTCCTATCACATCTTCCAGACATCTTTTTAATCTGGTTTCCATGGCTTTTGTTATTATTTTATAAATAGTATTACCTAAAGCAATCGGTCGAAATTAACCAAAGTACTTTGGATTTTTAGCTTTAGGGATAAGAGCTAGATAAGTCATCTTCTGAGCCTTCATCATAGATCTTCTACTCTTGTACTCTTTTGCTACCAACCAAACTTCAATTCCCACAACATTCCAAATTTTTTGAAAAAATCTAGCATTAAATCCATCTGGGGCAAGAGCTTTGAGCAGACCTAGAGAGAAGGTTGCTTTCAATATCTCTTCCTTAGAGAAAGGAGCCATGAAGCTAGAACTTTTACTATCATCCATCAATTTTAGGAAACTTCTCAAAATATTTGATTGTGCATCATCATATCTAACTCCTAAAACTACTAAAAATTTCTTGAAATATCTAATCCCTTCCTCCCTAATGGCCTCGATATCATCTAGTGGAGAACCTCTGAGGGGTTGAGCATTTAGAATTCTATTTGTATTCCTCCTAATGTTGGTAGATATGTGGAAATGTTTTTTGTTTCTATCCCCTTCTCTTAATCACTTGACTCTATATTTTTGTAACCAGAAGAACTCCTCCATTCGTAAAAGGTGATTTTTCTCCTCCAACAAATTCTTTTCCCTTTCTCTGCAATCCTCTGACATGCCAGACTTAGCTAATTCTCTTTCAACTAATGCAATTTCCTCTTCCACCCTAGCCTTGGGTGCAAATAAATTGCCCATTACTTGTCTGTTCCATTCTCTTGCAGCTTTCTTGGTTTCTTGAAGTTTCTTGAGTAGAACAAATCTATGATTGCCTTTAACTTCTTTTTCCACCAACCAACCAATTCTTTTAGAAATTATGGGTGCTTATACCAGAAAACTTCCATCTTGAAAGGTGACCTTCTAGGTTTTTTCCCATAGGACCAGTGAAGACTAATGGGCCAATGATCCAAGCCTCAAAACTTGGTTACTTCATAAAAAAATTGAATTAGAGATAGGAGCCATTATGACTTTACCTAAATTCTATCTAGCATGCACAAAATATTGTCCTCACCTATTTTTTTGAACCCTACTAAACCAAGGTTCCCCAAATCCCTACCACCTTTCTTTTGTTCAAGACTCAAGGTAGCATTGAAGTCCCCTCCAAAAATCCATCTTTATTCTGAAAAAGCCTTCCTGAATTCCACTAATTCCTTCCATCATACTAATAAATCCCTTTCCAAATTAAAACCATGAACACTAGATATTAGAAAAATCCCCTCTCCTTGACAAGATCTCATCCTAACCGATAACACTATCTCTGAACTGAGGAGAAGATGACCCACCAAAATGAGCTTATTCCAAATAATAGCTAAACCACTAGTCATCCCTATTGTCCCTACTGCAAAAACTTCTCCGACCCTCCACAAGCAACTGAAAAAAATTTCTTCATGGATTCTAAGTCTAATTGGTTGGTTTCTTGTAAAATACAAATATCAGGGGACTCAACTTCAATAAGCCACTTTACCAAGTGATGCTTCTCCTAGCCATTTGGGCAACATACATTTTATCTCACGATCTTCATTTGTACCTCCTCTCATGGAGGTGCTTGCCTCTCTGATTGACAAAATTATGAAGGGTATCTTGGGTACCTTTGCCTATATCCACCATAGTGTTGAGCTTGGCCTTGCTAGCATCCATCTTCCTTCCTCTTACTACCAGGCCCCCCTAAATCCATCACAAGAGCAAATTTTCCTTTTTTACCACTCCTGATCATAATTCTCCACTCATTTTCTTTATCACCCTCCTCTTCACGAGCCTCCTTTGATTTCTCACTTCCTCTCAAGGGAGCCTTCGGAGCCTTCTAAATTGGGGACTTTATATCCTTAAGTGGGGAGAAACTATGGTCAACTTCTTTGCCACAAGCTAAATTGTTTATAGGGCTAAGAGGCTCCATGAGGCTATGATCCTATCCTTTCGATAGAGCTATGGTTATGATCCCCTTTAAACATAGATTTGATATTCCTAAGTTGGACAATTATAAAGGTAAAGGTGATCCTAGGGACCATCTAAAAGAGTTTTACATATCATGTATGGAAGTCACTTTTAATGATACCTATCTCATACAACTCTTTCCCTAGAGTTTAGGAGGCTAGGCTATCAAATGGTTCTCCCATTTACCTCATGGAATTAAGAAATTTCAAGAACTTGCTAGGAAATTCATTCCACATTTTTCCTATAACATCAAACATGAGGTATCCATGACAAACATTTGCAACACCAAGAAAAGAAATGGAGTTCATCTTTTGTTGCCTTCCTTCAAAGCTGGGGGAATATTGCTAGTAAATCCTCTTATCCCATCCCTAAGAAACAACTCGTAAATATATTTGTTCATAACTTAAATCAAAAGATGGGTTTTCATTTGCAAATTCAATGTGTGAATACGTTTGATGAAATCATAGACAAAGGTGTCACTATTGAGAAAGCCCTCATAGCTAAAGGTTTAGTCAAGATTTACAAAGACAATAAAGACAATAACAACAACCAAACTAATGATAAATGTCATTTTTGGATGATGAATAAAAACATTGTGAATGATGGTCTAACCTATTGGGACCTCAAAAAGTTAGCTCCCTACCTTGCATATTTTGCCCCAAATCCATTAAATTTCGCACCTTTTGCCTTTGCAATTTAAGCCCATTATTTACAATGAATCTGAGATATGTTCCATGGGTTATCTTAAAGAAAACATATAAGTTAAATCCCCCAAGTCAATAGGTTTTCTTCCCTTAGGTAAATTGGCTTAATTTGAGGCCTTTGTCAGCAAATTGGCAAGTTTGCGAAATGACAATTTTGCCAACCAGGTTCACAGGTTCACATTTTTACCGATTTACTGATAAGGAAGAAAAAGAGGTGAAGGATAGAGAAAAAGGAAAAAGGTCAACCTTTCTTGGTGAAATTTTCAATTAACCAAACCAAAGGATTTGCCAACAAGAATTTTCACTAATGGCAACTTCACCAACAACAAGAAGACCAAGGGGGGATGTAGAAAATTTTCTAAGGAAAGTGAAAATTTTTTCTAAGGAGGTAGAAGTATTAAGGATAAATGAAGGGTAATGTCTTTTTTGGCAAAGGATTTTGTGAACCATATGGTTTTCTAGTTGTTAGGTTCTTCTGGGAGACATTTCACTGACAAAGGAGAGATGTCCACAACAAAGGAAAACTAGCAAGTAAAGAAAGGTTCACCATCAGATAATTTTGCTGATAGGGAAGATAGACAAAGAAAACGGATAAGGTCAGGGTCTTCATCAGGGAATTTAGTGGTTTGTGAACTATTAGGTTCACTAATAACCTAATTCAGCACAGGGGAAATTTACTGATAAAGGTAAAAAACAAAGATCACTAAAGTGAATGAAGATAAAAG
Source organism: Cunninghamia lanceolata (assembly GCA_027924645.1). Taxonomy (NCBI): domain Eukaryota; kingdom Viridiplantae; phylum Streptophyta; class Pinopsida; order Cupressales; family Cupressaceae; genus Cunninghamia; species Cunninghamia lanceolata. The sequence goes on from BSBN01000413.1 coordinate 2,760,598, forward strand.
ATAAGTAGGAAGCAGAAAAAGATAAGGTTAGTGATGGAGAAAATTTGTTGATAGTAAAGAAAAGTACAAAGGAGGGAAATGTACAATAGTTGGATGCTTTGCCAACTAGAATATTTGTCGATAAGGCAAAAGTGGGTTGAGAAGGAAGACTAAGTGGAGAAAGAAAAAAGTGAGGACTTTCCCAAGGTTCATGGAAAGGTAAGAGCCCTATCGAAGGAATTGGTGGTTTGTGAACTTGAGAGTTTGCTAACTAAGTCACTTGCTAACTGGATTTTTGGATAGAGGTAAAAATGAAGATGACCAGACATAATTTTTAATTCTTTTCATATGGCTAGATTCAAGGTGGGCCCACAAGTGAAATTTGCACCATAATTGTGGGATGAAACTTGTAGGTTTGTACTCAGAATTTATGTGTTGTAGGCCAAGGTTATGCAGGTGGTTGACACAGTGAAATTTTTCAATGCACCAGTACACAACTGATAGAAAAAAATAGATAAATAGATTTTCAGGTACCAGAATGTAATTTCATCCTTCCCTCTTTAATTCTCTAGGTACCCAAAGAGTGTGGGCAATCTTCTTCTACCATTTTTAGAATTGTTAGGGAATGGGCTTTCCTCCCAATCTTATAGATTTTCTGACAGGGCCATGGGCAAGTTTTAATGAAACATGGGTGTACTTGATGACTGAATGCAATGATTTGAAGTGCGCAGTGACCTAAATTTCTATATATGCATATGTCTTAGATGCATTATGTGTTGGTCAAGTAGGCATTTTTTTCTCTTAGTTGGTTTAGAGATCTAGAGGGAGGAAAGAAAATATCACTTTGTCATTTTTGTTCTTTAGGAAACAATCGATGTTAAATATTCTATAATCTTTGTATTGAATCATTATTTTTCTCCACAACCATAGGTATTCTTCTTAGGAAACCTTAATCATATTTATAGTTTTATCTTGCCATGGTTAGTGGTGCCAATGTCAACTCTAATTTGAATGAATGTGATAGTTCATAATTCATTTATAGGCTTTATGAATGACCATTTCAGTATTACATAAGGAAGAAAATTGTGTGGTGTTGGATTATTAAGTATTCTTAGTGATTTGATATTGATTTTCATGCATTTGAATTTTCAAATAGGCAACCATACATTTCCCTATAGTTTTGTTCTTTTGGTGAACTTCAAACTCTACAGCCCCAAAGATAGGCATTGGTTTGAGAAACCTATGATCAACCAAGATTTTAAAACAAACTAATATATTTATCTTTAAACATAGTGGTAAAATTCCATATGCATCCTAATTCTATAGGATTGTTTTCATCAATTATATGGGGGTTTTGTAACAGCCAGTTGTTCTTGGTTTAGTGACAAATTTGGGGCCAACAAGGTGATTTGGATTTGGTTGTTCAATTATTTTGAGTTGTTCATCTGATTTGAAGTCAATATATTTTAAGGTAGACCCCTTGGAATATCCCTCCAAAGTCTATGTTTAGGTCAAAGTGTAGAGGAGTCTACCCACTCCTTTTAGTTGGCCAAAATCACCCTAAGCATGTTGACACATCTCTTTCAAATCACCCTGATGACATCCCTAGAGTAGGTGATTTTGTAATGTTTTATAATTTTGGGTTGTAGGTATTTTGGGATTCATAATAATCGATGTAATACACATTCAAAACCTACAAGGTACCACACCTTCATTCCCACAACCTAAAACTAACAACATTTATTTTTATCCTATTTTACCTTTTAGCTAAATAGCCTAAAGGTCCACGAGTTCCTAGTATTCCCACCCTTTGAAATGCAAGAGAAAACCACCCAAAATAGCTTAGTAGCAAAAATCCTAAGTTTTCCTTTTTTTAACTTTTCAAAGTTTCAGAGTTCAGAGTTCTCCCCTTCGTCCTGCCATCCTAATCAGCACCAATCTTCATTTTACCCATTTGAAAAATAAATTTTAAGTGTTTAAGGCTTCGGAAGTCAAAGTTTATTTCTTCCACATTCTCTTTTGGAAGGCCAAAGGATAGAGGTCCACTTGCTGAAACCTAAAAAGTAAAATCTCTATATATGTCAAAGGTAAGATTTTAGGCTTCTTACCTTCCATCTTCTTCACATAAGGCATAAGGAGGAAGGCTCGAGGTCTAGGTTCTAGTTCTTTCCCTTCAAATATTCCTAAGTGTTTCGAGGAGTTAGACTTCAGTCTTTTCTTCTTCCCTCTTCTTTTCTTTAGAAGAAGAAGGCTGAAGGCCTGAACCCTGAACTCTGTTAAACCTTTGTAAAAGTGGCTAAGTCTTCAAACTTGTAGGGCTTAGACTTTCTCTCTTCCTCCTCCTCTAGGAAGGCATAAGATTGAAGTCCCGAGGCCTGATCATTGCCAATTTCATAAAATTGATTAAGTATTGTGGAGGTAGAGGTTAGGTTCTTCTTCCTTTAGTAGAATAATATAGTGGTGAAGGGCTGACCCTCGAAGCCTAACGATTTCCCTTTTCTTAGAATTTGGAGGCTAGGGTTTCCTCCTTCACCTTTCCAAAGCTTGATCTGTGGAAGACTACTTGAAGGAAGTCTGATATGTCAAAGCCTAACCTTTTTACCTTCCAAGGGCATTTTCTACTATTCAAAAGATGATGGGACTACTCAGCAACCCTCTTGGTCACCATTAATGCTTCTTTAGAGCACAATTTCTTGCAGAAAATAGATTCGTCACTTCCCCATGCTATTGTAGTCCCTTTGCATTGAATTTCTTATAGTCATGGCATGGGCAGACCTCTATTTTAATGGATTTCATGTGTAGAGCCATATAGGCATGAAGGACACAGAATGGATTTATTATAGAATGGGTGACACCCCTTCCTTGTTAATTTCTCATTCCACATCCATGGCTGCTACAGTGGGGTTTGTAAAAATATATATACAAGGAAAAAAGATGTAATTATGTTAGTTATTTTTATGCATCGACATTCTAGGAAGATTATTTGTTATTTTTAGACCTTGTAACACACCTACAAAATTAACTAGATGTGATACATTGTGCTCATTTTCTGAGCCTTTGTTGTCTCTAGTTGATGTTTACCAATGAATGTAGATGGTTATTTTGTGTCTACTCTTCTATAAGAAGTTATCTTCCCTCCGTAATGAATATTTAGCCTTCATGATCAATACAATCATTTATATTTTCCCTCTTATGCTTTTGTTCTGTGTTTACTTAAACCTGTAAGCTTATTCTATGAATAAAATGATCCGTCCTATAGTTATAGATTTCTAAGCCAAACCTTTGCTAAAGCTATAAGTATGTTTAAGTTTCTTTTAGTATTTGCTTGGTCATTTTTGTATTATGTTAGTTCTAGCTAAACATACTAAATCTTGGTCCATCGCCTCCCTCTTATTTTTAGTCTCCTTCTCTCCCTTTTCCCTGGTGATCATTAGCATAGGTTTGGTCAACTACTCTGAACCTTAATTTTAGAAAGAGGAACCAACCTTCTCTGGAGGTCTGATCTCATTTGCAAGGTCCCTCACCTAGAGATCAGTACTATTGTGTTATTAAAATGCTTGAATAGGGTTCAAGCATGGTGCAATTTCATGTGATAACAATTACCATCCCTAAGGGAACATCTAAACAAACATTTACACCTAGACAAAGATTCACTCCCTTAGGTGAACCCATTGAATCCTCCTTACACAAATTGGTGCAATCAAACCTACCAAAACTACCAACTTTATGACAACATGATCAAAATCAAGTTAAACCTTCACGGTTCAGTGAGAACAAACATTCTGAGTATGATAGGGTAAATGGACATAAAACATCAAAACATATCTAGCTCAAAAATTGCATCAAAGACCTCATAGACCAAGTAGAGATTATAATAAGAGGACACCCTCAAAAGACAACCAATACAGATTAAGGTATATATCAAGATGCCTTTCTATCCTATGGTCAAACAAACAATAAAAATAATAGCTCCAATAGGAAAAAATAATGTCAATGCCTCTACTTCCTATGATTCCATTGTAGGTCATATTGAAGAATGCCATTCTCAAATTTCCACCATTATCATTATACCAAAAACATTTGATTGTGTTGATACCACATGTCAAGGTCAAATAACCCTTCAAGGAGCCCCATGCAATTCGCAATGATAATTCTAAATTTCCATTGAGAGTAACTCATGTTGTTGAAAAACAATATTTGTTTTTGTCACATGCATACAATCTAACAGAGCTGCTACAACATTAGGCTTAACGACATGTAGTACAATCACCTTTTGTAAAGTTTCTTGATATATTATGTGGTATGTAGGTGATGTTTGTATGAGTTCCTAGAGAGATCTTAGTGGGAGTAGCACGGACCTATTCAACAAGATCACAATATTGACCAACTTTATGCATTAGATGATGTGGTTGATGAAGCACAGTTTGAGAAGTTGTTAAAGATACTAGAATGTCTGATTTATGTTTAATTTGTTTATTATTATGTCTATTGTATATGAGCAATCACATTGTGATTGGAGTGTTTTGATCCATCTTGATATGGTTGATTTGAACTTGTTATTTGTTTAGCTTATTGGTGCAGGAGCTTCCAGTTTTAATCATTTTTTGGCTATGCATGTTTTGTTGTCTTGTTCTTTTGTTCTCTCTAAGGCTTTGAAAGCCATTTTGCATAAGATATAATAAGGACTTGGTCCATTTGGTCAACTAGTCCAATATACCTTAATAAGGTCTATTTTAATGTAATTTCACTTAGAAACATGTGGTTTCTTGTGAAGAATGTAACCTCCATCAATTCACTACCCTTGGAGGGCAGTTGTATAGTTGGAGGAGAAGAAGAATCATTGCTAAATCCTTCTATAGGCAGAAAACTATATGATCAAGCCAAGTTAATGAAGTGGAGACGTTTTTGGAGTGCAAAACAATAATTTTCTGTGTTTTTGCTTAAGATAGTCATCTGGTATGGCCTGTACAGATAGTGTAGGAATCTAAAACCTAGAAAATGTGTTAGGACTTTGAACTACCTTTCATTTACATGTAATTAGAGCTCTTGACACTTCTTGTGAAGGAAGAACCAATTCATTTTGTAAAAATTGTTTTGAAAACCCTCTAAACTAGGGTTTTGTCCAAAAATGAGGAATTTCTCCTCTGTCCTCTGAAAGATCTCACCCATTTTCAGTAGGATGGAGGAAGGTAGGTTAGGTTTCATGTTTTTGATTGCATGTCAAGTTGCACTCTTCTTTCCAAGGTGTTTGGCATGACTCTAACTAGTCTATACAGTGACTCGTTAGGTTGTAAACAGTGGACAACAGTGTAAAATCATAAAATAGTCAAGCCTATGACCAAATGGATGGTTTGTTTGATGTTTGGGAATGAGAACAAACCTATGTAGATGCTTATTAGGTCCTAAGCATGTAGGTGTGGTACACTTCCTTTGTAAAGGCTTCAAACTAGGCCTATTTCCTAAAAGGAACAGTCTGTTGTTATTGTACACCTGTAGCAGAGTATGGCCCTGCACCTTGGTGGAAGGTTGTAAGTCCACAATGGATATTTGAATGTGAAATGCATCCTGGTTGTCCTTTGGAGGTCTTGTAAGTTATTCTTGATTTAGTCGTTCTCAAGGGCTACAAGGAGCTAGCCTTTCTAGGCACTGTCAAAAGTGTAGTCAAACCATAACTTGTTGTCCACTATCCTAGATGGTGTAGAACTTGGTTATTGGGTTAGTGACCTTGTGTTAGTCATGTTCTTGACAAGTAAAGGCTGGTTGTAGTGTAAAGATCCTATTGATAGAGTAGTTGGTAGATTGGTTGTGTGATCTAGAAGATGTTTGTGCTTGTAGTGACTCCCCAAAAGAGAGTTGAATAGCCTGTGTGGGTGGACACTAGGGTGTGGTCCTAGGCTAGGTCAATCTCTTGAGTAGCCTTGTGTAGGCTTGTGTCACATTACCTTTGGAAACCTCTTGAAGGAAGCATTGAAACTGAGGTCTATTGTGTGGACAAAACCAAATCTACCATTACCTCTGCATCATATTGGTATCAGAGCCACTATTAGATTGGAAGTAGTGTATGTTAGATGAGGAGATTGAAATAGAGGCTAGTACAATGCCTCCCAAGACAATGAGTCAAGAAGCCATCAAGAAGTTGGTAGAAGAGATGGTTGAAGCAAGATTGCAAGAAGAAAGAAAGTCTAAGGGCAAGACCAAGGAAGATGGAAGTTCCTCTGACACTGAGGATGAAGAAGTAGAGGCATAAGAAAGTCCTCAAGGGTAGGACATGTCTGCAGATCAGAAAGATTTCTTGAATGCACTTAAGGGTGCTCATGGAGACAATGGTGATCCCAAGATGGATGTGACTACCTTTCATGGCAAATTGGATGGGGATGGTCACACTGATTGGATAGAAGCCATGTGCAACTTCTTTGATTACAAGGAGTTCAATGACAACAAAAAGGTTAAGTTTGCCAAGACAAGGCTAAGAGGTTCTACACTTGTGTGGTAGAACTACATGCAAAGTGAGAGGGAGAAGATTGGGAAGAGTCCCATCACTAAATGGAGTAGAATGGTAGCTATGCTTAGAAACAAGTTCATGCCACCTAACTATGAGATTCAAATCATTAGGAGATTCCAGAATTTGAGACAAAAAGACCTGGATGTGGCTGTCTACACAGAAGAATTTCATAGACTAAGTATGAGAGCCAACCATAATGAAGATGAAAAGGGGATGGTAGCTAGGTACCTAAATGGTCTGAAATACAATCTACAAGATGAGATCAGTTTAGTGATCCCTAAAATAGTGGATGAATGCTTTTTATTGGCCTCTAGAGCAGAGGAAAAACTAAGAAGGAAGGGTGAACAAAATGCCAGAGGAAGAGGTGGCAAAAACCAAAGAGGAAGAGGCAGTTTTGGTCGTGGACAGTCCCACAAAACTAAAAATAATAGTCAGCAAGAAACATAAACTGAAACAGAGCATAGAGGAGGCTTGAAAGGTTGGAGAAGACCAAATGGTAGGGGTAAAAATGGTGGAGGAGGTAGAGGACCATGAGTCTTCACTGGAAGGTGTTATGGCTACAACCAAGTTGGCCATACAATGAACAAATGCCCAGAGAAAGCCAACATTTCTCATGACATTGGAAGGAGAAATCAGTTAGTGAAGGATGATGACTGTGAGAGTGTGAATTCACCAATGGGAAGTGTTGCACCTATCCTAGAAGGAGAAAGTATGATGATTAAGAGGTCTATGTTGAAGATGCCACTAAAACAAGAGCCCCCTCAGAGAAAGAATCTTTTTAGAACCCAAGGCCTAGCCTATGGGAAACTTTGCAAGATCATAGTGGATTCAGGATCTACTGAGAATGTGGTATCCACTAAGATGGTTGAGAAGTGCAAGTTGAAAAGGCTGCCTCATATCAGTCCTCACAAGATTTCTTGGTGGAAGAGGAAACTTGGGTTGAATTTGAAATTGGTGACTACAAAGACAAAGTACTATGTGAAATCATCCCCATGGATGCATGTCATTTTCTTCTTGGCCACCCATGGCAATATGATACCAAAGCACAACATCATGGTGAGAAGAACACCTATGTCATCACCATGAATGGGAGACCATTCAAGATGGATCCTATGTTAGAGCACACCGGGAGGAAGAACAACGACAGCAGTGTCATGTTGGTGAATGGCAAAGAGTTTTTGAACCTCTTGAAGGAGAAGGATACCCAAGGGTATGCCTTGGTCATGAAGCCCAAGAGTGGATCAGATCAACAAGAACAAAAATAGAAGGAGATTCCATTCGAAGTGCAGCAACTTCTAGACAACTATCAAGATCTTGTGGTAGAGGAAGTCCCCAACTCCTTACCACCCATGAGGGACATAAGTCATCAAATTGACTTAATACCTAGTGCTACATTTCCTAACAAGGCTTCCTATAAGCTAACACTATAGCAAAATGAAGAGGTGGCAAGGCAAATTCAAGATCTCTTGGAGAAAGGGCTGATTAGGAAGAGTTTAAGTCCTTGTGCAGTCCCAAGTGTGCTTGCTCCTAAGAAGGATGGAAAATGGAGGCTATGTATAGACTGAAGGGTAATAAACAAGATCAGCATAAGGTACAAGTTCCCAATGCCAAGGATTGAAAATCTTTTGGATTATCTTGGAGGCTCATGCTGTTACTCAAAGATAGATTTAAAATCAGGTTATCATCAAATCCGGATCAGACAGGGTGATGAATGGAAGAATTCTTTCAAGACTAATGAGGGTCTTTATGAATGGCTTGTTATGCCATTTGGCCTTAGAAATGCTCTAAGTACATTTATGTGCTTGATGAATGAGGTATTAGTTGAATACATTGGTAAATTTGTTATTGTTTATCTTGATGACATACTAATCTTTAGCAGGACAAGAGAAGAGCATGTGAAGCATGTTGGTCAAGTGTTGGAGAAACTTCATGAGCACAAGTTGATGATCAACTTAGACAAATGTGAGTTCATGAAAACTGAACTTGTATACTTTGGATTTGTCATTTCTAATGACTGTTTGAAGATGGATCCCTCTAAGGTTGAGGCTATTCTCAGTTGGCCTACTCCAAAGGCAGTGGGAGATGTGAGAAGTTTCCATGGATTGGTGACTTTTTATAGGAAGTTTATTAGAGGTTTCAATCACATTAGTGCTCCCATCCTCAACACCATCAAGGGTGGAGTCAAATGTAGATTCTAATGGATAAAGGAAGCTGATGATAGTTTTGAGTTGTTGAAAACAAAGGCGGTTGAGTTGCCTACCTTAGTACTCCCTGATTTTGATTAGGTGTTTGTTGTTGAGTGTGATGCAAGTCAGCAAGCTATTGGTGTTGTTCTCAGCCAAGAAGGACATCCTATGGCATTCTTCTTAAAGAAGTTGAATGAAGCCAAGCAAAGGTACTCTACCTATGACTTAGAACTCTATGTAATGGTGCAAGCTCTTAAGAAATGGAGACATTATTTGCTGCCCAAAGAATTTATTGTGTTTACTGATAATCATGCTTTAAGCTTTCTAAACAGTCAAGAAAAATTGAACCATAGACATGTTAAATGGATGGAACAGTTACAAGTTTATACCTTCACAATTAAGCACAAAAAAGGTGTCTCTAACAAGGTGGCTAATGCATTAAGTAGGAGGTTGCTTATTATTCATGAAATTTAGTTAGAAAGCATGGGCATTGACTATTTAAAGGAGTTGTATAAAGATGATTCAAATTTCAAAGAAGCTTATGATGTTTGTGTGAACTTGCTAACACATTCCATGGAGAGTATGCAGATTTTGTTTTGCAGGAAGGCCTCTTGTTTAAGGGCAATTCGTTGTGTATCCCTAAGTGTTCCATGAGGGACAACATCATCAAGGAGAAGCATAATGGTTCTTTGGGAGGACATTTTGGCTTAGACAAGACACTAGAACAAGTTACAAGGTTCTATTTTTGGCCAAAGGTGCAATCCGATGTGAGGAAGTATGTAGCTAGTTGTGCAATCTGTCAAAGGGCCAAGGGTGTGTCTTCAAATGCAGGTCTATACCAGCCCCTTCCCATTCCCAATAGACCTTGGGAAAGTATAAGTATGGATTTTGTACTTGGGTTACCCAAGACAGCCAGAAGGGGTGGATAGTGTGTTTGTTATTGTTGATAGGTTCAGCAAGATGGCTCATTTTGTGCCATGTAAATGCACAAATGATGCATCTCATGTTGCAAGTCTATTTTTTAGAGAGGTAGTAAGAATCCATTGGTTGCCATTGTCCATTGTAACCAACAGAGATTCTAAGTTTGTGGGTCACTTCTGGAGGACCTTGTGGAGAAAGTTGGGCACACAGTTATCCTTTTCATCAGCCTGCCATCCACAAACTGATGGTCAGACTAAGGTGGTTAATAGGTCACTTGGAAACCTCCTAAGATGCCTTACAAAATAGCATGGTTTGGCATGGGACTTGGTTATCAGTCAGGCTGAATATGCCTACAATGATTCAAGGAATAGGAGCACTGGTAAAAGTCCTTTTGAGGTAGTTTATGGTTTTCATCCAAGGGGGCCACTTGAACTAAAAGATCTCCAAGGATGGGATAGAAGGAGTGCACTTGGTGAAGATTTTGCTGCCTCCATGAAAATAGTCCATGATCAAGTCAAGTTGCAGTTAGAAAAAATAGTCACAAAGTACAAAGAAAGGGCAGATTTGAAGAAAAGAGAAGTGCAATTCAAAGTTGGAGATTTAGTTATGGCATATTTGAGGAAAGAAAGGTTGCCAAAGGGATAGCCAACTAAACTCCTAATGAAGAAGATTGGGCCATGCAAAATAGTGCACAAGTTCGATCCAAATGCATATGAGATTGAGTTACCATCCGGCCTTGGTATCTCTCCAATATTCAATGTTTGTGATCTTTTTCCTTTCAGACCTCCATTACTTGGTGAAAATGGATCAGATGTGGTGGCTAAAGATACTAATTGGATCAAGGATTTAACTCCAAGCAAACCTTTGCAGTTGGAATGTATTCTAGAGTCCAAAGTTGTCAAGCAGACTAGGAGAGGTGTCTATAAAGACTACTTGGTGAAATGGAAGGATCTTCCTGATTCAGAGGCCACTTAGATGACTGAAGCAGATATCTTGAAGCATGGAATGACACTTCAACAATTGGCAACTTAAGGGACTTGAGTTCTTGCTACAGGGGGGGTATGGTGCAGGAGCTCCCAGTTTTAGTCATTTTTTGGCTATGTCATATTTTGTTATCTTGTTCTTTTGTTCTCTCCAAGGCTTTGAAAGCCATTTTGCATAAGCTATAATAAGGACTTGGTCCATTTGGTCAACTAGTCCAATATAGCCTTAATAAGGTCTATTTTAATGTAATTTCACTTAGAAACATGTGGTTTCTTGTGAAGAATGTAACCTCCATCAGTTCATTGCCCTTGGAGGGAAGTTGTACAGTGGGAGGAGAAGAAGAATTGTTGCTAAAGCCTTCTATAGGAAAAAAAACTATATGATCATGCCAAGTTAATGAAGTGGAGATGTTTTTGGAGTGCAAAACAGTAATTTTTTGTGTTTTTGCTTAAGACAATCATCTGGTACGGCCTGTATAGATGGTGTAGGAATCTGAAACTTGGAAAATGTGTTAGGGATTTCAACTACCTTTCATTTACATGTAATTAGAGCTCTTGACACTTCTTGTGAAGGAAGAACCGATTTATTTTGTAAAAATTGTTTTGAAAACCCTCTAAACTAGGGTTTTGTGCAAAAATGAGGAATTTCTCCTCTGTCCCCTGAAAGATCTCACCCATTTTTAGTAGGATGGAGGAAGGTAGGTTAGGTTTCATGTTTTTGATTGCATGTCAGGTTGCACTCTTCTCTCCAAGGTGTTTGGCATGACTCTAACTAGTCTATAAAGTGACTAGTTAGGTTGCAAACGGTGGACATCAGTGTAAACTTAGAAAACAATCAAGCCTATGACCAAATGGATGGTGTGTTTGATGTTTGGGAATGAGAATAGACCTATGTAGATGCTTATTAGGTCCTAAGCACATGGAAGTGGTACACTTCCTTTGTAAAGGCTTCAAACTAGGCCTATTTCCTAAAAGGAATAGTCTACTGTTATTATACGCCTGTAGCAAAGTACGGCCCTGTACCTTAGTGGAAGGTTGTAATTCCACAATGGGTATTTGAATGTGAAATGCATCCTGGTTGTCCTATGGAGGTCTGGTCAGTTATTCTTGATTTAGTCGTTCTCAAGGGCTACAAGGAGCTAGCCTTTCTAGGCACTGTCAAAAGTGCAGTCAAACCATAACTTGATGTCCACTGTCCTGGAGGGTGTAGAACTTGGTTATTGGGTCAGTGACCTTGTGTTAGTCATGTTATTGACAAGTAAAGGCTGGTTGTAGTGTAAAGATCCTGTTGATAGAGTAGTTGGTAAATTGGTTGTGTGATCTAGAAGGTGTTTGTGCTGGTAGTTTGGGTTGAGTAGTGACTCCCCAAAAGAGAGTTGAATAGCCTATGTGGATGGACACTAGGGTGTGGTCCTAGGCTAGGTCAATCTCTTGAGTAGCCTTGTGTAGGCTTGTGTCACGTTACCTTTGGAAACCTCTTGAAGGAAGCATTGAAACCTAGGTCTATTGTGTGGACAAAACCAAATCTACCATTACCTTTGCATCACTTATTTATAGATGCAACCAAGTGGTCAAGAAGAAGTCAAAAATCCTCTTACAATAAGCACTAGTTTCATTTGTGTTTGAAGCACATCAAAACATGGGTTGACCACTATCTTCAGTTTCATAGGTTTTTCCCAAGATCTTAGAATATAAATTGCATTTACTAATCTTTGAAGGAATGATGGCTTAGGAGTCATAGTGGAATATTCAATAGAGATAAAGTCATCCAAGGCTTCATCTAATATATTAAAGTTACCACAACTAAACAACTCATCATATGCATTAAAGTCTTGTAAAAAGAAATCGAATATTTCAACATAATCTAATTTATCAAAGACTTAATGTGAAACAAGATATCATATACTTTGCAAGAATGAAACTAGATATCACTATGCAAGTAATAACAAAATTTCAATTTATGTTCTTTCAATGCGAAGATGAATGTATTACTCAAAATGCAATCATTATAATTTCCATGAAAGAGAATTTGCAATCTAAACCTGATTTTGAACAACAAATGTAATTAGATCTAATGTTTAAGGATGTAAATTCTTTAAACATGAGTTCACCAAAATGTTTAGTGTGAAAAAGGAGAAGGATGATTAGCATGCTCAACTAGGTCAAACCTCCGTTTTCATATACTACATTCATAATATGAACTGAGCTTAACCTCTATGATATTATTAAGCTAGAGGCATCCTATTCATCTATTGTTCTATATGAAAATATGTTTGACCTAGAGTTTTACAAATCCTAACTAGCTATTAACAAGCCAAACCCTAGTTATTCAATTTTCTCATATAGATAGATTCCAGAAGCAGAAAATAGCTAAATGAGTACATAAATATAAACAAGAGATATCAAAGGTTATACTTCTAAGTTTTGAAGGTTGGGAAGACTTGGGCACTCCTAAAAATGTCTTGCAAGTTCTCCTATCACAAAACTATCTAAACCAGGTGTTTGAGTCCCTGTTGAGGATTCCAGATCCTAAAATACTTGGGCACCTATAAAATCATCTTGTGAGTCTTTCAAAGATGAATCTATAACTTTTTTGATAATTGTGACTATAATACCTATTTCTTCTTTGCTCCTCTCTATCGGATCTTTATGAATCTAACATGCACAAACAAAAGGAGAGGGTATGTTGTTGATATATAGGAGTTTTCCTTAGTCAAACCCCATATTTCATATTTCTACCTTAATAATGGCCAATGTAAAATTATTTAGATGTGTGTGAAAGATCCTAAATAAGTCAAGCATCAAGGAATAGATCCACACAATGGTTCACTAAAGGAAATAGTTCAACTTCACCTTAAGGAGATGATGTCAATGAAGACTTGTAGAATGTAACATGCCACTTGTTCTACCAACTAAGATTTACTAAGTTTTAACTTTAAAGTAAATAAATCATGAATTCATAACAGGAATAATAAATTTTTTCCTTCAAATATTTGATATAATGCACATTTGAAACACATTTCAAACTTCCATTGCATAACCAATTTACATATTCTTAAATAAAAGAATTGAATATTCAATTCTATACAACTTTTCATAAATTACATAGAAGCATCAAGAGCCTAACTAAAAAAAAGAAACACATTGTTTGTATACTTGTATGTCTTCAATACTCCTAGCCACCAACTACATGAGGGGAAGCATCACTCAAGCGATTTACCTCCAAACATAGACTAACTATGGTCCCCCGCACATTTACAAAACTGGTAAATGGACCTACCTTTCAACAAAGGGATTGGTATAGCAACCTCAAAGTTAAGCCTAATTTGAGAAGGTGTTGTGTCCTACATTAACTAGTACTATCATACTATGGCTACAGCCATCAAAATATGACATCCCTACTTAGTAATGTAAACCTAAAACACAATGAAACTAGATAGTGTAAATGTTAGCTATTTACACCACTTTGGCCAAGTTTTCTTCATCTCAATTCACCCACCCTTCTATCTCGATTGGGAAAGACAACAATCTCTATACTGGGTTATCTACCTCTTCCATGGATCACATATTCAAAGGTTAACCTCTTACATGCTTCACTAGGATACATATATTGAAGTAATATCACTTGAAATCTATTTTCACTATCTTTCCCCTTGTACAATTTTCCTATACAAATACCAATTGATGATTGATTCACAATTCTAAGTAAAATCCTAACCATAGAAACTATCTCATATTCACAATACAAATTTGCTATATATATATATATATATATACAATTAATAGACATTCATGTCGATAATTCAACAACGTAATCACTTAAAATGATACAACACATAGTGTTTTGAAAACAAGAAAACATAGAGAAGGAAAAAAACCCCATGCCTAAGATTATAGCTCCAAATGAAACAAAGACTCCTTGCTTAAGCCCTTCCAACACTCTAGCTCACTTCTCCGAATAAAACAGCTCACAAAAGCAATATGACAACTTATCAAAACTAATGCAAAACTCAAAAACACGAAGAGAAGGCTCCTGATTGAAAAATGTGTGTAGAAATGGGGTAGAGCAACCCTTTTTATACAAAAACCTAAGGAGCAGTCTAGCTACAAACTAGCAAAGAAAATTTCCACCTTTCCCCTTAATTTGCAAAAAATTCCAAGGTGTTGAAAGAATAATGATAGGCTTAATAAAAATGTGCGTCTAACTCTAATTCCTCATGAGCTCAAGACCAAGTCAAACTTTCCAAAAATGAGTTTGTTAAGTACTTAAAAGGAAATTCACCAACGGTCCAAGTCTTAAGCACTCTCATAGGCTTAAAGATATGGCACATTCCTCTATTACCTTGCCCTCCTAACGGCCTTCCTCATGCACTCAAAGTATGTGCTTTATGCACTGCCTTTAATGGCTTAATGGGGCCGCATGCCATGTAGGACTACCACCCTAATAAGTATGAAATTTATCCCATATAAATAAACACTTTAACCTTATTTTATATATTACTATTTTTTAATCACCACAAAACAATATTTATGAAATTCAATTTCCGCAAAATGATAAAATTGCATTTTCACTATTAAAAGAAAATAATAATATTTATATTATATGTATATATAGAGAGAGAAACTATATATATTCACACATGTTTATATTATTATCATAAAATCAAATATAACTCATAACCATAAATGCATTTAACGTCGTAAAATCTTCGTAGACTTAACATCAAAGAACATAAAAGAGATGATAATTCTTGCATAGTCCAAATCGATATCCCCTTATCTATGAGCAATACGCTCATGAGTGTACGTAGGTACATCTACCTATGTATATTCATGCTCATATCAATTCATATGTAAGATTATATCGTGGACTTGTATGAACTATAGTCTCCAAAAGAAAACTTGTCTAGACAACCAAACACTTAACAATATGTAGATTTGAAAATCCAGTCAAGACTCGAGATACATAACTTAGATCACTGACCATTACCCACACTGACTCGACTCAACCTATGTCAAAATAGGATGTGTGTGTGTGCTACTCAGTTTAGGATTTTCTTTTACGTTTACCAAACCAAGTCCTTCTCCTGAGTGATACCTCCCCTACTTTCTCGAGGGATGACTTGTTCCTGCATCCACTTAGATCACCACCACAATAGTTATTTGATCACAATATAATAATTAATTAACAATTATCAAATTTAATACAATACATTACATTATTCTTTGTCTCATCACATTGCATTCAAGATATATAACACACATAGATGCAAAGATTCATAATTACTTCAATTTTCACAAAATAACTAATCTATAGTAAATGGATAGAAAGACATATAGATGTAGAGATCCATAATCACTCGCTTTCCAAACAAATTAACCAATCTAGGTAAATAGTAAGTGGATAGAAACACATGGGGTGTAACATACTCCCCCCCTTGTGAGTCATCATCCCCAATAATTTTTTTAAGTATCAAGTATTATCATAACATAGTAAAACATAAAAAGTATCATATCACAAATCATATTGTTTTTCAAGAGCTTTCAAAATCCAAAATAACTTGTAGAAACTTCTACTTTATCTCAGTATAATCTTTCCAAGTGGTAGAATCTTCTGCATACTGATCCCATTGGACCTTGTATTGTAGAACCTATCTATTACATAAGTGAAGCTTACACAGTTTGAGCACCTTGAGAGGCTCAATTGTTATTGTTACCAATTTTTCTCATAGCTCAAATTCACAGAGCTTCAATTTATTCATTTCATCCTAATGAAAAGGTTTTAACATTTTTTTTTGCATAGTTGGAATGAGCACTGATATTATAGTTTAGTTATGTTGCTCAAGAAAAAAAAGATTTTTAGATCATTCATTGCATTACAAAACATTCACAAGAGAGATAAGTATTTCAATCACTACAATGATTATTCATTTACAGATTGAGATACATGAAAGGATAAACATTGCATTGAAATAAATAATGACAAATCAATTGTCCCACACAAGTTGTGGTTATAGCTAAACTAGTATAGTCATAAGAAAGATACTATGCATCTAAAGACAAGAAAGAAAGTATTTCCATCATTGTCTATTTGTCTCAGTTGATCATCCTTGCATTTGAATCTTCCTCGCTCCCAATTTTCAAGTGGACCAGTGTCATGACAAGGAATATATTAGAACTCTAGAAATAATTCCTGGTATGCCTATCAAAAGATACAAAATATATTGCTTATGGTGTACTACATTAGATAATCATATCATCCATGAGTAAGATAGATTGAAATGAAACACAAATTAAACTTCATTGGTTTTTATCTAATCTATCTATTTTATGTGCAGGTATAGGATAAGTTATGTATCTGTTGAAGACCAATCAGCATGTGGTATTAAGTGGGCTTCCACAAGGGTTGAGCCCAGCATGGTGCCCGTGAATCCCAAAGGGATGGAATGGAAAAGAGATAATTATTCATACTACTTAAATTGAATAACTGGACTAAAGGAGTATCAAATAAATCAGGTGCATCAGTTTTGAGAGCAGGACACACTCATGATTGTAGTTCAAAAAAATGAAGTGAAATCATGATGGTGAACTAAACTGATCTGGGATAGTATCCAATGCATGATCTAGCATCTGGCATTATTTCTATAGTAGTAATTGAAGGAGTGAGAAGGATTTTGTTTTCTCCTATCTTAGGAATGATAGGAAGCGGTTCATATTTACTTCAATTCATCATAAACATCACAGATCCATGTATGAGATAGCTAGAACATCAGTTGTGTTTATGAGATTCCATTATATATTATGATCACAATATAAGTGCATTCAATATGTTGTATAGAAATAGACTACAGATCAAACCACATATTACAAATTGAAAAGGGCATTGCCAGGTATATGTAGAGATCAAAATGCACATCACCCAAATGGTGGTAATACTGAAGCTTCAACATAGTCATCTATAGGAGGTGAATGCATTATCATCACAATTATAGTACATCAAGAAAGTAAGCATCATGTTTCAGATTGAATATTGCCACATTAGTCAAATACATTGCCTCATATATATGATTGTATAAGTATCAAGGAGCAATTATCAACATGATAGCATCAGCTAAGATAGCAGATTTAGTTGATATATTTTAGGAAAAAGGAATCTCAGTGTCATATAATGCTATAGGAAAGAGCAATAAATTTATATGATATCTAGAAGTAGATTTATTAACACCATATGCTATCATATAACATGAAAAAGAGAAGCTACATGAGATACAAAAGCATATCATGTGTGTTAATATCACAGAATGTAAGTGTTCTAGAGTGGCAAAGAAGAGATGGATCTACAGAGCACATTTGAAACATTAATCACAAATGTAATAGCCATTTGTGTGGAACAGAAAACAATCTTAAAAAGTGAGGCATCCCAATGAACATCATTTACAATATTCAAAGTTGTAGAGCAACAGCATCATCTATGGCAAAACAATCATCAAGAGGAGGATATGTATATGTATAGTTGCATAAGTTCAAGACATCAGAGTGCACTTTTCATGGCAAGAGGAATGCAATTTTGATGACAAATAACTGCAAGTGTACAATGTGCTTGAAGGTATATGAATGAATCACATATCAAATGCTTACACATTTTGAGCATAGAATATATAGAAGATATAGAATAAGAGAGAGGTTTTGAACTCATATTAATGGCAAAAAAATACTCAAAGATCTCCTAAAGCTACAACCTATAGAAGAGAGTTCTTTTCTCTCTAATGATTTAAATCCACAGTAAGTATATGACTCATGATCAATGTGAGCAAAATTCTCTTGTTGCAGTAACAGAGTAATCAAGGGTTTGTCAAAAGTTCATAAATGAGAGCATTACAACCATAGCCTCCAATGAGCATGACGCAGAAGGAAGAGTTTTAAGTTCTTTCCCTTTAATGTTCAGAAATAATAAACAAGGGCACGACCCCTAGTGATAGGGAAAATACAGGAAAACAAATGAAAATCATTGTTTTTTCTAGATAATTCGTGACTAGAGGAAGAACATTTTAAATCATTAGGGTTTCATGAGCTCATAATTTTTATTAAGCCCCACCAATGGAGAGGCACAAAGGGATAATGTAGATTGTAAGAAAATCCCACCTCTTTTTACATCTAGATAAAATCTTATGCAAGGCCGTGGGTTTTTCTCCCCCCCCTTTTTTTTGTTTTCTTTGAATGAACTCAAAGAATTTCAAGACATGGTGTTGTTAAGAGTGTCCAAGCACGTGAAAGTAATCTGCTTGAGTAAATTGGCATAGCTAATGGGGAATGGTTGCGTATATGGAGAATATGAGACTTGGCCTGGGTCATAGAACTCGAATATCATCATGACACAATCATTGAATGATTATAAACCATCACCACTGTACATAGACAAATCCATGTTCAATAATATTGCAGTCCATGAAGGTCAAACCTTAACCTATACATAGCAAGGCCAGTGCAAAAGATATACAACAAGAAAAGCAGTGATATAATGAAATGAATAAGTACGAGCTTAGAAACCCATAGAAATCAAACCCTTGTCATTTTTGAAGAATGTAGAGATAAATGACCAGTCGCGGCCCTCTAAAGTAGAAGGTACATAGGATAAAGCCAACAATAATCAAAGACTCACCTTTTATTTTCTGAGGGAAGCTAATATTTTCATTTTTCCAAAACAACCTCAGAGCATATCCATGGCGGCCTCGACAGAAATATGGTGACACAGAAAAGTGAAAAAGATATCAAATGATGCATCAAAAATGACACTTCCAACCACAATTGAAAGAAAAAATCCATCAAGGAATGGAAAAAATGGATGAACACTATGTAGAAAGAGATTACCTTTTACCTTGTTGTCGAAATGGCCTCAGAGAACTGAAAGTTGTAGTAAAATGGATGGGTTTCATCTCCAACTCTAGAGGTACAAAGGTGGCTAGAGAGAGTCCTTTCACCAAAATGTGTTTTGCAAATGAGTCTGAAAGAATACGAAAAAACTTGTTTTGTCTTAGGGTTTACCTTTTCCCTAGTTCAAAATTAGGTATTTTATCACATTTGAAATCATTCTATTTGACCACACTAATGCCATCGGGGTCATCAAATGCTAGGTCGACCACCTTTTTCTGCCTATGTCTATAAGACTTATAAGGGGTCATGACCATAGAATGCTTAGGGTCCTTTTTCATATGTTAAAACCTTATGCCCTTTGACATATTTTAAAAGACTTAGTGTTATTAAAACCTTAAAGTGTCTTGTCATTACCTTGATATACCACTCATAGAACATTTGAAAATAGAGGATATACCTTTGCCTGAGAGACTATTTTGTAGGGTACATAGAGAATAAACCTTTAAGGCTTTATTTTTTGCAAAAATATATGGAGATCATATTATTTTTATGATTTTCAATAGAAAAATCAAGTATTGTAATTGCAATATACTTGGTGAAATAAGGAAAATATAAGCCTTATATTATTCATTTTTTAAAAGAAAATCAAATGGGGTAAGATTAGGTAAATTAGAGGGAAAAGCTATAGAATCTATTATAAGATTGATATTAAAACAATATTTTTTATAAATTGCTTTAATATTTTGTCATCTTATGTAATTGGAAAAAGATAAAGCAAAGCCAATTTATTTTTTAGGTTTGCTTTATTTTTGGACATAAGAGACATAGAAATTGACTTTTTATGGGTAAAGAAAGAAAATTTTGGTGGGACTACCTAAGAGGACACCTTGGCAGCTTTTATTTTTCAGTTTGGTGGCAGTTTTAAGGCTTTATTTTTGGCTTTTCTGAGGAGCATGAAAATGGATTCTTAGATCTATTTTTAGGAGCTTTTTTGGAGAGATCCTATAGGCAAGCATATATTGGAGATGGTTAGTTTTTTGGGGGGTAGTTAGTTCATACCATTTTCTTCTCTCTTAAGCATAGACAGAGAGTTGCATATAGGCAGTTGACTCAGTTTGTTTTTTGCATTGTACTCCTTCTAGTTGAATACAACAGATTTTCCTATTCCATATTTTTGTTTCTTTTATAGTTTTGATGTGATGTCTCATTGTGGCAGTTTCATGTCCTTTGTTATGTCTCTTATTGTAAAATTTGCTTTTGGTCCTGGTTGTAATTTGTGTTCCATTTGAACCTTATTACAAATTATTTCGGGATCAAATCTCAGAGGTGGGGTTGTGAAAGTTTGAAGGGTTGTTTGTGAGTGAAGATATTCATTTAGATTAAATCTTAGAGTAAGTTTTGCATTTCAATTATTCTCTCTCCCTTTTCCCCTCCAAGTCAATTAGATTAAAAAAATCATAAGGAGAATCAACTCACTCTTGAGATTCACTCTCTACATAGATCACCCATAATTTGAGAGTGTTTCCATATGTCAACAGATAGCTAAGTCTTCCATAAGCTTAGCATAGGGTGCATATCTGATTGATAATAGTTACCACCCCTAGGTCCTATACCTGTAAAGCATTCCAATCAATAACATGGTTATCCCTTGAAACATACTTCTTAAGATATGACACATGAAAAACATTATGCATCCTAGCAAGAGCTGGTGGCAAAGAAATTCTGTAAGCAACAAGATTGACTTCTTCTATGACCTCAAATGGACCTACATAGCACAGAGCTTGTTTGGATAACTTTCCAAACTTTACCAAACTCTTATGGAGTTTTACTCTCAACAACACCTTATCCCCAATAGAGAAATTCCAATGAACTCATTTGGAATCTACATAACTATTTTGCCTGTCATTAGATTCTACCAACCATTGCCTGATAATCTTAACTTGTTGTTCCATATTTGACAGCATTTCTTGCCCAAGACTTATCCTATCTTCTAGCTTAACCCAGCTTATAGGAGTTTGACATTTCCTGCCATATAATGCTTCAAATGGAGCCATCTTTATCATAGAATGATAAGAATTATTGTATGCAAAATCTACCAAAGGTAAATAATCCTCTCATTTGTATTGATGATCCATGCAGTACATCCTTAGAAGATCTTCCAGTAGTTAGTTTACTCTTTCCATTTGACCATCCATTTCCTGATGATAAGATGAACTTATATTTAGCTGCGTTCCAAGTGAAAAAAACAAAGTTTGCCAAAACCTAGAAGTTACATGAGCATCCCAGTTAGAAATAATCTTTTCAGGAATCCCATGCAATCTAAACACCTCTTGAATAAACTTTTGAGTTATTATTGGAGCTCCATCTAAAAGATTACCTAGTATGAAATACAGTACTTTAGTAAGCTTGTCTATGACCACTAGAATGGCATTGTGCTTATTCCTCAACATTGGAATACCTTGCTCAAAATCCATGCTAATAATGTGCCACTTAATGTCTGGTATATCATGGGGATATAGTAAACCTACAAGATGATGGTGTTCTACTTTTACTCTCTGACATTCTAGACAACTTGCCACAAACCTTGTAGTATCCCCTTTCATCCCCTTCCAGAAATATAAAACCTTTACATCTACTAACATCTTGATAACACTAGGATGCCTTGAGTATGGTGCATTATGAACTTATTTCCATACCAAATTCCTTAGTTCACCAATATCAGGTACATAAATTCTTCCATTAAATCTCAATAATCCATTTGGTTCAAAACTGAATCCTTCATACCTCTTATCTTGTAAATCTCTTGTGAGTGCTTTCTTGACTTGTTCATAGAACACATCAACCTTGGATTCTTGCAACACTCAACTTTTGAAGTCTGTTTGAATTACTACCAAAGAATATATATGCCTTCTTTGACTTAAGGCATTAGCAACTCTATTTTCCTTTCCCTTGATGTAGTTAATGTCAAAATCATAGTCTGATGTCAACTCTAACCACCTTCTTTGCCCTGCATTAAGATTGGGTTGTGTAAATAGATACTTCAAACCATGATGGTCCATTTTCAATTCAAAAGGTTTACCCATCAAATAGTGTCTCCACATCTGCAATACATGAACTACTGCTGCTAATTCTAAATCATGTGAAGCATAATTCTATTCATAAGGATTTAGCTTCATTGACTCATAGGTTATGACTTGCCCTCATTACATTAATAGTCCGCCCAAACCTTCTCCTAATGCATCTATGATAACAACAAAATTACCTTATGGATCTGGCACTCTCAAAATTGGAGTCATGGTCAACTTCTTTTTTGGGAGTTCAAATGCCTCTTGACATTTTTCAGTCCAATCATACTTTTTTCCTTTTCTCTGAAGAGATGTGATAGGAAAAGATACGCTAGAAAAGTTTTCCACAAAATTATGGTAGTACCCAGCCAAACCCATGAAACTTCTCACTTTAGAAACATTCTTCGGCATTGGCCACTCAAGTATTTCTTTGATCTTGGTTGTATCAACTGCAATCCCTTTAGCTGAAATCACATGACCCAAATATTGTACTTCCTTCTAAAAGAAATTACACTTGGAAAGTTTCCCGTATAGGTTATGCTCTCTTAGCCATTGGAATATCCTTTCCAAATGTTGAAGATGTTCCCCTTCATTCTTGGAGTAAATCAAAATGTCATCCAACAAGACCAACACAAATTTATCCAAGCAGTCTCTAAACACACTATTCATAAGGTTCATGAATGCAGCAGGTGCATTTGTTAACCCAAAAGGTAAGATTGTAAACTCATAATGGCCATACCTTGTTTTGAAAGTAGTCTTAGAGATGTCTTCATCCTTGATTCTCAACTAGTGATATCTTGACCTCAAATCAATTTTGGAAAACATAGTTGCACCTCGCATCTAGTCAAAGAGATTATCAATATGTGGCAGTGGATACTTATTCTTCACCATTACTTCATTGAGCATCCGATAATCTATACACAATCACAAAGTTCCATCCTTCTTCTTGACAAAGATCATTGGTGGTCCCCAAGGTAAAACACTTGGCCTTATCAATCCTTTGGATAACAATTCTTGCAACTGAGATTTTAACTCCATCAATTTAGTTGTCATCATTCTATATGGTACCTTGGAGATATGTTCCAATCCTGGAATAATGTCAATGGAGAAATCAAACACTCTTTTGGGAGGTAATCCAAGTAATTCTTCTAGAAATAGATCCGCAAAATCTCTAAGGATAGAGTATTTATCCATATCCGTCATTTCTGCATTTTCTGTCTCTCCATCCTTAACTTGACATTCCTCAAGTTTTTCCACTTTTACTACAAAGAGTTGACATCCCTTCTTCTTTGCCCTATTCATCTGAATAGATGAGATCTATCACAATTTAACTTCACTAGGCGTACCTTGTAAAGATACCTAGTTCCCAAGATCATCTAAGAACTCTATAATTTTTGCATGACAATCAACCTTCACCCTATGCATCCATAACCAATTCATCCCTAAGATGGCATCATAAGACCCTAAGGGAGATACATACAAATTAACTTCTGTAGAGAAACTAGTAAGTTCAACCCTTGCTTCAAATAGACACTAGTCCACCTTAGCTCTTGTATGGTTTGTGTATTCAACAACCCATGATTTTTCCATATAGCCAACTCTTCTAGACATTTTACTAGCTACTCTAGGTGACATAAAGTTTTTTGTGGCACCAATATCTACTAAAATAGAAATGGGTGTACCATATAAAGTACCTTCTATTTCCACTGGAGTGATCTGGTATTCATCATGTCAATTATTTATTGCAGCGTGTATCCTTTCCTAAAATGCCTCCAATTGTGGTGGGAGAGAATTACCATGAGGTTGCGATCCTGATGGCTTGTTGGGGCATTGGTTAGCATAGTGATGACCACCACAGTTGAAACATCCTTTAACTGGCCCCTTCTTTCCATGAGCTTGCTCTGAATTGGTGATGTTCCTAGCAGCATTGTTGAAGTTATTGTTTTTATTTCCTTTTTGGTCCTTCTCTGGTTCACTCCAATTATTCTAAAAATTCTTTTCTCTTTGCTTTTGAAATCCTTGCACCTCACTAGGTTTTCTAGAACCTTTCTTATTCTGAGACCAGTTAAACTTTTTCCTAATCTTTTCATGGTAGTTAGCAATAGACTTCAATTTTTTCTCTTGTTTTAGAGCTTTCTCATATACAAGGTCCATGGTGGTAGGACCATGCATATCCACCTCTCCACCTATCTGATTGTTTAACCCCATAATGAATTTATTATGCAGAATCGCTCATCACCTTGATACATAGGCACATGCCTTACAAGATGTGTGAACTTCTCCCAGTATTCACTAACTAAGGAGTCTCCTTGCCTCAAATTTTAAAAATATAAGAGCTTTTGATCATAGAAAAGTTTGGGTAACCAACGTTTTCAGAATATTTCCACAAATTCTGTCTAAGTGAGTTAAGTAGAAATAATTCCTACTTCCATCTTCTTACTCATCCACCAACAAGATGCTTCACCTGCCAACTGAAAAGCTCCCCATGTTGCCTTAGTGGCCTCGGAATAGTTTCTAATCTCAAAGTATTTTTCCATTTCCACAAGTCATGCCTTAGCCACATCCACACTAGTACTACCTTTAAACTTTGGAGATGTAATTTTGTTCATATCACGAGACAGTTCCTTTGCCATTCTCTATTTAGTCCTTTCAATATATGAACAATATGAGGACTGGGATTTGGATTGTGATCCCTTATTTTCATGTTCACTTGCTTGAGTGTGAGTACGAGAATCTTCCCCCTCTTTCTCACCATCAGGGACTTCTTTTCCTACTTCATTCTTTTCTTTCTACTCGAGGATCTCCACTCTTTCTCTGGTCTCTATCATCATTGCAAGAATACGATCCAACTTTGTGTTCATGTCCCCTGACCCTTGTCCTACTTCTTCACTTCCTCCAGGGCTATTTTAGGTCTGAACCATTCTTTCATATAAAGTTTACCCTATAGGTTCCACTACAATTAGATTCTCTAATTGTTTACTTATCATTCTTAAATCATCTAACTTTAAAAAAAAAAAAAAAAGTTATAATCATAACATTTTGCCAAAAGACATATAACACAAGCTTTTGATAAGAAAGCTTTCATTTATTCATAGAGATAAGGATTTAAATACCCTTTGATTTACATGGAATGACTATTAAGATAGTCCAAAGGAGAGTATCCATCAGATTCACTCTCATCTACAAGGGTGAGTGGAGTATATCCCTCTGATTTTTCTTCAAATACATAATCTTGGGGTACATACCCCTCCGACTCATCACCAGAAGAAATTACAATTATCTCAGATAAGGGAGGAATATTTGGATCCCTAAACAACATAGTGAGGCTCACACTATATTCTGAGGGCATATCCTTAGAAAGAGTTAAGGATATTGATTTAGTTGGAGACATCGATGGTAGACAGTTAAAGTTGGCATCATCTCTCATCCTCCTTCTCTCTTGGCTAACCAAAGAAAGTGCATGACTTAGGGTTTCTGATCTCCTAGTGATAACTCATTATCAACGTTGGTTCCCTTGATGGTTGGCTCATTTCTAATGACTGATTTCCTTGCAGTCATCTTGAGATACACCATCCTAGCACAAGAATTCCAAACATTAGACTCATAATGTTGGATAGGAAATGATAGTGAGCACATAGGTTCCAGAGTTGAAACTTGGCTCTGATGCCACGTGTAACATGCCACATGTTCTACCAAATAAGATTTACTAAGTCTTAACTTGAAAGTAAATAAATCCTCAATTAATAATAGGAATAATAAAAATTTTCCTTTGAATATTTGATATAATGCAGATTTGAAAAGCATTTCAAACTTCTATTGCATAACCAATTTACATTTTCTCAAATAAAAGAATTGAATATTCAATTCTATACAACTTTTCATAAATTACATAGAAGCCTTAAGAGCTTAACTGAAAAATAGAAACACATGTTTGTATACTTGTCTGTCTTCAATACTCCCATCCAACAACTTCATGAGGGGAAGCTCACTCAAGTGATAAATACCTCCAACGATGGACTAACTATGGTCCCTTGCACATTTACCAAACTAGTAAATGGCCCTACTCTTCAACGAAGGGATTGGTATAGCAACCTTAAAGTTAAGCCTAATTTGAGTAGGTTTTGTGTCCTACATTAACTAGTACTATCATACTATGGCTACAACCATCAAAATATGACATTGCTACTTAGTAATGTAAAATTGGAACATAGTGAAACTTGACAGTGTAAATGTTGGCTATTTACACCACTTTGGCCAATGTTTTCTTCGTCTCAAATTCACCCACCCCATAAGATTATATCCCCTTCATTGAGCTCTCCTAATGCTTAAATATTTAATCCATTTTTTAAAAAAAGATTCTTTATTTTGTCAAAAGATTATTTCATTTTGTCAAAAGATGCTTTCTTTTTGTTAAAAAGATTTTTTATTTTACTTTCTAAAAAATAATTCATTTTAACAACCTTGCAAGTTTACCAGAAAAGTTGGGTTAAATGTGAGTTAAATATTATTTAAATATAATTAAAATACTTAAATTTTTATAGCAAGTTAGAGTTGGAGAATGAACTTCTTTTATTTTCTTAAACTTTACTTCAGTGTGTTTTTTAATTAATTGATTTATAATAATTATAATAGAAACAAAAATAAAAAGTAAAAAGTAAAAAAACAAAAATACTAAAGTCTAAAATAATAAAAAAAGTTCATTCTCCAACGTTAGTTTATTATAAAATAAAACAAATAACATATATTAATATATTAATGTATACGTATATATATTAATATTAAAAAATTTAAGCCAATGAGGGTGTGGTTTGGTGGTTAAGTCACTTGGTTGTAGAGGTGGCCACTAGAGTTCAAACCCACGTTGGGCCAATGAGCTCAAAGGTTTGAAGTGTTCTTGTTAGGGGATGAGGTCCCCTATGTTGTGGCCTCACCGGTCGATTGCTCCAGACAAAAGCATTCGCATGGAGCCGGAGGAAGTGTCACACCAGCATCGTTAGTCACATTAAAAGTTTACTAGGCGCATTATCTTTAAAAAAAATATTAAAAAATTTAAAAATAATAATTGCAACATTTTAATTTTTATTTAAGTTTATTATAAAATAAATCAAACAAATAAATAATATATATTAATGTATGTATGTATATATCAATATAAAAAATTTAAACATTAATTACAAATTTTTTATTTTAATTTATGTTTATTATAAAATAAATGAATAAATTATATGTCTATCTATATTAATATAAAAAAAAATTAATAAATAGTAATTGTGATTTTTTAATTTTTATTTATGTTTATTATAAAATAAAAAAAATGAATAAATAATATATATTAGTGTATGTGTGTATATTTATTAATATAAAAATTTAAGGAGTAATTGCAACTTTTTAACTTTTATTTATTTTTTATATGTAGCAATAGCATTTATATTAGTAATAGAAGCTAATAAAAAAATTATATTTATTTATTTTTTAATTTTTATTTATTTATGTGACAACTATTTTAATATATATAATACAAAAATTTAAAAAATAACTTCATTGGAATGTTCACAAAAACATTCAATTCAAAATTAAAAAAAATTAGGAACATTTATTTATATAACTCAACTTCAAAAGTCTAATTCAAAATAAAAAAATAAAATTTTAGAAACATCTATTTGTATAACTCAACTTCAAAAAACTAATTCACCCACCCTTCTATCTCGATTGGGAAAGACAAAAATCTCTATGTTGGGTTATCTACCTCTTCCATGGATCACATATCCCAAGGTTAACCTATTACACGCTTTACTATGATACATATATTGAAGTAATGTCACTTGAAACCTATTTTCACTATATATATATATTCACGTCTATAATTCAACAATGCAATCACTTAAAACAATACAACACAATGTTTGGAAAACAATAAAACATAGAAAAGGAGGAAAACCCCATGTCTGAGATTATAGCTCCAAATGAAACAAAGACTCCTTGCTTAAGCCCTTCCAACACTCTAGCTCACTTCTCTAGCTAAAAAAAATCATAAAAGCAATATGACAAGTTCTCAAAACTAACGCAAAACTCAAAAACAAGAAGAGAAGGCTCCTGATTGAAAAATTGTGCGTAGAAATGGGCAAGAGCACCCCCTTTTATACAAAAACCTAAGGAGTGGTCTAGCTACAAACTAGCCTTAATAAAAATCTGCAACTAATTCCAATTCCTCACAAGCTCAAGATCAAGTCAAACTTTCCAAAAATGGGTTTGATATGAACTTAAAAGGAAATTCACCAACGGTCCAAGTCTTAAGCACTTTCATAGGCTTAAAGATATGGCTCATTCCCCTATTACCTTGGCCTCGTAATGGCCTTCCTCATACACTCAAAGTGTGTGCTTTATGTGTTGCCTTTAATGGCTTAAGGGGGCTATGTGCCGTGTAAGACCGCCACCCTAATAAGTATGAAATTTATCCCATATAATAATCACTTTAACCTTATTTTATATATTACTATTTTTTCATCACCACAATATAATATTTATGAAATTCAATTTTCACAAAATGATAAAATTGTATTTTTGCTATTAAGAGAATATATATATATGTATATATACATATATATATACACATATATATATGTATCTATACATATATATATGTATCTATACATATATATATGTATATGTATATATATGTATATATATATATGTATATGTATATATATACATATATATATATGTATGTATATGTATATACATACATATATATATATGTATGTATATGTATATACATACATATATATATACATATATATATATGTATAGATATACATATATACATATATATACATATATATATATGTATATATATGTATATATACAGATATATATCTGTATATATACATATATATACATATGTATATATATATATGTATATATATATATATATATATATATATATATATGTATATATATATACATATGTATATATATATGTATATATATATATCTCACTAATTTTATCAAGGTTTGCAAATTTCAATCTCTTTTCCCTTACCACCAAGGACAGACCCACAAAAAAAAAAAAAGAAGCAAAAAAGCAAAGCCACAGCAGGGCTCCCTATTTTGCTAAGGAGTAAAATGGGGCATGTTGTGAACATCACAACAATATCCAACTTAATAAACATCGCTTTATCTTTGGAGTTGGCCATAGAGTGAATAGATTCAGTAGCAATAACAATACCTTCCAAAATTTGCCTGCCCTCCACAAAGCCAATCTGCTCCTCAGAAATTAGCTCTTTAAGCCCCCTTTTTAACCTGTCAGCAATAATCTTAGAAATAATTTTATAAGTAATGTTGCAAAGAGATATGGGGTGGAATTGACTTAATTTATCTGCCCCATCACACTTGGGAATGAAGGCGAGAAAGGTTGCATTGGCAGCCTTTGGCATTTGCTTATTATGTTGAGATTCTTGAACAATAGCTAAAAGATCCACCTTGATGATGTCCTAGAATTCTTGGTAGAACTCAACTGGGAAGCCATTAGGACCAAGGGCTTTCCCTTTCTTCATCTGGAAAACAGTCTCCTCTAACTCCTCAAGAGTGATATCCTTCATAAGAAGCTCATTCAAATCTGGGGACACCGGAGGGGGAATACATGAAAGAACCTGGGCTTCTTCAGGAGACCCCCCAAACGAGAGTTCCTGAAAAAGAGAGGAGAAGTATTGCACTGCCTCACTCGAGATTTCAAGAAAGGAGGACAGCCACTCACCCCTATTATTTACCAGAACTGAGATAGAATTTCCATGCCTCTTGGCTTTCACCGAATTGAAGAAAAAAGTGGTATTTTTATCCCCTTCCTGAAGCCATTCTATTCGGGCCTTTTGCTTCCAAAACAATTCCTCCCTAAGCTCACACTCCTCAAGAGCTTTCATAGCATGAGCTTCGTCCTAAAGTAAATTAGCAGTCATCCCATCCTCCCTTATCAGTCTCATGATGCCATCCAACTTAGCCTGAGTAGCTGCCTTAGCATGAAAAATATTCCCAAAGCATATATGATTCCAATGCTTGAGCTTGTATTTCACATACTGCAACAATTTAGCAAAGATATACATTGTTGTACCATGAGCAGGCCTGCCCCACCTCCACCAATTAGCCACGTAATTGAACAGAGACTAATCATGCAACCACATGAGTTGAAATCTAAAAGAAGGAGAACGAGGCACATGAGAAGACACACTTGAAAGCTTGATAGACTAGTGATCGGATCCTCTTCAGTCCAAGATTTCAGAACATGAAGACCACATACCACCAACCTAGTAATAGGAGACCAAAAAATGATCCAATCTCTTAGCAATGCAATTTTCCCCAACCTTACGATTGTTCCAAGTAAACTGACCATTCCTAGGCTTGATGTCAACTAAATTCAAAGCATCAATGTAATTGCGCATAAGCAATGCAGAGGGATCCAACCTCGTCGTCCCACCACGCTTTTTAGCCAACTCTAAGATAGAAATAAAATCACCAGCCAGAATCCAAGGATGGAGAGGAGCCAAACTTCAGACGAATCTAACATGGGCCCAGAGAGATTGTTTACCCCGCAAGTTAGTAGGAGCATAAATATTAGAGAGGAGTAAGACTTCACCTGTCTCAAAACTAGAAGCAAGCATGGTCATAGCAAACTTAGAAGACAACCACCAAAGAGGACAGATTTTCCGCGGGTTCCAGAAGCAAGCTGTAGAGTAAAATACTCTACATTTTGATTTTTGAGTTTCAATTGTGTGAGTTCTAGTTTTGTTCTCTATGCTTCAGTTTTGGCAGTAAGGTTTTGACACAGAGTGCGGGCACGCGGGGTTTTCATTTTTGTAAATTTTTGCCTAAGTTCCTAATTACAGTGGAAACTGCCATGTGTCAATAGCCGAGGCACATTATAAAGTTTCTCAAAGTGGCTGCGGAGAGTGCCACATATCTTTTTGCATTAAGACGGAAGCTGCCAAGTGTCAGCACCCATTTTAGTTTCTTCTAAGTTTCAAATGTTCTTTTTGAATGTTTCTCATAATGTAGCGGGTCCCTTTTAAGAGCTTCAGTGAGCGCGGAAGGTGCCAAGTGGCAGATGCAGAGAGTGACTTTAGAGTTTCTTAAAGTTACACGGAAGCTGCCACGTGTCCCATATAGTTTCAGCAGAGAACTCCATGTGTCATCTTCCGTGGGTTCCTTTTTGGTTTCATCGTTAAGTAAAGAGGTATGGTGGACCCCGTTAATATTTCTATAGTTTCAGTGGAGTGTGACAAGTGTTACCATCCACGTGATTCTTATGAGTCTCTAATGTTTCTACAAAGTTTCTCAGAGTTACGTGGAGAGCGCCAAGTGGCAGCGTCCACGGAGGTTTTGTTTAAAGTGCTAAGTTCCTAAGTGCAGCAGAGATTGTCATGTGTCATCTTCCACGGGACCCTGTAAATGTTTCAAAAGTCTCTCTAAGTGCAGCGAAAGCCGCCATGTATATGTTTCTCAGATCTATAGAAAGCGCCACCTGTCCCCTTTTTTCTTTTGAACCTTTCTCAGGCATGGACTGTTGGTAGGTCCCATTTTTATTGTTTCTTAAGTTTCAGTGCAGCAGATCGTGACAGATGGCAAAGCCTGAGCACTCCTAATATAAGCCATAGTAAAGACTCAAAGTAAAGCGGACGTCACCACATATCTTTTGCAGGGGCTGCTGACGCTGCTTGGTGTCGATTTCTGGTGTCTCCTAAGTACTGAAGCAATTTATCAAGTAAGAAGTAGCGGAGGATGCCAGGTGTTAGTTTCTTATTGTTCCAAAAGGATGAAGGAGTTTCAAGAGAGAGGCGTGTATGAATGCCAGCTGTTCTAAGGGTTTATAGTTGCAAAGACTATCAAAAACTGCCACGCGTTCCTACCTGATTCAAGTAAGTGGAGTTACATGTATCTGTTGCAGCCAATGAACTGGAAGAGTGGCTAACCGTCTCAGATATAAAATATATTTTCTGTCAGACACTTCCAGTTGAGTCCAAGTTTGGTTAGACTATTGAGATTTGATCGTGCGGGCAATCTTTGAGCCAGTTCTATGCTATAAATATGGGTTCAAATCGCAGTGTAAGGGATGGGAGATATAGAAATTTTTTCTGCATTACAAATTGTTAGAGAAGTTGGAAGATCTTTTGTAGTGGCCAGTAATATCATTTGCCTTTGTTATGTTTTCTTGATTTAGAGAGTTTGTATAACTATGTATGATTCTATGCCTTTTATGTGACTGAAAAATTAATAAAAGACGGAGTTCTGTGCCTTTGCTGGTATTTACTGTGTTATCGCAAAATCTTCTAAGTTGTGAGCCTTTGATCCTATGTGTTTTCTATCTTTTACATTGATCATGCATTATTTGCTCTTTAATGTAACTGAATCCTAAAAATAGTTTTCACTATGCTTAGTATTGAGAAACAAAATCACATTCAGGCGCATCGCCATAGTTTAGTTTCCTTTTCAATTGCATTTGTGATTCTGTTAAGTTCTATCCCTTTTCCCAAAACACTTTTAAGATAAAGGAGAGCCAGCTTCTTTAAACTCTGGAGGTTACTCTGAGGAGCATTCCCACGTCTCAGAGCTTCCCATGTTGGTGTTGGAAACAACGCAATTCTAATCATCAACAATTTTTGGCACGCCCGGTGGGACCATTTATTGAAGTTTCTTTCAAGACTGTATGAACCAGAGAGTCACGAGGAGTCAGAGCTATGGACCTGTGACAAGAGCTCAATCTGCTGTGAACCCAGGTATTCTTTTATCACCATTGATAACTAATCCAAGAAGAAGCGTCAATCAGTTTATAGCAACCCCAAGTGCAAACATGGGAGCACCTATAGCCCCAAGGAATTATGCAAATTGGAATACTGGCAATGCTCTGATTCTCCTAGTACCACCAGCCACCTGGGATCCTATCCCAGCAAATGCCCTGAAGGCTCTGCCCAAATTCAGTGGGGAGGATTTCAGAACACCCGAAGAGCATCTACAAGATGTGTCTGATGTTTGCACAATACATGTGATCACACAGCAGAACGTGTCTATAAGACTCTTAGCAGCTTCTTTTAAGGGGAAGGCTCTAGACTGGTACAGATCTTTGACCCCAAATTTGATATCTACATGGGACCAGCTTGGAGATGCTTTCTTTGCAAGATTCAAAGAGAAAGGTGATAAATCTTCTCTGTTACAACAACTGATTACCATCAAGAGGGCACCACAAGAAGCAATGACTGACTTCAATTCTAGGTTTTAGAAGACTTGGGAAAGGATTCCTGCTACAGCAAGACCGTTACCAGGTATGGCTATAGTGTTTTATCTTAAAGCCCTAAATTCAGATATAGCAGTAATGATTCAATCACTTGGAGGCCAGACCCTGCTAGAAGCCTATGACTATGCAGTCAGAGCTGAAAACAATTTGATAGATGCTAGAAAATTGCCCCCAAGGCCCCCCATGCCTATGTTTCTAGAGATTTCCCTACCATTGCCCCAAGAAGCTCCTAACCCCATAACCCCACCTGTGTCCATGTATACGTTTCCCCAACAACCTGCTAAAGCTGCTGTCCCTGCCCAATCTTCAGAGATGGATGATGTCAAAAACATCCTGAGAACATTTTCTAATGAAATAATTAACCTAAAAAGACAGCAGAATCCTTATCCTAGACCCCAATATCAAGGCGATCAAGGGAATAGACATCCTCCACAGTCAAATCAGTATCAAGGCCCCCAAAGGCAAACTAACCCTTACCCATCAAACCAATTGGTTGCAGTTCCTACACCCTTGCAGACTGTCCCTCCCAATCCAAATAGAGAGATTGTACCAGGGTAGAATAATTATGCAGATGGCACCAATGCCTGGTGTTTCCCTTATAATAATGCACATATGCCCAGAGATTATCCTAGGGGTAATCTACAACAAAAGATAGCAGAGCAAAGAAGAGTGGATGGACAATTTGCAAATACTTCTGATACTCAACCCTACCAATCCCCTGGTATGCAAAATTTAGTCCTAGTGGCTCAGATGCAAGGAATGTTCTTACAACAAGAAGAAGAAATAGCCCTTGAGCATGCTCTATTCTCATGGATTGAAGATGAAGAGTCAGTATTTTTAAATGAAGCTTCAACTTCTAAGAAGCCATTGGTACAATCAGATTACTATACTAGAGCCCAGAGAAGGATGATGGAACAGCCTGGAGTCACAAATAATGAAATTATGGGAATTCCACCATTTCAAGATCATCAAAATATAGCTACTAGACAAGAAATACCTCAGCCAATGCAAAACCAAGTAGTTTCTGGACAAGTTCAAGAAAAAGCAAGGTACCCTTATTATCTAAGAACACAAGCACTAGGACCTGTGAATGTGGTGGATCAATTAAAGAGGACTCCAGCACATGTGTCAATATGGGACATGTTAGCCATTCCTGAGCAAAAGACACTATTGCAAGAAGCTTTACAGAGCCAAGCTGTGCCTAAACAAATTGTTGCCAAAGAAGGACCTACTGATAAAGAAAAGCTCAAAGACACTGTTCCTCTGTAGACAACAGCTCTTCTGAACAATGCACTAGAGGTAAGTAAATCTAAGCCAGATCCCTTTTATTTAACTTTGATAGTTGGGAAGAAACTATTGCACAATGCAATGATAGACTCTGGGGCTAGCACCACAGTGATGCCAAAGCAAATAGCAGATGCTTTGAAAATTAATTATGAGCCACTTGCAAAAGGAGTTATGCAGTTAGATGGGAAGTATGTGCAAACAATAGGGAAAATTAAACAAATTCCACTACAGCTGTACACCTGTCCCAATATAATTGTTAATCAAGATGTTGTAGTCATAGATATTCCTCCTGTTTTTGGCTTATGCCTATCCAGAGATCTCACAGCTAAGATAGGAGGTTATATGTCACTTTATTGGTCTCATCTCATCATAAGAACCAAATATGGGACTAAAATGAAGGTACTATCAAAACCATTGTCAAAGGACCATATCACTAATGAACCAACCCTAAAGTTAGAAGCAACCCATGCCATGCTGAATAAAGAGGAAATGGTTTTTGTTGAAGAAATAGGGGATTGGACTGAATATGATCAACAAGTAGAGGATAACTAGTTGTTAACCATGATGCAGAGTGATCCCTTTGGAAACTATGACTCAACAAGGTTGGGCACTTATGTTATATTTGAGGAAGACCAAGAGATCCCTAATGTCTTAAGAAATGAGCCCTCTCAGACCCAAGAATCCATAAATGACTCAGGAATCTGGACCCTAAATTTTGATGGGACTAGAAGCAAAAATGGAGCTAGGGTAGGAATTTGTCTTACTGCCCCTAATGGTGAAAAGATTTTAAGAGCCATCCACTTTCATTTTGCCTATACCAATAATGATGCTGAGTATGAATCTTTAGTGCATGGACTTATATTGGAAAAAAGGAAAGGAGTAAAGAATCTGATATTCAAAGGAGATTCAGAACTAGTGGTGAAACAAATAAGAGAGAAGGCAATAGCCAAAAATGTAAGGATGAGATCTTATAGGCACAGAATATGGGACTTAATAGAAAATTTTGAAGCCTTCAATATAGAAGTAGTCCCTAGAGCCTAAAATTCTGAGGCAGATAGGATGGCACAAATTGGTTCACAGTTTGATCCAATAACTGATCTAATGGTCAATAATGAGTCAGTCAAAGTTATTGTGAGGCCAACCATCCTAGACAATGATGAAAATTGGCAAGTTTTTGAAAATGATTTTCAAGTACTCTCATTTTTGCAATAGTAAGGAGAATTTGCTGATCCGTTACAACCAAAAATTGAAGAAGCATATGGTGATCATATCATTCAACTAAAGTCAAACAAGCTCCCTAAAGGACTGATTACCCTGGAAAACTTGTTTGATTCTGAAGATGCTAGCCTAGAAAAGAAGAGATTTCAAGCAAACAAAGAAGACTACTCTGAGATCCAGGTTAGTGAGGGGAGAAGACTGAAGGTTGGAAATTCTACCACTCAATAGGAAAGAAAAAGGTTAATTGATTTATGTGAGAAATATGATAGGGTAATAGCCTAGACCTATGAAGATCTCTATGGTTATGATAGAAATATCATTCAGCACACTATAGAGCTGACTGAAGGATCTAAACTGGTTAGACAGAAGCAGGGGCTAGTGAACCCTAGGATTGAATCTCTGATGGTGGATGAGTTGCAGAAACTATTAGAATCAAAGATCATTTTACCAATCAAACACTCAACTTGGGTATCCAACTTAGTACCAGTCAGAAAAAAGAATGGGGACATAAGGCTCTGTGTGGATTTCAGGGATCTAAATAGGGCTTCCTTGAAGGATCACTACCCCTTGCCCTCTATGGAACAAATTTTACAGACTGTGGCTGGATCAGAGAGATTTCCCCTGCTAGATGGTTTCTCTGGGTACAATCAGATTTGGTTGGCTGATGAGGACCAACATAAGACTGCTTTCACCACAAAATGGGGAACATTCGCCTATGCAAAGATGCCTTTTGGTCTTTCAAATGCTGGAGCTACATTTCAGAGGGCAATGGATGTAGCATTTGGAGAGATTATCAATAAAATCATTCTAATTTACCTAGATGACCTCACAGTTTTCTCTAAAAATACTGCAGATCATTTTGACCATCTAGAGGCAGTTTTTAAGAAATGCCAAGAGTTTGGAATATCTCTAAATCCTAAGAAATGCATTTTTGCAGTACCTCAAGGCAAACTATTAGGGCATATAGTGTCTAAAGAAGGAGTTTCTATAGATCCAGAAAGAGTCATTGCCATAATGAATCTGTCTCTGCCTGTCAATAAGAAAGCAGTTTAGTCCTTCTTGGGAAATTTTAATTTTGTCAGTAGGTTCATATCAGACTTTGTAGGCCTAATAAGACCAATTACACTGCTACTAAAGAAAGACCTGGTATTCAAATGGACTACAGAAGGGAGACAAGCTTTTGAAGAGGTCAAGAAAGCAATATCAACAGCCCTAGTATTGAGGAACCTTGACTTTTCTAAGTCTTTTATAATGTATGTTTATGGAGGAGAATTCAGTGTTGTTGCTATCCTAACTCAAAAAGAGGATCAACAAGAGGGAGAGCATCCAATAGCTTTTTTCTCAAGAACTCTTAGGGAATATGAAGCTAGGTATAACTTTGTAGAGAAACAGGCATATGCCATGGTAAAAGCCCTCAAGAAGTTCAGACACATGGTCACAGGTAATAAGATTCTGATACTAGTGGCTCATCTGAGTGTCAGGGAATACATTATGGAAGGAGAAATCACGAAGAAAAGAGAAAACTAGATAACAAAGATTCTTGAATATGATGTGGAGGTCAGACCAACTAAACTTGTCAAAGGCAAGGGTTTGCGCCAGTATATGGTTCAAGATATGGAAAAAATGATAACTGAAGAAACAAAGGAAGAAAATGTATTGAGGATACAAGAGGTTGATCAGAATTCTTGGCTCACGAATAGGATCCAGTTTATGAAACATGGGGTTTTCCCAAAAGGAGCTCTCTTAGGATAAGAAGAGGTACTATAGGCAACAGGGAGTTCATTTTGTTTTAATTGATCAAGTTCTTTTCAGAAGAAATACTGATGGCATACTTTTAAGATGCATAGAGAGAGATGAGGCCCAAAGAATACTGTATGAAATGCACCACAGAGTTTCAGGTGGACATTTTTCTGCAAGAACCACAACTATAAAGATAAGTCAGGCAGGTTACTTCTTGCCCACTTTATTCACAAACTGTTATCAACTGGTCAAAGAATGCCAATCTTGTCAGTATTATGTAGGGAAAAGAAGAAATGCAGTGATGCCCCTTAGTCCTATAATTGTTGATGGACCTTTTGCCCCATGGGGTCTAGACTTCGTTGGAATGATCAATCCAGTGTCAAGTATGGGGCACAAATGGATTCTAACTGCCACAGATTATTTTACCAGATGGAGTGAGGCAGCCCCACTAAAAGAAGCAACAGAAAAGGTGATTCTAGACTTTCTGGAGGGTATCACTACTCGCTTTGGGCCTCCTCGTGCTATAATTTCAGATAATGCTAAGGCATTTTTGGGGGCAAAAATATCTGACTTTGCACTAAAGTATGGAATCTACCTAAAAACCTCCTCAAATTATTATCCTCAAGGTAATGATTTGGCAGAATCAACTAACAAGAATCTGATCAGACTTATTAAAAGAATAGGGGTTGATCATCACAAAAAGTGGCATAAAGTGCTTAATATAGCACTATGGGTAGATAGAATTACACTGAAACAAGTGACAAAAATGTCCCCATATGAATTGGTCTATGGTAAACCTGCTGTGATGCCCCTGAGCTTGGAGATTCCTACTCTCTAGTTATTGAAACAGATTGAGATCGAAGAAAATGGCCCCATGCAGGTCAGACTTGCTGAGCTCCTAGAAGTTCAAGAAAAGAGGGATTCAACACATGAATCATTATTGAAACATCAGAAAATAATCAAAGACTGTTTTGATAAGAAAACTTCAAACCCTCATTTTGAAGTAGGATCAGTTGTTTTGAAATGGGATGAGAGAGCTACCAAGCCGGGTCGACACAGTAAATTTGAGTCATTAGAGACTGGCCCCTATAAAATTTGTTCCTGTAAGTAGCAGAATTCTTTCGAGCTTGAAATGATGGAAGGTGAGCCTGAAGAGATTCCTGTCAATGGGATCTACTTGAAGCATTTCAATTAGACAGTGTCTTTCCTGTGTATTATAGTTAGATAGTTTCTATTTCATTGTTGCTTTGTTTTTCCCGCTTTGTTTTTTTTGCTCTTTCTTTGAATAACTGTTTTATAAACACGTGGCCACAGCTCAAGTCTCTTAAAAGTCTCGAAACTCTCGCATTCATTAAACCTCTCAAATCCCCAAAATTCCTAAAAGTACCTAGTGCCGCCACTTTTATGACGTGTCTGACACTCTATCCCACTCAGATCTCTTAAGATTTTATAACGGTTTTCCTTTTTTAATGCCATTTATGGGATTTGATGCATCATTAAAATACCCCAACAGCATGAGTTAAAGCTTAACTGAGTTTCATTTGTTGCTATTTCTACTAAGTGTCTTCTCTGTTGCTACATTTTCATTACAAAACCTGCTTCCTAAGTGTGTCTTCCCTGTCGGGAAGCTTCCATCCTTGTTACAAGTAAGTTCTATAGTTTCCAGCAAACATAGAGATGGCGGGGGCACAGTCTTCACAGCAGGGGCTTGGGATTTACGAGTCTATTGACAGCCTCCTCGCTAGCAAATCATACACTTCAACCCCTGCACAACCCTTAAAGACCTATCCAAGGACTAGGGTTCCCGAGGTTGGTTATGCGGTCGACTCAGCTAAGGTACAGGATTTTGCAGACGGTATTGCTGAACCAGCCCTACAAAAGTCTGGCAAAGCTCTGCGAGAAGGAGCACACCAAAGATGTCTCCTAAAGGCCAAGGCTAAACAATTTGAAACATTTGGCATGCGGATATGGACCTCTCAATTGGCAAAATTCATGGTCCCAAGCGTGCATTTATGCCCCGACCTAATTGAGGTATGCGCAGAATTGTTTCATGCACCCTCAAGCACCATTCAAAAGGGACCCTTCATGGTGCAAATTACACCAAAGGCCATCAGAGACATGTTGGCCCTGTACTATGACAACACAGCCACATTTCCCACCATTGCCAAAATGCAGAAGACATGGGCAAATGTCAAGTTTCAATTAAGGTTTCTCAATTCAAAGATGCAGCTGGGAGATGAAAATACCCAAATGCCAGTGCTACCAACTGGAAGGGCACAATTTACACAAGCCAATTAGGAAGCACTATCTATGATGGCATTTATCTTCAGAATGAAGGAACACATCATTGTCTATGATTGGCAACTTGCCATCTTATTCAAAATGAAGACCGTGGATAAGTCTCAAGAGTTTCAGCTAGATTTCTCAGAGGAGATTGCCTACTCAATGGCCGAACAACTCACCAATTTCAAATCAACAGGGGTTTTCAGGTATTCTTCTTATCTGTTTCACCTTATGTTATACCAAAACTATGCCATCTTTTCCCAGTATATGCATCTGAACATGTTTGACCCAAGTTTTGGTCCCAATAGAACTATTCCTGTGTCTGCATGGACACATGTCTTGTCTAAATCGTCTGACCCTTATGAATTTTGGGAATTTTTTGTCACCCCTGCTTTTAGCCACCTAAGCTCAGAGCCTATTGAAAATAGATTAACATTAAGTGTTAGAGGCCTCATGGCAAATTCCCCCATCCCTTGTGATTATTTCTTTCGGTCTCACCACACTATTATCAGGGTCCATGGTTTTAATGGAGAGCCAATATTGGTACCCAAGGTTTTGACTCCTAGGCTAGCCTTCTTAGAAGTCACCCGGCAAATGTCTGTGGTTGATAATGATTATGGCACTGGGAAAAAGAAAAAGAAAATGTATGATATCCCATGGGTGAAGAAAAATATGACCCTATTGGTCAGGGATGCTGAGCACTTATTCCTAAGAAAGTTAGCTGCCCTGGGTTTTCTTTTGATTGAAGATAAATGGAGATATGATCTAATCAGTTTCATAACCTTGTGGGTCAAGAATAATAATTTTGGTGCCAAAATTGTGCATGAGGGTCATCCTTTTTGGGAAGATAGAAGAAACCCTAAGGAGGACATCCCTGATTTATATGCAGAATTGACAGATTTGCCCATTGAGGGACCCAAGCCATGGGAAGTATTTTATAAAAAGAAAAAGGCCTTTGACGCTAAGCTCAAAATGGGCATTGGATTGAAGAAAAATTTAATAAGAGATAGAGAGTGGAAGGCTAAGAAGATAGAGGCCTATTGGAAATATAGGCAGGAGATATTTGAAACAACCCACTCCTTTGGCAAGGTTGATATAGATGAGAAATGGGAGTCTATTTGGGATGAATGGCATCCTTCTCCAGTCTCTAGCCCTGATACAAGCAAGATCCATAAAAGGAGAGAGGAGTCTAAAGAAGAACCTAAATCCACTCACACAATGCAAGCCCCAGGACAAACATCATCTACAGCTATTGTAACTACCTGGCCACAATCTCTCAGCGTCATAGAGAAGTAAAACGGTGTGATGTCATCACCACCTAGAAGGACCCCATCAGTTTTAATGAGTGGGGCTTCCAGTTTCATGCAAACACCACTAGTAATAGTGGTAAACGTTGAGGAGAAGGAAACATAGCAAGAAGAAGAGAGGCCAAGGAAACATAAGAAGCTGAAACTTCAACCTGATTTAGATGAGGAGGTAGAACCTCTATTGCAGCCACCACTGAGTATATCTGTTGCTCCTCAGGTACGTGCTTCTTCTCCTTCTTCTTCAATAGGGGTGGCAATCCCAACTGGCCAAATATTATCCCCTGCCACCTTTGCTGTGCTAATTTCTCATTTTTCCCCACCTGTCACTACATAGGCCATGTCATCATAGGCCACATCATTACCTCCCTTTTCTCCTTTTCCAAGGAGAATACCTCCTCAGATCCCTCCTAGCCAACATTTGGCTATCCCTTATGGCTTGCCACAAGGTCATCCTTTTGCGGGCAGGTATATTGCCTCTCCCCCTACCTTCCAAGCTCAAGCAGACACTGCTAAGAAGGCTAGGGAAGCTCGAATGGACAAAAAGAGAAAGGAGAATAAAGCTCAGGCTGTCCCACATATGAGGTTGCTATTTGACCCAATCTAGCAACAGCTAACTGTGACCCATTTGTCACCAAATGTAGTTAGACCTAATGAGTAGATGCAGCCCCAAGATTATATAATGAGTGCAGTGGCGATGGACATGTCACTTTTTAGGCCACAAGATAGGGTAGAGCTGCTAAATGAAACCACTTCTGCTGTAGCCACTGACTATTTGAAGTTATCAAGGAAGTTGTAGAAAGTGGAGGCTGATCTGATTCAAAAAAGGACACATAGTGAGACCCTGACTACTGAGCTCAAATTAAAAAATGATGAAATAGAAGATCTCACTAAGCAATTACAAAATACTGTTTCATGTCAGATTCATCAGGCTACACAGAGCCAAAATACTTCCTTGAAAGAAGAACTGATCTAGGTAAAGTCTATTGTGACTACCCTGAAGTAGGAAAAGGCCACATTACAGAAGAGGCATCAGGATTCCTCTCAACAAGCCACACAATTTCAACAGCAGCTGTTGAAAGAATAGAATAACATTGCTGCCATATAGGCTCAACTTCAGGCCAAGCAACAAATATCAAAACAATTGACCCTTGAGTTGGCAAATAGGCCTCAAAATGCAGGAGTGTTGAACCTGGTCAAGGAGCTATATGCATCAGTGTGGGCAAGAACCTCTAAGGAGATTATCCAGCTCAAACCCTCTTTAACTTTCCTGCTACATGCATAGCAATTGTGTGAAAAGGTAGAGACTTCAGTTCAGGCCACTTTGTTCATTGTTTCCATGAGTTTCAGATTCTCAACTGTTGTTGGGAAAACTTTACGACACATCTAACGAAACATTATTAGCAGTAGGGATCAGTGACCGAATGATTGCTGCCAAACAGGTGAATGAGGTTCTCAGTTGAAACTCTACTGCAATTACCTACCAGGAGCTCTTGGATGTGGTTAAGGAGGGAGTGAAGGACATAAAGATTCATATTAAAGACTTGGTGCAATTGGGCCTTCCTTCCCCTTTTCCTGATAGCAACACTGTATTAATGGTTGATGAAATCAAGCCTCTGTTGCTAGCTAGAAAAAATGACCAATTAGTTTTCCAGGGTCTAACAGATGCCTAATCAGTGTCAAAGCTAGAAGTTGTTTTGATTCCCATGGCCCAGCTTGATTTCCAGTTGAAAGCTGCAGTCCATGTTTTGCAGAGTTTTTCATATAAGGACATGATCAACCTAGATTTAGCCTTCCAGGATTTGTAGAACAAACAGAGATTATCTGATGCTGAGTGGTCTGTATATTAGACAGCCTTGCAAAATTTGTAAATTTTGCTGTATAGATGCACATTTTTGGATTCTTTTTTGAGCAAGCTCAAAATTCCTCAGGGTCGCCAAGAACTGTAGAGTAAAATACTCTACATTTTAATTTTTGAGTTTCAGTTGTGTGAGTTCCAGTTTTATTCTCTACGCTTCAGTTTTGCCAGTAAGGTTTTGACACAGAGCGCGGGTGCACGGGGATTTCATTTTTGTAAATTTTTGCCTAAGTTCCTAAGTGTAGCAGAAACTGCCATGTGTCAACAGTCGAGGCACATTCTAAAGTTTCTCAAAGTGGCCGCAGAGAGTGCCACATATCTTTTTTTATTAAGACGGAAGCTACCAAGTGTCGGCACCTATTTTAGTTTCTTCTAAGTTTCAAACATTCTTTTTGAATGTTTCTCATAATGTAGTGGGTCCCTTTTAAGAGCTTCAGTGAGCGTGGAAGGCGCCATGTGGCAGATGCGGAGAGTGACTTTAGAGTTTCTTAAAGTTACACAGAAGGTGCCGTGTGTCCCATATAGTTTCAGCGAAAAACTCCATGTGTCATCTTCCGCGGGTTCCTTTTTGGTTTCATCGTTAAGTAAAGAGGTATGGTGGACCCCATTAATATTTCTATAGTTTTAGCGGAGTGTGACAAGTGTTACCATCCATGTGATTCTTATGAGTCCTTAATGTTTATACAAAGTTTCTTAGAGTTGCGCGGAGAGCGCCAAGTGGCAGCGTCCGCGAAGGTTTTGTTTAAAGTGCTAAGTTCCTAAGTGCAACGAAGATTGCCATGTGTCATCTTCCGCAGGACCCTGTAAATGTTTCAAAAGTCTCTCTAAGAGCAGTGGAAGCCGCCACGTATATGTTTCTCAGATCCGCGGAAAGCGCCACCTGTCCCCTTTTTTCTTTTGAACCTTTCTCAGGCACGGACTGTTGGTAGGTCCCATTTTTAATGTTTCTTAAGTTTCAGTGCAGCGGATCGTGATAGATGGCAAAGCCCAAGCACTCCTAATATAAGCCACAGTAAAGACTAAAAGTAAAGTAGATGTTGCCACGTATCTTTTGTAGGGGCCACGTATGCTACCTGGTGTCGATTTTCAGTGTCTCCTTAGTAGTCAAGCAATTTATCAAGTAAGTAGTAGCAAAGGATGCCAGGTGTTAGTTTCTTATTGTTCCAAAAGGATGAAGGAGTTTCAAGAGAGAGGCACGTATGAATGCCAGCTGTTCCAAGGGTTTATAGTCGTAAAGACTATCAGAAACTACCATGCGTTCCTACCTGGTTCAAGTAAGTGGAGTTACATGTATTTGTTGCAGCCAATGAACTTGCAGAGTGGCTAACCGTCTTAGATCTGAAATATATTTTCTATCAGACACTTCCAGTTAAGTCCGAGTTCGGTTAGACCG
This sequence comes from Cunninghamia lanceolata, assembly GCA_027924645.1. Lineage (NCBI taxonomy): Eukaryota > Viridiplantae > Streptophyta > Pinopsida > Cupressales > Cupressaceae > Cunninghamia > Cunninghamia lanceolata. Next base: position 2,805,466 of record BSBN01000413.1, read on the forward strand.
TTGAGATTTGATCGTGCGGGCAATCTTTGAGCCAGTTCTATGCTATAAATATGGGTTCGGATCACAGTTTAGGGGATGGGAGATATAGAAATTTTTTCTACATTACAGATTGTTAGAGAAGTTGGAAGATCTTTTGTAGTGGGCAGTAATATCATTTGCCTTTGTTCTGTTTTCTTGATTTAGAGAGTTTGTATAACTGTGCATGATTCTGTGCCTTTTATCTGATTGGAAAATTAATAAAAGATAGAGTTCTATGCCTTTGCTGGTATTTACTGTGTTATCACAAAATCTTCTAAGTTGTGAGCCTTTGATCCTATGTGTTTTCCATCTTTTATATTGATCATGCATTATTTGCTCTTTAATGTAACTGAATCCTAAAAATAGTTTTCACTGTGCTTAGTATTGAGAAACAAAATCACATTCAGGTGCATCGCCATAGTTTAGTTTCCTTTTCAGTTGCATTTGTGATTCTGTCAAGTTCTATCCCTTTTCCCAAAACACTTTTAAGATAAAGAAGAGCCAGCTTCTTTAAACTCTAGAGGTTACTCTGAGAAGCATTCCCAAGTCTCAGAGCTTCCCATGTTGGTGTTGGAAACAGCGCAATTCTAAGCATCAACACAAGCTAAACCCCGTGAAGATTCATGGGCACCAGTACATTGGCAATCCCCATTCCACCAAAACTTAGGAGCCAAATTGAACATAGTCTCAACTAAAAGCTTGGTCTCTTGCAGAAAAAGAACATCAGGACCTTGATTTCTAACCAAATCATGAACCACTTTTTGTCTAGGGCTGCTATTCAAGCCCCTTACATTCCACGATAAAATAATCATTTCAAGGGGCTCAAAAAGTGAGTATCTAGAGTCTTTACTGACCCTGACTCCACCAAAGTCTCACCCATCAATTTGATCTTTTCTAGATCCTTCTTTCTGCCAGGTTTGACAGATTTCTCCGTCCCACCCTTCTTAAGGTCCTTTTGCATAAGGCCCAAATGAGAAGAAGATTTACTACTCCTAGCTGTAGTTGAGCCCATGGGCCTCCCACAAAGAGATGAATCCCCACCAACTTTCAAGGCTTCGATAGGAGGAGCCGGCACCACTGAACCCACCATCTGCTGATCCATATCCATAAGAAAAGCCTCATCATCTTGAGGTGCTATTGACGCACAGGAGTAATGATCTCCTGAGCTAAACTCTGAACCCCCTGCACTAAACTTACCAATCCCAGATTCACTTGCTACTGATTGAGATCATCCAGTATCTCAAACCTGTTAAACATGTCCTTATCCTATCTTTCCTTTAAGGACCACTTTTGACCCCTATTCCTGTTACGAGCCTTGACCGGGATAAAAACCTTAGCATCAACCCCCTCACCAGGGACAAGGCTCTTTCCCTTATCGACCCCAGGGGGGTTGCGAGGAGGTTGTGAAAGCTGAGAGTCCATGGGCTTAGATTTTGGGCACTTTCACTGGAGATGACCGTAAACATGACAAAGACGGTAATGGAAAGGAAGAGTCTCATAGTCCAACTGCTGCACCCAAGAGAAAGATCCCGCACACATATCCACAACATTGGGCAAGGGCTTGCTAAGATCAATCTCAACACAGATGTAGGCAAAAGTCATTACCTTTCTCCCTAAGGTCGGCATTGAAGAACCAACTGGCTTTCCCAGCAGCGAAGCAATCAAATGCAAAGTATTCTCCCAACAACATTCCACTGGAAAACGTGGTAAATAGACCCACACTGGCACACAATTTGGTAGCTTGGCAGCTCCTCTTAGGGGATAAAGCCCGCATGCCATGGCTTGATAAACAACCCCACCTAGTTATGAAAATAAGGGCCTCCTACAAAGACTTTTTTGCGATCAGCCATGCAATTAAAAGTAACCATAAAATAACTATTTGCAAGTAGCATGATGTCCATTTCACCCTTCGGTGCCCAAGTTCTTTGGGCTCAAGACTCCAAAAACTGAGGCAAAGTCCTCATTCCCAGAAATTTGCAATACAAGGAGTGATTTGAATAATATTCAATGTCTTCAACAACTTTGGGCTCTCCGTGCATCACTCGAGATAGCTGTTAACCTTTGAGATGCGCATACCATAAGGCGTACCCGCTCCACAAAACCTTGAATCCTGAGTGAAAAGAGTATTATCGAAAGTCTTCATGCCTTGATCCAGAGACTTCGAGCCTATCGCTGCCTGAAAGTACAAGTCAGGAGACACCCCAGAAGCCTCCCCCTTCGAAGAAGCCATCAAACCCTAGGTGGATCTGCAAAAACTACAAAAGGTATAGTGTAGGGCAGCCCCACACCCCCTCCTCCGCTTGTGCTCTTAAAAAACACCCACCACCTGAGCCAACACAACCCTTGCCAGGAAAGGAGGAAAAACCCTCCACAAGAGCCCTGAGCTCTACACACTCCACACACCCTACCACTGCACCCTGCTGTAGCCAAACCCCTACATGAACAGGCACACACCACCACCGAAGCGCCAAGGACGAACTCACCACATAGGGCGCCAAGGAAATCCATGGACGAGCGAAGAAAGGTAGAAAAAGACCATCCTCAGGCCGCACACACCTAGAACTCACTCACACAGCAAAGAAAAGAGAAAATAGCCCCTGGAAACACAGAAACCCCCCCTAAATCATGCAGGAACCATAGAAGCTCAATCACGAGCCAGGGCAAGGATGCCCTAGCTCGGCCCGTGGAGTTACAGACGTGTACGCCATCCAAGAAAGTAAAATCCATTCTCCAAGTGCCATGTGATGTTGTTATTTTAGCATTTGTTTATTTTTATTTGTTTAGTTTTAATTTTTTTGTTGATTAGGTATTGGTTGTATAGACAAATTGCATTCCAATAATTGAAAAATTAATTTTTGAAGAGTGTTGAAATGTCTTGGATAAATGAAATTCAAATATCAAAAATAATCTAATTTGATAAAAATAAAATAGGACTAAAACATTTCCTTAAGTATCAAACTAAACTTTACAAAGCCTATTAAATAACACAAATATTTCCTTAAAATGTAATAATACTAATAATTTTATAATTTAAAATGCATTAAAATAATATTGTAAGTTTCAAGAATAAAATAAAAAAATGTAATAACATGGCCAAATATTTTTTGTGATAATAGATTTTTAACTTTTGACTAAATAAAATTGAAATGTTAGATTTTTAACTCTTGAGTAAATAAAATTGAAATCCCCAAATAATCTTAATTCATAAAATAAAATGTGTAGAACCTAACCCTAGTTGGGTGTGGAGAGATTTGAAATGTCTGACTAACATATTAATTTTATCTTTGTCACTTAATTTTTTATTTAAATAATAATATTAAGTACTTTTAGAGAACATGATTTTAATTATTTTAATTAATCTAATATTGTGGTTTAGTAAAAAAATTTAATTGTTTATCATTTCAAATAAATTTGTAACTATTATATTTCCCAACTAAATTTGTAAGGAAAATTTTATGTGAACTTGTTTTGAAATGTCTTAGGTAAATAAATTAAATCTTAGAAATAATTTAATTTTGTAAAAATAAAGTAGCAATAAAACATTTATTTAGCTATAAAACTAAATTTTACAAAGCCTGCATATTTGTATTATGTGGAGATTTGAAATGTCTGCTTAAGATATTATAATGTAGTAATATTAATACTATGATAATTTAAAATGCATTAAAATATTGTATGTTTGAAGAATAAAATAAAAAATGTAATAATATCATGAAATATTTTTCGTGATACTATAGATTTTTAACTTTTTAGTAAATAAAATAGAAATACTAGATTTTCAACTCTTGAGTAAATAAAATTGAAATCCCAAAAAAAATCTAATTTCATAAAATATAATGTGTAGAATCATATACTTTTAAGAATATTATTAATATTATAACTTTGTCGCTCTGACAAAAAAATTTTTAACCATCTTTGAACAACAGCTGCAAATGACAAATGATATGTGGATGAACAGAGTATCTGACATTCAGATAGATCTTATGTATATTATTATTTTGAACACTCAGAAACAATACATTCATCATATTCAATGCGCCCTGGCATGATACAACTTGTATGTAGAAAGAGGAGCTTAAAACTCAATTTTTAGACTTAGTAAACTTACAGACTCCATAGACATATGCAGAGAGCGAACTAGAGATAATGGTACTCTTTTGCTTACAGAACAATTTGGACTCTTACTTTCCTAAGACTTCACTCACCTCAAATTCGTTGAGAAATGAAGGCGGCCCTGTCACCTTTTATAGCAAGAGGGGGCGGATCTTGTAACCTTCTCTCCTGAATGATAATTTGAAAGCCATCCATAGAAAGTGGACACGTTACAACTCCTTTATCGAAGAGTTACCCAAATGAAGATAGGCATCTTTTGGTGGGTCCCAATCACTCGTGAACAGAGAATGGAGGGGACAGACAAGACAGAAAAGAATAACTTTTTACAATGTCTTCTTTTTTGATCACGAGAAGGATAACTCGTGCTTACTATAAGGCACATAAGGTTTTCCCCTTTTTCCATGGAAGGGCCCATGCCTATCTTTTGACATGAAGAGATAGATATCTTCAGTGGCCAACAAGCCTAGCCCACTAGCTAGTGCTTGGATTAGAATCACTTGGGATGCGTTGGGCATACATAATACAACCTTCACATGATTCACTTGGTGGATGAGTATAGTCAGAAGTACGGTGGTCGGTTGTATTGAAGGTGGGAACTCAAGGATCATCTCGTGGGTCATACTCACAGTTAGCACAAGTTTGATTAGATGAATGTGGAATACATCCTAGAGGTGCATGTTGAGTTGATGCATTTTCTTTCCAGAGGATACTCATGGTTTTCATCTTATAGGGGCCATATAGTCCAAAGGACATGCCTTGTGGATCTGTGCATTCCATTCTATAAGTCTTGGTATGAATCCAAATAGGAATTTGTTGAGGATGGAAGAATCTCAATCTATTACCGACTGTCCAATGTTTAAAAATAGAGGAAGATCCAGCTGGTCCATAAACTTGACAAATATGTCTGCTGATGGGATTTTCTTTTGGTGAGTCGATGGTGAGTTTGAAGATGCATCCAGTATAAGTTGAAGTCCCATTGAATTGAAGATCCTCGGCAGGTGGATATGGTGCTTGGAATAGATCTCTTATTAGATTCTTTCCATGTTCATCATTCAACCATTGATTTGGTCTATCGACCTTGGGATTGAGAAACTTAACAGGAAGAACGAAGTCCCCACACCAATTCTAAAGAACATGTCCCACATCAGGATCAATTGGTTCTGCTTCTACTGAGAACTAGAAGAATGGCCATTCAGTCCATAGACCTGGATATGTTAGTTGTTGTTTGGCCACTAACATCTTAAAACGGTTTGAAAGAAATTCATTAGCCATTTGAAAGTTATGAAGATCCCTTCTTTGGAAAGGATTCGTACTCCATTCTCGGTAGCTATTTTCGTACCAATGATGTTCTCTTACCCTAAGTATTCAGACAATCCCATAATAGTTCTGATTTGCTTCAAAAGGAGCTGGTTCTGAAGTATGGCCTTCTCTTGACATAAAATCTACAAAAATGTTTTCAACTCCTGGAAGGTGAATGAAATCAAATTCATAAGTACTTAATAATTGAGCCCACCTGAGGAGTTGTCCTCTGACAACTTTATTTTTGGATTCTTTTCTGAAGAATCCCCACAGATTTTGAAGATCACTTTTTAGGAGAAATCTCTTGTTAGTAATAAACATTTGAAATGCTTGGAAAATATTTACAACAGTAAGGATTTCTGTATGAGTACTATGGTAGTCAACTTCACTATTTTTGAAGCTACCAGAAATATATCTGACAATCTCACCTTAGTCTTTGGGATCATGAGATGTTGTTTTCTGTTCTCTAAGAACACCGGCCCAGGCACCTTCACTGACATCTGTTTCCACAATTTTGAAACCATTAGCTGGTAACTTGAGAGGTGGAAGCTGAGAACACTTTTGTTTGATTCTAGAAATCAAACTGTCATGCTTAGTTGTCCATGGTGGTGGCTTCTTTCCTAGAAGCTTATTTAACTCAATTCTATCTTCAACAAGCTTATAATAAAATCCTGTAATATAATTTACAAGGCCTAAAAAGCATTGTAATTATTTGACATTGGTAACTGCAAGATTAGAAATCTTGTTCAGGATGTGTGGTTGTACCTCCATTCTCCCCCCTGGAAGAAGCTTGATACCAATAAACACAATATGATTTTGAGCAAAGAAAGACTTTGAAGGATTGACAACAAGACCATGGTGTTGGCAAATAGAAAGGAATTGGCGGAGATGAGCAAGATGCTGGGGCATATCCTAGCTGAAGACAAGAATGTCATCTATATAAGGTTGGATAAATTTGGCATAAGGTCTAAAAATAACATCCATTTTCTGTTGAAAAATGGAAGGAGCAGTTTTGATACCGAATGGAAGAACAGTCCATTCATAGAGACCTTGTGGTACAGAAAATGTTGTTTTGTAAAAGTCAGCACTTTTGAGGCCAATCTGCAAAAACCCTTTTGTAAGATCAAATTTAGATTATACATGACTACCTTGTATAGTCTGCCAAATATGATCCTTACTTGGCAGAGGATGTCTGTTATCAACAAGATAGTCATTCAACGGCTTATAATTGACAACTAGCTATTTCTCAGGTAATTCCTTACCATTCTCATCAACTTTTGGAACATACATTGCATGGCATGAGAATGGGGATTTAGAAGTTTGAATGATACCTTTTTTTTCAAGCTCTGTAACTTCTATTCTGCAAGTTAATGTTATAGATGAACTCATTAAAAAGTAATTAGCTTTTGCTTTAGGCATGAGTTCATTACCTTGAGGATCTCGTTTGAGTGGGAGATCACATGTCAGGTTCCTTTTCTGCTTCTTCAAGTCTTTTGTAAGCACTGTGGCAGCAAAGGCAGTTTTAATCTCTATCAAAGATTCTTGACCTACATTCATTTGTTTGGCAAGCCAAACTGCATTAACTGGTTTCTTTTTCTTTTCTTTTTCTAGCTTGGAGGAATAAGCTAGATCTTGATAAAGCCGGGGAAGCTGGTATGTATTATGAATGATAATAAAATTAGAATCAATGGTGAATGGTTCCCATTGTTTGATTGCATTGCTTCCAATTACACCATCATATCCATCTACTTCATATTGGACAAATGTTAGTTTATCCATAAAACCATCAAATCCTATTTGAATAGGAGCTTCACAGATTACAGAACTATATTCCTTTTTAGAATTACCAAAAGTAATATCTGTAGTTCCTTCTATCCATGCATCTTTGGGAAAATCATTATACCTTGCAATATTTAGATCTGCTCCAGTATCAATTAGAAATGCTAATGGATATGCCATTATACCTGGGAAGTGGATTGTCAGGATTATTCCTGGACATGAAGTAGTTGGCTTGGCACTGTATTTGTAGGTTTTCATCTGTCAACTGCTAGAACCTTCTTCAAAAGTAACTCTAGGTTCTTCTTATTCTCTGACAGCTTGATGGATGAGAGGACTATACAGCTTTTCTTCACAATACAGTTGTTCTTCCTGAAAGGATGCTTGAGTAGGCAACTGTATGGTTCCAACTATATTAAACTGGTTGACAAACTTATCAAGTTCAGGGGCCTTCTCCATTTCTTCTGTGAGGTAGAAATTTTCTTCATCATCGATTTCTAAGATCTCTGCCTGAGCTTGAGTAATAACCTTTTCAAGAAAGGTGTTTCTGCTTCTTCTCCATATTCTTCAAGCCATGCTTCCTAGAGAAGGAGCGTCACTGATAGACCGTTGATCAAAGGATCCTAAAGGTCTTTGTGCAGGGGTACCTGGAGGCTAAGGTTCTCTTTTTTGTAATGGTTTATATCCATGTTGTTCTGGAATTTCAGCTTGGGATACAAATAAACCATATTGTAGAATAGGAGATCTTTGGACTGGAAGTTTGGGGGGCCTCTCTGGATTTTAAAGCAAGAAATATTTTCTTGCTTTAAGTTGTTCCAACTTGTTGGTCAACTTTTTCCATGTTTCTTGTCCCATGTCCATTTTTTGGAGACGAGACTCTGTTTGGACAATTTCTTCAATTACCTTGTCCAATTCTGTACGGGTGTCCCTTCATAGCATTCTGCAGAAGAAGGAGACTTATGAATCTTCATTAGAAGATTGAACTTCTTTGGTCATCAAATTGACTTGAGCTTGCTCTGGTGCTGATGCATATTCTTCAGACTCTAACTCTGTTTCTGGATTAGTACTAGATAGTACGATATCTTCTGAGTCTAATGGGTAGTCGTTGATGAATTCAAATTCATCATCTACTACACCTGCTTCTCGAGCAGCACGAACTTTACCTTTTCCCTTTTTCTTATTTCTGTCTGGACATTTATTTGCAAAATGATCTCCTTTACAAATATAGTAGGTAGGTTTCCACGTCTTGGAACCCTTTTGCTTCTTATCTCTTTTTCTAAAATATCCTTTCTTATGAGGATATTTACTGTACTTTTTCTTTTCCTTCTTGTAATGCTTTTCTGGCTTATCACAGTTATAACAAGAAGATTTTCCTTTTTCTGGAAACTAATTAGAAGGCATTATCTGGTAGCATACAGAAGAGGATAGTAAAGGTTGTACCTTTTTTATCTCCTTCTTTGTTTTTCCTTCTTCACAGATCTCTTCATTTATCTATGTAAGGAATTGAACTAACTGAGGAAAGGTTAGTTACTTCATTTCTATATTTTCTATCACCAGATTTTCTAAAACTTTCTTGTGATAGAATTCTCCTATCACAGTGCCAAAACTTTTTAGAAAAGTTGTGAACATAAAATCATGATTTTGTTCATGGCCATATTGATAAAAGTTCTGATATTGAACCTCACAATATTACTGGAAATATTTGAGATCTTTACATTTACCTTTGATGAACTTGTTGTAGGCCAAATTTTCTCTTGTGTCTATTCTTCCAACAAATAGACGTGTCAACTGAGCACAAACTTGATCTGTACCTCTGCCTATTAGGCTTTCTCTGAAAGTGTCATCTAGTCTATCCCAGACACTTCTTGCAACACCTGTCATGGCATTGAGAGCTTGCTTGATCACCTGTGATTCATTAGCAGTGGCATTAGTGGATAAATAATTAGTTATCCAGGCTCACATGGCATCTATTCCTCTTGTATTTGCTACATCTTCAAAATTATCAAAATTGATAAGGGGAGATGTATCAGCTTTCAGAGTTTGAATATTCTTAAATGGATCAATAGGGTCAGATCCATTGGGATTGGAACTATTACCATGAGCCATTTGGAACTTTCCTTTGCCCATTCCTCTGGAGTGGTATCTCTTAGATTCCTTGTGGAGGGATCAAAAACCTTTTCAATTATAGGCTTCTTAACATCAGTGACCAACTTTGGCCCTTCATACTGAGCTTGTAAATGTCCCTTTACACTTGAAGGGAAATTCATTGTTTTTATAGTCTACCGTTGTTTAACAATTTGGACAAATGACTGAATCATTAAAGATTCTTGTTGTAATGCAGACTAAATATCGACAGATTCTTGCTTGACGGAATCTCCTATTAGAAGTTGTGATTGTGTAATAGAATGGACTTCATGGTTGATTTCATCTAGTCTTTGTCCATTATGCTTGGCATGCATGATGATAGTATTTATTTGTGAAGCTAGCACATCACAATCTAATTTGACTTCACTTTTGACTCTTTGCAGAAGTTCCCTTTGCTATTCCAAAGACCGTTGGTGAGTGACCCACCATGTTTCCGCTTGGGCTTTGAACTCATTATACTGAACTTTGAGTTCTTGGAGGTCTTTGTTAACAGAGGCCATCCACTCATTAGTAAGATGATTTTCCAAGCGTTCGAGAGTGGAAATAAGAGAATGAAGATTCTCTTGGTTACTAAGGCAGGGCTTTTCTGCCTTGACTACTTCGATCTTATGCCAGATCTTTCTATCCTCAGCTAGTAACATTGATTTCCTAAGACACATATTTGTCCAGTTAAGCAATTTGCTTTGGCTGGAGCCTTGAATAGCATCTTTAATAGGAAATATGTGTAGGGGCCAGAAATCAGCTTGGTATTTGCTAGTGGTGTCATAAAGCATGAAGTCATGAAAGTTAGGGATTGCACCAGGGACAAGAGAAGGAACGGCAGGAGTAGCTAAGACTTGTACATTGGTCTCTTGAATATCTTGTTCAGGTATGACAGCTTCCTTGGCTGAAAACATATGAAAATGGCCAGTTTTGGGAGGATTGAAAACAAAAGAGCAGTCTTCACACTTGTACATCCCATCATCAAGTTCAGAATACAACTTGTTGGAGCAAGAAGGGCTAGCAGATTTGGTGGTAGGAATTGAACTGCTAGGCTTAGCAATAGAGGGGATTTTAAACAAATCTTCAAAACCCTTAGAGGGTTGCAATCTTGCGCTGTGAGTGCATGGTAATGGGATCACAGATGGACTAGGTTGGTTATAGTTAAAAAAAATCTTTTCTCATCGAAAGGCTGCTGCACAAGGCAGACGGTTGGCCAAATGAGAATCAGATCACAGCCTGGTCATCTATTTCTTCAATTGAGATGCCTCTCAATTGTGGTTGTTTCTCTTCTTCAAGTTGTCTCACTCTTTGTTAGGAGCTGCATGTGACTCCATGGCTAAAGGAGCACTTTATCTTGACTATCTATTAGATTTCCTGATAAGTTTAAAAGATGGTAACTTACAAGATGTTGTTGAGTATAACTTTAAAACCATGAACCTCTTTATGAAAAAGAATTTAGTAGACCATTCTCTTGTTTTCTTGGTTCACTATAGGCTGTATAACAAGGTCATATCCATGATGATCAATCCCAAGAGAGCACAAGATTTAGAAGGTCTGTCTACCATCTGGACATCTACTAGCGACAACATGCAGTTAACTGAACCCAAGATTGTCCATCACAAGGATATAAAGTTACCAGAAGAATGGGCATTAGATCTTTCCGATTTACCTAATGAATCAAAAAATTAAATTCATAAAAACTAGTGGGAGACAAAATTTGTGTTCATAATTTTTTTAATTGCCATATCCTCCCCTCAAACCAAAATTCTCTCCACATTTATAACTTTTTTTTTATTCTTTAACTATAAAACTAAACTTGAATATTTGTATTATGTGGAGATTTGAAATGTGCTTAAGATATTATAATACTATGATAATTTAAAATGCATTAAAATATTGTATGTTTGAAGAATAAAATAAAAAATGTAATAACATCACGAAATATTTTTCATGATAGATTTTTAAAGTAAATAAAATTGAAATCCCAAAAATAATCTAATTTCATAAAATGTGTAGAATCCTATATTTTTAATAGTATTATTAATATTATAACTTTGTCCCTTTCACAAAAAGTAATTTTTAGAAAAATTAAATTCATAAAAACTAGTGGGAGACAAAATTTGTGTTCATGATTTATTTACTTGCCACATCCTCCCATCAAACCAAAATTTTCTCTGCATTTATAACTTTTTGTTTACTTGACATAGGAAAAGTACAAATTTAAATCAAATTTGCTTGATTACAAAACCTATTAAATAACACAAATATTTTCTTTTTCCTAAATAAAATTAAAATCTCAAAAATAATTTAATTTTAATTTAATTTTGTAAAAATAAAATAACACTAAAATATTTCCTTAACTATAAAACTAAACTTTACAAAGCCTATTAAATAACACAAATATTTCCTTAACTATAAAACTAAACTTTACAAAGCCTACATATTTGTATTTATGTGGAGAGCCCTTTTTTCTTTCAGCCAATGACAATACGGAAAAATCATTTTTCAATTAGTTTTTATTAAAAATTTATCATGTTGACATAGAAAAAGTACAAATTTAAATCAAATTTGCCTCATTACAAAGCCTATTAAATAACAAAAATATTTTCTTTTTCAAAAATAAAATTAAAATCTCAAAAATAATTTAATTTGGTAATAATAAAATAGCACTAAAATATTTCTTTAACTATAAAACTAAAATTTACAAAGCTTATTAAATAACACAAATATTTCATTAACTATAAAACTAAACTTTACAAAGCCTACATATTTGTATTTATGTGGAGAGCCTATAAAATAGTTGAGTGTATAAAGATTTGAAATGTCTGCTTATGATATTGAAATGTAATAATATTAATACTATGATAATTTAAAATGCATTAAAACATACAATGCATTAAAATATTGTATGTTTGAAGATTAAAATAAAAAATGCAATAACATGGGGAAATATTTTTTATGATAGGGTAGATTTTTAACTTTTGAGTAAATAAAATTGAAATCCCAAAAATAATCTAATTTCCTAAAATAAAATGTGTAGAACCCTATATTTTTGATAGTATTGTTAATATTATAACTTTGTCCCTTTCATAAAAAATTAAATTCATAAAAACTAATGATTCTTCCTCTCATAATTATCACCATCCATTTATGCATGGGAGACAAAATTGAAATACTAGATTTTTAACTCTTGAGTAAATAAAATTGAAATCCCAAATATAATCTAATTTGATAAAATAAAATGTGTAGAACCGTATATTTTTTACAGTATTATTAATATTATAACTTTGTCTCCTTCATAAAATGTAATTTTTAATTTAGCTAATGGAACAAAAAAATTAAGTTCATAAAAACTGATGATTCTTCGTCTCATAATTATGGTTATCCATTTATGAATGACTTAAATAGTGGGAGACAAATACAATATTTGTGTTCATCTGTTTACTTGCCACATGCTCACCTCAAGTTGAAATTCTCTCCATATTTTTAGCTTTTTGTTGCACTTTCCCACAATCTACAATAAATTAATAACTAGATAAGTGTGAATTCATTGCAATAATACTGGAGAGGGCGGGTACTAATAAGAAAAATGATTTTTTTAGTTTTAGAACATAGAGGCCATGACCAATGGTGGGATGCACCAACATTAATTTAATTAATCTTTATTTCTATTTTTTTAAATTTTTTTAATATTTAATTACATAACTATATGTTTAAATATATGTACTTTCAAATAAATTTAAAAAAATGAATTAAAATCGATTTCATGGTCTTTCTCACCCTCACTTAACTATGAGGTAATGGGCATATGACAAGGAAATGAAACTAAATGAAAGGTTTTAATAACTTATGAGGCCACAATAGCCTATAGATGCTAGACAGTTTGTACCGATTTTATTTTTTTATTTACTATTTTTTTATTTCTTAGATTTTTGTTTATGGGTTAAGCTAGCGCTGCCATGTAGAACGCTCTGGAAGTATTAACATTAGTATATTTATATTTAAAAAATATATATCTAAAGTATGCCAAGAGATATCCTTCTCGAAGCAATGTAAATAGAAATGAATGTTCATCTTTTGATATGCCATTCTTGTAACATTTCTTTTTTTATCTTAGTGGATAATGATGGCTTCAATTTCATAGAATCTGAATTTATTTATGAATCTTTCATCTCTTGTCCTTCATGAATCTGAATTTGTTTATGAATCTTTCATCTCTTGTCCTTCATTTGTGTTGTGAATGTAGGAATGCCTCTCGGTGTAATTCCTACCGTCAGACTACACTATATTGAACAGATGCAGTTAAATATGTACTTTATCTTGAAACATTCCACTAAATTGTCATAGAGCTGATAAAATACTTTAAAATGTTAATTTTTAACATCTTTGGACTAAGTGTACCTTTTCTTAGTTTGCTTGCGGTGTTGCTCACTAGACATGACTATGTCAATGTGACTTCATTTTTTACTTAAATAAAGTTTGTTTTAAATACAAGTTGTAGGAGTCTAAGTAGAAAGAGGGGACTTGAAAGATTTTGTTAAAAAAAAACAAAATAAGGTTTGTATAAGGTGCTTTACATTGTATTTATATCTATATTATTATATTTAATAAAATGTTTATAAAATATAATCATGTTTGTTTTTAAAAACTTAATGAGTATTTGTGTGTAAAAGGGTTTTTAAATTTGTATATGATAAGTATAGATGACCAACACACACTGGAAGATTCATATGTATTATTAACCTTTCACAAGTAACTCTAAATTATATCCAAATTATATTGTTTAAAACTAGTATAGATATTTTAAATACATCTATTTAAAGATGTTAAGAGATCTATCAATATGAAGTGTTTATAGAGTAATATATTTCAATATCTTTTAAATACATGTGCTTAAAATATCTATATTAGAGACAAACCAAACATAAATAAATAAGAAAAGAGATGATAAAAGAACAAATCTACTTTAATTTATTTAAGAGTTATTTTATTTTACTTTAAAACTATTTGTTTATTTTAAGAGTTATTTTATTTTTCATGTCTAGAGGCATTCTACAATGATAGTAAGGGGTGGAGTCTAATGAGGTGAGCCTCTTAAAAAACTTACCTTTTACCTTAAACTTTATAGTCATTTACATGTCACAATATTAATATTTAATATAAGCATACAATAAATCCAAAATAACAAACATAAATAAAATTTTATAATTAAACTATAATTTTTTAAAATAAAAATTATGTATACATAGTAAATAAAATAATAATGTTAAATAAAATAATTCAAAATGAAACAAGTGCCACGTAGTGGCCAATACCTACCTTGTAGTGTTGTTATTATAGTATTTGTTTTGTTGTTTTTTTTGTTGATTAGCTATTGGTTGTATATAGTATTTGTTTAGTTGTAATTTTTTTGCCGATTAAGTATTGGTTGTATAGACAAATTGTATTCCAATAAATAAAAAATTAATTTTTGAAGAATGTTGAAGTGTCTTGGGTAAATAAAATTGAAATCTCAAAAATAATCTAATTTGGTAAAAATAAAATAGAACTAAAATATTTCCTAACTATAAAACTAAATTTTTACAAAGTCTATTAAATAACACAAATGTTTCCTTAAAATGTAATAATACTAATACAAATAATTTAAAATGCATTAAAATATTGTAAGTTTGAAGAATAAAATAAAAAATGTAATAACATGGCGAAATATTTTTTGTGATACTATAGATTTTTAACTTTTGACTAAATAAAATTGAAATCCTAGATTTTTAAGTCTTGACTAAATAAAATTGAAATCCCAAAAATAATCTAATTTCATAAAATAAAATGTGTAGAACCCTAAACCTAACTGGACGTGGATAGATTTGAAATGTCTACCTAAAATGTTAAAATGTAATAATATTGAATACTATTACAATTTAAAATGCATTAAAATATTGTAAGTTTGAAGAATAATTACATAATACAATAACAGTATGGAATAATTTTGGGTGCATTCATTTAATAAAAGTATGTGCTTCAGCTCCATTTAATTAGACATCAATGGTTAAGATCAAATGAATAGTTAAGAAATATGTTAGTGAAATTAAGTTATTTGTGTAGAACCCTAAATATAGTTATAAAACAAATTTAAACCCTAATAATTTTTTTTATAAAATGGCTGTAAAAAAAATCAATAAATAAAAATATGCATGTTTTGTAAAGAAAAATTTTAGTGTTATTTTATTTTATGGAATTAGGTTATTTTTGGGATTTTAATTTTTTTTTTACTCAAGAGTTAAAAATCTAGAGTGTCATGAAAAATACTTTTATTTTGGGGATTTCAATTTTATTTACTTAATAGTTAAAAATTTAGTGTGATGGAAAATATTTAAATGAAGAGATGCCATGTTCCTAAATATAGTTAGTAAAATCTTAAAAATATAATGCACTTCTTTATCGTATACTTTTCCCTTTTTTATTTGATTTGATAAAACCCTAATAAAATATAGTTATAAAATATTATTGAACATAAACAAAATAATATATTAACTGCCACTCCCTTTTCATAAGGCAATATTAGAGTAAAGGATGTACATTAATCACCAAAGTTTTCTGCCAATTAGATTAAAGAAAAATAATTTTTCAATTTGTTATAATATTTGCATCTATACAATAGCAATAGCTAAATATTTTTTAAATAAATAGCACAAAGTAACAACCCATGGTTTGAAGATTTAATGATCAAGAAATTGTTAAAAGGGGCTAAAAGACCAACTAAAAAACAATTTTAAAAAAATTCAAATTTTTTCACTTTGGATAAAAGTGGTTTGAGCAGTTGAATGGTAATAGTTAGGTGATTCAATTTGTTACGAATAGGTTTTGATTTAGGTTTTTAGGTTTGTAAATAATAAATTAAATTTGTTAATTTCAATTTAATATTTACACTAAAAAGATTTAATTAAATACAAGCAAAGTAACAAAATAGTCTTTAAACTCTTTTCACTATTGTTTTATAAAAAAAACTATTAGGATGTATATTTAATATAATAGGACAAAATTAAATATTAAATATTTAAATAATATAATAATAATAATTATAATGATTAATGAATTAATTAATTTAATAATACTAATACTTTTATAATTTAAAATCCATTAAAATATTGTAAGTTTGAAGAATAAAATAAAAAATGTAATTAAATTCATGATATTGTAGATTTTAAAGTTTTGACTAAATAAAATTGAAATCCAAGATTTTTAACTTTTGAAATCCCTAAAATAATCTAATTACATAAAATAAAATGTGTGAACCCTAAAACTAAATTAAAATTAAATTACGTGCTCCCCTCAAACCAAAATTCTCTCCTCATTTATAGTTTTTTGTTGCACTCTCCCGACAATCCGACAATCGGCAGAGAAGAGGTCATTTTTTTTAGCCAATGACAATACAAATAAATCATTTCTAAATAATTTTTTGTTAAAAATTTATCATGTTGACATAGGAAAAGTACAAATTTAAATCAAATTTGTCCCACAAGAAAAATAATCTTATCTTTTGATTGGTTTGCAATCAATAGATTAATAACTAGATAAGTGTGAACTCATTGCGATAGTACCAGCGGTATGGAATTTTTGAAGCATTTTTTAGATAGATTTATTTAAGATATCTATTCTAGTTTTACTAAATTTTAACTAAATTATTTAGAGTTGTTTTATTTTATATATATTATACTCTTTTTATTTTTTGATAGCAAATTTGTATTATTTTCTTTTTTAAAAGAATATATATTTTCAATATTTATATGTAAATTTTTATTCTACTTTTAGAAAAGCTTCTATTTATTATTTATTTATGAGTTATTTAATTTAATTTTAGGATTAATGTATTTACTACATACATACATAGACACATATTTTAGTTTCTTAAATATATGTGGGTTGCGTTTTAGTTTTTATGTACATGGTCATAACATGACACTATAAAAATTATTATGTACATGGTCATAACATAACACTATAAAAATTATTAAAGAAAGTAAAATTTTGAAATGGCCTCTCCCACTCCTCTTACCTCCCATGTGCCATGTTTGTAGAGTTTGGATGTTGCTAAGACTACTGCAAGGATTTTTGTTGCTGTTGACGTGTTGTTTGATGTAATTGTTGGTGCATCATCTATGTCAAGGGATTTGCAGGGTTCTCTTGCTCCTAGGACGCTGTCTGTTGTTGGGGTTGTTGTTTCTAGTCTGCCCCTTGTCTATTGCTAGTGCACTACTTGTGTCTACTGCTACTGAGACTATTGCAAATATTTCTACTATTATTGGCGTGTTGTCTAGTGTTTTTGTTGGTTCACCATCCACATCAAGGGGTTTTTCTACTATTGTAACATCATTTAGGGGTTTGCAATGTTCTCCTACTGCTGGGACACTACATGTTGCTAGGGTTGATGTTGCTAATGCGTCGCCTATGTCTGGGTTGTTGTTGTTGGTACGTCAGCTATGTCTACTACTATCATGGTGCATTCTACTATTTTAGATCCTTCCTATGTTGATCTAGACTCTTTTGCTAGCGTGCTTCATGCTAGAGCCTCATCTAAGAAGAATATTGTCCATACTACTACTCGTGCTACTCTTGTGACTGGGGTTAAGGTGAAAACTTCTGCTCTACCCCCTCCTGTTGTGATTTTAGTGGATGAAGTGTTAAAAAATGAGGATGTTTTTTCTTATAAGGGTTTGATATGTAGATTTGATAGACTCTGGCTATGGATTCAAGATCTAAACACTTGGATCTTTAAGTAGTGGCTCACCCTTATAGAGGGGAAAATAGAAATTTACCCATGTGCTAAAAGTTTCTTGGTAGTTTTATTTGATTCAATCTCTATGCTATTCTTGATGGTCGCTCTTGGTTTTGTGGATAGCATGCACTCCTGCTAAAGCATTGGGTTTCTACCTTTAACCCTGTCATTGAATCTTTCAATTGGCTTCCAGTTTGGATTCGTCTACCAAATCTACCTCTTCATTTTTTTGTGTGAATCCTACTATTAAGGCATTGGTAACTCAGTGGGTCATTTTATCATGGTGGATCAAGACACTACTTTCTTCTCTCACACCACATATGATCATATTTTTGTGGAATTAGATTTATCTACGCCTCTCTCGACAGAGGCTCTTTTATAAGTTGTTGATCGCTCTTGGTGTCATCCCATGGATTATGAAGATATCCCATTTTGTTGTTAGAGGTGCTTTAATATAGGTCATTTGGCATCAAAATGCCCTTGCTTGAAGGTGTCTCATTCTTCATCTTGGTGGAAGGATACTCTACAAGAATACCTTACGGTAGATGTTGTTGATGATGATTATGTCTCAAAAGCTTCTGAGCCTCCTTTTAATGTCAGGAAGGATTCCCTTCCCCCATTGCAAGTCTCTTCTACTATTGGGACTATTGTAGGGACCTCCCCTACTATTGATGTTGATTCTGGGTTTGTTGTAGGGACCTCCCCTGCTATTATTGTTGATGGGACTGCTACTGGGATCTCCCCTGCTGTTATTGTAGTAGTGTCATCTGATTTGCATAGTTCTTCTACCACTAGGACTGTAGCAGGGACCACCCTTGCTGTTGCTATTGCTACTGGGATTGCTGTAGGGATCTCACCTACTGATGTTGTTGTGACTTAAACTATTGTTGTAGGTATGCAGTTTGTTGTTGGGGCTGGTGATGTTATGGCCTCTCCCCAAGCTCTACCCTGTTCTAAGGATTTGGTGAGAATTTCACCTCCTACATCTCCTATTTATATGGATGGAGATAAACATTTTTGGGACTATTGTCTAATAGAGGAAGTGAGGTCTTCCTAAGTAGATTTCTTATTCTCACACTCTAGCCAAGGGTGTACAACTTGTTAGGTTAGGTTTTTTTATTGTTTAGTCTATTTCTCCTTGTAGCCTTACTATCGTTCTATAGCTTAACCTTTTGGTCTTTACTATCTGTTTGTTGTTAATGCATTATTTTCAGCTTGTGTGAGGCTTTTGCTTTGCCCTCTGGGTTGTTTTGTATAGGGATCTACACCCTTGTTTGCAGCTTACCATAATTAAAAACATGACACTCTATGCATTAATGCCACTAAAGAATGCCTCTCAGCAAAATTAAATTCACACAATTATATTTCTCAGAGTGTGCCTTTCCTCATCAATGCTAAACTTTCATTTTCATCTTTAATCTTGCTAATCGTATCATGTATGGGTAGAGACAAATCTTAAATATAGCCATTATGTTTAAATAGAGACTATTAGAGAGTTTTATTATCTTGAATTTTTAAGATGGGGAGTTGGAGAGTGAGAAAAGCTTCATTTAGGTAGTGCATAATATAGCTCAACATCAACTAAACTAATCTTAATCACCACTCAAATCACCTAAAGAAATATCAACATTTCAACTCATGAGTCATGTGATGCAGGGGCATCCTAGAGACCACAAGTAGCATTTATTTATTTGAATATTTTCAAATTTCAAACTACCACCTATTTGGTGAGAGAGCTGCTCAAGTTTTCTATGATTGTATTTATGCCCAACACAACAAAGTACATGGGTAGGTAATTTTAAATTATTCAACCTACTTCCCACATTTAATGTGATCAATATGTATTGCTCAAATTGAATATTTTAGCAGGAAGATTAAAGGGGGAAAAAGTTAGCAATTTTAGCACTCAATAATTTTGGGGAAGAAAGAAGTGAGGATGAAAATTCAGAATATATAGTAATAAATGAAAAAAGAAAGAAGAGGAATGAGAATAGAAAATAAGAAAGAGAAGTGGGAAGGCTACGTAATAGAAAGAAGGAATGGAGTCTTATATGATGAAGAAGACAAAAGCAAGTAGATTGACATGTGAAAGAAAAAGGGATAGGAGAGATTAAGGGGGCATAAGAAATAAAAGGATGAACAACAAGAAAGCCATGTGGGGAAATGAAGGCGTATAACAAGAGCGTGAACAACCAAACTGCTCTATGAGTGAAAGAAGGTTTGTTTGTAGTAAGATGAAATATGCTATTGTGAGTTAAGGAAAGTTTTAACCCCAGTGTATATGAAATTGTAAAAGAATATATTTTATACTGAAATAGAAAGAATTGTTTCTGAAGTCTATATCATGTGTTATGAGGTTATATTTAGTTGGTTGCTTCCTCATTTGATCATTGTGGAATTATTTATAAATGGTTGTGTGAGAGATAGGTGTTTGTTCATGTGAGGCTAATTGGAATTGTATATGCATGTGTATGTGTGTGGTTTTAACCTATAGCAATAGGGAAGTGTGTGATGGCTAATCCCCTAGAATAATTCCAATAACAAGAAGAGGAGAAGCCCATGATTAGAGAATGAGCTTCAACAAAGGCATTGACTAGTTTTGAGTTACCTATATTAAGTATCATGTGGGGTGTGGGCCATAAAAATTGTGTTGAGCTATTGTAGGGCTCCTTGTAGCAGGGGATAAATAGGGCATCACAAGGGTATGTTTCCATCATCATGAATTTACCTTGGTGTTCAAACTAACAAAATGTTTCGTGTAAATTTACTAAGAAATGATTATAATGTTAAAGGCATAAAGTTTATGCATTATAAATCCCAAACATTGAAGGAGATCTAATAGTGAAGGCCAAGAAGGTTATAGATTTGATAATGGGTGTTTGACAAGTGGAAAAAAGCACTAGAGAGATAAATTAGCTAGTAGGCATTTTTCTCACTGGCTTATTAGAGCATACTACATGTTTAATAGATGGGCCCAATGCCATAGGAAAGAAAGAGAGTGTCTCTTTTTAGTGTCCCATTATTATTTTAGTGTATAGAAGGCATGGGTATTGTCATGATGAGTCACACTATCTCACCATATGTAATAAATAGGTCTCTAACCCTATCAATTAGTATTTGGGAGTGTACTCCCAGCCTATGCCAAAACGGGAGCATTAGAACAAGCTATGGACATCTATCAAATAATAAAGGATAGAATAAACTTTTTTGATGTTACAATTGCAAGTGCCATGGTAGACATGTATGAAAACTATGGAAGCATAGACAAGGCACATGAGCTATTTGAAAGAATACCTCAAAAAAATCTCAACTCATGGATTGCTAGGATTGTAGGATAAGCACAAAATGAATATGTTGATAAGGCTTTAGAAACATTCAAGAAAATACAAAATTGGCAAGTGTAAAGCTAAATTCCACAACCTTGTCCAACATCCATAGTGTATAGTGCATAAACAAAAGGAGCACATACCCAAATATATCAACTAATAGCCTAGGATTAATTTCTCGCCACTCAAATGATGCCACATCACTAATGTCAACATAAATTGAACCGTTAAGGAGCTTGGTCCCACAAGGGCAAGTCATCAATACCAATTAAGATTCACATGCCATCAAGATAGATTCAAAACCATCACACATGAAAAAATCCATTGTATCTTAGCATAAATGATGGACAATATCTCCATTACCTTGGATGTCACATGGAACCATGATACTACATAGAGGGATACAAAAACAACATTCATCATCATCGTGCAAAACCATTGAAGGACTTCCACAAGATTTAGCCATACTATAAGACAAAGTATGGAACCAAACATATCATGAGCTGGAAATCCAACAAATAATTTGTTGTGAGATGTGATTAACATACCCATGAGAAAATTATGGAAAGCTTTGGTATTATAGTTGTGGTTCCAATTTTAAGCACAAGTGTAAATACTAAAATATTAAATTATGGCATTTCACCATGGTTGTATTCTTCTAAAACTAGATAATTCCAATTTGGAATATTCAATGAGGATGATTTGTATTTGAGGTTTAAAGATGAGGAGGTCATTTCTCTTAGATTTTGTTAATTTTACAAGTCATTTCTTCACTCTAGCTGAAGATTTTATTTTAAATATTTTCCTTTTAAACTGTTTAGAGATGATTAGATTTCTTCTCTTATCTATTCTAAGTTAATTACACAAACTATTTTCTAGAAAGGTTGTAAATATAACATGATAGACAAGATGTAGTGCTCCCTTGTCATTGGCTTGTGATAGTGGTAACTCTGCATTGCTCTCTATCAATCGGAGATAGTTGTTAGTTGTTCATTGCATTGATTCAATTCTGAGACATTGGATTAGTATGTTATGGTTTATCCTCACTTTGACCTTGCTGACTATGTTCAATGGATTTATTTAGACATGTGTTATGAGTCATGATTACTTCAGTTATGATATATTGGACATGATTAGTAATGGATTAATATCTGCATGCTTTATTAGATTCGTTGATATCTAGTTTCAAATGCTATGATTATAATCTTGTCCAAGAGTAGGGATGGTGTAACATTACTCACTTCAAGTACCCTGTTACGCCGCGACTCTCTAACTCTCTGTATATGTATTTGGTCATATACAACCAATTGTTTGATGCAGGCTGTAGGTACCGAACCATGACTCCACTTGATATAGCAGGTTCAAGCGGGTTCTTACACCAATGGGTATCAGTGATGGGAGATAACGCGAGGTCTATTCCATTAGGTCGGTCCTTGTCTTCTGTTGTCGTCTTGAGTCGTGGTCTTACCTTGTTATGTTTGGTAACCTCGTGTTGTGGTGTATAGTTGAATTAGGTTTTTTATGCTCGTGTGTGCTTGGAAAATGCTGTAATGTGTTATTATTAATTAATGATGCTTCTTTTATGTTTATTGGGTATTATGTGTTTTGCTTAGAACTGGAATTGATACCTTGGCTAATTTTATAATAGTCTAGAATTAATTATTTGCCCAAGAGTATTTATGTCATAAATGGGAGTTACAACTAATTATTAGTTTATGTTTTCAGCTTTTGGTTTTAGAATAATTTTGCTATGTGAAATAAATGCCTTGAGTTGTCAATTTGAAGTTGGGAGATTTGAATCTTTATTATTAGTAAAATTTCAAATTTCCAGAGGAGGGGGTTACTGAGTAATGGATGCATGTCCATGACAATTTATGAGTTGAACCATTTTTTATGGTGGGGATGATTTGGGAAAAGGGGGAGACAAGATTTGGGGGTTTTTGGCAAAAGAGGAATAGGAAGAAGGAAGGAAAGCAAAAGGGTAGAGGATTCAGAGACTCGAGGATAAAATTCCAGGTATGTCAATCAAATCAATGGATTAGATATTGTTTGTGATAGTTATGTATTCAAATGTGTATCTCCCTTGCTCTTTAGTCATTGGTCTGTAGCAACTCTTTTGATCTTTTTAGAACTGCACCTCAACAATTTCTTCCTACTCAGTGTAACAAAGCACATTCTTTATCATCCATGATGAGTTTATAAATACCCTGATGATAAAATTTATATTGGCTCAAGCATCAACCCTTGCTCTCATTCTGTCATCTCATTCCTTTAATTCTTTCCACTTGTTCTCTTTCCTTCATTTTTGTGAAGTTTGATATGAGGACTCAGGGCCATTTTATGGAAGACAATTTTCCATGCCCACCTAAGTTTAATGCTTCGACCGTAACTCAAAAACCTTTTCAAATTTGGGAAAACTACCTGCTCGACTACTCAATATGGGACATTCTGCACAAAACCCATGTCCTAGAATTTTGAGATTCATCTACATTTGTGCGCAGTTTGAGACAGAAGTTGGCTGCCTGGAAAATACTAAAAATATGGGCTTGACTGTATCTTTTACCAAGTGGTGGACCTTCTCATGTGCAAACTAAGTAATTCAATTCTACTAGACCTGCATTCGTTGCATACCATGAGAATATTCCTTCTATTTTGCTTAATGAATGTAATTACCCTCTTCCTAAGATCTAGTTTGAGCATAGGACTGGAGAATCTGAGCCTACGAATTGCATTGCTTATATATATATTCTATAGCTTGTTCAATAAATCCATTTTGTGCATAACCTGTAATCATTGTATTTCATAGATGGTACCCTTGGTGCATTCTGTGTTTGTGCTTCCTCATTTTGCATGCATGACCACTGGAGTATTTCCATCTATAATTTCTAACCAAAAAAAAGAGTCTTTCTTTATGCTTCAATGGATGCCATAGCTTCCTCCAAAAATGTCAAACTTGTATTTTCTCAAAAGTTTCTAAAGCCCTTTCAACAAATCCATATTGTGCATTTTCTTTGATCAAAGGTCATATGGATTTCACCAACAATCTATTACCTTGTGAGTTCAATTTACGGTGGCTTACAAGTGGCAAAGTATTTGTCATCGTATAGACCATCTCCATACAGGATAGATCTGAATTTTATTTCTTGCATAGGCTGTAATTCATTTCTAACTGCCTTTTGCTCTTGTGCTCCAATCCAATACTTCAATACATTTCAACAGAAAAAGGTATGGCTGCAAAGAACACCAGCAAGCTTTCAATAATCAATATGCTTCATTAATTCAAAATTTTTGAGAGTATCCTCCCAAACTCCAATGAGTGTATTTTGCAATTATTACATCATATAAAACAACTTATCTTATGTCTTCATTTGCTTTTCTTTAAAAAAAAAATATATGGACCAATTCATTTCCTAAATTAAAGATATGTTCTTTTTAGAAATAAAGAAGAGCCTACATAACTCTCTCTTTTTTAACATTTAAATTAGAAACTAAACTCTTCTCTAATATAAACTATTTCCTTTTTAGAAACATATTAAGTTATAATTAATCCTTTTGAATTATTTTTATTCTACAAATTGAGCTAGAATTCTACATTCTTTATTTAAAGAAAAGTAAGAAAATAAATCATTTTATGGAAAGTTTCTTAAACTTGATTCAATTAATTTGTGATATTATATTTGCTTAAATATGCAAATAATTCCTATATTAGAATAGAAATTAGAGAAAAAAAAATTAAGTATTAAATTATAGAATGAAGGTGTTAGGGAGAGGAAAATAATTAAAAGTATTTATTCTTTTAATGATCTTAGACTTAGTTTTGAAGTAGTAGTTTATATTATAGTTGATTGATTTATAGGTTAGCACACATACACTTGACACAAAGTGAATATTAGTGTTTATTTGTATACACATGAAGTGAGTGCCAAAGTTAACTTTCAATATGCACACAATGAATGCTGAATTTTATTCACATCATTCAAACACACAAAGACTCACAATGAACATCATTGAAGTTTGTCTGTACACACATTCTACACAAATTGAAAATCAAAGTCTATTCTTACATCACACAAAATATTTAGTGATAGGCCTATAAATATTTGTGCCTATCGGCCATCTGATAGCACCTTTGGTGTTTTTACTATTCTTATAGTCATGGTTAATAGGAAGTAAAGGTGTATGTGATTTTGTCTCCTGAGGAATTAGTTGTGGGTAAATATGTTTACATTGTTAGGTAACAATTTATATTATTTAGTTGCCTCTTGTTTTTAAATTGTAGGTAGTAAACATGTTGATGAAAAGTTATGTTTTATCTTTATAGTTGTCCTTGGAAATTTTAGAGTAATTTGTATGAATGTTCTTGTTCCATGAGATAACAATTTTGTGCTTCAGGTATTAATTACCTTATTATATATTAATCTGTTTTGATTATATTACAGGGTATTGGAGTGTCTTTAACTTGGGATTATGTTATCAATGGAATTATTTCATGAGATTTCCTTGACTTTTCTTTAAGTAAGGATGTTCAGTTTATGGTTCACCTTCCTTTCCTTATTAATTCCTAGTGTTTTGAAGTTTTGCTAATTGTGATAATTTGGTTTAAAATGATTTCTTCATTGAATTAGGATTTCTATGTTGGTTTGTTGTGAAGTAGGAATCTTCTGTGATGTCATGGCCACTTGTTGTCAATGTGGAAGTGTTGACCTTGTCTAATTATGGTTTCTTTATCTTTGGTTGTACCTAACTCCAGAGGTGAGGTGTCTTGATCTTTGTTCCAGATAGTGGCATGTCAATGTAATGGGATATCTGGATTTTTGTATCTTGTAATGAATGGGGATGGTCTCTTGAATATAGTTCTTGGTTTCTTGATGGTATTGCTTCAAATTTTGAAGGGTTTCTATGGACTTATTGTTGTGGCCTAGTGAATGGCGTAAGTTATGGCTCAGATCTAATTGGGGACTTTTACCTGCATGTGTGGTATATATGATTGAACAGAGAACACTAATGGAGTGGCTTTCATGGTGGGGCCGGTGCCTAGTGAAAGGTCACATAGGTAACCCCATGGAAGTTGTAAGCATATGGAAAAAAAATGTAATAACTTAATCAAGAGGGTTGGGGTATTAAAACACTTAATAAGATAAGTAAGAGACTTCACCCATGCCTTGAGTGCTCTCACAGGCTAAGGATGGGATGAGAAGGCCTGGTTGGCAAGGCCAACCTCCTTGTCTCCATGAGAGGACCTGTTGGCTCCACATGTGTCACCCTATGGGGCTGGTGCCTAGAAAGAGGCTGCCAGGGTAACCATAGATGGGGGCCAGCTTCTGGTGATAGATAGACTAGGTAACCCATGTTAGGACCATGCAATGACACTCTCCTTATGCAGTTCTGCTATTTCTTGGTAGTACCTCTGGAGTGACGTCTTGTCTTGTGCAGCTTTGATGATATGGTCAGTTGTGTCAAGTCAGTTGTCATTCTTTTAACTTTGGATGTTGTTTATTGGCTTAATGTAATCCTCGTCGTTAACTCCTAGCTCGGAGGGGTGGGGCTTAGGGTTCCACATGGTTGGGTGGCAGAGCTATCCATTGGTCCTTTTGGAGATGCGGTTTGAGTTCAGTGCAGAGGTGTCCAGTTCTAGCTTGCTTTCCTCCTTTAGAGTTGTTGTATGCTTTCTTATTTATTCAGTTGTAAACTGACATGATCTGTCTTGTAATTTTGCATTGTAATTTTGTAAATAAACTATCTTGCAATGATAAGTTGATCTTTCTATAGTAGTAGTAATTGATTATCTCTTATGTGGTTTTTACTTTATATTCTATATTGCAGCTATGTTTCCCTAGAGGAGTTAGAAGTACATTTTTCTTTATGTTGTGATATCGTTGGATACTGCTATTGCATTTACTTGCTTTAAAAAAAATTAGTTCTGTAATGTTGCACTTTTAGTCTTGCACTCTAGGGTTGCATGACGAGGCATTACATTTGGTATCAGAGCCAAGTTTAAACACTGGGTACTCTGGTTACAATTGAGCCCATTATGTGACCTAGTGCTTAAACTCTGTAGATTAACTGTATCCCAGGTTGCAACACTGAGACCTCTGGATTGTTGTTGTTTCCCTAGGTTAAACAATTTTCTCATTGTAGTGAGTTGGTAATAGTATCTCCCACCTGTATGCATTAGTATGAAATTTGATAAGTTTATAGACTTTCTCTTTAGGAAATGAATACTTTATGCTACTTATGAGTCTACTATGCTCTTTCTCCTTCTTCTCTGGAAATGTGATGTTACATCTAACAATATGTTCTCCCTGCATGTTAATGCATCAAATCATCTGGTTACATCATACATCATGAGTTATGTGTTTATGTGATGTTGACATCTTTACATGGTTGCTTGAAAATTTATATCTAACCCTTAGATGGTCATCATCTCTTATGGAAGAATTGTTTTAATTTATGGAAGTTATAATCGTATATGCCCGTGTAAGAACTGTATGCAGGAGATCAAATGAGAGCTTGTGTTGGGTCTATGAGATCAGGTATGTGATAATGTAAGTCAATCATAGTTTGTGTTATTCTTGTATGTGATATCATATATTTCTTTTATATCTTCTTGCGTAAGGAAGCAATTGCCTATGTCTGTAGTGTAGTAGAAAGAAATTATATTGTATTAAGATAGAAGTTGTTTTGATAACAGGATGTAGTTAAAATAATTATTCAAGTGTTGGTGTACATTCTCAAACACATTCTGGATCTTGTGTCCTTGAGTGTTGTGAACCGGATACTCCCTTTTTGTGGCTAAAATTAGTCACACCGTGATGTAAATTTGTTGTAATTTGGTTGTTTTGGAAATTTTGACAATTGTTTCATCTATTAGTATGGGGGATTAATAGTGAGTTTTCTTTCCTTGAACCTTCTTATGTCAGGAATGGTCACCAAGACTCTTTTCTTTATTCTTGATTTATTGAAATTTGCCAACACTTTGTATGGTTGGTAATTAGTTGAAATAAGATATGAGATGAATCTTTCAATAGTTGTATGTGAGTGCAATTATTTTGATTGTATGAGATTGCCAAAAAAGTGTAATTAGTTATGAGTAGATCACAGGATGCTCCATAAAGGTAAAGAATTGATGTTTCTCTTGTCTTTTATTGAACGTTTGTGCTTGATTTATGAATAATTGTTTATTATGGATGAGTATGTTGGCAATGGAAATTGGCAATATTAATATTTTATGTTTCTACCCTGATCTATGACTTCCAGGAGTAAGTCAATTTTTAGGGGTAGAGGATGTAGTGCCCCCTCATCGTTGGCTTGTGATAGTGGTAAATCTGCATTGCTCTCTATCACTCAGAGACAATTGTTAGTCATTCATTACATTGAATAAATTCAGAGACATTGGATTAGTATGTTATGGTTTATGCTCACTTTGACCTTGATGACTATGTTCAATGGATTTATTTAGACATGTGTTATGAGTCATGATTACTTTAGTTATGATATATTGGACATGATTTGTAATGGATTAATATCTGCATGCTTTATTAGATTCATTGATATCTAGTTTCAAATGCTATGGTTATAATCTTGTCCAAGAGCAGGGACGGCGTAACATTACTCGCTTCGAGTACCCTGTTATGCCGCGACTCTCTGACTCTCCGTAAATGTATTTGGTCATATACAACCAATTGTTTAATGCAGGCTGTAGGTACCGAACGTCGACTCCACCTGATATAGCAAGTTCGAGCGGGTTCTTACACCAATGAGTATCAGTGATGGGAGATAATGCGAGGTCTATTCCATTAGGTTGATCCTTGTCTTCTGTTGTCGTCTTGAGTCATGGTCTTGCCTTATTATGTTTGGTAACCTCATGTTGTGGTGTATAGTCGAATTGGATTATTTATGCTCGTGTGTGGTTGGAAAATACTTTAATGTGTTATTATTAATTAATGATGCTTCTTTTATGTTTATTGGGTATTATGTGTTTTTCTTAGAACTAGGATTGATACCTTGGCTAATTTTATAATAGTCTAGAATTAATTATTTGCCGAAGAGTATTTATGTCATAAATGGGAGTTACGAGTAATTATTAGTTTATGTTTTTGGTTTTTGGTTTCAGAATAATTTTGCTATGTGAAATAAATGTCTTGAGTTGTCAATTTGAAGTTGGGAGATTTGAATCTCTATTATTAGTAAAAGTTTAAATTTCCAGAGGAGGGGGTTATTGAGTAACAAATGCATATCCGTGACAATTTATGAGCTGAACCATTTTTTATGGCAGGGACGATTTGGGAAAAGGGGGAGACAAGATTTGGGGGTTTTTGGCAGAAGAGGAACAGGAAGAAGGAAGGAAAGCAAAAGGGTAGAAGATTCAGAGACTTGAGGATAAAATTCCAGGTATGTCAATCGAATCAATGGATTAGATATTGTTTGTGATAGTTATGTATTCAAATGTGTATCTCCCTTGCTCTTTAGTCATTGGTCTGTAGCAACTCTTTTGATCTTTTTAGAACTACACCTTAACAATTTCTTCCTGTTGAGTGTAACGAAGCACATTCTTTATCATCCATGATGAGTTTATAAATACCTTGATGATAAAATTTATCTTGGCTCAAGCATTAACCCTTGCTCTCATTCTATCATCTCATTCCTTTAATTCTTTCCACTTGTTCTCTTTCCTTCATTTTTGTGAAGTTTGATATGAGGACTCAAGGCCATTTTATGGAAGACATTTCTCCATGCTCGTCTATGTTTAATGCTTCGACCATAACGCCTAAACCTTTTCAAATTTGGGAAAACTACTCACGTGACTACTCAATATGGACCTTTCTGCACAAAACCCATGTCCCAGAATTTTAAGGTTCATCTTCATTTGTGCACAGTTTGAGACAGAAGTTGGCTCCCTGGAAAATACTGAAAATATGGGCTTGACTATATCTTTTACCAAATGGTGGACCTTCTCATGTGCAAACTGGGTAATTCAATTCTGCTAGAGCTGCATTCATTGCATACCATGAGAATATTCCTTCTATTTTGCTTAATGAATGTAATTACCCTCTTCCTAAGATCTAGTTTGAGCATAGGACTGTAGAATCTAAGCCTACGGATTGCATTGCTTATATATAAATTCTATAGCTTGTTCAATAAATCTATTTTGTGCATAACTTGTAATCATTTTATTTCATAAATGGTGCCCTTGGTGCATTCTGTGTCTGTGCTTCCTCATTTTGCATGCATGACCACTGGAGTATTTCCATCTATAATTTCTAACCAAAAAAAAAGAGTCTTTCTTTATGCTTCAATGGATGCCATAGCTTCCTCCAAAAATGTCAAGCTTGTATTTTCTCAAAAGTTTCTAAAACCCTTTCAACAAATCCATATTGTGCATTTTCTTTGTTCAAAGGTCATATGGTTTTCACCAGCAATCTGCTACCTTGTGAGTTCAATTTATGGTGGCTTACAAGTGGCAAAGTATTTGTCATCATATAAACCATCTCCATACAGGACAGATCTGAATTTTATTTCTTGCATAGGTTGTAATTCATTTCTAACTGCCTTTTCCTCTTGTGCTCGAATCCAATGCTTCAATACATTTCAACAAAAAAAGCTACGGCTGCAAAGAACACCAGCAAGCTTTCAATAATCAATGTGTTTCATTAATTCATAATTTTTGAGAGTATCCTCCCAAAATCCAATGAGTGTATTTTGCAATTATTACATCATATAAAACAACTTATCTTATGTCTTCATTTGCTTTTATTTAAAAAAATATATATATGGACCAATTCATTTCCTAAATTAAAGATATGTTCTTTTTAGAAATAAAGAAGAGCCTACATAACTCTCTCTTTTTTAACATTTAAATTAGAAACTAAACTCTTCTCTAATATAAACTTTTTCCTTTTTAGAAACATATTAAGTTATAATTAATCCTTTTGAATTATTTTTATTCTATAAATTGAGCTAGAATTCTACATTCTTTATTTAAATAAAAGTAAGAAAATAAATCATTTTATAGAAAGTTTCTTAAACTTGATTCAATTAATTTGTGATATTATATTTGCTTAAATATGCAAATAATTCCTATATTAGAATAGAAATTAGAGAAAAAAAAATTAAGTATTAAATTATAGAATAAAGGTGTTAGGAAGAGGAAAATAATTAAAAGTATTTATTCTTTTAATGATCTTAGACTTAGTTTTGAAGTAGTAGATTATATTATAGTTGATTGATTTATAGGTTAGCACACATACACTTGACACAAAGTGAATATTAGTGTTTTTTTGTATACACATGAAGTGAGTGCCAAAGTTAACTTTCAATATGCACACAATGAATGTTGAATTTTATTCACATCATTCAAACATGCAAAGACTCACAATGAACATCATTGAAGTTTGTCTGTAGACACATTCTACACAAATTGAAAATCAAAGTCTATTAATACATCACACAAAATATTTAGTGATAGGCTTATAAATATTTGTGCCTATCGGCCATCTGATTGCTTTGGTGTTTTTACTAGTCTTATAGTCGTGGTTAATGGGAAGTAAAGGTGCATGTGTTTTTATCTCCTGAGGAATTAGTTGTGGGTAAATATGTTTACATTTTTAGGTAACAATTTATATTATTTACTTGCCTCTTGTTTTTAAATTCTAGTTAGTAAACATGTTGATGAAAAGTTATGTTTTATCTTTATAGTTGTCCTTGGAAATTTTAGAGTAATTTGTATGAATGTTCTTGTTCCATGAGATAACAATTTTGTGCTCCAGGTATTAATTACCTTATTATATATTAATCTGTTTTGATTATATTATAGGGTATTGGAGTGTCTTTAACTTGGGATTATGTTATTAATGGAATTATTTAATGAGCTTTCCTTGACTTTTGTTTAAGTAAGGATGTTCGGTTTATGGTTCACCTTCCTTGCCTTATTAATTCCTAGTGTTCTGAAGTTTTGTAAATTGTTAGAACTTGGTTTAAGATGATTTCTTGATTGAATTAGGAGTTCATTCAACTTCATTGCTCAATTTTCTCCTTGGCCATATCTTATGTTTGTATTGGAGTATTATGTTACCTTGGGGTGGAACTTGGTCTATGTTGGTTTGTTGTGAAGTAGGAATCTTGTGTGATGTCATGGCCGCTTGTTGTCAATGTGGAAGTGTTGACCTTGTCTAATTATGGTTTCTTTATCTTTGGTTGTACCTAACTCCAGAGGTGAGGTATCTTGATCTTTGGTCCAGATAGTGGCATGTCAATGTAATGGGATATTTGGATTTTCGTATCTTGTAATGAATGGGGATGGTCTCTTGAATATAGTTCTTGGTTTCTTGATGGTATTGCTTCAAATTTTGAAGGGTTTCTATGGACTTATTGTTGTGGCCTAGTGAATGGTGTAAGTTATGGCTCAGATCTGATTGGTGACTTTTACCTACATGTGTGGTATATATGATTAACCTGAGAATGCTAAGGGAGTGGCTTTCATGGTGGGGCGGCACCTAGTGAGAGGTCACCTGGGTAACCCCATGGAATTTTTAAACATGTGGAAAAAAAATGTAATAACTTAATCAAGAGGTTTGGGGTATTAAAACACTTAACAAGATAAGTAAGAGACCTCACCCATGCCTTGAGTGCTCTCACCGGCTAAGGATGGGATGAGAAAGCCTGGTTGGAAACCCTGACATCCTTGTCTCCATAAGAGGACCTGTCAGCTCCGCATGTGTCACCCTATGGGGCCAGTGCCTAGAGAGAGGCTGCCATGGTAACCATAGATGGGGGCCGGCTTCTGGTGATAGATAGCCTGGGTAACCCATGTTAGGACCATGCGATGACAATCTCCTTACATAGTTATGTTGTTTCTTGGTAGTGCCTCTGGAGTGATGTCTTGTCTTGTGCAACTTTGATGATATGGTCGGTTGTGTCAAGTCAGTTGTCGTTCTTTTATTTTTGGATGTTGTTTCTTGGCTTAGTGGAATCCTTGTCATTATCTCCTAGCTCGGAGGGGTAGGTCTCAGGGTTCCACATGGTTGTGTGGTAGAGCTATCCATTGGTCCTTTTGGAGATGCGGTTCAAGTTGAGCACAGAGATGTTCCAGTTCCAGTTTGCTTTCCTCCTTCAGAGTTGTTGTATGCTTTCTTATTTATTCAGTTGTAAACTGACACGATTGGTCTTGTAATCTCGCATTGTAATTTTGTAAATAAACTATCTTGCAATGATAAGTTGATCTTTTTGTAGCAGTAGTAATTGATTATCTCTTATGTGGTTTTTACTTTATATTCTCTAATATAGTTATGTTTCCGTAGCGGAGTTAGAAGTGCATTTTTCTTTATGTTGTGATATCATTGGTTACTGCTATTGCATTTACTTGCTTTAAAGAAAAATTAGTTCTGTAATGTTGCACTTTTAGTCTTGCACTCTAGGGTTGCATGACGGGGCATTACATTTGGTATCAGAGCTGGGTTTAAACACTAGGTACTCTAGTTACAATTGAGCCCATTATGTGACCTAGTGCTTAAACTCTGTAGATTAACTGTATCCCAAGTTGCAACACTGAGACCTCTGGATTGTTGTTGTTTCCCTAGGTTAAACAATTTTCTCATTGTAGTGAGTTGGTAATAGTATCTCCCACTTGTATGCATTAGTATGAAGGTTGATAAGTTTATAGACTTGCTCTTTAGGAAATTAATGCTTTAGGCTACTTATGAGTTTGCTATGCTCTTTCTCCTTCTTCTCTGGAAATGTGATGTTACATCTAACAATATGTTCTCCCTACATGTTAATGCATCCAATCATCTAGTGACATCATACATCATGAGTTATGTGGTTATGTGATGTTGACATCTTTACA
Source organism: Cunninghamia lanceolata (assembly GCA_027924645.1). Taxonomy (NCBI): domain Eukaryota; kingdom Viridiplantae; phylum Streptophyta; class Pinopsida; order Cupressales; family Cupressaceae; genus Cunninghamia; species Cunninghamia lanceolata. The sequence continues at coordinate 2,839,739 of BSBN01000413.1, forward strand.
TGGTTGCTTGAAAATCTATATCTAACCCCTAGATGGTCATGATCTCTTATGGAAGAATTGTTGTAATTTATGGAAGTTATCATTGTATATGCCCATGTAAGAACTATATGCAGGAGATCAAATGAGATCTTGTGTTGGGCCTATGAGATCAGGTATGTGATAATGTAAGTCAATCATAGTTTCTGTTATTCCTGTATGTGATATCATATATTTCTTTTATATCTTCTTGCGTAAGGAAGCAATTGCCTATCTCTCTAGTGTAGTGGAAAGAAATTGTATTGTATTAAGATAGAAGTTGTTTTGATAAGAAGATGTAGTTAAAATAATTATTCGAGTGTTGGTGTACATTCTAGAACATATTCTGGATCTTGTGTCCTTGAGTGTTGTGAAGCGGATACTCCCTTTTTGTGGCTAAAATTAGTCACACCGTGATGTGAATTTGTTGTAATTTGGTTGTTTTGGAAATTTTGACAGTTGTTTCATCTATTAGTATGGGGGCTTAACAGTGAGTTTTCTTTCCTTGAACCTTCCTATGTCAGGAATGGTCACCAAGACTCTTTTCTTTATTCTTGATTTATTGAAATTTGCGGCACTTTGTGACTTAAGTTTGTAATTTGATTGTTTTTCCATGTGGGTTTGTAATTCTTTTTAAATTTTCTATGGTGGAACTTCTAAATGTTGGATTCTGTTGGCCCCACTTTGTGGTAAGTGTTGTTTCTATCATGTTCATTTCGAACCTCTGATTATATGTTCAAGGGAGGACTCCGTAGAGAATTGCATTTTGTATGGTTGGTAATTAGTGGAAATAAGATATGAGATAAATCTTTCAATAGTTGTATGTGACTGCAATTATTTTGATTGTATGAGATTGCTAAAAAAGTGTAATTAGTTATGAGTAGATCACAGGATGCGCCATAAAGGTAAAGAATTGATGTTTCTCTTGTCTTTTATTGAACATTTGTGCTTGATTTATGAACAATGGTTTATTATGGATGATTATGTTGGCAATGGAAATTGGCAATATTAATATTTTATGTTTCTACCCTAATCTATGACTTCCAGGAGTAAGTCAAGTTTTAGGGGGGGAGGATGGAGTGCCCCCTCGTCGTTGGCTTGGGATAGTGGTAATTCTGCACTGCTCTCTATCAATCAGAGACAATTGTTAGTCGTTCATTGCATTGATTCAATTCTGAGACATTGGATTACTATGTTATGGTTTATGCTCACTCTGACCTTGATGACTATGTTCAATGGATTTATTTAGACATGTGTTATGAGTCATGATTACTTCAGTTATGATATATTGGACATGATTTGTAATGGATTAATATCTGCATGCTTTATTAGATTCGTTCATATCTGGTTTCAAATGCTATGGTTATAATCTTGTCCAAGAGCAGGGATGGTGTAACATTACTCAGTTCGAGTACCCTGTTACGCTGCGACTCTCTGACTCTCCGTATATGTATTTGGTCATATACAACCAATTTTTTGATGCAGGCTGCAGGTACCGAACCTCGACTCCACCTGATATAGCAAGTTCGAGCGGGTTCTTACACCAATGGGTATCAGTGATGGGAGATAACGCGAGGTCTATTCCATTAGGTCGATCCTTGTCTTCTGTTGTCATCTTGAGTCGTAGTCTTGCATTATTATGTTTGGTAAACTCGTGTTGTGGTGTATAGTCGAATTGGGTTATTTATACCCGTGTGTGGTTGGAAAATACTTTAATGTGTTATTATTAATTAATGATGCTTCTTTTATGTTTATTGGGTATTATGTGTTTTTCTTAGAACTGGGATTGATACCTTGGCTAATTTTTTAATAGTCTAGAATTAATTATCTGCCCAAGAGTATTTATGTCATAAATGGGAGTTACGGGTAATTATTAGTTTATGTTTTTGGCTTTAGGTTTTAGAATAATTTTGCTATGTGAAATAAATGCCTTGAGTTGTCAATTTGAAGTTGGCAGATTTGAATCTCTATTATTAGTAAAATTTTAAATTTCTAGAGGGGGTTACTGAGTAACAAATGCATGTCCATGACAATTTATGAGCTGAACAATTTTTTATGGTGGGGACGATTTGGGAAAAGGGGGAGACAAGATTTGGGGGTTTTTGGTAGAAGAGGAATAGGAAGAAGAAAGGAAAGCAAAAGGGTAGAGGATTCAGAGACTCGAGGATAAAATTCTAGGTATGTCAATCAAATCAATGGATTAGATATTGTTTGTGATAGTTATGTATTCAAATGGGTATCTCCCTCACTCTTTAGTCATTGGTCTGTAGCAACTCTTTTGATCTTTTTAGAACTGCACCTCAACAATTTCTTCCTATTGAGTGTAACAAAGAACATTCTTTATCATCCATGATGAGTTTATAAATACCTTGATGATAAAATTTATCTTGGCTCAAGCATCAACCCTTGCTCTCATTCTGTCATCTCATTCCTTTAATTCTTTCCACTTGTTCTCTTTCCTTCATTTTTGTGAAGTTTGATATGAGGACTCAGGGCCATTTTATGGAAGACAGTTTTCCATGCTCGCCTAAGTTTAATGCTTCGACCATAGCTCCTAAACCTTTTCAAATTTGGGAAAACTACCCCCATGACTACTCAATATGGGCCATTCTACACAAAACTCATGTCCCAGAATTTTGAGATTCATCTTCATTTGTGCACAGTTTGAGAAAGAAGTTGGCTCCCTGGAAAATACTAAAAATATGGGCTTGACTGTATCTTTTACCAAATGGTGGACCTTCTCATGTGCAAACTGGGTAATTCAATTCTGCTAGACCTGCATTCGTTTCATACCATGAGAATATTCCTTCTATTTTGCTTAATGAATGTAATTACCCTCTTCCTAAGATCTAGTTTGAGCATAGGACTGTAGAATCTGAGCCTACGGATTGCATTGCTTATATATATTCTATAGCTTGTTCAATAAATCCATTTTGTGCATAACCTGTAATCATTTCATTTAATAGATGGTGCCCTTGGTGCATTCTGTGTCTGTGCTTCCTCATTTTGCATGCATGACCACTGGAGTATTTCCATCTATACTTTCTAACCAAAAAAAAGAGTCTTTCTTTATGCTTTAATGGATGCCATAGCTTCCTCCGAAAACATCAAACTTGTATTTTCTCAAAAGTTTCTAAAACCCTTTCAAAAAATCCATATTGTGCATTTTCTTTGATCAAAGGTCATATGGTTTTCACTAGCAATCTATTAACTTGTGAGTTCAATTTACGATGGCTTACAAGTGGCAAAGTATTTGTCATCATATAAACCATCTCCCTACAGGACATATCTGAATTTTATTTCTTGCATAGGTTGTAATCCATTTCTAACTGCCTTTTCCTCTTGTGTTCCAATCCAATACTTCAATACATTTCAACAAAAAAAGATAGGGCTGCAAAGAACACCAGCAAGCTTTCAATAATCAATGTATTTCATTAATTCAAAATTTTTGAGAGTATCCTCCCAAAATCAAATGAGTGTATTTTGCAATTATTACATCATATAAAACAACTTATCTTATGTCTTCATTTGCTTTTATTTTAAAAAAATATATATGGACCAATTCATTTCCAAAATTAAAGATATGTTCTTTTTAGAAATAAAAAAGAGCCTACATAACTCTCTCTTTTTTAACATTTAAATTAGAAACTAGACTCTTCTCTAATATAAACTATTTCCTTTTTAGAAACATATTAAGTTATAATTAATCATTTTGAATTATTTTTATTGTATCAATTGAGCTAGAATTCTACATTCTTTATTTAAAGAAAAGTAAGAAAATAAATCATTTTATAGAAAGTTTCTTAAACTTGATTCAATTAATTTGTGATATTATATTTGCTTAAATATGCAAATAATTCCTATATTAGAATAGAAATTAGAGAAAAAAAAATGAAGTATTAAATTATAGAATGAAGGTGTTAGGGAGAGGAAAATAATTAAAAGTATTTATACTTTTAATGATCTTAGACTTATTTTGAAGTAGTAGTTTATATTATAGTTGATTGATTTATAGGTTAGCACACATACACTTCACACAAAGTGAATATCAGTGTTTTTTTGTATACACATGAAGTGAGTGCCAAAGTTAACTTTCAATATGCACACAATGAATGTTGAATTTTATTCACATCATTCAAACACACAAAGACTCACAATGAACATCATTGAAGTTTGTCTGTAGACACATTCTACACAAATTGAAAATCAAAGTCTATTCATACATCACACAAAATATTTAGTGATAGGCTTATAAATATTTGTGCCTATCGGCCGTCTGATAGCACTTTTGGTGTCTTTACTAGTTTTATAGTCGTGGTTAATGGGAAGTAAAGGTCTATGTGTTTTTGTCTCCTGAGGAATTAGTTGTGGGTAAATATGTTTACATTGTTAGGTAACAATTTATATTATTTAGTTGCCTCTTGTTTTTAAATTGTAGGTAGTAAACATGTTGATGAAAAGTTATGTTTTATATTTATAGTTGTCCTTGGAAATTTTAGAGTAATTTGTATGAATGTTCTTGTTCCATGAGATAACAATTTTGTGCTTCAGGTATTAATTACCTTATTATATATTAATCTGTTTTGATTATATTACGAGGTATTGGAGTGTCTTGAACTTGGGATTATGTTATTAATGGAATTATTTCATGAGCTTTCCTTGACTTTTGTTTAAGTGAGGATGTTTGGTTTATGGTTCACCTTCCTTGCCTTATTAATTCCTAGTGTTTTGAAGTTTTGCTAATTGTGATAACTTGGTTTAAGATGATTTCTTGATTGAATTAGGAGTTCATTGAACTTCATTGCTTGATTTTCTTCTTGGCCATATCTTATGTTTGTATTGGAGTATTATGTTACCTTGGGGTGGAGCTTGGTCTATGTCGGTTTGTTGTGAAGTAGGAATCTTGTGTGATGTCATGGCCGCTTGTTGTCAATGTGGAAGTGTTGACCTTGTCTAGTTATGGTTTCTTTATCTTTGGTTGCACCTAACTGCAAAGGTGAGGTGTCTTGATCTTTGGTCCAGATAGTGGCATGTCAATGTAATGGGATATCTGGATTTTCGTATCTTGTAATGAATGGGGATGGTCTCTTGAATATAGTTCTTGGTTTCTTGATGGTATTGCTTCAAATTTTGAAGGGTTTCTATGGACTTATTGTTGTGGCCTAGTGAATGGCGTAAGTTATGGCTCAGATCTGATTGGTGACTTTTACCTGCATGTGTGGTATATATGATTGACCAGAGAACCCTAAGGGAGTAGCTTTTATGGTGGGGCCGGTGCTTAGTGAGAGGTTGCCTGGGTAACCCCATGGAAGTTGTAAGCATGTGGAAAAAAAACATAATAACTTAATCAAGAGGGTTGGGGTATTAAAACACTTAACAAGATAAGTAAGAGACCTCACCCATGCCTTGAGTGCTCTCACAGGCTAAGGATGGGATGAGAAGGCCTGGTTGGCAAGGCTGACCTCCTTGTCTCCATGAGAGGACCTGTCAGCTCTGCATGTGTCACCCTATGGGGCCAGTGCCTAGAGAGAGGCTGCCAGGGTAACCATAGATGGGGGCCAAATTCTGGTGATAGATAGCCTGGGTAACCCATGTTAGGACCATGCAATGACACTCTCCTTATGCAGTTCTATTGTTTCTTGGTAGTGCCTCTAGAGTGACGTCTTGTCTTGTGTAGCTTTGATGATATGGTCGGTTGTGTCAAGTCAGTTGTCATTTTTTATTTTTGGATGTTGTTTCTTGGCTTAGTGGAATCCTCGTCATTATCTCCTAGCTCGGAGGGGTGGGCCTCAGGGTTCCACATGGTTGGGTGGCAGAGCTATCCATTGGTCCTTTTGGAGATGCAGTTCAAGTTCAGCACAGAGGTGTTCCAGTTCCAATTTGCTTTCCTCCATCAAAATTGTTGTATGCTTTATTTTTTATTCAGTTGTAAACCGACACGATCGGTCTTGTAATCTTGCATTGTAATTTTGTAAATAAACTATCTTGCAATGATAAGTTGATCTTTCTATAGCAGTAGTAATTGATTATCTCTTATGTGATTTTTACTTTATATTCTCTAATGCAGTTATGTTTCCCTACAGGAGTTAAAAGTGCATTTTTCTTTATGTTGTGATATTGTTGGTTACTGCTATTGCATTTACTTGCTTTAAAAAAAAAAATAGTTCTATAATGTTGCACTTTTAGTCTTGCACTCTAGGGTTACATGACGGGGCATTACATTTGGTATAAGAGCCAGGTTTAAACACTGGGTACTCTGGTTACAATTGAGCCCATTATGTGACCTAGTGCTTAAACTCTGTAGATTAACTGTATCCCAAGTTGCAACACTGAGACCTCTGGATTGTTGTTGTTTCCCTAGGTTAAACAATTTTCTCATTGTAGTGAGTTGGTAATTGTATCTCCCACCTGTATGCATTAGTATGAAGGTTGATAAGTTTATAGACTTGCTCTTTAGGAAATGAATGCTTTATGCTAGTTATGAGTCTGCTATGCTCTTTCTCCTTCTTCTCTGGAAATGTGATGTTACATCTAACAATATGTTCTTCCTACATGTTAATGCATCCAATCATCTGGTGACATTATACATCATGAGTTATGTGGTTATGTGATGTTGACATCTTTACATGGTTGCTTGAAAATCTATATCTAACCCCTAGATGGTCATGATCTCTTATGGAAGAATTGTTGTAATTTATGGAAGTTATCATCTTATATGCCCGTGTAAGAACTGTATGCAGAAGATCAAATGAGAGCTTGTGTAGGGCCTATGAGATGAGGTATATGATAATGTAAGTCAATCATAGTTTGTGTTATTCCTGTATGTGATATCATATATTTCTTTTATATCTTCTTGCGTAAGGAAGCAATTGCCTATCTCCGTAGTGTAGTGGAAAGAAATTGTATTGTATTAAGATAGAAGTTGTTTTGATAAGAGGATGTAGTTAAAATAATTATTCAAGTGTTGGTGCACATTCTAGAACACATTCTAGATCTTGTGTCCTTGAGTGTTGTGAAGCTGATACTCCCTTTTTGTGGCTAAAATTAGTCACACCGTGATGTGAATTTGTTGTAATTTGGTTGTTTTCGAAATTTTGATAGTTGTTTCATCTGTTAGTATGGGGGATTAATAGTGAGTTCTCTTTCCTTGAACCTTCTTATGTTAGGAATGGTCACCAAGACTCTTTTATTTATTCTTGATTTATTGAAATTTGCCCGCACTTTGTGACTTAAGGTTGTAATTTGATTGTTTTTCCATGTGCGTTTGTAATTCTTTTTAAATTTTCTATGGTGGAACTTCTAAATGTTGGATTCTGTTGGCCCCACTTTGTGGTAAGTGTTGTTTCTATCATGTTCATTTCGAACCTCTAATAGTATGTTCAAGGGAGGACTTCGCAGAGAATTGCATTTTGTATGGTTGGTAATTAGTGGAAATAAGATATGAGATGAATCTTTCAATAGTTGTATGTCACTGCAATTATTTTGATTGTATGAGATTGCCGAAAAAGTGTCATTAGTTATGAGTAGATCACAGGATGCGCCATAAAGGTAAAGAATTGATGTTTCTCTTGTCTTTTATTGAACATTTGTGCTTGATTTATGAACAATTGTTTATTATGGATGAGTATGTTGGCAATGGAAATTGGCAATATTAATATTTTATATTTCTACCCTGATCTATGACTTCCAGGAGTAACTCAAGTTTTAGGGGGGGAGGATGTAGTGCCCCCTCATCGTTGGCTTGTGATAGTGGTAATTTTGCATTGCTCTCTATCAATTAGAGACAATGGTTAGTCGTTCATTGCATTGATTCAATTCTGAGACATTGGATTAGTATGTTATGGTTTATGCTCACTTTGACCTTGATGACTATGTTCAATGGATATATTTAGACATGTGTTATGAGTCATGATTACTTCAATTATGATATATTGGACATGATTAGTAATGGATTAATATCTGCATGCTTTATTAGATTCGTTGATATCTGGTTTCAAATGATATGGTTATAATCTTGTCCAAGAGCAGGGATGGTGTAACATTACTCACTTCGAGTACCCTATTACACTGCGACTCTCTGACTCTTTGTATATGTATTTGGTCATATACAACCAATTGTTTGATGCAGGCTGTAGGTACCAAACCTCGACTCCACCTGATATAGCAGGTTTGAGCGGGTTCTTACACCAATAGGTATCAATGATGGGAGATAACGCGAGGTCTATTCCATTAGGTTAGTCCCTGTCTTCTGTTGTTGTCTTGAGTCATCGTCTTGCCTTATTATGTTTGGTAACCTCGTGTTGTGGTGTACAGTCGAATTGGGTTATTTATGCTTGTGTGTGGTTTGAAAATACTTTAATGTGTTATTATTAATTAATGATGCTTCTTTTATATTTATTGGGTATTATGTGTTTTGCTTAGAATTAGGATTGATACCTTGGCTAATTTTATAATAGTCTAGAATTAATTATTTGCCCAAGAGTATTTATGTCATAAATGAGAGTTACGGGTAATTATTAGTTTTATGTTTTTGGTTTTTGGTTTTAGAATAATTTTGCTATGTGAAGTAAATGCCTTGAGTTGTCAATTTGATGTTGGGAGATTTGAATCTCTATTATTAGTAAAATTTTAAATTTCCAGAGGAGGGGGTTACTGAGTAATGGATGCATGTTTGTGACAATTTATGAGCTGAACCATGTTTTATGGTGGGGATGATTTGGGAAAAGGGGGAGGCAAGATTTGGGGATTTTTGGCAGAAGAGGAATAGGAAGAAGGAAGGAAAGCAAAAGGGTAGAGGATTTAGAGACTCGAGGATAAAATTCTAGGTATGTCAATCGAATCAATGGATTAGATATTGTTTGTGATAGTTATGTATTCAAATGTGTATCTCCCTCACCCTTTAGTCGTTGGTCTATAGCAACTCTTTTGATCTTTTTAGAATTGCACCTAAACAATTTCTTCCTGCTGAGTGTAACAAAGCACATTCTTTATCATCCATGATGAGTTTATAAATACCTTGATGATAAAATTTATCTTGGCTCAAGTATCAACCCTTGCTCTGATTCTGTCATCTCATTCCTGTAATTCTTTCCACTTGTTCTCTTTCCTTCATTTTTGTGAAGTTTGATATGAGGACTCAGGGCCATTTTATGGAAGACATTTTTCCATGCTAACCTAAGTTTAATGCTTCGACTGTAGCTCCTAAACCTTTTTGAATTTGGGAAAACTACCCCCATGACTACTTAATATGGGCCATTCTGCACAAAACCCATGTCCCAGAATTTTGAGATTCATCTTCATTTGCACACAGTTTGAGACAGAAGTTGGCTCCCTGGAAAATACTAAAAATATGGGCTTGATTGTATCTTTTACCAAATGGTGGACCTTCTCGTGTGCAAACTGGGTAATTCAATTCTACTAGACCTGCATTCATTACATACCATGATAATATTCCTTCTATTTTGCTTAATGAATGTAATTACCCTCTTCCTAAGATCTAGTTTGAGCATAGGACTGTAGAATCTGAGCCTACGGATTGCATTGCTTATATATATATTCTATAGCTTGTTCAATAAGTCCATTTTGTGCATAACCTGTAATCATTGTATTTCATAGATGGTGCCCTTGGTGCATTCTGTGTCTGTGCTTCCTCATTTTGCATGCATGACCACTGGAGTATTTCCATCTATAATTTCTAACCAAAAAAAAAGAGTCTTTCTTTATGCTTCAATGGATGCCATAGCTTCCTCCAAAAATGTCAAACTTGTATTTTCTCAAAAGTTTCTAAAACCCTTTCAACAAATCCATATTGTGCATTTTCTTTGATCAAAGGTCATATGGTTTTCACTAGCAATCTGTTACCTTGTGAGTTCAATTTACGGTGGCTTACAAGTGGGAATGTATTTGTCATCATATAAATCATCTCCATATAGGATAGATCTGAATTTTATTTCTTGCATAGGTGGTAATTCATTTCTAACTGCCTTTTCCTCTTGTGCTCCAATCCAATACTTCAATACATTTCAACAAAAAAAGATAGGGCTGCAAAGAACACCAGCAAGCTTTCAATAATCAATGTGTTTCATTAATTCAAAATTTTTCAGAGTATCCTCCCAAAATCAAATGAGTGTATTTTGCAATTATTACATCTTATAAAACAACTTATTTTATGTCTTCATTTGCTTTTATTTTAAAAAAATATATATGGACCAATTCATGTCCTAAATTAAAAATATGTTCTTTTTAGAAATAAAGAAGAGCCTACATAACTCTCTCTTTTTTAACATTTAAATTCGAAACTAAACCATTCTCTAATATAAACTATTTCATTTTTAGAAACATATTAAGTTATAATTAATCCTTTTGAATTATTTTTATTCTATAAATTGAGCTAGAATTCTACATTCTGTATTTAAAGAAAAGTAAGAAAATAAATCATTTTATAGAAAGTTTCTTAAACTTGATTCAATTAATTTGTGATATTATATTTACTTAAATATGCAAATAATTCCTATATTAGAATAGAAATTAGAGAAAAAAAATTAAGTATTAAATTATAGAATGAAGGTGTTAGGGAGAGGAAAATAATTAAAAGTATTTTTTCTTTTAACGATCTTAGACTTAGTTTTGAAGTAGTAATTTATATTATAGTTGATTGATTTATAGGTTAGCACACATACACTTGACACAAAGTGAATATCAATGTTTTTTGGTATACACATGAAGTGAGTGCCAAAGTTAAATTTCAATATGCACATAATGAATGCTGAATTTTATTCACATCATTCAAACACACAAAGACTCACAATGAACATCATTGAAGTTTGTTTGTAGACACATTCTACACAAGTTGAAAATCAAAGCCTATTCATACATCACATAAAATATTTAGTGATAGGCCTATAAATATTTGTGCCTATTGGCCATTTGATAGCACCTTTGGTGTTTTTACTAGTTTTATAGTTGTGGTTAATGGGAAGTAAAGGTGTATGTGTTTTTGTCTCCTGAGGAATTAGTTATGGGTAAATATGTTTACATTGTTAGGTAACAATTTATATTATTTAGTTGCCTCTTGTTTTTAAATTGTAGGTAGTAAACATGTTGATGAAAAGTTATGTTTTATCTTTATAGTTGTCCTTGGAAATTTTAGAGTAATTTGTATGAATGTTCTTGTTCCATGAGATAACAATTTTGTGCTTCAGGTATTAATTACCTTATTATATATTAATCTGTTTTGATTATATTACAGGGTATTGGAGTGTCTTTAACTTGGGATTATGTTATCAATGGAATTATTTCATGAGATTTCCTTGACTTTTCTTTAAGTAAGGATGTTCAGTTTATGGTTCACCTTCCTTTCCTTATTAATTCCTAGTGTTTTGAAGTTTTGCTAATTGTGATAACTTGGTTTAAGATGATTTCTTCATTGAATTAGGAGTTCATTGAACTTCATTGCTTGATTTTCTCTGTGGCCATATCTTATGTTTGTATTGGAGTATTATGTTACCTTGGGGTGGAGCTTGGTCTATGTTGGTTTGTTGTGAAGTAGGAATCTTCTGTGATGTCATGGCCGCTTGTTGTTGTACCTAACTCCAGAGGTGAGGTGTCTTGATCTTTGGTCCAGATGGTGGCATGTCAATGTAATGGGATATCTGGATTTTCATATCTTGTAATCAATGGGGATGGTCTCTTGAATATAGTTCTTGGTTTCTTGATTGTATTACTTCAAATTTTGAAGGGTTTCTATGGACTTATTATTGTTGCCTAGTGAATGGCTTAAGCTATGGCTCGGATCTGATTGGTGACTTTTACCTACATGTGTGGTATATATGATTGACTAGAGAATGCTAAGGGAGTGGCTTTCATGTTGGGGCCAGTGCCTAATGAGAGGTCACCTGGGTAACCCCATGGAAGTTGTAAGCATGTGGAAAAAAAACATAATAACTTAATCAAGAGGGTTGGGGTATTTAAACACTTAACGAGATAAGTAAGAGACCTCACCCATGCCTTGAGTGCTCTCACAGGCTAAGGATGGGATGAGAAGGCCTGGTTGGCAAGGTCAAGCTCCTTGTCTCCATGAGAGGACCTGTCAGCTCCGCATGTGTCACCCTATGGGGCCGGTGCCTAGAGAGAGGCTGCCAGGGTAACCATAGATGGGGGCCAGCTTCTGGTGATAGATAGCCTGGGTAACCCATGTTAGGACCATGCGATGACACTGTCCTTACATAGTTCTGTTGTTTCTTGGTAGTGCCTCTAGAGTGACGTCTTGTCTTCTGCAGCTTTGATGATATGGTTGGTTGTGTCAAGTTAGTTGTCATTCTTTTATTTTTGGATGTTGTTTCTTGGCTTAGTGGAATCCTCGTTGTTATCTCCTAGCTCAGAGGGGTGGGCCTTAGGGTTCCACATGGTTGGGTGGTAGAGAGCTATCCATTGGTTCTTTTAGAGATGTGGTTTGAGTTCAGCGCAGAGGTGTTCCAGTTCAAGTTTGCTTTCCTCCTTCAGAGTTGTTGTATGCTTTCTTATTTATTCAGTTGTAAAGCAACATGATCGGTCTTGTAATCTTGCATTGTAATTTTGTAAATAAATTATCTTACAATGATAAGTTGATCTTTCTGTAGCAGTAGTAATTGATTATCTCTTCTGTGGTTTTTACTTTATATTCTCTAATGGAGATATGTTTCCCTAGAGGAGTTAGAAGTGCATTTTTCTTTATGTTGTGATATCGTTGGTTACTGCTATTGCATTTGCTTGCTTTAAAAAAAAATTAGTTCTGTAATGTTGCACTTTTAGTCTTGCACTCTAGGGTTGCATGACGGTGCATTACACAAGATGGATGAAGTGGGGCTCAAATTTTGATACTACTTACTTTCTAACAACATTCTCATGATAGACTTTTTCAAAACTTGTCATCAGATGGTTTTATCTTGTTGAGGTTAAGGCAAGTCATCAAATATAGAAATGTATTATTTTGTTTAATGATCAATATAGAAATTGATTTTCTATTTTAAAGATAGAATAAGGTCATATACCACCCTCCTTCCATATGCCTTCTTTGGTCCATTCAAGATCCTTAGAATTATTTCACTAAAGTGACACAAATTGAAAATTTGTGAGGATGGTTAGATACCACCATGAAAGAATCAAAGCAAAAGCATTGAAGAAAAAATAAGCGATAGGGTAAGAACTTATGTTCTATGGTGAATGTAGATGAGATAAGTGTAGAGTCTATATAAAATGTGATACCAAGATTTGATTCCTTCCCAATAATCCATATTTGTGCAAGATGACATTCTCTCATTCTTGAAGGGAGTAATCTATAGGAGTTACATTATTCTATTTTCTACCCTCATCAACTTCATGGTTGATGACCTTCCTTCCTACTCTATTCCCTCAAGCGTTCCTTAAACCCATGAAGCAATATAAATATAATACAACATATGAATAAATCTACAATTCAAAATAAATTCCTTACCCTTCATGAATGTTTAGATGATGTTCTTTCAATATTGTATATGGTCAACTCTACATTTAAAAAAACCTCACTATCTAGAAACTTTTGGTCCATGATCTATAATCCAGTTGCAGTAAAAAATAATTATAATATTTTACAATCGATAAATATTACAGTTCAATGTGTTATTATCTAATCTCACTTCATTACTTTTGTGCAAATATGACTAAGAATAATTCAAGTTGCCTATTATTAACATTGCATAATTACTATAATAGTGCGCTACTTATGAAATTCAATAGCCTCTAATTTAGACTTCAAATATAATTTCAACTATCAAATCACTAACAAAAATCAAATGCAATGCAATAAAGCACACTATGAATGCAAAAATCATGATACATGGAGTTCACAAAATTCTAGATGAATTTATTAATGTACTACAATTCTTGTTTACAATAGCATAATAAGGATCTCTAACAAGGAATCTCTTGGTCATCAATAACTAATAGTTAATTCATTATATTACAATTTTCATTTGTGTTAGTGTGAATAAGGTTCATTCACTATCTAGTTCTTTCTTAGATAGTTCTCTACTTAGCTCTCTTCACACTAGATTAAGTTTACTTAGGGACTTTTTCACTTTATCCAATATTGGTTGTGTTTTTAGTCTCTTTGGTGGAATATCCCATATATACCCACCTCTTAATCTCATATGAGCATCTCATTTTTATTGTATGCTTTGCATTCTTTTGAGTTGAATATAGTTGATTTGGCTCATATCTGATTTTTGTTTTGCTTCCCTTCATTCATTCACATTCTTAGGTAGCTTTTTAGCCAAATCTTATAGGTATAAAAGAGGTTGTGAGTTGTGGGTTAGCAATCTTTGAGAAATCTAAGAGTATAGGGTTGTATTTTGAGCACATGAGTATGTTCTTCTCTTGCATCTTCAAATGATCTAGAGAATCAAAAAAGTGTGGAGAAAAATCTAGTTTTTGGGGGGTTCTTGTTTTACTTGCTAGTTTCATGTTTTCCTGGAGATTTCTAGAGACATTCTAAGCTCATGGTAGAGTCCAGAGAAGCTGAGATAGTTAGATTTGCCTTGAATTTTCTCCCAATTGAACATCAGAAGCCAAATCTTTGAGGGTTTGAGGTTAGAGGTTCATTGTCAGATCCAATAGGGAGCCAACATTTTAGAGTATGAAAACCCCAAGATTGAGTGTCCATTTGTCAATTTTGGACAAGGTTGTTTGAAGAGGCAAAACTATTTTTCTAGGGAGCCATGCAACCTCCCTAGCACCCATATTGAGGTGACTATGTAAAACAATTCCTGCATATACATAATTTTTTAAATTATATTGTAAAAATGTCAAATTACAAAGTAGGTTTTTTTATTATAATTAAAAAATTTTATCAGGGATTTACCCATGCGTAATCTTGTATGGGTATCTATGAAAGGCACCCATGTGCAAGCCTTAAATCCTTTCACATTGGGAGGCAGCCCTCAAAAAAGGTTGTAGCCTCCTAAGAGATCTACAGACCTTCTGGAGGCCGTGAAACCCCTTCTTTGTGGGGATTGGGGGAATCTACCCTTTTCTTTGGCCCTTGTTTCATTTACTTACAATTCAGATTTTTAAGCCTTCAAAAACTTTTTTAGTCTATCTTAGATCCTATACATTTTGGTATTGAATTTGTTAATTTTAGCAGTTATCCCTATTTTTAGTTGATTCTACCAAATTTGTCAGTCACTAACTTTGGTAGTGTATCTAGTAGACCTACATACTAGCTCCAACTAGTTTTATCTAGCGAACTTCTAATCTTGGAGAAATTTTAATGTATCTATCTAAGTTATACATTTGGAAGATTACCAAATTCACTGGTGGTTCCACTAAGTTTGGTGGAAAATGAATTTTTAATTTTTTACCCCCTCAAGGATGTAGTTTTGGTTTTTAAAGACCAATTTTGAAGATTCATAACTTGGGATCCCGACCTCCATTTTCTATGAATCCTTTTTTGTATTTAGGTTAATTTTTTATGCTCTACACACTGGTGCAAATGGATTTTTTTTTAATGCTTGGATTGTCTAAAACTTGCAAATTCTCATAGGTGACATTATGTAGTTCTAGTTTTGGGAACTTCAAAGATGCATAACTTTTGCATACGACCTCAGATTGAGGTGCTACTTTATTTGAAAACATTTTTTTTCATGTACTTTGAAATGGTGCTAATTATTTTACTTGGTATAGTTTTTAAATTTAATGAGCAATATATGCTTCTTTTCGAGGGTTTGTTAAAATATTGAAGTCTGGTCAACTTAGCATTCTATTGCTAGTGGAAATTATAACTACACTACTTATAAAGTGCTAAATCATTTTTCTTGGGGTGGGCTCTTTGATTGAGTGATTTGGGGAGGTCTTGTTGGTGTGATTGTGCTTGTGCGTCTCTTTTTTCTCATGCTCTCCCTTCCTTTCACAAATGGTTAATGTTAAGTTTCCATTACTAACACCGCACACCTATAACACATGGCAACAAAATGCATGGAACTTCTTAATGCGACAAGGTTATACACCCTATCTTGAAGAAAAGATAACTAAACCTGTAGATGCTAAGGAAAAAATAATCTAGATGATTGAACAAACAAAAGGTCTAGGTTTTCTTAGGAACTTAGTTTCTCTTGACATTTTTTTGATAAAGTATACCCTAGTTTGGGACCAGGCACCCATCAAAATAAGGGCTAAACCCATAGAGTTTTTATCAACAGCATCATGAAACAATCAAATGTCTACTATATAGGGGGGCAAATTACAACAACTCCTCCCTAAGAACAACACCTTAACATACAACTAACACCAAAAAACTAGACATAGAAACATATTGACTTAGTTTACTTTCCATCCAGAATTACCACTCCCTCCTCATCATAGGCACATGTGTACAGATGATGTTCTCTAGCCAACACAGCAACATTCATCTTCCTAGCTATCTCCTCAACCATCTTCCATGTGTCCAAAACTCCTAGTAGTATATCATGCAGATGCCCCATCTCAAATTCTTGAAACTTTGTAGATTGATCCACATTCTCAATCATATCCTTGTGTGTGATGATTGAAGCAGCTACAATAGAAAGAAGCATAGCCACCACCATAGACTGGGCTTCCCCAAAAACATTCCATTGTCCTCTGGAGGTTCTGGGGTCCATTAACAGATTGACCATTGCCTCTTTAACATTAACACTTCCCATCTACCTCTTTTGCCACCTTCAACAACCTAACCGGCCACTCCTTAAGGATAGGATTCTTAATTTCCTTACCTAGTTGCTTAATGAAACCATCTATGGCCTCGTTTGTCAGAATCTTTTTCAATCTCTTCTAGGGTGTATAGTTTAGTTTCACTCTTCCTCCTATACTACAACTTGACCCAGCTTTGGGAATCTACCTTCTCTGGGGAACACTGAAATGGCGCTTACCCTTGGCATCTTCACCTTCTCCTCTCTCCATAGAACCAATTCATAGAGACAAATGTAAAGAATAAAATGGATAATGTTCAAGAGAAAGAAGAGGAAATCCTCATTAAAAGAGGCAATTGCCAACCTCTATAAACCTAACACCTCATCAATGTTGATTACATCATTGTCTATCCTCGATCCCTTCACACACTCGAGCCATGAAGGCCTTGAATTCTCATCATGACTCTAGGTTAATGTGCCAACCCATTATTGAGGGGATGGGCCTTGACATCCTCTTGTAAAATGGTCACCAATTCTTGGGGCACCACCTAACTCCATTCCCAACTTGATCAGGATCCTCTAGAAGCTAGCTCAATGCCATAATTTTCTACCCAATCAGCAGCCCTATTGCCTTGCCTTTTGATATGTGTGATAGAGAAACTGCTAAATGAATTGGCTAGACTGAGAATCTTTTTAATGACCTGCACGAGGTGCTAGTTCCTTGCTTGACCTCCCCTAACTGGGTCCACAACAATCTTGGAGTCCCCCTCAACCCAAATTTTCTCCCAACCCATCTGCCTTGCAACTTCTAAATCTTTCCAAAGTGCTCTGGCTTCTGCTAAATTGTTTGAATCATTATGCACATCCATAGCATAGAAGCCAAGAGGTTGACCTCTGTGGTCCCTAAAAATCCCCCGTCCACCTGCCTTTATAAGGTTTCCTCTTGCAGCTCCATCAAAATTTAATTTCACCCATCCCCTCTAGTAGATCCCACTTAACCTCCTCCTTGACCTAACCTAAATATCCTTGACTTGTGATCCCTAGCCATATAAATGAGGCCAAGCATCGGCCCACCAAAACTCTTCTAGTCAGATAGACCAACCTTCCTTTCTAAAAGAAGCCCCTATATCTCCCATTGCAGCCTCAACCCCATCCCAAACTAGGTCGAGGGATCTTTCCTTATCAAGAAACAACCTCTTATTACGTTCCAACTAGATATTCTAGACCAAAAGAGCACGGAGAATCTCCCAAATAATCTTTAGGCTAGGAATCTTACATTTTTTCTCCACTCCTCAATCACACCCAACAATTCTTGAGTATGACCTAATTATACTCTCATCTAAGAAAGAAGCGACTCCACAACTACCATGCAACGTCGCAATGGAGGAATAAATGAGCATTGTTTTCTTGATCCTATTTAGACATCACACAATGGGAAGGACCTTTTTTTCCTAGTTTGGTTAATCTATCCCAAGCTAGTGCCCTCCCCTTACTAGTACTCCATAGAAAGCCATTGGCTTTTTGAATGCCATGATGATTCCAAATTTTTGCCGCAAAACTACACTACATATTCAAGATTTTTCCATCTACCTCATACCCCATGGGCATGATCCAAATAATTCTGGGTTCCACTACTTCCATTAAGCACTGATCAGTGTCAACCATAAAACATATTTCATTCATGTACTTCTCAACAATTGATTTAGGGATTCTTTCCCCTGAATGGATCATACTCTGAAATTTCTTGAAGTATCCCTAGATTGCAGTTTTCTGAGCTTTATAGTTGCCAATGCTGTGTAGATGGTCTTTGATTTGAATAGGAAATGGCTTATCATTAGTCCAGTGTACACCCTTTACTCCAGGTACCTCATTCATAAAGTAGAAAAATAAACATCGAACTAATGTTCCATATTTAAAGGTGTTTTTCTTATCTTTCATGATTTTGTTCAAGTTCTCAATTAGTTGCTATTGATGGTGGTTTTAGCATGCAACAACACAAGTGTGATTGCTTGCTTTATCACCTACTTTTCATCAGCATCAGCATTAGTGGATATATAATTTGTTATCCAGGCTCACATTGCATCTATTCCTCTTGTATTTTCAATATCTTCAAAACGATCAAAATTGACAAGGGGTGGTGTATTAGCTTTTAGAGTTTGAATATTTTTAAATGGATCCACTAGATTAGATCTATTAGGATTGGAACTAGAACCACGAGCCATTTGGAACTTTCCTATGGCTTGTTCCTCTGGAGTGGTTTCTCTCAAATTCCCTATAGAGGGATCATAGACTTTTTCAATTATAGGCTGCTTAACTTCAGTGGTTAACTTAGGTCCTTCATACTGAGCCTGTAAATATCCCTTTGCACTAGAAGGGAAATTCTTTGTTTGTACAGTCTGTTGATGATGAACTATATGGGTCACAGACTGAATAGTCCTAGACTCTTCCTGGAGAGCAAACTGTATGCTGGAGGATTCTGATCTGATGGAATCACTCATGAGAAGTTGTGATTGTGCAATTAAATGAACTTATTCAGAGATTTCAGTGAGTCTCTGAGCATTATGTTTTACATATATATTTGTAGTATTCAATTGAGAACCAAGCACATCACAATCTAATTTTACTTCACTTCTGACTTTTTGCAAAAGTTCTCTCTGTTGATCTAAAGATTGCTGCTGAGCAACCCACCAGGTTTCAGCTTGACTCTTGAGCTCATTATACTAGGCTTTGAGTTCCTGAAGATATTTGTCAACAAAGTTCATCCACTGATCAGTGAGATGCTTTTCCAAGCATTCAAGAGTGGAGATAAGAGAATGAAAATTCTCTTGAGCACTGAGGCGTGCTTTATCAGCCTTGACTGCTTCGATCTGATGCCAGATCTTTCTATCCTCAGCAAGGAGCATGGATTTCCTTAAACAAAGGTTTGTCTAGTTAAGCAATTTGCTTTGGCTTGTACCTTGGGAGTTTTCAGAGACAGGAAATAAATGTAGAGGCCAGAAATCAGCTTTAAAGGTTTCGGTTGTATCATGAAGGATGAAATCCTTGAAAGGTGGAATAGCACCGGGAACAAGATAGGTTCTTGCAGGAGTGGTTATAACCTTTTCATTGGTCTCAGAAATATCCTGTTCAGGCATAGTAGCTTGTCTAGCTGAAAACATTCGAAAATGGCCAGTCATAGAAGGAAATACAAAAGAGCAATCTTCACATCTATACAACCCATTATCTAATTCAGAAAACTTTTGATGGGTGCATGAAGAACTAGCAGGAGTAGCTGAAGCTGTAGAACTACTAGGCTTTGCTACAGAGGGGATTTTATACAAATCTTCAAAACCCTTAGAGGGTTGTAATCTAACGCTCTGGGAGCGGGGTAAGGAACTCACAGATGGACCAGGTTGGTTATAGTTGAAAACTCTTTCTGTTCTCATGGAAGGTCTAGTGCGCAAGGCAGGCTGGGTGCCGGATGAGAATATGATTATTGCCTGATCATCTATTTCTTCAATTGAGATGCCTCTCAATTGCGGTTGTCTCTCATTTTCCAGTTTTTTTTACTATCAGTGTCCCAAAGATCTAGAGCCCATTCTTTAGGCATGTTAATATCTTTGTGTTTTACTATTTTGGGTGCAGTCAACTGTGTGCTGTCACTGGAGGATGTCCAGATGGTAGAGAGACCTTCTAACCCTTAGATTTTTCTGGGATTAATCATTAGAGGTATGACCTTATTATACAATCTATAGTGGATGAGAAATGTTAGGGAATGGTCAACATACTTCTTCTTCATGAAGAGATTCATTGTCTTGAAGTTGTATTCAAGAACATCTTTAAGGTTTCCATGTTTTAGACTGACTGGAAAGTCTAATAGGCAATCGACATAGATTGGACCTTTGGACATTGAATCACAACCAGCACCAAGAAGGGAATGAGACAACTTGTAAAACCAAGCATCTTTCAACATCATCATTACAATGATAGGTAAGCCTTTTCTATAATGGCCATAGATTCCTATTCTAACATAGGACAAATGCATGAACTGTGGATTGTCTAAACTAGCTAAGGCATCCTTTTGAAACTTTGCAACAAGGGCATCTAAGAAAATATTTAACTTTCCTTTACTACCTCCTATAACTACATGTTGCAGGGTAGCTACATGACAACGTTGGGATGTTTTATAACCAAACCAATTCTTTAAACCCTTATTTTTATTAAACATATCTATCACACCATGGGGTACATCTTTATAGATTTCAGAAGCTTTAATCTTAGGCACATGAAATTCTTTATCTTGAAACTGACTATTAGTAGAAACTTCATCTAGAACATTACTACTGGACTCAGGAGTACAAAATGAACTTTCATTATCAGCAAAGAAATTGGTGAATTTAACTTCTGTGTTGTGATCTGTGGTATGGTTGATGCTTTCCATAGTCGATCCAGAAGTGCTTGCTCTATCCATGCTGCGCTCAAACCTACACTCAAATCTGTGCTCAAAATACAAATTACTACCTCAACTCTGCCCTAACACAACAAGCTTAAATGGGACTTACACAACGAGGTCTTACAACAAGAGTCTGGGTTGTATGAGCAATACAGAGAGTAATATAAGGAGCAATACAGTGAATATCATAACACTTATTGGCTAGTTATGGTTAGACAACAATGATAACAATAGACAATCACATCATCAGCTCTGATACCAACTTTTAAAAATAGCTGCAAATGACAAATGAAATTCAGAATAGAATATCTGACTTTTAGATAGATCTTATGTATATTATTATTACGAACACTCAGGAATAATACATTCATCATATTACAATGTGCGCTGGCATAGATTTAGACATCTATTGTAGAAAGAGGAGCTCAAAGTATAAAGAGTAAGCTAGAGATAATAGCACTCTTAGACACAAAGAGCAAACCAGAGATAATGGTACTCTTTTATAGACTTATACACTTAGACTTCTAAAGACTCTCTAGGACTTTTCTCATCTCAAATTTCTTAAGAAATGCAGGCAGCCCTGTCACCTTATATAGGAGGAGAGGGTAGAACTTTTAACCCCTATCTTAGAATTCATTTGAAATCTGTCCATGGAGAGTGGACACGTTGCAACCCTTATCCGAAGGATTACTTGATCGAGGAGATTCCTCAGGTGGGACCAATTAATCCGTGAACAAGATAAGAGGGAGATCAACAAAATGACAACAAAGATACTTTTTGATCACGAGAAGAATAACTCATGCTTATTGTGAGGCACGTAAGCTTTCCCCTTTTACCGTGGAAGGGCCCATGTCTATCACATTCAACGAGATGATAGAACTTCTCGATGGATGACAAGCCCATCCATTAGCCTAGGATTCGGTACTGTTGGAGGTGTTGGAGTGGAGAGAGACAGGTGTGTTGAACAGGCATCCTTCACAAAATTCTCCATCGGGGTGTGTACAGTCAAGAGAATGATAATTACCACTGGCGCCATAAGTTGGAATTCTGGGATCATCAGCAGAGCAGTCGACACAATTTGCACAGGTTTGCGTGAATGAGGAATACATCCGGCTGGTCGACTTCCTTCTTGTTTTTTCCAGATAATACTCATTGTCTTCAACTTATAGGGGCCATATAGTCCTCGAGACATTGCCTGTGGTGTAGTACCATTCATTCGGTAGGTCTTTGTGTGAATCCAGATTGGAGTTTGGTGGGCATGAAAGTATCTAAGATGATTACCTACCGTCCAATGTTTGAAAACAGAAGAACCCATAGGACCATAGAGCTGGCAGAGATGTCTGCTAACTGGATTATCTTCAGAGGAATCAAAAACAAGTTTAAAAATACATCCAGTGTATGCTGAGGTTCCTTCGAACTATAAGTCTTCTGCTGGTGGATACGGTCCTTGAAACAAGTTTCTGATTAGAGTCTTACCATCTTCTACATTTAACCATTGTTCTGGGCGTGCTACGGGAGGATTGAGGAACTTGACTGGGAGGAAAAAATCTCCACACCAGTTCTAAAGTACATGCCCTATGTCAGGATCAATTGGTTCTACTTCAGCTAAAAATTGAAAGAATGGCCTGTCGGTCCATAATCCTGGAGATGTTAGTTATAGTTTGGCAATTAGCATTCTAAACTGATCAAAGAGAAAATCATTGGCCATTTGGAAATTATGCAGGTTCCTTCGTTGAAAAGGATTTGTGCTCCATTCCTTATGACTTTCTTCATACCAGCATTGTTCTTTGATGCGGATGATTCGAATAGCTCCATCTGCTAGAGGGTTATCAGAATGTCCCTCTCTTGTCATAAAATCTGCAAAGATGTTTTCAACTCCTGGAAGATGAATAAAATCAAATTCATATGTACTGAGTAATTGAGCCCATCGGAGGAGTCATCCTCTTACCACCTTATTCTTTGATTCTTTTCGAAAAAATCCTCGTAGATTTTGCAGATCACTTTTTAGTAGAAATCTCTTGTCAGCAATGAACATTTGAAAGGCTTGGAACATATTGACAACAGCAAGGATTTCTTTATGAGTACTATGGTAGTCTACTTCACTATTCTTGAAACTACTAGAAATATATCAAACAATCTCTCCTTTATCTTTGGGATTGAAAGAGATTGTCTTCTGTTCTCGAAGAACACCTGCCCAGGCACTTTCACTTGCATCAGTCTCAACAATTTTGAAACCTTTACCTAGCAACTGGGAACATTTTTGCTTGATGCGATCAATCAATGCATCATGCTTTGTTGTCCATGGTGGTGGCTTCTTTCCCAGAAGCTTATAATAAAATCCTGCAATATAATTAATAAGGCCCAAAAAACGTTGCAATTCTTTGACATTGGTGACTACAAGATTAGAAATTTTATCCAGGATGTGTGGTTGGGCCTCCATCCTCCCCCCCCGAAAGAAGCTTGATGCCAATGAATACAATGTGGGTTTGAGCAAAGAAAGACTTTGCAGGATTGACAGCAAGACCATTATGTTGACAAATAGAGAGGAATTAATAGAGATGGTCAAGATGGTGAGGCATATCTTGGCTGAAGACAAGAATGTCATCAATATAGGGTTGGATAAATTTGGCATAAGGCTGGAATATCACATCCATTTTTTGCTAAAAAATGGAAGGAGCAGTTTTAATACCGAATGGAAAGACAGTCCATTCATACAGACCTTGAGGAACAGAAAAGACAGTTTTATAGAAATCAGCACTTTTCAGACAAATTTGCCAGAACCCTTTTGTTAAATCAAATTTAGAATAAACATGACTACCTTGAATAGTCTGCCAGATATGATCCTTACTAGGCAGAGGATGTCTATTGTCAACAAGACAGTCATTCAACAGCTTATTTACAACTAGCCATTTTTCAGGTAATTCTTTACCATTCTCATCGACCTTTGGTACATACATTGCATGACATGAGAATGGAGATTCAGAAGTTTGAATAATGTGGATCTACTCAAGCTCTGCAACTTTTGTTCTACAAGTTAATGCTTCAGATGAACTCATTAGAAAATAATTAGCTTTGGCCTTGGGAATGAGTTCATTACCTTAAGGATCCTGTTTGAGAGGGAGATCACAAGTCAGGTTACTTTTCTACTTCTTTAAATCTTTTGTCATGACTGTGTCAGCAAAAGTAGTTTTGATCTTTGTAAGAGATTCTTGACCTGCATCTATTTGTTTGGCTAACCAAACTGCATTAACTGGTTTCTTTTTCTTTTCTTTTTCTAGCTTTGAAATATAAGCTAGATCTTGATAAAGCCTTGGAAGCTGATATGTATTCCGAATTATAATAAAATTGAAATCAATGGTGAAAGGTTCCCATTGTTGAATTGCTTTACTTCCAATTACGCCATCATAGCCATCAACTTCATATTAGACAAATGTTAGATTATCCGTAAAACCATCAAATCCAATTTGAATCGGAGCAATGTAGAAGGAGGAACTATTTTCATTTTCAGAATTACCAAAAGTAATACATGTAGTCCCTTCAATCCAAGCATCCTTAGGGAAAGCATTGTACCTAGCAATGTTTAGATCTGCTCCAGTATCAATAAGGAATGCTAGTGGGTAAGCCATTATACTTGGAAAGTGGATTGTCAGGATTATTCCAGGACACGAGGTGGTTGGCTTGGCACTCCTTTTGTAGGCTTTCATCTGGCGGCTACTTGATCCTTCTTCAAAGGTGACTCTGGGTTCACCTTGTTCTTCTACATCATCATGAATGAGAGGCCTGTAGGGCTTTTCTTCACAATACAGTTGTTCTTCTGATAAAGAAGCTTGGGCAGGCAACTGTATAGATCCAGCGGAATTGAACTGGCTGACAAACTTATCAAGTTCAGAGCTTTCTCCATCTCCTCTATGAGATAGAAATTTTCCTCATCATCAATTTCTAAAATTTCTGCCTGAGCTTGAGTAACAACCTTTTCAAGAAAGGCTTTTCTATTTCTTCTCTAAATGCATCTTGCCATGCTTCCTGGAGAAGGGGCATTAAGAATGGATCGTTGATCCAAAGGTCCTAATGAATGTGGCCATTGAGCTAGAGGTCCGGGAGGCCAAGGCTCTCGTTGCTGTAATGGCTTATAACCATGCTGCTCAGGAATCTCTGTGGGAGAGACTGATAGACCGTATTGGAGAATAGGAGATCTTCTCATTGGGAGCTTAGAAGGTCGAATGGATCCACTTTCTATGGATGGCTAGAGTAAGAAATACTTTCTGGACTTAAGCTGGTCTAGCTTGGCGGTCAGCTTTCACCATGTCTCTTGTCCCATATCCATGGTATGGAGTCAGGATTCAGTTTGGACAATATCTTCAATTACCTTGTCCAATTTAGCATGGGTGTCCCTTCTGAGCATTCTGCAATAGAAGGAGACTTCTGAATTCTCATCAGAGGATTGAACTTCCTTAGTCATTAAATTGACACATATTCTTCAGACTTGGATTATGTACTTGATTTTGAACTAGAAAGTCTTTAGAAGTCTAAGTGTATAAGTCTGTAAAAGAGTACCATTATCTCTGGTTTGCTCTTTGTGTCTAAGAGTGCTATTATCTCTAGCTTTCTCTTTATACTTTAAGCTCCTCTTTCTACAATAGATGTCTAAATCTATGCCAGCACGCATTGTAATATGATGAATGTATTATTCCTGAGTGTTCGTAATAATAATATACATAAGATCTATCTGAAAGTCAGATATTATGTTCTGCATTTCACCTCTTGAAAAAAGTATCCTATCCAAGATAGGACTACCCCAAAGATAATATAGCTAGGTCTTAGCTTGCTTGGAATAACTTTAGTGGAATGTCTAGCTGTCCCAACAAGGGGTCTTACACGAAATGCAGGGTTTATGGAAGATGGCAGCAATGTATATGCAGAAACCCTAGTGGTTCAGACTGTGAAGTCTTAAATTTTAGCAGATGATCAATGTAATGTTGCTTAAACCCTAAATCTACCAAACTTAACATAAATAAAATGCTAAAGAAAAGGAGAAATGGAAGGGATAAGAGATCCTATAGATAATTGCAGAAATGATCAATAACCAAATAGACAGATTCCCAACAATAAACAAATCTTTGCTTAACTAGGAAGCACACAATGCCACAGAGAATGTGCAATCTTCTAAGGAGATGTACTAATTTCCAAATTGTAGAGGGTTCATCAAACACCCAATCCTTGGCGTAGCTCAATGAAATCATACAATCAAACTTATCTCATAAACTATGCCCAAACTAACCATGCACAATGACATACAATCAACAAGCTATTAATGATATGAACAAGAAATCCATTAAATATCTGAATAATTAATCACAAGTGCAACTGAATATCAACTAATTTCAGATTGACATGAACCATGAAGACCAAAATAAGACAACACATAATCACAAATTCCCAGCAACCTATAAAACTTGCTTTGTATTGACTATATTTTGGCAAAGTCTCAACAATTCATTATCAAATCTTACTTGCAAATGAGAGCAAAGGATGGCCCTTTTATAGGTAAGACACCATACTGAGTTTTTCAATGGATGGTGGAGATGAACTCAACACCAACGGTCTAGATTATATGACATTTAATGAGATACATCAGTTAGTTACATTTTTGGATTTTCTTTTGTCCTCTAGGAAAAAGACAAAATACAACTTGTAAATACATTGAGTCTAGACAAAATGGATACCCATTTGGTTGTACATGACGAAAAGTCAACTTTCAAGGCCTAATAAATCTAAAACAGACTCACATAACACTTGAAAACTTGAGCTGATGTGGATCCATGAGATTCCAATTGCTGACTGGATCAAAAGGAGTATTTGGCACTTTATTAGTGAAGATATATCCAACTAGATGCTTGTTGGACTGATTCTTGATGACTAGATTGTTGGGATAGATGTATGCCTGTCTTGGTGATCTGATCCAAGGTCATTTGAGTGGTTTTTTTGGGAAAATATCAAAAATATAATTTTTGGTATTTTCTACATCGTAGTAAATTGCATTGTCAGAGGCCTTCAGAGATGAATGGGGGCTCGAAACTTCTTGGTTGTTTATTAATAATCCTTAGCATCTAGGTAGCTCAAACTAGATAATCAGTTTATCTTTCCAATGAGTCCAAGAAGTTTAAATTTTGATAAAATAGCTAGGAGTTATGACCCCCGGACTGGATCACTAGGACATTGGACTGGATCTGCAGGAACAACAGTGATGTAGGCATGATCTTCAGTGTCTTCAAGCTCTGGTGAATTATTTCCATCATCCTACGCATCATACTAACATTCTCTTATACGTGTAGTAGTAATTTTGTTGATTAAATGAATTTTTTGTATTTCTGAGTCAACACTACATATCTGTGTGTACATCCTTCCATGATGGCTCCAACAAGCTCCCATGCTCTCCAAGACCTACAATTCATAATTAAAAGCATCAATTTTATCTTAACAAGTCATATTTCATCAATATGGATCAAAACATGTCCATTTGTAGTCATGAATCAGTCAAAAATAGTTCATTGTCAATGCCACCTTCTTATAAACAACCTCTTAAATCTAGTGATTTTTGTATGATTTTCTACATTTTTCATCATTTTTGAGTACCCATTTGGCCAATATGATGATTAGGAAATTTTTTGTAGTCATTAGGATCCATTTGTAGGCTTTAATTTCATGTTTTTCTAGCCTTTTCTATAAAAAGTGAGATTTTTAGGGGTCACAGACTTTTCATGTGTAGTAGCATTAATTGTCATAAAACATGCCAAAAATCCACACAAACTTGATAAAATGTTCATCATGATATGAAAAATAGATGTACAATTCAAATCCATCATGAAAATCCAAGTTGTACCTTAAAAAACTCATTTTTTAGGCCAAAATACCAAAAAGTGTAGATTTTGGGGTTGTCTGACCTTCTGTGGATTTTGGGTCCATCCGACCTTAGTGCGGATTTTGGGGTTGTTCGACCTTGTGCAGATTTTGGGTCCAACCAACTAAAATGATGCTTCATGAGGTCAGTGGGTTCCATTTTTAGCACAGGTTTGTTGGGTCTATTTTTAGCGCAAAGTTTATTTGGCAGGGTTTTTCAAAGTGACTGACATGCGTGAGTTTTAGCACCGACTGATCAAAGGTAGTAGAAGCGAGTTTTAGTGCAAGTCACCGAAGTGGGTTTTTGTTGCAAAAGTCGGCAGAGGTTGTTTCTAGTGCAAAGTTGGTAGGAGGCAGCTTTAATGCTTTTTGCAGTTGGGGTCATTTCTGGCGCCAAATTTGGAAATGTCCAGGGTGAAAGTATATTTTAAAATATATTTAAGTATAAGTTTAGATATGGAATTTCTTATACTTTAAATAATTTTTAAATATACTTTCAGGATGTTTGAGATAGGTTCCAGATCCATAGGATTTCATATGTAGATTCTAGAATTTTATGGTTCCACCAGATTTCAAACTTAGCCATTTTTTAGGATTTTCAAGGTTTCAGACTTAGCCAAATCAGGGCTTTGGGACCATGTGATAGGATGAAAGTATGTAAACCCCTTAGTGAAATCTTGTGGAATTTAACATGATTTTGCAACTCTAAGACCTAGAAACTAGGAATTTCAACATGAAACATCCTGCAGAAGCAATTTCAAGGGTAACATCTAGTGACATAAGATTTTTGAGCAAAATGCAGTAACACCCAATTCTAATGCAGAAGGCAACAAATGGCTATTTTTTAAGCACAAGACCACTCAAGACACTTCCAAATCAATCATGAAAGACATCAAATCACTCCAAACATGCAAAGTACTCAAATCTGGAATAAATCATGCACTCTAAGCACACATTCACTTTCTCATCATCATAATCAAGAAAGACTGAGACTCCAATCCAAAGCAAAAGAACGGATCTCCATTTGGCAAAATGGGGCATGTGTGCAAGGCACAATAGTTGGTCCTGCAATAATTTGCACAATTCATAATCTACCTTTTCTTTTAACATTTTGTATGCAACATATATGGAAGTTCTAGAGACAAAGTTCTCTCTACTGGAATGATAAATTTTGTAACCAATCACCATAGAGGAAAACTTAACATCCAGTTAAATAATGTCATTGATGGTCATTTCCCTTTTGTCAAACTTGGTGTCGGTTGCACTAGTTAAAGTATGGTTCTTCACAGATTTTAGCATGGGTAAGCCACTGATTGAATTCAATCCTGATAGCATCCTTTGTAATTTTAAATGGTTTCATTAGCCACAAAAACTCATCATGCATTCAGCTTAAAACATACCGGACCCATTCATCTTCATTGAAAGTTGGAAACCCCATAATCTAAATGAAATGTTTATCTTGCAGTTTATACTCAGGTTTAAGATAGTGATTTTCATCCCTTAGATGACTCTCAAAAAAATATACAAACCTTGAGTCTCTAAATTCATCTATGTTCGCATGAATATAGACCCTAATATCTTCAACATGCAACACACCATACAGAACACTTCAAAATGCACCTAATGGGTCAACTTCTACTGATTTGTGTGGATGCTTTTTCAATTTGGGTCGAGGCCTTTTATTAATATCAACAAGAAAAGGTGTATCCATTGCAAAGATTAAAAGTTCAAAGCTTCACAGATAAATACCTTTTCCATGAAATTAGGGTTCGCAGACAAATTCACCGGTCGCACTTCAAATCCTTGGAATCTCAACTCAGACACTATTCCTCTTGCTTTCTTCAAATGTAAAGAGATTCAAATGAAGATTGAACAACCCTTTTAAGCTCCGTAAAACCTAATTTTCCTTTGTAACAAATGTTCTACCCTAACACATCCGGTTACATTGTTTTTGCATACAATTAACCTTTAATTTCTCCACAAATCGCCATATCCACTTCTTTTCTTTTGGAAATCCTTTCAAATGACTTGTAATAACCCAAATTATCCTTTCTCATCATGTTAGATTTAGGCACCTACTTAATGGCTAGGGAAATTTGATTTTTAATGCTTCTCCCCCTAAGCTAGAGCTCCTAATTCAATTTTTGAAGGAATTGTTAGCATCGGATTCCAGTGTGGATCCATTCCTATTGTTCATAAAATTTTTCCTGACTCATGTCTTGTTCATTTCATCCTAGATCTCATTCACATCAATTTTTCCCTTGCCTTTGTCATGTCTTTGCTTATCCGATTTTCTATTTACCGAACCTCTTCTTTCATTATTCTTGCTTCTGCAGAATCTTGCAAAATGATCTAATCGATTACAATTGAAGCACACAAGATTTCTTTGCCCATTTGATTGATTTCCTCCTGATCTGCACTGATTAACCATATGTCCAAATCTATTACATGCAAAGCATTTTCCATTGAAAGAGTTACCATTCATTATCATATTTCTAAATTCATTAGATCTGTGACCATACCTTTTGCACTTGAAGCATTGTCTTGAGAAGGATGGATCACTTTGATTTATCCTACTTTTGCACCGAGTAGCTCGATGACCAAATTTATTGTAATTGAAACAATTTCCATTGAATGATGGATATCTTTGAACATTAGCCTATCTTATCAGAGGTCTTCTAGGTCTGTTTCTCCTTTTCCTTGATTAAGAATTTCTTTGTCCAAATCCAGAGCTTTCACCTTTCTCATATCCAAGACCATTCTTATCATCTACCTTCTTTTGACTCTCAAGCAGTACTTCAAGTTTGGTTGAGCCTATCTTGAATTTTTCCTTGTATTCATTTACAACTTCTAGATCATGTTTGAGAATGACAATTTTCCTTTCAAGCTTTTCCTCATTGTTTCTACTTTCATGTAGATCAGACTCTAGAAGGTTATCAATTCTGTCCAATCTGCAACATTCTTTTGTACTTTCTTTCAGAGATTGGTTCATTTTTTCTTTAGTCTTTTTCCTCTCTTCAATTTCCTTGGTTAGCCTCATCACCCCATATTCCATTTCATGTTCTAGGACAAAAACTTCTTTAGCTAACTTCTCACATTCCTTTGTTTTCTCTTTTAGGGCCTTATCCTTGTTTTTGTCATCATAATGATTTCCTAGTTGAAGAGGTTTCCCCTTCCTCTTTTCATTGGATTTGCCCAATTTTTATTTTAAAGTCTCAATGCAGTCTTTAGAATTTCTAAGGTTCTCTTGCAGCTCTTTGACTTCTACTCTGGACTGATCAAGATCTTCTAAAGCTAGTTTGAGTTGTCCTTGGAGGTTGTATTCATCCCTTTTATTGCCTTCCTAGATCTTCATCAAGCTATTAAACTTTTTAAAGGAACCTCACTCTGATACCAATTGTTGGAATTAGGGCTGACAACTAAGAAGGGGGGTGAATAAGTTGTCATAAAACTTTTGAGGCTTTCTATAGTTAATTCTTCTTTACCACTTCTTAACAGATTAATGACATAATCATGAAAAGCAAGAATTAATAATACATGAGCAGAAACACAAATAGCACACTTGACACAAAGATTTTGACGTGGAAACCTAGTTAAGGGAAAAACCATGGTGGGGGTTAACCCATAAATATTATACTCTATTAAAAGTATTACAAAAGGAGAAGGCACATGCCTTCAGGCTCACTGCCCAGAGCTCACTAATCAAGAGAGGCTCACTACCTACAAGAATGATTACAAAAGGATTATAGATTGTTTGAACATAGGAGTAGCATCTGCCAATGCAAGAATTCAGTTCTAGTTAAGCACAAAATACTGATTTTACACACTTCATTTTTATTCTACCTAGTTTACTGCTCTGTCATAATTCAGACCTTAGATCTCTCTCTTTTGCACTTTTGTTTTCTCCATTTGCACCTACTTCATATTCACATATCCACACACATCAATACACTCGAATTCATCGACTATATATATCTATCTCAAGAAATTCAATCACTTTTCTATCAGCCTTATGAAGAACTTAACAAACAATACAAGTACTCTATTCAGTCAGCTGAATCCATACACCAATATTGATGCGTACTAGAAATAACACTTGTAGGTCACCATACATGTTGGCCACTAACATTATATCCCATACGCAACTCAGCAAAACACTTCTACTGGATCTACACAAGGATCTAACACAAGTCGACCTGTTCTTCACTAAACTGTTCTGTCATATTAGGACCTAGTACTCAGATGCTCATAACTTTTAATCCCTTTGTCCCCAGAGGCTGAAATCATGGATTTAGATTATTTTGACATTCGTCTACACTCCCTCATATTTTCAACACTCAATGATTAACCAGAGAGATATACTGACCAAAATACGGAACTTTGTCATATATCTTGTTCCTATTTTATCCGAAATTGACAAATCTAGGAATTGACAAATCTAGGAATTGACTTCTAGTATGATCTAATACTACACTGGGGATGAGTGGAATGGAATTAGTTGCCATCAATGACAACACATGACATGCCTTGCAGTGTCTCTTACCAACATGACCTTGGAGTTTGGGCCATGTGATTTGGATGAAATTCTTTTGTGGCTTTCCTTAGAAGCCACATCCATCCTTGGTACTTCTCTATATATACAGGTGCTTAGAGTTGGAGATGTATGGTTCATTTGTAATTACTATTATGTTGCTAGAATTACTCCAATATTTGACATTTGTGTATTCTTGGAAGAACTTGTATTGCAAGTGTGTTGTAATCATCCTTTGATTTTTTAATACATTGTTTAAGTTTTGGATTGGGTTTCTCACGCAAAAAGGTTTTCCCATGTATATGTTTTTTTGAGAGCCTTCTATTTGCATTTGGATGTTAATACCTTTCTATTAATTTGTGTATCTTGTAATCTATAACTATAAAGTATTATGATTTGCATAACTTTCTTCATTAGATCTGTGTAGGAAGTTGTTTTTGGTACATTGCTTCCTTTTAAGTTCATTCCTTGATTCTTGCTTCTTCTACAATCTAATAGGAAGGAGGCCCCTCCTTGACTCATGATACCTATTAATACTTCAATTCTTGGTGATGGCCATGAGTAATTTGTTATAGGTTTTTAGGGTTCAGTTGTTGTTTGAAGCTACTTCTTGCAGGGACCTCCTTTATTATTATTGTTATTGGTGCATCATCTATGATTGAGGTTGTTGTTGTTGGTGTGTCATCCGTGATAGGGGTTGTTGTTATTGGTGCATCATCCACGACTTGGGCTGCTATTGTTGGTACACCATCTGTAACTAGGACTATTGTTGTTGTGACAACTTCTCGTAGGTCATCTTCCTTAGTCAAATATTCATCTCCCTAGGCTCCACCCCCTTCTAGGGCTTTGGTGAGAGTCTCCTCTCCTACGTCTCATGTTTTTGTGGATGGAAATAATTAAGTTGTTTGGACCATTGTCCAAAGAAGGAAGAAAGCTCTTCTGAAGTAGGTTCCTTAGACCCACAGTTAGGCCAAGGGTATATGACCTGCTAGGTCAGGTTATGATATTGTCATGTCTTTTGTTGTACTTGTGTTCCTCGCAGCCTTGAGGCAACTTTGCCTTCTGGGATTTGCTACTTTTGTGACCATTTTGGCCATCTTTTGCCTTTCCTTAGGGCAATTGTTGTAAAGGGTTGGGACCTTTTCTTTCCTAGCCAGTTTGGGGTCTATTTTGCATTGTCCTAGGGGTTCTTTTGTAAAGTGATCAACACCCTTGTTTGCTACTTATATTAATAAAAAATAAAATGAAACCCTAATACAATATATTTTTATTCTACATAAATAAAATAACATATTAATTGAGTATTTTAATTACAATATTATTCTACAGTAAATAAAATTAACATATTAATTTTGGGTATTTTCATTAAAATATTATCCTTAAAAGATAAATAATAAAGTATAAGTATAGTAAAATCTAAAAAACATAATGCACTTACTGTTTTTACTTGTCTAGTATACTTTTCCCCTTTTTAATTTGATTTGATAAAACCCTAATAAAATATAGTTTAAAATATTATTGTACACTAAATAAAATAATATACTAATTTCGAGTATTTTTATTAAAATAACTCTAGAATAAATAAAAGAACCTACCATTATATTTTACTTGCTTTTTATTTGATTTGATAAAAACATAATAAAATATATTTATAAAATATAATTTACTTTATAATGGCTTTATTCTGATGTGTATTCATTTAATAAAAGTATGTTGGATATATGTTTTAAATTTGAAACACTTACTTCATAATTTTTTTTTTAAAATAAAAAAGGTGGTAAAAATTTATTAATCAATCAAAAGAACACAATACAAGAAGGGGCCAACCACCCAAGGACAAAACCAAGAGCCAGATAATCCTATCAACCAACAACAACTAGTCCAACAATTGAGAGTAATTCGCATGTAACTGATCCTTATTCCAAATATTTCATTCTTGCACCTGATTAGAAGCCCATTTAGCCAAACAATCTACTACTCCATTCCACTATATAGGAATATGAGAGTAAACCATAGAATTAAAAGACCTACCTAACCTAAGAATCTATCTAATAACCAAAGCAAGATGCCAATTGACATCATCTAGCTATTGAACATTTAACATATTAACCACCACTTGAGAATCAAATTCACAAATAATCCTTCTCCACCCCAAAGCACACCCTCTCTCCATAACATGTAATATGACAAGAGCTTACATGTAATTATTTGTATGCCATCCTTTATAAATAGAAAAGAGAAACTACACATTACCTGAACTATCAAGACCAATACCCCGCATACCAGCATGACCAGAATTACCTCTAGAGGAACCATCAATATTGATCTTCAAGACCCCTTGAGGTGGGGGAAGCCACTGCCCAACCCTATTAATCTTCCTACCAAACTATTTACCTTTGCTTTTTCTGGCTCACAATGAGGTATCTCCCTAACTTTTAAACTCAAGCCGACTATAGATAGAAGCATCTGAAGGGTCTACAACAACTGAAAGGTCACACTTTGCTAAAACCGTATCCTAGATCGTACTCATAATTTTCGTCCACAAATGTTGGACATTCAATTTTGCATCCTGAAAAATGCGATGATTCCTCTCCAGCCAAATATTCCATAAAATGAAAGAAGGTCCAATAGCCCAAGCCACTTGAACAAAAGGAGTATTAATAGGTGGCTTACCCAATCGAGCCCAGAACTCCACCAACTAAGTAACATGCCCACCCACTTGATTCCAAAGACCCCACAAGAAATGCCAAATCTCCTTAGAAAAGGGACATTGAGAGAAAAGATGAGAGACACACTCCCCACTATTACAACACAACATACAAATAGAAGGGCCCTAGAAACCACACTTACAAAGATTGTCCCAAGTAAGGCACTTATTTTGTACCAACAACCACAAGAAAAAATTACATTTAGGCCATGAAAATTTATTCCACACTTGCTTCCACCATGGAACAACATTACTACCGAAGATCTGCCTGTCCATCTCCAAATAATCCCCTACTACAGAATACCTACCAGTAGAATCCCATCCCCAAGCCAAAGTATCATGCTCATCAAGAGAATTGCATTCTCTACTAAAAAGAATCTGAGCCAACTATTGTCTAGTTCCTTTTGACCCTCCAGGTGGCTAATCATGGGGCTCTTTCCATCTCCAAACATCAGCATCCCCTAAATGCATAACAGTCTTATAATCAGCCACTTTTCTCTACCCAACAGTAGTAAAATAGTCACCAAGGGGTTGGAGACGAGGATAGCTTG
Organism: Cunninghamia lanceolata; assembly: GCA_027924645.1. Lineage (NCBI taxonomy): Eukaryota > Viridiplantae > Streptophyta > Pinopsida > Cupressales > Cupressaceae > Cunninghamia > Cunninghamia lanceolata. Next base: position 2,875,548 of record BSBN01000413.1, read on the forward strand.
AAAGGATAGAAGGGTGACCGTCCCAAACATCCAACCAAAACAAGAATTTTGAGCCTTTATTACAAATGCAAAAAAAGTGATTTCTTAATAACCTTAGCCCCAATCTTCAAAGTGTGCCAAATAAATGATCTTTTCCCCTCAAGAGAGTAGTGAGGGACATCCCTACTATCTACTTCTCCAAGATACTTATTTGTGAGAATTCTAGCCCAAAGTTGATCTTGACAGATACACCATCGCCAATATAATTTAGAAGCCAACACTTGACCATTCAAAGTTGCAGACCTAAGACCAAGTCCCCCTTCTCTCTTTGGCTGACAAACAGATTCCTACTTTACTAAAATGCACTTAGAGGCCAACAAAGTACCACTCCAAAGGAATTGTCATGACAGAGCATCAAATGCTTTAATGAAGTATGAAGGAGCCACCTGAACAAAACTCTTGTAAATAGGAAGAGTCTAGATCATAGACTGGAGAAGAGTAACCCTACCTACAGTGGATAGGCACCGATGAGTGCAATGATTAATCCTTCTTTGCAACTTATCCAATAGTTTCTACTAGTATCCCCTAAGCTGCCTACCAATAGTTAAAGGAAATCCAAGATAAACCAAAGGAAGAGATCCAATTTGGAATATCAAAATATTAACAATCCATCTCTGAATAGGCTCAGGGGTATTAAAGAAATAGATAGAAGACTTGTGCTCATTGACTTTCTATCCCGAAGTGGCTAAGTAAATATCCAAAATATGGCTGAAATTTTCTACCTCCTGGATTCGAGAAACCCCCATTAAAGTTGTATCATCCACGAACTACAAGCAGGATTGATTAGGCAAGCCGTTACCTCAACTCCAACCTTGAATCAAACCTTGGGACACCCGAGACTTGATGAATCTTCCTAGGCCTTCATCCATAATGATAAACAAATAGGGAGATAAAGGGTCTCCCTGGCTAAGACCCTTGGAAGCCCCAAATAACTTAGAATGCTCCCCATTGATGAGGACATAAAAAGAGGAAGAAGTAACATAGCTCATCACCCAACTAACTCACTCACTATTGAATCCAAAACCATTGAGAACCTTACGCAAAAATTGCCATCTAACCCTGTCATAAGCCTTAGCCATATCCAATTTAATAAACATAGATTTTTCCTTAGACTTAGCCATAGAATGAATCACTTTAGAAGCAATCACAACACCATCTACAATTTTTCTACCAACATCAAAGCCACCTTGTTCTTTTGAAATCAACAAAGGAAGCCAAGACTTAAGCCTCTTAGCAATCAATTTAGTAATAATTTTGTAAACCACATTGCATAGAGCAATGGGCCTGAAAAGGTCCAACCGATCAACACCTTTTTTGGAATAAGGGCCAGAAAAGTAGAGTTCAAGGCCCACAACATCTACTTATTGAGTTGAGACTCTCACACAACTTCCAAAAGATCAGATTTAACAATCTCCCAAAATTCCTAGAAGAATTCTGCTAGAAACACAGCAGAACCAGGGGCTTTCGCTTTATGCAACCCAAAAACTACTTCCTCTAATTCAGACAAAGAGATAGGCTAAAGAAGGGCCTCATTCATTGCATGAGTGGCTAAGGAGGGAATACAATCTAAAATAAGATTTTTTTCAATACCCATATAACCTGTATCTTCATAAAACAAAGCAGAATAAAATTGAGTAGCCTCACAAGATATCTCCCTGTGAGAAGTGAGGTGAATACCAACCGAGTTAACCAAAGAAGTAATATAACACCCTTGCCTTCATACTTTGATAGAGTTATGAAATAAAGTTGTATTCCTATCCCCCTCTTGAAGCCAATCTATATGAGCCCTTTGTTTCCCAAAGATTTCTTCCTGAAGCTCCCATTCCTCTAGAACTTTCTTAGCTTGAGACTCAGCTCTACGTAAGTCCTCAGTTAAACCACTATCCCTAATGCAGTGAGTAATATGATCCAAACAAGCTTGATCTTTACACTTATTAGCCTGGACACTACCAAAACACTACCTATTCCACCATTTGAGCTTGTATTTAACAAATTACAACTTCCTAACAAAGAATACATAGCAGTGCCATAGGCTGGAGTCCCCTGCAACCACCATTGCCCTATCAATTCATGAAGTCAGTGATCACGAAGCCACATAAGTTGGAATTGAAATGAAGGATTCTTGGGACCAGAAATTAAAGTGGCTGAAAATTTAATGGGCCAATGATCTGACCCTCTCCAATCAAGAATCTTAGAGCTAGTAGTCCACCTGTCCCCAACCCAAAAATAGGACAAAAGAAATCTATCTAGCTGCTCAGAAATAGCCTCCTCCCCACATCTTCTATTATTCTAAATAAAGATACCATTAGATGGTTTTGTTCCAAGTATGGGCCTAACTAGTGTTGTCATTGATGTCAACATACTCGTGTTGCATTACTGAGAAGGATTGGATGAGCAGAGAGAAGCAATGGAGACAGTGAAGTGGGGATCCTAGCTAAGATACAGATCAGAGGTTGCGGTTCAAAGGGTTTGTAGATATGAGTCTTCAAATGATCCAGTCAAGTTTTCAGAGGTCCGCATGAAGATTTGAAGAAGTTATGACCGCTCAAGTAGAACCGGCTCCGGCAGGTGTTCAGAGGTGACAGAGTGACACAGATAAGTCCGGTGAGATCTGGTAATGCACTATCCCATTCTGCGGATTTGAGAGAGTGTTGAGGACATCCGTATGAAGTGTCAACTCGATTGGTTCATGGTTTGAAGGTCTGAAAGAACCTATTCCTTTGTGAAAGTAATGACAGACTATGTTCTTAAAGCTCCAGATGAAGGAGAGGAGAATTCCAGCAAGCAGATTAAGTGTGCATGTTCTCAAGTGTTTCGGGAAAGGTTGTGGTGATCCTTGGATCATGCCTAGTTCATGTTGGTGGTCCGCATTGAAGTTAGAATGCGCATTTGAAGAATAACCATTGGATGATGGTGTTCTTCCTAAGACTAGCCGACCGGATGTATTACACATCTTGCGGATGATCTTCTAGATGTTTGCCAACCTAGATGATTATTCCTAAGTTGATGCCTTGTATAAATAATGGATTGTGAAGTCTTTCCAAAGGGTGTCTTGCGGTGATGAGTGTGTGGTAGCGAGGAGGAGTGCGAAAGGCAGAGCAGAAGTATTGGGCTTAAATGGAACGAATTCAAGCATGGTGAAGATGCTATTCTCTAGTTCATGAAGGTGATACTTATTTCTTTGTAGACAGTGTGTCTCTTGTAGGCAGTGAGCCTCTTGTGAGCAGTGTGCTCGGGCAGTGAGCCCTAATTGGCATGTGCCATTTTGTTCTTTCTATTCTTCTAATAGAGAATACATTCTTGGGTTAATCACCCAGTGGTTTTTCCCTTAACTGGGTTTTCGACATCAAAATCTTGGTGTCTTATGTGTTGATGAGTTTCTGCTTTTGATTTGAATGCATTATGTTTCATGTTTAATACACTACTAATTACTAAGAAGATTTAAGTGTGTAAATTGGATAAAGTTTTACACAACTGATTAACCCCCCCTCTCAGTTGTGTGCCCTAAGTCTAACAAGTTTCACATCAAATAAATTGAGTAACTCTAAATGCCTCTGAAGAAGAGCAGAAGAGGGATCCAACCTCACAATTCCACCTCTCTTTTCCTCGAAGTTCAACATAGCATTAAAGTCACTAGCTAAAATCCAAGGGAGAAAAGGGACAAGAGACCACACATACCTTATATGAGACCAAAGACCCTATTTACCAGAGAGATCAGTTGAAATATAAACATTAGTAATCAAAATAGTTTCACTAGAATCCAAATAGGAAGCCACCAAAGAGATAGAGGAATGACTAGCCATCCACCACAATGGGACAATCTTCCTCGAGTTCTAAAACAAGCTAATCCTCCTGAACTACCAGAAGCCCCAATGCATTGACATTGACAAGACCTCCAAATACTAGGAACACATTGCAACATCCCATCCATTGGTAACTTAGATTCTTGAATGTAGACAATATCCAGAGAATGAGCCACAATCAAATCATGAATAGCCTTTTTTCGAGGGATGCTATTCAAACCCCTAACATTCCATGAGAGGACAATCATTGAAGAGGTTGGGAGAAATGAGCCTCAATGGACTTCATTGACCTTGATTCAACCAACATTTCCCCAGTTAATTTAACTTTTTCTTGATCCTTCTTGTGACTAGCCTTAGAAGATTTCTCTAGTGGGCCTTTTTTAAGGGACTTTAGTTGCAGCCCTAGCACAGGACATGAACTCAAACCTTGGCTAGAACTCAAAGGCTCCTTTGCCAAGTTTGCCAAAACTATATCATCATCAGCCTCCAAAGTGACCTTTGACACCACATGGCCAATATCTCTGGAAGGCACTTGAGGGACCTGCTTCCCATCCTCTGGAAAAAATGTTAGGGACATTCCCCTGTTCCTTCTCACCATCCATACCTAAACCAAAAGCCCCCAACTGCATATCAACAAGGATTACCTCTTCTGAAGCCAAATCCTCTAGTGCATCAAAACAATTGAAACCCTCCTCCTTCTGCCTATCTCGAAAAGATCATTTCTGACCTCATCCATTATTGTGAGGTTTACCAGGCATAAAACCATCCTTTCCTAAATCAACATCCACCATAGGGCCTTTTCCTTTATCCATCTGTGGATTAGGGGACGAGGAAGAAATGTTACCAATCAAGGCTTTATTAACCCTACGGCACCTTCTTTGAAGGTGATCATACTCATGGCAAATATGACAACGGAAAGGCAAAGTCTCATAATCCAAAAGTTGAATCCAAGAAGAAGAGCCCATACAAATTTCCATTGAATCTAGCAAAGGCTTATTCAGATCGATCTCCACACAAATACAAGCATAGGTAATAATTTTTCTATCCAAAGTTTGTTGGGCTGTACCAACTGGCTTACCAAGCAGAAGAGCTATACGTTGCAAAACTTCATTATTCCAAAACTCTAAAGGCAGTCGAGGAAGGCGCACCCAAACAGGAACCCTAGTAGGGAGCTCTTCAGCTGAATTGAACCCCACATGCTAGGGTTTAATGAATAAACCCACTTGGTTGTAGAAATAAGGAACCCCTTCAAAAACCCTATTCTTGTCAGCCATGCATGAAAACACAACCATAAAACAACTGTTTGCAGCCAACATTATTTCCATTTCTCCTTCAACTGCCAAAAGCGGCGAATCCACAAATCCAAAGCAGTCATAGAGATATGGATGCCCATAAATTTGCATATTAGAGCATGATTGCTCAGGTAAGAAACCTCATCAATAACCGATTTTGGTTGAATGACTAAGACAGGGCGATCAAGACTCCTAGCTAAATGGCGATTAACTTTCTTCATTTCTGAAGCACTACCCACATAAAATGGCTCCGAAGGCTGAGCATGCACACCTGGAAGAGAACCCTCTTGACGTGAAGCATCAGAAACCATTAAACTGGAAGAAGCACGAGCATCCATCGCTGCCAAACAGCCAAAAGACCAGCCCTCAAAAAGAAAAACCTGCAACAAAAACACACTCCCCAACAAAAAGATCCCACCCGAGCAACACGATCACAACAAAAAAGAGAAAGGCCAGGACCAGCGGCCCTAGCCGCAGAAGGAGAAACCCACGCGCAGCATCGGCTCACCATCGGATAAACCAAGTGAAATAAGGGTAACTACTTATCATAACTTTGATGACTATTTAAAATGCATTGAACTCATGTATGGCAAATGTGTGTATTTCTCCAATGTTGAGAAATGCATGGCTATTCTTTCAGTTGCTTGTAAGTTGTTGGCTGATGACTGCATCAACAAATGCATCGAATATTTGGAAGCAGTTCCCTGGAGTGCTAAGAAAGAATCCCAAATTCGAGATGTGCTCTCTTGTCTGGGATTGAAACTTTTACCAGATTTAGCTGACAGGCTTGATAAGGAGGACGACGAACATATAATTTTCGTAGAAAGCATGATCAATCGAATGGTCTCTTATTATTAAAATTCACCAGGAGGCTAGCAAAAACTGGGAAACTGCGGAGAAATATATAGTAGGCATCTTTGAAGGAAATACATCTAGAGATGTTGTGGAAGTATGTGAGCGTGTGCTTTTGCAAGGGTTCAAATCATCCATCCATTCTCGTAATTTCTCAAGTCGAAGGTCGCTCTTTAAATTTATTGGGCAACATGATGGAGATATACTCAAAGATGCATTCATCGCTTTTTGTGAAGATTCAATATTTAGGGAAGCTTACATCACCAACAAATATGGTGAAGATGTGTTCTACACTACAATGTGGTTTATGAAGGCCATAGGAGACGGAAAGATAATAATTTCAAGAGATTCTCAAATGTCTTTTCTCACAAGTTGGTTACCAATCATGGCAGGGTTGTGTAAGGGAAAACTTGCCAAATTTGGTGAGCTTGATAAAGCAGTGCTTAACATCATTGAGAGCCTCCCTCTACTGGACAAGAAACGTATTTGTGTAGAATGGACAGAGGTTTACAACAGTTATAAGATGGATATCACTACGCCATTTACTTTGTTTAAAGACCTGCAGGATGCCCATTACAAATCGACATTAAAGCACAAGTACAGTTCTCTATGATGTTTTATTATATCTTGAATAATCTTTTGATAAATGGTGCTGACCACGCAACTATAGTTCATAGTCAGTTTTTTCTAAGAAGATCGGACGTTTTTTTAAGAGATGGTTTAAGTCCTTTTGGTGATTGATGAATTGATCATTGACTAGTAAAGGAACATCTTCCCCCGTTAGCGTCTTCATTCTATATGTACTATCTCCTAATATCTCAAAAATATGAAAAGGTCCCATCAATAATTTATCAAATTTAATACCATAATCACTTTTTTTTCTCATGTGCTAAGTTATCCCAGGACAAGACAATGTCTGATATCTTAAATTGTTTACTTTGGCCCTCTTATCAAACCATCATTTAACAATGGCTTGGTGTTTTGAAAAATGGTCAATGGATTTATTTCATTTTTAACAAATTGTTGGTCTCAAATTATGCATGCTTGGGCAACTCAGTTTTTTATGAACCGAAATTTCTTCCTTGTATTTGCAACCATCAGACTATATTGAAAAGACATAGTTAAGTATGTACTTTATCTTAAAATATTCCCTAAATGGTCATAGAGCTCATATAATACTTTAAAATGTTAATTTTTAACGTCTTTGGACTAAGTGTACCTTTTCTCAGTTTGCTTGCGTTGTTGCTCACTAGACATGACTAAGTCAATATGACTTCATTTTTTACTTACATAAAGTTTGTTTTAAATACCAAGTTGTAGAAGTAAGTGGAAAGAGGGGACTTAAAAGATTTTGTTAAACAAAACAAAATTAGGTTTGTATAAGGTGATTTACATTGTTTTTATATCTGTATTACTATACTTAATAAAATGTTAAGAAAAATATAATCATGTTTATTCTTAAAAAATTAAAGAGTATTTTTATGTAAAAGGGTTTTTAAATTTGTATATGATGAGTATAGATGACCAACACACATTGTACGACTCATATGTATTATTACCCTTTCACATGTAACACTAAATTATATCCAAATTATATTGTTCAAAACTAGTATAGATATCTTAAATCCATCTATCTAAAAGATGCTAAGAGATCTATCAATATGAAGTGTCTATAGAGTAATATCTTTTAATATCTTTTAAATAGATGTAATTAAAATATCTATATTAGAGGCAAACCACACATAAATAAATAAGCAAATAGATGATAAAAGACACAAAGCTATTTTGCTTTATATAAGAGTTATTTTAATTTACTTTAAAACTATTTGTTTACTTAAAGAGTTATTTTGTTTTTAATGTCTAGAGGCATTCTACAACAATAGAAAGGGGTGGAGTGTAAAAAAGCTGACCTTTTACCTTAAACTTTGTAGCCATTTACATGTCACAATATTGATATTTAATATAAGCATGAAATAAATCCAAAATAACAAACATAAATAAAATTTTATAATTAAACTATAATTTTTAAAATTAAAATTGTGTATACATAGTAAATAAAATAATAATGTTAAATAAAATAATTCAAAGAAAATAAAAAAACTTCAAATTGATATCTCTTGGAATTTTTAAAGCATTTTTTAGATAGATTTATTTGAGATATCTATACTAGTTTTAGTATAGACACTAGAATTTTAACTAAAATATTTAAGATTTATTTTATTTTATCTACATTATTTAGTTTTTATTTTTTGGTAATAAATATGCTTTATTTTTATTTTTAAAAGAATAATATATATTTCATATTTATATGTAAATTTTGATTCTCCTTTTGGAAAAGCTACTATTTATTATTTACTTACGAATTATTTTATTTTAGGATTAATTTATTTACCACATACATACATAGACACATATTTTAGTTTCTTAAATATATGTGGGTTGTGTTTTAGTTTTTATGTACATGGTCATAACATGACACTCTATGCATCAATGCCACTATAGAATGACTCTCAGCATAATTAAATTCACACAATTATATCTCTCTCAACATTCTTTTTTCATCAATGCTAAACTTTTATATTTCATGTAAATTTACTAAGAAATGACTATAATGTTAATGGTATAAAGTTTATGCATTATAAATCCCATACATTGAAGGAGATACAATAGTGAATGCCAAGGAGGTTAGAGATTTGATAATGGGTGTTTGACTAGTGTATAAAAGCACTTGAGAGATAAATTGGCCACTAGGAATTTCTCTCACTAGCTTATTAGAGCATACTACATGTTTAGTAGGTGGGTCAAATGCCATATGCAAGAAAGAGAGTGTCTCTTTTTAGTGTCCCATTATTTGTGTAGTGTATAAAAGGCATGAGTATCCGCATGAGGAGTCACACTATATCACCATATGCAATAAATAGGTGTCCAACCTTGCCAATTGGAATTTGATTGTGTGCTCCCATCCTGTACCAAAATGGGAGCTTTAGAACAAGGTATGGACATCTATCAAAGAATAAAGGATAGAGTAATTTTTTAATATGTAACAATTGCAAGTGCCATTATAGACATGTATGAAAAATGTGGAAGCATAGACAAGGCACATGAGCTATTTGAAAGAATACCTCAAAAATATATCAACTCATTGATTGCTAGGATTGTTAGATATGCACAAAATGAATATGTTGATAAGGCTTTAGAAACTTTCAAGAAAATATAATTGGAAAGTGTAAAGCTAAATTCCACAAGCTTCTCCAACATCCATAGTGTATAGTGCATAAAAAAGAGGAGCACACACCCAAATATATCAACTAATATCCTAGAATTAGTTTCTCACCACTCAAATGATGCCACATCACTAATGTCAACATAAATGGCACCATTAAGGAGCTTGGGCCCACCAAGGAAAGTCATCAATACCACATAAAATTTAGGTGCAACAAAGATAGATTCAAAACCATCACACATGGGGAAAACCATTGTATCTTAGCATACATGATGTAAAATGTGTCAATTACCTTGGATGTCACATGGAACCATGATACTATAGAGGGATACAAAAACAACATTCACCATCCTCATGTAAAACCATTGAAGGAATTCCACAAGATTTAGACACACTACAAGAATAAGCATGGAACCAAACTTATCATTAGCTCCAAATGCAACAAATCATTTGTTGTGAGATGGGATTAACATACCCATGAGAACATTATGGCAAGATTTAGTATTGTAAATGTGGTTCACATTTTAAGCACAAGTGTTTATTGAAATATTAAATTATGACATTTGCCCATGATTGTATTCCTATAAAACATGATAATTCCAAATTAGAATATGATGAGCATGATTTGGATTTGAGGTTTAATGATGAAGTGGTCATTTCTCTTAGATTTTGTTAATTTTACAAGTCATTTCTTCACTCTAGCTGAAGGTTTTATTTTACATCTTTTCCTTTTAAACTCTTTACAGATGATTACATTGTTTCTCTTATCTATTCTAAGTTAATTACACAAATTATTTTCTAGAAAGGTTCTAAATTTAATATGATAGACAATATGGACAAAGTGGGGCTCAAATTTTGATACTACTTACTTTCTAACAACAATGTCATGATAGACTTGTTAAAAACTTGACATGACATGGTTGTACCTTGTTGAGGTTTGTAACGCCCCGCCATGAATACCTCAGAGAACATCACATTTATGCTATATGCAATAGGATAATTTTTTTTTTAAAGATAGAAATAACAAAGTAATATTAACACATTATTTAAACTAATGACTTGTCCTCTAAGATAACATGGCTGCATTACTTGACAAAACAATTAACGTAATCTAACACACATCATGAATTAACATCAGTAACTCATTGTAAACCTAATGTACTAAATCAATAAACATTTACATCTACATAACATCATATAAGTATTCATTAGGATCTAATACATAGTCACAATTTCTCCCAACATCTGAATACAACATTACATCGTTACATTATCATCTTCTGAATACACATGAATACATACTTAATGAATCATCTGATACATAGGCCAATACATGAGCATAATAACTATCTCCATAAACAGGTACACGATCTGAATCTGCTATAGGAGTTACATCCTTCTTGCACACGAACAAAGGCAAGAAAAACCAATGGAGATAAAGCACATCCACCCGACCGTGTGGAACCCTAAGGTCCACCCCCCATGCTAGGAGATATCATAAGGTCCCAAAACATCATACAGTCAAGTAGACAATTGCCTAATAGGAACAAAGACTAATCACAACTCCATTACAACACATGACAACATCACAAGCAACTCAATATCACTTCCAGAGGCAACACAAGACAAATGGGGAGAGTACAACTAGGGAATGCTAGGCTGCAGTAGGGAGAGTGTCATCACATGGTCCTAGCATGGGTTACCCTGGCAGTCTCTCTCTAGACTCGGGCCCCCATCTATGGTTACCCTGGTAGTCTCTCACTAGACTCCGGCCCCATAGGGTGACACATGTGGATCCGACACATCCTTTCATGGAGACAAGGAGGTCAAACTTGCCAACTAGGCCATCTCGATCCCATCCTTAGTCTAAACAAGCACTATAGGCATGGGTGAGGAATCCATTTATCATGTTTAATGTGAAATCTACCCTTAACCCCCTAGTTCATTAATTAGGTTATCACTTGATTACTAACTTTCAATGAGTTACCCTAGCTAGCCACTTTGGACGCCGGGCCCACATTGAAAGCCACTCCCCTACCTGCATCTAGAAACCCTATCCATCAAGCAAGACAATGACTATCATACTGATAAGTGTATAAAAACAATGCAAGGCATTTACCTTCTTGCATACAGAACATAATAAATCACCAGAGCAAGGCATGGGTCCTCTTGCTCCAACATTTCAACCATAACAAGGTGAAATCTAGAGCAAGGCATGGGTCCTCTTACTCCCAAACTCAATCCTTTACACAGACCAACATAGAATTTAAAATAAGCTCAACACAATAGGGAACCACAGCCTTCAAGAAGAGCTCAACAACATGGATTCAAGACATAACAACATGACTAAATATACTGAGCAAGGCATTGTCCCTCTTGCACAGTCATGAAAATCATATAAACCATAAGCAGAGGGAAGTCAACATCACATAAAACCAAAACATGCTCATTCTTCAACCAGAATGCAAAAATGCAAGGATCAAACCCACAACTACCCCTACTAGCCATCTGGAATAAACTTTCACTAGACACCACTAAAACACAACAATCCCGACATTAACATTTACTCTTAAATGCACAACTCCTTCAATTAGACCAATCCAATTAACATAACCTAAGTGTAATATATAATGTGACATACTAACCATGGGTCTTCAAAATAGTACCATACTCATAAGATGCCCATGAATCAATACAACATTCACTTCAATTATTCTACTATTCCTTGTAACTAAGAAGATATAAACAACAACATAATTTATTATATCAAATGGGATCCATGAATGTGGACTTCATTATGAATGCAAACAACATCTCATAAAAGTCCAAAACACTTATAACAAAGAGTTAGCACTTATACTCAACATTTAATTCACTACTAGGAAAAGTTAACAATAACCATTACTCGACAAGACACTTGACAAGCAACGCTTAGAACTAAAGTATCTAAAAGACATCACAATTGATTCTCTTCTTAACCCAATAACATGATAAGCATATCACTTTTAAACTAAGATGCGATACTCACTAAGAACCTCAAGATCCAAACCCTACATCCTACCTTATTTATGATAACTAAAGTTCTCATATAGAAGACATAATACTCTACCAACATATTATTATTAACAACATTACCTGGATTAAAACATAGACAAGCTAGGTATAAAGAATTCAAATTTGATCACTCACATAACCTTTATTATGCCAATAATTAAACTTTTCTTACACAAGGAGTTCCCAACTAGCTAAATTCTAGTATGGATGCCATTCTAGTAAATCAAAATAAGAATAAGTCATAGTCCAACTCAATACAACATCCTATCTTCAAATGCAATGAAGAACAATTATAACCAAATTAGATACTAAACAACTTTAACATAATACACTTGAATTACCACTTATTCAATCCTAAATACAATTTTTTGTTAGGTAGAATAATTAATTTGAACTCATATTTAACCACAATTGCAGCATACTATAATGCACTAATAAAGAGTTGAAGAACGTTTCCTCTAATGATAACATTACTATGATGGTACTACAAAAGTCTTATCCTAATTTGTTTTTCTTTACAACAATAACCCACAATTAAAAGATTGATTCCCCTACTCATAAAAGAATAAACCTAGAATCATGATCGATAGGAATCTCTTCCTTAAACTATTAATAACATAACTCCCTTTTAAAATAGGACAAGGTTATCAACATTTCCTAGAGTTAAAGTCTCATGACTATACATTGCCCAAGGTATCTCTCAAGAGAGCACCAAAGTTTAACTATGCGTAAGGAGGTAATAAGAGGTCTGAGGTAAAGAAATTAATAAAATGTAAAATACTAATCATATGAACTTAATGATGATATTCAGCACCAAAGGCTACTACTATTAATTAGCCATGTTTTCCTTGCTTAGTAACAAAACATCCACATTCTATACTTCCATTTAGCTAAGCATCATCAACAAAATAAGAATACAAGATGGGAAGAACCTAAGAGGAAATCTAGTCTATACTTATCTTAATCAAAACCTGAGGTTCACAACATTATATTTTATTTACGAATAAGGCCCAACAATTTAAGGAACCTTCTTAGAAAACATCACCAATTCTAGAGTACAAAATATGGTTTCTACAACTATTATACATTACTTCCATAACCTTATTAGAAACATTAATTCTACTTACACAAGATCTGCTTATGCTATGATGATCTAGGTTTATGACATGCAAATAAGGCAACAAATATGCTTCTTTCAAGATTTACATTGAAATGTTTGCTTTTCCAATTTCACAAGCAACAACCCTTAGAAAAACAACCTTTACATTTAATAAATAAAGGATACATATAATATTTAGAACATACAATATTTACATTTAACCAATAATAAAAATATATAATATTTATATTTAATCAATAAAGAAATACATATAAAATTTACATCTAATCAATAAAGAAAAATATATAATATTTATATTTAATTAATAAAGAAAACATGATACCTCAATCGTAATATCCCACTAATGGTAGAATCCTTGAATGAAAATCATAAAATGAGCAAGTCACCCCCACTCCATGAAGAGTTTTTAAAGAGAAGGAAAGAGTAACTCAACCACCCAACTAACTCAACCACCCAACTAATTCAACCAACCACCTTCCCATTTTCGTCACTTTTGTAAGTGGGGCTTAAAGGAGGGTCTAAAAACCTTTTGAAATATTATAAATGACAAAAATAAACTTCTTACTCATGTACCTTGGACATAAGACAATTTTCCAAACATAAAATACAACTTAGACCTCTTAAAAACACTTAAAAATTATTTTAAAAGTTACAAGGTTAAATCCCACACAAGAACATAATTATTTTATCACAAATCCATTAGTAACCATAGTGTAACGCTGAATCAATACACTCTTGATCCAATTGTTAGGCTTCGTCAATTGGATGATAGGACTATCTCCTCTCTACTCTAGGGTCTGGTTAGTGCGTTTACTAGTGTTCAATGACCTTCCCTTAATTAAATCAATTTAATAGTAGTAATAGAATAATTCATATTCAAACAACTTTAAATAATTATTTGAACTAGGTAATTATCAATTACCAATTTAATCTTATTAAATATTAATAATAATAATAAGAATATTATATGACCTTATTAAATATTAAAGTGGGTCAAATATTAGTATGACTATACAATGAAATATAGGCATACAACATAACCCACTGAGTAGGACAGTCATTAAAAGCCAAATCAAACATGTTCACAAGCCAGGGCCAAACATGCACTTAACCAACAGGCTCCATCAAATACCCGACATACTGACAGAACTGACAGGTTGAACTAGACCTGTCATGCATCCTGATCGAGGATGATGACTTGAGATGTGGGACCTTAAGTTATCTCCATAACAACTTATCCATTGGGTTTAGGGCATGCTCAGACCTGTTACTTCAGGTGGAGTCGATGCCTGATACCTGCATCCTACAACAAATGACACAGTCAAGCATATATAGATGCACAAAAGCTGACACTAGGTGAAAAAGGAATCACAATATCCTAGGGCACTCGCAAGCGAGTGATACGAGATCGTCCTTTCCACATCATATCAATTTAGATTAGATAACACATAACCGTAACCAAATCAAATCTACCTCATTATCTAAACAGAACATACATTGAACATATAGGTGCATGAAATTGAATAAGTCTTAGAAGTACCATCATAACAAATAAATCTAATAGAATCAGTCCATGAGATCCATTCTAACATATAACAATTGTAGTAAGTCGACATCCTAATCATTGGAATGCAAAATAATGTCAAAGCCTGCATTATCAGTGTCGCAATAGTGATTATCAATAAAACATATTAACTATCATATGAAACCTCACATGGATGAAACATCTATTAATATTGTACAACATCAATTGCTTACCTTACCTTAATTATTCCTGTTATTATACCTCATATTCATGCGCCTTGATTAGTTCATCTATACATCCAAGGTGCGAACGGAGGGGCACTACATCCTCCTCCCCTAAAACTTGACTTACTCCTAGAAGTCACAGACTAGGGTGGAAACATAACACCTTAGTATTACAATTTTCTATTGCCAACATACGCATTCACATTAAGCAATTGTTCCCAAAACAAGCACAATCGTTCAATACAGGCATAAAAGACATCAATTCCTTACCCTTAAGGTGTATCATGTAATCTACTTATAACCAATCGCACATATTTTGAGCATTTCATTTGGTTTAGGGATCTGTGTTTACATATTATCAAGGAGAATTACATCTTATTTCTTATTTCCACCATGGTTCTGACTAATTACCAAGCATTCAAGTACAATCCTTTGCAGAGTCCTCCCTTGTACACACTATCAGAGGTTCGAAATGAACATGATAGAAACAACACTTGACACAATACAGGGCTAACAAAAAGAAACATTCAGAATAGTCACCATTAAAGTTTTAAAGAAGGTGAAAACCCAAGTGGAAAAATAACCAAATCCAATCTTAAGTCACAAAATGCCGGCAATTTCCAACAATAACTCAAGTATAGAGAAAAGAGTTTTGGTGACCACTCCTGTCATAAGAAATTTCAAAGAAAACAAATTCATTGTTAGCCCCTAACAACACATGAAACAACCATCAAAATTTTTAAATTAACCAAATTGCAAACAAACCCACATCACAAAGTAGCTAATTTTAGCCACAAATAGGGAGTATCCGCTACACAACACCCAGGACACAAGGCCTAGAATGTGTTAGAGAACATACGCCAACACATAGATAATTAGGTTATCTACATTCTCATACCTAAGCAACTTTTATACAAGGATTGAAGGAAACAAAATAATTACTTATTTACAACAATCTCTACCTTTAATGCAATGCAATTTCTTTATGTGAGGAAGAATAGATAATATTGCACACAAGAACATACTTAATCAAGGCTACATTTTACTTAAAGTATCACATTTATATGAGATGGGTCTAACACAAGCTCCAATTTGATCTCCTGCATTCAGTTTTTACATACATACGCAATGATAACTTTCATAATCCACAAAAGAACTTCCACATTAAGTCATGGCCACAAAAAAAAAATAGATATCAAACTACTACTTTAAGATGCCCACACATGACAATACCTCTTAACCACATGTCTTACAATGCATGATGCCTCCAAATATTTAAATCATTCCAATACTTACACAAATAATGTCATTAATATATAGATGGTATGGTGCTTCCACACCCTAAACATAACCTCACAAGGTATGGTTACTTCACCAAACCAGAGAAGACAAACACCACTGTCCCTTTACAATACCCCACATAAAATGGGTTCAGGATATTCACATCACTAGAGGGGAAAATTCCATTCTCTTGATTCCATGCACTAAAAGTACCTGGGCTTCTATCTTAGGAAGCACTAGAGACCACAAGACGAACTTGAGGCCTCAAAAATCAGAAAGCACTAGTGTTCAGGGAACATATATGGTTAGATATATCATCACATTTTTGCATAACAGACACACAAGTAGAACAAAGCATAAAGGATTTATTTCTATCAGAAACAAAGAACAAGTTTGTAAATTTATCAACCTTCTAACACCATACTAATGCTCTTAAGTGAGAGGTACTATTACCAACTCACCATAAGGAGAGAAATGTTTAATCTAAACAACGACAAGAACCAGAGATTCTAGTGTTGCAAACCTCTGCTCTGATACCAGATGTAATGCCCCAACATGAATACCTCAGAGAACATCACATTTATGCTATATGCAATAGGATAAATTTTTTTTTTAAAAGATAGAAATAACAAAGTAATATTAACACATTATTTAAACTAATGACTTGTCCTCTAAGATAACATGGCTGCATTACTTGACAAAACAATTAACGTAATCTAACACACATCATGAATTAACATCAGTAACTCATTATAAACCTAATGTACTAAATCAATAAACATTTACATCTACATAACATCATATAAGTATTCATCAGGATCTAATACATAGTCACAATTTCTCACGACATCTGAATACAACATTACATCGTTACATTATCATCTTTTGAATACACATGAATACATACTTAATGAATCATTTGATACACAAGCCAATACATGAGCATAATAACAGTCTCCATAAACAAGTACATGATCTGAATCTGCTACAAGAGTTACAACCTTCTTGCACACGAACAAAGGCAACAAAATCCAATGGAGATAAAGCACATCCACCTGACCGTGTGGAACCCTAAGGTCCACCCCCCATGCTAGGAGATATCATAAGGTCCCAAAACATCATACAGTTAGGTAGACAATTGCCTAATAGGAACAAAGACTAATCAAGACTCCATTACAACACATGACAACATCACAAGCAACTCAATATCACTTCCAGAGGCAACACAAGACAAATGGGGAGAGTACAACTAGGGAATGCTAGGCTGCAGTAGGGAGAGTGTCATCGCATGGTCCTAGCATGGGTTACCCTGGTAGTCTCTCTCTAGACTTCGGCCCCCATCTATGGTTACCCTGACAGTCTCTCACTAGACTCCGGCCCCATAGGGTGACACATGTGGATCCGACACATCCTTTCATGGAGACAAGGAGGTCGAACTTGCCAACCAGGCCTTCTCGATCCCATCCTTAGTCTAAACAAGCACTACAAGCATGGGTGAGGAATTCATTTATCTTGTTTAATGTGAAATCTACCCTTAACCCCCTAGTTCATTAATTAGGTTATCACTTGATTACTAACTTTCAATGGGTTACCCTAGCTAGCCACTTTCGGTGCCGGCCCCACATTGAAAGCCACTCCCCTACCTGCATCTAGAAACCCTATCCATCAAGCAAGACAATGACTATCATACTGATAAGTTTATAAAAACAATGCAAGGTATTTACCTTCTTGCATACAGAACATAATAAATCACCAGAGTAAGGCATGGGTCCTCTTGCTCCAACATTTCAACCATAACAAGGTGTAATCTAGAGCAAGGCATGGGTCCTCTTATTTCCAAACTCAATCCTTTACACAGACCATCATAGAATTTAAAATAAGCTCAACACAATAGGGAACCATAGCCTTCAAGAAGAGCTCAACAACATGGATTCAAGACATAACAACAAGACTAGATATACTGAGCAAGGCATTGTCCCTCTTGCACAGTCGTGAAAATCTTATAAACCATAAGTAGAGGGAAGTCAACATCACATAAAACCAAAACATGCTCATTCTTCAACCAGAATGCAATAATGCAAGGATCAAACCCACAACTACCCCTACTGGCCTCTAGAATAAACTTTCACTAGACACCACTGAAACACAACAATCCCCACATTAACGTTTACTCTTAAATGCACAACTCCTTCGATTAGACCAATCCAATTAACATAACCTAAGTGTAATATATAATGTGACATACTAACCATGGTTCTTCAAAATAGTACCATACTCATAAGATGCCCATGAATCAATACAACATTCACTTCAATTATTCCACTATTCCTTGTAACTAAGAAGATATAAACAACAACATAATTTATTATATCAAATGGGATCCATGAATGTGGACTTCATTATGAATGCAAACAACATCTCATCAAAGTCCAAAACACTTGTAACAAAGAGTTAGCACTTATACTCAAGATTTAATTCACTACTAGGAAAAGTTAACAATAACCATTACTCGACAAGACGCTTGACGAGCAACGCTTATAACTAAACTATCTAAAAGACATCACAACTGATTCTATTCTTAACCCAATAACATGATAAGCATATCACTTTTAAACTAAGATGCGATACTCACTAAGAACCTCAAGATCCAAACCCTACATCCTACCTTATTTATGATAACTAAAGTTCTCATATAGAAGACATAATACTCTACCAACATATTATTATTAACAACATTACCTGTATTAAAACATAGACAAGCTAGGTATAGAGAATTCAAATTTGATCACTCACATAACCTTTATTATGCCAATAATTAAACTTTTCTTACACAAGGAGTTCCCAACTAGCTAAATTCTAGTATGGATGCCATTCTAGTAAATCAAAATAAGAATAAGTCATAGTCCAACTCAATACAACATCCTATCTTCAAATGCAATGAAGAACAATTATAACCAAATTAGATACTAAACAACTTTAACATGATACACTTGAATTACCACTTATTCAATCCTAAATACAATTTTTTGTTAGGTAGAATAATTAATTTGAACTCATATTTAACCACAATTGCAGCATACTATAATGCACTAATAAAGAGTTGAAGAACGTTTCTTCTAATGATAACATTACTATGATGGTACTACAAAAGTCTTATCCTATTTTTTTTTTCTTTACAACAATAACCCACAATTAAAAGATTGATTCCCCTACTCATAAAAGAATAAACCTAGAATCATGATCGATAGGAATCTCTTCCTTAAACTATTAATAACATAACTCCCTTTTAAAATAGGACAAGGTTATCAACATTTCCTAGAGTTAAAGTCTCATGACTATACATTGCCCAAGGTATCTCTCAAGAGAGCACCAAAGTTTAACTATGCATAAGGAGGTAATAAGAGGTCTGAGGTAATGAAATTGATAAAATGTAAAATACTAACCATATGAACTTAATGATGATATTTAGCACCAAAGGCTACTACTATTAATTAGCCATGTTTTCCTTGCTTAGCAATAAAACATCCACATTCTATACTTCCATTTAGCTAAGCATCATCAACAAAATAAAAATACAAGATGGGAAGAACCTAAGAGGAAATCTGGTCTATACTTATCTTAATCAAAACCTGAGGTTCACAACATTCTATTTTATTTACGAATAAGGCCCAACAATTTAAGGAACCTTCTTAGAAAACATCACCAATTCTAGAGTACAAAATATGGTTTCTACAACTATTCTACATTACTTCCATAACCTTATTAGAGACATTAATTCTACTTACACAAGATCCGCTTATGCTATGATGATCTAGGTTTATGACATGCAAATAAGGCAACAAATATGCTTCTTTCAAGATTTACATTGAAATGTTTTCTTTTCCCATTTCACAAGCAACAAACCTTAGAGAAACAACCTTTACATTTAATAAATAAAGGATACATATAATATTTAGAACATACAATATTTACATTTAACCAATAAGAAAAACATATAATATTTATATTTAATCAATAAAGAAAAACATATAAAATTTACTTCTAATCAATATATTAAAACATATAATATTTATATTTAATTAATAAAGAAAACATGATACCTCAATCACAATATCCCACTAATGGTAGAATCCTTGAATGAAAATCATAAAATGAGCAAGTCACCCCCACTCCATGAAGAGTTTTTAAAGAGAAGGAAAGAGTAACTCAACCACCCAACTAACTCAACCACCCAACTAATTCAACCACCCAACTAATTCAATCAACCACCTTCCCATTTTCGCCACTTTTGTAAGTGGGGCTTAAAGGAGGGTCTAAAAACCTTTTAAAATATTATAAATGACAAAAATAAACTTCTTACCCATGTACCTTGGACATAAGACAATTTTCTAAACATAAAATACAACTTAGACCTCTTAAAAACACTTAAAAATTATTTTAAAAGTTACAAGGTTAAATCCTACACAAGAACATAATCATTTTATCACAAATCCATTAGTAACCATAGTGTAATGCTGAATCAATACACTCTTGATCCAATTGTTAGGCTTCGTCAATTGGATGATAGAACTGTCTCCTCTCTACTCTAGGGTCTGGTTAGTGCATTTACTGGTGTTCAACGACCTTCCCTTAATTAAATCAATTTAATAGTAGTAATAAAATAATTCATATTCAAACAACTTTAAATAATTATTTGAACTAGGTAATTATCAATTACCAATTTAATCTTATTAAATATTAATAATAATAAGAAGAATATTAGATGACCTTATTAAATATTAAAGTGGGTCAAATATTAGTATGACTATATAATGAAATATAGGCAGACAACATAACCCATTGAGTAGGACAGTCGTTAAAGGCTAAATCAAACATGTTCACAAGCCAAGGCCAAACATGCACTTAACCAACAGGCTCCATCAACTGACAGGTTGAACTAGACATGTCATGCATCCTGATCGAGGATGATGACTTGAGATGTGGGACCTTAAGTTTTCTCCATAACAACTTATCCATTAGTTTAGGGCATGCTCAGACCTGTTAATTCAGGTGGAGTCGATGCCCGATACTTGCATCCTGCAACAAATGACACAGTCAAGCATATATAGACACACAAAAGCTGACACTAGGTGAAAAAGGAATCACAATATCACAGGGCACTCGCAAGCAAGTGATATGACATCGTCCTTTCCACATCATATCAATCTAGATTAGATAACACATAACCATAACCAAATCAAATCTACCTCATTATCTAAACAGAACATACATTGAACATATAGGTGCATGAAATTGAATAAGTCTCAGAAGTACCATCATAACAAATAAATCTAACAAAATCAGTCCATGAGATCCATTCTAACATATAACAATTGTAGTAAGTCGACATCCTAATCATTGGAATGCAAAACAATGTCAAAGCCTACATTATCAGTGTCGCAATAGAGATTATCAATAAAACACATTAACTATCATATGAAACCTCACATGGATGAAACATCTATTAATATTGTACAACATCAATTGTTTACCTTACCTTAATTATTCCTGTTATTATACCTCATATTCATGCGCCTTGATCAGTTCACCTGTACATCCAAGGTGCGAACGGAGGGGCACTATAAGCTTAAGGAAAGTCATCAAATATAGAAATGTATTATTTTGTTTACTAACATGGATTTTTTATTTTGTTTTGTATAAAAGATAGAATAAGGTCATATACCACTCTCCTTCCATATGCCTTCTTTGGTCCATTCAAGATCCTTAGAATTCTCACTAAAGTGGCACAAATTGAAAATTTCTAAGGATGGTCAAATACCACCATGAAAGATTTAGAGCAGAAGCATTAGAGAAAATTGGATCAAAAGAAATAGGGAAAGATCTTATGTTCTATGGTGAAGGTCAATGAGATAAGTGTAGAGTCTATATATAGGTCATCCGACAAAGATGGGTTACACTTTTTGGCCAAACTTGACATTGAAATCAAAATTTTGACCTAAATCTTCACTTTCTGACACCTATAGTTGCTAAACCATTAGGAAATCGAAGATGATGCAAATGAGTGATTTGTGAGATTTTATTTGTAGATTCTAAATATATATTTTAAAAAAAAATTTAGAGTTAAATTGAATTTTTTTGTGTCTCCTTTGACAACTAGTTTTTAATCGTAAACAACATTTTTTTAAAGTGATGTGTATTTTGTAGCACATAACTTTTTTCTACAAAGGATAAAAGTCAGATTCTTTTGAATTTAGATTGGTAACATGGATATATAGGGCATGCATTTGGTTGTAAAATGTTTTGTTGAGAATTTTTTTATAATTAAGTTTTGAAGTCAAACCAGTTATAATTTAGATATATTCCGTAAAACATAACTTTTTTTGTATATATCAAAATTCTTCTTTTTTTGTTAAAACAAGGACATCAATACCTAGGGCATAGATATTTTTTAAAAAAAATCACTAATTTACTAATTTGCCATGTGTGTAGAACAGAGAGCTTGATGTTCAGTGAAAAACCTACATTCACAAGAAATAAAAAATAAATATAATAATGAAATTAAATATACTTAAAATTATACTTTTTTGGGAAGCTTATAATTAAGGACTACATACTTACAGAACATAAATTTTAAATTAATTCATTTAATCCCCCAAAAGGTGAATCAAAAGTGTTTTTTATCAACATTTTGATAGGTGTAGAGGAGATTCTATTATAGGTATGGTTATATTCAAGGGGGTTTGAATCTAAAGGGGTTTGATCAAACCCTCTTCAATTAAAATCCTTTAAATGGAACCTTTCAAGGCTTAAAACATTATATTTTCTAAAAATATGTGATTTCAGAAAAAAAAAATCAAGATGTCTTAGAAAGTGTAACCCATTATTGTGGTAACACCGATAAAATGTGATACTAAGATTTGATTCCTTCCCAACAATCTAAATTTGTACAAGATGGAATTCTCCCATTCTCCCATTCTACCCTCATCAACTTCATGGTTAACGACCTTCCTACCTACTCACCAAGCAATATACATATAATACAACATATCAACCAATCTACATTTCAAAATAAATTCCTTGCCCTTTGTGAATGTTTAGATGATGCTCTCTCAATATTGTATATGGTCAACTCAATATTTCAAAAAACCTCACTATAGAAACTTTTGGTCCATGATCTATAATCCAACCTTAGTAAAAAAATTACTGCAATATTTTACAATTGATAAATATTATAATTCAATGTGTTATTATATAATCTCAACTTCATTACTTTTGTACAAATATGACTAAGAATAATTCAAGTTGCCTATGATTAACATTGCACAATTACAATAATAGTGTGCTACTTATGTGACACAAGCGCACCTGGGCTCACATGCTATCCTACATCAAAAAGCAAAGTTTAACTCTATTTTGTTTTAATTTTCATTTTTGTTGTGCACTTATCTTTGTGAGATATTGGTGTTGTCACAACTATTGATGACTTTGTGCTACATCTATTTTGCTTCAATTTGATTCATCTCTAGTTGGTGTTGTTTCGTGTTGTTGACAGAATATCAGTGAAATTGTCATAGTTTGATGTTGCTAGGAATTTGGTTGCACACACTGTGTGGAACATCACTATGTTTTATAATTTGATTTAAGGAGAAGGGTATGGTGATGTCACATCAAATGTGTTCATCTTTCAGAAGTCATTTAAAAATTATTCAATTATCATAGATGAGGTAGCATCTCAAGAACACAATAGAGGAGGTCATTGGTATGTAAGTAGGTGTCCTGAGGTGTAGGAAAAGACTGTTTAGTAACTGACAATTTACTTCCAAATGGAAGATTCTCTTTGATGGTGCCATATCATGATCTATGCATTATACAATAGAACATTCCAAACAAGTGGAAGATAGATGAAATTGCCATCCAGTAGATGGGTTTTAGTTCTTCCAAACAATAGAAATCTGAATCTACTAGAGTCCATTTTTCATGTCAGTCATTTCGTTTGTGGGCATTCCTTTTCAACTATTGAAATGTGGTCATCAGACCAATAGATGGCGTGGATCTACATTTTTGTTTGTCTATTATTGACATTTAAAATAAATTACAATGGGAGACTTCTACATGGCACTAATTCATTTACCATGGCTCTTCATTTTTTTTCTTGTAATATGTATCACATAAAGAGAAAAATAAAAATAGTAGGCTCTCTTTTTAGGGGGGAGATAGATCAGCTACAGAAAAAAACAAAAAAAGATAGAACATTGGACAACAGAGACATAGTGGAGAGAGATCAAAGGTTGTGAAAGGGGGTTCAGATGCATTCTAGGAAGGAGATACAAAGAGTACAAAAAGATTCAAATAAAAAAATAAAAAGAGAGACTAGCTGCAACATGAAGGAGGATGTTTGGCACAATAGAAAGGTAAAAACATACAGGAAATAAAAAGGAATAAGGGGCTGATCAAATTGGTAGAGACATATGTTGGTATTCTATATGATGTTTCAGAAAAATAATTACAAAGGATGACATATCAAAGGGGTTTGAAGCAAGAAATTTCAAGGAATGTCAAAAGGAATTGGGTGCAAAACAAAGTAAACAGAGGATGTCCAGTAGAGGAATGAAAAGAAAGATTCAGAGATCAAAGTTCATTGATTTGTTGTGTAACTAATTTAGATTTGTGAAAGAACATATGTGTAATAAAATCTTAATCTACTAAATCTTCAATTTGGTGTGTTGGAATTTCTAATAGGATACCATTTAAATCAATTTATTTCTCCATGAAGTATTGTTTGGAACTAATTATGTTTCCTATAACTACATATGAAGGAAAATAGTGACTAGATTTTGATTGATGATGTGTGTGTGCTGCTAGTAGTGGTAGTCTGATAAGACTCCCTTGCTTGCTCTACATTATTTGGCATCAGAGCTAGATAGAGTGTTGTGTCTTAGAAAAACCCTAGAATATTGTTGTGGGTGTGAGAGAGGATAGCAAAACCCACAATTGTAGAGGGTTATGAAAATGGCACAAAGATGGTGTGGTGGACAAAGATGACCATGAGTGATAGATGCACAGGTCCTCAAAGAAATGATGAGAGTCTTGGAAGATAGAATAGGAGAAAGGTTGGAAGCCATATAATTGACGCAACGAACTGGAATTCCTATGGTAGATGTCAGCGATGATGAGGTTGAAGTAGTATCTAAATTTGATGTAGAAGATGATAATAGAGATGAGCAGAAAGTAGGTTTTTGAAAGTAATGGTGAAGCTTTATAGCAAGCCTATATTGGAATCCCCAAGTTTCAAAGACACTTTGAATCTTGAAGAGATATTGGATTGGATATCTGAAATGGAGAAATACTTTGAGATCGAGTCATTTGAGGATCCAAAAGGAGTGAAATATGCTAGTTCCAAGTTGAAGTGACACACTTCCATGTGGTGAGAGCATGTGTAGCCTAAAAGAATGTGAAAAGGCAAAGAGAAAATCAAGACATGGGAGAGAATGGTAATGAAGCTTAATGAAAATTTGTTTACTAGTAGACTATCAGCTGAATTTATTCAAGAGCCTACAAAATTTAAAGCAAAGAGAGAAGAATGTGCAAGAGTATACTGAGGAGTTTTATTGGTTGAGCATCTATACTAGACATGTGGGTGATGACATAGAAAAAGTTTCAAGGTATGTTAATGGTCTCCATAATTCTATCCAAGATGAAATGAGTATGTTGTGGGTGAATAGTATCAAAGAGGCATATCAATATGCCTTGAAGGTGAAAGAGAAAATTAAAAGAAAACAACATCATAATTCCTATGGTAGAGGCATATTTTAAGAGGAAGAGGCCAAAATAGCAGTGGTAGAGGCTTCCAAAACAAACAAGATGAGACAAGTTAATCTCATGAAGGAGTGCAAGAAAACAAAGGAAGAGGAGACTATTTCGATGGTAGAGGATACTTTGGTAGAGATAGAGGAAGAGGGTTTGGAGGTACATGCTTCCAATGTGGTGAGCAAGGTCATAGAGCATTTGAGTTCCCACAAACACAAAAAAATAATGGTAAAGGAAAGGAAGCAAGAATTCATTTAGCGCAGGTTGAAAATGTAATTATGGCTACACCAAATCATGGACAAGTACATGAAGATGGAGAGTCTATCATGCTCAAAAGGATTTTGAACAATCATGAAAAGAAAAAGTTGGAGCCAATACAAAGAAGAAGTTTGTTTAGAACAAGATGGAAAGTGGGTGGCAAGTGTTGCAAAGTCATAGTGGACAACGGAAGCATAGATAACATTGTATACAAAGAGATGGTGGAAAATTTGAAATTGAAAATATTGAAACATCCCAGCCCATACCAAGTTTCATGGTTGTAAAAGGATCATAATCTAATGGTACATGAGAAATGCCTTATGAGTTTTTAGATTGGGAGATATATGGATGAAATAATGTGTGATGTGATGCCAATGGATGCATGTCATTTGCTTTTGGGAAGGCCTTGGCAATTTTATTGAAGAATTGTTCATGATGGGTGGACAAACACATACCAAATCACAAAAGATGGCAAAGAATACACACTAAATCCAATTCAAGAAAGAGAAGAAGTGGGAAGTAGATCCAATGTTTGCTTTGTTTCTAGTAAGCAATTTTTGAAATATTTGGAGGAACATGTTTTTTTATAGTACCAAATATTGCAACGATTGGGACAAGGAAAGAAAATGATGAAATATCAAAGGAAATTCAGAAATGTTTGGCAGAGTATGATGACATAATGATGAAAGAACTACCTGATGGATTGCCACCAATGAGGAGCATAAACCATTGGATGGATTTGATTCCCGATGTAAGTTTACCCAACAAAGCACCATATAGAATGATGCCTATAGAGAATGTAGAAATAAATAGGCAAGTGCAAGAGTTGCTGGATAAGGGGCTAATTAGGGAAAGTTTGATTCCATGTGTTGTTCCATTGGTGTTAACACTAAATAAGAATGGTGAATGGAGGATGTGTACAGAATCAAGAGCCATAAACAAGATAACTATCAAGCATTAGTTTCCCTTGCCAAGGATGGATGATATGATGGATTGTTTGAGTGGGGCTAAATACTTCAACAAGATTGACTTGAAGAGTGGGTACCATCAAATCTGCATAAGAGAGGGAGATGAGTGGAAGACTACTTTCAAAACAAAAGATGGATTGTATGAAAGGATGGTGATGTTGGTTGGCTTGACAAATACACCAAGTAGCTTCATGAGGTTAATGAACGAAGTGCTAAAACCATTCGTTGCTAAGTTTGTCACTGTGTATTTGGATGATATTTTGGTTTTTAGTAAAACAAAAGAAGAGCACTTGGAACATGTTAGGGTAGTTGTGCAAATACTCAAGGGGGAGAAGTTTTTAGTGAATGTGAAAAAGTGTAGCTTCATGATCAAGAGTTCTATGCCATTGTGCAAGCACTTAAGAAGTGGCAACATTGCTTTCTACCGAAGGAGTTTGTTTTGTACACCGATCATCATGCATTGCAATTTATAAATAGCTAAGGTAAGCTTAGTAAAAAGCATGTAAAGTGGGTTGAATTTCTTCAAAGTTGTTCATTTGTATTGAAACATAGAAGTGGGAAATCAAATAGCATGAATGATACATTAAGTCAGAGGTACTTTTTGTTGAATGAAATGAGAATAAATGTTGTTGTTTTTTACTCTATGCAGAAGTTGTATGAAGATGATGTTGATTTCAAAGAGGCTTGGACAACATGTAATAATCCTTTGGAGAGGGATAGAACTCCATAGTTGATGTATTTTGTGCAAGAAGGTTTGTTGTTCAAGGGGAAGAGATTGTTATACCTCATGGTTCAATGAGGGAAAATTTGATAAGGAAGAAACATAGTGGTGGTTTGAGTGGTCACTTTGGAGTGGACAAAAAACTAGCATAACTGAATGAGAGTTATTATTGGTTAGGTATGAGTGATGATATAAAGAAAATGGTGCAAGGTTGTAGAGTGTGTCAATATGCAAAACCAGTGAGGCAAAATACAAGTTTGTATAAACAATTACCCATACTGGAAAAATTGTGGGAACACATAAGCATGGATTTTGTTTTGGGGATACCATGAAGACAAAGAGTTAACAATTCTATTTTTTTGTGGTAGATAGATTCTCTAGGATGGTTCACTTTGTTTCATGTCAAAAGTACAATGATGCTTCCCAAATAGCTACTTTGTTTTTCAAGGAAGTAGTTAGATTGCATGGCTTGCCGAAGAGTATTATTTTAGACTGAGATACCAAATTTATTGGTCATTTTTGGCACACTTTCTAGAATAAAATGGAAACACAATTGGAGTATAGTTTAGCCTACCATCCATAAACTGATGGTAAAACTAAAGTTTTGAATAGGAGCTTGGCAAATTTGTTGAGATGCTTGGTGGGTGGCAAACAAACTCAATGGGATTTTATATTGGCACCAGTTGAATTTGTCTAAATAACTTAGTCAATCAAAGTGTGGGTAAGAGTCCATTTTAGATTGTATTTGGGTATAGCCCTAGAAGTGTGGATGAATTTAGAAATAGTGCATATTTGGGTAGAATAAGTGTTGTAGTGGAAGAATTTGTGGAGTATATCCATGATTTGCACAAAGAGGTGAAGAAAATTTTGGAGAGGAGTGTTATAAAGTATAAAGAGTATGCTAATACACATCAACAAGAACAAGAGTTTCATATTGGAGAGTTGGTGATGGCACACTTGAGGAAGGAAAGGTTCCTACAAGGAACTTATAACAAGTTGAAGTGGAAAAAGATAGGCCCATGTAAGATTGTCTGTAAATTCTCATCGCATGCATATGAGCTAAAACTTCCAACAGGTATTGACATTTCCCCAATATTA
Source organism: Cunninghamia lanceolata (assembly GCA_027924645.1). Lineage (NCBI taxonomy): Eukaryota > Viridiplantae > Streptophyta > Pinopsida > Cupressales > Cupressaceae > Cunninghamia > Cunninghamia lanceolata. The sequence continues at coordinate 2,904,813 of BSBN01000413.1, forward strand.
AATGTTGCTAATTTGTATAAGTATTATGAGGGAGAAACAAGTGGATGTGGGAGTATACATTCAGATTTATCAGATGCATGTGAATGGGTTCAACAATTACCAGCAAAGAAAGTTGAAAAGGTAAATAAAATCATTGACTCTCATGTAGCCAAGTGGACAAGAGGTAAAGAATATTGGGAGTATTTGGTTTGTTTGAAGAACCAAGCAGCAAATGAGGATTCATGGGTCAATGCTATAGATTAAGTGAAGTTTGGGATTTCAGTCCTAGTTACTAAAATTCTCATGAGTTCCACACTCATGAAACATTTTCTTACCTAGCATGTCTAATGTAGGAGCACTAGAGCTCACATGATATCCTACATTAAACAAGAAAAAAATGTTTGACTCAATTTTGTTTTAATTTTCATTTTTATTGTGCACTTGTCCTTGCAACATATTGGTGTTGTCATGACCATTGATGACTTCATGGTACATCTCTTTTACATCGATTTGATTCAATTATAGTTGGTGTTGTGTTTTATTTTTAATGGAATATCGATGAAATTTCCATAGTTTGATGTTGATGGGAATTTGGTTGTACACACTGTGTGGAACATCACCATGTTTTATAATTTGATTTAAGGAGAAGGGTATGCTAACATCACATCAAATTTGATAATCTTTAGGAAGTTATTTAAAAAAAATTTAATTATCATAAATGGGGTAGCATCTCAAGCACACAACAGAGGAGGTCAATGGTATGTAAGTGGGTGGCTTGAGGTGTAGTAAAAGACTCTATTTTTGTAAGTGACAAATTACTTCCAAATGGAATATTATTTTTGATGGTGCCATATCATGATCTATGCAATATATAGTAGAACATTCTTAAGGAGCCGAAGATAGATGAAATTGGTGTTTAGTAGATGGGTTTCGGTGCTTCCAAACAATAGAAATTTGAATCTATTGGAGTTCAGTTTTCACATGGGTCATTTCCTTTGTGGGTTTTCCTTTTTAGCTATTGAAATGTGATCATTAGACCAATAGATGGCATGGATCTACTTTTTTATTTGTATATCATTAACATTTAAAATAAATTCCAATGGGAGACTTCTGCATGGCACCGATTCATTTACCATGACTCTTCACTTTTTTGTTGTTGTAATATGTATCATATAAAGGGGAAAACAAAAATGGTGGGCTCTCTTTTTGGGTGGGAGATGTATTCTTTATAGAAAAAAAGGCAAAACATTGAACAATAGAGATGTAGTGGAGAGAGATCAAAGGTTGTTAAAGGGGGTTTGGCTCCATTTTAGGAAGGAGATACAAAGATTATAAAAAGATTCAAATAAAAAAAAAATAAAAAGAGAAACTGGTTGCAACACAAAGGAGAATGTTTGGCATCATAGTAAGGTAAAGTAGAGAGGGAAAGAAAAATGAATAAGGATCGAATAAAATTGGTAGGGACATATGTTGGTATTCCATATGATGTTGTAGAAAAACAATTAGAAAGGATTACATAGAAAACAAGTTTGAAGCAAGAAATTTCAAGGAATGTCAAAGGGAATTGGGTACAAAACATAGTAACTAGAGGATCCCTAGAAAAGAGTAATGAAAAGAAAGATCTAGAGATTAGAGAGTTGATTTGTTGTGTAACTGATTTGGATTTGTGAAAGAACATATGTGTACTAAAATCTCAATCTACCAAATCTTCAATTTTCTGTGTTGGATTTAGTAATACGATACTATTTAAATCATTTTATTTCTCCATGAAGTAATGTTTGGAACTAATTATGTTTCCTGTAACTACATATGAAGGAAAAGAGCAATTAGATTTTGATTGATGATGTGTTTGTGCTACTAGCAATGGAAGTCTAATAAGACTCCCTTGCTTTCTCTGCATTATTATGAAATTTAGTAGCCTCTAATTTAGACCTCAAATGTAATTTCAACTATCAAATCACTGAGAAAAATCAAACATAATGCAATCAAGCACACTATGAATGCAAAAAATATGCTACATGGAGTTCACAAAATTCTAGATAAATTTTTTAATGTACTACATTTCTTGTTTACAATAGCATAATAAATCTACAAAGGCTCTCTACTAAGAAATAAAAATAGTTAGTTAATTCATTATATTACAATTTTTATTTGTAATAGTGTGAATAGGGTTCTTTCACTATCTAGTTCTTTCTTAGATGGCTCTCTTCTTAGCTCTCTTCACGCTAGGTTAAGTTTGCTTAGGGACTTTTTCACTTTTTAGTCTCTTAGGTGGAGTATCCTATATATACCCACCTCTTTCTATCATATAGGCATCTCATTTTTATTGTATGCTTTGCATTCTTTTGTGTTGAATATAGTTTATTTGGCTCATATCTGATTTCTATTTTTCTTTGCTTCATTCATTCACATTCTTGAGTAGCTTTTGACCCAAATCTTACATGGTATCAAAGAGGTTGTGAGTTTAGGGTTGGAAATATTTTAAAAATATAAGAGTGTAGGGTTGTATTTCGAAGCACATGAGTATGCTCTTCTCTTGTATCTTTAGATGATCAGGAGATTTAGAAAAGTGTGGAGAAAAATCTAGTATCTAGGGGGTTCTTATTTTGACTTGCCATTTGCAAGACTTTTTTGAGCTTTCTAGAGACATTCTAAGCTCATGGTTGAGTCCAGAGAAGCTGAGATAGTTAGATTTTACTTTAGTTTTGTCCCAATTGAACATCAAAAGCCAGATCTATGAGGGTTTGAAGTCAGAGGTTCGTTACTAGATCTAGTAGGAAGCCAACATTTTAGAGTACTTTGGGTCAAATCTAACCTTATCATTGCACTTCAAAGGTAGGAAAACCCTAAAATTGAGTGTCCATTCATCGATTTTGGACAAGGTTATTTGAAGAGGTAAAATTATTTTTCTAGGAACTCCCTAGCACGTATATCGAAGTGACTTTATAAAAAAATCTTACATATCAATAATTTTTAAAATTATATTGTAAAAATTTCAAATTATAAAGTAGGTTTTTTTCATTGTAAAAAAATTTAAAGGAGATTTACCCATGAGCAAGTCCGTATGGGTACCTATGAAAGGAACCCATGTGTAAGCCTTAAAGCTTTGCACTTTGTGATGTAGCCCTCAAAAAAAGGCTACAACCTCTTAAGAGGTTTGTGGACCTTCTTGAGGCCATCAATCCCCTTCTTTGTGGAGATCAGGGGTGTGGCCTCCCCCCATCTACCCTTTTCTTTGGTCCTTGTGTCATTTACATGCAATTCAACTTTTCAGACCTTCAAAAACTTTATTACTCTACCTCAACTCCTATACATTTTGATGTTGAATCTGCTAATTTTAGCAGGTCATCCCTATTTTTAGTTGATTCTACTAGATTTGTCATTTAGTAGATTCCTGTGCAAGGTAAATATTGATGTTCCCTTTGCCATTATGGTGATGTTTCTTGGTTTTGAACAAGTCTGAGCAGATTGGGTTGTAGGGTAAAGTTGTTGTTCACGTTTTTTGGTTCTAGACATATTCTTGGGGACTCTGGTTGGCTTGGATTTGTTGTTCCAGGCTTCAAAATCACCCTATGATAATTCCTAATACATTGGCAAGGATTTTAAGTGCATTTGCAATGATTTATAGTTGCTAGAAGGATCAAAAATATCGAGCATTCACAAAAAAATGACCTAGAAAATGATGAATTGGGAAAAAATAGATTGCAAGTTGCTTATATTTGATCTCCATGCTCTTTAAAATTGGATTTCATCAAGGAGAAGCTGTAAGTAGAAATGCATGATAGTTCTAATGAAAATAATGTGAAAAGTCAAAAAAGCAGAAAAATAGATTAAAATCATTTTATATTGTATTTTGTTTTCTCCTATTTTTTGTATATTTTATATTTTCAAACAGAAGACCAAGGGTCTGTGTGTTTAAATATTTAGATTTCCTAAGTTGCATATTTTATTTCTTGTTTTCATTCAAGGAATGAATTAAATCGCTTTAGATGAAATATGGAGGACTGTGTATTCATTTAAGGATATGTAAGTATGGTTGAAGGAAATACTCTTTCTTGGGTGTGTCATTGCAAGATAGTGATACAAGTATACCCTTTGGATGTCAAAAGAGAAACATTTGCATTGACAGATATGACTCGGTTGCCCTAATAAAGCACTAGTCTAGGATTTAGTTGCCCAAAGGTCTAGAAGAAAACCAAACTTAAAGATAAATCATTTGAAACAAGCCATTTTATGTTTTATTTTATTTTAGGTTAGGGTCTTGCATGTTCTCAGATTTAACCAGTTAGACAATCTAAGAATATTGCCAATCTAGGGTTTATCTTACATATCTTGGTACATATATGAGAGCATTCTACCTGGAAATGAAAAGCTATATTTATTGATTATGAATGAGGGATACCCCCTAGGTGTTGCAGAACCTGAAGTGAAAGGGAGATAAGAGACAATTTCCAACTCTGTTGGCCAAGTCTTCCATTGAACTTGATCATAAGAAGTGGCAAACCTTTAGAGTTTGATGTATGGAGATTTGGGAACCAACATGAAATGGTAACTCTACTGGGGAGAATGCAGCTACTCATCTTTTGAGAGAGTCAAATGACTTAAAGGTTTTCACGATCTTAAGTGGAAGGTGTTACAACATGTTTAAAGAATTTGTAAAGGTGCTCTGCTGGTGATGTGAATCCAAAATATAATTGCTCAAGTGGGAGCTTTTAGCTTTTGATCTTTTGTCCACTTTGGAGAGGCGGCGACTCTGTTGTTGAACTTGTTTAAAGCTACAACATATTTCCAGGTACTTAATCTCTTTCATACAAAATGATTAGATTAGAACAATAATCTTTGTCATGTCCTCAGAAAATTTTATTCTTTGTTGAAAGATACAAAGCCCTAAATTTCATTGGCATTAGTGGTTACCCAAATATTGTCCCTAGTAAAATTAGAAAGTGTTTACCAAATTATAATGGATAGAATTTCTGAATCAACAAACAAACACCTACAAAATTTTCATGAATTGATTGAAGACTATGAGATTGAGGCTGAAGATGTTGTAGTGATACTCTTTGTTCAATCATTGAAGGATGGTGCTAGGGTCTAGTTTTCATATTTGCCTATGTGTTCAATTTCTTCATGGTTAGATCTAGAGAATGCACTCTTAGAATAGTTTGGTTAAAGGACTGATATGGCCACATTGATTACATAATTTATGAACATTTGAAAGGAAAATGATGAATTGGTTCTAGCCTTTAACCTAAGGTTTACAAAATTGCTCAAGTGTATTCCTAAACATATAAGACCAAATGATGCCTTCTATTTGGCAATTTATCTTGGTGCATTTGATGAGGAAATGAGTTATTTGCTAAGAGATAAGGAACCTACCACATTGCAACAGCCTATAAATTTTCTATGGACATTGAAATAATTAGAAGTATGTAATGTCAATAGGATACATGACTACAAATTTTCAAAATAATTTTCGAGATGAATGTGTAGAAGATGAAGAGTTTTAAGTCATTAGCGAACAAGTTGCAAGTGTTTTTGATCCTAATTTTTTTGTTCAGTCACTGTTTGACTTGAAGATACAAATAGGAGAATCACATTATGCTTTGTATACATGATTCATGAATATTTTAAAGAAAATTCTAGAGTATTGGAGACATGTGGATTTTTTGTGTATTAACTTATTTTGTGAAGTCTATGAATCATGTATGAACACTTTGCCTGAAGAATTGAAGCCTCAAAATCTTGATCAAATATTTCATTGGATTGGGATTATGGAAGGATTTAGAGGTGATTATGCACGATGTAGTCATGGTGTGATACATAAAGATGAAGAAATTCGGTAGAAAATGAAAACTCATCCTGCAACGATGAAGATCGGGATGGTAATCAGTTCATAGAAGAGAGATATGCAGGTGCATATTGCATACATGATGAAGTAAAGGACATACATGAAGATGTATCTTACGACACTATTTTTGAAGAATCAAAAAGGCACATTGATACAGGGTATGATGCATTCACATGTTAGTATATTTCACCTATTCATGATAATCAACATGAAGCAGAGATGGAAGTTTTTGTCTTACTTGAACAGGGTACTCACTTGATCATGACCACAAGGTGGAAATAGAAATGTTTACCTTTGATGAAAATGTATACTCTATTGATGATAAACAAGTTTTAGATATTTGTATTGACACAACAAAGGACAACATTGATATCCATCAGTATAAGGATTTTCATAATGGCCCATTTATTGAATTCTTCAAGCCTTCTTTTGAAGTATTTTAGGAAGATTTTAATGGTGAAATTTTTGAGTACAATGATAAGGGATATGAGGATGTTTCAAAAGGTGAGCTCCTTTAGCTTGTTGGTCATGGTAACTATGAGTATGATCAATTTTTAATTGATTATGATTACTTGTGTGAGTATGCTTTGCAAATCTTTACTTTGGGGTTGAAAGGTTTATATGAATATGAAAGTTAGTGCTCAATAAAGCAAGTGGAGATGATGTCTGTATATGAGTATTTCATGTTCAGTGAAGAAGGTGACTTCTTGGTTGATAGAGGGCAAAATCCAAGTATAAATCCACTGGTTGTGTATGAATCTTTCACTTTTACTGATTTGGATTTGATATGTGATGGAGATAATCTGCAGATGGGATCGTCAGAGATATTTTATGAAGATTTCAATTTTAGTATGGAAATGAGGAATGAAGTTAGATCTTGTGATGCTTGTTACTCATTGGGTTATGAAGCAGTTTATTTTTTAGATTAGTGGGATGGACATTCAGTAGTATACAATAGAGATATGTGCTTGCCATTTGATGGTGCTTTTCACTTGTTTTTTGATTTCAAATTGCAGATTTTTCATAGTTGTAGTGACAATTGCACTGGTGTGATGACGAGTGTTAGAAAAATATCAGTGAGCAAGCAATTTGTAAATATATTTTCAGAATGGTCTTGAAGAAGTCTACTAAAAATAGAGTATTTGATAGGGGAGGATATTGATTCTTCATTTTTGGGGGCCTGGGGCCACCCATATAAAATTTGAAGATATGACTTTTAATGCAAGATGGAGCATTTACTTAGCTGCCTAATGGATATGGCACACGGTCTTCATCCCAGAGATCCAAATTCTTTCTATGCTCACAAGGAGCATACATCCCCAACCAGAGCCACTATTGGTACAAGTTTCAAATTTTGAGAATTTGCAGTGCCTGAATCCTTTCAAGGTGTTGATAAAGGCTATGTCAACATGCTGCTCAATCTACCCCAGGGCCCATCTTCACCAATTTAAATTTTGCAGGCTAAACATCACCTTGCAAATCTATTTGGTGGGAGGTTTTTTGGCACATTTAGTAACATGCCTACTCATTTTTTTGCTTCCAGGGTGAGTTTTGATGGGGTATTTAATTATTTTCTGACTATGACCGGGCTAGATTTGGCATTCTAGAAAGTTGCAAATCTTGCAATTCTGAGGGTGACCCATTTCTTGATTTGGACTCAAATGTCTCTAGTTCCAATTTCATCAAAATCAAAGACCATATGATGCATTATTTTAAATCGAAGGGTTTTTCTATAATAAAAAATTGTTTGTAAAATCTATTTGTGTGTATTTAAATTTGTCTCCAAGATATCTTACCACGAAGATCCTTCAAAACATTAGTTTCAATTTTTTTTTAAAAATCATTTTCATGCATACAAGGGTGTTCATTTTCAATTTTTATTGTCTTGTTTGTAGTAGAAGCATTTATCTCATCAATATTATATCCAACTTGCTTTAAATCTTTAATGTCATTATCATTCAACAAATTTGAAGACATGCCTCAATTCATTCATATATTTGCATTTTCCATGTTCATGAGCTCTTCCACATTTGCATACTCTACATTCACTTCATCCAAATCAGTCTCTCGAATATTCTCCTCTTCATTATTCTCCTCCTCAATGTTCTCCTCTTCAATAGTCATCAAACTAGATGCAACATCATTCTTCATTTTTTTAATTCTCTCTCTCCTATCTCTTTGTCATTTTGCCTCTTTCTCTCGATGTGCTTCAATTTCTTCAACTTTCATAACCTTCCTCTTCCTCTTTTGTTGACATTTATTTGATCCCATGATTACCAAAATGTGTTGGATCCCTTCTTAAAAAATGTATGAAATACAAGTAGAAATAGATCCTTTTGTTCAATATGATAGTTTCTTGATATTTGTTTCATCTCTCCAAGAAACTGAATCCTTCTAAAAACTAGATTTCCTACTTCATTCCATTTGAAAATTCTCCTTATGATTGAATCCCTATAAAAATTGCATAAAATATGTCCTCTTGAGAACTCTAATTAACAATTTGCATATAAAAAAAGTCACATAATTCATTGTTGTTAGTGTATTAGTAAAAATTAATGTCTCTCTAAGAAATTGAATGCTTGTCAAAAATAGATTTTCTACTTCATTCGATCTGAAAATTCTCCTTATGATTGAATCCTTGTAAAAATTGCATGAGATATGCCCTGTTGAGAGCTTGAATAGACACTTTGCACATAAAAAAATCATAGAATTTGTCAATGTCAATCGTACTGGTAAAAGTGAATGTTGCAGGGTTTCAATCATACTACCAATTTATTAAAAAAATAATAATGGCTAAAATAGAAATGGGTGCCCATTTAAAATGGGTACCTGTTCCAAAATACAAGAAATGTGTACCCATTTTAAAACAGGTACCTATTCTCTAGAAAATAAAAATAAATGGGTACCCATTTGTAACGAGCACCCATTTAGAAATGAGTTCCCATTCCCTATTTTTTCAAATATGACAACTACCAATTTGCATTAGTTTTAGGCATGGTAAAGGCTTGGCAACCCAAGCCTAAGCCTTGGACCTGCAACTAACTTGTAACTAAGAAGCCATGAAAATAATGGGAGAAAAAATAAGTTTCACCACTGTGGATGACGACTTTTTTTCAGAATATTTTAACAAAATTAAAACCCATTACAGATTTGAAAGTCTAGTTTTCAATTACGTAATTTTTTTTACTTTAGAACATATTTTCTATTTATTAATTACTTTCTAAACAAACTAACTCATAAAATTGAAATAACATAGGTTACTATTTTTTTAAGAACTTCTGATTTTGAAAGTTTCTTGAAAATAAATTGTCTAACCAAACTAGACATCATTCTTTACATCATGAAAAAATATTTTTTACTGAATTGATTAGTTTAGCTCAAATTATGTTGGCCATACACGAGGGGTTTTAAAAAACACTAATTAGGGCCATTAAAGAATTAAAAATATATATATTTATCAAAAAATTACAAAAAAAATATCCTAACCAAAATTCAACATCTTGAGAATCTTTGCACAAAAGGAATTATAAAAATACATTAATTTAGGTCAAATTATGTTGGTCGTACACATGCATGCTTTTGTAAAAAACAAGGGACTTTTAAAAAGCTATTTTTTGTACATAAAAAACCAACTTGCATCATCTGGGTATTCGAAAGAATTACATATTTGGAAACTAGAAACAAAATCTTAGATTTCTTATTTTTACATCATCTTAATATTTTATGTGAAAGTGTTTCAAATTATCACTCCAAGTATGATAAAATTTGAAAAATAGGAAAAACACTTCCACTTTTTGGCCAAAAAGTGAACTCATCTTTTTGCACTTACCCAACCTTCAAGATGGATGAAGTAGTTTCTTCATTATTGTCTGAAGAGATACGGAGAAAGTATTCCAAATGAGCTAAGGAGGCTCTTGTAGTTCATGGTGGATCTAAAGAGAATGGAAATAAAAAGGATAAGAAGGAAGAAAAAGGAAGATCTAAATACTGTGGGAGATCCAAGTATCATTGAAAGTCCAATGCTCTGTGTTGGAACTACAGTAAACCTGGTTACTTGCACAAGGCGTGTAAGTAGGAGAAGAAGAAAAAGAAGAAGAACTATTATTTAGATTTTGATAAATCCTCTTAGGATGATAGAAAAGTATTTTTCAGTACTTTGGCAACTCATGTATTTAGGGATGTGTGGTTTATTGACTCTGATGCATCTTTTCACATGACCACTCATTGGGGTTGGTTTTCTAAGTATGAAGAATATGATGGTGGGAAGGTGTACTTGGGTGATGACTCTCACCTGAAGATTGCTGGCCATGGAAGAGTCTTGATTCAATTCCCTAATGGATGAGTAATGAGGATCAATGGTGTTCTGCATATCCTTGGTTTGGTATGGTACATATTATCTATAAGTAAGTTGAATGATGTAGATGTGTAGGTTATTTTCTTGAATGGAGGAAGCAAGATGACTAGAGGACTATGGTGCTAGTGATTCAAGGTGTGTACCCTTGGTCTCCTTGTGTTGTGTAGAGTAACGCTTGGGTTTGTGACAAGGCTTAACTACCTCCTATGGATTCATTAGCTCTAGCGGTTGTATCAGAAATTAACAGGTTGATCTAAGGTTAATCTTTTAGTGCAATGGCAACCATCTTTCAAACAATTTGTATTAGATCTTGGGTCATAGGTTTGAACCCCTTGCTTGCACTAGGAGGATTAGTGCAAGGTGCACACCCTTGGTCTCCTTGTGTTGTGCAGTGCAGTGCTTAGGTTTGTGACAAGGCTTAACCGCCTCCTATGGATTTATTAACTATGGTAGTTGTATCAAGTATTAACAAGTTGATCTAGGGTAGATCTTTTGGTGTAATGACAATTGTCTTTCTAATAGCTAGCTAAGGGCATTCAGATTAGCACTATATTTTAGGTTGATGCATGCACAATTTCTTGCAATAGTGCCTCTATTTCAAATAATATAACGTCAGAGTCTTCATCCTTGCCATTGGAACCAACAATGAAGAGGATTGGTGCATCTACTTCCAATAGTCATGCTTTCTAGGTACCTAAGGGTGCTCATTCTATGGAGATGAAACCTCCATCCAAGAAGACAGTGTTATGGCAACAAATGCTTGGTCACATTGGTGAAAAGGGTTTGAGGACACTAAAAATAAAAATCTTGTTGAGGGTATGAATGACTATAACCCTAAGTTTGATTTTTGCAAACATTACATTTATGGAAAGCAAAACCATGTTTAGTTTTATTCCAATCCTCACAAATCTTCTGAGGTGTTGGACTTGATTCATTCTGATGTGTTTGGTCCAGTGAATGTTCCTTCAATTTTAAAATTTTTTTACTTTGTTTCATTCATTGATGATAACAGTAGAAGGACATAGGTGTATTTCCTTAGAAGCAAATCTAAAGTCTTTAGTAGTAATGCAAAGAGGTCTCCCTCTTGTCCACCCAACTCACAAACTTGCAAGGACAAAATAAATTGCAAACAAGAATTTCTATTTTATTCAACCAAAATATGGAACATATTTACATCACAAATTGGCCTCATAATGGCCTCTCAAATTATAGAAAACTTCTTTTCTTTCCCACACACCCACTCAACAATTCTCTTCTTCCTAAGCCCCTCACACGGGCTGAAATCTCTCTCCCCCCAAAATCTACCTCGGTGAAATCTACCTTTGATCTATTGAAACATTTTGTTAAATAAAACTTCATCTTCAATGTTTGCCTTTTCATATTCCTCAAAATAGTTTCTTTCCTCTAAAATAGAAACACCATTTATAAGAACATAATCGTGTTTTTTAGAGCCTTTACTTACTTTTGGATGCTAAAGAAGCACAAAAAATGTTTTTTTTTTATTTTATAACTTTTGACTGGGATCATATCTTTTTGTAAAAAATAGCCAATTTGAGAATAGGAACCTCTTGAAGATTCCCATATAAGAATTTCTCTCTAGCTTTTAAAAATCTCAAATATTAATTTTCTCGTAGCCTACTGGGAAAAAAATTTCTGATTTAAATTCTCCCAAATGGTTGAGAAATGGGATGAAAAACCTTCTCCACATAAATCAAAATATACCTAAAAATATCCTTAAAGGATGATTTTATCCTAGCATTCATTGATTTCTAGAAATACTTGTTTCCATAAACTGCCCTACAGAGCCTTAAAATAGAGATTTAGTGAAAATTAAAATTTTACAAATCTGAGATAACTTGAAGTTTCTTGATATTGAGAGATGCCTAAAAACACAAAAGAAATCCAAAATACACACTAAAACCTTTATTAAACTAAAATATTTTTGGGCAATGCAGGATCACCTGTGGACCCAAATGCTCATGCAGGAGACATGTCATGTAAGAAGTTTATGAGCATGGGCTCACAAAGGTGGAGTGGAATGGTAGAAACATTCTTCTATATTGTGAAAAATCCATTGAAAATTGCATCACTATGATAGGTGAACAAAATATTATTTCGTTTTCCTCCTCTTTAAGTATCTTGTTGGAACATTCACAATCCTCCTCCAACAATTCTGCTCACCATTCTTCTCTCATCTCATGGATTTGTATCTACCATGATCTATCCTCCTCCTCCAAATGCTCTATCCACTCCTCTCCTCCTTTGTGGGATTTGACCCAAGACAAGCTGACTACCTCTGCTAAAATTCCTCATTAGTACCTGTAGTACCCTTATACCAATCTGCATCTACAACTCCATGGAAATCAAAGATCTCCACGTGCTCTTCTCCATACTCTTCAACCTTTACCATCTCAACTTAAAATAAAATAGCATCATCACAACATGGAAATAAAGTTCCATTTTCATTCATTGTTGCAAATTTCCATTCATCACTATTGGTTGCATCATTTGTTTCTTCTTTCTTTATTGTGATGATTGTCTTCTTACTTCCATCAAAATTCTTTTCCAGCCACTCTTCTTCTACTTCCAAATTTTGTGATAACAAATCTTCTTCACCTTCTTCATTCATTTGAACATCCTTATACTATATCACTGCATCTCCCAATTTCATAATTGCATCTACATTCTTTTCTTTAGTTGCAACCTCTTATATTACTTCAATTTTGTTCTTCTCTTTTTCATCCTCTTCATTTCTTCATTATGGCATGTCTCTCTTCATGTTGCATATCTTCCAATCTACTCAATCACACATTTATATCAGTCATTGTCATTAAAACCTTTGTCATTTGATATTGTCTCTAGCCCTACCATATCATGGGCTTCCTCACTAATATCCTCATCCTTCCTATTACTGCAATCTTTTACATCTCACATCACACACTCTGCAATATGCAAAGATAAATTTCTTCACAGCTCCTCAACTCTCAACTGCTCAGGGCTTCTCTCTCATACATGTAATAATTCTTTTGAGGTTTTCACAACTGCTTTATCTTTTCTACTGTAGGTACTAGTGCATACTCTACACACTCATGTTCTTCTAGCTTTGATACCACTTGATACAAAGAGGTATCCCTTTTGTCGACCCAATTTATAAACTTGCAAACACAAAATAGATTGCAAACAAGAATTGCTATTTTATTCAATCAAAATCTACAAAATATTTACATCACAAATTGGCCTTGCAATACAAGAAATTTCTTTTCTTTCCCACACACCGATTCAAGAATTCTCTTCTTTCTATACCCCTCACAATGGATGAGATCTCTGTCTCTTCCCGAAATCTAGCTCAGAGAAATCTGCCACTGATCTATTGAAACATTTCTTTAAATAACACTTCATCTACAATGTTTAGCTTTTCATATTCCTCAAAGTATTTTAGTGTCTCTAGAAGAACAACACCACCTTTTTAAGGAGAATCATGTTATTTAGAGCCTTTACTTACTTTTAGATGCCAAAAAAGCAAAACAAAATATTTTTCTTAATAAATTTTAATTAGGATCATATATTTGCATGAAAACTAGCTAATTTGAGAATAAAAACCTCTTTAAGATTCCCATAAAAGTATTTCTCTGTAGCTTTTAAAAATCTCAAAAATTAAGTGTTTCCGTAGCATGTTGGGCAAAATTTTTTGATTTTAAATTCTCCCAAAAGGTTAAGAATTTGGTTGCAAAACCTTCACCACATTATGAAAAAACATCTAAGAATGTAATTATATAAATATTTTATCCCAGCCTTCATACATTCTCAGAAACAATAGTTTCTATAAAACTACCTTATGGAGCCTTAACACAGAGATTCAGTGAAAATTGAAATTTTGTAAATCTGAGCTGACTTGAAGTTTTCTAATGTTGAGAGATGCCTGAAAACACCAAAGAAAGACAAAGCACATACCAAAACTAAAATTAAACTAAAATATTTTTGGGCAGTGCAGGATCACCCCAGAACCATATGCTCCTACATCAAGTAGATTCAAAGATTTCAAAGCTCTTGTAGTTAATCAAAAGAATAGAAAGATTAAGTGTTTAAGGACTAACAATAGTGGTGAGTTTTGCTTAGTAGATTTTGACATGTTTTTTAAATAACATGGTATTAAGAGGCACAAGACAACTCCGTATATCCCTCAATAGAATGGATTTGCAAAGAGAATGAACAGAACTTCGATGGAGAGGGATAGGAGTATGGTAAGTGGAGCTAGCCTTGCACAAAAGTTTTGGGTGGCAGCTATTGCTACCACTTGTTATCTGGTTAACAGGTCTCCTACATCAGTGCTCATTGATAAGACACCTATTAAGGTGTTGTCTGGTAAAAATTCTTCAGTAAGACACATTCGAGTACTTGATTATGAGGCATATGCACATGTGCCTAAGCAGAAGAGGTCTAAGTTGGAGAAAAAGGTAGTGAAGTGTATCTTCATTAGTTATGGCATCAATGTGAAAGGGTACAATCCTTGAGATCCAGTGGCTGAGAGAGTTATGTAAAGAAGTGTGATCGTCAGAGAGCTCAATCCTTCTTTCCATGTTTTATAGCTAGAGAAAGAATAGAAGAAAGAGGATGTGGTTTAGCTTCCTTCCACCCCAAAGAAAATTGAATCAAAGACATTTGTTAGACTTGATCATTAGGACAGTTCTAGTAGCTCTAAAATTTCAAAACAAGAAGACCCTCAACCTCATCTTTTGAGAAGGTCCACACAGATAAGGTGGCAACCTAATAGATTTGGTTATTCATTACATGATTCTAGTTGTATTTTTTCTTTGATTTCTAATACTAATGAGACTAGGACTATAAGGGAGGCTATAGGTATGAGTGATGTAGATTCCTAAAAAGAGGTCATGGAAGAAGACATGGCTTCCTTGAAGACAAACAATACTTGGGATCTAGTGCCGTTGCCTGATGGATGTAAACATATTAGATGCAAATGGGTGTTCAAGAAGAACTTTGGCTCATATGGCAGTGTTGAGAAATTTTAGGCAAGGTTGGTCATGAAGGATTATTCCCAAGTTAAGGGAATATATTATGGTGAAATTTTCTCTCCTATTACAAACCTGACATCCATCAGATTTTTGTTATCACTTGCTACAACATACAATTTAGAAGTTGGATAGATGGACATGAAGACAACTTTCCTTCATGGTGACTTGGAGCAAGAAATATATATGTCACACCTAGAGCACTATGTTGTAACACGTAAAAAAAATCTAGTTTGCAATTTGAAAAAGTCTTTATATAGTTTGAAGCAATCTCCTAAGATGTGGTACCAGAAATTTGATGCCTTTGTATTGAGTTTGGGATTTGTGGGATTGAAATCATATCATTTTGTTTATTATAAAATGGATAATGATTGCATTCTCATTATTACATTATATTTTGATGACATGTTTTTCATTAGGAATGGTAAATGTTTGATTTCTAATTTGAAGTCTCAATTGTTAGCATAGTTTGAGATGAAAGATTTAGGTGTAGCTAGGTGCACTCTTGGAATGGAAATCAAAAGAGACAAAGCTCACAAAAATCTTGTTTAGGACAGAGTAAGTATATGAACACCATGTTGGAGAGATTTAGCACGCATCCTGTAGACTGTTGACTATTCTTTTTATGATGGGCATAAAGGTATATGTTGTAGATTGTTTGAAGTCTCCCTCTGAGATGGAAGATATGAGTAGAGTTCCTTATGCTCATACAGTTGGTAGCTTAATGTATGCTATGGTTTGTATAAGACTAGACATTGCCAAAGCATTGGGAGTCTATAGTCGATTTATGGCTAATCATGGATGGGTACATTGGGATGTGGTGAACATAGTATTCAGATATTTGTGGGGTACTTCTAAGTATTCCTTATGTTATCATGGTTATCTTACAAGACCTCAACATTCACTTTGTATTCGAGCATTTGTGGATTCAGATTGGGCAGGTGAGATTGACAGCAAGAGAGCCACTAGTACTTATGTGCTCACTATGCTTGGTGGTGCTATTAGTTAGATGCATAAGCAACAAATTGTGGTCTCTTTATCCACTATTGAAGTAGAGTACTTGGGAGAAACTCATGCTTGTAAAGAAGCCATTTGGCTTAATAGATTGTGTTCTAATGTTGGTTTTGATGCAAGAAAGATTATTATTTGTTGTGACAATTAGAGTGCCATATGCTTCCAGCGAAGAATCCTACTTTCCACGTGTGGACTAAGCATATTGATGTCTAGTACCATTTTGTTTGTGACATGATAGAAGATGGGAAGGTGAATCTAGAGAAAGTTGATACTTTGTCAAATGTTGCAGATTTCACGACAAAACCCATTAGCACGGAGAAGTTTAGATGGTGTTTAAAGTCTATTGGCCTCTTGGCCCATAGTAATTAAATCCTATCATTTTATTGGCTCTTATAAGGTGTTTGACAAGTGGGAGAATTTTTGGAGTTAAAGGGTCTCAACCTTTGCAATTTCTTAGCATTTATTATTTGATTGTATATTTATTTAATTGCCTATATTATATTTAATATTGGTCATCCAATTTTGTCATTTACTATGAGGTGGCATGTTGACATGTAATCCCGCTTGAAAGGTGACTTTGATGGTCAAGTCAACATTTGAAAATGTAGGCATTGCATTTTGAGGTGACATTATTGCCATGTGTCGGTATCTTGTGGGTTGCGTAACAAGTTATGACATATAGCAGATTCTATGACATATAAGTGCTAGAAATAGAGATTATATGACAAGTATAACAAGTGGCAAGAAGCTTTTTTGCATGTAGGAGGTAGGTGCCAAAGTTTGACTATGACAAGTTGTAAGATAATTGTTTATTAAGAGTCAATTATGATAGATTTTCTTACAGTTGTAAGTTTTGCCATATATGACAAATTTTATGATGATGTAAGAGCATCTTTCATACCTATTTTGGAAAAATTCAAGAGGCATCCAAGTATGGGGTTTGTAAGGGATGATAGGGAATCTTTGACAGGTGTCTTTTGTATGCTTTATGGCCTTGGAATTTGGGCCATGTGGATTTGGATGAGATTCTTTTATGGCTTTCTCTAGAAGCTATCTCCATCCTTGGTATTTCTCTATATATACAGGTGCTTAGAGTTTGAGCTGTATGGTTCATTTGTAGGTATGATTATGCTGCCAGAATTGCTCCAGTATTTAGCATTTGTGTACTCTTGGAAGAACTTGTATCACAAGTGTGTTGTAATCAACCTTTGATTTGTTAATACATTGTGCAAGTTTTGGAGTTGGTTTTTCACCCGAAAAGGTTTTCCCACATATACGTTGTGTTCTGAGCTTTCTATTCGCATTTGGATGTTAATACCTTTTTGTTACTATGCATCTTGTAATCTATAACTATAAAGAATTAAGATTTGCATAACTTTCTTCATTAGATCAGTGTGGGAAGTTATTTTTTGTACCTTGCTCCCTTTTAAGATCCTTCCTTGATTCTTTTTTGTTGTAGAATATAATAGGAAGGAGGCCTCTCCCCCACTCATGATGTCTATTAATACTTCAATTCTTGGTGATGGTCATCAGTAATTTATTATAGGTTTGTAGGGTTAGTTTGTTGTTGGGATGCTACTTGTTATAGGGACCTCCTCTATTATTGTTGTTATTGGTGCATCGTCTATGACTAGGGTTGCTATTGTTGGTGCATCATCTGTAACAGGGGCTATTGTTGTAGGTGCATCATCCATGACTAGGGCTGCTATTGTTGGTACACCATTTGTGACTGGGACCATTATTGTGACAACTTCTCGTAGGTCATCTTTCCTAGTCAGATATTCCTCTCCCTAGGATCCACCCCCTTCTAGGGATTTGGTGAGAGTCTCCCCTCCCACATATCATGTTTCTGTGGATGGAAATAATTAAGATGTTTGAACCATTGTCCAAAGAAGGAAGAAAGGTCTTTCGAAGCATGTTCCTCATACCCACACTCAGACCAAGTGTATATGACCTACTAGGTCAGGATATGATATTGTCATGTCTTTTGTTGTAGTTATGTTACTCCTAGACTTGCTACAACTTTGCCTTTTGGGCTTTGCTACTTTTCTGACCATTTTGGACATGTTTTGCCTTTCCTTAGGACAATTATTGTAAAGAGTTGGGACTTTTTCTTGTTTTGGATCTGTTTTTCATTGTCCTAGGAGTTCTTTTGTAAAGTGATCAACACAATTGTTTGGTACTTATCTTAATAAAATATAAAATGAAGCCCTAATACAATATATTGTTATTCTACACTAAATAAAATAACATATTAATTTTGATTATTTTTTATGAAAATATTATCCTTAAAAGATAAATAATAAAGTATAAGTATAGTAAAATCTAAAAAACATAATGCACTTATTGTTTGTGCTTGTCTAGTATACTTTGCCCCTATTTAATTTGATTTGATAAAACCCTAATAAAATATAGTTATAAAATATTATTTTACACTAAATAAAATAATATATTAATTTGAGTATTTTTATTAAAATAACTCTAGAATAAATAAAACAACCTACCTTTATATTTTACACTTTTTATTTGATTTGATAAAACCCTAATAAAATATAGTTATAAAATATTATTTTCTTTATAAGAGTTTTATTCTTATGTGCATTCATTTAATAAAAGTATGTTGAATATATGTTTTAAATTTGAAACAGTCACTTTATAATTATATATATATATATATATATATATATATATATATATATATATATATATATATATATATATATATATATATATATATTTCGGCTCTATTTTGTTTTTATGTAAAAGGTGATAGTCATCCCCTAAATGCCACCTATAAAAAGCTATTTTAAGGTTTCTAATTTTTTAACACTCTTAACTTACAATAGGAAAAGCTATTCGGTGTTTCCATTTATACAATGGCAGAATTCGGAGATCTAACCTCTGCAGATGTTAAATTGTGGTTGACGGGCCCAAATGAGGAAAAATACAAAAGAAATCCAATTTATCTCCATTCTGTGATTCTGAAAAGATCGGAATTCTTTCAAGTCAAGATGTATGAGCGGTGGTCATCGGATAAACCAAGTGAAATAAGCGTAACTACTTATCATAACTTTGATGACTATTTAAAATGCATTGAACTCATGTATGGCAAACGTGTGTATTTCTCCAATGTTGAGGAATGCATGGCTATTCTTTCAGTTGCTTCTGAGTTGTTGGTTGATGACTGCATCAACAAATGTATGAAATATTTGGAAGCAGTTCCTTGGAATGCCGAGCAAGAATCCCGAATTGGAGATGTGCTCTCTAGTCTGGATTGAAACTTTTACCAGATTTAGCTGCGAGGCTTGATAAGGAGGACGACGAACATATAATTTTTGTAGAAAGAATGATCAATCAAATGGTCTCTATGATTAAAATTCATGAGGAGGATAGCCAAAACTGGGAAACTGCGGAGAAATATATAGTAGGCATCTTCGAAGGAAATACATCTAGAGATGTTGTGGAAGTATGTGAGCGTGTGCTTTTGCAAGGGTTCAAATCATTCATCCATTCTCAGAATTTCTCAAGTATAAGGTTGCTCTTTAAATTTATTGGGCAGCGTGATGGAGATATACTCAAAGATGCATTCATCGCTTTTTGTGAAGATTCAAAATTTTGGGAAGATTACGTCGCCAAAAAATATCATGGTGAAGATGTGTTCTACACCATAATGTGGTTTATGAAGGCCATAGGAGACGGAAAGATAATAATCTCAAGAGATTCTCGAATTTCTTTTCTCACAGATTGGCTACCAATCATGGCAGGGTTGTGTAAGGGAAAACTTGCCTAATTTGGTGAGCTTGATAAAGCAGTGCTTAACATCGTTGAGAGCCTCCCTCTACCGGACAAGAAACGTATTTGTGTAGAATGGACAGAGGCTTACAATGGTTATAAGATGGATATCACTACGCCATTTACTTTGTTTAAAGACCTGCAGGATGCCCATTACAAATCGACATTAAAGCGCAAGTACAGTTCTCTATGATGTTTTATTAAATCTTGAATAATCTTTTGATAAATGGTGCTGACCACACAACTATAGTTCGCAGTCAGTTGTTTTCTAAGAAGATCGGACGCTTTTTTAGGAGATGGTTTAAGTCCTTTTTGTAGTTATTTTTGCTTAATTATAAGATGCATGCTCAGCGATCAGATAATTTTTAGTTGATAAAACTCTCTAAATAATAGTCGTTGTATTGTTCTTTTATATGTGAATAAGATAGAATAAAAACAATGTAAAACGCTGCAATTTTCAGCAACATTCAGTTTGGGTCACCCAAATTCAAAGCTCTCTATGGAATTTTTATTTCTGCTGTACGTTGTTCACTTTAATGATATGTGCAGCTATATATTATATTTATTTTACTGTTGATTGTGAGCTTTATATTTGTTGCAAGTGGTGTTTTTTATTTTTTTGTGGTTACAATTGTCTGGTTTAAAGAACAGGGCCTGTTTGAGAATCTTTAGTCATTTGCTATTAGTGTTTAAGCTATGCAGACAGTTTTTCATCTTGGGAAGTGTCTGCCATGCTTCATGCATATTGGTCACAGAGAATTTAATAGACTATGGTGATTAAAATGTTCACTAAAATTTTTAATGATGTCGTCCATAATCTTTAATATTCAAAATTTATTATATTTCAAAAGTTGAAAATTACTCTGAGACCCCATTTAGAGAAACGCTCTAGAATAATTTCTGCGAATTACTCAACTAATAACTTAGCACACTCTGTTAACTTAAGAAATTTTGTTAGCTTAACCTTATAATCTCTACAACATTGTGCCATATTCTTCTTCACAGCTTTTAGCAGGCTGGCTTATATTTATTACAACATAGCTTGTAAGTATTTTAGTAAATTTTTCTCTAACCTATAAATGTCTTGATTGGCAAATAGAATTATGTGGGCTTGCATAACATTTGAATAACATTAGCATAACAAATTGTCGATCTTAAATTATGAATGCTTGGTCAACTCAGATTTTTTATGAACCGAATTTTTTTCCTTGTATCTGCTACCGTCAGACTATATTGAACAGACACAGTTAAGTATGTACATTATCTTAAAACATTCCACCAAATGGTCATTGAGCTCATAAAATACTTTAAAATGTTAATTTTTAACGTCTTTGGACTAAATGTACCTTTTCTCAGTTTGCTTTTGTTGCTCACTAGACATGACTATGTCAATATGACTTCATTTTTTAATTACATAAAGTTTGTTTTAAATACCAAGTTGTAGGAGTTTAAGTGGAAAGAGGGGACTTAAAAGATTTTGTTAAACAAAATAAAATAAGGTTTGTATAAGGTGCTTTACATTATATTTATATTTGTATTACTATATTATATAAAATGTTTACAAAATATAATCATGTCTGTTCTTAAAAAATTAATGAGTATTTGTATGTAAAAGGGTTTTTTAATTTGTATATAATGAGTATAGGTGACCAACACACATTGTAAGATTCATATGTATTATTAGCCTTTGACAAGTAACACTAAATTATATTCAAATTATATTGTTTAAAAGTAGTCTAGATGTTTTAAATACATCTATCTAAAAGATGCTAAGAAATCCATCAATATGAAGTGTCTATAGAGTAATATCTTTCAATATCTTTTAAATAGATGTAATTAAACTATCTATATTAGAGACAAACCACACATGAATAAACAAGCAAATAGATGATAAAAGACACAAAGCTTTTTTGTTTTATTTAAGAGTTATTTTATTTTACTTTAAAACTATTTGTTTACTTAAAGAATTATTTTATTTTTAATGTCTAGAGGCATTCTACAAGGACAACAAAGGGTGGAGTGTAATGGTGTCAGCGTGTTAAAAAATAAACTCTTACCTTTTACCTTAATTTTTTTAGTCATTTACATGTCACAATATTAATATTTAATATAACCATAAAATAAATCCAAAATAACAAACATAAATAAAATTGTATAACTAAACCATAATTTTTACAATAAAATTTGTGTATACATGGTAAATAAAATAATAATGTAAAATAAATAATTCAAAGTAAACATGTGCCACGTACCTATCTTGTAGTGTTGTAAATATAGTATGTGTTTTAGGTGTATATTTTTTCTTAGAATAAATATTTGTTGTAGAGAAAAATTGCATCCCAATTAGCTAAATCAACTAGCTGAATACAAGATCTTGGAAAGACTAAAATTACATTGTAATTAGCTAAATTAGCTAGTCGAATACAAAATATTGGAAATACTAGTTACAATGACAAAGAAAATGCATTGTAGAATGTACTGTTCCCCATTCTAGAATGTGTTGTACTAGGGTTGATGTGTATGTTAGACAGATTTGTGTAGTAGTTTCTCTTTTAGGTTCAGGAGTTTCCTAGTTTGTTGAAAAACTGATGATACTGTGCCTAGTCATTGATAATGACAATGCATTGTAAAATATATTGTTCTCCATTCTAGCATGTGTTGTTCTAGGGTTGATGTGTATGTTAAATGGATCTGCATGCTAGTTTCTCTTTTAGGTTCATGAGTTTCCTAATTTGCTGATAACCTGGTGACAATGTGCCTAGTCATTAGTTGAGTTAACCATTAGTCCAAAAGTTTGTGAAAACATCAAATCGCTAGTTTCCCAACTAAGTGTGTTAAACACATTTGAGGCCACTAAGTTAAGCTGATCCTGGAGTACCTAGTTCTTGCAACTAGTTGATAAGCCGATCATTAAAGGCTACTATGATTGATGCCTACGAGAAATAGAAACTTGTTTATGTTCTGAAATGGGATATTGTTGTCAAGGTTAGGATTTCAACACCTTTTTAAGTCCACTAATCTCACACAATTGTGTAGTTTATATCTGGTATTGATTGTTATTTTGACAACATTATTTTTGGCTGCAATAAAGTTTGATTATTTTGAAGTTGACCAAGATTCTACTGTCTAGAAGCAAATGAGACACATGAGCATTTGGCCTTCTACGATCTTGGTCTCAATCACATTGCCTGAAAATAGACAGAGCTGATGGACAATGGTGTGAATATGCTTGTCACTGTACCTGAGCTACCGATGGTCCTAGTGGGATTCTTGTCTACATAGAAAATTTTGTGATATGTAAAAACTAGTGACACCCAGATGTTTGTGTGGGCTAGATTTACCAATCAAACATGGAGTGTTGATTGTACCAACCACAACCCACTACTCTTCTTCTTACTGCAGACTGAATATGGAGACATCTTCAAGGTTATGTTAGGATGATCAAGATTTGGGAATCATGATCTCTATAAGTTCCAGAGAATAGGTGATGATATAGATGTTGAGCTATCTTATGCAATAGGAACAAAAATTAGGATATGGCATTCTGCTAAAGCATCGACAAATATCAACCATAGTGAACCCTTATATTTCCAAATATGTGCATTTATGAACTTAAGATATATATAAATAGGTGTAACACTTTTTCGGCAAAAAGAATGGTCAGATAACAAAGGATTTGGCAAACCATAAACAATACAAACTTATCTCTCATCAGCTTATCCTCCAGTTCTCAAATTTTTGAAGTTGCCAATACTATCTTTTATTGGCAGATTAAGAGTTTATGAAACCTATTCTGGATCAAAAAGTTTCAAGGTTATAGAAATCATCATCATGAAAAAGTTTATATTTAAAATTTTGAGTATTGTGATTTAACATGTTATCAGCAAAACTTACAAGTTACGAAGTTGCTAAAATCATCAGTTTGCCGATATTGGCAAAGTGGACAATTTTAAAATTTACTAAAGTGTTAGCAAAGTCTCAAAGTTCAAAAGTTCTTATCTTTACTAGTTTGCTGATATCAGTTCAAAAGTTCTACTCTTTACCAATTTTCCAATATCAATTTAAAAGTTGTATGCTTTATCAATTTATTGATATAAGTTCAAAAGTCCTACTCCTTACTGATTTGTTGATATCAGTTCAAAATTTCTGCTCTTTACTAGTTTTCCGATATAGGCTTAGAGAAAGTGAGATAAAAGAATGATTTGTGTTGTCGAAGGTTGGCCGATGAAATGTATAAGCAGTTAAAACTTATCCTAACTCAACAATAGTGGATATAGAGCATAATACATGGAGAGTGGAATGAAAGCATGCTATCAGCTAAATTTATATGTTTTTATGTTATACATGTTGATTAGTTGACGTCTGCAAATAGTTTTGACATTACAAAAATTATTAGTTTTGCCAATATAATACTCATGAAGTTCAGGAGTTGTAAATTCTTCCAAATTGCCGATATGATATTTATCAACCCATTTATTTTCCTTCCTTTGAAAGCTTTTTAATTTTTGTGTATGTGTATCACAAACACTCACATGTTTAACCATACTTATGTGACATGTTTGGTTTCTTGTGTTTGTTAAGTAGTGTGGCACAGGCTAAAACTTAGATTTTCATTGGACATGGATTAGAGAAATTGAAATTTTGCATTAGTCCTAAATTCTAATGATTCATTTCTAGCTGCAACTGAGAATAAAATAAATTTTCACCAAAAATAATGAACTAAGGAGTATGAAATCCCATATAACAATGAAAGCAACATGAATTTCTAAATACATACTCTAATCTAGTATCTGTTTTATTGCATATAGAATAGTATATTACAAGTTATTCAATGCAAGCTATTAGAGGTCTATTCTCTAAAATATAGTCAGTAAATTCTATCATAATGGTAGCAAAATTAAAATTACATCAATCATCATAACATACACATGACTAGTTCATGATTTGCTAGCCTACTAAATTTATAAGATTAATGAGAATGAATATAAATATAATTCCTAGCACAATTAATGCATCTATCTAAATTTAGAGTATGCAACTATATATATCCCACTCACTATGTAATCCTAGATGTCAACCAATACCCTGTGTAAAAATCCAACTAAATTCAGTTGTGTAGCTATATGATTGCAACCGTTGTGAACTTCAACACAAATTTTTTGCATAGCTCAAATTGCCAAAAATAATTTTGTCTATCATTCCTAGTTACAATTAATGCCAAACGTCTTATAATGGGCACTAATGTTTGATTACTCCACCACTTTCCATGTCATACTACATCTATACTCTTCGACATGCATATTCTATAACATTTACTCAACATTCATACTTTATACAATCTAACAAAATTCATACTCTACCATGCACTCTAAAACAAAAAAAAGGGTAGGGACCCTCACCCAAATGTTTTGTATATAAAAAAAAATGATTACATGAAGATTTGCTTCCTTGGATAAACAGAGAATAACAAGAGCACACAGAAACCATTCTTGTGTGGCTTTCCAGACAAAACAACATTATTTATAGCTCATTGATTATTACATTTTCATTTCCATGATTTACAAAAAGATTACTGAAGATCATATTTAGACAGACCCTTTGTATTTTTATGCACTTCCACCCTCATCACCATTGAGCTTTATCAAACACTGTTCATACCTCCTATCTGCACCTTTGTCCATCCCAACCATAGTTACATTATTACGGTCTGCTGTCAGAAGAAATATTATAGAAACTTCTACAAGAAATGAGCTTTCAAGAATTTTCTCATGTTAGGATACTGGGAAATTCCAAGACCCCAATTTATTGAAAATATTATATACCTTAGTCAAGCCTGTCATACATTAAGTTTCTGATCATTTATTATTTTAGTTGTTGCAATCAAAATTCACATATAAGATATAATTTCAGATTTCATTGTCAAGGAAGTCAAGATGTTGAGTTTAGATCCTAGTTTACTGGGGACTTCGTTAATACAATGCATAATAGACATATAAAGTTATATGCAGTTAGATTATTTACACTACTTAACATAAGAGATTTTCATCTGACATATTAAGTAAAAATTTAGTAGCTAATATTTGCAATGGATTGTGAACCTAAGCATGATGAACAAGGCCCACAGACATTCATATAGGACTCTATTTTTTACTCTATTTTCATACTCAGTAAAAGTACATTAACAATGCTCGCAAACCCTAATACAAATTTCCATGATTCCATTAAATTAACATTATGCTACAAAAATGTATCTGCATCCTTGGACATATAAGAACAATAACCAAATTCCCATTCTCCATGAGCAAAGCAAGGAGAATCAAATTTGATATAAGGCCAAATGCTCATTGTAACATACAGGTAGAGGTCTAATCAAATTAAACAAAATACTAATTGATCATTATCATTGTACAACACAAACGTTTAATAACATGTTACAAAACCTAACAACCTGTCAATTGTGAAATTTAACCATGATTATAAATTGATTAATGCGATTTATCCCAAACTGCTATTGTGGATGCCTTTAACTGATTTTATAAAATACAATAACAAATTTGACATTATCTGTAGACTAGAAGACAAATTAGACAAATGAAAAGATCAACCATTGGCAAAACACAACAGTATAAAACTTCTATAAACTAGTGATAGAATTCAAATAGCATAGTGCGACCCTCAAGAAAATTATCAAGTTGATTTGGCTTGCATAAGATATCTTAAATATTAAATGTTTTTCAAGAGTACAATAAACTTAATAATATATGTTGAAACTACATATTTCCATCCACAAATAAATTGCAAACTAGACATATAAATAGAGAGAAAAATATCTTCATATTAAGTCCTAATGTAGATTACATCATCAATTAAGAGCAAATGATAAAAACCAAATATTCTAATCCCATTATAGAGGGTGTGTCGCATACCATCACTAAAATAAGAATAGAAAATTCTCACAGCAAACTGAGCTTTATTATAATCGTAAATACACTGGTAGGAAGAACATAATAGGAGCTAGTTGCAGCAATTTGCAGCACAAAATTGAAATTTCAGATGTATAATGTATAAATAGAAAATTCATGGCAAACATCCTTATCACATGTTAATTGTTGCCTTTATTTATGGACAATAGTTAACACAAAATTATGCAGCACTATTCTGAGTCCAAATCTAAATGTTGCTACATGGTCAAATCCTAATTTATCATGTTTAATTTTAAATGGAATTCAAGCAGCATATCATCCAAAATTCAAGAATGATGATAAAAACATTGGCAATACACAGTAGCATTTTAAATTTCTATAAATTAGTGATAGAATTCAATTGGTGAACTTGATCGTGGAAACAAAAATCAACTTAATTTTGCTTGAATAAGAAATCATAAATGTAAAAAAAAATTGAAAGTGCAACCATGTTAAAACCACACATTTCCATTCACATGAATTGCACAATAAACATATAAACAAAGAGAAAGATATCTTCGAATTAAATTCTAATGCAGGTAGCAGCATTATTTAAAAATTAAAACTAGACTTCTAAACCCATTGTAAAGGGTGTACCCCTTACCATATCTAAAATAAAGCCAAAAAAAATTGAAAAATCATATTCTAAGTAAAGAAATGACTTAAAAAAATAGTAACTATGCAAGCAAATTTATTGGCCTCGTTATCTTTTAAAATTTCCTACAACAGTAATTCCAAGCTATGCCTTCTATTGAGTAAATTATTTCTTCGAAAACAAAAACAACTTTGTGCAAGTAGCTTATTGCTCAAGGTAGGAGAAGTAGCAACCACATAGACATTGTGGACACTGTCAAAACACTAAACGAAATGAGCATAACATAAATCTTTTAAAATTCAAAAAATTTGTAAACTCTATAATATTACAACTTCTGGTCTCCTGACTACTATTATAATAATCAATAATTCAAACAATACCATGGAACTCTCTAGACTTCTAGGAAAAGATTTATCTACTACAAAGAAAAAGTATGATAAGTATTGGACTAGTTCTATCGTTGAATGACAGCAAAGAAGCCCAAAGAGGACATTTACTAAAAATAAGAAAGGGATACAATTTTTTTATTTTACAACATCTAAACTAGTTATTATAAAAAAATATTAATAGACTTTGAGGAGTGACAAAACCACAAGAAGAAATTCAATTATGATTAGGGTTATGTTCCATTGCACATCCAGATAAGGCCTCCAGTAATTCATAGAATTCCACATGAAGCTAATGTAAATATGGTGAATTAGCCCATGACCACCACACACTTTAAAAAGGGCATATACAAAATAGCTATACAGCAAAATAACAGAGGCTGGCCACAAAAGATAACAAGGACTACAATCTTCTAAACCTAGGCAACAAATAAAAAAATAGAAAACAAAAAATCAGGAAAACTAAGAGCAAAGAAGTGGATCTTAATGAAGATGGCAATGGAAATGGGTGTGTGTGCCTGCAAATTATGGTGATTAACAAACCTTGTAACCTAAGAGTTCAAATTATGAAGCAAAACCAAATTCCCCCCAAAAATCATCTCCTTAATTTCAGGTGTTTGTTGCACTCAAAATAGTAAGTCCACAAAATCCACCCATAAGAGGTCATTTTTTAGCCAATCACAATAGAGAAAATTCATTTTCCCTATATTTTTTGTTAAAATTTTCTCATATTCACATAGGAAAAATTAAAATTTGTCCAAAATGAAAAAAATATACTTTTTTTTAATGGTTTACCATAGATAGATTAATACCTAGGTAGGTACTAATAATAATATATAAATATTTATATCACAACAATATTTTAATTTAGTCACTCATTATTTAGTCAAACATATTAATTTGTTAGTAAATTTTAATATTTATCAAACATAAAAGAATAAAATAACTATAGCATCCTCAAAACTAACTTATATCTTTATATTATAAATATGGTAAGTAAGATTTCATTCAATTGATATTAAAAAGTTTTACATTCATCCCATTGTCTTGGGGCATTGGACATCAAAACTATCAAAACAACAGAGGACCCTCCTAGAATAGAAAAAGATTTCCATCATTATCACATAAACTAATATAGAGCTAAGGCCGAAGCCTATAACTGAAGCTATTACCCATATAAACCAAAGCCAATACCAAAAACCCTAAGATTAGAGACATGAAAACAACAACCAAGCCCTTAACAAAAAACCCCAAAAACTGCCCCAACCAAAACCAAAGGAAACCGACTCACTACAGAAGGTTGTTTTGAGAAAACACATGAAATTCATATTCCCAAGCCTCATTCTATGCTACCACTAGCTTGAATCTTTTTCTCAAGTACTTTACCCATGCCACAGCCAACCAACGATGCTCAATGATGTCCATTCCTTTCAAATCTAGCAAAAAAGGGAAGAACCTAACAACTACATCTAAATTCTTCAGGCTACCAAGGGCACACGACTGAGGGATTGCCACTCCAAGGTCTACTACTGCAAAAGCCTCCTCCAACCTAACTTGCAAGTGCTTCCTAAATAGTCTCTCCATAATCATCTTAGCGTCTCCTTTTTGCACCTTCATAGCGAGCAAACTCACCAAACCCTAGACAAGATATTTGAGTCCACACGATATCCTTCAACCCTGGCCAAGAAATCTTTCCCCAACAAAAACTTCATCACTACAATAGTGAGGAAATCAAGGTGGCTAATTAAGATTCCCAAGTGCCGTACTGACACTAGACCAAGGAAGGCCATTTCTCTTTGAACACAATAGCTAGAAGGGAGTCGCCAAGCTTCCCATTTCCAATTCCTTAGTTGATACCTTCAAAATAAACTTCACCATATCCATGAAAGGAGAGGGAGGCGGAGATAAATAAAAAATGGCATAATGATCAAGACACTGACAGAGCCAACATAACTTCCCATAATTACCATCCTGGAGATCTAGAAAGGAATAAGGTGAAAACTTGTGCAAGCCAGGCTCAAGCACAAATAAACATTATTTAAAAGTTGATGCAGGAGCATCCCTTGTTCAAGAGCAATCTTGCATCAACCAAAAACATTAGCATTTCAGTTTGTTTGCATTTTAGTTCTTTCATTTTCCTGTTCAGTTTAGGTAGTTCAGTCAGAAGTAATTTTTAGCTTGTGGTCCAGTTTGGTATTTCACATCTTGTGGATCTGGACTTAGCATCTACATTCATTCATCTACATCATATCAAGAATTTAGAGCATTTGGATTAGTTACCAGAAAGATATCGCTATCAGAAGATCAACTAAATTCTTAGAGTAGAGAATCCTGACAGTCTCAAACAAATCAGCTAACAGAGAAGGCTTGTGGATCATTCCTTGACTTGCGGATCCTAATGACACATCATTCAATGTTCTTAGTTCATGGCCAACCTTTCCCAGAGGTCCACACACTACTCTATTCATCTAAGGATGTGTTCTATTCATTTAGGTCTGACATATTTGTAAACATGTTACAACTCTTCATTGGGGTTTGTGACCTTCCTTGGCTGACGTGGAGGAATCTATTGGTCCAGAAATGATATATATTGATGCAATAGATCCTTTGGAAAGGAGTTCAGAAGTTAGCAATTGATTCATAATCCTTAGCTAAAATTTTTGTGTGAAGGAGCTTCGAAGCTTTATCTTGCGCATGTATGTCATCAAGCCTGTGAGCCCTAATTGTAAGCTCACATGTTGCCGACCAGATTGTATTTGAATTCTATGATATATTGAATGACTGAATCTAGATTTGCTTCATTTCTTGAGTTGTTTCCGTTGTGTTTACTCTTGCTGCACAGTCTGGATAGTTCATTTTCTAAATCCTCCTACCGTGACTGCACCAAGTGGTATCAGAGAGAAAGTTTGAATCTTTGGAGTGAATTGAGTGAAGTTGGCAAAGGAATTTTGTAAGATCTTGTTGCGGACAGATTGTCGAATTGAGGCATGTTACTGTGTCACAATTGATTTCTGATTATGAGGTAGTTGTCACCTTATATCTTGATTGCTGAACTTTAGGTAGTTTCCACTTGATCCTAGGAAGAATGCCACCGAGGAGAGTTGTTGCCATTGGAACAATGAATGGTAGAATAGATGAGATGATGGAGATGATGAAAAAAATGCAAATTTGATTAGATGCTATTGAAGAAGATAGGTGAACACGATTGACATCGAGACCTAATGTTGAAAGTGATCATGAAGGATAATTTCAATTTGCTGAACAAACTAGAAAAACCCTAGGAGGTGATGAAGAAGAAGAATCAGATCAAGTAAAGATGTAGCGAGCTATTTCAAAAATTGGAAAGAGACCTAGAGTTGATGTGCCAAACTATACTGGTAATTTGAATCCTAAAGAGTTGATTGACTAGATAAATGACATGGAAGAATACTTTGAATATGAGGAAATTAAAGATCCAGAGAAGGTGAAATTTGTAAAGACTAAGTTGAAAGGACATGCTGCTATATGGTGGAAACAAGTTCAGTTGGAAAGAAATAGAAGAGGAAAAGAAAAGATTACAAAGTGGGACCAGATGGTGACAATGTTGAAGAATCAGTTTATACCTGCTGACTATGAGTTGGAACTATGGAAAATATTGGAAAACCTAAGACAAAAGGAGAAATCTATGAAGAAGTACACTGAGGAATTTCATAAAATGATCATAAGAATAGGAAATAGTGAAGAAAACAAGGAGAAAGTGGCTAGATATATCAATGGACTGAGATTGAACACTCAAGAAGAACTAAGCTTGGTAAGGATGATATCTTTGGAGGAAGCATATCAATTTGCCTTGAAAATTGAAGAGAAGATGAATAAGAGACATGATCAGAGAAAGAGAGGTAGAGGAGGTAAATTTTAGAGAGGTAGAACATTTTCCAGAGGAGACAAATCATATCCAGAGTAGAGCAAGTTTGACAACCCATTTAAGGAGGATAGAAATAACAATGCTTACTGGAGAGATGATAGAACTTTTTACTGGAGAGGAAACCCTAGTGCATACCGGAATGAAGGATACAAGAGAGAAGGAAGAGAATTTGACAAGAGAACATTCAAAGGTACTTGTTTCAAGTGTGGAGGTGAAGGACATAGAGCATTTGAGTGTCATCAGGGTACTACAAGTAAGAGGACAAAAAATAGTGGAAGAACAACCTATGTTAAAGAAGAACCTATTGAATCATCAATTTTGTTGGCAAACCTAAGAAAGGAGAATCATTGGTGATGAGGAGAGCACTATTTCAAGTAGAGACAAATGAGGAACTACTGCAAAGGAATGTAGTCTATTCAGAACTGGATGCAAATCAGTAGGTAAGTGTTGTAAAGTTGTCATTGATAGTGGTAGTTCAGATAACCTAGTTTCAAAAGAGATGGTGACTAACCTGAAGTTGGAAAGATTAAAACACCCTAATCCTTATTAGATAGCATGGCTTCAGGATGATCATAAGGTATTGGTGAGTGAACAATGTTTGGTGAAATTTCATATTTGATCTTATCATGATGACGTCTTGTGTGATATTATGCCTATGGATGTTTGTCATATCATTTTGGGTAGACCTTGGTAGTATGATAGAAAATCTATACATGATGGGAGAAAGAATACATATACTATAACAGAAAATGGAAAGAGAATTACTTTGATTCCTTTGGAGGATGATCCTAAGAGTGAAGTATGTGGGAATGCTAGAATCTATTTGGTAGATGGAAGGAAATTTCTTGATGGTTTGAGACATGAGAATATTTGTTATGTCTTGATTCCTAAGCTCTATATCCTTTCTTTTTGCATTTTATTTCCTCAACTCCAAAATGTCTGCAAGACATTGGGGGATCTCGGAAGTTATTTCAATCAGGGCCTTATTATAGATATTTAGATATCTAACAGTTGCTTCCTCTAACACCTTCTTATCCATATCACTGTATTCATTATAGAATTCAGTCATGGGTTTCAAATTTACATCCACAGTGACTAATTTTATTACATCTTCCACAGAAAGTGTGGGCTTCTCAACATATGTATCTATCTTTTGCCTTTTGGTTTCCCTTTTGCTTCTGGAGGGCTTCTTCTTTGTCACCTTGGCAGCTTTTGTCCCAGAGGCTTTCAACTCCTTTACCGCTGCATCTGAATCTATTTCTTCTTCATCAACTTTTATGGTCATATAGGTCCTTGTGGCCTTTGTTTTTACTCTTTTCCCTTCTTTTCTTGATGATTTTCCTTCTGGTTTCTCAAGGTTGGTAAGTTTTTAGAGAACAGGGGAAACAATAGAGCTTCTAGTAGTCCTTAATGTGGAGGAGGATTCTACTAGAGCACTTCCTTGTTTCTTATCATGCTTTTCCTTCTCTACCTTTTCAGTTCTTTCCCTGGATTGCCTCATAGCTTGCTTTGTGAGACCTAGATTCTCAGCCAACTGCTCAACTTCTTTTCTTACTTTTCTTTTGGTTTCAAGTTTTCTAAGCTCAATGTGCAGTCTTAAAATTAGCTCCTCATATGTCACAAATCTTTCAACTGTTGTGTCTTTTGGCTTGCATAGAAGGTGTTGAGCATACATATTCAAGATTTTTCCATCTACCTCATACCCCATGGGCATGATCCAAATAGTTCTGGGTTCAACTGTTTCCATTAAGCACTGATCAGTGTCAACCACAAAACATATTTTATTCATGTTATTCTCAACAATCGATTTAGGGATTCTTTCCCCTGAACTCAATCCAGTCACAATCCTAATAGCATCCTTTGTAATTTTAAATGGTTTCATCAGCCACAAAAAACTCATCATGCATTTGGCTTAAAACATATCAGACCCATTCATCTTCATCAAAAGTTGGAAACCCCATAATCTAAATGAAATTTTTATCTTGCAATGCCTTATACTTAGGTTTAAGATAGTAATTTTCATCCCTTAAATGACTCAAAAAAATCTACATAGCTTGAGTTCCTAAATTCATCTATGTTTGCATGAATATAGACTCTAATATCTTCAACATGCAGCACACCATATGGAACACTTGAAAATGCACCTAATGGGTCGACTTCTACTGATTTGTGTAGATGATTTTTAAATTTGGGTCGAGGCCTTTTAGTAATATCAACAACCAAAGGTGTAGCCATTGCAAAGATTAAAAGTTCTAAGCTTCACAGATAAATACCTTTTCCATGAAATTAGGGTTGGCAGAAAAATTCACCGGTCGCACTTCAAATCCTTGGAATCTCAACTCAAACACTATTCCTCTTGCTTTATTCAAATGTAAAGTGATTCAAATGAAGATTGAATGACCCTTTTAATCTCTGTAAAACCTAATTTTCCTTTGTAATAAATGTTCTACCCTAACAGATCTAGTTACACTGTTTCTGCATAAATCAACCTTCAATTGCTCCACAAATTGCCATATCCACTTCTTTTCTTTTGGAAATCCTTTCAAATGACCTATAAAAACCCAAATTATCCTTTCTCATCTTGCCAAATTCAGGCACCTACTTAATGGCTAGGGAAATTGGATTTTTAATGCTTCTCCCCCTAAGCTAGAGCTCCTAATTCAATTTTCAAAGGAACTATTAGCATCAGATTCTAGTGTGGATCAACTACTATTGTTCATAACACTTTTCTGACCCATGTCTTATTCATTTCATCCTAGATCTCATTCACATCAATTTTGCCCTTGCCTTTGTTATGTCTTTGCTTATCCAGTTTTCTGTTTACTGAACCTCTTCTTTCATTATTTTTGCTTCTGCAGAATCTTGCAAAATGATCTGATCAATTACAACTGAAGCACACAAGATTTCTTTGCCCATTTGATTGATTTCCTCTTGATCTATACTAATTAACCATATGTCCAAATCGATTGCATGTAAAACATTTGCCATTGAAAGAATTACCATTCATTATCATACTTATGCATTCATTGGATCTATGACCATACCTTTTTCACTTGAAGCATTGTCTAGAGAAGGATGGATCACTTTGATTTATCCTACTTCTGCACCAAGTAGCTCAATGACCAAATTTATTGTAATTGAAATAATTTCCATTCAATGATGGATATCTTTGAACAATAGCCTGTCTTATCAGAGGTCTTCTAGGTTTGTTTTTCCTTTTCCTTGATTGAGAATTTCTTTGTCCAAATCCGGAGCTTTCACCTTTCTCATATCCAAGACCATTCTTATCATCTACCTTCTTTTGACTCTCAAGCAGTACTTCAAGTTTGGTTGAGCTTATCTTAAATTTTTCCTTGTATTCATTTACAACTTCTAGATTATGTTTGAGAATGACAATTTTCCTTTCAAGCTTTTCCTCATTGTTTCTACTTTCATGTAGATCAGACTCTAGAAGGTTATCAATTCTGTCCAATTTGCAACATTCTTTTGTACTTTCTTTCAGAGATTGGTTCATTTTTTCTTTAGTCTTTTTCCTCTCTTCAATTTCCTTGGTTAGCCTCATCACCCCATATTCCATTTCATGTTCTAGGATAAAAACTTCTTTAGCTAACTTCTCCCATTCCTTTGTCTTCTCTTTTAGGGCCTTATCCTTGTTTTTGTCATCATAATGATTTCCTAGTTGAAGAGGTTTCCCCTTCCTCTTTTCATTGGATTTGCCCAATTTTTATTTTAAAGTCTCAATGTAGTCTTTAGAATTTCTAAGGTTCTCTTACAACTCTTTGACTTCTGCTCTGGACTGATCAAGATCTTCTAAAGTGAGTTTGAGTTGTCCTTGGAGGTTGTATTCATCCCTTTTATTGCCTTCCTAGATCTTCATCAAGCTATTAAACTTTTTAAAGGAACCTCACTCTAATACCAATTGTTGGAATTAGGGCTAACAACTAAGAGGGGGGGTGAATAAGTTGTCATAAAACTTTTGAGGCTTTCTATAGTTAATTCTTCTTTACCACTTCTTAATAGATTAATGACATAATCATGAAAAGCAAGAATTAATAGTACATGAGAAGAAACACAAAAAGCACACTTGACACAAAGTTTTTGACATCGAACCCTAGTTAAGGGAAAAACCATGGTGGGGGTTAACCCATAAATATTATACTCTATTAAATGTATTACAAAAGGAGAAGGCACATGCCTTTAGGCTCACTGCCCAGAGCTCACTACTCAAGAGAGGCTCACTGCCTACAAGAATGATTAGAAAAGGATTACAGATTGTTTGAACTTAGGAGTAGCATCTGCCAATGCAAGAATTCAGTTCCAGTTAAGCCCAAAATATTGATTTTGCACACTTCATCTTTATTCTACCTAGTTTACTGCTTTGTCATAATTTGGACATTAGATCTCTTCTCTTTCACACTTTTGTTTGCTCCATTTGTACCTACTTCATATTCACATACCCACACACACCAATACACTCAAATTCATTGACTATTTATATCTACCTCAAGAAATTCAGTCACTTTTCTATCGGCCTTCTGAAGAACTTAACAAACAATACAAGAACTCTATTCAGTCAGCTGAATCCATACACCAATATTGATGCATACTAGAAATAACACTTGTAGGTCACCATACATGTTGGCCACTAAAATTATATCCTATACGTAACTCACCAAAACACTTCTACTGGATTTGCACAAGGATCTAACACAAGTTGACTTGTTCTTCACTGAACTGTTCTATCATATTAGGACCTAGTATTCAGATGCTCATAACTTTTAATCCCATTGTCACTAGAGGTTGAAATCTTGGATTTAGATTATTTCGACATTCCTCTACACTCCCTTAGATTTGAAACACTCAATGATTAACTGGAGAGATATATTGACCAAAATATGGAACTCTGTCATATATCTTGTTCCTATTTATCCAGAATTGACAAATCTAGGAATTGACTTCTGGTATGATCTAATACTACACTGGGGATGTGTGGAATGGACTTAGTTGCCATTAATGACAACACGTGACATGCCTTGTAGTGTCTCTTGCCAACATGACCTTGGAGTTTGGGCTATGTAATTTGGATGAAATTCTTTTGTGGCTTTCTCTAGAAGCCACATCCATCCTTGGTACTTCTCTATATATACAGGTGCTTAGAGTTGGAGATGTATGGTTCATTTGTAGTTACTATTATGCTACCATAATTACTCCAGTATTTGACATTTGTGTACTCTTGGAAGAACTTGTATTGCAAGTCTGTTGTAATCATCCTTTGATTTGTTAATACATTGTGCAAGTTTTAGATTGGGTTTCTCACCCGAAAAGGTTTTCGTATGTATATGTTGTTTTGAGAGCTTTCTATTTGCATTTGGATGTTAATACCTTTCTATTAATTTGTGTATCTTGTAATGTATAACTATAAAGTATTACGATTTGCCTAACTTTCTTCATTAGATTAGTGTAGGAAGTTGTTTTTGGTACCTTGCTTCCTTTTAAGATCCTTCCTCGATTCTTGCTTCTTCTATAATCTAATAGGAAGGAGGCCCCCTCTTGACACATGATACCTATTAATACTTCAATCCTGGTGATGGCCATGAGTAATTTGTTAGAGGTTTGTAGGGTTCATTTGTTGTTGGAAGCTACTTCTTGCAGGGACCTCCTCTATTATTATTGTTATTGGTACATTATCTATGATTGAGGTTATTGTTGTTGATGTGTCATCCATGATAGGGCTTGTAGTTATTGGTGGATCATCCATGACTGGGGCTACTATTGTTGGTACGCCATCTATAACTAGGACTGTTGTTGTTGTGACAACTTCTCGTAGGTCATCTTCCTTAGTTAGATATTCATCTCCCCAGGCTCCACCCCCTTCTAGGGCTTTGGTGAGAGTCTCCTCTAATACATCTCATGTTTCTATGCATGGAAATAATTAAGTTGTTTGGACCATTGTCCAAAGAAGGAAGAAAGCTCTTTTGAAGCAGGTTCCTCAGACCCATAGTCAGGCCAAGGGTGTATGACCTGCTAGGTTAGGTTATGATATTGTCATGTCTTTTGTTGTACTTGTGTTCCTCACAGCCTTGCGACAACTTTGCCTTTTGGGATTTGCTACTTTTGTGACCATTTTGCCCATGTTTTGCCTTTCCTTAGTGCAATTGTTGTAAAGAGTTGGGACTTTTTTTTTCCTGGCCAGTTTGGCATCTGTTTTGCATTGTCCTAGGGGTTCTTTTGTAAAGTGATCAACACCCTTGTTTGCTACTTATATTAACAAAAAAGAAAATAAAACCCTAATACAATATATTTTTATTCTACATAAATAAAATAATATATTAATTGAGTATTTTAATTACAATATTATTCTACAGTAACTAAAATTAACATATTAATTTTGAGTATTTTCATTAAAATATTATCCTTAAAAGATAAATAATAAAGTATAAGTATAGTAAAATCTAAATACCATAATGCACTTACAGTTTGTACTTGTCTAGTATACTTTGCCCCTTTTTAATTTGATTTCATAAAACCCTAATAAAATATAGTTATAAAATATTATTGTACACTAAATAAAATAATATACTAATTTCGAGTATTTTTATTAAAATAACTCTAGAATAAATAAAAGAACCTACCTTTATATTTTACTCGCTTTTTATTTGATTTGATAAAACCCTAATAAAATATAGTTATAAAATATAATTTACTTTATAATGGCTTTATTCTTATGTGCATTCATTTAATAAAAGTATGTTGGTTATATGTTTTAAATTTGAAACAATTAATTCATATTTTTTTTTTTAAATAAAAAGGTGGTAAAAATTTATTAACCAATCAAAAGAACACAATACAAGAAGGGGCCAACCACCCAAGGACAAAACCAAGAGTCACATAATCCTATCAACCAGCAACAACTAGTCCAACAATTGAGAGTAATTCATAGGTAACTGATCCTTATTCCAAATATTCCAATCCTACACCTGATCAGAAGCCCATTTGGCCAAACAATCTACTACTCCATTCCACTCTCTAGGAATATGAGAGTAAACCATAGAAATAAAAGACCTACCCAACCTAAGAATCTATCTAATAACCAAAGCAAGATGCCAGTTGACATCATCCAGCTATTGAAAATTTAACATATTAACCACCACTTGAGAATCAAATTCACAAATAATCCTTCTCCACCCCAAAGCACACCCTCT
Source organism: Cunninghamia lanceolata (assembly GCA_027924645.1). Lineage (NCBI taxonomy): Eukaryota > Viridiplantae > Streptophyta > Pinopsida > Cupressales > Cupressaceae > Cunninghamia > Cunninghamia lanceolata. Next base: position 2,943,876 of record BSBN01000413.1, read on the forward strand.
CTCCATAACATGCAATATGGAAATAGCTTACATGTAATAATTTGTATGCCATCCTTTATAAATAGAAAAGAGAAACTGCACATTACCTAGACTATCGAGACCAATACCCTCCATACCAGCCTGACCAGGATTCCCTCTAGAGGAACCATCAATATTGATCTTCAAGACCCCTTGAGGTGGGGGAAGCCACTACCCAAGTCTATTAATCCTCCTACCAAATAGTTTACCTTTCCTTTTTCTGGCTCACAATGAGGTATCTCCCTGACTTTTAAAATCAAACTGGCTATAGATAGAAGCATCTGAAGGGTCTAAAACAACTGAAAGGTCACACTTTGCTAAAACCGTATCCTGGATCGTACTCATAATTTTCCTCCACAAATGTTAGACATTCAATTTTGCATCCTAAAAAATGCGATGATTCCTCTCCAGCCAAATATTCCATAAAATGAAAGAAGGTCCAATAGCCCAAGCCACTTGAAGAAAAGGAGTATTAATAGGTGGCTTACCCAATCGAGCCCAGAACTCCACTAACAAAGTAACATGCCCACCCGCCTAATTCCAAAGACCCCACAAGAAATGCCAAATCTCCTTAGAAAAGAGACATTGAAAGAAAAGATGAGAGACACACTCCTCACTATTGCAGCACAACATACAAATAGAAGGGCCCTAGAAACCCCACTTACAAAGATTGTCCCAAGTAAGGCACTTATTTTGCACCAACAACCACAAGAAAAAATTACATTGAGGCCAAGAAAATTTATTCCACACTTGCTTCCACCATGGAACACCACCACTACCGAAGATCTACCTGTCTAGCTCCAAATAATCCCCTATCACAGAATACCTACCAGTAGAATCCCATCACCAAGCCAAAGTATCATGCTCATCAAGAGAATTGCAATCTCTACTGAAAAGAATCTAAGCCAACTATTGTCTAGCTCCTTTGGACCCTCTAGGTGGCCAATCATGGGGCTCTTTCCATCTCCAAACATCAGCATTCCCTAAATGCATAACAGTCTTATAATCAGCTACTTTGCTCTAGCCAACAGTAGTCAAGTAGTCACTGAGGGGTTGGAGATGCGGATAGCTTGAAAGGATAGGAGGGTGACCGCCCCAAACATCCAACCAAAACAAGAGTTCTGAGCCTTTTTTACAAATGCAAAAAAGTGCTTTCTTAATAAGCTTAGCCCCAATCTTCAAAGTGTACCAAATAAAGGATCTTTTCCCCTCAAGAGAGTAGTGAGGGACATTCCTACTATCTACTTCTCCAAGAAACTTATTTGTGAGAATTCTAGCCCAAAGCTGATCTTGACAAATACACCATCGCCAATATAATTTAGAAGCCAACACTTGACCATTCAAAGTTGTAGACCTAAGACCAAGCTCCCCTTCTCTCTTTGGCTGACAAATAGATTCCTACTTTACTAAACTCCACTTAGAGGCCAACAAAGTACCACTCCAACTAACACACTCACTGTTGAATCCAAAGGCATTGAGAACCTTACACAAAAATTGCCATCTAACCCTATCATAAGCCTTAGCCATATCCAATTTAATAAACATGGATTTTTCCTTAGACTTAGCCATAGAATGAATAACTTCACAAGCAATCACAACACCATCTACAATTTTTCTACCAACAACAAAGCCACTTTGTTCTTTTGAAATCAACAAAGGAAGCCAAGACTTAAGCCTCTTAGCAATCAATTTAGTAATAATTTTATAAACAACATTGCATATCTAGCAATGGGCCTAAAAAGGTCCACCCGATCAACACCTTTTTTCTGGAATAAGGGCTAGAAAAGTAGAGTTCAAGACCCACAACATCTACTTATTGAGTTGAGACTCTCACACAACTTCCAAAATCAGATTTTTTTCAATACCCATATAACCTATATGTTCATAAAACAAAGCAGAATAAAATTGAGTAGCCTCACAAGATATCTCCCCGTGAGAAGTGAGTTGAATACCAACCGAGTTAACCAAAGAAGTAATATAACACCCTTGCCTTTGTGCTTTGACAAAGTTATGAAAGAAAGTTGTATTCCTATCCCCCTCTTGAAGCCAATCTATACGAGCCCTTTGTTTCCCAAAGATTTCTTCCTGAAGCTCCCATTCCTCTAGAACTTTCTTAGCTTGAGACTCAGCTCTATGTAAGTCCTTACTTAAACAACTATCCCTAATGCAGCGAGTAATATCATCCAATCAAGCTTGATATTTCCACTTATTAAGCCTGGACACTACCAAAACATTTCCTATTCCACCATTTGAGCTTGTATTTAACAAATTGTAACTTTTTAACAAAAGAATACATAGGAGTGCCATAGGCCGAAGTCCCCAGCTACCACCATTGCCCTATCAACTTGTGAAGTGAGGGATCATGAAGCCACATAAGTTGGAATTGAAATGAAGGATTCTTGGGACCAGAAAATAAAGTGGCTGAAAATTTAATGGGCCAATGATCCAACCCTCTCCAATCAAGAATCTTAGAGCTGGTAGTCCACCTGTCCCCAACCCAAAAATAGGACACAAGAAATCTATCTAGCCGCTCAGAAATAGTCTCCTCCCCACATCTTCTATTATTCCAAGTAAAGATACCCTTAGATGGTTTCACATCAAATAAATTGAGTAACTCTAAATGCCTCTGAAGAAGAGCAGAAGAGGGATCCAACCTCGCAATTCCCCCTCTTTTCCTCCAAGCTCAACACAGCATTAAAGTCACTAGCAAAAATCCAAGGGAGAAAAGGGACAAGAGACCACACATACCTTATATGAGACTAAAGACCCTATTTACCAAAGAGATCAGTCAAAATATAAACATTAGTAATCAAAATAGTTTCACCAGAATCCAAATAGGAAGCCACCAAAGAGATAGAGGAATGACTAGCCATCCACCATAATGGGACAATCTTCCTCGAGTTCCAAAAATAAGCTAACCCTCCTGAACTACTAGAAGCCCCAATGCATTGACATTGACAAGACCTCCAAATACCAGGAGCACATTACAACATCCCATCAACTGGTAACATAGATTCTTGAATGTAGACAATATCTAGAGAATGAGCCACAATCAAATCATGAATAGCCTTTTGCTGAGAGATGCTATTCAAACCCCTAACATTCCATGAGAGGACAATCATTGAAGAGGTTGGGAGAAATGAGCCTCAATGGACATCACTGACCCTGATTCCACCAACATTTCCCTAGTTAATTTAACTTCTTCTTGATCCATCTTGCGACCAGTCTTAGAAGATTTCTCTAATGGGCCTCTTTTAACGGACTTTTGTTGCAGCCCTAGCATAGGAGATGAACTCAAGCCTTGGCTAGAACTCAAAGGCTCCTTTACCAAGTCTGCCAAAACTATGTCATCATCAGCCTCCAAAGTGACCTTTGACACCACATGGGCAATATCTCTGGAAGGCACTTGAGGGACCTACTTCCCGTCCTCTGGCAAAAATGTTAGGGACATTCCCCTATTCCTTCTCACCATCCATACCTAAACTAGAAGCCCCCAACTACATATCCACAGGAATTACCTCTTTTGAAGCCAAATCCTCTAGTGCATCAAAACTATTGAAACCCTCCTCCTTCTGCCTATCTCGAAAAGATCGTTTCTGCCCTCACCCCTTATTGTGAGGTTTAACATGCATAAAACCATCCTTTCCTGAATCAACATCCACCGTAGGCCCTTTTCCTTTATCCATCTGTGGATTAGGGGATGAGGAAGAAATGTTACCAATCGAGGCTTTATTAACCCTAGGGAACCTTTTTTGAAGGTGACCATACTCATGGCAAATATGACAATAGTAAGGCAAAGTCTCATAATCTAAAAGTTGAATCCAAGAAGAAGAGCCCATACAAATTTCCATTGAATCTGGCAAAGGCTTGTTGAGATCGATCTCCACACAGATACGAGCATAGGTAATAATTTTTCTATCCAAAGTTTGTTGGGTTGTACCAACTAGCTTACCAAGCAGAAAAGCTATATGTTGCAAAACTTCATTATTCCAAAACTGCAAATGCAGTCAACGAAGGCGCACCCAAATAGGAATCCTAGTATGGAGCTCTTAAGCTGAATTGAACCCCACATGCCAGGGTTTGATGAATTAACCCACTTGGTTGTAGAAATAAGAACCCCCTCCAAAAGCCCTATTACTGTCAGCCATGCATGAAAACACAACCATAAAACAATTGTTTGCATCCAACATTATTTCCATTTCTCCTTCAACTACCAAGAGCGGTGAATCCACAAATCCAAAGCAGTCATAGAGATATGGATGCCCATAAATTTGCATATTAGAGCATGATTGCTTAGGTAAGAAACCTCATCAATAACTGATTCTGGTTGAATGACTAAGACAGGGCGATCAAGACTCCTGGCTAAATGGCCATTAACTTTCTTCATTTTTGAAGCACTACCCACATAAAATGGCTCTGAAGGCTATGCATGCACACCTGGAAGAGAACCCTCCTGACTTGAAGCATCGGAAACCATTAAACTGGAAGACGCACGAGCATCCATTGCTGTTAAACAGCCAAAAGACCAGCCCTCGAAAAAGAAAAACCTGCAACGAAAACACACCCCCCCAACAAAAAGATCCCACCCGAGCAACACGATCACAACAAAAAAGAGAAGGCTAGAACCAGCGGCCCTAGCCGCAGAAGGAGAAACCCACACGCAGCATCCTCCCAGTTAATTCACTTCATTATTTTAAAAATATATATGTAGGCTCTATTTTATTTTTATGTAAAGGGTGATAATCATCCCCTTAATGCCACCTATAAAAAGCAATTTTAAGGTTTCTAATTTTTTTAACACTCTTAACTTACAATATGGAAAGGTATTCGGTAACATACAATAGGAAAAGGTATTCGATGTTTCCATTTATACAATGGCAGAATTCGGAAATCTAACCTATGCAGATGTTAAATTGTGGTTGAATGGCCCAAATGAAGAAAAATACAAAAGAAATCCAGTTTATCTCCATTCTGTGATTCGGAAAAGATCGGAATTCTTTCAAGTCAAGATGTCCGAGCGGTGGTCATCGTATAAACCAAGTGAAATAAGGGTAACTACTTATCATAACTTTGATGACTATTTAAAATGCATTGAACACATGTATGGCAAATGTGTGTATTTCTCCAATGTTGAGGAATGCATGACTATTCCTTCAGTTGCTTCTAAGTTGTTGGCTGATGACTGCATCAACAAATGCATGGAATATTTGGAAGCAGTTCCCTGGAGTGCTAAGAAGGAATCCCAAATTCGAGATGTGCTCTCTTGTCTGGGATTGAAACTTTTACCAGATTTTGCTGCCAGGCTTGATAAGGAGGACGACGAACATATAATTTTCGTACAAAGCATGATCAATCGAATGGTCTCTATTATTAAAATTCACTAGGAGGCTAGCAAAAACTGGGAAACTGCGGAGAAATATATAGTGGGCATCTTTGAAGGAAATACATCTAGAGATGTTGTGGAAGTATGTGAGCGTGTGCTTTTGCAAGGGTTCAAATCATCCATCCATTCTCGTAATTTCTCAAGTCTAAGGTCGCTCTTCAAATTTATTGGGCAACATGATGGAGATATACTCAAAGATGCATTCATCGCTTTTTGTGAAGATTCAATATTTAGGGAAGCTTACATCACCAACAAATATGGTGAAGATGTGTTCTACACTATAATGTGTTTTATGAAGGCCATAGGAGACGGAAAGATAATAATTTCAAGAGATTCTCAAATTTGTTTTCTCACAAATTGGTTACCAATCATGGCAGGGTTGTGTAAGGGAAAACCTGCCAAATTTGGTGAGCTTGATAAAGCAGTGCCTCCCTCTACTGGACAAGAAACGTATTTGTGTAGAATGGACAGAGGTTTACAACGGTTATAAGATGGATATCACTACGCCATTTACTTTGTTTAAAGACCTGCAGGATGCTCATTACAAATCGACATTAAAGCACAAGTACAGTTCTCTATGATGTTTTATTATATCTTGACTAATCTTTTGATAAATGGTGCTGACCACGCAACTATAGTTCATAGTCAGTTTTTTCTAAGAAGATCGGACGTTTTTTTAAGAGATGGTTTAAGTCCTTTTGGTGATTGATGAATTGATCATCGACTAGTAAAGGAACATCTTCACCCGTTAGGGTCTTCATTCTATATGTACTATCTCCTAATATCTCAAAAATATGAAAAGGTCCCATCAATAATTTATCAAATTTAATACCATAATCACTTTTTTTTCTCAAGTGCTAAGTTATCCCAGGACAAGACAATGTCTGATATCTTAAATTGTTTACTTTCGCCCTCTTATCAAACCATCATTTAACAACGGCTTGGTGTTTTGAAAAATGGTCAATGGATTTATTTCAATTTTAACAAATTGTTGTTCTCAAATTATGCATGCTTGGGCAACTCAGTTTTTTATGAGCCGAAATTTCTTCCTTCTATTTGCTACCTTCAGACTATATTGAACAGACACAGTTAAGTATGTACTTTATCTTAAAATATTCCACTAAATGGTCATAGAGCTCATAAAATGCTTTAAAATGTTAATTTTTAACGTCTTTGGACTAAGTGTACCTTTTCTCAGTTTGCTTGCGTTGTTGCTCACTAGACATGACTATGTCAATATGACTTCATTTTTTACTTACATAAAGTTTGTTTTAAATACCAAGTTGTAGAAGTAAGTGGAAAGAGGGGACTTAAAAGATTTTGTTAAACAAAACAAAATAAGGTTTGTATAAGGTGATTTGCATTGTTTTTATATCTGTACTAGTATATTTAATAAAATGTTAAAGAAAAATATAATCATGTTTATTTTTAAAAAATTAAAGAGTATTTGTGTGTAAAAGGGTTTTTAAATTTGTATATGATGAGTATAGATGACCAACACACTTTGTAAGACTCATATGTATTATTAACCTTTCACACGTAACACTAAATTATATCCTATTTATATTGTTCAAAACTAGTATAGATATCTTAAATCCATCTATCTAAAAGATGCTAAGAGATCTATCAATAGGAAGTGTCTATAGAGTAATATCTTCTAATATCTTTTAAAGATATTAGAGGCAAACAACGCATAAATAAATAAGCAAATAGATGATAAAAGACACAAAGCTATTTTGCTTTATATAAGAGTTATTTTAATTTACTTTAAAACTATTTGTTTACTTAAAGAGTCATTTTGTTTTTAATGTCTAGAGGCATTCTACAACGATAGAAAGGGGTGGAGTGTAAAAAACTCTGACATTTTACCTTAAACTTTGTATCCATTTACATGTCACAATATTGACATTTAATATAAACATGAAATAAATCCAAAATAACAAACATAAATAAAATTTTATAATTAAACTATAATTTTTAAAATAAAAATTGTGTATACATAGTAATTAAAATAATAATGTTAAATAGAATAATTCAAAGAAAATAAAAAAACTTCAAATTGACATCTCTTGGAATTTTTTAAGCATTTTCTTAGATAGATTTATTTGAGATATCTATACTAGTTTTAGTATAGACACTAGAATTTTAACTAAAATATTTAAGATTTATCTTATTTTATCTACATTATTTAATTTTTATTTTTCGGTAATAAATATGCTTTATTTTTATTTTTAAAAGAATAATATATATTTCATATTTATATGTAAATTTTGATTCTCCTTTTGGAAAAGCTACTATTTATTATTTATTTACAAATTATTTTATTTTAGGATTAATTTATTTACTACATACATACATAGACACATATTTTAGTTTCTTAAATATATGTGGGTTGTGTTTTTGTTTTTTTGTACATGGTCATAACATGACACTTTATGCATCAATGCCACTATAGAATGACTCTCAGCATAATTAAATCCACACAATTATATCTCTCTCAACATTGTTTTTTCATCAATGCTAAACTTTTATATCTCATGTAAATTTACTAAGAAATGACTATAATGTTAAAGGTATAAAGTTTATGCATTATAAATCCCAAACATTGAAGGAGATCCAATAGTGAACGCCAAGGAGGTTAGAGATTTGATAATGGGTGTTTGACTAGTGGATAAAAGCACTTGAGAGATAAATTGGCCACTAGACATTTCTCTCACTAGCTTATTAGAGCATACTACATGTTTAGTAGGTGGGTCAAATGCCATATGCAAGAAAAAGAGTGTCTCTTTTTAGTGTCTCATTATTATTGTAGTGTATAAAAGGCATGAGTATCCGCATGAGGAGTCACACTATATCACCATATGCAATAAATAGGTCTCCAACCTTGCCAATTGGAATTTGATTGTGTGCTCCCATCCTATACCAAAATGGGAGCTTTAGAACAAGGTATGGACATCTATCAAAGAATAAAGGATAGAGTAATTTTTTAATATGTAACAATTGCAAGTGCCATTATAGACATGTATGAAAAATGTATGCACAAAATGAATATGTTGATAAGGCTTTAGAAACTTTCAAGAAAATATAATTGGAAAGTGTAAAGCTAAATTCCACAACCTTCTCCAACATCCATAGTGTATAGTGCATAAAAAAGAGGAGCATGCACCCAAATATATCAACTAATATCCTAAAATTAGTTTCTCACCACTCAAATGATTCCAAATCACTAATGTCAACATAAATGGCACCATTAAGGAGCTTGGGCCCACCAAGGAAAGTCATCAATACCATATAAGATTTAGGTGCAACAAAGATAGATTCAACACCATCACACATGGAGAAAACCATTGTACCTTAGCATACATGATGGACAATGTCTCCTTTACCTTGGATGTGACATGGAACCATGATACTACATAGAGGCATACAAAAACAACATTCACCATCCTCGTGTAAAATTATTGAAGGAATTCTACAAGATTTAGACACACTACAAGAAGAAGCATGGAACCAAACTTATCATCAGCTCCAAATGCAACAAATCATTTGTTGTGAGATGGGATTAACATACCCATGAGAACATTATGGCAAGATTTAGTATTGTAGTTGTGGTTCAAATTTTAAGCACAAGTGTTTATTGAAATATTAAATTATGACATTTGACCATGGTTGTATTCCTATAAAACATGATAATTCCAAATTAGAATATGATGAGAATGATTTGGATTTGAGGTTTCATGATTAAGTGTTCATTTCTCTTAGATTTTGTTAATTTTACAAGTCATTTCTTCACTCTAGCTGAAGGTTTTATTTTACATGTTTTCCTTTTAAACTCTTTAGAGATGATTACATTGCTTCTCTTATCTATTCTAAGTTAATTACACAAATTATTTTCTAGAAAGGTTCTAAATTTAACATGATAGACAATATGGACAAAGTGGGGCTCAAATTTTGATACTACTTACTTTCTAACAACAATCTCATGATAGACTTGTTAAAAACTTGGCATGACATGGTTGTACCTTATTGAGGTTAAGGAAAGTCATCAAATATAGAAATGTATTATTTTGTTTACTAACATGGATTTTTTTATTTTGTTTTGTATAAAAGATAGAATAAGATCATATACTACTCTCCTTCCATATGCCTTCTTTGGTCCATTCAAGATCCTTAGAACTCTCACTAAAGTGGCACAAATTGAAAATTTCTAAGGATGGTCAAATACCACCATGAAAGATTCAGAGCAGAAGCATTGGAGAAAAATGGATCAAAAGCAATAGGGCAAGATCTTATGTTCTATGGTGAAGGTTGATGAGATAAGTGTAGAGTCTATATATAGGTCATTCGACAATGATGGGTTACACTTTTTGGCCAAACATGAGATTGAAATCAAAATTTTGACCTAAATCTTCACTTTCTGACACCTATAGTTGCTAACCCATTAGGAATTTGAAGCTGATGCAAATGAGTGATTTGTGAGATTTTGTTTGTAGATTCTAAATATATATTTTTTAAAAAAATTAGAGTTAAATTGAAAAATTTTTTTGTGTCTTCTTTGACAACTAGTTTTTAATCGTAAACAACATTTTTTTAAAGAGATGTGTATTTTGTAGCACATAACTTTTTTTGACAAAGGATAAAATTTAGATTCTATTGAATTTAGATTGGTAACACCGATATATAGGGCATGCATTTGGTTGTAAAATGTTTTGTTGAGAATTTTTTTATAATTAAGTTTTGAAGTCAAACCAATTATAATTTAGACATAGGCGTATTCCATAAAACATAACTTTTTTTTTATATATCAAAATTCTTCTTTTTTTTTTTGTTAAAACAAGGACATTAATTCCTAGGGCATAGATATTTTTTTTTAAAAATTCACTAATTTACTAATTTACCATGTGTGTAGAACAGAGAGCTTGATGTTCGGTGAAAAACCTACATTCACAAGAAATAAAAAATAAATATAATAATCAAATTAAATATACTTAAAATTATGCTTTTTGGGAAGCTTATAATTAAGGACTACATACTTATAGAACATAAATTTTGAATTAATTCATTTGATCCCCCAAAAGGTAAATCAAAAGTAGTTTTTTATCAACATTTTGATAGGTGTAGAGGAGACTCTATTATAGGTATGGTTATATCCAAGGGGGTTTGAATCTAAAGGGGTTTGATCAAACCCTCTTCAATTAAAATCCTTTAAATGGAACCTTTCAAAGCTTAATTCATTATATTTTCTAAAAATATGTGATTTCAAAAAAAATTAAGATGTCTCAGAAAGTGTAACCCATTATTGTGGTAGCACCCATAAAATGTGATACCAAGATTTGATTCCTTCCCAACAATCCAAATTTGTGCAAGATGGAATTCTCCCATTCTTGAAGTAGTAATCTATAGGAGTGACATTATTCTATATTCTACCCTCATCAACTTCATGGTTGATGACCTTCCTACCTACTCACCAAGCAATATACATATAATACAACATATCAATCAATCTACATTTCAAAATAAATTCCTTTCCCTTTGTGAATGTTTAGATGACGCTCTCTCAATATTGTATATGGTCAACTCTATATTTCAAAAAACCTCACTATAGAAACTTTTGGTCCATGATCTATAATCCAACTATAGTAAAAAAATAACTACAATATTTTGCAATTGATAAATATTATAGTTCAATGTGTTATTATATAATCTCAACTTCATTACTTTTGTGCAAATATGACTAAGAATAATTCAAGTTGCCTTTGATTAACATTACACAATTACTATAATAGTGTGCTACTTATGTGACATAGGCGCACCTGGGCTCACATGCTATCCTGCATCAAAAAAAAAAGTTTGACTCAATTTTGTTTTAATTTTCATTTTTGTTGTGCACTTATCTTTGTGAGATATTAGTGTTGTCCAACTATTGATGACTTTGTGCTACATCTATTTTCTTTCAATTTGATTCATCTCTCTATGGTGTTGTTTTGTGTTGTTGACAGAATATCAGTGAAATTGTCATAGTTTGATGTTGCTAGGAATTTGGTTGCACGCATTGTGTGGAACATCACCATGTTTTATAATTTGATTTAAGGAGAAGGGTATGGTGATGTCACATCAAATGTGTTCATCTTTTAGAAGTCATTTAAAAATTATTCAATTATCATAGATGAGGTAGCATCTCAAGCACACAATAGAGGAGGTCGATGGTATGTAAGTAGGTGGCCTAAGGTGTAGGAAAAGACTGTTTTAGTAAGTGACAATTTACTTCCAAATGGAAGATTCTTTTTGATCGTGCCATATCATGATCTATGCAATATACAATAGAACATTCCAAATGAGTGGAAGATAGATGAAATTGCCATCTAGTAGATGGGTTTTAGTTCTTCCAAACAACAGAAATCTGAATCTACTAGGGTTCATATTTCACGTTGGTCATTTCCTTTATGGGCATTCCTTTTCAACTATTAAAATGTGGTCATCAAACCAATAGATGGCGTGGATCTACATTATTGTTTGTCTATTATTGACATTTAAAATAAATTACAATGGGAGACTTTGACATGGCACTAATTCATTTACCATGGCTCTTCATTTTTTTTTCTTGTAATATGTATCACATAAAGGGAAAAATAAAAATAGTAGGCTCTCTTTTTGGGGCGGAGATAGATCGACTAGAGAAAACAAAAAAAAGACAGAACATTGGACAACGAAGACATAGTGGAGAGAGATCAAAGGTTGTGAAAGGGGGTTCGGATGCATTCTAGGAAGGAGATACAAAGAGTATAAAAAGATTCAAATAAAAAAATAAAAAGAGAGAATAGTTGCGACATGAAGGAGGATGCTTGGCACAATAGAAAGATAAAAACAGAGAGGGAAATAAAAAGGAATAAGGGGCCGATCAAATTAGTAGAGACATATGTTGGTATTCTATATGATGTTCAGAAAAATAATTAGAAAGGATGACATAGAAAAGGGGTTTGAAGCAAGAAATTTCAAGGAATGTCAAAAGGAATTGGGTGCAAAACAATGTAAACAGAGGATGTCCTGTAGAGGAATGAAAAGAAAGATCTAGAGATCAAAGCTCATTGATTTGTTGTGTAACTGATTTAGATTTGTGAAAGAACATATGTGTAATAAAATCTTAATCTACTGAATCTTCAATTTGGTGTGTTGGAATTTCTAATAGGATACCATTTAAATCAATTTATTTCTCCCTGAAGTATTGTTTGGAACTAATTATGTTTCCTATAACTACATATGAAGGAAAATAGTGACTAGATTTTGATTGATGATGTGTGTGTGCTGCTAGCAGTGGTAGTCTGATAAGATTCCCTTGCTTGCTCTACATTATTTGGCATCAGAGCTAGATAGAGTGTTGTGTCTTAGAAAAACCCTAGAAGATTGTTGTGGGTGTGAGAGAGGATAGCAAAACCCACAATTACAGAGGGTGTGGTGGACAAAGATGACCATGAGTGGTAGATGCACAGGTCTTCAAAGAAATGATGAGAGTCTTGGGAGACAGAATAGAAGCAAGGTTGGAAGCCATAGAATTGATGCAACGAACTAGAATTCCTATGGTAGATGTCAATGATGATGAGGTTGAAGTAGTATCTAAATTTGATGTAGAAGATGATAATAGAGATGAGAGGAAAGTAAGTTTTTGAAATCAATGGTGAGGCTTCATAGCAAGCCTAGATTGGACCCCCCAAGTTTCAATGACACTTTGAATCTCGAAGAGATATTGGATTGGATATCGGAAATGCAGAAATACTTTGAGATAGAGTCAATTGAGGATCCAAAAAGAGTGAAATATGCTAGTTCCAAGTTGAAGTGACACAATTCCATGTGGTGAGAGTATATGCAGCCTAAAAGAAGGTGAAAAGGCAAAGAGAAAATCAAGACATGGGAGAGAATGGTAACGAAGCTTAAAGCAAATTTGTTTACTAGTAGACTACTAGTTGAATTTATTCAAGAGGGTACAAAATTTAAAGCAAAGAGAGAACAATGTGCAAGAGTATACCGATGAGTTTTATTGGTTGAGCATCTATACTAGACATGTGGGTGATGACATAGAAAATGTTTCAAGGTATGTTAATTGTCTCCATAATTCTATCCAAGATGAAATGAGTATGTTACGAGTGAATAGAGTCAAAGAGGCATATCAATATGCCTTGAAGGTGAAAGAAAACAATTAAAAGAAAACAACAGCATAATTCCTGTGGTAGAGGCATATTTTCAAGAGGAAGAGGTGAAAATAGCAGTGGTAGAGGCTTCCAAAACAAACAAGATGAGACAAGTTTATCTGATGAAGGAGTGCAAGAAAACAAAGGAAGAGGAGACTATTTCGATGGTAGAGGATACTTTGGTAGAGGTAGAGGAAGAGGGTTTGGAGGTACATGCTTCTAATGTGGTGAGCAAGGTCATAGAGCATTTGAGTTCCCACAAATATAAAAAAATAATGGTAAAGTAAAGGAAGCAAGAATTCATGTAGCGCAAGTTGAAAATGAACGTATGGCTATACCAAATCATGGACAAGGACCTGAAGATGGAGAGTCTATCATGCTCAAAAGGATTTTGATCAATCATGAAACAGAAAAGATGGAGCCAATACAAAGAATAAGTTTGTTTAGAACAAGATGCAAAGTGGGTGGCAAGTGTTGCAAAGTCATAGTGGACAACGGAAGCACAGATAACATTGTATCCAAAGAGATGGTGGAAAATTTTAATTTGAAAATATTGAAACATCCTAGCCCATACCAAGTTTCATGGTTGCATGAGAAATGCCTTGTGAGTTTTCAGATTGGGAGATATATGGATGAAATAATGTGTGATGTGATGCCAATGGATGCATGTCATTTAATTTTGGGAAGGCCTTAGCAATTCAATTGAAGAATTGTTCATGATGGGTGGACAAACACATACCGAATCACAAAAGATGGCAAAGAATACACACTAAATTCAATTTAAGAAAGAGAAGAAGTGGGAAGTAGATCCAATGTTTGTTTTGTCTCCGGTAAGCAATTTTTGAAATATTTGAAGGAAGGAGGAACATGTTTTTCTATAGTACCAAATATTGTAGTAGTTGGGACAAGGAAATAAAATGATGAAATATCAAAGGAAATTCAGAAATTTTTGGGGGAGTATGATGACATAATGATGAAAGAACTACTCAATTGATTGCCACCAATGAGGAGCATAAGCCATTGTATGGATTTGATTCCTGGTGTAAGTTTACCCTACAAAGCACCATATAGAATGATGCTTATGGAGAATGTAGAAATAAATAAGCAAGTGCAAGAGTTGCTGGATAAGGGGCTAATTAGGGAAAGTTTGATTCCATGTATTGTTCCAGTGGTGTTAACACTAAATAAGAATGGTGAATGGAGGATTTGTACAGATTCAAGAGCCATAAACAAGATAACTATCAAGCATCAGTTTCACCTGCCAAGGATGGACGATATGATGGATTGTTTGAGTGGGGCTAAATACTTCAACAAGATTGACTTGAAGAGCGGGTACCATCAAATCTGCATAAGAGAGGGCGATGAGTGGAAGGCCACTTTCAAAACAAAAGATGGATTGTATGAAAGGATGGTGATGTTGGTTGGCTTGACAAATGCACCAAGTACCTTCATGAGGTTAATGAACGAAGTGCTAAACCATTCATTGCTAAGTTTGTCACTATGTATTTGGATGATATTTTGGTTTCTAGTAAAACAAAAGAAGAGCACTTGGAACATGTTAGGGTAGTTGTGCAAATACTCAAGGAGGTGAAGTTGTTAGTGAATGTGAAAAAGTGTAGCTTTGTGATCAAGAGTTCTATGCCATTGTGCAAGCACTAACGAAGTGGCAACATTGCTTGCTACCGCAAGAGTTTGTTTAGTACACCGATCATCATGCATTACAATTTATAAATAGCCAAGGTAAGTTTAGTAAAAAGCATGTAAAGTGGGTTGAATTTCTTCAAAGTTGTTCATTTGTATTGAAACATAGAAGTGGGAAATCAAATAGCGTGGATGATGCATTAAGTCAGAGGTACTTTTTGTTGAATGAAATAGGAATAAATGTTGTTGTTTTTGACTCTATGCGGGAGTTGTATGAAGATGATGTTGATTTCAAAGAGGCTTGGACAAAATGTAATAATCCTTTGGAGAGGGATAGAACTCCATAGTTGATGTATTTTGTGCAAGAAGGTTTATTGTTCAAGGGGAAGAGATTGTGTATACCGCATGGTTCAATGAGGGAAAATTTGATAAGGAAGAAACATAGTGGTGGTTTGAGTGGTCACTTTGGAGTGGACAAAAATCTACCACAACTGAACGAGAGTTATTATTGGTTGGGTATGAGTGATGATATAAAGAAAATGGTGTAAGGTTGTAGAGTGTGTTAATATGCAAAACAAGTGAGGCAAAATACAGGTTTGTATAAACAATTACCCATATCAAAAAAATTATGGGAACACATAAGCATGGAGTTTGTTTTGGGGCTGCCATGAAGACAAAGATGTAACAATTCTAATTTTTTTTGTGGTGGATAGATTCTCTAAGATGGTTCACTTTGTTTCATGTCAAAAGTGCAATGATTCTTCCCACATAGCTACTTTGTTTTTCAAGGAAGTAGTTAGATTGCATGGCTTGCTGAAGAGTATTATTTCAGACTGAGATACCAAATTTATTGGTCATTTTTAGAACACTTTCTAGAATAAAATGGGAATACAATTGGAGTATAATTTAGCCTACCATCCATAAACTGATGGTAAAACTGAAGTTTTGAATAGGAGCTTGGGAAATTTGTTGAGATGCTTGGTGGGCAACAAACAAACTCAATGGGATTTGACATTGGTACAAGTTGAATTTGTCTAAATAACTCAGTCAATCAAAGTGTTGGTAAGAGTCCATTTTAGATTGTATTTGGGTACAGCCCTAGAGGTGTGGATGAACTGAGGAATAGTGCATATTTGGGTAGAAAAAACATTGTAGTGGAAGAATTTGTGGAGTATATCCATGATTTGCACAAAGAGGTGAAGAAACTTTTGGAGAGGAGTGTTATCAAGTATAAAGAGTATTCTGATATACATCGACAGGAACAAGAGTTTCATATTGGAGAGTTAGTGATGGCACACTTGAGGAAGGAAAGGTTCCTACAAGGAACTTATAACAAGTTGAAGTGGAAAAAGATAGGCCTATGGAAGATTGTTCGTAAATTCTCATCGCATGCATATGAGCTAGAACTTCCAATAGGTATTGGCATTTCCCCAATATTAAATGTTGCTAATTTGTATAAGTATTATGGGGGAGAAATAAGTGGACATGGGAGTATACATTTAGATTTATCAGATGCATGTGAATGGGTTCAATAGTTTGGTACCGACAAAGAAAGTTGAAAAGGTAAATAAAATCATTGACTCTCATGTAGCCAAGTGGACAAGAGGTAAAGAATATTGGGAGTATTTGGTTTGTTGGAAGAACCAAGCAGCAGATGAGGCTTCATGGGTTAGTGCTACAGATTAAGTGAAATTTGGGATTTTAGTCCTAGTTGCTAAAATGCTCATGAGTTCCACACTCATGAAACATTTTCTTACCTAGCATGTCTAATGTAGGAGCACTCGAGCTCACATGATATCCTGCATCAAACAAGAAAAAAATATTTGACTCAATTTTGTTTTAGTTTTTATTTTTATTGTGCACTTGTCCTTGCAACATATCGGTGTTGTCGCGATCGTTGATGACTTCATGGTACATCTCTTTTACTTCGATTTGATTCAATTATAGTTGGTGTTGTGTTTTATTTTTAATGGAATATCGATGAAATTTCCATAGTTTGATGTTGATGGGAATTTAGTTGTACACACTATGTGGAACATCACCATGTTTTATAATTTGATTTAAGGAGAAGGGTATGCTAACATCACATCAAATTTGATAATCTTTTGGAAGTTATTTAAAAAAAATTAATTATCATAAATGGGGTAGCATCTCAAGCACACAATAGAGGAGGTCAATGGTATGTAAGTGGGTGGCCTGAGGTGTAGTAAAATACTCTATTTTCGTAAGTGACAAATTACTTCCAAATGGAATATTATTTTTGATGGTGCCATATCATGATCTATGCAATATATAGTAGAACATTCCAAAGGAGTGGAAGATAGATGAAACTGGTGTCTAGTAGATGGGTTTCGGTGCTTCCAACCAACAAAAATTTGAATCTACTTGAGTTCAGTTTTCACATTGGTCATTTCCTTTGTGGGTTTTCCTTTTTAGCTATTGAAATGTGATCATTAGACCAACACATGGCATGGATCTACTTTTTTATTTGTATATCATTAACATTTAAAATAAATTACAATGGGAGACTTCTACATGGTACCGATTCATTTACCATGACTCTTCACTTTTTTGTTGTTGTGATATGTATCATATAAAGGGGAAAACAAAAACGGTGGGCTCTCTTTTTGGGTGGGAGATATATTCTTTATAAAAAAAAAAGATAGAACATTAGACAATAGAGATGTAGTGGAGAGAGATCAAAGGTTGTTAAAGGGGGTTTGGCTGCATTTTGGGAAGGAGATACAAAGAGTATAAAAAGATTCAAATAAAAAATAAATAAAAAGAGAGACTAGTTGCAACATGAAGGAGGATGTTTGGCATCATAGAAAGGTAAAATAGAGAGGGAAAGAAAAATGAATAAGGATCCAATAAAATTGGTAGAGAGATATGTTGGTATTCGATATGATGTTGTGGAAAAACAATTAGAAAGGATTACATAGAAATCAGGTTTGAAGCAAGAAATTTCAAGGAATGTCAAAGGGAATTGGGTACAAAATATAGTAACCAGAGGATCCCTAGCAATGAGTAATGAAAAGAAAGATCCAGAGATCAGAGAGTTGATTTGTTGGGTAACTGATTTGGATTTGTAAAAGAACATATGTGTACTAAAATCTCAATCTACTGAATCTTCAATTTTGTGTGTTGGATTTTCTAATATGATACCATTTAAATCATTTTATTTCTCCATGAAGTATTGTTTGGAACTAATTATGTTTCCTGTAACTACATGTGAAGGAAAAGAGCAACTAGATTTTGATTGATGATGTGTCTGTGCTACTAGCAGTGGCAATCTAATAAGACTCCCTTGCTTGCTCTACATTATTATGAAATTCAGTAACCTCTAATTTAGACTTCAAATGTAATTTCAACTATCAAATCAGTGAGAAAAATCAAACATAATGCAATCAAGAACACTATGAATGCAAAAATTATGCTACGTGGAGTTCACAAAATTTTAGATAAATTTTTTAATGTACTACAATTCTTGTTTACAATAGCATAATAAATCTACAAAGGCTCTCTACTAGGGAATCACTTGGTCATCAATAACTAATAGTTAATTCATTATATTACAATTTTTATTTGTAATAGTGTGAATAGGGTTCTTTCACTATCTAGTTCTTTCTTAGATAGTTCTTTTCTTAGCTCTCTTCATGCTAGGTTAAGTTTACTTAGGGACTTTTTCACTTTATCCCATATTGGTTGTGTTTTTAGTCTCTTGGGTGGAGTATCCTATATATACCCACCTCTTACTATCATATAGGCATCTCATTTTCATTGTATGCTTTGCATTCTTTTATGTTGAATATAGTTTATTTGGCTCATATCTAATTTCTATTTTTCTTTCCTTCATTCATTCACATTCTTGGGTAGCTTTTGACCCAAATATTACATGGTATCAAAAAGGTTGTGAGTTGTGGGTTGGAAATATTTTAAAAATATAAGAGTATGCTCTTCTCTTGTATCTTTAGATGATCTGGAGATTTAGAAAAGTGTGGAGAAAAATCTAGTTTCTAGGGGGTTCTTGTTTTGACTTGCCATTTGCAAGTTTTCTTTGAGCTTTCTAGAGACATTCTAAGCTCATGGTTGAGTCCAAAAAACCTGAGATAGTCAGGTTTTACTTTAGTTTTGTCTGAGTTGAACATCAAAAGCCAGATCTATGAGGGTTTGAGATAGTCAGATTTTACTTTAGTTTTGTCCTAGTTGAACATCAAAAGCCAGATCTATGAGGGTTTGAAGTCAAAGGTTCATTGCTAGATCTAGTAGGAAGCCAAAATTTCAAAGTACTCTGGGTCAAATCTAATCTTATCATTGCACTTCGAAGGTAGGAAAACCCTAAAATTGAGTGTTCATTCATCAATTTTGGACAAGCTTATTTGAAAAGGCAAAATTATTTTGCTAGGGAGCTGTGTGACCTCCCTAGCATGCATATCGAAGTGACTTTGTAAAAAAAATCCTACATATCAATAATTTTTAAAATTATATTGTAAAAATTTCAAATTACAAAGTAGGTTTTTTTCATTGGAATAAAAATTTAAAGGAGATTTACCCATGAGCAAGCCCGTATGGGTACCTATCAAAGGCACCCATGTGTAGGGATTAAAGCCTTACACTTTGTGATGTAGCCCTCAAAAAAAGGCTACAACCTCTTAAGAGGTTTGCGGACCTTCTTGAGGCCATCAACCCCTTTCTTTGTGGAGATCGGGGGTGTGGCCTCCCTCCCATCTGCCCTTTTCTTTGGTCCTTGTGTCATTTACATGCAATTTAGCTTTTCAAACCTTCAAAAACTTTATTACTCTACCTCAACTCCTATACATTTTGGTGTTGATTCTACTAATTTTAGCAGGTCATCCCTATTTTTAGTTGATTCTACTAGATTTCTCATTTACTAGATTCCTGTGTAAGGTAAATATTGATGTTCCCTTTGCCATTATGGTGATGTTACTTGGTTTTGAACAACTCTGAGCAGATTGGGTTGTAGGGTAAAGTTGTTGTTCATGTTTTTTGGTTCCAGACATATTTTTGGGGACTTTGGTTGGCTTGGATTTGTTGTTCCAGGCTTCAAAATCACTCTATGATCATTCCTAATACATTGGCAAGGATTTTAAGCATGTTTGCAATGATTTATATTTGCTAAAAGGACGAAAAATGATGAGCATTCACAAAAAAATGACCTAGAAAATGATGAATTGGGAAAAATTGGATTACAAGTTGCTTAGATTTTATTTGTATGCTCTTTAAAATTTGATTTCATCAAGGAGAAGCTATAAGCAGAAATTCATGACAGTTCCAATGAAAATAATGTGAAAAGTCAAAAAAGAGGGAAAATAGATTAAAATCATTTTATATTGTATTTTGTTTTCTCCTCTTTTTTGTATATTTTATATTTCCAAGCTCATCGGCAGCAACTTGTAATGGAAAACTCACCTACTGCTAGGGTATAATTAATTTTTAGGGAAACATACTCTTGTTTCTATAAGAGAGTATGCTGTTACATTTTGAGGCATGATTCTGGGCTTTGGATACAAGGTATCCACCCTTTGGGGAGTATTTTTTTGTAGATTTGGCTCTTGTGTCTAGGTGTAGAGGTATTTTCTATTCTGTAAATGTATAAATTTATGATTAACATTATTTCAGTCAAGGAATGAATTAAATCATGTTAGGTGAAATATGGAGGACTATGTATTCATTTAAGGATATGTAAGTAGAGTTGTAGGAAATACTCTTTCTTAGGTGTGTCATTGCAAGATAGTGATAAAAGTATACCCACTGGGTGTCAAAAGGGAAACATTTGCATTGACAAATATGACTCTGTTGCCCTAATAAAGCACTGGTCTAGGATTTACTTGCCTAAAGGTCTAGAAGAAAACCAAACTTAAAGATAAATCATTTGAAACAAGCCATTTTATGTTTTATTTTATTTTAGGTTAGGGTCTTGCATGTTCTCAGATTTAACTAGTTAGACAATCCAAGAATATTGTCAATCTAGGGTTTATCTTACATATCTTGGTACATATATGAGAGCATTCTACATGGAAATGAAAATCTATATTTATTGTTTGTGAATGAGGGATACCCCCTAGGTGTGGCAAAACCAGAAGTGAAAGGGAGATAAGAGACAATTTCCAACTCTGTTGGCCAAGTCTTCCATTGAACTTGAGCATAAGAAGTGGCAAACCTTTAGAGTTTGATGTATGGAGATTTGGGAACCAACATGAAATGGAAACTCTATTGGGGAGAATACAGTTTCTCATCTTTTGGGAGAGTCAAATGAGTTAAAGGTTTTCACGATCTGAAGTGGAAGGTGTTGCAGCATGTTTAAAGAATTTGTAAAGGTGCTCTACTGGTGATGTGAATCCAGAATATAATTTCTCAAGTGGGAGCTTTCAGCTTTTGATCTTTGTCCACTTTGGAGAGGTGGCGAGTCTATTGTCGAACTTGCTTAAAACTGCAACATTTTTTTAGGTACTTAATCTCTTTCATAAAAATTGATTAGATTAGAACAACAATCTTTGTCATGTCCTCATAAAATGTTATTCTTTGTTGAAAGATACAAAGTCCTAAATTTCATTGGCATTAGTGGTTACCAAAATATTGTCCCTAGTAAAATTAGAAAGTGTTTACCAAAATATAATGGATAGAATTTCTGAATCAGCAAATAAACACCTACAAAATTTCCATGATTTGAATGAAGACTATGAGATTGAGACTGAAGATGTTGTAGTGATACTCTTTGTTCAATCATTGAAGGACGGTGCTAGGGTCTAGTTTTCATATTTGCCTGTGTGTTCAATTTCTTCATGGTTAGATCTAGAGAATGCACTCTTAGAATAGTTTGGTTAAAGGATTGATATGGCCACATTGATTATACAATTTATGAAGATTCAATAGGAAAATGATGAATTGGTTCCAGCCTTTAACCTAAAGTTTACAAAATTGCTCAAGTGTATTCCTGAACATATAAGACCAAATGATGCCTTATGTTTGGCAATTTATCTTGGTGCATTTGATGAGGAAATGAGTTATTTGCTGAGAGATAAGGAACCTACCACATTGCAGCAACCTCTAAATTTTCTATGGACATTGAAATAATTAGAAGTATGGAATGTCAATACGATACATGACTATGAATTTTCAAAATAATTTTCAAGATGAATGTGTAGAAGATGAAGAGTTTTAAGTCATTAGCGAACAAGTTGCAAGCGTTGTTGATCTTGTGTTTTTTGTTCAATCACTGTTTGACTTGAAGATACAAAGAGGAGAATCACATTATGCTCTGTATACATGATTCATGAATATTTTAATGGAAATTCTAGAGTATTGGAGACCTGAGGATTTTTTGTGTATTAACTTATTTTGTTAAGTGTATGAATCATGTCCAAACACTTTGCCTGAAGAATTGAAACCTCAAAATCTTGATCAAATATTTGATTGGATTGGGATTATGGAAGGATTTAGAGGTGATTATGCATGATGCAGTCATGGTGTGATACATAAAGATGAAGAAATTGAGGCAAAAAATGAAAACACATCCTGCAATGATGAAGATCGGGATGGTAATCAGTCTATATAAGAGAGATCTGCAGGTGCATATTGCATACATGATGAAGTAAAGGACATACATGAAGATGTATCTTACGACACTATTTTTGAAGAATCAAAAAGGGACATTGATACAAGGTATGATGCATTCACATGTGAATATATTTCACCTGTTCATGATAATCCACATGAAGCAAAGATGGAAGTTTTTGTCTTACATGAACAGGGTACTCACTTGATCATGACCACAAGGTGGAAATAGAAATGTTTACCTTTGATGAAAATTTATACTGTATTGAGGATAAGCAAGTTGTAGATATTTGTATTGACATAACAAAGAACAACATTTATATCCATTAGTATAAGGATTTTCATAATGGCCCATTTATTGAATTCTTCAAGCCTTCTTTTGAAGTATTTTAGGCAGATTTTAATTGTGGAATTGTTGAGTACAATGATAAGGGATATGAGGATGTTTCAAAAGGTGAGCTCCTTCAGCTTGTTGGTCATGGTAACTATGAATATGATCAATTTTTAATTGATTATGATTACTTGTGTGAGTATGCTTTGCAAATCTTTACTTTAGGGCTGAAAGGTTTATATGAATATGAAAGTTAGTGCTCAACAAAGCAAGTGGAGATGCTGTCTGTATATGAGTATTTCATGTTCAGTGGAGAAGGTGACTTCTTGATTGAAAGAGGGCAAAATCCAAGTATAAATCCACTGGTTGTGTATGAATCTTTCACTTTTACTAATTTGGATTTGATATGTGATGGAGATAATCTGCAGATGGGATCGTCAGAGATATTTTATGAAGATTTCAATCTTAGTATGGAAATGATGAATGAAGTCAGATCTTGTGATGCTTGTTACTCGCAGGGTTATGAAGCAGTTTATTTTTCATATTAGTGGGATGGACATTCAGTAGTATATGATAGTGATATGTGCTTGCCATTTGATGGTGCTTTTCACTTGCTTTTTGATTTCAAATTGTAGATTTTTCATAGTTGTAGTGATGATTGCACTGGTGTGATGACGAGTGTTAAAAAAATATCAGTGAGCAAACAATTTGCAAATATATTTTCAGATTGGTCTTGAAGAAGTCTACTAAAAATAGAGTATTTGATAGGGGAGGATATTGATTCTTCATTTTCAGGGGCCCAGGGCAACCCGTATAAAATTTGAAGATATGAGTTTTAATGCAAGATGGAGCATTTACGCAGCTACCTAATGGATATGGCACACGGTCTTCATCCTAGAGATCCAAATTCTTGCTATGCTCACAAGGAGCATACATCCCCAACTAGAGCCACTATTAGCACAGGTTTCAAATTTTGAGAATTTGAAGTGCCTGAATCCTTTCAAGGTGTCGACAAAGGCTATGTCAACATGCTGCTCAATCTACCCTGGGGCCCATCTTCACCAATTAAAATTTTGTAGCCTAAGCATCACCTTGCAAATCTATTTAGTAGGAGGTTTGTTGATACATTTGGTAACATGCCTGCTCATTTTTGTGCTTCTAGGGTGAGTTTTGATGGGGTATTTAATTATTTTCTGACTATGACCAGGCTAGATTTGGCATTCTAGAAAGTTGCAAATCTCACAATTCTGAGGGTGACTCATTTCTCAATTTGGACTCAAATGTCTCTAGTTCCAATTTTATCAAAATCAGAGACCATATGATGCATTATTTTAAATCCAAGGGTTTTTCTATAATAAAAAATTATTTGTAAAATCTATTTGTGTGTTTGAATTTGTCTCCAAGATATCTTACCACAAATATCCTTCAAAACATTACTTTAAATTTTTTTAAAAAATATTTTCATTTTCATGCATACAATTGTGTTCATTTTCAATTTTTATTGTCTTGTTTGTAGTAGAAGCATTTATATCATCAATATTATATCTAGCTTGCTTTAAATCTTTAATCTCATTATCATTCAACAAATTTGAAGAAATGCCTCAATTTGTTCTTATATTTGCATTTTTCATGTTCATGACCTCTTCCACATTTGCATACTGTACATTCACTTCATCTAAATTGGTCTCTCCTATATTCTCCTCTTCAATGTTCTTCTCCTCAATGTTCTCCTCTTCAATAGTCATCAAACTGGATGCGACATCATTCTTCATTTTTTTTAATTCTTTCTCTCTCCTATCTCTTTATCATTTTGCCTCTTTCTCTCAATGTGCTTCAATTTCTTCAACTATCATAATCTTCCTCTTCTTTTTTTGTTGACATTTATTTGATCCCATGATTACCAAAATGTGTTGGATACCTTCTTAAAAAATGTATGAAATACAAGTAGAAATAGATCCTTTGCTCAATATCATAGTTTCTTGATATTTGTTTCATCTCTCCAAGAAATTGAATCCTTCTAAAAAATGGATTTCCTACTTCATTCCATTTGAAAATTCTCCTTATGATTGAATCCCTATAAAAATTGCATAAAATATGTCCTTTTGAAAACTCTAATTAACACTTTGCATATAAAAAAAGTCACATAATTCGTTGTTGTTAGTGTATTAGTAATAACTAATGTCTCTCCAAGAAATTGAATGACTGTAAAAAATAGATTTTCTACTTCATTCCATCTGAAAATTCTCCTTATAATTGAATCCTTGTAAAAATTGCATAAGATATGCCCCATTGAGAGCTTGAATAGACACTTTGCACATAAAAAAATCACAGAATTTGTCAATGTCAGTCGTACTGGTAAAAGTGAATGTTGTAGGGTTTAAGTCGTACTACCAATTTATTAAAAAGAAAATAATGGCTAAAATAAAAATGGATGCCCATTTTAAAATGGGTACCCATTCTAAAATACAAGAAATGCATACCCATTTTAAAATAGGTACCTATTCTCTAGAAAATAAAAATAAATGGGTACCCGTTTGTAACAAGCACTCGTTTAGAAATGAGTACCCATTTCCTATTTTTTCAAATATGACACCTACCAATTTGCATTGGTTTTAGGCTTGGTAAAGGCTTGGAAACCCAAGCCTAAGCCTTGGACCTGCAACTAACTTGTAACTAAGAAGTTATGAAAATAATGGGAGAAAAAATGAGTTTCACCACTGTGGCTGACGATTTTTTTTCAAAATATTTTAACAAAATTAAAACCCATTACAGATTTGAAAGTCTAGTTTTCAATTATGTGATTTTTTTTTTACTTAACATAATTTTCTATTTATTAATTATTTTCTAAACAAACTAACTCATAAAATTGAAAGAACATAGGTTACTATTTTTTTAATAACTTTTGATTTTCAAAGTTTCTTGAAAATAAATTATCTAACCAAACTAGACATCATTCTCTACATGATGAAAAAATATTTTTTACTGAATTGATTAGTTTAGCTCAAATTATGTTGGCCGTACATGAGGGGTTTTAAAAAATACTAATTAGGGCCATTAAAGAATTAAAAATATATATATATCAAAAAAATTACAAAAAAAATATCCTGACCAAAATTCAACATCTTGAGAATCTTTCCACAAAAGGAATTATAAAAATACATTAATTTAGGTCAAAGTATGTTGGTCGTACAAATGCATGCTTTTGTGTAAAACAAGGGACTTTTAAAATGCCATTTTTTGTACATCGAATAAAAAACCAACTTGCATCATCTGGGCATTAGAAAGAATTACATATTTAGAAACTAGAAACAAAATCCTAGATTTCTTATTTTTACATTATCTTTATATTTTATGTGCAAGTGTTTCAAATTATCACTCCAAGTATGATAAAATTTGAAAAAAAGGAAAAACACTTCCACTTTTTGGCCAAAAAGTGAACTCATCTTTTTGCACTTACCCAACCTTCAAGATGGATGAAGTAGTTTCTTCATTATTGTCTGAAGAGATGTAGAGACAGTATTCCAAATCAACTAAGGAGGCTCTTGTAGTTCATGGTGGATCTAAAGAGAAGGGAAAGAAAAAGTATAAGAAGGAAGAAAAAGGAAGATCTAAATACTATGGGAGATCCAAGTATCATTGAAAGTCCAATGCTTTGTTTTGGAACTATAGTAAACCTAGTCACTTGCACAAGGAGTGTAAGTAGGTGAATAAGAAAAAGAAGAAGAACTATGATTCTGATTTTGATAAATCCTCTCAGGATGATAGAAAAGCATTTTTTGGTACTTTGGCAACTCATGCATCTAGGGATGTGTGGTTTATTGACTCTAATCCATCTTTTCACATGACCTCTCATTGGGGTTGGTTTTCTAAGTATGAAGAATATGACAGTGGGAAGGTGTACTTGGGTGATGACTCTCACCTGAAGATTGTTGGCCATGGAAGAGTCTTGATTCAATTCCCTGATGGATGAGTAATGGGGATCAATGGTGTTCTACATACCCTTAGTTTGGTATGGAACATATTATCTATAAGTAAGTTGAATGATGTGGATGTGTAGGTTATTTTCTTGAATGGAGGAAGCAAGATGACTAGAGGACTATGGTGTTAGTGATTCAAGGTGTGCGTCCTTGGTCTCCTTGTGTTGTGTAAAGCAATGCTTCAGTTTGTGACAAGGCTTAACTACCTCCTGTGGATTCATTAACTCTAGTGGTTGTATCAGAAATTAGCAGGTCGATCTAAGGTCTATCTTTTAGTGCAATGGTAACCATCTTTCGAACAATTTGTATCAGATCTTGGGTCATAGGTTTGAACCCCTTGCTTGCACTGGGGGGGTTAGTGTAAGGTGCACACCCTTGGTCTCCTTGTGTTGTACAGCACAATGTTTAGGTTCGTGACAAGGCTTACCAGCCTCTTATGGATTTATTAACTCTGGTAGTTGTATCAAGTATTAATAGGTCAATCTAGGGTAGATCTTTTGGTGCAATGACAATTGTCTTTCTAATAGCTAGCTAAGGGCATTCGGATTGGCACTCTATTTTAGGTTGATGCATGCATAGTTTCTTGCAATAGTGCCTTTGTTTCAAATAATATAACTTCAGAGTCTTCATCCTTGCCATTAGAACCAACAATGAAGAAGATTGGTGCATCTACTTCCAATAGTCATGTTTTCTAGGAACCTAAGGGTGCTCATTCTATGGAGATGAAACCTCCATCTAAGAAGATAATGTTATGGCAGCAAAGGCTTGGTCACATTGGTGAAAAGGGTTTGAGGACCCTAAAAATAAAAATATTGTTGAGGGTATGAATGACTATAACCCTAAGTTTGATTTTTGCAAACATTACATTTATGGAAAGCAAAACCATGTTTAGTTTTATTCCAATCCTCACAAATCTTCTGAGCTGTTGGGCTTGATTCATTCTGATGTGTTTGGTCCAATGAACATTCCTTCAATTTTAAAATTTGTTTACTTTGTTTCATTCATTGATGATAACAGTAGAAGGACACAGGTGTATTTCCTTAGAATCAAATCTAAAGTCTTTAGTAGTAATGCAAAGAGGTCTCCCTCTTGTCCATCCAATTCACAAACTTGCAAAGACAAAATAAATTGTAAACAAGAATTTCTATTTTATTCAATTAAAATATGGAACATATTTATTGTTGCAAGTATGGGCCTAACCAGTGTTGTCATTGATGTCAACATACTCCTGTTGCATTAATGATAAGGTCTGGATGAGTTGTGAGCTGAGGATATTGAGAAAATTAGTCTCAATCAGGAATAGTGAAGAACAGTGATGACTGTAAGACAAAAGTCCAAGATAGGATGATGATCAGAGGATGCAGACTAAAGGGTTTGTATATATGTGTCTGTAGGTGATCCAATAGAGATTTTAGAGGTCCTCCTAAAGATATGAAGAAGTCATGGCCACTCAAGTAAAACTGGTTCTGATAGGTGTTCAGAGGTCACAAAGTGTAACAAGAAAGGTCCGGTGAGATCCGGAAATGAAGTTTCTTGTTTTGTAGATTTAAGGGAGTGCTGAGGAAGTCTTTGTGGTATATCAACTCTATTGGTGCATGGTTTGAAGGTCCACAAGCATCTATTCTTTTGTGATAGTTATGACAGACTGTGTTCTTAAGGTTTCAGATGAAGGAGAGAAGGATTTTAGTAAGCAGAAGAAGTGTGGATGTTCTTGGTGATTTAGGCAAGCTTGTGGAAGTCTTTGGATCATGTCCAGTTCATGTTGGTGGTCTGCATTGAAGTTGGAGCTCTCAATTGAAGAGTATTATGTATGATGGTGTTCTTTTTGAGATAGGCCGACCGGATGAGTTATGCATCTGTCAGATGATCTTACGAATGTTTACCGACTTAGATGATCATTCCTAAGTTGATGCCATGTATAAATAAGTGATTACGAAGTCAGTTTGATCTCACCTATTTTGTGTGGAGATGAGTGTGTGGTAGCGAAGAGGAGAGCGAAAGGCAGAGTAGAAGTATTGAGCTTAATGGAACTAATTCAAGCATGGTGATGATTCTATTCTCCAGTTCATGTATGTGATACTTATTTCTTTGTAGACAGTGTGTCTCTTGTAGGTAGTGAGCCTCTTGTGAGTAGTGTGCTCGAGTAGTGAGCCCTAATTGGCATGTGCCATTTTGTTCTTTCTATTCTTCTAACAGAGAATACATTCTTGGGTTAATCACCCCATGGTTTTTCCCTTAACCAGGTTTTTCACATCAAAATCTTGGTGTCTTATGTGTTGATGAGTTTCTGCTTTTGATTTGAATCCATTATGTTTCATGTTTAATATATTGCTAATCACTAAGAGGATTTAAGTTTGTAAATTGGAGAAACTTTTGCACAACTGATTCACCCCCCCTCTCAGTTGTGTACCCTAAGTCTAACAATTGGTATCAGAGCTAAGTTCCTCTAAAAGGAGCTTAACCGCTTGAGGAGATCCAAGATGTCATCTTACAAGAAGGATAGTCCAAAGTTTGATGGAACCAACTTTGCTCTTTAGAAAGGTCGCATGAAATGTCACTTGCAGTGTATGGAAATAGCGTACTAGTCCATGGTTACAAAAGCATATGTACCTCCATAGGGTGGTGTGACAACCCTAAATGAAATCACAGATGCTAAAAATAATTTGCGGACCAAAGAGGATCTTTTAAGCGCATTATCTAACTCAGAGCTCTCAAATGTTATTGACCTACCAACTTCCTTTGAGATTTGGAATAAAATGGAACTTTTGCATGAAGGAGTCCAATATGTTAAATGTGCAAGCTTACAGAGTCTAAAAGGGAAATTTGAAAAACTAAAGATGAGAGATGATGAAAATATAACCACTTTTATGCCAAGAGTGAATGAGCTAGTTTATGGAATTAGAAATGTTGGTGGAGTCTTGGATGAAAATGAGATTGTTGGTAAAATTCTCAGATCCCTTCCTGCTTCTTACAAAATCAAGGCTGCTGCCATTAAAGAATTCAGAGCCCATACAACGGTCACAAGAGATCAATTGGCTGGAAAATTGCCTGCATTTGAAATGACAGAGTTTGGAGATGATCCCCCCATGACTAAATCTGCATTCAAAGCTAGTGCATCTGTTAAGGTAAACAAAGGTTTGATCCAGGAGAGAATTCTTCAAGGAAATTGTCATGGTATGAAAAAGCAAGAAAAGATCTGGAAGAAGAAGAAGTAGAAACTGCTCAACTTGAAGCCCTTATTGCAAAGAGGCTGCCAAGAGGATCTGGTAAGTATGAAGGAAAATTACCTTTTAAGTGTTTTAACTACAATAAGATTGGTCATTTTGCCTCATGGTGTCCGGAAAGATTTTCAAGGAAAAATCCTAACAAACCAAGGTTCCAAAAGAATTGTTACTATGTACATGAAGATGATGATAATGAAGGAGTAATAGATGATGAGTTAGAGATAGGAAACAAATCTAGAAATGAATGGGTGTTCATTACTATCAAGGAAGAAGATCCATTGTCCTCTATATCTGTCAATCTTAAGACTATGAAAAGAGCTCTGGCTGCCCAAATTGAAGAGAAGGATGATTGGGTCATTGACAGTGGATGCTCTCACCACATGATAGGTGACAAAAATAAGTTTGCAGATTTGAAAAGGTATGAAGGAGGAGTGGTAAAGTTTGGTGATAATTTTGCTGGTAGAATCAAAGGAAAAGGAACTATTTCTTTTGATGGAAGAAACAAAATTGGTAATGTACTATATGTTGAAGGTTTGAAGCACAATCTTCTTAGTGTTGGATAGTTGGTGGACAAAGGCTATGATCTCTGATTCAAGGATGGAAAATGCAAAATCTTTGAAAGATCTGGAACAAAGATTGCATCTGGTACTCAAACTAAAGGTAATATCTTCCACTTGGTTGGTATTGGTAAAAGTTGCTTATTTGTTCAAGTTGATCAGAGTTGGTTATGGCATAGAAGGATGTGTCATGTTAATTTTGATAATATCATCAAGATAAGAAATACTCAGGCTATAAGAGATCTTCCAAAATTGGTGAAACCTACTAATAGCTTGTGCAAGGAATGTCAGTTGGGTAAGCTGAGTAGAGTCTCATTCAAAAGCAAGGAACTGTCCTCTATCAAATTATTAGACTTAGTTCACACTGATCTTTGTGGTCTGGCAAGAACTAGGAGTATTCAAGGTGATAGATACTTCATGCTGCTAATTGATGACTATTCCCAGATGATGTGGGTAACCTTTCTAAAGGAGAAATTAGAAGCTCTTGAGAAATTCAAAATATTCAAGGCTATGGTAGAGAATGAAATAGGATTAAAGTTGAAATGTTTGAGGTCTGATAGAGGTGGAGAATTCACATCTGGTGAGTTCATAGAGTTCTGTGAGAAACATGGAATTAAGAGATAGTTGTCTTCTCCTAGGACTCCACAGCAGAATGGAGTAGTGGAGAGAAAGAACCGGACCATCCAGGAAGCATTTAGGACCATGATGATGGAAGCAAATGTTTCTCAGATCTATTGGAGAGAAGCTATCAGCACTGCAGTCTATACTCTCAATCGAGTTCAAATCAGAAGCGATACTGGTAAGACCCCTTATGAACTTTGGTTTGGTATTACTCCTACTGTAAGATATTTTAGAGTCTTTGGTAGCAAATGTTACATCAAAAGAGATGAAGATCTAGGTAAGTTTGATGCTAGAAGTGATGAAGGAATATTCTTGGGTTACTCTACTCAAAGCAAATCATACCGGTGTTATAACAAGAGACTAAGAAAGATGATAGAAAGTACAAATGTGAAGGTTGATGAGGGAATAGAGAAACCCTCAAGGTTTTATGAATATGATGAAGATGATCAGAATGGTGTTCTGGTTCAAGGAATTCAATCCTCTTCCGAAAGTCAGATTCAAACTGATCTGGTAAATCAGGAAGAAGAGATAGGTCTGAATGAGCCTGATCAAGAAGCAAAAGTGCAAGAAGTTCCCAAAGTTCCAAGGTATGTAAGACTGAACCACTCTGAAGATCAAATCATAGGTGACAAAAGCAAAGGTGTGCAAACTAGAAGGAAAATTGCTCAAAATTTAGATGAATATTGTCTGATTTCAAAGATTGAACCTAAGACAATAAATGAAGCCTGCAATGATGAAAACTGGACCAAAAGCAATGGAGGAAGAGTTGATGCAAATTGAGAAAAATCACACTTGGGATCTTGTTCCTAGACCTAGAAACAAGAATGTGATTGGAACCAAATGGGTCTTTTAGAACAAACTAAATGAAGTTGGTGAAGTAATCAGAAATAAAGCCAGATTAGTCTGCAAGGGCTACTCTCAAATAGAACGAATTGATTTTGAAAAAAATTTTGCTCCGGTGGCAAGAATTGAAGCAGTCATATTATTCCTTGCCTTTGCTTCCTTCAAGGATTTCAAGGTATATCAAATGGATGTTAGGTCTGCCTTTCTAAATGGTGACTTGGAAGAAGAAGTGTATATAGAGCAACCGGATGGATTTCAATTGTCTGATCATGGTGATATGGTCTGCAAGTTGAAGAAGGTACTGTATGGATTAAAGCAAGCCCCAAGAGCTTGGTATGAAAGATTAGACAAGCATCTTTTGAAGATTGGTTTCAACAAAGGTATTGCTGATAGTAACTTATATTTCAAAATTGATCACGAAAACATCTTGATTGTTGAAGTATTTGGTGATGATATCATCTTTGGAGGAAGAGATAGTATGTGTAAAGCTTTTGCAAATCAAATGAAAAGTGAGTTTGAGATGTCTATGCTTGGTGAAATGAATTTCTTCTTGGGTCTGCAAATTACTCAAACAAAGAAAGGAATCTTTATTTCTCAAACCAAATATGTAAAAGAATTGTTGAGAAAATTTGGGATGGAAGATTCAAAGCCAATGAATACTTCCATGGAAACTGGATGTAAGTTGAGCAAAGATGATGACTCTCCTAAGGTAGACCAGACAAAGTACAGATTAATGATTGGAGGATTGTTGTATCTCACTCAAACTAGACCAGATATTATGCAAGTTGTTGGTCTTGTTGCTAGATTCCAAGCTGATCCTAGAGAATCCCATGTCATGGCAATCAATAGGATTTTTAGATATCTAAAAGGGATGGTTGAGTATGGTTTGTGGTATCCTAGAGATCATGATTTCTCTCTTCATGCATATATAGATGCTGATTGGGCAGGAGATGTGGATGACCGGAAGAGTACCAGTTGTGGAGCATTCTTTTTGGGAAAGAGATTGGTTTCTTGGCTAAGAAAGAAATAAGAGGTAATATATCTATCTACAACTGAAGCAGAATATATTGCAGTATCAGGTAGTTGCACTCAAGTTTTGTGGATGAAGCAGATGCTAAGAGATATCAAAATGGAGTATGAGGAACCTATCACAATCTTCTATGATAATTCAAGTGCTATAAGTATATCTAAGAATCTGGTGTTGCATTCAAAGACAAAGCATATATCTATCAAGTTTCACTTTCTAAGAGAGCAAGTGAACAAGAATGAAGTCAAATTGGAGTTTGTGTCATCCAAGATCAGATTGCAGACATCTTTACTAAACCTCTGCCTAAGGACTCTTTTGAGTATCTCAGGGAGAAGTTAGGGGTTATTGCCCCTCTGGTGATGAACTAAGGTGCATTGAGGTGCATCAGTCCAGTGGATATCACAGTCATATCTTGTGATTCAGATTGATGGGAGCTGCTACTCAGGGGGAGCAGCAGGTATGATTCTAAAATGGTGAAATTGCAAGTATGTGCCCTTTGCCATTGATGTCAAAGGAGGAGAGAAGACATGTGAAAAACAAGTGGTTGCTGATCAAAGGGGGAGCAGTAAAGAGAGAGAAGACATGTGAATGGTTGTTGTTGATAGGGGGAGTTGTGACAGTAAGGAGAAGTTCTTGTCTTGATGGTTTTTCAAATTATATGTTGCCATCAATGACAAAGGGGGAGATTCTTGCAAGTATGGGCCTAACTGGTGTTGTCATTGATGTCAACATACTCCTGTTGCATTAATGATAAGGTCTGGATGAGCTATGAGCTAAGGATATTGAGAAAATTAGTCTCAATCAGGAACAATGAAGAATAGTGATTACTGTAAGACAAAAGTCCAAGATAGGATGATGATCAGAGGATGCAGATTAAAGGGTTTGTAGATATGTGTCTGTAGGTGATCCAGTAGAGATTTTAGAGGTCCACATGAAGATATGAAGAAGTTGTGGCCGCTCAAGTAAAACCAGTTCCGGTAGGTGTTTAGAGGTGACAGAGTGTAACAAGAAAGGTCCGGTGAGATCCAGAAATGAAGTTTCCTATTCTGCAAATTTAAGGGAGTACTGAGGAAGTCTTTGTGGTATATCAACTCTATTGGTACATGGTTTTAAGGTCCGCAAGCATCTATTCTTTTGTGACAGTTATGTCAGACTGTGTTCTTAAGGTTCCGGATGAAGGAGAGAAGGATTTCAGTAAGCAGAAGAAGTGTGGATGTTCTTGGTGATTCAAGAAAGCTTGTGGAAGTTTTTGGATCATGTCCAGTTCATGTGGGTGGTCCGCATTGAAGTTGGAGCTCACAATTGAAGAGTATTCTGTATGATGGTGTTCTTCTTGAGACAGGCTGACCAGATGAGTTATGCATCTGTTGGATGATCTTATGAATGTTTGCTAACTTAGATGATCATTCCTAAGTTGATGCCTTGTATAAATAAGGGATTGCAATGTCAGTTTGATCTCGCTTTTTTTGTGTGGAGATGAGTGTGTGGTAGTGAAGAGGAGAGTGAAGGGCAAAGCAGAAGTATTAAGCTTAATGGAACTAATTCAAGCATGGTGAAGATGCTATTCTCCAGTTCATGTATGTGATACTTATTTCTTTGTAGACAGTGTGTCTCTTGTAGGCAATGAGCCTCTTGTGAGCAGTGTGCTCAGGCAGTGAGCCCTAATTGGCATATGCCATTTTGTTCTTTCTATTCTTCTAACTGAGAATACATTCTTGGGTTAATCACCTCGTGGTTTTTCCCTTAACTAGGTTTTCCACATCAAAATCTTGGTGTCTTATGTGTTGATGAGTTTGTGCTTTTGATTTGAATCCATTATGTTTCATGTTTAATATACTGCTAATCACTAAGAGGATTTAAGTGTGTAAATTGGAGAAAGTTTTGCACAACTAATTCACCCCCCCTCTCAGTTGTGTGCCCTAAGTCTAACAATTTACATCACAAATTGGTCTCACAATGGCCTCTCAAATTATAGGAAACTTCTTTTCTTTCCCACACACCCACTCAACAATTCTCTTCTTCCTAAGCCCCTCACACGGGCTGAGATCTCTCTCTCCCCAAAATCTACCTCGGTGAAATCTACCTCTGATCTACTGAAACATTTTTTTAAATAAAACTTCATCTTCAATGTTTGCCTTTTCATATTCCTAAAAAAGGTTTCTTTCCTCTAAAATAGAAACACCATTTTTAAGAAGATAATCGTGTTTTTTAGAGCCTTTACTTACTTTTGGATGCTAAAGAAGCACAAAAAATATTTCTTTTTTAATAAATTTTGACTGGGATCATATCTTTTAGTGAAAAATAGCCAGTTTGAGAATAGGAATCTCTTGAAGCTTCCCATATAAGAATTTCTCTCTAGCTTTTAAAAATCTCAAATATTAATTTTCTCGCAGCCTACTGGGAAAAATTTTCTGATTTAAATTCTCCCAAATGGTTGAGAAATTGGCTGCAAAACCTTCTCCACATAATACAAAATATACCTAAAAATATCCTTAAAGGATTATTTTATCCTAGCACTCATTGATTTCTAGAAATACTTGTTTCCGTAAACTGCCCTATGGAGCCTTAAAATAGAGATTTAGTGAAAATTAAAATTTTACAAATCTGAGTTGACTTAAAGTTTCTTGATGTTGAGAGATGCCTAAAAAAACAAAAGAAATCCAAAATACACACTAAAACCTAAATTAAACTAAAATATTTTTGGGCAATGCAGGATCACCTGTGGCCCTGAATGCTCATGCAGGAGACATGTCGAGTAAGAAGTTTGTGAGCATGGGCTCACAAAGGTGGAGTGGAATGGTAGAAACATTCTTCTATATTGTGAACAATCCATTGAAAATTGCATCACTATGATA
This sequence comes from Cunninghamia lanceolata, assembly GCA_027924645.1. Lineage (NCBI taxonomy): Eukaryota > Viridiplantae > Streptophyta > Pinopsida > Cupressales > Cupressaceae > Cunninghamia > Cunninghamia lanceolata. The sequence continues at coordinate 2,980,111 of BSBN01000413.1, forward strand.
GGTGAAAAAAATATTATTTCATTTTCCTCCTCTTTAAGCATCTTGTTGGAACATTCACAATACTCCTACAACAATTCTGCTCACCATTCTTCTCTCATCTCATGGATTTGTATTTTCCATGAGCTATCCTCCTCCTCCAAATACTCTATCCACTCCTCTCCTCCTTTGTGGGATTTGGCCCAAGACAAGCTGACCACCTCTGCTAAAATTCCTTATTAGTACCTATAGTACCCTTATATCAAAGATATCCACGTGCTCTTCTCCATACTCTTCAACCTTTACCATCTCAACTTAAAATAAAATAGCATCATCACAACATGGAAATAAAGTTACATCTTCATTCATTGTTGTAAATTTCCCTTCATCACTATTGGTTGCATCATTTGTTTCTTCTTTCTTTGTTGTGATGATTGTCTTCTTACTTCTGTCAAAATTCTTTTCTAGCCACTCTTCTTCTACTTCCAAATTTTGTGATAACAAATCTTCTTCACCTTCTTCATTCATTGCAACATCCTTATACTCTATCACTGCATCTCCCAATTTCATAATTGCATCTTCATTCTTTTCCTTAGTTGTAACCTCTTATACTACTGCAATTTTGTTCTTCTCTTTTTCATCCTCTTCATTTCTTCATTATGGCATGTCTCTCTTCATGTTGCATATCTTCCTATCTACTCAATCACGCATTTATATCAGTCATTGTCATTAAAATATTTGTCATTTGATATTGTCTCCATCCCTACCATATCATGGGCTTCCTCACTAACATCCTCATCCTTCCTACTGCTGCAATCTTTTACATCTCACATCACACACTACAATATGCAAAGATAAATTTATTCAAAGCTCCTCAACTCTCAACTGCTTAGGGCTTCTCTCTCATACATGTAATAATTCTTTTGAGGTTTTCACAACCACTTCATCTTCTCTACTGTAGGTACTAGTGCATACTCTACACACTCATGTTCTTCTAGCTTTGATACCACTTGATGCAGAGAGGTCTCCCTTCTGTCTAGCCAGTATATAAACTTGCAAACACAAAATAGATTCTAAACAAGAATTACTATTTTATTCAATCAAAATCTACAAAATATTTTAATCACAAATTAGCCTCGCAATGGACTCTCAAATTACAAGAAATTTCTTTTCTTTCCCACACACCCATTCAAGAATTCTCTTCTTTCTATACCCCTCACAATGGTTGAGATCTCTCTCTCTTCTCAAAATCTAGCTCAGAAAAATATGCCACTAATCTAGTGAAACATTTTTTTAAATAACACTTCATCTACAATGTTTAGCTTTTCATATTCCTCAAAGTATTTTAGTGTCTCTAGAAGAACAACACCACCTTTTTAAGGAGAATCATGTTATTTAGAGCTTTTACTTACTTTTAGATGCCAAAAAAGAAAACAAAAATGTTTTTCTTAATAAATTTTAATTGGGATCATATCTTTGCATGAAAACTAGCTAATTTGAGTATAAAAACCTCTTTAAGATTCCCATAAAAGTATTTCTCTCTAGCTTTTAAAAATCTAAAAAATTAAGTGTTTCCGTAGCATGTTGCGAATTTTTTTTTAATTTAAATTCTCCCAAAAGGTTAAGAATTTAGTTGTAAAACCTTTACCACATTATGAAAAAACATCTAAGAATATAATTATAAAAATATTTTATCCCAGCCTTCATATATTTTCAAAAACAATAGTTTCTGTAAAACTACCTTATGGAGCCTTAACACAAAGATTCAGTGAAAATTGAAATTTTGTAAATCTGAGCCGACTTGAAGTTTTCTAATGTTGAGAGATGCCTAAAAAGACCAAAGAAAGCCAAAGCACACACCAAAACTCAAATTAAACTAAAATATTTTTGGGCAATGCAAGATCACCTTGGAACCATATGCTCCTACATCAAGTAGATTCAAAAAGTTCAAAGCTCTTGTAGTTAATCAGAAGAATAAAAAGATTAAGTGTTTGAGGACTAACAATAGTGGTGAGTTTTGCTTAGTAGATTTTGACATGTTTTGTAAATAACATGGTATTAAGAGGCACAAGACGACTCCATATATCCCTCAATAGAATGTATTTGCAAAGAGAATAAACATAACTTCAATGGAGAGGGATATGAGTATGGTAAGTGGAGCTAGCCTTGCACAAAAGTTTTGGGTACCAGCTGTTGCTACCACTTGTTATCTGGTTAACAGGTCTCCTACATTAGTGTTCATTGATAAGACACCTATTAAGGTGTTGTCTGGTAAAAAGTCTTCAGTAAGGCACATTCAAGTACTTGATTACGAGGCATATGCACATGTGCCTAAGCAGAAGAGGTCTAAGTTGGAGAAAAAGGCAGTGAAGTGTATCTTCATCAGTTATTACATCAATGTGAAAGGGTACAATCCTTGAGATCCAGTGGCTGAGAGAGTTATGTAAAGAAGTGTGATCTTTAGAGAGCTCAATCCTTCTTTTGATGTTCTATAGCTAGAGAAAGAAGAGAAGAAAGAGGATGTTGTTTAGCCTCCTTCCACCCCTAAGAAAATTGAATCAAAGACATCTGTTAGACTTCATCATGAGGACAATTCTAGTAGCTCTAAAAGTTCAAAACAAGATGATCCTCAACCTCATCTTTTGAGAAGGTCCACACATATAAGGTGGCAACCTAATAGATTTGGTTATTCATTGCATGATTCTAGTTGTATTTTTTCTTTGATTTCTAATACTAATGAGCCTAGGACTATAAGGGAGGATATGGGTATGAGTGATGCAGATTCCTAAAAAGAGCCCATGGAAGAAGAGATGGCTTCCTTGAAGACAAACAATATGTGGGATCTAGTGTCATTGATGGATGTAAACATATTGGATACAAATGGGTGTTCAAGAAGAAGTTTGGCTCATATGGCAATGTTGAGAAATTTTAGGCAAGGTTGGTCATGAAGGGTTATTCCCAAGTTAAGAGAATTTATTATGGTGAAATTTTCTCTCGTGTTATAAAGATGACATCCATTAGATTGTTGTTATCACTTGCTATGACATACAATTTAGGAGTTGGATAGATGGACGTGAAGACAAGTTTCCTTCATGGTGACTTGGAGCAAGAAATATATATGTCATAGCCAGAGCACTATGTGGTAAAAGGTAAAAAAAAATCTAGTTTACAAGTTGAAAAAGTCTTTATATAGTTTGAAGCAATCTCCTAAGATGTGGTACCATAAATTTGATGCCTTTGTATTGAGTTTGGGATTTGTGGGATTGAAATCATATCATTGTGTTTATTATAAAATGGATAATGAATGCATTCTCATTATTACATTATATTTTGATGATATGTTTTTCATTAGGAATGGTAAAAGTTTGATTTCTAATTTGAAGTCTCAATTGTTAGCATAGTTTGAGATGAAAGATCTAGGGGTAGCTAGGTGCACTCTTGGAATGGAAATTAGAAGAGATAGAGCTCACACAAATCTTGTTTAGGATAGAGTAAGTATAAGAACACCATGTTGGAGAGATTTAGCATGGCATCTTGTAGACCGTTGACTATTATTTTTATGATGGGGATAAAGGTATATGTTGCAGATTGTTTGAAGTCTCCCTCTGAGATGGAGGATATGAGTAGAGTTCCTTATGCTCGTACAGTTGGTAGCTTGATGTATGCTATGGTTTGCATAAGACTAGACATTGCCAAAGCAATGGGAGTCCTTAGTTGATTTATGGCTAATCATGGATGGGTACATTGGGATGCGGTGAATAGAGTATTTAGATATTTGTGGGGTACTTCTAAGTATTACTTATGTTATCATGGTTATCTTACAAGACCTCAACATTCACTTTGTATTCGAGCATTTGTGGATTCAGATTTGGTAGGTGACATTGACAGCAGGAGAGCCACCAATACTTATGTGATCACTATGCTTAGTGGTGCTATTTGTTAGATGCATAAGCAACAAATTGTGGTGTCTTTATCCACTATTGAAGTAGAGTACTTGGGAGCAACTCATGCTTGTAAAGAAGCCATTTGGCTTAATAGATTGTGTTCTGATGTTGGTTTTGATGCAGGAAAGATTATTATTTGTTGTGACAGTCAGAGTACCATATGTTTCCAGCGAAGAATCCTACTTTCCACATGTGGACTAAGCATAATGATGTCTAGTACCATTTTGTTTGTGACATGGTAGAGGATGGGAAGGTGAATCTAGAGAAAGTTGATACTTTGACAAATGTTGCAGATTTTATGACAAAACTCATGAGCACGGAGAAGTTCAGATGGTATTTGAAGTCTATTGACCTCTTGCCAATAGAAATTAAATCCTATCATTTTATTGGCTCTTATAAGGTGTTTGACAAGTGGGAGAAATTTTGGAATTAAGGGGTCTCAACCTTTGCAATTTCTTAGCATTTATTATTTGATTGTATATTATTTAATTGCCTATATTATATTTAATATTGGTCATCCAGTTTTGTATTACTATGAGGTGGCATGTTGACATGTAATCTCACTTGAAAGGTGACTTGGATGGTCAAGTCAAAATTTGAAAATGTAGGCCCATTGCATTTTGAGGTGATATTATTGCCATGTGTTGGTATCTTGTGGGTTGCGTAACAGGTTATGACATATAGCAGTTTCTATGACATATAAGTACTAGAAATAGAGATTATATGACAAGTATAACAACTGTCAAAAAGCATTTTTGCATGTAGAAGGTAGGTGCCAAAGTTTGACTATGACAAGTTGTAAGATAATTGTTTATTTAGAGTCAGTTATGATAGATTTTCTTACAGTTGTAAGTTTTGTCATATATGACAAATTTTATGATGATGTAAGAGCATCTTTCATACCTATTTTGGAAAAATTCAAGAGGCATCCAAGTATGGGGTTTGTAAGGGATGATAGGGAATCTTTTACAAGTGTCTTCTGCATGCTTTATGGCCTTGGAATTTGGGGCCATGTGGATTTGGATGAGATTTTTTGTGGCTTTCTCTAGAAGCTAACTCCATCTTTTGTATTTCTGTATATATACAGGTGCTTAGAGTTTGAGCTGTATGGTTCATTTGTAGGTACGATTATGCTGCCAGAATTGCTCTAGTATTCAACATTTGTGTACTCTTGGAAGAACTTGTATCACAAGTGTGTTGTAATCAACCTTTGATTTGTTAATACATTGTACAAGTTTTGGAGTGGGTTTTTCACCCAAAAAGGTTTTCCCACGTATATGTTCTATTCTGAGCTTTCTATTTGCATTTGGATGTTAATACCTTTATGTTACAATGCATCTTGTAATCTATAACTATAAAGTATTAAGATTTGCATAACTTTCTTCATTAGATCAGTGTGGGAAATTGTTTTTGGTACCTTGCTCCCTTTTAAGATCCTTCCTCGATTCTTTCTTCTTGTAGAATATAACAGGAAGGAGGCCTCTCCCCCACTCATGATGCCTATTAATACTTCAATTCCTAGTGATGGTCATGAGTAATTTATTATAGGTTTGTAGGGTTAGTTTGTTGTTGGGATGCTACTTGTTGTAGGGACCTCCTCTATTATTGTTGTGACTGGGGTTGCTATTGTTGTTGCATCATCCACAATAGGGGCTATTGTTGTAGGTGCATCATCCATGATTGGAGCTGCTATTGTTGGTACATCATTTGTGACTGGGACCATTGTTGTTGTGACAACTTCTCGTAGGTCATCTTTCCTAGTCAAATATTCCTCTCCCTAGGATCCACCCCCTTCTAGGGATTTGGTGAGAGTCTCCCCTCCTACATATCATGTTTCTATGGATGGAAATAATTAAGATGTTTGAACCATTGTCCAAAGAAGGAAGAAAGGTCTTTCGAAGCATGTTCCTCATACCCACACTCAGGCCAAGTGTATATGACCTCCTAGGTTAGGATATGATATTGCCATGTCTTTTGTTGTATTTGTGTTACTCCCAGACTTGCTACAACTTTGCCTTTTGGGCTTTGCTACTTTTCTAACCATTTTAGACATGTTTTGCCTTTCCTTAGGACAATTATTGTAAAAAGTTGGGAATTTTTCTTGTTTTGGATCCATTTTTCATTGTCCTAGGGGTTCTTTTGTAAAGTGATCAACACCCTTGTTTGGTACTTATCTTAATAAAATATAAAATGAAGCCCTAATACAAGATATTTTTATTCTACACTAAATAAAATAACATATTAATTTTGATTATTTTTTATGAAAATATTATGCTTAAAAGATAAATAATAAAGTATAAGTATAGTAAAATCTAAAAAACATAATGCACTTACTGTTTGTGCTTGTCTAGTATACTTTGCCCCTTTTTAATTTGATTTGATAAAACCCTAATAAAATATACTTAAAAAATATTATTGTACACTAAATAAAATAATATATTAATTTGACTATTTTTATTAAAATAACTCTAGAATAAATAAAACAACCTACCTTTATATTTTAAATTTTTTTTTTGATTTGATAAAACCCAAACAAAATATAGTTATAAAATATTATTTACTTTATAAGAGCTTTATTCTTATGTGCATTCATTTAATAAAAGTATGTTGGATATATGTTTTAAATTTGAAACATTTACTTTATAATTTTAAATATATATATGTCGGGTCTATTTTATTTTTATGTAAAGGGTGATAGTCATCCCCTAAATGCCACCTATAAAAAGCTATTTAAATGTTTCTAATTTTTTTAACACTCTTAACTTACAATAGGAAAAGGTATTCGGTGTTTCCATTTATAGAATGGTAGAATTCGGAAATCTAACCTCTATAGATGTTAAATTGTGGTTGATGGGCCCAAACAAGGAAAAATACAAAGGAAATCCAGTTTATCTCCATTCTGTGATTCTGAAAAGATTGGAATTCTTTCAAGTCAAGATGTCTGAGTGGTGGTCATCGGATAAACCAAGTGAAATAAGGGTAACTACTTATCATGACTTTGATAACTTTGTGGGATTTGTGTAGTAGTTTCTCTTTTAGGTTTAGGAGTTTCCTAGTTTGCTAATAACATGATGATACTGTGCCTGGTCATTGACAATGACAATGCATTGTAAAATATATTGTTCTCCATTCTAGCATGTGTTGTTCTAGGGTTGATGTGTATGTTAGATGGATCTACATGCTAGTTTCTCTTTTAGGTTCATGAGTTTCCTGATTTGCTGATAAACTGATGACAATGTGCCTAGTCATTAGTTGAGTTAACCATTAGTCCAAAAGTTCATGAAAACATCAAATCGCTGGTTTCCCAACTAAGTGTGTTAAACACATTTGAGGCCACTGAGTTAAGTTGATCTCAGAGTACCCAGTTCTTGCGACTAGTTGATAAGTTGATCATTCAAGGCTACTATGATTGATGCCTACAAGAAATTGAAACTTGTTTATGTTTTGAAATGGGATAATGCTGTCAAGGTTACGATTTCAACACCTTTTTATGTCCACTAATCTCACACAATGGTGTAGTGTATATCTGGTATTGATTGTTATTTTGACAACATTATTTTTGGCTGCAATAAAGTTTGATTATTTTGAAGTTGACCAATATTCTACTATCTAGAAGCAAATGAGACACATGAGCATTTGGTCTTCTACGATCTCGGTCTCAATCACATTGCCTGAAAATAGATAGAGCTGATGGACAATGGTGCGAATATGCTTGTCACTATACCTATAGCTACCAATGGTCCTAGTGGGATTCTTGTCTACATAGAAAATTTTGTGATATGTAAAAACTAGCGGCACCCAGATGTTCGTGTGGGCTAGATTTACCAATCAAACATGGAGTGTTGATTGTACCAACCACAACCCACTACTCTTCTTCTTGTTGCAAACTGAATATGGAGACATCTTCAAGGTTATGTTAGGATGATCAAGATTTGGGAATCATGATCTCTATCAGTTCCAGAGAATAGGTGATGATGTAGATGTTGAGCCATCTTTTGCAATAGGAACAAAAATTAGGATATGGCATTCTGCTAAAGCATCGACAAATATCAACCATAGTGAACCCTTATATTTCCAAATTTGTGTATTTACGAACTTAAGATATATATAAATAGGTGTAACACTTTTTTGGCAAAAAGAATGGTTGGATAACAAAGGATTTGGCAAACCATAAACAGTACAAACTTATCTCTCATTAGCTTATCCTCCAGTTCTCAAATTTTTGAAGTTGCCCATACTATCTTATATCAGTAGATTAAGAGTTTATGAAACCTATTTTGGATCAAAAAATTTCAAGGTTATAGAAATCATCATCATGAAAAAGTTTGTATTTGAAATTTAGAGTATTGTGATTTAACATGTTATCGGAAAAAATTACAAGTTATGAAGTTGCTAAAATCATCAGTTTGCCGATATCAGCAAAGTGGACAATTTTAAAATTTACTGAAGTGTTAGCAAAGTCTCAAAGTTCAAAAGTTCTTATCTTTACTAGTTTGCTAATATTAGTTCAAAAGTTCTACTCTTTACCAGTTTTCCAATATCAATTTAAAAGTTCTATGCTTTATCAGTTTACCGATATCAGTTCAAAAGTCCTACTCCTTACTGATTTGTTGATATCAGTTCAAAATTTCTTCTCTTTACCAGTTTGCCAATATAGGCTTAGAGAAAGTGAGATAAAAGAATGATTTGTGTTGTCAAAGGTTGGCCGAAGAAATGAATAAGTGGTTAAAACTTTTCCTAACTCAACAATAGTGGATATAGAGCATAATACATGGAGAGTGGAATGGAAGCATGCTATTAGCTAAATTTATATTTTTTATGTTATACAACATGTTGATTAGTTGATGTCAGCAAACAGTTTTGAAGTTATGAAAATTATCAGTTTTGCCAATATAATACTCATGAAGTTCAGGACTTGTAAATTCTTCCAAATTGCCAATATGATATTTATCAGCCCATTTATTTTCCTTCCTTTGAAAGCTTTTTACATTTTGTGTATCTGTATCACAAACACTCACATGTTTAACCATACTCATGTGACATGTTTGGTTTCTTGTGTTTGTTAAGTAGTGTGGCACAGGCTAAACAATAGATTTTCATTGGACATGGATTAGAGAAATTGAAATTTTGCATTAGTCCTAAATTCTAATGATTCATTTCTAGCTACAACTGAGAATAAAATAAATTTTCACCAAAAATAATGAACTAAGGAGTATGAAATCCCATATAACAATGAAAGCAACATGAATTTCTAAATACATACTCTAATCTAGTGTCTATTTTATTGCATATAGCATAGTATATTACAAGTTATTCAATGCAAGCTATTAGAGGTCTATTCTCTAAAATATAGTCAGTAAATTCTATCATAATGGTAGCAGAATTAAAATTACATCAATCATCATAACATACACATGACTGGTTCATGATCAGCTAGCCTACTAAATTTATAAGATTAATGAGAGTGAATATAAATATAATTCCTAGCACAATTAATGCATCTATCTAAATTTAGAGTATGCAACTATATATATCCCACTCACTATGGAATCCTAGATGTCAATATGGTAGTGCACCCAACTAGTTTTTATGGTTTCATTTTTATTGTTTGCAGCCACAACAGAACTTTGTTGTGTAAACCAATACCTTGTGTAAAAATCCAACTAAATTTAGTTGTGCACCTATATGATTGCAACTATTTTGAACTTCAACACAATTTTTTTGCATAGCTCAAATTGGCAAAAACAATTTTGTCTATCATTCCTAGTTACAATTAATGCCAAACATCTTACAAAGGGCACTAATGTTTGATTAGTCCACCACTTTCCATGTCATACTACATCTATACTCTTCGACATGCATATTCTATAACATTTACTCAACATTCATACTGTATACAATCTAACAAAATTCATACTCTACCATGCACTCTAAAAAAAAAAGAGGGTAGGGGCCCTCACCCAAATGTTTTGTATATAAAAAAAAGTGATTACATGAAGATTTGTTTCCTTGGATAAATAGAGGATAACAAGAGCACACAGAATCCATTCTTGTGTGGCTTTACAGACAAAACAACATTATATATAGCTCATTGATTATTGCATTTTCATTTCCATGATTTACAAAAAGATTACTGAAGATCATATTTAGACAGACCCTTTGTATTTTTATGCACTTCCACCCTTGTCACCATTGGGCTTTATCAAACACTGTTCATACCTCGTATTTGCACCTTTGTCCATCCCAACCATAGTTACATTATTATGGCATGTTGTCAAAAGAAATATTATAGAAGCTTTTACAAGAAATGAGCTTTCAAGAATTTTCTCATGTTAGGATATTGGGAAATTCCAAGACCCCAATTTATTCAAAATATTATATACCTTAGTCAAGCCTGTCATACATTAAGTTTCTGATCATTTAGTATCTCAGTTCCTACAATCAAAATTCACATATGAGATATAATTTCAGATCTCATTGTCAAGGAAGTCAAGATGTTGAGTTTAGATCCCAGTTTACTGGGGACTTCTTTAATACAATACATAATAGACTTATAGATTTATATGCAGTCAGATTATTTACCCTACTTGACATAAGAGATTTTCATTTGACATATTAAGTAAAAATTTAGTAGCTAATATTTGCAATGGATTGTGAACCTAAGCATAATGAACAAGGCCCATAGACCTTGATATAGGACTCTATTTTTTACTCTATTTTCATACTCAGTAAAAGTAAATTAACAATGCTTGCAAACCCTAATACAAATTTCCATGATTCCATTAAATTAACATTATGCTACAAAAATGTATCTGCATCCTTGGACATATAAGAACAATAACCAAACTCCCATTCTCCATTAGCAAAGTAGGGAGAATCAAATTTGATATAAGGCCAAATGCTCATTGTAACATATAGGTAGAGGTCTAATCAAACTAAACAAAATACTAATTGATCATTATCATTGTACAACACAAACGTTTAATAACATGTTACAAAACCTAACAACCTGTCAATTGTGAAATTTAACCAAGATTATAAATTGATTAATGTGATTGATCCTAAACATGGTAGATCTGCTATTGTGGATGCCTTTAACTGATTTTATAAAATACAATAACAAATTTGACATTGTCTGCAGACTAGAAGAAAAATCATACCAATCAAAAGATCAACCATTGGTAAAACACAATAGTATAAAACTTCTATAAACTAGTGATAGAATTCAAGTAGCACAGTGTGACCCTCAAGAAAATGATCAAGTTGATTTGGCTTGCATAACTTATCTTCAATATTAAATGTTTTTCAAAAGTTCAATAAACTTAATAATATATGTTAAAACTACATATTTCCACCCACAAATAAATTGCAAACTAGACATATAAATAGAGAGAAAAATATATTCATATTAAGTCCTAATGTAGATTGCATCATCAATTAAGAACAAATGATAAAAACCAAATATTCTAATCCCATTGTAGAGGGTGTGTCGCATACCATCACTAAAATAAGAATAGAAAATCCTCATAGCAAACTGAGCTTTATTATAATTGCAAATACACTAGTAGGAAGAACACAATAGGAGCTAGTTGCAGCAATTTGCAGCACAAAATGAAAATTTCAGATGCATAATGTATAAATAGAAAATTCATGGCAAACATCCTTATCACATACTAATTGTTGCCTATATTTATGGACAACAATTAACACAGAATTATGCAGCACTATTTTGAGTCCAAATCTAAATGTTGCTACATGGTCAAATCCTAATTTATCATGTTTAAGTTTAAATGGAATTGAAGTAGCATATCATCCAAAATTCAAGAATGATGATAAAAACATTGGAAATACACAGTAGCATTTTAAATTTCTATAAATTAGTGATAGATATCAATTGGTGAACTTGACCCTGGAAACAAAAATCAAGTTAATTTTGCTTCAATAAGAAATCATAAATGTCAAAAAAAATTAAAAGTGCAACCATGTTAAAACCACACATTTCCATTCACATGAATTGCAAAATAGACATATAAATGAAGAGAAAGACATCTTTGAATTAAATTCTAAAGCAGGTAGCAGCATCATTTAAAAATTAAAACCAGACTTCTAAACCCATTGTAAAGGATGTACCCCTTACTATATCTAAAATAAAGCCAAAAAAATTGAAAAATCATATTCTAAGTAAATAAATGACTAAAAAGATAGTAATTATGCAAACAAATTTATTGGCCTCATTAACTTTTAAAATTTCCTACAATAGTAATTCCAAGCTATGCCTTCTATTGAGTAAATTATTTCTTAGAAAACAAAAACAACTTTGCCCAAGTAGCTTATTGCTCAAGGTAGGAGAAGTAGCAACCACATAGACATTGCAGACACTGTCAAAACACTAAATGAAATGAGCATAACATAAATCTTTTGAAATTCAAAAAATTTGTAAATTGTATAATATTACAACTTATGGTCTCTTGACTACTGTTATAATAATCAAGAATTCAAACAAGACCATGGAACTTTCTAGACTTCTAGAAAAAGATTTATCTACTACAAAGAAAAAATATGATAAGGATTGGACTAGTGCTATCGTTGAATGACAGCAAAGAAGCCCAAAAGAGGACATTTACTAAAAATAAGAAAGGGAATACAATTTTTTTTAATTTTGCAACATCTAAACTAGTTATTACACAAAAATATTAATAGACTTCGGGGAGTGACAAAACCACAAGAAGAAATCCAATTATGATTAGGGTTATGTTCCATTGCACATCCAAGAAAGGCCTCAACTAATTCATAGAATTCCACATGAAGCTAATGTAAATATGGTGAATTAGCCCATAACTACCACACACTTTAAAAAGGGCATATACAAAATAGCTATATAGTAAAATAACAGAGGCTGGCCACAAAAGATAACAAGGACTACAATCTTCTAAACCTAAGCAGCAAATAAAAAATAGAAAACAAAAAATTAGGAAAACTAAGAGCAAAGTGGATCTTAATGAAGATGGCAATGGAAATTGGTGTGCATGCTTGCAAATCATGGTGATTAATAAACCTTGTAACTTAAGAGTTCAAATTATGAAGCAAAACCAAATTTCCCCCAAAAATCACCTCCTTAATTTTAGGTGTTTGTTGCACTCAAAATAGTAAGTCCACAAAATCCGCCCTTAAGAGGTCATTTATTAGCCAATCACAATAGAGAAAATTCATTTTCCCTATATTGTTTGTTAAAATTTTCTCATATTCACATAGGAAAAATTAAAATTTGTCCAAAATGAAAAAAATATACTTTTTTTTAATGGTTTACCATAGATAGATTAATACCTAGGTAGGTACTAATAATAATATATAAATATTTATATCACAACAATATTTTAATTTAGTCACTCATTATTTAGTCAAACATATTAATTTGTTAGTAAATTTCAATATTTATCAAACATAAAAGAATAAAATAACTATAGCATCCTCAAAACTAACTTATATCATTATATTATAAATATGGTAAGTAAGATAGATTTCATTAAATTGATATTAAAAAGTTTTACATTCATCCCATTGTCTTGGGGCATTGGACATCAAAACTATCAAAACATTAGAGGACCCTCCTAGAATAGAAAAAGATTTCCATCATTATCACATAAACAAAAAACTCCAAAAACTGCCCCAACCAAAACCAAAGGAAACCTACTCACTACAGAAGGTTGTTTTGAGAAAACAGATGAAATTCATATTCCCAAGCCTCCTTTTATGAAGCCACTAGCTTGAATATTTTCTCAAGTACTTTATCCATGCCACAGCCAACCAACGATGCTCAATGAGGTCCATTCCTTTCAAATCTAGCAAAAAAGATTCCCAAGTGCCGCACTGACACTAGACCAAGGAAAGCCATTTGTTTCTTTGAACATAACAGTTGGAAGGGAGTCGCCAAGCTTCCTATGTCCAATTCCTTAGCTAATACCTTTAGAATAAACTTCACCATATCCATGAAAGGAGAGGGAGGCCGAGATAAATAAAAAATGGCATAATGATCAGGACACTGATAGAGCCAACATAACTTGCCATAATTACCACCCTGGAGATCTAGAAAGGAATAAGGTGAAAACTTGTGCGAGCTAGGCTCAAGCACAAAGAAACATTATTTAAGAGTTGATGCAGGAGCATCCCTGGTTCAAGAGCAATCTTGCATCAACCAAAAACATTAGCATTTCAGTTTGTTTCCATTTCAGTTCTTTCATTTTCCAGTTCAGTTAGGCAGTTCAGTCAGAAGTAATTTTTAGCTTGTGGTCCAGTTTTGGCATTTCACATCTTGTGGATCTGGACTTAGCATCTACATCATATCAAGAATTTAGAGCATTTAGATTAGTTACTAGAAAGATATCGCTATCATAAGATCAACTAATTTTTCAAAATAGAGCATCTTGACAGTCTCAAACAAATCAGCTAAAAGAGAAGGCTTGTGGATCATTCCTTGACTTGCGGATCCTAATGACACATCATTCAATGATCTTTACTTCATGGCCAACCTTTCCTAGAGGTCCACACACTATTCTATTCATTTGAGGATGTGTTCTATGCATTTAGGTCCGACCTATTTGTGAACACGTTACAACTCTTCATTGGAGTTTGTGACCTTTCTTGGCTGACGTGGAGGAATCTATTGGTCTGGAAATGATATGTATTGATGTAATAGATCCTTCAGAAAGCAGTTCAGAAGTTAGCAATTGATTCATATTCCTTAGTTTAAATTTTTGTGTGAAGGAACTTCAAAGCTTTATCTTGCGCATGTATGTCATCAAGCCTATGAGCCCTAATTGTAAGCCCGCATGTTGCCAACTAGATTGTATTTGAATTCTATGATATATTGAATGATCGAATCTACATTTGCTTCATTTCTTGAGTTGTTTCCATTGTGTTTACTCTTGTTGCACAGTCTGGATAGTTAATTTTGTGAACCCTCGTACCATGACTGCACCAAGTGGTATCAGAGTGAAAGTTTGAATCTTTGGAGTGAATTGAGTGAAGTTGGCAAAGGAATTCTATAAGATCTTGTTGTGGATAGATTGCCAAATTGAGGCATGTTACTGTGTCACAACTGATTACTGATTGTGAGGAAGTTGTCACCTTGTAGCCTAATCGC
The DNA here is from genome assembly GCA_027924645.1 of Cunninghamia lanceolata. Lineage (NCBI taxonomy): Eukaryota > Viridiplantae > Streptophyta > Pinopsida > Cupressales > Cupressaceae > Cunninghamia > Cunninghamia lanceolata. The sequence continues at coordinate 2,995,171 of BSBN01000413.1, forward strand.
TGAACTTTAGGTAGTTTCCACTTGATCCTAGGAAGAATGCCACCAAGGAGACTTGTTGCCATTGGAACAATGAATGGTAGAATAGATGAGATGATGGAGATGATGAGAATAATGTGAATTTTATTAGATGCTATTGAAGAAGATAGGTGAAGACGATTGACATCGAGACCTAATGTCAAAAGTGATCATGAAGGAGATTTTCAATCTACTGAACAAACTAGCAAAACCCTAGGAGGTGATGAAGAAGAAGAATTAGATCAAGTAAAGATGTTGTGAGCTATTTCAAAAATTGGAAAGAGACCTAGAGTTGATGTGCCAAACTATACTGGTAATTTGAATCCTAAAGAGTTGATTGACTGGATAAATGACATGGAAGAATACTTTGAATATGAGAAAATTAAAGATCCAGAGAAGGTGAAATTTGCAAAGACTAAGTTGAAAGGACATGCTGCTATATGGTGGAAATAAGTTCCGTTGGAAAGAAATAGAAGAGGAAAAGAAAATATTACAAAGTGGGACCAGATGGTGACAAAGTTGAAGAATTAGTTTATACCTGCTGACTATGAGTTGGAACTGTTGAAAAGATTAGAAAACCTAAGACAAAAGTAGAAATCTATGAAGGAGTACACTGAGGAATTTCATAAAATGATCATAAGAATAGGACATAGTGAAGAAAACAAGGAGAAAGTGGCTAGATATATCAATGGACTGAGATTGAACATTCAAGAAGAACTAAGCTTGGTAAGGATGATATCTTTGGAGAAAGCATATCAATTTGCCTTGAAAGTTGAAGACAAGTTGAATAAGAGACATGATCAGAGGAAGAGAGGTAGAGGAGGTTAATTTCAGAGAGGTAGAACATTTTCTGGAGGAGACGAATCATATCCGGAGCAGAGCAAGTTTGACAATCCATTTAAGGAGGATAGAAATAATAGTGCTTACCGGAGAGATGACAGAACTTTTTACCAGAGAGGAAACCCTAGTGCATAGCGGAATGAAGGATACAAGAGAGAAGGAAGAGGATTTGACAAGAGAACACTCAAAGGTACTTGTTTCAAGTGTGGAGGTGAAGGACATAGAGCATTTGAGTGTAATTAGGGTAGTACAAGTAAGAGGACAAAAAATAGTGGAAGAACAACCTATGCTAAAGAAGAACCTATTGAATCATCAGTTCTGTTGGCAAACCTAAGAAAGGAGAATCATTGGTGATGAGTAGAGCACTATTTCAAGCAGAGATGAATGAGGAACTATCATAGAGGAATCTAGTCTGTTCAAAACTAGATGCAAATCAGTAGGTAAGTGTTGTAAAGTTGTCATTGATAGTGGTAGTTCAGATAACATAGTTTCAATAGAGATGGTGACTAACCTGAAGTTGGAAACATTAAAACACCCTAAGCCTTATTAGATAGCATGGCTTCAGGATGATCATAAGGTATTGGTGAGTGAACAATGTTTGGTGAAATTTCATATTGGATCTTATCATGACAAAGTCTTGTGTGATATTATGACTATGGATGTTTGTCATATCATTTTGTGTAGACCATGGTAGTATGATAGAAAATCTATACATGATGTGAGAAAGAATACATATACTATAATAAAAAATAGAAAGGTAATTAATTTGATTCCTTTGGAGGATTATCCTAAGAGTGAAGTATGTGGGAATGCTAGAATCTATTTGGTAGATGGAACAAAATTTCTGGATGGTTTGAGACATGAGAATATTTGTTATGCCTTGATTCCTAAGCTCTGTATCCTTGCTTTTTGGATTTTATTTCCTCAACTCCAAAATGTCTGCAAGACATTGGGGGATCTCAGAAGTTATTTCAATCAGGGCCTTATTATAGATATTTAGATATCTAACAATTGCTTCCTCTAACACCTTCTTATCCATATCACTGTATTCATCATAGAATTTAGTCATGGGTTTCAAATTTCTATCCACAGTGACTAATTTTATTACATCTAGCATAGAAAGTGTGGGCTTCTCAACATATGTATTTGTCTTTTGCCTTTTGGTTTCCCTTTTGCTTCTGGAGGGCTTCTTCTTTGTCACCTTGGCAACTTTTGTTCCAGAGGCTTTCAACTCCTTTGCCTCTGTAAGTTTTTAGAGAATAGGGGCAACAGTAGAGCTTCTAGTAGTCCTTGATGTGGAGGAGGATTCTACTGGAGCACTTCCTTGTTTCTTATCATTCTTCTCCTTTTCTACCTTTTCAGTTCTTTCCCTGGATTGCCTCACAACTTGCTTTGTGAGACCTAGATTCTCAGCCAACTGCTCAACTTCTTTTTTTATGTTTCTTTTGGTTTCAAGTTTTCTGAGCTCAATGTGCAGTCTTAAACTTAGCTCCTCATATGTCCCAAATCATTCAACTGTTGTGTCTTTTGGCTTGCTCAGAAGGTGTTGAGCATATATATTCAATATTTTTCCATCTACCTCATACCCCATGGGCATGATCCAAATAGTTCTGGGTTCCACTGCTTACATTAAGCGTTGATCAATGTCAACCATAAAACATATTTCATTCATGTACTTCTCAACAATCGACTTAGGGATTCTTTCCCCTGAATTCAATCCAGTCACAATCCTGATAGCATCCTTTGTAATTTTAAATGGTTTCATCAGCCACAAAAACTCATGATGCATTCATCTTAAAACATACCAAACCCATTCATCTTCATCGAAAGTTGGGAACCCCATAATCTAAATGAAATGTTTATCTTGCAATGCCTTATACTCAAGTTTAAGATAGTGATTTTCATCCCTTAGATGACTCTCAAAAAAATCTACATACCTTGAGTCCCTAAATTCATCTATGTTCGCATGAATATAGAGCCTAATATCTTCAACATGCAACACACCATACAGAACACTTGAAAATGCACCTAATTGGTTGACTTCTACTGATTTGTATGGATGATTTTTAAATTTGGGTTGAGGCCTTTTAGTAATATCAACAACCAAAGGTGTATCCATTGCAAATATTAAAAGTTCAAAGCTTCACAGATAAATACCTTTTCCATGAAATTAGAGTTGACAGAGAAATTCACTGGTCGCAATTCAAATCCTTGGAATATCAACTCAGGCACTATTCCTCTTACTTTCTTCAAATATAAAGTGATTCCAATGAAGATTGAACAACCCTTTTAAGCTCTGTAAAACCTAATTTTACTTTGTAATAAATGTTCTACCCTAACACATCTGGTTACACTGTTTCTGCATACAATCGACCTTCAATTGCTCCACAAATCACCATATCCACTTCTTTTCTTTTGGAAATCCTTTCAAATGACCTATAATAACCCAAATTATCCTTTCTCATCATGGAAGATTCAGGCACCTACTTAATGGCTGGGGAAATTTGATTTCTAATGCTTCTCCCCCTAAGCTAGAGCTCCTAATTCAATATTTGAAGGAACTGTTAGCATCGGATTTCAGTGTGGATCCATTATTATTGTTCATAACACTTTTCCTAACCCATGTCTTGTTCATTTCATCTTGGATCTCATTCACATCAATTTTGCCCTTGCCTTTGTCATGTCTCTACTTATCCAGTTTTTCTGTTTCCCAGACCTCTTCTTTCTTTATTCTTGCTTCTGCAGAATCTTGCAAAATGGTCTGATTGATTACAATTGAAGTACACAAGATTTCTTTGCCCATTTGATTAATTTCCTCTTCATCTATACTGATTAACCATATGTCCAAATCTATTGCATGCAAAGTAGTTGCCATTGAAAGAATTGTCGTTCATTATCATACTTATGCATTCATTGGATCTGTGACCATACCTTTTGCACTTGAAGCATTATCTGGAGAAGGATGGATCACTTTGATTTATCCTACTTGTGCACGAAGGAGCTCAATGACCAAATTTATTGTAACTGAAACAATTTCCATTGAATGATGGATATCTTTGAACATTAGCCTGTCTTATCGGAGGTCTTCTAGGTCTATTTCTCCTTTTCCTTGGTTGAGAATTTCTTTGTCCTATTATGGAACATTCACCTTTCTCATATCCAAGACCATTCTTATCATCTGCCTTCTTTTGACTCTCAAGCAGTGCTTCAAGTTTGGTTGAGCTTATCTTGAATTTCTCCTTGTATTCATTTACAACTTCTAGATCATGTTTGAGAATGACAATTTTCCTTTCAATCTTTTCCTAATTGTTTCTACTTTCATGTAGATTAGACTCTAGAAGGCTATCAATTCTGTCCAATCTGCAACATTCTTTTGTACTTTCTTTTAGAGATTGGTTTAGTTTTTCTTTAGTCTTTTTCCTCTCTTCAATTTCCTTGGTTAGCCTCATCACCCCATATTCCATTTCATGTTTTAGGACAACAACTTCTTTAGCTGACTTCTCACATTCCTTTGTCTTCTCTTTTAGGGCCTTATCCTTGTTGTTGTCATCATAATGATTTCCTAGTTGAAGAGGTTGCCCCTTCCTCTTTTCATTGGATTTGCCCAATTTTTATTTTAAAGTCTCAATGCAGTATTTAGAATTTCTAAGGTTCTCTTGCAGCTCTTTGACTTCTGCTTTGGACTGATCAAGATCTTCTAAAGCAAGTTTGAGTTGTCCTTGGAGGTTGTATTCATCCCTTTTATTGCCTTCCCAGATCTTCATCAAGCTATTAAACTTTTAAAAGGAACCTCACTCTGATACCAATTGTTGGAATTAGGGCTAACAACTAAGAGGGGGGGTGAATAAGTTGTCATAAAACTTTTGAAGCTTTCTATAGTTAATTCTTCTTTACCACTTCTTAACAGATTAATGACATAATCATGAAAAGCAAGAATTAATAGTATATGAGTAGAAAAACAAAAAGCACACTTGACACAAAGATTTTGACATGGAAACCTAGTAAAGGGAAAAACCATGGTGGGGGTTAACCCATAAATATTATACTCTATTAAAAGTATTACAAAAGGAGAAGGCACATGCCTTTAGGCTCACTGCCCAGAGCTCACTACTCAAGAGAGGCTCACTGCCTACAAGAATGATTACAAAAGGATTACAGATTGTTTGAACTTAGGAGTAGCATCTACCAATGCAAGAATTCAGTTTTGGTTAAGCATAAAATACTGATTTTGCACACTTGATCTTTATTCTACCTAGTTTACTGCTTTGTCATAATTTGGACCTTAGATCTCTTCTCTTTCGCACTTTTGTTTGCTCCATTCGCACCTACTTCATATTCACATACCCACACACACCAATACACTCAAATTCATTGACTATATATATGCCTCAAGAAATTCAGTCACTTTTCTATTGGCCTTATGAAGAACTTAACAAACAATACAAGTACTATGTTCAATCAGCTGAATCCATACACCAGTATTAATGCGTACTAGAAATAAGACTTGTAAGTCACCATACATGTTGGCCACTAATATTATATCCCATATGCAACTCACCAAAACACTGCTACTAGATCTGCACAAGGATCTATCACAAGTCGACCTATTCTTCACTAAACTGTTCTATCATATTAGGACCTAGTACTCAGATGCTTATAACTTTTAATCCCTTTGTCACTAGAGGTTGAAATCTTGGATTTAGATTACTTTGACATTCCTCTACACTCCCTCAGATTTGCAACACTCAATGATTAACTGGAGAGATATACTAACTAAAATATGGAACTCTATCATATATCTTGTTCCTGTTTATCCGGAATTGACAAATCTAGGAATTCACTTCCAGTATGATCTAATACTACACTGGGGATGTGTGGAATGGACTTAGTTGCCATCAATGACAACACATGACATGCCTTGTAGTGTCTCTTGCCAACATGACCTTGGAGTTTGGGCCATGTGATTTGGATGAAATTCTTTTGTGGCTTTCTCTAGAAGCCACATTCATCCTTGGTACTTCTCTATATATACAGGTGATTAGAGTTGGAGATGTATGGTTCATTTGTACTTACTATTATGCTGCCAAAATTACTCTAGTATTTGACATTTGTGTACTCTTAGAAGAAATTGTATTGCAAGTGTGTTGTAATCATCCTTTGATTTGTTAATACATTGTGCAAGTTTTGGATTAGGTTTCTCACCCGGAAAGGTTTTCGCATGTATATGTTGTTTTGAGAGTGTTCTATTTGCATTTGGATGTTAATACCTTTCTATTAATTTGTGTATCTTGTAATCTATAACTATAAAGTATTACGATTTGCATAACTTTCTTCTTTCGATTAGTGTAGGAAGTTGTTTTTGGTACCTTGCTTCCTTTTAAGATCCTTCCTCGATTCTTGCTTCTTCTACAATCTAATAGGAAGGAGGCCCCTTCTTGACTCATGATACCTATTAATACTTCAATTCATGGTGATGGCCATGAGTAATTTGTTATAGATTTGTAGGGTTCATTTGTTGTTGGAAGCTACTTCTTGCAGGGACCTCCTCTATTATTATTGTTATTCGTGCATTGTCTATGATTGAGGTTGTTGTTGTTGGTGTGCCATCCATGATAGGGGTTGTTGTTATTGATGCATCATCCATGACTAGGGCTGCTTTTATTGGTACGCCATCTGTAACTAGGACTGTTGTTGTTGTTGTGACAACTTCTCGTAGGTCAAATATTCATCTCCCTAGGCTCCACCCCCTTCTAGGGCTTTGGTGAGAGTCTCCTCTCCTACATCTCATGTTTTTGTGGATGGAAATAATTAAGTTTTTTGGACCATTGTCCAAAGAAGGAAGAAAGCTCTTCTAAAGCAAGTTCCTCAAACCCATAGTCAAGCCCAGGGTATATGACATGCTAGGTCAGGTTATGATATTGTCATGTCTTTTGCTATACTTGTGTTCCTTGCAGCCTTGCGACAACTTTGCCTTTTGGGATTTGCTACTTTTGTGACCATTTTGGCCATGTTTTGCCTTTCCTTAGGGCAATTGTTGTAAAGAGTTGGGACCTTTTCTTTTCTGGCCAGTTTGGGGTCTATTTTGCATTGTCCTAGGGGTTCTTTTGTAAAGTGATCAACACCCTTGTTTGCTACTTATATTAACAAAAAATAAAATGAAACCCTAATACAATATATTTTTATTCTATGTAAACAAAATAATATATTAATTGAGTATTTTAATTACAATATTATTCTATAGTAAATAAAATTAACATATTAATTTTGAGTATTTTCATTAAAATATTATCCTTAAAAGATAAATAATAAAGTATACGTATAGTAAAATCTAAAAAACATAATGCACTTACTGTTTGTACTTGTCTAGTATACTTTGCCCCTTTTTAGTTTGATTTGATAAAACCCTAATAAAATATAGTTATAAAATATTATTGTAAACTAAATAAAATAATATACTAATTTTGAGTATTTTTAATAAAATAACTCTAGGATAAATAAAAAAACCTACCTTTATATTTTACTCGCTTTTTATTTGATTTGATAAAAGCCTGATAAAATATAGTTATAAAATATAATTTACTTTATAATGGATTTATTCTTATGTGCATTCATTTAATAAAAGTATGTTGGATATATGTTTTAAATTTGAAACACTTAATTCATAATATTTTTTTTCAATAAAAAAGGTGGTAAAAATTTCATAATCAATCAAAAAAACACAATACAAGAAGGGGCCAACCACCCAAGGACAAAACCAAGAGTCACATAATCCTGTCAACCAACAACAACTACTTCCAACAATTGAGAGTAATTCATAGGTAACTGATACTTATTCCAAATATTCCAATCCTACACCTGATCAGAAGCCCATTTGGCCAAACAATCTGCTACTCCATTCCACTCTCTAAGAATATGAGAGTAAACCATAGAATTAAAAGACCTACTCAACCTAAGAATCTATCTAGTAACCAAAGCAAGATGCCAGTTGACATCATCCAGCTATTGAACATTTAACATATTAACCACCACTTGATAATCAAATTCACAAATAATCCTTCTCCACCCCAAAGCACACCCTCTCTCCATAACATGCAGTATGGCAAGAGCTTACATGTAATTATTTGTATGCCATCCTTTATAAATAGAAAAGAGAAACTGCACATTACCTAAACTATCGAGACCAATACCCCCCATACTAGCATGACCAGGATTCCCTCTAGAGGAACCATCAATATTGATCTTCAAGACCCCTTGAGGTGGGGGAAGCCACTGCCCAACCCTATTAAGCTTCCTACCAAACTGTTTACCTTTGTTTTTTCTGGCTCACAATGAGGTATCTCCCTAACTTTTAAATTCAAACCAGCGATAGATAGAAGCATCTTAATGGTCTACAACAAATTAAAGGTCACACTTTGCTAATACTGTATCCTGGATCGTACTCATAATTTTCCTCCACAAATGTTGGATATTCAATTTTGTATCCTAAAAAATACGATGATTCCTCTCCAGCCAAATATTCCATAAAATGAAAGAAGGTCCAATAGCCCAAGCCACTTGAAGAAAAGGAGTATTAATAGGCGGCTTACCCAATCGAGCCCAGAACTCCACCAATGAAGTAACATGCCCACTCGCCTGATTCCAAAGACCCCACAAGAGATGCCAAATCTTCTTAGAAAAGGGACATTGAAAGAAAAGATGAGAGACACACTCCCCACTATTGCAGCACAACATACAAATAGAAGGGCCCTGGAAACCCCACTTACAAATATTGTCCCAAGTAAGGGACTTATTTTGCACCAACAACCACAAGAAAAAAATACATTTACGCCAAGAAAATTTATTCCACACGTGCTTCCACCATGGAACACCACCACTACCAAAGATCTGCCTGTCCAGCTCCAAATAATCCCCTACCACAGAATACCTACCAGTAGAATCCCATCCCCAAGCCAAAGTATCATGCTCATCAAGAGAATTGCATTCTCTATTGAAAAGAATCTGAGCCAACTATTGTCTAGCTCCTTTTGACCCTCCAGGTGGCCAATCATGGGGCTCTTTCCATCTCCAAACATCAACATCCCCTAAATGCATAACAGTCTTATAATCAACCACTTTGCTCTAGCCAATAGTAGTAAAATAGTCACTAAGGGGTTGGAGATGCAAATAGCTTGAAAGGATAGTAGGGTGACCATCCCAAACATCCAACCAAAACAAGAATTTTGAGCCTTTATTACAAATGCATAAAAGTGCTTTCTTAATAAGCTTAGCCCCAATCTTCAAAGTGTACCAAATAAAGGATCTTTTCCCCTCAAGAGAGTAGTGAGGGACATCCCCACTATCTACTTCTCCAAGATACTTATTTGTGAGAATTCTAGCCCAAAGCTGATCTTGACAAATACACCATTGCCAATATAAATTAAAAGCCAACACTTAACCATTCAAAGTTGCAGATCTAAGACCAAGCCCCCCTTCTCTCTTTGGCTAACAAACAGATTCCTACTTTACTAAACTCCACTTAGAGGCCAACAAAGTACCACTCTAAAGGAATTGTCATGATAGAGCATCAAATGCTTTAATGAAGTATGAAGGAGCCACCTAAACAAAACTCTTGTAAATAGGAAGAGCCTGGATCATAGACTAGAGAATAGTAACCCTACTCGCACTAGATAGCAACTGATGAGTCCAATGATTAATCCTTCTTCGCAACTTATCCAACAGTTCGTACTAGTATCCCCTAAGTTGCCTACCAATAGTTAAAGGAAATTCAAGATAAACCAAAGGAAGAGATCCAATTTGGAATATCAAAATGTTAAAAATCCATCTCTGAATAGGCTCAGGGGTATTAAAGAAATAGATAGAAAACTTGTGCTCATTGACTTTCTATCCCGAAGTGGCTAAGTAAATATTCAAAATATGTCTAAAATTTTCTGCCTTTTGGATTCAAGCAGCCCCCATTAATGTTGTATCATCCACAAACTACAAGCGGGATTGATTAGGCAAGCTGTTACCCAAACTCCAACCTTGAATCAAGCCTTGGGACACCTGAGACTTGATTAATCTTCCTAGGCCTTCAGCCATAATGATAAACAAATAGGGAGATAAAGGGTCCCCTTGGCTAAGACCCTTGGAAGCTCCAAATAACTTAGAAGGCTTCCCATTGATGAGGACATAAAAAGAGGAAGAAGTAACACAACTCATTACCCAACTAACACACTCACTGTTGAATCCAAAAGCATTGAGAACCTTACACAAAAATTGCCATCTAACCCTGTCATAAGCCTTAGCCATATCCAATTTAATAAACATAGATTTTTTCTTAGACTTAGCCATAGAATGAATAACTTTAGAAGTAATCACAACACCATCTACAATTTTTCTACCAATAACAAAGCCACCTTGTTCTTCTAAAATCAACAAAGGACAGCCAAGACTTAAGCCTCTTAGCAATCAATTTAGTAATAATTTTATAAACCACATTGCATAGAGCAATGGGCCTAAAAAGGCCCAACCGATCAACACCTTTTTTTGGAATAAGGGCTAGAAAAGTAGAGTTCAAGGCCCACAACATCTACTTATTGAGTTGAGACTCTCGCACAACTTCCAAAAGATCAAATTTAACAATCTCCCAAAATTCCTGGAAGAATTCTATTGGAAACAGAGCAGGACAAGGGGCTTTCACTTTGTGCAACCCAAAAACTACTTCCTCCAATTCAGAGAAAGAGATAGGCCAAAGAAGGGCCTCATTCATTGCATGAGTGGATAAGGAGGGAATACAATCCAAAATCAGATTTTTTTCAATACCCATATAACCTGTATCTTCATAAAAGAAAGCAAAATAAAATTGAGTAGCCTCAAAAGATATCTCCCTGTGAGAAGTGAGCTGAATACCAATTGAGTTAACCAAAGAAGTAATATAACACCCTTGCCTTTGTGCTTTGATAGAGTTATGAAAGAAAGTTGTATTCCTATCCCCCTCTTGAATCCAATCTATATGATCTCTTTGTTTCCCAAAGATTTCTTCTTGAAGCTCCCATTCCTCTAGAACTTTCTTAGCTTGAGACTCAGCTCTACGTAAGTCCTTAGTTAAATCACTATCCCTAATGTAGTGAGTAATATCATCCAAACAAGCTTGATCTTTCCACTTATTAGCCTGGACACTACAAAAACACTGCCTATTCCACCATTTGAGCTTGTATTTAACAAATTGCAAATTCTTAACAAAAGAATAGATAGCAGTGCCATAGGCCAGAGTCCCCTACTACCACCATTGCCCTATCAACTCATGAAGTGAGGGATCACGAAGCCACATAAATTGGAATTGAAATGAAGGATTCTTGGGACCAAAAAATAAAGTGGCTGAAAATTTAATGGGCCAATGATCTGACCCTCTCCAATCAAGAATCTTAGAGCTGGTAGTCCACCTGTCCCCAACCCAAAAATAGGACATAAGAAATCTATCTAGCCGCTCAGAAATGGCCTCCTCCCCACATCTTCTATTATTGCAAGTAAAGATACCATTAGATGGTTTCACATCAAATAAATTGAGTAACTATAAATGCCTCTGAAGAAGAGCAGAAGAGGGATGCAACCTCGCAATTCCCCCTCTTTTCCTCAAAGCTCAACATGGCATTAAAGTCACTAGCTAAAATCCAAGGGAGAAAAGGGACAAGAGACCGCAAATACCTTATATGAGACCAAAGATCCTATTTACCAGAGAGATCAGTCGAAATATAAACATTAGTAATCAAAATAGTTTCACCAGAATCTAAATAGGAAGCCACCAAAGAGATAGAGGAATGACTAGCCATCCACCACAATGGGACAATCTTCTTCGAGTTCCAAAAACAAGCTAACTCTCTTGAACTACCAGAAGCCCCAATGCATTGACATTGACAAGACCTCCAACTACAAGGAGCACATTGTAGCATCCCATCCACTGGTAACTTAGATTCTTGAATGTAGACAATATCCAGAGAGTGAGCCACAATCAAATCATCAATAGCCTTTTGTCAAGGGATGCTATTCAAACCCCTAACATTCAATGAGAGGACAATCATTAAAGAGGTTGGGAGAAATGAGCCTTAATGGACTTCACTGACCCTGATTCCACCAACATTTCCCTAATTAATTTAACTTTTTCTTGATCCTTCTTGTGACCAGCCTTAGAAGATTTCTCTAGTGGACCTCTTTTAAGGGACTTTTGTTGCAGTCCAGCCATAGGAGATGAACTCAAGCCTTGGCTAGAACTCAAAGGCTCCTTTGCCAAGTCTGCCAAAACTATATCATCATTAGCCTCCAAAGTGACCTTTGACACCACATGGCCAATATCTCTGGAAGGCACTTGAGGGACCTGCTTCCCATCCTCTGGAAAAAACGTTAGGGACATTCGCCTATGCCTTCTCACCATCCATACCTAAACCAGAAGCCCCCAACTGCATATCCACAGAAATTACCTCTTCTAAAGCCAAATCCTCTAGTGCATCAAAACGATTGAAACCCTCCTCCTTCTACCTATCTTGAAAAGATAATTTCTGACCTCCCCCCTTATTGTGAGGTTTAACAGGCATAAAACCATCCTTTCCTGAATCAACATCCACCATAGGGCCTTTTCCTTTATTGATCTGTGGATTAGGGGACGATGAAGAAATGTTACCAATCGAGGCTTTATTAACCCTAGGGAACCTTCTTTGAAGGTGACCATAGTCATGGCAAATATGACAATAGAAAGGCAAAGTCTCATAATCCAAAAGTTGAATCCAAGAAGAAGAGCCCATACAAATTTCTATCGAATCTGGCAAAGGCTTATTCAAATCGATCTCCACACAGATACGAGCATAGGTAATAATTTTTCTATCTAAAGTTTGTTGGGCTGTACCAACTGGCTTACCAAGCAGAAGAGCTATACGTTGCAAAACTTCATTATTCCAAAACTGCAAAGGCAGTCAAGGAAGGTGCACCCAAACAGGAACCCTAGTATGGAGCTCTTCAGCTGAATTGAACCCCACATGCCAGGGTTTGATGAATAAACCCACTTCGTTGTAGAAATAAGAACCCCCTTCAAAAACCCTATTCCTATCAGCCATGCATGAAAACACAACCATAAAACAACTGTTTGCAGCCAGCATTATTTCGATGTCTCCTTCAACTGCCAAGAGTGGCGAATCGACAAATCCAAAGTAGACATAGAGATATGGATGCCCATAAATTTGCATATTAGAGCATGATTGCTCAGGTAAGAAACCTCATCAATAATGGTTGAATGACTAAGACAGGGCAATCAAGACTCCTGGCTAAATGGCCATTAACTTTCTTCATTTTTGAAGCACTACCCACATAAAATGGCTCCGAAGGTTGTGCATGCACCCCTGGAAGAAAACCCTCCTAACTTGAAGCATCAAAAACCATTAAACTGAAAGAAGCACGACCATCCATCGCTGCCAAACAGCCAAAAGACCAGCCCTCAAAAAAGAAAAACCTGCAACAAAAACACACCCCCCCAACAAAAAGATCCCACCCGAGCAACATGATCACAACAAAAAAAGAGAAGGCTAGGACCAGCGGCCCTAGCCGCAGAAGGAGAAACCCACGCGCAGCATCCTCTCGCTCACCATCGAAAAGATCTAGTTAATTCACTTCATTATTTTAAAAATATATATGTAAGCTCTATTTTATTTTTATGTAAAGGGTGATAGTCATCCCCTTAATGCCACCTATAAAAAGCTATTTTAAGGTTTCTAATTTTTTCAACACTCTTAACTTACAATATGGAAAGGTATTCGGTAACTTACAATAGGAAAAGGTATTCGATGTTCCCATTTATACAATGGCAGAATTCGGAAATCTAACCTCTGCAGATGTTAAATTGTGGTTGACGGGCCCAAATGAGGAAAAATACAAAAGAAATCCAGTTTATCTCCATTCTGTGATTCGGAAAAGATCGGAATTCTTTCAAGTCAAGATGTCCGAGCGTTGGTCATCGGATAAACCAAGTGAAATAAGGGTAACTACTTCTCATAACTTTGATGACTATTTAAAATGCATTGAACTCATGTATGGCAAATGTGTGTATTTCTCCAATCTTGAGGAATGCATGGCTATTCTTTCAGTTGCTTCTAAGTTGTTGGCTGATGACTGCATCAACAAATGCATGGAATATTTGGAAGCAGTTCCCTGGAGTGCTAAGAAAGAATCCCACATTCGAGATGTGCTCTCTTGTCTGGGATTGAAACTTTTACCAGATTTAGCTGCCAGGCTTGATAAGGAGGACGATGAACATATAATTTTCGTAGAAAGTATGATCAATCGAATGGTCTCTATTATTAAAATTCACCAGGAGGCTAGCAAAAACTGGTAAACTGCGGAGAAATATATAGTGGGCATCTTTGAAGGAAATACATCTAGAGATGTTGCGGAAGTATGTGAGTGTGTGCTTTTGAAAGGGTTCAAATCATCCATCCATTCTCGTAATTTCTCAAGTCTAAGGTCGCTCTTTAAATTTATTGGGCAACATGATGGAGATATACTCAAAGATGCATTCATCGCTTTTTGTGAAGATTCAATATTTAGGGAAGCTTACATCACCAACAAATATGGTGAAGATGTGTTCTACACTATAATGTGGTTTATGAAGGCCATAGGAGACGAAAAGATAATAATTTCAAGAGATTCTCAAATTTGTTTTCTCACAAATTGGTTACCAATCATGGCAGGGTTGTGTAAGGGAAAACTTGCCAAATTTGGTGAGCTTGATAAAGCAGTGCCTCCCTCTACTGGACAAGAAACGTATTTGTGTAGAATGGACAGAGGTTTACAACGGTTATAAGATGGACATCACTACGCCATTTACTTTGTTTAAAGACCTGCAGGATGCTCATTACAAATCGACATTAAAGCACAAGTACAGTTCTCTATGATGTTTTATTATATCTTGACTAATCTTTTGATAAATGGTGATGACCACGCAACTATAGTTCATAGTCAGTTTTTTCTAAGAAGATCGGACCTTTTTTTAAGAGATGGTTTAAGTCCTTTTCGTGATTGATGAATTGATCATTGACTAGTAAAGGAACATCTTCACCCGTTAGGGTCTTCATTCTATATGTACTATCTCCTAATATCTCAAAAATATGAAAAGGTCCCATCAATAATTTATCAAATTTAATACCATAATCACTTTTTTCTCATGTGCTAAGTTATCCCAGGACAAGACAATGTCTGATATCTTAAATTGTTTACTTTGGCCCTTCTCATGATGCAGGCTACTTGTCCTGTTACACCTTGGTATTTGGATATTGATCAGTTAGAAGATCCTTACCATTTGATCAATAAATGGATTAATACATTCATTATCATAGCATCTCTGTCAGGTACTCCACAAGAAAATATTGCTAAAATGCCTGTCACTTATTTCTGGGGTATTTTAGCTGATTGGTGGAATGGGATCTCAGATCATGAGAAAGAAGCCAGAGTATTTAGAAATATTATCATCACTACTGACACTGCTATTGGTCAACAACACCAGCAATAGCTACCTGCTATGAATTGTTTGTTAGAATGGTTAACAGATGAATTCTGTCCTGAATCTGTTTGCAGAAAAGAGAGATTAATGAAAGCCGTCCTGTCTATGAAATGCTGTGATTTGAAAGATTTTAAGAATTATTCTACTCATTTTAGACAGTTGATATATCAATTGAAGGATCCAAAAAAGATTGCATTTGCTAAAAGCAATTATTTAGAAGGTCTCCCTTATAACATTGTAGATCATGTTATAAGATACTTAGAGATCAGAGAAATCTCTCTTGAAGAATCTCCTATCACTTATCTAATCCAATATGCAAAAGATCAAATTCTCCAGTTTATAAATGACTGCAAATATCAGAAAAAGTTTACTAAACATGAAGCCCAGAGAATTGCTCCTTTTTTCATTGACACCTATGGCTGCAATCCTTTCACAAAATCCCAGCGCAACGCCCGTAAAAAATACAAAAAGCACCATTTGAATTTCCAGAAGCACTCATTTCCCAAAAAACATTCTTATGCACCAAAGCATAAATTCATGCGCAAGCATTCGCAGCCTCACCCCCAGAGCAATTAGATCATTTGCTATATTTGCAATAAACCCAGGCATAAATCCCCTGACTGTCACTACAAGAACAAGGCTGTTAAAGCTGTTTATTC
This sequence comes from Cunninghamia lanceolata, assembly GCA_027924645.1. Lineage (NCBI taxonomy): Eukaryota > Viridiplantae > Streptophyta > Pinopsida > Cupressales > Cupressaceae > Cunninghamia > Cunninghamia lanceolata. The sequence goes on from BSBN01000413.1 coordinate 3,011,203, forward strand.
TGACCCTACCGCAACAGCGTGGTGGGATGTCATTGATGAAGATGAAGATCTTTATTTATAGGATAATATTTACAAGCCTGTCATTGAAGAATATGAATACGATGATGAAGATGTTGATGCTCTTGCAAATCTTGCAGACACTCTCGAAGAAGCAGAACAATAGCTTGATGATGCTGATTATGAACCTCCGACAGTCATGATGAATCAAACTTGGAGAAATAAAGGAAGAGGAAGAGGAAGGAATTCTTTTTCCAAAGAATATTACCAGCCTGATAGTCCATAGCCAGATTTTTCTACACAGTCCAACTATCCTCCTATATTCAGACCAACTGCAGTCAATACTCATATGCCTTGCCAGGTTTTCCCTAACTAGGTACAAGTCTTTTCAACCGACTTTCCCAGTATTACTGCAGAAAGAAAGGATAGAAAATACAATAGGAAACAACCAAAGGAAGATCCTATAACCAAGGCTTTGGCTAGCTTTTCACTCCAGCAAGGGCCATCATATCCTCCACAGAATTGTCCATCATCATGTACACCTCCTATTTACTCTTTTGATGAAGACATTTCATCTACCTCCACTTATCCATTTCCTAACCATTTTGAGTTTCAAGACCGGATCCAGGAACTATATGAAGAAGAACATTTTGAGCCTGAATCAGAGTTGTCAAAACCAATAGTGGATCCTAGTCATGTAAAGCTTGTAATGCTCAGCTAGAACCATCCTATTTAGTACATCTACTCACTAGAAAATTCTCCCAATATATCATTGTTACTATCAATGGGAAACAGTATGATGCTCAGGTTGATACTGGTGCTTCTCTTTCATTTTGTAAAGAGCCTATCCTGAGAAATTGGGAACAACTAACACAAAAAACTACCTACACTACTTGTGATGTACAAGGGAATAAATTCATTTGTGATAAATACAGCCACCAACATCCCTTACTAGTAGAAGGAAGGCAATTTAAATGTGATTTCTTTGCTATGAAACAGATGCCAGTGGATGTATTATTAGGAGGAAATTTCATTGATAGATATACTCCTTATGGATGCACAAAGAAAAATATAATGTTTACATTACATGGAGAAAAGATTAGTACTCCTAGACTAATCTATGCATCTGAGAAATATCCAGCTATTCATAGAGTACAGACTGTCAAACCATTACTAGAATTAAAAGCAGCTTTAATTAAAGTAGTTTGCTCAGAAGATCCACAAAAATTCTAGGAAAAGGAAATGCTCGAGATGGAAATCCGCTTACAGCATGGAGGAAAGATCAAGACGGGAAAAAGGATCCCTATTCCTGCACATGACTACCTAGATATGGCCCAAGCCATAGAAGAACTTAAACAAGGGAAGTATATCAAACACTCTCAGTCAGAATATAACTGTTATGCTTTCATGGTATGTAAAGAAGCTGAGAAAAGGAGGCAAAAGAAGAGAATGGTTATTAATTATAGGCCTATAAATGCTATTACTCTTCCATTTCCTTATCCTATTCCTGATAAGTCATATTTACTTGAGAAAGTTGCTAATGCCAAAATATTTTCTCAATTTGATTGTAAATCAGGATTCTACCAGATACGTGTCAAAGAAGATGATCAATACAAGACTTCCTTCATCTGTCCCTTTGGCCATTATGAGTGGAGAGTCATGCCTTTCGGACTGATGAATGCTCCTGCATATTTTCAAGAAAGAATGGACAAAATCTTTAGTGGCTGTGAATACTTCCTCTGTGTCTATATGATGATATTTGAATTTTTTGCAAAAAATTTGATGAGCATAGATCGAGCATCTTGAAACATTTTATAGATTAGCTTTAAATTCTGGGATTGTTCTATCCCTATCTAAAATTCAGTGGTGCACAGACTCTTGTAAGTTTCTAGGTATGATTGTTAAAGCTGGACAACTTGAGGTTCAACCTCATATAAAGACTAAGATCCTTGAATTTCAACCTCCACTAAATACCAAGGAGCTACAAGGATTTTTAGGGATATTAAATTATGTAAATAACTTTTATGCTGGTGCAGGTTTTGACCGAGAACCATTACAACAACTCCTGACCAAGAAGAAACCACAATGGTCCCAGATTCATACTGATGCTGTTAGACTTATCCAGCAAAAGGTACAAAATTTACCAGTTCTCCATGTTCCTACTACAGAAGAATTTATTCTATATATAGATGCATCCGACTATGCTTGGGGAGGACATTTATGTTTTGTGAAAGATGGAGTTGAATTCTTAGCAGAATATGCTAGTGGTACCTTCCCTCAAGATGTTAAAAAATGGATTTCCTCTGACAAGGAAATTTATAGTGTAATAAAAAATCTAAAGAAGTTTACCCTGGAACTCATGCATCTGAAGCACTTTATTATCAAAACTGATTGTACCAGATTCCTTAATTTTAAGGAAAAGGACCATGGCAGGAAAGATGGATGAGGCAAATATCTCCATTGGCAGGAATATTTGAATCTTTATAACTACGAGGTTTAGCATATAGCAAGAAAGGATAATGTAGTAGTAGACAACCTAAGTAGACCTTCTCTACCAGGAGTCTTCATGCAAAATCTTGGTTCTTCTTCCAGTATTCTAGGATTCATTAAGGATAAAACTTATGATGCTCCATTCCGCCAACTGAATAGGATAGTGCAGAGAAATATCCTCACAAAAGGTCTTAATAATCATTATGCTGAAAATACAATCTCTACTGCCAAAACTTTAGAACAGACTGGATGCATCTCTACTCCTGATCTCTATGAAGAAGGATATGGTCAATTTGAAATTCTTCACTTAAATTCAAACCATATGTATCATTTTCTGCTCAACCTTGTTCGAAGACCTTTCTTCACCTGGTCAATTACTTGTTCAGCCCCCATTTCAAAATAGGTCAAAGATTTCTTTAAGTTTACTGGCCCTTCTATTGCTAATGCTAATGAACCAATAAGTCAAGATTTAGTCACTCAGATAGTGATTAATATGAGATTAAGGTGGGAATCTTATGTTTCTCCCACTATGCATTTTGATAATGACCTTCAGGATTGGAATATCAGACAAAGATTCCAAATTCATGCTCATTGGAAGCCGGTTGGATGGCATGAAATATACAAGTATGGATTTGACAAGCCAACTCATCTGTCCCCATCAAATAGTGCTAGTTCACATGGGAGTTGTGACTCATAAGATTCCTCCGACAAATTAAAGTTGTAAAGGACAGTCACTATTGGCCATTTGGCATGATAAACCTCCTTTTTGGTAACTAGTTTACCTAGTACAGTCAGTTGGATTCTCTTTTACCTTCTCATCTGGTCTATAATTTGCTATAAATAATGCCCTGCGGAAGCATTGTGGGCATCAATTCTTAGGGGTCTTAGAGACCTAGGAGAAATTTGAGTCTACAAAGATTAAGTATGCTCTATCTCTACACTTAGTGTGATCTGAGATATCAGAAAGATTTCTGCATATAAGTCTATAATCTTGTTGTTATAATAATATCAGAAGTCATAACCATTCGGCCGTCAGCCTCCGTCGCTGTTCTGTATAACTATTTGAAGCCGTAACCATTTGGTCGTTAGCCTCCGTCGCTATTCTATATAACTATGTTGGTATTAGAGCCTCTTACGATTCCTTGGGATAAGCAATCTACTGTCTATCTAATTTCTAGTCAAGAATTTGAGAAGAGATCTAGGAAATGAAGAGTTTATCTCTGTAGGGTTCCACTCAGGTGTTGGGATTTGAGAATTTATACCCGTTATTTGTCTTGGTTGGTTTAGGGTTCTTGTTATCTCTCCTTTAAAACCCCTATAAGTTCTCTTAGATTCACCTAGCTTCTCATTCTTAAACGAAATGGCAGAATTTCAAGGATTTTCTCATCCGTAGACTGGAATTGAAAGAGTCAATGAGGCCTATGTTGAAGGAATGTTTGAGCTTCCTCCTGTAAATCCGATGGAAGGTGACTTGCTTGTTGAAGATGTTCCTGATATAGATGTGTCTGAAGATGTTATAGAGAGACAAGTAAGTAACTACAGACCCCCTCTTCTTACAGCTGATTCTGTTTATAAGAAGAGTATGTTAAAACCTAGTCTGTTAAAGAATATCATATTCAAGTATACATTTAAGCCTTTTGTGATTCCTAGAATGAAAAATGTAGAGCTCACTCTTGAATATGACCCTCTGCAAACTTTTCAGACTAAGATGTTGTCTGTTCTTCCTGTTGAAGAAATAGACTATATTAGGAGTCATAAGGATGTCAATTTTGTCCATTTTGGTGCAATAAGAGTCCTTATTAGGTCTTGTGTTCCTGATTATATCAAACCTATGTCCTATCTTGCTCTGTGTGACCATTGTCAAGTTGATTATTCCCATGCCTGATAGTTATCTAGTATGTCTCGTCTTACCAAAAATTCTATCTGTTTTACTTATTATCCTGGTCTTACTGTAGCACCGAGGGATAAAGGATGTCAAGAGGTAAAAAGAGGATCTTTGAATTGTTGGGGTATATTCAGTTCATTATATAGCTTGAATATGTTTGGAAAATTCAAATATGCTTCAGTCCAAGTACAGGTCTTGTATTCTATGATGAATACAAACAACCCTGATATATTAGAAAACCTGCCTTATGCCAAAACTCTTCATGGAGAAGTACAGCTCCAGAAAGGTCACATTAATACCATAGAGATTCCAGTAGGGTGGAAGTTAGACGGGATGCAACATGTAGCCCCTAAGCTTTTAGAAGCTTCATGTCCTGTGCATGAGATCCAACAGAACCAAATCAATATAATCCCTAGGAGCCTTTCTTCTAGGCGGTTTAATAATCCTTTTGAAGATTCCTTTGCTATTCCAAGATCTTTATTCAGCATTGCTTCTTCTTCTTCAAAGAAGAAAGATCAACTTTTTATTGAGATCCAAGATGAGACATTAAACACTGGTCCTAAGCCAGTGCAGACTGATTCTGGAGGCAATTTTTTGTGTCAATTGTTCCCAATTTCTTAGGATAGGCTCTTTACAAAATGAAAGAGAAGCACCAGTATCAACCTGAGCATCATACTATTTCCCATTGATAGTAACAATGATATATTGCGATAATTTTCCATTGAGTAGATGTACTAAATAGGATGGTTCCAACTGAGGTTTTGGGTCAGGTAGCACAAACATTACAAGCTTTACATGACCGAGATCCACTATTGGTTTTGACAACTCTAATTCAGGCTCAAAATGTTCTTCTTCATATAGTTCTTGGATCGGGTCTTGAAACTCAGAATGGTCAGGAAATGGAAAAGTGGAGGTAGATGGAATGTCTTCATCAAAAGGGTAAACAGGAGGTGTACATGATGATGGACAACTCTGTGGAGGATATGATGGCCATGGCTAGAGTGAAAAGTCGGCCAAAGCTTTGGTTATAGGATCTTCCTTTGGTTGTTTCCTACTGTATTTTCTATCCTTTCCTTTTGCAGTAATAATGGGAAAATTGGTTGAAAAGACTTGTACCTGGTTAGGGAAAACCTGGCAAGGCATATGAGTATTGACTGCAGGTCGTCTGAATATAGGAGGATAGTTGGACTGTGTAGAAAAAGCTAGCTGTGGACTATCAGGGTGGTAATATTCTTTGGAAAAAGAATTCCTTCCTCTTCCTCTTCCTTTCTTTCTCCAAGTTTGATTCATCATGACTGTCGGAGGATCATAATCAGCATCATCAAGCTGTTGTTCTGCTTCTTCAAGAGCATCAGCAGCTTCATCATCGTATTCATATTCTTCAATGACAGGCTCATAAATATTATCCTGTAAATAAAAATCTTCATCTTCATCAATGACATCCCACCAAGCTGCTGCGGCAGGGTCAGAATAATTAGCTTTAACAGCCTTGTTCTTGCAGTGATAGTCAGGAGCTTTATGCCCAAGTTTATTGCAAATATAGAAAATAATTTGATTGCTCTGGGGGCGAGGCTGCGAGTGCTTGCGCATGAATTTATGCTTTGGTGCATAAGAATGTTTTTTTGGGAAATGAGCGCTTCTGGAAATTCAAATGGTGCTTTTTGTATTTTTTATGGGCATCCATTTCAAAACCTTCATTTCATAAGCTTTAATGTAATTTCAAGGGTTTCAAGTAATGATTGAGATAGGTTCAAGGATATACATAGAATGAGGTGTGGCCATTCAAGCTCAATGCAATAGGTTATTAAGTGTGGCAGCCATTAGAATAGAGTAAGTAGGGTTTCTAAAGCAGAGACACAGAGTTTCACAAAAGCCATAGCTATTGTTAATGATAGATATAGTTAAAGAAAGGCATAGCATGGGAGTGCGGTATCATGGCGTCACCATTGCCAGTCATAATAAAAATATTAACATGATGGTGCACCATATGTATCATAGCGCACAGTATAATGTATGTCCCAGAAAAGCTTGAAGCTGAATGTGACACATGTAAGCACCCGCAGGAATGAAAAAGTAACTCAGAGTAATGCGGAAGAGGGCATGTGGCTGCAGTGGAAGGCAGAGAAGAGTTAAAAGAGAGTTCAATGGACGCCACCACGTGGAGTAGCACATGTACAAGAGAGGAGATGCAAATGTTTCATTTAATTAAATGCATCAATGTTATGGGATTTTTTATAAGGAGAGTTTCTTGTCTTATTAAAATAAGATGTGGGTCCCTCTTTCATAACAATTAAAACTCTATGAAATTAAAATGGAACAAATGAAAGTGGCTCACATTTTTATTTTTTCACAGAAAGTTTCAAAGGAAGATGCGGAATGTGACAAATGGAGGCATCCGCGGCAATGAAAAAGAAACAGAAGATTCAACGGAAGCCACCACGTGGTGAAAGCAATGAAAAGAAGGTAACTCAAGGATAATGTGGAAGGAGGCATGTGGAGCAGTCCGCGACCAGGAGAATAATAGAATGTTTCATTTCATTTTAAATTGCATCATTTCTATTAGATACATGATGGTGGGCCCTTTTTTACAAGTTGAATATTTTATTAATGCCTCTATGAAGCTACGAAAAAGTTTAGTTTTAAATAAAGATTTATCTTTATTAAAATATGACATAGGGGCAAAATATTAAAGTAAGACTTTATTATAATGCAAATTATGATTCACGTGAAACATAAAGGAAGTGAAACCCTAAATGTGAGCAGTAATGTTTTATTTTTATGAGCAAGCTACATGAAGCTGGGGATAGCAGCGAGAGTTTTCTTTGTCACAGAGATGCATTTTAGTGCTAGATACAGCCATGGGCAAAATAGAAGCTTCAGTTGCAGTTGGATTTTATGCTGGATTTTGCAGATTTGGTGCCAGATTTTGCAGATTTAGTTACAGATTTTTAGAAACAGTTTATTTTTTTGATGGGTCTTTTCAAGTTATAAAATAGCCAGAGCTGGATACATTCGAGAGGTTGGAGTTATTCAAATATGTTTAGAGAGAGTTCTTCATACATACAAAGTTCTACATTCTACAGATCAGAGAGTTGGAGTAGTACACATAGATTTTCTTTCTTCTTGCCTTTGCAGTGTCTTTTCATGATGAATGTAATAGTTATTTTTGTGCAGCAACTTTTGCCTTTGTAATTTGTGGTCATTCAAATAAATGAGATGTGTTCTCTGCATACTGGGATATCTCTGGTTCTTGTCTCTAATTTCTCTATTTCTCTGCCTTTGTATAATATGTTTTAAAACTAAGTTTTAATTATGCATATTCTGCTCTTTAATTCTAGTTAATCCTTCAAAGTTAGACACTGTGCAAATAATAGTTTCAAATCTGGCGGATCACCTTAGATTAGGCATTTTATTTTCTGCAATCTTGTTTTCTTTCTAACCTTTTTCCAAATGCCCCATTGAAGAACGGAAGAGCCAGCTTCCTTAAAATCTGGAGGACACTCTGAGGAGCAATCTCATGTCTCAGAGTTTCCCATGTTGCTGCTAGATTACACCCATAGATTTATGCATCAACAGTTTTTGGCACGCCCGGTGGGACTAGATTCAAAGGCTTTCCTCTTTGTTTTCTAAGAATCTTTGCCTTATATTTTGTGGTTTTGATTGAAAATCATAGAAATATCTACTCATAGGAGCATGAATCATCCATCTGGTGACTCTATTGGTGACTCTATCGGTGAATCTTTCTCAGATCTTTGCTCTTGCAGATCATGGCAGCCCCTGGTATATATGTGCACCTGAATATTCAAAGGGATTTACCTTTTGTAACCTGGGATTCAAGTCCCCTTGTTCTTTAGCAACAGGGTCAAGTTCCTGATACAGTTTGGAAGGCATTACCTTACTTTCTAGGAGATGGATCAGTTTGCCCTACAGATCATATTTAAGATGTTGCCAATCTATGCACTATTCACAATATTACAACTAAGAATCATGCTCTCTTGTTGCTTGCATCATCCCTTAAAGGCAAAGCAAAAGAATGGTACAGAAGCTTGTTGCTTGGTTCAATCACTAGATGGGATCAGCTTGGTGGGCTCATCTACAATCAATTCAATGATAAGACAGATGTCAGCACTCTCACCCAGAACCTGATCACAATCAAGAGGCATCCTATGGAGCCCATAAATGATTTCAATTCAAGATTTGACAAGGTATGGAAAAAATTTTCTATAGACATGAGGCCCCCTCCAGTCTTTGCTTTCTTGTATTATTTAAAGGCTTTAGACCCTGAGATCTCTGCCATGATACAATCTTTGGGGGGTGAAACTCTTCCACAGTCATATGATCTTGCCATTAAGGCTGAAAGTAGCCTCATATTGTCTGGTAAATTGCCTCCTCTGCCCTTACAACAGCTAAATCCTCATGCAAATAGCCTATCTCAGGTTCTTTCTTGTAACCAGATGCATACAAATTTTAGTCCACCCACCCTCTCGGCTGATTTGACAAATCATGAGGAGATGAGTCCTATGAAAGAACTAATTAAAACCCTCTCCCATGAGATCAATGAGTTAAAAGGTCAAAACCTGTACCGTGAGTCTCAAGATTCTTATGCACAATAGTATGAATATAGCCAAAGAATGCCCAATTGTCTTGAAAATTACCCTTTACCAGCTTCCATAGCTGCAAATCAGCCCAATAAAGCCATAGACTAGGTTCTTTGTCATTTTGACATCCAAGAGCAATCAAGTATCAAGAATCAAATTCCATGCAAGAAAGTGGCTCCTATGTGTCTTTCTGACATTGAAAATCAAGCATATGTGGCAAAGAGAGATCTAGAGTTACTGTCAAATCTTAAATCAAATTTAGAAGATGCTTATGAGGAGAGGTTTCTAGAAGCTGAAAAGTACTCTATGAAAGGTTTTGAAGCTCAAAAGTATTGGGTCCAGACTGACACTGTATTTATATTTCATTTTGAGGAAAAGGTTGCAACTGATATTATATCAAAGTCTACAAAGAATGAATGTTTTTATTATTGCAATGAAGTTTCACACCTGCAGGAGGAAGGCACAGAGATACATGAGCAACACTTGGAACATGATGAGAATTTGTTCTCACTTTTGCAACAAGGATACCAGCTTCTTAATGAGGAAGATCTTGCAATTGAGAAAGTACAAGGTTCTTTTGTAAGGCTTGTAGGTGTTCATCGAGGAAATGTTGAAACAAAGGAAGATCCAAGACCTGATTTATTTACTATTTTTGCAAATGGTTATTGTCTTCTTCTTCATGAAGATTTGCCTCTACAAGATGATGAGATTGAAAGAGACATTTGCCACAGTCCAAAACCACATATAATGTCACAAAATGAGTTAGATTCTACACATTTCTTCTTGCATGAAGGGATCCCAATCAGATTCAGGACTATTCTTGGTAGTTCTGTCACTTGTCAAGTAGATCTTGATGCTATCATAGATCATCATTCAGATAAACAATCAACAAAAGAGGTCACCAATGAGTTTCTGGTAGTAGAATCTCTCAGGTGCAAACAGAGGAAAGAGCTTCAGTATTTTGTTTTCCCTCCCCACCCTCCACTGAAGCAAGAACATCATGCAAATAAGCCTGACTGGTGTTTTGAAGCAAAAGGAGAATCTCCTGAGTACAGAGAAGTAAAAAGGTACAAAATATTGTTGTATTTCTTCATACAGTTTATCTGGTTCATTTTCAGTTTGATGTGGATAAATTGGAGCAACATAATCAGACATGGTAGCTATTTTTCTGTTCCGGTGAATGGATATGTTCCTGTATGTTTCAGTTGTCAGTGATTTGGTTTGAATATTCAGAATAAGCTACAAGTAGTATTAGTTTCACTTTCAGTTAGCTTTGTTTTCAATAAGTCTCAGCTACAAAGCAGAATGGTGGTTCAGAAGGCAGTTTCAATTGTGCTCAGATGTGTCTTCAATTTCTGAATATTTCAGTTTCAAATTGATGTGACTCTATTGCCCAATGATATGACACTGTTATGCAAAATCAAAGTTTCTGGAGTTCAAAATGAGCAGACCCATTTGCCCAATGAGGTCGCCAAGAACTGGTGATGAAATTTTCAAACCATTTCAAAACCTTCATTTCATAAGCTTTAATGTAATTTCAAGGGTTTGAAGTAATGATTGAGATAGGTTCAAGGATACACATAGAATGAGGTGTGGCCATTCAGGCTCAATGCAATAGGTTATTAAGTGTGGTAGCCATTAGAATAGAGTAAGTAGGGTTTCTAAAGCAGAGACACAGAGTTTCACAAAAGCCACAGCTATTGTCAATGATAGATACAGTTAAAGAAAGGCATAGCATGGGAGTGCGGTATCATGGTGTCGCCATTGCCAGTCATAATAAAAATATTAACATGATGGTGCGCCATATGTATCATAGCGCACAATATAATGTATGTCCCAGAAAAGCTTGAAGCGGAATGTGACACATGTAAGCACCCGCAGCAATGAAAAAGTAACTTAGAGTAATGCGGAAGAGGGCATGTGGCTGCAGCGGAAGGCAGAGAAGAGTTAAAAGAGAGTTCAACGAAAGCCACCATGTGGAGCAGCCCTTGTGCAAGAGAGGAGATGCAAATGTTTCATTTAATTAAATGCATCAATGTTATGGGATTTTTTATAAGGAGAGTTTCTTTTCTTATTAAAATAAGATGTGGGTCCCTCTTTCATAACAATTAAAACTCTATGAAATTAAAATGAAACAAATGAAAGTGGCTCACATTTTAATTTTTTCACGGAAAGTTTCAAAGGAAGATGCGGAATGTGACAAATGGAGGCATCTGCGGTAATGAAAAAGAAACAGAAGATTCAACGGAAGCCACCATGTGGTGAAAGCAATGAAAAGAAGGTAACTCAAGGATAATGCGGAAGGAGGCACGTGGAGCAGTCCGCGACCAGGAGAATAATAGAATGTTTCATTTCATTTTAAATTGCATCATTTCTATTAGATACATGATGGTGGGCCCCTTTTCATAAGTTGAATATTTTATTAATGCCTCTATGAAGCTACAAAAAAGTTTAGTTTTAAATAAAGATTTATCTTTATTAAAATATGATGTAGGGGCAAAATATTAAAGTAAGACTTTATTATAATGCAAATTATGATTCACGTGAAACATAAAGGAAGTGAAACTCTAAATGTGAGAAGCAATGTTTTATTTTTATGAGCAAGCTACAGGAAGCTGGGGATAGCAGCGAGAGTTTTCTTTTTCACAGAGATGCATTTTAGTGCTAGATATAGCCATGGGAAAAATAGAAACTTCATTTGCAGTTGGATTTTATGCCAGATTTTGCAGATTTGGTGCCGGATTTTGTAGATTTAGTTGCAGATTTTTAGAAACAGTTTATTTTTTTGTTGGGTCTTTTCAAGTTATAAAATAGCCAGAGCTAGATACATTCGAGAGGTTGGAGTTCTTCAAACATGTTCAGAGAGAGTTCTTCATACATACAGAGTTCTACATTCTACAGATCAGAGAGTTGGAGTAGTACACATAGATTTTCTTTCTTCTTGCCTTTGCAGTGTCTTTTCATGATGAATGTAACAGTTATTTTTGTGCAGCAACTTTTGCCTTTGTAATTTGTGGTCATTCAAATAAATGAGATGTGTTCTGTGCATACTGGGATATCTCTGGTTCTTGTCTCTAATTTCTCTATTTCTTTGCCTCTGTTTAATATGTTTTAAAACTAAGTTTTAATCATGCATATTCTGCTCTTTAATTCCAGTTAATCCTTCAAAGTTAGACACTGTGCAAATAATAGTTTCAAATCCAGTGGATTGCCTTAGATTAGGCATTTTATTTTTTGCAATCTAGTTTTCTTTCTAACTTTTTTCCAAACGCCCCATTGAAGAATGGAAGAGCCAGCTTCCTTAAAATCTGGAGGACACTCTGAGGAGCAATCCCATGTCTCAGAGTTTCTGATGTTGCTGCTGGATTACACCCACAGATTTATGCATCAACAGTGCATAAGAATGTTTTTTTGGGAAATGAGCACTTCTGGAAATTCAAATGGTTCTTTTTGTATTTTTTATGGGCGTTGTGCTGGGATTTTGTGAAAGGATTGCAGCCATAGGTGTCAATGAAAAAAGGAGCAATTCTCTGGGCTTCATGTTTAGTAAACTTTAGCTGAGATTTGCAGTCATTCATAAACTAGAGAATTTGATCTTTTGCATATTGGATTAGATCAGTGATAGGAGATTCTTCAAGAGAGATTTCTCTGATCTCTAACTATCTTATAACACGATATGCAATGTTATAAGGGAGACCTTCTAAATATTTGCTTTTAGAAAATGCAATCTTTTTTGGATCCTTCAATTGATATATCAACTATCTAAAATGAGTAGAATAATTGTTAAAATCTTTCAAATCACAGCATTTCATAGACAGGATGTCTTTCATTAATCTCTCTTTTCTGCAAACAAATTCAAGATAGAATTCATCTATTAACCATTCTAACAAACAATCCATAGCAGGTAGCTATTGCTAGTGTTGTTGACCAGTAGCAGTGTTAGTAGTGATGATAATATTTCTAAATACTCTAGCTTCTTTCTCATGATCTGAGATCCCATTCCACCAATCAGCGAAAATACCCCAGAAATAAGTGGCAACCATTTTAGCAATATTTTCTTGTGGAGTACCTGATAGAGATGCTATGATAATGAATGTATTAATCCATTTATTGATCAAATGGTAAGGATCTTCTAACTGATCAATATCTAAATACCAAGGTGTAATAGGACAAGTAGTCTACATCATGAGAACTGAATCTGTGATTTTCTTGGCTCTCTTCTCTTTTGACTGGAGAGGTTGTGGGATAACTATGGCATGTGACACTGGTTTTTTCTCTTGATTAACTAACCAATCCAGAGACTGAGCTAAATAATGCAAAGAATCATCTATTCTATCACAACGAGAATTTATAGTATCATTTACAGTATCTACTTGATTCCCTAATGGCTGTACAAGGTCAATCAAGGTTGATAAATCATTGTCAGTTGTGTGTAAATTAGACAGGATTTGATCTGATTTAGTATTTAACTACTTAAAAAGGTTAGCAGATTCTTTAATCGTAGTATTATTTTCAAGCACTATGTTGCCTATTCTGTGAACATTGTGATGAATTGTGGCAACATATTCTTTCAAATCCAGAATATCTTGACAAAAATCATCAACATTCTGTTGTAGATGTGCATAGAACCTTGTAACATAATTTCTATGCTTAAATTCTAATGAAGGCTCTTTCTCTTCAGAGGTTCTAGGCTGAAAAGCATATTGGAACAGGCTAACATTTCCTTCAGGAGACTTGTAACATCCATTTAATGGTGGCCATCTGCCTTTGGCATAATAAGTTGTTTCTTGTTCCTTATACCACTCTATAGTTTCTGCTCTAGGCAAGGTGTGAACCATGTTGCAGAAGGGATGATCAATATTAATCGCTTTTCCTTTTTCTTTTTATCTTCCTCTCCTAGAATCAGTTTGCATTAGCTCAGGACCAGCGTTTAATGTCTCATCTTGGATCTCAACAAAAAGTTGAGCTTTCTTCTTTGAAGAAGAAGAAGCAGTGCTGAATGAAGATCTTGGAGTAGCAAAGGAAGTCTTCACAGCCATTGAAGATTTTATCCATTCTTTCTTGAAAATATGTAGGAGCATTTAGCAGTCCAAAATGCATGACTCTCTTATCAAACCATCATTTAACAATGGCTTGGTGTTTTGAAAAATGGTCAAAGGATTTATTTCATTTTTAACAAATTGTTGGTCTCAAATTATGCATGCTTGGGCAACTCAGTTTTTTATGAACCAAAATTTCTTCCTTATATTTGTTACCATCAGACTATATTATTGAATAGACATAGTTAAGTATGTACTTTATCTTAAAATATTCCACTAAATGGTCATAGAGGTCATAAAATGATTTAAAATGTTAATTTTTAATGTCTTTGGACTAAGTATACCTTTTCTTAGTTTGATTGCATTGTTGCTCACTAGACATGACTATGTCAATATGACTTCATTTTTTACTTACATAAAGTTTTTTTTAAATACCAAGTTGTAGAAGTAAGTGGAAAGAAGGGACTTAAAAGATTTTGTTAAACAAAACAAAATAAGGTTTGTATAAGGTGATTTGCATTGTTTTTATATCTGTATTAGTATATTTAATAAAATGTTAAGAAAAATATAATCATGTTTATTCTTAAAAAATTAAAGAGTATTTGTGTGCAAAAGGGTTTTCTAAATTTTTATATGATGGGTATAGATGACCAACACACTTTTGTAAGACTCATATGTATTATTAACCTTTCACATGTAACACTAAATTATATCCAAATTATATTGTTCAAAACTAGTATAGATATCTTAAATCCATCTATCTAAAAGATGCTAAGAGATCTATCAATAGGAAGTGTCTATAGAGTAATATCTTTTAATATCTTTTAAATAGATGTAATTAAAATATCTATATTAGAGGCAAACCACACATAAATAAATAAGCAAATAGATGATAAAAGACACAAAGCTATTTTTCTTTATATAAGAGTTATTTTAATTTACTTTAAAACTATTTGTTTCCTTAAAGAGTTATTTTGTTTTTAATGTCTAGAGGCATTCTACAATGATAGAAAGGGGTGGAGTGTAAAAAAATCTGACTTTTACCTTAAACTTTGTAGCCATTTACATGTCACAATATTGATATTTAATATAAGTATGAAATAAATCCAAAATAACAAACATAAATAAAATTTTATAATTAAACTATAATTTTTAAAATAAAAATTGTGTATACATAATAAATAAAATAATAATGTTAAATAAAATAATTCAAAGAAAATAAAAAAACTTCAAATTGATATCTCTTGGAATTTTTTAAGCATTTTCTTAGATAGATTTATTTGAGATATCTATACTAGTTTTAGTATAGACACTAGAATTTTAACTAAAATATTTAAGATTTATTTTATTTTATCTACATTATTTAGTTTTTATTTTTTGGTAATAAATATGCTTTATTTTTATTTTTAAAAGAATAATATATATTTCATATTTATATGTAAATTTTGATTCTCCTTTTGGAAAAGATACTATTTATTATTTACTTACAAATTATTTTATTTTAGGATTAATTTATTTACTTCATACATACATAGACACATATTTTAGTTTCTTAAATATATGTGGGTTGTGTTTTAGTTTTTATGTACATGGTCATAACATGACACTCTATGCATCAATGCCACTATAGAATGACTCTCAGCATAATTAAATTCACACAATTATATCTCTCTCAACATTCTTTTTTCATCAATGCTAAACTTTTATATTTCATGTAAATTTACTAAGAAATGGCTATAATGTTAAAGGTATAAAGTTTATGCATTATAAATCCCAAACATTGAAGGAGATCCAATAGTGAATGCCAAGGATGTTAGAGATTTGATAATGGGTGTTTGACTAGTGGATAAAATCACTTGAGAGATAAATTGGCCACTAGGCATTTCTCTCAAAAGCTTATTAGAGCATACTACATGTTTAGTAGGTGGTTCAAATGCCATATGCAAGAAAGAGAGTGTCTCTTTTTAATGTCCCATTATTATTGTAGTGTATAAAAGGCATGAGTATCCGCATGAGGAGTCACACTATATCACCATAAGCAATAAATAGGTCTCCAACCTTGCCAATTGGAATTTGATTGTGTGCTCCCATCCTGTACCAAAATGGGAGCTTTAGAATAAGGTATGGACATCTATCAAAGAATAAAGGATAGAGTAATTTTTTAATATGTAACAATTGCAAGTGCCATTATAGACATGTATGAAAAATGTGGAAGCATAGACAAAGCACATGAGATATTTGAAAGAATACCTCAAAAAGATCTCAACTCATGGATTGCTAGTGTAAATTCAAATCGAACTTATAATCTCTGACTTGGATATTTCTGAAAGTTGGATATTTATATTGTAGACCTAACTTGTTACTTTCTTTTGTATTTCAAATGCAATTTCCACTTCTCATACACTAACAATTTTTTGTGTCGATCCATGGTGTTGCAGGGCAAAGACATTGATATAAATATGTGAGTGACAGTAGGAGTCACATCTGTGATAGACGTGACTCCTCAAGGAGTCACGCCTATCACAAGTGTGACTTTGTCACCATTTTTATTGTAATCAGTTTCACCAATTTTAATAGTTACTAATCATCGTTTAGAATGCAGAAGATGTTTATGCTTTGGTAATATATCATTCGATCATGCTATATTGATATTTATCTTAACATACCTTATATATTAAGTATGAATATATAAGTAATATTTAATATTACTTATATATTCATATTTATTATGATCATAATAAATATGTTATCTGATCGAAGCTACAAACAACTCAACACTCCCTCTTAGCTCAGGAAGATAACAATATCACAATAATCTCTGTGAATATCAATTATCTGATCTATCATGAATTACTCAAAGTAATTTAATATCACATAACTCATGATATATAGTATCACCTATCTCATGATACATAGCATCACCTACCTCATGATACTAAAGGATATACTATACTCGAGAACGTTACATTCTCCTTATATATATATCCTGGTAGTTATGGTATGTGCACTGACATTAAGTCACATAATGTCTACCATAACTTAATCATGATAACTCCATGATTCATACTAATATCAAGTCACATGATATCAATCTAATGAACATTATAAGATCGTCACCTTATAATGTTAGGTACAAGTGTAGATTATCCAGAAAATTGTCACATTTTGGAAATAGACACAGAATGGGTAGGCCCATAATGTCATAGAGTCACACATATGACACAAGATGTTTACACATTAAACATCTTTAATATATTAGTACAAATCAATTAGAATTTTACATTTCAATCATACCAAGATTTTTTCTGAAGTATTCAACTTTCACCTTGAGGAGTGGTTTACTAAGAATATCTGTAGTTTGATCTCCTGTACTGATATACTCCAACTGAATCACATTCCTTTCCACCATATCATGCACATAGTGATGAGGAATCTCAATATGTTTAGATCTATCATGGAATACTAGATTCACGGATAGATTAATACAGCTTTGATTGTCACAGTTGATGATAGTTGGTTTCAAAGGTTTACCAAATAATCCCACAAGCAGTTTTCTAAGCCATACTACCTCTCTAGCAGCCATAGAAGCTGCAATATATTTGGCTTTTGTAGAACTCTGAGCAACTGAAGACTATTTGTTGCTGATCCACGATATCATTGCTGACCCTAAACTGAAACAACATCTAGAGGTGCTCTTCTGGTTAGTTACACTTCCAGCCCAATCTGAATCTATGAATCCATGTAGATCTAAGTCAACCTTTTCATATTTTAAGCCATAATTTAGAGTACCTTGAAGGTATCTCATTATATGTTTCACAGCCACAAGATGTATCTCCTTGGGCTCACACATAAACTAACTTAAGGCATTTACAGCATAATAGATATCAGGTCTGGTATTGACCAAATACATCAAGGATCCAATTATCTATCTGTATAGAGTGGGATCTACCAATAGAGAATCTGCTACTGCTTCCTTCAATTTATGAAGATTTTTTTCCATGGGGGAAGACATAGGTCTACATTTCATCACACCAAACCTTTTTAATATATCAATTGTGTACTACCCTTGGTTTAGAATAATACAGTCTGATTTCTGTCATACTTCCAGTCCAAGGAAGTAGTGTAATAGACGTAAGTCCTTCATGTCAAATTCTGAAGCTAGATCTTTCTTACACTGATCAATAAGGTGATTTTCTCCTGTAATCAATTGATCATCAACATATAATATCAATATTAACATATCACCTTTGCTTTGTTTGAAGTAGAGATTTGGATCTGCATCATTCTTTGAGAAGCCTAATCTTAAGAGATAATTGTCAATTCTTTCATACCAGGCTCTAGGGGCCTGTTTAAGTCCATATAGCACTTTCTTTAATTTACATACATGGGATACTGCATTGTGAATCTCAAATCCTTCGGGTTGCTCTAAGTAAACCTCTTCTTCAATGGTTCCATTTAAGAAATCAGTTTTTACATCCATTTGATGGACTTTCCACCCTTTGGCTGCTGCAATAGCTAGAACTGCCCTGACTGATGTATATAGAGCAACTAGAGCAAAGGTTTCGTCGTAATCAATTCCTTCCTTTTGTGAAAATTCTTTGGCTACAAATCTTGCTTTTATTTCCCTATACTGCCATCTGCAGCATGTTTGATTTTAAATTGCCATTTTGAAGAAACAACAGATTTCCCTTTTGGTCTAGGTACTATATCCCACACATCATTCTTCAGGATGGATTGATACTCCTCTGTCATGGCATCCTTCCATACTTGGTGCTTAAGAGCTTCTATAGCACTAGAAGGTTTTGATTTAATGAATTCACTAATTAAAGCTACATAACTAGAGAATCTCTTAGGTCTTGTGCTTTCCCTAAAAGTCCCTGATGGAGTGGCATAATTTTTAGCTTCTTCCATTGTTTTGGTGGCCCAGAGTGGTCTTTTCTTGGGATTTTCTAGTGATGTGATTTGTTCATGGTTTACCTCTTCCTCAGGATACTCCCTCTGAAACTCCGATGTAGGATCCTCTTCTATGCTTGAGTTGGAAGTTTGAATTTCTGACTCAATATAATTTCTGGCCCTTTTGAAATATATGTATTCCTCAAAAATCACATCTCTGCTTAGTTCAATCTGTCTTTGACCAGGTATATATATTCTATAAGCTTTTGATGTTTCACTATAGCCTACAAAGATTCCTTTTCTCCCAGAAGGTTCTAGCTTAGTTCTTTTCTCTTTGGGCACATGAATGTAAATAGGACAACCAAATATCCTTAAATGACTAATGTCTAGTTTTGTGCCAATGAAGGCTTCTTCAGGAGTTTTGTCATCAATATGAGAGTGAGGACATTTGTTCTATATATAGACAGTAGTACTAGATGCTTCTACCCAAAGTGAAGTGTCTATATTGTAATCAAGTAACATAGCCCTAGCAACTTCTACAATGGTTCTATTTTTTCTTTCTGCAACTCCATTTTGTTGAGGATTATAAGGTACAGTGAACTCCCTCTTAATCCCAGTGTTTTTTACAAAAGTCTTTAAAAATGTCTGAAGTGTATTCATTCCCATTATCTATTCTTAATGTTTTGATTTTTCTCCCGGAAGAGTTTTCAGTAATGGATTTGAATTCCTTAAATCTTTTAAGGATTTCCTGTGATTCTTTACATTTAAGAAAATAGATCCATGTCTTTCTGGAGAAGTCATCAACAAAGATTACATAGTATAGAAACCCACCTAAGGAGGGTACAGACATGGGTCCACATAAATCTGAGTGGACTAGTTCTAATACTTTATTTGTTTTGCTAGAACTATTTTGAAAGGACCCCTTTGTATTTTTCCCTAAGTCACACCCCTTGCATACCCCTGAATTACATTGTTTGAGTTTGGGTAACCCTATAACTAGTCTTTCCATGGAAGATAGGGCACGGAAATTTAGGTGTCCTAGTCTTCTATGCCATATTTCATTAGAGTCTGCAATTTCATGAATTAGGGCTTGATTTGGTTCCGTACATAACTCGTACAAGTACCCTTGTCTATGACCTATGGATTTGGATTTCTTAATAGTAGAATTCTTTGGCCATGCCAATACTTTCCTATCCATAAAGGTCACCCTATATCCATTATCTTCACGTGTAGATATGGAGACTAGGTTTCTTTTGATGCCTGGGACAAACAATACTCTAGTAAGTTGGATGGAGATACCAGTCTTTAATTTGAGGGTGCATGTGCCAACACCCTTGACTGGATGTACAGAGTTATCTCCAATTGTTACTTCTTCATCAGTCTCTTCTACCATGGTGTCTAGTAGTTCCTTGAACCCTGTGATGTGTCTTGATGAACCACTATCTATAACCCAGGTGTTGGATTTATTTGATACTTGTTTTGAAAGTGCAGAGTAGAATACATATTTCTCAGAGTCATGCTCCTTTATTTGTACATGATCATTTATCATAATAATGATAACACTTATCTAATTCATGATTTATCTAACATGCCTTAACCTATCTACATATATATATTATATTTATCACAATCTCGACTCTTGCATATTTATTCTAAATTCGATCTGTAACAGCATATTCATTTCCTACACTACTCATTTGACAATACCATTCCATTATTCATATCCTACACATATGTAATGGACTTATTGATAGTAGAAGTAACAATGTTAAAGACAAATTGTCATACCTGGTATGATCCACAAACTGGTAGGAGGTGTACATTATTTAATTAATGGTTAGTATTTAGAGTCCTTCTCACTTCCTAATCAGAATTATAGACGTGGCAGATTGAATTGAATGGATTCCTGTGTATTACAATATGAATTCTTGGCAGTAGAACTCGTTTTCAGATTCAAGGTGGATTGACATTATTGTGTGAGATGTGATGCTCTTGTATTAATTAGAATGATTGATTGTATTAAATTTGAATTTCTCAAGTTCAATTTTCTGCCTGGATTCTGCTTAACTTGGCTCTGATACCATGTAAATTCAAATCAAACTTATAATCTCTGACTTGGATATTTTTTGAAAGTTGGATATTTATATTACAGACTTAACTTATTACTTTCTTTTGTATTTTAGATGCAATTTCCACTTCTCATACACTTCTGATTTTTTGTGTTGATCCATGGTATTGCAGGGCAAAGACATTGATATAAATATGTGAGTGACAGTAGGAGTCACATCTGTGATAGACATGACTCCTCAAGGAGTCACGCCTATCACAGGTGTGACTTTTTCACTGTTTGTATTGTAATCAGTTTCACCAATTTTAATAGTTACTAATCATCATTTAGAATGCAGAAGATGTTTATGCTTTGGTAATATATCATTTGATCATGCTATATTGATATTTATCTTAACATACCTTATATATTAAGTATGAATATATAAGTAATATTTAATATTACTTATACATTCATATTTATTATGATCATAATAAATATGTTATCTGATCGAAGCTACAAACAACTCAACAGCTAGGATTGTTAGATATGCACAAAATGAATATGTTGATAAGGCTTTAGAAACTTTCAAGAAAATATAATTGGAAAGTGTAAAGCTAAATTCCACAACCTTCTCCAACATCCATAGTGTATAGTGCATAAAAAAGAGGAGCACACACCCAAATATATCAACTAATATCCTAGAATTAGTTTCTCACCACTCAAATGATGCCACATCACTAATGTCAACATAAATGACCCCATTAAGGAGCTTGGGCCCACCAAGGAAAGTCATCAATACCACATAAGATTTAGGTGCCACAAAGATAGATTCAAAACCATCACACATGGAGAAAACCATTGTATCTTAGCATACATGATGGACAATGTCTCCATTACCTTGGATGTCACATGGAACCATGATACTACATAGAGGGATACAAAAACAACATTCACCATCCTCATGTAAAACCATTGAAGGAATTCTACAAGATTTAGACACAATACAAGAAGAAGCATGGAACCAAACTTATCATCAGCTCCAAATGCAACAAATCATTTGTTGTGAGATGGGATTAACATACCCTTAAGAACATTATGGCAAGATTTAGTATTGTAGTTGTGGTTCAAATTTTAAGCACAAGTGTTTATTGAAATATTAAATTATGACATTTGACCATGGTTGTATTCCTATAAAACATGATAATTCCAAATTAGAATATGATGAGTGTAGTGCCCCCTCGTTGTTGACTTGTAATAGTGGTAGTTCTGCATTGCTCTCTGTCAGTCAGAGACAGATATTAGTCGTTCATTACATTGATACAATTCTGAGACATTTGATTAGTAGGTTATGAGTTATGTTTATTTTGATCTTGATGAACTATATTCGACTGATATAATTAGACAAGAGTTATGAGTTGTGATGACATTATTATTATTCCAGTTATGATGCGAATTAATATTATCATGTGTCATTTGATTTGTTGGTATTTGAATTTAGATAATAGTTGTTATGATATTGTTTCAAGAGTAGAGATGGTGTAGTACTACTCACTTCGAGCACCCTACTATGCTGTGATTCTCTGACTCTTTGTGTGTGTTGACATATATGTATTTGATCGTATAGAACCAATTGTTCAGATGTAGGCTGTAGGTACTGAACCTCAAGTCTACCTGATATAGCAAGTTTGAGTGGGTTCTTGCACCAATGGGTATTAGTGATGAGAGATAATGCGAGGTCTATTCCACTAGGTCGGTCCTTGTCTTTTGTGGTAGTCTCGAGTCAGGTTGTGATGCTTGGTCCTTGCCTTCTAGGTTAGGTAATCTTGTGTTGTGGTGTATAGTCGAGTTGTGTTATTTATGCTCATATGTGTGGTTGGAAAAATACTTTCATGATTTATTATTAACTAATAATGCTCCTATTATGATTATTGGATAATATTTGTTTGGCTTAGAACTTGGATTGATACCTTGGTTGGATTTTAAAATAGACTAGAATTAATTATCTGTTGTCCTAGAGCATTTGTGTCATAAATTGGAGTTACGAGTAACTAGTATATGTTTTGTACAAAATAATTTTGATATGTGAAATAAATGCCTTGAGTTGTCGAATATGAATTCTCTGATTTGTGGAATCTCTATTATTAGTAAAATTTTAAATTTCTAGAGGAGTGGGGTTGTTGGGTAACGGATGCATGTTTGCATTCATTTCTTTTGGAACTAAACCATTTTTATAGGAGAAAAATTGTATTCGGAGGGGAGTTGGGAAAAAGAAATAAAGGATAGAAACGTAGGGAAAAATAGGAGGATTGGTAGCAAGAATAGAGAAGATCTGAAGGGGACTAAAGTTTGGGTATGTTATGTTGACTCTCTATGTGCAAAATTGTATTTCTGTAACAGGAATTTAAACTGTATTGTGGTATGATCCCTCTGTGCTTGAGTGTGGAAATTGTTCTTTTTTCTGTGGCTTGGCATTTAAATTTTATTGTAGGTTGACTCATTCTGTAGTTGCCCTAACCATACCTTCTTTTGAAGAATTGCACTTTGAATGTCTGTCAATATTCATGTATGTGTGCAATTGTTGTAGAGCATCTAAACTAATGAAACCTCCTTCACCACTCTGATCACAAGCATCAAAAGCCTTTCAAATTTGTGACTCCCGATCCTCCAATTCATTTTCCTTCTACACTTTTGTGTCCAGAGCAAACATTACTATTTTATGTGACTCACTACCAGCTACCCAAATTGGCCACTCGGAATGTCAAAGATATTGGTCAACCTTGCAAAATATAAATGACTCCATCAACGAAAGAGTTCCTACTTCCTCATTATTAGATATTCCTATCAGAAGTAAACCACCACCCCATCCCTATAGTCATCAAACACATTGGAGGCTACATGTCCACAAGTAATAAATTTCAACCCCATGCAATACCAACATGTATCTCACACAATTAACCTTTGCAGTAAGTTGTGTTGTTGTGAAGGGAGTTCTTGATAAAGAACAAGCTTTAGCCATAAAATTTATCTCATGTTTCTGATGTACCGTCATGGTCACCTTTCTCTGCTAGAGCTTAGGTCTCACCCGTGCAGCCTCTGAGGATGAGCGACCTATTTAGATGTTGCCTTCGCTTTAATTTGTTCATGCTGGCCGAAGATTCTCTATATACTGATAGGATTGGAAGGTTTTAGTTGTTAGGGTAGGTAGTCCAAAATTATCAAGTTTCCACCTCTCCTCTGGGATTGGCTAGTTCCCCTTTTGGAAGCAAATCTATTATTGTTAGTCAGAAATCCTGTGTATCGAGTTTAAAATTGGAAATGGTAAGATGGTTATTGTAGTATCGTAGTCTTAGAAGTTTCCATTTCTTAATGTCGGCCACTTGCAACTCTCTTTACATTTCTTTATCACTATTTATTTGATACTATTGTCACTATGGTATAGTGTTAGTTGTAGTTTGTATGTGCATCGTTATTTTTGGTTTTAGTCACTTTTATTCCTCAGCAGCCATTATAGGTCACAGAATGAATTGTTCGTTTTTCACTGTAGTCGTCGTAAGTATTGACCCTAGCATTTTTTTGTTAGTTGCTGATCTTTAGGCATTGTTGTCATTGTCAGCACAATGTTAGTCGGTATGCTTGACATGAAGTTTGTTGGTCGATGTGTCTTGTTATAGAACTATAGGTAGTGGGTTCGTAGTGGAGTCTCCTTCATTGGAAAAACAAATATACTTCTTTTAAAACATGCTTATAGTAACTCTTAGTGGTGTCATGATAGTCAGTGATCCTTTGTTTTGAGTTGAGATTTGGTAGCTCAATAGGTAGGAAACCACGACCTTGGGATATTCATTTGGTTGTTTAGAGTTTTGAGAATGGTGCATGTTAGTTGAAATCCTATGCATTGAGTTGAATATTGGAAGTGGTGGTATGTTAGGACATTGTGTCGGTTTTAGTAGTTTGTTGGAAATTGTTTAATGTTAGTTAGTGACATTATAGATGATTACACTTTCCTTTAAAATATGCTTATTGGTAATTCTCTATGGTAACTTGTTAGTTAGAAATTCAATGTTTTGATTTGAAGTTGATAGTGGTAATAGGTTAGGAAATAATTTAGAGCATAGAAATTGTTAGATGTTTGATAGTAAAGTAAGGTTACAATGTTGTTTTCGAAATTGTAATTTGTAGAATGACTTTTGGTATTTGAATGGTCTTCCGGAATAGGTATGTAATTTTAGAAGATATCAATATGAATGATGTTGTAGCATGAGATACTTATGCTTTCAGGAATGGGATGTTTAAGAAACAATGAAGAGCTTGTAGTATAAGATTATAAGGGTATATAAAGGTGTAAATTACTAGATTGTGGTAAATAGTTTATTTCAATAGTAACCTTTGCAATTAAAGACATTCATCCTAATCTTATGGTTATGTTCATTATAATTGTGGATTAGGAGATGCTTGATGGAAAAGTTGTGTTATTGGAAAAGTATATATAATATAGATGTTTGATTATGATTGTAGTTGGATTAATATTGCAGAAAGATTATGTTTATTGTGAATAATTACTTATAGATGTTTTGGTAAGTGATAAATCTTAAATGGTAAGTTAAATTAATTAGGTTTGTAATGATTTGAAAGTAGTAGTATGGTAGTTAGTAGGTTGCACGTAAAGGAAATTACAAGTATAGTTGTGGTTTTGCAATTGGTAATTGTTAGGAAATTGATTTAAGGAAATGTATTCGTTTATAGTTGTGGTTATTAGAAAATAGTAGTAAATGTTTGTAGAAAATAAATGTTAATAATTATAGTTGTCCTTATTAAGTGGATAATATTTAAATATAGCACTAGGTTTTCTTATAAATTGTGCATTAGATCAAATGTGGTCTAGTATTATTAAATTAAAAACATATAAATTTAGATACTTTTATTTTCTAAAACATGGAATCATGTTCCGGTTATCTCAAGAAGAATTAAAGAGCTTCTATCCTATGATTGTTTAGTAATGGACTTAAATTATAGACTTACGTAGATTTTCTTTTAGTTAAGATGTCCATATTATGATTCTCTGTCTTTTGTTCCTTGAGATTTAGAGTTGTAATTTGAAACATGCAAGTTAGCTTATAGAAAACTATTAAGGTTTGATTTAAAATTTTGACATGTTAGATAGTTAATTTTCTTATAGGAAAAGATATAATATCGTGGTGAAGATTTTTTTAGAAGTTCTTGGAAATAGTAAATGGTTTCTAGTGACTCATGTTTATAGTTGTCTTTGGAAATTTTAGAGTAATTTGTATTAATGTTCTTGTTACATGAGGTAACAATATTGTGCTGCGGGTATTAAGTACCTTGTTAATTATTAATTTGTTTTCGGGCTTGTAATATTCTTGTCATGCTTCATAAGCGCTAGATATCATTGTATAGGTATTTTCTCCATTTTGAGATTCTTTTATTTTGGAAACAAGGAATTGTGTTTTGATTTTATTACGGGAAATTAGAATGTCTTTAACTTGGGATTGTGGTATTAATGGAATTATTTTATGAGCTTTCCTTGACTTTTGTTTTAAGAAGGGATGTTTGGTTTATGGTTTACCTTTCTTGCCTTAATAATTCCTAGAGTTTTGAAGTTTTTCTATTCGTGATAACTTGGTGTAAGTTGATTGCTTGATTGAATTAGGAGTTCATTGAATTTCTTATGCTGGATTACCCTCCTTGTCATATCTTTACGCTTGTGTTCGATCTTTGTGTCTATCTTGGGGGTGAGTTGTGTTTATGAAGTGTTTCTTGTGAAGTGGGGATCTTGTGTGATGTCATGACCAATTGGTGTCAAAAAAAAAAAAAACGGAAGCGTTGTTGTACTAGATAATGGTTACTTTATCTTTGGTTTGTACCTAACTCCAGCGGAGTAGTTCTTGGTTTTGGCACAAAATTATGGCATGTCAAAGCAATGGATTCACTAGATTTTCGTGTCTTGTAATGAATGGGGAAATGGTCTCTTGGATATAGTACTTGGTTTCTAGAATGTATTGCTTCAAATTTTTGAAGGGAATCTACGGACTTATTATTGTGGCCTAGTGAATGGCGTAAGTTATGGGTTGGAACTGATTTGTGACTTTTATACCTATATGTTGTGGTATGTATGACTGATCAGAGAATGCTAAGGGAGTGGCTTTCATGGTGGGACCGGTGCATAGTGAGAGGTCGCCTGGGTAACCCCAAGGAAGTTGTAAGCAAGTGGAAACTTTATAACTTAATCAAGAGGGTTGGGAAAGCAAAAAACTTAACAAGATAAGTAAGATACCTCACCCATGCCTTGAGTGCTCTCATAGGCTATGGATGGGATGAGAAGGCCTGGTTGGCAAGGCTGACCTCCTTGTCTCCATGAGAGGACCAGTCGGTTCCACATGTGTCACCCTATGGGGCCAGTGCCTAGAGAGAGGCTGCCAGGGTAACCATAGATGGTGACCGGCTTCTGGGGACCATGCGATGACACTCTCTTTACGCAGTTCATTTGTTACTTATTAGTTGTGCCTTTGGAGTGATGTCTTGGCTTGTGCAGTTTTGTTGATATGGTCGGTTGTGTCAAGTCAGTTGTCATTCTTTTGTTTTTTGATGTTGTTTCTTGGCTTAGTGGAATCTTCATTGTTTCTCCTAACTCAAAGAGGTGGACCTGAAGGTTCCACATGGTTGGGAGGTAGAGCTATCCATTGGCCTTTCAGGGATTCAGTTCGAGTCCTTTGTAGAAGTGATCCAGTATAAAATTGCATAACACATTCAGTGTTGTTGTATACTTCATATGTATTCTTTTGTAAACCGACATGATTGGTTGTTGTAATCTTGCATTGTAACTTTGTAAATAAACTATCTTGCAAATGTAAAAGTCATTCTTAACTGAAGTAGAAGTAAAATGTTTATCACTTGTGTGGTTTTTACTTTATATTCTATAATGCAATTGTGTTCCCCTAGAGAAGTTAGAAGTGCACTTTTCTTTATGTTGTGTTTTATGATATCCTTGGTTACTATTATTGCATTTACTTGCTTCAAAAAAAAAATTATTTTTGGAATTTTGCTTTTGTTAGCCTAACTCTCTAGGGTTACATGACGGGGCATTACACTTGGTATCAGAGCCTAGGTTGCAACACTAAGACCTCTGGATTGTTGTGGTTGCCCTAGGTTAAACAATTTTCTTGTTGTAGTGAGTTGGTAATAGTATCTTCCACCTGTATGCATTAATATGAAAGTTGATAAGTTTATAGACTTGCTCTTTAAGAAATGAATGCTTTATGCTACTTAGGTGTCTGCTATATGCTTTCCCCTTCTCTGGAAACGTGATGTTAAATCTAACAATATGTTCTCCCTACATGATAATGCATCTAATCATCTAGTGGCATCATGTATCGTGAGTTATGTGGTTATGTGATGTTGACATCTTTACATGGTTGATTGAAAATCGATATCTAACCCCTAGATGGTCATGATCTCTTATGGAAGAATTGTTGCAATCATTGTATATGCCTGTGTAAGAACTATACGCAGGATATCAAATGAGAGCTTGTGTTGGGCCTATGAGACCAGGTATGTCATAATGTAAGTCAATTATAGTTTGAATTATTCCTGTATGTAATACATTCCTTTTATATCTTCTTGCATAAGGAAGCAATTGCATATTTCCATAGTTAGTAGAAAGAAATGGTATTGTATTAAAGATAGAAGTTGTTTAGATAAGAGGATGTAGTTAACATAATTGTTCGAGTGTTGGTGTACATTCTCTAACACATTCTAGATCTTGTGTCCTTGAGTGTTGTGAAGCGGATACTACCTTTTTGTGGCTAAAATTAGTCACATCGTGATGTGAAATTGTTGTAATTTAGTTGTTTTGAAAATTTTGATAGTTGTTTCATGTGTAGTGAGAGGGGTTAACAGTGAGTTTTCTTCCTTTGAACCTTCTTATGTCAGGAATGGTCACCAAGACTCTTTTCTTTAATCTTGATTTATTGAAATTTGCCGACACTTTGTGACTTAAAGTTGGATTTGATTGTTTTTCCATGTGGGTTTGTAATTATTTTTAAATTTTCTATGGTGGAAATTCTGAATGTTTGATTTTGTTGGCCACATTTTGTGGCAAGTGTTGTTCCTATCATGTTCATTTCGAACCTCTGATAGTATGTTCAAGGGAAGACTCCGCAGAGAATTGCACTTTGCATGGTTGGTTATTAGCGGAAATAAGATATGAGATGTATCTTCCCTTAGCTATATAGGACTGCAATTCTTTGGATTGTATGAGATTGCCGAAAAAGTGTAATTAGTTATAAGTAGATCACACGATACGTCATACAGGTAAAGAATAGATGTTTTTCTTGTCTTGTGAACAATTGTTGAATATAGATGAAAATGTTGACAATGGAATATGGCAATATTAATATATTATGTTTCTACACTAATTTGTGACTTCCAGGAGTAACTCAAGTTTTAGGGAGAAGGATTTAGTGCCCCCTCATTGTTGACTTGTAATAGTGGTAGTTCTGCATTGCTCTCTGTCAGTCGAAGACAGTTGTTAGTCGTTCATTGCATTGATACAATTCTGAGACATTTGATTAGTAGGTTATGATTTATGTTTATTTTGATCTTGATGAACTATGTTCGACTAATATAATTAGACATGAGTTATGAGTTGTGATGGCATTATTATTATTCCAGTTATGATGCGAATTAATATTATCATGTGTCATTTGGTTTGTTGGTATTTGAATTTAGATAATAGTTGTTATGATATTGTTTCAAGAACAGAGATGGTGTAGTACTACTCACTTCAAGCACCCTACTATGCTGTGATTCTCTAACTCTCTGTGTGTGTTGACATATATGTATTTGATCATATACAACCAATTATTTAGATGCACGATGCAGGTACCCAACCTCGACTCCACCTGATATAGTAGGTTTGAGTGGGTTCTTGCACCAATGGGTATCAGTGATGAGAGATAACACGAGGTCTATTCCACTAGGTCGGTCCTTGTCTTCTGTGGTAGTCTCGAGTCAGGTTGTGATGCTTGGTCCTTACCTTCTAGGTTTGGTAATCTCGTGTTGTGGTGTATAGTCAAGTTGTGTTCTTTATGCTCATATGTATGGTTGGAAAATATTTTAATGATTTATTATTAACTAATAATGCTCCTATTATGATTATTGGATAATATTTGTTTGGCTTAGAACTTGGATTGATCCCTTGGTTGGATTTTAAAATAGACTAGAATTGATTATCTATTGTCCTAGAGCATTTGTGTCATAAATTGGAGTTATGAGTAACTAGTATATATTTTGTACAGAATAATTTTGATATGTGAAATAAATGCCTTGAGTTGTCGAATATGAATTCTCTGATTTGTGGAACATCTATTATTAGTAAAATTTTAAATTTCCAGAGGAGTGGGGTTGTTGGGTAATGGATGCATGTTTGCATTCATTTCTTTTGGCACTGATCCATTTTTACAGGAGAAAAATTGTATTCGAAGGGGAGTTGGGAAAAAGAAAAAAAAGATAGAAACTTGGGAAAAAACAGGAGGATTGGTAGCAAGAACAGAGAAGATCTCAAGAGGACTGAAGTTCGGGAATGTTATGTTGACTCTCTGTGTGTGAAATTGTATTTCTATAACTAGAATTTAAACTATATTGTGGTATGATCCCTCTATGCTTGAGTGTGGAAATTGTTCTTTTTCTATGTCTTGGCATTTAAATGTTGTTGTAGCTTGACTCGTTTTGTAGTTGCCCTGAAATGTCTATCAATATTCATGTATGTGTGCAACTATTGTAGAGCATCTAAACTAATGAAACCTCCTTCACCACTCTGATCACGAGTATCAAAATCCTTTCAAATTTGTTACTCCCAATCCTCCAATTCATTTTCCTTCTGCACTTTTGTGTCCAGAGCAAACATTACTGTTTTATGTGACTCGCTGCCAGCTACCCAAATTGGCCACCTGGAATGTCAAAGATATTGGTCAACCTTGCAAAATATAAATGACTCCATCAACGAAAGAGTTCCTACTTCCTCATTATTAGATATTCCTATCAGAAGTAAACCACCACCCCATCCCTGCGGTCATCAAACACATTGGAGGCTACATGTCCACAAGTGATAAATTTCAACCCCCTGCAATACCAACATGTATCTCACATGATTAACCTTTGTAGTAAGTTGTGGTGTTGTGAAGGGAGTTCTTGATAAAGAACAAGCTTTAGCCCTAAAATTTATCTCATGTTTCTGATATACTGTCATGGTCACCTTTCTCTGCTAGAGCTCAGCTCTTACCCATGCGGCCTCTGAGGATGAGCGACCTATTTAGACGTTGCCTTCCCTTTAATCTGTTCATGTTGGCTGAAGATTCTCTATATACTGATAGGATTGGAAGGTTTTAGTTATTAGGGTAGGTAGTCCAAAATTATCAAGTTTCCACCTCTCCTCTGGTGTTGGCTAGTTCCCTTTTTGGAAGCGAATCTGTTACTATTAGTTAGAAATCCTGTGTATCAAGTTTAAAATTGGAAATGGTAGGATGGTTATTGTAGTATCGTAGTCTTAGAAGTTTCCATTTCTTAATGCTAGCCACTTGCAACTCTCTTTACATTTCTCTATCACTGTTTATTTGATACTATTGTCACTGTGGTACAGTGTTAGTCGTAGTTTGTATGTGCATCATTATTTTTGGTTTTAGTCACTTTTATTCCTTAGCAGTCATTATAGGTCATGGATTGCCTTATTGGTTGGTCACTGTAGTCATCGTAAGTACTGACCCTAGCACTTTTTTGTTAGTTGCTGATCTTTAGGCACTGTTGTCATTGTCAGCATAGTGTTAGTCAGTATGCTTGATAGGAAGTTTGTTGGTCGATGTATCTTGTTAGGGAATTGTAGGCACTGGGTTCATAGTGGAGTCTCCTTCTTTGGAAAAACAAATATACTTCTTTTAAAACATGCTTATTAGTAACTCTTAGTGGTGTCATGATAGTCGGTGATCCTTTGTTTTGAGTTGAGGTTTGGTAGCTCGATTGGTAGGAAACCATGACCTTGGGATATTCATTTGGTTGTTTAGAGTTTTGAGAATGGTGCATGTTAGTTGAAATCCTATGCATTGAGTTGAATATTGGAAGTGGTCGTATGTTAGGATATTGTGTCGATTTTAGTAGTTTGTTGGAAATTGTTTAATGTTAGTTAGTGATGTTATAGATGTTTACACTTTCCTTTAAAATATGCTTATTGGTAATTCTCTATGGTAACTTGTTAGTTAGAAATTCAATGTTTTGATTTGAAGTTGATAGTGGTAATAGGTTAGGAAATAATTTGGAGCATAGAAATTGTTAGATGTTTGATAGTAAAGTAAGGTCACAATGTTGTTTTCAAAATTGTAATTTGTAGAATGACTTTTGGTATGTGAACGGTCTTGCAGAATAGGTATGTAATTTTAGAAGCTCTCAATATGAATGATGTTGTAGCATGAGATACTTATGCTTTTCGGAATGGGATGTTTAAGAAACAATGAAGAACTTGTAGTATAAGCTTATAAGGGTATATAAAGGTGTAAATTAGTAGATTGTGGTAAATAGTTTATTTCAATAGTAACCTTTGCAATTAAAGACATTCATCCTAATCTTATGGTTATGTTCATTAGAATTGTTGATTGGAAGATGCTTGATGGAAAAGTTGTGTTATTGGAAAAGGATATATATTATAGATGTTTGATTATGATTGTAGTTGGATTAATATTGCAGAAAGATTATGTTTATTGTGAATAATTACTTATAGATGTTTTGGTAAGTGATAAATCTTAAATGGTAAGTTAAATTAATTAGGTTTATAATGATTTGAAAATTGTAGTATGGCAGTTAGTAGGTTGCACGTAAAGGAAATTACAAGTATAGTTGTGGTTTTGCAATTGGTAATTGTTATGATATTGATTTAAGGAAATGTATTTGCTTATAGTTGTGGTTATTAGAAAATAGTAGTAAATGTTTGTAGAAAATAGATGTTAATAATTATAGTTGTTCTTATTAAGTGGATAATATTTAAATATAGCACTAGGTTTTCTTATAAATTGTGCATTAGATCAAATGTGGTCTAGTATTATTAAATTAAAAACATATAAATTTAGATACTTTTATTTTATAAAACATGGAATCGTGTTCCGGTTATCTCAAGAAGAATTAAAGAGCTTCTATCGTGTGATTGTTTAGTAATGCACTTAAATTATAGCCTTACATAGATTTTGTTTTAGTCAAGATGTCCATATTATGATTCTCCATCTTTTGTTCCTTGAGATTTAAAGTTGTAATTTGAAACATGCAAGTTAGCTTATAGAAAACTATTAAGGTTTCATTTAAAATTTTAACATGTTAGATAGTTAATTTTCTTATACGAAAAGATATAATATCGTGGTTGAGATTTTTTTAGAAGTTAATGGAAATAGTAAATGTTTTCTAGTGACTCATGTTTGTAGTTGTCTTTTGAAATTTTAGAGTAATTTGTATTAATGTTCTTGTTACATGAGGTAACAATATTGTGCTGCGGGTATTATGTACCTGGTTAAATATTATTTTGTTTTCGGGCTTGTAATATTCTTGTCGTGCTTCGTAGATGGTGGATATCATTGTATAGGTATTTTTTCCATTTTAGATTCTTTTATTTTGGAAACGAGGAATTGTATTTTGATTTTATTACGGGAAATTAGAGTGTCTCTAACTTGGGATTGTGGTATTAATGGAATTACTTTATGAGCTTTCCTTGACTTTTGTTTCGAGAAGGGATGTTTGGTTTATGGTTTACCTTTCTTGCCTTAATAATTTTTAGAGTTTTGAAGTTTTTCTATTCGTGATAACTTGGTGTAAGTTGTTTCCTTGATTGAATTAGGAGTTCATTGAATTTCTTATGCTTGATTGCCCTCCTTGTCGTATCTTTACACTTGTGTTGGATCTTTGTGCCTATCTTGGGGGTGAGTTGTGTTTATAAAGTGTTTTCTTGTGAAGTGGGGATCTTGTGTGATGTCATGACCAATTGGTGTCAAAAAAAGAAAAAATGGAAGCGTTGTTCTACCAGATAATGGTTACTTTATCTTTGGTTTGTACCTAACACCAGAGGTGTAGTTCTTGGTTTTGGCTCAAAATTATGGCATGTCAAAGCAATGGGTTCACTCGATTTTCATGTCTTGTAATGAACAGAGAAATGTTCTCTTAGATATAGTACTTGGTTTCTAGAATGTATTGCTTCAAATTTTTGAAGGGAATCTAAGGACTTATTGTTGTGTCCTAGTGAATGGCGTAAGTTATGGGTTGGAACTGATTTGTGACTTTTATACTTGTATGTTGTGGTATGTATAATTGATCAGAGAATGCTAAGGGAGTGGCTTTCATGGTGGGGTCGGTGCCTAGTGATAGGCCACTTGGGTAACCCCATGGAAGTTGTAAGCAAGAGGAAACTTTATAACTTAATCAAGAGGGTTGGGAAAGCAAAACACTTAACAAGATAAGTAAGATACCTCACCCATGCCTTAAGTGCTCTCACAGGCTAAGGATGGGATGAGAAGGCCTAGTTGGCAAGGCTGACCTCTTTGTCTCCATGAGAGGACCAGTTGGTTCCGCATGTGTCACCCTATGGGGTTGATGCCTAGAGAGTGGCTGCCAGGGTAACCGTAGATGGGGGCTGACTTCTGGGGATAGATAGCCTGGGTAACCCATACTCAGACCATGCGATGACACTCTCTTTATGCAATTCAGTTGTTACTTAATGGTTGTGCCTCTGGAGTGATGTCTTGGCTTGTGCAGTTTTGTTGATATGGTCGGTTGTGTCGAGTGAATTGTCATTCTTTTATTTTTGGATGTTGTTTCTTAGCTCAGTGGAATCCTCATTGTTTCTCCTAGCTCAGAGGGGTGGACCTCAGGGTTCCACATGGTTGGGAGGCAGAGCTATCCATTGGCCTTTTAGAGATTTGCTTCGAGTCCTTTGTAGAAGTGATCCAATATAGAACTGCATAACACATTCAGTGTTGTTGTGTACTTCATATGTATTCTTTTGTAAACTGACACGATCGGTCTTGTAATCTTGCATTGTAACTTTGTAAATAAACTATCTTGCAAATGTAAAAGTCGTTCTTAACTAAAGTAGCAGTAAAATGTTTATCACTTGTGTGGTTTTTACTTTATATTCTCTAATGAAGTTGTGTTCCCCTAGAGAAGTTAGAAGTGCACTTTTCTTTACGTTGTGTTTCATGATATCCTTGGTTACTATTATTGCATTTACTTGCTTCAAAAAAAAAAAATTCTAGAATTTTTCTTTTGTTAGCCTAACTCTCTAGGCTTGCATGACGAGGCATTACAATGAGCTTGATTTGGATTTGAGGTTTAATGATGAAGTGGTCATTTCTCTTAGATTTTGTTAATTTTACAAGTCATTTCTTCACTCTAGCTGAAGGTTTTATTTTACATCTTTTCCTTTTAAACTCTTTAGAGATTATTACATTGCTTCTCTTATCCATTCTAAGTTAATTACACAAATTATTTTCTAGAAAGGTTCTAAATTTAACATGATAGACAATATGGACAAAGTGGGGCTCAAATTTTGATAGTACTTACTTTCTAACAACAATGTCATGATAGCCTTGTTAAAAACTTGGCATGACATGGTTGTACCTTGTTGAGGTTAAGGAAAGTCATCAAATATAGAAATGTATTATTTTGTTTACTGACATGGATTTTTTATTTTGTTTTGTATAAAAGATAGAATAAGGTCATATACCACTCTCCTTCCATATGCCTTCTTTGGTCCATTCAAGATCCTTAGAATTCTCACTAAAGTGGCACAAATTGAAAATTTCTAAGGATGGTCAAATCCCACCATGAAAGATTCAGAGCAGAAGCATTGGAGAAAAATGGATCAAAAGCAACAGGGCAAGATCATATGTTCTATGGTGAAGGTCGATGAGATAAGTGTAGAGTCTATATATAGGTCATCTGACAATGA
This sequence comes from Cunninghamia lanceolata, assembly GCA_027924645.1. NCBI lineage: Eukaryota > Viridiplantae > Streptophyta > Pinopsida > Cupressales > Cupressaceae > Cunninghamia > Cunninghamia lanceolata. The sequence continues at coordinate 3,047,144 of BSBN01000413.1, forward strand.
TGGGTCACACTTTTTGGCCAAACTTGGCATTGAAATCAAAATTTTGACCTAAATCTTCACTTTCTGACACCTATAGTTGCTAAACCATTAGGAATTTGAAGATGATGCAAATGAGTGATTTGTGAGATTTTGTTTGTAGATTCTAAATATATATTTTTAAAAAAATTCAGAGTTAAATTGAAATTTTTTTTGTCTCCTTTGACAACTAGTTTTTAATCGTAAACAACATGTTTTTAAAGTGATGTGTATTTTGTAGCACATAACTTTTTTCGACAAAGGATAAAATTTAGATTCTTTTGAATTTAGACTGGTAACATCGATATATAGGGCATGCATTTGGTTGTAAAATGTTTTGTTGAGAATTTTTTTATAATTAAGTTTTGAAGTCAAACCAATTATAATTTAGACATAGGCATATTCCGTAAAACATAACTTTTTTTGTATATATCAAAATTCTTCTTTTTTTTGTTAAAACAAGGACATCAATACCTAGAGCATGGATATTTTTCAAAAAATTCACTAATTTATTAATTTGCCATGTGTGTAGAATAGAGAGCTTGATGTTCGCTGAAAAACCTACATTCAAAATAAATAAAAAATAAATATAATAATCAAATTAAATATACTTAAAATTATACTTTTTGGGAAGCTTGTAATTAAGGACTACATACTTACATAACATAAATTTTAAATTAATTCATTTCATCCCCCAAAAGGTAAATAAAAAGTGGTTTTTTATCAACATTATTGTGGTAGCACCCAAAAAATGTGATACCAAGATTTGATTCCTTCCCAACAATCCAAATTTGTGCAAGATGGCATTCTCCCATTCTTGAAGGTAGTGATCTATAGGAGTGACATTATTCTATATTCTACCCTCATCAACTTCATTGTTGATGACCTTCCTACCTACTCACCAAGCAATATACATATAATAAAACATATCAATCAATCTTCATTTCAAAATAAATTCCTTTCCCTTTGTGAATGTTTAGATGATTCTCTCTCAATATTGTATATGGTCAACTCTATATTTCAAAAAACCTCACTATAGAAACTTTTGGTCCATGATCTATAATCCAACTGTAGTAAAAAAATAACTACAATATTTTACAATTGATAATATTATAGTTCAATGTGTTATTATATAATCTCAACTTCATTATTTTTGTGCAAATATGACTAAGAATAATTCAAGTTTCCTGTGATTAACATTGCACAATTACTATAATAGTGTGCTACTTATGTGACACAGATGTACCTGGGCTCACATGCTATCCTGCATCAAAAACAAAAGTTTGACTCAATTTTGTTTTAATTTTCATTTTTGTTGTGCACTTATCTTTGCAAGATATTGGTGTTGTCACAACTATTGATTACTTTGTGCTACATCTATTTTGCTTCAATTTGATTCATCTCTAGTTGGTGTTGTTTTGTGTTGTTGATAGAATATCAGTGAAATTGTCATAGTTGATGTTGCTAGGAATTTGGTTGCACACATTGTGTGGAACATCACCATGTTTTATAATTTGATTTAAGAAGAAGGGTATGGTGATGTCACATCAAATGTGTTCATCTTTCAGAATTCATTTAAAATTATTTAATTATCATAGATGAGGTAGCATCTCAAGCACACAATAGAGGAGGTCGATGGTATGTAAGTAGGTGGCTTGAGGTGTAGGAAAAGACTGTTTTAGTAAGTGACAATTTACTTCCAAATGGAAGATTCTTTTTGATGGTGCCATATCATGATCTATGCAATATACAATAGAACATTCCAAACGAGTGGAAGATAGATGAAATTGCCATCTAGTAGATCGGTTTTAGTTCTTCCAAACAACAGAAATCTGAATCTACTAGAGTTCATTTTTCACGTTGGTCATTTCCTTTGTGGGCATTCCTTTTCAACTATTGAAATGTGGTCATCAGACCAATAGATGGTGTGGATCTACATTTTGTTTGTCTATTATTGACATTTAAAATAAATTACAATGGGAGACTTCTACATAGCACTAATTCATTTACCATGGCTCTTCATTTTTTTTTTCCTGTAATATGTATCACATAAAGGGAAAAATAAAAATAGTAGGCTCTCTTTTTGGGGCGGAGATAGATCAGATACAAAAAAAAAAGAAGGACAGACCATTGGACAATAGAGACATAGTGGAGAGAGATCAAAGGTTGTGAAAGGGGGTTCAGATGCATTCTAGGAAGTAGATACAAAGAGTATAAAAAGATTCAAATAAAAAAATAAAAAGAGAGACTAGCTGCGACATGAAGGAGGATGTTTGGCACAGTAGAAAGGTAAAAATAGAGAGGGAAATAAAAAGGAATAAGGGGCCGATCAAATTGGTAGAGACATATGTTGGTATTCTATATGATGTTTCAAAAAAATAATTAGAAAGGATGACATAGCAAAGGGGTTTGAAGCAAGAAATTTCAAGGAACGTCAAAAGGAATTGGGTGCAAAACAAAGTAAACAGAGGATGTCCCGTAGAGGAATGAAAAGAAAGATCTAGAGATCAAAGCTCATTGATTTGTTGTGTAACTGATTTAGATTTGTGAAAGAACATATGTGTAATAAAATCTTAATCTACTGAATCTTCAGTTTGGTGTGTTGGAATTTCTAATAGGATACCATTTAAATCAATTTATTTCTCCATGAAGTATTGTTTGGAAGTAATTGTGTTTCCTATAACTACATATGAAGGAAAATAGTGACTGGATTTTGATTGATGATGTGTGTGTACTGCTAGCAGTGGTAGTCTGATAAGACTCCCTTGCTTGATCTACATTATTTGGCATCAGAGCTAGATAGAGTATTGTGTCTTAGAAAAACCCTAGAAGATTGTTGTGGGTGTGAGAGAGGATAGCAAACCCACAATTGCAGAGGGTTATGAAAATGGCACAAAGAGGGTGTAGTGGACAAAGATGACCATGAGTGGTAGATGCACAGGTCTTCAAAGAAATGATGAGAGTCTTGGAAGACAGAATAGGAGCAAGGTTGGAAGCCATAGAATTGACACAACGAACTGGAATTCCTATAGTAGATGTCAGCGATGATGAGGTTGAAGTAGTATCTAAATTTAATGTAGAAGATGATAATAGAGATGAGCGGAAACTAAGTTTTTGAAAGCAATGGTGAGGCTTTATAGAAAGCCTAGATTGGACCCCCCAAGTTTCAATGACACTTTGAATCTTGAAGAGATATTGGATTGGATATCTAAAATGGAGAAATACTTTGATGATCTAAAAAGAGTGAAATATGCTAGTTCCAAGTTGAAGTGACACACTTCCATGTGGTGAGAGCATGTGCAGCCTAAAAGAAGGTGAAAAGGCAAAGAGAAAATTAAGACATGGGAGAGAATGGTAATGAAGCTTAAAGCAAATTTGTTTACTAGTAGACTATTAGTTGAATTTATTCAAGAGGCTACAAAATTTAAAGCAAAGAGAGAAGAATGTGCAAGAGTATTCTGAGGAGTTTTATTGGTTGAGCATCTATACTGGACATGTGGGTGATGACATGGAAAAAGTTTCAAGGTATGTTAATGGTCTCCGTAATTCTATCCACGATGCAATGAGTATGTTGCGGGTGAATGGTGTCAAAGAGGCATATCAATATGCCTTGAAGGTGAAAGAGAAAATTAAAAGAAAACAATAGCATAATTCCTATGGTAGAGGCATATTTTCAAGAGGAGGAGGCCAAAATAGTAGTGGTAGAGGCTTCCAAAACAAACAAGATGAGACAAGTTCATCTCATGAAGGAGTGCAAGAAAACAAAGGAAGTGGAGACTATTTCGATGGTAGAGGATACATTGGTAGAGGTAGAGGAAGAGGGTTTGGAGGTACATGCTTCCAATGTGGTGAGCAAGGTCATAGAGAATTTTAGTTCCCACAAATACAAAAAAATAATGGTAAAGGAAAGGAAGCAAGAATTCATGTAGCGCAGGTTGAAAATGAAAGTATGGCTACACCAAATCATGGACAAGGACCTGAAGATGGAGAGCCTATAATGCTCAAAAGGATTTTGATCAATCATGAAAAGGAAAAGTTTGGGCCAATACAAAGAAGAAGTTTGTTTAGAACAAGATGCAAAGTGGGTGGCAACTATTGCAAAGTCATAGTGGATAATAGAAGCACAGATAACATTATATCCAAAGAGATGGTGGAAAATTTGAATTTGCAAATATTGAAACATCCCAGCACATACCAAGTTTCATGGTTGCAAAAGGACCATAATTTGATGGTACATGAGAAATACCTTGTGAGTTTTTAGACTGGGAGATATATGGATGAAATAATGTGTGATGTGATGCCAATGGATGCATGTCATTTACTTTTGGGAAGGCCTTAGCAATTTGATTGAAGAATTGTTCATGATGGGTGGACAAACACATACCAAATCACAAAAGATGGCAAAGAATACACACAAAATCCAATTCAAGAAAGAGAAGAAGTGGGAACTAGATCAAATGTTTGTTTTGTTTCCGGTAAGCAATTTTTGAAATATTTGAAGGAAGGGGGAACATGTTTTTCTATAGTACCAAATATTGCAGTGGTTGGGACAAGGAAATAAAATGATGAAATATCAAAGGATATTCAGAAATTTCTGGGGGAGTATGATGACATAATGATGAAAGAACTATCTGATGGATTGCCACCAATGAGGAGCATAAGCCATTGTATGGATTTAATTCTTGGTGTACGTTTACCCTACAAAGCACCATATAGAATGATGCCTATGGAGAATGTAGAAATAAATAGGCAAGTGCAAGAGTTGCTGGATAAGGGGCTAATTAGGGAAAGTTTGATTCCATGTGTTGTTCTAGTGGTGTTAACACTAAATAAGAATGGTGAATGAAGGATTTGTACAGACTAAAGAGCCATAAACAAGATAACTATTAAGCATCAGTTTCACTTGCCAAGGATGGACGATATGATGGATTGTTTGAGTGGGGAGAAATACTTCAACAAGATTGACTTGAAGAGCAGGTACCATCAAATCTGCATAAGAGAGGGAGATGAGTGGAAGACCACTTTCAAAACAAAAGATGGATTGTATGAAAGGATGGTGACGTTGGTTGGCTTGACAAATGCACCAAGTACCTTCATGAGGTTAATGAACGAAGTGCTAAAACCACTTGTTGCTAAGTTTGTCACTGTGTATTTGGATGATATTTTGGTTTCTAGTAAAACAAAAGAAGAGCAATTGGAACATGTTAGGGTAGTTGTGCAAATACTCAAGGAGGAGAAGTTGTTATTGAATGTGAAAAAGTGTAGCTTCATGATCAAGAGTTCTATGCCATTGTGCAAGCACTTAAGAAGTGACAACATTGCTTGCTACCAAAGGAGTTTGTTTTGTACACCGATCATCATGCATTGCAATTTATAAATAGACAAGGTAAGTTTAGTAAAAAGCATGTAAAGTGGGTTGAATTTCTTCAAAGTTGTTCATTTGTATTGAAACATAGAAATGGGAAATCAAATAGCGTGGATGATGCATTAAGTCAGAGGTACTTTTTGTTGAATGAAATGAGAATAAATGTTGTTATTTTTCACTCTATGCAGGAGTTGTATGAAGATGATGTTGATTTCAAAGAGGCTTGGACAACATGTAATAATCCTTTGGAGAGGGATAGAACTCCATAGTTGATGTAATTTGTGCAAGAAGGTTTGTTGTTCAAGGGGAAGAGATTGTGTATACCTCATGGTTCAATGAGGAAAAATTTGATAAGGAAGAAACATAGTGGTGGTTTGAGTGGTTACTTTGGAGTGGACAAAAATCTAGCACAACTGAATGAGAGTTATTATTGGTCGGGTATGAGTGATGATATAAAGAAAATGGTGTGAGGTTGTAGAGTGTGTCAATATGCAAAATGAGTGAGGTAAAATACAGGTTTGTATAAAGAATTACCCATACCAAAAAAATTGTGGGAACACATAAGCATAGAGTTTGTTTTAGGACTACCATGAAGACAAAGAGGTAACAATTCTATTTTTTTTGTGGTGGATAGATTCTCTAATATGGTTCACTTTGTTTCATGTCAAAAGTGCAATGATGCTTCCCACATAGCTACTTTGTTTTTCAAGGAAGTAGTTAGATTCCATGGCTTGCCGAAGAGTATTATTTCAGACTGAGATACCAAATAATTGGTCATTTTTAGCAAACTTTCTAGAATAAAATGGGAACACAATTGGAGTATAGTTTAGCCTACCATCCATAAACTGATGGTAAAACTGAAGTTTTGAATAGGAGCTTGGGAAATTTGTTGAGATGCTTGGTGGGCAACAAACAAACTCAATGGGATTTGACATAGGCACAAGTTGAATTTGTCTAAATAACTCAGTCAATCAAAGTGTGGGTAAGAGTGCATTTTAGATTCTATTTGTCTACAACCCTAGAGGTGTGGATGAATTGACAAATAGTATAGATTTGGGTAGAAAAAGTGTTGTAGTGGAAGAATTTGTGGAGTATATCCATGATTTGCACAAAGAAGTGAAGAAAATTATGGAGAGGAGTGTTATCAAGTATAAAGAGTATGTTGATATACATCGACAAGAACAAGAGTTTCATAGTGGAGAGTTAGTGATGGCACACTTGAGGAAGAAAAGGTTCCTACAAGGAACTTATAACAAGTTGAAGTGGAAAAAGATAGGCCGATGTAAGATTGTCCGTAAATTCTCATCGCATGCATATGAGGTAGAACTTCCAATAGGTATTGGCATTTCCCCAATATTAAATGTTGCTAATTTGTATAAGTATTATGAGGGAGAAACAAGTGGACATGGGAGTATACATTTAGATTTATCAGATGCATGTGAATGGGTTCAACAGTTACCAGGAAAGAAAGTTAAAAATGTAAATAAAATCATTGACTCTCATGTAGCCAAGTGGACAAGAGGTAAAGAATATCGGGAGTATTTGGTTCATTGGAAGAACCAAGCAACAGATGAGGCTTCATGGGCCAGTGCTACAGATTAAGTGAAGTTTGGGATTTCAGTCCTAGTTGCTAAAATGCTCATAAGTTCCACACTCATGAAACATTTTCTTACCTAGCATATCTAATGTAGGAGCACTCGCGCTCACATCATATCATGCATCAAACAAGAAAAAAATGTTTGACTCAATTTTGTTTTAATTTTCATTTTTATTGTGCACTTGTCCTTGCAGCATATTGGTGTTGTCACAACTGTTGATGACTTCATGATACATCTCTTTTACTTTGATTTGATTCAATTATAGTTGGTGTTGTGTTTTATTTTTAATGGAATATTGATGAAATTTCCATAGTTTGATGTTGATAGGAATTTGGTTGTACACACTGTGTGGAACATCACCATGTTTTATAATTTGATTTAAGGAGAAGGGTATGTTAACATCACATCAAATTTGATAATATTTTGGAAGTTATTTTTAAAAAAATTAATTATCATAAATGGGGTAGCATCTCGAGCACACAACAGAGGAGGTCAATGTTATGTAAGTGGGTGGCCTGAGGTGTAGTTATTACTCTATTTTTGTAAGTGACAAATTACTTCCAAATGGAATATTATTTTTGATGGTGCCATATCATGATCTATGCAATATATAGCAGAACATTCCAAAGGAGTGGAAGATAGATGAAACTAGTGTCTAGTAGATGGGTTTCAGTGCTTCCAAACAACAGAAATTTGAATCTACTGGAGTTTAGTTTTCACATGGGTCATTTCCTTTGTGGGTTTTCCTTTTTAGCTATTGAAATGTGATCATTAGACCAATAGATGCAATGGATCTACTTTTTTATTTGTATATCATTAACATTTAAAATAAATTACAATGGGAGACTTATGCATGGCACCAATTCATTTACCATGACTCTTCACTTTTTTGTTGTTGTAATATGTATCATATAAAGGGGAAAACAAAAATGGTGGGCTCTCTTTTTTGGGTGGGAGATATATTCTTGATAAAAAAAAAGATAGAACATTAGACAACAGAGATGTAGTGGAGAGAGATCAAAGGTTCTTAAAGGGGGTTTGGCTGCATTTTAGGAAGGAGATACAAAGAGTATAAAAAGATTCAAATAAAATAAAATAAAAAGAGAGACTAGTCGCAACACGAAGGAGGATGTTTGGCATCATAGAAAGGTAAAATAGAGAGGGAAAGAAAAATGAATAAGGATCCAATAAAATTGGTAGAGACATCTTAGTATTCCATATGATGTTGTAGAAAAACAATTAGAAAGGATTACATAGAAATCAAGTTTGAAGCAAGAAATTTCAAGAAATGTCAAAGGTAATTGGGTACAAAACATAGTAACCAGAGGATCCCTACCAAAGAGTAATGAAAAGAAAGATCCAAAGATCAGAGAGTTGATTTGTTGTGTAACTGATTTGGATTTGTGAAAGAACATATGTGTACTAAAATCTCAATCTACCCAATCTTCAATTTTGTGTGTTGGATTTTTTAATACGATACCATTTAAATCATTTTATTTCTCCATGAAGTATTGTTTGGAACTAATTATGTTTCCTGTAACTACATGTGAAGGAAAAGAGCAACTAGATTTTGATTGATGATGTGTCTATGCTACTAGCAGTGGCAGTCTAATAAGACTCCCTTGCTTGCTCTACATTATTATGAAATTCAGTAGCCTCTAATTTAGACTGCAAATGTAATTTCAACTATCAAATCACTAAAAAAAATCAAACATAATGCAATCAAGCACACTATGAATGCAAAAAATATGCTACATGGAGTTCACAAAATTCTATATAAATTTTTTAATGTACTACAATTCTTGTTTACAATAGCATAATAAATCTACAAAGGCTCTCTACTAAGGAATCACTTGGTCATCAATAACTAATAGTTAATTCATTATATTACAATTTTTATTTGTAATAGTGTGAATATGGTTCTTTCACTATCTAGTTCTTTTCTTAGCTCTCTTCATGCTAGGTTAAGTTTACTTGGGGACTTTTTCACTTTATCCCATATTGGTTGTGTTTTTAGTCTCTTGGGTGGAGTATCCTATATATACCCACCTCTTGCTATCATATAGGAATCTCATTTTCATTGTATACATTGCATTCTTTTGTGTTGAATATAGTTTATTTGGCTCATATCTAATTTCTATTTTTCTTTCCTTCATTCATTCACATTCTTGGGTATCTTTTGACCCAAATCTTACATGGTATCAAAGAGGTTGTGAGTTGTGGGTTGGAAATAATTTAAAAATATAAGAGTGTAGGGTTGTATTTCAAAGCACATGAGTATGCTCTTCTCTTGTATCTTTAGATGATTTGGAGATTTAGAAAACTGTGGAGAAAAATCTAGTTTCTAGGGGGTTCTTGTTTCATGGTTGAGTCCAGAACACCTCAGATAGTCAGATTTTACTTTAGTTTTGTCCCAGTTGAACATCAAAAGCTAGATCTATGAGGGTTTGAGATAGTTAGATTTTACTTTAGTTTTGTCCTAGTTGAACATCAAAAGCCAGATCTATGAGGGTTTGAAGTTAGAGGTTCGTTGCTAGATCCAATAGGAAGCCAACATTTCAGAGTACTTTGGGTCAAATCTAACCTTATCATTGCACTTCAAAGGTAGGAAAACCCTAAAATTGAGTATTCATTCATCGATTTTGGACAAGGTTATTTGAAGAGGCAAAATTATTTTGCTAGGGAGCTATGTGACCTCCCTAGCATGCATATCGAAGTGACTTTGTAAAAAAAATCCTACATATCAATAATTTTTAAAATTATATTGTAAAAATTTCAAATTACAAAGTAGGTTTTTTCCATTGGAATAGAAATTTAAAGGAGATTTACCCATGAGCAGGCCCATATGGGTACATATCAAAGGCACCCATGTGTAGGGCTTAAAGCCTTGTACTTTGTGATGTAGCCCTCAAAAAAAGGCTACAACCTCTTATGAGATTTGCAGACATTCTTGAGGCCATCAACCCCCTTCTTTGTGTAGATCAGGGGTGTGGCCTCCCCCCCATCCACCCTTTTCTTTGGTCCTTGTGTCATTTACATGCAATTCATCTTTTCAGACCTTCAAAAACTTTATTACTTTACCTCAGCTCCTATACATTTTGGTGTTGATTCTGCTAATTTTAGCAAGTCATCCCTATTTTTAGTTGATTCTACTAGATTTCTCATTTACTAGATTCCTATGTAAGGTAAATATTGATGTTCCCTTTGCCATTATGGTGATGTTGCTTGGTTTTGAACAACTCTGAGCAGATTGGGTTGTAGGGTAAAGTTGTTGTTCACGTTTTTTGGTTCCAGACATATTTTTGGGGACTCTGGTTGGCTTGGATTTGTTGTTCTAGGCTTCAAAATCACCCTATGATAATTCCTAATACATTGGCAAGGATTTTAAATGTGTTTGCAATGATTTATAGTTGCTAGAAGGATGAAAAATGATGAGCATTCACAAAAAATGACCTAGAAAATGATGAATTGGGAAAAATTGGATTGCAAGTTGCTTAGATCTTATCTCCATGCTCTTTAAAATTAGATTTCATCAAGGACAAGTTGTAAGCAAAAATTCATGACAGTTCCAATGAAAATAATGCGAAAAGTCAAAAAAGAGGGAAAATAGATTAAAATCATTTTATATTGTATTTTGTTTTCTCCTTTTTTTGTATATTTTATATTTCCAGGCTCATCAGTAGCAACTTGTAATGGAAAACTCACCTACTGCTAGGGTATAATTAATTTTTAGGGCAACATACATATAATAAAACATATCAATCAATCTTCATTTCAAAATAAATTCCTTTCCCTTTGTGAATGTTTAGATGATTCTCTCTCAATATTGTATATGGTCAACTCTATATTTCAAAAAACCTCACTATAGAAACTTTTGGTCCATGATCTATAATCCAACTGTAGTAAAAAAATAACTACAATATTTTACAATTGATAATATTATAGTTCAATGTGTTATTATATAATCTCAACTTCATTATTTTTGTGCAAATATGACTAAGAATAATTCAAGTTTCCTGTGATTAACATTGCACAATTACTATAATAGTGTGCTACTTATGTGACACAGATGTACCTGGGCTCACATGCTATCCTGCATCAAAAACAAAAGTTTGACTCAATTTTGTTTTAATTTTCATTTTTGTTGTGCACTTATCTTTGCAAGATATTGGTGTTGTCACAACTATTGATTACTTTGTGCTACATCTATTTTGCTTCAATTTGATTCATCTCTAGTTGGTGTTGTTTTGTGTTGTTGATAGAATATCAGTGAAATTGTCATAGTTGATGTTGCTAGGAATTTGGTTGCACACATTGTGTGGAACATCACCATGTTTTATAATTTGATTTAAGAAGAAGGGTATGGTGATGTCACATCAAATGTGTTCATCTTTCAGAATTCATTTAAAATTATTTAATTATCATAGATGAGGTAGCATCTCAAGCACACAATAGAGGAGGTCGATGGTATGTAAGTAGGTGGCTTGAGGTGTAGGAAAAGACTGTTTTAGTAAGTGACAATTTACTTCCAAATGGAAGATTCTTTTTGATGGTGCCATATCATGATCTATGCAATATACAATAGAACATTCCAAACGAGTGGAAGATAGATGAAATTGCCATCTAGTAGATCGGTTTTAGTTCTTCCAAACAACAGAAATCTGAATCTACTAGAGTTCATTTTTCACGTTGGTCATTTCCTTTGTGGGCATTCCTTTTCAACTATTGAAATGTGGTCATCAGACCAATAGATGGTGTGGATCTACATTTTGTTTGTCTATTATTGACATTTAAAATAAATTACAATGGGAGACTTCTACATAGCACTAATTCATTTACCATGGCTCTTCATTTTTTTTTTCCTGTAATATGTATCACATAAAGGGAAAAATAAAAATAGTAGGCTCTCTTTTTGGGGCGGAGATAGATCAGATACAAAAAAAAAAGAAGGACAGACCATTGGACAATAGAGACATAGTGGAGAGAGATCAAAGGTTGTGAAAGGGGGTTCAGATGCATTCTAGGAAGTAGATACAAAGAGTATAAAAAGATTCAAATAAAAAAATAAAAAGAGAGACTAGCTGCGACATGAAGGAGGATGTTTGGCACAGTAGAAAGGTAAAAATAGAGAGGGAAATAAAAAGGAATAAGGGGCCGATCAAATTGGTAGAGACATATGTTGGTATTCTATATGATGTTTCAAAAAAATAATTAGAAAGGATGACATAGCAAAGGGGTTTGAAGCAAGAAATTTCAAGGAACGTCAAAAGGAATTGGGTGCAAAACAAAGTAAACAGAGGATGTCCCGTAGAGGAATGAAAAGAAAGATCTAGAGATCAAAGCTCATTGATTTGTTGTGTAACTGATTTAGATTTGTGAAAGAACATATGTGTAATAAAATCTTAATCTACTGAATCTTCAGTTTGGTGTGTTGGAATTTCTAATAGGATACCATTTAAATCAATTTATTTCTCCATGAAGTATTGTTTGGAAGTAATTGTGTTTCCTATAACTACATATGAAGGAAAATAGTGACTGGATTTTGATTGATGATGTGTGTGTACTGCTAGCAGTGGTAGTCTGATAAGACTCCCTTGCTTGATCTACATTATTTGGCATCAGAGCTAGATAGAGTATTGTGTCTTAGAAAAACCCTAGAAGATTGTTGTGGGTGTGAGAGAGGATAGCAAAACCCACAATTGCAGAGGGTTATGAAAATGGCACAAAGAGGGTGTAGTGGACAAAGATGACCATGAGTGGTAGATGCACAGGTCTTCAAAGAAATGATGAGAGTCTTGGAAGACAGAATAGGAGCAAGGTTGGAAGCCATAGAATTGACACAACGAACTGGAATTCCTATAGTAGATGTCAGCGATGATGAGGTTGAAGTAGTATCTAAATTTAATGTAGAAGATGATAATAGAGATGAGCGGAAACTAAGTTTTTGAAAGCAATGGTGAGGCTTTATAGAAAGCCTAGATTGGACCCCCCAAGTTTCAATGACACTTTGAATCTTGAAGAGATATTGGATTGGATATCTAAAATGGAGAAATACTTTGATGATCTAAAAAGAGTGAAATATGCTAGTTCCAAGTTGAAGTGACACACTTCCATGTGGTGAGAGCATGTGCAGCCTAAAAGAAGGTGAAAAGGCAAAGAGAAAATTAAGACATGGGAGAGAATGGTAATGAAGCTTAAAGCAAATTTGTTTACTAGTAGACTATTAGTTGAATTTATTCAAGAGGCTACAAAATTTAAAGCAAAGAGAGAAGAATGTGCAAGAGTATTCTGAGGAGTTTTATTGGTTGAGCATCTATACTGGACATGTGGGTGATGACATGGAAAAAGTTTCAAGGTATGTTAATGGTCTCCGTAATTCTATCCACGATGCAATGAGTATGTTGCGGGTGAATGGTGTCAAAGAGGCATATCAATATGCCTTGAAGGTGAAAGAGAAAATTAAAAGAAAACAATAGCATAATTCCTATGGTAGAGGCATATTTTCAAGAGGAGGAGGCCAAAATAGTAGTGGTAGAGGCTTCCAAAACAAACAAGATGAGACAAGTTCATCTCATGAAGGAGTGCAAGAAAACAAAGGAAGTGGAGACTATTTCGATGGTAGAGGATACATTGGTAGAGGTAGAGGAAGAGGGTTTGGAGGTACATGCTTCCAATGTGGTGAGCAAGGTCATAGAGAATTTTAGTTCCCACAAATACAAAAAAATAATGGTAAAGGAAAGGAAGCAAGAATTCATGTAGCGCAGGTTGAAAATGAAAGTATGGCTACACCAAATCATGGACAAGGACCTGAAGATGGAGAGCCTATAATGCTCAAAAGGATTTTGATCAATCATGAAAAGGAAAAGTTTGAGCCAATACAAAGAAGAAGTTTGTTTAGAACAAGATGCAAAGTGGGTGGCAACTATTGCAAAGTCATAGTGGATAATAGAAGCACAGATAACATTATATCCAAAGAGATGGTGGAAAATTTGAATTTGCAAATATTGAAACATCCCAGCACATACCAAGTTTCATGGTTGCAAAAGGACCATAATTTGATGGTACATGAGAAATACCTTGTGAGTTTTTAGACTGGGAGATATATGGATGAAATAATGTGTGATGTGATGCCAATGGATGCATGTCATTTACTTTTGGGAAGGCCTTAGCAATTTGATTGAAGAATTGTTCATGATGGGTGGACAAACACATACCAAATCACAAAAGATGGCAAAGAATACACACAAAATCCAATTCAAGAAAGAGAAGAAGTGGGAACTAGATCAAATGTTTGTTTTGTTTCCGGTAAGCAATTTTTGAAATATTTGAAGGAAGGGGGAACATGTTTTTCTATAGTACCAAATATTGCAGTGGTTGGGACAAGGAAATAAAATGATGAAATATCAAAGGATATTCAGAAATTTCTGGGGGAGTATGATGACATAATGATGAAAGAACTATCTGATGGATTGCCACCAATGAGGAGCATAAGCCATTGTATGGATTTAATTCTTGGTGTACGTTTACCCTACAAAGCACCATATAGAATGATGCCTATGGAGAATGTAGAAATAAATAGGCAAGTGCAAGAGTTGCTGGATAAGGGGCTAATTAGGGAAAGTTTGATTCCATGTGTTGTTCTAGTGGTGTTAACACTAAATAAGAATGGTGAATGAAGGATTTGTACAGACTAAAGAGCCATAAACAAGATAACTATTAAGCATCAGTTTCACTTGCCAAGGATGGACGATATGATGGATTGTTTGAGTGGGGAGAAATACTTCAACAAGATTGACTTGAAGAGCAGGTACCATCAAATCTGCATAAGAGAGGGAGATGAGTGGAAGACCACTTTCAAAACAAAAGATGGATTGTATGAAAGGATGGTGACGTTGGTTGGCTTGACAAATGCACCAAGTACCTTCATGAGGTTAATGAACGAAGTGCTAAAACCACTTGTTGCTAAGTTTGTCACTGTGTATTTGGATGATATTTTGGTTTCTAGTAAAACAAAAGAAGAGCAATTGGAACATGTTAGGGTAGTTGTGCAAATACTCAAGGAGGAGAAGTTGTTATTGAATGTGAAAAAGTGTAGCTTCATGATCAAGAGTTCTATGCCATTGTGCAAGCACTTAAGAAGTGACAACATTGCTTGCTACCAAAGGAGTTTGTTTTGTACACCGATCATCATGCATTGCAATTTATAAATAGACAAGGTAAGTTTAGTAAAAAGCATGTAAAGTGGGTTGAATTTCTTCAAAGTTGTTCATTTGTATTGAAACATAGAAATGGGAAATCAAATAGCGTGGATGATGCATTAAGTCAGAGGTACTTTTTGTTGAATGAAATGAGAATAAATGTTGTTATTTTTCACTCTATGCAGGAGTTGTATGAAGATGATGTTGATTTCAAAGAGGCTTGGACAACATGTAATAATCCTTTGGAGAGGGATAGAACTCCATAGTTGATGTAATTTGTGCAAGAAGGTTTGTTGTTCAAGGGGAAGAGATTGTGTATACCTCATGGTTCAATGAGGAAAAATTTGATAAGGAAGAAACATAGTGGTGGTTTGAGTGGTTACTTTGGAGTGGACAAAAATCTAGCACAACTGAATGAGAGTTATTATTGGTCGGGTATGAGTGATGATATAAAGAAAATGGTGTGAGGTTGTAGAGTGTGTCAATATGCAAAATGAGTGAGGTAAAATACAGGTTTGTATAAAGAATTACCCATACCAAAAAAATTGTGGGAACACATAAGCATAGAGTTTGTTTTAGGACTACCATGAAGACAAAGAGGTAACAATTCTATTTTTTTTGTGGTGGATAGATTCTCTAATATGGTTCACTTTGTTTCATGTCAAAAGTGCAATGATGCTTCCCACATAGCTACTTTGTTTTTCAAGGAAGTAGTTAGATTCCATGGCTTGCCGAAGAGTATTATTTCAGACTGAGATACCAAATAATTGGTCATTTTTAGCAAACTTTCTAGAATAAAATGGGAACACAATTGGAGTATAGTTTAGCCTACCATCCATAAACTGATGGTAAAACTGAAGTTTTGAATAGGAGCTTGGGAAATTTGTTGAGATGCTTGGTGGGCAACAAACAAACTCAATGGGATTTGACATAGGCACAAGTTGAATTTGTCTAAATAACTCAGTCAATCAAAGTGTGGGTAAGAGTGCATTTTAGATTCTATTTGTCTACAACCCTAGAGGTGTGGATGAATTGACAAATAGTATAGATTTGGGTAGAAAAAGTGTTGTAGTGGAAGAATTTGTGGAGTATATCCATGATTTGCACAAAGAAGTGAAGAAAATTATGGAGAGGAGTGTTATCAAGTATAAAGAGTATGTTGATATACATCGACAAGAACAAGAGTTTCATAGTGGAGAGTTAGTGATGGCACACTTGAGGAAGAAAAGGTTCCTACAAGGAACTTATAACAAGTTGAAGTGGAAAAAGATAGGCCGATGTAAGATTGTCCGTAAATTCTCATCGCATGCATATGAGGTAGAACTTCCAATAGGTATTGGCATTTCCCCAATATTAAATGTTGCTAATTTGTATAAGTATTATGAGGGAGAAACAAGTGGACATGGGAGTATACATTTAGATTTATCAGATGCATGTGAATGGGTTCAACAGTTACCAGGAAAGAAAGTTAAAAATGTAAATAAAATCATTGACTCTCATGTAGCCAAGTGGACAAGAGGTAAAGAATATCGGGAGTATTTGGTTCATTGGAAGAACCAAGCAACAGATGAGGCTTCATGGGCCAGTGCTACAGATTAAGTGAAGTTTGGGATTTCAGTCCTAGTTGCTAAAATGCTCATAAGTTCCACACTCATGAAACATTTTCTTACCTAGCATATCTAATGTAGGAGCACTCGCGCTCACATCATATCATGCATCAAACAAGAAAAAAATGTTTGACTCAATTTTGTTTTAATTTTCATTTTTATTGTGCACTTGTCCTTGCAGCATATTGGTGTTGTCACAACTGTTGATGACTTCATGATACATCTCTTTTACTTTGATTTGATTCAATTATAGTTGGTGTTGTGTTTTATTTTTAATGGAATATTGATGAAATTTCCATAGTTTGATGTTGATAGGAATTTGGTTGTACACACTGTGTGGAACATCACCATGTTTTATAATTTGATTTAAGGAGAAGGGTATGTTAACATCACATCAAATTTGATAATATTTTGGAAGTTATTTTTAAAAAAATTAATTATCATAAATGGGGTAGCATCTCGAGCACACAACAGAGGAGGTCAATGTTATGTAAGTGGGTGGCCTGAGGTGTAGTTATTACTCTATTTTTGTAAGTGACAAATTACTTCCAAATGGAATATTATTTTTGATGGTGCCATATCATGATCTATGCAATATATAGCAGAACATTCCAAAGGAGTGGAAGATAGATGAAACTAGTGTCTAGTAGATGGGTTTCAGTGCTTCCAAACAACAGAAATTTGAATCTACTGGAGTTTAGTTTTCACATGGGTCATTTCCTTTGTGGGTTTTCCTTTTTAGCTATTGAAATGTGATCATTAGACCAATAGATGGCATGGATCTACTTTTTTATTTGTATATCATTAACATTTAAAATAAATTACAATGGGAGACTTATGCATGGCACCAATTCATTTACCATGACTCTTCACTTTTTTGTTGTTGTAATATGTATCATATAAAGGGGAAAACAAAAATGGTGGGCTCTCTTTTTTGGGTGGGAGATATATTCTTGATAAAAAAAAAGATAGAACATTAGACAACAGAGATGTAGTGGAGAGAGATCAAAGGTTCTTAAAGGGGGTTTGGCTGCATTTTAGGAAGGAGATACAAAGAGTATAAAAAGATTCAAATAAAATAAAATAAAAAGAGAGACTAGTCGCAACACGAAGGAGGATGTTTGGCATCATAGAAAGGTAAAATAGAGAGGGAAAGAAAAATGAATAAGGATCCAATAAAATTGGTAGAGACATCTTAGTATTCCATATGATGTTGTAGAAAAACAATTAGAAAGGATTACATAGAAATCAAGTTTGAAGCAAGAAATTTCAAGAAATGTCAAAGGTAATTGGGTACAAAACATAGTAACCAGAGGATCCCTACCAAAGAGTAATGAAAAGAAAGATCCAAAGATCAGAGAGTTGATTTGTTGTGTAACTGATTTGGATTTGTGAAAGAACATATGTGTACTAAAATCTCAATCTACCCAATCTTCAATTTTGTGTGTTGGATTTTTTAATACGATACCATTTAAATCATTTTATTTCTCCATGAAGTATTGTTTGGAACTAATTATGTTTCCTGTAACTACATGTGAAGGAAAAGAGCAACTAGATTTTGATTGATGATGTGTCTATGCTACTAGCAGTGGCAGTCTAATAAGACTCCCTTGCTTGCTCTACATTATTATGAAATTCAGTAGCCTCTAATTTAGACTGCAAATGTAATTTCAACTATCAAATCACTAAAAAAAATCAAACATAATGCAATCAAGCACACTATGAATGCAAAAAATATGCTACATGGAGTTCACAAAATTCTATATAAATTTTTTAATGTACTACAATTCTTGTTTACAATAGCATAATAAATCTACAAAGGCTCTCTACTAAGGAATCACTTGGTCATCAATAACTAATAGTTAATTCATTATATTACAATTTTTATTTGTAATAGTGTGAATATGGTTCTTTCACTATCTAGTTCTTTTCTTAGCTCTCTTCATGCTAGGTTAAGTTTACTTGGGGACTTTTTCACTTTATCCCATATTGGTTGTGTTTTTAGTCTCTTGGGTGGAGTATCCTATATATACCCACCTCTTGCTATCATATAGGAATCTCATTTTCATTGTATACATTGCATTCTTTTGTGTTGAATATAGTTTATTTGGCTCATATCTAATTTCTATTTTTCTTTCCTTCATTCATTCACATTCTTGGGTATCTTTTGACCCAAATCTTACATGGTATCAAAGAGGTTGTGAGTTGTGGGTTGGAAATAATTTAAAAATATAAGAGTGTAGGGTTGTATTTCAAAGCACATGAGTATGCTCTTCTCTTGTATCTTTAGATGATTTGGAGATTTAGAAAACTGTGGAGAAAAATCTAGTTTCTAGGGGGTTCTTGTTTCATGGTTGAGTCCAGAACACCTCAGATAGTCAGATTTTACTTTAGTTTTGTCCCAGTTGAACATCAAAAGCTAGATCTATGAGGGTTTGAGATAGTTAGATTTTACTTTAGTTTTGTCCTAGTTGAACATCAAAAGCCAGATCTATGAGGGTTTGAAGTTAGAGGTTCGTTGCTAGATCCAATAGGAAGCCAACATTTCAGAGTACTTTGGGTCAAATCTAACCTTATCATTGCACTTCAAAGGTAGGAAAACCCTAAAATTGAGTATTCATTCATCGATTTTGGACAAGGTTATTTGAAGAGGCAAAATTATTTTGCTAGGGAGCTATGTGACCTCCCTAGCATGCATATCGAAGTGACTTTGTAAAAAAAATCCTACATATCAATAATTTTTAAAATTATATTGTAAAAATTTCAAATTACAAAGTAGGTTTTTTCCATTGGAATAGAAATTTAAAGGAGATTTACCCATGAGCAGGCCCATATGGGTACATATCAAAGGCACCCATGTGTAGGGCTTAAAGCCTTGTACTTTGTGATGTAGCCCTCAAAAAAAGGCTACAACCTCTTATGAGATTTGCAGACATTCTTGAGGCCATCAACCCCCTTCTTTGTGTAGATCAGGGGTGTGGCCTCCCCCCCATCCACCCTTTTCTTTGGTCCTTGTGTCATTTACATGCAATTCATCTTTTCAGACCTTCAAAAACTTTATTACTTTACCTCAGCTCCTATACATTTTGGTGTTGATTCTGCTAATTTTAGCAAGTCATCCCTATTTTTAGTTGATTCTACTAGATTTCTCATTTACTAGATTCCTATGTAAGGTAAATATTGATGTTCCCTTTGCCATTATGGTGATGTTGCTTGGTTTTGAACAACTCTGAGCAGATTGGGTTGTAGGGTAAAGTTGTTGTTCACGTTTTTTGGTTCCAGACATATTTTTGGGGACTCTGGTTGGCTTGGATTTGTTGTTCTAGGCTTCAAAATCACCCTATGATAATTCCTAATACATTGGCAAGGATTTTAAATGTGTTTGCAATGATTTATAGTTGCTAGAAGGATGAAAAATGATGAGCATTCACAAAAAATGACCTAGAAAATGATGAATTGGGAAAAATTGGATTGCAAGTTGCTTAGATCTTATCTCCATGCTCTTTAAAATTAGATTTCATCAAGGACAAGTTGTAAGCAAAAATTCATGACAGTTCCAATGAAAATAATGCGAAAAGTCAAAAAAGAGGGAAAATAGATTAAAATCATTTTATATTGTATTTTGTTTTCTCCTCTTTTTTGTATATTTTATATTTCCAGGCTCATCAGTAGCAACTTGTAATGGAAAACTCACCTACTGCTAGGGTATAATTAATTTTTAGGGCAACATACTCTTGTTTCTATAAGAGAGCATGTTGCATTTTGAGGCATGATTCTGGGCTTTGGATACAAGGTATCCACTCTTTGGGGAGTATTTTTTGTAGATTTGGCTCTTGTGTCTGGGTGCAGAGGTATTTTCTATTCTGTAAATGTATAAATTTATGATTGACATTATTTCACTCTAAATTGTATTAAATGAGTAACACATTGTGTGCATATTTTTTTGCAATTGTTTCCTTGGATGTATGTATTTTCCTTTCAAACAAAAGACCAAGGGTCTGCATGTTTAAATATTTAGATTTCCTTAGTTGCATATTTTATTTCTTGCTTTCATTCAAGGAATGAATTAAATCACGTTAGGTGAAATATGGAGGACTATGTATTCATTTAAGGATATGTAAGTAGAGTTGTAGGAAATACTCTTTCCTGGGTGTGTCATTGCAAGATAGTGATACAAGTATACCCTCTGGATGTCAAAAGGAAAACATTTGCATTGACGGATATCACTCTGTTGCCCTAATAAAGCACCGGTCTAGGATTTACTTGCCCAAAGGTCCAGAAGAAAACCAAACTTAAAGATAAATCATTTGAAACAAGCCATTTTATGTTTTATTTTATTTTAGGTTAGGGTCTTGCATGTTCTCAAATTTAACTAGTTAGACAATCCAAGAATATTGCCAATCTAGGGTTTATCTTACATATCTTGGTACATATATGAGAGCATTCTACCTGGAAATGAAAATCTATATTTATTGTTTGTGAATGAGGGATACCCCCTAGGTGTGGCAAAACCTGAAGTGAAAGGGAGATAAGAGACAATTTCCAACTCTGTTGGCCAAGTCTTCCATTGAACTTGAACATAAGAAGTGGCAAACCTTTAGAGTTTGATGTATGGAGATTTGGGAACCAACATGAAATGGCAACTCTACTGGGGAGAATGTAGTCGCTCATCTTTTGGGAGAGTCAAATGAGTTAAAGGTTTTCACGATCTGAAGTGGAAGGTGTTGTAGCATGTTTAAAGAATTTTTAAAGGTGCTCTGCTGGTGATGTGAATCCAGAATATAATTGCTCAAGTGGGAGCTTTCAACTTTTGATCTTTTGTCCACTTTGGAGAGGTGGTGACTCTATTGTTGAACTTGTTTAAAGCTGCAACATATTTCCAGGTACTTAATCTCTTTCATAAAAAATGATTAGAATAGAACAACAATCTTTGTCATGTCCTCAGAAAATGCTATTCTTTGTTGAAAGATACAAAGCCATGAATTTCATTGGCATTAGTGGTTACCCAAATATTGTCCCTAGTAAAATTAGAAAGTGTTTACCAAAATATAATGGATAGAATTTCTGAATCAGCAAACAAACACCTACAAAATTTCCATGATTTGATGGAAGACTATGAGATTGAGGCTGAAGATGTTGTAGTGATACTCTTTGTTCAATCATTGAAGGATGGTGTTGGGGTCTAGTTTTCATATTTGCCTGTGTGTTTAATTTCTTCATGGTTTGATCTAGATAATACACTCTTAGAATAGTTTGGTTAAAGGATTGATATGGCCACATTGATTACACAATTTATGAACATTCGAAAGGAAAATGATGAATTGGTTCCAGCCTTTAACCTAAGGTTTACAAAATTGCTCAAGTGTATTTATAAACATATAAGACCAAATGATGCCTTATGTTTGGCAATTTATCTTGGTGCATTTGATGAGGAAATGAGTTATTAGCTGAGAGATAAGGAACCTACCACATTGCAGCAGCCTCTAAATTTGCTATGGACATTGAAATAATTAGAAGTATGGAATCTCAATAGGATACATGACTACAAATTTTCAAAGTAATTTTCAACATGAATGTGTAGAAGATGAAGAGTTTTAAGTCATTAGTGAACAAGTTGCAAGTGCTATTGATCCTATGTTTTTTGTTCAATCACTGTTTGACTTGAAGATACAAAGAGGAGAATCACATTATGCTCTGTATACATGATTCATGAATATTTTAATGGAAATTCTAGAGTATTAGAGACATGAGGATTTTTTGTGTATTAACTTATTTTGTGAAGTGTATGAATCATGTCTGAACACTTTGCCTAAAGAAATGAAGCCTCAAAATCTTGATCAAATATTTGATTGGATTAGGATTATGGAAGGATTTAGAGGTAATTATGCACGATGTACTCATGGTGTGATACATAAAGATGAATAAATTGAGGCAGAAAATGAAAACACATCCTACAATGATGAAGATTGGGATGGTAATCAGTCCATAGAAGAGAGATATGCAGGTGCATATTGCATACATGATGAAGTAAAGGACATACATGAAGATGTATCTTACGACACTGTTTTTGAAGAATCAAAAAGGGACATTGATACAAGGTATGATGCATTCACATGTGAGTATATTTCACATGTTCATGATAATCCACATGAAGCAAAGATGGAAGTTTTTGTCTTACATGAATAGGGTGCTCACTTGATCATGACCACAAGGTGGAAATAGAAATGTTTACCTTTGATGAAAATTTATACTCTATTGAGGATAAACAAGTTTTAGATATTTATATTAACACAGCAAAAGACAACATTGATATCCATCAGTATAAGTATTTTCATAATGGGCCATTTATTGAATTCTTCAAGCCTTCTTTTGAAGTATTTTAGGTAGGTTTTAATGGTGAAATTGTTGAGTACAATGATAAGGGATATGAGGATGTTTCAAAAGGTGAGCTCCTTCAGCTTGTTGGTCATGATAACTATGAATATGATCAATTTTTAATTGATTATGATTACTTGTGTGAGTATGCTTTGCAAATCTTTACTTTAGGGTTGAAAGGTTTATATGAATATGAAAGTCAGTGCTCAACAAAGCAAGTGGAGATGCTGTTTGTATATGAGTATTTCATATTCAGTGAAGAAGGTGACTTCTTGGTTGAAAGAGGGCAAAATCCAAGTATAAATCCACTAGTTGTGTATGAATCTTTCACTTTTATTGATTGGATTTGATATGTGATGGAGATAATCTACAGATGGGATCGTCAGAGATATTTTATGAAGATTTCAATTTTAGTATGGAAATAAGGAATGAAGTCAGATCTTGTGATGCTTGTTACTCATTGGGTTATGAAGTAGTTTATTTTTTAGATTAGTGGGATGGACATTTAGTAGTATATGATAGTGATATCTTCTTTCCATTTGATGGTGCTTTTCACTTGCTTTTTGATTTCAAATTGCAGATTTTTCATAGTTGTAGTGATGATTGTACTAGTGTGATGACGAGTGTTAGAAAAAATATGAGTGAGCAAGTAATTTGCAAATATGTTTTCAGAATGGTCTTGAAGAAGTCTACTAAAAATAGAGTATTTGATAGGGGAGGATATTGATTCTTCATTTTTGGGGGCCTGGGGCCACCCATATAAAATTTGAATATATGACTTTTAATGCAAGATGGAGCATTTACTCAGCTGCCTAATGGATATGGAACATGGTCTTCATCCTAGAGATCCAAATTCTTGCTATGCTCACAAGGAGCATACATCCCCAACTAGAGCCACTATTGGCACAGGTTTCAAATTTTGAGAATTTAAAGTGCCTGAATCCTTTCAAGGTGTCGACAAAGGCTATGTCAACATGCTGCTCAATCTACCCCGAGGCCCATCTTCATCAATTAAAACTTTGCAGCCTAAGCATCATCTTGCAAATCTGTTTGGTAGGAGGTTTTTTGGCACATTTGGTAACATGCCTGCTCATTTTTGTGCTTCCAGGGTGACTTTTGACGGGGTATTTAATTTTTTTTCTGACTATAACCAGGCTAGATTTGGCATTCTAGAAAGTTGCAATGATCGCAATTCTGAGGGTGACCCATTTCTCGATTTGGACTCAAATGTCTCTAGTTCTAATTTCATCCAAATCAGAGACCATATGATGCATTATTTTAAATCCAAAGGTTTTTCTATAATAAAAAATTGTTTGTAAAATCTATTTGCATGTGTTCAAATTTGTCTCCAAGATATCTTACCACAAAGATCCTTCAAAACATTACTTTCAATTTTTAAAAAAATATTTTCATTTTCAT
This sequence comes from Cunninghamia lanceolata, assembly GCA_027924645.1. Taxonomy (NCBI): domain Eukaryota; kingdom Viridiplantae; phylum Streptophyta; class Pinopsida; order Cupressales; family Cupressaceae; genus Cunninghamia; species Cunninghamia lanceolata. Next base: position 3,071,721 of record BSBN01000413.1, read on the forward strand.
GCATACAATGGTGTTCATTTTCAATTTTTATTGTCTTGTTTCTAGTAGAAGCATTTATCTCATCAATATTATATCTAGCTTGCTTTAAATCCTTAGTCTCATTATCATTCAACAAATTCAAAGACATGCCTCAATTCCTTCTTATATTTGCATTTTCCATGTTCATGACCTCTTCCACATTTGCATACTCTACATTCACTTCATCCAAATTGGTCTCTCCAATATTCTTCTCTTCAATGTTCTCCTCCTCAATGTTCTCCTCTTCAATAGTCATCGAACTGGATGCAACATCATTCTTCATTTTTTTAATCTCTCTACTATCTCTTTGTCATTTTGTCTCTTTCTCTCGATGTGCTTCAATTTCTTCAACTATCATAACCTTCCTCTTCTTTTTTTGTTGACATTTATTTGATCCCATGATTACCAAGATGTGTTGGATCCCTTCTTAAAAAATGTACGAAATACAAGTAGAAATAGATCCTTTGTTCAATATCATAGTTTCTTGATATTTGTTTCATCTCTCCAAAAAATTGAATCCTTCTAAAAAATAGATTTCCTACTTCATTCCATTTGAAAATTCTGCTTATGATTGAATCCCTATAAAAATTCCATAAAATATATCCTCTTGAGAACTCTAATTAACACTTTGCATATAAAAAAAGTCACAGAATTCATTGTTGTTAGTGTATTAGTAAAAATTAATGTCTCTCCAAGAAATTGAATGCCTGTAAAAAAATAGATTTTCTACTTCATTCCATCTGAAAATTCTCCTTATGATTAAATCCTTGTAAAAATTGTATAAGATATGCCCTGTTGAGAGCTTGAAGAGACACTTTGCACATAAAAAATTTGTAGAATTTGTCAATGTCAGTCGTACTGGTAAAAGTGAATGTTACAGGGTTTCAGTCATACTACCAATTTATTAAAAAGAAAATAATGGCTAAAATACAAATGGGTGCCCATTTTAAAATGGGTACCCATTCTAAAATACAAGAAATGTGTACCCATTTTAAAACAGGCACCTATTCTCTAGAAAATAAAAATAAATGGATACCCGTTTGTAACGAGCACTCGTTTAGAAACGAGTAACCATTTCTTATTTTTTCAATTATGACACCTACCAATTTGCATTGGTTTTAAGCTTGGTAAAGGCTTGGAAACCCAAGCCTAAGCCTTCGACTTGCAACTAACTTGTAACTAAGAAGCTATGAAAATAATGAGAGAAAAAATGAGTTTCACCACTGTGGCTAACGACTTTTTTTTTAAATATTTTAACAAAATTAAAACCCATTACAGATTTGAAAGTCTAGTTTTCAATTATGTAATTTTTTTACTTTAGAACATAATTTTCTATTTATTAATTATTTTCTAAACAAACTAACTCATAAAATTGAAAGAACATAGGTTACTATTTTTTTAATAACTTTTGATTTTGAAAGTTTCTTGAAAATAAATTATCTAACCAAACTAGACATCATTCTCTACATGATGAAAAAATATTTTTTACTAAATTGATTAGTTTAGCTCAAATTATGTTTGCCGTACATGAGGGGTTTTAAAAAATACTAATTAGGGCCATTAAATAATTAAAAATATATATATTTATAAAAAAATTACAAAAAAAATATCCTGACCAAAATTCAACATCTTGAGAATCTTTCCACAAAAGGAATTATAAAAATACATTAATTTAGGTTAAATTATGTTGGTCGTACACATGCATGCTTTTGTAAAAAACAAGGGACTTTTAAAAAGTATTTTTTTGTACATCCAATAAAAAACCAACTTTCATCATCTGAGTATTAGAAAGAAATACATATTTGGAAACTAGAAACAAAATCCTAGATTTCTTATTTTTAATCATCTTAATATTTTATGCGCAAGTGTTTCAAATTATCACTCCAAGTATGATAAAATTTGAAAAACAGGAAAAACACTTCCACTTTTTGGCCAAAAAGTGAACTCATCTTTTTGCATTTACCCAACCTTCAATATAGATGAAGTAGTTTCTTCATTATTGTCTGAAGAGATACAGAGAAAGTATTCCAAATTAGCTAAGGAGGCTCTTGTAGTTCATGGTGGATCTAAAGAGAAGGGAAAGAAAAAAGATAAAAAGGAAGAAAAAGGAAGATCTAAATACTGTGGGAGATCCAAGTATCATTGAAAGTCCAATGCTCTATGTTGGAATTGTAGTAAACCTAGTCACTTACACAAGAAGTGTAAGTAGGACAAGAAGAAAAAGAAGAACTATGATTCAGATTCTGATAAATCCTCTCAGGATGATAGAAAAGCATTTTTTGGTACTTTGGCAACTCATGCATCTAGGGATGTGTGGTTTATTGACTCTGATGCATCTTTTCACATGACCTCTCATTGGGGTTGGTTTTCTAAGTATGAAGAATATGATGGTGGGAAGGTGTACTTGGGTGATGACTCTCACCTGAAGGTTGTTGGCCATGGAAGAGTCTTGATTCAATTCCCTGATGGATGAGTAATGGGGATCAATGGTGTTCTGCATATCCTTAGTTTGGTATGGAACATATTATCTATAAGTAAGTTCAATGATGTGGATGTGTAGGTTATTTTCTTGAATGGAGGAAGCAAGATGACTAGAGGAATATGGTGCTAGTGATTCAAGGTGTGCACCCTTGGTCTCCTTGTGTTGTGTAGAGCAATGCTTTGGTTTGTGACAAGGCTTAACTACCTCCCGTGGATTCATTAACTCTAGCAGTTGTATCAAAAATTAACAGCTTGATCTAAGGTCTATCTATTAGTGCAATTTCAACCATCATTCAAACAATTTGTATCAGATCTTGGGTCATAGGTTTGAACCCCTTGCTTGCACTAGGGGGATTAGTGCAAGGTGCACAGCCTTGGTCTCCTTGTGTTGTGCAGCGCAGTGCTTAGGTTCATGACAAGGCTTACTTGCCTCCCATGGATTTATTAACTCTGGTAGTTGTATCAAGTATTAACAAGTTGATCTAGGGTAGATCTTTTGGTGCAATGACAATTGTCTTTCTAATAGCTAGCTAAGGGCATTCAGATTGGCACTCTGTTTTAGGTTGATGCATGCACAGTTTCATGCAATAGTGCCTCTGTTTCAAATAATATAACTTTAGAGTCTTCATCCTTGCCATTGGAACCAACAATGAATAGGATTGGTGCATCTACTTCCAATAGTCATGCTTTCAAGGAACCTAAGGGTGCTCATTCTATGGAGATGAAACCTCCATCTAAGAAGACAATGTTATGGCAGCAAAGGCTTGGTCACATTGGTGAAAAGGGTTTGAGGACCCTAAAAATAAAAATCTTGTTGAGAGTATGAATGACTAGAACCCTAAGTTTGATTTTTGTAAACATTACATTTATGGAAAGCAAAACCATGTTTAGTTTTATTCCAATCCTCAGAAATCTTCTGAGGTATTGGACTTGATTCATTCTGACGTGTTTGGTCTAGTGAATGTTCCTTCAATTTTAAAATTTGTTTACTTTGTTTCATTAATTGATGATAACAGTAGAAGGACATAGGTGTATTTCCTTAGAAGCAAACCTAAAGTCTTTAGTAGTAATGCAAAGAGGTCTCCCTCTAGTCCACCCAATTCACAAACTTGCAAAGACAAAATAAATTGCAAACAAGAATTTCTATTTTATTCAATCAAAATATGGAACATATTTACATCACAAATTGGTCTCAAAATGGCCTCTCAAATTATAGGAAACTTCTTTTCTTTCCCACACACCCACTCAACAATTCTCTTCTTCCTAAGCCCCTCACACGGCTGAGATCTCTCTCTCCCCAAAATCTACCTCGGTGAAATCTACCTCTGATCTAATGAAACATTTTTTTAAATAAAACTTCATCTTCAATGTTTGCCTTTTCATATTCCTCAAAATAGTTTCTTTCCTCTAAAATAGAAACACCATTATTAAGAAGATAATCGTGTTTTTTAGAGCCTTTACTTACTTTTGGATGCTAAAGAAGCACAAAAAATGTTTTTTTTTTTTTTTTAATAACTTTTCACTAGGATCATATCTTTTAGTGAAAAATAGCCAATTTGAGAGTAGGAACCTCTTCAAGCTTCCCATATAAAATTTTCTCTCTAGCTTTTAAAAATCTCAAATATTAATTTTCTCGCAGCCTACTGGGAAAAAATTTCTGATTTAAATTCTCCCAAATGGTTGAGAAGTTGGCTGCAAAACCTTCTCCACATAATACAAAATATACCTAAAAATATCTTTAAAAGTTGATTTTATCCTAGCATTCATTAATTTCTAGAAATACTTGTTTCCGTAAACTGCTCTACAGAGCCTTAAAATAGAGATTTAGCGAAAATTAAACTTTTACAAATCTGAGCTGAATTAAAGTTTCTTGATGTTGAGAGATGCCTAAAAACACAAAATAAATCCAAAATACACACTAAAACCTAAATTAAACTAAAATATTTTTGGGCAATGCAGGATCACCTGTGGACCTGAATGCTCATGCAGGAGACATGTCGAGTAAGAAGTTTGTGAGCATGGGCTCACAAAGTTGGAGTGGAATGGTAGAAACATTCTTCTATATTGTGAAGAATCCATTGAAAATTGCATCACTATGATAGGTGAATGAAATATTATTTCATTTTCCTCCTCTTTAAGCATCTTGTTGGAACATTCACAATCCTCCTCCAACAATTCTACTCACCATTCTTCTCTCATCTCATGGATTTGTATCTGCCATGAGCTATCCTTCTCCTCCAAATACTCTATCCACTCCTCTCCAACTTTGTGGGATTTGACCCAAGACAAGCCGATCACCTCTGCTAAAATTCCTTATTAGTACCTATAGTACCCTTATATCAAAGATCTCCACGTGCTCTTCTCCATACTCTTCAACCTTTACCATCTCAACTTAAAATAAAATAGCATCATCACAACATGGAAATAAAGTTGCATCTTCATTCATTGTTGCAAATTTCCCTTCATCACTATTGGTTGCATCATTTGTTTCTTCTTTCTTTATTTTCATAATTGTCTTCTAACTTCCGTCAAAATTCTTTTCCATCCACTCTTCTTCTACTTCCAAATTTTGTGATAACAAATCTTCTTCACCTTCTTCATTCATTGCAACATCCTTATAATCTATCACTACATCTCCCAATTTCATAATTGCATCTTCATTCTTTTCCGTAGTTGCAACCTCTTATACTACTGCAATTTTGTTCTTCTCTTTTTCATCCTCTTGATTTCTTCAATATGGCATGTCTCTCCTCATGTTGCATATCTTCCAATCTACTCAATCACGCATTTATATTAGTCATTTTCATTAAAATTTTAGTCATTTGATATTGTCTCTAGCCCTACCATATCATGGGCTTCCTCACTAAGATCCTCATCCTTCCTACTGCTCTAATCTTTTACATCTCACATCACACACTCTACAATATGCAAAGATAAATTTCATCATAGCTCCCCAACTCTCAACTACTCAGGGCTTCTCTCTCATACTTGTAATAATTCTTTTGAGGTTTTCACAACCACTTCATCTTCTCTACTATAGGTACTAGTGCATACTATACACACTCACGTTCTTCTAGCTCTGATACCACTTGGTGCAGAGAGGTCTCCCTTCTGTCCACCCAATTTATAAACTTGCAAACACAAAATAGATTGCAAACAAGAATTGTTATTTTATTCAATCAAAATCTACAAAATATTTACATCACAAATTGGCCTCGCAATGGACTCTCAAATTACAAGAAATTTCTTTTCTTTCCCACACACCCATTCAAGAATTCTCTTCTTTCTATACTCCTCACAATGGTTGAGATCTCTCTCTCTTCATGAAATCTAGCTCAGAAAAATCTGCCACTGGTGTACAAAAACATTTCTTTAAATAACACTTCATCTGCAATGTTTAGCTTTTCATCTTCCTCAAAGTACTTTAGTGTCTCTAGAAGAACAACACCACTTTTTAAGGAGAATCATGTTATTTAGAGCCTTTACTTACTTTTAGATGCCAAAAAAGAAAACAAAAATGTTTTTCTAAATAAATTTTAATTGGGATCATATCTTTGCATGAAAACTAGCTAATTTGATTATAAAAACCTCTTTAAGATTCCCATAAAAATTTCTCTCTAGCTTTTAAAAATCTCAAAAATTAAGTGTTTCCATATCATGTTGGGCAAAATTTTTTGATTTTAAATTATCCCAAAAGGTTAAGATTTTGGTTGCAAAACCTTCACCACATTATGAAAAAACATCTAAGAATATAATTATAAAAATATTTTATCCCAGCCTTCATACATTTTCAGAAACAATAGTTTCTATAAAACTACCTTATGGAACCTTAACACAGAGATTCAGTGAAAATTGAAATCTTGTAAATCTGAGCCGACTTGAAGTTTTCTAATGTTGAGAGATGCCTGAAAACACCAAAGAAAGGCAAAGCACACACCAAAACTAAAATTAAACTAAAATATTTTTGGGCAATGCAGGATCACCCCAAAACCATATGCTCCTACATCAAGTAGATTCAAAGAATTCAAAGCTCTTGTAGTTAATCAAGAGAATAGAAAGATTAAGTGTTTGAGGAATAACAATAGTGGTGAGTTTGGCTTAGCAGATTTCGACATGTTTTGTAAATAACATGGTATTAAGAGGCACAAGACAACTCCGTATATCCCTCAATAGAATGGATTTGCAAAGAGAATGAACAAAACTTCGATGGAGAGGGAAAGGAGTATGGTAAGTGGAGCTAGCCTTGCACAAAAGTTTTGGGTGGCAGCTATTGCTACCACTTGTTATCTGGTTAACAGGTGTCCTACATCAGTGCTCATTGATAAGACACCTATTAAGGTGTTGTCTGGTAAAAAGTCTTCAGTAAGACACATTTGAGTACTTGATAATGAGGCATATGCACATGTGCCTAAGTAGAAGAGGTCTAAGTTGGAGAAAAAGGCAATGAAGTGTATCTTCATTCGTTATGGCATCAATGTGAAAGGGTACAATCCTTGAGATCCAGTGGCTAAGAGAGTTATGTAAAGAAGTGTGATCTTGAGAGAGCTCAATCCTTCTTTTGATGTTCTACATCTAGAGAAAGAAGAGAAGAAAGAGGAGATGGTTCAGCTTCCTTCCACCCCTAAGAAAATTGAATCGAAGACATCTATTAGACTTGATCATGAGGACAGTTCTAGTAGCTCTAAAAGTTCAAAACAAGAAGACCCTCAACCTCATCTTTTCACAAGGTCCACATAGATAAGGTGGCAACCTAATAGATTTGGTTATTCATTGCATGATTCTAGTTGTATTTTTTCTTTGATTTCTATTACTAATGAGCCTAGGACTATAAGGGAGGCTATGGGTATGAGTGATGCAGATTCCTAAAAAGAGCCCATGGAAGAAGAGATGGCTTCCTTGAAGACAAACAATACTTGGGATCTAGTACCGTTACTTGATGGATCTAAACATATTGGATACAAATGGGTGTTCAAGAGGAAGTTTGGCTCATATGGCAATGTTGAGAAATTTTAGGCAAGGTTGGTCATGAAGGGTTATTCCCAAGTTAAGAGAATATATTATGGTGAAATTTTCTCTCCTGTTATAAAGCTAACTGTTGTGATGTTCACAACATGCCCCATTATGCTCCTTAGCAAAATGGGGACCCCTGCTGATGTTTTGCTTTTTGCTTCTGCTTGTGTTTTTTCTGCTTCCTGGCGGTCTGGTAAAAATGAAGGTCAGGTGCATCATCATCATGATATATGATAAGGTAGGTCATCATCATGAGGTCTATTTCTCAAAGTTCATATTTTGTTTCTGTGACCTCATATTTTAAAAGAGCTTGAAATTCCATGCAGGTTTGCCTTTTACTTCACTTGAAAATTCGTCCATATGTGGAAGTTATGCACGGTCAAAGTCTTGGTCAAACCTGATATTCGCAGGAGGATCATCATATTTTTATATCCTAAGTCATGTTGTCAAGATCATCATGATCTTGGTCTATCACCCGATAAAAATCATGCAGTCGCAGTATCTGGACGTCAATCTTAGGTGGTAGTATCCTTTACCCGTCAAAAGGCCTTGTGCGCATTATGCAGCATCATGATTTTCTTAGGAGCGTCATATTTTATAAACTTGGTTTTGCTGTATGAGGACATCATCATCATATTTGAAACGCCCCCCCCCCCCCCCCCCCCGATAATATCCTGAGGTTCAAATATCATGATGATATCAACTTTAAGTCAAGGTAAGTTCCCCCGTCGAAGTGGTCTTTTGTATCGCAAGCATCATCATGATAATTCAACATTACCTGATCTTATATTATCATGCTGATCACCCAGACTTAGAAAAATCCACCTTCGGCATATTTACGTGCGCGTGTTATAATCCTATCGCAAGGTCATCATCATGATATTTGCTGAACTTCGAATTATGATGATGACGACTCCATATCATCTTGATCTTTCACGAGTTATTTGCTGAAATTCGCTAAGTGATGAAAGCATCATCATCATAATTCGATTAAGAGGATCATCATCTTCATATCCTCCTGATCTCCGGTTAGCGAATATCATGATGATCACCCTATCTATTCAGAGGGGGTCGATATTGCATTTCTCAACAGCATGATCATATTTCACAATATCACCCTAGCGCAAATATCATGATGACCTTAACTCATCCTTGTGCTCCGAAGACAAATTATGATGATGACGTCATCATGATAAATCGATGAGGGTCATCATCATCATATGTTTTATCCTGTCCTGTAGTCAAGATCATCATGATCTTGTTTGTCCACCTGATATTTCGCAAAGTCCTCCTGCCGATGAAATACAACCTTTTGCACATATCTTGATATTTCACAATATCACCCTAGCGCAAATATCATGATGACCTTAACTCATCCTTGTGCTCCGAAGACAAATTATGATGATGACGTCATCATGATAAATCGATGAGGGTCATCATCATCATATGTTTTATCCTGTCCTGTAGTCAAGATCATCATGATCTTGTTTGTCCACCTGATATTTCACAAAGTCCTCCTGCCGATGAAATACAACCTTTTGCACATATCCTGATGATCATCATCATCCTGATTTCTCTTTGGCAGGATATTTTCCAAAACATGATCCGGTTGGCGAAATATCATGATGACGTTATGTTTAAGTTTAACGAAGGCCCCGGATATCATGATGACGTCATCCCGATCTAATAAACGAAGAAGCTAATATCCTGATGATCAGCATCATCATTTTTTCTTTCAACAGGATATTTTCCAAAACACGATCAGGTTCACGAAATATGATGATGACGTCTCATTCCAAGTTCGACAAAAGCCCCAAATTCAATGATGATCATCATCATCCTGATCTTTCGAGAGGGTTGCCTTGGCCGCAAAAGGGTCATATTGCATTCATCATCCTGATCATGCTCCTTAGGTGACCCGATATCATAATTGCCCCCTGATCTTAACTGAACATGATGATGACATCATCCTTAGCATTTCAATGAAGCCCGAATATCATGATGACATCACCATCATCTTCCTTTCCTCAGCAGCAGGATTATCTTCATATCCTCCTATTATCCTTCATCATGATGATGATGATGATGTTGTTCTTTTCTCCAATATGCAGAAGCGAATATCATGATGATGAAGTATGTCGGCTAACATGTTTTTTTTAACGCACCGACAGCGGTAATCATGCCGATGAGCAGGAAATGAGGCGGTGGAATTTTAAAGCATTTTTTTTGGCGCCTCTGGCATTTTTCGGTCAGCGATGGTTGACCCGTGAATCTTGAGCAGTCTGAACGCATTTTTTGACGCGTTTTGAGAGGATTTCTAATCCGATTTTCTCAATCTTGCGCTGTCACCTAGATTTAAACGGTTATTTTAATTTCATGCTGTTTTTATGATAAATGTGAAACTTATTGCTTGTCTTGTCTTGAAGGCTTGCAGTTGAGGAAGCAGCTGGAAAGTCAGCACAGTGACCTCATGGAGGCAGAAGATCTGATCTCAGGAGCAAGAAGATAAGGATGAAGTGCGAGAGTCAAAGCCATTCAAGTGAAGAGGAAGGTCGCAGCTGAAGGTATTTCTGCAAAAGACAAACAGAAGTTATTACCCAGCTGCCGGAACTTCTCAGAAGGGGCAATATTTCGCCCAGATTTGACCACTGCTCTGAGATATTTTTGAGAACTGGTTCACCTGCATTTATTGCTGTAACTAGGGGTTTGAACCAGGGGTTTAGTTAGGTTTTTTGCTGTAGTGAGGACAATCAGAATGTCTTTATATTGTGCCTCTCTACACTGTAATACTTTACAACAGGGGCTACAACAGAGATTCTAGGAAAACACAGCAAGATAGCTTAGCATAGTTTAGAGTAGAAGAAGGAGGTCGCCTGTTTGTCTGCAGTAAGGTGCGCGTGGAATGTCTGGCTGCCTTACTGTATCTGTAAAGCTTGTAAGTTCTCTGTAGTATGATCAATGAAACTAAGAGTCATTCTTACATTGTAAATCATGTATGGCTATTCGTTTCTAATACAATAGAATCTGGAGTTCTGCATCTATCTTCTGAGTGTTCTCCTGCTCTTCTTTGTGTTTTGAAATATCTTCTTTGAGAGCTTGCAATTTTAAATGTATGTTTGTGAAAATGCTCAGAACTTACATTTAGGGTTTTTACTGTGGATTTGATCAAACTACTGTGGTATTTACATAGTGCATAACAGAAACACTTCGATCCTTCTGTAGATTAAGTGAGGTATAGATTAGATCTTTCTAACTTTTCCCAACCCATCTGAAATATTTAGCTGAAAACGTAGAAATCTAAAGGAAATTGTCTCAAATTTGAAGAAGCATGCATAACAGAGCTATAAGTAGACAGTTTTCATAAATAGATAAAGAAGAAAGCTGCAAAAAATCCAAGAAAACCCTCTGAAACTTGCAGCCCAGTATCACTTGTATGCAAATGAATAGAATACTTGTTGAAATCTATGACCTCTTTGCATATTCTTAGTCCAGTAAACCACAAATTAAACCTAAACTACGTAAGGCCCCTTGAACATTACAGCTTCACATTGACCAACTGAACTTGACCAACCGAACCATTGTAGACTTGGGATTAGTTGAATCACCAAATGATTCCTTCTTGTCTTTCAAGTATAGTTTCAGTTCATTATATGTGAATTTTAACTTATTGTTATGATTGCATCAAAACAGTCATCAACAGTTTTCTGGCGCTAGAAGGAGGGCCTGATTTGGTTTAGGGTTAATTTTCTGAGTTCAAATGCTATATTCTGAGATATGTTAGATCTCATAAAATTTCAAAAGGCCTAAAAGGGTGAAAGAAGGTCCCATTTTTTTTAATGGACACATATGGGGACAGTTTTCAAGTTAACAGTCCTTTATTTCAGGGAGCTTTGAATGAGCAGTTTTATTCTCAAAGTTTATCTAATTTTTGTTTGTCCAGTTGTTGCAGGATACACCGGACTATTGAACACAATGAACTTAAATGTTTAACATTCCTCGCTAGGATAGATTCATATTTGAAAGGACTATTTTTTCAGATGTGTTCAGGGCTGAAAGCTGGCAGGAAAAAGATATTTTGCAGCAACAAGCTAATACAGTACTAGAAACTAATAGGTGGTTAGAAAATACAATAGAAAAATCAATTCTGAAAGGGAATGATAACAGAGCATCTTTTCTTAGGTCATATTATGGAGGGATTGATAGTAGGTCTCTACTTCCTAATACAGGAAAAGGGGAGTGCAAGTATAAATCTTTTAAATCTTGTAGAGAGGAAACCATTTGTCAGGATAAGGTTTTTATTGCTGATCCTAATGCTTTTGGTAAAGACAGTAAAACATCTTTCCTTGAGTCATTTTATGGAAAGGAGAAATGTGGGCAAATGAAAAAATTAGAGTGCACTGAAATTGAGGAGATCCCTACTATAGAAACTAGTGAAGTCATAGAGGAGAAAGTAAATCCCAATCCCATGACTGATTTCTCTGAATTGAATGACCAAGTTCCGGATTGTTGCAGGTTAATAGAAGCAGACTCCACACTGGATGATAAATGTGAGTCGGTTGATGACCAATTCTTAAAAATTGAAAATACAGAAGATCATGGAGCTGCTGTGCATAATCAGACATCACCCCCATGCTATGTTGAAAATAAAACAGGGGAGTACTCCTGTCAATCAAAAGATGTTGTCCCACCTTTACTCTCAAGTGATTTAGAAATGATTAATTTCTGTATATCAGATGATGATGAAGATACTTACTTAAGTGCTGATGTGCAGGAAACTAATGGGAACATTGAGAGGTTTGCTAAAATTGAGGATAAACTGAACATCCACGATGAAGGAACAAAGCTAGATGAAGATGAAGAAATGATACATCTGGAGTCATTCATCTTTCAACTTGAAAAAGGACTAGACATAGAGCTGGGCAATGAAAATACAGAGCTAAATGAAGAGCCAGCTATCAATAAACAAGTGTGTTCCGCAGAGCAAAAGGCGCATCAGGTTGTCTCTTTCCTTTCCTTAGTAAATGATGATAAATACTATTTTGATTATGCAAATTCAAGAGATAGGACATGCCTATGGATTAATCATAACCCTGATGAGCTGCCCCAGTTACTAGTCATTAAGAGCTATTCTGATAAACACAGTGAATCTAGAATATCAGAATTTTTTTCAGAATTCAAAGATAAATCTGCTATGATGAGGACCATAACTAGTACCCTGTTACTCCTGCACAACCTAAAGAAATATGCAAGTAGGGGTGTTTTTGGGTCCTTTTCCTGGGTTTCTAATTGCCTCGTGGAGGCTTGTATATAGTCTGGTAGGGTAGTTGTTTTTTGTTTTTTTGTGTTCTTCTTTTGCTGTTTTCTTTTTAGGTTAGTTGTTTGTATAGTTCCTTTCTGTTTGTTTTTTGCTTTTTGTTTCTGTCTGTTTGTACAGTTTTTTCTATTGTTGTGTTGTTTGTACAGCCTGTTTGTTTGGTTTGTTTGTTGTCTCCTCAGCAGGGATCTTTATTTTACTGTAGAGTATTAAGGAGCAGAACTAGCAACCATTCAAAACAGTATATAATTTAGGATATTCAGGTTAACCATTTGCAATTTACACATAACTTGTCACTGTCATGAATGTAGAGAGTTGTTCATCTTCTGAAGTTTTGTATTCAATAAATGTGATTGAGAATTCGAAGCTGGTTTCTCACGATGACACACCTAAAATCCTTGGGTTTGTTGAACCTACCAGTGTAGATATTAGGTGAAAAATCAGAGGTCACCCTTGCTACCATTACAATTCTCAGCTTAATTTCAGCAAGTGTCCACTCCTTGCATCATCATGAAGTTACAAATTGCTATATCTTATGAAATCTTTCAAAATTAGAAAACAAATAAATAAATAAATAAATGAATAAAGCGGATTATACTAAAAATCCAGATTAAGCCATCTAAGTAACTCTACCGGGGCTATGGACGCTCGCTGGCAGTGGGGCTCTACTTAGGAGAATTGTAACGATAACCTTGCCGGGGCTATAGACGCTCGCTGGCAGCAAGGCTCTATCCGGTCGTCTATGAGGGAATATCCTCACCTACGTAGGCTAATGTCAGTCACTGGTTTGTTCAACCGATCTGCAAGATGAGGATAATTAATCACATGCACACAACTAAACTGAAAATGGAAATTCATGCATCTTTATTGAACACTTTGAGTCTCAAGCTGAATAGTAATTTGCAGGAAAGATAGTTGGAAGTTATGAGTTCATTTCACCTAGTTTCCTTGAACACTCTGAATTTAATTGTTTTGTTTTGGTTGCTAGTTGTTGTGATGTTCACAACACGCCCCATTATGCTCCTTAGCAAAATGGGGACCCCTGCTGATGTTTTGCTTTTTGCTTCTGCTTGTGTTTTTTCTGCTTCCTGGCGGTCTGGTAAAAATGAAGGTCAGGTGCATCATCATCATGATATATGATAAGGTAGGTCATCATCATGAGGTCTATTTCTCAAAGTTCATATTTTGTTTCTGTGACCTCATATTTTAAAAGAGCTTGAAATTCCATGCAGGTTTGCCTTTTACTTCACTTGAAAATTCGTCCATATGTGGAAGTTATGCACGGTCAAAGTCTTGGTCAAACCTGATATTCGCAGGAGGATCATCATATTTTTATATCCTAAGTCATGTTGTCAAGATCATCATGATCTTGGTCTATCACCCGATAAAAATCATGCAGTCGCAATATCCAGATGTCAATCTTAGGTGGTAGTATCCTTTACCCGTCAAAAGGCCTTGTGCGCATTATGCAGCATCATGATTTTCTTAGGAGCATCATATTTTATAAACTTGGTTTTGCTGTATGAGGACATCATCATCATATTTGAAATGCCCCCCCCCCCGATAATATCCTGAGGTTCAAATATCATGATGATATCAACTTTAAGTCAAGGTAAGTTCCCCCGTCGAAGTGGTCTTTTGTATCGCAAGCATCATCATGATAATTCAACATTACCTAATCTTATATTATCATGCTGATCATCTAGACTTAGAAAAATCCACCTTCGGCATATTTGCGTGCGCGTGTTATAATCCTATCGCAAGGTCATCATCATGATATTTGCTGAACTTCAAATTATGATGATGACGACTGCATATCATCTTGATCTTTCACAAGTCATTTGCTGAAATTTGCTAAGTGATGAAAGCATCATCATCATAATTTGATTAAGAGGATCATCATCTTCATATCCTCCTGATCTCCGGTTAGCGAATATCATGATGATCACCCTATCTATTCAGAGGGGGTCGATATTGCATTTCTCAACAGCATGATCATATTTCACAATATCACCCTAGCGCAAATATCATGATGACCTTAACTCATCCTTGTGCTCCGAAGACAAATTATGATGATGACGTCATCATGATAAATCGATGAGGGTCATCATCATCATATGTTTTATCCTGTCCTGTAGTCAAGATCATCATGATCTTGTTTGTCCACCTGATATTTCGCAAAGTCCTCCTGCCGATGAAATACAACCTTTTGCACATATCTTGATGATCATCATCATCCTGATTTCTCTTCGGCAGGATATTTTCCAAAACATGATCCGGTTGGCGAAATATCATGATGACGTCATGTTTAAGTTTAACGAAGGCCCCGGATATCATGATGACGTCATCCCGATCTGATAAACGAAGAAGCTAATATCCTGATGATCAGCATCATCATTTTTTCTTTCAACAGGATATTTTCCAAAACACGATCAGGTTCACGAAATATGATGATGACGTCTCATTCCAAGTTCGACAAAAGCCCCAAATTTGATGATGATCATCATCATCCTGATCTTTCGAGAGGGTTGCCTTGGCCGCAAAAGGGTCATATTGCATTCATCATCCTGATCATGCTCCTTAGGTGACCCGATATCATAATTGCCCCCTGATCTTAACTGAACATGATGATGACGTCATCCTTAGCATTTCAATGAAGCCCGAATATCATGATGACATCACCATCATCTTCCTTTCCTCAGCAGCAGGATTATCTTCATATCCTCCTATTATTCTTCATCATGATGATGATGATGATGTTGTTCTTTTCTCCAATATGCAGAAGCGAATATCATGATGATGAAGTATGTCGGCTAACATGTTTTTTTTAATGCACCGACAGCGGTAATCATGCCGATGAGTGGGAAATGAGGCGGTGGAATTTTAAAGCATTTTTTTTGGCGCCTCTGGCATTTTTCGGTCAGCGATGGTTGACCCGTGAATCTTGAGCAGTCTGAACGCATTTTTTGACGCGTTTTGAGAGGATTTCTGATCCGATTTTCTCAATCTTGCGCTGTCACCTGGATTTAAACGGTTATTTTAATTTCATGCTGTTTTTATTGTAAATGTGAAACTTATTGCTTGTCTTGTCTTGCAGGCTTACAGTTGAGGAAGCAGCTGGAAAGTGAGCACAGTGACCTCATGGAGGCAGAAGATATGATCTCAGGAGCAAGAAGATAAGGATGAAGTGCGAGAGTCAAAGCCATTCAAGTGAAGAGGAAGGTCGCAGCTGAAGGTATTTCTGCAAAAGACAAACAGAAGTTATTACCCAGCTGCCGGAACTTCTCAGAAGGGGCAATATTTCGCCCAGATTTGACCACTGCTCTGAGATATTTTTGAGAACTGGTTCACCTGCATTTATTGCTGTAACTAGGGGTTTGAACCAGGGGTTTAGTTAGGTTTTTTGCTGTAGTGAGGACAATCAGAATGTCTTTATATTGTGCCTCTCTACACTGTAATACTTTACAACAGGGGCTACAACAGAGATTCTAGGAAAACACAACAAGATAGCTTAGCATAGTTTAGAGTAGAAGAAGGAGGTCGCCTGTTTGTCTATAGTAAGGTGCGCGTGGAATGTCTGGCTGCCTTACTGTATCTGTAAAGCTTGTAAGTTCTCTGTAGTATGATCAATGAAACTAAGAGTCATTCTTACATTGTAAATCATGTATGGCTATTCATTTCTAATACAATAGAATCTGGAGTTCTGCATCTATCTTCTGAGTGTTCTCCTGCTCTTCTTTGTGTTTTGAAATATCTTCTTTGAGAGCTTGCAATTTTAAATGTATGTTTGTGAAAATGCTCAGAACTTACATTTAGGGTTTTTACTGTGGATTTGATCAAACTACTGTGGTATTTACATAGTGCATAACAGAAACACTTCGATCCTTCTGTAGATTAAGTGAGGTATAGATTAGATCTTTCTAACTTTTCCCAACCCATCTGAAATATTTAGCTGAAAACGTAGAAATCTAAAGGAAATTGTCTCAAATTTGAAGAAGCATGCATAACAGAGCTATAAGTAGACAGTTTTCATAAATAGATAAAGAAGAAAGCTGCAAAAAATCCAAGAAAACCCTCTGAAACTTGCAGCCCAGTATCACTTGTATGCAAATGAATAGAATACTTGTTGAAATCTATGACCTCTTTGCATATTCTTAGTCCAGTAAACCACAAATTAAACCTAAACTACGTAAGGCCCCTTGAACATTACAGCTTCACATTGACCAACTGAACTTGACCAACCGAACCATTGTAGACTTGGGATTAGTTGAATCACCAAATGATTCCTTCTTGTCTTTCAAGTATAGTTTCAGTTCATTATATGTGAATTTTAACTTATTGTTATGATTGCATCAAAACAGTCATCAACACTGACATCCATCAGATTGTTGTTATCACTTGCTGCGACTTACAATTTAGAAGTTGGATAGATGGATGTGAAGACAACTTTCCTTCATGATGACTTGGAGCAAGAAATATATATGTCACAGCCAGAGCACTATGCGGTAAAAGGTAAAAAAAATCTAGTTTGCAAGTTGAAAAAGTCCTTATATAGTTTGAAGCAATCTCCTAAGATGTGGTACTAGAAATTTGATGCCTTTGTATTGAGTTTGGGATTTGTAGGATTGAAATCATATCATTGTGTTTATTATAAAATGGATAATAATTGCATTCTCATTATTACATTATATTTTGATGATATGTTTTTCATTAGGAATGGTAAAAGTTTGATTTCTGATTTGAAGTCTCAATTGTTAGCATAGTTTGAGATGAAAGATCTAGGGGTAGCCAAGTGCACTCTTGGAATGGAAATCAGAAGAGATAGAGCTCACACAAATCTTGTTTAGGATAGAGTAAGTATAAGAACACCATGTTGGAGAGATTTAGCATGGCATCTTGTAGACCGTTGACTATTCTTTTTATGATGTGGATAAAGGTATATGTTGCAGATTGTTTGAAGTCTCCCTCTGAGATGGAGGATATGAGTAGAGTTCCTTACGCTCATACAGTTGGTAGCTTGATGTATGCTATGGTTTGTATAAGACTAGATATTACCAAAGCAGTGGGAGTCCTTAGTCAATTTATGGCTAATCATGGATGGGTACATTGGGATGTGGTGAACAGAGTATTCAGATATTTCTGGAGTACTTCTAAGTATTCCTTATGTTATCATGGTTATCTTGCAAGACCTCAACATTCACTTTGTATTCAAGCATTTGTGGATTCAGATTGGGTAGGTGACATTGATAGTAGGAGAGCCACCAGTACTTATGTGCTCACTATGCTTGGTGGTACTATTAGTTAGATGCATAAGCAACAAATTGTGTTCTCTTTATCCACTATTGAAGTAGAGTACTTGGGAGCAACTCATGCTTGTAAAGAAGCCATTTGGCTTAATAGATTGTGTTCTGATGTTGGTTTTGATGCAGGAAAGATTATTATTTGTTGTGACAGTCAAAGTGCTATATGTTTCCAGTGAAGAATCCTACTTTCCACATGTGGACTAAGCATATTGATGTCTAGTACCATTTTGTTTGTGACATGGTAGAGGAGGGGAAGGTGAATCTAGAGAAAGTTGATACTTTGAGAAATGTTATAGATTTCATGACAAAACCCATGAGCATGGAGAAGTTCATATGGTGTTTGAAGTCTTTTGGCCTCTTGGCCCATAGCAATTAAATCCTATCATTTTATTGGCTCTTATAAGGTGTTTGACAAGTGGGAGAATTTTTGGAATTAAGGGGTCTCAACCTTTGCAATTTCTTAACATTTATTATTTTATTGTATATTTATTTAATTGCCTATATTATGTTTAACATTGGTCATCCAGTTTTGTCATTTACTATGAGGTGGCATGTTGACATGCAATCCCACTTGAAAGGTGACTTGGATGGTCAAGTCAACATTTGAAAATGTAGGCCCATTGCATTTGGAGGTGACATTATTGCCATGTGTTGATATCTTGTGGGTTGCGTAACAAGTTATGACATATAGCAGATTCTATGACATATAAGTGCTAGAAATAGAGATTATATGACAAGTATAACAAGTGTCAAGAAGCATTTTTGCATGTAGAAGGTAGGTGCCAAAGTTTGACTATGACAAGTTGTAAGATAATTGTTTATTAAGAGTCAGTTATGATAGATTTTCTTACAGTTGTAAAATTTTTCATATATGACAAATTTTATGATGATGCAATAGCATCTTTCATACCTATTTTGGAAAAATTCAAGAGGGATCCAAGTATGGGGTTTGTAAGGCATGATAGGGAATCTTTGACAAGTGTCTTTTGCATGCTTTATGGCATTGGAATTTGGGCCATGTGGATTTGGATGAGATTCTTTTGTAGCTTTCTGTAGAAGCTACCTCCATCCTTGGTATTTCTCTATATATACAGGTGCTTAGAGTTTGAGCTGTATGGTTCATTTGTAGGTACGATTATGCTGCCAGAATTGCTCCAGTATTCAACATTTGTGTACTCTTGGAAGAACTTGTATCACAAGTGTGTTGTAATCAACCTTTGATTTGTTAATACATTGCGTAAGTTTTGGAGTGGGTTTTTCACCCGAAAAGGTTTTCCCATGTATATGTTGTGTTCTGAGCTTTCTATTTGTATTTGGATGTTAATACCTTTATGTTACTATGCATCTTGTAATCTATAACTATAAAGTATTAAGATTTGCATAACTTTCTTCATTAGATCAGTGTGGGAAGTTGTTTTTGGTACCTTGCTCCCTTTTAAGATCCTTCCTCGATTCTTTCTTGTTGTAGAATTTAACAGGAACGAGGCCTCTCCCCCACTCATGATGCCTATTAATACTTCAATTCCTGGCGATGGTCATGAGTAATTTATTATAGGTTTGTAGGGTTAGTTTGTTGTTGGGACACTACTTGTTGTAGGGACCTCCTCTATTATTGTTGTTATTGGTGCACCGTCTATGACTGGGGTTGCTATTGTTGGTGCATCATCCGTAACAGGGGCTATTGTTGTAGGTGCGTCATCCATGACTGGGGCAGCTATTGTTGGTACACCATTTATGACTGGGACCATTGTTGTTGTGACAACTTCTCATAGGTCATCTTTCCTAGTCAGATATTCCTCTCCCTAGGATCCACCCCCTTCTAGGGATTTGGTGAGAGTCTCCCCTCCTACATATCATGTTTCTGTGGATGGAAATAATTAAGATGTTTGAACCATTGTCCAAAGAAGGAAGAAAGGTCTTTCAAAGCATGTTCCTCATACCCACACTTAGGCCAAGTGTATATGACCTGCTAGGTCAAGATATGATATTGCCATGTCTTTTGTTGTAGTTGTGTTACTCCTAGACTTGCTACAACTTTTCCTTTTGGGCTTTGCTACTTTTTTGACCATTTTGGACATGTTTTGCCTTTCCTTAGGACAATTATTGTAAAGAGTTGGGACTTTTTCTTGTTTTGGATTCGTTTTTCATTGTCCTAGGGGTTCTTTTGTAAAGTGATCAACACCCTTGTTTGGTACTTATCTTAATAAAATATAAAATGAAGCCCTAATAGAATATATTGTTATTCTACACTAAATAAAATAACATATTAATTTTGATTATTTTTTATGAAAATATTATCCTTAAAAGATAAATAATAAAGTATAAGTATAGTAAAATCTAAAAAACATAATGCACTTACTATTTGTGCTTGTCTAGTATACTTTGTCCCTTTTTAATTTGATTTGATAAAACCCTAATAAAGTATAGTTATAAAATATTATTGTACACTAAATAAAATAATATATTAATTTGAGTATTTTTATTAAAATAACTCTAGAATAAATAAAACAACCTACCTTTATATTTTACGCTTTTATTTGATTTGATAAAACCCTAATAAAATATAGTTATAACATATTATTTACTTTATATGAGCTTTATTCTTATGTGCATTCATTTAATAAAAGTATGTTGGATATATGTTTTAAATTTGAAACGTTTACTTTATAATTTTAAATATATATATGTCGGCTCTATTTTATTTTTATGTAAAAGGTGATAGTCATCCCCTAAATGCCACCTATAAAAAGCTATTTTAAGGTTTCTAATTTTTTTAACACTCTTAACTTACAATAGGAAAAGGTATTCGGTGTTTCCATTTATACAATGGCAGAATTCGGAAATCTAACCTCTGCAGATGTTAAATTGTGGTTGACGGGCCCAAATGAGAAAAAATACAAAAGAAATCCAGTTTATCTCCATTCTGTGATTCTGAAAAGATCGTAATTCTTTCGAGTCAAGATGTCTGAGCGGTGGTCATCGGATAAACCAAGTGAAATAAGGGTAACTACTTATCATAACTTTGATGACTATTTAAAATGCATTGAACTCATGTATGGCAAACGTGTGTATTTCTCCAATGTTGAGGAATGCATGGCTATTCTTTCAGTTGCTTCTGAGTTGTTGGTTGATGACTGCATCAACAAATGTATGGAATATTTGGAAGCAGTTCCTTGGAATGCTGAGCAAGAATCCCGAATTGGAGATGTGCTCTCTTGTCTGGGATTGAAACTTTTACCAGATTTAGCTGCGAGGCTTGATAAGGAGGACGACGAACATATAATTTTTGTAGAAAGAATGATCAATCAAATGGTCTCTATTATTAAAATTCGTGAGGAGGATAGCCAAAACTGGGAAACTGCGGAGAAATTTATAGTGGGCATCTTCGAAGGAAATACATCTAGAGATGTTGTGGAAGTATGTGAGCGTGTGCTTTTGCAAGGGTTCAAATCATCCATCCATTCTCGCAATTTCTCAAGTATAAGGTCGCTCTTTAAATTTATTGGGCAGCGTGATGGAGATATACTCAAAGATGCATTCATCGCTTTTTGTGAAGATTCAAAATTTTGGGAAGATTACTCCGCCAAAGAATATCATGGTGAAGATGTGTTCTACACTATAATGTGGTTTATGAAGGCCATAGGAGACGGAAAGATAATAATTTCAAGAAATTATCGAATTTCTTTTCTCACAAATTGGCTACCAATCATGGCAGGGTTGTGTAAGGGAAAACATGCCAAATTTGGTGAGCTTGATAAAGCAGTGCTTAACATCGTTGAGAGCCTCCCTCTACCGGACAAGAAACGTATTTTTGTAGAATGGACAAAGGCTTACAACGCTTATAAGATGGATATCACTACGCCATTTACTTTGTTTAAAGACCTGCAGGATGCCCATTACAAATCGACATTAAAGCGCAAGTACAGTTCTCTATGATGTTTTATTAAATCTTGAATAATCTTTTGATAAATGGTGCTGACCACACAACTATAGTTCGCAGTCAGTTGTTTTCTAAGA
The DNA here is from genome assembly GCA_027924645.1 of Cunninghamia lanceolata. Lineage (NCBI taxonomy): Eukaryota > Viridiplantae > Streptophyta > Pinopsida > Cupressales > Cupressaceae > Cunninghamia > Cunninghamia lanceolata. Next base: position 3,093,864 of record BSBN01000413.1, read on the forward strand.
AGATCGGACGCTTTTTAGGAGATGGTTTAAGTCCTTTTTGTAGTTATTTATGCTTAATTATAAGATGCATGCTCAGCGATCAGATAATTTTTAGTTGATAAAACTCTCTAAATAATAGTCGTTGTATTGTTCTTTTATATGTGAATAAGATAGAATAAAAACAATGTAGAACGCTGCAATTTTCAGCAACATTCAGTTTCGGTCACCCAAATTCAAAGCTCTCTATGGAGTTTTTATTTCTGATGTACGTTGTTCACTTTAATGATATGTGCTGCTATATATTATATTTATTTTACTGTTGATTATGAGCTTTATATTTGTTGCAAGTGGTGTTTTTTATTTTTCTGTGGTTACAATTGTCTGGTTTAAAGAACAGGGCCTGTTTCAGAATCTTTAGTCATTTGCTATTAGTGTTTGAGCTATGCAGACAGTTTTTCATCTTGGGAAGTGTCTGTCATGCTTCATGCATATTTGTCACAGAGAAGTTAATATACTATGGTGATTAAAATGTTCACTAAAATTTTTAATAATGTCGTGCATAATCTTTAATATTCAAAATTTATTATATTTCAAAAGTTGAAAATTACTCTGAGACCCCATTTAGAGAAACGCTCTAGAATAATTTCTGCGAACTACCCAACTAATAACTTAGCACGCTCTGTTAACTTAAGAAATTTTGTTAGCTTAACCTTATAATCTCTACAACATTGTGCCATATTCTTCTTCACAGCTTTTAGCAGGCTGGCTTATATTTATTACAACTTAGCTTATAAGTAATTTAGTAAATTTTTCTCTAAACTATAAATGTCTTGATTGGCAAATAGAATTATGTGGGCTTGCATAACATTTGAATAACATTAGCATAACAAATTGTTCGTCTTAAATTATGAATGCTTGGTCAACTCAGATTTTTTATGAACCGAAATTTCTTCCTTGTATCTGCTACCGTCAGACTATATTGAACAGACACAGTTAAGTATACACATTATCTTAAAACATTCCACCAAATGGTCATAGAGCTCATAAAATACTTTAAAATGTTAATTTTTAACGTCTTTGGACTAAATGCACCTTTTCTCAGTTTGCTTTTGTTGCTCACTAGACATGACTATGTCAATATGACTTCATTTTTTACTTACATAAAGTTTGTTTTAAATACCAAGTTGTAGGAGTTTAAGTGGAAAGAGGGGACTTTATAAGATTTTGTTAAACGAAATAAAATAAGGTTTGTATAAGGTGCTTTACATTGTATTTATATTTGTATTACTATATTAAATAAAATGTTTACAAAATATAATCATGTCTGTTCTTAAAAAATTAATGAGTATTTGTATGTAAAAGGGTTTTTAAATTTGTATATAACGAGTATAGGTGACCAACACACATTGTAAGATTCATATGTATTATTAGCCTTTGACAAGTAACACTAAATTATATCCAAATTATATTGTTTGAAAGTAGTATAGATGTCTTAAATACATTTATCTAAAATATGCTAAGAGATCCATCAATATGAAGTGTCTATAGAGTAATATCTTTCAATATCTTTTAAATAAATGTAATTAAACTATCTATATTAGAGACAAACCACACATGAATAAACAAGTAAATAGATGATAAAAGACACAAAGCATTTTTGTTTTATTTAAGAGTTATTTTATTTTACTTTAAAACTATTTGTTTACTTAAAGAAATATTTTATTTTTAATGTCTAGAGGCATTCTACAATGACAGCAAAGGGTGGAGTGTAATGGTGTCAACATGTTTAAAAATAAACTCTTACCTTTTACCTTAAATTTTTTAGTCATTTACATGTCACAATATTAATATTTAATATAACCATAAAATAAATCCAAAATAACAAACATAAATAAAACTGTATAACTAAACCATAATTTTTACAATAAAATTTGTGTATACATGGTAAATAAACTAATAATGTAAAATAAAATAATTCAAAGTAAACAAGTGCCACTAAATTCTATCATAATGGTAGCAGAATTAAAATTACATCAATCATCATAACATACACATGACTGGTTCATGATCTGCTAGCCTACTAAATTTATAAGATTAATGAGAGTGAATATAAATATAATTCCTAGCACAATTAATGCATCTATCTAAATTTAGAGTATGCAACTATATATATCCCACTCACTATGGAATCCTAGATGTCAATATGGTAGTGCACCCAACTAGTTTTTATGGTTTCATTTTTATTGTTTGCAGCTGCAAAAGAACTTTGTTGTGTAAACCAATACCTTGTGTAAAAATCCAACTAAATTTAGTTGTGTAGTTATATGATTGCAACTATTGTGAACTTCAACACAAATTTTTTTGCATAGCTCAAATTGGCAAAAACAATTTTGTCTATCATTCCTAGTTACAATTAATGCCAAACATCTTACAAAGGGCACTAATGTTTGATTACTCCACCACTTTCCATGTCATACTACATCTATACTCTTCGACATGCATATTCTATAACATTTACTCAACATTCATACTGTATACAATCTAACAAAATTCATACTCTAACATGCACTCTAAAACAAAAAGAGGGTAGGGGCCCTCACCCAAATGTTTTGTATATAAAAAAAAGTGATTACATGAAGATTTGCTTCCTTGGATAAATAGAGGATAACAAGAGCACACAGAAGCCATTCTTGTGTGGCTTTATAGACAAAACAACATTATATATAGCTCATTGATTATTACATTTTCATTTCCATGATTTACAAAAAGATTACTCAAGATCATATTTAGACAGACCCTTTGTATTTTTATGCACTTCCACCCTCATCACCATAGAGATTTATCAAACACTGTTCATACCTCCTATCTGCACCTTTGTCCATCCCAACCGCACCTTTGTCCATCCCAACCATAGTTACATTATTACGGCATGTTGTTAGAAGAAATATTATAGAAACTTTTACAAGAAATGAGCTTTCAAGAATTTTCTCATGTTAGGATATTGGGAAATTCCAAGACCCCAATTTATTCAAAATATTATATACCTTAGTCAAGCCTGTCATACATTAAGTTTCTAATCACTTAGTATCTCAGTTGCTGCAATCAAAATTCACATATGAGATACAATTTCAGATTTCATTGTCAAGGAAGTCAAGATGTTGAGTTTAGATACCAGTTTACTGGGGACTTCTTTAATACAATGCATAATAGACTTATAAAGTTATATGCAGTCAGATTATTTACACTACTTGACATAAGAGATTTTCATTTGACATATTAAGTAAAAATTTAGTAGCTAATATTTGCAATGGATTGTGAACCTAAGCGTGATGAACAAGGCCCACAGACCTTGATATAGGACTCTATTTTTTACTCTATTTTTATACTCAGTAAAAGTACATTAACAATGCTCGCAAACCATAATACAAATTTCCATGATTCCATTAAATTAACATTATGCTACAAAAATGTATCTGCATCCTTGGACATATAAGAACAATAACCAAATTCCCATTCTCCATGAGCAAAGCAAGGAGAATCAAATTTGATATAAGGCCAAATGCTGTTTGTAACATTCAGCCAGAGGTCTAATCAAATTAAACAAAATACTAATTGATCATTATCATTGTACAACACAAATGTTTAATAAAATGTTACAAAACCTAACAACCTGTCAATTGTGAAATTTAACCAAGATTATAAATTGATTAATGCGATTGATCCCAAACATGGTAGATCTGCTATTGTGGATGCCTTTAACTGGTTTTATAAAATACAATAACAAATTTGACATTGTCTACAGACTAGAAGACAAATCAGACCAATGAAAAGATCAACCATTGGCAAAACACAACAATATAAAACTTCTATAAACTGGTGATTAAATTCAAGTAGCATAGTGCGACCCTCAAGAAAATGATCAAGTTGATTTGGCTTGCATAAGATATCTTAAATATTAAATATTTTTCAAGAGTACAATAAATTTAATAATATATGTGGAAACTACATATTTCCATCCACAAATAAATTGCAAACTAGACATATAAATAGAGAGAAAAATATCTTCATATTAAGTCCTAATGTAGATTGCATCATCAATTAAGAACAAATGATAAAAACCAAATATTCTAATCCCATTGTAGAGGGTGTGTCACATACCATCATTAAAATAAGAATAGAAAATCCTCACAGCAAACTAAGCTTTATTATAATTGCAAATACACTGGTAGGAAGAACACAATAGGAGCTAGTTGCAGCAATTTGCAGCACAAAATGGAAATTTCAGATGCATAATGTATAAATAGAAAATTCATGGCAAACATCCTTATCACATACTAATTGTTGCCTTTATTTATGGACAGCAGTTAACACAAAATTATGCAGCACTATTCTGAGTCCAAATCTAAATGTTGCTACATGGTCAAATCCTACTTTATCATGTTTAAGTTTAAATAAAATTCAAGCAGCATATCATCCAAAATTCAAGAATGATGATAAAAACATTGGAAATACACAGTAGCATTTTAAATTTCTATAAATTAGTGATAGAATTCAATTGGTGAACTTGACCCTAGAAACAAAAATCAAGTTAATTTTTCTTCAATAAGAAATCATAAATGTCAAAAAAAAAAGTGCAACCATGTTAAAACCACACATTTCCATTCACGTGAATTGCACAATAGACATATAAACAAAGAGAAAGATATCTTCAAATTAAATTCTAATGCAGGTAGCAGCATCATTTAAAAATTAAAACCAGACTTCTAAACCCATTGTAAAGGGTGTACCCCTTACCATATCTAAAATAAAGCCAAAAAAATTGAAAAATCATATTCTAAGTAAAGAAATGACTAAAAAGACAGTAACTATGCAAGAAAATTTATTGGCCTCATTAACTTTTAAAATTTCCTACAACAGTAATTCCAAGCTATGCCTTCTATTGAGTAAATTATTTCTTAGAAAACAAAAACAACTTTGCCCAAGTAGCTTATTGCTCAAGGTAGGAGAAGTAGCAACCACATAGACATTGTAGACACTGTCAAAACACTAAATGAAATGAGCATAACATAAATCTTTTGAAATTCAAAAAATTTGTAAACTCTATAATATTACAACCTCTTAACTACTGTTATAATAATCAAGAATTCAAACAAGACCATGGAACTTTCTAGACTTCTAGAAAAAGATTTATCTACTACAAAGAAAAAGTATGATAAGGATTGGACCAATGCTATCGTTGAACGACAGCAAAGAAGCCCAAAAGAGGACATTTACAAAAAATAAGAAAGGGAATACATTTTTTTTTATTTTGCAACATCTAAACTAGTTATTACACAAAAATATTAATAGACTTCGGGGAGTGACAAAACCACAAGAAGAAATCCAATTATGATTAGGGTTATGTTCCATTGCACATCCAAAAAAGTCCTCGGCTAATTCATAGAATTCCACACGAAGCTAATGTAAATATGGTGAATTAGCCCATGACCACCATGCACTTTAAAAAGGGCATATACAAAATAACAAAGGCCGGCCACAAAAAGATAACAAGGACTACAATCTTCTAAACCTAAGCAGCAACTAAAAAATTGAAAACAAAAAATCAGGAAAACTAAGAGCGAAGAAGTGGATCTTAATGAAGATGGCAATGGAAATGGGTTTGCGTGCCTACAAATCATGGTGATTAACAAACCTTGTAACTTAAGAGTTCAAATTATGAAGCAAAACCAAATTCCCCCTAAAAAATCACCTCCTTAATTTCAGGTGTTTGTTGCACTCAAAATAGTAAGTCCACAAAATCCACCCTTAAGAGGTCATTTTTTAGCCAATGACAATAGAGAAAATTCATTTTCCCTATATTGTTTGGTAAAATTTTCTCATATTCACATAGGAAAAAATAAAATTTGTCCAAAATGAAAAAAAAAATTACTTTTTTTTAATGGTTTACCATAGATAGATTAATACCTAGGTAGGTACTAATAATAATATATAAATATTTATATCACAACAATATTTTAATTTAGTCACACATTATTTAGTCAAACATATTAATTTGTTAGTAAATTTTAATATTTATCAAACATAAAAGAATAAAATAACTATAGCATCCTCAAAACTAACTTATATCATTATATTATAAATATGGTAAGTAAGATAGATTTCATTAAATTGATATTAAGAAGCTTTACATTCATCTCATTGTCTTGGGGCATTGGACATCAAAACTATCAAAACAATAGAGGACCCTCCTAGAATAGAAAAAGATTTCCATCATTATCACATAAACTAATATAGAGCTAAGGCTGAAGCCTAGAACTGAAGCTATTACCCATCTAAACCAAAGCCAAGACCAGAAACCCTAAAATTGGAGACATGAAAACAACAACCAAGCCCTTAACAAAAAACCCCAAAAACTACCCCAACGAAAACCAAAGGAAACCAACTCACTACAGAAGGTGTTTTGAGAAAACACATGAAATCCATATTGCCAAGCCTCATTTTACACTGCCACTACCTTGAATATTTTTTTCAAGTACTTTACCAATGCCACAGCCAACCAATGATGCTCAATGAGGTCCATTCCTTTCAAATCTAGCAAAAAAGGGAAGAACCTAACAATTGCATCTAAATTCTTCAGGCTACCAAGGTCATGCGACCGAGGGATTGCCACTCCAAGGTCTACTACTGCAAAAGCTCCTCCAACCTAACTAGTAAGTGCTTCCTAAACAGTCTCTCCATAATCATCTTGGCGTCTGCTTTTTACACCTTCATAGAGAGAAAACTTGCCAAACCCTAGACAAGATATCTGAGTCCACACAACATCCTTCAACCCTGGTCAAGAAATCTTTCCCTAGCAAAAACTTCATCTCTGCAACAGTGAGGAAATCAGGGTGGCTAATTAAGATTCCCAAGTGACGCACTGACACTGGACCAAGGAAGGTCTTTTGTCTCTTTGAACACAACAGCTGGAGGGAGTCGCCAAGCTTCCTATTTCCAATTGCTTAGCTAATACCTTCAAAATAAACTTCACCATATCCATGAAAGGAGAGGGAGGCCAAGATAAATAAAAAATGGCATAATGATCAGAACACTGATAGAGCCAACATAACTTGCAATAATTACCATCCTGGAGATCTAGAAAGGAATAAGGTGAAAACTTGTGTGAGCCAGGCTCAAGCACAAAGAAACATTATTTAAGAGTTGATGCAAGAGCATCCCTGGTTTAAGAGCAATCTTGCATCAACCAAAAACATTAGCATTTCAGTTTGATTGCATTTCAATTCTTTCATTTTCCAGTTCAGTTTAGGTAGTTCAGTCAGAAGTAATTTTTAGCTTGTGGTCCAGTTTTGGCATTTCACATCTTGTGGATCTAGACTTAGCATCTACATTCATTCATCTACATCATATCAAGAATTTAGAGCATTTGGATTAGTTATTGGAAAGATATCACTATCATAAGATCAACTAATTTCTTAGAGTAGAGCATCCTGACAGTCTCAGATAAATCAGCTAAAAGAGAAGGCTTGTGGATCATTCCTTGACTTGAAGATCCTAATGACACATCATTCTATGATCTTTAGTTCATTTCCAACCTTTCCCAGAGGTCCACACACTATTCTATTCATTTGAGGATGTGTTCTATGCATTTAGGTCCGACCTATTTGTGAACATGTTACAACTCTTCATTGGAGTTTGTGACCTTCCTTGGCTTATGTGGAGGAATCTATTGGTCTAGAAATGATATATATTTATGTAATAGATCCTTTGGAAAGTAGTTCAGAAGTTAGCAATTGATTCATAATCCTTAGTTTAAATTTTTGTACAAAGGAGCTTCAAAGCTTTATCTAGCACATGTATGTCATCAAGCTTGGGAGCCCTAATTGTAAGCCCGCATGTTGCGACTAGATTGTATTTAAATTCTATGATATATTGAATGACTGAATCTACATTTGCTTCATTTCTTGAGTTGTTTCTGTTGTGGTTACTCTTGCTACACGGTCTAGACAGTTCATTTTATGAACCCTCCTACCGTGACTGCACCAAGTGGTATCAGAGCGAAAGTTTGAATCTTTGGAGCGAATTGAGTGAAGTTAGCGAAGGAATTCTATAAGATCTTGCTGCGGACAGATCACCAAATTGAGGCATGTTACTATGTCGTAACCGATTGCCGATTGTGAGGTAGTTGTCACCTTGTAGCCTGATCGCTGAAATTTAGGTAGTTTCCACTTGATCCTAGGAAGAATGCTGCCAAGGAGAGTTGTTGCCATTGGAACAATGAATGGTAGAATAGATGAGATGATGGAGATGATGAAAGCAATGCGAATTTGATTAGATGCTATTGAAGAAGATAAGTGAAGATGACTGACATCGAGACCTAATGTTGAAAGTGATCATGAAGGAGAATTTCAATCTACTGAACAAACTAGCAAAACCCTAGGAGGTGATGAAGAAGAAGAATCAGATCAAGTAAAGATGTTGCGAGCTATTTCAAAAATTGGAAAGAGACCTAAAGTTGATGTGCCAAACTATACTGGTAATTTGAATCCTAAAGAGTTGATTGACTGGATAAATGAGATGGAAGAATACTTTGAATATGAGGAAATTAAAGATCCAGAGAAGGTGAAATTTGCAAAGACTAAGTTAAAAGGAAATGCTGCTATATGGTGGAAAGAAGTTTAGTTGGAAAGAAATAGAAGAGGAAAAGAAAAGATTACAAAGTAGGACCAGACGCTGACAAAGTTGAAGAATTAGTTTATACTTGCTGACTATGAGTTGGAACTATTGAAAGATTGGAAAACTTAAGACAAAAGGAGAAATATATGAAGGAGTACACTGAGGAATTTCATAAAATGATCATAAGAATAGGACATAGTGAAGCAAACAAGGACAAAGTGGCTAGATATATCAATGGACTAAGATTGAACATTCAAAAAGAACTAAGCTTGGTAAGGATGATATCTTTGGAGGAAGCATATCAATTTGCCTTGAAAGTTGAAGGGAAGCTAAATAAGAGACATGATCAGATAAAGATAGGCAGAGGAGGTAAATTTCAGAGAGGTAGAACATTTTCCAAAGGAGACAAATTATATCCGGAGCAGAGCAAGTTTGACAACCCATTTAAGGAGGATACAAATAATAGTTCTTACCAGAGAGATGACATAACTTTTTACCGGAGAGAAAACCCTAGTGCATACCAGAATGAAGGATACAAGAGAGAAGGAAGAGGATTTGACAAGAGAACATTCAAAGGTACTTGTTTCAAGTGTGGAGGTGAAGGACATAAAGCATTTGAGTGTAATCAGGGTAGTACAAGTAAGAGGACAAAAAATAGTGGAAGAACAACCTATGTTAAAGAACAACCTATTGAATCATCAGTTCTGTTGGCAAACCTAAGAAAGGAGAATCATTGGTGATGAGGAGAGCACTATTTCAAGTAGAGACAAATGAGGAACTACCGCAGAGGAATCTAGTCTATTCAAAACTAGATGCAAATCAGTAGGTAAGTGTTGTAAAGTTGTCATTGATAGTGGTAGTTTAGATAACCTAGTTTCAAAAGAGATGGTGACTAACCTGAAGTTGGAAAGATTAAAACACCCTAAGCCTTATCAGATAGCATGGCTTCAGGATGATCATAAGGTACTAGTGAGTGAACAATGTTTGGTGAAATTTCATATTTGATCTTATCATGACGAAGTTTTGTGTGATATTATGCCTATAGATGTTTGTCATATCATTTTGGGTAGACCTTGGTAGTATGATAGAAAATCTATACATGATGGGAGAAAGAATACATATACTATAATAGAAAATAGAAAGAGAATTACTTTGATTCCTTTGGAGGATGATCCTAAGAGTGAAGTATGTGGGAATGCTAGAATCTGTTTGGTAGACGGAAGGAAATTTCTGGATGGTTTGAGACATGAGAATATTTGTTATGCCTTGATTCCTAAGCTCTATATCCTTGCTTTTTACATTTTATTTCCTCAACTCCAAAATGTCTACAAGACATTGGGGGATCTCAGAAGTTATTTTAATCAGGGCCTTATTATATATATTTAGATATCTAACATTTGCTTCATCTAACACCTTCTTATCCATATGACTGTATTCATCATCGAATTCAGTCATGGGTTTCAAATTTCCATCCACAGTGACTAATTTTATTACATATTCCATGGAAAGTGTCGGCTTCTGAACATATGTATCTATCTTTTGCCTTTCGGTTTCCCTTTTGCTTTTGGAGGGCTTCTTCTTTGTCACCTTGGCAACTTTTGTTCCAGAGGCTTTCAACTCCTTTACCTCTGCATCTGAATCTATTTCTTCTTCATCAACTTTTATGGTCATATAGTTTCTTGTGGCCTTTGTTTTTACTCTTTTCCCTTCTTTTCTTGATGGTTTTCCTTGTAGTTTTTCAAGGTTGGCAAGTTTTTATAGAATAGGGGCAGTAGTAGAGCTTCTAGTAGTCCTTCATGTGGAGGAGGATTCTACTGGAGCACTTCCTTGTTTCTTATCATGCTTCTCCTTCTATACCTTTTTAGTTCTTTCCCTGGATTGCCTCACAGCTTGCTTTGTGAGACCTAGATTCTTGGCCAACTGCTCGACTTCTTTTCTTACTTTTCTTTTGGTTTCAAGTTTTCTGAGCTCAATGTGTAGTCTTAAACTTAGCTCCTCATATGTCCCAAATCTTTCAACTATTGTGTATTTGGCTTGCTCAGAAGGTGTTGAGCATACATATTCAAGATTTTTCTATATACCTCATACCCCATGGGCATGATCCAAATAGTTCTATGTTCCACTGCTTCCATTAAGCACTGATTAGTGTCAACCATAAAACATATTTCATTCATGTACTTCTCAACAATTGATTTAGGAATTCTTTCCCCTGAATTCAATCCAATCACAATCTTGATAGCATCCTTTGTAATTTTAAATGGTTTCATCAGCCACAAAAACTCATCATGCATTCGGCTTAAAACATACTGGACCCATTCATCTCCTTTGAAAGTTGGAAACCCCATAATCTAAATGAAATGTTTATCTTGCAGTGCCTTATGCTTAGGTTTAAAATAGTGATTTTCATCCCTTAGATGACTCTCAAAAAAAGCTACATACCTTGAGTCCCTAAATTCATCTATGTTCGCATGAATATAGACCCTAATACCTTCAACATGCAACATACCATACGAAACACTTGAAAATGCACCTAATTCGTCAACTTCTACTGATTTGTGTGGATGATTTTTAAATTTGGGTCGAGGCCTTTTAGTAATATCAACAACCAAAGGTGTAGCCATCACAAAGATTAAAAGTTCAAAGCTTCAAAGATAAATACCTTTTCCATGAAATTAGGGTTGGCAGACAAATTCACCGGTCGCACTTCAAATCCTTGGAATCTTAGCTCAGACACTATTCCTCTTGCTTTCTTCAAATGTAAAGTGATTCAAATGAAGATTGAATGACCCTTTTAAGCTCTGTAAAACCTAATTTTCCTTTGTAATAAATGTTCTACCCTAACACATTTAGTTACACTATTTCTGCATACAATTGACCTTCAATTGCTCCATAAATTGCCATATCCACTTCTTTTCTTTTGGAAATCCTTTCAAATGACCTGTAATTACCCAAATTATCCTTTCTCATCATGCCAAATTTAGGCACCTACTTAATGGCTGGGGAAATTTGATTTTTAATGCTTCTCCCCCTAAGCTAGAGCTCCTAATTCAATTTTTGAAGGAACTATTAGCATCGGATTCTAGTGTGGATCCATTACTATTGTTCATAACTCTTTTCTTGACCCATGTCTTGTTCATTTCATCCTGGATCTCATTCACATCAATTTTTCCCTTGCCTTTGTCATGTCTCTGCTTATCTAGTTTTCTATTTACCGGACCTCTTCTTTCTTTATTCTTGCTTTTGCAGAATCTTACAAAATGATCTGATCGATTACAATTAAAGCACACAAGATTTCTTTGCCCATTTGATTGATTTCCTCTTGATCTGTACTGATTAACCATATGTCCAAATCTATTGCATGCAAAGCATTTGCCATTGAAAGAATTGCCATTCATTATCATACTTCTGCATTCATTGGATCTGTGACCATACCTTTTACACTTGAAGCATTGTCTAGAGAAGGATGGATCACTTTGTTTTATCCTACTTCTACACTGAGGAGCTCAATGACAAAGTTTATTGTAATTGAAATAATTTCCATTGAATGATGGATATCTTTGAACATTAGCCTATCTTATCGGAGGTCTTCTAGGTCTGTTTCTCCTTTTCCTTGATTTAGAATTTGTTTGTCCAAATCTAGAGCTTTCACCTTTCTCATATCTAGGACCATTCTTATCATCTACCTTCTTTTGACTCTTAAGCAGTGCTTCAAGTTTGGTTGAACTTATTTTGAATTTCTCCTTGTATTCATTTACAACTTCTAGATCATGTTTGAGAATGACAATTTTCCTTTCAATCTTTTTCTCATTGTTTCTACTTTCATGTAGATCAGACTCTAGAAGGATATCAATTCTATCCAATCTACAACATTCTTTTGTACTTTCTTTTAGAGATTGGTTCAGTTTTTCTTTAGTCTTTTTCCTCTCTTCAATTTCCTTGGTTAGCCTCATCACCCCATATTCCATTTCATGTTTTAGGACAACTTCTTTAGCTAACTTCTTACATTCCTTTGTCTTCTCTTTTAGGGCCTTATCCTTCTTGTTGTCATCATAATGATTTCCCAGTTGAAGAGGTTGCCCCTTCCTCTTTTCATTGGATTTTGCCCAATTTTTATTTTAAAGTCTCAATGTAGTCTTTAGAATTTCTAAGGTTCTCTTGCATCTCTTTGACTTCTGCTCTGGACTAATCAAGATCTTCTAAAGCGAGTTTGAGTTGTCCTTGGAGGTTGTATTCATCCCTTTTATTGCCTTCCCAGATCTTCATCAAGCTATTAAACTTTTTAAAGGAACCTCACTGTAATACCAATTGTTGGAATTAGGCCTAACAACTAAGACGGGGGTGAATAAGTTGTCATAAAACTTTTGAGGCTTTCTATAGTTAATTCTTCTTTACCACTTCTTAACAGATTAATGACATAATCATGAAAAGCAAGAATTAATAGTACATGAGCAGAAACACAAAAAGCACACTTGACACAAAGATTTTGACATGGAAACCTAGTAAAGGGAAAAACCATGGTGGGGGTTAACCCATAAATATTATACTCTATTAAAAGTATTACAAAAGGAGAAGGCACATGCCTTCAGGCTCACTGCCCAGAGCTCACTACTCAAGAGAGGCTCACTACCTATAAGAATGATTACAAAAGGATTACAGATTGTCTAAACTTAGGAGTAGCATCTACCAATGCAAGAATTCAATTCCGGTTAAGCACAAAATACTATTTTGCACACTTCATCTTTATTCTACCTAGTTTACTGCTTTGTCATAATTCAGACCTTAGATCTCTTCTCTTTCACACTTTTGTTTGCTCCATTCGCACCTACTTCATATTCACATACCCACACACACCAATACACTCAAATTCATTGACTATATATATCTAGCTCAAGAAATTCAGTCACTTTTCTATCGGCCTTATGAAGAACTTAACAAACAATACAAGTACTATGTTTAGTCAGATGAATTGATACACCAATATTAATGCGTACTAGAAATAACACTTGTAGGTCACCATACATGTTGGCCACTAACATTATATCCCATACGTAACTCACCAAAACACTTCTACTAGATTTGCACAAGGATCTAACACAAGTCGACCTGTTCTTCACTGAACTGTTCTATCATATTAGGACCTAGTACTCAGATGCTCATAACTTTTAATCCCTTTATCACTAGAGGCTGAAATATTGGATTTAGATTACTTTGAGATTCCTCTACACTCCCTCAGATTTGCAACACTCAATGATTAACTGGAGAGATATACTAACCAAAATATGGAACTCTGTCATATATCTTGTTCCTATTTATCCGGAATTGACAAATCTAGGAATTGAATTCTGGTATGATCTAATACTACACTGGGGATGTGTGGAATGGACTTAGTTGCCATCAATGACAACACATGGCATGCCTTGCAGTGTCTCTTACCAACATGACCTTGGAGTTTGGGCCATGTGATTTGGATGAAATTCTTTTGTGGATTTCTCTAGAAGCCACATCCATCCTTGGTACTTCTCTATATATACAGGTGATTAGATTTGGAAATGTATGGTTCATTTGTAGTTACTATTATGCTACTAGAATTACTCCAGTATTTGACATTTGTGTACTCTTGGAAGAACTTGTATTGCAAGTGTGTTGTAATCATCCTTTGATTTGTTAATACATTGTGCAAGTTTTGGATTGGGTTTCTCACTCGAAAATGTTTTTGCATGCATATGTTGTTTTGATAGCTTTCTATTTGCATTTGGATGTTAATACATTTCTATTAATTTGTGTATCTTGTAATCTATAACTATAAAGTATTACAATTTTTATAACTTTCTTCATTAGATTAGTGTAGGAAGTTGTTTTTGGTACCTTGCTTCCTTTTAAGAACCTTCCTCAATTCCTTCTTCTTCTACAATCTAATAGGAAGGAGGCCCCTTCTTGACTCATGATACCTATTAATACTTCAATTCCTGGTGATGGCCATGAGTAACTTGTTAAAGGTTTGTAGGGTTCATTTGTTGTTGGAAGTTACTTCTTGCAAGGGCCTCCTCTATTATTATTGTTATTGGTGCATTGTCTATGATTGAGGTTGTTGTTATTGTTGTGTCATCTGTGATAGGGGTTGTTGTTATTGGTGCATCATCCATGACTGGGGCTGCTTTGGTTGGTACGCCATTTGTAACTAGGACTATTGTTGTTGTGACAACTTCTCATAGGTCATCTTCCTTAGTCAAATATTCATCTCCCCAGGCTCTACCCCCTTCTAGGGCTTTGGTGAGAGTCTCCTCTCCTACATCTCATGTTTCAGTGGATGGAAATAATTAAGATGTTTGGACCATTGTCCAAAGAAGGAAGAAAGCTCTTCTGAAGCAGGTTCCTTAAACCCATAGTCAGGCCAAGGGTATATGACCTACTAGGTCAAGCATTGTCCTAGGGGTTCTTTTGTAAAGTGATCAACACCCTTGTTTTCTATTTATATTAACAAAAAATAAAATCAAACCCTAATACAATATATTTTTATTCTATGTAGATAAATTAATATATTAATTGAGTATTTTAATTACAATATTATTCTACAGTAAATAAAATTAACATATTAATTTTGAGTATTTTCATTAAAATATTATCCTTAAAAGATAAATAATAAAGTACAATTATAGTAAAATCTAAAAAACATAATGCACTTACTGTTTGTACTTGTCTAGTATACTTTGCCCCTTTTTAATTTGATTTGATAAAACCCTAATAAAATATAGTTATAAAATATTATTGTACACTAAATAAAATAATAATACTAATTTCGAGTATTTTTATTAAAATAACTCTAGAATAAATATAAGAACCTACCTTTATATTTTACTCGCTTTTTATTTGATTTGATAAAACCCTAATAAATCAAAAGAACACAATACAAGAAGGGCCCAACCACCCAAGGACAAAACCAAGAGTCACATAATCCTATCAACCAACAACAACTAGTCCAACAATTGAGAGTAATTCGCAGGTAACTGATCCTTATTCCAAATATTCCAATCCTGCACATGATCAGAAGCCCATTTGGCCAAATAATTTGCTACTCCATTCCACTCTGTAGGAATATGAGAGTAAACCATAGAATTAAAAGACCTACCCAACCTAAGAATCTATCTAATAACCAAAGCAAGATGCCAGTTGACATCATCCAGCTATTGAACATTTAACATATTAACCACCACTTGAGAATCAAATTCACAAATAATCCTTCTCCACCCCAAAGCACACCCTCTCTCCATAACATGCAATATGGCAAGAGGTTACATGTAATTATTTGTATGTCATTCTTTATAAATAGAAAAGAGAAACTGCACATTACCTAAACTATCGAGACCAATACGCCCCCATACCAGCATGACCAGGATTCCCTCTAGAGGAACCATCAATATTGATCTTCAAGACCCCTTGAGGTGGGGGAAGCCACTGCCCAATCCTATTAAGCTTCCTACCAAACTATTTACCTTTGCTTTTTATGGCTCACAATGAGGTATCTCCCTGACTTTTAAAATCAAACCAGCTATAGATAGAAGCATCTGAAAGGTCTACAACAACTGAAAGGTCACACTTTGCTAAAACTATATCCTAGATCGTACTCATAATTTTCCTCCACAAATGTTGGACATTCAATTTTGCATCCTGAAAAATGCGATGATTCCTCTCCAACCAAATATTCCATAAAATGAAAGAATGTCCAATAGCCCAAGCCACTTGAAGAAAAGGAGTATTAATAGGTGGCTTACCCAATCGAGCCTAGAACTCCACCAACGAAGTAACATGCCCACCCATCTGATTCCAAAGACCCCACAAGATATGCCAAATCTCCTTAGAAAAGGGACATTGAAAGAAAAGATGAGAGACACACTCCCCACTATTGCAGCACAACATACAAATAGAAGGGCCCTAGAAACCCCACTTACAAAGATTGTACCAAGTAAGGCACTTATTTTGCACCAACAACGAAAAGAAAAAATTACATTTAGGCCAAGAAAATTTATTCCACATTTGCTTCCACCATGGAACACCACCACTACTGAAGATCTACCTGTCCAACTCCAAATAATCCCCTACCATAGAATACCTACCAGTAGAATCCCATCCCCAAGCCAAAGTATCATGCTCATCAAGAGAATTGCATTCTCTACTAAAAAGAATCTGAGCCAACTATTGTCTAGCTCCTTTTGACCCTCCAAGTGGCCAATCATGGGGCTCTTTCCATCTCCAAACATCAACATCAACTAAATGCATAACAATCTTATAATCAACAACTTTACTCTTGCCAACAGTAGTAAAATAGTCACTGAGGGGTTGGAGATGCGGATAGATTGAAAGGATAGGAGGGTGACCGTCCCAAACATCCAACCAAAATAAGAATTCTGAGCCTTTATTACAAATGCAAAAAAGTTCTTTCTTAATAAGATTTGCCCCAATCTTCAAAGTGTACCAAATAAAGGATCTTTTCCCCTCAAGAGTGTAGTGAGGGACATCCCTACTATCTACTTCTCCAAGATACTTATTTGTGAGAATTCTAGCCCAAAGCTGATCTTGACAGTTACACCATCGCCAATATAATTTAGAAGCCAACACTTAACCATTCAAAGTTATAGACCTAAGACCAAGCCCCCCTTCTCTCTTTGGCTGACAAATAGATTCCTACTTTACTAAACTCCACTTAGAGGCCAACAAAGTACCACTCCAAAGGAATTGTCATGACAAAGCATCAAATGCTTTAATGAAGTATGAAGAAGCCACTTGAACAAAACTCTTGTAAATAGGAAGAGCCTGGATCATAGACTGGTGAAGAGTAACCCTACCCGCAGTGGATAGCAACTAATGAGTCCAATGATTAATCCTTCTTCGCAACTTATCCAACAGTTCCTACTAGTATCCCCTAAGCTGCCTACCAATAGTTAAAGGAAATCCAAGATAAACCAAAGGAAGAGATCCAATTTGGAATATCAAAATATTAACAATCCATCTCTGAATAGGCTCAGGGGTATTAAAGAAATAGATAGAAGACTTGTGCTCATTGACTTTCTGTCCTGAAGTGGCTAAGTAAATATCCAAAATATGTCTAAAATTTTCTACCTCCTTGATTCGAGCAGCCCCCATTAAAGTTGTATCATCCATGAACTACAAGATGGATTGATTAGGCAAGCCGTTACCCCAACTCCAACCTTGAATCAAACCTTGGGATACCTGAGACTTGATGAATCTTCCTAGGCCTTCAGCCATAATGATAAACAGATAGGGAGATAAAGGGTCCCCCTGGCTAAGACCCTTGGAAGCTCCAAATAACTTAGAAGGCTTCCCATTGATGAGGACATAAAAAGAGGAAGAAGTAACACAGCTCATCACCCAACTAACACACTCACTGTTGTATCCAAAAGCATTGAGAACCTTACGTAAAAATTGCCATCTGACCCTGTCATAAGCCTTAGCCATATGCAATTTAATAAACATAGATTTTTCCTTAGACTTAGCCATAGAGTGAATAACTTCAGAAGTAATCACAACACCATCTACAATTTTTCTACCAACAACAAAGCCACCTTGTTCTTCTAAAATCAACAAAGGAAGCCAAGACTTAAGCCTCTCAACAATCAATTTAGTAATTATTTTATAAACCACATTGCATAGAGCAATGGGCCTAAAAAGGTCCAACCAATCAACACCTTTTTTTGGAATAAGGGCCAGAAAAGTAGAGTTCAAGGCCCACAGCATCTACTTATTGAGTTGAGACTCTCGCACAACTTCCAAAAGATTAGATTTAACAATCTCCCAAAATTCCTGGAAGAATTCTGCTGGAAACGCAGCAGGACCAAGGGATTTTGCTTTGTGCAACCCAAAAACTACTTTCTCCAATTCAAACAAAGAGATAGGCCAAAGAAGGGCCTCATTCATTACATGAGTGGCTAAGGAGGGAATACAATCCAAACTCAAATTTTTTTCAATACCCATATAACCTGTATCTTCATAAAACAAAGCAGAATAAAATTGAGTAGCCTCACAAGATATGTGCCACTTCTGCTGAATACCAACCGAGTTAACCAAAGAAGTAATATAACACCCTTGCCTTCATACTTTGACAGAGTTATGAAAGAAAGTTGTATTCCTATCCCCCTCTTGAAGCCAATCTATACGAGCCCTTTGTTTCCCAAAGATTTCTTCCTGAAGCTCCCATTCCTCTAGAACTTTCTTAGCTTGAGACTCAGCTCTATGTAAGTCCTTAGTTAAACCACTATCCCTAATGCAGTCAATAATATCATCCAAACAAGCTTGATCTTTCCACTTATTAGCCTAGACACTACCAAAACATTGCCTATTCCACCATTTGAGCTTGTATTTAACAAATTGCAACTTCTTAACAAAAGAATACATGCAGTGCCATAGGCCGGAGTCCCTTGCTACCACCATTGCCCTATCAACTCATCAAGTGAGGGATCATGAAGCCACATAATTTGGAATTGAAATGAAGGATTCTTGGGACCAGAAAATAAAGTGGCTAAAAATTTAATGGGCCAATGATCCGACCCTCTCCAATCAAGAATCTTAGAGCTGGTAGTCCACCTTTCCCCAACCCAAAAATAGGACATAAGAATTCTATCTAGCTGCTCAGAAATAGCCTCCTCCCCACATCTTCTATTATTCCAAGTAAAGATACCATTAGATGGTTTCACATCAAATAAATTGAGTAACTCTAAATGCCTCTGAAGAAGAGCAGAAGAGGGATGCAACCTCGCAATTTCCCCTCTTTTCCTCGAAGCTCAACACAGCATTAAAGTCACTAGCTAAAATCCAAGGGAGAAAAGGGACAAGAGACCGCACATACCTTATATGAGACCAAAGACCCTATTTACCAGAGAGATCAGTCGAATATAAACATTAGTAATCAAAATAGTTTCACCAGAATCCAAATAGGAAGCCACCAAAGAGATAGAGGAATGACTAGCCATCCACCACAATGGGACAATCTTCCTTGAGTTCAAAAAACAAGCTAACTCTCTTGAACTACCAGAAGCCCCAATGCATTGACATTGACAAGACCTCCAAATACTAGGAGCACATTGTAGCATCCCATCCACTGGTAACTTAAATTCTTGAATGTAGACAATATCCAAAGAATGAGCCACAATCAAATCATGAATAGCCTTTTGTCAAGGGATGCTATTCAAACCCCTAACATTCCATGAGAGGACAATCATTGAAGAGGTTGGGAGAAATGAGCCTTAATGGACTTCACTGACCCTGATTCCACCAACATTTCCCCAGTTAATTTAACTTTTTCTTGATCCTTCTTGCGACCAGCCTTAGAAGATTTCTTTAGTGAGCCTCTTTTAAGGGACATTTGTTGCAGCCCTAGCACAGGAGATGAACTCAAGCCTTGGCTAGAACTCAAAGGCTCCTTTGCCAAGTCTGCCAAAACTATATCATCATCAGCCTCCAAAGTGACCTTTGACAACACATGGCCACTATCTCTAGAAAAAATGTTAGGGACATTCCCTTGTTCCTTCTCACCATCCATACCTAAACTAGAAGCCCCCAACTACATATCCACAAGAATTACCTCTTCTGAAGCCAAATCCTCTAGTGCATCAAAATTATTGAAACCCTCCTCCTTCTGCCTATCTCGAAAAGATCATTTCTGACCTCCCTCCTTATTGTGAGGTTTAACATGCATAAAACCATCCTTTCCTAAATCAACATCCACCATAGGGCCTTTTCCTTTATCCATCTGTGGATTAGGGGATGAGGAAGAAATGTTACCAATCGAGACTTTATTAACCCTAGGGAACCTTCATTGAAGGTGACCATACTCATGGCAAATATGACAACATAAAGGCAAAGTCTCATAATCTAAAAGTTGAATCCAAGAAGAAGAACCCATACAAATTTTCATCAAATCTGGCAAAGGCTTATTCAAATCGATCTCCACACAGATACGATCATAGGTAACAATTTTTCTATCTAAAGTTTGTTGGGCTGTACCAACTGGCTTACCAAGCAGAAGAGCTATACGTTGCAAAACTTCATTATTCCAAAACTGCAAAGGCAGTCAAGGAAGGCGCACCCAAATAGGAACCCTAGTATGGAGCTCTTTAGCTGAATTGAACAACACATGCTAGGGTTTGATGAATAAACCCACTTGGTTGTAGAAATAAGAATCCCCTTCAAAAAACCCTATTCCTGTCAGCCATGCATGAAAACACAACCATAAAACAACTGTTTACAGCGAGCATTATTTCCATTTCTCCTTCAACTGCCAAGAGCAGCGAATCCACAAATCCAAAGCAGTCATAGAGATATGGATGCCCATAAATTTGCATATTAGAGCACGATTGCTTAGGTAAGAAACCTCATCAATAACCGATTATGGTTGAATGACTAAGACAGGGCGATCAAGACTCCTAGCTAAATGGCCATTAACTTTCTTCATTTTTGAAACACTACCCACATAAAATGGCTCCGAAGGCTGTGCATGTACACCTGGAAGAGAACCCTCCTGACTTGAAGAATCAGAAACCATTAAACTAGAAGAAGCACGAGCATCCATCATGGCCAAACAGACAAAAGACCAGCCCTCGAAAAAGAAAAACCTGCAACAAAAACACACCCCCCAACAAAAAGATCCCACCCGAGCAACACGATCACAACAAAAAAGAGAAGGCTACGACCAGCAGCCCTAGCCGCAGAAGGAGAAACCCACGCGCAGCATCCTCTCGCTCACCATCGAGAAGATCTAATTAATTCACTTCATTATTTTTAAAATATATATGTAGACTCTATTTTATTTTTATGTAAAGGGTGATAGTCATCCCTTAATGCCACCTATAAAAAGCTATTTTAAGGTTTCTAATTTTTTTAACACTCTTAACTTACAATATGGAAAGGTATTTGGTAACTTACAATAGGAAAAGGTATTCGATATTCCCATTTATACAATGGCAGAACTCGGAAATCTAACCTCTGCAGATGTTAAATTGTGGTTGACGGGCCCAAATGAGGAAAAATACAAAAGAAATCCAGTTTATCTCCATTCTGTGATTCGGAAAAGATCGGAATTCTTGCAAGTCAAGATGTCCGAGCGGTGGTCATTGGATAAACCAAGTGAAATAAGGCTAACTACTTATCATAACTTTGATGACTATTTAAAATGCATTGAACTCATGTATGGCAAATGTGTGTATTTCTCCAATGTTGAGGAATGCATGGCTATTCTTTCAGTTGCTTCTAAGTTGTTGGCTGATGACTGCATCAACAAATGGATGGAATATTTGGAAGCAGTTCCCTGGAGTGCTAAGAAAGAATCCCAAATTCGAGATGTGCTCTCTTGTCTGGGATTGAAACTTTTACCAGATTTAGATGCCAGGCTTGATAAGGAGGACGACGAACATATAATTTTCGTAGAAAGCATGATCAATCGAATGGTCTCTATTATTAAAATTCACCAGGAGGCTAGCAAAAACTGGGAAACTGCGGAGAAATATATAGTGGGAATCTTTGAAGGAAATACATCTAGATATGTTGTGGAAGTGAGCGTGTGCTTTTGCAATGGTTCAAATCATCCATCCATTCTCGTAATTTCTCAAGTCGAAGGTCGCTCTTTAAATTTATTGGGCAACATGATGGAGATATTCTCAAAGATGCATTCATCGCTTTTTGTGAAGATTCAATATTTAGGGAAGCTTACATCACCAACAAATATGGTGAAGATGTGTTCTACACTATAATGTGGTTTATGAAGGCCATAGGAGACGGAAAGATAATAATTTCAAGAGATTCTCAAATTTCTTTTCTCACAAATTGGTTACCAATCATGGCAGGGTTGTGTAAGGGAAAACTTGCCAAATTTGGTGAGCTTGATAAAGCAGTGCTTAACATCATTGAGAGCCTCCCTCTACCGGACAAGAAACGAATTTGTGTAGAATGGACAGAGGTTTACAACGGTTATAAGATGGATATCACTACGCCATTTACTTTGTTTAAAGACCTGCAGGATGCTCATTACAAATCGACATTAAAGCACAAGTACAGTTCTCTATGATGTTTTATTATATCTTTACTAATCTTTTGATAAATGGTGCTGACCACGCAACTATAGTTCACAGTCAGTTTTTTCTAAGAAGATCGGACGTTTTCTTAAGAGATGGTTTGAGTCCTTTTGGTGATTGATGAATTGATCATTGACTAGTAAAGGAACATCTTCACCCGTTAGGGTCTTCATTCTATATGTACTATCTCCTAATATCTCAAAAATATGAAAAGGTCCCATCAATAATTTATCAAATTTAATACCATAATCACTTTTTTTCTCATATGCTAAGTTATCCCAGGACAAGACAATGTCTGATATCTTAAATTGTTTACTTTGGCCCTCTTATCAAACCATCATTTAACAATGGCTTGGTGTTTTGAAAAATGGTCAATGGATTTATTTCATTTTTAACAATTTGTTGGTCTCAAATTATGCATGCTTGGGCAACTCAATTTTTTATGAACCTAAATTGCTTCCTTGTATTTGCTACCATCAGACTATATTGAACAGACACAGTTAAGTATGTACTTTATCTTAAAATATTCCACTAAATAATCATAGAGCTCATAAAATGCTTTAAAATGTTAATTTTTAACGTCTTTGGACTAAGTGTCCCTTTTCTCAGTTAGCTTGCGTTGTTGCTCACTAGACATGACTATGTCAATATGACTTCATTTTTTACTTACATAAAGTTTGTTTTAAATACCAAGTTGTAGAAGTAAGTGGAAAGAGGGGACTTTAAAGATTTTGTTAAACAAAACAAAATAAGGTTTGTATAAGGTGATTTGCATTGTTTTTATATCTGTATTAGTATATTTAATAAAATGTTAAGAAAAATATAATCATGTTTATTCTTAAAAAATTTAAGAGTATTTGTATGTAAAAGGGTTTTCTAAATTTGTATATGATGACTATAGATGACCAACACATTTTGTAAGACTCATATGTATTATTAACGTTTCAAATGTAACACTAAATTATATTCAAATTATATTGTTCAAAACTAGTATAGATATCTTAAATCCATCTATCTAAAAAATGCTAAGAGATCTATCAATAGGAAGTGTCTATAGAGTAATATCTTTTAATATCTTTTAAATAGATGTAATTAAAATATCTATATTAGAGGCAAACCACACATAAATAAATAAGCAAATAGATGATAAAAGATAGAGAGCTATTTTGCTCTATATAAGAGTTAATTTAATTTACTTTAAAACTATTTGTTTACTTAAAGAGTTATTTTGTTTTTAATGTCTAGAGGCATTCTACAACTATAGAAAGGGGTGGAGTGTAAAAAAATCTGACCTTTTACCTTAAACTTTGTAGCTATTTACATGTCACAATATTGATATTTAATATAAGCATGAAATAAATCCAAAATAACAAACATAAATAAAATTTTATAATTAAACTATAATTTTTAAAATACAAATTGTGTATACATAGTAAATAAAATAATAATGTTAAATAAAATAATTCAAAGAAAATAAAAAAACTTCAAATTGATATCTCTTGGAATTTTTTAAGCATTTTCTTAGATAGATTTATTTGAGATATCTATACTAGTTTTTGTATAGACACTAGAATTTTAACTAAAATATTTAAGATTTATTTTATTTTATCTACATTATTTAGTTTTTAATTTTTGGTAATAAATATGCTTTATTTTTATTTTTAAAAGAATGTAAATTTTGATTCTCCTTTTGGAAAAGCTACTATTTACAATTTACTTATGAATTATTTTATTTTAGGATTAATTTATTTACTACATACATACATAGACACATATTTTAGTTTCTTAAATATATGTGGGTTGTGTTTTAGTTTTTATGTACATGGTCATAACATGACACTCTATGCATCAATGCCACTATAGAATGACTCTCAGCATAATTAATTTCACACAATTATATCTCTCTCAACATTCTTTTTTCATCAATTCTAAACTTTTATATTTCATGTAAATTTACTAAGAAATGACTATAATGTTAAAGGTATAAAGTTTATGCATTATAAAACCTAAACATTGAAGGAGATCCAATAGTGAATGCCAAGGAGGTTAGAGATTTGATAATGGGTGTTTGACTAGTGGATAAAAGCACTTGAGAGATAAATTGGCCACTAGGCATTTCTCTCACTAGCTTATTAGAGTATACTACATGTTTAGTAGGTGGGTCAAATGCCATATGCAAGAAAGATAGTGTCTCTTTTTAGTGTCCCATTATTATTGTAGTGTATAAAGGGCATGAGTATCCGCATGAGGAGTCACACTATATCACCATATGCAATAAATAGGTCTCCAACCTTGCCAATTGGAATTTGATTGTGTGCTCCCATCTTGTACCAAAATGGGAACTTTAGAACAAGGTATGGACATCTATCAAAGAATAAAGGATAGAGTAATTTTTTAATATGTAACAATTGTAAGTGCCATTATAGACATGTATGAAAAATGTGGAAGCATAGACAAGGCACATGAGCTATTTGAAAGAATACCTCAAAAAGATCTCAACTCATGGATTGCTAGGATTGTTAGATACACACAAAATGAATATGTTGATAAGGCTTTAGAAACTTTCAAGAAAATATAATTGGAAAGTGTAAAGCTAAATTCCACAACCTTCTCCAACATCCATAGTGTATAGTGCATAAAAAAGAGGAGCACGCACCCAAATATATCAACTAATATCCTAGAATTAGTTTCTCACCACTCAAATGATGCCACATCACTAATGTCAACATAAATGGCACCATTAAGGAGCTTGGGCCCACCAAGGAAAGTCATCAATACCACATAAGATTTAGGTGCCACAAAGATAGATTCAAAACCATCACACAGGGAGAAAACCATTGTATCTTAGCATACATGATGGACAATGTCTCCATTACCTTGGATGTCACATGGAACCATGATACTACATAGAGGGATACAAAAACAACATTCACCATCCTCGTGTAAAACTATTGAAGGAATTCTACAAGATTTAGACACACTACAAGAAGAAGCATGGAACCAAACTTATCATCAGCTCCAAATACAACAAATCATTTGTTGTCAGATGGGATTAACATATCCATGAGAACATTAGGGCAAGATTTAGTATTGTAGTTTTGATTCAAATTTTAAGCACAAGTGTTTATTGAAATATTAAATTATGACATTTGACCATGGTTGTATTCCTATAAAACATGATAATTCCAAATTAGAATATGATGAGCATGATTTGGATTTGAGGTTTAATGATGAAGTGGTCATTTCTCTTAGATTTTGTTAATTTTACAAGTCATTTCTTCACTCTAGTTGAAGGTTTTATTTTACATCTTTTCATTTAAAACTCTTTAGAGATGATTACATTGCTTCTCTTATCCATTCTAAGTTAATTACACAAATTATTTTCTAGAAACGTTCTAAATTTAACATGATAGACAATATGGACAAAGTGGGGCTCAAATTTTGATAGTACTTACTTTCTAACAACAATGTCATGATAGACTTGTTAAAAACTTGGCATGACATGGTTGTACCTTGTTGAGGTTAAGGAAAGTCATCAAATATAGAAATATATTATTTTGTTTTGTATAAAAGATAGAATAAGGTCATATACCACACTCCTTCCATATGCCTTCTTTGGTCCATTCAAGATCCTTAGAATTCTCACTAAAGTGGCACAAATTGAAAATTTCTAAGGATGGTCAAATACCACCATGAAAGATTCAGAGCAAAAGCATTGGAGAAAAATGGATCAAAAGCAACAGGGCAAGATCTTATGTTCTATGGTGAAGGTCGATGAGATAAGTGTAGAGTCTATATATAGGTCATGTGACAATGATGGGTTACACTTTTTGGCCAAACTTGACATTGAAATCAAAATTTTGACCTAAATCTTCACTTTCTGATTCCTATAGTTGCTAAACCATTAGGAATTTTAAGATGATGCAAATGAGTGATTTGTGAGATTTTATTTGTAGATTCTAAATATATTTTTTTAAAAAAATTCAGAGTTAAATTGAAATTTTTTTTTGTGTCTCCTTTGACAACTAGTTTTTAATCATAAACAACATTTTTTTAAAGTGATGTGCATTTTGTAGCACATAATTTTTTTTGACAAAGGATAAAATTTAGATTCTTTTGAATTTAGATTGGTAACACTGATATATAGGGCATGCATTTGGTTGTAAAATGTTTTGTTGAGAATTTTTTTATAATTAAGTTTTGAAGTCAAACCAATTATAATTTAGACATAGGCGTATTCTGTAAAACATAACTTTTTTTGTATATGTCAAAATTCTTCTTTTTTTGTTAAAACAAGGACACCAATAACTAGGGCATAGATATTTTTCAAAAAAAATTCACTAATTTACTAATTTGCCATGTGTGTAGAACAGAGAGCTTGATGTTCGGTGAAAAACCTATATTCACAAGAAATAAAAAATAAATATAATAATCAAATTAAACATACTTAAAATTATACTTTTTTGGAAGCTTATAATTAAGGACTACATACTTACAAAACATAAATTTTAAATTAATTCATTAGATCCCCCAAAAGGTAAATCAAAAGTGGTTTCTTATCAACATTTTGATAGGTGTAGAGGAGACTCTATTATAGGTATGGTTATATCCAAGGGGGTTTGAATCTAAAGGGGTTTGATCAAACCCTCTTCAATTAAAATCCTTTAAATGGAACCTTTCAAGGCTTAAATTATTATATTTTCTAAAAATATGTGATTTCAGAAAAAATCAAGATGTCTCAGAAAGTGTAACCCATTATTGTGGTAGCACCCATAAAATGTGATACCAAGATTTGATTCCTTCCCAACAATCCAAATTTGTGCAAGATGGCATTCTCCCATTCTTGAAGGTAGTAATCTATAGGAGTGACATTATTCTATATTCTACCCTCATCAACTTCATGGTTGATAACCTTCCTACCTACTCACCAAGCAATATACATATAATACAACATATCAATCAATCTACATTTCAAAATAAATTCCTTTCCCTTTGTGAATGTTTAGATGATGCTCTATCAATATTGTATATGGTCAACTCTATATTTCAAAAAACCTCACTATAGAAACTTTTTGTCCATGATCTATAATCCAACTATAGTAAAAAAATAACTATAACATTTTACAATTGATAAATATTATAGTTCAATGTGTTATTATATAATATCAACTTCATTACTTTTGTGCAAATATGACTAAGAATAATTCAAGTTACCTATGATTAACATTGCACAATTACTATAATAGTGTGCTACTTATGTGACATAGGCGCACCTGGGCTCACATGCTATCCTGCATAAAAAAAAAAGTTTGACTCAATATTTTTTTAATTTTCATTTTTGTTGTGCACTTATCTTTGCAAGATATTACTGTTGACACAACTATTGATGACTTTGTGCTACATCTATTTTGCTTCAATTTGATTCATCTCTAGTTGGTGTTGTTTTGTGTTGTTGATAGAATATCGGTGAAATTGTCATAGTTTGATGTTGCTAGGAATTTGGTTGCACACATTGTGTGGAACATCACCATGTTTTATAATTTGATTTAAGGAGAAGGGTATGGTGATGTCACATCAAATTTAGATTTGTGAAAGAACATATGTGTAATAAAATCTTAATCTACTGAATCTTCAATTTGGTGTGTTGGAATTTCTAATAGGATGCCATTTAAATCAATTTATTTCTCCATGAAGTATTGTTTGGAACTAATTGTGTTTCCTATAACTACATATGAAGGAAAATAGTAACTGGATTTTGATTGATGATGTGTGTGTGCTGCTAGCAGTGGTAGTCTGATAAGAGTCCCTTGCTCGCTCTACATTATTTGGCATCAGAGCTAGATAGAGTGTTGTGTCTTCGAAAAAACCCTAGAAGATTGTTGTGGGTGTGAGAGAGGATAGCAGAACCCACAATTGCAGA
The DNA here is from genome assembly GCA_027924645.1 of Cunninghamia lanceolata. Lineage (NCBI taxonomy): Eukaryota > Viridiplantae > Streptophyta > Pinopsida > Cupressales > Cupressaceae > Cunninghamia > Cunninghamia lanceolata. Next base: position 3,122,514 of record BSBN01000413.1, read on the forward strand.
GGGTTATGAAAATGACACAAAAAGGGTGTGGTGGACAAAGATGACCATGAGTGGTAGATGCATAGATCTTCAAAGAAATGATGAGAGTCTTGGAAGACAGAATAGGAGCAAGGTTGGAAGCCATAGAATTGATGCAACGAACTTGAATTCCTGTGGTAGATGTCAGTGATGATGAGGTTGAAGTAGTATCTAAATTTGATGCAAAAGATGATTATAGAGATGAGTGGAAAGTAGGTTTTTGAAAGAAATGGTGAGGCTTTATAGCAAGCCTAGATTGGAGCCCCCAAGTTTCAATGACACTTTGAATCTCAAAGAGATATTGGATTGGATATCCGAAATGGAGAAATACTTTGAGATAGAGTCAATTAAGGATCCAAAAAGAGTGAAATATGCTAGTTCCAAGTTGAAGTGACACACTTCCATGTGGTGAGAGCATGTGCAGCCTAAAATAAGGTGAAAAGGCAAAGAGAAAATCAAGACATGGGAGACAATGGTAATGAAGCTTAAAGAAAATTTGTTTACTAGTAGACTAGTAGTTGAATTTATTCAAGAGGCTACAAAATTTAAAGGAAAGAGAGAAGAATGTGCAAGGGTATACCGAGGAGTTTTATTGGTTGAGCATCTATACTAGACATGTGGGGGATGACATAGAAAAAGTTTCAAGGTATGTTAATGGTCTCCATAATTCTATCCAAGATGAAATGAGTATGTTGCAGGTGAATAGTGTCAAAGAGGCATATCAATATGTCTAGAAGGTGAAAGAGAAAATTAAAAGAAAACAACAGCATAATTCCTATGGTAGAGGTATATTTTCAAGAGGAAGAGGCCAAAATAGTAGTGGTAGAGGCTTCCAAAACAAAAAAGATGAGACAAGTTTATCTCATGAAGGATTGCAAGAAAGCAAAGGAAGAGGAGACTATTTCAATGGTAGAGGATACTTTGGTAGAGGTAGAGGAAGAGGGTTTGGAGGTACATGCTTCCAATGTGGTGAGCAAGGTCATAGAGCATTTGAGTTCCCACAAATACAAAAAAATAATGGTAAAGGAAAGGAAGCAAGAATTCATCTAGCGCAGGTTGAAAATGAAAGTATGGCTACACCAAATCATGGACAAGGACCTGAAGATGGAGAGTCTATCATGCTCAAAAGGATTTTGATCAATCATGAAAAGGAAAAGTTTGAGCCAATACAAAGAAGAAGTTTGTTTAGAACAAGATGCAAAGTGGGTGGCAACTGTTGCAAAGTCATAACTTGGACAATAGAAGCACAGATAACATTATATCCAAAGAGATGGTGGAAAATTTGAATTTGAAAATATTGAAACATCCTAGCCCATACCAAGTTTCATGGTTACAAAAGGATCATAATCTGATGGTACATGAGAAATGCCTTGTGAGTTTTTAGATTGGGAGATATATGGATGAAATAATGTGTGATGTGATGCCAATGGATGCATGTCATTTACTTTTGGGAAGGCCTTAGCAATTTGATTGAAGAATTGTTCATGATGGGTGGACAAACACATACCAAATCACAAAAGATGGCAAAGAATACACACTAAATCCAATTCAAGAAAGAGAAGATGTGGGAAGTAGATCCAATGTTTGTTTTGTTTCTGGTAAGCAATTTTTGAAATATTTGAAGGAAGGAGGAACATGTTTTTCTATAGTACCAAATATTCAAGCGGTTGGGACAAGGAAAGAAAATGATGAAATATCAAATGGAATTCAGAAATTTTTGGGGGAGTATGATGACATAATGATGAAAGAACTACCCGATGGATTGCCACCAATGAGGAGCATAAGCCATTGTATGGATTTGATTCCTGATGTAAGTTTACCCTACAAAGCACAATATAGAATGATGCCTATGGAGAATGTAGAAATAAATAGGCAAGTGCAAGAGTTGCTAGATAAGGGGCTAATTGGGGAAAGTTTGATTCCATGTGTTGTTCTAGTGGTGTTAACACTAAATAAGAATGGTGAATGGAGGATGTGTATAGACTCAAGAGCCATAAACAAGACAACTATCAAGCATCAGTTTCGCTTGCCAAGGATGGATGATATGATGGATTGTTTGAGTGGGGCTAAATACTTCAAAAAGATTGACTTGAAGAGCAAGTACCATCAAATCCGCATAAGAGGGGGAGATGAGTGGAACACCACTTTCAAAACAAAAGATGGATTGTATGAAAGGATGGTGATGTTGGTTGGCTTGACAAATGCACCAAGTACCTTCATGAGGTTAATGAACGAAGTGCTAAAACCATTCGTTGCTAAGTTTGTCACTGTGTATTTGGATGATATTTTGGTTTTTAGTAAAACAAAAGAAGAGAACTTGGAACATGATAGGGTAGTTGTACAAATACTCAAGGAGGAGAAGTTGTTAGTGAATGTGAAAAAGTGTAGCTTCATGATCAAGAGTTCTATGCCATTGTGCAAGCACTTAAGAAGTGGCAACATTGCTTGCTACCGAAGGAGTTTGTTTTGTACACTAATCATCATGCATTGCAATTTATAAATAGCCAAGGTAAGTTTAGTAAAAAGCATGTAAAGTGGGTTGAATTTATTCAAAGTTGTTCATTTGTATTGAAACATAGAAGTGGGAAATCAATTAGCATGGATGATGCATTAAGTTAGAGATACTTTTTGTGGAATGAAATGAGAATAAGTGTTGTTGTTTTTGTCTCTATGCAGGAGTTGTATGAAGATGATGTTGATTTCAAAGAGGCTTGGACAACATAGTGGTGGTTTGAGTGGTCACTTTGGAGTGGACAAAAATCTAGCACAACTGAATGAGAGTTATTATTGGTCGGTATGAGTGATGATATAAAGAAAATGGTGCAAGGTTGTAGAGTGTGTCAATATGTAAAATGAGTGAGGCAAAATATAGGTTTGTATAAACAATTACCCATACCAAAAAAATTGTGGGAACACATAAGCATGGAGTTTGTTTTGGGGCTACCATGAAGACAAAGAGGTAACAATTCTAAATTTTTTTGTGGTGGATATATTCTCTAAGATGGTTTACTTTGTTTCATATCAAAAGTGCAATGATGCTTCCCACATAGCTACTTTGTTTTTCAAGGAAGTAATTAGATTGCATGGCTTGCCGAAGAGTATTATTTCAAACTGAGATACCGAATTTATTGGTCATTTTTAGCACACTTTCTAGAATAAAATGAGAACACAATTGGAGTATAGTTTAGCCTACCATCCATAAACTGGTGATAAAACTGAAGTTTTGAATAGGAGCTTGGGAAATTTGTTGAGATCCTTGGTGGGCGACAAACAAACTCAATGGGATTTGATATTGGCACAAGTTGAATTTGTCTAAATAACTCAGCCAATCATAGTCTGGGTAAGAGTCTATTTTAGATTGTATTTGTGTACAGCCCTAGAGGTGTGGATGAATTGAGGAATAGTGCAGATTTGGGTAGAAAAAGTGTTGTAGTGGAAGAATTTGTGGAGTATATCCATGATTTGCACAAAGAGGTGAAGAAAATTTTGGAGAGGAGTGTTATCAAGTATAAAGAGTATGCTGATATACATCAACATGAACAAGAGTTTCATATTGGAGAGTTAGTAATGGCACACTTGAGGAAGGAAAGGTTCCTACAAGGAACTTATAACAAGTTGAAGTGGAAAAAGATAGGCCCATGTAAGATTGTCCGTAAATTCTCATCGCATGCATATGAGCTAGAACTTCCAACAGGTATTGGCATTTCCCCAAAATTAAATGTTGTTAATTTGTATAAGTATTATGAGGGAGAAAAAAGTAGACATGGGAGTATACATTTAGATTTATTAGATGCATGTGAATGGGTTCAACAGTTACCGGCAAAGAAAGTTGAAAAGGTAAATAAAATCATTGACTCTCATGTAGCCAAGTGGACAAGAGGTAAAGAATATTTAGAGTATTTGGTTCATTGGAAGAACCAAGCAGCAGATGAGTTCATGGGTCAGTGCTACAGATTAAGTGAAGTTTGGGATTTCAGTCCTAGTTGCTAAAATGCTCATGAGTTCCACACTCATGAAATATTTTCTTACCTAGCATGTCTAATCTAGGAGTACTCGAGCTCACATGATATCCTGCATCAAACAAGAAAAACATGTTTGACTCAATTTTGTTTTAGTTTTCATTTTTATTGTGCACTTGTCCTTGCAACATATTGGTGTTGTTGGGACCATTGATGACTTCATGGTACATCTCTTTTACTTCAATTTCATTCAATTATAGTTGGTGTTGTGCTTTATTTTTAATGGAATATTGATGAAATCTCCATAGTTTGATGTTGATGGCAATTTGGTTGTACACACTGTGTGGAACATCACCATGTTTTATAATTTGATTTAAGGAGAAGGGTATGCTAACATCACACCAAATTTGATAATCTTTTGGAAGTTATTTAAAAAAAAATAATTATCATAAATGGGGTAGCATCTCAAGCACACAATAGAGGAGGTCAATGGTATGTAAGTGGGTGGCCTGAGGTGTAGTAAAAGACTCTATTTTCGTAAGTGACAAATTACTTCCAATTGGAATATTATTTTTGATGGTGCCATATCATGATCTATCCAATATATAGTAGAACATTCCAAAGGAGTGGAAGATAGATGAAACTGGTGTCTAGTAGATGGGTTTCCGTGCTTCCAAACAACAGAAATTTGAATCTACTGGAGTTCAGTTTTCACATGGGTCATTTCCTTTGTGGGTTTTCTTTTTTAGCTATTGAAATGTGATCATTAGACCAATAGATGGCATGGATCTACTTTTTTATTTGTATATCATTAACATTTAAAATAAATTCCAATGGGAGACTTTTGCATGGCACCGATTCATTTACCATGACTCTTCACTTTTTTTTTTGTTGTAATATGTATCATATAAAGGGGAAAACAAAAATAGTGGGCTCTCTTTTTGGGTGGGAGATATATTCTTTATAGAAAAAAAAGATAGAACATTAGACAACAGAGATGTAGTGGAGAGAGATCAAAGGTTTTTAAAGGGGGTTTGGCTACATTTTAGGAAGGAGATACAAAGAGTATAAAAAGATTCAAGTAAAAATAAATAAAAAGAGACACAAGTTGCAACATGAAGGAGGATGTTTCGCATCATAGAAAGGTAAAATAGAGAGGGAAAGAAAAATGAATAAGGATCCAATAAAATTGGTAGAGACATATGTTGGTATTCCATATGATGTTGTAGAAAAACAATTAGAAAGGATTACATAGAAATCAGGTTTGAAGCAAGAAATTTCAAGGAATTTCAAAGGGAATTGGGTACAAAACATAGTAACCAGAGAATCCCTAGAAAAGAGTAATGAAAAGAAAGATCCAGAGATCATAGAGTTGATTTGTTGTGTAACTGATTTGGATTTGTGAAAGAACATATGTGTACTAAAATCTCAATCTACCGAATCTTCAATTTTGTGTATTGGATTTTCTAATACAATACCATTTAAATCATTTTATTTCTCCATGAAGTATTGTTTGGAACTAATTATGTTTCCTGTAACTACATGTGAAGGGAAAGAGCAACTAGATTTTGATTGATGATGTGTCTATGCTACTAGTAGTGGCAGTCTAATAAGACTCCCTTGCTTGCTCTGCATTATTATGAAATTCAATAGCCTCTAATTTAGACTTCAAATGTAATTTCAACTATCAAATCACTGAGAAAAATCAAACATAATGCAATCAAGCACACTATGAATGCAAAAAATATGCTACATGGAGTTCACAAAATTCTAGATAAATTTTTTAATGTACTACAATTCTTGTTTACAATAGCATGATAAATCTACAAAGGTTCTCTACTGAGGAATCACTTGGTCATCACTAACTAATAGTTAATTCATTATATTACAATTTTTATTTGTAATAGTGTGAATAGGGTTCTTTCAATATCTAGTTCTTTCTTAGATAGTTCTTTGCTTAGCTCTCTTCATGCTAGGTTAAGTTTACTTAGGGACTTTTTCACTTTATCCCATATTGGTTGTGTTTTTAGTCTCTTGGGTGGAGTATCCTATATATACCCACCTCTTGCTATCATATAGGCATTTCATTTTCATTGTATGCTTTGCATTCTTTTGTGTTGAATATAGTTTATTTGGCTCATATCTAATTTCTATTTTTCTTTCCTTCATTCATTCACATTCTTGGGTAGCTTTTGACCCAAATCTTACATGGTATCAAAGAGGTTGTGAGTTGTGGGTTGGAAATATTTTAAAAATATAAGAGTGTAGGCTTGTATTTCGAAGCACATGAGTATGCTCTTCTCTTGTTTCTTTAGATGGTCTAGAGATTTAGAGAAATGTGGAGAAAAATCCAGTTTCTAGGGGGTTCTTGTTTTGACTTGCCATTTACAAGTTTTCTTTGAGCTTTCTAGAGACATTCTAAGCTCATGGTTGAGTCCAGAAAACCTGAGATAGTCAGATTTTACTTTAGTTTTGTCCCAGTTGAACATGAAAAGCCAGATCTATGAGAGTTTAAAGTCAGAGGTTCATTGCTAGATCTAGTAGGAAGCCAACATTTCAGAGTACTTTGGGTCAAATCTAACCTTACCATTGCACTTCGAAGGTAGGAAAACCCTAAAATTGAGTGTTCATTCATCGATTTTGAACAAGGTTATTTGAAGAGGCAAAATTATTTTGCTAGGGAGCTGTGTGACCTCCCTAGCATGCATATCGAAGTGATTTTGTAAAAGAAATCCTACATATCAATAATTTTTAAAATTATATTGTAAAAATTTCAAATTACAAAGTAGGTTTTTTCATTGTAAGAAAAATTTGAAGGAGATTTACCCATGAGCAGGCCCATATGGGTAGCTATGAAAGGCACCCATGTGTAGGGCTTAAAGCCTTGCACTTTGTGATGTAGCCCTCAAAAAAAGGCTACAACCTCTTAAGAGGTTTGTGGACCTTCTTGAGGCCATCAACCCCCTTCTTTGTGGAGATCGGGGGTGTGGCCTCCCCCCATCCACCCTTTTCTTTGGTCCTTGTGTCATTTACATGCAATTCAACTTTCAAACCTTCAAAAACTTTATTACTTGCCTCAGCTCCTATACATTTTGGTGTTGATTCTGCTAATTTTAGCAGGTCATCCCTATTCTTAGTTGATTCTACTAGATTTGTCATTTATTAGATTCCTGTGCAAGGTAAATATTGATGTTCCCTTTGCCATTATGGTGATGTTTCTTGGTTTTGAACAACTCTGAGCATATTGGGTTGTAGGGTAAAGTTGTTGTTCACGTTTTTTGGTTCCAGACATATTTTTGGGGACTCTGGTTGGCTTGGATTTGTTGTTCTAGGCTTCAAAATCACCCTATGATCATTCCTAATACATTAGCAAGGATTTTAAGCGCATTTGCAATGATTTATAGTTGCTAGAAGGATGAAAAACACAGAGCATTCACAAAAAATGACCTAGAAAATGATGAATTGGGAAAAATTGGATTGCAAATTGCTTAGATTTTATCTCCATGCTCTTTAAAATTGGATTTCATCAAGGAGAAGCTGTAAGCAAAAATTCATGACAGTTCCAATGAAAATAATGTGAAAAGTCAAAAAAGAGGGAAAATAGATTAAAATCATTTTATATTATATTTTGTTTTCTCCTCTTTTTTGTATATTTTATATTTCCAGGCTCATCGACAGCAACTTGTAATGGAAAAATCACCTACTGCTAGGGTATAATTAAGTTTTAGGGCAACATACTCTTGTTTCTATAAGAGAGCATGCTGTTACATTTTGAGGCATGATTCTGGGCTTTGGATACAACGTATCCACTCTTTGGGGAGTAATTTTGTAGATTTGGCTCTTGTGTCTAGGTGCAGAGGTATTTTCTATTCCGTAAATGTATAAATTTATGATTGACATTATTTCACTCTAGATTGTATTAAATGAGTAACACATTGTGTGCACATTTTTTTTACAATTTTCTCCCTTGATGTATGTATTTTCCTTTCAAACAGAAGACCAAGGGTCTATGTGTTTAAATATTTAGATTTCCTAAGTTGCATATTTTATTTCTTGCTTTCAATTAAGGAATGAATTAAATCACTTTAGGTGAAATATGGAGGACTGTGTATTCATTTAAGGATATGTAAGTAGTGTTGTAGGAAATACTCTTTCTTAGGTGTGTCATTAAAAGATAGTGATGCAAGTATACCCTCTGGATGTCAAAAGGGAAACATTTGCATTGACAGATATGACTCTGTTGCCCTAATAAAGCACCGGTCTAGGATTTACTTGCCCAAAGGTCCAAAAGAAAACCAAACTTAAAGATAAATCATTTGAAACAAGCCATTTTGTGTTTTATTTTATTTTAGGTTAGGGTCTTGCATGTTCTCAGATTTAACTAGTTAGACAATCCAAGAATATTACCAATCTAGGGTTTATCTTACATATCTTGGTACATATATGAGAGCATTCTACCTGGAAATGAAAATCTATATTTATTGTTTGTGAATGAGGGATACCCCCTAGGTGTGGCAAAACCTAAACTGAAAGGGAGATAAGAGACAATTTCCAACTCTGTTGGCCAAGTCTTCCATTGAACTTGAACATAAGAAGTGGCAAACCTTTAGAGTTTGATGTATGGAGATTTGGGAACCAACATGAAGTGGCAACTCTACTGGGGAGAATGTATCTGCTCATCTTTTGGGAGAGTCAAATGAGTTAAAGGTTTTCACGATCTGAAGTGGAAGGTGTTGCAGCATGTTTAAAGAATTTGTAAAGGTGTTCTGCTAGTGATGTGAATACAGAATATAATTGTTCAAGTGGGAGCTTTCGGCTTTTGATCTTTTGTCCACTTTGGAGAGGTGGCGACTCTATTGTTGAACTTGTTTAAAGCTACAACATATTTCTAGGTACTTAATCTCTTTCATACAAAATGATTAGATTAGAACAACAATCTTTGTCATGTGCTCAGAAAATGTTATTCTTTGTTGAAAGATACAAAGCCCTGAATTTCATTGGCATTAGTGATTACCCAAATATTGTCCCTAGTAAAATTAAAAAGTGTTTACCAAAATATAATGGATAGAATTTCTGAATTAGCAAACAAACACCTACAAAATTTCCATGATTTGATTGAAGACTATGAGATTGAGGATGAAGATGTTGTAGTGATACTCTTTGTTCAATCATTGAAGGATGGTGCTAGGGTCTAGTTTTCATATTTGCCTGTGTGTTCAATTTCTTCATGGTTAGATCTAGAGAATGCACTCTTAGAACAGTTTGGTTAAAGGATTGATATGGCCACATTGATTACACAATTTATGAACATTCGAAAGGAAAATGATGAATTGGTTCCAGCCTTTAACCTAAGGTTTACAAAATTGCTCAAGTGTATTCCTGAACATATAAGACCAAATGATGCCTTATGTTTGGCAATTTATCTTGGTACATTTGATGAGGAAATGAGTTATTTGCTAAGAGATAAGAAACCTACCACATTGCAGCAGCCTCTAAATTTGCTATGGACATTGAAATAATTAGAAGTATGGAAATTCAATAGGATACATGACTACAAATTTTCAAAATAATTTTCAAGATGAATGTGTAGAAGATGAAGAGTTTTAAGTCATTAGCGAACAAGTTGCAAGTGCTATTGATACTATGTTTTTTGTTCAATCACTGTTTGACTTGAAGATACAAAGAGGAGAATCACATTATGCTCTGTATACATGATTCATGAATATTTTAATAGAAATTCTAGAGTATTGGAGACCTGAGGATTTTTTTGTGTATTAACTTATTTTGTGAAGTGTATGAATCATGTCTGAACACTTTGCCTGAAGAATTGAAGCCTCAAAATCTTGATCAAATATTTGATTGGATTAGGATTATGGAAGGATTTAGAGGTGATTATGCATGATGCAATCATGGTGTGATACATAAAGAAGAAGAAATTGAGGCAGAAAATGAAAACATATCCTGCAATGATGAAGATTGGGATGGTAATCAGTCCATAGAAGAGAGATATATAGGTGCATATTGCATACATGATGAAGTAAAGGACATACATGAAGATGTATCTTACGACACTATTTTTCAAGAATCAAAAAGGGACATTGATACAAGGTATGATGCATTCACACGTGAGTATATTTCACCTATTCATGATAATCCACATGAAGCAGAGATAGAAGTTTTTGTCTTACATGAACAGGGTGCTCACATGATCATGACCACAAGGTGGAAATAGAAATGTTTACCTTTGATGAAAATTTATACTCTGTTGAGGATAAACAAGTTTTAGATATTTGTATTGACACAACAAAGGACAACATTGATATCCATCAGTATAAGGATTTTCATAATGGGCCATTTATTGAATTCTTCAAACCTTCTTTCGAAGTATTTTAGGCAGATTTTAATGGTGAAATTGTTGAGTACAATGATAAGGGATATGAGGATGTTTCAAAAGGTGAGCTCCTTCAGCTTGTTGGTTGTGGTAACTGTGAATATGGTCAATTTTTAATTGATTATGATTACTTGTGTGAGTATGCTTTGCAAATCTTTACTTTAGGGTTGAAAGGTTTATATGAATATGAAAGTCAGTGCTCAACAAAGCAAGTGGAGATGTTGTTTGTATATGAGTATTTCATGTTCAGTGAAGAAGGTGACTTCGTGGTTGAAAGAGGGAAAAATCCAAGTATAAATCCACTGGTTGTGTATGAATCTTTCACTTTTACTGATTTGGATTTGATATGTGATGGAGATAATCTACAGATGGGATCGTCAGAGATATATTATGAAGATTTCAATTTTAGTATGGAAATGAGGAATGAAGTTGGATCTTGTGATGCTTGTTACTCACTGGGTTATGAAGCAGTTTATTTTTTAGATTAGTGGGATGGACATTCAGTAGTATATGATAGTGATATGTTCTTACCATTTGATGGTGCTTTTCACTTGCTTTTTGATTTCAAATTATAGATTTTTCATAGTTGTAGTGACGAGTGTTAGAAAAAATATCAGTGAGCAAGCAATTTGCAAATATGTTTTCAGAATGGTCTTGAAGAAGTCTACTAAAAATAGAGTATTTGATAGGGGAGGATATTGATTCTTCATTTTAGGGGGCCCAGGGCCACCCATATAAAATTTGAAGATATGACTTTTAATGCAAGATGGAGCATTTACTCAGTTGCCTAATGGATATGGCACACGGTCTTCATCCTAGAGATCCAAATTCTTTCTATAATCACAAGGAGAATACATCCCCAACTAGAGCCACTATCAGCATAGGTTTCAAATTTTAAGAATTTGAAGTGCCTAAATCCTTTCAAGGTGTCGACAAAGGCTATGTCAACATGCTGCTCAATCTACCCCGGGGCCCATCTTCACCAATTAATAATTTGTAGCCTAAGAATCACCTTGCAAATCTTTTTGGTAGGAGGTTTTTTGGCACATTTGGTAACATGCCTACTCATTTTTGTGCTTACAGTGTGAGTTTTGATGGGGTATTTAATTATTTTCTGATTATGACGGGGCTAGATTTGGCATTCTAGAAAGTTACAAATCTCGCAATTCTGAGGGTGACCCATTTCTCGATTTGGACTCAAATGTCTCTAGTTCCAATTTCATCAAAATCAGAGACCATATGATGCATTATTTTAAATCCAAGGTTTTTTCTATAATAAAAAATTATTTGTAAAATCTATTTGCGTGTGTTCAAATTTGTCTCCAAGATATCTTACCACAAAGATCCTTCAAAACATTACTTTCAATTTTTAAAACAATATTTTCATTTTCATGCATACAATGGTGTTCATTTTCAATTTTTTTGTCTTCTTTGTAGTAGAAGTATTTATCTCATCAATATTATATCCTGCTTGCTTTAAATCTTTAATCTCATTATCATTCAACAAATTTGAAGACATGCCTCAATTCATTCTTATATTTGCATTTTCCATGTTCATGACCTCTTCCACATTTGTATACTCTACATTCACTTCATCCAAATTGGTCTCTCCAATATTCTCCTCTTCAATGTTCTCCTCCTCAATGTTCTCCTCTTCAATAGTCATTGAACTGGATGCAACATCATTCTTCATTTTTTTAATTCTCTCTCTCCTATCTCTTTGTCATTTTGCCTCTTTCTCTCGCTGTGCTTCAATTTATTCAATTGTAATAACCTTCCTCTTCTTTTTTTGTTGACATTTATTTGATCCCATGATTACCAAAATGTATTGGATCCCTTCTTAAAAAATGTATGAAATACAAGTAGAAATAGATCCTTTGTTCAATATGATAGTTTCTTGATATTTGTTTCATCTCTCCAAAAAATTGAATCCTTCTAAAAAATAGATTTCCTACTTCATTCCATTTGAAAATTCTCTTTATGATTGAATCCCTATAAAAATTGCATAAACTATGTTCTCTTGAGAACTCTAATTAACACTTTGCATATAAAAAAAGACATAGAATTCGTTGTTGTTAGTGTATTAGTAAAAATTAATGTCTCTCCAAAAAATTGAATGCCTATAAAAAATAGATTTTTTACTTCATTCCATCTAAAAATTCTCCTTATGATTGAATCCTTGTAAAAATTGCATAAGATATGCCCCATTGAGAGCTTGAATAGACACTTTGCACATAAAAAATCACATAATTTGTCAATGTCAGTCGTATTGGTAAAAGTGAATGTTGTAGGATTTCAGTCGTACTACCAATTTATTAAAAAAAATGGCTAAAATAGAAATGGGTACCCATTCTAAAATACAATAAATGCATACCCATTTTAAAACAGGTACCTATTCTCTAGAAAATAAAAATAAATGGGTACCCGTTTGTAATGAGCACCCATTTAGAAACGAGTACCCATTTCCTATTTTTTCAAATATGACACCTGCCAATTTGCATTGGTTTTAGGCTTGGTAAAGACTTGGAAACCTGAGCCTAAGCCTTGGACCTGCAACTAACTTGGAACTAAGAAGCAATGAAAATAACGGGAGAAAAAATGAGTTTCACCACTGTGGCTGACGACTTTTTTTCAGAATATTTTAACAAAATTAAAACCCATTACAGATTTGAAAGTCTAGTTTTCAGTTATGTAATTTTTTTTACTTTAGAACATAATTTTCTATTTATTAATTATTTTCTAAACAAACTAACTCATAAAATTGAAATAACATAGGTTACTATTTTTTTAATAACTTTTGATTTTGAAAGTTTCTTGAAAATAAATCATCTAACCAAACTAGACATCATTCTCTACATGATGAAAAAATATTTTTTTCTGAATTGATTAGTTTAGCTCAAATTATGTTGCCGTACACGAGGAGTTTTAAAAAACACTAATTAGGGCCATTATAGAATTATATATATATGTATATGTATATGTATATGTATATGTATACATGTATGTATGTACACATATGTATATACACATACATATACACATATACATATATGTATATACACATATACATATGTATATATATATCAAAAAATTACAAAAAAAATATCCTGACCAAAATTCAACATCTTGAGAATCTTTCCACAAAAGGAATTATAAAAATACATTAATTTAGGTTAAATTATGTTGGTCGTACACATGCATGCTTTTGTAAAAAAACAAGGGACTTTTAAAAAGCCATTTTTTATACATCCAATAAAAAACCAACTTGCATCATCTGGGTATTAGAAAGAATTACATATTTGGAAACTAGAAACAAAATCCTAGATTTCTTATTTTTACATCATCTTAATAATTTATGTGCAAGTGTTTCAAATTATCACTCCAAGTATGATAAAATTTGAAAAATAGGAAAAACACTTCCACTTTTTGGCCAAAAAGTGAACTCATCTTCTTGCACTTACCCAACCTTCAAGATGGATGAAGTAGTTTCTTCATTATTGTCTGAAGAGATGCAGAGAAAGTATTCCAAAATAGCTAAGGAGGCTCTTGTAGTTCATGGTGGGTCTAAAGAGAAGGGAAAGAAAAAGGATAAGAAGGAAGAAAAAGGAAGATCTAAATACTGTGGGAGATCCAAGTATCATTGAAAGTCCAATGCTCTATGTTGGAACTGTAGTAAACCTGGTCACTTGCACAAGGAGTTTAAGTAGGGGAAGAAGAAAAAGAAGAAGAACTATGATTCAGATTCTGATAAATCCTCTCAGGATGATAGAAAAGCATTTTTTGGTACTTTGGCAACAAATGCATCTAGGGGTGTGTGGTTTATTGACTCTGATGCATCTTTTCACATGACCTCTCATTGGGGTTGGTTTTCTAAGTATGAAGAATATGATGGTGAGAAGGTGTACTCGGGTGATGACTCTCACCTGAAGATTGTTGGCCATGGAAGAGCCTTGATTCAATTCCCTGATGGATGAGTAATGGGGATCGATGGTGTTCTATATATCCTTAGTTTGGTATGGAACATATTATCTATAATTAAGTTGAATGATGTGGATGTGTAGGTTATTTTCTTCAATGGAAGAAGCAAGATGACTAGAGGACTATGGTGCTAGTGATTCAAGGTGTGCACCCTTGGTCTCGTTGTGTTGTGTAGAGCAACGCTTGGGTTTGTGACAAGGCTTAACTACCTCATGTGGATTCATTAACTCTAGTGGTTGTATCAGAAATTAAGAGGTCTATCTAAGGTCTATCTTTTAGTGCAATGGCAACCATCTTTCAAACAATTTGTATCAAATCTTGGGTCATAGGTTTAAACCCCTTGCTTGCACTAGGGGGATTAATGCAAGGTGTACACCCTTGGTCTCCTTGTGTTGTACAACGCAGTGCTTAGGTTCGTGACAAGGCTTACCCGCCTCCTATGGATTTATTAACTCTGGTAGTTGTATCAGGTATTAACAGGTTGATCTAGGGTAGATCTTTTGGTGCAATGACAATTGTCTTTCTAATAGCTAGCTAAGGGCATTCGGATTGGCACTTTATTTTAGGTTGATGCATGCACAGTTTCTTGCAATAGTGCCTCTGTTTCAAATAATATAACTTTAGAGTCTTCATCCTCGCCATTGGAACCAACAATGAAGAGGATTGGTGCATCTACTTCCAATAGTCATGCTTTCTAGGTACCTAAGGGTGCTCATTCTATGGAGATGAAACCTCCATCTAAGAAGACAATGTTATGGCAACAAAGGCTTGGTCACATTGGTGAAAAAGGTTTGAGGACCCTAAAAATAAAAATCTTGTTGAGGGTATGAATGACTATTGTTGGTGTGAACAGGGTTATTACCTATCTAGTTTAACCTTTGTTGTGTAGATAATTCATATTATTTAACTATTTATTAGTTAAATAATAATCACACACATGTTCACATCTTAAGTTGACTTAGGAAGCATTCTAGTTGTCTTCTAAATGTTTCTAGTTGTTGATAGTTGTTGTTGATAGTTGTCATCTTATCCTATAGTTGTCATATGTCATAGGATTGAGACACTTGTCAGATGACTACAACATCTTGTATCTCACCTTGGTCTTTATAACCAAGGCCTCATTGTACATTATGTAATCCAGTACATTGTTGTATCATGGCAATATAGCATTCTTTTTTCTTGTCTCTCTTGTGTGGAAGGTTATTTGGTTCTGCAGATTTGATCCTGGTGGTTGATTGCTCCAACATGGTTTCAAAGCTTTGATCCTGCAAGCCCCTTCTCATTTTTTTAGAGAGATCTTGCCATCAACATTTTGCTGGTACATCCTAGCTAAAAATGGAGTACACTGTTGAATTCAGATCACCCAATTTAGTAAGAATCGACTATCCAAAACTTGATTTTGGACATAGGTAATTTTTTGACTTTTTTGAACTTTTATATGCACTTTTGCAGAATTTTTTTTTGTCAAAAAGGCAAAATAAATTTAGCAGAGGGTCATTTTGCCCCCTACAATTTCTGCTTCATTTGCAGTGTAACGGATCAGATCCGTAGTTTTTTGGCCTTTTTGGATAATATTTGATTCAGATCTAGCCTCTACAAATTTGGCATTTTTGGTTCTTGGGTCGTTTTTTGGCATTGTTTCAGGTTATTTTTTAGGCCTATTCAACCTTTGGTCTGAGACAATTTTTGGACTATAAGACATCTTGCTCAATTTGCAAATCAAGATATCCTCTCTACAAGGGTGATCTGTTTCGTTTGCATATGAAGTTGTTTCTTTGGACATAATCGATCCAACTTTAAGATTTGGTTGCATTCTGCAGTCTTTGCTCAAGATCTCAGAAGAGTCCCATTTGCGTTTGATTCATGGCCCGAGGGAGTTTTTAAGAACCTTCTCAAGCTCAATCACTGCATTGATCTCTTCGGTTTATTTTGTGGGTGTTACATTCTCCTGGTTGTTGACAGCAATTATTAGGATGTGGTGGGTGAAAATGTGCTTCAGGGTGTGAAGCTCGTGACTTCGGCTAAGCATGGCCTCCAAGAATGCTTTGGAGACTGCGAGGACTATAACCATGGATTGACTGTTCACATTGCTCATGATCATTGTCTTCGTGAAGTACTCATTGAAAAGCCCCAAAAATGGGTACCCCGCCAGGACAGACGCTCAAAGTGTTTGATCTGCATCCATTTGCAGATCCAGCCTGGCGGCTCTTAGCTCTGATCGATATATGTCTGTGTCAACCATTTGTGGATCCAATCGGGCTCCCAACTCACAACTCCTCCTTTTTCATGGCATACACAGTAAATTCTTTGGATTCAAAGCATTGGATTTTGTTTGGACGATACTCAGTCTCAAATATCAGAGATCAACATTCACATTTGGCACCTTAAGATCCGAAATGTGGTAGTCAAAGCTATAATATCGACCATTAGTCATTGTTCGACGATGACTTTAACTCTGTGACTTTCCTGACAATCAGAGATCTGCAGCAACTTACAAACACAAACACCATTGTTCGAGATTGTGGTAACAGATCGACTGTGATCTGGTCAAGAGATTGGCATCTTTACATTGTCATCTCTCTTACTGGTGAACCTTCTTGATCGCCAATCTATAGATTTACTAAGGGATAGTGTAGAATCAGGCGCTCAAAGTGTTTCCTCCCATTTGGCACCTCTGTACAACCATTGATTGGGATCAGCCCTCCATTAGATTAGTTTTTGAGTTCCAGATTTGGTCGCACAATGAATTGATAGTGGGCAATTTTTGAGGACTCTGATATTGCATAGGATTTGGTGTTTGCTGTGTGCACAGAACACTAGGCCTCTGCAGGGTTATCAGCCCTTTGTGTCATGACCTGCACGTTGGAAGATCTAGAGCAAAATCTTTGATGCTTTACTAGCCATACATTATTCTGAGCACTTTATACTTATTGGGTGAGGTCAATTTTAATCTTCAAGGCACTTTTAAAGGAGAACAATTATTTGTTTGTTTGTCATTTGTCAAAGATGGTGATTGAGGCTTGTTAGGCAGGTGGCCTACCCCCTCACAAACAAACTCCTCCACATTTCTTGCTAGTTTAATTGACTGATCATTTCATTGATTTTGTTGCATGCAAGCCGAGGATGTTTTTTTTGCAAATTTCGACAAAGAGGGAGATTTTTTCTTTTTGTCATATCTTGCAAACTAGGAGGTGGATTTTTGCATTCTTATAGTCATCGGAAAGGTGGTTTAGTGAATTTCACTATTGTGTAGGTGATTTTTCAGATTTCATCATTTTTTGCTAGTATTAGCAGCTTAAAGGTTCAGTTTGCCTTTTTCTTGCAATTGGCATTACTTTTGTGTACGATGTCGAAATCTGGTGAATTATTTTTTGAAATTTCTCAGAAAATCACAAGGAATCTGATTGTAACTTCTATTTTTTCCCTTGACAAGCTTTTCTGCTCAAAAATTGTAAAAATCACTGTGTGTTATAAATGGTTGATTTAAGCTTGTCGATTGTACAAATTCATTTATTGTACTTTGCTAGGGGGGTTACAGTCACATTAATAATACATTTGGGGGGGGGGGTCAAAGGTACAATTTAAGTGCCCTTGTGTCTTTGGTTCTTGGTTTTTTTCTGCTACACATGGTGGAAAGTGTGTCTATAAAACCACTCACTCCACATAATTACCACACATGGAAGTTAAAAATGAAACAACTATTGCAATCTAAAGGACTTTGGCAAATGCTAGAGGATAATCCACCTGGTTTCACTAAAGAGTTTGAAAGATTTTCTTATAAGAACAAATTAGATGAAGCTATGGGAGTCATAGGATTGCATGTATCGGACAACTTGTTGTTTCATATTGCGGAGTGTAAAACACCTAAGCAAATTTGGGATAAGCTTGCAAAATTGTATTATACTGTCAATGAATTCTGAATCTTGCAACTTGAGGCAAAATTGACATCACTCTCTCTAGACAGTTTTCCTACTATCCAAGATTTTCTAGAGAAATTCAAGATGATCTTGTCACAATTGAAAGGATGTGGGCATGATAAAACTGAAAAGGAATGTATTTTCTTGATTTTGTCGAAGTTGAAGGGCTCATTTTAGGTATTTTCATCTACCTTCTATTCTACTATGGATGCCTTTGGGAAAGACTTTAAGATGCCTAGCTTTGAGCTATTTTGTGAGCATTTTACTAGGGAGCAAACCAAGTTACTTCAAATGGATGCACTTCCTAGTTCTAAGGGTCAAGCCTTGATGGCCTCATCTTCCAAGGGTAAAGGTAAGAATAAGAAGAAGCCCAAGATAGAATCTCCTTCAGGTAGTGAGTCTCCCTTCAAATCAAAGCCGAAGAATGATCAGAAGCCCACTCCTCCACCTAATCCTTCCAAATCTGGTGAGTCTTCCTCCAAGACAAAGAAGAAGAAAGGTGGCACTTGTTCTTTTTGTGGCATGATAGGTCATGATGAGTCTCATTATTTCAAGAGGTTAGAGGCTTTGAAGGAAGCTACGAAGAAGCACAAGATTTCACTTCCCAAGCCCTCCTCTACAGGCAAAGGACATGCTCTTTCCACACATGGCTTGGTTGCATCTTCAGATAGCTGGATACTTGATTCAGGTGCTTCACATCATATGACCAATTCACTTGATCTACTTAAGACTCTTTCTGATACTAGCACTTCTCATATTGCAGTGGGGAACTCTTCATAGATTTTAGTCATGGGGATAGGCACCATTCAATTGCAAGATGGTTGCATTGAGGATGTTATTTTTGTTCCCAAGATTTCTAACAATCTTCTCTCCATATATCAGAATTGTCATTCTGGGGATGGAAAGAAAGTTGAGTTTACTCCTCACAATGTGGTTATTCGACAACTACATGATCCTAAGATAGTTATTGCTATAGGGAAAGTGGATCATGGATCACGACTATATAGATTTGATGGATTTGAGTCTTCATCAGGATCATCTCTTATAGCACATGCTAATGCCTTGAGCAAGCTTTGGCATGAAAGGTTTGGACATCTGAATTACAGTTATCTTTAGTAGATGAGCACAAAGAAGTTGGTTATTGGTCTACCTAATATTTCTTGTAGCGAGGGAGTTTGTCCAGATTGTGTACTTGGCAAACATCATCCGGATCCCTTTCCTAAGGGTCAGCCTACTCGAGCTTCGGTACCCTTGGAGTTGGTTCATAGTGATCTCATGTCTTTTCCATCTCCTTCATTTTCAGGGGCCAAGTATGTGCTCACTTTTATTGATGATTTCTCACAACGCACATGGGTGTACATTCTTAAGTACAAAAGTGATGTTTTTGACACATTCAGGACATACAAGGTGTTTGTGGAGAAGCAGTCAGGTCTTTCTCTTCGACGGACACACACAAATAATGGGGGGAATATGTTAACCAAGCTTTTCAAGATTTCTACAGTGAGCATGGAATTTAGCATTAGTTTTCAGTTTCTTACACTCCTCAACAGAATGGTGTGACTGAGAGAAAGAACAGGACATTACGGCAGATGACAAATTGCATGCTACAGTCTAGGTCTATGGATCCCACTTTTTGGACTGAAGTAGTCAATTGTGCCAACTATATTTAGAAACATATGCCTCACAAGGCAGTGCAACATATGACTCTCGAGGAGGCTTGGTCCCATGTCAAGCATAATGTATCCTTCTTTAGAGTATTCAGTAGTGAGGCTTGGGCATTCATTTCGAATGGTCGGCGTAAGGCTATGGAGAAGAAGAGTCAACCTTTGATTTTTATTAGCTATTGTGAGGATGTGAAGGCTTATAGGTTATTTGGTCCTATCACTCAGGATGTCTACTTTCACAGAGATGTCCATTTTGATGAGTCCTTCACACAAGTGGATTCTTCCACCACTTCTTCTTCCTCACTACATACTCTGCCTTCTTCATCATCACTTGAGGATAGTTTGCTTCTTCATGATGATACTGATGAAGGTCCTGCCCCACCACCTCCTCAAGTACCAATTTTTCCCCGATGGGCCTGTACTACTCTTGAGGAGGCTGGTCCTTTTGTTGGTGATCCCACAGATACTCACCACACTCATTCACAGACAGCAAGTGTCAGTCTTTTGAGTCATGCCATTTCCATGGATCCTCAGAAGTTTTTAGATGCTGCAGGTATTCCAGAGTGGGATAGTGCAATGGTTGGGGAGTATTCTTCCTTAATGAAGAATCATACTTGGGATCTTGTTCCTCTTCCTAAGGGAAGAAAATTGGTTCGATGCAAGTGGGTGTATGGCACCAAATATGCAGCTGATTGTTCTATAGATAAGTATAAGGCTCATCTTGTTGCTAAGGTGTTTTCTCAGGTTGAGGGTATTGACTACTCTGAGACCTTTGCTCCTGTCACCAAGATGGATTCCATTCATCTTGTACTTTCTGTTGCTGCATCTCAAGGATGGTCAGTGTATCAGATGGATGTGAAGAGTGCCTTCTTGCATGGTGATCTTCATGAGGAGATTTACATGGAACATCCTCCAGGTTTTGTGCAGGACTCTTCACTTGTTTGCAGGCTTCGTCATTCATTATATGGTCTCAACTTGGTATGAGAAGATGGATAGTTTCCTTCTTGCTTCTAGTTTCACACGATGCCATTATGACCCTACAGTTTACACTCAAAGATGTGGAGATGATATTTTGATCCTTGTGCTTTATGTGGATGATTTGATTCTCATAGGCAGTTCTACCTCCATGATCCAAAGTATTTAGTAAGCATTGATGGAGCACTTTGATATGACAGATCTTGGTCTTCTTCACTACTTCCTTGGTCTTCAGGTTCACCAGACTACTGAGGGGATCTTCATTTTTTAGTAGAAGTATGCTCTTGATTTGTTTCAGAGATTTGGCATGGTTGATTGTAAGCCTGCCCCCACACCATTTCAGTCAAGTGTTGTACTATCTACCAGTTGCTCTACTCCCACAGTTGATGCTACATTGTATCAGCAATTGGGTGGTAGTCTTTTGTACTTGACACATAGTTGTCCCGATATTTCCTTTGCGGTTGGACTTGTCTCCCAGTTCTCTCAGGAGCCACATGAGAGTCATTGGAAGGTAGCCAAACATATCTTGAGGTATAGTCAGGGCACATCACATTTTAACATTCATTACACATTAGGAGCTTCTTCAATTATGAGCTTCATTGACTCTGACTGGGCTGGTGATGTTAGTGATTGGAAGTCCACTTTTGGCTTTGTTTTCTGCCTTGGTTCTGGTTCGATTGCATGGTCTTGTAAGAAGCAGACAGCTATTGTATTATTATTGATAGAGGTTGAGTATCAAGGTGCAGTTTTGGCTAGCCAGGAGGTTCTTTGGCTTCGACAGTTGATGACTGAGTTTGGATTTCCTCTAGATCATCCCACTACTCTTTGGTGTGATAATCAGAGTGCCATTCACATTTCTCGTAACCCCATGGAGCATCAACGTACCAAGCACATCGAGATCCACATGCACTTCATTAGGCAGCTCATCAGGGATGGTGTTCTTAGCTTGGAGTACTTACCTACTAAGGAGCAGGTTGTAGACATCTTCACTAAACTTTTGGCATCGCCTCGTTACCTTCAGTTGCGATCGATGCTTGGGGTGAAGGAAGTTTTCCTTGGGGGTCTTCTGGAGTCCTCCTTCCTTCACTTTTTCATGCTTTTTCTTTGCATGTTTCTCTCTTTTGGAGAGGAGTTTTTTTCCCATGAGGTTTTCTCCTTTTCTCCACTTGTGAGAGATTGTTTGTATATGGGTACCTAACATGGCCTTGTTGTCGGGACCCATTTTTGCATTTGTTTGTTCCTCCCTGAGTTACACTTAAGGGGGAGTGTTAGTGTGAACAGAGTTATTACCTATCTGGTTTAACCTTTGTTGTGTAGATAATTCATATTATTTAACTATTTATTAGTTAAATAATAATCACACACATGTTCACATCTTAAGTTGACTTAGGAAGCATTCTAGTTGTCTTCTAGATGTTTCTAGTTGTTAATAGTTGTTATTGATAGTTGTCATCTTATCCTATAGTTGTCATATGCCATAGGATTGAGACACTTGCCAGATGACTACAACATCTTGTATCTCACCTTGGTCTTTATAACCAAGGCCTCACTATACATTATGTAATCTAGTACATTGTTGTATCATGGCAATATAGCATTCTTTTTGCTTGTCTCTCTTGTGTGGAAGGTTATTTGGTTATGCAGATTTGATCCTAGTGGTTGATTACTCTAACAACTATAACCCTAAGTTTGTTTTTTGCAAACATTACATTTATGGAAAGCAAAACCATGTTTATTTTTATTCCAATCCTCACAAATCTTCTGAGGTGTTGGACTTGATTCATTATGATGTGTTTGGTCCAGTGAATGTTCCTTCAATTTTAAAATTTGTTTACTTTGTTTCATTCATTGATGATAATAGTAGAAGGACATAGGTGTATTTCCTTAGAAGCAAATCTAAAGTCTTTAGTAGTAATGCAAAGAGGTCTCCTTCTTGTCCACCCAATTCACAAACTTGCAAAGACAAAATAAATTACAAACAAGAATTTCTATTTTATTCAATCAAAATATGGAACATATTTACATCACAAATTGGTCTCACAATGGCCTCTCAAATTATAGGAAACTTCTTTTCTTTCCCACACACCCACTCAACAATTATCTTCTTCCTAAGCCCCTCACACGGGCTGAGATCTCTCTCTCCCCAAAATCTACCTCGGTGCAATCTACCTCTGATCTACTGAAACATTTTTTTAAATAAAACTTCATCTTCAATGTTTTCCTTTTCATATTCCTCAAAATAGTTTCTTTCCTCTAAAATAGAAACACCATTTTAAAAAAGATAATCATGTTTTTCAGAAACTTTACTTACTTTTGGATGCTAAAGAAGCACAATATATATATATATATATATATATCTATATATAGTTATATATTTATAACTTCTGACTAGGATCATATCTTTTAGTGAAAATAGCCAATTTGAGAATAGGAACCTCTTGAAGTTTCCCATATAAGAATTTCTCTCTAGCTTTTAAAAATCTCAAATATTAATTTTCTCGTAGCCTACTGGGAAAATTTTTTTTGATTTAAATTCTCCCAAATGGTTGAGAAATTGGCTGCAAAAGCTTCTCCACATAATACAAAATATACCTTAAAATATCCTTAAAGGATGATTTTATCCTAGCATTCATTGATTTCTAGAAATACTTGTTTCCGTAAATTGCCCTACGGAGCCTTAAAATAGAGATTTAGCGAAAATTAAAATTTTACAAATCTAAGTTGACTTGAAGTTTCTTGATGTTGAGAGATGCCTAAAAACACAAAACAAATCCAAAATACACAATAAACCTAAATTAAACTAAAATATTTTTGGGCAATGCAGGATCACCTATGGACCCAAATGCTCATGCAGGAGACATGTCGAGTAAGAAGTTTGTGAACATGGACTCACAAAGGTGGAGTGGAATGGTAGAAACATTCTTCTATATTGTGAACAATCCATTGAAAATTGCATCACTATGATAGGTGGACAAAATATTATTTTGTTTTCCTCCTCTTTAAGCATTGTGTTGGAATATTCACAATCCCCCTCCAACAATTCTTCTCACCATTCTTCTCTCATCTCATGGATTTGTATCTGCCATGTGAGCTATCCTCTGTTAGACTTAGGGCACACAACTGAGAGGGGGGGTGAATCAATTGTGCAAAACTTTCTCCAATTTACACACTTAAATCTTCTTAGTGATTAGCAGTATATTAAACATGAAACATAATGCATTCAAATCAAAAGCAGAAACTCATGAACACATAAGACACCAAGATTTTGACGTGGAAAACCCAGTTAATGGAAAAACTGCAGGGTGATTAACCCAAGAATGTATTCTCTGTTAGAAGAATAGAAAGAACAAAATGGCACATGCCAATTAGGGCTCACTGCCCGAGCACACTACTCACAAGAGGTTCACTACCTACAAGAGACACACTATCTACAAAGAAATAAGTATCACCTTCATGAACTGCAGAATAGCATCTTCACCATGCTTGAATTAGTTCCATTTAAGCCCAATACTTCTGCTCTACCTTTTGCACACTTCCTCACTACCACACACTCATCACCGCAAGACACCTTTTGGAATGACTTCACAATCTCTTATTTATACAAGACATCGACTTAGGAATAATCATGTAAGTCAGAAAACACCTACAAGAACATCCACAAGATGTGTAATACATCCGGTCGGCCAGTCTTAGGAAGAACACCAACACTCGGTGGTTATTCTTCAAATACAAGATTTAACTTCAATGTAGACCACCAACATGAACTGGAACCGATCCACAGATCACCACAAGATTTCCTGAATCACCAATAACATCTGCACTTCATCTGCTTACTAGAATCCTTCTGTCCTTCATCTGGAACCTAAAGAACATAGTCTGTCATCACTGTCACAAAGGAATAGATTCTTCCAGACCTTCAAACCATGAACCAATCAATTGAACACTTCACAAGGACATTCTCAACACTTCCTCAAATCCACAAAATGGGATAATGCATTTCTGGATCTCACCGAACCTATCTATGTCACTCTGTCACCTCTGAACACCTGCTAGAACTGGTTCTACTTGAGCAACCATAACTTCTTCTGATCTTCATGCAGACCTCTAAAACATTGCCTGGAGCATCTCAAGACTTATATCTACAAACCCTTTAAACCGCATCCTCTGATCCTCAACCCATCTTGGACTTTTACCTTGTTGTCATCACTGTTCTTCACTATTCCTGATTGAGACTAATTTTCTCAATATCCTCAGCACACAACTCATCCAATCCTTCTCATTAATGTAACATGAGTATGTTGACATCAATGCCAACACCGGTTAGGCCCATACTTCCAACAATCTCCCCCTTTGTCATTGATGACAACATATGATGTGAAAAACCATCAAGACAAGAACTTCTTCTTACTATCACAACTCCCCCTATCAACAGCAACCATTCACATGTCTTCTCTCCCTTTACTGCTCCCCCTTTGATTAGAAACCACTTTTTTTTCACATGTCTTCTCTCCCCCTTTGACATCAATTGCAAAGGGCGCATACTTGCAATTTCACCACTTCAAACTCATACCTACTGCTCCTCATGAGTAGCAGCTCCCCAACATCAATCTGGATCACAAGATGTGACTGTGATACCCACTGGACTGATGCACATTAGTGCACTTTAGTTCATCACCGGAGGGGCAATAACCCCTAACTTCTCTCTGAGGTACTCAAAAGAGTCCTTAGGTAGAGGTTTAGTAAAGATATCTGCAATCTGATCCTTGGATGACACAAACTCCAATTTGACTTCATTCTTATTCACTTACTCTCTCAGAAAGTGAAACTTGATAGATATATGCTTTGTCTTTGAATGCAACACCAGATTCTTAGATATAATTATAGTACTTGAATTATCATAGAGGATTGTGATAGGCTCCTCATACTCTACTTTAATATCTCTTAGCATCTGCTTCATCTACAAAACTTGAGTGCAACAACCTGCTGTTGCTATGTATTCTGCTTCAGTTGTAGACAAGGATATTTCCTCTTGTTTCTTGCTTAGCCAAGAAACCAATCTCTTTCCCAAAAAGAAAGCTCCACCACTGGTACTCTTTTGGTCATCCACATCTCCTACCCAATCAGCATCTTTGTTGAAACCAATCTTCAAAAGATGTTGGTCCAATCTTTTATACAGGCTCTTGGGGCTTGCTTTAGTCCATATAGTACCTTCTTCAACTTGCAGACCATATCACCATGCTCAAATAATTGAAATCCATCCAGTTGTTCAATGTATACTTCTTCTTCTAAGTCACCATTCAAGAAAGCAGACGTGACATCCATCTGATACACCTTAAAATCCTTGAAGGCAACAAATGCAAGAAATAATTTGACTGCTTCAATTCTTGCCACCGGAGCAAAAGTTTTTTCAAAATCAATTCCTTCTATTTGAGAGTAGTCCTTGCAGACCAATCTGGCTTTATTTCTGATTACTTCACCAACTTCATTTAGTTTGTTCCGGAAGACCCATTTGGTTCCAATCACATTCTTGTTTCTAGGTCTGGGAACAAGATCCCAAGTGTGATTTTTCTCAATTTGCATCAACTCTTCCTCCATTGCTTTGGTCTAGTTTTCATCATTGCAGGCTTCATTTATTGTCTTAGGTTCAATCTTTGAAATCAAACAATATTCATTTGAATTTTGAGCAATTTTCCTTCTAGTTTGCACACCTTTGCTTTTGTGACCTATGATCTAATCTTCAGAGTGGTTCAGTCTTACATACCTTGGAACTTTGGGAGTTTCTTGCACTTTTGCTTCTTGATCAGGCTCATTCAGACCTATCTCTTCTTCCTGATTTACCAGATCAGTTTGAATCTGACTTTCAGAAGAGGATTGAACTCCTTGAACCAAAACACAATTCTGATCATCTTCATCATATTCATAAAACCTTGAGGGTTTCTCTATTCCCTCATCAACCTTCATATTTGTACTTTCTATCATCTTTCTCAGTCTCTTGTTATAACACCGGTATGCTTTGCTTTGAGTAGAGTAACCCAAGAATATTCCTTCATCACTTCTAGCATCAAACTTGCCTAGATCTTCATCTCTTTTGATGTAACATTTAATACCAAAGACTCTGAAATATCTTACAGTAGGAGTAATGCCAAACTAGAGTTCATAAGAGGTCTTACTGGTATTGCTTCAGATTTGAACTCGATTGAGAGTATAGACTGCAGTGCTGACAGCTTCTCTCCAATAGATCTGAGGAACATTTGCTTCCATCATCATGGTCCTAGATGCTTCTTGGATGGTCTGGCTCTTTCTCTCCACTACTCCATTCTACTGTGGAGTCCTAGGAGCAGACAACTGTCTCTTAATTCCATGTTTCTCACAAAACTCTATGAACTCACTGGATGTGAATTTTCCACCTCTATCAGACCTCAGATATTTCAACTTTAATCCTGTTTCATTCTCTACAAGAGCCTTGAATATTTTAAATTTTTCAAGAGCTTCCGATTTCTCCTTTAGAAAGGTTACCCACATCATCCAGGAATAGTCATCAATTAGCAGCATGACGTATCTATCACCTTGAATACTCCTGGTTCTTGCCAGACCACAAAGATTAGTGTGAACTAAGTCCAATAATCTAGTAGAAGACAGTTCCTTGCTTTTGAATGTGACTCTGCTCAGCTTACCCAACTGACATTCCTTGCACAAGCTATTATTAGGTTTCACTAATTTTGGAAGATCTCTTACAGCCTGAGTATTGCTTATCTTGATGATATTATCAAAATTCACATGACACATCCTTCTATGCCATAACCAACTCAGATCAATTTGAACAAATAAGCAGCTTTTACCAGTACCAACCAAATGGAAGATATTACCTTTAGTTTGAGTACCAGATGAAATCTCTGTTCTGGAACTTTCAAAGATTTTGCATTTTCCATCCTTGAATCGGATATCATAGTCTTTGTCCACCAACTGTCCAACACTGAGAAGATTGTGCTTCAAACCTTTAATATATAGTACATTACCAGTTTTGTTTCTTCCATCAAAAGAAATAGTTCCTCTTCCTCTGATTCTACCAGCAGAATTGTCACCAAACTTTACCACTCCTCCTTCATACCTTTCCAAATCTACAAACTTATTTTTGTCACTTCTCATATGGTGAGAGCATCCACTGTCAATAGCCCAATCATCCTTCTCTTCAATTTGGGCAGCCAGAGCTCTTTCCACAGTCTTAGGATTGACAGATACAGAGAACATTGGATCTTCTTCCTTGATAGCAATGAACACCCATTCATTTCTAGATTTGTTTCCTATCTCTGATTCATCATCTGTTACTCCTTTATTATCATCATCTTCATGTACATAGTAATAGTTCTTTTGGAACCTTGGCTTGTTAGGATTTTGCCTTGAAAATCTTTCCAGACACCTTGAGCAAAATGACCAATCTTATTGTAGTTAAAACACTTAAAAGGTAATTTTCCTTCATACTTACCGGATCCTCTTGGTAGCCTCTTTGCAATAAGGGCTTCAAGTCGAGCAGTTTCTACTTCTTCTTCCAGATCCATTCTTTCTTTTCATACCATGAAAATTTCCTTGAAGAATTCTCTCTTGGATCAAACCTTTGTTTACCTTTAATAGAGGCACTGGCTTTGAATGCAGATTTAGTCTTGTGGGGGTCGTCTCCAAACTCTGTCATTTCAAATGTAACCAATTTCCTAGCCAATTGATCTCTTGTGACAGTTGTATGGGCTCTGAATTCTTCAATGGCAGTAGCCTTGATTTTGTAAGAAGTAGGAAGGGATCTGAGAATTTTGCCAACAATCTCATTTTCATCCAAGACTCCACCAGCATTTCTAATTCCACAAACCAGCTCTTTCACTCTTGGCATAAAAGTGGTAATATTTTCATCATCTCTCATCTTTAGTTTTTCAAATTTCCCTTTTAGACTCTATAACCTTGCACATTTAACATACTGGTCTCCTTCATGCAAAAGTTCCAGTTTATTCCAAATCTCAAAGGCAATTGGTAGGTCAATAACATTTGAGAGCTTTGAGTCAGATAATGCACTTAGAAGAGCCTCTTTAGTCTGCAGATTGTTTTCAGCATCTGTGATTTCATTTAGGGTTGTCGAACTACCCTGTGGAGGTACATAAACTTTTGTAACCATGGACTAGTACGCCATTCCCATACACTGCAAGTGACATTTCATGTGACCTTTCCAAAGAGAGAAGTTGGTTCCATCAAACTTCAAACTATCCTTCTTGTAAGACAACATCCTGGATCTCCTCAAGTGGTTAAGCTCCTTTTAGAGGAACTTGGCTCTGATACCAATTGTTAGACTTAGGGCACACAACTGAGAGGGGGGGTGAATCAGTTATGCAAAACTTTCTCTAATGTACACAATTAAATCTTCTTGGTGATTAGCAGTATATTAAACATGAAACATAATGCATTCAAATCAAAGGCAGAAACTCATCAACACATAAGACACCAAGATTTTGACATGGAAAACCTAGTTAAGGGAAAAATCGCGGGGTGATTAACCCAAGAATATATTCTTTGTTAGAAGAATAGAAAGAACAAAATGGCACATGCCAATTAGGGCTCATTGCCCAAGCACACTGCTCACAAGAGGCTCACTGCCTACAAGAGACACACTGTCTACAAAGAAATAAGTATCACCTTCATGAACTACAAAATAGCATCTTCACCATGCTTGAATCAGTTCCATTTAAGCCCAATACTTCTGCTCTGCCTTTCGTACACTTCCTCGCTAACACACACTCATCACCGCAAGAGACCTTTTGGAATGACTTCACAATCCCTTATTTATACAAGACATCAACTTAGGAATAATCATCTAAGTTGGCAAACACCTACAAGAACATCCATAAGACATGTAATACATCCAGTCAGCCAGTCTCAGGAAGAACACCAACACCCAGTGGTTATTCTTCAAATACAAACTTTAACTTCAATGTAGATGACCAACATGAACTGGAACCGATCCATAGATCACCATAAGCTTTCCTAAATCACCAACAACATCCACACTTCATCTGCTTACTAGAATTCTTCTCTCCTTCATCTGAAACCTCAAGAACACAGTCTGTCATCACTGTCACAAAGGAATAGATTCTTCCAGACCTTCAAACCACAAACCAATCGACTTGACACTTCACAAGGATGTTCTCAATCTTCCTCAAATCTGCAAAATGTGATAATGCATTTCTAGATCTCACCGAACCTATCTGTGACACTCTGTCACCTCTGAACACCTGCCGGAACCGGTTCTACTTGAGCGACCATAACTTCTTCTGATCTTCATGTGGACCTCTAAAAAATTGTTTGGAGCATCTCAAGACTTATATCTACAAACCCTTTAAACCGCATCCTCTGATCCTCAACCTATCTTGGACTTTTACCTTGTTGTCATCACTGTTCTTCACTGTTCCTGCTTGAGACTAATTTTCTCAATATCTTTAGCACACAGCTCATCCAATCCTTCTCATTAATGCAACATGAGTATGTTGACATTAATGACAACACTGGTTAGGCCCATACTTGCAATATCCTCCTCCTCCAAATACTCTATCCACTCCTCTCCTCCATTGTGGGATTTAACCCAAGACAAGCCGACCACCTCTGCTAAAATTCCTCATTAGTACCTGTAGTACCCTTATACCAATCTACATCTACAACTGCATGGAAATCAAAGATCTCCATGTGCTCTTCTCCATACTCTTCAACCTTTACCATCTCAACTTAAAATAAAATAGCATCATCACAACATGGAAATAAAGTTACATCTTCATTCATTGTTGCAAATTTCCCTTCATCACTATTGGTTGCATCATTTGTTTCTTCTTTCTTTGGTGTGATGATTGTCTTCTTACTTCCGTCAAAATTCTTTTTCCAGCCACTCTTCTTCTACTTCCAAATTTTGTGATAACAAATCTTCTTCACCTTCTTCATTCATTGCAACATCCTTATACTCTATCACTGCATGTCCCAATTTCATAATTGCATCTTCATTCTTTTCCTTAGTTGCAACCTCTTATACTACTGCAATTTTGTTCTTCTCTTTTTCATCCTCTTCATTTCTTCATTATGGCATGTCTCTCTTCATGTTGCATATCTTCCAATCTACTCAATCACACATTTACATCAGTCATTGTCATCAAAATCTTTGTCATTTGATATTGTCTCCAGCCCTACAATATCATGGGCTTCCTCACTAACATCCTCATCCTTCCTACTGCTGCAATCTTTTAGATCTCACATCACACACTCTGCAATATGCAAAGATAAATTTCTTCATAGCTCCTCAACTGTCAACTGCTCAGGGCTTCTCTCTCATACCTGTAATAATTCTTTTGAGGTTTTCACAACCACTTCATCTTCTGTACTGTAGGTACTAGTGCATACTCTACACACTCGTGTTCTTCTAGCTCTAATACCACTTGATGCAGAGAGGTCTCCCTTCTGTCCACCCAATTTATAAACTTGCAAACACAAAATAGATTGCAAACAAGAATTGCTATTTTATTCAATCAAAATCTGCAAAATATTTACATCACAAATTGGCCTCGCAATGGACTCTCTAATTACAAGAAATTTCTTTTCTTTCCCACACACCCATTCAAGAATTCTCTTCTTTCTATACCCGTCACAATGGTTGAGATCTCTCTCTTCCCGAAATCTAGCTCAGAGAAATCTGCCACTTATCTATTGAAACATTTCTTTAAATAACACTTCATCTACAATGTTTATCTTTTCATATTCCTCAAAGTATTTTAGTGTCTCTAGAAGAACAACACCACCTTTTTAAGGAGAATCATGTTATTTAGAGCCTTTACTTACTTTTAGATGCCAAAAAAAAAAAGAAAAAAAAATTCTTAATAATTTTAATTGGGATCACATCTTTGCATGAAAACTAGCTAATTTGAGTATAAAAACCTCTTTAAGATTCTCATAAAAGTATTTCTCTCTAGCTTTTAAAAATCTCAAAAATTAAGTGTTTCCGTAGCATATTGGGCAAAATTTTTTGAATTTAAATTCTCCCAAAAGGTTAAAAATTTGGTTACAAAACATTCACCACATTATGAAAAAACATCTAAGAATATAATTATAAAAATATTTTATCCCAGCCTTCATACATTTTCAGAAACAATAGCTTCTGTAAAACTACCTTGTGGAGCCTTAACATAGAGATTCAATGAAAATTGAAATTTTGTAAATCTGAGCCGACTTGAAGTTTTCTAATGTTGAGAGATGCCTAAAAACACCAAAGAAAGCCAAAGCACACACGAAAACTAAAATTAAACTAAAATATTTTTGGGCAATGCAGGATCACCCCAGAACCATATGCTCCTACATCAAGTAGATTCAAAGAATTCAAAGCTCTTGTAGTTAATCAGAAGAATAGAAAGATTAAGTGTTTGAGGACTAACAATAATGGTGAGTTTTGATTAGTAGATTTTGACATGTTTTGTAAATAACATGGTATTAAGAGGCACAAGACAACTCCGTATATCCCTTAATAGAATAGATTTGCAAAGAGAATGAACAGAACTTCGATGGAGAGGGATAGGAGTATGGTAAGTGGAGCTAGCCTTGCACAAAATTTTTGGGTGGCAGCTATTGCTACCACTTGTTATCTAGTTAACAGGTCTCCTACATTAGTGCTCATTGATAAGACACCTATTAAGGTGTTGTCTGGTAAAAAGTCTTCAATAAGACACATTTGAGTACTTGATTACGAGGCATATGCACATGTGCCTAAGCAGAAGAGGTCTAAGTTGGAAAAAAAGGCAGTGAAGTGTATCTTCATCAATAATGGCATTAATGTGAAAGGGTACAATCCTTGAGATCTAGTAGCTGAGAGAGTTATGTAAAGAAGTGTGATCTTCAGAGAGCTCAATCCTTCTTTTGATGTTCTACAGCTAGAGAAAGAAGAGAAGAAAGATGATGTGGTTCAGCTTCCTTCCACCCCTAAGAAAATTGAATCAAAGACATCTGTTAGACTTGATCATGAGGATAGTTCTAATAGCTCTAAAAGTTCAAAACAAGAAGACCCTCAACCTCATCTTTTGCGAAGGTCCACACAGATAAGGTGGCAACCTAATAGATTTGTTTATTCATTGCATGATTCTAGTTGTATTTTTTCTTTGATTTCTAATACTAATCATCCTAGGACTATAAGGGAGGCTATGAGTATGAGTGATGCAGATTCCTAAAAAGAGGCCATGGAAGAAGAGATGGCTTCCTTGAAAACAAACAATACTTGGGATCTAGTGCCATTGTCTAATCGATGTAAACATATTGGATACAAATGGGTGTTCAAGAAGAAGTTTGGCTCATATGGCAGTGTTGAGAAATTTTAGGAAAGGTTGGTCATGAAGGGTTATTCCCAAGTTAAGGGAATATATTATGGTGAAATTTTCTCTCCTATTACAAAGCTAACATCCATCAGATTGTTGTTATCACTTGCTGCGACATACAATTTAGAAGTTGGATAGATGGACATGAAGACAACTTTCCTTCATGGTGACTTGGAGCAAGAAATATATATGTCACAGCCAGAGCACTATGTGGTAAAAGGTAAAAAAAATCTAGTTTGCAAGTTGAAAAAGTCTTTATATAGTTTGAAGCAATCTCCTAAGATGTGGTACCAGAAATTTGATGCCTTTGTATTGAGTTTGAGATTTGTGGGATTGAAATCATATCATTGTGTTTATTATAAAATGGATAATGATTGCATTCTCATTATTACATTATATTTTGATGATATGTTTTTCATTAGGAATGGTAAAAGTTTGATTTCTAATTTGAAGTCTCAATTGTTAGCATAGTTTGAGATGAAAGATCTAAGGGTAGCTAGGTGCACTCTTGGAATGGAAATTAGAAGAGATAGAGCTCACAAAATTCTTGTTTAGGACAGAGTAAGTATAAGAACACCATGTTGGAGAGATTTAGCATGGCATCTTTTAGACCATTGACTATTCTTTTTATGATGGGGATAAAGGTATATGTTGCAGATTGTTTGAAGTCTCCCTCTGAGATGGTTGATATGAGTAGAGTTCCTTATGCTCATATAGTTGGTAGCTTGATGTATGCTATGGTTTGTATAAGACTAGACATTGCAAAAGTAGTGGGAGTCCTTAGTCGATTTATGGCTAATCATGGATGGGTACATTGGGATGCAGTGAATAGAGTATTTAGATATTTGTGGGGTACTTCTAAGTATTCCTTATGTTATCTTACAAGACCTCAGCATTCACTTTGTATTCAAGCATTTGTGGATTCAGATTGGGCAGGTGACATTGACAGCAGGAGAGCAACCAGTACTTATGTGCTCACTATGCTTGGTGGTCCTATTACTTAGATGCATAAGCAACAAATTGTGGTCTTTTAATCCACTATTGAAGTAGAGTATTTGGGAGCAACTCGTGCTTGTAAAGAAGCCATTTGGCTTAATAGATTATGTTTTGATGTTGGTTTTGATGCAGGAAAGATTATTATTTGTTGTGATAGTCATAGTGCGATATGTTTCCTATGAAGAATCCTACTTTCCACATGTGGACTAAGCATATTGATGTCTAGTACCATTTTGTTTGTGAAATGGTAGATGACAGGAAGGTCAATCTAGAGAAAGTTGATACTTTGACAAATGTTGCAGATTTCATGACAAAACCCATGAGCATAGAGAAGTTCGGATGGTGTTTGAAGTCTATTGGCCTCTTGGCCCATAGCAATTAAATCCTATCATTTTATTGGCTCTTATAAGGTGTTTGACAAGTGGGAGAATTTTTGGAATTAAGGGGTCTCAACCTTTGCAATTTCTTAGCATTTATTATTTGATTATATATTTATTTAATTGCCTATATTATATTTAATATTGGTCATCCAGGTTTGTCATTTACTATGAGGTGGCATGTTGACATGTAATCCCACTTGAAAGGTGACTTGGATGGTCAAGTCAACATTTGAAAATGTAGGCATCACATTTTGAGGTGACATTATTGCCATGTGTCGTATCTTGTGGGTTACGTAACAGGTTATGACATATAGTAGATTCTATGACATATAAGTGCTAGAAATAGAGATTATATGACAAGTATAACAAGTGTCAGGAAGCATTTTTGCATGTAGAAGTGCCAAAGTTTGACTATGACAAGTTGTAAGATAATTGTTTATTAAGAGTCAATTATGATAGATTTTCTTACAGTTGTAAGTTTTGTCATAGATGACAAATTTTATGATGATGTAAGAGCATCTTTCATACCTATTTTGGAAAAATTCAAGAGGCATCCAAGTATGGGGTTTTTAAGGGATGATAGGGAATCTTTGACAAGTGTCTTTTGCATGCTTTATGGCCTTGGAATTTGGGCCATGTGGATTTGGATGAGATTCTTTTGTGGCTTTCTCTAGAAGCTACCTCCATCCTTGGTATTTCTCTATATATACAGGTGCTTAGAGTTTGAGCTGTATGGTTCATTTGTAGGTATAATTATGCTGCTAGAATTGTTCTAGTATTCAATATTTGTGTACTCTTGGAAGAACTTGTATCACAAGTGCGTTATAATCAACCTTTGATTTGCTAATACATTGTGTATGTTTTGGAGTGGGTTTTTCACCTGAAAAGGTTTTCCCATGTATATGTTGTGTTCTAAGCTTTCTATTTGCATTTGGATGTTAATACCTTTCTATTACTATTTATCTTGTAATCTATAACTATAAAGTATTAAGATTTGCATAACTTTCTTCATTAGATCAGTGTGGGAAGTTGTTTTTGGTACCTTGCTTCCTTTTAAGATCCTTCCTCGATTCTTTCTTGTTGTAGAATATAACAAGAAGGAGGCCTCTCCCCCACTCATGATGCTTATTAATACTTCAATTCCTGGTGATGGTCATGAGTAATTTCTTATAGGTTTGTAGGGTTAGTTTGTTGTTGGGATGTTACTTGTTGTAGGGACCTCCTCTATTATTGTTGTTATTGGTGCACCATCTATGACTAGGGTTGCTATTGTTGGTGCATCATCTGCAATAGGGGCTATTGTTGTAGGTGCGTCATCCATGACTAGGGCTGCTATTGTTGGTACACCATTTGTGATTGGGACCATTATTGTTGTGACAACTTCTGGTAGGTCATCTTTCCTAGTCAGATATTCCTCTCCCTAGGATCCACCCCCTTCTAGGGATTTGGTGAGAGTCTCCCCTCCTACATATCATGTTTCTGTGGATGGAAATAAATTAGATGTTTAAACCATTGTCTAAAGAAGGAAGAAAGGTCTTTCGAAGCATGTTCCTCATACCCACACTTAGGCCAAGTGTATATGACCTGCTAGGTCAGGATATGATATTGGCATGTCTTTTGTTGTAGTTGTGTTACTCCCAGACTTGCTACAAATTTGCCTTTTGGGCTTTGCTACTTTTCTGACCATTTTGGACATGTTTTACCTTTCCTTAGGACAATTATTGTAAAGAGTTGGGAATTTTTCTTATTTTTGATCTATTTTTCGTTGTTCTAGGGGTTCTTTTGTAAAGTGATCAACACCCTTGTTTGGTACTTATCTTAATAAAATATAAAATGAAGCCCTAATACAATATATTGTTATTCTACACTAAATAAAATAACATATTAATTTTGATTTTTTTTATGAAAATATTATCCTTAAAAGATAAATAATAAAGTATAAGTATAGTAAAATAAAAAAAAATAATGCACTTACTGTTTGTGCTTGTCTAGTATACTTTGCCCCTTTTTAATTTGATGTGATAAAACCCTAATAAAATATAGTTATAAAATATTATTGTACACTAAATAAAATAATATATTAATTTGAGTATTTTTATTGAAATAACTCTAGAATAAATAAAACAACCTACTTTTATATTTTACGCTTTTTATTTGATTTGATAAAACCTTAATAAAATATAGTTATAAAATATTATTTACTTCATAAGAGCTTTATTCTTATGTGCATTCATTTAATAAAAGTATGTTTTTTGTTTTTTTTTAGCAGAAAAAGGTGATGAGCACCCATAGATATTAAAAAGGAAGTAAGCAGAGAGTACAACAGATATTGAGTATCAAGTCCTGAGGACCAGAGAAATAATACATATCAAAGCCCTTAACAGAGTCGAGCAAGCCCAAATAACACAAAAGCAGTCCTTTTCACCCTGAAAGAACTAAACCAAAACCAACCAGGAAAACATACTTGACCCAGGTCGTAACAGAAAAGAGAGAAAACATGGACACCGCACATCCCATCAGAAGTACTGAAGACTGCTCCAAGCCCGAACCACCAAAAAAGACTACCACCATCACTAAGAGACCACATGGGAAGGGAGACCAAAACTGTGAAACACGACACCAAAAACACGGACAGAGCCATTAAAACTAAGACAGAAACACCACACCCCTGCCACCACTCTCACGCCGATGCCGGAGCTGCTAGGAGGTGCTGATCATCGATCAAGACAGCCACATCCGGATAGAACCCTTGTTCAGGATCCTCTAAGGCATATTGAGGCAACCCCGGGGCTAGATCAGGAGAGTGAACCCTTAGAAAATGGATAGCCAAAAAGATGTCCTTGATTTTGGAGGCTTTTTTCTTGGTCACAAGAAAATAATGCGACTGTAAAATATTATCCAGTTCATGACTGCACAGGGATTTAATGTTGTTTTGCAAGGCACGGTAGATAGCTTGCTGAGAGGGCGACGTACGCAGTGAGGTAAGATTGAATAGCCCGCCAATAAGGGCATCACCCTGATCCATACTATAGTTAGCCACTGCAGATTCCCATCTGTCCACCGTGTAGAGATTTTTGGCAAAAAAGCCCTGCCGCAAGCGAGAGTACAAACTCCCCGTCAACCACTAAATCCATTATGTTAGACAGGAGCTAAGATACGACGTCTGAGAAATTTAACACTCGACCTTCGTACCCTCTGATCCAGGCATGGCCGACTATGTTCCTGGTAGCGAATTGCATTAGTGTACAATCCCAATCAAGGAGGGACATTATATCTGTCGCTTTCACCCTGCCTCTGATCTCAGGCTCCCATTCCAGAGTAGGGAAAAATAGCCTTTGATTAAGGCGTATACCTGCCATTAGCACCTTAGCACTGAGAAAATAGGGCCCAAAAATCTAAATCATGTAGAAACCCCGGGGGCTGAAAGCTTAATGATAGAGATTAGGGAATAGCAACCAGCCAACATCTCCTAATGAGCCAACAAACAACAAATAAGGAGCAAAAGCCTAATAAAGGTCAGATGATGATGATGACATCACAGATTCAAAAGGCTTTAATGAACAAGCTGAGAGGCCACCTCAGAGAAGGGACCAACTATGAAAGTTTGCCATGCATCCCAGCGTGGGGACTCTGTTGGACAAGCTGTAGCCATAAACTCCTTAGAGTCCTTATTTAATATATGTGTCATAATGCCATATCACCTCTCTTAATGGGATAGATATGCTGTGATCCGTAGTCCCCCCCTATAAACCATTTTGAAGTGAACATCATTTAAACTCAAAACTCTAAATGTAGTGGTAAGTAGCTTGTGTCCATTAAAGCTTGCTAGGGAGGGAGGCTAAGAGTTAAGGCTCAGG
This sequence comes from Cunninghamia lanceolata, assembly GCA_027924645.1. Classification (NCBI taxonomy): domain Eukaryota; kingdom Viridiplantae; phylum Streptophyta; class Pinopsida; order Cupressales; family Cupressaceae; genus Cunninghamia; species Cunninghamia lanceolata. The sequence continues at coordinate 3,161,023 of BSBN01000413.1, forward strand.
TTAAAGAGGGGGCAGATCCTATCAGATAGTCGCTACAAGTCTAGATCAAGCAAGAGAGGAGTAAAGGAATGTCAGATCTTATAGCTCGTCCGGTGGATGAATAGACAGATGAAAGAAAGTATCCCCAACTTGCAAATTTAATTTGCTGACATACCAGAGATCTTGTCTTGAAAGCTTCTACATCAAGCGATTCCACCCATCGCTATTTCCTTCTCATTTGCAATGAGATTGAATAGATTCAAATGATCCTTATCACTAGGTAGGTATTGAACAGTAACAAATTCTTGATCAATAGCTCGATTGGCTAAAAGGTCCGCCACCTTATTGCCTTCTTTAAGGGTGTGGGAGATAAGGTAGGAATCCAACACATTTAGAAGGGCGATGGCCTGAGTGAGGATGTAATTGAGTTTCCAATTATCTAATCCTTTCCCTTTGATGGCGTTAATGATTATCAGAGAGTCTCCCTCTATCCAAACATTTTTAACTCCTTTCTCAACTACTAGTGATAAATCGTGAACCAGGGCCCATGCCTCTGCCTCATTATTGGTGCCTCTTAGAAGTTTAGTTGACTTGGCTGAAAAAAATGATCCGTCCTCTTTTCTAATGACACACCCCGTACCCAACGAACCTGGATTGCCTTTACATGCACCATCAAAGTTCATCTTGAAGAAGGTGGGGAGGGAGGGATCCATCTTACTTGAGCTCTTTTTTCCATAGGCTTAACTGATGAAGAGAGGCTGCCAAATCCTACCTTTTTAACTGCTTGCCAAAAGTGAATTACTTTCGCATCCCATTTAGACCAGACCAATGTCCTAAGATTAGACCGTCTAAGGACGGATAGTAACTGATCTAAGATTGTCGATTCTAACCTATCACAAACCTGGGCCATTGATCTGGCTTCCTTTCTGAAGATTCAGATGTTCCTCTCCCACCAAAGGTACCAAATTACCATCGATGCGCCGATGACCCATATACTAGCTAAATGAGAATTGGTCATTGGGGTAGGCCAATTCAAGAACATTTGAAACAGAGATTTGGAAACCAGAGTACACCAATTTATCTTTCTAAGAAGCCAGAGACAACAATCTCTGCTAAAGGGACAATGTAAAAGAGGGTGATCTATTGATTCGTCAGCACCCCCACAAAGTACACAAGGGAAATTTGAACCTATCCCCAGTCTTTTAATTTGATCACCCATCAAGATCTTGTTGTGGAGCACACACCATGCAAAAGCTCCTGCTTTGGGAAGCAAGGCGTCCCCCCAACACAAATTTGAAGGCCAGTCTAAAAAGGTTTTCTGCATACAAACTTTGGTATCCCTCTCTTACTGAGTACAAGCCAGATTTAGCACCCATCCAGGCAACTTCATCCTCTGTATTAGAAGCAATAACTAGCTTTTCCTTAAGAATTTTATTTAGTATCGCTTTATGTTTCCTTGGAAAGTTACAGTCCCTGGTGCTTTTCCACACTACTGAAACTGTGGACCCGACTCTTGAGACATTCCAGTAGTCCTTAACTTTGATACCCCAACTTGCTTGAAGAAAGATTCTAGCATCTACAAGATCCTTCCTAGTGGCCAAGACCAGCCCCCCACTCCAAGAGTCAAACCAAAAGTCAGCCTTTTCTCCATTATGGATTAACCATGTTAGTTTGGGTTGAAGTATATCTCTACTCTTGGTGAGGAAGTTCCATATTGCTGAGCCTTTAGGGGGGTTTTTCACTGTGAAGATTCTCTCATTGTTAAAGGAGTCGAGATATTTTATCTTTCATTAGTTTAACCCATATTGCATTAGGTTTCAAGTACATACTCCACGCCAACTTTGCCCCCAAGGCTTGATTTTGAGTATCTATATTGAGAATTCTAGACCCTCCATTCTCTTTTGGTCTATACACCTTATCCCAAGCCAAAAGATGGATTTTCTTCTCTTGCATCGAACCCTGCCATAGAAAGTTTCTACAAATCCTATCTATCTTTGAAATAATACCTTTTGGGATGTGGAAGACTGACATCATGTAAACTGGCACCGCGGAGAGAACCACCTTTATCATCACAATTTGACCTACCAATTACAGGCTTCAACCTTTCCAATTAGACAATTTAGTATGAAGATTGGCCAAAACTTTTTTCCATAGTTCATTTTTATACCTGGCGTTAAGGAGAGGAAGGCCCAGGTACCATCCAGGCAAAGGCTGACTATCAAGATTTAGAATTCCATGAATTTCAATTTGCATCTGAGGGGAAACATTTTGAAAGAACACCATTGACTTGTTAAAGTTGACCAGCTGCCCAGAAATATTGCAATATAACTTGACTATATTCATCATGGTTCTTGCTTCCTGGACAGAGGCCTATCCAAATAAAATTGTGTCATCTACAAATAAGGCATGGGAGAAGGGTTCTAGGATCCTGTCTATTTTGATGCCTTTCCAATCTTCTCTTCTCTTTGCTTCCTTGATCACCCAAGTGAGGGCTTCTGTCATAAGTATAAAGAGGTAAGGGGATAGGGGATCTCCTTGCCTCAGTCCACGCATGGGTACAAAAGTTTCAGACTCTTTCCCATTAATAACAACTGAAACATGAAAGCCTATAACACAGGATAGAATCCATTTTACTGCTTCTCTAGAAAATCCTAGTTGCCGCAGGATAACACAGAGGAATTTCCAATCAACTCTATCATATGCCTTTGACATATCCAATTTGACTAGCATGGCTGCCTTTTTATCTTTGCCAACCGAGTGTAGGATCTCATGTGTTAAGATAGCACCCTCTAAAGTCTCTTTGCCTGGGACAAAGCCACCCTGTTCCACTGATATCAGTTCAGGAAAAAAGATAGCCATCCATTGTGCAATGGCCTTAGAGATTACTTTATATATGAAATTACATAGAGAGATAGGCCTGAAGTCTTGAAAGGATTGTGGCGAACTTGATTTTGGAACTAGCATTAAACATGTTGACTTAAATTCCCTGAGGACATTTCTATTTTTCCTTGATTCCTCCACTGCTAAGAAAACATCCCTACCTACTGTTTCCCAGCATTTTTGGAAGAAAATTCTGGTCCATCCATCTGGCCCTGATGCTTTTTCACCCGCTAGAGAGAAAACAATTGTTCTGACTTCCTCTAAAGAAAACTCTTTCAACAAAATAAAATTGTGATTCACCTTGACCAATTTAGGTACTAAGTTACAAGGTATCTGACCACTTTGATTATCGGGGGTGGATATAGAGAGGAGATTAGAGAAAAAAACTTTTGCAGTAGACAGTATTTCTGAGGAATCTGTACTAACATGTCCATTTGGGAGCTGAATCGATTTAATGTAATTTGAGCATTCACGTACCTTGGAGGAGTGGTGGAAAAGAGACATGTTTTTGTCTCCTTCTTTTAGCCAAAGTTCCTTCGATCTTTGCCTCCAATAAATTTCCTCTCTTTAGAGTTTCTTTTAACTCAGCTTTGAGATGCTTCTCCTGGAGGTAAGAATGGACATCCATGCCATTTTTAATTATAGTGTCCTCTAGCGATCTTAGTTCAAACTGGATCCTGGATTTTTCTTTGAAGATGTTTAAAAAGTGAGACTTGTTTCACTCCATCACCTTATGTCATAGCAACTTTAGTTTGTTGATAGCTGGAACATGCGCGAGCCCTCCACAAAAGGAATTTGTGCCCACCAATTTTTAACTTTTTCCACAAAGGACGCATCTCTGAACTACATGGACTGGAATCTAAATCTCTTCTTTCTAAGAAAGACATCATCTCCCATTTGTAACCTGAGGGGAAAATGGTCCGACCCTGCCAACGGTCGAATCTCTGATTCAATACTAATAGGTAAATTGAAGTAGGCTGGAGAAAGGAGAAATCTGTCCAGTCTTTCCGCAATTTTTAGAAAATCCCATCTTCTGTTTGTCCACGTGAATTTACCATTTTTTGGAATGCAGTCTATTAAGAGATTCTTATTGACAAACTCTTTGAAGTCTCACTGAGACCTGGCCGGATGTGTGATGCCCGCAGACTTTTCAGAGTCGTCTAATATGGAGTTGAAGTGACCTCCCAAAAGAAACATGTTCCTGGACAAAGGCCGAAGCCAGCCAAAGAGTTCCTCCCATATTTGATTTTTCTGGTTCAAGTCATTAGGAGCATAAACATTCACTACCCAAAGATCCGCTCCGGATAGACAAGAGGGGAACTTACCAATTATGTAATTATCATTCTTATCCAGCACTTCGAGTGGTGTTATGTACTTTTTCCAGCCTATAGCAAGACTGCCTGAAGCACCTCGCGCAGCCATCCCCTCAAAATTCCATCCAGTCCAACTTTTGAAAATTTGGTCAGTTAAGACATTAGACAGTTTAGTTTCCTGAAGCAACAAAATATCTGCTTTTTCCTCATCAATTTGAGATTTGATGAGAGCTCTTTTGTTAGGGGCGTTTAGACCCCTAACATTCCATGTTATTATCCTCATGACTTCGTCGGAGAGTTTTGCACTCTCCTCTTGCTTGGACTCTGTTTGGACTGAAGGCTTTGACCCAGTGTGTGGCCTTTCTGTTTTCTCAACTGTTTCTGTCTAGTGCTTTTCCTGGTCGAGGAAGGGTAGCCCTTTGTATTTGGGGTGTTCATACTCGTCCTCTTGAGGCCTAGAGGTGTGGTTTCAGATTTGTTTGGATCCTCTTGCATTACTTAATCCGCTATCTCCTCGATCATGTTATTAGCTACCTTCGTAGCTACTTGGTCTAGGAGGTCTCGCAAAGTTTCGTTGACCTAGAGTAGATCATAAGAGAAGTCTTCTATTCCTTGCTCCCTATCCGCCTTCTTCCCTTGATCATTTAGAGGGGTCTGTATCATTTCTCGCAAGGGGATATCCGCATCCCAATTAAGCCAATCCTCCTCCACCCTTGTCAGAGCTTCGGTGGGGAGGGTTTGATCTTCCCCCCTTTTCTCACAAAAATCTCTTGGGCTATATTCTTGAGAAACCCTCTCTTGGGTCTCGGGCGACTCCTCTGGGATATTTTGAGCCTTTACAATCTCACTGTTAGCCTCTTCCTCAGGTTTCTCAGATCTCTCAGTCCCTGCCACATTGAGCCCTTGTAGCAAGACCTGAACTATCCCTTCACCTCCAAAAATTTGCTCATGGTCTGAAATTATCCGAGCTGGCTCCTCAACTGCAGAAAGAAAAGGGCTTGACGTGTCCTTCCGCTGAACATGAGAGGCTTCTTCTTCCCTTGAGATTTGGTCTATCCCCTCAATAGGGACCTCTGCATTAAAGGCTGGATTTGAAGTGGACTTTTGGGGGTCTGACAGATTTTGCTTTTCCGTTGTGACTTCAAGTGAACAGAAAGCTTGCAGCCTTGCCAAATCATCCGAGACTATCCCATCTTGAAGGGTAATTTCTTGTAGCCAAGATCCATACGAGGATTTCATTTTAAGTCTTTTGGATAATAAGTCTTTGGCATCTGTAAGGATTCGTATCCTGACTGTGGAGAAAGAAAGGTTTTCCACTGGGATATCCACTTCTTGGCATACCCCAATGGAGTTACCTATACATTTCAGAATTTCTGGCTCTCTATATTCTAGCGGGAGATACGGTAGCTGAATCCAGATGGGAATCAGTGCAATTTGTTCTTTCCCCACGTGAAAGTTGGGTCTCCACTCTTGACAACAGATTACTGTTTGATTAAATCTCCATATTTTCTTGGACAAAATGTTGTCTCTTTCTTCCTTATCAGAGAACACAAAACAGAAGAACCCATTTCCCAATTCCCAGAAGGTTTCTATCTTTTTCCACGAATTTAGATACCATAATCTCAGATCATCTACTGAAAAATGAGGAGAAAGGACTTTACCTATCATAGCTGTTTCTTCCAAGAGATTTGTCTTTTCTTTCAGCTTTAGCTCCACCCGCTCTAAGGAGACATCCTTGAACTCATTACTTCTTATTACACTCTTAAATTTGGGGGTCCAGACCTTTTTATACTTAGGTTCATGACCCTCCTCTAGTCGCCTTCCCGTAGCTCTGCGGATATCTGTCCTTTTCCCTGACACCAGCTTTCTCTGAGGGAAATCTTTTGTAGTAGAGCTCAGCATTCTTCCGTCCCTTTTCGTTTCTGAGTGAGTAACGGTTCTCTTTTTTTGAAAATCTTTAAAAGCGTCATGTTGGGGTTTCAAGGGATATCTGGGATTTGCGTATCTCTCTTTAAAGGGGAAACGCAGCCTCACTGCTTGGTTTGGATTTTGGTCTTGAAACCAGACCCTTTTCCTTTGCCCTTTTTGATCTCTCAATATGGGGCGTATCTCTCTCCGCTGTTCACTAAAGCCAGGATTTCTGTTAGCATGCCAGTCAGAAAACTTGTGTTGCAGGAGCGCCGATCGATAGGCCATAATTTAATAAAAGTATGTTGGATATATGTTTTAAATTTGAAACATTTACTTTATAATTTTAAATATATATATATATGGGCTCTATTTTGTTTTTATGTAAAGGGTGATAGTCATCCCCTAAATGTCACCTATAAAAAGCTATTTTAAGGTTTCTAATTTTTTTAACACTCTTAACTTACAATAGGAAAAGGTATTCGGTGTTTCCATTTATACAATGGCAGAATTCGGAAATCTAACATCTGCAGATGTTAAATTGTGGTTGACGGGCCCAAATGAGGAAAAATACAAAAGAAATCCAGTTTATCTCCATTCTGTGATTTTGAAAAGATCGGAATTCTTTCAAGTCAAGAAGTCTGAGCGGTGGTCATCGGATAAACCAAGTGGAATAAGGGTAACTACTTATCATAACTTTGATGACTATTTAAAACGCATTCAACTCATGTATGGCAAACGTGTGTATTTCTCCAAAGCTGAGGAATGCATGGCTATTCTTTCAGTTGCTTCTGAGTTGTTGGTTGATGACTGCATCAACAAATGTATGGAATATTTGGAAGCAGTTCCTTGGAATGCTGAGCAAGAATCCCGAATTGGAGATGTGTTCTCTTGTCTGGGATTGAAACTTTTACCAGATTTAGCTGCGAGGCTTGATAAGGAGGACGACGAAGATATAATTTTTGTAGAAAGAATGATCAATCAAATGGTCTCTATTATTAAAATTCATGAGGAGGATAGCCAAAACTGGGAAACTGCGGAGAAATATATAGTGGGCATCTTCGAAGGAAATGCATCTAGAGATGTTGTGGAAGTATGTAAGCGTGTGCTTTTGCAAGGGTTCAAATCATCCATCCATTCTCGGAATTTCTCTAGTATAAGGTCGCTCTTTAAATTTATTGGGCAGCGTGATGGAGATATACTCAAAGATGCATTCATCGCTTTTTGTGAAGATTCAAAATTTTGGGAAGATTACGTCGCCAAAGAATATCATGGTGAAGATGTGTTCTACACTATAATGTGGTTTATGAAGGCCATAAGAGACGGAAAGATAATAATTTCAAGAGATTCTCGAATTTCTTTTCTCACAAATTGGCTACCAATCATGGCAGGGTTGTGTAAGGGAAAACTTGCCAAATTTGGTGAGCTTGATAAAGCAGTGCTTAACATCGTTGAGAGCCTCCCTCTACCGGACAAGAAACGTATTTGTGTAGAATGGACAAACGCTTACAACGGTTATACGATGGATATCACTACGCCATTTACTTTGTTTAAAGACCTGCAGGATGCCCATTACAAATCGACATTAAAGCGCAAGTACAGTTCTCTATGATGTTTTATTAAATCTTGAATAATCTTTTGATAAATGGTGCTGACCACACAACTATAGTTCGCAGTCAGTTGTTTTCTAAGAAGATCGGACGCTTTTTTAGGAGATGGTGTAAGTCCTTTTTGTAGTTATTTTTGCTTAATTATAAGATGCATGCTCAGCAATCAGATAATTTTTAGTTGATAAAACTCTCTAAATAATAGTCGTTGTATTGTTCTTTTATATGTGAATAAGATAGAATAAAAACAATGTAAAATGCTGCAATTTCCAGCAACATTCAGTTTCGGTCACCCAAATTCAAAGCTCTCTATGGAGTTTTTATTTCTGCTGTACGTTGTTCACTTTAATGATACGTGCTGCTATATATTATATTTATTTTACTGTTGATTGTGAGCTTTATATTTGTTGCAAGTGGTGTTTTTTTATTTTTCTGTGGTTACAATTGTCTGGTTTAAAGAACAGGGCCTGTTTCAGAATCTTTAGTCATTTGCTATTAGTGTTTGAGCTATGCAGACAGTTTTTCATCTTGGGAAGTGTCTGCCATGCTTCATGCATATTGGTCACAGAGAAGTTAATATACTATGGTGATTAAAATGTTCACTAAAATTTTTAATAATGTCGTCCATAATCTTTAATATTCAAAATTTATTATATTTCAAAAGTTGGAAATTACTCTGAGACCCCATTTAGAGAAACTCTCTAGAATAATTTCTGCGAACTACTCAACTAATAACTTAGCACGCTCTGTTTACTTAAGAAATTTTGTTAGCTTAACCTTATAATCTCTACAACATTGTGCCATATTCTTCTTCACAGCTTTTAGCAGGCTGGCTTATATTTATTACAACTTAGCTTATAAGTAATTTAGTAAATTTTTCTCTAACCTGTAAATGTCTTGATTGGCAAATAGAAGGCTTGCATAACATTTGAATAAAATTAGCATAACAAATTGTTGGTCTTAAATTATGAATGCTTGGTCAACTCAGATTTTTTATGAACCGAAATTTCTTCCTTGTATCTGCTACCGTCAGACTATATTGAACAGACACAGTTAAGTATGTACATTATCTTAAAACATTCCACCAAATGGTCATAGAGCTCATAAAATACTTTAAAATGTTAATTTTTAACGTCTTTGGACTAAATGTACCTTTTCTCAGTTTGCTTTTGTTGCTCACTAGACATGACTATGTCAATATGACTTCATTTTTTACTTACATAAAGTTTGTTTTAAATACCAAGTTGTAGGGGTTTAAGTGGAAAGAGGGGACTTAAAAGATTTTGTTAAACAAAATAAAATAAGGTTTGTATAAGGTGCTTTACATTGTATTTATATTTGTATTATTATATTAAATAAAATGTTTACAAAATATAATCATGTCTGTTCTTAAAAAATTAATGAGTATTTCTATGTAAAAGGGTTTTTTAATTTGTATATAATGAGTATAGGTGACCAACACACATTGTAAGATTCATATGTATTATTAGCCTTTGACAGGTAACACTAAATTATATCCAAATTATATTGTTTAAAAGTAGTATAGATGTCTTAAATACATCTATCTAAAAGATGCTAAGAGATCCATCAATATGAAGTGTCTATAGAGTAATATCTTTCAATATCTTTTAAATAAATGTAATTAAACTATCTATATTAGAGACAAACCACACATGAATAAACAAGCAAATAGATGATAAAGACACAAAGCTTTTTTGTTTTATTTAAGAGTTATTTTATTTTACTTTAAAACTATTTGTTTACTTAAAGAATTATTTTATTTTTAATGTCTAGAGGCATTCTACAATGACAGCAAAGGGTGGAGTGTAATGGTGTCAGCATGTTAAAAAATAAACTCTTACCTTTTACCTGAAATTTTGTAGTCATTTACATGTCACAATAGTTTTTTTTTTTTGATTGGTAAAAGGCCAAGGCCATTAATATATAAAATCAGTTATAAAATACAACGCGGGCACTAGTAGGAAAGAACAAAGCGAAGTAAACCTCCGGTTTAGCCCGACTTTTGCAATCTAGTACATACTGTTTATTTAAAAAACATATACAGGGTCAATCCCAACAAGGAAACATCCTTTCTTATTCAATTACTGAGATACAAGTACAAACATCGCCCTTATCCATGGCCTTTCTTTTGATATCCTCTTGTTGTATGTCTTTTGGTTCTTCGGCTCCTGGGATGACCTCCATGACATATAACATTAGATCAATTGTCTATTATCGAATTGAAAAGGCTTCTTCTGTCTTGCTCCTACTAGTATACCTGTCTAACCTGAAACCACAGGAAAAACTACCACTTCTTTTCGCATGTTAGCTATACATAAACATATAATTCATTATCCTACAAACATCTGTTAGTATTTTAAAACCTTTGCCTGAGATGAAAGGATAAAATACTTGCTCTTGCCAAGCTTATCATAAATGATCAAACACACTTGCTTCAATGTTAACTTAAACCCAGTTATGTGGGACATCCCATTTCGGTTGATTGATCCACTGTACATGCCAACATCCATATATATATATATATATATATATATATATATATATATATATATATATATATATATATATATATATATATATATATATACACATGTGGGCATAAGTAAGTGATCAACCATTTCACTTAAAAATGTTGATAAACCAAAATTTCCCATTCCATTTAAATTCTAACCCATCATAGATAACATTGTTACCTGTCAAATCATAAAATTAAATCTCTTAGATGAGTTGAACTGATGGCCTAATAGACTAGAGACCTCATTATTGCCTTTCTCATTACCTGCCTTCTCACATGACAGTAGTGATTCAAGTTTCAATCTAAGCATTGAGACAATCTGCTTCGCACATATTATCATTATTAAATAGTAATGGAGATTAGATCATATCTTAAGCTCTTCCTGCTTGGGTCTTGAGCCCCGTACAAAGGGGAGTCGTGCATACTTAGAAAGCCTTTAATCTATAGTTATACATCTATCTATATATAATTTATATATATATAAATAGATATATAAATGATAGACAAGAAAGGTGGTACCTCAGAAGCATGTGAACAGAGAAGGACCTCAAGCTTAAGCAAACATGATTGAAACTACGTGCTTCAATTAAAGCTACTTAGAAGAAGAGACAGAGCCAAGGAATAACACTTCAGTGTCCTCTTCCACCATACCAATGCCATTTCAATTTAGAGTTGTCTTCACAGCTAAAGCTATTTTTTGTGGAGGTATGGAGATCCCTGTGCGATTGGTAAGCACCAAGCATCAGATGGCATTCCTTGGCCCTATAGCTTTACTTCGGTTGCAACGAATGCTCCGCTGATCTAATGAATTAATGGTAGGAGTGATTCAAATGATTGTTGGTAGAAAGTTCATGGGAAGGGCTGAGAGGTTTAGAGTAGATTCTGACATTTCTTCACGAGTAATAGCCATTTTTCTTGAGTTGGAAATTGACAAAGAAGTAGCGGGGCAAATGATGAAAGGCCTATTCAATCCTGAACATTTAGGAGGATTGGACGAAATCCTAGGAGCTGTAACTATTGGTGTTGGGATGCCACGACCGAGGGATATGGATTCGATGGAAGATTCTGATGCTATTTAGAAGCTCTATCCTTTTATCTTAGATCTCAAGGGACCAGACCTCATGATGGTCAAAGAAAAGGCGCAACTAGCAATTGGATTCATCCAGAGGGACCTTGGTCTGGTAGATGAGGGCTGGTATGGATGGGTCGCTTCTTTCAATCTTCAGTTGCTTGAGTATGTGTTGTGTAATTTTACACGCCATTTTCAAATTTTGATACAATGATATCAAATGGACACAACTCCCAACCATTACCAAATCAAGGATACATGCATGGGTGCTCTCTGTATTTTGGGGATATAGATAATGGAGACACAATAAATTAAAGTCACAGCCACCGTAAGATGCAAATAGATCTAATGGTGTGGAAACAAAATAATGAAGGCTGCAGAGGCTACCAAATGGCACAAGCGCAACACAGAAGAGTAACTTTTAAAATTTATGCGGAGCCTTCCATGTGCAGGATGCAAAATGAAAAGAGAAACAGTAAAATCTATGGAGGTCACCACATGTAGTATGCAGAGGTAGTCCCTAAAGTTTCTATGTGTTTGCGGAAGGTGCCGTGTGTCTTTTTACTTTTTTACGGAGGGTGCCGCATGTTCTTTCTGTATCATGTTATTGCTAGAAATGAAAAATGGTGGGCCACAGTGATGTTAAGTTTCAAGTAAGCAGAGAACGCCACGTGGTGGATGTGGAGGTAAATTTGTTTGGTTTATGACCCTTTTCTGGCAAGAAACTTAAAGTTTCTAAAGTGATGCGGAACCTGCCAAGTGTTAACTTCCGTGGGAGTTTCCAATGTTTCAAGTAGTAATGTAGAGAATGCCACGTATTAGTTAGCGTGTGCATGGAAGATGCCACCTGTCCTAGTTTTCTCCTTTGAAGTTAGTGAATGCTGAAGCTATGGGCCCCATTATTAATATGTTTGTTTCTAAATTGATGCGGGTTGTGATAGTTGTCAACAGCGGAGTTCACCTGAGCATAAAGACACATTTTTGAGGGCTTTGCGGAAGAAGACACGTAGATCTTTTTGAAGGCTACGAAGCGTGACAAGTGTCGTTGTCCTGTTCATTCCTAAGAGACAAAGGAGTTTCTCATTCTACTACGAACGCTGCCATCTGTCACAATATGTTTCAAATTTAGACACAATAAATTAAAGTCACAGCCACCGTAAGATGCAAATAGATCTAATGGTGCGGAAATAAAATAATGAAGGCTAACGAGGCTGCCAAATGGCACAAGCGCAACAAAGAAGAGCAACTTTTAAAATTTATATAGAGCCTTCCATGTGCAGGATGCGGAATGAAAAGAGAAATAGTAAAATCTACGGAGGTCACCATGAGTAGTCTATGGAGGTAGTCCCTAAAGTTTCTATGTGTCTGTAGAAGGTGTCGTGTGTTTTTTTGCTTTGATGCGGAGGGTGCCACGTGTTCTCTCCATATCATGTTATCACTGGTAATGAAAGATGGTGGGCCACAGTGATGTTAAGTTTCAAGTAAGTGGAGAACGCCACGTGGTGGATGTAGAGGTAAAGTTGTTTGGTTTATGACCCTTTTCCAGTGAGAAACTTAAAGTTTCTAAAGTGATGCGGAACCCGCCAAGTGTCTGCTTCCACGGGAGTTTCCAATGTTTCATAATGTTTCAAGCAGTAATGCGGAGAATACCACATGTTAGTTAGCGTGCACATGGAAGATGCCACCTGTCTCAATTTTCTCCTTTGAACTTAGTGAACGCTGAAACTGTGGGTCCCATTATTAATATGTTTGTTTCTAAACTGATGTGGGTTGCAACAGTTGTCAACAATGAAGTTCACCCGAGCATAAAGACACAATTTTGAGGGCTTTGTGAAAGAAGACACGTAGATGTTTTTGAAGGCTGCGTAGTGCGACAAGTGTCATTGTCATGTTCATTCCTAAGAGACAAATGAGTTTCTCATTCTATTGTGGACCCTACAATCTGTCATAGTATGTTTCAAATTTCAAGTACGCAGGTCTCACCATGTGTCTATCCCTTAATGGAAGGAGTTGTGCCACATATATTTTGCTCTAGCCAATGAGCTTGTAGAAGGGAAAAACTATTGCAGATTTGAAGGATCGTAGCTGCCAAAGACTTCTAGTTATCTCCAGTTCGGTTGGGCCGTTGGGATTTGATTGTTGCAGATAATCTACAGTCATATCTTAAGCTATAAATATGTAATATTTGTAATAGATCTAGATAGATTTAGTGATATCTCTACTTTTGTAAGAAATGTAAAGGTTTGAAGTAAATATAAGTCATTGGAGCATGTGAATTAGAAATAATAGCTGAGTATGAGAGTAGAAATAGGGAATCAAAATTGAGTGCAAGGGATAGAGGATCAATGTTTCTGCCCAACGTCATATAAATTTGTTTAGGCAGTTTGGGATCTTGAAATTACCATAGTTCTTAATATGCTTTGCCACCTGTTACAAAGAAGTCTGATTTTAACTCTTAGTTAGTTTGAATGAATGGACTTGCCATCACTATCAGACTTCAAATCTTTAATTTGGGGTTATCTACACCTGACTAGAAAGGGTCTGAGATCTACCCATCTGGTTGGGAATTTGAGAAGTGTTTTTAATTGCTCTATTATACTCCATTGCTGTCTAAAGGGTAGAAACTCTTAAGATGCTCAGAATTTGTTTACACTCCAAGGTATGTTATTAGAACAAGTGATGAATTGATTGGCCTTAGAACTTTTTTCCTCCATTGTTTCAGTTTGATTTTGATAATTCTTCATTGGTGTTAGCTATAGTAGATAGGCAGAAACCATCAGCCCCTTTGTTAGCAAGGGAGTCAGCTTTGCTATTACCCTCTCTGTAGGTGTGATTGAATGTGCACCTCCTAAAAGAAGAAATGATGTCAAGGGCATTAGCCAGTAGGGAATTCGGTCTCCAATTAGGCATGTTCCCTTTCTGTAAGCCATTAATGATGATCACGGAGTCACCTTCGACCTCTAATTTTTTAATTTTCATGTCTTTGCAGATTCTCAAACCTTAAATCAGGGAGGTTAATTTTGCTATATTGTTTGTTGTTTCTCCTAGGGGCTTGGCTAAGGTTGCTATTTCTCTAGATTCAGAATCGTGGATTACGCAGCCTATTCCTGTGACTCTTGGGTTGCCCCTAGATGCCCCGTTGAAATTTAGCTTGAACCACCCTTCTTTAGGAGGTTGCCACTTACATTCTTGTCTCTTGTTGGTGGTGTTGTGGTTACCTGGTCCCACAAAGGAGGGCAATTTTAGTCCTACCCATCTCCCCCGCATCTTTTCATCCCAGTGTATCATTGTGGATTCTTTTTTGGAGTTATTTAGAATCCTATTATTGACAATTTCTATAATAATGGCCTCAATTTAATAATTAGCTGTCCAAAAGTCATTTTACTATCTTTAAAGATTCTTCTATTTCTTTCTTTCCACAGCTCCCAAACCATTATCGAAGGGGAAATTGTCCATAGCATATGGTAGATGCTTTGTTCATAAGTCTCAGCCCAACATTGGAAAAGGTTCAGAATGTTATTAGGCATGGCAGTAATCCATCCCATCTTATTACTTAGCCAATTCCAACATTTATTAGAAAATTGACAATTGAGGAGAATATGGTCTGCTGTTTCTAGATCCTCTTCACAAAGGGAACATCTACTAGGCCCCTCATATCCCATCTTGGTGAACCTATCCGCAGTTAAGATTTTTTTTTGTAGGGCCATCCAAGCAAACAGTCTAGCCTTTGGGAGACAGTTCTTATCCCAACACAGTCTCAGTGGTAACTCTGATTTTGGTCTTAGTTGCTATCTGATTAAAGTTTTGTAACCATCCTTGGTTTTATAATTTCTTGATTTAGCCCCATCCTAGACTAATCTATCTAAGTCTCCTTTGAGAGATACCCTCCTTTTGTTAAGGATATCAAGTAGTATCTTTTCCTCATTATCCAGAATGTTCATATTATCTAGGGGTTTCCATTTCCACCCCTTATTCTCCTCATGATTGGGGAAATCTATATAATCTTTTACATATTTCCCCCAATGGGATTCTAGGATCCTTTTGGCATTCTCTAAGTTATCCATGCTTCTCATTGCCTCATACCCCCCCCCCCCCCCACGAGTTGTCCTAGAAAAGTGCTTGGTTACCGTCTCCTAAACTCTAGGTCAGTTTGTTCATTATGATCTTCCTGCAATCTATCATAAAATTCCAGAGGCGGGATCCTTTAGGTGGGTTAGCCATTCTAAAAAGGAATGCTATTTTTCCCCCCTCTAAGATATTTGTTTCTAAGGATTTTAACCCACTTTGAATTGGGCTGCTGATACATTTTCCATACAAGTTTAGCACCTAAATCCTTACTCTATTCTCTGAAGTTTTCTAAGCCCAGGCCACCTTCCTCTTTTGGTCTACAAATCTTGTCCCAAGCCACAAGTATCATTTTCTTTTTATCCTCCGAACCTTGCCATAGGAAAGTTCTTAGAGTTTTGTTGATTTCATCCCATTTACCTACTGGAAGATTCATACAGGATAATTGGTATATTGGGATAGCTGAGAGAACCGATTGTAACATTGTCACTTTGCCTACTAAGGACTGCCACTTGCCTTTCCAAGATTCTGCTCTATTCCTGGTCTTGGAAGTGATATGATCCCAAAGATCATTGGTCTTATTGCTTTTACCCAAAGGTATGCCTAGATATTTACAAGGCATTTCCCCTTTTTTATAAGATAGGATTCTGCATATTTCTTTTTCAGTTTTAGGATCTGTGTTGAAAAAATAAATTGCTGATTTATCAGTATTTACCTCCTATCCAGAGGCCCTACAGTAGGAGTTTAGGATATATTTGAATGGCCTAGCTTCTTCTATGCTTCCCATACTGAAGAGCATAGTGTCATCTACAAACTAATGATGAGTTGTAGGATCGACACCGGAAGTAATTTTGATACCTTGATCTTCCCTTCTTCCCTAGCCTTAGAGATCATTCTCCCTAGTACGTCTGCCATTATAATAAAGAGAAAAGGGGAAATGGGATCCCCTTGTCTCAATCCTCTTGAGATGTTAAAAAAATCGTCTAGAGTTTTATTGATTAAAACTAAGATCTTAGGATTTGAAATACATGCATAAATGAGTTTTATCCACTGTTTAGTAAAACCAAAAGCCTCTAGGGTTTTGCGAATGAAATGCCAGTCTACCTTATCATAGGCCTTACTAATATCCAATTTAATTAGCATACTAGGTTTTTTGTTTTGTTGTATGGTATGGATGGCTTCTTGGGCTATAATAACTCCATCAAATATAGATCTACCCGAAACAAACCCTATTTGCTCATCACTTATTATCTCTAGAAGAACAGTCTGAATTCTATTAGCTAGGGTTTTGGTGAAGATTTTATAAATAGTATTACACAAAGATATAGGTTGCAAATCCCCTAGACTTTTTGGTTTCTCTTTTTTTGGAATGAGTGTAAGAAAAGTGTTATTTACCTCTTTGAGAATACTTGCCGAATTCCTTGCCCCTTCTAGTGCTTCGACTACTTCATCTCCTATGAAGTGCCAACATTTATGGAAGAAGAAAGCTGGAAAGCCATCAAGACCAGGAGCTTTATTTGGTTGCATTTGAGAGATGGCCAACTCTACCTCAGTTTTGGTAAATTTACCATTGAGAGCTTTGTTTTGATCCTCTAAAATAATCCTTGGGATATCTTCCAGAATGGTTTGTTGGTGCAGGCAATTCGATCCTTCCTGATTATTAAGAATATTTTCAAAGTACCTAACCATTTCACGAGCAATTTTATGAGGATCTTTGATCCAAACATTATTCGCATCTTTTATTTTGAGGATTCTATTTATGTTTCTTTGTGCTTTGGTACTGTTATGAAAGACCTTAGTGTTTTTGTCTCCCTCTTCAAGCCAGGTTTCTCTTAACTTTTGATGCCAAAAGATTTCCTCTTTGGCTAGGATATCTTCATATTTGATTTTCAGCTATTTTTCTTTTGAATATGAATCAGTGTCCATTCTTCTGGTAATCATGTTTCTATTTAGGTTTTCCAGTTCTTCTTCTAGCTTAGTTTTGGACTCAAAGATATTACCAAAGTTAGTTTTGTTCTAGCTTAGAAGGTTACATTTAATAATTTTCAATTTGGATACTAAACAAAAAAGATTAGATCCAGATATTCTAGTTTCTTTCCACCAATTCTCAATTAGAGTAATAAGGTTGTTATCTTTGACCCACATTTTTTCAAATTTAAAGGGGCAACGTTTGGGTTGGCAATCTTCTGAGATACTTAACTGAACTGGATAATGATCAAAGCCTGAGTATGGTAAGATCTCTACCATCAGAAGGTAAGGGAATTGGGCCCAATTACCTCTTAACAAGAGTTTGTCAAGTTTTTCTGCAATATTGCTGAAACCTTCTCTTTTGTTGTTCCATGTAAAACCTTCCTGTGCAGTTTTAATTTCCAATAAATTGTTCTTCTGAACCTAATCTTTAAAGTCTTTCACCGTTATAGATAGCCTTACATGACCTCCTAGTTTTTCTTTATGATCCAATATCGCATTAAAGTCTCCACCTAGAATGCATACTTGATCTTGTAAAGTTCCCAAGAATTATTCTATTTCTGTCCAGAATACTCTCTTATCCTAGTTCTGAGAAGGGCCATAAATGTTAAGGAGAAAAAAGTTTAGATTGCTTCTGATGCTTCTAACATTCCTAGCCATCTAGTTTTTCCTACAACTTATCACTGAAAATGAAACTGCTCTAGGGTCCCAGATTACCCCAAGGCCTCCCAAAGCACCCTTACTGGAACTCCTACTAGCTCCCATATTCCTAGCTTCTTATTTAGAGCTTCTATCTCCTCTTTATTAAGTTTAGTTTCTTGTAGTATTAGTATATCTAGTTTTGTGTTGGTTATACAGCATTTTATGATTCGCTGTTTGTTAGGGGCGGCCTTGAGACCCCTAACATTCGAAGTGTAGATTCTCATGGTGCCTCGAGAAGGTACTTCCCATTCCCTGCATTAAAATGTGAGGTTATCTTGGTCTGATCAGTTGCCTCGCCTGCTTTCTCTCTTAGTTCTAGACGTGATTTCCTACCCCTTTTGTTATTACTTTTGGCACAATCTGGAGTCTCCTTACTGAAATCGGTTATTGCAATTCCCAGCCTTGGGTCTGCTACCTCTAACTCTCTATCTCCCTATTCTTTTGGCTCCTCTTTATTATTCTCCTTCCTTTTCTACCATTCTTCAAGTTCCAGGATCTTGGAGATTAGCTTTTCCTTCTCTTCATTGGCCTCCTCAATTACTACTTCCTCTAATGCCTCATCGAGGATCTCATTGCATATTTCTTCTAGCTCCCTATGGCTGACCATATCTGTGGTTATATTTTGATATCCAGTCTCTTTATGTTTTTCCTCTATTTCATAAGTATTGGGGACCCATTCTAGGGTTTCTAATACCTCTGGTTATGTTTTACCTTCCTTTGCTGGATGAATATTATTTCTTTTTTCTTCAACCATGACTTATCCCTCTTCAAGCTCCTTCCTACCTTCGCTTATTTAAGGTTTATAACTATGCTCTGGAGACATAGCTGCTACGTATGTTTCTTTGCCTGTGTTTTCCTATGTGAGGTTAAAGTTCTGTAAAATGAGATCCTGATTCTTACTCTGGTTATTTCTTATGGTATTTTGAGAGGGTTTAGGGCTTTTTCTGGGTAGAGCTTTTACCATACTCAGGTTCTGAGTTTGTCTATCCAAATCCCTTCTACCACTAAGGGTCAGAGGGCTAGTTCTCTAATAATCCACTATAAATCTGCCCTTGTTATCATTAAATCTAATGTTGACACCTGACGGCTGGGGATTGGGATTCTTGTTAGTTAGTCTCTTTGAAGTACTATTGATTGTATTACTAGGGGGAACCCTGGTGAAATATTGGTTGGATAATATAATTAGCCATATTTGTGTTAATTTCAAGAGGTTTGATGTTTTTAATGCTTATATCCATTTTTACTGATAGGAAAACATCTGAATGGATTAAGAAGTCCTTCTCAATTGTTATGAATTCTCCCAGGTGATTACCTATCTCCCTTAGGATTTCACTATGGATGAGCTCAACCGGAAGATTTGGTAATTTGACCCATCTGGTAACTTTAAGTTTCATTTTACTGGGGTCAAAATTTGGTTGCCAGTCTACATATTCAAATGTATACCATTGGAAGAGCAATCTTCTGCTATTTAAAATTTCTTTTTTAAGATCTACACTTTTGCAATCAATGAAAATGAAATCTTCAGAAGTGATAGTGATACTTACCTGATCTTTGAGGAGGGTCTGGACCCAATTCACAATTTCCTTCACAGGCTGCCCAATCTCACACCACCATATAAACAATCCATGGGTTTTACAATGATTCCCCAGATCGTCTGAGTAGATACTACTTATATTTACCAAAGCTATCTTACCCAAGGTCTCAAGGTTTTGATACTACCTTGAATTCATTTGTAGCCTTGACCAAGGGGGGTTGGGGATTGTCTGCTCTTGAGTTGTAAACTGGTTATTGCCCCTCCCCTGAATGTTGGCTATGAAAATTTTGAAATTAGGGTTTTGGGTAATTGATCGCTAGGGGGGTACTCTTGGAATCGTCATATTGTTTAAAGAAGCCTTCGAATGAGAGATCTTGGGGGCCGATTTTGAGAAACCCTCCATAACTTTTTACCTTTGAAGGAGAGGTTGAGAGACAACAGGGGGAATTGAGTAGTATGGCTTCTTTCCGTACCTATTGAAGTACGGTTTGCTCCAGTTGCAAATGCAAGGATTGCTGCAGTAATTGGGATAGCCCAAATCCCAGAAACCCTGGCTTACTCATTCCTTCTTGAAGCATGGTCTGCCCTAATTCCCCACTGCGATTTCCTCCTCCTCACAACTTGCCAGCCTTGTTCTGTGTGGGGTTGCAGAGGGGGAGCCCAACCCCCATAAGCCCTCTTCTCCTTCCATGGTGGATCACTACTAGGGTGCTCTGCCCTATCTTTAGGTTTGATTCTATTGTCATTGTAGATTTGTCGTAGGAGTTCTGCTCTTTTTTGCATTTTGCTCTTGTTTACATGTCACAATATTAATATTTAATATAACCATAAAATAAATCCAAAATAACAAACATAAATAAAATTGTATAACTAAACCATAATTTTTACAATAAAATTTGTGTATACATGGTAAATAAAATAATAATGTAAAAAAAATAATTCAAAGTAAACAAGTGCCACGTACCTGTCTTGTAGTGTTGTAAATATAGTATGTGTTTTAGGTGTATATTTTTTCTTAGAATAAATATTTGTTATATAGACAAATTGCATTCCAATTATCTAAATCAACTAGTTGAATACAAGATCTTGGAAAGACTGAAATTACATTGTAATTAGCTAAATTAGCCAGTCGAATACAAAATATTGGAAATACTAGTTACAATGACAAAGAAAATGCATTATAGAATGTATTGTTCCCTATTCTAGAATGTGTTGTACTAGGGTTGATGTGTATGTTAGATGGATTTGTGTGGTAGTTTCTCTTTTAGTTTCAGGAGTTTCCTAGTTTGCTGATAAACTGATGATATTGTGCCTGGTCATTGACAATGACAATGCATTATAGAATATATTGTTTTCCATTCTATGTGTTGTTCTAGGGTTGATGTGTATGTTAGATGGATCTATGTGCTAGTTTCTCTTTTAGGTTCATGAGTTTCCTGATTTGCTGATAAACTAACCATTAGTCCAAAAGTTCATGAAAACATCAAATCGCTGGTTTCCCAACTAAGTGTGTTAAACACATTTGAGGCCACCGAGTTAAGCTGATCCTGGAGTACCTGGTTCTTGCGACTAGCTGATAAGCCGATCATTCAAGGCTACTATGATTGATGCCTACGAGAAATAGAAACTTGTTTATGTTCTAAAATGGGATAATGCTGTCAAGGTTACGATTTCAACACCTTTTTAAGTCCACTAATCTCACACAATGGTGTAGTGTATATCTAGTATTGATTGTTATTTTGACAACATTATTTTTGGCTGCAATAAAGTTTGATTATTTTGAAGTTGACCAAGTTTCTACTGTTTAGAAGAAAATGAAACACATGAGCATTTGGCCTTCTAAGATCTTGGTCTCAATCACATTACCTAAAAATAGACAGAGTTGATGGACAATGGTGCGAATATGCTTGTCACTGTACCTAGAGCTACCGATGGTCCTAGTGGGATTCTTGTCTACACAGAAAATTTTGTGATATGTAAAAACTAGCGGCACACAGATGTTCGTGTGGGCTAGATTTACCAATCAAACATGGAGAGTTGATTGTACCAACCACAACCCACTACTCTTCTTCTTGTTGCAGACCAAATATGGAGACATCTTCAAGGTTATGTTAGGATGATCAAGATTTGGGAATCATGATCTCTATCAGTTCTAGAGAATAGGTGATGATGTAGATGTTGAGCCATCTTTTGCAATAGGAACAAAAATTGGGATATGGCATTCTGCTAAAGCATCGACAAATATTAACCATAGTGAACCCTTATATTTCCAATTATGTGCATTTACAAACTTAAGATATATATAAATAGGTGTAACACTTTTTCAGCAAAAAGAATGGTTGGATAACAAAGGATTCGGCAAACCATAAACAATACAAACTTATCTCTCATCAGCTTATCCTCCAGTTCTCAAATTTTTTAAGTTGCCAATACTATCTTTTATTAGCAGATTAAGAGTTTATGAAACCTATTCTGGATCAAAAAGTGTCAAGGTTATAGAAATCATCGTCATTAAAAAGTTTATATTTCAAATTTAGAGTATTGTGATTTAACATGTTATCAGAAAAAATTACAAGTTGAGAAGTTGCTAAAATCATCAGTTTGCCGATATCAGCAAAGTGGACAATTTTAAAATTTACTAAAGTGTTAGAAAAGTCTTAAAGTTCAAAACTTCTTATCTTTACTAGTTTGCTGATATCAGTTCAAAAGTTCTACTCTTTACCAATTTTCCAATATCAATTTAAAAGTTCTATGCTTTATGAGTTTACCGATATCAGTTCAAAAGTCCTACTCCTTACCGATTTGTTGATATCAGTTCAAAATTTCTGCTCTTCACTAGTTTTCTGATATAGGCTTAGAGAAAGTGAGATAAAACAATGATTTGTGTTGTCAAAGGTTGGGCAATGAAATGTATAAGCGGTTAAAAGTTGTCCTAACTCAACAATAGTGGATATCGAGCATAATACATGGAGAGTGGAATGGAAGCATGCTATCAGCTAAATTTATATGTTTTTATGTTATACAACATGTTGATTAGTCAACGTTGGCAAATAGTTTTGAAGTTACGAAAATTATCAGTTTTGCCAATATAATACTCATGAAGTTCAGGAGTTGTAAATTCTTCTAAATTGCCGATATGATATTTATCAGCCTATTTATTTTCCTTCCTTTGAAATCTTTTTACTTTTCGTGTATGTGTACCATAAACACTTACATGTTTAACCATACTTATGTGACATGTTTGGTTTCTTGTGTTTGTTGAGTAGTGTGGCACATGCTAAAACTTAGATTTTCATTGGACATGGATTAGAGAAATTGAAATTTTGCATTGGTCCTAAATTCTAATGATTCATTTCTAGCTGCAACTGAGAATAAAATAGATTTTCACCAAAAATAATGAACTAAGGAGTATGAAATCCCATATAACAATGAAAGCAACATGAATTTCTAAATACATACTCTAATCTAGTGTCTATTTTATTGCATATAGCATGGTATATTACAAGTTATTCAATGCAAGCTATTAGAGGTCTATTCTCTAAAATATTGTTAGTAAATTCTATCATAATGGTAGCAGAATTAAAATTACATCAATCATCATAATATACACATGACTGGTTCATGATCTACTAGCCTACTAAATTTATAAGATTAATGAGAGTGAATATAAATATAATTCCTAGCACAATTAATGCATCTATCTAAATTTAGAGTATGCAACTATATATATCCCACTCACTATGGAATCCTAGATGTCAATATGGTAGTGCACCCAACTAGTTTTTATGGTTTCATTTTTGTTGTTTGCAGCTGCAAAAGAACTTTGTTGTGTAGACCAATACCTTGTGTAAAAATCCAACTAAATTCAGTTGTGTAGCTATATCATTGCAACTGTTGTGAACTTCAACACAAATTTTTTGCATAGCTCAAATTAGCAAAAATAATTTTGTCTATCATTCCTAGTTACAATTAATGCCAAACATCTTACAAAGGGCACTAATGTTTGATTACTCCACCACTTTCCATGTCATACTACATCTATACTCTTCGACATGCATATTCTATAACATTTACTCAACATTCATACTGTATACAATCTAACAAAATTCATACTCTACCATGCACTCTAAAACAAAAGGAGGGTAGGGGCCCTCACCCAAATACTTTGTATATTAAAAAAAGTGATTAGATGAAGATTTGCTTCCTTGGCTAAACAGAGGATAACAAGAGCACACAGAAACCATTCTTGTGTGGCTTTACAGACAAAACAACATTGTATATAACTCATTGATTATTACATTTTCATTTCCATGATTTACAAAAAGATTACTGAAGATCATATTTAGATAGACCCTTTGAATTTTTATGCACTTCCACCCTCTTCACTATCGAGCTTTATCAAACACTGTTCATACTTCCTATCTGCACCTTTGTCCATTCCAACCATAGTTACATTATTATGGCATGTTGTCAGAAGAAATATTACAGAAACTTTTACAAGAAATGAGCTTCAAGAATTTTCTCATGTTAGGATACTAGGAAATTCCAAGACCCCAATTTATTGAAAATATTATATACCTTAGTCAAACTTGTCATACATTAAGTTTTTGATTAGTTAGTATCTCAGTTGTTGCAATCAAAATTCACATATGAGATATAATTTCAAATTTCATTGTCAAGGAAGTCAAGATGTTGAGTTTAGATCCCAGTTTACTGGGGACTTCTTTAATACAATGCATAATAGACTTATAAAGTTATATGTAGTTAGATTATTTACACTACTTGACATAAGAGATTTTCATTTGACATATTAAGTAAAAATTTAGTAGCTAATATTTGCAATGGATTGTGAACCTAAGCGTGATGAACAAGGCCCACAAACCTTGATATAGGACTCTATTTTTTACTCTATTTTTAGACTCAGTAAAAGTACATTAACAATGCTCGCAAACCCTAATACAAATTTCCATGATTCCATTAAATTAACATTATGCTAGAAAAATGTATCTGCATCCTTGGACATATAAGAATAATAACCAAATTCCCATTCTCCATGAGCAAAGCAGGGAGAATCAAATTTGATATAAGGCCAAATGCTCATTGTAACATACAGGCAGAGGTCTAATCAAATTAAACATAATACTAATTGATCATTATCATTATACAACACAAAAGTTTAATAACATGTTACAAAACCTAACAACCTGTCAATTGTGAAATTTAACCAAGATTATAAATTGATTAATGCGATTGATCCTAAACATGGTAGATCTTCTATTGTGGATGCCTTTAACTGATTTTATAAAATACAATAACAAATTTGACATTGTCTGCAGACTAGAAGACAAATTAGACCAATGAAAAGATCAACCATTGGCAAAACACAACAGTATAAAACTTCTATAAACTGGTGATAGAATTCAAGAAGCATAGTGCGACCCTCAAGAAAATGATCAAGTTGATTTGGCTTCCATAAGATGTCTTAAATATTAAATGTTTTTCAAGAGTACAATAAACTTAATAATATATGTTGAAACTGCATATTTCCATCCATAAATAAATTGCAAACTAGACATATAAATAGAGAGAAAAATATCTTCATATTAAGTCCTAATGTAGATTGCATCATCAATTAAGAACAAATAATAAAAACCAAATATTCTAATCCCATTGTAGAGGGTGTGTCGCATACCATCACTAAAATAAGAATAGAAAGTCCTCATAGCAAACTAAGCTTTATTATAATTGCAAATACACTGGTAGGAAGAACACAATAGGAGCTAGTTGCAGCAATTTGCAGCACAAAACGGCAATTTCAGATGCATAATGTATAAATAGAAAATTCATGGAAAACATCCTTATCACATGTTAATTGTTGCCTTTAATTATGGACAACAGTTAACACAAAATCATGCAGCACTATTCTGAGTCCAAATCTAAATGTTGCTACATGGTCAAATCCTAATTTATCATGTTTAAGTTTGAATGGAATTCAAGCAGCATATCATCCAAAATTCAAGAATGATGATAAAAACATTAGAAATACATAGTAGCATTCTAAATTTCTATAAATTAGTGATAGAATTCAATTGGTGAACTTGACCCTAGAAACAAAAATCAAGTTAATTTTGCTTGAATAAGAAATCATAAATGTCAAAAAACATTAAAAGTGCAACCATGTTAAAACCACACATTTCCAATCACATGAATTGCAAAATAGACATATAAACAAAGAGAAAGATATCTTTCAATTAAATTCTAATGCAGGTAGCAGCATCATTTAAAAATTAAAACCAGACTTCTAAACCCATTGTAAAGGGTGTACCCCTTACTATATCTAAAATAAAGCCAAAAAAATTGAAAAATAATATTCTAAGTAAAGAAATGACTAAAAAGTCAGTAACTATGCAAGCAAATTTATTGGCCTCGTTAACTTTTAAAATTTCCTACAACAATAATTCCAAGCTATGCCTTCTATTGAGTAAATTATTTCTTAGAAAACAAAAACAACTTTGCCCAAGTAGCTTATTGCTCAAAGTAGGAGAAGTAGCAACCACATAGACATTGCAAACACTGTCAAAACACTAAATGAAATGAGCATAACATAAATCTTTTGAAATTCAAAAAATTTGTAAACTCTATAATATTGCAACTTCTGGTCTCTTGACTACTGTTATAATAATCAAGAATTCAAACAAGACCATGGAACTTTCTAGACTTCTAGAAAAAGATTTATCTACTACAAAGAAAAAGTATGATAAGGATTGCACCAGTGCTATTGTTGAACAACAACAAAGAAGCCCAAAAGAGGACATTTACTAAAATAAGAAAGAGTATACAATTTTTTTATTTTGCAACATCTAAACTAGTTATTACACAAAAATATTAATAGACTTCAGGGAGTGACAAAACCACAAGAAGAAATCCAATTATGATTAGGGTTATGTTCCATTGCACATCCAGAAAAGGCCTCGGCTAATTCATAGAATTCCACATGAAGCTAATGTAAATATGGTGAATTAGCCCATGACCACCACACACTTTAAAAAGGGCATATACAAAATAGCTATATAGCAAAATAAGAGAGGTCGGCCACAAAAGATAACAAGGACTACAATCTTCTAAACCTAAGCAGCAAATAAAAAATAGAAAACAAAAAATCAGGAAAACTAAGAGCAAAGAAGTGAAACTTAATGAAGATGGCAATAGAAATGGGTGTGCATGACCGCAAATCATGGTGATTAACAAACCTTATAACTTAAGAGTCCAAATTATGAAGCAAAACCAAATTCCCCCAAAAAATCACCTCCTTAGTTTCAAGTGTTTGTTGCACTCAAAATAGTAAGTCCACAAAATCTGCCCTTAAGAGGTCATTTTTTAGCCAATCACAATAGAGAAAATTCATTTTCCCTATATTGTTTGTTAAAATTTTCTCATATTCACATAGGAAAAATTAAAATTTGTCCAAAATGAAAAAAAAAACTTTTTTTTAATGGTTTACCATAGATAGATTAATACCTAGGTAGGTACTAATAATAATATATAAATATTTATATCACAACAATATTTTAATTTAGCCACTCATTCTTTAGTCAAACATATTAATTTGTTAGTAAATTTTAATATTTATCAAACATAAAAGAATAAAATAACTATATCTTCCTCAAAACTAACTTATATCATTATATTATAAATATGGTAAGTAAGATAGATTTCATTAAATTGATATTAAAAAGTTTTACATTCATCCCATTGTCTTGGGGCATTGGACATCAAAACTATCAAAACAACAAAGGACCCTCCTAGAACAGAAAAAGATTTCCATCATTATCATATAAACTAATATAGAGCTAAAGATGAAGCCTATAACTGAAGCTATTACCCATCTAAACCAAACCCAAGACCAGAAACCCTAAAAGTGGAGACATGTAAACAACAACCAAGCCCTTAACAAAAAACCCCAAAAACTTCCCCAACCAAAACCAAAGGAAACTGACTCACTACAGAAGGTTGTTTTGAGAAAACACATGAAATTCATATTCCCAAGCCTCATTTTACACTGCCACTAGATTGAATCTTTTTCTCAGGTACTTTACCTATGCCACAGCCAACCAACAATGCTCAATGAGGTCCATTCCTTTCAAATCTAGCAAAAAAGGGAAGAACCTAACAATTGCATCTAAATTCTTTAGGCTACCAAGGTCACGCGACCAAGGGATTGCCACTCCAATGTCTACTACTACAAAAGCCTCCTCCAACCTAACTAGCAAGTGCTTCCTAAACAGTCTCTCCATAATCATCTTGGTGTCTACTTTTTGCACCTTCACAATGAGCAAACTCGCCAAACCCTAGACAAGATATCTGAGTCCACACAATATCCTTCAACCCTGGCCAAGAAATCTTTCCCTAGAAAAAACTTTATCGCTGTAACAATGAGGAAATCAGGGTGGCTAATTAATATTCCCAAGTGTCGCACTGACACTGGACCAAGGAAGGCCATTTGTCTCTTTGAACACAACAGCTAGATGGGAGTCGCCAAGCTTCCCATTTCCAATTCCTTAGCCGATACCTTCAAAATAAACTTCACCATATCCATGAAAGGAGAGGGAGGCCGAGATAAATAAAAAATGGCATAATGATCAGGACACTGATAGAGCCAACATAACTTGCCATAATTACCATCCTAGAGATCTAGAAAGGAATAAGGTGAAAACTTGTGCGAGCCAGGCTCAAGAACAAAGAAACATTATTTAAGAGATTATGCAGGAGCATCCCTGGTTCAAGAGCAATCTTGCATCAACCAAAAACATTAGCATTTCAGTTTGTTTGCATTTCAGTTCTTTCATTTTCCAGTTCAGTTTAGGCAGTTCAGTCAGAAGCAGTTTTCAGCTTGTGGTCTAGTTTTGGCATTTCACATCTTGTGGATCTAGACTTAGCATCTACATTCATTCATCTACATCATATCAATAATTTAGAGCATTTGGATTAGTTACCATAAAGATATCGCTATCAGAAGATCAACTAATTTCTTAGAGTAGAGCATCTTGACAGTCTGAGACAAATCAGCTAAAAGAGAAGGCTTGTGGATCATTCCTTGACTTGTGGATCGTAATGACACATCATTTAATGGTCTTTAGTTCATGGCCAACCTTTCCTAGAGGTCCACACATTGTTCTATTCATTTGAGGATGTGTTCTATGCATTTAGGTCCGACCTATTTGTGAACACATTACAACTCTTCATTGGATTTTGTGACCTTCCTTGGCTGACGAGGAGGAATCTATTAGTCTGAAAATGATATATATTGATGTAATAGATCCTTAAAAAAGTAGTTCAGAAGTTAGCAATTGATTCATAATCCTTAGTTTAAATTTTTGTGCGAAGGAGCTTCAAAGCTTTATCTTGCGCATGTATGTCATCAAGCTTGTGAGCCCTAATTGTAAGCCCGCATGTTGCCAACCAGATTGTATTTGAATTCTATGATATATTGAAAGACCTAATCTACATTTGTTTCATTTCTTGAGTTGTTTCCATTGTGTTTACTATTGCTGCATGGTCCGGACAGTTCATTTTGTGAACCCTCCTACTGTGACAGCACCAAGTGGTATCAGAGCGAAAGTTTGAATCTTTGGAGCGAATTGAGTGAAGTTGGCGAATGAATTCTGTAAGATCTTGCTGTGGACAGATCGTTGAATTGAGGAATGTTACTGTGTCGCAACTAATTGTCGATTGTAAGGCAGTTGTCACCTTGTAGCCTAATCACCAAACTTTAGGTAGTTTCCACTTGATCCTAGGAAGAATGCCACCGAGGAGAGTTGTTGTCATTGGAACAATGAATAGTAGAATAGATGAGATGATGGAGATGATAAAAACAATGCAAATTTGATTAGATGCTATTGAAGAAGATAGGTGAAGATGATTGACATCGAGACCTAATGTTGAAAGTGATCATGAAGGAGAATTTCAATTTGCTGAACAAACTAGCAAAACCCTAGGAGGTGATGAAGAAGAAGAATCAGATCAAGTAAAGATGTTGCAAGCTATTTCAAAAATTTGAAAGAGACCTAGAGTTGATGTGCCAAACTATACTGGTAATTTGAATCCTAAAGAGTTGATTGACTGGATAAATGACATGGAAGAATACTTTGAATATGAGGAAATTAAAGATCCAGAGAAGGTGAAATTTGCAAAGACTAAGTTGATAGGACATGTTGCTATATGGTGGAAAGAAGTTTAGTTGGAAAGAAATAGAACAGGAAAAGAAAAGATTACAAAGTGGGACCAGATGATGACAAAGTTGAAGAATCAGTTTATACCTACTGACTATGAGTTGGAACTGTTGAAAAGATTGTAAAACCTAAGACAAAAGGAGAAATTTATGAAGGAGTACACTGAGGAATTTCATAAAATGATCATAAGAATAGGACATAGTGAAGCAAACAAGGAGAAAGTGGCTAGATATATCAATGGACTGAGATTGAACATTCAAGAAGAACTAAGCTTGGTAAGGATGATATCTTTGGAGGAAGCATATCAATTTGCCTTGAAAGTTGAAGAGAAGATGAATAAGAGGCATGATCAGAGAAAGAGAGGTAGAGGAAGTAAATTTCAAAGAGGTAGAACATTTTCTGAAGGAGACAGATCATATCTGGAGTAAAGCAAGTTTGACAACCCATTTAAGGAGGACAAAGATAATAGTGCTTACCGGAGAGATGACAATACTTTTTACCAAAGAGGAAACCCTAGTGCATACCAGAATGAAGGATACAAGAGAGAAGGAAGAGGATTTGACAAGAGAACATTCAAAGGTACTTATTTCAAGTGTGGAGGTGAAGGACATTGAACATTTGAGTGTAATCAGGGTAGTACAAGTAAGAGGACAAAAAATA
Source organism: Cunninghamia lanceolata (assembly GCA_027924645.1). Lineage (NCBI taxonomy): Eukaryota > Viridiplantae > Streptophyta > Pinopsida > Cupressales > Cupressaceae > Cunninghamia > Cunninghamia lanceolata. The sequence continues at coordinate 3,191,473 of BSBN01000413.1, forward strand.
GTGGAAGAACAACCTATGTTGAAGAACCTATTGAGTCATCAATTCTGTTGGCAAACCTGAGAAAGGAGAATCATTGGTGATGAGGAGAGTACTATTTCAAACAGAGACAAATGAGGAACTACCGCAGAGGAATCTAGTCTATTCAGAACTAGATGCAAATTAGTAGGTAAGTGTTGTAAAGTTGCCATTGATAGTGGTAGTTTAGATAACCTAGTTTCAAAAGATATGGTGACTAACCTGAAGTTGGAAAGATTAAAACACCCTAAGCCTTATCAGATAGCATGGCTTCAGGATGATCATAAGGTACTGGTGAGTGAACAATGTTTGGTGAAATTTCATATTGGATCTTATCATGACAAAGTCTTGTGTGATATTATGCCTATGGATGTTTTTCATATCATTTTGGGTAGACCTTGGTAGTATGATAGAAAATCTATACATGATGGGAGAAAGAATACGTATACTATAACAGAAAATGGAAAGAGAATTACTTTGATTCCTTTGGAGGATGATCCTAAGAGTGAAGTATGTGGGAATGCTAGAATCTGTTTAGTAGATGGAAGGAAATTACTGGATGGTTTGAGACATGAGAATATTTGTTATGCCTTGATTCCTAAGAAGCTTGAAACATTTAAGGAGACTAAAGAATCACAACTGGAGGAGATAAAAGAGTTGCTGATAGAGTATGAGTACATCATATCAGATAATGTACTTGAAGGATTGCCACCTATATGGAGTATTAGTCATCACATGGATCTTATACTGGGTGTAAGTTTGCCTAACAAAGCGGCACATAGAATGACACCGATAGAGAATGAAGAACTGAATAGAGAAATATAGGAGTTGTTGAGGAAAAGTTTGATCATAGAAAGTTTGAGTCCTTGTGCAGTACCTACAGTGTTAGCACTGAAGAAGGATGGAGAATGGAGAATGTGTACTAATTCTAGAGCAATAAACAAGATCACAGTTAAGTATAGATTTCCTTTACCTAGGATGGATGATATCATGGATTGTATGAGTGGAGCAAGATATTTCACAAAGATAGTGTAACATCAAAAAATGTCCCCTTGGGGACTTTTCCATCATAAGGTTTAGCTCTTGGGTTTTTTAAGTGCATTTAGAACATCTTAGTTCATATTTTGGCATCTCGATGGAATGAGACCTGAGTAACACGACAAATGGGACCTGGGAGGACCCCTTGAGCTATACCCTGCCCAAAATAGGGGGGTAGGACTTGGGTTCCCGTGGCCTAGTCCCACCCTATTTTGGGGCAGCCCCAATTTATGGGTGTTAGTTAGTTTCAGTTATTAGGTCCCTTTGCCGACATGATAATTTTGAATTTCAAATATCTTGGCAGGAGTGCTTGTAGATACATATATAAGCATGTGTAGGCATTCATTTGTAAACTAGATAAAAATTTTGATGTTCAAGTGTTCTCAAAGGTGATTGAAGGCTTCTATTGTGTTGCAAGAATAGACTTGTATGTTTTGTGTGTTGATATTTGTAGATTTGAGCATCAATCTCCTCATGGCATGAAGATCATCTTCCTCCATGAGAGCTTCACTACAAGGTGACATAAAATTGTGTTTGTATCATTGTTTCCTTTAGTTTTTGGCCTCTGCCTCACAAGGGCACACCCTCTTCATCTGACAATGGTGTTCGGAGACTTAAGTGTCCTCCAGGGTTTGATTGTGACAAACCTATAAACACCACAACCCCCAAACTAAGTCTTGTGATTGTAGGTTACAAGTGTCACATCTGGGAAAAGTGGAGTTGCAAGAAGGCTGGGAAGACATCAGGGATTCAAGATCTGGAGAAAAGATGGAAAAAAGAGCACTTCTGGGACTAGGGTGCTCGCTCTAGTGTCCTCTGTAGATAGATTCTAGAAAATAGAAGTTATAGGGCTGATAAGTATCTGAAGGAGGTCTAGATTCCCCAAAAAAGTAAGTACCTTGGACTTGGGCACCCGCTCCAGTGTCCCTAACTATTCCACTTCAGAACCTCAAAAATAGGTACTATGTAATTTTGTATTTTGCTCCTGTCTGCAAGAGCTTTTTCTGTGATTCATTAATTTATTGTCGTATTTGCATAATTAGGGTTTTAATGGTCAATTGAGCATAGGAGAAGGAAAAATTGATAATTAATTCCCTAATCCAAATTTCCCTACATCTAAAAGTGACTCTAGGGTATGATAGTGCTTGCCACTCGACCCTAGATCCTTTAATGTTAGTGGAGAGGTAGATTTTAACATCTAAACAACAAAGATTAACAAAATCCAATTTTCCCCTAAACAAATAGATTTGAAGAGTGGATACCATCAAATCAGAATCAGAGAAGGAGATGAATGGAAGACTATTTTTAAGACAAATGAAGGATTATATAAGTGGTTAGTGATGCCTTTTGGATTGACAAATGCACCGAGTACTTTCATGAGATTGATGAATGAAGTCTTGAAGAAATTCTTGGGTAAGTTTGTGATTGTGTACATGGATGATATTCTAATTTTTAGTAAGACAAAAGAAGAACATTTGTGGCACATTAGACAAATTTTGCAGAGACTGAGAGAAGAGAAATTGTTGATAAACATTAAGAAGTGTAGTTTCATGAAGGAAGAGTTGGTATATTTGAGATTTGTATTTTATGTGAAAGGATTGAAGATGGACCCTAAGAAAGTGAAAGCAATTGTTGAATGCCCTACACTAGAGAGCATTGGAGAAGTTAAGATCATTTCATGGATTGACTAGTTTCTACCAGAAGTTCATCATAAATTTCAATTCAGTTTGTAACCCTATGACAAAGACAATGAGAGGTGACAAAAAAGATTTCAAGTGGACATCAAGAGTAGATAAATGTTTTGAGTTGTTGAAGCAGAAAGTGACAGAGCAACTTGTTTTGGCATTATCGGATTTCAATAAGGTATTTCAAGTTGATTTTGATGCTAGTGGAAATGTAATTAGAGAAGTATTAAGTCAAGAAGGTAGACCTATAGCATATTTCAATGAGAATTTGAATGATGCAAGAAGAAGATATTCATTTTATGATTATGAGTTCTATGACATAATTCAAGCCTTGAAGAAGTGCAGACATTACTTGTTGCCTAAGGAGTTTGTGTTGCATTTAGATCACCAAGCTTTGCAGTATTTGAACAATCAAGGTAAGTTGAGTCAGAGACATATGAGATGGGTAGAGTTCATGTAGAGTTATACTTTTGTGTTGAAGCATAGGAGTGGAAAATCAAACAAAGTTGTTGATGCATTGAGTAGGAGAAGAAACTTGTTGACAGAGATGAGAGTGGAAATGTTGGGTTTTGATGAATTGAAGAACATGTATGACGGAGACACTGATTTTGTAGAACCTTGGAAAGCATGTAAGGAACCTATTGTGATAGATAGGAGTAAGTGGTTGGATTATTTCATTCAAGAAGGTATGTTGTTCAAAGGAAGTTAGTTGTGCACACCTAGAAGTTTAATGAGGGATAATTTGATCAAGGAGAAATATAGTGGTGGATTGGCAGGACATTTTGGCATTGATAAGACAGTGGCCTTGGTGAGTGAAAACTACTTTTGGTTAGAGATACATAAGGATGTTAGGAGATTTGCGCAAAGTTGTAGAGTTTGTCAAGTTGCAAAAGGGAGTAGTCAGAATACTGGATTGTATAAACCTTTGACAATATCAGAGAGACCTTGGATTACCTAAGATTATAGTTTCAAATAGAGACACAAAGTTTGTTAGATACTTTTGGAAGACACTTTGGAGGAAGATGAAAACAGATTTGAAGTTCAGTTCAACTTTTCATCCACAAACAGATGGATAGATAGAGGTAGTGAATAGGAGTTTGGGAAACCTATTGAGATGTTGGGTTGGAGAGAAAACCAGAAGTTGGGGTTTGATTCTTTCACAAGCAGAGTTTGCATAGAATAATTTAGTAAACAGGAGTATCAGAAGAACACCTTTTGAGATTGTTATCGAAGTGAATCCTAGAGGAGTTGCAGAGTTGAGAGACATCAGTACAAAGGAAAAGATAAGTGTAGAAGTAGAAGAATTTGTAGATCATATGAGGACAATGCATAATCAGCTGAAGAAGCATTTGGAGGATATGAATAGTAAGTATAAGGAAAAGGCATATGAGAAGAGAAGACATAAGAAATTTGAAGCTGCAGATGATGTGATGGTGTATTTGAGAAAAGAAAGATTTCTAGTTGGGACATATTGCAAGTTGAAGATGAAGAAGTTTGGACCTTGTAAGATACTCAGGAAGTTTGATTCAAGAAATGCATATGAAGTGGAATTACCAGAAACATTGGGTATATCACCTTTTTTCAACATTGTAGACTTATATCAGTATCATGAAGCAGAATTCAGTGACAGCATGGAAGAAGACTTGAAGAAGTAGTTAGCACAACAAACACTTGAGCAGATAGAAGACATTGTGGATAGTAGAGTTGGACGTAGCACTAGAGGAAGATAATATAAGGAGTATCTTGTGAAGTGGAAAGGCAGACCAGAAGAAGATTCATCATGGATTTCTCAGGCTGAGGTGGACCGTCTTGGTTCTCCCCTAGCCCCAGCAAAGTGAGGGACTCACTTTTTCAATAACCCTAGATGTCTGATGGAGGATCATCCTTGGTTCAAGAGAAATATTGTATCAACAAAAAACATTTGCATTTCAATTCTTTCATTTTCCAGTTTAGTTTAGGCAGTTCAGTCAGAAGCAGTTTTCAGCTTGTGGTCTAATTTTGGCATTTCACATCTTGTGGATCTGGACTTAGCATCTACATCATATCAAGAATTTAGAGCATTTGGATTAGTTACCAGAAAGATATCACTATCAGAAGATCAACTATTTTCTTAGAGCAGAGCATCCTGATAGTCTCAGACAAATCAACTAAAAGAGAAGGCTTGTGGATCATTCCTTGACTTGTGAATCCTAATGACACATCCTTCAATGATCCTTGGTTCATGGCTGACCTTCCTCAAAGGTCCACACATTGTTCCACTCATTTGAGGAAGTGTTCTATGCATTTAGGTCCAACCTATCTATGAACATGTTACAACTATTCATTGGAGTTTGTGACCTTCCTTAGCCGACGCGGAGGAATCTATTAGTCTGGAAATGATATATATTGATGTAATAGATCCTTAGAAAAGTAGTTCAAAAGTTAGCAATTGACTCATAATCCTTAGTTTAGATTTTTGTGCAAAGAAGCTTCAAATCTTTATCTTGCGCATGTATGTCATCAAGCCTGTGAGCCCTATTTATAAGCCCACATGTTGCCAGCCAGATTGTATTTAAATTCTATGATATACTGAATGACTAAATCTACATTTGCTTCATTTCTTGAGTTATTTCTATTGTGTTTACTCCTTTTGCACCATTCGGATAGTTCATTTTGTGAACCCTCCTACCATGACTACACCAAGAGCATCAAAAACCACCTCTAGACTGCCACCTCATCTCCCACGCGTCAGCCACTCTGCACAAGTTATTGTAGAGTGGCACTCTCCCTACCTCCCACACAATGACCCATTAGGCTTCAATCATAGAAGATGCCAGTTCCTTTAATGATACCCCATCTGCCCCAAGGTTTGAAAGAAGATCAGCTTCTACATTGCCTTCCTGATAGATATGATTGACCGTGAAATGCTGAAATTTCTTTAATAGTCCCAAAGTTACTTCCAGTAGAGTGCCTAGCTTCCAGTTATGAAGTTTACAAAAATGAAGGGCATTAAAAATAATCAAAGAGTCTCCCTCAATTACTAAATTTGAAATCTTCAGTTCTGAGCATAGTTTCAAACCAAGATGCACTACTTGTAGCTTTACCTCATTGTTTGTGCCATGATTCAGAGGTTGGGCTAGCTTGGCAACCTCGGTGCCTTCCTAGTTCCTCACAAAACACCCAGCCCTTGAGTAGCTAAGGTTTCCCTTGGAAGCTCCATCAAAGTTTAGTTTAAACTAGCTGAAATCTAGAGGCTACCATTTAACATTTTTTAGTTCCTCCTTAGAATCTGAGCCCCCTAAACTCACACAATGAGGAATCTTCAATCCAGACTAACTTTGTCTCATGTAAGTGTCCCATCTTGGAAAGGAATATTTTGAATCACTAGCTTCCTCCACTCCTAATTTAACCACCTCGATAATCCGCTCTTCCAATTTGTTTAAAAAAGATGAGAAAGGAGTAGCAACATCTTGAAAGATATGAGGATTCCTTTCCTTCCAAACTTCCCAAACAAGAATAGAAGGGCAGGTCCACCAAAGACTAGAAAAAAGAGAATTCTTGAAGAGGATGAGCCAACTCCTAAATAAACTTACTAAATCCCTAGGGAGGGTTGTGCTCAGATGGAGCTTGGTGCACAACCATCTCCAACATTTCACTGTAAAGGGGCAATTAAGAAACAGATGATCTCCATTTTCTTCATCATCTTTACATAAAACACACTTGGAGGGACTACAAAAGCCCATTTTTTTAAATCCATCTATTGTCAACACTCTTCCCTGTATTGTTTCCCAAGTGAAAATGTCTACTTTTGGGAGGTAGTTTCTATTCCAACACAAAGCACTAGGTAGATCTGAGACCTCCTATATCCCTATTAAAATTTTATGGCCATCATGTGCATTATAATCCCTAGAAGCTACCCATTCCATCTCAACCTATCCTTTCCTTCCCTAAGATTAACTGACCACCCTTTGAGAGCCTCCTCAAAAGCAACAGCCTCCTTGTCACTAAGGCTCGGCTATTTAATGTCTTTCCACTGCCACTCCAAAACTCCTTCAATCTAGTAGAAATTAATATAATCCCTGACCATGCAACTCCAAAACACTTTTGTAACTTCCCTAACATGCCCAAGAGCTTTAATATTCATCAACTGACTATTCTCGCACCAAGAATCCCCCCAGTTTTGGGTAGATCTACCATCCCTGATGTCCCAAGTGATATAATCTATAACTAAATCCCTACACTTACTGATGAAACTCCAAACTCGAGACCCTTTAGGAAGGGATACCATTGAGAAAATAATTACTTCACCTGCTTCTAAGTATTTATCTTTTAACATTTTAACTCACTTGAGTTCTTGATTCGCATACATCTACCACACCAACTTGGCTCCCAGAGCCTTGTTGTGTAGAACTAGATTTTTCAGTCTAGTCCTTGCTTCCTCCTTCGATCTGTATATCCACTCCCAATTGATTAATGGAATATTTTTCTACACTGAGTTCCCTTGCCAGAAAAATTTCTTCATCCTCTGAATGATCTTGTTGTTGGCCCCCATTGAAATCAGGAAACAAGAGAGCATATAAACTGACAAGTCCGCAATAACTAACTTGAGCATCATAAGCCTCCTAGTACAAGAGAGCAACCTTCCCTTCCATGAAACAAGTCTACTCTCTACCCTTGAAACCAAAGGATCCTAAAGTTTCCTAGGCAAGACACCTATTGCCAGCAGTAGAGATAGATACCTGCAAGGTAGCTTTCCTTTTCTAAAGTTGAGAACCTGTGGATTTTGTCTCTTAAGAATAGGATCAATATGAAAGAAGAATGCTTCAAATTTATCTAAACTTACCTCTTGTCACAATACTCTTGAGTATTCAGAGAGAATTCTTTTGAAGACCCTGGCTTCTGCTAGACCAGCATAACCCAAAAGCATGGTATCATCAGCAAATTGCTGATGTGTGACTGGGGGCATTTCAGTTGTAATATGGATTCCTTTGAGCGATCCTTGATCCACATCCCTAGAGAGCACCTCGAGACGCACCAAAGAAGCCTTTGGGGGTTCCATTAACCAAAATTGAATATTTAGGACAATCAATCTAGCTGAAGACCAAATCTAGCCATGAGCTATGAAACCCAAAAGCCTCCAATGTTTTGAAAAGAAATCTCTAGTTGACCTTGTCATAAGCCTTTTTGATATCAAGTTTTATTAGCATTGACTACTTCATGGTTTTTGAAATAGAGTGGATTGCTTCTTGCACAATAATCACACCATCAAAAATTAACCTCCCAGGCACAAAGCCCATTTGTTCCTCTAAAATTAAACCTGGGAGAATCTTCTTGATTTGATTTTTCATGGCCTTAGCTAGAATCTTGTAAATTGTGTTGCATAGTGAAATTGGCTAAAATTCCTCTAGTTTCTTTGGTTTATCTTTTTTCATAATCAAGGCAATAAAAGTGTCATTCATTTCTTTCAAAACCATACCTGATTCCCTAGAATCATCAATTGTTGCTACCACATCCAAGCCAACAATCTCCTAGCAATGTTGAAAGAAAGAGGCTAGAAATCTGTGTAGACCTAGGGCCTTGTCCGAGTGTAATTGAAATAGAGCTGTCCTAATTTCCTCATCTAAGAATCACCCACACAAGATACTATTTTGAGCATCTGAGACAAGATTAGGAATACACTCGATGAAACCCTGCATATATAACCTAGAGCCTTCGCAATCATTGAGCAAATTTTAGAAGAAACCTACAGTAGCCTCTAAGATATCTTCTTGCTTATCTAAAATCCTCCCATCTGAATATTTAATGCAGATTATTCTATTGGTTTCTCACCTGGCCTTAGAGAATTGTGAAAAAAATTGTATTCTTATCTCCTATGCTAAGCCACAACTCCCTAGATTTTTGGTACCAAAAGATTTCCTCCTCCAAAATATCACTCAGATTACTTTGAAGCTCTTTTTCTTTCAGAAATATGGTGTTATCCATTCCCATCATGCACACTTCTTCATTTAGAGACCCCAACTCTTCTTTAATTTTTTGCTTTTCCTCAAAAATATTTTTGAAATTCTCCCTAATCCGCTCCTTGAGACGAGACTTCACCTGTTTTGGTCTTGTTGCCAAGATAAAAATTTTGGAATCCAAAACCTATGATTCATTCCACCATTGTGCTATCAGGTCCATGAAATTTAGATGTTTGAACCACATCCTCTCAAATTTGAAAGGGCTTTTGATGGGATTTCTCTCACCTACTACCCCAAGGAGAATAGGAAAATGATTCGAGCCAGAAAAAGGGAGAATCTTGCTTTCCAAGAAAAATGGAAAATTCCCTAGATCCCCTATGAAGAGAAACCAATCTAATTTCTTGGCAATGGAACAAACCATCTGTTAGTCCAATTATATATTCCATTAGCCATTGCGATCTCAAACAGATGATTTCTTTCTACAAAATCCTCAAAGTCTATTTGAGACTGAAGCTTACACCCCACTCCTCCATGCTTATCCTCTGGACAAAGGATAGCACTAAATTACCACCAATAAAGCAAAAATCAATGCCTCCATCACTACAAAAAAAGACCTATTTCTCTCCACACTTCTCTCTTCTCGATGCACAAATGTGGCCCATATACATGAGTAAAAAAAGCTTAGATTCAAGGAGAAAATTTTAACTTTACAAGCAATCCATCTGTTTCTTCTTGCCACTTTAACCAAATTTACTTTATTGGGTTGCCACAAGGTGACGAGGCCTCTTGACTAGCCATCTGCACTAACTACCAAAACCTTCTAAGAACCCAACTATTTTTCCAACAACACTATTTCCTCCAAACACAATTTTGTTTCCTAAACAAGACAAATTTTAGCCTATGACATCTAGCTAATGTCTGATCAGACATTTTTTGTTAGGGGTATCAATGCCCCTAATATTCCAAGTTAGGATTTTCATTTTCCATCAAGAAGGGACCTGCCCTTCCCTACTTTGAGCATCTTGAGGAACTTTTTCTATCCACTGGCTTCTCCACCAATTTTGAGTTTTTCATAATTAGGCATCCTGCCATTCCTTTTGCAATCTCCACAATCTGGAGAGTTTTTTGTTGGGTCCAATTGGAGAATGCCTAACTTTCCATGCTCCAAATGGGCTAGAGGCCCATTCACCAACTCAAAACCACCTTCAAGGAAATCATCATTGTCTTCCCATTCTGCATCCAAATCTAGCCCTTCACAACTACCTCCCAAGGAGGCTTCTTTGGCCTCTTGGGCTAATTCCACCAATTCCTTGTTGACCTTTAAGAGAGAATCAATATTCTCTAATCTAATCCCATTATCAATCAGATGCAAGACATCACCCATCTTCTCATCTAGAGCCTGATCCATTTATAATGTTGTTTTGATCTGATCTACTTTGACTGAATTCCATTCTCCCTCCAGGGGAGCCTACATCTTTTCAAATTTGCCATTAGGGACAATAGGCTCCTTATTATCGGTTGTAAATCCAACCCTAGATCTCACAGGGGTTGGGTCTAGATTCACCTTACAATCCTCAAAACTAGGTCAGTCCCAAGATTGCCATCCCAAAGTGCTTACGAGACAACCTGAAGGTTTCGGTTCAAATATGAGGAGTTGTTTGAGCATACCCCATTCTATGAAGATCTCAAGCTCTCTTTAGCAGGATCCAGATGGACTAATTTCCACACACATCCTAACACAAGTCTCGATCCCATCTTTCCATGTTCATTCTTCCATGCATACATACTTTCCTAGGTTATTTCCGATTTCCTCCAGAATATACAGCTGCCCAAATTCCAAAGTAAGGTTGGGAAGTTGATACCAATCCTAAACATATTCCATCTGATGCTTAATGGGATTAAACCCTGCTTCCCACTTATGAATATAGAAGGCAAACCCATCCATCAGCTAGATTCATTCAAGTATTTCATTTTTTATCGAAGAAGTCAGACAAATGATAATGAAATAGTCTTTTGCTAGGGTTTTGAATCTTAAATCTAGTCCCCAATGCTCCTTCCACCACCTCTTGAGATTCTCCCTATCAATATTTATCCTGAACCATTTTATGATTAAATCTAGATCTTCAAGACACCTAATTGAGGGACCCAATAGATTAGAGCTCAAGGTCGTAGCTTTCAAATCCCCTAGCCCATGAAAGGAGCCATTGTCAACAAAATGCTTCTTACCGGCACCACCCTTTCCAAAAAAAATAGGGTTTCCCCTTTGAGGGGGTTTTCATATGCCTCTATTTGGGAAATCTTGGTTCTCCTGTCTGGGCTGATCAAACCAACCATGACAATTCCGATTGAGGCCTTGCTCAAGTCTTCTACTCTGACCATTGAAGTCTCAAGAAAACCCTCTGTGTTTTTTTTCCTACATGCAGGAGCCCTCTACATGTGCCCTATCTTGAATCTATTCCTTGGAAAGCTCCTTTTCTACTTCAGCTACCCAAAAGAGGGAACTCGCTTTCTCTTTTCTCACTACGGTGTTGTCTATTGATCTCCCAGCCAACACAATTCCATTTTGAACCGTACTCTCCCCTTCCTGATTCCCTTCACCTACTTCTTTGCATTTTTTGCTTCACTCCATTTTATTATTATTATTATTAATTTTTTACAGTTATTATTGTTATTATAGTAATAATTATAATATTAATAAAAAAAATTATCTGTAAGTAATTTTTTATATTTTTATACATAAAATCCTTATAAAATAACTATACAATAGTGACAAATAAATTATATCATTATATTTTATCACTAGTATATTTATATTTAAAAAAATATATCTAAAGTAGGCCTAGAGATATCTTCCAATTTCTTTTTTTGGGTTTTTGGTTTTTATTGTTTATTTTTTATACTCATTTTGGTTTAAAATAGAAAAAGCATCTTTGAGGAAGGAGGCAATATAAATAGATTGAATGTGTGTCTTTTCATATGCCATTTTGTAACATTTCTTTCTTTCATCTTAGTGCATAGTGATGGCTTCTTTGAAACTACCATCCACCTTTCTTTTCATCCAGCATGTATTTTTTTTAATTCCTTTCACCTTGTTTTTTTTTTTTTTTTAATTGGTGGAGTGACTATTTGGTTTTTTAATAAAGAGTCTAGATTGGAATCTTATAAGTTTACATAGAAACTCTAGAATCTTTCAACTCCCATCCATGCTATGAATGTATGAATGCCCCTTAGCGTAATTGTATTATAAATATTACAATTATTATTGTTAGTAATTTTTTATATTTTTATACATAAAAGAATAAAATAACTATAGAATGGTGACAAATAAATTATATCATTATAAATTATAATATAAATATTACAATAATATAGTAATAATAATAATATAATATAATCATTTGATAACCAAAAATCAATTGTTTGGCCAGCCTAGTTGCCTATTCTAGTTCTAGTTTGTATGATTTGTTCTATTTATTTTGTTTGACTCAGGGTGTTGTAGGTTGTATTTGATTTTGGTTGGTGTCTGTTTTATTTTGTAATTTGTATTTGTGTGGGAATATTCCCATCCAAATGTAGCCTATTAATGCCTTTACCAATTGATGTGAGCATTTATTATGGTTGGGGTCGGTGGACTATCACTTAATGGCCCCGTCAAAAAGGAAGGATGAGGAAGTAAATGGTGTCCTGAGTGATGTTAAGGCCTCGAAAGGCAGAGACAATACAAATTTTATTCCTGGCAGTGGTAATAATGAAAATTCCAAAGAGAACTGGACCTTTTAAGAAGTGGTGGGTGGAGAAAATGTTGCGATTTCATAGAAAATGGGTGCTTTGAGATCGTTGGTGAACACAAAGGGTTCGAAGATGTCAGGGGACCTTCAATCAGAAGTGATGGAGAAGAAACAAATGGAGGTAAAAGATTGGGTAAGCAATCTTCACCTGGTCTTCCTTTAATGCCTAACAATGATATGTTATCTGCTATAAAACAAGAAGAAACATGACTTAGTAACATTGTAATTTTTCTCGTCTCTTTAGATTTGGAAAAATTACCTTTGAGAGCCTTTTTTGATAGATGGTTAGCCATTGTGTGGGTTAAAAAAATGGAGATTCATATAGACTTTTGTAGGTTGATACAAAAAGGCCTCTTTGTTGTCTTTCTTAGAAACCACAAAATGCAAATAAAAGTTTTAGAAAAAAATATTGGAATATCGGATAGTCTCTGTTTAGAGCCCATCTATGGAGCCCATGTCTCTCTAAAGAAGAAGTTGTTTTTTGTTCAGTTCCAAGGTGGTTTGAAGTTAAAAATGTTCCAGAATAGCTTTGGCTATTTCTATCTCAATTATTAAGTCACTTGGGGGAAGTTCTTAGAGTCGACAAAGCTAGAGTCACTTTGCCCCAGCTGGATGCTAGAGTTTTGATTTCATTGAAACCTAGAGTGTTCATCCCTGAATGGCTAGAAATTGGGGGATTGGGTAAATTAGATAAATTTATGGTTGAAGTTCTGGGAGGTATTAATGCCTATTTTCTTTGTAAGAGGGATGGTCATGTTAGGAAGTTCTGCCCTACCCTCTCAAAAAGGATTGAGAAACCTGTAGAAGTGCAGGCTACCCTAGCTCCCTCGAATGGCAAAATTACACCTGATGAGGTAGATTCTTTGGACCCCAAGAAATTTATGCCTGATATTGTAGAAGATATTTCTTGTGGCATTCGAGATGGTGATAGGGGTTTGACAGTGCATGCTGGGACAATAGATGAACTTGACATCTCAGCTGTCTCGAAGAAACTCAGTGAAATGAACTTGGAAGAGGAAGAGATTATGAGTAGAAGTGATCAAGTTGAGAATTTTATTGAAAATATTGATTTTGTTTCCTCCCCTATGGTGGAATCTCATGGGATCCTGACAGACCCTAGTGAGAGTCCTTCAATGGGGGTGGTAGAAGATACCCAGAGTAAGAAAGATGAAAGCCCTACCTCTGACATGGTAAATGAAGTACCCAGGAGTCCTTCCCTCCCTCCCCTAACTTACAGGTGACAGGCCTCCTGATGCAAGTGAGGTGGTGGAGGAAGATTCAGGGGATCAATGCACTGAACTTGCTATAAAATCTGGAAAAATTGAAGTTCAAGGGGAAAAGAATGCACAACAATTTGCTTTAGATAAATCAAGAGACAAATTAAAGATTGTAAAGAAGAAACTAAAAATTTGAATGTTAAGTTATCAGTTGGAAACAAATCATATACAACTGACCCTACTGGTTTGGATAGTGGAACCTCTAATTCAAATCTTGAAGAAGCTTGGCCAATTTAGATAGAAATGAAAATTGCCTAAAAGGATTAATATCTTCTATACTGTAAAACAAGGCTAAGAAAAAGAAAAAGAGGAAATATGTAAAAAGAAATTCTAAAGTAGAGGTTAAAAAAGGTGAAAAAGTTTCTGACTACTTTAAGAAGATTTATAAGAAGAGGAAAATGGAAACACTAGAACCTATGAACTATGAACTGTTGTAGTTGGAATATAAGAGGGCTAGAATTGTTGGATTAGGACAGACAACTAAGAGGGGGGGTGAATCAATTGTCACCAAAATCCTATTCCTTATTCACTTAAAACCTTCTTATATTTCAACATCACATCAATGATTTAATCATGGAAGCATAATGTAATAATTCAAAAGCAGAAATAGATTCAACACATACAACACCAAGATTTAACATGGAAAACCCAGTTAAGGGAAAAACCATGGGGTGACTAACCCAAGATTGTATTCTCTATTAAAAAAATAAGAAGTATAAAATGGCACTTGCCAATTAGGGCTCACTACCTAAGCACACCGCTCACAAGAGGACCACCGCCAATAGGAGACACATTGTCGATAGAAGAATATGAGTATTACATACTTGAACTAGAGATTAGCATCTTTACTATGCTTGAGTCAGTTCCATTTAAGCTCAACACCTCTGCTCTACTTTTCACTCCTCTTCCCTACCACCTTCTCATCTTGACCACAAGGATACATTTGAATGACTTCACAACTCTTATTTATACATGACATCAACTTTGGAATGATCATCAAAGTTGACACAACATACACTTATTTTATTATAGAGAAATTACAAAAATACAACTTGACTTATTACAAACACTTTATACGCATCACTACACTATTAGCCACACATAGTTGGGACTTCAATCTTCTTCAAGGAACATGCCATGCTTTACAAAACATCTTCAAGATCATCCGCAACATGCAAAAATCATCCGGTCGGCCAAGACTAGGAAGAACACCATCATCCGAAGGTAAATCTTCAATCACAAGCTCAATCTTCCATGCAGACCACCAACACAAACTAGACACAATCTAGAGACCCCCAAAAGCTTGCTTGAATCACCAAGAACATCCACACCACTTCTACTTACTGTAATCATTCACATCTTCATTTGAATCCTCAAGAACATAGTCAGTCATCACAGTCACATTAAAAGGATTACTTGTGGACCTCCAAACCACAAACCAATTGAATTGTCAATTCCCATTAGCCTCCCAAACATGCCACCAGATCCACAGAACATGATATTGTATTTCTGGATCTCACCGGACCTATTTGTGTCACTATGTCACCTCTAAATAGTTGCCAGAACTGGTTTTACTCTCATGGCCATAACTCCTCCACATTTTCATGTGAACCTCTTAAATCTTGACTGGACCATCTTCAGACACATATCTACAAACCCTTTGATCTACATTCTCTAATCTTCATCTAGCTGGGATCTTCATTTCATAGAGCTTCATTGTCTTCATTGTTCCTCTCTATTTCTGATGGGACTAATTTTCTCAATATCCTCAGCATACAACTCATCCAAATCTTGACATCAATGCAACAGGAGTATGTTGACATCAATGACAACATTGGTTAGGTCCATACTTGCAACAATCTCCCCCTTTGTCATTGATGGCAACATATGATGTGAAAAATTATTTTAATCATCAAGACAAGAACTTCTCCTCACTGACTAACATAGCTCCCCCTATCAATAGCAACCATTCACATGTCTTCTCTTCTTCTCTTCCTTTACTGCTCCTCCTTTGATTAGCAACCACTTTTTGTTTTTCACATGTCTTCTCTCCCCCTTTGACATCAATGGCAAAGGGCACATACTTGAAACCACTTCTCATACTTCAGAATCATACTAACTACTCCCCTTGAGTAGCAGCCTCCTGACATCAATTTGGATCACAAGATATGACTGTGGGATCCACCAGACTGATGCACATTAGTGCACCTTAATTCAAAACTGGAGGGGTAATAACCCCTAGCTTCTCCCTGAGATACTCAAAAGAGTCCTTAGGTAGAGGTTTGGTAAAAATGTTTAATCTTTTGAGGGCACAAACCCTAATCTGACTTCATTCTTGTTCACCTGCTCTCTCAAAAAGTGGAACTTGATGGATATATGTTTTGTCTTTGAATGCAACACCATATTTTTTGATATTTTTATTGCACTTGAATTATCACAGAAGATTGTGATAGGTTCTTCATACTCCACTTTGATATCTCTTAGCATTTGCTTCATCCACAATACTTGAGTGCAACTACCTGCTGCTGCAATATACTCTACTTCTACAATGGACAGAGATATTGCCTCTTGTTTCTTGCTTAGCCAAGAAACCAATCTTTTTCCCAAAGAGAATGTAACACCACTGGTACTCTTGCGGTCATCCACATCTCCTATCCAATCAACATCTGTATATGCATGAATAGAGAAATCATGATCCTTAGGATACCATAATCCATACTCAAGTGTTCCCTTCAAATACCTGAGAATTCTCTTGATTTCCATGACATGAGACTCTCTAGGATCAGTTTGTAATTTGGCAACAAGACCAACATCATTCGTAATATCAGGTCTAGTTTGAGTAAGGTAGAGTAGTCCTCCAATCATTGACCTGTACTTTTTCTAATCCACTTTAGGGGATTCATCATCTTTACTCAACTTACATCTAGTTTCCATGGGAGTATTCATTTCCTTTGAATCTTCCATCCCAGATTTGTTCAATAATTCTTTCACATATTTGGTCTGTGATATGAAGATTCCTTTCTTTGTTTGAGAAATTTACAGACACAAGAAGAAATTCATTTCCCCAAACATAGACATCTCAAATTCACTTTGTATTTGATTTGCAAAAGTCTTGCACATACTATATTTCCCTCCAAAAATGATATCATCAAAAAATACTTCAACAATTAAGATATTTTCATGATCAACCTTAAAATACAAATTACTATCAGTAGTACTTTTGTTGAAACTAATCTTCAAAAGATGTTTGTTCAATCTTTCATAGCAGGCTCTTGGGGCTTGTTTGAGTCCATACAATGCCTTCTTCAATTTGCAAACCATATCTCCATGATCAAACAATTGAAATCCATCTGGTTGCTCAATGTATACCTCTTCTTCCAAATTACCATTTAGGAAAGCAGACTTGACATCCATCTGATATACCTTGAAATCTCTAAAGGTGGTAAAGGCAAGAAATAATCTGACTGCTTCAATTCTTTTCACTAGAGAAAAAATTTCTTCAAAGTCAACTCCTTCTACTTGAGAATAACCCTTACAGACCAATCTAGCTTTGTTTCTTACTACTTCACCATCTTCATTCAATTTATTCCAGAAGACCCACTTAGTCCCAATCATATTTTTGTCCTTAGGTCTGGGAACAAGACCCCAAGTGTGATTCTTTTCAATCTACATCAATTCTTCCTCCATTGCTTTAACCCAACTTTCATCATTGCATGCTTCACTTACTATTTTTGGTTCAATCTTTGAAATCAAACAATAATTCATAGAATCTTGAGCAGTTTTTCTTCTTGTTTGAACACCTTTGCTTCTATTTCCTATGATTTGATCTTTAGAATGATTCAATCTTACATACCTGGGAGTTTTTGGATTCTCTTGCACTTGTAATTCTTAGATAGGTTCTTCCAACCTTGTCTCTTCTTCTTATATTTCTGGATTCTTCAAATCAGTCTGAATTTGAGCTGGAATTGGGACTTGTTCTTCTTGGTCTAGGATATTATTTTGATCATCTACTTCATACTCCTAATACCTTGAGGGACTTTCCATGCCTTCATCAACCTTAACATTTGTACTTTCTACAATCTTTCTCAATCTCTTGTTATAACACCGGTATGCTTTGCTTTGAGTAGAATATCCCAAGAATATACCTTCATCACTTCTAGCATCAAAATTGCGAAGGTCTTCATCTCTTTTGATATAGCATTTACTACCAAAGACTCTGAAATATTTCACAGTAGAAGTGATGCCAAACCAAAGTTCATAAGGAGTCTTACCAGTATTGCCTTGATTTGTTCCTGATTGAGAGTATAGACAGCAGTGCTTACATCTTCTCTCCACTAGATATGAGGAACATTTGCATCCATCATCATGGTCCTAGATGCTTCCCGGATGACCTGGTTCTTTCTCTCTACTACTCCATTCTGCTGTGGAGTCCTTGGAGCAGATAACTGTCTCTTTATCCCATGATTCTCACAGAATGTTATGAACTCTCCAGATGTGAATTCTCCACCTCTATCAGACCTGAGGCATTTTATGTTTATGCTAGTTTCATTCACTACCATAGCCTTGAATATTTTGAACTTCTCAAGTGCTTCAGATTTCTCTATCAAGAAAGTCACCCACATCATCTGGGAGTGGTCATCAATCAGCAACATGAAATATCTATCCCCTTGCAGACTCTTGGTTCTTGCTAGACCACATAGATTAGTGTGCACCAAGTCCAACAATCCGGTTGAAGATTGTTCCTTACTTTTGAATGTGACTCTATTATGCTTACCCGACTGGCATTCTTTACACAAAATGTTAGTAGGTTTCACCAGTTTTGGAAGATCTCTTATAGCCTGAGTGTTTCTTATCTTGATGATATTATCAAAATTCACATGACACATTCTCCTATGCTATAATCAACTCTGATCAATTTGAAAAAATAAGCAAATTTTTTCTAGTACCAACTAAGTGAAAGATGTTACATTTGGTCTGTGTACCAGATGTAATCTCAATTCTAAAGCTTTCAAAGATCTTGAATTTTCTATTTTTTGAATCAGAGATCATAACCTGTGTCCACCAACTAGCCAACACTAAGAAGATTATGTTTCAGACCTTCAACATACAGAACATCACTAGTTTTGTCCTTTCCATCAAAGGAAATGGTTCCTCTACCTCTAATTCTGCTAATAGAATTATCTCTAAACTTTACAACTCCACCTACATATCTTTCCAAGCTTATGAACTTACTCTTATCTACAATCATATGGTGAGAGCATCCACTGTCAATAACCCATTCATCCTTTCTTATGATTGGCAAATTTAGTAGGCATTGGATCTTCTTCTTTGATGGAAATGAACACCCAGTCACTTATAGGTTTGTTTCCTATCTCAGATTCATCATCTGTTACTCCATCATAATCTTCTTGAACATAGTAACACTTCTTCTAAAGCCTTGATCTATTAGGGTTTGGCCTTGAAAATCTTTCCAGACATCTTGAGGCAAAATGACCAATCTTATTGCAGGCAAAACATTTGAAAGGTAATTTACCTTCATACTTACCAAATCCTCTTGGCAGTATCCTTGCAATAAGGGCTTCAAGTTGTTTAGCTTCTGACTCATCTTCTTCTAGATGTTTCCTTTCTTTATCATTGTCATGCCCACATTTCCCATGCGGTCACAACATGCATCACATGTGTCATGTCCACATTTGTCATGTTGTCATGACACAAAATATTAAAAAAATTCCACAATTCCCTAGAAACCCCCTCACACACATAAGCGTGCTCAGTGGTGTTATGTTTAAGGCGTAAACATGACAATTGAATGTGGAGTAATGCGTTCACTTGTGCATACCATTTGTAATGAAGGCCAACTAGGGGGTCAAATCAATGTGGTTAACATCTCCAATAGGGTTAGGATCAACGATCGAAACCCTAAGTTAACATATGTGAATGAAGGGATTTTGACATAAGTCAAAATCAATAGCCAAAAACAAATGCATAAGAGAGAATAATTTAATATAAAAATCTAATGTTGATACTCGGCAAAAAATAATAATATAATCCTAAACAGGGTTAAACTTCACTAATCTTAGCTAAACCCTAAATTCTGGAAAAATCTAGTAGCATAACGCCTCACAGGCGTGATAAGGGTTTATTGTAATTTAAAATAATTTTGATCAAAAGGTTTACTGATTTGGTTTATATTACCTACGTCTCACTAGTTGAAATGGTAGATCAGATGAATAAGTTAATTGAACATTTTTCAACAAAGTCTGATCAATTTGTTCTCCTTCGTGTTTTCTATAATTTAAAACATTTTTCAACAAAGCTCGATCAATCTATTCTCCTTCACATTTTCTATAATTTAAAACATTTTTCAACAAAGCTCGATCAATTTATTCTTCTTCACGTTTTCTATCAATCAGAGTTATCTCTGCATCATTTACATTATTCCTAATTTCTTGGTAGATCAAATCACGAAAACATGATAAACTAACTTCATTTTAAAATTTTACTAGGTTTCCAAGTTGGATTTAAATCAACTCTAATTTAAATTCATTAATTAAATTGTCCCAACATTATTAAAAAGAATATTAAATTTTAATTAATAACGATGTAGTTTAAATCGTCCTCGTCGAGTAAGGTTTTATAATCTAAGATTTAACCTGATTGTTTAAAATAATTACATCTCAATATTTAAATTGTGTAACTTTTAATAGTAACAAATAAATCCTTTTCTTAAAAAAAATCAAATAAAAAAATCAATAAAATATAAAATTCCTCTAATCATGATCTAATCTATTTATTAACATCCACTGACAAATAAAAATAATATTCCAAAAAGAATAAATTTTTACCCATTATATTAATTATCTCAAATTCCTTTTATAAATTCAGATCTTAAAACAAATAGACTAAATAATTAAAAGATAGGGAGTTGAATTTTAAAATAAATTTTAAATTCAACTTGCCCTAAAATCCTCCAACAATAAAATATAATTTCTTTAAGGGCAAAAAGCCCTAACCCTATTTTTGAAAACTCATTTCCTTTTTCTTCTCTTTGTTTTCTCTTCTTCTTTCTTTCTCTCTCTCATTTTGCCCTTGGTTTTTTCTTGGTTGTGTTGTAGGTTGTAATGGAGGCCACATACGAAATACATATGATGGCATATATATATATATATATATATATATATATATATATATATATATATATATATATATATATTCAATTGTGTATGTTTATATACTAGATTTTCTTTTTTTAAAATAAATATATATATATTTTTTAAACTGAAAACCCTAAGCTTATTGTTTTGTTTGACAATCCAGAGGGAAGGACTGTGTGAGACTGGTGGTGGTGGAGTAAGAGGGGCTGTGGAGTGGTGGAGGTGTTGAGAGGGGCCACGAATCTGAATGGGGAGCCACAAGGTTTGGAGCTACGGAGCCGTGGTAGACTGTGGGATGCAACAGACGGTTTAACGAGAGGTCTACAAGGTATACAACCTGTGGGGAAGGGAGATGGTGGGAGGTGTGGGGAGGGAGGTGGAGCCCCCACCCACATCCCACACAGTGGGGTGTGGGTGGGGGCTCCGCCCCCCTCCCTACACCCTTAATAAAAACAATGACGATGGGGGGGGTTCAAACCCCCCCCCCCACCCCATATATATTTTGTTTCCTCAAAAAAAGTGAACTGTGTAAATTTTAAAACACAGTCTATTCTCTATTTTTTTTATTCCACATAAATTTTTTTAAAATAAGTTTTATATATATATATATACAGCAAAACAAATTTATTTAAAAACATCACAGTTTATTAAAATAGTAAAATATAACTTTCTTTATATATATATAATGTAGCCTTTAAATTTTGTTTGACAAAAAATAAATCAGTTTATTTTTAAATACATATAAAAATACATTCATCCATAATACACATAATAAATATAATTACATATATATATATAGATATTTGTATATATATATAAAATTATATTTTCTAATTCTCCTTCTAATCTCTTATTAATTTTCTTTTAAACAATAAGCAAAGATATATATATATATATATATATATATATATATATATATATATATATATTATAATCAAATTCCTATAAGGCAAGGAACTCATTTCTTTTAACAAAATATATTCATTGTATTACTAATATTTTTTTTTTTAAAGAAAAGAACAAATGTGATTAAGTAAAAACTTCTAATACATAACATCAACAAATTTTCTCTTCCAGAAGAACAATATACAAATTTTATGTTTGTCTCTCAACAATGAAACAACTACATCCCTATTTGATATTTCAAAGATAAACATACAAATGAAATGACTTTAAAAACAAATTTTCTTCCTTCAACTTTTCTTGAATGATAAGCATCAAAATCAATAAATTTTAACTTTCTATTACAAATGAAAATAGCTTACACACAAAATTAAAAAATATACTTTTACAACAAGAGAGAGAGCAATGCTCTTCTCTTTGACAACTAACAAAAGATACAAACTCCTAAATTGCCCATGCTCTCCCACAAGAGCTTACAAGAAAAAAAATATATCAACTCCGAGAACAATGGTGTTTTCTCCAACTTCACAAACTTAGCTCCAATGAACCTGCAATATCACAAAAAGGGGAAAGAAGTCACAACAACTTGCTCTCCTCCCTACCATAGACCCGCAAGTGGGTCACCCCCAAGCTAGGGAGGTCATCCACACACTTGAAAACTCATACCACATCACAACAAGGTATTCAACAACCAAACACAAATTTACTCCCATAGTTAGCACAACACAAGAACTCATTCAAGATGAGTTTAATGGGGTAGGGGAGTGGACAACACTCAACTCAAGAGTGCTACTCCTACAAATATCCCAATACAAATACCTTTCAAGGCCTCAAGCCAACACTTTTAAACACAATTTCTACAAAGCTTCCATTTTGGCTCTCAAGCCATTTCACATAATGCACATAATCTCATATTGCCCTCAAGGCTACAACACCACAAAATCAAGAAAATGACCCCGAGGAGGTTCACTCCTCCCCCACCCCACACTTGTTGAGCATCTTCTCCCAAGTAGGAGAGGCTCTTACAACACCCTTACAATTTTTCCCCACAATAACAAATAAAAACTCAAAATAGAACTCACACATAACATCACACAAGCAAATAAAAATGCATAAGGGAAGGCCTTAGCCTTGAAACAAACATTAAAAAACCCAATTTGGTAGATGGTTGAGTGTAGAGCTCCTCCAACTCCTTCTCCAAAATAATCCACAAAACTCTCTGCAACTTTTTCCCCAAAGTAAAATTAAAATCAATAAAATTTCCAAAAAATTCAACAACCCCTTACCCTTCTCTAAGTGGGATTATAATAAGCTCTTCCCATGAGATTTGAGGAATGGGGAGGTGACACTTGTCACCTCCTCACTCCTCCTCCCAACTACAAGAAAAACCCATGGAATGGGTGGTGACACATGTCACTCACCCATCCCCCAAGTCTCTCTCCCTTCCACTTGTCCTCTCTAGAACATGTGGGAGAGAAAAGTGGAGCTTAAGAGGGAATGGGTGACACATGTGCCCCATTCCTCTCCTCCCAAGAGGGACCACACAACCCCAAGGTACCCTCACAAATTGTGAGAGAGACTTGGAGTAAAGTCCTCCACAATTGAGGGGTCTTGGAGACTTCCCCAACCTAGGGAAGAGGAAAGGATGAGGTTGAGTGTTTGACTCACTCATCCTCTCCCTCCCATGCCTCCAATTTCGTCACTTTACTTCAGGGTGAAGTTAAACTAAATGGAGGTTTATCTAAGGTTACACAAGCCAAAAAGGTCCCTAGACCCAAGGGGTACAACCCAGGGTCAAGTTTAGCCCATTTTGAGCACCAAGGGTTGAGTTAAAGCACATGAAAAGGGGTCTCAAAATTTATAACTTAAAAAAAATGAATTTCAAAAGACAATATTCTTACAACACCAATTATAATTCAAAATAAAAGAGGGGTAGATTTAGCCCAACTAACAACATGCAACACATTATAGAAACTCATCATGCACATGGTTGATCTTGGTTCCTCTTGGAACTAGATTGGCTTCACAAGGGAAAACAACACCGTGTGTGGGATGATCTCTAATTTTTTGTGGCTTCATTAGAAATACCTGTGCACTCAAATGAAATGTTAGTTCCACATGTACATAATAGCCGAAGTAAATTGAAACATACACTCGCATACAACATCACATGTCCATATAAGCATCAAGGAAGTCACATTACAATTAGATTCTAAATTCTGCATTTCAAACATCCATTCCCAAGATTGAATCAAAAAACAAATTTCTAACTAACATCACATGAATAATATCCAATAACATCATAGTATAAACCATATGTCTAACATCATTAGTAAATCAATATCTAGGTCTAAACACATCGTAAACATACTAAGCATAACAAATTCACATACGGCATAAAGTCTAATAATTCAAAAATTTAGGATCAACAATCCCACAAGTCTAAATGTATCACCAATAGTAAAATAAATAGTCAAATATAAGGGAGTGAAAAGTAGGCCTCACAATCATACCATGTTGATTTTCTTGAGGAACTTTCTCCTAGATCATATCTCTATTTGCCTTTTGTAGAGGTACTAGCTTTGAATGCAAATTCAGTTTTGGGAAGTTCATCACCAAACACAACTAACTCAAATGTAGAGATCTTACCAACCAATTGATCCCTTGTAATAGTTGTTAAAGATCTGATTTCCTCAATAGCAGTAACATTGTGTTTGTAAGCAGGAGGTAAAGATCTAAGAACTTTGGCAACAATCTCATCCTCATCCAACATTCCACTAGCACATCTAATGCCACATACAAGCTCATTTACTTTGGCATAAATGAAGTGATATTCTCATCTTCACTCATCTTCAAGTTTTCAAACTTTCCTTTTAGGCTTTGCATCTTGGCACACTTTACATATTTGTCTCCTTCATATACAGTTTCCAACTTTATCCAAATTTCATAAGCAGTCTTCAATCCCATAACATTTGTTAGCTCTAAATCAGTTAAGGCACTTAGTAGGGCTTCTTTAGCTTGAAGATTATTCTCTGCATCTCTGACTTCATCTATAGTTGTTGGACCATTCTTTGGGGGAACATATTTAGTTGTAATTATGTTCCAATACTAATCTCCCATGCATTGTAAGTGACATTCAATGTGGCTCTTCCAAAGAGTGTAGTTTGTTCCATCAAACCTTGGACTGTCCTTCTTGTAGGTCGACATCCTAGATCTCCTTAAGTGGTTAAGCTTCTTCTAGAGGAAATTAGTTCTGATACCAATTGTTGGATTAAGATAGACAACTGAGAGGGAGGGTGAATCAGTTGTCACCAAAATCTCATTCCTTATTCACTTAAAACCTTCTTATATTTCAATAATGCATCAATGAATTAATCATGGAAGCATAATGCAATAATTCAAGAGCAAAAACATATTCAACACATACAACACCAAGATTTAACATGGAAAACCTGGTTAAGGGAAAAACCACAGGGTGACTAACCCAAGATTGTACATTCTCTATTAAAAGAATAAGAAGTATAAAATGGCACTTGCCAATTAGGGCTCATTGCCTGAGCACACCTCTCACAAGAGGCCCACTGCCTATAGGAGACACACTATCTATAGAAGAATATGAGTATTACATACTTGAACTAGAGATTAGCATCTTTATTATTCTTGAGTCAATTCCATTTAAGCTCAACACCTCTACTCTACTTTTCTCTCCTCTTCCCTACCACCTTCTCATCTTGACCACAAGGATACATTTGAATGACTTCGCAACTCTTATTTATACATGACATCAACTTTGGAATGATCATCAAAGTTGACATAACATACACTTATTTTATTATAGAGCAATTACAAAAATACAACTTGAATTATTACAAACACTTTATGCAGATCACTACACTATCAGCTACACATAGCTAGGACTTCAATCTTCTTCAAGGAACATGCCATGCTTCACAAAACATCTTCAAGATCATCCACAACATGCACAAATCATTTGGTCAGCCAAGACTAGGAAGAACATGATGGGGAGCGCACAGCGAGAAACGCAGAATGGGCCCTAATTACCTCTTAGTCGGCAAGACTTAGAAAAAGAGTCACCGATACATTTTGATTGGTATGACAACCAGGGTCAGAAAGACTATAACCTCCTGGGAAACGATGAAGACCAAAATCAAGGTACAATTCTTACCCCTGGACTATGACATGCAGATGTATAAGAAATTACAGAACCTCAGACAGAGAGACCTTGATGTGAATGCATACACACAAGAGTTTCATAAACTCAGTCTCAGATCAAAGAGATAAGAACAAGAGTTAGAGAAGGTAGCTAGGTACTTGAATGGCCTAAGGATGAACATCCAAGATGAGATCAGCATCTTAGCACCAGAAACAACGAACAAGTGTTTCCAAATGGCCTTAAGGGCTGAAGAGAAGATAAAGAGGAAGAGTGAGCAGAATAATAGAGGTAAAGGTGGAAGGAATTTCAGAGGTAGAGGCAGTTTTGGAGAAAGAAGTCCTAACCAGAGGCCTAGTGGTGAGTCTAGCTAAGAAGAGCAAGTTGGGGACTCAAGTAGCAGAGGAGGCTACCGAGGAAGAAGGCCTAATGGAAGAGGTGGGACAAATGGATCAAGTAGAGGAACCAAGTTCTCCAATATGAGATGCTATAACTGTAATTAGATAGGGCAACCGGTATACAATTGTCTAGAGATGGCCTCAACTTCTCATGGTGGTGAGAAGAGAACCACTTTGATTCAAGAAGATGCAAGGAGTGTGACATCTCTTGAAGTTAATCTAGCATCTGAAATGGGAGAAAATCTGATGCTTAAGAGGACGCTACTCAAAGAACCAGTGCAGACTGAACCATCACAAAGAAGGGCTTTGTTTAGAATCAACTGCAAAATCCAAGGTAAGGTTTGTAAAGTTATTATTGACTCTGGTTCTATTGATAATATCATATCTTTGGAACTAGTGAATAAGTTGAAGTTAGAAAAGATACCCCATAGCATGCCATATAAAGTCAATTGGTTGAATAAGGGGCAGCACGTACTCATCAATGAACAAGCATGGGTAGAATTTAGTATTGGGGGGTATAGAGACAAGATTTTGTGTGACATACTTCCAATGGATGCTTGCCATCTTCTGCTAGGCAGACCATGGTAGTTTGACAGAAAGGCTCATCATGATGGAGAAAAGAATGCTTACTCATTCCAAAAGGATGGTGTGACTTATAGGATATAGTCATTCGTAGAAGAGGATCCACAACATGTAGGGTCTAGTGTAATGCTGGTAGGAGAAAAAGAATTCATGGATACACTAAAGGAAGGTGGTGGAGTAGGTTTTGCTTTGATTGTGAAGCCTAAGGAGGAAATGAAGGAAAGTGTGCGAGAAGTAGGGCCTAAAGAGGTCAAAGATTTTCTTGAGAGTTACAAAGGAGTGATTGCAAAGGATATACCTAATTCCCTACCACCAATCAGAGACATTAGCGATCAGATAGATCTCATACCAAGAGCAGTACTTCCTAATAAGGCAAGATATAAGATGACACCTCAGTAGAATGAAGAGATAGCAAATCAGATTCAAGAACTCCTAAACAAAGGGCTGATAAGGAAGAGCCTTAGCCCATGTGCAGTACCTACTATTTTAGCCCCAAAGAAGGATGGGAAATGGAGGCTTTGTACTGATTCTAGGGCCATAAATAGGATAACCATCAGGTATAGGTTTCCTATTCCTAGAATAGAAGATCTAATGGATTGTTTGGGAGGGGCTACTTATTTCTCCAAAATAGACTTAAAGAGTGGGTATCACCAGATAAGGATAAGAGAGGGGGATGAGTGGAAGATAGCTTTCAAAACCAATGAAGGGTTGTACGAGTGGCTTGTGATGTTGTTTGATCTTTCAAATGCCCCTAACACCTTTATGAGGCTGATGAATGAGGTGTTGTAGGAATTCATAGGGAAATTTGTGATAGTCTACCTTGATGATATCTTGGTGTTTAGTAAGAGCAGGGAAGAACACTTGAAACATTTGGAGATAGTCTTGAAGTGGCTGCAAGATCAAAAGTTACTCATAAACTTCGAAAAGTGTGACTTCATGAAACAAGAATTGGTGTACCTAGGTTTTGTCATCTCTAAAGGTGATTTGAAAATGGATCCTTCTAAGGTAGAAGCTATTTTGAATTGGCCTACACCTAGGATAGCAGGAGAGGTCAGAAGTTTTCATGGCTTGGCCACATTTTATAGAAAAATTATTAAGAACTACAATGATATTTGTGCACCTATGTTGGAGACCATCAAGGGTGGAGGTAAGGTGAATTTTGTGTGGACAAAAGAGGCAGATCAGAGTTTTGAAAGTCTAAAACAGAAAGTTGCCAAGTATCATGTTTTAGTCCTTCCTGATTTCAATAAGGTTTTCACAATTGAATGTGATGCAAGTGGGCTGGCCATAGGAGTAGTGTTGAGCCAAGAAGGCAGACCAATAGCCTTCTTCAGTGAAAAGTTAAATGAATCCAAGAGGAAGTACTCCTCTTATGATTTAGAGTTGTATGCTGTGGTACAAGCTCTGAAAAAATGGAGGCACTATTTTCTTCCTAAAGAATTTATTGTATACACTGACAATCATGCTCTCAATTTTTTGAATGGATGGGAAAAGCTCAGTCATAGACACATGAAATGGGTGGAAATTCTTCAAGCATACACCTTCATCATCAAACATAAGAAGGGGATAACCAATAAGGTTGTTGATGCTCTAAGCAGAAGGGTGTTGACAATGCAAGAAGTGCAACTACAAAGCATGGGTGTTGAGGCACTCATAGGGTTGTATGAAAAGGACCATGATTTCAAGGAGATTTACAAGGTATGTAGTGAGTTTACCAATGCTTTCCACAGTGAATTTTTAGATTATACATTGTAGGATGGACTTTTGTTTAAAGGTAGTCAACTATGTATCCCTAAGTGTTCAATGATTGATAATATTGTGAAGGAAAACATGGTGGTGGTTTAGGAGGACATTTTGGGCTCAATAAGACCTTAGATCTTGTAAGAACGTTTTACTTTTGGCCAAGGATACAATCTGATATCAGAAGGTTTGTTAAGAGTTGTATGATTTGCCAAAGAGCAAAGAGAGTCTCAACCAATGCAGGATTGTACCAACCTTTGCCCATACCAAACAAACCTTGGGAAAGTTTGAGTATGGATTTTATGATGGGATTGCCCAAGACAAGGACAGGTTATGACAGTGTGTTTGTTGTGGTAGATAGAATCAGAAAAATGGTGGACTTTATTCCTTGTAAAACCACCAATGATGCTAGTTACATTGCAAGTTTGTTCTTTAAAGAAATCGTCAGGATTCATGGGTTACCTTTGAGTATTGTATCTGACAGAGACAACAAATTCATGGGAGATTTTTGGAGAACCTTGTCGAAAAGATTGGGTACAATTTTTCTTTTAGTTCAGCCTACCATCCTCAGACTGATGGCCAAACTGAGGTTGTGAATAGGTCATTAGGTAATCTGCTGAGATGTTTGACAAGAGACATGGCAGTAGTTGGGATGTGGTACTCCCACAAGTAGAGTATGCCTATAATGATTCTACAAATAGAAGTATAGGTCTAAGTCCTTTTGAAGTTGTATATGGTAGTCATCCTAGAGGAATTTTTGAATTAAGAGATGGTCAAGGATTGGACAAAAGGAGTGGACATGCTGATACATTTGCAGAGGCTATGAAAGAGATCCATCAACAAGTCAGAGATACTCTACACAAGAATAGTCAAAAGATCAAGGCTAGAGTGGATCAAAGAAGAAGGGATGTGCAATACCAACTAGGAGATATGGTCATGGTTCATCTCAATAAGAACAAACTACCCACAGGAAAACACAGTAAGTTGATGATGAGAAAAATTGGACCTTGTCAGATTCTAGAGAAATATGGTCCTAATGCTTACAAAATTAACCTTCCTGATGATATTTCTATTTCACCTATATTTAATGTTGCTGATCTGACATTATATAGGAGTCCTGATATAGGAGAAGGTGCAAACAATTCTGTCCAAGACAATGCAGAGTGGGTGCAGCATTTGCCACTTAAGGAACCACCGAAGATGGAGTGCATTTTGGATAGCAAGACAGCTAAGAAGACAAGAAATTAGACCTATTTTGAGCACTTAGTCAAATGGCATGGACTTCTAGACTCAGAGGCCACATGGATGCTGGAAGAAGACATCAAAAAGTAGGGTGGTGATTTGCAGCAGTTAGTCTCTAATAGGACTTGAGACAACTTTCACCTGGGGAGTATGGTGCAAGAGCACCTAGAAAATCATGTTTTCTTTTTGTAATAAGGTCTATTGACCAATGCATGTCATTTTAGTTTGTGTCTAGGTTCATTTTGTAAGTCCCAAGTGACTTAGGGCACATTTGTCAAATTGTAACCGCATAATGCCAAAAATAGGCAGTAGGGCAGTTGGAGGCTATTTAAACGGTTGTCTCCTAGCCGTTTGGATTGGTCTCCCAGCCGCTTGGAGTCAGTTTGGTATTCCTCAGGGTGAGTTTATAAACTTAGAGGAATGAACCAAATGGATACTAGTAATTAGATCAAAGAGGAGAGGTTGAATGTAATCGTGCATTGTGTTAAGGAGAAATCGAACTATCCTATGTCATCAATTTGTTTTCCGTTCTCTGTAATTACAAATTGCATAGTTGTAGATTTCTTTTCCTTTTTGTACTTCCATTGTTGCAAAATGTCAATGTGAAGCATTCCATTGGTGAGATTTCTATCGAAATCAGTGGAATGGCTTCATTGTATGAATATTTGGTTTGTGTTTTATTTTGTTTTTCCTATTCGGCGACGTAGAGGATCCAGACAGAGCATTTCACATAGTAGGTTGACCTAGCATCTCCATGTGCTAGGGTTTGGAAGAAGGTAAACTGTGCATTAGAGTGTCAACATAGCAAACCCCAAGGTGGCCGATGGTAATTGTCTCACCGACGAGTGAAAATCAAAGGTGACATCGGGGTGATCAACGCATTAGCCAGAGTTTGCAAGTACTCACCGATGAGGAGGGTCACACCGAAGGTAAAAGCCATTAGTAAGAGTTGAGGCATCGGAAGACAAGTTAGGAGTTTTTCTGACGGGAAGGGTCTCACTGATAAGTTCACAGCTAACTAGCGTGGTAACTGTCACGGTTAAGACAAGGGACATTTAATTGTCATCGGTGCATCGATAGAAGAATGAAAGTCTTGGCCGATAGAGTAGGTCTCGCCGAAGGTAAAATCAATTATCGGTGTAAGTTGTTACACCAGTAAGACTTAAGAAAGTATTTCCAACCCTGGTTCTCATACCGATCAAAATGTATTGGTGGCTCTTTTGCTAAGTCTTGCCGACTAAGAGGTAATTAGGGCCCATTCTGCATTTCCCGCTATGTGCTCCCCATCAGAACACCATCATCTGAAGGTAAATCTTCAATCACGAGCTCAATCTTCAATGTGGACTGCCAACATGAACTAGACACAATCTAGAGAGCCCCACAAGCTTGCTTGAATCACCAAGAACATCCATACCACTTCTACTTACTGCAATCATTCACATCTTCATCCAAATCCTCAAGAACATAGTAAGTCATCACTATCACATTAAGAGGATTTCTTGTGGACCTCCAAACCATGAACCAATTGAGTTGTCAATTCCCATTAGCCTCCCAAACATGCCACCAGATCCGCAGAACATGATATTGTATTTCTGGATCTCACCGGACCTATTTGTGTCACTCTGTCACCTCTAAATAGTTGCCAAAACTATTTTACTCTTATGGCCATAACTCCTCCACATTTTCATGTATACCTCTTAAATCTTGACTGGACCATCTTTAGACACATATCTACAAACACTTTGATGCACATTCTCTTATCTTCATCTAGCTGGGATCTTCATTTCATAGAGCTTCACTGTCTTCACTGTTCTTCTCTATTTTTGATGGGACTAATTTTCTCAATATCCTCAGGATATAACTCATCCAAGTCTTGACATCAATGCAACAAGAGTATGTTGACATCAATGACAACATCGGTTAGGCCCATACTTGCAACAAGAATCCCTTGATAAAAAATACTTAATAAGGGAATTTTGCAACAAGAGGAAGGATCTGGGGCTCCTCATGCTTCAAGAGGTGAAAGCTATAGGCTTTACTCTAGAAAGCAACTTGAGATTTATATGGAAAGATATAGAACATATCTATACCAAGCATGAGAAAGGGAGAGGTGGTATTGCCATGCTTATTGAAAGAAAATGAGCTAATTTGATCACTCAAAGAGGACATTCATGCTACAATAGATGCTTATGGGTAATCTTTGAAAAGAATGATATACTTTTTGGTGTGTTCTTAGTATATGCCCTGAATGACTATATAGAAAGAGCCGAGTTGTGGAAGTGGATGGATAACAATCTGCAACAAATCCCATGGATAGTGGGTGGAGATTTTTCATATGACATAATGTAGAGAGAATAAACTTGGAGGACTCAAATGGAGATGGAAAGATAATGAGTCCTTCTAGCACAAGTTTAAGAAATCTTTCAATCTATTTGACCCACTAGAGGGTATGAAGAGTGATAGTGATGTCATTTAGTTTAACTGGTACAATCACCAAGAGGGGAATATAGAATATACTCAGGATTAGATAGGTTTTATGCAAATGAATACCAATTTTGTTTCCTCAGTAGGAAAAACAATAACTATGTAGAAGTTATTCCCTCTACACTCTCATACCACCATCCTATAGAAGCACACATTAGGTGGAAAGAGAAACAAATAAGATAAAGGAGTAAAAATGATAATCTTTTTAGACTCAATTGTGCATTGCTTTCAAATAGGGACTATTGTGAAGGAATTTACAGTCTAAGAAATATCACAAAAGCCTTATATTTGAAATCATCTAAATGTCAATATTGGAATGTTGTAACCCAAAATTGTAAAACCTTATTCCAGACAGTGGGAAATAAATATGCTAAAGATAGAAGAAAGGTTGAAGACCAGCTGCAAGCAAAGCTTTTAGACTGTGAAAAAGGATTTTGGAAAACCCAGATGATGAGAAGATAGGTAAAGAACTGGGAGAAGCTAAACATAGTCTTAGGAAGTTCTAGATAATAAGAGATCAGGGTGTAAAGGTAAGGGCCAGGCGAAATTGGTTGGCAAAGGGAGATAGAGGGTCAAAATACTTCTTTAACATATTGAAAACTATGAATGGAAGAGAGGATATAGGTCCTATTATTGAGAATAACTCTTGATTTAAGGAGAATGAAGAAATGAAATAGGTATTCAAAACTTTTTATTAGAAACTTTTCTTAGGTGAAGATGGGATAGAGGAATGCAAGGTAGCTGAGAATTTGTATAGGAAAATTTGCCCCAAAAAGATTACAAAGGGGATGAGGGGTAAATTAGAAGAAAAAATAACTAAAGATGAAATATTAAAGGCTATTAGAACAATGGAGAGCGGCAAATCACCTATACTGGATGGGTTGCTAGTGCAATTCTACAAATGTAATGAGAATTGGATAGTAGATGTTTTGTTAGAGGTCTACCAAGAAGCTATAGAAATGGGAACTCTAGGGAAAGATATAAATAGAGGTGTCATTATGCTATTGCCTAAATATGGTGATAAGACTAATATTAGATTGGAGGCCAATAACTGTTAGGAATTGCATTCAGAAGATATCAATTAAATGCAAATAAAGATTAAACAGAGGAATGGAAATACATAGAAATAATAACAGCGAGTGACAAGTTTTAACATGGTTCACCCAAACCTGGGCTACATCCACAAATAGAGAGTCCAATATTATTATCCAGTAAATCAAATTGATTACAACCAGCAATCCTTGCAACTCAATACCATTGCAAAATGCTACAATACATCAATGGAAACCCTAACCCTTAGTTGCTTTTATCAAGCCTTATATCGGTTATAAAAATAGGGTTTTTAATGTCGGCCAATAGAAAAAATAACTCCCGATGCCTTAATAAAATAATAGAAAATTGTTGGAAGTTTCGGGGGCACTGCCCCTCGACCCAGTCCTATATTGCGATAGAGAGGGTCCTAGGGGCACTGCCCCTGGACCCCATTAGATAATTTGGAGGGAAACTGCAATGATAAAAGTGGGGTAAATTTAATCTTTGACTCTGATTAGGCTCCATATAACAACAATCCCCCACCTGGAGACTTACCAGACTCCACACCATATCATCTCCCTCTTGGAGACTGATCATAACCCTGCTAACCTTGTAGCTCCCACCGGAAGTAAGCACCCTAGACTCTGTTGTTTTGATTTTATTGTTTTCAGTCTTGAAGAGCAACTGAAGCTAAAGAGGAGCTCAGCTTCTCTCTTGTCACTATCTTTGTAAACATATCTACTGGATTTTCATCTATATGTATCTTTTTTAGCCTTAATTGTCCATCATCTAACACCAACCGGATGAAGTGATACCTAAGCTGTATGTGTTTAGTCTTTAAATGCAAGGCAGAATTCTTTGCAAGATGTATGGCACTCTGATTGTCTGTATACAAAGAATTGTTAGCATGTTGTTTGCCCAATTATTCCATGAAAGATTGCAGCCATATCATCTCCTTGCTTGCCTCTATTGCAGCTACATACTCTACCTCTGTGGTGGATAAAGCAACCACCTTTTGTAACCTACAGATCCAAATCATCGATGTCCCACCTATAGCAAAGACATAACCTATAGTACTCCTCCTAGTATCAATATCTCCTACCAAATTTGAGTCTATATAACCTACTAAATCAGTATTAGAGCCCAAAAAACATAAGTGTTTATTGGATGTACCTCTCAAATATCTAAGAATCCATTTTACCACATTCCAATGCTCCAATCTGGGATGACTCATATACTTGCTTACGACTCCTACAACATGTGCAATATCTAGTCTCGTGCATACCATGGCATACATTAAACTTCCTACAGCTGAAGCATATGGTAACTTGGACATTTTTTCTTCCTCCTCTTGTGTCTTAGGACACATCTCCTTAGTCAATTTCAAATGACTATGCAAAGGTATGCTAACAACTTTTGCATTCTCCATATGGAATCTCTACAACACCTTTTCAACATAATCAACCTAAGATAGAGTCAATTTTTTTGTTTTTCCTATCTCTACAAATTTTCATACCAAGGATTTTTTTTTCTGCCCCTAAATCCTTCATAGCAAATGACTGTGCTAACTGTTGTTTTAACTCTCTTATGTGATCCATGTTAGACCCTGCTACAAGTATGTGATCAACATATAAACATAAAATAATGTAGTTGTCATTATCCTCTTAAAATAAACACAATAGTCAGAATTACATTGGATGTAGCCTTGCTCATCCATAAAACTATCAAATTTCAAATACCATTGCCGAGGTGCTTGTTTCAAGTCATATAAACTCTTCTTCAATCTGCACACCAATTTCTCCTTGCCTTTGACCTCAAATCCCTATGGTTGTTCCATATATATCTCCTCCTCCAAATCACCTTGGAGAAAGGTAGTTTTCACATCTAGCTATTGTAAATGCAAATCTGCAATAGCCCCAATACTTAAAATAGTACGAATAGAAGTCATCTTAACAATCAGAGAAAAAATCTCATCAAAATTAATACCTTTTTTTGGTGCATATCCTTTCACAACTAACCTGGATTTAAATCTTTTTTTACCTCCATCTTCCTCTTTTAGCCTATAAACCCATTTGTTTGGTAAAGCCTTTTTACCTATAAGCAACTTACATAATTTCCAAGTCTGATTTTTCAGCAAGGAGTCCATTTCTTCTTTCATTGCAAGCTCCCACTGAACCTTTGTATCTACTTGCATAGATTCATCATACCCTTCAGGTTCACCAACATTTGTTAACAAAATAGAATACAAAGAGGGAGAAAACCTTTTAGGAGGTCTACTTAGCCTTGTTGAGAACCTAACATTCACTGGAGTTTGTGGTATTTCTTGTTGTTGTTGCAAAGCATGAGGAACCACTGGAACATCATTATCTAGAGTATCATCCAGCACCACATAATCTTTTTCTTTCTTCTCATGTTGTTGCAATTGATCTTTTTACAACACCTTCTCATTGAATACAGCATCCTTACTTCTCATAATTTTATGATTTTCTCCCAAAGCCTATAACCAAATTCATCAATGCCATATCCAATAAAGGTACATTTTTTTGATTTTGCATTTAGCTTGGTTCTATTTTTAGAATCTACATGTGCAAATGCTTAACATCTAAAGGTTTTTGAGAAAAGAATAACTTACCTTCTTACCTGTCCATGCTTCCTCTGGAATACCACAGCCCAAAGGAATTGAAGGACCTCTATTAATTAAATATACAACAATGTTGACAGCCTCTACCCACATGTTTAAAGGTAGCCCAAAATGCAATCTCATGGTCCTTGCACACTCCATTATTATCCTATTCATGTGTTCAACCACTCCATTCTCCTATGGAGTCCCTAGAACCATTTTCTACCTAAGAATTCTATTAAAGGAACAATAATCCTCAAATTCTTTACTATAATACTCACCACCATTATCAAATCTGAGACATTTTAATCTTTTACCCGTCTCATCCTCAACCAAGCTTCTCCATTTCTTAAATTTTTCAAATACATCAGATTTCTGTCTAAGGAAATAAATCCAAACCTTCCTAGTTGCATCATCTATGAATGTAACATAATACCAAGAGCCATCAAGAGAAGATACCTGAGGTGCTCCCCATACATTTGTATGCATAAGCTCCAACTTTCCATCTTTCTTTTGCTTCCAATCTTTGAGAAAACTAACTCTCTTTTGTTTTCCATACACACAACTTTCATAGAAATCAATATTAATACATTTCAGACCTAGTAAAACTTTCTTAGAATGAAGTACCTTCATACCTTTTTCACTCATATGCCCAAGTCTATTATGCCATAGTGTTGTCTCAGAACCTGCAGCAACTGTTTTAGTCTCTTCCTGTGAACCCACAGTAACTATTCCTGAACCTGTTTGGTTTTTCTCTGCAAAAACTAAAGTAGAAGGAATAGTATGACCTATACAAAGATATAAGGTGCCTATTTTCACACCTTTTGCTATATTAAGGCACCTTCTGAAACCTTCCAATTTTTATCATTGAAAGTAACTATGCAACCTTCCTCAGCTAGCTATCCTACTAAAATTAAATTCTACTCAGCCTTGGAACGTGCCTTACCTCTTGTCATAGCCAATGATTCTCATTCTGCAACTTAATCTTGAATCTTCCCTTTCCAACAATCTGACAAGGTTCATTATCTCCTAAATAAACCAACCCAAAATCCCCTTGGACATAATCAAGAAAGTAACTTCTATGGGGCGTAGCATGAAATGAGGCCCCTGAATCTAAAACCCATGAATCATCAGCATTATCTAGGGAAAGAATTAAAGCATCATATTCAAATTTATTACTTATCACATTTGCCTCCTTATTGCCTTCTTGTTTGTCTCCTTTATTTTTCCAAACCAACAATATTTCTTTAGATGACCTAGTTTCCCATAGTACCAGCAATCCTTCTATCCTCTGGATTGGGATCTCTTGTCCTTTGATTTTCCTTGTGACTTCCCATGATGTTTAAAATCTTTTCCTTTCTCCTTTGATCTGCCCCTACTTTCTGCATTCAAAACACTATCTGATGTGGACCCTGTTGGTTTTTCTTCTGAATCAGCATCAGGGTTTGCCACTTCTAATGCATAGGCAGATTCAGCCAACTAAATATGGGAGGTTGCGTGAGCTGCCTCCCCTTCACTTCTGGTTCTGCCGCACCAAGGGGGGGATCCCTATAACTCAAGATGTAACCTTGACTAGCTCAAAGATAGAAGGATCTAACTTGACAACAACAGGCAGAATACTCTCATGTATGGACCAAGATCTGTATGATAGATCACAAGGCTGGCAACATTCTTGGACATGGTGTCTGGTTGGGTATGAGAGCATGCAGGGGGTTCCTAATCCTACTCCTACAACTAACAGGTGGAAGTATGAAATGTTTTAGTTTGAATTTTGGATGCAAAGCTGGACATGGTGTATAACACAAGAACACAGCATGATTGGTGCCTATCCAGGGCTTGGAGTCGGTAGACATACACCTGTGAATGATCAGCATGAATAGCTAAAACTGGATTTCAGGGGGATACACATGATATCTGCCTTACAGATATCTCCCAATGAAAAGTGTTAAGTTATCTCTACTTATGGCATCCCTACTGCAGTATACCCTTCCCAATGTTCAACCTGAAAACAGTTTAATCTACCCCTTGAGCAGAAGTTAAAAGATCAGACATTCAACATAGGAATTCTATGCTCTAGAATCTAAACATTACCCAAATATCCAGATCCAGAAGAAGAATACATGCAATACTGGAGACAGAATTAACACAACACATGCTAAGATAGCATTACTCATATAAGATCAACCATGAAATTAGTGGATTCATGCCAAATCGTACAACAGGAGATACATAAACTCACAAGTTAGACTGTATAGAGCAACCAGATCAGCTGGTTTTGGATTACAGAGCCAAAAATCCTCCACTTTCAACAACCTTGAATGAATAACACCGTCTGCATTATATAGCAGGAGGGTGTATTCAGTATTAACTACCAGGTTGACCAAAAGTCCCGCCAGATACACAGTATCAGGAAAATGGTGCTCAAACACTACCAGATCGGCGCCTGAACATGAATGCAGCAGGTAGGGGAGGAGACAGGAAGATATCTCGAGCCCTGCGCCACTGTCCGCTGATGTACACCTTCAATCGGGTACCAGATCCGCCCATACCTCTGCAACCTTTGCCATTAATGGCGCACCAACCCGCAGCCTCGGGAAAACGTCAAACAGTCGATCGCAACCATTTCCCACCGAGATTCATCATCATGATATTTGAAAATGCAGGATATCAATTATCCCACATGCACCCCGCAGCAACCTCATTAACACTTTATATACTAGGTCATGAGCATATATCATGTCGGTGCTTTTGCTCCTGACGACACTAGTATAAGACTTCATCATCATCATCCTCCAGTAGCATGATATCCTGTTGCTTGAAATATCACCCTGACGTCAGCATCATATTGCAATATAACCTGCATGATAATTGCCTTCATCCGCACAACCTGATCCATCGAAGGAAAATCCTCCCGCTGAGCTTATACCAAAAGTCTGGCTGATGAACATCCTGATGACGTCATCAACATATCCTGCTGACGTCATCATCATATCCACCTACTGCGCACCTCCTCATATCCGGATGACGTCATCATCATGTTTGCAAATATCGGGAGATCTCCACAAGATGATCTGTGTTAGAAATATGACCCCCCCGGACCTTGATGACGTCATCATCATATTAACATCAGGATGATATTCGGAAGACAACCGGATATTTGGAAATATCATCCTGATGCACAAATATCAGGTTGCACTGTAGCTCCACTATAAGATCGGGGCGATAGACGAATATGATGATGCTTGAAAAGATCACCCCCCACTAGATAATGCACGAAGCCGGCAGGCGGATATCTCCTTGATATCAGCATCATCATGACGCTGGAACAAACATACATCCGGGTGATATTCAAAATGAAAATATCACCCCCTCCTTCAGAAATATCATGATGCAGATAGGCAGAGAAATAGATATCACCCTGATATAAGGATGACGTCAGCATCATCAGGATGATTAAACAACGAACATGAAGTGATACAACATCATCAGGATGATATTGACTAAGATCATCCTGACGTTCAAAATATGATGACCCCAGTGAATATCGGGTCACACTTAGAACTCTTCAACAACATCATCAGGATGATCATAACCAAGATCACCCGATGATAAAAATATCACCCCGGCGAAATATCATGAAGGCAGAAAATATGATGACCCCCGCAAGCAGCACGGTGATAACTAGAAACAAGATGATGATGATGACGACCCTTAAGAAAGAACAAGTCAGGTCGAACAACTCAAAGAATAACCCCTTCAGAATATCGGGGCAACATCATCATCATGTCTGGGCAAGGTGATAATTGGAAGATCACCGGATACTTGAAAAATCACCCCCGCAAGCAGATCAGGGTGCACTGTAGCTCATCAGCAGGATCAGGATGATATCCAAACATCACCTGATAATAAAATATGATGATGACGATGAGAAACCGGTCAACGGAGAACACGATGATGCAGATCATCATCGAAGACAAGATGATGATGATGACCTCCTCCTCAGGAAAATATGATGCTGCAGCTGAAAAATGCTGAGGAGGTCCAACACTTAGAAAATTTTTTGGATACTTAGGGAGAGTGCCTGCATGAGAATTGCTCAAAAAACTGCCAGTCAATTCAGGCACTAACACTGGCTCTGTCTGGGGACGTGCAGGTGAAAACCTGCAGTGAGAACCAGATCTCTGGGATGCAGACCAGTCCCTTATCCATTGGGCATAGAGTCATGAAGTTACCATGATCTGCATCACCAAACACATTATTTTTAAACATTATTTTGGCAGCCCCGGGCAGCCAAAAAGGAAAAACCATAATTTTTTCTTGTCAAATGCCTGATTCCAAGCTGAAAGATCCCAATCCCAACTGAAAAGATTGGCATAATCTGCCCATAATGTCATCTGCTTAAAAAGATATTCCACCAGTTTTGAAAGCTTGC
The DNA here is from genome assembly GCA_027924645.1 of Cunninghamia lanceolata. Classification (NCBI taxonomy): domain Eukaryota; kingdom Viridiplantae; phylum Streptophyta; class Pinopsida; order Cupressales; family Cupressaceae; genus Cunninghamia; species Cunninghamia lanceolata. The sequence goes on from BSBN01000413.1 coordinate 3,231,970, forward strand.
CACCATCATTTTCAGCTCTGTCATTTTGGATTTCAGAATTAGACATATAACCATACACATAATATTCTTTAACATTAGGCAACACATGTATGTTATGTCCCTCAGACAGTACATCATACTGCTCTTGGCATTCTTTATCATTTATCTGGCTGCTGCACATTATCAGGCACTCATCCAGCTGATCCAACAATTCAAAATACTCAGAAAATATGAGACCCCTAATATCTACTGATATTGAAAACAAAACCTGATCCACACACCCAATGTTGCACATGTCTGAATCAGGTGATGATGAACATTCATTATTCACAGTTTGCAAATCAGTATCATCATCCTCAAACAAAGGGTTAATCCTGCACCACTGAAAGTCAAGACTCACAACATCATATGCATCAGCAGGCTCATCATAAAGGGGATTAACATTCACTGCAAAGGCCTCTGCTTCTTCTTCATGACACTCCAATTCTTCTTCATTATCATCAGATCCAGAGTCATAAGAAGAACAAACCTGATCCATGAATTGGTCATGGATATCATTTTTATCATCTAATTGCCCCGCATACAAGATTTTTGCTGTTTCAATGTACTCTGAAGTTGAACATTCTGCATTATTTTCCAGCCCTCCAATACTTCCTGATGAAACTGATATTGATTCTTGATCCATATGATCACAACTCTGCACAACTGGATCATTTAAACATGAAGGCTCTTTGTTTAGGACTGGTATGCAAATATTACTTGAAAAATTATTATTTTCAACTTCACCTGCTGGGCAAAAAAGGACATCCTCCTCTATGATAGAAACATCATCTACTTGGAATGATGCAAAAACTGGGACAACAGGGGTGTGAGTGCTATGACATTCATTGTCAATACCTGAATTAAATCCTTCATTAACACTGGGGGCTGCAGGACAACAAAAATTTTTAGAGAAATAACCCTTTTGTATTCCATACCTCCAATTGTTTTCAATATCTAATGCAAACTGATGTGCCTGATGCAATGTGGTGGGCTCCTTGTCTCTTAATCTGTAACTCATTTTCTTATCAAAGGCTCCCAAATAGATAACTAAGCACAGTGCATCATTAGGTCTCATGCATTCTGGAATTCTATTCAATGCCCTCATAAATCTGAGGTTAAAGGCTGGGATCAACTCATCTTCTTCAATATGGATGTACATGAAGTCACTAATAGCTGCATATTCAGAAACTCTTTCACCATACTGTACTAGAAATGCAGATTTAAAACCATGCCAAGAGTTGACAGAGTGAGCTGGAAGGTAGGAAAACCAGTCCCTTGCATCTTCATCTAGAGATTGAACAAATAATCTCATAACCACATCCTCATGGTCAATCTCAAAGTCATCTATCACATTCATGAACTGCTGCAAGTGTCTCTCAGCTGATTCATCCTTTATACCCTTAAATTTAGGCAAAAAAATTCTGATTTTAGGTGGAAAAGCATTTGGATAGCCACAAATGCCACTGAAATTTATGGGCTTATATCTGTCTATGTTGAAACTTCTTTTATTACATTGTTGGGACTGACTACTATACATTTTTGCATTTGACACTTCACAAGGGTGCATAGGCTGATAATACATCCTTTATGTTTTTGCAACCCTCCTCTCTACTCAGATTTTCTACAAACAATGACTTTAGGCACTGAAAATTTAGACTGTTTTTTCAAACTCTCCTAAAGTCCTGTAAATGAGTCTTTTGAACAACATTGCATGCCCTTTGAAATACGGAATAAGTTCTAATAAAAGCATGCAAGCTCTGCTTTCACCAATGTTTCCCTTTTAACCAGTGCTTTCTCACCAAATAGGGAGTCTGTCAAACAATATGAAATACCTGGATATGTTGCAGGAGCTGCAAATTCTTCTCTGACTGATTTTGTTCTTTTATCAGGTTCTTTGATGCAGAGTCGCCACCTCCTTGAAGAGGAATGAGCTTCAAACAAGCTGAAGCTGCAGATTGATTTCTTTCATTCTGGGTCATCCACCAGCAGAATCACATATATAACCCTTTTCTCTGCTGCAACAAACAGTTTCCAGGTCTGATATATTTTTTTTATCTTGTAGACTCAAACTTTCATGGATATGACATTGATCTCCCCAGCAGAGTCGCCAATTTGTTTGTTTTTCTTCTGAATCAGCATCAGGGTTTGCCACTTCTAATGCACAGGCAGATTCAGCCAACTAAATACGGGAGGTTGCGTGAGCTGCCTCCCCTTCACTTCTGGTTCTGCCGCACCAAGGGGGGGATCCCTATAACTCAAGATGTAACCTTGACTAGCTCAAAGATAGAAGGATCTAACTTGACAACAACAGGCAGAATACTCTCATGTATGGACCAAGATTTGTATGATAGATCACAAGGCTGGCAACATTCTTGGACATGGTGTCTGGTTGGGTATGAGAGCATGCAGGGGGTTCCTAATCCTACTCCTACAACTAACAGGTGGAAGTATGAAATGTTTTAGTTTGAATTTTGGATGCAAAGCTGGACATGGTGTATAACACAAGAACACAGCATGATTGGTGCCTATCCAGGGCTTGGAGTCGGTAGACATACACCTGTGAATGATCAGCATGAATAGCTAAAACTAGATTTCAAGGGGATACACATGATATCTGCCTTACAGATATCTCCCAATGAAAAGTGTTAAGTTATCTCTACTTATGGCATCCCTACTGCAGTATACCCTTCCCAATGTTCAACCTGAAAACAGTTTAATCTACCCCTTGAGCAGAAGTTAAAAGATCAGACATTCAACATAGGAATTCTATGCTCTAGAATCTAAACATTACCCAAATATCCAGATCCAGAAGAAGAATACATGCAATACTGGAGACAGAATTAACACAACACATGCTAAGATAGCATTACTCATATAAGATCAACCATGAAATCAGTGGATTCATGCCAAATCGTACAACAGGAGATACATAAACTCACAAGTTAGACTGTACAGAGCAACTAGATCAGCTGGTTTTGGATTACAGAGCCAAAAATCCTCCACTTTCAACAACCTTGAATGAATAACACCGTCTGCATTATATAGCAGGAGGGTGTATTCAGCATTAACTACCAGGTTGAACAAAAGTCCCGCCAGATACACAGTATCAGGAAAATGGCGCTCAAACACTACCAGATCGGCGCCCGAACATGAATGCAGTAGGTAGGGGAGGAGACAGGAAGATATCTCGAGCCCTGCGCCACTGTCCGCTGATGTACACCTTCAATCGGGTACCAGATCCGCCCATACCTCTGCAACCTTTGCCATTAATGGCGTACCAACCCGTGGCCTCGGGAAAACGTCAAACAGTCGATCGCAACCATTTCCCGCCGAGATTCATCATCATGATATTTGAAAATGCAGGATATCAATTATCCCACATGCACCCCGCAGCAACCTCATTAACACTTTATATACTAGGTCATGAGCATATATCATGTCGGTGCTTTTGCTCCTGACGACACTAGTATAAGACTTCATCATCATCATCCTCCAGCAGCATGATATCCTGTTGCTTGAAATATCACCCTGACGTCAGCATCATATTGCAATATAACCTGCATGATAATTGCCTTCATCCGCACAACCTGATCCATCGGAGGAAAATCCTCCTGCTGAGCTTATACCAAAAGTCTGGCCGATGAACATCCTGATGACCGCATCAACATATCCTGCTGACGTCATCATCATATCCACCTACTGCGCACCTCCTCATATCCGGATGACGTCATCATCATGTTTGCAAATATCGGGAGATCTCCACAAGATGATCTGTGTTAGAAATATGACCCCCCCAGACCTTGATGACGTCATCACCATATTAACATCAGGATGATATTCGGAAGACAACCGGATATTTGGAAATATCATCCTGATGCACAAATATCAGGTTGCACTGTAGCTCCACTATAAGATCAGGGCGATAGACGAATATGATGATGCTTAAAAGATCACCCCCCACTAGATAATGCACGAAGCTGGCAGGCGGATATCTCCTTGATATCAGCATCATCATGACGCTGGAACAAACATACATCTGGGTGATATTCAAAATGAAAATATCACCCCCTCCTTCGGAAATATCATGATGCAGATAGGCAGAGAAATAGATATCACCCTGATATAAGGATGACGTCAGCATCATCAGGATGATTAAACAACGAACATGAAGTGATACAACATCATCAGGATGATATTGACTAAGATCATCCTGACGTTCAAAATATGATGACCCCAGTGAATATCGGGTCACACTTAGAACTCTTCAACAACATCATCAGGATGATCATAACCAAGATCACCCGATGATAAAAATATCACCCCGGCGAAATATCATGAAGGCAGAAAATATGATGACCCCCGCAAGCAGCACGGTGATAACTAGAAACAAGATGATGATGATGACGACCCTTAAGAAAGAACAAGTCAGGTCGAACAACTCAAAGAATAACCCCTTCAGAATATCGGGGCAACATCATCATCATGTCTGGGCAAGGTGATAATTGGAAGATCACCGGATACTTGAAAAATCTCCCCCGCAAGCAGATCAGGGCGCACTGTAGCTCATCAGCAGGATCAGGATGATATCCAAACATCACCCAATAATAAAATATGATGATGACGATGAGAAACCGGTCGACAGAGAACACGATGATGCAGATCATCATCGAAGACAAGATGATGATGATGACCTCCTCCTCAGGAAAATATGATGCTGCAGCTGAAAAATGCTGAGGAGGTCCAACACTTAGAAAATTTTTTGGATACTTAGGGAGAGTGCCTGCATGAGAATTGCTCAAAAAACTGCCAGTCAATTCAGGCACTAACAGACCCTCCTGAGCTTTTCCATCGCATTTCCTTGCTAAGTATAACACCAACAACATCATCAAATTTCAAAGTATTTGAACCAGAGACAGATTTACTTATAGTCATTACCAAGCTATTCCAACTTTCTGGCAAAGAACATAATATCAAGAGATCCCTCACCTCTTCATCAAATTTCACTTTTACAAAAGTTAACTGACTGGTAATTGTATTAAACTTATTTAAATGATCTTTCACAGATCCACCTTCAATCATTTTTAGATTAAACAAACACTTCATGAGAAATACCTTATTTGAGGCTGAGGGTTTTTCATACAATTTAGCCAAAGCTTTCATCAGTTTATTTGTTGTCTTTGCTTATGTTATATTAAATGCAACATATGGTGCTAGGCACAACCGAATGGTTCCTAGTGCCTTTTTGTCCAGAAATTCCCAATTCTCATTAGTCATTTTTTTTAGTTTCTTGGCTATTCCTTTGAATGACCTCCATAAATCCATCTGATAGAGATAATCATCCATCTGCATCTTCCATAACTGATAGTTCTACCCATTAAATTTATCTACCTTCAATTTACGCTCATCCACCATTGCTCCCACTCAACTATGAGACTCCCACTCAACTGTGAGACTCCCACTCAACTGTGAGACTCCCACTCAACTGTGAGACTCCCACTCAAACATGAGAACTTCCTAGAGATGATAATTGAACACAACCTCACTCTAATAAAACTTGTTAGGAATTTCATGCAGAAGATATCAATTAAATGCAAATAAAAATTAAATAGAGGAATGGAAATACATAGAAACAATAACAACGAGAGACAAGTTTTAACTTGGTTCACCCAAACCTGAGCTACATCGACCAACAGAGAGTCTAATATTATTATCCAGTAAATCAAACTGATTACAACCAGCAATCCTTAGAACTCAATATCGCTACAAAATGCTACAATACATCAATAGAAACCCTAACCCTTATCCGCTTTTATCAATCCTTATGTCGGTTACAAAAAAAGGGTTTTTTTAATGTCGGTAAATAGAAATCAAAAATAGGGTTTCTTTATGCCTTATGGCACTGCCCCTTGACCCTGTCTTGGGGGTGCTATCCCCAAACCCCCACAAGGGGCGCTGCCCCTTGACCCCATTAGATAATTTGGGGGGAAACCGCGCTGATAAAAGTGGGGTAAATTTAACCTTCAAGCCTGATTAGGCTCCATATAACAACAATAACCTTGTTAAATGTCTCCTACAAAATTTTAGCTAATGTTTTAGCTATCAGACTGGTTGATATCCTTCCAGTCATAATCAACCCCACACAAACTAGTTTGATAAAAGGGAGATATATATTAGAGAACTTTATTACAAGCTACGAGGCCTTGGATTGGGCAAAAATAAGATGGACAAAATGCAGGAATTTTGTTGTTAGACTTTGAAAAGGCCTATGATAGAATTGAGTGGTCTTTCATATTAATTATGCTTGAAACCTTGGGATTCCCTAAATACTATTGTAACATTGTAAAAATGTTGTTTAAAGATGCTATTGTTTAGATTGATATCAATTGGTCACTTTCAAGCCCCTTCAAACTAGAAAGGCCAATAAGGAAAGGGTTCCCTCTAGCTCCAGCCTTGTTCATAATAGTATCTAAAGCATTGCATTATATGATGAGAACATATCAAATTGGTGGGATGTTGAAAGGAATTGTTTTGCCAAATAATGAATCACTGTTAAATGTCTAGTTTGTAGATGATACCACACTTTTTATGGCACTTGAGAGATAATTTTGCTAATTTTGAGGCAAGACTATCCATATTCTACAAGGCTGTTGGTGCTAAAATATCTCATTCCAAAAATTGTTGTCATGAACGATTGCACCTTGTTAATCACCAAGCTCAACCATCCCGTGAAACACTAGATCACTCTTAGACTGTGGGTTGTCTATGATGAGAATGAACCTCTAGAAGTATTGGCTCCCTTTAAATGCCTCCTCGCTTTGGTATTTTTGAAGGAAAAGAGGTAGAAAGGTAACTAATGGAAACTAAAATGATCCTAAGAGGTGATGTACCAATGATTGTGTTCTAACTTGTAATCTAATTCAAAACTAACTTTCAGTATATTTGTTCATACAACTTGAATTAAACAATCTTATCACATAAATATTTCACATAAAGGCATGAAATCACTTGCACAATCTATAACCTGTGGTAAATTTTCTACCTTTGTATACTTGCATTCAATGAATGAGATAGAAAACTTAAAGGTTTTGATTTTTAAAACAAAATCTTTATTAGATCATTCAAAAGAGAACAAGACACCTGAATCTAAAAAGAAAAACACTTGATTTTATTAAAAAATAGTAGGAAAACTTTGTAATAACTATGAGATTTGCTAGAAAAATAAACTGCTACTGTGTAAAACCTATAAAAATATTGAGTTACAATACTAAAAAATCTTTTTTGCAATGTGCAAAGGCAATCAGAAAGCAAGAACTGAGAAAAAAGCATAAGCTTTTTCCCTATAATACAAAAGATCACTCCAAAAATCAATGGGAAGTCAACTCTTGTCTGACTAGACTCCAAGTGATGCATGAATAGGCAAGAAAAGTCTACTCCCAGTTGCTAGGTGAGCAAGGGGGAAAAGCCTAAAAAATAGGGCCCATAACTGCTCCAAAATGAGCTATTTAAGCTCAGAACTCCTCCTCTAAAGTTGGTTGACCAAAAGACAACCAAAAATAGATCAGTTTGACCTAAAGTCAAAAATAGAAGTAAAGTAGCCTATTGCATGAGTTTCCAACTCTTGTTTGTCTCCACTTCACTCTTTTGCATGATTTGAGGGCAAAAATAAACTATTTTGACAAATATTAAGGATATTCTATTTGCATGCTTTACCTTAATAGGTGTTACATGATGTTATCTTATTTGGTTTTGTATAACAAATATTAAGGTAATTTATAATGTATTACCCTTAATAAGTGTTAAGATACATTATTTTTGCTTTAACTTATGCAAAAAAGAAAAGACGTTACATAATGAGTTCACTTAAAATCTCCATCCCTTATAAAAACTCACAAAGATTTATAATGATGCTCTTTTTGCCCTTGGCTTATGAAAAGCCCTCATACATGCTCAAATTGACCAAAGTCAAAAGGGAAACCCAAAAGCCATTATAATCTCTCTCTTTTCAAACCTTAATCATAATTCACCCTTGATTGATTTAAGGTTTTTAGAAAAGAACCTTTAAAAGGTCAAAAAATACCATTATCTCCTTATGGCTCCCACGAGCTCATGATGATTTATTATTCTTTCAACATGTAGAAAGTGTTGATCGCGCCCCTTAGGTATTACTTTCAATGATTTCTTAAAATCAAAAGTAAAAAAAAGGCTCAAGATGAACTCGAGCTAGGGTACAAGTAGCAAAAGCTTGATGAAACCCTAAAAGATTTTCATTTTCACATTTCACTTCATCTGTTCACTTCTCCTTTGTGCTACCAAGGGTTTTTTGGAAATCTTATTTGCTCTTGTGTAGCTTCACTATTGGATTTGGAGGGCTTTCTACAACTTGACTAGTAAACAACACCTTTTACTTGCTTTAATGTTACTTCTCCTTAAAGAAAGTTGTGATAAATCTTCCTTCAACTATGAAAAAACCCTTTTATGAGGTGGTTGTAACTCTTTGTATTCAGCAGGCCTTATGACTGTAAGTTTGTGAAAATGTTTTTACACCCTCCTTTCTAATAATGAAGAACATATTTCATTGTTCCCTATGTGTGTTCTCCATGCCTCCACTAAGAGTGATAACAAGAGGTAATATTGGTCTATGACAGTTTGTTGCTCACAAACCCTTACTAGGGCTTTCATTCCTTTTACTATTGTTATTTAGCTTCAAGAAAATTGTGGTAATATTTGTTTTCACTGTGTAAATGCTTGGCAAATATGGAAGTTGTGGAGACTTTGTAGTTTTATTTTTAGACTCTTCTAAGAACCACAAAAACAAGAGGGTTTTGGTTTTTTCCTCTACTATGATTCTTACATTTGAATACATTAGTGTGGATTTTGCTCCTTACTTGTGAATAAAAACCCATAAAGTTGCTTCTTTTCATAGTTGTTGAGTACAAAACTAAAAGAAAAACCTTTTTGCTAATGACAAATGAAAATTGTCCTTATTCTTGTTGATTCTCTTGGACAAAATAGTGAAGACTGCTCCCTATTTTCAATCATCCTCTCTCTAATGAAATACTATGGAAAATATTGTTTCTCTTGTGAATGATTCCTATTATGAAATTATGTATCTCTTTAGGATAGCTTCCTTTTCATTTGAAGACTATTGTATCTTGTTTCTATGACAGTTTTAAAATGGGACTGTTGTGCTCTTACCTTGGATAAAAACTGTTGTTGGGATTGTTTATGATGAAGCTAGACATATTGACAACTTTTGATTGTGTTAACACAACCCCCAAAAATCTATGAATATTCTTCATTGTCTCTGATGGACATAGTAATACATGCACTCTGTCATTTTGTTTACTATCCCTTTAGTTGTTTTTTACATTGCTATACTTTTGTGGACTCATTATGATGTCAAGGTAAGACCCTTCATAGACTGCATTCTAAATATTGATTTGTATGCATTTTGCCTTTAGAAGCCTTAAATTATTTTGGTCTCTATTTTTTCTTACCCTTCAATGGTAAGAGTTCATGGTATTGGTAACTTGACATGTCCATTGTCATGTATGACTGTGACTGCTTCTAATGAATGCTTTTTACAACAGTGAGGCTTTGATATTCTATCTACAGGTCAACAAGCTCTCCTTCAAGCTTATCCACCATACTTCATCATCATACAAGGTACCTAGGGTCTTCATAACTTAGGATGATGGAACACAACTTTACAAAGTGTTAGCAAGATTTCCTTAAGCATGCATAGGTTTTAGTCTTTTCAAGTTGCTCTTCATGATTGCACTACCTTGACTGTACCATTGCATTGATGTTTATCTTTGACTACCGATGTTGATTGTTCTTATCAAATGCAATTGATTGTTCTTTAACATGTCTATTGCTCCTTAGGTAGGCTTACTACCTTTTGATTGTTAAGGTGCCTTTCCTCATGACTATTCATCACTCCTTATTGTAGCAAAAGATTGTTCACTATGAAGAGATGAGATGATGTCCTCCTCTTTAATAGTGGTTGATCCCTACTATGCTACAGTAGTCAATAGATTGTTAGAACATGATTGTTTTTATCTTTTGCTTTTCCTTCAATAACATTCATTTCTATCATACTTTTACATTTCTTACACCTCTTTAATAGTCATAAATGACTATCCTCCATGTTACTCTAAATAAAAGGGAAAACATAACTATTTTAGCATATGTTTGATAGTCAAAAGTGACTATAAGAATCACTCTCATGTTTTTCCATTATGTTATGACTACACCTCAATATTACCTTGTTGCTTTTGCACTTGGTTTTCTCCACTTTCGATACTGTGGATCATGCCTTTGACTATCTCCATTGTCATTATTGACTATTATACCTTGTTGATTGTCTTGCATGCCTTTTGTCAACTCTCATTAGACCCTTTTACCCTAATAGGTTTGTCCATCCCTTTTGGAAAAAAATATTTGACATACCCTTTAATGGTGACAAAAGATAACTTTGATTTTCCTATCCTTTATATCAATGAACAATTTTCTCACAATATTGGGCCATGACAGTTGACTGTCATTATGTCTGTGAGTGTTCCCCCTACCCCTTTTTGTCATGATCTATGACTACCTTCTAACATATGTCCACAAACTAGACAACCTCTCACACAGTAGGTACAAAGTCTTTAGAGTTTTGACAAGTACATGAATGCAAGTACTAACCTCTCCCCTACCTTGTTCAGGCTAAGACTTTCCTTGTCCTTTAATGTAGCAATTACTTCTTTTCCAAAACCATGCAGCCTGTACCTTTCAAAATTTCTTGTTGTCTTCACGGTTTACCCTTTTATTCCTACATATGACTGCTACCTCGTCTTTACTTGACCTTCCATGGTTTTGAGTACTCCTTTCATTTGGTACTAATGTTCTCTACTCATTATGATTAAAGTAACTTCACAAGGTGTTAGTAAGATTTCTTCAATAATGCACAAGTTTTAGTCTTTTTAAGCTCTTCAATGACTTCCACTCTTTACATAGATTACTGTGTAGATAAGATTCATTTATCCATTTGTCAAAGTTTCTTTGGTTCACTATCTTCTTAGTGTAAATCAATCAAAAGGTATGTCTCATGAACCTGGATACAATCTCAAACATCTTGACAATCTTGGCTATGGTCATATGAACCTTCATCCACTCTAGGGCTTCTATGATCTCTACCAACTTTCACTACACTATAGAGGGTTCACACATTATTTTTGTAGTCAATACAATCTTGTAGGAATATGTTTGAATGTTTTCTCAATTGATTCTCAACATGTTGCATGATTGTTTCATGACTGTTACTCCATCATTTACTAGTGATTGCAATAAGTCTTATCTCCTTCTAGTCTTGCCACAATTTTGACATACATGTTGTTGTACCTTGTTATCAATCCATCATCTCTTCCTTTGTTAACCTCTATGATAGCTTTTATCTATGTCATTAGTGACTGATCTACAAGTACTTATACCTGCACAGTCAGCAAATAAGTTAGGAAAACAAATGAGGTTAAGAGCCTCTCCTTTGATGGTGATATGATCTCTTCTCCTATTACTTTCTAGTGCTTGTATAATTGTACTATAGAGTTGTTTATCTCTTTTATCTTCCTGATTAGGTGCTCAAATGAAAGGTAGTAGGTACATTTTGATATTGTTTCATATAGGAGTGAAAAAGAATCATGATATCTAACATCCCTCCTCATTCTCTCTTGCACGTCCACTTGGAGAGACCAATGGGGTAAACTGAAGATGGTGCTACTAGCAGTGGGATTCACCATTCAGGCAATGATGGATCCCTTCTCCCTCTTATATGCTTACTTTTTTTGTTTTAGATGTACTTGTTTTCTTTCATTGCACCTTAAACAGTTAATCCCATGACCTATGTGGGAGCATATTTAAACGCTTTCTTCCTATGAATATCAACAACTTTTTAATGCAATTTTTTTGAATATTGCTTCTCCTTTGTGAATCAATTGCATAAAGATAGACTAAAAATGATTGCATGATTAGATGTTCATAATGATGAATAGATTTAGCAAAATTTGTGTACCTTTTTTTATTTGATAATGTATCAACTATAAAGAATGAACATTGAAAACAAACTATAACACATAGATTATCTCTCTGTTCAATTATGTCTACCTTGGGATGTCTCCTGCTCTGGTAGGATGCCCTTCCATTTTTATATGGTTTGTGTAGAAACTCTTATTGAGTTGCTAAAAGAATCTAGTAAAAAATGACCATAGGAGAGGTTGTCTACTTGACTAGTAGGTTGCAACCTCTCCTTTTTCACTATTCTTCCCCTTAAACCTATATGCTTCTTCAAAGTAGAAACTATTAGTGTTGTCCTAGCTTGACTTGATTGAGCTAGAATGCACAATTAGGTAACACAACTAAAATATATGAACAACCAAACCCAAATCATTGTCTTGGCCCCAAAGATTGGCATTAAACCAAAAATAATTGGTTGTCACAAAACCCCTATATAGCTAATTCAACTATGCAAATGTACATGCATAGGAAAATTGGTTTTTTCCCCTAAACCACATGTGAATAATTTGTTTGTTTTTAAAAGAGTGATTGATCCCTCTCCAATATGGACCAGTGCCTACTCTATTGGGCAACAAAGTCATAGAATGCAAGGAAGAAAGAAAATATGCAGTAGAGGATGAATGGAACTAGCCATATATCTACATATATGACTCTAATAGATCTTCATGTAATGAACATACATAATAATCCAAAAGAGAACCACAATGACTCATATGCAATAAATAATGGCAAATACAAAGCCTTGTATTAACTTGGATGCTATCACACATCTCCAAACCTTAGTTACAATAATACTAGCAAATGTAGTAAGGGAAAACATATAACTGTGATTATACATTTGCCAAAATAATTACAAAATCCTATGTAGATATTCCATTACATTCATATTTTCTTTACACAACCTTCCTACACTATGCTGAATACATCCCTTCACTTATAGACTAGACTAATATGATTTGATGCTAGAAAATACTCCTTAGGTACTTCCAGACTAGACAATTGGTTCAACGACCAACCTTGAAAACATATTTTTATCATGTATATATAGCAATATTTTATTGTGCAGCCCAGGGTGTTGCAAAACCAATCAACAAGAAAACCCATGCTGTATTAAAGTTAGGCCCATGGCAATGTCAAAAAATCTACATGTTTGGAAGCCTACCAACTCTCTAGCAATTCTAATAATGTCAGAAGAAGATTATTTTTACTCTTTGTATACTTGGAACAATAAAGAGGGAAGGTTCTAACCCTTTCAATGGCACTTGCAATACCTGACTTATCTTATTCGTCCTCCAAATGTACATGTGCATTGAAGAATTTTAATGTGTCAACCACCTACATGGCACTAATCTATATAATCATAAATTTCTAGGTATAAGTCATCTTGCAAAAATCCTGCAATCATGGAATGCTTTTAGGAAATTACCCCTTCAAAGCCTTCACACCACATTAAATGTGTTTTCCAATTTTCCTTTTTTTGGGACATCTGATTTCTGATTGTACCTTCCTACGTTTTGGGCATCCTTATTTTCTTTATCGCCCTTTTTCCTTTATTGCAAACTTCTCTCATTTCCCTCTTCTACTCCCTTTGTCAGCAAACTTTCACTTTTACGAACCATGGGAAACACCCCCTTTTTTTGGTATATAATCTTTATTTCTGACCTCCTTTGTGCCTTATCAGCAAATCTTCATTTTTGTGAACCTAGCCTATCTATGTCATCTCACTTTTTCTTTTAGTTAGTGAATTTCAACTTTCGTGAACTATCCATGTTTCATCCTTTTTCATCAATTTCTTACCTTTAAAAACTAATTCTTCTTTGCTCCTTTTTCACCTTATTGGAAAATCTTTATTTTCATGAACCATGGAAGAAGCTCCTCTTCTTTGCTTGGTCAGCTAATCGCCTTATCGTCAAACTTCAAAAATTTCAAACTGTTTAGAGAGTTGGAGTTTCCATCAATTCCCCAATAAAGCATTTCTATATCATTGCCTTATTCATTTTCTTTCTTTTCTATTTGCCTTTTCAGAAAAGATGGACATTCGTGAACTTCCTCCTTTCTCTACTCTTTTCTCTATCTATTGCCCACTAAGAAAGAAAGAAAGAAGAGAAGAATGGCTCACTGCCAGGCTTTAAACTAATATAGTTGCATCTAACCTATGCATGGAGTTTAGTTCTAATGAAGCTCAATATCCATCACAACACAAACAACATCTTCACAGCATCACTAAAAATAGTATACACCTTCTTCTCACTGCATCCAATAGCCTAACACATGAAAGCTCTCACTACCTTGATCAAATTCACATCACAAACATCATATCCCTTGCACGCACGCACGCACGCACGCACACACACACACACACACACATACACACACACACACACACACACACACACATCCACAACTCTTTGACACTTATTTATACAACCACCAATCATGAAAACATTCTCCAAGGTTGGCAACACAACTTAACCCATAAAAATTAAATTAGGACCAGATCTAAACATTCCTGTGGAGGAGAGGAATGAATGCAGACCACATCATGCCTTAGCACAAACCTAAATCCACTCTTACATGCTTCATCATGCTTTCACTTTCACCAAAGCACAATTGTAAATAGTGTAAACAATCAAGTCAGCCATCCTTGTGTTAACACCATGAACTTTTAAATGTACACTTCCTCAAAATCACATGATGACATGCAGACCATGTACGAAGCTAGAACATGATCTAGAAACATCCACAAGCACCTGAAAACAAACAAATTCCTTTACAACATCTTTCACCTAAAGAGACTTCACACTGGAGTACTTAACCAGCTATATCATGCTTTGTCATCATCTGCAACTTAAGAAATGTACTTGTAGAGCGCAAAACCATGAACCACTTGAGATGAAGGAAAATATAGAATTTAGTATTCATATAGTGTTCATGGTATGAAATGCAAATGATAGATTTCTTCTCCGGTGGTGCATAGGGCATGGAGCTAATGTATGAAAGGATAAATTTTACCGAGCTGACATGATATATTTGAGTGATTGTGCTAATTGTTTGGAAGTGTGCACCAATAAGAAATCTTGGGAGGAAGTAAAATGGGTCCAGTAGATCACTTAGTATGAACTGCACAATGGGATCTCACTCCTACATTATCACAAATGATTTGGGAGATGACAACTAAGGGTAGTTACACATTTTCCCCAAAGGAGTTTTAGGAGGTTTGTTGATGTGATGGAACAAGAACTTAGAAGGATGATCAAAGGAGATGTGTAAGTAGGATGTGTTTGTCATTGATCCCTAACTAGGTCTTCAGAATGTGCTTCATGTTACTTCAATGTAGTTTGATTTGTTCATATCATAACAAGAACTCAAATCTTCTTCATACTCATCTTCTTCATAGTATAGTGTGTTGATAACTGAGAGGGGGGTGAATCATGTATCTTAATTATTTCAGCTTTCTAAACTTTCTTAATAATTAATGTAGCATCAATTCAAATAAGAAAACATAACCATGAAAATGAAATACACATGACACAATATTTTTGACGTGGAAACCCTGTTAAGGGAGAAAACCACAAGGTGATTAACCCAAGATTGTATTCTCTGTTAGAAGAATAGAATTACAAAAATGGCACTTGCCAATTAGGGCTCACTGCCCGAGCATACTGCTCACAAGAGGCTCACTGCCTACAAGAGACTCACTATCTACAAGTTGTAAGAAGAATAACAGGATCCTTGAACTGATGAGAAGCATCCACACATGCTGTACCAGTTAGGCCCAGTATACTGATCTACTGCACTTCATCCTTTCTCTTCTTTTGTACTGCTATCCTTTCACATACTGAACCTTCCTTACTGCTTTCCCTCTGTTCTGCTGCTTTTCTTTGCACACATAACACACCAAAAAAATAACACCCCCTCATCAAAATCCATTTGGTATATATATTATCCCCTCAAAGGATTTCATCTTCTTTCTAGTCAGCATTCAAAATATTTAGTGTTTCCCAAACTTTAGTCTGTTGGTTGAATCCTTGCTTACCAAGTGATGCAGATCAAAAAGATACTTATAGAAGTCATCTAACATGCCGGCCAATCATGAATGATACCTTAGGAATCCTAATCATCATCAATATCTTATCCAGAATAATGTCTAATGCTCTGCCGGTCAGTTCTTCCTCTGTTTGTTCTGTTAACAGGACCCCAATACTTGAATGCTTGTATCTCTTCACTCTTTCATCACCGGAGGCTCAAATCCTGGAATCTACCAGTCAAGGTATTCCTCTTGACTTCCCCAAGTCTGCACTTTCCAAAGATACTTCCTCTTAGAGATCCGGACCTGACTGTCGAACCTTGCCACAACACTCTGTTCTTGCTTACCGGACCATAACACTCTTCAATCTGACTTCCGGTATAGGTACACTATGTCCTGTGGATGTGTGGGATGAACTTTGTTGCCATCAATGACAACAATCATGAAGCTCCAATGTGTCTCTTTCCAACAATCTCCCCCTTTGGCATTGATGGCAACACTTAGTGAAAAATGACTAAGTGTTATACTATACTCCCCCTTATTTGATGCTCTCTTCTAATGTACATTTTTCTGGAGCTCCCCCTTAGCTGGATCCCACATTTTTCACTGTTCCTCACTCCCCCTTTGACATTGATGGAAAAGGGTAGGGTCCGCACACCAAAATTCCAAAAATTCAACTATACTTAGCTACATAAGTATATAAACAAGTTATACTTACATATACTGTAGTATGTCTGCAAAAGTCATTTTCAACTGTACAACTTCTGTCACCCAACTCTGCTTCATCCTGTCCAAAATTGAGATGTGACCACTCAACAAGAATGTAGAAGCTTCTGCCCTCTTGAGATCTGTCGGATCACTGGTCTGGGATGTGCTCTGAGCATCAGTTAGAGCCTCATGCATGGCCTCTAACTTAGGGATAATGATCCCTCTAAGTTCACTTAACCTATTTGTTCTATTTTTCTTCTCCTTCTGAAGCTTCTTTATTTCAGCTATGACTGCAATAGTCTGACATTCTTGATTTACTATAGGAGTGGAGAGAGGATCAAAACTTTGAGATAAACTTGTCAGTTTATCCTCTTGCTCTTTTATTTTCTTCTTAATATCCTTGGTTACTTTAGGCCAGGATAAACAAAATTTGTAGATATCTTTGCCATCTTTAAGAGCATTTTCCAACCTCTTTATTCCAATATCCATAATTCTCCTATCATTTGTTATTAAGCCTTGTAACTCCAAGAATCTCTTATTCAAAAATTCTTTCTGGACCTTCTCCTTAGCTGATTTCTCTAGAGATTCAAAATGTGTACTAACACTATTTACTAGATATTTGAGATTACCAGATGAAGAGGCTAAGGGATCTTTCTAAAAAGATGGCATGATCTTCTCCAATACACCGGATGCAATTTCTATGAGTTCACAATCTTCCATGTGAGACTTCAGTATTTTTTCTTTTACCTTTGCTTGAGTGAAAGATGCTAGCTTCATGGTTTGCACCGGAGAGAGGGAATCAAAATTAAATGGACCTTGAAGCAACTCTAGTTCATCAAATTCCATCCCTTTTTGGTCAAGAAATCCTTGATAGCTTTTGCTGTGTCTCTTGCCAGAGACAGAATTTTCTCTCCTTCTGCAACCTTACCACTGTCATCTGTAACTTTTTTTGTCTTTGATTCTTCTTCTCTTCCCTTTCCTTGTTCTTCTTGACTAGATTTTTCTTTTATACTTTCTTCTCCTTTAGATCCGAAGACTGCTAGAGAGTCCAGATTTACTTCTCCTTGAACTTCCTCTTCTGGAGCAGAGGAATCTAAGTCCTTACCTTTTTCTTCACCTATCTCCTTTACCTCTTCTACCACTGTCTCAATAGATTAATTTGTAGCTGAGGGATCATCACCTAGGTCCTCGACAATGGGAATGTTGAATCTTTTGTAAGCACTTCACAGAATCTCTTCTATCTCTTTTCCTATTTTGTCAATTTCACCGAGCATAAGTTGATTCATTTTGGCTTTGCTCCGGAACTCATCCTTGCAATCTTTGAAGATCATATTCATTTGTTTTTGAGTGATTGAAGGAAAAAACTAAATGGCTATCTATTCTCAGATCTCAAGATCCTTTGCCCTAGCATTATTTTTCCTTATCTCTAATTCCTTCTCTAGGCTTTTGGGAATGAGAGATATAATTTCAATAAAAGCCTTATTATATATGTTCACGTACTTAGCTGTGGCTTCCTCCAAGATCTTTTTATCTGCATCATTGTATGCATCATCGTCTAAGGACAAAGTGCGCCTTTCAACAAACTCTTCTACCATCTCTTCCTTGTCTGCACCGGTAGAGGGTTCACCAGATACTTTCTTATTTTTCCTCATTTTCCTTACCTCCTCATCAGATTCTATCTCTTCATCATCCTTCTGACTGATATAAGACCTTGTGGCCTTTGTCTTAGTTCTTTTCTCTGCTTTACCAGATGGTTTTGCTTCTGGTTTTGATTCCTTTGAGGTCTTAGTAGTTGTAGGTGCAGACCTCTTAGAGGATCTGGTCTGGGAGGGGGCTTCTACCGGATCACTTTCCTTTTCTACTTCTTCCTTGTCTTTCTCTACCCTTTCCATCTTTTCTCTATGTGCATCAAGTGCCTCTTTTGAGATTCCATGCCTCTTGGCAAATTCTTCTACCTCTTTTCTCACTTTTCTCTTCATCTTTAGTTGTCTGAGCTCCACATGGATTTTTATACTTAATTCTTCAAAGGTTCCAAACCTTTTTGCCTTAGGATCCTTGGGCTGACTTAGCATGTGTTGAACATGCAGCTCTACAATTTTCTCACCAACTTCATACCCCATTGGCATGATCCACACTATTCTTGGTTCCATTGCCTCCATTAGGAACTGATCAGTTTCTACCATAAAGCATATTGTATCTTTATATTTTTCAACTAAAGATTGGGTTATTCTCTCTCTTGCTTGCATCATGCTCTAAAAATTCTTGAAATAGCCCCAAAGAGCTATATTCTATGCCTTGGCATCACCAAGCCTATGTATATAATCTTTGATTTAAATGGCTACTGGTCTATCATTTTGCCATACCCAACCACTGGATCCGGGAAGCTCATTCATGTAATAAAAGAATAGGTAGAGTATCAAACCACCGTATTTGAAAGAGTTCTTCTTATCCTTCTTTATCTTCTGTAGATTCTCCAAGAGTTGGTTCAGAAGGAGCTCACAAAGATCATAGTCTGTATTCTTCCTCAACATTTCATAAGTAGTATATATAGCAGTTCCAGATACTGAATTCTCCCTACTGGAGTGATATATCTTATATCCAATTATCATTGATGCAAACTTGATATCCGGATCTGTGATATCCTCAATAGTCATTGCTCTTTTGTCAAACTTCAATCCAGTAGCCTCACTTACAATTTGGTTTTTGACAGATTTGAGAATAGGCATCTCACCAGTTGAGTGTAATCCAGTTACAGCCTTAATGGCATCCTTAGTGATCTTAAATGGCCTATTCAACCATATGAAGTTGTCATGCATTCAGCTCAGAATATATCGGACCCATTCATCCTCTAGAAAATAGGGGAAATGAATGCATTGAGCAAAATGTTTTTCCCAGATAGCTTTATACTAGGTTTTGAGTTCGAATGAGTCGTCTATCAATTGCTTGCGATAGATATCAACCAGCTTAGATTCCCCAAATCCTTCAATACTCACATGAATATATGCCCTAACATCTTCTACATGCAGAACCCCATGCAGAATGCTTGAAAAAGTGCCTAGGGGATCAACTTCTAGGGATTTATATGGATGCTTCTTAAATTTAGGGCGTGGCCTATCAGAAATCTTCACCACATTTGGAGTACCCATCTTTCAAAGATTTTTAGAGAGATATTTAAGAACAAAGAATACCTTTTACGCTTCTAGGTTTCACAGAGTGAGCCAGATCGATTGCTGGATGAATCGACTTCTGCAGATGATCTTTGATGGGCTTGAGGAGATTTGTTGCAGAGCTCTTTATCGCTTCTTCTTGAATGCAGAATGAGCAAGTATTTGATAAGAAAGCCCTTATATTATTCTGCAAACCCTAATACCAAGTTGCAATAAATGCTCGACTTAAATCATTCTAGTTTGCCTTATTTTTCTTATTCAGATGACTTTGATGAACTGGATCAATCTTGTTCTAAACATCTTGTGGATCTCTCATATCTTAAACATAGTTTATTTAGATGTTTCTCTATAAACCCTTTAATCCGCAACTCTCCTTGTGCCAATTCTAGCACCAATTAATTGGCTGGGGGAAAAAAAAAATCCTTGTGTCTCCCCCTGAGCTAGAGCTCACATTTTAATTTCTGGAAGGAATATCAACACCAAATTCTGGTGTGGATCCATCCCCTATATTTTTTGTACTTCTCTTCACCCAAATCTTGTTCATCTCACTTTGAACTTTATCCACATTCACTATTCCTTTTCCCTTGTCTTGATTCTGATTGTGATGTACCGGACCTCTTTTGTCCTGATTCTTGTTTCTACAGGATTTGGCAATATGACTGGATCTAGTGCAATTGTGGCAAACAAAATTTCTTTGCATATTTGATTCATATCCTCTTGATCTGCATTGATTAGCCATATGACCCATTCTATTGCATGCAAAGCATCTACCATTGAAAGAATTGTTCATTTGCATATTTGTATTCATGGGATTTGTGACCATACCTTTTATAGTTAAAACACTATTCGGAGAATGATGTATTAGTCTGATTCATTCTTTTCCTACACTGATTAGCTTTATGACCAAAGTTATTATAGTTGTGGCAGTATCCATTGAAGGATGAATATCTTTGAGCATTAGGTTGCCTCACCGGAGGTCTTCTAGGCCTGTTTCTTGGATTTTCTAATTCAAACTTCTTCTGACCAGATCCAGAGCTCTCACCTTTCTCATATCCCAAGCCATGCTTGTCATCTACCCTCTTTTGGCTTTCAAG
The DNA here is from genome assembly GCA_027924645.1 of Cunninghamia lanceolata. NCBI lineage: Eukaryota > Viridiplantae > Streptophyta > Pinopsida > Cupressales > Cupressaceae > Cunninghamia > Cunninghamia lanceolata. The sequence continues at coordinate 3,253,041 of BSBN01000413.1, forward strand.
AAGGACTTCAAGTTGAGAAGAACTTATCTTGAATTTCTCTTTGTATTCATTTGCTGTTTGAAGATTCCTTTTAAGAGAGACAATTTGATCTTCTAGTTTTTCTTCATTATCTTTAGCATATTCAAGATCAGATTCAAGATGTCTAATTATTCTATCCATCTTGTGGCAGTCTTCTGATTTCTCCTTGAGAGATTGTTTCATATCATCTTCAGTTTTTCTTTTCTCTTCAATTTCTTGGGTAAATTTCATGACTCCTGATTCCATTTCATGTCTTACCATGATGAGCACTTTTGATAATTTTTCACATAACTTGGTTTTCTACTTAAGGTCTCCATTTGTATCATTTGCTTCACCTTGACTTGCCAATTGCTAAAGTAGTTCCTTTCTCTTTTTCATAGAGAGACTTAGTTTCCCTTTTAGCTCATTTATGAAATCATCAGCCTATTTGAGTCTTTCCTTCAATTCATTGACTTCAGAATTACATTGCTCAAGATCATCTAGGGCAAACTGAAGTTGCTCTCTCATACCATACACATCCATCTTAATTCCTAGATCTTCCTCAAGTTGTTAGGCTCTGTTTGGAGGAACTTATCTCTGATACCAATTATTGATAACTGAGAGAGCGGGGTGAATTAGTTATCTTAATTATTTCAACTTTCTAAACTTTCTTAATAATTAATGTAGCATCAATTCAAATAAGCAAACATAACCATGAAAATGAAATACACATGACACAATATTTTTGACGTGGAAACCCTGTTAAGGGAAAAACCACGTGGTGATTAACCCAAGATTGTATTCTCTATTAGAAGAATAGAATTACAAAAATGGCACTTGCCAATTAGGGCTCACTGCCTGAGCATACTGCTCACAAGAGGCTCACTGCCTATAAGAGACTCACTATCTACAAGTTGTAAGAAGAATAACAGGATCCTTGAACTGATGAGAACCATCCACACATGCTAAAGTTCAGTTCCAGTTAGGCCTAGTATAATGATCTACTGCACTTCATCCTTTCTCTTCTTTTGTACTGTTGTCCTTTCACATACCGAACCTTCCTTATTGCTTTCCCTCTGTTCTGCTACTTTTCTTCGCACACAAAACACACCAAAAAACAAAACACCCTCTCATCGAAATCCATTTGGTATATATATTATCTGCTCAAAGGATTTCATCCTCTTTCTAGTCAGCATCTGGAATATTTAGTATTTCCCAAACTTTAGTCTGTTGGTTGAATCCTTGCTTACCAAGTGATGTGGATCAAAAAGATACTTATAGAAGTCATCTAACATGTCGGCCAATCATGAATGATACCTTAGGAATCTTGATCATCATCAATATCTTATCTGGAATAATGTTTGATGCTCTGCCAGTTAGTTCTTCCTCTATCCGTTCTGCCAACAGGACCCCAATACTTGAATGCTTGTATCTCTTCACTCTTTCATCACCAGAGGCTCAAATCCTAGAATCTACCAGTCAAGGTATTCCTCTTGACTTCCCCAAGTCTGCACTTTCCAAAGATATTTCCTCTTAGAGATCTGGACTTGACTGTCAAACCTTGCCACAACACTCTGTTCTTGCTTACCAGACCATAACACTCTTCAATATGACTTCCGATATAGGTACACTATGTTCTGCGGATGTGTGGGATGAACTTTGTTGCCATCAATGACAACAATCATGAAGCTCCAATATGTCTCTTGCCAACATAGTGATGTTGATTTCTTTGATTTTTAGGACAAGATGGTGGTTGAATTGCAAAATTTCCCTCAATCTTGTCAAATTTCCCCATTTATAGTTGGCTTCACAAAGTTTGATGTCCCTAATATAGTGGATCAGTACATACTGTGGTGATAGTGTAGTAATTATTCTCTCCGATAGCAGTAATAATATTTGTTGACAACAAGATGTTTATAAACATCAATCTATGGTGATAGGTGCAATGTAGTGGTTGTTGTACTCTAACAAAATAGTATTTAAAAGGGTTTGATCTTTTTATCAAATATTACAATTGCATGTGCCCTAGTAAGACATGGATAAAAATTTTAGAATATCAAACATTCAACACATGGAATTTTTGTCCTTGAAGGTATGGATAGTGATTCATGCTATATATCCTCTGCTCTGAGATGTTAATAATCTATGGTTGTGTTCATTTGGATTCAAGACTCAATAAATAGTGAAATGAAAAGCAGGCCAGCCTTGGAACAGGCTATATTATCTGTCAAGATGCAATATGAATATCACATGTTATAATTGCTAATACCCTAGTTAGCTTATAGGTAAAATGCAGTAGGAGCATATGAAGTTTATGCTAAGAATGTGATGCCATAAAGCAATTTATTTAAGAGGACAATATATTGTTAGTGCAATGCTTTGGAGTTTTGATGTTGGTCTTGCTTCAGCCATTAATGACAGTAATTGTGATCACTTAGAGACTGTCTTGAACATTCATACTTGTTCTTGGTTCATGCATGATAATAAATAATGTGTTGTAAGTACATAGTAGGGCAGGAGTTAGTTTTACAAAGCATGGTGATAATTTGTCAAAGATGGACAATCAGTTTTATTGCAGGTATTTTTCACACATAGAGTTTAGTGATTTGTGCATACAGAAAGTTCCAACTAATAACTACAGGCATGATCAAATGTTTTTTAAGTGCATCTTTAAAGTGGTGATAGAATTTTCTCATATGATTCATAAACATGCAAAGTCAATGTTTTGTTTCAAATCATTTGTTGATATTTTGTGACAAGGGAAGATACTTCTAGAGGTAGAATTGTTTTGGTAATAACTGCAAAGCATTTGTTTTGTGTGATAGTGACACTATTTATATCTAGTGACAGTGGTTTGGTTACAATATTAATATTTCTTGTGGCAAAAACAGGGTATCTTTGACAATGGACAAGACTTCAGTCATGTTTTCAATGTTATTCTTCTAGCCATTGATGACAGTAATAGTGCTAAGTTGCAGAGTAAAGTTACAACTCCTTTTTTTATCACTCCTCATTCATGCTTGTTTAGTTTAGTCTTAAATACATTATCTAAACCCTTTAGTGTAGTGGTTGGACTTGTAGTACTTTGTACTTGTGCATTGAAGTGATGCCTTGAAATTGGTTGTTTAAAGTTGGCAGTACTTTACTCTAATAGTAGTATACTATGGAATGAAATTAGATTGGATAAACAATGACGTCTCTATGATAACTGTGTTTTCTTGTGTTTCAATGGGAAATGGTGATTACTTAATCAAGATTGTTGTGAATGTTTTGAAATATGCAAATGGACAGGGGGAGCTTTTCATTTCTTTGTCATTGTTGTCAAAAGGGGGAGAAGATGAAAAAATGAGAAGATGCTTTTCCCTTGATCTTAGTTGGAGAGTTGATTGAGTTTCTTTATGATGGAAGTGTACCCTCCATGGTATGGTATGTTTTGTAGTTCATCTTTGTTGCTTGAAGGCTTGTCATGATATATGTTCATTGTTTGTTGTTGTCCACAAAGACACCAAGGGTTTTCAACGGTGATCTATATGATGCCCTCTACAACTAAGGCAAAGACTAAGATGCTTAAAAATTGCATTCAACAATATGTGGTTAAGAATTAGGGTTTTGTATTTTTGAAGACTCAAAACCTAAAATCGCTAAGTGCTTAAAGTCTTTAAACCTTATTATAAATTATGACTTTTTGATGGGAGGGCACTTTGTTTATATTTTGGTGTTGACTTCCTATCATAGGTGAAGTCACTTAAAGTGACTATTTGGAGGGTTTTTAAAACATGAGGATACTAGCCTCTCAATCTAGTGAAACCAACATCTTCGATCATGTTCCCTATGTCAAGAGGGCAAAAAGAAATCAATGGCTCATACTAAAAGTCATAAAGGCGGGAATGAAGATTAAGTCATGATGATTGAACTACCTTTTGAATACCAATGGTTAATCTTCCATGGTAAAGATTGATGGGTAGTTGCTATATATATATTCCTAAAACTATTTTTGGAATCTCTCTTTAATGTAGAATGGCCAAAGAAATTTATAAATCATTTTGTATGACAGATCTATTGTATCTAGTAGATGTATTGAGTCCTACGAAGCAATACCTTCATGGTCAGAGGTTTTATACAAATTTTTTAATGCACACCATGTTGCAAGTATGTGCCTAATCAGTGTTGTCATTGATGCCAACATATCTATGTTGTCATTGGTGTCAACAATATTCCTATTTTGTTGCTTTCTTGTAATAAGTGATATGCTTTGTATTTACTTATGTAAGTGATCTTGATGTTAGGGATATTGAGAAAATTGGCTCCTCCAGTAGAAACAGTGACTTACAGTGGAAATAGTGTATTGCATATAGAAGAACAGTTCAGTAGATTGCTCCACATTTCATATAGAATGAATATCTTAGTTTGTGGATTGGAAGTTATTTAGAAGTCTATCTGTAGATGTTATATTCCATGTTTGAGCCTCCGGTATGAAGATTTGAGTGAGTTTTGTTCATGAGAGTGAAAACTACTCTTCCTATATGTTTGGTGGTGACAAGGAGAAAGTGTTATGCTCTGCATTCATCCGCATTAAAGTATTTTGGTCTGTGGTTCTAGAATTAGGTATAATTTGGTGTTATGTGCCCTTAACTCTAATGGATCATGATTTGGTTGTCTGCAAGGTATCCTTTCTTTATGACAATGGCCGACAGTGTTGTTCTTGTGCTTAGGTTTGAAGAATCTTCTTGATAGAGTGGTTGGAGATTCTACGATTGTTCCTAGTGATTACAATATGCTTGTGGATGTCTCTTGATCATGTTCCTACCTTTGGATTGGTCTGCAAAGAGAAAATTGGATCATGGATGAAGAATGTTCTTAGTAGACCTAGTGTTCTCACCAGTCTTGGTCAACTTGGTTGATTTCACTAATTGCGGAGATGCCCTGAAGATTGTGGAAGTATGTCGTAGCATGAAGAATTACATTTGAGTCCCAACTAAAGCATGTCATGATCAACATACATCTTCACATATTTTCATTAGCAAATTTATGTATTAGGTCCTGACCTATTTCTATGTATGTTTTTGTAATACCAACCTTGGAGATTGTTCCAACAGTTGATGAATGTATTGCTGACCTTGATGTACATTCCAAGGTTGATGACTTGTATAAAGACTTGTAATGTAATTGAGAAATCATGAGAAGTGTGTGAAAATGAAGAGATAAGTGCAAAGGTGTGGAGGAGTAGAATAGAGAAGTTATATTGTGCTTTAATGGAACTAAACCTAGGCATGGAGTAGATGCTACTTAATCATTTCACCATTTTTGGTAGTGAGTCACCCTTTGGCATGGAGCCAGCCTTGGCAGTGAGCAATTTGGACAGTGAGCCCTGTAGGAAGTGAGCCTCTATTTTTCAATATTTCTATGACTCGTATATTTTCTCTGGGCTAACACCCACCATGGTTTTTCCCTTTTAGGGTTTTGTACATAAAAATCTGGTACCTACTATGTTGAATATGTGATTGTGATTAAGTCTATGGTTTCATTCTTTCATGGTTAAATATGATTATCAGTAATTAAGTAGTTGATGATCTATGAAGTTAAGTTTTTTTGACAACTAATTCACCCCCCCTCTTAGTTGTCTTGTGCATCTCAACAATTGATATCAGAGCCAAGTTCCTCAGAAGAAAGCCTAACAGCTTGAGGAAGATCTAGGATTTCTTTTAAAAAGGAAGCACTACAATTTGAAGGGACAAATTATGCTCTCTGGAAGGTACAAATGAAAAACCATCTCCTTTGTCTTGGTTATAGAGTATGGAAAGTTGTAGAATCAAAATATACCATGCCTCCAAATGGTTAGACAATTGAAGATGAAATTAAAGAATATGCATTGAATATAAAAGCTAGAGATGCCTTTTTAAGTGCTTTGTTTGACATTGAGCTGATAAAAGTCATGGATCTAGAATCTGCAAATGAGGTTAGGGAAAAGTTGAGGAAACTATATGAAGGAGATGACTCTATAAAAGAAGCCAAGCTATAGGGCCTAAAAGCAAAATATGAGACTTTAAATATGAATGAAAATGAAAACATTATAGCCTTCATGTAAAGGGTTGATGAACTTGTCAATGGAATAAAAGGTACGGGAGAAACTATTGGTGATAAGGAAGTTGTGATGAAAATTATTAGATCACTACCAAAGTCCTATAGTCACAAAGTAGCTACAATTGAAGAAGTAATGACTATGAAAACTATTGACAGAGATCAATTACTTAGAAAGCTTATAGCCTTTTAGATGAGAGTATTTGGTGATGCTCTGCCAAAATTTGAAACTACTTTGAAAGCCAGTACTTCAGAAAAGATCTCCAGAATTGAGAAATATAAGGTGGAGCTTGATGATGACTTTGATGAAATTGAAGCTAAGTTTGTTGACAGATTGCAAAGATGTTCTGGTAAGTTCAAAGGAAAACTACGTTTCAAATGTTTTTCTTGTGGTAAAGTAGGTCATTATGCTTTTAGATGTCCTGAAAGAATTGAAAGGAATAAAAAAAGATTTGAGAATAGGCCTAGACCTCCAAAGAAATGCTACTATGTTAGAGATTTTGATGATGAAGGTGTGACTGATGATAAATCTGATGATGCTAGTACTAGTGCAAATGAATGCTTATTTATTGCTATTAAAGAAGAACCTATGTCTACTAATCCTGCTTGTTGTGTGAAGGAAGAAAAACTAGTGGAAGAAAGTTCTTTGGTTGTCCAAATTGAGAAAGGTAATAATGAATGGATTATTGACAATGGATGCTCACATCACATGACCGGTGACAAAAGTAAGTCTATAAGTTTGGAAAAATATGATGGAGGACTGGTTAGGTTAGGAGAAAATGCAGCTGGTAAGATTTGTGGAAAAGGACCTATTTCATTTGATGGAAAGCATAATACGGATAATGTCATGTATGTGAAGGGCATGAAGCATAATCTTTTGAGTGTTGGTTAGATGTGTGACAAAGGTATTGATTTGAGATTCAAAGACAATGGATGTAAGATCATGGAAAGCTTCAGAACTATGATTGCTACCAGTAGGAAGATCAAAGGTAACATCTATTAATTAAGAGGAACTAATGACTACTATTTATTAGCCCAAGAAGATGAGAGTTGGTTGTGCCATAGAAGGTTGTGTCATATAAATTCTGATAATCTAGTAAAGATAAGTTTAGATTAGACGGTAAGAGATTTACCAAAACTTGTGAAACCTACCAATACTATTTACAAGGAATGTCAGTTAGGGAAGCAGACAAGAACAAGTTTCAAGAGTATAGAGCAATTTTCTACCCATTTGTTGGATCTAGTTCATACAGATCTATGTGGTCCTACAAGGATAAGAAGTCCACAAGGTGATAGGTACTTCATGTTGCTTATTGATGATTATTGTAGAATGACTTGGGTTATTTTTCTAAGAGATAAATATAATGCCCTAGAGAAGTTCAAATCCTTCATGGCAATGGTTGAAAATAAAATAGAACTAAAAATCAAATGCTTGAGGTCTCATAGAGGAGGTGAGTTCACATCAAATAAATTCAACAATTTCTCTGAAGAGAAAGGAATAAAGAGATAGTTGTCTACACCTAGGACTCTGATACAAAGCATCTAGGATAGCAGTAGCATGATCATAACTTCACATGCAAAGATCTCTCAAGATAGCCTTCAACACCATCTCTAACTTACTTTGACATACACAAAGAAGGAGGAATCAAAAACACCTTCCAAGATGCCAATTCTATCAAGATTCCATCTAGGTTTCTTTCAAAACCACTATACAGGGTCTGCAGGATAGTAGTCACAACTATGCTTTCTTCATAGACTGTTAGAACATCTCACTGCTCCATGAGAAGGACAGTCACACTAATCTCCATAAGGTGGTCTCTATCAAGACACCCACAACTTCATACAACATAACAAACTTATACCTTGCTACACATATCTACTGCCTTCCTTGGCAAAGCAATAGTTCATCAAACTTACCTATTTCTGCTATCCTCCTTCAATCTTCCAATACTTGACTCTTAATGGGCCTTCTACATGGCAAACTTAGACCAAATCCATTCTCCTACCTCCAAGCTCTTTACCAGGCCAAGGACCAACTATCTTACCACCCATTCCATTGATCAATAACAGAAAGAATCAATGGAATGAGGAGAATATCATCAGACTGTCAAAAGAAACTCTAACCTAGGTTTTAAGACTCACTTTCAATCAAAGGAGAAGAATAGAGATATGGATGGGTTTCAAGGCTTCAAATCACCTGTAGGTAAAGTCAACACACTCCTCTATTCGCCCAATAGGGACACCACTCTTTTTTAGTCCGTACAAGTACGGATTAGTGCAGGAAAACAGTGATTTTCTTAAACTGTGACAGCAGGTTTCAAAGCAAATTACAATTTTGCACTCATATCATTCTCCCATGCAATTTCAAGATACCAAACTTTCTTTAAAAGATAGTTAACTCATCCACCTTCATTTCCAAACATTCAACCCCCCATGACAATGCCGTACAACTGAAAGGTACAGACTGTTGCAACGTGTAAATTCAGAAAACAGTCTCTACAAAGCAGTTTTGGGAAAACATGAATATCTTTGTTATTATCTATTGCCCAGACTTCAAACTAATTGCATTTAGAAGACATCTCACCCCTCTACACATGTAACACAAAAGGAGATCATGACAGTGCCATACAACCGTACAGTATAGCAAAAAACAACGATTGAAAGCAAAAAAAATAGTAAAACAACAAAAATAGTCTTCTTTTTATCATTTCTTCTTAATCCTCTGAATGGAATCCATGCTACCAATCCTTCCTTGGCTTAAACAAGCCTTTTACAATGCATGAAAATGAATGGGAGTCCAAGATAACTGCTCACCATCGAATTCTTTCTTGTTTTGTAACTACAGCTTTTTAAAACTGTTTTAGAAACTTGTCTTTTCACTAACAGTAGTGACTGATTCATGTTTAGAAAATGTTTTATAACCTATGGTTAACCTTTGGACAAGGTTATCACCCATCTAAAAACCTTTGACATGCCTTTTAAAGGCTTAGAAACACTCAACTTAAATGACTACCTATAACTATTTTAAATGCCTCAACAAAGGCTTACATAAGAACTATTGCAAACTACCTAAGACAACATAACAAAAGATTCTTTCGACAATGGGACATAGTCCAACTAGGACATGGATTTCAAGCCTTATACATTGTGTAAATGGTCTCAGAGACCTTATGAAACCAAAACAACTATTGGAATATTAACCAAAACTGAGACATCTAGGTGCTCCTGCACCATACTCCCCGGCATGATGAAAACTCTTGTCCCAAGAGTTAGGGGATCTACTCCATCCATTGTGCCATCTTGTTGGAATGTTCCTCTGACTGGTGATAGGGAACATGAACTCTCCAAGAGTTAGCTTCCTCCTTCTCCAACTTGCATGGCTCCTGTAAACAGTGTTAGAAACATAAAACCTGTTGTGGTGTCCTTACCTAGGACCTTGCTGCTGCAATACTTCAGCTCTTCTCAACTAGAGACTCTGATTCATTCCTCCCTATACCTTCTGCTATATGCCTTCCTTCTTCTAGATCCTTATAGGACACTCAATGTCCCCTACCTTAACATAACTCAAGTCCCAAACCTGCTGCTCTCTAGGACTGTCATCCACTTTACTTTGTTGCAACTGTTGCTGCGGTGTGCAATCATCCTTAACCTGCACATTCAACTTCAATTTCTCTCCAAAGCAAATTGTAACATGTTCCTTCTTATCCTCACAAGGTAAAGGAATCAATTTGAACTTCTTACCATCTTTGTGCACTACATAGGTATTAGTATACCCATCATGAATTGTCCTTCTCAAATACTGCCATGGTCTGCCCAAGATTACATGCCCACAAGTCATAGGAATAACATCACACAGAACATAGTCCTAATATGGACCAATTGTGAAATCAACATAAGCCTTCTTAGTGACCATTACCTACTATTCTTTACTCACCCAAGTGACATGGTAAGGACTGGGATGATCAAAAGTCTTCAATCCCAACTTATTCACCATTTCCCAAGAAACTAAGTTATCATGAGAACCTGAATCTACAATCAACTTGCATATCTTGCCATGGCTCAAATAATTAGTTCTGAAAATAGATACCTATGGTGGTTGCTACATCTTATCTCTTTCCACCATGAGCATCTCTCCATCCATCATTGGAGAGGCTGACGACATCTCGGGTTCTTCTGGCTTCTCCTCCTCTTGTGCCAAGTGAACTCTTTTATCCTTGGTCTTGTCAACACCATCCTTCTTAGGATAGTTGAAAGATGTGTGTCCCACCTCATTGTAGTGATAACATCTACCTGTGAACACTCCTCTTCCTGATCCAAATCTACCTCCACCTCTATGTCCACCTCTCTTTTCTGTAAACAACTACTTACCCTTCTCATTGTTGTTCTGAACTTCACTAGTAGGTTTGCCCCTACCGTTGTTTCCTCTTCCATAACCTCCTAGCCTTTCTTGCTTCCTCTTCACTCTCTCTTCAGCTCTAATGGCTAACTAAAAACACTCTCCAAGTGTTTTTGGTACTGCTAACCCAATCTCATCCTGCAAGTTATACCTAAGCCCATAAAGATACCTTGCCACTTTCTCTTCTTCATCTTCCAGCCCAGCTCTAATACTAAGCTTATGAAATTACTCAGTATAGGACATAACATCCATGTCCTTCTACTTCAGATTTTGCCTCATCCTCTTTGTTTGAATGGAGTAATCAAATGGAAGAAACTGATCCTTCATCATGTCCTTCATCCTACTCCAAGAAGTGATTTTTGATGCACCTCTAGCCATTCTCTCTGTCTGCACACTACTCTTCCAGGTAAGTGTTGTTCCTCTCAGTTTTGTTTTTTCAAACTTAATCTTTTTCTCATCACTCATCTCCTCATATTCAAAAAAAATTTCCAGGGCATCTATCCACCCTAACACTTCTTCACTATCCATCTTCCCCTGATAGATAGGTAACTCTATGTTTGCCTTAGTTCCACTTCCTTGGACTGCCTTCAGCAATCTTACAAACTTCTTTTCTTTAGCATCTAACTCATCCTTAGGAGGATTCTCATCTACATCCTCATCTCCTTCTGACTCACTTTGTTCATCTTTTCTTGGATTCTTCTCTAATGCTTCCAATCTTGCCAAGATTGTTGCATTCTCCCTTCTTACTTGCCTCAACTCTCTGTCTCTGGCAGCATCCTGTTCTCTTCTGTCCCTCAATTCTTTCTCTCTTGCCTCTAAGGCTTCTCTTAGCTTAGCATTCTCTCTTACCATCTGGTTCTTTGGAGGCATCTTTACAAACACTCACAAACCTTATCTTCTTCACAAGATCCACAACACCTTCAAGGATCTACTAGCTAGCTTTGATACCACAAATGATGCAGAGCATCTAGGATAGCAGTAGCATGATCATAACTTCACATGGAAAGATCACTCAAGACAGCCTTTATCACCATCTCCAACTTACTTTTGACATACACAAAGAAGGAGGAATCAAAACCACCTTCCAAGATGCCAACTCCATCAAGATTCTATCTAGGTTTCTTGCCAAACCACTATACAGGGTCTGCAGGACAGCAGTCACAACTATGCTTTCTTCATAGACTATCAGAACATCTCACTATTTCATGAGAAGGATAGTCACACTAATCTCCATAAGGTGGCCTCTATCAAGACACCCACAACTTCATACAACATAACAAACTTATACCTTGCTACACATATCTACTGCCTTCCTTGGCAAAGCAATAGTTCATCAAACTTACCTATTTCTTCTGTCCTCCTTCAATCTTCCAATACTTGACTCTTAATAGGCCTTCTACATGGAAAACTTAGACCAAATCCATTCTCCTACCTCCAAGCTCTTTACCAGGCCAAGGAGCAACTATCTTACCACCCATTCCATTGATCAATAATAGAAAGAATCAATGGAATGAGGAGAATATCATCAGACTATCAAAAGAAACTCTAACCTAGGTTTTAAGACTCACTTTCAATCAAAGGAGAAGAACAGAGATATGGATGGGTTTCAAGGCTTCAAATCACCTACAGGTAAAGTCAACACACTCCTCTATTCACCCAATAGGGACACCACTATTTTTCAGGCCGTACAAGTACGGATTAGTGCAGGAAAACAGTGATTTTCTTAAACTGTGACAGCAGGTTTCAAAGTAGATTACATGTTTGCACTCATATCCTTCTCCCATGCAATGTCAAGATACCAAACTTGCTTTAAAAGGTAGTTAACTCATCCACCTTCATTTCCAAACATTCAACCCCCCATGACAATGCCGTACAACTGAAAGGTATGGACTGTTGCAAGGTGCAAATTCAGAAAATAGTCTCTACAAAGCAGTTTTGGGAAAACATGAATATCTTTGTTATTATATATTGCCAAGACTTCAAACTAATTGCATTTAGAAGACATCTGACCCCTCTACACATGTAACACAAAAGGAGATCATGATAGTGTCGTACAGCCATACAGTACAACAAAAAACAACTGAAAGCAGAAAAATAGTAAAACAGCAAAAACAGTCTTCTTTTTATCAGTTCTTCTTAATCCTCTGAATGGAATCCATGCTACCAATCCTTCCTTAGCTTAAACAAGCCTTTAAGAATGCATTAAAATGAATGGGAGTCCAAGATAACTACTCACCATCGAATTCTTTCTTGTTTTGTAACTGCAGCTTTTAAAAACTATTTTAGAAACTTGTCTTTTCACTAACAGTAGTGACTGATTCATGTTTAGAAAATGTTTTCTAACCTATGGTTAACCTTTGGACAAGGTTATCACCCATCTACAAACCTTTGACATGCCTTTTAAAGGCTTAGAAACACAACTTAAATGACTACCTATAACTATTTTAAATGCCTCAACAAAGGCTTACATAAGAACTATTGCAAACTACCTAAGACAACATAACAAAAGATTCTTTCGACAATGGGACATAGTCCAACTGTGACATGGCTTTCAAGCCTTATACATTGTGTAAATGGTCTCAAAGACCTTATCAAACCAAAACAACTACTAGAATATTAACCAAAACTAAGACATCTAGGTGCTCCTGCACTAGACTCCTCAACAAAATGGAGTCATGGAAAGGAAGAACAGGATAGTTCAAGAGGCTGCTAGAACAATGATGAAGGAAGGAGGCATGCTAGAAGTTTTCTGGAAAGAAGCTATACATACTATTGTCTACATTGAAAATAGAGTTCAATTGAAAGTTAATGGTACTAAAACCCCTTATGAATTATGGTATGGAAGAATTCCAACAGTAAGAAACTTCAAAGTCTTTGGAAGCAAATGCTATATCAGAAGAGATGAAGACCTAGGGAAATTTGATGCAAGATGTGATCAAGGAATCTTCCTTGGATACTCTACCAAGAGTAAGGCCTACTGGTGCTACAACAAAAGGTTGAAAAAGATCGTTGAGAGTGCAAATGTGAAGGTGGATGAAGGCAAAGGAAAAATACCAGATCAGAGTGGCTATGAGTCAGATAAACCTATTGCTATAACTTATGAAAAAAAAGTTGAATAAGAAGACAATCAAGATGAAGAAGAAAAGGCTTTGGAAATTGCTAAGACCCTTAGGTATGTAAGATTAAATCACTCTAAAGATCAAATTATTGGAGACAAAAAGAAAGGAGTACTAACAAGGAAGAGTGTTGCAGAAGAACAAGTGAATCACTATTTTCTCTCTATAGTTGAACCAAAAATTGTGAATGAATCTTGCAACGATAAAAATTGGGTAAAGGCAATGGAGGGAGAACTAATACAGATAAAGAAGAATGAAACTTCGGATTTAGTTCCTAGACCTACTGAAAAAAATATTATTGGAACCAAATGGGTTTTTAGGAATAAGTTGAATGAAAATGAAGAAGTTGTAAGGAATAAAACAAGACTTGTGTGCAAAGGGTATTCTCAAATTGAAGGGATAGATTTTGAAGAGACTTTTGCTCAAGTAGCTCAAATTGAAGCAATCAGAATGTTTCTAGCATTTGTAGCTCACAAGGATTTCAAAGTGTATTAGATGGATGTGAAGTTTGCATTCCTGAATGGTGAGTTAGAAGAGGAAGTCTACATTGAGCAACCGGAAGGATTCCAACTATCAAATCAAGGTGATATGGTATGTAGGTTGAAGAAATCTTTATATGGAATCAAACAATCTCCCAAGGCCTAGTATGCAAGGTTGGATAAGTACTTATTATAGTTAGGATTCAGTAAAGGTACTGCTGACAGTAATCTCTATTTCAAGATTAATGGTGATCAAATTTTGATTGTTAAAGTCTTTGTTGATGATATCATCTTTGGAGGAAATGAAGGTATGTGTATAAAATTTGCTAGTGAAATGCAGAAAGAGTTTGAGATGTCTATGTTTGGTGAGATGAATTTCTTTTTGGGTCTACAAATCAATCAATCAAATAAAAAATCTTCATATCTCAGTCTAAGTATGTGAAAGAGTTGTTAAAGAAGTTTAGGATGGAAGACTCTTAACCAGTTTGTACTCCCATGGTGATTGGATGCAAATTGAGCAAAACTAATGAATCACCCAAGACTGATCAGAAAAAGTACAGATCCATGATTGGAGAATTACTTTATCTAACTCAAACTAGACCTGATATTATGCATGCAGTTTGTCTTGTTGTAAGATTTCAAGAAAATCCAAGAGAATCACATGTGATGGTAGTAAAGAGAATCTTGAGATATTTAAAAGGCACTCCAGATCATGGCTTATGGTATCCAAAGGATAATGATTTCACTCTTAGTGCTTATACAAATATTGATTGGGCAGGAGATGCTGATGATAGGAAGAGTACAAGTGGAGGTACCTTCTTTTTGGGTAATAGATTGGTTCATGGATGAGAAAGAAATAAGATTCGATCTCTTTGTCAACTACAGAAGTAGAGTATATTACAGCAGCATGTTGTTATACTCAAGTGTTATGAGTGAAGCATACTTTGAAGGACAAGAGTTGTGTATGAAGATCCAGTTGCAATCTTCTATGACAATACAAGTGCTATAAATATTTCAAAGAATCCAGTGATGCATTCAAGAACAAAGCATATATCTATAAGGTATCACTTTCTGAGAGAAAAGCTGATAGAGAATGAAGTAAAGTTGGAATATGTGTACAGAAAGGATCAGATTGTAGATATATTCACCAAGCCTCTGCCTAAGGATACTTTCAAGTATCTCAAAGAAAAGTAAGGGGTCATTACCCCTCCCACTCTAAACTAAAATGCATGGGAATGCATCAATCCAGTGGTGTCCATAGTCTTACATCTTGATCTAGATTGATCTTTTGAGAGATACCTCTCAAGGGGAGTAGCTAGATATGTTGATAATAGTTCAGTTGAATCAGAGCAGCAAAATGCAAGTATGTGCCCTTTTCTATTGATGTCAAAGGGGGAGAGAAATCATGTGAAAAACTCAGAGGGAGAAAGAATGCAGATGTGTAAAGAGAAAGGGGGAGAATATTGTCTTGATGGTCTTTGGAATTTTTCACATCATATGTTGCCATCAATGATAAAGGGGGAGGTTGTTGCAAGTATGTGCCTAATCAGTGTTGTCATTGGTGTCAACTATGCTCCTAGTTTGTTTTTTTCTTGTAATAAGTGTGATGCTTTGTATATACTTATGTAAGTGATCTTGATGTTGAGGATATTGAGAAAATTAGCTCCTCCAGTAGAAACAGTGAGTTGCAGTGGAAACAATGTATTGTATATAGAAGAATAGTTCAGAAGATTGCTTTGCATTTCATATAGGATGAATATCTTTGTTTATAGATTGGAAGTTATTTAGAAGTCTATCTGAAGATGTTATATTCCAATTTTGAGCCTCTGGTATGAAGATTTGAGTGAGTTATCTTCAGCAGAGTGAAAATTATTTTTCCTGTATGTTTGGTGATGAAAGGGAGAAACTGTTATATTCCACATTCCTCTGCATTGAATTATTTTGGTTTGTGGTTCTAGATTTAAGTCTAGTTTAGTGTTATGTGCCCTCAACTCTAATGGATTGTTATCTGGTAGTCTGCAAACTATCCTTTTCTTATGACAGTGGCTGACAATGTTGTTCTTGTGCTCCGATTTGAAGAATCTCCTTGACATAGTGGTTGGAGATTGTGCAGTTGTTCCCAGTGATTACAATGTGCTTGTGGATGCCTCTTGCTCATGTTCTGACCTTTGCATTGGTCTGTAAAGAGAAAATTGGATCATGGATGAAGAATGTTCTTAGCAGACCTAGTGTTCTCACCAGTCTTGGCTGACTTGGTTAATTTCACTAATTGTAGAGATGCCTTGAAGAATGTGGAAGCATGTCATGGCGTGAAGAATTGCATTTGAGTCCCAACTAAGGCCTGGCATGATCAACATACATCTTTACATCTTTCCCTTAGCAAATTTTTGTATTAGGTCCCAACCTATTTCTATGTATGTTTTTGTAATACCAACCTTGGAGACTGTTCCAACTGTTGATGAATGTATTACCAACCATGATGTACATTCCAAGGTTGATGACTTGTATAAAGACTTGTAATGTAATTGAGAAATCATGAGAAGTGTGTGAAAATGAAGAGATAAGCGTGAAGGTGTGAAGGAGCAAAGTAGAGAAGTTATATTGTGCTTCAATGGAATTGAACCCAAACATGGACTAGATGCTACATAATCAGTTCACAATTTTTTACAGTGATCCACCCTTTGGCAGTGAGCCACCCCTTGGTAGTGAGCCACCCTTTGGTAGTGAGTCATTCTTTGCGGTGAGCAATTTGGGCAATGAGATCTGTAGGCAGTGAACCTCTATTTTTTGGTATTGTTATAACTCATATTTTCTTTGGGCTAACACCCACCGTGGTTTTCCCTTTTAAGGTTTTCCACATAAAAATATGGTGCCTACTGTGTTGAATATGTGAATGTGATTAAGTCTATGGTTTCATGCTTTCGTGGTTAAATCTGATTACTAGTAATTAAGTAGTTGATGGTTTATGAAGTTAAGTTTCTGTGACAACTAATTCACCCCCCTCTCAGTTGTCATGTGCATTTCAACACACTAGTTTATGTGAAAAACAAAGTTAATATCTTTTAGTATGTGCAGGGCCATGAAGATTGAGGGGAGGCCTTTAGTCTTGTGGTGTGTAGTGTTGTATTGAAACATGTTACAAGAAAATTACTTTGAAGAGTGTTTTGATGTAATGTATTGATGAGTGATGAGGATGCAAAGAGTTGAAAGACATTGTAGTGTTTGAATATTGTCAAGATATGTTGTTTGTTTGCAAGGTAATGAAATGTGTACTCTTAAAGATCTAATACAAAGAAGGACAAATGAGGGTTGCTAATAAACAAACTTGTAGAGAGAAAAAGTATGAGATTGCAGTGATGGCAAAGGGCAATCAACAGGTATACCTTGGTTTTTGTGTCTTGAATTCAAATCATGATGATATAAATGAATGATAGCAAAGTGATGGTTTATGCTAAGAGGAGTGTATCTTGAAACTAGGAGTCATATATGTATTCTTTTGTATCAACTAGGAGAGATAAGGTGTTTTTGTATCTGAGTTATGGAACACATATGTAACCAGTGATATTCATGTAAACATGTGCAATATACTTTTGTTTTGAGATTGATACTTTGTCAGTGAGGCAACATATTTGCCAATGAGGTTGTATTTTGCCAGTGAGGCTATATTTTACCAGTGAGGCATCTATTTACCAGTGAGGCACCTACTTGCCAGTGAGGCACATTTTGTGAGTGAGGCTATGTCAGTGAGACACTAATTATATCTAGTGAAGGTTATTGGTTTTGCCAATGAGGCACAATAAAGTGGAAGAATTCAAGAGTGGTTTTCTATCCCTACATGAGGGTTTTCCACTCATAAATCATGTGGTATGGTTCTTGTTGATTGTCTCTATATTTGTTCAATGTCTTTGTTATCACACTCATCATTGTTCATGTGTATATGTGTTTGATGAATCTATAAGTTCTCTTTCTTTTATGTCTAGAGAGTTAAAGGTGCAAAAAGTTTCAAGGATTATAGACCATTGATTCACCCCCCCTCTTAGTGGTCTTATACTCCATATCAAAGCCTTAGGTTCCTAATGCAAGAGCATCCAAGTTCACATGTAATCCTCATCAACCAAAAAGATTTATTTTACTTTCTTGTTGTTTGTTTTGGCTGCAGGAGTTGCTACAGGGGTGAATTGATCAAATTTGGAGAATTTTCCTAAGGAAGTTGGCCAAGTAAGGGATTGATCTTGAAGAAAGGCCAACTGGGTATCCATACCTCAATTTTGGTGAAGAGATGGTCAAAATTGGTGAAGTTATGCTCCAGCGCAACTTTTGATACCTACTGACCTACTTCTAAAATCCAATCACACTAGAAAATTGCATTGATGATACGAAGGCAAATCTACACTAAAATCCAAGGGTCTGTACTTGTGTTGAAAGTAGCTTTTACCGAGCATGTTTGGTTACCTTCAAATCTTCCGTTAAACTAGTGACATCATCATTTTGCGTTGGGCGATTTTACACTATTTGTACTAAAAGTCTTCACCACTGACTTGCACTAAAAGTTAGTTCTACTACCTAAGTCCATCACACTAAAAATTCATGATGAGCACCTTCATACTTCTTGTGCTAAAAGTCTTTATCACCAACCTTATACTAAAAACTGGCTCCACTGCCTAAGTCGATCGACGCCAAAATCTATGCAAACCAGTTGGATGAAAAATTGGTGCTTTGCGACTTAGCGCTAAAAAGCTTGCTCATTGACTTTGTGCTAAAATGGAGATGCACTAACAAAAGTCAGATGAGGTCAAAATCTATGCTAGTCAGTAGAGGCCATTTTTAGCTCTTTCTCTAAAAGGTCGGTAGAAGCCAAATCTAGCACTTTCTCCTACTGTGCTAAAATCCAGTTAGACCAACTTTCCTGCTAGCAAACCAGAACACCCAAAAGTCAATTTTCATAGCCTGTACAACCGTTCCAAGGGCAAATCAAGGCATGACATGTGTCAAGGGCATTAATGAAGGATGATGCCCACCAAAGAAATCTATAAATTCATGGGATTCATGTTTTTAGACATGCTTCTCCTAGGTAGTACATTTTTTTGGAGTCTTCCTGAAGATTTCTCCTGAATGCACAATCAGTTTGATCTGCATCTTGTAGCATTGTAAGGTTGAGGCTAATATTTTTGTAATGTAATCTGAACTCCTGTTGTAATCTCTCTTGCATATGAATAAAGTAGTGTTGTTCTGTTGTTTTGTTGTTGTTGTTTTGTTGTGTTTTGTTGTTGTTGTTCTGTTGTTTTGTTGTTGTTGGCTGTCTGATAAGACTCCTAAACCTTGATCTACATTAAGTTGTATCAGAGTGAGGTTTTGCACTTCTTGATGCCATGGGATTATTGCAGAGGATCTGTAGACATGGCATACCAAGACAAAAGAAGGAGAGGACCAGCTCCAGGATTAGAGGTGCAGCATTGGTAGAAATGTTGAGAGGCATCAGGGCTAGGCTAGATGCAATGGAGAGAAAGTAGCACAAAGGAGTACCTGTGGCAAGTGTAAGTGATAATGAGGAAGAAGTCAGTGAAGAGGAAGTAGAAGAAGGAGAAGATGGTTATGAGAGGAGGTTTCTGATTGCAATGACAAAAATTGCCAGTAAACCCCATGTTGAGTTACCTAGTTATAATGGTAGTCTAAAACCAGATGAGCTAATAGATTGGATTTTTAAAATGGAAAAGTTTTTTGAGTTGGAATCTATTGAAGACCTAAGAGGGTAAAACTTGTAGCTACAAAGCTGAAAGGACATGCATCTCTATGGTGGGATCATGTGCAAGTTGAAAGACAAAGAAAAGGAAAGGAAATGATTAAGACCTGGGAGAGGATGTTAACCAAGTTGAAGGAAAATTTCATGCCAGCCGATCATCAGATTGCCATGTTCAAGATGTTGCAGAACCTCGAGCAGAGGGAGAAAAGTGTGCAAGATTACTCTAAAGAATTTTATAGATTGAATATTAGAGTTGGTCACATTGAAGATGATGCTGAGAAGATCTCCAGGTATGTAAATGGGTTGCATTATTTGATCCAAGATGAAATTAGCATGGTTAGAATTACCATCATAAAAGAAGCCTATCGATTTGCATTGAAGGCAGAAGAAAATATCTCTAGAAGGTAGAATAGCTCTAGAGGAAGAGGTAAATCCTCCAAAGGAATAGAAAAGTCAAATCCTAGACATGGATCTTGGGATAAGCAAGGTGAAGCAAGTTCTTCCAATACCCAAGGAGGTAGAGGAAATTTTGGAAGAGGAAGAGGGTTCAGTCGAACATGTTTCCAATGTGGGAAAACTTGACATAGGGCTTTGAATGTCCTCAAGTACAATAGAACAGTGGAAAGGAAAGGAGATTAGAGCCCATAGCACAAGCTAAGGAAGAGAGTGTGGCTAGTGTAGCCTCACCAAAGCATGGAGAAGAAGTTGAGGATGGAGAATCCTTGATGATGAGGAAAGTTCTTCTAGCACCAGAGAAGGTACGAGAAGAACCAGAATAGCAAAGAAGTTTGTTTAGAACTAGATGTAAGTCTAGAGGAAAATGTTGCAAGGTCATTGTGGATAGTGGTAGTACTGACAATTTAGTGTCAGAAGAAATGGTGCAAAAGTTAAAACTGAAATGATTGAAACATCCCACTCCTTACGAGGTCTCTTGGTTACAAAAGGGACATCAGTTATTGGTAAGTGAGCAATACCTTGTCAAATTTCATATTGGAAATTATAAAGATGAGATATTGTGTGATGTTATGCCAATGGATGCATGACACCTGATGTTGGGCAAACCTTGGTAATATGACAGGTAGGCCATTCATGATGCCAAGAGGAATTGCATTACCCTCAAAAAGGATGGGGTTGAATATGTGTTGAATCCTTTGAAGGATAAAGATGAGGATGGTGATAGAATTAATAAGGTTTGTCTAGTAAGTGGAAAATAATTCCTAAAGGAAATCAGAAAGGAGAAGGTCTATTATGCTTTCTTGCCTCAAGTTGTAGAAGCTATGACAGCTGAGAAAAGGGTAGAATTCCCCATACAAGTCCAAGAAGTTTTTAGTGAGTTTGATGACGTACTAATGAAGGACTTACTTGATGGATTACCTCCAGTTAGAAGCATAAGTCACTACATGGATTTGATACTGGGGGCAAACCTACCAAACAAGGCACAATATAGGATGACACCTATGGAAAATGAAGAGGTGAATAGGCAAGTGCAAGAATTATTGGATAAAGGGTTGTTTAGGAAAAGTCTCAGTCCGTGTGTTGTACCTACAGTACTAGCATGTAAGAAGGATGAAAAATGGTGGATGTGCATTGATTCAAGAGCTATAAACAAGATAACCATTAAGTATAGGTTTACATTGCCTTGTATGGATGACTTGATGGATTTCTTGGGTGGAATAAAGTATTTCAGCAAGATTGATTTGAAGAGTGGATACCACCAAATTAGAATTAGAGAAGGGGATGAATGGAAGATAGCATTCAAACCCAAGGATGGACCATATGAGTGATTAGTAATGCCATTTGCATTGAAAAATGCACCCAGCACTTTTATGAGATTGATGAATGAGGTAATGAAGTCATTCCTTGGAAAGTTTGTCATAGTTTATTTGGATGACATTTTGGTTTTCAACAAGACAAAGGAGGAGCACCTACTGCATCTAAGGACAATCTTGCAAAGATTAAAAGAAGAGAAGTTGTTGGTGAACATGGATAAGTGTAGTTTTATGCAGAAGGAACTAGTGTATTTGGGTTTTGTAGTATCTGAAGAGGGGTTGAAGATGGATCCAGAGAAGGTTAAGGCAATACAGGATTGGCCTTCACCAAGAAACATGTTTGAGGCCAAAGATTTTCATGGCTTGGAAAGCTTCTACAGGAAGTTCATCAAAAAATTTAGTGGAATATGTGCACCAATCACTGAAACAATGAAGGGTGTTAGGAAAGAATTCCAATGGACATCTATAGCAGAAAAGAGTTTTTAGATGTTGAGAAGAGGGTGACAGAACAGCCAGTGTTTGCATTCCCTAACTTTAACAAATCTTTCCAAGTGGATTGTGATGCTAGTGGTAGTGAAATTGGGGGAGTGTTAAGTCAAGAAGGTAGACCCATTCCCTACTTTAGTGAGAAACTCAACGAAGAAAAAAAGAAATACTCTATTTATAACCAAGAATTTTATGCTATAGTGCAAGACTTAAAGAAGTGGAGGCATTATTTGTTGTCAAATGATTTTGTGTTGTATACTGATCATCATGCCTTATAGTACATCAACAGTCAAGGTAAGTTAAATCAGACATATGAAATAGGTGGAGTTCTTGCAAAGTTATTCCTTTGTTTTGAAACATCAAAGTGGTAAGTCAAACTAGGTAGTAGATGCACTTAGTATAAGATGTTTGTTGATGAATGAGTTAAGGGTTAATGTTGTTGGCTTTTATACATTGAAGGATTTGTATCTAGATGATCCTAATTTTAAGAAAACATGGGTAGTTAGTAAGAGTCTAGTAGTAGGAGATAGGATACCATGGTTGGAATATTTTATCCAGGATGGTTTGTTGTTCAAAGGACATAAATTATGCATACCTAGAAGCTCAATGAGAGAGAATCTCATTAGAGAAAAGCATAGTGGAGGCTTAAGTGGACATTTTGGAGTAGATAAGATAGTGGCGCAACTAAATGAAAGTTATTTTTGTCCTGGAGTGAGTGCAAATGTGAATAAACTGGTACAAGGTTGTAGAATTTACCAATATACTAAGGCAGCATGACATAATAGAAGATTGTATTAGCCATTGCCTATGCCTGATAGACCTTAGGAGCATATAAGTATGGATTTTGTTCTGGGATTGCCTTGGACACAAAGAGGTCATGATTCCTTTTGTTGTTGTGGATAGATTCTTGAAGATGGTTCATTTCATACCATGTCAGAAGACTAGTGATGCATCTCACATAACTACATTATTTTTAAGAGAAGTAGTTAGGTTGCATGGGTTGCCTAAGAGTATAGTTTTAGATAGGGACACAAAGTTTGTTGGTCATTTTTGGCATACATTATGGAAGAGAATGGGCATTGAATTAGGATTCAGTTCATCTTATCGACAGACTGAAGGACAAACTGAGGTTGCGAATAGAAGTTTGGGAAATCTATTTTGATGTTTGGTGGGAGATAAACCACATCAATGAGATCTTATCCTGGCACAAGCAGAATTTGCTTATAACAATTCTATAAATAGGAGTACAGGAAGGAGTCCTTTTCAAATACTTTATGGGTACAATCCAAAAGGTGTTGATGAACTTTGAGATAGTGTAGATTTGAATAGAAAGAGTGTTGTTGCATAAGATTTTGTAGAATACCTTCATGAGGTTCATAAGGAAGTGAAGGAACAGTTGGAGAAGAGTGCAAGCAAGTACAAGGAGCATGCTGATGTGCATAGGAGGGAACAAGAGTTTCAGGTAGGAGACTTAGTTTTGGCACATTTGAGGAAAGAAAGGTTTCCATAGAGAACATATAATAAGTTGAAATTCAAGAATATAGGTCTGTGCAAGGTGTTGAGGAAATTCTCATCCAATGCTTATGAGATTGAGTTTCCAGTAGGGATAGACATATCACCTATTTTCAATGTTGATGATCTGTATAAGTTCTATGTGTTGATATGCGCTATACAATTGAGAGGGGGGGCTGAATCAATTATCACAAAAAATTAAACACTTTCTACAATTAAACATTCATCACTTATCCACAATTATTATGATTTAACCATGAGTGCATGAAATTACAAACTCAACAACATCAAACACAAGAGACACCAAATTTACGTGGAAAACCCCAAGGTGGAGAAAAACCACAGAGAGGATTAACTCTCAATATATATTGCAATCTTGAAATAGTGATGATCAGGCTTGGTCACTCCATGAGCCTAATCATACTGAGTCACTGTCATGAAGAACAACTAGGTCTAGTAGGCTCACTACCTCAACCCCAAACCTAACAAGATTACAATAAGTGACGTTAAACCCTAAGGGTTGTTAAACCCTACAAAAACCATGATCAACACCTTCACAAATATATTATTGAAGCGCAAAATTTTCTCCGCTCTACTCTGCCTCTTCTGCTCTGCCTCTTCTACTCTGCCTCTTCTACTCTCCTCTTCTGCTCTGCCTCTCCTACTCTGCTCTTCTTCTGCTTTCCTCTACCTCTTCTCTTCTCTACCTTTGGACCTTTCTTAATATCTTATCATTTCTGCTCAAGGACACCTTTTCCATGACTCAACTACAAGTATTTATACACTACATCAACCTTGGAATGATCAAGGTTAGCATTAACCATTGGAATAATCTCCAAGGTCGGTATTATAAGCATTTACAAAATAGGTCCTAGCCTATTGCAACATCATGCAAAGGGAATGAAATGTGGATCATGCCATGCCTTAGCTAGGACTTAAACATGATCTTCCATGCCACAACATGCTTCCTCAATCTTTCAAAGATCTCTGTAATCATTGGATCAACTAGGTCGGCCGAGACTGGTTACACACTACATTATCTGGGAACAATCTTCACACACCATATCAATTTCTTAATGGAGACCATAGTCTA
Organism: Cunninghamia lanceolata; assembly: GCA_027924645.1. Lineage (NCBI taxonomy): Eukaryota > Viridiplantae > Streptophyta > Pinopsida > Cupressales > Cupressaceae > Cunninghamia > Cunninghamia lanceolata. The sequence goes on from BSBN01000413.1 coordinate 3,277,707, forward strand.
GATAGGAACATGATTAGGAGACATCCACAAGCATGTTATAATTATCAGGAGAAACCGCACGAACTTAACCTCTTTATCCATAGGAATCTTCTCACTAGAACACATGAGCTTCACTATCTTCAACTATCATAAAAGAAGAATAGCTTACAGACCACCAAACCATGAACCATTGCAAGTGTAGGCATTTATCATCATCCTAGACTTCCCTCTAGAACTACAGAGCAAAATACTTTATTGTGGAGGAATATGGAGCCAAATACTATCTTCCTATCTTAACTAAACTTACAGAAGTAGGCTTCACTCTAGTGAACACAACTCACTTAGATCTTCATGTGGATAACCTAGACCTGAAATGTAGCATCCTTAGACATACCTTGAACTTCTAATCTGTAAACCAATATCTTCAAGAAGGAATAAATGCATAGCACTTTACCAGATTGTTCTTCAACATGCAACTCACTGTCTATTCTACACTTCTCTATAACTCACTTGTTACTTCTAGAGAGGCTAATTTTCTCAATATCCTTAACATACAAATCTTCTAAACAAGTAATAGAATAGGATAAGTAATAGAATAGGATACAGTTGACACCAATGACAACATCGATTAGGCACATACTTGCAACAATCTCCCACTTTGTCATTGATGGCAACATATGATGTGAAAAACTGCAACAACCATCAAGACAAGATTCTCCCCCTTTCTCTTTACACACCTATACTCTTTCTTTCTCCAAAAGTTCTCCCCCTTTCTTTTCACACATTTGCACTCTAAGTTTTTCATATGAATTCTCTCCCCCTTTGACATCAATGGAAAAGGGCACATACTTGTACTTATCTTCTCTGATCTAATCACTCTTCTAAAATCTCTGACTACTCCCCCTGAGAAGTAGCCCTAAAAAGCATCAATCCAGACCTCTAAACACCTCCAGACTGATGCACCATTATGCATCTTAGTTTAGAGCAGGAGGGGTGATGACCCCTAACTTTTCTCTGAGATACTCAAAAGTATCCTTGGGAAAAGGCTTGGTAAAGATGTCTGCAATCTAATCCTTGGTAGAAACATACTCCAACTTGACTTCATTCTCTATCACTTTTTCTCTCAGGAAATGATACCTAATAGATATGTGCTTGGTCCTTGAATGCATCACTAGGTTCTTTGATATATTTATGGCACTTGTGTTGTCACAAAAGATTGTAATAGGTTCTTCATACACAACTTTGATGTCCTTCAAAGTCTGCTTCATCCATAACACTTGAGTGCAACTGCATGCTACTACAATGTATTCTACCTCTGTAGTAGACAGGGATATTGAATCTAGTTTCATGCGAGCAACCAAGATGCTAATCTTTTTCCTAAGAAAAATGAACCTCCACTTATACTTTTTCTGTCATCCACATCTCCGGCCTAATCTGCATCAATATATGCACTAAGAACAAAGTCACTATCCCTAGGGTACTACAAGCCATAATCTATTGTACCTTTTAAATATCTTAGAATTCTCTTGATTGCCATCACATGTGATTCCTTGGGTTCATCCTAAAATCTTGCCACAAGACACACTACATGCATTATGTCAGGTCTAGTTTGAGTTAGATAAATTAATCCTCCAATCATAGATCTATACTTTTTCTAGTCTGCCATGGGTGAGTTATCATCTATGCTCAACTTACAACTAGTTATCATAGGTGTGCACACTGGTTTAGAGTCTTCCATCCCAAATTTCATTAACAACTCTTTCACATACTTAGACTAAGAAATGAAGATACCCTTATTTGATTGACTTATTTACAGACGTAAAAAGAAGTTCATCTCTCCAAACATAGACATTTTGAACTCACTTTGCATTTCTCCAGCAAAAACTAAGCACATACCTTCATTGCCTCCAAAAGTAATATCATCAACAAAAACTGCAACAATCAGGGTTTATTCATCATTGATCTTGAAGTAGAGATTACTATATGTCGTACCTTTACTGAACCCTATATGTATCAAGTACCTATCCAACCATGCATACCATGCCCTAGGAGCTTGTTTTAATCCATACAATGCTTTCTTCAGTCTACATATCATGTCCCCTTGTTCTGATGACTGAAATCCTTTTGGTTGTTTAATATAGACTTCCTCTTCCAACTCTCCATTTAAGAAGGCAAACTTCACATCCATTTGATAAACCTTGAAATCTTTGTATGTTGCAAAAGTTAGGAACATCCTTATTGCTTAAATCCTTGCTACTGGAGAAAAAGATTCTTCAAAATATATTCCTTCAACCTGAGCATAGCCTTTGCATACTGATCATACTTTATTTCTTACCACTTCACCATTCTCATTCATTTTATTTCTGAAGACCCACTTTGTACCAATTACATTCTTGTCTATTGGTCTGGGAACAAGATCCCAAGTCTGATTCTTCTCTATCTTCATCAATTCTTCTTCCATGGCCTTTATCCAATTCTCATCTTTGCATGCCCCATCCATAGTTTTAGGTTCAATCTTAGAGATCAGACAGAAATTCACTTATTCTTATGTAGCTTTTCTTCTAGTTAAGATCCCTTTGCTCTTATCTCCTATTATTTGATTTTCATAATGACTGATTCTTACATATCTTAGAGTTTTGGTAGCACTTACTAGAGTTGGTTCTTCTTCATCTGTGTTGTCTTCATGTTGCACCACTTCTGAAACATTTGGATCATCTAACTCATATCCACTTAGTTCTGAAGTCCTTTCTTTACACTCGTTAACTTTGACATTTGTACTTTTAATGTTTTTTTTAGCCTCTTATTATAGCACTGGTAGGCCTTACTCTTAGTAGAGTAATCAAGGAAGATCCCTGCATCACATCTAGCATCAAACTTGCCCAAATCTTCTTCTCTTTTGATATAACATCTACTACCAAAGACTTTGAAGTATTTCATAGTAGGAACTCTAACATGCCACAATTCATAGGGAGTTTTTGAACTGTTACCTTTTACTTGAACTCTGTTTAGGATATATACTACAGTGTGAATTGCCTCTCTCTAATATGGTTCCAAAAGATAAGCTTCCTTCATCATGGTTCTAGCAACTTCTTGAACTGTTCTTTTTTTCCTTTCAACAACTCCATTTTGTTGTGAAGTTCTAGGCACAGATAACTGTCTCTTTATTCCATGTTCCTCACAAAATAAATTGAACTCATTTGATGTGAATTCTCCTCGTCTATTAGACCTCAAGCATTTGACTTTCAAATCCATCTCATTTTCAACCATTCTTTGATTCTTTGAATTTACCCAGGGCTTCAACTTTCGCTTTCAAAAATGTGACCCAAGTCATTCTGGAATAATCATTAATGAGCAGTATGAAATACATGTCTCCTTGCAAACTTTGTACTATGGTAGGTCCACACAAATATTTATGCACTAGCTCAAGTAGTCCTCCAACTGATTGATCCTTGTATTTGAAACTTGTTCTTGTTTGTTTCCCAAATTGACACTCCTTGCAAACCAAATTAGCAACCTTCACAAGCTTAGGCAAATCTCTAACAATGTCTACATAACTTATTTTCATAATATTATCAAAATTTATGTGACACAACCTTCTATGCTATAACCAACTCTCATCAATCTAAGTCAACAAGCAATAGTTCTCGGTTCCTTTCAAGTGATAAATATTACCTCTGGTCTTCTTACCAGTTGCAATGATTGTTCCGGAGCTTTCTCTAATCTTGCATCCATTTTCCTTGAAGCTTAATTTGTAGCCCTTGTCACACATCTAACCCACACTTAGAAGATTATGCTTTAATCCTTTCACATACAAGACACCTTCAGTATTATGCTTTCCATCAAAATAAATAGATCCTTTTCCACAAATCCTACCAGCTGTATCATCTCCAAACCTAACAAGTCCACCATCATATCTTTCCAAACTTACAAACTTACTTTTGTCACTAGTCATGTAGTGAGAGAAACCACTATCAATAACCCATTCATCTTTGTCCTTAATGACCTGAGAAACCAAAGCACTTTCCACTAGTTTTTCTTCCTTCATAAAGCTAGAAGAATTAGTAGACACAAGATATTTTTTAATAGAAATGAACAAGCATTCATTTACAAAGGAATTAGCATTATTTGGTTCCCATTATCTGATACTCCATCATCATCAAAATATTCAACATAATAACACTTCTTTTGAGTCCTAGGCATGTTCTCATATCTTCTTCTATTTCTTTCAATTCTTTCAGGACATCTAGAAGCAAAATGATCTACTTTACCACAGGAAAAACTTTTGAATGGTAATTTGCCTTTATACTTATCGGATCCTATTTGCAACTTGTCCACAAAGTTGGCTTCAACTTCATCTATCTCATCATCAGATTTTACCTTATACTTTTCTGATTTGGAAGTACTTCCAGGAGTACTGGCTTTGAAGGCAGTCTCAAATTTTGGCAGAGTGTCATCTAACTCCCTCATTTCAAAAGTAGTAAGCTTACCAAGCAATTGTTCCCTATTAACTATTTTTACTTGCATGAATTCTTCAATCGTGGCCACCTTGTGACAATAGGATGTGGGTAGAGATTTGAGTATTTTCATGACAATTTCCTTTTCTTTGAGAGTTTTGCCTATAGATTTTATCCCTGTAACAAGTTCCTCAACTCTTTGCATAAACACTGATATGTTTTCTTCATTGTTCATCTTCAAGATTTCATATTTCACTTTTAGACTTTGTAACTTGGCTTCCTTCATAGAGTCATCTCCTTCATACAGATTCTTCAACTTTACCCATACCTTATTTGCAATTTCAAGATCCACCACTTTCGTTAGTATTGAGTCAGTTAATGAGCTTAGCAGAGCATCCCTTGCCTTGTTATCTATCTCATATTCTTTGATTTCATCTTCAGTCATGGGACCATTTTGAAGTATGGTGTATTCTATTTCTGTAGCTTTCCAAACTTTGATACCAAGACAAATAAGATGGATTTTCATCCAAGCCTTCCAAAGAACATAATTAGTTCCATCAAAATGCAGTGCTTCCTTCTTGTAAGACATTTTGGATCTTCCTCAAGCTGTTAAAAAGTTCTTCAGAGTAACCTTTCTCTGATACCAATTGTTGATATGCGCCAGACAATTGAGAGGGGGGAGTGAATCGGTTGTCACAAAAACTTAAACACTTTCTGCAATTAAACATTCATCACTTATCTATAATTATTATGATTTAACCATGAGTGCATGAAATCAGAAACTTAACAGCATCAAACACAAGAGACATCAGATTTACGTGGAAAACCCCAAGGTGGGGAAAAACCATGTAGAGGATTAACTCTCAATATATATTGCAATCTTGAAATAATGATGATCAAGCTTGGTCACTCCATGGGCCTAATCATACTGACTCATTGTCATGAAGAACAACTAGGTCTAGTAGGCTCACTGCCTCAACCCTAAACCTAGCAAGATTACAATAAGGGCTATTAAACCTTGAGGGTTGTTAAACCCTACAAAAAACACTATCAAAACCTTCACAAATATGTTATTGAAGTGTAAAAGTTTCTCTACTTTGCTTTGCCTCTACTTCTCTCTCTCTCTTATGCTCTTCCTCTTCTGCTCTTCTCTTCTACTCTACTCTTCTTCTTCTTTCCTCTGCCCCTTCTCTACTCTACCTTTGGACATTTCTTAATATGTTATCATTTCCGCTCAAGGACACCTTTTTCCATGACTCAACTACAAGTATTTATACACTACATCAACCTTAGAATGATCATCAAGGTCAGCATCAACCATTAGAACAATCTCCAAGGTCAATATTACAAGCATTTACAAAATAGGTCCTGACCTATTGCAACATCATGCAAAGGGAATGAAATGCATATCATTCTATGCCTCAGTGGGACTTAAACATGATCTTCCATGCTACAACATAGTTCCTCAATCTTTCAGAGATCTCTGCAATCATTGGGATCAACTAGGTTGGCCAAGACTAGTTACACGCTATATTATCTTGGAACAATCTTCACACACCATCTCAATTTCTTAATATGGAACAAAATCCAAATAGGAACATGATTAGGAGACATCCACAAGCATGTTATAATCATCAGGAGAAACCATGTGAACCTTTTAACCTCTTTATCCATAGGAATCTTCTCACTAGAACACATGAGCTTCACTGTCTTCAACTGTCATAAAAGAAGTATAGCTTGCAGACCACCAAACCATGAACCATTGCAAATGTAGGCACTTATCATCATCCTTGACTTTCCTCTAGAACTATAGAGAAAAATAATTTATTATAGAGGAATGCAGAGCCAAATATTGTCTTCCTGTCTTAACTGAACTTACAGAAGAAGTAGGCTTCACTCTAGTGAACACAACTCACTTAGATCTTCATGCAGATGGCCCAGATCTAAAATATAGTATCCTTAGACATACCTCAAACTTACTTCTAATCCACAAACCAATATCTTCAAGCAGGAATAAATAAGGAGAAGTTTACCGGATTGTTCTTCAACATACAACTCATTGTATGTTCTGCACTTCTCTGTAACTCACTTGTTATTTCCAGAGAGGCTAATTTTCTTAATATCCTCAACATATAGATCTTCTAAACAAGTAATAGAATAGGATACAGTTGACACCAATGACATGACATCAATGAAAACACTAATTAGGCACATACTTGCAACACTATCAAGGAGAGTCAAGTTCACAAGGAGGGATACATTCACATTCACCTAATGCACAAGGGTGGATAGATTAGTTTCCTGAAAAAAAGATGGAGGAAGTGGATCAGATGATTGACTCACGAATGGCTAAGAATACTAGAGGAGAGGAGTACATGGAGTATCTAGTCAGATGGAAGAACTGAGCTGCAGATGAAGCTTCTTGGCTGACTGCTGCAAAACTTGTCAAGTTTGGGATTCCAGTTCCAGACTTGCCAAAATGTCCCTGAGTTTTCAACTCATGGAACATTTCAATTGTCTAACGTGTCTAATGCAGGAGTATTCGGGTTCACATGCAATCCTCATTGACCAAAAAGATTTGTTTTACTTTCTGTTGTCTATTTTGGCTATAGGAGTTGCTGCATGAGTCAATTGATCAAATTTGGAGAATTTTCTTAAGGAAGTTGGCCAAGGGATTGATCTTGAAGAAGGCCCAAATGGGTATGCGTATCTCAATTTTGGTGAAGATCTAGTCAAAATTGGTGAAGTTATGCTCCAGTGTGACTTTTGATACCTACTGACCTGGCACTAAAATCTAGTCCTATTGACCTAGTGCTAAAATCCAATCACACTATAAATCTGCGCTAACGATCTGAAGGAAAATCTGCGCTAAAATCCAAGGGTCTGGACTTGTGCTGAAAGTAGTTTTTACTGACCATGTTTGGTTACCTTCAAATCTTCCACTAAATTGGTGATGTCATCATTCCGTGCTGGGTGATTTCACACTATCTGTGCTAAAAGTCTTCATCACTAACTTGCACTAAAAGTTGGTTCTACTGCCTAAGTCCATCACACTAAAAATTCACGCTGAGCACCTTCACACTTCTTGCACTAAAATTCTTTATCACCGACCTTGTGCTAAAAATTAGTTCCACTGCCTAAGTCAGTCGATGCCAAAATCTACACAAACTAGTCAGACGGAAAATTATCACTTTGCGACTTAGTGCTAAAAAGCTTGCTCACTGACATTGTGCTAAAATGGAGATGCACTCACAAAAGTTGGATGAGGTTGAAATTTGTGTTGTTTAGCATAGTTTATTTTCAATGCTTTCTCTACAAAGGTTGGTAGAAGCCAAATCCAATGCTTTCTCCTGTTGTGCTAAAATCTGGTCAGACCAACTTTCTCGCCGATGAACCAAAAATGTCCAAAAGTCACTTTCGATAGCCTGTACAACTGTTCCAAGGGAAAATCAAGGCATGACACGTGTCAAGATAATTAATGAAGGATGGTACCCACCAATGAAATCTATAAATTCATGGGATTCATGTTTTTGGACACACTTCTCCTGGGTCTAGTATGTTTTTTTGGAGTCTTCCTAAAGATTTCTCTTGAATGCACAATCAATTTGATCTGCATCTTGTAGCATTGTAAGGCTAAGGCTAATAGTTTTGTAATGCAATCTAAACGCCTGTTGTAATCTGTCTTGTATATGAATAAAGCATTGTTGTTCCATTGTTCTATTGTTGTTGATTTGTTGTGATTTCGGTCATTGGTTGCTTGGTTTAGTTGTCTAATAAGACTCTTGAACCTTAACCTACATTAGTTCCTTTTTCAAAGTTTCATCAACTTGGGTAGGTTCTGATAGTGGAGTACTATGGGAAAGTGTAGAAGAAATGCCAAGCCACATATTGATCAAAGGTACCATCTATACCAAACTCAAATGGTGATCTAGAATCAGTTGATAGAAATATCTCACAAGTTGAGTTAGGTATAAAATTAGGGGAAGATTTTTAAGGTGTTCCTTTCTTTGATGGTTAATATAATTCTCCATTTGGTATATTATATTGCAATCCTATCTATCTTCTTTAGGGCATGTTGTGTGGATGTAAGTTGAGAATGGGTATTTTATTTCCTATCAATCACCAAATACTACAAGTAACAAAGAGGCTTATGAATGCAATCATATAGAAAAGAAGGCTATTCTATCTAGATTATCTAATGAAGTATCTTTTGAAGTTATGCACTGTGAAATAGCTCAGGATATGTGGAAGGAGTTTATTAGAATCCATCAAAGTTATATACTTGAAGGAGATGACAACTTGGTGTCTGAGAAAAGTGACAATGAAAAGAGACATTCACATGACGAAGATCTCTTTGTGGGTGAAGATGACTATGAACAAGAGCATGATGAATAGGAGTGCGAGGTTGATATAGATGGTCAACTCTTATGTGCTCTTGATATAATCAAGCAAATCAGAAAAGATAATAAGAGACTAGAAGACCAACTTCAACAAGAAAAAGATTCCAAGGACAAGGTATGTTCAGATTTTGCAAAAGTTTCTTTAGATCTTGAAGAATCTAAAAAACTTATTATCAGCCTAAAGACAAAGATAGAAGAAGCAAAAAGGGTAGTTGATTTTACAAAATTGGATCTAGAAGTCAAAACTAATGAATGTCTAAAATTAGAGTTAGAAATAGTCTCTTTGAGAAAGGAATTGGAAAAGGCATCTTCTAAGAATCTACAGTTTGAAAAGAGTATTGAATGCTTAAATGACATGTTGAGGAAGCAAAAGCATCATAAGGACACTATTGGTCTAGATTATAAAGGACAATTCTCTAAAATCAGGAATACACCAAGGAAGAAGATAGATTTGTATTATCATGTTGTTGCCCCTGAAGATAAGAAAAAAGATAAAGTTGTTGATGTTGGAAAAAGAAGAAGAAAAAACATGACCTCAAGACCTCCACCTATCAGGAAATGCCATTCAATAAGGTACAACTACTCTCAATTTCATGGTTATTTCTATTCATGTCATGTTTATGGTCATAGAGCTAGAGACTATAGAACTCATTCAAGAAATGGGTTTGGATGGAATAAGGACAACAATTTTTATAGCTTGTCAAATCGAGACTATAATAATGTTTGTTATAAGTGCAATAAAGTTGGTCATCTAGCAAGAGATTGTTGGATGCATGGAAGATATGATCATAGAAGTCCTTCTTGGTTGTCAAGATAATATGATTCTATTCATCCTATTGGTCATAAGATCATATGCTACAAATGTCATAGGTTTAGACATATTGCTCAATTTTGTAAGAGTGATTTAATGAAATCAAATAATCACCATAAGAAGATAGGTGTTAAGAAGGTTTGGAGAAGGAAACAAGTGAAAGAGAAGGTTGAACCTAATCTTGTGCATGGTACACAAGAAACATTTATAATAGCTTAAAAGATACAGCATGGATTTAGGTGAAGTGATCCAATGCTTTATTTTTTTTCCAAAGGAGATTTAGGAGGTCTGTTGATGTGATGGAACAAGAACTCAGAAGGATGATCAAAGGAGATGTGAAAGTAGGACGTGTTTGTCATTGATCCCTAACTAGGTCTTCAGAATGTGCTTCATGTGTCACGTCCCTAATTTTGACTTGAAATTACTTTTACTTTTATGCAAATAGAAGTGAAATTCTGGTGCAGGGGCACCAAGCCCATTTTAGAATTCTTAGGAATAAGGTCATTAGTGAGTTTAGGATTTAGATGTTTTTGGGTATTTTTGGTCTCAATAGGAGTATAGGTGGAATTTTTTCTCCATATATGATGTAATAAGGTCTCATAAAGACCATTTGATGCATGTAAGGCCACTTAGGGCTAGAGGTTTGAATATGGCATATTCTTAGCCAAGCTATTTTGGTATAATGTTAGTGGAAGGCTATTTTTAGCATGTTTGAAGGATTTCAACGCCAACCATTATGTTTTGGTGACTACATGATATGTATTTATACCTCTCACACTTCATAGAGGATTGGAGAAGAAGAGTGAAGGTGAGAGAAAGACATTGGAGTGAAGAAAATAATAAAAAGTTTCAGTTTCCTGCAATTTTCTGTGTTTTCCTGTGTTTGCACACCTAGTACAGGTCCATACAGGACTATCAAGAACTCTAAGGCATCAAATCATGTAATAGGCTATGTTACCATTCATTTGCATCTAGATTAGGAGATTTTCATTGTGTTTGTACTCTATTGTAGCTATTTTGGTTAAAATGGTCTGAAACCCTAGTTTTGTAGGGTTTTAGGAAACTAATGGATTTCTAACCCATTCTACCCATGTTAGACCTCAAAATGGGTGGAATGGATTTTGTGGTGTTGCATTTCTATTGGGTTTTCATGACAGGAGTAGGGGACTAGAAAGGAGCACTATTTGAGTACATTTATGCCTAATATCTTCATGTATTAGGTTTTCTAGCATATGTGGAGTAGAGATTTGTTGAAAAAGTGACTTGTGATGAGCTAAGATCCCTGGAACCAGTATAATCAATCCATTTTCAACTCAATTCAAGCCCTAGAGTAGGTTTTGAAATTTTGGAATAGGTTTAACTCATAGTTGCTTTGCAAAAGAGGCCTAATTAGGCCTAGAACTATGGGTGCAGTCAAGTTTTGAGGCCTTCATGCCAAAACAAACTACCCTAAATGTTAGATTTGTTGTGTAGGGACTTAATGGGTATTCAAAAAGTTAATTTTTTCATGGGTTTGTCTTAGATTCTGCAAGTTATGAAGGGAAAACCTTGTTTAAAGGGCTACAAGGAAGTAGGGCTAGTTGTGAGGGAAAGGCTAGAAAGAGTTTTACTCAGAGCTTGTGGATGGTTTTGTCAGTATTGACCAATCAAGTAGGTGTGGTTAAAGGTGTCTAGGAAGATTGGGAAGGAGCCCATGCAAGTAAACCCCATGGAGACCTGTCTTTGGTTAGAGTTGAAGCTATGAGTTGTGAGGGGATAGTCATGTCCATGCATGATCAGTCATTGAATCTTTGAAGTCTTTGTATGAAGCCTCCCTTGCTTTGCATCAAGTGGTATCAGAGCTTAGGTAGTAGATCATTGGAAGAATTGAAAATTGAAGTTTGACAGTTGGAATTTGAAGACTCAAGATCCATCTAGAAGATACCATGGCAAAAGAAATCAGAGAGTTGAAAGAAAGGTATGCTAAGTTAAAGGAGATGACTCCAAGGAGATCACTATTTAGAACAACTTGCAAATGCAAAGACAAGGTATGTAAAGTTGTGATAGATTCTAGTTCTACTGACAACATGGTTTCCATAGAAATGGTGGATAAACTAAATTTGGTAAGGATTCCTCATGAAGCACCATATAAAGCATCTTGGTTGAATGATGATTAGTCAATTTTGGTAAGTGAACAAGCTTTTGTTGAATTTAATATTGGTGGCTATAAGGCTAAAATTATTTGTGATGTGGTACCTATGAGTTGTTGTCATTTGTTATTTGGAAGACCATGGTAGTATGATAGGCATGCCATATATGATGGGAGGTATAATACTTACACTATAGAAAAGGATGGAACCACTTTTAAACCAACAACACTGCAGGAGAATGCTAAGGAGCAGACCAAAGAAGCAAGAGTAATAATGTTTGGCAAGAGGGAGTATATTAAGTTTGAGGAAGACAAGAACAGTGAGGGTGCAACCACTACAACGACAGAAGATGTTGAGACAATAAGAATAGACAAGGATGCAATGTTAAAGAGCAAAGAAGATGATGATTTGATGAAGAAGTCTGAGTTAGTGAAGGTCAAAGATGAAATGACCTTGAAAGTTCAAGACAATATTGGAAACTATGATAAAGACAAGAGAAGATCTGAGTTTTTGCAATTGAAAGATAGAGGGGCTATAGGACATTCAAGTACTACCAGGACAGTAATGAGCAGACCTGATACAAAGGTTTGTGTGAAGAAAACCCTTGGGGAAGAGACCTTGATGAGAGAAAGAGATAAAATGAATGAAGGAGAGTTGCCTAAAGAAAGGCAAGATTGGCCTGTTGGATCTAGGGCATACAACTGAGAGGGGGGGGTGAATCAGTTGTATAAAACTTCTAGTTCTTTCAAACCCTTGATTCTTGGTTGTTAGTTAACAGCATATCAATTAATCATCCATGAAAGCATAATACATAAACACAAGAGCAGATAAACATCAACACATTGAACACCAAGATTTTGACATAGAAAACCCGGTTAAGGGAAAAACCACGGGGTGATTAACCCAAGGATTATTCTCTGTTAGAAGAATAAGAAAAAGAATGGCACTTGCCAATTAGGGCTCACTGCCTGAGCACACTGCTCACAAAGAGGCCCACTGCCTACAAGGAGACACACTATCTACAAAGTGATAAGAATCACAGTCTTGAACTAGAGAATGACATCTCTACCATGTCCGGATCAGTTCCATTTAAGCCCAAAAACCTCTGCTCTGCCTTTTGCACTTCTCTTCGCTATGCCACACTCATCCACTCAATCCACTCTACGAAATGAACTCACAAACCATTATTTATACAAGACATCGACTTAGGAACAAACATCTAAGTCGGCAAACAACCATAAGAGTATCCGCAAGATGAATAACACATCCAGTCGGCCACCACAAGAACATTCGCAGGATGAACAACTCATCCGGTCGGCTAAATAGAGCAAGAACTTCATCCGGAAGAATAACTTCAATTCTGGGCTCTACTATCAATGCGGACCAACAACACAACCTCAACATGATCCAAGAACCTTCACAAGCCTGTCTGAATGACTAGGTACATCCGCACTTCCTCTACTTACTGGAATCTCTTGTCTTCCTCATCCGAAACTTCAAAAACACAGTCTGTCGCCACTGTAGAAGGTACTTCCGGACCTTCAAATCATACATTATCAATGCGGACCAACAACACAACCTCAACATGATCCAAGAACCTTCACAAGCCTGCCTGAATGACCAGGTACGTCCGCATTTCCTTTTCTTACCGAAATCTCTTATCCTCCTTATCCGGAACTTCAAGAACACTGTCTGTTGCCACTGTCATAATGCAAGAGGTACTTCCGGACCTCCAAATCATACACAACTCGAGATGGCACATCACAAGGACATCCCAAACACTCTTTCCAATCCGCAGATTAGGATAATACAATTCCAGACCTCACCGGACCTTTTTGTGATCCTCTGTCACCTCTGAATACTTGCCAGAACCGGTTCTACACCGACAGTCACAACTCCTTCAGATCTTCATGTGGACCTCTGAAATCTTAACTGAAGCATCTCAAGACTCATATCTACAAACCCTTTAATCTGCATCCTCCAGTTATCAACCTATACAATACATTTGCCTTCTTCTCATCACTGTTCTTCACTGTTCCTGACTGAGGCTAATTTTCTCAATATCCTCAGCACACAGCTCATCAAATCCTTCTTGTCAATGCAATATGAGTATGTTGACATCAATGACAACACTGGCTCACCTCATACTTGCAACAATCTCCCCCTTTGTCATTGATGGCAACATATGATGTGAAAAACCATCAAGACAAGAACTTCTCTTTTCTGTCACAGCTCCCCCTATCAACAACAACTTTTCACATGTCTTCTCTTCCTTTACTGCTCCCCCTTTGATCATCAACCACTTGTTTTTCACATGTCTTCTCTCCCCCTTTGACATCAATGGCAAAGGGCTCATACTTGCAATTCTCATACATCAGAATCATACCAGCTGCTCCCCCTTAGTTGCAGCTCCCCATCATCAATCCGGATCACAAGATATGACTGTGATATCCACCGGACTGATGCACATCAGTGCATCCTAGTTCATCACCGGAGGGGCTATGACCCCTAACTTCTCCCGGAGATATTCAAAAGAGTCCTTGGGAAGAGGTTTAGTAAAGATATCTACAATCTGATCCTTGGAGGGAACATACTCCAATCTGACTTCTTCCTTGTTTACTTGTTCTCTCAAAAAGTGAAACTTGATAGATATGTGCTTAGTCTTAGAATGCAATACTGGATTCTTAGAAATATTAATTGCACTTGAATTATCACATAAAATTGTGATAGGCTCCTCATATTCAACTTTAATGTCTCTTAGCATCTGCTTCATCCATAAGATTTGAGTGCAACTACCTGCTGCTACAATGTATTCTGCTTCAGTTGTAGACAGAGATATTGCATCTTGTTTCTTGCTTAACCAAGAAACTAATCTCTTCCCCAAAAAGAATGCTCCACCACTAGTGCTCTTCCGGTCATCCACATCTCCTGCCCAATCTGCATCTGTGTAAGCATGAAGAGAGAAATCCGGATCTCTAGGGTACCATAGACCATACTCAACTGTTCCTTGCAAGTACCTAAAAATTCTTTTGATTGCCATAACATGAGATTCTCTAGGATTAGCCTGGAATCTTGCCACAAGACCAACAACCTGCATTATATCTAGTCTAGTTTGAGTGAGATACAACAATCCACCAATCATTGATCTATACTTTGTCTGATCTGCCTTTGGAGAATCATCATCTTTGCTTAACTTACATCCGGTTGCCATAGGAGTGTTCATTGGCTTTGAGTCTTCCATACCAAATTTCCTCAACAATTCTTTCACATATTTGGTCTGAGAAATGAAGATCCCTTCTTTTGTTTGAGTAATTTGCAAACCCAAGAAGAAATTCATTTCACCAAGCATAGACATTTCAAACTCACTTTTCATCTGATTTGCAAAAGTTTTGCACATACTATCTCTTCCTCCAAAAATGATATCATCCACAAACACTTCAACAATCAAAATGTTTTCATGATCAATTTTGAAATATAAGTTACTGTCAGCAATACCTTTGTTGAATCCAATCTGCACAAGATGCTTATCCAACCTTTCATACCATGCTCTTGGGGCTTGCTTCAATCCATACAAAGCTTTCTTCAACTTGCAGACCATATCATCATTATCAGACAATTGAAATCCATCCGGTTGTTCAATGTAGACTTCTTCTTCCAGATCACCATTTAGGAAGGCAGACTTGACATCCATCTGATATACCTTGAAGTCTTTGAAGGCAGCAAATGCAAGAAGTAATCTGACTACTTCAATTCTTGCCACCGGAGCAAACGTCTCTTCAAAGTCAATTCCTTCTATTTGAGAGTAACCTTTGCAGACCAATCTAGCTTTGTTTCTGATTACTTCACCAGCTTCATTTAGTTTGTTCCGAAAGACCCACTTGGTTCCAATTACATTCCTGTCTCTAGGTCTAGGAACAAGATCCCAAGTATGATTTTTCTCAATTTGCATCAATTCATCTTCCATTGCTTTGGTCCAGTTTTCATCATTGCAGGCTTCATTTATTGTTTTAGGTTCAATCTTTGAAATCAGACAACATTCATCCTGATTTTGAGCAACATTCCTTCTAGTTTGTACACCTTTGCTTCTGTCACCTATGATCTAATCTTCAGAGTGGTTCAGTCTTACATACCTTGGAATTTTGGGAGTATCCTGCACTGCTGCTTCTTGATCAGGCTCATTCAAACCTATCTCTTCTTCCTGATTTACTAGATCAGGCTGACTCTGTCTCACCAGAGAGGATTGAGTTCCTTGAACACTGTCTTGGTCATCTTCATCAAATTCATAAAATCTTGAAGGCTTCTCAATACCTTCATCAACTTTCACATTGGTGCTTTCTATCATCTTCCTCAATCTCTTATTGTAACACCGGTATGCTTTGCTTTGAGTGGAGTAACCCAAGAAAATTCCTTCATCACTTCTAGCATCAAACTTTCCTAGATCTTCATCTCTTTTAATATAACACTTGCTACCAAATACTCTGAAATATTTCACAGTAGGAGTGATGCCAAACCAGAGTTCATAGGGGGTCTTACTAGTGTTGTTTCTGATTTGAACTCGATTGAGAGTGTAGACTGCAGTGCTGATAGCTTCTTTCCAAAACATTTGAGGAACATTTGCTTCCAACATCATTGTCCTGGCAGCTTCCTAGATGGTCCGGTTCTTTCTCTCAACTACTCCATTCTGCTGTGGAGTCCTAGGAGCAGACAACTGTCTCCTTATACCCTGCTTCTCACAAAAGTCAATGAACTCACCAGATGTAAATTCACCACCTCTATCAGACCTTAGACACTTTAGTTTCAATCCGGTTTGATTCTCTACCATAGCTTTGAGGATTTTGAACTTCTCAAATGCTTCTGATTTTTCTTTTAGAAAGGTAACCCACATCATCCGGGAATGATCATCAATTAACAACATGAAATATCTATCACCTTGCAGACTCTTGATTCTTGTCGGACCACAGAGATCAGTATGTACTAATTCCAACAGTCCAGTAGAAGACTGATCTTTGCTTTTGAAAGAGACTCTACTTTGTTTACCTAGCTGACATTCTTTGCACAAACTATTTGTAGGTTTCATCAGTTTTGGAAGATCTCTTACAGCCTGAGTATTGCCTATCTTGATGATGTTATCAAAATTTACATGACACATTCTTCTATGCCATAACCAACTCTGATCAATTTGAACAAACAAACAACTTTTATTTGAACCAACCAGATGAAAGATATTACCTTTTGTCTGAATACCAGATGCAATTTCAGTTCCGGAGCTTGTAAAGATTCTGCATTTTCCATTCTTGAACCAGAGATCATAGCCTTTGTCCACTAACTGACCAACACTGAGAAGATTGTGCTTCAATCCTTCAACATATAGTACATTACCTGTTTTGCTCTTTCCATCAAAGGAAATAGTTCCCCTACCTCTGATTTTGCCAGCAGAATTGTCACCAAACTTTACCATTCCTCCTTCATACCTTTCCAAATCTAAGAACTTATTCTTGTCACCAGTCATATGGTGAGAACATCCACTGTCAATAACCCAATCATCCTTTTCTTCCACTTGAGCAGCCAAAGCTTTTTCAACAACTTTGTGATTGACAGATTCAGAGAGTATTGAATCTTCTTCCTTGATGGCAATAAACACCCACTCATTTCCGGATTTGCTTCCTAGTTCTGATTCATCATCTGTTACTCCTTCATTGTCATCTTCTTCATGAACATAATAGCAATTCTTTTGAAACCTTTGTCTGTTAGTATTAGACCTTGCAGATCTTTCCGGACATCTTGAAGCAAAATGACCAATCTTATTGCAGTTGAAACACTTAAAGGGTAGTTTTCCTTCATACTTACCGGATCCTCTTGGCAGTCTCTTTGCAATGAGGGCTTCAAGTTGAGCTGTTTCTGCTTCTTCTTCTTCCATGTCTCTTCTTGCTTGATCATACCATGACATTTTCCTTGATGAGTTTTCTCCCGGATCAAATCTCTGTTTGCCTTTCACATAGGCACTGGCTTTGAAAGCAGATTCAGTCTTGGGAGGATCATCTCCAAACTCGGTCATTTCAAATGCAGCTAGTTTGCCAGCCAGTTGTTCTCTTGTGACAGTTGTGTGGGCTCTGAATTCATCAATGGCAGCAACCTTGATTTTGTAGGTAGCAGGAAGGGATCTTAGGATTTTGCAGACAATCTCATTTTCATCTAGAGTTCCACCAGCATTTCTGATTCCACATACCAGCTCATTCACTCTTGGCATAAAGGTAGTGATGTTTTCATCATCTCTCATCTTCAATCTTTCAAATTTCCCTTTCAGACTTTGCAACCTTGCACTTTTGACAAACTCATCTCCTTCATACAGAAGTTCCAGTTTAGTCAGGATCTCATATGCAGTTGGTAGGTCAATAACATTTGAGAGATCTGAGTCATTCAATGCGCTTAGAAGAGCTTCCTTGGTCCGCAGATTGTTTTCAGCTTCTGTGATTTCATTCAGAGTTGTCAGACCACCTTGTGGAGGTACATATGGTTTTGAAACCATAGCCAAGTATGCTTTTCCCATACATTCCAAGTGACACTTCATGCGACCTTTCCAGAGAGTGAAGTTGGTTCCATCGAACTTCAGACTATCCTTCTTGTATGACGACATCCTAGATCTCCTCAAGCGGTTAAGCTCCTTTCAGAGGAACTTGGCTCTGATACCAATTGTTGGATCTAGGGCATACAACTGAGAGGGGGGGTGAATCAGTTGTATAAAACTTCTAGTTCTTTCAAACCCTTGATTCTTGGTTGTTAGTTAACAGCATATCAATTAATCATCCATGAAAGCATAATACATAAACACAAGAGCAGATAAACATCAACACATTGAACACCAAGATTTTGACGTGGAAAACCCGGTTAAGGGAAAAACCACGGGGTGATTAACCCAAGGATTATTCTTTGTTAGAAGAATAAGAAAAAGAATGGCACTTGCCAATTAGGGCTCACTGCCCGAGCACACTGCTCACAAAGAGGCCCACTGCCTACAAGGAGACACACTGTCTACAAAGTGATAAGAATCACAGTCTTGAACTGGAGAATGACATCTCTACCATGTCCGGATCAGTTCCATTTAAGCCCAAAAACCTCTGCTCTGCCTTTTGCACTTCTCTTCGCTATGCCACACTCATCCACTCAATCCACTCTATGAAATGAACTCACAAACTGTTATTTATACAAGACATTGACTTAGGAACAAACATCTAAGTCGGCAAACAACCATAAGAGTATCCGCAAGATGAATAACACATCCGGTCGGCCACCACAAGAACATTCGCAGGATGAACAACTCATCCGGTCGGCTAAACAGAGCAAGAACTTCATCCGGAAGAATAACTTCAATTCCGGGCTCTACTATCAATGCGGACCAACAACACAACCTCAACATGATCCAAGAACCTTCACAAGCCTGTCTGAATGACCAGGTACATCCGCACTTCCTCTACTTACTGGAATCTCTTGTCTTCCTCATCCAGAACTTCAAGAACACAGTCTGTCGCCACTGTAGAAGGTACTTCCGGACCTTCAAATCATACATTATCAATGCGGACCAACAACACAACCTCAACATGATCCAAGAACCTTCACAAGCCTGCCTGAATGACCACGTACGTTCGCATTTCCTTTTCTTACCGAAATCTCTTATCCTCCTTATCCGGAACTTCAAGAACACTGTCTGTTGCCACTGTCATAATGCAAGAGGTACTTCCGGACCTCCAAATCATACACAACTCGAGATGGCACATCACAAGGACATCCCAAACACTCTTTCCAATCCGCAGATTAGGATAATACAATTCCGGACCTCACCGGACCTTTTTGTGATCTTCTGTCACCTCTGAATACTTGCCGGAACCGGTTCTACACCGACAGCCACAACTCCTTCAGATCTTCATGCGGACCTCTGAAATCTTAACTGAAGCATCTCAAGACTCATATCTACAAACCCTTTAATCCGCATCCTCCAGTTATCAACCTATACAATACATTTGCCTTCTTCTCATCACTGTTCTTCACTGTTCCTGACTGAGGCTAATTTTCTCAATATCCTCAGCACACAGCTCATCAAATCCTTCTTGTCAATGCAATATGAGTATGCTGACATCAATGACAACACTGGCTCACCTCATACTTGCAACATGGCCTAGCAAGGTCACAATAGGAGAGGTGTATTGTCCATCTATTGGGCAAGAGGATCAAGTGTAGTAGATGTTTGATAGCAAGGAAGATAGAGGACCTAAGAGGGACCTTAGAAGTAGAGATCATCATAGGGACACTGAATTGTCCATTAAAAGTAAAAGAAGACAAGGGGCAGATAGGTATTGTCATGACATAAGTGAGGAAGACTAAAAATATAGTAGTATTAAGGGAAGATGGTTTAAAGACAAAGTTGAAAGCAAGAGGAGTTAAAGGGTAGTCATATATTGTCTATACAGTGGTGGATAAGTCTGATGACACAAGGATTGTTGAGACAAAGACTCTAATGATAGGGATAATGGGTAAAATGGAAGTGCATAAGAGTGCAGTGACTATGGAAAGCCAAGATAGGCTTGTGAAGGATAAAGAGATCATGGTGGGGGAAGTAATGTGTCCCTTGAAAGAAAAGGAAGATGGTGGATAGTTAGCTTATGATGGGACAGTGTTCCCTAAGATAGAATATCAGGTGCAACAAGACAAGACAACATAGAGAACAGTGAGCCAGGGAGAATGGAGAGGGAGAGTGAAAGAGTTTGTAGAGGGTGAAAAGAATAGGAAAATTACAGTCACCCCAAGTGGTGAAGAGGTTAAAATAATGAGTTTGAAGAAGGTCTCAGTGATGGGAGAGACCAAGGATGTGATAGACCAAGAGTAGGGTAGAATGTTTGTAAAGACTCCAAATGAAGTGGAGAAGTGTGAGGATATGGTGGTGAGGACAATACTATTTTTTTCAAAGAAAAAAAAGGTTGATAGGAAGTCATATGTTGCCATGACAGTGGCTTCAAACCCTGATTACATAGGGGTAGAGAACATGAAAATGGTTATGAGAACAAAGAGTAAAGTGAATGGGTGTGTTTCGCAAGAGCAAGCAGATGGATTCAAACATATAGTGGATGTGGTGAAGGAAAGAGTTTATGGAGTAGTGGCTTAGTGCTTGTTTGCAAGGTAAAGACAAGTTGGTGAGTGTGAGTATGCTCCAAGGAAGATAGTCCAAGGAATCATTCGTAAAGGTTTGTTTGAATGCATAAAAGAAACAACATCATTTGGTTTTGATTAAGGAGCAGATAGCAGACCACAATCAAGTATGATGACAAAGGTGAAGTTTTATTCAAATACAAACAGAGTTGCAAGATCTTAGTGTCTACATCAAGGAAACAATTTTACAGATGAGTATGCATGTGGAAGGCAAGTTGGAGTTGGAACAAGTTAGCACTCATGTGAAAGAGGAAAGACAAGTAGAAGCAGATGGATGAAGCTGGTGAAGACAAGTCAGGACATGAAGGTGCAGACTCAAGATAATAAAGCAAAAAGAGGATCACTTTGCATGGGCAAGTGCAAGACAAAGGTGAAGATGAAGAACAAGTGGATCTGTTACAAGAACAAGGAGGAGCATCAAAGAGTTGGAGATCAAAGAGTTATTACAGGTCAAGAGTTGAATATTTCCAAGAGACTTGGGAAAGTTTCAAGGCTAGTTGTATGGTGCAGGGGCACCAAGCCCATTTTGGAATTCTTAGAAATAAGGCCATTGGTGAGTTTAGGATTTACATGTTTTTGAGTATTTTTGGTCTCAATAGGAGTATGGGTGGAATTTTTTCTCCATAATTGATGTTAAGTTTTGAGGCATCCATAATTGGGTGCAGTCAAGTTTTGAGGCCTTCATGCCAAAACAACCTACCCTGCATGTTAGATATGTTGTGTAGGGGCTTAATGGGTATTCAAAAAGTTAATTTTTTCATGGGTTTGTCTTAGATTCTGCAAGTTATGAAGGAAAAACCCTGTTTAGATGGCTACAAGGAAGTAGGGCTAGTTGTGAGGGAAAGGCTAGAAAGAATTGTAGTCAAAGCTTGTGGATGGTTTTGTTAGTATTGACCAGTCAAGTAGGTGTGGTCAAAGGTGTCTAGGAAGATTGGGAAGGAGCCCATGCAAGTAAAGCCCATGCAAGTGTCTTTGGTTAGTGTTGAAGCTATGAGTTGTGAGAGGACAGTCATGTCCATGCATGATCAGTCATTGAATCTTTTAAATCTTTGTATGAAGCCTCCCCTACTCTGCATCAAATTCTATGGATAAATGATTTGGTATTAAGGTATAATGTAGGACAATTCATTAGTTTCCTAGATTCTAGTCATGTGAGTAAATGCATGTGATGTGATGATTTCAAAATGTACTTTTGAATCTGTTATTCGTGAGGTTATGAATGGACTAACAATATGCTAATCCCATCTACATGATTGCAAGTTGCATTTAGGAAAATAGGTTTCCACCCCTCCTAGAAATGGAGGGAGAGCATCATCAGAGAGAAGGGAATAGATACAAGGAAAATAACAATTTGTCACCATCTTAAGTCTTGTGTTGGTGCAAATTAGTGAACCTTTGTCAAACATGGTGATTCGTAATTATTCTTTTGGTCTATGTTTGTTTTCGATTCAACATTTGTTGATTCATTGAAAATATCTATTAAGGTTATGTTTTGTTGTAAACCAAGTCAGGTAGTTTGATCATTGACATGAAAATGGTTGATAGTCATTAATCCTTGACTGATATGAATATATGTTTCATATTCGAGAGAAAATATTATTTTGGTTAAATTATTTCTTTATTGGTAATTCTGGTATGAATTATATTAAGATAGCCTAATTATTTTTGTGTTCTTGAAAGGTTGAGAGAGGGAGAATACATCAATCCCAATCTTGTAATCTTTGCAAGTGTTAGGAACATCGTAGGAGTACATTGTACTTACCTACACTATGTTATTTTGTAGCTATTTAGATACTATCTATAAGTTTGTATTTATAGCATGAAGTTGGAAAAACTTCTATGCATTGCGGTATGATAGTATTTAATGTAAATCACTCTATGTATTTAAGAGAGTACTCAAATATCTTTTCCATGACCAATAAGGAGTTTAAGAGGAGTATGAGTATGGACATTAAAGGCCAACTACTCTACTACTCTTTCATGCTAATGAGCATGTTATCAGGCATGCATTTTGCCACAAGTTCCGCAGGAAGGTGGAATCTTGAAGTCTTATGAAGACTAGATCGTAAAAGTTTGTGTATCATGGTATCTTTAGTTAAAAACCACTTTATGTCTTAATAAGGCACCCGACTACCTTTCTTCTCATAAAAAAAAATAAAAGGGAGTCTTGAACCATTTGTGAAGTGGTCTTTATGGCCACTACCTCCACTTTCTAGTGCCTACGGTTATAGAGAGAATAAAGGCTCTGTTTAGGGAGGGTGCTAAGTACTTATTCTTTTCTCCAATCCATGAAGATGTGGAGAGTTTTTAGGAGAGCTTGAACTGATTGATAGGAGAGAGAGAGAGTGGTCTTTATGACCGACTACTCCATATTGTTTGCATGCTTTTGAAGCATGTTGTAAGGCAAAGTTTTAGCCTATCTTTTCTTGGCACTTTGGTTGAACCTCTCTTGAACCCAATGAAATAGGGTTCACCGTGTGTGCACCATTCGTTTCTTGATAAAATTTGTTTTTGCATGTTGAAGGGGGATGAGAGTTTCAGAGGCTGGTAGGATTAAAAATAGTCTTGTGGCTGAAAATCTGGTATAACACTGTGTTACCACTATTAGACATTATTGTGTATAAGCGGGGGGTTTTCATTGTATAGAGGTTTTGGTTATTGCTATGTTTAAAGAAGGCTGACTTTGCCACCCATATGATTAAGAAAGAGGCTGATAGATAATGTTTTCTCTAGAGCTGATAAACTTTAACATGAGAGTATTATTATGCTCAGGAATGTTTTTACACCAGTAGAGTTTCAAAACTCATAGATTGTTCGTAACGATATATTCTTGAACCTCCTATGAGTGTGAGTCCTCAGTACAGGTAGAATTCTTGGAAATAAGACTATACCTATCAGATGGGAAGAGTAGATTTTGTTATTACATGACTTCTTAGTGCAAAAGAAATGGGAAAGAAAGAGCTAAACAACACTAGAGACTGTGTTTTCCTTAGATATTGGCAGAAAATAAAATGCATGAGGTAGGCGTTTATACCTACAAAACTTCGTTCTTTATTTCTTAAATAATAAATCTATCTCTTGTAACTAGCATGGGAGATTCTTTGCATTTTTCATTTAGAATGTGTAGGAAAGAAGATTAGATTGAACACTCTTAGTGCAATAGACTTGAGTTTGAAAACATGGCAAACTTTGTATGTCAAACTTTTATTAGACTAAATTCTGGATAGTAGATAGTAAGGATAATTAACCTACCTCCTTATGTCGAATGGTCAAAAAGGATATAGGAGTTTGTTCTTGGTCCTGTCGAGAAGTAGTTTGAAAAGACCAGGTATGTATATATGACCTGAGATTAAACCTTGTTGAAGATTTTATTTTAACCTAGAACTAAACTTGATAGGGTTTAGACAAAGATAGGTCTACCTTTTCTAGTTCTTCATGTAAGTGACTTTTGGTACTATTAAGAGCTCAATATAAATTACATTCACTCTAAAATGTGTTGGATCATAGAACACACTTATATATATCATGCATTAAGATATATATGTATTATGACAAGTATTTTGATGACATGCATGGGTGATGAGAATCAATCCATGTACTCTTCCTAAATCTAGAGTGGGTATACGAAAGAGACCAAAAGGTTGGGTTTATTATCAATCATGACTCAAAACCCTTTAAAATTTAAAAGATTGAATTTGATCAAGAGTACTTGTAATGATAGTATTATCATGATTCAAGAGAGGATAGAACCTCATAGAAATTTAAAAGTAAAATGACATAAGGTCATTATGATTTTGAAATGACTATATGACAACAAAGATATAGTTTTTACTTTTGAGAAATCCATTTCTTCTTGTTATGTTATATTACAATTCTAAGGGAATAGGTGACCCAAACCTCGATAAGCCATTGATTAGCAACTATTGCTTATGTTATTTCACCTCGAGGAAGAGTATACTAGAGACCTAATTAAATTCTCTTATGAACTAGTAAACCAACTCGAGGTATAAGCATACTAGGATATGAGAGGTTATAGGTTTTATTATAGTACCTTAGAACTTATTTTTAAGTTCCTTTTTGCATAGAGGACAAATTTAACTTAGTGTTGCAAATACCTGATAAGATTTATACCAAGTTGGGTATGTTGAGAGAATCAAGAACTCAATCACACTTATTTGTTGTTACCTATGATTATAGATGAAGGCTATGTGATATTTTTTCAAGGGATAAAATACACATGAGATCATAACCTATCATTAATGGAAAGTCGATAGACTTAAGTATACCAATAGGTCAAAAGTATTTTATATCTCTTATGTTTTCTAAACTATTAAGGTTGAAGGATTTAACTTAGTCAAAAGAGTAGTTATAAGAAATGATAGTATCCTTAGGTGTATATGAAAGGGGGATATACCTTGTTTACTATGCTTGTTCATGTTATGTGAATTGTGATTTTGAACAATACCAAGTGGTCTAGGAAAGGCTAGAAGTATTTGTTCTCATGTTTAGTTGTACTTATGCTATTATCTTTGGGGAAATAAGGATGATTGCTAATTTCATGTTTTGGGTTGGAGTAGCTAAACCCTAGTATTAAAACAAGGAGGATATAGGAAACATATAACTCTTATGTCAGATATGACATTGTATATATATTTATATTGGTCGACAGTGAAAGGTGGAGAAAACCATATTTGGTCAATAAAGAAAGGTGGAGAAAACCATATATGGTTGACAGTGAAAGGTCGCGAAAACCATAGAGCAAGATAGGAAGTGTCTTTGTAATAATTTTTCAAATTTAAGTGATTCAAAGATAATGTCAAAACTCATTTTAATGCATCAAAGATGTTTGATATTTGAATTAGAGAGTAGAATGATAGAAAGTCATAAACCCTAGAAATTGTAAGTATGCAATAAGGGGCTCTTTAAAAGGTTAGAAATACCTAAATCTTATTATTGCAAACATATCCTAGATTAAGGATTGTTCTAAGTGAGATTGACTAGAATAGATTTACAGTTCAGACAAGTTTGTGTCTAGAGTTACTAAATGAAGAAAGTCAAATTGTAGGATGAGATAGTTCCAAGTTAAGTCAGAGATGTGCATCTAGATGTCATGACCAATCAGTATGATCATACTTAGCTAGAAGGGATATAGAGTTGTATGGTCGATTGAAGTTATGTAGGACATAGCTCACTAGGACTCAGATAGAAAAAAATTGATAGTTCCTTATATCTATACCCTTCGTGAAGGGTAGGGCCACTTCCAGGAAGGAAGGTGTGTGGGGGACCACTGATCTATGGTTGGAGGTAAAGCACTCAGATGATGCTCTCCCTTTGAAGCAGAAGACTTGCCAAGGCTCGTGAAGACATATATCAACATTCCAAATGCAATGTACTCCATGTAATGGCTTATGATAGTCAAATTTATGAGGTAAAACTATTCGTTATGCCAAGTACAGTTTATGTTTTGTAAATGGAAAGTGAAAGGATTTCACTATGATTCTAACTTTGTTTATGTTATGATTTCAAGGTTGAAATTATATAGAAAGATGTACTTTATTTCTTGTTCTTATGCAAATGTTAGTTTAAAAAAAAAAATCCCTCATGTTTACCAAGTTTATTTACTTTATTGTAATTCCTAAGTTTATTTGAGTATCAAGAATAGGGATGTTACATCATGTTACTTTAAGGCAGTTTGATTTGTTCATATCATAACAAGAACTCAAATCTTCTTCATGCTCATCTCCTTCATAGTATGGTGATGTTGATTGCTTTGATTTTTGGGACAAGATGGTGGTTGAATTGCAAAATTTCCCTTAGTCTTGTCAAAGTTCTCCATTTATACTTGGCTTCACAAAATTTGATGTCCCTACTATAGTGGATCAGTACATATTGTGGTGAAAGTGCAGTAATTATTCTCTCTGATAGAAGTAATAATATTTGTTAACAATATGATGATTGTAGCCATTAGTCTATGGTGATAGGTGCATTGTAGTGGTTGTTGTACTATGAAAAAAAAGTATTTAAAAGGGTTTGATCTTTTTATCAAATATTAAAGTTGCATGTGCCCTGATAAGACATGGATAAAATTTTTAGAAGATCAAAAATGACACATGGAAGTTTTGTCCTTGAAGGTGTGGACAATGATTTATGCTATATATGCACTACTCTGATATGTTAATAGTCTATGGTTGTATTCATTTGGATTTAAGACCCAATAAATAGTGAAATGAAAAGCAGGAAAGCCTTGGAACAGGGCATAGTATCTATCAAGATGCAATATGAATATCACATGTTATAATTTCTAATACCCTAGTTAGCTTGTAGGCAAAATGTAGTATGAGCATATGAAGTTTATGCTAAAGATGTGAAGGCACAAAGCAATTTTTTTAAGAGGACGATATATTGTTAGTGCAATGCTTTGATGTTATGATGTTGGTGTTATCAACAAGATATGCACCCTATGCTAAGCTTACAGAGGAATTAGCTATTATTGACACATGGAAACACTCTCAGGATGTGAGTTTCCTATAGTGAGAGTGATTATCCAGAGTATGAGTGTGTTCTCCTTATGATTTTCCTAATTTAATGACTTGTCTATGAAAAGGGATGAGAGAGGTATACTGAAATAAATGACTGAATTGAATTTCTAATGTGCTACACCAATGATAAACTCCTGTCAAATCTTACTCACAATCAGAATATAGAACTTTAATCTTCACAACACTTGTTTCTACCTAATTCATAAATATTTCACATGAAGGTTTAATCAAAATACAACATGCAACATGAACCAAGCAAAAATTTGCATATCTATCACAAAATCAAGACAAAATAGAAGATAAATACTTATCACAGTGTGATATCAAATCAATATTGCAAAAATAGAGGCAAAAGTGAAGGAAAATTGCTACTCTATAACTGAAGGAATAATGAGTACATAGACTGAATACAACACTCTCGGTGTGAGAGGAAGACTTTGATATCCTAAACTCTGATCTCTACTCTATTCTGCCAAACTACAACTGCAACTGCTGAAAAAGAAGTGTATATCTCTGCCATATATCCTAGGAAAAATTTTCCCCCAAAAGAAAGCTGGAAAACAGCTCCTAATAATAGACATCCAAGTCCATTTTCAAGCTCCTCAGAAAAGCCAAAATAAAAGCTCTCAAAATGTGTCCAAATTGTGAAAACAAAATGCCAAAAGACTCTCTCATGTGGCCCCACCAAAAATCTTCTTTATCCTACCCATGAAACCTCAGTTTTTGTCCATATCTGGCTCAAAATAAAACAAATCAAGGAATAAATATTTTGATTTGCTTTACTATTTTTAACTACCTAAAAATAGTTTGATTGTAAAGCAATTTATAGATTATTGCTTTAAAACAAACATTACAATGCTTGCAGTTTTATCCTATTCCCTATTTGATTTGATGTTGGAAAAAATAAATACACATGGCTTATAATTTCGCCAAGTCTATTGCAATTACAATATTTTCTTTTTCCATAAAAAATCATAAAAATAATCCAAGGCATTATATAGTGTTTACAAAAATAAAAGTCTGATGGATTATCTACATATGACCTATTTTTATATCACATAAGCATATAGACTCATCTCATATCCCAAATAAAAGGTTTGTAGACTATTCTAAGGGCATGAACTCCATCTCCAAGGGGTCGAAGACACATGTCATATTCTCAAGGTGACTAAGCATGTTTTGAGGCATCAAATATTTTTGAGGGAACCATTGAGGCTTGACCTCACCCTAAGTCATGGAACTTAGGCATTGTACAACATAAACTTAATACCACAAAGGTATTAGTTTGTGCCTCAAAATAAAGAAATGAATATGACAAAATTCCTATTTCGATTAGGGCAAAGGTAAAACCTAAGACAAAACAAGTTTTTCCCTAATCTTTTGGGAGCATTTGCAAAACACATTATTGGTGAAAAAATGGGGCTCTCTGCTGCCGCCATGAAACCCTAGGGTTTCAAGCTAGAACTTTGACTTTTCTGGTATTTTTGAGCATGACCTCCATGGACTTCTTACAGATTTGAAAGGTAAACAATCTATCTTGGCATATATGACTTATATTTTTAATTTCCTTTTAATTTCTAAGATTGTATGACTTCTAGAGCCATGACTTGTGTATCATCTCTAATGAATTTGTGTTCATTTACTACTATAGACACCTAAAATTGACCTATGTATCATTAGTATCAATCATTGCATTATTCATCATCTGCATTTGTCTAACACACTTGAAGCAAAATCCTCTAGCCATCTAAACCCTTATTTCTTCTATTAATTAAATAAATTTATATTTAGTTAATTAATTCATTAGCTGTTTCTTCTATTTTCTCTAAGCCACAATTAAATAATCTTTAATTATTTAATTATCTCTATTTCTATCTATTTTAGTTCAATAATTTTTATTTATTTAATTAAAATTCCTTTCACAATCCCAATCCCACTTCCCAATTAATTAAATACTTTTATTTAATTAATTTCTCTTATCATTTAACATAGCCGACATTTGAGCCTCTCATTTAAAAATATGTGAGGCAATAACTCTTTTATTTAATAGCTCTCACATGTAGTACTTTTTTGTGTACATGGTCACACATGAGCACTATCTTCCCTCTAGTTGTCATCTTCACATTAACCTATGCCTATCCTTCAATCTTAGCCATTCACATAGCCACTAAATCTCCACCATTGATTGATTTTGGTTGAGGCCTATATAAACACCCTTTCATTCCATACAAGCAATCTATCAAGCATTCATAACGTCTACATTATCATTCTTAGCATATTGAGCACTTGAGCATTCATAGCATCCATTGAACTTATTATCATTATCATCCATCCATCATGGCAACTTTGATCTTTATAATTGTTCATCATTGAGAAGCAATCCACATCATAAATAAGGAATCATACAAATCTAGGTGATGTTCTTGAATTGCATGCATTTGGTTTCACTTGGATTCAATTCTTTGATAGTGGTAGGATTAGGTTTTTCATTCATATGCTTGATCTTATTAGCCTGATTTTTACCTATCACATTTTTGCACGCCCGGTGAGACTCACGTCCTTGATTAACTTTGTTGTTTGAATTTATTTTTTGTGAAGTTCATATTTTCTGAGCACTTACAGCAAATTCCAGCCACTTTTGAGCGAAAACCAGTCGCTTACTGATCATCCAAATTGCTTATGTGCTTAAACTGGTCGCGTCTATGTTTTTCTAGATCACTTTTGAGCATACAATAGTTGCTTATATCTTTTTATGCATCACTTATGAGAAAACAGTGATCGCCTGTGTCATTTTCTACATCACTTTTAACCCGAAAATAATCACTTTCAGTTTTTTGTGTCACTTTCTGCAAATTAGGGTTTCTCTATTTACATTTGATTGTTTCATAGATTGCAGTTGCTTTTGAGCTTTAACCATTTGCCTGCGGTGTTGTCACGCCACTTTTAAGTCTAAATCCTTTGCATCTGGTTTTATCTGCATCGCATCTGAGCCATAACAAATCACCTGCAGCAGAATACAAATTGCTTATAATCAGTGGTTGATCACCTCTGGTAACTGTGTATCACTTTCAATTTTATCATTTACAGTTGGGTTTTCTTGGCTACTAATTATCTCTTTGTGCAACATCTTATCGATTTGTCTAAGAAAAGGAGGCCATAAAATTACTAACATATTTGTTGCAGGTTTTGATTGGTCCAAGACTCTTGATTTTATCACTAATTTAGGAACATTTGGGCTTGGTGCTTAAAAGGAATCATTGTTTTCTCTATGCTTTCTTTATATTTCTTTGATTGCTTGTTGTGCATGATTATAACCCAAATTTAATAGCAAAAGTATCATCTCCCCTTGCCTATCAAATGGATCTTGAGTGTATGAGAACTTGTTATTATCTTTAGAGGGCCTGCCTTCCCAGTGTGAGAAGGGGTATGACCCAAGCGATAACGGGCTAAATCCAAGTCCTTCCAAACTACTATATAAGAAAAGTGTTTGTGTTGAAAGCCACAAACAATGGGTGCTATTGTGTTATACCAATAGCCAACCTCCCCCAAAACCCTCCAAGGTGTAACCCTTGAAGACTGGGAGACTCCATAATAGAGAGTAGCACTACCACACATATAACCATTCGAACAGATGCCCTTATTAGCAACCTTGTGTAGTAGCCAAAATCCTTCTATTTGTTGATGCAAAAGGTGGGACCTTTGAAGCTGCCCTAATTCTTGTGGTTCTTAGAAGAGATAGTAGGGACAATCCTAAGGTTTGGTGGGGGGACCAGCCTTGGGAAACCCAGAACTTGGTATGCTTGAGAAGTGAGTGCACTATAAGGGGGAGTTGGTGCTACCAAGATTCTAAAGCTATCCTTTTTGAATAAGTATGGAAAGGGGACTCAACAAATACTATCCTTTCCTAGCCTAGGTTCTACAAGTTTGTGAATGATTGTGATTGTGACTGACTGGATTCAATATTTTCTTATCAAAAACAACATTTTAAATTTATCCTCTAACAAACATAGAACACTTTCGAGCCTTAAACAACCACTTATAGACTCTGAGATGCTTTTAAATAGTAGTTAATTGCTTCTGGCATAAACTAAATCACTTTTGAACAACAGTCGTGTGCCTTTAGCCTAATCTGAGTCACCTTTAAACAATAGTGAGTTGCTTTTGAACTAAAACTTGTTGCCTTTGCAACATTGGCTCGCTTCTGGTTAACACTGTGCCTTGCCTTCCCAGATAGAACCACATCACTTCTGAGCTATTACTAATCACCTTTGGCATTATCTGTGTCACATTTGAGCTATTATCTATCACCTATGGCTAACTGTCAACAAAAACCTAGCATCCAACCAAACCAACAGCATTTTCAAATTTGCTTAGCTTCATCCCTAGACTTTCAGATCTGGTCCTAAGCATTTGCAGACATCTAAGTCTTGCCTTCTATCTTGACCATCCCAAACACTTGGACTTTGTGAGATTTTCACCCTTTTGAGACCTCAACAATAGTAAACCAACCATTAAAACAAACAACCCAACCATCGAAAACCATTTGGCTTTAATTAGCCCTAGCAACATTAGCAAAACAACAACATCAACTAGCTTTTCCCTTGAGTTTGTGAGCTATCCTCTAGGGAAGTCAACCAACAACAACCAAGAAACCAACAACAACCAAACAACCAACAATAACCAAGCAACCAACAACAACCAAGAAAACCAACAACCAAACAACAAAACATGAAACTTTTGAGTCTCAACCTTGAAAACATTAGTCCAAACCCGAACACCAACCTTCATGACTCAAACTAGGAGCCAATATAGAGCTGAAATGGAAGCAAAATTGAGAGCTGAGATGGAAGCTAAATGACAACAAGAGCAATCGACTCACCTTAAGGATGCAAATCACTTTACAACTGGAATGCCATCTGACATGTTTGTCCCTGAGGGATACACTATAGGGCAATCCTCTTCACAAGTAAAACCCTAATCAGTCATTAAGAATTATGAAGAATCATCCCAAGAGGACCCTTCTAAATTTAGAGATACGCACTCCTGGGATCAAGGTGAGAAACTTGTTTTATCTGATCCTAATCTCTATTTCTTGCAACTAGCTTGCATGGGAGCCAAACTACCAAGTGATTTTGATATATTTGCTATTAGAGAACATGATCTAAACACTCTTGCTGTTGTTGCACAAGGACCACCCATTATCACTACACCTTCCCATACCATGCCCATACAATCTCATCTACCTTCTAATCCATCTCCTTCATTTCTTGTCCTACCACGTAGGGAGTACACTATCGAACCATTGATAACTCCAACTGAAATGCTCCCTTACCATTTCCAAAATCTAAGCATTCCACCCTTCCACATTGTTGGAAAAAAGGTAGATAACTAAGAGGGGGGGTGAATCAGTTATCTCAAATATATTAACTTTCTTTTCTCCATTGACAATTAGTGCAGCATCAAAATATATAAGCATACATAATCATGAGAGCAGAAATAAAATCAACACACATAACACAAGGATTTTTACATGGAAAACCCTGTTAAGGGAAAAACCACGGGGTGACTAACCCAAGATTGTATTCTCTATTAAAAGAATAAGAAGTACAAAATGGCACTTGCCAATTAGGGTTCACTGCCTGAGCACACTGCTCACAAGAGGCACATTACCTACAAGAGACTCACTATCTACAAAGTTTATAGAAGGTAACTAGGTGTTTGAATTGATGAGAGGCATCCACAAATGCTAAAGTTCAGTTCCATTTAGGCTAAATATAGTGATTTAATGCACTTCATTCTTCCTCTATTCTAGTGTTGCTACTCTGTTACATACCAGACTTGTATTGCTTCTTCCACACTTATCTCTGTCTTTCTTCACACCTTATTTCATCACACCTACACATATATATATGTTCATACCGAAATCCATCTGGTATATATATCCACACCAAGGATTTCAACAACTTTCTAGTCAGCAACCAGAATACTCAAGATATTTACAAAATATTGATCTGTCAATTGAATCCATGCTTGATGTGTGATGCGTATCAAAATCATAGACATTGAAGTCATCAATCATGTCGGCCAATATTGTATGATCCCTCAAATAGCTTGATCACCATCAATTTCTCATCTAGATTGAAATCTGATACTCTGTCGATCAGTTCTTCCTTAGTTTGCTCTTCCTGTCAGGGACCCAACACTCAGATGCGCATATCTTTTCCATGTTTTATCACCGAAGGCTCAATCTCTGGAATATAGTAGTCATGGTACTCCTCTTGACTTGTCCAAGTTTGCAACTTTTCGAGTTACACCATCTGAGAGATCCAGACCTGATTGTCAGACCTTGCTACATGCTCTGTTCTTGTTCACCGGACCAAAACAATCTTCAATCTGACTTTCGGTATAGGCATACTATGAGTTGTGGATGTGTGGGATAGACTTTGTTGCCATCAATGACAACAATCATGAAGCCACACCGTGTCTCTTGCCAACAATCTCCCCCTTTGGCATTGATGGCAACACTTAGTGAAAAATGACTAAGTGTCGCAACAAACTCCCCCTTGGATGATGCTCTGTCTTATGTACTATTTTACTGTAGCACCCCCTTAGCTGGATTCCACATTTTTCACTACTCCTCACTCCCCCTTTGACATCAATGGCAAAGGGCGGAATCCGCACACCAAAATTTACAAAAATTAACCTATACATAGCCACATAAGTATATATACATGTTATACTTACATATACTTAAGTATATCCGTAAAAGTTGTCTTCAACTGTATAAATTCTGTTGCCCAACTTTACTTCATCCTATCCAAAATGGAGATGTGACCACTCAACAAAAAGGCATAAGCTTCTACCCTTCTTAAGTCTGTCGAATCACTGGTATGGGTTGTGGTCTAAGCATTAGTTAAGGCCTCATGCATTGCCTCTAGCTTAGGGATAATTATCCCTCTAAGTTCACTCATCCTACTTATTATATTCTTCTTCTCCTTGTCTAGCCTCTTTATTTCATTTATAACGGCAATAGCCTGGCATTCTTGATTCATTATGGATGTGGTGAGGGGATCAAAATTCTGAGATAAACTTGACAGTTTACCTTCTTGTTCTTTCACCTTCTTTTCAATATCCTCTGTCACTTTAGACTAGGATAGACAAAATTTGTACATGTCCCCACCATCTTTAAGAGCATTTTCTAGGCTCTTTATCCCAATATCAAGGGTCCTCCTATCATTATTATTGAGTCCCTGAACTTCAGTGAACCTTTTTCTCAAAAACTCTTTTCAGACCTTTTCTTCTACTAATTTCTCTAAAGAATCAAAATGAGTGCTAACAGAGTTTACCAGAGATTTCAAATTACCAGATGGAGAGGCTGAAGGATCCTTTTGAAAGGATGGCATGATCTTCTCTAGAATACCAGATGCAATCTCTAATAGCTCGCAGTCTTCCATGTGAGACTTCAAAAGTTTTTTTTTTGCCTTGGCTTGAGCAAAAGATGTTATATTCATTGTCTGGACCAGAGAGAGGGAATCAAAATTTAGTGGTCCTTGGAATAGTTCTAGTTCATCTATCTCCAATAGCTCTTTTTTCAAGAAATTCTTCACTGCCTCTGCAGTGTCTCTTGCCGGAGACTGAGTCTTCTTTTCTTTTGAAATCTCTGAACTATCATCAGAGATCTTCTCTGTTTGTTCTTCTTCTCTTCCCTTTTTCTCCTCTTCTTGACTCATTTTCTCCTCTTTTCTTCCTTCTCCTTCAATTCCTGAATCTATAGTGGGATCCAGAGGAGAGATGTTAACTTCTCCATGAACTTCCTCTTCCAAAACAGAGGAATCCAAGTCCTTAGACTTCTCCTCATCCATCTCTTGTGGCCCTTCTACATTTTTCTCAGTAGATTCTTCTTTTGATGCATTTAATCCTTTGACATTCATGGTAGGAGGTTCTTCATCTATTTCCTCTATAATAGGAAGATTGAATCTTTTGAAGGCATTCCAGAGGATGTCTTCTATTTCTCTTGCTACCTGATTAGTCTCTCCAAGTATTAGTTTGTTCATTCTTTCTTTGCTCTGGAATTCATCCTTGCAGTCCTTAAAGATCATGTTCATTTGCTTTGGAGTAATGGAAGGATAAAGCTGAATTGCAATCTATTCTCGCATCTCTAAGTCCTTTTCCTTGGCATTCTCTTTTCTAAGTTCAAGTACCTTCTCTAGACTTTTGGGAATTAAAGAAATGATTTCAATGAATGCTTTATTATAGATATTTAGGTACCTGACTGTAGCATCTTCCAAGATCCTTTTGTTAGTATCACTATATTCATCATAGAATTATGTGACTAGTTGCAGGTTCCCATCCACAATGACTGCCTTGATGATATCATCAATAGAAAGAGTGGGATTTTCAACCGAGCAGAGGGTTCCCTGGATGTTTTCTTCTTCTTCTTCATTTTCTTAATTTCCTCATCAAACTCTGTTTCTTCATCATCCCTTTGGCTTATGTAAGACCTTGTGGCTTTTGTTTTCATTCTCTTTTCTCCCTTTCTAGATGTCTTGGCTTCCGGTTTTGAGGCTCTCAAGCTCTTAGGGGTGGCAGGTGCAGAGCTCTTGGAGGATCTAGTACAAGAGGAGGCTTGCACCAGAACACTTTCTTTTTCTGCTTCTTGTTTCTCTTTCTTAGCTCTTTCTATTTTCTCTCTATTTGCATCAACTACCTCTTTTGATATGCCATATCTTTTGGCAATTTCCTCTACTTCCCTTCTAACTTTCCTTTTTTATTTCCAGTTGTCTCAGCTCAACATGTATCTTTACACTTAATTCTTGAAAGGTTCCAAACCTTTCTACCTTAGGGTCCTTTGGCTGGCTCAATAGATGTTGATCATGTAGCTCCAAGATTGTTTTATCTACTTCGTAACCCATTGGCATTATCCATGTTGTTTTAGGCTCAATTGCCTCCATTAGGCATTGATCAGTTTCAACCATGAAGCATACTATATCCTTATATTTTTCAACTATGGTTTCAGGAATTCTTTCTCTGGCCTGCATCATACTTTGGAAGTTTTTAAAGTACCCCCAAAGTGCTATGCTTTGTACCTTAGCATCACCAAGCCCATACATATAGTCTCTGATCTATATGGCAACCGGTTTGTCATTTTGGCATACCCAACCACTTGATCTGGGTAGCTCATTCATATAGTAAAAGAATAGACACAATATTAAACAACCATACTTGAATGAGTTCTTCTTATCCTTCTTGATCTTCTGGAAGTTTTCTAGTAGTTGGTTTAGAAGAAGATCACATAGATCATAATCAGCATTTTCCCTTAACATCTGATATGTTGTATATATTGCAGTTTCAGACATAGAATTCTCCCTGCTGGAATGATAGATTTTATAACCAATTATCATAGAGGAAAATTTGATATCCAGATCTGTGATGTCTTCTATGGTCATAGCTCTCTTGTCAAACTTAGATCTAGTAGCTTCACTTACTGTTTGGTTCTTGATAGATTTGAGTGCAAGTAACCCACCAGATGAGTGCAATCCAGTTACTGCCCTAATGGCATCTTTTTTTATCTTGAAGGGCTTCATCAACCACATGAAATTGTCATGTATTCTACTAAGAACATACCAGACACATTCATCTTCTATAAAACAAGGAAAGAGGATGCAATGTCCAAAGTGCTTATCCCAGAGGGCCTTGTATTGAGGTTTGAGTTCAAAACTTTCATCTATTAATTGTTTATGGTAGATGTCCATCAACTTAGATTCTCCAAATTCCTCAATATTTGCATGGATGTAAACCCTAACATCTTCTACATGCAAAACCCCATGCAGAATGCTAGAAAAAGCACCTAAGGGATCAACTTCTAGGGATTTGTAGGGGTGTTTCTTGAACTTTGGGTGCGGCCTATCAGTGATCTTAACAACCATTGGAGTAGCCTTTTGTTTTGCACAAGATATAGAGAGAGGTATTCAAATGGAAGTACCTTTTTATGCTTCAGGGTTTAGGAAAAGAACCGGAACAAATTGCTAGTTGAATCAGATTCTGTGGTTGATCTTTGAGAAAGTTGTAAAAACTTGATGCAAAGATCTTCTTTCTTTCTTCTCGAATGCAAATGTGCAAATGATGAGTAAAAGAACCCTTTTATCTCTACACAAACCCTAATTTTCTTTTGCAATAAATGCACAACTTAAGTCATTCGGTTGCCTTGTTCTAAGAGAGATTTTTTCAAATCACTGAGATGCACTTAGAATCATTTTTAGTGAAAATTGACAATGTATCTTCTTTCCTCCAATCATGCCATGAATCCACAGATCAAGATATCTCAACTTCGAATCACACTAGATCTGTTTATGAAAATCCTACTTTTATTGGATGTCTGTCAAACCGGATCAATCTTGGATGGTTAAACTCTTGCAAAAACTCTATGTGGATCATTCATATTTTCATCGAGGGTTATATAGATAATTTTCTGAGAACCCTTTAATCTACAAAATTTCATGTCCCAAATTTAGGCACCAATTAACTGGCTGGGGGATTTTATTTTCCTTTGTGACTCCCCCTAAGCCAGAGCTCATTTC
Organism: Cunninghamia lanceolata; assembly: GCA_027924645.1. Taxonomy (NCBI): domain Eukaryota; kingdom Viridiplantae; phylum Streptophyta; class Pinopsida; order Cupressales; family Cupressaceae; genus Cunninghamia; species Cunninghamia lanceolata. The sequence goes on from BSBN01000413.1 coordinate 3,315,794, forward strand.
TTTAGTTTTTGGAAGGAATATCAGTACCAAATTCTGGTGTGGATCCATCACCAACATTTTCTGTACTCTTCTTTACCCGAATCTTGCTCATCTCCCTTTGAACTTCATCTGCATTCACTTTGCCTTTTCCTTTATCTTGATTTTGATTATGATGCACTGGACCCTTTTTATCTTGATTCTTACTTCTGTAGAATTTGGCAATATGACCGGATCTATTGCAATTGTAGAAAACAACATTTCTTTGCATATTGACTGATATCCTCTTGATCTACATTGATTAGCCATATGTCCCATTCTATTGCATGCAAAGTATCTACCATTGAATGAATTGTTTATTTGCATATTTATGCATTCATGAGATTTGTGACCATACCTTTTGCAATTGAAACACTGTCTGGAGAAGGACGGATTAGTCTGATTCATTCTTCTTCTGCACTGAGTTGCTTTATGACTGAAGTTTTTGTAATTGTAGCAGTATCTATTAAAGTATGGATATCTTTGAGCATTTGGTTGCCTTATTGGAGGTCTTCTAGACCTATTTCTTTGATTTCCTGATCTAAAATTCTTCTAACCAGACCCGAAGCTTTCACCTTTCTCATATCCCAAGCCACACTTGTCATCTACCCTCTTTTGGCTTTCAAGAAGAACTTCAAGTTGAGTTGAGCTTATCTTGAATTTCTCTTTGTATTCATTTGTTGTTTGAAGATCTTGTTTAAGAGTGTCTATCTGATTCTCAAGTTCTTCATTATCTCTATCTTCTTCAAGATCAGATTCAAGATGCCTGATTATTCTATCCATTTTGTGGCAGTCCTTTGTCTTCTCTTTGAGAGATTGTTATAGATTATCTTCAATTTTCCTTTTCTCTTCAATTTCTTGGGTGAATCTCATAACCCCTGATTCCATCTCATGTCATACCATAATGACCTCTTTTGATAGCTTCTCACATAGCTTGTTTTTTTCATTCAGATCTTCATTAGTATCATTAGCTTCACTCTGACTTGCTAATTTTTGAAGTAGTTCCTTTCTCTTTTTCACAGAGATACTCAATTTTTCTTTTAGCTCATTTATGAAATCATCAACTTGTTTGAGTCTTTCTCTCAATTTATTAACTTCAGAGTGAGATTGCTCAAGATCATCTAGGGCAGACTGAAGTTGCTCCTTCATACCACACATATCCATTTAGATTCCTAGATCTTCCTCAAGCTGTTAGGCTCTGTTTAGAGGAACTCGGCTCTGATACCAATTGTTGGAAACAAGGCAGATAACTGGGGGGTGAATCAGTTATCTCAAATATCTTAAATTTCTTTTATCCTTTGACAATTAGTACATCATTAAAACATATAAGCATACATAATCATGAGAGTATAAATAAAATCAACACATATAACACAAGGATTTTTATGTGGAAAACCCTGTTAAGGGAAAAACCACGGGGTGACTAAGCCAAGATTGTATTCTCTGTTAAAAGAATAAGAAGTACAAAATGGCACTTGCCAATTAGGGCTCACTGCCTGAGCACACTGCTCACAAGAGGCACACTGCCTACAAGAGACTCACTATCTACAAAGTTTATAGAAGGTAACTAGGTGTTTGAACTGATGAGAGGCATCCACAAATGCTGAAGTTCAGTTTCGGTTAGGCTCAATATACTGATCTAATGCACTTCATTCTTCCTCTGTTCTAGTGTTGCTGCTTTGTTGCATACCGGACTTGTATTGCTTCTTCCACACTTATCTCTACCTTTCTTCACACCTTATTTCATCACACCTACACATATATATATATATATGTTCATACAAAAATCCATCTAGTATATATATCCGCACCAAGGATTTCAACAACTTTCTAGTAGGCAATCGAAATACTCAAGATATTTATAAAATATGAATCTGTTGGCTGAATCCATGCTTGATATGTGAGCGTATCAAAATCATAGGCATTGAAGTCATCAATCATGTCAGCCAATACTATATGATCCCTCAAATAGCTTGATCACCATCAACTTCTCATCCGGATTGAAGTCTAATACTCTACCGGTCAGTTCTTCCTTAGTTTGCACTGCCTGTCAGGGACCCAACACTCAGATGCTCATATCTTTTCCATGTTTTATCACCGAAGGCTCAATCTCTGGAATATAGTAGTCATGGTACTCCTCTTGACTTGTCCAAGTCCGCAACTTTTTGAGTTACACCATTTGAGAGATACAGACTTGATTGTCAGACCTTGTTGTATGCTCTATTCTTGTTCACCGGACTAAAACAATCTTCAATCTGACTTCTAGTATAGGCATACTATGAGCTGCGGATGTGTGGGATAGACTTTGTTTCCATCAATGACAACAATCATGAAGCCACATAGTGTCTCTTGCCAACACATGTTTCAGAACACACTCCCACTCCTACCATGACCATATATGTACCTCAAGTCTCACAAACTCCCCAAACATCGCATGCTATCCATGTTTCACGAGCACAAACTCCCCAAGTGTCGCAAGCCTTTACAACACTTCAAATTACACAACCGTCACAAACTTCCCAACCATCACAAGTTTTACCAACTTCACAAGCTATTCCTATTGCGCAAACCATTTCAATCCCACAAATTTCACAACTATCACAAGACCCTACTCCTATTTCATCACATGTGGATACCACACCCCAAACCAACATTCCTATTACTTCCAATATGGTCTCCATGATCTCCACAAATCTATCTAACACATCATACAATCCCAATCTTAGCCTCATTGACATGAACAAACCAATTCCCGTATCACAAGCTCATCCAAACACCATGGTTTCCCATGTGGATCAATTGAAATCCTTTGCTTCACCTCCATATAATCCTTCCTCAAGTGTCAATCCATCTTATGCAACTCAAGGATTATCCATTGTCACCCAACAAGTGACTAATCCCACTCCATCTCAAGCCACTAAAGTTATCCATAATACCAACTGAAATCTTCATCCTTCTTCATCTACCAATCCTTCCATTATTTACCATCATGCTAATCCAACTCCCTATGCACAACCATTGACATATACCAATCAATCTCAAGGCACTCATGTTTCTCAACATGCCAACTCCAACATCCATCCTTCATCCTCCAGTAATCCATCCATTGTCTACCATACTCCAAATTCAACTTCTAATCCACAACAATTGATCAACACCGATCCATCTTCTACCTTTCATGTGATCAAAATTTTGGAACCAACCCATCGCAATACACCCAACTACCACTTGTGTCTCAAGGATAGCAATCTTTGAATACATATGTGTCGCACACTAATCCTTCGACCTATGTTGTGATAACTCAACCCATACAAATGGTCATACCCTCACATGTTTCACAACCATAATATTACACTTCATCTCCAAACCATCAACCTTTGCAACAATGGCAATTATCTCAAGCGGATGTGCAACAAATGATTCACAAGGCAGTAGGATAAACCAAAAAGACATTTTTGTTGGAAGACATATGTCCTTACCCATTTGACAAGTCACTTTAGATGCCACCTTTTCTACCGCATTTTGAGATCCTGCAATTTGACAAATACAAAGGGAAAGGAAATCCAGATGACCACCTTAGAGCATTCTATGTTGCATGTCTTGATGTTTCTCAAGATGACACATACCTTTTGAGACTATTTCTATGAATCTTAGCTAGACAAGCTCTTGAATGGTTCTCTCACTTACCTCTGGAAATAAAAACTTTCAAGGAATTAGAAAACAACTTTTGATCCCATTTTGCCTTCAACATTGAACATGAGGTGAACATGAAAGATCTTGTCAACAACAAACAACACAATGGTGAAACCTTTTCCTCATTTACCCAATGATGGCGTAACATGGCTAGCATGCTCTCATGGAAAATACCTGAAAAATAGCAACTTAACATTTTTGTCCAAAACCTTCATCCTAAGCTATCTTTTCAACTACAACTACAAAGTGCTAGCAGCTTTGATGAACTTATTGCCAAGGGAACCACTATTGAGTGACCTTTAATTGCCAAAGACACTATCAAGATTTATAGAGACAACAAAGACAATTTTCAAAATGACAAATCTTTCTTTTCGAACAAGAACAAGAATGTTGTAAATGATGGTGTTGTGGATGCCAAGAATGTACAAACTGTGAAAACTCCCAAAAAACATACAATCTGCATCTACAACTAATCAACAACCTTTCCAACGAAACAGGCAAAAAGACAAACATCAAATCTAAGATGACAATTTACTTCTTTAGGGGAACCTATGGAGGTAGTCTTTCACAAACTCCTTCAAGCGGCAGATATCATATTACTTGAAGCCCCACCCAATGACGAACCTAACTTTAAAGCTCCTTGGTACAAAGAGAATGAATTTTGTGAATACCATAGAGTCAAAGGTCACAAAACTAATGGTTGCATGCACTTAAAACATGTCATTCAAGACTGCATCGATCAAGGTCTGATTAAAGTTACAACACCAACACCACAACATGGACATCAACCAACTTCAAACTATGATCTAGATTCCTTCAAAAATCCACTCTGATTGCATGACAAGACAAGCAACCCTCATACTAGGAACGCCATCCACTATAACCATGAGTCTTCCATGATAGGCCGCATAGACCATGCTCGCATCTCTACCATTACTATCCAAGGCAAACCACCTGATTGCATTGTGACAACTTGAAGAGGCCATGTCACCATTCAAACAACACCTATCCCTCAACCTTGACCATCTTCTAGTTACAATATCCTTGACCACCTTGGTAAAACTCCCACACATATCTCTATCCTCAAACTTCTATGCATATCTCTTGTGCATAAAGCTATCCTTGAAAGAGCATTAAAAGAATCTTTAGTGCCTAATGATATCGATACCACACAATTTTAGTCTATGATCGCTAGCATTGCAGCCCCTTGTCATCTCACCTTTTCAGATAAAGATCTTCAACCCTCCATTAACCTGTCACATAACAAAGCCCTCTATATAGAATTATTCATCAACCAAAACCATATCAAATGAATACTAGTGGATGGTGTAGCTGGTCTCAACATATGTTCTCTAAAACTAATAAAGCAATTGGGATATTCTGAGAACATTGATACTTCCAAGGTCATTACCATCAAAGCTTATGATGATGCTGAGAGAGACACTAAAGGAGTTATCCATTTACCTATCCAAGTTGGTCCTATCACTACAGACACTTGGTGCCATGTCCTTGATATTGACCTTCCATATGACATTATTCTTGGCCGCCCATGGATCCATTCCATAAAAGTTTTTCCTTCCACATACCATCAATGCCTCAAGTTTCCACATAACGGTGTTGAAGTCACTATCCAAGCCGATCCCAATCCTTTCAAGTTTTGCCATGCTTTTCAAGCTAAATATCAAATCCCTAATCGTATTCATATCAACAATGAAGCATATCCATCTTCATCTTATGTTGATCCATTTGATCTACTTAAGCCATCATATAGCAAAGCCACCCCAAATCTCTGTATCAAGTACATTGAAAATGGCCCAAGTGAGTACACCTTGCAAGAATCTGCTTGTGTTGGAACCCTGCCATTGTCTCCTAAATCTCATGGTAAACCCTCTACATCTAGGGCATCTTCATCCGCAACATTCATAAGAGCTCCCCCAACAGTATTTATCAAAGGCAGATTCCTTGATGATGAAGACATTGATGACATAAACTCTTGGATATTTTATGATGAAAATGACCAAGTCAAACTTGAGGTAGAACGATATAACAATGGGTTGTGTATCACTAAGAACATGGTCTACAAAGGACATGGTGGATTGGGACCACAGGAACAAGGACCTATTGAACCCATTGTTGTATCTAAGAAGTTTAATAAATAAGGCCTTGGCTATCAGCCGGAGGTACCGCCTTCCAAAGATATTAAATGTATTTTAGACATGAAAGCTAGACCTTCTTTGGTAAGAGTGACTTCTACTTCGAATACCATTGATGACTCACCCTTTTATATCATAGACCTTTTTCAAGAAACTTCCATCTTTATGATTTCTACTACCTTATCTAGCCATGACCGTTCCTCCATTACCCTTTCACTTGTAAATCCTGACCTTGTTGATTGAGACCAATAGGGGGCACCAATATTAGACACATTTGAAAATGATGAAGCTATTGGTGAGTTCATGGGCTTAAGACAAGGCATCCCATTGGGAGATCACAAAGTAGGTTTCATGATCGACCTTCCTAAGCTAGCATATTTTGGTGGAAGTATCAAATCCTTCAGTCGCAAAAGTGAAATAAATAAAATCAAAAAAGATAGGTCACTAGGTGAAAAATAAAAGGTGCCTCTTAACTATTAAAAAGTAAAAATAAAGGATGTATTTGAGGGTGAAAACCTCTCTAAGGCACCCAAGGATGAGGGGTTTAATCTTCCTATCACAACAAACTACCATGAAAAATCAACAGTGCTAGTTGAAAAATCTCAAGAGATGAACCTAGGTACAACACAGAATCTGAAGGTTACATTTTGGCAACATCTTTATCAGAGCAAGAAACAGTACTAGCACAAATCTTTGATCGACTCGAGAAATATAAAGTAAGGCTAAATCCAAAGAAATGTGTATTTGATGTAACATCTGGAAAGTTGTTGGGGTACCTTGTGTCTTGAAGAGGAATTGAAGTCAATCCAGACAAAGTAAAAGCTATCATGGAAATGTCTCCTCCATCAAATCTCAAGCAGCTTCATAGTCTACAAGGAAGGTTACAATCAATCTATAGATTTATCTCACAACTAGCTGATAAGTGTCATCCATTTCAACATCTTCTCTGCAAGGGTGAACCTTTTAAGTGGGATGAAAAATGTCAATAGGCCTTTGACAAAATAAAATAATATCTAGCGACACCTCCTATGTTAGTACCTCTTGTACCTGATTAACCACTATTACTCTGTATATCTTCAATAATAGCAGCATTGGGTGCCCTTTTAGCTCAACATGATGATTCAGGAAAAGAACAAGCTATTTACTATATCAGAAAAACTCTTGTGGGATATGAACTTAACTATTCATCAATAGAAAAAACATGCATAGCATTAGTGTTTGCTTCTTAAAAGCTACGACATTATATGCTGAACCAAACAACAAAGCTCATATCTAACTTTGATCCACTCAAATATCTTCTCTCCAAAGCCATTCTCACAAGAAGATTAGAAAAATGGGTTATGATCTTAAGTGAATTTGACATACAGTATGTGGATTGAAAATCAATAAAAGGACAAGTTATCATAGATTAGTTAGCCGTAACACCTATCACTGACATTCATCCAATTTGCCAAGAGTTCCCTGATGAAGAATTATTTAGCTTAACCTCTTCAACACTATGTCAACTATATTTTGATGGATCTTACACACAACATGGGTTAGGAGCAGGAATATTGTTTGTAACACCACAAGGAGATTGTATCCCGATATCATACAGAATTGTTTTCCCATGTACCAACAACATAGCAGAATATGAAGCTTTAATCACAAGATTATGTATGGCAGTACAATGGGCTATTAAATAGCTAGGGTCTTTGGTGATTCTCAACTAGTCATCAAATGGGTCTTAGATGAATATCAAACAAAAGATGAGAAGCTTCTTCCATATAAGCTAATGGTTGATGATTTCAAGAAATACTTTGAGAGTATCACCTTTGAGCAGATTCCAAGGCTACAAAACAAGGTAGCAGATGCTATAGCCATGATAGGATCTCCTCTAGACATGCCTTCCAATGTGCATAAGTGTGAGTTTCTTGTTGAATAGCTTTTGATCCTAGCATTTGAAGTACAAAAATCTGAGCTTATATGTGAAATTGTTGGTCTCAATTCGCTTGGTATAAGGACATATACGAGTATCTCCACAATCAAACCATTCCTTTACAAATATCTAATAACCAATGCAAAACCTTTATCCACCAAACCTCTCACTACACTATCCCAGGAGACACATTATATTGTCAGAGTCTTGATGGTATCCTTCTTAGATGTCTTGATTCCAAAGAAGCAAATGTTGCCTTACACGAAGTACATGAAGGTGTATGTGGATCACATTCCACTAGCCCTGGTCTTGTTAAGAAACTTCTATGATCTAGATACTATTGACCAACCATGGAGAAAAGTGCACTACAGTTTACAAAGCGATGTGTACAATGCTAGAAATATGGAGATTTAATACATGCACCAGCACATGAGCTTCATCCTATCACTACTCCTTGGACCTTCTCATAGTGGGGACTTGATCTCATAGGTAAAATCGATCCTACCTCATCAAATGGCCATAAGTTTATCATTACCACTACTGAATATTTCACGAAGTAGGTGGAAGCTATACCAATAACCTATATCATAGGCAAGCAAATATCCAAGTTTATCTTACACTATATCATTTGCCAATATGGAGTTCCTCAAGCCATTGTCACTGATAATGGTAGTCCTTTCAAGAACCAAGAAGTTAGAGATCTTTGCAAAAAGTTCCATATCCAACACAGATTCTCTACACCTTACTATCCTCAAAGTAATAGCCAAGCCAAGGCTTCTAACAAAACCATCATCAAAATCCTTAAAAATACAGTCAATGAAGTTAGTCGTGATTGGCATTTACAACTTAATCCTACATTATGGGCTTATAGAACAAGTATCTGAACTCCCACTAGTGCCACACCTTATGCCCTTGTGTATGGTATTGAAGCCATCTTACCTATTGAGGTTGAGATCCCATCACTGCAAGTATCCCTATAGAATACTATCTCAAATGAGGAATACAGAGTATCCAGACTCCATGATCTTGAGCTATTAGATGAACGGCATCTTACAACACTCAACCATCTCTAAGTATATTAGAACTGCCTATGCCACAACAATAACAAGAAAATTAGAGAACAAAGATTTCAAGTTGGAGATCTTGTCCTTAAAGTGAATCAAAGAAATCAGCAACATCGAGAGAAACAAGGCAAGTTTGAACCTAATTGGCTTGGTCCTTTCATCATCACAGTGGTCTACAAATTCAGAGCATACACTCTTGCAACACCAGAAGGCAGTCCCCTGGATGAACTAGTTAACAACATCCATATGAAGAAGTTCTATCCATAAATCTCAGCATATCCCTATATATATAGTACAAGATAAATAATTTGTCCACTAGTGAAAACCTAGTAAACAAGTGCCTTGGATAAGTATCATAGTGAAAACCTAGCAAACAGGCGCTATGTGTAAAAGACTAGCTTCCAATATCTACCTAGTCTCGTTTGATCTTAGCTTTCCATAACATTCTAATTTGCTATACTTCACTTAGCCTCCATATATATTCCATATCATAATCCACTACCATTTCCTATCCATCCATAATAAAACCTTTGATTCCATTTACCTCTGACCTGTAAGTTATTGTAGTTTGAACTTTGTTGGGGTTAAGATATCATTTGGTACTTTAGCATATTATCCACCTAATGCTTATCTACTACCACTTTTCCATTAAAACACCTTGTCCTACACTGGGGGCACTTGTTGAGTCTTCTTTGGAAGTGGACATCTATAGCTCTAGCTCATATCAACTCAAAACACAACACAAGCATCCTATCCAAAAACAACCAAAACCAACATTTTAGCTAGAACACAACAAACCTCCCTAGCCAAACTCAGCAAACACCTCAACAAAAACATTAAAAAAAAACACAAAAATCAAAACATTCCAAAAATCCCAAGCAATAAAGTTGACCTTTGACATCAATTACCAACACCAAATAAGCAAGAACTTCATCACAACTCTATAGTTCAAAGCCTTGATCACGTGGATATAGGGTATGTAGGCAATCTGAGATGTGAAGGAAGCACTCTGATTCAGGCGAAGACAATAGCCCCTTTTTCCATCATCTATCTTTCACCTTTCTTCTAATCATCCCTCGATCTTTCATCTCCCTTTCTTCTATCTTTCATCACTTACATCATCAATATACCTAGAACTACATATTCATCACGTCTCATCACCATTGTAACGTGCTTTGATCCTGTGGACAGAGGGTATGTAGGCAGTCTGGAATATGAAGGAAGTATCTAGTATGTAAGCACTAATGATACACCCCATCTTTCATCTTCTTTGATCTTCCATCTTCTTCTCTTTGATCCTCTCAAGTAGAAGTAGACTATGTATCAGCGAAAGCTCAAGCACCTTAACCAATCAGCAATAAGCTAGAAGCTATTTGTCCACATGCCTCAAGCCAACATTTGCTATAGAATTTTCTCTATAACATCTCAACCTTTAATAAGATGGATCTTTCCTCTCAACAAGGCACTAGCTTAACCCATCCAAGAGCACCTAAATTTGGCTAGACAACATGAAGACCGTATCTTTTGTTTTATCTTTTGATTTATCTTTTGTCCCTTTATTATGCCTAGTCAAGACTACCTTGATCTACCATATCTTGGTATGTTGCAATGAAGTACAATGGGAAATGATCATATTTCTTTCATATGTTGTGTCTTCGGGATGATCTTATTTCCTTCCTATGTGTATTGATATCTTGTAGGTGTTGGAATTAGCATCTTACATATCAATATCTCTAGCATTTGAAAAGCTAAATAGTCTCTTATGCATTTGAGACTATTCTATGTCAAGACTAGCTCCATATATATAACTAGCAAGGTGTCATATTGTGTAGTGGAGGTAAGCTCAAACCATTGTTTGTAGCGTCAAAGTCCATCTCAGAACACTAGATGCTATTCATATCTTGTGTATGGTGGCCCAACATCTTGACCTCATGCATTCAGACAAGATTGCAGTATGTTAGTTTTGCATTGGATATCTCGATACCTTGGTCTTATATACCTTGGTGCATAACATCCATATGCTATATCAAACATAATGATTGCATTTCTTTCAATTTCTGAGAAATTACTTTAAAAAGTTGTCATATTATCTATCCATTCCATCATACACCTATATAGTCCTCAATCAAGATCAATCTGTCCCTCCCTCTTCCTTAACCACATTCCTTGTCTTACAAAACAAGTGTGTTAGACATGTATATATCCATATCATTATCATTGCCATTTACATATTTTGCATTATCATAATAAATCCATTTACCATTAGCCTAACACATTTCCATTATTACCATTTGCATATCCATATCATTTGTATACATATCCATATAGATCATACAAAATACCCAAAAAAATGCATAATATAATATCATAGGTGCATCCATACTCATTACATCATCATATAGAACCACAACCATAATATATATATCACATGGGTCAATATACAAGTGTCTACAAATACAACATGGGCCATCCATAAGCCATCAAAGAATGTATGTACAATGAGCTCATAGGCCTCATCATGATGCAATAATATACAACAAAAATAAGGTAGCCCTACTGACTACTAGTAGTTCCCTCACCCTATCCTCTGCTGCTGGGTCCTGCACCTGGCCTACCATCTCTAGGAGGTCTCATAACTGAAGCCACAGATCATGATCCACCTGTCCTCCATGAAGCTGATGCCCCCAACCTCCTATAACTCGGTTGTCTCTACTCTGTAGGCATTGGTCCATGATCTAAACCTCTATAATACTCTATCTCACCCTACACTCTCCTCAGCTCTCCCTGTGCCTAAGTCAACTGTGTCACCAAATACATCATGGCCCCATCTATGCCCAATGCAGCCACTTCTCTATCTTGCTCTACTGCCATGGCCTATAACTACTGCACTGTCATATCTCTCTCCACCCTCACCATCTGTAACTGTTGCAAAATCACATCTCTCTTTACTCTAATCACCTATACCCGCTGTAAAGTTGTAGCCCTCTCAGCCATAACAAGTTGTACCTGTAGAACTACTACATCCCTCTCTCCAGTCACCCTCACAAGACTACCATCATCCTACCCATCACCTCCCTATGCTCTCTCCTGCAGCTGTGCCTGATATGCCTCTACTTATGCTCTCACATTTTGTAAACCTATTACCACCTGATGACAGTCTAGCTCCACTCTCCTCATCCTCATCTGAGCCCACTATCTCCATCTCCTCTCCTCCCTAATTTGTTGTCTCAGCTACTGTATACCCACATCATCATCACATGCCATCTATGTTGCTAGCTGTGCCAATACCTATCAATGCCCCTGTACCTATCCCTGTATTTGTATCCCTAGAGCTGCTAACACAACTACCTGTGCTGGTGGAGCTCGTCGCCACCTCCTCCTCCTCATTAGCCTCTCCATACCAATCTCTCCAATCTCCCCAACCCTCATCAGCTGAGTCAGTCTAGCTATCACCCAATATGCATCATAATCTGGTAATGTCCCCAGATCTGCAGGACCCTATCTCCATGGCCACATAACTAGCCCTAGTCCATCCCTCTCTTCCAAAGTCATGTCAACCACTATCTCTGGTCCCCAATCAAACACCTCTTGTCATGTCCTCCCAAAAAATGGCATCACCAACTAGTACACCCTATGGTACGCTGAACTACCTCAACACCCTCTCAGGAAAATAATGCTCTATGATATATCTACCGTGTCCAAAACTATATCTAGCCTACCTCGCATAAACAAGCTCTGCATCATCCTCATCCCATCTATCACATGCTAGCCATGGCCTCCACACAAAGTTGTCAACCTCATCGAATGTCTACTGCCAATACACCACTCCTTGCCGCTGTCAATAAGTCAGAGCTCCCCTATACATTCTAGCATATAGCTCTCTTGCTACTCTAGCCACCCATCCATCTAGCTTCATCACTGTGATATGCTCATATGCCCATACATGCAACACTATAACTCCAGCTAACATACTCACTCCAAACATATAGGCACAGTCATGCAGATAATGATATAACTGCCCTAACACACACATGGCCCATGCATATCTGGTACCATAGGAGAACATCCCCTCCATCACTATCCCCCATCAAACTGGAAAACCTCTAGTTCACCTATCTCCAACAAGCCATCTGATAATAGCCACAACTACCCATTGTAGCCTATCACATAACTCCTCCATCCTATCCATGGGAATCTTTAAGCCCTCAACCCTAATGTTTGGAGTCTCAAACAGTCATCTAAATGTAGCTGGACCTATATCTAGATCATAATCTACTCGGTCCCCATTAATAAGCACTCGCAGAATTTGGAACACATCCTCCAAGGTAATGGTTGCCTCTCCTATCGGCAATAAGAACAAACCATGCTCACTCCTCCATCACTCCACCATCAACGTCATCAGTCCTCAATGTGCCTGCACTAGCTCTAGCCTTGACACATGCTCTAATCTAAGGATCTCTAGCACTAGCCACTCCTCTGCATCTAGTGATCTCACAAACCACAAATCCCTTAGGTGTGGCTCTCATGATACTAATGGTGGTAGTATATCCTGCATCATTTCACTCACCATGTCAGTTCTTGTGCTATCAATATTGACTTTTGCCTACTATACCAGCATATATCTACTGCAAACGATCTATTTTTCTATAAGCGCTATCTTTTTTATCATAAGTGAACCAATTTTCCATACGTGTAAACTTTTAGCCTATAAACGATTTCTTTACCTCATGTGTGCGACTATTGAACAAGTGAGCTCTAAACCTATATGCGTCTGTTGTTTGCCTATAAGTGATCTACTTGCCATAAGCATCCGCTTGTCCTTTATAAGCAAGCTATTTCTATACATGCACCTATTTTTCATCCATAAGTGACCTATTCTAGCCATATGCACATTTTGCCTAGCTTTTTACCTTAGCCAACCACATGCGACTCACTTTCTCTATATGTGACTAAGCCACATCTATAAGTGACCTAAACTACCCTAAGCAACCTGTTTTCCTACATAAGTGACTTGCATTGCCTATCCTATAACCTAGTCACTTCTAGTGATGTGTGTGCATTTATGACGCCTCTAACCTATTTCAGTCATGCTTTTAGTCAAAGTTTAGCTACATACCAGTGTGCCTGCTCCTACTGGTAGCCCATGTGTCCTCACTTGCTCAGCATGATGATCTCTACATGGAATCACCATCCTAAAAGCTCTCTCACTCTCATCACACCACAACTCTAAGGACCTCTAGATTTCTATAAATTTTTGAACACAAATGAGCCTATTTGCCCTTGAAGGACCTACTTATAGCCCATTCCCAAACCCTAATTCTTCCATTCCATCCCCATTTCTCCCTCCCAGTGTCAACCTTCTTTCTATCCTTTCCTCTTATCGCGAGCCAACCCAGCCCTTCCTCATTAGCCTAGCTTACCTCTCGAGGGGGCATCACCCCCAGTTACACTGGGGCATAACCTTGTTTATCAAACAAATATCATATCTTCTTTGACACAACACTCTAATGAACATTGTATCAAAGACGGGCAAAATGTAGACACATAAAATTGACCTATTTATCATTAGTATCAAACATTGCATTATTCATCATCTGCATTTGTCTAACACACTTGAAGCGAAATCCTCTAGCCATCTAAACCCTTATTTCTTCTATTAATTAAATAAATTTATATTTATTTATTTAATTCATTATCTATTTCTTCTATTTTCTCTAAGCCATAATTAAATAATATTTAATTATTTAATTATCTCTATTTCTATCTATTTTAATTAAATAAATTTAATTTATTTAATTAAAATTTCTTTCACAATCCCAATCCAACTTCTTAATTAATTAAATACTTTTATTTAATCAATTTCTCTTATCATTTAACATAGTAGACATTTGAGCTTCTCTCATTTAAAAACATGTGTGGTGCTACAACTTTTATTTAATATATCTCTCACATGTAGTACTTTTTTATTTACACAATCACATATGTAGTACTTTTTTGTATACACGGTCACACATGAGCCCTATCTTCCCTCCACTTGTTATCTTCACATTAACCTATGCCTATCCTTCAATATTAGCCATTCACATAGCCACTAAATCTCCACCATTGATTGATTTTGGTTGAGGCCTATATAAACACCCTTTCATTCCATACAAGCAATCCATCAAGCATTCATAACGTCTACATTATCATCCTAAGCATATTGAGCACTTGAGCATTCATAGCTTCCATTGAACTTATTATCATTATCATCCATCCATCATCGTAGCTTTGATCTTTATAATTGTTCATCATTGAGAAGCAATCCACATCATAATCAAGGAATCATACAAATCTAGGCGATGTTGTTCTTGATTTGCATGCATTTGGTTTCACTTGGATTCAATTCTTTGATGGTGGTAGGATTAGGTTTTTCATTCATATGCTTGATCTTATTAGCCTGATTTTTACCTATCACAACTTCAACTATCATTTCTCCTTGAGTTTGTGGCCACCATGGCTGACTGTAATGAGCTATTTGAGACCCTAGAAAGGGCAGAAGTTGTAGTCTCACTGCATATTCATCTTTAGAGAGGTAACTCTTTCTCTCCTACTCTATATTTTCATCATTTCCATATCATTCTATAGCTTTTTCGATCAAAATTTGCAGCCATAAGTCTCCATTCTCCTATAGATGAGCTTACTCAATGAAAATGAAATGGGTTTCTTAAACTTTTGAGGAAAAATGCATACTTAGCCATGGCTAGCAAAATGACATTCTATGTAGTCTTTTCATCTTCTCATGGCTCGAAACCCCTTAGTATGGTTTTGTATTTATATTTCCATAAAACCCATATGGGTAATGTTCTTCATGAAGAAAATACATTTCCTTTTCTGTATGTGATGCTTTTACTTTGAAATGTATTCAAACCTTATTCTCTAAGAGGATTTACCTTTGTGTAGCTGCGGCTGTATCTGTATGCATTACTTGTTATTTTGAATATAAAATGCATTTCGATCCAAGATGGAGAAACCCTTCTGTGTTTGGTTCTTGGCTTTAAATGATGGGAAGGCTTTTGTATGGAATGACGGCCTCCAGGCACTAACTTGCTATGGAAAATGAACTTTTATTTCTGTATGTATCCTTTTAGAGGCTGTGGCTGGCATTATTTATCTCTATGCATCTGTGAATGAAGGTTAAAACCTTTGATGTGCTATACTCTATCTGGTCGTTGGTGAAATATACCCTCCTTCTATGCTTCAAAAACTCTCATCTAGTAGTGTATAAAATTTTGTATGGCTCTACTAATCCTAAAGAAAATATGACTTCTACCTGTGCATGACCTTTTGTGCCTCAAATACATATATTTTCTATATTCATGTTTTTGCAAGGCCGCGGCTGGCATTATTCCTGAGCACTTAGTTTCAGTCGAAACTCCAATGGGTTATCTTGTCATGAAAATAGGTATGCACTCCATCTCTTGACTGTAGCTATCTGCATGCATTTGTGTTTAAATATTTATCAAAACTCCTCCTCTCGGGGTCATGGCATTCTCTTACATACACTCTGATCTTTTCCTTTTAATATATAATTGTATCTATAGCCATGGGGCCGTGACTATGGTCTTGTAGTTCTTTATTTGATCTTGGGATGACCTTAATAAAACTCACTTTCTTCATTATTATTTGGTTATTTTTTCAACAAGACACATACACTTGACAATTATATTCTGAGCACTTTGTGACAACATTTAGTCAGAATATGAATGTTTCATTGATGCTTTATGATTGAATGTGAACCTCCTGTTATAATGACTACACTATGATAAAGTGTATTAGATAAAGACACATTGTTTGTGGTTTCACTTGTCAATGCTATCACTCTACTTTGTAGAAGAGATATACTTTGATGTTCATTACAAGATGATATGAATAAAACCTGACAAAGCATATCATTGTGAATGCCTTTAACATTGCTTCTTGAGACCACACTCCTGTAGATGAATATGCAACATTTGTTGTTCCAAGTTGTCTCTTTTACTTCACTTGGTCTAAGGCAACATGCTTCCATATGTATCTTGCAGTTGATCATGTATCTTAAGTAACAGATTGGTAGCATGACATAATATAGAATACCTTTAGTTGATATTATTGTAATCATGATAACCTATGTGGTCTTTTGATGGTTGTCTTTATCTTGTATTTGCCCTGGAACATGCAGTTTATACTCATTTTTTTCTGAAACAAGCCTAATAATGTGAAAGAAAAATTGTAATAGCTTGTACCTATGTTTACTTTTGATATGCATACACTAGATGTTTCAATCAAATTTGCATCATTGCATTGACTCTTGGTTCTTAATTCAGTATATCATATCAAATGCATATGCATATACATATTAAATAAGTCATTATAGCTCTTTCACTTTGCCAATATGAGTATCACATAGATATCACTTACAACTGCATTCTAGCTATCAAAATCATATGCACTATTATATCTTTGCAATTATGCCATCGTGGTGCCCTTGTGCACTCTTCAGTCTGCTCCATGTATCTACTATTTATTTGTGATGCTATGATGTGGATAAGGCAATCATAAATCTGTAAAAGAAGTTATCTATTGACATCTATTTGACATACAAATGTTGGAAATGTACTTGATGTCCTTAATGCCTTTTCTACATACAAATACCATGAAAGGTACATAGATGAAATACCTGTGAATTCCATTTCCTCAATGGTAGTTAAGGCAATGATGACAGCTATTTCTGTGTGATAAATGCTATCCTAGATGAGTTCTATTCATCTTGATGGTTTCATTTCATTTCTTAAACTGCAATCATGAGGGTGTTCTGAACTAGAAACCAATGCATCTAATTGCTTTGATACTCCTTCAGTTTTTCATGCAATTAAACAATATGAGTAATGATCTCTCTTTTCCATTCCATGCCCTTCGCGATTAAGAGAAGGTAGCATGTTGGGCTCAACCCTTGTGGGAGCCTCATTTTACACCACATGTTGATATGTCTTCAATCAGTTACATGATTTATCCTATACCTACACATGAAACAAACAGATTAGATACAAACAATGTAGTTGAATGATTGTTCCCTTTTAGATCCTCTTGATATGAATGATGTCAATTTGATTAGTGCACTATAGGTAATGTGTTATGCCTCTTCTAATAGGACATAGAGATCTCATAACCAGAGCTTTAATAGGCCTTTTCCACATTTTTGCAGGTTCTTGTCGAAGATCAGGAGTAGAGATAAGATGGAAACCTCAGGGATTGAAGACCTCATAAGGCAATGATGGCTATGACTTTCTCCCCCTATCATTAGATGCATAGCATTTTTCTTATATTTGCATTTGTTTAGTTATTCCCATGGCTTGTGTGGGACATTTGATCTGTCATTATTTCTTTCAATGCAATGTTTATCCTTTTATGTATCTCAATTTGTAAACAAATAATCATTGTAGTGAATGAAATACTTATCTCTCCTATGAATGTTCTACAATGCAATGAATGATCTGAAAATCTTTTCTTTTCTTGAACAACTAAACTACAATATCACTTGAATCACAAAAAACTATGCAAATAACTTATAACAGAAGAATATTAACCTTCACTCTAAAAAGAATTTGTTGCATCAACTTTACCAATTTAAGTTGTAAGTGAAAAATGGTAACATTTCTGGAGACTTCTACTATATGCTTATCTACTAAGCATCAGATCAATTGCCTTGAATATCCATTGGGCATTGAGTCATACTTTGCTCTTCTCAAGCTTAGAAAACATGGCTATTCAGCTCTCCAACTAGCTCAAATAGAAACTAAAAACTGAAAACAAACTAAACATAAAGCATACTAATAAGCCCTAATGGCCAGAAAACTTATGCAGTAGCAATTAGGGAAACAAAAATATTGAAAGCAAACATGCATGAAGTACTTATTAACTGCAACACTACTCTACTATGATACAAAGGTTTGAGGTGGATCCCATTAACTAGGATAGACAACACCTCTCCACTTAACTTGGACATTTGAAATGCATTGTTTTCTTTGCAATCTGTGATTACATAAGGCCCATCCCAAATTGCATCAAACTTGGAATGTTTTCCAGTTCTGCTTCTCAGTTCATTCCATTTGAAAACCAAATCACCTATAATGAAGCTTCTTGGTCTTGCCCTCTTATCAAAAGCATTCTTCATCTGAGCTTGATGTATCTCAAGCTTCCTCAACGCTTCCTTTCTGGTCTCTTCTAACTCCATAAGCTGAGCTAGCCTGACTACTAAAGGTTGCTCCTCTAGCAGCTCAAGTTCAATGATGAAAGTCAAAGTTGGTAATTCAACTGAAACAGGCAATCTAGCCTCCTTACTATAAGTAAGTACATATGGAGAACAACCAGTAGCTCTCTTGGGTGCAATTCTATCATCCCAAAGATCCAACTTCAACTTCTCATGTCATGTTCTCTAGTTGTCTTCAACAGTCTTCTTGATGATCCTTATCAGATTCTTGTTGGTGGATTCGGCTTGCCCATTACCCTGTGGGTACTAGTTAGAAGAAGGATTCAAAAAGATGTTATTTTTGACAGACTAATCCAAAATTCTCAATCCAATAAAAGCTAAACCATTGTCAAAGGTAATTGAATCTGGTGTACCAAATCTTGATACAAGATCCTGATAGAAACCTAGAACAACAGATTCATTTGCTTCTTTTAAAGCAACAACCTTGGTCCACTTGGTGAAATAGTCTATGGTAGTCAAGATCCACTTATGGCTTGCACTTGAAGGTAGGTTTATTGGTCCTATGAAATCAAGGCCCCATTTTGCAAATGGTTGTTCAACTTTAATAAGATGCAGAGGTAAGGCTGCAAGCCTTTTCTTACCTACAAATAATGAGCATTTTTCATTACCCAAGAAAATGCATCTTTAAACAAGTCAGGCCATTAATAACTAGCCTGCATAATCTTCAAGGTAGTTGTTCTAGCTATAAAGTGACCTCCTGAAGGTCCATTGTGAATCTCCTCTAACAGTTTATCCAATTGATTAGGTGCAATATATCTTAGAAATACACCATTAAAATCCCTCCTATACAAAATACCATTAATGATAGCATTGTTGTCAATTCAAGTTTTCACCCTTGTTAAGCTTTACAAAAACTTAACTACTTGTTGAAACATGGAATCATTCTTGAATGTGGGTCTCCTTTCATGAGAATGAATCTCCAAAGTGAGCTAGTTCTCTTAGAATTTCTAAACTACTGACTTGAGGGGAAAAGGGATAGAAAGATGTAACTAAAATGTAAATTAACTCTAGAATCTAAATTGGATTAAATTCTATCATTCACAAGTAGATCCTCTAACATGACTCCTCACAATTCCACTGATAGTTTATTCTTTAAGTAATTTGCAACAAGGTTTGGGTCAAACACAAACTACAACCAGGAAAAGCTAAGTTTTATCAATATTGAGACACAATAAAGGACTAAAATAGTCACAATATAACATTAGATCAAGACTGCAAAAAATATCTAAAGTAGGATGATTTGCTATTAGAACTGAAAGGAATACAATGCATGGAAAAAATAAAATGTGTGAGCCAACTACCTATATACAACTCTATAAGAGAGAAGAAACTAATACTAACTAACTAAGAAAAAATTAAGTTTTTCTCCTATAAATGCCTCCAAATGATCTCCTCCGAAAAAAGTTGAAAAACTCCTAAAAATAGACCCTAAGTCCATTTTCGAGCTACTCATGAAAACCAAAAATAAAGCACTGCATCTGTCACCAATCTATGAAATAAATCTGCAAAGTTGCCCTCCTATGTGGTCCCACCATAAAACTACTTTCCTCTCTCATGAAAGCTCCAAAAATTTGTCCTATATGGCTCTAAATAAAACAAAAAAAAAATGGAATATTTGATCTGCTTTTAGCCTATAAATTGCCTAAAAATAGTTAAACTTTAAAAGCAATTCATAATTTTATTTCTTTAAACTTAACTTTACAATGATATGGCAATTTTAATCAATATGATCCTATCGATATGATTTTTTGCAAAAATAAAGTGATATCTGGTTTATAATTTCACCAAGATATTTCCAAGATATCACAAATGATTTTCTATAAAAATCATAAAAAATATGAACTATTACACACATTTGCAAAAAATAAATAAAAGCCTAAAAAGGCTTGACACCATGGCCTCCATGTGTCGATATCCTACCACCTCATCATTATCCATATGGCTTGAAAAAATGCCAACTCACTGCCTCTATAGTGCCACCATGTCACATTGACCCCCTTTGACCATGTCTTCATTTTGCATACTCTTCACATTTCGAAGGTTCTTGTTTGATCTCTATGCATATATTTGAAATATGTGAAGAAAAAGAAAAAAAATGCATAAGTGGGAGGTCAAAGACACTCGACCACAAGCATTATCAAATGATAATTTTGACTCCAATGTGAGTCGACAACAAATGAGATTAAGGTCTTGCAAGATTCTGAAGGCATGTCTCTATCCACTTGATGATAATGTCCACTTTAACTTAATAAAATAGGCCATATTCTTTAGCTATTGGCCACCTCCACTTATGATTACTAAACACCATCAGCACAAAGTGTTGACCCCAATCTCATTTGGATAAAAATGATTATATTTTTTGGATGGTCAAAATGAAAGGGACGTTGAAACAAAAGCAAGTGTGAAACCCTAAAACATCGGTCATTTTATTTTTTGTTGTTGGTGTTGAGTTAGCTCTGCAACTATGGCTACCGACTTGGGGTTTCATGCTTTGTGTATTTTCTTGCTCCATTCGATGGTTTTTAGTGGTCAAAAGCACTACACTTCTTTGGCCAAAATGACAAGCCACTCCTAGTAAGCTTGACTCTGAAACTTTCAATGGCATTTTGTTGTATTTTGATGGCTTATATCTCATAAAATGGCCACAACCATGTAGCTATTTCCTTAGTTTCTTTGTTTGATATATGTATTTCTTGGCTTCTGTGTGTTGAACTTTGTGAGAAAATGACAAATGATAAGGTCCAATTCAACTGGCCGCAGCCATTATCTTCTTCTCTGTTGCATCATCATATGGTGAGTTCACTATTCCTCTCCATCATTTCTCTTACTATAGCTTCTTTTACTCTTGTCTTATATGAAACTATGATGATGGTTTCATTTCATGTTAGCTAGGTATGTGAAATATCTTCTCATATGGCACAACCACTTCATGCAATACATTATGTAGCTTCCCTCTTGTGTTTTGATGTGGAAAATATGAAGTTTCTTTGTGCTCAAAGTGAGGGTTTCATTTTATGTTACACAGAACCCTCTTTACCCACTACGACCATGTCTTCAATGCTTTACTTTCTCACTGCTTGACTGTATGTTGTGAGAAGAAAAGAAACCTTTTTAAACCCGACAAGGGTTTCATGTTTTTTCTGTGTAGATAGTCATTTCTCATGGCCTTGTCTGGACAATTTTACTTACCATTTTCCTTTCTCTTTAACACTGTAAAAATGCATTGGGTCTAAAACTTGATATGGGTATTTTACTAATGGATGTAAATGACATTATGTGCCATGGCCTCACTATGAATGTATTCTCTACATTTTTCCTCTTCACTGTATAAACTCAGATTTGAAAACTGAAGCAATGTTTCGTCTTTATGAACATGAAATCCTCTTTTTGTAGCATATATGGCATATGGTATCTCTTTTTCTTTCTCATGTTGTCAATATTTAGTCATAGTCACTGTTACTCTTCAAAAGAAGTGATGATTGCATGCACTATTTCTATCTCTGTAGCTATATTTACTCTTTTAGTGAACTTTGCATATGGATGATACTGTCAGTTTTGAACTTTGAACTCCTCCACTGTAGCAGCATACATGTCTTCATATGTTTATCTTTATTTGTCCATTTAGTGGACTATAGAAAATGTACCTCCATACATGATGATGACCTGGCTGTGTCATGACATTGTGGCATTGTAATAAATGAAAGCAACACTTACTTGCTCTGTATAAACTGTAACACATGAACCTCTGTTGTTCCTCTTTACTGTATTTTATCATATCAAATGCATTATATGAGATGTCTTGTAGGACATCAATCGGTTCCATTGTATCTATTATCACCAGTTTTGATAGATCATTTCTTATAATGAAAACTTCATTTGAACTCACTTAGCCACAGATGCAAACATACAGTTATACATTTCATTTTGAGACAAAATGATATCCTATAGCATAAGGATGGTGATCATACCAGTTTAGCTACTCCTTGTCACATGATAATGATACTCTATTACACACATGTAATGAAATGTTCCTTTTGATCTTTTTGGAGTTTGTCAAAGACAAAATGAGCCATTTGGATTGGTTGTCTTGTATTTTTCTACTACACATCTGCAATATTGTCCTATGTCTTTCATAGATATGCAATGAATGTACAATGTGATAACATTGCTCTGATGCTCAACTTATCAGTAGCAAAATATGAGGCATAATTGGATATATTTCATCATTTAAAAGGTAGCTTATGTAATTGAAATATGAATTTGATTTTACCACTCCACTTAAATGAGAAAGTATGAAGCTTAGTACTCACATATCTTTGCAACTTACTTATTGGTTTTACAATGAATACTCCAATTAGATTATTGATCATGGACGAGAATGTCATTTCATAACAATTGTAGTGTATAAGCTATTAGATGCATTGAATTTTGTCCTCATCTCTTTAGGTCATGTTCTTGGTTGCATTTCATACTTTGAAGTGAAATCATGGTCATGTCTTGAAATGGGACTGATGCATATGATTGTCTTGTTACTCTTTCATCTTGTCATGTGAATGTCATCAATGATCTTCTTCTTCTATTCATCCCTTTTTCTGAGATCAAGGTTGCAGCAACATGCTAGGCTCAACCCTTGTGGGAGCCCATTTGACACCACATGTTGAAAGTCTTCAATCAACTTCATGATTTGTCCTATACCTGCACATGAAACAAATAGATTAGAATAAAAGAATGATGTTCTTATATTTGCTTCTCTTCAGTTCCTTCTGCATATAGATGCTCTCATTTGATCAATGCATTACAACTAAAGTATTATGTCTCTCTTGATTGATGAAGGATTTTCATAACTAGGGCTTCTAACGGGACCTTTCCTGCATTTTTTAGGTACATGACGAGGTCAAGAACAAGACTGGAGGCTACTACAAAGATCAACCAAAACAAGGCAATGATGGCTATGTCTTTTCCTCTTCTTCATTAGATGCATAGTATTTTACTTGTATTTGCATGAGTTCAACTATAATGCATGACTTGTGTGGGACATTTGATATGTTTTAGTTTTCCTTCAATGCAATGTTTGTTCTCTTATGTATTCAAAATTGTAAATGAACAATCACTGTGGTGAATGAATACTTATCTCTTTTACTGTTTTGTAGTCCAATGAATGATTGAAACTTTTCTTTTCTGCATCTGAACAACTAAACTACATTTGTCATAACAACTACGCAACTTAGTATATAATAGCAATAAATCAAAGCTCATTCAAAAATGATAAATGATAAATCTGCTCATCCAATTTTTGAGTTGTGGTCAAAAAATGGTAACAAGCATAAGGAGTATCTTGTAACCTAAAATACCTTCTTCCTACCCTATCCAAACCTTTGGGGCATTGACCAGTCTGCAGATAGTATATCAACTGTTGTACCCAACTATTTGTAGGAGCTGGTATAGTAGCTGGTACACTATTATTCAGTATGGTTTCCATGTCCTCTTCATGTTCTTGACTGTGCTCTTCACTTTTAGCAAGCTACTCACATAAGCCCTTGCCCCTAATCAGCTTAGTTACCTTGATATCAACATCAAACTCCATAACTTTGGTTATCCAACCAACCCTCTCATCATTTATATCTGTTTGAATTTCTTTAGGCTCCTAACAATAGAAAAAACATGCCTCTCAACAAAAGAATACTTTACCTTGTAGTCATGCAGAACCTGGCTGAAAAATGCCACTGGTTGCTCCAAACCTTCATCATTTTGCTAGCATAACATTGCTAAGATGGTGTCAGTACCTCCAAAAGCATATAAAATAAAATCCCTCTCATAATTAGGATTAATGAGGATAGGGGTAGCAACAAGATCTTCTTTAATTTGCTCAAAGCTTCCTTTTCCTTCCTTAGTCCAGCTGAATGGCACATTTTTTTTTAGCATGGCAGTGAGAGGTTGTGACAAATCTGCAATGTTTGGAATAAATCTGCTCACAAAATTAATCCTTCCAAGAAATCTCTACAAGCCTTTCTTATGTGCTGGCAATGGTAAATCTAAAATAGCTGAAACTCTATCAGGGTCGATAGAAATACTTTGTTTTGAAACAATATGGCCAAGAAGTTTGCCTTCATGAATTGAAAATATGGACTTTTTGGGGTTCAATGAAACTCTAAACTCTTTGTACCTCTGAAAAATCTGCTTCAAGTGGTCAAAGTGATCATTAGCATCTTTGGAAAAAACTATTATGTCATTTAAATACACCAGTACTATTTTATTCATAAGGCCATGGAAGGCCATATCCATCGCCCTTTGGAAGGTTGCCCCTACATTAGACAGACCAAATGACATTTTTCTGATAGGTCATGGTACCCCACTTAGCCATGAATGCATATTTATATTGGTCTTCCTCTTTGACTAGAATCTGGTTGTAACCTAAGAAACCATCTAACAAGGAATATCTATCAGAATCAAAAATAGTTCGCAATATTTGTTCCATGGAAGGAAGAGGGTAGTGGTCTTTTAGTGAGGCCTTATTTAAATCACACAAATTGACACAAAGTTAGATTTCTCCATTCTTCTTTCTAATTGGGACCAAGTTGGAAACTCAGGATGTATGCTTTATTGGGAATATGATACTGCTCTCAATCAATTTGTTTAACTCAGCTTTCATTAAATGCTCAAGTTTGGGATTAAGGGGTCTTTGTTTCTGCCTAACAGGCTTGGCATTAGGCTCTAATTCAATGGTATGCTGGGCTAAACCAAGACCAAACCCCCTTAAGTCTTTATACTCCCATGGAAAAACATTAGAAAATTCTTGACATAACTGAATAAATGACTGTTGTTCATCTTTAGTACATACCTTTCCAAGTTTCAGTAGCTTATCCTTAAATATCTCCACTATTTCATAATACTCCTACTTCACAGTCATGCTACATTTATTTTTTCTGAACTGATCATCTAAATTAAAAACTAATTCTAGTGTCACCAGTCTCTTAGGTAGCTTATTGGATCTCAATTGTACAATATGATCTTTAAGTTGCTGCTAGTATTTGTGCTGATTATCAGTTGCAAATTTAACTTTTGCACTCAAAAAACTTAATATATGTTCATCACTGTCAAATACTTGCCAAGAAACACTATTGTCAAGTACAGAAGGTCTGACAACTACTTTGACATATGGCTACACTTCAATGTTATGAATCTGATCAGAAATCTCAAATTGAGATCCTAGAGATGCAAGCCTATCTGCATACTTATTTTGGTTTCTGGGAATTGAAAATAGATTAAATGCATCAATAAATTCAATTGAATCCCACACTCTATGCTTGTACTTTTTGAGCAGGTCATTTTTAGTAACATTTAGATTCCTAACCTGATTAACGATCAATTGTGAATCACCATAATCTTGGATAGATTTGATACCTCTTTTCTGGGCCCACTTTAAACCATGAATTAGGGCCTCATACTCAGCCACGTTGTTTGTGCAGTTGAAAGTGAACCTCAGGGCTGCATAGTACTTGTCCCCTTTAGGTGAAATCAACATATTACCTCCACTAGCGCCTATTTTGGTCCTAGATCCGTCAAAGTATAACTTCCAAAGTTGATCTTCTTGTTGTCCTGACTGACTTTGGTCCTTAATCAGATTATGAGTCACTACATCAAGTTCCTATATCATATAGATACCTAATCCTACCTCATCCGTGTGATAGAAAGGGTCACTTTCATGATCTTCAACCACCCAATCATCTAAGTTTATGTCTTCTATAGGTGCATTGGGATCTAGGCTCATGGGTTCATCCTACTTCCTGTGGGTGATGTATAGATTAACATTTATTGGGCTGGGAACATAGGGCTCAACATGATCCTTTGCAAGTGGTTCGGATTGTATGGTTACTTTCGTACCATATCTTATTCTAAAAAACAAGTGGGACTAATTGAAAGATAAGAACCCACCCAATTAGGTAGTAAACTCCCTAGAAAGGCATAATGCAAATCTAGGTGGCAAATCAATTATGTAAATGTCTTGATAGATTGCAAAATTAGGACAAGCATGTAGTGTAAGTGGTAGATTTCTAATTATCCTTGCAGTACTAAGTGTAGACCCATCTAGCTAGACTACTCCTTTTGCAAGGGGCTCATAAACCAATCCTAGTGAATCAACTAGACTCTTGGGCATGACTGAACTACTTGGTCCAGAGTCAATCATACAGTTATGAACAATCTTGTCACCAATAATTAGAATTAGGTAGAAAGGAGGAGGTTTTACCTCATTTGTTGGCTGTCCACTCTTGATTTCTGAGTTGTTGGCAAGTACAACCTTGGCCTTTTCTTGACTAGAACAATAAAAAATTGAAATTTCAGCCAATGCCTCTTGTAGCAGATTCTTTTGGCCAGGAATGCACAATGCATCCATAACTAACATATTCACTGTAGCTTTCTTGAGATGATCTATTATGTTGAAAGAAATAGGATTTACCTTTTGCTTCCCTTTCACAGCAGTAGGATCATTCTACCTTT
The DNA here is from genome assembly GCA_027924645.1 of Cunninghamia lanceolata. Classification (NCBI taxonomy): domain Eukaryota; kingdom Viridiplantae; phylum Streptophyta; class Pinopsida; order Cupressales; family Cupressaceae; genus Cunninghamia; species Cunninghamia lanceolata. The sequence goes on from BSBN01000413.1 coordinate 3,343,421, forward strand.
GTGAAGGCTATGATGGCACTTTGGACTGATCCTTTACCAGTACAATTTGATTCCTTTGTAGAATTTGTACTTTTTGTTGTGATACATGGGCAACTTGTGATGGAAAAGTCTAAATTTTATCTCTCATAGGCTACTGTTGTACCACTGCATCTTGTTGATTAATATCCACAGCCCTCTGTTTTGACCTTGTGTTGGCTGAAATAGGTGCATTTTGCTGATTCAGGCCTTGTGGGTAATTTACACTGCAGAAATCAAAATCTTGCCAATTCATTAAGGCCACATCAACATTATTTTGCTAAGCTAAAACTTCACCAGAGACACCTTCCAAACTTGCATAATTGTTCTACACCATCAGTGCCTAATTTCTTACACCATTTGTACACATAGCTTGATTATGTTGTTGGTGACATGGATAACACCAGTCACTATCTTGAGCTAAGTTGTTCTGAGTGGGAACAAGATCCTTCAAGGTGCTCGCAACATTTGGATTGTAAGATTGGAAGGGTCGAGGGTTGTAATTTCTTCTTTGACCTTGAGGATTAGCTTGGAAAGGTTGCCTATATTACCGATTGGGCTGATACGGGGCTTGGTAAGGCTTATACTCTTGACCAAACTACTTCTTAATATTAACAATCTCATTGCTAAGGGTCTTTAGTGTGTTATTAAGTGCTTGGAAATCATGGACTAGTACAGTGGATTCTTGAGCTGCAGGCTGATGGGTTATTGCTGGAACAGGTGGGACAGTAGCCAAAGGAGGTACTTCTATTGGCACAAATGACTAGATTTCTAGGAAAATGGGTAAGGGAGCACTCGGGGCTATCTTCCCTACTTGGATAAGGCAATTTTTTGCTCTAACAATAACCTCAAAGAATCAGGAAGGGTGGTTGCTCCCACAGACTGGATCATTACAGAAATTTCACTATTCAAAGCTTTAAGATAAAACAAAAATGCATGCCTTGGCAGGGGTTTTACCGTTGCAAGGATTCTATCCCAGGTTCTCTAAAATTGATAATTGAAATCTGCCATGTGTTTGTGGGGTGCCCTTTTGATGGTGCTCAACTTCTCCAGCAATGAGAGGTGGTTAGATTTGTCCTAGAAATGTTTGTGTAATCCATCTCCTAGGTCATCCCATGACATTATTGAGTTATCTGCAAGACTTCTAAACCATTGCAAGGCTTTCCCTTTTAATGATGCAACCTATAGTCTGAATGCTACATTCTCTTGGGTAACGTTATGCCCCAAACATAGATTTACCGCATCTTATATGTGCCCAACAACTATAGTGTGGTCTTCTCTTATGAAATATGGTAGTCCTTTAAGGACAACAACTGGAATATCATCACACTAAGCAAGTTGCAATGGGCTACCTCTATTAAAAGGCACAAATATGAACTGCCTAGCCATTATGGGTATCTGCACTATCAGCACTGGACTTTTGCTCCTTTGTGTTGGAGTTGGAGGACTGAGTCTTGATAGCATTGATTTTGATCTCCTCGCTGAATCAGTTGTTCTTCTTGTTAATCTACCTCTTCTTCTTGGTGGAGATAGCTGTAAATATTCAAATGGATTAGAACTAGATCTAGTTTTCATAAGCTGATGACACTAATTTGCATGCAAGACTAGAGAAAATGAGTCGCCAGGTATATTGTAAAAGCCTCCAAAGGCTGGAATGCTGCTGCATATACCAGAACATCAGCTATGAGGGTATAAAACTTCTCTAAAATCACTTTCAGAGACCCACCAGGAGTGCCAAAAACTATTGTCAACCAGATATGCACCCTATGCTAAGCTTACAAAAGACTTAGCTATCTATTGACACATGGAAACACTCTCAGGATGTGGGTTTCCTATAGTGAGAGTGAATCTCCAAAGTGAGTTGGTTCTCCTTAAGATTTTCCTAATTTAATGACTTTTTTGAGAAAAGGGATGAGAGAGGTATACTGAAATAAATGACCGAAATGAATTTCTAAGGTGATGCACCAATGCTAAACTCCTATCAGATCTTACTCACAATCAGACTATAAAACTTTAATCTTCACAATAATTATTTCTACCTAATTGATAAATATTTCACATGAAGGTTTAATCAAAACACAACATGCAACTTGAACCAAGCAAAAATTTGTGCATATCTATCACAAAATTGAGACAAAATATAGGATAAATACCTATCACAGTGCGATATCAAATCAATCTTGCAAAAATAGAGGTAAAAGTGAAGGAAAACTACTACTCTATAACTAAAGGAATAATGAGTACATAGACTAAATACAACACTCTCAGTGTGAGAGGAAGACTTAGATATCCTGAACTCTAATCTCTACTCTATTCTACCAAACTACAACTGGAACTGCTGAAAAAGAAGTATATCTCTGCCATATATCCTGTGAAAAATCTTCCCCCAAAAGAAAGCTAAAAAAAAGCTCCTAATAATAGACATCCAAGTCCATTTTTGAATCCTTAGAAAAGCCAAAATAAAATCTCTCAAGATGTGTCCAAACTATGAAAGGAAAGTGCCAAAAGACTCTCTCATGTGGCCCCACCAAAAATCTGCTTTTATCTGCACATGAAACCTCAATTTTTGTCCATATCTAGCTCAAAAAAAAAACAAATCAAGGAATGAATATTTTGATTTACTTTAGTAGTTTTAAATACCTGAAAATAGTTTGATTTTAAAGCAATTTATAGATTATTGCTTTAAATCAAACTTTACAATGTTTGCAGTTTTATCCTAATCCCCTATTCGATTTGATTTTGCAAAAAATAAATACACATGGCTTATAATTTTGCCAACTCTATTGCAATTAAAATATTTGATTTTTCCATAAAAAATCATAAAAAAAATGAAGGGCATTATATAGTGTTTGCAAAAATAAAAGCCTAATGGCTTATCCGCATATGACTTGTTTCTACATCACATAAGCATATAGACTCATCTCATATCCCAAATGAAAGGTTTGTAGACTATTCTAAGGGCATGAACTCCATCTCCAAGTGGTCAAAGACACATGGCATATTCTCAAGGTGACTAAGCATATTTTGAGGCATTAAATATTTTTTGAGGGAACCATTGAGTGATGCAGGAGCATCCCTAGTTCAAGAGCAATCTTGCATCAACCAAACACATTTGCATTTCAGTTTGCTTGTAGTTTGTTTCTTTTCATTTTCCAATTCAGTTCAGGTAGTTCAGTCAGCTTGTGGTCTAGTTTTGGCATTTCACATCTTACGGATCTAGATTGAGCATCTACATTCATTCATCTACATCATATCAAGAATTCAGACCATTTGGAGCAGTTACTAGAAAGTTATTGCTATCAGAAGATCAATTGTTTTCTCAGAGCAGAGCATTTTGATAGTCTCGGACAAATTAGTTGTAGGAGAAGGCTTGCAGATCATTCCTTGACTTGCATATCCTAATGACACATCACTCAATGATCCTTGGTTCATGGCTGACCCTTCCTAGAGGTCTGCACGTTATTCCATTCATTTGAGGAAGTGTTCTATGCATTTAGGTCTAACATATCTATGAACATGTTACAGCTCTCCATTGGAGTTTGTAAACTTCCTTAGCTGACATGAAGGAATCTATTGGTCCAAAAAGGATATATATTGATGTAATAGATCCTTAGGAAAGTAGTTCAGAAGTTAGCAATAAGTTCATAGTTTAGATGTTGTGTGAAGGAGCTTCAAAGCTTTATCTTATGCATGTATGTAATCAAGCCTTTGATTCCTAATTGTAAGCCCGCATGTTTTCATCCATATTGTATTTGAATTATATGATATACTGAATAATTGAATTTGCACTTTGCTTATATCTTGAGTTGTTTTCGTTGTGTTTACTCTTGTTGCATAGTCCAGATAGTTCATTCTGTGAACCCTCCTACCGTGACTGCACCAAGTGGTATCAGAGTGAAAGTTTGAATCTTTGGGAGTGAACTGAGTGAAGTTGGCGAGGGAATCCCATAAGATCTTGCTATGGACATATCACTGAATTGAGGTAGGTTACTTGTGTTGCAACCGATCTCCAATTGTGAGGTATTTGTCACCTTGTAGCCCAATTGCCAAACTTGAGGCAGTTTGCACTTGATCCTAGGAAGAATGCCACCGAGGAGAGTTGTCATTAGAACAATGAATGGTAGAATGGATGAGATGATGGAGATGATGAAAACATTGTGAATTTTTTTGGATGTTGTTGAAGAAGATAGGCAAAGAGGATTGACATCGAGACCTAATGTTGAATGTGATGACAAAGGAGAATTTTAATCTGCTGAGCAAACTAGCGAAACCCTAGGAGGTGATGAAGAAGAAGAATCAGATCAAGTAAAGATGTTGTGAGCTATTTCAAAGATTGGAAAGAGACCTAGAGTTGATATGTCGAACTATACTGGTAATTTGAACCCTGAACAATTGATTGACTGGATAAATGACATGGAAGAATACTTTGAGTATGAAGAGATGGAATATATGGAGAAGGTGAAATTTACAAAAAACAAAGTTGAAAGGACATGCTGCTATATGGTGGAAAGAAGTTCAGTTGGAAAGAAAAAAAAGAGGGAAGGAAAATATTACAAAATGGGATAGAATGGTGACAAAGTTGAAGAATTAGTTTATACCTGCTGACTATGAGTTGGAACTATTGAAGAGATTGCAAAACCTAAGACAAAAGGAGAAATCTGTGAAAGAGTACACCGAAGAATTTCATAAGATGATCATACAAACAGGACATAGTAAAGTAAGCAAGGACAAAGTGGCTAGATACATCAATGGACTAAGATTGAACATTCAAGAAGAACTAAGCTTGGTAAGGATGACATCTTTAGAGGAAGCATATCAGTTTGCCCTGAAAGTTGAAGAGAAGCTAAATAAGAGGCATGATTAGAGACAAAGAGGTAGAGGAGGTAAATTTTAGAGAGGCAGGACATTTTCTGAAGTAGAACAAGCTTGACAGTACATTCAAGAAGGAGGACAGAGATGACAGTGTTTACTAGAGAGATGACATATTTTTTTACCAAAGAGGAAACCCTAATGTATATCGGAATGAAGGATACAGAAGAGAAGGAAGAAGATTTGATAAGAGGACATTCAGAGGTACTTGTTTCAAGTGTGGAGGTGAAGACATAGAGCATTTGAATGTAATCAAGGTAGTACAAGAGGACATAAAATAGTGGAAGAGTAGCCTATGTTGAAGAAGAATCTGTTGGATCACCCAATTCTATTGGAAAATTAGAGAAGGGATAATCATTGGTAATGAGGAGAGAACTATTTCAAGCAGAGACAAATGAGGAACCACTGCAGAGGAAGAGTCTATTCAGAACAAGATGCAAATCAGGAGGTAAGTGTTGTAAAGTTGTAATTAATAGTGGTAGTTCAGATAACCTAGTTTCAAAGGAGATGGTGACTAAGCTAAAGTTGGAAAGATTGAAACACCCTAAGCCCTATCAGATAGCATGGATTCAGGATGATCATAAGGTGCTAGTGAGTGAACAATGTTTGGTGAAATTTCATATTGGATCTTATCATGATGAAGTCTTATGTGATATCATGCCTATGGATGTTTGTCATATCTTGTTGGGTAGACCTTGGCAGTATGATAGAAAAGCTATACATGATGGGAGAAGGAATACATATACTATAATAGCAAATGGAAAGAGAATTACTTTGATTCCTTTGTAGGATGACCCTAAGAGTGAAGTATGTGGAAATGCTAGAATGTGTTTGGTAGATGGAAGAAAATTTCTAGATGGTTTGAGACATGAGAATATTGTTGATAACTGAGAGGGGGGGCTGAATCAGTTATCCTACTAATTTAACTTTCTGTGCTTTCTTAACAGTTAATATAACATCAGATCAAATAAGCAATCATAATCATGAAATGGAAATAACACCAATACACATGACACAATGATTTTGACGTGGAAACCCTGTTAAGGGAAAAACCATGGGGTGATTAACCCAAGATATTATTCTCTATTAGAAGAATAGAAGATACAAAATGGCACTTGCCAATTAGGACTCACTACCCGAGCACACTGCTCACAAGAGGCTCACTGCCTACAAAAGACTTATTGTATGCATGAAGAAAACTTGAACTAATGAGAAGCATCCACACATGCTAAAGTTTAGTTTTGGTTAAGCTCAATAGACTGACCTGCTGCACTTCATTCTTACTCTCCTTAAGTGCTGCTGTCCTTTTAAATTTTGAACTTGCTTTTCTACCTTTTGTTCTTTTCTTCTTTTATTCGCACTTCAATTCTTACACAACGCACACTTTCACATCTAAATCCATCTTGTATATATATCCGCACAAGTGATTTCAACACTTTTCTAGTCGGCATCCGGAATAGTCAATATTATCTCAAACTTTAGTCTGTCAGCTAAATCCTCGCTTCCCAAGTGAATCAGATCAAAAAGAAACTTATAGAAGTCATCTAATAAGTTGGTCAATCATGAAAGATACCTTAGGAATCTTTATCACCATCAACACCTCATCCAGAATAACTTCTGATGCTCTGCCTATCAGTTCTTCCTTTATCTGTTTTACCAAACCAAACTCCAATACTTAAATGCTTATATCTCTTTACTCTTCCATCACCAAAGACTCAATTCCTAGAATCTATCAGTCAAGGTATTCCTCTTTCCTTCCCCAAGTCCACACTTTCCAAAGATACTTCCTCTGAGAGATCCAGACCTGACTGTCAGACCTTGCCACATACTCTGTTCTTGCTTACCGGACCACAACACTCTTCAATCTGACTTCCGGTATAGGCACACCATGTCTTGCGGATGTGTGGGATGATCTTTGTTGCCATCAATGACAACAATCATGAAGCTCCAATGTGTCTTTTGCCAACAATCTCCCCCTTTGGCATTGATGGCAACACTTCGTGAAAAATGACTAAGTGTTATACTATACTCCCCTTTAGCTGATGCTCTGTCTCTATGTACATTTTTCAAAGCTCCCCCTTAGCTGAATTCCTCATTTTTCACTACTATTCACTCCCCCTTTGACATCAATGGCAAAGGGTAGGATCCGCATACCAAAATTTTCAAAATTTCAACTATAGTTGGCCACATAAGTATATACATATGGCATACTTACATATACTGAAGAATGTCTGCAAAAGTTGTCTTTAATTGGAAAAATTTTGTTGCCCAACTTTGCTTCATTCTATCCAAAATTGATATATGACCGCTTAACAGGAATGCAAATGCATCTGCCCTTTTTAGATCTATCAGATCACTGGTCCGGGCTGTGATCTGGGCTTCTTTTATGGCCTCATGCATGGCCTCTAACTTCGAGATAATTATCCCTCTGAGTGTACCCAACCTGCTTATTCTATTTTTCTTTTCCTTCTCCAACTTCTTGATTTCATTCAAGATTGCAATAGTCTGACATTCTTGATTTATTATGGAAGATGAGAGAGGATCAAAATTCTTTGATAGATTTTTCAGTTTATCCTCCTATTCTTTTACTTTTGTCTCAATATCTGTTGTTACTGTGGTCCAGGATATACAAAATTTGTATACAGCTCCTCCATCCTTAAGAGCATTTTCCAAGCACTTTATCCCAATATTCATATTTCTCCTATCATTAGCCATTAACCCTTGTACCTCTGATAATCTTTTTGCCAAGAATTCCTTCCAGACCTTATCTTCTACTGACTTCTCTAGGGAATCAAAATGTGTGCTAACACTATTGACTAGAGATTTGAGATTACCAGATGAGGAGGCTAAGGAATCCTTCTAAAAAGATGGCATGATCTTTTCTAAAATGCTAGATGCAGCTTCTATTAGCTCACAGTCTTCCATGTGAGACTTCAGGAGTTTTTCTTTTGCCTTTGCATTGGCAAATGAAGCTATCTTCATTGTTTGAACTGGGGAGAGAGAGTCAAAGTTAAATGGACCTTGAAGTAACTCCAGTTCATCAATCTCCAACATTTCTTTTGTCAAGAAGTCCTTGACAGTTTCTGCAGTGTCTCTTGTCGGAGACAAAGATTTCTTCTCTTCTGCACTGTCACTTATGTTCTTCTCAGCTTGACTTTCTTCTCTTCCTTTCACTTCTTCTTCTTTCTCCTCTATTCTTTATTCTCCTTTAGATCTAGAGACTGTAGGGGAAACCGGAGGAGAGATATTTGTTTGTTCATGGGCCACCTCTTCTGGAGAAAAGGATTCCAAGTCCTTACCTTTATCTTCCCTTGTCTCCTTAACCTCTTCTGCTACTGTCTCAGTAGCTTCTTCTTCAATATCTATAGCCGAGGGATCATCACCTAAGTCTTCTATAATAGGAATGTTGAATCTTTTGTATGCATTCCAGAGGATCTCTTCTGTCTCTTTTGCTACTTCATCATTTTTTCTGAGCATGAGCTGATTCATTCTAGCTTTGCTCCAAAATTCATCCTTACAATCTTTGAAGATCATACTCTTCTACTTAGGAGTGATGGAGGGATAAAGCTGAATAGCTAATTGTTCCCGAATCTCCATATCCTTCTCTTTGGCATTATTCTTCCTCAATTCAAGTTCCTTCTCAAGGCTTTTAGGAATTAAAGATACAATCTCAATTAAAGCCTTGTTGTAAATGTTCAGATACTTAACTGTGGCATCCTGCAAACTATTTTGATCAGCTTCACTGTATTCATCATAAAATTTTGTTGATGGCTTCAGATTTCCATCCACAGTGATTACCTTAACTATATCATCTAAGGATAGGGTGGCTCTTTCAACAAACTCTTCTGCTTCTGCCTCCTTGGTTTCACTAGATATTTTCTTCTTTTTTCTCATTTTCTTCACCTCCTCGTCTGATCCAGTTTCTTCATCATCCTTCAGGCTAACGTAGGACCTTGTTGCCTTTTTTTTTGTTCTCTTTTCTCCTTTTTCAGATGTCTTTGAGCGTCTATCAGAGATAGGTGCAGCCCTTTTAAAGGATCTGGTCCAGGAGGGGGCTTCTTCCGGATCACTTTCCTTTTCTGCTTCTTCCTTCTCTTTCTTTGTCCTTTCCATCTTTTCTCTATTGGCATCAAGAGCTTCTTTTGATATGTCATATCTTTTGGCAATATTCTCTACTTCTTTTCTTACTTTTCTCTTTACCTCCGGTTGTCTAAGTTCCACATGAATTTTTATACTCAATTCTTCAAAGGTTCTAAACCTTTCTGCTTTGGGATCCTTGGGTTGACTAAGCATGTGTTGGACATGTAGCTCCACAAGTTTCTCATCCACCTCATACCCCATCGGCATGATCCAGACCATCCCTGTTTTCACAGCTTCCATTTGGCACTGATCAGTTTCAACCATAAAACAAACTGTATCCTTATACTTTTCAACTAGAGATTTGCGAATTATCTCTCTTGCTTGCATTGAATTTTGGAAGTTCTTGAAATAACCCCAGAGAGCTGTATTTCTTGTCTTGGCATCTCCAAGCCCATACAAATATTCTCTGATTTGGATTGCAATAGGTCTATCATTCTGTCAGACCCAACCACTTGATCTGGGCAGCTCACTCATGAAGTAGAAAAACAAACACAATATCAGCCCACCATACTTGAAGGAATTTTTCTTATCCTTCTTGATCTTCTGTAGATTCTCCAATAGTTGGTTTAGAAGAAGTTCACACAGATCATAGTCAGTATTTTCTTTTAGCATCTGATAAGCTGTATAAACTGTAGTTCCCAGTACTGAATTTTCCCTACTGGAGTGATAAATCTTGTAACCAATTATCATAGATGCAAATTTGATATCCGGATCAGTGATATCTTCAATTGTCATAGCTCTCTTGTCAAATTTTGATCCGGTTGCATCACTCACTATCTGATTCTTGACAGATTTGAGAACAGGTATCCCACTAGATGAATGTAGATCAATTGCTGCCCTAATTGCATCTTTGGTGATCTTAAATGGTCTATTCAACCATAGGAAGTTATCATGTACTCTGCTCAACACATACTGGACCCATTCATCTTCTTCAAAAAAGGGGAAATGAATGCACTATTCAAAATGCTTATCCCGGATGGCCTTGAACTGAGGTTTGAGCTCAAAAGAATCATCTATTAACTGATTATGATAGATATCAGCTAGCTTAGATTCCCCAAATTCTTCAATATTCACATGAATATATGCCCTAACATCTTCTACATGCAGAACCCCATGCGAAATACTTGAAAAAATGCCGAGGGGATCAACTTCTAGGGATTTATATGGATGCTTCTTAAATTTAGGGTGTGGCCTATCAGAAATCTTCACTATGTTTGGAGTAGTCATCTTTCAAAGATTTGCAGAGAGATATTGAGAATGGAAAATACCTTTTACGCTTCTAGATTTCACAGAGAGAGCTGGATCAATTGCTGGATGAATCAGATTCTGTAGATGATCTTTGATGGGCTTGAGGAATTTCTATTGCAGAGCTTCTTTTCTTTTCTTCTTGAATGTAGAATGAACAAATGCTTAATGAGAAAACCCTTATATTGCTCCGCAAACCCTAATATCAAGTTGCAATAAATGCTCGACCTAAGTCATTCCAGTTTGCCTTATTCGAATGACTTGAGGAACCAGATCAATCTTGATCTTAAACATCTTGCGGATCTTCCAAATCTTAACCATAGTTTACTTAGATGTTTCTCTTATGAACCCTTTAATCTGCAACTCTCCTTGTGCCAGTTCCAGCACCAATTAATTGGCTTGGGGAACAAGGTTTTCTTTGTGTCTCCCCTTGAGCCAGAGCTCACTTTTTAATTTTTGGAAGGAATATCAGCACCAGAGTCTGGTGTGGATCCATCCCCTACATTCTCTATACTTTTCTTCACCCAAATCTTGTTCATGTCACTTTGAACTTCATCCACATTCACTTTTTGTTTTCCCTTATCTTGATTCTGATTATGATATACCAAACCTCTTTTGTCCTGATTCTTGTTTCTACAGAATTTTGCAATATGACCAGATCTATTGCAAATTTGGCAAACAATATTTCTTTGCATATTTGATTGATATCCTCTTGATCTGCATTGATTATCCATATGACCCATTCTATTGCATGCAAAGCATCTATCATTAAATGAATTGTTCATTTGTATATTTCTGCATTCATGAGATTTGTGACCATACCTTTTGTAGTTGAAACACTGTCCGGAGAAGGATGTATTAGTCTGATTCATTCTCTTTCTGCACTGATTAGATTTATGACCAAAGCTATTGCAATTGTGGCAGTATCCATTGAAGGATGGATATCTTTGAGCATTACGCTGCCTTACCGGAGGTCTTCTAGGCCTGTTCCTTGGATTTTCTGATCCAAAATTTTTCTGACCGGATCCAGAGCTTTCACCTTTTTCATACCCCAGGCCACACTTGTCATCTACCCTCTTTTGTCTTTCAAGAGGAACTTCAAGCTGAGTAGAGCTTATCTTGAATTTCTCTTTGTATTCATTTGTTGTTTGAGGATCCCTTTTAAGAGAGACAATTTGATCCTCAAGTTTTTCTTCATTATCTTTACCATCTTCAAGATTAGATTCAAGATGTCTGATTATTCTATCCATCTTGTGGCAGTCTTCTAATTTTTCCTTGAGAGATTGTCTTAGATCATCTTTAGATTTTCTTCTTTCTTCAAATTCTTGGGTGAACTTCATAACTCCTGATTCCATTTCATGTCTTACCATGATGATTTCTTTTGATAACTTTTCACATAACTTGGTTTTCTCTTTTAGATCTCCATTTGTATCATTGGCTTCACCTTGACTTGCCAATTGCTGAAGTAGCTCCTTTCTCTTTTTCATAGAGAGACCCAATTTGTCTTTTAGTTCTTTTATGAAATCATTAGCCTATTTATGTCTTTCCTTTAATTCATTGACTTCAGAGTTTGACTGCTCAAGATCATCAAGGGCAATCTTGAGTTGCTCCCTTATACCATATACATCCATTTGAATTCCCATATCTTCCTCAAGCTGTTAGGCTCTGTTAGGAGGAACTTGGCTCTAATACCAATTGTTGATAACTGAGAGGGGGGGTGAATCAATTATCCTACTAATTTAACTTTTTGTGCTTTCTTAACAGTTAATGTAACATTAGATCAAATAAGCAAGCATAATCATGAAATGGAAATAACACCAATACACATGACACAATGATTTTGACATGGAAACCCTGTTAAGGGAAAAACCACGGGGTGATTAACCCGAGATATTATTCTCTATTAGAAGAATAGAAGATACAAAATGGCACTTGCCAATTAGGGCTCACTGCCTGAGCACACTGCTCACAAGAGGCTCACTACCTACAAAAGACTTACTGTATACACGAAGAAAACTTGAACTGATGAGAAGCATCAACACATGCTGAAGTTTAGTTCTGGTTAAGCTCAACAGACTGATCTACTGCACTTCATTCTTACTCTCCTTAAGTGCTATTGTCCTTTTACATTTCGAACTTGCTTTTCTGCCTTTTGTTCTTTTTTTCTTTTATTCGCACTTCAATTCTTACACAATGCAACTTTCACATCTAAGTCCATCTTGTATAAATATCCACACAAGTGATTTCAACACTTTTCTAGTCGGCATCCGGAATAGTCAATATTATCTCAAACTTTAGTCTGTTGGTTGAATCCTTGTTTCCCAAGTGAAGTGGATGAAAAAGAAACTTATAGAAGTCATCTAATATGTCGACCAATCATGAAAGATACCTTAGGAATCTTTATCACTATCAACATCTCATCCAGAATAACTTCTGATGCTCTGCCTGTCAATTCTTCCTTTATATGTTTTACCAAACCGGACCCCAATACTTAAATGCTTATATCTCTTTACTCTTCCATCGCTGGAGACTCAATTCCTAGAATCTATCAGTCAAGGTATTCCTCTTTCCTTCCCCAAGTCTACACTTTCCAAAGATACTTCCTCTGAGAGATCTGGACCTTGCCACATACTCTGTTCTTGCTTACCGGACCACAACACTCTTCAATCTGACTTTCGGTATAGGCACACCATGTCCTGCGGATGTGTGGGATGATCTTTGTTGCCATCAATGACAACAATCATGAAGCTCCAATGTGTCTCTTGCCAACAAATATGTGTTATGCCTTGATACCTAAGAGACCTAAAGCATTGAAGGAGACTGAAGAGTCACAACTGGTGGAGATAAAAGAGTTGCTGATAGAGTATGAAAACATTATATCAAATAATGTACCTGAAGGATTGCCACCTATAAGGAGTATTAGTCATCACATGGACCTTATACTGGGAGAAAGTTTGCTTAAGAAAGAAGCACATAGAATGACACTGATAGAGAATGAGGAATTGAATAGACAAATACAAGAATTGTTGAGGAAAGGTTTGATCAGAGAAAGTTTGAGTTCTTATGCAGTACCTACAATGGTTGCACCAAAGAAGGATGGAGAATGGAGAATGTGTACCGATTCCAAAGCAATAAACAAGATCACAGTTAAGTATAGATTTCCTTTACCTAGGATAGATGATATCATGGATTGTTTGAGTGGATCAAGATATTTTACAAAGATAGATTTGAAGAGTGGGTACCATCTGATTAGAATCAAAGAAGGAGATGAATGGAAGACTACTTTTAAGACAAATGAAGGATTGTATGAATGGTTAGTGATACCTTTTCGATTGACAAATGGACCAAGTACTTTCATGAGATTGATGAATGAAGTTCTAAAGAAATTATTGGGTAAGTTTGTTATTGTGTACTTGGATGATATTCTAATTTTTAGTAAGACAAAAGAGGAACACTTCTGGCATATTAGACAAGTTTTGCAGAGATTAAGAAGAGAAATTGTTGATAAACATCAAGAAGTGTAGTTTCATGAAAGAAGAGTTGGCATATTTGGGATTTGTGATTTCTACAGAAGGATTAAAGATGGACCTTGAGAAAGTGAGAGTGATTGTTGAATGGCCTACATCAAAAAGCATTGGAGAAGTTAGATCATTTCATGGATTGGCTAGTTTCTACCAGAAAATCATCAGAAATTTTAGTTCAGTTTGTAACCCTATGATAGAAATAATGAGAGGTGATAGAAAAGACTTTAAGTGGACATCAGGAGCAAATAAAAGTTTCAAGTTGTTGAAGCATAAAGTGACAGAGCAATCTGTTTTGGCATTACCAGATTTCAATAAGGTATATCAGGTTGATTGTGATGCAAGTGGAAATGCAATTGGAGCAGTGTTAAGTCAAGAATGTAGACCTATATTATATTTCAGTGAGAAGTTGAATGATGCAAGGAGAAGATATTTAGTTTATGATCTAGAGTTCTATGCCATAATTCAAGCCTTGAAGAAGTGGAGACATTACTTGTTGCCTAAGGATTTTGTGTTGTATATAGATCATCAAGCTTTGTAATATTTGAATAGTCACGGTAAGTTAAATTAGAGACATATGAGATGGGTAGAGTTCATGCAGAGTTATACTTTTGTGTTGAAGCATAGGAGTAGAAAATCAAACAAAGTTGTTGATGCATTGAGTAGGAGAAGAAACTTGTTGATAGAGATGAAAGTTGAAGTATTGGGTTTTGATGAATTGAAGAACATGTATGAGGGAGACACCGATTTTGTAGAACCTTGGAAAGCATGTGAGGAACCTATTGTGACAGATAGGAGTAAGTGGTTAGACTATTTCATTTAATAAGATATGTTGTTCAAAGGAAGTCAATTGTGCATACTTAGAAGTTCCATGAGGGATAATTTGATCAAGGAGAAACATGGTGGTGGATTGGCGGGACATTTTTGCATTGATAAGATAGTGGCTTTGGTGAGTGAAAACTACTTTTGGCCTTAGATACATAAGGATGTTCAAAGATTTGTGCAGATTTGTAGAGTTTGTCAAGTTGCAAAAGGGAGTAGTTAGAATACTGGATTGTATAAACCTTTGACACTACCAGAGAGACCTTGGGAAGACATAAGCATGGATTTTGTAATGGGATTGCTAAAGACATAGAGAGGACATGATTCAATATTTGTAGTGGTGGATAGATTTTCAAAGATAGCTCATTTCATACCTTGTAAGAAGACAACTAATGCAGTGCATATAGCTAACCTATTTTTCAAGGAGATTGTGAGATTGGATGGATTACCTAAGAGTATAGTTTCAGACAGAGACACAAAGTTTGTCAAATACTTTTGGAAGACACTTTGGAAGAAGATGAAGACATATTTGAGATTCAGTTCAACCTTTTATCCATAGATAGATGGACAGACAAAGGTAGTGAATAGGAGTTTGGGAAACTTGTTGATATGTTTGGTTGGAGAGAAGACCAGAAGTTGGGATTTGATTCATTTATGAGTAGAGTTTGCATATAATAATTCAGTAAATAGGAGTACCAGAAGAACACCTTTTGAGATTGTTATCAGAGTGAATCCTAGAGGCATTGTAGAATTGAGAGACATCGATATAGAGGAAAAGAGGAGTACAGAAGTAGAAGAATTTGTAGATCATATGAAGATATTGCATAATCAAGTGAAGAAACATTTGGAGAATATGAATAGTAAGTATAAGGAAAAGGTAGATGAGAAGAGAAGACATAAGGAATTTGAAGTTGGAGATGAAGTGATGGTGTATTTGAGAAAAGAAATATTTCCAGTTGGGACATATAACAAGTTGAAAATGAAGAAGTTTGGACCTTGTAAGATACTCAGGAAGTTTGATTCAGGAAATGCATATGAAGTGGAGGTACCGAAAACATTGGGTATATCACCTATTTTCAACATTACAGATCTTTATCAGTATCATGAAGCAGAGTTTAGGGACAGCATGAAAGAAGACTTAAAGAAGCAGTTACCAAAACAAGCCCCAGATCAAATAGAAGAAATTTTGGATAGTAAAGTTGGATGCATCACTAGAGGAAGACAATACAAAGAATATCTTGTGAAGTGGAAAGACAGACCGAAAGAAGATTCATCTTGGATTTCTCAAGCTGAGGTGGATCGTCTTGGTTCTCCCTTAGCCCCAACAAAGTGAGAGACTCACTTTTTCAATAACCCTAGATGTCTAATGTAGGAGCATCCTTGGTTCAAGAGAAATCTTGCATCAACCAAAAACATTTGCATTTCAGTTTGTTTGTAGTTTGTTTCTTTTCATTTCCCAATTCAGTTCAGGTAGTTCAGTCCGCTTGTGGTCCAGTTTTGGCATTTCTCATCTTGTGTATCTAGATTTAGCATCTACATTCATTCATCTACATCATATCAAGAATTTAGAGCATTTAGAGTAGTTACTGGAATGTTATCGCTATCAGAAGATCAACTATTTTCTCATAGCAAAGAATCCTGATAGTCTCAGACAAATCAGTTGTAGGAGAAGGCTTGCAGATTATTCCTAAACTTGCGGATCTTAATGACACATCATTCAATGATCCTTGGTTCATGGTCAACCCTTCCCAAAGGTCCGTACATTATTCCATTCATTTGAGGAAGTGTTTTATGCATTTAGGTCTAACCTATCTGTGAACACGTTACAGCTCTCTATTGGAGTTTGTGAACTTCCTTGGCCGACGCAGAGGAATCTATTGGTTTGGAAAGGATATATATTGATGTAATAGATCCTTAGGAAAGAAGTTCAAAAGCTAGCACTAAGTGCATAGTTAAGATATTGTACGAAGGAGCTTCAAAGCTTTATATTGTGCATCTATGTAATCAGGTTTTGATCCCTAATTGTAAGCCCACATGTTGCTGGCTAGATTGTATTTGAATTCTATGATATACTGAATGACTAAATCTACACTTTGCTTATATCTTGAGTTATTTCCATTGTGTTTACTCTTTCTACACAATCCAAACATTTCATTTTGTGAACCCTCCTACAATGACTGCACCATTGAGGCTCGACCTCACCCTAAGTCATGGAAGTTAGGCATTGTGCAACATAAACTTAATACCACAAAGGTATTAGTTTATGCCTCAAAATAAAGAAATGAATGAGATAAAATTCTTATTTTGATTAGGACAAAGGTAAACCCTAAAACAAAACAAGTTTTGCCCTATTCTTCCGGGCTCATTTACAAAACACATTTTTGGTGAAAAAATGGGGCTCTCTGCTGCTGCCATGAAACCCTAGGGTTTCAAGCTGAAACTTGGACTTTTCTGGTATTTTTGAGCATGGCCTCCATGGACTTCTTGTAGATTTGAAAGGTAAACAGTCTATCTTTACATATATGACTTATATTCTCAATTTCCTTTCAGTTTTTGAGATTGTATGACTTCTATAGCCATGGATTGTGTATTATCTTTGATGAATTTTTGTTCATTTGCTTCAACCATCATTTCTCCTTAAGTTTGTGACCACCATGCCTAACTATATTGAGCTATTTGAGACCCTAGAAAGGGTAGAAGTTGTAGTCTCACTGCATATTCATCTTTAGAGAGGTAACTCTTTCTCTCTGACTCTATATTTTCATCGTTTCCATATCATTCTGTAGCTTTTGTGGTTAAAATTCATGGCCATAATTCTCCATTCTCTTGTAGATGAGCTTACTCAATGAAAATGAAATGGGTTTCTCAAACTTTTGAGGAAAATGCATACTTATCCACAGCTAGCAAAATGACATTCTGTGCAGTCTTTTCATCTTCTAATGGCTTGAAACCCCTTAGTATGGTTCTGTATCTGTATTTGCATAAAACCGATATGAGTAATGTTCTTCATGAAGAAAATCTATTTCTTTTTCTATATGTGATGCTTTTATTTTGAAATGTATTGAAACCTTCTCTTTGAGGATTTGCCTTTGTGTGGTTGTGGTTGTATCTATATGCATTACTTGTTATTTTGAATATAAAATGCATTTCGACCTAGATGGAGAAACCCTTCTATGTTTGGTTCTTGGCTCTAAATGATGGGAGGTTTTTGTATGGAATGACAGCCTCCAGGTAGTAAGTTTCCATAGAAAATGCACTTTTATTTCTGTATGTATCCTTTTAGAGGTCGCGGAAAGCATTATTTATCTCTATGCATCTGTGAAATAAGGTTAAAACCTTTGATGTGCTATCCTCTATCTAGCCATTGGTGAAATATACCCTCCTTTTATGCTTTGAAAATTCTTATCTGGCAGTGTATAAAATTTTGTATGGCTCTACAAATTATGAATAAAATGTGACTTCTACCTATGCATGACCTTTTGTGCCTCAAATACATATGTTTTTTGTATTCATATTTTGCAAGGCCATGGCTAGTATTATTCCTGAGCACATAGTTTTAGTCAAAACCCCAATGGGTTATCTTGTCGTGAAAAGAGGTATGCACTCCATCTCTTGACTATAGCTATCTGCATGCATTTGTGTTTACATATATATCAAAACTCCTCCTCTTGGGGTCGTGGCATTCTCTTAGATAACACTCTAAGATTTTCCTTTTGATATATAATTGTATCTGTAGCCATGGGGCCGGGACTATGGTCTTGTAGTTCTTTATTTGATCTTGGGATGGCCTCGATAAAACTCACTTTCTTCATCATTATTTGGTTATTCCTGCAACAAGACACATACACTTGACAATTATATTCTAAGCACTTTGTGACAACATGTAGTTAGAATATGAATGTTTAATTGATGCTTTATGTTTAAACGTGTACCTCCTATTATCATGACTGAATTATGATAAAGTGTATTAGATAAAGACATGTTGTTCCATATTTTGTTGTTTCACTTGTCAATGCTATAACTCTACTCTGTAGCAGAGATATACTTTGATGTTCATTACAAGATGATATGAATAAAACTTGACAAAGCATCTCATTGTGAATGCCTTTAACATTGCTTCTTGAGACCACACTCCTATAGATGAATATGCAACATTTACTATTCCAAGTTATCTCTTTTACTTCCCTTGGTCTGAGGCAACATGTTTCCGTATGTATCTAGCAATTGATCATGTATCTTAAGTGACAGATTGGCAGTATGACATAATATTGAATACCTTCAGTTGAGCTTATTGTAATCATGATAACATATGTGGTCTTTTGATGGTTGTCTATTATCTTGTATTTGGCCTCGAACATGTATCTTATACTCATTTTTTCCTGAAACAAGCCTAATAATGTGAAAGAAAATCTATGATCTATCTTGTACCTATGTTTACTTTTGATATACATACACTGGATGTTTCAATCAAATCTACATCATTGCATTGACTCTTGGTTCTTAATTCAGTATACAATATCAAATGCAATTGCATATACATACCAAATAAGTCATTATAGCTCTTTCACTTTGCCAATATGAGTATCACATAGACATCACTTGCAACTACATCCTAGTTGTCAAAATCATATGCACTATTATATCTTTGTAATTATACCATCATGCCTACCCTTGTGCACTCTTCAATCTGCTCCATGTATCTGCTATTTATTTCTGATGCTATGATGTGGATAAGGCAATCATAAATCTCTGAAAGAAGTTATCCATTGACATCTATTTGACATACAAATGTTAGAAATGTAATTGATGTCCTTAATGCCTTCGCTACATACAAATACCATGAAAGATACATAGATGAAATACATGTGAATTCCATTTCCTCAATGGTAGTTGAAGCAATGATGACAACTGCTTTTGTGCATTAAATGTTGTCCTAGATGAGTTCAATTCATCCTGATGGTTTCATTTCATTTCTTTAACTGCAATAATGAGGCTGTTCTAAACTAGAAACCAATACATCTGATTTCTTTGATACTCCTTCAGTTTATCGTGCAATTAAATAATATGAGTAATGATCTCTCTTTTCCATTCCAACCCCTTCAAGATTAAGGGAAGGTAGCATGCTGGGCTCAACCCTTGTGGGAGCCTCATTTTACACCACATGTTGATATGTCTTCAATTAGTTACATGAATTATCCTATACCTACACATGAAACAAATAAATTAGATAAAAACAATGTAGTTGAATGATTGTTCCCTTTCAGTTCCTCTTGCATATGAATGATGTCCATTTGATCAGTGCACTATAGGTAATGTGTTATGCCTCTTCTAATAGGACATAGAGATCTCATAACTGGAGCTCTAACAGGCCTTTTCGATATTTTTGTAGGTTCTTGTCGAAGATCAGGAGTAGAGACAGGATGGCAACCTCAGAGATTGAAGACCTCATAAGGCAATGATGGCTATGACTTTCTCTCCCTATCTTTAGATGCATATCATTTTTCTATATTTGCATTTGTTCAGAGCTATTAGCACAACTTTTGTGGGACATTTGATCTGTCATTATTTCTTTCAATGCAATGAATGATTTGAAAATCTTTTCTTTTCTTGAACAACTGAACTATAATATCACTTGAAACACAATAACTATGCAAATAACTTATAACAGAAGAATGTTAACCTTCACTCTATCAGTTTGAGATGTATGTTAAAAATGGTAATAGTTAGTCCAACTTCATTCATTAATAACAGTAATTGTGATCACTTAGATCATGTCTTGATTATTCATACTTGTTCTTGGTTCATGCATGATAATGGATAATGTGGTGTAAGTATAGAGCAGGGAAAGAGTTAGTTTTACAATGCATGGTGATAATTTTTCAAAGATGGACAATCAGTTTTATTGCAGGTATAGTTCACACAGAGTTTAGTGATTTGTGCATACAGAGAGTTCCAACTAACAACTACAGGCATGATCAAATGTTTTTAAGTGCATCTTCAAAGGGGTGATACTATTTTCTCATATGATTCATAAACATGCAAAGTCAATGTTTTGTTTCAAATCATTTGTTGATATTTTGTGACAGGGGGAGATACTTCTAAAGGCTGAATTGTTTTGGTAATAGCTGCAAATTATATATTTTTGTGTGATAATGACACTATTTATATCTAGTGACAATGGTTTGGTTACAATAACATTTCTTGTGGTAGAAATAGGGTATCTCTGACAATGTACAAGACTTCAATCATGTTTTCAATGTTATTCTTCCAGCCATTGATGACAGTAACAGTGCTAAGTTGCAGAGTAAAGTTAAAACTCCTTGTTTTATCACTCCTCATTCATGCTTGTTCAATTCAGTCCTGAATACATTATCTAAACCCTTTAGTGTAGTGGTTGGACTTGTAGTACTTTGCACTTGTGCATTGAAGTGATGCCTTGAAATTGGTTGTTTAAAGTTGGTAGTACTTTACTTTGATAGTAGTAGACTATGGAATGAAATCAGATTGGATAAACAATGACATCACTGTGATAACGGTGTTTTCTAGAGTTTTTATGGGAAATGGTGATTACTTAATCAATATTAATTGTGAACATTTTGAAATATGCAAATGGATAGGGGGAGCTTTTCATTTCTTTGTAATTGTTCTCAAAAGGGGGAGAAGATGAAAAAATGTCAATGCAATGGTAGTTTGACATCAATGCTAAAGGGAGAGTTTGTAGGCTTTGGCATGACATTTTTTATTGATGTCAATAGGTCTCTTAGGTTCACATGGTGTTGATATAATGCATGGTGTTGATGGATCAAAGACATCAGGTTCAATGGATCATCAGATGTTATTATTTCAAGAGGATCTCAGTTGCTTGAGGCAATGTTTTGTGTTGGTGATCTCAGGAGTTTTGTCTTCATCTTTCATGCTTCCTAAACATAGTGATGATGAGCATGGTTAGGTGATGTTGATGGTGTTTTGGCTTTGGTCATGTTGATTATGCCTTCAATCAAGATCATGATATTATGATTTAATGCTTTACACATCAAGATGTTTTGTTCATCATGTTCATGAATTGCTTGCATGATGTCAAGCTAGAAAGAATTCCCTACATGTTGATGGTGTTTGTTACTCTTCAAAGTTTTGCTTCAGGGTTAAAATTCAATCTTCATAAGGAGTTTCCTTCAGGGTTATGATGAGTTACTTCAGATCAATTATCATGTTCAAATGTTGTTGGTATGATTGATTTGGTGGATGATTCAGGATGTTATGTTGTCTGTCATGATCTTCATTTATCATACTTCATGCTTTAGAGTTTTGTCATTCTTTATGGTTCATTCTGGTTGGTCAATGTTCAATGGTGTTGCTCCTATTTTGAAGGAGGTCTTAGTTGATAATCATGCAATCATGCTTCAAATCATATTCATGCTTTTCCCTTGATCTTAGTTGGAGAGTTCCTTGAGTTTCTTTATGATGATAGTGTACCTTCATGGTATGGTATGTTTTGAGTTCATCTTTGTTGCTTGGAGGCTTGTCATGATCTATGTTCATTGTTTGTTGTTGTCCACAAAGGCATCAAGGGTTTTCAAAGGTGATCTATATGATGCCCTCTACAACTGAGGCCTAGAGACTAAGATGCTTGGAAATTGTATTCAACAATATATTGTTAAGAATTAGGGTTCTGTATTTTTAAAGACTCAAAACCTAAAAACCCTAAGTGCTTAAAGTCTTAAAACCTTATTATAAATTGTGACTTCTTGACGGGAGAGCACTTTGTTTATATTTTGGTATTGACTTCCTATCACAGGTGAAGTCACTTAAAGTGACCATTTGGAGGGTTTTTAAAACATGAGGATACTAGCCTATCAATCTAGTGAAAATGACATCTCTGGTCATGTTCCCTATGTCGAGCGGGCAAAAAGAAATCGATGGCTTGTATTAAAAGTCATAAAGGTGCAAAAGGAAGATTAAGCGAATATGATTGAACTTCTTTTTGAATACCAATGGTTACTCCTACATGGTAAAGATTGACAAGCAATTGCTTTATATATAGCCCTAAAACTATTTTTAGAAGCTCTCTTTAATGTAGGATGCCTAGAGAAATTTATAAATAATTATGTATGACAGATCTATTGTAGCTAGTTGATGTATTGGGTCCTATGAAGTAATAACTTCATGGTCAGAGGTTTTATACAAATGTTTTAATTCATGCCAGTTTATGTGAAAAACAAACTTAATGTATGTTTCAGTATGTACAGGGGTATGAAGATTGAGGAGAGGCCTTTAGTCTTGTGGTGTGTAGTGTTGTATTGAGACATGTTGTTACAAAAAAATGTCTTTGAAGAGTGTTATGATGTAATGTATTGATGAGTGATGAAGATACAGAGAGTTGAAAGACAATGTAGTGTTTGAATATTGTCAAGATATGTTGTTTGTTTGCAGGGAAATGAAAGGTGTACTCTTGAAGATCTGATACAAAAAATGACAAATGAGGTTTTTTGATAAACAAACTTATAGAGAGCAAAAATATGAGATCACAGTTATGGCAAAGGGTAGTCAACATGTATACCTTGGTTTTTGTGTCTTGAATTCAAATCATGATGATATAAATGAATGATAGAAAAGTGATGGTTTATGCTAAGAGGAGTGTTTCTTGAAATGGTGAGTCATATATGTATTCCTTTCTATCAACTAGGAGAGATAAGGTATTTTGCATATAAGTTATGGAACACATCTATAACCAATGATATTCATGTAAACATGTGCAATATACTTTTTTTTTACATTGATACTTTGTCAATGAGACAACACATTTGCCAGTGAGGTTGTATTTTCCTAGTGAGGCTATATTTTGCTAGTGAGGCATCTATTTGCTAGTGATGCACTTGTTTGCTAGTGAGGTTGTGTCAGTGTGACACTAATTGTTCGTAGTGAAGGTAATTGGTTTTTCCAGTGAGGCACAATAAAGTGGAAGAATTCAATAGTGGTTTTTTATCCCTATGAGGGTTTTCCACTCATAAATCATGTGTTATGGTTCTTGTTGATTGTCTCTATATTTGTGCAAGTTCTTTGCTATCATACTCATCATTGTACATGTGTATATGTGTTTGATGAATCCTTAAGTTCTCTTTCTTTCCTTTTTAGAGAGTTAAAGGTGCAAAAAGTTTAAAGGATTATAGACCACTATTTCACCCCCCTCTTAGTGGTCCTATACTCCAACAAGTGGAATTAGAGCCTCGGGTTCCTTGTTCAAAGTTTAATCAACTTGGGTAGCTTCTGATAGTGGAGTACTATGGAAAAGTGTAGAAGAAATAAGGACAAGAGAAATGCCAAGCCACATACTAATCAATAGGTACCATCTATACCAAACTCAAATGGTGATCTAGAATCAGTTGATAGAAATGTCTCACAAGTTGAGTCCTAGGTATAAAATTAGAGGAAGAGTTTTCTGGGGTTCCTTTCTTTAATGGTTCAAATTTCTCTATTTGGTGTATTAGAATGCAAGCCTATCTATCTTCTTTAGGGTATGGTGTGTGGATGTCAGTTGAGAATGGGTATTTTATTTCCTCTCAATCACCTAATACTACAAGTAATAAAAAGGCTTATGAATACAATCATATAGCAAAGAAGGCTATTCTATCTAGATTATCTAATGAAGTTTCTTGTAAAGTTATGCACTGTGAAACAACTCAGGATGTGTGGAAGGAGTTGATTAGAATCCATCAAAGTGATGCATTTGAAGGAGAGGATAGATTGGTGTCTAAGAAAGGTGACAATGAAAGGACACATTCACATGAAGAAGATCTCTTTGTGGGTGAAGATTACTATGAACAAAAGTATGATGAACATGAGTGTGAGGTTTATATAGAAGGTGAACTCTTATGTGCTTTTGATACTATCAGGCAACTCAAAAAAGAGAATAAGAGACTAGAAGACCAACTTCAACAAGAAAAAGATTCCAAGGACAAGGCATGTTTAGATTTTATAAAAGTTTCTTTAGATCTTGAAGAATCTAACAAACTTATTATCATCCTAAAGATGGAGATAGAAGAAGCAAAAAGGGTAGTTGATTTTACAAAATCTGATCTAGAAGTCAAAACTAATGAATGTCTAAAATTAGAGTCAGAAATAGTCTCTTTGAGAAAGGAATTGGAAAAGGCATCTTCTAAGAATCTATAGTTTGAAAAGAGTACTAAACATGTAAATGACATGTTGTGGAAGCAAAAGCATCATAAGGACACTATTGGTCTAGGTTTTGAAGGACAGTGCTCTAAAGTCAGGTTTACACCAAGGAAGAAGATAGATTTGGATCATGCTGTTGCTGCTCTTGAAGATAAGACAAAAGATAAAGTTGTTCATGTTGGAAGAAGAAGAACAAACATGACCTCAAGACCTCCACCTATCAGGAAATACCATTCAATAAGGTACAACTACTCTCAGTTTCATGGTTATTTCTATTCATGTCATGTTTATGGTCATAGAGCTAGAGACTGTAGAGCTCATTCAAGAAATGGTTTTGGATGGAATAAGGATAAAAGTTTTTATAGCTTGTCAAATCATGACTATAATAATGTTTGTTATAAGTGCAATAAAGTTAGTCATGTCTAGCAAGAGATTGTTGGATGCATGGAAGATATGATCATAGAAGTCCTTGGTTGTCAAGAGAATATGATTATGTTCCTCCTATTAGTCATAATATCATATGCTATGGATGTCATAGGTTTGTTGGCAAGAGACATTGTCTTGATGATTGAATGTTGTCATTAATGGCAACAAAGGAAAGAGACTCCACCGATATGACAAAGAGACTTTACTCTGGAAGCATAAATGACTAAGTATGAATAGTATACAATATATAGAGTAAGTAAGAATGTTTGGCATGGTATGCCTCTACAGTAAAAGATCAGTATATGTGGATCAAGTATGTTGTTCGTAACTATTTAGTGATGCTTTGTTCCAATACTCAAGTCTTGACTTCCTCCAGAAGTCACATAGTAGAATACCTAAGTCTGGGTGAACAAAGTAAAGATAGGAATAGTGCACAGTGTTAGAGAAAAGGGTCTTCATTCCTCCACAGTTGTATATTTTATTCTACGGTTCTGAAGGTATGCTAAGAGATCTAGAATGATTGTTGGTTATGCATCTTAGAGTCTCATATGGTCTGCAGTGGGAATTTTGATGTGACAGATGAGTTGATCAAGTATACTCTTAAGGAACAAGCTGACATACATGTTAGATTCTTATGCAGAGAAGTTATATTGTATGAATAGTCAATCTAAGTGATGGTATGATTGAATCCAACCTATATGAAGACTTTTGGGTGTTTATTTAAGTCTGCATTGCAGATTGTACACAAGTTCAATCTAACAAGATGTAGTATTTGTGTACACGGTTTATGTTTTTCTTGCCAACCTGATTATGAGATAAATCTTGTATCGAATATGTATACTCAATGGAATTTAGTATTGGTATATGGTGGATGTGCAAATTTGAAGTGTGAAGGACTATGTGCAAAGTACAGAGCAAGAAAAGTTGAATAAGGACATAGAACATAGTATATGGAGTTAAGTTGAGAAACATGGAAGAACTAATGAAGACCTTTGATTTTGAATATTGAACCTTCAATGGAACTGTGATCTAGCATGTGGTAGATGCATTTACAATAGTTCATCTTCTTGCAGTGACCCAATCCTTTCTCTTTGTTCTTTCTTTTAGCAGTGAGCCTTTGTGCAGTGAGCACTTCTTCATAGGGAAGTGAGCCTTCTAGTAATCTGGTATTGAGCTATAATAATATATTGTGAGCTAACACTCACTGTGGTTTTCCCTTTTGGGTTTTCCATGTAAAAATATTGGTGTCCATGTGTTACATCTTTATGGTTGCTATTCTTATGCTTATTCTATTTTCATGTTATTAATTTTGGAAATTGGATTAATAAACAAGTCAACAAGTAGTTTTTTGGAATACTGATTCATGCCCCCTCTCAATATTTCTTACTTTCAACAATTGGCATTAGAGCCTGGTTCCTTGGATGAAGTCTAATACCTTGAGGAAGATCTGGGAAAGATTACTCATGGCAGTCAGTAGATATTATATTCCAAGTAATGTCTCAATTGAACAAGAATTGAAATTAGCTCTTGAGGATCTTGATAAGTATGAAGCATAGATTTAGGAATTGAAAGAAAATGTCAAAGATGCCAATGAATGCATTATGAAGCTAAGAGAGTAAGTTAACAGATCAAAGGATAGGAATAAAGAGATAAATGATCAATTGGATAAAGCACATGAAATGTTTAATAATTTAACATTGGAAGTTGAAAAGAAAGAAGAGATTAAAAAGCACTTGAATCAAGTTATCAATGACAAGTCTGAGGGATGTGAAAATTTGGGAAAAGATGTGCTACTCTTGAAATTTGATCTGGAAATAGCTAATAGATACAAAGAAAAATTCAAAACAAGCTTTGCAAATCTTGAGGAGTTAATTTTAAGCCAAAAGAGTGTAGATGACAAGCAACGTTTAGGATTTGAGAAAGGATAAAGTTTAAAATCAGGTCAAGAAAACATTTATATGAAGCAAAACAAATTAAATAAATTTAGGAATCAAAGAACAAGACCTAGAAGACCTCCGATCAGACAACCAAATTCTCAAAGGTACCCATCTTTCAATGGCTAATATTGTTTTAATTGCAATAAGTTTGGTCATAAGGCTACTCAGTGTAGGAATAGAATAAACTAGAATCAAAATGTTCCATCATTTTTTGGTCAATGCTTCAACTGCAATAAAGTTGGTCATAGATCAACTGAATGCAGATGTCTGGTAAGAAATGGCTTTCACAATACAAGGAATACTCAATCATTCAATGGAAGATGTTTTGCATGCAATAGATTTGGACATATGGCTAATCAATGTAGATCAAGGATGAATTCATTCAATCCAGGACAAGGAAGTGTTGTGTGCCTTAATTGCAACAAGTTTGGTCATGTTGCAAGATTTTGTAGAAGCAAAATTGTGAATAGAAACTGCCATGCTGAAGAAAGGAAAACAGAGTAGAGGAATGACAAGGGAAAAGAAAAAGTTGATCTGGTTGAAACTAAGAAAGAAATGGGCAAGATCTGGATTAAGAAAGATGTGATTGAAGTCAAGGATGGATCTGCACCAACTTTTGGTGTAGATACTTCATCTGGGAAGTAAATTGGGAGCTCTGGCTTAGGGGGGGTAGTAATGAAAATCTTAATTCCCTAGCAAGATTGTCAATGATGGAATTTGGTACGAGGATATGACAAATCTTTTGTAGGAAATTTCAGAAGAAAAAGATCTAATGCGGAGCATTGTGGAGCAATTTGGATTGACTATGGCTGATAGAGAATTGTTTGATAGCTTTTTGAGAGTCAACATTTATAACGAATTAAGTTAAGGTCTTAAGGGGTTAAAAGGTTGGACTCGTAAAAGGTTAATCATTTTGCATTCAAACTTTCAAGTGTCTAAGGAAAATTGAAGCAAAACTTCAAGCAACTCAAAGTTCTCCAAAATAATTCAAATCAAATCGACCTTAGGTGAAGGAAACCCTATTTCGGCAGAAAGGTACTTACAGCTTTAAAACCCTTATGTGTAGTTCAAAATATTTTAGAAAATGTTTACTCCCCAATCAATTGAGATTTCAGAAAAGCCTCACCCCAAGTTCAAGAAACATTTCTTCAAACCACCGAAAACTAATTATGTAGGAGCATTCTCCATTACTTCTCTAGGAGTTATGCATATGGAGGATATTAGGGCATACATTCATAACAACCTAGAGGAATACAATAATATGAACCTTAGCAAATCATACTTGGATGAACTAACTACTATTGATGTTGAGTTGAAGAATGAATATAAAGTTTTGGGAGAAAAGAAATTGAACACTTGGTTGGACTTTCCTACGATCCTAAATGATACATGGGTTAGTTTCATTCTCAGCAGAATTCATGACAAATTCTTGTGGCTTGATGAACCATGTATGATAACTAAAGAAGCTATCAAAGTTGTAATTGGTATGAGTTCCTCTAGAAGGATTCCAAGTGAAAGGAAAATTAATAACAATTTAATAATGCAACTAACATGGGCCAAATTTGATAAGAAAGCTCTCACAATAAATGATATCAAGGATCTGACTGTTAGATTTGCATCAATGGTTATTGGATACAAAATATAATTTTCTCGTTTAGAAAATTTTATGTCTGCATCAGCTATATACTCAGCTTATGATATGGTAAAAAATAATACAGATTATAATCTATGTGAATTTCTCTGGAGCGAATTAATGGAGAACCTAAAGAGAACAAAAGAGACAAATTATCCCTTCAAATATGGAAGTTTGATTACCTGTTTACCCTTCTACTTCCTGAGAGAGCTACCTAGTTTGGGAAGCATTGTTTGGCTTGATCATACACCAGTAGCAACTCAAATAAGAAATCACTTGCAAAGTTTAGGAAATGTAGACAAACAGAATGAAATCTTAGGGGAATACTTCAAGAACTTTCAAAAAGTGAATGTAATGTAGGGTCCGGATACCTAAAAAGGTAGTGATGAAATATGAAAATGACATTTTATTCATGGTGAATAAAGACAAATTCCTTATGGAAGTTGTGGAACCAAGAATTGCATGGGCCCCTCCATTAGGATATGAAGTTGTAGAAGACATCCTAACTGAATTAGCTAATGAACTACTAAAGAAACCAAAAGATCTCAAACAAGATAGGTTTGGAACATTCAAAAACTTGTCTATGGAATGTGAGCACTCGGAGAAAATTTTTGATGAACAAAGAAGCAAGGCAAAAACCAAAGCTGAAGAGTAAAGACCCTTAAATGTTCCAGTGAAATGGAAGTCAAACACTCTAGAAAGAAAAGATAAGAAAGCTAAAAAGGAAAAACATACATCCAGACCCAAGAAAAGAACAAGCATATCATCCAGTACAAAAGTAGAGAAAGACAATCCAATAGAAGGAAAGAAAAGGAAAGTTACACTTAGTGATGAATATGTGGCAAGAGACATTGATGTGGATCAAATTTCAATTGACTATGCTAGAAAGTTTTTGGAAAAACAATGAAGTGTACAGATTCTAGAATCACCCAAGATTCTACAAGGATCAATAAATTTGGCTTCTATGTCTACTATGGAAAAATTCAAACTAGTACTAGTAGTGCAAGATAAAGCTCAGGAAGAAATGCTGAGAACATATTTATAGGACAATGAACTTATTAATGAGACATCAAGCATTCTAGAGAAGTTAATCCCCACATACCAAAAGGATATTTTAGCATCATCAACTACTCATCTTAAAGTTCTTTTAAATACTCATTTTGAATCCTCTGAAAAGTCTATTGATATTAAGGTTAAAAAGGAATATGAAGAGAAAAGAGTAGCATAATCAAAAACCAAGCTAGACAGTGACAAAATTTTGGTAGAGAGAAGCATCAAGAATATGATAAATGCAATAAAGGAAGCCTGTGAAATATACAAATTTGTCTATCTTGGCCTAAAACTACTAAGGAAATGGATGAGAAAGTCAAAAGCACGGAGCTTCAACTCACAAATATTTATGAGACCTTTAATCCTGCAGTTGACTCAATCAGTTGCATAGAAACACAAGTTAAAAACATTCAGAACAACATAAGCAGCTTGCTCAATAGACAAGAAGAAATTAAAAACAAAATGTATTTGTTGAGAAGGGCATTAGGCTTAAAAATTGAGATCATGACAAATCTTGTAGCTAAAGCACATGCAGCTTCACAAATTGACACACCCTCAAATGGGCAAAAGGCAGAAAAATCAATCTTTTTGATAAATGGTCACATCCAAATTTTGGAAAAAGAAAAGATTCAATGGGATGAAGAGACTGCACAATTAAATATTGTGTATAAGGATATTCTTTTACTGATAACAAATTGAGTTAAAGTATTGTATGTGTACATATGCGGCAAAACATGAAGAATTTTGTATTTTTTGTCCAATTTTGACTCTTGTACATATGCCTTTGCCATTGATGTCAAAGGGGGAGAAGAAGAATAGTGAAAAATGAGAAAAAATCTTAGGGGGAGAAGAAGAACAGTGAAAAATGAGAAAACATCTTAGGGGGAGAAGAAACATAGAGTAAGGGGGAGCACATGCACATTTTTCACTAAGTGTTGCCATTAATGTCAAAGGGGGAGATTGTTGGCAAGAGACATCGTCCTAATGATTGAATGTTGTCATTGTTGGAAACAAAGGAAAGAGACTCCACTGGTATGACAAAAGATTTTACTCTAGAAGCAGAAATGACTAAGTATGAATAGTATACATTATACAGAGTAAGTAACAATGTTTGGGATGGTATGCCTCTGCAGTAAAAGATCAGTATATGTGTATCAAGTATGTTGTTCATAACTATTTAGTGATGATTTTTTTGGTACTCAAGTCTTGACTTCCTTCAGAAGTCACATGGTAGAATACCTAAGTCTGGGTGAACAGAGCAAAGAAAGTTACAGGGCATAGTGTTTGAGATAAGGGTTTGCATTCCTCCGCAGTTGTATATTTTTTTGTGTAGTTTTGAAGGTACACTAAGAGATCCAAAATGATTGTTGGTTATGCATCTCAGACTCTCATATGGTCCGTAGTGGGAATTATGATGTGATAGATGACTTGATCAAGTATACACTTAAGGAACAAGCCAACAGACATGTTAGATTCTTATGTAGAGAAGTTATATTGTCTGAATAGTCAATCTAAGTGATGGTATAATTGAAGCTAACCATATGAAGACTTTTGTGTGTTTGTTTAAGTCTGCATTACAGATTGTATGTGCATGTTCAAGCAGACAAGATGTAGTATTTGTGTACATAGTTTATGTTTTTCTTGCCGATCTGAGTATGAGATAAATCTTGTAATGAATATATATACTCAATGGAATTAGGTGTTGGTATATGGTGGATGTGTGAATTTGAAGTGTGAAGGATTATGTGTAGAGTGCATAGCATAAAAATTTGAACAAGGACAAAGAACATAGTATATGTAGTTAAGTTGAGAAGCAGGGCATAACTAACAAAGACCTTTGAATATGTATATTGAACCTTCAATGGAATTGTGATCCAGCATGTGGTAGATACATTTATAGTAGTTCATCTTCTGGTACTGAGCCAATCCTTTTTCTTTCTTCTTTCTTTTTGTAGTGAGCACTTCTTCATAGGGAAGTGAGCCCTAGACAGTGAGCCCTAAGGTAGTGAGCTTTCTTGTAATCCGGTATTGAGATATAATAATATATTATGAGCTAACATTCACCATGGTTTTTCCCTTTTTGGGCCACATAAAAATCCTAGTGTCCATGTGTTATGTGTTTATGGTTTTTGTTCTTATGCTTATTATGCTTTCATGTTATTAATTTTGGAAATTGGATTAATAAACAAGTCAACAAGTAGTTTTTTGGAATATTGATTCACCCCCCCTCTCAGTATTCCTTACTTTCAACAAGGTTTGGACATATTGCTCAATTTTGTAAGAGTGATTTAATAAAATCATATAATCACCATAAAAAGATAGGTGTTAAGAAGGTTTGCAGAAGGAAACAAGTGAAAGAGAATATTGAACCTAATCTTGTAGATGATGTACAAGAAACATTTATAACAACTTAAAAGATGCAACATGGATTTAGGGGGAGTGATCCAATGTTTTTTTTTCCTAAAGGAGTTTTAGGAGGTTTGTTGATGTGATGGAACAAGAACTCAGAAGGATGATCAAAGGAGATGTGTTAGTAGGATGTGTATGTCATTGATCCCTAACCAAGTCTTTAGAATGTGCTTCATTTTACTTCAAGGAAGTTTGATTTGTTCATATCATAACAAGAACTCAAATCTTTTTCATGCTTATCTTCTTCATAGTATGGTGATGTTGGTTGCTTTGATTTTTGGAACAAGATGGTGGTTGAATTGGAAAATTTCCCCTAGTCTTGTCAAAGTTCTACATTTATAGTTGGATTCACAAAGTTTGATGCCCCTAATATAGTGGATCAGTACATACTGTGGTGACAATGTAGTAATTATTCTCTCTGATAGTAATAATAATATTATTTGACAAGAAGATGTTTGTATCCATCAGTCTATGGTGATAGGTGCAGTGAAGTGGTTGTTGTACTCTGACAAAATAGTATTTTTAAAAGGGTTTGATCTTTTTATCAAATATTATAGTTGTATGTGCCCTGATAAGACATGGATAATTTTTTTAGAAGATCAAACATGACACATGGAAGTTTTGTCCTTGAAGGTGTGGATAGTGATTCATGCTTTATATCCTCTACTCTAAGATGTTAATAGTCTATGGTTGTGTTCATTTGGGTACAAGACTTAATAAATAGTGAAATGAAAAGTAGGCAAGCCTTGGAACAGGCTATAGCATCTATCAAGATGCAATATTAATATCACATGTTATAATTGCTAATACCCTAGTTAGCTTGTAGGCAAAATGTAGTATGAGCATATGAAGTTAATGCTAAGAATGTGATGGCATATAGCAATTTGTTTAAGAGGACAATATATATTGTTAGTGCAATGCTTTGGTGTTATGATATTGGTCCTACTTCAATCATTAATGACAGTAATTGGGATCACTTAGAGCCTATCTTGAACACTCATACGTGTTCTTGGTTCATACATGATAATGGATAATATGGTGTAAGTATATAGTAGAGAAGGAGTTAGTTTTACAATGCATGGTGATAATTTGTCAAAGATGGACAGTCAGTTTTATTGTAGGTATGGTTCACACATAGAGTTTAGTGATTTGTGCATACATAGAGTTCCAACTAACAACTACATGCATGATCAAATGTTTTTAAGTGCATCTTCAAAGGGGTGATAGTATTTTCTCATATGATTCATAAACATGCAAAGTTAATGTTTTGTTTCAAATCATTTGTTGATATTTTGTGACAGGGGGAGATACTTCTAGAGGCTAAATTGTTTTGGTAATAGCTGCACAGGATTTGTTTTTGTGTGAGAGTGGTTTGGTTACAATAACATTTCTTGTGGTAGAAATAGGGTATCTCTGACAATGGACAAAACTTCAATCATGTTTTTAATGTTATTCTTCCAACCATTGATGACAGTAATAATGCTAAGTTGCAGAGTAAAGTTACAACTCCTTGTTTTATCACTCCTCATTCCTTCTTGTTTAGTTTAGTATTGAATACATTATCTAAATCCTTTAGCACAGTGGTTATACTTGTAGTACTTTGTACTTGTGCATTGAAGTGATGCCTTGAAATTGGTTGTTTAAAGTTGGCACTACTTTACTCTGATAGTAGTATACTATGGAATGAAATCAGATTGGATAAACAGTCACATCACTGTGAGAACTGTGTTTTCTTAAGTTTCAATGGGAAATGATGATTACTTAACCAAGATTGTTGTGAATGTTTTGAAATATGCAAATGGACAGGGGGAGATTTTCATTTCTTTGTCATTGTTTCCAAAAGGGGGAGAAGATGAAAAAATGTCAATGCAATTGTAGTTTGGCATCAATGCGAAAGGGGGAGTTTCTTGGCTTTGGCATAATGTTTGTCATCGATGTCAAAAGTTCTCTCAAGTTCACATGGTGTTAATGTGATGCATGGTGTTGATGGATCGAAGACATCAGGCTTAGTGAATCATCAGATGTTATTGTTTCATGAGGATCTCAATTGCCTAAGGCAATGTTTTATGTTGGTGATATCAAGAGTCTGGTCTTCATCTCTCATGCTTCCTAAACATAGTGATGATACTCATGGTCAGGTGATGTTGATGGTGTTTTGGCTTTGGTCATGTTGATTATGCCTTCAATTAGGATCACCATGTTATGATTTGATGTTTTACACATCAAGATGTTTTGTTCATCATTTTCAAGAATTGCCTGCATGATGTCAAGTTAGAAAGAATTGCATGCATGTTCACGATAGTGTTTGTTACTCTTTAAGGTTTTGCTTCAGGGTTATAGTTCAATCTTCTTGAGTTTCATAAGGAGTTTCCTTTAGGGTTATGATGAGTTACTTCAGATCAATTATCATGTTCAAATGTTGTTGGTATGATTGATTTGGTGGAGGATTCAAGATGTCATGTTGTCTATCATGATCTTCATTTATCATACTTCATGCTTTAGAGTTTTGTCATGCTTTATGGTTCATTCTGGTTGGTCAATTTTCAATGGTGTTGATCCTAAGTTGAAGGAGGTCTTAGTTGATAATCATGCAATCATGCTTCAAATCATATTCATCCTTTTCTTTTTATCTAAGTTGGAAAGTTGTTTGAATTTCTTTATGATGACTGTGTACTTTCATGGTATGGTATGTTTTGGAGTTCATCTATGTTGCTTGGAGGCTTGTCATGATCTATGTTCATTGTTTGTTGTTGTCCAAAAATGCACCAAGGGTTTTCAAAGGTGATCTATATGAAACCCTCTGCAACTGAGGCAGAGACTAAGATGCTTGGAAATTGCATTCAACAATATGTGGTTAAGAATTAGGGTTTTGTATTTTTAATGACTCAAAACCTAAAAATCCTAAGTGTTTAAAGTCTTAAAACCTTATTATAAATTGTGACTTCTTGATGGGAGAGAACTTTGTTTATATTTTGGTGTTGACTTCCTATCACATGTGAAGTTAGTTAAAGTGACCATTTGGAGGGTTTTTAAAACATGAGGATATCAGCCTCTCAATCTAGTGAAATTGGGATCTCTGGTCATATTCCCTATGTCAAGCGGGAAAAACGAAATCAATGGCTCATATTAAAAGTCATAAAGGCATGAAAGGAAGATTAAGTGGTGATGATTGAACTACTTTTTGAATACCAACAATTACTCCTCCATGGTAAAGATTGATGGGAAGTTGCTTTATAAATGACCCCAAAATTTCTTTTGGAAGCTCTCTTTAATGCAGAAGGGCCAGGGAAATTTATAAATCATTCTGTATGATAGATCTATTGTAACTAGTTTATGTATTGGGTCCTACAAAGAAATACCTTCATGGTCAGAGGTTTTATACAAATGTTTTAATGCATACCAGTTTATCTGAAAAACAAACTTAATATATGTTTCAGTATGTACAGGAGTATGAATGTTTGGTGTGGAGCCTGATCAGTCTCCATGTGGGAGATTGTTGGTATGTGGTGACTAATCATGCAAGTACTGTACACTCATAATGTATCCTCACCAGGAAAAAAAATTCCCTCTTTTTTGCCTTTTTGGAGTAGATTGTTAAATTTTGTTAACTGATAAAAGAAAAACAACATTGTAAAACCCTAATTCTAGAAGCTTCCAAAAAGCTTGATATAGTGGTTTAGATGTATGTTGTGGGTGTGGAATTTGTGAGATTGTAATATGTTTTTCATGAGATAATAAAATCATTGGATGGTTGAGTTTCTATAGATGTAGCCCATTTTGGGTGAACCATGTTAATTTTTTTGTGTTCATATCTTTTGTGTTGTTCTTCATTGTTATATTTGGGTTATTTAATGTGCATATAATTGTTAGTGTTTATTGCTCTAATTTGTCTGAACCCTAACAATGAAGATTGGGGAGAGGCCTTTATTCTTGTGGTGTGTAGTGTTGTACTGAAACATGTTAAAATAAAATGTCTTTGAAGAGTGTTCTAATGTAATGTATTAATGAGTGATGAAGATAGAGAGAGTTGAAAGACACTATAGTGTTTGAATATTGTCAAGATATGTTGTTTGTTTGCAGGGAAATAAAATGTCTACTCTTGAAGATCTGATACAAAGAAGGAGAAATGAGGGTTAATGATAAACAAACTTGTAGAGAGAAAAAATATGAGATCACATTGATGGCAAAGAGAAGTCAATAGCTATACCTTGATTTTTGTGTCTTGAATTCAGATCATGATGATATAAATGAATGATAGCAAAGTGATGGTTTATGCTAAGAGGAGTGTATCTTGAAACTAGGAGAAATATATGTATTCTTTTGTAGCAACTAGGAGAGATAATGTGTTTTTGTATCTGAGTTATGGAACACATTTGTAACCAGTGATATTCATGTAAACATGTGCACTATACTTTTGTTTTGAGGTTGATACTTTATCAGTGAGATAACATATTTGCCAGTGAGGCTATATATTGCTAGTGAGGCATCTATTCGCTAGTGAGGCATCTATTCGCCAGTGAGGCATCTATTCACCAGTGAGGCACCTGCTTGCTAGTGAGGCACATTTTGCCAGTGAGGCACACTTTGCCAATGAGGTTGTGTCAGTGAGACACTAATTGTACATAGTGAAGGTTATTGGTTTTACTAATGAAGCACATGTTGGTTCAATATCTTGTCTTTAGCTAAATAAAGGCAAAATGGTTATATCAAGCACAGCTATGATGAGAAATTTCTCTCCTCTTCATAAGGGGAGGTTCCCTTTTCTAACTATTTCAAACTTATTTACAAAAAAACTTTGGGGTGATTTCATATCATCCATTTCTCTTTTTTTAGAAATGATGTTTACAATGCTCAATACAAAATTCAAAACAATTTACTATCTGAAAAGTACCTACTTGTGTTGATAACCAAGAAACCCATGAAAACACAAAGTTTCTCGTTGCTTCTTATGCTAATTGAAAATGAAAGATTTCATAATAAAGTGCAGCTCAAAGTTGTCACTATATGCCGAGGTAAAATGACAAATGAACAATAATTTGCAGCCCAAAGTCTTCTAATTACTTTTCATTCACAAACTTAAACTCTAATCTCAAATATGAAATAGCAGCACAAAGTCTACAAATTCCAATTTGAATCACCTCCCAAACACTTGGTATTCACACTCGCAATTCAAACATCATATAAGATCATGTGATAGAAAGGACATAAGAACAATTCTATAACATTCACAAACTTGCTCCAAGACAAAGATTGGATGCCAATTTGCTTCTTAATATTGCTTGAAAATTGATTTACAAAATAATCTCAAAGTCTCAAATTGCTCTTCAAAATGGTAGCACTTCACTTTAATAGTCAAAAGATAAATATTACAAAAGAGGCCCTCTTTATTTATAGGGAGGAGCCTAGAGAAAAAATAGGAAATCTATAACTACATTAACTTATTCAACAAAAGAGTCCTATTTGACATAGGACTTCCTTTGTCTCACATGTAATTACATTTTGGGAAAATACATGTGAATATGTCCAAAACAAAATACAAATTGTATATACAAAACTAAAAATAAACTAAGCCACAAAGAAGAATTTCAACTGCCACTATCATTCTTCTTCAGAAAACTTTGATACATGGTTCGTACTACTACCATTTCATACACATCTAGCCCAGCTGTATTGCTCGAAATGGTATGAGCCCTAAGAACTACATCTTTGACTACTTTGATTACCTTTTCATGTTTTTCAAGGTTATCCTTTAGGTTCTCAAAAGTTAAATGATAATCATAAAGATTATCCATTGAAGCCATTATAAATACCTCATCTTCAAACTTTTGCTACACCATCTTCTCAAAAGCATTGATCATCTCATCCATCAAAAGAAACCTATGATCTTTACCTATTAGTGTGCATGGTAGTTCCTCTAACCGGTGCAAAAGTGAGACATCACTATCTTCACTGTTTTCTCAAGCTTGAGACAAATCATCAA
The DNA here is from genome assembly GCA_027924645.1 of Cunninghamia lanceolata. Taxonomy (NCBI): domain Eukaryota; kingdom Viridiplantae; phylum Streptophyta; class Pinopsida; order Cupressales; family Cupressaceae; genus Cunninghamia; species Cunninghamia lanceolata. The sequence goes on from BSBN01000413.1 coordinate 3,381,638, forward strand.
GAAAACCTCTTATTACATTGATATGATGATTCAATGATTCCTTGGTTTTGAGATAAGATTCTCGATTTGAAATGAAACCAATAGAAATCAAATTCTTTATCTTGATTTTCTTCATCTCAATCCACTCATCCAAAGTTTCCTCTTGATCTTGAAGTAATTGAGATAATGAGTCAAAAAAATCATCTAGTTCAATCCTTGATTTTTCCATCTTCTCTTTTCTCTCCACAATAGTTTTTAGAAGAACTTTACCCTTTGTCAACAACCGGTCCATAATGTCACCAACCACTCTTCCTCTGGCTTGAATTTTTTCAGCCTTTTGAATGAAAGGGTCTTCTACAGTAACAACCATCGGTTCCACAATCTTTGATGATTTCACTATCTTCTGAAGGATAGCAGCAAGTTGCTTAGCCTTTGCTTTGTATTGTTCATTTTCCTTCTTTAGCTCATCAAATTTTACAAGCAATGAGCTTATTGTAGCTTGAAAATCTGACTTGATACCTTCATGAGTCAGTTTCCCTAACTCAACTCTGGAAACAATATAATCGTTCACATCAAACGTATCTATAGTAGCATCATCAGGTGGCTTAGTAATTTCCACATACCTTACTCCCTTTTCATCAATTAACCTAGTCACAGTCTTAGGTTTCTTTTTCAGAGCCTTTGGTTTGGCAGGTAGCAACTTCTCAATGTCAATATCATCTGGTAAAATTACCTATTTTTTCCTTTTTAGGGTATAGGCAGACAACCATGGGGGTAGTATTGGAGTACTAACATTTGGAGATGAATCAACCACTTGCTTTGCACTGGGATCCATGCTAACACCTGTTATAGTGACAATTGGAATGGTGGTAAAAACTACACCTATGTCAACCTTTTTCTCTGAACCATTAAGAAAGTGATCCAGAACAATTTTTTCCCCAATATCAAAAGAATGAGAAGATGATGCAGGAGCATCTAGGGTGTAAGAGCAATCTTGTATCAACCAAAAAAAATGTTGATTCTTTTCAATAAGGGCTAAATTTGCCAGGGTTAATATTTTTAGCAAGTTTGCATTTGTGCACGGTTGGATACAAAATCTTACATAGACCTCTAGAACGATGAATTGAAGCTAATGGTGTAGAAATCACTTCAATATCATTTGTCATTTGTGAGTTATTAAAATTTCAAATTCCAAAAATCCTATTGAAATATTCAAAGTCAAATTTGAGGCACTTAGAGGATTCAGATGGGCATGAAATTTGGTGGGAAACCCAAGCAGTCTACCTTTCGGTACTACTTGTGTACCATCGTCTTTTCGAGAGCTTTCCGAAAAGGTATTATAATTGAAAATCTAACGGTCGGATCAAAAGTTATGACCCCGCGAAGTTGACCTGCTTTTGGAAGGAGATGCAAATTTCGAAATTAAGCTAGTGGCCACCAAAAAGGGCTATATATGACCATTTTTGAGAACCCTTGGGTAGTAGAGTTAAGGGGGAAGGTGTAGAGTCAAGAAAAGGGCAGGAAAATAGAAACCCTAGTTGATTTGGGGTTATGGAAGGATGAAGATTCTAGAGTCAGGAGAGAGGGAGTTGTAATGTGTTACAGCCTGGAGGGGATTCATCCTCTGATTGTATTTGAGCTTCTGTAATGTAATGTTTTTCCCATATTAATAAAATATCATTCTATTTTCTATGTGCAATTTCGGTTATTGTGTGTTTTATGATTTACCCCCTTCATCAGAAGATAAACTAGGAATAGAACCAGAAGAATCAAAAATAGTTCTAAAACTTGTTCTCATAGAAGGGGGAGTGCTATTAGGAGATACAATGATAATAGGAGAAATAGGAACATTGGAAACCACTGGAAAAGTATTAGAAATAAAAACATGAGGCAAAGTTGTAGAAACTTCTGGCTCTTGTGAAAGATCTTTTTGAGGAGGCATTAACGAGCCACCAAGTTGTCCCTGTTCCACATCTTTCTCTTTTTCTTGTTCTTTATTACCTTCCTCATTAGGTTTCTCACCCATTTCTACCTACTAGGTATCAAGTTCCTCCACATTTTGTTGTCCTATCTCAGTATTTTCAACCTCCATTTTATCAACATTTGTTCCCTCGACACCTGAATTTATTATATTAGAACTTCCTACAATTTCTTTTGTCTTCCCTCCTTTAGAGACAAACTTGATCTTTGGTTTGGACACCATGGAAGAAGAGGGAACATCACTTTTATTTTTAGTTCTATTTTCTACCTCCTTTCCAATCTACTCCTGAATCTCTATCTCTAACCCAGTGAGGAACTCTTTCAAATTGAGACCTTTGCTTTGTAGCCATATATTTGTATTGGCTAATATGGGTTGGAATCTCTTTCTAATAGAAGTTTCCTCTTTCACAGACCATTTGATTTCAGGAAAAGCTAAAGCTTCAATATTGTTGATGTTATATTTGGGATCTAGAACATCACCCTCATCTTCTATACCTTCTGGAACATCCGCTAATCCCATCTCCTCTATCTAACTTAGATGTAACCTACAGTAATCTAGTTTCCTTATATCATTTTTGGTTCTCAGATCAGCCCAAATATCGTCAACCATGGGAACATGAAACACTGCCTTTCTTTTGATCTTATCTTCTACCCTCTGATAATCAAAGTGATCTCTTTTCTTGAATTTTTTCATGGTTACCAACTACATTTATGCTTCCACTGCCTTAGCTTTAGTAGCTGATTGCACTAAGTACCTACCAATTTCCACTAGAAACTTAATTTATGACTTCTTCAGTCCCATCTATTTATTATGCACAATAATCAATTGTCTACATAACTCCATCAGAACAACCTTATCACTAGGATATCATGGAAGCATGTACGGATATCCTGGATAATATCTAACTCTTAAATAAGTGAAAGTTGGAAATTGCAAAAAATAAACAACCAAAAGAATTGACCACCTCACAAGCCTCATCTAACACTCTCTTTTGTTCAAGCTTAGTGTTCCATAGGCACATAAAGACCAAAAAGAAAGCATCATTAACTTTACAAAAATGATGAATTGATCCTTTGAAAGTAATTCATGGATAGTTGTATACGCCTAAAAATGACACGAATCATCCTAAATAAATATTCTAAATATTTATTCCATTCTTCTACCAATTAAATAAATATTCTAAATTTATTTAATCAATTCACTGTTCCATAATTAAATAAATTCAATTTATTTAATTAAAATTCTTCTAAGTGTCCTACACAATTAAATAATCATAAATTATTTAATTAATCCAAATTCCTCTATCCTAAGTTCTAAATTCAAAAATCCACCTCGCCTTTTCCACCTCACCTTGTCCACCTCATCAGGTTGCACATGTAATTAAATATATTTAATATTTAATTATCTTATTTTCCCTCACCCACATGGCCTATTTCTTCTCAAATCAGAGGTTAGTTAACTATTCAATCAAAAGTGTTAACTAACCTGTCAATTGAGTTAATTCCTCAATCAACCCAGTTCACTGGTCAATCAATTCAGTCAGTTCCACAATCCACTCTTCTAACTGATCAATCAAGTCTATTAACTGTTTAGTCAATGGAGTTAACTCTCCAATCAATTTTGTCACATCCCCTCTTTCATGATGGAGCTAGGACACTTGTCACATTTCTATTGGTTGCACATTCCTCAACCATTCTCAGCCATTGATCTTCATATCTCCTCTCAACTGTTGATTCTCATTCTTCCAAGTCTATAAATGAAACCTCATTCTTCCATTCTAATCATCCAGGCTTTTGACATCGTTACTCTGCAGAAATATCACCAGCGCGCCTTTGGCACCCTTTTACCATCCACAAGCTTGAGATCACATACTTGCTTTGAAGCTCATCTTCATTGCATATTACAACAGCCATTTACCATCGACTTCCTCGAACACAGCTTAAAGGAGTGCACTCTCTGAGGGCTTACTTCATCTGCAAAAGGATAGTTGTAATAGGAAAACAATAGAAGCATCAGTTTCAGGGAAGGTTTGCTTTGTATTATTCATTGCTATTTTCGTTTAATCTTCTTTGTTATCTCCTATTCTGTTGATGTTTGGGTCATACATTATTCATTTGATTGATTCACATTTTACCCTTACAATAGTAATGAAAAATTGGAACCAACCTCCGATCACCAACTTGAGTGAGCCCAGGAAAAATCCTCATACTTGCAGCAACATATACCAAATATGAATTCATATAAAACTTAAAAGTTGTATTGACTTTGACCAATTGATCATGTCGAGATCTTATATTGTCCCATAAGAATCACCCCGATATATGTATACATGCATTCATGAAATTTGGATGAAGAAGGAAGACCTCTAATTCTACTCAACAGTGCTTTCAAATCACTCACCTCTTCCAAAAAATAACTTCTTGGGAGCTCCTTAGGCCATCTGGACAAATTACTCCTAGGAGTCTTTAGCCATTTACTATTGATATGCCTCTTTGCGGATTTTACATTTGCATCAAAATCCTTTTTCCCTTGAGTAAAATCTATTTCTCCAACATTTTCCGTAGGTGGACACAAAAAGATTTTATTAAAGAATTCAACATCAAGTCTCATGATGACCTCTCCCTTAGAATTTGTCACAGTCCTGGTATCCTTGTTATAGTGGCTTGCCACTTGCATAAAAAAGTCTAGATTGTGGGCAGCGACAGGAAAAGATGCAACCAGGTGTATGTTACTGTTGATGATCTTTTACATGTAGCGAGGAGGATTAGACTATTTTGTCCTTTCCACAAACTTAGCCATGTCTACATGCCCTATCTCTATGTCTTTGATCTCATCCACATTGGATTGCAATGAAGTAACAGGGAAAACCCCTTGGTACTTATACTTCATGATCTTGGATTTTGATGGAGACAGCTCTGACATCAGCTTCGAGAACAAAACAAGAAATGATGGCGATCACTCCAAAAGTTCATGATCTCATAGTTAGGGGAAAAATAGGCAAATTAGGGTTACTATGAACTAATGATCATGAACATAAGGACATGCTTGAAAGGGCTTGAGAGCAGGCAAGTTGATAAAATAGGCGAAAGTGGGCCAAAGGTATCAAAAGGCTAAAATTCCCAATGTCGGGAAAATTTTTAGGAAGACATGCATGGGAAGTCAAAATGACCACTACTACATGTGGGATAGATTATATGAGTGTGCAGGGTCGATCAAAATGACCACCTCTGCAGGTAGGAGCAAATTTAAGATTTTCATGTAGGGGCAGTCAAAATGACCACCCTTACATGTGGGTAAAATGCAAGTTTTATTTTTGTGTAGGAGCAATTAATTTTACCACTATTGCAGGTGATAGTTCTCTTAATGATTTATATGTAAGGGCATCCAAAATGGCCGCTCTTACATGTTTAACCTCAGTAGAATATGTCAAAGCGCTGAATTCACCTGCCAATGCATATGAGGGGAAAACTTTTATCAAGGTTTTATGTAGGGGCAACGAATTCACCCGTCCTTGCATCTAGGTTACAAGGTAAGTCAAGCCAAATGAATCAGCAGCATTTTTGACTACTTTTTCATCATTTGAACAAACAAGCAATGTAAGGGCAGCAAATTTTCCTGCTCTTACATTTTAAAGTTAACAACTCAAACAACTAGGTTTTAAGAATGCAATTTGGTCGAGAAAATCCATGACCTAGTTTGATCCAAAACTAGGGCATCTAAAACAAACAAAAACCAATATCCCTAAAGAACAAAAAGGAAAACAACAGCAAAAGAAGGTAAAATGAGGGTTTACCAAAAATGGCAAAAAATAATCTTACAACAGAGAATTTTACAAAAATTAATTTAACAAAAATTAATGTAACAAAATAGGTGATTCACCAAAACAAGTTTTGCAAAAACTATGAATAAACATTTGCTACATAAAAAGCCTAGTTATAAAGAAGAAATGAAAAGAGGAAAACTAAAAACTTACCTGACAAAAAGGCACCAAAAACCCTAAGCGATACCAACGAAATCCGCTTGATCTGAAGTTTCTGTGACTCAATTGGCTGCAAAGGGATTCAAAAAGATATCACCAGAGTTTTTAGAAAGAAAACTAAATGAAAATAATAACTAAAAATGCTTTAAAGGTTTTAAATAATTGCATTAATCATTGGCATGAGTGCCATTAATACACACGTAGTTAACTTAAGACGCTCAGAAAAAAATGCTTGAGCAGTTGATTTACCCACCTCTACATATGACCTGATCAACATGCATGGGTGGCAAAATCTACCACTCCTGCATGTTAGACAAGACAATACAAACATATGCACAAGCAGCAAAAATAACTACCATTGTATGTTTACAAAACAAGACATATGCACAAGTGGAAAAAATGACCGCTAGTGCATATATACTCTGAAAAATGACTAACACCTTTAAAAGTCAGAATTAATATCCTAACAGGCTTACAACCTAGTCAATTTTATGGACTTCAAAAAATCAACTGAGGGTAATGTCATAATTTGTTCCAAGGCATCAAATGACTTCGGAAGAGACCAAGAAGACTTGCCTCGATTTGCACACTTAGATTGTAGGCTACGAAATAGACAAGTTTTGTAGGGGTCATCCTACAAAATGAGTGCAGTTGATTTTGAGGACAACAACTAGCTCTAACTGGGGAACTTCCTTTGATCATTCTTTAAAATGATCAAAGGGAGAATAATCTAGTCTCTAAGTGCCTTTATCCATGCCATTGGGCCATAGAGTCAAGCTACCAAAACAAAAATACACAAAAAGACTAAACAAAGATGAGAAAGAAAAACACAAACTATACAAAAATATAGGTGAACTTATCTGACGCTTCATGGATTGAAATGCTTTAGATGTTGCCCACTATGGGGCAACAAGAATGGTGTCCTATCTTGATACTCCAGCAAGAAACTATTCTCACCACATAGTTGGTGAATGATGAATGGGCCTCTCCATAGGGAATCAAACTTCCCATGCATTCCTTTTGGTTCTCTCCTCTTGTCCCATAACAAGACTTGATCCCTAACTTGAAATTATCTGGCCTTCTCCTTCTTGTCAAAAAGTTTATCAACCTGACTTTGATGCTCAGCTATACGGTTTACTACCATAACACGTTGCTCTTCAAGTTTAGAAAGGTACATTATTCTTTTGTTAATAGAACTCTCAAAAGTTCTATCTTCCACTGCTTTTGCGAACTTCAAAGCTAGCAATTCCAAAGTAATTGGGATCACAACATTGAAACTATATAGAAGCTGGAATGGTGACATACCAATTGTCCTTTTAGGGGTAATTCTGTCAGCCCATAAAGTATCAAACAAAGCCTTATGCCATTTTCTCTGATCGTCTTCTACCAGTTTCTTGATAATTGTAACCAGATTCTTATTGCTAGATTATGCTTGACCATTCCCTTGCAGATAATAGTTGGATGAATGTGAAAGGATAATCCCATATTCAAAGTAAAAACTAGTGATCTCATTTGAAGAAAAACATGTAGCATTATCTACCACAATTTTGTTTGGAACTCTAAATAGGGAAATGATGTTCTCCTTGAGAAAATTACACACTACCTCAGAAGTAGCATGCTTAACAATAATAGCCTCCACCCACTTGGCGAAGTAATCTATTGCAGTAAGAACAAAACTATGTCCTGCACTCGACAGTGGATTCATGACACCAATGAAGTCAATGCCCCATTGCTGAAATGGTTCTTCACAATTGGTTTGAGTGGTAATGCAACTAACTTAGGCTTCCCCACAAACTATTGGCACAGTCCACACTTTCGTACCCAACTGTATGCATCTTGAAAAAGAGTTGGCCAATAATACTGAGCTCTCATAATTTTATGAGCTGTTACCGGTGCTAAAAAGTGTCCTCCACATGCCAAATTGTGAAAAGACTCTAAAAGTTTGCTTTGTTGTGCTTTATCCACACAACGAAGAAAAACTCCATCAAGACTTCTCTTATATAAACCATTATCCCATAAAACATAGTTTGCAACCTTCATCTTGATAGTCCATTTTTCCTTATAGGACAAATGGGTAGGACACTCACCATACATGAGAAAATAAGTGATATCAAAATACCACTCATCAGTTGTAGTAACAAAAAGGACAGTTGGAACATTCTCAACCTCAACCTCTTCATCACTTGTTCCTTTTGGGACATTATTAGCAATTAGCTGACACAAACCTTTTCCACGCACAAGCTTGGTGGGTTTGATATCAAGGTCAAATTCTTGAATTTTGGCAATCCAATTGCCTCTTTTAGTCCCAAATTCTTGTTGTGATAGTATAGATTTCACTGTTGTGTCCAGTACCAAAACAACAATATGTGAATTTAGAATGTAAAACCTGAAGTGCTTCATGGTTTTAACTACAACATAAGCATGTTTCTCCATATTTGAACTTACTTAAGCTCATGAGCCTTTAGTGGACAACTCAAACAAAATCAGAGATTCCACACCCTCTTCATTCCGTAGAACCAGAATCACTGACAACGTATGCTCTGAAGCAATAACTATACATTATGAAACCTTTAGTGTAGTCAAGACAAACTAGAATTGAAGCATGGGCTATGACACTTTTAATATCCTCGAAATCTACTTTACCTTCTATGCTCCAATGGAAAGTGGTCTTACCCTTCATCATATTAACATTATGATGAGTTTTCTCTACGAATTCTAGAATGAACCTTCGCAAGAAATTCACCTTCCTGAAGAAAGAATGAACAACTATCTTACTAGCAGGCAAAGTCAAACTTTGGATAGATTTAACTCTCTCAGAGTCAATTTTAGTACCTTCTTTGGATACAATGTGACCAATAAGCTTACCTTCTGTAACCCCAAAAATTGACTTCTTAGGATTAAGAGAAATATCATTTTGACGACACCATTCCAAAACTTGTCGCAAATGAGAGGCATGATCTTGATGTTTCTTAGAGAAAATGGTCAAGTCATGAAGGTACACCACAATGAACTTACCCATTTCATCTCTGAAAGCCAAGTCCATTTCTCTTTAGAAAGTAGCGCCAGCATTGATCAAACCAAATGACATCTTGCGGTATGTGAATGTGCCCCATGGTGTTGTGAAAGCAGTCTTTTAATTATCCACTTCACTGACTTCTACTTGATTGTAGCCTGAAAAGTTGTCTAACATAGACAACATCTCTGAACTAGTTACAGTTTGTAACACTTGATCCATAATTGGCAAAGGTTAGTTATCTTTTAAAGAAGATTGATTCAGATTTCTAAAATCCACACAAATATGGATTTCTCCATTCTTTTTTCTTCATGGGAACAATATTTGTGATCCAAGTAAAATGATGAATTGGAAAGATAATCCTAGCATTCAGCGGTTTTTGGATTTTAGCAAGAATAGTACCTGATATCTTGGGATTGTACTGCATCTACTTATGTTTGTGAGGCAATGATCCTACCTTGAGAGGAATCTCATTTTTGAATCTCTTTAGGTCTGAAGGACTTCAAATCATCATATGAATATGCCAGCACATCAATGTAGTAGTGAAAAAGTGTAATGAACTTGAATTTCTAATCAGCAGTGCAACATTTCCTTATGTTAACCATCTTAGGATCCACTTCAGAACTTAGGTTCGCTTGTTCGAATTCCATTGATGAACTTGAATCAAGTTGCTACTATTGTTTGATATATTGATCATGCTTGTCAAACAACTTTTCCAGAGAAACCAAACCTTTCAGAATTTTATTCCCTTTTAATTGGAGAATCTCCTCACCAGTCTGTGAATCTACATTGGGGACATATTCTTGAGGTGTAGAATTACTCCCTTCAAAGTAGAGTTCATCAAAGATATCTATCTTCTCTATGAAAGCTATGATCTGATTATCACCATTGAAGACTTGCCAATGGTTAGCATTATCAGGTACACTTGGTCAGAAGACCAACTCAATTGTGTACTTATCACCTTTAAAATCCTTGTGAGGGACCATCAAGGTGGCAGAGATGGCTAATGAATTAGCACAATCATTAAACTCTCTTGGTACCATGGAGATGTCAAAAGCATCAAAACCCTAAATACAATCCCAAACACGATTGCGGTAATGTCTTAGCCTTTCATTCTTGGTTTGGTAAATATTTCTCACTTGACAAACAACAAGCTTTACATCACCTTGTGTGTGACGATTTTTAATACCTTTAACACGAGCAACCTCCATTCTGAGTAACAATGACTTGTACTTAGTAGTGTTATTGGTATTGTCAAATTGTAGCTTATAAGAGAAAGGAAAAATATCACCTTGAGGAGATATTAGAACTATTCCAGCTCCAGATCTAGTGGAAGAATAGCTACCATCAAATTCTAAAATCCAAATATCATTTGAATTTCCCACTTTGATATTTCTATGATCAATAGACTCTTCATCGGAAGAAGAAGAATACCATATCACCATACTCTAGTCTAAACTTTCATCTAAATTTTCTTCTCGATCTTCATCTAAATTTTCATCTGGCAAACTAGAAGTGTTTTTAGTGATCAAGAAATAATTACCCATCCCTGAAGACTCAAATAAAAATTGAGCTTTTGGATCTTCAAATTGACTAACAATATATTTTGCTTCTCTTTCAGGAAGTAATTTTTGCATGACGCCTTTGATAGGTATCCTTGCCTCAGACAAATCCATATTTAGTTCTCCTCCCACATCCTTACAAAAATTACGTCCAAGGAACATACCATAAGAGGCTGGAACATCAGCAACTAAGACGGTCATCTTTATTCTCTTCTCCGAAAAGGCTGCAAATACAAATTGTGCATCCTTAATCTAGCCTAACAAAGGCACTTGTTTATTTTTCATTGAAAAGCATCTCCCGAAGGTCTTGGTCAAAGTGAGTATGAGAGCATCTGCAACCTTGGTAGGCATGACATTGTTGGAAGCTCCCGAGTCTATTATACAATTACTCAATTTATGACTATTGACTAATAGAGAAACATAAAAGGGTTCAATTTTCCCTAGGGCAACAAGAGGAGTGGTTCTAGCTAGACCTATTCTTTGAGTAGTCATGAGTAGTTTTGGGACAATCTTACCCTGTAGAGGTAGTCTTATTCTAACAAATTGGGCTAACCTTTCAAATTGGTCGGGGTTACCTTGCAAATATTCTACCTTAGACATCTAGATTTTAGTTTTCCTATCATGGTCAATTATGTCAAAGAGCTAAAATGAATTAGACATAGAAGCTTGAAAACTTTCATTCTGGGGTTTTATTGAGGAAGTACTAGTTTGAGGAATAGTAGCAGAAGAAGTAGGATTGTTAGAACTTACTTGTTTATTAGTAGTCGGATCCCTTGATTGAAAAGGCAAATCAGTTCCTCATTTGGCAATTGAAATCATAGGTTGAGAATCTTCTTTTGATTTTCCTTTATCAACCACTTGCTGGTTTGACTAATTTTGAGACATGGTGAAAACAACATATGACCCACATTATGCATCTTCTCCTCTTTTTGCTTAATCTTGATAGTTCAAGAATCCAATAGTAGAGTCACGAGCCAACTCCTCTCCTTCTTCCATAAAGAGGTTGGCAGTATTTTCCTGATCCAAATCAAGTTGGAAAGAGTTATCATGTTCTACTTCATAGTAGCCAACTGCTACATTGATCAGTGGAGCCTCCAATGCCAGTCTTCCTTGAGTAGGAGGAAGTCAGTTTTGTTGCCCTTGGTTTCTCATGGCATTTTTCTTGATATTAAGTATTGGGAAATGTCCTTCTTGGTATGTCTCAATAAGAAGGAGTGGACATATTCTGGGACATTTGCTTTTTCAAAGCCAGCAACTCATTTGCTAACTTCTACACCATAGGATCCATGGTGCTTATGGATGATAAATCAGATGAGGACTACCCTCTATTTTGGTTTGAATCCCTTCTTATCTTACCCGCAAGGATAAGATCATCTTCAACCTCCATAGCCAAACTTTGTGCTAAAGGAAGATCAATAGGATTAGCCCACATTAATAGAAGGTTTACCTTAGGAAGTTGAGTATTGATGAAGAAACATTTCAAATTCTTTGCTATTGGTTGGGCAGTTGCTAGAATCCTATTTGTCAATTTATTGAACTTAGTAATGAAATCTCACATGGGCTCATGTGGTTCTTTCTTCATCTGTGTTAGTTGGGTTAACAAAGCATGTGCGTCTTCCATAGGTTTAAACCTAGCTTCAAACTTGGTTTTAAGAGTATTCCAATTAGTTATGGTTTAGGCTTGAAGGTGATAAAACCAGTCTGCATCAGCACCTTGAAGTGTTTCTACAAAAAGTCTTACAGACACATCCTCATGCTCCACCCCTAGCACATCACAAGCTATAGAAAAAGCTACAATGTGTTCATCAGGATGGACTTTCCCATCACCATAGAATTTCAAAAAAATGTTTGCTAAACTATGAGGTAGTTCATGCAATGGTGGTGTAAAATTCAAGGGTCCAAAAGAATTACCCCACGGGCCTTGAGCCGCCATAGTACACTAGTTGAAAGGTGGGATAAAAGAACTTTGATTAACTTGAGTGGATAATACTCTATTAGTATTTGCACTAGAAGCTTCACCTAGTACAGGAGACCTGGCATTGGTAGGAGGAATGCTAAAGTCTTGGTATTGGAGGCAAAATACCAAAATTACTTTGTTGTATTAACTCAAACACATGATCAATAATTCCTTGAGCTCTTTTACTTCTTGTATACCTTGAGTCTATTAGAATGTAAAATTCTTAACAAATATATGAACTTAAATATAACTTATAACAATGAATGAGGATGGAATGCTTCAACCCAAAGTGTGAGGCTTTAAGTTGCACGTTGGTCCCCAATAGAGTTTCCAAATAATTGTTGGTTGAATATTTTGTCTTTGGCTAACTAAAGGCAAAATGGTTATATCAGCCATAGATATGATGAGAAATTTCTCTCCTCTCAGCAAGGGGAGGTTCCCTTTTCTAACTACTTCGAACTTGTTTACAACAAAACTAACTTTGGGGTGATTTCATATGATCCATTTCTCTTTTTTGAGAAATGATGTTTACAATGCTCAATACAAAACTCAAAACAATTTACTATCTGAAAAGTACCTACTTGTGTTGATAACCAAGAAACCCACGAAAACACAAAGTTTCTCATTGCTTCTTATGCCAATTGAAAATGAAAGATTTTAGAATAGAGTGCAGCTCAAAGTCTTCACTATATGCTGAGGTAAAATGACATGATCACGAACAATAATTTATAGCCCAAAGTCTTCAAATTACTTTTCATTCAAAAACTTAAACTCTAATCTCAAATATGAAATAGCAACACAAAGTTTACAAATTCTAATTTGAATCACCTCCCAAACACTTGGTATTCACTCTCAAAATTCAAACATCATATATAATCAAGTGATAGAAAGGACATAAGAACAATTCTATAACATTCACAAACTTTCTCCAAGACAAAGATTGGATGCCAACTTGCTTCTTAATATTTCTTGAAAAATGATTTACAAAATAAGCTCAATGTGTCAAATTGCTCTTCAAAATGGCAGCACTTTGCGTCAATAGTCAAAAAATAAATATTACAAAAGAAGCCCTATTTATTTATAGGGAGGAGCCTAGAGCAAAAATAGGAAATCTATAACTACTTTGACTTATTCAACAAAAGCATCCTATTTGACTTGAGACTTCCTTTGTCTCACATGTAATTACATTTTGCGAAAATACATGTGAATATGTCCAAAACAAAATACAAATTACATCTACAAAACTAAAAATAAACTAAGCCACGAAGAAGAATTTCAACTGCTACTATCATTCTTCTTCAGAAAACTTTGATACATGGTTCACACTACTACCATTTCATACACATCTGGCCTAGTTGTATTGCCTGAAACGGTACGAGCCCTAAGAACTACATCTTTGACTACTTTGATCACATTTTCATGTTTTCCAAGGTTATCCTTTAGATTCTCAAAAGTTAAATGATAATTATAATGATTACCCATTGAAGCCATTGTAAATACCTCATATTTAAACTTCTGTTGCACTATCTTCTCAAAATCATCGATCATCTCATCCACGAAAAGAAACTTGTGATCTTCACCTATTAGTGTGCATGGTAGTTCCTCTAACCATTGCAAAAGTGAGACATCACTATCTTCACTATTTTCTTGCGCTTGAGACAAATCATCAAGCAAGCCTCTTATTACATTGATACGATGAGTCAATGATTCCTTGGTTTCAAGATAAGATTCTCGATTTGAAATGACACCAATAGCAATCAAACTCATTATTTGATTTTCTTCATCTCAATCAACTCCTCCAAAGTTTCCTTTTAATCTTAAAGTAATTGAGATAATGAGTCAACAAAATCATCCAGTTCAAACCTTGTTTTTTCCATCTTCTCTTCTCTCTCTACAACAGTTTTTAGAGGAACTTTACCCTTTGTCAACAACGGGTCCATAATGTCACCAACCACTCTTCCTCTAGCTTGAACTTTTTCAACCTTTTGAATCAAAGGGTCTTCTATAGTAATAGCCATCAGTTCCACAATCTCTAATGATTTCACTATCTTCTAAAGGACAGCAGCAAGTTGCTCAACCTTTTCTTTGTATTGTTTCTTTTCCTTATTTACCTCATCAAATTTTACAAGCAATGAGCTTGTTGTAGCTTGAAAATCTGACTTGATACCTTCATGAGTCAGTTTACCTAACTCAACTTTGGAAACAATATAATCATTCACATCAAAGGTATCTATAGTAGCATCATCAGGTAGCTTAGCAATTTCTGCATACCTGACTCCCTTTTCATCAATTAACCTAGACACAGTCTTAGGTTTATTTTTCTGAGCCTTTGGTTTGGCAGGTAGCAACTTCTCAATGTCAATATCATCTGGTGAAATTGCCTACTTTTTCCTTTTTTGGGTATAGGCAGACAACCACGGTGGTAGTATTGGAGTACTAACATTTGGAGACGAATCAACCACCTGCTTTGTGGGATCCATGATAACACGTGTTATAGTGACAATTGAAGCGGTGTTGGTAAAAACTGCACCTGTGTCAACATTTTTCTCTAAACCATCAACAAAGTGATCCAAGACAGTTTGTTCCCCAATATCAAAAGAAGGAGAAGATAAACTAGGAATAGAACCAAAAGAATAAAAAATAGTTCCAAAACTTGTTCTCACAGAAGGGGGAGTGTTATATGAAGATTAAATGACAATAGAAGAAATAGGAACATTGGAAACCACTACAAGAGTATTAGAAACAGAAACATGAGGCAAAGTTGTAGAAACTTCTGGCTCTTGTGAAAGATCTTTCGAAGGAGACTTTAACGAGCCACCAAGTTGTTCTTGTTCCACATCTTTCTCTTTTTCTTGTTCTTTATTACCTTCCTCATCAAGTTTCTCACTAATTTCCACTTACTTAGTGTCAAGTGCCTCAACATTTTGTTGTTCTATCTCAGTATTTTCAACCTCCATTTTATCAACATTTGTTTCCTCGGCACCTAAATTTGTTATATTAGAACCTCCTGCAATTTCTTTTATCTTCCCTCCTTTAGAGACAAACTTGATCTTTGGTTTGGACACCTTGGAAGAAGAGGGAACATCACTTTTATTTTTAGTTCTATTTTCTACCTTCTTTCTAGTCTGCTCCTGAATCTCTATCACTGACCCGGTGAGGAACTCTTTCAAATTGAGACCTTTTCTCTGCAACCATATATTTGTATTGGCTAATATGGGCTAGAATCTCTTTCTAATATAAGTTTCCTCTTTCACAGACCATTTGATTTTTGGCAAAGCTAAAGCTTCAATATTGTTGATGTTATATTTGGGATCTAGAACATCAACCTTGTCTTCCATAGCTTTTGGAACATTGGCTAATCCCAGCTCATCTATCTGACTTAGGTGTAACCTGCAATAATCTAGTTTCCTTATCTCATTTTGGGTTCTCAAATCAGCCCAAATATCCTCAACCATGGGAACATGAAACACTGCCTTTCTTTTGATCTCCTCCGATAATCAAAGTGATCTCTTTTTTGAATGTTTTCATGGTTACCAACTACATTTTTGCTTCCACTACCTTAGCTTTAGTAGCTGATTGCACTGAGTACCTCCCAATTTCCACTGAAAACTTAATTCCTGACTTCTTCAATTCCATCTGTTTATTATGCACAACAATCATCTATCTACATAACTCCATCAGAACAACCTTGTCACTGGGATTTTGTGGAAGTATGTGCAAATATCCTAGATAATATCCAACTCTTAAATAAGTGAAAATTGGAAATTGCAAAAACAAACAACCAAAAGAATTGACCACCTCCCAAGCCTCATCTAACACTCAATTTTGTTCAATCTTAGTGTTTCATAGGCACATAAAGACTAAAAAGAAAGCATCATTAACTCTATGGAAATGATGAATTGATCCTTTGAGAGTAATCTATGGATAGTATTGAAAAACTTGAACCAACCTCCGATCACCATCTTGAGTGAGACCGAGAAAAATCCTCATACTTGCAGCAGCATATACCAGATATGAAGTCATATAAAACTTAAAAGTTGTATTGAATTTGACCAATTGATCATGTAGAGCATTGCTAATTTGTTGTCGCTAGAAGATCTTCTATTGTCCCTTAAGAATCACCCTGATATATGTATACATCCATTCATGAAATTTGGATGAAGAAGGAAGACCTCTGATTCTACTTAGCAATGTGATCAAATCACTCACCTCTTCCACAAAATCACTTATTGGGAGCTCCTTAGGCCATCTAGACAAATTACTCCTAGGAGTCTTCAGCCACTTACTATTGATATACCTATTTGCAGATTCTACATCAAAATCTTTTTTTCTCTTGAGCAAAATCTATTTCTCCAACATTTTCCGTAGGTGGACACAAAAAGATTTTATCAAAGAATTTAGCATCAAGTCTCATGATGACCTCTCCCTTAGAATCTATCATAGCTCTAGTATCCTTGTTATAGTGGCTTGCCACTTGAAGAACAAATTCTAGATTGTGGGTAGCAACAAGAAAAGATGCAACCAGGTGTATGTTACTGTTGATGATCTTCTGTATGTACCAAGGAGGATTAGACTGTTTTGTCCTTTCCACGAACACAGCCATGTCTACATGCCCTATCTCTATGTCTCTGAACTCATCCACATTGGATTGTAATAAAGTAATGGGGAAAACCCCTTGGTACTTATACTTCATGATCTTGGCTTTTGACAGAGATGACTCTAACATCAGGTTCTAGAACAAAACCAAAAATGATGGTGATCACTGCAAAAGTTCATTATCTCGTAGTTAGGGGAAAAATAGGCAAATTAGGGTTACTATGAACTAATTATCATAAACATAAGGACATGCTTGAAAGGGCTTGAGAGTGCGCAAGTCGATAAAATAGGCGAAAGCAAGCCAAAGGTATGAAAAGGCAAAAATTTCCAATGTTGGGACAATTTTCAGGAAGACATGCATGGGCAGTCAAAATGACCACTCGTGCATGTAGGATAGATTATATGAGTGTGCAGGGTCAGTCAAAATGACCGCCTCTGCAGGTAGGAGAAAATTTAAGATTTTCATGTAAGGGTGGTCAAAATGACCACCCTTACATGTGGGTAAATTACAAGTTTTATTTTTGTGTAGGAGTAGTTAACTTTACCACTATTGCAGGTGATAGTTGTCTTAATGATTTATATGTAAGTGTGGCCGAAATGGATGTTCTTACATGTTTAACCTCAGTAGAATATGTCAAAGCGGTGAATTCATCTGCCAATGCATATAAGGGGAAAACTTTTATCAAGGTTTTATGTAGGGGCAGTGAATTCATCTGCTCTTACATTTTAAAGTTAACAACTAAAACAACTAAGTTTTAAGAATGCAATTTGGTTGGGAAAATCCATGACCTGGTTTGATCCAAAACTAGGGCATCTAAAACAAATGAAAACCAATAACCCTAAAGAACAAAAAGGGAAACAACAACAAAAGAAGGTAAAACTAGGGTTTACCAAAAAATAACAAAAAATAATCTTACAATAGAGAATTTTACAAAAAAAAATTTACCAAAACAGGTGATTCACCAAAACAAATGTTGCACAAACTATGAATAAACATTTTCTATATAAAAACCCTAGTTATAAAGAAGGAACAAAAAGAGGAAAACTAAAAACTTACCCGACAAAAATGCTCCAAAAACCCTAAGCGATACCAATGAAATCCACCTGATCTGAAGTTTATGTGACTCAATTGGCTTCAAAGGGATTCAAAAAGATATCATTAGAGTTTTTAAAAAGAAAACTAAATGAAAATAATAACTAAAAATGCTTTAAATATTTTAAATAACTACATTAATCATTGGCATGAGTGGCATTAATACACATGCAGTTAACTTAAGATGCTTAGGAAAAATGCTTGAGCAGTTGATTTACCCGCCTCTACATATGACCTGATCAACATGCACGGGCTACAAAATCTGCCACTCCTGTATGTTAAACAAGACAATACAAACATATGAATAAGTGGTGAAAACAACTTCCATTGCATGTTTGTGAAACAAGACATATGCACAAGCAGTAGAAATGACCGCTAGTGCATAGAATTAATATTCTAACAAGCTTACAACCTAGTCAATTTCATGGACTTCAAAAAATCAACTAAGGGGGATGTCATAAGTTGTTCCAAGGAATCAAATGACTTCGCAAGAGTTCAAGAAGACTTTCCTTGATTTGCAAACTTAGAGTGTAGGCTACGAAACTGACAAGTTTCGTAGGGGTCATCCTACAAAATGAGCCCAACTAATTTTGAGGACAACAACACAATAAACTGGAAGAATTCAAGAGTGGTTTTTTATCCCTATGAGGGTTTTCCACTCATAAATCATGTGTTACAGTTCTTGTTGATTGTCACTATATTTGTGCAAGGCCTTTGTTATCACACTCATCATTGTACATGTGTATATTTGTTTGATGAATCCTTAAGTTCTCTTTCATTTATGTCTAGAGAGTTGAAGGTGCAAAAAGTTTAAAGGATTATAGACCACTAATTCACCCCCCTCTCAGTGGTGCTATACTTGAGCAAGTGGTATCAAAGCATTGGGTTCAGTGGAGTACTATGGGAAAGTGTAGAAGAAATAAGGACAGGAGAAATGCCAAGCCACATACTAATCACAAGATACCGTCTATACCAAACTCAAATGGTGATCTAGAATCAGTTGATAGAAATGTCTCACAAGTTGAGTCACATATAAAATTAGAGGAAGATTTTTCTGGGGTTCCTTTCTTTGATGGTTTAGATTTCTCTATTTGGTATTTTAGAATGCAAGCCTATCTATCTTCTTTAGGGTATGGTGTGTGGATGTCAGTTGAGAATGGGTATTTTATTTCCTCTCAATAACCTAATACTAAAAGTAACAAAGAGGCTTATAAATGCAATCATATAGCAAAGAAGGCTATTATGGCTAGATTATCTAATGAAGTTTCTTGCAAAGTTATGCACTGTGAAACAACTCAGGATGTGTGGAAGGAGTTGATTAGATTCCATCAAAGTGATGCACTTGAAGGAGAGGATAGCTTGGTGTCTAAGGAAAGTGACAATGAAAGGAGACATTCACATGAAGAAGATCTCTTTGTGGGTGAAGATGACTATGAAATAGAGTATGATGAACATGAGTGTGAGGTTGATATAGAAGGTGAACTCTTATGTGTTCTTGATACATTCAAGAAACTCATAAAAGAGAATAAGTGACTAGAAGACCAACTTCAACAAGACAGAGACTCCAAGGACAAGGTATGTTCAAATTTTGCAAAAGTTTCTTTAAATCTTTGAAGAATCTAACAAACTTATTATAAGTCTAAAAATAGAGATAGAAGAAGCAAAAAGGGTAGTTGATTTTACAAAATCTGATCTAGAAGTCAAAACTAATGAATGACTAAAATTAGAGTAAGAAATAGTCTTTTTCAGAAAGGAATTGGAAAAGGCATCTTCTAAGAATCTACGGTTTGAAAAGAGTACTAAATTCTTAAATGATATGTTGAGGAAGCAAAAGCATCATAAGGACACTACTGGTCTAGGTTATGAAGAAGGAGAGTGCTCTAAAGTCATGAATACACCAAGGAAGAAGATAGATTCGGATCATCATCTTACTACTCCTAAAGATTAAGAAAAAAGATAAAGTTGCTGATGTTGGAAGAAGAAGAACAAACATGACCTCAAGACCTCCACCTATCAAGCAATACCATTCAATAAGGTACAACTACTTGATTAGTTTCATGGTTATAGCTATTCATATCATGTTTATGGTCATAGAGCTAGAAACTGTAGAACTAATTCAAGAAATGGTTTTGGATGGAATAAGGATAAAAGTTTTTATAGCTTCTCAAATCAACACTATAATAATGTTTGTTATAAGTGCAATAAAGTTGGTCATCTAGAAAGAGATTATTTGATGCATGGAAGATATGATCATAGAAGTCCTTCTTGGTTGTCAAGAGAATATGATTTTGTTCCTCCTATTGGTCATAAGATCATATGATATAGATGTCATAGGTTTAGACATATTGCTCAATTTTGTAAGAGTGATTTAATGAAATCAGATAATCCCCATAAAAAGATAGGTGTTAAAAAGGTTTGGAGAAGGAAACAAGTGAAAGAGAAGGTTAAATCTAATCTTGTGCATGTTGCACAAGAAACATTTATAACAACTTAAAAGATGTAGCATGGATTTAGGGGGAGTGATCCAATGTTTTATTTTTTTCCCAAAGGAGTTTTAGGAGGTCTATTGATGTGATGGACCAAGAACTCAGAAGGATAATCAAAGGAGATGTGTAAGTAGGATGTGTTTGTCATTGATCCCTAATCAGGTCTTCAGGATGTTCTTCATGTTACTTTAAGGCAATTTGATTTGTTCATATCATAACAAGAACTCAAATCTTCTTCATGCTCATCTTCTTCATAGTATGGTGATGTTGATTGCTTTGATTTTTGGGACAAGATGGTGGTTAAATTGCAAAATTTCCCTAAGTCTTGTCAAAGTTCTCCATTTATAGATGGCTTCACAAAGTTTGATGTCCCTAATATAGTGGATTAGTACATATTGTGGTGACAGTGCAGTAATTATTCTCTCTGATAACAGTAATAATATTTGTTGACAATAGGATATTTGTAGCCATCATTCTATAGTGATAGGTGCAGTACAGTGGTTGTTGTACTCTAACAAAATAGTATTTAAAATGGTTTGATCTTTTTTATCATAGTTGCATGTGCCCTGATAAGACATGGATAAAAATTTTAGGTCAAAAATGACACATGGAAGTTTTATCCTTAAGGTGTGGATAGTTATTCATGCTATATATCCTCTACTCTGTGATGTTAATAGTCTATGGTTGTGTTCAGTTGGATTTAAGACTCAATAAATAGTGAAATGAAAAGCAAGCAAGCCTTGAAACAGGTTATAGTATATGTCAAGATACAATATGAATATCACATGTTATAATTGCTAATATCCTAGTTATCTTGTAGACAAAATGCAATATGAACATATGAAGTTAATGGTAAGAATGTGATGGCATAAAGCAATTTGTTTAAGAGGATGACATATTATTAGTGCAATGCTTTGGTGTTATGATGTTCATCCTACTTCAGTTATTAATGACAGTAATTGTGATCACTTAGAGCCTGTCTTGAACATTCATACTTCTTCTTGGATCATGCATGATAATGGATAATGTGGTGTAAGTACAGAGCAGGGTAGGAGTTAGTTTTACAATGCATGGTGATAATTTGTCAAAGATGGACAATCAGTTTTAATACAGGTATAGTTCACAGATAGAGTTCAGTGATTTGTGCATACAAAGAGTTCCAACTAACAACTATAGGCATGATCAAATGTTTTCAAGTGCATCTTCAAAGGGGTGATAGAATTTTTCTAATGATTCATAAACATGCAATGTCAATGTTTCGTTTCAAATCATTTGTTGATATTTTGTGACAGGTGGAGATACTTCTAGAGGCTGAATTATTTTGGTAATAGATGCAAAATATTTGTTTTTTTATGGCAGTGACACTATTTATATCTGGTGATAGTGGTTTGGTTACAATAACATTTCTTGTGGCAGAAATAGGGTATCTCTAACAATGGACAAGACCTCAATCATGCTTTCAATGTTATTCTTCCAACCATTGATGACAGTAAAAGTGCTAAGTTGGAGAGTAAATTTACAACTCTTTGTTTTATCACTCCTCATTCTTGCTTGTTCAGTTCAGTCTTGAATACATTATCTAAACCCTTTAGTGCAGTGGTTGGACTTGTAGTACTTTGTTATTGTGCATTGAAGTGATGCCTTGAAATTGGTTGTTTAAATTTGGTAGTACTTTACTCTGATAGTAGTATACTATGGAATGAAATCATATTGGATAAACAGTGAAATCATTGTGATAACTGTGTTTTCTTCTGTTACAATGGCAAATGGTAATTACTTAATCAAGATTGTTGTGAACATTTTGAAATATGCAAATGGATAGGGGGAGCTTCTCATTTCTTTGTCATTGTTGTCAAAAGGGGGAGAAGATGAAAAATTGTCAATGCAATGGTAGTTTGACATCAATGCCAAAGGAGTTTGTTAGCTTTGGCTTGATGTTTGTCATTGATGTCAAAAGGTCTCTCAGGTTCACATGGTGCTGATGTGATGCATGGTGTTGATGGATCAAAGACATCAGGTTCATTGGATCATTAGATGTTATTGTTTCAAGAGGATCTTAGTTACCTGAGGCAATGTTTTTTGTTGGTGATCTTAGGAGTTTGGTCTTCATCTCTTATGCTTCCTAAACATAGTGATGATGCTCATGGTCAAGTGATGTTGATGGTGTTTTGGCTTGGTCATGTTGATTATGCCTTCAATCATGATCACCATGTTATGATTTGATGCTTTTTACATCAAGATGTTTTGTTCATCATGTTGAAGAATTGCTTGCATGATGTCAAGATAGAAAGAATTGCATGCATGTTGATGAAAGGAAGTGTTGATGATTGTTTTTACACATTCATAACAAAAGTTACAATTCACAAAATGCACCTAACTATCTTGAAAGATATGAAGAAATCAATTAAGATTGCTTAATACCAAGTTTTTGTATGGTCAGGTCTTGACCTTGTGGATAATTTAGTAGGTTAATATGAAGCTGTAATATGCAAGGGGCTTTACTTGATTTAAGGTGTTTTATGATTTAAGGTGTTTTATGACTCACTGGACTCGAATTATACAAAATATCACAAATATCAATATTTTCTTCATTCCTTTGCATAGATTTGTTACTGTATCACAAAGCTTTATATGATTTATATTAACACAAGCTTTCTTTTCAAATATTATGAAAACTGTCCAATATCAACTCAGTTGTTCATGTTTCCTTCAAATATCAGACAATCCCCTTTAAATCTCTGTGTTTAGGCTAAATATTTCAAATGTTTGGGAAAAGTTAGAGGAATCTAAGTTAAACTTCATTCTGCTACAGGATCTAAAGGCTCTATTATTCAAGTTGTAAGTAGTATAGCAAACTTGATTAAATCCACAGACTAAACCTTTAAATGTAAGCCTTGAGTATTTTCACGAACATACATTAAAGATTGTAAGCTTTTGGAGAGATAATATTTCAAATACAAAGAAGAGCCAGAAGACACTCTGAATATAGACGCAAAATTCTAGATTCATTTATATTCAAAACACACAGTCATATATGATTCACAATGTGTGAATGACTCCTTGCTTCATTAATCAACTTACAGAAAACTTAAAAAATGTCTTACAGATACACTAAGGAAGCTAGATGTTCCACACATTCCTTATTGCAGACACAAGTGACCTCCTACTACTCTAAACTAAAATTCTCTTCTAAAACTATTAATTACAACTTGTAGCTCTGTTCTATAAATCCCTGTGTAAATCATTACAGAGTAAAGGGGCTCAATATATAGCACTGATTATCCCCAATACGGTCACAAAACCCTAGTCCATAAATGGTCTATATCCCAAGTGCAACAACAATGGTGGAAAACAAATCCTGCCAAAAATCTTTGAGCAGCATACCCATACTGAGCGTAAAGATGCCCTTTGGAACCGTAACGACCATCAAAATATTCTCTGTTGCTTTGCCCTTTTAATAATGCCTCTTTCCACCTGTATATCTCTTCTCACTGAAATCCTTTACTCCTTTCGCTTCTTTTGTGATCCGATCCGTGCTTTGTGATGTCATCGCCATCAAAGCTCCACCTTCCATATACCTGCAAACCTACCAATAGACATAAAAATTGAATTTAAAATTCACGTCCCTGTCATCAATTTACACCTCTTCTGAATGTTAGATGGGCATTAATTACAGCAATTAATGCATCAAAAGTTTAGCCTTCTACTTCAGTGTTAGTGTTTTTCAACCTTTTACCTTAGTTTAATTTTGACATACATACCTGTTTTCCTTGTATGTTCCTTTTGTATGTTGCCTTTGTATATTTAAACATACAAATATTTTATGCAAGAAATCAAACTAAAGTTCCCTCCCTTTTTTCGCTTTTTCCGTACTTGTATCTTTTGCTTTGTATATCGTACTTTGTATATTTTCTTTGTATGAGCGCATATACAACAACTTTATGTGAACCTCCTCTTACCTTTTACCTCTCACGGTGCCTTTCTTTCTTTGTATCTTGGATATGTACATCATAAACATACAAGCATTAAAATATACAAAGAGTTTTCAGTATTTAACTTCTTTTCGCATCCGGTTTGTATCTTTTATTTGCATCCTTCGCTTTGCATATTGGCTTGTATATCAAAGACATACATTGTAATTATACAAGCCCGATATGAAATCAGTGGGGTCCACCTTACCTTTTACTTGTATCTCCGTGATGCATAGAACACTTGTATCAAACCTTTAGATACAAGGCCCAATACATACAAACTCATTTGTATCTCCTCTTCGGACTTCAACCTTTATAAACTATAATTTACTTACCTCTCAGCTCTGTGGCATGTATAAAGTGCAATGCATCTTCCGATATACATTGAGGTACGATGCATTCTTTATATCAGATTTTAATCTTTCCCTAAAATCTGCATTGTATGTATATTGAAATGTATGTCTCTGAAATATACATACAAAGCATGACACATACAACAACTTAACCTTATTTCATGATCTTTTCGGTTCTACGCTATGTATATTCCCATTGTATATCCCGTTGTATGTTTCGCTTTCACCAAACATACAAACCTAAAATACATTCAATGGACTCAACCAATTATTCATTTAAACTTTGAACACCACTAGGCCTGACTTGTATGTAAGAATAAAATGTTACCAAAATACATAGAAGTATAATAGATGCAACAAAACTGGCAACTCCTTTTGCGACTCATACAATGACTTGATATACAAACAACAATGTATACGAGTGACCCTGTATACAAACGACTTTGTATATACAAACAGCTTTGCATATGCAACATAAAAACCATCCCACAATGCATTTTACCAAAAACATACATATCTTGCAAAATATTGTGAATTTTAACATGGTTCAAATAGCAACCCTCACTCATTTTTGACAAGGAATTCACCCATAATCAACTCTGGTACTTAATGCTATTTTTCCTTTATTTTCAACAAGGTTTGTAACTTTCACTTCCTTTTCCCTTTTACCACCAAATAGAGCCACACACAAAAGTAAAAGCCACAGCCACAGCAGGGGTCCTCATTTTGCTAAGGAGTAAAATGGGGCGTGTTGTGAGCATCACAACAACTAGAAACCAAAAAAAACAATTAAATTAAAACCATTGAAGAAAACTAAATGAAATAAATTCATAACTTCCAACTATCTTTTCTCCAAATCATTATTCAACTTGGGACTTAATGTATTCAATAAGGTGCATGAATCTTCCCTTCAGTTTAAGTGGGTGCACGTGATTAATAATCCTCATCTTAAAAATTAGTTGAACAAACTAGTCACTGATATTAGCCTACATATTTGATGTCATTCCCTCATAGCCAACCGGATAGAGCCTTGCTGCTAGCAGGCGTCCATAGCCCTGACAAGGTTATTGTTACAATTCTCCTAAGTAGAGCCCCACTGCCAGCAAGCATCTATAGCCCCAGTAGAGTTACTTAGATGGCTTAATCTGGATCTTCAGTAAAATCCATTTTATTATTTTATATTTTTTGTATTTGATAGAGATTTCATAAGATATTACAGTTGTAACTTCATGATGCAAGGAATGATCACTTGCTGAAATTAAGCTAAGAATTGTAATGGTAGCAAGGGTGACCTCTAATTTTTCACCTAATATCTACACTGGTATGTTCAACAAACCCAAGGATTTTAGGTGTGCCATTGTGAGAAACTTCCCTTGAATACTCAACCCATAGTTATTGAATACAAAATTTCACAAGTCAAACAACTTTCTACATTCATGACAATCACAACAAGTTATGTATAAATTTCAAATAATTAACCTAAATGTTTTAAATTTTCTATTGTTTTCAATGGTTGTCAATCTGCTCCTGCATACTCTAAATTAAAATAAAGACCCCAGCACACAGGAAAACAACAAAGTAAACAAAACAAGTGGACTGTACAAACAACTAACTATGAAAGGAAACAACACAAAACAAGACAAGAAAACAAAGAAAAGAAACAAAACAACTATTCCACCAAACTATACACAAGCCTCTACAAGGCAAACAAAACCCAGGAAAAGACACCTATATTTGCATACTTCCTTAGATTGTGCAGGAGCATCAGGGCACTAGTTATGGTTCTCAACTTAGAAAATTTATCTTTGAATTCTGAAAAATACTCATTTATTCTACCCTCATTGTATTTAACATAATAATCTCTAATTATTAGTATTGAGGCAGCCCATCATGTTCATGATTAATCCATATGCATGTCTTATCTCTTGAATTTCCATAATCAAAATAGTATTCAACATTATTCACTGTGGAAGGGAAAAATACAACCTAGTGTATCTTCAGTTCTGTTGGACATGTTTGTTCATTGATAGCTAGTCCTCCATTTAACTTTGCACTTTCATTGCTTAGCTCAATGTCTGGTCTCACTTCAAATTGAAGGATGTATGACTCTTGATGGATTATTTCTTCATCTTTATCCACATCTATCTCTTCATTCTGGATGTTCAGTTTATCCTCAAGTTTAGGAAACATCTCAATGTTCTCTTCAATTCTCTGCACATCAGCATATAAATGAGTACCATCATAATCTAACATAGCTAAATTTATCATTTCTAGATTATTTGGCTATGAATGTGAAACAACATTTGATTCATAAAAATAATTCCCTGTTTCACTTTCAAAATAATGCTGGGGTGATGCCTGATTATGCACAGCAATAGCATAATCCTCCGTATCCTCTATTTTCAAGAATTGTTCCTCAAATTATTCAGTCCTATCATTCAACAAAATATCTGGTTCCATTATCCTACAACAATCTTGGATTTGGTCATTCAATTTAAAGTTATCAAATAATAAATCATGATTGACTTCTTTTCCTATGATTCCTTTATTTGTTGATACAAAAACTTCTTTAATTTTAGTGCACTTTAATTCTATCAATACTTGTTTACATTTATTTGCCCAATCATTTTCATTAAAACTTTTCAAATTAGATCCAGAGATTCCTTCTTGATAAGTATTTCTTAGTGATTCCATATACTTATCAAATAATGTATCAAGATTAACCTCACTTTTCTTTTTTTTTTCATTAAATCGTCTTTGTTTATCAACTAGAAAATGAAAATGAGGTGTGATTTCTTCTCTATATTTTTTAGGATATTTATACCTTTCACTAGCTTTAATCATATTTGAACCTTGACAAAAAATATATATTATTTTTCGTACCATCACATGATTCCAAAGAAGAGATTTTACTATACTTTATCTCCGGTATTGGTTCAATCTTTGCATTACCTGAACAATTAATGACTACTGATATTGCATCCTCCTGCTGCTCCATAATCCCTTCATTTTCCTACCAACTTTCAGCCCTATACACATTTGAGAAAGAGATCAGTCCTTTTAAAGCCAAATCTAACCTTGTAAGAAAACTCAGACAATTAATTTCACCATGCTCTATGGACTTATGTATCCTGCACCTTCCAAAGAAACCAAAGTTAGATAAATTTTTAGGATAAATCCTCTCGTTTAAAGCTTTCTAAAAGATAGGAATATTAACCTGAAAATTGTCTTCATACGAGTCCATTAAAAATGGCACTTTGTTTTCAACTTTTTTAGATTTTGAAATTTTATGAGATCTAACATATCTCAGAATAAAACATTAAAAGTCACAAAATCAGAATAGTCCTCGAAGTTTGAGCAGTACCTTTGCAAAAAAACATTCAAATTCTTTCAAACAGAAGATATTTGCAAATAGAACACTGAAATTTCCAAGAACTAAAATGATCCCTTTGGCCAGCCTACACAAAATCAACCTAAAATCCTATTAGGTCCTCCTTCTAGCACCAAAAAACTATTGATGATTGTTTTTACACATTCATAACAAAAGTTACAATTCACAAAATGAACCTAACTGTCTTGAAAGATATGAAGAAATCAATTAAGATTGCTTAATCCCAAGTTTCTGTATGGTCAGGTCTTGACCTTGTGGATAATTCAGTAGGTTAATGTGAAGTTGTAATATGCAAGGGGCCTTACTTGATTTAAGGTGTTTTAGGACTCACTGGACTCAAATTATGCAAAATATCACAAATATCAATATTTTCTTCATTCCTTTGCATAAATTTGTTACTGTGTCACAAGCTTTATATGATTTATATTAACACAAGCTTTCTTTTCAAATATTATGAAAACTGTCCAATATCAACTCAGTTGTTCATGTTTCCTTCAAATATCAAACAATCTCCTTTAAATCTTTGCATTTAAGCTAAATATTTTAAATGTTTGGAAAAGTTAGAGGAATCTAAATTAAACTTCATTCTGCTACAAGATCTAAATGCTCTGTTATTCATGTTGTAAGTAGTACAACAAACTTGATTAAATCCATAGACTAAACCTTTAAATGTAAGCCCTGAGTATTTTCACGAACATACATTAAAGATTGCAAGCTTTTGGAGAGATAATATTTCAAATAATAAGAAGAGCCAGAAGACACTCTGAATATAGACGCAAAATTTCAAATTCATTTATATTTAAAACACACAGTCATATATGATTTACAATGTATGAATGACTCCTTGCTTCATTAAACAACTTACAGAAAACTTACAAAATGTCTTACAGATACAGTAAGGAAGCTAGATTTTCCACGCATTCCTTATTGCAAACACAAGCGACCTCCTTCTACTCTAAACTAAAATGCTCTTCTAAAACTGTTAATTACAACTATCAGCTCTGTTCTATAAATCCATGCGTAACTCATTATAGAGTAAAGGGGCTCAATATATAGCTCTGATTATCCCCAATATGGTCACAAAACCCTAGTCCATCAATGGTCTATATCCCAAGTGCAATAGCAACGGTGGAAAACAAATCTTGCCAAAAATCTCTAAGCAACATACCCATACTAAGCGTAAAGATGCCCTTTGAAACCCTAATGACCATCCAAATATCTTCACCATCAAAATATCCTCTATTGCTTTGCCCTTTTAATAATGCCTCTTTCCACCTGTATATCTCTTCTCACTGAAATCCTTTACTCCTTCCTCTTCTTTTGTGATCCGATCCGCCCTTTGTGATGTCATCGCCATCAAAGCTCCACCTTCCATATACCTACAAACCTACCAACAGACATAAAAAATGGATTTAAAATTCATGTCGATGTCGTCAATTTATACCTCTTCTAAATGTTAGATGGGCATTAATTATAGCAATTAATGCGCCAAAAGATCAACCTTCTACTTCAGTGTTAGCGTTTTTAAACCTTTTACCATTAGTTTAATTTTGACATACATACCTGTTTTCCTTGTATGTTGCTTTTGTATGTTGCCTTTGTATATTTAAACATACAAACATTTTATGCAAGAAATCAAACTAAAGTTCCCTCCCTTTTCCGCTTTTTCCATACTTGTATCTTTTGCTTTGTATATCACGCTTTTTATATTTTCTTTGTATGAGCACATATACAACAACTTTATGCGAACCTCCTTTTACCTTTTACCTCTCGCGGTGCCTTTCTTTCTTTTTATCTCGGATATGTACATAGTAAACATACAAGCATTCAAATATACAAAGAGTTTTTAGTATTTAACTTCTTTTCACATCCGGTTTGTATCTTTTATTTGCATCCTTTGCTTTGCATATTGGCTTGTATATCAAAGACATACATTGTAATTATACAAGCCCGATATGCAATCAGTGGGGTCCACCTTACCTTTTACTTGTATCTCCGCGATGCATATAACACTTGTATCAAACCTTTAGATACAAGGCCCAATACATACAATCTCCTTTGTATCTCCTCTTTGGACTTCAACCTTTATAAACCATAGTTTACTTACCTCTTGGCTCCACAGCATGTATAAAGTGCAATGCATCTTCTGATATACATTGAGGTACAATGCATTCTTTATATCAGATTTTAATCTTTCCCTGAAATCCATATTGTATGTATATTGGAATGTATATCTCTGAAATATACATACAAAGCTCGACACATACAACAACTTAACCTTATTTCATGATCTTTTCGGTTCTGCGCTATGTATATTCCCATTGTATATCTGATTGTATGTTTCACTTTCGCCAAACATACAAACCTAAAAGACATTCAACGCACTCAACCAATTATTCATTTAAACTTTGAACACCACCAGGCCCAACTTGTATGTAAGAATAAATTGTTACCAAAATACATACAAGTATAACGGATGCAACAAAACTCACAACTCCTTTTGCAACTCATACAATGACCCAATATACAAACAACAATGTATACAAATGACCCTGTATACAAACAACTTTGTATATACAAACAACTTTGCATATGCAAACAACTTTGTATATGCAACATACAAACCATCCCACAATGCATTTTACCAAAAACATACATATCTTGCAAAATATTGTGAATTTTAACATGGTTCAAAAAGCAACCCTCACTCATTTTTGACAAGGAATTCACCCATATTCAACTCTCGTACTTAATGTTATTTTTTCTTTATTTTCAACAAGGTTTGTAACTTTCACTTCCTTTTCCCTTTTACCACCAAACAGACCCACACACAAAAGCAAAAGCCATAGCCACAACAGGGGTCCTCATTTTGCTAAGGAGTAAAATGGGGTGTGTTGTGAGCATCACAACAGGAAGCTAGGTGTGCAGAAATTGCTTCCTACACTAATCTAATGAGGAGAGATGTATATAAAATTTTTCTAACCTTTACAATTATAGTGTTATTAACCCAACGGTAGAGATATTGCAGCAATACACATACACAAAGAATGTAGATAGAAGAGAGAGAGAGAGAAGATATAACATGGGGAAAAACTTTTTAGGAGAAAAACCCCACTCCAAAACCTACACAATGTATTATCAAAACTATAATGGTTTACAACATACTTGCAATGCAAGTCTTTATAGGAGTCTTCGACACTCATATCTGGAGGTATTCTAGTAGTATAATAGTAACTATCAATCACAACACGCATATGCCATCCAAGCACTGTTTAAATAGAGTTTACAAGGCAAAAAATGGAACCTTCTTGAGATGGGCGTCCATCTTGGCTTCATGGCCCAAAACCCATGCCTAAGGACACTTGTCCATCATCACAACATGGATTTTATACTTATCATATCACCCCATCCCAATGTGGGTGCCTAGTCCCAAGATGTATGACAAATGTGTTGCAAGTATGGACCTAACCAGTGTTGTCATTGATGTCAACATAATCCTATTACATTGATGTCAAGGATTGGATGAACTGTCTGCTGAGGATATTGAGAAAATTAGTCCTATCAGAAATAGTGAAAACAGTGAAGCTCTATGAAGTGAAGATCATAGCTAGATGAAGATCAGAGAATGTGCATCAAAGGGTTTGTAGATATGTGTCTAAAGATGATCCAGTCAAGATTTGAGAGGTCCGTATGAAGATTTGGAGAAGTTATGACCATATGAGTAAAACTGGTTCTGGCAGCTATTCAAAGGTGACAGAGTGACACAAATAGGTCTGGTGAGATCCAGAAATGCAATATCTTGTTCTGCGGATTTGGTGGAATGTTTAGGAAGCCAATGTGAATTGACAACTCAATTGGTTTGTGGTCTGAAGGTCTGCAAGTATTTATTCTAATGTGATAGTGATGACAGACTATGTTCTTGAGGTTTTGGATGAAGATGCGAATGATTTTAGTAAACAGAAGTGGTGTGGATGTTCTTGGTGATTCAAGAAAGCTTGTGGGGGTCTCTAGATTGTGTCTAGTTTGTGTTGGCAGTCTACATTGAATATTGAGCTTGTAACTAAAGATTTACTCTCGGGTGATGGTGTTCTTCCTAATCATGGCCGACCAGATGTTTTACACATCTTGTAGATGATCTTGAAGATGTTCTGTGAAGCATGGCGTGTTCCTTAAAGAAGATTGAAGTCCCATATATGTGTGGCTGACAGTGTGGTGATACGCATGAAGTCTTTGTAATAAATCAAGTTATATTTTTGTAACTGCTCTATAATAAAATAAAGTATGTTGTGCCGACTTTGATGATTATCCCAAAGTTGATGCCTTGTATAAATAATATTTGTGAAGTCATTTCAAAGTATCCTTGGAAGAGATGAAAAAGTGGTAGAGAGGAGAAGAGCGAAAAGCAAAGCAGAAGTGTTGAGCTTAAATGGAACTGTCTCAAGCATGGTGAAGATGCTAATCTCCAGTTCAAGTATGTAATATTTATATTATTCTATAAATAGTGTGTCTCCTATAGGCAGTTGGCCTCTTGTGAGTAGTGTACTCGGGCAGTGAGCCCTAATTGGCAAGTGCCATTTTGTTCTTCTTATTCCTATAATAGAGAATACAATCTTGGGTTAGTCACCCCATGGTTTTCCCTTAATCGGGTTTTCCACATTAAAATCTTGGTGTCATATGTGTTAATGTGTTTCTACTCTTGAGTTATTGCATTGTGCTTCCATGATTGAATCATTATTATGTTGTAGAAATATAAGAAGGATTTAAATGTTTAAAGAAAAGAAAGTTTTTATGACAACTGATTCACCCCTGCTCTTAGTTGTCTATCCTAAAACCAATAATTGGTATCAGAGCTAAGTTCCTCTAAAAGAGCTTAACCACTTGATGAGATCTAGGATGTCTTCCTACAAAAAGGATAGTCTGAGGCTTGATGGAACAAACTACACTCTTTGGAAAATCTGCATGGAATGTCACTTGCAATGTATGAGATTTCAATATTGGAACATGACTATAAAGAAGTATATTCCTCCAAAGAATGGTTCGACAACTACAAATGAGATCAGAGATGCTGAAGATAATCTTTGAGCTAAAGAAGCCTTACTAAGTGCCTTATCTGATTCAGGGCTGACAAATGTTATGGATTTAAAAACTACGTATGAAATTTGGTCAAAGCTGGCACTTCAGCATGAAGGAGACAAATATGTTAAATGTGCCAAGATACAAAGTTTGAAAGGACAATTCAAAACCTGAAGATGAATGAAGATGAGAATATCACTACATTTATGCCAAAAGTAAATGAGCTTGTTTGTGGCATTAGATGTACTGGTGGAACCTTGGATGAAGATGAGATTGTCACCAAAGTTCTCAGATCCTTACCTCCTGCTTACAAACACAAGGTTGCTTCTATTGAGGAATTCATATCTTTATCAAATATCACAAGGGATCAATTGGTTGGGAAATTAGCTACATTTGAATTGGCTAAGTTTGGAGATGCACCTCCCAAGACTAAATTTGCATTCAAATCTAGTGGCTCTGTAAAAGGCAAACAAAGGTATGATCCAGGAGAAAATTTCTCAAAGAAATTATCATGGTATGAAAAAGCATGAAAAGATCTGGAAGAAGATGAGGTAGAAGCTACTCAACTTGAAGCTCTTATTGCAAATAGACTACCAAGAGGATCTGGTAAGTATGAAGGAAAATTGCCCTTCAAATGTTTCGACTGCAACAAGATTGGTCACTTTGCCTCAAGGTGTCCAGAAAGATTTTTAAGAAAAAATCCAAATAGATCAAAATTCCAAAAGAAATGTTACTATCTTCATGAAGATGATGATGATGGAGTAACAGATGATGAATCATACATAGGAAACAAATCTGGAAGTGACCAGGTGTTTATTGCCATCAAGGAAGAAGATCCAATGCCCATTGAATCTGTCAATCATAAACTGATAGAAAGAGCTCTGGCTGCTCAAGTTGAAGAAAAGGATGAATGGGTCATTGACAGTGGATGCTCCCACCATATGACTGGTGATAAAAATAAGTTCATAGATCTGGAAAGATATGAAGGAGGAGTTGTAAAATTTGGTGATAATTCTACTGGTAGAATCAGAGGCAGAGGAACTATTTCTTTTGATGGAAATAACAAAACTAGTTATGTACTATATGTTGAAGGTCTGAAGCATAATCTTCTCAATGTTGGGCAGTTGGTGGACAAAGGCTATGATCTCTGATTTAAAAATGGAAAATGTAAGATCTTTGAAAGTTCTGGAACATAAATTGCATCCGGTACTCAAACAAAAGGTAACATCTTCCACTTGGTTGGTACTAGCAAAAGTTGTTTATTCGTTCAAATTATTCAGAGTTGGTTGTGGCATAGGAGAATGTGTCATGTAAATTTTGATAATATCATCAAGATAAGCAACACTCAGGCTATAAGAGATCTTCCAAGACTGGTGAAACCTACTAACAATTTGTGTAAAGAATGTTAGTTGGGTAAGCAGAGCAAAGTCACATTTAAACGTAAGGAACAATCTTCTACCAGATTATTAGACTTAGTACACACTGATCTACGTGGACTGGAAAGAATCAAGAGTCTGTAAGGTGATAGATATTTCATGTTACTGATTGATGATCACTCGCGGATGATGTGGGTGACTTTCCTAAAAGTGAAATCTGAAGCCCTTGAGATGTTCAAAATATTCAAGGCTATGGTAGAAAATGAAACTAGGTTAAACATAAATTATCATAGGTCTGATAGAGGTGGTGAATTCACATTCGGAGAGTTCATAGAATTCTATGAGAAACATGGGATAAAGAGACAGTTATCTGCTCCAAGGACTCCACAGTAAAATGGAGTAGTGGAAAGAAAGAACCAGACCATCCAAGAAGCATCTAGAACCATGATGATGGAAGCAAATGTCCCTCAGATCTACTGGAGAGAAGCTGTAAGCACTGCTGTCTATACTCTTAATCAAGTATAAATCAGAAACAATACTGGTAAGACCCCTTATGAACTCTGGTTTGGCATCACTCCTACTGTGAAGTATTTCAGAGTCTTTGGTAGTAAATATTACATTAAAAGTGATGAAGACCTTGGCAAATTTGATGCTAGAAGTGATGAAGGAATATTCTTGGGTTACTCTACTCAAAGCAAAGTATACCGGTGTTATAACAAGAGACTAAGAAAGATTGTAGAAAGTACAAATGTGAAGGTTGATGAAGGCATTGAAAATCCCTCAAGGTTTTATGAGTATGATGATCAGAATGATGTTCTGGTCCAAGAAGATCTAGCCCCTTCTATAGTTCAGATTCAGATTGATCCAGAGAATCCTAAAATACATGAAGAAGAGATAAGTTTGAATGAACCTATCCAAGAAATAGAAGTGCAAGAAATTGTCAAAACTCCTAGGTATGTAAGACTGAATCATTCTGAAGACCAGATCATAGGTGATAGAAGCAAAGGTGTTCAAACAAGAAGAAATATTGCTCAAGATTTAGAGAAGTATTGTCTGATTTCAAAGATTGAACCAAAACTAGTAAGTGAAGCATGCAATGATGAAAGCTAGGCCAAAGCAATGGAGTAAGAGTTGATGCAGATTGATAAAAATCACACTTGGGATCTTGTTCCCAAACCTAGAAACAAAAATGTGATTGGGACCAAGTGGGTCTTTCAAAATAAACTTAATGAAGATGGTGAAGTAATCAGAAACAAATCCAGATTGGTCTGTAAGGGTTATTCTCAAGTAGAAGAAGTTGACTTTGAAGAAACTTTTGCTCCGGTGGCAAGAATTAAAGCAGTTAAATTATTTCTTGTTTTTACTGCCTTCAAGGATTTCAAAGTATATCAGATGGATGTCAAGTCTACCTTCCTGAATGGTGACTTGGAAGAAGAAGAAACATACATTGAGCAACCGGATGGATTTCAATTGTTTGATCATGGTGATGGTCTACAAGTTGAAGAAAGCATTGTATGGACTTAAACAAGCCCCAAGGGCCTGGTATGAAATATTGGATAAACATCTTTTGAAGATTGGTTTCAACATAGGTACTACTGACAGTAACTTGTACTTAAAGATTGATCATGAAAATATCTTGATTGTTGAAGTATTTGTTGGACATCATTTTTGGAGGAAGAAATAGTATGTACAAGACTTTTACAAATCAAATGAAAAGTGAATTTGAGATGTCTATGTTTGGGGAAATGAATTTCTTCTTGGGTCTGCAAATCACTCAAACAAAGAAAGGAATCTTCATATCACAGACCAAATATGCGAAAGAATTGTTGAAGAAATTTTGGATGGAAGATTCAAAGCCAATGAATACTCCCATGGCAACTGGGTGTAAACTAAGCAAAGATGATGAATCTCCTAAGGCTAATCAGAAAAAATATAGGTCAATGATTGGAGGACTACTGTATCTTACTCAAACTAGACATGACATTATGAATGTTGTTGGTCTTGTTTCTAGATTCCAAGCTAATCCTAGAGAATCTCATGTCATGGCAATCAAGAGAATTCTTAGATATCTAAAGGGAACAGTTGAGTATGGTTTATGGTATCCTAGGTATCATGATTTCTCTCTTCACGCATATACAGATGCTGATTGGGTAGGAGATGTGGATGACCGGAAGAGTACCAGGGGTGGTGCATCCTTTTTGGAGAAAAGATTGGTTTCTTGGCTGAGCAAGAAACAAGAGGCAATATCTCTGTCCACTGCAGAAGCAAAATATTGCAGCAATAGGTAGTTGCACTAATGTATTGTGGATGAAGCAAATGCTAAGAGACATCAGAGTGGAGTATGAGGAACCTATCACAATCTTCTATGATAACTCAAGTACAATAAATATATCAAAAAATCCATTTATGAATTCAAAGACAAAACATATATCCATCAAGTTTCACTTCTTGAGAGAGCAGGTGAAAAAGAATGAAGTCAGATTGGAGTTTGTACCCTCAAAAAATTAGATTGCAGACATTTTTACTAAACCTCTACCTAATTACTTTTTTGAGTATCTCAGGGAGAAGTTAGGGGTTATTACCCCTCTGGCTCTAAATTAAGGTGCACTGATGTGCATCAATTCAGTGGATCTCACACTCATATCTTCTGGTTCAGGTTGATGATAGGAAGCTGCCACTCAAGGGGAGCAGTCTGTATGATTCTAAAGTTTTGATGCAAGTATGTGCCCTTTGCCATTGATGTCAAAGGGGGAGAGAAGACATGTGAAAAACAAAAGTGGTTGTTGATCAAAGGGGGAGGATCAAAGAAAGAGAAGACATATGAATGATTGCTATTGATAGGGGGAGCTATGTCAGTTAGTGAGGAGAAGTTCTTGTCTTGATGGTTAAAATAGTTTTTCACATCATATGTTGCCATCAATGACAAAGGGGGATATTGTTGTAAGTATGGGCCTAACCGGTGTTGTCATTGATGTCAACATACTCCTATTGCATTGATGTCAAGGATTGGATGAGCTGTGTGCTAAGGATATTTAGAAAATTAATCCTATCAGAAATAGTGAAGACAGTGAAGCTCTATGAAGTGAAGATCCCAGCTAGATGAAGATCAGAGAATGTGCATCAAAGGGTTTGTAGATATGTGCCTAAAGATGATCCAGTCAAGATTTGAGAGGTCCACATGAAGATTTGGAGAAGTTATGGCCACATGAGTAAAACTGGTTCTGGTAGCTATTCAGAGGTGACAGAGTGACAAATAGGTCCGGTGAGATCTGAAAATGTAATATCTTGTTTTGCAGATTTGGTG
Organism: Cunninghamia lanceolata; assembly: GCA_027924645.1. Classification (NCBI taxonomy): domain Eukaryota; kingdom Viridiplantae; phylum Streptophyta; class Pinopsida; order Cupressales; family Cupressaceae; genus Cunninghamia; species Cunninghamia lanceolata. Next base: position 3,419,752 of record BSBN01000413.1, read on the forward strand.
GAATGTTTAGGAAGCCAATGTGAATTGACAACTCAATTGGTTCATTCTAGAGGTCTGCAAGCATTTATTCTAATGTGACAGTGATGACAAACTGTGTTCTTGAGGTTTCAGATGAAGATGAGAATGATTTCAGTAAGTAGAAGTGGTGTGGATGTTCTTGGTGATTCAGGTAAGCTTGTGGGGTCTCTAGATTGTGTCCAGTTCATGTTGGCAATCTGGATTGAAGATTGAGCTCGTAAATAAAGATTTACTCTTAGGTGATGGTGTTCTTCCTAATCATGGCTGACTGGATGTTTTACACATCTTGCGGATGATCTTGAAGATCTTTTGTGAAGCATGGTGTGTTCCTCAAAGAAGATTGAAGTCACAGATATGTGTGGGTGACAGTGTGGTGATACGCATGAAGTCTTTGTAACAAATCAAGGTGTATTTTTGTAACTGCTCTATAATAAAATAAAGTATGTTGTACTGACTTTGATGATTATCCCAAAGTCAATGTCTTGTATAAATAAGATTTGTGAAGTCATTTCAAAGTATCCTTGGTAGAGATGAAAAAGTGGTAGAGAGGAGAAGAGAAAAAAGCAGAGCAGAAGTGTTGAACTTAAATTAATTTGTCTTAAGCATGGTGAAGATGCTAATCTCCAGTTCAAGTATGTAATATTTATATTGTTCTATAGACAGTGTGTCTCCTATAGGCAATGGGCCTCTTGTGAGCAATGTGCTCAAGCAGTGAGCCCTAATTGGCAAGTACCATTTTGTTCTTCTTATTCTTTAATCAGAGAATACAATCTTGGGTTAGTCACCCTGTGGTTTTTCCCTTAACTGAGCTTTCCATGTTAAAATCTTGGTGTCATATGTGTTAATGTGTTTCTTCTCTTGAGTTATTGTATTGTGCTTCCATGATTGAATCATTATTATGTTGTAGAAATATAAGAAGGATTTAAGTGTTTAAAGAAAAGAAAGTTTTTGTGACAACTAATTCACCCTCCCTCTCAATTGTCTGTCCTAAAACCAAGAAGATGCTCTTACTCACCTTACATCTATCTTATAATCCATCATAACTGACATCACTTACAGGTGTAAGAGAATATGTCATACACTGACTAAAAATAGCATATTCCTCTTACAACATGTCATAACCTCCCTTGGGCACCCAAAGATGCCTTCCTCAAAGATGATCTTTGACACATGTCCTCACTTATCATAGAACCTTCTATTTCAGACTCTTACGCGTCATAGATTCTATCATAGGAATCTATCATAATCGTTTCAGTCAAGATTCACTTACACACTAGTCAAGATGCCGACACATGGAAAATTTTTTCTACCACTAAGTGGGATGCCTATCTCCTGATGTGAGGATAAAAGTACATGTGGTCACCTTGCATGTAGGATGACACATCACTGTGCCAACTCCCACAAGATGATGAAATAGGATTTGCATCCTAATTAGAATAATAGGTAATAATAAATACATTACAATAAATAAATGCAAGGAATTACCAAGGTTGAGAGACGTTAATTCCCAACATTGTCCATCAAACACCCTGTAAGAGCCAATAGAAATAATAGGATTTAACTGCTATAGGTCGAGAGGCCCATAGACTCTGAACACAATCTAAACTTCTATGTGCCCACTAGTTTCATCAATGCATCTACAACATTCTTCAAAGTGTCTACCTTCTCCAAATTCACCTTCCCATCGTCTACCATGTCTTACATGAAGTGAAACTATACATCAATATGCTTTGTTCTGGCATGAAAAGTTTGATTCTTTTCTAGGCAAATCACACTCTGACTGTCGCAATAGATAGTAATCTATCCTACATCAACACCAATATCTGAACACAATCTCTTAAGCCAAATGGCTTCCTTACAAGGATGAGTTACTGCCATATACTTAGCTTCTATCATGGACAAAGCGACCACAGGTTGTCACTTACTCATCCAACTAATTGTACCATGAAACATAGTAAACACATAAGCACTGGTGGATCTCCTGTTGTCAATGTCACCCGCCCAATCAAAATCCACAAATCCATGAATACAAATAGAATGCAGATGTCCTATAGGATTACCATGATAGCATATGGAATACTTAGAAGTACCCCTCAAATATCTAAACACTTGCTTTACTACATCCCAATGTACCCATCCAGGATTAGCCATAATTCAACTAAGGACTCCCACTGCTTAGGCAATGTCTATTCTAGTACAGACCATAGCATACATAAAACTACCAATAGCACTAGCATAAGGTACTTTGCTCATGTCGTCCACCTTAGAAGGAGATTTTAGAGAATCATTAATAGATAACTTTGTCCCCAAAGAAACAGGAACACACAATGGTCTATAATCTGCCATACTAAACCTATCCAACACGGTCTTCACATACTTACTCTAGCTTAATCAAAGTTTTTTGTTAGCTTTGTCTCTTTTGATTTCCATTCCCAGAATGTAACTGGATTCCCCTAAATTTTTTATTTCAAACTGTGCTGACAACTGAGACTTCAAATCAGGAATCATATTTTTACCATTCCCAATTAACAACATATCATCAACATACAATGCAATAATGAGAATGTGATCATTGTCAAATTTGTAATACACACAATAATCTAATTTCAATCTTAGAAATCTAATGGACAACACAAAGGCATAAAGTTTCATATACCACATCCTAGGAGATTGCTTCAAACCATACAAAGACTTCTTCAGCTTGCAAACCAAATTTTTTTTACCTTTTTCTATGTAATGCTCTGGCTATGACATGTAGATCTTTTCCTCCAAATCACCATGAGGGAATGTTGTCTTCACATCCATTTGCTCCACCTCTAAGTCATAAGTTGTTGCAAGAGATAATAGGAACTAAATATCTATGTCAGCTTTACAACAGGAGAGAAAATTTCACCATAATCAATCCCCTCCACTTGTGAGTACCCCTTCACAACCAATCTAGCCTTGTACTTTTCAACAATACCATTTGCACTGAATTTCTTCTTGAACACCCAGTTATAGCCAATTGGTTTCCATCCTTTAGGCAAAGGCACCAAGTCCCAATTTTATTCTTCTCCAAAGAAGCCATGTCATGTTCCATGGCCTCCTTCCAAGAACCTAGATCTTTCATGCCCATAGCCTCTGTCACAGTTCTAGGCTCATCAGTGTTAGTAAGCAAGGCAAAAGCACAACTAGAATCAAGAAATGAATAACCAAACCTATCGTGTTGCTTCTTTATTCATGTAGACCTCCTCAAAGGCTAAGGTTGAGGTTTTGCTTCTTCTTTTGAGCTTTAATATCTGGTAGAGCTATCCTCATCATCAGGTCTCATAGGGTCTATCAGTTTAGTCTTCTCAGGAGTAGTGGGAAACTAAACCGCATCCTATTTTCTTTTCTTTTTCTTCTGACTGTAGAAAAATGGAAGAAGGTGTTAGCTCTCTGAAAATAACACTTCTTCTATACAACACTTTTTCAGCCATATGATCCCAAAGCTTGTATCCTTTCACATTGACACCATATCCAATGAAGATACACTTAATAGCCTTGTTCTCCAATTTTGATGTCTTCTCCCTAGGCACATGAGCATATGCCTCACAATAAAAAAACACAAAGATGTCTTATTGAAGTTTTCTTACCAGACCACACATCCATGGGTGTCTTACCAACAAGAGCTGGTGTAAGAGGCCTATTTACCAGGTAGCAAGCAGTGGCTATAGCTTCAGCCCAAAACTTTTGTTCAAGGCTTGCTCCACTAAGCATTATCCTAGCCTTCTACATCAGTGTCTTGTTCACCCTCTCTACAACCCCATTTTGTTGCAGGATGTATGGAGTTGTCTTATGTTTTTCAATCCCTTTCTCTTTATAGAACTTACCAAACTTTGTCGAACAAAAATCACCACTATTGTCAGTCCTCAAACACTTAATCTTTTTACTAGTCTGATTCTCAACAAAAGATTTAAACTCTTTGAACCGAATAAAGACTTTAGACTTGCTTCTGAGAAAATAAATCCATGTCCTTCTATTGTAATCATCTATAAAAGATACAAAATATATAGATTTGGAAATTGAAGGAACACTAATAGGACCAAACACATTAGAATGAATAAGGTCCAACACACTAGAAGACTTGTGAGAACTAGAGTAAAACTGAACATGGTTTTGCTTTCCATATATACAATGTTCACAAAGGTCAAACTCAAGATTACAATTATTTAACCCCTCAATGATGTTTTTATTTTTTAGGGTTCTAAGACCCTTCTTACCAATGTGACCAAATCTCTTATGCCATAACATTGTCTTTTCAGCAGGAAGCTTGACTTCCAAAGCATGAGCACTCTTGGGTACCCAAAATGCACTACCATCAAAATTTGATACAACAGATCTTTTCACTGCTAGTTCCAATGGTGGGGATGAAGTGACTGCAACTCTTTTATTCAAGTTAGAAGAACTATTGCATTGTGAAATGCATGCCTCTAGCTAAAACAGAGTACCTCTCTGAGTACCCTTTGCAACCACCATAGATCCTCTAGCCATCTTGCATCCTTCTTTTGAAAATACAACCTGCACACTTGCATCATTCAATTTACTTATAGAAAGGAGGTTTCGTACCAAGCCTAGGATGTACATGACCCTAGAGATCCCCTTCACTCATCCATCAGGGAATCAGATTGAGACTCTTCCACGATCAACAATCTTAAGATAAGAATCATCACCCAGGTACACTCTTCCACCATCGCACTATTCATTCTTTGTAAACTAGTCTCAATGCGAGGTCATGTGGAAAGAAGCACTAGAATCAATCAGCCACACATCATTAGATGCATGGGTGGCCAGGGCTGTAATGAAGGCATCACCATCATCTTTTGACTTGTCAGAATCTGAATCTAGGACATTCTTCTTTTTCTTCTTCTCCTCTTTGCATTCCTTTCAGAAATGCCCAATTTTTCCATAGTTCCAATAGAGAGCCTTGAACTTTCAAGGAGATTTGGATCTCCCATAGGATTTGGATCTACCCTTCTCAGCTTTCTTGTTCTTCTTTTTCCCTTTCTCCTTGTGTCTTCCATGAACTGCAAGAACCTCTTTGGCTGACTCGGATGACTTTCTCTGCATCTTTTTAGATAACAATGAAGGCACCACTTCATCCATTTTGAAGGTGGATGTGGTACTTTCGATGGCCATAACAAGATGATCCCATGAATCTAGTAAAGAAAAAAGCAAGGTCATACATTGATCCTCCTCCTCTATTTTCACACCAACAGATGTCAACTGTGCAAATAGCATGTTAAAGGCATTTAGATGGTCTGCAACAGATCCTCCATCTTCCATCCTTAGAGAATACAGCTTCTTCCTCAGGAATAACTTGTTCACCAGGGATTTGGCCAGATGAACATCTCCCAGTTTCTTCCATAGGTCTTTCGTAGTCTTCTCCTCATGGACATTTAACAAAACAGAGTCAGCCAAATAGAGTCTCACAAGACCCTTAACTTTTTGATCCTTGAGATCCCAATCATCTTGTGACATAGCCACTAGTTTTACACTAGAAATTGCTTCCCATAGGTCTTGATCAACAAGCATGTCTTCCATCTTAAGTTTCCATAAATTAAAATTATTGCCGTTAAACTTCTTCACCTCTACTCTTCCGGATGTGCCTACCATCTCCTTCATGCAACAAGATTTCAAAATACTCTTCACAGACTCCCACTAAATCTAAGATCAGCCCAAAAAATCCCTACCCAACAACTAGGACCAAAGGTAATCAAGTTCTAAAACCAACTGAAAGGAAGCTAGGTGTGTGGAAATCACTTCCGACACTAATCTAATGAGGAGAGATGTATGCAAATTCTTTCTAACCTTTACAATTATAGTGTTATTAACCCAATAGTAGAGATATTGTAGCAATACACATACACATAGAATGTAGACAAAAGAGAGAGAGAGAGAGAGAGAGAGAGAGAGACAAGATATAACATCGAGAAAACCCTTTCGGGAGAAAAACCCCACACTCCAAAACTTGCACAATGTATTATCAAAACTATAATGGTTTAGAACACACTTTCAATGCAAGTCTTTATAGGAGTCTTCGACACTCGTATCTGGAGATATTTCAGTAGCATAACAGTACCTGTCAATAACACTATGCATCTCCCATCCAAGCACCTATTTAAATAGAGTTTACAAGGCAAAAAATGGAACCTTCTTGAGATGGGTGTCCATCTTGGCCTCATGGCCCAAAACCCAAGCCTAAGGACACTTGTCCATCATCAAAACATGGATTTTACACTTGTCATATCACCCCATCCCAATGTGGGCACCTAGTCCCAAGATAGGCTATGACAGATGCTCTTACGCACCTTACAACTGTCATAGAATCTGTCATAACTGGCATCACCTATAGCTGTAAGAAATTCTATCATACATTGACTAAAAATAGCATATTCCTATTACAACATGTCATAACCTCCCTTGGGCACCCAAATATGCCTTCCTCAAAGATGCTCTTCAACACATGTCCTCACCTGTCATAGAACCTTCTATTTCTGACTCATACACATCATAGATTATGTCATAGGAATCTATCATAACTGTTTCAGTCAAGATTCACTTACACACTAGTCAAGATGCTGACACATGGAAAAATTTCTCTACCACTAAGTGGGATGCCTATCTCCTCATGTGAGGACAAAAGTACATGTGGCCACCTTCCATGTAGGATGACACATCATTGTGCCAACTCCCACAAGATGACGAAACAAGATTTGCATCCTAATTACAATAATAGGCAATAAATAAATACATTACAATAAATAAATGCAAGGAATTACCAAGGTTGAGACACCTTAATTCCAAACATTTGATGGTGTTTGTTACTCTTCAAGGTTTTGCTTCAGGGTTACTGTTCAATCTTCATAAGGAGTTTCCTACAGGGTTAAGATGAGTTACTTCAAATCAATTATCATGTTCAAATGTTGTTGGTATGATTGATTTAGTGGAGGATTCAAGATGTCATGTTGTCTATCATGATCTTCATCTATCATACTTCATGCTTTATGAAAGGAAGCAAGGTATGCAAAACACACTTCCTATGCTAATCTAATGAGGGAAGTAGAGTGCAAATTCTTTTAAATCCTTACAATTATAGTGATGTTAACACAACAACAAAGATATTGCAGAAATACACATACACATATAATGACACAAAAGAAAGAAAGATAAGATATAACATGGGGAAAACCCTTTCAGGAGAAAAACCCCACACTCTAAAACCTACATAATGTATTATCAAAACTAAAATGGTTTACAATACACTTGCAATGAAAGCTCTCAGGAGTCTTTGACACTCATATCTAGAGATAATCTAGAAGCATAATAGTACCTCTCAATCGCATAATACATCTCTACAAATGACCTGTTTATATAGAAAATACAAGGCAAAAATGGCTCCACATTGAGATGGGCATCCAACATGGCCTCATGGCCCAAAACCCATGCCCATGGACACTTGTCAAACACTGTAGGATATTCCTGACACTTGTCAAGCCACCCCATCCCAAGGAGGTCACCTATTTCCAAAATGGGTTATGACAGATGCTCTTACGACTCTTACAACTGTCATAGAATGTGTCATAGCTATCATAACTTACAGCTGTAAGAGAATCTGTCATACACAGGCTATAAATAGCATATTCTCTTACAACATGTCATAGTCCACCTTGGGGCACCCAAGGATGCCTTTTTCAAAGATGCTTCTCAACACATGTCCATACCTATCATAGGATCTTCTATTTCTGACTCTCACATGTCATAACTTTGTCATAGGAATCTATCATGACCGTTTCGGTCAATATTCCCTTATACACATTCCAAGATGTTGACACATGGAAAAATATTCCTACCACTAAGTGGGATGCCTATCTCCTCATGTGAGGACAAATTTACATGTGGTCATATGCCATGTAGGATGACACATCACCGTGCCAACTCCCATAAGATGACAACATAGGATTTGCATCCTAATTATACAATAGGCAATAAATAAATACAATGAAATAATACAAGGAATTACCAAGGTTGAGACACCTTAATTCCCAACACTTTAGAGTTTTGTCATGCTTTATGGTTCATTCTTGTTGGTCAATGTTCAATGGTGTTGATCCTAAGTTGAAGGAGGTCTTAGTTGATAATCATGCAATCATGCTTCAAATCATATTCATGCTTTTCCCTTGATTTTATTTGGAGAATTGCTTGAGTTTCTTTATGATGATAGTGTACCTTCATGGTATGGTATGTTTTGGAGTTCATCTTTGTTGCTTGGAGGCTTGTCATGATCTATGTTCATTTCTTGTTGTTGTCCACAAAGGCACCAAGGGTTTTCAAAGGTGATCTATATGATGCCCTTTGCAACTGAGGCAGAGACTAAGATGCTTGGAAATTGCATTCAACAATATGTGGTTAAGAATTAGGGTTTTGTTTTTTGAAACTCAAAACCTAAAAGCCCTAAGTGTTTAAAGTCTTAAAACCTTATTATAAAATGTGACTTCTTGAAGGGAGAGCACTTTGTTTATATTTTCATGTTGACTTCCTATCACAAGTGAAGTACTTAAAGTGACTGTTTGGAGGGTTTTTAAAACATGAGGATACTAGCCTCTCAATCTAGTGAAACCAACATCTCTAGTCATGTTCCCTATGTTGAGAGGGCAAAAAGAAATCGATGGTTCATATTAAAAGTCATAAAGGCATGAAAGGAAGATTAAGGGGTGATGATTGAACTACTTTTTGAATACCAATAGTTACTCCTCTATGGTAAAGATTGATGGGTAGTTGCTTTATATATAGCTCTAAAACTATTTTTGGAAGCTCTCTTTAATGCAGAATGCCCAAAGAAATTTATAAATCCTTTTGTATGATAGATTTATTGTAGCTAGTTGATGTATTGGGTCCTATGAAGCAATACCTTCATGGTTAGAGGTTTTATACAAATGTTTTAATGCACACCAGTTTATGTGAAAAAAAAACTTAATATATGTTTCAGTATGTGCACGGGTATAAAGATTGAGGAAAGGCTTTTAGTCTTGTGGTGTGTAGTGTTATATTGAAACATGTTACAAGAAATGTCTTTGAAGAGTGTTCTAATGTAATGTATTGATGAGTGATGAAGATACAGATAGTTGAAAGACACTGTAGTGTTTGAATATTGTCAAGATATGTTGTTTTTTTGCAGGGAAATGAAATACATGTACTCTTGAAGATCTAATACAAAGGACAAATGAGGGTTGCTGATAAACAAACCGCAGAGATCAAAAATATGAGATCATAATGATGGCAAAGGGTAGTCAATAGGTATACCTTGGTTTTTATATCTTGAATTCAGATCATGATGCTATAAATGAATGATAGCAAAGTGATGGTTTATGCTAAGAGGAGTGTATCTTGAAACCAGGAGTCATATATGTATTCTTTTGTATCAACTAGGAGAGATAAAATGTTTTTGCATCTAAGTTATGGAATACATTTGTAACTAGTGATATTCATGTAAACATGTGCAATATACTTTTGTTTTGAGATTGATACTTTGTCAGTGAGAAAACACATTTGCTAGTGAGGTTGTATTTTTCCAGTGAGGCATCTATTTGCCAGTGAGGCACCTGTGTGCCAGTGAGACACTAATTGTACCTAGTGAAGGTTATTGGTTTTTCCAGTGAGCCACAATAAAGTGGAATAATTCAAGAGTGGATTTTAATCCCTATGAGGGTTTTCCACTCATAAATCATGTGTTATGGTTCTTGTTGATTGTCTCTATATTATTGCAAGGTCTCTGTTATCATACTCATCAATGAACATGTGTATATGTGTTTGATGAATCCTTAAGTTCTCTTTATTTTCTGTCTAGAGAGTTAAAGGTGCAAAAAGTTTAAAGGATTATAGACCACTGATTCACCCCCCTCTCAGTGGTCCTATACTCCAACACCCTACATTGAAGTCTCTGAGAAGACTGAAGATGAAAAGTAGAAGTTGGATGATGGATTCATAAAGGTCAGAAATCTAAAGAAGAGATTCTAGGGTTCTCCTCCTGCTAGACAATCCATTACAACCTGGTACTCTCCATTCTTTTATGGTTATTATTATTCATGCAATAAGTTTAGTCATAAGGTTGTTACTTGTAGAACTAAGACAAGAAAAAATTGTCATATGAGAAAAACTCATTTTTACCTATGGAGTATAATGTTATATACTATAAGTGTAATAACTTTGGACATAGAAAAAAACTTTGTAAAAGTAGTTTGGTGAATTCACCTAACTAGCACAAGGAAATTGAGGATACCTTGAACAAGAAAAATACGATCACAAAAATATTGAAAAGGAAACAAGATAAAAATAATGAAAAAAAGGAAGAACCTTTTCATGTGCCTCATGCAAAAGATTTCATATTAGATTAAGAAAAAGCATGGGGTTAGGGGAAGCTAACCACTGCATAATCTTCCAGCCCCCTGAATAAGAGTGTTGCCTCTATTTTGAAGTGAGGCATATAGGTGATTTGATAATATTTAAAAGGACATGTTATTAGGGTAAGGCTAAGTCAATGTCTCAAATTTCCATAATGAAAACATGAAAAGTTGAGGAATTATGGTCAGAAATAGGTCCCTATGAACCTATAGAACTCACTGGTAGCTGATAATCTAATAGGAATAAGGTGCAATAAATGTGAAAAATTAGGGTGAAATGAAATTTACTTAAGCTCCATTCATTCAATCCAACCTCATTTGTATCCAAACCAATTAACAACCTTAAGCAGACAAGATCAAAAGGAAAAACCCTAGCATTAAGAGTGATTGGCAAATTTGAGAGAAGAGTAAAAAGTGAAGCCCTAGCTATAGAGTGCAAGTTTGAGAGAAGAAGAGCTAAGAATTTAAACCCTAGCTATAAAGTGTAGAAAAGATAAAATGGTGACACCAAAATTGATTGATGTTTCAGAGAAGCCAAGACCAAAGTATAGGAAATATCCATATAAAGATATGGAAGTGGATAAGAACAGAGCATTCTTTAATGTTCCCATTGATGTTTTCTATACTAAGGATGTAAGGATATACATCCATACATCTCTCACTAAGATTGACCAAATGAAATTCAAGGAACTACGAGAGACCCTACTTGATGATACTGCATATAAGCTAGAATACATAAACATTGCCGCAAAAAGAGTGGATGTCTACAAAGATTACCCTGATTTCTATGATGCACATGACTGGGTAAGGATTGTCCTAAGAATGATTTCATGATCAATTTATTTATCTTGACAAACCCTACAGAATTACCAAAGATGCAATTAGGGCAGTCACTGGTTTAATCTCAACATGACTGGTATCAATAATGAAGGAAATCAAGAATGACAGGGTTACGGAGTTGACTGGGAAATGTTTGATAAGAGAACCCTAAGTGTGAATGATATAAATAATTCAAGGGTCCAGTATGCCACAATGGGAATTGCATACAAATTTTATTACACAAACAGAGAAGGATCGGCCACTGGCATTGAAATTCATACCGCATACCAAATGGTAAAGGAGGGAAAGGACTTTGAACTCTACGAAGTCATGAGAGAGAAATCGATAGAAAACCTGAAGATAAAAAAAGAATCAAACTATAATTTCAAATATGGTACTCTCATTATTTTCTGAGTATTTTATTTCTTAAACGAATTACCTCGTTTCAAAGGGAAGGTTTGACAACATATCTTTGTTGCTACTCAAATCAAAAATCACATGAGGGCTTTCAGTGATAAAAAGAATTGTAGCACTATGTACTAGGGGTTTTCAAAACTCTACAAACTGATATGCAAGAAAGAAAGAAGATACCTTATAATATGGTAAGATAGTACAAAGAACACATCACCTTCTTTTTTGACAAAGACTTCACCTACATTGAACCAGTAGAACCAAGAATAGCTTGGATACCCATACTACCTTATGAGGTCTCTGTAGAGGAGATAAATGCCTATGCTGATAACCTCCTCAGTAAACCTAAGGATGCTATGGAAAAGAGGCTTGGAACCTACAAAGTAATAATGGACAAGATGAACAAAAAGAATGTGGAGGAGCGTCTTGAGAAAAATAGAGAATAATTAAATGAGAAATGGGGTGTACTGCCAAAGCCTAAAACCTCACCACAAACCCCTACTGTGGATCCTTAATCTATCCCCACTAGTCTTGAAGCTACCACCTCATCCTAAGTCCCAAGAAGGACTAGTAGATCCACTTCTACTACTGTAAGTGCTCTGCAACCCTCCACCTCAACACAAACAACTTCCACTGGAAAGAAGGTTTCCTCAGATACCCTAGCATAAATGAAAACTATAAATAAGAAGCATCCAAGGCCAAAGCAGCAAGCCAAGAGGAAGAAAGTCCAAACAAAGGAAGTTATTGAAGAGGAAGAAGGAGAGGAAGGAACCTCTAAGTTGTAAAAGTAAAAGAAGAAAAAAAAGCAAACACCTCTGGAGGCTCCTCCACAAGATCCCCTTCAATTAGAAGTCATTTTCAATGGAATTGTACATCATGGACTGATGAATTACATCCAAAAGTATCTCCTGATGAAATAATTGAAAAAGTTTTGGATAGATTTAGCTCACGCCCTGAGATAGATGAGATAAAAAGCTCTAGAAATGGATGAAAAGCTGAGATAGTAAGCCTTAGATATAACTGGTACTACAATCTCTAATGAGGAAAAGGACAAGTTTTTACAAATGCAGGCTCAAGAGCTTAGGGCCAAACACAAGATAGATACCCTAATGAGCATTGAATAAGATGATAGAGCCAAAATTTAAAAGGAAACTGAGGAGGTAACAAAGAAGATGTTTGAATGGGTGAAAGAAGTTGATATAAATGTGGAACAAAAATAAACTTCTCCTCCACACAACACTAAGTCCCCTTTGCACAATACAAATTAGCAAGATCAAGAGGACCAACAAAAGGAGCATGTCAGACTAGACACAAAGAAGATTTCTTAGGTAAATTAGGAAGCATCTTCCTCTACCTCTCCCATTCACTCTACTAAAGAGTTTCTAGCACAACAAAAGAAAATTCAACCTTTGGCAACTCCTCAGCTCCTGCAATTACCTATCTCTGATGGACAAGTCAATTTGTCCAATATTTCTACTCTTCACAAATTGAAATTCAGAGACATCTTTCATTCCTCCGCAAGATAGGAGATTTCACAACAAGTTGAGGGCACAAAGCTTCTAGTAGAAGCAATTAACATAATTCAAAATGAAATCTCAAAAATAAAAATGGATTCAACTTTTCCTCCAACACAACAACTGAAAGAAAAGAAGAAAATATATGAACAAGTGTAAAACAAGAGGATGGATGATGCTTCAGGTAAATGTACAAAGGCACATATCAAAGTTCAAGAAAATATAAAGACCATTCAAAACTACATTGAGGAAGAAAATGTTGGCAAGAGACACTGTGTGGCTTCATGAGTGTTGTCATTGATGGCAACTAAGTCCATTCCACACATCCGCAGGACATGGTATGTCTATACTGGAAGTCAGATTGAGGAGTATTTTGGTCAGGTGAGCAAGAACAGAGCATGCAGCAAGGTCTAACAATTAGGTCTGTATCTCTCAGAGGAAGTATCTCAGCTAACTACGAACTTGGGGAATTCAAGAGGAGTACCATGAATGATACATTCCAGAGATTGAGCCTCCGGTGATGAAAGAGTGAAAAGATATGAGTATTTAAGTGTTGGGTTTCTATTTGGCAGAACTGACTGAGGAAGAACTGACCAGCAAAGCATCAGACCTTAATCTAGATGAGAAGTTGATGATGATCAAGTTTTTTAAGGGATAATTCATGGTTGGCTGACATGATTGATGGCTCCTATAACTATCTTTTTGATACACATCACTTAGTAAGCATGGATTCAGCTGACAGACTAGAATTTGGAAATATCTTGAGTTTTCTGGATGCCGACTAGAAAGATGTTGAAATCCTTGATGCAGATATATATATACCAGATTGATTTTGATATGAGGGTGTGTGTTGTGTTGTGTGAAGAAAAGCAGAGAGTAGTGTGGAAGCAGTAATACAGGTTCGATATGTGACATGACAGCAGCACTAAAGAAGAGGAAGAATGAAGTGCAGTAGATCAATATATTGAGCCTAACCGGAACTAAACCTCAGCACATGTAGATGCTTCTCATTAGTTCAAACACTTGGTTACATTCTATATACCCTATAGATAGTGAGTCTCTTATAGGCAATGAGCCTCTTGTGAGTAGTGTGCTTGGGCAGTGAGCCCTAATTGGCAAGTGCCATTGTGTAATTCTATTCTTTTAACAGAGAATACAATCTTGGGTTAGTCACCCTGTGGTTTTTCCCTTAACAGGGTTTTCCACGTAAAAATCCTTGTGTCATGTGTGTTGATTTATTTTCTACTTTCATGTTCATTTATGCTTATATGTTTTGATACTAAACTACTGTTAAAGAAAGAAAAAGTTAAAGAAATATAAGATAACTGATTCACCCCCCCTCTTAGTTATCTGCATTGTTTCCAACAATTGGTATCAGAGCTAAGTTCCTCCAAATAGAGCCTAACAGCTTGAGGAAGATCTGGGAATCTCAATGGATATGTATGGTATGAGGGAACAACTTTAGTCTGCCCTAGATGATCTTGAACAATCTCACTTTGAGGTCAATAACCTGAGGGAAAGACTCAAACAATATGGTGACTTTATAAATGAACTAAAAGAAAAGCTAAGTATCTCTATGAAAAAGAGATAGGAACTTCTTCAACAATTACCAAGTCAAAGTGAAGCCAATGATACTAATGAAGATCTAAATGTGAAAAACAAGCTATGTGAGAAGCTTTCAAAAGAGGTCATTATGGTGAAACATGAAATGGAATCAGGGGTTATGAAATTCACCCAAGAAATTGAGGAGAAAAGGAAAATTGAAGATAATCTAAAGCAATCTCTCAAGGAAAAGTTAGAAGACTGCCACAAAATGGATAGAATAATTAGGCATCTGGAATCTGATCTTGAAGAAGCTAGAGATAATGAAGAATAACTTGAAAATCAAATAGACTCTCTTAAAAGGGATCTTCAAACAACAAATGAATACAAAGAAAAATTCAAGATAAGTTTTGCTCAACTTGAAGTTCTTCTTGAAAGCCAAACAAGGGTAGATGACAAGCATGGCTTGGGGTATGAGAAAGGCGAAAGCTCTGGATCCGGTCAGAAGAACTCTAGATTAGAAATTCCAACAAACAGACCTAGAAGATCTCTGATAAGGCAACCAAATGCTCAAAGATATCCATCCTTTAATGGATACTGCTACAATTGCAATAACTTTGGTCATAAAGCAAATCAGTGCAGAAGAAGAATGAATCAGACTAATTCATCCTTCTCTAGACAATGTTTCAACTACAAAAGGTATGGTCACAAATCTCTTGAATACAGAAATAGGCAAATAAATAATTCATTGAATGGTAGATGATTTGCATGCAATAGAATGGGACATATGGCTAATCAATGCAGATCAAGAGGATATTAGCCAAATATGCAAAGAAATGTCATTTGCTAAAACTGCAATAGATCCAATCATATTGCCAAGTTTTGTAGAAGTAAGAATCAGGATAAAGGAGGTTCGGTGCATCATAATCAAAATCAAGACAAAAGAAAAGGAAAAGTAAATGTGGATGAAGTTCAAAGAGAGATGAACAAGATTTGAGTGAAGAGAAGTACAAAAAATGTTGGGGATGGATCCGCACCAGAATCTAGTGCTGATATTCCTTCCAGAAATTGAATAGATGAGCTTTGGCTCAAGGGGAGTCACAAATGAAAATAAAATTCCCCCAGCCATTCAATTGGTGCCTGAAATTGGCACATGGAAAGTTGTGGATTAAAGGGTTCTCAGAGAAATATCTAAATAACCCCTGTAAAAATATGAAAGATCGGCATGTCTTGCCTAAACCGTGACGGCAAAAGCTAATTTGTCTTAGTTACATCAGGGTGATAAGGGATAATTGATACTGATGGAGATCCATTGGGAGAAATTGGCTATTGGCAAGAGATCTTAAGGTTTGGCCGATAGCATTCATCTAGCCAATGAGAGATCGAAGTGACTAACTTATTGATGAAGTAGAATCTAAAGTAGCCGATAGCGTTTTTCTTGCCGATAGGCTGACAGTCATCAGGTAAAAGCAGGACTCTCACAGTTAGATCCAGTATGATTCAAAATTGAAATATCTTGATCTGCGGACAGATGAAATGATTGGAGAAAGAAAGATAGATTGTCAATAATCACCAAGAATATCTCTAAGTGCATCTCAGTGATCCGGAAAGATCTCTCTTAGGACAAGGAAAATAAGGCAACTGGAATAACTTAAGTTGTGCATTTATTACAAAATGGAATTAGGGTTTGCGTAGAAATATAAGGGTTCTTTTGTTTGTCATTTGTACATTTGCATTCAAGAAGAAGAAAGAAGGGGCTCTGTAACAAGATTGTCTCAAAGCTCTCAAAAGTCAACCACAGAAGTCGATTCAACCAACAATCTTATCCAGCTCATATCATGAACCCTAGAAGCGTAAAAAGGTATTTTCTCTCTTGAATATCTCTCTCTGAATCTTTTGAAAGATGGCTACTCTGAATGTTATCAAAATCACTGATAGGTTGTGCCCTAGGTTTAAGAAACATCCTTACAAATCTCTAGAAGTGGATCCCTTAGGTGCCTTTTCTAGCATTCTGCATGGGGTTTTGCGTGTAGAAGATGTTAGGACATACAGTCATGCGAATATTGAGGAATTTGGGGAATCCAAGCTGATGGATATCTATCACAAGCAGTTAATAGATGATTCATTTGAACTCAAACCTCAGTGCAAGGCTATCTGGGATAAGCATTTTGGACATTGCATCCATTTCCCCTGTTTTACAGAAAATGAATGGGTCTGGTATGTCTTGATCAGAATACATGACAACTTCATGTGGTTGATGAGGCCATTTAAGATCACTAAAGATGCCATTAGGGTGGTAACCAGATTGCACTCATCTGGTGGATTGCCTGCTCTCAAATCGGTCAAAAACCAAACTGTAAGTGAGGCTACCGGATCAAAATTTGATAAGAGGGCAATGACAATAGAAGACATCATAGATCTGGATATCAAATTTGCATCTATGATAATTGGTTACAAAATCTACCACTCCAACAGAGAGAATTCAGTATCCGAAACTGCTATATATACTACATATGAAATGCTAAGGAAAAATGGTGACTATGATCTTTGTGAACTTCTCCTGAGCCAACTACTAGAAAACCTACAAAATATCAAGAAGGACAAGAAGAACTCATTCAAGTATGGTAGGATAATACTGTGTCTATTCTTTTACTTTATGAATGACCTACCCAGATCTAGTGGTTGGGTATGGCAAAATGGCAGACCGGTTGCCATTCAAATCAGAGATTACATGCATGGGCTTGGTGATACCAAGGCTCAAAATATAGCACTCTGGGGATACTTCAAGAACTTTCAAAGTATGATGCAGGCCAGAGAAAGAATCCCCCAATCATTGGTTGAGAAGTACAAGGATATAGTGTGCTTTATGGTAGACACTGATCAATGTCTAATGGAGGCAGTAGAGCCAAGGATGGTCTAGATTATGCCAATGGGGTATGAGGTGGATGATAAAATTCTGGAACTGCATGTCCAACACCTACTAAGTTAGCCTAAGGACCCTAAGGTAGAAAGGTTTGGAACCTTCCAAGAGTTGAGTGTAAAAGTTCATGTTGAACTAAGACAACCTGAGATCAAGAGAAAAGTGAGAAGGGAAGTAGAAGAATTCGCCAAGAGACATGGAATATCAAAGGAGGCAATTGATGCCAATAGAGAGAAGATGGAAAGGGTAGAGAAAGAAAGGCAAGAAATAGAAAAAGAAAGTGCTCCGATGCAAGCCCCCTCCCAGACCAGATCCTCCAAAAGCTCTACACTAGCCACCTCTAAGAGTCAAAAAGCATCAAAATCAGAAGCCAAGACATCCAGAAAGGGAGAGAAGAGAACTAAGACAAAGGCCACAAGGTCTTACACCAGCTAGAAGGATGATGAAGAGACAGAATCAGATGAGGAGATCAAGAAAGTGAAGAAGAAGAAGAAAACATCTGGTGAACCCTCTACCAGTAACAACAAGGAAGAAGAGGTAGAAGAATTTGTTGAAAGGCCTACTCTCTGCATTGATGATATAATCAAATCAGTCACTGTGGATGGGAATCTGCAACCAATGATTGAATTTTATGATGAATATAATGAAGCTAACCAGAAGATCTTGCAAGATGCTACAGTTAGGTATTTAAACATCTATAATAAAGCATTAATTTAAATTATATCTCTGATTCCCAAAAGCTTAGAGAAGGAACTTGAAATGAGAAAGAATAATGCCAAGGCAAAAGACCTAGAAATCTAGGAGCATATTGTTATCCAACTCTATCCTTCCATTACCCCTCAACAAAAGAACATGATCTTCAAGGACTACAAGGATGAGTTCAAGAGCAAAGCAAGAATGAACCAACTTATACTTAGAGAAACCAACAAAGTGGCAAAAGAAATAGAAGATATCCTCTGGAATGCTTTTAAAAGATTCAATCTTCCTGTTATAGAGGACTTAGGTGATGAACCCTCTGCCATGGATGACGAAGGGCTAAGTACATCAAAAGAAGAATCCGCTGTGAAAAATACAGAAGAGCCAAAGGATATAGGTGAGGAAAGGACTCGGGACTTGGATTCCTCTACTCTAGAAGAGGAAGTCCCTGAAGAAGTAAACATCTCTCTTCCAGATCCCCCTACTGACTCTGGAACTGAAGGAGAAGAAAGAAAAGATGAGAAAATTGGTCAAGAAGAAGTCAAGGGAAGAGAAAAAGATTAAATAGAGAAAACCCCAGATGACAGCTCTGAGGCCACAGAAGGGAAGAACAATCTGTCTCTAGTAAGAGACACTACAGAAGTAGTCAAATACTTCCTGACAAAAGAAATGATGGAATTAGATGAACCAGAGTTACTTCAAGGACCATTCAATTTTTATTCCCTCTCCTCGGATTAGACAATGAAGATAGCATCCTTTGCCCAAGCAAAGGAAAAAGAAAAAACTTCTGAAGTCTCACATGGAAGACTGTGAGTTGATACAGATTGCATCTGGTGTATTGGAGAAGATCATGCCATCCTTCCAGAAGGATCTTTCGGTCTCTTCATCCGGTAATCTAAAATCTCTTGTTAATTCTGTTAACACACATTTTGATTCTTTGGAGAAAGCAGCAGAAGAGAAAGTCTGGAAGGAGTTTTTGGGTAAGAGATTCTTCGAGGTACAAGGACTTATAACTAATGATAGGAGAAATTTGGATATTGGAATAAAGAGCTTAGAAAATGCTCTTAAAGATGGCAAAAATCTATACAAATTTCGTCTATCTTGGTCCACCGTGATAGTAGATATTACTAAGAAGGTGGAAGAACAAGAGAGCAAACTATCAAGTTTGTCCCAGAGTTTTGATCCTCTCACCTCTTCCATAATAAATCAAGAATGTCAGATTATTACAGCTATAAATGAAATAAAGAAGCTTGAGAAGGAGAAGAAAAATAGAATAAGCAGGTTAAGTGAACTAAGAGGGATAATTATCCCTAAGTTAGAGGCAATGCATGAGGCCCTAACTAATGCCCAGACCATAGCCCGGACTAGTGATCCAGTAGAACTAAAGAGGGTAGAATCTTTTGCATTTTTGCTAAGTGGTCACATTTCAATTTTGGACAGGATGAAGAAGAGTTGGGTGACAGAAGTGGTACAATTGAAGACCACCTTTGCAGATATACTTCAGTATATGTAAGTATAACATGTATATATACTTATGCGGCTAAGTATAGGTTGATTTTTGAAATTTTGGTGTGCGGATTCTACCCTTTGCCATTGATGTCAAAGGGGGAATGAGGAGTAGTGAAAATGTGGAATCTAGCTAAGGGGGGCTCTGGCAAAATGTACATTAGAACAGAGCATCAACCAAGGGGGAGTGTAGTGTGACACTTAGTCATTTTTCACTAAGTGTTGCCATCAACGCCAAAGGGGGAGATTGTTGGCAAGAGACACTGTGTGGCTTCATGAGTGTTGTCATTGATGGCAACTAAGTCCATTCCACACATCCGTAAGACATGGTATGTCTATACCGGAAGTCAGATTGAGGAGTATTTTGGTCTGGTGAGCAAGAATAGAGCATGCAGCAAGGTCTGACAATCAGGTTTGGATCTCTCAGAGGAAGTATCTCAGCTAATTATGGACTTGGGGAAGTCAAGAGGAGTACCATGAATGATACATTCCAAAGATTGAGACTCCGGTGATGAAAGAGTGAAAAGATATGAGTACCTAAGTGTTGGGTTTTTGTTTGGCAGAATTGACTAAGGAAGAACTGACCGGCAGAGCATCACACCTTAATCTGGATGAGAAGTTGATGATGATCAAGTTTCTTAAGGGATAATTCATGGTTGGCTGACATGATTGATGGCTCCTATAACTATCTTTTTGATATGCATCACTTAGTAAGCATGGATTCAGCCGACAGACCAGAGTTTGGAAATATCTTGAGTTTTCCAGATGCTGACTAGAAAGATGTTGAAATCCTTGATGTGGATATATATATATACCAGATTGATTTCAATATGAGGGTGTGTGCTGTGTTGTGTGAAGAAAAGCAGAGAGTAGTGTGGAAGCAGTAATACAGGTCTGGTATGTGATAGGACAACAACACTAAAGACGAGGAAGAATGAAATGCAGTAGATCAGTATATTGAGCCTAACTGAAACTGAACCTCAGCACATGTGGATGCTTCTCATTAGTTCAAACACCTAGTTACATTCTATATACCCTGTAGACAGTGAGTCTCTTATAGGCAGTGAGCCTCTTGTGAGTAGTGTGCTCGGGCAGTGAGCCCTAATTGGCAAGTGCCATTTTGTACTTCTATTCTTTTAACAGAGAATACAATCTTGGGTTAGTCACCCCGTGGTTTTTCCCTTAACAGGGTTTTCCACGTAAAAATCCTTGTGTCATGTGTGTTGATTTCTTTTCTACTTTCATGTTCATTTATGCTTATATGTTTTGATGCTGCACTACTGTTAAAGAAAGAAAAAGTTAAAGAAATATAAGATAACTGATTCACCCCCCCTCTCAGTTATCTACATTGTTTCCAATAGAAAAAGTGTTGTACCAATTTTGTCTACAATGGCATGTGTCTACCAAAAGTTTAAAGGATCAAATGGACACAATTGAAGCTCAGATTATAGAAGTGGCCAATACATATGATCTGGTACAAGATAATAATGCAATGATAAGGGCACAAATAGAGAAATTGCACTCCTAGCTACATAAGTTATAGGACCAAAGGGAACAAATCAAAGGTCAAATCAAACTGCTATGAGAGGTAGTAAGCTTAAAGTTAGCCTCATTGGCTGGGATTTTGACAGAGTCAAATAATGTATCTCAAAAGACTCAGGTATCATCTTCTTTAGAAGAGGCAGAGGACTTCTATGTACAACTAGAATGTCAAATCTAGATTTTGACAATAGAAAAGAAACAATGGGACACTTCTCTAGTTCAATTGAAGGATATATATAAGAACATTCTTACATCCAATTAAATAAATCATGTCTTAAAGACAAGATAAAATTTTGAAGTAGAGAAATAGATAAATACTATTTCAAGCCACCACACGAAGTATGTGGAGAATAGAACTAGGATAAGCATAAACTATAAAGAGGAATGTATGAGAAGGCTTTGCAAGTCATATAGTGTTAGTGGCATGAACTGCATAATGATATCACTCTTCTCCAGTACCGCATAAGGCCTTGAGCCAATGTATGAAAGGTTAAGTATTATCAAGTTGACATGATATATTTGAGTGATTGTGCCATGTGTTGGCAATATGTGTTGTCATTGATGTCAAAATAGTACACATTGATGTCAACATAATAGATAAAAATACATAGACAAACTTGTATAGAGGAAGAGTGAGTTTGGTCAAGGCAAACCAATCTAGGCAAAGAGAAAATAGTATAAGTATGGGGAGATGATTAGTTTTGGAGTTGAGCATGGTGTGGAGGTAAACACTCATATCTTTGAATATTCTCATTATTCACACATATATATCTCATCAGTTGGGAGTACTGCACTTAATAGTAAGATGCAGAAAACTAAGGCATTCACAGTGCACTTCCTAAGGTAGAGTCAACTTGATTTGGTCCACACTTCTCCATTATAGTTCTAAAGATAGCTTCCTGTATATATATTGACATGATATATCTAGGTTTTCATCTCCTCACATATTCATCATGAAAAGTTACAAGGGACAGTGTATCAGCCAACACCTAGATAGAGCAAAGTAGTAATGGGGAGTTAATGGAATGTTCTCCATTCCTCGAGAAGAGATCTGTTTGTCATGCAATTCTAAAGAATGACTAAGATATATATGAGACATGTTATGATGGAGCTTCAAGTGATCTGGTGGTTCGTGAAGATAGTACTTAAGTACAATAGAGGCAATATAGTCTATTCGGAAGCCTGAATACACAATTTATGTTTTGCAGAAGTTGGAACATGTATAGATCTATCACTAGAGTATATTCAGAGGTATTATATGGTCCAATTTACATCAGGTATCATTCAGATGCAAACATTTTCCATTTTCTGGTAATGTATCAAGTTATCATGTCCACAAGTAAAGTCTTAAGTATAATTATCCTCTAGAACCCTAGTTATCCAAGTCATCTTTTGAATTCCTTTAGAAACATTAGATAAAGGTGTGTGGATATGATAAGTATCATAGATTGATGTCCAATTTCATTCTCAAAAGGTTTCAAGTCTTACATTTCAGCGCAACATCATATTTTGAGATGTGGAGTATCATACAAGGTCTGGAATACTATGTCTTCTACAGAGAGGCATGTTTCTTATTTTACGGATAAATAATTTGATGCGATACTTCTTTAGTAAGGTATATGGATGTTGTTGAGATCATATATAAATTAATCCTTGGTCTGCATTAAGTTTTTGGCTTCTCCCTAGCTGCATGAAGATGGACAATTAGTAGTATGGTATGGTTTGAGCAAACTGGATAAGTCTCTGATATGTGTAGAGGATCCTGATCATTTCTCTTAAATTTGAATGGTATGGAAAGATATGTTTTGATATCCCTTATTGCTTCCTTGGGTTGTAGCCCTAAATCAAATTTATAATTTTGTTGTAAGCATTAAATCAGGGAGTAGCAGCTTCCATGGGTTGTAACCTAAAACAATATTGTAACACTTTTGTTATGAGCAAAATTTATCGTGAGCTTATCCTCACTATGGTTTTTCCTTGTTTTAGGGTTTTCCACATAAAAAATGTTGGTGTCATGTGTTGATTCTTGAATTACATGTTTTCCTTTCTATTCTCTAAGTTATTTAGCCTTATCAGCAAATGTTTGTTTTGAAGTTTTTTAAGTGTGTTGATTCACCCCCCTCTTAGAACCCCATTATGCTCAACAATTGGTATTAGATCCAAGTACCTTTGAAAAGCTTAACCACTAAGGTAGATCCTACATTTGAACACATGGAATCTACAGTGAAGGATATTGATATATTTGCACCAGAACCAAATCTAGAAGTAATGGAACCTAAAGGTTGGGACCTTGAGTCTAATGAGTGTGACATACGTTAAAGGAGAACTCAAGTTAGTTCTTAATGATCTAGATGAAGCAAAAGAACTAAACTTAGAATATGAAGATATGCTTGTTGTTATATGGAGCCTAATCAAACTTGGAGGTTAAATTTTCCCCACTTTTATCAGTGTGGTTTCCCCCCAAGTTATTTAACAAGGTCAAGGGGCAGCGCCCCTTGTGGGGTCCTCGCATGATTTTTTATTATTTTATAAAGGCGTCAGGAGTTATTTTTCTATTGCCCAACATAAAAACCCTATTTTGGTAACCGACATAAGGATTGATAAAAGCAGGTAAGGGTTAGGGTTTCCATTTATGTATTGTAGCATTTTACAATGGTATTGAGTTACAAGGATTGCTAGTTGTAATTGGTTTTGATTTACTAAATAATATAATTGGACTCTTTGTTGGTGGATGTAGCCTGAGTTTGGGTGAACCACGTTAAAATTATCTCTTGTTGTTATTATTTTTGTGTATTTTTCATTCCTCTGTTTAATCTTTATTTGCATTTAATTGATATCTTTTGCCAACTAACACTAACAAGTGTTGTTAGAGTGGGTTGTGTTTGATTATCATCTATAGGAAGGTCTCATGGTTGAGTGGGAGTCTCATGGTTAAGTGGGAGCAATGGCGGATGAGGGTAAATTAAAGGTAGATAAATTCAATGGGAAGAACTATCAATTATGGAAGATGCAGATGGAGGATTATCTCTATCAGAAGGATTTATGGAGGCCATTGGAAGGAATATCCAAGAAATTGATAGGAATGATGGATGAGGATTAGGAACTTCTGGATAGAAAGGCACTGGGAACCATTTGGTTGTGTTTGGCACCATCTATGGCATTCAATATAACATAAGCAAAGACAACAAGTGAATTGATGGAATATTTGCCTAAATTTTATGAAAAACCCTTAGCCTTAAATAGGGAATTTCTCATGAAGCATTTGTTTAATATAAAAATGATTGAAGGTGGATCTGTGACAGATCATGTAAATGAGTTTAATACGATTACCAGTTAGTTAACTTCTGTAAAAGTAAAATTTGATGAAGAGGTAAGGGATCTGTTGGTTTTATGTTCTTTTCCAGAAAGTTGGAATAGCTTGGTAATGGTTGTAAGTAACTCTGTCTCTAGTTCAAACAGTTTCAAATTTGATGATGTTGTTGGTGTTATCCTTAGCGAGGAAATTTGATGGAAAAGATCAGGAGGGTCCACATCAGGTAGTGTTTTGAATGCAGAAAGTAGGGGCAGATCAAAGGAGGAAGGAAAAGGTTATGGAGGTCATGGAAAGTCATGAGGAAAATCAAAGGACAAGAGGTCCCAATCCAAAGGATAGAAGGATTGTTGGTACTATGGGAAACTAGGTCATTAGAAGAAAGATTGTTGGTCTTAGAAGAATAAAGAAGGAGACAAACAAGTAGACAATAAGGAGGAAAATGTGGTAAGTAATAAATCTAAAGTTGATGCTTTGATTCTTTCCCTACATAATGCTGATGATTCATGGGTTTTAGATTCAGGTGCCTCATTTCATGCTACACCGCATAGAAGTTATTTTCTTGATTATGTTCAAGGGGATTTTGGGCTGGTTTATTTGAGAGATAATGAACCCTGTCAGACTATTGGAAAGGGAAGAATCAAGATTAAGTTGTAGAATGGGAATCATTGTCTACTACAAGAGGTAAGGCATGTTCCAAGGTTGAGTAGGAATTTAATTTCAGCAGGATAGCTAGCTGATGAAGGTTACAGTGTTACCTTCACTGATAAAAATTGGAAGGTTAAAAGAGGTGCCTTAATAGTAGAAAAAGGTGTGAAAGTAGGCACCTTATATCTTTGTACAGGTCATATTGTTCCTTCTACTTTAGTTGTTGCAAAGAAAAACTAAACAAGTTCAGGAACTGTTGCCGCAGGTTCACAAGAAGAGATTGAAACAGTTGCTACATGTTCTGAGACAACACTATAGCATAACAGACTTGGGCATATGAGTGAAAAAGGTATGAAGGTACTTCATTCTAAGAAAGTTTTACCAGGTCTAAAATGTATTAATATGGTTTTCTGTGAAAGTTGTGTGTATGGCAAACAAAAGAGAGTTAGTTTTCTTAAGGATGGGAAGCAAAAGAAAGATGAAAAGTTGGAGCTTGTGCATACATATGTATGGGGACCAACTCAAGTATATTCTCTTAGTGGATCTCCATATTATGTTACATTCATAGATGATGCAACTAGGAAGGTTTGGATTTATTTCCTCAGGCAGAAATTTGATGTATTTAAAACATTTAAGAAATGGAGAAGCTTGGTAAAGAATGAGACAGGTAAAAGATTAAAATGTCTCAGATTTGATAATGGTGGTGAGTATTACAGCAAAGAATTTGAGTATTATTGTTCCTTTAATGGAATCCCTAGGCAAAAAATGGTTCTAGGGACTCCACAGGAGAATGGAGTGGCTGAGCGCATGAATAGGACAATAATGGAGTGTGAAAGGACCATGAGATTGCACGCTAGGCTGCCTTTAAACATGTGTCCAAAAGATGTCAACACTATTGTAAATTTAATTAATAGAGGTCCTTCAATTCCTTTGGGTTGTGGTATTCCAAAGGAAGCATGGATAGGTAAGAAGGTGAGTTATTCTTTTCTCAAAACCTTCGGATGTGAAGCATTTGCACATGTAAATTATGAAAATAGAACCAAGCTAGATGTAAAATCAAAAACATGTACCTTCATTGGATATGGCATTGATGAATTTGGTTATAGGCTTTGGGATTTTGAAAATTAGAAAATTGTGAGAAGCAGGGATGTTATATTCAATGAGAAGGTGTTGTACAAAGATCAGTTGCAGTAGCATGAGAAGAAAGAAAAAGATTATGTGGTGCTAGAAGATACTCCAAATAGTGATGTTCCAGTGGTTCCTTATGCTCCACAACAACAACAAGAAATACCACAAACTCTAGTGAATGTTAGATGGTCAACAAGGCTAAGTAAACCTCTTGAAAGGTTTTCTCCCTCTTTGTATTCTATTTTATTAATAGATGCTGGTGAACTAGAAGAGTATGATGAAGCTATGTAGGTGGATACAAAGGTTTAGTGGGAGCTTGCAATGAAAGAAGAAATGGACTCCTTGCTGAAAAATCAGACTTGGGAATAATGTAAGCTGTCTGCAAGTAAAAAGGCTTTACCAAACAAATGGGTCTATAGGCTAAAAGAGGAAGGTAGAGGTAAGAACAGATTTAAAGTTAGGTTAGTTATAAAAGGATTTGTATAGATAAAGAGTATTGATTTTGATGAGATTTTTCTCTGGTTGTTAAGATGACTTCTATTCATATTTTTTAAAGTATTGTGGCTACTGAAGATTTGCATTTGGAATAGCTAGATGTGAAAACTACCTCTCCATGGTGATTTGGAGGAGATATATATGAAGCAACCCCAATGATTTGAGGTCAAAGGTAAGGAGAAACTAGTTTGCAGATTGAAGAAGAGTTTGTATGGCCTAAAACAAGCACCTCGGTAATGGTATTTGAAATTTGATAGTTTTATGGCTAAGCAAGGCTACAGCCTGTCTTATTCTGACCATTGTGTTTATTTTAAGAGGTTGGATAGTGACAACTACACTATTTTATGTTTAAATGTTGATGACATGCTTGTAGCAGGGTCTAACATGGATCACATAAGAGAGTTCAAACATCAGTTAGCATAGTCATTTTCTATGAAGGATTTGGGGGCAGCAAAACAAATCCTTGGTATGAAAATTTGTAGAGATAGGAAGAACAAAAAATTGACTTTATCTCAGGTTGATTATGTTGAAAAGGTATTGCATAGATTCCATATAGAGAATGCAAAAGCTGTCAGCACACCTTTGCCTAGTCATTTGAAATTGACTAAGAAGATGTGTCCTAAGACACAAGAGGAGGAAGAAAAAATGTCCAAGGTACTATATGCTTTAGCTGTAGGAAGTTTAATGTATGCCATGGTATGCATGATATTGGATATTGCACATGTTGTAGGAGTCGTAAGCATGTATATGAGTCATCCTAGATTGGAGCATTGGAATGCGGTAAAGTGGATTCTCAAATATTTGAGAGGTACACCCAATAAACACTTATGTTTTGGTGGCTCTAATACTGATTTAGCAGGTTATGTAGATTCATATTTGGCAGGGGATATAGATACCAGGTAGAGTACTATAAGTTATGTCTTTACTATAGGTGGGACAATGGTGAGTTGGATCTCTAGGTTGCAAAAGGTGGTTGCTTTATCCACCACGGAGGTAGAGTATGTAGCTACAACAAAGGCAAGCAAGGAGATGATATGGTTGCAATCTTTCATGGAAGAATTTGGCAAACAACAAGCTAACAGTTCTTTGTAAACAAACAGTCAAAGTTCCATACATCTTACAAAGAATTTTGTCTTGCATTCAAAGACCAAACACATACAGCTCAGGTATCACTTCATCTGATTGGTGTTAGATGATGAATAGTTAAGGATAGAAAAGATACATATAGATGAAAATCTAGCAGATATGTTTACAAAGGTAGTAACAAGGGAGAATCTGAGCTCCTCTTCAGGTTTGCTTAGTCTTCAAGACTAAAAATCAATAAAATTAGAATAACAAAGTCCATGGTGCTTATTTCCAATGGCAGCTACAGGGCCAACAGTGTTATGATCAGTCTCCAAGTGGGAGATGATATGGTGTGGAGTCTAATCAATCTCCAAGTGGGAGATGATATGGTGTGGAGTCTGATTAGTCTCTAAGTGGGAGATTGTTGTTATATGGAGCTTAATCAGACTCAGAGGTTAAATTTTTCCCACTTTTATTGGTGTAGTTTCCCCCCAAGTTATTTAACGAGGTTAAGGGGCAACGCCCCTTGAAGGGTCCTCACATGATTTTTTATTATTTTATAAAGGCATCAGGAGTTATTTTTCTATTGGCCAACATAAAAACCCTATTTTTGTAACTGACATAAGGCTTGATAAAAGCAGCTAAGGGTTAGGTTTCTATTGATGTATTGTAGCATTTTGTAGCAGTATTGAGTTGCAAGGATTGTTGGTTGTAATCAGTTTTGATTTACTGACTAATAATATTGGACTCTTTATTGGTGGATGTAGCCTGAGTTTAGGTGAACCACGTTAAAATTGTCTCTCGTTGTTATTATTTCTATGTATTTTTCATTCCTCTATTTAATCTTTATTTGCATTTAATTGATATCTTTTTTCGGCTAACCCTAACAATGCTTGAAAAGGAAAAGGAACCAATTGACAAATTAAAGACAAAAGACAAAAAATCAAAAGAAGAAATTGGAAAACTAAAAACTATCATAGGAGATAAAGGAGGTGATAGGCTCAAAGAAGCTGAAGATATAATCTCAAATCTAAAAGTCATGGTTGAAGAAGAGAAGAGGATTGAAGACTACTTAAACATAAAACTCGATGAGGAATCAGATAAATGCTTAAAACTTGAGGAAAAAGTTGTCATTTTAAGGAAAGAACTAGAAAAGGCAAAAGAGTAGATTGACAAAGGACTAAAACTAAAAGGAGGAACTGAGATTCCTGATGAAATAGTAATCTCTTAAAATCTAGTAAAAGAAAAAATAGGTCTTGGTTTTGAAAAGGGAAAAAGTCATGTGATCAGTGTCTCTGCAAACTTATATGATAACTTTCATTTAGGAGGAAAGTCTGAAACTAAGAAGGAAGAAACCTACACTGAAGATCCTAAGAAAAAAACATATAGAGTTACAAAAGAAGATGAATTCACTCATGTCCAAAGACAAAGGAATAATGTGAAGAAGAATTTGAAAAATCCTCAACCTATAAGGCAACAAAATCATATCGGGTATTTTCAAGGTTTCAATGGAAACTATTTTACTTACAATAAGTTTGGTCACAAAGTTGTTTATTGTAGAAGTAAGATAAGCCAGAAATCTATTAGGTGTTATGCATGCAATAAGGTGGGACATAGGGCTAATGAGTGTAGAAGTAAAATGCCAAGGTATAACAAGGACAATGCTCAATCCTTTTATGGATACTATTATGCTTGTAATAAGTTTGGCCACAAAGTAGCTAATTGTAGATCAAAGGCAAGAAGAAATGGAAATGATCATGTAATGTTCCCTTTTTAGCCAGTGTCAGAGTTTGGTGGATTAGCCTATCATCAAGTCCTTGTAGGCTAATGATGGTGATTAGAGGGCCTTGTGAGGGAGTCATCTAGTTCTTCTTATGGCAGTTTATGGTGTTTTCTTCTCTAGTACTTGGTGATATTTAGGGTTTGCCTTATGGAGGTGTTTTTGACTCTATTTATGCATAATTACTATTTTTAGTAAGTCACTCAGATGTTGGGGTCCAATCTTACTATTTATAGTAAGGCACCCTGATGAGCAGAGCAATCAATGGGCTACATTTTGGCATTGACATAATTAATTAATGGTGATTATTTGTGGAGTGATGATATTTGAATTATTATTAAGGTGACTCCTTTAATAATAATTAATTATAAAAGTGGATATCATTTAATGACTTTATTGACCTTATATTAATGGCTTATTTAATAATATAAAGTCAAATCATTTAGTCAATGGCATGGGCACCCACATGAAGAGATATTATAAGGCAATAAAAAGCAAATATATTTAATTATATTTAATAACTAAAGTGTGCCTTGGGAGTCATGCTTATTGGGAGAGATATAAAAAGCTTTGAAAAAAGCATTTCATTCATTATTGAACACTTATCAAATTTATGAGGATTTTTGATGTGAGAAGAAAATAAGGTTTTTAGCTACAGATTGATCTTGGAGAATGTAGCTATCTCAGATTGTGCATTCTACAGGTGTGAAATACCAGCCAAGATTTGCATCTTTAGGTGGCTTCAATTAGAGGTCACAATTGTGCTTGATTGGAGATAGTTAGTTCATATTTTCAGAGGTTAATAAGTGTTGATCATAATCGGTGGAGGAATAATTATTGTTGATAGTTATTACTTCTGATTGCACTCTCTTTGGTAGACATGTGGGAGACAAAGATCATGTTGTATAGTCCTTTTGTTGGGTCATACTTCATCAAGGTTGGGTATGGTGTTTCCAAACCGAAACGCCTAAGGATTTGGAGTGCCATATTCACCAATAGGGGTGGCTACAACAATCATTCCAATCAGCAACCAAATAGAGGTGGAGATATTAGTGTATTGAGTAAGGCATCCACATTTGAGGGTTTCTAGGCTACTATCATAAATTTCTAGAATTGCAATTTATAAGGCTTGGCTCTCTAGGTATGAGTTACTTGTAAATGTAATGCAATGATAAATCTAAATTGAAAGTAAATTGCATTTGCTTCCATATTGTGTTGTTTTGCAACTAATTAAATATTTCATTGCATTTATTTGCATTTCCTAGTGAACTTTTCTAAACAAAACACAAAAAAAACATAAAACCATAAAACCTAAGGTAATTAGACAAGGTAGTTTCAGTTAGTAAATATCTCATATTAGGGTGGGATATTTCAGATCAGCAGACAAAGTGCACCTATCATGAGTGCAATCAAACAAGGCACTTTGGAAAGAATGTGAGGCGTGTTTCCCAAAAGAAAGTTAATATTGCTCAGCAAAGGATGGAAATGAACAAAGTATGGAATAAGAAGGAAGTATGTGATATTTTCTAACCTCTACCTAGTGCAGGGGGATCCTCCAGTAATTAAAAGGTAAAGTATTGGGTCAGGGGGAGTTACAATCGTAAAATTTTCAAACCCCTAAACAAGCAAGATGTTGAGTTCCCAGCATATTGATTAGTGCTAGAATGAGAATGATAAGATAAGAAATTAAAGGAGACTAATGAAAATTCTGGAGAAAAATCCTTAAATGCAATAGATTACAGAAGACTTTAGGGTTTACTATGATATGGGCTTCTACCAAGAGGTTATATGAACTTAGGGGGGATTGTTTATGTAAATTATTTAGATCTCCCTTTCTTGATGATGAAATCATCCAACATATAGATAAACTTAACAAAAATTCTTGAGCAATTAGATGATCTGCAGAGGATTAATAAAGGTTTATAAGGTTCTGCATATGAAAAGGGAAAATTAGGTTAATATAGAGGATGCAATTAATGCAGAGTAGAATTGTTTGGTGTAGTGGATATATAGTCAATACCTAATCTTTTTTATCAAATTTGATCAAAGACAAAATATTAGAAGAGCTAAAGGAGAACTGAAGGCACTCAGTAACTTGACCAAGTAAGCTTTATCATTGCATTCATAGGTATTCTTTAGTTCCTCTGGTTAAAACCCTAGTTCGTAAAATTATTGAGATGGTTGCATCCTTTACTCCTCAATTGATGAATATTACTAATGAACCCCGACCATAATTCAAGAAACACCCATACAAGGCAATGGAAGTTGATGGCAGTGGAGCATTATCCAGTGTTCCTTCCTTTGTACTATACACGGAAGATGTTAGGAAATACATTAATGCAAAACTTGAGGAAATTGATCATGGAAAATTTGAAACCCTAAGGCATGAACTATTAGATGATGATATACATAACAAACTTGAATATGCCAACATTGAAGCAAAATGTTTGGATGTTTCGAAAGATCTTTCTATTTTCTTTGATGAGAATGCTAGGTTAGGTATATCCTCAATAGAATTCATAATGAATTCATATACCTTGACATACCTCATCAAATAACTAAAGAAGCTATTAGAGTTGTAACAAGATTATGTTCCACTAGATCCATACCATAATTGAAATCAATTAAAAATGAAAAGGTCATTGAATCAACTAGTGCCAAATTTGACAAAAGGGCCTTGACAATTGATGACATTATTGATCCCAATGTGAGATATGCGGCAATGGGAACTGCCTACAAAGTATACTACTCCAACAAAGAGGGATCTACAATAGCTACAACCATATACATTGCCTATCATATGGGTAAAGAGGTTAAGGATTTTGATTTGTGTGAAGTAATGAAGGATCAGTTGTTAGAAAATCTGAGGAAAACTAAGGAGATAGGATATCACTTCAAGTATGGCTCACTGATCATTTTTTTAGCATTCTATTTCATGAATGAGTTACCAAGATATAAAGGAAAGATATGGAAACAAGACAGGTGAGTAGCAACATAAATAAAAGAATACATAAGAATCTTTCATTTGATAAGTATTTGCAACTTTTGGGGATAATTATACTTGAATTCTACTTGTAGACAAGAATACTTGATGTAGTACTAGAGAATAAAAATATCTACATGCAGATCATACTTGATGTATTATGGACCATGGAGAACCTCTGCATGAGCTATAATGATAGAATTGTATATGCTTTACTTTCTATATAACTTAATTTGTTTGTTTAGGCTTTGGAATATGGTGTGATACCTCTGTCACTTGAGTACTACCTTTGCAAACCATTAAAACACATGAAACCTAATCATAGCATATAACATACTTATCTTAATCATTAATTAAAGTTGCATGACAAACAGATCTCTTTCGAAGGAATGTTGAGCATTCCATTGTCTCCCCTTTACTGCTCTGCTCTATCTGTATGATGCTGATATACAAACCCTTGAAAATTTTCATTTTGAGTAAGTGAGAGGCTAAAACCTTGGATATGTCATATCAATTATGTCATAAGCTATCATTAGAATAGCATGGACAAATCTTTCTTTGTGAAGAAATGCAGACTAGATCAAGTTGACTCTGCTTTAAAATGTGCACTGTGAATGCCTTATACACTTTTCAACTTCTTACCTTTAAGTTTGGTACTCCCAATTGATGAGATGTGTATGTGTATATGCAAAAGTCATGCTAGGATATGAATGTTTACCTTTGCATCATATTGAAACCCAAAATTGATCCATACTTGGGCTTATTTACTCTTCTCCCAGACTGGTTTGCCTTGACCATACTAATTCCTTCCTTGTACAAGTTTGTCTATGCATTTCTGTCTAATATATTGACATCAATGTATACTATGTTGACATCAATGACAACACATATGGCCAACAATCTCTCCCTTTGTCAATGATGGAAACATATGCTCCCCCTTAGATTCTCTCCCCCATTGACAAGGACAAAGGAATTGATAACCTTTGTATCAATCCAAAATTATGCTTTATCTAAATTGTGCTCCCCTTGACTTGGTTACTTAGTTACAAAATTGTACCCTTGAGCATCAAAATGGTACTGCTACTATATTCAAGTATCTCCATAATATTATGTACATCAAAATTATTCTAACAACTTACTTGGATGGGAAGATAGATCTGTAGATTGCTCTAAGTTGTTAAACAGTTGAGGCACAAATGCCACATTTTAAGGTAAGTAATTGAGTTTGACACTCACATTGTATACACATTTCCTCTTATTCCTCTAAATTACTTGGGGTAATCATCTTCTAGTCTATCTTTTCTACTTGCCCCAACATGTCGGTCATTGAGGCAAGTCTCAAGTTCACTGCCTCTCTCAATTGACTGAATTGTTTCTTTATATTTTCTCTTTGCTCCTATAGTTGAGACACTTGTACATGCAAGCTTTCAACTTGTGCCCTTGTTCCACCCATCTTGTCTTTTGACAAGTCATATGTTTCTACTAGTTTAGTCAATTTGTACCTTAATATTCTTTGTTCAGGTAGGCCACTTTAAGCAAAATAGATATAAGGCAGTAGCTTCATCTATGTAATTTTTAAATTTCTTCAATCTTTCTTTGAGCTTATTATGTGTATTAACACTTTTTTGAGTCATATCAATCATTTTCTTACTGGTTAATTTTATTTTTGCCTCTTCATTTTGCTTTTTTCTTTTGATGAGAAGAATGATCCTTGAAATAATCCATTAATAATTTGAGTTTTGGCTAAGTAGGTAAAGAGAAGTCAATATTTACCTCACGCAACCCTTCATGTATGATCTTGACTGTATTTTTTACAACACTACTTTTTTTCAAATTTTCTTATAGAAACTCTTTTCTGGCAGTGGCATGCAGTATGTCTCCAAGCTATAATTTATGAAGAGGGGAAATACTAGCTAGAATTATCTGACCCTCATTGGTTGGAACCTGCAGAAGTTGAGGAGTGATAACTTACTTGAATTGTATTTATAGATTTAACAAATCTTGCAGAGAGTCTTCCTCATATGTATTTTGACCTGGGTCATCTACCCCTTCTAACATCTCCTCCTTATCTTCCTCATTTTTTCTTCTCTGCAAGACCCTCCTTGGGAGTAACTTCTCCTTTCTCTTCAACATTTCCTATATTTTCTAGAGGAGGAGAAACATTGTCTTTATCCTGATCTTTAATGCTTTGACCCTCAATAGTTCTTAGAGGAGAGAGGCCTTATTCTATAGGAGTGTCTAGAAGAGTTGAAGTACAAACATCTTCAAAAGTAGTCATCTCCTTATTCTTCTCTTGCATGTCAAAATCTTTCTCACCTTCCTCAATGATCCCCATCTCAATCTTCATCTCATTGAGAACTTCTATGGTTTTCTTTAGTCTTTCCTTTTTCAAATTTTCTATCTGTTATGTCAAAAAAAGTAACCTTGGGGGCTTTTTCCTATTAAGGTTTAGGTCACAGGTCCTTTAGAATGCATTTAGAGCATCTTACATGATTTTGATGACTCCCAATGAGAAAACACTATAGTTTTATGGCAAATGGGACTCAGAGGATGTACTTAACATAAATCATGCCTAAAATAGGGGGGAGGACGTAAGTGCTCGTGCCCTACTCCTACCCTATTTTAGGTCAGGACCAATTTCAAAGTGTCAATTTATGACCGTTATTTAAGTCCTATGCTGACACAGTAAGTTTGAATTATGAAATTCTTAGCAGGAATGTTTGTAGTTGCATCCATAAGCATGATTAGTGATTCATTTGTAAACTAGATGGACATTAGATGGAAATTTTGATTCATGAGCTTATGTGAAAGTGATTTAAGGTATTCATTGTGTTGTAGAGAAGAATTTGTGTTGTTCTTGTGTTTGTATTTGCAGATTTGGAATCCATCTCCTCATGGCATGAAGAGCATCTTCCTTCCATGATATCTTCACTACAAGGTGATATCAATTATGTTTCCTATCATTTATCATTTGGATTTTGCCTCTATCATGTAGGGATACACACTATTAACTGACAACAGTGTTTGGAAGAACCGAATGTCTCTCCAGGGCTTGACTAAGGCAAGCCTCTAAATACCACAACCCCCAACCCATTTTTTCATGATTGCAGGTTACATGTTGCGAAAGTAGAAAAAGTGGAGTTGTAGGAGAGTAGTGTAAACTGTCAGAATTGTAGATCAAAGAAGAAAATAGGGACCTGGACTCAGGTGCCCACTCATTAGTCCTCTAGATCCCACAACAAGAAAATCTCTAGAATAGCGGGAACAAGTTGTAGACAAGGTTTCTATATCTTGAAGAAAATTGTAGCATTGGACTAGGGAACCCACTCATTAGTCCCTGACTTTTCTATTTTCTGAACTTTGAAATCTAGTATGCATTTGATTGCCATTTGGTATCTTTGTGTGCGATCATTTTCTGTAATTTGTCTGTTTGTTCACGAATTTATGTATTTAGGGTTTTGAATATAATTGGGCTTAATTAAACAACAAAAACATACAATTCTAATCTTCCCCTATGTTCCAAGTGACAAGAAGTCTATAGTAGATTCCTCTACTTGGCTGAATGTCCTTGAATGTTTAGTGGTGAAAGGAGGATCAACATAAACCATTGAAAACAAACCCTCTTCATTTTTCATCCTAAATATTTTGTTGAACCTATGTTTTTGGACTTTTTGGAACCTTTCTGAGTGTTGTACTTCAGATTTACATTTATTTCATTCATTCATATCATTGTTCATCTTATTGTATTTGAAAAATTACAAAAACTTGAAAAACTTGAAAATTTTGAAAAACAATTAGCATTTTTAGCTTGCATTTTCAAATAATTTGAAATAGTTTGCATCTAATTTCAATAAATTTATGTCATTATCATCAGATATTATTTAAAATACATAAATTTTTCATTCATCATTCATTTAGATTGCATTTTCATGATCAAATTGTTAATAATTGCTTGAAATTGTGCATGTTTTCATATAACCTAGTTTTGCATTAGCTTGGGTTTGTAGTCAAAATATTGTTTCAGATTTAACTACCGTTTCAAAACACTCATTATAATTTATTTCTAATTTTAATGTTGCATCATAGTGGTTTGCTTGCAAAATTTCATCCCTAGGGTTTGAAAACCTTGATTTTTCACTAGATTTGGCCTTATCAACTCTCTAGATTTACATCATAGGCATGTTGTAAAGGATATTTATGCATTAATTGTATTTTATTAGGTTTATTATCTTCTTCGCCTCCTCATATTATTTACAACACCCTTTCTATTGGCTTTTTGCATTGAAATTTGGTTAAAAAATTGCATATTTTGGCTATATTTTCCCTAGGGTTTGACTTAGATTTGCACTTCAAGCATGTTGTGATGGATTTTATGGATTTATGTGACTTATATTACTGTTATAATCTGCTACACCTCTTAAAATTTTTTACAACACCAATTTTATTGGGTCTTGCATTGAAAATTTGCGAAAAATTGCATATTTTTGCTATATTTTCCCTAGGGTTTGACTTAGATTGGAACTATAAGCTTGTTGTGATGGATTTATGGATTTAGGTGACATATATTACTACTATAATCTTCTTCACCTCCTAAAATTCTTTACAACACCCTTTTTATTAGGTCTTTGCATTGAAAAATTGTGAAAAATTGCATATTTTAGTGTATTTTCACTAGGTTTTGACTTGTCATCATTCTAGATTTTCATCAAAAGTGTGTTGTGAAGGATATTATTGATTTATTGGACTGATATCATACATATATTTTTTTTCCCTTGATAATTTCCTTACAACACCTTTTCTTTCACTTATTTGCATTGAAAAAAGTTGAAAAAATCAAGCATTTTAGGTCATTTTTACACATAGTTTTGCACTTGTCTTTTGCATAACTTTTGAAAAGATTTTAAAATATGATTTTAAAAGAAATTTCACCATGGAATCTTCATCTCATTGATATTTTGTATCTTTACATGCATATATCAAAAACTTCGAGAGTTTCTACAAATTTCTTAATATGAATCCTCATGTTCTCACTTACATACAAGCTATGTATCACAAGGATATATTTAAATGTTCTTTATTTGAAATCCTTGACTATGTATCTGATTATGAAAACTTCATATCTCTCATGAGTACATACCCTTGAGTAGTAGAATATTTAACAAGATGCATTAAGAATAATGAGTGTGAAACTCCTCTTAACGTGTTGGAATTCATAGCTAAAACATGTGATGGTGATAGAAAATGATTCCTCCTATAAGGATATACTAACAAAAGAGGATGGAATTATTGACACATTGTTAAACATTAATCTACCCTCTATGGAAAATGAAACACCAGTGGATAAAGGGCTCCCTCTCAAGAAGGATTCTTCATGGGTGGAAAAAGACTATTCACCTAATGATCATTTGGTGCACAAGACCTCTATGGATAATCCATTAGACCTTCCACCTTTGATTTAAAACTCAAGAACCTTCAATGAGAAGACTATGGATAGCTCTATTATTCCTAACAACACCATACCTTCCTCTCAGCTCAATGCTCTCCCTAGCCAAGATGTAACATTAATGGATGAGAGAAGGTCTCTCACATTAAATCGTCTAGGTATAGATGTTGGGTATAATCAAGAGGAAAACAATGTTAATCCAATATTCACTAATAGACTTTGTAGCAATCTTCCTAAGATGATTGTACAAGAGGCACCTAGTGCACCTTCTTGCTTAAAACTAATTATAATATTTCAAGGACCACCTCGACCTGAGGATTACATCTACAAATATGCACAACAAATTTCTCAACTGAGTCAAGATTTTCAAAAAGTGTCACAACATCCCATAATTGCTCACACATACAACACCCATAATAACAAGCAAAGTAAACAAGAATTTCAAGTGCCTATATCTCTTCCATGATCTCAACTTATGCTCCCTCCACCACCTCATCTTACTCATAAAAGTGGTCAAGAATGTGATCTTGTCGAAGAGCTTCGCGCTACTCCAACTAAGATCTCTCTTTGGGATTTAATACAAACTTCACCTATATACCATGGGATGCTCCAAGAAGCTTTACATAAGGTGATTGTCCTACCTACTACTAAAACTATTGATGTAGCAATCATATTGGGTAGTATACATGCGAGAAAAATGGATATTCTCTTTTAACCACATGAATTACCGTCAATTGAAGTTCAAAACCAATATGATCCATTTATGATATTTGTCAAAATAAACAAAAAATTGATAAAATGAGTTATGATTGACAATGGATTAGCTCTTAATGTTTGTATCATTGACCTACTACACAAAATGAAGGCTGACACATCACAAGTCAAACTAGTTAAACTTAGCATCTGTGGCTTTGATAATCATAGTAGTCAATCAGTAGGCACTATAACCTTACCTATACAGGTGGGTCCTGCGATTGTATCTACCCTAATTCATGTCATGCCTAGTTCTTTAACTTACAACATGATTCTTGGTAGACCTTGGATTCATGCATTGCGGGTGGTTCCTTCCACTCTACATCATTCAATCAAATTTACATTCAAAGATAAACTTCATACTATTCATGTTGATCCTGAACCGAATAACTATTTACATATTGAAATGCAAAAACAAGTTTACAATCATATGAGCTTAAACAATTTACAAGATGCTTCATCAATGCCTTTGGCCACGAATGATGTTGTAAACAATTATACACCATCAAATGTACTTTTTCATGATGATTGGGGTTCATTAGATTTTACTCCTTCCTTTAATGGAGAATATAAACTTATAACCCTGACACATCAAAAGTAGCATCGATCTCATCAAAGAAATCTTTTGAAGCATCTGAGAAATTTAAAATCTCCTTGGTAGAAAACAAAAACAATACTCTCACTTATACTACAAATTATGAGACCTATGATGCTTCACCATCTTCTAAAGAAATGGACTCTCTTTAGGTAATGGATTTCAAACATTGTACAAAAATAATGACTATGTAGGTAACGGTTGCGGTGTAAATCAACAAGGAATCAAAGTACCTTTACAAGTTGTTGGAATTAATTACACAACCAATATAGGATATCTCTCTTTTAAACCCACCAAAGCCTTTCATCATCCTAAACTCAATGTTAATGCATTTTCAACAAGACCAAATCAACATGTGAGATATCTTGGGCTGATAGACCAGAATGGTCTGTCAGGAAGCATCCCTTTGAATTAGGTAAGTATGTCTCAATCTTTAAGCCACACTCATTGTTGTAGATTTTGAAATAGCCCTATACCAGCTGGTTAAATCCAAATAACAATAACAACATAAAGAGAAAAACAATTAACTCAAAAAACAAAAACACATACACAATTCGGTATATTTTGCAGGCTTTACTAATATCTATTTTTTTATATCATAATAAATGACTGCTGCTGTTGAGAATATATAACAGCGAAGAGATTACAAACTGGAGCGTCCAGATTATTAAACTATAGCTTTTACAAAGACTGTGTATAAAAAGAGGACGCAACCTCTAAGCAGTTTGCTGTAACTAAGAATAGATTGAAGACAACTAAAAGACAACCCATGCATTTAACATGCATTGTTCTCTATGATAGATAACAGGCAGGTCAACGATGCTAACTAAAACTTAAACACTTTTAAACTACTCTAACTCTAAACAAAGGCATGCGCATGGGACAAGAGCCAACATGCAATTTATTCTAGAAACAAACTAAAACTAAAAGCTGTGCATGAAGATAAATATAGTATAACTGATTGTGCAGCATCAATTATCAACATTCTCCCCCTTGATGCTAAGAGAGCTCACAATCTGATTTCTAAGTGTCAAAAACTGATCCTTTGCAATTGCCTTGGTGAATATATCCGCTAACTGCTCTTTTGTGTTGATGTATTTCAATTCTACTGCCTTCTTCTACACCAAATCTCTGATAAAATGATGTTTTAAATCAAAATGTTTTGTCCTATTGTGATGGACTGGATTCTTGGCCAATTTAATGGCACTAATGTTATCACAAAAAATTACTGTGGGCTGAATTTGTATCTCTCCAATTTCTTCAAGAAGTTTTCTAAGCCATAATGCTTGTGTACCTGCTGAAGTGACTGCAACATACTCTGCTTCTGTAGAAGAAAGGGCAACTATACTTTGCTTCTTTGAGCTCCAAGTAATCAAACCAGAACCAAAAGAAAAGCAATTACCAGATGTAGACTTTCGGTCATCCAAACTACCTCCCCAATCTGAATCACTAAATCCAACAAGATTGAAGCTTTTAGAAGTGTAGTAATGAATACCAAAATTTAGAGTGCCTCCCACATACCTCAAAATTCTCTTGGCTGCCTTCATATGCATTTCAGATGGCTTTGTCATGTACCTTGAAACAAGTGAAACTGAATAAGCAATATCAGGTCTTATGTGAGTTAAAAACATCAAACTACCAATAATGCTCCTATAAGTTGTCTCATCAACTATTTCAGCACCATCATCTCTACACAACACAACTCCATGAGCAACTGGAGTGGAGACTGGTTTACAATCAACCATATCAAATTTCTTCAACATATATTTGGCATACTTTGTTTGAGAAACAAAAATTTCATTCTCACTTTGATAAACCTCCATTCCTAGAAAATATTTCATGAGACCTAAATCTTTCATCTCAAATTCATTCATCATAAAAACTTTGAATTCATCCTTCATCTTAGAACTGCTACCCATATACAACAAATCATCAACATACAAACTTACAATAAGAATATCATCACCTTCTTGTTTGTAGTAAAGGGTAGGTTCACTCTTACTTCTCTTGAAGCCATTATCCTGAAAGTATCCATCAATCCTAGCATACCATGCTCTTGGTGCTTGCTTGAGGCCATACAAAGCCTTCTTCAACTTGTAGACATGATTTTCTTTTCCTTCCACTTCATAACCTTGTGGCTGTTCCACATATACTTCCTCTTCTAAGTACCCATTCAAGAAGGCACTTTTCACGTCCATATGATGTATGCTCCATTTCTTTTGAGATGCTAATGAAATCAGCATTTTGATGGTCTCTTGTCATGCAACTGGTGCAAATGTCTCTTCATAATCAAGCCCATACCTCTGTGTGAAGCCTTTGGCAACTAATCTTGCCTTATGCCTTTCAACCCTCCCATCACTGTTAAACTTGGTCTTGTAGACCCATTTGGTGCCAATCTTCTTCTTGTCATGTGGAAGCTCTATAAGCTCCCAAGTATCATTCCTGTGAATAGAATCTATCTCTTCTTGCATTGCTTGCATCCAAACCTCATTAGTACATGCTTCTTCAAAACATGATGGTTCAAAATCAGCCTTGGTAAATAAAGCAAAATTAACTGTCTCACCTATTGGATTTTCTTCATGTGCCTGATTTGCACTCCTTTGATAAATATCACTTAATCTTCTTACTTTCCTTGTAGAACTTGGACTTGAAACTGGACTTGAGCTTGGAATTGATGAGGGGCTACTTGGTAGACTTGTAGCTCTTGAAACTGAAATGTTAGTGGGCTTCTCATGATCAATATCATCAATAATAATATCATTTAAAACAGATTTTGACTTCACCATATGGCCTTTTTGATGACCATAAACTCCCCCTTCATCAAAAATCACATCTCTTGACACAATAAGCCTATTAGTGAGAGGATTATATAAATTGTAAGCTTTACTTTCCTCACTATATCCCACAAAAATACATGACTCACTTTTGGGATCTAACTTTTGTCTCTTTTGATCAGGAACATGAACATAGGCTAAACAACCAAAAACTTTGAAATGATTATAATTTGGTTTTTTCTCATACCAGGCTTCATACAGAGTCATCTTCTCAAATGCACTAGTGGGACTTCGATTGAGAATATATACTACTGTAGCTACTATATCTCCCCAAAAAGAATTGCTTAATCCCTTTGTTTGTAGCATACTCTGTGCCATCTCCACCACTGTACGATTCTTCCTCTCAGCTACACCATTTTGTTGAGGTGTGTAGGCAGTGGTGAGTTGCCTTCTAATGCCATGCATATCACAATAATCTTGAAAGGTTTTTGAACAAAATTCTCCTCCACAATCTATCCTCAAGCACTTGATACTACACCCCTTTTCCTTTTCCACAAGGGCTCTAAACCTCTTGAATGTCTCAAGGGCTTCATCCTTAGTCTTCAAAAAATAAACCCAACACATTCGTGAGTAATCATCAATAAAAGTAATGAAATATGATGACTTATCCAAACTCTTTGTTTGCATAGGACCACAAATATCTGAATGAATAAGCTGAAGTGGGTAATGGGCCCTCCATGCATTGCCCTTTGAAAACTTTTCCCTTGCATGCTTGCCTTTAGCACATCCTTCACAAATCTCCTTGTGCTCTTCAACCTTGGGCAAACTAGAAACTAATGCTTGTGATGTAAAAATCTTCAAACTATGAAAATTTAAATGCCCATACCTGAGATGCCACAACCAACTTGTATCCTCATATGCCATATTTGCAAGGCTACTGTTATGTTCAGCAAACTTCAATGGGAACATCCTATTCTTTGTCATAGGCACAACTGTAACCACTCTATTGCCCTGATTCTTATCATAAATTATACATTGCTGATTTTCAAACACAACTTTATAATTCTTCTCACACAATTGTCCAACACTCAACAAATTATGCTTTAATTGTGGAGTGTAATAAATGTCTTTAACACTCTTCATACCTTCTTTTGTATGGACTTCCATAGCTCCTTTTGCATCAACCTTCAATGATTTGTCATCACCAAGCTGGATCTTGGATTTGAAACTTTCATCCATTGTTGAAAACAATTTCTCATTCCCTGACATATGGTTAGAACATCCAGAATCTAAATACCAAACATCTTTGCTATTATTTTCAGCTTTGGCATAGGATAAAAATAAATGATCTGGAGGATTCTCATTACCTTCTTGAGCATAATTAACACGTTTACCTTCTTTTAATCTGCAATCCTTTTCAAAGTGGCCATACCTGTTACAATGGTAACATTGGACATTCCTCTTATCAAATTTGCCTCTACCTCTTCCTCTGGAACTACCTCTTCCTCTTGAGCCACCTCTGCCTCTATTTCCTCTTGACTGATTTTGATATTGACCTCTACCTTGGCCTTGATTGTTGTTGTTGCTACTGCCGACATCTTCATTCTTTGTGATTTGCAATTTGGATGAAAAAGCTTTCACATCACCTTCAAATGAATCTCTTAATCTCTCTTCATGAGACATAAGAGAGCCAACTAGTTGATCAAATTGAAGAGGTGTCAAATCTTTGCTTTCTTCTATGATTATGGCAACATGATTCCATCTTGGTGTGAGAGTTCTCAACACTTTTTTTGATCAAAGGCTTATTGGTCACAATTTCTCCAAGTGTAGCCATCTTATTGACCACATCTTTAACTCTAACACAATATTCACTCACACTTTCAGCTTCTTGCATCTTCAAATTCTCGAAGTCTCTCTTCAACGTCTGCAACTTGACAACCTTGACTTGGTCACTACCCTGGTAAGCTTCCTGTAGAGTCTTCCAGGCATCTTTAGCTGACTTTGCACCTAAAATTCTTGGAAATAAGCTCTTATCAAGAGCTATTTGAATGTGAAACAAGGCTTGAGCATTCTTCTTCTTGGCCTCCTTCTTGGCTATTTTTTCATTGGCTATGAGGGCATTCCAATCAGCTGGCTCTGTATAACCTGATTCAACAATCTCCCACAATTCTTTTCCTATCAAAAATGTCATCATTTTGATGCACCAATACTCATACTCATTTCCATCAAATTCTGGAATGGGCAAGGAGTTAGAATTCGACATGATAAAGTTTTGGCGAAAATCTAACCACTAAATCTTTAACCCAAAAAAAAAATGGCTCTGATACCAAATGTAGATTTCGAAATAGCCCTATACCAGCTGGTTCAATTCAAATAACAATAATAGCATAAAGAGAAAAACAATTAACTCAGAAAACAAAAACACATACACAGTTCGGTATATTTTGTAGGCTTTACTAATATCTATTTTTTTTATATCATAATAAATGACTGCTGTTGTTGAGAATATATAACAGCGAATAGCTTACAAACTAGAGCAAACAGATTATTGAACTACAGCTTTTACAAAGACTGTGTATAAAAAGAGGACGCAGCCTCTAAGCAGTTCGTTGTAACTAA
This sequence comes from Cunninghamia lanceolata, assembly GCA_027924645.1. Lineage (NCBI taxonomy): Eukaryota > Viridiplantae > Streptophyta > Pinopsida > Cupressales > Cupressaceae > Cunninghamia > Cunninghamia lanceolata. The sequence goes on from BSBN01000413.1 coordinate 3,464,731, forward strand.
GAATAGATTGAAGACAACTAAAAGACTACCCATGCATTTAACATGCATTGTTCTCTATGATAGATAACAGGCAGGTCAACGATGCTAACTGAAACTTAAACACTTTTAAACTGCTCTAACTCTAAACAAAGGCATGCGCATGGGACAAGAGCCAACATGCAATTTATTCTGGAAACAAACTAAAACTAAAAGTTGTGCATGAAGATAAATATGGTAGAACTGATTCTGCAGCATCAGTTATCAACAATTGTAGCCCATATCATAATTTCTCTCAAGGGTGGCCTCTTCCTAGATATGTATGTTCTTAACATTGGGATGAAATAGGTAAGTATTTCTAACCCTTTACCTCTCATGTTGTGTTTCCCCTGTGATGTGTTATGTGTTGTTTAGGCCTCCTGGGATGACCCTTGATTCTCTTGTAGGGTCAAGGATACTGGGAGACCACCTCTGTTGTGACCTTCTTCTATTTGTATCATCATTCTTCTATATTCCTTCTCCTCTATTTTCACTATTGTGTGTTGTGTCTTATGGACATAGTGTTGTAGTTGGTGACTTGGGGGCACCCTCCTACGTGATTGTCCCTAAGGAACTTGGTTCTCCTCTCTTGATTTATTGTTTCCCTTCCTCTAGTGTTTCTATCTAGTGGGCGGATGATGAAAAACATATTATACTGATAAGGACCTAGTATCCCTTTAGTGAGAAATCAAAAAATGGACCAAGTCCATACATGATGATGGGTTTGATATATATTATCCGACACTTGGCAAGTAGAATCACTCCCTATGATCTTGATGTTGTCTTATCGCACTTACAAACCATAACAATACAGCTACTCCATGCACTTTGTTTGTCTTTGAATCTCGCCTTGGTTACACTCAGTCTTGAGATTTCTATGGTATAGCCCCATGGTTATACTTGGTCTCTAAATCTGTAGTATAATATTGGCTCTTTGTGTAAATGATCATATGTATTATTTTTTATCATGATTATATGGATGCTAACACCTTTTCTTACAGGAATGTGTTTATGGGAACATTTGGTGATCGTAAAGTACATGTCACCTCCAAGGGGCATGGGCCTTTTTGAGAGCTCGTGTTCCCTTGTGTGTTTTCTACCTACCTTAACATGCTTGATATCAGTACCTGATATCAACCACCTTAAGCTGGGGGCATATATAAGGTAAGTTGTCTATTTTATATGCTAGTAAAGTGTGTTTGTTCTTAGGTGTAGTCTTAAAGACTGGTGGTGATAAGTCCCTCATGCACTGTCATATTTGTTTGAAATCTATTGCAATCATTTAAGCCCTTTGTGGAGGTGAGATATCACATATATCCTTTTTATCTTAAGCCCTCTGCGGAGGCAGGGATGGTGTATTTCTTGTGGAGAGTGCACATCCTATCATTTTTAAAAAGTCCTCTATGGAGGCGGGGAGTGGTTATATGACTAACTCAGCCCTTAAGCCTGTCTTCAGTGATTGTTGTGGTGAAGCCCAATTATCAGTGTGTGTGTGTAATGTGCCTGAGATGGTGATGAACCTAGAAATAGGAACAATCCATCACTTGTCTATCATATTTTCTCTGTGTCTTTCAAGTGTGTGTGTATTGTGTGTTTGTTCTCAAGCATAGTCTTAAAGACTGGTGGCGATGAGTCCCTCCTATGCTTTGGGATTTGTATGGTGTGCTTTATTTGTTTTGTGTGTCTATTTCCCCATATATAGTTTAAAGACAAGTGGCGATGAGTCCCTCCTACATTATGGGTGGTGTGTTTACTTTCCTTGTACTTGCATTTGCATTTCACATATGAGAAAGAGAAGAAAATCATTAGTGTCTTCACTACATTGACTGCATTCACTGTATTTACTACATGTTTTTTGTGTCTTCAATGTTATCCTCTCTGTGTTTTATGTGATTGTAACTGTCTTTTCTATGTTTTGTGTGTTTGTTACTGTCTTCTCTATGATTGGCATGTCTTCTTTGTGCTTGGCATGTTTGCTATGTTTGTTGACCGTACTTTAATGCATGTATTGGCCTTGCGTTTATACATACATTAAAGTGGGGGCTAAATGTTATGTCGGAAAAGTAATCTTGGGGGCTTTTTCTTATTAAGGTTTAGCTCCCATCCTTTAGAATGCATTGAGAGCATCTTGCATGATTTTGATGCCTCCTGATGAGAAAACCCTGAAGTTTCATGGCAAATGGGACTTACGGAATGCACTTAACATAAATCCTACCTGAAATAGGGGGGGACTTGGGTGCCTATGCCCTAGTCCTACCCTATTTTAGGTCAGGACCAATTTCAAAGTGTCAGTTTATGACCATTATTTAGGTCCTATGCCCACATGGTAAGTTTGAATTACAAAGTTCTTAGTGAGAATGTTTGTAGTTACATATATAAGCATGATTAGTGATTCATTTGTAAACTAGATGGAAATTTTGATTCATGAGCTTATGTGAAAGTGATTCAAGGTATTCATTTTGTTGCAAAGCAGAATTTGTGTTGTTCTTGTGTTTGTATTTGCAGATTTAGCATCCATCCCCTCATGGCATGAAGAGCATCTTCCTTCCATGAGATCTTCACTACAAGGTGATATCAATTGTGTTTTCTATCATTTATCATTTGGATTTTGCCTCTATCCCATAGGGATACACACTCTTTATCTGACAATGGTGTTCAGAAGAATTGAATGTCTCTCTAGGGATTGACTAAGGCAAGCCTCTAAACACCACAACCCCCAACCCATTTTTTCATGATTGTAGGTTACAAGTTATGAAAGAAGAAAAATTGCAGTTGCAAGAGATTAGTACAGACTATTAGAATTGTAGATCAGAGAAGAAAATAGGGACCTAGACTCGGGCACTTGCTCATTAGTCCTTCAGATCCCACAATAGGAAAATCTACGGAATAGAGGGAATAGGTTGTGCAGACAAGGTTTCCAAATCTCAACAAAAATTGTAGCACTGGACTAGGGTACCCACTCATTAGTCCCCAACTTTTTCACTTTCTAAACTTCAAAATCTAGTATGCATTTGATTTCCATTTGATATCTCTATGTGCTATCATTTTCTGTAATTTGTCCATTTGTTCATGAATTCATGTAATTAGGGTTTTGAGTATAATTGGGCTTAATTGAACAACAAAATCATACAATTCTAATCTTCCCCTATGTTCCAAGTAAAAATAAGTTTGTAGTAGATTCCTCTACTTAGTTGAATGTCCTTTAATGTTTAGTGGTGAAAGGAGGATCAACATAAACCATTGAAAACAAACCCTCTTCATTTTTATCCTAAACACTATCTCCTCTTCATTTCTTGACATTAGAATGTGTAGTCTCTTTTTAGAACCTAGGAGACTCTGACTCTGTCTTCTTTGGAGATTGTGGGACAAGCTTTTTCAACTACACTTTTCTTTATCTTAGCTTCTACATTCAGTGCATCATCTGTCCTTTTGGTTAGAATGTTAGCTAGGCTCTTGGGAATTTGATGTATGATTTCAATCAAGGCCAAGATTTTTGCTCGCATATATTTGATCACTACTTCTTCAAGATTGGATTTGTCCTCTACAGGTCTTTCATCATAGATTTTTGCAACTTCTTTCAAGGCAACTGTAGTCATTGCATTTGCAGTTGCATCTAGTTGTAAGGGAACATGATTAGATTTCTTAGTCTTTTTGGCTTTTCCCTTGCCTTTCTTCTTTGAGGTTTCACCTTATTTTCTTGTTCTTTTCTTCAATGAAGATGTTTTCTTTATTTCCTCTTCAACTTCTTCAATATCTTCAACATTTACTAGATTTATATTTTCTTTATTTTTAATTTCTTCCTCTTCTTCAACATCTTTGACCTTTTCACTTTTTCCCTCTTTTGCCTAGGCATTTTAGTTTTTTATGGGATCTCAGTATCAATTCTTTTAATAGGTAATGAGGATTCAGAGGTAGCAGAGGAGGTAGTAGTAGTAGATGTTGATCTACTTGTTCCTCTTGGATGTGCATAGAAAGGTGTTTGTGCCCCTCCCAAGGAACCTATTGGGATAGGAAAATTTATAATTTTCTTGTATTCTTACTCATTCTTATCTAACCAAATCATAAAATATTATGCCCAAAATCATAATAATAAGAGGCTTCAAATTTCTTAATATCGGCAAGACCTCATGTATGTTATACCGATCCATGAAAAACTAGCTAAAATGGCTATCGGCATGAGAATAAGGATCATGGACAATATTTCAGGGAACACCGATGAAGAAAGTGGCACCGATGACCTTTCATCGGAGAGAGAATGCATGGTCACGCCAATCGGCATAAGGAAAGACTATTGAAGAATACTCTGAAAACCCTCCCGACAGTATAAGTCATATCGATGGAGGAGCTCGGTAGGACTCTCACCGATCATCTAATAAAATGGAGGAAACTAATGGTCATCGATAGGAAATAAATATCAGAATGAGAAATTAAAGAGCTTCTGATACTATAATGTCTTAGCGATTGACGACAGTGTTTTAGTATAAGTCATGTCGACATGTATAAGAACCATCGGCAAAAGCGAATGAATCGTAACAAAACTTGTAGGTCTGGCCAAAGCAATACTCACAATGATGTCGGTGACATATTGTGAAGGTCTCTCCAATCAAAGATATGAAAGGCTATCGAGGAAACAAACACAATCAGGTAACTTGAAATAAGTTATCCCAATGGCATATCTTTTCTTGATGACAATGATGATCACAATTCATCGACAAGACTCTCACCGATAGTAACATCGAGGACACTTAACATATCAGAGAAGAACGTTATTCTTATAACAATGAAGAAAGTCAGGCTGATGATAACCATGCCCACTTCTACATCGGGTAGATCTTGAAGATATCTTGTTGATACAAACTTACAAATGAAATATGATGTCGAGGAGACAATTGAAGGGTTATAGCAATTGATCCATGAACAAACGTTCGCGCCATAAGAAGATATTAAAATTGCCCAGATATTATGAAAATCATACCGATGAGAGAAGTTATGACAATGTGACATTTCACAACAATCAAGAAAATTAAAATGCTCGAACAATTAATTGCAGACAATCATGAAATCCTCTGAGATGAAGATATTAAAATCACCCAGACATTATGAAAATCATGTCAATGAGAGAAGTTATGATGATGTGACATTTCACAATGATCAAGAGAATTGAAATGCTCAAACAATTAATTGCAGACGATCATAAAATCCTCTGAGACATCATTTGAAGATATTGCAATTAAGGTTGAAATAATTATCTGAAGCAAGCAAGCAAGCAAAGACTTGGGGAAGAAACAAGGGAATTCGATTAGAGCCTCTGATAATAGGTACTCATATACTAACTTATGTGCAGTAGGTTACAAATTGAATTTACTGTCCTAGATTGTAAATGGAGACGCCGGTGAAAGGAAAGGGCAAAAAATCACAGGGTGATACAAGTAAACATAAAAAATAGAAAATTGATAAAACCCCTAAAGAGAAAACAAAAGAGAGAAAACTGAACCAAGACTTGATCGATCAACTACCAGGATCACCTCCCAAAGCCCGAAGGTCTGCACAACTTAGGGCAGAAGTGGAAAAACTAGAGGACAAGTGTAAATACCTTGGGAATGTTTGGACTCCAATTAGAGGCTATGAGCTTTTCAAACTCCATTACAATAGAAGAATTAGGAATTTTCCAGTATCAAACCCATGGCATTTGAATTTGGGTAAATTAGTTGTTCCTGATGTGTTTTTGAATGTTGAACTCCTCCAACTTCTTGCTAAATAGTATAACCCAAGCCTTAAGGCTATAAGCAACTCACAAGGGGAGCCTATTATACACTTGTCAAAGAATGCCATCTGTGAAGTTTTTGACTTGGTTGATTTATGTACTCTCCCCATTGTTTATGAGGATTTGGAAAAAGAGTACTAGAGAATGGATACTACTTACAATGGATGGAGGTTGCCTATTCACAGGCCCAGGGTAGAGGGAGAAATGGTGCCCCTTGGTGAGGATGATGGCCCTCCTTTCCATGTATCATTATTTAAACCTTACATACAATACACCTACTACTCTGTGGGACAGGTCCTAGGATCAGAAGTCCCTAACTTCATGACAATTCCTTTGATGGTCATAGCTACTAACATCCAATGCCACAATGCCAGACAATTTGATTATGCTACCTATATTTTTAATAGAATTGACTCTGGTTTGGCTGCAATAAAGAATAATGCCCCATCAGTTTCCTTTGAATATTACTCACTTCTCATGCACATGGTGCTCTATTATGGCCAAGAAGTGGGGTTATGGCGAAATGAATTCAAAGTTGTTCCAGTAGACCAAAGGGGGCAGAAGTTACCCGTACAGATGTGGACCAAAATATGGGATAGTAGATATGCCCATTCTAGCTATGTGTAATTTGAAGAATACTATGTCAAAGTGTTATATAGATATTTCAGTCATCCCTATGAGTATTCAATCTCAAATGAAATAAAGAGGTTCCTTAGATCAAATTATTTTGGTGGTCCTCCTACTGTTACTCACAATTGGGGAGACTTGTACTATTTCGAGGATGCTACCATGGTTAGAGTGTATGGTTTTGAGGACACTCCCTTTATCTTGCCTAAGACTATTCCAGACATAATTGCCCACTTAGAAATAATTAGGCAAATACATTGTTCTAATATGGTGCATTTGAGCTCCCATGATAAACAATCTTTTATGCCTAGTACATTGTGTTTTGGAGATTTCACTGTGGTATCCAAGGAAGGTTATAATCTCATTTTGGATAAACTAATGCACTATAATATGAGGTGTGCTAAAGTAAGAAAAGGGTTTGATCCTAAGGGTTTTATTGACCTTGCTCGAAGAAAACAAAACCTCAGTGGGTAGACAAATGTCCCCTATCCACATGATGATGTCATCAAGAATCTGGAGGAAACTAAAGTTGAGTTGGTGGTTGAAAAATATAATAGGGATCTAGATGAGAAGAAGAAGCAGCTTGCAGAAATTGAAGTGTTATCTTCTGGTGATGAAGAAACTACAGGGTAAGAGGAACCACATCAATAGACAATAAAAATGTTTAAAAGAAAGATGCAATAATATTAGTCTCCTGTCATAGCACATGATGAGGAGGGGTCTGTTAATGAAGACCCAAGACAAATAGCATATGATTCTTTTATTTCTGATGATAAGTTTATTCATTCTAAAGAATTCAAATCATTCTTATATAAATGCAAGGGGAAAGAAATCAGAGAGTCAGTTGATGATGTCTCTGCCAACAATGAGAGACAATTACTTGATATGTTGAAAGCAATAGTGGATAATGAATTGCAAGATATGACCCCTAGTAAGGGTAGACAGCTGCTCAAAGAAGTAGAGGTGATGATTTTTCCTAGCCTTGATTTGAATTCTGCTCTAGTATTTGATAGTTTTCTGCATAATACGGATGATAAATACAAGCTCACTCCAGAAGGTGTCACTAAAGTATATATGGGCACCAAATATAACAATGATGAAAATTCATTAATGATATGGGCCTTGTATCCTCCCCACAAAAAGACATCCATTATAGACACTGAGAAAACTTTTGGCCATGTCATGACTTTGAAGGCAGGGGAGACTGACCCCTTGATCACTGCAGACATTGGAATTAATGTTGTAAAGTTGAATAAGGCACAGGCCCAGATGTTAATCAAAGAAAGGGATGCGTACAAACTGAGCTGTGAGAGATTAACCAAAGAAAATGACTATTTGAAAGATGTTGTTAAGAGCACCTTCAGGGGATCAATAAAGAGACTAACTCAATGTGAAAGCTCACAGAGCATCCAATCACCATCCATCGATTAGATAGCTCAAATCCAGATGGACACACTTGTCATAGTACTCCAGAGCAGGCATACCAACATGATGCATTGGCTGAACCAAATTTGGGATAATTATTGTCAAAATTATAAAGCAATCCAAGAGCATGAGAGGGTTGACAAAAAGCTGTAGGAGAAACTTAGTGAGACATGGAGCAAAGATACTTCTGACATTCCAGATACCTCCAGTGCAAAAGATTTCGTTGAGCAACATTAGAAGTATTATGACCAACTTAAGACTGATGCTAAAGAATGTGCTAAAGCTTCAAAAGTAAGAGTGCCCACGTTGTTTAAGAATGATAAAGAATTAAAGAGCAAAGAAGAATGGAGAAAAGACTGTCAAGCAATATTACATGAAGCTTTAGAAGCTCCTAAGGACAAAGACTCTACATCTGGGGAAGCCTGGAAGAATTTGGAGAGGATGGTTACGATGGATGTGATCACAAGGAACGCCATTGAATTTACTGATTCACATCACAGCCAAGAGTACTTAGACCACATTACTTAGCTATACTTGTGGTTGAATAGGGCCTAAGCATTGTCTTTTTATGGTTGTTATGTTAATCTTGTTAATTCTCAAAAGACTTTTTGAAGAGTTATGTCTCTTCACAAGCATTTCTATATAAGTTCAAACATATGATGCTGAATTAGGATTAGCAGTAGAATATAATACATACAGTTTTACAATGTTTTCAAAAGACCATGTTGCAAGCATATTATTGAAGAAGTAAATTGGAATTCTCTGATCTTGTGGTTTTATTCTAGCATCAATTGTTTGTTAAAGTTACTCAATTGTGTGATTGTCTCCAATTCTATATTTCCTTGTTATTCAGATTAATATATCAAGTATATATTTAATTTGTCAGTACACATTTGTTGTAGTTGTGTGAGTTGATTAATTAGTTTCCATTAGAGGAATTAAAATCCTTCTGATTAGTCACAGTAACCTGGAAGTGTTAGTTTGGTTTACTAAGAAGAACCATATAATTAGGATTTCCATTCTATCTCCAAGTTAATATTATCTATTATTCTTGCATATTTCATTCAATTGGTTCCTTCAAGAAAGGATTAAATTACCTTCTAGTGAATAACAAGAAATCTGATTATATTGGTTGGATTATTAAGAAGAGTTTGTTAGACATTTCCCTACCCGTTTATACAAGTTATAAACTAAAATAGTGTGCCAAACAATTAGAATTACCACCCACTATAAGCCACTAGTCTTAGTCTTCCATTTGACTTTATCTACCCAACAAGGCACTGGTCTTATTTCAATTCATCATTTAAAACCCTTTATTTAGTTAAGCACAATCATAAAAATTCACCTTGATATTGCTTATACAATTTATACCAACCACTCAATAGATATTCAAATTAATCAACAAGCTCTCATCTAGTCTACACCATTTGCCACTGTAGGTAGATCCATTTACTTAGTCAAAATAGTTGCATCCAATTTGCTTTAATTTCCAAGGTTTACCCACCTAGGTGTAGGAGGATCTAAAGTGTAGGAAATCATCAAACCCTAAAGGTTGATTTCGTCAAGTTAGTTCATAACGTTGCGAATCTAAGCATAAAGCCTGGCATCTTCTTTGGATTAACAACTTGCATTTTTGAGACCTAACAGAACCTTTAGGAGATTTCAATCTCTTCTATGTTTATCTTCATTTCTTCAACCTTAGATCATGTATTTTGTTTCTCTCACATCCTTCTAAGTATTTTTGAACATGATTTCATCATATGTGTCAAACCTCTCAACAAAGGAATCCTTTGGCTTACTGAGAAGTATATTAGCATATACTTTGAGATCAAATTTAGACACCTCATAGGGTAAAGTTGTGATCCAAAAGATCCTTGGTTCCACAGCCTCCATATGACAATTGTCTTTATCAACCATAACGGTGATATCATTCTTGTATATCTCCACAACGTTCCCAAGTATCCTTTCTCTAGTCTGCATGTCAGTTTGAAAGGTTTTGAAGAATCACAAAATAGGGTATTATAGTGTTTATGGTCAGAGAAATTTCTCATGTAATCTTTAACTTGATGGGCAACTGATTTATCTGATTTCCACACTACCCCCTTCATTGAAGGCAACTCCTTCAAATAATAAAACATGAGGCATATGATGAGAGAATCGTACTAGAATTTGTATTTGATTTCTTTTGTTCTCCTTAGGTTGTCTAATAGTTGTTGCCAAAGAAGCTCACATAGATCAAATTATTTTCCTTCCTTTACCATCTAATAAGTTGTGTGGATTGTTGTTGAGGAAGTAGAGTTATCCCTGTTTGTAATGTAAATCTTATATGCAATTCCCATGGTTGCATACTGGACCCCCAAGTCTTCAATATAATCTACTATCAAAGTTCTTTTGTCAAATTTATCTCCATTGAGCCTCATGATCTCTTCATTCTTAATAGGCTTCAGTACAGGCACAAGTTTGAAGGAGCATAAACCTGTCGCTGCCTTTATATCTTCTTTGGTGATTATGTGAGGGTAGTCTAAGTAGAAGATATCTTCATGAATGTGGCTTAGAGAAATTTGTACCCAAGCATCTTCATACTAGAAGTTTGGAAAACCCTTCCAGATGTCTAAGTTTTTGGTGGCAATGTTTACAAACTCTGGTTTCAACTAGAAGTCATCTCCCAACAAATGCACATTTCTAAATTGTTTGAGTTTAAGGTGATCAAACTCATCGATTAGAGAGTGGATATAGATCTAGACATCCTATGTATGTAATACATTACCAAGAACTTGTGAGAATGCCTCAACTTCATCAATTATGGTGGATTTAAAAGGATGCTTCTTGAATTTAGGCCTTGGTCTTTCCACTATGTCTATTACAATTGGTGTTACCATTGCAATGTCTTCAAAGCAAGGGTTTAACTAGAAGGATGAAAAATACTTGGAAATATTATGATAAATATTGCTCGATCAACTTGTTGAGTGCTTTCAGATCTCCTTTTAGCTCTTCAAGACTTTTGTCTTTTCTCAAATATGATACAAAATGATCAAGAATAGTTTATATAAACATTCCACCAACCATTTTCCTCTGCATTAATTGTAGTTTCTGTTCTAACCTAATTCTCTCTCTTTCATGTGTAGAACCTTCTAATTCTTTAGCAATCCTCCATAGATCCTTCAAATGCTTCAGGATTTTTGTCAAGATTATCTATATGTTGTGTTTGCATTACCATGAAGGAAGAATAGTGAATTTCCAGAAATAACTCCCCTTGAGCCCATAAAATATCTTGGTAAAGTTCTTTTTACTATGAACCCTAAAGTCCTCCACATTTTGCCACATTTAGATTTTTTCTCTGAAATTTCCATTGGACTTATTCAATTCCTTAATTCTATCATTCTTATGCCAGCACTAATCCATATGTTGAAAATTCAGCATCTTGCATATTCAGGGGTTTAAAGGTTTTATTGTTGTAACTCCCCTTGACCCAATATTTTATCTTTTAATTGCTAGAGGACCCACTACTATTAGGTGGAACTCTGAAGAAATCACCTACATCGTTCTTCTTCCATACTTTGTGCATTCCCACCTTTTGCAAAGCATCATCAATGGGTTTCACATACCTTTGAGAGTAACTTGCTTCATTGCACTCATAACAGTTGCACGTAGTTCATTGAGCATTTTCACTCCTTCTTGCCCTTGATCTATAGTTAGCTACTTTATGGACAAACTTATTAAAAGTATAACAGTAACCATAGAATGACTGAGCATTACCCCTATTATACCTTGTCATTATATGCACTCATTTTCCCTATGTCCCATCTTATTACATGTATAAAACCTGATAGGATTCTTGCTTATCTTACTTCTATATTCAGCAGCTTTATGACCAACTTTGTTGTAAGAGTAGCAGCTTAAGATATTTTGATTCATCTTGTTTCTACAATCCATGGCTTTATGACCAAAGTTATTACAAGTAAAACATTTACCATTGAAACCTTCAAGGTATCCTATGTGAGCTGGTTGCTTTGTAGGTTGAGGAGGCTTGAAATTCTTCTTCATATTCTTCATTTGTCTTTGGATGGGAGTGAATTCATCTTCCCTTGTGATTCTACAAGTTTTTCTTTTAGGTTCTTCATTGTAGGCTTCTTCCTTCTTGATTTCATACTTTCCTCCTGAATCAAAGTTATCATATAAGTTTATAGAGGTATTGATCATAGGAATTTTCCCCTTTTCAAAACCAAGACCAATTTTTTTCTTTTGTTGGATTTTGAAAACTTATTATTTCATTAGGAATATCAGTTCCTCCTTTTAGTTTTAGTCCCTTGTCAATTTGTTCTTTTGCCTTTTCCAGTTATTTCCTTAGAGTGACAACTTCCTCTTCAAGTTTTGAACATTTAACTGATTCCTCATTGAGCTTTATATTTAAGCAATCTTCAATCTTTTTATCTTCTTCAACCATGACTTTTAACTTTGAGATCATGTCTTCAACCTCCTTGAGCTTTTCACTTCCTTTATCTCCTTCTATCAGAGTTTTTAGTTTTCCTACTTCTTATTTTGATTCTTTGGCCTTTAGCTTTAGTTTGTCAGTTATTTCTTTTGCCTTTTCAAGCATGTCTTCATACTCCAAGTTTAGTTCTTTTGCTTCCTCTAAATCATTGAGAGCAGTCTTTAGTTCTTCTTCAAGATCTATTTCACACTCATTAGACTCAAATTATTAACCTTCAAGATCCATTGCTTCTAGATTAGCTTTAGGTGCAAATATTTCATTGTCCAACACTTTAGATTCCATGTGTTCAAGTGGAGGATCTACCTCAGTGGTCAATCTTCTTAGAGGTACTTGGCTTTGATAGCAATTGTTGAACACAATCGAGTGTTGAGAAGTAGGGGTGAATTAGCACACTTAAAAACTTTACTTAAGCATTTCTTGATGAAACTAAATAATGTTGAAAACATGAAGGAACACATGCAACAAAAGAATTAACACATGACACCAAAGATTTTACATGGAAAACCCTATAATAGGCAAAAACCATGATGAGAATTATCTCACAATATAGTATGCTCACTGCAAAAGTATTACATCTTTGTTTTAGGGCTTCAACCCAAGGAAGCTACTGCTCCCTAATTGTTCAGCTCACTACTATTACAATGAAAAGGGTATGAGAACTGCTATAGAGAACACATCTATTTGTAGGAGTTTAGGACAACACTGAGAGGGGGGTGAATCAGTGTTGAATTAGTTTTCAAATCTTTTACAACTTTTTGCAAAATTTCTCTTACAAAACAAATAGAGAGGAATACATTAATGATTTGTGCACAAGATTAATAATGAAGGATGTGAATAAAACTTAATAAGTAAAGCACTAATATACACACATACAGATGAAGACACCATGAAACTTAACACATGCTTTTCACGAGTGGAAAACCCTTCTGGGGTAAAAAAAACCACTCAAAACTACCTCACTGGCTTAACTGATAAAACATGCCTCACTAGCTACAATATATGTCTCACTGACAAATGTTTTAAGGTCTCACTGACCTATAAGCCTCACTGGCATACTGTTTAGAAGCACCAGCTTCAAGGAGCACCAACCCCTAATACAGAACAAACTAAAAACAAGAATTTAGAGGGTTTCTTTGTTTCAATACAAAACATTTCTTCTCTCTCCTGTGTCTATCAAATGGCCATTCTTTTTATCAACCCAAATCATAAACTCAGATATTCAAAATCAATCCTATATCCTAATCCAATCAACAACATTGCACCTGCATATTTATAAGATTTCAAAAGACCTTTGATCTTCCATCTTGTTTACATTTTCAAAATTTCATTCACGTGAAGAAAATAATTTATCCTTACACTAAAACAAAATCACATTATTTTCACCTTCCTCAATCTCCAAAAATTAGGAGATAGATTTCATAAAAAACATTTATTTTGGCACAAATAATGTCTTTGCAAAAAAATTGTCCAATCTGCCCTTTCAAACTTCATCTTCCTCTACATTAAAAACCTTCAATCTGCAAAATAAAATCATCTTAAAAAAAACTTCCATGCTTCTTTTCATATATCTCTTTTTTAAAAAAAATTATTTTGCCCATGCAAATTCAATCTGCAAAAATAACTCCACCAATTTGTCAATCAAACTTCTCTGCAATAAAATCATCTAATATTTCTTTTTCAAGATCTCATAAAACATTTCTTCAAAAACCATTTTATTTTCCAAACAAATTTCATAATATATCTTCTCAAAAATATAATCACCAATTCTCCATAAATATTTGCCTTACAAAATCTCCTTAAAAAAACTTTTCATATTCCTCTGTGTACTTCAATAACCTCTTCAAAAAATTGCAACCATATATCTTTTCTCTAAAAATATATTTTCTTCTATGAAGATCCTGTAAAAATAAAAAAATATATTCTTCCCATAACCATTCAAATTCTTCTTCTTCCTGATTCATAAAATCTTTTATTTACATTTTCTCCTCTTTGTAAATATCTTCACTTATAAGAAACTCCCATCATATTCAAACTGCCCACTTAAAAAAAAATCATATTTAGATCCTCTACATAAACTCATAAAAAGTCTTAATCTTTTTCATCATAAATTAAATTGATTCTAAAAAAAATTCCAACCTTTTGCTTTACTTGCAATGAGAGAACCAAGAAAGAAATAAAATCTTTCTAAAATAAGTGCTTTTTAAAAAAACACAACTAGTTGCCTTTTAGAAATTATCTAAAATTAGCTTTTAAAAAGCTAAGCACTTCCACATTATTTGATGTCATAGTGGGCCACGAATTAGATGACAAAAATCAAGTTTTTTTTAAAAACAAAGTCATAAACATGAGATTTCGCACCCCATACTAAAAAGACTTGTATGACTTTTATAGGAGATTAAAAATATGACTTTGGCTGCTCATTTCATATAAGAGGAGACCGGTCAACAAAAGATAAAAGGGGCCAATTTTTCATACAACATTAAAACCCTTGAGAAGGTCACGTTAAGAGGATTGACCTATGATAATAGGTCAATGATTGTTTATAACAAAAAGTTCTTTTTCAATTGATGGGCATAGAAACTTATGACATAGGTATTGTGTTAGAAAATAGAATTCTAGGAATAGACTTAGGGTTTAAAGACAAAATAAGAATGACAAAAATTAAACCCTAGTAATATCAACCATGTCAGAGAAGGCTTATCTTGGCAGAGAGAAACTTGAAAGCATTATTAAAGGTATCTTGATGAGGGCAAATTGAAGACATCCACTCAACACTCATTCCTTCTGTCAAACATCAAACTCTTGTGTCCAGCTTTATACCAACGTGCCCAAAAACTCAAGCCTTGTCATAAGCCAAAATGTACAAAAATCCATGTGTCAAGCTAATACAAGAATTTATCACAAGAAAGAAACATGATATCATATGTCATATGCCAACAACCAACAATCAACTGAACCAAGTGAGTTTATTGAACTGAGAGCAACAATATGAATGTGAAACCATTGAATGAAGGTGAAACCACTAAACTCATGATGTTCAACTAACATGTATCTTGATCAACAACCCACCAATACTGATACATGCTTATTAGCCCTTGAAGACACCCTGAAATATGACATCTTGTCATATGAAGACCAAACACCTTTTTGACATCAATGACAACTCTTACCATCACTATTGTATGTCGATGGTGCAGTCTACAGTTTCTACTCAATATATTTCTTCAAACTGAATCTATGCATTTCATATCTACTCCACTTTCCTCATTTTCATATTCACTACCTTTCAACTGAGTTATATCTTCTATATATATCCTTCACATCATCTCCAAAGTTTGATTAGGTCAGCATCAAAAATAATATTGAATGTAATGTGTATCTAATCATCAGTCAGCCGTAACACATGTAAAATGATAAAAAACTTCTTCCAGACCTCAAGTCATTATGAAGAACATCATAACACACCTTTCCACATCATTTTTTAGGAGCCTTCGCATGCACTGCGCACTTAACCAATGGGCTCATACTTCTTAACGTTGTCAATTGTTCATCTTTCAACTGTCGGGGAGAAGCCAAAAACTCAATGTGAACCAAGGATTCAAACATATATCAGCATAGGAACATCCATGCATCTTACTAGAGAGGTATCATGCTAAGTTATGCATCCACAAGATGAGAAATGTATTACTATGTAGAGAACAAAGTCTTTCGGACCTTATGTAATTCTTCTCAGCCTAGAGTATAGAGTTACGATGGAGTATAGAGCCTGAGACCTCTTGGAAATGATCAAACATATCAAATTTATTCAACTCATTAGCTCCGCACAATCTTTTATGGAGTTTTCAGAGAGATTCAGAACTAACTTAAGTATTTGCAACTCCAGAGGACAATTATACTTGAATTCTACCCTCAAAAAAGAATACTTGATGCGGTACCAAAGAATAAAAATATATGCATGCGGATCATACCTAGTGTATTATGGACCATGGGGAAACTCCACATGAGCTCTGATGATAGAATTGTATATGCTTTACTTTTTATAGAACTTAACTTGTTCACTTAGGCTCCGGAATACAGTGTGATACCCCTATCACTTGAGTACTACCTTTACAAACCATTAAAACACATGAAAGTTAATCATAGCATATAACATACTTATCTTAATCATTCCTTAAATATGCATGACAAACATATCTCTTCTGGAGAAATGTAGAGCATTCCATTGTCTCCCCTTTATTTCTTTGCTTTGCCTGTATGATGGACAATGTACAAACCCGTGTAACTTTTCATGCTGAGTAAGTGAGAGGTTGAAACCTTAGATATGTCATGTCAATTCATGTCATAAGATATCATTAGAACCACATGGCCAAATCTTTCTTTGTAGACAAATGTGGACTAGATCAAGTTGACTATGCCTTAAAATGTGCACTGTGAATGCCTTAGACACTTTTCAACTTCTTACCTTTGAGTGTGGTACTCCCAATTGATGAGATGTGTATGTGTATGTGTATGTGTATGTGTAGATGCATAAGTCATGCTAGGATATGAATATTTTCCTCTACATCAAATTGAAACCCAAAAGTGATCCATACTTAGGCTTATTTACTCTTCTCCTAGACTGGTTTGCTTTGACCATAATAATTTCTTCCTTGTACAAATATGTCTATACATTTCCATCTGATATATTGACATCAATGACAACACATATGGCCAACATATGCAAACACAAACAAATCAGTCATTCATTTCATGCCAACGATCCAAAGATAAATAGAGAAGGAGATATAGACAATGAGATAAAGAGAGGGAGATAAATAAAGATATAAATGGGTGCTTGCTATTAAAATATTCCCCAGCCTTCTATAGATATAACATACTTATATACATTTTTTATATTTGACAAGATACAAATTTTGGGACATTGATATTTTTTTAAATACATTTTTTTCCTTCTCTATAGGCATTTGTTAGTTTTCCATAACGGTTGTTCCTTGGATGGATTTTGCACACAACGGGCTCCCATGACATAGAATGCATGCCATTTTTTAGGTCTCAAGATCATTCCCATATCATCTACAAATTCAAACAAATCAAAAGTTTTTCCCTTAAAATTTTTAATTTTAATCCATTCGAGCTCCAAATTATGCAAAGGTGTGATTATAATAAAAGCAACAAGGGTTACTAAGTTTCATTGATCTTTGTATCATGTAACATACCATGAAAGGATACATTATGGTAGGGTAGATGACACATAAAAATTATGTAGGTGGTGGCCATGCTTATATTTGGAAGAGAATACCTATTAAATGTAAGTGTCAAGATGTCAAATATGAGGCTTGTGATAAACAAACATACATGCTTCAAATAATATACATAGGTGATGACAAATGAAATGCATGTGAACCTGAGTGCAATGCATGAAAAGGAATCTAGAAAGGAAATGCATAGACACTATACATGGAAGCTCACACATTTAAAGCAGCTACTAAGAAAAACACAAGGATCTTCAAATCAATTAAGATTGTCAAATTAATTCACAACAATCGAGAAATCAAAAAATGATAGGGGCCATAGGGATACAAAACAATCATCATTCCCTTAAATACATATCAATTGAACTTCCACCAACTCTTTGGGGTACCCTTTGCACACCAAGGTGTGATTGCTAGTTTAAGTTCAAGAGTACCTATCATAAGAAAGGTCTTTATCTCTATATATTATTTCCTCCAACCTTCTTTGATTTTGTTTAACCTTGAATATAAAAATTAATGATAAATAATATTTAATCAAAATATGTTCAATTTTTTATTATTTAATATTTGATAATATTGAATAAATATTAATATTTCAACAACCAATCAAAAAAAATATTAATATTTCAACCTGTATTTTTGTGAATAAAATTAAAATAAAAGGAAAAACAAATTTATAATCCTTATAGAATTTGGAAATTTTGAGTTCACAAGTATTATTACTTTGAAATATTAGGCTTGTTTTATTTTAGAAATG
The DNA here is from genome assembly GCA_027924645.1 of Cunninghamia lanceolata. NCBI lineage: Eukaryota > Viridiplantae > Streptophyta > Pinopsida > Cupressales > Cupressaceae > Cunninghamia > Cunninghamia lanceolata. Next base: position 3,483,063 of record BSBN01000413.1, read on the forward strand.
ACGGTAGAGTGAATCTAACATTATTTTAACTAGCACTTGAGCCCTTAAGATGTGCAATAGATGCACCAATAGGATGTTTAAGAGGGCATACAAATTTATTGTTAATCGTTTCAAGCAATATAACATTTTTAGTAACAATTAATTAATTATGACAAATATTATCAATTTTAATTTAATACTACTTAACTAGTGATACAACAATATATTTATAAGCCCTTCTTAAATAAATTATGATCATCTTTTTGTAACATTAATTTCAAAAGACATAAGTTTGTACATAATTTGACTACAACCTCTAATTGTGGTTTGTAGAAGTATACATTGTATAATGGAAATTTGTACACATTCATTTGTTTGATAGATGTTAAATATTTTTTCAACATCAAAAGATGGTCTATCTTCATATACTTGTTATATATAAGAACATAACATTGTTTATGATATGATGAGATTTTTTTACATGAGTAAATTTTAACAAATTTTTGTAGTGTCATATAACAATTATTTTGTCCCAAGATTGTAAAAATGATGGATTGGTAGTACTTCATGGGGTTGACTCTGTATCTCATGCATTATTGTCTTTGCAAAAAAATACCTCCTACCAAAATATCTTCTCCTATGAAGATCAAAATCACTTCAATGATTGAGGATATAGCCCTGGTCTTCTTGAATGCTTCATCCATATTCTTCAAAAGTATGAAGACCTCTTCTTCACAAACAACAAGTATCCTAATTCTTGAGGTTCAAGGCTATTGATAAATTTCCTAGAGGTGAGATCCTTAAAAACTAACAAAATGAGCTTGACAGGGGCTTTGCTTTAGAAATTGTTGTTGTTCTTGGGGATTGAAATATAATGTTCTTATAATAAAATCATAATGTGTACATGTTATTTTCTCTTGGCCTAATTTTCAACAATTACAAAAAATAAGATCTACCATAGAGCATGTTACTAACCATAGAAGTGACTAAATTTTGCATTCTTAGAAAATGAGGGCATAACACCAATAATTTATAGAAGCATGGTCTTTACTCCAAAATAGCTTTTTCACCAAAGATTTAGGTTCATCATAACTAGTCACTAATCAAGTTTCTAAGCTTATACTATCCCCAATGAGTAGAAGTCTTCAAATTTGTTCCATACCTATGAATAGGTTTGTATCTGCACATTCAAAATAGAAAAAATAACCTACATTAAATATTTGATATAAAGAAAAATTAAACAATTACATGGATTTTTTAGAACCTTCTTGGAACTGAAGCGTAATTTCCCAAGATCGTGGAGCTACAAAACAAAATTAATGTATTACTTAGAATAGCTGATCTTTCAAGATAACTTCATTTGTTAGCAAAAACATTTAAATGGATTTGGCAATTTAAATACCTTTTTAGTCCTTCACAAGATGTTTCACATATTTTAGAATATAATAGACTCTCTTTTCTTCAAAATATGTTATTAAATGTTCAAAAGTATAAATAAAATTAGGCCAAGAATAGGCCTAACAAAACACTATAGAGAATTTCTTGTAGAAGTTGTGAAACCAACCTCACAGAACCTAGTGAACACTTGCAAAACCTAAGATTAACCTTCCACAAGAGAAAAAAGTAAAGAGAGCAATTTGCACTAAAAAGAATGCAATTAATGAAATGGATTAATGAATTATATGAGATAAATTGCTTTTATATTTCCAAGTTAACAAACCCTAATGGGGATTCCTAAGTTTAGCTTAAGTGAAATAAAGTAAAGGTGACATAATTAATTATTCAATATGATTAAATTAATTAAGTAAATAACCTATTACTCTAACACCTCCCCTTAAGATGAACTTAGGAAGAAGCTAAAAAACTAAGGACAAATGCATCAAAACAAACATGGGTCCTGGTAACTAGGCCTGATGAGATACCCATGTACAAAAGAGTCTCACAAATAGAGAAAAGGAGAAAAGCACATGGGAAAAACTTCTGCCCAAAAGATAGAACAAACCTCCCTATAAGAGAGGGAGAGAGAGAGAAAGACTGAAGGGCTAAGACGCCTCCACACACTAGTAGAGAAACATCAATATATGACTGAAAAAACTACTAAAAACTACTTATAAATGTACACATGATATTTCCACAGTCCATGATCAAGTTAAAGCTTCTGGAAACATTGTGTTTTTCTTTTTTCTATCAATGTTTCAAATCACACTCAATGATCCAGTATTAGGACAAAAAGAAGAGAATGAAATTGTGATAATATTGTAGAGGAGGTTTGCCATCACCTCGACCTTCATTCCCAAAGTCAATTTTCTGATTGAAATTGAGAATGCTATTCATTCTCTGCCAAACCACATTGCAGATGAAGTTGGGCAAGATTGTTCTATAGCTCTTAGGCATGCCAAACCCCCCAAGCAGAATGTCCCCAAAGACAAACTTCTCACTTTCAAAAGACTTGCCAAGCAAAATGTTGTCATCGTCAAAGCTGATAAGGGAAATGCCATTGTCATCATGAACAAGACAGACTATGTCACAAAAATGCTAGACCACCTCAACAATAGTGGCAACAATAAAATCCATCCCTGTAATCCCATCTCTAAAATCTTTAAACAAGTGAAAAATGCCATCTCTTCTTCCTCTTTTGATGATGATACCAAAAAACATCTTATGCCCAACAAAGAGATCACTCCTCGCATCTACGGCGTACCTAAAATCCACAAACTTGACATTCCTTTGAGACCGATTGTAGACACTACACATTCCCCCACTTACAAACTAGCTGCCTATTTCACCAAATTAATTTCTCCTCTCATCGGTCATACATCTTTCTTCATCAAAGACTTGTCCCACTTTGTAGACTTTATCAAAGACAAAAAAGTCAATGAGGGAGACATTATCGTTAGCTTCGATGTTATTTCTCTTTACCAAAGTCCCCCTTCTCGACTCCATCATGCTTATCAAGCAGAGAACCAATGAAGAAATTGCTTCCCTAGTTGAGTTATGCTTAACTTTCACATTCTTCACCTTCCAAAATGTGGTTTACGAGCAATCCGATGGGGTGGCCATGGAATCACCTCTCTCCCCTATCATTGCTAACCTTTACATGGAATATTTCGAAGACTTTGCCTTAAAATCTTTTCCCCTTAAACCAACCTGGTGGAAATGCTACGTAGACGACACCAACATATGTTAGCCTCATGGTCATGAACAACTTGATCTCTTCCACAATCATCTTAATAGCATTAACCCTTACATTAAGTTCACCAAAGAACTTGATTCCAATCACGAACTCCCCTTCCTCAACATCCTTCTCATTAGTAATAACGATGGTTCTCTTGGTTGACAAGTCCACAGGAAATCCACACACATAGACCTCTATCTTCATGCCTCTTCACATCACCACCTAGACCAAAAGGCTAGTGTACTCAAAACTTTGACAACGAGAGCTTTTCGCATCTGTGACCATGATCATTTAATCCAAGAGTTTTCTCACCTCTCCAAAGTCTTCAAGCTAAATGGTTACTGCAACAACTGCATCAAACGAGCCTTTAAACAAGCCCAAATTCACCTTACCGCTAAACCTAGTTCGAGTGACCATGAGATTGTTTATAGTGCCACCCTTCCTTTCATAGAAGGCATCTCTAATAAGATTTCTAGAATCCTCTACAAAAAAGGTCTCAGTTGTGCCTTTAAACCTATTTCCACCATTAGAAACCTCATCCTATCCACCAAAGACTCCAAAGATATTCTTTTAAACTCAGGGGTCTATAAAATCAATTGTTCATGTGGCAACCCATACATTGGTGAGACAGGTAGATCCATTTGCATGAGAATCAAAGAACACCAAGCTGATATTAGGCATGAAAGAGTTGCCAAATTGGCCTTAGCTAACCACTCCTCGAGCACCAAACACCACACCCACTTGGAGGATACGCTTGTCCTAGCCAAAGAAGATAATTTCTTTAAGACAAAACTCAAAGAGGCTATCTTCATTACAAACAACCCTACCAAACTAAACAAAGATGACAGTTGGACCTTGAGCCACACCTAGAATCCTCTTCTTAATTCCATTAATAATTCCCCCCTCCCTCTTGACCCCTCCTCCTTCTTTGTCTTCCTCTAGTCATCTCCCTTCTTGTTTTTTTCCCCTCTTTCCTATCATCTAGCACTTCCCTCCTCTTCTCCCTATTTTCCCATTTAGGTCCACAACCCCCCCCCCGCCCCCGAACCTTTTGTTGTGATGTTCACAACACGCCCCATTTTGCTCCTCAGCAAAATGAGGACCCCTGCTGTTGCTTTGCTTTTCGCTTCTGCTTGTGTTTGTTCTGTCTGGTGGTAAGGGAAAAGAGAGTCAGATTTGCAAACATTGTTAAAAATATAGAAAATTGCATTTTCAGTACCATTGCATAATATGGTTAGATTCCTTGTGAAAAATGAGCCAAGGTTGCTTTTTGAACCATCTTAAAATTCATCATATTTTGCAAGTTATGATCATTTAGGTAAAATGTACTATCAGGTTTTGAATGATAAATAGTCAGTTGTTTGCCTTTTTTCTTGTTGGCATTCGTTTTAAATTTCAAAAAAATTTGTACTTAGTGGTTCCGAGTCGTGGGCAATTTTGTCTGGGTTCCACTCTGTATGTTGCATTTGATCATTTTGCAAAAAATACATCGATTCACTTTAATCGCCATTACTCATTCGTTGGAAGTGTTTTTACAGGTTTGAACCTGCATATTGAACTTTTTTCTTTGTGGTTCAAGGTTCGGGGTTCAAAGTGGTTCGGCGTGTTCAAAAAAGTGTCTAAGGGGCTGACTGTTTGTTTTATATAGCCACTTTGAACCTGCGCGTTGAACCTTCGTATTAAACTTTTCTTTCTTGGTTCAATGGTTCAAAGTTCGTGGGGTTCATTTTCTTTTTAAAACAGTCGCTATGTATCGCTGAACCACCGCATTGAACCGCCGCGTTGAACCTCATGGCGGGGTTTAATGGTTCAATAGTTCAATAAGCGAAAGGGAGATCGGCAGGAGTCACGTCGATAGTGGCAGGGTTCGATGGTTCAGGTTCAAAGGCTTTGGTAAGCCTGTGGCCGAAACAATAGTGATCGGCGTAACATAGAGCATCGGCCGAGTTTGAATTCATCATGCCGAAGGGTATAGTCTCGCCAATAGCCAAGGGTTATCGGTATAGTGGTAGTTGTCGGCCAAGTTGTTTGGACCTTTGCCGATGGGCAAGGTCAGGCCGATGGAAGAAAGGAAGGACTTGGGCCGATGCAAGGAAAGGTAAGGATGTTGAGGGCATCGGCAAAGGAAATAAGGAGCTCGCCGACAGTGGAATCTCTCGCCGATGAAACAAAGCAGATGCCATCAGAAGGAGGAGTTTGTGAGTCACCGATGGGCAATCTCACGCCGATGGAGAACAACGAAAGAGCATTGGTATAAGGTAAGTCATCGGCGGAAGAAGTTTAGCGCCCGCTGATGGTATAATCTCTCGCCGATGGGAGGTCATCAGCCAAGCAATATAGATCGGTGCGAGCGTTTGGACCTTTGCCGATGAGCAAGGTCAGGGCGATGAGCAAGTAAGGTAATGGCATCGGCGGAGGAAATAAGGAGCTCGCCGATGGCGAATCTCTCGCCGATGAAGAGGAAATAAAGCGCAAGGGGCCATCGGCCTAACAATGAGGATCGGTGAGGAAGATATAGAGTTCGCCGATAGTATAATCTCTCACCGATGAGAAGGAAACGAAGGCCAATATGACATCAGCAACACTCTCGCCAATACAAGGGTATCGGCATAGCCAACACGATCGGTGAAGGAAATTTTGGGCTTACCGATGGGCAAGCCTCACACCGATGGAGAGCAGTGAAGAAGCATCGATGGAAGAGAATGATAGGTGAAAGAATTTTGAGGCTCGCCGATAGTACAGACTTACGCCGATGGAAAGAAATAAGGAGGAAATAACAAGAAAGGCCATCGGCCAAATAACAAATATTGCCCAAGCGATTTTTGGATGCGCTGATGGTGATTATCACACCGATGGGCAGGAATGGATGAAGCGGTGGGAATTTTAAAACACATTTTTGGCACCCGTGGCATTTTTCTAGTCAGCAATGGTTGACCCGTTTGGTTTTGGGCAATCTGTATACATTTTGAACACGTTTTTGAGGGTTTTTGAGCCAGATTTCCACATTTTTGCAGTCACCCTAATTTAAATAGATATTTTGAGTTTCCTGCTATTTATTTGATAAATATGATACTTATTGCTTGTCTTGTCTTACAGGCTTTCAGTTGAGGAAGCAGCTGAAAATTCAACACAGTGACATCATGGATGAAGGAAATTTGATTTCAGGAGCAGGAAGATAAAGATGAAGTGCGAAGAAGTCAAGGCCAACCAAATGAAGGACAAAATTGCAGCTGAAGGTATTACTACAACAGACAAACAGAAGTTATTGCTGAGCTGCTAAAGCTTCTCAGAAGGGGCAATATTTCACCCAAATTTGACACTGCTCAGAGATATTTTTGAGGGACTGGTTCATCTGTATTTATTGCTATAACCAGGGGTTTGAACCAGGGGTTTAGTTAGTTTTTTTTGCTGTAGTGAGGACAATCAGAAAGTCTTTATATTGTGCCTCTCTGCACTGTAATACTTTACAACAGGGATTTTTTAGAAAACACACAGTGAGTTAGGTTAGCATAATTTAGAAGTAGAAGAAGGAGGTCACTTGTTTGTCTACAGTAAGGTGTGTGTGGAATGTCTAGCTTCCTTACTGTAGCTGTAAAGCTTGTAAGTTCTCTGTAGTTTGATCAATGAGACTAAGAGTCATTCCTACATTGTAAATCATGTATGACTGTTTGTTTCTAATACAATAGAATCTGGAGTTCTGCATCTATCTTCTGAGTGTTCTCCTGCTCTTCTTTGTGTTTTGAAATATTATCTTTGAGAGCTTGCAATTTTAAATGTATGTTTGTGAAAATGCTCAGAACTTGCATTTAAGGTTTTTACTGTGGATTTGATCAAATTGCTGTAGTATTTACATAGTGCATAATAGAACAATTAGATCCTTTGGTAGAGTAAATGAGGTGTAGATTAGATCTTTCTAACTTTTCCCAACCCATCTGAAATATTTAGCTGAAAATGTATAAATCTGAAGGAAATTGTCTCAAATTTGAAGAAGTATGCATAACAGAGTTAAAAGTAGACAGTTTTCATAAGTGCATGAAGGAGAAAGCTACAATAATTCAAGAAAACCATCTAAAACTTGCAACACAGTAACACTTTTATGCAAAGGAATGAAAAGTATTGACATATCTCATGATCTTTTTGCATATTCTTAGTCTAGTAAACCACAAAGAAACTCTAAACTACGTAAGGCCCCTTGAACATTATAGCTTCACATTGACCAACTGAACTTGACCAACCAAACCATTGTAGACTTGGGATTAGTTGAATCTTAAATGATTCCTCCTTATCTTTCAAGTATAGTTTTAGTTCATTTTATGTGAATTTTAACTTATTGTTATGATTGCATCAAAACAATCACCAACAGTTTTCTGGCGCTAGAAGGAGGGCCTTTCTGAGTTAGAGTTTATTCCAAACTGGCTAATAACAGTAATAGAGTGACTAGATCTAGATCCAGTTTAGGGGATATATTTGTGCAACTACCTGATATTAGGTGAGGCAGGAACCCTTTAATTTGAAATCCAAATATATCGCAAGCTGGAAGTTCATCTGGAACACCTCCTGGGTCACCTTTTAACATCTGTAGTATTGTGAGTCCTGACAGATCACTGTTCAGATCTTTAAATCTTGGTTCAGGCACTCCTGGAAGTCTCAATCCTCCTGTAAATCCTAATCCACCAATCAATCCAGGCATTCCTACAAGTTTAGGTCAAGCTCAAACACTTGCAATGGCTTATTTCGATGTCAATTCTCCCATACTCTTCAATGATTATCATGAGATGCCTAAAAATCTGGAAAAGTTATGTCCCAAATACCAGTTGCATCAGGACCCAGAAGATCATATTAGAATATTCAAGGAAGCATGTTTTAGAGCTAGGTTAGAGCATGAGGATGTGGTGTGTAGATTGTTTCCCTACACCTTTAATGAACAAGCCTCTAGATGGTATGTAAACTTACCCAACAGTTACATTTCTTCCTGGCCGCTTATGGAAGAAGCATTTCTGTCAAGATTTAGGGGACCCATTGACCCTTGTGCTTTGTATCATAAATTGGCTGCTATAAAATGTGGTGAGGGAGAGCTGATTGATAATTTCAACGACAGATTTCAAAAGGCCTATTCTAGGCTGGTAGCCTCTTATACCATAGATGATGATCCCTTGTTGGCTATGTACTATGTTGCCTTGGATCCTTTAACTACCATGTTTGTCAAAAGAAAACCTGACATAGATTCAATATCCAAAGCCTATAAAGAGGCAGCCTCAGTGAACCAAGCGATGAGACATACAACTTATAACCCATTTGTTAATGAGGAAGTTTTGGGGTGTAGAATCAAGCACAACCATGGAATGGAACCTCTATGCAACACACTCCACTATTAAATCCGGTTCCTTCTTACACACCTGTGTATAGTCCTACCCCAATCCAAGCTATAACTCCTTACACGGCTAACACTTCCAATAACAGTCAAAGCAATGGTCAGCCTTTCTTCCAACCTCCTAGGGATACAACTGTGGTGAAAGCACAAGAGGATAGGGACGAAATCAAAGAGATCACTACACATTTGAAAAGATTAACCACTGAAGTGACACAACTAAGAAATGAGAACCTCTATGGAAGAGGCAACCAAAACTACAATCAACATCAAAATCACAACCAAGGCCAAAATCAGAATTATAGTTTCAATCAAAATCAGCAGAACAATCAGAACCAAAACTATAATTAGAATCAAGGCCCCAGCCAGGGGCAACCAATGCAAAATAGGGGGCCAGTAATAAATAATAGGACCTAGGGCAATAATAATAGAAATCAGAATCAACCTAGGCCACCCAAGACATGGAACACTGGGCCCAACAACGGTACTCTAGCTTCTCCTTTTGAGAATATAGATAATCATGATGCAAAACAAATGACTAGTATACAAATGGCTAGTACAGCACCCAAAAATTGGTGCAGATTTCACAATACCAATGCCCATGCTGAGCATGACTGTCCGCAATTCCACTTAGCAGCCAGCATTTTCAACATAGATGTGCAGCCTCCTACCTCTAAATTTCTCATTCCCAAGGGTAATGAGGTAGTACCCTCAGGATATGACACAACATTAGTCTTAGAAATGTTTACCTTTGCAACTGCAGAAGAGAAAGAGGATGAATTGCTGGAAGATGAACCATACTGTTGTGAGAATCTTTATGCTGAATCGGCCTTTGTGTTAAATGCTTTTCAATTTCCCTTTGAATCTGAAAATAAGATATTAAATGAAACAGAGGAGGTGCAGGCCTTTCAACAGACAAATAAAAGCCACACTTACAATTTGAGGAACAACCCTAGGCCAGGAGGACCTTTTACCACTTCTGTTCCTCTGAATAACATCAATACACCCCCAGATCAGAATGCTAGCAACAATCCTGCCATACTTAAAGCTAATCAGCACACAGATAATGGAACAGCAATACAAAAGGATCAAACAAGTAAAACTAAAGCAATAGAGACAACAAGATTAATGAATTACTTGTCAGAGGAAATAAAGAAAATTAAAGTCAGTATACCTCTAAATGAATTATTGAAGAATCCAGGGATCAGAAATGCTTTTATAAAATCCTTGGATGCATCCATGACAAACGAGATGTCTGCTGATATAACTGTTCCTAATAGAGATTCACCACCTAAAGAGAAGAATAAGAAAGTTGAGCAGCCTTCCAATACAAATGTAGTAATACATGTGGATAAGAGGGATACTCCCCCTTTCTTGTTAACTGTTAGATTGTGTGGGAAGAATATACACAATTGCATGGTAGATTCTGGTGCCTCAGCCAATGTAATGCCCTTAGGAATATGTAAAACTCTCGGGCTGACTCCCACCAAATCTGCCAAGGTTGTCACACAATTAGATAAGACTGAGGTTAGCGTGATAGGAGAGCTCATGAACATTCAAATGCAATTAGCTTCAGACCCTAGGGTAAGCCAAATCATTGATATTCAAGTAGTGGATATACTCGTAAATTATGGAATGTTGCTGAGTAGGGATTGGTCCAAGACATTAAACGGATATATGGCCACTGACTTTTCACACATGTGGTTACCTTGGAGAGGCATCCCAAACCAGATCAAAATAGAGGTAGAGCCTAGAATGAAACATATGATAATAGAGTATAATTGAACTAATGAAATATTATATGCTGCTGTTGAACCGGGTGTCTATAGAATTACCAACAATGGGGTACAAATTGAGGAGATTCTGATGTTAAACATTAGAAAGAAATGTGTCAACAATAGGACAGCATTATTCATTGAGTCTGATGGAAATTCCTTAGATGAAGAAAACAATGCAATAGACAAATTTGGTCATGCCGTCAGACAAGAGGTGGAAGAATGCGTTAAGCACAATCTGCCGGTCTAGTGTAAATTGTACAAAAATAGGTGTAGAGTCCATGATAGGCAACATTTTGAGGAAAGTTGTGAAATATGCAAAGACATCATTGAATATGAATACAAAAAATGCATAGGAAAGGCAGAGTTACAAGAGGAAAATAGGAATCCTGATCCAACACAGAAATATGTTCAGGATAATATAGATACCTTGATCCCAGATTTAGTAAAAGAAATAATGGACGAGGGTAGTTGTCTTTCTGAGTTGCAATCTAAAAACACACATAGGCAAGTTAACCAAACAGAAAAACCCATGAATAAATAGGACAACACCCCACAGGCAATAAAAGAGGCAATGCATCCTAAGATAAAAGGTCAGAAAAGTAAAGATGGCATGTGGACGTTAAAATGTGATGGATCTAAATCAAAATAGGGTGCAGGTGCAGGTGTTGAACTCATAGATCCTTAGGGTAAATCACATCTGGTAGCATACAGATTACAATTTTCCTGCACTAACAATATTGCTGAATATGAGGCCCTAATTTTAGGACTCGTCATGGCCATCAAGAAAAGAGTGAAAACCATCAGAGTATTTTCAGACTCTAAATTAGTAGTCAGACAAGTGAGAAAACTATATGCCTGCAATTACAAGAAAATGATTAGTTACAGACATAGAGTATGGGGTTTAATAGATTCATTTGATACTTTTAACATAGAACACATCCCCAGAGAGCTGAACCATAGGCCAGATGCGCTAGCAATTGCTGCTAGTACATTAGAACCATTGGCACTATCAAGATTGAGACGATTTGCTGTTGAGCTAGTTAACGTGCCCAGTATACCAGACAACGTTACACACTTTCAGGTATTTGGAGGGGATCAGCAAATTATTGATTTTCTGACTTGTAATGAGGCATTTGAGGCTCAAATCATTGATGAGTAGGAAAGGCCTGAAGTAACATGGGACGAAGAGGATATAATCAATTTGAAAAGCAACTTCTTACCAAAAGGAGTAATTGAATTAGAACATATCTTTGATTTCGATGGAGTAATGAGACAAAAGGACTTGCCCAAAACAGAAGGGGGCAAGTGTGATTTACATAACTTAGGGACTGAGCTAAATCCGCAAAATGTACTAATTGGGAAAGCTTGCTCTAAGAAAATCAGAAAAGAGGTTTTAGACATTCTAAAAGAATATAAACACGTCATAGCATGGACTTATGAAGACTTGAAAACATTTGATGAGTCCATTATAACTCACGTAATACCTTTGAGAAAAGAAGTCAAACCATTTAGACAGAAACAGAGGCCTGTGAATGCCATTCTAGAGCCTTTAATCTTTGAGGAAGTTAAAAAATTGCTGTCTGCTGGGATAATTTTTCCAGTCAGACATTCTGTCTGGGTAGCTAACTTAGTACCAATAAGGAAGAAAAATGGAGACATCAAGTTATGCGTAGACTTTAGAAATTTAAACAAGGCATCTGAAAAGGATAATTATCCTCTGCCCCCAATAGACAAAGTGCTGCAAGCAGTAAATGGCGCAAGGATGATGTCTTTTTTATATGGTTTTTCAGGTTGTAACCAGGTCTTAATTGATAGAGAAGATAGATTAAAAACCACTTTCACTTGCAAATGGGAAAATTATGCGTATAGAAGAATGCCTTTTGGTCTGATCAATGCAGGTGCCACTTTTTAGAGAGCCATGGACATTGCATTCCGTGGATTATCAGGTAAGTGCATTGTTGTGTATATGGATGATTTAATTATGTATTCCAAGGATGCATCCACTCATGCTGAAGATCTCAGGAAAGTACTCAAGCGATGTGAAAGGTATGGGATTTCCCTTAATCCTAAGAAATGTATATTTGGCATAACTGAAGGTAAATTATTAAGCCATGTCATTTCTGAAGGTGGAATTTCAATTGATCCGGATAGAATAGAATCCATAAAAAGTTTGCAAATACCAAACAGTAAGAAAGAGTTGAAATCATTTTTTGGCAAAATTAACTTTGTTTAGAAGTTTATAATAGGTTTTGCAGAGATCGTGCAGCCATTAAATGCCATGTTGAAGAAAGATGCACAGATGGAATGGACACCAGTGGCCAGAGCTGTGTTTGAAGATATTAAGGAGGCAATTTCTGATGCCCCTGTATTGGCAAGTCCAGATTACACAAGCCCATTTTACATCTACTCCTTTGCATCTTCTCATTCAGTCGTGGCTGCCTTGACACAGAAAGGTGAAAACAATGAAGAGAGGCCCATAGCATTTATGAGCGTGCCTCTAAAGGATGCACAGCTGAGGTATCTAGACATCGAGAGGCAGGCATTCACATTAGTAAAGACTATTAAAAAATTTAGACACTACATTTTGCGCAGCCAAATCAAAGCCATAGTACCAGACGCAGCAGTAAAGATGTTGCTGATGCAAAACAAGCCTGGAGAAAAAAGAGCCAAGTGGATCACCACGCTACAAGAATTTGACATAGAAATCATACCTATGAAGCTGGTCAGAGGGCAGGCGTTGGTGCAGACGATAGCAAATACAGATCCCGATCTAATAAAACAGCAATATGTACTGAATTCCCAGAGCGCATCAGGCTGGTATGATGATCTAAACACCTTCTTGATAGCTAGAAAGTACCCAAACAGGATGAAGGCTTCTCAAAGGAGAGCTTTGAAGATTAAGGCACAAAATTATATGGTGCAAGGAGGTCTTCTATTCAGGAAGAACCATGATGGAATTTATCTGAGATGCATAAACAGAGCTGAAGCTAATAAAGTATTGACAAAACTACATGACAAATACGGAACCGGCCATGGTTCCCATCTAGCCACAACACACAAAATACTGAGGGTGGGCTATTACTGGCCCATGATGTTCAAAGACACTAAGAGTCCCATCAGAAGTTGCCACATCTGTTAGACTGCAGCAGACAAAGGGAGAAATCAGGCCAATCCACTACAACCAGTGATTGAATCCAGACCGTTTGCACAGTGGGGCTTGGATTTTATTGGAGTCATCAATCCCCCATCTTCTGCAGGACACAAATTCATACTGACGGTAATAGATTATTGTACAAGGTGGACTGAGGCCACCTGCTGCAAATTTTCCACAACTGAGGTAGTTATCAAGTTTCTTGAAGAAAACATCATCACCAGGTTTGGAACTCCCTATTCATTGGTATGTGATAATGGCCCTGCTTTCTCTTCTTTAAAGTTTTCTAAATAGGCATTTGAATACGGGATTATTTTAAGGTTTTCTTCGAATTATTACCCTCAAGGTAATGGGCTGGCTAAATCAACGAATAAAATTTTATTAGATATAATTAAGAAGTTAATTGCAAAAAGTCTTAGAGAGTGGAATACCCTGTTGAGATATGCATTATGGGTAGATAGGACCAAGTTTAAAACAGCTTTAGGTAGCACACCTTATCATTTAGTTTATGGGATTGATCCCATACTTCCAGTAAATCTAAGAATACCAACCTGGAAGTTTGCTAATGAGTATCTAGGCTTTGATAACCATAGGGAAGCTAGAATAGTGCAAATGCTACAACTAGATGAGAAAAGAGGTCAAGCCATTGAGAAGTTTGCCAAACACCAAGCAATTGTTAAGAGGTGGTTTGATAAAAGGGCAAGAGTCAAAACATTTAGGATATCAGACTTAGTGCTGTGCTGGGACAAAGCACATGAAAAGAAAGGAAGCCATGGAAAATTTGATAAATTATGGCTGGGTCCCTTACAAGTCTCAGAAATAATAGGAGATAACACATTCAGACTTAAGACCTTGATTGGAGAAGATGTACCATTACCAGTTAATGGCCAGCATTTGAAACACTACTTCTAGGCCTAAGGCAAAGGGTAGTTCATTTTGGTGTAAAATGCTGTAAGTAATGTACAGTTCTTTTTTTTGCTGTTTTCTTTTTGGTTGGCTGTTTGTACAGTTTGTCTTCTGTTGGTTTCCATTTTCTGTTTCTTTCTGTTTGTTTTGTTTTGTTTGTACAGTTTTTTCTATTTTTTTTGTTTTTTGTACAGCCTGTTTGTTTGGTTTGTTGGTTGTCTCCTCAGTAGGGATCTTTGTTTTACTTTAGAGTATTAAGGAGCAAAATTAGCAACCATTCAAAACAGTATAAAATTTTGGATATTCAAGCTAACCATTTGCAATTTACACATAACTTGTCACTGTCATGAATATAGAGAGTTGTTTATCTTCTGAAGTTTTGTATTCAATAAATGTGATTGAGAATTCGAAGCAAGTTTCTCACGATGACACACCTAAAATCTTTGGGTTTGTTGAACTTACCAATGTAGATATTAGGTGAAAAATCAGAGGTTACCCTTGCTACCATTACAATTCTCAGCTTAATTTCAGCAAGTGTCCACTCCTTGCATCATGAATTTACAAATTGCTATATCTTGTGAAATCTTTCAAAATCAAAAAATTAGAAAATAAATAAATAAATAAATAAATAAAATGGATTATACTGAAAATCTGGATTAAGCCATCTAAGTAACTCTACCGGGGCTATAGACACTCACTGGCAGTGGGGCTCTACTTAGGAGAATTGTAACGATAACCTTGTCGGGGCTATAGACGCTCACTGGCAGCAAGGCTCTATCCGATCGGCTATGAGGGAATATCCTCACCTACGTAGGCTAATGTTAGTCACTGGTTTGTTCAACCGATCTTCAAGATGAGGATAATTAATCACGTGCACACAACTAAACTGAAAATGAAAATTCATGCACCCTTATTGAATACCTTAAGTCTGAAGCTGAATAGCAATTTGCAAGACGGATAGTTGGAGGTTATGAGTTCATTTCATCTAGTTTTCTTGAACACTCTAAATTTAGTTGTTCTGTTTGGTTGCTGGTTGTTGTGATGTTCACAACACGCTCCATTTTGCTCCTCAGCAAAATGAGGACCCCTGCTATTGCTTTGCTTTTTGCTTTTGCTTGTGTTTGTTCTGTCTGGTGGTAAGGGAAAAGAGAGTCAGATTTACAAACCTTGTTAAAAATATAGAAAATTGCATTTTCAGTACCATTGCATAATATGGTTGGATTCCTTGTGAAAAATGAGGCAGGGTTGCTTTTTGAACCATCTTAAAATTCATCATATTTTGCAAGTTATGATCATTTAGGTAAAATGTACTATCAGGTTTTGAATGATAAATAGTCAGTTGTTTGCCTTTTTTCTTGTTGGCATTCATTTTAAATTTCAAAAAAATTTGTACTTAGTGGTTCCGGGTCATGGGCAATTTTGTCTGGGTTCCACTCTGTATGTTGCATTTGATCGTTTTGCAGAAAATACATCGATTCACTTTAATCGCCATTACTCATTCATTGGAAGTGTTTTTACAGGTTTGAACCTGTGCATTGAACTTTTTTCTTTGTGGTTCAAGGTTCGGGGTTCAAAGTGGTTCGGTGTGTTCAAAAAACTATCTAAGGGGCGGACTGTTTGTTTTATATAGCCGCTTTGAACCTGCGCGTTGAACCTTCGTATTAAACTTTTCTTTCTTGGTTTAATGGTTCAAAGTTCGCGGGGTTCATTTTCTTTTTAAAACAGTCGCTATGTATCGCTGAACCGCCGCATTGAACCACCACATTGAACCTCATGGCAGGGTTCAATGGTTCAATAGTTCAATAAGCGAAAGGGAGATTGGCAGGAGTCACGCCGATAGTGGCAGGGTTCGATGGTTCGGGTTCAAAGGCTTTGGTAAGCCTATGGCCGAAACATTAGTGATCGACATAACATAGAGCATTGGCCGAGTTTGAATTCATTGTGCTGAAGGGTATAGTCTCGCCAATAGCCAAGGGTTATCAGTATAGTGGTAGTTGTCGGCCAAGTTGTTTGGACCTTTGCCGATGGGCAAGGTCAGGCCGATGGAAGAAAGGAAGGACTTGGGCCGATGCAAGGAAAGGTAAAGATGTTGAGGGCATCGGCAAAGGAAATAAGGAGCTCGCCGACAGTGGAATCTCTCGTCGATGAAACAAAGCAGATGCCATCAGAAGGAGGAGTTTGTGAGTCGCCGATGGGCAATCTCACGCCGATGGAGAACAATGAAAGAGCATTGGTATAAGGTAAGTCATGGGCGGAAGAAGTTTAGCGCCCGCCGATGGTATAATCTCTCACCGATGGGAGGTCATCGGCCAAGCAATATAGATCGGTGCGAGCGTTTGGACCTTTGCTGATGAGCAAGGTCAGGGCGATGAGCAAGTAAGGTAAAGGCATCGGCGGAGGAAATAAGGAGCTCGCCGATGGCGAATCTCTCGCCGATGAAGAGGAAATAAAGCGCAAGGGGCCATCGGCCTAACAATGAGGATCGGCGAGGAAGATATAGAGTTCGCCGATAGTATAATCTCTCACCGATGAGAAGGAAACGAAGGCCAATATGACATCAGCAACACTCTCGCCAATACAAGGGTATCGGCATAGCCAACACAATCGGTGAAGGAAATTTTGGGCTTACCGATGGGCAAGCCTCACACCAATGGAGAGCAGCAAAGAAGCATCGATGGAAGAGAATGATTGGCGAAAGAATTTTGAGGCTCGCCGATGGAAAGAAATAAGGAGGAAATAACAAGAAAGGCCATCGGCCAAATAACGAATATCGCCCAAGTGATTTTGGACGCGCCGATGGTGATTATCACGCCGATGGGCAGGAATGGATGAAGCGGTGGGAATTTTGAAACACATTTTTGGCACCCGTGGCATTTTTCTAGTCAGCGATGGTTGACCCGTTTGGTTTTGGGCAATCTGTATACATTTTGAACGCATTTTTGAGGGTTTTTGAGCCAGATTTCCACTTTTTTGCAGTCACCCTGATTTAAATAGATATTTTGAGTTTCCTGCTATTTATTTGATAAATATGATACTTATTGCTTGTCTTGTCTTACAGGCTTTCAGTTGAGGAAGTAGCTGGAAATTCAACACAGTGACATCATGGAGGAAGGAAATCTGATTTCAGGAGCAGGAAGATAAAGATGAAGTGCGAAGAAGTCAAGGCCAACCAAATGAAGGACAAAATTGCAGCTAAAGGTATTACTACAACAGACAAACAGAAGTTATTACTGAGCTGCTAAAGCTTCTCAGAAGGGGCAATATCTCGCCCAGATTTGACACTGCTCAGAGATATTTTTGAGGGACTGGTTCATCTGTATTTTTGCTGTAAGCAAGGGTTTGAACCAGGGGTTTAGTTAGTTTTTTTGGCTCTAGTGAGGACAATCAGAAAGTCTTTATATTGTGGCTCTCTGCACTGTAATACTTTACAACAGGGATTTTTTAGAAAACACACAGTGAGTTAGCTTAGCATAATTTAGAAGTAGAAGAAGGAGGTCGCCTGTTTGTCTGCAGTAAGGTGTGCGTGGAATGTCTGGCTTCCTTACTGTATCTGTAAAGTTTGTAAGTTCTCTGTAGTTTGATCAATGAAACTAAGAGTCATTCCTACATTGTAAATCATGTATGACTGTTTGTTTCTGATACAATAGAATCTGGAGTTCTGCATCTATCTTTTGAGTGTTCTCCTGCTCTTCTTTGTGTTTTGAAATATTATCTTTGAGAGCTTGCAATTTTAAATGTATGTTTGTGAAAATGCTCAGAACTTGCATTTAAGGTTTTTACTGTGGATTTGATCAAATTGCTGTAGTATTTACATAGTGCATAACAGAACAATTAGATCCTTTGGTAGAGTAAATGAGGTGTAGATTAGATCTTTCTAACTTTTCCCAACCCATCTGAAATATTTAGCTGAAAATGTATAAATCTGAAGGAAATTGTCTCAAATTTGAAGAAGTATGCATAATAGAGTTAAAAGTAGATAGTTTTCATAAGTGCATGAAGGAGAAAGCTACAATAATTCAAGAAAACCATCTAAAACTTGCAGCACAGTAACACTTTTATGCAAAGGAATGAAAAGTATTGACATATCTCATGATCTTTTTGCATATTCTTAGTCTAGTAAACCACAAAGAAACTCTAAACTACGTAAGGCCCCTTGAACATTACATCTTCACATTAACCAACTAAACTTGACCAACCGAACCATTGTAGACTTGGGATTAGTTGAATCTTAAATGATTCCTCCTTATCTTTCAAGTATAGTTTTAGTTCATTTTATGTGAATTTTAACTTATTGTTATGATTGCATCAAAACAATCACCAACACCTCTGACCTCTCATGTTGTTACCCCTACAACCCTAGTCCTTCCTTTTCGCTCCCCTTATTTTCTTCCCCTTATACCTCTCTATTCTTAGGTCCTTTGTTTTCTCTCTTCTTATTATTCTTTCATATGATATTTTCTTTCTTATAATGGTTTTGTTTCTTATCTTTTTTCTTTATATACATGGTTTTCTTATTTTAAGTATATATAGATAAGCATGCTTTATATAAATTAAGTAGATATAAATGAATTTACTTATTTTATTTTATTGTGGTTTATCTACTTTCATTTATTCTCTTCCATTAGTTATTTTCTTCTTTTCCCTTTAGCTTCATAAGTATTATTTGTACCTTTTTTCTATAGATATATATTATTGTTATTATTTCTCCTTTAGTTTTACTTTAGCATTGTCCTCTTTTTTCTATTAACATATTAGTACTTATATCTCCTTTTTTACTTTTGTTCTTAATCTCTTTCTATAGTTATACTTCATTCATAAACACATCATTTATTTATTTATTATTTGGTGTTTTATTTTAATATTTTCTTTTTAATTGAGCTTGGTATATTATTAGAACATAGGTTGTTCCTTATTCTACTTTTCGTATATTGAGTACTTATGTATTTTTGTTTATACACTCATGTATTATTTCTACCTTATTTCCTTATGCATTATTTATCTGGTCTTTCAAGTATATATGTTATATACTTTATTAGTAAAAATATATATACTCCTTTTATATAGTTTTGCTTTTGATTATGTCTATATATATATACTTTATTCGCTCCTCATTTATTAAGAAGTATTTTACATTATATATATCTTATTTATATAAATTAGTAGATACTCTTTGATTTACATTCCTCCTCTTGTTTTTTGTCATCCTTTTCTTTTATGCTTTTTATACCCTATTTCTTTAGACATATACTTGTTCTCTTTTTTCTTCTTTAGTTTTATTTATACATTGTTGTTATCGATTTTTCTATAGCTATCCTTTCTCTATTGTTCTGATTTTTCTATATATGTTTAGTGTAATTTTTTGTTCTATATAAATATATATACTACTTGTACATCATTTATTTAATTTCTTTTATATTCTTCCTTAGTATATATTTCTTAATTCTATTTATATAAGTAAAATTGCATATACTTAAGTATATATACATCTTATTTGTCTTCCTCTTTTTCATATAGTCTTGTATTGCTCTTTGTCTTTATTGATATATACATATGTTCCATTTATATTTTAAATTACAATTTGTTATATATACTTATAAATAAATTATATATAGTTTTTGTTTCTTGCTTCTTTATACTTTCTTTGACTCCTTTATATTATATAGTATACTTACTATTATTCATATTCCTTCTTTGTATTACTAAGAAATATGTTTATATTGTATTTTCCTTATACATATTGTTTTTACATCTTACGTGTATTTGTTATTATTTACATTTATTATTTATTTTTGAGGATGGATATTTATCCTTTCTTTTAGTATTCTTCCTCAACTATTTTGTTTCTACCTTATTTATTTGTTTATGCTTTCTATATTTACAAATATTTGTGTCCATATTTTTTACTGATATTCTATTCTTAACTATTTATATATGTTTTGTTTCAACCTTTTTCTATATGCATTCTATATTTGCACTTATATATATATATATATATATATATATATATATATATATATATATATATATATATATATATATATCAATTTTATCCTTTTATTATTTTTAGTTAATTTACTATAGTTGTGCCTTGTCCCACGTGCCCCCTACTCTCTCCCTTTTTATGTAACATCCTCTGCAACCATATCACATTTTCATTCTCTTCTTTTTGTCTTGATGATGGATCATTGAGTGTGATCCAAAATGTTGACAGAAAAAAGCAAAACACAGTGTTTCCAGAAGCTTTAACTTGATCATGGACTGTGGAAATATCATGTCTACAATTTGCACCCTTCATGGGAGGGAGATATGTTTCAAAGCTAAGCTTTTTGAAAAGTTGAGAATCAAGGTTTCTAAAAAGATTGCAGATTTGACGTTCCTAAAAAGGTGCAGAGACTGTCAAGTAACCCCCTCTTTTCTGCAGATTTTGCATACTTTGCTTGGCCCAAACACCGAACATATCTTTCTACAAGCCAGCCTATCTATCCTTAGGTGTGTCATTAAATCAATGAGGGCTCTCATCAATCTCCTTTCTTCTTGCCTCTTTTACCTCCATCTTGAGCTAGCCTCCTCTCTTCATCCTGATATCTGGATCCTGTTCGATATTTGTTCTCATGCTAGAGCTGAAGGCCACAAAGTGGAATGCACCATTTGGCAGAAAAAAGAAGTTCTCCAACCTATACTTCAGAAGGAAATGGCACCCCCATCTCTTCTCATTAATCGAAGAACTTCCCACTGTAGAATTTGACACTCAACATTCAAACAACAAGAAAATCTACACAATAGAAGGTGGTATTCCACACACACATTACAATGATCTTAACACAACATCTAGCAGCATACGACACACACACAACCAAGCACCTCCCACTGTAGAGTGCAACACCTAGCCTGCCCACCACACGCAAGTTTCAATTTCTCGATGTCCTCTACTTTCTTCATCCATTGCTTTGGACTCTGCAACTCCCCCCGCGGATTATGTCCACCATGCTCCTACCTTTGGCATGGACATCTCACTTCAAGCACATAATCTAGAACTCTCTCCTTTCAAACCCCAACCACTTTCAGCTTCAGATCTCCTCTCTTCGATGGCATCTTCTTCTCAACTCCAACAAACTCACCAAATTCAAAAGCTTTCAGATCTCAACTCTCCTGGTTCTTTCCCTTGTGTTGCTGGCTCACACAAAGCATCAAGGTTCAAACTCTCTCCAACAAGCTCTCTGGTAGGCCATACCTCCTGCCCTCTCGCATCAATGGCAATTTCCTGCCAAGACCAA
This sequence comes from Cunninghamia lanceolata, assembly GCA_027924645.1. Classification (NCBI taxonomy): domain Eukaryota; kingdom Viridiplantae; phylum Streptophyta; class Pinopsida; order Cupressales; family Cupressaceae; genus Cunninghamia; species Cunninghamia lanceolata. The sequence goes on from BSBN01000413.1 coordinate 3,504,694, forward strand.
GCTTGCCAATGCTGATTCTCCTCAAATCTAGGTAAGTCTGATGAAACCCATCACTCCAACGGCTTAGCATTAATAACTCTGATGCATTATTGTGTCATTCTAATTTGTTGTCTTTTCACCCTCTTTTTGCCACTCTCTCAAACCATGACCCCTTAGACATTGTGCAAACCTCTTCCCTTTTTCATTTGCGGTCTCCTCTCTCGACCAGTGAGCCACCAGCCTATTAGCTCCCTTCCTCTCCTCCTCCACACATCAACTCTGCCAACCTCAACACCACTCTTCTTGTTGACTGTGACGATATTCAACATCCTTCATGTGTACCCAATCCCTCTTACACTTGGTACCCGCATATCAACTCCTCCTCCAAACCTCGTGCTTCTCACACACATTTGCTCTACCCCTTTAATCCTTCACCTCCTCCCTTGATGTTGCACACCTTCTCCAATCACTCCCTTCTTGTCAATAATGGTCTTTCTTCCACCCATCCTCTCTCCAAAACTGACGATCTATCTTCCACCCATCCCTTCTTGGTGCCTCCTACGCACAAACTACCTTTGGTCTCCTCTTCTACTGATGTCATCATCAACCTCCCAACCCACCATCCCTTGACACCTCACCCGGAGATTTTCATCAACCATTGGGAAGACAAACTTGTTCTCAATCTTTCCAACCTCATCATTGAACCCCTTGCCCTTAATTTCTTAAGAAGGGACCTCGGGTTTTCCATCACCCTGACCTTCATTCCCAAAGTCAATTTTCTGATTGAAATCGAGAATCCTATTCATTCTCTACCAGGCCACATTATAGATGAAGTCAGCCAAGATTGTTCTATAGCTCTTAAGCATGCCAAACCTCCCCAGCAAAATGTCCCCAAAGATGAACTTCTCACTTTCAAAGGACTTGCCAAGCAAAATATTGTCATTGTCAAAGATGATAAGGGAAATGCCACTGTCATCATGAACAAGGCAGACTATGTCACCAAAATGCTAGACCACCTCAACAACAGTGGCAACTATAAAATCCTTTCCCATAATCCCATCTCTAAAATCTTTAAACAAGTGAAAAATGCCATCTCTTCTTCCTCTTTTGATGATGATACCAAAAAATATCTTATGCCCAACAAAGAGATCACTCCTTGCATCTACGGCGCACCTAAAACCCACAAACCTGACATTCCTTTGAGACCGATTGTAGACACTACACATTCCCCCACTTACAAACTAGCTGCCTACTTGGCCAAATTAATTTCTCCTCTCATCGGTCATACATTTTTCTTCATCAAAGACTTGTCCCACTTTGTAGACTTTATCAAAGACAAAAAAGTCAATGAGGGAGACATTCTCATTAGCTTCGATGTTGTTTCTCTCTTTACCAAAGTCCCCCTTCTCGACTCCATCATGCTTATCAAGCAGAAAACCAATGAAGAAATTGCTTCCCTAGTTGAGTTATGCTTAACTTCCACATTCTTCACCTTCCAAAATGTGGTTTATGAGCAATCCGATGGGGTGGCCATGTGATCACCTCTCTCCCCTGTCACTGCTAACCTTTACATGGAATATTTCGAAGACTTTGCCTTAAAATCTTTCCCCCTTAAACCAACCTGGTGGAAATGCTACGTAGACGACACCAACATATGTTGGCCTCATGGTCATGAACAACATGATCTCTTCCACAATCATCTTAATAGCATTAACCCTTGCATTAAGTTCACCAAAGAACTTGAATCTAATCACGAACTCCCCTTCCTCAATATCCTTCTCATTCGTAATAATGATGGTTCTCTTGGTTGACAAGGCCATAGGAAATCCATACACACAGACCTCTATCTTCATGCCTCTTCACACCACTACGCAGCCCAAAAGGCCAGTGTCCTTAAAACTTTGACAATGAGAGCTTTTTGCATCTGTGACAATGATCACTTAAACCAAGAGTTATCTCACCTCTCCAAAGTCTTCAAGATAAATGGTTACCACAACAAGTACATCAAGTGAGCCTTTAAACAAGCCCAAATTTGTCTTACCACTAAACCTAGTTTGAGTGACCATGAGACTGTTTACAGTGCCACCCTTCCTTTCATAGAAGGCATCTCTAATAAGATTGCCAGAATCCTCCACAAAAAAGGTCTCAATTGTGCCTTTAAACCTATTTCCACCATTAGAAACCTCATCCCATCCACCAAAGACTCCAAAGACATTCTTTTAAACTCGGGGATCTATAAAATTGATTATTCATGTGGCACCCTATACATTGGTGAGATAGGCAGATCCATTTGCACGAGAATCAAAAAACACCAAGCTGATATTAGGCATGAAAGAGTTGCCAAATTGGCCTTAGTTGACCACTCCTCAAGCACCAAACACTACATCTGCCTGGAGGATACCCTTGTCCTAGCCAAAAAAGATAATTTCTTTAAGAGAAAACTCAAAGAGGCTATGTTCATTAGAAACAACCCTACCAACCTAAACAGAGATTACGGTTGGACCTTGAGCCACACCTGGAATCCTCTTCTTAATGCCATTAAAGATTCCCCCCCTCCCTCTTGATCCCTCCTCCTCCTTTCTCTTCCTCTGGTTATCTCCTTTCTTGTTTTTTTCCCCTCTTTCCTGTCATCTAGCACTTCCCTCCTCTTCTCCCCCTTTCCCCATTTAGGTCCACAACCCCCCCTGAACCTCTGACGTCTCTTGTTGTTACCCCTGCAACCCTAGTCCTTCCTTTTCTCTCCCCTTATTTTCTTCCCCTTATACCTCTCTATTCTTAGGTCCTTCAGTTTCTCTCTTCTTATTATTCTTTCATATGATATTTTCTTTCTTATAATAGGTTTTGTTTCTTATCTTTTTTCTTTATATACATGGTTTTCTTGTTTTAAGTATATATAGATAAGCATGCTTTATATAAATTAAGTAGATATAGATGCATTTACTTATTTTATTGTGGTTTATCTACTTTCATTTATTCTCTTCCATTAGTTATTTTCTTCTTTTCCCTTTAGCTTCATAAGTATTATTTGTACCTTTTTTCTATAGATCTATATTATTGTTATTATTTCTCCTTTAGTTTTACTTTAGCATTGTCCTCTTTTTTCTATTAACATATTAGTACTTATATCTCCTTTTTTACTTTTGTTCTTAATCTCTTTCTATAGTTATACTTCATTCATAAACAAATCATTTATTTATTTATTATTTGGCGTGTTATTTTAATATTATCTTTTTAACTGAGTTGGTATATTATTAGAACATAGGTTGTTCCTTATTCTACTTTTCGTATATTGAGCACTTATGTATTTTTGTTTATACACTCATGTATTATTTCTACCTTATTTCCTTATGCACTCTTTATCTGGTATTTCAAGTATATATATGTTCTATACTGATGCAGGGACTTCCGGAGGTCATAACTTTTGACTCGGATGTGGGTTTTCTACAAAATTTTACAGGTGGATGCATTATGAGGTGGCCAGTGGCTTCCCAACCATCCCGTAGTCAGTTGGACCACATCTTGGCACTTTTTCAAGGCTTGAAATTTTCATCTTGGCCCTCAAAATGGCAAATTAGTGTTTTTTTTCTAATTTTTTAAAAGTTGCTTTTTTTAATAACTCGAAACTCATGTTTCGAATTTAGGATGTTAGTTGGTTTTTCGTCCTTCCTTAGCTTTTTGAGTTTTTTGGGAAAAAACTGGATTCTCAAGATATTATTGTAAAATTACCTAAAATGGCAAAATCTGACAGTTGTCGAAATCTTCCAAAAAAGGTAATTTTTTTGATTTTTTTGTTTTCTTGGATATAAGAGAGTTTTCTCTCATTGTAGCAGTAGAGTTGATGAATAGAATTTTTTTTTTGTTCCAGCTTCCAAATCTTTGGCTCTCATATGTTAATGGCACAATTCTATTGAGTGTATGTTGTGTGCTGCATCATCCAGTATTAGAGCAGGAAGATGGTTGGGAGAGGAAGAGGAAGAGGCGGTCTTGCCCAGATGCATAGAGAAATGCAAAATTTGCAAAGGCAAATAGCAAAACTTACAACACCGATGGAAAACTAAAGACTAGGTAGAGGAGGAGATGAATCTGATGAAGAGATAGGTCGAGGAGGTGCAAATCAAGATACAAAACATGAAGAAGAAGAATTAGAAGGCATGAGTTTTGAAGAGAGGATTCTCAGGGCCTTAGAAGGGAAAAATGAAGGGATCAAGGTAGATTTTTCAGATTATGTAGGTAGTCTTAAAGCAGAGGAGTTGATAGACTGGTTGAATGACATGAGAAAATTTTTTGAATGGAAATCCATGACAGAGGAGAAGAAGGTAAAATTCGCATGCACCAAATTAAAGGGTCATGCAATGATTTGGTGGGATCATCTTCAAAAGGAATGAACAAGGAAAGACAAGGATAAGATCATGACATGGAATAAAATGGAGAAGAAGTTGAGAGAAATTTTTTTTCCCATATATTATGTGCAAACCCTTTTTCATAGGTTTCAAAATTTAAAGCAGAACCTCTCTTCTGTGCAAGATTATACAAATAAGTTTTATACGTTGTCTATACGTATAGAGCATCAAGAAACTGATGACTAGATGGCTGCTAGATATGTGAATGGCCTAAAATTTTCTATTCAAGATGAATTGAGCATGCATCGACTCAACAGTATGGAAGAGGCTTACCAATTGGTTCTAAAGGCTGAAGAAAAATAAAATAGACAGTACCATCAGAGGAATAGAGGAGGAAGAAGGGGTACATCAACCCCATTTCAAGGAGGTTTGAATTATGGCAGGGGAGAGTCATCCCATGGATTGGAAAAACAAGTAGACACTCGACAAGATCCTCTGAATCAAGAATGAGGAAGGGGATTTCAAAGAGGTAGAGGTTATGGTAGCAGTAGAGGATGGGAAAACCAGAGAAGGCCTTTCACTTGTTTCAGATGTGGAGAAGAAGGTCATAGGGCATTTGAATGCTCAAATTATAACATGCAAGAAAGAAATCAAGGAGGACAACCTAGGGTGAACCTAATTCAAATGCAGCATGAAGTGGAAGGGACAGAACTAGAGGTTCCACCAGATGTGGGAGAAAGTCTCATGATGACAAGAGCAATGGTGATTCTAGAGAAGGAGAAAACACAAGCCAAAAGCTCTGATAGTTCATGGCTTCAAACCAATATCTTCAGAACCAGATGCACTTTGGGTGGCAAGGTATGTCAAGTTATTGTTGATGGAGGTAGTTGTGAAAATATGGTTTCTAAAGAAATGGTAGAAAAATTGAATTTACACTGTGAAAAACATCCTCATCCGTATCGCATTGCATGGTTTAAAAAGGGAAATGAAGTCACTATTGATAAAAGATGCCTAATTAAGTTTACCATAGGGAAGATCTATCAAGATGAGATATGGTGAGATGTTGTCCCAATGGATGCCTGTCATGTGTTATTGGGAAGGCCATGGCAGTATGATAGAAAAGTTATGCATGATGGAGAGAAAAACACATACACCTTTTGGAAAGATGGCTCTAAGGTGATTTTATTGCCTCTCAAGGATGAAGGAAAAGGTGAGACCATGTTTTCTGAAAGAGATCTTGTTAAAGAAATGAAGGTGACAGGGTGATGCTATGCATTAGTAGTGAAAAAAGGTGAAGAGGAAGACATTTCAATTTCCCCAAAAGTAGTAGAGCTATTGAAAGAATTTGTTGATGTTTTGCCTGATGAATTGCCTGATGGTCTACCACCAAAGAGAGATATTCAGCATCATATTGATTTGATTCTAGGAGAAACTCTACCCAACCAAGTAACTTATAGGATGAATCCAACACAACATGCAGAGATGAATAAGCAAGTAACATAACTCATAAGTAAAGGTGTGGTGAGAGAGAGCATGAGCCCATGTGTTGTACCTGCATTGTTGACCCTAAAAAAAGATGGAACATGGAGGATGTGCACTGATAGCAAAGCAATTAATAAAATTACCATCAAGTATCAGTTTCCTATACCTCATATGGAGGACATGATGGATGTCCTTGCAAGGGCCAAATATTTCAGCAAGATTGACCTACAAAGTGGCTACCACCAAATCCAGATTCGAGAAGGGGATGAGTGGAAGACAGCCTTTAAGACTGGAGATAGATTATATGAGTGGATGGTTATGCCATTCGGGTTATCAAATACACCTAGCACATTTATGAGATTGATGAACACTATACTACGCCCTTACATTGGTAAGTTTGTGGTAGTTTATTTTGATGATATTTTGGTATTTAGTAACAGCAAAGAAGAGCACCTACAACACTTGAGGATCATCTTTGGTATGTTAAGGAAGGAGAAGCTCTATGCCAATTTGAAGAAGTGTAGGTTCATGTAGGATAGTTTAGTTTTTTAGGCTTAGTCATTTCTAAAGATGGTGTCAGAATGGATCCAGAAAAGGTCAGGGCAATTCTAGAATGGCCTAGTCCAAGTAGCATCACAGAGGTAAAACGTTTTCATGGCTTGGCCACTTTCTATCGAAAGTTCATTCAAAATTTTAGTAGTATTGTAGCTCCCATAACAGATTGCACCAAAGGAAGGGAGTTTGTATGGACCAAGGATGCTGAGGAGAGCTTTAAGTACTTGAAGCGAAAGGTAACGGAAGCACCTATACTTGCATTGCCAAATTTTGATAAGGTATTTGAAGTAGAATGTGATGCCTCCCATGTGGGAATAGGTGTTGTGCTTAGCCAAACTAGAAAACCTATAGCTTTCTTTAGTGAAAAGTTGAATGAAGTGAGAAATAATTATTCTACTTATGATTTAGAATTTTATGCAGTTGTTCAAGCATTAAGGCATTGGAGACATTAGCTAGTTCCCCAGGAGTTTGTATTGTTTACAAATCATATTGCACTGAGATACTTGAACATAGAAAAATTTGAATAGTAGGCATGCCAAGTGGGTCTTTTTCTTGTAGGGTTACAATTTTGTGTTGAAGCATAAGTCTGGAAAACAAAATCAGGTTGCAGATGCGTTAAGTAGGTGTGTTGCACTTTTGACCACAATGGAAATTGAGGTGATTGGTTTTGATGCCATCAAAAATTTGTATGAGTCTGATGATGATTTTTGGGAGATTATGGAACAATTGAAGGCACCAGTATCTGGTAACTTGGATCACTTTAGGGGTGAATATTTTATGCAAGATGGGTATTTATTTAAAGGAAAACAACTATGCATACCAGCTGGCTCTATAAGGGAAAACATTATTAGAGAATTTCATAGTAGTGGGTTGGCTGGACATTTTGGCAAAGCACAAGACAATAGCCTTGATCGAAGATAAATATTACTAGCCAAAGATGAAAAGGGATATAACTAAGTATGTAATAAGGTGTAGAATCTGCCAAGTGGCTAAGGGAGATTCACAGAATATAGGGTTGTATATGCCATTACCAGTACCAGCTGCACCATGGACAAATTTGAGCATGGACTTTGTGTTGGGACTTCCACATACTCAATGAGGTAATGACTCCATTTTTGTAGTTGTTGATAGGTTCTCCAAGATGGTTCATTTTATTGCCTGTAAGAAAACTAATGATGCAACGAGGGTAGCAGAATTATTTTTTTTGGAAGTTGTTAAACTACACGGTGTTCCAAAGACTATTACCTCTGATAGGGACACCAAATTCCTCAGTCGTTTCTGGAGGACTTTATGGAAGAAGATGGGGACCAAGTTACAGTTCAGTAGTACCTATCATCCTCAAATGGATGGGCAAACAGAGGTAGTCAATCGGAGTCTGGGAAATTTGTTGAGGTGTATTATTGGAGAAAAGCCAAAACAATGGGACTTGGCATTACCTGAGGCTAAATTTGCCTATAATAGTTATGTTAACAGATCAATGGGAAAGTCCCCTTTCTAGATTGTGTATGGTAGGAATCCTCAGGGTGTTCTAGATTTGGTACAGATACCAATGAAAGATAGGATTGGTGATGATGGGGAAGCATTTGCAGAACACCTTCAACAGTTGCAGAATGAAGTGAGACAGAAGTTGCAGGACAGTAATGAGAGGTACAAGAATTTAGTGGATACTAGTAGGTGACATTAGACATTCAGTGAAGGTGACTTAGTGATGGTATATTTGAGAAAAGAGTGGTTTCCTACTAGAACATATCACAAGTTGAAGTACAGGAAAACTGGTCCTTGCAGAATTACAAAGAAGATCAATGATAATGCATATGAGGTTAGTTTACCAGATGATCTTGATATTTATCCTGTGTTTAATATTTCTGATTTATATGCATTCCATGGTGAGGATGATGCTAAAGATAGTCAACCAAAAGTGGCATGGCACAACCACATTCCCCATAAGAAGGAGGAAAAGATTGCATAGGTTCTTGATAAGAACACTATCTGGAAAACAAAATCAGGTTGCAGATGCGTTAAGTAGGTGTGTTGCACTTTTGACCACAATGGAAATTGAGGTGATTGGTTTTGATGCCATCAAAAATTTGTATGAGTCTGATGATGATTTTTGGGAGATTATGGAACAATTGAAGGCACCAGTATCTGGTAACTTGGATCACTTTAGGGGTGAATATTTTATGCAAGATGGGTATTTATTTAAAGGAAAACAACTATGCATACCAGCTGGCTCTATAAGGGAAAACATTATTAGAGAATTTCATAGTAGTGGGTTGGCTGGACATTTTGGCAAAGCACAAGACAATAGCCTTGATCGAAGATAAATATTACTAGCCAAAGATGAAAAGGGATATAACTAAGTATGTAATAAGGTGTAGAATCTTCCAAGTGGCTAAGGGACATTCACAAAATATAGGGTTGTATATGCCATTACCAGTACCAGCTGCACCATGGACAAATTTGAGCATGGACTTTGTGTTGGGACTTCCACATACTCAATGAGGTAATGACTCCATTTTTGTAGTTGTTGATAGGTTCTCCAAGATGGTTCATTTTATTGCCTGTAAGAAAACTAATGATGCAACGAGGGTAGCAGAATTATTTTTTTCGGAAGTTGTTAAACTACACGGTGTTCCAAAGACTATTACCTCTGATAGGGATACCAAATTCCTCAGTCGTTTCTAGAGGACTTTATGGAAGAAGATGGGGACCAAGTTACAGTTCAGTAGTACCTATCATCCTCAAATGGATGGGCAAACAGAGGTAGTCAATCAGAGTCTGGGAAATTTGTTGAGGTGTATTATTGGAGAAAAGCCAAAACAATGGGACTTGGCATTACCTGAGGCTAAATTTGCCTATAATAGTTATGTTAACAGATCAATGGGAAAGTCCCCTTTCTAGATTGTGTATGGTAGGAATCCTCAGGGTGTTCTAGATTTGGTACAGATACCAATGAAAGATAGGATTGGTGATGATGGGGAAGCATTTGCAGAACACCTTCAACAGTTGCAGAATGAAGTGAGACAGAAGTTGCAGGACAGTAATGAGAGGTACAAGAATTTAGTGGATACTAGTAGGTGACATTAGACATTCAGTGAAGGTGACTTAGTGATGGTATATTTGAGAAAAGAATGGTTTCCTACTAGAACATATCACAAGTTGAAGTACAGGAAAACTGGTCCTTGCAGAATTACAAAGAAGATCAATGATAATGCATATGAGGTTAGTTTACCAGATGATCTTGATATTTATCCTGTGTTTAATATTTCTGATTTATATGCATTCCATGGTGAGGATGATGCTAAAGATAGTCAACCAAAAGTGGCATGGCACAACCACATTCCCCATAAGAAGGAGGAAAAGATTGCACAGGTTCTTGATAAGAACACTATCTACACTCGGCAAGGGCGTTACAACAAGTATTTAGTATAGTGGGAAGGATTGCCACCAACAGATAACACATGGATTATAGAGTGAGAAGTACAGAGGTTAGATCCAGTCAAATGGCAGCAGTTTGAAGACACTCACTTGTAGGAGCTATGTTCTTTTCAACCAGAGGAGAATGATGCAGGGACTTCCGGAGGTCATAACTTTTGACTCGGATGTGGATTTTCTACGAAATTTTACAGGTGGATGCGTTATGACATGGCCAGTGGTTTCCGCACCCATCCTAGTTGGTTGGACCTCATCTTGGCACTTTTTCAGGGCTTGAAACTTTCATCTTGGCCCTCAAAATGGTAAATTAGTGTTTTTTTCTAATTTTTTAAAAGTTGCTTTTTTTAATAACTCGAAACTCATGTTTCAAATTTAGGATGTTAGTTGGTTTTTCTTCCTACCTTATCTTTTTGAGTTTTTTGGGAAAAAACTGGATTCTCAAGATATGATTGTAAAATTACCTAAAATGGCAAAATTTGACAATTGTCAAAATCTGCCAAAAAAGGTAAGTTTTTTTTTTTTTTTGTTTTCTTTGATATAAGAGAGTTTTCTCTCATTGTAGCAGCAGAGTTGATGAATAGAAGTTTTTTTTTTTGTTCCAGCTTCCAAATCTTTGGCTCTCATATGTTAATGGCACAATTCTATTGAGTGTATGTTATGTGCTGCATCATATGCTTTATTAGTAAAAATATATGTACTCCTTTTATATAGTTTTGCTTTTGATTATGTCTATATATATACTTTATTCACTCCTCATTTATTAAGAAATATTTTACATTATATATATCTTATTTAGATAAAATAGTAGATACTCTTTGATTTGCATTCCTCCTCTTGTTTTTTGTCATCCTTTTCCTCTATGCCTTTTATACACTATTTCTTTAGACATATACTTGTTCTTTTTTTTCTTCTTTAGTTTTATTTATACATTGTTCTTATCAATTTTCTCTAGCTATCCTTTCTCTATTGTTCTAATTTTTCTATATATATATATATATATATATATATATATATATATATATATATATATATATATATATATATATATATATATATATATATATATATATATATATATATATATACTTGTAACATTTGTTGTCTTCTTGTGTTATTCCCGTGTCTGGTGTAATTTTTTGTTCTATATAAATATATATACTACTTGTACATCATTTATTTAATTTCTTTTATATTCTTCCTTAGTATATATTTCTTAATTCTTTTTATATAAGTAATATCGCATATACTTAAGTATATATACATCCTATTTGTCTTCCTCTTTTTCATATAGTCTTGTATTGCTCTTTGTCTTTATTGATATATACATATGTTTCATTTATATTTTAAATTACAATTTGTTATATATACTTATAAAGTATATATACTTTTTGTTTCTTGCTTCATTATACTTTCTTTGACTCCTTTATATTATATAGTATACTTATTGTTTTTCATATTCCTCCTTTGTATTACTAAGAAACATGTTTATATTGTATTTTCCTTATACATACTGTTTTTACATCTTGCATATATTTGTTATTAGTTATATTTATTTTTTATTTTTAAGGATGGATATTTATCCTTTCTTTAAGTATTCTTCCTCAACTTTTGTTTCTACCTTATTTATTTATGCTTTCTATATTTACAAATATTTGTGTCCATATTTTTTACTTATATTCTTAACTATTTATATATGTTTTGTTTCAACCTTTTTCTGTATGCATTCTATATTTGCACTTATATATATATATATATATATATATATATATATATATATATATATATATATATATATATCGATTTTATCCTTTTATTATTTTTAGTTAATTTACTACAGCTGTGCCCTGTCCCACGTGCCCCCTACTCTCCCTTTTTATGTAACCTCCTCTGCAATCTTTTCACATTTTCATTCTTTTCTTTTTGTCCTAATGATGGATCATTGAGTGTGATCTGAAACATTGACAGAAAATAGAAAAACACAATGTTTCCAAAAGCTTTAACTTGCTTATAAATGACCAAACATGGTCACTTGACCATTAGTAGTTTATTGCCAGTCATTTATAACGTGACCAAATTGATGACTAAACTATTTTTAGTCATTTATTGGTTGTTTTGATTGATTGATTGGGTAGTATATTTAGTCATTGATTTAGTCATTGATTGTTGTAATTTAGTCACTTATTTTGTCATTTTTTATTCACTGATATATTTAGTCATTGATTTAGTAATTGATTGTTGTAATTTGGTCACTTATTTAATCATTTTTTATTCACTGATATATTTAACCGGTCACTTATTTAGTCATTAATTGTTGTAAACTGGTCTCTTATTTAGTCACTTTTTATTCATTGATTTATGTAGTCGTTAATTTAGTCATTATCATTAACTGGTCACTTATTTAGTCATTTTTATTCACTGATTTCCTTCCATTGGTAGTTTATTTAGCCATTAATTTTAATCATCATTTTGATCAATTTGGTAATTTATTTAATTTTTTTTGTTCACTAATTTCTATCAACTTTAGTATATTGATACATAGTTTATTAAACATCAAATCACTAGTTGCAAAGAGAAACACAAGTCTTGAAAAAGGAATTAGATGTTGTCCTTATTAATTTGAAAAGAGTTGTTACATAAAATCTCTTGAAAAAGAGTTACACGGCAACTATTGTTGTTGAAAAAGAAGCAAGAACTAAAGAATAAAAGTCCTCTGAGAAGACCTTAAATAGATAAGCCTTCAAATAGAAAACTTTCCATGAAGAGAAAGTTGTAATTCTTTGTAATTTGTTGCAAACACCTTGTAATCTTTGACAACATATCATAACAAGTCCATATTCTACCTTCTATAATTCATAGTCAAAACTACTTCCCTCAAAACCCTATGTCCGCATGGTTTAAACCTCAATGAATCTTTAATTGCAATCTTGACTATGTAGGGTTTGGATTTTGTTGCCTTACTATTTGCTTCCATCTTTATACATTGCAAAATTTACCTTGAAAGCATTTGAAACCTCCAATGTATAGCTCAATTCAAAAATCCCATAATGAGACTAATACACAGTAAGAAGTTACTGTCTCAAAAACCTTTAAGATAACACACTAGGCACATCCAACATTCCTCTCAAGGTCTAACAAAATTGATGAAAAGCCAAGAAACAAAACACAATTACTAAGAATATATTGTGCATTTGAGACTTGACTACCACCTATGCAAAAATTATACTTGAGACTGTCCTCCTTAATCACTGTATTTACAACCTTGTTGCTTCTGAGCTCTTTATTATCACTGATAATTAGCTTCTACATCTCCCTCTTAGTTCTTTGAAGTGTATATTCATAGCCAGTAATTACATTCTCTTAGCATAGTCACTTTAAACTGTTGTCACTATGGTAGTGTTTGTGTTCTTCATAGAATATCCCAAGCTCATGCATTATCGAATATAGTCACGATCCATGCCCCCTCCATCATCTGCAAAAGAAAATACAAGGCGATAATTTCAACTAGTATGTGCTCATAAAAGTAAATACAATACCAATTTGCACAAATAGTAATAGCAAGCTAGGAATAATATTCACACCCTAAAAAAGTAAAGCATGACTACAGTAGTGAGGGTTGTAAATCTAGTCCACTTTAACATAAGTTGCACCATGAGGTATTTGAATGTTATTGGACCAAAATAAGAAACACAATAAGGAAAATTTCTACCTTCAATATAGACAATAATAGAACACTAATCTTCAAATATAAGATATCTTATCATCAAAACATCATACATCGGATTGACAAATAGTCATCATCAAGACAATCCTTCAACAAACAAAACTAACTAAAATATTTTAGACATAAGCATTAGTTATGAGCTTCTCTCATTTCTAGGGTAACTATAACAAACGAGTGATTGTAGCCACCTCAGTAATTTATCTCAGGAAAAAAAGTACAAAGCTACATTAACTCATCAATTGCATTATCAAGAAGCTCTGCAATCGCTACAATGATAAACAAATAAGAAGAAAATTATAATTTATCTAGTTCATAGCACATATATTGTTGAAAACTAATCCTAATCTCTAATTCAAATAACTGTTAGAAAAATACGCAGTGTAGAATTGAGAATTGAAGCAGGTCAACTCTTATTACATTTACTGCTAGCTAGTTGGTATGAATGTAAATGTTGATAAAGCTCTTTATGCAAAATGTGGAAGCATAGAAAAAACTTGTGAACTGTTTGATAGAATGCCTCAAAGAGATGTAATATCATGGAATGCAATAATTTTAGGATATTCACAAAATGAATTTGTTAAATCAGCTTTCAAAACTTTCAAGCAAATGCAAATGGTAGTTCTAAAGCCAAATTCTATGACCTTTGCCAGTATCCTCCCAGCCTGTGACAAAATGGGAGCTTTGCAACAGGGTATAGAAATCCATCAAAGCATAAAGGATAGAGATATTTTGTCAGATGTTGTAGTGGTAACCTCCCTGGTAGACATGTATGCAAAATATGGAAACATACATAAAGCATGTGAACTGTTTGACAAAATACCTCAAAGAAATCCAGTCTCATGGACTGCAATGATTGCAGGATGTGCACAAATTGAAAATTTTTAGAAGACTTTAGAAACTTTGAAGCAAATGTAATTGGCAAGTGTAAATCCAGACTCCACAACCTCTGCCAACATCCTCCCTGCATGTGCTAAAATGGGAGCTTTGGAATAGGGTATGTACATCCATCAAAGCATGAAGGATAGAGGAATTTTTTTAGATGTTGTAGTTGCAACTAACCTGGTAGAAATTTATGTAAATTGTGGAACCATGGACAAGGCACATGAACTGTTTGATAGAATGCCTAAAAAAAATGTGGTCTCAAGGACTACACTGATTGCAGGATACACATGGATAGGCTATTCCCGCATCACCATGGGAACTATCAAGAGTGAGTACGGGAGTGTGGGAAGCTTCTTGCACTCTCAGATTGACTCTTGATAGTTCCCACAATGATGTGGGAAGAGCCTGTCCATGCATCTCCAGGAAGGATAGAGGAATTTTGTCATTTGTTGTAGTGGCAACTTCCCTGGTAGACATGTATGTAAAATGTGGAAGCATTAACAAGGCATGTGAACTGTTTGGTAGAATACCTCAAAGAGATGTCATCTCATGGAATGCAATGATTGCAGGATATGCACAAAATGGATTTTTTGAAAAGGCTTTAGAAACTTTCAAGCAAATGCAATTAGCAAGTGTAAATCCAAATTTGACAACCTTTTCTAGTATCCTCCCTGCATGTGCGAAAATGGGAGCTTTGGAATAGGGTATGGACATCGATCATAACATAATGGAAGGGGGCTTTTTGTTAGATATTATAGTTGGAAATTCTCTGGTAGACATGTCTACAAAATGTAGAAGGATAGATAAGGCACATGAACTATTTGATGGAATGGCTCAAAGAATTTGTTGGTACAGCCAACCATTCTGTAAGTTTTTATGACAAAAATGTAAATAGAAGCTATGAAACATATATAGCTTCTATGGAAAGTGAAGCACATAAAAATTTACCACAAAATGAATATTCGTGAGTGGAATTTTTTGCATTCCTTATGCAAGCAAGCAGGTCACCAAACCCATAAGACTCCAAGTCTGTAATCACATGAACAAGCAACTAATTGATTTATGATTTCTAAATATGCAGGTCATGGTCTAGATTGGGAAAAGAATTTATAGTAAAGTACAATACAACACACAATATAACCATGGTCACAAAAATAGGAGCATTTTTGCAGAAGAATCTTCAAATTTAAACCCAAATCTAAACATTCAGAACTGGGAATTGGAACCATTGGAGAATCTCAATCCTCAAACCAAATGTTTGTTTAACCATTTCATACTACATCTAAAATTGACAAAAACTACAATTGTAGCAGACAACACATGTTTGAACATCCATAATGTTTATAGATAGGCTCTTCCCGCATCACCATGGGAGCTATCAAGAGTCAATATGAGAGTGTAGGAAGCTTCCCGCACTCACACACTAACTCTTGATAGCTCCCACAGTGATGCGGGAAGAGCCTGGACTACATCTCTAGGAAGGATAGAGGAATTTTGTCATTTGTTGTAGTGGCAACTTCCCTGGTAGACATGTATGTAAAATGTGGAAGCATTGACAAGGCATGTGAACTATTTGGTAGAATGCCTCAAAGAGATGTCATCTCATGGAATGCAATGATTGCGGAATATGCACAAAATGGATTTTGTGAAAAGGCTTTAGAAACTTTCAAGCAAATGTAATTAGCAAGTGTAAATCCAAATTTGACAACCTTTGCCAGCATCCTCCTTGTCTGTACCAAAATGAGAGCTTTGGAACAGGGTATGGACGTCCATCATAACATAATGGAAGGGGGATTTTTGTTAGCTATTATAGTTGGAAATGCTCTGGTAGACATGCATGCAAAATGTATAAGTATAGAGAAGGCACATGAACTGTTTCATGGAATGGCTCAAAGAATTTATGGCTATAGCCAACCATTCTATTAGTTTTTATAACAAAAAAGTAAAAGGAAGCTACAAAGCATATATAGCTTCTACGGAAAGTGAAGCACATAAAAATTTACCACAAAATGAATATTTGTGAGTGGAAGTTTTGTATTCCTTATGCAAGCAAGTAGGTCACCAAACCCATGACACTCCAAGTCTGTAATCACATGAACAAGTAACTAATTGATTTATGATTTTTGAATATGTAGGTCACGGTCTAGATTGGGAAAAGCTTTTACATAAAAGTACAATAAAACACACAATATAACCATGGTCACAAAATAGGAGCATTTTTACAGAAGAATCTTCAAATTTAAAGCCAATTCCAAACATTTAGAACTGGGAATTGAAACCATTGGAGAATCTTAATCCTTAAACCAAATGTTTGTTTAACCATTTCATACTGCATCTAAAATTGATAGAAACTACAATTGTAGAAAACAACACATGTTTGAGTGTCCATAATGTTTCTAAAAATAATATTATAATAATTATAAATTTGAAGAGAAGATTATCATGTCTGATTCAAGGAAATTGAGCAAAAAATCAAAATCAGCCAAGATCAACACAATATTTGATATAAATTGTTGAGCCCAAAAATTTGAAATTTTTTATGAACCCAAAGATTCACTATGGGCCACATAGAGAACCACTAAGGATGCTTAGCACCATTGAACATAGGCAGGGTAGTCAAGGGAGTACTTGGATGACAAAGTGTGACATAGGCTTATGCAAATCACTATTCAAAAGCTACCACTATGCAGTAATCACACCAAAGATCACAAACCATATTTGATACTGCCCTTCACTATGATTAGGGAAAACCCTAATTTATAACAATTCCCAAACCCTTCCTCCTATAAATAGAGGCTCGTATAATAGGTGAATAGTAAAGAGTACTGAATAAGCACGTAGTAAATGACCATAAGAGTAGTAAAGAGGCAACTAGTATGTGTTTTTGCTTAGCCTGGCAAGTTTTACATGATAAGCAAGGTCTTATGGCATGAAACCCAAGATTATGAAGAGAGTAATGACTCTAACATGTATATGAGCATTTATGGAGACAATGTAGATGGTTATTTCTAAAATACTTCACAATTTCTTTTTGTATGTTATAATGTTTACTTAGATAAATTTGATGGAACGGCTCAAAGAGATGTCATCTCTTGGAATGCAATGATTGCAGGATATGAACAAAATGGATTTTGCATGGATGCCCTAAAAATATTTGAATTAATGAAGCACTCTGGAACATATCCTAACATTGTAAACTTTGATTATGTTCTATGTGCATGCAGCCATGCAGGTTCAGATGAGGGATGTACATACTTCAATCAGATTAGTAACCCTAATTGCATTATACCTACAATTGATCATTATGTGTGCATGGTTGACCTTCTTGACCATTAACCAATATAAATCTTTCTTAGACTATAATTTGAAGACTAGAACACTTTAGAAATAAAGCAACTCCTACCATCAATGATTCCATTAATGAAATCTTAGAATTCCCTTTTATTTGAAACAATCTAAAAACTTACCAAGCATTTTAATTGTTCATTTTCAGCATCCATAGCTTTCATTTACATTTCCATAGCTCACCTTCTTTTTAGTGCTCCAACCAGTGCCGATTCCAAATCCTATTTTTGCAAATAAGGCAAATATATTTGATTACTCAAAATTAGAAAGAACAAAGCAAGCCATGAAATACACTTTAGACAAAAGTGCATACTCGAGGAGCCTTCTTATAACCAAGCAATGGGCTCGTCACACCCCTCGATTCATATGTATATGCTCCTGGAGATCCGATCAAGTTCATATTTCCATAGTCTTTTTCTTGAAGGTGTCATGCCTCCCCACTATGCTTCCCACGTAATCGAGAAACTCCTTCCTTTAAAGACATGAAAAATTATATTACAACAATAAATCCTGTCAGACACACCTCAAATGACCTTGAGAAGCAACTTCAATGCCACTAAGAGAATGAATTTGAATAATAATGTGGATAAGAAGAGATCATACAATTAAATTTGAAGCAAACAACTTATCATCAATAACATAAGAAAAGGCAAACAACATATTTTTGGGGCCATTTCTTCTCTCTATTCTATATCAGGCAACATAACAACAGCAATGACTTCCTAAGTCCCTACTACACATAAAGTTGAACAATAGGTGACATCTGTCACTCTTAACCCTGGTAGGCCAAAATCAAAGTACCAAATGTAGTTAAAATGCATAAATGAACTAAAAGCACTTCCATCAAGTTTCAACAATCATGCATATTATGAACTTTATGATCCACATACCTGAACATTATGGTTATCCCAGAAAGAGGGATCCTCTTGAAGCTCAAAATGATGTTACATAAAGTTGTTTTTTTGACTCCAACTATAAAATTTTGAACGGAGCAACATGTTGACTCTCTACACAAGGAAGTGCGGGTAGACTTCCAGTGATTGCAGTAATAAACTGGTTGTATTTGAGAGACCTTGCTATGCCATTTGGAGTTGCAGATGCATTTTCTAAACTGCCAACCATAGAAAAGACTATAGGCTCACACAACAAGCCAATTTCATGAAGACTCCCTTGGGAAGGATATTTTGTTAAGATTGTAGAATGTTTGGCGAAATCCATTTCTGTGGCACTCGAAGAATGACTCCTTAGCTCATGTCATCGAAACCTATTCTTTGTATGTGAATACTATGTTGATCTATTAAGCATGTCACTATTGGGTGTACTATAATTCAATCCCCTAAAACTATTTTCCCCAAACTGACTAAAACTATGTGCACTACCTAGGCCATTAAGCTTCATCTGAGAAAAATGTGTTAGACAAGACGTTCATGGAAATTGACTTGTTTTTCTCTACGATGTAAGTAATTCCCAGTCAAAACTATATTTTCTAGTGCATGAAGGTGTATTTTGGTAAGGCATTTAAATTTGAAAAATAGAATTGTGCATCCATAGTATGAAACAATAACTAGATAAATGGAAAGTAAAGGAAAATCCAAAATAGTAAAACTTTACATTATTGTAAAAATTCAACTATTCTCTAATACAACAATGAATCTCTATTATTTCAAATAGGCCCATAAAAATGGTTTACACATTGCATAAAATCATGTAAAAGATAAACAAGAGTGCAAAAAGAGAAAAACCCCAATATAACACCCAAAAAAATTGGAATAAAAAAATTATGAATCAAGGTTGATCCCATCACAACTACTAAACATGAAAAATGTAAAATAGTTATCCAACAAAATAGAGCATAGGGAAAAGGAACATCTAGCTGAATAGAGTGTGATTTTTCAAATAAATCTGTAAATAAACTAATACAAATCAGAGCTACTGGAAAGTTCAATTCTATTTTGTAGAAAATTTTCATAGAACCTTCTACTAACAGAAGTTTATGGGTTTTGTTATCTACCCTTAGTATTTATTTTTGGTTATTCTTAAATATCATCCACTTTAACAGTCAAAGGTCAAATTTAGTCAATAAAAATAGGACAAATATTAACCACTTTCTGTTATAAATGAGGTGTAAAATCACTATTAACTGTATGACCATTAAAATGAATGATACTTGAGTATACACTATATTTTTAACCTTCATAAAACTTTTTTTTGTGAAAACCCCTCTTGTTTAGTTGGTAAGTAATAAGAATATATAATTCAAAATCTTTTTATGTTAGTGATTTAACTTAATTTTAGTGAAAACACCCACTTGGTTAGTTGGCAAGTTATAAGAATTTATACTGATAACTCAATTTTAGTGTGTTAATTGAGAGCTTCTACAGCATTGCATTTCTCCTTTGTAGGAAAATAGGCATAGACGGTTATTGTCAGCTTCTATTTTCCCATTTCTTTGTTAATATATATTATGGATGGAAATTCTCTCTTGGCTATAGTTTGGTTTGAATGAGCTCAACTGTGAGATGTAAGATGCTCGGGTATTGCTCAAAGGATTGGATGGAATCTAAGGTCCTTTTTACTGCGGAACTGGTTGTTTTCTTTGAAGAATAGCTCTCCATGGTATGGTCATAAATCGTGAAAATCTCTTGCTAAAACTAGCTTAGATGTAGATAAAACTAAATTAGAATTCTCTTACATTAGCTTGGAGTGACAAGAATTGAAACCCAAGAACTAAGCTTAGAGGATTGTACACCAGAACTAGGCTTGTCTCTAGATCTTGGGAAATCAACCCTAATAAGACATGATCAAGGCAAGACTGCTTGTTTATCAAAGGAAGCGATCCTAGATCTATGCAGCTACAACCATGAAAAGGACACTGCTTGGTGAAAGCAGGTGACTAAAAATCTTCTGTAGACATTGTTAGATTCAATCAGATTTTCTATAAAAGTTCAAGAATGGGACATAATGGAGACCGCATAGTGGAAGAGCAATAATCTTTGGTGTTGATTTCTTGTGAATGACTAGCATCACCATTTTTAGTAATCATGTCAGAAAGCATTTTCCTGGGGGAGTTCTTTACAGGTATATAGAATGGAGATGTTGCTCCTTTATTCATTTCTGACTCATTCACTAATCCACTTCTATTTTCAAATATCTTAACACAATCATTTCCAGATGTTTTTCAAAAATGTGAACCTATTGAAATAACCTCAAAAATAAAAGTATCTAACCAAGTAAATTTTGCTTGCAAACCACCATTAATCAATCTTGTTTTCCAATAACTAAACAATCAAGTCAAATTCCCTCTCAACTGATTTCCACAAACCTTAGTAAGATTAAATCAAATAACATGCCAATCACTATGCTTCAAAACCAATCCCTTCTAGCTAATGCCCATAAAATATCTGCAACTATTAGGGTTTCAAATAACTCTATCCTTTTTCCTGTGATGGGTGTCCATACCTTGTTGCAAAGCTCCCATTTTGGCACAGGCAGGGAGGATGCTGGAAAAGTTTGTGGAGTCTGGCTTTACACCTGCCATTGCATTTTCTTGAAAGCTTTTGAAGCTTTTTCAACAAACCCATTTCGTGCATATCCTACAATCATAGCATTCCAATGAGAAACCCTCACAGATGAAGGCGAGAAATTTTTCCCAATGTTTAAGTATGGATTTTAATTGTAATGACATTTCTAAATGGTGGGAAAGAGGGAAATTACAATTCAAATATTTTTCAATTTGTGACTAATTATTTAGTCATTTTTATTTGTGTGACTAATTATTTAGTTGTGTTTTTTACCCGATGATCAAATTACTCATTAATTAGTCATTTATTTAGTCATTTTTAGTTGTCGTGACTTAAAGTTTTAGTCACGTAGTCATTTATTTGCCAAAATTCTACTAGTGACAAAAGATTTCCCAAAAGAATAGGAACATGAAGGTGAACATGAAGAACTCCACTGAAGCATGAAGAAGCTACAAACATTGTCGAAGGATGACTTCTATAGTGTTGAAAGAAAAACCTCCTCTAAAACAAGATGAAGATAAGAATCAAGAAGACAAGAATATGCATGAGTGCCCCCAACGACACTACTCAAATCAGATGGCAAACAAAGGAAAAACATCTGGAACTTGAAGATACAAATGGCATACGTACTAAAAGTCTGGAGAACTAATTAAGTGAAAATAGAAGGTTGTCTCCACAAAAGGAATGCAAGAGTGTCCATATGGTAAATGCTACATCTCATCGAAATGGATGGGTAACCAGCCACTAATGTATGTTGCATCCACCTAGTACATAGGAACAAATACTATATACATAACTCACTCCAACACAAAGCCAAGGAAGTATTCACACCAACAGTAGAAACCCCCCAATAATGCAAACAAGGGATAGCCATGATAGGTACACTAAAACTATGTGAAAGCAAGAAGTGCATGTAGAAGAAATAGGAAATCTAAATGTGCAAACATGAAAGTACCATCAAATAAAAGAGTATGCAAACTAAGGAACACACACATGAGGTAAGAATCAATGTGATTTACTATTGTCATGGAAGGGACACTCACTTGACAAAGGTGTGATGGGAAAACAAAAGGAAACATTAACCCCCCATGGCACTTTATATCATAGTGTGAGTATAATAAGGCACAAAATGATGTCCAAGATCTCAAGAATACATGTACAATGTTGAGGCACTTTATTTTAGTGTGTTTACATATGAGAAGTGCTTACAATGGAAGCTCACAATGTCTAAAAAAGAACCACATGCTAAAAATGCAATTCTCTAATAGAAATAGAGGAAACTAATAGCACCATGATGAAGTACATACAAAATCATGCACTTTCAAACAAAAATGGAACCAAAAAAGGAGTCTGTATGCACAAGATATGGCCCGTCAAAGTTTCCAAAAGGAGAACTACATAGCAACAAAACTAAGAAAACTAATTTCTGGAAAAAACTAGAAGTCAAAACTAAAAACCACCTACACCACTATGAAGAGCAAAAATTCTACCCCTTTTCACAAAAAAATTGCACTAAAAAATACCACCATATGGCCGAGATATGGCCCCTAAAAGATGGAGTGCAAAAATGAAAAGCCCAATGGTGAAAGGTAGATTTGGCAAAAATGCAACCTCCACCGTATTTAGCAAAACTACTGCTAACATTGAAGTTTCCAGTAAGTATAGAATCCTCTAGATAAAATAGAAGACCGCCAAATGTGGAACTCCACCAGATAAATTAGAAATATTGCTAGTTGAGAAAAAACTCCAAAGAGACTGACAAATTTGGAGAAAATGCCAAATTGGGCACAAAAAATGAAGTAGGGCATGCAGCTACAATAACACATGTTTTTTTTAATAAAAAACATAAAAAATATATATTGCATGGGTTTTTTTCTTAGTTTAAAAAAAACACATCAAAAAAGCTGCATGTTTTTCTTAATATATAAAAAAACATAAAAAATATGGAATTTTTTTATTTAAAAAAATTTAAAAAGGGTGAGGCCCTTAAGGCACTCGCCACCACCCATGTGGGTAGTGGGGGCCCAAGAGCTCCCACCGCCACCTTTTAAAGGGAAGTAGTGGAAGGGACCCAATCATGCACACGGCAGGGTCATACACCCTATCGTGGCAAGGTCATACTCTGTTGTGGCAGGGTACAGGGTACCCCCCACACAACTTTTTTTGTGTATGCCCCTTTCATTAAAAAAACTGCCCCTTTCTTTAATATATTTTTTTTCAATTAATTTTTTTGGAAAAAAATTTACAATGCAAGAAAAAAAATAATATTTTTTTACAATCACCTTGGTTTATGTGTTGGGGAGGTTGTACGACTTCCCTAGGGAAAAAAAATTCCTCAAATGAGCCCAAGGTTAATTTTGACGATTTGACACTCAATATTAAGGTTTTTGGGCCCAAAACACTCCAAAAATAGCTTTTCTCCGGAGCCCAAAAAAATACCCACTGAAACCCTTGCAGATCTGGCCTACGAAGCTCAAATCGAGCCAAATAAAAGGCTAATATGACTATTTCAACTGCTCTGAATCTAATGGAATACTCCATTTTATATAGAAACACATCCAGCAAATGACTCTTGCTCAAAATTTTCTCCAAATCTGAGAAGGGGCTTGTAGATTTGGAGCTCTGATACGATGTAGAAGTTATGAAACCAACCTCATAGGACCCAGTGAACACCTGCAAAACCTAAGATTAACCTTCCATAAGAGAAAAAAGAAAAGAGAGAAATTTGCACAAAAAAGGATGCAATTAATGAAATGGATTAATGAATTACATGAGAGAACATTCTTTTATATTTGCAAGTTAGAAAACCCCAATGGGAATTCCTAAATTTAGCTTAGGTGAAATAAAGTAAAGGTGACTTAATTAATTAATAAATATGATTAAATTAATTAAGTAAAGAACCTATTACTTTAACACCCCCCTTAAGATGAACTTAGGGAGAAACTAAAAAACTAAGGACAAATGCGTGAAAGCAAAGATGGGTCTCAGCAACTAGGCCTGATGAGGTACCCATGTACAAAAGAGTCTCTCACAAATAGAGAAAAGAAGAAAACCATGTTAGAAAAACTTCTCCCCAAAAGAGAGAACAAACCTCCCTACAAGAGAGAGAGAGAGAGAGAGAGAGAGAGAGAGAGAGAGAGAGTGAAGGACTAAGAGTCCTCCACAAAATATGTCCC
This sequence comes from Cunninghamia lanceolata, assembly GCA_027924645.1. Taxonomy (NCBI): domain Eukaryota; kingdom Viridiplantae; phylum Streptophyta; class Pinopsida; order Cupressales; family Cupressaceae; genus Cunninghamia; species Cunninghamia lanceolata. The sequence goes on from BSBN01000413.1 coordinate 3,529,130, forward strand.
AAAAGAATAGAAACGCGAAAATGAATATGAAGAACTCCACTGAAGCATGAAGAAGCTGCAAAGATTGTCGAAGACTAATTTCTATAGTGTTGAAAGAAGAACCTCCTCTAAAACAAGATGAATATCATAATCAAGAAGAAAAGAATCTACATGAGTGTGCCCAATGACACTACTCGAAGTGAAACCAACCTCACAGGACCTAGTGAACACCTGCAAAACCTAAGATTAACCTTCCACAAGAGAAAAAAGCAAAGAAAGCAATTTGTACAAAAAAAGATACAATTAATGAAATGGATTAATGAATTACATGAGAGAACTTGCTTTTATATTTGCAAGTTAGAAAAACCTAATGGGGATTCCTAAGTTTAGCTTAAGTGAAATAAAGTAAAGGTGACTTAATTAATTAATCAATATGATTAAACTAATTAAGTAAAGAACCTATTATTCTAACATTTCTTAATATTAGGGAACAGATACATAGAAGTGTGGGCTAATAATGAGCCAAATGTGTACGACTAAGGGATTTTGTGTAATAATGTCAAATGTGTGAAAATGCTTGAAGATGACAATGAATGGGGATGGATAGAGACCATGTATATAGCCAAACTTTACAAAAGAATATATCACTTATCATTGATTTATTGAGCAATCTTTTGAAGCATCATCAAAGATGTGGAATAAGATAAATGACAAGGATGCCATAAGCCAGGGTATAGGTACCTTGGGATTCCCTATATTGTGTCATTTATGCAAATCACATGAACTAGTTGCAAACGCTACAAGTCTTTTCCAATTGCAAGTTGTCTATGCCAAAAGGGTTCAAATAAGCACAAGGAACGGAAAAAATGTCATAGGGACCTGTACATATGTCAAGACATGGTGTAGAAATACTACGGACCTAGAAACATGTCCAAGAATATCATAAGCATTCAAAAAATCATAGCAAACACTCAAGGAACAAAGGATTAGTATTGGGACAAGGGTCCCACTGGGCATGCCATAAATGTATATGTCAAAAATGGATTCAAAAAAATGCAATCAAGATGCAAACAAGATAAAAATAAACTCACAATCCAATGGTTTGAGCAATAATGGAAACTAAATTATAATGCAAAAAACCAAATCACAAACACACTATACCTCCATTGTTGTTGTAGATATGCTCCAAAGGTCAAGTTGACATGCTATGATGTGATGTTGATACTCAAGTGATAGGATATTATTTAATATGGTAACATGTAAGTACTATAATAATGCATGATGAATGAGTTAAGAAAAATGTAGTTACTATGGATTAGATGATTCATGTCCTTTTAGTAATCCTCCTTAAAATGATTTTCCCATTGGAGCATTGATATTTGTGATTGAAAGATGAGATCAACGGTTGGGATTGATTTCATGAGGATACTCCTTAGCCTTATTACAAGTGGCATGATGATAGTTCTCATGCAATATAGAGGGTTAAGAAATAATTGTTAGATAATTGACATCAGATAAAATGAAAAAGAAATGAAAAAATTAAAATTTAGATACAAAGATAAATTGTAGACATGAGACACAAAGAATTATAGTGGTTCACCAATTTGGCTACATCCACTTTGAAGCAAGGGAATCTCTTTTATTAATCTTTGGTTTTCATACAATATAATCAGTAGCAGTCTTTTACAATATTTTAATACATTGTCCAAAGTAACTCTTGAGTAAGCCTTCAAAGGAAGATGAAAAGGTTGAATAAAAGAAGACAAAAAGAAGCGACGAAACTTATGTATGTTGGACTTCATATTCCAATAATCTCCCATTTGAAGTCCAATCATTGTTGTATGGCTACTAAGAGATATCCCCCACTTTAGGCTTATTGTCACATCTTGACAATGCTGAGAGAAGTCCTATAGAACTCAAACTTTTCCCTTGGTACTATCTTTGTCAATGCATCCGCCAGATTTACATTTGTATCAATTTTCTCCACTTTTAGTTTGCCCTCTTCAAGTACAGTCTAGATAAAGTGGTATCACAATTCAATATGCTTGGTTTGATTATGAAAAACCAAGTTCTTTTCTAAATGAATCATGATGTTGCTATCACAGAAAAGAGTGAAAACATGTTGTTTGAATCCCAACTCACCCAATACTCTCTACAACCAAATCATCTCCTTCATACCTTTAGTCAATGCAATATAATCAACCTCGGTAGTGGAGAGTGCAACCAACTTTTGCAACCTTGAAACCCAATTGATCGTTGCCTCGATGGTTGTGAAAACATAACCAATTGTTGACCTTCTTTTGTCCAAATCTCCAAGCATATCAGAATCAACATAAACTCGCAATTGTACATCTATCCCTCTAAAATGTAAAACATAATCTGAAGTGCCTTTTAAATACCTTAATATCCACTTCACCACTTCCCAATGAATTTTACCCAGATTACTCATGAATCTGCTTACTACTCCCAGTGCATGGGAAATATCTGGTCAAGTACAAACCATGGCATACATGAGACTCCCAACAGCTGATGAATAAGGAATACCCTTCATATTTTCTTGCTCTTGAGCTATTTTTGGACACATTTTAGATGACAAGCAAAAATGATCAACAAGTGGAGTACTCACTGGCTTAACATCCTTGATGTGAAATCTATCCAAGACTTTGTCAACATACTTTTCTTGGGACAATCTGATTTCCCTCTTATGTCTGTCCCGAATTATGGTTATACCAAGTATCCTCTTTTCTTCCCCTAAGTCCTTAATTATAAACTTTTGAGATAACATTTGTTTCAAATCATGAACAACTCTCATGCTACTTCCAGTAACTAGCATATCATCAACATAAAGTGGCAATAAAAAAAATTTGCCATTATCCAATGCTTTGCAGTAGACACACGGATCAGATTCACAATGTGTGAAATGTTGCTCAGCCATGAAAGAGTCAAACTTGAGATACCACTATGATGGGGCTTGTTTGAGCCCATACAAACTTCTCCTCAACAAGAAATACAAATCTTATTGAGCTTGTTTCTCAAAACCTTTAGGTTGATGCATATACAACTCCTCTTCAATGTCTCCATGAAGAAATGTAGTCTTCACATCAAGTTGTTCCAACTCAAGATCATATTCCGCTGCTAATCCCAAAACCGCTCTAATGGTGGTCATCTTCACAACCAGTGAGAATATTTCATTGAAATCAATTCCTTTTTGTTGATCGTGTCCCTTCACCACCAATCTGGCTCGATAACATTTTCTACCTCCTTCTTCCTCTTTCAATCTCTACATCCATCAATTCTTCAAGGCTCTTTTATTGGCCATGAGTGAATGCATTTCATCTTGGATTGCCTCCAACCATTTCTCATGATTAACATCATTGTAGGCTTCTTTGAAAGTGGTTGGCTCTGCTAAATCAGAAATCAACAACTCATAATCCTTGAATTTTGTTGGAATTCGGCACTCCCATGTATACCTCTATATTTGAGGGGGTTGTTCCCACAAATTACCCTATTCCTGCACATTGCCATGTTCAAGATTAGGCTATGAAATGTCTGTCACTAAACTTCCCAAACTTGGCACGCTCCTCAAGTTTATCATTTGTTGCATTAAACTTGAGGGAGGATATGTTGTATTTAAAGGTTACATAACACTTTGCAAGGGATGTGCCAAACTTGATGCCTTTAAATCTATTGGATTTACCAAAGCTAGTGTTGTATTTAAGTGAGGAGAGCATTGACTGATATCCACTAGGGAACTAGAAAAAGGTGGAGCCTGCGTGGTATATGATTTCTCCTTAATTGTTGATTGCTTAGCTAAGGATTTTGTGATGGGTAGCTGGTATAATTCCTGCATAGGAAAAGTCAAATTTGTACTTTTTAGGGGCTATGTAGAAGTTTCAAGATGTTGTGTTGCATTTACAATAGGTAGTGTTAAAGTGTTAGAAGGTTGTGTGGAATTTGGAATTGGCAGTGAATGATTTGTGATAGTGGGTGTCGAGGTATTGTTGGGCATAGCACTTACATGTGGCTGCATACAAATATTTGGAATACTTGAAATCTCATGTCCCTGTATACCTAAACATGAAGTAAATGGTAGAGAAGATGAAATCTAAGGCATAGAATGTGAATATAGATCACCCCTAGTTCTAATGTCAACAAGCAAATACTCTTTGTCTTGTGTCCCCTATTTTTGCAGACTTGAAAAAACTTTCTCATTGAAAATGTTGTAAACCAATTTGTTTGTCACTAGATTCCACAATTAAAAACCATATTGATATTCTCCATACCCAAAGAAGATACACCATTCAGATTTGAAATCCAATTTCATTCGCTTCTCCTTGGGAATGTGAACAAAAGATTCACAACCAAAAACATGTAGATGATAGTAGGAAATTCTTCTTCCTAGCCATCTCTTCTCTAGAGTATCAAAATCCAATAAAGATGAGGGGATTTGATTAATTAAATACATTGTTGTGTTAACTACCTCTACCCAGAATTCCTTACCCAAACCTACATTTGAGATCATACTCTGAGCCCTCTCAAGAATTGTTCAATTCAACCTCTCAGATGCACCATTCTCTTGGGTTGTGAATGGTACAACCTTAATGCATTGAATGTCATTATCTACATAATAACTATCAAAATTCCAAGAACAAAATTCCCCCCATTATCTGTTTTCAAAGATTTAATTTTATTCCTGGTTTGATTCTCAACAATAGATTTGAAAATATAGAATTTGGTAAAAACTTTTGATTTCCTATTAAGCATATAAACCCACACTTTTATAGTACAATCATTAAGAAAAGTGAAAAAATAATTTGCTCCTCCATAAGAGGTTACCTCTGTAGGACCAAACACATCTGAGTGCACGAGTTCCAAAGGCCTTGTCTTTTTGTCATGTCTAATCTTTGAAAAACTAATCTTCCTCTATTTTCCATGGAGACAATGTAAACATAGGTCCAAATCAATAGATTTTAACCCCGAAATGTTTCATGTGGAGCCTGATCAGTCTCCAAGTGGGAGATTGTTGGTATGTGGCAATTGATCATGCAAGTACTGTACAATAGTAATGTAAATTTTGTCCCTCTTTTTTTGCACGATCGGAGTCAGTTGTTAATTTTTGTTAACCAACAAAACAAAAATGACATTGCAAAAGGTTCCCTAATTCTAGAAGCTTTCAAAAAGCTTGTTATAAGCAGTTGGGATGTATGTTACGACAATGTATTCGCGAGATTGTAATCTATTTTGAAGTGGATAATAAAATCATTGGATGGTTGAGTTTCAATGGATGTAGCTCATATTGGGTGAACCACATTAAATTTCTTTGTTGATCTTTTTTTACTATTCCTCATTGTTATATTTAGGTTATTTAATTTGCATATAATTGTTAGTGTTTATTGCTTTGATATGCCTGAACCCTAACAACTGGTATCAAAGTGGGTTGTGTTTGATTATCATCTGCAAGAAGGTCTCACGGTTGAGTAGTAGTCTCATGGTTAAGTGGGAACAATGATGGACGAGGGTAAATTGAAGGTAGATAAATTCAATCGGCAGAACTATCAATTATGGAAGATGTAGATGGAGGATTATCTCTATCAGAGGGATTCATGGAGGCCATTGGAAGGAAAAGCCAAGAAACTGGCAGCAATGACTGATGAGGATTAGGAACTTTTGGATAGAAAGGCATTGGGAACCATTCAGTTGTGCCTAGCACCATCTATGGCATTCAATATAACAAAGCGAAGACAACAGATGAATTGATGAAAGCTTTGGCCAAATTGTATGAAAAACCCTCAGCCTCTAATAAGGTATTTCTCATGAAGCGTTTGTTTAATCTAAAGATGATTGAAGGTGGATCTATGTTAGATCATTTAAATGAGTTTAATATGATTACCAGCCAATTAACTTCTATAAAAATGAAATTTGATGAAGAGGTAAGGGCTCCCTTGGTTTTATGTTCTTTGCCAGAAAGTTGGAATAACTTGGTAATGGTTGTAAGTAACTCTATTTCTAGTTCAAATACTTTGAAATTTGATGATGTTGTTGGTGTTATCCTTAGTGAGGAAATGCAACAGAAAAGCACAGGTGAGACTTCAACATCTGGTAATGCTTTGATTGTAGAGAATAGGGGAAGAAAAAAGGAAAGAGGAAAAAGCCCTACAAATGGTGGGAAGTCACAAGGGAAGTCGAAGAAAGGCATATCTAAAGCCAGAGTAAGAATGGATTGCTGGCCTTATGGAAAACCAGGACACTTGAAGAAGGATTACTGGTCTGAAAAGGGCAAACAAGGAGATGGACAACATGATGACAGTAAGGAAGCTAATGTTGCAAGCAATAAATTACAGGATGATTTAATTTTGTGTTTAGATAATGTTAGTGATTATTGGGTAATAGATTCAGGGGTTTCATTTCATGCCACACCCCATAGGAAATATTTTGTAGATTATGTTCAAGGTAATTTTGGACAGGTATATTTGGGTGATGATGAACCCTGTCAGATTGTTGGAAAAGGAAAGATAAAAATCAAGTTGTGGAATGGAAATGAATGGTTGCTACAGGAGGTAAGCAATGCTCCAAATTTGAGAAAGAATTTAATCTTTGCAGGAAAACTGAGTAGTGAAGGTTGTATAGTTATCTTTTCAGATAAAGTCTAGAAGGTCACTAAAGGTGCATTAGTAGTAGCTAAAGGTGAAAAGGTAGGAACATTGTATTTGTGTACTTGTAATACTTATTCTACCTTAGCTCCCACAGAAACAGTTGCTACTGAGATAGTTATAGCACTTACTACAGGGACAAAAATAGAATTGTGGCACCATAGACTTGGGCACATGAGTGAGAAAGGGATGAAGATCCTTCACTCCAAAAAGTTGCTACTAGCTCTGAAGAAGATTGAATTGGAGTTCTGTGAAAATTGTGTTTATGGAAAACAAAAAAGAGTCTAATTTCTCAAGGTTGGGAAAGAGAAGAAGAGTGAGAAATTAGAGGTTGTTCATTTAGATGTATGGGGACCAGCTAATGTATCTTCTCTTGGTGGCTCTTGCTATTATGTTAATTTTATTGATGATGCAACTAGGAAAACATGGGTGTATTTCCTAAAACTAGAAAGCTTTGGTTGAGAATGAGACAGGAAAAAAGTTGAAGTGTCTTAGATCTAATAATGGGGGCAAGTATTGCAGTAGAGAATTTGAGAATTATTGTTCATATAATGGAATCCATAGGTAGAAAATAGTTGTTAGAACCCCACAAGAAAATGGTGTGTCTGAGAGGATGAATAGGACTATTATGGAGCATGCAAGGAGCATGAGATTACATGTTGGACTATCCTTACACTTTTGGATAGATGTTGTACATACCGGTATTTATTTAATAAACAAGGGACCTTCAAATCCTTTGGATGGTTAGCATTCCAGAGGAGGCATGGACAAGAAAAAAGGTAAACTGTTCATTTCTGAAAACCTTTGGTTGTGAAGATTTTTTCCATGTTAATATTGAAAATAGAACCAAGCTTGAGGTTAAGTTTAAAAAATGTACCTTCATTGAGTATGGAGTAGATGAATTTGGTTATCGGTTATGGGATTATGAAAATCATAAAATCATTAGGAGCAAAGATGTTATATTCAATGAGAAGGTCATGTATAAGGATCAGCTGTAGGAAAAGAAGCATGAATAGGCCAAAAAAGAATATGTGGTGCTGGATGAGACTCTAAAAAATAAAATGCTAGTGGTACCTGATGCTCAACAACAACAATTTATCCCACAGACTCCTACAAGTGTTATACAATCTACAAGGATAACTAGACCTCCAGAAAGATTTTCTCCATCATTATATTCTATATTATTAACTGATTCTAGTGAACCTGAAAGTTATGAAGAAGCAATGTAGGTAGATATCAAAAAGTAGTGGGAGATAGGCATGAAAGAGGAAATGGATTCCTTACTACAGAATTAGACTTTGGACTTCATCAAATTGCCTGCAGGAGAAAGAGCATTGCCAAATAAATGGGTTTTTAGGTTGAAGGAAGAAGGTGGAGGTAAGAAAAGACATAAGGCTAGACTCATGGTTAAAGGTTTTGCACAAAAAAAGGTATAGATTTTGATGAAATATTTTCTCTGGTTGTAAAGATGACTTTTATTAGAACAATTCTAGGTCTTGTGGTTGTGGAAGACTTGCATCTTGAACAACTAGATGTGAAAACAACATTTCTCCATGGGGATTTGGAAGAGGAAATATACATGCAGCAACCACAAGGATATGAGGTCAAGGGTACTTAGGAGGATTTTGTGTGCAGGTTAAAGAAGAGTTTGTATGGCCTGAAGCAAGCACCTCAACAATGGTATTTGAAAGAAATTTGATAGTTTTATGGCTGAACAAGGTTACAAAAGATGTCATTCTAATTATTGTGTTTATTTTAAAAAATTGGGTAATGTATGCTATATTATCCTATTGCTTTATGTTGATGGCATGCTTGTTGTCAGGTCTAACATGCAACATATTAATGAACTTAAGAAGAAATTAGCAAATTCATTTGCTATGAAGGATTTGGGTGCAACAAAAAATCCTTGTTATGAGAATCACATAGGACAGGACAAACAAAAATTTATTTTTGTTGCAAAGTGAGTATGTAGAGAAGGTGTTGAAAAGGTTTAACATGCAGAATGCAAAAGAAGTTAGTACACCTTTTCTTAGTCATTTTAAGTTGACTAAGGAGATGTGTCCAAAGACACAAGAGGAGGAAGATAAAATGTCTAAGATACCATATGCATCAGCAGTTGGCAGCTTGATGTATGCAATAGTATGTACAAGGCCAGATATTGCACATGCAGTGGGAGTTTTGAGTAGGTATATGAGCGATCCGGGAAGGAACATTGGAATGTAGTAAAATGGATTCTTTGATATTTGAGAGGTACTACTTCAAAGAAACTATGTTTTGGAGGAACAAATTTTGTTCTAAAAGGATATGTTGACTCTTATCTGGCAAGTGATGTTGATTGCAGGAGAAGTAATATAGGGTATGCTTTTGCTGTAGGAGGTACTGCAGTTAGTTGGATTTCAAGGCTGTAAAAGGTTGTTGCGTTTTCAACTACTGAAACTGAGTATGTTGCTACTATAGAAGCTAGCAAGGAGATGATTTGGTTACAACATTTTTTGGAGGAATTGGGGCAACAAAAAGAAGATAGCCCTTTGTACACTGATAGCTAGAGTGCCATTCATCTTGCTAAGAACTTAGCTCTGCATTCAAAAACTAAGCATATACAGCTTAGATACCACTTCATCCGGTCAATTTTGGAGGATAGATAGTTGAAGCTAGAGAAAATTCACACAAGTGAGAATCTTACAGATATGTTCACATGTGCAATTACATGGGAGAAACTAATTTCCTCATCAGTTTCCATTGGCCTTCATGACTGATAATGGTGGACATAAGAAACCAGCTAGGCCTATAATCCAGTGGGAGCTGCAAGTGCAGCAGTGTCATCCAAGATCAATCTCCAAGTGCGAGATTGTTTGGTGTGGAGTCTGATCAGTCTCTAAGTGAGAGATTGTTGGTATGTGGTGATTGATCATGCAAGTACTGTACACTAGTAATGTAAATTTTTTCCCTCTTTTATTGCACAATCAGAGTCGGTTGTAAATTTTTGTTAACCAACAAAAGAAAAATGACATTGCAAAACCCTAATTCAAGAAGCTTCCAAAAAGCTTGTTATAAGGAGCTAGGATGTATGTTACAGTGATGTATTTGTGAGATTGTAATATGTTTTGCACTGGATAATAAAATCATTGGATGGCTGAGTTTCTGTGGATGTAGTCCATATTAGGTGAACCACGCTAAATTTCTATATTGATCTCTTTTGTGTTATTCCTCATTGTTATATTTGGGTTATTTAATCTGCATATAATTGATAGTATTTATTTCTTTGATCTGCCTGAACCTTAACACAAAAGATGATCCCTTTTGAGCAAGATTTTGAGTCCTTTCTTGCTCATATGCCCGAGCCTTCTATGCCATAGTTCTGCTTCACTATCCACAACATCCATTGCTACTCCCACTTCAGCAAGACTATCTAGCACATAGAAAGGGCCCAATTTACTTCCTCTTGCAACCACTAATGCCCTTTTTGTCACCTTCTAGGAATTCAAAGAAAATGTGATGCTACATCCTTGAGCATCAATTTGTCGAGTGGAAATCAAATTCCTTCTCATTTCAGGAACATGTCTTACATCATGCAATAGCTATTTATTTCCATTCTTCAACTTCAACATTACATCACCTTTGTCGATGATATCACATGTTTTGTTATCCCCAAGATAAAATTTACCAAATTTGCCTTCTTGGTAGTCTAGGAAGGCTTCCTAGGATGAGGTTGCATGGAATGACGCACTGGAATCCAACACCCATGAATCTGATGTAGTTTTCACTTGTTGACAAGACTAGGACATCTTGATTTGACTCATATATCGTGTTAACTTCATTATCCTTTGATTGATTCTACATCAAATTTAAGTTTAGTTTTTTCAAATACTGAGGTGTTGATGGCCATTACTATCCTTCCCATCTATTTGGAAGACAACACAATAATAAAATAGCTTTGATTTCATCATCCAAATTAATGCTTATCAAAATCAGTTAGATTATAAGAGTGTTGAATTCATTCAAGTGATTGCACACGGTACCTCCTTCCTTCATTTTTAGATTATAGAACTTCTTCATGAGTTAAACTTTATTCAAAGTTGAAGCCATCTCGTACATATTGGTGAATTTCTCCCATAATGCCTTTGAAATCTTTTCTACTGTAACACTGAAGAGGATGTTTCTAGACAGTCACAAGATAATCATTGCTCTTACTTTCTTGTCCAATCTCTCCCACTCTTTATCATCCATCTTAGCTAGCTTCTTAGTTTTTCCTTCTAGTGTGAGAGATATCTCCTCTAACTAATAGTAGCGACTCCAACTACACCTACCACAATCCAAAATTCTACCTAGAAAATTTCTCAATCTTCCATTTATCCACTTCCTCCATATTCACTAAAAATTATGGCAATTTCCCAATCAACTCCTTTGCCGAGCTCTGATACCAATTGTTCGATAATTGACAATAGAGAAAATGAAAAAGAAATACAGAAATTAAAAATTAGATACAAAGACAAATTGCAGACACGAGACACAGAGAATTATAGTGGTTCACCAATTTGGCTACATCCACTTTGAAGCAGGGGAATCTCTTTTATTAATCTTTGTTTTTCATACAGTACAATCAGCAGCAGTCTTTTACACTATTTTAATACATTGTCCAAAGAAACTCTTGAGTAAGCCTTCGAAGGAAGATGAAAATGTTGAATAAAAGAAGACAAAAATAAGCGAAGGTTATGTATGTTGGACTTCATATTCCAACAATAATCTTAAAGTGTAAGATGTAAGGGGATGCAAACATGTGGAAGAAGGAGAATATTACAAGTTGATGGTGGAGATGAAGGGATGGAATCAAGGGTCAAGATTGATCAATGTAACATACTCACATATGTGTGAGCAAGGAGTGGGGACAACTGACATTGGGATGGTATGTGTGAAAATAGAGGACCTTGATTGATTTGAAATTTGAAATTGATAGTGGAGATTGGAAGACAAGATTCTTTGGCTTTTAGTGGCATGGAATTAAATTTATAATTAGAATAAATTGGAAAGCCTGATTAATTTGCCTAATTAAATAGATACTCATGGTATTTAATTAATTAACTTTAGATAAAGAATTAGTCAAATTAGGCTAGCCACATTAATTGAGACACAAGAGAAAAATGGTTATATTAGATGCATTAATTAATTATGACATGACCAATAGTCAATTAAATTAGCCACATTAGTTGATTGCACATGGGATTAATTGTGGGAAATTGATAAGGTGAATTTGGGGTTTCCATATTTACTATGCCATAAGTTTTATTATTTTCAAAATAATTTTTTTTTGCTTTAGAAGGTTTGAAGTTGCAAGGCATGTTTCATGATTAGGTGTTTAGGTGTTTGATAACTATATTATGGTTTGGGTTTAAAATTAGGTGTTGAGTTGAATTCTTTATTATGCTCCACAAATGATTTAGAAATGTCAAACAAATGGAAAATTCAATATAGATTTAATATCATAATTTGGGGTTTTGCTCATGAAATGTTGAGATTTATAAAATTGTTAATTCACTTTTTTATTTTTGCCGTGCTTATCAAAAGAGCACTGAGCTTTTGATAAGGAAGTTATAAAGTAGTTAATTTGCCTTTTTGTTTTTGTCATGCTTTAAAGAAATTTGGAAGTATGAAAAGGGCATTGAGCTTTTGGTAAGGAAGCTATCTTTTTAGAGGTTGGTTAGAGAAATTGCACATATTTTTAACTATGTTTTATGTTTTTTAAGGAATTTTATATTCAATTAACAAATAAATGCTTGCAAAAGATATTTCGATCCATCTCAAAATGACCTATATAGGTTTGTGAGCTTGGGAGAAAGACGTAGGAGCCACGCGAAGAGGGCAAAAAAAATAAATGAAAGCTTTGTTTTGACATAAGACAACAACCAAAAATGTTGGGAAGTAGGGCTTTGCAAACCCTAATAGAAAAACACGTTCTTTTCTTACTATACTGTTATAGCTCATAACTGGCCTTGCAGAAGCATAATTCCACACTGTACATTGTTTAGTAGCCTGTAAAATAGAGGAGATGAATGCCAAAAAATTTTGAAAAGAAATTGGAAATTAACAACCAGGAGAAACCCAAGCAGCGGGAAAGCCCATCTGTTAACCTCGAAGGCAAAGAAAGAGGCCTGAGAGAAGAAATAGGATTTCAGTCTCATAATATTATTTCGTCTTGCAACCCATCCATCCATGGTCTATTTGTATAACTCCCAAGATTGTTCTCCACAGGTGGAACGTGGGCAATAGATAGATTAAGTGACAGTTGTATAGTTTTTAACTTTATGTCTCTGCTATGTTGGCTTCCTCTAGTTGGTCAACAATATTTTAGAGATGGATTAGGAATATTTTATTGGTGACCAAAACTGATAAACTGTTGATAAGGCACCATTGTGAAAGAATGTGGATGTCATTTTCGTTGTCTCACTAAAGTAGTTATAGAGGGGTTTGGATGGGAAATGGGAGACTAAAAATTGTGGAAAATTGCATAATTGCACCAAGTTTATAGTGGTACATTGTTTGCATGACCTAAGTGATGCAGGAGCATCCCAGGTGAATAGCAATCAACATCAACCAAAAAGAATGCAGGTTTAATTTTCAGTTTTGTAGTTTCAGTTTGCCAATTCGATGTATTTGCTGGATTGCATTTTGATCGTTGACAGTTTTTGGTGTCCTCAGAGCTGAGTTTTTCAAGGATCTAAAAAATTTGTTATCAAAGTGCCTGAAGATGGTCTCAAGGATGACTTCTACTATGGATTCTTCAGCGCTACCATCAAGCTTCTTGCAAACTACTCTGCAGGAATTGTTGTGGCATCTTATACTTCAAATGTTGATGTCTTTTTTTTCATACACATGATGAATGAGACTTTGAATTCCTGGGTCATGCCAAGCGTAAACTGTTGGTTTTGTAGATCAACGTATATAGGAATTCAAACACTTCATTTAGCAATGAGTTCCATTCCACATCTTCTAGTGCAGCATCTAAAACATTTTACTTTCCAGAAAATGAAGGTTCCATCTTGCTAGTCAGTGATTGGGATTCCTGGATTTACTACTCCCGAATTTCATTCAGTGCTAGATGATGGATCTCTCAAGGAAACTCCAAAGTAGTATCAAATAATGTGTTTTGAAGGATAATCACCGAGTCTTAATTCGTCAACCTCCAAGTCGAAGCAAGAGTATGCTTTCAACTCTGTTTATCAAGTTTCAAGTTGGTGCTTATACGATTGTTTATGTTAAAGAGAAATATGAAGAGGTGCACCATGATGGAGATGATTTTCATATTAGAAGTTTTTGGGCAAACTCTTCTTAAAAAAAAAAGAATGCCACCAGTAAGAGCATGGATTATCCATTTGACACAAAGAGCTATGCCTTGTCGCTGAGTAGAGAGAAGGCCAAGGCCACCAAAATCTCTGGGGGAGACAACAAAATTCCCATACAACCAAAATCTTCTCCCAATGTCATCCCAGAACCTACTACTGTATGGGGCAAACCGGAGGACAAGGATCCTCCGTCCGCTAGCATTGCTTTAGCCACTTAATAGCATTTTTATTATTATTGTTTATGTTATGTTTTATAAATTCTGGGTGTAGCCCATGACTTTATGACATTCTAGGCTCTGCTCATGTGACTTTGGGGTGTGCCTTTTAACCACCCACACTTTTTGTGGATATGTGTACTATTATTTTTATTTAATATAGATATAGTCGCTTATTCATCAAAAAAAATGTGAAAGGTTTATAACAATATATAATAATTTATTTTTTATTGTTTGAGACGGTGCCATTTAAAAGCCTATAGGGGCCTCTCATCGTGGGGACATATAAATGTATGCAAATATCCCAAGATTCAAATCAGCACTTGTTGTTAATAGTCACAACCCAATCTAATAACATAAGTTGTTCAGGGCCAGTAATAAAGGGAAGAGAAGACAAATACCAAGGGGTGCGGCCTTAGGAAGTTGTGTGATGCAAAGCAGAAGTTGAAAAGTCACGTTTGGGAGGTTCATTAAGAACTAGCAGATCAATGTTGAGAGGGGCATTTCCAGACAGAATATACACACAATAGGAGGTTGCCTTCATCAAAAAAATATAGTGGGAGAGTGAATAGTGAAGAAGGTTACATAGAAAATGAAAGAAGATACAAATGATGAGTGAAACATTTCTAGGGTGTGGCTTGGGAGTGAGGATTGGAATAGGAAGAAGATAGCTTCCTAGCATGGAAGAGGGATCAACCAAAACAAAGAGGGGTTGCAGTACCGAGGGATGAGTAGAATAAATGATTGTGAAAAGAGGAAACACATTAGAGTAAGGGATGATTTCAAAGTGAAAAGGAGATGTAGAGAGAGAATAGATTCTCCTGTGAGCAGAGAAAGGCCATTAATGGCTAAGAATGTAAAAAATGTGCATTTCAAATTATGTATTTCTATTTAAAATGTTGATAAAGATTTTGAATACATTTGTTGTTGTATCTGAGAATTGGATTGATGCTTTGAGAAGATTTGCTGGTAATAACTTGTAAGCTGTGAGTTTTGCAATTGAGTGTTGTGGGCAAGATGGGTGTTGTTTTATTTTGTGTCAAATGGTATCAGAGCCAGGTTATCTTGAGTGTGGAGAGCATCCACAAGGACCTATAGGAGAGTGAAGTGGTAGAGGAGAAGCTCATGTGAGGGTTGTTGCAAGTAGGAGAAGTCCTTAGTAGTAAGAGATCTTGAAGCCGCGAAAGGATTTGCTGATTGTAGAGTGTGAGAAGTGATGGTGAAAGATTGCAGCAATAGATGAGATGGGGATATTGGTAAGGAAGAAGACCATGATATGGGAGGGCTAGATGCAGTATGAAAAGAGGAAAATCTCTTTGATGGTAGCTGATATAAATGGGAGAGTTGATAGATTGGAGGCATAAAAGTGTGGTGAATTAGTCAAGCATGATGCAGATAAACAAGAGTGTTAGGGTTAGCTGGTAGAAGATATCAATTAAATACAAATACAGATTAAACAAAGGAATGAAAAATAATAACAACAAGAGACAATTTTAACGTGGTTCACCCAAACTCAGGCTTCATCCACCAATAGAGTCCAATATTATTATCCAGTAAATCAAACCGATTACAACCAGTAATCCCTGCAACTCAATACCACTGCAAATGCTATAATTGTTGGCAAGAGACACTATATGGATTCATGATTGTTGTCATTGATGGCAACAAAGATCATCCCACACATCTGTAGGACATGGTGTGTCTCTACCGGAAGTCAGAGTGAAGAATGTTGTGGTTCGATAAGCAAGAATAGAGCATGTGGCGAGGTCCGACAGTCAAGTCCGGATCTCTCAGAGGAAGTATCTTGGTGAAGTGTAGATTTGGGAAAGTGAAGAGGACTACCTTGAGTGATAGATTCTAAGGATTTAGCCTCGGTGATAGATGAAGAAAAATATATGAATACTTGAGTATCAGGTTCCTGATTGGCAGTGTGGATAGAGGAAGAACTGGCTAGCAGAACATCAGACATTATTTCGGATGTGTTACTGATGATGGTAAAGGTTATTAAGGCATAAGTTATGATTGGCCGACATGATTGATGACTTCTACAAGTATATCCTTGATCTGCATTACTTGGTAAGCAAGGATTCAGCCAACAGATCTGAGTTTGTAGAAAATATTGACTATTCCAGGTGCCAACTAGAAAGGTGATTAAATCACTTATGTGTATATATATAAGATGGATTTAGTTGTAAAAGTGTTGTGTTTTGTGGTGATGTGCAAAGAAAAGAAGTAGAGTTGAATAAAAGCATAAAGGAAGGTCCAGTATGTGAAAGGAGAGCAGCACAAAAGAAGAGGAAAGATGAAGTGCAGCAGATCAGTGTACGGAGCCTAACCGGAACTGAACTCCAGGATATGTTGATGCTCCTTATCAGTTCAAGTATTGTATTACACTCTTTATAAATTGTAGACAGTGTGTCTCTTGTAGGCAGTGTGCCTCTTATGAGCAGTGTGCTCGGGCAGTGAGCCCTAATTGGCAAGTGCCATTTTTTAATCCTATTCTTCTAACAGAGAATACAATCTTGGGTTAATCACCCCATGGTTTTTTCCCTTAACAAGGTTTCCACATCAAAAATATTGTGTCATGTGTATTTCCATTTCATGGTTATGTTTGCTTATTTGAACTAATGCTGCATTGATTATTAAGAAAGTTTAGAAAGCAGAAATAATTAGGATAACTGATTCACCCCCCCTCTCAATTATCAACAATTGGTATCAGAGCCAATTTCCTCCTAACAAAGTCTAATAGCTTGAGGAAGATCTAGGAATTCAAATGGATGTATATGGTTTAAGGGAGCAACTCAAGACTGCCCTTGATGATCTTGAGCAGTCAAACTCTGAAGTCAATGAGTTAAAGGAAAGACTCAAATAGGCTGATGATTTCATGAGAGAACTAAAAGACAAATTAAGTCTCTCTAGGAAAAAGAGAAAAGAGCTACTTCAGTAATTGGCAAGTCAAAGTGAAGCCAATGATACAAATGAAGATCTAAAAGAGAAAACCAAGTTATGTGAAAAGTTATCAAAAGAAATCATTATGGTAAGACATGAAATGGAATTAGGAGTTATGAAGTTTACCCAAGAGGTTGAAGAGAAAACAAAAACTGAAGATAATCTAAGACAATCTCTCAAGGAGAAATCAGAAGATTGCCACAAGATGGATAGAATTATCAGACATCTTGAATCTGATCTTGAAGATACTAAAGATAATGAAGAAAAACTTGAGGATCAAATTGTCTCTCTTAAAAGGGATCTTCAAATAGCAAATGAATATAAAGAAAAATTCAAGATAAGTTCTGCTCAACTTGAAGTTCTTCTTGAAAGCCAAAAGAGGGTAGATGACAAGTGTGGTTTGGGATATGAGAAAGGAGAAAGCTCTGGATCCGGTCAAAAGAATGTTGGATTAGAAAATCCAAGGAACAGGCTTAGAAGACCTCCGGTAAGGCAGCCTAATGCTCAAAGATATCCATCCTTCAATGGACACTACCACAACTGTAATAACTTTGGTCATAAAGCTAATCAATGCGGAAAGAGAATGAATTAGACTAACTCATCCTTCTCCGGATAGTGTTTCAACTGCAAAAGGTATGGTCACAAATCTCATGAATGTAAAAATATGCAAATGAACAAATCATTCAATGGTAGATGCTTTGCATGCAATAGAATAGGTCATATGGCTAATCAATGCAGATCAAGAGGATATCAATCAAATATGCATAGAAATGTTGTTTGCCAAATTTGCAATAGATCTAGTCATATTGTAAAATTCTGTAGAAACAAGAATCAGGACAAAAGAGGTTCGGTATATCATAATCAGAATCAAGACAAAGGAAAAACAAAGGTGAATGCAGATGAAGTCAAAAGTGAAATGAACAAGATTTGGGTAAAGAGAAGTACAGAGAATGTAGAGGATGGATCCACACTAGAATCTGGTGCTGATATGCCTTCCAGAAATTAAAGGGTGAGCTTTGGCTCAGGGGGAGTCACAAGGAAAAACTCTTTTTCCCCCAGCCAGACTTTCGATGCTTAGATTCGGCACAAGAGGTGTTGCGGATCAAATGGTCTTCAGAGAATCATCTAAAATAGCATTGGTAAAGAGGTGGAAAATCTACAAGAAGTTTTGATCAAGCAAATCTTTCAAGTTTGATCTGGTTTATCACTCTTCCGGTAAGAACAGGAGCTTCTCATATTAGATCCAGTATTGAGGAATCTTAATCTGCAGATAAATGGATTGTCTGAAGAAAGGTAGAAAGACTGCTATTGCTCACTCCAGTGGATCTCAACGATCCAGAAAAGATTTTTTTTCTAAGAACAAGGTGAACAAGGTAACCAGAATAAGTTAGGTTGCGCATTTATTGCAGTATGAACTTAGGGCTTTCCTAGAAATAAAAAGGCTCATTCGTTCATCATTTGCACATTTGCACTCAAGAAGAAAAGAAAAGGAGCTCTGCGACAAAATTGTCTCATTCTCTCAAAGGTCTTTCCTTGAAGACGATTCAACCAGCTCATTAATCCGTCTCATTCAGCGAACCTTAAAAGCATAAGAGGTATTTTCCATTGCTAATTTTCTTCTGTGAATCCTTGAAGATGGCTACTCCAAATGTTGTAAAGATTTATGATAGGCCTCGACCCATTTTCAAGAAACATCTGTTTAAATCTCTAGAAGTAGATCCCTCAGGTGCTTTTTACAGCATACCACATGGTATTTTACATGTAGAAGATGTTAGGGTTTACCTTCATGCGAACATTGAAGATTTTGGGGAATCCAAGCTGGCAGATATCTATCACAACCAGTTAATAGATGATTCTTTTGAACTCAAACCATAGTACCAGGCCATCCGAAATAAACATTTTGGTCAATGGATTCATTTCCCCTATTTTGAAGAGGATGAATGGGTCTGGTATGTGTTAAGCAGAGTACATGATAACTTCCTATGGTTGAATAAACCATTCAAAATCACTAAGGATGCAATTTGGGCAGTAACCAGTTTGCATTCATCTGGAGGAATACTAGTTCTCAAATCTGTCAAAAAACAGACTGTGAGTGAGGCCACCAGATCAAAATTTGATAAGAGAGCAATGACAATAGAAGATATCTCTGATCCGGATATTATGTTTGCATCTATGATAATTGGTTATAAGATATATCACTCCAGTAGGGAGAATTCAATACCTGGAATAGCTATGTATACTGCTTATGAAATGTTGAGAAAAAATGCAGATTATGACATCTATGAACTACTTCTAAACCAACTAATGGAAAACTTACAAAAGATTAAGAAAGATAAGAAGAACTCTTTTAAGTATGGTGCACTGATATTGTGTTTATTTTTCTACTTTATGAATGAGTTGCCCGGATCCAATGGCTTGGTATGGCAGAATGACAGACCAGTTGCCATCCAAATCAGAGACTATTTGCATGGGCTTGGGGATGCTAAGGCAAGAAATACAGCTCTATGGGGTTATTTCAAAAACTTTCAAAATACAATGCAAGCAAGAGAGAGAAATCCCAAATCTCTAGTTGAAAAATATAAGGATACAGTTTGCTTTATGGTAGAGACTGATCAGTGCCTAATGGAGGCAGTAGAACCAAGAACTGTATGGATCATGCCTATGGGGTATGAAGTTGATGAACAAATTGTGGAGCTGCATGTTCAACACATGCTTAGTCAACCTAAGGATCCTAAGGTAAAAAGGTTTGGAACCTTTGAAGAGTTAAGTGTAAAGATTCATGTGGAACTCAGACAACTAGAGATAAAGAGAAAAGTGAGAAAAGAAGTTGAGGATATTGCCAAAAGATATGGCATCTCAAAAGAAGCTCTTGATGCCAATAGAGAAAAGATGGAAAGGACAGAGAAAGAGAAGGAAGGATTAGAAAAGGAAAGTGATCTGGTAGAAGTTCCCTCCTGGACCAGATCCTCTAAAAGGGCTACAACTACCTCTGTTAAAAGCTCTAAGGCATCAAAACCAGAAGTCCAAGCATCCAGAAAAGGAGAAAAGAGAACAAAGAAAAAGGAAACAAGGTCCTATGTTAGCCTAAAGGATGATGAAGAAACTAAATCAGATGAGGAGATAAAGAAACTAAAGAAGAAGAAGAAATCATTCGATGAACACTCTACTGGTCAAGAAGAGAAGAGAAGGAAGAAGAATTTGTTGAAAAACCCACTCTATCCTTAGATGTTGTAGTGAAAGCAGTCACTATGGATGGGAACCTGCAACCCTTAACAGAATTCTATGATGCATATAATGAAGCAAATAAAAAGATTCTGGAGGAAGCCACAGTTAAGTTTTTGAACACTTACAATAAAGTTTTTATTGAAATTATCTCTCTAATTACCAAAATCTTAGAGAAAAGGCTTGAAATGAGGAAGAACAATGCTCGAGCAAAAGATCTCGAGATCTGAGAATAGGTCGCCATTCAGCTTTTTCCTTCAATCACTCTGCAACAAATGAATATGATCTTCAAAGATTGCAAGGATGAGTTCCTGAGCAAAGCCAGAATGAATCAGCTCATGCTTGGTGAAACTGACAAAGTGGCAAGAGAGACTGAAGAGATCCTCTGAAATGCTTTTAAAAAGTTCAACATTCCTATCATAGAGGACTCCGATGAAGGTAAAGACAAGGGCTCAGAATCATCTACTCCGGAAGAGGTGGCTCATGAACAAACAAATATCTCTCCTCCGGTTTCCCCTACAGTCTCCGAATCTAAAGGAGAAGAAAGAATAGAGGAGAAAGAAGAAGCAAAAGAAAAAGAAGGAAGTCAAGCTGAAAAGAACATAAGTGACACTACAGAAGAGAAAAAGAATCTGTCTCTGGCAAGAGACACTGTAAAATCTGTCAAGGACTTCTTGACAAAAGAAACTAATGAGATGGATGAACTGGAATTACTAAAAGGGCCATTAGATTTTGACTCTCTATCTCCGGTACAAACAATGAAGATAGCTTCATTTGCAAATGCGAAGGCCAAAGAGAAACTATTGAAATCTCACATGGAAGACTGTAAGCTTATAGAGGTAGCATCCGGAGTGTTGGAAAAGATCATGCCATCTTTTCAAAAGGATCCCACAACCTCTTCCTCCAGTAATCTCAAAACTCTAGTCAATAGTGTTAGCAAACATTTTAATTCTCTAGAGAAATTCGCTGAGGAGAAGGTCAGGAAAGAATTTTTGGATAAGAGATTCTCAAAGCTGCAAGGGTTAATATCAAATGACAGAAGAGTTATGGGTATTGGGATAAAAAGTTTGGAAAATGCCCTTAAGGATGGAGGTGATGTATACAAATTTTGTATATCCTGGTCTAAAACAACAATGGAGATTGAGAAGAAAATGAAAGAACAGGAGGATAAACTGATAAAACTTTCTCAAAATTTTGATCCACTTACTACATCCATAATAAATCAAGAATGTCAAACGGTTGCAGTTTTGAATGAAATTAAGAAGCTTGAAAAAGAGAAGAAAAACAGAATCAGTAGGTTGAGTGAGCTCAGAGGGATAATTGTCCCTAAGTTAGAGGCCATGCATAAGGCCATAAAAGAAGCTCAAATCACAGCCCAGACCAATGATCCAGCAGATCTAAAAAGGGCAGATGCATTTGCATTCCTGTTGAGTGGTCATATATCAATTTTGGACATCATGAAGCAAAGTTGGGCTACAGAATTCATTCAATTGAAAACAACTTTTGCAAACATACTTCAGTATATGTAAGTATTCCATATGTATATACTTATGCGGACAAGATTTTGATAATTTTGGTGTACGGACCCTACCCTTTGCCATTGATGTCAAAGGGGGAGTGAAGAGTAGTGAAAAATGAGGAATCCAACTAAGGGGGAGCTCTGAAAAATGTATATAAAAATAGAGCATCAGCCAAGGGGGAGCATACTGTAAACACTTAGTCATTTTTCACTAAGTATTGCCATCAATGCGAAAGGGGGAGATTGTTGGCAAGAGACACTATATGGATTCATGATTATTGTCATTGATGGCAACAAAGTTCATCCCACACATCCGCAGGACATGGTGTGTCTCTATCGGAAGTCAGAGTGAAGAATGTTGTGGTCCGGTAAGCAAGAATAGAGCATGTGGCGAGGTCCGACAGTCAGGTCTGGATCTCTCAGAGGAAGTATCTTGGTGAAGTGAGGATTTGGGCAAGTCATGAGGACTATCTTGAGTGATAGATTTAAAGGATTTAGCCTCTGGTGATAGATGAAGAAAAAGATATGAATACTTGAGTATCAGGTTCCTGATTGGCAGTGTGGACAAAGGAAGAACTGACTGGCAGAACATCAGACATTATTCCGGATGTGTTACTAACGATGGTAAAGGTTATTAAGGCATAAGTTATGATTGGCTGACATGATTGATGACTTCTACAAGTAAATCCTTGATCCACATTACTTGGTAAGCAAGGATTCAACCGATAGATCAGAGTTTGTGGAAAATATTGACTATTCCAGGTGCCGACTAGAAAGGTGATGAAATCACTTATGCGTATATATATATATATAAGATGGATTTAGTTGTAAAAGTGTTGTGTTTTGTGGTGATGTGCGAAGAAAAGAAGTAGAGCCGAATAAAAGCAGAAAGGAAGGTCCAGTATGTGAAAGGAGAGCAGCACAAAAGAAGAGGAAAGATGAAGTGAAGCAGATCAGTGTACAGAGCCTAACCGGAACTGAACTCTAGCATATGTTGATGCTCCTTATTAGTTCAAGTATTGTATTACACTCTTTATAAATTGTAGACAGTGTGTCTCATATACGCAGTGTGCCTCTTGTGAGCAGTGTGCTCAGGCAGTGAGCCCTAATTGCCAAGTGCTATTTTGTAATCCTATTCTTCTAGCAGAGAATACAATCTTAGGTTAATCACCCCATGGTTTTTTCCCTTAACAGGGTTTCCACATCAAAAATATTGTGTCATGTGTATTTCCATTTCATGGTTATGTTTGCTTATTTGAATTAATGCTGCATTGATTATTAAGAATGTACAGAAAGCAGAAATAATTAGGATAACTGATTCACCTCCCCTCTCAGTTATCAACAATAATACAATATTGAAATCCCACCCGCTTATAACAAGCTTTTTGGAAGCTTCTAGAATTAGGGTTTTACAATGTCATTTTTCTTTTGTCAATAAAAAAATTAACAACCGACTCCAAATGAACAAAAAAGAGAGAAAAAACAAAATTTGGGGGTTGCACCCCCGAACCCCTGCTCGAGGCCCAGCCCAGCCCTGAACCTTAGCGAGGATACATAACTAGTGTACAGTACTTAAATGATCAGTTACCACCTACCAACAATCTCCCACTTGGAGACTAATCCTGGACAACAGCGCTGCGCCTACAGCTCCAACTAGAAATAAGCACCCTAGAATCTGTTGTTCTAATTATATTGTTTTCATTCTTGAAGACCAACCAAAGCTGAAGAGGAGCTCAACCTCTCCCTTGTCACTACATTTGTAAACATATCTACTAGATTTTCATATGCATGTATCTTTTCCAACCTTAACTGTCCATCATCCAACACCAACCAAATGAAGTGATACCTCAGCTGTATATGTTTGGTATTTGAATGCAAGGTAGAATTCTTTGCAAGATGTATGGCACTGTGGCTGTCTATAAACAAATAACTATTAGCATGTGGTTTACCCAATTCTTCTATGAAAGATTATAGCCATATCATCTCCTTACTTGCCTCTATTGCAGCTACATACTCTGCCTCTGTGATGGATAAAACAACCACCTTTTTCAACCTGGAGATCCAACTCACTATTGTCCCACCTACAGTAAAGACATAACCTATAGTACTCCGCCTGGTATCAATATCCCCTGCCAAATCTGAGTCCACATAGCCTTCTAAATCAGTATTAGAGCCCCCAAAACATAAATTTTTATTGGATGTTCCTCTCAAATATCTAAGAATCCATTTCATTGCATTCTAATGCTCCAATCTTGGATTACTCATATGCATGCTTACAACTCCTACAACATGTGCAATATCCGGTCTTGTGCATACCATGGTGTACATTAAACTTTCTACAGCTAAAGCATATGGTACCTTAGACATTTTTTCTTCCTCTTCTTGTGTCTTAGGACACATCTCCTTAGTCAATTTCAAATGACTAGGCAAAGGTGTGCTAATAACTTTTGCATTCTCCATATGGAATCTCTGCAACACCTTGTCAACATAATCAACCTAAGATAGAGTCAATTTTTTATTCTTCCTATCTCTATAAATTTTCATACCAAGGATTTGTTTTGCTACCCCAAATCCTTCATAGAAAATGATTGTGCTAATTGTTGTTTTAACTCTCTTATGTGATCTATGTTAGAACCTGCTACAAGCATGTCATCAACATATAAACATAAAATAATGTAGCTGTCATTATCCAACCTCTTAAAATAAACACAATGGTCAGAATTACACCAACTATAGCCTTGCTCAACCATAAAACTATCAATTTTCAAAGTATTTGAACCAGAGACAGAGTTACTTACAACTATTACTAAGCTATTCCAGCTTTTTGGCAAAGAACATATAACCAAGACAGCCCTCACCTCTTCATGAAATTTCACTTTTATAGAAGTTAAATGACTGGTAATCATATTAAACTCATTTAAATGATCTACCACATATCCACCTTCAATCACTTTCAGATTAAACAAATGCTTCATAAGAAATACCTTATTTGAGGCTGATGCTTTTTCATACAATTTAGCCAAAGCTTTCATCAGTTCACTTGTTGTCTTCGCTTCTATTATATTGAATGCCATAGATGGTGCCAAGTAGAACTGAATGGTTCCCAATGTCTTTCTATTTAGAAGGTCCCAATCCTCATCAGTCATTATTTCTGGTTTCTTGGCTATTCCTTCCAACGGCCCCCATCAATCCTTGTAATAGAGATAATCCTTCATTTGCATCTTCCATAACTGATAGTTCTTCCCATTGAATTTTTCTACTTTCAATTTGCCCTTGTCCACCATTGCTCCCACTTAACCGTGAGACTCCCACTCAACTGTGAGACCTTCATGCAAATGATAATCAAACACAACCTGCTCTGATACCACTTGTTCAGGTTAGCTGACAAAAAATATCAATTAAATCCAAATAAAGATTAAATAGAGGAATGAAAAATAATAACAGCGAGAGACAATTTTAACATGGTTCACCCAAACTCAGGCTACATCCACCAATAGAGAGTCCAATATTATTATCTAGTAAATCAAACTGATTACAACTAGTAATTCCTACAACTCAATACCACTGAAAATACTACAATACAATATTGAAATCCCACCCGCTTATAACAAGCCATTTGGAAGCTTCTAGAATTAGGGTTTTACAATGTCATTTTCTTTTGTTAGTCAAAAAATTAACAACTGACTTCAAAGGGCAAAAAAGATGATACATAACTAGTGTATGGTACTTGTATGATCAGTCGCCACCTACCAATGAAGAGGATGCAAGTGTAGCAGAGATGAAAGATGAAGAGGTGGCTAGCAAGAATGAAGAGGTTGAAGATTGAACTGTGGAGAATGTGATTATAGTGATGGAATGTGAAGAGATTACAATGAAGGATGAGGGTAAAGATGAATTATTGTTGTAGATTTTAGCATTAGAGAATGAGTGGTTTGATAAGATTTTCGATGGAGGAACTAACATGAATGTTGCAACAAAGGATGAAGAAGATGATGTTGTAGCAGCAAAGGAAGAAGAGGTAAATCATGAACATTTTGATTTCATTTGTGATTATTCTTTCATAGTGAGAGTAGAAGAGGATGCTAATGTAGAAGATGAAATAGCAGTTGTAGATTTTTATGTAGATGTTGTAGAGGATGATGCAGGTGGATTTTGGTGGAGGTGGTCAGTCTGCAGTGGGTTGGATCCCATGAAGGAGGAGAGAAGAGTAGAGAACATTTGACAGAGGAGGATAGCATATGGTGGATGTGAATCCATGAGAGGAGAGAGGAGTTGTGAATGGAGTTGTGGGAGGAGGATGATGCATGTGCCAACGAGATGTTGGAAAAAGAGGAAGAATAAATAACCATGTACACATTTCACAGTGACAAAGTTTGCCACAGGTTGGTTGCAACCTGAAAGAGTAGTTCAACTACTCAACTCCGTGTTTGTGAGCCTATGCTCACAAACTACCTACCCGGCATGTCTGATGCAGAAGTATCCTAGGTAAATAGCAATTGGCATCAACCAAAAAGAATGTAGGTTTAATTTTCAGTTTTATAGTTTTAGTTTGTCAATCTGATGTATTGGGAGGATTGCAATTTGATCATTGATAGTATTTGGTGTCCTCTCTGAGGTTTTCAAGGATCTAAAAAAATTATTATCAAAGTGCCCCAAGATGGTTTCAAGGATGACTTCTACTATGGATTCTTCAATGCTTCCATCAAACTTCTTGCAAACTACTCTACAAGAATTGTTGTGGCATCTTATACTTAAAATGTTGATGTCTTTTTTTTCATACACATGATTAATTAGACTTTGAATTCATGGGTCATGCCAAGCGTAAACAGTGGGTTCTGCAGACCAACATATATGGGAATTCAAATACTTCATTTAGCACTAAGTTCCATTCCACATCTTCTACTGCAGCATCTAAAACATTTTACTTTCCAGAAAATGAAGTTTCCATCTCACTAGTCAGTGATTGAGATTCCTGAATTTACTACTCCCAAATTTCATTCGGTGTTGGATGATTGGTCTCTCAAGGAAACTCCAAAGTAGTATCAAATCATGTGTTTTTGAAGGATAATCACTGAGCACTAATTCGTCAACCTCCAAGTTGAAGCAAGAGTATGCTTTCAACTCTATTTAGCAGTCGATGCTTATATGAGTGTTTATGTTAAACAAAAATATGAAGAGGTGCACCATGATGGAGATGATTTTAAGATTAGAAGTTTTTGGGTGAACTCATCTTTAAAAAAAGAACATGAAAGGTTTATAACGATATACAATAATTTATTTTTTTATTGTTTGAGATGGTGCCATTTAAAAGCCTATAGGGGCCTTTCATCGTGGGGACATATAAATGTATGCAAATTTCCCAAGATTTAAATCAGCACTTGTTAATAGTCACAACCCAATATCATAACATAAGTTGAAGTGCCAGTAATAAAAAGAAAAGAAGGCAAAGACCAAGGGGCACAGCCTTAGTAAGCTGCGTGATGCGAAGCAGAAGTTGAAATGTCACGTTGGGAGGTTCATCAAGAACTAGCAGATCAATGTTGAGAGGGGCGCTACTAGAGAGAATATACACACAGTAGGAGGTTGCCTTCATCAAAAACATACAGTGGGAGAGTGAATACTGAAGTAGGTTGCATAGAAAATGAAAGAAGATAAAAATGATGAGTGAAACATTTCTAGGGTGCAGCTTCGGAGTGAGGATTGGAATAGGAAGAAGAAAGATGCCCAACATAGAAGAGGGATCAGCCAAAACAAAGAGGGGTTGTAGTACCGAGTGCTGAGTAGAATAGATGATTGTGAAAAGAGGAAAAGCACTAGAGTAAGGGATGATTTTAGAGTGAAGAGGAGCTGTAGAGAGAGAGAGAGAGAATAGATTCTCTTGTGAGCAGAGAAAGGCCATTAATGGCTAAGAATGTCAAAAATGTGCATTCCAAATTATGTGTTTCTGTTTAAAATGTTAATAAAGATTTTGAATACATTTGTTGTTGTATCTGAGAATTAGATTGATGCTTTGAGAAGATTTTTTGGTAATAACTTGTGAGTTGTGAGTTTTGTGGTTGAGTGTTGTGGGCAAGAGGGGTGTTGTTTTGTTTTGCATCACTAAGCTAGTGGGAAAGTTGTACCAACATTCACATTGTTTAAAACTTTTGTATCTTTACAAATTAATGATTTCAATAATTGAAGCTAAGTCCACGATCCAGCAAGAAGATGGAATCATGGCCTAAATTTGATGGTTGTATGATCATATTTAGACATTTTTGTCATAAAATAAAATCAAAATTTTGAAAAGATTGTATCACATTAAAGGAGAGATTTTAGATAGACTGTCAAAACTTATATAGAATTAATATGTTATATATATTTGGTTTATATATAATTTTACTTATACTAAGGTATATCATAGTATTTTAAGGGCATCTTTGAATGGACAATCATCCTTAAAAATTTGCTTGGCAGGCAAGGTTGACCGTCAAATTTAAGCCTTGGATGAAACGATCAAAAAACTTGGAAAAAGGAGGGTGAACCCCCATGGACATTAGTATGGGATTTTTAAGGGTTTTTCAAATTTATGGGTTTTGTGTGTTTTTACTGTATATTTATATTGACTATTAATAAATAGAATTGCTTAAAAAAATGTGTATTGTTTATTTTTTGTGGTTATCAATTTAAGTATGGTTGATAATCTTTATTCTCAAAATCATTTTTGTCTTAACTATTTTCCTTAGTTCTTTTATTTGAAATCAAATTGTTGATGAGAATTACTGATGAGTGATGATTTTCATTCATTACCATTTCTTGAAAAATAAAGATAGGATCAATAGCATTCGTTAAATATTTTCTCACCCTTAATATGAATGGTCCATTAGATGATCACTTTCCTTGTATGGAAAAGATGCTATTTGTATTGTTGGAAATACAAGTCCATATTTTCTTTAACATTTGGGTCAATGGATAAAGAGACAATCAGTTTACGAATACTCTCTCGAGTAAGTTTAATTGCCAATAATTTGTTCTTGGTTTTATTTTGTAGTCTAAGATTTCATAGCTTCTTTTCTATGTAGATTTTCTTTAGGACAAGAGGAAGCAAT
The DNA here is from genome assembly GCA_027924645.1 of Cunninghamia lanceolata. NCBI lineage: Eukaryota > Viridiplantae > Streptophyta > Pinopsida > Cupressales > Cupressaceae > Cunninghamia > Cunninghamia lanceolata. The sequence continues at coordinate 3,558,089 of BSBN01000413.1, forward strand.
CTCATGTCATGCTGAATTGACCCAAATTTTAAAAATTAAAATTTCAAACATTTATGTTTTATGAAGATTCAATTGCATAGTTTTTGAGTCAAGCTCATTGACCCATATTTGATGAGTAGTGATTCACATGAACCTATCTCTTAGGAACATGAATGGTCCACTTAGCACTCATTGCATCTAGGTGATACTCACAAGGGTGAAGCACTAAGACTTCCAAGAGGTCAAACATCCTAGTACTACTCTTACTCAAGTGCACGTAATCATGGAGTTTCCCCCATGATCAACTCCTTAGCTTACTACACCACTTTTCAATGCCTAGCTATTACACTAGTCATAATGAGCCAACTTGAAACATGGTTGCATGATAATTTTAATGTCTTAATAGCATTCATCCTCCAATAATCATTAAAAAACATGTATATTTAAAAGACCCATTCTTAGAATTCTTAAATTAGTAGTGAATGCAAATGATTCGATTGAACAAAGCTTTGATAATGGTTCTCTGCTGTAAGTGTGAGGCTGCGTATGGCCTGTGAGGTTGTGTGCATGCCTTTGCATGTTTTGTCTGAGCTCTTCCTTGGCAATTTGGTGGTGGTGTGGGTTGATTGTGGTGTTCATGGGGGGTTTTTTCTTTTATTTCTACTACTCGGGTTCTTCTGTTGTGTAGTTTGGGGTTTGTTTTTGACGGAGAAGGTGCTAGGGTTCTTTTGATTGGGTTCAAGGGCTTCTATTGTGGGGTTTATAGCGGAGCACCAGGTTTCAACCAATCTGGTGGTGACTGATTGTGGTGTGTTCAACAATGGATCTTCTTTGGGGTTGAAAACTAAGCAGTCTGAGTCATTTTTGTGGGGGATGGCCGTAAACTGAAGAAAGTGAATGGTTGTTTACCTAGGAGTCAAGATCATCCAATCTTGGTTATTTCTCAGGAATCAATGGCTAAAGATGTCTCTTATTGGAGCAGACATGCTTTAATCTATAAATTTCTTGGGATTCACATTCCTCTATAGGCTTTGGATGCCTAGATTAGGCATACGTGGTAGGTCAAAGGCAACATGGAGCTAATGGTGGTTGCAAATAGTTATTTTATGGTTTTTTTTCCAATATGGCTGATAAGAATCAATTTTTTGAGGGAGGACCCTATTTTTATAATCATGTTGGATTGTTTATCAAACCCTAGCATATGGATTTTAATTCATCTGAAGAATTACCATCAAGGGTTTCTGTCTGGGTCCATCTGCCAAGGCTTACCCTGGAGTTTTTGAGAGAAGATATTTTTCAAAGGATTGCTTCTCTTCTTGGTAATCCTGTTGTAGTTGCTCAATAAACCCTTGAAAGAAAGGTTATTTCTTTTTCTCAGATTTGTGTGGAGGTTGATTTGAATAATCCCTTACCAGATTCCTTGGAAATTTGTTTTGGGTCTTCATCTTGGATTCAGTAGCTTGATTATGAATCCCTGCCTTTTCATTTTCAGATTTGTCATGAGTATGGACATCTTCAGAAGCAATGTCCTAGGATTAATAAGGCTCCTCCTTCTAATTCCTCCCCTTCGGCTCCAAAAGTTGGTAAAGATGTCAAAGGAAAATCTCCTATTTGGAGGGTGAATTGGATAGAGATGGCTTTGTGCCAATTAAGCCTCGGGCTAATAGTTGTGGTCTAAAGAGATCATTCAAGGACAAGCAGAATGAAGAGGACTTTAATTAGTTTGAGGTGTTAGATGCTTCAACCTTGGAGGAAGGAATCCTATCAGATGTGCCTTCTGATGCTGTTGGTATGGGTTGTTCTATGGAGCAGCGATAGGGATCCAGTCACTATATTCCTTTTTCTCAGGGTATGCAGGATCATCTAGTATCTCAAAATGATCCCATGCAGGATGATGATGATATTGTTTTGGCTGATTTGGCAAAGGAGGGGATAGTTTCTGGCAAGTGCAAGGGGTCCTCTCTAGCCTTGAGAGTACAACAACACACACTTACGAAAGGATTGTCTAAGCCCTCTTCTAAAAGTGGCCGTAAGAAAGATGTTGAGAAGATAAAGCTTATTGGAGATTTGTTGGTGGAATCTCAGTCTGTTAAACCCATTGATGCTCACTTCTCTCCATCCCCCCCATGATTGTTCTCTCATGGAATGTAAGGGGGTTGAATAGGACCTCACATTAAAAGGCTATTCATGATCTTGTTGTTGTCCATTCTCTAGACATTTTTTGTGTTCAAGAGACTAAACTTTTAGTTGATGGTATGTTTCAATGTGCTTCTAGCATATGGTATTTTGCTCAGTGTCAGTGCATTGGATCTTAGGGGAGTTCTAGGGGTTTGACTCTTTTTTGGGATACAAGAAAGATTGTTCCACTTTGGTGGGTTTCCAGTCACTCTACTATTTCCATGGTTGTCTCTTCTTTAGAATCAGGTGAGACCATTCTGGTTACTAATGTTTATGCCCCAATTGATATTTGAGGAAAAATTCAGCTTTGGGCTCATTTAAGGTATGTTAGATCTTGTGCTCCATTTCTTCCTTGGATCTTAGCTAGTGATTTTAATTCTGTGTTGAGCTTGGAGGAGAAAAGAGGTGGGTTACCTCGGCTTAGGTCTGCTTCTGATCTTTTTCAGGAGAATGTAGATCTACTAGCTTTAATTGGTGTCAATAGACGAAGTGGAGAGGAAGTGATCTTAGAAAGGTTGGATAGATTTCTTATTTCCTATTTTTGGGTGGGAGGTAGATTGGTTACTAGTTCTAAAATTCTTGATTGGAGAGAATCTGATCATTGGCTAATTAAACTTTCAGTAACTTATTTTACAGTTCCCAAGAATCCTCCCTTTATGTTTCAGCTGATGTGGCTTCAGGAATCTTCGTTGCATGATCTTATGGTTAAGTGGTGGCATGATGGCAGCCCTGCTTATGGTACAACTATGTACACCTTTGTTAAGAAACTTCAGTATGTTAAATTTCACCTTAAGAGATGGAATAGGATGAGTTTTGGTAATTTTAAGGTGATGAAGAGGAATGCCCAGTTGCGCCTTGATGTGATTACTCACCAAATTTAGGATTTTGGTTTCTCAGATGCTTTGGGTCTTGCGGAATCCCAGGCTGTGAGAGCTGTGGAAAAATGGGAGCTTCAGGAGGAGATTTTCTAGAAACAAAAGGCTCAGATTGATTAGCTTTAGGAAGGCGACAAGAATACTACTTTCTTCCATCATTCTATGTAGGCTCGTCACAATAGAAGTTGTATATCCTGTCTAGTCAATGCGGATGGGATCCTCATTTCTTCTTTGCAGGCTTTGTCTCAAGAGGCTAGACAGTTTTACTCTACTCTTTTTTCTGAGGATTCGCCCCTACTGAAGATGAGGAGAATATGATCCTTGCTTGCATTCCCTACCTAATCTCTAGGGAGATGAATGACTCCCTCATTCACCTGATTTCTTTGTCGGAATTAGAAGAGGTTGTTTTTCAGATGAATAAAGGTAAAGCTCCCGATCCGAATGGTTTTCCTGTTGAATTTTTTTAGGAGTTTTGGGACATTATAAGTTTGGATTTGCTGGAGGTTGTCGAGGAGTCTCTCCGCAGTAAGTAGATGCTTCATGCCTTGAATTCTACTTTTCTAGTCCTGATTCCTAAGAAGGATGGTGTTGATCATCTCAATTTCTTTTGGCCCATTGCTCTTTGTAATGTGGTGTACAAAATCATTACTAAATTGATTGCAAAGAGACTCTAAGTTTGTCTTCCTTCTATAATCTCTAAGGAGCAAGGAGGTTTTGAGGATGGTAGATAGATCCTGGATGGGGTGGTGATTGCCTCTGAAGTCATTCACTCTATGGTGACTTCTAAAGAGAAGTCTATGTTCATTAAGTTGGATATGGCCAAAGCCTATGATAGAGTTAAGTGATATTTATTGCAGAGAATTCTCTTAAGCTTTGGTTTTAGTCCATATTGGGTCAGTTGGACAATGAGTTGTGTTACCTCTTCCTCTTTTTTTGTTCTTATGAATGGGGAGCCTTCTGAGTTTTTTGAGGCTTCCAGAGGCCTTCATCAAGGAGATCCTCTCTCCCCTTATCTATTTATTATTATGGCTGAGGGTTTGGGTAGATTTCTTAAGTCGTGGGTTTCTCAAGGTAGGATTCAAGGTTGGTTTTGGGGCAATGGGCTTCCTCAGCTCTCCCATCTTCAGTTTGTGGATGACACTTCTCTTATGGGGAGGGCTCATCTTTAGGAGGTTATTTCTTTTAGATAGGCTTTGGATATTTATCTTGCTGCTTTCGGTAAGAAAGTCAATGAGCACAAGTCTTATATTTTCTTCTTTAATACTCCTCAAACTATTCAACAATAGATTGCTAATATTTTGAGGTTTCAGATTGGGTCTCTTCCTTTTGTCTATCTAGGAATTCCTCTTGCTGTTGGTAGGCAGCCTAGGTCTTCTTGGCAAAATTTGCTTGATGTGTTGCTTAGTAAAGTCAATCATTGGACTCCTCGTTGGCTTTCTATTGTTTCTAGAGTGACTCTTCTAAAGTCTATTATCCAAGCTCTCCCAATTTATAGGAGTTTTGTTTAGGTGGCTCCTTTGTATTTTCTGATGGAATTTGATGCTCTCTCATGTGACAATTTCTTTGGAGTGGTAACTTGCAGTTGGCTAAGTGGAGTCTTGTTAAGTGGGATATGCTGTATAGGCCACAGAAATAGGTGGGCCTTGGATTGCATTCTACTGTTTTGAATGGGCAAGCTCTTGCAGCCAAGTTATTTTGGTAGCGTTGCACTAGCCAGCATCAGCTTTGGGCCTGTATTCTTACCCACAAGTATCTTAAGGATGTTAACTCTTATGATGTTCTTTGTTTCTCTTTGGAAGGAAGGGGATCTATGATTTGGAATACCCTCAAATTGCTGGCTCAGTTGGTTAAAAAGGGGATTTTTTGGATATGTCATACAAGCTCTCAGGCTCTTTTTTGGTGGGATCCTTGGGATGGTCATCCTCCTATTCTTTCTGTTTATCCTCACCTCCATTCTCATTGTGATCATTTTACTACTACTAGTTGGAATAAGAATGAGCATTATAAGTCTATTTGGAATATTGGTCTGGCTACTACTCTTAGATGGAAGCACTCCTCGGATTAGCTGCCAGGAGGGTTAGAGGAGGATAGGCAGGAGTTGGCCCAAATTCTTGATTCATGTGAATGCAATTCCATGGCAGGGCAGGTTGTTTTGGCTTGGAGTAATAGGGATTTATCTAGTAAGTATTCTATTTCAGGGGGTTATGGGGAGTTGGTTTGATAGGTGGTTGGGGACATTCAGGTTCCTTGGTGGAAGCATGTGTGGAACAAATTTTCTTGGCCCAAGTGTAATTTTTTTTATGTGGTTGGTGGTCCAAAACCGATGTCTTACTTGGGATAACTTGTGCAAGAGAGGGTTCCAGGGACCCTCAATGTGTGTTTTATGATGTAATTGTGAAGAGAGTGTTTCTCATCTCTTCTTCCAATGTTCCTTTTCTAGGAGGCTTTGGTACCTTTGGTGGGCTGTGTGGAACCAGGCTTGCTAGCATGTCTCTTCTTTGGCAGATTTCTTTTCTCAGTGGGAGAAGGCCCCTGTTAAGACCTCTTTTCTTCAAGTTACTTGGGCTCTTGGTTTGACTTTTATTATATGGCATATTTGGCTGGAGAGGAATCGCAAGATTTTTCAAGATGTGAAGCTGATTGTCTAACATTTGTGGTGGAAAATTCTTCATTCGTTGGCAGAAACTATTTCATCTAAGTGTGACTTGGCTAAGGGTGTGGATCCTGAAGAGGTTGCCTATTGTACTCGTCTTAATCTTCCTTTTCAGAGGGGTGCTACTCAGAGTGTTGGATTGATGATGAGAAATAGATGTCAACATCCTCTTCAAAAGATAAATAGGGAGGGGCATTGGTGTGTTCCACCTCAAGGTGTGTTGAAAATCAATATGAATGGTTCTTATCGTGGAAATCCTAGCCATGCTAGTATGAGAGGTGTTGGGCAGACTAGTTCTGGTACTGTGGAGTTTATTTTTTCTATTTATAAGGGTTGGTATACTAAAATTTTTCAATAGGTCATAATATAATTTCAACTAAACACTAAAACTAATTCAAGGCAACAAATTTCCATTTACTCTACAACATATAATCAACTTATCTTAAATGTTCCACCAAATAATTCACAAGGGCATTCATGTATACATTAATTAACAATTTCATTCTTATAGGCTATCGAAGGAATCACAAAGTCTAATTAAAATCTTTATATATTCATGAGAATAATGAACATTCATAATAACTAATAACTAATCAAATATGATTCCTATCCCTTTATCAATTTTCTAATTTATTACTGTAAAATTTGAATGTTAAAAGATTGCCTAGAGATTTCATCACATCAAATAGCATTAGCCTTGGTAATCTTTACTAGAGTAAATTCCACAATGTAACATTTTTTTAAAGGAATTTTCATACAATACTAGAATATAAGACATAAATTTGGAACCATTTAGTTACCCCTAATATCATGAAGCATCTCAAGATGTATAAATAATAATTAAGTTTTCTCTAACTACCATCCTACCTTTGTCACACCTAAAGGATGCTCAAGGTATAGGGAAGAAATGGACCTCATCCACTCACATGTTAGGGTTCGCATGTTACCCGCAACATAATCACCATACCAGAGACAATAGACCTATCTAACACCTAATACTTACTTACACCATAGTGCTACAAAAATCTCAAAAAGAAATTTAATTAGAAGTGATGTAAGAGAAAAATATCCAATAGGTCAAGTGCAAAGAGAACCTTAAGATAAGGGGGATAACATAAATCCTATGTCTTTCAATCTATTCCAAACAATCCAATCTCTCTCTCTCTCTGAATGGCATGATACTATGCAACAAGTTTGTACAACACAATTCTAAGAAAATAATATACATAATTAACTAATATATTCATTGATTTTCAGAACTAACATACATCAACATAAAATAAGGAGGCTTAATGCCCACATCCCAACTTGCGAACATGACACAAAAACACCCCATCTTTTTTTCCTTATGTAAAAAGAAAATCATAGCATAACTGAGATAAAATAATTTATTTAAGGCCTCTATGCTTAAATATTTGTTTGTTTTTAGCCCTATCTTGATTTCCATATTGATGTAGAGGCAAATTGGATAGGAGAAGATGGACAAACAAGACAAGGTTCTACTTCACCTACAAGCCCAAAAACAAAGATCTTTACACAAAAGTGGGAAGAACAGAAATAAACTCAAGGATCATCATGGAAATTTTGGTTTGGGATGTTAGGGGATCCATTCCATCCATTGGCCAAGTCAGAAAAGACTTAGGATTGGTACATCCTTCACAAACCCTCCAAAATGGCTTGTAGCCCTTCAAAATGACAACAGTCCTAATAAATTTTGACTCAGACCTCTAAACCAAGATTTTAGACAATCATTAGATACCCATTATGGCCCTCTATCACATATCCCAAACTTAGCATAGGTTGTTTTGGACAGAATATCTCAACCAATAACCGCTGTCAGTGACCTAAAGCCCCAATTAGGCCAAAATTACAAAGAGAGTACCTTCAAATGCAAGCCCAGAACTCAAACCAAGGTTTGAAAACTTAGAATGCATACTAAAACAAATGAATTTGTGGGTTTTAGGCTTCTACTCTCTGTTGTTCCCAAAAATGCACCTTTGGTTCCTTCAATGTGCCTTAAAACATCACCTAACACAAGGTCTTGTTAGGTCCTTCAATGAAACAATAGCAAATCACCTTCTCTGCCCAAACTCTTTATTAAATGCATTGAAACAACACTACAACAATCTATTCCACTAATCTATGAGGTCTTACATCAGTGGAATGGAAGAGAACTCATGGATTGCAACCAAAATCCTTGTTTAGATGTGAAATGGACTGTTTTAAAACAAAACCTTATATCTCCCCTATAATGTAATTTCAAGACACCAAACTACCTTTGAATGAAAGATAACTCTATATACTACTCAATCAAAACATTAAAAGATGACGACAAATCTGTACCTTCTCAGTGTACGGTCTACAAGAGCGAATTTTCCAGAAAATTTAGAATTCTTGTAAAGAACAGTCCAAAATCAATAAGTTTTAGATTGCTTCATCTCCAATGTCAAGAGCCCAAACCAATCTTAATTGATACTCACTTCATCATACTACATTACCAACCAATCCAAGTTTCATGACAATGCCGTACAATGTAATGGTACTGACTTTTACTAAGGAAAACACAAAAAACAATAAAAAAAATAGCAGATAACTGATTTGTATTGCATAGAACTTCTTTCTTCTCCATAAAATCATCATATCCAAGGGTATATAAGTTCTCATACCACTTGGAAACTTCCCTTGAGGTAGTTTGGTCGATGGGAAAGGCCATAACCCATTCGAGCTTCCTGAACTATTTTTGGACAGTTTGCAAACTTCAACTACATTCAACTATTTATTAGTTTTGTCTTCATATGTTTAGGATTGTTTGGGCTTATAAAATGCCTCAAAACAAGTGGTAATGATATTAATACTTTGACATACCTTCCTAGCATTTTGGTCATGCCTTTACAAGGCTTACAACATGAAATGTTTGACTTTCCTTTAGGACTTACAAGACTGCCTATTACAACATGAATGTCCCTTAGGACTTACAAGATTGCCTATTACAATATGGCACCATGGACTTATTACAACATAGGGAAATGGTCTACATGACCTTATTGAACCAACAAAACAAGATGATTGTCAAAACAAGACCTTAGTCTTCTTGGTGCCCCTACACCACATATGCATGTGGGTCTTTTGATACAAAGAGCTCTTTCAAATTTTACTTATTTATTTATTTTTATTCAATACTATATTTTAAACAATTTTTAATTAATCCTAAAAGAAGGCAAATAACTTTTAAGTAAGTATTTATTAACTTTTAAGTAAGTATTTATTAGCAAAATGTCATAAGTAAATATTTATTTCAATAGGTAAAAAAAAAATTGTGATTGAAAATGAGATATTTATTACAAAATAAGGTTGTTATAGGAATAATTAGATATATTTGACTACTTTATGAATGAACCTAGTAGTAGGTACGATAAGAGAGATTAATTTTCATGTGATATAATGTGATATGTGTGTGGAATGTGACATGTGTTGTGATGTGAGTATACTAGTGATGGTTGTGATTGTACCTCAAAGTATGTGAAATAGGATATCCAACCTAGGAGAAGAGTTTAGTGGACATGATGTGTGACCCATTTAAGCATGCCTTGTGGTAATTGTATATGTGTGTGAATAAACATTTTGACCTAGCATAGAAATGTTAAAAAAATATGTTTTCAAGTGTATTATATGCAGTCATGTGAGTCAACCTTTATGTGATGTCTTAATGTCACCCCTATTTGAGGGCATTTCCTCATGGTCATTTAGGAGTATAATTCCTCTTCTTCCCCAATTAAACCACATTAGTTGGTTCATGTCATAAACCCTTTTATTCCTATTGTTCAATGGATTGAGGATGGACTATAATGTGCCCTAAGCCTATAATCATTTTCAGTTACAGACACTTGGCAGTTCACATTGATGTCATCATGGATTTCTAGAATTTGGGGAAGCTACCATCAGTTATCTGATACTAGCACTGCATTGGATATATAGAATTATAACATTTGATTTTGAGGCTTAGGGTTAGCTACACACGAAAGAGATTGGTAACTTCAGATATTCAGAGGGATGATAGTCTTGAAATAAGATAAGCAAGACACAATAATTTGAATGGAAACTTGATAAAATGATAGTTTGTTAGTAATGAGATAATAGTGAATGATACCTTGTTACAATGATGATATGAGTTTTGATGTGGTCGTTAGTATAAATATGAGGTGTATTGTTCTCTACTTGGAATAATTACTAGTGACCTTATACATACGTGATATCTTAGACTCAAGGTACATGATAACCATACATGCTTGTGGGTTTTCTCTTATGAGGTGGATGTTAGATCCTATGGATGACTCATTTGTGACATATGTCAGTGGACCTTGGTATGATGGTAGGTGCCTATTCATGTGGATTATTCATGCAGATATATGATCAGGCTATTCTGGATTATGTGGGACACACTTATTATGACATGGTAAATTCTTCAGTGATCTTCATGTGGTTTGAGAACCACCATACTATTATCTGGTTAGAGAACCACCATACTATTCTGTGGTTTGAGAACTATCATATTATTTTATGGTTTGAGACCACTATGATATTGCATGATACTATCTTATGTGGTTTCAGACCACTGTACGATTCCCCTCCTCCCCTTAGCTGACCTTGTGGCAAGTTTGCATAATGTTCGTAATGTGCAAATTTCTAAGAGATTGTTAGAATATTTATTTATTTGTTGAATATTTTGCTTGCAAGCCAACAGTGTTTTGGTTACTTTGGCTAATTGGCCATTTTTTAAGTTTGAGTTAGTCATTTTGCCTCAAGGACATGTTCTTGGATAAACTTGGGATAATGCAGTTGTTGTTACTTGATCTTCACTTTTGTGATTCATTATATTTGTTTTCTTCTACCTTATTGAGGTTTAATTTATGAATTTGTTTTACTTCTTTAATTTTCTCGTTTGAGGCACTTTAATGTTGCAACTGCTCATCTATGTGCAGTGTTGTGACTATTGTTTATTGTCATATTCTAGAGGGATCACTGACATGTTGTATAGGGAAGTAGATGGCCTGGAAAATTTTGTTCATACTGAGCTATGTATGGAGGGCTCCTAGAGAGGACCTTGAGACCTTCTTTCCTGATCTATTCTTGGCACAGTGGTTTCTACATAGCATGATTATTATTTGCACATTGGCACTATGGTATGGGTGATATTGGTATTTTCCTCAGAGGTGAGATTATATGGTGTTAGACTATTTGATTTTGGCAATGATTCTACAATGCATGGTTCTTCATTCATTGGTTATTGGCCTTACGACACTATGAATTGCTCAGTGATATATTAGTGTAGTCCTCCTCGTAATACCCTTTTCTTGTTGAGCCCCATGGTGTGAGCCATGTGATGTCTTTGTGATGAGTATATATATTGTTACATGTGAGTATGGCCTTCGTCATGTGATTCACCTAGGCGAGGTATGTGATGTGAAGGAGACTCTAAATTCAGATGATATGCTATATGTGGAATTGAGTTTTGTGTTATGTGAGTCATTGAGAGTTGTTGAGAATCAGATTTAAAATGTATGACTTGAACAAAATATGTGACTTGATTATATTCCTCAGAGATAAATTTATTTATGCATGATGGTAGTAATGAGTTAAGGACATGCTTAGCTATTCAAAATAAGGTATGTGGTTAATTTGCATTGTTGTGACTTGATATAATATGGTTGCTTATTGTTATATGATGAGGTAAAATAATTTGTTAATTTTAATGGATAAGCCTCTTCTCTTAGGGACTTCCAGGAGGAAGTCCAAGCCTAGGGGGGAGGATGTAGGACCCGTCCTCGGTACCCGCCATTATGACAAGGAGTGATCTCACATTCTAGTACTATAGTTTTGTGATGAGACATCTTATATGTGGTTGCGATGTTTTAATTAGACTACATCTATGATTACACATTACTTTTGGACATATGATTCTAGCTTAGACCATGTTTGATACATATTCTAAATATATGCTCATGTACTTTTGTTATTTTATATGATGTTCAAGATGATGACTACTATCTTATGTTCATGGACTATATTCCTCATTTACATATATTCTCCATGTGCTATGTCTGTGGATCATGTCATTTAATGATATGTAGCATTGCATATACTCCATTAAAATGTTGTTAAGTATCCTTGAGTATCTTGATTATAGTTATTCACCTGCTAGTGAAAGATTTCTACTATCATATATATTAAGAAACGTATTGATTATCTAGTGGATGTAGTATGTTCATAAGTGCATGAATGATTTAAATGATTTACCAATGTTTTAGTAAGTTGCTATTATATTGTGGCTTTGGTTATTCTATCTTAATCGTAAATAACATTGGAAATAAGTGTAGGAAACCAAGCCAGTGGAAATGGGGAAAATACAAGGGGACCGTTTTGTGTGAAACCAGTAGAACTGACCAAGTCTATGTGGAGAGACTTAGGTCCTTCATATTGTGAAAATGTATTGTGTTTTACCCTTGTGTTGTATATTGTAGCATTGCATGTCATGGTTGTTTGTGTTGTATCTTGCATTATTATGTATTGAGTAACTGAAACTAATTAAACTTTCCCTTCAAAATCTTATAAGGATGTAAAATAAATTAATAAGGTGCCTTTGTCTTATAAAAAATAAAACATTAAGACCCAAGATTATGTCTAGGCACTTTTGGAGGGGACAATTAACAAAATAGGCAATTTTTGAAAATCTTTATTTTAAACCTAAATAGGATGAAAACCAGAGAGGTGATGAGTCATCTAAAAGGGGATGTATCTATTGTGAGAATATTAGAGGGTTGAATTAGAAACCTTAGAGGAGAAAGACAAGTGTCCCTAACTAAAGAGACAAGTGTCTTCCTCTCAACAAGAGAGGTGTCAATGAAGGAAATTTTTTATTCAATTATTTTGGGGAAGGGGTTTCCTAGTTTTTATCTACTAGCTGTTGTAAATTTTCTATTTTTACTAATGGCTATAACTACTGATTTCTACCAACTACTGTAAATTCTAGTCTTACCTTAGGTTGAAGAGAATAATAATAATAATAATAAGAATTCTGAATCACTGGGATGTATATGGTATGGTATACCTTTTGGGGCTCTCGTGAAGGTCAACTGGAGGATATTGACAGAGAAAAAAAAATGGAGGAGATCTTTTTGGGGCTTAATCAGCCCACCAATTTAGCTAGAGATTCTAGGTAGTCTTAACTCCCTTGTTATGCAATTTAGATTTCCTTTTTGTAAAAATATGTAACTGGTGTCTTCAATTTTATGGTTACTATGTAGAAAATTAATAATTTTTTAAACCCATGAACCATAAAAAAAAGAAAAGAAATTGAATAAAAGCCTCTGCACTGTGTGTTTATGTGTGTTACTACATTTAGGGGTTTCTGTGTGTTAAAATATTGTGTATACTTTGGTTAGTCACAGTGTGGTTGGTTAAAGTGAACTATCTTCTTGCTTTATTATCTCTTGTGTGGGGAAGAGATGATGACACACCTATAGGAAATGTTATTAGGGGCAAGAATACCCATGGATATATTACCTATGGTTAAAGGGTAAGAGTGCCCTATGCAAATACTCCTACAGGTTGTGACAATCCCTCTCCCCTCTATGAAGGTTATAGAGAAAGCCTTCTTGTGAATTGTGAGCCAAAGTCTGATAATGTCTAAAAGAAAATGTAGTTAGTATTGTGATGTAAGTGTTTTTCTATCTGTCTGTTGTGGCGGGTCATAAAAGTAAGTGTGGGTGTAGTTACCTAGGTCTCCCTGTGTTTTCCCCTAGCTCGGGGGTTGGCAGTTATTGCCCTAGGCTGGGTGGTGAGCATCACTGGATGGAAAAAACTATTCCTTATTCCCTTACTAGTGGGATGCTCACCTCCCAACCTAGGATAAGAACTATCCACCCCCGAGCTTGGGGAAAACATATGGAGCCCAAGGAGAAGGCACGTCACATTTACATAGTTTTTACACTCTTCACTATACACTAGTTTACACAACACAAAACACAAGTAATTTTACTCTGGCATTACACCATATGATAACACATTTAACTCCACTTAATTGAGTTTAACATAGCACTTGACAGGATATCTACCTACTCATCCACATAACAGTTATAGATTTCTATGGGTACTCTTACCCAATACTCTTGACTCTTACAACAGAACAAAATTCATTTCCAACACATGCCTCAAGACACTAAAATGAAATAATTGACTTATTTTCCTATCATTACCCCAAATAAACAATTCAGTTTGATTCACATTCTAACCATTTTAAATATTTCATAGACTAATATAAGAATTGATTCCTACATGGAATCTTGCCCAACACTTGAATATGGTAGTTTTAGACCTACCTAGAATCTTCTTTCCTCTAGTCTTCTCTTCACAATAACCCCAAGATGAAGAAATTACAACTGGTGATTTCCCAATAAAGGAAGGTGATCTAGATGATATAGCTCCAAAATACAGTTCAAAAGCGATTCCAAAAAATTACAACCAAAAAGGTTTTCCAAGAAAGTTATAGCCAAGGGTAAAAAAATAGAAATTTTATAACAGGTACATCAAGTATAAAAGTGGTTACTAGAGATGGTAAAAGTAATTACAGCAGCTTCCTAAAGAAAAAAAATATAGCAAGTGGTGTAATTCCAAAAATAAATAGATAATAGCCTTTCTTGACACCTCTCTTCTTGAGATGTAACACTTGTCCTTAAAATGATGGCTCCACTTATCTATCCTTAGGTCCTCACAACACATACACTTTTTTTGTCTCATTTATTCTTAAATTTCTGCTTAGGGTAAAAATGAATATTTTCAAAAATTATTATTTTTTGTTATTTTCCCCTCCAAAAGTGCCCAGACCATAGCCCTAGGTCCCAAATATATTATTAAGCCAAAAGTGTCTTTCTAATTATTTTGCACCCTTATAGGAAGTTGAAATAAATTTAATTAACTTCAAGTTACTTAACACATAGCAATACATGATACAACACATGGACAACCACCATACTATTATGTGGTTTGAGAACCAACATATTATTCTGTGGTTTGAGACCACCATGATATTGCATGCTATTATCTTATGTGATTTGAGACAATTGTATGATTCCCCTCCTCCCCTTAGGTGACCTTGTTGCAAGGTCACATGGAGTTTGTAATGTGCAAATTTCTAAGAGATTGTTGGAATATTTATTTATGTGTTGAATATTTTGCTTGCAAGCCAACACTATTTTGTTACTTTGGGCTAATTGGCTATTTTTTTATGTTTGAGTTAATTCTTTTGCCTCAAGGTTGTGTTCTTGGATAAACTTGGGATAATGAAATGATTGTTATTTGATCTCCACTTCTTCGATGATTTATTATATTTATTTTCTTCTACCTTATTGAGGTTAAATTTATGAGTTTGCTTACTTCTTTATTTTTCTTGTTTGAGGCACTTTAATGATGCAAGTATTGGTATGTGTGGAGTGATGTGACTATTGTTTACTATCATATCCTAGAGGGATCATTGACAAGTTGTATAGGGGAGTAGATGGCCTGGGGAATCTTGTTCATGCCGAGTTATGTATGGAGGGCTCTTAGAGAGGACCCTGAGACCATCCTTCATGATCTGCTACTTAGAACAGTGGTATTCTACATGGCATGGTTATTCATTTGTTACTTGACACTATTGTATGGGTGATATTGGTATTTCCTTCAGAGTTGAGATTATATGGTATTACACTATTTGATATTCGCAATGATTCTACATTGTATGATTACTTTTATTTTTAAAAGTTAAGTATGATAACAAAGATCACAGGCAAAATGGCGGCCCTCTCACTAGGGCTCAGCCCTAATGAAAAACCCTATATTTTTCCATCTATTCAACACTTCTTGAAATATTTTTGGAGTCCTCCCAACCACCTGGTAAAAACTCCTAATGGCAACTATAGATAAAAAGGATTTCTGCGAGGTGAAACTTGGTTCGCCTCTATGAAACAAAGAGAAACGCTACACAAGCTAAGGTTTGAGTTTTCTTCTTTGCATGATGCTTGACGTTTTTCTATTTGTGTTGCATGTTTTATTTGTTTTCTTTTTATTTGCAACAATCTGAGAACCTTAAAAATGTGAGTTTGGATCTTGCAGCGACCATGCATTCAATGATTGAACACCAGCCAAAAAGTTTATGTTGGCGGTGTACCCACAATGGAGATTTTGCCTAGGGAAATGTTGCCCCCTTCTCTTCTATAAGGGCTTCCATTGAGCACCAGATGAGGGTTTAAAGAGTCGTTGTGGCTCCCTAAAAAAAGACTTGCCTTCTAAAATTGCCATAGAGGATCTAGTCCTCTACTCTGGTTAACATTTTTACTTATTCCCTTGTTAAACCATTAGAGGAGGTTAAGAATTCTAGATAGTTCTGATGGGATATCCTTGTGTGTGTTTTGGTTCTAGGTTAGTGTATAGGTTAGAAGAAAAGAATAGATTTCTAGAAAAAGAGCTTTGGACATATAGCATTTGCACAAAATTGACGCAGCTCAACATTACATCATTAAAGAAATTCCAATGATCTAAGAGTCCTTTACGAACTTGTAAGGTTAGGTGAACTCTCTATTTAAGAAAAAATAATATTCTTCTGAAAGAAATATACTCTGAACACATAAGAAAAGGAACAGATTTCATAATGATCTATTCTAGGCACACAATGAATAGTAACAGTTAATATGACATGAAGAAGGCCTTCTTTTGTTATTAGTCCCTCAAGAATAAGAGTAATATAATTAAACTAATGTAAGATGCTTCTATATAATTTGGACAGGAAAAATCAAATCTCTATCTAATGAGGCAGATTCAATACTTTTAGCTCCTTTACTCATGATCTTCAAGAAACATTCATAACCCAATTAATCTAAGAAGACGGAAAATAGTAGTGAGAAGTTTTACATTTCCTCTTTCCTTTCCTCTAACAATATTTTCTTTTCCATGTAGTCACATAAATATTTGAAATAAAGAACAGAATGATTCCTCTAATGTCGAAAACATGGAAACCATGCTTGTTACATTCTAGAAGGGTCTCTACACAACTTTCTGAGTAGATATTGCATCCCTTCAAAAATAGTTGTAAATATAACCTATACAACTTTTACCAGTCCTTATAAATTCCTTTTTTTTAAGGGTATAAATTTCTACTCAAACAAGAGGTCTTTCCCTGATTTTGTTATGCTTCTTGATGCAGATCTACTAGCTTATGATAACACTTTGTTAAGAGTATAGCACATCCTTAAGTCTTTCCTTAGCTCTTCCTTAAGCTATGAATTCCCAAACCTACAAGAGGGAATAAGGAATAGTTTTCTCCAGCTAGTGACGCTCACCACCCAGCCTAGGGTAGTAACTGCCCACCCCTAAGCTAGGGGAAAACATAGGGAGACCTAGGTAACTGTACCCACACTTACTTTTTTGACCCACCACAGTAGACAGACAAAAAACACTTACATCAAAGAACTAACTACATTTTCTTTTAGAAATTAGTAGGCTTTGGCTCACAATTCACAAGAAGGCTTTCTCTATAACCTTCATACAGGGGAGAGGGATTGTCACAACCTATAGGAGTATTTGCATAGGGCACTCTTACCCTTTAACCACATGTAATATATCCATGGGTACTCTTACCCCTAATAACATTTCCTATATGTGTGTCATCCTTTCTTCCCCACACAAGAGATAATAAAGAAAGAAGATAGTTCACTTTAACCAACCACACTTTGACTAACCAAAGTATACATAGTATTTTAACACACAGAAACCCTTCAATGTAGTAACACACATTAACACACAGTGCAAAGGCTTTTATTCAATTTCTTTTCTTTTTTTTATGGTTCATGGGTTTAATAATTTATTAATTTTCTACATAGTAAACATAAAATTGAAGACACCAGTTACATATTTTTACAAAAAGGAAATCTAAACTGCACAACAAGGGAGTTAAGCCTACCTAGAATCCCCAGTTGAATTGGTGGGCTGATTGAGCCCCACAAAGGTCTCCTCCCATTTTTTTTCTCTGTCAATATCCTTCAGTTGACCTTCACCAGAGCCACAAAAGGTATACCATACCATATACATCCTAGTGATTCAAAATTTTTATTATTATTATTATTATTCTCTTCAGCCTAAGGTAAGGCTAGAATTTATAGTAGTTGGTAGAAATCAACAGTTACAGCCGATGGTAAAAAAAGAGAAAATTTATAGCAGCTGGTAGATAAAAACTAGGAAACCCCTTCCCAAAAATAATTGAATAAAAAATTTCTTTCATTGACACCTCTCTTGTTGAGAGGAAGACACTTGTCTCTTTAGTTAGGGACACTTATCTTTCTCCTCTAAGGTTTCTAATTCAACCCTCTAAGATTCTCACAACACATACATCCCCTTTTGGATGACTCATCACCTCTCTAATTTTCATCCTATTCAGGGTTAAAATAAAGATTTTCAAAAGTTACCTATTTTGTTAATTCTCCCCTCCAAAAGTGCCTAGACATAATCTGAGGTCTTAATGTTTTCTTTTTATAAGAAAAAGGTAATTTATTAATTTATTTTACATCCTTATAAGATTTTGAAGGGAAAGTTTAATTAGTTTTGGTTACTCAATACATAATAATGCAAGATACAACACAAAGAACCACGACATGCAATGCTACAATATACGGCACAAGGACAAAACACAATACATGACAATACATTTTCACAATATGCAGGACCTAAGTCTGTCCACATATACTTGCTCAGTTCTACTGGTTTCACACAAAATGGTCCCCTTGTATTTTCCCCATTTCCACTGGCTTGGTTTCCTACACACTTATTTCCAATGTTAGTTACAGTTAAGATAGAATAGCCAAAGCCACAATATAATAGCAACTTACTAAAACATTGGTAAATCATTTAAATCATTCATACACTTATGAACATACTACATCCACTAGATAATCAATACATTTTTCAATATATATGATAGTATAAATCTTTCACTAGCAGGTGAATAACTATAATCAAGATACTCAAGGATACTTAACAACATTTTCATGGATTATATGCGATGCTACATATCATTAAATGACATGATCCACAAACATAGCACATGGAGTAATATATGTAAATGAGGAATATAGTCCACGAATATAAGATACTAGTCATCATCTTGAACATCATATAAAACAAGAAAAGCACATGAGCATATATTTAGAATATGTATCAAACATGGTCTAAGATAGAATCATATGTCCAAAAGTAATGTGTAACCATAGATGTAGTCTAATAAAAACATCAGAACCACATATAAGATGTCTCATCACAGAACTACAATACTAGAATGTAAGATCACTCCTTGTCATAATGGTGGGTACCAAGGAGGGGTCTTGCATCCTCCCCCCTAGGGTTGGACTTCCTCTTGGAAGTCCCTAAGAGAAGAGGTTTATCCATTAAAATTAACAAATTATTTTACCTCATCATATAACAATAAGGAACCATATTATATCAAGTCACAACAATGCAAATTAACCACATACCTTATTTTGAATAGTTAAGCATGTCCTTAACTCATTGCTACCATCATGCATAAATAAATTTATCTCTGGGGAATATAATCAAGTCACATATTTTGTTCAAGTCATACATTTTAAATCTGATTCTCAACAACTCTCAATGACTCACATAACACAAAACTCAATTCCACATATAGCACATCATCTAAATTTAGAGTCTCCTTCACATCACATACCTCACCTAAGTGAATCACATGACGGAGACCATACTCACATGTAACAATATATATACTCATCACGAAGACATCACATGGCTCACATCATGGGGCTGAACAAGAAAAGGGTGTTATGAGGAGGACTACACTAATATACCACTGAGCAATTCATAGTGCTATAGGGCCAATAACCAATGAATGAATAATCATGCATTGTAGAATCACTACCAAAATTAAATAGTCTAACACCATATAATCTCACCTCCGAGGAAAATACCAATATCACCCATACCATAGTGCCAATGTGTAAAGAATAATCATGCCATGTAGAAACCACTATGCTAAGAATAGATCGTGAAAGGTCTCAGGGTCTTCTCTAAGAGCCCTCCATACATAACTCAATTTGAACGAGATTCCACAGGCCATCAACTCCCCTATACAACATGTCAGTGATCCTTCTAGGATTTGACAATAAACAATAGTCACAACACTCCACACATACCAGCAGTTGCAACATTAAAGTGCCTCAAATGAGAAAATTAAAGAAGTAAAACAAACTCATAAATTAAACCTCAATAAGGTAGAAGAAAACAAATATAATGAATCATAGAAGTGAAGATCAAGTAACAACAACTGCATTATCCCAAGTTTATCCAAGAAAATGTTCTTGAGGCAAAAGGACTAACTCAAACTTAAAAAATGACCAATTAGCCCAAAGTAAACAAAATATTGTTGGCTTGCAAGCAAAATATTCAACACATAAATAAATATTCTAACAATCTCTTAGAAATTTGCACATTACAAACATTATGTGACCTCGCCACAAGGTCACCTAAGAGGAGGAGGGGAATCATACAGTGGTCTCAAACCACATAAGATAATAGCATGCAATATCATGGTGGTCTCAAACCACAAAATAATATGGTGGTTCTAAAACCACAGAATAGTATGGTGGTTCGCTAACCACAGAATAATATGGTGGTTCTCAAACCACATGAAGATCACTGAATAATTTACCATGTCATAATAACTGTGTCCCACACAATCTGGAATAGCCTAATCATATATATGCATGAATAATCCACACGAATAGGCACCTACCATCATACCAAGGTCCACTGACATATGTCACAAATGACTCGTCTATAGGATCTAACATCCACCTCACAAGAGAAAACCCACAAGCCTGTATGGTTATCATGTATCATGAGTCTGAGATATCATATATGTATAAGGTCACCAGTAATTATTCCAAGTAGAGAACAATACACCTCATATTTATACTAATGACCACATCAAAACTCATATCATCATTGTAACAAGGTATCATTCACTATTATCTCATTACAAAAAAACTATCATTTTATCGAGTTTCCATTCAAATTGTATTGTGTCTTGCTTATCTTATTTCAAGACTATCATCCCTCTGAATATCTAAAGTTACCAATCTCTTTTCTGTGTAGCTAACCTTAAACCTCAAAATCAAATGTTATAATGATATATATCCAATGCAGTGCTACTATCACATAACTAATTGTAGCTTCCTTGAATTCTAGAAATCCATGATGACATCAATGTGAACTGCCAAGTGTCTATAACTAAAAATGATTATAGGCTCAGGGCACATTATAGTCCATCCTTAATCCATGGAACAATAGGAAGAAAAGGGTTTACGACATGAACCAACCAATGTGGTTTAATTGAGGAAGAAGTGGAATTATACTCCTAAATGACCATGAGGAATTGCCCTCAAATAGGGGTGACATTAAGACATCACATCACATAATAACATAAAGGGTGACTCACATGACTCCATATAATACACTTTAAAACATATTTTTTTAACATTTCTATGCTAGGTCAAAAAGGTTATTAACACACATATACAATTACCACAAGGCATGCTTAAATGGGTCACACATCATGTCCACTAAACTCTTCTCCTAGGTTGGATATCCTATTTCACATACTTCGAGGTACAATCACAACCTTCACTAGTTTACTAACATCACAACACATGTCACATTCCACACACATACCACATTATATCACATGAAAATTAATCTCTCTTATCGCACCTACTACTAGGTTCATTCATAAAGTAGTCAAATATATCTAATTATTCCTATAACAACCTCATTTTGCAATAAATATCTCGTTTTCAATCACAAAAAAACATAATTTGACCCCTAATTTATCTTGTAATTATAATTCATTGTCCTACCATGCATTACCTTTCATATGCTCCACTTGGTCTTTACTCATTTAATTTTAACTTGAATGCTATTGCATTGAAAACCATATACGGTGAGTGATTGTTTTCTTTATTCTATGCTAGTTTTGTCTCTTTTTCTAGAATGAATAAGTTTCCTACGCTTTCAAGTTTTAGCTATGTCTTCATGCAAACCTAATATTCAAGATAAAATGCAAGGATGACCTAAATCAAAATATGTATTATTGAGCATTCCCAATTGCTCAACACATAGTATATTTATACAATACACAGAGTGCATACAATCTTAAGGGTGTTATAAGCAAAATATTTGATACAACATATCACAAAAGTTAAATCACACTTCTAAATATTAAATCTAATTCATCTAGTGTATATTAGATTCCCCTTTTCACATTTAGATTTCACCTATAAGAATACAAGCAAACACACATGTAAGAGCATATTTTTCTCTAAGTTTGATTTGAATCCTATCAAAATAAAAACACAACAAAAATACCTAGGAAGTTATTACACTTAAACACTAGTAAATGTAGGAATTCATAACGTAATGTTGACCAATTCTTAACAACATAATATTTCCACTTTTCTCTACTAGATTTTCTTTTCTCATCTCCCAAACCATAATATGCAAAGTAGTCACATCCTATGAAGTTTCTAGACAGTGATGATCTTTTGTTTCTTTTTTTTTTTCTTCTTTTCCATTTAGGTAAAACATACCTTGAACTTATACTTATAATCCACTGGTATTTTATTTTTAAGAAAATTTTAGTCACAACATGTTCCTTTGTAGTGGCATTACTTTACCGGCCTTAGTGTTCAACTAAAAATAAATAAATTTAGGGTTAAATGTTGTGTTTAGTTAGTAGAGGCATTACAATATTAGGGCGATTGCCTTTTTGAGTTAAGCCAATGTGATGGAGGCTCTTGCCATTTTATATGTTGTGGAGCATGGTTGTGCTCTTGGGTGGAGACGGATCATTTGTGAGTCAAATTCTTAGGTGGTGGTGACTTTGCTGAAGAGGCAGCAATTAGAGGATGTCAGTTGGTATTTGGTTGTTATTATAAAATAGATTCTTAATCTGTGTGCTTCCCTTGATTATGTTTCTTTCTGTCACATTCCCCGTGAATGGAATGGGGTTGCGAATTGTTTGGCTAAATGGGCTTTTGATCATTTGTAGGATTGGAATATTTTGGAAATGGGGGAATTACCCCCGGATTTGGATCTAAAGTTAGATCAATTAGTGGAGATAGACAGGAATGTGTAATAATCTTGCTTTGTATTGCTCTATTTTGGATTGAATAAATTTTTACTCCTCTTTTAGTTAAAAAAAAGAACCATTCTAAGAACAATTTGCTTTGGAGCACTAAAAACAATCTATTTCTACATCAAGTCATTCTAAAACATTTGCATAACTAAAGAGTCTCACATTCGATCATTTTCATAACCGTAAAGCTAGTCTAATCAAGAGGGTCGACCTAAGCACACACAACCCTATCAACCCTATAATTTTCCCTATACATGTTTAAATATCATTAATCTTTAATAATTAAGAAAGAGTAGAGAATTGAACAAACTAAATAGCAAAAATTCACATTGTGCCAAATCAATGTAAAGTAGAATTGATATATGCCATGAAATCAAAGACATTTAATTTTCCAAGCTAGAAATAAGGACATTTAGTTTTCCATACTTAAACAAATGGAACCTATCCTACATCAGAGTAAATTTTTTATTGTAATTCTTTAAATATCTTAATCCATCAGATTTAATTTCGTAATTTAATATTTCAATTATGTATCTATTAAGAAGTTGTTAGTTTCCTTACAATTAAGAAGATTAACTAAAATTATGCAAATTGTGGTACTTAACCATTACTCTGAAACCTTTCAGTTAAGTTGATATCTGCAGGACACAACGATCCAGATTAAGAAGAATTGAAGACTGAAGTTTAGTATGGTTTAAGAAAAGTACTAAACTGTTTTGATCTCCCTTGTTATCTCACGCAAACTGAAAAGGTACTCTGCAGTCTAAAAACATTGAAAATTAACATTCGAAAGTATTTTTCAAGATCTATTACAATTTAATTGAATGTTTAAGAGAAAGTCCATACCTAACCATTAATATCTCTTCCATATAGGCAGATGGTAGAAAATTCAAGGAAGAAATTTCTGTTTATAAAAAATCTGGTTACGCAAGCGCATAATTTAAGAACAACAATTTCTCCATGATTTTGCAGATATTTGGAGGCTAAGCTAAGAATTATTCAAATGTTATGCAGGCCTACATCATTCTATTTGCCATTTAAGATATTTATAGGTTAGAGAAAAGTTTACTAACATACTCAGAGGCTAAGATGTAATAAATATAAGTGAGCCTCCTAAAATATAGGAAGAAGAATTTGGCACAATGCTGTAGAGATTATAAGGTTAAGATTAAAAATTTCTTAATTTAACAGAGCGTGCTAGGTTATTCGTAGGATTGCTCGCAGAAATTAGAAAAGGATGCCTTTTACAACCGACTTCTTTTCGCATGTATTCGCAAATTAGAAGTTGCCTTTTTTGATGGATTTTTCCATTTATTGGAGATGAGACTGATTTATAAACATAGCCATTATTGGGTGAACCACTATAAATCTTGTGTTCTTCTGTGTCTTTTTAAATCTTTTAATTTTTGTTCTTATTTTCTGCAATTTTCATCAACAATTGGTATCAGAGCCTAGTGGATAAACTTGGTGAAAAAGTTCGGTGGTGAAGTGGTTTCTTGGAGACCGCTAAAGAATTTCAGAGCTATGGATGAAGTAGATATGGAAGAGAGTCCCAACTGGGATGATTGGATTCAAGCTCTCATGTCTATGTACCATGGCCATGAAAAGAGTCATAATGAAGTGGGAGCTATTCATCAGATGTTTTTGGATGAATTAAATGATGGAGCTGATTCTATTATTGAGGAGTTTCTTGGTATGTTGGAACCTGGCAGTGTCATGGAGCAGATGCAAGAAATGAAAAGTGTTGTGGCTCAATCTAGAGAAGAGGAAGAGGTAAAAGAAATATTGTATTTTGCTAATAATGATGTTTCTCTTTTCAAGTTGCAGCAGAAGATCGCAGATTCAAACACAACCTATTTAAGGAATGGTCTCTCTATGAAGAAAAAGGTTAGATTTAATTTGCCAATGGAAATAAATGATCCTCCTGTCTATTTGGTTGTTGTAGAGGATTTACATGTTTTGGTAGAAGCTGAGAATAGTGATACCCAGAATGGCGAAGCTGTGGACATGAAGTCTATTGGTTCGAAGGAGGAGAAATTCCAGGCCAATAGCATAGAGGCAGTTGAAGAAATTACTAATGCTATGTCTCAGACAAAGGTATCATTTGCTAATCCTGTCAAGAAAGAATGATTGGCAGCTTCCAGTACATCACAGGGCGAGGAATACGATGAGCCTGATGAAGAGGAAGTAGAGCATCAAGTTATGTCAGAGGGTGAGCATACTTTTGAAAAGATTAATAAGGTTTTTCTTGGTAACAATGAATCTTGTGATGTTGGCATAGGGGATATTTCTTTAAAATTAAAAAATGGATATACTTGGTTGTTACGTAATGTTAGGTATGTTCCTCAGCTAAAACAAAATGTAATTTCGGCTGGGCAATTGCGTTTTCAAGGTTGTGAGATTAGTTTTGAATCCAATAGATGCAAAGTCAAAAAAGGGGCCTTGGTAATTACAAGGGTAGCCAATTAGGCACCCTGTATGTCATAGAGAGTCATGTTGATGTGAGAGTTGTTAATCCTATTTCAGATTCATCTTTGGGGACTACCAAGCAAGGGTCTTTGGATAAATTAGATGCTAATTCTTTTATTAATAATTTTCTTAGAATTTTTTACAGTGATAGTTTTGGGGATCAGTTAAATGATGGTGAGCAGGTTGATGCCATAGAACCTAGAGCAGATAAAATTAATGGCGATGAGAATGAAAATTTAAAGGTGATTGAAAATGAGCACGTTTGTAATGGTGATCAGAATGAAAGTTTGGAGTCAATTTGTGATGGCACTCGTAGCGAAATTTGTGCAGGTGGTCCTACCATTGCTATAGAATTAGGCTAGAAGAGTGTGTCGTTGGGATTGAAGGCTATGTGCTCTAGAGAGGACAATGTAGATGGCCATTGGTCAAGAATTCCAAATCACCGTGGAGGAGGATTTGGTCCTATACAGGTGTGGGATACCATACAGAGGTGGTTTACCATCACTATGATGTTCAGGCTATTTTTGGTGAGAAATTTGTTGCTATCGAGAGCTATGTTCTACATAATTTGCCAGTGTTTGGGTGCCATCTATGGAGTAGGCATGGTAAAGGGCTTTGAGGGCCACTACAACTATGAATTGCTTGGGGGCAGCACCAATTCGGTGGCTCATAGTCACACCAAACAAAGCGCCATGGATTCTCATGTTTCACTTCTGGCTCTTCTTCCCTTTAGGTTAGCTATTTTCTTGGTCTACCTGGCCACCATTCCCATCACAAGAATGAATGGGTGTGTGGTGTCTAAGAAGGCTTCTGATAGAAACTTTGGACTGAGAAATTTTTGAGATGCAGCTAAAATGTATGAAGGAGCGGATCGACAATCTGCTGAGAGAGACGGGCCACATGATAGGCCTATCGAGTTTTCAAACAAATGATCGCATTGGAAGTGCAGGGGATTTTCTCAGAGAAGCTATTTGGTCTTCAAGTGGGAGATTGTTGGGTTCGGTGAAGCCCAAATTAGCAAGTTTCTTTGTTGGGTTCGGTGAAGCCCAAATTGGCAAATTTCATTGTTGGGTTCAGTGAAGCCCAAATTGGCAAGTTTCTCTCACATATTCGAAAAGGATGCGTTTTGCAACCGACTTCTTTTCGCATGTATTCGCAAATTAGAAGTTGCCCTTTTTGATGGATTTTTCCATTTATTAGAGATGAGATTAATTTATAAATAGTTGGCTGTTGTTTCAATATGTATTGTATTCAAAATTAATAAAAAAGATAATCCCTGAAAGTGGACGTAACCATTATTGGGTGAACCACTGTAAATCTTGTAATCTTCTATGTCTTTTTAAATCTTTTAATTTATGTTCTTATTTTTTGAATCAATCAGAATCTCACCTAATTTTGTTCCTACAAGAATGATTGGCACAGTAGGTGCATAATGTCTAAGTTCAAGAACCCATTGCTGACAAGGAACACAAGTCAAAAAGTAAATCTAGAAATAAAACAACTATATCTGGTTCATAAAACAACAAAATGAATGAGAAACATGGACTCCAACTCTCTAATTGTACCTTCTTGGATATGTTTTCATAACTACACTTTCTGATCAAGGAGAAAGCTAAGATAAAGACATATGCACCATTGTAACTTAGGGGTCTCAGCTTGTTGTAGTCTTCTTGGCCTTCATCAAAATCGGTTGAATACATTTAGTATTAACTAATGAGGAAAGTGTAAAGAGGAAATAAGCTTGATCTCTAATTGGACATGTAGAAAAAGTCTGTATTACCAGCAATTGGAGTATTAGTATTGCCCCATCCAATAGTTAAATAGAATAGTCCATGCTTTAAAAAAGGTTCCCTGAAACTAACATACTGCATTGGAAGTAGGATCTATTATCAATATATTGTAGGATAAATATGTGGTTACATGTAAGAAGAGATGCAAAATTTGCATTTTACATATGGATGCTAAGAAGCATAAACATTTCAAATTCTAAAAGTTGTTGGTCAAAACCTTTAAGAGCTAGACTTTGGTATATGGCTAGACTAAATTGTACTTCTAATAATGGGTTTAGTATCTCAGTATTTTCAGATGATAAAAGTATTAGTCTACTCTTGGACATGGAGATATCCATTGATTCATTCAACTTGAATTTTCAAATTTGATGTGCAAGCTGTAACAATTTTGCACACTTCTTAACGTGCAAAAGCTTCTATAAAAATGATTTAAGTAGTAATCATCCATTCAATAGTATTTCATGTAGAAGTATTGTTGGAAATAATATTGATGTCTGTAGACATTACTTCCAATGAACATTATAGTAGAGCTATCAAAAGTTTCTGTTGATTTTCTCTCTTAGCACATTTAGACATCTAGATTTCCAAAATTTAGGTGCTATGTTAAAAGTAACAATATATGAAGTAAAATGCATACTACATAAAGTTATCTCACAGTTCAATTGAAAAAGCTAAACATAAGCTAGGACTGGAAATCCTCATGTCAAGCTTAGTAACAATTTATTTAGTGGCATCTTGATTTGTATTTAAGGTACATCCCACAATGTCATCATGTTTTGTGCCTTTGTTATCAACTAAAGTGCTCCTATCTCTTTCTCTATTTTAGGAGTTGAATTCAATAATAGCCTCTTGGATTCTGCTCTCTTAATTGTTTAGCCCAGCTAACTTGACAATTAGATCTTAAATAAATTCTTTATTGCTCTAGAAATTTGCCAAGTTGCTTTATAGTGATTGGGTTTGCAGAGACTAAAATGCTTTAAAATGTTTTGAATTCTAGGTAGATCATTGAACCATGCAGAAAAGTTCAATGCTTTAAGCTTTGTTGTTTTGGATTTCTATAATCTCAGAAATTGCCTCTATTGGCATTCTCCTTTGGCACTTTTCCTTCTAACTGAACCATGAGCTACATGTTTGCTTTGCATGCCAAGAGAAATCTTGGGGACAATATAAGAAATGTGAATCTCTATGTTATAAGAATTGAAGCTTGAACATCAAATAGAATGGTATCTCAAAACTTAATAGAGTGTGCATATTCTAAGAATTATTACTCATTTATTATTGAGGAAGTATGTGCATTTGAATTCTATGATAATATGTGCAAAAGTCTGCCTACTATCATGGAATCTAGGAAGCTTAGAGACCATAATTAATCACTTGAGTTATATCTACTTCTCTATAACATTGAATACAATAGGGAGAACAAAAAATTGAAATTTGTAATGCTTACCTTGTTTATAACTTGTTTATGTATTTGTCCACCAGACCTGGTAGATCCGACTTGGGCTTATAGTTCCCAAAAAAGGTTCCTTTTAGTATTTTCTCATTCAGGAAATTCAGAGGACTGGTGGAGAAGATTGCATCGGAATGAGGCACTCCTACTAAAACCGTCACACCCCAACCCTTCAAATGCATAAAAGGATTATCTCAAGTTAGTTTGTGCAACATATACATTTTATTTTCCTCTAATGAAAACATGATTTCCTTACTACAAGGGAAGAGGATATACGTCCTAACAAGAATTGAATTTTTGAATCATTGCATTAGTATTCTCATGCATTCGACACTACAATTTACACCACCATCAGTTCTTTCATCAATTACCTATGAAAGCAAAACAAATTCATTAATATTTTGATATAAGAAAAGGGTGAAATCCATAGATTCCTGGAAAAACTATAACTTTGTATTCCATGAAAATTGGTTGAGCCCCTCAAAGTATGTGATCAAAACAACATAAATATTGGAGATAAACAAACTTGTTGAACAGGTTTCTAGTGGTCTTGTGGGTTTACACATTCTGTTACTCCCAAAACACCAAAGACTAACTTTGTAGAAAAAAATCTAAACACCAAATAAAAATATACAATTGATATTTAGAGTTTTAAAATAAAACTTAATACCCTATAGGTTAGATTACCACAAAGTATACGAACACCCAATAATGATAAACAATTAATATTCAGAGATGCAATTCTAGACTGGGGGATTCCATTGTTTGTCTAGTGTCCCACTAGCCCAATGTCCATCCATTCCATTGCCTGTCTAGTGCCCCCAGATAGAATAATTAGCTATGTACCGATCTGGCATTTGAATTATACCACCTGAAGTAAAGAGTAAAATACTTTTATTTATTCGATGATCAAAAGTGCAGATACATCCATTATATACTGAGAGAGTTGGTTGATAGTTATATGGTTATTTGAAACTGAACCAACCAAACTATATGGTTATATCAAATTGAACACCGAACCATAACAATGTAATGCCAACATTCCCCCCCTTATTACATTGTTCTTGCAATAGTACCAAGGTACCCCCCCTTAATGCTAAAATACTCAACAAAGCTGATTACATAATATGAGTACATATTGTATAGAAGATCTTCTCCCAAAGAACAAATCCCAAACCAAGCGGGGCTCCATCATGCTGTCTCGTCTACCCTCGAAAAGGCATAGCTTCGAGTTGTGTTCTTGAGCTCTTTAGTCCCAAGCTCTCAAATCACAGAGTCTTGAATTATTTGACAATGGACCCTAAGAGATATGACAGATCTCTGCCATGTTGTCTAGTGACCGTGAAAGGGTATAATTCAAAATCATATACTCTTTGAAGCTTGTTGGACAACAATCCATATTGAGCTCAACACTAAATCCCAAACCTGTCTCCAAAACAAAATCTTCACAAAACATACATTCTTCAAATCTGTCAGCTCCGTCAGCATCAACAAAGAAAAACAACCAAAACAACCAAAACCAAAAATGCTTCTCATACAAAGCATCATCTCAAAGCAAGAAGCTAACTTGAGATGATCGAAAATCCTCCATCCTCCGATGTTGCCTACCTCCAATATGACCCTTCTTAAAGGACATATCCACAAAAATTAATAGCACCATCTGGTGGATCCTCATCCTCAATATCTGGTGGATCCTTATCATCTTCAATGCAAGAAAGATTTCCTTCATTTTTGAGCTTTCCTTTAAGAACATCACTAGCTCGAGTTCTACAATCCCAAGCTATGTGACCATTTTTCTTACAATAAAAACATTTCATTCTCTCTGATCTCTTGTAATTGCTTCTTGAAAATAATTCTTTCTCCTGAGGATCATCTTCTGAATCTTCTTTTGTTCTCTTCTCTTCTGATAGAAGAGCAAAAATCATACCTTCTAGAGTTTGTGAAGGTATTTGACTGAGTGTAAAAACAACATTGTTGTATTTTGAAGGCAAGCTATTTAGCAGGATGGCCCTAGCATCATCATCATCTACTGTAACCTTAACCTCTGCTAGTTGTCTAATGAGAGACTGCAAGTTACTTATATGATTCGACATTGTGATTCCATCTTCCATCTTAAACCGAAATAATTGAAGTTTTAGAGAAAACTTTGCATTAACAGCTTTTGCTCCAAACAATTTATTCAGATTATCCCAAATTTTGGTTGATGATTTATACAAATCGATATGGTGCAATTCGGTGTCAAAAAGAGCAAGACCAATTATATCCTTGGCTTTATCATCTCTACTACTCCAATCTAATAACTTATTTGCATCTATAGGTGCTTTTTCCTTTCCACTTACTATTGCCCATAAATTTTTATTCATTAGTTGCATTTGAATTTTCATTCTCCAAGTATGAAAATTGACACCAGAATACTTGTCTAATGGAATCTCCATTTAGATAATACTCCAAAAGATTGACTTCTTACTCAGACTTAGATATATTTGCTTATAAAATTTTGCACTTCCATACACACTTCAATACATACCAATTTGAGATGATAATGGACATCCACTTTTCTTTGATTGCCAGGTTTTGCAGACTATGTCTTCCTTGTTCAAGTGCCTTATGGAGAGAGCTACAAATGGCTTGGATAGAGAAACTTTAGTCCAGGCAACAACTGCTACAGAAAAGAGCACAAAGGCAATGAGAATGACTCCAATCTGCCTGCAAAGGCCTCCAAACTCGATGCTTCCTTCCAACGTTGTTTCCTGCACACCTTAGCAAAACTCGATCATCTTCTATGCTACTGCCTGCGTCCACTAGACTATACGTTGTCTCCATAGAAATATTTATGGTAGATTGAATGTCTTGGCATTGGACTAGGCTTGCGAGAGCAGCAAAGCAGATTGCTCACCTATTCACATCTTTTGTACAGGACACAAGTTCGTTGAAATAAATCTGCAGCCTTATGCATTAACTCAGAAAGCTATTGGCACATCCTAGTGTATCAAATGCTGCATTTGTCATACATAACCTTCAACTCTTCCAATTGGATTCCCTATTCACAGGAACAAAATTGTTATGTGCTCTGATACCAAATGAAGGAAAGAGTAAAATGCTTTTATTCATTCGATGATCAAAAGTGCAGATACATTCGTTATATACTGAGAGAGTTGGTTGATAGTTATATGGTTATTTGAAACTGAACCAACCAAACTATATGGTTATATCAAACTGAACACCGTATAAAACTGAACACCAACCATAACAATGTAATGCCAACACCACCCACAAGCCATATATGCAGAGGGGCCCAATTATATTGAGGTGGGGGTCTGAGCCTATCCCATTCTATCAAAAACTAGTGTGGCGAGGGGGGGTTTGCATTCCTTTTCTTTGTCCAGCTAAAAGAAAAACCAATCCAATCTGGGTGTGGCTGAGTTGCCAAAGTCAAATCTAATAGAAATAACTTGAACACCCAATAAAGATATGTAATTAATATTCAGAGATTTAAATTGCAAGACCAAATACACCAAAGGGTAATTTAATAGAAATTATTAAACACCCAAAAAGATAATGCAATAAAAAATTGAACGCCAAATTAGAGATACACAATTATATATCCAGAGATTCAAATTGCAGAAACAAATACCACAAAGGCTCCTTTACCAGGTAATATATGAAAACCCAATAAAAATTTGCAATATAAAGAGTCAGAACACTAAATGAAGATATCCACTTAATTTGTAGATAATTAATACAAGCCTAAAATTACATGAGCAGAAGATCCATATATGGCTTAAGAATTCAGGGACTAATAAAAGGTAGATGTTGCTCTTACAATGAAAGCACCAATTCATACGTACAATGTATTTTAGAGGAGAATTATGGAAGAACGCATGCTTGGGTGATCCAAAGGAGATTCTTAGCTTCCAAGGATCGGGTTAGGGGCACACAATAGCATTCCGTAAGAGGGGGCAACAAGTAGGGAACAATAGTAGATGGATGAAGACACCATCGATTCAAATGCCAAAAATGCAGATCTAGAAATTTATCTGTAAAGATGATGGTCTTTGTAGTGCCTCTCCATTCTCACCTTGGATGTGCAGGTGATTGGGCTAAGGAGCATGAAGATGAAGGTAAAATAATAAGAATACTTAGGGTATGTTAGATAGTTGATGTTGTACATTATATGATGTTGGTAGATGCTACATTCATGTTGATGACATTCTTGCTTACGCTCATGTGTGCTTTCATATGAGAGTTAGTATGTTTTATTGATAATCTTTGTTTAGTATGTTTTATCGATAATCTTTGTTGCGACACTGATAATTCATATGCTCTGACATTGTTTTACATTCAAGTGATTATGATGTTGATCTTACTATGATTGTCATATGTTAGAATTGATTTTTATGTGACTGATTTTGTATTATAGGATGATCTGATTATTGTGTGGTGTGAAAAGAGACAATGTCGTACCACTCATTCGTTAGTGTCTGGCAACGTTGTGATTCTCTTTGACTCCATGACTGTTTCATATTTATCATACTTATACATAGACCATGTTGTGTGCTACAGGTTGCAGGTATCAGACATTGACTCCACCTGAATTGATATGTCTAAGCATGCCTTAAACCCAATGGAAACTGTTGAACAAAGATAACATATGGTCCCCTAGCTTAGCCATCATCCTTGAAGAGGATGAGTGTCCAGTTTTTCACCCAATTAGTGTTGTTTGTATGGGTGTGATAGTCAGTCATTGTCGTTGTGATTATGCTTTTCGATTGTGCATGGTCGTCAAGTATTGTTCGAGATTGGATTATTTAGGTTATAATTGTTTGATTAATGTGTTGGTTATTTGCTACATTAAAATAAAATGATTAAGTCAAGAGGGCACTTTGATAAATAGATATAGATGTTTTTATGTAAATTTAAGATTTGGGAAATTATATCATTTTGTAATCTAAGGCCAATAAATAATAATAATTAAAATGAGGAAAATAAAGTGTTATTAAAATGAAAATATTTTATAAACAACTAAATGTTTTGTAAGTGACAATAATTTTTTTTATATAATAAATATTAAGATAAATAAAATAAAAAATTATATTGTAAGGTTGTAAATTAAATCTTTTGCAAAATGTGAGAAAGAAGATGGGATTTGTTGTCATTAACGAAATTCGGGGCATGAGAATTTGTGTAATGACTCCTATAAATGTGTGGATCTTTTCCTTGCAAAAGCATTATTTGTTTCCCTACCAAAAATGTTGGGATTCATCTATGAGAAGGATTGGGCGGAAATGATTACTGAATCAAGAAATAAGTTATGTTCAAACAAAAGATGACAAATAGGATCAGGTATGTTTACTTCTTTTGCATCCTTTGAATATATGTACTTGTAACATATTGCATGCAAAACACAATGCTGGAGGTATTTAGATGTGATCAAGATTGAATTTGAATGCGTCGAAATAGGATTTGATTTTACCCATGACCTCTTTTTTAAGATACTTCCCAATTCGTATTTTGGTTTGTAATTTTCGTCTGTCATGTAATGACTTAATGAGATATAAACTGTGACTGCAAGTAGATATTTGATTAGCCATAAATCTCTAGATTAAGCCCAATCCCACTTTGCTCTTTCTCCATGCACAAGGGAAAACACTTGCATTATATTTGAGATCAGAAGGGAAATTGTAATTACCACTGATTGAATTATGAGGCCAAATCAGGTTCAATCGAATCCTTCCTGTGGTATCCATGGCTACAGATTTGATCTTACTACTCATTATTGCATTTGTGTAATTGTTGCTAAAGCCTCGTCAACAAATCCGCTTTGTGTATATCCTGCAACCATTACATTCTTTAATATTTTCTACAATTCTAATTTTCTAATGAGTCTGATCTGAATTTACTATTTACCCAGTTTGTTATTAAACTTTCCTTCTGTATGTTGATTCAAATTAAAGATTTGAATGAACAATCAGCTCTTTCCATTACAATTAGACTTATATATCTCTGATTATATCATTTCTATCGTGGCTCAAGGCTAGCCAAATTACAAACTCAAAATTGTTGTTCAATGATGTAATATAAAGATAATTTATTACATACCAATTTTCAATACTCAGATCTGTTATGATAACAAAAACTTTAGTGACAAACATTACCTCTTCAGTGTGATTGCTAGCCACTGATAAATAGTTTCCAGATGAAGTTACTGTCCAGGTTTATGCAAAATTAGTTCCACTATATTATCACTAGTCTGCAGTGAAGGTGGAAGTCTGCTATAATTGTTGATTATTGTCTAGATACAATTTGAAGCTTCATACTGTATTACAATGGACATCCATATAAAATCACTGCACTAGTCAAACAGTTATCAACATTCCTATTACAGTACTAATCCCCATACAAATGATTGTTGTTGTAGCTATACTGCCTAGTTCCTTTCATTGATACACTATAAACTCCCACGTGCCCTATGATGAATTAGCTATCTTTCAAATGTTATGAATCGATGTTAAACCTGATGATAGTTCTGTAGCTTATCACTGTCCAAGGAATGCATCTCCTCTAATTTCATTCTCCAAAGTCTTTAATAAGAATATCAATATCTTTGCTTGATCATTAACCAATTCCTATGATTTCCATGATTGCTTGCTGGGACCCATGATAATCTAAACCCCTTACTTTATCATTTCTGTGACCTTTAAGGAAGACACTCTACAATTCGTGAAGGCTGTGAATCTCTTCAAAGAAACCCTGATTCCTTATGCAATCATATATCTAAGCATTATTATATTTGAAAGATGCTGCGAATACAATCTGGGACCTGCGCTCACTTCAAATAAATCTTCAAAGGCAATGTATTATCAATGAATGTTTCACATTAATCTCTTACAAACTTGACACATCATATAGAATGGGTCACGTGACCTACCTTTTGTTGATATATAAAATGTTTATTACAAAATACCCAAGGCTTCCACTTGGTTGAAGATATAAAATATGATATTATATTTATCTCTACAGATAGATTGGATATCTAAGAGAATTAATCAATGAATTACTTTGTAAACTTGTCTTAGTGTTTCTGAGTCTATCATGCAAGTGATTGTGTTCCATGAGAAGACATCTCGTTGAGGCACTGATTATACCATGTCTATATTACCCCGTTATTTATTTGCATATGATTATTCTCTTAAGCCATTCATGCTTACCTCCAGTGAGGATGTTGCAGCCTTACATCTACCAGAGATTTTTGCTTGATGACTTCACATGTTTAAATCCTTTGTGCAGACTTGTATCTAGAGGTTTATATGTGTTTCAGTTCAATGCCTTGTCTGAGCCTTCACAGTTATGTATACCAGAGCCTTTCCAACTTTATTGCACCATCTGCTCCATCTTAAATATGCTTTACACATGCCAATTGTAATTTCTTGAATGTTTCTAAAGCCATCTCAACAAATCCACTTTGTGCACATAGCCTGCAATCATTGCATTCCAAGAGATCTCTTCTCTGAGGCTTAAATCAAACAGTTCACATATCTAGTTTAGGCGTCCATATTTTGCATCAGCCATCAGTTTGTGTGCTTTGTCTTTTGTTCAAATTTGCATACATACATACAAAGATTTTATCCTTCAATTTCATTGCTCGAAAGATTCTAAAGTCTTGTTAACAAATAAAGGAATCAATCTATATTCATATGTGATTTGCACCAAGAGAAACACATCCACACAATCGGTGCAGATTTAACTGGAAGCTTAATGATAAAGTTTAGTGTGTCCTCAAGATAGCCAGTTGGCAAGAAGGCCAACCTTGCACATAATGATCAACTGTAGGTTTAATGCAAGTAGGGTTCTTTTAATAAATAGTACTTAGGGATTCTTTGATAAATATTAATATTAGGGTATTATATTTATTACAGTAGATATTGATGTAGGGAAGGGTAGTAAAGTGGTATTCCACTCAAAACCAACTTAAAAAAAATAAGTTCTTAACCCTAGAAACTCAACTTCATGCCTTTGCTTCACAATCAGGGCTCTAACTTAGTAGCCCTCAAAATAGGTCTGTTAGTGCATAACTTTCAAACAATGTCTCTAACCCACAAAAAAATTACCTTTCTTAGTACCCTTATCCTCTACTTCAACATGTCAAAAACTCATACATGGTTGTTTTGCAACTCCTAAGCCAAAAAATGACTATCCTCTATTTTCTAGGCCCAATTAGCCCACTTTTCCAAAGTAAGTCTGCAAAATCCTTCACCCAAACTTCCAAAACCTATTCTATCACTCTTCTCAAGTCAACAATTGACACAATCAATAGTTTATTGTCAAAGGAAAGCTTATAAACACATCCAAACACAAAAACCTTATTCTAGGCCTGTTTAGGCTTGCATACAAGAAGGCCTTTTGAAACCACAACCCCCACACTTCATTCCGCTCTACCAATGGCTCAGTCACATCATGTTGGGCCTGAAAATTCTTATTCTACCACTTGGAATGATCCTCCAACTATTTTTCCATCAAACCCTACCTCTGTACCTCCAATTTGTTCAAAACAAAAAACTCTGCCAGCCTAAGGCATCACCTAAAATGCACCAAACTAACTTCCCTTCCCCTGCAAAACTCATAAACACAAAATCCTACTCTTGACATACCATTACACCAATTTTGGGTAAGGTCTACTAGGTGGAATGGCTTATAAAGTCATTTTATGTCTTCAAACCCTCAGAAGAGGGTTTCACTAGGCAGTTTCAGAAATTCTTCAATAAAATGCTCTAAACTTTATGAAGTCCAACCAAACAAAAACCAAAATGGATTTAATACATCTATCTATCAAATCCAACATGGTTTGGGCTAAGAACGATCTCTACAGAACCTTACTATGTACTATAACAACAGTCTTAACAGAAAAAACACAGAAACATCAAAGAAAATAAGGAATTCTTTATTGTTTGATCTTCAAGAACAATTCACCAACCCTTCCTCATGGTTTTTTAGGCTTATTTATGCTTGTAATAATCTAGAACAATGAATCAAACTGGCTTTCTAACTACTTGACCCTTCACCTTCCACAATTTGCACTTTACATATGATAACTTTGATAATATTTGCAAAACTAAGATAACACCTCCTAGAACCAACTCAAAATGACTCAAAACATAACACGATGGTCTATTATGACCTTATTAAGGAATAAAGACTCACCCCTAAAACCTAACATTAGACCTTATTTACATGAATTTGCTTTGGTGCCCCTACACCAGATATCGAATTTAAATTTATAAGTTTAGGGTTTTGTATTTAGGTAATCTTAATTGGTGAGGTTTTCTATACCATATTAATTGTGATTACTATGTTTAAGTTCCAAAAGTATTAATGATTATTTATCTACCAACATGTAAAAGTTGTATGGTTCACAATGGCTATAAGAACTTCAATGAAATTTAATTTGTTAAGGGTAATAATTTACTATGTAGAAAAGATATAGATAGGTTATTGGAAACTTTAGTGGTTATTGTACCATGTTGTCACACAAAATTTCTTTGGGTGATCCATGTTGTTATAATGTGGTCTTTAGGTTTCTTTTAGTTTAATATTTTCTTCAATCTTGAATTTCTCAAAGGTACATGGGATTCTCCTTCTTCCAGTATAGAATCATTAAATTAGTCATTGATGACATATTGTCTATGAATCCTTCCTTTTTGGCCAAATATTGACATGGTGCCATTGTGACCTTCATTGTTAAATTGGTAAAGATTTTAGCCTCTTAAGAAGTTTAAATGTTATGTTTAAAGTGGTTCCTAAGGTTTAATTATTAGCGAACCTTCCATGTGCATGGGTTCTACCTATCTCTCTTTATTGGCTTCACAATCATCATTATCTATTTGATGAATGAATTTTCACAACCTTAATTATGCAAATAATGATCTTTACTAATATTCCTTATGCATAAGTTGAAAACATGATCAAATGGAGTACAACTATGATTGATTCATTTCTATAATTATTATATCATTCATGTGTTATGGTATTATTACTCTATTGTATGATTTAATTGTGGTGATAGCCCCTCATTGTGATAAGGATTGCATTTTATAAATTGTTGTGTTATAATATGTATGCCTTAGGGTTATTTGCATGTTGTTCACAATCATTTTAATTAGATGAAATTAAAATAAGTCTTGGCATCTGTGAGTTAAAATATTGTTGCATGTGGACACTCATATCTTATGATCATATTAGTAACTACTTCCAGTGGTTGGAATATGATAGTTCTGTATTGTTGAGGAAGATTCACTTTATAATTGTTATATGATTGATCATGATTGGATTAATGTTACATTCTTCAAGACCCATAATTAGTGCATTATATCATATGTTGCAATTGTGGTTTTGTAATTGAATTATTGATGAAGGATCTTAGTTTGGTCTATTAGATGATGATGTGCATTTGAGAGTGAATGTTGATGTGAGATTATTGTGTTATAGTGGTGTCAAGTGTCTGTGTCATTGTGAAGGTTGATTCCTGAGGCCAAGAGGGGTAGTCATGTGTATGAATCTTTGATTATGTAATCTTGCTAATAGTTGAATATGTATTGGTTATATGTAATGTTGACTTCCCTTTGTTTATGGATTAATATGGTTATGATGACTGTGTAAGATGGATAATGCCTTACTCAGTGTACCTATTCATGTGGTCATGATAACTATGCAAGATGGGTAATACCTTGCTCTGTGTGATGTGAAATGATGTATATTTTGTGTTGTAAATGTATCATGATGAGAAATGTAATAGTTCATGCTTGGTTTATGTTATGGGCTTTGATAATATAGATGTAGTGAAGGGGCAGTGGCTTCCAATGTGGGGCGAGGGCCCAAAGTGGCTTACCAGGGTAACCCATTGGCAGTTTGTAATCAAGTGATAACCTAATAATAAATCTAGGGGTTGGGTAGTTTTCACACTAATTAAGATAATCGGATGCCTCACCCATACCTGTAGTGCTCATTCAGGCTAAGGATGGGATGAGAAGACCTGGTTGACAAAATCAACTTCCTTGTCCTCATGAAAGAAATGTTGATTGCGCATGTGTCACCCTATGGGGCAGACGTCTAGTGAGAGACTGTCAGGGTAACCATAGATGGGGGCTGGCATCTGGTGAGAGATTTTCAAGGTAACCCATAGATGGGTACCGATGTCTGGTGAGAGACTGTTAAGGTAACCCATGTCAAGACCATGCGATGACACTCATCCCTACTGCAGTCTAGCATTCCCTAATTGTGATTTCCCCATTCATTATATGATTGTCGCTGGAAGCGATGTTTGAGTTGCTTGCGATGTTCATATTGACCCGTGTTGTATTGGAGTCATGTGTAGTCTTTGTACGTGTTAGTCTATTGTCGTATTGACTGTTTGCTGAAGTGGGACCATATGTTATCTCCTAGCACTGGGGGTGGACCTTAGGGTTCCACATGGTTAGGTGGTTGTGTTTTTTCTCCATTGATATTTCCCTTGTTGTTGTTCGTGCGTGAGAAGGAAGAACCTCATGTAGTAGATTCCAAATCTTGTACCAGCTTGAGGAGACAATTATTTATTTTCATGTACTAGTCTTGTGTATCAGTTGAATCATGTACTGTAATCTTGATGTTTACATTCCAATGTAATTAGTAAAAAAAGTGATAGTGTGAATAACGTAATGATGTACTCTCATGTAAAGGAATTTGGATATGCACTTGTATCTCTATGATCTTGATTCAATTACTTATCTAATGTTATAATGTGGAAATGAATGTGTGTTCATTCATTTGATACAATGGATTTAGAATGAATTATTGTTGTTAGTTAATTCATGATGTATGTTTAGATCTTGTTAATTGTTTTGTTAATAATATAGCCATGGAACCCTAGAGGATAAAGCTTAGTTTAAATGATATGCATAGTTATGATTTGTGTTACTTGCTATCTCATTCTTTAAAAAAAATTGTCCTATTAAAATAACATAGTTGTGTTGTTTCTAAGGGGTTCCTTGGCGAGGCGTTACACCTGGTATCAGAGCCCAAGTTGCAACACTGGGACCTCTGGATTGTTGTTGTTGCTCTAGGTTAAGCATTTTTCTCCTTGTGGCGAGTTGGTAATAGTACCTCTCACCTATGTGCCTTAGTATGATGTTAGAAGGTTGATAAATTTACATACTTGTTCTTTGATTCTGGAAGAAATAAATTCTTTATGCCTTGTTTTAGTTATGTTTCTACTATGTGCTCTCTCTCCTTTTCTGAAAATGTGATGATATATTTGACAATATGTGTTTCCTCAATGTTAGTGCTTGCTGATTTGTTGAGGCCTTGAGTTCTCCTTGTGGTCTCTACTGCTTTAGAAGAAAGAAACATGATTACCGTTAGTGAATGTAATTAAGAGTGTGGTATTTGCCCCACCTCTAGTGATGTGAATATCCTGTACCCACTCTATGTGGGGTGTTGTGAAAGGCCAGTGGTGTTTTGTGTTCCCTGGTTTGGTGAAGTAATCATACTTGGGGGTTATGTTTAGCTATGGGTGTGGAAGCACCATACCATCTTTATGTTAATTGCATTATTTTTGTATATGTGTAAGTATTCGAATGATTTAATCATTTGGTGGCATCATGCATAACGATTCATGTGGTTATGTGGTGTTGTCATGTGTGGGGTATCTTTACGTGGTTGCTTGATAATATGATATCTATCTCCTAGTTGGCCATGACCTCATGTGGAAGTTCTGTTGTGGTTTATGAAAGTTATCATTGTGTATGCATGTGTAAGAATCATGTGCAAGAGATCAAATTAGAGCTTGCATTGGACCTATGAGATCATGAATGTGATACTGTAAGTCAATTATAGTTTTGAATTATTCTTGTGTGTGACATAATACATTCCCTCTGTAAATATCCTTTTGCATAAGGAAGTAATTGCATATGTTCATAGCTTCGTAAAAAGAAATTGTACTGCATTAAAGATAGAAATTTTTTGTAAATAAGTAG
This sequence comes from Cunninghamia lanceolata, assembly GCA_027924645.1. Classification (NCBI taxonomy): domain Eukaryota; kingdom Viridiplantae; phylum Streptophyta; class Pinopsida; order Cupressales; family Cupressaceae; genus Cunninghamia; species Cunninghamia lanceolata. Next base: position 3,599,732 of record BSBN01000413.1, read on the forward strand.
CGACTGTGTTGCCTTAAATCCTTGTATAAAAGTTGCTTAGATATGAGGATGTAGATAACTTAATTGTTTATGTGTTTGGTGTATGTTCTCTAATACATTCTGGACCTTGTGTCCTTAGGTGTTGTGTAGCAGATATTCCCTTTTGTGGCTAGAATTAGCCACATCGTGATGTGGATTTGTTTGTAATTTAGTTTGGGAAATTTTGATAGTCATTTCATGTGTTGTTGGAGGGCTGACAGTGAATTTGATTCCTTTGAACTTTCTTATGATAGGAGTGGCCATTAAAACTATTTTATTTATACTTGGTTTATTGTTGAAAATTGCTGGCATTTTGTGACTTAAGATTGAATTTGATTATTCCCCCACTTGGGTTTGCATTTTTTTTTTAATTTCTATGGTGGCTATTCAGAATGTTTGTATCTGTTGGACACGTTTTGTGTTAAGTGTTGTTTCTATCATGTTCATTTCAAGCCTCTTATAATATGTACAAGGGAAGACTCAGTGAAGAATTGTACTTTGCATGTTTGGTAACTATTCAGAACCATAGTGGAAATAAGAGATGAGATGTATTTTTTTTTTTGTTAATATGTGAATGCAATTCTTTAAATCATATGAATTCTCAAAATATGTGTGATTGGTTATGAGTAGATAACATGATACATCTTAAGATAAGAAATTGATGTCCTTCTTGTCTTTATTGAACGATTGTGCTTGTCTTATGAACAATTGCTCAATATGGATGCATAAGTCGGCAATAGAAAATTGCAATACTAATATGTTATGTTTCCACCCTAGTCTGTGACTTCCATGAGTAAGTCAAGTTGTAGCAGGGGAGGATGTAGTGCCTCTCCCTTCTCACCTTGGATGTATAGGTGATCAGTAGGTGATCGGTACTAAGGAGCATGAAGATGAAGGTAAAATAATAGGAATACTTAGGGTATGTTAGACAGTTGATGTTGTACATTATATGATGTTGGTAGATGCTACATTCATGTTGATGACATTCCCGCTTATGCTCATGTGTGGTTTCATATGACAATTAGTATGTTTTATCGATAATATTTGTTGCGACACTGATAATTCATATGCTCTGACATTGTTTTACATTCAGGTGATTATGATGCTAATCTTACTATGATTGTCATATGTTAGAATTGATTTTTATGTGACTGATTCTGTATTATAGGATGATCTGATTATTATGTGGTGTGAAAAGAGACAATGTCGTACCACTCATTTGTGAGTGTCTGACGACGTTGCGATTCTCTTTCACTTCGTGACTGTTTCATATTTATCATACTTATGCATAGACCGTGTTGTGTGCTATAGGTTGCATGTATCAAGCATCGACTCCACCTAAATTGATAGGTCTAAGCATGCCTTAAACCCAACGGAAACTGTTGAATGGAGATAACATATGGTCCCCTAGCTTAGCCATCATCTTTGAAGATGATGAGTGTTCAGTTTTGCACCTAGTCAGTGTTGTCTATATGGGCATGATAGTTAGTCACTATCATTGTGATTATGCTTTTCAATTGTGCATGGTCGTCAGGTATTGTTCAACATTGGATTATTTAGGTTATAATTGTTTGATTAATGTGTTGGTTAATTGTTTCATTAAAATAAAATTATTAAGTCAAGAGGGCACTTTGATAAATAGATATAGATGCTTTTATGTAAATTTAAGCTTTGGGAAATTATATCATATTGTAATCGAAGGCCAATAAATAATAATAATTAAAATGAGGAAAATAAAGTGTTATTAAAATGGGAATATAATTGATAAAATTAAAATAAAAATATTTTATAAACAAGTAAATGTTTTGTTAGTGACAACAAAAATAAATTTATAATAATAATTATAAGTTGTCATAAAACAAATATAATAAATATTAAGATAAATAAAATAAAAAATTATATTGTAATGTTGTAAAGTAAATCTTTTGTAAAATGTGAGAAAGAAGAAGATGGGTTTTGTTGTCATTAACGAAATTTGGGGCATGAGAATTTGTGTCGTTACTCGTATAAATGTGTGGATCTTTTCCCTGTAAAAGCATTATTCGTTTCCCTACCAAAAATGTTGGGATTCACTTGTGAGAAGGATTGGGTGGAAAGGATTCTGAATCAGGAACTAAGTTTTGTTCAAACAAAAGATGACAAATAGGATCAAGCATGTTTACTTCTTTTGCATCCTTTGAATATCTGTGCTTGTAACATATTGCATGCAAAACACAATGCTAGAGGTATTTAGATGTGATCAAGATTGAATTTGAATGCATGGAAACAGGATTTGATTTTACCCATTACCTCTTTTTTAAGATACTTCCCAATTCGTATTTTGGTTTGTAATTTTCGTCTGTCATGTAATGACTTAATGAGATATAAACTGTGACCTCAAGTAGACATTTGATTAGCCAAAAATCTACACGTTAAGCCCAATCCCACTTGGCTCTTTCTCCATGCATAAGGGAAAACACTTGCATTAGATTCGAGATCGGAAGGGAAATTGTAATTACCACCAATTGAATTATGAGGCCAAATCGGGTTCAATCAAATCCTTCCTGTGGTATCCATGGCTACAGATTTGATCTTACTACTCACTATTGCATTTGTGTAATCATTTCTAAAGCCTCTTCAACAAATCCGCTTTGTGCATTTCCTACAACCATTGCATTCTTTAATATTTGCTACAATTCTGATTTTCTAATGAGTCTAATCTGAATTTACTATTTACCTAGTTTGTTATTAAACTTTCCTTCTATATGTTGATTCAAATTAAAGATTTGAATGAACAATCAAATATTGCCATTTCAATCAGACTTATATATCTTTGATTACATCATTTCTATTGTGGCTCAAGGCTAGCCGAATTACAAACTCAAAATTGTTGTTCAACGATGTAATAGAAAGATAATTTATTACATACCAATTTTCAATACTCAGATCTATTATGATAAGGAAAACATCAGTGACAAAAATTACCTTTTCAGTCTGATTGCTAACCACTGATAAATAGTTTCCACATGAAGTTGATGTCCAAGTTTATGCCAAATCAGTTCCATTGTATTATCACTAGTCTGCAGTGAAGGTGGAAGTCTGCTATAACTACTGATTGCTATCTAAATACAATTCGAATCTTCATACCGTATTACAATGGACATCGACATAAAATCATTGCACTAGTTAAACGATTATCAACATTCCTATTATAGTACTAATCCCCATACAAATGAATATTGTTGTAGTTATACTGCCCAGTTCCTTTCAACGGTACACTATAAATTCCCACACGCCCTATGATGATTTAGCTATCCTTCAGATGTTATGAATCGATGTTAAACCTGATGATTGTTTTGTAGCTGATCGATGTCCAGGGAACGCATCTCCTCTTATTTCATTCTCCAAAGTCTTTAATAAGAATATCAATAACTTTTCTTGATCATAAACTGATTCCTATGATTTCTGCGATTGCTTGTTGGGACCCGCGATAATCTAAACCCCTTACTTTATCATTTCCGTGACCTTTAGAGAAGACACTCTACAATTCGTGAAGGCTGCGAATCTCTTCAAAGAAACCCCGATTCCTTATGCAATCATATATCTAAGCATTATTATATTCGAAAGATGCCGCGAATACAATCTGGGACCTGTGCTCACTTCAAATAAATCTTCAAAGGCAATGTATTATCAATGAATGTTTCACATTAATCTCTTACAAACTTGACACATCATATAGAATGGGTCCCGCAACCTGCCTTTTGTTGATATATAAAATGTTTATTACAAAATACACAAGGGTTCCACTTGGTTGAAGATATAAAATATTATATTATATTTATCTCTGCAAATGGATTGGATATCTAAGCGAATTAATTAATGAATTTCTTTTTAAACTTGTCTTAGTGTTTCTGAGACTATCATACAAGAGATTGTGTTCCATGAGAAGATATCTCATTGAGGCACTAATTATACCATGTCTATATTACCCCATTATTACTTTGCATTTGATTATTCTCTTAAGCCATTCGTGCTTACCCCCAGTGAGGACAATGTAGCCTTACATCTGCCAGAGCTTTTTGTTTGATGACTTCACATGTCTAATTCCTTTGCACAGACCTATATCTAGAGGTTTATATGTGTTTTAGTTCGGTACCTTGTTTGAGCCTTCATAGTTATGTTTACCAGAGCATTTCCAACTTTATTATGCCATCTGCTCCATCTTAAATATGCTTTACACATGCCGATTGTAATTTCTTGAATGTTTCTAAAGCCATCTCAACAAATCCATTTTGTGCGCAACCTACAATCATTGCATTCCAAGAGATCTCTTCTCTGAGGCTTAAATCAAACAGTTCGCATATCTAGTTTAGGCATCCAAATTTTGCACCAGCCATCAATTTGTGTGCTTTGTCTTTCGTTCAGATTTGCATACATACGAACAGAGATTTTATCCTTTAATTTCATTACCCGAAAGATTCTAAAGTCTTGTTAACAAATAAAGAAATTAGTCTATATTCATATGTGATCTGCACAAAGAGAAACGCATCCACACAATCACTGTAGATTTAACTAGTAGCTTAATGTCAAAGTCTAGGGTGTCCTTAAGATAGCCAGCAGACAAGAAGGCCAACCTTGCACGTAATGATCAACTGTAGGTTTAATGCAATTAGGGTTCCTTTAATAAATAGTAATTAGGGATTCTTTGATAAATATTAATATTAGGGTATTATATTTATTACAGTAGATACTAAATTTAAATTTATAAGTTTAGGGTTTTATATTTAGGCAATCTTAATTGGTGAGGTTTTATATACCATATTCATAGTGATTACTATGTTCAAGTTCCAAAAGTATTAAAGATTATTATCTACCAACATGTAAAAGTTGTATGGTTCACAATGGCTATAAGAACTTCAATGAAGTTTAATTTGTTAAGGGTAATAATTTACTATGTAGAAAAGATATAGATAGGTTATTGGAAACTTTAGTGGTTATTGTAACATGTTGTCGCAAACTTTCTTTAGATGATCCATGTTATAATGTAGTCTTTAGGTTTCTTTTAGTTTAATATTTTCTTCAATCTTAAATTTCTCTAAGGTACATGGGATTCTCCTTCTTCCAGTATAGAATCATTAAATTAGTCATTGATGTCATATTGTCTATGAATCCTTCATTTTTGGCCAAATATTGCCATGGTGCCATTGTGACCTTCATTGTTAAATTGGTAAAGATTTTAGCCTCTTAAGAAGTTTAAAAGTTATGTTTAGTGGTTCCTAAGGTTTGATTATTAGTGAACCTTCCAAGTGCATGGGTTCTACCTATCTCTCCTTATTGGCTTCACAATCATCATTATCTATTTGATGAATGAATTTTGGCGACCTTAATTATGCAAAGAATAATCTTTACTAATATTCTTCATGCGTAAGTTGAAAACATGATCAAATGGAGTACAACTATGATTGATTCATTTCTGTAATTATTATATCATTCATGTGTTATGGTATTATTACTCTATTGTATGATTTAATTGTGGTGATAGTCCCTCATTGTGATAAGGATTGCATTTTATAAATTGGTGTGTTATAATATGTATGCCTTAGGGTTATTTGCATGTTGTTTGCAATTATTTTAATTAGATGAAATTTAAATAAGTCTTGGCATCTATGGGTTAAAATATTGTTGCATGTGGACACTCATATCTTATGATCATATTAGTAACTATTACTAGTGGTTAGAATATGATAGTTATGTATTGTTGAGGAAGATTCACTTTATAATTGTTAGATGATTGATCATGATTGGATCAATGTTACATTCTTCAAGACCCATAATTAGTGCATTATATCATATGTTGCAATTGTGGTGTTGTGATTGAATTATTGATGAAGGATCTTAGTTTGGTCTATTAGATGATGATGTGCATTTGAGAGTGGATGTTGATGTGAGACTATTGTGTTATAGTGGTGTCAAGTGTCTGTCATTGGTAAAGTTGATTCTAGAGGCCAAGAGGGGTAGTTGTGTTTATGACTTTTGTGATTATGTAATCTTGCTAATGGTTGAATATGTATTGGTTATATGTAATGTTGACTCCCCTCTATTTATGGATTCATGTGGTTATGATGACTGTGTAAGATGGATAATACCTTACTCAGTGTACCTATTCATGTGGTTATGATAACTATTGAAGATGGGTAATACCTTGCTTTGTGTGATGTGAAATGATGTATATTTTGTTTTGTAAATGTATCATGATGAGAAATGTGATAGTTCATGCTTGGTTTATGTTATGGGCTTTGAGAATCTAGATGAAGTGAAAGGGGAGTGGCTTCCAATGTGGGGCTGGGGCTCGAAGTGGCTTACCTAGGTAACCCATTGGGAGTTTGTAATCAAGTGATAACCTAATAATAAATCTAGGGGTTGGGTAGTTTTCACACTAATTAAGATAATTGGATGCCTCACCCATGCCTGTAGTGCTCGTTCAAGCTAAGGATGGGATGAGAAGGCCTGGTTGGCAAAATCAACTTCCTTGTCCTCATGAAAGGAATGTTGATTCTGCATGTGTCATCCTATGGAGCCGGCATCTGGTGAGAGACTATCAGGGTAACCATAGATGGGGGTCAGCATTTGGTGAGGGACTGTCGAGGTAACCCATAGATGGGGGCTAGCATCTGGTGAGAGACTGTCAGGGTAACCCATGTTTAGACCATGCGATGACACTCATCCCTACTGCAGTCTAGCATTCCCTAATTGTGATTTCCCCATTCATTGTATGATTACCTCTAGAAGAGATGGTTGAGTTGCTTACAATGTTCATATTGACCTGTGTTTTATTGGAATCATGTGTAGTCCTTGTACTTGTTAGTCTATTGTCGTATTGACTATTTACTGAAGTGGGACCATATGTTATCTCCTAGAATGGGGGGTGGACCTTAGGGTTCCACATGGTTAGGTGGTTGTGTTTTTTCTCCATTGGTATTTCCCTTGCTGTTTTTCATGTGCGAGAAGAAAGAACCTCATGTAGCAAATTCCAGATCTTGTACCAATTTGAGGAGACAGTTATTTATGTTCATGTACTAGTCTTGTGTATCAATTGAATCATGTACTGTAATCTTGATGTTTACATTCCAATGTAATCAGTAAAAAAAGTGATAGTGTGAATAACATAATTATGTAATCTCATGTAGTGGAATTTGGATATGCACTTGTAGCTCTATGATCTTGATGATTACTTATCCGATGTTATAATGTGGAAATGAATGTGTTCATTCATTTGATACAATGGATTTAGAATGAATTATTGTTGTTAGTTAATTCATAATGTATGTGTAAATCTTGTTAATAGTTTTGTTAATAATACAGCCATGGAACCCTAGAGGATAAAGCTTAGTTTAAATGATATGCGTAGTTATGATTTGTGTTACTTGTTATCTCATTCTTTAAAAAAAAATGTCCTATTAGAATAGCATAGTTGTTTTGTTTCTAAGGGGTTCCTTGGCGGGGCGTTATAGTCTTCCAGTCTCTTGTGAATATTTGGCAAGGCATTTCTGAGATGAGATCTGTCCAAGACCACCATCTACTGCCATGTAGAGGAAACATCTTGCATTATGCAGACACGCGTTAGCCTTCAATAATTAGAAAAAGTATAGACAAACAATCAAATCTTGCTCATTCGAATTTACCAAGATTTTAAGAATCATAAAAATTAATGCCAATGGGCTCAAAAAGGAGTCAACCAATCAAAAAATTAAGTGATCCAAATTTCTACCCCATAAAATTCCCAAGAAAAGAAAAGCATTAAGGAAAGCTCTTAATTTTTTTAATTTTTACCAAGCACACGGATGTCTAGGCAGACTAATATTAAGCAGTGAAAACAAAACTTATGCTAAATTCAATGCCAAAAAATATTAAGGGAGCGAAAACAATAGCTACCTTGCCTACGGCAGGTACTAATAAGGGAGAGAAAACAATAGTTACCCTACCTACGACAGAGACTAATATTGGCAATTAAACTAGCCACACGAAGGAATTCATAAACCAATTGTCTCTTTATCCATTGACCCAAATGTTCAACAAAACATGGACTTGTATTTCCAACAATACAAATATCATCTTTTCTATAAAGGGAAGCGATCATCTAATGGACTATTCATATTGAGGGTGAGAAAATATTTGAGGAATGCCATTGATCCTATTTTATTTTTCAAGAAATGGTTATGAATGAAAATTCTCTAATCAATAATTCTCATTAATAATTTGATTTCAAATAAAAGAACTAAGGAAAACAATCAAGACAAAAATGATTTTGAGAATAAAGCCTCGCAACCGTATTTAAACTGATAACCATAAAAAATAAACAATACACATTTTTAAAGCAATTCTATTTATTGATAGTCAATATATAGTAAAAAACACACAAAACCCATAAGTTTGAAAAACCATTAAAAATCCCATGCTAAATCCAAGGGGTTCACCCTACTTTTTATTAGTTTCTTGATCATTCCATCCAAGGCATAACTTTGACAGTTGACCTTGCCTACCAAGCATTTTTTTAAGTACTATTGTCTATTCAAATGTGCCCTTAAAGCACTATGATATATTTTAATATAAGTAAAATTATAAATAAACCAAATATATATAACATCATAATTTTGATATACTTTAGTATAAGTAAAATTATATATAAACTAAATATATATAACATAACAATTCTAGTAGACATGATATTTCCACAGTCCATATTGATAGATTTTTGTGCTTCTGGAATAAACTGTGTTTTCTTTTTTTATCTCAACGTTTCATCACACTCCATGATCCAAAACATCTCCATGATCTGAAACGTTGAGATAAAAAAACCAAACACAGTTTATTCCAAAAGCACAAAAATCTATCACATTTCTTTATAAATTTTGAAAGTCTATCTAAAATCTCTCATTTAATGTGATACATTCTTTTTAAAATTTTGATTTTATTTTATGACAAAATATCTAAATATGATCATACCGCCATCAAATTTAGGCTGGGTGGATCATGGACTTAGCTTCAATTATTGAAATCATTCATTTGTAAACATACAATAGTTTTAAACAATGTGAATGTGGGTACTAACTTCCCACTGGCTTAGGTCGTGCAAACAATTTACAACTATAAACTTAGTGCAATTATGTAATTTCCCACAATTTTTAGTCTCCCATGTCCCATCCTGTTAGGACTGAAAGTCGAACTCAATTACAGAAAAGAAGTAAAAACAGCGCACAGATGTAATTAGAAAGCAAACAGAAAATGAGACAGCAGATTTATCGTGGTTCACCAAACTTGGCTACATCCACACTGAGCAGAGGAATTGTATTGATAATTGAATTGTGTTTTACAATGAGATATCAAGCATATATAATGCTTCGTTATACATCACAAGAGGAATGTGAAAGGACAAACAATTGGCAGGAAAAGATGTGTCCGTTGGTCTTCATTTCCTTACAATCTCCCACTTGAAGGTCAACGGATGCTGCAACTCGCCAATCATTCCCCTGCTCTAAACTTCTGATTACTTCTTCTTAACAAGACCAAGAGAAGTCCTGGCACATTCGAACTTCTCTTTGGGAACAACCTTGGTGAAAATGTCTGCCGGATTGACCTTTGTGTCAATTTTTGCAACTTGTAACTTGCCCTCTTCAACTACATGATGAATGAAATGAGCATGTATGTCAATATGCTTAGAACGACGCTGAGATGAATGATTATGAGCCATAAAAATGGCGCTGCGACTATCACAAAACAGAACATAGTCACTTTGTTGACATTTCAAATCACCAAACAACTGCTGTAACCAAATCATCTCCCTAGCACCTTCGGAAAGAGCCATGTACTCAGCTTCGGCAGAAGAAAGAGCAATAGAATGTTGCAGCCTTGAGACCCAACTAATGGCAGCTCTAGCAAACATAAAAACATAGCCAGTAGTAGATCTCCGCTTATCTAAATCTCCAGCAAGATCAGAATCAGTGAAACCTTGCAGCTGTGCCTTATTGCCACCAAAACACAAAGCATAATCAGAAGTACCTTTAAGATACCTTAATATCCATTTGACGGCTTCCCAATGAGGCTTACTGGGATTGCTCATGAACCTGCTCACAACTCCCACTGCATGAGCAATATCGGGACGAGTGGAGATCATAGCATACATAATGCTACCAACAGCTGATGTATAAGGAACACCTTGCATAAAATCTTTATCCTCTTGTGTTTTTGGACACAAATCAGAAGATAAACGGAAATGGGCAGCAAGAGGAGTAGAAACAACCTTTGCATCAGCCATACCAAATCTGTCTACAACCTTGTCAATGTATGCCTTTTGTGACAACATGATCTCTTTCTTTTGTCTATCCCTAGTGATGGTCATACCAAGGATCTTCTTGGCTGGGCCTAAGTCTTTCATAGCAAATCTCTTAGCTAATTGAGACTTCAATTCAGAAACAATCCTCATACTTGTGCCGGCTACCAACATGTCATCAACATAGAGCAAGAGAATGACAAACTCACCATTAGGAAGTCGCTTATAGTAGACACAAGGATCTAATTCACATCTCAAGAAGTTATGCTCAGTCATAAAGCGATCAAACTTGAGATACCATTGGCGCGGGGCTTGCTTGAGCCCATACAAGCTGCGCTTCAATCTGCAATAAAGATGTTCCAGTCCCTGTTTCTTAAATCCTTCCGGCTGTTCCATGTACAGCTCTTCATCAACATCACCATGTAAAAACGCTGTTTTAACATCCAACTGATCAAGTTCAAGATCCCAAACTGCAACCAAACCCAAAACTGCCCGGATTGTGGTCATTCTCACAACTGGTGAGAAAATCTCATTAAAATCTATGCCTTTCTGTTGATCATACCCCTTGACAACCAGTCTAGCGCGATAGCGCTTGTTGCCTCCATCTTCCTCTTTCAACTTGTATACCCAACGGTTCTTCAAGGGTCTTCGATTAGGCGGAAGTGGCACTAAATCCCAAGTATTATTAGCCTGCAATGAACTCATTTCATCTTGCATCGCCTCTTGCCACTTCGAAGAATCAACTGCCTTGCAAGCCTGTTTATAGGTAGCTGGTTCAGGTTGATCAGAAATCAATGATTCTGGCTGTGCCTCCTCTGAATACAACAATTCATAATCAGAAAATTTGGAAGGACGTCTCCTCTCCCGGGTAGACCTCCTTAACTGAGAAACCTCCTCTTGCAAATTTGAATCATCCAGATTCATTCTGTGTAACTGGTTTTGAATATTTGCAATGTCATTTTGCATATTAGCCTCATAACTCTGCCTCTGTACATTTCCCAGTTGCACAGTTTGCTGTGCCTGCACATTTCCTTGTGCAAATTCTCCAATGTTTTGCCTTAAAGGCAGCGATTCACTTACAGAAGGCAGCGTTGCATATGCTAAAGGCTGTGATGTATCAACATGTTGCATATTAGGAAGCAACAATGACACCAAAGGCTGCTGCGTGGGAGTAGAGGAAGGCAGCGTACTGGCCAAAAGGGGCTGCGTTGGATATGAAGGCAGGGAGATCACATTTAGAGGCAGCGTTGTATTTGCTGAAGGCTGCATTGAAAATAAAGGCAGCGAAGTATTAAAAGGAGGCAGGGGAGTTGTATGAGGAGGCAGCGTGGAAGCTAAGGAAGGCTGTGTTTCACATACAGGCAGCGAACACTTATTTGGGGGCAACGTTGCATCAGTTTGAGGCTGCATTGGATTTGCTGAGTGTGATGGAACAGTAGCTGGCAGTGTATGGATTAGAGGTGGCACAAGAACATTTGAAGGCAGCGATTCAATCTCAGAAGGCTGCCTAGGAGTCTGCAAGCTAACACTAGAAACCTGAGAACTAACAGTGGGAATATTGTTCTGGTTCTTAGCCACACTAACTCCATTATCAAACAAATCAACTGTTGTATATTCTTTTGAAAAAATGTTTTCTTTGTGCAAACCTGGGAAAACTCTTTCATTGAAGACGACATCCCGACTGCGAGTGACCTTTTTGGCGACGGGATCCCATAACCTGAATCCATACTGATCCTCACCATACCCAACAAAGATACACTTCTGTGACTTGGGATCCAATTTGGATCGTTTCTCAGGAGGAATAAGAGCAAACGCTTCACATCCGAACACCTGTAGATGACTATAAGAAATACGCTTGCCCAACCACCTTTCCTCAGGAATGTCAAGATTTAACCGAGACGAAGGAGCTCGATTAATGAGATAAACCGCTGTGTTGCAAGCTTCTGCCCAGAATTCTTTTCCCAGTCTAGCATTGGAAAGCATACACCGTGCTTTTTCCAAAATCGTTCTGTTTAGCCTCTCCGCGGCCCCATTTTCTTGCGGTGTATAAGGAACAACTTTGATTCTCTGAATACCATTGTCAGCACAAAAACTATCAAACTCTAGTGAACAAAATTCACCGCCATTATCAGTTTGTAAACACTTGATATTATGCCCACTCTGATTTTCAACTAGAGCTTTAAAAATTTTGAACTTGCTGAACACTTCAGATTTTTTATTAAGCATAAAAATCCAAACTTTCCTAGTGCAATCATCAAGGAAAGTTAAAAAATAATTAGCACCTCCAAGAGAAGTTACCTCAGTTGGCCCAAAAACATCTGAATAAACCAGCTCCAAAGGTGAGGTGTTCTTCTCATGACCCGTCTTTATGAAGCTGATCCGCTTCTGCTTGCCGTAGAGACAATGTTGGCAAAAATCCAAATCCATGGATTTCAACCCCAGTAGCTGTTCTCTTTTGATCATGACTTCAAGACCTTTTCTACTCATATGTCCAAGCCATTGATGCCACAGCTCAGTTTCGCTGTCCGTCACTGTCATAGCAGCTCCCACTTGAGAGTCATTCTCAAAAACATATAAACTGCCCTCTCTATTTCCTTTGGCAATCTGCATGACACCTTTAGTAACCTTCCATGAATTTGGATAGAAGGTGGTATTGTAGCCTTGTGAGAACAATTGGGTTATAGAAATCAGATTCTTTTTTAGTTTTGGGACATGCCTAACATCTTGCAAAAGCCATTTGCTTCCATTTTTAGATTGTAGGAGAACATCACCTTTACCAATGATGTCCAATGAATTGTTATCCCCCAAGTAGACCTTACCAAACTGTCCTCCTTGATAATTAGAGAAGGCATCCGTGCAAGAGGTGGCATGAAAGGATGCGCCCGAATCTAGAACCCATGAATCTGAAGTGGTTTCACTTACGGACAAAACCAAAATATTATCACCCTTGTCATAAACAGCATTGACCTCGCTGTCTTTAACCTTCTCTTGCACCTTCTTATAGGAATAACAATTTTTCTTGGTGTGACCGGGCTTACTGCAGAACCAACAGTCACCAACTCTACCTCTGGATTTTGACCTCTTTGCTGATTTTGATCTTCTTCTGTTATTGTCTTTGCCTCTATTCTGAGGTCTTCCTCTACTAACAGCGGTTAAGGCTTCACCGGAAGATATCTCTTGGTTCTTTCTACGCATATCTTCACTAAGGAGTGTAGCTGCTACGTCATCAAACACCAATTTTGTTTTGGCTGAAGCTGAAGTACTTATGGCCATCACGACACCTTCCCAGCTGTTGGGCAACGAGCATAGCAGCAAGATTGCTTTAATTTCATCTTCCAACTTTATCTCCACCGAAGTCAGTTGGGTAAGTAATGTATTAAACTCATTCAAATGGTTAGACATAATTCTGCCTTCTTTCATTTTCAGGTTATAAAGCTTTTTCATGATAAAAACTTTATTGGATGCTGAAGCCATCTCATACATCTTACAAAGTTTATCCCACAGCTCCTTCGAAGTCTTCTCTGCTGAAACATTAAACAACACATTGCTGGACAGTGAGAGGAAAATCGTAGCTCTTGCCTTCTTATCCATCTTGTCCCACTCTTCATCCGTCATTGAGCTTGGTTTCTTTGCTACCCCTTCAAGTGCCAGTGAGAGGTCTTGTTTTATCAGCAAAGACTCCATATGTACTTTCCACAGTCCAAAATTCTGACCGGAGAACTTCTCAATCTTTGGTTCCTCCATGGCTCGAAAATCCAACACCAATTTTCGTAATCAGCTATACCGTCACCGTACAGCTCTGATACCAATTGTTAGGACTGAAAGTCGAACTCAATTGCAGAAAAGAAGTAAAAACAGCACACAGATGTAATTAGAAAGCAAACAGAAAATGAGACAGTAGATTTATCGTGGTTCACCAAACTTGGCTACATCCACACTGAGTAGAGGAATTGTATTGATAATTGAATTGTGTTTTACAATGAGATATCAAGCATATATAATGCTTCGTTATACATCACAAGAGGAATGTGAAAGGACAAACAATTGGCGGGAAAAGATGTGTCCGTTGGTCTTCATTTCCTTACACATCCAAACCCCTCTATAACTACTTTAGTGAGACAACGAAAATGGCATCCACATTCTTTCACAATGGTGCCTTCTCAACAATTTATCAGTTTTGGTAGCCAAATAAATATTCCTAATCCATCTGTAAAATACTATTGACCAACTAGAGGAAGCCAACATAGCAAGACATAAAGTTAAAAACTATACAGCTGTCACTTAATCTATCTATTGCCCACGTTCCACTTGTGGAGAACAAATCTTGGAGTTACACAAATAGGCCATGGATGGATGAGTGGCAAGACGAAATAATATTATGGGTCTGACATCCTACTGCTTCTCTCAGGACTCTTTCTTTGCTTTCCAGGTTCACGCTTGTTTTGATTAACAGATGGGCTTTTCCCCTACTTGGGTTTCTCATGGTTGTTATGTACAGGCTACTAAACAACGTAGAGTGTGGAATTACGCTTCTGCAAGGCCAGTTATGAGCTATAACAGTATAGTAAGAAAAGAATGTGTTTTTCTACTAGGGTTTGCAAAGCCCTACTTCCCAACATTTCTGGTAAACAAAGCTTTCATTTGTTTTTCTTGCCCTCCTCGCGTGGCTCCTACGTCTTTCTCCCAAGCTAACAAACCTGTATAGGTCATTTTGAGATAGACCGAAATATCTTTTGCTAGCATTTATTTTGTAATTGAATATAAAATTCCAAAAAAAAACATATGACATAGTTAAAAATACCTATACCTTAATGTGCAATTTCATGAACCAACCTCTGAAAAGGTAGCTTCCTTATCAAAAGCTCAGTGCTCTTTTGATACTTCAAATTTTTGTGAAGCATATGACATAAATAAAAAGGCAAATTAACAATTTTATAGTAAAACCCTAAATTATGATATTAAATTCATATTAAATGTTCCATTTGTTTCACATTTCTAAATCATTTATGGAGCATAATAAAGAATTCAACTCAACTCCTTATTTAAAACTCCAAACCATAACATAGTTATCAAATGCCTAAACATGAAACATGTCCTGTAACTCTAAACCCTCTAAAACAAATAAAATATTTTCAAAATAATAAAACATATCTCATAGTAAATGTACACCCCAAATTCACCTCATCAATTTCTCACAGTTAATCCCATGCGTAATTAATTAATGTGACCAATTTAATTGACTATTCTCATGTCGTAATTAATTAATACAACTAATATAACCCATTTTCTCTTCTGTGGCAATTAATGTGGCTAGCCTAGTTTGACTAATTCTATCTCTAAAGTTAATTAATTAAATACACAAAATTAATTAACCTTATATGAAATATTCTTCCAACTAATTAATTAGATAATATATGATTATCTAATTAATTAGGCTAATTAATCATGCTTTCCAATTTCTTTTGATTATAAATTCAATCCCATGCCACAAAAAAACCAAAAGAAAATGTCTTCCAATCTCCACTATCAATCTCAAATTTCAAATCAATCTGGGCCCTCTATTTTCATACATACCATCCCAAGCTTAGTTGCCCCCCTCCTTGCTCACACATATGTCGGCATGCTACATGGATGAATATTGATCCTTGATTCCATCCTCCCATCTCCACCATCCACTTGCAATATTCTCCTTCTTCCACATGTTTGCATCCCTCCCATCGTACAATTTAAGATAATTTCCTAACCCTCTATCTTGCATAAGAGCACTCATAATGCCACTTGTAACAAGGCTAAGGAGTATCCTCATGAAATCAATCCCAACCATTGATCTCATCTTTCAATCACAACTATGAATGCTCTAATGGGAAAATCTATTTAAGGAGGCTTGTTGAAAGGACATGAATAATCTAATCCATAGTAACTACATTTTGTCTAACTCACTCATCATGCATCATTATAGTACTTACATGCTACCATATTAAATAATATCCTAACACTTGAGTATCAACATTGCATCATAGCGTGCCAAGTTGATCTTTGCAACATATCTAAAACAACAATGGAGGTATAATATGTTGGTGATTGGTGTTTTGCACTATAATTTATCTTTCATTATTGCTCAAACCATTGGATTGTGAGTTTATTTTTATGTTGTTTGCATCTTTCTTGCATTTTTTTTAATCCATTTTTTGAAAGGAAGCAAGGAATGTAGAAACAACTTCTTACACTGATCTAATGAGGAAAGTTATGCAAATTTCAATCTTTACTAGTTATAGATTATCAGATGCACATTAACAGAAAGATAATAAAAACATCCAAATGCAAATACAAAACTCACAACACAAGATATATGTGGGAAAAACTATTTCAGGTAAAAAACCCCACACTCCAAAATCTACACAATGTATTATCAAATCAAAAGATGATTACAACACACTTGCAATGCAAGCTCTTTCAGGAGTACACAATGTCGATTCTCATTCACATCACATGACCTTTCACATTCTCTAGCCACTTATTTATCAAGCCTCTTTGGTAGTTATCCAATGTCGGTTTATCCATGTCGTCCAATAAAAAAATAACTACCAATGTCCACTCCCTCATTAATTATTCTGGAGGGAAATCGCAACTAACAAAGTCACCAAAATTTATCTTGCTACATGCACACAAGGTGATAACTATGGGATCCTACAACATAGTGCTAAATAAATAAATACAACATTAGGAACTTGCAAAGATTGAGACACCTTAATTCCCAACATTCTCCCACTTGTCGAACACCTTTCAAAAGCCAATAGAATGACAAGGCTTAACTACTAGGGATCGAGAGGCCCATAGACTTTGAACACCATATGAATTTCTCCATGCTCACAAGTTTTGTCAAGGCATCTATAACATTCATCAAAGTGTCAACTTTCTCCAATTTCACCTTCCAATCCTGTACCATGTCACGAATAAAATGGTATTGGACATCAATATGCTTAGTCCTCATGCGGAAAGTAGGATTCTTCGCCAAACATATGACACTCTGACTGTCACAACAAATGGTAATCTTCACTACATCTAATCCAACATCAAAACACAATCTCTTAAGCCAAATGGCTTCTTTACAAGCATGTGTTGCTGCCATGTACTCTGCTTTAGTAGTGGACAAAACGACCACAGGTTGCCGCTTACTCATCTAACTAATAGCACCACCGAACATCGTGAAAACATAAGCACTGGTGGATATCCTGCTGTCAATATCAAATGCCCAATCTGAATCCACAAATCATCAAATACAAAGTGAATGCCAATTCTTTGTAGGATAACCATGATAACATAAGGAATACTCAAAAGTACCCCACAATTATCTAAACACTTTCTTTACTGCATGCTAATGTACTTGTCAAAGATTAGCCATAAATCGACTAAGGACTCCCACTCCTTGGGCAATGTCTGGTCTTGTACAAACCATAGCATACATCATGCTACCAACTGCACTAGCATAAGGAACTCTGATAATATCCTCCATCTCTAAAGAAGACTTTAGACAATCTGCAATAGATAACTTTGTCCCCATCATAACAGGAACAACCAATGGGCTACAATATGCCATGTTGAATCTCTCTAACATAGTGTTCACATACTCTAGCCTAACTAAAGTTTTCTATTAGCTTTGTCTCTTCTGATTTCCATTCCTAGAAAGTACCTGGTTGCCTTTAGATCTTTCATCTCAAACTATGCTGACAATTGAGACTTCAAATTAGAAATCAAACTTTTACCATTCCCAATGAAGAACACATCATCATCATATAATGCAATAATGAGAATGTGATCATTATCTAATCATTATCTATTTTATAATAAACACAATGATATGATTTCATTCTTAGAAATCCTAAACTCAACACAAAGGCATCAAATTCCTGGTACCACATCCTAGGAGATTGCTTCAAACCATACAAAGACTTTTCAACTTGCAAACCAAATTTTATTTACCATTTACTGGATGTAATGCTCCGGCTGTGACATAGATTTCTTCCTCCAAGTCACCATGAAGAAAAGTTGTCTTCACATCCATCTGTTCAACTTCTAAATTGTATGCAGCAGCAAGTGATAACAAGAATCTGATAGATTTCAACTTTTGAATGGGAGAGAAAATCTCACCATAATCTATTTCCTCAAACTGAGAATAATCCTTCGCGACCAACCTTGCCTAAAATTTCACAACATTGCCATCTAAACCAAACTTCTTTTTCAACACCCATTTGCATCGAATCGGTTTATGTCCATCAAGCAAGGACACCAGATCCCAAGTATATTATTTTTCTTCAAGGAAGCCATCTATTCTTCCATGGCCTCTTTCGAGGAATTTGTATTACTCATACCCATAGCCTCTCTTATGGTCCTAGGCTCATCAATGTTAGAAATCAAAGAAAAAATACAACTGGAATCATGCAATGAATAACCAAACCTATCAAGTTATCGCCTTATCTGTGTGGACCTCTTCAAAGGTTGAGGTTGAGGTTCTTCATCTTCTTCTAAACTTTTAGAGCTACCAAAGTTCTCCTCACCATAAGATCCAACAGATGTCTTCAGTTCAAATTTCTTAGGGGTGGAAAGAAGCTGAACCACATCCTCTTTCTCTTTTTCTTTGTCTGGATGTAAAATAATGGAAGAAGGATTGAGCTCTTTGAAAATCACACTTTTTCTATACAGAACTCTCTCAGCCATTGGATCCCAAAGCTTGTACCCTTTCACACTGATGCCATAACTGATGAAGATACACTTTATAGCCTTGTTCTCCAACTTAGACCTCTTCTCCTTAGGTACATGTGCATATGCCTCACAACGAAATACTCAAATGTGTCTTAATGAAGGATTTTTACCAAACAACACCTCCATACATGTCTTATCAACAAGCACCGATGTAGGAGACCTGTTAACCAGGTATCAAGCAGTAGAAATAGCTTCATCCCATAACTTTTGATCAAGGCCATCTCCACTTAGCATACTCATTTCCCTCTCCATCAATATTTTATTCATCCTCCCTATAGCTCCATTCTGTTGAGGGGTATATGGAGTTGCCTTGTGCCTTCCAATCTCTTGTTCTTTACAGAACTTGTCAAAATCTTCTAAACAATACTCACCATCGTTATTTGTCCATAAACACTTAAGCTTTTCTATCCTTCTAATTCTCTACAAGAGATTTGAACTCTTTGAATTTACTAAAGACTTCAAATTTACTTCTAAGGAAATACACCCATGTCCTTCTATTGTAATCATCAATGAATGAAATAAAGTAAATAGATTGTGAAATTGAAGGAACATTAACTGGACCAAACACATCAGAATGAATCAAGTCCAACACCTTAGAAGATTTGTGAGAACTGGAATAAAACTAAACATGGTTTTGTTTACCATAGATGAAATGTTTGCAAAAATCAAACTCAAGTTTACAACCATTCATATCCTCAATGATGTTTTTATTTTTTAGGGTCCTCAAACCCTTTTCACCAATGTGACCAAGCCTTTAGTGCCATAACATTGTCTTCTTAGCTTGAAGTTTTATCTCCATAGAATGAGCACCCTTAAGTACCTAGAAAGTACAACCATTAGAAGTTGATGCAACAGACCTCTTCACTACTGGTTCCAATGGTGAGGACGAAGACTCTGAAGTTCTCTTCTTTGAAATAGAGACACTATTGCACTAAACTACACATTCATCCAGCTAAAATAGAGTGCCAATCCAAACATCCTTAGCTAGCACCATAGCTCCTCCAGTCATCTTGCATCCTCCATTCAAGAAAACAACCAAAAAACCCTGTGCATCATTCAACTTACTTATAGATAATAGGTTTTGTGCCAAACCAAGTGTAGAAACTGCCAACATTGTGGAGTAGACAAACAAGCACAAGATTGTAAATGAAATCGACCCATTGAATTCACAAATGAAGAAAATATAAATAGGCAAGTGTGAGTACCTGATTCTCCATTAAACGAGGATAGGACTTCTCTATGTGAAGTAGTGGTGAGTAACCACCCACAAAGATAGCATGAGGTGTCGATGCAAGTCGTCACCTCTCCAAAATGGCTAACTACTTTGACAAGTTTAAAGTACATGTGGAAAATACACCTAACTATTGTTAACACTAGTGTATACATCTAGGATTAAAGGTTATACACCAACACCTACCCTTAAGCATAGCTTAGGTGGGCTATGAAAAATGGGTCCCGGCTATAAGCTTGGTGAGGTACCCATGCACAATGCAAAAGAAAAAAATGAGTCCCGACCATGAAGCCTGATAAGGTACTCAATTACAATGCAAATATCTCAGAAACAAAGAAAGATAGAAACCCCAGTGGGAAAAAACTATCTTCCAAAAGAGAGAAAAAGGAAAGAAATGCTTAGATAGCCCCTCCAATAGATCTAATAGATGATGTTGCTGATGCCGATTCTAATGTAGATATGAGGAACTTCTGAAGCATAAAACATTTGTAAATTCTGCCATTCCCTTAATTCTAAGAGAATTCAACAAACTAATTGAAGTTGGTAGTGTGCAAGGGATGAAGACCAGGATGTAGTTCCAAGAAATATACTAAAAAACTGAAAACAAGGATGTGCATTAAGTGCACATACAAATGAGATGAAAATCTATGTGATTCATAGTTGTTGTTACAACCCCCCATTACACTTTATAGATCAATGTGAGTACAATTTTCCAATTCTCTTAATGTGTAACACACATTCAATTACATGACACTCTATGAGTGTATTTACAAACAAAGATGCTAGTGGAGTTCAATCAGCTTGCTATATAGAACCAACTGAGATGAGCTATGAATTAACACTAGGGTCTGAAGTCACATCCTCTTCACTTGATGTAAAGCATGAAAAAATTAAGTTGTGGTTGAAAAGACAAACCTTTGCTACTGCTACAAGTTTTTAACTTTGTGATTCTCTGATTAGAGCTTTTGTGGGTGTAAACTGAAATATTTTGTTGGAACAGGTGAGTTGATATATCGAGAGATGATTCCTTAAAAGTTTAGGAATGAAAAATACATTGTGTACAAATCCATTTCCTAACTTTACAGTTCTCTTACCACAAAAATTGTAGTAGATGTCATCCATCAGAATTCACACAAACACCTCTTGGTAAGGTGACATGTGATCCATTGCAACTAAACTGAGACTCCATTTGTTGGCTTTTGATTTAGAAGGTGCCATGAAATTCTGTTTTTACCCTCAAGTTGTGAAGTTGTTTTACAAATTAAACTCCTATTTGAACTCAATTTTAAAGGTGACACTTTATAAGTACGAGTGCTTGATTACTCTTGCTTAATATCCCCTTGAAGTGGCACTTTATAAAATTAGTACATTGACATCATTTTACACCTTTTGATGATATGAGTTCCCCCCTTAATTATGTGTTTTCCCCCAAATTAGGCACTTTTATAGAAGGAGTGTGTGAAGTCACCCTAAAATAGCATAAATAGGCACTTTATAATTTTAGTGTGATATTAGGCTAGTTAGATCGGTGTCAAAAAACCATGCACTTTTGCAAAATGAATCACTCAATTTTCACAGCAATAAAAATTCCAAAATTTTGGAAACAACAATGTATGCAAATTTGTTTGGGAGAAAAAAATTTGAAATGATGAAGAAAATAAGCCCCCCTTGGGCTGTGCACAACCAGGGGCTAAAACCCCATGTGACCAAGGGCTTGACTTTGAAAAAATTGCTCCAGGCCGTGGTCAGTCCCTCCCTACCTCTTATAAACTTTCTTCAATCACCCTTCAAAGGGCTTCCACTGTGATGCTCGCAAGCTCTTTCAAGAGGGCATTTATTCGTCCTATATCCTTCTTCTTGCACATTCAAATGAACACAATATTAGAAGATAGAAACCAAACAAAAAATGATGAATGGCTCATAGATTGAAGCTCACCATCAATGCGTAGAGATGCACAACAAACAAATGACTTGAAGCTAACCATGAAAGCTCTGATACCATATAGAAAATGCCAAGATCGTGGAGTAGACAAACAAGCATGAGACTGCAAATGAAATTGACCCATTGTATTCACAAATGAAGAAAATATAAATAGTCGAGTGTGAGGACCTAATTCTCCACCAAACGAGGTAGGACTCCTCTACATGAAGTGGTGACGAGTAACCACCCACAAAGATAGCATGAGGTGTCGATGCAAGTCGACACCTCTCCAAAATGGCTAACTACTTTGACAAGTTCATAGTACATGTGGAAAATACTCCTAACTATGGTTAAAGCTAGTGTATATGCTAAGGACATGTAGAACACTATTGATCCCTTTCACTTGTCCATCAAGGAATTGAATCAAGACTCTTCCACAGTCAACAATATTCAAGTGAGAGTCATCACTCAAGTACACCTTCCCACAATCATATTCTTCATACTTTGAAAACCAACCCCAATGAGAGGTCATGTGAAATGATGCACTAGAGTTAATAAGCCATACATCATCAGATGCATGTGTTGCCAAGGCAACGACAAATACTTCACATTCATCTTGAGAGTGATGGAGATAGGTTGTCATTTATGTCAAAAAGGTGTCCTCAGTTTGTTTGATGTCATCAGGATAAGTGTAGTTAGATATGCAAATATGGTTAGAGATGAGATGCTTCTGTTTGATCAGGATATTTCAAGTTTGCCTTAGGATGGATTCTAATGTTCTTGCTGTTTGGTGTTGGTTTATGATGTTTATCATTGATCACAAGACTTGTTTGATTAGGTTTGGCCTTCATGGTGTTTTTTAAGTTGATCAAGATGCAATTCTTCATATTATGTTCTCAAGAGAACTTACAATGTGTCTTCATATGTCCTTTGGTAAGTGAAGTCACAAGGTGATTTGTTTGGGGTTGTCAAGTGTCGACAAATGTTCATCATCCATGGTTATGCGGTGTGGAATTCATGGTTAAGGAAATTTTAGTTGTGGTCTCATATGTGTTTATGATGGTGTGTGGTTCATAAGATGTTTGGAAGGTATACCATGCTTGATGAAGTTCATGTTGTTGGAGTTTATTGTCTTACACACAGGAGGTTGATCTCAAGAAATTCAGAGTATGTTTGGACAGAGTATGCTTAGAGTTGAGTTGCACTGAGTAGTTGTGTTCATTCCATACCTCTTGATGCTTGGTGGTCATGCTTCAATGTCTCATGCTTCAAGGTTGATCAAAATGTTGTGTTCTTGGTATGCTTGATTTGTTGCTTCAGAAGTTGAGTTGAAGTGTGTTTATGATGGTTTCATTTGGTCTCTTTTAGTGTTAATTGGTGTTCATGTCCTGATCAAGATCATTGTGTTCACCATGCTTCATTGGGTTCATGATGGTTATGACTTCAGTACCAAGAAGGTTCATTATCAGAGTTGCACATGCAGAGGAACAAGCTTGTTTAATCCTTGATGGAGATATAAGTTTATAAAAGGTTGTTTACTAGGGTTTATGAAATTCTAAAATTAACATCCTAAATACCTTTTTCTAAACCCTAACCTCATGCTTTTAAAACCTAAGCTCTAACCATCACTAATGAAGTGCACTTTATGTTATGTTTTTAAGTTAACTTATGAATTTCGGTTAGATCACTAAAAAGTGACCTAGTGAAGGGTTTTTATGACATATCTCTACCGACCTCTTTACCTAGACTGACCGGGAGACTCGGTCAAAAGTTGTGAAATGAGCGCCAAAACTGCAATCAAAGGCTTGTTTTTAAAATGGAATGAGCACGTGGAGTACAATCAATGGTCAATATTCAAATATGTGCTCTCACATCCTTACATCCACTTTTGACGGGTGTTAGAAAGTCTGATGCCTTTTTAACTGTAGATAAAGCTCTTTGATAGGCTATTTTAGCTCAATTGCAAGGAAGTTTTTTTTAGAATTCTTTCTTATTTTAAAACTTCCTCGAGGATAGTGAAGAGACACAAGAAAGTTTTTTTTGAAAAGAGTTCATTGAAGATTTAATTGGCTTTTGTATGGTGGAGTCTTTTATCGAAATGGTTTATGGAAATTCTTTTTGAGATTTGTTTCTATTTTTTTTACTCCACCAATCAGGCTTTTCTCGAAGCTTTCAAGAAAAAGGAAAGTAATTTTTTGGAATGTAATATATTAAATTCTTTTGAATGGTAAGAGTTCTTGTAGAAGATTTGAGATGTGGTGTCCAAAGATGATAAGGAGATGAAATTATTTTGTTCAGGGTTAATTTTTTTTGTGAACCTTTTTATTTGCAGATTGAGAAAGTTGATTATTTACAGCTTGGAGAATATTTTTTATTGTAGAGAAGTTTGATTGACAAATTGGTGAAGAGTTATTTTTGCAGATTGAATTTGCACGGGTAGAATGATTTTATTGAAGACTTATTTTGTTGAGAAAATGAAGAGATTTTGATATTATGAGAAGAGGAAAATGGATCTTAGAAAAGAAGAATATGAATGGCAAAGGAATTTAATATTATTTTTTTTCAGGATCTTTATTGATAAAAGAAATATATGCAAAGTTGATTATGAGGATGTGAAAGGACATTTTTGTTTTTCTTATATATATTGGTTTTGTAGATGCTTTGTGTGTGTGGATGTTGTGCAGATCAACATGCAATGGTGAAGATAATTTTATGATTCTCTTAAAAGGAAAATACAGATGAATGTGTGAAAAATTTGCAGTGAAAAAGATACATTTTTGTGAAATGTTCTTGATGGAAGATCAGGTGATTTCAAAGATGAATTGTTCAGAGGATTGAAAGAAATGATGAGATATGCATCTATCAAAAAATGTAAAAGAGATGAATGAGAGTACGCAATGGTGCAGATCAGATTGAGTTGCAATCATTTCTTGCACACAAGATTTTATATGTTTATCATGGTGATTGTATTTTGCCAGTGAGGCTTGTGGTCAGTGAGACCTTCCTATGCCAGTGAGGCTTGTGGTCAGTGAGACCTCTATATGTGCTAGTGAGGCATCTTGTAAAGCTAGTGAAGCTTCTTTGGTCAGTGAGACCTTCATGTAACTAGTGAGGTTTTGAATAAGCCAGTGAGGCAACTTTGAGTGGTTTTTCTACCCCGAGAGGGTTTTCCACTCTAGAAATTTTTGTGTCATAATTTCTCTCTATGCGTGCATATTTGTGTTTTGCTTATAAGTTTTTGGTTCACATCTTTCACTATCAGTCTTGTGCATATGAGCTCAACAAATCATTAATGTCTTCCTTTCTATTTGTCTTGTAAGATAAAGCTTGCAAAAAGTTAAGAATTTACACAACACTGATTCACCCCCCTCTCAGTGTTGTCATTGACTCCTACAAAGAGGACTTGTCAGAATCTGAATCATAGTTCTTCTTCTTTTTCTTCTTCTCCTCCTTACACTTCTTGTGGAAGTGACCAAGTTTTCCGCAGTTCCAACATAGAGCCTTGGAGTTTCCAGGAGACTTTGATCTCCCAATGGATTTGGATCTTCCTTTTTCTTCCTTCTTATCTTTTTTCTTTCCCTTCTCTTTAGATATACCACAAACTGCAAAAGCCTCCACATCTCTTCAGACAATAATGAAGAAACCACTTCATCCATCTTGAAGGTGGTAGTGGTACTCCCAATGGCCATAGCAAGGTTGTCCCACAAATTTGGTAAGGAACACAGTAATTTCATACATCAATCCTCCTCCATCTTCACACCAACAGAGGTCAACCAAGAAACAAGCATATTGGAAGTATTCAAGTGATCAGTAATACATCCTCCATCTTCCATCCTCAGAGAATACAATTTCTTTCACAAGAATAACTTGTTCACCAGGGATTTAGCCTTGTTGGTATATAACCTTTAATCCTAGGCGTATACATTAGCTTTAACCATAGTTAGGCATATTTTCCACATGTACTTTGAACTTGTCAAAGTAGTTAGCCATTTTGGAGAGGTGTTGACTTGCATCGACACCTCATACTATCTTTGTGCATGGTAACTCCCCACCACTTCATGTAGAGGAGTACTATCCTCTTTTGGTGGAGAATCGTGTACTCACACTCACCTATTTATATTTTCTTCATTTGTGAATACAATTGATCGATTTCATTTGCAATCTAATGCTTGTTTGTCTACTCCACGATCTTGGTACTTTCTACATGGTATCAGATCTTTCGTGGTTAGCTTCAAGCCATTTTTTCACTATGCATCTCTACCCATTGATGGTGAGATTCAACATGTGATTCATTCATCATTTTTTGTTTGGTTTCTATCTTCTAATCTTGTGTTCATTTGAATGTGTGAGAAGAAGGATAGAGGAAGGATAAATGCCCTCTTGAAAGAGCCTACAAGCATCACGGTGGAAGCCCTTTAAAGGGTGATTGAAGAAAGTTTATAAGTGGTGGGGAGGGACTGACCACGGACTACACCTACAGGCCTGATAGAGGAAGGATAAATGCCCTCTTGAAAGAGCCTACAAGCATCACGGTGGAAGCCCTTTAAAGGGTGATTGAAGAAAGTTTATAAGTGGTGGGGAGGGACTGACCACGGACTACACCTACAGGCCTGATTCTCTCTTATCGACGCCTTTACAAGGCATCTCTACCCTATGTGCTCGCCCATATGGGGCCGCGACCTACCGTCTCTCCTCTCAGATGTCACAACAACTTCCAAACACCTTCGAAGGCATCTTCTCACAAGTGCCTTGAACCCTCGCAGTCGGCCTCAATTCGTCCTCAAATGGACCTGCAACAACACATTCCCTTTGGACACGAATTCACCCTGTTTTACTTGTTCTGTTGGCGCATATAGTGATGGTTTTTCCACATTTCATCACTGCATTCGCAGCTCTGATGGGTGTCAATTTTATTGGTAGACAGGCTAGCACTATTCATTTAAAAAATGTGTCAAAATGCTGATGCAAGAAACTGGAGGGGCGGGGTGATGTAAACAGGAGGGAGGGGAGCAATTTTTTAAAAGTTAAGCCCTTGGTCGTGAACAACTCAACCCTGGGTCTTATTTTCTTCCTCATTTTAATTTTTTTTCTCCCAAACAAATTTGTATGCAATTTTTATTTTTCCAAAAATTTGGGAATTTTTATTGCTCGGGAAGGATTTTTTTGTAAATGAAAATTTGAAAGGCCTATAACTTTTGTAAATCAACTCAAAATTGAGTGATTCCTTTTGCAAAAGTGCATGGTTTTTTGTCGCTGATGTAACTAGCCTAATATCACACTAAAATTATAAAGTGCCTATTTATGTTATTTTAGGGTGACTTCACACACTCCTATAAAAATGTCTAATTTGGCAGAAAACACATAATTAAGGGGGGGACTCATATTATCAGAAGGTGTAAAATGATGTCAATGCACTAATTTTATAAAGTGCCACTTCAACGGGGGTATTAAGAAAGAGTAATCAACCACTCATACTTATAAAGTGTCACCTTAAAAACTGAGTTCAAATAAGAGTTTAATTTGCAAAACAACTTCACAACTTGAGGGTAAAAAGAGAATTTCATGGCACCTTCTAAATCAGAACTCAACAAATGGAGTCTCAGTTTAGTTGCAATGGATCACATGTCACCTTACCAAGAGGTGTTTGTGAGAATCAAACCATGCAATACCTTCAAAATTTTGATGGATGATATCTACTACAATATTTGTGGTAAGGGAATTATAAAGTTAGGAAATTGATTTGTACACAATATATTTTTCATTCCTAAACTTTTAAGAAATCATCTCTCTATATATCAACTTACCTATTTCGACAAAATAGTTGAGTTTACACCCACAACAACTCTAATCAAAGAATCACAAAGTCAAAAACTTGTAGCAGTAGCGAAGGTTTGTCATTTCGACCGCAACTTCATTTTTTCACAGTTTACATCAAGTGAAGAGGATGCGACTTTAGAGCCTAGTGTTAATTCATGGCTCAACTCAGTTGGCTCTATATAGTAGGTTGATTAAACTCCACTAGCATCTTTGTTTGTAAATACACTCATAGAGTGTCATGTAATTGAATGTATGTTACACATAAAGGGAATTGGGAAATTATACTCACACTGATCTATAAAGTGTAATGGGGGGTTGTAACAATAAAAACTATGAATCACATAGATTCTCATCTCACTTGTATGTGTGCTCAATACACATCCTTGTTTTTAGGTTTTTAGTATATTTCTTGGACCTACATCCTGGTCTTCATCCCTTGCACACTACCAACTTCAATTAGTTTGTTGAATTCTCTTGGAATTAAGTAATGGCAGAATTTACAAATGTTTTATGCTTCAAGAGTTTCTCATCTCTACATCAGAGGATAGTTTTTTTCCCACTGGGTTTTCTATCTTTCTCCGTTTAAGAGAGATTTGTATTGTAATTGAGTACCTTATTAGGGTTCATGGCTGGGACTCATTTTCTGCTTTTGCATTATGCATGGGTACCTCACCAAGCTTATAGCCAGGATCCATTTTTCATAAACTCACCTAATCTATGCTCAAGGGGGGTGTTGGTGTATAACCTTTAATCCTAGGTGTATACACTAGCTTTAACCATAGTTGGGCCTATTTTCCACATGTACTTTGAACTTTTCAAAGTAGTTAGCCATTTTGGAGAGGTGTCTACTTGCATCGACACCTCGTGCTATCTTTGTGGGTGGTTACTCGCCACCACTTCATGTAGAGGAGTCCTATCCTCATTTGGTGGAGAATCAGGTACTCACACTTGCCTATTTATATCTTCTTCATTTGTGAGGGTAAGTGCACAAAGATGAGGGACCAAAAGGGGGTCTTAAGATGCCACATTTTTTCTAAAATCAGGAAACATTGATGTTGGATGAGAAATTGAAGATAGCTACACTTAAAATTTGAAGATGCAACAAAAACAAGAGCCATAGTGCTCCGAATCTAGTTTCTAAGCTACTAATTTTTTCCAAAAATGGTAGATAAATTAAGGGGTTAAAAAATGGGGAGGACACAAATTGGTCCTATTTTTCTCAAAAAAACATAACATAGTGTATGGTGTACTCCCCCTAAAATGTTGACTTTTTTTTAGTATTTCAAAAATCGCTTCAGTGAGAAATTAGCTAACACCATTTAGTTTATCCCTGATTTTTTTGATAATTTTTTCATGAATATTTGATTTTTTAGTAATTGTCAAAGTGGACACATCCTGAAAAAAAGAAAATTGAGCATGCTCCCCCCTAAAATTTTTGAAAACTAATCAAAAATCAATTTTTGTTTATGTGTAGAATGGAGTCTAGTTTCTAAAAATGTAACTTATTTCAAATTTCGATGAACGGTAAAAAAGTCAAAAAAACTAGACTCTAGTTTTTGACAAAAAATGGATACACTGATAAAAGAAATTAAAGATGAAACCCTTAACGTACTCAAAATGTGAAAAAAATTATATGGTTAGATAGATAATAGAGAGCTTAAGATTATGGTGGTATTTTTTGAGTTTTCATTGGAAAAATTGCTATCTTGATGGGGAGCACGCTCCAGATTATCTCAAAATTTTGCTAAAAATTGGGAAAAAACACGTCTAAGCATGCGCAGCATAACGCGAGTGCGTTATAATGTACTCACGTTATGCTAAGAAAAATTGGATTTACACATGCCAATTGCATTTCTTTGAATGTTTCTAAAGCCTTTTCAACAAATCCATTTTTTGCATATCTTGCAATCATTGCATTCCATTACAGAACATCTTACGTCAATCAATTGACATGTCTTGTCTATGTTTCCACACCTTGCATACATGTCTACAAGAGCAGCTGCACTTCCTACCATCTCTCTCACTCTACTTCCTTTCCCTCTCTACCTCCTACCCTCTCTCTGAGTCTCTACTTCCCTCACCTCTCTACCTCCTACCCTTTCTCTGAGTCATTGCTTCCTTACCCTCTCTACCTCCTACCTTCTCTCTCACTCTCTTCTTCCTTCCCCTCTCTACCTTCTACCCTCTCTCTCTCTACTTCCCTTCACTGTCTACCTCCTACCCTCTTTCTGTGTCTCTGCTTCCCTCACCTCTCTACCTCCTACCTTCTCTCTCACTCTCTTCTCCCCCCCTCTCTACCTCCTACCCTCTCTCTTAGTCTCTACTTCCCTCCCCTCTCTACCTCCTACCCTCTCTCTCACTCTCTACTTCCCTCCCCTCTCTACCTCCTACCCTCTCTCTCACTCTCTTCTTCCTTCCCCTATCTACCTCCTACCCTCTCACACTCTCTACTTCTCTCCCATCTCTACCTCCTACCCTCTCTCTCTCACTCTCTCTACTTCCCTCCCCTCTCTACATCTCTGCATCATTATTCCCATCCAATAAAATTTCATAAATTATCTTGTTTCCATTCCATCATCCCAATTTATATCCTCATCCCTCTTTGGATGGACCCTAGTTTTCTTGTTTCCATGTTCTTTGTCATCAAGGGAGAGGAGAGGGAGGAAGAGGGAGAGAGGATGGAGATGGAGGGGAGAGAGAGGGGAGAGATAGGGTGATAAGGAGAGAGAGAGTTCTAGTTTTCTTGTTTTGGAAAGAGAGAGAGAGGGTTGGTCAGGTTTATGAGTTTAGGGTTGCTTAAGTTTAGGATTTAGGGGAATTATTTAAGGTTTAGGGGTTTAGGGTTGCTCGGGTTTATGGTTTATGGGTTAGGTTTTAGGGGAATTACAATTTAGGGTTTAGGATTAAAAGGTTGAGAGAGAGAGGTTTAGGGTTGCTCAGGTTTAGGGGAATTATTTAGGGTTTATGAGTTTAGGGTTGCTCATACCTTTAGGGGCACTATTTAGGGTTCATGAGTTTCTAGGGTTTCTCAAGTTTAAGATTTAGGGGTTAGGATTAAAGGGGAATTATTTTATAATTTCCCTCCAATCCTCCTAATCCTAACCCATTAGTCTACCCATCTCCTAATCCATCAATCTGTATCATCAAACCACCATATAACTCACCATATAATCCACCATCAAACATTCTAAGCTCTAATCCATCAACCCATGAACCCTTAAAAAGTTTTCTCCAAAGACTCTTTACAAAATCTAAAAATAAAAGCAAAGATATGGAGCCATCCAAATCCACTGATCCAATTTGATCCCCCTCTAACAATCCCAATCCCAATCCATCCCCTCCTATATCCATTCACTAGATCCTAATCCTAACCCCACATCTTTCATCATTGTCCATCAACTATATATGCATATCCTAGTCCATCAACCCATGAAGCCATGAAGGATGTCACCCAAGGACTATTGGCAAGGAATCTTAGAAAAACATCATGTACTGAAATTCCTATCCTTGAGCAGGTAACAAAGAACCTCCTAATAACATGTCTACCACTCCAACACCATCATCCACTCCTATGTCTATCCATTTAATTGAAGAGTCTCCTACCATAAGTCTAAGTCAAACCCCATCATGTATCCATGTTGTCAAACATGCAAAGATTATTGATCCCATTGAAGAACCCATCACATCCATCTAAGAAACCCAATAGCCATGTTAAGAGCCTAGTCCAAAGCATGTTGCAACACCAACCACCCATTTTAATCAAAATCCAAACATTGCATCTAATCCCATGTCCTAGATCCCTTACCATCTCATGGTCAACCCATCTACATCAATCCCATCATTGATCCTCTAACATCTCCTAGTGAACCCCCATCACCACCTCTTACTCCCCAATCCAATGAATATCAATGCATTCCCACTTATCCTATCCATATCTAATATCGTACTATCCATTCTTATCCTCACTGTGATAAAGATGTTATCTATGACCAAGATCTTATCCATGAGCAAGTAACCCACATCACTCCTATCCATCATCCCATTAGCCGTATCCATCATCCCACTAGTCCTATCCATTATTCATCAATATCCCATGATGAGACACATTGGTTCGGCAAGAAAACATAGATAATCAAATAAATAACTTGGATCCTATCAAATAGTTCATCTATTAGAGGGTAATGATAATCAAGATCCAAGAATTCTACATCCATTTCCCATTGATCCTCCATCATCCCCTAGATCAAACTATATGTTTAGGGGTTTAGCTTGGTTTCTCAAGTTCAGGGTTTAGGGGTCAAGGGCATTATTTGATGTTTATGAGTTTAGGATTGCTCAATTTTAGGGTTTAGGGTTTAGGGGTTAGTGTTTAGGGGAATTATTTAGCGTTTAGGGGTTTACGGATGCTCAGGTTTAGGGTTTAGGGTTTAGGGTTTAGGGGTTATGGTTTAGGGGTTTAGGGTTGCTCTCTCTATCAATCCCCTCTCTAACTATACATTTCTATCTCTCCCTCCCTCACTATCTCACTCCCCCTCTCTATCACTCTCTCAATCCCTCTACCTCAAATATATCTCCCTATGTCTCTGTTCACATCTCTTGATCTCTTTCCCTATCTCTTAATATATACCTCTTTACCTCTCTCTCCCTCCCTCTCTATGTCTCTCCTCCTCTCTCTCTCCCCATCCCTCTACCTCTTGAAATGTCTCTACATTTATGTCTTTGTACATCTTTCCATCTCTTTCACTATCTCTATCTCTCCCCATAACCCTTTCTCTTAATATATCCCTCTCTACTTCTCTATGTATTTCTATATCCATCTCTCCCTCACTCTTTGTCTCCCCTCTCTATATATCTATCTCTATCTCTCTCTTTATCTATCTTTTTTCTTCTATCTAGACCTTTTTGTTTATCTAAATTCCCCTCTCTCCCCCTCCCCATCTCTATCTCCACCTATCCTTCTCTATTTCTCTATTTGACACTTTTTCTATATTTTTTCCTTTCTCTAACTCTATCTCTATCTCTCTAGATCTTTCCATGTCCCCCCTCTCTCCCTATCCATGTCCATGTCCCTCTCTATCTCTCCATGTCT
Source organism: Cunninghamia lanceolata (assembly GCA_027924645.1). Lineage (NCBI taxonomy): Eukaryota > Viridiplantae > Streptophyta > Pinopsida > Cupressales > Cupressaceae > Cunninghamia > Cunninghamia lanceolata. The sequence continues at coordinate 3,632,874 of BSBN01000413.1, forward strand.
CCCTCTCTCTATCTATCTCTATTTATCCCTCTCCCCCTCCCCCTTTCTATGTTGCCCTCACTCTCTATATACATCCCTTTCTATTTATCTATTTTCTTCCCTTATCTCTTTATCTCTCTATCCTCCCTCTATCTAAATATATGTACCTTTCTATCTCTATATCTCTCTCCCTCACATTCCAAGGGGTCGACAGGGAGAGGGAGAAAGATATAGAGAAACAGAGGCATATAGAGTTGTAGAGAGGGAGGATAGAGAAATCTAAATATTTTTATGCTTCCATATTTATCTCTATCTCTATAACATTGAGAAGGTTATGGTTTTAGGGTGCATAAAGCTTATTATTTTTATGCTTCCCAGAATGTGCTCGTGTTATGGGAAGTAAAAAAAATGGGCAAAAAACATGTGGGATCCATGATTTAGACCTGACATGCCTGTTATTCTTGCTTTTCATGCAGTATATCGGACAAAAAAATGCTTTTGCATGTTCTTTGACATATTAAAATCATTTTTGGATCAATCCACCACTTTTTTTTGTTTTTTCAATGTAGAAAACTGATTTTTCTTTTTTTTGGAGACAATTTGATTATTTAAACGTAAACTTTCAAGTTTCACCTGTGATATTGTTTCAAAGCTAATTACCATTGATATATAGATTGAATTTGATGAAATATGTTTATATTTTCAATAAATTTCACTAATCCTATTCTAGAGTTAAATATAATTCATAATCAGACTTGTGAAAAAGAACAATTTGAGGATTTTGAAGCCAAAATTTGGAGAATTGGGCAACTGCAATATTGAAGTCTAAGGTATGTTCTTTATATCCATTTTAATTCAATTATATATGTTCTTATGTTCTTTATGTCTTTATGTCTTTAGCTCATGATGCAATAGCGAGTTCTTCAATTATATATGTTCTTATGCCTTTATGTCTTTAGCTCATGGGTTCAATCATTATTATTTTGGACTACTGTATGAACAATGTCATGTGTGATATTCCTAAGGTTACAATGACTATCCTATACATTTATGATTCCTAGAAAACCCCTCCTTTACACCTTGACAAGATGTATCAAATTATCTTCATACCTAGTTTGATCTGTTCCTATTGACTGTTATGATAGTCCTAGTTGTGTTGATAGTCCATTTAAGGTTCTTAACAATTGTAATATGTATATAAGTGTAATAGGTGGAATTTGGATAATAGGTTTTTGGTAGTTTTGTGTGTGTATCCTCATTTCACCAATTACATTCAAGGACCTAGGGTCGACCGACCATGCACTATCAGACCCTAGGTAACTATGAGATGTAGGGAAACTTGGATTTCTATGATTTGATTGTCAATTATGTTCACTTATGCTCAATTATACATCAAAACCCTAATTATGCAAATATGACAACAAACAAATGAATATAAAAAATGCTACTACAGAAAGATGTAAAACGACAAATAATTGTGCACCTATTTTTGAGGTTTGGAAGCATAACAGTGGGGGACTAATGAGCGGGCGCCAAAGTCCATTGCCTAGGTTTTTGTTGAGATCTGGAAGCTCAGTCTGCAACTTGTTCTTGCTGTCACAGAGATTTTCCTGTCATGGAACTTCGAGGACTAATGAGTAGGCACCCAAGTCTAGGGAGCTATTTTCTTCTTTGATCTGTAATTCCTACACTCTGTTGTAGCCTCCTACAATTTCACTTTGTCTGTAGCTTCAACCTGTAACTTGCAATCATGAAAACCTTGGGAGGGGGTTGTGGTGTTTAGAGGCTTGCCGTAGTCAAGCCCTTGAGAGACATTCAAGTCTTCCGAACACCGTTGTCAGATAGAGAGTGTGTGCCCTTGGAGGCAGAGGCAAAAACCAAATGATAAATACTCGAAAACACAAATGAATGTCACCTTGTAGTGAAGATCTCATGGAAGGAAGAAGCTCTTCATGCCATGAGGAGATGGATGCTCAAATCTACAAACACAAACACATAAACAACACAAGTCTGCTTTTACCACACTATGAAAACCTTGAATCACCTTTAGAATGCTTGAGAATCAAAATGTCCATCTAGTTTACAAATGAATTCCTAAACATGCTTTTATATGCAACTACAAACACTCCCTCCAATAATTTCGTAATTCAAATTTACTGTGTCGTCATAGGACCTAAATAATGGTCACAAGCCGACACCCAAAATTTGGGACTGACCCAAAATAAGGCAGGTCTAAGGCATGGGCGCCCAAGTCCTTCCCCCTATTTTGGGCAGGGTTAGGTTCAAGGGATCCCCCTAGGTCCTATTTTTTAAGACACTTAAGGATCATTTCATCGGGATGTCAAAATATGATGCAAGATGTCCTAAATGCACACTAAAGACCTAGGAGCTAAACCTTATGAGGGAAAAGCCCCCAAGGGGACATTTTCTGACATTACATTAGCCCCCACTTTAATGTATGTATAAATGCAAGGCCAATACATGCATTAAATTACGGTCAATAAACACAATAAACACACCAAACACGAAGAAGAAACGCCAGACACATTGAAGACAATGATAGGCACGCAAAACACTAAGAAGACAGTTACAGTCACGCAAAACATGGAGAATACATTGAATGCATATAAGACACATTAATGCATAGAAGACATGAATGATTTATTTTCTTTTCTTTTATTTTCTTTTATTTTTCTCATATATATGAAATGCAGATGCAAGTACAGGAAAGTAAACACACCTCCCATAATACAGGATGCACTCATCGTGCAAGTCTTTAAACTATATATGGGTCAACACACACGCAAGACACACCAAACCTCCCATAATGCAGGATGCACTCATCGTGCAGGTCTTTAAATTGCATACGTGGCAATAGATACACCAAACAAAGCAAGCACGCCAAAAACACACTTTGAAGACACAGAGAAAACATGATAGACAAGCGATGGAGTGCTCCTATTTCTAGGTTCAACACCATCTCAGGCACATTATAGGAACACACCAATGATTGGGCTCCCCGCATCCTAATGAGGACTTTTTAAAAATGACAGGATGGTGCAATCTACACCGAGAAATACACCACCCCTGCCTTTGAAGAGGGCTTAAAATAAAAAGAATATACGTGATATCCCACCTCCGTAGAGGGCTTAAATGATTGATTGATTGATTGCAAACAAACTCAGAGTGTAGGAAGTAGTCTTCACACTAGTATTTAAACTGTACCTGAGGAAAAGCACATTGCTAACATCTACAACAGACAACTTACCTTATATATGCCCCCACCTTAAGGTCTTTGATATCAGGTATCGATATGAAGAATGTTAAGGTAGGAAGAAAACACACAAGGGAACATAGACTTTCACAAATCCCATGCACCTAGAGGTGACATGTACTTTACAATCACCAAATACTCCCACATACACATCCCTGTAAGAAACATGTTAGTGTCTACAAAATCATAATAATGCATATGAAATCTTAGGGATGCAAGATTCAAGATAGACAAAGTGTACGGAGCAGCAGTATTGTTATGATTTGTAAATGAGATAAAACATCATCAAAATCACTACGCAGAAAGCATGTGCTTCCACTAGCCAAGCGTCGGATAAGTTATACAACCCCATCATCAAAATCACTACACAGAAAGCACGAGTGCTTCCACTAGCCAAGTGTCAGATAAGATATTACAACCCCATCATCATATTAGGAACTAAGTCCAATTTTGATTTATCGCTAAAGGGACGCTAAGTCTGCATCAGTATAAATGTTTTTTGTCATCTGCCCGCTAGATACAAACACTAGAGGAAGGGACATAATAAATAAGAGAGGAGAAACAAGTGCCTTAGGGAAAGTTATGTAGGAGGGTGCCCCCAAGTCATCAACCACAATGCTATGTCCATAAGACACAACACACAACAATGAAATTAGAGAGAGAGTCAATATAGAAGAATGATGATACAAATAGAAGAAGGTCACAACAGAGGCAGTCTCCTGGTATCCCAGACCTTACAAGAGAATCAGGGGTCATCCCAGGAGGCCTAAACAACACATAACACATCACGAGGAAAGTACATCACAAGAGAGATAAAGGGTTAGAGATACTTACCTGTAGGATCTTCGTATCTGATTTTTGAACATACAAAACTCGCAGAGAGGTACTCAGTCATGTTTAGTGCAAAGTTTGAGTGGTTCTTATGAAATTTTTGTTTGTTACCATATGATGTTTGTTTCTTCAATCCTTGTGTAAGTGAGACTTTTTGTTGCTTATGAGGAGGAGAACCATTATTATTTTCAACCACTGACAATCGTCTTAGTCTTTTTCAATTTTTAGCAAGTTTTTGTTGTTGATGTCGTCTATTGCAGTAACAAGAATCATCTTTTACCATCTCACTCATCTGTATCAGTTGTTTCATTTGTTGTTCTGATATGTTTTGATTACCTCCTGATCCATATAAGGATAATGGAGGAGGAACCTCAGCATAAATTCCATTTCTTCATGGACGAGGTCAATTATCCAACTTTTCCTTATCCACCTCAATCATTCCCATGAAACTATCATAGTATAAATAATCATCATCCTCTACTTCCACTAAACCTTGTTCCAACATATTGTTATTAGTATGTTTAGGGAAAGGATTAGTAAATATTTGTAAATTTTGATTCAATGGAGCAACAAACTTATTTATGTTATCATTCACACCTGATACTTGTATGATATTCGAATTAATGAGGTCTTGTATTTCATGTATAAGATGCATACATCATTTAGTATCATGTCCTTGTGTCTAATGAAAATGACAAAATCCATTAGCATCGATGTAAGGTCCTTGTGCTCTACTAGGATTGACAGGCTTAATCAGGGGAAGCTTCAGAATGTTATTACTCACAGCTTGATTCATGATAGAATGATAAGACTCAGATATCGGAGTAAACTTTCTTGGTTGATATGATCTCTTCTTCGGATTAATGATAGCAGACACATTAGAAAAATTGTTTGTATTCGGTCCATTAATCTTGATGAAACTCCTATTATTATTATTATTCCTCTTACAGTTTTTTTGTGATGATCCACCCATGGAATGACTAACTTGAGCCGATGAGTTTTGGTTTTCATACTGACTAGACAAAAGTTGGTAATCAAGAAGGCTGGTGCATAAATGTTGAAAGGAGTTATACTTCATCAAGAGGATCTTATCATGGATGTTAGGTTGTAGATTTGTAATAAACACCTTCTGAACATCTTCATCTTTCATATGATACTGAATTTGCATATATAATAAAGGTTGATATCGACTAATGAATTTAGTTAGCTTCTCTTTCGGACCTTGCTTGCAATGAACTAAATCAATCAAAGAGACTTGAGGTCCAATGTTTGCTTGAAAATATTGTAAAAATTGATCAACCAACTGTGAAAAGGAGTATATTGAATTCGGACGCAAAGAGCAAAACCATTCTAAAGCAGTATCTTTGAGATATCGTGGGAAAAGTTTTGCAAACAAATCCTCCTCAAAATAGAAATAACTACACATAGCTGTGAATGTTGCCACATGAGTATTAGGATCACCATTTCCACCATATTTTTCAAAGCGAGGAGTCTCAAACATTTTGGGCATAGGAGTTCTCAAAATTTCATAGGAAAGGGGATTACGGGAATGATATATTAGTATATTAGGTTGCAAAGAATTTGTCAAGTTTGTTACCTTTTGTTGTAAAGCAGTCATGCCCTGTAAAAGTTGGTTTAGGATGGCATCCTTGGGAGATGCAATCTATTGCGAGGAATTTGAACCAAAGTGGGGAGGTCATTGAGCTTGAGATATGATAGGTGGAGGCTGTGAATAGGTCAACAGTGGTTGGACATAATGGTAGGGGGTAGGTGGTTGAGAATAACTATATGTAATGGGAAGTTGAGAATAAGTGGGATAAAGAGGTGGTTGAGAGCAATTATTCATAAAAGAGGTCCTCTTAGGAACCAAAATTTGATAATTAAATCCCACAGCTTTGTAATTAGTGCCATTAGATACTCCAATGCTAGTGGTAGCATTACTACAAGCGTTCACATTAGTTGTTAAGATTGTTGATGTAAATGTAGATATTTCGGTAGTCGGTATAGGTACGGATACTTGAGTATGAGATGGTGATAAAGTGTTATTTATCACTTGTGCACATTCGGTCACTGGCGTAATGTTGGTTTGTACAATATGTGCTAGACCACAAATTGCATTAACACCATCTTGTCCTTCTTTTATTAATTCTCTTATGTTATGAATTATAGTAACGACTTTTTTAGCTATTCTCTCATTTTCAATAAATGATTGAAATTGGGCTAGCTCTTTATCCAATTTTTCTAGTTTCTCATCAGATACATATCCCGTTGCCTCAATAGTGTCATTAACATCATGAAAAGTTTGCTCTTCCATTGTAGTTGTGATAGGTGTAATATCTTGTAACATTTGTGTCTCTCCTTTTGTAAGGAACGTGTTCCATGTACCAAATTCCTCAAGAGCACTAGATCCCATGTGTCTTATGCTTCTTCTTAAAGGAATATTTCTCTTAGCGGCAGTGAGTTATTAGACTCATGCAAATCTAGGATGATGGCCCAAGTTAAAACCTAGTGAAAATACACTAAAATATGCAAATTTTCACCAAATCTTAATGCAAAAGAGCATGACAAAGGGTGTTGTGAGGAAAAATATGATGGACAACAAATTATATCAGTAATAACAACCACCAAATGCTAAAATATCCATCACAACACACTTATAGTGTCACTCAAGGTCAAACCCTCATGAAAACATAGCAAAAATAGGCAAATTTTCACACTTTTTCAATTCCAAGACCTGGAAAAAGAGGAGTTGTAAAGAATTTTAGGAGGTACAACAAATTAGAGCAATGATATCAATCACGTCAATCCATAAAATTTGTCACAACATGATTGGAGTGCAATCTAGGCCAAACCCTAGGGCAAAAATAGCAAAAATGTGTAAATTTTCACCAAATTTTCAATACAAGAGGCCAATAGAAAGGTGTTGTAAATACTTTTAGGAGGGGCAAACAATAATTACCCTTATAACAACTAATTAGTGCAAAAATACTCTTCACAACATGCCTATAGTGCTACACTCTTAATATTGGTGTACATAGGGTTATAAATAGTCGGCTTGTGGCTATCTTAACTCCTAATTAAGTTATGTTATCATTATTATATTATTATTTAGTTAGATAGGTTGGACTAGGTGTTATATAGGGGTGTGTCTATTCATCCTAAGCATAATTAGGTATATATAGGAGGATGTGAGTCTTATTTCATGATCATATTGTGAAGTGTGTTCTCATTGGAGATATTTGGAGGTTACCCCCTCTAAGTGGCCTATTATTCTTAGTTATTATCAAGTATTTACAAAATATTTCATATTATCTTCTTCCATTGTGCAAGTTATTTCATTACAAGTTGTATCAGAGCATGATCTTGGCACTGTAGAGGCAAGATTTTTTCTCAATATTGGAGGCAATTTTGGGAAGAGCATAACTTTCAGATTTTAGAAAACTTTTTAAATATTTTAAAAAAAAATTTTAAGACCATATTAAAGAAGCTACAGTCCAGATTTTAGAGGAATTGGAGTAGATTTGAGAGAATTATTGTAGAATTACAATTTCTACACAATTTATTTGAGATATACATATCTCTCACATCCTGCCCAATTGGAGTATAATTTGTATTGGGTTTTTTACGACATAATAGAGGAGGCTACAGTCCAAATATTGGAGAAATTGAAGCAAAAAGAAGTGAGTTATTGCAAAATTAGGGTTTCCAACAAATTCGCTCTCAAGGCAGCAAACTTGCTAATTTTTTGGAGTTTTTTCTGGGTAAGTGGTATCTTGGCCCTAGTAAGTTGTAGTAAAAATTTTAGAGAATTTACATTTCATTTGTGTGATTTATTTCAAAAATATTGATTTCCATCATGACGGGGCCTGCAACAAGAGGCAAAAAGAATGCTGCCACACCAGGGAAATCCTTTGATAAGCATGGGGAAACAATAGAGGATAGTAATCCCAATAAGGAAATAAGTAAGGTCAAGGAAGAGGTTTCCTCAATTAATTGGGATGTGTGACCTAAGAGGAGATACATCAGATATATGAAGCATGTTAAGCGCCTATATGAATGAACCAAGAAAGGAGTTCTAAAGCAACCAAGGTGAAAACTTTAAGTCCACTAATAATGACACAAATTTTAATACTCCTAGGGGATCTAGGAATTTTTTTCCAAAGGTGGATATGCGCAAGTTCGATGGTAAGGATCCTCTAACATGGATAAACCAAATGAAGAATTTTTTTGAAGTGCCTCAAATCCCATATGGACAAAAGGTCATGATGGCTTCCCTATATCTAGAACTAGATCAATTCATTTGGTATCGTTGGCTTTGTACTCATCAGAAGAAAAAGGGTCTCACCATCTCATGGTCAATTTTTACAAAAGAACTCCAAGCACAATATAACAATAGTGTGACAGACAACTTCTTTGGCCAGCTTGCTAAACTTCAACAAATAGGATCAGTTAAGGATTATATTCAAAAATTCTAAAATCTATCCTTAAGAGTGGATACAATTACAGAGGAGAACTTGAATGATTTATTCTTGGGTGGTCTCAAGGATCACATTCAACATGAGGTATGCATGTTTAGTCCTAGCTCGATAAATGAGTCTTTTATCTTGGCACACAGGGTAGAGGAGAAGTATTTGATTCCTAGAAAGAAAGGGGTTAATGTGATGAGAGAAAGGATATTCAACACCTTCTCTTCCTCAACCTACTAGGTTGACTCCACAACAAATTGAGGAGAAAAGAACAAAAGGGTTGTGTTTCAATTGTGATAGCAAATACAGTCGAGGACATAAATGTAGTGAAAATAAATTGTTCTATATTGAAGGTCCAAGTGAGGAAGAAGAGGAGGAACCCATATTAGAGGAGGATAGGGAGTCAAGTGAGGAATCACATGATTCTCAACCAATCATTTCTTGTCATGCACTCTCAGGTTTCAGTTCACCACAAACTCTCAAGGTAGTGGGTTTCTTAAATAAGCAGAAAGTAACAGTGTTGATCGACTCAGGTAGTACTCATAATTTCATCAACAAAAAGTTGGCAACTCGTCTAAATTGTTTTATATATCTAGCCCCAGAGTTTTAGGTTTTGATTGCAGACGAGGGTACAGTTAGTTGTTTGGGGAAGTGTCATAGAATTAAATTATCCATGGGAGATTATCAACTTGATACCCCAATGTATGCGATATCCATGGGTGCAACAGATATTGTTTTGGGAGTACAATGGCTTACTACATTGGGAACAATTGAGATGAACTTCCAAGAACTATTCATGAGATTTCAATCAGAAGGAAAGGTAGTGGAGCTAAGGGGGTTGAAGGCAAAATCCCCATAGATGGTAAGCTCTCATCAAATGCAAAAGTTGCTTAAGAAAGGAGTCGATGGATTTGTGACCCAGCTATGTTCATTAGAAGTCTCTCAATCTAATGCTCCTACTCATCCAGATTTACAAGCAATAATTGATCGTCACTCAATGGTTCCTAGAGATATGCCTAAAGGACTTCCTCCTAAGAGGGATCATGACCATGCCATACAACTAGTTCCTGGGAGCCAACCACCAAACATCAGGCCTTATAGGTACCCACACATACCAAAAAGTGAGATAGAAAAAATTGTTGAGGAGATGCTAGAGGTAGGAATTATTAGGCATAGCCAAAGTGCTTACTCCTCACCTGTGGTGATGGTGCGTAAGAAGAATGAAACTTGGTGCATGTGTCCAAATTATAGAGTGCTCAACATGTACACCATTAAAGATAAGTTTTCTAATCCAGTCATTGATGATTTGCTAGATGAATTCAATGGAGCTATGTATCTTACCAAGTTAGATCTTAGATCTGGTTATCACCAAAATCAGATTAAGGAGGAAGATATTTGAAAGACAACATTTTGAACTCATGAGGGTCATTATGAATTTTTGGTGATGCCATTCGGTCTTACCAATGCACCATCTACATTCCAAAGTTAGATGAATTCTATTTTTAACAAGTTCTTGAGAAAGTTTGTGTTAGTGTTCTTTGATGATATATTGATTTATAGCAAGACTTGGGAAGAACATTTGCAGCATGTAGATCAAGCATTACAATTACTCGAAGATCATCAACTCTATGTTAAGCCATCCAAGTGTGCTTTTGGTCTTAAGGAGGTGGAGTATTTGGGACACATAGTTTCACATGAAGGAGTAAAGGTGGACCCTAACAAAATTAAGGCTATCATGGAATGGCCTATTCCAAAAACCATTAAGAAACTGAGGGTTTCTTGGGAATAACAAAGTACTGTAGAAGATTTGTGAAGAATTATGGTCGTATAGTAGTACCCCTCACCACTCTATTGAAGAAGGATTATTTTCATTGGAATGAGTCCACTAATGTAGCATTTGAGCAATTGAAGGAGGCTATGTGTACAACTCCAGTGCTTGCCACTCCGGACTTGACCAAGGAATTAATTATGGAATGTGATGCTTCTGGAAATGGGATAGGAGTAGTTCTCATGTAAGAAGGTCGACCAATTGCTTTTGAGAGTCGCCAATGGGTAAGAATCAGCTCAAACCTATTTATGAGAAGGAAATGCTAGCAATCCTTTACGCAGTTAAACAATGGAGGCCTTATTTAATGGGTCAACACTTTAAGGTTAAGACAGATCATGATAGCCTAAAATATTTTTTGCAATAGAGACTATCCTCTGAAGAGCAACAAAAATGGGTTGCTAAGATGTTGGGATATGACTTTGAGATTGTATATAAGAAAGGGAAGGAAAATATTGTGGCTGATGCACTTTCTAGGAAGGATGAGAAAGATGAAGCCTTATTGTGTGCCCTTTCAATATTACACGTAAATTGGGTGGAAGAAGCCAAAGTAGAGTGGTAAAATGATGTTGCAACAAGTAATCTCATCCAACAATTAAAAAGTGATCCTAGTAGCTCAAATAAGTTTTGTTTGAAGAAGGATATTCTTTGGTATAAAGAGCACTTGTATCTCTGCAAGAATTCCACTCTTAAACACAAGATTCTCACAACGCTACATGAGTCCCCAGTTGGTCATCATTTAGGATTTTTGAAGACATATCATCAGGTCAGGCAAGATTTTTTTTGGGAAGGGCTAAAAGGTGATGTTCAAAAATTTGTGGCTGAATGTTTGGTTTGTCAAAGAAATAAGGGGGAGACAATTAAGACACCAGGTCTCTTGCAGCCCTTATCTATTCCTAGCCAGCATTGGGAAGAGGTATCCATTGACTTCATCACAGGGCTTCCCAAATCTAAAGGTCATAATTCATGATGGTAGCAGTTGATCGCCTCACTAAATATGCACATTTCATTGCATTATCACATCCTTTTACAGCAAGTGCAATGGCAAAAGTTTTTTTTGGAGAATATCCAAAAGCTACATGGTACACCTAAGGTTATTGTCAGTGATCATGATCCTATCTTTACTAGTCACTTTTCAAAAGATTTATTCTCATGTTTAGGTACTCAATTGGCTCATAGTTCTTCATACCATCCACAATCAGATGGGCAAACTGAGGTTGTTAATAAATGTTTGGAAGGATATCTACGTTGTTTCACTTCAGAGAAACAGTCTCAATGGGTAGATTGGCTACCACTTGCAGAATGATGGTATAACACTTCTTTTCATAGCTCATCAAAAATGTCTCCATTTTTGGCACTTTATGGATATCATCCTCCTTCCATCACATCATCATTAAAGGTGTCACCAAGAGTTCAGGCAGTAGAGGACCACTTGCTTCATCAACAATAGGTACTTTCAAGACTCAAGGAGAATTTAGCTATGACACAAAATCGAATGAAACAACAGGCGGACCAACATTGTAGTGAAAGAAATTTTGAAGTTTGGGATTGGGTCTTCTTGAGATTGCAGCCTTATAAACAAATCTCACTGAAGCAATAAAAAAAGAATAATAAGTTGTCTCCAAGATATTATGGGCCATACCAAATCATGCAAAAGATTGGTAGTGTTGCCTACAAGCTAGAGTTACCACCAACAACAAAGATACATCTAGTTTTTCATGTTTCTTGTTTGAAGAAGGTAATTGGGCAAAATATTCCTACCCAAATAGTACTACTAGAGCTCGATGAAGAAGGAAGTATAATTTTGGAACCAGAGTGCATTCTTCAAACATGCACGAAGAAGCTGAGGAATAGAACCGTCACTGAGTATCTCATCCAATGGAAGAATTTACTAGTTGAAGAGGCCACATGGGAGGATGAAGAGTTCATTCAAAAGAATCCACACTTGGTTAGCATTGAGGACAATGCTTCTTTGAAGAGGGGGGGCATGCTACGCCCTTAATATTGGTGTACATAGGGTTATGAATAGTCAGCTTGTGGCTATCTTAACTCCTAATTAAGTCATATTATCATTATTATATTATTATTTAGTTAGATAGGTCAGACTAGGTGTTATATAGGGGTGTGTCTATTCATCCTACACATAATTAGGTATATATAGGAGGATGTGAGTTTTATTTCATGATCATATTGTGAAGTGTGTTCTCATTGGAGATATTTAGAGGTTGCCCCCTCGAAGTGGCCTTTTATTCTCAGTTATTATCAAGTATTTGAAGAATATTTCATATTATCTTCTTCCATTGTGCAAATTATTTCATTACATATAGTGCAAATTTTGAAAGTTGATAAGGCCAAATTTAGTGAAAATCAAGGTTTTTCCAGCCCTAGGTTTGAGATCTTAATGTAGAATGCCATATGAATGTTTTGAAAGCTAATGTATGATGAAAATTAAATTCTCTCAGGTTTGAAAATGATTTCCAAGCCCTCACATGCAAAATGCAATTGTAAATCTAGTGAAAAATCAATGGAAATGCTAGTTTTTGTTGAAATTTTCTATTAAAAAATGTAAATGTTTGAAATCTAAATGTAAATTTGTTCTAAAATGCAAGACTATAGCCAAATGCAAATTTTAATGAGCCTCTAAAATCAGTAGAAAAATATGAAACAAGATTTTACCTACAAACCATAGATTTTTGAATTGCTAGGTTATATGCAAAATTCACAATTTTCAACAAAAGCCTAGCAATTTTATGATGAAAATGCAATGAAAGCTATTGAATTTTTGTAATTTTATGCAATTTAACTCAGATCTAATGCAAAAATTAGAAATTTAATGAAACTTAAATTAATTAATGCAACATGCAAACTAGGGTATGCAATTTTTTTCAATTTTTTTGTAGGTTTTCTAATGCAATAAGATGAATGACTGTATGAATGAATGAAATCAATGCAAATCTAAAGAAAAACACTTAGCAAGGTACAAACAAGTCCAACAACACAGGTTCACCAAAATGTAATGGGTGGATTTTGGATAATTGGTTTTTAGTAGTTTTATGTGTGTATCCTCCTTTCACCAATTACATTCAAGGACCTAGGGCCGAGCGACCATGCAATATCAGACCCTAGGTCACTATGAGATGTAGGTAAACATGGATTTGTATGATTTTATTGTCAATGATGTTCACTTATGCTCAATTATACATCAAAACCCTAATTATGCAAATATGACAGCAAACATACAAATATAGGAAAATACTACTACAGAAAGATGTAAAACGACAAATAACTCTGCACCTATTTTCAAGGTTTAGAAGAGGAACAATCAGGGACTAATGAGTAGGTGCCCAAGTCCAATGCCTAGGTTTTTGTCAAGATCTGGAAGCTTAGTCTGCAACTTTTCTTGCTATAATAGAGATTTGCTCGTCACAGAACTTTGAGGACTAATGAGTAGGATCCCAAGTCTAGGGACCTATTTTCTTCTTTGATCTACAATTCTGACACTCTGTTGTACCCTTCTACAACTTCACTTTGTCTGTAGCTTCAACCTATAACCTACAATCATGAAAACTTTGGGAGGGGGTTGTGGTGTTTAGAGGCTTGCCTTAGTCAAGCCCCGGAGAGACATTCAAGTCTTCCGAACACCATTGTCAAATAGAGAGTGCATGCCCTTGGAGGCAGAGGCAAAAAACAAATGATAAATACTTGAAAACACAAATGAATGTCACCTTGTAGTGAAGATCTCATGGAAGGAAGAAGCTCTTGATGCCATGAGGAGATGGATGCTCAAATCTAGTTTACAAATGAATGCCTAAACATGCTTTTATATGCAACTACAAACACTCCCGCCAATAACTTCATAATTCAACGCCATAGGACCTAAATAATGGTCACAAGCCAACACCCAATATTTGGGACTGACTAGGGCGTGGGCACCCAAGTTCTCCCTCCTATTTTGGGTAGGGTTAGGTTCAAGGGATCCCCCTAGGTCCTATTTGTCAAAACACTTAGGGATCATTTCATCGGGATGTCAAAATATGATGCAAGATATCCTAAATGCACACTAAAGACCCAGGAGATAAACCTTATGAGGGAAAATCCCCTGAGGGGACATTTTCTAACTTTACATTTAGCCCCCACTTTAATGTATGTATAAACATGAGGCCAATACATGCATTAAAGTATGGTCAACAAGTACAGTAAACACGCCAAACACAGAGAAGAAACACCAGACACATTGAAGACAATGATAGGCACATAAAACACGGAGAAGAGAGTTACAGTCATGCAAAACACAAAGAATACATTGAATGCATAGAAGACACATTAATGCATAGAAGACATGAATGATTTCTTTTCTTTTCTTTTTCTCATATTAATGAAATGCAGATGCAAGTATAGGAAAGTAAACACACCTCCCATAATACAGGATGCACTCATCACGCAGATCTTTAAACTGTATATGGGGAAATATACATGCAAGACACACCAAACCTCCCATAATGCAAGATGCACTCATCTCACAGGTCTTTAAACTACATATGGGGCAATAGACATGCTAAACAAATCAAGCACACCAAAAACAACCTTGAAGACATGGAGAAAACATGATCGACAAGCGATGGAGTGCTCCTATTTCTAGGTTCAACATCATCTCAGGTACATTACAGGCACACACCGATGATTGGGCTTTGCCACAACAATCACCAAAGACACATTTAAGGGTTGAGTTAGTCACAGTACCACTCCTAGCCTCTAGATGAGGACTTTTTTAAAATGACAGGATGGTGCAATCTGCTCTGAGAAATACACCACCCCCGCCTCCACAAAGGGCTTAAAATAAAAAGGATATATGTGATATCTCACCTCCGCAAAGGGATTAAATGATTGATTGATTGATTGAAAACAAACTGAGAGTGCATGAAGTAGTCATCACACTAGTCTTTAAACTACACCTAAGGACAAGCACATTGCTAACATCTACAACAGACAACTTACTTTATATATGCCCCCACCTTAAGGTGGTTGATATTAGGTATTGATATTAAGCACGTTAAGTTAGGAAGAAAACACACAAGGGAACACAGAATTTTGCAAAGCCCATGCCCCCCAGAGGTGACATGTACTTTATGATTGCCAAATGTTCTACAAAATCATGATAATGCATATGAAATCTAAGAAATGCAAGATTCAAGATAGACAAAGTGCACAGAGTAGCAATATTGTTATGATTTGTAAATGAGATAAAAACATCATCAAAATCACTATGCAGAAAGCACAAGTGCTTCCACTATCCAAGCATCAGATAATATATTACAACCCCATCGTCATATTAGGAACTAAGTCCAATTTTTTATTTCTCAATAAAGGGATGCTAGGTCCGCATCAGTATAAATATTTTTTGTCATCCACCCACTAGATAGAAACACTAGAGGAAGGGAAACAATAAATAAGAGAGGAGAAACAAGTGCCTTAGGGGCAATCATGTAGAAGGGTGCCCCCAAGTCGCTAATTACAACACTATGCCTGTAAGACACAACACACAACAATGAAATCAGACAGAGTCAATATAGAAGAATGATGATACAAATAGAAGAAGTTCACAATAGAGGTGTTCTCCTGGTATCCTAGACCTTACAAGAGAATCAGGGGTCATCCCAGGAGGCCTAAACAACACATAACACATCACGGGGAAAGCACATCACGAGGGAGATAAAGGGATAGAGATACTTACCTATAGGACTTTGGTATCTAATTTTTGAACTTGCAAACTTCGTGGAGAGGTACTCAATCATGTTTAGTGTAAAGTTTGAGTGGTTCTTATGAAAGTTTTGTTTATTATCATATGATGTTTGTTTCTCTAATCCTTGTGTAAGTTCAAGACTTTTTGTTGCTTATGAGAAGGAGAACCACTATTATTTCCAACTACTGACAGTCATCTTACTCTTTTTCAATTTTTAGCGAGTTTTCATTGTTGATGTCATCTATTGCAGTAATAAGAATCATCTTGTACCATCTCACTCGTCTATATCAGTTGTTTCATTTGTTGTTATGATATGTTTTGATTACCTCCCAATCCATATAAGGATAACAGAGGAGGAACATCAACATAAATTACATTTCTTCATGGACGAGGTCGATTATCCAAATTTTCCTTATCCACCTCAATCATTCCCACGATACTATCATAGTCTAAATAATCATCATACTCTACTTCCACTAACCCTTATTCCAACATATTGTTATTAGTATGTTTAGGGAAAGGATTAGTAAAGATTTGTAAATTTTGATTCGGCAGAGTAATCAACTTATTTCCATTATCAGTCACACCTAATACCTGTATGATATTCGAATCAATGAGGTCTTGTATTTCATGTTTAATACACATACATCATTCAATATCATGTCCTTGTGTCCGATGAAAACGACAAAAGGCATTAGCATCAAAGTAAGGTCCTTGTGCTCTACTAGGATCGATAGGCTTAATTGGGGGAAGCTTCAGAATGTTATTACTCATAGCTTGATTCATGATAGAATGATAAGACTCAGATATCAGAGTAAACTTTCTTGGTTGATATGATGTATTCTTTGGATTAGTGATAACAGACACATTAGAAAAATTGTTTGTATTTGATCCATTAATCTTGATGAAAATCCTATTATTATTATTCCTCTTAAAGTTGTTTTGTGATGATCCACGCATGGATTGACTAACTTGAGCCGATGAGTTTTGGTTTTCATATTGACTAGATGAAAGTTGGTAATCATGAAGGGTGGTGCATAAATGTTGAAAGGAGTTATACTTCATCAAGAGGATCTTATGACGGATGTTAGGTTATAGATTTGTAATAAACACCTTTTGAACATCCTCATCTTTCATCTGATACTAAATTTGCATATATAAATCTTGATATCGACTAATGAATTTAGTTAGCTTCTCTTTCGGACCTTGCTTGCAATGAACTAAATCAACCAAAAAGACTTGAGGTCCAATGTTTTCTTGAAAATGTTGTAAAAATTGATCAATCAACTACGAAAAAGAGTGTATTGAATTCAGAGGCAAAGAGCAAAACCATTCTAAACCAGTATCTTTGAGAGATTGCGGGAAAAGTTTTGCCAACAAATCCTCTTCAAAATAGAAATCACTACACATAGCTATGAATGGTCCCACATGAGTATTAGGATCACCTTTTCCACCATATTTTTCAAAGTGAGGAGTCTCAAACCTCTCGGGCATAGGAGTTCTCAAATTTGCATAGGAGTTCTCAAATTTGCATAGGAAAGGGGATTATGAGCATGATATGTTGGTATATTAGGTTTGAAAGAATTTGTCAAGTTTGTTGCCTTTTGTTGTAAAGCAGTCATGCCCTGTAAAAGTTGGTTTAGGATGGCATCATTGGGAGATGTAGTTTGCTGCGATGAATTGGAACCAAAGTGAGGAGGTGATTGAGCCTGAGATATGATAGGCGGAGGTTGTGAATAGGTAAACGGTGCTTGGACATAATGGTAGGTGGTAGGTGGTTGAGAATAACTATATGTAATGGGAGGTTGAGAATAAATGGGATGAAGAGGTGGTTGAGAGAAATTATTCATAGAAGAGGTCCTCTTAGGAGTCAAATTCTGATAACGAAATCCCACAACTTTGTAATTAGTGCCATTAGATACTCCAATTCCAGTGGTAGCATTACTACAAGCATTCACATCAGTTGTTAAGATCATTAATGTAAATGTAGATAGTCTGGTAGTTGGTATAGGTACAGATACTTGAGTATGAGATGGTGATAAAGTGTTATTTATCACTTGTGCACATTTTGTCATTGGCATAATGTTGGTTTGTACAATATGTGCTAGACCACGAATTGCATTAACACCATCTTGTTTTTCTTTTATTAATTCTTTTATGTTATGAATTATAGGAACTTCTTCAGTTATTCTCTCATTTTCCATAAATAATTGAAATTGGGCTAACTCTTTATCCAATTTCTATATTTTCTCATTAGATACATATCCTGTTGCCTCAATAATGTCATCAACATCATGAAAAGTTTACTCTTTCATTGTAGTTGTGATAGGTGTAATATCTTGTAATATTTGTGTCTCTCATTTTGTAAAGAAGGTGTTCAATGTACCAAATTACTCAAGAGCACTAGATCCCATGTGTCTTATGATTCTTCTTAAAGGAATATTTCTTTTAGGTTAGTGAGTTATTAGACTTGTGCAAATCTAGGATGATGGCCCAAGTTAAAACCTAGTGAAAATACACTAAAATATGCAAATTTTCACCAAATCTTAATGCAAAAGAGCATGACAAAGGGTGTTGTGAGGAAAAATATGATGGAAATCAAATTATATCAGTAATAACAGCCACCGAATTCAAAAATATCCATCACAAGATGCTTATAGTGCCACTCAAGGTCAAACCCTAGTGAAAATATAGCAAAAATAGGCAATTTTTTCACAAATTTTCAATTCCAAGACCTAGAAAAAGAAGTGTTGTAAAGAATTTTAGGAGGTGAAGAAAATTATAGCAATTATATTAGTCACCACAATCGATAAAATTTATCACGACACACTTGGAGTGCAATCTAGGCCAAACCCTAGGGCAAAAATAGTAAAAATGTGCAATTATTCACCAAATTTTCAATACAAGAGGCCAATAGAAAGGTGTTGTAAAGATTTTTAGGAGGGGTAGAAAATAATTACCTTGATAACAACCAATTAGTGCAAAAATACTCTTCACAACATGCCTATAGTGCAAATTTTGAAAGTTGATAAAGCCAAATTTAGTGAAAATCAAGGTTTTTCCAGCCCTAGGTTTGAGATCTTAATGTAGAATTCTATATGAATATTTTGAAAACTGATGTATGATGAAAATTAAATGCTCTTAGTTCTGAAAATGATTTCCAATCCCTAACATGCAAAATGCAAGTGTAAATCTAGTGAAAAATCAATGAAAATGCTAGTTTTGTTGAAATTTTCTATTAAAAAATGCAAATGTTTGAAATCTAAATGTAAATTAGTTCTAAAATGCAAGACTACAGCCAAATGCAAATTTGAATGAGCCTCTAAAATCAATAGAAAAATCTGAAACAAGATTTTACCTACAAACCCTAGATTTTGGAATTACTAATTCACAATTTTCAACAAAACCCTAGCAATTTTATGATGAAAATAAAATGCAAGCTATTGAACTTTTGTAATTTTATGCAACTTAACTCAGATCTAATGCAAAAATCAGAAATTTAATGAAAATTAAATTAATTAATTCAACATGCAAACTAGGGTTTGCAAGTTTTTTTCAATTTTCCCAAATTTTCAAAAACATTGTAGGTTTTCCAATGCAATAAGCTGAATGACTATATGAATGAATTAAATCAATGCAAATATAAAGAAAAACACTCAACAAGGTGCAAAAAAGTCCAACAACATGGGTTCACCAAAATGTAATAGGTGGAATTTGGATAATTGGTTTTCGGTAGTTTTGTGTGTGTATCCTCCTTTCACCAATTACATTCAAGGATCTAGGGTCGAGCGACCATGCAATATCAGACCCTAGGTCACTATGAGATGTAGGGAAACTTAGATTTGTATGATTTGATTGTCAATTATGTTCACTTATATTTAATTATATGTCAAAACCCTAATTATGTAAATACGACATCAAATGAACAAATATCAGAAAATGCCGCTACAAAAAGATGTAAAACAACAATTAACTGTGCACCTATTTTCTAGGTTTGGAAGAGAAACAATAGGGAAATAATGAGAGGGTGCCCAAGTCTAATGCCTAGGTTTTTGTTGAGATCTAGAAGCTCAGTCTGCAACTTGTTCTTTCTGTCACAGAGATTTTCCCGTCACAAAACTTCGAGGACTAATGAGCGGGCACCCAAGTCCAAGGAGCTATTTTCTTCTTTGATCTGTAATTCTGACACTTTGTTGTACCCTCTTGCAACTTCACTTTGTCTATAGCTTCAACCTACAACTTGCAATCATGAAAACTTTGGGAGGGGGTTGTGGTCTTTAGAGGCTTGCCTCAGTCAAGCCCTGGAGAGACATTCAAGTCTTCCAAACACCATTGTCAGATAGAGAGTGTGTTCCCTTCGAGGTAGAGGCAAAAACCAAATGATAAATACTTGAAAACACAAATGAATGTCACATTGTAGTGAAGATCTCATGGAAGGAAGAAGCTCTTCATGCCATGAGGAGATGGATGCTCAAATCTACAAACACAAACACATAAACAACACAAGTCTTCTCTTGCCACACAATGAAAACCTTGAATCACCTTTAGAATGCTTGAGAATCAAAATGTCCATCTAGTTTACAAATGAACACCTAAACATGCTTTTATATGCAACTATAAACACTCCCACCAAGAATTTCATAATTCAAACTTACCGTGTCGGCATAGGACCTAAATAACGGTCACAAGTGGACACCCAAAATTTGGGACTGACCCAAAATAGGGCAAGACTAGGGTGCGGGCACCCAAGTCCTCCCCCTATTTTTGGTAGGGTTAAGTTCAAGGGATCCCCCTAGATCCTATTTGTCAAGACACTTAGGGGTCATTTCATTGGGATGTCAAAATATGATGCAAGATGTCCTAAATGCACACTAAAGACCCGGGAGCTAAACCTTATGAGTGAAAAGCCCCCAAGGGGACATTTTCTGACATTACAATAAGATCTGTCATTTTCATCATGTTGTCATCTCTTACCTTGTGAATAGGGTAGTGAGAGCCTATTGCATATTTTGTTCATATCACACCCTAATAATCCTTATGCATAATGTCACATAGCACATGGGTATCATTGTCATAATAGTTAAGAGAGGTTTTAAGATTGATTATTCTTTTGTTGATAAGATTTCCCATTAACTATCCAAACATTTAGTGCCTATAATAGTCCTAAGTGTTCTCAATACATTCTATCCTTGTTTAGAGATCTCACATCAAGTTTTCCAAATTTGACACAAATATTTCTCTTCATCTTTCTCTCCTAAGAATATTTTCTTTATTTTCCATTTTGTTCCTCATAAGAGTAACCACTAATCTCCACAATCTTCATTCAATGTCATTAACTCTCCCTAATTTTGGTACAAGAAGTAGTTTGATAAGTAAATACTAATGCACTACCCAAACATTTAGTGCTTATAACAACCTAAGTTTGACCCAAACAACATTTCATCCTACACAACTCCCTTTTATGACAATGCCTCCAATGATTATGACAATCGTAGTTCATAATTAACAACAAATATCCTTCACCAACTTGGAATCCAAGGTTATAATGAGAGTCCAACATAAATTAAGATGATCTCAACAAGATATATATGGTTATGCACTTAATATTCATCTTGGCATAACATCACCACATCATCTTATATCAATAATCAATGACAACTACATGCACGGGACAACACACCAATCCACTAAGTGTTTGATCCAACATTCCATCCATGTCCAAACTATGGGCCCTCGAATGACTCTCCAAAATATGTGATACCAACCCGTTATGTGGCAACCAATGTGAACAAACAAATATTTCTGAATCATACCTCATGCCATTGTTCCTTCATTAGACAACTAATGCAACACCTACATGTTCCTCCTACATCCACATCAGCAACCAACACTTCCACTACCATCTCTTCATCTTCATGACCCATTCTTATTTGGTTGCTTCTACTTTACTAGCAACCATGTACTCTTGAAGCATAAAATACCAAACTCCTCATTGTTGATATTATGCTACCTTTGTTGCATGTGTGTGTGCAACACTATCACTCCTCTTCATGATCCCTTGGCCACCTTGTAACATTGCCTCTTATGCTAGGTCCTCAAAATATTATAGTTTAGGACTTGACTTGTCATCATGAAACAAAACTCTGCCCTAAATTTTTGCACCTTGTTATTCCTAGAAAACCCCTCCTTTACACCAAGTGACAAGATATCAAATTATCTTCATACCTTGTTTGATGTTCCTATTGACTGTTGTGATAGTCCTAATTGTGTTGATAGTATATTTAAGGTGCTTGACAATTCTAATCTATATATATAATTAGTCCAATCATAGCCTCCACATAACATCACCAAATCATGTTACTAAGAAGATTTTTCTTCAAGTCTTCCATATGGAAAATTGGTTACCATATGACTGTTATGCCCAACAATACAGTCATTAGTGACTGTCCATATTATGCTAGGGTCATATTTTAGGTTGCTAGGCAAGTTTTGAAGAACTGTCTTGATGTTATTAAAGTTACAAAGTGTGGTCATCAGTGCAAATGTGGTTATAAGCCTTTGAAATTGTCATTTCTCAATGTTGATCAGTCATTTATGACTGTTATAAATAGCACAGTCAAACAATGCCAACTCTCAATGCTCACATGAAGTAAGAACTAAGAGCTCTACATGACTCCAACATACACTAAAAGTGACTTAAAGTTGCCCATGGCATCATAATAAACATCTCCTAACTAAAGATCACCCATGGCATCATGATAAGAATCTCCTAATCGAAGATAAGCACCATTTTGTATTGGTCATAATGAGAGTTTATGCTTTACATTTGTCTACTCAGATTCAATTGCAAGTGTATATAGGACCTTCTTGATTGGTGGAAGGTCAAGAGGCATGTGTTGTATTGATGTTATCCTAAGTTAGGTATAGTTTAGAAGGTTAAATGAAATTTTGGAGGCAGTTCCTACATGCCTTAGATTATTAGGATCAGATTCATTAGTTAGAAGCCCTTACATTATGGTAGTCCCATTATATTACTTTTGTATAAGCTCTTAGTTCCATACATGACATGGATGACATCTAAATAGGCATTGGTGCCCCTTGAGATGGGTTTGAAAACATTTGCATTTGAACTTTTTACCTTTATTGTTTGGGGATTGTTCATACACCTAACTCATGGTCCTCTCATCACAAGATCAGTCTTGATAACTGAATTAGTATGCAAAATATCATGTAGACTGCCCTAGAAGAATGTCACAAATAAATCAACAATAGAACTATCAAAGTTTAGAGGCATCCATGGCATCATTTCCATCTTGGAAGACTACCACGTCTAACTAGTTATAAGGGTAAGTGCAAGAAGATGAGTTCACTTTTTGGCCAAAAAGTGGAAGTGTTTTTCCTATTTTTTAAATTTTGTCGTACTTGGAGTGATAATTTGAAGCACTTGCACATGAAATATTAAGATGATGTAAAAACAAGAAATGCAGGATTTTGTTTCTAGTTTTCAAATATGTAATTTTTTCTAATACCTAGATGACACAAGTTGGTTTTTTATTGGATGTACAAAAAGTGGCTTTTTAAAAGTCCCCTATTTTTTGTAAAAGTATGCATGTGTACGACCAACATAATTTGACCTAAATTAATGTATTTTTTTATTTCCTTTTGTGAAAAGATTCTCAGGATGTTGAATTTTGGTCAGAATATTTTTTTGTAATTTTTTGATAAATATTTTTTTAATTAATTTTTAATGACCCTAATTAGTGTTTTTTAAAACCCCTCGTGTACAGCCAACATAATTTGAGCTAAACTAATCGATTCACTATTTTTTTTCATCATGTAGAGAATGATGTCTAGTTTAGTCAGACAATTTGTTTTCAAGAAACTTTCAAAATCAAAAGTTATTAAAAAAATAGTAACATGTGTTATTTCAAGTTTATGAGTTAGTTTGTTTGGAAAATAAATAATAAATAGAAAAATATGTTCAATAGAAGAAAAAAATTACATATTTGAAAACTAGACTTTGAGATCTATAATGGGTTTTAATTTCATTAAAATATTCTGAAAAAAAAAAGTCGTCATCCATAGTGGTGAAACTAGTTTTTTCTCTTGTTTTCATGGTCTCCTAGTTGCAGGTCTAAAGCTAAGGCTTGGGTTTCCAAGCCTAAAACCAATGCAAATTGGTGGGTTTAAAATTTCATAATTTTAGAAATAGGTACCCGTTATAAATAAGTGCTCATTCATAACGGGTGCTCGTTATAAATGGGTGCCTGTTTTAAAAATAATGGGTACCCATTTCTAAAAAATAAAAAAATTAGCAATAGGCATGTTAAAAAAAAAAAATTGAAAATGGGTACCCATTTTCAAAATATTTTTTTTTTTGTTTTTATATGCATATGGCTATTTGTTTTTATTTTTTTAAAACAGGTACCCGTTTTGCTTCAGGAGACCGATCCTAAATGGGTACCTATTTTTTTCAAAACGGGTACCCGTTCCAAGCGATATTTTTCATCCGTGGGAGACTTCCACGAAATGTATACTCATCTTTGTGCTTTCACTCATAAGGTATGTGAAGGTGGTTTGAAGCTTAAAAACAGTCATCACAACATCCACCATGGTCCAAGAAGGTAAACTCCATGACCAATTTGAAACTACTCGCAAAGGGATTCATTCAAGTCATGATTTTTGTCTTCACACGTCATCCTCTAGACTTTGGGACAGCGGTTATAACTTTTTTCATGGGTCAAGAAAATGAACTACAGATTGATTTTTTAAAATTTATGAACCTTATGCATGTCTAGGAAAACTTGGGCATCATAAAAATAAATTTTATCAAGCCTACAATAGCCATGAACATGAAGAACAAGTTGCTGATTTGGTTGAGAAAATGGGTATAAATCAAGCTAGTCTTTCACCACAAGGGCATGATATTTGTACATTTGGATGAGTTCAAAAGTATTTTAGAGACCTCCATGATACTTCCCAAGCCTAGGAAATGCTCACACATAAACATAAGAAAGAATTAGGGGAGTTTTCTCATGATCCTAATGTTGTCAATTCAAGGAATTTGAGTGCTTTTTGGGACAATTTTTTGGTCTATCATATCTTTTAATAATTTTTTTGTCCTATTTATGATGACTTTGATCATGGTATATCATATCTTAAAAAACAAGGACAACGATGAATTTCATGAAATTGGAGCTCTTAAAGTGATGCAAATCACCAAACATGATTTAACTTATTTTGTATTTTTTCATTGTAACTGTTGATGCATAAATTTGTGGGTCTAATCTAGCAACAACATGGGAAACTTCAGAGACATGGGATTGACCCCCTGAAGTGACCTCCAAATTTTAAGGAAGCTGGCTCTTCCATTTTTCAGAGGGGGTTTGGGAAAAGGTTAGAAGAAGAGGAAACAAGATTACAGATACAATATTAAACTATCTTCCTATGGCGATGCACTAGATTTAAAACTTAACCAAAATCAGCACAATGTCAAACCTTGAAAGATTAACTGAGAACCAAAAAACATAGATGCATAGTTAATACCCAGTTCATGAGTAGATTTAATAGAGGAAAAAGAAATAGAAAGAAAGAAAGAAGAGAAAGAGATACATTCACATCTATATAAAACACCACTTCTTTATTTGAATTAGAAACAAATTATACAGGCAAATATGCACAAAATAACTATTACAATCCTCCTGAAAGAAGCAACTGCTGAGGCAAAACAAATCTCTGTCTACTACTTGAAAACTCTCTGATTTGTGTCTTGAAGTATGGAACTCCCTTATCTCTGATCCGTACCTACCTTTTATAGCCAAAAACTAAAATCCATTAAAGATCTCTGTAACTGAAAATCCTTTCCAACTGTCAAAATATCTGAAACTGAAATTTCCCCTAAAAATAAGACACAAAATCCGGCAGTGACTAGCTAAAATGAAAATGGCTATGCATGATTTTAGGGTTTCATCTCTTTTTGTTTCATGTGAGGAGAGAGTCAAATAAAAATAATAAAGCTTCCTCTTTTATATGGCATAAGGGACCCACCCTATATTTAATAAGAAACTTCTCATTTATTACTTAAAATATATATTTACTTCGGTGAGCTATGAAAACTAAGAGACTCTTGTATTTAGTAAGTATTTAACTTATTAAAGGAGGGGCCCACATGTTTTACTCTATATAAAAGACTTAGCTGCCTTATGAAATAAGATGACTTCGTGTGACTTCTTGATGCATTTATTAAAATGAAACAAAACTTTTGATTTTCTCTCTTCGGACTCAACCACGTGGTAGACTCCGCTCATCTTTATTTTTCCTCAACTCCTGTAGCTTTCCACGTGGTGGCTTCCGCTGGTCCCTTGAGCTTCTCTCTCTTTTCATTCTCTTCGGACACGTGGTAACCTCCAATGTTTTCTTCTAAGAAACTTATTTCTCCTCTCAATGCTCAGCGGTCGTTGATGTGATGTCTATCCTACGGTGTCATTTTATTGTGCATTTATTTGCATTGTTCTGTGTCTTCTATTGATGGTTGGGACTGAACCTTTATATGTATCATGCCTTTCTTGACACAGGCAGTTTCATTATTGTGATCTACACCTATTCTTTAGATTGCACCATCTCACCCTTACAATAACAACGACTCCTTATGAAGTTCGAGCCTTCACTTGCAATATTAAAGCTTGACGTGAAAGCAATGAAATCAATGGTAAAGCTTGACGTGAAAGCAACGAAATCATTGTAAGATGTTTCATGGAGGGCAATTTGTTTATGATAGATAGAACCTTTGAGAATTGTATGCTCCACATTCTTTTGGATCTATTTTTGATATTATGCCCCGTGCCATATTTTGATCATACACTGTCTTTCTGTAGAGGTTCTCAACATCAAACAATGGAGGATGTGCCTTGTGTGACCATGGCTTTCTTGATGCTTTAAATGTCATGTATCGAGCCCCATTTATATAGCAGCTACATCATATATGGCCAGTCCTCATTCTTTACCACGATGCTCCTTATATGGCCGTGTGCTTCTTGTTGTAAAGGCAACAGCTTCCTCCAACACATAAACCGCCTTCATCTTTTCTTTTACAAATGCCCTTTAAACTTTATTGTGACTTCGATTTGGAACTGGCTGCCCCTATGCTACACCATCATGTACCTTTTCTCTGGTCATTCTTAGCTTCGAAGATGGTGGCACCTCTGTATCTTACCGTGCCTTCGCATTGGCCACGCTCTTTGTGCCATTATTGATGGCTTGAACTTTGATTGGAAACTAGCGCCTCATATACGAAGACTTCCTGCATCTTTTCTTTCATGGATACAACTCAAAGAGGCCATGACTTCCCATCTTACATTGTGTATTAATTTTTGTAGCCTAGCACCTTATCTCATCTGGGTCGAGCCTTCATTTTAGGCTGCATTTAATATAGTTGAGCACCATCTAATGGTCATAATAGTTGTGCCATCTTTAGAAACTGGCAGTGGTAAAAAACTGCGCCTCATTATTGATGGCTTAGCCTTGATTAAGATATTGCCACCCTTAAATATGACCGCTCCTTCTTTTCTATTGGCGTCATTGATGTTTTGAAGGGCCGCTAGGTATTATACTTGGCTGAGTCTCTTTGATTTGTAAATCTCTATATTATATATACTCTGCACTTATTCTCTAAAGAAAAAGCACATATTGATATGAACATTGCCTTGTTTTTCTTATTGGTAGTGTCTGTTATACCTACACATAATGCTCCCTTCTACAAAGTATATTCTAGGGCCAACAATGTATTTGTCGTTTCTCCAGACTTACTGACAAAGACTACAGTGTCATCCCTTGTGATTTCAATCTTTATAAAACTTAATGTCTCATTTGAATGCAAAGAGTCATCTTAATTGGAGGCTAAGACATATTATTCAACAGGAGAAACTAATGCTCTACTCAGCAATGATAGAGAAATGAGACTCATCAAAATTTTGAAATGGTGTAAAAATTCATCACCAGTTCTTGGTGACTGGCTGTGTAAGTGGGCCCGCTCACTTAGAACTTCCAGTATCTCTGGTTTTACAAAAATAGTAGCCTAGATCATTGGGCATAGAGTCATATCAAGCTGAAACTGAAACATTCATGAAACTAACCAACATATGTGGCACTAGGCTGATGGAAACTGCCCAAAAACATCACCGAGGCTGATACAAAAAAACTGCATAACCAGAACTGAAACTTTGTAACTTAAACCATAACTAGTGACCACTGATATTGACCATTGAATCTGAGACACTGAGGCAGGATGAACCATAGATCTTTTATTCATAGCAACTATGACTTATTTGAAAGCAAACAAACTAAAATCTAAAAACTATCTAATATTGCAGCCACTTAGTCTGAAAAACTAAGACTAGTTACTGGCATATAAAACTCACAAGAACATGTCCATTAACAGCTGTGGCAAAATAACTGCCTTATGTAATTATGCTTCTTTGAATGATCCACATAGCATTGATAACTGACCAGATAAAATACATAAGAAAGTATAACAAGATCTTGTACCTTTCCATTTTCCTTTTCTCTGGAAGGTCCTCGTTGCCATCAAAGCACCAATCAAGTTGATTTGCATACAGTCCCTACTTTAGCAAAGGGTGGGAAGGGAAAACCATGCATTGTACTTTATTTCTTTGTTGGCATTTGAAAGCTTCTATTAACAATACTTTCACTGACTCTTTATTTTAATGATGACTTATGATAGCATCAAAATCAAGTTGACAGGTAACAGAAATGCCCAGAATATTCTTGAATCTAACTAGCATTCCTTCTTGCAAAAAGAAAGGTGTATAGCGGGGCTCAGTGTATGACTCTTGGATCTTACAAATATCCCTTTGATTCTCATCCTTATGAATCTTTTGTTGCTTTTGTGGGTCTTCATCAAGAAGATAATAGCCATCTTCAAAAATTGAAAATAAATCAGCACAGGCATCTACCTCTGTTTCAACATTTTCTTTATGATCACCCTCAACAGGCTTTGCAAAGTAGCCATTCATACATTCAATGATAGGATCTTCTGCATCCAGTAGATGATAGCCTTATTGTAAAAGCGAGAACAAATCCTCATCCTGCTGCCCCTGAAGCATATCTATGCTATGTTCATGATAAAAATAAAGATAATCACCCTTTATAGACTCTGGCATAATGTCATTTACAACCTCCTCAAAATGTGATACAGATGCAGCATCAGTCTGAACCCAGTACTTTTCAGCTTCAAATCCCCTCTTAAAGTACTTTTCAGCTTCTAGATGTGTCACCTCATAAGCATCTTCTGAATCTGATTTAAGATTTGATAGTAACTCTAAATCACACCTTACCATATATGTCTGATGTTGATAACCATAAGGACACACATGAGCCAATTTCTTACTTGTAATTTGATTCTTGAAACTTGATTCTTCTTGGATGTCAAAGTGACAAAGAACTTGGTCTATGACCTCAATGGACTAATTTATAGCTAAAGAGGTTTGTAAAGGATAACTGTAAGGACTATTGGGCCTCATTTGTGCCTAAGGGAGGGCTTCTTCTATGAACTAATCATATTGGTATTACTGCTCATACAGACTTGGAGGCATGAAATTTGGGTCAGCATAGTACAAGTTTTGATATTTTAACTCATTCAACTCATGGGTGATGGTTTTTACAAGTTCTTTTACCTCCATCATCTCCTCATGATTCAGAAAATTAGTAGGGAGGGTGGGTGGACTAAAATTTGTATGCATCTGGCTACAAGAAAGAACTTGAGATAGGCTATTTGCATGAGGCATCAGTGGTTCTAAGGGCAAAGGAGACAACTTTCCAGCCACTATGATGTTATTTTCAGCCTTAATAGAAAGATCATATGATTGAGGGAGAGTTTCACCTCCTAAAGTTTGGATCATCACGGAGATCTCAGGGTCTAAAGCTTTTAAATAATACAAGAAAGCAAAGACTGGAGATGGTTTGATATCAATAGAGATTTTTTTCCATACCTTGTTAAATCTAGAATTGAAATTATGTATGGGCTCCATAGGATGCCTCTTCAAGGTGATGAGATTCTGGTTAAAAGTGATGGCATCTATCCTCTCCTTGAACTGATTGTAGATGAGTCCTCCAAGTTGATCCCATCCAGTGATTGAACAAGCTGCAAGCTTCTGTACCATTCTTTTGCTTTGCCTTTGAGAGAGGAGGCCAGCAACAAGAGGGCACAATTATCAGTTATGACATTGTGAATGGAGCATAAACTTGCAACATCTTGAATGTGATCTACAAGACAAACAGAGCCATCTCCCAGAATGTGAGGCAGTGCTTTCCAAGCTATGTCAGGAACTTGACCTTGCTGCTAAAAAACAAGAGGACTTGAATCCCAAGTGACAAAAGGTAGTTCCCTTTGAATATTTAGATGCACATAGATACCAGGGGCTGCCATGGTTTGCTAAAGCAAAGATCTGATAAAGAACCTCCAATAGAGTCACTAGATGGAAGATTCATGCTCCAATGAGCAAATATTTTTATGATATAGCACCAAAACCACAAAATACAAGGCAAAAATTTAGTGAAAATAAAGACCCAAGTCTTTGACTCCAATCCCACTAGGCATGCCAAAAAATGTTGATGCATAAATTTGTGGGTCTAATCCAGCAACAACATGGGAAACTTCAGAGACGTGGGATTGACCCTTGAAGTGACCTCCAAATTTTAAGGAAGCTGGCTCTTCCATTTTTCAGAGGGGGTTTGGGAAAAGGTTAGAAGAAGAGGAAACAAGATTACAGATACAATATTAAACTATCTTCCTATGGCAATGCACCAGATTTAAAACTTAACCTGAATCAACACAATGTCAAACCTTGAAAGATTAACTGAGAAAGAAAAAGCATAGATGCATAGTTAATACCCAGTTCGTGAGCATATTTAACAGAGGCAAAAGAAATAGAAAGAAAGAAAGAAGAGAAAGAGATACATTCACATTTGCACATAACACCACTTCTTTATTTGAATCAAAAAAAATTACAGAGGCAAATATGCATAAAATAACTATTAGAATCCTCCTAAAAGAAGCAACCGCTGAGGCAAAACACATCTCTGTCTGCTGCTTGAAAACTCTCTGGAACTATGGAACTCCCTTATCTCTGACCTAGACCTACCTTTTATAGCCAAAAACCAAAATCCATTGAAGATCTCTGTAACTAAAAATCCTTTCCAACTATCAAAATATCCGAAACTGAAATTTCCCCCCAAAATCTAACACAAAATCAAGTAGTGACTGTAGCTAAAATGAAAATGGTTGCACATGATTTTAGGGTTTCATCTCTTTTTGTTTCACGTGAGGAGAGAGTCAAAAAATAATAATATAGCTTCCTCTTCTATATGGCATAAGGGACCCACCCTATATTTAATAAGAAACTTCTTATATATTACTTAAAATATATATTTACTTTGGTGAGCTATGAAAACTAAGAGACTCTTATATTTAAAAAAGTATTTAACTTATTAAAGGAGGGGCCCACATGTTTTACTCTATATAAAAGACTCAGCTACCTTATGAAATAAAATGACTTCTTGTGACTTCTTGATGCATTTATTAAAATGAAACAAAACTTTTGATTTTCTCTCTTCAGACTCAACCACGTGGTAGACTCCGCTATTTATTTTTCCTCAACTCCCACAGCTTTCCGCGTGGTGGCTTCCGCTGGTCCCTTGAGCTGCTCTCTCTTTGCATTCTCCTCAGACATGTGGTGACCTCCGATGCTTGATTCTAAAAAACTTATTTCTCCTCTCAATCCTCCTCTACCATTGATGTGATCTCTATCCTACAGTGTCATTTTGTTGTGCATTAATTTACATTGTTCTGTGTCTTCTTTTAATGGCTGGGACTGAACCTTTATATGTATCGTGCCTTTCTTGACACATGCAGTTTCATTATTATGATCTACACCTATTGTTTAGACTGCACCATCTCAGCCTTACAGTGACAACGACTCCTTATGAAGTTCAAGCCTTCACTTACAATGGTAGAGTTTGACATGAAAGCAGTGAAATCATTGTAAGATGCTTCATGGAGGCTAATTTGTTTATGATAGATAGAACCTTTGAGGATTGTATGCTCCACATTCTCTTGGAGCCATTCCTGATATTATGACCTGTGCCATATTTCGATCACACCCTGTCTTTGTGCAAAGGTTCTCAACATCAAACAATGGAGGATGTCACTTGTGTGACCATGGCTTTCCTGATGCTTCAAATGTCATGCATCGAGCCCCATTTATATAGTGGCTGCATCATATATGGCGACTCATCATTCTTTACCACAATGCTCCTTATATGGTTGTGTGCTTCTTGTTGTAAAGGCAGCAGCTTCCTCCGACACATAAACCGCGTTCATATTTTATTTTACTAATGCCCTTTTAACTTTACTGTGTCTTTGATTTGGAACTAGCCACCCCTATGTTGCACCATCACATACCTTTACTCTGGCCATTATTAGCTTTGAAGATGGTAGCGCATCTGTATCTTACTATGCCTTTGCATTGGCCACGCTCTTTGTGCCATTATTGATGGCTTGAACTCTGATTGAAAACTAGCACCTCATATACGAAGACTACCTACATCTTTTCTTTCATGGATACAACTCAGAGAGGCCATGACTTCCCATCTTACCTTGTGCATTGATTTGTGTAGCCTAGCACCTTATCTCATTTGGGTTGAGCCTTCATTTTAGGATGCATTTGATATAGTTGAGTTCCATCTAATGGTCATAATAGTTGCGCCATCTTTAGAAACTGGCAGTGGTAAAAGACTACGCCTCATTATTGATGGTTGAGCCTTGATTAAGATATTGCCACCCTTAAATATGACCGCTTCTTCTTTGTTATTAGCGTCATTGATGTTTTGAAGGGCTGCTAGGTATTATACTTGGCTCAGTCTCTTTGATTTATAAATCTCTTTATTATATATACTCTGCACTTATTCTTTGAAGAAAAAGCACCTATTGATATGAACATTGCCTTATTTTCCTTATTAGCAGTGTTTGTTATACCTACACATAATGCTCCCTTTTGCAAAGCATATTCTAGGGCCAACAATGTATTTGTTGTTTCTCCGGACTGACTGACAAAGATTGAATGTCATCCCTTGTGATTTTAGTCTTTATAAAACTCAATGCCTCATTTGAATGCAAAGGGTTATCTTAATTGGAGGCTAAGACATACTATTCAATAAGAGAAACTGATGTTCCCCTTAGCAATGATAGAGAAATGAGACTCATCAATATTTTGAAATGGTGTTAAAATTCATCACCAGTAACCATTATACATTGTCATTATAAAGGTTCTAATTATCATTGTCTTATTCAACGTGCTTGTAGAAATCATCATCATGCCAAGGAAATGAGCAAAGACTCTAACACCAGAAGAGTGTGAAGCTGAGAATGAGACGAAAAGAGAAAGAATAAGGTGAATTTGGGAAAGTAGGAAATTGTCAACCATACAAGAAGATATTCCACCATTGCCAATTGAAGAGGAACATGACACATCTAATGAAGCTAAGAGAGAGATGGAATTGGCAGCACAAAGGGAATGAATGGAAAACCTCAATGTAATGAGGAAAGTGAATCTCCAAGTTGGAGGCACTCCATCGTCCACAGGTCAAGTTGAAGGAACGCCATCATTATCTTCTCAAATTGGAGACACTCCATCTTTCACAAGTGAAGTAGAAGGTACATCTTCATTTTCTTCTCAATTTGGTGGCACGCCATCATTCACACATCAAGTTGAAGGTACATCATTTTCATCTTTTTCACCTCCAATTGAAGGTACATCATCTATCCCATCTCAAGTAAATATTGAAGAAATTCCTAATGTTGAGTCAACTTTACCAATTAAAATGCCTCCTAGAATTTTGCATAGGAAGCCTAAGTTTTTCTAATCGATATTGATGAGAATGTATTGAAGCCCATGTAGGATAAAATTCCCATGCGCACTTACTAAAGATATGTGAATAAGATATGGAAATTATTCGCTGTGAATTTAAATCAAACTGGAAGATGTCAACCATTTGTTGAATTGATGAGAAATCTAAAATTTAGGCCCACTATGAAGATTCTTGGCCTATGAACATCAAATGACTCATGTGAAAAATCAATTGTCAACAATCTAATGAGTGCATATGAGAGTGTGGGTTCCACCTCATGCACCAAGGATAGTAATGTCACACGACATGTCATTACATCAACAATAGTAAGCCAACAAACAAAGAAAGCTCACCTCATTAGAAAAACAAGTAAAGCATTGAAAGCCATTGGAAGACGTGAAAGAGTTGAGGACCCAAACACTAATGAATTGTGGGCATTCTCTAGGAGACTCCCACAGAAAGACAAAGTTGTTGTTGAAACTTTGAGATCACTAATTGAAGACTTTTGGAAGAATTACACAAGTGTATCTCCGAATTAAAGGGATGTGGTAAGAAGGAGAATCGGTAGGCAAAACCATGAGCCACATCTAAAGCATTTTTTGGATATGACTCAAACACAATTTTTTGGTAAATTTTTAGAGATGTATCATCAAATTAAAATTTCTCAAAGATATTTTGAAATGCTAAAACCTTTCTATGTCAAAATAAATCACACACGCGCTACTTGTTGTTGTAAATTACATATTGAATTTTCTAACCCATTTGATGTTTATCGGTCTATATGTTTAGATTTGCATACTAACAATGTTTTGCAGGATTGTGGCATATGTACCCCACCAACTACTTCAAGAGACTTCATATCAATAATTTTATGTGAAAGAGAGGAAGGTCAAATAATCTACAGGAAATTGTGCTTGGATGGCACATGTCAGCATTGCGGTGGCTTGCAACAAATGTCAATATGTGAACATATAGAAAACACACATGCAGTTGGAAATGAACTAGTATAGTTCAAAAAGTATAAAGCAATGGCCTACAATACAAAAGATGGTAAAGAAGTAAAGAGGTGTGAATTGGTTATTCAAAAGATTCTGGTGTATCAGTTTATGTCTACATTTCATGACAGTATAGTGTATGAGTATGTAA
The DNA here is from genome assembly GCA_027924645.1 of Cunninghamia lanceolata. Taxonomy (NCBI): domain Eukaryota; kingdom Viridiplantae; phylum Streptophyta; class Pinopsida; order Cupressales; family Cupressaceae; genus Cunninghamia; species Cunninghamia lanceolata. The sequence continues at coordinate 3,668,057 of BSBN01000413.1, forward strand.
GGCATACCCATAGAGCTCAATGGTTGGAATTGCAATTCAAGTTATGCAAGGACACATTTCCACTTGGTAGCATTGTTTTAGTCATCGACTTTGCAAAGAACTACTATCTATAGCCACAACGTGAGGTGTGATCACAATATTACAACTCGACACAATTTTCTATATTTGTGCACATCGCATTCATTCATGTGAATAATAGTACAAAGAATGACAAAAAGGTCATAAGGGAGTATCATTTTTATATTATTGATGATTCCACGCATTCTACGGAGTTCACATGCAAGCTTGCTTTCAGGTGTCTTACAATGATTTGGCTAGAAGGGGCATATCGTTCAGTCAGCATATCTAATGGTCAGATAATTATGCATCACAATTCAAGAACTCGTGGAATTTCTATTGGCTGAGTAGGAGACATAATATTATAGGTGTTCAACATATGTGGAATTTTTGTGAGGTCAAGCATTGAAAGGGAGAGCATGATGGTGTAGGAGCATATATCAAAAGAGCCATATCACGAGAAGAGTTAAATTATAAAGACAATGCAAAGTTGACAGATGCAAAATCAATCGTCAAGTGGTGTAATGCTTCAATGGGTCTAGGTAATGAAGGTGAGTCTTCAATTTGTATATTTTTTGGTTGATCTAGATGATACTAACATTGCACCATATGACGACTGGTGTACACTAACATGACCAAGTGAGCTACACTCTTTCAGATGCTCAATTGTAGGTTCATGGAGTATCCATATGCAGAAGATGGCATGCTTTTATTCTTCATGTACAATTCAAGCCTGGGATGAGTGCGAGTCAAAGGAGTGGGTTGACGAATAACAGTTAAGTTATCTTAGCCCACTTGACACGTATCGACCCTTGAAACCACTGGAAATGATAGAGATGGAATTATCAATTGACTTTGACCACATATCAGATCTAGTTCAACTAGGTAACATATCTACTTGCATAGTTTTTGAAATTCCTAATGTTATCTTACTTTGTAGTGTTTTTGTAATGTTGACTAATTTCATCTAATTTGTTGCACATATCAATGTAGGGCATGTTTATACAGTTATTGCAAATGAATATAACGAAGAGGAAATTGTAAGGACCCACTTGGTTCAAACATGAATTTTTAAGAAATTTCCTTATTAGCAAGTTAATATGTGATATATAAGGACTTTGATTGAGTACTTAGGAAAACCTTAGCCAATACAGGCCATATGTTCAAACGAAACATTCTTAACCCAAACCGGGCTCTTCTCTCCTTTTGGCAAACAGGTTCTTACAAAACTGGGTCTAACAGACCTTATCGCTACCTAAAACAGGGTAGAACACATGGTGGCCAAAAGGCCTAGTGGGTCAAACTGACCAAGACTCTATCCAATTTGGGATAAGTAATCATGACGACCAAACGTGCTAAATAGGATAGGAATCATTATGCTCTGGCTAGAGACTTCTGACTCCTTCGGGACCAATATGGGTTCATGAGGCACTTCCTGGAGACCACAGTCTTCCCAAGAATTGTGCTAAGGATGTCAACCAAGGGACACATAACATTGACTTGTACACACCTTAGTTTTTAGCAAGGCCGGGTACAAGTAATCCACCCTGATGATTCTTCTGAGTACTAGGAGACTTCTTAAGTTACCTAGAGATAACCTTTAAACTAAGGATCGAGATTATGAAGTTAATTATAAAAGAGTATCATATATACGAGGGACCTGAGTATTGGGGGCATCCTTCACCGTCCAGACTACCTACATACCATATATCCATGGGATCAAGGCCCTCTCTGGATGCGATCGACACGGGGAATGTGAACATGTAGTTCTATCTTGCACTATGTTTTATGCAACTATGAGTGGTTACACAGTTCTTTGCTGACTACCACCCACTCGAGTGATACAGTGATGAAATTTCTAGGAAACTAATTTACAAACACACCTCTTGGGAGTGTTTGATGTTTAAGTTTTCATTTGTGGGTAGTTCACCTAGTATGCATATTTATCCGATGAGGTTTTCTGTTGATAGCTAAAAGGGGTTTTCTATCATGGTAATTGTCCTACAACTATTTTCAATAGACTCATCTTTTCTTTTTAGTTAATCTTTTTAGTGAGATATCCAAGGAGATTTTCCCTTCCTGCGGATTTAACTTTGACATGTCCCTAATTACTCCCTGACAATTTAGAGGGATGGTCCCCAGACGTCATTGTTGTAGCTATGTTAGGCGCAAGGTACTTGGTTCAACGCGACGACATTACCCATAAATGTGACCCAGAGGTACCGCAAATACAAAATACTATGATTTGTTTAAGTTTGGACATTTATTTACAAGGTTTACCTAGCTATTAGAAAAGAAAATCTTGCATAATAACTGTTAGGATAAAATGCGGTTTAATCCATTGAACAATACTAAACCCAAACATCAATAGAATAATGAAAACAAGAAAGATTGATTGAAATGAGGCAATGAACAATACAGTGCAAACCTTCCCTATTCCAAAGCTTCTGTTGTTCGCCTAGTACAACCGTCCTTTGCTGATGAAGTAGGCCCTCAGCGAGTGCACTCTTTTAGCTGTGTTGTAGGATGTTGGAAGTAAATGGCTGTGTTGATAGATATTGCTGTGAAGTAGAGCTTCAAAGCAAAGGGTGATCTCAAGTAGATTGTATTGGGGGTGCCAAAGGCGTGCGGGTAGAATTCTGCAGAGTAACAATACAAATAACTTGGATGATTAGAATGGGAGGATGAGATTTCTTTAATAGACTCAGAAGAATGAGGATCAACGGTTGAGAAGAAGTATGATGATTAATGGCTGAGAATGGTTGAGGAATGTGCAACCAGTAGGAATAGGACAAGTGTCCAACCTCCATCATGAAAGAGGGGATTTGACAAAATTAATTGGAGAGTTAACTCCATTGACTGATCAGTTAACAAACTTGATTAGTTAGTTGGAAGAATGGATTATGAATTGACTGAATTGATTGAGGGATTAACTCAATTGACTGGTTAGTTAACACTTTTAATTGATTAGTTAACTAACTTTTGATTTGAGAAGAAATAGGACATGTGGGTGAGGGAAAATAAGGTAATTAAATATTTAATATATTTAATTACATGTGCAACCCGGTGAGGTGGACAAGGTGAGGTGGAAAAGTGAGGTGGATTTTTGAATTTAGAACTTAGGATAGGGGGATTTATGAACAATTAAATAATTTAGGATTATTTAATTATGTGGGACATTAGAAGAATTTAGGGAGTTTAATTAAATAAATTGATTTTATTTAATTACGGAATAGTGAACCAATTAAATAAATTTAGAATATTTATTTAATTGATAGAAGAATGGAATAAATATTTAGAATATTTATTTAGTTGAATCATGTTATTTTTAGGCATATACATTTTGCCCCTCTTTGATGCAATGCAGTTTACAGTGTTGCTTCAAAGAATAAATAGTCTAATAGTGATACATGCCCCAGTTTGCCCCTGGTACAAGTTTGATGACGATGGGATGCCCCCTCGGGAGATTGGACAGGGAGAAGGTAGAAGGCGTGAGATGGACAATCTCGCGATGAAGAAGGTTAGGTTTGAAGAAAATGGGTGAAGAAAGAGCCGAAAGATACACGATGTAAGAGAAAATGATAACACACACAAGCAAGTGAGCAAGTATGCACAAATGATACAAGAACAAACAAGGTGTTGCCCCTGTCAAGCGGTAAACCAACGATATATGACAATGTTGTCATGGTGGGGAACGATATATCCCTAGAGAAACACAAAGGATAATGTCTAGTTTTAGGAAATGAAACATGTCATGTAAGATGCGTGTATTGGTCTGATTTCGACAATGCAACATCCTATATAAGACAAGTGATTGATTATAATTGATTGAGTTGATTTATGACCAGACAAGGATCAAGACCACTGATTGTGATTGGATCATTTATGCAAGATTGACTTGACTTGATTGGTATGGATTAAGGATGGACCTGCATTTGGATCATTGCTTAGACTGACTAGTCAAGGAAGAAAGATATGATGATAGATAGAAATCTGATTGATAGAAGAAAGACTCGATAAAAGGACTCACAAGCTTTTGTAAACATTGATACTCTGCATTTTGTGGATCTTTTATTGCATGGGATATGGATGTATGGATGTGTATATGGATATAGGATGGATGCTTTGCTTTTGGAGTGCTTTATTTCATCATTGGGTGATTTATTTTTGGTACTTTTCTGAAATGTTGTAGGTTAATACAAGCATCTAGGTATGATTGAACTGAGATGACTTGAGTACTGCCTACATGGGTTTTGATTTAGCAAGTTGATACAAGCATCTAGTCAAACTCTAATCTAGATGACCTGAGTGTTCCTTGCATTTCAACAAACAAGGATTGCCCCCGTTCATGTTAGACCTTTGGTGTCCTCGATGATCTTTTGCCGACCATGTCCTTACACAAGGCTTCACATTACTAAAGTTTAATCCACAGACAACAAACAAAGAAAATAAGCATGCCCCCATCATAGCATCTCTAGCTTTTGGCATCCTTGAGTAGCATAGAAAGACATGATAAGAAAAATCAAGACCCTATAACTTAACCATGATTTCAATCCACAAAACATTCTTGCATTTAGATGTGTTTTTCTTGCCATAATTTAGATAGAATCAGTTAGAAGACCTTGGGTATTTGCTTTTCTTTAGATAGGTTAAGATGTTCATAGTCAAGATTTCTGCTTGAAGCGCGGGTTTTGCTTGCGCTTGCTTGCTTGGTGAAAGATTCCACAATCCTTATTGGAGAGACGAACCCTAAGGGACTGACCTAGTGCCTCAGGGGCTCATTGCTAAATGGCCTTGCCTACGTGATGGTGCAGAGGCAACGTAGTTTGGGGAAAACCCTAATGGACCTAAGATATGGATCGAATGAGACATGATATGGAACAGATAAGACACAACATGGAACAGATATGGATCAACTATGGAACATATATGGATCAAACAAGACACAATATGGAACATATGATACCGATGACAAGGAAACACCACAAATAGGTAGATGTATGGGTGATAAGGGACGAGTAGGTATGAGGATGGGAAATAGTGGATAGAAGGAAACAAGGATATGATCTCCAAGGACTATGTCGCATAAGAATAACATGCCCCATTGTAGCTAGAATACTTAGGATTTTTCATGGCAAAGCTTATGACGATAGGAGGATGAGAGGGTAATGAAGGATTTGCATGGTTTGGAGGGATAAGGTATGTCAAGAGACGTCTAAAACATTTGTCAACATTGTGCCCCCAATCTTTATCAAGACCAAATAAAATAGAGGAAAGGAAGATTAGGATGGATAGATTGGATAGTATAGGTAGGATAGGATAGGAAATGGTATGGAAGGAAACTGATAGGAGAAGAGTGATAGGCTAATGAGACAAGGTGCCCCCAAGTGTAGGTGACATAGAAGATCAACTTACACATGATGCCTGTTTACCAAGTTTTCATCATGGTACTTATCCCAGGCGCCTGTTTGCCAGATTTTCACCATTGGATGAAGGGATTTTTTTTTACTTTTTTTTTTTTTTATAAATAGGAGAAGGTGAATACAGAAGGGAGAAACTCAAGTATCTAGTTCCTTGAAAGGTGACAGTCCCGCTAGATAGATGTTGTCGAATGGACCATGTCAAGCATGCTCATAGATGTTGGTAGGGAATTGCATGAAAGTGAGATAGAGTAGGTAGACAGTGGATTATGATGCAGAATATGGGGGGAAGGTTTATGCAAAAGCATGGACCATAGGATGAGGAATATGTGTAGGATAGTAGTGGGAGGGAGGAGAGATGGAGTTATACGGAAGTGTTATGGAATGGAAGGGAACCATGACCAATGGTTGCACATACTGTGATAAACATTGAAGCTTATGATAAGTAGGTGGTGTGGAAAGCAATGAAGATTTTTGCTTTGTAGACGAATGATATAGGCCTTTAGGGACCCACATAGACTTAGTATTTTTCTGATTTTTGCTTGTCATGTGGGATGGAAGGATTTGGTACTTTTAGATGCAATGCGATTTTTGAATGGAAAAAGAGAAAGTGGATGGTTAGGATTTTGGAGAGGTGGATGCCTCATTTGACTTAAGGGCTTTTAGCTTAGGTACCCAAACCATTTTACTTTTAGACTTTTCTTGTGAAGGTATGAGTTTGGATGTATGTAGCTTGTGTGTAACTTTGGAGATAATTGCTTGATGCTTGGGGACCCACACCTTTTTTAGTTTGGCATTGAGGTGTATGGGTGTATGCAGCTTTTGGGATGGATGTTTCTTTGATTCTTGGCTTTTGTATCCTAGGTCATGGGGACTCATAGGATTTTTTATTTTATAGGTAGAGGCATCCACATTTTTGACATTGAATTCTCTTGGGATGGTGGAAGTGAGTTTAGTGGAAGCCCTTTGTTTAGAAAACATGTGCATTGGTTCGTCATGATTGGGATTGTTGGAAGATTCATAGATGGGCGAATAAGGTGTTTGAAGAAGTGGTGGTAGGATGCATAGAGGGCTATTGGGAGTTGGAAGTAGCGGAGGTAGATTGGATGGTGGAAGGTGTATGGTCACATGCTTTTGACAAATGTAGGATGATGGAGGTGGAATGGCGACATATGTTTTGGGGAGATGATAGGGTTTGCGATGGAAAGTAGTAGACTTAGGAGGAGTGGAGGAAGTACCAACATCTTGAGATTGCTCACCTTGGGGTATGTATCCAAGGCCGTATGAAGGTGGAGGAACATTGACATGGATAGGTTCCAAAACACCTTGTTCATGAAGGCCTAAGCCTTTACCTTGATAGTTCATATTCTGGAGTATGCGGTGGACCATGGGATTATGTATAGGTGCACTAGCAGCGAGTTCCTTATTGGATGAGAAAGGCAAGATAGAGGATAATGGTTGTTGGTGTTCTAAGGAAGAACATTTATGCATGAAGGTAGTAAGCCCAAGGATATAAGACGACAGATTTGTAGCTTGGTCAATAATGGATGGTGAAGGATCGTTAGAATCTTGATCATCATTATGCTCTTTAGGATCTAAGTTATTGGGTTGATCATTCGTGTGCACTTGGGAGGCAAGTGTCTCATCAGAGGAAGCAAAAGTTGTTGGATCATGGATGGGATTAGATGGAAGAGGGATAGAAGAATGGAGGCTTCTTGCTCACGAATGGGTATGGGATCAATTTGTTCAAGGACATCTTCTTCATAGAGAATATCTTGATCATAGAACAAATAAAGGTTATGGATGGGTTGGAGTTGGGTTTCCATCTCATGTATAGGATCAAGTTGCTCATGGATAGCTTCTTCATCAAAGATAATATCTTGATCATAGAAAAGATAAAGGTTATGCATGGGATGGAATTGGATTTCCTTCTCATGTATAGGTGTTGGGAGATGGATAGGATCAAGTGGCTCATGGAGAGGTTCATATTATGGATATCATCTTGATCATGGAAAAGATACAGGTTATGGATAGGTTGCAAGAAAGTGATTTGATCTTGATTGAGACTAGGGATTAATGTATCCTCATGCTTAGGATTAGACTCTTGACATACCTCTTGGGTTGCTTCAATGGAAGTGGATAGCCCTTGGATAGATTCTTGGTTGTCAACATAGATGGTTGATGGACCTTGACTTTGGTTCATGGTAGGAGGTTCGTCGATAAGCTCAAGGGGTTGCGAATGACATGAAGGATTTTTGGTAAGGTCAAGGACCGGAATTTGGGGACATGGTTGACTCTCTACTAGTAGCCCTTGGATCACATCATTGGTAGGTGTATGGATAGGTGAATGAGAGGATTTAGCTTTCTCTCTAGATTTTCTCTGGTTGTATAAATTTGGAAAAACTCTTTCCCACCACTCATCTGATTCTTTTTTGGTCATCCATTTAGAGTTTGAGGAACTAGATGGTGGTGTTGGTGTAGAACTGGTATGTTTTGGAATATGTATCTTAGAAGGTGGTGAAGGAGGACTAGTAGATGGGGTGGTATACGAGTTCCAACTTGGTGTGGTGCTTGCCTTGCCATGAGTATGGGAAAAGGATATATGATTTTGGGGCAAAGCGTAGCTAGTACTGGCATGTTCAGCTTGCAAGATTGTCATTTCTTGTTGTAAGACTTGGATTTGTTGAGAAATTGCTATACAATCTTGGGGCGAGGGACCTAAGTTTATCTGCAATTGCAGATATTGGAGTTTTTGACCAATATATTTTAGTTGGTTTGCCATTGACACAAGACTGGAAAAGCTTACTAGTGGAAAATGTATGCGCAGCAATAGTCAGTATATGTGCAGCAGGTCTAAATATATGCGCAGCTAGTCGGTACAAATGTGTAGGAAGAAATAATGGATGCGCAACTCTGACTTTTTTGCAAATTTTTGGAGTTTTTCTATTGTTTTTGGTATTTTTGGCTGAAAAAAGGTCTTCTTGATATGATTTTATGAATTAACAGCAAGAAAACACAGCAAGCACAAAGAATATTTTATAGTTTTTTTATTGTTTTTGTGGTTTTTTTTACTCTATTTGGACTAAGAGAAAAAAAAAAGCAAGTACAAAATCCTAGGCTTGAAATGGATTACAAGGGTTTTTGGCCACTAGAACAGAAGGTGTTTAATGAGGGCAACCATTTGAGTGGTTACACATGCGACATCACTACTCTCCGTTATGGAGTCTCCTAGCCTCAAAGGGTTACACCTTAGAGGATTTTGGGGGAGGTTGGCCGTCGATGTAACACAGCAGCACTCGTTGCATGAGGTTTTCACCTCAAGCACATTTATTTTAAGTGGATTGGTATGGCTTGGCTTTAGCTTGTTTCCACTCAGGGTCATTCCCACTTGGACAGGCGTACATCCAAGGGCAGGCCCCTCTAAAGGTTAAATAGATGGAATGACAAGTCTAGCACTCTGGTCACCCAGTAAAGGGGAGAGCATAAGCCTATTGTCATTTGTCAAGCACAGAAGACACTGATTAATCCAACCTAGTTAAAAGTAGAAAAACTAAATGAGCTAATATTACTTGTGCACTCACATTGTTGTTAACTTTGAAGTGGTTAAAAAGATAGCATTGTTCATTACCGTTTGTAAGATAGCAATAATCTAACTATGGAAGATAGCATTATGCAGATATTGCAATGGTTCAATTACTCTCTTCCTAGTTAAGGCTGTATGGAATTTGTATGAACGTTCGTTTTACTGTCCTTTTATAAATTGAAGTGTGAGTTTAGTAAATGCAGCTAGATGAGTCTAAACCAGTGGCCTAACCTGCAAAATAGATCTAGAGTATTCTTGCAAAGATGTTAGCGTTAGCAAAAATCTTCTAAAAAATCCTAAAATCACTACCTACTACAGAAGCACCACTTCAGAGACTGAATGCGTAGAAACAGTCAACAGAAATTTGCATTTTTCTAACCCTAGTTTGTAAAGATTTGGATAAAACTATATGTGGATGATCTCTTAGCTCAAATCTAAGCTCACTATTGTGTCCAGGGGGCATTTCCATAAATTTTGAGTACAAATTTGCCTAGATTTCATGAAAAATAGAGCGTTTGGTGAAGAAAACAATGTTTCTAAAATTCACTGCAAAATAGATGCGCTATAGGAAGTAACATATGCGCTGCAGGATGTAACATATGCGCTACAGAAGTTAACATATGCACTGCAGGATAACAGATGCGCTACGGGATGTAACAAATGCGCAGAATCAGTAAATGAGTTGTATCAGAGGTCATATGCACCGAAATAAATCGTATATGCGCAGAAAGAACATATGCGCTGTGAAAGAGGGTATATGCACCGGAACAGTGTTTAAAAGTGCAATAAGAATGAACAGATGTGTAGGAATAACATATGCGCCATAATAGTGTGAAGAAGCGTAGTATCAAAGCACAGATGCGCAGGAATAACAAATGCACCACCGAAATAGGTATATGCACCGCAGAAATGCTCAAATGCGCTGAAGTAGCCTGTGCATGACCTGTACAGAACCTATCTTCAACAAAGCTCAGATTTTGATGAGATAAAGGGGCAAACGCCCCACAGTGGGTGCCAAAAATGTTAGGGTAAAATGTGGTTTAATCCATTGAACAATATTAAACCCAAACATCAATAGCATAATGAAAACAAGAAAGATTGAATGAAATGAGGCAATGAACAATACAGTGCAAACCTTCCCTGTTCCAAAGCTTCCGTTGTTTGCCTAGTACAACCGTCCTTTGCTGATGAAGTAGGCCCTCAGCGAGTGCACTCTTTTAGCTGTGTTGTAGGATGTCGGTAGTAAATGGCTGTGTTGATAGATATTGCTGTGAAGTAGAGCTTCAAAGCAAAGGGTGATCTCAAGTAGATTGTATTGGGGGTGCCAAAGGCGCGCAGGTAGAATTCTGCAGAGTAACAATACAAATAACCTAGATGATTAGAATGGAAGGATGAGGTTTCTTTTATAGACTCAGAAGAATGAGGATCAACGGTTGAGAAGAAGTATGATGATCAATGGCTAAGAATGGTTGAGGAATGTGCAACCAGTAGGAATAGAACAAGTGTCCAACCTCCATCATGAAAGAGGGGATTTGACAAAATTGATTGGAGAGTTAACTCCATTGACTGATCAGTTAACAAACTTGATTAGTCAATTTGAAGAATGGATTATGGAATTGACTGAATTGATTGAGAGATTAACTCAATTGACTAGTTAGTTAACACTTTTGATTGATTAGTTAACTAACTTTTGATTTGAGATGAAATAGGACATGTGGGTGAGGGAAAATAAGGTAATTAAATATTTAATATATTTAATTACATGTGCAACCCGGTGAGGTGGAAAAGTGAGGTGGATTGGTGAGGTGGATTTTTGAATTTAGAACTTAGGATAGGGGGATTTATGAACAATTAAAAAACTTAGGATTATTTAATTATGATTAGAAGAATTTAGGGAGTTTAATTAAATAAATTGATTTTATTTAATTACGGAATAGTGAACCGATTAAATAAATTTAGAATATTTATTTAATTGATAGAAGAATGGAATAAATATTTAGAATATTTATTTAGTTGAATCATGTCATTTTTAGGCGTATACAATAACTAATAAAGAAATTATCAAAGGAAAGATACTTCTCTAAGGCATAATGAAGTAAGGTATAGTAAGATGCTTGATCAATTTACTTAGAGAAAATACTTAATCCATTTTGTCAACTCATAATTATACGTAACATAAAGAGAAAAGATATTCTATCAGTAAAGGATTCAGTTTTCATAAAAACAACAAGGAAATCTGGATAACTTATTTTTTTCATACATCAAGTTCTTTCATTACATTTAAATTGAAACCAAAAAGGTCGTAAAATATGACAGATCTCTTAACAAGAAGTTTATATTAAACTTTATTTCCATTGTCGATATTTTTGTGAGTAAAATTTGACAAAGATTCTTGTTACTAAAAACTGGTCAATAGTTGCTCCAAGGTTTTATAACCTTCCAAAGAACTTCTTGATTCTCTTCATGATTCCTCTATAGTCATAACATTCATTCGTTTAAAAGTACCTTCATTTTAGAACTTCATACTGTTTATTATTCATTTTCCCTAGTAATCTTTTAATGTTTGTTTAAGTAAATTTAGTGTATCATTACTACCCATGCTTCAATCTTCCTCTACATCATGATACACACCTGCACATCTTGCACCACATACTCATCTCCTCTCCCATATTTCTACAACTTTACTTTATTATTAACCATAACTACTTTTCAATACATTAATTACAATATATCATCCATTCTACTATTCTCTTTTCCTAACCATATTCTTCTCATCACATATTGCAATCTCATTTTTATTTTCCTCCTTCATCATTCATTCTTTCTATTACATTTTATATCTATCTACATAACATTCTCATATACTAACTCATACCTTACTCTCTATCATATTTTCACATCTATGTCATATTCTCCACCACTCTACCCTACTACATAACATTTTTTTACCCTCTAATTTCATATTTTTATCACTTTTACTACCCATCTTCTTTTCATCAATTTAACGTTTCACTTAATATTATTTGTCTCCTAATCCTCTTTCATTTACACATAACATACTCATGATTATACCCTTCATATCTTTCATTATTATCCTTGCTATACTTTTATCTATCTCACACTTTTTTCTTATCTTCGCTTTAATTTCAATTTATTCACCTTTTTCCTTCACCACTATTTTCTTCTTCTATTAATTGTAAACCTTCTTATTCTATATCATAATCATTTTTTTATATACTACTTCTATTATCTCTTACATTCCTTTTAATAATTTCTAAATACCTTAATTTATTGTTCTTTCCTCTTTTATATTATGTATTATTAATTTGTAATATTACTTCACTCTACTGCATAAACACCACTCCAATTATTTTTTTATTTTTTTATCCATTAACATTGCAAGCTTTGCTTGTGTTCTCAGTGCATGCAACCGTGTAGGTTTAGTGGATGAGAGTTGTACATCAATCATATGAGTAACCCTTATTGCATTACAACTATAGTTGATTGATATGTGTGGCATGGTTGGCCCTCTTCACAGTACTGGCTAACATGAGTACACCCTAAACTCTATCATTAAATACCAATTAAATTTGCGTGGTTGTTTTAGGTCCCTTCTCACTCTATATAAATTTTTTGCTTGCAAATCTGTATATTATAGATGGCTAATGCTTTATCAGATACAGACATATAGTTGGTCATGTATTTGGTGAGTTCTTAAACACTCACCATTGTAATATAGATTATATATAGAACTATGTGACTTGTTTCCTCTATAACTGATTTAAAAAAAGATTGATATAAACTTTATAAATCATTTGTTTAAGTTCAGTCAGATGGGACTTGGTAAATTTAAGATTCCAATGCAATTGAGTATCATGTGAATTATCTATCTTAACTATCTAAGTATTTTTTCCAGTAACAGTATTTGAACACATAATAGATGCTATTTAAATTTCATAAGATGAACTTCCTATTTAACCAGCTTCGTGCAATGATTTTGGAACACTTAGAACTGTATGCTATTTCCTACAATTTTGTCTGGGCGCTTAGAACATGGTATGGATTTCAACCAAAGCATAATGGGAGGGTGATCTAATAGAAGATGATTTTATGAGTGCCCTGGTAGGCACGTCGATTGATTAACAAAATCCCTCAAATAAAAGTTGTCTCATGGACTGCAACGTCTGTAGGATGCACCAAATGGATCAGTTGAAAAGGATTTAAAAACTTTCAAGCAAATGACATTGGCATGTGCAAAGTCAACTTCTACAACCTTTGATTACACCCTTCCTGCCTGCGTTGAATTTGGGACTGAGAAACAGGGTAAGGACATCCATTATTGCATAACGAAAGGGGGATTTTTGTTAGCTATTATAGTTGGAAATACTCTGATAGACATGTATGCCGACTATGGACATCTAGACATGCGCATGAACAGTTTTAAAAACTCCTTCAAAGAAATGTTGTCTCAAGCCTGCAACAATTGCAGGATGTACACAAATGGATCTTTGCCAGCTTCCCTTCTATGTGGAGCTTTAGAACAGGGCATTGACATAAACCAAGGCATAAGGAATGACAAACTACATCATATGTGGTAGTTACAAATCCCTGGTCGGAACATACACAACACACATGAACAATTTTGCAGCATATTTTATAAATGGATTTGAGGAAAAGGCTTTAGAAAAGTTTGAACAATGAAATTCAGGGACAGAGCATGGACATCTGTCCTAGCATAAAGGAAAGGGGTTTACATATGCTATTTCCATTCACCAAGACATTCACAAAAACTTATACATAGTTTACAATTTTATCCTAAGGTCATACCATCAAAAAATGAATTCAAATCTAAAATTTATTAACAAACATTCAAGAACCAAACTTTCAAAAGAAAGAAAACAAAATGAGGGGAGGAGAACTCTTACAATTTTTTCAGCACTCCCAAACCAGAGATGAGTGTCTCTTCCTTTCAACCATTCCAACTATTTATAGAAAATCTATCCTTATCTAGCACATCGGGGGAAAAATTGAGTCAAGTCTACCTAATAAATGGCTCATCCCAATTTTCCAACTTACCATTAATTCTTGTGGAAATAATACCCCCATGTGTTTCTTGAAAATTTGACTTGGGAGATGGGGGTTGAACTTGCATAAATGGTGTTTCTAGAAATGTACTCCATCTCATTTATTCATTTGAAATTGCTTATTATTTTGTTTTTTTTAAATGGGACTGTATTTTTTTAATTTGATTTAGCTTTTATGTGTGTTATTTGAAACTAATTAAAATTCATAAAATTAGACATCAAATTGTAAAAATGGGTTGTGACAAGAACATATTATTACTTGTGTCGTTGTGAAGAGGCCAAATTTTTTTTGAAGGCCCTAGTTATAGATGGAGAAAACATTGAATACCCTATAGGCTCAGTGGTTGTTACTGGAACATGGCTTAGAAGGTACCTGTAGACACCCAAATTTGTCCCAACTTTATCCATGTCTTGCAACACTTAGTCAAAAACATTATCTTAGACATCATGTAGCATTTTGTCCTAAATCCCACTCTTAATCCATCTTAATCCCACTTAGCCAATTAATTAAATAAATTTTATTTATTTAATTAATTTCACATGCATAATCCCACTTTCCAATTAATTAAATAAATCTTATTTATTTAATTAATTTCCAACTCCTATCCCAACTAATTCAAATATTTTATTTGAATTAAGTCCTCCATATCTTATCCCATCCTATTCATTTATCCAATTAATTAAATAAATCTTATTTATTTAATTAATATCCAACTCATATCCCAACTAATTCAAATATTTTATTTGAATTAAGCACTCATCTTCTATCACATTCCAATACTTGTCCAGTCAATCATGTGTTGTAATACAACTTTCATTCATATCTTTCACATGCACAACTATTGGGACCTAATTTTAGTATTTATCTACACAAGCACACCTAAGCCTTATCTTCCTTTGCCACATATCAATTGACTACAATTTCTTGATGTGCAAGGAAATCTAACTTAATCCTATCCATCCATTTCATCTAAAGCCCTAATTGATCCTAGCCATCCATTGAAACCAAGCCAATCCTATAAAGCAAGCCTCTTTTGAGCCATTTGGGACACTAGAGAGAAGACATTAGAGGAGAGATTAGAGACGACATTAGAGAGGGGATGATTCTTCTTCATGCAACCTCACTCTGCTAAATTTTCATCTCAAGCCATTATCGATCATCCTCAATCCATCTAGCTTGCATCCTTATCAACGTTATGCTGCAGAATCAAGCAACCAACACAACAAAGCGATCAATCAATCAATCTCATCTTAAATCTTTGAGGTATTGAATGATTTGGGTTTAGGTTATGCATTTCATTGTTTGAATCATTTCCATTTACAAATCCAAATTTTTCAATATACATTCTGGCATGCCCAGTGGGACTCACGTCGTTGATTAACTCTCTTGTTTGAGTTTTTTTTTGTGAACTTTAGATCTCTTGGAGCGCCAATCTTTCATTTTTACAAGCTTTTGTAGCAAAATTTTGCATTTTTCTAACCCTAGTTTGCAAAGATTTGGCTAACAATGTATGTATATGATCTCTTAGCACAAATCTAACCTCACCATTGCATCCAGGAGGCCATTTCCATAAATTTTGAGTACAAATTTGCCTAAATTTGATGAAAAATGGAGCGTTTGGCGAAGAAAACAATAACCGGACTGCAAAAATGCGCTTCTGGTAATTCAGCTCGCCTCTGATCAAACAGCGGTGACCTGGGCTAAAACAGCTCGCCTTTGAGCAAACAACAGTCATTTTTGGTCAAATTTGGCTCACTTTTAATCAAACAGTCATACGCTTTTGGTAAAATTCAGCTCGCTTTTGAACAAAAAGCGATCGTATATGGTAAACTTGGTCACTTATGGTTAACATTTGCATTCTGTCTCCTGAAACTTTCTAGATCGCTTTTGGGTTATTATGCATCACTTTTGGTCTTTTTTTGGTCGCATATAAGCTATTACTTGTCACTTCCATCCATTTTTGCATCGCTTATGAGCAAAAAACCACCGCTTTCTGCATATTCGTGTCGCTTCTGCACTTAAATCAGCCGCCTATAGTGCTTTTGTGGATCACTTTTGTTTTAACAATGATCGCCTTTGATATAATCTGCATCACTTTAATCTCAACAGTGCTCACTTTTGGTATAAATGAATCGCTTTCAGTCTAACAGTGATCGCATTTTGCAGAGTTACGGTTTCTATCCCTTATTTTTATTTTGTAGATACAGGTCGCTTAAAGGCCGAAATCGGTCGCTTTGGCTTTTCTGCATCGCATACAAGCCTACAGAGATTGCATCTAGTGTTTTTTGAGTTGCATTTGATCTATTGGAGATCACCTATGGTAAAACAGCAGTCACTTGTAATCAACAGTAAATCGCATCTGGCAACTGTAACTTGCTTTTGGTTGCTGTTATCGTGCATTGTGGTGTTTCTATCATAACTTTCACATACGGAGGCCAAATTGTGCAAACAAGGACTCGCTGGAAAGCTGAGAGGATGAACTACATAGTGGAGTAGGTTTTATTAGGTGACTATACCATTTTTAGGATTTTTTATTAGTCAAAGTTTAGTCTCATTGCAAACTTCATTTGAGCATAACTTGAGCAATTTTGGTCATTTTTCAGCGAAACATTTTTTCAAATTGCTTAGAATCTCCTAAATTTTCTGTTTGTGAAATCCATTATTTTGTATCAGATCATTTTCATCAGAATTTTTAGATTTCATCTTTTTCATGTAATCATCTTCTTTGCAAGTTTACTTGTTTCTTTTTGGAATTGGTGACTTGCAAGGGCATCTAAGGAGCTGGAGCAGCATTGGCATCAACATCTATAGCAAATTGGAAAGTGATTGTATCAGGTGCACTCATTCTAATCTTTCATCTCTTAATCTTGTTTGATCACACATTTGGACTTTGGGATTAAAACGAACATTGTTTGCTATCACATATCAAAATTGGGCTAAAACAAACCATTGTCTTTCATCACATTTAGATTTGGGCTTTAAAACAAACAAGTGCTTGTATTGTCTTCCACACATTGAATTTCTAAGGTTAATGAACCCCATGCGAGTGTGACCAAGTTAATGTGTATGCTCTCTCCTCGCGTCCCAACACAAACTTGGAGATCAAAAACATTTACTTGTGTTGCTTTTGTTTAGCCTTAGAGAGGCCTGCCTTGGTATCCACCCCAAGGGAACGATCTCAAGCGGTACTTTCATCCGGTCCGCTATAAAAATCAGAGGATAAGGTGAAAGCCAAGTCTAACCGGTATTAGCGCTCACCATACAGTGCTAACTTGAAAGGAGGTGTACCTTTGTGTATATTAAAACTCCTAGTAGGGTTAGTTAAAGTCTTAAGTGGCTTGCTGGATGCTCGTGGGGTGCCGGTCCCTTGGATTTTCACTAGAATCTCCTTGTGATAGTGGCCTTGCCTTGAATAGGACTTGTTGAAGTGTCTTCATGTGCTTGCTTAACCATCATCACATTATTCCAAACTAACAACTTGCTTATGTGTCTTGCATGAGTGATTCATGTGTGTATATGCATAATCATTTGTTTCAATATTGCCACATCAAGCTCTAAACACCCAAACACATAAAGACAAGTCATCCTACACATTCTTCCAATAACATTCAAACCCAATCACTTTCATCCCAAACATAGCCTAGTCATCATCCAACCCTTCATAGCTAAGTCATCCAAACAATCCACATCATCATCCAAATCCCTAAACAAGCACTTGCTAAAAACATACACTTGGGTGACAACATGTCTACGCTAGAGGACCTAGAAATCAAATTCCAAAGATTCCTCCAAAATCTTTATCAAGGATCACAACCCCTAGACCAAGACGCCATTGAAATATTACAATTCTTCATCCAAAGAGCTCAACCCCACACAAGCCAATCACCTCAACTGCAACACTTCATAGCCCAAGTCCAACACCTTTTAGCCACTAGTCAAGCTCAACAAGCACAACAATCCTTAGCCATTTACTACCAACCTAATCCACCTCATAGCCACATGTCATATCCATCCACTTCCTATCAACCTAATCCATCTAGTCACATGTCATATCCGTCCACTTCCTATCAACTTAATCATCCTATCCACCAAATCAATGCCACATCAACCTATGAACATCCACCTCAAGTTTATTCAATCCCTCATGCCACCATTCCAATGCACTACCAAGCCCATCCACAAAGCAATCAAGTGATATTACAAGAACAACATCCAAATCCCAATGGCTCTTTGTACATAAATCAAGTAAGTCCAAGTACACCTTTTCAACAAGACCACCAAGCACCATTGATAGATCTAAATCCGCCTTTCCAACAAGAATAATATCCAAATCCAAGTGGCCCCTTGTACATAAATCAAATGAGTCCAAGTTATCCTATGCAAGACTTAATTACCTTTGACAAGGGAGATACCAATCTAGAATGGCCTCCACCATCCAATCCCATGCCAACACATGAACCAACAAGTCCTATCCCAACACCACTATGTGATCCCATTCCTAGTCCATTAATCCCTCTACCTTCCAAACCACCAAGCCCTCCATTACCTTCATCACCATGTCATTCTAATCCTTCGCCAAAGGATATGGCTGAGAGAGTTTTACAAAGGATGCTTAAAGCAAAACTCATTGAACTTCCTGAAGTCAAACCATGTGAAGAAAGTCCATATGATGAACATGATTATTGTGCATACCATAGGACCAAAGGCCATGATACAAATACATGCCCCATGTTTTTCCCAATTGTTTACAAGGTGTATCAACATACAATAAGAAATCATGTCACATCATTCAAATCCCATGTGTCACCCCCATCTAGTCCAAATCCTAATCCATCCAATCCAATTAGCCCCCAACCTAATCCTAGTCCTAAGCCTACAACACCATCTACCCTTATCATTCATCCATTATATTTCCCATCCACACATACCCTTGCGAAGGATGTGATCCATTGGCTACTAGCTAGGAATAAACTACCTCCATGTCAAACACCCATTCATGAGCCTACCAAAGAACTTCCAAAGGTCATAATCCCATCATGTGGTCCACCTATCCTTGAGCCTATCCAAGAGCCTTCCATTAACATACCTAGCCCTTCAAGCCCATCATGTGACATACAAGCCATCAAGCCTATTTGTGAATCTTCTATCATTAATCCAAGTCAAGAGTCATCATGTTCTTATGTTGTTGACCAAGAGCCTTCCAATTCCATTCAAGCAACCCAAGAGGTATGTCAAAGGTTTAATCCTAAGCATGTGGCAACATTAAGCCCTAGTCCAACTCAAGATCAAATCACTTTTATGCAACCTATCCATAACATTTACCTTCTTTATGATCAAGATGATACCTATGAAGAAGCTATCCATGACCACCTTGATCCTATCCATAATCCTAGATCTATCCATGAGCAAGATATCCAAATTGCTCCTAGTCATCCGACATCTAGCCCTATCCATAATGAGCAAACATCAACTTGTCATGATGAGACACTTGTCCCCCAAGTAAGCACAGAAATCAAACAAATAACTTGGATCTTAGTGAACACAATGCTAATCAAGATCCTAATGATCCTCCTTCCACATCCACCATCAATTCCACTTCAAATCCACCATCATGTCCACTTGGTCTTACCACCCTTATACATGAGTGTTCCTCTTTAGGACAACAACAACCTTTGTCCTCCACTTCATCTTCTTCATCCAATAAAGAACTCAAGTCTAATGTTCAAAGCACACCTAGTCCTATTGTCCATCGCATCCTCCAAAACATGAACTACTAAGGTAAAGGCCTAGGCCTTTATGAACAAGGTATTTTGGAGCCAAACCATGTCAAAGTTCCTCCATGCTCATATGGCCTTGGATACACAGCCCAAAGTAAACCCTCTAAAGATGTTGGTAATTCCTCCATCCATCCTAAGTCCACTTTCCATCGCCAACCTTATCATATACCCAAAACATATCTTGCCATTCCACCTCCATCATCCTATAAATGTCAAAAGCATGTGACCGTACATCTTCCACCATCCACTTTGCCTCCTCTTTTACCAACTCCAAATATCCCTCCATCCACCTTGCCACCATTGCTTCCAACACTTAACATACCTATCATTCATAAGTATCCTTACATCCCTAATCATGGCCAACAAAAGCACACATCGCCTAAACATGAAGCTTCCAATCATTCCATCCACTCCACCCACCCCATGGGATTCCAAAATAAACATTTGGATGCCTTTATCTATAAAGCCAAAAATCTAACTAAAACTCCTAAGGACCCTCATGCCTTAGGGCATCAATGTGAAAAGTCTCTAAATCATCCATCTTCTAAGCAAAGTACATTCACAAAGCTATCCAATCCCATACCTCCAAATGCAAAGCCCAAAAGAAAAATGATTTGGGTTCCTAAGCAAATAGCTAGCAAAGCAAATGAGGCATCCTCATCCACATCTCAAGAATCCCAATCACCTATATCCATCCAAAAGCCTACTTCCATCCAAAACTTTCATTCCCTTCACAAATCCCACAAGCAAAGCAAAAGCACTAAAAATACTAAATCTATGTGGGTTCCTAAATCACTTCATCAACCATCTCCTAAGCAAACATCTCCATTGCTTCCTACACCACCATCTCACCAAAAGCTTCAATGTTTATCACTGTGTGTCCAACCATTGGTCATGGTTCCCTTCCACTCCGTAACACCTCCACATAACTACATCTCCCCATATTCCATCCATTATCCTACATATCTTCCCTATCACCTTCCTATGGTCCATGCTTTTGCATAAGCCTTTCATCCTAAGTCTGACATAATCCACTATCCCCATCCATCTATCCTTGCATGAACCTTTCATAATCCACATCCTAATCCACTATCTACCTAATCCATCTCTCATCCACACAATCCCTTATCAACATCTATGAGCATAATGACATGGTCCATGCGAAGACATCATACATCTCTAAAGGGACACTATCAACCTTCATAGCACTAAACACTTGAGTCCCTCCTATCCATTACCATGGTGAAAACCTGGCAAACAGGCACCATGTGTAATTGTCAACCCATCTAAAAGCAAAAAAAAAAAAAAAGAAAAAAAAATAGTAAAGAGAAATCCCTTCGTCCAATGGTGAAAACCTAGTAAACAGGCGCCTTAGATAAGTACCATGATGAAAACCTAGCAAACAGGCATCATGTGTAGGTTGATCTTCTATGTCGCTTACACTTGGGGGCACATTGTCTCATCCAACCTATCCATTTCCAAACTATCTATCCCATTATATCATTTTCCATCCTATCTTATCCTATCTTGTCATCCTACCATCCTTAGCCATTACATAAACATGCCTATCCTATTGAACCAATGTATCCATCCTCCTCCTTTTGATTTTGATGAAGACATAGGGGCAAAATGTTGAAACATGTTTGGATATTTCTTGACATACCTTCTTTCCAAACCAAGGCCTATCCATTGACCATTTATCCATCCCATTTAAACCAATCCATCATGTCATCCTATCATCATAAGCACCATGTAAAATCCAATCATGTCATCCCTTGGTCATGAACTTTGTCATGTAAAAATCCTAAGCATTACCACCTAGAATGGGGCAAGTTCCTCCTATGCAACATAGTCTTTGGAGATCGCATCCTAGCTCCCTTATGATCCATCCACTATGGTGTATCCTTTTCACGAACTTTCCATCTTATAGCTTATCCCCATCTATTTATCATGAGCTTTCCACTATAGCCTACCTATCCATTTATGATGAGGCAAGCATCCATCTCTTATATCGCATATCCCTTTATCCACCCATTTATCATGAGCCTTCCATCCTATCCACCATTATCCATCCTTTTATCCATCCAATCCCATTCATCCATCCTTGCACCTAGACTTGGTTTTCTCCCTTGTCATTGGTATCTAGCACAAAGGCTACCCAAATTGTAAATCCATTGACATTCAAAACAAAAAAAAATTAAAATATTTCAAAAACACAAAAAAAAATTAAAATATGTCAAAAAATCCAAAAAATTAAATATTCAACAAAAAATCCAAGCAATAAAACCAATCATATCATCCAAAACAATCCACTCCATCAACATTCAATCAAAATCAAATCATCATCATCATCAATTCTTCCTATCAATAACATTCATTCATCCATTTCAATCACCTCTTCCAATCATATCAATCCAATCAATCTAAGCAATGATCTTAAATCCAAGTCACATTAATCCATATCAAGCAAGCCAATCAATCAAGGAACATTATCCAATCAAATCAACAAGTTTTGATCCGAATCTTGTCATGAGCCAAATCAATCATCATCAATGGGATATAGTGCTCCCACATCTTTGTGTTGATCTAGGGATATATCTTTCCCCGCAATGACAACACTATCTATCAAAACAAATAAACAATCAATCATTGGTTTATGACTTGACAAGGGTAATACCTTGTTTATTTTACATCATTTGAGCACACCGTGAACACTTGCTTATGCTTAGATTGAGTGGACACTCTAATCATCACACCATCACTATCATCATTCAAAACAATCAAACAACCAATCATTGGTTTACAGCTTGACAGGGGCAATACCTTGTTTGTTTTTGAATCATTTGTGCATGCTTGCTTGCTTGCTTGTGTGTGTTATCTTTTTAACTTGCATTTGTATCAAATCAGTATCAATCTAGCTAATACTCATATCTTGTGTATGTTGGAATAGCTTTTTGCACTATCCTATGCATCTAAGGTCATATCATACCTTTTGTGCATTAGGAATTCAATGCTCTAGGTTTACTTCCTCATACATCAAACAAGGTTGTATTACGTTGGGGCATAAGACACATCGTCACCCTGGTCCTTATACCTTGGTGCATAACGTCTAGTGCTATATCAAACATCATGGTTGCTCACATTCATTGCAGCATAACGCATCCTTCATTTCTTCTATCTATCCCCTTATCTTTTTGCAGCCAAGCCATTTCTTTTCGAGAGCCTACCCGTGTTTGTCCAACCCGCCTAACCTCTCGAGGGGGCATCATCATCCTATCTTTCCATCATCATCATCCTATCTTTTCATCATCATCATTATCCTTTTCCATTATCCATACCTTAACTTCTTTGAAATGATGTTACTCGACATAAATCTTATCATCTCTAACATCATCTCAAAGAGGGGCAAAATGTAGACACCCAAATTTGTCCCAACTTTGTCCATGTCCTACAACACCTTGTTAAAACATTATCCTAAACATCATAAGCCAATTAATTAAATAAATAAATTTATTTAATTAAAATCCCATTCAATCCCATCCTCATCCTACTTAGCCAATTAATTAAATAAAATTTATTTATTTAATTAATTTCACATGCATAATCCCATTTATTAAAAGTGACCACTGTCCATTCATAAGCGACTCACATCAGATTAAAAGCGAGCACTATTAGTTCATAAGCGACCCGAATAAAAACAGAAGCGATCACTATTAGGTTATAAGTGACCAATACAATTTTAAAATGACAACTGACAGCGAAAACACACAAGCGAGTTCTATTGGAGCAAAAGAGATGCGTTTATTACCAGAGGCGATCACTGTTAGTGTAAAGGCGATCCAGGGAGTGATAAAAGCGGTCGATTCCAGTGTAAAAGCGACGCAGAGATATAGAAAGTGGCAGATTTTCGCTCAGAAGCAACCAGAATTTATCGTAAGCACCTTCAAAATCTGATCTTCAAAGAAACAACTCTAAAAATGAAGTTAATCAAGCGAAGTGAGTCCCACCGGGCGTGCCAAATGTAGTTAGGGTAAAATTGGAAATCAGGGCAAAGGAAATAAACAGCAATGATAAAAACCCTAGCAATGCACAATGAAGCACAAGACAACATGAAAATCAAAATAACAAATGTAAATGCAAACCGATCTCCACGCTATGCTCAATTTATCTCCATTGCTCTTCTCCACCTCACATGAGCATACAAGATTTTGAAGGATTATTGTTGGAAGGATGTTGGGTGCTCACTTCTGCAGCATAACATTAAGATGAAGATGCTAGAATGAATGATAGATGAAGGATGCAAAGGCTCTAATGATATTTCAACAGCATGTGGATACTTGAGGATCAATGCATTTTAGAAAATTTGGCAGAATAAGGGTACTTGAGGCTCAATGCATGCTAGTGGCTTATGAGGGGGTTGATTTATAGGAAAGGCTTAATTCAAATGGATGGCTAGGATCAATTAGGGCTTTAGATGAAATGGATGGATAGGATTAAGTTAGGTTTCCTTGCACATCAAGAAATTGTAGTCATGTGACATGTGGCAAAGGGGGATAAGGCTTAGGTGTGCTTGTGTAGATAAATACTAAAATTAGGTCCCATTAGTTGTGCATGTGAAGGATTTGAATGAAAGTTGTAATACAACACATGATTGACTGGACAAGTGTTGGAATGTGGTGAAAGGAGAGGACTTAATTCAAATCAAATATTTGAATTAGTTGGGATATGAGTTGGATATTAATTAAATAAATAAAATTTATTTAATTAATTGGGTAGAGGAATAGGATGTGATGTGGAACTTAATTAAATAAATAAAATTTATTTAATTAATTGGGATGAGGATAAGATAAATGGGATTATGCATGTGAAATTAATTATATAAATAAAATTTATTTAATTAATTGGCTAAGTAGGATGAGGATGGGATTGAATGGGATTTTAATTAATTAAATAAAATTTATTTAATTAATTGGCTTAATGGATTAGGGAAATTAGGACAAAATGCTACAAGATGTCTAGGATAATATTTTAAGAAGGTGTTGCTAGACATGGACAAAGTTGGGACAATTTTGGGTGTCTACAGTACCCACATAAGAGTGTTAATGATTGGCTGTTTCAGGACTTTGAGACACATAAGAAGATTCTTCATTACTCGAACCTTGTCGTGGAAACCAATGTTCATTTGATACAATTTCGGGGTAAAACTTTGAACAAGACCTTGTGGAAGGTGCATGAGTCTGACCATGAGAAAATACTTGACACAATAAAGAGTAGAGAAGACCCGGATGGTTCATTAGATTAATTTGTAAGTATGCATAAAACTTTCCTAAATGGTTACTTGTACTTTATTTTGTATATAAATAATAGTATGAATTGCTTCCCTCCAATATACATCTAGTAGGTTTACTTCTCTTACCATTGTCCTTGTAGCTTCTTGAATAATCCTATTCTTTCTTTCAACCACTCCATTCTACTGATGATTCCTATCCTTTGATCAAGGTATGAGCCAATAACATGAAAATGTCATAATTTTGTATTTCTTGTTTTATCTCATGTCATTTGATGTACAGAAATGATATTTATGTTTAGCCAATTTTGCTCCTTGATGCTTCTCACAGAAGGTCACAACTCTAGCCCATCCAACTATGGACAAAGAAGCTAGAGACAAGATGATGGAGAGTGATCATTAGATGGCGGTAAGTGATCAATTGCATATGTGATGTTATATATTTCATGTACATTTTATATAGTAATGTGCATATTGTTTGATTGTATTAACAGGTGGATCTGGATGAACTTTTGTCAAAGATGTCTACTCGACGACAGAGAGAGGATGAGTCACGGATTGGCTCTCCATCTTCACTGTCAAGCAAGAGCCACCGATTATTTCATAAAAGTCCATAGGAAACTAGTTTTTGGGACATTTTTTGTATCCCTAAATGGCTTTGAATACATATTTTTGTATGTTACTGATGTATATTTTTGTATATATGTATGTATGGCTTTGTTTGGACATGCCTATATGGATTTGTTTGGACATGCTTATATGGATTTGTATGTAAACTAAATGTTATGTTCATGAAGTTATGTATATGACCATTTATATTAAATATTTAATATGATGATCAATTATCATTACATGAATTTGGTTTTACACATGCCAATTACATTTTCTTGCAAGTAAGGAATGCATAATTGTACAAGCCTATTGGTTGTCTATTGTTTCATGATACCATTATGCTTTTAGGATATGTTGTTGGGTTTTGTGATATAAAGAAACTTGCTTCTTCATAGAGTATGGGATGTGATGCACAGAGTTGTAGTGCTTCAAGACAAGGCATGAACTTGAATAGTGAATATCTCACTCAAGCATAAGTATGAGCTTGAAAAGAACTGGTATGAACTTATGTCATTGATTCATGCCATTGGATCATTAGATTTGGTTGTGGTTCTTCATCATAACATGTCATGCTTTTAGGAGTTAGATTAGGTTGTGGTTCTTCCTCATGGCAGGAGTTTGTTCATGTCTTCACGCTTCTTTGTTCTCCATGTCTTCAGTGTTCTTAGTGTCTTCATGTGTCAAATATTTCTTTAGTGTCCTCATGATGATGTTGATCACAAAATATGGTGTTAAGATCATGTTGATGTTGATTGATGAGTTGTGGTTGTTGTTGGAAGTTTTGGAAGTTTAAAGGATATCGTGGGACTGAATGGACTTTGCCAATGCATTGGGGTGGGCAGTTAAATGCCAGGGGAGGTCTTGTTTCATGTGCCAAGCACCCCAATCATTTGGGGTAGTAGGCTACCGGCAAAGTCCCTTAAGATCCCTAAGATGCAAAAACTGCCAAACTTTGACGAAGCAGTTCTCAGAATTTATGGAAGATGGGAATGTTTTGTTTGGACCTATAGGTGCATGTGGGGTCCGTCCACAATAACCTCTCTTAGTTTTGGTCAACTCTAGTCTATTTGACCATGCTGAAATCAAATGCATTCTTGCCAAATGCTTTAGTTCATGCAGTGGAAAGGTGCTAGGAGTGTCATTTTGCATTCCAAAGGTCGTGATACTGAACCAGCTATACCAACACGTCGGGCTAGGTAGGTAAATGCCAGGGGAGGTCTCAATTTGTGTGCCAAGTGCCCCGATTATTCAGGGCAACAAGCTAATAGCAAAGTCCCTTAAGATCCTTAAAACGCAAAAAACAACCAAACTTTCACGAAATAGTTCTCAGAATTCATGGCAGCTGAGAACATTCTATTTCAACTTACAAGTGCACGTGGTATCTGTCCACAATAACCTCTCTCAGTTTTGGTCAACTCCAGTCTATTTGACCGTTCTAAAATCAAATCTATTCTTGCAAAATGCTTTAATTTCATGCAGTGGAAAGGTGCTAGGAGTGACATTTTGCATTCCATAGGTCGTGGGACCAAACAGACTTCACCAACGCATCAGGGTGGGTAGGTAAATGCTAGGGGAGGTCTCGTTTCATGTGTCAAGCACCCCAATCATTCAGGGCAGCAGGCTACTGACAAAGTCTCTTAAGATCCATAAGACAAAAAAACTACCAAACTTTGATAAAGCAGTTCTCAAAATTCGTGGTAGATGGGAACATTTCGTTTTGACCTACAGGTGCATGTGGGGTCTTACCACAATAACCTCTCTTAGTTTTGGTCAACTCTAGGCCATTTGACTATTCTAAAATCAAACGCATTCTTGCAAAATGTTTTAGTTTCATACAGTGGAAAGGTGCTAGGAGTGACGTTTTGCATTCCATAGGTCATAGGACCAAACAGACTTCACAAACACATCAGGTGGGGTGGGTAAATGCTAAGGGAGGTCTTGTTTTATATGCCAAGTGCCCCAATCATTCGGGGTAACAAGCTACCGACAAAGTCCCTTAAGATCCCTAAGACACAAAAACTACCAAACTGTGACAGAGTAGTTCTCAGAATTCTTGGTAGTTGGGAATGTTTTGTTTAGACCTACAAGTGCACATGGTGTCCATCCATAGTAACCTCTCTTAGTTTTGGTCAACTCTAGTCTATTTGACCATGCCAAAATCAAATGCATTCTTGTCAAATGCTTTAGTTTCATGCAGAGGAAAGGTGTTAGGAGTGACATTTTGCATTCCATAGGTTGTGGGACCAAAAGGACTTCGCCAATGCATCAGTGTGGGTGGGTAAATTCTAGGGGAGGTATCATTTCATGTGTCAAGCGCCGCAATCATTTAGGGCAGCAGGCTATCAGCAAAGTCCCTTAAGATCCCTAAGATAGAAAAACTACCAAACTTTGATACAGAAGTTCTCAGAATTCATGACAGATGGGAACATTTCATTTAGACCTACAGGTGCATGTGGGGTCTATCCACAATAACCTCTCTCAGTTTTGGTCAACTCCAGGTTGTTTGACTGTGCTAAAATCAAATGCATTCTTGCAAAATGCTTTAGTTTCATGTAGTGAAAAGGTGCTAGGAGTGACATTTTGCATTCCATAGGTAATGGGACCAAACAGATTTTACAAATGCATCAGTGTGGATGGGTAAATCCCAGGGGAGGTCTTGTTTTGTGTGCCAAACACCCCAATTGTTTGGGTTAGCAGGCTACCGGTAAAGTCCCTTAAGATCCCTAAGACAAAAAATTGCCAAACTTTGACAGAGCAGTTCACATAATTCATGGCAATTGGAAACATTTCATTTGGACCTATAGGTGCATGTGGGGTCCTTCCACAATAACCTCTCTCAGTTTTGGCCATCTCCAGTCTGTGTGACCATGTTGAAATTAAATGCATTCTTGCAAAATGCTTTAGTTTCATGTAGCACAACCTTGCCAGGTGCCTTATTTATTGATATGCTTGTTGTGAGGCCGAATGGAGTGCACCAATGTGTCGGGGTGGTTGGGTAAATGTTAGGGAAGCTCCCATTCTATGTGTCAAGAATCCCAATCGTTTTGGCCTGCAAGCTATCGACAAAGTGACTTCATCAGTAGCTTACAACTCAGAATGATTGGGACACTTAGCACACAAAACAAGACCTCCCTTGGCATTTACCTGCCAACTCTGATGCATAGGTGAAGTCAATTTGGCCCTACGAGCTATGGAATGCAAAATGTCACTCCTATCACCTTTCGAGTTTGTCAGTAGCTTGCAACCTAGAACGATTGAGACACTGGGCACACGAAAAAAGACCTCCCCTAGCATTTACCCGCTCACCCAGATGTGTTGGCATAGGCAGTTTGACCCCACAACTTGTGGAATGCAAATTTCAGTCTTAGAAACTTTCTAGTTTGTTGGTAGCTTACAATCTGGAACAACTAGGACACTTAGCACAAGAAACAAGACCTCCCTTGGTATTTACCCACCCACCCTGACGTGTTGGTGAAGGTCACTCGGCCCCATGACCTATGGAATGCAAAATGTCACTCCTAGCACCTTTCCACTGCATGAAACTGAAGCATTTTGCAAGAATGTGTTTGATTTCGACACGGTCAAATGAACTGGAGTTGACCAAAACTAAGAGAGGTTATTGTGGATAGACCCCATGTGCACCTGTAGGTCAAACAGAATGTTCCCAACTACCATGAATTCTGAGAACTACCCTGTCAAGGTTTGGCAGTTTTTGTGTCTTAGGGATCTTAAGAGACTTCACAGGTAGTCTGCTGCCCTAAATGATTGGGGTGCTTGACACACAAAATGAGACCTCCCCTGGCATTTATCTGTCCACCCCAACATGTTGGCATAGTTAGTTTGGCCCCACAATGAGCAGAACAAAAAATATGGCACCTGGAAACCTTTCCACA
The DNA here is from genome assembly GCA_027924645.1 of Cunninghamia lanceolata. Lineage (NCBI taxonomy): Eukaryota > Viridiplantae > Streptophyta > Pinopsida > Cupressales > Cupressaceae > Cunninghamia > Cunninghamia lanceolata. The sequence continues at coordinate 3,697,771 of BSBN01000413.1, forward strand.
GCATGAAACTAAAGCATTTAGCAAGAATGCATTTGATTTTGGTATGATCAAGTGGACAGGAGTTGACTGAAACTGAGAGAGGTTATTGTGGATAGACCCCACGTGCACCTGTAGGTCCAAAAGAAATGTTTTCAACTTCCATGAATTTTGAGAAGTACTTCATCAAAGTTTGGCAGTTTTTTCATCTTAGGGATCTTAAGGGACTTTGTCGGTAGCCTGCTGCCCCGAATGACTAGGGCACTTTGCACATGAAACAAGACCTCCCCTAGCATTTACCCACCCACCCTGATGTGTTTGTGTAGTTGGTTCAGCCCCATGAGCTATGGAATGCAAAATGTCACTCCTAGCACCTTTCCACTGCATGAAACTAAAGCATTTTGCAAAAATGTGTTTGATTCTGGCATGGTCAAACAGACTAGAATTGAACAAAATCGAGATAGGTTATTGTGGATAGACCCCACATGCACCTATAGGTCCAAATATAACATTTCTAGCTGCCACGAATTCTAAGAACTACTCCTTCAAAGTTTGGTAGTTTTTCGTCTTAGGGATCTTAAGGGACTTTGCTAGTAGCCTGTTGTCCCAAACAACTGGGGTGCTTGGCACAAAAAATGAGACCTCCCCTGGCATTTACCCACCCACCCCAACACATTGGTGAAATCCATTCATCCCCATGAGCTATGGAATGTAAAATGTCACTCCTAGCCATGATGATTCAATCAAGTAGACCTTAGGTTGATATGACCATTCTAAGCTTGACGTATGACTGCTACCATTTGCATATAACTGTACATTTATAAAATGAGTGTTCTAATATCTTTATGACAGCCTTCTCTATTTTGCTGGGATAGCACTATCCTAATATGTGTTGACAGTGCTAAAATGTGAATAATGGTATGATGATTAGTAAATACTCTTAGGACCTTGATGGTTGTTCATGATTGTAATAGTCCTAAAAAAAGATCATGGAAAAATCCCTTCTTTTAGTTTTTGATCTTCCTTGAAATCTCTTTGATTACCCTTCACACCCTAAGAAAACTCCTCAACCTCATTTTCATGGAGATTTCTTGAGTCATAGGGTCTCTAAGATGGCATAATGATAGTCTTTCATGACTATGACAACAACAGATACTCTTTTGAAACCTTCTTTGAAACTAACTTCTCACATTCACCCAATAACTTCACCTTTTTGACACATCATGGCTTTGATAAGGAGCAATTTGGCATGGTCATACATCTTTCAAGGCAATCCCCCTATGGATAACAACCTTATGATTTCATGATAGTCCCTTGACTATCCATGCTTTTGATTGTTTTGTGCCTTCTTGATTGTGTACGATGGTAGGGTTTGGAAAGATGGAAATTTGTTTTTAAAATTCACATATTGATGGTATTGTGACCATGATCTCCTCATATGACATGAGAAGAGCTATTCCATAACCTTGTTGTCCCATACCCTTGATTATTATGATTAGAAGCATGGAAACAAACCCTACAAGAAACAAAGCAATGATTAGATCTCAATATGATCAAGAGATACCCAAGCATATGTATTAGTCTAAATCAACAAATCTCTTCATTTATCAAGATTGATCCGAGGGTTTGGTGAGTTGCCATTGGCACCCAAACCCTAGGTCTTCATTAGAAATCCTTGAATGCTAATTATTGTATGCTTCTTTCTTATTAATTCTTACTAATTAGGGTAATCATATAGAAATATATAGTATCTCATGTATTCTTACAAAATGTATATGGGAATTTTATCAAATGTTGTAGTTGCAACTGCCCTAGAAGACATGTATGCAAAATGCAAAAGCATAGAGAAGGTGAGTGAACTGTTTGACATGATGCCTTAAAGAAATGTGGTCTCATGGAATGGTATGGTTGCAAGATATGCAAATAATAGATTTGTCAATAAGACTTTAGAAACTTTCAAGCAAAACCAATTGGTGGGTGTAAAGGTAAAATCCACTTGACCTTTTACTACATCCTCTCTACTAGTGCCAAACAAAGAGCTTTGGAACACAGTACATGGACATCCATCAAATCATAAAGGATATGGGAATTTTGTAAGATGTTGTAGTTGCAACTGTCGTAGGAGACATGTATGCAAAATGTGGAAACATAGAAAAGGCAAGTGGATTGTTTGACATGATGCCTTAAAGAAATGGAATCTCATGGAATGCCATGATTGTAGGATATGCACAAAATGGTTTTGTTGATAAGGCTTTAGAAACTTTCAAGAAAAAGAAATCAATGGGTGTAAAGCCACATTCCACACTCCATCCTCTCTACCTGTACCAAAGTGAGATCTTTGGAACATGGTACATGGACATCCATCGAAGCATAAAAGATATGGGAATTTCGATAGTTGTAGTTACAACTTCCCTAGAAGACATGTATGCAAAAAGTGGAAGCACAGACAAGGCAAGTGAACTATTTGACAGGATACAAAAAGAGTCTAGTACAACAACTATGTATGCAAAATGTGAAAGCATATCATATTTTTATCAAATATTGTACTTGCATGGAATGATGACTCAAAGAAATGCAGTCTCATGGAACATGGAAAAGCAATAAGTCGGTGTAAATCCAAATTCCACAACTTTTGACTGCATCCTCTTTGCCTATGCCAAACTGAGATCTTCAGAACATGGTACATGGACATCCATCAAAGCATAAAGGATATGGGAATTTTGATAGATGTTGTAGTTGCAACTAACCTAGAAGACATATATGTAAAATGTCTAAGCATAGATAAGACAAGTGAATTGTTTGACATGATGCCTCAAATAAATGTGGTCTCATGGAATGCCATGATTGAAGGATATGCATAAAATGGATTTTTTGATAAGAGTTTAGAAACATACAAGAAAAAGCAATTGACAAGTGTAAATGCCAAAATGGGATCTTTGGAATAGGGTATGGACATCCACCAAAATAGAATGTTTTAAACAACGTATGGAAAACAATCAAAGCATAAATGATATAGGAAATTTTTCACATGTTGTAATTGCAGCTTCCCTTATAGACATGTATGCAAAGTGTGGAAGCATAGCATGTGAACTATTTGGCATGATTCCCCAAAGAAATGTCACCTCATTGAATGCAATGATTGCAAGATATGAACAAAATGGATTTTTTGATAAGGCTTTAAAAACTTTCAAGCAAATGCGATTAGCAGGTGTAAAGCAAAATTCCACAACCTTAGCCAGTATCCTCCTTGCCTATACCAAAATGGACATCCATCAAAGGATAAAACATATGGGAATTTTGTTAGATGTTGTAGTTGCAACTTCCCTCAGAGACATGTATGCAAAGTGTGGAATCGTAGAGAAGCCACATGAACTGTTTGGCATGATGCCTCAAAGAAATGTCACCTCATGGAATGCAATGATTGCAAGATATGAACATTTAATAGATTTTTTGATAATCCTTTAGAAAGTTTCAAGAAATTGCAATTGGTGAGTGTAAAGCCAAATTCCAAAAACCTTAGAAGTGGTATCTTTGGAACACGGTATAGACATCCATCAAAGCATAAAGGATATAGGAATTTTTTCAAATGTTTTAGTTGTAAGTACCCTGCAAGACATGTATGCAAAGTGTGGAATCATATACAATGAACGTGAACTATTTGACATGATGCCTCAAAGAAATGTTGTCTCATGGAATGTAATGATTGCAAGATATGCATGAAATGGATTTTTCATAAGGCTTTAAAAAATCTCAAGCAGATGCACAAAAGTAAATTTCAATCAAACGCAAATTTGGGACGTCTAAAACCAAATTGCACAACCTTATCCAACTTCCTCCTTGCTTATGCGAGAATGGGATCTGGGGAACATGGTGTGGACAACCATCAAAGCATAAATGATATAGGAATTTCGTCACATGTATTGTATTTGCAACTCTGCCTTTGTAGACATGTATGGAAAGTGTGGAAGCATAGACAAGGCGCGTGAATTATTTGAAATGATGCCTCAAATAAATGCACAGTCCCATAGAATGCAAGGATTGCTAGATATGCACAAAATGGATTATTTGAAAATGATTTATAAACATTCAAGCAAATGCAATTGGCATGTGTAAAACCAAATTCCTGTAACGATAATTGATCATCATATTAAATATTTAATATAAATTGTCATATACATAATGTCATGAACATAACATCTAGTTTACATACAAAGCCATATAGGCATGTCCAAACAAAACCATATAGGCATATATACAAAAATATACATCAGTAACATACAAAAGTATGTATACAAAGCCATCTAGGCATACAAAAAATGTCCCAAAAACTAACTTCCTATGGACTTTTATGAAATAATCAACGACCCTTTCTTGACCATGAAGATGAAGAGCCAATTCGTGACTCATCCTCTCTTTGCCGTTGAGTAGACCTCATTGATAGAAGTTCATCCAGATCCACCTATTAATACAATCAAACAATATGCACATTACTATACAAAATGTACATGAAATATATAACATCACATATGTAATCAATCACTTACCAGCATCCGATGATCACTCTCCATCATCTAGTCTCCAGCTTCTTTGTCTATAGTTGGACGGGCTGGAGTTGTGACCTCCTATGAGAAGCATCAAGAAGCAAAATTGACTAAGCATAGATATCATTTATGTACATAAAATGACATGAGATAAAACAAGAAATACAAAATTATGACATTTTCATGTTATTGGCTCATACCTCAGTCAAAGGATTCGAAGACATCATGGCTGCAACAATGCCTATCTGCGCTGACTCAAGAAAATTAGGAGTCTCCACATTCAACATATGAAAATCAAGTTCAAGATTATTCGACCAAAATAAATACATAAAATTATTTTTAAAAGGCATAATGATTAGAAATGTTTAAATTTACCTCTGTAAAAGTGGTGGATTTGCATCCAGGGGACCAAGGAAACCATGGAGGTGTCGGTGACTATTGAAATCATCAAATTGTCACAAAATAATATTACCATTTGACATTTCTACAATAATTATGATCATATGATAAATTACATACCTACTAACTTGACCTCCTCTCATAACCCGCCAATAGACAGCTAACAGAGGCAGGATGAAGACTCTGACCCTGGAATTTCATTGCGCAAACAATTACATACATTATTTTTGACTTATAATATAGATAATCATAAAAAATTAATTACAAATTTCAAATAAAAATATATTAAATCAAGATGAAACTTGTAACAAATTACCTGAGAGTCAATACCAAATGTATGTTGTAAGATATAATCATTGAGAACAAGATCATCCAACCATCAATGGATGTGACCCCTGTGTTGCAGCATCATGCTGAGAGTCTTGTCGTGCATCTTGCGTCCCATAATCACACATGTTCCCACATGAACTGCACAAATGTGGGGACACATGATGCCTACTGCACTCACCCTCATCATCTTGGGTAAGATCATCGACATGCTGTAATAGAGTTTGGGTGAGAGTAGTCAATGAATGTAATGTCTCCACCTCAACACTCTCCTTCAAAGTCGAGGGGAGTTACCTATGTTCTGGCCTCAACAGAGGTACAGGCACATGGTTTTCATCTCGCTGACCCCCGACTCTATCTTGAGTAGAGTCACCACCTCTACCTTGGAACTCATGAATGTCAAAATAATTGGGAATCTTCTTGAGGACGAACATACAATGGAGTTTCCTCAAGAAATATTGTGGTACCTCATCATGGTTGCATGGGCTCTCATCGAAGACCATGTACCATTTATCCCAAAAGTTTTGGGATATTTCTTCATTCCTACACCAATGAATAGGAAACCATTTGCAAGTTTCTTCTAATCTTTGGCTAGTTTTGGGATTAATAAAGTGTGCATATAATTGAGATTTTGTAATTTTTTCATTCTTGATTTGTTCATATGACAACTTGTCAGCATAGTATTGCCGACACCTCTCCCTATAGTCTTGGAATTCAGTGATTTTTTTTGTCACCGAATCAGTGTGGGAAACAATCTCCTCTAGTGACTTCGCAAGCGCCCTCCTACGATATGTGCTTGCACTTGGATTGTTTAGAATTTAAATAAGAGTTTGAAGATGTTTCTTATTTTCTTCTATTATCTGTACGTAGTTTTCTTGAGTATCGCTTACATTATGAGGAAGTGGTCAGGTGGGTTTTGAGAGTCTAGAGGGTTTTGGAGGTTGTTTTCACCCTCATCAGTTGGATTTGGGTTTTCTCTTGCCTCAATAACTGTAAATGCAATATAAAAACTAATCAAATATTGCAAAATTCAAAATTTCTTCTTAAACTAATAAAAATTGATCAAACACTACCTTCTTTTGCTGCTAGACCCTCCAAATTTGCTACATAATGTCTTTACCAGTGAGGTGGCATCGTGAAAATGATGTTCTCTCTCTTGCACGTGCTTAGAGAGGCTTTCCTTGAATGCACTCATGGTTTCTTCTCAATTTTTTTAGCACACAAACTCCTTTGGTTGTGATGAAATGGCAGAAATGAGGCTATTTTGCACATTTATGTCAAAGCAAAACACGAGCATGTTATAACACACTCGCATTTTTTCTTGTTTTGGACCAAAAAGTCCCATGATGGTGACTTTTTGGTCCCCCATCTTTTTGCATACACCCGTGAATACAATTGGTCGATTTCATTTGCAATCTCATGCTTGTTTGTCTACTCCATGATCTTGGCAATTTCTACAAGCCTAATAAACATCTCCAAGTTTCTTCCAAGGATCTTTTGCAGTCTTCTCTTCATGGATGTTTAGGATCATTAAATCAGCCAAACATAGACTTATCAAACCCTTAGCCTTCTGATCCATTAGATCCCAATATTCTTGTTTCATGTCTGTTGGCATGTTTCCGGATACTGTGAGCCATAGATCTCTATCAACCAATAAGTCCTCCATCTTGAGTTTCTGCAACTCAAAGTTGCCTCCATTAAACTTCTCTATCTCAAACTTCCCAAATGTGCTTGCCATCACTTTCTTGCAACAAAGATTTCAAAATCCTCTACACAAGCTCCCACTCAAATGAAGATCAGCTCAAAAACTCCTCTACCCAGCAACTAGAACCAAAGGTGATTAGGCTCTGATACCAACTGAAAGGAAGGAAAGTATGCGGAAATAGCTTCCTACACAAATCCAATGAGGAAAGTTATGCAAATTTCAATCTTTACTAGTTATAATTTATTAGATGCACATTAACAAAAAGATAATAACAACATCCAAATGCAAATACAAAACTCACAACATGAGATATACGTGGGGAAAACATTTCAGGTAAAAAACCCCACACTCCAAAACATGCACAATGTATTAGCAAATCAAAAGATGATTACAACACACTTGCAATGCAAGCTCTTTCAGGAGTAGACAATGTCGATTCTCGTTCACATCCCGTGACCTTTCACATTCTCCAACTCCTTATTTATCAAGCCTCTTTGGTGGTTATACAATGTCAGTTTATCCATGTCGACCAATAATAAAATAACTTCCAATGCCTGCACTCCCTCGTTAATTATTCTAGGGGAAACCATGGCTGACAAAGTCACCAAAATTTATCTTGCTGTAGGTACACAAGGTGTCGACTATGGGACCATACAATATAGTGCTAAATAAATAAATACAACATTAGGAACTTGCAAAGGTTGAGACACCTTAATTCCCAACATTTTTGAGACATATACATTTATGGCATGCCCAGTGGGACCGTTGTCCCAATACTAATCCTTTGTTCCTTGAACTCATGTTTTCTATGATTTTTTGTTTGCTTTTGATATTCTTGGACATTTTCGTAGGTCTGTACCATTTCTAAACTGTGTCTTAACATCTGTGTAGGTCCCTATGGCATTTTTGCCTTTCCTAGTGCTTGTTTGAACGCTTTTGGCATAGACAACCTATAATTGGAAAAAACTTATCACATGCACAAGTCGCCCCAAGTTTATATTCAACGTCAAATAATTTTTGCTACAAATTCAATCTTCAATTTCTTTTCTTGGTGAACTTCATGACATTTCTATTGAAGAATATGTAGCATTCTTGGATTTTGAAACAACTTCTCAACCATATGTTTAATCCGATTCAATCTTATTACACCATATTAAATTTGCAAGATGATTTTCCTCTCCAATGGGTGTGACTAATAGTAATTGTCTTGTTTGCAATTTGAACAAACACCCTTAACTTTAATTAACTTGAATCAAAAGAGGACTTTGTATTTAAGTTATCAGTATACTATGAGATCTAATACAAGTTTTATTGTGTTTTAAGTGGGCTATAGGCTCTTATTCATTATGAGAATCAACATATGTGAGTCTATTCATTCTAAAGACAACCCAATGTTTCTTATGTAAACCTTCTCTTTAAGATTCATTTTTTGAACCTTAATTCCAAAGATAAACAAATTATTGGTTTCTCTCAATAGTCACAATTTCTTTGTAACCAGAACTTAACAATTTTACATAATAGTTTTATTGTGTTTAAGTGGGCTAAAGGCTCTTATTCATTATGAGAATCAACATATGTGAGTCTATTCATTCTAAAGACAACCCAATGTTTCTTATGTAAACCTTCTCTTTAAGATTCATTTTTTGAACATTAATTCCAAAGATAAACAAATTATTGGTTTCTCTCAATAGTCACAATTTCTTTGTAACCAGAACTTAACAATTTTACATAACATTTTTTTTTCATATATATAGATTTTTCTTTTAACCACAATTTCTTGATACCCGAATCTCAACAATGACATATCTTAAATTATTATTTTTATATAATTTTTTTATTTATCTTAAAAAAATATTTAAAAATAATTAGGAAGACTGCATACCATTCCTTTTTCCTTTTCACAATATTTTTGTTGGAAATGAACCGCAAAGCCATATTAGGGATTTGAGGCATAGAGATATGGCTTATGCAAAGTTATCAGAAACTATTTACATTTCCCACCACATAAGTACATAGGATGTTATATTAATTCCCCTTACCAACAAGTAAAAGAATTAGTATTATAGAGTACATGAAGATATTAAAAATCTCTCACTATACTTGTTGACAATGAAAAAAATGAAGCAATTTACTGGAGGAAACATGGTTATCCTTTGTGAAATGCAAAGTGAAGCCAAAATAGAATAAAAAATAATTATGTACATCATAGATTGACCATTTAGAGCTAAGGGAGATGGCATCTCAGCATTCCCATTATCTAGGCTAGCCTATTGAGACTTGGGACTTAGAGGTAGAGGGTGACACTCAACTGACAGGGATAGGGTGGAAGTTGCATGGAAAATAGTTAGGAAACTCTTTCCCATCCTACCCCAATAGACAGTTTCACAATGCATGCTTGAAAGGATGAGGTTGGGTATTAATGTTTCCTTCAGTGATTGTCATTCCATTGAGGCTCTCCATAACAAATTTTTGATCATGCTCCTTGTGAATGTTCCTTCTACACTATTGGTGTTCCTCTAATATTTTTCTTATCACTTGGTCGATGGAATTGTGTGCTTCATGTGCCACTTCACTCCTTGCAAGTCAAGTCAGTCTGAAAGAAATGAAATCCCTAAAATTTATAGCTGGCATATCTGATGGCATCTTCTTTATCTCTTCACCATGACCAACCAAATGAGAATTATGTTGGAAAATATGCTCCAACATAAATGAATGTAATGGTGAATTAATAATGTGTAGACATCTCTCATATATGTGTTATTAGGTGTAGGTTTATGAGAAATTATAGGGTAGATTGTTAGTGTAGAGGTTGGACACTTCCAATATGACTCTACATCTATGTGTGTATCTGCATAAATAAACATATATGTCAATAAAGAGTGTAATGAAAGATTTGTGAAATTGTGTGCTTGTCTTTGTAGTACTACAATCTTTATTTTCTATTTTGGTATGAAAGAACAAAGATTCTCATAGCCAAGTCTAAGGAATAGATTGAAAGTGAAGAGACAAATTATTTGCAGTCTACAGATCATTGCTAGTGTAGATCCATTACAGTTTTTAAAGGAATTTTTATATCACTTAGATCTTCTGCTACACTTAGTGAATTCTCTACAAGATCAAACAACATTCACAAATTTATTTATCTTAAAATACATAGAATTTCTATTTTCGTCCAAGAAATTTTATTCACAGAATTTTGTAAAAATGGAAACACCTCTTGAAGAAACAAATCAGATATTGATAGTGATGATGACTTCGCTAAAGATGGGGCAATTGTCTTATTTTAAAGAGGCCAACACTTTGAATATAGGGAGGGATGCAATGGAGGATATATAGATGTTCAAAAGCTTGATATGCTTGTGGTTCGAGTAAATTATACCTCATTAGGGTTATGCAACATGCATGTAAGGATTGATGTCCAGTAGCTTACGGGAGATCCAAAATCTAGAAGTTTGACATCATACTTTTATGAGGGCGATGAGACACTTCATGTGCAAATGGTGTCCAATGATGTTGGGAACTTGAATTACAACTGGGATACTATACCTAGAATAGGGAGCAACTTGAAGAAGTATTACTAGTCCAAGAACTATTTTCAAAGAATAACTTTTGAATAATGTATTTCTATTGTTTTTTTATGTTGTTAGTTAGTTTAGTGTTGTAGCATTAAGAGGGGGTGTTGGAATATATGATCCAACATAAATAAATGTAATAATGAATTGTTAGTGTGTGTAGACAACTCACATATATGTGTTGTTAGGTGTAGGTTTATGAGTAATTATATGATAGATTAATTAGTGTAGAGGTTAGAGACTTCCAATATGACTCTACATCTGTGTATCTGCATTAATAAACATATTCATCAATAAAGAGTGCAGTGAAAGGTTTGTGAACTTGTGTGCTTGTCTTTGTAGTGCTACAATCTCTTTTTTCTATTTAATTATGGTAAAAGTAATATTTGGCACCAAAAATTTATCGTATGACTCTAAAAACCATGAGTACAAATTTATGTTTCATTTTTTTTTAATCTTATCTCACCAATTTTTTGAGAGGTGCAAGAGTTGAAAGAAAAAAATAACTTTAAATTTGGGAAAATGTAAAGTTAAAACGTTAAAATTCATGGATGTGGGACCCATCATCGATACTATTTTGTATGTAGAATATGGTCAAGATTTCTCACACATGGTATTTTGTATGTTATGATGTCTTAGGCATATCATTTTATATGGAGAATAATCACTTCCATCCCATAATTGGATAATGGTCAAATATAAGTGGCAACAATTATGTGGATGTAGGTTCATGGATAAGTGTGATAAGTGGGTGGATGAGATGAAGTATAGGAGTGCACATAAATGAATAAAAACACTAAAGGAATGAGCCCAAATTCACATAAGATCGTAACATTTGTCACTATGTATGTGTACAAGATATTATCTAACAAGAGACACATTGCCTCAGGTTCTTGCCATTGTAATGTTGAATAAAATGAATGACATTGTAATTGTTAATAAGTTTAAAGATTTAGTAGCAAAAGTACTTAGATTAACAAATTTGCAATTTTGACAATCAATTTTGTTAAAATAGATGACATGTTTGTTTACATATTTAGTTTATACAATTTAAATGGTTTACGAATTAAAAGAAGAATTAATATACAATATTTTATTTAAACAATATTTATTATATTTAAACTATTATCCAATAATTATTAAAGAATATTAATTAATAATTAATACTTTTGATACTATATTTAATATATATAATATATTTAATAATTATTTTACACAATTTAAATATAAAAACACATTTAAATGTTTGGATTTTTAAGAATATAGAATATCAAGGTTATCTAAAAAATTAAAGTTGTCATTTAAAAATCTTGGATAAATCGGCGTGTTAGAGGTAATTCTCATCTAAGAATCACCATGGGGTAATTTGTATCATCACATGAACACAAAGCAATACCATCTTGTGAGAGTAAGATATCCCACCTCTATATATGCTTTGTACTTGATATGAGTGAACATTTAATTTGCAAGAGAATTATATGTCACAGGAGTTTGTGAGCTTGTGAGGAGTCATTAGAGTTTGCAAGGAATGTAAGGTTAACCAGATATATCCGGAGAGAACCAAAACCTCTGCAATATCTTATCGTCCACAAGAGTCTTGTAAGCTTGTAATAAACAAATCAATCGATACTTCAACATTTCACATAGTTGTTCACAAGTGGATTTGCAACTGCATCATCTAACAAAAACTGCTTCCCTTTTTGTTCTAATGGATGTCCATGATCTAAGATTTTGCACACTATCATTATGCATTCAACCGAAATCTTGCTATTACATGAAGGATGGAGGTTGCTACTTTTAGCTTTATACCTGACGTTTGTATTCACTTAAAAGTTTTTACAACCTTTTCATGAATTTACTACATTCACCCCGTGATAGTCCATGTGATGATAAGTTTCATATATTCATGATTGTAAGGCACCGTAGCCACTTTTCCATCACTGTCTTGCACTCCTAGTTGCATAATAATTTTGGCTAATGATGATAGGTACTTACTGTTCCATATTTCACATGAGGCAATTCAACAGTAAGTTTGATTTGCGGGAGAGTTGCATGCTGTGGGAGATTGCAGAGAAATTGGGTGGCACTAGATGCTGCAAGGAAACAACAGACCTTTGGATATCATCCGGTGACAATAAAATCCTGCAAGCTTGCTTTCTACATCGTCATTTTGTCCTTGAGACATATGATCATGTGTGTTGTTGTGTCTAATTATATAATTATAGTTAATATAATTATTATGTTACTATAATTATAGTATATGATAATTATATATTATTAATTATTACTATATTTATTAATTATAATAACTATAATATAACTAATTTATTATAATATAACTTATGTATAATAGTGGGCCCCCCCTAATCTGGGCTGGTCGAAACTGAATTTTGATGGAGCTTCTAAGGGTAACCCAGATTAGGCAGGAGGGGGAGATGTGATCTAAGATGACAAGGGAAATGTCAAGGGAACTTATGCTGGGAACATTGGTCTCCAATCTAACAATTTCGCAGAAGCTTATGTGGCTTAGCAAGGAATTTGTCTGGCTAAGGAAGTAAGTATCAAAAAGCTTGTCATAGAAGGGGACTCCAAAAATATTTTGGACATGATCAAGGATAAAGTTGTCCCTAGTTGGAACATAAAAGATATTATAGATCGAAGCATTGTTGAACTAAGGAATATGGACAAGGTGAAGGTACAACACAACTTTAGGGAAGGGAACACAAAAGCTGATGACTTAGCGAACAAAGGTTGCATCATCAATGATTGTTTAAAGTGGAAGAGGGGATATGATGTCCCTAATGATATCTCTAATCTCATTAATAACGATTAAACGACGCAAATTTAATGCTTAGTATGCTCGGATTGAGCGACAGACTATTCACACGCTCCAAAATAATCATGGAGAGGATCCTAATCAGTGCCAAGCATGCAACAAAATTGTTATTGTATTGGGAATTGTTATTGTCCTGACTATTCACATCATCATTTTCAATCTATATTACAGGGCCAAAGTTGAAGCTAATACTAGACTCAGGATGGGAGGAGATTTAAATCAACAAGAACTGACTTAGTTTGAAAGGCTAAAGGAGAATAAAGAACTCTGGGAGATTCTGAAGAGAGGGGACTTCACCACTTATATAGAAGCCATGAATGGCTATGATACTATTTTGTTGAGTGAGTTTTCTCATTCTTGGAAAGAAGGGACGGTCTATGTTAGAGGGTTAACTTTCAGGGTCTCTGAAGATTTAATTGCTAAAGCCACAAGGCTAAAGCTGGATGGAACCTCTATACCCATGAAAGTTAAAGGTAACTACAAGAATGATATGTTGAAGTTTTTCCAAGAGGGAGAGGTGGTTAACAAATTGTAAAATGGTTTCAACCGGGAAGATTTACCAGGCATCTGGAGTGATGCGGCAGAGGTCATCATGAGATACATCATGCTTGAAGGTAGGTTCAAAAGATTCCATGGTTATCTTTTTACCCTTCTAAATCATTTTAGTCACAACATTAGAATCAATCTTCCCTCCTGGTTGTATTCCTCTCTTGAGGACTCTATTCAGAAAGTGTTGCTTGGTGAAAAACTCCTCTCGTTACATCAGAGTCTTAATTATACCCTCTTTAAGTTTGAATTGGCTCAAACCCCTGCTCTAGGGTTTCACCCTAGGATCTACAACCCCCAGCTCATCAAGAACTTCCTTGATACTGATAACAAAGAGGAGGGTTCCACTGGCATTGGTGAGGGTTCCCAGAGGGTTGGGTATTCTCAGGGGGAGAGTTCCAAAGGTAAGGTTACTTCTGACAAGGGCTTGCAAGCTAGGAAATGGGTAGGGCAAGGGAAGAGTAAAGTGAAAGACATAACAGCTACCTCCCTTTGATTATGAACAAACCACTACTAAAAGAGATTACAATAAGACTCCCTCTCAGACAGTGACAGTGAAAATGGGTCAGATGGTTCTCCACAGTATGAGCACTCCTCAAAATGCCCAACCCCCATAGAAGAAAGAGCAAGCTAGGAAACCTAATCCTAAGGGTTATGTTGGGACTCCTGGGAACAAGGGAGTGAAAGCTTAGATGTCCAAGCCCAGAAGGAAGATGAGCTCTGATGAGGATGACAGTAAGGATGAGGAAGAGTTTATTCTTGATTCTGACACTGAAAAAGAGATCGATGAGGATACTGACACTGAAACAGATATGGATGAGGAAGAGGACTCTTGCAAAGATTGTGGGAAAAATCCAGAACTTAAGGAAAAGGGCAAACCGCTCGAGGGCTCCAAAAGGCCCAACCAGACCATTTCGGAGGAATACCCTAGCAAGAAGGCTAAGATTATTGAAGACCACACTGAGGAGATTCAGGATTCTGAGTGTAAACTGCGCACCAAACTTAGTGATAGAGTCACCATTCTTTATCAAGCTATGGATCTCCAAAACTAGGTTCTGAAATGGCATCTTGCCCAACTCCACCATGCTAGAAAGAAAATTCAGGAACTCGAGTCTATCACTCATCTGGAAGTGGAGGAATGGTTGAAGGAGTCTAATGATGAGCTTTGGGGCCAAGTGGAAAAGATGGCCACTAGATTTGAAAATTGGGAATGCATGGAGGATGAGATAGGTCAAATCAAGATTACTCAAGAAAATTTAGATAGGAAAGTGTCTGACCTTGTGGACTATAGTAGGGAAATGGTGAATAATTCGGCCACCACTCTGTATGTGTTGGAGGGGTTGGAAAGAAGAAAATTTGTGGCAGAGGGAGCAGAGGGGAAAGAGAAACATATTATCAAGAAACAGGAGACAACGGTGCAGCTGAAGGAAAGAAACATCAAGGAGAAGTTGGAGGTCACTCAGAGCCAGGGGACCGAGTTGGAAGGGAAAGGCAAGCAGAAGGTTCAAGTGCGGCTGGAGCATGATGCTGAAGAGACCTCCTTCTTAGAGAAACTAGAGTTCCAGAGCAAAGAGTGGCATGCTATAAGATGCCTTAAAACTATGGCCAGAAAGTAGCTGGCCGTCTGCTGGTCCTGTCTGTTTTGGCTAGCTCGTCTCTTTTTTTTGTTGTTTATGTTCTTCTCTGGTTTTACATCTTGTGAAACTCTTCTGTTGTCTGTTGGGCCTCTATAAATGGGTTTTAGCCCTTTCCCGATTACTTTAATCAAAACTTATGTATAATAGTACACTAAATTATAATATAATAAATTAATAATAATATATAATGATAATATAATAATTTATTTATAATATTATAATATATAATATAATTCATATAGTATATAATTTATATCAATAGTAATTATTAATTAATATATATATATATGATATAATATTAATATTATATAATTATTATATATATTATTAGAATTATTATTATTACAATTATATAAATGGATTATTGCACTCCATGATAAGCGCAAATGCATATATTTATAAGGCATTAGAAACTCTCAAACAAATGTATTTGGTCAATATGAAAAAGCTTCGAAATTAAAGAAGTCAACTCTATGTTGAAAATACTTAGTCACCGCCATCCTACTAAGTTAGAAATTACAGTTGGCGGCATCGCAGGAGCATTTATATGTGTTTCTCGCCAACCCGTTGGTATTAAAGTAGAAGCCCGCAATATAGCAGGTTAGTAAAAACACCTTATACATTTTCTCCTGCGTGCAATATTTCATGCCTCATTTTTCCCGCGCACATTGTAATTTTCTTCTGTGCAGTTGCAGGGTGAAAGAAAGGGGAGTAAAATTATTTTAATGCAAAATATTTTTCCACCGCACAACCGCATACATCTTCCTTGTCCTTTGTAGGGAAGCGAGAAAAAAACCTCCAATTTCACCGCTCTACCGCACAAGAATTAGGGTATTTGTGGGAATGCAGGAAGAAAAAAATGTTGACATAATAGTTATAGTATTACATTGTTTATACGTAACTACATCTGTTGGTCATGTTAGTTGCACTATACAGTTACTCTATAATAGTTGTATCAACCAATCTATAACTGTTGTATCGACCAACTCACCACAGTATATATATGTGTGTTGTATCTGCATTTATCATCAATAAAACATACTCTCTTTCAAATGGTATCAGAGCTATATGAGATCATTGAGCCTGTATAAGCGAGGATCTCCATCGTCATCTATAAAGGTGCCAAATTCTGCATAAAGGGCGATGAAAAATGACAGTGTGGAGACCTGAAGCAATGAAATTTCTACAAGGGAGAATTTGAACTTGGCCAAGAGGAATAGGAGAAGGCATGGAAGTAGTTGCAGTTGAAGTGCTCCTTATTCCTGTGAGTTTAGATAAGGTGTAACATTTTAGGTGGCTAAAGAAAGTCTGAAGAAAATTCGTTGCAACCATTCTCTTGTGATCGATGTAAATGTTACAAAAGAAGATTTAAATGTTTTAGTGTTGGCCGATGCTTTCAAAGAAAATACGTTTTAATGCTAAGTAGAAAAGGCATTTCACTAATTTGTAAAAGGCTTGTGTAAGGTGTTGATTCATTTCAGAAATCTTGAAGGCATGATTGTATGCCATTATCATGCATAAGACCAGGTATGGTTATAAAGACATTTGAATGATTTTGCATATGCCTGTGAATTGAAATTTGTAGGTCAGTGTGATAAGGCATTTTTTTGGTCACATTATTTCTTTTCTAAATATTTTTTTGAGATGGAGATTCCATTAGACAGATATTCTGGATTTAATTTTCATACTTGGAGAATGAAAATTCAAATGCAACTAATGAATAAATTTGTGGGGAATAGTGAGTGGAAATGAAAAAGCGCCTACATATGCAAATAAGTTATTAGATTGGGATGGTAGAGATGATAAAGACAAGGCTATAATTGGTCTTGCTCTTTGAGACACTGAATTGCACCACATTGATTTGGATAAATCATCAAATCAAATTTGGGATAACTTGAATAAGTTGTTTGGAGCAAAAGCAGTCAATGCAAAGTTCTCCCTAAAGCTTCAGTTATTCAAGTTCAAGACAGAACCTGGAATTACAATGTCAAATCATATAAGTAACTCGCGGCCTCTCATTAGACAGCGAGCAAAGGTTAAGGCTACTGTAGATGATGATGATGCTAAGGCCATCTTATTAAATAGCTTGTCTTCAAAATACAGTAATGTTGTTTTTACACTCAGCCATATACCTTCACAAACTCTAGAAGGTATGATTTATGCCCTTCTAGCAGAAGAGAAGAGAACAACAGAAGATTCAGAAGATGATTCTCAGTAGAAAGCATTATTCTCAAAAAGAAATTACAAAAGATCAGAGAATATCAAATGTTTCTATTGTAAGAAAAAGGGTCACAGAGCTTGGGATTGTAAAGCTTGAGCTAGTGATGTGCTTAAAGGAAAAATCAAAGATGAAGGAAACATTGCTTTCATTGAGAATGGGAATTCAACAGATGATGAATGTTTTAAAGATGACACTTCTCTTGGTGTCAATTATGCATTAGTGCTATAAGCCTTCACTTTATTGGAGGAAGGTGGCATCAGAGACTAGAGGATTTTCCATCATCTCAAGTTAGCTTCTTGCTTTGAGATGATACTTTGCATGAGAAGCATTTTTTGTTTTTGTTGTTTTGCTTTACTTTGTTGATGCTGATGGATTTGAAGAATGTATGTTTTGTGAAGATTTTGCTTTGGAGACAGGTTTGGGATTTTGTGTTGAGCTCAATATGGATTGTTGTCCAGCGAGCTTCAAGAGTATATGATCAAGAATTATACCCTTTCGTGGTCACTAGACAATGACAAAGATCTATCGTATCTCTTAGGGTTCATTGTCGAATAATTCAAGACTCTGTGATTTGAGAGTTTGGGACTAAAGAGCTCAAGAACATAGCTCAAAGCTACGCCTTTCTGAGGGTAGACGAGACAACATGATGGAGCCCCGGTTGGTTCAAGATTTGTTCTTTGGGAGAAGATCTTCTATAAAATATGTATTCATATTATGTAATCAGCTTTGTTGAGTATGTTAGCATTCAGGGGTCCCTTGGTACTATTGCAGGAACAATGTAATAAGGGGGGAATGTTGACGTAATAGTTATAGTATTACATTGTTTATACGTAACTACATTTGTTGGTATGTTAGTTGCACTATATAGTTACTCTATAATGGTTGTATCAACCAATCTATAACTGTTGTATCAACCAACTAACCACAATATATATCTGTGTGTTGTATCTCCATTTATCATCAATAAAACATACTCTTTCAAAAACAAGTTCACCGCACCCCCACACTCAGACTTGACAGCACCTGCGGTGATGCAGGGAAAGCCTAACTTTTTTCCCACAAGCCCACATATGGTTTGGTTAGACTTTGCAGGGGTACGAGAACGCATAGGATTCTCTTCTGCATACTCCATTTGTCATTGTATTGTATCAAATCTCTAGAATCTTTACGAATATATCCCTTCGAGGTAAATTGCTCCACATGATGCATGTATGTAATCGTTGCCATTGATGAGATCATATTTCTTGAAGGCACTCTGTCAAATAATTCCTATGCCTTTTGTATGCTTCGTAGGCAGGGCCTTCCCTTGAACTTTCGTCTGTTATATTGTCACCCTTAGAGAGCTTGCTAACAATGCCTTTCTTCTTTTTGTTTTGTGTTATCGATACTCCATTTGGATCTCTTTTGACATGGTTATGATCTTGAGTCTCAGGCTCATCATGCATATCTAATGTTATTTCCTTGAAACACATGAATACTATGTGAGCACCTGAACCTTCCAAATAATCTAAATTAATATCTAGAAGCAGAGAAGTCATTGTTGTCATTTTAGATTGCAAATACAAGACTTTTTCTCTATAAGAGCACATTGCTTATATAGTTGTGAAACTTTGAAATTTCTTCAGTCAGATTCTCTTTTAAATCCTGCAACCTAAGGTTGACCTCCTCTACAGATCCAAGCTGACTTAAGCAATATGTGAAGTGCTCGCGAATCTTCAAAACAAAATCTCTATGCTTAGTTCTTATGATCTCCATCTTACAATTCTCAATATACTTCATCGCTCTGCACTGGTGCCTAACTCATGATCAATTTAGAGCTGAAAATCTTTTCCATTCCGACACAAAATTGCCCTAGAGTAACCAACATTTGCCATAGGTTGTTTGTATTTTGACAAATGTGAACCGAAGAAAAACAAAATTGACGGCATGAAGGCATTCTGTCAAACAGTTCATGAGGTTTCTCTATGCTTCCACATTTTGCATACATGTCTACCAGAGTATTTCCAACTACAGTATCGAACAAAAATCCCCATTTCATTATGCTTTGATATAGGTCCATATCGTGTTCCAATGTTCCCATTTTGGCACAAGTAGGGAGGATGCTGGCAAAGGTTTGTGGAGTCTGGCTTTACACCTCCCATTTGCATTTGCTTGAAATTTTCTAACGCTTTTTCAACAAATCCATTTTGTGCATATCCTGCAGCCATTGCATTCCATGAAACCACAATTATTTGAAACATTTTGTCGAACAGTTCACGGGTCTTCTCTATGCTTCCACATTTTGCATACATGTCTACCAGTGCTATTGCATCTACAAAATCTATCAAAATCCCTCTCTTTTATGCTTTGATGGATGCCCAAACCCTCTTCCAAAACTCCCATTTTAGCACAAGCTATCTGTACGCTGGTAAATGTGAACTGGTGAAAAACAAAACTAACTATACAGTTAGCCTATACAGTCATCACTGCCTTGTACCTGTGCCAACTTGCCTTGGTACTTGAAAACCAGATTAAAAAGAAAAATTTAAAGTTTCAGCTATAGTCATCTTGCCAAATGAGTTTAATAATCACTGCTCATTGGTCAACTAAATTTTAATATAATTAAGAATAAAAAATTTTATTTTTCACCATTAATGTTCACCCAATTGACCAATAACACAATAGATAAATTGCATTTATTAAATCATTAAATAAAAAAATTAAGTTTCAACTTTAGGGATTTTTCCAAATGAATTTACTACTAAATTTGTTAGAATCTGAAAAGATTATTAACCCAGAAAACTAGTGCAAAGAATAGATATCTAAACTATGAATGCAAATGATACGAAATCAAAATAGTAACATAAAGTTAGTCTCCAAGAGAGTAATGCAAATGCTAGAAGCAAAATAGTATTAAGAGGATGCAAAAGAAAAAGATACAAAATACAAGCCAGGTAGCATGCTTATATAGACTAGGAAGAGGGAGGAGGTGGCAACACTGACCAATCAGGAGCAACCATCTATCGGACTAAAGATAGCAAAGTATCTTCCCAAGATAGCTAATGGATGCTCACATGTAGGAAGGTGACACCTCGCAACCACTCACCTAATAAGACATGCTTTATTAACCTAAGCGAGATTAATAGAAGTGTAGGAAAAACCTAAGAATATAGGGAAAAATGAATAACCTACTAGGAAATAAAAACCTACACTAACACCCCCTCCATAAGCGAAGCTTAGGTGGATGTAGAAATGGGTCTCGGCAAATCAAGTCTGATGAGGTACCCATGTACATAAAGTTCCCCCCAAAGAGAGAGAAAAGCCCCTCCAAAATAGAGAGAGAAGAGACCCCCCCCCAAAGTAGAGAGTTAGGACTCCGAGTGAGAGGAAGAAGCCCCCTAGAAGATGAAACATCCTGCACACCTAGCAAAGCTCACAAATGAAGGAACTTGATCTCAATGAAGGGTTTGGTGAAGATATCAGCAACCTACTCGGAAGTCAGACAGTATCGAAGGTCGATGATGTGGCCATGGATGAGCTCTTGGATGTAGTGCATGTGGACCTCGATGTGCTTGGTCTGCTGATGATGGACCGGATTCTGTGAGATCTGAATGGCACTCTGGTTGTCACAAAATATGACTGATGGTCATCTGATCTGGATACCAAACTCAATGAGAAGATTCTGAAGCCAAATCGCCTCAGTGGCGGCATTCACAGCCCCTCAATACTCGGCCTCAGTAGAAGATAGAGCAATAGCAGACTGCTTCTTGCTCGACCAACAAACATGACCTAAACCAAGTGAGAAGCTGTAACTTGAAGTAGACTTGCGAGCCTAAGAATCGCCCGCCCAATCTAAATCTGTGTAGCCCACCAAGTCAAGCTCAATGCCTGCTGCATAGTGAATCCCAAAACTGTGAGTACCCTAAATGTAGTGAAGGATCCGCTTGGCTGCTTTCCAGTGTAGTTCATGAGGCTCCTGCATGAATCGAGAGACCATGCCTATAGCATATGAAATGTCAGGTCTCGTATGAGTCAGATAAATGAGACTCCCAACAAGCTGTCGATACAAAGTGCCATGAACAAGTGGAGAACAATGAGCCTCAAGTTTGACTCTAGAAAAAAAGAGAGTTGGAGCAGGCTTACAGTCAGCCATACGAAACCTCGAGAGAAAATCTAGAGCATACTTGGACTGTGTGATGGTGATCCCGGAAGAGGACTGAAAGATCTCAATCCTGATAAAGTAATGCAACAAGCCCAAGTCAGTCATCAAAAACCTGTCATGAAGGGCAGTTTTGACAGCCCCAATGGTGGATGAAGAACTCCCTGTGATCAACAAGTCATCAACATATAGAACCAAAAATAGGAGTGAATCATCCTGCTGCAGAATGTAGACATTGGGATCAGAATGACACTAAGTGAACCCAACTGATAGAAGGAAGGAGTCCATCTTGGCATACCAGGCCCGAGGAGCCTGTTTGAGGCCATAGAGAGACTTCCGAAGATGGCACACAAGCGAAGAATCTTGAAGGAACCCCTGTGGCTGCTCTGTTGGCATAATAGTATATAATAAATTACATTGTTAGTTTATGCATATTAAATAAATGTTAGTTTATAAGTTAGGTTTTGGGAAGTTACTTTCCCGTAAGAAGTTATATACGGGAATAACAAGGCTTTAAAAAGCCAATGTACTGCATTGTAAAATCATCTAAAGACAATACTATATTATTCTATAATGGTTTAATTTTGTGTATGTTTGCTCACCATTTCTTAATATGGTATCAGAGCATTGATTATATGTATGTGCCTATGATTGAAAAATGGTCTTGAAGAAGACAGTTATGTCTGCAACGTAGAGAGATGTTTGCTGCGGATGATGTGTCTACTAGGAGAACTATTGAAGTGAAGGCTGCTTATGGGGAGAGTATTATCCTCTTTGTTTGCTATTTTATTTTGGTGTTGAACTTCTAAGTGCTACACACTATTAAAGTATTGGAATTTTTGAAAGGATGTGCAAAGTTTGGAAGAGTAAATTTGATTGAGTTGTGCCATTATTTTTAAATTATGGAGTATTGAATTTTGATGTTGGCTGCTACAATTTTCAGATTTAAGCATTTTTTTTAATTGTTGCATTAACTATTGTCAAGCATTGAACATTCCTCTAAAGCCTTGAAGATTTGATGAGGCATTTGTCAAAGGTATCTATCATTCATTATGAGGCATTTTGAAAGACTACGCAGGGAGTTAAAACAAGTTTATTTACATGAATGCCAAGCAGAAGTTTGGTGAAAGCGATTAAATTGTTTGCCCATATGAAAGAATGAAACATCTTGTGAATATATTATTGCAGCATTCCTTAGGTGAGTTTAAAAATTGACTGAAATTTATTAATGTTATACTTTATGAAATGTGAGCCAATGTGAAAAGAGAAAAGATGTGTTTATGGGTAAAAGACATACGTGAGAAGTAAAATAAGCTTATGTTTCATGAAGTTTAAAACAAACATTGAAAAGTTTTTACCTTTCTTGGGAGAAAGTCAAAAAGAAAAGTTTTTAAAAAAGGAGAGATTTTTCATCTTTTAAAGAGTATTATTTTAAAAAGAAAGAAAAGTGGGGAGACATAAGTAGTAGAATTTTTATGAAGATATTTAATTTTATGAAAGGGAGACATAAGTAGTTTCCTTTTTTTAAGGGCATTTAAAATATTTAAAGAATTTATTTTTTTGCCTTTGGAGTAATACAGTGGAAAACATTGGAGTTATTTTATAATGGCTACATCAAACATTGCTTGTGCTCTTGGGGCCATTTATACTGCACCTGATAGAGTTTTCAAAGGCTCATATGTAACATCAGTTGGATAAAGTGTAACCACATCAAATTGGAGGCAGGCAGCATTGGAGGATGGAGGATTTTCCATCATCTCAAGTTAGCCTCTCACTTTGAGATGATGCTTTGCATGAGAAGCGTTTTTGGTTTTGGTTATTTTGTTTTTCTTTGTTGATGCTGACAAAGCTGATAGATTTGAAGAATGTATGTTTTGTGAAGATTTTGTTTCGGAGACAGGTTTGGGGTTTGGTGAGCTCAATATGGATTGTTGTCTAGCGAGCTTCAAAGAGTATATGATCTTGAATTCTACCCTTTCGCGGTCACTAGACAACATGGCAAAGATCTGTCGTATCTCTTAGAGTCCATTGTCGAATAATTCAAGACTGTGATTTGAGAGCTTGGGACTAAAGAGCTCAAGAACACAGCTCGAAGCTACGCCTTTCTGAGGGTAGACGAGACAGCATGATGGAGCCTCGTTTGGTTCAGGATTTGTTCTTTGGGAGAAGATCTTCTATAAAATATGTATTCATATTATGTAATCAGCTTTGTCGAGTATGTTAGCATTCAAGGGGGGTCCCCTGGTACTTTTGTGGGAACAATGTAATAAGGGGGGGAATGTTAGCATAATAGTATATAATATTACATTGTTAGTTTATGCATATTAAATAAATGTTAGTTTATAAGTTAGGTTTTGGGAAGTTACTTTCTCGTAGAAGTTATATACGGGAATAACAAGGCTTTAAAAAGCCAATGTACTGCATTCTAAAATCATCTGAAGACAATACTATATTATTCTATAATGGTTCAATTTTGTGTATGTTTGCTCACCATTTCTTAATATGCTCCATGTAGATATCCTCCTGATGGTCACTATGAAGAAAAACACTTTTCACATCCATCTGGTGTACTTCCCAATGATTGGCTGTAGCAATGGCAAAAACAAGTCAGATGGAATTCATTCGGGCAACTGGCGCAAAAGTCTTAGAGTAGTCAATCCTAGGAACCTGGGAGAATCCTTTAGCGACCAAGCGAGCCTTATGCTTGTTAACTAACCCATCTGCTACAAATTTTGTCTGATAGATCCACTTACATCGAACAAGTTTTCTTCCCTTAGGAAGAGGGACAAGATCCCAAGTGTGGTTCCTCATCAAGGAACTATACTCCTCCATATTTGTATCCCACTCAGGAATACCAGAAGCCTCATGAAAAGACTATGGATCTGAGGCAATAGCAATGAAGACATGTACAGCATCCTGGAATTGTTAACAAGTTCACCTGGTGTCTGATGGATCCCCAACCCAATCACCTGCAAACTGCAAGGTCTGTCTAGCCCAAAGTGGACCAGAAGATGGAGAATCTGGAGGAGAATCATCAACCTCTAAATGATGACTAGGAGATGAAGGAGGTGAGTCCTCTAAATCACTCTCTGCATCAGACGTGGAGGTAGAAGACTGCTCAGGTGAATCTGACTCATCAGAAGATCTGTCATGTATCCCAAGTGACCCCAATGTCAAAGTAGGAGTTGGAGAAGTGATAAAAAGTGAGTTCGAAGAGCCCTCCTCAAACTGAACACTCCTCTCAATGAACAACTCATGTGTAGTAGGGTGGAGCAACTGATAACCCTTCACACCATCAGGATAACCTACAAATATGCAAGGTCTGCTTTGCGGATCCAAGGCCTTGTGTTTCTCTGCAGGAATGTGGGCCCATGCAGGAGAACCAAAAACTTGAAAGTGCTTAACTGATGGTTTCTGACCGCTCCAAGCTTCAAAAGGAGTGACTCCCTTCAAAGCCCGGTGAGGAACACGGTTCAAGATATAACAAGTACAGTTAATGGCCTCTGCCCAATACTGTGGTCCAAGAGATCTGGAGTGAATCATGCAATTTGCCATTTCCTTCAAGGACCTATTCTTCTATTCTGCAACACCATTCTACTGAGGATTGTATGGAACTGAATGCTACAAATCAATCCCCTCTGAAGTGCAAAACCTCTCAAATCGATGGTTGACATACTCACCACCATTGTCAGTGCGTAAAATTTTGATGGCTTTTCAGGATTGCTTCTCTACAAAAGTTTTGAAGTCTTAAAAATGATCAAATACCTCTAACTTATGTTTGAGAAAGTACACCCAAGTATATCGAGAAAAGTCATCAATGAATGTGAGGACATATCGGGCCCTGTTGAAAGAAGGATGCTGAAATGGACCAAACAAATCACTGTGAACTAACTCCAGTATCTGTGAAGCTCTCCATGCCTTACCTTTGTCAAACTTTTCCTTAGGATGCTTACCAAGAATGCAACCTTGGCAAACACCACCTGAAAACTGAACTGAAGGCAACCCTGTGACCATGCTCTACTAGTTGAGCTGCTGCAAGTAGCAGAAGTTAAGATGGCCAAACCGCTCATGCCATAATCTACTCACATCATTAAAATGAGTGAGCAAAACAGTCGAAGGAGGATCAGGAACAAAGTGAGAAAATAGATAGAGCTATGACTAATGATCTGCTCTCCCAACTGCAACTGTAGAACCACTGTGCAACTCACGAATCTCCACCAAATCAAGAGTGAACTCAACCCGCTTGCCTGAACCTGTGTGAGTGATCTGGTATACCGATAGGAGATTAGTTGATAATGAGGGCACATAAAGAACATCATAGAATGTGCCATCCCGCACATCAACAGACCCTCTCCCACACACCTCAACAGGAGTATCATCACCCATCAAAATACAAGGCATAGTACACGGCTCCAAAGATGCAAGTTCTTCCTTAGATGAAGCCATGTGCTGCAAAGAACCTGAATCAAGAACCCAAGTGGATGGTGAAGAAGCAACTGCAACAAGGGCCTTGCCCTTTCCTTTCCCCTTGCTGTTTGCTTTTGCCTTATTAGACCCCTCATTAAAACTCTATTTGATAGACTCAGGAACACTGATATTATTCTTCTCAAGAGTGTGTGTCAAGTGATCAATTTGTTTCTTCAGACATTTATGTTCATCATGACCGGGTCTTTTACAATAGGCACATTAGACCCTCTGTTTCTTAGGCTTGTCGCCATTGGAAAATTGAGTCTCATTAATTACTTTTGAAGCAAGCGATATCTGATCCTTCTTCTCCTTGCTATTCTTTTGTTTCTTATCCTTACTATTGTTGTTTCTACTTTGTCATTTCTGTTCTTTTGTGCCTTGGTTGGCAGCCAAGGCATGTGACTTAGAGGACTTAAGAGTTGCCATCTAGATTAACTTGTCTTGTTCCCGAGTGAGATTGACAGCAAAATCATCTAAAGATTATATGGTGAATTGAGTACCAAGTACACCCTTAGTAGCATAGAAAGTAGAAACAAACACAGAATATTATGAACTTAGCTTAGAGAGTATACTAAGAAGCATTTGTTCATCTTTCTTTTCAATTCTACATTATTTTAACTGCAGCCTTAGTGATTGCAATTTAGTGAAGAAATCTGGGATTGTGTTGAAATTACCTAGATTTAAACTAATTAGTTCATTTTCCAACATATGAGCCCTCATTGAATATTGTGTGCCAAATAGTTTTTCTAGCTTTGTCCAGATTTCATTTGGTGTATTCAAAGACTCAATGTGAAAGAGTAAATTAGGAGAAACAGAAAAACATAATGTTCCATATGCCTCATCACATTTGTTAAACCACTTAGGCTTATCTTCATCTTTAGCAGGTTCAGTTTCAAGTCCCATAGTTATCCTATTTAAACCAGCTTTCTTTAAGTGAATTGTCATGCATGATTTCCACTCAAAGTAATTGTATGAAGTTAGGATGGGCAGATTTGTTTGATCCATGATGAAGAAATACAGAGAAGAAATGCAAAAAAGAAGAGAACCCAACCAACACAACCCCCCCTTTTCACTCAATCAAAGAACCGCCCCAAGAAAATATGATTTGGCACTTTATATTAGTGCGTTTACAACTGCCACTAGTAAGAAATACTAAGTGGTCCTAATTTCAATGCATTACAAAACCCTCACGAAGAGCATATGCTAAAAATACAACTTTGGCACAATAGTCAGATAAATAAATAACACCACTGCGATCTACTCAAAAAATCATGCACTTTCAAAAAAAGAATCACCTTAATACGAGGTTGTATGTGAAAGTTATGATCCTTCAAAGTTCCCAAAATGACAACTTTGCAATGTCACGACTGAAAATCTGCAATTTCTGAAAACTCTCAGCATCAAAATCAAAAAACATCTACACTAGTGCATAGAGAACGAAAAAATAGCCAAAAAAAATCGTGGGAAAAGAAGTTCATATGAGCAAGAACGGAGCATTTGAAAACTGCAACTGCCAATGGAGAGGGGTCCTGCTGTAGATTTCTGAGCACGTTTCTACAAAATATATAGACTGCATGCAAAAACGGAAAGATAACCAGATAGTTTTTTTGTGCTGCGAACAAAACTCAGAAGGCATTTTTTTTTGCTGATGTATAGAAGATGTAGTTCTAATGTACACATAACGTCTTTAGCAACAAAAAACGACCTCAGCAACTAAAAAATGACATGCAAAGGTTGAATCAGCTACCTAAGACAAGCAATGCAATGCTGGAACCTGCAATATTGATTGAAAACACCAAATATGCAAGCTAGTTGTCAAATTTGAGCTCGAAACCCCAGTTCCGCAACTGTGTATGACGATCTTCGATTTCGGTGAAACGAAAGCCAAATCTGACTTTCTCAAACCTCTTAGACACGTTGGAACAGCTGAAAATGCTATCAATATAACCAGAAATGCTGCAATCACCCAGATTTCATAAAACACATGTGCAAACCCCAGAGATTAATAAAGTTTCTGTCATAATTTTCTGATTCTCAAGATCATCCAAAAATGCAAGAGGAGCATATTCAATTTTTTTAAAACTGTAATAAGATTTATTAGCCTCCCCCCCAAATCTCTCAAATATGGAAAATAAAATCTACTCTTGCACATAGAATAGCTCTGATACCATGTTAGAATCTGAAAAGATTATTAACCTAGAAAACTAGTGCAAAAAATAGATAGGTAAACTATGAATGCAAATGATACGAAATCAAAATAACAACACAGAGTTAGTCTCAAAGAGAGTAATGCAAATGCTAAAAGAAAAATAGCATTAAGATGATACAAAAGAAAAAGATACAAAATATAAGACAGGTAGCATGGTTATATAGACTAGGAAGAGGGAGGAGGTGGCAACACCGACGAATCAGGAGCAAACATCTATCAGACTAATGATAGCAAAGTATCTTCCCAAGATAGCTAATGGATGCTCACATGTAGGAAGGTGACACCTTGCAACCATTCACTTAATAAGACATGCTTTATTAAGATAAGCGAGGTTAATAGAAGTGTAGGAAAAACCTAGAAATATAGGGAAAAATAAATAACCCACTAAGAAATAAAAACCTATACTAACAGAATTCTCATTGGTCAACTGAATTGAATTAATTGCAATAGAAATCCTACCTAAAAAATGGACACAAAATTTAATAAAAAATGTCATGGGTATACAAATTTCACCATTACAATTATATATCAATTTATTTAATTTCCTTAGTTAATTACAATCCACATAACATTTGAAAGGCAACATTAAATACATATAACTATAATGAAAATTTTATTGTCAAATTTATTCCCTTTCTTTCTCTTAAATTTTAATCTATTAATTTTTTTGGGGGATGAAATAAATTTTTATATACAATCCACATATTCCAACGGTATTATACCAAATGCCTACATAAAATTCACCATCTCCGCAGGAACTGATAACCCCCAAAACAACAAACCTAAATCAAACCAAACTAAAACAAAACAATTAAACTTAATAAAAGCAAGAAAATGCTTGAGTCAAATAACATCAAGATCAGCAAATCTAATCTAGGAAAGCAAAACCGTAGAAAGGAAATCCTCTTCTAACTATGTACAAACCAGCCTCACAGGGAACTCATGGCTAGAAGTAGTGTTTCAGAAACTACCCATTGACAGGCAATGGGATATCTTCTCCAGTCAAAGTTTTCAGTTTGAAAGCATTTTCACCCAGGATCTCAGTAATTTGGTACGGACCTTTCCAGATATAATCAAATTTGTCATGATCGCCTCGTCTTTCATGTGCCTTATCCCAATATAATACTAAATCAGAAATCCTAAAAGATTTCACTCTTTCTTGACGATCAAACCAACGTTTGACCACCCCTTGATGCTTCATGAATTTATCCAAGGCAATATCTCGCTTCTCTTCCAAGTGCAACAGTTGTGACAATCTCGTCTGCACTCTCTCATCTTCATCTAGGTAGTCCTACATGAATTGCAGTGTTGGAATCCTTAACTGTATTGGGAAGATAGGATCTTGGCCATAAACCAAGTGATATGGAGAAGTACCCAGAGAAGACTTGACTCGAGTTCTGTCTACCCAAAGAGCGAACTTCAGCTGTGTGTGCCAGTCTCTCAGATTCTTATCCAGCAGCTTCTTGATTGCATTCAAAAGGTTCTTATTTGTAAATTCAGCCAAGCCATTACCCTGCAAATAATAATTCGATGAGAACTTCAAATTTATTCCATATTCGAAAGCCCAGTTGGAAAATCTCAGTGATGAAAACACAGGACCATTATTGCACACAAGGGCATTGGGACAGCCAAACCTGGTAATTATGTTATCTTCCAGAAATTTGATCACTATGTCAGTAGTACAAAACTTCAAGGCATGGGCTTCTGTCCATCTAGTGCAGTAATTAGTCGCAGTCAGGATATACTTATGTTGTGCAGAAGAAGGTGGGTTTATCATACCAATAAAATCAAGTCCCCACTTAGCAAAAGGCCTGAACTCAACAACTGGCTATAAAGGCATTGCTGGATTTCTTTCCCGTGAAGCTGCTACTAGACAGGTGTGACAAGTTTTAATGTGTTGATGAGCATCTTGAAATAATTTTGGCCAATAATATCCTGCTCTCAGTATTTGATTTGTTGTTGCTAATTCACCACCATGGCAATTTCCAAACTTATCATGAAACTGTTCCATAATCTTTTTAGCCTCACTTCTGCCAACACACCTCAAGTAGATCCCTTCATGATTTTTTCTAAATAGAACTGACCCTTGCAACATGAAATGTTTGCTTCTATACCTTAGTGCTCTTCTCTGTGTTAGACTCATGTAATCTGGACATTTCTGAGACAACAAGTAATAAACAATATCATCGTACCACTCATCTAGGGATACTGCCTTGAGTACATAACCCTGTTGAACCAATCCAGGACCTTCAACTGCTATGGTCTATGTAAGTGCTTGTCCTCGAACCAGTTTCATTGGTTGAATTTCAATGTCATACTCTTGGATAGTGGCAACCCACTTGCCTCTTCTCTCGCCCAATTCATTCTGCATTAGTAATGTTTTGACTGCGGCATCTGGTACTATGGCATATACTCTGCTTCGTAGGATATAGTGTTTGAATTTCTTGATGGCCTTTACCAAAGCATATGCTTGTTTCTCGACTCCAGGATATCTCAACTCAGCATCCTTAAAGGGAGCACTCATAAATGTGATTGGATGCTCATCTTTACCATCTGTCCTCTAGGTCAAGATTCCTACACAGTTGTGCTCTGATGCAAAAGAATACAAATAAAAGGGTTTCAAATAATTTAGACTAATGAGAACAGGAGCACTAGCGATTGCCTGCTTAATTTCTTCAAATGCTCTTTTTGCTTGCGGAGTCAATTCTATCTTTGCGTCCTTCTTCAACATATCATTCAAAGGCTTGACAATCTCTACAAATCCAGTAATAAACTTCCTTACAAAATTAATCTTGCCAAAGAAAGACTTCAATTCCTTTTTACTTGCAGGCATGCTAACTCTTTTGATAGCTTCTACTCGATCTGGATCGATAGAGATGCCGTGTTCTGATATTACGTGACCCAAAATCCCGCATGTTCTACAAGCTTCAAAAACTTTCCTTAGATGGTCCACATGATCTGCTCTTATTTTCGAGAACACAGTGAAGTCATCCATATAGATGATGATGCACTTTCCAATTATGTCTCTGAAGGTGATGTCCATGGCTCTTTGAAAAGTTGCTCCAGCATTAATCAAGCCAAAAGGCATCCTTTTGTATGCATATGTCCCCCATTTAGTGGTGAAAGCAGTCTTTAACCGATCTTCTTCAACATGACCTGATTATATCCTAAATACCCATCCAGAAAGGACATCATCTACGACCCATTTACTATCTGAAGTACCTCATCAAGTGAAGGCAAAGGGTAATTGTCCTTTTCAGATGCTCTGTTAAGATTTCTGAAATCGACACAGTCTTATTTCTCCATTCTTTTTCCTGACTGGGACTAGATTGGCGACCCACGTCGAGTGCCTTATCGGAAAGATTATCCTAGCCTGCAATAGCTTCTTCACTTCCTGATAGATAAGAGGTTCTAACAAAGGGTTAATTGGCCTTTGTCTTTGTCAGAAGGGTCTGCTGCCTAGCTTGAGAGGGATGGTATGTGTGATAATGGATGTGTCATATGTTTTCAAATCATCATACCCCCAAGCGATGACATCTTGAAACTCCTTCATGCTATTGATAATCCTTTCTCTTTCTTCAGGTGTACAGACTTTCCCTATGAAAACATTCTTTACCTCTTGATCTGTACCCAGATTAACTGCATCACACTTATTTCCTTCTCCATCGTGGTACCGAAGGGTGCTCAATTTGTCGGAGTCAAAGAGTCTTTCTAGTTCAATCATGCCCTTTGGGATAGTGTTGTCCTTCAGATTCATGATCCCATCTGGATCAAATTCTACCTCTGTTTCACTTTCATCAATGACTTGCGTAGTGAAAATACCTAAATTAGTCAGGAAGTTTAGTATGTGCTTGTCATCATCAAAAACCTAAAAATTTGTAATATTGTCCGGCACTAACGGAACAGAGTGTAGTTCAATAGTATACTTCTTCAACCCTTCCATGGCTAAGGCTCTAGAGAACTTGCAGCTTGGGCTAGTGCATTGGGTACTTGATTTGTTGAACTGTAGATTGATTTGATGTTGAATGCATCGAAGTCTTCGATGAGATCCCAAACCTAGTTTCTGTATTTCTTCAACCTCTTATTTGGCATACATATTGCTTTCTGACCTGCCTGATGACTATCTCTGAGTCCCCAAACACATGCAAGCTCTTGACTTTCTTTTTGATGGCAAGGAGCAATCCATGCACTAAAGCGTCATATTCGGCGACATTATTTGTGCAAGGAAATTGTAATCTTAATGCTTATAGATAAGCTTCTCCCATTAGACTGATTAATTCAAAACCAGCTCCTGATCCTTGTTTGGATTTTGATCCATCAAACCTTAACGTCCATGCATGGTTAGTTTTTGGATTCAACACTTTACTATCTTCATTTACTTCCCTGGATTCAACTTGATTACTTTCCGCGGCCGATGCTGACGTGCTTGCTTCATCTGTAAAGATGGCATCTGAAACAGGTTCTTTCAATTTCAATGTCTTTGGGATCTCTAGGCCCATTGCCTCCGGAATCCTTTTCTGGACTTGTTCCAAGGCTACTCCACACATAGCGCAGGAGAACTTAGAATGGAAGGCATTATGTATCCTGCACCAATTGGGTAATAGTAGATCTTGAACATGTGCATGGCTTCCCAATTCCACGCCTTGTTTCACATGCTTCATAACAAAATTTCGGAAGTTTTCAGACATGCCTTCCCCTTCCTCATCTGATGATGTGTCATGATCACTCTCTATGAGTGCTTCTGTTGGATTATGCAGCATTAAAATCTCTTCAACTTTAGGCTTGTAAACACCCAAATATGTTTCTACAGAGAGGATTTCGTTGTCTTCACCATACCCTGTGATCATCAACTTCAGGCGTGGAGTGCTATCTATTCTGATCTGGTTTGGAAGTCCCTTCCATGATAACCACATGTGCGAGAAATCAGTTGATATATATCCATTCAACTTCTTGAGCCAATCTTTGCTTAATAGCATTCCATACCCTTTAGGTATGTCCACCACTGAAATATCAATGTAGTGTTGAATTTTGGGATCAGCTACTAACTGCATGTGAATATTATGTAATTCTCCCACAACTGGAACTTCAGTCTTATCTAATTGAGTAACTTTCTTGGATGTCTGTTTTGGGATGAGACCAAGTTTCTTACAGACACCCAATGGCATCACATTGCTTGAGGCTCCTAAACCCATTAAGCAATTACACAACAGCTTTCCAAACATTTTGACTGATAGCAAGAACAGGGGTTGTTCATCTTTTCCCTGGTAAAAAACTACTGATTTCTTCTTTGGGGCACTATACCTATCATCCACTAATCCCGGATTGACTTGTGAATCTTAGCTCTTTGATGCATCATTGCTTTCTGCAGGTTCTTTCTTTACTTCAATTGGCTTATCATTTATCATACTAGATGAACCTTGTGCAACAAAAATAGCATTCGTCTGTCCTTGTGGGGGAGGTGGCCTCATTTGAGTTGCATTCGTATTCTAACCCACATTTGCTCTAGGTGCATTTGAAGTAGATGGGCTTGATGACCCTATAGATGCTTGCACATTTTGATTTCCACCTTTTGCGATAGTATCATCTATGCTTTTTAGGAAAGATTCCTTTATTTCAGGAACTCAGATCAACTCCGTCAGTGGTAAGTTAAGCTTGATCTTCTTGAGTTCCTCCACAACACATTGGCTTAACCTTTTCAAATCATCTTTGGGAACTTCCTTCTTGATTGGATCAATCGTAGGAGAAGCATTCTGTTGCTCAGTATCTTGTGTTGGAACAACTTTCTGAGCTAGATTTCGTTGTCTATATTTGGGTGAATCTCTTGGATAGCTTGGATTATTACTTGCATTAGGGTTTGGCGGAGTTTGCAAGTTATTTGGAGGGGTTGATGTAGTAACTGGATCTTGTGCCCGATAATTCTATTGATAGACCCTTTGCTGTACATTGCCAGAAGATTGCTAAAAAGATTGTACTTCATCTACTCCTTGAGTTTGGAAATCACCATCAAATGGAGGAGGATAATATGCATCATCCATAGGCCCATTTGCAAAAGTTGGCTGGAACCTTCCATTATACTCTGACATATCATATTCCATCATGGGTGGAAAAGTGAAATCTTCAATTATCAAGGCTTGATCATACCTTGTCGTCGACACGATTTCGTACCCAGTGATAGGAGGATTTTCTGGCACCTGTGAGCCATGCATTTCTTGTTGGAAGATATCAGCAGCTATCTTAAATTCAGGACATTGGAGTTCTGAATGTTGATTACTATTATGCAATCTGCACCAAGTGGATAATGCAGCTTCCGCCAAGAATACTTTATCTGTCAGCTTTGGGTCGGAAGCTGGCGGATTATCGAGTGGTGAAGGCACACTTCCATTGTTGGGTGCAGTATTCCAAGTTCTGTTTTGTCATTGAAAACCTTGGTTATTTCCTCTAAAGCCTTGATTGTAACCTTGATTGTATCCTGGATTATATCCTTGATTACCACCCTGGTTTCCCTGGTATCCACCCTGATTGCCCTGGAAATTCCTTTGTAGATAATTGTTTTGATTTCTCAAATGTGTAACTTTAGTAGACAACTTCTTCACCTGATCAATCAGCTCCTTCATTTCATCTTTCTCTTCCTGATTCCCTATAGAAGATGACGATCCTTACAAATATACTGGCTTTGTAGGCACGACTTGTGAAATTGGCATCCCTGGATGCAGGACCAACTGATTAGCAGGAGTGGGAACAGGAACTGGATTCATTATTGGTGTATGTTGAGCCAGTGCTTGATTGATTCCTTGGATGTGGTTAGGCATCGCCACATGCCCTATGTGATTAAGTGGCCCATGAGTGTTCATACCCAAATCAGTGTTTACCTTGACGGCTTCAGCATATGCTCCTATTAGGTTGGTAGGCGGTGTTGTTTCCCTTTTAACAAACATGGTAGTAAGGTGATCTAAAGCAGCATAATAAATTTCCTTCACCATTTCTTCAGTGATGTCATATGGAGCTTGTAATCGGGAGTATACTTTGTGGAACCTGTGATTAAAAGAAGTGATAGGCTCATGTTCCTGCCTCCTTACTTCAATGAATTGTTTGTAGAGTTCTGCTGGAGTGATGGGAATCTTGAACTTCTCTAAGAAAGCATTTTTCATCTGTTCCCAAGTAGTAATAGACCCTGCTGGTAGATTGACATACCAAAAAGTAGCATCTCCTTTGAGAGAATATGGAAATCGTTGGCATGCTACATCCTGGTGTACGATCCTCTGATTTATCAAGGTGTCTTCAAAGATCTTAATATGTTCTTCGGCTGTCCTGTTTGGATTGTTGACATGAAATTTCGAACAAAAATGTTTAGGGTTCTTGGGCATGTCATGGTAGTTCATGAAAGTCCCAAGAGGTGAAACGTTTGCCAGGGGCCAAGCTTGTACTGCCATTAGAACATTGGGTTGTTATCCTGGACCTGTTTGAGTAGCTCTTGACTACAGTGGGGTCCCTAGAGTAGTTGCTTGAGTATTACTCGGTTAAGCAACTCCCTGCTTTTGATTATGCAGAGGTGGAGTCTGAAATAAATTTGAAATATCACCTCCACTTGGAGATCCTTGACCTGATGAAGTTGCCTTCTTTCCCTTCTTTGACTTAGAAGGGAATCCCAACTCGGCAAATTCCTTGGATGCTCCTGGTGTAGACCTTAGAATTCTCTGGTGCCTTTCCGGTGAGAAAGAACCAATTCACTCCAAGATGTTCCTCCTTCTTCCTCAAAATGAAACAACTTGCTATATGCCCTCCTTCTAGTGCCAACAATGTTGATGTTTGTTTTTTGACAAGTCAACAATAGAGTGAAATACAGACTATCTAACCCTCTCTTGAGCAAAGCCTCTCGAATGCTAATCAAAGTGATCAAACAAGATGACTCCAAGGTTCCTGTTTATGATTTTATGATGGATAGCTCAGTGTCTTAGTGCGATTCTACTGGTAAACACAAAGGGACTTACGCAATTGTTCGACAAATTGTTAGTTCAATGAAAGAAGTAAACACTAGAATATCTAGGTACTACAACTTATGACATATGATGTTGCGATGACGTTCTTGATCCTAGTTCTAACCAAATTAATAAAAAGAACAAAAGATGAAAGGGAAAGTGGAAATTAATCCAATCCTAGATGTAAAGGTGATTATCATTCAGGTGAAATCAAACCAAATCTTGCTTCGCCAAGTCAAACAACTACACAAGATGGATGCAATCTTCTAAGGTTGTACAAGATATTTAAATCACTTATGCTCATGAAAGATTCAACAAACATAGAGATCAAATTGAAGTTCAGTTTTGTTCAGACTAACCATACACTGCAATTTGCAAGCCACAAACTACAAATGGTATGACCTTATAGATTTCACCACAAATAATAACGAAGCCTTCCACCAACTAACATAAACTTAAAGAAAACTTAATATAATTTAATATTCGCTTGAAGAAATCCAAACCATGCAACACTTAGAAACATATATAGAGTCACCAAAACAATGAATCTTATATTATACCAGAGAGCTCTTGCAACAATTCCAAAGTCTTCAATCTTACAAATGAGAGCACAAAGAGCCCTTTTATAGACCTCAAAATGTATGAAGGGTCAAAATCGATCGGCCAAGCCAATGGACCAGATCATGCCACATCACAAGTAGTTATAAAAAACTCATGTCTTTATTAAATGAAAGAGGCTAACTTTAATAAATGAAGGAGGCAATGAAGGCACGCTTCCTAAGAAGATAAGGATAACATATCATCAACCTATGAGGAGTCTCCATGTGAATATCCATCACTAGAAGCTTGACATGTAATGAATCTAGACACTATTTGCTTGACATCATCTAAAGGTACACTTGGCACATTCTGAATGGTTCCCTCAACTTCAAGTACATCATCTAAATAGAGGCCAAGTGTTTTGTCCCAATCGGTCATCCTTGCTTTGTTGGCGCCAAGGTGGACAGCAAGTGAAAAAATACTATCAAGCTTTTCATCAAAAGCATCATCTTCTTGAAAATAGAAAGCTTGAACTTGTTCTTTCATGTTATCAAGAGTCATCTCTCCAAATGGGTTACATATCTTCATCAAAGAGGCATGTATTCCATCTTGAATCCTTTGAAGTACACTCCTTACTCTCGACATATATGTTTCTATCTTATCTAGCAACTGTCTTTTAATGCGAAAGCCATTATACCAAGAAGAGAAGTCATGTCTTACTTTCTTCAATCACTTCAGCATGAATCAATTCATCAACTAAAGTCTCCATCAAGCTTGTTAAGTGTGGCAGGTATTGTTCTTTGGTATCTTTGAATTCAACACAAATTGTCATCAATGCAAGTACCCTCTCTTTGAGATTGGCAATCTTATCATACACTTGCATGATATCTTCTAGATGTTTATATGTAGCTTCTTTTGATATTTTCATCCAATCTCTCATCATGTGAGATGAAAACTTCAATTCCTCAAGATGAACAACTGTTTCAGGAGGAAGAAGAGATGGAGGTGTAGAAACCTTGTCCTATTGACGAATAAGATGAACCAAGTGCTGAATATACTGCTCTAAAGCCTTACACCTTTGTCTAGCTTTAATTCTACCTTCTGTCTCCTGTCTTATGATAGCTCTAGCATTATCAATTGATCGCTAAAGTTCTTCTACTTGCATTCCAGTCAATGGACCCAAATTGAGTGTATTGATGTCATAATCATCAGGTGTTACATCTTCTATATTCTTCTCAAGCCTTGGAACTGCTGCATGAACTTTCCTTATACCTGTTTCATCTTTAGTGATCTTTGAAAGGATAGTGGCCTTTTTCTTTGGTTTTTCATTAGACATATCCAGAAGTAACTCATCAACTAGAAGAGGAGGATATTTCTCAATTTCATAATTTTCCCTAATTCTTTCCTGCAGCCACTCCGGCAATGATGAAAGATCTTGTACCTATTGTATTTGCTTTCCTTGTGCAGGCAATGATTCTTCTTCAGCTTCATCCTTATCTTCAGTGTTAGCTTCATCAATGATCTTAGTATCATGTGGACTTGAAGGTACTTCCTCAATTGGAGTTTCTGGAACTGCATCATCAACATGTATTACTATATCTTAATTCAATGGAGTATCACCTGGCTGTCTGGAAGAAGCAGTTTCAATACTTATCAATTACCTGGCTGTCTGGAAGAAGCAGTTTCAATACTTATCATTTTCTTCTTCTTATTGGATTCTCCTCGTGCAAATTCAAGTTGTTTTCTTTTCTTTGCTTAACCTGAATCTCTTTCATTATCTTTGCTTTGTGAACCTCTGCCAGGTGCATTGTGTTGTTCTTGCTGATCCACTTCTCCCATCTGGATGTAAGTAAGTTTCTTTCCTTCATCAATCAAGACTTGTACTTGTTTTCTTACTTGTTCTTTAGTGATAACAATGATAGGCTCTATCAGTTCATCATAGACTCTTTCTCTATCAGTCCAGTTGATATCATAAGGTAGGTTCCGGATCTTATCATACTCATCACCCAAAAGAGTTCTATCATCATTCAACTGATCAGAAATTCTTAATATCTTAGTAGCTCTCACTAGATCCCACTTCAACCTTGAACACTTTTGCATCCTGACATCATCATCATCTATAGCATCAGCCCAATGGTCTTCCAGTTGTTCAACATGTCTGTAGGAAGAATATGACTGCTTAATGGCTCCATGTGGATCAAAGTTTTCTCTCCTTGAATTATGCGAATGTAGATGATATGCCTAAAGCTCAACCTCTGAATGCTCCGCTGCCTAAAGTGATGGACAGGAGTAATATTTGCCAAGCTGGAGAGGAAACTAAACTCCGGCTTTCTTTCTTGCCCTTTGCATCTTATGAAACTCTAGTAATTGTCTTGAAACTTCCAGAAACACCATCTTGTTGGTAGGATATCTAGGCAATATGTATGGAAAGGAGGTGAAACCCTGAATCCTGATATATGTAAACTTGTCATACTAGATGTAGTATCTTCCATATTGCCTGATGAAGTTTCTAGCAGCACCTGTTAATCTTCTATGTGGTTCACCTTGCAACTTTCTCACTATGAACATGGCACAAGCATCATTGAATCTCTTGTAGTGATTAATATTCTTCAAATGAAGCTGAGGATAACACTGATGTGAAAGAATTTGTCCAGGCTTTGTGCCTACTTCTCCTTTAACTGTTAATCCTTTGTAAACCACATTTCTTGCTAGGATATATACAAGATATGAAGTCATAAAGAATGACTTTGTTTCATCAAACCTTTCAAACTGTTCATTAAGGCAATGGCTTATAAGGCCAGCCCAGTCAACCATCTTATTCTTTGTAAACACATGATCAAAATAAGTATACATCCATCCTTCGAAAGTAGATGATTGAGGCCTACCTGTTACTCGATTCAAGAACATGATAAAGTAACTTATCTCTTGTTTGAAGTCTGCCTTATGATACTTTGGCTCTTCAGAATTGTATATCTTGATTGATGAATCAGTCATCCACTTCTTTCGTACTTCTTGCATGTAGTGCTTGGAATTGCCTTCAAAAGTACATTGAGCAGTTGTAGGACAGATGAAGACTCCCTTCCAGCTTGGGATATTGAAGATCTCCTGGATGGCTTCTCTTTGCAAATAGGCGAGAACAGTCTCGTCTTTGGCTATAATTTGTCTCTTCTGTTTGTCATAATGCTTAACACATTCCAACACTAACTCAGTGCTAGGCAATGTAGGTGGGAAGCATGCCGCTTGAATAATTCCGCTACTCGCGATAGCTTTGATGTCTTCATTCCTTGTGATGGCGAGAAAGAGGTCTTTCACCTCCTCGAGGTTGACATGTCCCATGTTGGTATCCCCCACATTCTTCCATTGAGTTTCAAGCTCGGAGTCAGGTATGTTGGACTTGGTATCCATCTTGATCATCACTTGCCTTTCCTTAGCCGTCATGCCCATTTACCTACAAACAAGATTCAAATAAGTAACTTGAAATGATAGACTTACCCTTGCAAAACTTGATTTTTGTAATAAAACTATGAAATTCTGCGAAATTGAATAGATTAAAAGGCAATTTTATGAAAAAAAAGTGATTTAGAACATACCTTGTATTAATTTCTGATCTAGAAAAAGCAAATTTCTGGATTTAAAGATGAAAATCAATATTAAAATGGTAGAATCAGTCCTCTAAAATGCAGATTTGCCTCTAAAATCTGTTCCTTCCTCAAGAAATTTACTTCCCTTCTTGAAAATTTCGCTGCCCTTTGAAAAATTTTGCTCCTCCTTGAAATTGGAATGTGAATGATGGCAAATGAAAAGGGGGCGCTCTTCATATATAGCGGTTTCATGTGCATTTAATGCTGGTCGGCTAGCTAGGAGGTCAGCCTATGTTGGCATTCAATGCATTTAATATAAATTTCAAAGTCTTTAGGCCGCAAAGTAAGTAAGAAATCATGTGGAAGGTGCCAAGAATGATGGTTTTGCATAAGAAGAGCGCCTTGAGCCTTAGTATATATTCCCTCTTAAGGTAGTTCATCATATCATTCACCTAAGCATTCTTTCAAACTAACTTACACATGAATTGGCACTCAAATTCTCTATACATCATACTCTATCAAAGGCACCTTAGCTCAATTCTTCATACTTTTACACAAGACCCCCTTATTGATTTGAAAGAAATCTCACTAGGGCGCCCAAACTGGATTGCACAGATGGAATTAACGCCAATAGTTCATTTTGCTTACATTCTTGATATCATAAAGGCTCTTAAGACCTGAATGAATCCTTGAGTATTATCAACCACTTATTTGAAGCCCTTCTCACATCAAGGTGCTAGAGAGATAATGACCACATGCAAGGTGCCTTACATTCTTTGATCATTCTTGGGAAGTATTTCACAGGGCGCTCTATTGGGGATTTCTCAATCTAGGCGCCAAAAGTGATTCTTTAAATCTATACAAGGTGCCCATGTTACTTTTCAAACCGTCCATATCCTAGGTGCCAATGAGGATGCATTTAGTGACCAAAAAATAGGGCGCCTATTAGCTATTCAAATGATCCAAACTTATCATAGACACTTCCCTTTCAAGGTGCCCATTCTCCATGCTTACAACATCACACTTTACTCCATACACCTCTTAGGCGCTACTTGAGGTGATTTCAACCTCTTTCACAAGGCAATCTCCTTCACAAGGCGCTAAAACTTCAATTTACCTTTCAAAGATGGTAACTTATCTTTGCATCCCTGCAAGGCGCCCAACTCAATGATGTTCATGATAATGAAGCTTGGAGTCTTCCTTTTCTTAGGCACTCATTTTGATTCATTTCTCCTTAGACGCTCATACTTGATTCATTTCTCCTTAGGCACTCATACTTGATGTTTTTGACCCTACAATGCGCCTTGACTCCTTAAGCTCTACACTTATCATCTTTTATGCCTTGAAACCATGATGAAAGCTCTAAATGAATTTCCCATCTAAGCGCCTAAACTTCTTCAAGGATCCATACAAGGGCGCCAAACTAAGTGAGTTGAGGCATGACATGTGTTGACAAGTTTCCCAAAGCACTCTTTGGTGATGCTCTAAGCCTAATATAGCGCCTTGACTTACAAGATGGCCATATTCAACTCTAGGCACCAATTTGAATTGTTTAAGGTGAGCCTAGATTGTCTGGGAAGTTAATTTTCATGTTTGAGTTCTCAAGAAACATCCTTGCTCTTAGGCGCCAAAAGTCATTAGTTGAAGCATCCCTTCCATGCTAAGGCGCCAAAGTGAAGTTGTTCATGAGGAGATTTGTGCCTAGATTCTTTAGAGCCATTTCTTGCAAATTTTCAAGGTTTAAGGCTTTCTAATAGCAATTTCAATCAAGGCGCCATCCTCTAGAGTGTTTGAAAGTTGATCTTCCTTTAGGCGCACATCTGAGTGTCCACCTAAGGCGCCAATTTGGGTGCCGGTGAGAAAATGCGCCTAAGCTTCTTAGAGTGAATTCATGCCTAGATTTGGCAATCCCAGGGCACAAGGTATATTGAAAAGTATATTTAAGTATAAGTTTAGATCAAGTGGATCTGAGACCTAAAATATTTTTCAAATTTAAATATTTTTCAATATACCTTTCAGGATGTTTGAGATAGGTCTCAGATCCACCTGATTTAACATGTAGATTCTGGATTTTTGAGAATCCACCAAATTTCAGACTTAGCCAATTTTCAGGATCTTCAGGATCAAAATACTAGGCTTAGTAATTTTCAGGATCTCAAACATCAAGATCATGTCATCAAGGGGCTCTAAGACTCAAACACCACTGACTTCATCATGCAATAACTCTAAGACATCATCAAAACTTCATGCAAAGCATTGGAATTCAAAAAATAGGGGGTCCCCATTTGCAATGGGGCGATGTGTGATTTGGTCACAACAGGTATGATAGTTGAAACAAATCTCTTGTCATCACTTTTGGAGTCTGTTATTTTTTCTATTATACCCAATGTTCCTCCTCTTGCTACCATAAAGTTTCTTCTTATGAGAATGTTTAATCAACTTTTAAAAGTTAGGAATTGGATTTAAGTGCAAGTCAAGAAGACAACAGGTTGAGGACCCTAAGTTACAGAGGCGCAAATGTCTTTCACCTTGCTTTTCTCTGATCAGCAAAGCTAGTTATGAGAATATATCAAAGAACGTAATTCCTAAGGTTGCAGTTTTGTTTCTTCATTGTCTTGGCATTGATAGTGGTAAAATACCAATTTTAGTTTGTGTGCTTTGCTCAGGTTAGGAATTGAGCTTTTACAAACTTTCTTCTCTATCTTAATGCTAATTTTTTTCCTCATGGAAATGGACACCTGAACTGAGACATTATGCACCGACTGTGCCAATCATTCTCGTTGGGACCAAACTAGGTGGGCCATAAGCTATCAATTTTTTTGTTGCAGTTAGTCACCTTAAGAACACGTGTATTTTTAAGCTCTTTATTTTGGCAGTTTACTTGTCTCTAGTTTTTATTTTTGTAATTGTGACTTCTTGCCCTTTGAAAACCCCCTCTATGTTTCCACATATTTACGTGATGATATACAACACTAATAAACAATTGAACAAATCCACCATAACAAGCTATGCAAATAAATATATCAGATATCAAAACATATTTACATAATGTTACATTGATTTGATTGAACACACCTACATCAAGCATGCCAATGTATCTAATGGTTCTTTGCATTTACAAACTCACATCTAACACGATTATCATGTAAGCTCCAATTTATTTCATATCTATGAATATTATCTGCAAATCTTTATTGGGTGTTCATGTTCTTCCTAGGATATTAGCCTTTTTTGCTTTAGGTCTTTAAATTTAACTCTCATTGGTTGCTTATCTTTATTAATCGCACAAGGTCTTTACAATAGATTTCTCTTTTATGTATTGTTTCTTTGTAAACCGTTATTTTCTTGTCCATATTATTAATGAGGGAAGATTAGTTAGAGTTCTTTTTGCAATCATCTAATTTTTCATAGATTTTTCTTCAGAATGTGAGATTTGCAGAAAACTAAGTATTAATTATAATTTTATATTTTTCTCCAAACAATATTATATAATACTCATGTTTATAAATTATTGAAATAAAAATTTGGGAAGAATTTCCCCACTTGTACCATTTCATTTGACTTTGATTTGGTTATGGATAAGGAAGCAAATCCATGGCTATTGTTGTGAAAGAGTAGGTCATTTGGACCTTTTCTACTAAATTATCCTTTGGGGGATTATGTTTTGAGATCGCTTATTTAAGAGATACAAAGGTT
This sequence comes from Cunninghamia lanceolata, assembly GCA_027924645.1. Lineage (NCBI taxonomy): Eukaryota > Viridiplantae > Streptophyta > Pinopsida > Cupressales > Cupressaceae > Cunninghamia > Cunninghamia lanceolata. The sequence continues at coordinate 3,742,138 of BSBN01000413.1, forward strand.
TGATTATGGATGGAAATGCAATTCCTTTATTGTGTTAGATATGTTAGAATTCTACATTTGAAGCTCAATTTTCTTGTGTAGAATTGCAAAGATATATGATAATTTACAAAAGTGGAAAATGTTTTACTTGTATACAAAAACATTTTACTTGTATACAAATCATGTGAAATCTTTATCACATTTTCACTTTCTTTCATAACCTATCAATAAGTAGATGCAGTATGGGGAATATATCTTTTCATAGACGAGTGCTTGGTATTGGCCAGAATGATTGTAAGCTGCTCGCTATGTGCAGCATATTCACCATATCTTCTATGGTATGATAAAATACTAATTTTGAGGCTACCCTAGTATGCAAACCTCATTTTGAGGCAAGGTTTTATAGAGTGGAATTGTTTGAAAAGTTGACATGTTCTGTATATGTATCTGACAAAAATAATGTGTTGTAGGGAAAAAAGGTTATGCATTGTGCCTATGATTCCCAAAGGCATAATGTTACGTGCAGACCAACCGGTTATTTTGCATATGCTGGATATTCCAATAGCAGCAAAGTATGTGAATGGATTGAAAATGGAGTTGATTGATGTTGCATTCCCTCTTTTGAAAGGTATTATGATTAGATGATTTTTATCAGAAACAAATTCAAGATGGTTTGTTTCCTATTTATATCAGCAATCTTTGTAGGAGTGTTGGTGCAACTATTTATCTTCCTTTCTATTTTTGGTATATTGTGTCATGCCATATTCATTCAATTGGACCTTAATACATATCATTTCTTTTGGAATAAATGTGTTGTTGCCATTACCGTGGATGTTGAAGCATGTACTGGTGTAAACATAGCTGTCATAGTTGGTGGATTCCCAAGGAAGGAGGTAATTGAAAGGAAAGATGAAATGTCCATAAACGTTCCATCTATAAGTCATAGGCCTCAGCATTGGAACAACATGCTGCTCCATAATGCAAAGTGATTTCAATTTATAATTTTAATTTAAAAGCAATGGCTAAAGCTTCTTGTTCTTTGAAACAATTTAATAAATAAAAGTTGAAAAATTCAGTGTCTTGTGGCTATGCAATTATAAATGTCTCATATTTTTTGTCTGATATTTGATTTGCACTGTTGTAAAATACTTGCTAAATTGTATTTTCGTCTTTTAATTGATTTTAATTGTAAGCAAGCCAGAATTGTAGGCATTAGGCTTGACTATTTACACTTTAAAAAGTTTATCTACACCAAACCAAAGCTATATATTATACATTTAAAATCATAGAAAAACTATTAACAGTGGATTCTCCCAACCTGTTTCTTGCATGTCATTTGGCAGGGACTTGAGCTACAGTGCAGCTCTTGTTTGTTCTTGGTTTTATTTTGTATTTTAAGATTTCTTCCCCTTTTTCTTATGTAGATTTTTTAGGAGAAGGGGAAGCAAACTCATGTCATGTGGAATTGATCAAAATTTTAAAAATTTAAATTTCAAACATTTAAGTTTTTATCAAAATTCACATGAACCTGTCTCTTAGTAACATGAATGGTCCACTTAGAACTCATTGCATCTAATTGATACTCACTAGGGTGAAGCACTATTAAGACTTTCCAAAAAGTCAACCATTCTAGTAGTACTCTTACTCAAGTGCACTTAACCATGGAGTTTCCCCCAAGACCAAGCCCTTGCCTTACTACACCACTTGTCAATGCCTAACTATTATACTAGTCATTATGAGCCAACTCTAAACATGTTTGCATGATACTTGCTATTTCTTAATAGCATTTATCCTCCAAAAGTTATTGAAAATCCAATGCATTTAAAAGAAGAATCATTCTAAAAACACTTTGCTTTGGAGCATTAAAAAAACCCAATTCTAAATCAAGTCATTCTAAAACATTTGCATAACTACAGAGTATCATATTGGATCATTTCCATAATCGTAAAACTAGTATAATTAATAGAGTCAACCTAAGAGTGCACAACCCTATCAACCCAATAATTTTCCCTATGCATGTTTAAATATAGTTAATCTTTAATAATTAGCAAAGAGTAGAGAATTGAACAAACTGAATAGAAAAAATTCAGTGTACCAAATCAAGACGGCATGTTGGCAGAGGTTAGATTTGTGTAACGTAGAATTGATCTTAAGCTATAAAATCAAAGACATTTAATTTTCGAAGCTGGCAACAAGGACATTTAGTTTTCCATACTAAGTCGAATCTGTGCTACATCAGAGTAAATTTTTTAACTGTAATTCCTTAAATATCTTAGTAAATTTTTTTTACTGTAATTCCTTAAATATCTTAATCCCTCACATTTAATCAAATCTGTGCTACATCAGAGTAAATTTTTATTGTAATTCTTTAAATATCTTAATCCCTCACATTTAATTTCGCAATTTAATATTGCAATTATGTATTTATTAGGTAGTTGTTATTTTCCTTACAATTATGAAGATTAACTAAAATTATGCAAATTATGGTACTTAACAATTACTCTGTAACCTTTCAGTTAAGTTGATATCTACAGGACACAACGATCGAGATTAAGAAGAATTGAAGACTGAAGTTTGGTATGGTTTGAAAAAAGTACTAAACTGTTTTGATCTCCCTTGTTTTTGAAGATTTTAAAGCTAATGCTCTAATACTATACTGAAACAATCAATAGATAAAAGCTTAATAAATCTACTCTGTAACTAAGCGAACAGCGAACTTCAAAATGAGGAAATAATTCAACTGTTTTGTATTATTCTGCTGTTAAAACAGTGATTACACTCTGTTGTTCTTTTCATAGAAAACAACGATTAGAAGACTGAGAGAAAAAAAAAAGAATTCTCTAGCACTCTATAAATAACTAAAAATAAAAGCCTTCAACAAACTGCGAACACATGCAGTTGTAAAAAATAAAAATCTAAAAAATAAAGAACTAAACATGTAATGCTCATGCATTGCGTTTTGAGCATTGCGTTTAAAAATAGTTCTAACTGTGATGCAAAATAAAAAACTATGCTTACTGAAACTGCCCATGCAATTTTATTATGCAAGAAACAAATAAAGTAAAGAAGACTTGTTTTTGGCGATGGAACTGGAGATCTAGATGCGGTGGAACTGGTGATGTAGGTGCGTTGATCATGCATCCACACATGTCTTCAATCTCCCCCTGGATGATCAACAGGATGATTCCTAACCGATCTCTAGGTATTTGTGTCGTTTCATAGAACCATCAACTGTGACACCTACTTCCATCTCTTCATTCATAGCAGCAATCCATACTTGCTCTTTCACGGCTTCTTCATACACAGAAGGTTCAACTTGAATGGAACCAAACAAAGCAAAATTAACATCTGGATCGATATTTGTACTCCTCTGATAAATTTCATTTAAACTTCGCACTTTTCTTGAAGAGCTTGGACTTGATGTTGGACTGAAACTAACACCTAAAGAGGAACTTGGTGAACTTGGTGGACTTGAGCTTGAACTTCCACTTGAGCTTGTGGGGAGAGGAGGAACTTGATCATCTTCAATACCCGTGATGATTGGTGTAGTTTGTTGAACTGCTTTTTGCGATTGCCATACTTCCCCTTCATCAAAAACCACATCCTGACTAATAATCCATTGCTTTGTGTCAGGGTTATAAAATTTATATCCTTTTGTGGAATCTGAATAGCCCACAAAAATACAAAATTGGGATTTTGCATCCAACTTCTTCCGCTTCTGAACTGGCACATGAAGATATGCAGGGCAACCAAATACACAAAAGTGACCTACTGAGGACTTGTGTCCACTCCAGGATTCCTTTGGAGTGATATTCTAAAGCAATTTTGTTGGGCTTCGATTCAAAATATAAACTGTGGTTGCTACTGCAACTCCCCAATAGGAATTAGGAAGGTTTTTGGACTGCAACATACTTCGTGCCATCTCCATAATGGTACGATTCTTCCTTTCTGCAATACCATTTTGCTGAGGAGTATAAGCTGTCGTGAGCTATCTTTGGATACCATGAGTGTTACAAAAATCAGCAAACTCTTTAGAAGTGAATTCTCCCCCTCTATCTGTTCTGAGTATTTTTAGAGAATAGTCGCTTTCTTTTTTTGCCATAGCCTTAAAATGCTATAAGCATTCAAATGCCTCAGATTTCTGCTTAAGAAAATAAACCCATGTATGGCGTGAGAAATCATCAATAAATGTCAAAAAATAAATATTCTTACCCAAAGATTCCTCTTGCATGTCACCACAAATGTCACTATGCACAAGCTCTAGAGGAGATTTTGCCCTCCATGATTTGTTCACCGAAAAACCGTCTCCATGTTGCTTGCCAAGTGCACACCCTAAACAAACTTTTTTTTTTTTTTAGAAGTCCTCTCACCATATCCTTCTTATGGAGAAAACTTAATCCTTGAAAATTTAAATGACCATACGTTGGTGCCATAACCATGAATCATTTGTGGTTGCCTTGAGGGCATGCATCTTAGTGGACACCAATGTGAGAGGAAATAATCTATTCTCTATCATACAAGCCTTTGTTACAAGATGATAGTTAGTTGATTTATCAAATATTTTATAGCAGTTATCCTCAAACACAACCTTATAATTTTTTGCTACAAGCTGCCCAATACTTAAAAGATTATGCTGTAATTTGGGCACATGCAAAGTGTCATGAATAAAAGTAGTTTCTCCTTGCTTACTTTTCATTGCAAGGGTACCTTTTCCCATTACATCAACCTCTTTATCATCACCAAATTTTACTTGACTTCTCACAGAGTCATCTAATTTGACAAAGAGATCAGATTTACCTATCATATGATTGGAGCAACTGCTATCCAAGAACCACACATCCTTTTGAGGTTCTTTTGCCAAATTGCAAGTAAAAAAGGTGGAGTACTTTACATCTTCAAAAGACTCTTCAATATAGTTGGCTCTTGACTAATTCAAATCAATTTTTTTCTTTCTACATTCAGATTCATAGTGTCCATACCTTTCACAATATCTGCACTGGATGCCTCTCTGATCCATAGAACTTCTTCCTCTTCCTCTACCACATCCTCTACTAGTAGAAGGCTCCCATTGAGACTTATTTGATGGAGAAAAAGGAGTTGTAGATTTTTCTTCAATATTTACTATAGACTGGAAAGCTTATACAAAACTCTCCGTAGAATGTTGCATACGCTCCTCATGAGATTGCAAAGAACCTATCAACTCTACAACTTTGAATGTGGTTAGATCTTTACTTTCTTCAATGGCTATGACCACTGAATCAAATTTTGGAGGAAGGGATCTCAAAATCTTTTCTACAATTTTTTGCTCTGTGACAGTTTCCGCTTGAGTTTTAAGATGATTCACAATACTTTGAGCCCTAGTGATAAACTCTTGAATAGACTCAGCTTCTTTCGTCCTTAAATTTTCAAAATCTCTTCGAAGGGTTTGAAGTCTTACCAATTTTACTTTGTCAGATCCTTGGTATGTAGTTTGTAGGGCCTCCCATGCATCCTTTGACTTTGTCATACCAGCTATACGGGGAAAAATTGACATATCCAATGCGGATTGGATGGTAAAGAAAGCTTGATTGTCCTTTTTCTTCTCTTCTTTCAACTAATTTCGTTGATTTGTTGTTAATGCATTTAAAGCATTTGGTGTGCAGGTTCTGTGTATCCTCCTCCTACTAATTCCCAGAGATCTTGGAATAATAGTAGGGTCTTCATCTTTATACTCCAGTATTCGTAGTTGTCTCCAATAAACAGCGGAAGCTGGAATGGAAAATTGCCACCATTTGTCATTCTGATTTTGCTTGGAAAAAACTATTCGCCTGCCTGCAACAAAAAATCCTCTGCAACCTGCTCTGATACCAATTGAAGATTTTAAAGCTAATGCTCTAACACTATACTGAAATAATCAATAGATAAAAGCTTAATAAATCTACTCTGTAACTAAGCGAACAGCGAACTTCAAAATGAGGAAATAATTCAACTATTTTGTATTATTCTGCTGTTAAAACAGCGATTAGAAGACTGAGAAAAAAAAAAGAATTCTCTAGCACTCTATAAATAACTAAAAATAAAAGCCTTCAACAAACTGCGAACACATGCAGTTGTAAAAAATAAAAATCTAAAAAATAAAGAACTAAACATGCAATGCTTATGCATTGCGTTTAAAAACAGTTCTAACTATAATGCAAAATAAAAAACTATGCTTACTGAAACTGCCCATGCAGTTTTATTATGCAAGAAACAAATAAAGTAAAGAAGACTTGTTTGGCGGTGGAACTGGAGATCTAGATGCGGTGGAACTCGTGATGTAGGTGCGTTGATCATGCATCCACGCATGTCTTCAATTTTCTCACGCAAACTGATTGAGAAAAAGTACTCCGCAGTCTAAAAACATTGAAAATTAACATTCGAAAGTATTTTAAAAGCTCTATTACAATTTAATTGGATGTTGAACAGAAAGTACATAACTGTTAATATCTCTTTCATACAGGCAGATGGTAGCAAATACAAGGAAGAAATTTCATTTTATAAAAAATCTAGCTGCGCAAGCGCATAATTTTAAAGGCAGTATAGTAAATGGCCGCCACCATATGCATTTACACCAAAGACAGCTATCCTATTTACCAAGGCAATTAAAATCGACCCAGATTTTATGCATCAAAGATATTTTTCCCCGGCATGAGAAAAACGGACGAGGTTTCGAAATTTTCCCGGCGTGACAATTTTCCGACAATTCCGAGCACTATCATGCTCACATATAAAAGCTGCCGTGATTTGTTTTTTACGGCATGAGACAATTCCGAGGACTATAATGCTCACATATTTCTGCCGTGGATTTCTTTTACGGCGTGAAACAATTCCGAGCACTATAATGCTCACATATAAAGCCTATCGGCTAATTGCAATGTTAAATTATGGCATAAACTATAAGTTATTATCTAAATGAATTGCTAGGAGGAAGCGATTAGCCTGCCCTTCTGTGCAGAATTTCCAAGAACAAGAGGGCAATAGGATGTATTATTGAAAAGTCTAGAAATTTTGAGGGATCTTCGAGAACACCCAGGTAATATACAATAAATATACGAGTCCTATTATTCTTTATCACTAAACACAAATAAACCATTTCCTGTTCACTGCGCAAAATTTAGGGCGAGGGATCTAAGGCCGAAAGAGACTGGAAAATTGACCTGGGCGAGTCTGTTCAGCACAAAACACAACAAATACATACCAGAAAGCGTAAGATTAATGGCATGTGAATAAAAATGCAAGGAAAACAAAATGATGAAATAAAACAATGTGGCCGTGAAATTTTGGATTAAAAAAGTTAAACAGACATTTAGCATTAAAACAGGCAAAGATTCAAACTACTGAAGACATATTATTTAAGTAAAGATAGCGTAAACTTTCACATTTTAAAGCAAAAAACAAATACAGAAAACAACCTACTTGCTTGTACTAAGAGCTGAGAGGAAAAGCTTAAAGGTGTGATATGAAGAACTACCTTTGTAGAAATGAGGGCAATAAGTGTGGCAAAAAGCCTAAATTCCTTCTCCTTCCCTTCCTTTCCAGCAATGAAACCCTAACCCCTGCAAAAACAGGTGTTACTAAAAACTTTTCAAAACAAAATCCACTACCTTTAAGCAAAAACAGAAATACATGAAACATGTCATTATTTACAATACTTTCATGGGGTGCGGAAAAGAAATATATTAGGGTTTTGGTAGAACATGTTAGGGTTTTGATTCTTACGCAGTTACGTGATGAGACTCGAAACTAGTTTCTTATGGTACTGATATTTTTCCGTGCTTAGATTTTAACGAAATTGTAGCAAACATATTTTAGTTTTTGTGCTAGAAAAACAAAGAACTGATGCAAATACCTCATTTTTGAAAAGAAGTTTTCCTCCACGGCCTTGGATCGATTCCTCGGAAGGCGATTCTTTTGTTTTCTGTTAGCACTCCCCTTCAGCTCGCCTCAAATATTTGCAATTTGATATGCTCGCCTGAGTTATTTGCTTTAAACCGTTTTCGCAGATTATCCCAGAGCATCCGGCAGGGAACATTTAAACAACATGAGACGATTTATACGACATGAGACGATTTATACTAGCACTCGTTTCCCTCTCGAAAACTGTTATTCTGATTTATACCATTTGTCATTCTGATTTATCATAAGCGTGTGGCGCAAGTTAACGTCGGCTGTCTCAAAATAAACCGAATGGTTGTGAGTCGTGACAACCGACGAGTTTAAAAAATTTCCCGGCCTGAATTTTTTTTACGGCCTGAGACAATTCCGAGCACTGAAATAAAATAGAAAAATAATTTTTAATATTGTCTTAATTTAAGACAATATCAAAATAAAAAATATATTGTCTTACAACAGCCCTTTATGTAATAGTGACAGTATACTACTGCTTTGATATCGACTTGTAATGAACATCCTGCAGATCTTTAAATAAAGCAAATGGCCTAGTGATATCAGTGCTATATTTATTGTAAAGCTCTATACATACTACGCAAATACGTTTCCTGTCCACTGGAGGGAGGCTCTCAATGATGTTAGGCACTGCTTTATCAAGCTCACCAAATTTGTCAGGTTTTCAATAACACAACCATCCCATGATTGGTAACCAAGTTGTGAGAAAAGAAACTCGAGAAGTTCTTGAAATGATTATCTTTCCGTCTCCAATGGCCTTCATAAACCAGATTATAGTGTAGAATACATCTTCACCATAGTATCCGTTTTTGATCCACCTGTTTAAAGTCTTCGTAAATTCTGGATCTTCACAAAAAGCGATGAATGCAGCTTTAAGTATCTCTCTATCACAATGCCCAATAATTTGAAGAGCGGCATTATATTTGAGAAATTACGAGAATCGATGGATGATTTGAACCCTTGCAAAAACACACGCCCCAATACTTCCACAACATCTCTTGATGTATTTCCCTCGAAGATGCTCACTATATATTTCTCCACAGTTTCCCAATTTCTGCTAGCCTGGTGGTGACTTTTAATGATTGAGACCATTTGATTGATAATTCTTTCCACAAAAATTAAATGGTCGTCGTCCTCGTTATCAAGCCTGGCAGCTAGATCTGGTAAAAGTTTCAGTCCCAGACAAGAGAGCAAATCTCGAATTCGGGATTCTTGCTCAGCACTCCAACGAACTGCTTCCAAATATTCCATGCATTTGTTCATGCAGTCATCAGCCAACAGATCAGAAACAACTGATAGAATAGCCAGGCATTCCTCAACATTGGAGAAATACACACGCACGCCATACATGATTTCAATGCATTTTACATAGTCATCAAAGTTATGAGAAGTAGTTACCCTTATTTCGGTTGGTTTATCCGATGACCAGCGCTCGGACAGCTTGACTTGAAAGAACTCTGATCTTTTCAGAATCATAGAATGGAGGTAAACTGGATTTCTTTCGTACTTTTCCTCATTTGGGCCCTTCAACCACAATTTAACATCTGCAGATGTTAGAGCTCCGAATCGAATCTGAGCTTCATAATTGGGAACACCGACGACCCTTTCCTATCATAAGTTGCGAGATCCTTTAAAATGGACCCATTTTTTGGTGTGTGGGTGTGTCAGGCGGTTGAAGTGAAAGGTATTTATTTTAATTCCAGAAAGTGACTTGAGGCATCATTCCTCTAAGAGATATTGTTAAACTCGAGAAAGCTTTCCTCAAAGAGATTTTGTTTAATTCGAGAAAGCTTTCCTTTGTTCGCTGGCTTTATCGATTTCTGTGTGTTTAGGACTTTATTAATTTGTTTTTCCTATCTATTTTTCTACTTTATATATAAATCTATTTCATCCCTAAAAAAATTTAAACGTTAAAAGAGGGGAAAATAATACATTTGACAATAAAATTTTCATGATAATTATATGTATTTAATGTTGCCTTTGAAATGTTAAGTGGATTGTGATTAATTAAGGAAATTTAAAAAATTGATATATAATCAAGTAATGGTGAAATTTGTAAACTCATGTCATTTTTTTTATATGATTTTGTGTCTACTTTGAGGTAATGTCATAGTACACATATATAATGGCAAATATTATGATCTTGTGTGAAGTTGCACTTATTTTTTTAATCATTTATCCATTTACAGACACTCTCTTATATATTCACGTTATCCACCCACTTATCACACTTACCATGAACCTATCTCCACGTAGTTGTTGCCACCTATATTTGACCATTATCCCATTTTGGAATGGAAGCAATTATTCTCCATATAAAATGACATGCATAAGATATCATAACATACAAAATACCATGCGTGAGATATTATGACCATATTCTCCATACAAAATAGTATCAGTGATGGGTCCCATGACATCCACTAACTTTAAAACATTTCGACTTTACGTTTTCCATTACGATGAGCTAGGTCCCTTTCCCATTGTTTTTCATCTCAACCCCTGCCCAAGTCGGGTGTTATATTTTTGTGATACCTATATGTCAAAGAAGATTCATTATTAGGGCCTAAGGAATTCTGTCAAGCAAGCATCAAAGGCAAAGCATTTGGAAACCCTAGCTATATTGTTTCTGCATAACTTAGAAACCAGGAATATGTTTGGTTTGATGTGTGTTCACACATGAGGCTAAAATTTGTGGTGAGGTTAGCTGGAGGTGACCCTAGGAGTGATTTGAAATTATCTGTTGAAGGAGTTATCAAGAAAGAAGCTGACATGGAGGTCTTCAAAAATACTGAAGATGAAAATGGTGACTGTGTTGCACTCAAGGAAAAAAACGGAGGAGAAAATGCTGCTAATATCTCATAACAAACCACTATGATTGAAGGAGATGACTGTTGAAATTAGGGCAGACAATTGAGATGGGGGGTGAATCAATTGTCTCAAAACTTTAACATTTGCTACAGTTATTCTTCTTTACCATTTATTATTAGACATAACCATGAAAACATAAATCAACAGCACATGAGCAGAAACATAATCAACACACATAACACCATGATTTTTACGTGGAAACTCGGTTAAGGGAAAAACCCACAAGAAATTATACTCTGTTAAAAGTATTACAAATGGGGAAGGCACATGCCTTCAGGACGCACTGCCTAGAGCTCACTACTCAAAGAGGCTTACTACCTAAAGAAATGATTACAAGAAGATTACAGAATGTTTGAACTGATGAATAGCATCTACCAATGCAAAAATTTAGTTCTAGCTAAGTACAAAATACTGATCTTACACACTTCATCCTTACTCTGCCCTGTTTCACTCTTTGGCCATAATCTGAGCTTAGATCTTCACCTTCTCATTCTTTCTGCCTTTTCCACACTTACTCCATCATCACATCTCAATCACACTTCAAAACATTTGAGTCCATCGGCTATATATATCCGCATCAAGAAATTCAATAAACTATAGTCAACTTCAGGAAAACTTAGAACATTTATTTAAGAACTCTACTCTGTCAGCTAAATCCATGCACAATTAACAACGCGGACAGAAAACTTGTGTTCTCAAATCATCAATCATGTCGACCAATACCACTTATTATCAAAAATTGCTTAACTAACAACTTTTCTTCATCCGGACCAAGATCAAATACTAGGTCAGCTTGTTCTTCTTCTGACTGTACTAACTAACTGGAACTCGATACTTAGATTCTTATAACTTTTGAATCCTTCATCACCGGAGGCTAAATTTCTATATTTAGATAGTCCTGACAATCCTTATCACTCCCTCAGATCCACAGCATACTGTGATTTACCACCAAAGAGATCTGGACCAAGATACTGGACCTTGTCACATGCTATGTTTCTGACTACCCAGACTTAGACAAATCTTCACTCTAACTTCTGGTATGAATAAATTATGTAATGCGGATGTGTAAGATAGACTTAGTTGCCATCAATGACAACACCTGTCATGCGTAGTAGTGTCTCTTGCCAACAATCTCCCCCTTTGGAATTGATGGCAACACTTAGTGAAAAATGACTAAGTGTCAGAACAACTCTCCCTTACTTTGTACACTTATGCTTTTTACTGTTCTCCAATGCTCCCCCTTTGCTAGATTCCTCATTTTCACTGCTCTTCACTCCCCCTTTGACATCAATGGAAAAGGGTGGGATCCGCAAACCAAAATTTACACAAAAGTTCTATATACCAAGCCGCATATGTACAAACAATCCTTAAGTCTTATTTACATAAACTTAAGTATATCACCAAAAATGTTTTTCACTAGTGCCAGCTCACTATCCCAGCCCTTCTTCATGCTGTTCAAAACTAAGATGTGGCCACTGAATAGAAATTCTTGTGACTTTGCCTTCCCCAGATCAGTGGGGTCACTTGTTTGAGAGGCAGCTTGGGCTTCGGTCAAAGCATTGAACATTGCTTCCATTTTGGGGGAAATCAATCCCCAGAGCTCACACATCCTTGTCTTAATGTTGTCATTTTCCTTCATCAATTTCTTTATTTCTTTTAATCAAGCTGATTGCTTGACATTCTTGGCTCATCACTAATATTATCAGAGTATCAAAAGATTGGGGTACACTTGATAGTTTTTCCTTAGACTCCTTTATTTTTATTTCAATGTCCTCTATAGCTTTAGGACAAGATAAACAAAATTTATATACATTCCCTCCTTCTGTAGGACCATTTGAATACTCTTTACACTAGTATCTAGCACAATTCCATCTAATGCAATCATCCCTTTCAGAGCATCAAATCTTTTACCATTGAATTCATTTTGAACCTTGACCTCTGCAGACTTTTCAAGAGATTCCAAATGAGTACTTACAGAGTTTTTTAAGTTCTTTAACTAACCGGAGGAGGAAGCTGATGAGTCATAGTATGTTTGCATGATTTTCTCCAAAATCCTTAATGCCAGACCAAGTAGTTCAGTATCTTCTATGTGAGACTTCAAAATATCTTCTTTGGTCTTAGCTTGTGCGAGAGAGGTCCACTTTATCTTCTGAATTGGTGAAAGACTATCCAAATTGATTGGACCTTTCAACTCTTCTGCAACTAGTTTATCATTTTCCAAAATTTCTCACTGCTTCTGCGATGTGTCTTGCCCAATAAGCTATTTTAGTTTTCTTCTCTTTAGGGCTTTCATCTTCTCCCTTTTCGGATTCAAACACATTGTCTCTCTTATCAATTTCTTTCTCTTTCTCTGCTTCAACCTTCTCTGCATCATTATCAAGGACATCCTTCTTTTTATTTACACTAGTAGAGTCTTTTGAAGTCTTTTCTAAAGGATTTTGAGTATCCTTAGTAGCAGCCTTTTCCTCATTAGATTGATTCAAAGGAGTAGTATCAACATTATCTTCCTTTGCCACCCCTTTATCTCCTTTGTCTGACATTTCCATTTTCAGAATAGAGGAGTCATCTTTCTCAGTTTGCTACTCATTTCTCTTCGATTCTTCAACATTCGGAATGGAAGAATCAATCCCATCATCAATTTATTTTACTTTATCTTCTTCCATCATTTTATTCAATGCTTCTTCTTTCGGAAAGGATTCATCATCTACTCCAGTTTGTTGCTTAATTTTTTGCTGCTCTTCATCATTCAAAATTGTCGCATCCTCAGTATCAACTAGTTCTTCTATAACCACATAGAACTTGTTCTTTTCCAATGCTTTCTTTAGAATCTATTTTATTTCTTCAACAACTTGATCAATATCTCCAATCATCAGCTTATTCATCCTTGTCTTTCTTTTGAATTCATTCTTGACCTCTTTAAAAAATTTATCTACTTCTTTATTGGAGATCACTGGACATAAACTGGATAAAACATGTTCCCTCAACTCCATATCCTTTGACTTGGCAACTTCTTTTCTTATTTCCAAAATGTCTCTTAAGCTCTTAGGAACTTTTAACAAAATCTCCACTAGTGCATGGTTTAATACATTCAGGTACTTCGCAGTGGCATCCTATAAAAGTCTCTTGTCATCATCACTATAATGATTATAAAATTTAGTTAATGGATTTAGATTCCCATCTACAATGATTCACTTGATGATGTTTTTCACAAAAGGAATTGGCTTCTTAACATCAGCCTCTAACTTCTACCTCTTATTTGTCTTTTTGCTTCTAGAAGGCTTCTCTTTAGACTACTTTAACAGCTTTAGTGTTTGTGGCCTTCAGCTCTTTAAGCTCATCATCTGAATCAGTCTTTTATTCATCCTCCTTCTCCATACTTCCATATGACCTCTTGGCCATTACTTTTGTTCTTTTTCTTTCCTTACCGGATGATTTATCTTTCAGTTTCTATGTTCTGACAGATTTTGTGTGAACAGGGGTAGCAACAGAGCTTATTGTTTTTCTAAGTTAGCTGGTGGAGACTTCCAGAGCACTAGGTTGTTCTTTTTTGGCTTGCTCGATTGTCTTCCTGACTTCTCTCACTGCCACTTTGGTTATCCCTATGCTCTTTGTATACAATTCCACTTGCTTTTGAGCTTTCTCTTGATTTCTAGTTTTCTGAGCTCAACATGCAGTTTCACACTTAGCTCACTATAAGTCCCAAATATTTCAATTGTTGTGTCCTCTGTCTTGCTCAAAAGGTGTTGAGCATACATATCCAATACTTGCTCATCAACCTCATACCCCATGGGCATGATCCATACTATTCTAGGTTCAATAGCTCCCATTAGACATTGACCTATGTCCACCATAAAACAAATTGTATCCTTGTGTTTTTCAACCACATATGTAAGAATTCTTTCCCTTGAGTGCATCATGCTTTGAAAATTCTTTAAAAATCCCCAAAGAGCTGTCCTTTGGGCATTAGAGTCACCAATATTGTTCAAGTGCTCTCTTATCTATATAGCAACAGGTTTATCATTTGTCCAGCACATGCTTTTCTTGTCGGGTAACTCATTCATGAAATAGAAGAACAAACATAAGACCAATGTACCATATTTGAAGGTATTCCTGTTATCCTTCTTAACCTTATTCAAATTTTCCATCAGCTGGTTCTGTAGCAACTCACACAAGTCATAATCAACATTCTTTCTCAACATCTGATAAGCTGCATAGATAGCTGTACCAGATACATAATTTTCCTTATTGGAATGATAAATCTTATATCCAATCACCATTGAAGCAAATTTGGCATTCGGATCAGTGATGTCATTTATAGTCATTGCCCTTTTGTCAAACCTTAAACTGGTAGCATCAGTTACAGTATGATTCTTTACTGATTTCAACATGGGCAGTCCACCGGATGAGTTTAACATTGTCATGACCTTGATGGCATCCTTGGTGATCTTGAAAGGTTTCATTAGCCACATAAAACCATCATGCATATGGATTAAAACATGTCAGACCCATTCATCTTCATCGAAGTATAGAAACCCTATAATCTGAATGAAATGTTTATAATGCAGTGCCTTATACTCAGGTTTAAGACCGTGAATTTTATCCCTTAGATTATTCTTGAACAAATCTACAAACCTTGAGTTCCCAAATTCATCTATGCTTGCATGAATATAGGCCCTAATATCTTCAACATGCAATACACCATACGGAACATTTGAAAATGCACCTAATGGGTTGACTTCTACTAATTTGTATGGATGCTTCTTGAATTTGGGTCGGAGCCTTTCAGTAAAATCAAAAACCAATGGTGTAGCCATTGCAAAAGATTAGAAGTTCAAAGCGTTGCAGAAAAATAACTTTTTCTTCAATAAAATTAGGGTTAACTGATGAATTCGCCAGTCGTACTTCAATTCCTTGAAATCTTAGCTCAGGTGCTCTTCAACTCGCTCTCTTCAAATGCAAAGTGATCCAAATGGTGAAAGGATGACTTTTTATGCTCCACAAAACCTAATTCTCCATTGTAATAAATGTGTTGCCCTAACTTCATCTGGTTACTCTATTTCTTGAAGAAATTTCTCATGAATCACTCTGCAAATCGCCATATCCACTTCTTTTCTAATAGAAATCCTTTCAAATGATCTGTAATAACCTAAAATATCTTCTCTCATCATGCCAGATTCAGGCACCCACTTAGTAGCTAGGGGAATTTGATTTTCAATGTAGCTCCCCCTGAGCCAAAGCTCCCATTTTAGTTTCCTGAAGAATTCTTAGCACTGGATTCCGTTGCAGACCCATCACCATCATTTCTTATAGTTTTCTTCACCCATGTCTTGTTCATTTCATTTTGGATCTCATTTACATCAATTTTGCCCTTGCCTTTGTCTTGTCTCTGCTCATCTAGTTTTCTATTTACCAAACCTCTCCTTTCATTATTCCTACTTCTGCAGAATCTTGCAATATGACCGGATCGGTTACAATTGAAGCACACAACATTTATTTGCCCATTTCATTGATTTCCTCTTGATCTACACTGATTAGCCATATGTCTAAATCTATTGCATGCAAAGCATTTGCCATTGAAAGAATTACCATTTCCTCTATTGTTAGAGTTATTCAATATCATACTTCTGCATTCATTAGATATATGACCATACCTCTTACACCTGAAGCATTGACCAGAGAATGATGGACCACTTTGATTTACTCTGCTTCTGCACTGAGTAGCTCTATGACCAAATTTATTGCAATTGAAACAATTTCCATTGAAAGATGGATACCTTTAAGCATTAGGCTATCTTACTGGAGCTCTCCTTGGTCTGTTTCTCCCATTCCTTGATTGAGAATTTCTTTTTCCAGATCTAGAGCTTTCACCTTTCTCAAATCCCAGACCATGCTTATCATTTTCCATCTTCTGGTTATCAATTAGCACCTCAAGTTTAGTTGAACTTCTCTTTGTACTCATTTGCAGTTTCTAAGTCATGTTTGAGAATAACAATTTGCCTTTCAAGTTCTTCCTCATTGTCCCTATTTTCTTGTAGATCAGACTCTAGATGGCCAACTATTCTGTCCAATCTGCAACACTCTTTTATTCTTTCTTTCAGAGATTGATTTAGTTTTTCTTCAGTCTTCTTCCTTTTCGTCAATTTCATTGGTTAATCTCATCACCTTGAATTCCATCTCATGTTTTAGGACAACTTCTTTTGCTAGCTTCTTACATTCCTTTGTCTTTTCTTTCAGGGCCTCATCCATGTCATTGTCTTCATTCTGATTTCCTAGTTGAAGAAGTAGCTCCTTCCTCTTTTCATTAGATTTGCTCAATTTTCTTTTAAGGTCTCAATGAAATCTTTAGCATCTTTAAGGTTCTCTTGCAAATCTCTGATTTCTACCTTGGACAAGTCAAGATCATCTAAGGCTACTCGTAGTTGTTGACTAATACCATCAAAATGCTTGAATGAACCCATTGCAAACACCTTCCCAGATCTTCCTCAAGTTGTTAATCTTCTTCTAAGGAACCTCCCTTTGATACCAATTGTTGAAATTAGGGCAAACAACTAAGAGGGGGGGTGAATCAGTTGTCTCAAAACTTTAACATTTGCTACAGTTAATCTTCTTTACCACTTAAATTATCAGAAATAACCATGAACACATTAATCAACAGCACATGACCAGAAACATAATCAACACACATAACGCCAAAATTTTTACATGGAAACCCAATTAAGGGAAAAACCACGGTGGGGGTTAACCCACAAGAAATTATACTCTGTTAAAAGTATTACAAATGGGAAAGACACATGCCTTGAGAGCGCACTGCCCAGAGCTCACTACTCAAAGAGGCTCACTACCTACAGAAATTATTACAAGAAGATTACATAATGTTTGAACTGATGAATAAGATCTGCCAATGCAAAAATTTAGTTCCGGTTAAGCACATAATACTGATCTTACACACTTCATCCTTACTCTAACCTGTTTCACTCTTTGGCCATAATCTGGGCTTAGATCTTCACCTTCTCACTTCTTTTTGCCTTTTCTACACTTACTCCATCATCACATCTCAATCGTACTTCAAAACACTCGAATCCATCGGCTATATATATCCGCATCAAGAAATTCAATCAACTGTAGTTTGCTTCAAGAAAACTTAGAACATTTATTTAAGAACTCTGCTCTATCGGCTAAATCCATGCATAATCAACAACGCAGATGGAAAACTTGTGTTCTCAAATCATCAATCATGTTGGCCAATACCACTGATTATCACAAATTGCTTAACCAACAAGTTTTTTTCATCTAGACCAAGATCAAATACTAGGTCAGCCTGTTCTTCTTCTGACTGTACTGACTAATTGATGTTATGGATGTGATTGCAGAGTGATAGAGTAGAATTGTTATTTTTTTCTTCATTAGAGGCCTTCCTTCTTAAGCATATTTTTATAGATGGGGACATATGAATTGGGAAAATAGAGGGTGGGAAATTGAAGCTCTTAGGGGTCTAGAAAAATGGTATGTCTCATGTTTGTTTAAGAAAGTTGATCATGCTCAAGCAATGCTACAATATGGCACTTGGGTGATTTGTGGACAAGTTTGTTATCTTCAAGCTTGGAATTTTAACTTCCATTCTGAAGGCCCTTAACGTTCTCATTATTTAATGTGGATAGAGCTACCTTATCTCAACTTAGCCTTTAGACCTTTTAAAAAAGATATTGTCACCCAGCTAGGTAGAGTCGTTTAATGAAAACATAATATGGATAAATTCCCAAGTCTAAGAGTGCACCCTAGGGTGTGCATAGAGGTAGATTTGACCAGACCTTTACTTGAGAACATTAAAATCATTGGTCCAAGGTTTGAATTGGAACAACCATTAGTTTATTTGAACAAACTGAATGCTTGTTTCTTTTGCTAACAAGATGGACACCTGATTCAAGATTGCCCTATTAGGAGAAATAGATTTGCTCAAGCTTCCTTGCCATCATGTCCTATCAATCAGAATGCCAAATCTGTATCACATGTTGTCCCTGCACAAGTATGAGATTCTGCTCCCTCAAGACTACTAGGTTCTACTTCCCCATGGCCACCAGTTTCACACAAGTCCCCCCTTCCTCATCCACTCTGGTTGAGGTTCCTTCCAATTCTTCTCCGTCCTATAAGGATGTTATTATGATGAACAACTAGAGACTAATTAAAAAGGGAAAGCCATATGATTCCTCTACCCATCCTAACGGTTATTCTTCTCCTTGAACTCGCTCTCCTTCCCTCGCCTGTATCTCCTCTTCCCACAATGCTCATGTTTCCACCTCTCCTTCACCTACTCCTTGTCAAAGATCCAAATCCCCACCTCTTGTTTATTCTGATTGGTTCAGCAATGTCCAAACCATTAATCTTACTAACAGCTTTACTGTGCTACCACAAGGAGAAGACGATGATACCCCATCATCATCATGAAACTCAATATTCTTTCTTCGAATGTAAGAGGGGTCACCCTCCCTCACCAAAGGTTTTAATTCAAAGAGGTTTTCATGAAATGGAAACCTAGCATTTTATTCTTTCAAGAAGTTAAAATTGGTAACAAAAGATTAGATGCATCTCTATGTTATGTATGGAGAGATGTTATGTTTCTTTATATTTCTCATAGTGACAACAGAGGTGGATCTGTTATGGGAATTTCACTATGGGTTTCTAAATATCTCATCGATAAGGGTGAGGACCCTTCACATAATTATGTTTGGGCCCTCACCATTATCAATGGAAAACCTATTGGGCTTTGTTCGGTGTATAGACCTAACAATTCTAAAGAATAGATTGAACTCTAGAAATGGATGTCAAATTCCCTTCCTATTACAAATTTGATTGTTGGTGGTGATTTTAATATGGTTGAGAACCATACAAACTAGAGTTGGTTCTGCCCCTATAAACTCAACAATGATGAATTCAATAATTGTGTATTATATCGAAACTCCTTGGGCATTGTTGATCCAATCCATGATAAATTCATCAGCCATACTAGTAATAGGTTTACATGTTCTAATTGTAGATCGAGAGGTGATAGGAAAATAAGTAGATTGGACAAATTTTAAATATTTCTCATAATTTACAATTAGATCATATGACCCTCTGGGAATTTACATTCATGTGGATTATTTCACTACTCTTTTTTACCACTATCCAATTTGTTGTTCAATCTCCATTTCCCAAAAATCTAGCACTCCTAACCCTTTGCCTTACAAACTTAATATTTCTCACTTGAAGATCCATGATTGTTTAGCATCTCTTGTAGGGATTTGGAACTCTATACCCAAACCTAAAGAAGGAGAATCATGGATTGAGTGGTGGTGTAATGTTGTTACTCAATGTATTAACTTTTTGTTATCCTTTGGTAAAAGAAAATTTACTTCAAGGAAAGTTGGAAATAGACAGGAAACAACTCAATGTGGATCCTAACAATACTAGACTTCAAGTTGAAATTGTTGTTTTAGAAATACAGTTGCATAAACTTGATAACTATAAAGGGAAAGGGGCTAAAATACAAGCTAGATTAAAATTGATTAAAAAAAGGAATAGAGGTTCTAAATATTTCTTTAATCTTTTAAACTATAAGCACAAAAAAGGAAAAATCAATGCAATATTGGAGGAACAGGGTATTCGCCATACTAACAGTTTAGAGATCAACTTGATTTTTCAGAACTTTTATGAGAAGCTTTTCAAAGAAGATCAAAACTGGAAGGATGTTCAAATTACCTTGGAGGAAATAGACAAAAATTACATTCCTAATAAAATTGATCAAGGCTACAACTAGTTTATTGATAGAATCCTCTCATTAGAAGAGCTGGAACGTGCTCTTTTTTTGATGGTTACTAATAAAAGTCCCAATATTGATGGACTTCCAATTGAGTTCTACCAAGCCATGTGGCCGCATATCAGGGAGATTTTCTACCTTCTATACTTGGAAGATTTAAAGAAAGGTTCATTGGGGCCCAATATAAACAAAAGTCTAATCAAGTTGGTACCTAAAGGGAAAAAATAAGATTCTATTTCTTGCTAGAGACCAATTACTCTTCTTAACACTTATAAAATTATAGCCAAAGTGTTGGCTATTCGAATCAAATCTGTGGTTCAAGGAATTGTGAAAGTTGAACAAATAGGATTTCTTCATGGCAAATGTATTTTAGATAATCTTACATTGGCCTAGGAATCTTGTGAATGGGCTCAATAGTCAAGAAAAAATTCTCTTGTGATTAAACTTGATTTTGATAAGGCGTATGATAGAATAAGGTGGAGCTTCATTCTTAAGATGTTATAGTGGTTTGGGTTTGGACCCACAATTCGGTCTCATGTTTAAATGTTATTCCAAGAGGCCAATACTCAAATTGTTATTAATGACTCTTTCACTGAATCTTTTCCATTACAATGCTCTATTCATTAGGGATGCCCATTATCTCCTTTCCTTTACGTACTTACCACTAATGCATTGGGTTATATGTTACAAAAAACACATCAACTGCAATTTATTTCAGGAATTTCAATTTCTACGATATGGTTGTTATGAAGTCTCATTTTGCTGATGATAGCATGTTGTTCTTAAAAAATTCTAAAACTGAGTTGAATAATACCATGGACATTTTGAATTTGTATTGTGTTGTTGCTGGTTCTCAACTTGCACATAGTAAAACTAAGTTTTTGATGACACATTTGGGACCTATTCCTCAATGAAATCCAAAGGATTGGAGACAAATCAAGTACGAGGTGATTACTAGGTATCCAAGGATCCCTTTTGGTATAGGAGTCTCCCTTTTAGACATGTGGAAAAGGTACATTAATAAAATCAAAAGCAAACTATTTAATTAGAGAAGCAAGTTTTTATCTCTAGCAAGGAAAATTTAAGTTGCAAACAAAATCTTTATTGCCACCCATGTATAGTATTTATCTTGTTGGATGCCATCCAACAAACGATATGAAGATTTAAACAAACTCATTCGGTAGTTTCTTTGGAGTAAATGGGATGGCAATGCTAGTTTTAAGACCACCTCTTGGGCTCACTGTATACAACCAAAATGTAAAGGAGGATTTGGTTTGATAGATATGAGGATGCAAGGTATTTTTTTAGCTGCTAAATGGATTAGTTGGGCCTCTCAAGGAAACACACCTTGGAAGATTTTGGTTCATCATAGAATTAATAATGCTTCAGTCAAGGGTAAGTGGTAACTTGTGAACTGGTGGGATAAGAATATTCCTGCTCCTTTTTTAAAAATTAAAGCTTCACCTCTTTTATAATATGTGTGGAAGACGTGGCAGTAGGTTTGCCATTTCTTAGAATGGAGAGATTCATCTCTTCAACATGGTTTTAGTTTTTCTTTCTCGTCCATCTAGTGGAATAGGAATATTTGATTCCATGGCCAACCACTTGCAATGAGTTTTTAGAAACAAGCTCTTTATTTGTTTAAAAAGGGAGTTCAACAGTTTAATGACATTTGGGACTTCCATATGTTGAATTGGACCCCTTGGCAAGTTGTTAAAGCTCAGTTTAAATTAAGTAATAACTTCAAGCAATTTATTATTTTCTTTCAGTCATTAGTTATAGTGGAGCTTTCTATGAAATTTTGCACTCATGTTTCTTTGTCATTTCCTTAAAGATTGGTGGTGGTCATCTTCTTATCATTTTTTAGCCTTTCCTTTGAAGAAAATTTATATTAGACTTCTCCTACATCTTCCTTTAAATCCATGTTTGAATATCAAGTGGAAATGCATATTCAATGAAAAGTTATGGATTAGACTCAGCACTCAATTATGGACAGACTTAAATGTATAATGGTCCAACCAACCAACTGCCTATTTTGTAATTGTCCTAAAAGTATAAGACATGTTTTTTAAGACTGTTTGTTTATTCAAAAACAATGGAATGCTATTTTCAATGACTTGTCAACTATTTTTGGTCATTGGTTGAATTGGAAAGAGGTTTTATTAGATGTGGGTTTACATACTAATGTTATTGCAGAATCTACTAGATAGATTATCTTATTGCATGTGTGGGAGATTAGATGCTTGGTGATTTTGGCTAATTCTAACATTCATTAGGAAACAACAGTTTTAAAGCTTTACATTGATGTTTTTTAAATTGTTTACATACTTGCTCAATTTTAGGTGAAGACAAAGAACTTAAAGCTTAATCTTCAATTACAACTTATAAAAATGCAATTGACTCTTCTCCACAATAAAAAGGTTATGGGCTTAGGTAAAAACAATGGACATAGTTTTCCAGATTATTGACTTTATAGCTACATGGGGTATCTAAGCAGCATTTTCAGGCATTGTTTTGGGACTCTGAGGTCATGGATTGCCTTCCTAAAGTGAAATAATATTGGAGCAGATTGTTTACTATAACAAGGTTTTTATGTCAACACTTTCTTCCTAGGTTGTGTTACTAAGAAAAGGATGATTTTGTGTGCTGGTGATTGTTCACTGTGGTAGGTTTTTGTTCAGTTATTATTCGCCTTCATGGATCCTTCTATAGACCTTCAACAAAGGAATTTTATTTGATATTGTTCCTTTTATTTTATTGGATTGTGTGTGCTCAAGGATTGTTTTTAGCCTATTTCCTTCAGGTGGTTGTAGACCATTTCATGAATGTGATCTACAAATCTATGTTTTTTATTTAAGGTAAATTCATTTTTGGAGAAGTTTCTTGGTTCTTTGATATACGGATTTATTTTGCACTCTATGTAAAAGGTCTCTAGTGCTAGTGCACATAGTGTTCTGCTTTTGTAGGGGAAATATCTTCTTTGTGTATTTGGTGTTGTACAGTTCACTGTGATATTCAAATGTCATGTAAACAAACTTTGTTAGTAGGACTACAAGGTAAGTTCAAGAAGATGGGGGGCCAAAAAGGGGTCTTAAGTGGCCACTTTTTTTTTTAAAATCAGGAAATACTGGCCTTGGATGAGAAATTGAGCATAGTTACACTCAAAATTTGGAGATGCAACCAAAACAATGTTCGTAGTGCTCCGAGTCTACTTTCTAAACTACTATTTTTTTTTTGAAAATGGCATAGATTAAGGGGTTCAAAAGAGGGAGCCATAGAAATTGGTGTTTTTCTTTCAAAAAAATATAAAATAGCATGTTTTGTGGCTCCCTCAAAAGGTCAACTTTTTTTTTGGTATTTTTAAAATCGCTTCAGTGAGAAATTAGCTAATAGCATGTAGTTTATGCCTAATTTTTCTCATAATTTTTTGACAAATATTTGATTTTTTACTAATTTTCAAAGTGGACACTTCCTGAAAAATAAAATTTTGGCCATGCTACCCCTATAAATTTTGATAGCATTTAGGGTTAAGGGTCGAGGGATTAGGGTTAAGGTAGAGTGTTGAGGGTAGAGGGATTAGGGATAGGGTTTAGGGTTGAAAGTTTAGGGTTGAGGGATTAGGGTTTAAGGTATAGTTTAGTAGTTCTTGTGGATAGAGCCAATAAACAATGGGAGATTATTTGCTTGTTTCATAACAATATACTTCCCCTAAGTGTGGGGTGGATAGCAAGAAACATAGATGTACCCCAATGCAAAGCTTTTCTCATAATGATCATCCTTCTAATTTCAACTGTTAATTACTCACTGTGGATGTACCATACACAAAGCTTTTCTCATAGTGTGTACACCTATTGGCATAATGAACCCCAGATGGGCCATAAAAACATGCCATATAACATTACTAACATTAAAAAAGTTCATAGCCATTTTTCTGACATATTCTTGCAACTCAAATATCTTTAACAAAAGAGTGTCAAAAATGATGGGTTTAACAAGCTAACATAAGACAAAGCAGTTTTGTTGGGTTTAGGGATAGGGTTTAGGGTTGAGGGATTATGGTTTAAGGTATAGTGTTGAGGGTTGAGGGTTTAGGGATAGGGTTTAGGGTTTAAGGTTGAGGGATTAGGGTTTAGGGTTGATGGATTAGGGTTTAATGTTGAGATTTAAGGGTTGAGGGTTGAGGGTTTAGGGATAGGGTTGATGGTCAAGGGATTAGGGATAAGGTTTAGGGTTGATGAATTAGGGTTTAATGTTGAGAGTTGAGGGTTCAGGGTTCAGGGATAGGGTTAATGGTCAAGGATTAGGGTTAAAGAAGAATGTCGAGGGTAGAGGGATTAGGGACAGGGTTTAGGGTTGAAGGTTTAAGGATTTAGGGTTGAGGCTTTAGGGATGAGGGTTAAGGGATTAGGGTTTAAGATACAGTGTCGAGTGTCGAGCGTGTAGGGATAGGTTTTAGGGTTCAAGCTTTAAGGGTTAAGGGTCGAGGGATCAGAGTTAAGGGTTGAGGGATTAGGGTTTGACGTTAAGGGTTGAGCACATCGAGGTTCGAGGGTTAAGGGTTTCAGGATAGGGTTGAGGGTCGAGGGATTAGGGTTAAAGTAGAGTGTCGAGGGTATAAGGATTAGGGATAGGGTTGGAGGGTTTTGGGATAAGGGATTAGGGTTTAAGGTATAGTATCAAGCCCATTGAGGGTCTAGGAATAGGGATAGCATTTAGGGTTTAGGGATGAGGCATTAGAGTTAAGGAATGACAGATTAGGGTTGGAGGTTGAGGGATTAGGGTTTAGGGATAAGGTTTAGGGTTGAGGGTTGATGGATTAGGGTTTAAGGTATAGTGTCTAGGGTTTAGGGATAGGGTTTAGGGTTGAGGGATTAGAGTGAAGGGTTAAGGGTTGAGGCTTTAGGGTTTATGGTTTAGGGATAGGGTTGAGGGTCAAGGGATCAGAGTTAAGGGTTGAGGGATTAGCATTTGACGTTGAGGGTTGAGTACATTGAGGTTCGAGGGTTAAGGGTTTTGGGATAGCGTTGAGGGTCGAGTGATTAGGGTTAAAGTAGAGTGTCGAGGGTATAAGGATTAGGGATAGGGTTAGAGGTTTAGGATAATGGATTAGGGTTTAAAGTATAGTATCAAGCCCATTGAAGGTCTATGAATAGGGATAGCGTTTAGGGTTTAGGGATGAGGGATTAGAGTTCAAGGATGACGTATTAGGGTTAAGGGTTGAGGGATTAGGGTTTAGCGATAAGGTTTAGGGTTGAGGGATTACGGTTTAAAGTATAGTGTTGAGGGTTTAGGGATAGGGTTTAGGGTTGACAGATTAGAGTGAAGGGTTGAGGGATTAGGATTTGATGTTGAGGGTTAAGGGTTGAGGCTTTAGGGTTTAGGGTTTAGGGATAGGGTTGAGGGTCGAGGGATTAGAGTTAAGGGTTGAGGGTCGAGGGATTAGAGTTAAGGGTTGAGGGGTTAGGGTTTGACATTGAGGGTTCAGGGTTGAGGTTCGAGGGTCGAGGGTTTAGGGATAGGGTGGAGAGTCGAGGGATTAGGGTTAAAGTAGAATGTTGAGGGTATAAGGATTAGGGATAGGGTTGGAGGGTTTAGGGATAAGGGATTAGGGTTTAAGGAATAGTATCAAGCCCAATGAGGGTTTAGGAATAGGGATAGCATTTAGGGTTTAGGTATGATGGATTAGAGTTGAGGGATGATGAATTAGGGTTGAGGGTTGAGGGATTAGGGTTTAGGGATAAGGTTTAGGGTTGAGGGATTAGAGTTTAAGGTATAGTGTTGAGGGTTTAGGGATAGGGTTTAGGGTTGAGGGATTAGAGTGAAGGGTTGAGGGATTAGGATTTGACGTTAAGGGTTGAGGGTTGAGGCTTTAGGGTTTAGGGATAGGGTTGAGGGTCGAGGGATCAGAGTTAAGGGTTGAGAGATTAGGGTTTGACATTGAGGGTTGATTACATTGAGGTTCGAGGGTTAAGGGTTTTGCGATAGGGTTGAGGGTCAAGGGATTAGGGTTAAAGTAGAGTGTCGAGGGTATAAGGATTAGGGATAGGGTTGGAGCATTTAGGGATAAGGGATTACAGTTTAAGGTATAGTATCAAGCTCATTGAGGGTTTAGGAATAGGGATAGCATTTAGGGTTTAGAGATGAGGGATTAGAGTTGAGGGATGACGGATTAGGGTTGAGGGTTGAGGGATTAGGGTTTAGGGATAAGGTTTAGGATTTAGGGTTTAGGGATTAGGCTTTAGGGATAAGGTTTAGGGTTTAGGGTTGAGGGATTAGGGTTTAAGGTATAGTGTTGAGGGTTTAGGGATAGTGTTTAGGGATAGGGTTTAGGGTTGAGGGATTAGAGTTAAGGGTTGAGGGATTAGGATTTGACATTGAGGGTTGAGGCTTGAGGCTTTAGGCTTTAGGGTTTAGGGATAGGGTTGAGGGTCGAGGGATTAGGGTTTGACATTGAGGGTTGAGGGCTGAGTTTCAAGGGTCAAGGGTTTAGGGATAGGGTTGAGGGTTGAAGGATTAGGGTCAAAGTAGAGTGTTAAGGGTATAAAGATTAGGGATAGGGTTGGAGGGTTTAGAGATAAGGGATTAGGGTTTAAGGTATAGTATCGAGCCCATTGAGGGTTTAGTAATAGCGATAGCATTTAGGGTTTAGGGATGAGGGATTAGAGTTGAGGGATTAGGGTTTAGGGATAAGGTTTAGGGTTGAGGGTTGAGGGATTAGGGTTTAAGCTATAGTGTTGAGGGTTTAGGGTTGAGGGATTAGAGTGAAAGGTTGAGGGATTAGGATTTGATATTGAGGGTTGAGGATTGAGGCTTTAGAGTTTAGGGTTTAGGGATAGGGTTGAGGGTCAAGGGATCAGAGTTAAGGGTTAAGGGATTAGGGTTTGACATTGAGGGTTGAGGGTTGAGCCTCGAGGGTCGAGGGTTTAGGGATAGGGTTGAGGGTTGAGGGATTAGGGTTAAAGTAGAGTGTCGAGGGTATAAGGATTAGGGATAGGGTTGGAGGGTTTAGGGATAAGTGATTACAGTTTAAGGTATAGTATCGAGCCCATTGAGGGTTTAGGAATAGGGATAGCATTTAGGGTTTAGGGATGAGGGATTAGAGTGATTAGGGTTTAAGGTATAGTTTTGAGGGTTTAGGGATATGGTTTAGGGTTGAGGGATTAGGATTTGACATTGAGGGTTGAGGGTTGAGGCTTTAGGGTTTAGGGATAGGGTTGAGGGTCGAGGGATTAGAGTTAAGGGTTGAGGGATTAGGGTTTGATGTTGAGGGTTGAGGGTTGAGTTTCGAGGGTCGAGGGTTTAGGGATAGGGTTGAGGGTTGAGGGATTAGGGTTAAAGTAGACTGTTGAGGGTATAAGGATTAGGGATAGGGTTGGAGGGTTTAGGGATAAGGGATTAGGTTTTAAGGTATAGTATCATGCCCGTTGAGGGTTTAGGAATAGGGATAGTGTTTAGCATTTAGGGATGAGGTATTAGGGTTGAGGGTTGATGGATTAGGGTTGATGGTTGATGGATTAGGGCTTAGGGATGGGGTTTAGGGTTTAGGGTTTAGGGATTAGAGTTTAAGGTATAGTGTTGAGGGTTTAGGGATAGGGTTTAGGGTTGAGGGATTAGAGTTAAGGGTTGAGGGATTAGGGTTTGACGTTGCAGGTTGAGGGTTTAGGGATAGGGTTGAGACTCAAGGGATCAGAGTTAGGGGTTGAGGGATTAGGGTTTGACGTTGAGGGTTGAGTGTTAAGGTTCGAGGTTTGAGGGTTTTGGGATAGGGTTAAGGGTCGAGGGATTAGGGTTAAAGTAGAGTGTGGAGGGTATAAGGATTAGGGATAGGGTTGGAGGGTTTAGGGATAAGGGATTATGGTTTAAGGTATAGTATCGAGCCCATTAAGGGTTTAGGAATAGGGATAGTATTTAGGGTTTAGGGATGAGGGATTAGAGTCGAGGGATAACAGATTAGGGTTACAGGTTGGGGGATTAGGGTTTAGGGATAAGGTTTTGGGTTGAGGGTTGAGGGATTAGGTTTTAAGGTATAGTGTTGAAGGTTTAGGGTTGAGGGATTAGAGTGAAGGGTTGAGGGATTAGGATTTGATGTTGAGAGTTGAGGGTTGAGGGTCAAGGGATCAGAGTTAAGGGTTAAGAGATTAGGGTTTGATGTTGAGGGTTGTGTACATTGAGGTTCAAGGGTTAAGGGTTTCAGGATAGGGTTGAGGGTCGAGGGATTAGGGTTAAAGTAGAGTGTTGAGGGTATAAGGATTAGGGATAGGGTTGGAGGGTTTAGGGATAAGGGATTAGGGTTTAAGGTATAGTATTGAGCCCATTAAGGGTTTAGGAATAGGGATAGCATTTAGGGTTTAGAGATGAGGGATTAGAGTTGAGGGATGACGGATTAGGGTTTAGGGTTGAGGGATTAGTGTTTAGGGATAAGGTTCAGCGTTAAGGGTTGAGGGATTAGGGTTTAAGGTATAGTGTTAAGGGTTTAGGGTTGAGGGATTAGAGTGAAGAGTTGAGGGCTTAGGATTTGACATTGAGGGTTGAGGGTTGAGGCTTTAGGCTTTAGGGATAGGGTTGAGGGTCGAAGGATCAGAGTAAAGGGTTGAGGGATTAGTGTTTAACATTAAGGGTTGAGGATTGAGTTTCAAGGGTCGAAGGTTTAGGGATAGGGTTGAGGGTCGAGGGATTAGGGTTAAAGTAGAGTGTCGAGGGTATAAGGATTAGGGATAGGGTTGGAGGGTTTAGGGATAAGGGATTAGGGTTTAAGGTATAGTATCAAGCCTGTTAAGGGTTTAGGAATAGGGATAGCGTTTAGGGTTTAGGGATGAGGGATTAGAGTTGAGCGATGATGGATTAGGGTTGAGGGTTGAGGGATTAGGGTTTAGGGATAAGGTTCAAGGTTAAGGGTTGAGGGATTAGGGTTTAAGGTATAGTCTTGAGGGTTTAGGGATAGGGTTTAGGGTTGAGGCATTAGAGTGAAGGGTTGAGGGATTAGGATTTGACATGGAGGGTTGAGGGTTGAGGCTTTAGGATTTAGGGTTTAGGGATGGGGTTGAGGGTCAAGGGATTGGAGTTAAGGGTTAAGGGATTAGGGTTTGACATTAAGGGTTGAGGATTTAGTTTCAAGGGTCGAAGGTTTAGGGATAGGGTTGAGGGTCAACGGATTAGGGTTAAAGTAGAGTGTTGAGGGTATAAGGATTAGGGATAGGGTTGGAGGGTTTAGGGATAAGGGATTAGGGTTTAAGGTATAGTATTGAGCCCGTTGAGGGTTTAGGAATAGGGATAGCATTTAGGGTTTAGGGATGAGGGATTAGAGTTGAGGGATGACGGATTAGGGTTGAGGGTTGAGGGATTAGGGTTTAGGGATAAGGTTTAGGGTTGAGGGTTGAGGGATTAGGGTTTAATGTATAGTGTTGAGGGTTTAGGGATAGGGTTTAGGGTTGAGGGATTAGAATGAAGGATTGAGGGATTAGGATTTGATATTAAGGGTTGACGGTTGAGGCTTTAGGGTTTAGGGTTTAGGGATAAGGTTGAGGGTCAAGAGATCAAAGTTAAGGGTTGAGGGATTAGGGTTTGACATTGAGGGTTCAAGGTTGACGTTCGAGGGTTGAGGGCTTAGGGATAGGGTTGAGGATCGAGGGATTAGGGTTAAAGTAGAGTGTCGAGGGTATAAGGATTAGGGATAGGGTTGGAGGGTTTAGGGATAAGGGATTACAGTTTAAGGTATAGTATCGAGCCCATTGAGGGTTTAGGAATAGGGATAGTGTTTAGGGTTTAGGGATGAGGGATTAGAGTGATTAGGGTTTAAGGTATAGTTTTGAGGGTCTAGGGATAGGTTTTAGGGTTGAGGGATTAGAGTGAAGGGTTGAGGGATTACGATTTAACGTTGAGGGTTTAAGGTTGAGGCTTTAGGGTTTAGGCTTTAGGGATAGGGTTGAGGGTCAAGGGATTAGAGTTAAGGGTTGAGGGATTAGGGTTTGACGTTGAGGGTTGAGTGTTGAGGGTTGAGGGTTGAGTTTTGAGTGTCAAGGGTTTAGGGATAGGGTTTAGGGTCGAGGGATTAGGGTTAATGTAGAGTGTCGAGGGTATAAGGATTAGGGATAGGGTTGGTCAGTTTAGTGATAAGGGATTAGGGTTTAAGGTATAGTATTGAGGTCATTGAGGGTTTAGGAATAGAGATTATGTTTAGGGTTTAGCGATGAGGGATTAGGGTTGAGGGTTGATGGATTAGGGTTAAAAGTTGATGGATTAGGGCTTAGGGATGGGGTTTATGGTTTATGGTTTAGGGATTAGAGTTTAAGGTATAGTGTTGAGGGTTTAGGGATAGGGTTTAGGGTTGAGGGATTAGAGTTAAGGGTTGAGGGATTAGGGTTTGACGTCAAGGGTTGAGGTTTTAGGGTTGAGGGTTTAGGGATAGGGTTGAGTGTCAAGGGATCAGAGTTAAGGGTTGAGGGATTAGGGTTTGACGTTGAGGGTTAAGTGTTGAGGTTCGAGCGTTGAGGGTTTAGGGATAGGGTTGAGGATCAAGGGATTAGGGTTAAAGTAGAGTGTGGAGGGTACAAGGATTAGGGACAGGGTTGGAGGGTTTAGGAATAAGGGATTAGGGTTTAAGGTATAGTATCAAGCCCATTGAGGGTTTAGGGATGAGGGATTAGAGTTGAGGGTTGAATGATCATCCTTCTGATTTCAACTATTAATTACACACTATGGATGTACCATACTCAAATCTTTTCTCATAGTGTGTACACCTATTGGCATAATGAACCCTAGATGGGCCAGAAAAGCATGCCATATAACATTACTAACATTAAAAAAGTTCATAGCCATTTTTCTGACATATTCTTGCAACTCAGATATCTATAAGAGAAGAGTGTCAAAAATGATGGGTTTAATAACCTAACATAAGGCAAAGCAGTTTTGTTGGGTTTAGGGATAGGGTTTAGGGTTTAGGGTTGAGGGATTATGGTTTAAGGTATAGTGTTGAGGGTTGAGGGTCTAGGGATAGGGTTTAGGGTTGAGGGATTAGGGTTTAGGGTTGACAGATTAAGATTTAATGTTGAGAGTTGAGGGTTTAGGAATATTGATATTGTTTAGGGTTTAGGGATGAGGGATTAGGGTTGAGGGTATACAATAAATAAACTAGAATTTAGGTAGGGTTGGGAAAATTTTGTGAATCATCATGGGTTGGAGATTGAAGATTTTGCTGTGTTCAAGTACATATCCAAGTCATATTTTAAGGTTAAGATATTTCAAAGAACAGGGTGTGTGAAAAATATCAATGGTCTTTAGCTTATGAATACCAGCATTGATATGAATAAAAGGTGCCCTTTTTCTAATAGAGTATGCAGTTCAAGTCAACCAATGGGCAGCAAGTTACTAAATGAATTGGTTTCTGATGGGGAAAACAACAATGATGTTGAATCAATGGAAGAAAATCAAAATTCTAGGGTTGAGGGTTGAAGGATTAGGGTTTAGGGTATAGAGTATAGGGTAGAGGTTTGAAGGTTGAGGGATAATGTTCAAGGTTGAGTGTCCAAGGTTAAGTGTAAAGGGTGTATAGGGTTTAAAGGTTTGAGGTTTGAGGGATTAAGGGTTTAAGAGTTGAGGGATTAGGGTTTAAGGCATAGTGTCGAGTGTAGAGGGTTTAGAGACAAGGTTTATGGTTGAAGGTTTAAGGGTTGAGGGTTGAGGCTTTAGGGATGAGGGTTAAGGGATTAGGGTATAAGGTATAGTGTCAAGGGTAGAGGGTTTAGGATTTAAGGTTTAAGGGTTGAGGGCTGAGGCTTTAGGGACAGGGTTTAGTGTTTAGGTTAACTGAGACACCTAGATGACTAAGGACAGATGAAGAGGCAGACAAGGAATGACTAAGAGGCCTAGAGAGGGGAGAGGTAGAGAGGTGAGTGGTAGATAGAGGTGAGAGATAGAGATGTGAGGGGAGAGATAGAGAGGTGAGGGGAGAGATAGAATAAAATGAGAGAGTGAAGTTGACAACTTGAGGGAAAGATGGGTAAGGAGGAGGGAGAGAGGTGGAGAGGAAGGGAAATATCTAGAGAGCCCTGAGAGATATACAATTGAGAGACCTATAACCTATGGAGAGAGGGGTGAGAGAGATAGGGGAGAGATGGGGGTGAGGTAGATAGGGGAGGAGAGGGGTGGATAAGGGTTAAGGGTTTAAGGCTTTAGGGTTTAAGGGTCAAGGGTTTAGGGTTTAAGGGTTGAGGGTTTAAGGGTTGAGGTATCAAGGGTCTCAGGGTTGAGGGATTAGGGTTTAAGGTATAGTGTCGAGGGTTGAACCCTAATCCCTCAACCATTGACACAATACCTTAAAACCCTAATCCCTCAACCTTGGGGTTTAAGGTATAGTGTCGAGGGTTGAGGGATTAGGGTTCAACCCTTGAAATTATACCTTAAACCCTAATCCCTCAACCCTCAACCCTAATCCCTTAACCCTTAGACCCTTAATACCTCAACCCTTAAACCCTCAACCCTTAAACTCTAAACCCTTGACCCTTAAACCCTCAACCCTTATCCACCCCTCTCGTCCCCTATCTGCCTCACTCCCATCTCTCCCCTATCTCTCTCACCACTCTCTCCCTAGGTTGTAGGTCTCTCACTTGTATATCTCTCAGGGATCTCCAGATATTTCCCTTCATCTCTCCCTCCTCCTTACCCATCTTTCGCTCAAGTTGTCAACTTCACTCTCTCATTTTATTCTATCTCTCCCCTCACCTCTCTATCTCTCACTTCTATCTCCCCCTCACCTCTACCTCTCCCCTCTCTAAGTTTCTCAGTCACTCCTTGTCTACCTCTCCATCTGTCCTTAGCCATCTAGGTCTCTCATTTGACCTTAAACCCTAAACCCTATCTCTAAATCCTCAACCCTTAAAATTTAAATCCTAAACCCTCAACCCTTGACACTATAGCTTAAACCCTAAACCCTATCCCTAAAGCCTCAACCCTCAACCCTTACACATTAAACCCTAAACCCTCTACCCTCAACACTATACCTTAAACCCTAATCCCTTAACCCTCATCCCTAAATCCTCAACCCTCATCCCTTAAACCTTCAACCCTAAACCCTCTACCCTTAACAGTATGCCTTAAACCCTAATCCTTTAACCATTAAACCCTCGACCCTTAAACATTGGGCAAACTTTTGCGAAAATGAAAAACATGCAAAGAAAACAATAACACGCTCATGTTACAATGTGCTCGCGTTATAGCACGAGCGCGTTATGGTTTTGTGTTGCTGAGCCAAAGGCTCAGCAACACCAAGACATAACGCGAGCGCGCTATAACACGAGTGCATTATAACGCGCTCGCGTTATGGCTTTTTAAATTTTTTTAAGAATTTTGCCACTTTTTGGCTCCCCATCTTTTTGCACCCACCCTAGAAATGTTTTGTTTTTTTATGTTGCCCTTGTTTTTTTTAGGGATTGCATTTAGAAAATATCAATTAAATGCAAATAAAGATTAAACAAAGGATTGAAAAATACACAAAAATTATAACAGCAAGAGACAATTATAATGTGGTGTACCCAAACTTGGGCTACAATACATCAACAGAAACACTAACCCTTAGCCTCTTTTATCAAGCCTTATGTTGATTACAAAAATAGGGTTTTTTTATGTCAGCCTTGATAGAAAAATAACTTTTGATGCCTTTATAAAATAATAATTAAAAATTCTTTGAGGTTTTGGGGGCGCTGCCACTCAACCCCACCCTGTATCACGACAAGGAGCACGCTAGGGGCATTGTCCTTGGACCCTGTAAGGGGCACTGCCCCTTGATCGCATCTTGGGGGTGCTGCCCCCAAACCCCTGCAAGGGATGCTGCCCCTTGACCCTATTAAATAATTTGGGGGGAAACCGCGCCGATAAAAGTTGGGTAAATTTAACTGTCGTGTCTGATTAAGCTCCATATAACAACAATCTCCCACTTGGAGACTGATCAGACTCCACACCATATCAGTTTTGTTTGGTCTATTTTTTTCCAGCTCATTGTTTCTTTTCTCTTTGTACTTATGCATTGTTTCAATAAAAAACTCCTACCCAAGTCAAATTTAAACTTTTTTTTCTTTCAACTCTCATGCATGGCCAAAAAAATTAGTGAGATAAGCTAAAGAATAAAATGTAAATTTATTTTCATGGTTTTTGAAGGAGTCATATGGTCAATTTCTAGTGCCAATTATTATTTTCACCATAATTCTCATTTGGGAGGCCATGACACAAAGAGATAATGAAGATGGCATTAGATATGGTGGCTACAAATAACAGGGATTTCATTCCTCTTAGACTAACTTGACTTGCAAAGAGTGAAGCAACACATGAAGTACATTTTTTCATCAGCAAAGTGATAAGAAAAATAATAGAGGAACACTAGCAGCATAGGAGGAACTTTCACAAGGACCAAAAGCGGTAGTCTATTATCAAGAGCCTCGATGGAATGGAAATCAATGAACAAAAACATAATAGAGATAATGAACAATAGAAAAACTTACCCTTTATTCAATTAATAAGTTTACATTTATAGTTGCAAACAATTCAACATAATCCTATAATAGTGATAAAAACTTGATAGTTGACTGTAGCTAATCGATAACAAACTGAAAACTAGAGGACACCTCTACAACAACTAAAGATAGATGTTCACACAACTTGACACATATTCAACATGAGCATAATTCAGTTATGAGTGATGGTAACACTCCCCTTAATGAATAACTAAATTTTCATTAACTCCTAACATATCTCTTCAATATACAAAGTTTATCTTACCCAGTGGCTTAGTGAATACATTAGCCATGTTATCATTTGTATTACAATACTACAACTCTAACTCTTGTGATTGAATCTTTGAACTCTAACAAAATGATGTTGAGTCTCAATATGTTTTGATCTGGCATGATACACTGGATTATTTGGCAACTTGATTGGAGTCGGTCCTTCTTGCTTTTGTCCCATATCTTCAAGAATATGCCTTAGCCAAATAGCTTCACAAGTAGTACTACACAATGCAAGTTGTATTTAGATTCAGTAGAGGACAAGGAAATAGTTGGTTGCTTCTTGCTGCTCCAAGAAACAATGCATGAACCTATGCTGAATGCATAACCAGTTGTGGATCTTTAATCATCTAGATCACTTGTCCAATCAGAATACGAATAACCTGTCAACTCAAATTTCAAATGGTTAGTATATTCACTACCAAAGTTAATGGTTCCATGTAGGTATAGAACAACTCTCTTTGCTACTTTTAAATGAGTCTCAAGAGGTTTAGCCATGAATTGGCTAAGTATGCTGACTAAATATGCAATGTCTGGTCTTTTGTGGTTAATTAGTTCAAACTTCTCACCATTTTTCTATATAAAGTGCTATTGACTTTTGCTATTCGATCATCAATATCAAACTTAAAATTATGTTCTAATGGAGTTGATACTGCTTTACAGTCTTGTATTTTAAACCTTTGTATCAATTTCTTTGCATACTTACTTTGAGTAATCAAATCTTTTCCATCTTCTCTCCATACTTCAATTCCTAAATAATAATGCATTTGTCTTGGAAGGTCATTCATTTCAAATTCTTGTGATAGTTCTCTTTTGATTTCATCAATCAAATCTATAGCACTTCTTGTTATGATTAAGTCATCAACATACAATGAAATCAAAACAACATTCCCATGCTCATCCTTCTTTATGTACAAATTTGGATCATTCTTACTTTTGATAAACCCTTGTTAGAAGATGTTATCAATTTTCACATACCACGACCTTGGTGCTTGTTTAAGACCATATAATGCCTTTTTTAACCTGCATACAAGATGTTCTTGTCCCTTCTTTACAAAACCTTCTTGTTGTACAAGATAAGTTTCTTCTTCTAAATCACCATTCAAAATTGCTGACTTGACATCCATTTGATGTAGATCCCAATTATACTTAGTTGCAAGTGAAATCATAAGTCTAATGGTGTTCATTTTAGCTATAGGTGCAAACTTATCTTCATAATCTATTCCTTCCTTTTGTGAATAACCTTTTGCAACCAATCTAGCTTTGAATTTATCAATACTAACATCAACCTTAAAATTTGTTTTGAACAACCATTTAGAGAATATAGGAATTCTATTTGCATGTAATTCATTTAGTTCCCAAGTGTCATTTTTCATGATTGAAACATAGTCATCTTACATAGCATTCATCTATTCTTCATGATTTTTAGCTTCTTCAAACTTTTTAGGTTCATCTACACTCATTACTTGAGCCATTAAAGCATAGTCATTATACATGATTGGTGCCTTAATTTGCCTCATTGATCTTCTTAATGCTTCACTACTGGATGGATTATCTTCACTTTACCTTGGTTCAAGCCCACTTTGATCATGAGTTTGTTGATCTACAATATTTGTACTCTCAATGTCTTCTTCAAGAAGTTTCCATTAGATAATACTTTCTTCCTTTTCTCCCTTTTGAATATTATCTGCATATTCACGAAAGATAACATCTCTTCTAGAAAACACTTTATGAGTAGTAGGATTATACATTTTTTAGGCCTTATTATTAGCACAATAACCAATGAAAATACACTTGATTGATTTTGCATCAAGTTTCCTCCTATTTTCTTTTGTAATATGACAAAATGCCTTACTTCCAAAAATTATCAAATGACTTATAGTAGGTTTAGTACTAATGATGGCCTCATAAGGGGTTTTCTTTTCTAGGTGCTTGGTGGGTCTTCTATTCAACAAATATATAGTTGTACTAACTACTTCAACCAACAAATTATTAGGGAGATTCTTTCCTTTGAGCATACACCTAGTAAACTCAACAATTTATCTATTTTTCCTTTCAATCACACCATTGTTCTAGATTATGTGGAACTATGTATTGTTTGATAATTCTATTTTCTTTACAATACTTCACAAAAATTTCTAAAATGTATTCCCCCCTTGATTTGATCTTATAATCATAATATTATGAGTTGTTTGTTTTTCCACCATAGTTCTAAACTCTTTGAAGCATTCAAAAACTTCACTCTTTTTTTTTAAGAAATAAACCCATGTGTATCAAGTGCTATCATCAACAAATATAAGAAAGTAATAAGCACCCCAAGTGACTTGGTTTGCATGGGACCACACAAATCTGTATGTACTAATTCAAGAGTATTTCTTTGTCTTTTATCTAACCTTTGTGGAAATTCATTCGTATGTTGTTTACCCAATGCACAATCATCACAATTAACATCTTCACTTTTAAAAATTGGAAGACCTTGCACCATTTATTTTATTTGTAGAGAAATAAGATTCTAAGACCATACCTTATGTGCCATAGTTCTTCTATTGACACACATGTAGATGTCATTGCTCTATGACATTCTACAACTACATCAAGTTTATACAATCCTCTTTTTTAGATTCCTTCATCTATCACATTATAGTGATCTTTCATATCCCTTACTTGGCAACCTGTCTTCAAGAATTCAAATTTTAAACCTTGATTAGTAATGGCTAAGACTAAAATTAAATTTTTGTTAACTCCCAACACATACCTTACATTTGAAAGTTGCTTTACATTTCCATTAGGCAAAAGTACACTTATATCACCATAACCTTTTATGTCATTAGATGTATAATCTTCTAAATAGATCTTGCTACCATCATTTTGCTCATGAAAATATTTAAACCAATCTCTATGACAAAACATATGAATTGATGCCCCTAGATCTATAAACAAAGCAAATACTATCATTTGTATGAGCAGAAAGAGCAACATCGAAAATAAACAACTTAAGATTATGGAGGTCATCTTTTATCTCATCATCACCATTCACAAAGTTGCCTTCATATTTATTATGTTTGGACTCATTATACTTCTTTTTCCTACATTCATATGCATAATGTCCATATTTTATACAATAATTACAATTTCCATTTTTCTTTACATTGGAATATGACTTAGATGATGCTCCATCTTGGTGCCTTTTATCATTTTGATACATTTTGTTATCAAATTTACCTCCTATATGCTTTTTCCATGGCTTTCCTTTCGATGGCTTCTTATCCTTGGCCATCAAAGTTGAATCTGTAGTCTAGAGTCTACTATCCACATGCTTCTTCTTTTCTTCTTCTTGTAGAAGGATACCTGCTAAATTGTCAAAAGAAGGTGCATTTTCCGTTGCAGCCAAACTAGTGATAAATACTTGATAGTCACTTAACATACCATTCAAAGTGGTGCAGGAGCACCAAGGAGACCAAAAGACTCATGTCTTGTTTTGTTGTTCATTTTGTTTTGTTGTTTCCACAAAGTCATGAAGACCATTTTCTCAAGTTGTAAGAAGGATTATGATGCCATGTTGTAATAGGCACTCATGCAATCATATTGTAATAGAGGTAGTCTTAAAAGTCTTAAGGGATAGTCCTACAAAATTCATGTTGTATGCCTTACTAAGGCATGTAAGATGGTGTCAAGGAGTCTAATGCCTAGTTCAAGGCCTAATTGCATTGTAAACCTGTTTTAAAGGCATTGTTAAGCCTAAACAAGTCATTGCAGTCCAAAACAGGACAGTTACAGAGACAGGCTGATGGTTACCATACCCTCCATTGACCTCAATTGTCTTCTAAACCATTTTAATGTGATTGGTAGCCTTCTTAAATCCCTACCCTATACATTGTAAGAAGAGAAGTCTTAGAGAAGAGATTTGTTGGAGAAAAACAATAAGAAACTCAGATTTCCTGTTATTTTCTGTGTAAAACATTGTTGCAGCCTGTGGTACTCTTCCGTACGGCAGTGTCATAAGGCATGAGTTGGTGGGGTTATGGAGGTATGAACTAAGTCTCATTTGCATTTGGTTAGAGGTCTTGATACTTTTCTGTGTGTGAGTAATCTGTAATTCTTTGAAAATTGTCCGCCATAACCTAGACTAGGGTTTTGATAGAAATCATGCCTTTTCTTGCCATTCCACTGATTTGATTCACTTGTGATCAGTGGGATGGATTGTAGTAGGTCTGTATTAGTAGATTATTACAAGTTTTGTGTAGGGAACTTGAGAAGGAGAAGATTTCTTTGAGGAAACCAAACATCTTCATGTGTTAGGTGATGTCTAGATGCATTTTAGGGAACAGTAGTGGATCAATCAGTTGCAGTCCATGTTGGGGGCCCAAAAGCCATATAATCCTCACTTTTAACATGAATACTAAGTGCTCAAATCATTGGTTGGGTTCTGTGCATGAATTTTAGAGGGGTCTCTTTGTATTTTTGGCCTAATTGGAGCTCTAGGCCATTGAGAGGAGTTATAGGTTGAGTCATACTGTCCAAAACAACCTATACCTAGTTTTTGATATGTGATAGGGAGTCCAAATAGGTATCTCCTAATTGTCCAAGATCTATATTTGAAGGTCTGCAACAAAAGTTATTCATGACTATTCACTTTTCTAGGGCTTCAAGCAATATCTTGGGTTTATGAAGGAAGTACTAGTTCTAAGTTTGACCTACCTTAACCAATGATTGGAATGGGTCCCATATCATGTCTAGTCAACCTTTTCATGATGGTTTCAGAACTATTAACTGTTGTTCCCACTTTTGTATAATGATTATGGAATTTGGGTTTTAGAGCATGAGTAAACCTTGTCATCTTGTCAAATCCTTCTGCCTACCTAAGTGCCTCTACATCACAAAGTAAATATGATTAAATCACTACTTGAAATTGTTTCACCAATGTTAGCTAATTTATACCTTAATTCCTTAACTCTCGACAAGTAATCACTAATACTTTCATTTGCTTCCATTTTGATTGAAAGCTATTTGCTCTTTAGAAACATAATTCTATTTGTGTTTGTAATTCGATACAAACCTTTCAAAGCAATCCACGTACCATCAAAGGTAGTGATATCTTGAATACGAGGGATAATGGAGTCCTTCATAGACATACATAAGAGATTCTTATCTTTACTTTCTCTATTCACCTAATCTTTGATAGCAGTTACAGGTGTAGTAGGTTTTATCTCTGTACCATTTACAATGTTCCACACATTGGACCCTTCCATTATAGTCTACAACTTAAACTTCCAATTGACATAATTTGTGTCATCTAACCTATTTGATTTAATTAGATAAGAGTCTATGAGATTTTCCATTTTAAAAAGACAAAGAATAAACAACTAGCTTTTATGAATCTCCTCTTTTCTTTCAACTTACACTTGACAATAGAAATTTCACCCAGAATTCAAAGTTTTTATTTAATTAAGACAATTTTAGGCCTAAGAAAAAATATCATAGGCCTAAGAGATTTAGAAAACCAAAAAAAGTAGACCCAAATTGTAAAAAACTGCAGTTTCCTTGCACAATTTTGCTCCAAGTTGCTTCTAATCTTCTTAGAAGACAACATCAAATACACCCCTTCGTTGGCCATTTCTACACTTCCTTGATCGACTTTCCTCTTGGATGTATCTATAGTGAAGAGTGTAGTAGGAAAAAGGAAACACCAATCGTAGCTCTTTGATTCAATGCTCTTCAGCTCTGCCACTCCCGCACTTTTTAATCCAATCGTTGTTCTCTTTGAATGTCGACTTTGATGATTTGGTGACTCCCTCACTATGGCACTTCATCAATAAGTAGCAAGGAAGAAAAAATAAATGAATACATGAGCTCCTCCTAATGCAACATACAACAATAAAGAACAAGCTTCAACAATGTGATCACTGCACTTGAGTGCTTAGTTCTGATACCAAAATAGAACAGAGATAATGAATAGAAAAAAAACTCACCCTTTATTCAATGAATAAGTTTATATTTATAGTTGCAAACAATTCAACAAAATCCTATAATAGTGCTAACAAACTTGATAGTTGACTGCAGCTAATAAAAAACAAACTAAAAACTAGAGGACACCTCTACACCTCTACAACAACTATGAAAGATGTTCACACAACTTGACACATTCAACATGAGCATAATTCATTTATGAGTGACGCTAACAAAGAAAACATTAACACCCAGCCTCATCCTCTTGAGCATGCATAATGAGACTATCTAATGGGGAAGGATGGGAGAGAGTTGCTTCACTATTTTCCATGTAATTGATGCACTATCCTTATCAGTTGAGCGTCGCCATTTGCTTCTAAGTCCCAAGTCTCAATAGGCTAGCCTAGATAATGAGAGTGCTGAGCGGTTGGGCTTAACTCACACACTTTAAGGGCATGTCCCCATGCCACTACTTAGCGTATTTTGGTTAGCAGTCACTGCTCAATTTTTTTAGGAGATATTTGTGGACCTTGTGAGCCCTGAATAATTTATTTTTCTACTTATTGTAAGCAATTATCTTAATTTGTAATTTTTACTATATAAAAAATGAAAATAAATTATCTTAATTCAGAAGAAAATAAAAAAATGAGGGAAGGAGATATATGTAGCCACATGGCATATTTTTCATTATGTAGTGGCTGCGTATTTCTAGTCCCCTTTTTTTCTACAACTTATTTGCAATTCCTAAACAATAGCTACTCCATAAAAATAGGGAAAGATTCTATATTATCCTTTTCCCACAATTGTAAATTATTATGGGGCCACTCCAGCTAATTAAATTTAAGCAAAAAATAACTTAAGCAGCCACATGGAACATGCGGTAAGCTTTGACTGCTAAGTGGAATATAGGCCCGTTCCTTTTGACAATGCCTATT
Source organism: Cunninghamia lanceolata (assembly GCA_027924645.1). Classification (NCBI taxonomy): domain Eukaryota; kingdom Viridiplantae; phylum Streptophyta; class Pinopsida; order Cupressales; family Cupressaceae; genus Cunninghamia; species Cunninghamia lanceolata. The sequence goes on from BSBN01000413.1 coordinate 3,784,356, forward strand.
TTTGTCCCTCAACCATCAATGTTAACCATCAACTAACCACATTCGGTTCCACGTTGATCACCCAGCCACTTGCCCATCCCTTCACCACACTCCCTGTCGGTTTAGTCATTTTATCTTGCTCGACTATCACAGTCACTATCATGATAAGTTTTAATATTTATCTCCCGTCCAAACCGTTAAAAGGTCGTCCAAATTATTTTTGAAAAACTCATCCCTAATCAAAATCCCATCATCCATTAGGTATCAAAACTTAATCCATTTTCTGTAGGGTGAAATTCAGAGGACACGTTGGTGGGGGATAGTCCTTGGAAGGTAGCTGACTCTATGCAATGGCTAGCTATATCGTTACACATTAAGATGCCAAAATCTTTCTTTCTTACTATCTGATTGAATCAAATTACTCCTAATTTATCATATTATGTTTGCATGTACAAGTTGAAGTGCCCAATTCCTATTATCATATTATCAATAGGAGAGACATCAATCGTGTGTCCCAAAGTCACTCCGTAGCTTGCTGCTCTCATTCAACTCAGCAAATCTATCCAAATAATTGAAGGCTATGGAAAAAGAGTTCCCCACCATTTCAGATGCAGCAGTAAGACTGCCTTAATCATAGACTTCCATTTTTTGCCTTTTTTCTCCCTTCTTCCAACCATGCAATAATCTTCAAAATCATCCATTTTGTTTTGTTCGGTGCAGGTGTTATCAGTAAAATAATTGATAATAATTTGATGGGAATATGGTAGTATTAAAATAATTGATAATAAGTTGTAGGTGTAGTCATGCGACGATAAGAACAATCAGTGGTCTAAATTGTTTTTTTTTGGTCTTTGTCTTCCATGGATCTGATTGTTTAAAGTCAATAAGAAATATAATGTAGTACGTCTTTAGCAGGACATTGGATTGAAATTCTACCACTGTTACAGATATGATGGCTTATTATGGGAACTCCTAAATTAACCCAAAAAATTACCAAGTCAGCCATTAAGAATCATGCAAAGAGAGTCGTGGGTGATATGTAATGTGTTGTGGATGTACTCCATGGTTGCAGGCAATGAATAATTACAGAGGAGTTGTAGTCCTCTAAGTCTTTTACCGTGAGATCAAGTGTCCAAATTGTCAGCCACTTGTGGTGAGGTGGCTATCCGCAAATCACTTCCACCAATTCCCTCAAACCGTCAGATCTCCCCACGATTGCAGATAGCAACTTATGAGTACAAGATCCATTTGGTTGCACCGTGATTGGCAAGTTGGTCTGCCGCCCGATTGCCTTCACGATATCAATGCATCAGCCTATAGTCCTCAAATTCCCCTAGGATTTCCCAAATAGATTATCTGTGAATCTCCCTTAATGTCGATATTGAAGATACCTTTCTCTCTACACATTTGGAGGCCATCTAGAAGGGCTTGGAACTCCGCATCATTGTTAGTTCCAGGCACCATCTTCAATGACATGGCCCATAACAGCGTCCCTTCATCATCTCTCATTATGCACCCCCCCATACCGGAAGTCTTGTGGTAAAATTTTTATAATATTAATAATTATATATTTTTAATTTTATAGAATCAATAAATTATTTTTAATTTTACAATTTTTACATTATCTATGAATATAAATTAATATAATACTTTAAATACTATATCAAATATTTATGATCTTTAACAATCAAATAAAATTATGGTCTAATTTTAACTTGTTATTATCAACAATACTTTCAACCATGTTGCAAAGTAATTACAACAATTAGTATGTGTTTTTATTTAACTAATTACTATCAACTATACTTTCAATATTCATAAATCAACTAATCAATCTATAAATGTTCTGAAATCATTTGTTCAATATTTAACAAATATCTATTCAAGAAACAAACTCAACTTCAACTATACTAGTCACAATTAGGCATGGTGTGAATCAAACTTGGAGTAAAGGTTAACCCTAACAAATTTTATCTTCATTGACCCATTAAAGTCACAATACATGTGTGTAAGGACCCGACTCATCCTAAATCAAATAACATTAAACTCTAATTTCAAAAATACCAATGAATAAAATTTTTGATCTGACAGATGTAGGAAATGTGAAATTCTTCCAGAAGTGCTTAATGTATGCTATATCAATGCGATGAAACTTGAAATTTAGTTTTCTAGAATTCATCAGGTTCTTAAAAGCTCACCAATTTTAAATCTAGTAAAGAGAGTACATTACGAGAGAAGGTACATTATGTAGCACAACGGATCAGTTCATACCTTAAGTCATGCATTACATCTTGCATTCTTTTTCGATAGCTTGCTTCTCCTCTAGTAACTGTATCCTTCTTATCTGCACAAAATTAACTTAACCAATCTCCTGTTAACACAACTAAGTAATCACTACTCAGAGAATTAAGATCATGATGCTAATTGTAGGACACCCTACATTTAGGGGACCTGAGTACTGGGGGCATCCTTCGCCGTCCAGACTGCCTACATACCCTGTATCCACGGGATCAAGGCCCCCTCCTTCGGATGTGACTAACATGGGGAATGCGAACATGTAGTTCTTTTTTGCACTATGTTTGATGTAACTGTGAGTGGGTACCCAGCCCTTTCTAGGGTTATTCCTTGCCCTAGATAGTTCTTCGTCGGCTGCCGCCCACTCGGTGAAACAAGGACGGAAGTTAGTCCACTACCACAAACACTTAAAGGGGTGTTTGTCAGTTAGTCCTAGTGTGGAGGAATCCCTATAAGGTATTTACCTATGAAATCTAATTTGCTTCCCCAAGTCAAATTAGATAATTATCGTGACTAAGTCTGTTCCTAATCCCCTAGTACTTTCACCACGATCTGCAAGGGCAAGGTGAAAGCATATGATAGATAGCATTTCTGGATTGACCTAGTTGCCCTATCTGATATTTCACATGTCCTCCCCGATCTATACTCACGTGTCAATAAGCCTCGTTTTATGATAGTATGCTTGGAGTGTTTTCCAAATGAGCATCATGGTAATTATTAATGTTTTCTTAATGAGATATCTGAGGAGATTTTCCCTTCCTGCAGATTTAACTTTGACATGTTGCTTATTACTCCCTGATAATTTAGAGGGACGGTACCCAGACGTCATTGTTGCAACTATGTTAGGCATGAGGTACTTGGTTCAACGCGACGGCATTACCCGTAAACGTGCCCCAAACGTACCGTAAAAACTAAACACTGCGATTGGTTTGAGTTTGGACGTTTATTTACAAGATTTACTTATCTAGTAACAAAGGAAAAACTTGCATAATAATAGTTGATAAAGGAAAATACTTCCTTAATTTAAAATGCAGATAAAAGATGCCTGCTCATAATGAATAGAACTGGAAATAAACTTAATCAATTTCATAAACTTATGACTCATAAACAAAAAAGACTTTGTAAAATTTAATCTAGGTCAAATTTAAATAATGATAACTAGTTCACTTACAAATTCAATAATTCCTTTTTAAAGCATTCGTTTCCATCCATTCTTGAACCAATAATACCCATGTTCGATCATGAATTCACCATATACTTGATTCATGCACTTTTGATGAGACTCACAATATAAAAGATATACATGTCTATCCGCCATACCATATATGAGTGAAAATGCATATATACGTCGTGTCAAATTGAGATACAATTTCTTGATACTTAGAGATTATAAATAGATTTACCAAGAGATACTCTTGTAGATTTGTTAATTACTTATGACAAAAGAAATTCCTTATAATGACATTCACAATCTTGGAAAAAAATAGAATTCTTTTAATATTCACTTGATGTCTTTGAAAGACTACTTGTTGTAGATGTTATACTCCACTGCTTGCCTATGGTATCTGTAGAGATTTGGAGACCCTAATTCTCACATTTTATTAAGCTAATACTTTATGCCTCTTTTAACAAACTTAAAGATACCCTTAGAAACATTTCATCATAAGTCTTGTTTACAATTAGTTCTCTTTATTTTGATAATAGATTACTAAGTATTTATTGAAAAGTCCATGTAAAAATCTCTATAAGTGTATAAGCTTAATTAATTATTCAAAATTATTAATTATAAAATAAATCATACCATAAAAAATTATTAAGAGAACCATTACAATTACTTTATTTATTTGTTTATTTTATTAACCTTCTACCATTGTCTTTTGCCTTTATTTTATTTTATTTTATTTTTTTATCTGTTCTTATTTACCTTTTACATTCTTTACACTACTTTCATCTTTTCTTACTTTCCACCTTGTTTTGAACTAAAAATACAACTAACTATAACTGGCAAGCATGACTATGATATGTGTATGTTGCGTAAATTCTAAACGAGTAAGTACTGTAAAGTGTCAAGAAATGAGTGATGTGTAAAGTGTCAAGCAATGAGTGATGTGTAATCAATTAGTGGTGAGTAGGTACTTCCAACTGATGTAAAAAGAGATGAAATTTAAACTCAGCCTAATGGAGCTTGGTAAATTTATAATTCCACTGGAGTAAATCATCTATCTTAACTATCTAAACATTTTCTTCATATGAAAAATAGCTTCATTCAATGATTTTGGACATTTTCCTGTCAGGCATAAAGTCAAATTCTTCAACGTTTGACACTGTCCCACTGCTTGTGGCAAAATGGGAGTTTGGCGCACATCAAAGACGTCATTAAAAAAATAAAGGAAATGAAAAAGCACGTGATCTGTTTGACAAAACAACTCAAAATGGATGTCATCTCATGGAAAGCATGATCGCAGAAATGCACAAAATGGAGTCGTTGAAAGGGCTTTAGAAACTTTCAGGGAAATGCAATCGTCAGCTGTGAATCAAAATTCCACAACCACAACCACTGCTAGTGTCCTCCAGTGCCAGTGTGGGAGCTTTGGAACAGGATATTGACATTCATCAAAGCATAATGGAAAGGGCAATTTTTGTCAGATATTATAGTTGGAAACTATTGGCTCAAAGGTGCAAAGGCATTATATGATAAAGTCCATGGTTACAAGAATAATCTGAGAGATTATAAAATAAAAATTCTTAGTTGTCTTCCACACTGGGAGGGTCCGTAGAGTTATCAATCTCAAAAGTCATCAATGCAGGGTCTAAATATGGCACTTGGAGAATGGAGTCAGAGAATCTATACAACTATCTGCCAAAAGTGGACGTATAGCCTAGGCATGCAAACTGTTTGACTGAATGCCTCCAAGAGATGTCATATAATGGAATGCAAGGATCGCAGATTTGCATAAAATGGAATCATTGAAAAGATTTGGAGGCTTTCAAGCAAATGAAATCGGCAGGTGTAAAACCAAATTCCAAGCCTTTACCCACATCTTCCCTGCCTGTACCAAAATGGGAGCTTCGATGCAGAGTATGGATGACACCTTAAAGACAGGGTTTTGTACGATAATAGAATTGGGATGGCTCCGATAGACAAGTAGATCAGACGTGAATATAGGCTTTGGAGTATTTACAGCAGCAACTTCTGTTCTTCTCTCCAACACCTATGCAGAAGTGCGCAGATGTGTTGAGGCTTAAATGGTAAGGAGATTGGTGAAATATAGAGGAATTGAAAATATCTCTAGATGTGGTGTGATTTAAGGCCATAAAATGATACACACTTTTCATGTAGGAGATTGACGTCATACATGGAGATGCAAGCAAAGTTGGAGAAATCGTCTTGGAAGATGAAGACAGCAAGGTATTTTCTAGATTCAAGACATTTACTCAATACGGTAGATGAATCAATATGAAGTACATAATTGTTTAATGTCATTTCTCAAAGGAAAAGTATGCTAAGTGTAATAGCAAAGATGAACTCATCTGGTGGATAATATACAAAAGAGAATTCAAAACAAAACCGTGCAAAGCAAAGGAAAAACTTGCATAATAATAGTTGATAAAGGAAAATACTTCCTTAATTCAAAATGCAGATAAAAGATGCCTGCTCATAATGAATAGAACTGGAAATAAACTTAATCAATTTCATAAACTTATGACTCATAAACAGAAAAGATCTTTGTAAAATTTAATCTAGGTCAAATTTAAATAATGATAACTAGTTCACTTACAAATTCAACAATTCCTTTTTAAAGCATTCGTTTCCATCCATTCTTGAACCAATAATACCCATGTTCGATCATGAATTCACCATATACTTGATTCATGCACTTTTGATGAGACTCACAATATAAAAGATATACATGTCTATCCGCCATACCATATAGGTGTGAAAATGCATATATACGTCGTGTCAAATTGAGATACAATTTCTTGATACTTAGAGATTATAAATAGATTTACTAAGAGATACTCTTGTAGATTTGTTAATTACTTATGACAAAAGAAATTCCTTATAATGACATTCACAATCTTGGAAAAAAATAGAATTCTTTTAATATTCACTTGATTTCTTTGAAAGACTACTTGTTGTAGATGTTATACTCCACTCCTTGCCTATGGTATCTGTAGAGATTTGGAGACCCTAATTCTCACATTTTATTAAGCTAATACTTTATGCCTCTTTTAACACACTTAAAGATACCCTTAGAAACATTTCATCATAAGTCTTGTTTACAATTAGTTCTCTTTATTTTGATAATAGATTACTAAGTATTTATTGAAAAGTCCATGTAAAAATCTCTATAAGTGTATAAGCTTAATTAATTATTCAAAATTCTTAATTATAAAATAAATCATACCATAAAAAAATATTAAGAGAACCATTACAATTACTTTATTTATTTGTTTATTTTATTAACCTTCTACCATTGTCTTTTTCCTTTATTTTATTTTATTTTATTTTTTTATCTGTTCTTATTTACCTTTTACATTCTTTACACTACTTTCATCTTTTCTTACTTTCCACCTTGTTTTGAACTAAAAATACAACTATAACTGGCAAGCATGACTATGATATCTGTATGTTGCGTAAATTCTAAACAAGTAAGTACTGTAAAGTGTCAAGAAATGAGTGATGTGTAATGTGTCAAGCAATGAGTGATGTGTAAATGAATTAGTGGTGAGTAGGTACTTCCAACTGATGTAAAAAGAGATGAAGTTTAAACTCAGCCTAATGGAGCTTGGTAAATTTATAATTCCACTGGAGTAAATCATCTATCTTAACTATCTAAACATTTTCTTCGTATGAAAAATAGCTTCATTCAATGATTTTGGACATTTTCTTGTCAGGTATAAAGTCAAATTCTTCAACGTTTGACACCATCCCACTGCTTGTGGCAAAATGGGAGTTTGGCGCACATCAAAGACGTCATAAAAAAAATAAAGGAAATAAAAAAGCACATGATATGTTTGACAGAACAACTCAAAATGGATGTCATCTCATGGAAAGCATGATCGCAGAAATGCACAAAATGGAGTCGTTGAAAGGGCTTTAGAAAATTTTAGGGAAATGCAATCGTCAGCTGTGAATCAAAATTCCACAACCACAACCACTACCAGCGTCCTCCAGTGCCAGCGTGGGAGCTTTGGAATAGGATATTGACATTCATCAAAGCATAATGGAAAGGGCAATTTTTGTCAAATATTATAGTTGGAAACTATTGTCTCAAAGGTGCAAAGGCATTATATGATAAAGTCCATGGTTATAGGAATAATCTAAGAGATTATAAAACAAAAATTCTTAGTTGTCTTCCACACTGGGAGGGTCTGTAGAGTTATCAATCTCAAAAGTCATCAATGCAGGGTCTAAATATGGCACTTGGAGAATGGAGTTAGAGAATCTATACAACTATCTGCCAAAAGTGGACACATAGCCTAGGCATGCGAACTGTTTGACTGAATGCCTCAAAGAGATGTCATATAGTGGAATGCAAGGATCGCAGATTTGTATAAAATGGAATCGTTGAAAAGATTTGGAGGCTTTCAAGCAAATGAAATCGGCAGGTGTAAAACCAAATTCCAAGCCTTTACCCACATCTTCCCTGCTTGTACCAAAATGGGAGCTTCGATGCAGAGTATGGACGACACCTTAAAGATAGGGTTTTGTGCGATAATAGAATTGGGATGGCTCTGGTAGACAAGTAGATCAGACATGAATATAGGCTTTGGAGTATTTACAGCAGCAACTTCTATTCTTCTCTCCAACACCTATGCAGAAGTGCACAGGTGTGTTGAGGCTTAAATGGTAAGGAGATTGGTGAAATATAGAGGAATTGAAAAGATCTCTGGATGTGGTGTGATTTAAGGCCATAAAATGATACACACTTTTTATGTAGGAGACTGATGTCATCCATGGAGATGCAAGCAAAGTTGGAGAAATCGTCTTGGAAGATGAAGACAATAGGGTATTTTCTAGATTCAAGACATTTACTCAATACGGTAGATGAATCAATATGAAGCACATAATTGTTTAACATTATTTCTCAAAGGAAAAGTATGCTAAGTGTAGTATCAAAGATGAACTCATCTGGTGGACAATATACAAAAGAGAATTCAAAACAAAACCGTGCAAACATAATTACAGTTAAAACCTTTGTTGCAGACTATAATAGCTAACATTCTAGGAGAATACATACATTCAGAGGTAAGAAACATTTTTAAAATATAAGAAACTTACCTGTAGACATCGAGGGATTACTGAATATGAACATTACTTTAGAAGAGGATCCTTTCTTCCTGATTATGAATCATAAATTTCTCCAGATACATACATTCCCAAACCAGAAATCCTTGTGTGTCCTTCTTTCTTACAATCGAGGCATTTTATAGAAAATTCCATGCATCCCCACTATCTTTGTTTAATGCTAATGCCTCCTCTGCTGTCTTTTAAGGAAAATCCTTCCTCCACTATCTTTGTTTAAGGAAAATGCTTCCTCCATTGTCTTTGTTTAAAGAAAATGCATCCTCCACTCACTAGTGGATCTGCAAATCTTATCACCTATTTCTTATGTGTAAACCATTTTGTATTTTAAATGAATATTATTTTTTTATATTAGTTTTCAAGATATTGAGTTGTGACATCGTGGCTTGGGTTGATCTCAAATTACATCATTATGTCATATCTCATCTATCAACTAACCGATAAACAATATAATTGCAATACTTCAAAGACAAGTACTTACCAGTGACCACTACATGACACTTATTCTATCTATAAATTAGAATAAATATAATCATTGGACCTCCTCCCTATAAAAGTGGAAATTAAATTGATTAATCATTAGACAATGTAATATTTAAGTAAAATCAAGAGGTCCTGACCATTCTACTTACATATTTCTTGCCTAACTACTTTACTAGCATTTGCAACTTTGGGGGTGCAAGGAATGCACTGATAGGAAATTGAAGGGAATATTAGAAAGATTAGAAGGAACTAAAGGAACGCTAAGAAGATTAGGAGGAATTGAACAAATAGTAGGAATTTGGGTGATGATTATTTAGATCATCTAATTTAACAAAATATTTGTTTATCACATAAAATATCAAGAAAGTCAATGAAATGTACATTCAAAATGAAATCAAATCAGGTTTGTTGTAATCAAATAACCTAAAGTGGCTCAAATAACTATTGTATGAGATAGTATACATGTTTTAAGATGTATAGAGTTGTGGTAGTAATTATGGCAGGGGACACACCACCCCAAAAAATAAGGGCACTAAATTGCTACTTGCTCTATGCCTTCATTACTACACTTTTGTTTATTCCTATACATGTGAGGATCTCTTTTACATTTATATATACATATTCAACTTTGCTATTTATCATAATGCACTTGTAACACAAAATATTACAGTTTAATTAGCCGATAGGATTTTATATGAATTTTTCTAAACTTGTCCGTTTTTTTATGGCGTATTCCTTGAACCTCCTATGGGTGCAAATGCTAGTATTTTATGTTGATGAACATTATGGAATAGGTAGTACTCCTAATAGTGTGCATGCATTTGAATGTACAATGATTACTTGTACAATCCAATCATATACTCAAAATATGAACAAATAAATTGTTATATCACTAATTAAATAATTTTGAATAAAGTTAATAATAAGATTCATAATTTATTAATTGTTAGGGAAAATATTATATTATTCTAACAAATAAATAATAAATTTCCACATTCCCTTCAAATTCCTAACAATTAATTTAACAAGATAATAATATGTAATATAAAAACTATAGTATAAATTAATAATTATTATAATGATTATAATTTCAATATTAATATATAAAATTTATAATAATAGATTTATAATTATATAAATTAATATTATATAATTAATACTAACATATATAATATTAATATATCTCTATAATAAAATCAATATAACATAATGTTAAATATATAATATTAATAGCATATAACATAACTACATTATAATATTATCATATACAAATATTTACATCCCAACTTATGACTTTTGTGAGTTCTAAAATTGTTCAATATTTTTCTTAGTTTATATTCATCTAACTTTTGTTAAAATGAAAGATTATACATCAATATTAATATATTAGTAACTATGATCTCGATAGTGCCCAGGGCAATGTTGGGTGAAGGGTCCACGGACATCTGTAGGGTCCTTTTGTGGGTTGGTGCCGGGTAGTAATGGCTCATTTTACTCCCAGTTAATGCGCATTAACTGCCCAACATCCTACTGCCTCGGGATTCGCTTAGTCTTGCTTTAGCTTTCACGAAAACTCCATTCACGAGAACAATTTTTGTTTGGAGCGCATTTACTTAATATTGAAAAAGTGGTAAAAAAAATAGTCTACCCATGATAGGTGCTATTGTGAATTTGATATGAACCCGTCCTATCATATTAAAAAGAATATTTGATTTTTTTGCTGGCTCTTTTATTACCCAAAACTGGCCCCAAGTTGTCACATATTATACCCACCATATGTCCTATGCCCATGATTGAGCCCTCTCCCTTAAAAAAAAACTTGCCCTCCCAACTCAATGAAAAGTCTCTTAAAATTTTAAAAAAATGATACATACCAAACTAGCCAACAAAGCAATAATCCCAGGATACAAATACTCTGCCCTAACATTAAAACCATGAAATGAAGCAAAAGAAAGAGACCACGATGGAAGAAGTATCTGAACAACATACACAGTTTATTAGGGTGAAGGCAGGCTTGAAACTACCGCAGAGAATATAAGAAAGGAAGGCAGGCTTCACAGTACAATATACTGGAAAGGCCACTGGACATGGAAATCGGTAAACATTAGGCTATGTTGATATTGCTTTTCAATCTGCCAATATTTTTCAAATTCCTGTCCACCGAATGGTCTTCTGTACTTGCTATATATTCTTTAGTGCAATAGCCATTGTATTCAAATGTACTTATTATACACACAACCTGGCAAGAAGGCCTGTCAGCTGTGAGCAAACTGCATTTAGGGTGAGAATTCTGTGTTGATATTCCATATAATTTAAAATCAGAGTATGCCTGCCAGCAGTGAATGTGGTAGGACATTAAATTAGATCTTTAAATGCGCAAATCCATTATCGACAGTTTGGAGTGCCTTCATTATTACAGAATTCATATTCATGTCATGTGAAAAGGGCAGTAAAACGCTTAGGGAGATATGATTTAGGGATTTCCAGCAACGTTTTCCCGTTTATGGGTGGTGTTTCTCAGTTTCCCAATGTAAGACAGGTTTAGAGGCAAGCCCACTTATAAAAAGTAAAAAGTCTATCGGCTAATTAAATGAAGTACATTTGCAACTCATTATGAAGGTCAGACCCTAAATAGTATACAATGTGGGGATTATCTAGAAAAAGTCGCGCGAGGTTACTATTTTTTAGTCGTCATCAAAATCTAAAGACTTGACAAGCTTAACATCCAACTCGAATTAAATTCTTTATTTGTACAACTAGATTATACCGCCGCCAGTAACATTATATATAGCCCATAATTTGATATGACGTTTGTTACACTGACAATCAGATTGTATCAAGATTTAAAGTTCTACCACTTGCAAAGGCCATGGCTGAAAGATCAGAGAACAGCAATCAATTACCCTTAAATGGCACATTTAAGACAAGTAATCCGTGGGCGCCTGGAGAGGACCCTCTACTCAAAAACTACATACCAAATATTGCTCAAGCAGGACAAAGGTCCACACCAAAGTAGTAAAAAAAATTGGGTTTGGATTAATATGATAAGAGGTGGGTGAGAGCACTTCGTGATTTACATCGTCTTAAATTCACAAGGAAAATATAAAATAGAGGAAAGACCATTTAGAAGAGAGGATACAAACAAACATAATTTATCAATAAAGAGAAGGCCAAAAAAAAAAAAAAACATAACGAAAGTTAACAAGCAAATAAAAGGTCTTTCCAGATCAGAAGACCAAATGTTTTCTGTCATTTGCACTCGTGCAATTGATAAGGACTCTCAATTATGATAATAAGGACTCTCAATTATGATAAATCATTTTTTTTTAACGATGAGGCAGTCTGGTATTCTGTTGGCTTCTGAAGGACAGGGTTGGTTTTTGAGCTATATATCTGCTAAACTACACACCTGTAGGATCTGCATATTGAAAAACTCTGGCCATTTTTTCAAAATGCTTGTCTGAATCCACTATCTTCTTATCTTGGGGGTGAAGTGTTTTCTAAGCAGATTTATTTGATTTATCAGCTATTCTATGACCTGCACAGGGTTTAACTCTCCCATAATGGAATAAAAGGTCTATCCAATGCACTCATTATATCATCCTTCTTCAAGTGGTCGGTCTTATCAAATTATTCTTGAGAGTGTATCAAAATTGGTTATGAAATTTTTATCTTTAGGTGCTAGCCTTATTAAGGAAAAGGAATGCCATGAGTAAATGTCTCCACTTGAGACGTATGTTTGTTTTTGGTTTTGGTACCCAAAGTTGGTTGGGTTTCATCTTTCTTTGTGGTAATAGGAGTAAGTGGAGGATTTTTTGAAGGATAATCGATCCTAAGGTATTTTAGAATATCTTATTAAAAAATTTTAATGAAACACCAAAATAAGGATAGGAAGGTTGTCGTCAATGATTGTTATGAAGATTGTACATTTTAACCAACTATTGGATTAGTTCAGTTAGATCTACAATTGAGGATAATCAAGCTCCAACGTGCATTTTTTCAATTCAATTGGTTTGCAAAACTCACTCAACCCTAATTGTGGGCCTAATTAAATTAACTATTGTACAATAATTTATTCCAATCAAATTCATGGGGCATTTATATATACTTAATTAATTTAATCAATTGTTTGATTTCCTCATCAAGATGTGTAATTAGGGTTGGTAGAACCAAAATTTGAGAAGATGCTTAAATAAAGTTTTATTCAATCAATCCATTACTCACCTTAGATATCTAATAAGGTACATGTTACAAAACCTAATGGTTGTGTAAATATTTTCATAAATTTTAGAGACCTTAACAATGCATCTTCCAAGGATGATTTTACATTACCATGATCATAGATTCCACTATCTGGCATGAAATGTTATCTTTTATGGATGAATTCTTATCATATAACCAAATCTTCATAAACCTCCAAGACCAACACAAAACTATATTTACTACACTATGGAGAAACATTTTTTTACGTTGTCATCCACTTTGGATTGAAAAACACAAGATCTATGTATCAAAGGACTATGACACTAATCTTCCATGATCTCATGCATGACATTTTAGAAGATTATGTGTAGGAAATTTTGGGAAAATCTAAGAAAATAATATCACACCCAAGATTTATGAAAGATTTTTAAATGTCTTTGATAGTACAAGGTTAGAATAAATCCTAAGGAATATGTCTTTAGAGTTGATCGTGGTTGCCCATTGGGTTTCATTATATCTCAATGGGGAATCAAGGTTGATGACAAAATATTGATATTATTGTGAGCATACCTCTATCAAAGAATCTTTAACAATTGGATAGTCTTCAAGGGAAGATACAAGCTATTAAGTGGTTCATTACACAATTAGCAGACTGCATTCTACAATTGACAAAACTTTGAATAAAGGCACCAATTTTGAATGGAGTGTTGATATTCAAAAGTAATTTGAGAAACATGAAACAATATTTGTTAAATCTATTAGTTCTCGTGCCTTCCATTCATGGAAAACTCTTATTATTGTTAGGATAAGGTGACATTAACCTTGCAATCCTAAGTCAATTTCATGTGTCCCCATGATCCTTGGAATGTGTTCTTGGACACATAGAGATACGTTCAAAATTAAATATTTATTATTTATTTCACTATGACTAACTGTAGTTGCTTTCATAGAGGCACGTGTAATGTCCCCATTCTAGGAATGGTTACCAATAGAAAGGATTTGGGCTAGCTACTCATATATGCTATGAGATATGGAGTCTTGTCATGATCCTACCAAGAGGTGATATTGTTTCATATGGGTGCCACTTGGATGTTTGGATAAATGATATAGTATATTCTTCATGCCTAGCGATAGACAAGTTTGAGTTGTACTCTACATACCATCACAATGAGGTCACTAGATGCTTGGCACCCAATGGAGAATGGAAATATAATATTCCTTACATCGATGATAGCGCTTGAATAGAAAAGATATAATGATCTAATCATATATTTAATTTGATTTGGGCACTCATAAAAGAAGATAAAAAAAAGTCAATTATCATGGCTAGGCCAGCCCTAGGGAGTTGGGTGCCTAGGTTGGCCTCTGTGATGGAAAATCATATTTCAAACATAATGTTTAAAGGCCGAGGTCGGCCCTATGTGTGAGGAGGCAAAGTTGCATATATATATATACATGGTCGATTGGCATCTGGAAAGCATCATTCATTCATTCATTATTCATTCAAATTATCTCTTGGATAAGGCTTTACGATGAAAACCTCAAGTCTTTGGAAGGAGTTGGATGAAACCATAGCTTCTTCTTGAGGAGGATTCTATGATGGGAGTTCCATTACACTTCAACTTCATTTAGGCAGATTTACATTAGCTTTGAGAGTAGATTTTGGTGGCATGTTGCTTCTAAGGCTGGAGCGCACCTCATAGAGGAAGGGCAACTTGCATCAAGGGCAGATTTGTGGCATATTGATGATGATCATAGGATCCTAGGGTTAGGGTTATAGAAAAAATTGCAATTAGTACTTGACATGTTGTAATTATGGCTATTAGTACTTGACATGTTGTAAGGCTTGTGGTTGTTCGCCCTAGCCATATATTTGCATTTTAGAACAGCCTATATTCATATTTATAGCAACAAACCTATTTATTTATGTTGGTGGTCTATGTGTATTTCATGGTGTAATTCATTCCTATTGCTTGGGAGAATCATATGTCATGTTACTTTGATGTTTTAATGCTATGTTTATAGTATTTCATGAAGTTTTGGTATGCTAAAAATATATAAATCAGAAATCAGAATTAGGGTTTGAGTAGAAAAATCATATTTGTTCCATAATATCCCATTTGGGATATTATAGTGGTATCAGAGCCTTGATCTTGCTAGCCTGTGGGTCTAGAAGATATCATGGAGGAAGCATGGAGGATTCTCAAAGAAATAAAAGAAAGAACTTGAGATATGAAGATTTTTCTATCCCAATATATAGAGCTGGATGAAGGCGACTATGATTACATAGAGAAGAATGTATTAGATCAGTTGATTCTCATAAAAGATGAACCTCAAGAAGTGACTTCGGAGTTGAAGGATATAATGGAGGTGAAGGATGACTATGGCCTACAAAAGAAGAAAAAAGAACCTACATTAGATTATGAAGAGAACATTAATACATCTATGCATGTTGAAGATTGGGCCCTAAACCCTAAGGAGGACAAAGCCAACAATACACTTCAGTCCTATGAGGATAGGAATGAAGTAGAATCACCTATTAAGGCTATAAATGAAAAATACATGAGGCATCATAATGACTGTCCAATTGAAGAAGTTAAGACCATGGAGATTGACAAACCAATCATGTGGGACCAATACAAGAAGGTATGAATTCATTTGATGTTCCTTTGATTGGGCCTAACATTGTTTCATCATCTTTGCATCATATTGGCATGAAATCAGATGGTGGTCTGGGTATCTTTGAGATGAATGTTGTTCATAAGGATAATTCAAAAATTTCAATGGGAATCACGATCAAACTAGATTGGATTAGCTTGGTTTGGCATTACAAGATAAAAAGATCATAGTGATGCATACATCTTCTAAGTCAGCCATGGAGGAAGATCATGAGGTAGAGGATTCTACCTACTACTTTGATGTAGGAGGTGTCAATGAAGGAGCCTATCATGGTATTTTACATATAGATGTTGGGTCTCATAAGTCACATCCTTTGGAAGGTCAACTACTGGTAAACGAAGGTATGATTGTGACAACTTTAACTCTTTTTGATCATGTTCATAAGATGATCTGGTAGGCTTGTGTTGGAAGGCTCTAGGGAAGCATGAAGACTTTGAAGAAGACCTATATCTTGTCGATCCACATGAGCTCAAGGAGGCCTTGGTGGTAGTAAAGTCTAACTACCTCCACTTGTTTGCGGATTGACATCATCTTCTCACACTTGGTGAGATATACTTGGATGCCTTGAGAAGAAAGGAAGGTGAGATGGATGAGCCTTGTTGGGAGAGGGCACACTCTTCATCGTACACAGCGAAGGTTCAGTCTTCTATGACAACTACATGCAAGGGATGACGTGTAGTGGATACATGGATGAAGGAATTGGTGGTACACATGAAGACATAGCTTGTAGCTATGGGACATAGTTTGAGACACATGACACACCTGATTTTCCATTGAAGATATCATGTGGACCTACCCTAGTTGATGATCACTCACTCATGAAGGAAGAAGAGTACAAGGACGTCACTCAAAGGCATTAGGTAAGGTCTGATTTTTGGATATGTAATAGCAGTCCCTTACTCTCACAATATCAAAACATGACAACCCAAGGAAAAGAGGTATAGTTCAGATTTAAGGTGCAAATGAGTTTCATATAGAACCCCTTTTTGGATTTGCACTTGTGAGAGGACACATGGCAAAGGAAGAAGAAGTGATTGAGGAGCTAGAGGACAGCTTGAGAAGGTATGATAACAGGCTTGATTTTCTGATGTATGGCAGTAGTCCTCTATCATCACACTATTATGTTATGGCAGCCAAAAGGATCAGCCTTGAGGCATGTAAATTTCATGGGGAGTCTCATATTGAATCAACACTTCATGGAGAGCATGCAACAACAATGAATGAAGTGTTTGACATAGAGGAAGACACTACATAAAGGTATGACAAAGGTTTTGATTTTGATTGGATCAACATTCTTTCACTCTTGCATATTTATAGGTTGGCAGCCCCTACACTTGAGAAAGACAATGGGAAGATTTCTATTATTGGCACTCCATGGGAAATCAAGCATGAAGATTTTGTGGATTGTCCAAGGCACAAGATGATTGAGTTGATATATAGTGACATGGAAGAGGCAAAAGGAGATTCCAAGCACGTGGCATCAGAGGGATGAGCATTGCACGGTGGTTGAAATGGAGCAATCAGGTTTGCACAGTGTGAGGTATGATTTAGAAATCTTTGTTTGTTCACACTGCTTGTCCCATAAGGATTTGGTGTCATATATTTTGGAAAGCCATTCAAAGGTTCAAGTCATAGGCATGGATGTGTTGGCATAATACTAGTATTACATTGTTAAATAAATATAAGTAAATAATTAGTTGGTTAGGTTTTGGGAAGTTACTTTCCCATAAGAAGTTATATACGGGAATATCAAGGCTTTAAAAAGCCAATGTACTGCATTGTAAAATGATCTGAAGACAATAATATATAATTTTATGTTTTAATATTGCTGTGCAATAATGGTGTAACTATCTGTGTTTGTGCTCACCATATTTCAATATGGTATCAGAGCAAGTATTTGGTTGAGCCTGTGCATTCTAAAATGGAAGGTTGAAAGCTTGTTTGGAGGAGAGCCAATGGAAGTTAAAATCTACATCAAAGGCTTCTAAGATTTCAAATGGAGGCATATATCATTCTCAGTCTCACTGTCCAAACAAATTTGTTGTTGTCCAAATGAATTTGCTGATGTTGAGAGAGTATTGTTGTTTGATACTTAGGGTTTTCATGGTTTTTCTTTACTGTGAGGAGATGATGGTGTAAAGTTTTTAAAACATTACTGTGCTGAAATTGCATCATTTACATTCAATCTGCATTAAGTAGTCTTTTAGAAGTAATTGATATGGAAATTGTTTGTTGTGAGGAGATGCAAGCTGTTTGATACTAAAGTTGCACTCAAAAATGGAAAACCAGGTGTACACCGAATACAACAAGGAAATCTCTTCATGGAAAATCTATTTGAGCACATGAGAATGGTTGCTGGCGCTATTATTGGAGGATAATTGTTTGTTTGATCCATAGAAAGAGTTTCTTGCCCTTCATTTTAGTTGTTGTGGAGACTATGAGTGCTAGAATAAACTTGGTGGTTGCAGAGAGACAAGAAATTCTAAAATCTACGTAGAAGGTTTGTTTGCTACACTATGTAAGGGTTTTCAGAGAAGGCATATCTTACATTGTTATTTTTTTTGGTCAAACATTTTATGTGAGAAAATAAAATTTTGGATAACGATATGGAGTAGGTGTTTTTTTATTGCATAGAGGCCACAAATTGATACCTAAGAACAGAAGCTATTTTGGAGAAACTAGAGTAAAACAATTTTGTTTGAAGAAAGTTTAAAAAAAAATTTAAGGAAGAAATTTACAATTTATTTTGGAGAAAAGTTTTTAAAAGGGAGACATAAGTATTAAGGAAAAGGTATTTAAAATATTTACTTTTGAGGGATTGGGAGAAATAAGGGGAAGTATTTAAAAAGATTAATTTGGAGGTAAATTTAATTTTTGTGGTAAGATAAGGTTTTAACATTTGAAAATGGACACACATTATGTTTGTGGTTCTGATGCCATCCATGCTATCATTGATAGAAATTTGAGAGACTTACATGCTTGTGCTATTGAAGAGTCTAAAGCAAATGGATAGAGTTTAAGGATATCAAATTGGAGGTAGGCGGCATCGGAGGATGGAGGATTTACCATCATCTCAAGTTAGCTTCTCGCTTTGAGATGATGCTTTGCATGAGAAGCATTTTTGGTTTTGGTTGTTTTTCTTTGTTGATGCTGACAGAGCTGACATATTTGAAGAATGTATGTTTTATGAAGATTTTATTTTGGAGACAGGTTTGGGGTTTGGTGTTGAGCTCAATATGGATTGTTGTCCAGCGAGCTTCAAAGAATATATGATCTTGAATTATACCCTTTCGCGGTCACTAGACAACATGGCAGAGATCTGTCGTATCTCTTAGGGGCCATTGTCGAATAATTCAAGACTCTGTGATTTAAGAGCTTGGGACTAAAGAGCTCAAGAACACAGCTCGAAGCTACGCCTTTCTGAGGGTAGACGAGATAGCATGATGGAGCCTTGCTTGGTTCAGGATTTGTTCTTTGGGAAAGATCTTCTATAAATATGTATTCATATTATGTAATCAGCTTTGTTGAGTTTTTTAGCATTCAGGGGGGGTCCATTGGTACTATTGCAGGAACAATGTAATAAGGGGGGGAATGTTGGCATAATACTAGTATTACATTGTTAAATAAATATAAGTAAATAACTAGTTGTTTAGGTTTTGGGAAGTTACTTTCCCGTAAGAAGTTATATACGGGAATATCAAGGCTTTAAAAAGCCAATGTACTACATTGTAAAATGATCTGAAGACAATAATATATAATTTTATGTTTTAATATTGCTGTGCAATAATGGTGTAACTATCTACGTTTGTGC
Source organism: Cunninghamia lanceolata (assembly GCA_027924645.1). Lineage (NCBI taxonomy): Eukaryota > Viridiplantae > Streptophyta > Pinopsida > Cupressales > Cupressaceae > Cunninghamia > Cunninghamia lanceolata. The sequence goes on from BSBN01000413.1 coordinate 3,804,116, forward strand.
TCACCATATTTCAATAGGATGGAGTGTTGAAGCACACACTTAGTGGATTAGCCACTAGTGCCTTGTCTTCACATGATGAGGGAGTCATAAGTGGTTCAAATTTTGATAGTGCGTTGGACATCCTTGTAGAAGATGAGGAGTTAGGTAGTGATATGATGTAGCCCTATCATTTTAATGATCCCTTGATGTTGGACTATGGCATTGGACTTGGTGGTGAGCATGATGGTATTAGTTTTCCAGCCTTAGTTCATGAAGTACTTGAGGAGTTTGCTCGTGATGAGTCCCAACAGGGTGATGACTCTTTGATGAAGTATGAGGCTGCCCTACTTAAGGTATTTCAGACTCATGTCATGGAGACAATTGTTTTTGTTTGGCATCTACTTGAAGGAATGGAGTTTTAGCTAAGTTATGACATGAGGTATTTTTAGGAGGATGCTTGATTTTGAGTTACTATTGCTTGTATTTCAACTGTGCTATGGCTTAGGGTTTGGAGATGAGCATGAAGATATTGGTATCCCAGCCCTAATCCCTGAGTTACTACTTCAAGCACAGAGGAGATATGGTTGTTCTACGTTATTACTCATGGATTTCATAGGGAGTACTTGGAGGACAAAAGTTGATTAGGTGTTTTGGAGAGGCTTGGGTCATCTCTTCATCATTAGAGGATGGCATATGGATGACACTCTATCATCATATGTTATTTATAGCCACATAGATTTAATTTCTAGTTGGGAGGTTACTATTCTGATCTACATCAGCAACCTAGGAGGTATTGATATGTATTGTTTTATACCTATGATGGGAGTTTTGCACATCCATAGAAGGTTAACTAGAGTTGGAGGATGGTTTGAGGTTGCTAGTACTTTGAGATGCTTCCATCTCGTCATGATTGTTGTATGTGATGACAAGATCTGATATGGGATCCAAGTGGTGGTATATCACTTTATTTAGCTCTTTGTGATGTTTTTATTAGAGTGGTGTATTGGAAGTTTGGAGACATGTAGTTGTGTTTCAGAGATCATATCTTTCATCACTTGTTCTTCAAGGTTTCGGGTTGGATCACCTACTGGTTCCTGAGGAGTGACACCTTGGGAGCTTTGGGGAGTGTTACACTTGTGGTTGTGGAATTACTTTCAGAATCTAGAGGATGGTGTTTGGTTGGGCTTGAGAGGGTATAATTTTAGCTATTGGAGTTCGCTTTGCATTATATTTTTTCATTTCTTCTTGGAGGATGTAATAACTAGTGGATGATTTGTACGGCCACCAAGCATGCGAGCAGATGGAGATACATGTCACATGACACTATCTCACAGGATACACACTTGCCATTGCTTAAGGACAAGCGATTTCGAGAAGGGAGGACTGTAATGTCCCCATTCTAGGAATGGTCACCAATAGAGAGGATTTGGGCTATACTCATATTCTATGAGATATGGAGTCTTGTCATGATCCTACGAGGTGATATTGTTTCATATGAGTGTCACTTGGATGTTTGGATAAGTGATATAATATGTTATTCATGCCTAGCGATGGACAAGTTTAAGGTTGTACTCTACATACCATCACAATGAGGAGGTCACTAGATGCTTGGCACCCAATGGAGACATGGAAATATAATATTTGTTGCATCGATGATAGTGCTTGAAGATAAAAGATATAATGATGAAATCATATCTTTAATTTTATTTGGGCACTCATAAAAGAAGATAATAAAAAGGAAATTATCCTATCTAGGTCGGCCCTAGGGAGTTGGGCACCTAGGTCAGCCTCTGTGACAGAAAATCATATTTCAAACATAATGTTAAAAGGCCTAGGTCAGCCCTATGTGAGAGGAGGCAAAGTTGCCTACACACACACACACACACACATGGTTGATTGGCATTTAGAAGGCATCATTCATTCAATTTATCTCTTGGATAAGGCTTTGAGATGAAAACCTCAAGTCTTTGGAAGGAGTTGGATGAAACCCTGGCTTCTTCTTGAGGATGATTTTGTGACGGGAGTTCCATTTCACTTCAACTTCATTTGTGCATATTTACATTAGCTTCGAGAGCAAACTTTGGTGGCATCTTGCCTCTAAGGCTAGAGTGCACCTCATAGAGGAAGGGCAACTTGCATCAAGGGAAAATTTGTGGCATATTGATGATGATCATAGGCTACTAGGGTTAGCGTTACAACAGAAATTGTAGTAACAGACCTCCATCTTGTGTGCCCTCCTTTGGAAACTAGATTCGTCCATATTTTGGCATATATTTGTTATGTAATTATGGCTATTAGTACTTGACATGTTGTAAGGCTTGTGGTTGTTCTTCCTAGCCATATATTTGCATTTGAGAATAGCCTATATTCATATTTATAGTAGCAGACCTGTTTATTTATGTTGGTGGTGTTTATGTTGGTAGTCTATGTGTATTTCATGGTGTAATTCATTTCTATTACTTGGGTGAATCATATGTCATGTTACTTTGATGTTTTTGATTAGATAAGCCACAAAAAAGGGTGCCGATCCCATAACAAAACAACCAATAAAGGTGCACCAAAAAACTAAAATAGTTTATACCAAACCATCAAAGTTTTTGCAACATAACATAAAGACAAAAGAAATAAGACACTATAGAAACAACAGACCGACAGCAGAGCAAACCCAAGCTTCCAAAGGCTAAGTGAACATCTTGTCCCAATCATCCACAAGAAACTGGAGCACATCCTCGTATTCCTTCATCTTTTTGTCCTTCTTCTCATGACCCGTAGGCTCCACCTTTTGGAGAGCCACCAGAGTAGTGGTGGATCTATGCATAACTCTAACTGAAAACTTAGCCAGAGTGCTGAACTTATGTTCCATATCAGCAAGCCTAGCTGAAAGTGTTTCTATTTCCTTGTCCTTCCTCTTCTTAACACCTTTTTTCTTCTTAACAGTACCTTTTTTTCTTTTTCTCCGAGTTGACGGAGTCTGAACCCTACACGTTGAAATCTAGGAAATTGATGGGACCCTCATTCTCAGCCTCCTGCTTCTTGCTATTTTTATTAACCAAGAAATCACCCCCCAACTGTTCCATTTCTGCCACCACAATATCCTCCTTGATGTTGCCCTCTGACACCGTACCCTGCAGCTCTGTAGAACCCTTTTTGTTATTATCTTCAGAATCTTCTTCTCTCTATAGCTCCACAGAAACCTCTTTGTCTTTAACCTCAGACTGATCTTCCTCTTGCAATTCCTCAACATCCACTTCCACCTTCAAGACATGTTTCCCCTTGGGAGTGGAGGCAGGTTTGGCCGCAAGCCTCAACGACCTACTAGCCGTCGGCATCTGAGTTTTGCTATCAGTGGAAGTGAAGTCCTTGTCACCAACACTGTCTGAGTCCTGGTGCGGAGCACCTACAAAATCATGTTTTCATTTGTAATAAGGTCTATTTGACCAATGCATTATCATTTCAATTTGTAGCTAGGTCTATTTTGTAAGTCCCAAGTGACTTAGGGGACATTCGTCAAAGTTGTAATTGCATAATGCTCAAAATAGCAATAATGCAAAAATAAGGTAGTAGGGTAGTTTGGTCGATTGTCTCCCAGCCACTTGGAGGTTGTCTCCTAGCTGCTTGGAGCTAGTGTGGTGATACTCAGGGTGAGTTGTTAAATGCCCAGAAGTATGAACCGAATGTTTAGTAGTTGTAATCAGATCGAATGTGATTGCATTGGGTTCAAGAGAAATAAAGCATTTTCTATTTTGTCCATTTAATTTCCATATCTTATAACTATAAATCATGCAACTGTAGATTCCCATTCATTGCACACTTTCCATTGTTGTCGTATGTCGCCGTGAAGCATTCCACTGGTGAGATTTCTGTTGAAATCAGTGGAATGGCTTCAATGTATCAATATTTATTTTGTTTTTTATTTTATTTTTCCTGTTTGATAGTGCAGATGATCTGGATCGATGGTTTTGCGCAGTGAGGACAACCTAGCATCTTCATGTGCTAGGGTTCGTAGGAGGAAATACTGTGTGACAGTTTTTTTGGCGAATCGGCCAAGGAAAATGAGAGTTCGTTGACAGAACGCATCCCTGCAAAGGTGAATCCCATTGAGCATTGATGGAAAGGTGAGAAACTTGGTCAATGGAGTGGAATCAGTGACTCATTAGTTGTTAGTTCATTGACTGTGGAAAATTTAGGGCATAAGTCTGGTATTCGTTGTGTGCTCCCCATCATATTGGTATCAGAGCCCGAAAAGATTTGGGTAGCAAGTCGAGTTGAGGACTTGCAGGATTGTTGGCATTTTATCTATGAATGTTTATGTCAGACAAAGAAAGCAAGACAGAGGCGGAGAGGATGCCTCCCAAAAGTATGTCGTAGGACGTTGTCAAGAAGTTAATTGAGAAAATACTTGAATCCAAGCTGGGAGCATTTAAGCAGACTAAAAGCAAAGATAGGGAAGATGAAAGTGATTATGGGGAGGGAAATACAGAAACTAGTGAAACCAGTAAAAAGGCAGAAGAGATACCCGCAGACCAGAGGGTATTTTTAAATGCATTGAAGTCAGTCAATAGGGACACCATCGATGGGTTACCTATGTATAGTAGAAGCATGGAAGCGGAGGAGGTGGTTGATTGGATTGAGGCATTGAACAATCACTTCGAATACAAAGAAGTCCCTGATGATAAGAGGGTCAAGTTGGCAAAGGCAAGGTTGCAGGGATTTGCTCTTGCATCATAGAATTATGTACAAGGAGAGCAAGTCAAGGAGGGCAAAAATATGATAACCTGCTGGGAAAGGATGAAGACCAAACTCAGAGCATAGTTCTTACCCCTGGACTATGATGTGCAGATGTATAAGAAGTTGCAGAACCTTAGACAGAGAGATCTTGATGTGAATGCATACACACAGGAGTATCATAAACTCAGTCTCAGATCAAAAAGACAAGAAGAAGAGTTAGAGAAGGTGGCTAGGTATTTGAATGGCCTAAGGATGAACATCCAAGATGAGATTAGCATCTTAGCACTAGAAACAGTGAACAAGTGTTTCCAAATGGCCTTATGGGCTGAAGAAAAGATAAAGAGGAAGAGTGAGCAGAACCAAAGAGGTAGAGGTGGAAGAAATTTCAGAGGCAGAGGCAGTTTTGGAGGAAGAAGTCCTAACCAGAGGCCTAGTGGTGAGTCTAGCCAAGAAGAGCAAGTTGGGGACTCAAGTAGCAGAGGAGGCTACTGAGGAAGAAGGCCTAATGGAAGAGGTGGGACAAGTGGATCAGGTAGAGGATCCAAATTCTCCAATATGAGATGTTATAACTGCAATCAGATAGGGCACCCAGCTTACAAATGTCCAGGGAAGACCTCAACTTCTCATGGTGGCGAGAAGTGAACCACTTTGACTCAAGAAGATGTAAGGAGTGTGACATCTCCAGAAGTTAATCTACCATCAGAAGTGCGAGAAAACCTGATGATCAAGAGGACACTGCTCAAGGAACCAGTGCATACAAAACCATCACAAAGAAGGGCTTTATTTAGAATCAATTGCAAGATCCAAGGTAAGGTTTGCAAAGTTATTATTGATTCTGGTTCGACATATAATATTATATCTTTGGAAACAGTAAATAAGTTGAATCTGGAAAAGATACCCCATAACAGTCCATATAAAGTTAGTTGGTTGAATAAGGGACAGCACATACTCATCAATGAATAAGCATTGGTAGAATTTAGTATTGCGGGGTATAGAGACAAGATTCTGTGTGACATCCTCCCTATGGACGCCTATCATCTTTTATTAGGCAGACCATGGCAATTTGATAGAAAAGTTCATCACGATGGGGAAAATAATGCTTACTCATTCCAAAAGGATGGGGTGACTTATAGGATACAGTCACTAGTAGAAGGGGATCCTCAGCATGTAGGGTCTAGTGTAATGCTAGTAGGAGAAAAGGATTTCATGGATACGCTAAAGGAAGGTGATGGAGTAGGCTTTGCTTTGATTGTGAAGCCCAAGGTGGAAAAGAAAACAAGTATGAGAGAAGTAGGACCTAAGGAGGTCAGAGATCTTCTTGAGAGTTATAAACGAGTGGTTGCAAAAGATATACCGGATTCCCTACCACCAATCAGAGATATTAGCCATCAGATAGATCTAATACCAGGAGTGATACTTTTGAATAAGGCAGCATATAAAATGTCCCCTCAATAGAATGAGGAGATAGCCAGGCAGGTTCAAGAACTTTTAGATAAGGGTCTAATAAGAAAGAGTTTGAGTCCATGTGCAGTCCCCACCATTTTGGCACCAAAGAAGGATGGGAAATGGAGATTGTGTACTGAGTCCAGGGCAATAAATAGGATAACCGTCAGATATAGGTTTCCTATTCCTAGAATTGAATATCTTATGGATTGTTTGGGAGGAGCTACCTATTTCTCTAAAATAGATTTGAAGAGTGGGTACCATCAGATAAGGATAAGAGAACGGGATGAATGGAAGACAACTTTCAAAACTAATGAAGGACTGTATGAGTGGCTTGTGATGCTGTTTGGTCTTTCAAACGCCCCTAGTACCTTTATGTGGCTAATGAATGAGGTGTTATAGGACTTCATAGGCAAGTTTGTGGTAGTCTACCTTGATGATATTCTGGTGTTCAGTAAGAGCAAGGAAGATCATTTGAAACATCTGGAGATAGTCTTGAAGAGGCTGCAGGATCAGAAATTACTGATAAATCTAGAAAAGTGTGACTTCATGAAACAAGAATTGGTGTACCTAGGTTTTGTCATCTCTAAAGGTGATTTGAAAATGGATCTTTCTAAGGTTGAGGCTATTTTGAACTGGCCTACACCCAAGACAACGGGAGAAGTCAGAAGTTTCCATGGGCTGGCCACATTTTACAGGAAATTGATTAAGAATTGCAGTGACATTTGTGCACCTATGTTGGAGACCATCAAAGGTGGAGGTAAGACGAAGTTTGTGCAGACAAAAGAGGTAGATAGAAGCTTTGAGAATCTAAAACAAAAAGTTGCTAAATTCCCTGTTTTAGTGTTACCTGATTTTCATAAGGTTTTCACAATTGAATGTGATGCAAGTGGGTTGGCCATAGGAGTAGTGTTGAGCCAAGAAGGCAGACCTGTAGCCTTTTTTAGTGAAAAGTTAAATGAAGCCAAGAGAAAATACTCCTCTTACGATTTAGAATTATATGCTATGGTCCAAGCTCTGAAAAAGTGGAGGCACTATTTGCTTCCTAAGGAATTTATTGTGTATACAGATAACCATGCTCTCAAATTTCTGAATGGACAAGAAAAGCTCAATCATAGACACATGAAATGGGTGGAGAATCTTTAAGCATACACTTTTAGTATCAAACATAAGAAGGGGATAACAAATAAGGTTGCTGATGCTTTAAGCAGATGGGTGTTAACTATGCAAGAAGTGCAGCTACAAGGTATGGGTGTTGAGTCACTCAAAGGATTGTATGACAAGGTTTGAGATTTCCAAGAAATTTACAGGGTGTGCAGTGAGTTTGCTAATACTTTCCACAACGAGTTTTAAAATTATACATTGCAGGATGCACTTTTGTTTAAAGGTAGTCAACTATGTATTCCTAAATGTTCAATGAGGGATAACATATTGAAGGAAAAACATAATGGTGGTTTAGGTGGACATTTTAGGCTCAATAAGACCTTAGATCTTGTCAGAAGATTTTACTTTTGGCCAAGAATGCAATCTGATATCAGAAAATTTGTTGAGAGTTGTATGATTTGCCAGCGAGCAAAAGGCATCTCAACCAATGCAGGATTGTATCAACCTTTACTCATACCAAATAGACCTTGGGATAGTCTAAGTATGGATTTTATAATAGGATTGCCCAAGACAAAGACAGGCTATGACAGTGTGTTTGTTGTGGTAGATAGATTCAACAAAATGATGCATTTTATTCTTTGCAAGACAACCAATGATGCCAGTTACATTACAGGTTTGTTCTTTAAGGAAATTGTCAGGATTCATGGATTGCCCTTGAGCATTATATCTGACATGGACAACAAATTTGTGGGACATTTCTAGAGAACTTTGTGGAAAAGTTTGGGCACAAATTTGTCTTTCAGTTCAGCGTATTATCCTCAGACTGGTGGACAAACTGAGGTTGTGAATAGGTCATTAGGTAATCTATTGAGATGTTTGACAAAAGAACATGGCAATAGTTGGGATGTGATACTCCCAAAAGCTGAGTATGCCTATAATGATTCTACAAACAAAAGTACAGGTTTAAGTCCTTTTGAAATTGTTTATGGTAGTCATCCTAGAGGAATTTTTGAATTGAGAGATGTTCTAGGATTGGACAAAAGGAGTGGACATGCTGATTCTTTTGCAGAGGCTATGAAAGAAATCCACCAACAAGTCCGAGATACTCTACACCAGAACAGTTAGAAGATCAAGGCTCGAGTGGATCAAAGATGAAGAGATGTGCAGTATCAAGTAGGAGATATGGTCATGGTCCATCTCAACAAAAACAGACTACCAAAGGACAACACAACAAGTTAATGATGAAGAAAATTGGACCTTGTCAAATTCTAGAAAAATATGGTTCTAATGCTTATAAGATTGAACTCCCTAAAGATATTGCTCTTTCCCCTATCTTCAATGTTACTGATCTGACATTATATAGGAATCTTGATATAGGTGAAGCTACAGCTGATACTGTTCAAACTAATATCGAGTGGGTGCAGCAATTACCATCTAAGGAACCATTTACAATGGAATGCATTTTGGATAGCAGGATAGCCAAAAAGACCAGAAATCAGACATATTTTGAGCATTTGGCCAAATGGCAAGGACTTCCTGACTTAGAAGTGACATGGATGTTGGAAGAAGACATCAAAAAGTAGGATGGCAATTTGCAGCAGTTAGTCTCTAAGAGGACTTGAGACAACTTTCACCCAAGGAGTATGGTGCGGAGCACCTACACAATCATGTTTTCATTTGTAATAAGGTCTATTTGACCAATGCATTATCATTTCAGTTTGTATCTAGGTCTATTTTGTAAGTCCCAAGTGACTTCGGGGACATTCGTCAAAGTTGTAATTGCATAATGCTAAAAATAGCAATAATGCCAAAATAAGGTAGTAGGGTAGTTTTGGTCGATTATCTCCTAGCCGCTTGGAGCAAGTGTGGTACTACTCAGGGTGAGTTGTTAAATGCCTAGAAGTATGAATCGAATGTTCAGTAGTTGTAATTAGATCGAATGTGATTGCATTGTGTTCAAGAGAAATAAAGCATTTTCTATTTTATCCATTTAATTTCCATATCTTATAATTGCAAATCGTGCAGCTATAGATTCCCATTCATTGTGCACTTTCCATTGTTGCCGTATGTCGCCGTGAAGCATTCCACTGGTGAGATTTTTGTCAAAATCAATGGAATGGCTTCAATGTATCAATATTTATTTTATTCTTTATTTTGTTTTTTCCTGTTCGATAGTCCAGATGATCCGGATCAAGGGTTTCGCGCAGTGAGGACAACCTAGCATCTTCATGTGCAAGGGTTCGCAGGAGGAAAAACTGTACGACAGTGTTTCTGGCAAATCGGCCAAGGAAAATGAGCATTCGTTGACGGAACACGTCCTTGCAAAGGCGAATGCCATTGAGCATTGGTGGAAAGGTGAGAAACTTGGTCGATGTAGTGGAATCGGTGACTCATCAGCTGTTAGTTTGTTGACTGCAAAAAATTTAGGGCATCAGTCTAGTATTCGCTATGCAATCCCCATCAAGTCCCCACTTCCCTCTTCAGTACTAACCTCCTTGACCACCAAAGAAGCCTTAAAGGCCTTACTCCCACTGTTAGTGCCATACTCTTCTCCACGAGTACTCTGCTTCTTCTTACTCAGCTAGGAAGGGCTTCCTTGGAGGATTTTTCTTTTAGTTGGGGTCATCACCAGAGACTTGGGGGTTAGATTTTCCATAGTGGGTTCTAGGCTTATGGACACAGAGGGTTTTTCTTGCCAATTTTTAAGGAAATGCCATAGAATTCAGGGGTGATTTTAGTAATAATGACCGGATAATCCATCCCCTGGGCAGACTTAGGCAAATCCATCTAAATGGGAGTGAGGGATTTAGAGGGGTAGAGGGCGAGATGGAACTTGTAGAATCTCATGATGAGCCCCTGATGGAGTGGAATCTTAGGATTACTAGAATCTAAGGCATGTTGTTCTTTAGTAGCAACAATGGAGGTTTCCAAAGAAGAGAAGATAGAAAGGGAAGTTAATAAACTTGTTGCGCCTAAAATGATTTAGTAGCATGAAGTAGGAATGAAAAAACCTCTTGAATCTTCCCTCTAAAGTAAAGTACTTCATTATCATGTAACATACCTCATCCCAGGTTGGAGGTAGGAGTTGTTTGTCGAAACCCCCTTGAAGGTTGTTCAGAACCTCACCTTTTTTGAGAAACTACTTCATTCCTTCAGGATCAGACACCTTGCTCTTCCTGGGGTGCTTAATACCATCCATAGACATCCCAGTAGCCATCCCAATCACCTCCTCTAATATCTCACAACCCACATTTCCCACCTTAACCTTTCTACCATTGTAGGAGCGTAGAAACTGAATAGATAGGTTCTCATCATGGCCCTACAGACATTCCAGGTACGAGGAAACTCCTCCCTCTTGGATGATATGCCATAGGGTCTCATTCTTTTAAAATTCCTCACAGGTCTTAGGCTCTATTTGCAACCTATCTCCCCCCATTTTTCAATAGTGCAATGCACTCATGTTGACAAAGCAAGCAGCAGAAAGAGTAATCACTAATCTCACAAATACCTCTTTGAAATTCAAGTCCCCAACTTTTCTGTTTAAACTGATAGTAATGATACTCATAGCCTTGCCCACGCTAGAGGTGGCATACTTGCTAATACTCAGCATGTGAGAACAATTAATTCCTTTCTTGACATAATTAAGGAATCAAGAATTATCATCATAATTTCTCATGTTAAGCGTCTTCGAGATATCGAGATGGGTCATCACGTGCCAAGTAGAGTCATGTGAATTATCCCCTCGGGCCTCCATCTCAACAAGTAATAAACACAACCGTTGATGAAATGACAAGTCCAAGTACTATCTAGCTGGCACACAACTTTTGTGGCCTCCAATGATCTAAACCTAGAGTCCAGCTGGCAAAAGATACTAGACCTCCACTGGCCTCCTGATCTCCTCCTAAGTCTATATTTTATCATGTGGGACCAGGGGCTGGGCTTAGTCCAAGTTCCTTTGAATTTTTGATGCTATGTTTATGGTATTTTATGATGTTTTGGTTTGCTGAAAATATATAAATCAGAAATCAAAATTAGGGTTTGAGTAGAAAAATCAGATTTGTTCCATAATATCCCATTTGGGATATTACAACGAGTCCCACTTGGATTTTCTTTAATCTTGCATGAGTCCATTTTGGGTGCCTACTTTGGAGGTGGGGCCCATTTGGACTTACATGAACCATTTGGATTTGCATGAGTTGCATACACATTGCATGAGCCTTTTGTGGGAGTTCACTTTGGAGGTGGAGTTGCATGTACTTGCATGTTGTTGCATGTGTATTGCATGTCATTGCATGTCTTGCATGTCATCCAAATTGATGTTCTAAGGCTTGCATGTGTCTTGCATGTCATTACATGTTGTTGCATCTATTTTGTAAAACATCCAAATTAGGGTGCCAAGGCTTGCATGAGTTTTGTGTGACATTAGTAAGTGATTGAGCACTCATTGTTATCATCATTTGATTGGCTATGAGTTGGGTGCTGATGAGAAGACTTTGAGAATACTTTTTGTAATTCACTAAGTTCATTGGTTGTTCACAAAGAGGGGTGCATGGTTTTTGCATGTGGTTTTGGACACTTGTTTTGAGAAATCACAATGGTATTCTCACATGCAACTCTTCTATATATTGGTGCCTTTGGTTCGTGGTATGATGAGAGTTTTTTGTAGGTTGAAGGAGTAATGATGTGCTGCTAGAATTCAAAGAGAAATATTGTATTGATGTAAAGTTATTTGAAATATTAATACAATCATTAGATCTTGTATACGCCTAAAAATGACACGATTCATCCTAAATAAATATTCTAAATATTTATTCCATTCTTCTATTAATTAAATAAATATTCCAAATTTATTTAATCAATTCACTATCTCACAATTAAATAAATTCTATTTATTTAATTAAAATTCTTCGATTTGTCCTTCACAATTAAATAATCATAAATTATTTAATTAAGCCTAATTCCTCTATCCTAAAGTTCTAAATTCAAAATTCCACCTCACCTTGTCCACCTCATCAGGTTGCACATGTAATTAAATATATTTAATATTTAATTGCCTTATTTTCCCTCACCCACATGGCCTATTTCTTCTCCAATCAGAAGTTAGTTAACTAATCAATCAAATCTGTTAACTGATTGGTCATTTGAGTTCACTGGTCAATCTATTCTGTTGACTCCTCAATCAATCTAGTTCACTGGTCAATCAATTCATTCAATCCCATAATCCACTCTTCTAACTGATCAATCAAGTCTGTTAACTATTCAGTCAATGGAGTTAACTCTCCAATCAATTTTGTCACATCCCCTCTTTCATGATGGAGCTGGGACACTTGTCACATTTCTACTGGTTGCACATTCCTCAACCATCCTCAACTGTTGATCTTCATATCTTCTCTCAACCGTTGATTCCTATTCCTCTGAGTCTATAAATGAAGCTTCATCCTTCCATTCTATTCATCCAGCCTTTTGACATCGTTACTCTGCAGAAATATCACCAGCACGCCTTTGGCACCCACTTGTCATCTACAAGCTTGAGATCACCATTGTTGCATTGGAGCTCACCTTCATTGCATATCACACCATAGCCGTTCACCATCGACTTCCTCAAATAGCTTTAAAAAGATTGCACTCTCTGAGGGCTCATCTCATCTGCGAAAGGACGATTCGTGATAGGCAAACAACAGAAGTTTCGAAACGGAAGAGGTTTGCTGTGTTTGTTCATTGCTTTGTTCATTTGAATCTTCTTTGTTTCTCTATTCTGTTGATGTTTGGGTCTTATTTAATTCATTTGATTGATTCGACATTTTACCCTCACATTTTTGGCGCCCACCGTGGGGCCGTTGCCCCTTTATTTCACCATTTTTGAGCTTTTTTGAAGGCAGGTTCCGTACAGGTCCCGCAGAGTCACGCACAGATTGGTTCAGCGCATCTGTTCATTTTTACGGCGCTTTTGAAGACTGTTACGACGCTTCTGTAAATCCTGCGCATCTGTTCATTTCTGCGGCGCTTTTGTGGACTGTTGCTGTGCATAGGTTATAACTGCACATCTGTTGACTGTTACGGCGCTTTTACAGACTGTTGCTGTGCATCCATTAAAACTACGCATTTATTCATTTTAACGGCGCATACGTTAAAAACTACGGCGCATTCGTTAATGCTGCGCTTCTGTTGATCACTTCTGCGCATCTGATCACTAAAGCTGCGCATTTGTAACAGACTCAGGTTTTCGTACTTTTTTTAGAGGATTTTGCTAACGTTAACCCCTTTGCAGGTGTTTGCTAGAGCGGTTTTGCAGGATAGGCTCGGGTTCAGTTACATGTAGTTGCATCTAATTAGGTCACCTTTCATTTTCTAGGAAAAAGTAAAATGGTTGTTCATTACAAATCTTCATCTAGTCCTAATTAAGGAGGAAGTAACTGGTTTATTTCATGCTTGCATTATAAACACCTTCAAAGTTATTGCTATTTGAGGTTTAAAATTGAACTCATCACTGATCTTGAAGGTAAAATGAACCATTGCTATATCGTGAGACTTGAATTTCAAAGTTAACAATCTCGTGCTTCGCGGTTTTAAAATTGAACTCATCACTGATCTTGCAGTTAAAATGAACCATTGCTATATCGTGAGACCTGAATTTCAAAGTTAACAATCTCGTGCAACGTGGATTTAAAATTGAACTCACTACTGCTTTCTGGGATTTAAAACTGAACCACTGCAATATTGCTGAAATCACTTCAAATTTCTGTGTGAGTAGATTAGCCCATTTAGTTTTTATCTGTTAACTAGGGTGGATTAATCAGTGTATTCTATGCTTGCAAATGACAATAGGCTTATGCTCTCCCCTCTTCTGGGTGATCAGAGTGCCAGACTTGTCATTCTATTTGTTTAACCTTTAGGAGGGGCCTGCCCTTGGATGCACGCTTGTCCAAGCGGGAACGACCCTGAGTGGTAACAGGCTAATGCCAAGCCCTACCGAGCCACTTAAAATAAATTGTGCTTGAGGTGAAAACCTCCTGCAACGAGTGCTGTTATGTTACACCGACGGCCAACCTCCCCCAAAACCCTCTCAGGCGTAACCCTTTGAGGCTGGGAGACTCCATAACGGAGAGTAGCGCCGCCGCATGTGTAACCACTTGAATGGTTGCCCGAATTAAATACCTCTTGTTTTAGTGGCCCAAATCCCTTATAATCCATTTCTCGCCTAGGATTTTGTGCTTGCTTTCGTCCAAAATAGAGTCGAAAAACTACAAAAACAATGGAAAACTACAAAATACTCTTTGTGCTTGCTGTGTTTTCTTGCTAAATTAATTCATAATATCATATCAAGAAGACCTTTTTCCAGCCAAAGAATACCAAAAATAGAGGAAAATCCAAAAAAAAATTTTTTGCAAAAAATACCAGAACTGCACATATACACTTTTCTGCTGCGCATACACAGCGACTTGCTGCGCTTTTGCACCGACTGGCTGCGCATACATACCTTTTTGCTGCACATATACACATTTTGGCTGCGCTTTTACAACGACTTGCTGCGCTTATACACCGACTTGCTGCGCATTTACTTTTCTGCTGCGCATTTACACACTGTTACTGCGCATACGTGCTTCACCAGAGCCGCGCTTTTACAGTGACTTACGGTGCATTTACCCATTCTTGCTGCACATCTGTTTCTGCGCATGTGTGACAGTGAGCATCTGCCCTATTTTTGAGAAATTTTTGTCAGCTGTTCAGAGTACCCATTTCAGCCTAGTTTCATTTTCTGAGGTTAGAATCAACCTTGCAGTCAATTTTCATCCATTTCACCCAATTCTCTCTCTTTCGTCGGTCGTCCCAGTCACCGTCTGTCCTAGTCACTCTTGCCCCAACATCATTCTGTCCCATACCGATTCGACATAGATCCTTCTTCGTTTCATTCGTGAATTCACGTAAGCCTAGTAGGTCACAGTACCTTTTGCTAGTAGTCTTGTTGAACGACTAAGCCCTACACAGTGAGACTGGTATCGACTACCCTTGCTAGTGGCTAGAGTCTTGTGTCAACCATCTTGCCTGAAGTCATTGAGCGAGAGAACCCTTTGTCCAAATCTTGTCCTAGATACCTGATTCATTACAGTCTTAGTCGGCACCTTGCCAAAATTTCTAATCCTAGTCCACTTCATCCCACCCCACCTTGCATGGTTCTTACTCGATCCCAGTACAACAAGCTAATTGAAATGGCTGACTCATCCGATCACATCGCCCCACCACGCGATGATGATGAAGAAATTTCTCGTGAAGAATTAGTGGCACACATGCAAGATAGCAAATTCCAATGCCTAGTGGAGAAAGTGCTCCTTGAGGACCCCACCAAATATTTCCATCATCTTGCTAGTCTCGGAATCAAACTCCCCGTAGACTTTGACATTAGCTCCATCATGGAAAATGCAGACAATGAACGTGAGAGGGACACAAATGACACAGTCCCACATGCACATGAGAGAGGCACAAATGACACGGTCCCCCATGCCAATGAGAGAGGTAAACAACCCATAGATCAAAATGCCCCTATGGCGGATGTGAGACAACAAATTGAGAGTCTAAAGCTAGAAATCTCCAACCTTAAGATCGGCACAAGTTCCAAGAACTACTCCTTGGAAGATATAGCACCATACCCCTTTGACAGAAGTTTGGTCATGAAACCATTCCCCTATCAGTTCAGAATTCTGAAATTTGACAAATACAAAGGGAAGGGGGACCCTAGAGATCATATCAGGGAATTCACTGCAACATGTTTAGAAGTAGCTCACAACGAGACCTACTTAATGAGACTGTTCCTAAGATCTTTAGGAGGTCAAGCTATGGAGTGGTTCTCGCGTCTCCCACCAGGAATCAAAACTTTTGATGAAATTGTCAATAAATTCATAACGCACTTCTCTTACAACATAGAACACAAAGTATCTATGCTAGACCTATGCAACACCAAACAAAAGAGTGGTGAGTCATTCGCCACCTTCTTACAATGATGGAGACAGCTAGCTAGTAAGTGTTCTTATGACATGCCTAAGAAACAACTATTGGAAATGTTTGTCCACAATTTGAATCCCGATCTTAGCTATCAGATTCAGATACAATGCCCTACCTCATTCGCCAAAGTCATTGAAATGGGGCTATTCATTGAGAAAGCTATGATCGCTAAAGGAACTCTCAAGCTCTACAAGGACACACCTCCTTCCAATTACACAACTGACAAGTCAAAGTTTTGGACCAAGAACAAGAATGTGGTCAACGATGGAGTAGTGGATGCCAAGGCGGCAGCCCCTAAACAACAACCCATATTCACTCTTAAGGAAGAAGCAAATAACGGTGCACTCAACAAGCCACCCCCTCGGGAATCTAGACCTTGGTTCAATTCAAATCCAAGGAGGAAATTCACACCGTTAGGAGAATCTCAAGAATCGGCCCTCAGAAAGTTGTTGGCTAACAATGAAATTTCTCTACCGCCAACAAGTGACTATGAGCCTATAGTCAAACCTCCCTATTGGAAGGACACAGACTATTTTGAGTATCATTGAGGAAGGGGGCACACAACCAATAATTGCATCTGTCTTAAGAATGTCATACAGGATATACTGGATCAAAATCAGGGAGGAACACAACAGCATACCTCCAATGAATCTCATGTGGCCTACCGGGATCCTCTTCTAAATCACAACAGGTCGTATAACAACAATCACAACTACGGTCACAACAACAACAATGGTCACAACAACAACAATGGTCACAACGGCAACAATTCCAATGGCAATCCCAATAATGACAACAATCGCAACCGGCCAAATCAGAACAGTGGGTCGAGTAATGCTAACTATGCAAGCCTTCCATTTGAGTACACCATTAACTGCATTTCAGAACATCTTCTGCAGGTCAATGTCATCTCCCCCAACCACCAACCAGGACCTAACAGAACTGGTTGTAGTATAATTACCCGCAGTGGTAAAGTCACGATCAATACCACCCCTCCAAGGTCGTCGCCATCTCCGTCTAACTCCCGTCCATACAATGTCATCGACCAGTTACAGAAAACCCCAGCTCACATTTCTATATTGGAGCTCTTGCGTCTATCTCCTTCTCATAAGGAGATTCTCGAGAAAGCCTTAGTGGAAACTACTGTCCCCACTAACCTGGCCCAAGAGAAGTTTCAAACCATGGTTGGCAATCTGACATCCTCCCCTTCCATATCATTTACTGAGCAAGATGACCTTTCCGTATCTCAACCCCACAACACTCCCCTACACATTGTCGCATTCGTACACAAGCACCGCATCAAGAGGGTTCTCATTGATGGGGGTGCCGGTTTGAATATTTGCACTTTGAAGCTAGTCCTTGCATTGGGGTTCTCTGAATAGGCAGTTGATCCACGGAGGAAGATTACCATAAAGGCCTATGACGAGGAAGAGAGAACCACAAAAGGCACGGTTGTCCTACCTATTCAAGTTGGACCGGTAATCAAAGATGTGGTGTGCCAAGTCCTTGATCAAGAGCTTGCTTATAATATCTTACTAGGGAGACCATGGATCCATGCCATGAAGGCTGTCCCCTCAACTTACCATCAGTGCATTAAATTCCCGCACAACGGCAAGCAGGTTACCATTCAAGGCGACCCTGATCCCTACCAACATTGCAATTCTTTCCAAGCAAAACCTGAATGTGTCATACCCAACAATCGAGCCCACATTTCCCCTACCCCGCAACAGGACCATTCTACTGAAGCTTCCTCCTCACGGCCTAAACCAATGAAAATCACCATAAAAGAAAATGGCATGGGGGAATACCAGATTGAGCATAGCCTCAACCTTGCAAAAATGCCCTTGTCTCCTCGCTCCTTTGGCCAGCCCAAGCATCAACCTAGGCATTTTCCAAAGCCCTCTACTCCTCCTATAACTCCCGCAAACCCCTTTGTAAAATGGGGGACCTTATCCGATGAATCAGAGGAGCGAGATCTCTTGCAATGGCTTTATGCCGAAGAAGAAAACACACCCCAAGATCCACCCAGACTCCCTACAGAGCTCTATGGGTGAGGTGAGACCATCTTGCATAGGATGGGATATGAAGGACAAGGCCTTATCGGCCTCAGAAAAGAAGGAATCATTGAACCTATACAACCTTCTTCCTCCTCTTCGGCTAGAAACACCACTGGCTTGGGATACAAAGGCAAGGGTAAAGCCAAGGAAAATGCCTGTCTTGTGGAGACAATCCAAACACTCCAAGTGGACAGTGACACAGATTCGGATGATTCCAATGAGTATGAGTGGGACGAGCTAACGGAGCACTCCTACGACGACAAAGAGGTTGACACCATCCAAACTCTTAGCCCTTACCACGAGAGACAAATGCAACAGGACAGACCACTGGAGTCTGATTTGCCCCTCCCTGAGAGTATGGATTTCGAGGAAAGTTTCGATTCCATTGCGATAAACAACTTGGAGGAAAGTACCACCCAGAACACTACCCCCACCTGTGCTCCTAGTATTTCCATCCACACTATCAATGAATCAGGTCTTTCATCCGACTCCCTTCCCCTCTTGCACCCTGAGCTTATTGACTGGGATCTGCAAGGAACCCCCCAATTAGATATTTTCCAGAACGATGATGCCTACATTGACTATATGGGACTTAGAGATCACTTACCAAAAGGGGATCATAAAGCCAGTTTCGCTATCGAACTTAATACTGTAGCTTACTTTGGGGAGGGTGCCAAGCCTTCTAGTCACAAAAATATAAAGATTAAAAAGGGATCTGACGGTGAAAACCGCCGTGCGGCAGTGTCAGATCATAAAACAGTAAAAAGAAAGGACGTATCTGACAGTGAAAACCCAACTGTGGCACCTGACGATGTAATGCTTGACACCCTCCCAAGTGATATGTATCAAGAAAGGTCACAGATCGTGGTGGAGCCAACAGAGCCAGTGAACATTGGAATCAAAGAGCAGCCTAAGATTATCCACTTTGCAAAATCTCTCACGCCGCCTGAGAAAACCAGGTTTGTACCATTCTTTAAAAAGAAGAGAGGCAGCTTTGCTTGGTCATATGCTGACATGCCAGGTTTGGACCCAAACCTGATCCTACATCACTTGCCATTGGATCCAGGGGTGAAGCCCGTAAAGCAAAAACTGAGAAAGATGCATCCTCATATAGCCCTTCTGGTCAAGGAAGAACTCAAGAAATTGCTAGATGTGGGGTTCATCAGAGCCATAGACTATCCTGAATGGATATCAAACATTGTGCCAGTATCTAAACCAGATGGCCGAGTTCAACTATGCAATGATTTTCGAGACTTAAACAAGGCGTGCCGCAAAGATGACTTTCCGTTGCCAAACATAGACATCATAGTCGACCTTACAGCAGGACATACAATGTTATCACTCATGGACGGATTCTCCGGGTATAACCAAATCAAAATAGCACCTGAGGATCAACACAAAACAGCTTTCACTTGTCCATGGGGTACCTTTTGTTGGAATGTCATGCCATTTGGGCTGAAAAATGCAGGTGCTACATATCAGCGGGCCATGACAACTATATTTCATGACATGATGCATGTGACTATGGAAGACTATGTTGACGATATCTTGGCAAAATCACTCACCAGGGACTCACACCTGGACACATTAGAAAAAGTCTTCCAACGATTGGATCAATTCCAAGTAAAACTGAACCCAAAGAAATGTGTGTTTGGGGTCACATCAGGCAAGCTGCTAGGCTTCATCGTGTCAGCAAACGGCATAGAGGTAGACCTGGCCAAGGTCAAAGCAATCATGGACATGCCTCCGCCCAAAACTCTAACACAGTTGAGATCCTTACAGGGCAAGCTACAGGCCATCCGCAGGTTCATCTCACAACTGGCAGACAAGTGCCATCCTTTCAGCCATCTCCTACATAAGAACGTTCCATTTAAATGGGATGAGCAGTGCGAAGAGGCATTCAACAAGCTCAAGGAGTACCTCATGAATCCTCCTATACTCATGCCTCCGATCCAAGGAAAACCTTTGATTCTCTACATATCTGCTACACCTACTGCTCTTGGGGCTCTCCTAGCGCAGCAAGACTATGAGAATAAGGAAAGAGCTGTGTACTACATCAGTCGAACCTTAGTGGGCTACGAGTTGCAGTACTCACAGGTGGAACGTTCATGCCTTGCGGTGGTTTTCGCCTCACAAAAACTCCGACACTACATGTTGGCACATCCTGTCAAACTCACTAAAATATCTTCTCAGCAAAGCAGCTCTCACAGGTCGACTAGCCAAATGGGTTATGCTTCTTAGCGAATATGATATAGAGTATGTGGACAGAAAAGCCATCAAGGGGCAAATCATCGCTGACCAACTAGCTGAGGCACCATTACAGGACACTTCACTAATGCAGTTTGAGTTCCCCGATGAGTCTTTATTCACTCTGTCAACATCTCCTTGGAAACTCTACTTCGACGGGTCTTACACCAACCATGGATTGGGGGCAGGTATCCTGTTCATCACTGCCCAAGGCGACACAATTCCAAAGTCCTACAGGTTGTTATTTCCATGCACTAACAATATAGCGGAGTATGAGGCTTTGGTAATTGGTCTCAAGATGGCCACTGAGTGGAAAATCCAAGCACTATGTGTCTACGGTGATTCTCAGCTTGTCATAAACCAGGTCAACGACGAGTATCAAACCAAAGATGAGAAGCTCATCCCATACAAACGAATGGTCGACGACCTTAAAGCACATTTTGGGACCATCTCGCTTGAGCAAATACCCAGGATAGAGAACAAAGCAGCCGATGCAATGGCGACCATAGCCTCTCTTCTTGAGATACCTGAACATGAGTCACGGTATGAGTTCTTAGTAGAAACAATTCGACAACCGGCTTATGATCTCCTCGAAACCCATTCCATTTGCCACCTAGTAGGATCTGATTCGCATTGGTACGGTAAGACCTACACTTACCTCAAGGACAATATCCTTCCTTTGGACCTCTCTTCCAACCAAAAATGAACTTTCATCTGACAAGCCTCCCGTTACACCATTATCGCCAATACCCTTTACCGACGTGGTCTGGATGGTACTTTACTCCGGTGTCTAGAACAAGAAGAATCTGTAACTGCCTTGCGAGATGTGCACGAAGGGATCTGCGGAACACACTCCAGCGGTCCTTCCTTAGCTAAGAAACTCATGCGTTTGGGTTATTACTGGCCCAATATGGAAATGGATTCATATCAGTTCGTCAAAAAGTGCAAACAGTGCCAGATACATGGGAACCTGATTCATGCACCTGCTCAGGAGTTGAGACCTCTAACGACACCCTGGCCCTTTTGCCAGTGGGGACTTGACCTCGTGGGAAAGATTCATCCGCCTTCTTCTAACGGCCATAAATTCATCATAACCGCCACTAAGTACTTTACAAAGTGGATTGAAGTCGTTCCCCTATCAACCGTCACAGGAAAGCAAATTTCCTCTTTCATTCTGAATTACATTATCTGCTGATATGGCATCCCTTCATCCATCATAATGGATAATGGGAGACCCTTCAAAAATTAGGATGTCCAGGAACTTTGTGAGCATTTTAAAATCCAACATCGTTTCTCCACTCCATACTATCCCCAAGGTAACGGCCAAGCTGAGGCATCGAACAAAACCATTCTGAAAATCCTAAAGAATACTGTCAATGAAGCTGGTCTCGATTGGCACGTCCAACTCAATCCCGCTCTGTGGGCCTATAGAACCAGCATACGCACTCCCACAGGTGCTACACCCTATGCCCTCATCTATGGTTCTGAAGCCATCCTTCCCATTGAGGTCGAACTCCCATCCCTTCGGGTATCGTTGAAAGGTCTCATATCAGACGAAGAGTACAGAGTCTCCAGGCTACAAGAGCTAGAACTGCTAGAGGAAAGGTGCCAGAAAGCTTTTGACCATCTCAAAGCCTATCAACAGATGATGTCAAGAAGCTACAACCACAAGGTTAGACCAAGATGCTTCAAGGTTGGGGACCTCGTCCTAAAAGAGAACCCTCGCAATCAGCAGGACAGAGAAAAGAAAGGTAAGTTCAAGCCTAACTGGCTTGGACCCTATGTAATTGTAGCGGCTTACGGATCGGGGGCATATCAGTTGGCCACATCAGAAGGTGAGTTGTTTGATGATCCAATCAACAGCATGCACCTTCGTCGGTTCTATACCTAAGAGAACCCCAATGCAAGGGGGCACAATAAAGTCAAAAATCAAAAAATCAAAAAAATCAAAAAAGTTACAAAGAGAAAAAACAAAAAAATCAGAAAAAATAGAAAGCATACAAAAAAAATCGTCCTTTGGTGAAAACCTGGCAAACAGGCGCCTTGGATAGGTATCATGATGAAAACCTAGCAATCAGGCATCATGTTACTTTCTAGCTTCTCGTGCAAATAAAAGCAAGTGATGAAAACCTGGTCAACAGGCGTTACTTGTGACGAACCGCATTCTCCATCTTTTCACCTTAAGTGCATTCTTTCTCTATTTTTTCCTCATTCGACCCATATCCATCCCACAAATAAACACTTGACAGTTCCCTATCATGGCTTGATACTCACCTTGTGGCCTTGTCGACCAAGGTTTTTGTCCCATACCGTCTCCTCAATGTGAGCCTAGCGTAGTGTCTCTCGTCAGTGTCTGTGGTCCAAATCCGTGAACTACGTTGCCTCTGCGCCGTCACGTAGGCAAGGCCATTATTCTAATGCGCCCCCGAAGCTTCCATCTCTCCCAAGGTCCCATTCGTTTCCTTTCTTGTCTTCATTCTTGTCGTCTTTCTTCTAGTCCATCCATGGTCCATTAGGGTTTACCTCGAACTACGTTGCCTCTGCGTCGTCACGTAGGCAAGGCCATTTAGCAATGAGCCCCCGAGGCACTAGGTCAATCCCTTAGGGTCCGTCTTCTCAATAAGGATTATGCAACCTTCTCATCAAGCAAGCAAATGCAAGCAAAACCCGCGCTTCAAGCAGAAACCTTGACTATGAGCATCTTAACCTATGCAATGCAAAGCAAATACCCAAGGTCTTCTAAATGATTTTATGCAAATTAAGGCAAGAAATAAACACATATCAACGCAAATATGCTTTGTAGATTTGAACCTAGGGTTAAGTTACAGAGTCTTGATTTTTGCTATCCTACCTTCCTATGCTACTCAAGGATGCCAAAAGCTAGAGATGCTATGATGGGGGCATGATTACTTTCTTTGTTTGTTGTTTGTGGATTAAACTTTAATAATGTGAAGCCTTGTCTAAGGAAATGATCGGCAAAAGATCACCGATGGCATCAAAGGTCTTACAAGAACGGGGGAAATCCTTGCTTGTTGAAATGCAAGAAGTACTCAGGTCATCTAGATTCAATTTTGACTAGATGCTTGTATTAACTTGCTAAATCACAATCCATGTAAGCGGTACTCAGGTCATCTCGGTTCAATTATACCTTGATGCTTGTATTCACTTACAACATTTCAGAAAAGTACCAAAAACAAAATGCCCAATGATGAAATAAAGCACTCCAATAGCAAAAGCATCCATCCTATATCCATTTATACATCCATACCATACCCCATGCAATAAAGATCCAACAATGCAGAGTATCAATACAAATAAAAGCTTGTGAATCTTTCTATCGAGTCTTTCTTCTATCAATCAGATTTCTATCTATCATCATATCTTTCATCCTTGTCCAGTCAATCTGAGCAATGATCCAAATGCAAGGTCCATCCTTAATCCATACCAATCAAGTCAAGTTAATCTTGCACAAATGATCCACTCACAATTAGTGGTCTTGATCCTTGTCTGGTCGTAAACCAACTCGATCAGTTAATCAATCAATTGTCTTATACAGGATGTTGCATTGTCGAAATCAGACCCATACAAGCGTCTTACACGACATGCTTCATTTCCTGAAACCAGACACTATCCTTCATGTTGCTCTAGGGATCTATCATTCCCCGCCATGACAACATGCCTGCCGTGTTGGTCTAGGGATATATTGTTCCCCGCCATGACAACACTGTTGTATATCATTATCAGTATATCATTGGTTTACCGCTTGACAGGGGCAATACCTTGTTTGTTCTTGTGTCATTTGTGTATACTTGCTTGCTTGCTTGTGTGTGTCATCATTCCATCTTGCATCGTATATCATTTGACACTTTCTTCACCCATTTTCTTCAAACTCAACCTTCTTCATCGTGAGATTGTCCGTCTCACACCTTCTGCCTTCTTCTCGTCCAATCTCCCGAGGGGGCATCCTATCGTTAAACTTGTACCAGGGGCAAACTGGGGCATGTATCACTATCAGACTATCGACTTCTTTGAAGCAACGCTGTAAACTGCATTGCATCAAAGAGGGGCAAAATGTATACGCCTAAAAATGACACGATTCATCCTAAATAAATATTCTAAATATTTATTCCATTCTTCTATTAATTAAATAAATATTCCAAATTTATTTAATCAATTCACTATCTCACAATTAAATAAATTCTATTTATTTAATTAAAATTCTTCTATTTGTCCTTCACAATTAAATAATCATAAATTATTTAATTAAGCCTAATTCCTCTATCCTAAAGTTCTAAATTCAAAATTCCACCTCACCTTGTCCACCTCATCAGGTTGCACATGTAATTAAATATATTTAATATTTAATTGCCTTATTTTCCCTCACCCACATGGCCTATTTCTTCTCCAATCAGAAGTTAGTTAACTAATCAATCAAATCTGTTAACTGATTGGTCATTTGAGTTCACTGGTCAATCTATTCTGTTGACTCCTCAATCAATCCAGTTCACTGGTCAATCAATTCAGTCAATCCCATAATCCACTCTTCTAACTGATCAATCAAGTCTGTTAACTATTCAGTCAATGGAGTTAACTCTCCAATCAATTTTGTCACATCCCCTCTTTCATGATGGAGCTGGGACACTTGTCACATTTCTACTGGTTGCACATTCCTCAACCATCCTCAACCGTTGATCTTCATATCTTCTCTCAACCGTTGATTCCTATTCCTCTGATTCTATAAATGAAGCTTCATCCTTCCATTCTATTCATCCAGCCTTTTGACATCGTTACTCTGCAGAAATATCACCAGCGCGCCTTTGGCACCCACTTGTCATCTACAAGCTTGAGATCACCATTGTTGCATTGGAGCTCACCTTCATTGCATATCACACCATAGCCGTTCCCCATCGACTTCCTCAAACAGCTTTAAAAAGATTGCACTCTCTGAGGGCTCATCTCATCTGTGAAAGGACGATTCGTGATAGGCGAACAATAGAAGTTTTGAAACGGAAGAGGTTTGTTATGTTTGTTCATTGCTTTGTTCATTTGAATCTTCTTTGTTTCTCTATTCTGTTGATGTTTGGGTCTTATTTAATTCATTTGATTGATTCGACATTTTACCCTCACAGATCTCTTTGGGTGTGGACTTTTTTTCCGCAAGCGTTTCTTCACAAAAAAACAATGTCACTAGTTATGCAAAAGTTCCTTCATTGATTGAATGTGCTAATCACATAAAATTAAAATTGGATAATCTAAACTCTAATTTTTAGATTTCCACACCAAAGAGGATAATCTTTATTGTAATTTTCAGATTTGCATGTATTAATTTCAGATTTGAAAACAATAATAATGTTAAAATTGCATTAGTTTCACCTTCTTTGTCTAACAATTATATGTATTAGCCACTATGTCTACTATTGGTGGTCTGTTGGCACATAATGATGAAAATGGTAAAGAACATGTAGTGTATTACATAAGTTTCACTCTACCAAATTATGAGACACATCACACAATGTACTATATTGTGAGACATGAAATATAGTGATGGAAAAACTATGCTTAACTACAGTTTTCTCACCACAAAAAATGTGCTTAATAATGGAGTGTTGATCATATTCAAAATGATTTTGAGAACATGAAACAATATTTGTTAAATTGATTAGTACTCATGCCTACCATTCATGGAAAACTCTTGTTATATGTATCAACCATTATGTCTACTATTGGTGTTCTGTTGGCACACAATGATTAAATGGTAATGAATATGTAGTGTATTACATAAGTTGCACTCTATTAGATTATGAGACACATCACACAATATACTAGATTATGAGATACATCACACAATATACTATATTATGAGACATGAAATATAGTGATGGAAAAACTATGCTTAACGCTGGTTTTCTCACCAAAAAAGATATACCATTATATGAGGCATGTAAAGAAACATGTCCTAATAAAATAAGATACTCTTAAATATATGTTGTCTAAAGCTAACCTTTCATGTTGTGAGACAATACACTGAATTTGATCTTAAGTTTGTATCACAAAAATCTATGAAATGATAATAATCATTGTTCAATTAGTTGCAACACCCTGCCCTTCTCATGCACCTATTGATACATCATTTATCAATGAGCGTGGTTATTATAGATTGAACCTTTCTCCCCTTGGATGATGTTCTTTGATGGTTGTAGATACACAATTGGTTTAGGTGTATGACTGATTTTGATACCTCACTTGGGTTACCTAATACCCCTCTCATTATGGCTTGATTTTCCTTATACTAATAATGTGGTTGAATATAAGGCATTGATTGCAGGGTTGCATGCCACAATTTCCTTAAAAGTTAAAACTTAGGACACCTATGGTAATTTGCATCTCATAGCCAGATAAATAATGGGTGACTATATGACCAAAGAGGTGAAATTAATGTAATTCCATAAATTGACACTAAAATCACTTGAATCTGTTAATTTAATTACTATCAACACCATCCTAAGAAATGATAATCGACATGCCAATGCCATGGCTAGTGTTGCCTTGTTAATGAATATGGAAGATACTGATCCTCACTTTACATTGGTCATTCATAGATTAAAACAACCTACTATATAAGGCACATCTTCCATGGTTTATGCTACACTCACTAGTGAGGACTAGTTCCATGTTAGATTTGACAACATTCCTACCATAATTCTTTATTAATAACTACATTCATATCCACAAATTAGCTACTAAGTATCTAGTTATTGTAGTGGTTTTTTATTGACAAGGATTCAATGGTACATTGCTTAGGTGCCTAAATGATCAAGACCATGCTATTTCACTTCAAGAGGAACATGGGGGAATATGTAAGTGCCAAGTTACTTGTTCATAAAAGATTACACATGGGATAATTTTACAAGATCAAAATGGAAAAACATTCTCATGAATTTGTGCAAAGTGTGTCACATGCCAAAACATAGGAACTTAAAGCATGCACCTTTCTATGAACTTCACCCCAATACTTCATCATGGCCTTTTTCTACTTGGGGACTGAACTTGGTGGGTAATATTACACCAACTCCATCCAAAGGGCATACATTCATCATTATAGATTCAAATTACTTTACAAAATGGGTCAAATCTATAGCTCTTAAAGCCACCAAAGTAGTTGACATATACAATTTCATCATGGATAATCTTATATCTAGACCTAGCTTGCCATCTACCATTGTAATTGATAATGACACATCATTTAAGATTAGGGAGGTGTTGGTCATGATGTTAGTCATTCACAAACATAGAATAAAAGTTACACAACAACCTTTACTCGTCTTGAAAGATACAATGAATTTAGAGAATTCATGATCCCAAGTCTCCGTTGATTAGGTCTTAATCTACTGACGTTACTCAGTGGTTGATGTGTGTTGCTGTTTTCCATTCAGGGGCCTTACGTGTTTCTCCAAAGTTCATCATTATCTTCAAATATACTGCTCTGTATGTCTGCTCTGCATAAATCTCCAACAATTCTACCTCTGCACTGTGAATTTAGTCAAATACTGTACCTACAGGCTGATATCTGCATGATTTCTACCATTATTTATGATTCCTTGCATGATATTTTCAATACTGCATGCATTTAACTCAAATATGCTAATGATTTTCAGTTACCTACGGGATTTTAGCATATTTCTCTGTTTCTGCTTATTATTTATCATGATTTGCAGTTATGGTGATGAATTTATGAAATTAAAAAAAGGAAAAAAGGTTAAAGAATGAGATTCCCAAAACTACTTGACTTAGATCACTGATTCACATACAAGCTCCCATACATGCAATGAAAAGAAGGAAACTAAAATCATACTTCACCAGGACATTCCACAAATCCGCATGATCTAGTGCAAATCTTCAAAGGAAAAGTTGATAACAACATGTAATGAAATGAAAGCGCTTCTAGTTGAACACAGCATTCACCAGTACATATCCAGAAACCAACAGGAAGATTACGTAAAATTTACAATCAGGATGTAATCTGAAACTTCATATCCATTCAGTATGCTCAAGAACAGGTACATTTACAGTGATCTGAAGAAAGAACCTTGACATTTCAACAATTCTATCCTCATTAGTCTCAGTAATCCGATCTCCTAATTGATTCTACAGTAATTGGCTTTTATGCGCCAGATGCGTCTGTGTATATTCCTTAATGTATCCCCTTAATGTCTCAAGCTCTGGCCTTTATATAGAGCAAATGCCAGAAAACAGTTACAATGATCCAAGGATCAGGATCCCCTCATAATAATCAACGGTCCAGATGAAAAGCACATGCTTCGCCAGTTGGCAAATGTACAACTGGCACAGAATATTCCAGCATCTTCAACTTGATTCGGTCTCCAGCTGGCAAACAGCATATTTGACAATATCCTCCTCACTTCTGGTTCATGTTGCCTCCATGTGCAACTTTGTAATCATTAGCTTCAGCAGCAGCTCCAACAGCATCATGACTTCCTGTGGAAAATATGCACTAAATGCATAAACAGCATCAAAACAATCAGGTCAACCATCGTTGACCAAAAAAACAGGCAGTCGGGCTTTCAAATTTCTATCGCTTCATGTTTTCCCGCCCATTTCCATGTGTATCGGGTTCAAATATGATCATGTATCTCAAAATATACCAGGAAATAACCGCTTTTAACAAATTATTTCAAATCTGGCTTTGCATGCTCTGTTTGTATGTTTCGGGTCATCATCATATTCGCATCGGTGTGACCACACATGATCGGGGTGACAAAATTAGACTTGGCCGATGGCAACAGTTATACCAACGCCAAAAATCATGATGATGCCCAACTCTATGTCTTCTATCTAGCTGCAGGATATCATGAAATATGATGCTCCTCCCTTCCGAATGCTCTGATGAAAAGCACATCAGGATGTTTCGCTTCTGCATATTGGGGAAAGAAAGACATCATCGTCATCATCATGTTGAAGGCAAATAGGAGGATTTGGAATATGATCCTGCTGCTGAGGAAAGGAATATGATGGTGACGTCATCGTCATATTCGGGCTTCATTAAAATGCAAAAGATGACGTCACCATCATGTTTCGTTAGATCAGGGGATAAATGTAATATCGGGTCACCTAAGGAAGATGATCGGGTGGTACATGTAATATGACCCCTTCGCGGCCAAGGTAACCCTCTCGAAAGATTAGGATGATGATGATCATCATCATCATATCTGCACTAGGTGATTTAAAATATGATCCTGCTGAATGTCTAGATGACGTCATCAGGATATCCGGGGCCTTTGTTAATCTTAGAACATGACGTCATCGTCATATTCGCGAACCGGATCATGCTCTGGAAAATATCCTGCCGAAGGAGAAATGTGATGGTGATGTCATCCTGATATTTGCTTCTTCGTTTATCAGGTCGGGATGACGTCATCAGGATATTTGCAAAAGGTTATATTTCTCGGCAGGAGGATATTACGAAATATCGGGTAGACAAACAAGATCATGATGATCTTGACAACATGACTTAGGAATGGAATATCACCCTCCCTAAAAGATAGGGTGATCATCATGATTGTGCAAAAGGAGATCAGGAGGATATGAAATATGATCCTGCCTTGAAAGATCAGGATGATGATGATCACCAGGACTTTGACGTGCGCATGCAAATTATGCAGATGGTGGATTTTCCAAGTAGGGTGATATTATAATATCAGCATGATATTATAATATCGGGTGATGTTAAAATATCATGATGCTCGCGATGTGCCCAAGGTCATTTGACGAGTAAAACACACTATCACTTAAGATTGACGTCCGGATATTGGGACTGCATGATTTTTATCGGGTGATAGACCAAGATCATGATGATGACCTTTCGCGATACAAAAGACCGCTCGACGGGGAAAACTTACTATGACTTAAAGTTGACGTCTGGATATTTCGACCTCAGGATATTATCAGGGGGCGTTTCAAATATGATGATGATGTTCTTCATACAGCAAAACTGAGTTTATAAAATATGACCCTCTTCTTGCGAATATCAGGTTTGACCAAAACTTTGACTGTGCATAACTCCCTCATATGGACGAATTTTCGAGTGATGTAAAAGGCAAACCTGCATGGAATTTCAAGCTCTTTCTAAATATGAGGTCATAGAAATGAAATATGAACTTTGACAAACTAACCTCATGATGATGACCAACCTCATCCTGACCTTCATGATGATGAACATGACTAATTTTACCAAACCGCCAGAAAGCAGACAACACAAGCCAAGCCAAAAGTTGGGTCCCTATTTTGATAAGTCAAAATGGGGCGTGTTGTGTAACCACACAACAACTTGCCACCAAAGAAAATAAACAAATTCCAATGATTCAAGTGATGTGATCACATTTATCTATAGTGTTCTAATTCTGTCTATGTGTCAGCATCATAATCCTCTGAATGATAAAATTTCATTATGGTGATAAAGCTAACAAAGGATCAGGTGTGTGCATATGATTAATTATCCTCATCTTGAAAGTAAGTTGAAAACATAAGTAACTGGTGTTAAACTACATAGTTGGAGATCATCCCTCATAGCCAACCTGGATAGAGCCTTGCTGCCAGCAGGCGTCTATAGCCCCGGCAAGGTTATCTATACAATCTCCCTAAGTAGAGCCCCACTGCCAGCAGGCGTCCATAGCCCCGGTAGAGTTACTTAGATGGCCTAATTTTATTTCTTTTCTGATTTTCCTTTAAAAATTTATATTTGATATCATCATGTCAGCTCATTTGTACAAGGTGTAGTCACTTGCAGCTTTAGGTTGGAGATTGTATTGGTAGCAAGGGAGTCCCTTTAGATTTTTCACTTAACACCTATACTAGTGTGTTCAACAAACCCAAGGCTGTTAGGTGTTTCATTGTGATGGATTCACTTTGACCAAGAAGAAGCACCCTGATGAAAAGACATCATAAACCTGATCATGAACACTTCTTAGAATGAATCATAACCTATATTTAAATGTGATCTCATCATCTGAGTCCCAACAATTTAATTATTTTCTTAGGGTGATGAAGTGCATCATCCTGACTTACCAGAACAAGGTCCCAACCAACAAAACAACAACAACAACAAACAAACTGTACAAACAACTATACAAATATACAATATGATACATGTGACTGCCATGAAGTCATTCAGGCCTAGAAATAATGTTTGAGGAATTGTCCATTGACTGGCAATGGGACATCCTCACCTGTCAGGTTCTTAAGCCTATAAGTGCTGTCTCCTAAAATCTCAGAAATTTGAAAGGGACCTATCCATAATCTATCAAACTTACCATGATCACCTTTCTTTTCATGGGCTTTATCCCACATCAGGACTAAATCAGACATCCTGAAAGCTTTAATTCTGGCTCTCTTGTCAAACCAGCATTTGACAATAGCCTGATGTTTTACAAATTGGTCAATCGCTTGACTTCATTTTTCTTCCAGATGCATCAACTGAAGCAACCTGACTTCCTGTTTATTATCTATGCCTAGATATTCTTGGGCAAACTGCAGAGTAGGAATTTTCAAGTTTATAGGGAGGATAGGATCTACCCCATATACTAGTTGGAAGGGTGAGTTTCCTAATGCAATTTTCATTCTAGTTCTGTCTACCCATAAGGCATATTTCAGAAATGAGTTCCATTCCCTAGGATTTTTCTCTATCAATTTTCTTATTATACTCAGTAAATTCTTGTTGGTGGATTCTGCTAATCCATTTCCCTGGGGATAGTAGTTGGATGAGAACTTAAGTATGATCCCATGATCAAAAGCCCAACTTGACAATTTGGTGGAAATGAAGGCAGAACCATTATCACTTACCAATGCATAAGGAATTCCATACCTGGTGACAATGTTGCTTTCCAGGAATTTAATGACATCATCAACATTACAAGTTTTGCTGCTGATAGCCTCAGTCCATCTGGTACAATAATCAGTAATCGTTAGGACATACCTATGGCCTGAGGAAGATGGAGGATTGATCGGTCCTATGAAATCCATGCCCCACTGTGCAAATGGGCGCTCTTCCATCACTGGCTGCAATGGTTGTGCAGCATATTTTTCTCTGTTGGCAGCAACCTGGCAAACATGACAACATTTAACATGATCAGCCGTGTCTTTAAAAATTGTAGGCCAGTAATATCCTGCTCTGAGGATTGCATGTGTTGTGGCTAATGCTGATCCGTGTGCAGTACCAAACTTGTCATGTAACTCTGTTAAAACTTTATTTGCTTCTAGTTTCTCTAAGCATCTCAGGTATATTCCTTCATAATTCTTCTTGAACAAGGTTCCTCCCTTCATCATATACCTCTGGGATCTTATCTTTAAGGCTCTTCTCTGTGAGGCTTGCATTCTTGAAGGACATCTTCCGGTGATCAGGATGTGCCTGATGTCTGAATACCATTCCCTATTGTCCTTCTCATTGATCACATACTGCTGATTGATGATGTTTGGATCAATTTCAGATATCATCTGGCTTAGAGCTTGTCCTCTTACTAGCTTCATTGGTGTGATCTCCATGTCATATTCTTGTAATACAGTAATCCATTTGGCTCTTTTTTCACCAGGTTCACTCTACATCAGCAGCATCTTTACTGCTGCATCTGGTACCACAGCAATCACTTTGCTTCTCAGTATATAATGTCTGAACTTTTTTACTGCTCTGACTAATGCAAGTGCATGTCTTTCAACATCTACATATCTCAACTCAGCATCCCTGAAAGGACAGCTCATGAAAGCAATTGGTTTCTCTTCTTTCTCTTCATTTCTTTGAGTTAACACTGCTGCAGAAGTATGTTCTGAGGCAAATGAGTAGATGTAGAAATCTCTTGTATAATCTGGACTAATGAGGACAGGAGCATCTGAAATGGCCTTCTTTATATCTTCAAAGGTAGCCTTAGCTTCTGGTGTCCACTCAATTTGTGCATCTTTTTTCAACATGGCATTTAGTGGTCTGACAATCTCAGCAAAGCCGGTGATGAACTTCCTCACAAAATTTATCTTACCAAAATAAGATTTAAGTTCCTTTTTGCTTCCTGGAAGTTGTAACTTCATAATAGATTCCACCCTGTCAGGATCAATGATAATTCCATCTTCTGTGATCAGGTGGCCTAGTAATTTTCCTGTTGTGACTCCAAATATGCACTTCTTATGATTCAAAGATATTCCATATTCTTCACATTTCTTCAGTACACTTCTGAGATCAGCAACATGATCTCCTCTTTCCTTGGAGAATACTGTCAAGTCATCCATGTAGATGACTATACATTTTCCTACTAAGCCTCTGAAGGCTATGTCCATTGCTCGCTGGAATGTAGCTCCAGCATTTATAAGTCCAAATGGCATACGTCTATATGCAAATATCCCCCACTTTGTGGTGAAGGCAGTTTTTAATCTGTCAATTTTATCAACCATCACTTGGTTGTATCCTGAAAAACCATCCAAGAAGGACATCATCTTGGCTCCATTCACAATTTGTAGAACTTCATCCAAAGAGGGCAAAGGATAATTATCCTTTTCTGATGCTCTGTTCAGGTTCCTGAAATCTACACATAATCTGATGTCTCCATTCTTCTTTCTGACTGGCACAAGATTCGCCACCCAAGTGGAGTGCCTTACAGGAAATATTATCCGGGCATTTAACAATTTCTTGACTTCTTCAAGGATGATTGGTTCAAGCAGAGCATTGACTGGCCTTTGCTTCTGTCTGAAAGGTTTTGCATCTGGCTTGAGAGGTATAGTATGAGTTATGACAGAAGTGTCATATGTCTTTAGCTCATCATAAGTCCATGCAATTACATGTATGTAATCCTTAAGGGCCTGAGTTATTCCTTCTAACTCTTCTGGTGTACAAACCTTACCTAATAAGACATTTCTCTTATCATCAGCTTGTCCAATATTCACCTGTGAATATTGACCTCCATCTGCCTTAGGCAGATCTTTATGTTTAAGCATATTATCTAGATCAAAGGCTCTTTCTAATTCAATCATACCTTTGGGAATTCTGTTGCTAAGCAACTCTAATATCTCATCTTCTTCCCAGACATGATCTTCCATATCATTCTCATCTATAATCTGAGCTTCAAATATGTCTCTGTTTGATATGAAGTCCAGGATGTGCTGATCATCATCAAACACTTGGAGATTAGTCACATTGTCAGGTACTGAAGGTACTGACACCAATTCTACTGAAAATCTCTTCAGACCAGATATAGACAGCGGTTCTAACGTACTGGCGGCCTGGGCAAGTGCATCTGCCCTCTGGTTCTGTTCTCTTGGTACGTGAACGATATTAAAGGCATCAAAGTCTTCAATCAGGTCCCACACATGATGCCTGTAATTTGATAGCTTTCTGTAATTACAAGAGTAAATTCCTCTTACTTGTCTCACAACCAGTTCTAAATCTCCAAAGACATGCAAGATCTTCACTTTCTTCTTATGGGCAAACAACATTCCATGAATCAGAGCTTCATACTCTGCGACATTATTGGTGCAGGGGAACTGTAGTCTGTAAGCTGCTAAGTAGGATTTCCCTGATGGATCAATAAGGTCAATTCCTACCCCAGCACCTTGCTTGGATTTGGATCCATCAAACCTCAGGATCCAAGGCTTATCTTCAGCAGGACATTTGTCTTCAGCAGGATATTTACTTGAACTTCCTTTCTTCTTTGCAGCTCTGGCTGCTGCCCCGCCTGATATCCACTTTAACTTGGGGATGTCATCCTCAAGTTTCTTCTTTCCTTTATTTGATGAGCCTGATGGCTTTTCTATTTTCTCTTCCATCTCAATAGGAGGATGATGTTCAGCACATACAGCTGCATGCTTCTTCAAAATATGTAAGCATAGTGAGCAAGTTGTTTATGAGTGAAGTGCCTCATGCAGCCTACACCAACCTCTAATTAAAACCTCCTGGGGAGATTTACGCTGTTGTGTCATCTTTTCTATTTCTTTTACCAGAAATTCTTCGAACTTCGTCAGGTCACTGCCTTTATCTTCATCAGACAACTCATAATCTGATTCCATGAAGCAATCACTACCAGGAGTGATCTTTTCTTTTCTCATATCATTTATCGGATCCGACACCAGGACCTCTTCTGTTTTCCGGATATGATCTTCATCAGGATCCGTCGGTGCCTCTGCTCCTGCAGAAGACAAATAAGAATTAGTACCATCATCATCATCAGACATAGCACTCACCTCGGAATATGATGATGATGCTTCACTATATGTTTGCTCCAGTATCATCATGTCTAAGCATGGTTCACAAGTCTTTTCTGAATGTGCGTCGCCATGTAATCTGCACCATCCATCAATCAAAATATCATTAGCAGATATATTCAATAATTGGCAACGTTTTACCTGAGTAGATAAATGCATCTCAAAATCTCTGAAGCGATCTATTTCATTCTCATTATCTGGATTATTATCAAACTCCAGACTCGGCATGTCCTCATGATAATCATCATCATGATGATGATGAACATCCAGCATCAGGATCTCTTCGATTTTAACAGTTTGTGGCCTGATGTGATAAACTCCAGGTTCTACGTTTACATACATGATCTCATTTGTTTTGTTATATTCCGTGATCATATGTCTCATCCTAGGCTCAGCATCAATCCTGATCTGATTAGGTATACCTTTCCATGGTAACCGAATGTGACTGAAGTCTGTGGACATATATCCGTTAAGCGTTTTAGACCAGTCTCGGCTAAGCAACATCCCATATGTATCAGGTATGTCCACTACCTGAATGTCAATGTAATACTGGATCCGAGGATCAGATGCTAGCTGCATGTGAATGTGAGTGAGTTCTCCCACTACACTTACTTCTGTCTTGTCCAGTTGAGTGACCTTCTTTAAGGATTTAGCAGGATGCAGTCCTAATGCGTTACATATTGACAAAGGCATAACATTCGTTGAGGCTCCTGAATCAACTAAACAGTTGTGCAAGTTCTTACTGAACATTCTTATGGTGAGGAGAAACGGAGGTGATTCAGTTTTATCTCTATACAAGGTCATGTGGGAGGTTTCAACAGCTTGGACTGTAGCTGACACCTTAGACTTGATAGTATTATCTTTAGCAGCATGATCTTTGCCATTGGATTGACTTGAAAGATGATTATCCTCTTTAGGAGCAGCATCATCTAGTGACTTCATGAATGCCCTTTTGATGGCAGGAGTTTTCAGTAACTCAGATAGGGACAGGCTGATCTTGATTTTCTTCATTTCATCAGCCAAATAGCTGACTAACTTGTCAGACTCTTGAGGTGCATTTACGACTTTTGTTACTATGTTTTGAGGAGACAAGTATTGAGCATTCACCTTAGGGAATCCAGGGTTATTGCTAGCCTTAGGATCAGGAGGTGTGTTGAAGTTGTTTGGAGGTAGAGATGATGTCAATGGACCAGCAGGTCTGTTGGCATTGCTCCTCAGGTTATAATTGTGCTTACCAGGATATTGTTGCTGGTATGCATGTACTTCCTCATGCTCTCTTGCAGGTTCATTTTCATCCTCAAAGGGGAAGACATAGTTTGTTTCAAAGGTTAAGGTAGATTCTTCACATGTCTGATTATAATCCTGATGAGGTTGATTTGTGTACGTCTCTAACACAAAAGCTGAGTCATATCCACAAGGAACTATTTCATTTCCTTCTACCTGAGGTGGATTTCCAGAAGTATTACACTTCAGTCTGAAAGATGCTGGCAGCAATCCTAAATTGTGGACAATCTAATTCTGCATGTGCATTGGTATTGTGAATCCTGCACCAATTGGTAAGGGCTGCTTCAGCAAGATTGACTCTAGTAGTCTGTTTGGCTTCACCAGGAGGCTGATTGTCTAGGGGTGATGGTAATGAACCATTATTTGGCCTGGAGTTCCACACTCTGGGCTGTCTAGGAGGATTATTATTGTTTCCACCATTATTGTTGAAGTTATTGTTGTTATATCCTCTGTCAGGGTAGTTTGGTCTGTCATTGGAATAACTCCTATTCTGACCTGACTGCGAATAAAACCCTTGATTTCTCAAATGTGTTACTTCTGTGGTGAGTTTTCTGAGTTGAGCAGAAATTTCTTTGATTTCCTCCTTCTCCTCTTGAGCTTTGGCCACTACATTTTCAGTCTGAGGCTTGAAAAAGGAAGATCCATGGTTATTGTTGGATAGATCTGTACCCTGAGGTGTCTGAGCATGTGCAGGATATTGTGGCAATTGGCTATTTCCATTAGGAGGAGGCATAATACTCAATGGAGGTACTTGCAAAGGTGCAGGCATGACTGCTAGGGGTATTAATGATCCATTTGGATATTGTGCAGGATATTGTGAAGGATAAGCTGTAGGATATTGTGTTGGATATTGTGATTGCATGCCAGGCAAAGCAGGGAATGCTATATTGGGAGTAGGAGCAGGTATCAACTGCTGATTCACCTTGATAGCTTCTTGAAAAGCTCCTGTCAAAGTAGTGATCTCAGGATGTGTTCTCCTGATGAACATGGAAGTTAATGGATCCAGGGCTGAATAATATATACTCCTAGCAGCAGCATCAGTCACCACATATGGGGCAACTAGCTTGGACAACATTTTCTGGAACCTAGCATTGAAATTGGCAATAGGCTCATTCTCAAATCTTTTGATTGTGGCAAACATGTGGTAATTCATGGATGGATCAATAGGGACTTTGAACCTGTCAACAAAGGCTTTCTCTAAGATAGCCCACGAACTGACAGAAGCTTGGCCAAGACTGATGAACCAATTATAAGCCTCTTCCCCTAGGGAAAAAGGAAATAATCTGCACACCACGTCCTGATGTTCTATTCTGGCTCTGCAGTACGCTTCTTTAAATGTCCTGATATGATCATCAGCATCTTGATAAGGATGGTACCTTGGACAAAGTTTGTCCAGATTCTTTGGTAACTCATGATATGCAGTAAAAGTCAAGGGTGACTCCGCTGCAAAGAAAGACATTGCAGCCTGAGGGGGCTGAACTGGTGGTGCAGTTGGCTGAGGTTGAACTAAAGGTATACCCTGGGTTTGAACAGGAGGTGTCACGGATATACCGGAAGGTATTTGCAAACCGACAGGGGTTACAGGAGGAGGTCCCGGTGAAGTTCTGGATGCACTAGACCCTGGAGTATGGTGAATGTCCACAGTCCTAGGTCTGAAACCTCTAACAGGCAATTCTTCAAAAACTTCACTAGGTCTAGACCTGGTATTTATCCTGTAAGCCAGGATTTCTCGATTTGGAGGAAAATTGGCTGAAACTTTGCAAATATTGGCTGGATTCCACCGGATGAGGTGATATTTGCAGTTAAACAGTAAATCAGACTAGATATTTACGAAATATTTGCGAAGATACTGCAAATACGATAGGATATTGGGATATCCTGACCCGTAGCACAAGATCTCAAGTGTTTAAGGCTCAAATTCTCAAAGCTTGAACAAATTTACGCATCTTTGGCCAATATTAGTGAATTCAGAGAGATCTACTGTAAAGCTTGCAATATTTATGTGAGATCTGGAAATCTTTACATAGAATGTGCATATACAATCTTGTCACAGCAAATATTTACAAAATTTACTGAAATTCACGAGTGATCTGAGGTTACCTTACTCTTATACATCATCAAACCTGAAAATACTCATGATGTTGCGTCATCTTCCGGTCGGCCCTCCTTCTAGCGCCAATTTATGTTGGTCATGATGTTAGTCATTCACAAACATAGAATAAAAGTTACACAACAACCTTTACTCGTCTTGAAAGATACAATGAATTTAGAGAATTCATGATCCCAAGTCTCCGTTGATTAGGTCTTAATCTACTGACGTTACTCAGTGGTTGATGTGTGTTGCTGTTTTCCATTCAGGGGCCTTACGTGTTTCTGCAAAGTTCATCATTATCTTCAAATATACTGCTCTGTATGTCTGCTCTGCATAAATCTCCAACAATTCTACCTCTGCACTGTGAATTTAGTCAAATATTGTACCTACAGGCTGATATTTGCATGATTTCTACCATTATTTATGATTCCTTGCATGATATTTTAAATACTGCATGCATTTAACTCAAATATGCTAATGATTTTCAGTTACCTACGGGATTTTAGCATATTTCTCTGTTTCTGCTTATTATTTATCATGATTTGCAGTTATGGTGATGAATTTATGAAATTAAAAAAAGGAAAAAAGGTTAAAGAATGAGATTCCCAAAACTACTTGACTTAGATCACTGATTCACATACAAGCTCCCATACATGCAATGAAAAGAAGGAAACTAAAATCATACTTCACCAGGACATTCCACAAATCCGCATGATCTAGTGCAAATCTTCAAAGGAAAAGTTGATAACAACATGTAATGAAATGAAAGCGCTTCTAGTTGAACACAGCATTCACCAGTACATATCCAGAAACCAACAGGAAGATTACGTAAAATTTACAATCAGGATGTAATCTGAAACTTCATATCCATTCAGTATGCTCAAGAACAGGTACATTTACAGTGATCTGAAGAAAGAACCTTGACATTTCAACAATTCTATCCTCATTAGTCTCAGTAATCCGATCTCCTAATTGATTCTACAGTAATTGGCTTTTATGCGCCAGATGCGTCTGTGTATATTCCTTAATGTATCCCCTTAATGTCTCAGGCTCTGGCCTTTATATAGAGCAAATGCCAGAAAATAGTTACAATGATCCAAGGATCAGGATCCCCTCATAATAATCAACAGTCCAGATGAAAAGCACATGCTTCGCCAGTTGGCAAATGTACAACTGGCACAGAATATTCCAGCATCTTCAACTTGATTCGGTCTCCAGCTGGCAAACAGCATATTTGACAATATCCTCCTCACTTCTGGTTCATGTTGCCTCCATGTGCAACTTTGTAATTATCAGCTTCAGCAGCAGCTCCAACAGCATCATGACTTCCTGTGGAAAATATGCACTAAATGCATAAACAGCATCAAAACAATCAGGTCAACCATCGTTGACCAAAAAAATAGGCAGTCGGGCTTTCAAATTTCTATCGCTTCATGTTTTCCCGCCCATTTCCATGTGTATTGGGTTCAAATATGATAATGTATCTCAAAATATACAAGGAAATAACCGCTTTTAACAAATTATTTCAAATTCGGCTTTGCATGCTCTGTTTGTATGTTTCGGGTCATCATCATATTCGCATCGGTGTGACCACACATGATCGGGGTGACAAAATTAGACTTGGCCGATGGCAACAATTATACCAACGCCAAAAATCATGATGATGCCCAACTCTATGTCTTCTATCTAGCTGCAGGATATCATGAAATATGATGCTCCTCCCTTCCGAATGCTCTGATGAAAAGCACATCAGGATGTTTCGCTTCTGCATATTGGGGAAAGAAAGACATCATCGTCATCATCATGTCAAAGGCAAATAGGAGGATTTGGAATATGATCCTGCTGCTGAGGAAAGGAATATGATGGTGACGTCATCGTCATATTCGGGCTTCATTAAAATGCAAAAGATGACGTCACCGTCATGTTTCGTTAAGATCAGGGGATAAATGTAATATCGGGTCACCTAAGGAAGATGATCGGGTGGTGCATGTAATATGACCCCTTCGCGGCCAAGGTAACCCTCTCGAAAGATCAGGATGATGATGATCATCATCATCATATCTGCACTAGGTGATTTAAAATATGATCCTGCTGAATGTCCAGATGACGTCATCAGGATATCCGGGGCCTTTGTTAATCTTAGAACATGACGTCATCATCATATTCGCGAACCGGATCATGCTCTGGAAAATATCCTACCGAAGGAGAAATGTGATGGTGATGTCATCCTGATATTTGCTTCTTCGTTTATCAGGTCGGGATGACGTCATCAGGATATTTGCAAAAGGTTATATTTCTCGGCAGGAGGATATTACGAAATATCGGGTAGACAAACAAGATCATGATGATCTTGACAACATGACTTAGGAATGGAATATCACCCTCCCTAAAAGATAGGGTGATCATCATGATTGTGCGAAAGGAGATCAGGAGGATATGAAATATGATCCTGCCTTGAAAGATCAGGATGATGATGATCACCAGGACTTTGACGTGCGCATGCAAATTATGCAGATGGTGGATTTTCCAAGTAGGGTGATATTATAATATCAGCATGATATTATAATATCGGGTGATGTTAAAATATCATGATGCTCACGATGTGCCCAAGGTCATTTGACGGGTAAAACACACTATCACTTAAGATTGACGTCCGGATATTGGGACTGCATGATTTTTATCAAGTGATAGACCAAGATCATGATGATGACCTTTTGCGATACAAAAGACCGCTCGACGGGGAAAACTTACTATGACTTAAAGTTGACATCCGGATATTTTGACCTCAGGATATTATCAGGGGGTATTTCAAATATGATGATGATGTTCTTCATACAGCAAAACTGAGTTTATAAAATATGACCCTCTTCTTGCGAATATCAGGTTTGACCAAAACTTTGACTGTGCATAACTCCCTCATATGGACGAATTTTTGAGTGATGTAAAAGGCAAACCTGCATGGAATTTCAAGCTCTTTCTAAATATGAGGTCATAGAAATGAAATATGAACTTTGACAAACTAACCTCATGATGATGACCAACCTCATCCTGACCTTCATGATGATGAACATGACTAATTTTACCAAACCGCCAGAAAGCAGACAACACAAGCCAAGCCAAAAGTTGGGTCCCTGTTTTGATAAGTCAAAATGGGGCGTGTTGTGTAACCACACAACAGGAGGTAGACAAGTTCTTGGAAAAATTCCATAGACAATAGAGGTTCTCCATCCCATATTATCCAAAATGAACTCGATAGGTTGAGTCCATGAATAAAATAATTAAACAAATCTTATGGAAAATGATTAACAAACATGGTACAAATCGGCATGCACAACTTATCCCTACATTATGGGCATATGACACTAGTATGTGTATTGCTATAAG
The DNA here is from genome assembly GCA_027924645.1 of Cunninghamia lanceolata. NCBI lineage: Eukaryota > Viridiplantae > Streptophyta > Pinopsida > Cupressales > Cupressaceae > Cunninghamia > Cunninghamia lanceolata. The sequence continues at coordinate 3,846,683 of BSBN01000413.1, forward strand.
ATTTACACCTTACATTTTGGTATATGGTATAGAGGCCATCATGCCAATCGAGCTTGAAATTCCATTACTATGTGTCTCTCTACAATACCATTGATGATTATACAACCAAGAACATCATTTAGAAGAGCTTGAAACAATTGATGAATGAAGTGGGAACACATTATATAACCTATGAGTATATCAAAGACAACTAAAGGGGATGTCTAATAGATTACTAATTCAAATAGACCTCCAATTAGTTGATTTTGTACTCTAAGCAAACCCTAATAATTCAAACATGATAAGAAGGAACTTTGTGCAAAATTCTAAACCAATTGGATAGGACCATTCATTATTACTTATTAAATTGGCACATGTGTCTTTGGCCTACCAACTCCTAGCATAAAATTGGTGAAAGACTTGGTTAGCATTGTGCATCTATGATGATACTACTATTCACCACTATATATTGGGGGTCAATCTTCATTGATCATTTTATTTTTTCACCCATATCATTTCTAAGATTTATTGTGTCATCTTTGCCCATATTGGGGGAAATTTATTTTACATGCTCTTTTATGATCACATTTTACCTCTACTTGCTTATATGCTTAACTATCAATTCAAGTACCTATTCTTGATTATCATATGACATCATCTAGCTCTTATGAGCCATATTAAATTTCTTAAATTATTAGGGTGGTTTCACATTGTTATGATCTTGCCTATACCCATATAATTCATTGGTCCTTATCTCACCATCATATCATACTGGGGGGCATCATGCCTTCCCCATTTTATCGTATCCTCATATTGTTGGAGTCATACTAGGGACACCATAACCTTCCCCACACAATTAGTCACATGGCAATGCCTAATATGTCATGCATTGGCATCTATCTCACCACTAGGGACCTTTTGCCTTACCTAGACAATTATTTACTCATGATCTTTGAGCCACATTGGGAGCATATGTCTTTCCTAATTTTTTATCATGTACTTATAAGAGTATCTCTAGCCATTAAGGGCCACATCACCAATTTCATTTTCCTATATTGGGGGCAAAGTTATATTCATTCACACTTATCTCTAGCCTATGTGCTTACTATTGATGTTTACATTTGCAAATAATCCCTAATGATGGAAAACTTCAAGAATGTCACATCGATTCTTGAAATAACCTCCAAATTTTAAAGAAGATGGTCCTTCTCTATGAGTTTTGGTGTAAAGGGAAGAAAAAACAAGATTATAAAGAACCCTTAACCTATAGCTAAGGCAATGCGCTAGAAATATATTGAGATCCACGCTGATAGCACAGTGATTAAACTTGTAAAATTTCTTGATAAAACTAAAGAGCATAAAGCATGATTAACAATAATAGAACATATGTATCTAATTCATCAAAGGCATATTATAGAAAGTAAAGAAAAGACTTAGAAAAACATCATAATATGCATAGAACACCACTCTCTCTTCACTACAACAAATCCCTGTGATTAGCTCCTTTTTTTGCTCTATTTTTTGCTTCCACCCACTATTGTAATGTATTTTTCTCCAATTTTTTGAAAAAGTCGGCGCTATTTATTGGGATGGCACTTTTTTTGGCATTTTTTGTGCCGATTAGAACAAGTAGGTGCTAAATTAGGCACAAATTGAGCCTAAATTAGAGCTGACTTTAGCACCCAAATTAGCACTGACTTTAACGTCTAAATTAGTGCCGACTTTAGCATCGTACCTCTAAGCCTCTATGGATTGTGTTGGATCAGAATTTTAGACTTTAAAATTTTTCCATCCCCGCCATAATCCCTAATAAGACGTTCTACTTGAACCCAAAAAATATCACCATTCCCTTATTAGCCCTAAATTCTATACCTCAACCGTAAAATATTTGATGAAAAAATTAGTGTAGCTAACATCGGCAAGATGATACTACGTTAGGGAGACTAAAAATATAGTCTCTTCGATGACTCGAAGGCACAAGTAGGGAAAAGGAAAATCACATGAAAACCTGAAGTAATGAGCAAATCAAAGAGACAAGGGATATCGGCAAGAGTCATTCAGCAGTCTCATCAATAGCCCGAAAGTTGAATAGATAAGGCACTTCAGCATGACACCAAAACGTGTCACAATGATCAAATGAAAATATCGATAACCTTTAAGGGATTCAAGATATTGAAGTGATATTGTTTAGAGTCTCACTGATAGAAGGGGTCTCGCTAATGAAAAGATAATGTAAAGGGTATTTTGAAGAAACTCTACTGTGTTGAAGAGAGGTTTTTTGGGGTCTCTCTGAAAAGGCAACGAAAAGAAATTAAAATATCAAAAGGGTGATTTCTTATTCAAGGAGACTCATATTATCGAAGTAACGCCAGTTAGGGTCATATCAAAATCCTGAACAATAAATGAGATTGCAAAACACACCACCTCAAAATAAAGTGACAAGACATAAAGGTGGCAATCTAACGCTCTGTTTTCAAAAAAAATTAAATTCCCTTCGATGATATGAGAAACACAAGCAAGATGCCATTGATTGCACAAATTTAAGATTGTTGAATAGGAATTCAGAGGGCATTGCAAAGAACAAGTACAGGGCGTGGATGAATAAGCAATTCAAGACCAAAGCAATTTGTCAACTAAGTACTGTGAATGTGCTTGTATAGATTAGTCTGCGTTTATAAATCACAGAGTTGAAATCTAGACATAGTGATAGAATATGGAAGAAACAATTTAGAACCCAAAGAGTAAAAGAAAAAAAATTGGGGATAGGCATCTAAACTGGGATTTATTAGACCAATGTCCCGGGTCAGGACAGAAATCTAGAAGAAATGCCCAACTAAACCCACATGCTAAGAAATTTGAAGATTTATACAGGGATATTAGGGATATATGGACATAGTCAAAGGGTAAGATCTCTTTATCTCCCATTACAGAAAAATGCATAGGCATAAACCCATGGTGGCTAAACTTGAGTAAATTGGTAGTCTTGAATGTGTTTGTAAATGTCTAGTTGATGAAGTTTCTTGCAGAGAAATACAACCCTAAGACTTGTTATATTGAATTCAACGATGGGACTGGTTTCTTCTTGATTACCAGAGACTATATAGCCACAATGTTTCAGTTAGACACAAGTTTAGACAAGAAATTCAGAATCAAGGATTTGTTGGTTGAGTACCGCAATATGAGTAGCAATTATAAGAGATGGAAGTTACCCTTGCACAGGCCTCACGGTGACAATAACCAACTTAGGGTATTTTAAGAGGGTGAAGATCCACCCTACTCAACTAAATTGTTTGAAGATTATTTCAAAATCACATATTACTTTGCTTGCTAGATATTGGGAATAGAGGCCTCCGTGTTCATGGAAATTGTGCCCATGGCCCTAGCTACGGACATACAGAGTCATGATTCATGGTATTTTGATTATGTTAAATACCTGGCATATAATATAAAAAATGATTTAATGTCTATTAAGAATGGAGGAAGTAAATTCAGACATTATTCTTTATTTATGCATATGGTATGGGCTTATGGGATAGAAATCTCAGGGTAAGAGACCTAGACATCAATGGAGATATAAAACCTATGCAAATGTGGACTACTATTTGGGATAGCAGATGTGACAGATCCCATTATTTATACTTTGAAGAGTTTTTTTGTGAAACCAATATTCAAATGGTTTGGACATCCTTTCAACCACAATTTTTCCTTGGAAATACAAAAGTTTTTGAGACCAAAAGATAAACATGAAGAGGGAAATTTCAACCATAATTGGGGTGATTGGTATGCTTTTAAAGATTGCACTATGATAAGAGTATTCAGATATGAAGGGCCACCCTTCCTGCTACCGAAGACATGCCCAAATCAATTTGCATACTTAGAAATTGTTAGGCAATTGGCTTCCTTAGACTTCATGCATCTCAAGAATCAGCATAAATAGTCATTTATGCCTGGGACTTTATGCTTTGGAGATTTCATAGTACTTTCTGGCAAAGGTTATCAATTAATTGATAGTAAATTTAAACAATTTAGATTACCTTTTGGAAATGCAAGAGGAAATTTTGACCTGGAACACTTCATAAACAATGTAAAAATGAAGCAGAAGTTAAAGGGATATGATTATGTCCTATTTGATGATGAAGATTTAATTAGAAATTGTGATGAAACTACAATAGAAGAAAGAAGAAGTTTGTAACATAAAACCATGTTAGCAGATGCTTGGAGGGTAGCCCAAAACCCCACCTACACCAGAGTTTTCCAAGATATTGATGATCCTATCGAAAGACTGGACACTATGATTACACATGCACCAGAACTGATTAAGCATGTTCCCCTTCATATATTTAACAAAAAAGGAAAACAACTTAAAGATGCATAGGCTGAGTATGAAGTACCCCTGGGTCACTTGTCACCTCAACCCACACCGGATATAACTTTCTTTGCATACATAAACATTGTAGAAGGAGAAGGAGAGTTTGAAGAAGGGGTACAAAGTTATGACCCAACCATTGAGGGGTATGAACCGCCTGAAGATAGAGAAGCTGTCACTGTGGAAGCACCAAATGATCTATTAGAAGACATAAGGCACCTGACCAACAGTAAATTCATATCATATGATGATTTAATCAAAACACCTGAGTTTAAAGCCTTCTTATATGAATACAAGGGAAAACAATCTAGGAAGAGAATGAAAGATATCACTCCTAACATACAGGATGAGATGTTGTCTGAGCTTCAGAAGGAGATCGACAATGAATTGGAGATAATGACTCCAGAAAGGGGAAGAACCTTGTTACAAGAAGCAGGTGTGATTTTGATTCCTAGATGGGACATGGCTTCATCCATTGTATTTGATACTTTCAATAGAAATCAAGATAAGAAGTTGAAACTCAACATAGAGGCAATGGATGATATCAGAAGAGGATCAGGGTATGACCCTGATAAAAGAGCATTGCTTATATGGGTGTTGTATCCTCCAAATAAGAGACCACATATCATTGATGATCCTAATAAAGCTTTTGGTCACTTGTTGATACAAAGGATTGAGGATACAGATCCTATGGACACTGCTGATTTAAATGTTAATGTTGTAAGGTTTACTAAAGCACAAATTGAGAAATTAATCAAAGATAATAATATATATAAGAAAGAAAATACTATGCTGAGACAAGAGATTGATTTGCACAGAGACAAGTTGCCTTCATCTAGTAGCTACTCACCATACCTAGAAGGTGATCAAAGGGTAATATAGGCCTTGGTAGATGTGAATTATTGGAAGTATAAGGCAGAAAAGAATCAAAAGAAGAGTGAGCAGCTAGAAACAGAATCAAAAATTATCAAATACAGTATGTTCTCTTAATTGATTCAAAGAAGGTTTGGCCACATGATGAAAAATAGCGACAAGGTTTGGGATTTGCACAATAGAACATATCAATTATACCAAGAGCATAAAAGACTACACCTCAAAATGTTGGAAACAAAGGAAGGGTTGAATGCTAAAGCTAGCATTGAGGAACAAGTGCTCAAACAATATAATGAATTGATGAAAGAACATGAGAGATTTAATGGTATATTGATAGCAAATTTGAAAGATTTTGATCAACATATTGATTTGGCATTTCCCAACTTCTTCAATGATGAGGGCAACCTAAAATACAAGGACACTTGGAGGAATGAATTGGGTCAGTTACTGCCACCACTACTTGAAAATGTAAATAATAAGGAAAGGATGATAGAGAATAATTATACATGTCTAGGAAAGATATTTACTTTGGAATCAATGATGAGTAGTTTACTTGAGACTAATCCATGTGATGATTAAGGGTACATTGACCATATCGGTCAAATTAATCTATTTGTATCCAGAGAGTTGTGATGAAGAAAAAGCAGTATAATTTTGTCAAGCAATGCAAGTGTATCAAACTATATTATGAAGATGAGGATGACCTTGCTAGGCCTTTGAGCCATGAGTCACTCTATGGAGATTAATGGAGCCAGAACCAGATCGCTGCATTTGCTTTTATCTTCATTTATGTTTGTTAATTATGCATTAGTTTCCAAAAGATGTTATTATGAAAGGGTACAATATTTTGGGCCTGAAGCTTGTTTGCATCCTATAAAATAGGATACCAAGGCTACTATGAAGGAGATCATCCAATCTATTTTAGAGAGATATATTTAATATAAAAGCAGTATTCGAAGAAACCATTTACATCTATCTATGTTTTCAAACCAGTATGAATTGCTAAATCAATAAAAAGAATCAGAGTTAGTTGGTGGATCCAAAATTGATGTTCAATTGTTGTGTTGATGTTAATATTTATGAGTTGTATGATTGTCTCCAAAGTGGTTTGCCAAGTTGTTTAAGTTAATATATCAAGGATATCATTATTTTTTCAGTATACATTTGTTGTTACAATATGATCTGTGTGATTGGTTTCTGAGGAAGTTAATTTAAATCCGACTGAGTAGTCAATGTTTATTGGTCTCTACCCAGGGTTAAAATCCTTTGAACAATCTATTCTAGTTGGTTTCCTTCCTATTAGAATTAAAATCCTTTTTCTAATTCATAGCAATTTAAGGAAATATCATTGGGATTTATAAGAAGAATCTTGTACCTTAACATTCTTGCACATCTACACAAGATACAGATTTACATAAGTACCTAACAATCTAAGTTAAGTCAATATAAAGATCCATTACACCATTGACTCCTGATTTCTTTGCCCAATAGATAAAGCATTGGTCCAATTTACTATTAATCTTCATACCCTATTCATATTTACAAACCTTAAGCTTAGAAATACATTCCAACCCTTACATCTACTTCACACCTGTTTGCCACTGTGAAGGTTACACAAAAATCTACAATATCTTTCAAGGTACCCTAACCTAGGTCTAGAAAATCCTAAAGTGAAGGGGGTTTAGCCATATCTACCCCATGTCGTTAGCCAAAAATGTCAAAGAGAGCTTGGCAACCTCTTAGGGTTAACAACTTGTATTTTTGTGACCTAACAGATTGTTTGAGATGTTTCAATTAGAATGTTAGAGGTTTAGAATCCTCTAAGAGGAAATATGCAGTTAGAGATTTTTGTACCACTCTATGACTTTAAATGACATGGTTCAATGCTATTCCACCCATGTAAAGGAGTTGTATACCATCATGCAAGCCATCAAGCAATGATCTCACTACATCTTGGGAAAGGAGGTCCAATCATCCACTTTGATCAAAAGCCACTCCAATTCTTGCAAACTCAGAACAAATTGGAAAATGTGCACCACATGAAATAGATGACATGTCTACAACAATTCCATCTAGTTATCTGCAATCACGAGAAGGGAAAAGACAAAAAGGTATTTGACTACCTAAGCTAATATCTAGTTCATGCACTCACCACAATGTTGGACTCATGTGGTCACAACTTCTTTGATCAGGGACCTCTCTACCCACCAGACTTGTACTTTGCATAGAACTAAACCAAGTTCTTACAAGGCAAATAGGTTGGTGAATTTTACATGTCTAACAAGCTTCTCTACAAGCTCAAGCAACTCTATGTTTTAGACACTACACCACACTAAAGACTCATCTAGGAAGCATACTATTATAAAATAACTCAACACTTCAACATTACTAAAACACTAGCAACACTTGAACAACACTTCTAGTGGCCTCACATATGTGCAAATTGAGAACCACATCAAGTCTCTCATTCTTTGTAGCATTGCAAAATATTGGAAATAGGAAGCTTGGACTCTACACCCCTCTCTTAGTTTTGACACCACCTTGGGAATCATTAACATGGATTTATTAAGAAGACTACCTATGACAAAGCATTGGTGTAACTCCATGATTGTGATATCATTATGTATTTTTCTTATGTTTGCCATACTTATTTCTTCTTAAATATTTGAATGAATATCAGTTATTGAGCCTCAATACTATGCTTATGTGAATGAATATGCTGATAGAGTAAAGCATTTACTATGGATGTTTTTAGTTACATGTTCAAAATTATGATCAACAAACTATTTAAAAATAATAAAGTTAACAAAGTTGCTTATTTAAATAATTGTGAGTTACGTGCATTAATATTTTATTAACTTTTGTGTCTTCATGAACATATGTTATACAAAATGAATGGAAGAAGCATCCAAGTAATCCTAATTTTTTTTGCCAACAATTCATACCAAAGATTGAACAATTTAAGGATATTGCAATAGGTAATTTGTATCGACACAAATAATATTACTAAAGCATTACAAAGTTTAGGCCATAAGAATCATCCTTTTTTAAACATAGATTGCAAATAATTCTGAAAATTTATAAGTCTTGGTCATTAACATTATTGTCTGCTACAATGTCATCAAGTGTATCATTGTCAATGTTCATATGTTCTTTCAAGTATTTAATATTATCATCATCCTCATCTTGACCTACATCATCTTCATCATCATTGAAATTTGACTATAGACCATCTATATTGTTACTAGATGTATTTGGATCATCATTTTCTATACCATCCATATTGTTGTCTTCCATAACATCATCTAACTTTGGATCGTTGTCTTCTTGTGCCTAAACATAACCATCCTTAAAATCGTCATGGATGTTCTTTGATGTTCTCTAATCCCTCTCTCTCATTTTGTTGGCCATCATTGTTTTTCTCAGTATCCACTAATGTATCGTCAAATACATGCCTTAATCTTGGATCATAATGTATGACAAATATCCATTTCGGGTCCAAAATATCTTCATAGAAAAATATGTGCACATGAACGACACACATATTAGACATATGGTATAATAATTTTATTGATTAATAAACACATGTATATATTCTCAATAAACTATGAATTAATAGATTAATGATCACTACTGCTTCTTGTTTGAGTTAAAGAAATACCTGCTCACAACGAATTGGTAGAACATAAGGCTCCTTATCCTCTGGTAGGAAACATGAGGAATCTATAGAAAACAATCCACTATGGGTATCATGTCTTTGTGTCCTCTCAAATGCTTCATACCATCTACACTTAAAAACACATTATTTAAAAGAGCAGTAATCCAACTCAACAATTTCTTGTATTTTCCCAACATATTGTAGATTCCCTTCAATTATATTCTTATCTTTTGAGCTTGATTGACTAGATTGCTTGAAGTCAACCATGATGCCACAATCGAATGATCGTCTCTTAACATCTACACTTTCTACATGATAATGTCAACCATATGACCACATTGCTGGATATTTCCTCACATGTGAAAGACCATTTATTTCAGTGAAAGAAAATATACTAACGAATATTAAAATAGTTAATTGTGTCAAAACTATAAGGAAACAACATTTTGTAAAATTCCAACTGTACCTTTCTTTCACATCCTTTAGACATGTTGATTTCATCTTCTGTTATGTTTAAATCTATACCTGCATCTTCTATTTGATTTTGAATTTGTTTAGTAACCCATTCTAGTGTGCAATCTTTGCCCCATTCCCCAAGAAGATCAATGGGAAGTGGAGTATTCCTTGGGTTCAATCTCTTAAACCGTCTCCTTGCTTCTAACACTTCTTCTCTCTTTTTATCATATAGATTGATCCATTTGTTCATAAAGTCCATGCGGTACAGAATGAACTTGTCGAGTATAACACTTTCGTCTACACCTATTACATGTCAAAATGTTTATTTCAAACTCCAAATGTCATGCTGTTAATTTGACAAATAAATTATAGAGTAAATTAATGATTGCAAGAAAAACAACCACATTGATCATGAATTTACTTACTAATTTCTACTTGAACACCATTAGATTGTGGTTTTTCTCCATCAATAATATCTAATATCATTCTTCATCCCAGAAGCATGGCCCATCTTCAAAATCCTTACCAAGGAATTCACACAGGAAGAAAAATGCTTCATTCAATACATACCCTTTAGCCATGCAACCCTCTGGATGTGCCTTTTGTCAAAGATATCTTTTTAGAGTTTTCATATACCTCTCAAAGAAAAACATCCACCTCGTTGATATGACACCTACCAATTCAATGTCATCAAGTAGATCTATGTATAAGTAAATGGACTTGTAGTTCCATGAAACTTGTAGGAGCTCCTTCTCAAATACACATACAATTTCTGTAATTTCCTTCTTCCATTTTGACACTTCACATTCGTGGATCTCCTTGGAGGTCACCCACCTAATATAAGAATAGTAAATTAGTATGAACCTTTAGTCAAAAATTAAAATGCAATATAATATCTCTATGTCTCTCACACATGAACATTTCATATAACCACATACCTTGTAAATGCTGACAATCGACTGATGACATTCCTTAAGTCAACTGTAAGACAGGAATCCCCCCTAATTGCCAATGGCATGATATGCTATCAAACACATTTATGAAAAGGTCATTAGTAATTTTTCCTCACACAACAAAATATCAAAATATATTTAGTACTTAATCAATGTTACCAGTAAATGTTAAATGATGATATATAATACCTTCATAAAATTATGAAAATAATGTGTTTTAAATCCTGTGATATGTCCATTAACTATAAAAGCTTTAGCCAATGACGACCCATAGCCAGTAGGTGTCCTTATTGAATGAATGACATTTTTTCATTGGTCTAGCTCTTTTTTTTTCAAAATCCATGGAGCTTCTGCATATGTTTCATTTTCCCTATTTGGCCACTAATGTTTTCTATCAATTTTGGTATGCAAAAGAGCAATATCTCTCCTCGAAGACAAGGTGTCCTTCTCTTCGCCTGATATATGTTGAAATATAGAATCTAGGACATTTTTGAAGATGTGCATAGGATCTAATAGGTGAGATATTAATAGATCCTTCTAGTAAGGGAGCTCATAAAATATGGATCTCCTTTTCATTACTTCTGGCATATTAACTACAACTTGTTCTAGTTTTTCAATTGAATCAGCCCGATCAAAAAAATCATCCCAAGCTTTCAATTCAGCATCTTCATACTTCTTAAGCCAATCACCTAGACCTATAATCATGGGAAGGCCTCTATTTTCAAATTTTCCATCAAATTGATTCTTTAGGTGATTTCTAAACTTATGATCTAGTGGTAGAAAAACCCTGTTGTTTGCATAAATAAATTTATCTAGATCTTTAGAATATCACCCTTGAAATTGTTCTACACATCTTGGACATGCAAATATCCCCTTTGTTTGAAGCCCTGCAATTTAATAAGTAATGTTAATAATATCAAAAAAATAGTATAAAACAAAGTATGAAAGTTGGGATGGAAATAAATTATGAGTGTGAATACATAAATATTTTATCTTACTAGAACAAACACCAAGTCCTGGGAAATCATGAATAGTCCAACATAGCACACCATACAACATGAAGGACCTATTTGATGAGGGACGTGATATGTCATACATTCTTATGCCTTTCCATAGCAGTTGCATCTCATCAATAAAAGGCGCAAGATAAACATCCATATTTTTAACTTGATGTTTTCCTGGAACAATGAGAGTCAACATAAGGTGCTCCTTTCTAACACTCATCCATGGGGTAATATTGTATACTATCAATCCGACTAGCCAAACACTACAATTTGAGCTTAGGAAAGACACTCCATCAATTGCAAGACCAAAACTGATACTTTGGGGTTCATCTTTGAATTTTCTTGGCCATTTTTCCTCTATGCATTTCATTGCTTTGGAGTTGGCCAGAATTCGCATGAATCCATCTTTACTCCTATTCTTTGCATGCCAGTCCATCAATTGTGCAAGTGACTTGCAACAAAACATTCGTTGAAGTCTAGGTATAATTGGCATGTGATGTAAAACCTTCTTTGGAACTGTAAGACATTATACATCTGTACGATATCTCTTCTCTTTGCATACAGGGCATTCTACCTTGTTTTCATATTCATCTCTGTATAAAATGCAATCATTTTTACATGAATTAATTTGCTTATATTCAATCCCCAACTCAACCAACAAAAGACATGCCTCTCTGCATGTTGATGGTAACACATTCTCTTCAGGGAATATTTTAGTTTTTAGTGCCCTATAAGATTGCCAGAGATTAAATCAATTGAATGTTTGGCTTATGATGAACATGTGTCATATGTCAATCTATACTAGGACTATTTATATACAATATATGATTTTAAAGTCCCCTTAAAGAAATATAAACGAAGTTGATGAATATTTATGAATTATGTACACCAATTGACAATGCAAAGTAAGAAATGGATTTCATCTCACTTTAGTAGGGTAGTGAATCCTTTGTCTAACCAACCAAATAGTGACTTAATTTCTAATAATATTAATGTGCATGCCAGTTTTGAAGTTCTACTTGTACCTGATTTGAACACGGGTGTCTTTGCTACTTGCTTGATGGAGTCTTTCAGGTTGTTATCATCAACATTACGTTGGTGGTAATTACCCCTGCTATCATCGTTACTTTCAACCATATGATCATTATTGTCATCATTGTTTCCATCCCCGAAGAAACCTATAAGAATTTCATTCAATCCTTCTTCATGCACTGCATTTTCACTATCATGATTGTCATCATTAAGGCTAGCTAGCATGTCATTAGTGCATGCAGATCTCATCAACAGTTCAAATTTCTCAGTTGCTAGTATTCTCTTCAATGTTGCTCTTTCCTGTCTGGTATGGTTTAAAGGATGCTTTGGATCATCCCGTCCAAACCTTAATAACCCAGTTGGATATTGGGTATTAGTATGTGTTTCATCAACATCTTCTACCTATCAACAAATGCAAGCATTATTTAATGTTTGACAACAATTGCACTAAATTCAAAACGTATCAATTTTATAAAAATATAATCAAATATGGCTTTAAAAATAAAAATATAACTTGTACGAACATATATACATCAATTGAATAATGGAACATTATTTTATATACTACCTTTTTTATACAATAATTTAAAGAAAACACAATTTTGACAACATAGTTTATAAAACATCAGTCCACACTCATTTATTATTCTTTGGTTTTCTACCTTAAAGAACATCCTTAGGGAGATCTTGTTCTTCCCTTTTCTTTCACGCATGAGTGCATTTTAAGAAGGGGTAATCGATCAAAAACTCATCCCCAATGGTAAGGTCTATAATAGCCTTAACCATTATCAATCTATCAACCTCTCTTTCCATATATCCATCTTTATCATTTATAACCTCAACAAATTGACAATTTGGTCTTATAGTAGGGTCCCTTCCCTTACTACTATTTAGAAATCCTGCAATATTTTTGCGTGTGTATGCACGTCCATTTATATACATAAGATGACCTCTATTCATTTCTTTTCCACTTTCCAATTGGAGACAATGTGTATACATATTCAAATTTAGACCATATGCTGACATGCTAGGCTTATATTCTACTAGCCTTCTCCATTCACCACTGTAATATGATGGACCATAATATGGCATTAATCTCCTAGTAGTTTGTTCTAAATTGTTTCTATGTTTAGATCCCACATGTACATTTTGGATGACAAAGAGGCCAAGATTCACTCCATGATATTGGAGGGTCGAATCATGTAGCTGTATCTCCAAAATTGAAACACCTCGTACACTCTAGGTAGTTGTTGATCACTAGGCCAAGCACAATATAGTCAACAATCAAATGTCTCTTTGTAAATTGATCTCAAACTCAGGGGCAAGTCATCATCTCCATCACATTCATTCTCATAGGGTATGTAGTCCACCTTCTCCTTGTCTTTAAGCAAATTATGCATCTTTAAACCGGTTCTTATTCTGTTACTTGTTTTCATCAATTGCTCGTCTTCAGATTTGGTATATTGGCACATATTTTTATTAGATGTATCATCTGATGAATTATCATTGCCCTCTAGGCTGGAAGTCAGTGATCCAAGAAACTTTAAACTAAGAACTTTATCCTGCAGGTATCCATTAAGAAAAAAATTAGTTATTTAAATAATATAAAACAATGTTTAAATGAAGTATACATGTTATTTATATCAAATTGGAAAATTCCTTACCACAATTCCTATTGGATTTGAATCAATTGTAGGAGGCATACTACCGACTGGAAGCTCATCATATATGTAATGTCTTTGTACAATTGCTCGTTTGAATTGTTTCTTTCCACGACATACAGAACATCCACAAACAACAATTTTCTCAAAGTATTCATCCCATGTACTATAGTCCTGACCAACCTCTTGTTCAGTGTAATCATTTGTTTTTTCTGCAGGATCCATTGTCATATCCTCTTCCACCCACTGTCGTCTACATGATTTAATAGTTTTAGGTCCACATCCATGTACATATCTTTTTCTTTTGCTAGTTGAACACTCAAGCTATGCATTTGCTCCAATCTCCATCTAAAATAATCAACAACATGCATTAATTTATGTCAAGATTGGATAATACATTATAAATTTCAATAATACTATGAAAAAAGATGGATGTATCACAAAATGCCATTAAATCATTTTTTCCTAAGTTAAGTCAAAATTTGAGTACCTGATGTTCCGCTTCATCCGTTGTGTCCTCATTTGATATGACACGATCTGTTGCCATGGCCTTGTCTGGCCCCTATAATACACAACATAGTAAATAATGTTTAGTACACCAATTATATCATTTCAACGAATATGCTATCCAACATAAAACCTCACTTTAGTCATATATGTGGCATATTCATATCATGTTTTGGCCATCCTAATTTTCAAACTTTTCCCTTGATTATAGAACCACATTTAATCACCATTCCTATGCATTTTTTACCAATAAGTTTGACCTCAGAGGCCTCATGGAAAAAAAATAACTTTATCTCCTCTATGTTGTAGCATTTGTGAATTCATAAACACTTTCCTCCTTTGGTTGACATTGCTTTCTCTTCTTACCTCTATTGTATCTACAGATTCCGTTGTCATATCTATTTCCACCCACTTTCCTCTCTACGATTTAGTAGTTCTATGCCATCCACATCCTCTTTCCATGGCCTCCTCTGGATCTTGTAATACACAACAATGACAATAGTCACATAACATCTGTGCACCAAGAGGTTAAAAGGAACCAATCAAGATAACCACACATGAACAACAAATGTGTCCTGACAGATTATATAAATTTCCTATATGTTTGCATTTATCCTCTAACCTTTCTACATCAGCCGTCAATTGTGCAGACCTCCTAGTTGCTATATGCAAATGATTTGTATCCTTTCATTCCCAATGGAAAATACAATGAACTAATTTGAATCCTTGTATAACCAAATTGCAGGTATAGTGAATTGATTTGAGTTTTTACATTCACAATTAAAAAATCACAGCAAGATGGTTTGAATCCTTGAGTACTCAATTACCAAACACAGTGAAATGATGCAAGTTTTCGCATACCCACTTACCTATTATAGTGAAATGTATATGAATATTTGAAGATCCATTCACCATACATGGTGACTATTTAGACATAGGACTTTGAAGTCCATATACTGAACTGAGGAAAATACTACATCAGTTTTTAATGCCTGATGACATGTTTAAAGACATCTCTTCCTTTAACAACATTTGAAAAGGGAAGAAGCAGGTGACCTAATTTGTGAAAGAATGGTGATCACTTTCACTGGTAAGCTCATTATTCTTACATTGGCAGAATTTGATAGATTTCTTCTCATTTGTAAAATTGTAAGCAAAAGGTTTTCATTATAGTATGAGAAAATTACAAGCATCCACATCATCCACTCCCAGGTCTAAAATTTTCCAATAGTTGTTATATGCAAATGATTTGTATCCTTGCATTCCCATTGGCAAATACAGTGAACTGATTTGAATCCTTGTATAACCAATTTGCAGGTATAGTGAATTGATTTGAGTTTTTGCATTCACAATTAAAAAAACACAGTGAGATGGTTTGAATCCTTGAGTACTCAATTACCAAACATGGTGAAACAATGCAGGTTTTTGCATACCCACTTAGCTATTATAGTGAAATGTATATGAATATTTGAAGATCCATTCACCATACATGGTGACTATTTAGACATAGGACTTTGAAGTCCATGCACTGAACAGAGAAAAATACTACATCAGTTTTCAATGCCTAATGACATTTTTAAAGACATCTCTTCCTTTAACATTTGAAAGGGGAAGAAGTAGGTGACCTAATTTGTGAACGAATGGTGATCACTTTGACTGGTAAGCTCATTATTCTTACATTGGCAGAATTTGATAGATTTCTTCTCATTTGTAAAATTGTAAGAAAAAGGTTTTCATTATAGTATGCAAAAATTACAAGCATCCACATCATCCAAATTACAAGCATCATCATCATCATCAAATCATTGACCTATCTTTTTTCAATCACTTTGGAGATAGTACAGTAGCATATAAACATGAAAATTAACACAACAATTGAACATTGAAAAAAGGTTACCTTTTAAGTACAGTCTTCTCCATAATATTGCTTCATAATATATATATTAATTGCAAAGTTTTTGGAACATGAAAGTGGATGAGTGGGATGGGTGCAATCTATCTTCTTACTAAGTCCCCTAAAATGCTTCAGAAAGAACTACTACCCTCCTTTTTTATCTTGGGTCTTGGTCTCTCTTATATGCGAGAGGCAACAAGCTACAGACCCATTACAAAAAGACACAACTTTTGATAACTAGTTATAATTGAAAAGAAAAACATTTCATTAAATGGATGCACTGATCCGTTAATCTCTGAATAGAGGCCCATGACCATCTAAGGCTTGTGTAAAGCTTCTATTTTTTGATATGATGCCCATCATACTGTTAGCTGATCTCCTCCATTCAATGATTGTCCTGTCATATCTGGCATGTTCATGGTTTGATTGATAAACTTATTTATTGTAGAGAGATGATGGATGTAGTCCTATTCTACATAGGTATTCGCATTGATAATCAGTTCCTTCATATCATACTCCATTCGCATCATTTTTTCCAACTGCTTATGAGTATTTTTCAAGACTATCTCTTCATCATTGATCTCTTGTAATGCATTAGTTAGAACCATTGCCAATTCTTCCTTCCAATCATCACATTTTTAGAGATTCCCAGAATTATCATGAAGTGGTGGAGCAAGATTAAAATAATAAGCTCTTCTTTGAGCTTGTCATGATATTCATCATGTGACTCTATCAAATCATTATATACCTGTAATGTTTGTCCCACGAAGATCCCTTTGCCCAAAAGGTCTTCTTTCTTTTCAGTCATCCTCCCCTGTAATATTTTATTTTCTACCAAATGTTGCTGAGCGTGTCAGCTTAAACAATTTCCAATAGGTATCAGTATAGCTCATCATTTTATTGAATCTTTCCCTGATTAATTTAGAGGCCATATCATATTTGATAGTTTTTACTTCCTTCTCCAGCTCTTTACATTTCCCTTGGGATTCTAGATGGTAATTTTTCCAATAAGATGCATCAATAAGTGCATCCAACACTTTCCTATCTTTCTCAAGGTCTGGAGGATAAAATTGTGATATAGAAGAGGAAGAGGATCTTTCCTTTTGATATAACAACTCCTTTAGTCTATCATTTTCTTTAAGCAATTTTTCAAATTGTGCCTTATTGAACTTTGCCACATTAATGTTGAGCTCTGTTGTTTCCATGGGGTTAATATCCCCTGCCCTTTTGACTAAGAGATGACCGAACATTTGATTTGAATTATTAGCAATTGCTGGTCTCTTATCATGTGGGTAAATTGACCAAATGAGTAGAGTGGCCTCATCTACACTATACCCTGATCCTGATCCTGAGTATATATTATCAGTGGCTTCTTCAGTCAAATTCATTGTTTTGTCTTCTCTCTTCCTGAAGCTATCAAACACAATTGCTGAACTCATATCCCACCCTAACAAGAGCAATACTTTGGCTTCTTGAAGCAACTCCCTTCCTCTTTCGGGAGTGATGGACTCCATCTTATTATCAACTTCCATTTTTAATTCATCCAAAGCAGAAACCTCTTGTTCAAAAGTGACATCTTCCATTTTTTCTCTCACCCTTTTTCCTTTGTACTCACACAAATGACTTAAATTCAGGAGTTTTAATAAAATCATCATCAAAAATAAATTTCTGTGCAACTAAGAGTCTAATGTCGTCAAATAATTCATTTGATGTCTCAAACTTTACATCATTCAATTCAGAAGGATGCTCATATTGTGCTATTTCAGGAGCATTTATTGACTTCATTTGTTCACTTTCTTTATCACTTTCCCCTTCTTCACTTATGTCAATATCTACAGAAAAACATACTTCAGGGGTAGGCTATGAGGCTTCGTAGCCTAGAGTCTCTATGTCTTCAGCTTGTGTTCTTAAATAGATTGTATAAGTTGTATCAAAAATAACTAGGGGCACATCTTTTATGATTTCATCTGCATGAGCAATCAATTGTTCAATCCTTGCCAGTGGATCCTATATTTCACAAAACATTTTTGAATAAGATTGGACATGTTTTCTTTTCCATTCATCAACAAGAATCACTTTGTTGAATGTACCCATTCTGTTGATAGTAGAGGCCTCATCAAGGTTTCTAATCACATCTTCCTCTGAAAATAAATGTTCATATCTTGAGAGCCCTTGTGAAATCTTTGCTTTATGAATAAAACCCTTTGAATCAAAATTTTGTCTTTCATTACCTATAGGAAGATTGAATTGTGCCAATTTAGTATTAATTTCCTCGTACCCTTCATTTGTGACCATTGTGTAATTTAAAAAACAAAGAGTGGTGGGCATGATTGACCGTTTGTTATGCTTCTTGAGGTGTATGGCATCAGATTTTGCTAATTACCTCACAATCTCTAGATAGGCAATCCAATCAGGAACTATTCATGGCAATAAATGTGTGGTGCACTCAAATCCATAAACTCTAATCACTGTGCAATCATGGAAAGCATACCAGTCTCCCCAGTTATGGTCCACTTTACTTTTAGGGTCATTTTCTTTGGATCTTAGAAATCTCTGCATCCTTAGGGATAGGCTATAATCCTAGGGATATCCCAGTAACTCCATTAAAGGTTTTACAAAAAACTCTTCAAAGTAGAGGTAGTGAGATCTACCAAATCGGCTATCCCATAACGAAGTCCAAATCTATATAGGTTTAGGATCCCCATTATCAAAATAATCCCTTATCCTCAGTTCATTTCTCCAAAATCCTCTATCATGTCTCTCATACAAAAGCAAATGCATTAATAAGGAATAGTGTTTGAAGTTGATGCTATCACTATTTTTTTTTATTTTTTCCAACCCTTGATTTAGGGCATTAGCCACAAAGCTAGCATAGTCAAAAGGCCTGGCCCACTTATCTATACATCTGCGGCTAAAACCATTGGTGCAATTGACATTATAGGTGGGACCTCTACTCCCAAGACTTTACCAGCTGCATAATAGGTGTATCGAAAATACTCTTCAAACAGATCTTCATGAAATGGAGGATTCTCATTACTAGAGAATTTCCTTAATTGTCCTTCTTCATCCTTAGGCCTATGCAAGGCTAACTTCCACCTTTTATAGCTAGTATCCATATGACAATACTCTAGCAATAGATCTCTGATTGTGAATGGTAAATCAAAACCATACTCTAATTGAAATACATTGGAAATGAGATCTTTTGAAATAACCAATAAATTATCACCACTGTGTGTTCGAATAGTTCTCATTTTTGGATCATATTTACTGGCAAGGTCTTTCATTAATTCCACATTGAGAAACACCTCTGGCACAACTAATCTCCCTAGGTTCAGCCTCCATAGGTTACAAACTGGTAAAAACTTATATTGTTTTCTGTAGTGGTATAAGAAAAGTTTGTACCCTCTTAGTGGAGTCCATACATCTCCTAAGTCCTTGTGATTGTCCAACAATCGATCCTGTGAGGGGTTCATCTGTACACTTCCTTTTGGTCTTGGTCCTGACCTAGGACACTAATCTATCAAGTCTTGGTTTAATGGTCTCTTTTCAGTTTTCAGTTTCTTATTTTTAGGTTTTTCTGCACTATCTCCCATTGCTTGAATTCAAACCTTTAAGAGATAGAATTTATCAGTTGGGATCAGTGTACTTACTTGAATTTCACTTTCCCACTAGTTTTTGTTTGCTTTACTGTGTGAGAGCTTCAATCCCATTCTCCTTTAGCCCCTTTTGCAATTTGTTCAAGTTTTATAAGAGCTATGTGATCAAACTGTGGCGCAACTAACTTTTATTCTGGGTTCATAAATGCACCTTTAATTTCTGACATGTCATAGGAGGAGGTCATTTATTTTGAATATCTGAATGATGCCTTGAGATGTCATAATAATTATTATCGTTGCATCATTGAGTCTGTTATTTATGTTTCACCGATGTCAGCTTCCTTCATCGATGAACTCTTTGTGTCGATGTATCGGTGGGACGCTAGGAAACGTTACCCTGATGTACCTTATCTTGTGTGATATTGCACCTTTGGTTAACTTATGGTCATATCAGGTTATCGGGGGAATAGAAACATTTGTTCCACGAATGTTTATGAGTCACAACGATATGCTAGCTTTTGTTGATTTTATCGGTCTATCGGTGAGGGACTCTTAAGAGTTAGGCCGATATGATATTGTTAGCTGGATATGGCTACAAGTTATGTTTATAGGACTATCGGTGGGAGTATGATGGGAACTCCAACAATGAGGGCTAACAATATTGCACCTTTGGTTTACTTATGGTCATATCGGGTTATCGGGGGAAAATAAGCATTTGTTCCGTCGATGTTTATGAGTCACAATGATGTGCTAGCTTTTGTTGATTTTATCGGTCTATCGGTGAGGGACTCTCAATAGTTAGGCTGATAGGATATTGTTAGCCCGATATGGCTACGAATTATGTTTATAGGACTATTGGTGGGAGTATGATGGGAACTATAATGATGAGGGCATGTTCGGTCGATTATGTCTAATTTTGGACAACGCATAGTTATATTGAGTCATCGGGGGAATATGAATATATATCCTACCGATGACTATGTGTTGCATCGATGAGCTCACTATAGTTGGCTATATCAGTCTATTGAGTAAGGACTTCAAAGGTTAGCCCGACAGGGTATTTTTAGACAGATAATGCAGTAAATTATTTTTCATAGGGGTGTTGGTGGAGCTATAAATAGGGTTCCAATGATGAAGTGTTGCTAGACTGATATACTTAGGAAAAGATATTATGAGGATTTGTTCATAAATGTAATTGTTCTGATAGGATTTTGTCACACATGTTTTAGCAATAGGAGTTAATATGGATCTTGTCACACAAATTTTCATAAATTGTTTTAATCGCAAAATTATAATGTGGCCAATTTCCATGGTATACAGAGGATAAGTGTGAAGAGGTTGGTGAGAGATGTAAATTTTTTTCTAGTACTAACAAGTTCAATCCCTTTTCAATCAAAATTGTTCATTCGCATGGCCATTAATGTCCATCACTGGAAATGATTGCAACAATTTTTTTGAATTTTCAGATCATATTTACTGGCAAGGGCTTTCATTAATTCCACATTGAGAAACACCTCTAGCACAACTAATCTCCCTAGGTTTAGCCTCCACAGGTTACAGACTGGTAAAAACCTATATTGTTTTCTGTAGTGGTATAAGAAAAGTTCATACCCTCATAGTGGAGTCCATACATCTCCTAAGTCCTTGTGATTGACCAATAATCAATCATGTGAGGGGTTCATCTGTACACTTCTTTTTGGTCTTGGTCCTAACCTAGGACACTGATCTATCAAGTCTTGGTTTAATGGTCTCTTTTAAGTTTTCTATTTCTTATTTTTAGGTTTTTCTGCACTATCTCCCATTGCTTGAATTCAAACCTTTAAGAGACAAAATTTATCAGCTGGGATAAGTGTACTTGAATTTTACTTTCCCAATAGTTTTTGTTTGCTTTACTGTGTGAGAGCTTCAATACCCTTCTCCTTTAGCCCCTTTTGCAATTTGTTTAAGTTTTATAGGAGCTATGTGATCAAACTGTGGTGCAACTCACTTTTATTCTAGGTTCATAAATGCACCTTTCATTTCTGTCATGTCATAGGAGGAGGTCATTTATTTTGAATATCTAAATGATGCCTCGAGATGTCACAATAATTATTATCATTGCATCATTGAGACTGTTATTTATGTTTCACTGATGTCAGCTTCCTTCATCGATGAACTCTTTGTGTCGATGTATTAGTGGGACACCAGGTAACGTTACCCTGATGTACCTTATCTTGGGTGATATTGCACCTTTCGTTAACTTATGGTCATATCAGGTTATCAGGGGAATAGAAACATTTGTTCTGCCAATGTTTATGAGTCACAACGATATGCTAGCTTTTGTTGATTTTATCGGTCTATCGGTGAGGGACTCTCAAGAGTTAGTTTGATAGGATATTGTTAGCCGAATATGGCTACAAGTTATGTTTATAGGACTATTGGTGGGAGTATGATGGGAACTCCAATGATGAGGGCTAACAATATTGCACCTTTGGTTAACTTATGGTCATATCGGGTCATCGGGGGAACATAAACATTTGTTCCGTCGATGTTTATGAGTCACAACGATGTGCTAGCTTTTGTTGATTTTATCGGTCTATCGGTGAGGGACTCTCAATAGTTAGGCTGATAGGATATTGTTAGCCCGATATGGCTACGAATTATGTTTATAGGACTATCGGTGGGAGTATGATGGGAACTCCAACGATGAGGGCATGTTTAGCCGATTATGTCTAATTTTGGACAACCCATAGTTATATCAAGTCATCGGGGGAATATGAATATATATCCTACTGATGACTATGTGTTGCATCGATGAGCTCACTATAGTTGGCTATATCGGTCTATCGGGGTAAGGACTTCAAAGGTTAGCCCGACAGGGTATTTTTAGACAGATAACGCTGTAAATTGTTTTTCATAGGGCTGTCGGTGGAGGTATAAATAGGGTTCCAACGATGAAGTGTTGCTAGGCCGTTACACTTAGGAAAAGATATTATGAGGATTTGTTCATAAATGTAATTGTTCTGATAGGATTTTGTCACACATGTTTTAGCAATAGAAGTTAATATGGATCTTGTCACACAAATTTTCATAAATTGTTTTAATCACAAAATTATAATGTGGCCAATTTCCATGGTATATAGAGGATAAGTGTGAAGAGGTTGGTGAGAGATGTAAAAAATTTTCCAATTCTAACAAGTTCAATCCCTTTTCAATCAAAATTGTTCATATAATGTTCATTCATGCGGCCATTAATGTTCATCACTGGAAATGAATGCAACAATTTTTTTGAATTTTGAACTGCCAGATTGCATCGGTGGGACTCTCCTAGTTTCAAGTTGATCTGTGTGCTTCACTTGGTGTCATCTTTGTTTATATATTCATAACTAATCGCCAAGACTCACTGAATGTATTTTTGATACGCAGTGTCCCTTTAGTTCTCTTATTCAATCAGGAAGACATTTAGTCATCTTACCAATATTGTATAGGTGCCTTTTGTCTTACTTAACATTTTGGGGAGAACAATATGAAGTTTACCCTAAACACTATTCCTATTCCTAAACCCTCAACCCTCAACACTATACCTTAAACCCTAATCCCTTATCCCTAAACCCTAAACCCTATCCCTCAACCCTTATCTCTTACACCTTAAACCCTAAAACCTATCCCTAAAACCTTGACCCTTGACACTATATCTTAAACCCTAATCCCTCAACCCTTAGCCCTAAAGCCTCAACCCTCAATCCTTAAACCCTAAACCATAAACCCTATCACTAATCCATATACCCTCAACACTCTACTTTAACCCTAATCCCTTGACCCTCAACCCTATCCCTAAACCCCCAACCCTCAACCCTTAACCCTCAACCTTCAATGTCAAACCCTAATCTGTCAACCCTAAACCCTAATCCCTCAACCTTAAACCCTATCCCTAAACTTTAAGCACTATACCTTAAACCCTAATCTCTCGACCCTAAACCCTAAACCCTATCCCTAAACCCTAATCCCTCGATCCTCAACCCTCAACCCTAATCCCTCAACCCTCAACCCTAATCCCTCATCCCTAAACCCTCAACACTATCCCTATTCCTAAATCCTCAATCCTTGAAACTATACCTTAAACCCTAATCCTTTATCCCTAAACCTTAAACCCTATCCCTAAACCCTAAACCCTAAACCCTATCCCTAAACCCTAAGCACTATACCTTAAACCCTAATCTCTTGACCCTAAACCCTAAAGCCTATCCCTAAACCCTAATCCCTCGACCCTCAATCCTCAACCCTAATCCCTCAACCCTCAACACTGATCCCTCATCCCTAAACCCTAAATGCTATCCCTATTCCTAAACCCTTAACCCTTGACACTATACCTTACACTCTAATCCATTATCCCTAAACCCTAAACGCTATCCCTCAACCCTTAAGACTGAAACCGTAAAGACTAAAACCTATCCCTAAAACCTCGACCCTTGACACTATATCTTGAACCCTAATGCCTTAACCCTCAGCCCTAAAGTCTTAACACTCAATCTTTAAACATTAAACCCAAAACCCTATCAATAATCCCTATACCCTTGACAATCTACTTTAACCCTAATTCCTTGACCATCAACCCTATCCCTAAACCCTCAACCTTCAACCCTCAAATCTCAACATTAAACCCTAATCATTCAACCCTAAACCCTAATCCCTCAACCCTAAGCCCTATCCCTAAACCCTCAACCCTCAACACTATACCTTAAACCCTAATCCATATCCCTCAACCATACCTTTAACCCTTAAAACTAAAACCCTAAAACCTATGCCTACACCTTCGTCACTCGACACTATATCTTAAATCCTAATCCCTTAATCCTCATCCCTAAAGCGTCAACCCTCAATTCTTAAACCTTCAACCCTAAACCCTATCCCTAATCCCTCTACCCTCGACACTCTACTTTAACCCTAATCCCTTTACCATCAACCCTATCCCTAAACCCCCAACCCTCAACCCTCAAATCTCAACATTAAACCTTATTCTGTCAACCCTAAACCCTAATCCCTCAACCCTAAACCCTATCCCTGAACCCTCAACCCTCAACACTATAGCTTAAACCCTAATCCCTAAACCCTAAACCTTAATCCCTCAACCCTAAACCCATTAGAGAATGATGTCCTTGTGCATGGACCATGTCGAGTACCCTCATCGATGTTGGTAAGGGATACATGGAAGGCAAATGGATTAGGCAGATAGTAGATTATGACATGGATTCTAGAGGGGATAAAAGTGGATTATGATGTGGATTATGTAGGGAAAATAGTGAATTATGTCAGACTTATGCCAAATCATGGACCATAGGGATGGTATGTGGAGGGTATGTAGGATAGTGGATGAATGATGGTAGATTTATTGCGGAATGGAAGGGAACCATGACCAATGGTTGCACACATTGTGATAAACATTAAAGCTTGTGATGTGGAGGTGGTGTAGGGTGCAATGGAGATGTTTTTTTAGGAGATGGATGATGAAGGGCTTTAGGAAGCCACATAGACTTAGGTGTTTTATTACTTTTGTTTCTCTTGTGGGATGGAATGTTTTGACACTTTTGAGCGGAATGGGAATTTGAGATTGGAGTAGATGGTTGGGATTTTTTAGAGGTAGATGCCTCATTTAACTTAATCTCTTGTTGATTAGGTACCCATACCATTTTGGTTTTGGACTTTGCTTGTGGAGGTATGGGCTTGGATAACTTTTTGGATTGATTTTTCTTAAACTCTTTGTTTTTATGTCATGAGGCATGAGGACCCTTAGGATGTTTGGCTTTATCGGTAGAGGCATCTAATTTTACATTTCTGGATCCCTTGGGGATGGTGGAATGACTAGAAGCTTTAAGTTTAGCTTTAAGATTAGGGTTGAGGGTTGAGGGTTGAGGGATTAGGGTTTAAGGTATAGTGTTGAGGGTTTAGGGTTTAGGGATTAGGGTTTAAGGCATAGTATTGTTTAGGGTTGAGGGTTTAGGGATAGGGTTTAGGATTTAAGGTTCAAGTGTTGAGGGTTTAGGCTTTATGGATAGGGTTTAAGGTTTAGCGATAAGGGATTAGGGTTTAGGGTTGAGGGATTATGGTTTAGTGTTGAGGGATTAGAGTTTAAGGTATAGTGTTTAGGGTTGATGGTTTAGGGATAGGGTTTAGGGTTTAAGGTTTAAGGGTTGAGGCTTCAAGCTTTAAGGATAGAGTTTAGGGTGGAGGGATTAGGGTTTAAGGTATAGTGTTTAGGGTTGAGGGTTGAAAGATGCGTTATGTTGCACTTAAAGGTTATAGTCCCATTAGAGAATGATGTCCTCGTGCATGACCATGTTGAGTGCCCTCATTAATGTTGGTAAGGGATACATGGAGGGCAAATGGATTAGGTAGATAGTGTATTATGACATTGATTCTAGAGGGGAGAAAAGTGGATTATGATGTGGATTATGTAGGGAAAATAGTGGATTATGATGTGGATTATGTCAGACTTATGCCAAAGCATGGATCATAGGGATGGTATGTGGAGGGTATGTAGGATAGTGGATGAATGATGGTATATTTATTGCGGAATGGAAGGGAACCATGACCAATGGTTGCACACATCATGTTAAACTTTGAAGCTTGTGATGCAGAGCTGGTGTAGGGTGCAATGGAGATGTTTTCTTAGGAGATGGATGATGAAGGGCTTGAGGAACCCACATAGACTTAGGTGTTTTATTACTTTTGTTTTGATTGTGGGAAGGAATTTTTTGACACTTTTGAATGGAATGGGAATTTGAGATGGGAGTAGATAGTTGGGATTTTTTAGAGGTAGATGCCTCATTTAACTTGATTTCTTGTTGCTTAGGTACCCCTACCATTTTGGTTTTGGACTTTGCTTGTGGAGGTATGTGCTTGGATAACTTTTTGGATTAATTTTTCTTTAACTCTTTGTTTTTATGTCCTGATACACGAGGACCCTTAGGATGTTTGGCTTTATTAGTAGAGACATCTAATTTTGTATTTTTGGATCCCTTAGGGATGGTGGAATGACTGGAAGCTTTAAGTTTAGATTTAAAATTAGGATTAAGGGTTGAGGGTTGAGGGATTAGGGTTTAAGGTATAATGTTGAGCATTGAGGGTTGAGGGTTGAGGGTTTAGGGTTT
This sequence comes from Cunninghamia lanceolata, assembly GCA_027924645.1. Taxonomy (NCBI): domain Eukaryota; kingdom Viridiplantae; phylum Streptophyta; class Pinopsida; order Cupressales; family Cupressaceae; genus Cunninghamia; species Cunninghamia lanceolata. The sequence goes on from BSBN01000413.1 coordinate 3,873,789, forward strand.
AGGGTTTAGGGATTAGGGTTTAGAGTTGAGGGATTAGGGTTTAAGGGATAATACTATTTAGGGTTGAGGGTTTAGGGATAGGGATTAGGATTTAAGGTTTAGGTGTTGAGGGTTGAGGCTTTAGGGATAGGGTTTAAGGTTTAGTGATAAGGGATTAGGGTTTAAGGTTGAGAGGTTAGGGTTTAGTGTTGAGGGATTAGCGTTTAAGGTATAGTGTTTAGGGTTGAGGGTTTAGGGATAGGGTTTAGGGTTTAAGGTTTAAAGGTTGAGTTTTCAGGCTTTAGAGATAGTGTTTAGGGTTGAGGGATTAGGGTTTAAGGTATAGTGTTTAGGGTTGAGGGTTGAAGGATGTGTTACGTTGCACTGAAAGGTTATAGTCCCATTAGAGAATGATGTCCTCACGCATGACCATGTCGAGTGCCCTCACCGATGTTGGTAAGGGATACATGGATTAGGCAGATAGTGGATTATGATGTGGATTCTAGAGGGGAGAAAAGTGGATTATGATGTGGATTATGTAGGGAAAATAGTGGATTATGATGTGGATTATGTCAGAATTATGCCAAAGCATGGACCATAGGGATGGTATGTGGAGGGTATGTAGGATAGTAGATGAATGATGGTAGATTTATTACAAAATGGAAGGGAACCATGACCAATGGTTGTACACATCGCGATAAAAGTTGAAGCTTGTGATGTGGAGGTGGTGTAGGGTGTAATGGAGATGTTTTCATAGGAGATGGACGATGAAGGGCTTTAGGAACCCACATAGACTTAGGCATTTTATTACTTTTGTTTTGCTTGTGGGATGGAATATTTTGACACTTTTGAGTGGAATGGGAATTTGAGATGGGAGTAGATGGTTGGGATTTTTTAGAGGTAGATGCCTCATTTAACTTGATTTCTTGTTGATTAGGTACCCATACCATTTTGGTTTTGGACTTTACTTGTGGAGGTATTGGCTTGGATAACATTTTGGATTGATTTTTCTTTGACTCTTTGTTTTTATGTCATGAGGCATGAGGACCCTTAGGATGTTTGGCTTAATCAGTAGAGGTATCTAATTTTGTATTTCTAGATCCCTTGGGGATGGTGGAATGACTGGAAGCTTTAAGTTTAGCTTTAAGATTAGGGTTGAGGGTTGAGGGTTGAGGGATTAGGGTATAAGGTATATTGTTGAGGGTTTAGGGTTTAGAGTTGAGGGATTAGGGTTTAAGGAATTGTGTTTAGGGTTGAGGCTTTAGGGATAGGGTTTAGGATTTAAGGTTCAAGTGTTGAGGCTTGAGGCTTTAGGGATAGGGTTTAAGGTTTAGCAAAAAGGGATTAGGGTTTAGGGTTGATGGATTAGGGTTTAGGGTTGAGGGATTAGAGTTTAGGGATCTTTACTCTTGTTCTTTGCATGCCAGTCTATCAATTGTGCAAGTGACTTGCAACGAAACATTGGCATGTTGGCATGAGGAACATTTTGGTTTGGCACAGCTAAGAGATAAATTAGGCACACTTCGTGCCAGTTTTGGCATGCCAAAGAGATTACATTTAGGGATGAAAGTTGGCACTAAAGTTGGCATTAGAGATGCCGATTTTAGCACCGACTAATGAATCAAAAAAAAAATTTAAAATTCCCGCTTCTGTTAAAACATACCACACAAAAAAAAACACAAATTCAAGTTAATACATTTAAGCCCACAACATAGTGTACTCTGCCTCTGTTTTAGGTTTCCTACTAAGAATTATAGACTGCGAAGCGACGACTTTATTAGGTCAAAAATGGAAGTTACTGAAAAGTTTCTACAACGGATCTGTGAATTTGTATTTTATTTATTTTTGGTTCTAGACATCCAGAAGATAAAAAATTGCTTTAGCTAGTTGCTAAATTTGGGGTTTCTAGCTACCTCAGCCATTCAATCAAGCTTGTTCATTTGCCTTTTAGCAAGTAAGTTCCAATTGCTAAGAAATTTACACTTGACCTAGGTTTTTATCAATTTTGATATAATGTTGAGCTCAAAGAAAGTTTTTCTAAGATGTTGTACTCACGCTTTAGGGTAAATTTGAGTAGTGATGTTAATTATCCTTGCTTGCAGTGTAACTTGCATTTACCATTTTTGGAAAGCCTATTAAATAAGGTCTCTTTGTACATCATACCCAAAATACGAGCTGTTAGGATTTGTTTTTGGCTACGATTGGTCAAGCACGCTATTAATTCATACTTGGCTACGATTGCCTCCAGAGACTAGACAAAAATAATTTTCCCTCGGTCACCTCAAAATATCAAGCAATAGAGGCAAGGGAGCAAACTCTAGCCACACTTAGGTAATTCACTATCAATTTATAGATTTGTAAATGGTTCTGTTATTTCTTTGATTTTTAGTATTTTGTTTTCTATTTCTAAATTTAAAAGAAGAAATTTATTTTATATATATAGGGACATGAGACTGACAAAGATAAAGAGGCATTGACTTTCATATTGGGGGTAGAGGCAATGGACAAATTGGATGGTGTTGACTTGACAATGCTTTCTAGATACATAGAAAAATGATCTAGTAAAGCCCCTGAAATATTGCAACCAAATCAATAGTGTCAAAGGTAATCAATTGATTCCCCAACCAGTCATGGATAGGGCAAAAGGTCCAAGAGGAAATCAATAACAATAACCTCTAAGAATGTGGAACAGGGAGTAGAGGCTTCCAATGTGCCATCCACTCCTGCGACATAGACTTATTCGACCACCACACCATGTTTTGCATCTGGTATTGGTAGCTACAATACCAAGATAGAATACGATGTGGTTTCAGGGGAAGTCTGAATAACACATGTTGGAAAAATGTTTGTGAATAGGTTGAAGGAATCATGCCTTCAATGGTTCAAAGACCATCTACATTTGCCATTCTCAAAGATACCCATGCACTTGCAAAAAGTAGTTATCCATGACATGGAGACTGAATTTGGCATAGGTTGGTCTATAAAGAAAATAAAGCTACGAATGTCTCAAAACTACAAGAGATTTTGGTGCAACCAAACAAAGAAGATAAAAAAAAACCCCTCCCGAGCTAAGGCTCAAAAAAAGGCCAATTGATGTGAGTCTAAAAGTATGGAAAGAGCTTGTAAAAGCATCTGAGAAGTCTGGTGCACGAAGGAAGTCTGGTGAGGAGAGTATGCAAGTATTTGAATTTGCTCATAAGATTTTATCAAATTTATTAAACAATTTTTAAATTTTATTTGTGCATAATTAAATTGAATTAGTATATGTTTCAGGACAAGGCCTCCAAGGCTAGGCTTGACACACTTCGTGCCACTCATCATAGTGCCCAGAAAGGTTTACAGGCCTTGATCTATACATTTATAAGTGTATTTAATATGTTAAATAATATTTTTTTTATTTCCTAGGAAAAAGTAAATGTTTGCATATTAATTAGTTTAACTAGTCCATGTGCCATGTTTTGACAGGAGGAGAAATATGGCCGGCAACCAACACAATTTGAAAAGGAAATGTTACAAAGCAACAAGTGGACAGATTTTGTAATCTGGATGGAGAATGAGGTATCAATAATTGACTTTCAATAACTTAGTTAGATATTGTTGTGTTAATATGTCAATTTACATTTCTTGTGTTGAGTTTCAATAATCTTTGAAGAGGTTATAGAATGATACTTGAGACAAACAGTTACAGTTGTACTCTGTTTGTTGTGTTTGGTTTCTATTGGTGTTCTTGTCTTTTTGACTCAAGTGGATTGTTATTCATAGGTCACTTGTCATTCTTGTTGATCATGTGGATATAGTTATCATTGAGTTTTTAGGTGGTCTCCTAAGTGAACAGACCAAAGGGTTCATCTCAAGTCTTTGTTTCCTAACCCTTTATTATAAGACTTAAAGAGGGGCATGCATTATAGTTACATTGTTGGTTATATTTCAAACCTTTGAAATATAATAGTGGACATTTAAATTTTAATATGCACATTTTTTTTGTTGAGAAGGAACCATCATTGGCAATAGGCATTAACTCTCCTCTGCCATAATAGCTTTGGGAAGTACTAGTCTTTAATGTGCTTGGTTTTGGTGTATGTGAAGGAGAAAAGGAAAGAGTTGGGAACCATTTTGGGGGGGAATTCATCTTTTTGCCTTAGGGTCGAGGAAGGAAGGTTGATGGTTGGACTGTAAGTGATTTAGAGGAAAGGAGACTTTGGGTGTGCTCATCATGTTGGCTGAGTGTCTTGCTGTTTGGTTTGGAGACTAAGAATCAAATCGCCAATTGGTCTTCATCAACTAAGCTAACCTTTCTTTGAAGTAAAGAACCTTGTCATCCATTCTTGTAAAATTACACTGACCATTTTGGTGAAACATTTCCTTTAACTTGTGTAACTATATGTGGTCTTGTGAAATCATATGCTAAAGGGTTTGGATGAGGAAAATATTGTTAATTGTGAGAGTTCAGACTTAAGATCATGGGACTTACGAACTGTGGAAAACTGCTGGTTATTGTGTTTTAGATTTCTATCATGAAGGAATCTACATTAATTTGGTCATAGTTTGAGGTGGAGTTTCAAACCCTAGCTAGAATTGCTACAATGTTATCATTGCAACATACCATGAGTCTTGAGGAAACTTGGCCTAGTTCATGGTTATCTTTTTTGACATGGTTCTAAACCCTAATGGTGTTGGTATTTCACCTATAAATGTCCACTCTCTCAATTGTGGATGTGAGGTCTTCTTGGGATTAATAATTCCACTCCTAAGTGGGGTTTTGGGATGGTTTTAGTCCCTTGGTTTGGGTCAACTTGCCCCCCAACACTCCCTCCAAGGTTATGAGGTTTGCATTACTGAAGCCACAATGGAATACAATGTTGAAACAACAGTACATGATTTTATTTGATTACCGGTTGACTCTTGGAAAGAATGGGTTTTGTCAATTGCATACAGTTGTGTAACATTGCAATAGTTGTATTGTACTTGTAACTACAACAGTCTATTGTGAAGGCATTTGTTTGATGAGAATGACCTTTAAGTTCATTGTAATGACTTGCACTAACTTAGAAATGTGATTTCAAACTAGTATTTATTAAATTGGAGACTATTTGTGAACAAATTTATCTTACTATGGACTTCCTTGTGTTTGAATGACTAAGCACTACCCACGGAATAGTAGATATTATGTAATTTTGATCACTGCGTCATTTGGATAGAGGACTCATAAATGGAATATATTCTGTTTCATTATCCATAGAATCCTAAGGGTTGATTAAGTTATTGTGCATGGATGTAAATGGAAACTTTAAGCTCTCTGAAGGCTTGCTTATTGTTTACAAAGTAGCATTAATTTCTTATTTTAACTGTGGAAACATCTTGTGGACACTAGTACGGTGTTTAATGAGGAATTATCTTGTAAACACTAGAAAGGTCTATGCATATTAATCATAGACTGTAACCCTACATTTGGAAGGAAATTGTTATTGTAAATGTGATATATACTGTACAGTGGTATCTGGTCTATGGCATGACATCTTTAGTAGGAGGTACCTTCAGATTTCTATAGCATCATGTCTGGGCTAAGGTACCGTAAAGTTAAGTGTGCATTGTATGGTGTTATTGTATTGGAGGTTGCTGTATGCAAATCTATAGTGATATAAGGAGACTCACCTCTCATCATTTCATTGCACAAAGTGAGTGACAAAACAACTACCTAGTTTAAAATTGGCCCTTCTTTAAGCAGCATATGTAGCAATGAGACTTAGGATTCTTGAAAATGAGAAGCATCCTTCTCCCCATACAACTTGCTAACTAGGGCCACTATGTTTTTTACTAAACCCTTGAGGCTGATAGAAGGGTACCATTTAGTGTTCCTAGAAGTTAATTGTCTAACTCCTCCTCTTGAGCCAATTTCCTTGTATGATGAACTAGATGATTGGAATGACCATCTTGAAGATATAATTGAAGACTTTTTTGCTTATGTAAAACTTGTAGATCTTAGTGTTAATCATGATATAGGCATAATTTTTTTAATTGTTGGTCATGTAAATGTGACTTTTTAGCTACCACAAGTGTACTCTTAAGGATAGTCTCGCTAAGGAAAGCATGGATGTGTTGGCAAGAGACACTATATGGATTCATGGTTGTTGTCATTGATGGCAACAAAGGTCATCCCACATATCCGCAAGTCATGATGTGTCTCTACCGGAAGTCAGAATAAAGAATGTTGTGGTCCGGTGAAGAAGAACAGAGCATGTGGCAAGGTCCGACAGATTGGTCCGGATCTCTCAGAGGAAGTGTCTTGGTGCAGTGCGGATTTGGGGAAGTCAAGAGGACTACCTTGAGTGGTATATTCCAAGGATTTAGCCTCCGGTGATGGACAAAGAAAAAGATATGAATGGTTGAGTACCGGATTCCTGAGAGACAGTGAAAACAGAGGAAGAACTGACTAGCAGAGTATCAAAATGCTTTCCGGATGTGTTACTGTTGATGACAGAGGTTGTGAAGGCATGAATCATGTTTGGCCGACATGATTAATGATATCTACAAGTATATGCTTGATCCGCATTGCTTGGTGAGGAAGGATTCAGCCGACAGAACAAGAGTTTGTAAGAAACTAGACTGTTCCGGATGCCGACTAGAAAGGTGATGAAATTACTTGTGCGGATATATATAGAGGATGGATTTAGTTGTGAAGTGTGTGATGGAGTGAAGATATATGTGAATAAGTCCAGAATAGAGCAGAAGTAGCAAAAAGGATCCGGTATGTGAAAGATAGCAGAATAAAGAACAGAGGAAAGATGAAGTGCAGCAGATCAGTGTACTGAGCCTAACCGGAACTGAACTCCAGCATATGCAGATGCTTCAAATCAGTTCAAGACTGTGATTCTTATCACTTTGTAGACAGTGTGTCTTCTTGTAGGCAGTGGGCCTCTTGTGAGCAGTGTGCTCGGGCAGTGAGCCCTAATTGGCAAGTGCCATTTTTGTAATTTCCTATTCTTCTAACAGAGAATAATTTTGGGTTAATCACCTCGTGGTTTTCTCCCTTAACAGGGTTTCCACGTCAAAAATACTGTGTCATGTGTTTCTTATTTCATGATTAATGTTTTTGTGTTTGATTCTATGCTGCATCAATTAAAAGGAAAGTTCAATAAGGGAAATAATTAGGATAACTGATTCACCCCCCCTCTCAGTTATCAACAGGATGTAAGAGTCAAACTTGAGATACATGATCTTGGCTTTCTTCTTGGTATACCTAAAGTTTCTAATCTCTTTGTTAATGAGCTAGATGTCAATTTGAACCAAGGATGTGTTTCCAACATTTGTGATGATGTTTGCATTCATGAGGATGATAAGTTACATCAAAATATAAAAAGTTACATAGTCTCTGAGATGGAGTTTATCCCATCTACGAGGGAGTTAAGTCATTCTATCTGTTCTTCTGAGAATAGATCACCATACAGGCTTACAAAGTTTGCAAAAGTAGTCATGTCGCAGTTTTCCAGCCCCTCTTTGAAGATCTTGAGGGCTTCTTCAGTTTTCTTCTTCTTCTTGATTGCCTCCGCATCAAAGACTCCACAGATGAAACTTTTTTTTAGATTTGGGGTGGTGTGCTAGCTTGCAATAATACCATCATCCCTAATCCTCTCATTGACTAGAAAACTCATAAATCTTGACGCCCTGGCAAGAGACCCTATGGCTTGGATGACAGTCACATAGAAACGCTCTAAAATGACATCATCATGGATATGGTTGCCCTACACTCCCCTTATCCCTACAATCTCTTTGATGGCATTACGTAGCTCCTCCTCCTCTGTATTGAATAAGTGGCAAACTTGCTGGTCCACTGACTCCTCCAAGCACTCGCAATGGACTTCGAAGTGTTTTCTGCCCAGCATTGTTATGGGAGACTTTAAGCCATCCTCCTAGAATAGGAAGTTTCTCTTGATTAAATTTGTCGTGACTTACATTGTTTGAAAGTTGTACGTTTTATGATGCTTTTTGCCTGTCTGAACCATCCTCACTTCTAGAAAAGGAACACTTGATTGACTCTTCCCTAATCGAACTAGACTGGGGACAGTCCTTCCTATCTCCTCTAGGATTTCCTATCTTGGAGAAAGCCATGCTTGCCGTCAATTCTTCTGAGATCTCCTGCCTTGAGCTGTACCTACAAAATTCCTAAATCGCCATCATCCTTGATTAGCATCTTTCTCAGATCCTCGAAACACTACCCTTCAAAAAAACATTCCTCCCCCCTTTCCTGCTCAACCCCTTGATTCGCTAGGAGATCGGCCACCTCATTGGCCTCTCTGTACATGTGCATGGTTGGCCTCCTTGCCCGTGCTGGCTATCTTGAAGACACCCTAAACTTTATCATTGAGATACCTATTAAATCTGTGCTGGTTGTATTCATGTGTTTTCTTGGTGCCTGTAGATCACATATGAATATAGGCTTAGGAGTATTTACAACAATACTACTTTTTGATTTGGATCCTAAAATGCTGTACAACTTATGTTATTCTCTCAAACATCTATCCACAAGTTGGAAGGTGTGGTGAGGTAAGGAGATTGATGAAAGATAGAGGAATTAAAAAAATGCCCATATGCAGTTGGATTGAAGGGCATAAAATGGTACATGCTTTTTTTGTGTATGAGACAGATCACATCCATAGACAAAGGAGACCTATGCAAAGTTGGAGAAATTGGCTTGGAAGATGAAGTCGGCAAGGTATTTTCCAGATTCAAGAATTTACTTAATGCTATGGAAGGATGGGAAAAAGAATTATTTCTTTGCCACCATGGTGAAAAGTTGGCAATTGCATTTGGTTTGTTAAACATGCCCCATGGAACAACTATTAGACCTTTATCTTTAGGTTACTCATGGACCTTAAGATAAATAATTATTGAAACAAAAGTGTGCATTCATTAATGAAATGTAAGAGAATTTAATCAACTACTACTTAAAAACTCTTTAATGTTTCTGTCTAATGTAGGTTATTAGATTAATAGTGAAAAAGAACATACATTGACCATGCAATTTGTGGCACTTAAGGTTATGTAATAGAATTTACAATTGATAGTTAAATTGCATAACAAATGTTTTATGGTCTTTAGTAATGTTTATTAGAATTGTTGCATGTTTTACATCATTGGAATGCCATATTAGCTGTAACATTTTTGAAATTTTATTATGGTATGTGCACTTTGATATGATGTAATATGATTATGGTTTTGTTTCATATGTTAGAATATTAGATATATAACAGAAAAATAAATTATTACATGAAATAAATAATAACTTTTCATTTTAAATATTTTTTTTGCAGAACATGGGTCCTCCAAAAGATGAAGTTGATCATGATGATATAGATCCATATTATATTGGTTTTGGTACAGATCACATGTCAAAGGATGATGATGATGTAGATTTAGAAGACAACAAGGCTAATGACGATGATGATGATGATGAGTTGCTAGTAGTAGCCAGTGACATTCATGATCACATAGACTGCATCATGGATCACTGTTGATATATCGTTATGATGCCTCTTTTCATGGTTGCTATCATATGTATCATTTTCACGGCCTACAATACCATATTATTGAGTTGTATCATTTTCACATGTATCAATTTGACTTATATCATTTGGACATGTATCATCTGGACTTGTATCATTTTGAGTTACATAATTTATCATTTTTACTTATATCATTTATACATGTATCATTTTGACTTACGTCGACTGTTGGACATGTATCATTTTGACATGTTATTGATCTACTGACATATTTGACTTTCACTTGTTTTAGTTATATATGATTATTATCTTATCAGTATTGACTTGTCAATTTATATATATTGAAACTGGTCAATGATTTTTGGATGGATATTTATTACGTATGATGATTTTAATTTACTGCTCAGGATGGATGTTGTAAAATTTAATTAAATTATAGGTATTTGACTCACTTGTTTTAATTATAGATGATGATCATGTTATAATAATTATCTTGTTTTTTTATATAATTATCTTGTTAAATTGGAAGCAAAACCCAAAGAAACAAAGGAGGTCATAATGGAAGCAAAACTTGGCGTTAATTAGGAAGCCAAAAAAAAAACTATTTTTGACGCCATACAATAAGCAAAATACGAAGCACGACTGAGAGCAAAACTAGAAGCAAAAATGGGAGAAGACATGGAAGCAAAACTGGAAGCTAAATTGGGTGCCAAATCTAGTGCTAAACTAGAAGCAAACCTGGAAGCAAAAATGGAAGCAAATCTGGAAGCAAAAATGGAAGCAAGACCCGAAGCAAAATCTGAAGCAAACCTAGAAGCAAAATCAGAAGCAAAATTGGAAGCAAACCTGGAAGAAAAATCGGAAGCAAAACTGGAAGCAAAACTAGAAGCAAAACTGGAAGCAAACCTAGAAGCAACACAAGAAGCCAAACCATAAGCAAAATTGGAAGCCAAACTTGAAGCCAAATCTGGCGCTAAATTGGAAGCAAAATGGGAAGCAAAATTGGAAGCAAAAATTGAAGAAAAACCAAAAGCAAAACTGGAAGCAAACTTAGAAGCAACACAAGAAGCAAAAGCAGAAGCAAAATCGGAAGCCAAATTGGGTGTCAAATCCGGTGCTAAATTGGAAGCAAATCTGGAAGCAAAATCAGAAGCAAAATTGGAAGCAAAACTTGAAGTAAAAATTGAAGCAAAACCATAAGCAAACCTAGAAGCATAACCAAAAGCAAAACTAGAAGCAACACAAGAAGCAAAACCAGAAGCAAAATCAGAAGCCAAATTAGAATCCAATTTGGGTGCCAAATCCAGTGCTAAATTGGAAGCAAATATGGAAGCAATACTGGAAGCAAAAATAAGAAGAAAACTTGGAAACAAAACTAGAAGCAAAATTGGAAGCCAAATTGGGTGTCAAATCTAGTGCCAAATCTAGCTATTGCTTTCTGGCGCTAAATTTGGTGCTAAAGGCGGCACCAAAGGCAGTGCTAAATATGGCACCGAAGTAAGCATGCAAAATTGCACCAAGTTTTGCATTGAAAAAAGTGTCCAATTATTGAGCTCAATTGCACTAAATTCTGATGCTATTTTAGGCACTAATTGCCTATTCTGTTGTAGTGCTTCATTGATGGGTAAAAGAACAAAGTACATAAGGCAAAATGCACATATTACAATATTCAATCCCTCCTGCGAGGCACCTATTAGGGCAAAAGATATGTTCTTGATCTAGTAGCTAAAACTCTCTGATATTTCACAATTACTGAATATATCTCCTTAGCCTAGCTTTACTATTTATAGCACAAAATGAAGCTCAAAACCCTCCTGTGGACATTGAGATCCTAACCACCTTTCAATCTACAACTCCAGTTAACTGCTATGACTTTCTATCAGACCCTCATGCCACAATCTTCTTAGGATCTTGAGTCTCAGTTCACTCGTACCATTACAACTAATTTTGCAAGTCCCAAAATCCTCCTGCCTTTTTGCTGAGTCGACAGTTGTAGGTTTAGCCAATGGTACAATAGAAATGGCCACTCAAACAAAGAGTCTAACCACCTATGCCGTTGGGACAGATGGCATCTTCCGTGACTCTCAACAAAGGCTCAAAAAGGGGTATGTCATGGCTTCGCACTTAATAGACAAAAACTTTACCAAAAGACTCTTCAAATGAGCATGGTGCCAACACTTGTCATTCTTTGTTGCCTTCATGTCTATCAAAAGTCTTGGGTCCCACATTGACACCTAGTAGACCTTCGTAGCTTTATCACTTAACAAAAGAGACTCCACTTACAAATGCCATATGAACATGTGGCAAGCTCCACGGCCTTCACACTAAGACACATGGTAGCATGACGCTTCTTCAACAAAACTTTACCAAAATGACTTCTCAAATGAGTGTGGTGCCGACATTTTGTACATTCTACAAAGACTTACAAAAGCAACTCAAAACAAAATGTGGATACTGACAAGTGGCGTCTTCTTCTTCCTCTTGAGATACTTTTCAAATTAAACGTAATGGGGACACCTATCTCACTCCGTGGCTTCTTCAAAAAGACTTTCACCACAATGACTGATGATGTCAGGACTATTGATATCTTTTACCCTTTAGGATTAACGATCCCAATGTTATGCCACATGGAGCCTTAGCACTCATAAGAAGAGTTTTCTTTTGTGAGTCCCTTAAAAGAGTGCCACTATGCCACTTGTCATGTTCTATAGCTCCAAGACTCTTTACTTATTTTGCCTAGCCTTGACATGCCTCAAAACATTAAGCTTAGCTGATTCAAACTTATATTTATGAATATAAAATGTAGAGATTTTTAGCTCTATAGTTCTTGGCGACTCATAGGGACTCTGTACTTGCATAGAGAAAACCCAAAATCTCCTGCAAAATGAAACAAAACCAAAATTTCATCTCCAGCTGGGACCTTGGAAGCTTATGTAAGGTAGACTGGTAGCTAGACCATTATGCATCTTTTAGACATTTTGTTTTTTGAAGGGCTTGGAAAGCTAGATCTAATTCAATTACTTCCTTATGAGAAAAAGTCTGCAAACTCTACACCACAACATGCAATTGAAATTCCAACTGAGCCATCGAAAGTAAAATTGGTTCCACTTCGACAACACTAGATGAATCACTCAGAGTTTGAAAAAACATTTGGTCATTTTGCTTAATCAGTAGTAGAGCCTTTATCTGATCATCCATTAAGACCATGTTGCTATCTGGGAATGGTGAGGGGAGTCCTAACTAGACTAGGTTCTCTGTGTCCCTTCATTCCTTTGACCCCTTGCCTCAACAGATCAATAGAGTTTTGCATTTATTGACAGCTTTGTGACAACTCAAAATTTCATTCACATTCTCTGCTACTGTCATTTTGTCACTTATCCTAGCTGCCTACAAAATCTTGTTAGAGGCATCATAAAACTTTTGAAGCAAAAGTTGGGAATCTGAAACCTTTACAGATACTGAGGATAAAATTTCTTTGACAGAAGACTCCACCTTTTCGCACAACTGTTGTGCATTTAAAAGGAACCTAAGTTTTGGCTTCAACTGAGATACATCATTGGAAACCCTCTGCCAAGAAGAAATGTAAAGTTCCTTTACCATCGCTAACACCCTAACATTTTGAGACCATTGGGTGAGCTCCAGAGTAAACTACTTGACTTTTTCCTACTTAGTCAAATATTGGGTCTGTAAAATGCTATATCTTTCTCAGTTTTGAGATTTTGTTGCAACTAGGTAACTTCTTGAGTCTTATCATTATACTTTTTCTCTAAGAGGACCTTCTCCTATTCCATCACACTCATTGAAGTTTTGACTTGTGCTAACTAATGCAGGGGCATCAGGGGCCTCATAAGCATAATTTTTGTCATGTTTGGTTTTTAGGTTGAGTGTTTTGGAGTTTAACAAGGTCATTTATGACCATGGGGATCATGTTGATCCATTTTTGGAGTGTTAATAGGGTATTTGGTTAAAAAAATTATAAAAGTGGTCATGTTGCTAAAAAAGGCATAGTTACAAATCAAAAATCAAGAAATAGCTGCATGCAAATCAAGAAACCATTATTATACAGTTGATTTTTGATTGGGAATGTATAAAACACCCTCAAAAAATCAAATGGAAGAGGAGAGGCATTGTTTTTTGAAGTTTTGATGAATGAAAGCTCTATTTTTCTGTGCATTCTAACATTGCAAGCCTGTTATTTTAGTTTGTACATCCTGGTACGACCTCATATCAAGGAATATAATAGATGGATGGAAAGATATTTGTTTTTAGTTTACAATACTATTTGTTTCATTAAATTTCATTAAGTTTTGTGCGAGATATGGCCATTTTGGTGAGGATAGGTCTAAACCGTAACTAGGGCTCCCAGTTCTGTAACAGTCCATTTTTTACCTATTCCGCACAAAGTAACCCTAGCCCATTTTCAGATATGTGTAGTAAGAGCCAAAAGGGTATCCCAAACATGTCTTATATTTTTTATATTAGGTCTACAATAAAAGTTATGACCAAAAAGATCTAAATTGCTGCACTTGAAGGATTACCAGGCTAAGGACAACTAGAAAAGGAAGGTTTGAAGGTTGCAAGTTAGAGGTCTCTTGTTAGTGATCCAAGATTGTTTTAAGCATTTACTTGATAGCTTTGCATCATTATTGGTATCAGAGCCCAAAGATCTGAGAAAGGGAAGTTTTGGAAGTTTGTGTATTGTTTTTGACAAGTTGAAGTGAAGAACCTGGATGCCAAAAGACTAGGTAGTGAGGAAAAGGAAAGAAAAGGTGAGGTATCATGAAGATAAGAAGAATCATTAAGAAGAAGCAAGGTGAAAAAGACTTTCTTGCAAGAGGAGAATGGAAGTGTCGAGGAGAATAGTTTATGGAGACTTGCAAAGTAAGGAATTACCAAGTAAGAAAGAAGTGATGAGAAGAAAGAGAAGTGAGATAAAGAAGAAAGATGAGAAGGAAAAACAAGTAAATATTCAGCAAGAGATAACAGGGCTGAGACAAGCTTTGGAACAAATGCAAAAATTTGAAGAAAGAATATAGAGTATAGGAACAAGTGTGTGGAGTTGGCACATCGGCATTAACAAAATTGTCAAGTGGCCCATAAAAAAGATTATTCAGAAAAGAAGAAAGCAAAGGATGACTGCTTTGAAAATGGAAGGTGAACTATAGTTTCATAAAGCCTTAGAGAATGCTACAAAAAAAGGACATGCAACATACACAAAGAAGGAGTTTACAAGCAATGAATTTAGAGAAGAAAGACAATCCATGCAGCTGGCCATTGAATAGGTAAATGGAAGTACAAATCTTGGTTTTGATCATGTATATGAAAAAGAGAATGTAGATATACATGTTGATAGGGAGGAAAAACAAAATTTGTCATCACAAGAGGCATGCGTTCACCTAACCAATACATATTCAGATTTGCATGACCAAGATGAAATCTACTATCTAGAGGGTTTATTTGAGGCAGCACAGACATATTTTCAAGACAAAACACACAAGAAATCTGAGTTTGATACTTCAATTGCACAATTTGATGATAATATCCTAGTTGTTACAGTCATGTTGCTAGAAAAGTTTAGAGATGCAGATAATGCAAAGAGGTCAAAGGGAGAGCAACTTTTGGAAGTGAATTCTAATTTGTATGCCATGTGGAAGAGAAGTAAGGGTCATTGCAAAGCATTAGGGAGACCAAAGATAAAAATGAAACAAGTATTAGGAAGTTTGAAAGAAGTGCAGGGTAGCAAGGAAAATAACTTCACAGATTACAGGAGTCAAAGATGGAAGACATTGCAGACCTCTATTCAAGTGGACTTGAATCTTTTCTCTCTGGGGAGTATGATGTAGGGACATCAGGGGCCTCATAAGCATAATTTTTGTCATGTTTGGTTTTTAGGTTGCTTGAGTGTTTTAGAGTTTAATAAGGTCATTTATGACCGTGGGGATCATGTTGATCCATTTTTGGAGTGTTAATAGGGTCTTTGGTTAAAAAAATTATAAAAGTAGTCATGTTGCTCAAAAAGACATAGTTACAAATCAAAAATCAAGAAATATTTGCATACAAATCAAGAAACCGTTACTATACAGTTGTTTTTTATTAGGAATGTATAAAACACCCTCAAAAACTTGAATGGAGGAGGAGAGACATTACTTTTTTGAAATTTTGATGAATGAAAACCCTATTTTTCTGTGCATTCTAACGTTGCAGGCCTGTTATTTCAGTTTGTATGACCTAGTACAGCCTCATATCAAGGAATATAATAGATGAATGGAAAGATATTTGTTTCCAATTTACAATGCTTTTTGTTTCATTAAATTTCATTTAGGTTTGTGTGAGATATGGCCATTTGGTGAGGGCTATTCTGTTCTAACAATTTTTTCCAGAATTTGCAGTCTAAAAAACATATTAGTACGGCCATGTACGGTACAATATTGAGATGAAACTAATTGTAATGGATGAATATATGTTTCTAGCTCTCAATGCTTTTTATTTGGATCATTTTCATGGAGATTTGAATAAGTTATGACCATTTTTTGTGAGGACAGGTCTGAACCCTAACTAGGGTTCCCAGTTTTGTAACAGTCCATTTTTGACCTATTCCATACAAAGTAACCCTATCTCATTTTCAGATATGTGTAGTAAGAGCCAAAAGGGTATCCCAAATAGGCCTTATATTTTTAATATCAAGTCTACAATAAAATTTATGACCAAAAAGATCTAAATTACTGCACATGAAGGACTACTAGGCTAAGGACAGGTAGAAAAGGATGTTGGAATTGGTCCGGACAACTAAGAGGGGGGCTGAATCAGTTGTCCCAAAAATTAATCTTTTCTTTCTTTTAATCTTCTTTCACAACTTGCAAATTAATTAATGATGTAAACATTAAAGCATAAAACAACAACATATTAGCAGAAACACAATCAACACATTTGACACCAAGATTTTTGACGTGGAAACCCGGTTAAGGGAAAAACCATGATGGGTGTTAGCCCACAAGATTCATACCCTATTAAAAGTACTTAAAAATGGGAAGGCACTTGCCTTCAGGCTCACTACCCAAAGCTCACTGCTCAAAAGAGAGGCTCACTGCCTACAAGAAATTTATGTTTAACACAGAAATAATTAACTGATAAATAGTATCTTTTCATGCCTAGTTCAGTCTCATTGAATGCTCACAAAAATTCTGCTTCTGCCTTCAAGTTCTTCTTCACTAACTCTTCACTCTATATTACTCTTGTTATTCTGCTCCTCCTCTTCTCTGCTCTACCTCTGATCCTTTCTTCGTATTTTATTGTTTTCTCTCAAGGATGATTTTCCACAACTCTTCAACAAGTATTTATACGCTTCATCAACCTTGGAATGAGCATCAAGGTCGGCACTCCAAACATCTGACTTAATGCGAATCATTAAGCTGTCAACCAATCATAGCTAAGACTTGAATCTTCTTTCAACAACATGCCATGCTCTAGAGGATTGCTCTTAGAACATCCGCAACATGCTTGAATCATCCAGTTGGCCAAGACTAGGAAGAACAACAACACCAAGAAGGAAATCTTCACCAACAAGCTTAAACTTCAATGCAAACCTCCAACACAGTAGTCACATGATCTAGAGACCTCCACAAGCACAATGAATTCAATAAAAACATCCACACTCCTCTAAATCATCATAATCACTTGTATCTTCATCCGGAACCTCAAGAACATTGTCTGCCATGACTGTCAAACTAGAAAGATTGCTTGCAAACCACTAAACCATGAACCACTTGTATTGATGATACACACCAAATTCCCAAACATGCATCTAGAATCTTAGATCATCATTTTATATTTTCAGAACAGTCCAGACCACTTTCCTGTCAATCTATCTCTTCTGAATACTGCAAAACCGGTTCTACTCAGATGGCCATAGCTTCTTCAATTCTTCATGTAGACCTCTCAGATCTTGACTGCAGTTACTTCAAACAATCCTCTATGTTGTCGTATGATCCACATCCATTGATCTTCATTAATTTTCTCAATATCCTCAGCATTCCAGTCTTCTAGACATGCAACAAGATAGGATACAGTTGACACCAATGGCAACAAGAATATGTTGACATTAATGACAACACCGACTAGGCACATATTTACAACAATCTCCCCCTTTGTCATTGATGGCAACATATGATGTGAAAAATTGATTCAACCATCAAGACAAAAACTTCTCCCCCTTTCTCATATCACTTCTACAACCACTATCTTTACTTCTCCCCCTTTCATCAGCAACTAGTCTTTCACATGACTTCTCTCCCCCTTTGACATCAATGGCAAAGGGCACATATTTGTAGTCTTTTCTCCTTCTTTGTTTCAGTCAAAACTCAAAAATTACATGCAGACTACTCCCCCTGAGTAGTGCCTCCTTAACATCAATCCAGATCACAAGATATGACTGTGAATTCCACCAGACTGATGCACTCTAGTGCATCTTAATTCTGACCAGGAGGGGTAATAACCCCTAACTTTTCTCTGAGATACTCAAAAGTATCCTTGGGAAGAGGCTTAGTGAAAACATATGCAATTTGATCCTTTGAAGACACAAACTCCAACTTGACTTCATTCTCATTTACCTTCTCTCTCAAGAATTGAAACTTGATGGATATGTGCTTTGTCTTTGAATGCAACACTGGATTCTTTGAGATGCTTATTGCACTTGAATTATCATAGAAGATTGTGACAAGCTCCTCAAACACAATTTTGATATCCTTCAACATTTTCTTCATCCATAGAACTTGAGTACAATTGTTTGCTGCTACTATATACTATGACTCTGCTGTAGATAGGGATATTGCCTCCTACTTTTTTGCTTAGCCAAGAAACCATTCTACTTCCCAAGAAGAATGCACCACCACTATTGCTTTTTCTGTCATCCACATCTCATGCCCAATCAACATCTGTATATGCATGAAGAGTGAAGTTATTATCCTTTGGATACCACAATCCAATATATTATCCCTTTGAGATATCTTAAAATTCTCTTGACTGCCACAACATAAGATTCTCTAGGATCAACTTGAAACCTAGCAACAAGTCCAACTACATTCATGATATCAGGTCTGGTCTAAGTCAGATAGAGCAATCCTCCAATCATTAACCTATAACTTTTCTGATTTGCCTTAGGGGAATCATCATCTTTACTTAACTTACATCTGGTTACCATGGGTGTACCCACTAGCTTTAAATCTTCCATCCCAAACTTTTTCAGTAATTCTCTCACATACTTAGATTGAGATATAAAGATACCTTTATCTAACTGAGTGATTTACAGACCTAAGAAGAAATTCATTTCACCAAAGATGGACATCTCAAATTCACTTTGCATCTGATCAGCAAATGTTTTGCACATACTCTCATTTCCACCAAAAATGATATCATCAACAAATACCTCAAGAATCAGAATGTGTTCATGATCAATCTTGAAGTAAGGATTACTGTTAGTAGTGCCTTTATTGTATCCTAGCTTTAGCAAATACTTATCTAATCTTGCATAGCAGGCTCTTGGAGCTTCTTTAAGTCCATACAATACTTTCCTCAATATGTAGACCATATCTTTTTGATTAGACAACTGAAATCCTTTCGGTTGCTCAATGTAGACTTCTTCTTCCAACTCTCCATTTAGAAATGTTGACTTGACATCCATCTGATATACCTTGAAATCTTTATAAGCAACAAATGCAAGAAATAGTCTAACTACTTCTATTCTTGCCACTAGAGCAAAAGTTTCTTCAAAATCAATTCCTTCCACTTGATAATACCCTTTACATACCAACCTTGCTTTGTTTCTTACAACTTCACCATCTTCATTTAGTTTATTCTGGAAGACCCACTTGGTTCCAATCACATTTTTGTCTTTAGGTCTAGGAACAAGATCCCAAGTGTGATTTTTTTCAATTTGCATTAGTTCTTCTTCCATTACTTTTATCCAGTTTTCATCATTGCAGGCTTCACTTACAGATTTTGGTTCAATCTTTGAAATCAAGAAAATCTCTTCTTGATCTTCAACAATTCTACTCCTAGTTTGAACACCTTTATTTCTATCTCCCATGATCTAATCTTTAGGATGATTCAGTCTTACATACCTGGTAGTTTTGGGATTTGCTTGAACTTCTATTTCTTGAAATTGTTCCTCAACTTCTGCATTATCCTCTTGAGTTACTGGATTTTCCAGATTAATTTGAATTTGAGTCTGAGTTTGAACTTGTCTTCCTTGACTTTGACTTTCATTTTGATCATCTAATTCATATCTGCAAGACCTAGAATGTTCTTCTTTGCTCTCATCAACTCTAACATTTGCACTGTCAACAATCTTTTTCAATCTTTTGTTAATGCACCAGTATGCCTTGCTTTGAGTTGAGTAACCTAGAAATATCCCTTCATCACTTCTTGCTTCAAACTTGCCTAGATCCTCATGTCTTCTGATATAGCACTTACTACCAAAAACTTTGAAATATTTCATAGTAGGAGCATGACCAAACCATAGTTCATAAGGGGTCTTACTAGAATTGCCTTTGATCTGCACCTAGTTAAGAGTGTAGACAACAATGCTCACAACTTCTCTCCAAAACACTTGTGGAACATTTGGTTCCATCATCATGGTCCTAGCAGCTTCTTGAATGGTCTGGTTCTTTCTTTCCACAACTCCATTCTGCTCAGGAGTCCTAGGGGCAGATAATGTCTTTTTATTCCTTGCTTCTCACAGAATGTATCAAACTCGCCAGAGCTAAAATCTCCACCTTTGTCAGATCTCAGACACTTTATATTCACACCACTCTCATTCTCCACCATGACCTTGAATACCTTGAATTTTTCAAGAGCTTTTGATTTTTCTTTCAATAAGGTTACCCACATCATCCGAGAGTAATCATCAATCAGCAACATGAAATATCTATCTCCTTGTACACTCCTAATTCTAGCATGACCATAAAGATCAGTATGCACAAGTTCCAATAATCCACTTGATGACTGTTCTTTACTCTTGAATGAAATTTTTTTCTTATTACCCAATTGACATTCTCTACACATGCTATTAGTAGTTTTCATAAGTCTTGGAAGATCTCTTATAGCTTGAGTGGAACTTATCTTGACAATGTTATCAAAAATCACATGACACATTCTCCTATGCCAGAGCCAACTTTGATCCACATGAGCATTCAAGCAACTTTTACCTGAACTACTTAAATGAAATATGTTACCTCTAGTCTAAGTACCGGAAGAAATTTTAGTTTCGGAGCTTTCCAAGATTCCGCATTTTCCATCCTTGAATTGGAGATCATAACCCTTGTCAACCAACTATCCAACACTGAGAAGATTATGCTTCAGTCCTTCCACATACAGAACATCATTTGTGTTATTCTTACCATCAAAAGAGATGGATCCTCTGCCACAGATTCTACCAGTTGAGTTGTCTCCAAACTTCACAAATCCACCATCATATTCTTCAAAGCTCACAAACTTACTTTTATCACCAGTCATATGATGAGAACATTCACTATCAATTACCCATTCATTATTTTCAACAACTTGAGCAGCCAAGACACTCTCCACATTTGTACAACTAGTAGATTCAGTAGACACTGGATCTTCTTCTTTGATAGCAATGAACACCCAATCACTTTCAGTGGAACCTCCATGATCAGATTCATCAACTGTGACTTCTCCAACTTCTTGGACATAGTAACATTTCTTCTAACCTTAATATCTATTAGGGCTTGGTTTTGAAAACCTCTCCAGACATCTTGAGGCAAAATGACCAATCTTATTACAAGCAAAACATTTTAATGCCAACTTTCCTTCATACTTACCAGATCCTCTTGGCATTCTTTTAGCAATAAGAGCTTTAAGTTCTACAGACTCGATTTCATCATCTTCAAGATCCTTCCTTGCTTTAGCAATTTTATTTGATCTTCCTGAAGAGCTTTCACCTGGATCATATCTTTGTTTCCCATGAACACTGGCCTTGAATGCAAATTCAGACTTAGGAAGAGAATCACCAAACTCACTTAATTCAAAAGCTAAAATTTTGCCAACCAGTTGATCTCTTGTAGCTTTTGAGACAGTCCTAATCTCCTCTATAGCAACAACCTTATGTTTGTATGAATCAGGTAAAGATCTGAGCACTTTTTCCACAATCTCTTGTTCTTCCAAAATTCCATCAACACCCCTGATACCACACACAAGATCATTTATCGTTTGCATGTAGATTGTGATGTTTTCATCTTCACTCATCCTCAGATTTTCAAATTTTCCTCTTAGACTTTGTAGCTTGGCACATTTGACATATTCATTGCCTTCATAAAGAGTCTCCAACTTCTTCCAGATTTCATGTGCACTTTTTTGTCCAAAGACATTTCTCATTTTTGAATCAGTCAGGGCACTCAACAAGGCTTCTTTAGCTCAAAGGTTATTTTCACCATTTTTAACTTCATCTGGAGTTGAAGGACCTTTCTCTGGAGGATTATACTCATCCTTAGTTATCATCGAATAAGCATCACCCATGTATTGCAAATGGCACTCCATGCGACTCTTCTAAAAAGAGTAATTTGTTCGATCAAATCTCAGACTATCCTTGTAAGTCGACATCTTGGATCTCATCAAGCGGTCAAGCTTCTTTTAGAGGAACTGGCTCTAATACCAATTGTTGGAATTGGTCTAGACAACTAAGAGGGGGGTGAATCAGTTGTCCCAAAAATTAATCTTTTCTTTCTTTTAATCTTCTTTTACAACTTGCAAATTGATTAATGATGTAAACATTAAAGTATAAAACAATAGCATATCAGCAAAAACACAATCAACACATTTGACACCAAGATTTTTGATGTGGAAACCTGATTAAGGGAAAAACCACGGTGGGATTTAGCCCACAAGATTCATAACCTATTAAAAGTACTTAAAAATGGGAAGGCACTTGCCTTCGGGCTCACTGCCTAGAGCTCAAGGTCGGCACTCCAAACATCTGACTTAATGCAAATCACTAATCTGTTAGCCAATCATAGCTAAGACTTGAATCTTCTTTCAATGACATGCCACACTCCAGAGAATTGCTCTTAGAACATCCGCAACAAGCTTGAATCATCTGGTCGGCCAAGGCTAGGAAGAATAGCAACACTAAGAAGGAAATCTTCACTAACAAGCTCAAACTTCAATGCGAACCTCCAACACAGCAGTCACATGATCTAGAGACCTCCATAAGCACAATGAATTCAACAAAAGCATCCGCACTCCTCCAAATCATCAGAATCACTTGCATCTTCATCCAAAACCTCAAGAACACTGTCTGCCATGACTGTCAAACTAGAAAGATTGCTTGTGGACCTCCAAACCACGAACCACTTGTATTGATGATACACACCAACTTCCCAAACGTGCCTCTAGAACCACAGATCATCAATTTTACATTTCTGGAACAATCTGGACCACTTTCCTGTCACTCTGTCTCTTCTGAATACTGCAAAACCAATTCTACTCAGATGGCCATAGCTTCTTCAATTCTTCATGCGGACCTCTCAAATCTTGACTAGAGTTACTTCAAACAATCCTCTATGCTACCATATGATCCGCATCCATTGATCTTCATTAATTTTCTCAATATCCTCAGCATTCCTATCTTCTAGATAGGCAACAAGATAGGATACAATTGACACCAATGGCAACAAGAATATGTTGACATCAATGACAACACTAATTAGGCACATATTTGCAACAAAGGAAGGTTTGAAGGTTTCAATTTAGAGGTCTCTTGTTAGTTATTCAAGATTGTTTTAAGCATTTACTTGATAGCTTTGCATCACTAACTCAGACTATAGTCCATTTACTTTTAACTGTGAAGCCTGAAAAACCTCCCTAGACACTGCAACCTTAATATCCTTGTTCAGTCGCTCAATCTCTAGGTCTGATTTTTGCAAAGAGTTGGTTTATTGTAGTTTTAGTCAATTCTACCTCTAACTTCTGCAACTTCTTAGAGACCTTGAGGTAATCTGTGGTTACTGCAACTAAAGTTTCATTCATCAATTCTACTATATCTTGTGGCCTAAATTGAGTCAAGTCCATTGCCACAGCGTTCATGGTTTAGTCCTCTGGCTTCATCTACTCAAGGGGCTTCACCACATTGGGATTCATGTGGGTTATAGTTAAAGAATGTTGTATGGGATCAAAAAAGGATCTCATCTGAGGAATAGTAGGGGCTCTGCCCTCTTTTACTCTTTTCTTTTCTCTTCCTGACTCTCTTTCTTTCTTGGCCGCTTTTGATTGGCTTTGAAAACAGAAGGGAAAGTAATTAGACCACCTGCAAAAGGGAAGCCTTGTGGTAGACCATAGGGGATGGTCATCATTTGTTGACTTGGATCTTGTGGTTGTATAACCCTCCTAGGCACTGATAGGGAAAAGACTGGTAAAGTCAAAGTTTGGGTAATAGCAAAAGATGTGGTACTAGGAAGAGGTGACAAAGATTGTAAAGGTACAACCAAGGTAGCAGGAGACATGGAAGTGTGGGACATTTGGGTGGCCACCCCCAAGGTAGAAGAAGAATGAGAAAAGGAAGAAGGTAAAGAAAGACTCACCTATGGGGCCACCATAGTTTTTGAAATTATGTTTGTGAAACATCTGCAACTTCTTCCTCTTCCTCCTCTTTTTTCTAAAACTAATTTACGCTTCCTCCTAAGGAGTCTACCTACTAGTTCTTCCTTTATCTCCTCTATCAGCACCTGATGTGGTGAGACCAATGATTGTGTTACTCCAAGTTCTTGTGGAATTGCCACTTTGAGGTCCCCAGATGCCAGAGTGGTTTGGCTCTCATGAGATGGTTGTGAAACGTTTTGTTGCTCAATAGTGCTGAGGGATTGTGGACAAATGGTTAACTTTGGGTTTGACTGCACTACCTCTTCATTTGACTTTTGATGTCCTAGGATATTACTTGTATCTTGGCTAGAGACTAGGATCATGTGAACTTCATCCCACAAATTCTCCCACTTATCATCCAAAGAAACTTGTTCAAAACTTCTCCCCGGCTCAGTGATCTCCTGCCTATACTTCCAGTGTGCGGAAATCTTGTCATTACTCCATCCTCTTTTCACTAGAGCCTGTCTCAAACCGTGAGTCATTTTATTCTTTGGATCATAATCCTTGATGGGAGGATAGAATGTTTCCCATGAGTTAGGCAGTTCACTAGGTATATCACTTATCTCAACATAAACATCCAGGGTATCTATTTGTGGTGACCTCCTTTTCTCAAAGAACGGACAACTTTCATGAGTGAAAGTGGCATAGACTATATTATTAAGGAGCAAAGAAGCCAGGAAGCCATCAAGGTCATATTTCCATGGGTCCTGAACTATGGCTAGTCCATAATTTACTAATTTCTTGTGTAAAAGATGTTCTAATTCTTTCCTCGTTATTGTAATACCACCCTTGGCCCATAAAACATCGTAAAATGCCTTTTTCTTATTTTTTGATCTGAACTCATTATCAATTATGGATAATTGGTGGGCCAATTCTAGTGCTAAGACCCTAACTGTTAGAATATTTGGGAGCATAAAAGACTTTGCCCCAAAACCATGGACCCTGATCATAGTGAAATGTACCCCATAAAAGAAATCATAGGGGACCTGTGAGTTTGTTATGAGTCCCTTAACCCTATTAGTCATTCTATCTTTAACCTCTTCTAGGTCCAATTGCTCAACAAGGGGAGCCACAAAACACTCAGCAAACTCGTAAGGTGAGATTAGTAGCTTTTGGAGAAAACTGTGTTCTGCTTTTTTGATCCAAAAAAGCACAACATAGTTTTTTTCTAAAAGCTACTGATCTCATATTATGGACTGTGGAAATATAATGACTACTAAATTCATAAGGATTAGAGGTTTCAGACAATATGTGGGTCCATGCAGACATAGGAATTACTCTTTGAGCGTCCACCTCTAAATCATACAGAGTCAAATGCATATACTGTAGGAATAGCTGGTAGTTCTGATATAAAATCAAATGGAAAGGTACGAGGAATACCTGAAAGTCTATGTGGTCTTGAAATTGGCTAATTGGTGGCACAACGCATAAGCAATGTGCTCCACGAAATCAAATTTATACACTTTAGTCCATGTTACCTTCTTGAGGTAGAAAATAGCCCCAAGCTGCCAATCATGTACAATGGCATCTTCATCTTGGCCAAAGATAAAGGCTAGCATCAAGTAGGCATCTTGTATGTCTGAAGTTAGCAAATGACGAGGAAGGGGAAGCAATGGCACCTTGGTATTGTTTTCATTGAGACGGAGCCACTGATTCAAGAAACTTTGCTTTGTTTCCACCTGATGCCAAATATTTTACATTTTAGGTATGTCATAAAAACTAGCATTTGGGTCATATGATAAACCCAGCATATCATGGATAGCCTTTAAATAGATGTGAACCTGGACATTTTTGTTTTTAATAGTTGCAGTAGAACCATCAAAGTTAATTGCACACAAACAAATTAACTCCAGATAAGAATGGACAAACAAAACTATGAACTGGGCCAAACCAGAGCTCCAAATCCTCATACCAAAAGATTCAATTTTACCATGTTTGACCTGGGTAATAAGTCTTGCATGCACTCCTTCTCTTAGGGTCTTTGGATTTTTGGAAATTCTGGCATCAAATATACTATCCGCATAGTCCAAGACCTGAGAAGAATTTGCAACTCTACTTTTGTTTAAGACTCTGGTTCTTGGAAGGCCAACCCTAAGTTGCACCTTGGCTGCGACATACGGCCTATTATTCTTCCATTTATTAGGTAATTTGAAAATCCCCATTTGTTTTTCACCTTTTGAAGATTGCCCTCCCTCTACCATTTCTACAATTTCTTACTTAGGCCACACTCTTGCTCAAGAATTCAGAAAGGCTAGACTCTTGCAAGAAATTTTGTCACAATAATACAACGATGAGGAGTAGAAACCCTCTTATAAAACTCTCAACTCCAATAGTAGAAATTAATGTATCATATTAATGAGGTTGTCATTTCATATTATTGACTTTAAAGTATGCACCCAAATGGTGATTAACTAGATCCTTTAAATCTATAACAAATCTTGTAGTGACCTGTCATTAATATTCCATTCTTTAAAGTCATTGGCTATCATCCTAGATTTCTGAGTCTTTATCAATGATACTGATAGAAAAAGACACTTAGAAGATCTATGGAGCTTTAGCTATGGACACATGTTCAAAGAACACATATTGAAAAGAGAGGGAAAACATAAAAAAATATAACGGAAGGGAAACTACGCTAACTATAATATAGGAAGCATGATCAGCTTTTATGTGAAGTGATTAAGAAAGATTCTGTTGACAAGAATCTCTAACGGTTCTCCTTCCATAGTCTCCAATTCATATGCATTGCGCTGCTTATAGGCAGTAATCTTAAAGGGGCCCATCCATAGTGAATCAAATTTTCTGTGACGTCTTGGCTTTGAGGCTCTTTCATCCCACTTTAAGACCCAACAACCAACATCAAACCCTTGTTTAGAAGCCTTTTGATCGAACCAACTCTTAACAGTCTGCTAGTAGTTCATCAAGGACTTGAGTGCCAACTCCCTTTTCTCTTGAAGTTCTAATAATTCTATGAGCCTCACTTCCATTGGAACATTTTCTTCTATTTCAATCTGTTTAATCAACTACAAAGCCAAAATCTCTATTGACAGGGGCATTACTACACTTTTCCCATATACTAATTTATAAGGAGAAACCTTAATCACCTGCTTTGGTGTGATTCTGTCAACCCATAAGGCTGCCTTTAGATGCTTATGCCACTCTTTATGATGCTCTGTTCCCATTCTTTTAATGAGTCTGATCAAGTTCTTATTATTTGACTCAACTAAGCCATTCCCTTGTGGATAATAATTTGTTGAGGTCTTCAAATAAATGACATTCCTTAAATCAAACTCAGATATCCTTGACCATAAAAATGCCTTAGCATTATCAGATATAATAGTGCGAGGGGGTCCAAACCTAGTAGTTATCTCTTCAAGAAAATCTAGAATAACCTTCTTAGTAGCTTCTTTCAATGGGACAACTTCACTCCATCTAGTGAAATAATCTGTGGCAGTGAGGATCCACTTGTGTCCTGAATTTGAAACTGGATTAATCATTCCTACAAAATCTAGACCCCACTGGGCAAAAGGCTCTTCTATCACTATGGGACTTAAAGGTAAGGTTGCATTCCTCCTCTTTCCAACATAAAACTGCCATGTCTAGTACCCCTTGACTATTTTATGACAATCAGAAAACATTGAGGGCCAATAGTATATTGCCTGGGTAATCTTAATGGCAGTAGTTTCTGTATAAAAATGTCCTCCTGATGTCCCATGATGCAATTCATGCAAGATTCTATGAGCCTCATCCTTTGCCACACACCTGAGTAGGATTCCATCAAAATTCCTTCTGAAAAGGACATGGTCTATCGAGATAAAATTTGATTCTTGTTGTCTATAGTATCTTCTCTTTTCAGGGGAGAGAAAACTAGGGAGTCAACCAGTCTCCATGAAATATGTCCTATCACTAACCCAAGAGCCTAGATCACCCTCTTGCACTTTTAGTATTGTCTCTTCCTTACTTTCTTCCGTTGTTGATGCCTCTGAGTCTTGAGTAATATATTGGCAAAGGCCCCTTCCTCTTATCAATCTAGTTGGACTTACCTCTACATCATACCCCAAAATCTTGGTTATCCTATTGGCTCTCTTTTCAATGATTTCTCCTTCCATAATATAGTCTTCGACACTTGAATGGGCTACTAATATCAAAATCTTACTTCCAGTTACTAAGTGTTTGAACCTTTTTAGTCCCTTTTCTATGGCATATGCTTGCTTTTCAACAAAATTGTACCTGGATTCATATTACCTTAGAGTCTTGGAAAAGAAGGCCATAGGATGTTCTCCTTCCTCTACTTAATCCTTTTGAGTTAAGACAGCTGCTATACTGTACTCTCCCCCATATACATTGTTAGAGTAATAGGTTCTTTACTTAATTAATTTAATCATATTGATTAATTAATTAATTAAGTCACCTTTACTTTATTTCACTTAAGCCGATTTGGATGATTTTGATGACTTCCTGGTAGAAGTGCCACGTGTGTGGCCCACATCAAATCCTAACACAAGCCATTTAATGAGGCTCCAGTGGAGCTAGTTGTTCTGGACCAACCCATACCAAGTTCCACTTTTTACATTGTAAAATTACTAGATATCCTGATCTTGCTTGGGGAGGTTTCCAGGATCAGAGAGACCTGAAAGACTTGAAATCTCGAACGGAAGAAGAGGTGTCACCACAATGGTCTTGAAGGACAAAATATTGCATCCCATTACACTACATTTAAAAAGGTATGGATTGATTATTAAGTGGCTCAGTAGGAATTTGAATTCAGAATATTTAATTAAAGGTTGGAGGAAAAGACGGATCTTCAATTTAAACAGATGACAAATGGATACTTTGTAGTTGTATGTCCTTCAAAAGAAATCAAACAACAAATAAAAAATGGAGTATGGATAATCGATGAATTCAGTTTTTACATAAAGGAATGGGAAACAAACTTTGATCCAATTAGTCATAAGATGGAAATTATCCAAGATTGGATAAAACTTCCAAACCTTCCATTTGAGTACTAGGACCTTGAAGACCTAGAAGTGATAGGTAACCAATTAGGGAAATTCATTTATGCAGAGGAAAGGGAAAACACAAATGGAAAAGGTTCATATGTTAGGATATGTGTGCAGAATAGCCCATGCAACATCCATTGGAAAGAAATGGAGATAGTTTCAATCTCTGGAATATGGAATTAAAAATTGGAATTTGATTTGAACCCTAAGGGGAGGAAAATTAGTGTTCTGGGATTTAGAGGACAGTAGAAAAAGAAGTTAAGTGAAAACTTGGAAAAGGAAGAGCCTTGAAGGGAAGAAGCAAATCAGGAGCAAGAAGAAGAAAGAGAGGAAACGCAGAAATCAACACAAGTAGAGATGGAGATTCCATAGAATTACTTGGAAGAAAACTTTTTAAAAGATGGGCTGAGTAGGGAAAGGATGATCCTATTAGGAAAAATGAGGATCTAGAGGAGAAGACAATAGAGGCCATTAACATACTTGGAAACACATTCAAAGAAGTTGATATTAACTCAATATTAGCTATAGGGAGTGAATTCGTTGATCTGGTGAAAGCAGCCAAAGAAAACTTAAGGATTGATTCCCTTGAAATAGAAGATTTGGAGGAAGAATGGGAAGTTGTTTAGGAATAAAGGACAGAAGAGAGAACCAAGAAGGGAGAAGATTTCTTCAATGAGCTGTCCTTCAAGCAGGATCTCTCAAATCATTAGGAGGAGGGGATCAACCTAGGTTTCTCTCAAACAAAGGTGATAAGGAATACTCCTGATTGTGGATCTAGCAAGAAAAGAGGAAGGACCTCCAATCATGAAAAAAGAAACCAGGATGGAGAACTAGTAGGTCAAAAGAAAATTTTTGAAATGATAAAAACAAGGAAGGGGGAATCCCTTCCTGGAGACCAATGAAGATAATATCCTAGAATGTTTGGGGCATAAATGCCCCTAACAAGAAGCGTCTGGTAAAATACCAGATGGATGATTTGCAGGAAGACTTATTCCTTATTCAAGAATCAAAGTTGAACCAAAATGAGGTGGAACAATTCAGACTCAAATTAAGGCAGTGGAAGATGGAATTTGTAATTGCGGAAGGAGCCTCAGGTGGACTGCTCACAATCTAGAAGCCACAAAACCTTGTTCTGGAGAAAGTAGCTTCAAGCAAGCACTGGATGGAATGTAATGTCAAGAGTTTGTCCTTCGAACTAAGATTTTTGCTTTTCAATGTTTATGGCCCTTCCTCTTGCATTCAAAAAAGGGAACTATGGGGGGATTTAGAGTGCACATTCAATAGTATAGATTCAGAATTTTATATAGCGGGAGGTGATTTTAATGTGATCTTAAGATCCACTAACAATAGGGGAGGGGTAGAAAGAATGCCACAATATCAAGTGGACTTTGAAAGCTTTGTGGAAAGAAATTCATTTATGGAAATTCAAATGGGCAATGACATATACACATGGACAAATAGGGGAATAGGTTATAGTAGCATTGCAGAAAAGATTAGACACATTTATGTTCATAGGTGACTTAGGCTCCTTTCCCTTTACTTTGGAGCGTAATAATTTGCTGATCTCTAGCTTAGACCATTTTCCAGTTTAGCTAGACATCCTAGAGGAAAAGAAGCCAATAAGATGTCCCTTTGAATTTGAAAAAAATGTGGTTCAGGGATGAGAGTTTACTATATTTGATAAAAAAATGATGGAATGAAGTGCATGTAGAAGGGTCTAAAATGTTCATCATAATGGCAAAACTGAAAGTAGTTAAATAACTAAAAGTATGGAATAAAAACTTCAAAAACATTTTTGAACAAAAAAAGAGTGTGGCATCACAATTGACCAAGACAAATGAAAAGGTGTTAGAAAATGGTATGGATGAAACAAGATGCTTAAGAGAAAAAGAATTGTTGATCAAGCAAGAGGCTTTCCTAGCAAAAGAGGAGATATTTTGGAAACAAAAATCTTGGAAAATATGGATAGAGGAAGGAGATCAAAACACCAAGTATTTTCACAATGTGACGAAGGCCAAAAGGGAACTCAACAGGATCACAAGCATTCAGTCATTAGATGGCAGATGCATAGAAAAGGTGGAAGACATTATAGTAGAAACAATCAGCTACTTTCAAAATTTGCTTAATAAATTGGATGGTTTAAGGAGACAAAAATAGAAGAAAATTTTAGAAAACATTCCCAAACTAGTTTCAGAAGGAAAAAAAAGATGCTCATGGAAGTTTTCTCAAAGGCATAAATAAAGGAAGCATTATTTTAGCTTCATCCAGACAAGGCCCTTAGGCCTGAGGGATTTTAAACTTTGTTCTATCAAAAATGCTGGGATATTGTGGGAAGGGAGGTAATAGAGGCAATTGAGGATTCCATAAGTTCTGGGAAAGTGCTAAAGGAAATAAATAATACATTTACAACACTCATCCTGAAAAAAGACAAGCCTAGCACATTAGATGAATTCAGGCCCATTGCTTTGTGCAACACTATCTACAAAATTCAAGCTACAACCATTGCCAATAGAATAAAGAAGATTCTTCCAGACTTGATTTTAGAAGAGCAAATAGGATTTGTGCCAGGTAGGTCGATATTGGATGGGGTAATCATAGCCCAAGAAGTAATCCATGCTACACAGAAGATGAAAAAATAAAACATGTTGATAAAACTAGATATAAAAAAGCTTATGACAAAGTGGACTGGAGATTTTTTTTCAACATTCTGGAGGCCTTTGGTTTCAACAAAGACTGGATGGACTGGGTTTTCAACTGTGTGGCCAGTCCAAGATTTTTAGTGCTCATTAATGGCTCTCTAGAAGGTTTTTTTTGCTTCTATATGATTGAGACAAGGGGATCCTCTCTCTCCTTTCTTATTCATAATGATGGCAGAAGCATTTGGGAGATCCATTCATAGGGCTGCTTTGGAGGGATAGGTAAAAGGGATTCAAGTAACTAGAGGAATTCCCACAATAACTCACCACTAATTTGCTGATGATACTATGTTGTTTGGGGTGGCTCAAGTTAGGGAGGAAAGAATGTTCAAGAAGATCTTGGAGAACTATTCTTCAGCTTCAGGACAAGAAGTCAACAAAGATAAATTAGAGGTGTTTTTCTTCAACACAGATAAAAGATTAGAAAATCAGATCTTAAGGGTTCTAAAATTAAAGATGGGGAAATTACCTTGTAGATATTTGGGCCTTCATCTAGCAAAAGGATTACATTCAAGTAAGTAATGGGATTCACTAATCTCAAAACTAGAAAATAAGATGGCTTCATGGAAAGGTCATTGGCTTTCTTGGGCAAGAAGAATAATAATGATGAAAGTAGTGATAACAACCATACCCATCTTTATGATGTCTTGTTTACCCCTACCTGTGGAGGTAAGCAATAAGAATAACCAAAAAATAAGAAGATTCTTCTGGCAAGGCAATAGTGAATAGAATAAGTACCATGTCATTAGATGCGACAAAGTTTGTAAATCCAAATAGATAGATGGAGTGGGAATCAAAAACTTTTGCAACAAAATAAGGCTCTTGGAGCAAAGTTGGTGTGGAAAATATCTGCAAATCAAGAACTAAAATGGGTCAAAATAATCAAAGAAAAATATTTAGGCAATTGGGAAGTTGAGCATATTTAGAGCTAGAACCCTTCCTTCTAGATCATGAATCTAGAATTTTCTGAGGAGTTGTAGAGACATGATATCCAATCAGTTAACATGGGATATAAAAGATGGCAGAAAAACTTTGTTTTGGGAAGAATCCTGGGGAGGCCTCCCAAGTCTTAACAAGAGAGCAGAATTGGACCATGTAGGGGAAATAACAAAACTTTGTCGGGGTCCCAATGAAAGGGACTACTTGTACGAAAATCCATCTGGGGCTCTATTAAAGTGGAAGTGGAAAGATGTTAGAGGACTAGGACTGTCTGAAAAGGAAGTAAAGGATTTTGAAGCATCTATGAAAGAAAGAAAAATCTTCATAAAGGAGGGTTGTGATAGTCTTAGATGGAACGGAGCCAAAAGTGGGGAATACATAGTTAAAGACGGTTATAGAGATTTAACAAGAGCAGAGACATCTTCTTCACAAATTCTGAGAAATGTATGTTAGAACAAGAATTGTATACCAAAGGCAAGGACCTTTGGTTGGGAAGTAATACAAAAAAGAATTCTGACAATAGATGGATTTTAGAAGATGGGGTTTTAAGGCCCCTCCAGATGCATTTTAAGTAAAGGAGTGGAGGAAACAGGGAACCACTTGCTACTTAACTACCCATACTCACAAGAACGTCAACAATGGTTGTGTGTAAAGCTAGCTTGGTAAAGTGCTCTACCAGAAGACACACTCAACTTGTTTCAAACCTAGCCCTTAACAAATTAGCTCTCTACTCTATACTATGGATAGTTTGTCCCTCCATATTGATATGGGAAATATGGAAAGAGAGAAATAGAAGGATCTTCCAAGATAAAGAAATGTCAACCTCTTCATTGCAAAATAAGATAAAAGCAGCCATAGTGGAAGTTGTTAATAATAGAAATATGGCCCATTGTCCTAAAAATGCCAATTTCACTGATTGGGATGCTTTAATGAGAAAATCCTAGTATGGATTAAAAGTCCCCTCTTTCATGGGAGCTAGGGGTAATAAAACCATGGAAGCAAGGAATAATACAGTGTGGAAAGCCCCAGAGCATGGATGGTTTAAGCTAAACTTTGATGGGGCAGCAAAGGGCAATCCCGACCCCTCTAGAGTAGGTAGTATAATAAGAGATTGGGATGGAGAAGTCATGGGAAAACTGGCCAAGGCTCTCCTTGAGGGCACACATAATGAGGTTGAATTCGTGGTTCTTTTGCATGGGATTCAATTATGTTTAGAATTGAGAATAGATCAAGTCATCATAGAAGGAGTCTCTTCTCTGGTTATAAATGCAATCAGATAAGTTAAAATACATAACTGAAAAATCAAGATGCTATTTCATGTAGCCCTCAAGCCCCTTGAAGAATTTAAGAACTATATGGTCAACCACACTTATAGGGAAGGCAACAGAGAAGCAAATGTTCTTGCCAACTTGGGAGTAGAAGGGACATATTTAAAAGAGCTAAACACAAGTGGTAGAGCTAAGGTGGTTAAATGTAGCAAATTGTCACATTGTTGTTGTGAAAATTAAATAAAATATTAGATTGGACTTCAGCTCTAAAGTGGAGGTGTTGAATTGGCATAACTAAGAATGATAAGTTGATACTTAGGTGTGTGCACATACTGCTTTTGTGAATAAAAAAGAATATTAAACTTCACCACAGATTAATGATTATCTCTAGGTGCATT
This sequence comes from Cunninghamia lanceolata, assembly GCA_027924645.1. NCBI lineage: Eukaryota > Viridiplantae > Streptophyta > Pinopsida > Cupressales > Cupressaceae > Cunninghamia > Cunninghamia lanceolata. The sequence goes on from BSBN01000413.1 coordinate 3,908,218, forward strand.
GGAACGAGCTGAAGGGATAGATTTGTTTTTCACACGAGTGGCAATTAAGTAAGGAGGTCGCTCAAGAGAGTTCCTAAATCTCTTGAGAGATTGGATAGGTTGTATTGGCAGAGTGATTGGATGGTTTCATCATTCATCAGAGCTTGCCAAGATATCAATTCAAAAACTTAAGTCCTTTTAAAACCAAGAGGAGTAAAGGATTATGCCATTGTAAAACCTAGATATGATAGAATAAAATTTGCTATTTATTTTTTAGTAGATAGTGTAATTTGCGGGGGGATGGATACTCCAATTCGCCTAGTGAGCGAGAAATGTCAAATGGCCTTCCTCGAGAAGGTCACAGAGCAGAGGCTTAGAAGGATTCTTCTACAAAACAACACTCTTATGGTGGGGGCAACAAAGGTGATATTGGGGAAATCTTTCATGGTAGAAGGAGAGCAATATAGGGTGGACACGGACATCACCTCTAGGTTCCTAGCCTCTCTATTAAATTTAAACATTGCTAAAGTGGAGGTAGAAATAATTGCTCACAGAATGATCATTCTAGATTTGTTGAGGGGCCTCAAAGAGACTTTGGCAGCTGCATCTTTTGGGGTAGGGTTACCTTGGCTAAAAGATATGGCACTTTTGCATCTTTAATAAATTCTTCAAGATGCATCTGTCCACCAAATTTCAGCTCCAACAGACCCCCGAGTCAAAAGTTTTGACCTCCAAAAGTTTCTACATCATTCTCCTCTGGTTGAAAAGAATGCAGCTCCTGTAAGTTCTTTTATGGAACTTGTGCCATTTGTCCAAATCCCTTTTCTTCAATTCCCACTCTAGAATCCATGTATTATCTGCTTGTGTTAGCCCTTCCCACTGTACTAGAAACTTGTTGTCTTGACCCTGTCGAGTGCATATAGTTTTCTTGTCCAGAATCTATGCAATTTTTTCTCTTTTCTCACTTGGAACTTTCTGTTGTTGCCAATCTACTTCTACCTCACCTTCAATTTTCTTGTATTTCAACTTGTTGTAAGTTCTCATGGGCTCAAAATCCTTCTTTGGAGTTAATAATGTAGGTACAACACATGGGCTTATGCTCTCTGTTACCACACCTTTCCTTATGAGATCTATCACTTGTCAATTGAGTTCTGTATGGTGGGTAGGACTCATTCTATAAGTTGCCTGATTAGGTAGGGATGCTCCTGGGATCAAATCAATATGCTGCTGAATATCTTTCTTTGGTGATAGACCCTCAGGTAACTCATTCGACATAACATCAACATGTTCTTCCAGTAACTTGGGTGCTTCTGCTGGTATTGGTATTTCCTTACCATCTTCTTTTTGTGCCACTAGTGCATAACAGAACCCCATCACCTTCATTTTCCTGACAAGTTCTTTTGCAGACAACATACTCTCAACTATCCTTTCATCCTTAAGGGGTAATAAAATCACTTTAGAACCGTCTTTCCAAAAAGTGTATGTATTCCTTTCTCCATCATGCATTACCTTCCTATCATATTGCCATGGCCTTCCCAACAACACATGGCATGCATCTATTGGAATGACATCACACCATATTTTATGGTTTTAATTCTTTCCTATGGAAAACTTAACTAAACACCTCTTATCAACAGTGAGTTCATTTCCCTTTTTAAACCATGCAATACAATAAGGATGGGGATGCTTTTCACAATGCAGGTTCAATTTATCTACCATTTCTCTAGAAACCATATTTTCACAACTGCCACTATCAATAATAACTTGACATACCTTTCCTCCTGAGGTGCACCTAGTTCAAAAAATATGGTTTGAAGCCAAGAATCATCACAACCTTTAATTTGTACTTGTTCTTTTTCGAGAATGACCATTGCTCTTCTCATCATGAGACTCTCACACACATCTGGCAGAACCTCTAGTTCTGTTCCTTCTCCTTCATTCTTAGGTTGAACCAAGTTCAACCTGGGTTGTTCTCCTTGTCTCCTTTCATGCATGTGATAGTTTAGAAAATCAAATGCCTTGTGACCCTCTTCACCACACCTAAAACAAATGAAAGGTTTTCATGGGTTTTCCCATCCTCTGCCAGCATTGTAACCTCTACTCCTCTGAAATCCTCTTCCTCTTTGTTGACTTTCAGGATCTTGCCAGCTATCGTCTAGTTTCTCTATTCCTTGGGATGATTCTCCCTGATTATAACTTATGTCACCTCGCAATGGAGATGATGTCCCCCTCCTTGCTCCTCTATTCTTTTGAAAATACTATGTACTTTATTTTTCTTCATCCTTTAAAGCTAATTGGTATGCTTCTTCCATACTGCTAACCCTATGCATGCTCAATTCATCTTGAATAGAGAATTTTAGACCATTTACATACCTTGCAGCCATCTGTTCATCAGTTTCTTGATGCTCCACATGAATGGATAGTTTGTAAAATTCATCTGTGCAGTCTTGCACAGTATATAGTTTGTCTCAAATTTTGAAATCAACCAAAAAGAGTTTGTGCATAATCCATAGGAAAAAACTTCTCTCTCAACTTCTTCTCCATTTTGCTCTAGGTCCTAATTTTAGTCTTTCCCTTTCTAGTTCTTTCCTTTTGCAAATGATCCCACCAGATCATGGCATGACCCTTTAACTTAGTGCATGCAAATTTCACTTTCTTTTCCTCTATCATAGTCTTCCATTCAAAGAATTTCCCTGTCATTCAACCAATCTATCAACTCCTCTAGTTTGAGACTACCTGCATACTCTGAAACTTCAATTTTGATCCCATCATTTTTTCCCTCTAATGCTCTGAGCATCCTTTCTTCAAAAGTTAGGCTCTCTAATTGTGCCTCTTCTTCAACTCCTACATGATGATCTTCATCTTCTTGGCCTATTTCTTCATCAGAATCATCTCTTCGTGGTTTCAATCTCTAATTTTCCAGCATACCTACAAGTTCTTACATTTGTCTTTGTATATTTTGCATATCTCTATGCATATGGGTATTACCTACTCTTCCTCTTCCTCTCCCGGCCATCTTCCTGCTCTAATACCAGATGATGCAGCCAAACTTTACAACATAATATTCAACACCATTATTATTGGAAAAAAACTCAAAAATTTAGAAATATTTTTGAATCCTCCTTCTCATTCCATTCCATTCTACTACAACTAAAAATAAATACCAAATTTATACAAAAATGGAAATTACCATTTTTGGTAACTTCGCATCCTTATCCGTATGACCATGAAATTTCCAATTATTCAAAACTAACTAAAAGATGACTAATCGTCAACTTTCTAATCTAATTGCATGTAAAATTTGAAAACTAATTAGAAAAAAACAACTTGAAAATTCATGAAAAAAACATTAAAACCTCATTTTGAGACCCTAGATGATCGGATAAGGTCTCAAAAATGTGTCAAAATAGAAACCTATCAAATTTACCAATTTGGTGGGATTTTTAATAAACTCTTCAAGATGCATCTGCCCACCAAATTTCAGCTCCAACGGACCCCCGGGTCAAAAGTTATGACCTCCGAAAGTTTTTGCATCACTTTCCATGCCCACTCTCAAAGAAACTCCAAACATGTGGTATATTGTCATTTCAGTGATATCTACATAATGCATAAAATGGCCTTGATAATTTGAATTGTGACACACATCCATTTGACCATACAAAATGCTTTTCAATTTTTACACCCCTGCTTGCCAAATATTCAAAAAAAATCTTAAAGCAATGTTGTACAAAATGTGTGTCATGCTCTTTATCATCAGTATTATAAAAGTGATATTCTTTCTTAATGACTCATGCTTCAAATGTACTGTCAACACCATCCAAATCCAATTGCACATGTTGATAACACACATGCACCATAATAGTGATCTACTCTGAAAAGTAAAATTGTGATTGAATCTCTTTTTGATGTACATAAGAGTAATTTTCTGCAAAGTTGACTACTAATAAAACTATTCCAGGTGGGAAAGTATCTCTTAATTTTTTAAACTGTTGTGCTTGCAACTTAGCAAAAAAAAGCATGACGTATGTATGGTTGTATCAATTTATGAAATTTTTCCATGAATGTTTCAATAGGTATCTCCACTTCTACATAATCTAACCTTGTGGATTCTTTCCCATTTTTTGTTTGAAACTTTATGTACTTGTAACTCTTGCAATTTACCAACTTCGTTGGGTTGATATCTTCATTTCTCAAAGGCATTTTAGCTTAATTTACACATGTCTCACAAAGTCCTTTTATGCAGTTTATTTGACCAGTTGCATTATCATCATCTGATTTGACACATAAGATGGATGCTATGAACTGACTTGCCCATTTAGGAGGTGAATTTACAAAACCATCACTTTCTTCTCTAATCTTTTGAAACACTTGATAGTAGAGATCAAATTCAATATGATAACGACAACAATAAGTTTCAAAAACCTTGCTTGTCTTCACATAATATGGCCTTAACCTTTCAAACATTATTTGCCTAATCTTTATACAAAACATCACATACATCTCATGTTGTGTTATGTCTAACCAGTGTTTTGTATGTAGATCATGACTTTTGGGCCCAGTTATGTGTTTGATAACATCTCTACTATTTAATGAAGGATGAGTATGATTGTTCCAAAAGGTTGAGATCAAGTTCCTAACAACATATTTAATCATGTTAAATTGAGGAGCTCTACACATAATTGCCCAATTTCCTTCCGAGGTACTATCATCCAATAATTTTATCTTTTTCACATATTGCATTAGTGCCTTTCTATTGAAACCAATCTCAGTTGAAATTGAAGACAATTATCTTTTTTTGGAAATTTTTTCACTTAAAATAGATGTCAACATCACTCTTCTTGAAATGGACTTATCCACATATTGAGATTGTTTCCCAATGGAAGCCAAACCTTTTTTAACATTTTCAACAATATCTTTTTCTAGGTGTGAACCTTTCCCCTTTTTCAATGATGAATCTACACCCAACAATTTTAATGGCTCATTTAGCTCATTACTAAGAAGTACAATTGATAACAATTGGGTTCACTAAAGTGTATCAAGATTATTGAAATGAGCAATTATTTCCTTTGCAGTTTTATTCATTGACCTCCTAGTAGTATGTCTAGGTTGTTCAACATAAAATTTCAATTTCTCCATATCCATTTCAAGTAAATGTTCTAAATTTCTATAAGAAATTTTTCTCTTCACCTCTTTAGCTAGATTCATACACTCATCCATGGTCAAAGGAAGCAATCCTAAACCCTCTCCAACATCCATTGTTTGCACTTGGGACTCCTCTGGGCTAACATCAACTATGTGTTCTTCAACCTCGTTTTCTCCAGTATCTAAATTTGGGTCGACTTCAATTTTTGTATGTTGAGTCCAGGTACACACATTTAAGTCATATATACAAGAAAAAATTTAGAATATTTAACTTAAATAATAGGCTCGAAACATCACACATCAAGGAAATACATATTAAAGAAAACTTATAATTTTACTAAGTCTTGATATATTTTAAAGAGCCTCCATATCAAATTACTATAAATTAATATGTACATGTAATAAATAATATTTATGACCACAAATGATATATATCCTCATGCACAAGTGACAAATATAATTAAGATGTAGGTAGTTATACCATTTAGGATAAGTGTGTAAGCACAAATATTCAAGTAAGATGTACAATTTGCTATATGAAATCTCCTATAAGGGTGATTGCTCTCAATATGGACCGTACATATGGTAATATAGCTCTAAACTTGAATGATTTAACAAATTACAAACCTTTGTTGGAATATATAATCAAAATGAAATAAGAATACTTGTAAAGAAAAGATAGGGCTTATATAAGTAGCAACATAATGTAGCAAAATATGCCTAAGATTAAAGTGAAGAGAAACCCCACCATGGATTCAAGGTAGTGAAGTTCATTAAGCTCAATGAATTCAAGGAAAATCAAATGAGATAAAAGAAACAGAGATCTCTAAGTTAGTACAACAAGTACTATCATCTCCATTCAAGATGAGCACAAGAAGAATTTTCCTATACATTTTTTTCTAGAGTTAACTAATGAAAAGAAGAATAAGACTAATTTTAAGGACTAGCCTTTGGCTCTAAATGGAGAAGCTTGCAAGATAATTAATCCAGTAGCTAAGTTAGAGGTTCAACTATAAAATATGGTGACAAATTTTAAGCTAGCACAAGCAAGAGGTTCCTTTTGGTAATGTTTGGATTAGAAACATGACACACTTCCTAGGTTTACTAACACATAACCCACTTGTTAAAGATAGAGGTGAGAAAAATAGTATAAAAGGAAGAAGAGAGAGAAGGTTGGAGAGAGGAAGAGGGATATGGAGAGTTAGAAAGGGAGAGAGATAGCTAGGGAGGGAGTGAGGGAGAGGTAGAGGTAAAGAGAGTGGGCAACCTAAGAGAGAGAGAGTGATGGAGAGAGAGGGAGAGGTAGGTAATTATCTCTAGGTAGAGGGGTGGGGATTATAGCCAAGAATGAGGAATGACTTAAACTAAATGACATCCTAGTTACATGAAATCAATGTGTATATATTTAAGCATAAATCAAGCGACCTAGATTAAATGACATCCTACTACATGAAATTAATGTGTATATATTTAAGCATAAAGTGAAATGACCTAAATTAAATAGAAAAGAAAAGATGCATACCTTGTTTTAGTTTATAATATTTTTGCAATCTTTCTTCATTTAATCTTTGTGTCTTTTCTGTGGAATGCTTTCGTGCACTCTTATTTTGTCTTGTCTTTTTGTTTCCCATCTCCTTCTTTGTAAAATATGACTTGAAAATTCTTCTCTCAAAGATTTTCTTCTCCCTTGTAGAACAAAAATGTGAATTTATCTTGTTATATGATTTAAAAAAATGAAAAAAAAACTTCCTATTTATATGCAATAGGAAAAAATTAAAACAATTAAAAAATGTCAGTTGTACCTTTGAATGAAGGTCATCCATTAAAAAATTTAATATTTTTTAATTCAGGGGACCTTCATTTGAAGGTAGTCATTGCAACATTGTTCGCACCATGTTTGGGTCTTCGAACGAAGGCCAATCCACTTCAAATGAAGGACGTCACCTACCTTTGTTCAAAGGGATCTTCGAATGAAGACCCTTTTTAGTCACCTTCCCTCCTCCCCTTGCAAGTTTCTACAAAATTTTGGCTTTCAAAGCCCGGGTTGAAGGTCCAAATGGAATCACCTTGCCAAACCAAGTTGGAGGATCATAGTCCTTGAAATGGGCTTTCCAAAAAGTGTAGTTTTGATTTTATAGTGCTTTTTTTTTTTAGTTTTAGTATACATAGGTTTTTCACCGAACATCAAGTTCTTTGTTCTACACATGTGGAAAATTAGTAAGTGAAAAAAAATCTGAAAAACATCTATGCCCTAGGTATTGATGTCCTTGTTTCAACAAAAAAAAATTGAATTTTGATACATAAAGGAAAAGTTATGTTGGTCAGAATACGCCTATGTCTAAATTATAATTGGTTTGAATTTAAAACTTAATTAAAAAATATTCCACAAAACCTTATGAAACTAAATGCATCCTCTAGATATTGGTGTTACCAATCTAAATTCAAAAGAATCAAAATTTTATCTTCTGTAGAAAAAAAGTTGTGTGATAGAATACACCTCACTTCAAAAAAATGTTGTTTACTATTAAAAACTAGTTATCAAAGGAGATGCAAAAAATTTACAATTTAACTCCAATTTTTTTTTAAATATATTTAGAATCTATGGACAAAATCTCACAAATCACTAGTTCGCATCATCTTCAAATTCCTAATGGTTTAGCGGCTATAGGTGTGAGAAAGTGAAGATTTAGTTCAAAATGTTGATTTCAATGTCAAGTTTGGCTAAAAAGTGTAACCCATTATTGTGGAATGACCCTGCATCAATATACATGATAATATATATTATCATGTATATATATCAGATATATATGTATATACATCTTTATAGAAGCACTATAGTTATTTAAAAATAATGGGTACATTAACTTATATGTCAAACTCATATTCAAATTTTGATGTTGATGTCAAACTATCTATCTAATTCTAAATTTTTTGTCCAATTGGGGGTGCAGAAGTTGCTTTGCATCGAACTTGGGTATACCACTCAATAATGTTGTATCTGCATAAATTTGCAGATACAACATAATTGAGTGGTATACCCTAGTTCGATGCCAAGCAACTTCTGCACCCCCAATTCTAGAGAATAGAGAAATGACATTGATCCCCTTTGGATAAATAGGCTTCAAAATAGAAATATGGCATCCTGTTTTTCCTACTTGAAAAGCATTTCCAAGGGATTGTATGCGTTATGTCCTGGTAGAAGCACCACATGTGTGGCCCATATCAAATCCTAACACAAGCTCCATTTAATGAGGCTCCGGCAGAGCCAGCCAGTCTAGACCAACCCATACCAAGTTCCACTTTTTACATTGTAAAATTACCATATATCCTAATCTTGCTTGGGGAGGTTTCCAAGATTAGAGAGACCTAAAATACATGAAATCTCGAATAGAAGAAGAGGCGTCACCACAACAGTCTTGAAGGACAAAATCCTGCAGCCTATTACACCACATTTGAAAAGGTATGGATTGATTATTAAGTGGCTTGGTAGGAATTTGAATTGGGATTTTTTAATTAAATATTGGAGAAAAAGATGGATCTTCAATTTAAACAGATGCAACTATAAAGAAAATGCCTTGCATCTAAGAATGAGAAAGAGAAGCTCATAGCCATCATTGCCTTGAAGGTCTTCAATCTTTGAAGTTGTCTTCTGTTCCTACTCCCGATCTCGACATGAATCTGCAAGAATGTGGGAACGTCCCATTAGAGCTCCAGTTATGAGATCTCTATATCCTATCAGAAGAGGCATAACACTTTGTTTATAATGCATTAATCAATGAACATCATCCACATGCAAGAAGTGCTGAGAAAAAAACAACCATGGAATTTCAATGTTTTATTCTAATCTATTTGTTTCATGTACAGGTATAGGATAAGTCATGTAGCTGACTGAAGACAAATTAGAACATGGTGTAAAATGAGGCTCCCACAAGGGTTGAGCTCAGCATGCTGCCCCTAAGTCTTAAGGGGAAAGGAATCAGAATATTCATCCATACTGTGCAAGAAGAACATGATAGACTGAATAATCATGCATCAATTCAGCCTATTGTACAAAATTCAATGTCTATTTGTGACTACCATTCAAGCTAAGTTGAAGTGACAATCATCCATGAACCATAAATTTTGCACTGATAGCCAATAAGGTATGAGATTGAGAACATCAGGTTTATAATGCTATGTATTGTTCAAGTATGCATTTCTGAGTCATGACATTGATTGAATAGTAAAATAAGGAACCATAGAATATCAATCATTGTTTAAGTCAAGTAAACAAGTGTAGAAGATAACATGTGTACAAGTGAAACAGAGTTCATATCAATAAATTGATCATTTCAAAGGAGATTTTGTTGTTCCTATCTTAGAAGTGACAGGAAGTATGTCATGTTGCCTATGTTCATCATAAATATGCAAAGATGTAAACTGTCAAAGCAATGACAGACAATTATCAAAGACCAAGATATGATGCCATTATTACAATAAGCTCAACTGAAATTATTTGATGTCATACTACTAATCTATCATACAGAAGCATGTTGCTTCAGACCAAATAGAATTAAATAAGACAAATTGGAATAGCAAATATTGCATGTTCATCCACAGGGGGTTGTCTCAGTAACAGAACTGTCCAAGTGTCCATGAGTATCTACAATATATCATAAGTGAATAATGGAGTAGCTAAAGAATCAGGGTATCACATGTTCTAGTTCATTTATGCACAGTCACAACAATATATCAAATAGTGTTGAAGTGAAGAGATAAGTTGGAACAACAAATACCAAATGGATTCACAAAGAGATGATCTGGTAGATTATATCTTTCACATTTTGTGATTATATCAAGACATGTACAGTATATACCTTGCGAATCTGTATGATGAAGAAATATAAGATAAAGTAATCAACATAATTGTTTAAGCAGTGCCATCAGCGATCAAATCATCTACAGGGCATCATGATATCCCATATGTAGTATATGCTTACAAACAAATGCAATCAGTCAACATCATGTGTTGTGTTGCAGGTTATCAAACTATCTTAGGTCTATGTCTATCAAAATGGTGCCATCTACAAAAGATACAAAAACTCAAAAATAATAGCCACCTGATAATCACCACGTATCAAATGGATGCCATCATATAGTAAGGAAAGGGTGCTATCATTCAAAGTGGCATGTGGACATAGTTGCCATCTACAAAGGAGTGCAAACATCATTTCTATTGAGAAAAAAGATGCATACAAGTGATAAGATAGATGAAAAATGTCATGTATTGCTACAGGAGCACTAATCAAGTCATGTTGTAGTTACAAATCAAGCCAACTAAAACTTTCAAATGAACATATTCAAATCAGTATGACAACAAACTACTATGAAGAGTTATCATGAAGCCATATGTGAACTGAATGAACAAGAGATAGTACAGTGCATGATGGAGCAGTCAAAGTATGACAGAAAGAAAATGGACCGAACTAACATCACTTGTATATGCTACAGATTACATAATCATTTCAGGTATGTTCATGGTTTCATTCTTCAGAGGATGCAAAGATACAATGGGAACAATAGTTATTTGATGTGTTTAATCATGACAATAATGTGAAAACCCCAATGTCCATATACCTCAACAATATCAAGTAACTGTATCAGATAAGAGAAGAAAGAGAGTAACTGCCATTGAAATGATGGAGCCGAAAGTGCATAAATGGAACAACTAGTCAAGAATATACATTACAGATCAAATGAACATCTTGTCACAAAGCAAAATGACAGTCAAATTGTTTTGAATCTCATGTGTCATTATACAGAAAGAAGAAGCTACTGGAATTCATAATGGTATGTGAAATACTTGCCAAATATATGTGTCTTGTGGTAGGAAAACCATATGAATATGCAAGAATCATATGTAGTGATAGTATTTGACTTATCTCAGTGAAACAAGACTACTAGTGCAGCATCATATCAAATTATATAATGTTACAATTGCAGCCCCATGGCTACCGAAACAAATGTATATCAAAATGAGAAGCAGAGTGATGTGAGAGAAGATGCCACGACCTCTCAAAGAGGACTTTGATATATATTTAACTCAAATATATTACATAGGCCATGACCTTTTGATGAAGAGCAGATATAGAAATAAAGTGTTTTGAGCATGTGCTATTCAAAAGACAAGAGTTTACTTGGGAATGCTTAAATATGAAACAATGATTTCCAGAAAACAGAAACAATATACATTGAGTTTTATGCAGATATATAGCGATTTTGAGCCATGAAGAGATGCAAAGATTGCACAAAATGCCAAATGCTAGCTATGGTAAGAAATGAACTATATTTTTTTTTTCATAACATGAAACCCTATGGTTCCAACTAAAGCATTCAATACTCAAAGACAGACAGTCGCGGCCACACATATAGCCACTATCATGCTAAAGGGGTTTCGAATCATAAGACCACACTGAAAGAAAGCCACAACCATGGCAAATATACTATTTTTCTTGAAGTTCCAGAGAACTCATTTTTATTTTATTAAGAGTATCATATGCAAAAAACAAGAAATGGAGAAATGAACCCTTGTTCGAACCCCATTTAGAGTTTTGAGGAATTACAAATATACAGTGAATAATGAGAGATTCCAAGCATGCAAAACTCATAAATTTTGCTAGCCATGACCGAATATGCTTTTAAAAAAACCCATTTTATTTTCATTGAGTAACATGGCCATGGGTTTTGACCCTAAAATTTACAGAATGCCATGAAAAATGGAGCATACAGTGACAGACAAAAGATTTTACATTGTTTGAAGAAATGCATAGCGATAGTGGGTTTTGATTTTGACTCCCTCTCAAATAGCTCGATACAGTCGACCATGGTGGCTGCAAAATACAGAGGAGAAGTGAAAGTTGAACACTATGGAAACAAATCCATCAGAAACAACACGTAGGTCATGGCTGTTGAAGCCTCTTAAACACTCAAAAATTGAAAGGAAGGTTAAAGAGTGAAAGCAAAAATGAACCTGGCAACTTTTACCTTTCATTTTCTACAAAATTCCATGGAGGCCAAGCTCAAAAAACCAGAAGGATGAAGTCTCATCCTTGAAACCCTAGCTGGACACTGCCACAGAGCTTCCTCTCCACAAAAGATTGAAAGTGAAATGATGCAAAAGTTTAGGGTTTCGAGATTTTTGTCGGAGGGCTCACTTAGCCCTAATCGAATGTTGGAATTTCATCACTCTCATTTTTGTTTTGAGGCATAAGTTAATACCCTCATGGTATTAGGTGTTCACAACATGATGCCTAGGCCCATAACATCAAATGAGGTAGAGCTCCATGGCTCCCTCAAAACATTTAATACCTTAAGTTTGCTTGATCACCATAGAATTATGCCCCTGTATGATATGCAAACATTCCATTTTAGATATGAGACAAGTCCATGTACATCATGTGCCTTAGGAGAGGTAGGTCATATGCGGATAAGCCATTAGGCTTTTTTTTTCCAAAATATCATATAATGCCTTGATATTATTTTTCTAATTTTTGATGGAAAAATCAAACATTAAAGTTGGCAAAATTATAAGCCTTGGGTATTATTATTTTCACAAAAAGTCAAATCAAATAGGGGTATGAGATAAACTGCAGATTATTGTAAAACATTATTTGAAGCAATGCTTCTATAAATTGCTTGCAAATATTTGTTATTTATGTAGTTAAGGCCGAGTAAAACTAGCAAGAATCTTTCCCTTTGGGTCTCATTTTTCTTTATGGGTGAAATTAGAAAAAATTGAACAAAAAAGACCTATTTTCAGTCTCCAGTCAGATAAGGCATGAATTTTGGCATTTTTTTAGGTGGGGACCACTTCACAGAAGTTCTGACAGCTATTTTTTCTAATTTGGAGGCAATTTAGCCCCTGTTTTGGAATCTTTCTTTTGGAGCTGAGGAATGCCTTGGGAAGTTGTTTTTTTTTTTTTTTAATTTTGTTGAGTTGTTTCATCCCCTCTCATTTTAGAAAGCCTGTTGGCTATAAAAGGAGGGTAGAGGACTTGGTTTTAGGCAGTTGATATCTTTGTTTTTTCTCTCTTGAGCACAGGTAGAGAGTTTGTAAACTAATTTTAGCTCATATTTTTCAAAGTTGGATGTGCCCCTTTCATTTCAATATAGCAAAGCATTCATGTTTCATATTTGTTGCCTCTTTCATAACTTTGATTTGATGTTTTCACTGTGATTTTTTTGTCTAATCCTCGGATTATGTCTTGATGTTATTGAAATCTATGTAGCTATTGCCCATCTTATCCAGGTTGTGTGTTGTGTTTTAATTAAGTCTTCATACAAAATACTTTTGAATATGTTAGATTTAGGTGAAACTAAGAAGGTCATAGTCTTGAGAGTTGTTTGTGGGTAAAATTTTAGATTTTTAGATCACCTTTAGATAAAATAGAATTTCGTTTCAGTTATTCCTCATCCCTTTTCTCAGACAAATCATTAGATTAGAAAAATCTTAAGGAGAACTAGCTCACTCTGGAGATTCATTCTCATCTTAAGTTACCACAGCTTGAGAATGTTTCCATGTTTCAACAGGAGAGTTAAGTCTAAATTAGCTAGGGTGCAATCCTGATTGATAACAGTTTTTGGCATGCCCAGTGGGGTTCTAAAAGTGATTTTAGAAAAGTTTTATACCCTCATAGCTATTGTTCTGGTATATGTAGCAGCATTCCAGCCTTTGGAGGCTTTTATAATATACCTAGCGACTCATTTTCTCTATTCTTACATGTAGATTAGTGTTACTATATTATGAAAACTAGATCTAGTTCCGATCCATTTGAATATTTATAGGTATCTCTGCCAAGAAGAGGAGGTAGATCAGCAAGATGAATAATTGATTCAGCGAGTAGATGAAAATCAACACCTCCAACTTTAGCATGAAGGAACAGAAGTACGGTGCTAATAGTTCAAATACCTATAATTGCTAGGCAGTACGCATTTGTTGCCTTTAATGGAGGTAGCCCACTGCAACTTGCTTAGCGGGATGATATTCCAGTTGCAGTCTTTAAGGGACTGTCATATTTCACCGAAGAAGACCACACTACAACTACTAAGCACATTCAGGAAGTGGCAACTCTTTGTTCCATACACAATGTCACCCAAGAGAATGTGGCAGTCAGACTCTTGGCTGCATCCTTGAAGGGTAAAGCTTTGTAATGGTTTAGAAGCCTTCCTAAAAATTTAATAATGTCATGGGATCTATTGGGGGATGGATTGCACAAGCACTTTGAAGACAAATCTGAGCATCTCTCATTGTTGGAGCAGTTGAGCACCATCAAAAGGGCACCCCACGAGCACATGATAGATTTTAATTACCAATTTCAAAGGACCTGGGACAGAATCCCTGCTATGGTAAAGCCCTTGCCAAGGCATGCATTTTTGTTTTATCTTAAAGCTTTGAATAGTGAAATTTTTGTGATGATCCAATCTATGGGAGGAACTACCCTTCTCGATTCTTTTGAAATTGTTGTTAGAGTAGAAAACTACCTTATTCAGGTAGGGAAAATAGCCCCAAGGCCTCCCTTACCCATTTTCCCAAAAATTCAGCCATCTTCCCTAATAGCAGTACCTCCTTTGGCTATTTTCCCCTCTGTTCTAGCAATAACCCATCATCCTGCAGCCCAAGCAACTACCGCTCTAGTTCAAGACTTCCAAGCCCTGAATAACACGTTGAAAACCCTTAGAAATGAGATTGTTAATATGAAGAAGTAGTTTGGTCAAGAGTATAGGCCTTACCAAGTGCCATATCAGCCTAATCAATAGTATAGGCCACCCTTCCAAGCTAACCCTCAGGGCCAAAGGAGAAATTACAACCCTCAACCCTTCCAATCTTAAAGTCCTAATGATGCCAGCACCTCGAAGGAGCTTGTACCTACTTAGAACAACCTGGCTCAGGATAGTGACTGGTGTTATCCATGTCACCAACCCCATAATCAAGTTGCATGCACAAATGGTGTGAGAAATCAGACACTTATGGTGTAGAACATTTATGCAAGTTTGGAAGGTGTCTCTGGTGAAGTTTAAACTCAGCAAAATAATGCTAATGTGGCCTTAATGAATTGGCAAAATAGTGATTTCTACTGTATAAATTACCCACAAGACTAGAATCAGCAAAATACACCTATTTCAGCCAACAAGCAGTCAAAGTAGAGGGCTACAGACCTTAATCAGCAAGCTGCAGTGGTACGATAGTAGCTTGCAAGAGATAAAGTTCAAACTTTTCCATCACAAGCTGCCCCTATATCACAACAAAAAGTGCAGATTCTACAACAGGATCAAACTGTACCAGGAAAAGATCAGTCTAAAGTTCAATCATAGCCTTCACAAAGGCAGAATGATGCTGCTACTACAAAAGGACAGCAAAAAGTAAACACTGTTTCTTTCAACATAGTAGATCATCTTAAGAAAGCTACAGTGAGTATGTCAGTTATGGATGCATTGAGCATTCCTAGCTAGAAGAATCTGCTACAAGAGGCATTGGTTGAGATTTCTATTTCTGAATGTTCTAATCAAGGAAAGAGCAAAGTTTTACTTGCTAATAGTTCAGAAATCAAGAGTGTACAGTCAGCGAATGAGGTAAAACCTCCTCCTTTTTACCTAAGTCTGATTATTGGTGACAAGCTTGTTCATAATTGAATGATAGATTATGGAGAAAGCAGTTATGTCATGCCCAAGAGTCTAGCTGATTCATTAGGATTGGTTTATGAGCCCCTTGCAAAAGGAGTAGTCCAGCTAGACCAGTCTACACTTACTGCTGTAGGAGTAATAAAAAATCTGCCACTTACAATGCATGCTTGTTGTAATTGTGCCATCCATTAGGATATTTATATCATTGATCTACCACCTAGCTTTTCCATTTGCCTCTCTAGGGAGTTTACAATCAAATTGGGTGGGTTTATGTCTTCTGATTGGTCCCACTTGTTTTTTAGAACAAGATATGGTACTAAGGTGACTGTACAATATGAGACTCTTGCTAAATACCATGTCGAGCCATATATTCCTAGCCCAATAAATGCTAACCTCTACGTCACCCATGGGCAGCAGGATCAATCCATGAGCCTAAATCCCAACATACCTATGGAAGATATAAGTTTAGATAGCTGGGCAGCTGAGGATCATGAAGATGACCCTTTCTGTCACACTGATGAAGTAGGGTTAGGCATTTATATGATACGCGAACCCGATGCAGTGATTCCTAATTTGATTAAAGATCAAAGTCAGCCTGAACAACAAAAGGATCAGCTTTAGAAGCTGTACTTTGATGAATCAAGAAGTAAAATAGGTGCTGGTGGAGGAGCTATACTTGTTTCACTTGATGGAGACAAATATTATTGAGCACTAAGGTCTGCTTTCAACTGCACAAACAATGTAGTTGAATATGAGGCCCTAATCCATGGTTTGGAATGGTCTTAGAAAAGAGGTATAAAATGCTTACAAGTTTTGGGTGACTCTGAGCTAATTGCAAACCAAGTTAGAAATTTGAATGCTACTAAGAATGATCTGCTTAAAAAATACAAGGATCGCGTTTGTGATTCAATCAAAGTTTTTGATGCTTTTAACCTACTTTCGATTCCCAGAAATCAAAATAAACATGTAGACATGCTTGCTGCCTTAGGTTCTCAGTTTCAGATTCCAAATGAAATTCATAACATAGAGGTACAACCTTATGTAAAAATAGTTGTAAGGCCATCTATACTTGACAATACTGTGAGTTGGCAGGTTTTGGACATCGATGAGCATATTTTGAGTTTTCTAATTGTAGAAGCAGAGTTTGGAACTGATAATCAGCATAAGTGGAAGCAACAATATGACAACCAGATTCTTCAACTCAAGTCTAATAAATTACCAAAAGGACTTGTGACTTTAGAATCTATTTTCAATTCAGATGATCAGATCAGAAAAGAGAAGTACAGCATGTCTGTGAAGCAGGAACACTATGAGACAGTGGAGATATTCAAGGGTAAGATGCTAAAACTGGGAAAGGTATGTACTAAAGAAGAATGATGGTCTTTTATTCAATTATGTCAAGAGTTTAATAATATTTTTGCATGGGAGTATAAAGATTTGAGAGGGTTTGATCCAAGTTTATCTCAACATACTATCAAGCTAGAACCCAATGCCAAGCGTGTCAGGCAGAAGCAAAGACCCCTCAATCCTAAACTTGAGCATCTAATGAAGGCTGAGCTAAACAAGTTGATTTACAACAGCATAATATTCCCAATCAAGCATACAACATGGGTCTCCAATTTAGTTCCAGTTAGAAAAAAGAATGGGGAAATTTGAATTTGTGTCGATTTCTGTGATCTAAATCAGGCTTCATTAAAAGACCACTCCCCCCTTCTTTCAATGGAACAAATATTGCAAATTGTTTATGGTTCTGATAGACATTCTTTGTTAGATGGTTATTCAGGTTATAACTAGATTGTGGTCAAAGAGGATGACCAATATAAAACTACATTCACAACTAAGTGGGGTACCATGACCTACCAAAAAATGCCATTTGGTTTGTCCAATGTAGGGACAACCTTTCAGAGGGCAATGGACATGGCCTTCCATGGCCTTATGAACAAAATAGTGCTAGTGTATTTAGATGACATGACAGTTTTTTCAAAAGATTCTAAAGATCATTTTGATCACCTGAAGAAAATTTTTCAAAGGTGCAGAGAGTTTGGAGTTTCATTGAACCCAAAAAATAGCATATTCTCAGTTCATGAAGGTAATTCTCAGCCATATTGTTTCAAAGAAGGATATTTCTATTGACCCTGAGAGAGTTTCAGCCATTTTGGATTTACCGCGGCCTGCACATAAGAAAGGCTTGCAGAGATTTATTGGTAGAATTAATTTCATGAGGAGGTTTATTCCAAACATTGTAGCTTTGTTACAACCCCTCACTGCCATGCTAAAGAAGAACACGCCATTCAATTGGACTAAGGAGGGAAAAGGAAGCTTCAAGTAGATCAAAGAAGCTCTTACTGCTACCCTTGCCCTCATTAATCCTAATTATGAGAGGGATTTTGTTTATATGCTTTTGAATGTACTGACACCATCTCAACAATGTTATGCCAGCAAAATGATGATGGTTTAGAGCAGCCAGTGGCATTTTTTAGCCAGGTACTGCATGACTATGATGTAAAGTATTCTTTTGTCGAGAAGCATGTTTTTGCTGTTGTTAGAAGCCTCAAGAAATTCAGACACATGATGTCCAATAACAGAATTCACTTAATGGTTTCTCACACTATTGTCAAGAGCTTCTTACCTAATAGAGATATAAATGACAAGAGGGCTGGTTAGATAACCAAAGTCATGGAGTTTAATGTAACTAAGCTGATTAGGGGCAAGGGCTTGTGCGAGCAGCTTGTTGAAAGTGAAAAGTACAATCAAGAACATGAAGAGAACATAGAAACAATACTAAATAATAGTGTACCACCTGTTGTACCAGCTCCTACAAATAGTTGGGTGCAACAGATGATACACTATCTATAGACTGGTCAATGCCTCGAAGGTTTGGACAAGCTAGGAAGGAGGTATTTCTAGTTACAAGCTACTCCCTATGCTATCATTGATGGTATTTTATATAGGAGAGATTTTAATGGTGTATTCCTAAGGTGTATTGAACCATTTCAAGTTGACAAACTGTTAGAGGACTTTCACAATGGACCTTCAGGAGGTCACTTTGTAGCTAGGACAACTGCCTTATAGATTATGCAGGCTGGTTATTACAAGCCTGACTTGTTTAAAGATGCTTTTGCTTGGGTAAGAAGATGTGAAAAATGTTCATTATTTGCAAGTAAGCAAAGGCTTGCAGCCTTACCTATGCATCCTATTAAAGTTGAACAGTCATTTACAAAATGGGGTCTAGATTTCATAGGACCAATAAAGCCACCTTCAAGTGCAAGCCACAAGTGGATCTTGACTGCCACAGATTATTTGACCAAGTGGACTAAGGCTATTGTTTTAAAGGAAGCAAACGAATCTATTGTTCTAAATTTCTATCAGGACCTGGTATCAAGGTTTGGTACACCAGATTTTGTTATCTCAGACAATGATTTGGCTTTTATTGGTTTGAAAATTTCAGATTGGTCTGTTAGAAACAACATTTTTTTGAATAATTCTTCTAACTATTACCCACAGGGTAATGGATAGGCCGAATCCACCAACAAGAATCTGATAAGGATCATCAAGAAGGCTGTGAAAGGCAACCAATGAATGTGGCATGAGAAGTTGAAGCTAGCTCTTTGGGCTGATAGAATTACACCCAAGAGAGCTACTTGTTGTTCTCTGTATGTGCTGACTTATGGCAAAAAGGCTAGATTGCCTGTTTTAGTTGAATTACCCACCTTGAATTTCATAAAAGAACTTGAACTGCTAGAGGAACAACCTTTAGTAGTCAGGGTTGCTTAGCTCATAGAACTAGAAGAGACTAGGAAGGAAGCCTTAAGGAAGCTTGATATGCATCAGGCTCAAATGAAGAATGTTTTTGATAAAAAGGAGAGACTGAGGAGCTTCATGGTTGGTGATCTAGTTTTTAAATGGAATGAACTAAAGAGTAGACCTAGAAAGCATTCCAAGTTTGATGCAATTTGGGATGGGCCCTATATAATTATAGAGTGCAAAGAAAACAATGCATTTTAGCTATCCAAGTTAAGTGGAGAGGTGCTGTCTATCCCAGTTAATGGGATCCACCTCAAGCATTACCTCTGAGGATAAGTACTACCTTTGTATTATAGTAGAGTAGAGTTGCAGTTAATAAGTGCTCATGCACATTTGTTTTCAGTATTTTGTTTCCCTAAGTGCTGCTGCACATGTTCCTTTGGCCATCAAGGCCTATTAGTTTGCTTTCAGTTTAGTTTGTTTTCATTTTTCTGCTACTGTTTGAACCGGTTGGAGTACAGTTTTTCAGTGTTTTCTAAGTTTGAAAGGAGCATATTTTGAATCCATGCCCAATGGATATTTAAGGCAACTAATCATGATGTATAGAAGGCAAGCATATAGCAGAAGTCACTAGAAATGTTACCATTTTTTCACCATAGCTCAAAAATTGGCAAAGCTGGTGCAACAATGTCATTTTAGAGTGAAGGTTAAAGTTCTTCTGTTATAAGTTATTTGCATAATTATTGTGTTTCAGTGATAGTTTCTGTTCAATTGTTTAAGAAAAAGAAAAGATTTTAGATCATTCATTGCATTGCAAAACATTCTCAAGAGATAAGTATTTCATTCACCACAATGATTATTTATTTACAATTGAAATACATAAAAGGATAAACATTGCATTGAAAGAAATAATGACATATCAAATGTCCCACACAAGCCATGGGTATAGCTGAACAAATGCAACTATAAAGAAAATTATATGCATCTAAGGATAAGAAAGAGAAGGTCATAGCCATCATTGCCTTAAATCTCTTCAATCTTTGAAGTTGTCTTATGTTCCTGCTCCCGATCTCGACATGAACCTGCAAGAATGTGGGAAGGTCCTATTAGAGCTCCGTTTATGAGATCTCTATATCCTATTAGAAGAGGCATAACACTTTGTTTATAATGCATTAATCAATGAACATCATCCACATGCAAGAAGAGATGAGAAATAAACAATCATGGAATTTCAATGTTTTATTCTAATCTGTTTGTTTCATGTGCAGGTATAGGATAAGTCATGTAGCTGACTAAAGACAATTCAGCATGTGGTGTAAAATGAGGCTCCCAAAAGGGTTGAGCTCAGCATGCTGGCCCTAAGTCTTAAGGGGAAAGGAATCAGAATATTCATCCATACTGTGCAAGAAGAACATGATAGACTGAATAATCATGCATCAATTCAGCCTATTGTACCAAATTTAATGTCCATTTGTGACTACCATTCAAGCTGAGTTGAAGTGACAATCATCCATGAACCATGAATTTTGCACTGATAGCCAATAAGGTATGAGATTGAGAACATCAGGTTTATAATGCTATGTATCGTTCAAGTATGCATTTCTGAGTTATGATATTGATTGAACAGCAAAATAAGGAACCATGGAATATCAATCATTGTTTAAGTCAAGTAAACAAGTGCAAAAGATAGCATGTGTACAGGTGAAATAGAGTTCATATCAATAGATTGATCATTTCAAAGGAGATTTTGTTGTTCCTATCTCAGAAGTGATAGGAAGTATGTCATGTTGCCTATGTTCATCATAAATATGGCAATTGTATACAATTAATGGGCAGCCATGATGATAGGACATAATTGCAAAGATATAAACTGTAAAAGCAATGACATACAACTATCAAAGACCAACATATGATGTCATGATTACAATAAGCTCAACTGATATTATTTGATATCATACTGCTAATCTATCATACAAAAGCATGTTGCTTCAGACCAAAGAGAAGTAAATAAGACAAGTTAGAATAGCAAATGTTACATGTTCATCCATAGGGGGTTGTCTCAGTAACAGAACTGTCCAAGTGTATATGAGTATCTACAAGACATCATAAGTGAATAATGGAGCAGCTAAAGAATCAGGGTATCACATGTTCTAGTTCATTTATGCACAGTCACAACAATATATCAAACAGTGTTGAAGTGAAGAGAAAAGTTGGAATAGCAAATGCCAAATGGATTCACAAAGAGATGATCTAGCAGATTATATCTTTCTCATTTTGTGATTATATCAAGACATGTATAGTATATACCTTACGAATCTGTATGATGAAGAAATATAGGATAAAGTAATCAACATAATTGTTTAAGCAGTGCCATCAGTGATCAAATCATCTATAGGGCATCATGCTATCCCATATGTAGTATATGCTTACAAATAAATGAAATCAATCAATATCATGTGTTGTGTTGTAGGTTATCAAACTATCTTAGGTCTATGTCTATCAAAATGGTGCCATCTATAAAATATACAAAGACTCAAAAATAACAGCCAATTGATAATCACCATGTATCAAATGGATGCCATCATACAGTAAGGAAAGGGTGCTATCATTCAAAGTGGCATGTGGACATAGTTGCTATCTACAAAGTAGTGCAAACATCATTTCTATTGAGCAAAAAGATGCATATAGGTGATAAGATAGAGGGAAAATGTCATGTATTGCTACAGGAGCACTAATCAAGTCATGTTGCAGTTACAAATCAAGCCAACTGAAACTTTCAAATGAACATATACAAATTAGTATGACAACAAACTGTTGTGAAGATATATCATGAAGCCATATGTGAAATGAATGAACAAGAGATAGTACAGTGCAAGATGGAATAGTTAAAGTATGATAGAAAGAAAATGGACTGAACTAACATCACTTTTATATGCTACAGATTACATAATCATTTTAGGTATGTGCATGGTGTCATTCTTTAGAGGATACAAAGATATAATGGGAATAGTAGTTATTTGATGTGTTTCATCATGACAATAATGTGAAAATCCCAATGTCCATATACCTCAACAATATCAAGTAACTATATCAGATAAGAGAAGAAAGAGAGTAACTGCCATTGAAATGATGGAGCTGAAAGTGTACAAATGGAACAGCTAATCAAGAATATACATTATATATCAAATGAACATCTTGTCACAAAGCAAAATGACAGTCACACCATCCTGAATCTCATGTGTCATTATATAGAAAGAAGAAGCTACTAGCATTCATATTGGTATGTGAAATGCTTGCCAAATGTATGTGTCTTGTGGCAGGAAAACCATATGAATATGCAAGAATCATATGCAGTGACAGTATTTGACTTATCTCAGTGAAACAAGACTGCTGGTGCAACATCATATCAAATTATATAATGTTACAGTTGTAGGCCCATGGCCACCAAAACAAATGTATATCAAAATGAGAAGCAGAGTGATGTGAGATAAGATGCCACAACCTCTCAAAGAGGACTTTGATATATATTTAACTCAAATATATTACACAGGCCACGACCTTTTGATGAAGAGGAGATACAGAAATAAAGTGTTTTGAGCATGTGCTATTCAAAAGACAAGAGTTTACTTAAGAATGCTTAAATATGAAGCAATGATTTCAATAAAACAGAAAAAATATACATTGAGTTTTATGTAGATATATAGTGATTTCGAGCCATGAAGAAATGCAAAGATTGTACAAAATGTCAAATGCCAGCTGTGGTAAGAAATGAGCTATATATTTATTTTCATAACATGAAACTCTAGGGTTCCAGCTGAAGCATTCAATACTCAAAGACATAGATAGTCGCGGCCACGTATACAGCCACTATCATGCTAAAGGGGTTTCAAATCATAAGACTGCACTGAAAGAAAGCCAAAACCGTGGAAAATATACCATTTTTCTTGAATTTTTAGAGAACCCATTTCAATTTTTTTGAGAGTATCATGTATAGAAAGTAAGAAAATGGAGAAATGAACCCTTGTTCGAACCCCATTTAGAGTTTTGAGGAATTACAAATAAACATTGAAGAATGAGAGATTCCAAGCATGCAAAACTCAGAAATTTTGCTAGCCATGGCCGAATATGCTTTAAAAAAACCCATTTAATTTTCATTGAGTAACATGGCCATAGGTTTTGAGTCTAAAATTTATAGAATGCCATGAAAAATGGAGTATACAGTGACAAACAAAAGATGTTACCTTATTTGAAGAAATGCATAGCGATAGTCGGTTTTGATTTCGACTCCCTCTCAAATAGCTCGATATAGTCGACCATGGTGACTGCAAAATACAAAGGAGAAGCAATAGTTGAACAATATGGAAACAAATTCATCAGAAACAACATGTAGGCCATGACTTTTGAAGCCTCTTAAACACTCAGAAATTGAAAGGAAGGTTAAAGAATTGAAGAAAAAATGAACCTGGTAACTTTTACCTTTCATTTTCTGCAAAATTCCATGGAGGCCGGGCTCAAAACACTAGAAGGATGAAGTCTCATGCTTGAAACCCTAGTTGGGTGTCACCACAGAGCTTCCTCTACACAAAAGATTGAAAGTGAAATGATGCAAAAGTTTAGGGTTTCACAATTTTTGTTGGAGGGCTTACTTAGCCCTAATAGAATGTTGGAATTTCATCACTTTCATTTTTAGTTTGAGGCATAAGTTAATACCCTCATGGTATTAGGTGTTCACAACATGATGCCTAGGCCCATAACATCAAATGAGGTCAAGCCCCATGGCTCCCTCAAAACATTTAATACCTTAAGTCTTCTTGATCACCATAGGATTATGGTATTTGCCTTAGCCACTTGAAAATGTAAATGGAGGTTATGCCCCTGTATGATATGCAAACATTTCATTTTGGATATGAGACAAGTCCACGTACATCATGTGCTTTAGGAGAGGCAGGTCATATGTAGATAAGCCATTAGGCTTTTTTTTTTTCCAAAATATCATATAATGCATTGATATTATTTTTAAGAATTTTGATGGAAAAATCAAACATTAAAGTTGGCAAAATTATAAACCTTGGGTATTATTATTTTCACAAAAAATCAAATCGAATAGGGGTATGAGATAAACTGCAGATTATTGTAAAACAATATTTGAAGCAATGTTTCTATAAATTGCTTACAAATATTTGTTATTTATGCAGTTAAGATAGAGTAAAACTTGCAAGAATCTTTCCCTTTTGGTCTGATTTTTCTTTCTGGGCGAAATTGGAAAAAACTGAGCAAAAAAGACCTTCCATTTTCAGTCTCCAGTCAGATAAGGCATGAATTTTGGCATTTTTTAGGTGGGGACCACTTGACAAAAGTTCTGACAGCTATTTTTTCCAATTTGGAGGCAATTTAGCCCCTGTTTTGGAGTCTTCTTTTGGAGCTCAGGAATGGCTTGGGAATTTTTTTTTAATTTTACTGAGTTGTTCCATCCCCTCTCATTTTAGAAAGCATGTTGGCTATAAAAGGAGGGTAGAGGACTTGGTTTTAGGCAGTTGATATCTTTGTTTCTTCTCTCTTGAACACAAGCAGAGAGTTTGTAAACTAATTTTAGCTCATATTTTTCAAGGTTAGATGTCTCCCTTTCATTTCAATACAGTAAAGCATTCCTGTTTCATATTTGTTGCCTCTTTCATAACTTTGATTTGATGTTTTCACTATGATTTTTATGTCTAATCCTCTAATTATGTCTCGATGTTATTGAAATATGTGTAGCTATTGCCCATCTTACCTAGGTTGTGTGTTGTGTATTAATTAAGCCTTCATACAAAATACTTTTGGATTTGTTGGATTTAGGTGAAACTGAGAAGGTTATAGGCTTGAGAGTTCTTTGTGGGTAAAATTTTAGATTTTTAGATCATCTTTAGATAAAATAAAATTTTGTTTCAGTTATTCCTCATCCCTTTTCTTAGACAAATCATTAGATTAGGAAAATCTAAAGAGAACCAGCTCACTCTAGAGTTTTGTTCTCATCATAAGTTACCCATAGCTTGAGAATGTTTCCATGTTTCAACAGGAGAGTTAAGTCTAACTTAGCTAGGGTGCAATCCTGATTGATAATAGTAGTTGTATGTCCTTCAGAAGAAACCAAACAACAAATCAAAAATGGAGTATGGATAATAGATGAATTCAATTTTTACATAGAGGAATGGGAAACAAACTTTGATCCATTCAGTCATAAGATTGAAATTATCCAAGATTGGATAAAACTTCCAAACCTTCCATTGGAGTACTAGGAGCTTGAAGCCCTAGAAGTGATAGGTAACTAGTTAGGGAAACTCATTTATGCAGAGGATAGGGAAAACACAAATGGAGAAGGTTCATATGTTAGGATATGTGTGGAGAATAGCCCAAGCAACATCCATTGGAAAGAAATGAAGATAGTTTCAATCTCTGGAATATGGAATCAAAAATTGGAATTTGATTTGAACCCTAAGGGGACAAAAATTAGGGTTCTGGGATTTAGAGGGCAATAGAAAAAGAAGTTAAGTGAAAATTTGGAAAAGGAAGAGCCTTTAAGGGAAGAAGCAAATTAGGAGCAAGAAGAAGAAAGAGAGGAAAGGTAGAAATTAACACAAGTAGAGATGGAGATTCCATAGAATTACTTGGAAGAAAACTTTTTAAAAGATGTGCTGAGCAGGGAAAGGATGATTCTATTAGGAACAATGAGGATCTAGAGGAGAAGATAATAGAGGCCATTAACATACTTGGAAACACATTCAAAGAAGATGATATTAACTCAATAATAGCTATAGGAAGTGAATTGGTTGATCTGGCGAAAGCAGCCAAAGAAAACTTAAGGATTGATTCCCTTGAAATAGAAGATTTGGAGGAAGAATGGGAAGTTATTTAGGAATAGGGGACAAAAGAGAAAACAAAGAAGGGAGAAGATTGCTTCAATGGGTTGTCCTTCAGAAGGATCTCTCAAATCATTAGGAGGAGGGGATCAACCTAGGTCTCTCTCAAACAAAGGTGATAAGGAATACTCCTGATTGTGTATCTAGCAGGAAAAGAGGAAGGACCTCCAATCAAGAAAAAAGAAACCAAGATGGAGAAGCAGCAGGTCAAAATAAATTTTTTGAAATGATAAAACCAGGGAAGGGGGGATCCCTTCTTAGGGACCAATGAAGATAATATCCTAGAATGTTAGGGGCATAAATTCCCCTAACAAGAAGCATTTGGTGAAATACCAGATGGATGATCTGTAGCTAGACTTATTCCTTATTCAAGAATCAAAGTTGAACCAAAATGAGGTGGAACAATTTAGAGTCAAACTAAGGTAGTGGAAGATGGAATCTGTAATTGCAGAAGGAGCCTTAGATGGACTGGGTTAGGAGTCTGTCCTCTTAACTAAGATTTATGCTTTTCAATGTTTATGGCCCTTCCTGTTGCATTCAAAAAAGGGAACTATGGGGGGATTTGGAGTCCACATGCAATAGTATAGATTCAAAATTTTAAATAGTGGGGGTTGATTTTAATGCGATCTTAAGATCCACTTAAAATAGGGGAGGGGTCGCAAGAATGCCACAATCTCAAGTGGACTTTGAAAGCTTTGTGGAAAGAAATTCATTTATGGAAATTCAAATGGGCAATGGCATATACACATGGACAAATAGGAGAATAGGTTAGAGTAGCATTGTAGAAAAAATTAGACATATTTCTATTCAAAGGTGACTTAGGCTACTTTCCCTTTACTTTGGAGAGTAATATTTTGCCGATCTCTAGTTTAGACCATTTTCTGGTTCATCTGGACATCCTAGGGGAAAAGAAGCCAATAAGATGTCCCTTTAAATTTGAAAAAATGTGGTTCAGGGATGAGAGTTTACTAGATTTGATTAAAAAATGATGGAATGAAATGCATGTTGAAGGGTCCAAAATGTTCAGATCATAATGGCAAAACTTAAAGTAGTTAAACAACTGAAAGTATGGAATAAAAACAACTTCAAAAACATTTTTGAAGAAAAAAAGAGTGTGGCATCACAATTGATCAAGCTAAATGAGCAAGTGTTAGCAAACGGTATGGATGAAACAAGATACTTAAGTGAAAAAGAATTGCTGATCAAGCAAGAGGCTTTGCTAGCAAAAGAGGAGATATTTTGGAAGTGAATGCCAGAAGGGAAGTGAACAAGATCACAAGAATTCAGTCATTAGATGGCAGATGCTTAGAAAAGGTGGAAGACATTATAGCAAAAATAGTCAGCTACTTTAGAATTTGCTTAATAACTTGGATGATTCAAGGAGACAAGAATATAAGAAAATTTTAGAAAACATTCCCAAACTAGTTTCAGAAGGAAAAAAATAAGATGCTCATGGAAATTTTCTCAAAGGCATAAATAAAGCAAGCATTATTTCAGCTTTATCCAGACAAGGCCCCTGGGCCTAATGGATTTCAAGCTTTGTTCTATCAAAAATACTGGGATATTGTGGGAAGGGAGGTAATAGAGGTAATTGAGGATTCTAGAAGTTCTGGGAAAGTGCTAAAGGAAATAAATAATACATTTACAACACTCATCCCCAAAAAAGACAAGCCTAGCACTTTGGATGAATTCAGTCCCATTGCCTTGTGCAACACTATCTACAAAATTCAAGCTACAACCATTGCCAATAGAATAAAGAAGATTCTTCTAGACTTGATTTTGGAAGAGCAAATAGGATTTGTTCCATGTAGGTCAATATTGGATGGGGTAATCATAGCCCAAGAAGTAATCCATTCTACACAGAAGATGAAAAAACAAAACATGTTGATAAAACTAGATATAAAAAAGCTTATGACAAAGTGGACTGTGTTAGGAATTTGTAGGTCTATTTAAACCAATTCCACATAACCCAATAGGAGAAACAAGATGCTGAAACAAACCATAATGCAAAGATCAAATGAACAAGCAACAAGGAACACAAGATATACCCTGGGAAAACCCTTTGCAGGGAAAAACCCAGCCTCCAAAAGCATCCACACTCAAATGTATTATTCAACAATAAGAGTATTACAATACAATCCATGAGCCTCCATGAATACCCCTGAACCATCAAGCACCTCCAATGCATCCTCCATGTGTACAAGCATGAATCCACACATCACCTGCCACACTTCACAATATGCACTTACAAGAGAGAACTCAATATAATGACAACCTCTCTCAAATCTCCAATCCACCTACAATGAAATACCCAACATTACCCCAAACCACTAACCATGTGCTTGCTTTTATAGACTAAGCTCACACAAATACAACTTGTGGTATTGGATAAAACCATGTGCCCCAAAAACCATGGTAACACAAACCATTAACTTATAAAACCACTTGACCCCACATTTGAATCTTGGTACTAACTTTTCCCAATTAATCAAATAATAAAAATAATAATTAATTACTCTATGTGTCCCACACACATAAATTAACTAACCCAATGTTACAATACAACTTATACAAGTGGTAACCAAATATAATAGTACAATATTATGCAAGGTGTACAACACTTATCCCAATAGACTAGAGATTTTTGTTCAACATTCTGGAGGCCTTTGGCTTCAACAAAGACTGGATGGACTGGGTTTTCAATTGTGTGGCCAATCCAAGATTTTTAGTGCTCATTAATGGCTCTTCGGAAGGTTTTTTTTCTACTTCTAGAGGATTGAGACAAGGGGATCCTCTCTCTCCTTTCTTATTCATAATGATGGCGGAAGCATTAGGGAGATCCATTCATAGGGCTGCTTTGGATGGATAGGTAAAAGGGATTCAAGTAACCAAAGGAATTCCCGCATTAACTCACCAACAATTTGCAGATGATACTATGTTGTTTGGCTCAAGTTAGGGAGGCAAGAATGTTCAAGAAGATCTTGGAGGACTATTCTTTAGCTTCAGGACAAGAAGTCAACAAAGATAAATTAGATGTGTTTTTCCTCAACACAAATAAAAGATTAGAAAATCAGATCATAAGGGTTCTGAAATTCAAGATGGGGAAATTACCTTGTAGATATTTGGGCCTTCATCTAGCAAAAGAATTACATTCAAGTAAGTTATGGGATTCACTGATCTTAAAACTAGAAAAAAAGATGGCCTCAGGGAAAGGTCGCTGGCTTTCTTGGGCAAAAAAAATAATAATGATGAAAGCAGTGATAACAACCATACCCATCTTTAGGATGTCTTGTTTACCCCTACCTATGGAGGTAAGCAATAAGATTAACCAAAAAAAAAGAAGATTCTTTTCATAGGGCAATAGTGAATAGAATAAGTACCCCCTCATTAGATGAGACAAAATTTGTAAATCCAAATAGATAGATGGAGTGGGAATCAAAAACTTGTTGCAACAAAATAAGGCTCTTGGAGCAAAGTTGGTGCGGAAAATCTATGCAAATCAGGAACTAAAATGGGTCAAAATAATCAAAGAAAAATATTTAGGCAGTGGGGAGTTGAGCATATTTAGAGCTAGAACCTTCCTTCTGGATCACAAATCTAGAATTTTCTGAGGAGTTATAGAGACCTGATATCCAATCAGTTGACTTGGGATATAAAAGATGGCAGAAAAGCTTTGTTTTGGGAAGAATCCTGGGGAGGCCTCCCAAGTCTTGATAAGAGAGGAGAATTGAACCATGTAAGGGAAATAACAAAACTCTATTGGGGTCCCAATGTAAGGGACTACTTGTAGGAAAATCCATCTGGGGGTCTATTAAAGTGGAAGTGGAAAGATGCTAGAGGACTATGACTGTCTGAAAAGGAAGTAAAGGATTTTGAAGCATCTAAGAAAGAAAGAAAAATATTCATAAGGGAGGATTGTGATAGTCTTAGATGGAATAGAGCCAAAAGTGGGGAATACATAGTTAAAGACGGTTATAGAGATTTGACAGGAGCAGTGACATCTTCTTCACAAATTATGAGAAATGTATATTAGAACAAGAATTGTATACCAAAGGTAGGGACCTTTGCTTCGGCAGCAATACAAAAAAGAATTTTGACAATAGATAGATTTCAAAAGATGGGGTTTCAAGGCCCCTCCAGATGCATTTTATGTAAAGGAGTGGAGGAAATAGGGAACCACTTGCTACTTAACTTCCCATACTCACAAGAACGTTGGCAATGGCTATGTAGAAAGCTAGCCTGGCAAAGTGCTCTGCCAGAAGACATACTCAACCTATTTCAAGCCTGGCCCTTCCTTAACAAATTAGCTCTCTACTCTATACCATGGATAGTTTGTCCCTCCATATTGATATGGGAAATATGGAAAGAGAGAAATAGAAGGATCTTCCAAGATAAAGAAATGTCAACCTCTTCATTGCAAAATAAGATAAAAGAAGCCATAGTGGAAGTTGTCAATAATAGAAATATGGCCCATTGTCCTAAAAATTCCAACTTCACTAATTGGGATGCTTTAATGAGAAAATCCTGGTATGGATTAAAAGTCCCCTCTTTCATGGGAGCTAGGGTTAATAAAACCAAGGAAGCAAGGAATAATACAGTGTAGAAAGCCCCAGAGCATGGATGGTTTAAGCTAAACTTTGATGGGGTAGCAAAGGGCAATCCTGGCCCCTCCGGAGCAAGGAGTATAATAAGAGATTGGGATGGAAAAGTCATGGTAAAACTAGCCAAGGTTCTCCCTAAGGGCACAAATAACGAGGTTGAATTCATGGCTCTTTTGCATGGGATTCAATTATGTTTAGAATTGAGAATAGATCAAGTCATCATAGAAGGAGACTCTTCTCTAATTATAAATGCAATCAGATAAGGTAAAATACATAATTGAAACTCAAGACACTATTAGATGTAGCCCTCAAGCCCCTTGAAGAATTCAAGAACTATATGGTCAACGACACTTATAGGGAAGGAAACAGAGAAGGAGATGTTCTTGCCAACTTGGGAGTAGAAGGGACATATTTAAAAGAGATTTAAAAGAGAGCCAAACACAAGTGGTAGAGCTAAGGTGGTTAAACGTAGCAAATTTTCATATCATTGTTGTGAAAATTAAATCAAATATTAGATTGGACTTTGGCTCTAAAGTGGAGGTGTTCAATTAGCATAACTAAGAATGATAAGTTGAGACTTAGGTGTGCGCACATAATGCTTTTGTGAATCAAAAAGAATATTAACCTTCACCGCAGATTAATGATTATCTCTAGGTGCATTGGAACAAGTTGAAGGGATAGATTTGTTGTTCACACGAGTGGCAATTAAGAAAGGAGGTTGTTCGAGAGAGTTCCTAAATCTCTTGAGAGATTGGATAGGCTGTATTGGCGGAGTGATTGGATAGTTTCGTCATTCTTCGGAGCTTGCCAAGATTTCAATTCAAAAACTTGAGTCCTTTTAAAATCGGGAGGAGTAAAGGATTACACCATTGCAAAACCTAGATATGACATAAAGAACAAAATTTGCTATTTATTTTTCTGTAGATAGTGTAATTTGTGGTGGGACGGATACTCTAATTCTCCTAGTGCGCAAGAAATGTCAAATGGCCTTCCTCGAGAAGGTCATAGAGTAGAGGCTTAGAAGGATTCTTCTGCAAAACAACACTCTTATGGTGGGGGCAACAAAGGTGATATTGGGGAAATCTTTCATGGCATAAGGAGAGCAATATAGGGTGGACACAGACATCACCTCCAGGTTCGTAGCCTCTCTATTAGGTTTAAACATTGCTAAAGTGGAGGTAGAAACAATTGCTCATAGAATGATCATTCTAGATTTGTTGGGGGCCTCAAAGAGACATTGACAACTACATATTTTGGGGTAGGGTTACCTTGGCCGAAAGACATGGCACTTCTACATATACCAGGTGAGGCAGTAGAATATAATTCATTTATTTTGGATTTCAAAGGCATGGATTTGCTTCTTCACTGTGAGCAGGCAAGGGTGGGGGTCAACTTCCCTAGGAGGATGCTGCAGCTGGAACCGGTGTAGGGCTTTGAGTGGGTGGTAGAATTCAACCAGTATCTACATGACTATGATGATGTCTGAATTATAGCTTCCTCTGTTTAAGAAAATGTATAGGTGTTGTCTTTTTTTGTAATCTCTACAATGGTTAAATAAAGGGATACGGTTTTAGTATGGATAAAGTTTAGGGTTTTGAGATGGTATTCTTTATATAGAAAAAAACTATTTTGTAGTTTATGTTGGCCCTACGTAGCCCTTTTGGAAATATACTATAGACCTTACGCGGTCATTTTGATAAAGTCACATAGATGGACTTGGGGTTGGGTCAGGAAGATAGCACTGGCAAAAGATGCCTATAGATGTACAACACAAAGTAAATCTACCCGAGAGGCAAAACTCATAAATGTAATAGTTTTTTTATTATAATATAATACTACAAACTCTCTTACGAAGCAAAAACAAAATTATTTTGTCTGGAGGTTGTAAAAATGGTGGATTGGTAGTACTTAATGGGGTTGACTCTGTATCTCATGTATTATTGTCTTTGCTTAAAAATACCTCTTACCAAAATATGTTCTTTTATGGAGATCAAAGCCACTTCAATGATTGAGGATATAGCCTTGGTCTTCTTGAATGCTTCATGCATATTCTTCAAAAGCATGA
The DNA here is from genome assembly GCA_027924645.1 of Cunninghamia lanceolata. Taxonomy (NCBI): domain Eukaryota; kingdom Viridiplantae; phylum Streptophyta; class Pinopsida; order Cupressales; family Cupressaceae; genus Cunninghamia; species Cunninghamia lanceolata. The sequence goes on from BSBN01000413.1 coordinate 3,941,304, forward strand.
TGACCTCTTCTTCACAAACAACAAGTAGCCTAATTCTTGAGGTTCAAGGCTATCGATAAATTTCCTAGAGGTGAGATCCTTAAAAACCTGACAAAATGAGTTTGATAGGAGCTTTTCTTTAGAAATTGTTGTTGTTCTTGGGGATTGAAATAGAATGTTTTTATAATAAAATCATAATGTGTACATGTTTTTTTTTTAGCCTAATTTTCTACAATTACAAAAAATAAGATCTACCATAGAGCATGTTACTAATCACAGAAGAGAACTATTTTTTGCATTCTTGGAATATGAGGGCATAACACCAATAATTTAAAGAAGTGTGGTCTTTACTCCAAAATAGATTACTCACCAAAGATTTAGGCTCATCACAACTAGTCACTAATCAAGTTTCTAAGCTTATACTATCCCCAATGAGTAGAAATCTTCAAATTTGTTCTGTACCTATGAATATGTTTGTAGCTACACATTCAAAATAGAATAAAATAACTTGCATTATATATTTGAGCTAAAGAAAAATCAAACAATTACATGGAGTTTTTAGAACCTTCTTAGAACCGAAGCCTAATTTTTCAAGATCGTGGAGCTGCAAAACAAAACTAATGTATTACTTAGAATAGGTGATCTTTCAAGACATATTCATTTGTTAGCAAAAACATTTAAATGGATTTGACAATTTAGATACCTTCTTAGTGCTTCACAAGATGTTTAACATAATTTAGAATATAATAAAATCTCCTTTCTTCAAAATATGTTATTAATGTTCAAAAGCACAAATAAAATTAGGCCAAGAATAGGAATAACAAAACACTATAGAGAATTTCTCGATATTAAGGAAGGGATACAAAGAATTGTGGGATAATAATGAGCCAAATGTGTAAGAATAAGGGATTTTGTGTAGTAAGGTCGAATGTGTGAAAATGCTTGAAGATGATAGTAAATGGGGATGGATAGAGACCATGTAAATAGCGAAAATCTACAAAAGTTATATCACTTATCATTGATTTATTGAGCAATATTTTGAAACATCATCAAAGATGTGGAAAAAGGATAAATGACAAAGATGTCATAGGCCAGGGCATAGGCACCATGGGGTTCCCTATAATGTGTCATTTGTGCAAATGGCTTGAACTAGGTGCAAATGCTACAAGGTTTTTCCAATTATAGGTTGTCTATGCCAAAAGGGTTCAAACAATCATTAGGAAAGGAAAAAATGTCTTAGGATCTGCACATATGTCAAGACACAGTGTAGAAATGCTACAGACCAAGAAACATGTCCAAGAATATCAAAAGCATGCAAAAAATCATAGCAAACACTCAAGGAACAAAGGGTTAGTATTGGCACAAGGGTCCCACTGGGCATGCCATAAATGTATATGTCAAAAATGGATTCAAAAAAATGTAAGAAAGATGCAAACAACATAAAAATAAACTCACAATCCAATGGTTTGATTAATAATGGAAGATAAATTATAATGCATAACACTAATCACCAACACATTATACCTCCATTGTTGTTCTAGATATGCTCCAAAGATCAAGTTGGCATGCTATGATGCAATGTTGATACTCAAGTGTTAGGATATTATTTAATATGGTAGCATGTATGTACTATAATGATGCATGATGAATGAGTTAGATAACATTTAGTTACTATGGATTAGATGATTCAAGTCCTTTCAGCAAGACTCCTTAAATAGATTTTCCCATTGGAGCATTTATAGTTGTGATTGAAAGATGAGATCAACAGTTGGGATTGATTTTATAAGGATACTCCTTAGCCTTGTTAAAAGTGGCATGATGAGAGGTCTCATGCAAGATAGAGGGCTAGGAAATTATCTTAAAGTGTAGGATAGGAGGGGATGCAAACATGTGGAAGAAGGAGAATGTTGCAAGTGGATGGTGGAGATGGAAGGATGGAATCAAGAACCAAGATTGATCCATGTAGAATGCTCACATAAGTGTGAGCAAGGAGTGGGGACAACTGACCTTGGGATGGTATGTGTGAAAATAGAGGGCCCTGATTGATTTGAAATTTGAAATTGATAGTGGAGATTGGAAGACAGATTTTTTTGGTTTTTTGCACAACATGGGATTGAATTTATAATTAGAAGAAATTGGAAAGCATGATTAATTAGTTGGAAGAATATTTAAGATAAGCTTAATTAATTATGTGTATTTAATTAATTAACTTTAGAGATAGAATTAGTCAAATTAGGCTAGCCACATTAATTGCCACACGAGAGAAGAATGATTAGATTAGTTTTAAATTAATTAATTACCATGAATAGTCAATTAAATTAGTCACATTAATTAATTAGGTGAATTTGGAGTGTCTACATTTACTATGCGATATGTTTTATTATTTTGAAAATATTTTTTTTGTTTTAGAGGGTTTGAAGTTACAGGGCATGTTTCATTTGTAGGTGTTTGATAACTATGTTATGGTTTGGCGTTTTAAATAAGGTGTTGAGTTAAAATTCTTTATTATGCTCTACAAATGATTTATAAATGTCTAACAAATGGAATATTCAATGTGAATTTAATATTATAATTTGGGGTTTTACTCTTGGACTCCCTATGGACTTATTCCATCTTGGTCATGGGCTGAAGCAAGGGGGTCCTCTTTCCCCTTTTCTCTTTCTCATTGTTGCTGAGGTTTTGGATAGAGATTTCAAAAATGTTGTGGAGTTGGGCAATGTGAAGGGCTTACAAATCTCTAATAGTGCCCCTAATCTGTCTCACCTTTAGTTTGTCGATGATACCCTTTTGTTCGGGGAAGCTATGGCTAGGGAGGCTAGGGGTATTAAGAAAGTCTTAATCTCCTATGAGGCTACTGCTGGGCAGAAAGTCAATATTAATAAATCTCGGATCATCTTTCTTAAGGATTTCAGTGCTAAGTCATTGGAGATTAGGAGGATTTTGCAGTTTGAGGTGGGCTACCTTCCTAGTACTTATCTGGGCATGCCACTAGTCAACAAGAGGACCTTTGAATTTGAATGGGGAAAGGTGGTTTCTAGGATTCAAGACAAATTGGCCCCTTGGAAGGGGAAGTGGCTAACTCTGGATGGAAGAATAACTTTGATTAAGTCATCCTTGGCTTCTGTAAATAGTTATATCATGTATGTTCTCCAAATCTCTAGCAAAGTAGCTAATATCCTTGACAATACTCAGTGCTCTTTTATGTGGAGAGACACATACAACTCCTTCAAATGTAACCTGGTTAGTTGGAAAGTTGTGTGCAACCCTAAGAATCATGGTGGCTTAGGAATTAGGAACCTCAAGCAAATGAATGTTGCTCTAGTTGCCAAGCTCACTTGGAGAATTTACGATGAGCGGGATAGACTTTGGAGTGTTGTTATGCAGGCGAAGTACCTCCGGAATGACCCTAAGAACCTATTTTCTACTTCATGTGTTTTGCCCTCAGGCTCAAGCATTTGGAATTTTTTAAGGTTATGTTGCAATCACATCAAACCAGACCTCTCTTGGTGGCTAGACAGGGGTGACAAGATCAGATCTTGGAAAGACGGCTGGGCTGAGGACTATGCTTTCAAGGATTGTGGCCATGTATGCCCTCTTGCTAACCATCTAGAACCTCTTCTAGGAAAGCTTGCCAAAGATTATATGATTGGTGCCCCCATGGCTCAGAGGTGGATTACTCTTGAGGATCTTAGTGGCACTATGATTGATGCTTGTAAGAAGGTTTAATTCATGATTGAAAAATGGCCTATCTCTAATTCTAGGGATAGAAGGATGTGGAAAGGAAATGTTACGGGCTCGGTCTCAGTCAAATCAACCTACCATATTTTTTTCTTCAAAGGGTCAGTTGAGTATAAAGATGTCTCCAACTTGATTTGGATCAAGATGGGCCTCCCTAAAGCAAATGTCTTCCTGTGGGTGGCTTGGAAGCGTAGAGCACTTACCTGGGATTGATTGCAGACAATGGGGCATAGGGTTCCCTCTAGGTGTGTTTTATGCAAAGAGAACAGTGAAGATAATGATCGTCTATTCCTGCACTGTAGATTTATTGTTGATTTATGGTGCTCCTTTCTGGAAATATGGGGTATTGATTGGTCCATGCCACGAAAACCTTCCAAATGTTTTAGAGTGCTAGAAGCTAAAGATTGTTAGCCCCGGCTTGCACTTCATTTGGAATACAGCTCCTACCATCATTGTATGGCATTTATGGATGGAAAGGAATAGGAGAGTGTTTAAGGATTGAGAGTGCTTAGTCAGCAAGATATGGGACCTAGTGGTGTCCTCTTTGGCTGAAATTGGCAATGTGCATAGTAAAGAGGATTGCTATGTTAGAGAAGACAAGATTGATTGGGCAGATGCTTGGCCAAATTTTAGGTGGCTCAGTGGGAGGTTGTTGTATGGTAGTGCCAAAGCTCCTAGTAGTATGTGTCAATGTCCTCGTGCCAATTGGGTCAAACTTAATTTTGATGGTGTTGCTAAGGGGAATCTGGGTAGGGCCGGCGGTGGTGGAGTATTCATAGATCATATTGGTCAGCCTTTGGGGTGGTACTCGCAAGATTTTGGTGAGGCCTCAAACAACATTGTTGAAGCTCATGCTCTATGGACTGGTCTTAAGATTGCCAGAGATTACAATTGGGGGAGGCTGTGTTGAAGGAGATTTGAAGATTATCATCGAACTCATGAAGGGTGGCTCCTCCCACCACTAGAAACTTGTTATCATTGATGAAGCCCTCCACCTGGCTTTCTCATTTCCTAAGATCTCCTTTTCCCAAATTGATAGAGTCAGCAACATGGTGGCTGATTGGGCTGCCAATCATGGCGTGGGGCTAAAGGATAGGCATGGTTCACATAGGGTGAAATGGTCTGTCTCCTATCCTCAACCTATGTTAAAGCTTATTCAAGATGATGTATAAAGGCACATCCTCTTGATCATGTGGATATGTAGTAATTTTGTTGTGCTCCTCTGCCTTTTGTCTCCATGCCACAGGTAGTTGTCTCCTCGTTCACTCCAAGGTGTAAGGTGCTTGATGCATCTTAATTAAATTCTCAAGCTTTTGGCATTTTTTTTTGCAGTTCCTGGACCCTTATAACTAGGTTATATTTAACAAAATATTATAATTTGGGGTTTTGTTCTTGGACTGTTGAGATTTATAAAGTTGTTAATTTGCCTTTTTTATTTTTGTTGAGTTTTTGATAAGGAAGTTATAAAGTGGTTGATTTGCCTTTTTATTTTTGTCATATGCTTCACAAAAATTTGGAAGTATCAAAAGACCACTAAGCTTTTGACAAGGAAGCTACCTTTTCAGAGATTGGTTCGAGAAAATGCACATTAAGGTAAAGGTATTTTTAGCTGATGGGCTTCTTAGTGGGAGCTTTTGCTCCTGGAAAATCATCATCCTAGCTATTAGATTGCTAAAAATCTGTCATTTTTTTGTTTTCTGATCTTCTACATCTGCTTCTGTCTAATTTGTCATCTTGCATGCCTCCTTATGCTAGGAAAGTTCACTATATTATTGTTTTCCGCTCCATCATTTCCACTTTTCATTTGGAAAATTTAGCTGTAAATTCTTTGCTTTTACTTTTGGGAGAAATTGTGATAGATAACTTAATTTAGAAAACAGTAGGATGGATTTAGTGGCAGTTGGGGAAATTAATATTGAAATTATTTGCCTAGAGGAGGAGGCCACGTATGACTTAAAGTTGACATTTGTATAATTGTATTTAAAGATTTTAATTGTAAAATACAGTAAAAATAAATATTTGACTGTATTAACATATATGTAATTTATTTTAGAAAATGTAGAAAAAACAATTAATATGAAAATCTAACCGTATATATAAATAAAATAATAAGTTTCTATTAAAGAATTTAAAAATGAAAGGAAAAAACATAAAAACACATACACATAGTTTTTATTAAAGAATTTAAAAATAGAAAAAACATTAAAAAACAACATAGATATATATTTGCGTGATTTTTTATGTTTTTCATTTATTTTTTAATTTTTTAAAAGGAACTTCTTCTATTCTTTAATAGAAACTTCTATTATTTAAAAAAAAAAACCTAATTTTTAGATTTTTTAAAAAAATTGTAAAAATTTTTTTGAAATTTTTTTAATAGAATATTTTATATAAACAATGGTCTTCCTTTCGTTCCAGCACATCAAAAATTAAATTTTTTTAAGCTGCACAATATTTCATATTTCTTCTATTCCTAATATAAAATTTGACTTGCATTAAAAGAAATTAATTATCATGCCAAACGCAATACTAAAGAGTAAATTGTAGGAAAAAAATTTCTTGACAGGTCCTGACAGATATTCCCCCTTTCCTTCAAACACTGTAGCCCACCTGTGATAGCCGTCCTGAATTACTCCATTGATTGCGCTAATTACATGATTTAATTTTAATTAATGTTAATACAATTTGCTTCTTCTATATTTCAAATTTCATGAGATTCTCCATCCTGAATTACTCCATTGATTGCGCTAATTAGGCGATTTAATTTTAATTAATGTTAATACAATTTGCTTCTTCTATATTTCAAATTTCATGACATGTGTCATGTAGGGGACTAAGGGAGAGGGGCCAGTAGCTGCCCACCCTAACTTTCACGTCAAGCACATAGCTAAACATATCGAATTTCAACGATTTTTTTTGGGTTTTTCCGTATACGACCAAAGAGCTTAAAGCTATTCTTTCAGCGTCTGGGCACTTATACATTTCTTTGTAGGACACGATATGTGCACATGGGTCGAAAAATGGTCATATCAACATGTCACCCCATACATCCGCACTGATGTGCCGGTAACCACTCGCCATCACATTTGTACACTTGTCTTAATTTCACTGGTTAATTTACAAATGTATTGGTGCATTTGTGTTAATTTTTTTGGTTGGTATTTTACATATATTGGTTCTTTTTAAAATTTTAATTGGGGGTCAAGTGATTAAAAACATGTCGATTATTGGGGCGTGGCAGCAACTGGCCTCTCTCCCTTAGACTTTACCTGCCATCGGTAAATTTTTTTAAAATTACCTGAAATTTCGTAATTCCCTGTCAAAAATATCATACTAAATGGTGTACATGCACTCCAAGCTCTATGGAATGCAATCCAACCTCTCTGGAATGAATATGCACCTTTCACGTTTGGAATTTGCGCAACTTTAGTGAACGCCAAGTTTTTAAAAACAAAAAAAACTAGTTTCGGCAAGCGATTTACTCTCCGTAGGTTTGGTCGTTTGCACTAGCTCAAGAATTAGGGGGTATATTTTAGGAATTTGATGTGATTTTTGTCAGTACCTTTGAATAATGTTCTGATAATTTGATCGCTGTGGAGGAGCCAATGGGTTGTTTTTTAAGAGGATTTAGTTATACATAATTTTTTTTTTTTAATAGATGTTTGACTTTAGTTAAAGATTTTATAATTTTGTAATAAGTTTATAGAATGATAAGATTTGCAAGGTATGAAAGGATATGATGATTTGTTATATATTTTTCTTGTTCATCTTTTTTTTTAGGTTTGTTGAAGTTTTGTTTGCACTCCTATTCTTTATTTTCCATTGTGCTTTTATAGTTCCATGGACCAATTTTGAAATCTCGTGGACATCAATATCATTCTTATTTTATCTTAACTTTCATCATAGAAAACTAGTGATCTCTATTGTAATATATAGAATAGTTAGGGCTTAAACCTATGATCTCCTTTTATGGTACTTAACTAGAGCTTGACATTATTGGGCTTTGCATGAGCAAATATTGAATCTTCAAAATAATCAATCTCAATCGGAAAAAATGTATACACAGACAAAGATTGTTTACAGATTGTCTTTTCAATCTGACATATTAATACAGGAGTTATGCAAGCAGCAATATGATATGCATTTGCATTGTGAAGGCAGATAGCAATATAAAACTAATAATAACCTTGTCACGCTCCGTGGTTCTATTTTTTTTATATTTTTAATCTTTGAAAACATGAAACTTCATTCACGTTGCAGCTGTGGCTTCCTTACGTTAATTTATTTTAAATGGTAATTTTTTAATCTTATATTTAAATTTGATTGTAATAATAATTTTTTTAACATTTTTTTAAAGAGTTGAATAATAGAAAATTATAGGAGTTGAAATTGTATATGTTTATTTTAAATTAAGAAATGAAAATAGAGAAGGTATAGAGGATGTATGTACGAAGACATGGCCCACAAAGAGAGGAAGAAAAAGAAGCTATACATATTTAAACATTATTTCAAAAGGTGAATAAATTAGAGCATAGCCCGAATGTCAAAAGAAGCTCATGTTTAATAAAATGACATGGGTTACTAAATAAGAAACAAGCCTGCATATTTCAACAAACCCAAAACTAATTTATGATAAAAACATTTGTATGAATATCAAATACAACCACACAAAAATATCAAAAGGAAGAATATTTTAAAGTGAAGCCCATATGAAATGAATGCAAAGAGATTGTAGGCAGTACTAGTATATTTATATTTAAAAATATATATCTAAAATAGACCGAGGTATATTTTTTCATAGTTTCTTTGATTTTCTCTTACAATTTCTTTTTTTTAATTTTTCCGTTCCATACTCTTTGTGATTTAGTTTTTCTCCTTCAACCTTTTTAATTTCTTTTTTAGTTTTTTTTCTTTGATTTTCATAAGTTTTATTTTTTATTTCTTTTTGATTTTTTTTTTTTTCTTATAAATTTAGGCAGAAAAAATGAGTGCTCTCATCCCTACCTCGATGTGACTGTATAATGCCTCTCAGCGTAATTAAAAGGAGAAAGATTTAAAAATTAGTCTATTAGTATTTTATAAAATTTAATGCATAAAAAATTAATATTTTAAAATAATTAATTTAGATTTTTAATTATTAATATATTTAATATATAAAATTTTATATATTTACTAATGTTTATTTATTTTTATGATTTTATGGATTTATCTTTAAATTTAAAAATTTTACAAATTTATATTAGTGGAAAGGCTTGTTCGTTTTGTTTCTCAATATTTCTATAAGTTACAAATATGTTCTTTTTGAATATTCCTGCATTTCAGTTTTACGCATAAATTTCATGCAACTACGTTCTTTTTGAATATTCCTACATTTCAGTTTTATACATAAATTTCATGCAACTACCTAGTTAACTACGTCTTATGTTTTTGTAAGGAATTTTATATTCAATTAAAAAATAAATGCTGGCAAAAGATATGTCGGTCCATCTCAAAATGACCTATACAGGTTTGTCAGCTTAGGAGAAAGACGTAGGAGCCACGCGAAGGGGCAAAAAAACAAATGAAAGCTTTGTTTAGGCTTAAGACAGCGGCCAGAAATGTTGGGAGGTAGGCTTGCAAACCCTAATAGAAAAACACATTATTTTCTTACTATACTGTTATAGCTCATAACTGGCCTTGCAGAAGCATAATTCCACACTCTACGTTGTTTAGTAGCCTGTAAAATAGAGGAGATGAATGCCAAAAAAAAATCTGAAGAAATTGAAAATTAACAACCAGGAGAAACCCAAGTAGGTGAAAAGCCCATCTGTTAATCAAAACAAGTGTTAACCTGTAAGGCAAAGAAAGAGGGCTCTGAGAAAAGCAATAGGATGTCAGACTCATAATATTATTTCGTCTTGCCACTCATCCATCCATGGCCTATTTGTGTAACTCCAAGATTGTTCTCCACAAGTGGAACGTGGGCAATAGATAGATTAAGTGACAGCTGTATAGTTTTTAACTTTATGTCTGTGCTATGTTGGCTTCCTCTAGTTGGTCAATAGTATTTTAGAGATGGATTAGGAAATATTTTATTGGCGACCAAAACTGATAAACTGTTGATAAGGCACCGTTGTGAAAGAATGTGGATGGCATTTTCGTTGTCTCACTAAAGTAGTTATAGAGGGGTTTGGATGGGAAATGGGAGACTAAAAATTGTGGGAAACTGCATAATTGCACTAAGTTTATAGTGGCACATCGTTTGCACGACCTAAGCCAGTGGGAAAGTTGTACCCACATTCACCTTGTTTAAAAGGTCTAGCTTTACAAATGAATGATTTCAATAATTTAAGCTAAGTCCACGATCCACCCAGCACGATATATAGATGGAAGCATGGCTTATTTGATGGCAGGATGACCATATTTAGACATTTTTGTTCTAAAATAAAATCAAATTATAAAGTAGTCATTATTAGCCAACTCTAAACATGTTTACACGATATTTGCCATGTCTTAATAACATTTATCTTCCAAAAATCATTGAAAATCGATCATTTCCATAATCATATAACTAATCTAATCAAGAAGGTCGGACCTAAGAATACATAACCCTTATCAACGCGATAATTTCCCCTATGCATGTTTAAATACCGTTAATCTTTAATAGTCAATAAAGAGTAGAGAATTGAACAAACTAAATAAAGAAAATTCACTGTACCAAATCAAGACAGCATGTTGGCATGCTAGAGGTTAGATTTGTTTAATGTAGAATTAATCTTAAGCTATAAAATTAAAGACATTTAATTTTCCAAGCTGGCAACGGACATTTAGTTTTCCAATACTTAAAACAAGTGAAATCTGTGCTACATGAGAGTAATTTTTTTATTATAATTCCTTAAATATCTTAAATCTTAATCCCTCACATTTAGTTTCGCAATTTAATATTTCAATTAAGTATTTATTAGGAAGTTGTTATTTTCCCTACAATTAGGAAGATTAACTAAAATTATGCAAATTGTTGTACTTAACAATTACTCTGTAACCTTTCAGTTAAGTTGATATCTGCAGGACACAACGATCCAGATTAAGAAGAATTGAAGACTGAAGTTTGGGATGGTTTGAGAAAAGTACTAAACTGTTTTGATCTCCCTTGTTCGAAAGTATTGTACAAGCTCTATTACAATTTAATTGAATGTTTAAGAGAAAGTAGATACCTAACTGTTAGTATCTCTTCCATATAGGCAGATGGTAGCAAATACAAGGAAGAAATTTCAGTTTATAAAAAATCTAGTTGCGCAAGCGCATAATATAAGGACAACAATTTTCCCACGCTCTTGCAGGGATTTGGAGGTTAAGCTAAGAATTATTCAAATGTTATGCAAGCTTACATCATTCTATTTGCCATTTAAGACATTTATGTGTTAGATAAAAGTTTACTAAAATACTCAGAGGCTAAGCTGTAATAAATATAAGTGAGCCTGCTAAAATCTACAATCTATAGGCTATTCTTAAAAGTCAAAAGTTAATTGAGTGAAAATCTACAGAGAAGAATTTGGCCCAATGTTGTAAAGATTATATAAGGTTAAGCTTAAAAATTTCTTAATTTAAGAAAGTGTGCCAGGTTTTTCGTAGAATTGTTCGCAGAAATTAATTCAGACCATCTCTCTAAAAAGGGTCTACCAAAAATTTTTAATAAATTACTGCGAGTTTCGAAATCTGTCCAAAACATATATATTTTCATCTGTTGAAAATTGAAATGTTAAATGGAAACGCCATTGAAATAAGCATATAAATTTTAACAAAATTTTAGCCACAGCCACATGTAACTTAGCATACCATGACTGTCATGAAGTAGAAAAATTATCTTAATCTCACATTTTTTCAACTCATTGAACTTAATAAATGTTAACGGTTGAAGAAGCAGATCTTAACCTGAGGATTTTCAGCTTTTGAAATATAATAAATACTAAAGATTAAAGATTATGAAATACATAATTTAAAATTTTAGTAACTTTTTAATCACCATAGTAACTCTGTCAGGCAGCAACAAGTAGAAAACACATGTTAACTTCTCTGTGACCAAAATGCATGCAGCATGGCAGATACTTTTCAAGTTCAAAAACTCCCACAGCTCAAACACTAACTGTAGTTCAATAGCCAACGGTAGGAATGACTAAACACCGGAGCCCAAACATCTACAAACCAAAAAAAAAGTAGAACTCAAAGGATTATTAAAGTCTTAATAAAACACAGTATACTACTGCTTGGATGTCGATTTGTAACGAACAGCTTGCAGACCTTTAAACAAAGCAAATGGCTTAGCGATGTCGATGCTATGCTTGTTGTAAACCTCTGCCCATAGTACGCAAATACGTTTCCTGTCCACTAGAGGGAGGCTCTCAACGACTTTAAGCACTGCTTTATCAAGCTTACCAAAATTGCACTGTTTTCCAAAACACAACCGTCCCATGATAGGTAGCCAAGTTGTGAGAAAAGAAATTCGAGAAGCTCTTGAAATTATTATCTTTCCGTCTCCTATGGCCTCCATAAAACAGACTATAGTGTAGAACAGATCTTCATAAACTGTTGTTACGCACCTCTTGTTTACATACTCTGTAAATTGTGGATCTTCACAGAAAGCGTCGAATGCAGCTTTGAGTATCTCTCTATCACAATGCTTGATCAATTTAAGGAGCGAACTTATACTTGAGAAATTACGAGAAGTGATGGATGATTTGAACCCTTGCAAAAGCACACGCCCGCATACTTCCACAACATCTCTAGAAGTATTTCCCTTTAAGATGCCCACGATAGTTTTCTCCGCAATTCCCTTGTTTCTGGTGGTCTGGTGGCCTTGAATAAGAGAAACCATTTGATTCATAATCCTTTCCACAAAAATTATATGGCCGTTGTCCTCCTTATCAAGCCTTGCAGCTAAATCTGGTAAAAGTTTCAATTGCAGGCAAGAGAGCACATCTCGAATTTGGGATTCTTGCTCAGCACTCCAACGAACTGCTTCCAAATATTGCATGCATTTGTTGATGCAGTCATCAGCCAACAACTCAGAAGCAACTGATAGAATAGCCAGGCATTCCTCAACAGTGGAGAAATACACATTCTCGCCATACATGAGTTCAATGCATTTTAAATAGTCATCAAAGCTATGAGAAGTGATTACCCTTATTTTGGTTGGTTTATCCGATGACCAGCGCTCGGACATCTTGACTTGAAAGAACTCCGATCTTTTCAGAATCACAGAATGGAGGTAAACTGGATTTCCTTCGTATTTTTCCTCATTTGGGCCCGTCAACCACAATTTAACATCTGCAGAGGTTAGAGCTCCGAATCGAAGCTGAGCTTCTGCCATTGCATAAATGGGAACACCAACGATTTTCTGCTATTGTGATTTGCGAGATCCCTTATAACGGAGGCGCCTTGTCTCATGGACCCGTTTTTCGGTGTGTCAGGGGATTGAAATGAAGGGTATTTAGTTTAATTCAGGAAAGTGACTTGAGATATCTGTTTTAATTGTGGTAAGAGATTTTGTTTAATTCGAGAAAGCTTTCCTTTGGGAGTTATTTTATCGATTTGTGTGTCTTTAGGATTTCATTCAATTTTTTAAAATCTATATTCCTAGAAGGATAATATTTAAGTAAAATCAGTACGTCCCGACTACCCTACTTAAATACTTTATTAAATTAAATTAAATACATTTCTCGCCTAAGTACTTTATTAAATTAAATACATCTGCAACTCATTATGAAGGTCACACCCTGAAAATTCTTCAATTTGGGGATCATCTACAACAAGTCACGGACAGGTTTAATTCGATAAATCTTTCCTAGATTTTGTTTAATTCAAGAAAACTTTCCTTTGGGGGTTGGCTTTATGGATATGTGTCTCTTTAGTACTCCAATCATTTATAGATTTCTCTAGTTTATATATATGGGAATAAATTCAAGTATAAAGTTTTTTCATTACGGTTTATATATAAAAATTTGTTTCGTCCCCCAAAAAATTTAAAAGAGAGAGAGAAAGGGAATAAATTTGACAATAAAATTTTCATGATAGTTATATCTATTTAATGTTGCCTTTGAAATGTTAAGTGGACTGTAATTAACTAAAGACATTAAATAAATTGATATATAATTGTAATGGTGAAAATTGTATACCCATGTCATTTTTTATTAAATTTTGTGTCTATTTTTAGGTAATGTCTTGTACACATACATAATGATAAATGTTATGATCTTGTGTGAAGTTGGGTTCATTCCTTTAGTCTTTTTATCCATTTATGCACACACTCTTATGCATTCATCTCATCTACCCACTTATCACATTTATCCATGAACCTACTTCCATGTAATTGTTGCCACCTATATTTGACCATTATCCCAAAGCAACTATTCTCCATATAAAATGACATTCCTAAGACATCATAACATACAAAATACCATGTGTGAGACATCTTGACCATATCCTCCATACAAAACAGTATCGATGATGGGTCCCACAACATCCACTAATTTTAACGTTTTGACTTTACATTTTCCATTACAATGAGCTAGATCACTTTCCCGTTGTTTTTCATCTCAACTCCCGCTTAGCTCAAATTTAAACTTATTTTTTGCTTTCAACTCCTGCACACTGTCAAAAAATTGGTGAGATAAGATTAAAAAAATGAAATGTAAATTTGTATTCATGGTTTTTGAAGGAGTCATACGACAAATTTTCGGTGCCAAATGTTTTACTTTAGCCATAATTAAATAGAAAATAGAGATTGTAGCACTACAAAGACAAGCACACAAGTTCATAGATCTTTCACTACACTCTTTATTGACAGATATGTTTATTTATGCAGATACACAGATGTAGAGTCATATTGAAAGTCTCCAACCTCTACACTAATTAATCTACCATATAATTGCTCATAAACCTACACCTAACAACACATATTCGCGAGTTGTCTACACACACTAACAGTTCATTGTTACATTTATTTATGTTGGAGCATATATTCCAACACCCCCTCTTAATGCTACAACACTAAACTAACAAACAACATAAAAAATTAATAGCCATACATTATTCAAAAGCTATTCTTTGAAAATAGTTCTTGGACTAGTAATACTTCTTCAAGTTGCTTCCTATTCTAGGTATAGTCTCCCAATTGTAATTCAAGTTCATAACATCACTGGATGTCATTTTCAAATGAAGTGTCTAAACACCCCCATAAAAGTATGATGTCAAACTTCTAGATTTTGGATCTCCCATAAACTATTGGGCATCAATCCTCACATGCATGTCTCATAATCCTAATGAGGTATAATTTATCTGATCCACAAACATATCAGACTTTCAAACATCTATCTATTCTCCACTGCATCGAGCCTCCATATCTTCAAAGTGTTGGCCTCTTCAAAATAAGACAATTGCCCCATCTTCAACGAAATCATCATCACTGTCAATATCTGGTGTTTCTTCAAGAGGCATTTCCATTTTACAAAATTTTGTGAGTAAACTTTCTTGGAAGCAAATAGAAAATCTATGTATTTTGAGAAAAATAGCTTTGTGAATATTGTTTGATCTTGTAGAGAATTCACTGAATGTAGCAACAATTCCTAAGTGATACAAAAATTCCTTTAAAAACTATAATGGATCTACACTAGCAACGATATGTAGGTTGCAAACAATTTGCTTCTTCCCTTTTCAATATGTTCCTTAGACTTGGCTATGAGAATCTTTGTTCTTTAATACCAAAATAGAAAATAGAGATTGCAGTACTGCAAAGACAAGTGCACAAGTTCACAAATATTTCACTACACTCTTTATTGATAGATGTGTTTATTTATGCAAATACACAGATGTAGAGTCATACTGCAAGTGTCCAACCTCTACACTAACAATCTACCCTATAATTGCTCATAAACCTACATCAAATAGCACATATACGTGAGATGTCTACACACTAATAGTTCACTCTTACATTTATTTATGTTGGAGCATATATTCCAACATAATTCTCATCTAGGTGGTCATGGCGAAGAGACAAAGAAGATGGCATCAGATGTGCCAGCTACAAATATCAGGGATTTCATTCCTTTCAAACTTGACTTGACTTGCAGGGAGTGAAGCGGCACATGAAACACACAATTCCATCGACCAAGTGATAAGAAAAATAATAGAGCAACACTAATAGCGTAGAAGGAACTTTCACAAGGAGCACGAGCAACAATCTGTTATGGAGAGCCTCGATGGAATGACAATCACTAAAGAAAACATTAATGCCCAGCCTCATCCTCTCAAGCATGCATTACGAATATATTGGGGTAGGATGGGAGAGCGTTACCTAACTATTTTCCATGCAGCTGCTACCCTATCCCTATCAGTTGAGTGTCGCCCTCTGCCTCTAAGTCCCAAGTACCAATAGGCTAACCTAAATAATGGGAATGTTGAGCTGCCATCTCCCTTAGCTCTGAATGGTCAATCTGTGATGTACATAATTAGGTGTTATTCTATTTGGGCTTCACTTTGCATTTCACAAAGGAGAACCATGTTTCCTCTAGTAAATTGCTTCATTTTTTCATTGTCAACAAGCATTAAAAAGAGATTTTAATATCTTCATGTACTCTATAATACTAATTCTTCTACTCGTTGGTAAGGAAGATTAATACAACATCCAATGTACCTATGTGGTGGGAAATGTAAATAGTTTCTAATAACTTTGCTTAAGTCATGTCTCTATGCCTCAAATTCCTAATATGGCTTTGCAGTTCATTTTCAACAAAAAAATTGTGAAAAGGAACAAAGGAATTTGGTATTGTTGTATAAGGAAAAGAGGATGAATGATTGCAAGTGTACAAACTAGATAAAAACCCTCTTCCACAATAACATTCAAGGACTTGAGATTGAGCTAAATTACAACCAAGAAGAAGGTGGACTCAACTATAGATCTTGTGCTCCTATTTGCAATGAAAAGATGTGTTTTAACCAAGCCTTTTTATCAAACCCTAGGCTAAGTATGAGCAAAACCCTAGTTATGAAATAATCAGTTTGTGATACACAAACAATAACAGAAACCTAGAATTTAAAAGTGCAGAGATGATCGGAGAGATATCAGAACCTGTTTCACGGAAGCTAGAAAGTCAAAGGATGTTTTCAGCAACCACCCAAGTCCAGAAGTGAGAATCTATCAAAAGTCAAAATTGAGAAGATGTTGTAACTGATGCTAAGAAGCCAGATCCATAACTTGAAAGGCCAGAAAACTAGGGCACCAATTGCCCAAGTCTTTTTGGAGGAATATTCTAGAACTTTTGTCGAATCTCGTGTGAGAAACCATAAATTGACTAAGCAATAGATTATTACAATCTAGAGTGAAAGTAATTGTGAATTGCAATGATTAAACAATGAACAAGAGGTGACATATATAAGTGAGAGAGGTGAAGAGGTTGAGTCGACTTCAACACTCAATCTCACCAAGTGTTGAATGAGTGTCGACACATAGCTTGGAGAGTCCAATACAACTCTCTAAGTTTGACACTTAGTGCACCTAAGGTGGCTTAAATCCATGTGCTTAAATATATTACTTAGAATAAGTAATATAAGGTATAGTTTAGCACTAACACCCCCCCTTAAGCATAGCTTATGTGAGTTCAAGAAGAGATGGGTCCCGAATACAAGTCCTAGTAAAGTACCCATGAGCAATGCAATCTCTCAGAAATGGAGAAAGGTAGAAACCCCAGTGGAAAAAAACTACCCTCCAAAAGAGAGAAAAGAGAAGGATTTAAGACCTTTTGAAAAGATGTCCCTTGATGATCGGAACATCATGATGAAGAACCCGTAAAGCATGTAGAAGTTGTAAACTCTGTCGATGATGAACTGGAAACTACTGGAATCAATGAACCTTCAAGAACCGTAGATTGAGATAAGAGATACAAGATGCTGCATGAGTGAACATTCGAACACTACTCGACAATGGACACAAAGTCAATCAAACTTTGTGAAGTTGAAAATACAGATAGTACTGTGATTAGGAGTACTAGAATCTCAACATATGATCCATTG
Source organism: Cunninghamia lanceolata (assembly GCA_027924645.1). Lineage (NCBI taxonomy): Eukaryota > Viridiplantae > Streptophyta > Pinopsida > Cupressales > Cupressaceae > Cunninghamia > Cunninghamia lanceolata. The sequence goes on from BSBN01000413.1 coordinate 3,959,064, forward strand.
AAATAATCCCTCATGTGAGAGATTAAAATGAAGGATTCCTCCACTGCTTCATTGTGCGAAGCATAAGCATGTAACACTTCATAGTCCCCCCTTAATGCTAAGAGAAATGAGCAAACCAACTAAAATGTGCAAGGAAAGTAGACCAAGATGTAGGTTGAAAAATTGTGCAAGAACCTGAAAAAGGATGTGCATCAAGGCACATATGAATGAGGTGAGAATCACAAGGATCCATTGTTGTGATTGGTACAACCCCCCATTACACTTTATAATTCAGTGTAAGTACAAAATTTCCCAATGTCCCTCCATGTGTAACACACATTTAGTTTTGTGGCACTTTATGTGGGTGCATTTACAAACATTTTTGCTATTGGAGTTTTAAAAAATGCATGAATCTAAAGGTTGCTTGTGTATCGATGTCGATGCTGAACTATGACTGATGACTCCATAGATGCTAGTATCATGAGTATTCAAGAACATTAACCAATTTTGAGATGTGTTCCAATGCAAGATTCGTGTTCATTTACCATCGACTCTCGATTGTGAGATATGAACCGATGAGAATCTATTGCAAGATTATGGATCATTTACCATAGGCTCTCAAAAAATGTTTGAAGGATCATTCGATCCACCTATTTCTCAATGAAGGATCATTCGATCCACTTGTTTCTCAACCAAGGATCATTCGATCCACCTTCTTTTAGTTGCAACCTCATTAAGTTAATTTAGGTGACATAATCCTCTATAGTATTTAGAGCTATACTTATGAGGTGACTTCTTTTGTTTGATGACCTTCCCTTGGGTGTTTTCAAGGTCACAAGGTGAACAAAGATTTTTGTTGAAGTTGATCACACATATAAAACTATGTAGATAAGTTGTAATTGCAAACTTAGAAGTACGAAAAGAGAAAATAGAGAAGCTAACTCGATGATACCCCCCTTACTTTGTTCCCCCTACTTTGTGGCACTTTATAAATTAGTGCATGTCTAACCCCCTTTGCTTGATTACCCCCAATTTTGTGGCACTTTATAAATTTCTTAGTGCATTAGACAATAATTACCTATTTCTAACACTAAAAAATGAAGATGCCTTTGACAGTTACAAAAAGGTTAACTTATAGTTATTGTTAAGCTAACAATAATGATATAAATGCTAACTAACTTTATCATGCAACAAATTACAAAAAAAAATAGACTGGAAAAGTGTCTAATAGAGTCCTAAATAGAACTCTCTGTCATCATAGCCTGAATTGAGGGTGTAGAGGTCGGAAGAAGAGAGGTGTGGACAGTGGAGAACAAACCACAACTGTAGATCTTTAAGGCTGTTAACCAGTCTAGAAGACTGAGACGCAGCAAACACGTGTAGGCAGAGAGAAGAAAAGGCCACGGGCCTTTCTCATCGTAGGTCAAACCTTCACACACAGAAGGCACCTTGTTCGGCCTCTAAATAGGTCATTCGACCCTCAAAAAACTTGAATTCCAAGCTTCTTGTTGTGGCAACCTTCTTCATGACCACCTTCTTTGTAGCAGGCTTGGGCATAGCCACAACTTTAGCTGCGGGATTAGCAGGATCCTTTACCTTCGGCTTTGGCTTGGGAGTAGCGGGCTTCTTAGTGGCTTTCATGGTAGCAAATTTCAGACCATCAGACAATTTGTAGGACTGCTTCAGCTGAACGAGCTTGCCAGATTTGGTGAACTTTTGCAGCTGAACCAGGAGAATCTTGCCATAGTTGGCAGGGAGATCTTTCTTGTATTTCTCTCCGATAAACTTAGCGATGGCCAGTTGGCTTGAACCTATCCTCTCCTTGACCGTAACAATTGCCTCTAAAATCATCTATATCCAAGATGGATGTGTATGAGGAGCCTTGGCATCCCTAGAAGCCTTAGCCTTCTTGGCGACCTTGGTTGTGGGAGTAGCCATTGCAGAATTTTTTTTTACGAATAGACAGACTCAAACCTTCAACGCCTAAGACGTTCTCAAACTTCACACAATGCTAGGGAATGCTTGTTGTGTGAGGGCGAATGCAAGATAGAGGAGGCCTCAAAGCTCTCCCGTTATGCGCATGAGCCTGCAAGCTCTCAGCACTTCTATGTGGAGGTATGATCTCTCCTCTTCAGTAGATGACATGGAGGCACGACCTCTCCTGTTCAACCAATGCGTGAAGGAAGCCTTTAACTCCTATGCGTGGGAGCTACTGTCAGACCCTTGGTCCCTACGTGAGACTAAAGGGTGTAAGCCCCTGCAGTGCTTATAGGTTCAGCCTTCCTCCACCCTCGTGACTATTTACAAAGGCATATTAAGCTTGGAACATGGGCGTCTCAACACCTACCTCTTCCCTTCAACACCTTCCTCTGTCACGCTATACCGTTCTGCAAATAGGGGTGATTCCACCATATACCACACCAGTTCGCCCTGCAATTAAATGCTCTCTAGAACATGGGCAACAAGGGCGTTGCAAACCAGAGACAACTTCAGAACACAAATCCTTTGAGATTCACGCCTCCAATAAGAACCAACAACAAACCTAGTGAGGCTTTGATACCATGCGAGAAACCATAAATCGACTAAACAATAGCTGATTTCAAGAGTGAAAGCAATTGTGAATTGCAATGATTAAATAATTAACAAGAGATAATATATATAGGTGAGAGAGGTGAAGAGGTTGAGTTGACTTAGGAGTCGAATTCAACACTCAATCTCACCAAGTGTCGACACATAGCTTGGAGATTCCAATACAACTCTCTAAGTTTGACACCTAGCACCTAAGGTGGCTTAAAGCCATGTGCTTAAATATATTACTTAGAATATAAGTAATATAAGGTATAGTTTAGCACTAACATCCCGAAACTTTGATTCCTACACAACTTCCTTACAACTTCACTTTCCCCAAAACCTGTACCTATAACCTACACACAAGACGAGGTGCTGCCACAATAATAGGTTACACTTTCTGGGACATCCTGATTTTTGTTGAAGTCACATATTTTTTAAAATATATAATGATTTAAGCCTTGATAGGTTCCATTCAAAGGATTTTAATTGAAGGGGGTTTGATCAAACCCCCTTGGATAAAACCCCGCTAGTTTTAAACTATACCTATAATAGAGTCTTCTCTACACCTATCAAAATGTTGATTAAAAAATACTTTTGATTTACCTTTTTGGGGATCAAATGAATTCATTTAAAATTTATGTTTTGTAAGTATGCAGTCCTTATTATAAGCTTCCCAAAAAGTATAATTTTAACTATATTTAATTTGATTATCATATTCATTTTTTATTTCTTATAAATGTAGGGTTTTCAATGAACATCAAGGTCTTTGTTTCATAAATACGAAAAGATAGGAAAATATAGAAAAAAATTATAAAAAATACATGTCTTCTAGGTATTGATGTCCTTATTCCAACAAAAAAAAATTGAATTCCGATACATACAAAAAAAAATTATGCTCTTTATCTAGTACACCTATGTCTAAATTGTAATTGGTTTGACTTCAAAACTTAATTTTAAAAAAAATATTCAATAAAACATTATGAAACCAAATGCATCCTCTAGATATTGTAGTTACAAATCTAAATTTGAAAAAATTAGAATTTTATCCTTCATAGAAAAAAATTATGTGGTTTATAGTACACATCATTCTTTAAAAATGGTGTTTACTGTTAAAAACTAGTTATTGAAGGAGATGGAAAAAAAATGCAATTTGATTCCAAAAAATTAAAAATATATATATTTAGAATCTACAGACAAAATTTCACAAATCATTAGTTTGTATCATCTTCAAACCCCTCACAATTTAGCAGCTATAGGTGTCTAAAAGAGAAGATTTAGTTAAAAATATTCATTTCAATGTCAAGTTTGGCCAAAAAGTGTAGTTCCCAATATTGTGGGATCACCCAACGATAAGAGAGGGGTTTGGGGGTTGTGGTGTTTATGGATTTGCCTTAGTCAAATCCTAAGTTAGCATTCAATCTTTCCCAACAACATTGTTAGAGAGAGCGTGCCCTTGCAAGGTAGAGGCTAAAGATAATCCAAATGAGAAAATGATTCAAATAAATGATGATGTCACCTTGGAGGTGAAGTCCTTAGGAGGATGAAGATTCTTCAACTCATAAGGAGATGGATGATGATTCCAAATCTACAACAAACACACATAGTACAAACACAAATCTGTAATAATAACACAATGAATGCCTAAATGTTCTTTTCTCCAATATCATAAGTTTGCAATATCCATCTAGGTTCATAATGAATTAAAAAACACACTTACATATGCTTCTCCGCTAACATCTATGAAATTAAATCACAAAAGCTGACAAAGAGGAACATTTTTAAAGGTCCTAGGCTGACATAACATTAATTTTACCCCAACCAATCAGGGAGGACTTGGGCGGTTGGCACCCAAGTCCAAGGGCCCAATTTGAGTTTGGGATAAGGTTAATGAAGGGCCTAAGGTCCCAAATTCATATGGGTGTCAGGCTATTTTCTTCGGGATGATCAATTATAATGCATAATGAGATAAATGGGACCTAGGAGCTAAACCAGGAGGTAAAAAGGTATGTGTCCACAAAGTATGCATGAAGAGAAGACATGATTAAACAATTATGCATATCTATAAATAATTCTAACTAAGCAAAACACACACCATGGGGAGAGCTCATTGCTACATGTCTTTAGAGCACGCAAAAAACATGCAAAACACATACAATATGGGGGGAGTTCACCACTACATGTCTTTAAACCATGCCAAAAACATGCAAGACACGCAAGGAAGACACATAAAACACACAAAAGACACATAAAACACACATAATACATGAGCATTGTATAGTATGTCATCGACATACTATACGTCTTATATACGGCAAACACATGCAATCAGAAGGAGCTCATCACTGCACTCCACTATCTAAAACATGCCAAACATACCTGACAGTTGAGCTACGCTACCACAATTGCCAAAGACATGCTTAATGGTGAATGACTCAAGATTCAACCCCACCTCGTGATGAGGACTTTGTTTAAAAGGATGTGCACTAGCTTAAGAGATGGGAGAAAGTTCAAAGTCATGTCACACTTTTATAAAGGAAATAGTCAGCACTGATCTAACTTTTTAACTTGAATCATTACAAAGTGACATATAAGTTTTGAATTTTAAAATGATGTAAACTAATAAAATGAGGATATTTTAGTGTATTTTATATTTGTATTTTAAAAAAATTAAAAAATATTTAAATGCGGTATTTTATAAAATTGACACTATAATTTAGTTGTGGATAAAATGCTGAAAATAAGGTTGAATGGGACGTCACACTTTATTTAATAAATTTCATTTATTTTCTTTCTACATTTTTTTGTGTTCATAACTCAAAACTTTAGTGCATGGATTAATTTTTCCCCAATTTGATAAATATATATTTTTAAATAAATCTTGGAAGTTGCTTGTAATGAAAACACATATGTTTGGAAGTATGCCTCTTTATAGGTGTCGTAGGTTAATTTTAGGTACTATTATTTACTTGATTTGTAGTGACTTTAATTGTCTTTGTCCTATTTGAGGATATGTTCTCTTGCTTCCAACCTTTGGCACCCTTGAGAGATTTCACCATTTTTCTCCATTAGGCCACCCTTTTAGGTTTTCAATCTAATGGAACTAGTATGGCTTTGTCCTACAAATAGTAGCCAATACCTAACACAATACAACTCGATGGAAGTGCACTTAACACAATACAACTGAAAGTGATAGTCCTACAATGCTTACAAGATCCATGTGTGGAATGTCGATTAGATGCCATATGGCTATAATTCAAATCCAAAGTGAAGTCCTGCTTTGAAGATTATGTGGAAGCCTTCTGTGAAGCAACTCTAAAATCTGTAGAAGCAATGAAAATGATATCAATCTTCTATTGTGATGAATCTCTAGAAGTCCTTAAAGAATCAACTTTGGATGCACATGTAGTATTAGGTGATGGCGTAGTGAAAATGTTCTTGACACATCTCAATACAATGCGGAAAAAATGTTGAAGAATGATGAAGTAGTAGTGGAAGTGTTCTTGACATATCTCTATGGAAGTGTTCTTGGCACAACTCTAAAATGCTCTCGACACAACACTATGAACCCCCCTGTAATTCAACATTTTTATCCCAATATATTATTTTGTTGTTTGAGAAACTTCCCTAGGACTCAATATTTTTATCCCCCCCTGAATTTGGCACTTTATAATGATAGTGCGTTAAACAAGGCTAATTGGAATGAAAAATGGCACTTTATAATGATAGTGCAAAAGCATTTCCAATAGATTACTCTCAAAAAAATACACTTTCTAAAAAAATGCAATCAATTTCAAGTTGCCAATCAAAAGATATAATTTTTTTTGAGTTATTGTACTTGCTTTACAACGAGGGAAAAAATCTTTGATAAAATGGGAAAATTCCCAAATTGTCTTGATGCAACTTTGTCCACACTTGAACGAGCTTCACATCAACTATAAATATGCCTAATTTAACTTCTATGGGAAAAAGTTACGGAAAAATGAAAAAAAGCCTCTCTTTGCACAAACCTATGCAAGATTGAGGTCTTTCGAGGAAAATTGTTTTTTAGAAAATTCAACTTTGGATGATTTGCCTAGCATATAATGTCAATTTTGGTGGTTTGTTTTTACCGCTAATTGTTGCATGATGCTAGCATAAAAGTTTTGTGTGGGCAATTTGTTAACTAACTTCTAAGAGTTAACATTTGTTGTTGAGGTTATCTTTGGTTTGTTACATACAATGTCATGGTTACATGAAATGTTATGATGACAAAAAATTGCTATAGAAGCCACTAGTGGTTAATTGGGGCATTTAATATAAAATGCCACGACTAATACTATAATTGCCTCATTCAACGTGGTTACGACAATGACAATTTGTATACAAATGCTTGTCTTGTTGAATGCCAAGTATGTGATGTGGTCAAACCACTAGTAGAATGTGTCAAATACAGATAAAATACAACCTACATTGCAACACAAACTCTTGGCTTGTGGCGACTCCTTCATATTTTCCTTCAAAATAGAGGTTACACCTCCCTGCAAATGAAAAATGCAAAGAACAATGCTCAAGTTTAAACCCTAAACTGTATGATCAACGTAACCTCCTGGAAAAATGTTGTCGATGAAGCTGTGACCATGAGAAACCATAAGAAATTCCCTTGACCATAACAATGAACACAGGCGATGAAGAAGGCTTAAGTGGATCCTTGGACCTAGATCTACGAACTCCATAAATGATCTATGTGATTTCTTTGGTTAGTAGTGACCTGAAGTCTGTAACCGTGAGTAGGGACCATTCCAATTGACCATGCCAAACAATGAAAAACTAACAATGACTTTGAAATATCCAAAGGCCGCAAGAGGTTTCTATGATGAAGTTGGTGCGGCACCCCAACAGAGTCCAGCTCTACAAAGTGATGGCCTCCAAGACCAAGATTTATGTCTCCATGGAGTATGTCAAGGGCGAGGAGCTCTTCACCAATGGTGAGTAGCGCAACAACAAAAAATACAATGGACAGCAAGATAGACCCAAAATATATGTGCAGCGCCTACACCCAGGAAAGAGAAACAACAAGGATGCAAAGCAAGAAGAAACCAACACCAACACCACATGTCGACGTAGATGCAGACACTGTTGAACCTATCTCACAATGAACTTTGTGAAACTCAAAAAATCCTTCAAAATGCCAAAGCAGATCTACAAATCTCCTCAGCTCAAACCTCTGACTACTCACACTACCTCTCCTTTGAATCATAAATCACCAAGATATATGTTAGAATGGCCATTGAATTGTGACTTTCAAAAAATTGACCTATGTTGCATAGTAGCAGACTCTATCCACAAATAATATGATGACCAGTAATCAAGATAGCAAAAAACCTCCATAATTTGCCAATGAATGGTGATCTATATTAAAGATTTTGATCCTTGAAAGGTGATCCTCAGTCCAAAAATAGGTGGCTATGAGTTGCAGATAAAGTCAAGAAGAGGGTGTCGATTTGAAGAAGGTCAACATCTACAAGAACGTTGCATACAGCTAGTACACCTTGCAATGAAATAATGTTGTGCACGCTGAATAGAGAATGAGTTGCTGAATGGGATGTTGAATTTGGAAGGGCCCAAAGTGGACTCAAGATCCACAAAACACAAGCAACCACTAAATGAAACCCTCGAACCAGGGATGAGCAGGGTCAATAACATGCTGATTAGGCCAAAAAATGACCTCTTTGCTTTAAAATTTCACCAAAAATCAAGCAACTGCACCCAGATAACCTGCAAAAACATGATTTTGCATAAAACAAATTTGCATTTTCAACAAAAATCTGTACGAACGTACTGTTGTATGGTAAAGAGGGTTGGGGCTAAAAAAACATTTGCAAAATTTTACCTGTGTCAATTTTGACAAAACAACAAGCTATTTTGTCTATCTCAGGCCTTCTAGACTTGATTATGATATTTGTTTGGCTCTACAAGGACCTTTTGGCTAGGCTATGTGCTAGATTTGCTATAATGGGCAGAATTTTGTATGTAATGCTCTGATATCATATTGGGAAAGGTGAGGATCAACAAGAAAGAATAAAACCACAAAACTATTTTCCACACAATAGGCCAAATTACATTGCTAAAAGATGAATGAAACGTACATAGGAGACTTGCTTAAGTAGGCAAGCATGAGGGAGTGAGAAGCTTGTACACAACGACTGAGCAACCCTCCAAAGGTGCAACACTTGTCGACTCAAATGACACATGTTTGAGTAAGTGGCAAGTTTGCATGAAGTATGTGTCTCACAAAGGTGAGTACACATGTCTTCACCACATGAGGTGAGACAAAAAGGTAAGAAGCCCAAAGTTGGACTTAACCAAGTGTGAATATTAATCTCCTAGACATGCTAAAAGCTAACTAGATAGATAATGTAACTTTTTGAGATTCCCAGATCTTCCTCAAGCTGTTAGGCTTTGTTTAGAGGAACTTGGCTCTGATACCAATTGCTGGAAACAAGGCAGATAATTGAGAGGGGGGTGAATCAGATATCTCAAAATTTTCTTAACTTTCTTCTCCTTTGTTATCTTAATATTCAGTGTTGCATCAAAACATGAAAGCATATGTAATCATAAGAACATAATCCTTTAGGAGTGAAGGCATTCCAGAAGATCTTATGGTGAATAGATTGCTGACCTAAGGCAATCTACTTGTGTTTGTCAACAGAATGAAAGAAAGATATTGAATAAATCATAGAGTAGGACTCGTCTTCCTATAGATTGTGATCGATGAAGGGGAAAGTAATGGCATTACAAGTCCATATATTATAATGTAAGAAGAGTCTAGTTGAATAATAATTGTATTTGGTTGAGCCTTCAGAATTGTAGTACAAAATAAGCAATAGTGGAGAGATGCAAACCCTTGTACTCTAGTGCTGCATACTGTTCTTGGCTTAACTTTAGGTCAATTTTCAATGGGACTTCCTGGAAAGTACATTCACCAACATTCCTGAATCACATATAGTGATTTTTAATTGAAGAGGCATATAGAATCAAACTTCATCACTTACTTTGCATACTACTCATGCTTAGTCATTTTAGGCTTCTGAATCAAAACCCTTCCAAGCAAATTGTCATAACATATCTTTGTGCAACCTGAGCGACCAGTACCTATAGTTAATCCATTTGAGGAAGAGATAGTGGTTGCAGCTACTGACGAAGATTCCTTAGTTTCATGGACAGACCCATTTTCAAGAGAGTTACCACCAGTTACAGAACACATAGAAGAAATAGGTGACCAGGAGGTTGAGGAGCCTAGTTTATGAGAGATCTTGAATGTGAGAAATTTATGGTTATCATAATGTCATTAAATTATGCACGAGCTCAAGATACAAGGATTTCCCTTTTGTTTTTCTTACTTATGAAGCATAGGTTTAGAGAATACACAAAAATATGAATCCTTGTTCTTCAACCTTCATTAAACAAGGATTCCACTTTTGTTTTTTTTCTTCAGGTCACATGGAGTGCAAAAGCAAAGGATACACAAAAGACAAAATTCTAATTTGACTTGTAAATTTTAATTTTTAATCAAATATTTATGCAAATTTGCAAAAAAAGAGAAAGTGTACTAGACACGACTCAATGGAAGTGCACTTAACACAATACAGTGGAAAGTGATAGTCCTACAATACTTGCAAGATCCATGTGTGGAATGTCGATTGCATGCCATATGGCTACAATTCAAATCCAATGTGAAGTCCTTCGAAGATTATGTGGAAGCCTTCTGCGAAGCAACTCTAAAATCTGTAGAAGCAAGGAAAACGATATCAATCTTCTATTGTGATGAATCTCTGGAAGTCCTCAAAGAATCAACTATGGATGCACATGTAGTATTAGGTGATGGCGTAGTGAAAATGTTCTTGACACATCTCAATACAATGCGAAAAAAATGTTGAAGAATGATGAAGTAGTAGTGGAAGTGTTCTTGACATATCTCTATGGAAGTGCTCTTGGCACAACTCTAAAATGCTCTTGACACAACACTATGAACCCCCCCTGTAATTCAATATTTTTATCCCAATATATTATTTTGTTGTTTGAGAAACTTCCCTAACTCAATATTTTTATTCCCCCCTCTAAATTTGGCACTTTATAATGATAGTGCATTAAACAAGGCTAATTGGAATGAAAAATGACACTTTATAATGATAGTGCAAAAGCATTTCAAAATATTACTCTTGAAAAAATATTCACTTTCAAAAAAAATGGCACTCAATTTTGAGTTGCCAATCAAAAGATATAATTGTTTTAAAGTTATTTTACTTTCTTTACAACACAGGAAAAAATCTTTGAGAAAATGGGAAAATTCTGAAATTTTCTCAACGCAGCTTTGTCCACGCCTGAACCAAATTCACATCGACTATAAATATGCCCAATTTTGACTATGTGGGTGAAAGTTATGGAAAAATGAAAAAAAAGCCCCTCTTTGCACAAACCCATGCAAGATTGAGGTCTTTTGAGGCAAATTTTTTTCTAGAAAATTCAACTTTGGGTTATTTGCCTAGCATATAATGTCAATTTTGGTGGTTTGTTTTTACCACTAATTGTTGCATGATGCTAGCATAAAAGTTTTGTGTGGGTAGTTTGTTAACTAACTTCTAAGATTTAATATTTGTTGTTGAGGTTATCTTCAGTTTGTTACATACAATGTCATGGTTACATGAAATGTTATGATGACAAAAAACTGCTATAGAAGCCACTAGTGGTTAATTGGGGCATTTAATATAAAATGCCACCACTACCACTATAATTGCCTCATTCAATGTGGTCATGACAATGACAATTTGTATACAAACACTATTCTTGTCGAATGCCAAGTATGTGACATGGTGAAACTACTAGCAGAACATGTCAAATACAAATCAAATACAACTTACATTGTAACACAAACTCTTAGCTTGTGGCGACTCCTTCATATCTGCCTTCAAAATAGAGGTTACGCCTCCCTTGCAAATGGAAAATGGAAAGAACAATGCTCAGGTTTAAACCCTAAGCTGTATGATCAACACAACCCCCTGGAAAAATGCTACCGATGAAGCTGTGACCATGAGCAACCATCAGAAATGCCCTCAACCATAACAATGAACACAGGTGATGGAGAAGGCTTAATTGGATCCTTGGACCTAGATCTATGAGCTCCACAAACAGAGATCTCTGTGATTTGTTTGGTGAGTAGTGACCTGAAGTCTGTAACCATGAGCAAGGACCATTCAAATCGACCATGCCAAAGAATGAAAAACTAACAGTGACTTTGAAATCTCCAAAGGTTGCAAGAGGTTTCTGTGATGAAGCTTGTGTGGCACCCCAACAGAGTCTATCTCTACAAAGTGATGGCCTCCAAGACCAAGATTTACGTCTCCATTGAGTATGTCAAGGGCGAGGAGGTCTTCGCCAATGGTGAGTAGCGCAGCAACAAAAAATGCAGTGGATAACAGGATAGACCAAAAGTATATGAGCAGCACCTACACCCGGGGAAAGAGAAGCAACAAGGATGCAAAGCAAGAAGAAACCAACATCAACACCACACGCTGATGCAGATGCAAACACTATTGAACTCATCTCACAATGAACTTTGTGAAACTCAAAGAAATCCTCCAAAACACCAAAGTAGATCTACAAATCTCCTCAGCTTGAACCTCTGATTGCTCACACTACCTCTCCTTTGAAACATAAATCACTGAGATATATATTAGAATGGCCATTGAATGGTGACCTTCAAAAAATTGACCTATGTTGCATAGTGGTGGACTTTATCTGCAAACAATATGATGACCAGTAATCAAGATAGCAAAAACCTCCACAATCTGCCAATGAATGGTGATCTATATTAAAGATTTTGATCCTTGAAAGGTGATCCTCAACCCAAAAATAGGCGGCTATGAGTTGTAGATAAAGTCAAGAAGAGGGCGTCAATTTGGAGAAGGTCAACATCTACAAGAACACTGCATATAGCTAGTAGGTCTTGCAACGAAATAATGTTGTGTAGGCTGAATAGAGAATGAGTCCCTGAATAGGATGTTGAATTTGGAAGGGCCCGAAGTGGACTCGAGATCCACAAAACACAAGAAGCCACTGAATGAAACCCTCGAACCAGGGATGAGCAGGGTCAATAAACATGTCGATTAGGCCAAAAAATGACCTCTTTGCTTTAAAATTTCACCAAAAATCAAGCAACTACACCCAGATAACCTGCAAAAATGTGATTTTACAAAAAAAATTGCATTTTCAATGAAAATAGGTACAAATCCATACGGTTGTACTGTTGTATGGTATAAAGAGCTAGGGCTAAAAAAAACTTGCAAAATTTTACCTGTGTCAATTTTGATAAAACAACAGGCTATTTTGTCTATCTCAGGCCTTCCAGCCTCAATTATGATATCCATTTGGCTCTACGAGGACCTTTTGGCTAGGCTATGTGTTAGATTTGCTATAACATGCCCAGAATTTTCCATGCAATGCTCTGATACCATGTTGGGAAAGGCGAGGATCAATAAGCAAGAATAAAACCACAAAACCATTTTCCACACAATAGGCCAAATTACATTGCCAAAAGATGAATGAAATGTACATAGGAGAGTTGCTTAAGTAGGCAAGCATGAGGCAGTGAGAAGCTTGTACACAATGACTAAGCAACCCTCCAAAGGTGCAACACTTGTCTACTCAAATGACACATGTTGACTAAGTGACAAGTTTGCATGAAGTAGGTGTCTCACAAAGGTGAGTACACATGTCTTCACCACATGAAATGAGACAAAAAGGTAAGAAGCCCAAAGTTGGACTTAACCAAGTGTGAATATTAATCTCCTAGACATGCTAAAAGCTAAGTAGATAGATAATGTAACTTTTTACACTAACACTCCCTATCATTCCTCTCTCTCTATAAAACCTAAACCCTAAACCTCTAAACCTGAAGCCCTAACCCCTAAACAATAAACCCTAAACCCTAAATAATACCCCTAAACCCTAACCCCTAAACCTAAGAAACCCTAAACCATAAACCATAAACCCCTAAACCCTAAACCCTAAACCCAAGTAACCATAAACCTTTATCTCCGTATCTTTCCCCTATCTCCCTATCACCTTTGTCCCTCTACCTCTCAATCTCTCTCCCTATGTCTCTGGCCATGTCCTTCACTCTCTATCTCCCTATCTCTCCCCTCAGTCTCCTCTATATCTCCTTATTGGTCCTCTATCTCTCTCTAAACCCTAAACCCTAAACCTCTAAGCCTTAACCCCTAACCCCAAAACCCAAAACCCTAAACCCTAAATAATGCCCCTAAACCCAACCATTCCTAAACCTCTATCTCCCTATCTCTCCCTACCACTATCATCCCTCTACCTCTCAATGTCTCTCTCTATGTCTCTGGACATGTCTCTCACTCTCTATCTCCCTATCTCTCCCCTCTGTCTCTTCTATCTCTCCTAATCTTTGTCAGTCCCCTCTCTATCTCTCTTTAAACCCTAAACCTGAGCAACCCTAAACCCCTAAACCCTAAATAATTCCCCTAAACCCTAAACTTGAGCAATGTTAAACTCATAAACCCTAAACAATGCCCCTAAACCCTGATTCCTAACCCCAAGCATCTCTCTCTCTCTCTCTCTCTCTCTCTCTCTCTCTCTCTCTCTCTCTCTCTCAAAACCCCAAAACCCCAAAACCCTAAATAATGCCCTTAAACCCTAAACCCTATCCCCTAACCCCTAAACCCTAAACTCGAGGAACCCTAAACCTCTATCTCCATATCTCTCCCTTATCTCCCTATCTCTATTGTCCCTCTACCTCTCAATCCTTCTCCCTATCACTCTGGACATCTCGCTCACTCTCTATCTCCCTATCTGTCCCCTCTCTCTCCTCTATCTCTCTATATCTATCTCCTCTCTCTCTATCTCTTGCCTCTCTCTCCCCTATCATTCCTCTATCTCCCTATCTCTCCCCTCTATCTCTCCCTCTCCCTTATTGACGAAGGAAATGAAAACAAGAAAACTAGGACTCTCTCTCTCTCTCTCCTAGGGAAATTGGAAAGGAAAAGGAAAACTAGGAAAGCTAGGAAAAGGATTTAACTAGGAGGTAGATAGGTCACAGAGAGAGAGAGAGAGAGAGGGAGATAGGGAGAGGGGAGATGGAGAGTTCCTGAGTTTATATGGAAACTATTGAACAATGATAAAATGTAATGTGGTAGGATGTGGTGAGTTTTAGATGTTGCGATATAGCATGGAGGTATGTCCACATGTGGTGATGCTATGGTAATTTAACCATGAGTCATTTGAAGAAGTACTCAAAACTACATATTTAATTGTGCTAGTAAAAGCATAAATAATAATGCAAGTGTTCTTGTAGCAGAATTGAAGTTCATGTGGAACAATCTAGAGGCTTGGTTATGTTAAGAGAATGTTCTACAATGCTACAAGTTGAAAGAATTGGTTAGATGGTTGTATATGTTACCACAAGATTATGGTTGGTAGTGGTGGTTATAAAAGAAGACATGAATACATTGACTATAGTTAGTAATAAACTATTGATAGTTCTAGTAACAAACTAAAAAATAATGAAAAGAATAGGTTAAAGCAAAACAGATATCCATTTTGGGTTGCAAAACATAAAAAAGGGAAAATGATATTTTACCAAAGCAAAATGGATATCCATTTTGGATATCTATTTTTCTTCGCTTCTGCCTTGTATGTAGGCTTGGGACTGTCATAGTTGACTTTCCCTCAATTCTAACATTTTTTTAGGTTTCACTCTCTTCTTCGAACTTCACCCTTTGTGCTGACGACTTTTCTTATGCAAATTGATAAAACAAAAAGGGTTTATAGAAGAAATTGTCATCTTTCTAAAAATTTAAGATTTGTTTGGTTATCATTTTATTAAATAATTATTAATAATTTTCTATATAGTGTGTGTCTGAAATCCTGATGGACACACTGATTGAAAAACATCCATAACTTTCAAACCATTTCACCTTTTTGAGATCCAAAAGATGCATCACACTCTATGATTTTCTGGCTATAGGTTAAAAAAATTGAATTTTGATTTTTTGCTGGAAAATTACTTTTTAATTTTAAAAAAATGTCACAGTAAAAAAATCATAACTAATTCTTTTATTGGAAAAAAATTTCAAAAAAATATGTGTCATATCCAGGCATGAGTCCTCTACTTATTTTGAAAGTTTCAAAAAAAAAAAATTTTTTGCTCATACTTAGGTTCATTGGAATAACACCCACTTTTTATTTTTTTATAAAAAATTTAATAGTTGTTCATTAAAATATTCATTTTTCACTAAGTAAATCTAGTTTTAAAAAAAAAATAGTAGCCATAAACTAGATTCAATTCTCTACAAATTTTGTTCTTACATCTTTTTCAAATTGTGTAGATAATCCATTCAAATTTTCACGTGAACTTGATTAAGTCTAATTTTTTGTATTTTTATTGCCACTTAGAGGTATAGTTTGGCCCATCATGATCCTGCACATACCCACCGACTTCATTTGATTTCAGTGTATTGCTTGCAATCTTTTATGTTTGTTTATTCGTCTCTATTTCTAAAGTTCCTATATGGTATTAGAGTGGGTGGAGGTATTTTTGAGACTGTAAGATTGTTTCATTACAGTTTTAAATCATATTGGTCTTTGAGTTTTGTCTCTACTCATGTGTTCTATGTGTGGTTGAATTTACAGAGGGAATCCAATGTCCTAAAGGCAGAGGTGATGTGTTCTTTTGCTCTTTGAAGACACATGATGGCTTGGTTTACCTCAGTAGAAAATGTTGTCATAGAGGAAGGAGGAGGTGACTCAAAGCAGAGGGGAGGGAAAGCCTTGAAAGAGTGAAATCACCCTGCCATAGCAAGGCTGACACCCTACCAAACTAGGTAGAGATGACCCTTGAAATGGCTGCGACACACAAATGTAGAAGAGAGGCCCTGCCCTGCCTCAAATCAATGTCGAGCTCTGTGCAGAAGGCCAGCTACCACGCATGTTGAATGCAAGACTAGACACCATGCATGACCAGCATCTAAGGTCTCACCAATCAACCTTGAAAGATATTGAAAGATTAGCTACAAGCCTGTTTGGTAGACTTGCGCAAGGTTTTGGGAGACCGTCCAAAGACTAGAGATGGGCTTGAAAATTGTAGTAAAAAACCTTGCCAAATTACTGCTCATCCCTCTAAAAGGCAAAAATGTGGCAGCAAATTGCATTTCTTAGCCCCTGGCCACATGGGGTTTTAGCTCCCAATCGCTGGTCGTGCACAACCCAAAGAGACTTATAATTTATCCTACTTTTTTCCCTTCATATCCCTAAGATTTAATTTTTACACTTTTTTCTAAAAATGTTTTGCAAAAAAGGCTTTTCTTTCCTGTATGTGTTTTTTTAAGGCTGAAATTTTCAAAGCTTCATATCTTTTGCTTGGTAACTCATATTTGAGTGTCATTTTTTGCAAAAGTGCTTTTATTTTTGCCACAAATCCATTGGGCATTACATTGCACTCAACTTATAAAGTGCATGTTTATGTTCCAATTGGACTAGTTTAAAAGCACTACTTCTATAAAGTGTCACTTTCATGTATTATTCTCGGGGGATTATACATAGGTATTTTTGTAAATCATTGAATTAACATAAAGTTCAAAAGTGGGGTAATCTATCTAAGTCACTAATGGGAATAACTAATCATCCATCTTTCATTACTTTGGAAAATAGAAACTACAAGTCCTAGCATGATGGTATCTCGACGCACTGCCAATGGATTCACCTATTGCCACATTTGTATGGACTTATTCTTGAACCAAGTACATATTGGCAGCAAATTGTATGGGAAAATAATAATAAATATGTCTTAGGATTAATCGATTTAAGTGTTATGAACTACACATAGTGGGTTCTTCTGTCACACATTGACTACCCTAGAGCTCTTTGGACCAAACTACGGGAAACATATGGAGACCCCAATGAACCTCCATTCCTAGTTATCCCACTATAGATATAACTATTTCCCTTAATGATGTTGATTCTTTGTATGATGATGATACTGAAGAGGAACTTGTATATTGGGAAATTCTTGAATGTACTGACATCATAGAGACATACCCGCTTGATTCTCCTCTTACTACATCTCCTTCAATGGCAGATATTCTGCCACCTCCCCCTGTTGCTTCATCAGATTTTTGAGTCACTTCTTCAAAAGCTTCTAGTACTTCTTTGTAGCAGGATCACACTTGTTTTCCTAGCATTGCTGATTGGGACAAATTTCTACCTGACATTACTTGTCTATTTGTAGAGTCCCACATTGCTGAGATGGAAGCACACATTGAGGACATCAATCTTCTCTTTGATGACAGTTTCAATGAAGTTGCATGTCCATTACTCTCTTAAGACATTCATGATTTACATCCGTTTACACATGGTTCTGGATCGTTATCATCTTCACCTATTAGGCATGCACATGATTTGATTATGGTATCCTTCGACATCGACATGGCGACACATGAGCACTCTTCGAAGACATTCAAATGGCCATCATCATCCTTGGATCAGCTTCAACATGATTCAAGAACATACATACATCTTCTTGCATATTCTTATTTGGAATGGGGAGATACCCTACATCTTTAGTTGGTCTCATTTCTTCCCAAGGGAAGGAACATTGTTCGGCATTCTTAGATCTACATCTAAATCCTTTGTCAACTATTAAGCCTCACTATAGTAGGACATGTATTATGGAGGGGTCTCATAGACCTATCATTTTCTCTCTTATGGTGGAAACATATATTGTACTTAGTGAAATAAGTAGTACTTCTTCACTTGTATAATTTTCATGCATTTTTTCTCTTTTTTGGAGGGTAATTTTTTCCCACAGGGTTTTTTACCTTTCTCCACTTCATAAGAGATTACTTTGATCATGGGTACCTCACCAAGCCTCATAGCCAGGACCCATTTCTTTTGTACCCACCTATGCTATGCTTAAAGGGGGGTATTAGTGTATATATTTCATTTTTCTATACACTATAGGCTTAAGCCTAGTTAGGCATCCCTTTATACAATCTTGACACATGCCTCATTGAGGTGTCAAGGTTGTTGGTTGGTTTAGGAGAGGTGTCACCAAGTTGCCCAATAACTAGCTACCTCAAGCTAGTTTTTAGGGGGGTAACTCACCATCACTTGTGATTGAGGAGTCCTTCCTCAACACACGACTTCCTCTTGCACACCTATATGTACTCGTCTAACTTGGTTTATTGAATTGCCGACTTCATTTGATTTTAGTGTATTGCTTGTAATCTTTTATGTTTGTTTATTCGTCTTTAATTACTTGGTCCTCAAATCCTTTCTTACCTTTCTCTATCAATCATCAAATGAATTGTACTTCCCTTTATAATGAATAGTTTATGTAGAAGGTTTGTGTCAGCTAAAGATGAAGCAATACAACTTCTAACTTAATGTGATTCTATGTAAGTGTAATACATTATTGTATTACATTGTTCGGTCAAGTTCGGTTGGTTCAGTTTCATCTAACCATATAGTTTGGTCGGTTAGTTTCATATAACCACGTAACTGATAGCTCCCCACATAATATATATATACATGGATGTAATTTGCATTTGATATCGAATAAATAAAATGGTTTTCTTTATTTCATATGGTATCAGAGATTCTTGTGCGATGTGAGGTATTCTATGTAGATTCATTTTTTCATGACCTGAGCGAGGAGTTGTTCGTGGACTACAGAAGGGAATAAAATGTAGAGAAATGGCATTGTTGAGCAATGCAATGCATGAGGATTCTAATGGTTGAAGGCACTGCCAATGAATATTGATCACCCTTGGCCGTATGAGTTTCCTGATCTGAAGTTTGAAACTGCAGTCTCTTGGTGAATGAATTGAATATTATTATGCTACCCCATTTTTATAACTAAATTTTAGTCTTGTTTCAATCCAAGGAGGAAATGCAAAGTGATATTTGGAGTGGTAGCACAAAGCAGAAGCATTGATGTGCATGGGAGAAGAGATCGCTGGAAACTACCCCTATGTTTGCAACAAGTAATATGCTTTACCTGACACAAACAGTTGTAGTTCCACTAGAGCAAATCAACTAGCAGCCTACCAGTTTGGTGCACCCTCTTATACATGCAATTTTTTGTAACATGGTTTGCAAAATTAGGATCATGAGTCTCTAAAGTGATCTCAATATAGCCAAGATGGAAAAGATGAGAGGGGTTTCATGTATGATACTTATATAATGAAACATAGAAGAATACAAATGGCAACATAATATTTTAAGTGAGTAGTAATACTAACTGTGTAGAGAGAATGTTGATCTTCCCCATTTAGTAGTAATAAATTTATTTACATATATGTCAAATGCGGAAGTTATGGTCGAAGTCTGCCATGTTTGTTGGAAGTAAGTGACATTTCATATTAAGCCATTTGACAAGTAACACGAAATAAGAAGTAGATCAAAACGGTTTAGGTAATGTACAATTTTTACTGCGTATAAAGAGAAAGTAATTTATTAGTGTGGGAGTTGGAACATATATCTGAATTCATGATTCTGATTTAATATCATATTGAGGGTGTTGCAGTGGATAGTGATAGTCAAGGATTATGCAGATTTGAGTTTAGGGTTTAATAATTGTAGAAATAAGGGTTTTTGTAAGAAGTTTGGTTTCTTTGTAAGACATCTATGGTTTGAAATTTGTTTTGCATCATAGTAATTACATAGAAGGTATAAGGCTAATTAGTGTACGGGTCTATCATTGGATCAATTTGACATTATCATCATGAATGCACATATGTCAAAGATAGCTTATGCTTTCAGGGCCATCTTTTCTATTCCTGATGAGGACTCCAAAGACTCATCCAAGACATCAGTTGGTTAAGGCGTAACAGGGTCATATTGGAGGCATGCAGCATTGGAGGATGGAGGATTTTCCATCATCTCAAGTTAGCTTATCGCTTTGAGATGATGCTTTTCATGAGAAATGTTTTTTGGTTTTGGTTGATTTGCTTTTCTTTGTTGATGCTGATGGATTTGAAGAATGTATGTTTTGCGAAGATTTTATTTTGAAGATAGGTTTGGGATTTGGCGTTGAGATCAATATGGATTGTTGTCCGGTGAGCTTCAAAGAGTATATGATCGAGAATTATACCCTTTCGCGGTCACTAGACAATGACAGAGATCTGTCATATCTCTTAGGGTCCATTGTCGAATAATTCAAGACTATATGATTTGAGAGCTTGGGACTAAAGAGCTCAAGAACATAGCTCAAAGCTATGCCTTTCCGAGGGTAGATGAGACAGCATGATGGATCCCTGCTTGGTTCATGATTTGTTCTTTGGGAGAAGATCTTCTATAAAAATATGTATTCATACTATGAATCAGCTTTGGTGAGTATTTTAGCATTAAGGGGGAGTCCCTTGGTACTATTTCAAGAACAATGTAATAAGGGGGAGAATGTTAGTGTAATACATTATTGTATTACATTGTTCAGTCAAGTTTGGTTGGTTTAGTTTCATCTAACCATATAGCTTGGCTGATTAGTTTCATATAACCATATAACTGACAACTCCCCACATAATATATATACATGGATGTAATTTGCATTTGATATCGAATAAA
Source organism: Cunninghamia lanceolata (assembly GCA_027924645.1). Classification (NCBI taxonomy): domain Eukaryota; kingdom Viridiplantae; phylum Streptophyta; class Pinopsida; order Cupressales; family Cupressaceae; genus Cunninghamia; species Cunninghamia lanceolata. The sequence goes on from BSBN01000413.1 coordinate 3,980,235, forward strand.
TAAAATGGTTTGCTTTATTTCATTCTAAACATGAACCACTATGGAATCAATAAAGCATGTCATGTCATTATCCTTTGGCACAAGGCTCTATATTATGACACACATCTCATAAATCTAATTAAGTTGATCTAGCAAGCCACATGAAGATTAATTATGAAATATAAAATAAATACATGAGTATGCTCAAAATGCTCTTCTCGTGCTCTAGATAAAATATTATGATGATATGATGCAAATATATTACCAAAAAGATAATTTTGTCTATTGGGTTGAGTGCTCAAACTAAGAAATGTGTTTAGAAATTTTAATTGTTGTATTTATTAAAATGACTACAAAAGAACTAAGGATTATTGAAACTCAAATAAATACAAAGGAAATGTTTTTTTAGTTGATGCAAGATTGCTTGTAGGCTAGGGACACTCTTACATCAATAAAACAACTAAGTTTCAAAATGCACATTTAATTAGATCTCAAAGAAAAATTCAATGACAAAATTAAAAGCATGCCTTGAAATTAGAAAAGAGGAGATTGAAAGGACTATGATAGAGTACCAATATCTAGATTTTGAATCTAGATCTGAGATGAATATACTAAGACAACTATCCTACATGGATGAACCTAAATCAGTCTAGCATTTATGGTCACTCTTTGTGACCTCAAACTTCATACATAGCCCTAAATTTGATATTTTCACATTTCTAGTATTTACAATAAATATTTGCATGTTCCTACACCTATAAAGGGAAGACTTAGTGATGTTGAAGAATATTATTTTAATTTTTTATGTTGGGAGGGAACTCAACTAGCTTCACACCTTAGCCCCCTTAATAAAACCTTGTTGATCAATTCAATAATTTGTGGAAAATTTAAAGAAACGCATAGAAGCACATATAACGGATGCATATATGACTCACAATGATGTGGTTATGATGATGCTAAGTGTTTGAAATTTGATGTAATGAAATGTTGGTTTTACCTTGTGCAAGAACTAGGATTTTGGCATTTATTCATGTAATATTAAATCATGATTACTACGTGATCCTTTGTGATGGAAGACTCTCTAGGGACCTTTGTGAGATTCAAGGATGGTTGAAATGACATAGGGTGATGTTCTTTTATACATTTCCCAGGTGCAAAACCTGAATATTTACAAATAATGACTAGTTAGAAGTGAATCATGGTTCCACGATTAATTTTTAAAATGGACAAAGTGGGTCAAAATCACAACCATGACACTAATTAGGGTCAAGGTCGCACCTGCTCTATTAAACCTAATAAATGAAGTTGTGATATGAGAGTTGGAATTATTATAATAAAGGATAAGATGTTTTTAAATAATAAATTTGAGTGAACAATTAGTGAGAGCACCAAATCGAAATCAATTATGTGTCAAGACATCCTACTTTAGACACCTATGCAAAGTGGTGTAAATTGAAGGGTAAGAGCCTACCAAAGTAGACAAATTCAAATGCTAGGACATTATACTTTAGACATCTACACAAAGTGGTGTAAAACAAAAGTGTAGGAATGAGTAATGCACTTTTCACCTTTAAAAATATAAATACCACCTACACTTAACCTCTTATAACTTTTCTCTCATTCATAATTAATTTAAATTTAAAACATACATTAAATATACATATTAAACATTAACATTCATAATTATAATTAATTTTTATTTCACTCTCTTTTTTGTTTCTTTCTATTTTTCTCTCCTCACCTCATGCCCTTCGTTTTTCGTGCTTTTCTTCCCCTCTAACTCCTTTATAAAGCTCAAGTTTGCAGTCTAATCTTCAACTCTCATCTTCTTGATGATGGATCATTGAGTATGATCTGAACGTTGAAACAAAAACATACACAATTGAATCCAAAAGCACTCTCGAATTTACTATTATGGACTGTGGAAAACCCATGCCTTCTATAACATTAACATTTTAAAATGACTTACAAATAATTTTAAACAATAAAATTAAAAAGATTGAAAATTTCATAAATTTTATATCGAGTAAAAAGAATTAACTTTTTTTCTAAAAGTTATAAAAACCTTTAATTATTAAACGTCCATATTTTAGAGTACTAAACAAAGAGCCATAATTAGCTTATTAAGAGCAATAAGTTCCTATACTTTTCCCTTCCTAGTCTGAAATACAATCATGGCACATGACATGATTTTCACATGCAATAAGAGATTTTGTTTCCGGAGCATATAGTGCACCTGCGAAATCCATAAAGGAAAGTTATTCGTAGCATAAGATGTTGGTTATTATGTTTGGAATAGATTATCCCGTCTTTCCTTTGCCCCTGCAAAACTTGGAAAACTTCAGTCAGCAACTTTGGGTCATTCTCGCCACACTGCAATAGCGCCTCTACCACCTCCTTTGCGCTCCCACTTACAATCTCCCCCTTCTCATCTACCACTATGACTCGTATATTTGCTTCTCGCAAACTCCTACTTTCTGCACTAATAATACCACACACCATTCTTCTCAGGTGCACTATCTTTTCGTCACATCCCATTCTTGTTAAATCGTTGTACAAATACTCCGTACGCTCCCAAAATCTGTATGCTTCACTGAGCGAGATGCTGGGAATGGTGCTCATCTTCTCTATCTTCATTTCGTCATCATCTTTGAAAAAAGATCTCTTATGCCGAATATAATAGAGCAGAAACTGACTTTTCAACATGGTGAGAGCATAGTCCAACTCTGCAGTGAACTTCAACATCTTGTCTGGTTCAACAACGAATAACATCATCATTTCTCCACAGGACGGCCCGGGCTTCACCTGTTTTCACGGGAAAGAGAAAAACCACAAATAAGATTAAACTCTTCAACATGCGTACGCCTTAAATGAAATTTGCGCAACTACTATAGGTTTGCCATTACACTAAAATCTGCAAGTGTTAGTGAACTTTCCAAACCGGCACCTTCACCTAAACTCAGAGTGGCAGTTAGTCCACAAAATCAATTTCCCAGATATAGCGGTTAGTCCAACAACTATTACTGGGATTAAATAAATAAATACTCAAACTATTCAACTTCACCTCTGTTTGGGTGAAGGGCAGATTTTGAAAAACAAATTGGTTATAGTTGCACATCTTCTCGCATTCTGATTTTCTGAGCTCTTCTTCACGACACTGGGAAAATGGAAATGCGTCCTCTCCCCACCTTTCTGTCATCTCCCATGCATTCTTTTTTTTTTTTTTTTAAACCAGAAAAAGGTGTAGGGAGACCCATAGATTAAAGAGACTTAAAGATATTACAGAAATTATGGCCATAGCTAAGTCCAGGTTATCAAATAAAAGCAACAACGAAAGCCCTTAGCAGACCTGATAGTTCAAAATTTAACGAAAAAATACAGAGGCAAGAAAAAAACCTCCCCCAGAATAAAACATGGTGTAGAAACTAACCGTGACACAAAGTAGAGAAACTGGAGATACCTCCCCTGAATCAAAAACGGCCAAAACACCCCTTACAACCTCCACAGCAGGCACCGTAAGAGAAGTCAAACAAATGCAGCCTACCACCCACACCAGAACACCAAAAAACATGACCGACGCCACCCCCTCACACCACTGTCGGAGCTGCAGGGAGATTCTGCTCATCCAGATCCACAGCCGCAATTGGCTGAACTCCTTCGTCAGGGTCCTCTAAAGCATACCGGGGCATTCGTGGAGCTAAATCGGGGGCGTGGATCCTTAGAAACCGAACGGCCGTAAACACATCCTTTATCCTGTCAATTTTTTTTTAGAAATCAGAAAGCAATGAGACCGCAACACATCATCAATTTCACCGCTGCCCAGAGATTTCAAACTGGCTTGCAAGGCCCAGTAAATAGCTTGCTACAAGGTAGAAGTGCACAAAGAGGCAAGGTTGAAGAGCCCCCCAAATAGAGCCTCCCCCTAATCCATACTGTAAGTAGCTACCGCCGTTTTCCACCTGTCAACAATGTAAATATTTTTGAAAAATAGACCTGACGCTAGAGCATGCACAAACTCACCATCCATGACCAGGTCCATAATATTGGATAAAAGCTGGGAGACCACATCTAAGTAATATAGCACACGCCCCTCATATCCTCTTATCCAAGCATGGCCGACTATATTCCTGACTGCAAACTAGATGAGAATGCAGTCCTAGTCAAGCAGAGTCATCAAGTCTACCGACTTAACCCTGCCTCTAATCTTTGGTTCCCAATCGAGGGCTGGGAAAAACAGTCTTTGGTTGAGGTGTGTGTCAGCCATAGAGACTTCATGCTGGTAATGGAAAAGAAACAAAGGCAGGGTAGTTGCAGGTAAGAAGAAATGACAGAAGAAAACGCAGAAAAAGGCAAGAAGGTGGCTAGAGTATAAGAGTCATCATCCTTTGTCAATGCCAACAATACCATAAGTAATAAGAAAATGAAAGCGCCATGTCATCTTGGTGAAGACAAGTTGGCGAAGGACAGTGATGACATCATGAGATCAAAGGGCACTAGCGATAGGATTTGAAGTACACTTCGAAAAGAAGGCTACCATATGAAGCTTGCAACGTGTCCTCTGTAGGCACTTCCCATCATAAGAGATGGAGCCGTTGTGCTACCAGGAAATTCACAATTAATAAGTGCAGTTAAAGCTAGTCACTTCTCCTTAAGATGGTGTATTATGGAGACGGATTCGCAATCCCCACCTGCCCACCAAAACAACTGGAATGGCTTAAAAAGGTCTTGGATCACTGAACTTCATGAGAACTAACAATCCTCTTCCACGGTCTTGTTAGAAACTGGAGAGAAAGAATTATGCCGCATATATATGTATGTACAGATCATGTCAAATTCAAACTAAGTAGATGTCTGTCACATCTTCCATTTCATGCAACAGGAGAATTGACAAGATTTATGCCATCTAAGAAAGTGTGTAAATAGGGAGAGCTTAAATATGCCAGAGTGACGTTGCCGGGAGAGAGCAAAATCAAACGGAACAACTGCCCATCACTTCTTCCATCTCATGTGACAGGAGATTTGACAAGATGTTTGAATGGATTTGATCTCCAGGTGGGAATAGAACAGATGCGCTTTCAATCCCAACCTCTATATTTGCTAGCAGGTCCGCCACCTTGTTACCTTCCCTTAGCGTGTGAGATATGAGATAATTATCTAACCTGTTCAAGAGGGTGACGACCTGCTGAAGAATGTAGTTAAGTTTCCAGTTCCCATGCATTCTTGTTGGAGATTCTTCCTTTGCCATCCACCACCACCACTCTCGGAGGCGACCACCGCCACTTTATTCTTCCACTGCCATCTACCTCCACCACTTTCGGAGACGACCACATTGGCGGTAATGTGTACCCGTACATTATTCGTATTCAAGAAAAGAAGTTTTGTAATGACTTTCGAATCAGCCATGGATTAGGGACCACAAGCCATGGAGCATCTACAACAGCTATCTGGAACTTGTTCTCACATAGTCCAATCCAAACCACTTCTACGAGACCTTGATGGCTGTCTTGCATCTTCATATATATTTCATTGAACGCTGAATAGCTTGGAATCTCGTGCATACTTGGGCTTGTGTCCAAAAGTAATACCACTTTTCCTTGTAAATCAATGACCTTCACCTAGAATTTTTTATCTAATTTTAGAAACTGGTTTGCATAAGACTTGTGATTCGTAATAAAAGTTAGAAACTAAGAAACCAAAAAATATATAAATACCTGCTGATTTTTCTTGCGGAGGAATTCTGTTTGCAACATTGCTCTCAGGATTTCAACATTGCTCTCACTCGGAGCTCTTAAGAGAAAAGCTGGTTCATTTAATATATACGAGACATCTTCCCATATGGACGGACATTTTATTCCTTTTACTTCTAAACCATCTCTGCTCCTGAAAACAGAGGTGTATCTTCTATAGATTACCGGGAATGTAGCAGACACCTTACCAAAGAATAAGGAAGTCTTAGAGCTTGAAGGTGTATAAGCCACAATTCTGTGTTTCAACTCAGGTGGTAATGCATTGAAATGTCTACTGGCATATATGATTGAGCACGCTCTTGAGCTCAATTCTAGTTGTTGCATACTTTTGTTTAATAACTTATGATCTGTTTGACCATAGTCATGAATAATGAAGATGAGAGATGAGGCTGGTTGAAGGGAGGATGAATAGAAGGGGTGTCCATTAATGTCAATCAGTAGACCTTCCTCTTCAAATATCTTTGCTATCATTCCGTTGAACAACACAGCATTCTGTCCCTCTTTTGTTTCCTGCAAAGCAAGACAGGTAGTGGAATGATCAAATCTTTCTTTTGCTACAAATGAATACATTGATTTATTAGCCATAATTAAAATCAATTGGATATAAATCACCAATCTTACCTCCCAAGAGGAGTCTGTTAGCACCACGAAATGCCAATTTTCTTTTTCCTTATTCATTTCTATCCAACGCCTAATCATCTTTTCACATCCTAAGATATTTAGGCGCCACAAGCTCTGAATAGACCCCACACTATCTATCCATTTTTCTCCTAGGTTCTCACACTTTGACAGGTCTAATTTTATTAAGGATGTCAGGCAATGAAAATCGCCAGAAAGCTCCTCCAGTTTAGAGCACATTGATAAATCTAGCATTTTCAAACATCCAAGCTGGCCGAAACATTCAGGAAGTTTGGACAGGCTCTTGCATCTGGACAATTCCAAAAATTTTAATGCTCCAAGGCACCCAAAGTCGCTGCACAGTTCCTCTATATTATCACACAGCCAAGTTTCCCAAAGCCTTGAGGTAGCCTTGACAAGTTCTTGCATCCAGACATCTTTAATCTTCTTAACCCTGCCAAGCAATGAAAGTCATCGCACAATTCTTGTAAGTTTTCACATTGTTCTAAGCCTAATTCTTCTAGGCAGCTGAGTTGACCGAAGCCGATAGGAAGCATCTTTAAGCTCTCACAGCCAGACAATGATAACCTTGTTAGCGTTGTGAATTTGCAGATTTCTTCTGGTACTTATTTCAAACTTGAACACCCAGAAAATGATATTCTACTCTTTCGGAAAGACAACTCACAAACCCTGTCCCGGAGACTAGCTAACTTACTACAGCCACTAACATCTATTAACTGTAAGGATGATTGGTTTTCAAGTCCTTCTGGTAGCCGAAGGAGACTGGAGCAATGGATTAAGTTCAGTGACTGTAATGACAATAGCTTCTGGAAATCACATGGGAGCTCTTGCAAACTCCGGCAATACTGCAAATCAAGCACAGTAAGGGAGCTCAGTTCGCCAAAACCTTCTCCTAACTGCATTAGGTCAAGACAATTGACTATATACAACTTATGTAGTGATCGGAGCTTCCCTATTGAGCCTGGTAACTCCTTCAGACCTTGAGTTTGGAACAATCTTAGCTTTTGCAGACTATACACCTATGTTACGAGAGGAAATGGCAAGGGCAACGTGACAGAAACGGGAAATCTAGGGGTTGCGTAAAAGAAAGGTATTTTAGATATATATATATTTTCAAAATTTTAGATTTATTATAAAATAGAACACTGAGAATAGGAAAAAACAAAAATTACTTCTTTATAAATATATATTTTTATGAAATTTGTTTTATAAAAAAAACTTCACACATTTATCTTTTTAAAAAACATAAAACTACTTTCCATTAATAATGAAACAGTCTAAAAGTCACACATTTATGTTTTTTAATAAATTTATTATGAAAGAAACAAAAACTAAATCTATAAAATTTGATAAGTCCAAAAGCATTCTTATCAAATTCTATGGACTGTGGAAAACTCATGCCTTCTATAAAATTTGTTTTATAAAAAAAAACTTAGTTTTCAAATCACATTTTTTTAGCAATAATTAAAGGTTATAATGCATTTTTTTTAAATAAAATTTGTTTTGAAAAAACAAAACTACTTTCCCTAATAAATAAACAATATCATAATAAAAAAATAATATTATAAAAATCTACATGCTTTTAATAAAAATCATAAACAATATTATAAAAAGTCTTTAATCTTTTAATAAAAATCAGAATTTTTGATTACAAATGGAAAAAAAAATAAAGGTTACCAAACGAGCAACGCAGAAACGGCGTTTCTGGAGGGCAACGGCGGAGCGTTTCTGGAGGGCAACGGCGTTTCGGCCGTTGGAAACGGAAACGCAACCTGATCGTTGCGTTTCTGGTAACTTAGCTATACACCTTCACAAAACTCGAGACTTCTGTAATATGAAATCCTTCCAACTCCAAATGTTTTAATTTCGTAAGACGCCCAAACTCTAGATCTGGATGTATAATGCGCCCAACAGTTCCCCAACTCTTGAGTTTTAGTACTTGCAATCCTGAGAAATTCTGCAACTAAAGAGGGCTTATGAGCAACATAAGAAAGAAAGTCATTATAATTTAAAAACGTTTTCTTGGGGTCATGTGAGAGAGAGAGAGATTATAATTTAAAAACGTTTTCTTGGGGTCATATGAGAGAGGCGGCAACTTACCTTGGGCAGACTAAAAATTTCGTTCTCCTTCAAATTATAATCCATGAACCTTAAGTTTCTAAGCTTCAATATATCAATAGCCAAATTTGACACATTGCGTGCTTGTAGAAACCTCAGCTCATCAAATCGTTTACCGCATTGTCCGCTCACAATTATTTCGTTTCCCATAGCAAATACTCGGAGAGACCCACTCAGTGTGTCTAATACTTTTGCAGATACATGGAATGGCTTATTTTCGTTTCTTAGCCAAACTCCTTTTGTTTGGTGGAGATCCCGTATATATTCATACCAAGAAGAAATTATACATGAGACAACATAATTTATAAAATTTCATCTTTAACTATTTAATATTTGAAATCTGCATACCCCTTCATTCTCAAGAAAGTCATGTGCACATGTAAATCGACAGCTTTTTGATTTATTACGACCTGCTGTCAATATAAGATCGTGAATGCTTATTCTCTCTATTGTTGTTCCATCATATGCTTCGACCTGTTTTCTTTTGACCAGAGTACCCTCTAGTAGACAATCCAGTTGATCCTCTCCCACAATGCAGGCAACTTCATTCCACTCCCAATCATAGAAGAATGAGCAGATGTCGAGAAACGCCTCCTGAGCACTGACTGTAAGCTCATTGTAAGCAAACAGAATTCGAGATTCCTCAAAACAGTCTTCCTTGTCACAGCTGAAATCCTCTCCATCGGTTAGCCATACACATTCTTTTTCATAAGCTTCAGCTTTGTTATTTTTCTTATGGAGATAGGCCCCCACCACTTCCAAAAACAAAGGACAGAAACTGCATTTCTCCGCTTTCTTCCTTGCCTGAGGTCTTTCTTCCAGCATGGAGTCTATGTCTCTTTCGCGATCAATTTTCTTGCACAATAGTTGGACGGCTACCCCAACAGAGAGAGATTCAATGGAGTATAATTTACAGGGTTTAATTCCGCAGCTTTCAAACACTCCAGAGACAGTTGTTTTTCTAGCTGTTACAAGAATCCTAACTTTTTTGGGGGGACTGTCGATCAACTTGGGTAGAAGCTTTTCCAGATGTTTTGTCCATAAAATGTTGTCGATGTATATGAAATCAATTTCTTTCTCAATAAGTGATTTCAGCTCTTGTTGTCCACCCTGAAAGTCTCTTGCAGTATCATGTTTTGTCCCAGTCAAGTCGCTCAAAATCTAAGATTTTATTTCCTCTATGTTAGGATTCAATTCTAGATTTTTTATGAGAATGACTTTTGAATATTTCCAGCCCTGCAGATTTAAAGATGCATACACTTCATTTGCCAAGGTGGTTTTTCCGGCTCCATCTATGCCGTGTACAACGACGGCCACAGCTGGCTTGTCATTATCCCACTCAAGGAGTTGAATCACTTCAGTAATCTTGTGATCTATGCCCACAACTACAGATAAAAACAGTATAACAGTATCAAAAATATATAAATCATAAGTTTGCTATGAACAAATAGCATATTGATACCTAAATAGAGATTATTTACCTGCAGAATTATGGGATGGAACCGGTGGTTGGCTGCATACCATATTGCTGTGCACAACATCTAGAGTAGCGAGGCTTATTTGAGAAAGGAGCATCCTGCTCATTTCATCCACTTGACTGCGAAGCTTTGCGAGTTCTTGTCCATCCGTTGCAGCTACCAACAATCTTCCAATTATATGCAATAAAATGTTACATTTGAAGTGAATGGCAACAAATGATAATCGAGTGTTTTTTCTACGCAAATCCTGAGAAAATAATGCTTCATAATTGATGTGAAAAGTATATTTTTTTGAAGGGTAGAATAAAACAGGAATAAAGAAGGATGCACTATATATTTTAGTTTATTTTTTGGCTTTAAGTTTAGTTTGTTATTTTAAAGGATAAAAAATAAAGGCTTGGAGCCAATATGCCTGTGGAATTTCATGTAATTTAATAGGATTAATATATTAATAACTAGAAAAAAAAAATTGTGTAGTAGTAAGTTGTATTAAAGTTAAGTATTGGAGATTCAAAGTTATTTAGTTCTTATATGCTTACAATCTTAAAAAAAATAAAAAAATATTAATATGAGGAAAAAAATAAAAGAAAAAATCTGTCTATTTCTCTATTTAATGGGGATCACTCTGAGTATTGGGCTACAAAAATACAATACTTGATTAGTTTTTAAAGATAAGGCTATTGATTGTTCAAGTGGGCAATGAAGATCCCCAAAATTGAAATATATTACTAGCATAGGAGATAAATAAAAAGAAAGAGGTAAAGAAGAAGGATGTCTTAGTAATATTTTTAATCCAAAGTGAAAGTGCTTTAGACATTAGCATTTTTTCAAAAGTTGTAGCAAAAAATGCCAAGAAAGCTTGTAACACATTGTTGCATTATGTTTATCAAGGCAAATATAAAGTTAAAATGCTTTTGTTTGCATTATTTACATAGAGAATTTGATAATTTTAAAATAAATTTACAATGAAAAGATAGTTGATTTTATGTTCAAGTATAAGACATTGTTAACAAGTTATGTAGTCATAGAGAGACCATGCAGGATCAATAGCCATGTTAAGCAATTTGGCTAATAGTATTTTTGGATGATTCACAATAATAGTCGAGTTCCCTCACTATTATTGATAATATGAGTACTAGTAGTAAAGAATTTTATTTTAAGTGCAAGAACAAATCATATCAAAATCTTCCATCAACTCATCAAGCAACTTTATTTTTTAAAACTTATAAGATTATAGGGGTTCTATAAGGGCCCCATCCCTTTTAATATTTAGAAATAACATTATAACAAAAACTAATTACCTCAACAACCTTTACAAGCACAATAGAGAAAAGCATGAAAGTAGAAAACAATACATACTACCCTATACTGGCCAACTACATTTTCAACCCCTAGAAGCTTGACTCATTTTTTAATATCTGCCTATTGCATAGCCCTAGTGGCCTTACCATCCTCTTAACATTGATAATGTATCCACTAACAACCTTCAAAATCCCTTTATGATGGGAACTGACTATATGCCTCAACATAGAGCTTTTATTGTTGTAGTAAGCATCCATCTCCCTGACATTTTCCATGAGAGCCAAAACTTGCAAATTCATAATCCATATATCAATGTTATGCATCCAATAAACAACTTTTTTGTTGCTCTCCCTTCTCGATGCCTCAAGAAACAAATCCCCCATATGCTCCTCCATCTCATCACCAATTAGAAGGAACATCTCTACCAAGCTCTCCCTTACCTCAACATTATACACATGTCCCTTTAATTTGAGTAAAAAGTCATTCCTTATCAATTACATAGCCTTTATTGCTCCTACGTTATGCATACCATCTAACCCAACAATTGATTTGACCACCTTTAGCATGCTCTTCGAGTTGTACTTAACATTTTTTCCAAGCTTATAAATTAAGATGCTTTCCTACCACTTATGATCCTGACCAACACCAAGGTTTATCATGGACCTATACTATTGCCACAACAAAATATGCAACATGAAAACATACAAGAACAAACCAAACCCAAGAGTCATTCTTAACTAATTCCACCTCCATCTATAATCAAATGTCACCTACTATCCTTTTAGCAATTCATCCTTGAAATAATCCACTGGCTTGGATTTAGTCCTTGCTTGCTCTACCATATCCAAATATTGTTTATTAATTCCAAAGCTTGCCTTGCTACAAATGGCTCCCTCACAATCCCCTTCCCTCTTCAATGCTCCATCCACCAAGGGTGTCCCTTGCTCCCTACCACTATGTTCTTACTATTGATGCCGTTAGCTAGCTTCTCCTCTTATCCAAATACATATCTAGGTTAGTCTTAGTCATCTCCCTACCCAATAACTCCTTTGTGCTTGATTCCCATTTTTTTATTACAACCACATGTTCTTCCATAATAGTGTAAATGAAGTGGCCTCTATTATTGAAGTGATAGAGCTATACTGCATCTCCTTAACTTATCTAAACTTTTTATGCAAAAAAAAATACTTAATGACAAGATCCTCTTGTCTGAGCCATGGATCTCTACCAAATATGGACACATCAAGTGTGAAGTGATTAATTAGTACCTAGGAATTCCCTTTAGATTGGGGTTATCTCTAATCTAACATGTGTAAATTATTAATCAATTGACTCAAGTTCAATCTCATTCACTATGGCAACAAGTTTCTTTCCTTTGCTAGAAGAATTAAGATGACCAACATAATATTTTTAGCCACTCGTGTATTTCTCCTTTGGTTGGATGCCATCCAATAGATGCTATGTGGAAATCACTAAGTTGACTGGATAATCTCGTTACTTTAAATGGGACAGTGTCCAAGATTGCATTGCCACATTGTGGATTCATTATATTCACTACAAGGCCAACATGAGACTAAGACTCATTGATCTTAAAACTTGAAAATCTATCTCATCTCCAAACAGATCACCAGATCTCTTAAGGGGGATGAGCCTTGGAAAATATTAGCTAGACATATAGTGGCTTCAATCATTGTAAGGAGAATTGGGACATGGTCAATTGACCTAGGATAATCTTTTCCATGTATCCTTCTTAAACATTAAGCCTTTCTTGCAATGTGGAAAGTAGGCCGAACTATAATTGCCTCATTCAACATGGTCACGACAATGACTATTTGTATACAAATGCTGATCTCTTAAAATTTATAGATTTGAAATAATCTTCTCTCAAGCATGGGCTAAACTTCTCTATCTCCTCGATTTGGTGGAAAAAAATAATTCGGAATAACAATCAAGATGGCTAGTAATGAGATGTTTCTAGATGGCTGTGATTTTTTTCACATTAACCAAGATGTTTTGCTCAACTATTCTTAAACATCATCCACTTCAACAGTCAAAGGTCGATTTTGGCCAATAAATGTAAGACAAATATTTACCACTTTTTACTATGGATGAGGTGTAAAATTGCTATTGATTGTTTGACCATTGAAATGAATGATATTTAAGTAAATGGTTTCACTCCTGGTAAGTATATTAAGAACTATTTTAGCAACTAGGGAGGTGAAAAAATACTATGAAAACATAACTTATGTAATTTGAATATGTACCTGCCTAGAGCATTCCTTTTCTTCTGTACGCAACATAAGATTTCTCCATCCATAATTAGATGTATAGACTCCCTCATTTTGTCATTCAACTCTTTCTTCAAATGCGGAAGACGCTGAAGCTGTAGTATTAGTTTCGCCAAATTATTCAAAGATTTCAGAAGTTCTAAACGCTCATTCTTGTTCTGTTTTATTTTGTCCAATATTTCAACAACAGCAGCCACGAGTAAAAATCCTACTCCAACCCGATGAACATTTCCAAGGACATTCAACACTGCTATTGCTGTACTATGTTTATCACCAGTCTGATATCTGTACAATGAATAACAAACAAAATTATAAATAAAATAAAAACTGGTGGCAACACCTTCGGGAGAAAACGACTTCACAATACAAATTACAGTTAAGAATGATTCTTTGTATACTTGTGATCCCACAAAATTACTCCCTTTTTGGCTCTTGAAAACAAAGGAGAAAAGGATAGACATGGATGCAAAGTAGTACCTGGGTGGATATCAGTCTGACATTTTTTGAGGCTTCTTCTGAAAATTTGGCAACGTGGGATGCAGAAGGCAGCCCAGCTTGCACAGAAGCGAACTTGTCGTCAGTGGCTGTTTGTTTAATCAGAAAAATAGAATAGAGAAGAAAAAACAGAGATTGGAAATTAATAATAGACTCTTTATTTCTCAACACACGGTTACATCTTTATAGCTGTTGATATCTCAACAATATCCTATAAATTAGGAAACAAAACTGACAGCAAACTGAGAACTGATGACAGCAAACTGTAGACTCCAACAATACTTCTACTACAGCAAATGACACACGTTTACTTAACTTGACACATATCCAACATGCGCATAATTCAGTTATAGTTACGCTAACACTCCCCCTTAACTGATAACTGAATTTTCAAGATCTCCTAATAGATTTCTACATGTTACAAATTTTATTTTGCCCAATGATTTAGTGAATATATCAGCCACATTGTCATTGGTGTTACAATAATGCAGCTCTATCTCTTGAGACTGAATTTTCTCTCTTACAAAATGATGTTGAGTTTCTATATGCTTTGATCTTGCATGATAAACGGGATTGTTTGCAAGCTTGATTGTACTTTGATTGTCACACTTGATTGGAGTTGGTCCTCCTTGCTTTTGTCCCATATCTTCAAGAATTCTCCTTAGCCAAACTGCTTCACAGGTAGCACTGCACAATGCTTTGTACTCAACTTCAGTAGATGAGAGGGAAATAGTTGGTTGCTTTTTGCTGCTCCAAGAAACAACACCTGATCCTATGCTAAATGCATAACCAGTTGTTGACTTATGATCATCTGGATCACCTGCCCAATCAGAATCTAAATACCCTGTCAACTCAACATTCAAATGGTTAGTATATTCAATGCCAAAGTTTACGGTACCCTGTAGGTATCGAATAACTTTCTTTGCTGCTATCCAATGAGACTCAAGAGGATTAGCCATGAATTGGCTATGTATGTTGACAGAATATGAAATATCTGGTCTCGTAGTGATCAAGTAGTTCAAACTTCCCACCATTTGTCTATACAAAGTCCCATTGACTTCTGAAGTAACATTATCACAAGAGAACTTGAAATTTTGTTCTAATGGAGTACATGCTACTTTACAATCTTGCATATTAAAGGTCTTTGGATCAACTTCTTTACATACTTACTTTGAGTAATCAAAGTCTTACCATCTTTTCTCCATACTTCAATTCCTAAACAATAGTGCATTTTGCCAAGATCCTTCATTTCAAATACCTGTGATAAATCTTCTTTGATTTCATCAATCAAACTTATGGCACTTCTTGTTATCATTAAGTCATCCACATACAATGAAATCAAAACAAAATTCCCATGTTCATTATTCTTTATGTACAAATTTGGATCATTTTTACTCTTGATAAACCCTTGTTGAAAGAAGAATTTATCAATTTTCTCATACCATGATCTTGGTGCTTGTTTGAGACCATATAATGCTTTCTTTAACCTGCATACCAAATATTATTTTCCCTTCTTTACAAAGCCTTTAGGTTGAACAAGATAAATTTCCTCCTTTAGATCACCATTTAAAAATGTTGACTTAACATCCATTTGATGAAGATCCCAATTATAATTAGTAGCAAGTGCAATCATAAGTCTAATAGTATTCATTTTAGCTACAGGTGCAAAAGTATCTTCATAATCTATTCCTTCCTTTTGTGTATATCCTTTTGCAACTAATCTATCTTTGAATTTGTCAATAGTACCATCAGCTTTAAACTTAGTTTTGAATAACCATTTAGAGCCTATAGGAATTATATTTGTAGGTAATTCAACCAATTCCCAAGTACCATTATCCATAATTCAATCATATTCTTCTTGCATTGCATTCATCCATTCCTTATGATCCTTATCTTCTTCAAAATTTTGAGGTTCATCTACACTCTTTACTTGAGCCATTAGAGCATAGTCATTATACTTGATTGGTGCCTTTACTTGCCTTGTTGATCTTCTTAATGCTTCATTGTTGATAGGAGTAGCTTCACCTTGCCTTACTTCATGTCCACTTTGATCATGGGTTAGCTGATCACCAATATCTGAACTTCCATTGTCTTCTTCAAATAGTTTCCATGATGTAATTTTATCCTCCTTTTCTTCCTCTTGAACATCACCAGCAAACTCATGAAATATAACATCTCTACAAGTAAACACCCTATGAGTAGATGGATCATACACCTTGTAAGCCTTATGATCAACACAATAACCAATAAAAATATATTTTATAGACTTTGCATCAAGTTTTCTTCTATTCTCTTTTGGAATATGAGAAAATGCCTTACTTCCAAAAATTCTCAAATGACTAACAATAGGTTTAGCACCATTAAGAGCTTCATAAGGAGTTTTATTTGCTAGATACTTTGTAGGTCTTCTATTCAACAAATAAACAGTTGTACTAACTACTTCAACCCACAAAATGTTAGGGAGGTTCTTTTCTTTTAGTATGCTCCTTGCACACTCAACAATTATCTTATTTTTTCTTTCAGCAACACCATTTTGCTCTGGTGTAAGGACCCGCTTGATCCAAACTCAAATTTTCAAAAAATTTACTTTATTAACAAGTTCTTATGAGATATATCAAGACTTTCATTGAGTACCTAGGAAAAACTTCGGCCAAAACGACCATATGTTCAAAATGGAACATATATTTCGGCCAAAACGGGCCATACGTTTAAAATGGAACAGTCTTAAGCCAACCCGGGCTCTTCTATCCTTTGGGCAAATAGGTTCATACAGAACCAAGTCTAATGGACCTTATCGCTACCCGAAACGAGGTAGAACAAATGGTGGCAAAACGGCCTGGTGGTCAAACGGACCAAGACTCTATCCAATATGGGATAAGTAAACACAATAGCCAGGATAAGTAAACACAATAGCCAACTGGGCTAAATAGGATAGGAATCATTATGCTCTGGCCAGAGACTTCTGACTCCCTCGGAACCAATATAGATGCATGAGTCACTTCTTGGGAACCACAGTCTGCCCAGACATTGTATTGAGGATGTCGACCAAGGAATACATAACATCAACTTGTACTCACCTTAGTTTACGGCAATGCCGAGTACAAGTAATCCACTCTGGGGATTCTTCTGAGTACTAGGAGAGTTCTTAAGTTACCTAGTTAACCTTTTAACTAGAGATCGAGATCATAAAGTTGATTATTAAAGAGTACCTTATATCTGAGGGACCTGAGTACTGGGGGCATCCTTCGCCATCCATACTGCCTACATACCCTATATCCATGGGATCAAGGCCTTTTATGGATGCGATCTACACGACGAATGTGAACATGTAGTTCTGTCTTGCACTATGTTTTATGTAACTGTGGTCGGTACACAGTTCTTCGATAACCGCCCATTCACTCAAGTGATACAGAGATGGAAATTCTAAGAAACTAGTATTGCAAACACACCTCCCGGGAGTGTTTGGCATTTAAGTTTTCAAGTGTGAATAATTTACCTATCACGCATATTTCCCCGATGAGGTCTTCCCGTTGATCGTCCTACAACAATTTTTGATAGTCTCACCTTTTTCTTTTCTTAATCTTTTTAGTCAGGTATCCGAGGAGATTTTCCTTTCCTACGGATTTAACTTAGAGATGTTCCTTATTACTCCCTGACAATTTAGAGGGACGGTGCCCAGACGTCGTTGTTGCAGCTATGTTAGGCACGAGGTACTTGGTTCAATGCAACAACATTACCCATAAACGTGACCCAGAGGTATCGTAAATACTGAAAACTGCGAATGTTTGAGTTTGGACGTTTAACTACAAGGTTTACCTATCTAGATGAAAAAAAAATATATATGATAGCTGAGAAGAATTAAACTTCCTTGCTTGCATGTAAAGAATAAGGCTAAATGTTTTGATCCATTCATAAATACATAAGAAAAAGTAAAGTAATGACATTCAAACAATTGTAAACATAATTTCAAAAGATATTAATTCACTTACGTTAATCACAAACATAAAATTAGAAAAGATACATAATCATTCAGTTTCAAGGTGATATGATATTTAGTTTGTCGTGCCTCAAGTGAACTTTATTCAAAGTAAAACAATGATGTATAGTCATATATCAAATTAATCGTTGTTCCAAGAGTAGGGTACTAGATCCTTTTCTTGCATAATTATTTCAACTTATACGTGTAAATAGAATCAAATTAAGGCTTGTAATCTTAACAGGATAAGTTATCCAACAAGAGTTTTAGCTTAACTTCATTAATTGAGATCATCAATTCATAACCTAAGTAAATAATATTGACTTGTATTTCATAAGTCAAAATGATCTACTTCTAAATTTTCCTTCCAACGTCCTAGGCTTTAAGTTGGAATGATATCTCAATGTCCACCGAAACAAAATCTGTAAGCACAATAGTTTGCAATTGCAACTGCTCTTGACAGTTGAAGAAGCCCCTCTGGAAAAGGGGCATAGTTAAATTCAGTTACAAAACAATCCCAAAAGAAGACGGTCGTTGAGCATCTCGAAAACATAAACAACCATTTCTTCTTGGCTACCTTAATTTTATTTGTAAAAGGTAAGAATTGAGCATTTACTCGCTATTCAATTGTGTCATATGAACATATACCAATTTTATTGTGCAACATCTAAAATTCAAAAATTATAATTGATATTGATTTGCCCAGCAATTGGATAGAAATAAAAGCCTGCAAAGATGTAAGGGCAGCTATGAAGAGCTGGTAAGTTGGAAATTAGACCTAAGTTTAGCTAAAGGTTTTCTTTTTTTATTAATAAAATAGGACAACTATTTATTACATTTTAATATGAATGAAGTGTAAGATTACTATTAAGACATGAATGAGATGTAAATTACTATTAAATGCTTCACTATTGAAAAAGATAATTTTAAAGTAGAGTGAGTCCAGATAATACCAAGAAAGGGTCAATCTTATTTATACTTTATTGTATTGTAAACAGGAAGTCTGAGGTTCCAATTCGACCAATACATTTTAAAATGTTGGCTCTTCCTAACCTAGTGCATTTGGACTGACCAAAAAGAAACTGATTGGATTTGACTTCACAACTACCCATTCCACACAAAATCAACTTCAGCGACTCCTCTTGTTTAAAACATAGTGACCTTTGGTCAATAATACAACCTGCCAAACATTTAAGGATTAGCATTGGGCAGGTCAGCTGTAAATCTAAATTCCACATAGACTGCAATGATTTCAAGATATGCAACAAAATGAATTTGTTGATAAGGCATTAATAACTATCAAGCAAATGCAATTGTTAGCTGTAATCTAAATTCCACAACCTCTGCCAGCGTCTTCTCTGCCAGTGCCAGTGTGGCAATTGTCAGCTATAATTCTAAATTCCACAACCTCTGCCAGCATCCTCTCTGCCAATGCCAACGTGGCAGCTTCTAAACAAGGTATGGACTTACATCAAGCATATCGAAATGATAAATTCCATCAGACGTTGTAATTGCAAATGCCCAGTATACATGTATACAGAAGGTAGAAACATACACAATGCACATGAACTATTTGTCGAATCCCATGATTGCAGGATATGCAGAAAATGGATTTGATGAAAAGGCTTTAGAACATTCAAGAAAGAATAAGTTTAGGAATATGGTATGGACATCTGTCCTAACATAACGAACAGGGGGGTTTATATCATAATATTTATAACAAATGCTACTTCCATTTACCAAAACCTTCACAGAAACATATACACAATTTCTCTCGTGATTGATTTCAATTATCCTAAGACATATTATCAAATGAATTCAAAAATAAATTTAACAAAATTTCAAGAATCAAACAGAGTAATGAGGAAGGGGAGAATACTTACAGATTTCTCCAGCACTCTCAAAACATAGATCAGTGTCTTTCTGTTGATAAATGAGAGCGGGGGGGTGAATCAGTTATCCTAATTATTTCTTCTTTTGAACCTTCTTCTTAATCAAAGTAGTATTGAATCAAACAGACAAATATCATCATGAAATAAGAAACACATGACACAGTATTTTGACGTGGAAACCCGGTTAAGGGAGAAAACCATGGGGTGATTAACCCAAAGATTATTCTCTAGTAGAAGAATAAGGAATTACAAAATGGCACATGCCAATTAGGGCTCACTGCCCGAGCACACTGCTCACAAAGAGGCCCACTGCCTACAAGGAGACACACTGTCTACAAAGTGATAAGAATCACAGTCTTGAACTGGAGAATGACATCTTTACCATGTCCGGATCAGTTCCATTAAGCCCAGAAACATCTGCTCTTCCTTCTGCACTTCTCTTCGCTACTTCACCTCTTTCCACATAAGCCACACTTCAAAATGAACTCACAAATCTTTATTTATACAAGACATCAACTTAGGAACAATCATCTAAGTCGGCAATCAATCATAAGAATATCCGCAGGATGAACAACTCATTCGGTCGGCTAAACAGAGCAAAAACTTCATCCGGAAGAATATCTTCAATTCTGGGCTCTACTGTCAATGCGGACCAACAACACGACCTCAACATGATCCAGGAACCTTCACAAGCCTGCCTGAATGACCAGGTACGTCCGCATTTCCTTTACTTACTGAAATCTCTTATCCTCCTTATCCAGAACTTCAAGAATACTGTCTGTCGCCACTATCATAATGCAAGAGGTACTTCCAGACCTCCAAATCATACACAACTCGAGATGGCACATCACAAGGACATCCCAAAGACTCCTTCCAATCCGCAGATTAGGATTATATAGTTCTAGACCTCACCGGACCTTTTGTGATCCTCTGTCACCTCTGAATACTTGCCGGAACCAGTTCTACACCGACAGCCACAACTCCTTCAGATCTTCATGCGGACCTCTGAAATCTTAACTAAAGCATCTCAAGACCCATATCTACAAACCCTTTAATCCGCATCCTCCGGTTCGCATCCTATACAGTACATTTGCCTTCTTCTCATCACTGTTCTTTACTATTCCTGACTGAGGCTAATTTTCTCAATATCCTCAGCACACTGCTCATTGAATCCTTCTTGTCAAAGCAATATGAGTATGTTGACATCAATGACAACACTGGTTTACCTTATACTTGCAACAATCTCCCCCTTTGTCATTGATGGCAACATATGATGTGAAAAACCATCAAGACAAGAAACTTCTCCTTTCTGTCACTTCTCCCCCTATCAGCAACATGTCTTCTCCTCATTTTACTGCTCCTCTTTTGATCATCAGCTACTTGTTTTTCACATGTCTTCTCTCCCCCTTTGACATCAATGGAAAAGGGCTCATACTTGCAATTTTAACATATTAGAATTATACCAGCTGCTCCCCCTTAGTAGCAGCTCCCCATCATCAATCCGGATCACAAGATATGACTGTGATATCCACCGGACTGATGCACATCAGTGCATCCTAGTTTATCACTGGAGGGGCCATGACCCCTAACTTCTCCCAGAGATATTCAAAAGAGTCCTTGGGAAGAGGTTTAGTAAAGATATCTGCAATCTGATCCTTGGAGGGAACATACTCCAACCTGACTTCTTCCTTGTTCACTTGTTCTCTCAAGAAATGAAACTTGATAGATATGTGCTTAGTCTTAGAGTGTAATATCGGATTCTTGGAAATATTAATTGCACTTGAATTATCACAAAAAATTGTGATAGGCTCCGCATATTCAATTTTAATATCGCTTAGCATCTGCTTCATCCATAGGATTTGAGTGCAACTACTTGCTGCTGCAACGTATTCTGCTTCAGTTGTAGACAGAGATATTGCATTTTGTTTCTTGCTTAGCCAAGAAACCAATCTCTTCCCCAAAAAGAATGCTCCACCACTGGTGCTCTTTCGATCATCTACATCTCCTGCCCAATCTGCATCTGTGTAAGCATGAAGAGAGAAATCCGGATCTCTAGGGTACCATAGACCATACTCAACTGTTCCTTTCAAGTACCTAAAAATTCTTTTGATTGCCATAACATGAGATTCTCTAGGATCAGCCTGGAATCTTGCCACAAGACCAACAGCCTGCATTATATCTAGTCTGGTCTGAGTGAGATACAACAATCCACCAATCATTGATCTATACATTGTCTGATCTGCCTTTGGAGAGTCATCATCTTTGCTCAACTTACATCCGGTTGCCATGGGAGTGTTCATTGGTTTTGAATCTTCCATACCAAATTTCCTTAACAATTCTTTCACATATTTGGTCTGAGAAATGAAGATTCCTTTCTTTGTTTGAGTAATTTGCAGACCCAAGAAGAAATTCATTTCACCAAGCATAAACATTTCAAACTCACATTTCATCTGATTTGCAAAAGTTTTGCACATACTATCTCTTCCTCCAAAAATGATATCATCTACAAACACTTCAACAATCAAAATGTTTTCATGATCAATTTTGAAATATAAGTTACTATCAGCAGTACCTTTGCTGAATCCAATTTGCACAAGATGCTTATCCAACCTTTCATACCATGCTCTTGGAGCTTGTTTTAATCCATACAATGCTTTCTTTAACTTACAGACCATATCATCATTGTCAGATAATTGAAATCCATCCAGTTGTTCAATGTAAACTTCTTCTTCCAGATCACCATTTAGGAAGGCAGACTTGACATCCATCTGATATACCTTGAAGTCTTTGAAGGCAGCAAATGCAAAAAATAATCTGACTGCTTCAATTCTTGCCACGGGAGCAAAGGTCTCTTCATAATCAATTCCTTCTATTTGGGAGTAGCCTTTGCAGACCAATCTAGCTTTGTTTCTGATTACTTTACTAGCTTCATTTAATTTGTTCTGGAAGACCCATTTGGTTCCGATCACATTCCTGTCTCTAGGTCTGGGAACAAGATCCCAAGTATGATTTTTCTCAATTTGCATTAATTCATCTTTCATTGCTTTAGTCCAGTTTTCATCATTGCAGGCTTCATTTACTGTTTTAGGTTCAATCTTTGAAATCAGACAACATTCATCCTGATTTTGAGCAACATTCCTTCTAGTTTGCACACCTTTGCTTCTGTCCCCTATGATCTGATCTTCAAAGTGGTTTAGTGTCACATACCTTGGAATTTTGGGAGTATCCTGCACTGCTGCTTCTTGATCAGGCTCATTCAAACCTATCTCTTCTTCCTGATTTACCGGATCAGGCTGACTCTGTCTTACCGGAGAGGATTGAGTTCCTTGAACACTATCTTGGTCATCTTCATCAGATTCATAAAATCTTGAGGGCTTCTCAATTCCTTCATCAACTTTCACATTAGTGCTTTCTATCATCTTCCTCAGTCTCTTATTGTAACACCGGTATGCTTTGCTTTGAGTGGAGTAGCCCAAGAAAATTCCTTCATCACTTCTAGCATCAAACTTTCCTAGATCTTCATCTTTTTTGATATAACACTTGCTACCAAATACTCTGAAATATTTCACAGTGGGAGTGATGCCAAACCAAAGTTTGTAGGGGGTCTTACCGGTATTGTTTCTGATTTGAACTCGATTTAGAGTGTAGACTGCAGTGCTGATAGCTTCTTTCCAGAACATCTGAGGAACATTTGCTTCCAACATCATTGTCCTGGCAGCTTCCTGGATGGTCCGGTTCTTTCTTTCAACTACTCCATTCTGCTGTGGAGTCCTAGGAGCAGACAATTGTCTCCTTATACCCTGCTTCTCACAATAGTCAATGAACTCTCCAGATGTAAATTCACCACCTCTATCAGACCTTAGACACTTTAGTTTTAATCCGGTTTGATTCTCTACCAAAGCTTTGAAGATTTTGAACTTCTCAAATGCTTCAGATTTTTCTTTTAGAAAGGTAACCCACATCATCCGGGAATGATCATCAATTAACAACATGAAATATCTATCACCTTGCAGACTCTTGATTCTTGTCGGACCACAGAGATCAGTATGTACTAATTCCAACAATCCGGTAGAAGACTGATCTTTGCTTTTGAAAGAGACTCTGCTTTGTTTACCTAGCTGACATTCTTTGCACAAACTATTTGTAGGTTTCATCAATTTTGGAAGATCTCTTACAGCCTGAGTATTGCTTATCTTGATGATGTTATCAAAATTTACATGACACATTCTTCTATGCCATAACCAACTCTGATCAATTTGAACAAACAAACAACTTTTATTTGAACCAACCAGATGAAAGATATTACCTTTTGTCTGAGTACCGGATGCAATTTCAGTTCCGGAGCTTGTAAAGATTCTGCATTTTCCATTCTTAAACCGAAGATCATAGCCTTTGTCTACTAACTAACCAACACTGAGAAGATTGTGCTTCAATCCTTCAACATATAGTACATTACCTGTTTTGCTCTTTCCATCAAAGGAAATAGTTCCCCTGCCTCTGATTCTGCCAGCAGAATTGTCACCAAACTTTACCATTCCTCTTTCATACCTTTCCAAATTCAAGAACTTATTCTTGTCACCAGTCATATGGTGAGAACATCCACTATCAATAACCCAATTATCCTTTTCTTCCACTTGAGCAGCCAAAGCTTTTTCAACAACTTTGTGATTGACAGATTCAAAGAGTATTGAATATTCTTCCTTGATGGCAATAAACACCCACTCATTTCCAGATTTGTTTCCTAGTTCTGATTCATCATCTGTTACTCCTTCATTGTCATCTTCTTCATGAACATAATAGCAATTCTTTTGAAACCTTTGTCTGTTAGTATTAGACCTCGCAGATCTTTCCGGACATCTTGAAGCAAAATGACCAATCTTATTGCAGTTGAAGCACTTAAAGTGTAGTTTTCCTTCATACTTACCGGATCCTCTTGGTAGTCTTTTTGCAATGAGGGCTTCAAGTTGAGCTGTTTCTGCTTCTTCTTCTTCCATGTCTCTTCTTGCTTGATCATACCATGTCATCTTCCTTGAAGAGTTTTCTCCCGGATCAATTCTCTGTTTGCCTTTCACATAGGCACTGGCTTTGAAAGCAGATTCAGTCTTGGGAAGATCATCTCCAAACTCGGTCATTTCAAATGCAGCTAGCTTGCCAGCCAATTGTTCTCTTGTGACAGTTGTGTGGGCTCTGAATTCATCAATTGCAGCAACCTTGATTTTGTAGGCAGCAGGAAGGGATCTAAGGATTTTGCAAACGATCTCATTTTCATCCAGAGTTCCACCAGCATTTCTAATTCCACACACTAGTTCATTCACTCTTGGCATAAAAGTAGTGATGTTTTCATCATCTCTCATCTTCAATCTTTCAAATTTCCCTTTCAAACTTTGCAACCTTGCACTTTTGACAAACTCATCTCCTTCATACAGAAGTTCCAGTTTAGTCAGGATCTCATATGCAGTTGGTAGGTCAATAACATTTGAGAGATCTGAGTCATTCAATGCACTTAGAAGAGCTTCCTTGGTCCGCAGATTGTTTTTAGCTTCTGTGATTTCATTCAGAGTTGTCAGACCACCTTGTGGAGGTACATATGGTTTTGAAACCATGGCCAAGTATGCTTTTCCCATACATTCCAGGTGACATTTCATGCGACCCTTCCAGAGAGTAAAATTGGTTCCATCGAACTTCGGACTATCCTTTTTGTATGACGACATCCTAGATCTCCTCAAGCGGTTAAGCTTCTTTCAAAGGAACCTCGCTCTGATACCAATTGTTGATAACTGAGAGGGGGGGTGAATCAGTTATCCTAATTATTTCTTCTTTTGAACCTTCTTCTTAATCAAAGCAGTATTGAATCAAACAGACAAATATCATCATGAAATAAGAAACACATGACACAGTATTTTGACGTGGAAACCCGGTTAAGGGAGAAAACCACGGGGTGATTAACCCAAAGATTATTCTCTATTAGAAGAAAAAGGAATTACAAAATGGCACATGCCAATTAGGGCTCACTGCCCGAGCACACTGCTCACAAAGAGACCCACTACCTACAAGGAGACACACTGTCTACAAAGTGATAAGAATCACAGTCTTGAACTGGAGAATGACATCTTTACCTTGTCTGGATCAGTTCCATTAAGCCCAGAAACATCTGCTCTTCCTTCTGCACTTCTCTTTGCTACTTCACCTCTTTCCACATAAGCCACACTTCAAAATGAACTCACAAATCTTTATTTATACAAGACATCAACTTAGGAACAATCATCTAAGTCAGCAATCAATCATAAGAATATCCGCAGGATGAACAACTCATCCGGTCGGCTAAACAGAGCAAAAACTTCATCCGAAAGAATATCTTCAATTCCAGGCTCTACTGTCAATGCGGACCAACAACACGACCTCAACATGATCCAGGAACTTTCACAAGCCTGCTTGAATGACCAGGTACGTCCGCATTTCCTTTATTTACTGAAATCTCTTATCCTCCTTATCTGAAACTTCAAGAATACTGTCTGTCGCCACTGTCATAATGCAAGAGGTACTTCCGGACCTCCAAATCATACACAACTCGAGATGGCACATCACAAGGACATCCCAAAGACTCCTTCCAATCCGCAGATTAGGATTATACAGTTCCGGACCTCACCGGACCTTTTGTGATCCTCTGTCACCTCTGAATACTTGCCGGAACCGGTTCTACACCGACAGCCACAACTCCTTCAGATCTTCATGCGGACCTCTGAAAGCTTAACTAAAGCATCTCAAGACCCATATCTACAAACCCTTTAATCCGCATCCTTCGGTTCGCATCCTATACAGTACATTTGCCTTCTTCTCATCACTGTTCTTTACTGTTCCTGACTGAGGCTAATTTTCTCAATATCCTCAGCACACTGCTCATTGAATCCTTCTTGTCAAAGCAATATGAGTATGTTGACATCAATGACAACACTGGTTTACCTTATACTTGCAACACTTTCTTCCTCACAATTCTAGGCAATTTATAGAAAAGTCCATTCTCCATCTTTTTATTTTTTTAATGATAATGCATCCTCCACTCTTTTTTTTTAATGATAATGCATCCTCCACTCTTTAGTGGATTTGCAAATCTTATCCTCCATTTTTTAAAGTGTAATCCATTGTTAAATTGTTTATTATTTGTATTTTAAATAAATATATATTTTATGTTTAGTTTTCAAATTTAGAATTCAAAAATTGAGTTGTGACATCCTTCTCCCCTAAATTTATGCGTCGTCCCGATGCATGTTAGAAATAAGATCAAAACATATAAATCCATATCAAAATATCTACTTTTAGAATCCATATTTCAAAAATAGTTTAACATAGATAAAGATAACAAGGAGTATTATTTGAGCATAACTATCTGTATCAACATCATTGTCCTTAAGCAAGGTTCGAAGTTTGTCGAGTTAATAAATAACTAGAGTTTATTCAAAATAAGTGCGGATAGAGCTGTTGCATTTCCACTGTGTCTTCCCATGTTACATTCTTAGGTGAGTACTAGTCCCACTGGACTTTAGATTGGTCCAATGTCCTATTGCGGAGCTGGAACTGGCGCCTCTCGATGATTTTGCACGGCTCTATGGTTATTGTACCTGGTTCTTCCACCTGTAGGGCATTCCAATTAAGAATATGCTTAGGGTCAGGTATATACTTTTTTTAACAAGGATACATGGAACATGTCATGAATGCGGCTCAGTATCGGAGGTAAGGCCAAGTGGTAAGCTACAGGATTGATTTTCTCAAGTACTTCAAAAGGCCCAACATAGTGAGGGGCTAGCTTTGACTTCCTTCCAAAAGAGATGGAACTTTTATGAGGTCATACTCTTAGGAACACCTTTTCACCAACTTGAAATCTTCTAGGTGTCCTATTCTTATCTACATAACTTTTCTAGCGGTCCGAGGGTTCCTTCAACCTCTGTTGAATAAGTTGCACTTGGTTGTCCATATCTTTCAACATTTCAGGGCCAACTAGCATCCTATCTTCCAATTTATCCCAACTTAATGGTGTTCAACAAAGTCTCCCATAAAGAGCTTCAAAGGGTGTCATACCTAATCCTAAATGCTGTCTTTGGGATGTTCTCTTCTTTTATCCTTAATTGGTGATAGTCTGAGTGGAGGTTAATTTTGGAGAACACTGAGGCTCCCCTTATTTGATCAAATAGATCGTCAATATGAGGCAAGGGATACCTATTCCTCACAGTGGCCTTATTCAACATTCTGTAGTCAATGCACAACTTTAGTGTCCCATCCTTCTTCTTTACAAATATGACTGGTGCTCTCCAAGGTGATACATTAGGCCTTATCAACCCTTTCTCTAGCAATTCTTGCAACTGTATTTTCAATTCTTGGAGCTCTGTGGTGTTCATCCTATATGGGGCTTTAGATATAAGTGTAGTTCCAGGAAGTATATCGATTGAAAAATCAAACTCCCTTTTAGGAGGTAATCCAGGTAGCTCTTCAGGAAACACATCCTTGTAGTCCCAAAGGAATGAACTATTTTCAAAGGTAGGGGCTTCTTTCTCTTCTCCCTTCTCATCTAAAGATACTAAAAATATATGATTTCCTTGTTTTCATCTTGCCTTCTTTAGTTGCATAGCAGAAATGGTTCCTACTGATATAGGTTTGTAAATTCCTTGGATCCTAACTCTACACCCCTTATCATCTACACACTCCACCACTTTGTTATAGCAATCTATGTTAGCCTTATGACTCGTTTAGCCAACTTATTTCAATTATGACATCATAGGCTCCTAGGGGTGCAACATATAAGTCAGCTTTGGTTTCTAATTTAGGAAACTTAATAAGGGCTCCTCTTATGTACTTGTTCACTTTCCATATAGCCTTGTCCCCACACTGAACCGTCCATGATAATTCTATATTCTTAGTTTGCAAAGATATTTTTCTTACTAATTCTGGGAAAATAAAATTCTCAGAGGAACCATTATCTATTAAAATAGTTATGGATTTACCAAAAAGCATACCTCTTGTCTCCATAGGTACATTTTGATGACAAGTTTGTTGATTTCTGATGGCAGCATGTATTTGATGTTGCCGAGGTTGCTGTGGTTGATTGTACCCATTCCTTTTTGAACAATCCCTTGCATAATGATTGCCTCCACACATAAAGCATCCACCAGGGGCTCCAGTAGAAATTTGGGGTGGTGCATTCCAATCATTCCTCCTTACATTACTATCGTAATTGTTCCTGTGATCCTGATTACGAGTAGATTCTATTCTACCCCAGTCTCTCCTCTTGTTCTTCTGAGCTCCTCTGTTGTCCTTATTGTCTAGTTTCCTTTTGAAGACAAATTGTTTGTCCCGAAAGTTTTGCTTTGCCACCGATAGTGCCTGTAATTTCTTTTCCTATTTGAGTGCTTTCTCCAAGACTTGATTCATGTTGTCAGGGGCAAACATATCCACTTCTACCGCAATATCAGTATTCAACCCCAAAAGAAACTTCCTTGCCTGAGACCTTTCATCCTTTTAATAGATAGGAACATATTTCAGTAGTTTCGCAAATCTATCCCAATATTGTTGGACTGTGAGATTTCCTTGTCTAAGATTCAGAAACTCAGTCATCTTCTCATCATAAAATAGTTGTGGAAGCCATCTCTCACGGAAGTGGCTCACAAACTGCCTCCAAGTCAGGTTTTCTTTTGAATAACAATATTGTTCTTTTATGTTTATCTACCAACTAGCAGCTTCTCCTTCCAATTGATAGGCTCCCCAAGTTGCCTTGATGTTCTCTGAGTAGTTTCTTAGTTTAAAATATTTCTCCATTTCGATTAACCATCCTTCTGCAGAATCCCCCACATGTTTACCGTCAAATTTAGGAGTTATCTTCTTGAGGTCTTGTGAGATATCTAGAGTGATAATTTCCTGTTGAGGCCTAGGAACCTCTAGCTCATTAGTTGTTTGAGCTATGTGTACTTCTGCACCTTGATGTTCATTTTCTGGTTCCAAAATGTTTTCTATAGTCCCCTGTCTAGTCTTCAGGTCCTATACCGTTTTCTCAAGGTTTTCCAACTTTTCTTTCTATTCTGTCAACAATTGAATAATTGCTTCAATACCAGCATTTGGGTTCTCAGGTGGGTTTTCAACATGTTCTTGGTTTACTGGTTCTTGGTTGACTGGTTCCTTTCACAAATTTTGTAATTTTGAGTTCTCGCCATTTAATTCTGAAACAAGGAGAGAGGTGATTTACCACTTGCTACAATTTTTGGTTTACAACATGCAAATTGACTATAATTAAATCTATCACAATTCTTATCTTAAATACTAATTATTATCGATTTGAGTTTGTAGGCCTTTAGGCCGAGTGTTTGAACCACGCTCTGATACCACATGTAAGGACTCGCTTGATCCAAACTTGAATTTTCAAAAATTTTACTTTATTAACAAGTTCTTATGAGATATATCAAGACTTTCATTGAGTACTCAAGAAAAACTTTAGCCAAAATGACCATATGTTCAAAACAGAACATATATTTCAGCTAAAACGGGCCACATGTTCAAAATAGAACATTCTTAAGCCAACCCGACCTCTTCTATCCTTTGGGCAAATAGGTTCATACGGAACCGGGTCTAACAGACCTTATCGCTACCCGAAACAGGGTAGAACAAATGGTGGCAAAATGGCCTGGTGGTCAAATGGACCAAGACTCTATCCAATATAGGATAAGTAAACACAATAGCTGAGATAAGTAAACACAACAGCCAACCAGACTAAATAGGACAGGAATCATTATGCTCTGGCCAGAGACTTCTGACTCCCTCAGAACCAATATAGATTCATGAGTCACTTCCTGGGAACCACAGTCAGCCTAGACACTGTACTGAGGATGTCGACCAGGGAACACATAACATCAACTTGTACTCACCTCAATTTACGGCAACGCCGGGTACAAGTAATCCACTCCTGGGATTCTTCTGAGTACTAGGAGAGTACTTAAGTTACCTAGTTAACCTTTTAATTAGAGA
The DNA here is from genome assembly GCA_027924645.1 of Cunninghamia lanceolata. Classification (NCBI taxonomy): domain Eukaryota; kingdom Viridiplantae; phylum Streptophyta; class Pinopsida; order Cupressales; family Cupressaceae; genus Cunninghamia; species Cunninghamia lanceolata. The sequence goes on from BSBN01000413.1 coordinate 4,011,153, forward strand.
TCGAGATTATGAAGTTGATTATTAAAGAGTACCCTATATCCAAGGGACCTGAGTACTGGGGGCATCCTTCACCGTCCATACTGCCTACATACCCTGTATCCACGGGATCAAGGCCCTCTATGGATGTGATCTACATGACGAATGTGAACATGTAGTTTTGTCTTGCACTATGTTTTATGTAACTGTGGTTGGTACACAGTTCTTCGCCAACTGCCCATTCACTCAAGTGATACAGAGACAGAATTCCTAAGAAACTAGTATTGCAAACACACCTCCCGGGAGTGTTTGGCGTTTAAGTTTTCAAGTGTGAATAATTTACCTATCACGCATATTTCCCTGATGAGGTCTTCCCGTTGATTGTCCTACAATAATTTTTGATAGTCTCACCTTTTTCTTTTTCTTAATCTTTTTAGTCAGGTATCCGAGGAGATTTTCCTTTCCTACGGATTTAACTTAGAGATGTTCCTTATTACTCCCCGATGATTTAGAGGGACGGTGCCCAGACGTCACTGTTGTAGCTATGTTAGGCGCGAGGTACTTGGTTCAATGCAACGGCATTACCCGTAAACGTGACCTAGAGGTACCGTAAATACCAAACACTATGAATGTTTGAATTTGGACATTTAATTACAAGGTTTACCTATCTAGATAAAAAGAAAATATATATGATAGTTAAGAAGAATTAAACTTCCTTGCTTGCATGTAAAGAATAAGGCTAGATGTTTTGATCCATTCATAAATACATAAGAAAAAGTAAAGTAACGACATTCAAACAATTGTAAACATAATTTCAGAAGATACTAATTCACTTACGTTAATCACAAACATAAAATTAGAAAAGATACATAATCATTCAGTTTCAAGGTGATATGATAATTAGTTTGTCGTGCCTCAAGTGAACTTTATTCAAAGTAAAACAATGATGTATAGTCATATATCAAATTAATCGTTGTTCCAAGAGTAGGGTACTAGATCCTTTTCTTGCATAATTACTTCAACTTATACGTGTAAATAGAATCAAATTAAGGCTTGTAATCTTAACAGGATAAGTTATCCAACAAGAGTTTTAGCTTAACTTCATTAATTGAGATCATCAATTCATAACCTAAGTAAATAATATTGACTTGTATTTCATAAGTCAAAATGATCTACTTCTAAATTTTCCTTCCAACGTCCTAGGCTTTAACTTGGAATGATATCTCAGTGTCCACCGAAACAAAATCTATAAGCACAATAGTTTGCAATTGCAACTGCTCTTGACAGTTGAAGAAACCCCTCTGGAAAAGGAGCATAGTTAAATTCAATTACAAAACAATCCCAAAAGAAGACGGTCATTGAGCATCTCGAAAACATAAACAACCATTTCTTCTTGGCTACCTTAATTTTATTTGTAAAAGGTAAGAATTGAGCATTTACTCGCTATTCAATTGTGTCATATGAACATATACCAATTTTATTGTGCAACATCTAAAATTCAAAAATTATAATTGATATTGATTTGCCCAGCAATTGGATAGAAATAAAAGCCTGCAAAGATGTAAGGGCAGCTATGAAGAGCTGGTAAGTTGGAAATTAGACCTAAGTTTAGCTAAAGGTTTTTTTTTTTTATTAATAAAATAGGACAACTGTTTATTACATTTTAATATGAATGAAGTGTAAGATTACTATTAAGACATGAATGAGATGTAAATTACTATTAAATGCTTCACTGTTGAAAAAGACAATTTTAAAGTAGAGTGAGTCCAGATAATACCAAGAAAGGGTCAATCTTATTTATACTTTATTGTATTGTAAATAGGAAGTATGAGGTTCCAATTCGACCAATACATTTTAAAATGCCAGCTCTTCCTAACCTAGTGCATTTGGACTGACCAAAAAGACACTGATTGGATTTGACTTCACAACTACCCATTCCACACAAAATCAACTTCAGCGACTCCTCTTGTTTAAAACATAGTGACCTTTGGTCAATAATATAACCTCCCAAACATTTAAGGATTAGCATTGGGCAGGTCAGCTATAAATCTAAATTCCACATAGACTGCAATGATTTCAAGATATTCAACAAAACAAATTTGTTGATAAGGCATTAATAACTATCAAGCAAATGCAATTGTCAGCTGTAATCTAAATTCCACAACCTCTGCCAGCGTCTTCTCTGCCAGTGCCAGCGTGGCAATTGTCAGCTGTAATTCTAAATTCCACAACCTCTGCCAGCGTCCCCTCTGCCAATGCCAGTGTGGCAGCTTCTAAACAGGGTATGGACTTACATCAAGCATATCGAAATGATAAATTCCATCAGACGTTGTAATTGCAAATGCCCAGTATACATGTATACAGAAGGTAGAAACATACACAATGCACATGAACTATTTGTCGGATCCCATGATCATAGGATATGCAGAAAATGGATTTGAGGAAAAGGCTTTAGAACATTCAAGAAAGAATAAGTTTAGGAATATGGTATGGACATCTGTCCTAACATAACGAACAGGGGGGTTTATATCAATATATTTATAACAAATGCTACTTCCATTTACCAAAACCTTCACAGAAACATATACACAATTTCTCTCATGATTGATTTCAATTATCCTAAGACATATTATCAAATGAATTCAAAAATAAATTTAACAAAATTTCAAGAACCAAATAGAGTAATGAGGAAGGAGAGAATACTTATAGATTTCTCCAGCACTCCCAAAACAGAGATCAGTGTCTTTCTTCCTCACAATTCTAGGCAATTTATAGAAAAGTCCATTCTCCATCTTTTTATTTTTTTAATGATAATGCATCCTCCACTCTCTTTTTTGTAATGATAATGCATCCTCCACTCTTATTTTTTAATGATAATGCATCCTCCACTCTCTTTTTTTAATGATAATGCATCCTCCACTCTTTAGTGGATTTGCAAATCTTATCCTCTATTTTTTTAAGTGTAATCCATTGTTAAATTGTTTATTATTTGTATTTTAAATGAATATACATTTTATGTTTAGTTTTCAAATTTAGAATTCAAAAATTGAGTTGTGACATCTGGACTATAGGCAACTGTGTATTGCTTAAGAATACCATTAGTTTTACAATAGTTCACAAAATATTCTGAAGTATATTCCCCCCTTGTTCTAATCTAAGAATCTTAATATCGTGAGATGTTTGTTTTTCCACCATACTTTAAAACTCTTTGAAATATTCAAACACTTCACTCTTATTTCTTAATAAATACACCCAAGTATATCTTATGCAATCAATAAATATAAGAAAGTAAGAAGCTCCCCTAAGTAATTGAGTTTGCATGGGACCACACACATCTGAATGTACTAATTCAAGAATATCCTTTTTCCTTTGATTAGACATTTTTGCAAATTCATTTCTATGTTGTTTACCCAATGCACAACCATCACAACTAATTTGATCATCCTTTAATATTGGAAGACCTTGCACCATCTCTTTTCTTTGTAGAGTAATAAGATCTTGAAGATTTAAATGACCATACCTTTTATGCCATAGCTCTTCTGTGGATACACATGTAGAAGCCAATGCTTGATGGCTGTCCACTTTCACATCAAGTTTATACAAGCCTCCTGTTCTAATACCTTCAGCAATCACATTACAATTATCTTTCATATCCTTTACTTGGCAACATGTTTTCAAGAACTCAACCTTAAGACCTTGATCAGTAATAGTTGAAATTGAAATCAAATTTTTCTTAATTCCTAGGACATACATAACATTAGAAAGTTGCTTTACATAACCATTAGGGAGTTGCACACTTATATCACCACATCCTTTTACATCATGAGACCTATTATCTCCTAGATAGATCTTACTACCAGCATTTTTCTCATGAAAATTTGTAAATCAATTTCTATGACATGACATATGAATAGATGCCCCTGAATCTATAAACTAGTTATTACACTCATTTCCTTCAGCTAAAAGAGCAACATCAGAAATAAACAATTTTAAATCATGAAGGTTATCACTTATTGCATCCTCACCCTTCACAAAATTACCCTCATATTTGTTGTTTTTGGACTCATTATTCTTCTTTTTCCAACATTCATAAGCATAATGACCAAGTTTGCCACAATAATTACAATTTCTATTTTTCTTTACATTTGATTTGGATGATGCTCTTTCTTGATACCTTTTGTTCTCAAATTTACCTCCTCCTTTGTTTTTTGACCATTGCTTTGCTTTGAATGGCATCTTGTCCTTGGCCATCAAAGCTGAATCAGCACTTTGAATTCTGTTGTCCATGTGCTTCTTCCTCTCTTCTTCTTGTAGGAGGATACCTGCCAAACTCTCAAAAGAAGGTGGCTTTTCCCTTGCAGCCAAGCTAGTAATAAAGACATGATAATCACTAACCATTCCATTCAAAGTAACTGTTACTAGATCATTATGAGAGACTTTTTCACCAATATCAGCTAATTTATCCCTTAACTCCTTAATTCTAGATAAATAATCACTAATATTTTCATTTACTTCCATTTTAATAGAAAGCAATTTGCTCTTTAAAAACAAAATTTTGTTTGTATTTGTAATCTCATACAAACCTTTCAATGCTGTCCATGTATCTTTAGAGGTAGAGATATCTCTAATATGAGGGATCACTAAATCCTTTACAAACATACGCAAGAGAATCTTAGCTTTGGATTCTCTTTTCTCCCAATTTTTAACAGTATCAAGTGGTGCTGTTGGTTTAGCCTCAGTACCAGTTACAATACTCCAAACATTGTAACCTTCCATTAAAGTCTGCATCTTGAACTTCCAATTAACATAATTGGAACCATCTAACTTATTTGATTTAGTTAGATAAGTATCTGAAAGATTTGCCATATTTTGAAAACAAATCAACAAAGAGAAATTTTTACCAATTTCTTACACCTTGAGGACAGCACTTCTTAGTCACCTTGGACACTATCACAATCAGCACTCTTCAACAGCACACTAAGGCACAACACTACCTCTTTGCAACTCCTTCAATATTCTTTGTTGCTCAACAAGACACCTTTAATGTCTAACATCGGCCAGCACTCTAGAATTGGTGTTCTCTTATACACCAGCTTCGGCTTCTTTGGCTCTTTCTGCACTGCACCTTAACCAATCACAGCTCTCCTCTATGGAAGACTCAACTCTTATCCGCCGGCCCAAGAATGACTCGCTGCACTAGAGCGCTTATGGCTCTAATACCAAATCAGAAAAATAGAATAGAGAAGAAAAAACAGAGATTGGAAATTAATAATAGAATCTTTATTTCTCAACACACGGTTACATCTTTATAGCTGTTGATATCTCCACAATATCCTATAAATTAGGAAACAAAACTGACCGCAAACTGTAGACTCCAACAATACTTCTACTACAGCAAATGACGCATGTCTACTTAACTTGACACATATCCAACATATGCACAGTTATAGTTACGCTAACATGTTTCCCCTGCAAACAAAACCTCATTAAAGAATTCTTGAATCGAATTTCTAAATAGCAATATAATAAGCATTGAGCCTGAAAAAGGCGTGGAAAAAGAAAGGGTTTGTACCTTGTTGGTGTGATGATCGAGAAGAGTGTCGATATTAGTGACTAATTGTTGGAGATAGTCTGGCGTGCTTGTGTCTGTGCTGAGAATCTGATCGATCATCTGAGCAGGCGTAACAGGTGATGTTGCGGAAGACATTGTTCTGGATGCAAATGAAGTGATGAAAAATGGACGATTTGAAAGAACGAATTGCTGAGAATAACTACCCGCCCGTCGATCAGAGACAAAAATTGTATCTAATGTAATTTTAGAGACTGCATTATATAAGCACGTCTACAAAGCGGTTTTACCCTCACTGCTAAAATGAAAGTCCTTGTTGCCTTCCGAGCTGCTTCCAGGAAAGTCCAGAACGTACTTGCTCGGTGCATAAAAGAGAACACATAAACACTGGGTCCACTGTTAAGCGATCAGGCTTATTTCCTGACAGTTCTTTTTCTCTCTCCGGAGATGCTTCGCTCCCTATACATAAGAGAGTAAATGGAATCCGCGAGGAGGTGTCCTGACTCCTGTGTGATCATTATAACCCCACCAAACCACTTTTGCATAGACAGTTTGCAATGAAAGCAGCGTCGTCCTCCTGATTTTTCCAGGTCGGTGAAAAGAAAGGGAGGTGACCGGTGAATGGTGAGCCATCAAATCAATCACACGTCACCTAAGTAAATTTTATCTCTGTCTGCTGCGAAAGCACTCTACTTAAACATCATCTACTTGAATAGTCAAACAAGCAATAGCAATTTTACATTTCATCTGACAAAAAGTGGTAAATATTTGTCCTATTTTTATTGGCCAAAATTGGCCTTTGACTGTTGAAGTGGATGATTTTTAAGAATAGCCACCCCAAAAGTGATACACCTTGTTTCGAAAGCACTTTTTCGTGTGTTTTGCTGCTTTTTCTTGGATTTTACATAGTAATTCGTCTCTTAAGTACATTTGCATAAACCATTTTTTACGCAGGTATTTGTAACAACGTGCTAAATTTGATGGCCATAAAACCTTGCACTTTTTCCATACATTTTCTATTCCTAAGGTGAAATGTGTAATATGTTTTGAATTAAAGTTGAATATGAAATTAATTTAAAAGTGTAGTTGAGGAAGGAAAAAATTATACAATATAAATACAAGTATTTTATAATTTATTGTTAAGATATCGTAATTTACTTTTGTATGAGAAATATGTTTAAAAAAATTGCAAAAAATTACTCAATTGCGAAAGTAAAACTAGTTAAGTATATTTATCAAAGTTGAGCTTGAAATTTGTGTATGAGTGTTTGTAACAAGAACACAATTTTTAACAAGCACATGATATTTATAAGGCTTTCAAATTTTGTAGAGTAGTTAATGCTTGACAACATTGTTTTGATAAGCTTCTAGGACCATTTTGTAAGAATAGATATGCTAAGCTAAAAACAAAAATTCAACACTTGAAACAAAAAGAAGTGATCCATATCAAAAGTTATGTACATTTAAATAAAAGAATTAAAGATTGAAACTTTGCTATAGTGGCACTATTGATTCGTAATATCCCAAACTATACGTTGGAAATACAATGTATTTGCATAGGCTACATTCTAAATACTAGCAAGGACAATATTTCGAAACACAATTTTTTACATGAAAAGATGAAAGCATTCTCTATTGCAGCACCATCATGCTTATCTGCACGATGATTTATACAAATGCCCTTATAGGGTTGATTTTCTTCAACAAAGGCAACGATACCACATAAAAAGTCAGGGACACTCCTAGATGAGAGTGGCACATGACCTCCCAAGTTTGCTTTCCAATGCAATATATACAATCAATTGCTTCCCCCGAAATTTATACCAAGATGGATATGAAGAGATTAGTGATGTTGTTGTTGGCTTAAATAAAATTGTTGGGTTTAAAGTTGAAGTCTACTACAAAGTCAATTAGTAGCACTAATGTCTAAATTGAAAACAATTGATAATAAAATGAGAAAAGACAATCTAAGCAAAGAAATAGAAGTAACCTTACCTACTACTGAGATACTTGTGCAATTGTTGCATCCTCTTATTCAATTGAAAACCAAAAATTCCAAAAGCAATAATATGTACATTTTTCTACCCTAAAGTAGAAGGAAAGTATTGGCAAGAAAGAATATATAGTTAGTAAACAATTTATTTATTTTTCTATAGTTTTTCAATATGTTGTTTGGAAGTTGAGGATCATTGTACCTAATAGTACAATATGTTGGTTATTATCCTATTTAGTTTACATTGATTATAACATTGTTTTAATTGAGAGTAAATTATCCCTTTGCATAGAATTCTCATAAGATGAATACATCTATTTATTTGTCTTTAATATATTCTTCATAAGTAATATTTGTAGCTTAGGAAACAAGAGTTGAATAATGGATCTGTCAAGAGAACAATGTAATGTTTCATTTTTCTCAATTGTTACAATGCCTTTGAAATAGAGGGAGTATATGTAGGTAACATTTTTGTTGCATTTAATAAATTGAGGACTTTGATCTTGTCACGTGTTTTAGATCTATCAAATTTATAGTTACATTTTGGGCAAAAGGCATAAAATGGAATGAAGAATGAGTTTACTACTTTTAAAATTCCATAAACTAGCAACATAGGACAAGGTAAGTATTATTATGTTTGAAACACTTTTTTCGTGGTAATTATAAAAATTCAAGAGTGTGCACATAGTTACCTATAATGTTGAGTGTAGTAAGTTTTATAAGCAATCCAAGGTTCATTTATTAAAAAGTTTCTGAATGCATGTTGACTAACATGTACAGAGCATCTTTTCTCTTGCATTAGCTCATTTTACAATGTTTCTAAATAGCACTACTAGGAATTCGTTTCATTGAACTTATTTTTCATTATAAAGAAATGTTGTGCCAAGTTTGGATGCATTTGTACCTTTTTTTTGTAGACAAAAGAGTCGGGGTGTTTTCTTGGTTGAGAATATGTTAGGAATAAGAGAGTGTAAACTATATTGAAGTAAGGAGTTGAGGATATATTTGTTGAACACAATGAGGTGCTGAGAGGGGGGGTGAATCAGCATACATTAAAACATAACCAATTGTTTACACCTAAAACTAAATAACTTAGAGAACAGAAAGGAAATCATGCAACACACATAACACCAGTATTTTTACGTGGAAAACCCTAAAACAGGGAAAAACCACGGTGAGGATTAGCTCACAATATATTATGCTCACTGCAAAAAGTATTACAACATTATTTTAGGGCTACAACCCAAGGAAGCTACTACTCTCTGTATTTGTGCTTACAACAATTACAACTTTGATTTAGGGCTACAATCCAAGGAAGCTACTACTCCCTAAGTCTTTTGCTCACTACAATAGGACTTACAAAGATAGTAAATACAAGGATTGTTGTGGAGTAAACATCTAACTTATGCTGGTAATGCAGTGTTTTATTTTTTCTCAAAACTTGCCTTCATACTGATTCTGCACACTTCATATCTTGCATTCTGCTCTTCTTATCTTCACACTCACATCCACACTTCACAAATGAACTTGATCTTCTATAAATATCCTTTGCAACACTTCAAAACATTGATTAGGTCGGCATCATAATCAACATTGGATGAAACATAACTCTTCACAAGTCGGCATCAATGATTTGAAAAACTTGTTGCGGACTTTAGGACTTCATGAAGGGGATCAAGACACATCTTTCCATACCTACTAGAGTTAAAGAAACTAATCAGGATCCTTCGCATATATCAGGTACTTAACCAGTCAGCTCAAACTGCTTAAGGTTGCTAACTATTCATTTTCATACTGCCGGGGAGAAGCCAAAATATCTATGCGGGCCAAGAATTCAATCATACATGATCTCAACATCATTCATACACTTTACTACTGAAGTATCATCTCACTCTATACATCCGCAAAACAAGAAACTTGACTAAATGTAGGAAACATGGCATTCTGGACCACATGTAATACTCCATAACTCAAGATATGGCATTGCAGTGCAGTACAAGTCCTGAAACCTTTTAAGAATGATCTTGAACATCATTATATGTTCCTTATTAGAACCACACATCTTTATCTAATAATTCTAGAGGAATACAAAGGTTTGACAAAGGTAACCAGGAGTCTGGAGAATAGTTATACTCAAATCTTCACTTACAGACTTAATTACTTGATGTGGTACTAGAAAAAGGAATGTATCTACATGTGGATCATCCTTGAGATACCTGGGAACATATAAGACCTTCGCACAAGCTTGTATGGTGGGGTTGTATATATGTCATCCTCCACAAAACTCAAACTTGTGTATTCGGGCTCCCAAACAGACTATATTACCTCTATCACTTTCAAGTGTTATCTTTGTGTACCACAAGACCACTTGATACTTCATCATAGAATGCCTTATACATCTATTAGCCTTTCCTCAGAACCGCATGATTAGATCTTTCTTTCTGGAGACATGCGGACCAAAACAAAGTGACTCTGCCTTAGGATATGTATTGTAATTGCCTTAGTCAGATTTCTACTTCTTGCCATTAAGTGTGGTATTCCCAACTGATGAGATATACATGTGGGGATACTAGAAAGATGCAAGAACATGAGTATTTACCTCCGCATCATTCTCAAACACAAAAACTGATCATCTTACCATACTTAGACTTTTTTCTCTTCTCCCGAACTAGTTTGCCTTGATCATGTTGACTCTTCCTCTATATCAATTTGTCTATACATTTCCATATACTATGTTGACATCAATGACAACACATAATGCCAATATATTAGCACCTATGCTTTGTCCAATTGAGAAGCTCCATCATATATGTCAACAAGATATTGAAAAACTATTTTTTTAGTGGCAATGGAAAGTGCACCTACATATTAAATTGCATAATTATATGTGATTGTAACTACTTGTTTAATGGTGGTTCTTGTTATGATATTATGATCTTGGTGTAGGTGTGGTATGGTTTTGATGGTGCTTTATTGGTTCAATCCAACTATAAAATCACAACCATCATGGTCGTATCCAATTCTAAGAGCAATTTGGAAGCTTGAAATGTGGATAGTTGATCTTGGAGCTATTTTTTCTTCATACTAGTGAATGAGGTCACTAGTCAAGTTGAGGGTAATTATTATCTGAACTTTGTCACCTATCAAATTAGCACAAAGGACCTCTCATGTTTTGTGTTTTATCCAAAATAGTTTTATACACAATGAACATCACCTTCAAATATATTTCTAACTTTGTGGGAATTGAGGTCTTTAGTTGATCTATTGAGTTCCATTTTTCTAGTTTTGATATGCAAAATGCATGACAACATGAGTTGATGGATAAAGAAATGAATTTGAATAATATAAATACAAATAAATAATGTTGATTACTTTTTTTATGTTTGTTGTTGTACGATTTATTTGTCTTTTTCTATTTTTCATTGTTAGTTGCAAGAAAATTGTAAGATGTTAAAACATTTAATGTAAAATTATACGATTTTGGAATTGCTCACTTTTTCTACAAAGTCGACAAGTTATTATGAGGTGAATGAGAAATCTTACCTTTGAAAGATTTTTTGTTTCAATATTGAATAATGTAGAGCTTTTATGTATTTGAAATAAATTTAAATTTTATAATTGTCTTGAAGATGATTGTTTGGTTATTTTCAAATGCTTTTTCATGACTTGTTTAATTAGATTTATTTTGGTCAATAATTTCAAACATGATACAAATAGCACACAATCAAACTAACATGCTTTTGATTTGTAGATGCAAGTTGTTTTCGTATGTACATTAGAGAAAACACATGATCAATGATTGACTTGGATAGAGACTGTATTTTGTTTAATTGAAAGTGCATGTTTTGGGTTTACATATGTTTTAGTTCAATTGTTTTATTTTTTATTATCTATATAGACATGTCAACATTGTTGATTGATCACCTACATATGATGTAACATAGTGATGAACATATCAAATATTTTGTAAATACGATCATAGAAAAATTCATAAATTTGAAGATGTAATATTAAGAGTTTGTACAACATGATAACACAATAATTCAAAAGGATAATTCACAAGACAAGATCTAGAATAGTGGAATGTCTTGGTGAGGGTTGTTGAGGGAAGTGAGGAAATGTCACAAGGTTTTCAATGTTCTTGTGTTCATGTGAGGGCTTGCATGCATGTGCATGTTTTTGCATACACTTGCAGTAGGTGATGTGTTGGTGTTTTTACTATTTCTCCTTGTTTTGTATCAGTTTTCTCCTTTGTGTATTGGGGCTTATGACACATGTAAGAGAAAGTCTTCGGCATAGCTATTGATAGTCTATGACATATTGTAAGATCATCTCCTATTTTCAAGGTTTTGTATGACAAACTAGGTGCCCAAAAAGGACAAATAATTTTTGTTAGTTATGACAATTAGTAAGAGGCCATAAAAGCTATAAGAGGCTATGTTTAGAATGCTAGTGGGGTTCTCAAAATGAGGTGTTGTAATTTGCCCAATTTTGGATGCCACATCTTCTATATTCTCATGTAGTATGTACTTTCTATTTAATAGGTGCTTGAGGAGGTAGAGAAGTAATGTGTTGAGGTTATACATGTATACAAGTGCTGAAGGAGTGTAGAAAGTGATTGTATTGCAATTTTTTAAAGATAATACATACTTGGTCTCTCTTCTTGGTGGATTGTTTTCTCAAAAGGGTTTCTCCACATTAAATATTGTGGTAAGTGTATATCTCTTATTTTTGCTAATTTTCCTTATTGATTTTACATGTTTAAATCTCCTTTTGGTATTCTACTGGTAGATTTTAGATTTGCAAGTTAAATTTTAGATTTCCATTTTATAGTGGTTTGCCTTCACTTCTAATAGGAAAGTGGCTAGGGATTTTGATTCTTATTCTCATCTTCAATTTGTGGATGATACTGCCTTAATGGGCATTATTAAAAGATTGGAGACTATCAATTTCAAGAGGGCTTTGGATATGTATTTGGCAACTTCTAGTCAATAGATTAATGAGGATAAGTCAAATATTTATTTCTTTAATACTCCTTTGGCCATTCAACAAAGAATTACCCTTATTTTGCAGTTCAAAATAGGGTAGATTTTCTTGGATTATCCTTGTATTCCCTTGTGAATTGGTCTTCCTAATCACCTTAAGTGGAAAAGGATTCTTGATAGGTTTATAATGCAAGTTACTCACTAGATCTTTTGATCATTATCTTTTATAGGGTATCTAACTCTTTTAAAATTAGTGTTGTAGGCTCTTCTTGTCTATAGATTTTTGGTGCTTTCTGCTCCTAAAAGTTTTATAAAGGAGTTTGATTCTCTTTCTAAGAAATTTATTTGGGTAGGGAATCTGGACTCCCATAAATGAAGTCTTATTATCTTCCAAGATTAGGTTTGTAGGCCTAAATAAAATGGTGATCTTGGTCTTAGGCAATCTAAGTTTAATAGTCCAGCTTTGGCTACTAGAATTTATTAGAGATGGCATAAGCAACAAGATCATCCTTGGGCTAAGGTTCTAAGCTACAAATATTTACAAGGTGTTGTTGTTGATGAGATTCCAAGAATGGATTTGGTTGGGAAAGGCTCTATAATTTGAAATACTATCAAGAAAGGTGCATCGCTTGTTAAGAGAGGCCTTTTCTGGATTATCAATTCTAGCCACAATGCCCTTTTTTTTTTATAGATTCATGGGATCTTCATCCCCTATTATCATTTCCTTTCCCCATCTACTCCCTTTGAGTAAGGTTTTTGTTGTGCAAGTTTTGCACGCCATGTCAAAATTTTCGATATCAGTTTCAAAAGAAGGCATGAAGCTAGTAAGTTGTAATGCAGACCACAGTGTAAAGACTCAGCTCCAGCATTATACTCCAAAGCATACATCCATAACATAAATGGATGGTGCATACCACAGATATAGAAAAGGCTCAGCCTCAAATAAAGGGTTCGAGCCAAATTATTATGTGGAGGCACAAACCTGAAAAATGATATGCAAGCCATCAGGAAATGCAACATTCACAACACCATTGGATGGAAACAAATCTAACGGCCAGCGCATTTTCTAGGGAGAAGCAAAGGTTGTCAGTGGGAAAAACTGCCAACCCTCCACATGGTCCACCAGCCAATGGCACACATTTGAAGAGTTTTGGAGAAGAATTATTTCCAAAAAGAGCACTAGGGCTCCATAGTAGGAGTAGTTTAATATCTTTTCAAAAAGCACCAAGCCACGGCCTGATAGCAATGCACAGTCCATTGATCATGACACGGGCCTTCAGAAGGATGTGCCTCAGCTTTTGAGATTGGCACAGTCTCTCAAGCTTAATGTGAAAGATTTATTTAAAAGATTCAAAGATAAGCGCATTCTAGCCAAGGCACCAATACAAATCAAAACAAAGCTCCATCGATTCAAATACAAAGGCGCATGCTCAATGGAGTAGCGCAGCCACCTTATATTTTAAAGTCTCGGTCTCAAAGCATGGTGCGAGCTCTATCCATTCTAAATGTGAAACGTTGTCTTTAGATTAAACGAGCATCTCTATCTGAATAAATACGTAGTTCATAACAAAGTCATAACATTAGAAATGAAGACACAATGGGTTTCATACATATGTGACTTATTTCCAGAAGATGGCGTTGGCTATCAAAGCCATAGCGCAGGCTTCTGAGATAATGGCGCAAACCTCCATAAGGGAAGGTATGGCCCAGAAAATAATGGCACATTCATAAAGGTAGGTGCGGCCTATCATGACTCGAGCATTTAATCAATGTGCAGCATTATTAACTCAGGCTCAGCCTCAGCCGCATCAATGGATCAGCATTATCAAACGAGGCAGATTAGAAGATGGCGCTACAGTATGTAAGGCAGGCACGCAACTTTGGGAATCAAAGCACATTCTAACAAAGGCTCAACATATTATATGAGGCACATACCTTATATACGCCACGGCCCCAAAAGTTGAGTCTCAACTCATTAGAAAGGTGGCACAACCATTGTAAGATATGGCATTGCCTTATAATGAAACAGTAGCATCAAAATGAAGGCACAAGCATCATAATACATGAGGCAGCCAAATATGTGAAGGATTCCATATGAAAACATAGTCTATTCATAAAGGTATGTGCAGCCTTTAAGAGGTAAGAGGCAAGCATCAAAATGATGGTGTGGCCTATTAGTATGGTGGGGTCACTACAAAACCCTCATAGCCTTTTATGATGAAGGCACAACAACAATGAGTCACCAGCATCAAAATGCATTATAGTCATTCAAACAACAACACAAGCTTTATGAATCATGGCACTCAACCATTAACTCAGGAGCGGCCTGTTAAATCAAGGCGTTGCCTTATTTATAAGTATTGGCTAGAAGCAAAGTACAAGCTAGAAGCCTTCAAGCATAGATGAAAACACTCATCTACCGTCAGATGGAGTTAGAGAAGATCAACGACTTGCACATCAAATTGATAAAACCAAGGATGTCAGAGAAAAAGTCTAGAGCTCCATGTGTCTCCGACTGGAAAAGGGAGTGCTAGGGCTCCACGTGGTGCAGCCGAAGAGGTTTTTTTATTCTTTCTTTAAACCCCTGAAATGTTTCTTTGCTTACATTTTTATTAAAATCTTTTAAATATTTTAATATTAAAAGGTGAGTCAAGTTAATTAAAGTAAATCTTTAATTAAACTAGTGGTGGGCCCATGACAAATAAAGCTTTATTTTATGAAAGGGGTCTCATGCTTTTAAAAGTTGCGGGTGAAGTGAGCTTTATTTTAATAAAGGAAATTAAATATTAAAACATAAAGCTATAGAAAGACAAATATTAAACATAAAGCTATAGAAAGAGAAAGGGAAAGCTTTATTTATTTTTGACGCCATGTAAAGGGGGAAAGCTACAAGAAACTCCCGGTGGTAAAAGCTGCAACTAGAACCAATGTAATTTTCAGAGTTTTCTTTCCTTTATTAAGGGCTTCTTTCCACTACAGATAAGTGGATTTTTTCTGACGGCAAAGGATTTATGATAGTGAACAGATAGAGGGAGGGGATTTTAGCTACAACAGAGATTTATTTCAAGCCTTTGTGTCAGGTTTTCTCAGAGTTAGATGAATATGATGTATTGTGCCTTCAAGGCATTTTTTGTGTCTCCATTTTAATTCACCCATGAAGGGAAAATAGACTTTCTATGCTCTTAATTCCTCTTTAGTTGTTCCTCGTTCTTTTATCTCATATTTGTTGCCTCAATTTGTAAACTTGAGACTATAAAACCTTATACAGTTAAATGATTATGTGTTCATTACATTTTGTTCATCATATCTATGTTTGCCTTGTCCCTTGTTTATCAAATCATGTGCATTATTGAATCCTTTGTAGGTTGGGGAGTTTATGTTTGACGAATCATTGTGTTAGATAGATTTATTTTCTAGGTTTCCTTCTCCTCTTTTCTTCGAGGTCTGAAAATGAGTTTATTGAAGATCCTATGAAGAGTCTGTTGGCAAGAGACACCGCTTTGCTTGAATGGTGTTGTCATTGATGGCAACTAAGATCATCCCAATCATCTGAATAATACAGAGGAGTAACATGGTTTGGTATTTTGGTCCAGATCTCTCCAGTGCAAAGTCATGATTAGTTGCGGATCTAGGGGAGTCATATGCATTGTCAAGATAGTCTAAATCCATATTTTTGTCCTCCGGTGATGAAGGATTCAAAAGATATTAGCTTCTAAGTACAGGTTCTAGTTTGTCAGAGCAGACAAAAGAAGAACAAGCTGACCTTGTAGAAGATCTTGATTCCGGATGTATGGAAGTTATTTGTTGGATAAATCGTGATGATCAATGATAGTGGCCAACATGAGTGATGATTTTCAAGAGCAAGTTTTGGTCTACACCTTAAGTTATGCATAGATCCAGTCAACATAGCAGATCATTTATAAAAGTTCTAAGTGTTGTTGAAGCCGACTGATAGAATGATTGTAGATCATATTGTGGATATATATAGTCGATGAAATTAGATGATTCAGTTGGCATGGTGTGTGCGAATAAGGTGTATGTAAGAAGAGCAAAAATCCTAAGTGCGAATGAAGGAAGAATAGTAAGAAGAGTAGAGCAAAGATGAAATGTGTAAGATCAGTTTTTGTGCTTAACCAGAACTGAAACTCTTGCATGGGTAGATGCTATTAATCAATTCAAATCTCTGTCATTCTCTTGTAATGTTTCCATAGGCAGTGAGCCTCCATTTGAGCAGTGAGCTCTGGGTAGTGAGCTCAAATGCATGTGCATTCCCATTTGTAAAAGACTTTTAACAGGGTATTAATTCTTGTGGGTTAACCCCCACCGTAGTTTTTCTCTTAACCGGGTTTCCACGTTAAAAATCTTGGTGTCAAATGTGTTGATTATTTTTTTTCTTTTGTTTTAATATCATATGCTTTAATGTTTGCATCATTAATCAAATTGACAATAGAGAAAGAAGTTTAAAAGAAAGATTTTGGAGACAACTAATTCACCCCCCCCCCCTCTCAGTTGTTTGGGTTCATTCCAACAATTGGTATAAGATCAAGGTTCCTTTAAAAAGTATAACAACTTGAGGAAAAGATCTTGGAAGAAGTTTTAAATAGGTTCACTCAAAGATCAACTTCAGGTGGCCCTGGAAGAGCTTGTTCAGTCTAAAGTAGAAATTAGTAATGAGAGGTGAACTCAAAGATGCTGATGATACCATTGAAATGTTAAAAGATAAAATAAAGAAATCTCTGCAAAGGAAAAAGGAGCTACTTCTACAACTATCCAATTTACCTAAAGAAAATGACATGAATGAAGCTTTGGAAGAAAAGTCAAAGGAATGTGAGAAGTTGTCAAAAGAAGTCATTGTTCTAAAAATTGAAATGGAATCTAGGGTGATGAGGCAAACCAAAGAAAATGAAGATAGGAAGAAAATTGAAGAAGAGTTGAATCAAAAACTAAGAGAAAGAACTGAAGAATATTGCAAATTGGATAGAATAGCTGGACATCTAGAGTTTGATCTATAAGAAAGTAGAGACAATGAGAGAGAACTGGAAAGGCAAATTGTCATTCTTAGACATGACCTAGAAGTTGCAAATGAATATAAGGAGAAGTTCAAGATAAGCTCAACAAAACTAGAAGCACTGCTCAAAGGACAGAAAAAGGCTGATGACAAGCATGGTCTTGGATATGAGAAAGGTGAAAATTCCAAATCTGGATAGAGAAATTTTCAACCGAGGAATAGGAGAGATAGAACTAGAAAACCTCTAGTAAGATAGTCTAATGCTCAAAGATATCCATCATTCAATGGAAATTGTTTCAATTGCAATAAATTTGGTCATAGAGCTACCCAGTGTAGAAGTAGAGCAAATCAAAATGGTCCATCCTTCTCCAGTTGATGCTTCAAATGCAAGAGGTATGGTCATAAATCTAATGAATGTAGAAGTATGATAATGAATAACTCTAATGACAATTCTTTCAATGGCTACTGCTTTTCTTACAATGGATTTGGACATATGGCTAATCAGTGCAGATCAAGAGGAAATCAAGTTTATAAGAAAGGGAATATTGTTTTCTTTAATTATAATAAATATGGTCATATTGAAAGACTCTACAGAAGTAAGAACAATGAAAGAAGAGGTCTAGTAAACGAAAAATTGAATGAGCAGAGACAAGACAAAGGCAAAGAAAAAATTGATGCGAATAAGACTCGAATGAAGTAAATAAGATATGGGTCAAGAAAATAATTATGAATGATAGTAACAGATCCGCACTGGAATTTGGTGTTGAAAATTCCTCTGAGAATTGATTTGGGAGCCTTGGCTCAGGGGGAGCGGCATTGTAAATCAAATTCCCCTAGCCAATAAGTGAGTGCCTGGATCTGGCACAATAAGAAAAAGGTACCTTGAATTGATTTAGAATAGTTGGAAGGATTTCCAAAAGAAAAGAGGTGGTTATGGAAAATTGCGGAGTAATTTATGTGAAATTATTCAACAAATAGAGCAACTAGATGTATTAGGGTAGAGCATTTATTACAAAGATAAATTAGGTGTTGCAGAACATAAAACGATCATTCATTCCTCATTTAGATCACTTTGCATCAGAAGAAAGCAAGAAGAGGAGAAGTGAATGAGTTCAGAGCTGAGAATTTCTAAAAATTGAAGTGTGGAGAGGATCTCCAAGCAAAACCCTAATCTGTGGAACAAGGTATTTATGTTCTCTGTGAAACTTCTTGAATTCTCAATCTTTGCAAATGGATACACCTTTACTTATTGATGTCACTGAGAGGCCCCATCCTAAATTCAAGAAGCATCCCTATAAATATGTTGAAGTCGAGCCGCTGGGTGCCTTCTCAAGTGTTTCATATGGGGTTTTACATGTTGAAGACATTAGGGCATACATTCATTGCAATATAGAAGAATTTGGGAATCTGAAACTAATGGAGTTGTTTAAGAACCATCTCAAAGATGACAATTACAAACTGAGACCTGAATTTGAAGCCCTTGAAAGCAACCACTTTTTGCAAATGATTGAATTTATGTCTTTTGATGAAAATGAATGGGTTCGATACATCTTAAGCTGAATACATGATGAATTCATATGGCTAATGAAACCATTTAAGATTACAAAGGATGTTATTAGGATTGTAACTGGATTAAACTCCTCCGATGGATTACCCATGTTGAAAGATGTGAAAAACTAGGCAATAACTGATGCTACCGGTGCCAAGTTTGACAAAAGGGCAATGACCATCAATGATATCATAGAACCAGACATTAAATTTGCCTCTATAGTGATCGGGTACAAGATCTATCACTCTAGCAGGGAAAATTCAATTTCTGGGACTGCAATATATGCAGCTTATAAGATGTTAAAGGAGAATGCAGACTATGATCTGTGTGATTTTCTACAAAATCAGTTGGTAGAGAATCAGAGCAAAATCAAAAGAAACAAGAAAAAATCTTTAAAATATGGTTCCTTGATCATATGCCTATTTTTTTATTTCATGAATGAAGTGCCTGGAGTACATGGTGTGCACTGGACAAATGGCAAGCCAGTGGCAATCTAGATAAGAGACCATTTATATAGTCTTGGAGATTCAGGTGCACAAAAGACTGCAATCTAGGGATATTTCAAAAACTTTCAAAGTCTAATACATGCAAGGGAAATATTCCCTAGTTTAGTTGTAGAAAAGTATGAAAATGAGATATGTTTTATGGTTGACACGGATCAATGTTTGATGGAAGCTATAGAACTAAGAACAATATGGATAATGCCAATGGGTTATGAGGTGGATGAAGAAATTCTGGACATGTATGCTCAACATTTCTTGAGCAAACCTAAAGACACCTCTGTTGAAAGGTTTGGAACATACAAGGAGCTAAGCTTAAAGTTGCATGTGGAACTCAGACAGCCATAAACAAAAAGAAAAGTGCACAAGCAAGTGGAGATGTATACAGAAAGCATTGGGATTACCAAAGAAGCAGTGAAAGAACAGAGAAAGGATTGAAAAGAGAAAGAAGAGCACTGAGCAGACTTCAGAAGAAAAAGTAGAAAGTGAGCCAGCAGTTGCTCTGGAAGTCCCTCCAAGCTCCTCAAGGAAGACAAGGAGTTCTGCAAATCTCACTGAGCTACCTAAGCCCACTTCTACCAAGAAACTAGAAGCCACTCCATCTGGTGAAGGAGGAAAAAGAAAGAAAACTAAGGCCACAAGAATCCACAAAATTACAAAAGATGATGAGGAGACAGAAATAGATGAAGTGAAAGAAATAAGATTCAAGAAAGCCAGAACTTCAAAGACTTCTAAAGACCATCCTTCCGGAAGTAATAAAGCCAGTAAAAAGCAAGCAACTGGTAAGGTCGCTATGTCTACTGACGAAATTGTAAAAACAATCACTGTTCATGGAAACTTAAAGCCCATCAGAGTTTACTGTGACAATTTTGATCAAGTAAATAAGAGAATTTTGGAAGATGCCACCATCATGTATTTGAATAAATTCAATAGAGCCCTATTGGAAATTTTACAAGAACTTCCTAAAAGTTTAAGGAGAGTACTGGAAATGAGAAAAGAAGTAGCTAAGGCTAAAGATCTAGAACTCAGAGAGTATCTCCTCTCCTCACTATGTCCTGTAATGACTAATAAAGAAGCACATAAAATTCTCAAAGAAGTCAAAGAAAAATTCAGAAGCAAAGTCTGAATGAACAAGCTAATGCTTGGTGAGACTGAGGAAATTGCAAAGGAAATAGAGGAAATTTTGAGAAAGGCTTTAGACAAAGATAAATACTATATTGTTTTAGAAAAACAAGTTGAAGAAGACAATCCTTATGCTCCGGAACAAGAAGCTGCTGAAGAAGAAACTAACAAGAGAATTAATGACCAAAGTACTACTCTAAATCCTCCAGAATTCATCTATGAGGAGACCAATGATGGACTTGATTCATCAAATCTAAATATTAGAGAAGTTTAGGAAGAGGAACAAGTCAATCAGGAGGACATAGAAATGGTAGATAGAATTGTTGATGCAGGGGTAACCCCACCACCTGACCACTCTGGAAAAGAAGAGGATATTGCTCCATAGAGCCCTCTAGATTAGATAGCAAAAATAAGAAAGAGTCCCTCTGGAGAAAACATAGAGAAGAGTAAAACAGAGAAAGAGGAAGAAAAATGAAAAAAGGATAAGGCAAAAGATGGTGCAAATGTTGAAGCACCTAAAGCAGATACTGAGAAATCAGGTGAACAAAAGGATGGTTCTGAAATGGTTGCAAGAGACACTGTAGATGTAGTAAAAGGTCTTCTTGAACAATAAATGATTGAACTTGATGAGCTTGAGCTACTCCAAGGCCTAGCCAATCTAGATGATCTCTCTCCAATTCAATTGATGAAAATATCATCATTCACCCAAGTAAAGGCTAGAGAAAAGATGTTAAAGTCTCACATGGAGGACAATGAGCTACTGGGGCTTGCAATTGAAATTTTGGAGAAATTAATGCCAACCTATCAGAAGAATCAAAATGATTCCACCTCCGGATATCTAAAGAATCTTGTAAGTTCAGTAAACTCACATTTTGAGTCTTTTGAAAAGTCTGCGAAGGCAAAAGTTTAGAAAGAATTCTTGAATAAGAAATCTAGTCAAGTTAAGAATCTAATAAGGAGTGATAGATTGGTACTAGGCAAGGGCATAAAGAACATTCAAAATGATCTAAGTGATAGAGGAGATATATATAAATTTTGCCTATCATGGTCTAAAATCAATGAGGATATTGAGAAGAAGATAAAGGAACAAGAACAGAAAATCTCAGTTCTATCTCAAAATTTTGATCCACTAACTGCCTCTCCTATAAGCCAGGAATGTCAGGTTATTAGCTTGACAGATGAAATAAAGAGACTGGTAAAAGAGAAAAGCAATACTATGAAGAGGATATGTGAACTTCGGGGATTGATTGTCCCCAAGTTGGAATCCATGCATAATGTCTTATCCAAAGCCCAGAATGCACTTCAAACAAGTGATCCTCTAGATCTGGCAAAAGCAGAAGCATATGCATTTTTTCTGAGTGGGCACATCTCCATTTTGGATGGAATAAAGAGTAATTGGGCCTCTAAACTTGCTCAATTAAAAACTAGTTTTACATATATCCTAAATTTTATGTAAATAGGATTTGATGATTTGGTGTACATATGCAGCAGTATAAGCAGAATTTTTGGAGAGTTTTGGCTTGCAGACCCCACCCTTTTCCATTGATGTCAATGGGGGAGTGAAAGGCAGTGAAAAATGAGGAACTCAGCAAAGGGGGAGAACCGGGATAAGTGAAGGGCATGTGTGTATAGACAAAGGGGGAGTTGCACTAAGACACTTGGTCATTTTTCACTAAATGTTGCCATCAATGCCAAAGGGGGAGATTGTTGGCAAGAGACACTACTTTTCTTGATAGGTGTTGTCTTGATGGCAACTAAGATCATCCAAATCATCCGCATAACACAATTTGTTCATACCAGAAGTCAGATTTAGAATTTGTCTAAGTTTGGGCAATTAGGAACAGAGCAGTAACAGTGTCCGGTATTTTGGTCCGGATCTCTCCGGTGGAAAGTCATGATTAGCTGTGGATCTAAGGGAGTCATATGCATTATCAAGACAATCTAAATCTAGATTTTTATCCTTCGGTGATGAAGGATTCAAAAGATATTAGCTTATGAGTACCGGGTTCCAGTTTGTCAGAGTAGACAGAAGAAGAACAGGCCAACCTTGCAGAAGATCTTGATTCTGGATGTATGGAATTTGTTTGTTGGAAAAATAGTGATGAGCAGTGATAGTGGCTGACATGAGTGATGATTTTCAAGAGAAAATTTTGGTCCACACCTTAAGTTATGCATAGATCTAGCCGACAGAGTAGAGCATTCATAAAAGTTCTAAGTGTTGTTGAAGTTGACTGATAGAATGATTGTAGATCATATTGTGGATATATATAGTCGATGAAATTAGATGATTCAGTTAGCATGGTGTATGTGAATAAGGTGTATGTAAGAAGAGTAGAAATCCTAAGTGTGAATGAAGGAAGAACAGTAAGAAGAGCAGAGCAAAGATGAAATGTGTAAGATCAGTTTTTGTGCTTAACTGGAATTGAAACTCTTGCATGAGTAGATGCTATTAATCAATTCAAATCTCTATCATTCTCTTGTAATGTTTCCATAGGTAGTGAGCCTCCATTTGAGCAGTGAGCTCTAGGTAGTGAGCTTGAATGCATGTGTATTCCCATTTGTAAAAGACTTTTAACAGGGTATTAATTCTTGTGGGTTAACCCCCACCGTGGTTTTTCCCTTAACCGGGTTTCCACGTCAAAAATCTTGGTGTCAAATGTGTTGATTATGTTTTTGCTTCTGTGTTAATATCATATGCTTTAATGTTTGAATCATTAATCAAATTGACAATAGAGAAAGAAGTTTAAAAGAAAGATTTTGGAAACAACTAATTCACCCCCCCTCTCAATTGTCTGGGTTAATTCCAACAGAATGGGCTTCTAAAATCCTAGAGGTCATCTCGTAAACCACGTCTCACGTTTGCAAGGTTTCCCATTGTTGTTAGTTTAATGCAAGTTTTACTATTCAAGAGTTTTTGGTAGACCCAGTGGGACTTGAATAAGAGACTTCAATTGATGTTTTAGTGAACTTGGTTCTACATTTTGTGATTTTGGTGGAAAATCACAAAAAAAATTCCTCATAGGAGCATGAATCTTCCATCTAGCAACTCTAGTGGTGTTCTTATCTCATAAATTCACTACTGCAAATCATGGCAACCCATAATATTCATGTGCACCTCAATATTCTAGGAAGAAAATTTCCTTTTATGACTTGGGATTCAAGTCCTCTTCTACTTCAGCATCAAGGTCAGGTTCCTGAGGCAACATTGAAAGCATTACCCCATTTTTATGGAGACAACTCAGTTCCCCCAGCAAATCATATTCAAGATGTTGCAATTTTATCCACTATACACCATGTCACAACTGAGAATGTGGTTCTTTTGTTACTTGCATCTTCTCTCAAAGGAAAAGCACGGGAATGGTATAAAAGTTTGCAACCTGATTCAATCGCAAGATGGGATCAACTTGGAGAGCTCATTTACAATCAATTCTGAGAGAAGGTGGATGTTATCTCTCTCACTCAAAATCTCATCACAATCAAAAGGTATCCTACAGAGTACATGCATGATTTCAATGCAAGATTTGATAGGGTATGGAAAAAATTTCAGTAGATGTGAGACCTCCTGCACTTTTTTTATTTCTATATTATTTGAAGGCTTTAGATCCTAAAATTCATGTTATGATACAAGCCTTAGGAGGTGAAACCCTACCTCAATCATATGATCTCACCTTTAGAGACAAAATGAACCTCATAGAAGATGGTTAACTGTCTCCTTTGCCTTTAAAACTATTAATGCCTCATGAAAATATCCTATCCTGAGCCCTTACATATAGTCAAATGCATAGTTATTCTGATCCACCCACCCTCCCTGTTGATTTCACAAATCATAAGGAGAGGTTTGAAATGAAAGAGCTCCTAAAATCCTTCATCCCTGAGCTCAATGAGCTAAGAGATCAGGGCATGTATCAGGCTGATCCATATTTTATGCCTCAAAGCTCCCATGAACAACTATATGTACACAATCCATTTGTAAAAGAAATCCTTCCTCATGTACAAAAGGTATCAAATGATTTTGAGAGTTGTACTTTTCAATATTTTGTGGTTTCTAATCCACAATTTTAGCCTATGGAAGTGACAGGTCAAGTATTTTGTCACTTTGATATCAAAGAGTCTGAATGCAATTAAAATGAAAGAAAAGAGGATGTTCCTGCTTATCCAGTGCTTTCAACTATTTTTGGGTATCAGGTACATGTGGCAAATTTTGACTCAAAGATTCAGCCAACTGAAGAAGAAGATGAAGATAATGTTGATAATTTGGTTCTCTTTGAAACTAAAAAGTACTTGCAAAAGAATCTTGAAACTAAAAAGTACTGGGCAAAGAATGATGCACCATCTTTACCTCATCTTGAAGAGGAAATTGTAAAGGGAATTTCTGAATCTACAAAGAGTGAGTGCATTTATTGGTGTAATGAGTTTTCACATCTTGTAGGGGATGGTGTTGAGATGCTTGAGCATGGAAAATAACAACTTAAGGATTTTTCTTAGTTATCCAATAGGGATATTAGATTCTTGATGTAGGAGATACTACCATTAAGCAAGTGCATGGCTCATTTGCAAAGCCTCTTTCAGGTGATCATGAAGAAATCCTGAGTGAGGTATGTACAAGTTTTGAAGAAGAGATAGATCTATTTTCCATTATTAAGAATGGGTATTCTCTCTTTCCTAAGGAGGATCCACAAAATTATGTGTAGCCCCATAATCATGACGCATCAAGGGATATTGTTAATACTGAAGAGTTATATCATACTCCATTCTTATTTCAAGAAGACATTATGATCATATTTAGGACTATTATGGGTAGCTCAATCACCTTCAAGCCTATTTTTGATGCTATCTTGGGTCATGATCATGTAGAGAAACATGCAAGAAAAGTCACCAATGAAGTCAAGTCAACAAATGCCTCAGCATGAAAGCAAGGAGGTGAGCTTTGATGCTTGATATTCCCTTCCCACCCTCCATTGAAGCAAGCATGGTATGTAGATCAGTCTAAATGGTGTTTTGATGCCAAGGAAGAGTCTTCAAAATGTAAGAAGGCACAAAGGTACAAGTTTCTATTGTATTTCTACATGCATTTTATTTGGTCTCTTCTCAATTCGATGTCAATCGCATGGACCAACATCATCTGAAATGGGAGTTATTTTACCATTCTAGTGAATGGGCATGTTCCTATCAGTTTCCTGTTGATATTTTAGTTTTCTAGTGTTTCAAGTAAGTTGCAGCTGTAATATTTGTTTCAGTTTTGTTTTGTCCTTTCAATAAAGTTTTAGGTTGTTGTAAAGGTTTGCATGTGGTCAGCTATCACCAGTTCATAGGTGGGTTGCAGTATGTGTTTGGTTCAGTAGTGGTTCAATTTTAGATCAAGCATATGCTTGGTAGTTTGTATCAGCAGTTGTGTGCTCAAATGGTTCATTTTTTAATGATTTGACTCTGATGCCCAATGGAGTATAGGCTTTTTCTTTTGGAGTTCACAGTGTGGGGGCACACTTTCCTAGAGAGTCACCAAGAAATGTTGTGCAAGTTTTGTACACCATGTCAAAAAAAATTATATTGGTTTCAAAAGGAGGCATGAAGCTTGTAAGTTCCAATGCAGACCATGGTGTAAAGACTCAGCTCCAGCATTATACTCCAAAGCACACATCCATAACATAAATGGATGGCACATACCACATATATAGAAAATTCTCAGCCTCAAACAAAGGGTTTAAGCCAAATTATTATGTGGAGGCACGAGCCTGAAAAATGATACGCAAGCCATCAGGAAATGTAGCATTCACAGCACCATTGGATGGAAACAAATCTAACAGCCAGTGCATTTTCCAGGGAGAAGCATAGGTTGTCAGTGTGAATAAGCACCAACCCTCCACGTGGTCCACTAGCCAATGGCATACATTTGAAGAGTTTTAGAGAAGAATTATTTCTAGAAAGAGTGCTAGAGCTCCACATGGTAGCAGGAGGAGTTTAATATCTTTTCAACAAGCACCAAGCCATAGTCTAATAGCAATGCATAGTCCATTGATCATGAGACAAACCTTCAGAAGGATGTGCCTCAACTTTTGAGATTGGCGCAACCTCTCAAGCTTAAAGTGAAAGATTTATTTAAAAAATTCAAAGCTAAGCACATTCTAGCCAAGGTGCCAATACAAATCAAAACAAAGTGCATGCTCAATGTGTAGCACTATTAACTCAAGCTCGGCCTCAGTCGCATCAATGCATTAACATTATCAAACGAGGCAGATTAGAAGATGGCACTGTAGTATGTAAGGAAGGCATGCAACTTTAGGAATCAAAGTGTGTTCTAACAAAGGTTCAACATATTATATGAGGTGCATACCTTATATATGTTGCGGCCCAAAAAGTTGAGTCTCAGCTCATTAGAAAGGTGGCACAACCATTATAAGATATACCACTGCTTGATAATGAAATAGTAGCATCAAAATGAAGGCACAAGCATCATAATACTATTGGAAACAAGGCAGATAACTGAGAGGAGGGGTGAATCAGTTATCTTAAATATTTAACTTTCTTTTCTTCTTTGACAATTAGTGTAGCATCAAAACATATAACCATACATAATCATGAGAGCAGAAAAGAAATCAATACACATAACACAAGGATTTTTATGTGGAAAACCCGGTTAAGGGAAAAACCATGGGGTGACTAACCCAAGATTGTATTCTCTGTTAAAAGAATAAGTACAAAATGGCACTTGCCAATTAGGGCTCACTATCTGAGCACACTGCTCACAAGAGGCTCACTGCCTACAAGAGACTCACTGTCTACAAGGCATATGGAATGTAACCAGGTGTTTGAACTGATGAGAAGCATCCACATGTGCTGAGGTTCAGTTCCAGTTAGGCTCAATACACTGATCTACTGCACTTCATTCTTCCTTTTCTTTAGTGTTGCTATCCTGTCACATACCAGACCTGTATTGCTGCTTCCACACTATTCTCTACTTTTCTTTGCACTTTACAACACACTACACACACCTTCATACTAAAATCAATTTGGTATATATATCCGCATCAAGGATTTCAATATCTTTCTAGTCGGCATCTAGAAAACTCAAGATATTTCCAAACTCTAGTCTGTCAGCTAAATCCATGCTTACTAAGTGATGCGTATCAAAAAGATAGTTATATAAGTCATCAATTATGTCAGCCAACCATGAATGATCCATCAAGAAACTTAATCACCATCAATTTAACATCCGGATTAAGGTCTGATGCTCCATCGGTTAGTTCTTCCTCAGTCTACTCTGCCAAACAGGAACCCAACACTTAGGTACTCATATCTTTCCACTCTTTCATCACCGGAGGCACAATCTTTGGAATGTATCAGTCCTAGTACTCCTCTTGACTTCCCCAAGTCCATACTTTGCTGAGATACTTCCTCTGAGAGATTCAGACCTGATTGTCGGACCTTGCTGCATGCTCTATTCTTTCTCACCGGACCAAAATACTCTTCAATCTGACTTCCAGTATAGACATACCATGTCCTGTGGATGTGTGGTATGGACTTTGTTGCCATCAATGACAACACTCATGAATCCACATAGTGTCTCTTGCCAACAAATACATGGCACAGCCAAATATGCAAAGGATTCCATATGAAAACATAGATTCATAAAGGTATATGCAGCCTTTAAGAGGTACGAGGCAAACATCAAAATGATGATGCAGCATGTTAGTATGGTGTGGTCACTATAAACCCGTCGTAGACTTTTATGATGAAGGCGCAATAATAATGAGTCACCGACATAAAAAATGCATTACAGTCATTCAAACAATAACACAAGCCTATGAATCATGGCACTCAACCATTAACTCAGGAGTGGCCTATTAAATCAAGGCGCTTCCTTATTCATAAGTATTGGCTAGAAGCAAAGTGCAATCCATAAGCCTTCAAGCATAGATGAAAACACTCAGCTACCGTCCGATGGAGTTAGAGGAGATCAATGGCTTGCGCATCAAATTGATAAAATGGAGGATGTCAGGAGAAAAAATGCGCCAGAGCTCCACATGTCTCCAACTCTCTTATGGTGCACTCCCAAAAGTAAATGAGGTTAGCAGTTTGGAAAAGGGAGTGTTAGGGTTCCACATGGTGCAGCAGGAGAGGTTTTTTATGCTTTCTTTAAACTCCCAAAATGTTTCTCTACTTACATTTTTATTAAAATTAGTCAAGTTAATTAAAGCAAATCTTTAATTAAACTATTGGTAGGCCCATGATAAATAAAACTTTATTTTGTGAAAGGGGTCTCATGCTTTAAAAGTTGTGGGTGAAGTGAGCTTTATTTTAATAAAGGAAATTTTACTAAAACATAAAGCTATAGAAGGACAGGGGGGAAGCTTTGTTTATTTTTGACGCCATGTAAAGGGGGAAAGCTATAGGAAACTCCCGATTGTAAAAGCTGCAACCAAAATCAATGGGATTTTTAGGGTTTTATTTCCTTTATTTAGGGATTCTTTCCACATCAAATAAGCAAATTTCTTCTAACGATAGAGGATTTATGATAGTGAGCAGATAGAGGGAGGGGTTTTTAGCTACAACAGAGATTTATTTCAGGCCTTTATGTCATGTTTTCTCAGAGTTAGACAGATCTAATGTATTGTGCCTTCAAGGCCTTTTTTGTGTCTCTATTTTAATTCACCCATGAAGGGAAAATAGACTTTCAATGCTATTATTTCTGTTGAGTTGTTCCTCGTTCTTTTATCTCAGATTTGTGGCATTGATTTGTAAACTTGAGACTATAAAACCTTATACAGCTGAATGATTATGTGTTCATTACTTTTTTTCATCATATATGTGTTTGTCTTGTCTCTTGTTTATCAAATCCTATGCAGTATTGAATCCTTTACAGGTTGGGGAGTTTATGTTTGGCGAATCACCGTGTTAGATGGATTTATTTTCTAGGTTTCCTTCTCCTCTTTTCTCTAAGGTCTGAAAATGAGTTTATTGAAGATCCTACAAAGTGCTAACTTCTAAAATCCTGGAGGTAATCTCACAAACCATGTCTTACGTTTTCGAGGTTTCCCATTGTTGTTAGTTTAATGTAAGTTTTACTATTCAATAGTTTTATGGATGTATTTTGGTCTAAGGTTTTAGACTTTAAGGGTTCTCACTTGGTGGGGGAATCTTGCATTTGTCATTGGAAGGATCTAAGTAGTTGGCCTTTGGGGGGAGATGAGGATGCTCGAGCTTCCCTGTCTTCTATTATGGTTGATCAACCATGTTGTTCTCTAGAGGAGGTTGATGCTCTTGCTTGGGTCTATGATCTAAAAGGGGTTTACTCTGTTTCTCATGGGTACTAGATCTTAGAATAGGACAAAACTGGGTACATGGATTTCCCCTAGTGGAAAAATATCTAGAATAATTATTGTTGGCCTAAGAGTAATTTCTTTCTTTGGCTACTTTGTTAAAATAAATGTCTTACCTAAGACAACATAAGAAAGAGAGGATTCCAAGGTCCTTCCAAATGTGTTCTTTGTGGGGCTAATGAGGAGTGTGTGACTTGTCTTTTCTTTTAATGCTCCATTTTAAGGGTCTTTAGAGGCAATGGTGGCACATATGGAACCAACTTTTTGTTCATGCTACTTCTCTATTTAATTTTTGGGCTAGTTTGGGATGTCCTCTTACTTCTACCTCTTTCCTTTTGGTGGCTTAGGACATTAGTCTTGTTGGGTCCTAAAATCACTACTCACACTCCTAGAGGAATCAATCCACTTCAAAGTTAGGGAAATGCCATCTTGAAGGTGAATCAATTTGCCCATCAACAAAATTTTAGTGATTACAGGCCAATTGTTGAGAGTGGATATTCTCTCCTTCACTTTGGGCTCAGCTAGACCCATGAGGGTATTCCTAGAGGTATCCTTAATAGTATTGTTTACAAAGGAAGATAAACAAGATGAAACTACTATAGTTGTATCCAATGTATGCTTGGCTCCAAATATTGTCATTAGGCCACGGACTAACCAACTCACATAAAACCTATTGTTTGTTGGGAATTAAGGTGTCTCAACCTTGGTAATTCTCTACATTTGTAATGTTTGTATTTATTATTCAATTGCCTATGTTGTAAATAATTGGAAATTCCACTTTGTCATATTGTGGGATGTGGCACGGTGATGTTTCAATCCTACATGGATTATGACAACTTGTTGTTTTGTCCTCATGTGAGGAGATAGGCATCCCACTTAGTGGTAGGAATATTCTTCCATGTGTTGGCATCTTCTATGTTGTGTAAGAAATGTTTGACCGAAACGGTTATGACGGATTCCTATGATGAATCTATGACATGTAAGAGTCGAGAATAGAAGGTTGTAAAATAGGTAATAACATGTGTCATGTAGCATCTTTGAATGAGGCATATTTGGGTGCCCCAAGGTGGAATATGATGTGTTGTAAGAGAATATACTATTTATAGCATGTGTATGACAGATTCTCTTACAACTGTAAGTTGTAACTACTATGACAGATTCTATGATGGTCGTAAGTGTCGTAAGAGCATCTGTCATAGCCCATTTTGGAAATAGGTGACCTCTTTGGGATGGGAGCTGTGGAAAAGTGTCAGACACATTCTACAATGTTGACCAAGTGTCCCTAGGCATGGGTTTTGGTCCAAGATGCCATATTAGATGCCCATTCCAAGATAGGTCCAATATTGCCTTGTATTTTCTTTATATACAGGTGCTTGGAGATGGAGTTTGTATCACAGGTTTATAGGTACTGTTACGCTGCTGGATTGACTCCAGACATGAGTGTCAAAGACCATTGAAGCTTGCATTGCAAGTGTATTGTAAACATTCTTTTAGATTTGTTAATACATTGTGTAGGTTTCTGAGTGTGGGGTTTTTCACCTGATAAGGGTTTTCCCCACCGTAAATCTTTGTCTCTCTTCTTCTGTCTACTTTTTGGTTCTTGTGTTTTGCTGCAATATCTCATGTTAATGGTTTAACATTGCTATAATAGTTAGGATAAAGTTGAATTTGCATAGCCCTCTCCTCTCTAGATTAGTGTAGGAAGTGTTTTCCGCACACCTAGCTTCCTTTCAGTTGGTATCAAAGCTTGATCACATTTGGTCCTAGTTGTAGGGTAGGGGTTTTTTGAACTAATCTTAGGTTGAGTGGGAGTCTGTATAGAGCATTATGTATCTTATTGCAGCAGGGAGATGGCAGGCACATCAGGAAGGTTTGAAGTAGAGAAGTTCAATGGCAATAATTTTGAGCTGTGGAAGCTCAAAATGGAAGACATGTTAGTTGACCGAGACCTTTGGGAAAGTGTTAACGGAACTAAACTAGCTACAATGACTCAAGACGAGTGGGATTTCAAGGATTGGAAGGCTAAGGGTCTCATAAGACTTAGTCTTGCCGATTCTGTGTTGTTAAATGTCCATGAGGAGACTACTGCAAAACTCCTTTGGAAGAAGTTGGGGGATATGTATCAAGCCAAATCCCTAGTCAATAAACTTTTCCTGAGAAAAAAGTTGTATTGTTTTCAAATGGAGGACGGAGAATCTGTGGCTAAGCATATGAATGCCTTTAATATGTTGGTTGCACAATTAACATTTATTGGTGTAAAGATGGAGGAGGATCGATGTATGACCCTGCTTTGTTCTCAACCGGACTCATGGGATCATCTTGTCGTGGCAATCGGAAGCACCCCATCCACATTCAAAATGGAAGAAGTGGTTTCTTCACTATTGGCTGAAGAGATGCAGAGAAAGTCTTCTGAGGTAGTCAAAGAAGCCCTTGCAGTTCATGGAAGACCTAATGAGAAAGGGAAGAAGGACAAGAAAGCTGAGAAGGGTAGATCCAAATCCCGTGGGAGATCCAAATCTCCTGGAAATTCTAAGGCTCTTTTTTGGAACTATGGCAAGACCGGGCATTTTTGAAAGGAATGCAAAGAGGAGAAGAAGAAAAAGAAGAAAGCTCCTGATTCAGATTCTGACAAATCACAAGATGACGGTGATGCTTTCATCACAACCCTGGCAACCCATGCATCTAATGATGTGTGGCTAATCAACTCTGGGGCATCATTCCACATGACCTCGCATCAAGACTGGTTCACTAAGTATGAGGAGTTCGATGGTGGAAAGGTGTATCTGGGTGACAACTCTCATCTGAAGATTGTTGGTCATGGAAGAGTCTCTATCCAATTCCTTGATGGTCGAGTGAAGGGGATCTCTGGGGTTATGCACATCCCAGGCTTAGCACGGAACCTGCTTTCTGTAAGTAGTTTGAATGATGCAAGTGTGCAGGTTGCCTTTTCGAAAGAAGGATGCAAGATGACTAGAGGATCTATGGTGCTTGCTAAGGGTACTCGGAGAGGTACTCTATTCCAGCTGGAAGCATGCATTGCACAATGCAATAGTTCTTCTGACTCAAGGAAGAGGGCAACAGTCACTTCATCCCCACCATCTGAAGGAGTAGTGAAGAAATCTGTTGTTTCTAGTCTTGATGGTTGTAATCGTGCATTAGAAGTTAAACTTCCTGTAGAAAAGACAATGTTATGGCATAAGAGATTTGGCCACATTGGTGAGAAGGGTCTACATACCCTAAAAAATAAGAACCTCGTTGAGGGGTTAGATGATTGTAATCTTGAGTTTGACTTTTGCAAACATTGCATTTATGGAAAACACAACCGTGTTCAGTTTTACTCGAGTTCTCATAAGTCTTCTGGTGTGTTGGACCTTATTCATTCTAATGTGTTTGGTCCTGTTAATGTTCCTTCGTTATCAAATCTATATACTTTGTATCTTTTATAGATGATTACAGTAGAAGGACATGGATTTATTTTCTCAGAAGCAAATCTAAAGCCTATAGCAAGTTTAAGGAGTTTAAAACTTTTGTTGAAAATCAAACTGGTAAAAAGATTAAATGTTTGAGAACTAACAACGGTGGCGAGTTCTGTTCTACAGAATTCGATAAGTATTGCAAGGAACTTGGGATTGAAAGACATAGGACAACTCCATACACACCGCAGCAAAATGGAGTTGCAGAGAGGATGAACAGGACACTGATGGAGAAGGCAAGGAGTATGCTTAGTGGAGCTGGTCTAGAACAAAAGTTTTCGGCTGAAGTTGTTGCCACTGCTTGCTATCTAGTAAATAGATCTCCTACATCAGCTCTTTTTGGAAAGACACCCATGGAGGTGTGGTCTGGTACAAAGCCTTCAATAAAGCATCTTCATGTTTTTGGTTGTGAGGCATATGCACATGTGCCTAGGGAGAAGCGGTCAAAGTTGGAGAACAAAGCTGTTAAGTGCATCTTCATCGGCTACAGTGTTGGTGTGAAAGGATACAAGCTTTGGGACCTCGTGGCTAAAAAAGTGTTGTATAGCAGAAGTGTCATCTTCAGAGAGCTTACACCTTCTTCCACTATTTTGCAGCCAGAAGAAAAAGAAAAGAAAGAGGATGTTGTTCCGTTTCCTGTCACCCCTAAGAAGACTGAACAAAAAGATAATGTTGGACCTGATGATGAGGAGAGCTCTAGCAGCTCTGAAAGCTCAAAGGAAGAAGTTGAACCTCAACCTTAGCTCTTGAGGAGGTCTACACAAATAAGAAAGCAACCTGAAAGGTTTGGTTTTACATTGCTTGATTCTAGTTGTGCTTATACTTTAATCACTAACAATGATGAACCTAGAACTGTATTAGAGGCTTTGGATATGAAGGATGCAAGTTCCTAGAAGGAGGCCATGGAGGAAGAAATGGCTTCTTTGGAAAAGAATCAAACTTGGGACTTGATCCCTTTGCCTCCTGGATGGAAACCCGTTGGATGCAAATGGGTGTTCAAGAAGAAGATTGGTGTAGATGGCAATATTGAGAAGTATAAGGCCAGATTGATTGTGAAGGGGTATTCACAAGTGGAGGGTATAGATTATGGTGAGATCTTCTCTCTCATTGCAAAGTTGACATCCATTCGATTCCTGTTGTCACTCACAGCAGCTTATGACTTGGAGGTAGAACAGATGGATGTGAAGATAGCTTTTCTTCATGGTGACTTGGAGGAAGAGATCTACATGTCACAGCCAGAGCATTACATGGTGAAAGGTAAAGAAAATTTGGTTTGCAAACTTAAGAAGTCTTTGTATGGTTTGAAACAATCCCCTAGGAGATGGTACTTGAAGTTTGATGCCTTTGTGTTGTCAATTGGATTTGTGAGACCGAAATCGGATCACTGTGTGTATTATAAATTTGATGGTGATCGTATTCTCATTGTTGCACTATATGTTGATGATATGTTGCTCATTGGGAAGGGTAAAAATATGATTTCTGATTTTAAATCTCAGTTGTCAGCTCAGTTTGAAATGAAAGATTTAGGGGCATCCAGTTACATTCTAGGAATAGAAATCAGAAGAGATAGAACCAACAAAAAACTTTGGTTAAGCCAGAGTAAGTATGTGAAGTCTGTGTTGGACAGATTCAGCATGGAAGATTGTAGACCATTGTGTGTTCCCGTTTCTTTGGGGACAAAGTTGTCTTTTGAGGATTGTCCAAAATCTCCTAGTGAGGTGGAGGACATGAGTAGAGTACCTTATGCTAGTATTGTTGGCAGCTTGATGTATGCTATGGTCTGCACAAGACTAGACATTGCCCAAGCAGTGGGAGTCCTTAGTCATTTTATGGCTAATCCTGGATGGGTTCATTGGGATGCAGTTAAGCGAGTGTTCAGATATTTGAGGGGTACTTCTGAGTATTCCATTTGCTATCATGGTAATGTTTCAATACCTCTGCATTCTATTGATATTCATGGATTTGTGGATTCAGATTGGGCAGGTGACATTGGCAGTAGGAGATCCACCAGTGCTTATGTTTTTACACTGTTTGGTGGTGCTATTAGTTGGATGAGTAAGCGATAACCAGTTGTTGCTTTGTCCATGACAGAAGTTGAGTATACAGCCACAACTCATTCTTGTAAGGAAGTCATTTGGCTTAAGAGATTGTGTTTCGATATTGGTGTTGATGTAGGTCAGATCACGATCAGTTGTGACAGCCAGAGTGCAATTTACCTTGCAAAGAATCCAACTTTCCATGCTAGAACCAAGCACATTGACGTTCAGTTTCACTTCATGAGGGACATGGTTGAGGATGGAAAGGTAAATTTGGAGAAGGTAGATACTTTGAAGAATGTTGTAGATGCATTGACGAAACCAGTGGGCACAGAGAATTTTAGATGGTGTTCGGAGTCTATGGGCCTCTTGGCCTATAGCAAAACTTTAAATTGTGTTTTTTCTATTGGCTCTTACAAGGTGTTTGACAAGTGGGAGAATGTTGGGAATTAAGGTGTCTCAACCTTGGTAATTCTCTGCATTTGTAATATTTGTATTTATTATTCAATTGCCTATGTTGTAAATAATTGGAAATTCCACTTTGTCATATTGTGGGATGTGGTAGGTGATGTGTCAATCCTACATGGATTATGACAACTTGTTATTTTGTCCTCACATGAGGAGATAGGCATCCCACTTAGTGGTAGGAATATTCTACCATGTGTCGGCATCTTCTATGTTGTGTAAGGAATGTTTGACCGAAACAGTTATGACAGATTCCTATGACGAATCTATGACATGTAAGAGTCAAGAATAGAAGGTTGTAAGATAGGTAATGACATGTGTCATGTAGCATCTTTGAATGAGGCATATTTGGGTGCCCCAAGGTGGAATATGATGTGTTGTAAGAGAATATGCTATTTATAGCATGTGTATGATAGATTCTATGACAGTCGTAAGTGTCGTAAGAGCATCTGTCATAGCCCATTTTGGAAATAGGCAACCTCTTTGGGATGGGAGCTATGGACAAGTGTCAGACACATTCTACAATGTTGACCAAGTGTCCCTAGGCGTGGGTTTTGGTCCAAGATGCCATATTGGATGCCCATTCCAAGATAGGTCCAATATTGCCTTGTATTTTCTTTATATACAAGTGCTTGGAGATGGAGTTTGTATCACAGGTTTACAGGTATTGTTATGCTGCCAAATTGACTCCAGACACGAGTGTCAAAGACCATTGAAGCTTGCATTGCAAGTGTATTGTAAACATTCTTTCAGATTTGTTAATACATTGTGCAGGTTTCTAAGTGTGGGGTTTTTCACCGGATATGGGTTTTCCCCACTGTAAATCTTTGTCTCTCTTCTTCTGTCTACTTTCTGGTGTTTGTGTTTTGCTGCAATATCTCATGTTAATGGTTTAACATTGCTATAATAGTTAGGATAAAGTTGAATTTGCATAGCCCTCTCCTCTCTAGATTAGTGTAGGAAGCGTTTTTCGCACACCTAGCGTCCTTTCATTGTTAAGCTAATGTTGAAATCATTACATAGATGCAAGATGAAGGTATAAAATACATGATTCCTCAAGATAATAGTTATTACAATCCCCTTAAGATATTTCCTTGGTTGAATCACTAAATCATGAGGTGCATACAAACTGATAACCTACTCCCAAGATATTAATGAAAGATGAGTTTTATTTAGGCATACGATTGACCACTACTTTCTAAGATTAATGCTTATTTCAATGGATAGCAGAGTCATTGTTTTCTAGGAGAAATAACAAATTGAAGATCACAACTGAAAGAGAGATATGCATACACATACATCAAGGATATGGTGTCAAATAACAAAGCATACTTAATTATCCATCGCCATACAATAGAAATCCATATGAAATAAAGAAATGACCATTATAAAGCCTTGCGATGACTTAAAATGTTGTCGCATTCATCGAATCTTTATTTCAATCTGTTAGTGAATAGATTTGTCACCATTTGTTTTATATATGACTCGCCTAATTTATAGTAACAAATTCCACTAATAGTTGGACAATTTAATCAATTGTCCTCTAAAATTTTAGAAGGTACAGCTTCCTTCGTATGATAGGATTTCCATTTTTTTGGTTCACTTTTAACCTAAAAGAAGGAAAGGAATTTTTTTTTGATAATATGAAAAATGAGATAAAACCCCTCAATGCCCAATGCATTGCAGGTGAACCAAATGCAACATAAGATTTTAAAATCACCAGAATACACCCAAATTTAAGAATGGAGGGAATATGATAAATGAATAGAAATCATTGAATTACCACCACTTTTGCATCAAATTCAAACATAAGAATGAAGACACATCACATGGAAATATAAAACTAATAGAGGCAAGTTATCACTATTCACATAGAAGAAATACAATTTTCTATACTCTAGATACCACACATTCAACATAAGAAAAAAGAATAGCAATACACAAAGATGATCGACTCAATGTCTAAATTTCTCTTGTATTATTGAGCAAGAGATAGAGCATAATACTCTATTTTCCAAATTAATACTACACAGAATTGTGACAAAAATATCCCCCTTTCCTCCAAGAATTAAAACTAACAAGTACTCAATGATCTAGTCATGAAAAACAATTTTCACCAAAAGATCCAGATACATCATCACCCATTCATTATATAGGAATAATAGCAAAACTCAATAAGTGTCCCAATTGTTTCTTGAAATAGAATATTAAAAGAAATAAACTTATACTCCATTTTAGAATTATATAACGAGACTAAAGTTTAATTAAAGTCTTGACAAGTATAGAGAACATGAAATAACAAGAAACATCTATAAATTATGACAATTCATTTCCTTTGCTACTTCCATCAAGATCTATCTGTTCATCTCCCTCCCCTTGGTTGCCTTGACTAGATTTGGCAACTTGATCTTTAGGTGTTGGTGGGGTACTCATTTTGGCTTTAAAAGTTTTGAACCTGTTTACAATAGGCGTGAAAGCCTTGCTATTCAGTATAATTGTCATGTTCAATTGTGTCCTCCACATAGCTAGAATATTACCTGCTTCTTCAAACTTCCTGTGGAACTCTGTTATTTCTTTCTTGAATGTCATCAAATGTGATACACCATTGCATAGCCTGTCAATTGAGCTTCCATCCATTGTTTCTTTATTTTTTAGTTCTCCAGTCACTAAATCTTTGAAACTCTATTTGATAGCATTCACATCCAGCAAATTGCTTTCACTTTCATCTAATACATGTCTACACCCAAGGCTACAACACTAGCTCTAAAATCCATTAGAGAAGACTTGTAGTTTCTCAAGATTTTATTCAAGTCTGTCAAACACTGTTTGACCATTAACAATTTCCAATCAATTACATTCAGCCACTTGGATGACTCATTATCTTCAATTTTATCAATTACTTCCTCAGAGAGGAGCATATTGGACTCTACCTTAATCATCTCTTGTAGGTCATTTTTGGCCACAATAAATAGGCTTTGATCCTTCTTTACAACTTTAATTTAGATATCACTTCTTTTTATTTCAATAATATTTTCTCATATAGTAAAATAATTTCACCTAAATAGAGCATACCTTCAACAATTAACTTCTCCACATATGCTTCAGTGGTCTTCCCAAGAGCTTGATATTTGCCAATTTGATCAATAACCTCAGGGCTCACCCCCTTGGGAGTTTGTACTGGGGTATCCATAGTTGCATCCAGAGGTTGTGTAGAAGTATCCACTATAGACTCGATGTATGAGGTAAGCATTTCTACCTACTCTTCCAACAATTCTACTTCCTTCTCAATTTCTTCTAGTCTCTTGGCAAGAATATCTACAAACAGTTTGGCATTATGGATATCCCCTTCCATAGTTTGGCGACCAAGATCAATTTTAATCACATTAAAATCATCCATAGAAATATCCTTCTCAGCTTTGTCGACCATTGGTTCTGTAACCTCCATAAATTAATGTCTGGTGACTGGGTCAACCATCAATCTTGACATCCTTTGAACCTTTCTCGGTTGGGAATCTGACTGTAACAATCTGGTCATTGAATCAAATATGAGATCTATCATTTGCTTATATTTTCTTTTCTTACTAACAACCTCCTTCAACCAGGTCAGAGATGGTAGCATAGAATGTGAATCAAAAGGAGCATTTAGAATAGAGTCCACCAATGGGCTATGTACAATCTCCTGTTGAGGTGGAGAAGAGGGTGGAGTGACATTCACATCATGAGACACAATGGGAGGGGTTTTCTATGAATCCACAGGCACATTATTCTTCTCAGGTGTAGAAGGAATGTCCTGACTTTTTGTGGGTTGCTCTAGATTGACCTTTGGTGTTTCCACCTCATCAACTTTAGGATATCTTTTGATATTTAGCTTTTGCCTGGGTGGCACTGAATCTCCTTCACATTGGCCCTTCCCTTTACCTCCTTTATTGGGGTCCTCCCCACCACCATTATTTCCCCCTTGTGATGTTGTTTTTGATCTACTAGAATGAACATTAGAAATAGGTCTTTGAGAAGATGGTGGAGTAGAAGCACGTTCTTTCATTTCTTGACCCAAAGGTAGTGTAACAGTATGACTTACAATATTTTCTTGCAGCCATCTCTTACTCTTTTCAAGCACAAAGGAATACCTGACTTGAATATGTCTGTTATCTCCTTCTCTAATGATCTTAACTTTGGTAATGGTTTATCTTTCTCTACATAGTACCCTTCATCAATCATGTCAGAAAATCATCCACAGTATGCGGGAGATCCTACCCAAATCGAAAGCCTGCATCTAACTCATTGATAGTCTCATCCATTCCCTTCTATGCACTTCATGTTCATCCATGCAATCTTCCCAGAAATATTCTAGATGGAGTTGGCGTTCATGTAATAGGGGGGTATATAAATTTTCTTTCACAAAACCTTTGCTATCAAAATATGGCCTAGAAATATAAGAATGGAAATTAAACTTTGATAGAATTTTGTATACATGTTTGGCATCTTCATGTTTACTACAATTGTAATGAGTTAGTTGCAAAGGGAAGGAATACCCTTTCTTTTTGTAGTCATGATACTTTTTACTAGTTTGGGACATCTACTTGCATATTTCAAGAAATACAATGTAGTCCATGGCATACCTAGGTAGCTTATAAGGTGATTGTTCAAATCCCCCAAATCTGATAAATGTGAATCTATCAAATTGAATAAAATAACTTCCATATTGTACAATGAGGTTGGCTGCCTCAGTAGAGATTCTAAGACCAGGATTGCCATATATTCTCCTTGTATTGAACATTAGGAATGCGTCACTAACCCTCCTATAGGCTTTGTTGCCAATTTCCTCCTGTAGTTGAGGATAGTAATCATATACTTGAGTAGCATTAGTGAAGTTGGTGGTAGTTCTCAAGTCAAGCCAAACTCTCTATGTGTTTTCCAAGACATAAAATAAATAAGAGCACATGTGAAATTGGTTTTTCTTCCTAAAGTTCACCAACTGATCATGTAGATGATCACTAATTATTCTTACCCAATCAATATGTTGGTCACCAGCACATATCATAAGGATAAATTGGCACATCCATTCTACAAATTTAGAAGTCTCGGCACTACCCACCACCCTATGTAAAAGAGTGATAATGTCTAATATATCATCTTTAAACAGGGCTCTCACCAAATTCTTTGGAAGTTGAGACTGGCCCTTCCTCTCCCTTTTTAGCCAACTAGTGGCAATGCATTTATTACACCAACTTTGTCCATCCATGTAATAACCCCACCTAGTTTCCATAGACATGTTTGCATACTCATCCCAGATGGACAATTTGAATGTGTTGCTAATTGACTCAGTATCCAAGGTCATAACAACTTCTCCATCCATAGTTCTAACCTGTGAGAATTCTACGTGGTAATTCCCTATGCAAGCCAAAACTCAATCAGTGCATTGGACCGTAGGAGGAAAATCCCCAGCATGAGCCAATCCACTTACGAAAGTTTTCTCAGCTATCGGTTCATGAGGGTCATTCCCCATCCTATCCTAGAAATCCTTCATGTCAATATGTCCTAGGTTTGTATCTTTTATCTTGGATAATTTGTTTCCAATTATAGTAGACACATCAAACCCTTGGTATTTATACTTCATTTTTGAGAGTTGAATCACACACAGGAATGAACAATTGACCATCTCCAATAGTACTTGGTAATTCTTGGAAGGTAGTGGTTTAAGTGGAGAGAGTTCATGTTTCACGTACATAGTATTCATGAAATTGCGAGACAATGTAAGAGATGGCAACAATTTCAAATATATGAAACAACTCAAACTAAAAGTGGAGAATAGTTTGCCACCTACCTTGTACACTATTGTTGACTATAAGGGTAATCTTAAACCAATTGACGAGTGAGAAAATCGAACATCGACAAGAAATTTCTTTGTCAAACAGTGAATAAAATGCCTTCCAAGCCCCATTTATATCTGTTGATTAGAGCACAAGAAATTTCATTGTCAAATAGTGAATAAAATGCCTTCCAATCTAATGCATTAATACTCCCTTGCAATAAATGCTTAGAGGTGGTGCATATAGCACCTTTAAAATTTTTAGTTATCGGCGAAGGCTCCATCTCACTAACTTAAGGATGAGTATATTCTACTTTTCTTCTTTATCGGGGAGTTACCCTTTTATAAAACCTTGCTCATTAATGAATTGATAGATCAGGAAACAACTTCATCGACAAATTTAAGAGTTCACAAACTCAATAGTTCATCGATAGTCATTTTGGGCGATCATTACTTGTCTTAAGTATTCATATGTGGCTTCATAAATTAGAGAACTTAAGGGTTCACTAACTTTACTTTTGAGCAACAAGACTTAAATAAAGAGTTCCTTTCATCGACAGGGCAAGACTCAACAGAACTAGCTCACTAGGCTGAATGGTCGGTAGATTAGGAAGTTAGCAAACTCAATAAATGGGCGATATAAAACACATGAAGGTAAGGAAAGTTCATGAAATTGAAAGGGTACTGATAGAAAAGGAAAACCCAGCTGATGTTCTTCTCTATCACTACATTGCTAGGTTAGCGAA
Organism: Cunninghamia lanceolata; assembly: GCA_027924645.1. Taxonomy (NCBI): domain Eukaryota; kingdom Viridiplantae; phylum Streptophyta; class Pinopsida; order Cupressales; family Cupressaceae; genus Cunninghamia; species Cunninghamia lanceolata. Next base: position 4,053,701 of record BSBN01000413.1, read on the forward strand.
CTGACAAGCCCAATGACAAAGTTTGAGAAAGAACAAAGTTGTCAATGAAAGGGAAAGAAATTCTTTTGACTTGGAGTAATATTACAATGAATGAGAAACACATTGAAGACAAACATAGACCAAGTTTAGATTGAACAAGGATATTCTTGATATTGGAAGGTAATGACAAAAACTTGGGTAACAGTTGGCTCCATCTAGGGATGAAGATTGTAAAGGATGAAGAGAACACAGAGTCTCAGGTTCGCCAGAGGCCACAAAGTCACACAAAACACAAGAGACAAAGCAAACATAACAAAACAGGGAAAGAAAACTATAGTACAAGATGGAGAAGACCCATTTCACATATTGCACAACTTCAAGTTTTGTCCATTATATGGCAAGGGCATGGGAGTTCCATCATGAGAAGAAAGCATAGATGCATTGTTCCCACATACTTGTGTGATGAAAAAGGGACCCTTCCATAGAGAATCAAATTTACCATGTAATCCCCTTGGCTCTCTTCTTTTATCCCATAACAACACTAAATCTCCAACCACAAAATCCCTCTGTCTGGCTCTTCTATTAAAAATCTTTTTCACCTGTGCATGGTGTTGTGTAATCCTATCAACAACTTCTCTTTGTTCTTCAATCTTGTTTAGGAACATGATCCTCTTTTCTAAGGTACTTTGGAATTGTTCACCCTCAATTGCCTTTTGTAGATTTGCAGTAGAGAACTCTAATAGGATTGGTAATGCACTGTTCATTCCATAGACTGTGAGGCCCATCTTTTTCAGTTGCTTTAGTTACTCTAGTTTAGACTACTTGACTATGTTGGTTTGGTTTTATATACTTTATGTGTGTGGACATTTATGCTTTTGTGCTTTGAACATTATGCTATATTAAACTCATGGACATTATGTTATAATTGAATTCTATGGGAATTTTATTTTGGACTTTATAATTTAACCTATAATTAGATATTATTGGATTATTATTTATGTGTTGGAAAAGAAATTATTGGAAGATCAAGATGCTTGTATGATAGTCATTTATCAAAATATCTAAATTATGTGATCATGAATGAGTTAGAATATTTAATTATTGTGTTATGCATTTTTCATGTTACTTCAGCTATATATTCTTTGATATACTGATATTCAAAAATGAAGTGTGCAGGTGGGTGGCCAAGATCATTAAGTTTTTTTGGACACTCCAAGAATCTTTCATGCGATAGCCCATTAACCTAGTCTAACCCGTGGAAGGGGTGAAGGATAAAGTGTTATGTGTTTTAATTATTTATTTATGTGATGGCTATGGTTATTTTTATTTTTATAATTTTATTAAATTTAATTTTGTTATGTGTGAGAGTTAAATTTATTTTTTATTTAATTGTTTTATTATTTTGGGATGATGATAAGGGATTTGTTTTAATTGTTTTTTTTTTATAAAAATATTTTTTTTTGGGAAAAAGAAAAAAAGTTTCCATCCTTTCTTGTCTTTTTAGTTTTTTTTAGTTTTTTTATTATTTATTGGGGGAAAGTTGGATTTTGGAAAAAAAAAATCTTATTGTGCATGAGTTTTTAAGAATTTTGGAGAGGAATTTGTGAGAATTTTGAAGAAGAATTTATGAGAATTTTGGCTTGAAAATTTGGAGGTGGAATTTGGTTGCATGGATTGGAATACAAGAGTTTCATTTTGTTTTTTGGGCTTACCCTAACTTGGGGAGCTGAGGTAGGATTTGATCTCCTCTTTAAAATTTATGTAAAATGTATGCATGTGGTGTTTATGAAAGTCTTTGGTTTTTATGTGTTTTGCATTTTCTGTTTATTTTGGGATAAGAGTTGTGTAGGGAGCAGCTCTCTCCTAAGGGGTGAGAGCCTCCCAAGTGTTGGAGTAGAGAGAGGCATGGAGCCTCTCTTGGGGAAAGATGGATTTTGCAATATGTGGTATAATGATGATTTGATGGTTGTTGTTGTTGGTATATTATGGAGGTGTGGTGATGAAATGATGATTTGGGGTTTCTTATTGTGATATTGTATGGAGACGTATGGTATTGGAAGGAATAAGTGATTTGTGGAGACGAAGGTTGGGTTTTTGTGAGTATGATATTGTATGGGAGTTGTTATTTTTGTTCCCCTAGAGGGAGGATTATCCCCTCTCTCCCCCTGTGTTGGATTTAGTTTGAATCCTTTGTTTATGAGTCATCCAATGGGATTTGGTGTTATGTGTAAATGGTCTTTTCTGGTTGTTGGATTTATGTGTTTGCATGTGTATTTTACCCGGTTCTTGGAGTCTCCTTCTCGGGGGTGGGATTGTGAAACAATCCCTATGAAAGAGTGGAGAGAAGGTCTTGGCCATTCAGTTTGGCTATTTTGATGCATGTTTATTGAAGTCTCTTAGAGGTTTTAAAGGTCAAAGAAACTTTTGTAGTTGGATTTCCAAGCCTTTATGATTGTATTGCATATGACTTAACATTATTCTTCCACCAAATTTCCATTGTTCAATAGCAACTGTACTTGCATATTTATTTGAGAAACTAAAAAAATATATATTGTTTTAATATATATATATATATGTATATATATATATATATACACACACACACATATATATATGTATATGTATATATGTATATATATATGTATATATATGTATATATATATGTATGTATATATGTATACACATACGTATTACTGCCAAAACATATTTATTTTCTACTATTGTAAATTTTTGAATATGCTCCTGCATTTAACTAAAAATATATACATATATATATACAAAATTATATATATTTACATATTGTATATGTGTGGTCGTTGCTGGGAAGACAAAATTTGTAATAGTGATTGTTGTCACATAGAATTGCATCCTGTTTGGAGAGAGTCCAAGCATTCTAATGACACAATGGGAATGATCTCGAAGTGTGGGACCTTGTGAACTGAGATCAGACCTTCGGAGAAGGCCGACTTCCTATTTCTAAGCCTAATGCCTAGAGGAAAATATCTAAACCTAGTGCTAATGATGCAGGGGAAAGGGGGTAGAAGGAAACATAAATAGAAATTAGGTGATACACCAGGTTGAATAAAAGAACCCTCACAGAACTAAGAAAATGCACAAAATGACTAGATACAACCAATAAACATACACAGATCAAGTTGATTTTAACAAAGGCAAGGAGCAAGAGATGATTAGAAGGAATTAAACATTCACAAACACATCATTCTTAGATCACATAGAGTCAAAATAGCATGAAGAGGTAAAATAACTAGCATGTATTTAATCAGAAGGTAAGGTTACAGTAGAGGAATGCTTTATTTGGAATCAGAAGCATAGATTACTAAATCTTCCAACTATTTTTTACATCTCATGTTTATGCATATATAGCATTTTGCATTTGACCTAAGTCGGTTACAATAAATTCTCCTCATGGGCTCTATCAAAAAATATCATCGCCAGAAGGAACATCCACCTGCAAGAAGTTATGGAATAAAATATCTGGAACAGGGCAGGTGGAAGATATTTTGGGCCTTGAATGTGAGCAGCTTAATCATCTATCTTCAACAATGAATACATAAAATATCTGAAGCATGGCAGTTGAGAGATTGGATTTGTATTTATGGCAGATGGGACAGATCGCCCCTTGACAAAGCTTTTACAACACTTTAAAATCCTGGTTCATTTGAATTTTTGCATCTTCACTCACTGAGATCATCTGCACAATCGAGCTCTATATCTGTATAATCGGCCTTTGAATTTTCCCTGTTTGACTGAACATGCTTTTTTGGCTTCTGAGTTAGCGACCATCAATTTTATCCTTGCTACCAAGAGAACCATCGTTTGTATGCATACAGACATACAAAAATGGATACATTGTAAACAACCATGATGACGTCAGCATCATATAGAACTTGGGCAAAGAACAAGCCTAGATGACGTCATCATGCTATCAGGTCCTTCAAATCCTTCAATTTTGCACTTATACGATTTCTTCACTTTTTGCATTTTGCATATCAAATTGCTTTGCATGTCTTTGAATCTCCCTTTGTATATGCTTTTGTATGTGCAATTGTATATACAATACAATGGCCAACATACAAAAGTGGACCTTAACTTTTGCATCACCTTTTGTATATCTTCCCTTGCCATGTGTCATCACTCCATTGGTCGCTAAGCTGAACTTGGGACCCACCGTTGCATCCTCCTTATCGGCCATCAGAAAGACCTCAAACTAAGCCACCAATACACATTGTCTCACCAAAAATCCATTGTATGTGTCTTTGTACATCACAATTGTATATGAGATACAATCGCATGTACATACAATAGGCAGACCTCAATGGATTATCAACCAAAATGGAACTTTAGAATAGGTCTGGCCTTGTATCTTTACTTTTTTGCATATTGGCATATACATGCACTTCAACATACAACTGCAAACCCCACCACTGAGTTTTCCAATTTTAATTTCCCAGTCGGGTACGCATTGTATATCCATGTTGTATCTAACCTTTGTATATGCAATTTTATATGCGATACAATCGCATGTACATACAAAGGTGGACCACAATGGATTATCAACCAGAATGGAACTTTAGAATAGGTCCAGCCTTTGTATCTTTACTTTTTCTGCATATTGGCATATACATGCACTTCAACATACAACTACAGACCCCACCACTAAGTTTGCCAAATTTAATTTCCTAGTTGGGTCCGCACTGTATATCCATGTTGTATTGTTGTATCTAACCTTTGTATATGCAATACAATCGCATGTACATACAAAGGCAGACCCCAACTTTTTTATGAAGCAAATTGAAATTAACACTGGGTCCGACCTTGTATCTTACCTTCTTGTATGTTGCACTTTTTTGACCTTGTACATGCGATATACAACTGTGGACCCCAACAGATTATTTGCCACATTCAATTCCCCAGTCACGTCCGAATTGTATGTATTTCCTTTTGCATCACCTTTTGTATATCACATATATAATACGAATATACAAACAAAACTGCATACAACCGCATATACATACAAACATTGTATCTGACCTTGCATCTTCCTTTGTATATGACCTTGTATCTGCCCTTTGTATCTGCAAAATATACAATGCGAATATACATGCAAAGATGCATACAATCACCTGTACCTTTCTTAACCAAATTGCAGCCTCTTTCAGGTTCAGACTTGCATATTCACCTTTGCATCCCGCCTTGTATATGCAAATACATCGGATCATCGGGGAGGCCTCAAACTTAGTCGCCGATAAGGCCTGTCTCGCCGAAAATCCTTTGTATGTGACTTTTGTATCTGCCTTTGTATATGCGCTTGTATCTGTGAATGTATATGCGAATATACATACAAAAATGCATACAAAGAGACTAAGCATGAAACTGAGAAATCCCTACAATGGAAGATACTTTAATCTAAAGGATTTTTGGGTTTTTCTGGGTTTTCTGCAAGGATTCTCAAGGTGAGATTTTTTGGGAAATTTTGCAAGGCATGACATGGGGAAATGTAGGATTTAAGACTGTCCTCTTTCTATTTAGGCTTTCTCTGATCAGATTTCTTTGATAGAAAGAGGGGGACAAGAATATTTTGGGGCTAGGCAAAATATGACAACAGTGATATACTAAAATCGCAGAGGAACGGAAGCTATATAAATCTAAAGAAAGTTTCATACAAGTTAAACTTTGTGCCACGAGCCTTATGGGAAGGCCATGGGAAGACCCATGGTGCGGCCTGTGGGAGCCATGGGGACTCCCCATGGTGCTCCTAAGGGGAGGCCATTGGCCTTTGTGGCCACAAATCCTCCCATTTGGGGAGGCAGGGACCAAAACAACTTCACATATAGTTCTTTAAAATAAAATCATTCCTTTAAACTTATCTCTTCTCTGTTAAATCCAAGTGCAGTACTATATCTTTGCCACTGTATGTTGTTTTGTATTTGTTTACATTCCTATATATTTATGTGTGTGTGTATGCATACTTAAGTCTCCTTTCACCTACATACAATAACAAAGGATCAGAAAACTAGTTTGGTAAAATGAATGTTTAATAGAAATATATATAAATGAAAATAGTAATTAAATTAATTTTATTTATTTTATGTATTTTATAGGAAAAAGAATTGGATATTTTTCACGAAAAGAAAAGAATTTAGATTTAAAGAGAAAAGGAATTAAATTTTATAAAAAGGCAAGTTTTATATATATATATGAAAGGAAAAAGAAGCTTTATGTTTTGATAAATAGAAAAAGTATTAGTTTTATTTCTGTATTAGAAAAAATAAAAGAATTATATTTATTTATTATTTTAAAAGAAATTAATTAGTTTTATTCTATTAATATAAAAAGAAAGCAATTGATATATTTAAATAAAAAGAAGTTTTTTGTTTTAAAAATGAAAAAGAAACTATTTTTATTGGAAAAGTTGTTTTATCGCTTTTATGAATAACCTTTAAGTTTGCTCAACTAGATGCTTTATTTTAATTAGAATGATTTAATTATTTATTTATTTAAATATTCAATTTCATATTTTTGGAAAGAATTAGTCTATTTTATTATTAAAATAAATTAGTTTTAAATAAAGTTGTAATTGGAAGTTTTAGTTACATTTAAAACGTTTGGCATTATCTAATTTGCAAACTATGTTTTATTATTAAATGATAAATTAGATATGCTCTTATTAATTTAAATTAAATAATCAAACTTTGCATTTAAATCATTAGTATCTTATAAACTTGGTTAAGACAATATTCAATGGTGGATAAATTAATTTATATTGTAACATTGATTTTATTAAAATAAAATAACTTAGAAGACTAAGCTTAACAATATATTTAAATATTCCTAATGGTCTATACTTGACAATTGTTTCTTACGACACTTACAAAATAAAGAACTATCTTCATCAAACCAGTATGTGATCACTACAAATAAGTGGACTTTAGGTAAAATTATAATGTAGTTTCATAATTAATTCATTTCCTTTAGAAAAAAATAATATTTCCACCACTTTTTACCCACTCGTATGGTTGACATATAGGTGGTCCTGATACGAGCATGACATATAGACCAATTAAAAATGAGACATTCCTATTGTCCTTTTGTGAGTAATCATATATGAGTAATCATATATGCCCAGAGAGCATCATAAAGCTTTTTATGGCAGTTCTTCTGATTCTCATCTACTAACTTTTGCAAAATGGCAGTTAAATTCTTATTACTGGACTCAGCTTGTCCATTGCCCTATGGGTAATAATTTGATGAATGTAGTAAAGAAATGTCATTACCATAACAAAATGAGGACATCTCAAAGGATGAGAAATTAGATGCAATATCTATAACAATCTTTAGTGGCACCTCAAACCTGACTAAGATGTTCTGCTTAATAAAATCACAAATCACTTTTGATGTGGTTTTCTTAACTGGTATAGATTCCACCTATTTAGTGAAATAATTAGTTGCAGTTAGAATATGGGTGTGACCAAAAATTGAGTGTGGGTTGATAGGTCCAATGAAATCCAAACCCCATTGTTGGAAAGGCTCTTCCACAACAAATGGTCTTAGGAGCAAAGTTGCTATTTAATGTGAAAAAGAGGATGGTGAGGTTGTTGTATGGGGGTTTTAGTTTGAATCCTCCTTTCCACTAAACATTCCAAGGGCTTTTCAACCGAGTTGTCTCTCCACTCGAGAGGAGAGTCACCTATCAGATTGGGTTGCCACTTGGTTTGCTAGGAAATTCAGAAATTATCACACAATGTCTCTAACTAATGCTCTTATGCTCTTGAAACCCTAATTTAAGAAAAATAGTAAGTAAATCTATAAATTACGATAGATGTCATTGAAATAAGACAAAGGGCAGAGAACCTTAACTCACTATTTTTTGTAGTCCAGAAAATAGAAATGTCGGGGACAATGGTAATGGTGCTAAAGTCCAAGGTATAGGTTTTTCTATGGAATCCCGATCTCCTTTTGACGTTGATTTCTATTGCATCCTCTATTTTTGACAATTTAGATGTGGAGGACAGTGTTGACGGCACCCTAGTCCACTAAGGAATCTTTTTCCAGATGTCAGAAGCTCTGCAAACCCTGATTATCACTATCCAATCTGTTTCTGTAGTTTCAAATGCAGAGGACAATGTTGATAGCGCCCATGTCCTAAAATCTCGCATAGTGTCTGCTTCTTTTCAAATCCTGAATCTTTAATGTCCTCCAATCTTCCCTGCAACTCCACTTTCTCCAGATCTAATACCTGTAACCAGAAATCACAAGGAGTGTGGGAGGGGGTTGTGGTGTTTAGAGGCTTGCCTCGGTCAAGCCCCGAAAAGACATTCAAGTCTTCCGAACACCGTTGTCAAAGAGAGTGTGTATCCTTGTGGGATAGAGGCAAAAATCCAAATAATAATGATGATAAAACACAATAGATGTCACATTGGTGATGGAGCTCTCATGGAAGGAAGATTCTCTTCAATGCCATGAGGAGAAAATGAAATCCAACCTGCAAAAACAAACACAATAACAATGTTATGCTCTACAACACAATGAAAATCACAAGTATGCCAATAGCTTTCAATCATAAACATCTTCTAGTTTCTAAATGATAACCTACACATGCTTATTTATGCAACTACAAAGATTCCCACCAAGAATTCCGTAATTAAAACTTATGATGTTGGCCTGGGACCCAAATAATGGTCACAAACTTGACATTTGAATTTATGGCAGACCCAAAATAGGGCTGGACTAGGGTGCTAGTGCCCTTGTCCACCCCCATGTCTTTGTTCTGGGATCATCAAAATAGTCCCCCTTAGGTCCCATTTGACACAAGGGTCAAGGGTTTTCTCATCGGGAGTCTAAATTATCATGCAAGATGCTCTAAATGCAATCTAAAGACCTAAGAGCTAAACCTTAAAAGGAAAAAGCCCCCAAGGGTGCATTTTTTTGACATAACATTTAGCCCACACTTTAATGTATGTATAAACACAAAGCCAATACATGCATTAAAGTAAGGTCAACAAACACAACAAACATGTCAGGCATGGAGAATACACGCCAAACATATTAAAGACAATAATAAGCATGCAAAACATGGAGAAGATAGTTACAATCGCACAAAACATGGAGAATACAACATTGAAGACATGTAGAGCACAGAGAATATAGTGAATGTAGTGATTATTTTCTTTTTGATTTTCCCATATGAAATGCAAAATGCAATTACAAGGAAAATAAACAAATAAATCCCAAAAGAGTGTAGAGGAGCTCATCGCCACTGGTCTTGCACTTTTTGAGAACAGACATGCCAAAACAAATCCCAAGGTGTAGAGGAGCTCATCACCACCAGTCTTTCACCTTGAGAACAAACATGCCAAACAAATCCCAAAGTGTAGAGGAGCTCGTCGCCACTGGTCTTGCACTTTGAGAACAAACACGCCATACACACACACACATGGAAGACATGGAGAAAACATGGTAGACAAGCAATGGAGTGAAACTATTGCTAGGTTCATCACCATCTTAGGCACATTACAGACACACACCGATGATTGGGCTTCACCACAACAACTGTTGAAAACACGCTTAAGGGTTGAGTTAGTCATAGAACCACTCCCCGCCTCATGATGAGGACTTTTGAAAATGACAGGATAGTGCAATCTCTCTGAGATATACACCATCCCTGTCTCATGATGAGGGCTTAAGATAGAAAAGGGATGTGATATCCCTACCTCGCAATGAGGGATTAAATGATTGTGATTAATTTTCAAATTGTTCAAACACACTTTACTACCATCTAAAGCAGACATCTTACCTTATATATGCCCCTACCTTAAGGTGGTTGATATCACATATTGATATCAAGCACATTAAGGTAGGAAGAAAACATGCAAGGGAACAAGAGCTCTCGCAAAGCCCATGCCCCTTAGAAGTGACATGTACTTTACAATTGCCAAATGTTCCCACAAACACAACTTTCTGCAAGAAGGGTGTTAGTGTCCAAATAATCATGATAAATAACAATGCATATGATCAACTACATGAAAGAGCCATGCAAGGTGAAAGACAAAGTGCGCGGAGCAGTAGTATTGTTAAAGTGTTGTTAGCAAGATAAGATAACATTGACATCAACATCAAGATAGAGAAATCACACAGAGTGATTCCACTAGCCAAGCATCGGATAATATGTAACAAACCCGTTGTCATGTACGAACTAGGTCCATTTTTTTATTACTCGCTAAAGGGACACTAGGTTCACATCCGTATAATATGTTTTTCATCATCCACCAACTAGGTGGGACCACTAGAGGAAGGTAAATAATAAATTATAGAGGAGAACAAGTGCCTTAGGGACAGTCACGTAGGAGGGTACCCCCAAGTCACCAACCGCAACACTATGTTTGTAAGACACAAAACACAATGATGAAATCAGAGGAGAGGAAATATAGAAGAATGATGATACAAATAGAAGAAGATCATGACGGAGGTGATCTCCTAGTATCCTTGACCTTACAAGAGAATCAAGGGTCATCCTAGGAGGCCTAACAACACATAACACAACACAAGGGAAGCACAACACAAAGGTAAAGGGTTAGAAATACTTAAATGCCAATAAAATCATGCTAAATTTTGTAACTTGTGAGCCTCTTTGAGAGGTGCTCCATCAGGTTGTATGAGAAACTTGAGTGGTTCTTATTAGGTTGTTGCTTGTTATCAGAGAGTCCATGCGGTACTTTCTCATCATTTCCTTGTTTATGTAAAATCTTTTGTTGCTTGTGAGGACGAGAACCACTGTTATTTCCAACTGATGATAATCATCTTGCTCATTTCCAATTTTTATTTCTCTTGTTTTGTTGGTTCTGTCTATCGTAATGACAAGGACTATCTTGTACTATTTCAACCTTTGCTATTGTCATGATCTCTTGCTTTGGTTTGTCCATTTGTCTTCTTCGTATATGTTGATTGTCTCCTAATCCCTAAAGGGATACCAGAGGAGGAACTTCAGAGTAGATACCTTTCCCTCGTGGATGAGGTGATACTTGAGCATTTTCCTTATCCACTTCAATTGTAGCAACTATCTCGTCAAAATCTAAATAGTCATCCTCTATCTCTAGTGTATTTTGTTCCAACAAATTGTTATCGGTATGCTTAGGGAAAGGATTAGTGAAGATCTATAAATTTTGATTCAGCAAAGCAACTGACTTATTCCCATTATCATTCATACCAGATACCTGTATAACCTTCAATTTGATGAGGTCTTGTATTTCATGTTTAAGATGCATAAATCGTTCAGTATCATGTCCTTGTGTCCGATGATAGTGACAAAAGGCATTAGCATTGAAATAAGGTCCTTGCATTTTATTAGGATCCACTGGTTTAATCAAGGGAAGCTTTAAGGGATTATTACTCAGAGCTTGATTCATGATAGAATGATAGGACTCAAATATCGGAGTGAACTTTCTTTGTTGATATTGTGTCTTTTTCGGATTAGTGATAGTAGATATTTGTGTAAAGTGATTTGAATTCAATCCATTAACCTTGATGGAACTCTTATTATTTCTCTTAAAGTTGTTTTGTGATGATACACCCTCAGATTGACCAATTTCAGTCGATGGGTTTTGATTTTCATACTGACTAGAAGAAAGTTGGTAGTCACGAAGGGCAGTACATAGATGTTGAAAAGAGTTATACTTCATCAAGAGGATCTTATCACGGATGTTAGGCTACAAATTTGTAATAAATATCTTCTGAACATCATCATCTTTCATCTAGTATTGAATTTGTGAATAAATTCCTTGATACTAGCTAATAAACTTAGTCAACTTCTCTTTTGGACCTTGCTTGCAATGAACCAAATCAATCAAAGAGACTTGGGGTCTGATGTTTGCTTGAAAATGTTGTAGAAATTGATCAGTTAACTACAAAAAGAATGTATTGAATTCAGAGGTAAAGAGAAAAACCATTCTAAAGCAGTATCTTTGAAAGATCATGGGAAAAGCTTTGCTAACAAGTCCTCTTCAAAGTAGAAATCACTACATAGCCGTGAACGCTGCCACATGAGTATTAGGATCACCTTTTCCACCATATTTTTCAAAGAAAGGAGTTTCAAACTTCTCAAGCATGAGAGTTCTCAAGATTGCATAGGATAAGGGATTACAAGCATGGTAAGTCAGTATATTAGGTTGTAAAGCATTTGACAAGCTTGTTACTTTTTGTTGTAAAGAGGTCATGCCTTGCAAAAGTTGGTTTTGGATGGCATCATTAGGAGATGCAATTTGTGGTGAGCAGTTGGAACCAAAGTGTAGAGGAGATTGAGCATGGGTAGTGACAAGTGGAGGTTGCAAATAATTGAGTGGTGGTTGGACATAGTGAGAGGTGGAAGATGGTTGAGAATAAGTGGATTGAAGGGGTGGTTGAGAGTGATATGAAGACACCCTAGGGGCAAGGCTTTGATAGTTGAATCTGACAGCTCTATAATTTTGTGAAGTAGTGCCATTAGATACTCCAATACTAGTGGTAGCATTACTACAAGCATTTGCATTAGTTGTCAAAATATTCAAATGATGTAAATGTAGATATTCCCATTATCAGTATAGGTACCAATACTTGCATATGAGACGGTGACAAAGTGTTATTGATCACTTTTGCACATTTAGTCACTGGCATAATATTGGTTTGTACAATATGTGCTAAACCATGGATCACATTAACACCATCTTGTCCTTTTATCAATTTTCTTATGTTATGAATTGCAGGAAGAGCTTCCTCAGCTATCCTCTCATTTTGCGTAAATGTTTGAAAATTGGCTAACTCTTTATCAAGTTTATCTATTTGTTCATCAGATACATGTCCTATCACCTTAATAGTATCATCAACATCATGAAAATTTTTTTCTTCCATTGTATTTGTGATAGGTATGGTATCTTGCAACATTTGTGTCTCTCCTTTTGTAAAGAAGGTGTTCAGTGAATTTTCAAAGGTAGGAATACTGATTTCTTCAAAAGCACTAGATCCCATGAGTCTTATGATTCTTCTTAAAGTGATATTTCTATTAGGGTAGTGAGTTATAATACTCATGCAACAGCATGCACAAACTAATAGAATAAACCCTAGGAGCAGGATATGTTTTAGGGAAAAAATGCTTGATTTTTCAACTTTTCTAAATGCAAATGAATTAAAGAAGTGTTGTAAAGATTTTTAAGAGGGACAGGATATAATATGCCTAAAAATAGTCCACCAATGTAAAAATACCTTTTACAACACGCTTTAGAAACAACTCTAGAGAGTCGATAAGTCAAAACCTAGTGAAAATAGGCCAAAATATATGATTTTTCACCAAATCTCAATGCAAAAGAGTAGGGAAATGGGTGTTGTAAGGAAAATGATGATGGAAAAAAACTTATAACAGTAATAACATCCACCTAATGACAAAAAATCTATTACAACATGCCTATAGTGCCACTCTAGATCAAACCCTAGTGCAAAAATAGCAAAAATATGCAAATTTTCACAATCCTTTAATGCAAAAGCCCAAAAGAAAGGGTGTTGTAAAGAAATTAAGAAGGTGAAGAAGATAATAACCCTAATAACAGCCAATTAGTGCATCAAAATCCCTTACAACATGCTTGGAATGTAAATCTAACAAGATGATAAGGCTAAATCTAGTGAAAAATGTAAGTTTTCAAACGCTAGACATGAAATTTTGCAAGGAGGCCACTATGATGCAACACTACAATTAGAAATCAGACCTAATGAGTGTTTTAACAAGGTAGTAAAATCTAAAACTAGATTTTGACTACAACCCTAGCTCATGCAAAACTAGGTTTTTATGAAAAATGAAAAATTTCAAGCAATTTTTAACAAATCAAGCATGCAAATGAATTGTAAATGATGAATTTCTATATTTTGTATCAGATCTAATGAAAATAATAGAAATTAATTTAAATTAGATGCCAATTAGTTCAAATTTTACAAAAATGCAAGTCTAATATGCCAATTTTTTGTACTTTCTCGAATGCAATAGAATGAATGAATGTAAATCTATGAAACAACACTCAGAAACATGCCAAAAAGTTCAAAAACATGGGTTCACCAAAATGTTTAATGGGAAAAGGAGGATGGTGAGGTTGTTGTATGGGGGTTTTAGTTTGAATCCTCCTTTCCACTAAACATTCCAAGGGCTTTTCAACCGAGTTGCCTCTCCACTCGAGAGGAGAGTCACCTATCAGATTGGGTTGCCACTTGGTTTACTGGGAAATTTGGAAATTATCACACAATGTCTCTAATTAATGCTCTTATACTCTTGAAACCCTAAAGCAAAACAATAAGTAAATCTGTAAATTACGATAGATGCTATTGAAATAAGACAAAGGGCAGAGAACCTTAACTCACTATTTTTCACAGTCCAGAAAATGGAAATTTCAGGGACAATGGTGATGGCATCCAAGTCCAAGGTACAAGTTTTTCTGTGGAATCCTGATCTCCTTCTGACACTGATTTCTATCGTATCCTCAGTTTCTGACAATTCAGATGTGGAGGATAATGTTGATGGCACCATAGTCCATTGAGGAATCTTTTGTCGGATGTCAATAGCTCTGCAAACCCTGATTATCACTGTCTAGTTTGTTTCTATAGCTTCATATGTAGAGGACAATGTTGATAGTGCCCATGTCCTGAAATCTGGCACAGTGTCCACTTCTTTTTAGATCCCAAATCTTTAATGTCCTCATATCTTCCCTGCAAATCCACTTTCTCTAGATCTAATACCTGTACCCTACAATCACAAGGAGTGTGGGAGGGGGTTGTGGTGTTTAGAGGCTTTCCTTAGTCAAGCCTTGAAGAGACATTCAAGTCTTCCAAACACCATTGTCAGAGAGAGTTCATATCCTTGTGGGATAGAGGCAAAAATCCAAATGATAATGATGATAAAACATAATAGATGTCACCTTGATGATGAAGCACTCATGGAAGGAAGATGCTCTTTAGTGCCATGAGGAGAAGATGAAATCCAACCTGCAAAAACAAACACAATAACAATGCTATGCTCTGCAACATAATGAAAATCACAAGTATGCCAATAATTTTCAATCATAAACATCTTCTAGTTTCTAAATTATAACCTACACATGCTTATATATGCAACTACAAAGATTCCTACCAAGAATTTCATAATTAAAACTTATGATGTCGGCCTGGGACCCAAATAAAGGTCACAAACCTGACATTTGAATTTAGGGCAGACCCACAATAGGGTTGGACTAGGGCACTAGCACCCTTGTCCACCCCCTTGTCTTTGTTCCAGGATCATAAAAATAGTCCTCCTTAGGTCCCATTTGTCACAAGGCCCAAGGTTTTTCTCATTAGGAGTCTAAATTATCATGCAAGATGCTCTAAATGCAATCTAAAGACCCAGGAGCTAAACCTTAAAAGGAAAAATCCCCCAAGGGTGCATTTTTCTGACATAACAATTGCCATCTATGGTTTACCAATAAACTACATACATTTCTTACATTTTGACACCCAAACATGCATCTTTAAAAATTCCTGGCTAGTAATAGCCATGTCTCAAAATCTTAAAAGCAGTGATAGAAGAAGAAAAGTGGCCTCCACAAGCCTCATCATGGAAAAGTTTAAGGAGTCTATGCTGCTGATCTTTTCTACATATTTCAAAAATGTACCATCAACACTTTTTTTATACAATACATCACTTTAAATTGCATACATGGATTCTTTCAACTTGATTGTCCTTTTCTCCTTTGCTGAGAGGTGTGATGGGCATTCTTCATAGTTCAAGAAATAAGCAATGTGGGAAAACCATTCATATTTAACTCCAGCTAACAGTACCAAGGGCAAATCTTCTGATTCAGTGGTTTCCTTCTCAGCTATCAATTGACATAAACCCCTACCCCTTATGAGCTTAATTGGCTTGACTTCTAATTCATACTCCTGCACTTTAGTGATCCATGCTCCTCTCCTATTGCAATTAATCTCTTATTGAGTAAGAATACTCTTTACTGTCGAATCTAGGACAAAGATCGTGGTATGTGAATGTAAAATGTAGAACCTAGATTGTTTCACTGCCTTAACTACAACATAGGCATGATTCTCAATCTGGGAGTAGTTAAGTTCATACTTTTTAATGGAGTGCTCATAAAGGCAATAGGGGATTCAACTCCTTGCTCATTCTTTTGCAAGAGGATGGAAAACAATGTGTGTTCAGAAGCATAATTGTAGATAATAAAATCTTTGTCAAATTTTGGATGCACTAACACAAGGGCATTTGCTATGGTTGTCTTGATATCTGAAAAATGATTGTTTTCCTAAGTCACTCCATTTAAAGGCTTGATTACCCTTCATCATTTCAACAACATTTCTAGTTAACTCAGATAATTTAGGTGCAAATCAAGTCTCAAGAAATTTACTTGTCCAAAGAATGATCTTATTGCCTTTACATTAATGGGGAAAGTAAGATTTTGGATAGCTTTAACTCTATTAGGGTCAATTTTAATTCCATCTTTAGAGACTATGTGGCCCAATAGTTTATCCTCAGTTATAATAAAGATGGACTTTTTTGGATTCAAAGATATGCCATGTAAATGACATTTTTCAAGAACAACCTCCAAGTATTTAAAATAATTCTCCCTTTTCTTAGAGAAAATAGTGAGGTCATCTAGGTACGTAATAATGATCTTGCTAGAAAGTAGCCCCAACATTTATCAACCCAAAGGGCATACGGTTATAAGTAAAAGTACCTATTGGTGTGGCAAATGTTGTTTTATGTTGATCCTCTTTGGCTACACTAATTTTCTTATAGTTGAAAAAACCATCCAGCATGGACATCATTTCAGATCCTGAAATAGTCTGTACAATATGATCCATTACAAGAAGTGGATAATTATCTTTTAAAGAAGATTGGTTCATATTTCTAAAATCTACACAGATTTTGATATCTCCATTTTTCTTCTGTATAGGCACAATGTTTTCTACCTAAGTAGATTGTTGTATAGGGTAGATAATCTTGGCTTTTAACATCTTATCTATCTCCTAAAAGATGGCATCTACAATTTTAGGATTATAAGGGTGCTACTTCTGCCTAATAGGAGAGACCCCTGGCTTAAGTGGAATGTGATGCTGGAATCTCTCATTCATGAAGTTCTTCAGGTCATCATAACACCAAGCAAACCCATCCTTATATCTGATTAATCCTTCTCTTTCTTCTAGTGTGTAGCACTTACCAATGCATACTAACTTAGGATCATCATCTATTCCAATATTTACCTTCTCATAATCTGTAGAACTATTAGTGGCACTTTGGATTTTTCTCTTCACATATCTATCAGGTCTATCAACAATATCTTCCAGAGAGACCAAGTGGGAATTTTATTACCATTCAGTTGAATGACACCACCCTCTATAATCTCATCTAAATTTGGATAGGTTTCTCTACATTCAAAATTGCTACCTTTGAAATACAAATTAGTAAAAGTTTCATCCTTCTCAAGAAATTTGATAATTTTTTGGTCATCCTCAAAGACTTGCCATTGCTTAGAATTATCTGGCACACTAGGGCAATAAATGAGCTCAATTTTATATGAGGTGTTTTTGAAATTTGGGTGTGGAAGTACCAATGAAGCTAACACTACTAATGAATCAACCTTAGTATTTTGTTCTCTTGCAACGGCTTCAATTCAGAAGGCATCAAAATACTCAATATTGCCCCATACTCTATTTCTATAATGTCTCAATCTATTATTTTTCATAGTAAATATCTTCCTCACTTGTTTAACAATCAGCTCAGCATCACTAATAGCCTTCAACTCCTTTATTCCTTTTTGTTTTGCTTCAGCCAGGCCTAATAATAAAGCTTCATATTCAATAGTATTGTTGGTATTCTCCATATTCAATAGTATTGTTGGCATTCTCAAATTACAACTCATGAAAATAGAAAATTCTCTCCTTCTAGAGAGAACAAAACAACACCTACTCTTAAACCTAAATTTAAATGGCTCCTATCAAATTCTAGCACCCACAGCCTTGAAACTACACTTTCCCTAGTTAAATCTAGAGTTTCCTCTCTTGGTGAAGAAGAGAGCATGTATGTCCCAAAATTAGTCTCTTCATATAAAATTTCTAATTTTGGGTCATCTGATTTCAACACAGTGAATTTTTCTTTGGGTTCAGGTTGCAAAAAACCTTTTTTCCACCCACTGGGATTAGAGCATGTGACCAGTCTAGTTGAATCTCCCCTCCTAAATCCCTACAAAAAATTTTGTTGAGAAGCATCCCATAACTGGTCGGTATGTCTACCACTTGGATAGTCAATTTTAACCTCTTATTAGGATAGGTAGCCAAGGCTACTTGGGCATCCTTTATTTATTCGATCAAAGGTACCTACTTAGATTCCATAGAAAAACACTATCCATGTGTCTTAGTCAAAGTGAGACCTAGAGCACGGGAAACTTTTGTAGGCTTCACATTGTCTGAAGCACCTGAGTCTATTATACAATTACTTAGTCTACAACTAGCGATGTAAAGGGATATATAGAAAGGATTAGGTTTTTCATGAGAGACTTCAAGGATGGAGGCTTTACTCTTGGATGAGGAATTCTCTACAAAGGCTTCTAAAGATTGACTATTTACATGAGAAGACTCTGACCTGACATATTTTACAAGATGATCCAGCTCTCTAGGATTCAACTTTAAATATTCTACTTGAGATATTTGAATCTTGGTGTTTTTATAATGTTTAATAATGTCAAAATCATCATAAAATTTATTTGTAGAGGTTAAATTTATAGGATTAGACACACCTGATGTTTTCGCACCAAATGAAGAAGTATGTGCAATAATTTCATTCTGAATCAAAATGCGCTTGGGAGTTGTGAAATACTCATCCTTTGTTTGATCCTACGCAAGAGGAGTCCCCTTTGGAGATTGACTCTATTGGCTTCTCATAAGGACAGAAAAAGCCTAACCATCCATTTCAGTAAGAACATCTTTGCCTTTATCTGAATCAGATTCATACTCCAGATAATAAAAAGTAGAGTCTCCATGGGGTATTACTCCCTCATCATCAAAGGTCTCTTCAATTGTAACCTCTTTCATGGTTGACATTTGCATGAATCAATTCATCTTTGGGCATGATGCACCATCATGGTCTAAGGTTAAGTGGAAATTACACATCACATTGCCTTTACTATTGGAGTATGGGCCTTCAATTACCAATCTTTGTGTTGCTAGTGGTAACTCCAAATTTTTACCTTTATTACTATCTGGAGGTATGTACCCTCTCCTAGGAATGTTGTTAGAAATGAAGGTGCAAACCACACAACATAATTCTGATTCAAACCTTATTAATGTACTCTAAATAATGTAGAATCAATGGAGATTTAGAAATAAAACCCACTACACATAAATAATATGCATTAACAATTGAACACATAACACAGTATGTAATGTGGAGAAAACCCTTTCGGGTAAAAAACTCCAAGAAAAGAGGCTCCAAATTGTATTATCTTCACATATGAGATTACAATACATGCAAGTTTCCTCTTCTTCTTTAGTCTTCAATTCAATGATGCCTGTTACTCTCAACTCTACTAAAAATGTAGTACAAATATCCTTATAAAAGGGGGTTGCCATCTAGGGCAAGAAAATTGACATAATATCGACCGTCAGATCTGTGACCTAATGACGAACAGTCCAGATTTACAATGATAAATATAAATAAAATGTGGTTTTGGGGGCACTTCCCTTGAACTCCCCACTGGAGTGTGCGGCCCCCAGACCCCCGCCAGGGGGATGATCCCCCCTCATAGGGGGGAAACCCCCTGCAACCCCTCATCGTAGATGAATTAGCATCAGGTATCGGATATAAACATATGGCTGAAACAAGATCACTGCTCATGAAACCTCTCATCCCTTATGGGTGATTTACAAACAATAATAAGAATAATAAATTACATAGGATTTACAAGGTTGATGGCACCATAATCTTAACAAATGTCTTGGTAAAATGGCTACTGAGGCTATTGAATTTTAGGCAATTATCTTTTGAGGGCAATGATCTCATTGGCAAATTTTTGGACCATGGGATCAATGGAAGTAACAACTGGAGACTTCTAATTTTGGAGTTCCCTTTTCCATTTACTTGCACTAAGAAAATCATCCTCAATTTGTATGGTAGAAATTTGAGCTAATTCTAATGTTGCCACCTTGTCTCTTTTTAGTTGATAACTCGCATCTGGTGGTTGTGCATTAATAAAGAGACATTTGTTCATCTCTACAGTAGGCCTCTTGGGCTCTGGGATTTTATTTACCAACTTAATAAATCTAGCTACAAATTCCCTCATGGGCTTCTGGATCTCCTTTTTTATTTGTGTCAACTTAGTAATCAAAGAATGTTCATTTTCAGGCCCTTTAAATCTATCCTCAAATTTCTGGGTCAAAACCTCCATTGAGTCAATAAAAGCATAAGGTAGATGATAGAACCAATCAACTGTAGCATCAACCAGAGACTCAACAAATAACCTTATTGATACATCCTCATGTTGTATCCCCAGGACAAAATAGGTAGCAAAGAAAGCATGCATATGTTCATAAATAGAAACTTTACCATCTCCTCTAAACTTAGGTATAATCTTGTGAGATCCATGAGGTAAATCATGAAGTTGAACACCTAGGTCTAATGGGCCAATTGCAGCCCCCCATGGGACTAGTGGTTGTGTTGGTTGATTATGAGCCACGACATTTTGAAAGTTAAGGTAAAGCTAGAGCATGACAAGTAGAGGAATCTCTAAGCACTTTAATAGGTGAGGGAGGTTTTCTAAATTATTTGGATACTCTCCTTGATGAAGGAAAACTTGTAGCAGAGAAAGTTTCCTTCAATTCTTCAAAATCCTGGTCAATAATCCCTTTCTTTCTATCATCTCGAGTATACCAAGTTTTCGTAGCCAGCTTAACCACCTATTTTGTTGTGTCTATTATTTTGTTGGTTGAAAACTAAGTTGTTATGTCTACTTTTATGATTATCATGTTGGAGATTCTTTGGCACAACATGGATTTGGAATGGTCTTTCCCTTCTTGGCAAATCAACTACTCTTTCAACAAGATAGTTCTCATGCACCACCCCAAACTATCTTTCTTGGTGCCTAAGTTCCTCACCTAGTTCTTCTTTGATATCAAAAATTTGATTCACTTAATGGAACTTTTGATTACTTTGTCTTTGTCTATAGGCCAAATTCCTCAAATCAATTAATATATCTTCTTGTTCTATATTTACCCAGTTAATATTTGGTTGCAAGATAGGCCCAAATCCTCTTTGAAGTACCATTAATTATCACCAATTTATAAATAGGGATTTGATTAGATTATAATTACAAAACACCCTATGAGTGAAGTAAGGCAACTACAAAAATAATGTCTCTTTTGAATCCCCAGTAGAGTCGCCAAAAATCTGTTAGTGAACAAATTTATCACCACTTGTTTTATATATGACTCACCTAATTTATAGTAAAAAATTCCACTAACAGTTGGACAATCTCATCAATTGTCCTCTAAATTTTTAGAAGGTACAACTTCCTTTGCATGATAGGATTTCCAATTTTTTGGTTCGCTTTTAACTTGAAAGTGGGAAAGGAAATTTATTTGATAATATGAAAAATGAAATAAAACCCCTCAATGCCTAATGCACTACAAGCAAACCAAAAGCAACTTAAGAATTTAAAATCACCAGAATACACCCAAACATAAGAATGGAAGGAATCTAATAAATGGATAGCAATCACTGAATTACCACCACTTTTGCATCAAATTCAAATGTAAGAATGAAGACACATCAAATGGCAATACAAAAATAAAAGACGAAGGAGGAATTGATCATCATAGCCTACTTCTTAGCATGCCATGAAGAATTCCTTGATGTGGTCACATAGATCTCCTTTTCCTTTGTACTTGTCAAATTTAGGCACCTCAAAGTGTTGAGGAAAAGGTATGGTTGTCATGTTTCGATCAAATGGATAGGGACATAATTCTTCAAACTTATAATGTTTCTTTTGGGTCCCTAGTTGGATGTTCTTGAGTGTGTTCTTCATCTCTTATCATTCTTGATCGAAAAGATTAGCAAGAGGGGGGTGTGACATGGATTTAAGTGGAGGTTATTGTGATGATGGTTGTTTTTATTAAGGGGTGATGTATTGTTGTTGGACGTATGGAGGTAGGCCTATAGTTTGTGAATAAACATGAGACCCATAGGTTTGATATTGTGGTATGGTTTGTGTGGATGTATGGTATGCGTGTTGTGTTTGGAAAGGTGGTTGTTGTTGGGTGGCATATTGATATTGCATGGAAGACCCATGGGGAGGTTGTTGATGTGTGGATGAATGGTATGTCTGTGTGGGATTAGTATAACCCATTGAGAGATTTTGTGGTTGATTATGTGGTTGGGATGTAAATGGATTGTTTGTTTGGAGGGGTGTTTGTGAAGGGATCGTTGGGTGTAATGTTGTTTGGGTGATGACTGACCTTTGAGGAATATTCAAAGGAAGGAGATATTGTGGAATGAGATTAACATTGGAGGCATCTTGGGGGACATTGGACAAAGGTGGTACGGTCGGTATGGTGATGTTGGTTGGAACTGCGAAAACAGGCACATCGGAAGGTAGCATACTATAAGGTAAGCCAAAAGGAGGGTCCAATCCTTGTGCTTGTGGAATATTTCTAACCCTCACATGTTAGCCTATGGTGTGGATTACATTGGTATTTGAGGCATAGTTGGCCCATGGATTGTCGTAGACGGGTTCGTTGGGATTAGGGACATGTCCCCATGGTTGGTCACGAATGGGTGATGGGGGTTTGTCATGGAAAATGGCCTTGAGTTTTTCATGGTCATATGAATATGCGAGACATGCACCATGTTCGATGAGGCATTCAAGCAATTCATCCTTATGATTGTCAAGGAATTGGTCAATTGTTTTATGGAGTCCTCTTTCATTGATGAAATCAATGAAGGTGGGGGAGTTGACATTATGATGTGTGGATGTTTCACCCATTTGGGTTTGGTTGATATACCCTTCCATATTACTCATGGTAGAGTCATGTGGAGAGAGGGATTGATAATAGGCATCCATCTTTCTCTTATCTTGTGATCATGTGATGGGAGGCATAAAAGGAGAACTTTGATTGGATTTGGATGATGAGATCCCAATGGTTAGGGATGGGGATTGTTCTAATTTCAAAATCTAGGTCACTATAGTTGAGGATCAAATATTATCCCTATGTACTTAGGGTGGACAAAGAGCCTAAGAAAAGAGATAATGGGATTATCTTACTTGGGGTAGACAAGACATACCAAACAAGATGGGATTTCTTGGAGTCCACTAACTTTGGAGTTGTCTAATTTCCCAAGCTAATTTATCCAAGGGGATATGATTTTGAGTTTATACTAAACTTAAGATAGATACATTCTTAAGCCTAACATAAACAAAAGGATCATTGATCTATATATTAACCTTAGAAAACTTGGATTTGGATTTGAATGGATAGTTGATTGGTTTTGGATGAAGTTTGATTGGATTTGGATTATGGAAGGTTGATTTGATTTGATTTATTGGATAATGTTTGATCACAAGATAAGGGTCAAAAGGACATGGATGATGATAAAATGGATGGATTTGGGGATGAAATGACATTGGATAATGTGGACAAGGTGATCGTGACAATCAAAATGATAAATAATTTGATTTTTTTGTAGGTTTATGAATCTGGGTGCTAAAATAATGAGTTTAGGTGTTGATAGACAGGGACTGGGCACTAATAGGTATAGAAATGGACACTAAATGAGGTGACCAGGTGTTGAATGGACTAGTCAAGTGCTAACAGAAGTTAACAAGGTGCTGATAGAGACTAGTTAGGCACTGAATGAAGAGGGACGATAGATGAGGACCAGGGTTTGACTAGGCACTAAAAGAGGTCAAATAGGCACTGATGAGGATGGACTAGGCACTAAGATGAAAAGTCAGCACTGATTTGGTGTCATTGGACTAAATCCCATGATCGATCTGGGTGCTAATATAGATGAATTAGGTGCTAACATAAGATGAATGGCCATTGATTTATGGGAAATGGGCATTGATGTGGATTGATTTGATTTGGAAAGTGTTTGTTTAGAAATTTTTGGCAAGATAATCATACAACAAACATAATGGCCGATTGGATTGACTTGGAATTAGGTGCGAGAGGTTGTTAGCCTTCGCAGATTATAAATGGCTTGTATGGGTATAGCACATTGAAGACACACCAAACACTTGTATAAAACCTAGAAATTATTCAAGTGGGTGTGACATCTTATGGATCTCACAAAATGGCCATGAGTCAATCTCAACTCAAAATAGAACCAAGATTCCCACCCCCATTAATACCATAATGCCATAGCTTGGATAGATAGGGAAAATAAGGTCATGGACCACCTTACCCCCTTACCTTGGAGACTTTTGTCTTGCCCAAAGTAGACCCTATCTCAAGTACAATAGTATGGTGAGCATCTTCCCCTCCTACTATAGTGGTGCACCACAAGATATGACAACCGAAGGTCTTAACTAGGCTTCACAAGGCTTCTAGGGGATGTCCCAATATACACGAGGTATGGGGGACGAGTCCATGAATGGGGGTGTCCCAACTTCGAACCTTGCGTAAACCAAATCAAGTCTTGGCAAACCAAGGATCTCGAGGCTTTTGCTTGGCAAGAAGGGATCCTTCCTTTAAAGTGAGTCTTTTGATTCTCACAATATTTATACCCCACGCCTAAACACGTGATTAAGATCATCCCTAGGGGGGATGAAATCCCCTAGCAGGCCCCCTAAGAAGAAACTACTTCCCACTTTCGATCACCCAAGATCACATGAAGCGCAAGGGGAGAGCATACGTGGAAAAGTAGCCCCTTTGGGATACAAATAAAACAAGAAAGTTTGCAAATGGACTTTTGATCCCCAAGATCACCCTGTGGTGCAAGGGGAAAGAATGCATCCAAAAGCAAACCACAAGCAAAGAAAACAATGTTAATTTCCCTACTTTAACCTTAATGTGCAACTAAACTAGTGGAAAAATGAATCTTTGACCATGTGACTGTACAAAGGATGTTAGTAGTCTAATTGTAGAGTCTTGGACTAACATAGATGCTACAAAACCAAAGTTAGACAAAGAAAAATGGCAAGAAATATGAAAATTGATTTACATAGGCACTAGGCGTTGAAACAGTCTATTCATTCATTGAAAGGTCTGGGCGCTAAAATAGAAAGTTTAAGCGCTAAAGAAAACAAACTAAGTTGTGATATAAGAATTTTAAGTGCTAAAGTATGCACTACTATACTTGAGGACTTTGGCATTGATGCAGGGAAGATGGGCACGACTGTGTGATTTCCATGTGCTAAACCAATAGAGAGGGTGTGATGACTTGGACTATGTTGTTTTCCTGCACACAGAGAGAACTAAAACAACTAAAAATAATATTAGGGGGTTAGCAAGGCACCAAACCTATAGATTCTGATGATTAACCCTAGAAAAAATGGAATTCAAATGCAAGGAAAAGCGCAAAGTCGAGCACTAATCTGTTTAAACTAGGCGTTGAGATCTGTAATCTAGGCATTGAAATGATTAGAGCAGTGTGTCCACCTATACCTATGTATTTTCCTACAAATCTGAGAGCTAAATGCACCAAAACACTGGTAAGGAGGTTAGCTAAGACATGTTCACCCAATATATTTTGTAAAATGATGGAAAATAATAAAAAAACCACAAGTTATACCTCTATAGGGTTAGGCGCTAATCCAGTAGATAGGGTGCTAAAGTAACCAAGCTAGGTGCTGAAAGATCGAAATTGAGCATTGAAGGAGATGCTGGCACCTATGAATCTAGGCATTGATACATAGCTTATGGACGCTAACAAAGGGCACTTAGGCATTAAACTGTTAAATCCAGGTGTTGCTCTAACCTGCAAGCACAAACAACATGCAAAATGTAACACATAAGTATGATTAAAAGGGGTGGGGGTCCCACTGGGTGTTCCAAAAATGTCTACAATGGAAGTGGAACCTCCTAGGATGAGCTAACTATTCTAATTAACCATCCATTCCAAATTCAAGGGACCTAAAGATTATGTCCTAGATATGCTATAATAAACTATGTGATTAGCCTAATTAGCTTGATTGTGAGTACTCAAGGTGACATAATTTCCTTGCATACCAATTGCTTATGGAAAATGAATGGGAAGGCCTCAATTTATAGATTTTTGGGAATGGGAATGGAGGATTAGGATTGAATTGAAGGATCAAGGGTTGAGATTGCTTGAGGATCCTCAAGGAAGGAGAATTGAACAACTAGCATGAGGAGGTTTGATGAGAGAATTGCTCCAAGATTCAAGGGATGATCAATGGATGAAATTAAATGGTTGAATGGATGGATGGCTAGGATTGGGTAGGTGTATGACATGTAAGGTCTCAGTTATGGAAAGGCATGGATTGAATTTTGTGAGGAATTTAAAATTATGAGGACAGGACAAGTGGAATTTAAAATTGAGTGAATAGTGCACGAATTTAGTGCCACATGGAATTTAAAATTCCATGAATAGTGACACTTGGAGTGGGGTAGAAGAAATAGGACAAATGTACACTTTTATGGAAGATTTGTCTATGCTTCTAAAGTACCACTTGTCATGTACATTAAATTACAGGTGGACTTCTAAAAACATGGGGAGTTGTAATTGTGAATTAATTAAAATTAATTCATGTGCACATGTTTTAGAAGAAAATAATGATGATTACTAAAAGTAATCAAAAGTGGATAAAATAGAGAATTAAATAAATATGGATATTTATTTAATTTTTGGGAATAGAATATGAACTATATTTGTCAAATATGAAATTTTTGAACTATAGTAGAGGAAATTAGATTTTTTATGAAGGGGAAAGGTGAAGAAAATATTAATTAAATAATTAGAAATTATTTAATTAACGTGTACATTGGATGAGATGATGTGAATTGTCAGGTTTGTAATGCAGAGAATGGATGGAAGTGGTTGTGACCATTTTCAGGTGTCTACACCTACAACCCCACATAATGGTACATTCATGGATTTTTTAGCATTATGTGTATTCATGCCATCTTGCAAATTTTCAGCTAACTTCTATACCTCGCATTCCCATAATTTATGCATATTGATATGAAGGATTTGCATGAATTTTTGCTAATCTCATGCACATGTTGTAAGTTCCAAAGTGCAAGAAGACTTATGAAGTCCACAACCCCACTCCTTCATTTTTGTGGAATCTTGACTTCAATGTGCAGGACCTTCCTCCACAACACTCAACCTTGCACAATGTTCACAAGTGTGAAATGTTTTTATACTCATTTTTACATTTGAAAATGTGTTCAAGCCTTCCAAACTTTAATGCACTTTCAAAGACTCAATCTCAATTCCATGACAAATATCTAACTTTCACATGATCTTTCTCTCCCATGAAAGTTATCTACATGCATTCACAAAGTTTCTAGGACGAAAGTAGTTTACACACAAGTCAACTAGGGAAACTTGATTGTTAATCTGAACACCTCTTATGTGCTACTAGGTATTCTTACTTTTCTCAATCTCATTGCTTGCATCCTTTTCACATAGAGAAAATGTCTTTGAATTTGAATGTTTCATCCTTACCGCATTGAGTGAATGTACTATGGATTTGAATAGTAGGAATCTCACACTTCTTTCAAACCTTCCTATAGCATTTGAGATTTAGGTTTTCTTGTTGTATGTGTAAACTCCTCATTTTCCACACACTACTTACCATCCCCAATGTTTGATTTTAAATTTGCAAAAAACTAATTCCCTTGAATGTAAACTATTTTAATTTCCTACTTTTGAAATAGTCATTCATACAAATTCGTAGACTCCTGACTCACACTCACCAAAATTGGTTAATTGTTCGCCTCCATTTGCTTTCTTACCTTTTGTAGGTTTGTGGACTTTCCATGTTCAATTGCCCGAGGAGAAAAGTTGTTGCTTACCTCTACATCTTGCATCCCCACATAACTATAATAAATTTTATATGGAATGTGGGATGAGCAATTAGATCCATATATTTGGAGATGAAGAAATTGCCTTTTTATAGAAAACTTTCATATTAAGCATTCCCTCTAAGAGATTGAGTAGGTGTTTAGTTGATGATGTGGATGGACTAGACCATAGCTTCTCCCCAAAATTTAAGATCCATTTACTTATCATGAAACATCATCCATCTATTTCCATAGTGGCATGATTATTTTTCTTAGTAACTCCATTCTACTATGCATTGTAGCAAATTTTATGTTGACATGCAATATCATGGTCAATAAGAAATTGTTGAAACTCTTTGATGACTAAATCATCTGTATCTATCCAAAGTTACTTTATCTTTATCTTGGGATAATTTCTCAAAATACCCATGAATTATTGTAATCCCAATAATGGTCAATTCTTTATTTTGATGAAATAGATCCAAAGATATTAAGAATACTTTCATCAATGGGTGTGAGACTTTAATCCTTTTAAGACTTCACTTAGACATGATAAATAATAGCAATTCCACTAAACCATTTTGTGAGCAAGAGATGCATTAAAATATAGTTGGTGTCACCCAATATTTGATTCAAATATAGTTTGTATGATCCCCTTGCATGACCATGGCCATAAAACATGACATGTTGTACATGATGAATTAAAACTGTCAAGATTGTACACTTGATATGAATCTTCATAATACCACATGATGAAATGGTCTCATAGTCATTATCCATGTCTTTCATGAACCGCTTGTCTAGCCATAACTTAGTTTTTTGGCAGTATAAGTGATGGGGTAGACATCAAGAAGAATAGGATGGTCATGTTTGGTATATGTAGCACTTCTTTAAAATTAAATTTCCAATCAAGATATCATCAATTCCAAACATGGTGAGAATAGAATCATCTTTGGTTGTGGCCAATTCTCCCTAATGTAGTGTGGATTGATTTGAGGGAATTCTCATAGGACTAGTGATCTAATAAGTGGTTCCTAAGTTTTCTATATATTTAAATGATGATCCTAAATGAGAATAGGCATGTGAGTGATGTGTGTTTTGAGAAAAAAAAAATTGTCCACCTCTCTTCTTAGAATACTCCTCAAGATCTCAAATGCCCTTTCAATTTTCTTCCTCATCATAATTAAATTTCTAGTATATCCACATTTGTATTGCTTCTTGAAAGGATCTCTATTATATCCCTAACTTCTTCATTGTCCCTTACATGGTTTGACTGCATGAACTTTCTTACTACTGGACATGTTTCCTAAATCTTGTAAGGAATCATAAAAATAATGAATTTTTAACATCATGTCTTGAAAATGATGGATACTTGTGATTTTGGATTAAGAGAAGATCCATACGAAGATTTCATAAACAAATGGAATAAGTTAATAGTAATAAAATATTTAAATCCTTCTTTACGAGCATCCTCTTGCTTCCCTAATCTTATCATGAGTTATAATGTTGAATTATGAAAGGAACTCTACTACATAACTTAGGGTTTAGAGTTTAGGTTTTAGGGTTTAAATTTTAAGTTTTATATTTTACAACACTTTCAAGAGTTAACATAGGCTCTAGAAATGAAATTAAATTCCCTTTTAATAGTCATTATCATTTGAACCTACCTCTTGTTTGATAACAAAAACTATTATTTTTCCTCTCATTTCTACCTTTATGAAATTTTGGTCTTATTGTCCACTTTTATAGGTCCTTAAGGTCCATTTGCTAATCATTTTTATACCCTCCATTTGATTTTTAATAGAGATTCATATTTATCAAGCCTTCAATCATTGTCTTCCTCAAATATATTTAAAATATGTAATTGTCTAATGCCCCAAGTTAGTTGATTTTTTTATTGAAACATGATCAAACAATATCTATGCTAGATTTTATGTATAAAATTTCCACATGGAATGCTCCATGGTAGTGTGAAATTGTCTAAAATTATAGATTTTTATCCATATGTACTAGAAAAGATAGGGCACATATGAGTATATCATCTTATAGATTTGCTCAAACAATTTCAATCTCTCTTCAAAAAAACACTACTCTTAATAACCTATAATGTCATATTGAATGAGGTGACAAGATGTTTCAATTTGTCATATGAACAAAAAATTTAAGCATTTACCAAACTTCTACTAGTGTCATACATATTAACATACCTAGTAAATCTTGATCAATCTGCATTTATATTTGGTAAATGTAATTGATAAAATGTTCAAGGTAGCCTAATTTATTGGTATTCAATTTTTATATACCCAAAATTAGGTTTTATATTTTAGGTTTTAGGGTTTACATTTTAGGGTTTAAGCTTTTGCATCTCTAGGGTTTAGATTTTAGCCTAATTGAATTTCTAAAGAAAAATGAAGACTAACTAGAGGAAAAATAATAATTTTAATTAATTTGACATAAATATTGAAGGAAAAAATGATAAATACCTACTCTCAATTTGTTGAAAGTTTGTTAGTAGTACAAAGAGCTCCATTCAAAGGAGCAATTGTTATTTTCTTCCAAGTTCCTTTTGTTATCACAAGTCCTTGTTGCTCAATTATATGTTGGGAAAGTAAACACAAAAATTGTTTCATTTTGTTATTAAAAAATAATAAATAAAGGCCTTCACTTGAAGGCAACCTTTGAATAAAGCTC
This sequence comes from Cunninghamia lanceolata, assembly GCA_027924645.1. Classification (NCBI taxonomy): domain Eukaryota; kingdom Viridiplantae; phylum Streptophyta; class Pinopsida; order Cupressales; family Cupressaceae; genus Cunninghamia; species Cunninghamia lanceolata. The sequence continues at coordinate 4,084,409 of BSBN01000413.1, forward strand.
TTTATTTTATTCCAAAAAAGAATTAAAAATACCTTCATCCAAAGGTATCTTCAAATGAAGGCCCTACCAATGAACAAAGGTTTCGATGATGCAACCTTTGAGTGAAGGAATCTTCATTTTAAGGTGTTTGTTAATTTTTCTTACATAGGAGTCAATTTTTTGCCCCATCCCACAAGTGGAACACACTATTGTGGGATGATCTCACGCCTTATAAGAAGTCAATTTTAGCTCCCAAAATAGCTCAATTATATTTTTAGAATATTTGGGTTCATTATGGGTTACCATGCACCATCATCTTTGATTAAGATGCCAAGTTTCTAAGCCATTTCTAGAAAGCAATTTGATAAATGGACACAAAATTAGATAAATCTACTTCCTGCTTTTTGTAGACTAATGGATAGACAAAAGAAGTTAATAAGGCGATAGTGCATCTTCAAATGTACAACTCTAGGAAATAATTCATGTGGGATGAAAGATTGTCTTTCATTTAACATAGCTACAACAAGGCTCTTCACATATTTATTGCACACAACCTTTTTCAAGTCTTTCTAGGTTTCCAACCTTTTGCACCCATTGATTGAGCTTTCCCACACCACCATCCTCAAAGGTAACTCCTTCACCTTAAAAGAAAGTTGACAAAGTTGTCAAATTCATCAAGTGAATTCAGAAGATACAATGAATGCAAATGATCCTTTAGTATAAAAATGGTAAGTTCAGTCAATGCCACATGATAAGCACTACACATTGCACATTGCACATTTTTTAGGTTTGTGATTGGATCTAGGTATATTTATAGAATGAACAACTCAGGGACCTTACCATAAGCTTTGACCACTTTGGTACGGGCTGATGAGACAAAAAAATGTCTCATCTATTAGCTGAATAAAAGCATGTCTTTTGTGCAATTAGTGTCATTGTATGTATTAATGTTATTATTGTTGCAAATATGTGCCTAAGCGGTGTTGTCATTGATGCCAACATATCCTTGTTGCCATTGGTGTCAACTGTATCCTATTTTGTTGTCTATTTTAGAAGACTGGAATGTTGAGGATATTGAGAAAATTGATGAGGATCAAAGTATGCAGACCATATGGCTAAATAGAGGATTGTCTGACGAAGCTCCAGTTAATATTTGAAGGGTTCACATGAAGATTTGAAGAAGCTATGGCTATCTAAGTAGAACTGGTTTCGCAGTGTTCAGAAGAGACAGAGTGATAGGAAAGAGGTCTAGATTTTTCTAGATATGTAAAATGATGATCTGCAGATCTAGAGGCATGTTTGGGAAGTCAGTGTGTATCATCCATTCAAGTGGTTCATGGTTTGGAGGACTGCAAGCAATCTTTCTAGTGTGACAATCATAACAAACAGTGTTCTTAAGGTTCTAGATGAAGATGCAAGTGATTCTGATGATTTGGAGGAGTGTGAATGTTTTTGTTGAATTCAATGTGCTTGTGGTGATCTCTGGATCGTGTGGCTGCTGTGTTGGAGGTCCGCATTGAAGTTTGATCTTGTTATTGAAGATCTCTCTCTTGGTGTTGATGTTCTTCCAAGTCTTGGCCAATTGGATAATTCAAGCATGTTGCGTATGATCTAAGATGAGTCATATGAAGAGTGGCATACTAATCGAGGAAGATTTGGATCCTAGTTATGTTTGGCTGACAACATAGTGATTTGCATTAAGTCAGATGTTTGTAATGCCGACCTTGATGTTTATTCCAAAGTTGATGAAAGATATAAAGGTGTGAAGATGAGTTGCAAAAAAGTATCCTTGTGCGAAAATGTTCAAATCCTAAGAAAGGTTCAAAAGTAGAGCAGAGAAGAGGAGAAGCAAAAGAACAAGGACTACAAAGGATGAAGAGGCAATAGAGAAGTGTTTGGGGGCAGAGTAGAAGTTAATTAAGCTTTCAATGGGATTGAACCAGGAATGAAGAAGATGTTATTTATCAGTTCATGATTTCTGTATCAAACATAAATTTCTATAGGCATTGAGCCTCTTGTAGGGAGTGAGCCTCTTTGAGCAGTGAGCTCTGGGCAGTGAGCCCTACGACAAGTACCTTTTCATTTCATTTAAGTACTTTTAACAGGGTACAAATCTTGTGGGTTAACCCCCACCATGGTTTTCCCTTAACTGGGTTTCCACGTAAAAATCTTGGTGTTATGTGTGTTCAATTTGTTTCTGCTCATGTATTGTTCAATGTTTACATCATTAATCTGATTGCAAATTGATAAAGAGGGTTGAAAGAAGAAAAAGTTAAATTTGTGAGACAACTGATTTACCCCCCCTCTCAGTTGTCTAGACTAATTCCAACAATTGGTATCAGAGCAAGGTTCCTCTAAAAGGAGCTTAGCCGCCTAAGGAGATCCAGGATGTCGACCTACAAGAAGGATAGTCTGAGATTTGATGGAACAAATTACTCTGTTTGAAAGAGTCACATGGAATGCCATTTGAAATGCATGAGTGATGCTTATTAGGTGATTACTAAGGATGAGTATAATCCTCCAGAGAAAGGTCTGTCAACTCCAGATGAACTGAAAGATGCGGAAAATAATCTTTGAGCTAAAGAAGCCTTGTTGAGTGCCCTAACTGATTCAGAAATGACAAATGTCTTTGGATTAAAAACTGCTCATGAAATCTGGAATAAGTTGGAGAATCTTTATGAAGGCGATGAATATGTCAAATGTGCCAAGCTACAAAGTTTGAGAGGAAAATTTGAAAATCTGAGGATGAGAAGATGAAAACATCACAATCTACATGCAAAAGATAAATTAACTTATGTGTGGTATCAGGTGTGCTAGTGGAACTTTGGAAGAATCAGAGATTGTGGCAAAAATGCTTAGATCTTTACCTGATTCATACAAACATAAGGTTGCTGCTATAGAGGAGATCAGGACTATCTCAAAAGTTACAAGAGATTAGCTGGTTGGAAAAATTTTATCTTTTGAATTAAGCGAGTTTGGTGATACTCTTCCTAAGTCTGAATCTGCATTCAAAGCCAGTGTTCATGGGAAGCAAAGATATGATCCGAGCGAAAGTTCTTTAGGAAGATCAAATAGATTTTCTAAGGCAAGGAAGGATCTTGAAGATGATGAAATTGAGTCTATAGAACTTGAAGCTCTTATTGCCAAAAGAATGCCAAGAGGATCCAGTAACTATGAAGGAAAGTTGCCATTCAAATGTTTTGCTTGTAATAAGATTGGTTATTTTGCCTCAAGATGTCCGAAGAAATTTTCAAAGCCAAACCCTAACAGATATAAAAGTCAGAAGAAATGTTACTATGTCCAAGAAGCTGGAGAAGGAGTCACAGATGAAGAATCTAATCATGGAGGTTCCACTGAAGGTGATTGGGTATTCATTGCTATCAAAGAAGATGATCTAGTGTCTACTGAATCTGCTAGTTGTGCAAATGTGGAAAGTGCCTTGGCTGCTCAGGTTGTTGAAAAGGATGAATGGGTGATTGATAGTGGATGCTCTTATCATATAACTGGTGATAAAAGTAAGTTTGTGAGCTTTGAAAAATATGAAGGTGGAATTGTAAAATTTGGAGACAACTCAGCTTATAGAATCTGTGGCAGAGGATCCATCTCTTTTGATGGTAAGAATAACACTAATGATGTTCTCTATGTGGAAGGGCTGAAGCATAATCTTCTCAGTGTTGGATAGTTGGTTGATAAGGGTTATGACCTCAGATTCAAGGATGGAAAATGTAGAATCTTGGAAATCTCTAGAACTGAAATTGCATCCGGTACTTAGACTAGAGCTAACATCTTTCATTTAAGTAGTTTGGGTAAAAGTTGCTTGATTGCTCATGTGGATTAGAGTTGGCTCTGGCATAGGAGAATGTGTCATGTAAATTTTGATAACATTGTTAAGATAAGTTCCACTTAGGTTGTAAGAGATCTTCCAAGACTTGTGAAACCTACTGATAGCATGTGCAGACAATGTCAATTGGGTAAACATAATAGAATTTCATTCAAGAGTAAAGAACAGTCATCAAGTGGATTGTTGGAACTTGTGCATACTGATCTTTGTGATCCTTCTAGAATTAGAAGTGTACAAGGAGATAGATATTTCATGTTGCTAATTGATGATTACTCCCGGATGATGTGGGTAACCTTCTTGAAAGAAAAATTAGAAGCTCTTGACAAATTCAAAGTGTTCAAGGTCATGGTGGAGATTGAGATTGGTGTGAAGATAAAGTGTCTGAGATCCAACAGAGGTGGAGAGTTTACCTCTGATGAGTTTGATTCATTTTGTGAGAAGCAAGGAATAAAAAGGTAGTTATCTACTCCTAGGGCTCCTCAACAGAATGGAGTTGTGGAAAGAAAGAACTGGACCATTCAAGAAGCTACTAGGACCATGCTGATGGAAGCAAATATTCCACAAGTCTATTGGAGAGAAGTTGTGAGTACTGCTATCTACACTCTTAACCGGGTGCAGATCAAAGGCAATTTTGGTAAGACGCCTTATGAACTATGGTTTGGCCATGCTCCTACTGTGAAGTATTTTAGAGTTTTTAGTAGTAAGTGCTATATCAAAAGAGATGACGATCTAGGGAGGTTTGAAGCAAGAAGTGATGAAGTGATGAAGGGATATTTCTGGGATATTCTACTCAAAGCAAGGTCTACCAGTGCTTTAATAAAAGATTGAAAAGATTGTTGAAAGTGCAAATGTTAGAGATGATGAGAGCAAAGAAGGACATTCTAGGTCTTGTGGATATGAATTAGATGATCAAGATGAAAGTCAAAGTTAAAGAAGACAAGTTCAAACCCAGACTCAGATTTAAATTGATCCGAAAAACCTAGTAACTCAAGAGGATAATGCAAAAGTTGAGGAACAAGTTCAAGAAATAGAAGTTGAAGCAAATTCCAAAACTCCCAAGTATGTAAGACTGAATCATCCTAAAGATCAGATCATAGGAGATAGAAATAAAGGTGTTCGAACTAGGAGAAGAATTATTGAACATCAAGAAGAGATTTGTTTAATTTCAAAGATTGAACCAAAATCAGTAAGTGAAGCCTGCAATGATGAAAACTAGATAAAAGCAATGGAAGAACTAATGCAAATTGAAAAGAATCACACTTGGGATCTTGTTTCTAGACCTGAGGACAAAAATGTGATTGGAACTAAATGGGTCTTCTGGAATAAACTAAATGAAAATGGTGAAGTTGTAAGAAACAAAGCAAGGTTGGTATGCAAAGGATATTCTCAAGTGGAAGGAATTGATTTTGAAGAAACTTTTACTCTGGTGGCAAGAATAGAGGTAGTCAGACTATTTCTTGCATTTGCTTCTTATAAGAATTTCAAGGTCTATCAGATGGATGTCAAATTGGCATTCCTAAATGGAGAGTTAGAAGAAGAAGTCTTCATTGAGAAATCAAAAGGATTTCAATTGTCTGATAAGAAAGATATGGTCTACAGGTTGAAGAAAGCATTGTATGGACTCAAACAAGCCCCAAGAGCCTGGTATGCAAGATTAGACAAGTATCTACTAAAGCTAGGTTATAGCAAAGGCATTGCTAACAGTAATCTTTACTTCAAGATTGATCATGAGGATTGTTGAGGTATTTGTTGATGATATCATTTTTGGTGGAAATGAGAGTATGTGCAAAACATTTGCTGATCAAATGCAGAGTGAATTTGAGATGTCCATGTTTGGTGAAATGAATTTCTTCCTAGGTCTGCAAATCACTCAGTCAGATAAAGGTATCTTCATATCTCAATCTAAGTATGTAAGAGAATTGTTGAAAAAGTTTGGAATGGAGGAGTCACAACCAGTAAGTACTCCTATGATAACCAGATGCAAGTTAAGTAAAGATGATAATTCACCTAACGCAGATCAAAAAAGGTATAGATCAATGATTGGAGGACTGCTTTATCTGACTCAGACCAGACCTAATATCATGAATGCAGTTGGACTTGTTGCTAGATTGCAAGTTGATCCTAGAGAATCCCATGTTGTAGCAGTCAAGAGAATTTTTAGATATCTCAAAGGGACAATTGATTATGGATTACGGTATCCAAAGGATAATGACTTCACTCTTCATACATATACAGATGCTGATTGGGTAGGAGATGTGGATGATAGAAAAACACTAGTGGTGGTGCATTCTTCTTGGGAAGTAGATTGGTTTCTTGGCTGAGCAAAAAGTAGGAGGCAATATTCCTATCTATAGCAGAGGTAGAGTATATAGCAGCAACAAACAATTGTACTCAAGTTCTATGGATGAAGCAAATGTTGAAAGACATCATAATTGTGTTTGAGGAGCCTGTCACAATCTTCTATGATAATTCAATGCAATAAGCATCTCAAAGAATCCGGTGTTGTATTCAAAGACAAAGCACATATCCATCAAGTTTTATTTCTTGAGAGAGAAGGTAAATGAGAATGAAATCAAGTTGGAGTTTGTGTCTTCAAAGGATCAGATTGCGGATATTTTCACTAAGCCTCTTCCCAAGGATACTTTTGAGTATCTTAGAGAGAAGTTAGGGGTTATTACCCCTCCTGATCAGAATTAAGATGCACTAGAGTGCATCAGTCTGGTGGAATTCACAGGCATATCTTGTGATCTGGATTGATGTTAAGGAGGCACTACTCAGGGGGAGTAGTCTGTATGCAATTTTTGAGTTTGGTCTGAAACAAAAATAAGGAGAAAAGACTACAAATATGTGCCCTTTGCCATTGATGTCAAAGGAGGAGAGAAGTCATGTGAAAAACTAGTTGCTGATGAAAGGGGGAGCACTGAAGATAGTGGTTGTAGAAGTGATAAGAGAAAGGGGGAGAAGTTCTTGTCTTGATGGTTGAATCAGTTTTTCACATCATATGTTGCCATCAATGACAAAGGAGGAGATTGTTGCAAGTATGTGCCTAAGGTGTTGTCATTGATGTCATCATATCCTTGTTGCCATTGGTGTCAACTGTATCCTATTTGTTGTTTGTTTTAGAAGAGTAGAATGTTGAGGCTATTGAGAAAATTGATGAGGATCAAAGTATGCGAACCATATGGCTGAATAGAGGATTGTCTGACGAAGCTCCAATTAAGATTTGAAGGGTTCGCATGAAGATTTGAAGAAGCTATGGCTATCTAAGTAGAACCAATTTCGCAATGTTCAAAAGAGATAGAGTGACAGGAAAGAGATCCAGATTGTTCTGGATATGTAAAATGATGATCTGCGAATCTAGAGGCATGTTTGGGAAGTCAGTGTGTATCATCCATTCAAGTGGTTCATGGTTTGGAGGTCCGCAAGCAATCTTTCTAGTGTGACAGTCATAACAAACAATGTTCTTAAGGTTATGGATGAAGATGCAAGTGATTATGATGATTTGGAGGAGTGTGAATGTTTTTGTTGAATAGAATGTGATTGTGGTGATCTCTGGATTGTATGGCTACTATGTTGGAGGTCTGCATTGAAGTTTGAGCTCGTTATTGAAGATCTCTCTCTTGGTGTTGATGTTCTTCCTAGTCTTGGCTGACCGGATGATTCAAGCGTGTTGCGAATGATCTAAGATGAGTCATATGAAGAGTGGCGTATTGATCGAGGAAGATTTGGATCCCAGTTATGTTTGGCCGATAGCATAGTGATTCACATTAAGTCAGATGTTTGTAATGCCGACCTTGATGTTCATTCCAAAGTTGATGAAGGATATAAAGGTGTGAAGATGAGTTGCGAAAAAACACCCTTGTGCGAAAATGTTCAAATCCTAAGAAATGTTCACAAGCATAGCAGAGAAGAGGAGAAGCAAAAGAACAAGGACTGCAAAGGATGAAGAGACATTAGAGAAGTGTTTGGGGGCAGAGCAGAAGTTAATTAAGCTTTCAATGGGACTAAACCAGGCATGAAAAAGATGTTATTTATTGGTTCATGATTTCTGTATCAAACATAAATTTCTGTAGGTAGTGAGCCTCTTTGAGCAGTGAGCCTCTTTGAGCAGTGAGCCTCTTATAGGCAGTGAGCCCTAAGGCAAGTGCCTTTCATTTCATTTAAGTAATTTTAATAGGGTACAAATCTTGTGGGTTAACCCCCACTGTGGTTTTCCCTTAACCAGGTTTCCACATTAAAATCTTGGTGTTATGTGTGTTCAATTTGTTTCTGCTCATGTATTGTTCAATGTTTACATCATTAATCTGATTGCAAATTGATAAAGAAAGTTGAAAGAAGAAAAAGTTAAATTTGTGAGACAGCTGATTCACCGCCCCCCTCTCAGTTGTCCGAACTAATTCCAACAATTACATGTTTTACATTGTAATCAACAATCAATAGACTAAAGAATAAATTCTGTCAAGTTGGAACGCCATAAAATTTCCTAAAAAGAAGCACAAAAAAAGGAAGTTAAAAGTGTAGTCTCAGTAAAGTGGCTATATCTTCCTCATTTCTCAATAAAATTCAGAATTTCAAAAGATCTGGAAAGCTGGGAATGAGGAGAATAAAACCCAGAAACTGTTTGAAGAGATTCACCAAAATAAATGTGTAGTTCATGACTGAATTTGACTGAAATAAAAGTGGCATGAAAAAAGATAGCGAAATCAGAAGAACATTTAATTTTTCTCCCCCAAAATAGGATCTCAGATCTACATTCTTGGTGGATTGATTGAGAATAAGAATTCTATAAATTCATTGTAATCAAGGAATCAAATGGGAAGAGTTTTATGAAATAATAAAGGTCAGTTTTTTAGCAACAATAGTATAGTTGTTTTTAGTTTTCATTTCATAGTTTATTTTCCAGTAGTCTTTCTATTCCCTATTTATTTACATTTCTAGAATTTCCTTTTGAATGTTTTTTAGGATAGATTTGATTTCACCAATTTCATTTACAAGCTCTTAGATTAGATTTGATTGCAGCAATTTGTTTCATGCATTTTCTTTCAATTCTATTTGTAGAAAAAGAATGTCATGAAAATGATTTCTTCTCCCTCTTGCATATCGCCATGGACACTGCCCCTAGATTGACATTTATAATTAAATGATGAGGACTGCAGCGACCCTCATCATTTTTGGCATAGTTGCCAGGGAATAGGTGTCATTAGGGAGTTGTTGATCTGATGATAGCAGGTCAAAAGAGAAAATTAGTTTGGCAAGTCTTTTTTTAGGTTTATTATTTTAGAAACTCCCCCCAGAAAACAATAGATCCAAAGGAAGAGGTTCTTGCATACAAAGGTGATAGCTCTTGTGTAATCTCCTCAACTGGAGGACCATGACTTCAAGCCCCAGCAAGAAAAAGATTATTGTTTGGACACCTTCAAAGTCCAAGGAGGGCTGCCCGATCAGATATTTGAAGGATAAGGAGTTGCATCCAGCCATGCATGCAGTAGAATGTGAGGAAGGATTGAATGATCTTTCCAATCAACCCATGCATCTACTAGAATTAGATATTATGGAGAAGGCTGCCATTTCAAAGGAATGTGAAGCATCAGAGTTTAAATTTTCAATCATCTTCTTCTCATGGTTTTCTTCTAAAAAATTGAATGCATGGATCCATATTTTGAGAAAAGGGAGTTATTTTCCACAACCAGTTAATGGTTTTGTGTAACCTATCTCTACATTAATAAGTAGAATAGGATAGAGTAGGTTTCTTTCTGCAAATAATTGTTTTGCACATGCTATGTCTTCTTCTCTAAAGCTCAAAAACATGCATTTCTCCATAAAAGTTGCTCCCAAGAGCTTTTGTAGATTTCTTTTGGCATTTGAAGACATTTTGGATCTCTCCATAGCTATCCATGGGGCTCTATTTCCATCATTAGAACATTCTGGATCTCTCCGAAGCCGCTAAGGGAGAAAAACAATTAGCTCTGGATAGCTCCAAATAAGCTCCACAGAGCTCCGGATAGCCCCGGAGTAACTCAGAACTGTCTGTGAAGAAAAGACAGCAAGCTCTGGATAGCTCCGGAGTAGCTTAGAATATCTTCAAAGCATCTCTAGTACATCTCTAAAAGTAATTGCAATAAAGGTGAAGAGATTGACTCCAAAAGCTATCTATGAGTTGTAGGAGGACCTGCAACATTTTAGGTGTGGGGGAGATGATGAAACAAAAAAATGTCTCATCTATTAGCTAAATAAAAGCATGTCTTTTGTACAATTAGTGCTATTGTATGTATTAATGCTATTAAATTTTTTACATTGTAATCAATAATCAGTAGAGTGAAGAATAAATTCTGTCAAGTTGGAATGCTAGAAAACTTCCTAAAAAGAAGCACGAAAAGAGGAAGTTAAAAATGTAGTCTCAGTAAAGCAGCAATATCTCCCTCATTTCTCAATGAAATTCAGAATTTCAAAATGATCTAGAAAGCTGGGAATGAGGAGAACAAAACCCAAAAACCGTTTGAAGAGATTCACCAAAATAAATGTGCAGTTCATGACTAAATTTGACTGAAATAAAAGTGGCGTGAAAAAAGGCAACGAAATCAGAGGAAGAAGATTTAATTTTTCTCCCCAAAAATAGGATCTCAGATCCACATTCTTGGTGGATTGATTGAGAATAAGAATTCTATAAATTCATTGTAATCAAGGAATCAAGTGGGAGGAGTTTTATGAAATAATAAAGTTTAGTTTTTCAGCAGCAGTAGTATAGCTGTTTGTAGTTTTCATTTCATAGTTTATTTTCCAATAGTCTTTCTATTCCCTGTTTATTTACATTTCTAGAATTTCCCTTTGAATTTTTTTTAGGATAGATTTGATTCCAGCAATTTCATTTACAATCTCTTAGATTATATTTGAATGTAGCAATTTGTTTCATACATTTCCTTTCAATTCTGTTTGTAGAAAAAGAATGTCATGCAAATGATTTCTTCTCCCTCTTGCATATCACCATAGACACTGCCCTGGATTGACATTTATAATTAAATGATGAGGATTGTAGCGACCTTCATCATGGGCCCTACACGATTACCTGGAGCAAGTAGGATATAACACCTTAGAGTTTAATCTCCCTCCCTACATTTGTCTAAATCCTATATCTAAGGCAAAGCTCTCACAACATCACTTCCCACCTGTATTGGACTCTCCAAACACTTTAGAGACCCTACACCATTCAAACTCAACAATGACTGTGTCACACTAGTAGATCATTGACAGTAGAGTCAAACAAACACATCAACAAGAGATCCCTCTCTTCTAGATTGTGAAAGTGAATTAAGTTACCTCTAAAAGACAATGGTACACCAATGTGCATGTTGCTTAGAATTTTCCATGCATCATTTTTTGCAATTACATAGCATGGGATCCTTTGTTTCTTAGGGAGGGGCTACTTATCTAAGAGGATTTGGGACTCTCTAAAGCTCTTAACTCCATTAGTGCCAACACTTGGATTTCATAGCTCCGTTGACAACTGTGTCATCACTTATAAAATGCATGAAGTAACACAACAATCTAGCCCCTCTTTAAATCATGCCACACATGTAGTGGCATTGTTTTGTCACACCTATTATGAACTGGGAGTTCTAGTACCATTATTGGATAATAGTGACATAGATGTGTCTCATCAACAGAGCCAATATTCATCAAAGCTACAAGTAGTCTTATTACTTACTACAAACTACCAGTTTTTTTAGTTAGATAGTGAGCTATTAGTGGTAGACAAGAGGATATATTAGGCATTCAATACATCTAACCTATGGAATCATGCACAATACTTGAATAATAAAAGTTTGCACTACAGTTCTCATTGACATGCCTCACTAGTTTTATTTATCATTCTTTCCCTCATCATTTGCACTTTGGTTTTGTTCTTGGTGTCTATCATTCATATTTACACTTTCATTATCACTCATTTACTCTGCTAAGTGTGTCTATCTACTAGGTTCCATCCTAGAACCCAAATAATATGATGACCAGTTGTGTGCTTATCCACCAATGGCATATTATGCTTTTATTAATAAATCTCTTTATTTCATTATGTTATTCATTTTAGATGCATGTTATGATAGTTACCTAAGTATGCCAAAATATGCTTTCTTTAAATTGCCTTAGAATGCTTGTATAAGCTCTAAGTTGTTTGAAAATAGTTTTACTAAATTTTTAATCAGTTGTTCATAAAAGAACTTTCATTTGGATTTGCTTCTATATTTAACTTTGTTGGAGGGTATTTTTTATAGAGAGGCCCTAATTTGAATTAAGCTAATAATTTGAGGGGCAATATATTAGTTGAGGAACTATGTTATATAAACAATAATCAAACAAAACTCAAACAAAAGAAAATTGACATTTACTAAATAGTTGAACAAAATAAATCTTTATTTCAACTAAGAATGTATACAAAATGGACAAATTTTATAGGAGAGATGAATGTCTTCTACCCTATCCCTATTTACATACTTCGAATTTAGTAATTATATAGCTTTACACTACATAAATAGAAAACTTACTAAAAGTAATAAATTAAGATTCTAGGTGATATTCAAACAACCACCATACTTGTTGGTAACCCATGCCCTCCTTGAAAGTTGAAATAGGTAGTCAAATAAGTAAACACTTGATAGAAAACTAAAAAAATGTTTATTGATAGTATTTATTTTGGTCCCCTCACTTTCATAACTCCTAGCCCATTTCTTGAAATTCAAAGTATAAATATGCATGGGAAAGCTTAGGTCACAAACTAATCAACTCAATTTGTAAACAAGCTTCAAAAAGTGCATCTCCAAATTCCTCTCTAGAGGACCATAAAAATGCAAAATATGGAAGCATAAAAAAAATTTGTAAAAATAGATTTTTGAAAGTTTCCAAAATTCTACAAGACATTCTTTGAATCCCCTCTCTAGAATCAAATAATGGAATTTGTAGTAGGGTATTGTGACAATTATATAAGAGAATACATGGAAAGGCTTTAGAACAAATTACAAGAGAACAACATTTGGTCATTTGTTGATTTCCCTGTGGAATAATTATTGACAATATTTAATATAAATGTGTTGCAAGATTAAATCGTATAACCACAAGTACTGTATCAACAATAGAACCCCTCAACTACTAGCCCCTCTCACCTAGAGAAGTTCCATGGAAATGTAACGCTCACAAGAACTATCAAGACCAATGGACTTTTGTGATTATTGCTGGATAAAGATTACAGTGATGATCTCAACAAGTTTGTCTACTACCTTTGTAAAACGTGATGATACTCCTCTCCTATACTTCAGTATTGGTTCTATGATGTGTTACCATGCCTATAACTGGTTCTTCATAGCTATTCAAATTTGATCACTGCCTCCAAGGAATGCATGCACATGTTTATGTACTTCAATCCAACTACATCCAGGTTTCTTTTTCATGTCTCTTCCTCTCAACTTTCTCCTTACTTTCTCAATGTCATTCCACCTGCCAGCTGCAGCATAAATGTTTGAGAGGAGCACGTATGGAGCAGTGTTTTCAGGTTCCAAATTAAAAATGTGCTCTGCCACATATTCTCCCAGCTCTGCATTGTCATGCATTCTACAGGCACCAAGCAAACAAATCCAGACAACAGCAGCAGGTCTAATTGGCATTTTGATGATAAAGTCCTTCGCTTCATCCAGACGCCCAGCGCGGCCAAGGAGGTCAACCATGCATACATAGTGTTCTGTTCCAGGAACAATGTTATAGTGTTTTCTCATGCAATTGAAGTGTTGATAGCCCTCATCTACCAGGCCAGCATGGCTGCATGCAGACAGAACACAAACTAATGTGATATGGTCAGGGAACATGCCAGAATATTTCATTTCTTCAAAGAGCTGGAGAACTTCCTTGCCATTGCCATTCATTGCATATCCTCCAATCATTGCATTCCACAAGACAATTGGCCGAGGATGCATTCTGTTAAATAATTCACGTGCCTTCTGGATATTCCCACACCGTGCATACATATCTACAAGGGCAGTTGTCACATAGACATCAGACTGAAATCCACCTCTAATTATCTTTTCATGGATCTCCTTACCCTGTTCCAAAGCTCCAAACTTAGCACAGGCAGGAAGAACACTAGCAAAAGTTTTTGAGTTTGGCATCATGCCTGCCAATTCCATTTCTCTAAAAAGCATCAGGGTTTCCTCAATATACCCATTCTGTCCAAATCCTGCAATCATTGCATTCCATGAAACCAAATTTGGCCGAGGCATTTCCTGAAACAGTTTAAGGGCCTCATCAACAAGCCCATTTTGGGCAAATCCAGCAAGCATGGCATTCCATGAAACCACATCTCTTTGAGGCATTTCCTGAAAGAGCTTCAGGGCTTTATCAACAAGCCCTCTCTGTGCAAATCCTGTTATCATCGCATTCCATGAGACGACATTTGATTGAGGCATTTCGTCAAACAGTTTCATGGCCTCATCAACAAACCCATTCTGCGCAAACCCCACAATCATAGCATTCCACGACACGATATCTCGATGAGGCATTCGCTGAAAGAGATCTAAAGCTTCATGAACAAACCCACTATGTGTGTATCCTGCTATTAAGGTCGTCCAGGAAATAACATCTGGTTCAGGCATTTTGTCAAACAGTTTCCGTGCTTTCTGTACATTTCCACATTTTGCATACATGTCTATGAGGGCATTCGCCACAGAGACATGAGACTGAAATCCCCTTGTTAGAATTTGTTCATGGAGCTCCATACCCTGTTCAATAAATCCCAATTTGGCACAAGCCGAAACAACGCTGGAGAAGGCCAACTGATCGGCTTCAACGTCTTGCATTTCGCGGAACAGAATGAGTGCCTCTTCAGCAGGGCCATGCTTTGCATAAGCTGCAATCATCACAGTCCACGAGCATACATCTCGTTCAGACATTTTGTCAAACACTTTGCGAGCGTCTGCCAAGCTTGCGCACTTGACATACATTTTTATCAGTGTGTTTTCCACAAGCCTGTCTATTGCAACACCCATTTGAGTACTGTGAACATGGATTCTTTTTCCCTGTAATACTACTTTTCTGTGAATGCAAATCTGCAGAAGAGAAGCATATGTAGCAGAATCTACTGTAATGTCTTGCATATCTAAAATACTAAGGACATCTTTCAGGCAACCCCGTTGACAGAAACCCCTCATCTTCACACTGGTTTATGTTTTGAATGAGGTGAAAAAAATAAAACCATGTTTAGATAGAAATTGACCATGCCTGCTTGAAAGAGATTAGTAGCATACCAAAATTCATCCGATGTCTTCATGCCCGCAGATAAAATTTAAACTTAACCGATTTCTCTACTGAATCTGATTTTAAATAGCAAATCCTCAACCCGGAAAGAAAAAAATAAGAATTGTTTGATCATAGCAACACTTCAGATCGCATATACAATAGCATGTCTTAATTGGTTCTGATTTGTGCTCAAACAACACCAAAAACCCTTTTGAAGAACAAGTTGTAGAAGTTTTGAAACAAAGGCGGCTTACAAAACCATTCAACCCTCATTCGTTGTTCACTAAATATTACATTACTTACGCTGAAACGATTAAAATTGAGACTGCTATTCAGGTTCTGCATATTTAAAATCTTCTTAACATCACACTCATGTAAGGAAGTTAAAGTAGTGGAAACAACTTTCTACCTCAATCTTGAGGACAGACAATATGCAAAACTTTTTAAAAACTAATCTAACAGCTATAGAAATTCCAGCAACACATTCAAAACGTGAAATAAACAATAAAACACAAAACACCAAATATACGTGGGGAAAACCCTTTCAGATGAAAAACCCCACACTCCAAAACCCTGTTCAATGTATTCCAAATCCAATAACAAGATTACATACACTTGCAGAGCAGGTTTATTACAGGAGTATCACCAGTAAACAACTCTGGAAGAATTCCGGTAGCATTCCGACAACATAACAATACCTGCAAACTCACACTGTGCAAACAACTCCTCAAGCCTCCAATTTATAGACTTTTGGCTATACAAACAAAACCATGTGCAAGGCTTCTCAGCCAAGATTCCAATCCCAAAATAAATTTTCACACCCAAAATGAAATCCCCTATTTTTTACCCTTACAGATGTCATAGAATCTGTCATAATATGCCTAAAAATAGGCCTTCCATAATATACTATAATGTGAGCATCTTTTGACACATAAAAAACTAATTTTCAAAGCACTGACAATGCGTAACAGCTGTAAGAAAATATTAAATAAAAATAACTATAACAGGAAATGTGCAGCAAAGTTGAGACACCCCGTTTCTCAACATTCTTCCACTTGTCTAATACCTTGCAAGGGCTAGGGGAATAACATCATCATGGATCAATTGTTAGGGGCCAAAAGGCCCATAGACTCGGAACACCACCTAAATTTTGTTGTGCTCACGGGCTTAGTTAATGCATCCGCAACATTTGCCACAGTCTCTACTTTTTCCAGCTTCACCCTGCCATCCTCGACCATATCTCTCACGAAGTGATACTGAACATCAATGTGTTTGGTTCTGGCATAAAAAGTTGGGTTCTTCACAAGGCAGATTGCACTCTGACTATCACAATAAACTGTAACTGTACCCTGTTTCAATCCAATATCTGAACACAAACGCTTCAGCCAAATAGTTTCTTTACAGGCATGAGTAGCTGCCATGTACTCTACCTCAGTAGTAGACAAAGCGACCACAGCCTATCGCTTGCTCATCCAACTGATTGCACCACCATTAAGAGTAAACACATATGCACTGGTGGACCTTCTAGTATCGACATCACCAGCCCAGTCTGAATCCACAAAACCGTGAATACTTAAGGAATGTTGATCTCCTATACCATGAAAACAAATAGAGTACTCTATTGTACCTCACAAATATCTGAAGACCCTCTTAACTTCATCCCAATGTACTTTTCCAGGATTAGACATATAACGAGAAAGAACTCCCACTGCTTGGGCAATGTCTAGTCTTATACAGACCATAGCATACCTTAAGCTTCCAATTGCACTCTGGTAAGGCACTCTACTCATGTCTTCCATCTCCGATGGGGATGTAGGACATTGTAAAATAGAGAGCTTCGTTCCCAATATAATAGGAACACAAAGTGGTTTACAATCCTGCATGTTAAACCTTTGCAAAACTAAACAAACATACTTACTCTGGCCAAGCCATAGCCTTCTGTTCTCATGATCTCTTCTAATCTCCATCCCAAGTATGTGTTTTGCTGCACCAAGATCTTTCATTTCAAATTTCACAGAGCTGAGATTTTAATTCTGCAATCAAACCTTTGCCTTTCCCAATAAACACGTCATCAACATATAAAGCAACTACCAGGAAACAATCACCATCAAATTTAAAATATACACAATGATCAGATTTAGACCACACAAATCCCAAACTCAACTTATAAGTATCAAATTTCTGGTACCACATCCTAGGACTTTGTTTAAGGCCATACAGAGATTTCTTTAACCTACAAACCAACTTGCTTTTACCTTTTACCATGTAGTGCTCTGGCTATGTCATATAGATTTCTTCCCCCAAATCACCATGAAGGAAAATAGTTTTCCCATCCATTTGTTCGACCTCTAGGTCATAAGCTGCTGCAATAGATAATAAAAACTAAATGGATGTCATTTTAGCAACAGGAGAAAAAATCTCACCTTAATCAATACCCTCAACCTGAGAGTACATCCCTTCGCAACCAACCGTGCCTTATACTTTTCAACATTTCCATTTGAACCAATCTTTTTCTTAAAGACCCATTTACATCCAACAGGCTTATGTCCTTTCGGCAAAGGTACAAGGTCTCGTGTATCATTTCTTTTAAGGGCTACCATCTCTTCATCCATGGCAACTTTCCAGGACTCAGCATCATTCATACCCAAAGCCTCTTGCACAGATCTTGGTTCATCAATGTTAGTATTCAAAGCAAATATACACTTCCAATCATCAAGTGAATACCCATACCTTTTAGGTGGTTGCCTATGCCTTGTAGACCTTCGAACAAGCTAAGGTGGAGGTTCTTCCACTTCTTCCTCCTCTTCACCCTCTTCTGAAGATTCAGAGCTTGATGAGCTCTCCTCAACTTCTTGTCCATCTTGGGGCCTCGATTCATCTTCCTTAGGCATAGAAGGAAGTTGAATCACATCTTTTTTCTATTCAACTTCTTTATGTTGTTCTGGCTGAAAAATAATAGGAGAAGATTTAGTTTCTCTAAAAATAACACTTCTGGAATGAATTACCTTATGTGCAACAGGGTCCCAAAGCTTGTATCCTTTCACACCATAGCTGTAGCCGATGAAGATATATTTGACAGCCTTAGAATCTAATTTTGTTCTCTTCTCCTTAGGCACATGTGCATATGACTCACAACCAAAAACTCTCAGATGTTTAAGTGAAGGCTTTTTCCCCGACCACGCCTCCATTGGCGTTTTATCAACAAGCGCTAATGTAGATCTATTTATCAAATAACAAGTAGTGGCAACAGCTTCAGCCCAAAACTTTTGTTCTAGACCAACTCCACTCAACATGCTCCTAGCCTTCTCCATCAACGTTCTGTTCATTCTTTTAGCAACTCCATTATGTTGAGGAGAATACAGAGTTGTCTTCTGTCTTTTAATCTCGCAATCTGTACAGAATCTGTCAAAATCTATAGAACATTACTCACCGCCATTGTCAGTCCTCAAACATTTAATTTCCTTTCCAGTCTAAGTTTCTACCATAGCCTTGAACTTCTTAAAACGACTGAAAACTTCATATTTACTCTTTAAAAAATATACCCATGTTCTCCTACTGAAATCATCAATGAAAGTAACATAATAAACTGATTTACCAATAGAAGCAACATTAACAAGACCAAATACATCTGAATGGATTAGATCCAAAATACATGAAGACTTATGAGAAGACGAGTAAAACTGAACGCGGTTCTGTTTGCCATAAATACAGTGTTCACAAAAATCAAATTCTAGATTGCAATCATTCAAACCTTCAACAAGGTTCTTATTTTTCAGGGCTTTCAAACCCTTCTCTCCAATGTGGCCAAGTCTCTGGTGCCATAACATGGTCTTCTTTGCAGGCAACTTTGATTCGGTAGACAAAGCACCCTTAGGTACCTAGAAGCCACGACCATCTGCAGAAGAGGAAACCATCTCTTTTTTCAGCGAAGTAGTTTCTGGCTTAATTTTATCAAAAGTGCTATTGCATTCAACCATGCATGCATCAAGCTGGTACAATGTACCCAATATGCTTCCTCTTGCTATCACCATAGCACCTCTCACCATTTTGACACCTACTTTAGAAAACTATACATGCACACCCGCATCTAATAGCTTGCTAACAGATAATAAATTTCTTGCTAGTCCTGGGATATGCAAGACACCATCAAATCTTCTAACTCTACCATCAGAAAATTTCACATGAATACTACCACGGCCAACAATGTCAAGGAAATAATTATCAGCCAAATACACCTTACCACCATTATAGTTTTCACACTTACTAAACCAGTTTTTGTTAGAAGTCATGTGGAAAGATGCCCCTGAATCTATCAACCATGCATTATCACCTGCACAAGTGGCCAAGGATGCAATAAAGACATCTCCATCTTCCTTTTTAGACTTAGAGTCAGAATCTTGCTTCTTCTTTTTCTTCTCTTCTTTACATTTCTTTTGGAAGTGTCTGGATTTTCCATAGTTCCAGCATATTGCCTTGGACTTACTAGGAGATTTTGATCTCCCCTTATTCTTGGACTTAGAATGGCCATACTGCTTCTCATCTTTGCCTTCTTCTTTTTGTCTTCTTTGAACACTCAAAGCCTCTTTGGCATTCAAAGAGACCTTCCTTCTCATCTCTTCGGAAAGTAGAGAACCAACAACATCCTCCATCGTCAAGACAACTGCAGTGCTCCCAATAGCCATAACTAGGCTGTCCCATGAGTCTGGCAGCGAACACGGCAAAATTTGGCACCTTTGTTCCTCATCCATTTTAACCCCAACCAAGGTCAACTGAGTCACCAACATATTGAATGTTTCCAGATGCTTAGAAATTCGTCCACCTTCTTCCATTCTCAAGGAATACAACTTCTTCCTCAAGAAAATCTTATTCACTAGAGATTTAGCTTGATATATCTCACCCAACTTCTTCCAAAGCTTCTTCGAAGTGGGTTCTTCGTGGACATTTATCAAAATCGAATCTGCAAGGCACAATCTTATGAGACCTTTAGCTTTTCTATCCATTACGTCATACTTTGCAGCCAAATCTAGATCCACAGGTCTATGGACATTTTCATCCACTGCATCCCATAGATCATGGTCAATCAACAGATATTCCATCTTCAGCTTCCACATTTCGAAGTTTGTGCCAGAAAACTTCTCTACCTCAATCCTCCTAGATGTGTTCACCATCTGAAAAAGCCTACAACAAGATCACAAAGTATCCTCTACACAAACTCCCACTCAAACCTTGATTAGCACAAAAAACTCAACAACCCACAACTAAAACTAAAGGTAACCTGGCTCTGATACCACTTGTAAGGAAGTTAAAGTAGCGGAAACAACTTCCTATGCCAATCTTGAGGAGAGACAATATGCAAAACTTTTTAAAAACTAATTTAACAACTACAGAAATTCTAGCAACATATTCAAAACATGAAATAAACAATAAAACATAAAACACCAGATATATGTGGGGAAAACCCTTTCGGGTGGAAAAATGCCACTCCAAAAGCCTGCTCAATGTATTCCAAATCCAATAACAAGATTACATATACTTGCAGAGCAAATTTATTACAGGAGTATCACCAGTAAACAACTCTGGAAGAATTTCGGTAGCATTCCGATAGCATAACAATACCTGCAAACTCACACTATGCAAACAACTCCTCAAGCCTCCAATTTATAGACTTTTGGCTATACAAGAAACCACCTATGGTTTTACAAAACCATGTGCAAGGCTTCTCAGCCAAGATTCCAGTCCCAAAATAAGCTCTCATGTCTAAAATGAAATCCCCTATTTTTGACCCTTACAAATGTCATAGAATCTGTCATAATATACCTAAACATAGGCCTTCCATAATATACTATCATGTGGGCAACTTTTGACACCTAAAAAACTAATTTTCAAAGCATCGACAATGCGTAACAGCTGTAAGAAAATATTAAATAAAAATAACTATAACGGGAAATGTGCAGCAAGGTTGAGACACCTCATTTCCCAACAAATCAAATAAGGCTTTCTCTAAATATTGAATCATTCCATGAACAAATGCTGGAGATGGTTGTCAAGCCATTGAGAACCATATTAGGGAAAGAAAAATGATCCCCTGTTAGATGATGATAAAATGGAGAAGAAACTAAAGATCCCACCAAATACCCCAACACAGTGGTGAGATTTACTCAATAGGAGAACCCTTCTTGTCATGGGAGATTGTTGATCAGATAAAATAAACCTAAAGGTCAAGCGAGTTTAGGATTCATCAAACCATATTTGTCAAGGAAAAATATCTAACATAGTTAAATTAGTAAGCATTCAATCTAACATTATGGACTGTGGAAAACTAATGACTTCTATAATTGATCATATTCTCCCACTTAAGATTATCATGAAAATATGTTGTAACAACAAAGAAAACATTCACTTGTCTAGTTCTTGCAGCTCACGTGGTAGCTGGTTTTTTTTCACTAAGCCCTAGGGTTAATGAGTTTTCTACTTATTTTTTTTATTGATTTGTTAACTTATGTTTTTACAGTGGGGTCTCTATAGAATTCTCCAATGTATTAATCTTCTAAATAAATAAAAATCTCATCATTTTTAGTAGAGATTTATTAGAAATGTGTTGGATGGAAATCAATTTCTTGACATTTATAACTTGTAGATCACAATTTAATAAGGAAGAGTTATCACATACAAAGGACTTTTTTATGGACTGGAATGGAGGAAAAGAAAAGGATTTCTTTGGTCAAGTGGGAGCAGGTCTATTGTCCTAAATCTCATGGGGGTCTTAACATCAGGACTGCCCAAAGCATGAATAAAGCTCTGCTGTCCAAGGTAATGTGGAACTTCATCAACAAAAATAAAGACTGGGGAGATATAATGAAGGCTAAATATCTCAAAGATTATGATAGCTACTCGGTACTTCTACAAGAAGGTATTCCGCCAAGTTCTGCCATTTGGAATAAAATGCTTAAAACTAGGAGCATCATTAGAAAAGGAATGAGATGGAAATTAGGGGACGGTTCTCTCATCAACTTCTGGGAAGACCCCTGGTTAACTAATCAGGCTCTCTCAGCCCAAATTGATAATAAAGATATTGTTGCCTTGGCCAAGCAATTTTTTGGCTCTAAAGTTAGTAA
Source organism: Cunninghamia lanceolata (assembly GCA_027924645.1). Lineage (NCBI taxonomy): Eukaryota > Viridiplantae > Streptophyta > Pinopsida > Cupressales > Cupressaceae > Cunninghamia > Cunninghamia lanceolata. The sequence continues at coordinate 4,106,618 of BSBN01000413.1, forward strand.
TTACCTTACCCAAGACCATGGGCTTAAAAGGTGGAAGAATCTGTTACAATGCACTATGAATAACCCTGAGTTTCATCAGAAACTGAATATGGTTCAACAATTACTGATGGATATCAGACTTCCTTTATTCCCTCAGAAGGATGAACTCCTGTGGTATGCTGGCAAAAAAGGGAGGTTCTCGGTAAAATTTGCTTACCTTCTGCTGGTGGAGGATGTCAACAAAGATGAGATATGGGAGAAAGTTTAGAATTGTAAAAGTCTTCCTAAAATTAACTTCTTTCGGTGGACTGCCACCCATAATAAAATTGTGACTCAGGATAACCTCCAACGTAGAGGGTTGCAGCTTGTCAACAGATGTGTTCTTTGCTGCAATCAAGAAGAAACTGTGGCACATCTCCTCATTCATTGTGATTATGCTCGTGAAGTTTGGAGCAGAATTCTGGAAAAATTTGGTATACAATGGGTTTTTAACAGAGAGATTCGTGATTGTATCACTAGTTGGAATGTTCCCCTTAAACACCCTTGGTTGCAGGAATTGTGGAAGCAGACCCTTCCTTCACTTGGGTGGGCCCTGTGGAAAGAAAGAAACAATAGGATTTTTCGGGACACTCATAGGTCTCCGATGCAAGTTTGGATCTCTTTATTTAAGGCTATTGTTGAAAATATTTCTAATGCTAACATTAAACCTGCAGATCAACCTTTGAACAAACAGGAATCTTGGGTGGCTTCTAACTGGGGTTTGCTGAACCAAATCCTGGCTTTTGATGATACGAAACTTTAGAAAAGACTTAATACTATTTGGGCCCCACCTGAGCTGGGGTGGTAGAAACTTAATTTTGATGGTGCTGCTAAAGTTGATGGATGCGCCAGCGGAGGAGGTATAATAAGGGATGAACATGGTGATCTTGTTGCGGCTTATGCCAGAGGACTTGGAAAGCATTCTAACAACATTGCTGAGGCAATGGCCCTCCTCTAGGGTTTCAAAGTGGCGATCTCTTTGGGGATTAGCCATCTCCACATACAAGGTGATTCTAAAATCATTCTGGATGCGGTTACTGGTCTCTCTACTTGTGGGTGGAAGCTGAGTGACATTATATCTGATATACAAACCATTCTCCATGGCATCCCGAATGTCTTTCTCCCATACTTATAGGGAAGGCAACTCGGTTACTGATGGTCTTGCCAACCTTGGTCAGGAATTTCAAATCTGGTGGGTTTGGTGCCAAATTAGCAGCATTCCTGGTCACATTGGAATGCTTATTCATAAGGAGAAGAATTCTATTATTACATGATGTCTACTCAAGTGTCGAGTGATGAGGTGGCATGTTTTTCCACCCTGTCTAGGCTTATGCATGATCCCCGTGCGAATTGGCAGCAGCGTCTGTACTCCCTTCATGCAAACTTAATTCTCATTATTTGGGTTGTGTTTTGGAACTTAAAGTATCATGATTGGCGTCAGCTGGTTTTTGTTCACATGAATACCACTTGGTGGATTCCTTTGAAGGGTATTCTGCAATTTATTTGTCTTCTCCTGCTGGGTATTGCGGCATGGGCTATCATTATGGGTGGTGAAAGAATTCACACTGAACCAAACACCTACAATGAATTCAAAGAAACTGCCATTGTCTAGCATTACTGCAAGGAGGGCGGCATAATTCTATTCCTGGAATGCCTTAACGGGCATGATGAGTCGTTATCCATCCAGTGTGCTTCTTCGTGGGTTGACAGACGGGTCACCATTGGCAGTGTTAGCTTTGAGATCTCAGAGAAAAGTATAGCTGAGGTGACGGGCTTATCCCATACAGGCATTAAGTTGCCGAGAAAAATGAGGGTTTCTGACGTGCAGAACCAAAAGCTTTTCTTGGGTGACGGTGAAGAGTGTTGGATCTAGGGCATACAACTGAGAGGGGGGGTGAATCAGTTGTATAAAACTTCTTGTTCTTTCAAACACTTGATTCTTGGTTGTTAGTTAACAGCATATCAATTAACCATCTATGAAAGCATAATGCATAAACTCAGAGCAGATGAACATCAACACATTGAACACCAAGATTTTGACGTGGAAAACCCGGTTAAGGGAAAAACCACGGGGTGATTAACCCAAGAATTATTCTCTGTTAGAAGAATAAAGAAGAATGAATGGCACATGCCAATTAGGGCTCACTGCCCGAGCACACTACTCACAAAGAGGCCCACTGCCTACAAGGAGACACACTGTCTACAAAGTGATAAGAATCATAGTCTTGAACTGGAGAATGACATCTCTACCATGTCCGGATCAGTTCCATTTAAGCCCAAAAAAAAACTCTGCTCTGCCTTTCGCACTTCTCTTCGCTATGCCACACTCATCCACACAATCCACACTTTGAAATGAACTCACAAACCATTATTTATACAAGACATTGACTTAGGAACAAACATCTAAGTCGGCAAACAATCATAAGAGTATCCGCAAGATGAATAACACATCCGGTCGGCCACCACAAGAACATTCGCAGGATGAACAACTCATCCGGTCGGCTAAACAGAGCAAGAACTTCATCCGGAAGAATAACTTCAATTCCGGGCTCTACTATCAATGCGGACCAACAGTACAACCTCAACATGATCCAAGAACCTTCACAAGCCTGCCTGAATGACCGGATACATCCGCACTTCCTCTACTTACTGGAATCTCTTGTCTTCCTCATCCGAAACTTCAAGAACACAGTCTGTCGCCACTGTCATAATGCAAAAGGTACTTCCGGACCTCCAAATCATACACAAATTAGGATGACACATCACAAGGACATCCCAAACACTCCTTCCAATCCGCAGATTAGGATAATACAATTCCGGATCTCACCGGACCTTTTTGTGATCCTCTGTCACCTCTGAATACTTGCCGGAACCGGTTCCATACCGACAGCCACAACTCCTTCAGATCTTCATGCAGACCTCTGAAATCTTAACTGAAGCATCTCAAGACTCATATCTACTAACCCTTTAATCCGCATCCTCCGGTTCTAATCCTATACAATACATTTGCCTTCTTCTCATCACTGTTCTTCACTGTTCCTGACTGAGGCTAATTTTCTCAATATCCTCAGCACACAGCTCATCAAATCCTTCTTGTCAATGCAATATGAGTATGTTGACATCAATGACAACACTGGCTCACCTCATACTTGCAACAATCTCCCCCTTTGTCATTGATGGCAACATATGATGTGAAAAACCATCAAGACAAGAACTTCTCCTTTCTGTCACAGCTCCCCCTATCAACAACAACTTTTCACATGTCTTCTCTTCCTTTACTGCTCCCCCTTTGATCATCAACCACTTGTTTTTCACATGTCTTCTCTCCCCCTTTGACATCAATGGCAAAGGGCTCATACTTGCAATTCTCATACATCAGAATCATACCAGCTGCTCCCCCTTAGTTGCAGCTTCCCATCATCAATTCGGATCACAAGATATGACTGTGATATCCACCGGACTGATGCACATCAGTGCATCCTAGTTCATCACCGGAGGGGCCATGACCCCTAACTTCTCCCGGAGATATTCAAAAGAGTCTTTGGGAAGAGGTTTAGTAAAGATATCTGCAATCTGATCCTTGGAGGGAACATACTCCAATCTGACTTCTTCCTTGTTCACTTGTTCTCTCAAGAAGTGAAACTTGATAGATATGTGCTTAGTCTTAGAATGCAATACCGGATTCTTAGAAATATTAATTGCACTTGAATTATCACAGAAAATTGTGATAGGCTCCTCATATTCAACTTTAATGTCTCTTAGCATCTGCTTCATCCATAAGATTTGAGTGCAACTACCTGTTGCTGCAATGTATTCTGCTTCAGTTGTAGACAGAGATATTGCATCTTGTTTCTTGCTTAACCAAGAAACCAATCTCTTCCCCAAAAAGAATGCTCCACCACTAGTGCTCTTCCGGTCATCCACATCTCCTGCCCAATCTGCATCTGTGTAAGCATGAAGAGAGAAATCCGGATCTCTAGGGTACCATAGACCATACTCAACTGTTCCTTTCAAGTACCTAAAAATTCTTTTGATTGCCATAACATGAGATTCTCTAGGATCAGCCTGGAATCTTGCCACAAGACCAACAGCCTGCATTATATCTGGTCTAGTTTGAGTGAGATACAACAATCCACCAATCATTGATCTATACTTTGTCTGATCTGCCTTTGGAGAATCATCATCTTTGCTTAACTTACATCCGGTTGCCATAGGAGTGTTCATTGGCTTTGAGTCTTCCATACCAAATTTCCTTAACAATTCTTTCACATATTTGGTTTGAGAAATGAAGATCCCTTCTTTTGTTTGAGTAATTTGCAGACCCAAGAAGAAATTCATTTCACCAAGCATAGACATTTCAAACTCACTTTTCATCTGATTTGCAAAAGTTTTGCACATACTATCTCTTCCTCCAAAAATGATATCATCCACAAACACTTCAACAATCAAAATGTTTTCATGATCAATTTTGAAATATAAGTTACTGTCAGCAGTACCTTTGTTGAATCCAATCTGCACAAGATGCTTATCCAACCTTTCATACCATGCTCTTGGGGCTTGTTTCAATCCATACAAAACTTTCTTCAACTTGCAGACCATATCATTATTATCAGACAATTGAAATCCATCCGGTTGTTCAATGTAGACTTCTTCTTCCAGATCACCATTTAGGAAGGCAGACTTGACATCCATCTGATATACCTTGAAGTCTTTGAAGGCAGCAAATGCAAGAAGTAATCTGACTGCTTCAATTCTTGCCACCGGAGCAAAAGTCTCTTCAAAGTCAATTCCTTCTATTTGAGAGTACCCTTTGCAGACCAATCTAGCTTTGTTTCTGATTACTTCACCTGCTTCATTTAGTTTGTTCCGGAAGACCCACTTGGTTCCAATTACATTCCTGTCTCTAGGTCTGGGAACAAGATCCCGAGTATGATTTTTCTCAATTTGCATCAATTCATCTTCCATTGCTTTGGTCCAGTTTTCATCATTGCAAGCTTCATTTATTGTTTTAGGTTCAATCTTTGAAATCAGACAACATTCATCCTGATTTTGAGCAACATTCCTTCTAGTTTGTACACCTTTGCTTCTGTCACCTATGATCTGATCTTCAAAGTGGTTCAGTCTTACATACCTTGGAATTTTGGGAGTATCCTGCACTGCTGCTTCTTGATCAGGCTCATTCAAACCTATCTCTTCTTCCTGATTTACCGGATCAGGCTGACTCTGTCTCACCGGAGAGGATTGAGTTCCTTGAACACTGTCTTGGTCATCTTCATCAAACTCATAAAATCTTGAAGGCTTCTCAATTCCTTCATCAACTTTCACATTGGTGCTTTCTATCATCTTCCTCAATCTCTTATTGTAACACCGGTATGCTTTGCTTTGAGTGGAGTAACCCAAGAAAATTCCTTCATCACTTCTAGCATCAAACTTTCCTAGATCTTCATCTCTTTTAATATAACACTTGCTACCAAATACTCTGAAATATTTCACAGTAGGAGTGATGCCAAACCAGAGTTCATAGGGGGTCTTACCGGTGTTGTTTCTGATTTGAACTCGATTGAGAGTGTAGACTGCAGTGCTAATAGCTTCTTTCCAAAACATTTGAGGAACATTTGCTTCCAACATCATTGTCCTGGAAGCTTCCTGGATGGTCCGGTTCTTTCTCTCAACTACTCCATTCTGCTGTGGAGTCCTAGGAGCAGACAACTGTCTCCTTATACCCTGCTTCTCACAAAAGTCAATGAACTCACCAGATGTAAATTCACCACCTCTATCAGACCTTAGACACTTTAGTTTCAATCCGGTTTGATTCTCTACCATAGCTTTGAAGATTTTGAACTTCTCAAATGCTTCTGATTTTTCTTTTAGAAAGGTAACCCACATCATCTGGGAATGATCATCAATTAACAACATGAAATATCTATCACCTTGCAGACTCTTGATTCTTATCGGACCACAGAGATCAGTATGTACTAATTCCAACAATCCGATAGAAGATTGATCTTGGCTTTTGAAAGAGACTCTGCTTTGTTTACCTAGCTGACATTCTTTGCACAAACTATTTGTAGGTTTCATCAATTTTGGAAGATCTCTTACAGCCTGAGTATTGCTTATCTTGATGATGTTATCAAAATTTACATGACACATTCTTCTATGCCATAACCAACTCTGATCAATTTGAACAAACAAACAACTTTTATTTGAACCAACCAGATGAAATATATTACCTTTTGTCTGAGTACCGGATGCAATTTCAGTTCCGGAGCTTGTAAAGATTCTGCATTTTCCATTCTTGAACCGGAGATCATAGCCTTTGTCCACTAACTGACCAACACTGAGAAGATTGTGCTTCAATCCTTCAACATATAGTACGTTACCTATTTTGCTCTTTCCATCAAAGGAAATAGTTCCCCTACCTCTGATTCTGCCAGCAGAATTGTCACCAAACTTTACCATTCCTCCTTCATACCTTTCCAAATTCAAGAACTTATTCTTGTCACCAGTCATATGGTGAGAACAACCACTGTCAATAACCCAATCATCCTTTTCTTCCACTTGAGCAGCCAAAGCTTTTTCAACAACTTTGTGATTGACAGATTCAGAGAGTATTGAATCTTCTTCCTTGATGGCAATAAACACCCACTCATTTCCGGATTTGCTTCCTAGTTCTGATTCATCATCTGTTACTCCCTCATTGTCATCTTCTTCATGAACATAATAGCAATTCTTTTGAAACCTTTGTCTGTTAGTATTAGACCTTGCAGATCTTTCCGGACATCTTGAAGCAAAATGACCAATCTTATTGCAGTTGAAACACTTAAAGGGTAGTTTTCCTTCATACTTACCGGATCCTCTTGGCAGTCTCTTTGCAATGAGGGCTTCAAGTTGAGCTGTTTCTGCTTCTTCTTCTTCCATGTCTCTTCTTTCTTGATCATACCATGACATCTTCCTTGATGAGTTTTCTCCCGGATCAAATCTCTGTTTGCCTTTCACATAGGTACTGGCTTTGAAAGCAGATTCAGTCTTGGGAGGATCATCTCCAAACTCAGTCATTTCAAATGCAGCTAGTTTGCCAGCCAGTTGTTCTCTTGTGACAGTTGTGTGGGCTCTGAATTCATCAATGGCAGCAACCTTGATTTTGTAGGCAGCAGGAAGGGATCTTAGGATTTTGCAGACAATCTCATTTTCATCTAAAGTTCCACCAGCATTTCTAATTCCACATACCAGCTCATTCACTCTTGGCATAAAGGTAGTGATGTTTTCATCATCTCTCATTTTCAATCTTTCAAATTTCCCTTTCAGACTTTGCAACCTTGCACTTTTGACAAACTCATCTCCTTCATACAGAAGTTCCAGTTTAGTCAGGATCTCATATGCAGTTGGTAGGTCAATAACATTCGAGAGATCTGAGTCATTCAATGCGCTTAGAAGAGCTTCCTTGGTCCGCAGATTGTTTTCAGCTTCTGTGATTTCATTCAGAGTTGTCGGACCACCTTGTGGAGGTACATATGGTTTTGAAACCATAGCCAAGTATGCTTTTCCCATACATTCCAAGTGACACTTCATGCGACCTTTCCAAAGAGTGAAGTTGGTTCCATCGAACTTCGGACTATCCTTCTTGTAAGATGACATCCTGGATCTCCTCAAGTGGTTAAGCTCCTTTCAGAGGAACTTGGCTTTGATACCAATTGTTGGATCTAGGGCATACAACTGAGAGGGGGGGGGGTGAATCAGTTGTATAAAACTTCTTGTTCTTTCAAACACTTGATTCTTGGTTGTTAGTTAACAGCATATCAATTAACCATCTATGAAAGCATAATGCATAAACTCAGAGCAGATGAACATCAACACATTGAACACCAAGATTTTGACGTGGAAAACCCGGTTAAGGGAAAAACCACGGGGTGATTAACCCAAGAATTATTCTCTGTTAGAAGAATAAAGAAGAATGAATGGCACATGCCAATTAGGGCTCACTGCCCGAGCACACTGCTCACAAAGAGGCCCACTGCCTACAAGGAGACACATTGTCTACAAAGTGATAAGAATCACAGTCTTGAACTGGAGAATGACATCTCTACCATGTCCGGATCAGTTCCATTTAAGCCCCAAAAAAACTTTGCTCTGCCTTTCGCACTTCTCTTCGCTATGCCACACTCATCCACACAATCCACACTTTGAAATGAACTCACAAACCGTTATTTATACAAGACATCAACTTAGGAACAAACATCTAAGTCGGCAAACAATCATAAGAGTATCCACAAGATGAATAACACATCCGGTCGGCCACCACAAGAACATTCGCAGGATGAACAACTCATCCAGTCGGCTAAACAGAGCAAGAACTTCATCTGGAAGAATAACTTCAATTCTGGGCTCTACTATCAATGCGGACCAACAGCACAACCTCAACATGATCCAAGAACCTTCACAAGCCTGCCTGAATGACCGGATACATCCGCACTTCCTCTACTTACTGGAATCTCTTGTCTTCCTCATCCGGAACTTCAAGAACACAGTCTGTCGCCACTGTCATAATGCAAAAGGTACTTCCGGACCTCCAAATCATACACAAATCAGGATGACACATCACAAGGACATCCCAAACACTCCTTCCAATCCGCAGATTAGGATAATACAATTCCAGATCTCACCGGACCTTTTTGTGATCCTCTGTCACCTCTGAATACTTGCCGGAACCGGTTCCATACCGACAGCCACAACTCCTTCAGATCTTCATGCGGACCTCTGAAATCTTAACTGAAGCATCTCAAGACTCATATCTACTAACCCTTTAATCCGCATCCTCTGGTTCTCATCCTATACAATACATTTGCCTTCTTCTCATCACTGTTCTTCACTGTTCCTGACTGAGGCTAATTTTCTCAATATCCTCAGCACACAGCTCATCAAATCCTTCTTGTCAATGCAATATGAGTATGTTGACATCAATGACAACACTGGCTCACCTCATACTTGCAACAAAGAGCTGGTACCCTACCAGGGAGGGTTCGAAAGGGCAAAGCTTCCTCAGCCATGGGCGGACATGTGCTTTTTAATCATGAAATACTTCACCTTGGAAGGCCGTTATGACAGGTTCTATTGCTACCATCTTCCCCTACTCAATCATTTTCGCAGAAACTTGGCTATTTGTTTCCCTTACTACCTACTTTCTTCTTTAGAACACTCGGTTAAAATGGTTCATAAGAATTTAACCTCTAGGCCGTTGGAGAAGCATGTGCCCCTACACCAAGGCCTCATACACAGACTTTACCAGTTTCACTTGGCCCTGATGCCCCCTGCCACTCTCCCTCACCCAACTGTGGAACCCTCCCCAAATACTCCGTCAGCTTCTATCAAATGTGATTCCCTACACACTCCTGTGAAAAATAGTCATGATGGCCCGACTTCGGCCTCTGTGGAAACTAATACCTCCACTCCTGGGTCTACCTCTACCCCTAAGATGAAGGACTCTGTTAAGTCTAGGAAGTGGCTTCATCGCCTCTCTGAGCTGGTTGAGGAAGCGGCTATTCTTAGCTCCCTCAAAGATAGTCATGAGACCCCTAAAGGTAAAAACATGTCTGCTGAGAATCTTGCTAAAAAGGCAAGAAAGGGCAAAGGGAAAAGCATATCCCCTGGTGTCAGACGCTCTACCAGAATTGCTGGGAAGCCAGCCCCCAAGGTTAAACTTATAGACTACTCAAAAAGTAGCTCTGAGGCTTCTTCTCACGGTGAGGAGGCCGATAGAAATGATTTGGAGGAAATCTGCATGGAGAATCTTGTTTTTGGGGAGCAGTTTGATGGCCATGACTCTCTGCAGAATGATTACAGGGACAGCCCCGAGAATGTGATTGGTACTGGTAGTGATAAAGATGAGTGACCATCAGAGCCCTGTGGAGGCCAGTATGATACTAGCGAAGGAGAGGGGAACATGAATGAGCAAAATCCTGCTGATGTTAAAGAGGTGGAAGCAACCAGTCAGTCTGTCCCTGAAGAGATTCAAGATGATGATGTCAGGGCTACTGCTGAGGATGGCAATGTGAATGAGGGCAGGGACAGTAACTCTCTTTTTGCTGAAGTGACTCAGTTAAAAGACAAAATGGTGGCTCTGCAACTCAAGCTGTCTACTCTTTATAAGTTCATTACCCGCATACTGTGCAGGTCTTCCATGATCAACTTAACCCTTTTGCAGGATATTCAACTTTTCTCCCAGGGAGCTGACAATGACAAAACTTAGGAGCTGGACAAAGTTTTTGAAGTTCTTGCTAAAGACTGGGAGGACTCTATGTCCTAGTGTGCCTTCTGCTGTTTGTTTGCTAGTTTTTTGTTGTTGCTTACTATCTGCCGTTTGTAAGCTGGTGTTTCCTGGGTTTTGGTTCCAGGCTCTTTTTGTTTCCTGAGCCTGTGCTTTTTCTTATGTAATCTCTATTAAGGGTTCGGCCCCTTGTTTTTTCCGCCTGATGTAATCAAAAACATGTTACTTATTTACTTGTAAAAATTAAGAGCTCACTCTAGGGGCACCAACCTCTCAAGAACCCCTCAATAAACACATTAGAAAATAGACATTAAGACATTGGGGGAAGAGACAGGTTAGCAAACCACATTTCACACATTTATATCTACTTAAACAAGTTTAACACATTTCTAACACATGCTTCCATTTGTATGAGATTCCAATAAGAATTTGATAAAATTCATCATATTTATACCAACAAAGATAGTATAACATTCAAATTAGATTACAACAATCCTCATGGAGGTATCATATTATCCAACTTAATTACATTTATAATAGTAACCCCTAGCCTATGTTACATTATTTGTATCAAACTCTTTCATGCATTTATATATCTACATTTATCTCTCCTTATACCGATGTTTTATGTTATTCATGTCTTGACTTCCCCATCAACCTTTCTCCAATCACTCCTCTATATGTGTATTAACTCCATTTCCTTTCTAAATGATTGGCTTGGCTTCTTGTGGACCTTCGGCCTTCAAATCATGTAATGGAGATTGATCCTATTGATCACTTGGAATATTAAGAGGGGGGATGAATCAGTATTCTATAAAACCACTTAGATATAAAGCATCTTAAATCACTTAGCATATTCAATCATAGCAAAGTAAGTTATGCATGAAAACCATAAAGCTATAAACCATAACACATGAACACCAGGATTTTTACGTGGAAAACCCAAAAGGGGAAAAACCACGGTGAGTGTTAGCTCATAATATATTATAATATCTGATGCAGAAAAATAGACCTCTCTTGTTTCTCAAAACACACAGTTTCACCAATCTCAATTACACAAATTAATTAGACAACATTCTGTCCCAAATAACATAGATTATGACAACACAATTCACTCATGATTTCATTTATTCAAAACAAAAATACCAAATCTGCCTACAATTATGTACTCCCCTCTCTCAAACAAAATCATAAAATTTGCACACAAAATAACTAATCAAGTATAGACATGCAATACTGCCTCAAAACAATAAAAATTGCAACCCAGTTCATATGCATTTATTCGAATCAAAACTAAAAGCAAATTTACATTTTAGGCCTTCGATTCAAATGACCTCATGCTTTTCCATTGATTTGTTGTCACAATACTATCTAATTCTCTTGTCTCTCCACTATTGGCTACCTACTTCTCCTTCTTGTCTGGTAGCCAATTTGCTCTCCTAAAAAATGTTTTGTTCTTCCTTTGGGTAGGCCGACCCTAATTTCCTTCCTTCTGTTTTAATTTATTAACAGCGGACCCAACTTTTTTTTCCTCTGTACATATTATTGGCAACGTTTTGTGTTGAGTTCTTTTCTCTTCTACCCTTTTGATATTGGTGCTTCTTTTTCCCAAATGTTTGCACTGCCAAATACCTTCCAACTGTAGCCTCAAAGAGGCGCTTTTATTCCTCTTTTGGCGTTACATAATGTATGAGTTTTTAAGTCTCGTAGAGGCATTTCAATTTCAGCTCACATTGGTTTTCTTTTTATATTTTTATTGACTAAAAATGCACCTCAAATAGAGGCATTCACCCCCCTTTATGAGCCTCATCCTGCAAGTGTTACTAATAGATAGAAATCTACATTTTATTCATAATGAATGACCTTAATTAAGGTGCCATTCCTCATCATTTTCCCACGTACACTTTTTGGTGAATAAAGTAGATTCTTTTTTCTGAGCACCTTTATAAATATTTTTTTCAAATATGTTGTTTTTAAATCCTTTAAAATAATGAAAAGGATCTTTTACCAACAATGAATATTACATTTAATTTCAACTTGAGTGTCATTCAGTTCAGCACATAAATTGTTTCCATGGCTAATCATAATTTGACTAAATCTTTTAAATCACAAGCTCTTGCTGCTGGAAAGACATTATACAATCAATTTCAATCCAAATCATACCTTACAGAGTTGGAAAACTTTAATTGGCCACTGTGATGGGTGCCAAAGCTGAAAACTGACTTTTGTCATAACTCTTTGCCAGGAGCTCATATTCTTCTGAAAACTTGGAGAGACATGTGTTTCAATTTCATAAGCTTTCCACTAATCCGTTTGATCTCAAGTGCCACAGAACTCTATATTTTGCATTTTCACCAAATTGCCAGCACAAATCAGAAAACATTAAAATCTTCAAAACCTGAAGGTATTTTCTCACGAAACCTTCGCGTATAATTCTAGGATGGAATCAACAATCTATCTGTCAAAGGATTTGCCATGAAACTTCAACAAGCTTCCGAAACAATTGTTTTATAGAAACTGACTTCACGCGCACTGGGGCTGAATTCAAGCAACACTGCCAAACTGCCTCCCTAACTGTGCCAAACACACAATGCCGAGAAAAATCATAGAAGGCCAAACCAAACAAAACTAAAGCAAGCCAAAATGGAAATAAACAACTAAAGTCTTTTTGGGTGATGCTAATTGCACGTGTGCCTGGGTGCGCCTACATTAGACACACTGGGTAAAAGTTTGTGAGCATAGGCTCACAAAAGTGGAGTTGAGTGATAGAATCACCCTTTCAGGTTGCAACCAACCTGCAACAAACTCCATCGCTGGGATATGTGTACAAAACAATCCTTCTTCCTCTTCTTCCATCACCATGCCGGAACAATAGTCATCTTCCTCCCACAACTCCATACACCACTCCTCTCTCCTCTTGTGGATTCACATCCACCATGTGTCATCCTCCTCCACCAAATTATCTCTCCTCTCCTCTCCTTCATGCGATTCAACCCACTAGTAACCGACCTTCTCCACCAAACTCTCAAGTCACTCATACAACCTATAGCATATAATCTTCATTGAATACCTTACATAAATTGAAGATTTCTATAGGTTCTTCTCCACATCATTCAACCCTAGATACGTCAAAAGGAAGTACAAAAGCATCATCCAAATATGCAACAAGATTTACCTCTTCACTCGCTACTGTAAATTCACCATTGGCTGCATCATTAACTTCAACCTCCTTCGTTGCGATGCTTGTCTTCTCGCTTCTAATCACTATAATCTTCTCAAACCACTCATTCTCCACTACCAAAATTTGTGACAATAAGTCATCCTCTACCTCATCTTTTGTTGCAACCTCTTCATATTCTATTGTTGCATCTTCATGTTTCTCCTCTTCAACTACCTCTGCTACAAGCTCTTCGTTGTTCACTCCATCCTCATCCTCTTTTCTTTTGTCTTCTTGTCGACCTAGTTGTGCCTCCAATTTTTCCAACTTATCCAATTGCTTATTTAGATTTTTAAGCATCCTCCATGTCTTGTTTTCTTCATACCATCTCCACGCTCCCCAAATCATAGGCCTTTTCCTTATGACTATACCCATCTTATCTGTTGCAATCTTCTCTCAATCTGCAATCCACATCTCTTTCTCAATTTGCAAAACAATTTCTTTCACGGATTCAAGATCTCTCACTGCTCAGGACTTCTCCTACCTGGAACAACACTCACACGAGCTTCTCCTCTACTACTTCACTCTTCTCCATCCACAGGTCCTGGCATAGGCTACCTCACAGTCAACGCTCTGCCTATGCACTCAGAATCTCTAGCTCTGATACCATTTGATGTAGAAAAATAGACCTCTCTTGTTTCTCAAAACACACAGTTTCACCAATCTCAATTACACAAATTAATTAGGCAGTATTTTTCCCCAAATAACTGTGAGACCTACTATTTCACTCCCTTATTTTTACTCATTTCATATTACTGTTGGAGAGATTTTAAACATTTGGGGATTGTTGAATCCAACATACAGACTTTCTAGACTATATTTCTTTATTTTGGTTAGTTATGCTTAGAATGTTGTGATGAGACTAGATCCTGATTTTGATTCACTGATGATGATTAGACTTGTGATATGCATTTTGATATGTTAGAGATACTAGTTGTGAGATCATATTTTGGATTTACTATGCGATTTTTATCTTGAGATGGTGTATAGAAATGCAATTATGAATCTAATTACGATGTGATTTTTATGATGTTTAATTGATTATGCAATGGTGTGAGTGTATGCATTTCCTTGCTTCGGCTATGATATACATGTTGGATTAATCTTTTGTTTAAGTGTGCAGGCAATTTTCCCATGCCACAGAAAATTAGAGATCATCCCACACATTTTGTGAATCCCGTGTTGAACTGATCTAGTTCCAAGAGGAAACAAGATCAACTATGTAAATGCATGATAAATTTTTGTAATGTTTGTATATGGTGTCTTCTGGGCTAAGTCTACCTATTTTTAGTTGATTTTATATTGGTGTTGTAAATGTGTAATGTTATTTGACTTAATTTTTAATTTTTAATTTTTGTGACTTCTTTTCATGTGATTTTATGCATCCTATGGTGCTCAATTTAGGTTAAAAGTGATCATGGGTTGTACCCCTAGGGTCTAGGGCCCATTTGAACTTGTCTAACCTTAGGATAACTCCCATATGGTCACTTAAACTTCACCCTGAAGTGAAGTGACGAAAATAGAAGTTTGGGGAGGAGTGGAAGGTTGGGTCAAACCTTCAACCTTATCCAAACCTCATTCTAAGGCTTGGGGTACCTTGCATTGAAGGCTTGAGAAGTCTTCAAGACCCCTAATTGAGGAGAACTCAACTCCAAGGCTCTCACATATTGGTGAGGGTACCTTGGGGTTTTGTGGACTTTCATGGGAGGATAGGATTTGGACACTTGTAGTACCCTCATCTTTTTTGGGCTCCACCTTGCTCTCACACATGTGTGAGAGAGCACAAGTGGAGGGGCAAAGCTTAGTGGAATAGGAGGGTGACATGTGTCAACCCCACATTCTATAAAGCCTGCAAGTGGATGTGAGGAGGAAGGAGAAGGTGACATGTGTCACCCCCACATTCCATGAAGCTTACAAGTGGATGTGAGGAGGAAGGAGAAGGTTTCACCTTCTCATTCCTCAAGGCTCATGAAGAGAGCCTATGTTAATCCCTCTTGAAGAGAGGGAGAGGGTTGTTGATTTCATCACATTGTCTATTTTATTTAAATTTTAGGGGAGAGTTAGAGAGTTTTTGGAGGCACTTTTGGAGGAAGGACTTGGAGGTGGAATTTGAAGGGCTCTACTTCAACTATCTTCCTTGTTGGGCTTATCAAGGTAGGATTCAAGGCTTGATGCCTTTTCTTTTGTATTTACTTTTCTTGTGTGTTTGCTTGTGAATGTTTTGTTCTTGTTGTTGTGGGGTTTTGAGGGTGTTTGTAAGAGCCTCTCCATTTGGAGAAGATGTTCAACATGTGTGGGGTGGGGGCAGAGTGAACCTCCTCAAGGTCACCCTCCTAGTGTTGGTATTTGGCCTTGAGGGCAAGATTATAAGTATGAGCATTTTGTATGGCATGAGTGCCATAGAAGAATATATGAGTTCTCGGTATAAATATTTGGGCTTGAGGCCTTGTTTGTGTTGAGCTTTTTGAGATATTTGGAGTGGCCTCTTGAGTTGAGTGGTGTCCACTCCCCTACCCCTTTAAACTCATTTTTATGAGTTTTGTGTTGTGTTAAACCATGGGTGTTCTTCATGTTTTGTTGGTTGGTTTATTGTTGTGTTGTGGAGTGAAAATCCTTGTGTGTGGATGACCTCCAAGCTTAGGGGTGACTCATTAGTGAATCTATGGTAGGGAGAAGAGTGGTATTGCGTGGCTTGGTTTTCCTTTCCTTGTTTGGTTTCTTGCAGGTTTATTGTTGGCTTTGGAGCTTGGAGGAAGTGTTTATAAATTCATGTGTATTGTCATTTATTTTGGCTATTGAGAGCCTTGGGTCAAGTTTGGCCTTTGTATAGTTTGTCAAAAGAGAGAAAATTACTCTCCCTTATTATGTAAAGTTTAAATGATTTTATTTTGTGTTTACTCTATTTTAGAAGTTACAAAAATGTAATAATCTTCTTGATATATTGTTGTCAAAATATATATTCATTTTAGTTCTCATTTACGTGTGTTTTCAAGAAAATAAAATATAAGTATTGCTGGTTTCAAAATGTTGCTTCTAAAAAAAGAGAGAATTTTACAAAGTGTCTGTTTTATTTCAAAATAAGAATATGTATGTTGTTACCTTTAAGTTTATTTGCAAGCAAAAGAAAAAAATAGCGAAGTAGTTGATTTATTTCAAAAAAAAGAATAAGTTGTGTTGCTGATTTAAAGTTTATAGTTGCAATATATATATATATCTAGTTGTTGCTTCCTATTAAAAAAAAAATTATACATGCTTTAACAAAAAAAAAATTCATGTTATTGTTTAACCTATTCTTTTATTTAATTAGAAAATGATTACATTGTCATTTGTGAATATATTTTATGTATATTTATATACATACATACATACATACATATATAATTATCTATATATATAAATATATATATTTTATGTTATATATACATTATTGAAGCTTGCTGGAAAAATTACAGTGACTATGACTGTGTTATATATATATATATATATATATATATATATATATATATATATATATATATATATATATATATATATATATATATATATATATATAGTCTTGTATTCTTGTTGGAAAATACATTATGGCCTGACTGTGTATATGATACTTTATATATATTGTGATGGGTGAAATGTGGGATTAATCAAATCAATAACAAACCCAATACATCAATGAAATATGAAGGAAAAGGGATTTAAAATAAGAAATAAAGATACTTACAACCTTTACCTTATGCCTTCCATTGCTCGCCTTTTCTTTCTTGATCTTGATGGAGATGAATGTTGGTCCTCAGGGAGCTTGTTTCCTTGCTTTGAATCCTCAAGATGACAAGGAGAAGTTGGTTGTGGTACTTGTTGTATTTGAAGATGAGTGTCAACACGCTAATGAAATGGATGATATGAAGTGCTATGTAGATGGGGGTGCCAATGGCACGCTAGATTTCCTATAGCATAAGTTTACTCAAACAATGGATATGAAAGATAGAAGAAGAGGGTTGTATTTATAGAGTTGGGTGAGGGAAGATCAATGGTTGAGAAGAAATGAGAAGATCAACGGAGGAGGATGGTTAAGGAACATGCAACCAATAGAAGAAGGACGTGTCATTCAAAAAGAAGCTTTATTGAGTTAAATGCTTTCTTGATGAGGATGAGTTTTCATTTTCTTAAATTAGAATTTATTTTTCTAATTTAAGAGCAAAGTTGCTTTAACTTAGCTTTTGCTTTTGTATGACAAGAGGAATTTATTTTTAGAATATATGAAGATTTTTTTAGAAGATAAGAAAGCATAATTAAATAAATAGATTTATTTAATTATTTGTAGATAATCAGGAGGAATAAATAAAATATTTAGATATATTTTATTTTTGTGGAGATTTAAGATTTAATTTAAATAAAATTGTATTTTATTTAAATTTGGAAGAATAAAAGATTTAATTAAATAATTAAAATTATTTAATTATTTAGAAGAAATGAAGTTCGTGTAGATGAATTTAATTAATTAAATAAATGTAATTTATTTAATTAAATGAGAGCAGATGAATCAAATAAATAAATAATTTTATTTATTTATTGATAGAGGAATATGAAGGTGAAATAAATATTTAAAATATTTATTTAAGTAGAGTCATGTCATTTTTAGGTGTATATATTTTGCCCCTCTTTGATGCAATATGTTTTACCACGTTGTTTCAAAGAATAAAGAATTTTTGATAGTGATACATGCCTCAGTTTGCCCCTGGTATAAGTTTAACGACAGGATGCCCCCGACAGACAATCTCACGAAGAAGAAGGTGAAAAGCGGGTTAGGATGGAGAAAAATAGGATATGGTTCGGAGAAACAGACATGGGAAGTAGCCACAATTGTCATACAGTCAGATATGGTTCACTTACTATATATAGGAGCTGGGTCCACAAGTTCTATTCATTTGCACACTTGTCCTTAGTTGATTGGTCTTTTGAGAGCTTAGGAGAGCATGACAGCCAAAGAGATGGATATTCCGCGCGAGGAGCATCGGTTTGAGCAAGTCCGACGGTTTGATCAACCAGCAGAGGTAAGACCACCGATATGTAGTTCATCAAAACTCGCTAGAAGTCATTTATTAGGGTAATAAATGCTTAGGGAAAAATACTAGGATAGATGTGCCAAACTGTCATTCAACGCATATACACTCAGAAATGGTACATATGTTGAGTAGTTGCGCATGTGAGAGATCTTGCGGCGCATGTACTAGTTTGGCGCATACAGGCTATGAATTGGCGCATTCATTGGGGAACCGCGCACGTGACACAATAAATGGTGCATATGACAAAATGGTGCATACATGTCAAGGAGCGGTACATTCACGGTGAAGTAGCACATATGATATGGATCGGCACATTTGCCACCTAGATCAGCGCATTTGCACTAGGAAAATTAGTTGGCTTAATGAAATTAACCCAATTGGCATCTTGATCGACACGTCAATTGATAAGCGATCTCTGAGATTGTCGAGAATCTAGTCAAGAGATGATATGCTTGCTTTGATTAATTTGATATGTTAAGTCAATGATAGGATAGTTTTGATTGCTTTAAGTAGGTTTACTTGGATGTGGATTTCTTTGACATTATGCTTCACTTGGTTGCAGGAGGATATCCAGGATACCCTTATGTCACGAGAGCAGTTTCCTTTGCCGTTATTGTAGCGGTATATGTTGACTGAGATTGACCACGAGGCGCTTGGTGCGATGGGTTTGCATTATGTTTGCTTCATCCCTGAGGTTTGCACAAACTAGACCATGTTGACTGCAGCAGTGGAACGATTCCACAGTGAGGATGGGACATTCCATCTTCCAATGGGGGAGATGGCGATCACTCTTGAGGACGTGTATCAGATTCTACACCTCCCTATTCAAGGAGAGTTGGTCGAGTATGAGTCACAGTGGCATGCTGGATTAGCCGAGTGTAGATGAGTGTTTGATGACCCAGAGTTGGTGGAGCAGGTGATTTCGTGGCAGGACATACATGATTGCTATGATTACTTCCTAGGCATAGTGGCAGGATTGATCGGTGGCATAGTATTCCCCGATAGGAGGTCACACGGCTTCCTGATTGGCTGGGGAAGGGTGTTAGAAAGCATGATTATGGATGGGACTCGGTATGCATGGGGTGTGTGCGTGCTTGCACACTTATACAAAGATATGCACCAGGTGGTTTATCATGGAGGAGCTAGTATGTCAGTAGGCGTGTCTCTCTTGCAGTTTTGGTTGTGGGAGCACATAGCTATCACACAGCCGATATGTCTATTTCACAAGCAAAGGTGTGAGCCCTATAGTTATGGTTATGTAGGTGTGATTTCCCAGCACAAGCTGGGGAAGCTCGAGTACTGGAGACACACATTTGATAATGTAGATCAGGTTGTCTGGCGCACATACTTACATTGCGAGGTATGGGATGATGAGGCGGATGAGCTTCTGTATTGCTTTTAGACTCGATGGCTCATTGGCAGGATGAGATACATATTAGAGAGGTACATTGTGAGTAGAGTGCAGAGGCAGTTTGGCTGAGTATAGGGCATACCACAAGGACAGGCATGGTTTACGAGGACCCATGCAGAGAGATTCAAGTGGGGTCCCATGGCATCATATGAGGAGGCTCTGACCGACTTTCAGTAGAGTCCTCATGCAGCTTGGTCTATGAGGAGGGATATAGTGGATGTTGGCATGACGCTAGACTATGAGGAGTGGTGTACAGCTCACCCATTCTCCAGATACTTGGGGCCTAGAGAGTTAGCTCCTTGTATAGACGAGGAAGATTCATATGACGAGGGTGGAGCTGGAAGGACAGGAGGATGGAGTAGGGGGAGAGGAGGTTAGGGGGATGATGGAGGAGGAGGAGATGGAGGAGGTGGCAGACCTAGACAGAGGAGGAGGTCTGGGGAGGGACCTTCGGGTCAACAGGTAGTTGTGCAGCCGCAGGTTGCAGGACAGGCACAGGCACCAATGTAGCAGGTGGCACCATAAAGACAGATGTCACCACCATAGGAGGTTGCACAATAGCAGGTATAGGGGCATGTGGCAACACAGCAGGGTCTATAGCCTAATTTACAGCAGTAGGCTATTGCGACACTACAAGGTCAGATTAGGCAATTGAGCGCTCATTTGAGAGCAGCAAACTCTCAGAGAGATGCAGATGCGGGACAGATATCAGAGATATCCAGAGAGAGACGCAGCTTTGGCCAGCATGCGGGTGATGAGAGCAAAGAGGGATGCAATCATGGCAGCTATGGGTATAGATGGTACTTCTATCTTTTTGGTATCACAGGTGCAGTAGGCCCAGACACGGTTAGCCCAAATTTAGAGTGAGCTTGCCAGAGTGCAGGCTCAGGCTCGGTACTATAGAGGGTTATACCATGGGGCAGTGTCAGCGGATCAACATACACCTAGCTTCAGGAGCCAGTCTATGGCATCCCAGAGGGCAGGTGGATCTCGATCTGTAGGGTTAGTCAGGGGTCCCCAACAGTTAGGGGGAGACAGGGGAGAGGGCAGCACAGGGAGCAGTGCTCCACGACAGTAGGGTTAGCGAGACCTGGATACTTGTACCAATTTTTGATGGCTAAGATAGCCTGTATCTGTACTATTTTTGCCCCGAGACATGTATCACTATCTTTTTGTACCTTGTATACATTGTATGATATGACTCTGAGAGATGGATAGATATTTTTGATATATTATACATTTGGACATGTTTTTATGGTTATATGATGATGCAGTTGTTGATATTCTTTATGCATATGTTCTATGTTGATATGTTATGGATGTGATCTATCTTATGATGCTTGGTATATGCGATGCATACTAGATGGATTAGGATGACATGAAATGCAAATGTTCGTGGATGTGATTATGCAACTCTATATGGATATGTCTATGTTTTTTTTTGGCTATGATATACTAATGCAAATGTATGTGGATGATCTAATGCTCTGATTATGTATACAAATGATTTAATCATGTGAATGACTATCTCATGTGATATGATATGCAACCTATGCTATGTTTTTGATACGTCCAAATGTACTCAATTGACACAGAGATGATATAGATATGTGGAAGAGAAGAAATGAAGAAATACAAGCTTTCATTTGATATACTGTAGGATCTTCTTATTGTATGGTTGATATGGATTTTGGGATATGGGATGGATGTGGATTGTCATCTTGATATGGCAAGTCTTTTGCTTTCATCATTGGGCACTTTTTGGTATTTTTCTCTTTTTGAAATGTTGTAAGAAAATACAAGCATCTAGGTATAATTAGACTGAGATGACCTGAGTATTCCTTACATGGATTTTGATATAGCAAGTTGATACAAGCATCTAGTCAAACTTGAATCTAGATGACCTGAGTACTTGCGTTTCAATAGACAAGGATTGCCCCTTTTCATGTTTAGACCTCTGGAATCCTTGATGATCTTTTATTGATCATGTCATTAGACAAAGATCGTAACATTACTAAAATTTAATCCACAAGCAGCAGACAAAGAAAAGATTATGCCCCCATCATAGCATCTCTAGCTTTTGGCATCCTTGAGTAGCATAGGAAGACATAATGACAAAAATCCAAGACTTTGTAAGTTAACATGTTCACAAAATATTCTTGCATTAGATGTGTCTTTTTGCCATAATTGATATAGAATTAGTTTGAGTGTTTCAGTATGGTGCTTTGCTTTTGTTTTGGATAGGTTGATGTTTTGTGCCAAGATTTTTGTTTTGGGGTAGCTTGCTTTGCTGTTCTTTCTTGTCTAGTGAAAGGTATCACAATCCTTATTGGTATCCTCTTAGAACATGCGGCATTCAAGAATCCAAATCTGTAACCAGGTCGAGGAGTTGCCCCCAGTTTTAGACAAAGGATCAACTTATTATGGGTGATAGGACAAACAGACCTGGAGAGACAGACCCTAAGGGACTAACCTAGTGCCTCAGGGACTCATTGCTAAATGGCCTTGCCTAGGTGACGATGCAGAGGCAATGTAGTTCAGGGTGAACTAGATGGACCTAAGACCTAGGCGATAGAAAGTGGTGTGGACTCAGATAGATAGAAGGACCAGAGATGAGATGGGTGGCACAGTGGAGCAGAGTGGAGCCTCGAGGGTGCATTAAGAATGGCCTTGCCTACGTGATAGCTCAGAGGTGACGTAGTTCGATAATGGTTCAAAGGACTAGTTCAAGATGAATGATATGATGGACACAAGAGATATGAAGTCACAACAGATGGAGGAAGTGGTTTGTCGCAGATAGCACCTGTTTACCAAGTTTTCACCACTTGCTTTTATTTGCATGAAAGCTAAAAGTACACATGACGCCTGTTTTCTAGGTTTTTATCATGGTACCTATCCAAGGCGCCTGTTTACTAGGTTTTCACCAAAGGATGATTTTTTTGTTATTTTTCTCATTTTTTCAATTTTTTGTTTGTTTTTTATCACTTTTTTGATTTTTTTGGATTTTTTCAAGATTCCCTTACATTGGGGTTTTTCAGGTATAGAACTTGCAAAGATGCATGTTGTTGATAGGATCATCGAACAGTTCACCTTTAGATGTAGCCAATTGATATGCCCCTGACCCATAGGCTGCAATGATGACATAGGGATCCAGCCAGTTAGGTTTAAACTTGCCTTTCTTCTCTCGATCTTGCTGATTTCTAGGATTTTCTTTGAGGACTAGGTCACCAACTTGGAATACTCGGGGCTTTACCCTATGGTTGTAGCTTCTGGACATTTGTTGTTGATATGCTTTTAGGTGGTTAAAGGCATGTTGCCTTCTTTCTTCAAGCAGCTATAACTCTTGAAGTCTGGACACTCTGTACTCTTCATCTGATATGAGGCCTCTTAACGAAACTCGCAAGGACGGGATCTCGGCTTTAATGGGAAAGATAGCTTCAAATCCGTAGACTAGGGAGTATGGTGTTGCACCTGTGGGTGTGTGTATGCTAGTGCGGTAGGCCCACAATGTGGGAATTAATTGGACATGCCAATCATGGTCGGCATCATTGATAGTCTTCTTTAGAATTTTTAGGATGGTTTTGTTTGATGCCTCTACCTGGCCATTGCCTTGGGGGTAGTAGGGGGTTGAAAAGCAGTGCTGGATATGGAATTTGTCGCATAGTTCCCTAACATCTTTATTTTTGAAAGGTTGTCCATTATTCGTGATGATGGATGAAGGGACACCATAACGAAAGATGATATAATTCAAGATAAAAGAGGCAATCTGCTTGCCTGTGATATTTGCTAAGGGCACAGCTTCAATCCACTTTGTAAAGTACTCAGTGGCAGTGATTATGAATTTATGGCTACTGGATGAAGAGGGGTGAATCTTGCCCACTAAGTCAAGTCCCCACTAAGAGAAAGGCCAAGGAGTCGTTAATGGCTGTAGTTCCTGTGCTGGTGCAAGTATCAGGTTCCCATGGATTTGGCACTTTTTGCGCTTCTTTACAAAATGATAGGAATCTTGTTCCATAGTTGGCCAGTAGTATTCCATGCGTATGAGTTTCTTGGCTAGGGTAGGACCACTAGAGTGGGTCCCGCATATATCGTCGTGCACTTCGCTCAGGGCAGTTTGAAATTACTCACTATCGAGAAATCAAAGGAGAGTACCATCGAGACCTCTGTGATATAGGGTATTGGCGATAATGGCATACCAAGATGCCTGACAGATGAAGGTTCATTTTTGGTTACTACAGAGATCTGGTGGGAGGGTATTCTCTTTGAGATAGGCAAATATTTTTTCATAGAAGGGGGAATCAGTTCCAATAATGTGGCAAATAATATGGGATTCAGGGGCATCATATGCAGGACAGGACACTGGCTCTACCAAGAACTCGTAACGTGATTGATTATCTAGAATATCAAGGAGAGATGCGATCATTGCCATGGCATCAGCAACGTTGTTCTCAATCCTTGGTATCTGCTCAAAAGAGATCTTGACGAAGTATCCTTTGAAGTCATCTACCATCCATTTTTAAGGGATTAATTTCTCATCTTTCATTTGGTAGTCGTCATTCACTTGATTTATGACTAGCTGTGAGTCACTATATACTTGAAGTTCTTTGATATTCCATTTAACTACTAGCTTAATACCAATGACAAGGGCTTTATACTCTGCCATGTTGTTAGTGTAGGAAAACATTAATCTATATGATTTAGGAATGGTGTCACCATTAGGTGTGATCAACAAGATACTTGCCCCCGATCCAGGTTGAGTGTATGATCCATTGAAGTACATTTTCCAGATTGTTGTGGTTATGTGGAAGATAGATTCATCTAGAAATTCAAAGCTCATAGGGCTATCATCTGTTAGAGGTGCATCTGCCAGTTGATCTGCAAGTAATTGGCCTTTTATTGCTTTCCTGTCTACATATTCAATATCAAACTCGTTGAGAATCATTACCCATTTGGATAATCTACCTGTTAGGGCTGCCTTGTTGAGTAAGTATTTGAGTGGATCGATCTTTGCTACTAGTTTGACTGAATGTGACAACATGTAATGTCTCCACTTTTGTGAAGCGAAGACTATAGCTAAACATGCTCTTTCGATTGGCGTGTATTGTAGTTCATACCCAACAAGTGTTCAACTAATATAGTAGATTGCTTGTTCTTCCATCATAGTTTTTCTGTGTAAGGAGAGATCCCAGAGCTATTGGTGTAGTTGAGATGTACAGTAGCAATGGTTTACCCTGAATCGGTGGCATCAATACAGGTGGTTTCATGAGATATTCTTTTAACTGCTGAAATGCCTGCTCACATGAATCATTCCATTTGAAAGGGACATTCTTATGTAGAAGGTG
Organism: Cunninghamia lanceolata; assembly: GCA_027924645.1. Lineage (NCBI taxonomy): Eukaryota > Viridiplantae > Streptophyta > Pinopsida > Cupressales > Cupressaceae > Cunninghamia > Cunninghamia lanceolata. Next base: position 4,131,927 of record BSBN01000413.1, read on the forward strand.
AGAAAATGGGTGGCACTTGTCTACCAATTGAGAAATGAACCTTCTGATAGATTATAGTTTTCCCTGTAGGGACCTTAGTTGCGTGAGATTCTTAGGAGGTGACATTTCCATGATAGCCTTCACTTTAGCTGGGTTGAATTCAATTCCATTGGCCGACACTATGTATCCAAGTAGCTTTCCTGAGTTGACTCCAAACATGCACTTCTTTGGAATGAGGCACACATTAAACTTTTCTAGTCTATTGAAAATTTTGTCCAATACTGCGAGATGTCCTTCTCTTGTGAGTGATTTTTCCAGAATGTCGTCAACATAGTCTTCCATTATAGTGTGCATCATGTCATGGAAGATTGTAGTCATAGCTCTTTGATATGTTGCGCCAGCATTTTTCAAACCAAATGACATGACACACCAACAATAGGTGCCCTAAGGACATGTGAATACAGTCTTGTGTTGGTCTTCAGGTGCAATTTTTATCTGGCTATATCCAGAAAAACCATCCATTAGTGACAACATAGTGTGCCCTGCCATTAGATCTAAAATCATGTCAATGTTTGGCAGGGGGAAATCATCTTTCAGACAAGCTTTGTTCAAGTCCCTAAAGTCATTACATATTCAGACTTTGCCATCTGGTTTGGCAACTGGTACTATGTTTGAAACCCACTTAGGATAGTCTATTGGTCTAATGAATCTGACATCTAACAGTTTCTTCAGCTCTTCTTTTACCATGAGGGCCACGTGTGGGTGCATCTTTCTAAGTTTTTGTTTTACTGGCTTAGCTCCTAGAGCTAAAGATAAGTGATGTATTATGAGATTCAGATCTAGACCTAGCATGTCTGCATATGTCCAAGCGAAGTTGATTTGTTTTCTCTTGAAGAAGTTGGTGAATGCTAGTTTTTCTTGTTCTGTTAAAGCCTTTTCCATGTGGATCATTCTGGGATTATCACCTGTACTGACATTGATCAGCTCTGTTGGTTCTACCAATATTGAAGATCTCTCCTAATGTGTAAGATTGGGTAAAGGGTCAAGCCTTCCATCCTTCGGCGCCTTAGAGAGGTTTTCACCGTTGGAAAAGTCTATATTTTTACTATTTTCATGATCTAACACTACCGCAGAATAGTTTTCACCATTAGATCTTTCTTTCATTTTGACATTTTTGAGACTGAAAGGCTTGGCACTCTCTCCAAAATAGGCTTTCTCATTGAGTTCTATAGCATAGCCAGCTCTGTGGTCCCCTGTGGGTATATGATCTCTAAGCTCAAGATAATCTATGATGGCTTCATCATTCTCAAAGGTGTCGAGCTTAGGGGTAGTGCCTTGTAGGTCCCAATCTATGAGTTCGAGGTGTACCAAAGGTAAGGGGTCATTGGGCTGGTTCGGTTCAATGGTGTTGATGGTTAGGATAGAGTTGTTAAAAGCACGGACAAAGTTTGCGATGGTACTCTCTATTAGTGGATCCATCAAGGGGGGTATCATTCTTTCCTCACGACTTTCACTATCGTTATTATGCGGAATGGACTCTTGCGGTCTAGCCCTTGGACTTTGTCTCTCATTTGCATGGGTTGGGTCATACTCGTGGACAACATTAATATCTTTTTCATCACAAGATAGCTCCGAGAGACTATCCCACTCATATTCATTGGAATCAGTCTCACTCTTCGGTTGCAGTTGTTGAATTTGCTCGATCAGATTACTAGTAGATGCTTCTGTTTGTTTGCCTTTATTCTTATTTTCTCTGTTGGTTCTTGATGGGCTAGTGTAACCTAGCCTTGTCGTGTATTGGGTTGTTAGGGTATGAGGTTGGATGGGCTCAGTGATACCATCCTTTCTTGAACCGAGTGGACCGTGTCCTTCGTATCCCATTTTTTGTAGCATTTGGAATCCTTGACCATATTGTTCAGTTGGTATAGTGTGACGGTCATTTTGTGTTGATGAACTGCCTTCATCCTTATATAACCATTGTAGGATATCTTTTTCATCACTCTCATCTTCAAGGCTGCCCCATTTGACAAATGGACCTTTGGTAGTTTTATCTGCTTTTGATTTGTCCAGAGTAGGTCTTCCATATGATCTGATAGATAGGGGGAGTTGTGCCAAACAGAGGGATTGGGAGATTGTGTACTCACCCAAGCCCTTATCTTTGAGTTTGAGGTCAGGTTGGGATGCTTTTGAAGAGGAAGCAAGTGTAGCCAAATCAACACGAGATGAAGATGAAGCAGAGGCACGGTTGTTAGGAATCACAACTTCAAGTTTAGATTGAATGGGTTTGTAGTACTGAAATGGATTGGGATCACCTTGTATGGTGATCTCTTGGCCTTCATAAGGGAACTTTATACACTGGTGGTATGTTGACGATACTGCTCAAAGCATGTATCCATGGTCTCCCAAGAAGAATGTTATATGCTAGCTCCATATTGAGGACTTGGCAAGCCACATCTTTTACTATAGGTCCCACTCTAATTGGTAAAGTCCTTTGGAAGTTCTCTCCTCCTCGTCGTAGGCTTTGATAGTGATTTTCTTTTTTGGATCTATAGCCTTCTCTGAAAACCCCAATGTAAGGATTAGGTTCAAGGTACAAATATTCAAACCAGCTCCTCCATCGATTAGGACTCTTTTTATCTTGTGTTTATGTATGAAGGCTTTAACATGAAGAGAGGTGTTATGGGGTTGAGTGATTAACACATCATCCTTTTCAGTGAATGATAGGGAAAGAGGCGAGGTAATCTGACCTACCATGGTTTGGAACTGTTCTTCAGCGAGGTTTGTTGGGATGGAGGCTTCCACTAAAGCTTTGTCAAGTATGGCCCTATGAGATGGGGATAGACGCAGAAGTTTTAGAATGGAAATATGTGCAGGTGTCTTGTGGAGCTGATCCAAGATACTGTATTGATTAGCCAGAGGGGTGGAGGCTCCTCTAAGAGTGACTTTATTACTGTGGGTGACAACATTGCAATCTGGATCCTTGTTTATAGTGATCACATTGATGCGTGAATTACTTTCTGAGATATGGTTAACAACATAGGCAAAGCCGACGTTTGTGTAATTTGCGTTGTTAGAGTGTAATTTGCATTGTTAGAGCCATTGTTGTGTTTGTTAGAAGGTCCTCCATGTTCATAGTTGGGAAGAGGATCCTTGAATGCCTGATGATCACTATTAGAGGTATGTCCATCAAGTGACACTTTGTTTTGTTCGATCAAGTCTTGGATAGTGTGTTTGAGTGCAATGCAGTCATTAGTTTTGTGCCCCCTATTTCGGTGGTACTCACAGAAATTGTTGTCATTCTACCAAGAAGGTTTGACTTTTGGTTCGTATTCTCGTGCTGAGGGGGGTGTTATGCTTTTATTTGAGATTAGCTTCCGTAGAGCGGTTTCCAATGATTCTCCCAAAGGTGTAAACTTTCTCCTAGGTTGAAAGATGGTAAACCGTGATTCAGTGTTTCTTGGTTTGTTTTGTGGGGGGTTGTTTTGAGGAGTCGATAAGTTGAAGATTGGTTGTTTAGGTGCCGCATTCTTGGCATCTACCACCCCATTGTTCATAATGTTCTTGTTCTTTGTCCAGAATCTTGGTTTATCTGTGTTGGTGTTGGTACTAGGAGTGTCTTTATATAGCTTTATTTGACCCTTTGCGATTAAAGCTTTTTTAATTATGAGACCCATCTAAATGACCTTGCTAAAGTAAGTAGGACATTAGATTTGTATTTGATAGCTTAGGTCAGTTTGTAAGTTATGGACAAACATTTCTAGCATTTGTTTTTCAGGCATTTGGTGTGGGCACTTACTTGCTAGTTGTCTCCATCTTTGTAGGAAGGCGGTGAAAGATTCCCCACCTTTTTGCTAGGTGTTACAAAGATCCAAGATTGAGGTGTCATGCTCAATATTATAGGAGAAGTGCATAACAAATTTGTCCACAAGTTCATTAAATGTTCTAATGCCGGGTGGTAGTCTAGAAAACCACTCCATGGCTTGTCCTCCCAAACTTTGAGGAAATAGTCTCATAAGGTAAGTGTCATTATGTGCTACCTCGAGACAAGCAACGTTGAATACCCTAATGTGGTCCCTTGGATCACCCTTTCCTAGATATTTATCAAATTTTGGCACCTCAAACTTAGAGGGGAAAGGTATCATGATCATGGTCCTATCAAAAGGATATGGTGAAATATCCTCTAGGGTGTAATGTTTAGTTGATGCTCCTATTTTCATGTCTGTGAATTGTTGTTGTAAAGCTTGGATCTGTTGGTTCACTAGACTTAGGGCATCCATGGAATCAATGGTTGCTTTGCTTTTGTCTGTGGGTACTTCCTCATGTCTACTTCCCTCAGGGTTTCTTTCTTCCTCAGTTTCTTTTAGAGCCTCTATGTCAAAATCTTTAGGGAGCTTGACTCCTAGTTGTTCTAGGTGTAAGAAGAATTTGGTAGGGTCTTAGGCAAGTACCTTTTCCAATAGGCATTGAAATTTTGGGTCATGTTGCGTTTGAAGGATCTCTTCCATAGAAATTTCTTCATCACTTTTGTGAGCATTTGGAACAATTTTCTCAGCCATTTCAATTTGCTTTTGTTTTTGAGACTGTGTTAAGACCATGCAAGGTGACTAGAGGTGGGATGAAGCGAGTTTGAAAGTTTTGAGCAAAGGTGCTAGAATGTGATGAGATTTGAGCAAGGTTCTCCTTAGATCTAGTTGGTGTCAAACAAGTTGAGTGAACAAAACGATAGTCAAAGTAAGGATGATAGAAATCCGTTTACTTGATGTGGACTAGTTTTGCACAAGCCACTAGTAGAGTTCCGAGAGAAAAGGATAAGTGATCCTTGATAGTGGACACTCACTAGGTATGTTTGAGGTTTGATGTGATCAAGAATAGCTTGGTTCTAACCTTGTTGGATTTTAGAAGAATTTTGTGAGGTTTTGGATGATATGGTGTGGAAAAAGCAGCTATAGTGTGGAAAAAGAGGGAAATGGTTGTCTTGCAAGATTTTAATCAGATTTTGGAAAAATTGAGATAGGTTTGAAATAGTTTTTGAAAAGTTGAAAATGTTTCTCTTAGAAGGTACGGAATAGCTCACCGGATAGTATGCGCAATAGTTAAATGCGTTGTATCAGAGTGGAAATGCGCCACAAGTAGGATCAAATGTGCAACTCTGGTAATGTTCAGATGTGCTGTGACAAAGTTTAAATGCACTGCAAGTCTGAATATATGCACTGCAAGTCATTTCAAATGCGTAATTCTGGCTTTTAGCTTGGTTTTTACAGAATTTTGGAACGTATTTCAAGATTTTTCTATTTTTGGCTTGAAAACTTGGTCTTTTTGAGAATTTTGATTTTCAATTATGGCAAAGACACAGCAAACACATAGAAGTTTTCATGATTTTTATTTTTTGTTATTTTTTTTGTATTTTAGACTTTTTTGACACAAAAACAAGTACACCCTAGGTTGGATAAGATAGTATTTGTTGAATCCTCTAGCTGTGCATATTCAAAGCATGTAGCTCTAGGATTTGGTAGCACTAGCTCCCCTCCACGACACTCACTTCTCACGCATACCAGATCTAGGTTTCCTTAGGCTCGTATCCCCACCAAACCATAGGATTGTCCCTACTACCTCTACTATGAATCACATGAATTGAGGTCGCTTCAAGGGCTCTGCCCTTTGTGTCAACAAATAGGGGTTTTTGGTATACTAAACAAGGGGTTTGTAGTCAAGGCAACCGTTCGAGTGGTTACACGTGTGGCAACACTACTCTCCATTATGGAGTCTCCCAACCTCAAAGGGTTACGCCTTAGAGGGTTGGTTGTCGATGTAACACAACAGCACTCGTTGCAGGAGGTTTTCACCTCAAGCATAATTTATTTTAAGTGGATTGGTAGGGCTTGGCTTTAGCATGTTACCACTCAGGATCGTTCCCACTTAGACAGGCATGTATCCAAGGGCAGACCCCTCTAAAGGTTAAATAGATGGAATAACAAGTCTAGAGTTCTGGTCACCTAGTAAAGGGGAGAGCATAAGCCTATTGTCATTCGATAAGCACAGAGAACACTGATTAATCCAAACCTAGTTAAAAGGAAAAGAACTAAATGGGCTATCTACTTGTGCACTCACGAATTTGTTAACTTTGAAGTGGTTAAAAATATAGCAATGTTCATTCCTGTTTGTAAGATACCAATGATCTAACTAGGAAAGAAATCAACAATGCGAAGATAGCAGTGGTTCAGTTACTCTCCTCCTAATTAAAGACTACGTGAAATTTGCATGCATTTCTTTTACTTTTTCCCTTAATTAATCTAAGTGAACTAATTAATGCAGCTAAATGATCTAATCCAGCCTCTAATCCTGCAAGACAAACGTTATCTCAAATAGAAAAATTAGATGAAACCCTAAAACCACAGTGCAGAACAGAAGCACCGCTATGCAGTCTAAATGCGTAGAAACAGAGCTTGCATGCGCTGTTTTATAGATACGCTAAGACAGGTGTCAAAAGCGTAGGAATATGAGATAAATGCATCGTTATACAATATGAAAGTGCCATAAATAAGGGTAGATGCACCAGGAAGATGCAGGGGCCGGAATAGGAATCGGATGCACCATCATAGAGGATTAATGCGCCATAGTGTTGTAAGCACCAGAGCAGAATGTAAAAGCGTCGATCTAGAGAGTGTTTTATGTCAGAGTATGTATGCACCGTAACAGGAGTCAAATGCACTAAATTAGAGGGTGTATGTGTCGGATGAACCTGTCAGAAACTTGTACGACACCTGTATGGAACTTGTCACTAAGAAAACTCAGATTTTGATTAGATAAAGGGGCAAGGGCCCCACGGTGGGCGCCAAAATGTGATGGGTGAAATGTGGGATTAATCGAATCAATAACAAACCCAATACATCAATGAAATATGAAGGAAAAGGCATTTAAAATAAGAAATAAAGATAGTTACAACCTTTACCTTACGCCTTCCATTGCTCGCCTTTTCTTTCTTGATCTTGATGGAGATGAATGTTGGCCCTCAGGGAGCTTGTTTCCTCGCTTCGAATCCTCAAGATGACAAGGAGAAGTTAGCTGTGATACTTGTTGTATTTGAAGATGAGCTTCAACACACTAATGAAATGGATGATATGAAGTGCTATATAGATGGGGGTGCCAATGGCATGCTAGATTTCCTACAGCATAAGTTTACTCAAACGATGGATATGAAAGATAGAAGAAGAGGGTTGTATTTATAGAGTTGGTCGAGGGAAGATCAATGGTTAAAAAGAAATGAGAAGATCAACGGAGGAGGATGGTTGAGGAATGTGCAACCAATAGAAGAAGAACATGTGTCATTCAAAAAGAAGCTTTGTTGAGTTAAATGCTTTCTTGATGAGGATGAGTTTTCATTTTCTTAAATTAAAATTTGTTTTTCTAATTTAAGAGCAAAGTTACTTTAACTCAACTTTTGCTTTTGTATGACAAGAGGAATTTATTTTTAGAAGATATGAAGATTTTTTTAGAAGATAAGAAAGCATAATTAAATAAATAGATTTATTTAATTATTTGTAGATAATCAGGAGGAATAAATAAAATATTTAGATATATTTTATTTAAATTTGGAAGAATAAAAGATTTAATTAAATAATTAAAATTATTTAATTATTTAGAAGAAATGAAGTTGGTGTAGATGAATTTAATTAATTAAATAAATATAATTTATTTAATTAAATGAGAGGAGATGAATCAAATAAATAAATAATTTTATTTATTTATTGATAGAGGAATATGAAGGTGAAATAAATATTTAAAATATTTATTTAAGTAGAGTCATGTCATTTTTAGGTGTATACATATATATATAATAAATAATATAAAAATAAAATAAACAAAATATTTTTTTTTAAAAAAAACCTGAGTAAAAACCCTAGCGGTGGTTTATAGGAGTTGCCATTTTTTGCTAAGCGTTGAAGTTTTTTTTTACTGTATAAAAAAAAAGTTTGGAGAGCAATGTTTGGGGTGACGACCAAACAGCCGCCACCCCCACTCCTTCATAATACAGGTGGCGGGGGGACGGGACCCCCACCCACCATTGGGGCATCCTCCCCACCCCCCTCACGGTCCTTCTAAAACAGAAAACGAACAAAAAAAATAGAGTTTAGAATGTAGGGTGGGGAGGGGTCGAACACCCCCACACCCCCTGTTCATTGCCTTGTTTCTTGCATCTTGCCTTAGGTGGCGGTGCCATTGCAGCGGCATCTCCCACTCCTTTTGATCTTGGTCATTCGGCCCCTTCCTGCAACAAACAATTTTTCATAATAATATATATATATATATATATACTCAGTGTATATACATAAATCTTGCAGCAATAAATATCTTTAGTATATTACCAGCATATATATATATGCTCCAAAAAAAGGGCTTTCAAATACGTGTATACACAATATATATACCTCTATTTTAGTGGCGCCCATGGCTGCCCATGAGCTTGAAACCTACAAAACAAGAGAGAAACAAATGAGAAACCAAGTTGAGAGAAAAGAAAAGCAATAGAGAAAAGATAGATAGGGTTAGGGTTTTTGTGTTCTTTCCTTAAGGAGGTCATTTTTTTATTGGGGGTACTTAGGGCTTGTGAGGGAATTTATCTTCTTTTCTTTTTATTTAGGATTTTAAATAGTTCCTTTATTGAGGTGGGAATTTAATTTAATTTAATTCTCATTATGGAGATGGGTGCACTTTATTTTTTTGTTTTCTTAGGGTAATTATGTTTATTTACCCTCATTTGAAAATTAATTGTATAGTTTGTTATTTCTTTTATTAAAGGGATAGGAGATTATTGTTCTTAATGTAGATGGCTTGGTCATTTAGGGTATTAATTTAAATAAGTATGTGGGGAACCTTTATAATAATTTAATAGTTTGGGGTTTTAGCAAGATCGTTTTAATTTATTTAATCATATGTATGAATTTAACCGAAGTAGAACATTAATTTAATCATTTAATCTAGTTAGTTAATTAGAGAACCTTAGTACGGTAAATTGATTCCCCCTAGCGTAATTATTTTAATTAATCAATTTTATTGAGCTTAGTGAACCTTTGGTTAGGACTTTCTTAATTAGAATAATTTCCATACACGCCCTAGAGGCGTTACGCTACCGGATTTTTTTGGGAATTAGTGTTAATTTTCTTAGGCAATTTAATCCTTGTGTCTAGTAATATTTTAATGTTTCCGCAAGCTAGTTGTTTTGATTAAGTTGTTATTTATTCTTTTAATGCAATAGATTTAGGGGTTTGATTTTGACTCATGTCGAAATCCTGTTACTCACTTAGGAAAACTTAGGGTTTCGATCAATCAATCCTAACCCTAATGGTGATGCTTCACGCGTCACATTGACCCCCTTAGTCGGCTATCATCACGCAGGGGATTGCACATATAATCGCATTACCCTGAGATTTGATTGACATGTTTACGCCTTATGCGTTTTGCCACCAAGCACGTTGATGCGTGCGAGGGGGTTTCTAGGGATGCATGGAAATTTTTTGATATTTCGTGTTATGACCACATGACAAATGTGGACATGACATGTGTGTTACGTGTCGTGACTGCATAGGAAATGTGGGCATGACATTTGGTACCAGAGCCCAAGTTTAAACACTAGTTTGTTTGGGCACATTGTTATTCTGCAAATTCATCTGATTCGTGAATACCTTGTTCTTGTAGGATGCCACCCAGAACGAGGCGAGTGTGTTCATGCACCACTGCGTCCACGGAGGTACATAGTGACTCATCAGCCAAGGGTCAGATACCTCTAGCACCATAGGCACCTGATAAAGGGCCATAGATCTTACAGGTATTACAACCAGTGTTAGAGAGGTTACCACCAGCTGTATCGAGCTGCGTATTGAGCCACGCGTTGATTTGCGAGAGAAGCCGCATGAGGAGCTATGTACTGAGTCTCATGTAGAGCTACGTGTAGAGCCTTGTGTCGAGCTGTGAGTGGCTCCACGTGTAGAGCCTTATGTAGAGATACATGTCACCACAGTAGAGGAGGTCGGTTCAGCTTATAAAGCTTGTAGCAGGAGCCCTCTATATCATGCGAGGTAAGAGGATGCTGTGAGGATAGAGCAGGTTTATCATAGACGCTATGACCATGGATGGTGAGAGGGTGTGGATGAGCCTATCAGAGGACACAGAGACTGAGGGGAGCCCATCAGAGACTTACTTAGGCTAAATCCACCCACCTTCACGGGGACCATAGAGGGAGCTAAGGTTGAGGCTTAGCTTATTAGTTTAGATAGGTGCTTCGCATTGCATCCTTACGAGGGCAACACAAACGCATGCGTGGCAGTTCACCTTTTGAGAGATGCAGCAGTGACATGGTGGCATACTGAGGAGTACAAGTGCTGCCTATCTTTGGATACTCTTTCATGGGACACTTTCATTGAGCGCTTTAATGCACTTTATCTTTCAGACCATTATAGGCAGCGTCAGATTGATGAGTTACATGACTTGCAGTAGTGAGGTTCTACTGTAGCGCAGTATGAGAGCAAATTCATTAAGCTATCACGGTATGCAGAGTACCTCCATGATGAAAAACTTCTGGTTCACAAATTTATCAAAGGTTTGAATCATGGGATATCAAGACCAGTGCGCATGGCAGACCCCCAGACCGTGAGTGAGGCTGTTGATAAGGCATATATCACAGAGGAGATTCAAGGATGAGGTCAGAGTTCACGTCCCCAGTTTCAGGACCGTAGCCAGCAGCAACAACAGACTTTCTGTCGACCACCACCACCACCATAGATAGGAGGATTTAGTTCTATACTATTACCTCCTAGGCCTCCACAGAAGTAGCAGCAACAATATCAGTAGAGGTCTAGGCCCCAATAGAGGGCACAGGGAGGACATAATCATAGTTGGTAGCAGCAAGGCCCATGTAGGGATCAATGACAGCAGGGACCACCTGCGGACCCGCTAGATCACAGTAGTTATACAGAGGTTCTCAGGGGTCCACGGGTTGGACTAGACAACAGTAGAGTAGTAGGACATAGTCTGGACAGGTACAGGCTCGGGGCCCATGCTATGTTTGTGGTGGGGTAGGACATTTAGCCAGAGAGTGCCCATAGGGCTTTACTGCAAGGGGACAGCCTCATGCAGGAGGATTAGAGCAGACAGTTGGAGATGTGGGTAGATCCCACCGTATGTTTGCAGCAATTGATAACCTCCAAGCCGCCTTCTAGGCCTTAGTGATTGAGACAGTAGGTATGATTGGGGATATTCCCATTGCTATTTTATTTGACTATGGCGCTACTGATTCATTTATATCTCCATCATTAGTGGAGCATTGCAAGCTAGTGGCCTCTAGGCAAGGTGATAGGTGGGAGGTTGAGTTGGCCACTGGGGCCAAGATGTCAGTAGATGCTTTGGTTCAGGATTGTGAAATATCTTTGTGGGCCTTCACTACATTATGTGACCTTAGGGTTATGCCTTTAAGATTCTATGGTGTAGTTTTAGGAATGGATTAGCTTGCATCTCATAGAGACAAGCTAGATTGTCACTGAAAGGTGATTAGTTGCTTAGATGATCATGGCACGACAGTTGATGTAGTGGGTATTTAGAAGCCCACATCAGTTCGTATGATATTAGTTCATATGATATCTACTCAGCAGCTTAAGCATTTCTTGCAGAAGGGATGTCAATTGTTTACCATCACTATTAGCAATAGATTAGAGGATGAGCGTAAGGTGTCATTAGATGACCATTCCATCTTGAGGGAGTTTGCCGATGTATTTTCACCAGAGTTACTAGGTATGCCACCTCGTAAAGAGGTAGACTTCCACATTGATCTAGTGTCAGGTGCCGAGCCAGTATCTCGTGTACCCTACATGATGACCACACATGAGCTCACAGAGCTCAAGTTGTAGTTAGAGGAGTTGCTTGAGAAGGGGCACATATGACCTAACATTTTACCTTGGGGTGTACCAGTCATCTTCGTGAAGAAGAAGGATGGGTCTCTTTGTCTGTGCATGGATTATAGGTAGCTTAATAAAGTGACGGTGAAGAACCATTATACTCTGGCTAGGATTGATGATCTCTTCGACCAGATGCAGGGAGCCAGAGTGTTCTCTAAGATAGACCTGAAGTCCAGTTATCATTAGTTGTGCATCACAGAGGCAAACATCCATAAGACCACCTTCCAGACTCGATATGGCCACTATGAGTTCACTGTGGTACCCTTCGGCTTAACGAACGCCCCTACAATGTTCATGAGTCTCATAAATGGGGTCTTCCACACTTACTTGGATCAGTTCATGATAATTTTCCTTGATGATATTTTGATCTACTTGCAGACTAAGGAGGAGCATTTGGAGAACTTACGTCAAGTTTTGTAATGCTTAAGAGAGTAGCAACTTTTTGGTAACTTGGCGAAGTGTGCCTTTTTTAGATCTGAGGTGCAGTATTGGAGGTACATTCTATCTAGCAATGGTATCTTCATAGATCCATTAAAGATCAGGGCTATCAGGGATTGGCTAGCACCCACCAGTGTGACAGAGGTCAAGAGTTTCATGGGGTTAGCCGAGTATTACCGCAGATTCATAGAGGGCTTTTCCAGGATAACGCACCCCATCACTTCCCTTCAGCGACAAGGGAAGAGCTTCACTTGGACTGAGCAATGCGAGAGGGCCTTTGGGGTCCTCAAAGAGCATCTTATGGTCAGTGCTCCCATCTTAGTGGTTCCTGATCCAGTAGCGAATTTCATGGTTTGTACTGATGCATCACTAGAGGGTTTGGGAGCCATACTTATGCAGGGTGGTAGAGCAATTGCGTATGAGTCACAAAAGTTTAAGACCCATGAGCTAAACTACTCCACTCACGATTTAGAGATCACAGCAGTGGTTCATGCTCTCATTCGTTGGAGACACTTTCTACTGGGTCGTCACTTTTAGCTTCATTCAGATCATCACAATCTTCAGTACATATTCACGCAACTGAATCTAAACACCCACCAACGGCGTTGGATGGAGTTTCTTTGCGAGTATGACTTTGATGTCCACTACATCAAAGGGAAGGAGAATGTGGTTGCCGATGCATTGAGTCGAAGGCGCAATGAGTTTCTGACCTTGACTCTGAGTGTGGACTTGAGAGGGTGCATCATATAGAATTTGCTTAAGGATGAGTGGTTTCTTAAGGTGTAGCAGGAGATCCAGACACAGAGGGCCCTTGTGGGAAAGTTTGTATTTTTCCTAGAGGCAGATGGGCTACTTAGACATTGATAGCGCATCTATGTACCCCGTGCAGGTGACCTACGTGCAGTAGTTCTTTTAGAGGCTTATGGAGTACCTTATGTAGCATACTCAAGGGTGAAGAAGATGTATGGCAACTTGAGATAGTTGTACCATTGGATGGGTATGAGACGAGATATTGCAGAGTATGTTGCTCGTTGCCTTGATTGCCAGAGGGTGAAAGCTGAGCATCAGCATCCAGCAGGTCTTTTATACCCTCATGAGATATCCGAGTGGAAATGGGACACCATTTTCATGGATTTCATTGTTGGTTTTCCTATATCATGTAATGCCCCGTCATGCAACCCTAGAGAGTTAGACATACAAGAGCAAAAATTATAAAAATAATTTTTTTTTAAAGCAAGACATTGCAATATTAGTAACCAAGATATCATAATACACAACATAAGGAAAAGAGCACTTCTAACTCCTCTAGTGAAACATAACTGCATTAGAGAATTAAAACCACGCAAGTGAAATACATTATACTTCTTCTACAAATAAGGTCAACTTTGACTTTAGCAAGATAGTTTATTTAGAAAGTTACAAGGCAAGATTACAAGACCGATCATGTCGGTTTACAAAAGAATGCATAAGAAAGTATACAACATCACGAAGTGGATAACAATCTGAAACTGGAACACCTCTGCACAGAACGTGAACCACATCTCCCATAAGACCAATGGATAGCTCTGCCTCCCAACCATGTGGAACCCTGAGGTCCACCCCCCCGAGCTAGGAGATAACAATGAGGATTTCCACTAAGCCAAGAAACAACATCCAAAATAAAAGAACAACAACTGACTTGACACAACTGACCATATCAACCAAACTACACAAGACAAGACATCACTCTAGAGGCACAACCAAAAGAAACAACTGAACTGCATAAGGAGAGTGTCATCGCATGGTCCTAGCATGGGTTACCCAGGCTATCTATCACCAGAAGCCGGCCCCCATCTATGGTTACCCTGGCAGCCTCTCTCTAAGCACTGGCCCCATAGGGTGACACATGCAGAGCTGACAAGTCCTCTCATGGAGACAAGGAGGTTGGCCTTGCCAACCAGGCCTTCTCATCCCATCCTTAGCCTGTGAGAGCACTCAAGGCATGGGTGAGGTCTCTTATCTTGTTAAGTGTTTTAATACCCCAACCCTCTTAATTAAGTTATAAAGTTTTCCACATGCTACAACTTCCATGGGGTTACCCAGGTGGCCTCTCACTAGGCACCGGCCCCACCATGAAAGCCACTCCCTTAGCATTCTCTTGTCTATCATGCATACCACACATGCAGGTAAAAGTCACCAATCAGATCCGAGCCAAAACTTATGCCATTCACTTGGCCATAACAATAAATCCTTACAATCTCTACAAAAATTGAAGCAATACCATCAAGAACCAAGTAATGTATCCAAGAGACCATCCTCATTCATTCTAAGATACAAAATTCTAGATATCCCATTACATTGACATGCCACTATCTGGACCAAAGTTCAAGATACCTTACCTCTGGAGTTAGGTACAACCAAGATAAAGAAGCCATAATCGGACAAGGTTAACACTTCCACATTAACAACAATCGGCCATGACCTCACACAAGATTCCTACTTCACAACAAACCAACATTGACCAAGCTCCATCCCAAGGTAACATAATACTCCAATACAAACGTAAGATATGACTAAGGAGGAGATCAAGCAAAGAGGTTCAAGGACTCTGGATTCAATCAAGAAGTCAACTTACATCAAGTTATCACAATAGCACAACTTCAAACTTTAGTAATTAATAGGGCAAGAAAGGTGAACCATAAATTGTACATCCATAGTTAAACCAAGGTCAAGGAAAGCTCACAAAATAATTCCATTAATAAATCAATCCCAAGTTTAAGACACTTTAATTTCCCGTAATATGATCAAAACATAATTCTTTGTTTTTCCAAAATAAAAGTATGAAGATAAAGAAAACATAAACAATGATTTCCACCATTTATGAAGCACGAAATGGAATATTACAAGCAGGACTATAAATTAAAATTCAACAAAGAAATCAATACACTACTAATATCCCATGAACTAGGAATAATAATTCAATTCCCATAAGTATACAAAATCAAATCAACCATAATAAACCTATCTGATCCTATAAGCCAAAGTTCCCTACTAAAATCTTACCCAACAATCCTTTCAATACAAATCACATAAAAACATGCTAATAATTTCCTCTAAGCAGGGTTTATTCTCTAGCCCCTTACCAATCGATACATTCTAAAACAATAATAGCATAATATATGTTTTACTAACATAAGTTTCTTTCAAAATACAATATGTATCACGACAACGCTATATACTTTCATATATATAGCCATAAGTCTAGACTACTAACTAACACATTCCAATATCAAATAACCTTAATAGTGTAACTTGTCATTCAAGATTTGCCACTTACCATTTCTAATTAAAACATCTATAAGCACTTATTTACAAGAGCAAATTTTTTCTTCGACGTTAAACCAATTACAAACATAATCAAACAACTATAATTACTTTTCCAATAAACACCCTCCAATCTATTAACTCTATGAACACATTCATGTAATAGGATAAATATATTTAAATGTACTAGTTACTATTGAAATAGACTATTTACCACAATCCACTAAATCCACCTTTATAAAACCTTACAAGCTTAGACTACAAGCTCAACATTGATTCATAAACATCCCATTCCAAGAGCATAAGAAGGTTCAAAGAAAGAAAAACTCATTGTTAACCCCCTTAACTACACAAGAAACAACTGTCAAAATTTTCAAAACAACCAAATTACAACAAATTTACATCACGATGTGACTAATCTTAGCCACAAAAAGGGAATATCCGCTACACAACACTCAAGGACACCAGGTCCAGAATGTGTTGGAGAATGTACATCAATACTCACATAATTATGTTAACTACATTCTCTTATCTATACAACTTCTATATTTATTACAATACCATTTCTTTCTACTACACTATGGAGATAGGCAATTGCTTCCTTATGCGAGACGATATAAAAGAAATATATAATATCACATATAGGAATAACACAAACTATAATTGACTTACATTATCACATACCTGATCTCATAAACCCAACACAAGATCTCATTTGATCTCCTGCATACAGTTCTTACACTGGCATATGCAATGATAACTTCCATAAATTACAGTAATTCTTCCATAAGAGGTCATGACCATCTAGGGTTAGATATAGATTTACAAGCAAACATGTAAAGATGTCAACATCACATAACCACATAACTCATGATGCATGATACCACCAGATGATTAGATGCATTAACATTCAGGGACAACATATTGTTAGATGTAACATCACATTTCCAGAGAAGAAGGAGAAAGTACATAGTAGACACATAGTAGCATAAATCATTCATTTCTTAAAGAGCAAGTCTATAAACTTATCAACTTCCATACTAATGCAAACAGGTGAGAGATGCTATTACCAACTCACTACAACGAGAAAATTGTTTAACCTAGGGCAACCACAACAGTCTAGAGGTCTCAGTGTTACAACCTGGAATACAGTTAATCTACAGAGTTTAAGCACTAGGTCACATAATGGGCTCAATTGTAACTAGAGTACCCAGTGTTTAAACCTGGCTCTGATACCAAATTCTAACCTATTACCAAGAATAAAATCAAACCTAGAAAGTAATGGCTCAAAGACATAACCCAAGCCGTAGCTATTATAAAAAGTACAATATACAGAGATAGAAATAACCGGTGTAATTTGAGGTACCACAAGTATGATCTATCAAACAATGCCGCTAGAATACACTACACTCTACTACGTGACTGATGTCTATTTACTAGACAAATATAAAATAGAAATATGACCATATAGTTTGTGTGAAAGTGTGCATGCAACTAGGTTCTACCTGCAAGCTGCTTCCTCTCATGGTAACTAGATTCTATGATTGTTAAGAGACACAAAGGTTCATAGAAAAATTGTTATTTCCTTACAAGGATAGAAGGTAAATAATCTAATTTTGAATTCTATCACTGTCATAAAGAATTTGCTACAGAATTAAAGAATAATACAACAGCTATCTTATATATTATGATACCAACAAACATCTTAAATAATGCATAAAGGAGATTGATTCTTTCAATCGTAACGTATTTACATTAAATATTGTCTAGTCCAAAAGCACCATTTTTGATAGAGCAAAAAGCCAGACTATCAGCACCGATTGCTTATATGGAGTGGAAAGCCATAACATGGAATGGTTATCAGACGTGCACCAAATGTTTTTTTTTTTTTTAAATAGAAAAATTGCTAAAAGAAGCATTCACAAATGTATGGCTCAGAAAAAAGAAAGAAAGAGTGTTAACAAAGTTAACAATAGAATTGGTTTAGAAAGAAGATGCAATTAGAAGATAATATAATCTACCAGCATGAAGTAACTGCCAGCAAGATTTTGTTTTCTAAATATAACATTTGTATTCTTCATTATAAACACACAAAAATTATAAGTACATCGACGGTTAGTGAAGACCTATCAAGCAATCCTCATGAGATCTGAAAGATTTCAATGAGAAACCAAGATCTACTTCCCTACACTAGGCACAGTCAGCCATCAGAACGGACAAAAAATTTGAGAATAAAGATCAACTGCCAAAACAAGACTCACATTCCAATCTTGACACACAGAAGCTTATTTAGCTTGGGTGCATAAAAAAAAAGCTTTAACCATGATAATATATATATATATATATATATATATATATATATATATATATATATATATATATATATATATATATTATGTTTCTATGATGATGAGTAAATAGAAGATGTAGCAGAAGTTCAACCCAGGCAGATTTAATAAGGACACATCTAAGGCAACATTTGGAAGAAAAACAAATTAGAAGGAATTCAATTATCTATAAGGGAAAACGACAGGATATATGTAGAGCAAAACATCATTAGATGATAGTAGAAGGTACATGATTAAGAATAGATTTTAATCGTACAAAAAAAAACATGCATTCAAAACGTGGAATCACAGGTAGGTATGCGAGTCATTTTACAAATGCTCAAGGACATAAGGTTACATATCATTCTCTGGTTTACTACATAATGGTGACACAACTGAATGAGGTTTGAATCAACATAGGGATCCAAGAATGCCACGCTTTCAATTTAAGAAATTTCCAAGGATGACTAGCTACAGAAATAAGGTGGAAGAAAGCAACAGACAATCCAGAATCTCAGACTAATAGATACAAACATACAAGGGGGAAGAATTGATTTATCCAAGCATAATAGAACTCAAATAAGAATTATGCAGAACATACCTGGAACCAACTTTTGATCTGAAGCCTCTAATTTCTTCCGTATTCTTGCAACCAACTCCTGGATTTCTTCCCCAAAATTTATGTATTCACCTTCCAACCCCCCCAATAAAAGAAATGGTTCAGCTCAAAATTAATGCAGACATGCATCCGTTACTCTGCAACCCACTCCTCAAACAAATTTAAAATTTTAATAATAATAGAAATTCCACAACTCAAAGAATTCATATTCGACAACTCAAGGCATTTATTCCGCATATCAAAATTATTCTGCACCAATAATATATTAATAACCCATAACACCCAATTTATGACATAAATGCTCTTAGACAGCAGATAATTAACTCTAGTCCATTTTAAAATCCAACCAAGGCAACAATCCAAGTTCTAAGCCAAACAAACATTATCCAATAAACATAATAGGAGCAATTCTAATAAGAAATCAATATATTATTAACCAACTATGCAAGAGCATATTAACACAACTCAACTATTCTCCAAAACATAGGTTACCCAATACATAGGTAAAGGACCAAGCAACCCCACATGACCAAGTAACACGACACGACTCAAGACCACAACTGAAGACAAGGACCGACTAGTGGAATAGACCTTGCATTATCTCCCATCACTGATACCCATTGGTGTAAGAACCCGCTCGAACCTGCTATATCAGGTGGAGTCGAGGTTCGGTACCTACAGCCTACATCCAAGCAATTGGTTGTATAAAATCAAACGCATATATGTCAACACACACAGAGAGTCAAATAATTGCGGCGCAATAGGGTACTTGAAGCGAATAATACTACACCGTCTCCGCTTTGAAACAAAATCATAACAACTATTATTTAAATTCGAATACCACAAGTTAAATGACACATGATGATATTAATTAGCATCATAAATGAAATAATAGTAATGTCATCATGATCTCTTAACACATGTCTAATTATATCAATCAAACATAGTTCACCAAGATTGAAATAAACATAAATCATTACCTACTAATCAAATGTCTAAGAATTGAATCAATGCAATGAATGACTAACAACTATCTCCGATGATAGAGAGCAATGCAGAACTACCACTATCCCAAGCCAATGATGAGGGGGCACTACATGTCATCTTGCCATGATGCCATCATGGTGACAGTTCACAAGTTGACAAAGGTAGCGCATTTCTCACCTGTACGCACGACGTATAATGCATCATCAATGGCGAGAGTATTCTTGGATGAGATTGTTAGATTACATAGGGTACATCACTGCATCATTTCCAATAGAGACTCAGTGTTCACATCAGCTTTTTGGAGGGCATTACCGCAGGCGTTGGGCACACAACTCAACTTCAGTTCAGCTTATCACCCTGAGACAGATGGTCAAATGGAGAGGGTGAATCAGGTATTAGAGGATATGCTCCATATGTATGTTATGGATCACCAGAATAGATGGGAGGAGTATCTGTATCTAGTTGAGTTTGCCTACAATAATAGGCATCACATCTCGTTGGGTATGCCTTCTTTTCAGGCCTTATACGATAGACCTTGCAGGACACTGTTGAGTTGGGACCGTATTGAGGACAGGGTTGCTATTGGGTCAGAGCTGGTGCAAGATATGGAGCAACAAGTGACCTTGATTAGACAGAGAATTTAGGAGGCACATGATTGACAGAAGAAGTATGCCAATGCTAAGAGATTAGATCCGAGCTTCTCAGTCGATGACAGAGTATTCTTGAGAGTACGGCCACATAAGAGTCCAATCTGTTATGGAAAGCGCTCTAAGCTCACACCATGGTTTATTGGGCCTTTTGAGATCTTGGAGTGGATAGTACCCGTAGCCTACCATCTAGCCTTGCCACAAAGCCTGTCGCACATCCACATTGTATTTCATGTATCTATTTTGCGGCGTTACATATCTGATTTATCTCATGTATTAGACTGGAGTGCTCTATAGGTAGAGGTGGACGGGCAGTTCGCTTTGGAGCCAATTTGCATATTGGCTCGTTAGACACTAGGCATTCGAGGTCAAGAACTGGACCAGGTTAGGGTTTAGTGGAATAGGTACGATGAGGTCACGGTGACAAGGCAGGATGCAGCTAGATTGAGGACATTGTATCCTCACCTTTGACGACTTCCAGGAGGAAGTTTAGTCTTAGGGGGGAGCATGTGAGGCCTACTATTTCACTCCCTTATTTTTACTCATTTCATATTACTGTTGGAGACATTTTAGACATTTGGGGATTATTGATCCCAACATACAGACTTTCTAGATTATATTTCTTTATTTTGGTTAGTTATGCTTAGAATGTTGTGATGAGACTAGATCCTGATTTTGATTCACTGATGATGATTAGACTTGTGATATGCATTCTGATGTGTTAGAGATACTAGTTGTGATATCATATTTTGGATTTACTATGCGATTTTTATCTTGAGATGGTGTATAGAAATGCAATTATGAATCTAATTATGATGTGATTTTTATGATGTTTAATTGATTATGCGATGGTGTGAGTGTATGTGTTTCCTTGCTTCGGCTATGATATACATGTTGGATTAATCTTTTGTTTAAGTGCATAGGTGATTTTCCCAATCCACGAAAAATCAGAGATCATCCCACACATTTTGTCAATATCGTGTTGAACCGATCTAGTTCCAAGAGTAAACAAGATCAGCTGTGTAAATGCATGATGAATTTTTGTAATGTTTGTGTATGGTGTCTTTTGGGCTAGGTCTACCTATTTTCAATTAATTTTATATTGGTGTTGTAAATGTGTAATATTATTTGACTTAATTTTTTAGTTTTAATTTTTGTGACGCCTTTTCATGTGATTTTATGCATCCTATGGTGCTCAATTTGGGTTAAAAGTGACCCTGGGTTGTACCCCTAGGGTTTAGGGCCCATTTGAGCTTGTCTAACCTTAGGATAAATGCCATATGGTCACTTAAACTTCATCCTAAAGTGAAGTGATGCAAATGGAAGTTTGGGGAGGAAAGGAAGGTTGGGTCAAACCTTCAACCTTATCCACACTTCATTCCAAGGCTTGGGGTACCTTGCATTGAAGGTTTGGGAAGTCTTCAAGACCCCTAATTGAGGAGGACCCAACTCCAAGGCTCTCACACATTGGTGAGAGTACCTTGGGGTTTTGTGGGCTTTTATGGGAGGATAGGATTTGGACACTTGTAGTATCCTCATCTTTTTTGGGATCCACCTTGCTCTCACACATTTGTGAGAGATCACAAGTGGAGGGGGAAAAACTTAGTGGAATAGGAGGGTGACATGTGTCACCCCCACATTCCATGAAACTTGCAAGTGGATGTGAGGAGGAAGGCCTTCTCATTCCTCAAGGCTCATGAAGAGAGCCTATTTTAATCCCTCTTGAATAGAGGGAGAGGGTTGTTGATTTCATCACATTTTCTATTTTATTTGAATTTTAGGGAAGAGTTAGAGAGTTTTTGGAGGCACTTTTGGAGGAAGGACTTGGAGGTGGAGTTAGAAGGACTCTACTTCAACTATCTTCCTTGCTGGGCTTATCAAGGTAGGATTCAAGGCCTGATGCATTTCCTTATGTATTTACTTTTCTTGTGTGTTTGCTTGTGATTGTTTTGTTCTTGTTGTTGTGGGGTTTTGAGGGTGTTTGTAAGAGCCTCTCCATTTGGATAACATGCTCAACATGTGTGGGGTGGGGGAGGAGTGAACCTCCTCAAGGTCACCCTCCTAGTGTTGGTATTTGGCCTTAAGGGCAAGATTATGAGTATGAGCATTTTGTATGGCATGAGTGCCATGGAGGAATATATGAGTTCTTGGTATAAACATTTGGGCTTGAGGCCTTGTTTGTGTTGAGATTTTTGAGATATTTGGAGTGGCCTCTTGAGTTGAGTGATGTCCACTCCCCTACCCCTTCAAACTCATTTTTATGAGTTTTGTGTTGAGTTAAACCATGGGTGTTCTTCATGTTTTGTTGGTTGGTTTATTGTTGTGTTGTGGAGTGAAAATCCTTGTGTGTGGATGACCTCCAAGCTCGGGGGTGACTCATTAGTGAGTCTATGGTAGGGAGGAGAGCGGTATTGCATGGCTTGGTTTCCCCTCCCTTGTTTGGTTTCTTGTAGGTTTATTGTTAACTTTGGAGCTTAGAGGAAGTGTTTATAAATTCATGTGTATTGTCATTTTTTTGGCTATTGAGAGCCTTGGGTCATATTTGGCCTTTGTATAGTTTGTGAAAAGAGAGAAAATTACTCTCCCTAATTATGTAAAGTTTAAATGATTTTATTTTGTGTTTACTCTATTTTAGAAGTTACAAAAATGTAATAATCTTCTTGATATATTGTTGTCAAAATATATATTCATTTTAGTTCTCATTTACATGTGTTTTCAAGAAAATGAAATATAAGTATTGTTGGTTTCAAAATGTTGCTTCTAAAAAAAGAAGTTTACAAAGTGGTTGTTTTATTTCAAAATAAGAATATGTATGTTGTTACCTTTAAGTTTATTTGCAAGCAAAATAAAAAAAATAGCGAAGTAGCTGATTTATTTCAAAACAAAGAATAAGTTGTGTTGTTGATTTAAAGTTTATAGTTGCAAAACATATATATATATCTAGTTGTTGCTTCCTATTAAAAAAAAAATTATACATGTTTTGACAAAAAAAATATCCTCTTCCTAATGATGGATCACTGAGTGTGATCCAAAACGTTAAGACAAAAACACACACAGTGTAATGCTAATTTTCACAATTACTATGGACTGTGGAAAGCTCATGCCTCCTAAAAAAACTTTCATGTTATTGTTTAACCTATTCTTTTATTTAGTTAGAAAATAATTTTATTGTCATTTGTGAATATATTTTATGTATATATTTATATAAATATACATATATAGGATTATATATATATATACATTATTGAAGCTTGCTGGAAAATTATAGTGACTATGACTGTGTTAGATATATATATATAAAATGTATTGTATTCTTGCTGGAAAATACATTATGGTTTGTGTGTATATATATACATAAAATAAATAATATAAAAATAAAATAAATATTTTTTTTTATTAAAATAAAACTCTGAGTAAAAACCCTAGCAGTGGTTTATAGGAGCCACTGTTTTTTGTTGAGCGTTGAAGTTTTTTTTATTGTTAAAAAAAAGTTTGGAGAGCAATGTTTGGGGCGACAGCCAAACAGCTGCTGCCCCCACTCCTTCATAATACAGGGGGGGGGGGGGGGGTGGATGGACCACCCACCCACCATTGAATGGTGGGTGGGGCGTCTGCCCCACCCCCCTCGCGGTCCTTCTAAAATGGAAAATGAACAAAAAAAAATAGAGTTTAGAACATAGGGTGGGGAGGGGTTGAACCCCCCCTCTATTCGTTGCCTTGTTTCCTACGTCTTGCCTTAGGCGGTGGTGCCATTGCATCTGCGTCTCCCACTCCTTTTGATCTTGGTCATTCGGCCCCTTCCTGCAACAAACAATATTTCATAATAATAATATATATATACTCTATATCTATACATAAATCTTGCAGCAATAAATATGTCTAGTCTATTACCAACATAGATATATATGCTCCAAAAAAGGGGCTTTCAAATATGTGTATACATAATGTATATACCTCTATTTTAGTGGCGACCATGGCTGCCCATGAGCTTGAAACCTGCAAAACAAGAGAGAAACAAATGAGAAACAAAGTTGAGAGAAAAGAAAAGCAATAGAGAAAAGATAGATAGGGATAGGGTTTTTGTGTTCTTTCCTTAAGGAAATTATTTTTTTATTGGGGGTACTTTTAGGGCTTGTGAGGGAATTTATCTTCTTTTCTTTTTATTTAGGATTTTAAATAGTTCCTTTATTGAGGTGGGAGTTTAATTTAATTTAATTCTCATTGTGGAGATGGGTGCACTTTATTTTTTTGTTTTCTTAGGGTAATTATGTTTATTTACCCTCAATGGAAAATTAATTGTATAGTTTGTTATTTCTTTTATTAAAGGGATAGGAGATTATTGTTCTTAATGTAGATGGCTTGGTCGTTTAGGGTATTAATTTAAATGAGTATGTGGGGAACCTTTATAATAATTTATTTTTTTGGAGTTTTAGCAAGATCATTTAAATTTATTTAATCATATGTATGAATTTAACCAAAGTAGTACATTAATTTAATCATTTAATCTAGTTAGTTAATTAGAGAACCTTAGTGCAGTAAATTGATTCCCCCTAGCGTAATTATTTTAATTAATCAATTTTATTGAGCTTAGTGAACCTTTGGTTAGGATTTTCTTAATTAGAATAATTTCCATACATGCCCTAGAGGCATTATGCTGCCGAATTTTTTTGGGAATTAGTGTTAATTTTCTTAGGCAATTTAATCCTTGTGTTGAGTAATATTTTAATGTTTCTGCAAGCTAGTTGTTTTGATTAAGTTGGTATTTATTCTTTTAATACAATAGATTTAGGGGTTTGATTTCTACTCATGTCAAAATCTCGTCACTCACTTAGGAAAACTTAGGGTTTCGATCAATCAATCCTAACCCTAATGGCAATGCTTCACACGTCACATTGACCCCTTTAGTCAGCTATCATCACGTAGGGGATTACGTATGTGATCACCTTACCCCAAGATTTGATTGACATGTTTACGCCTTATGTGTATTGCCACCGAGAACGCTGGAGCGTGTGAGGGGGTTTCTATGGATGCATGGAAATTTTTTGATATTTCGTGTCATGACCACATGACAAATGTGGACATAACACGTGTGTTGTGTTGTGACCACATGGGAAATGTGGGCATGACAATAACATAGATTGCAACAACATAGTTTACTCATGATTCATTTATTCAAAATAGAAATACTAAATTTGCCTACAATTATGTTCTCCCCTCTCTCAAACAAAATCATAAAATCTCCACACAAAATAACTAATCAAGTATAGACAAGCAACACTGCCTCAAAACAATAAAAATTGCAACCCAATTCAGATGTATTTATTTGAATCAAAACTAAAAGCAAGTTTACATTTTAGGCCTTCAATTCAAACAACCTCATGCTTTTCCATTGATTTGTTGTCACAATACTATCTAATTCTCTTTTTTCTCCTCTGTTGGCTACCTTTTTCTCCTTCTTGTCTGGCAACCAATTTTCTCTCCTCAAAAATATTTTGTTCTTCCTTTGTGTAGGCCAACCCCAATTTCCTTCTATTTTAATTTATTGACAGCGAACCCAACTTTTTCTTCCTCTGTGCATATTACTGGCAGTGTTTTGTGTTGAGTTCTTTTTTCTTCTACTCTTTTGATATTGGCACTTCATTTTCCCAAATGTTTACACTGCCAAATACCTTCCAACTATAGCCTCAAAGAGGTGCTTTTATTCCTCTTTTGGTGTTGCATAATGTATGAGTTTTTAAGCTTCATAGAGGTGTTTCAATTTCAGCTCATGTTGGTTTTCTTTTTATATTTTTTATTTCCTAAAAATGTACCTCAAACAGAGGCATTCACCCCCCTTTATGAGCCTCATCCTGTAGGTGTTACTAATAGATAGAAATCTGCATTTTATTCATAATGAATGACCTTAATTAAGGTGTCATTCCTCATCATTTTCCCACGTAGACTTTTTGGTGAATAAAGCCTTCTTTATTCTGAGCACCTTTATAAATATTTTTTCAAATATGTTGTTTTTAAAGGTTTTAAAATAATGAAAAGGATCTTTTACCAATAATGAATATTACATTTAATTTCAGCTTGAGTGTCATTCAGTTCAACACATAAATTGTTTCCATGGCTAATCATAAATTGACTAAATCTTTTAAATCATAGGCTCTTGCTACTGGAAAGACATTAGACAATCAATTTCAATCCAAATCATACCTTATAGAGCTGGAAAACTTTAATTGTACCACTGTGATAGGTGTTAAAGCTAAAAACTAACTTCTGTCATAACTTAATGCCAGAAGCTCAGATACTTCTAAAAACTTGTAGAGACATTTGTTTCAATTTTCATAAGCTTTCTACCAAGCCGTTTGATCTCAAGTGCCACAAAACTTTATATTTTGCATTTTCACCAAATTGCCAACACAAGTCAGAAAACATTAAAATCTTCAAAACCTGAAGGTATTTTCTCATGAAACCTTCACGTATAATTCTAGGATAGGATTAAGAATCTGCCTATCAAAAGATTTTCCATAAAACTTCACCAAGCTCCCAGAACAATTATTTTACGGAAAATTACTTCACGCACACCAAGACTGAATTCAAGCAACACTACCAAATTGCCTCCCTGACTGTGCCAAACACACATAGTGCTGAGAAAAACCATAAAAGGCCAAACCAAACAAACCTAAAGAAATCTAAAATGGAAATAAACAATTGAAGTATTTTTTGGGTGATGATGATCGCACGTGCACCTGGGTGCTCCTGCATCAATATCAATACCAGATTACAAAGAAGGCTCACTACCAAAGGGCTCACTTCCCAAAAGAAAGAATGCTCACTACAATAGGGCTCACTACCTAGAAGGTTAACCACCCAAAGGGCTCACTACCCAAAGACTCATTATTCAAGTGGACTCACTACCCACTGAGAAAGAAGGAGAGAAAAGAAAGTGACTCACTGCCAAAGATGAACTGTCATAATTGCATCTACACATGCATGAATTATAGTTCCAATGAAGCACAGATAAAATTCTCTGCTACTATTCTAAACATAGTTCTACTCTGCTCTGTAATTGCACAATATGCTCTGTCCTTACTCAATTTGCACATTCAAAATACAATCATTAGATAATCGCATCACCTTACACATCATGTCGCGTTATCCATTCCATCACATTAATAACATCAAAACCAAATCTCCACTTATATATCTACTTTGTCTTCAACACTAACTAGGTCTTCTAAAAAAAGCCTCAAACTTAACCTCAATCTCCCTGCCAAAATTCAAACTAGAAAATACATCGGAGTAGACCTAAAGTAGATCTCACTTAACTCAACACATCATTTCCTTTAGAACCACTTCACTTACAACACCAGATAGGTCAGCCTACTTGAGTGTAGCATGTAGCACAGCATTAGGTCAGCCACAATATCCAATGCATGTTGGAATAATGTGCCATTAACCTTGTAAATTTCAATATTTTATTTTATTCCATTTATTATTTGTTATTTGTAATTACCCATAAAGGAATGAGGTAGTCTCATTGATAATTGTAATTTTAGAGTTACCAATGGTAGTTATGGAGTGTTAGCAAATGTAAAAACTCATGGTAAATGAGGATAGGCGTGCTCCCTTGCGGAATATACTATTTTTGGCATGTATGCCAACTGTCATAATGTTTGGTGAGTGAATCATGATAGCTGCAAGTTGTCATAAGATTATGTGATTCTATGACGCATATGATGGATATGTTAGTTGTATATTTTCTATATTTAGCCCAAGGTTCCTATCTTGGAAAGATACTCTTTTGTGGAATCTATGATGGTTACGAAGCATCATAAGATGTTATAAGAGGCTAGATTTAGTCTTGGGGCCCCAACCTTTGCATGGCTATTTTTGGACAAGTGTAAGATGCTTGTAAGATGGTAATTAATGTTTACAGGTTGGAGAATCTTAGGGGAGAGAAGGTAAATGCCTAAGATGAGTTAGAAAATGTTTCTATAAGTATTTTCCATGTATTAGTTGCTACAATACATATTTTAGGTACTCAGGTGCTGCCGGAATGTTGTTGTAAATCATTTTCAGATTAATACAAATGTTGGGCTTCTTTCCTGTGTGGTGTTTTTTACCCGAAAGGGTTTTCTCCATGTTAAACATTGTGTTATGTGTTCATATTTCTGATTTTACATTTCTGTGAAGCATAGTTTTGTTTCTATGTTACAATCTCCATTAATAACACACAGTTAAAGATTGTAGAAATTTATATTGAATCAGATTTCCATTGAAGTAGTGTTTCTTTCATTTCTAACATTTGGTATCAAAGCCTAGCCAACTTTGACTCTTGGGTGGTAGTGTGGAAGCTGTAGCTATAGTGGGAGATTTGGTTGTGTTTGTTTTGCAGATCTTGTGGTGTAATTATGGCTACATCCATCGTTGCATCAACTTCTCGATTGGACATTGAGAAGTTCAACAGAATAGGGTATGAGTTGTGGAAGCTGAAAATGGAAGATTTGTTGGAAGAAAGAAACCAATGGTTGGCTGTTCAAAAAGAGAAGAAACCCGATGATGTCTCTCAAGATGAGTGGGATAGACTGGATAAGAAGGCACAGGGAAACATCCAGTTGTGTCTTTTAGACTCTGTCCTATTGAATGTTGCAAAGGAAGAGACTGCAAACAAGTTGTGGAAATGGTTGGGTGAGATCTATCAAGCCAAGAGTATGGTAAATAAACTTTATTAATAAAGAAAATTGTTTTCCATAAAAATGTGAGAAGGTGAATCAGTTGTAGAGTATTTAAATTCTTTTAATTTATTGGTGAGTCAGCTTGATTTAGTAGATGTTGAAGTTAGTGAGGAAGATAAATGTATCTTACTTCTTTGTTCTTTACCTAAGTCTTGGGAGAATGTTATCCTTGCTACCACTACTAACCTTGCGGATCCAAAGTTGGATGCTCTTGTTTCAGTGCTACTATCACAGGAATTGAGGAAGAAGAGTTTGGATAGTTTAGGGGATGCTCTCAGTGTCAGGGAAATGTCTAAGGAAAGGGGACCAAAAGGAGATCAGAAAGGGGCTAAGGGCAAGTCCAAGGGCCAGTCTAAGACTCCTAGTAAAAAGAATCGAGTTAAGTGTTGGAACTGCAGTAAAAGGGGACATGTGAAGAAGAAGTGCAGAAACCCCAAGAAATAGAGGGAGAGTGCTTCAGATAAGTCCTTGAATGCAGGTGAAGAAGTTTTAATTTCTACATGTAATGTTATTTCTGATGAAAATTGGTTGGTTGACTCTGGATGCTCGTTTCATATGACCCCGCATAAGGAATGGTTCTCCACATATGAAGAATATGATGGAGGTAATATCTACCTTAGTGACAACTCTACATATCCGATTGTCAGGAAAGAAAAGGTATTGTTGTGTTTCAGTGATGGGAGGATTAAAACCCTCCCTGGTGTTTTGCATGTTCCTAGATTAGCTAGAAATCTAATTTTAGTTTCGAAGTTGAATGATTTGGGAATGCATGTGACATTTGACAAGCATGGCTACAGATTAGTGAGAGGGAACTTGGTGGTAGCGAAGGGGAAGAGATTCAGAAGCCTGTTCAAGCTTGAAGCCACTATAGTTTATAATGCCTCCTATGTATCTGAGGCTTTTGAAAACACTTGTATGTTGTTGCACCATAGATTGGGCCACAAAAGCAATAATGTATTAAAAACTATTAAGAATAAAATTTGTTGGATGGTTTCTCCTATTCTGATGAGCACTTTGATTTCTGTGAGCATTGTGTGTTTGGTAAACAAAATAGAAAATCATTTCCTTCAGGAAGCAATAGAGCAAAAGAGAAGTTAGAAATTATTTGTACGGATGTGTTTGGACCTGTGGATAATGAATCTATCGAAAAATCTCATTATTTTGTAACCTTCATTGATGATGTATCCAGATTTACATGGATTTATTTTATGAAGCATAAATCTAAAGTTTTCACTAAGTTTAAGGAATTCAAAGTCTTAGTAGAGAACCATTCAGGTTTAAAGATAAAAATATTAAGATCTAACAATGGAGGGGAATATTGCTCTAAGGAATTTGATGATTTTTGCAAGCATGCAGGTATAATCAGTAAAAAGACAACTCTGTATACACCACAACAGAATGGTGTTGCAGAAAGGATGAACCAAACAATTATGGAAAGGGCCAAAAGTATGCTCAGTGATGTACATTTGGATAAATGCTTTTGGGCAGAGGCTGTGTGTACTGCTTGCTAGTTGATAAATAGACCTCCTTGTAAAGCTCTTGATTTGACACCTTATGAAGTGTGGACAGGTAAGAAACCTTATGTTTCATATTTAAGAGTTTTTGGCTATGAGGCTTTTGTTCATGTGCCTAAGAAAAAGTGATCTAAGTTGGATCTAAAGGCTGAAAAGTGTACATTCATTGGATATGGTGATAATGTGAAAGGTTATAAGCTTTGGAATCCACTAACCCACAGGATTATCTTTTCTAGAGATGTTATTTTCAAGGAACTTAGAGCTATTTTTGAACTTGAGTAGCCAAAAGAAAAAAATGAAAAGGTAAAGAAGGTGCACTTTGATTTAGAGCAGCAAGATGCACCTTAGGAAGAATAGAATGATGGATTAGGGGGTGAAGAAGAAGAAGAAGATTCAAGTAGTTCTGATGAAGATGAATCTATTGTGACAGAAGAAGTTGGTACAGATGATCATGCAGAAGAATGAGTAGAGTCTCTTACTCCACCCTTGAGGAGATCCACAAGAAAATGGAATCCAGTTGACAGGTATAGCCCACTAGATTTCTGTTGTGTATATGCTTTATTGAGTACTAATGATAAACCTAGATCCTACAGGGAAGCTATTTCTACAGATGATAGTGAGTCTTGGCAGCTAGCCATGCAGGAGGAGATGATAGCTTTAGACTCTTGTAACACCTGAGATCTTGTTCATTTTTCCAAAAGAAGAAAGGCCATAGGATGTAAGTGGGTCTTCAAGAAGAAGTTTGGAGCAGACGGGTCATTGGAGAAGTACAAGGCTAGACTGGTAGCTGAGGGCTACTCCCAGAGAGAGGGAGTTGATTTTGGTGAGATATTCTCTCCTATTGCTAAATTAACTTCTATTAGATTTCTTTTATCCATTGCTACATCTTATGATTGGGAGATTGAGCAAATGGATGTTAAGATTGCATTCTTGCATGGAGATCTTGAAAAAGAAATTATATGCAACAACCTATAGGTTTTGAGGTAAAAGGAAAAGAACATTGGGTTTACAGGTTAAAGAGGTCTCTTTATGGTCTAAAACAGTCCCCTAGAATGTGGTATCAAAAGTTTGATTCATTTGTTTTGAAATTAGGTTTTGTTAGAAGTGAGGAGGATCATTGTGTTGATGATTCTATACTGGTTATTGCTTTGTATGTTGATGACATGTTGTTTTTCAACAATACTAAGGGTATGGTCAGTGAGCTTAAAGCCCAACTTTCAGGTGCATTTGAAATGAAGGATCTTGGTGTTGTAAGGTATATTTTGGGAATGGAGATCAGGAGGGATAGAGTTAACAGAAAGCTTTGGTTATCACAAAGTAAGTATGTGAATACTATTATGCAGAGGTTTAGTTTGCAAGACTGTAACCCAGTTAGAGTTCCTTTAACCATTGGTACTAAGCTTTCATTAGATATGTGTCCAAAGACTGAAGATGATCTTGAGGATATGTCTAATGTACCATATGCTAGTGTTGTAGAGAGTTTGATGTATGCAATGGTTTGTACTAGACCAGATATTGCCCAAGTAGTGGGAGTTTTAAGCAGATTTATGTCTAACCCTGGTAGACAACATTGGAACTATGCGAAGAGGGTATTTAAATATCTTGCAGGTACTCCTAACCATTGTTTTGTTTATTCTAGTACTGATAGTGCTGATAAATCTTTGAACATACAGGGTTTTGTTGATGCAGATTGGGCAGGTGACTTGGATAGTCAAAGGTCCACTAGTGGCTATGTGTTTACTTTGTTTGGACGTGCAGTGAGTTGGATGAGTAAGAGGAAGCCCATAGTTGCTTTGTCCACCACAGAAGTAGAGTATATGGCTACTACTCATGTCTCTAAGGAGGCAATTTGGTTGAGGAGACTGTGTACATGTATTGGTTTTAATTGCAGGATCATTTAGATTGGTTGTGATAGCCAGAGTGCTATCTGTTTGGCCAAGAATCCCATGTATCATGCTCAGACTAAGCATGTTGATGTTAAGTATCACTTTGTTTGAGAATTGGTTACAAATGGAGAGATTGAGCTAAAGAAGATAGACACTCAGGAGAATACTGTAGATTCATTGACCAAGCCTGTGAGCACAAAGAAGTTTGTATGGTGCAGAGAGGCCATGGGCCTTGTTTCTAGTGCATGATTATTTTTCATTTGTTTTCCTATGGGTTGATTTACAATGTATAATGTCAAGTGGGAGAATGTTGGAATAAGGTGTCATTAACCTTGTAAATTCTAATATTGTATTTTATTCCATTTATTATTTGTTATTTGTAATTACCCATAAGGGAATGAGGTAGTCTCATTGACAGTTGTAATTTCAGAGTTACTGGCGACAGTTACAGAGTGACATTTACTATTGGCAAATGTAAAAACTCATGGTAAATGAAGATAGGCATACTCCCTTGAGGAATATACTATTTTTGACATTTATGACAACTGTCATAATGTTTGGTGAGTGAATGTATGACATCTGCAAGTTGTCATAAGATTATGTGATTCTATGACGCATATGATGAATATGTTAGTTGTATATTTGCTATATTTAGCCCAAGGTTCCTATCTTGGAAAGATACTCTTGTGGAATCTATGATGCTTATGATGCATCATAAGATGTTGTAAGAGGCCAGATTTAGTCTTGGGCCCCCAACCTTTGCATGGCTATTTTTGGAAAAGTGTAAGATGCTTGTAAGATGGTAATTAATGTTTACAGGTTGGAGAATCTTAGGAGAGAGAAGGTGAATGCCTGAGATGAGTTAAAAAATGTTTCTATAAGTATTTGTCATGTATTAGTTGCTGCAATATAGATTTTAGGTACTCAGGTGCTGCTAGAATGCTCTCAGATTGAAGACTGGTGGAGAGAGTTGAAGTGTTGTATTGTAAATCATTTTTAGATTAATACAAACATTGGGCCTCTTTCTTGTGTGGATTTTTTTACCTGAAAGGGTTTTCCCCATGTTAAATATTGTGTTATGTGTTCATATGTCTGATTTTGCATTTCTGTGAAGCATAGTTTTGTTTTTGTGTTACAATCTCCATTAATAACACAGTTAAAGATTGCAGAAATTTATATTCAATCAGATTTCCATTGAAGTAGTTTTGCTTTCATTTCTAACAATGCAGAGGGAACAAACATATGAAACATGTTATCCTAGGTCGGCAAGACCTATAGAACCTCTTAAGATTACATTGGATCCTTTGGAAAGCTCCGTACAACGCAAACATCTTCAGGTCGGCTCCATCACAAGAGAAACATAGGTATACACTAACTGTCAGATCACAACTCAATTTTTGGAAAACCAAACAACCTCAAACTTGGAACAAACACTCTTCAGACATCTACAAACATATCCTTAAGTTTTCAAAGAAAGATATTTCACTGTGGAGAAATGCGGATGAAAACAAACAAGTACTCTGCACTAGTTCAAGCTTCACCCTGTCAGGCCAGACTTCTTCAACTAGAAACCAACTTTTTGGATCATGTGAGAAGTTGAACTTCTGGATTTAGTTTCTCCTCATAGTCCTTGACAACATACTAGAACCATACAACAAGATCTTCAATCTATAGAAAATGTAGACTAAAACATTGTAACACTATGCGCCAAAGAGACAGTTTGATACTTAGTCAATATTTCACTAAGTCTTATTCTTCTGGAGCAAGACAACCTTTGAACTTTGAGCATACCACTAACCTTTGAACATTATTGTCATCAATGACAACACACCTTACTTGGATAGCAAACCACCAGTGTCTCTAATGCTTATATTTCCAACAATCACCCCCTTTGGCATTGATGGCAACACATGATGTGAAAACCATCAAAAACAAACTCTAAAAGATCTCCCACTAAGATAGATATTTTCCACATCTACATCTCTTCATCAAAATTAGCTTTTTCACATCTGCTTCTCTCCCCCTTTAACATCAATGGCAAAGGATGTGTACTTCTTTACTAGATCTCCTTTTGTCTAGAGAGCATGAATATATAAATATTTAAAAAGTTCTCCCCCTAAGTAACTGATTTCTAAATATACCAAAATTTCAAAAATATCTTATAACCTTCTGCATATGTACATGAGAAGTTAAAACTTACTAAGGTTTAGGCAGGATTTCTTTGTAGATGATATTTAGCTGTGGCACATCTGAATCCCAACTGGCCTTAGCATACTTCAAGAATAGTATATGTCCATTAATCTGGGATAGTAGATCTTCTGCCTTATCTACTGTGTCAAGAGCTTATGTCATTGTCTTGACCTTATCAACCTCATTGATTAGACCCATCATGGTGGCAATCTTAAAGCTCATAATTTCTCTGAGATGGATCATTTGGTCCTTTATGGTTTGATGCAGGAGCATCCCCGGTTCAAGAGAAATCTTGCATCAACCAAAAATAATTGCATTTCATTTGGTTTCTTTCATTTTCCAGTTCATTCCAATTCAGTCAGTCAGAAGTAGTTTCAGTAGATTGGTTCGCATTCTGCCGTGGTATCATTTTAGACCTTGTGGAGCTGGACTTACCATCTAGACATCCTCATGCACATCATATCCAAAATTTAGATCATTTGGATCAGTTTCCAAAAAGATATCATCATCGGAAGATCAACTATTTTCTCATAACATAGAATTCAGACAGTCTCAGATAATCAGCTAAAGGAGAAGACTTGGAAGGAACTTTCATGACTTACAGAGCTGAATTACACATCATTCAAGGAACTTTGGATTGTGGCCGACCTTCCTTGAGATCCACATGTTATTCCATTCACTTATGGAGGATTCCCATATGTTTAGGTCCGACCTATTCATGTACACACATTACATCTTTTTAATTGGAGTTTGTAATTTGTTTGGTTGACACAAAGGAATCTTATGTTTTGAAGATGATATATATACATGTAATAGATACATAGGAAAGTAGTGATTGATATTTGATCATCAATAGATAGTTGATAGTTTGATTTTCTTCTGTAAGGCACTTCAAAGCTATATCTTGTACATGTGTTGTAACTAGAGAATCAAGCTTGTGAGCCCTAATCTATAAGCCCGCATGTTGTCAGCATGTTTGTAATTTGAATTTATGATGTACTAAATGACTGAATTTGTATTTGCATTCTATGTTTGAGTTGCTTTCGTTGTGTTTACTCTTGCTGCACGGTCTAGACTGTTCACTTTGTGGACCCTCCTAACCGTGACTGCACCAAGTGGTATCAGAGCGAAGTTTGAATCCTTTGGCAAGTGAAGTGAGCAAATTGAATGAAGGCATTCTGTAAGATCTTGTTGTGAATAGATCGCTGAATCCAAGGTAGAATACTTATGTTGTCAACTGATCTCCGATCGTGAGGCATTTGTCACCCTATAGCTCGATCATTGAATCTGAGGCAATTACACTTGATCCTAGGAAGAGATACCACCGAAGAGAATACCTGTTGTTTGTACTATGGCTGGAAGAATGGATGAGATGATGGAAATGGTGAAGACAATGCGAGTTTTCTTGGATGTTGTTGAAGAAGATCAAAAAATAGGACTTACACCTCGACCTAATGTTGAAAGTGACGATGATGAAGAATTTCAATCTACTGATCAAAATGAAGAAATTGTTGCAAGTATGGGCCTAACCAGTGTTGTCATTAATGTCAACATACTCTTGTTGCATTAATGATAGGGATTGGATGAGCTTTGTGTTGAGGATATTGAGAAAATTAGTCTCAATCAGGAACAGAAAAGAACAAGAAAGATAGCAAGGGAAAAGTCCAAGATAGGATGAGGATAAGAGGATGTGGTTTAAATGGTTTATAGATATGTGTCTTGAGGTGGTCCAATAGATATTTCAGAGGTTTGCATGAAGATCTGGAGAAGTTATGGTTGTTCAAGTAAGACTGGTTCCGGTAGGTGTTCAGTGGTGACAGAGTGAGACAGATAGGTCCGGTGAGATCCAGATATGCAGTATCATGTTCTGCGGATTTGTGGGAGTGCTGAGGGAGTCTTTGTGGAGTGTCAACTGGATTGGTTCATGGTTAAAAAGGTCCGCAAGTATCAATTCCTTTGTGATAGTGATGACAGACTGTGTTCTTGAGGTTCCAGATGAAGGAGAGAAGGATTTCAGTAAGCAGACGAAGTGTGGATGTTCTTGGTGATTCAGGAAAGCTTGTGATGGTCTTTGGATCATGTCCAAATCATGTTGGTGGTCCGCATTGAAGTTGGAGTTCGCATTTGAAGAACAACTTTTAGATGATGGTGTTCTTCCTGAGACAGGTCAACCAGATAAGTTATACATCATGTGGATGTTATTGTGGATGTTTGCCAACTTAGATGATCATTCCTAAGTTGATGTCTTGTATAAATAAGGGATTGCAAAGTCATTTCAAAAGTGTGTGCTTGGAGAGATGTGAGTGTGGTAGCAAAGAGGAGAGCGAAAGGTAGAGCAGAAGTGTTGAGCTTAATGGAACTGATTCAAGCATGGTGAAGATGCTATTTTCTAGTTCAAGTAGGTGATACTTATTTCTTTGTAGACATTGTGTCTCTTGTAGGTAGTGAGCCTCTTGTGAGCAATGTGCTCGGGCAGTGAGCCCTAATTGGCAAGTGCCATTTTGTTCTTACTATTCTTCTAATAGAGAATATAATCTTGGGTTAATCAGCCCGTGGTTTTTCCCTTAACCAGGTTTTCCACGTCAAAATCCTGGTGTCTCATGTATTGATATGTTTCTGTCTTTGAATTAAATGCATTATGTTTCATGATTGATATACTGCTGATCACTTAAAGGATTTAAGTTTATGATTAAGAGAAAGTTTTGGTCAACTGATTCACCCCCCCTCTTAGTTGTGTGCCCTAAATATAACAGAAACCCTAGAAGGAGAAGAAGAATCAAATCAAGTGAAAATGTTGTGAGCTATTTCAAAGATTGTGAAAAGACCTAGAGTGGATGTACCAAACTACACTCGCAATTTGAATCCTGAAGAGCTAATTGATTGGATAAATGACCTAGAAGAATACTTTGAGTATGAAGAAATTGAAGATTCGAAGAAGGTGAAATTTGTGAAGACTAAGTTGAAAGGACATGCTGCTATTTGGTGGAAAGAAGTTTAGTTGGATAGAAATAGAAGAGGAAAAGAAAAGATTACAAAGTGAGATAAAATGGTGACAAAGTTTAAGAATCAGTTTATACCTACTGACTATGAGTTGGAACTATTGAAGAGATTGCAGAACTTGAGACAAAAGGAAAAATCTGTGAAGGAGTATATTGAAGAATTTCATAAGATGATTATAAGGATAGGACATAGTGAAGAAAGCAAGGAGAAAGTGGCAAGATACATCAATGGAATGAGATTGAACATTCAAGAAGAATTGTGTTTGGTAAGAATGACAACATTGGAAGAAGCATATCAATTTGCCTTGAAAGTTGAAGAAAAGTTAAACACGAAGCATGAGCAGAGACAGAAAGGTAGAGGAGGTAAATTTTAGAGAGGAAGAACATATTCTGGAGGAGAAAGATCTTTTATGGAGCATAACAGATAAGATAGCACATTCAAGGAGGACATCGATAGCAGTTCATGCCAGAGAGATGATAAAAATTTCTACTACAAAGGAAACCCTAGTTCATACCGAAGTGAAGGATACCGAAGAGATGGAAGAGGATTTGAGAGGAGAACATTCAGAGGAACCTATTTTAAGTGTGGAGGTGAAGGACACATAGCATTTGAATGTAATCAAGAAAGTACAAGCAAGAAGACAAAGAATAGTGGAAGAGCACCTATGTAGAAGAAGAGCATGTTGGATCACCTAGTTCAATTGGTGAACCTGAGAAAGGAGAATCACTTGTCATGAGGAGAGAACTATTTCAAATAGAGACAAATGAGGAACCACCGTAGAGGAAAAGTTTGTTCAAAACCAGATACAAATTAGGAGGTAAATGTTGTAAAGTTGTAATTGATAGTGGTAGTTCTGATAATTTGGTTTCATAAGTTTGTCCTCTTTCTCTACAGTCCTTTCCTTAGTAGGTTCTCTTACTTCTTCATCATTTCTAGTGTGCTCCAGAGGAGGAGACACACTTTGATCCTCTGAGATAGTATGAAGTGGTGAAGTTTGTGTTAGTTTTCTATGGTTGTCTTTTTCATTGATGTCAAATTGGTTGTCTCTTGTGCATTCATGTTGCAAATGGTCTTCAAGGTGCAGAGGAGTTCAAGGTGCAGATGATCTTGACAGTTGTGAGTTGATCTTCTATTCTTGACAGTTGATGTGTTGGTCTTCAAGGTACAGATGTTTGTATCTGTTGTCTTGATTGTCATTTGATTTAAGGATGTTTCTATTAGTTGGCATAATGGTTGAGGTTTCATTCTATAGGGGTTTTGTTGACTTCATGCTATAGCAAGAGTATTGGGTTTGAAGTGAATGCTTTAGTTTGTAATGTGGACAGTGGGTACATGTATCAGTTTCCTTTAATGGAATTTTGACATTCTTGGCATTTTGTCATCCTTGACATCTTTGTCCTTTAATGGTTTGATCTTCCTTGTTCTATATATGGTCTACAGTAATGGGTCTGCAATCATCTATTGATGCTATGATATGTTATAGGGTTTAGTTTTCATATGGTCTCTGCACTCATTCAAATGCTATATATGCTTTATAACCCTAAGCCTAAGTGCATATGAATCTCTTTATAACCCTCAAATGCACATCACTCACTTTATTTATTTTTAACTGTTGACTGGCCAAGCAGGTTAAAAGTGACTTAAGTCACATCTTGAGGGTATTCAGTTCGTTGAATGACCTTCGACCGGCCCCAATTACCTAGGGTCACTGGTGTACGAAGGTGGCTCAAAGTTGTGTTTAAGTCTTAGGCGAGAGATAAGCATCGTGTGGTCAGAGTTTGTTTGTGGGTTGGCACCAAGTGTTGATCATGTGATGGCCTTTTAAAAGGCATTTGAATGCCAATGGTCATACTTTCTAATTTAATTTGACATGCTTTTTCCAAACAAAAGCCTAAAAACATGATTTTTTTATCCTTTTTGGACAGCAAAGATCAGATGGGAATTTAGAAAGTTTGTGAAGATGATTTTCTTATTGGGTAGAGAATTTAGAAAGCCACGACATGCTTCTCTCTACTAGTATAAAAAGTTATCAGTTTGGTGAATATTTTTTTAGAATGTGTTTTTGTTTTTGCAGAGGCTAAATCAGAATGAAGGTTAAGGATGGATGTTAAGATTGGATGTTTTCTACATAAGTATGAATGTTTTCTACCTAAGCATGAAGACTTCAAGTCTTATTGAAATACATTGAAATATCAGTCATGTTCTTATTTGAGAAATTGATTTGATTCAAGGTGATTTGGGGTCTAAAGTATCAAGTCAGAAGTTGAAGAATGTATGACAAGCAAAGAAGGTTTACAAGTAAGAAGATTTGAAGGAGTTATAATTGTAGAGTTCTTTGCAGATACATTTAAATATTGGTTTCTTGTCAAAACTAAAAAGATTATGTTCAAGAGAAAACTTGTCAGGTGATAGAGAAAGGAGGAATAAGGTCTTGTGCAAAAGAGAATCAGGGTAATCCCCTGAAGTGATTTTTGATTTGTAATCAAGTTAAATGTATAGGTCAGTGAGACCTTACTATGTCAGTGAGACCTTACTATGTCAGTGAGACTTTGATCATCCAGTGAGGCCTTGTATATGACAATTTTCAAACTTAAGCTAGTGAGGCATTTTTGAGAGGTTTTTCTACCCCAAGAGGGTTTTTGTATAATTTTTGTGTCTTGATCTCTTGTCTTGTGTGAATACAAATTTATCATACATGGTTGAATAATTAGCTTTCAATTCTTTTACTTGATAAAGCTACTATTCAAATTTGACAAGAACTAAAATTTTGTTACAACACTGATTCAACCCCCCTCTCAGTGTTGTGTGTACTCCTACAGTTTGAACATTTTGTCCATCATCTACATCTGAAATAGCACTAGAAGTGCCCACATCTAGATTATGTTGCTCTTCATCTATGTCTATGACAACTGGTATTTGCAACTCATTCAACACACTTAATGTTATATCTTCAATTTCTTTCATCAAAATTTCAATTTCCTTTCTATCACCGAACATTAGAGTGTTGATTCTTCTTTTTGTTCTAAAATCTTTACTCAACCTCTATGTGACTTTGACTTTCTCTTGACTTGACAGACTTGGGAAAAACTTATTCAAAATATTTTCTTTAATTTTTGTATCCTTGGCCATAGCTTCATCTTTTCTTGTAGTCAGAATACTGGCTAGGCTATCAGGCAGATCGGTGATAACCTCAATCAATGATTTGTTAAACATATCCAAAAAGCTTACCATAGTAGCTTCAATGATCACCTTGTCTTCATCAAATCTTTCATCATAGAGATCTACTACAAGTTTCAAATTTCCATGCATAGCCACTACATTGATTGTGGCTTCAATCTAGTTGTGGTGGCATTACCTTTCTTATCATTGACATCTTCCTCTTCTGTAGTAGGTTCAGTCTTAACTCCTTTTGTCTGAATTTGATCATCAGCTGGAGGTGGTCCCTTCTTCTTCCAGACCCATTCTTCTTTTTGTTCTTCTTCTTCATCTTCATTAACACCATGACTGACATAAACAACTCTATGCCCTTTTCTCTTGACTCTTCTTTTCTTTATTGGTTTGGAGGCACTGGCTTCATCATCCTTTTCTATAGTAAACGTAGTAGTAGTAGTAGTAGTGGAAATTGAAAAGGCTCCAAAGTCCTTAGGTGCACCAGTAGAGGTCCTAGTTGTTCTTCTAGTGTTGGGTGCAGGCTCCTTTTCTCCAGTTTTCTTTTTATGTTCCTCTACAGCTCTAGCTTCTTCAGCTAGTTTCCTCTTAGCTTTGGCCTGTTGTATGAATTCCTTTGGTATCCCAGCCCTCTCTACAAACTCCTTAACCATATGTTGTGCTTTCTTCTATGATTGAGGCTTACTTTTCTCCAAATGAATTTCCATTGACTTTTCTTTGAAGGTACCAAATCTTTCTTCTACTGTCACGAGGTTTGTTGAGCATTAATTTAGCCAAACCAACCAATATATCTTCTGAGACCTCATATCCCATTTTTGGGACCCATACAGTTCTAGGTTCCATAGCTTCCATCAATCACTCATCTTTGGTTAGTGTTGTCACATAGATTTGCACCCAGTGTTGAAGGCTTTTAGGGTCCAACAATCTAGTGAAACATTGAGATGACCTCCAGGGAGGCTAAATCTCTAGAAAGAGGCTGGTTCCTTTGCTGAATAAGAAATTCAACTATCCTAAGACTAAACCTAATCTATCCACCATTGAGGAAAAGAGGAAGAGGGATAAAAACTAAAAATTAATGGAGGTGATACACAAGGTTTGAATATAAAACTCTCACAAAACTGAAAATGCACAAAATAATTAGATATAGTTGATAAACTTACACAGATCTAGTAGATTCTAACAGAGGTAAAGAGAAATAAAGGATTGAGAGGAACCAAAAATTCATAGACAAGCCATTCTTTAGATTACACAGAGCTAAAACAATCATAAAGAGGTAAAAACAACCAGCATATATTCAATCAGAAGGCAAGGTTACAGTAGAGGAGGGTTCTGTTTGAATACAGAGAAAAGTATCCAACCCTTATTACGTCTCTCAAAGATGCATATATAACACTTGAGCACTTGACCTAAGTGATTTACAATTAATTCACCCCCATGTGCTATCAGAAAATATCCCTACAAGAAGGGATATTGTCTACAAGAAGTAACTGCAGAAAATATCTTGGATCGAGAGCAGCTGGGTAGATATTTGGTCTTCAATGCCAATAGCTAAGTCAACCTGCAACAATGAATGCAAAATATATGATTTTACAAGCTTTAAATCACTTCAAATATTTGAATAAATATTCAAAGTCTCCACATTTAATTACAACTCTACATCCTTGACTTAATCCCTAAATTTGAAATATTTTGGCCTCTGCACCGCTCTGCATCTCAAAGCCTTTAATCGGTAGCCTTTCTTGCCACCGGATCACATCAAGACTCAGATTTAAACCTGTACCATCAGATGAAGCCACCCTAGATAAATTGACGGCCATCACACATTGCATATTGGGTTATATCTGGTAGAAAATAAATGCGATGCAATGAGCATTTGCGATGGGCCCTAGAATTTACACCTGGCAGGGAGAGAAAAAATGCCAAAAACCTTTATATATGAAGTATATCGCACTTCACATTTTGCCTCCATTCCCTTCCTTCAAATCTGTGATGCGAAGGGAAGCCGCGATGGATGAAGAAAATGCCACATGTTGCTAGGGCGCGAGCCAGGAGGGCTTTTGATTTTGTTTTGGCTATGAGCCCCATGGGAGCAACATGTGGAGACCTCCGTGAGGGGAGAGAAGAGTCTTCTTTTTCCCTTTCAAGAGTCCATCATACATCACCCTTTTCTTTAGAGAGATGAGGATACATGTACGATGCAAAGAAGCATCGCGATGATTTTAGATGAGAACACATGTCAAAGATCTGGAGACTTCACGTATCACCCATTCCCTTTTACTTTATGAAAGCAAACTATGATGTGAAGATCACATACAATGCACTAGAGAGCAGACACCTATCCCAAGAAACACTTCATCATAGATGCATATTGAACATGGGCACTAAGAACATAAACGTGATGCGAAGAACATGTACGATGAACTGAGGAAGTTGCCATTTATCCACCTAGAAGGCCCATCACACATCACAATTTGCCATGGATCGGTAGAAAGCAAAACATGATGCGAAGGATATGTATGATGGAGAACTTAAGCGGCAATATGTGCACATGCTCAAAAGTTTGTTTTAAAAGATAGCTACGCTAGGAAATATGAACAAGGGGGGTAAATAAAACAAAGACACAACCTAGGGAAAACATATATTTCAATGGGCTTTAGACTTTTGGCATGTTTTCTCAAAGCGCAGGCTAGGAGGCCAATCTAAGTTTATAAAATAAAGCCACCCCTGAATATCCTAATGATGTCATCAGCATAGAGAACTTCATTAGAGAGGGGATCTAGATGACATCATCAGGATGTGAGCACTCAAGGATAATATGCCGGTGGCAGAATGTCCTGATGATGTCATTGTCATATGCACTTCTTTGGGGAGGGGACTGGATGACATCATCAAGACATTCACTTTAAGGATCCATAAATTAGGAGATATCCATATGTTGAGAAAGATCCAGATATCAACTAAGGTCTGAACATTAAGGAAATATCAGGATCTTAGTTATGGTTTGGATATTAGCTAAGGTATGGATATTAAGATAATATCTAGATATTAGTTAAGATCCAAATATTGGAAAATATCCAAATATCCTGACAATAGATATCCATACCTAAAAACAACTAAGTATGAAGGTGGAAAACTTTGCAAAGGCAAACATTGAAGGCTAAAGGTTTTTAGATTTTTTGCAAGGATGAACACTAAGATTTAAGGCCTACAGAGCCATATTCTAAGGAATTTCAACAAGATTTTCAAGGTAGGCCATTTGACTTTGAGCAGAGGAAAATGGGTCAACATTTTGATGACCTCTCAGGAATGTTTGCCTGCTAAACAAATAGATTAGTGGCCTTAAGCATCCATTGGGCATGGAGTCCAAAAGAAGAACTGCAATAGGTCAACAACTGAAATCTGCCTCCCAAAACACAAAAATAAGAAGGCCTACATTCTCCTAATGACAATGAAACTTGTGTAGAAGCACTTAGGGAAAGTAAACCTAAAACATAAATAAAACCTACTCTAATCCTAAGCTAGCAACAAGGAAATGACCTCAAACAAAGCAATTAATAGGTTCCTGAAAGTAACTACCCTTTCTTAATAATTTGCAATATTTATGTGAGACCCCTATTCTATGTACTCTTGTTTCTTTGAGATCCTTGATGTTCCTAGAGACATTTTGATGATTATGATACTCAATACTTATGGATGGCACATTTATTTATTGTGGATGGTATTTGATGTTATATTTTATGATTCGATTCCATATGATATCCTTTGATGAGATTATTTCATTTATGTATTTGTGAATGATGAATTTTATATGTTAGTCTATGGTTACTAATGGATTTGTGATAATATGTTATTTATGATAGATATATTTTGGCTATATATTGTACTTGTTACTAAATTTTTGTTCACAATTAAAATTAGTTGGACCTAAGTGTAATTATTCAGAAGGAATAAAAAAAAACTTCAAGGTTATGCATTTATTCAAGGTTGATATCTTGACCAGAGCAGAGAAGGAGAGTCAAATGACAGGATAACCCATCA
Organism: Cunninghamia lanceolata; assembly: GCA_027924645.1. NCBI lineage: Eukaryota > Viridiplantae > Streptophyta > Pinopsida > Cupressales > Cupressaceae > Cunninghamia > Cunninghamia lanceolata. Next base: position 4,176,691 of record BSBN01000413.1, read on the forward strand.
ATATAATCAAGACTGATGAGTTATCATGACAAGAGAATAGGATTGTCAAGGTACCAGTCATTCAAGAAATACAGCTGTTTTGCATCATGTTATCTTTTAGGAGTTATAAGTTAGATTGATTATTCAGTTAATCAGTTTTAAATAAAAGGAAATATATTTTGTTTTGAACTATTATTTCATGTAATGTTTTGAACATACATTAAATATTTGTTACTTTATCCTATGCATTGATCAAAAGAAATGCAGATACATCAAGTGCATAAGATAAATTAACTGAGCAATTGCAGACATGCAAACTATGCATCTATTTGATAAAAGGAAAAGAAATGAACACATGATAAATTGAAACATCCATCATTGCCTGACCAAGAAGGTTGTTTGTTGAGGCCAGCTTTCAAGTCTTTAGTCTTCAGTCTTTACTTCAGCTCCACCATCAGTTGAACCTGCAAAATTTTGGGGCAACCCTATTAGTGCTCTAGATGTTTAAAGTTATCACATGCTTTTATCAGATAGATCCATTTACTTAACACATCATGCATTTAGATGAGAGATTAGATCAGATAAGTGACACAAATTAGGAAGAAACCATGACGAAGATCAATCAATACTATCAGGTATATTTTTATGCTAACTTGTTTGTTCACTGTGTAGGTATAGGACAAGTATTGTTGCTGATTTGAAGACAAATAAAAATGTGGATTAAATGTGGCTCCCACAAGGGTTTGAACCTAGTATGTTTCTTTTCATTTGAAAAGAGTATCAGAAAAAGATAGGATGCATCATTCCAAGCTACATCATACATCATCTAATCAACTTGCATAAAAGTTATGTTATCATGACATTATTACAGTTGATTGGAGAAAATCAGATTAACATGACTGAGTCAAGTTGACAAAGACAAAGTGTAGAAATCAAGTTACAGTCACAAAAGAATATCCAGACTACAGGAGCCATCTGAAGTACATAATCATTTTGAATGCATGTATTTATTTCATCACAAGTGACAAGAACAACTGACAGAGTGCATTCATAGTTGCTACAAGTGTTTAGATTACGATGCCTGATGAAGATAAAAGAAACATAATAAAGCTTCCAAGACATAGAGCTTGTGTATCAGTTGAACACGTTACAAGATAGATCATGTAAAAGTATCATCTCATCATGATAAAAGAGCAAGAAGTAAAATGACATGTTACAGGTACTCAAAGTGATCAACTAGCTGAGATAAATGATACAGGTTATGCCTTTAAAAAGAAAAAAATCAAAACAACAAGGCATCAATAACTCTAGTAGATATATGCCATAATGAAGGAACAAGATGATCAAGAAAATGAAACAGTATGTGTGGAACAGCTATGCCATAGCATGCAAGACAAAACAACCAAGTCAAAATTCCATATGATTAAGTCATCAATAGAGAGTCTATATTCCCAGGTAGCTACCACAGTCCCAATGTAATAAAATGTTTAACATTTAAACATTGAAGTGACACATGGAAATCATAGCATGATCCCATCTCATCACTGTACTGGAGAAATAGTCATTATCTTATATGCCTTGGCACAGTGAAAAGACATCATGCTACAGTCAGCAAATGTGAAGGAGTTGACATCATATGGATTTAGATGGACCAAGAAATACAAAAAACCAAGAGAGATATCTTGCAAATGGTTACACAAGTGCAGTCAAATTTACTATGCATAGTCATGACAGTGACCATGAAGTGAGTTGTACAAGCAATTATAGTCAGAAATAGATCACAACTTCCATGCCCATCAATAGGAGTATAACAATTAGGAAGTAAATACCACATTAATGATGGAGGAAAATAGTAGACGGCACATGATATGCTAAATGCCACAGTGATGATGTCGACAGAGGCACAAGACAAGCAGTTATGACAAACATTTTTCCATGATAAATGACTGAAAGGAGAGATCAGAACATGATATGTATGCTATAGTAGGATCCAAATACACAAAGGTAGTCAGGAGATGATCCCGTAGTCACACATGAGGCAACAATCATTCAACTCTAAACATCATCCATTTCAACAGTTGAAAGCCTAGTCTAGGCTAATGAAAATAGGGCATATGTTTATCACTCTTTGTTGTAAATATAAGTGTTAAGTCACAGGAGGTATAAAGAATGATCAAGACAAATTGTTTGACAGAAGCATTTAGCAGTGATAAAATTATAGACGAGATGACAAGTCATTGCTAGAAATCAAACAAAAAAAGTGTAGAGATATCAATCTTTTGTTATGATTTGTTGAAAAACAAAGTCTTGAATTAGTAAAGAAGTGTCATGAACAACTACAGGAGAACCTTCATTGCACAGAAATGTCAAACTTTCTCATATTTTCGGAACCCTTGTCTCAGAGTGTTTATACAGTCAATATATGATACAAAAAAGAGAAGAAAGCAAAACGAAGTGTTACAAAAATGAAATAGTGTCATGGTCATATCAGAGGAACAGGTTATGTGTAAGAGAAAGTGAAATTTCATTTATTGATATTTTCAAACCCTAGTGCCTTTTTACCTACAAATAAAAATGCAGTCAAAGAGTTGCTATACAGAGAGGAGATGTCATGGCCGCGAGCAGGAGAGCATTTTTATGTTAAAAATATAATACCCATCTGCATATGTTAAAACCCTTGTTTCTTTTCTGTATACAGTCAAAAAGAGAACACAGTAAATATTACAGGAAGCCAGTCATGATAGTTATAATGGTTTTATGCAAAGAAATTTGAAACCCTTGTTTCATATTTTTTGTGTCTACATACAGATGGAGCATAGCCATAACAAAATGAAGGCTTTGTATGTGTAAAAAAGAACAAACCCTCGTCATAAAATCAAAATACCCTCAAAGATTTTGCACCTACAGTCAAATAAAGGATGAAAAAGAGATGTATACAGGCACGAATGAAAGAGATATATCATTTTTTGCAAGAAAATACAATACCCATTTCAATAAATCTTAGAAGACCCTTGTCATTCTTCAGTTATAGTGAGACAAAAGAAGCTATAGGAGAGACAAGAAACAAATGTCAACCTTGTTTTTCTAGCATGAAGAGACACTTATTCGTGGCCTCAGTTTTGTTTGTATCAACTGTCAAATACAGGTCACAGTTGTAGAGAATAAAGATGCAGAGACAAAAAAGAGTTGTTGTTAAAGAATGTGTAATGTATTAAGATAACACTAAGCATGGAAGCCACACATATGAAAGGAGAAAGAAGCTACAGAAACCAACAAAAATTCTAGTATACTCAAAATAAATGTTTACCTTCTTTCTTGCATACAAAATTCTGAAGATTCGACCAAGAGAAGACCAGAGGGAGAGTAAAAAGCCAGAGAGATATGCTTGAGTCCTTCAACCCCTAACCGACAAAATGTAGTTGTAGAGCAAATGAGGGAGAATGCCAAATGAAAAAATGAAGACAACTTTTAGGGTTATCCCTTGTTTTTGTTTGATGGTTCTTTCTATCAATTTTTTGACTTTATAAAAGACAAAAATAATTACCTTATCCAAAATGCCCGTGGTCAAGACTTTAGTCTTGAGATTTCCTAGTCATCATGATTTGGAGGGGCCAACAAACATTGTCGCACTTGATTTTTATAAAGTCAAAAGGGTCAGTATTATGAGAAGGCAAGGCTTCATGCCTTATGATTCATCTAATTCCTTTGTGGTTGACTAAATGACATGGTCGAAGTTGCCTCATATGAAACTCATGCCTAGTCGAAGTTTCTTTGTCATCTTTTGCAAACATTCAAAGGTGAGAGATCCTTCTTTATTATGCATGGTGGCCGACAAGGTCAAAGGAGCATTGTATTAGGACATGATATGCACGAAGACAGAGTAGGTTTACAAGGTGGCAGACAAGGTGAGCATATGTAATGGTGTAATGTTTGATGCATGGAGTTATAAGGTTTTCTTGATATTAAAATTGCACATGGAGATATAAGGTGACCTCAAGATATAAAGATATATGTATGCACTAAGGCATCAAAGGGAGTCATAAGGATAGTAATGTACATTGTTTTGTGCATGGAGATATTATAAATGCATAGGATGATTTAAGGTTCTTTTTTTCTTGCAGAGAGGATTAGTATTTTCTCCTTAGTGCGTGTGGAGTGATAAGGGTAAAATTTTGCCTTAATGAATATGTATCATGCAAACTAGGGGCTTTTCCCACATGGAGGTCTAAAGGGATTTTTATTTTCTTCTAAGTCCTATTTGTGCTCAAATCATGCAAATTAGGCAACTGTAAATTAGAGCAGATAAGGAGTGTTATTTTTTCTTCTTATCATGCATGATTTTATAAAGATATTAATTGTAAATAAATAATAAAGTAATATTTTCCAAATTACTTTATTATTTTCCACAAATTGTAAAATCAAAAATTAGAACAAGTTGTAACCAATAATAAAGTAATTATTTTTATTACTTTATTATTTACTCACAATCAATTTTGTTAATACAAAATCATGCAAATTGATTAGTTGAGTTAGCTAGGCCACCTAGAAGGTTTTTGCATGATTTTAGGAGTATTTTTAGGGTTCTTGGTCAACTTTTTGGTCAAACATATGGAGAGGCCCAAATTGGAGCTATTTTTGCTCAATTTGTGGCAGTTTTAGACCCTAATTTTGAGGATTTTGGAGATTGCTCGTAAGAGATTATTTTTAGAGGCAGTTATCTGCAAGTTCATATTTTGCATGCCTTTTTGAGAGAGCAAACCTATATATTGTAAAGAAAAAGTTTGTTTTTTCTAGTTCTTGATTCTCATTCTGATTCAGACAGATTGGAGAATTCTTGTAGCTCATTTTTTACAGTTTTATTGAGATCGGCAGGTTATACGTTTTTTTTGTCTTATTTGCAGTATTTCCTTTGTTTCTTTGAGATCAATTAATTACCTTTCCATTTAGTGCTAATTATTGAAGTGATTTTGATGAAATTTTATTGTGTTTAATCATTAAACCTTTAAAATTATTGTCTCACTCCCTTGCTTGCAACATTAAGCATATAATCAGCATAGGTCTTAGGTTGCCTTAACCAGAAATAGCCTTTTTGTGTTGTGAAAAAACCATTTCCTTCATAGAAACCCTATTTTCAAACCTTCCTTAGAATCACTTTTGTGATATGTATGCCAAGTTTGGATTATGTGAAAGTCATATTTCTGAGTAATATTGTGGATCAAATTGCATATTTTTATCCAAATCAGGTGCATCACCAAATTTTACCTTTTGCATTCCACATAATTTCTTTCTTCCATTTTCCAAAATAGAAAAATATACATCCCAATAGAACATTTGAAGGGAACTAGCTCACAATCTGAAGGTCTAATTTCATTATAGGGCACTCACAACCTGAAATTAGTCCCATGTTACACGGAATTGTAGAGCTTTACCAGCCTTGCATACGGGTGCAATTCTCAGTGATAACAAGTTTTGGCACGCTCGGTGGGACTTTGAACTGATTTTTAGATCAAAAGGACTTATTACCTCTTTGCTATTTTTGGTGTGAACAGCAAAATTTCAGCCTTTTAAAGGTTCATTATCAAGTACCTAGTGACTCCAATTCTTTAGTTTTTTCAGATCAGATCTTGCAGCTTATGAAAAAATATCAAACAAGGTCAATTAAAAATTCTGAGAAGCACAACCAATTGTCTCCACCAAAGAGGAGAATAAAAGCAAATAAAGAATTCAACACAACATATTTATCAGTTGTTTCAGATCTTCCAAGTACACATCCTAAGTTTGCTTCACACCAGAATCTATTATTTGCAAGTTCATCATCATAATTTCTTAGTTCTCCACCAGCAAGCCCAAGAGGCCAGATTCCTATTTTCCAAGAGTAACCTCTTCTTCTTGAGTTTACGGAAGAAGAACCTGTGTTACAAGAAATATTCCAAGTAGTTCCAGTCCAAGCACTAGCTCAAATACCATCTACTCCAATGGCTCTACTAAGAGGAGGTGAAGGTGGAGGACCAATTCCACCTCTTGGAGGAGTAGGAGGAGGAATGCCACCTCTAAGAGGAGGTGGAGGTGGTGGAAGAAATCCACCACCACCTCAAAATCAACCTTTTGTTACATTTAATGGAGACAGCCCTTTGAATCTAAATCAGCATGATGACATATCGATTGTTGCGTTGAAAAGTTTACCAAGTTTCACAAGAGAAGATGGGACTACACCCATTGAACATATCAGAGATGTAGTTTCTTTGTGTTCCGTTCACCACATCACCAAAGAGAACATTGCAATCAGGCTATTAGCAGCATCACTAAAAGGTAAAGCTCTTCAATAGTTTAGAGGTTTAAGAGTTAATTCAATTAGAACTTGGGATGAATTAGGTGTTGCTTTGAATATACAATTTCAAGATAAATCTAATCATTTATCATTAGTTGAACAAATGACCACCATTAAGAGAGCTCCACAAGAGCAAATGTCAGATTTTAATTTCAGATTTCAGAAAACATGGAATAGAATCCCTGAAACAGTGAAACCATCACCAGAGCATGCTTTTTTGTATTATTTGAGGGCATTAAATTATGATATTGTTGTTATGATACAATCTATGGGAGGGGTAACTTTACTAGCTACTTTTGATATTGCAATAAGAGCAGAAAATAGTTTAATACAAGATCGTAAAATAGCACTTAGGCCCCCAATGCTAATTTTTCCATATATATAGCCTTTAATTCTAATTTTAGCTCCACATATTTCATCAATACCATATTTTGGTTATCAAGCAAATGCAAAAATGGTACAAATCCCATTCATTCTAAATTTTGAGAGTTGAAAGAAAACCAGCAAAGTATAGCAAAAATACTACATACTGTGAGCAATGACATAGTAAGTCTGAAAATTCAAACAAACTAGAATAATAGACCTTACCAAGTAGTCCCTTACCAAGCAAATAGACCTAGTTATCAGGGTCAAAGGAGAAATTACAACAATAGGCCAAATTAGCAATACAATCCAAATGTTGATAGTACATCAAAAGAAATAGTGCCTATACAAAACAGTGTGATTCATGATTATGCATGGTGTTACCCCTGTAATCAGCCTCATAGTCAGGTCACTTGCCCAAATGGGATAGTAAATCAAGCTTTGATTGTACAGAATAACTATGTTGCTGCTGAAAATTCAGCAAGTGATGTAAACAACCAGCTGGATATTCAGACTCAGTATGTTAATCCTGATGTGGCTTTAATGAATTAGCAGGCTAATGAATTTTGTGGTGTAAATCAGTTTCTAGGTCAAAAGCAATCTTTTACTAATATTACAACAAACACAAGATCAACAAAAAGAGCTGTTGACTTGCAACAACAGGTTGGAACTACAAATCAGCAAGCTAGAAATTTACCACAGCAAGCTAATAAAGGTAAAAATACAGTTTCTACAACTCAGGAGGAACAGAATCAAGCTTCTACATCAAAGGATTTGCATATTTTATCAAGGTAGCCAACTACAAAAAATAAACAGCCAGCTAAAGACCAACCAGAGGTTGTTGTCCCAAAAGTGCAGCAAAAGGTTAGTGGTCCTGTATTGAATATTTTGGACATATGAAAAAGACAACAGTAAGAATGTCTATTTTAGATGCTTTACACATTCCAGGACAAAAGGATTTGTTACAAAATGCATTATCTCAGTTGCCTTTGTCAAATGAAGTACAAAAATCACATCAACCACATATTATGATTGCAAATGAGGCAAAAAAAGAATAGAACAACCTAAACCAATAGGCAAACCTCTGCCATTTTATGTCACTTTGATTGTAGGTGACTATCTAGTACATAATTGCATGATAGATTAGGAGCCAGCAGCTTAATTATGCCAAAACAGCTAGCTGATAAGTTAGGTCCAAAATATAAACCTGTTGTTAGAAGTGTTGTATAAATAGATGGAACTGAAGTGAATACAGTTGGAATGTTCAAAAATTTAGGCCTTACTTTGCATGCATGTCCAAACTTTGTTATATATCAGAACATTTATGTCATTGATCTGCCACCTACCTTTGCTATTTGCTTATCCAGAGATTTTACAGCAAGGTTAGAAGGGTATTTATCATCTGATTAGACACATTTATTCTTCAAAACCAGATATGGAACCAAGGTTACAATCAAATATGAACCATTAGCCAAAGATCACCTGGAACCTTACACACCCAATTCCATAAATGCCAGCCTTTCTATTTTTGGTCAAGAAGATCTAATTCTTGTTCAAGACCCAAGTACACCTTTAGAAGGAATTCTAGATATGGTTTTAGATTAATGGGTAGCAGAGAACAATGAAACAGATCCATTTGAGCAAATGGATGAGTTAGGCCTTGGTGTGTATATGATTCAAGAGAATAATACAGTTATTCCAAATTTGATTAAAGAAGAAAAATAGAAGACTATTGAAATAGAAAATGATGTTTGGAAACTTTATTTTGATGGTTCTAGAAGCAAGGTAGGAGCTGGAGAAGGTGATGTTTTAGTTTCTCCCACACGTGAGAAATATTATTCATCTTTCAGATTTGCTTTCAGCTGTTCTAACAACTCAATTGAATATGAGGCTTTAGTTCATGGACTTGAATGGGCAAGAAAAAGAAAAATTAAGTGTTTAAAAGTTTTTTGGAGACAGTGAATTAGTGGTTAAACAAGTCAAAAACCTTGCTGCTACAAAAAATGACAAGCTGAAGTTATATAAGCATAGAATTTGGGACAAGATAGAAGAGTTTGATGCATTTAATCTAATATATGTACCTAGAACTAATAACAAGCAAGCTGACAAATTAGCTGCTATAGGAGCTGAATATGATATTTCTACTGAAATGAAGAATATTCACTCTCTTTTATATGTCAAAGTTGTTGTTAGACCATCAGTCCCAGATAATAATGTCATTTGGCAAGTCTTTGACAGTGATGAACAGATTGTAAATTTCTTAATAGAAGAGGTTGAATTTTCTGTAGGTAATTAGCAGAAATTTGTACAGCAATATGATGATCAAATACTCCAGTTAAGATCAAACAATCTACCCAAGGGCTTAGTGACCTTGGAATCTATCTTGAATACTGATGATCAAGTAAGAAAAGACAAGGCCAGCTTGTCAGTAAAGCAAGAGCATTATGAACCCATTGAGATCTTTAAAGGAAAGTTACTTAAGCTGGGAAAGATATGTACAAAAGAAGAACAACAAACATTCATCTAGCTTTGTCAAGAGTTTAGTGACATTTTTGCATGGGAATATGGAGATATGAAAGGTTTCAACCCTAAGTTAGCTCAACACACAATAGAGCTAGAACCCAAAGCTAAACCTGTTAGACAGAAGCAAAGGCCACTGAATCCTAAGCTGGAAGTGCTTATGAAGATAGAACTCAATAAACTCATTGAAGGTAATATCATTTTTCCTATCAAACATACTTCATGGGTTTCTAACTTGGTTCCTATCAGAAAAAGAATGGAGAAATCAAATTATGTGTTGATGTCTGTGATTTAAATAGAACATCTTTAAATGATCATTATCCTTTACCATCTATGGAGCAGATATTGTAGGTTGTTTCTAGATCAGAAAGGTTTTATTTATTGGATGGTTATTTAGGTTATAACTAAATTCTTGTAAAAGAGGAAGATCAGTACAAGATAGCTTTTACTACAAAATGGAGCACACTAGCATACAAAAATATGCCATTTGGCTTATCAAATACAGATGCAACATTTCAGAGAGCAATGGACATGGATTTTCAAGGTCTGATTAATAAAATTGTGCTTGTATACTTAGATGATGTGACTATTTTTTCTAAAAAATCTAAAGATCTTTTTCATCATTTAAGACTAATCTTTGAAAGATGTAGAGAATTTGGGGTATCACTAAACCCAAGGAAGAGTATTTTCTCTATTCATGAAAGCAAACTATTAGGACACATCATGTCTAAAGATGGAATATCAATTGATCCTGAAAGAATCACTGCAATATTGGCATTGCCTCTTCCTACACACAAGAAAGGCTTACAGAGCTTTCTAGGAAGAATTAACTTTGTAAGAAGGTTTATTCCTAACATAGTAGCACTTTTAGAACCTCTTATAGCAATGTTGAAGAAGAATATTCCTTTCAGCTAGACCAAAGAAAGAAAGCAGAGCTTTGAAGAGATAAAGGAGGCACTTGTTGTTGCTCCCACTTTGATAAATCTGAACTTTGATAAAGACTTCATTTTATATGCATTTGACAGTGTGGATACTATATCATCTATGCTTTGTCAGCAGAACAATGAAGGAATGGAACAGCCTATGGCATTTTTCAGTCAAGTTCTACATGACTATGAGGTAAGATATTCTTTTGTTGAAAAGCATGTATTAGCTATTATCAGGAGCCTAAATAAATTCAAACATATGCTTTCAAATAATAGAATTTAGTTAATGGTTGCTCACCCCATAGTGAAAGATTTTTTTCTCAGTAAGGATTTAAATGATAAGAAAGAAGGGCGGATAACCAAGGTCATGGAATATGACATTAAAATTTAGGTCACCAAGTTGGTCTAAGGAAAAGGACTGTGTGAACAGCTTGCAGAAAATAACAAATACAACAAAGAACTTGAAGGAGAGGTTGAGACGGTGCTTCAAAACAATGAAACAGTTGTTGTCCCAGCCCTCCCTACAAGTTGGGTGCATGATATGATCTATTATCTGAACATTGGTGATTGTCCATGGGGCCTAGACAGATCTAAAAGAAGATATTACAGATTACAGGCAATTCCTTATGCTATAATTGATGGAATTCTATACCAAAGAGACTTTAACAATGTTTTGCTAAGATGTGTACAGCAAGATCAAACTCAAAGGATTCTAGAAGAATTTCATGATGGACCTACTGGAGGTCATTTTGTAGCTAGAACAATAGCTCTAAAAATTATGAGAGATGGTTACTATTGGCCTAACATGTTCAAGGATGCTCATGAATGGGTAAAGAAATGTCTAAAGTGTTCAATTTTTGTAGGTAAACAAAGACTGGCAGCAATGTCGTTGCATCCAATTCAAGTGGAACAACCATTTGGCAAGTGGAGATTTGACTTCATTGGTCCTATTAATCCACCTTCAAGCCAAGGACACAAGTGGATTTTGGCTGCTGCTGATTATTTTACTAAATGGACTGAAGCAGTTGCTTTGAAAGATGTTAACGAAACATCAGTCCTAAATTTTTATCAAGATCTAGTGTCTAGGTTTGGAACTCCTGACTCAATTATTTCAGATAATGCTTTAGCATTTATTGGGTTAAGAATATCTGATTGGTCTATCAAAAACAACATATTTTTGAATACTTCATCAAATTATTACCCTCAAGGTAATGGGAAGGCTGAATCAACTAACAAAAATTTGATTAAAATCATAAAGAAAATAGTTGATGAAAATCAAAGGTCTTGGCATGATAAGTTAAAGTTAGCATTATGGGCTTATAGGATTACACCTAAAAGATCAACAGGTAATTCACCCTATGTACTTACATATGGAAAGGAAGCAAAGTTACCAATAATAGTGGAGTTGCCAACACTTAGCTACATAAAAGAGCTAGAGTTATTTGAAGAACAGCCAATGGAAATCAGGCTTGCACAGCTGATTGAACTTGAAGAAATTAGAAAAGAGGCCTTGAAAACATTGGAAGTACACCAGGCCCAAATGAAAAGGACTTTTGATAAAAGGGCAGTACCAAGAGTTTATAAAGAAGGAGATCTAGTTTTCAAATGGAATGAGTTGGAGAGCACACCAGGACAGCATACAAAGTTTGATGTAATGTGGGATGGACCATATATAATAACAGAATGCAAGCAACATAATGCATTCCATCTTGCTAAGTTAGATGGTGAGGTGTTGTCAATCCCAGTTAATGGGACCCACCTCAAGTTATGCTACTAGTAAGGCAACCTTATGCTGCAAATAAGTGCTTTTTCACATTTAGTTTCAGTTATTCTTATTTTCTTTTCAAGAAGTGCTTTTGCACATGTTGTTGATTCTGTTTTAAGCAAATCAGTTTAGTTTCAATTTTTAGTTTGTTGTTGCTATTGTGTTCAGTTAGTATGAGTTGCATAAATTCTCTAACTTTAGGGCAGAAAAGACTTTATGCCCAATGGAGTTGCAAAGGCTACTAGTTCTAAGCTGTTTAGCAGGCAAACACCCCTGAGAGGTCGCCAGAAATGTTACAAATTTTTTGTTCACACTTAAAATTAGTTGGACCTAAGTGTAATTGTTTAGAAGGAATAAAATAAAAACTTCAAGGTTATGCATTTATTGAAGGTTGATATCTTGACAAGAGCGGAGAAGGAGAGTCAGTTGATAGGATAACCCATCAGTCTAATCAAGACTGATGAGTTATCATGACAAGAGAATAGGATTGTCAAGGTACCGGTCATTCAAGAAATATAGTTGTTTTGCATCATGTTATCTTTCAGGAGTTATAAGTTAGATTGATTATTCAGTTAATCAGTTTTGAATAAAAGAAGGAAAGATATTTTGTTTTGAACTGTTATTTCATGTCATTTTTTGAACATACATTCAATATTTTTTACTTTATTCTATGCATTGATCAAAAGAAATACATATGCATCAAGTGCATAAGATAAATTAACTGATCATGTTTAAAAGAAGTGTTCAAATTTGTCCCACACAAGCCGTGGGAGTAACTAGACTGAGCAATTGTAGACATGCAAGCTATGCATTTGTTTGATAAAAGGAAAAGAAATGAACACGTGATAAATTGAAACATTCATCATTGGCTGAACAAGAAGGTTGTTTGTTGATAGCAGCCTTCAAGTCTTTAGTCTTCAGTCTTTACTTCAGCTCCACCATCAGTTGAACCTACAAAATTTTGGGGACAACCCTGTTAGTGCTCCGAATGTTTAAAGTTGTCACATGCTTTTATCAGATAGATACATTTACTTATCACATCATGCATTCAAATGAGAGATCAGATCGGATAAGTGACACAAATCAGGAAGAAACCATGAAGAAGATCAATCAATACTATCAGGTATATTTTTATGCTAACTTGTTTGTTCACTATGTAGGTATAGGACAAGTATTGTTGTTGATTTGAAGACAAATAAACATGTGGATTAAATGTGGCTCCCACAAGGATATGAGCCCAGCGTGTTTCTTTTCATTTGAAAAGAGTATCAGAAAAGACAAGATGCATCATTCCAAGCTACGTCATGCATCATCTAATCAACTTGCAAAAAAGTTATGTTATCATGACATTATTATAGTTGATTGGAGCAAATCAGATTAACATGACTGAGTCAAGTTGACAAAGACAAAGTGCAGAAATCAGGTTACAGTCACAAAAGAATATCCAAGCTACAGGAGCCATCTGAAGTACAGAATCGTTTTGAATGCATGTATTTATTTCATCACAAGTGACAAGAACAATTGACAGAGTGCATTCATAGTACAAGGACATGCTACAAGTGTTCAAATTACTGTGCCTGATGAAGATAAAAGAAACAGAATAAAGCTTCCAAGACACAGAGCTTGTGTATCATTTGAACAAGTTACAGGATAGATCATGTAAAAGTATCATCTCATTATGATAAAAGAGCAAGAAGTAAAATGACATGTTACAGGTACTCAAAGTAATCAGCCAGCTAAGATAAATGATACAGGTTATGCCTTTAAAAAGACAAAAATCAAAACAGCAAGGCATCAATAACTCTGGAAGATATATGCCATAGTGAAGGACTGGGATGATCAAGAAAATGAAACAGTATATGTGGAACAGCTATGCAATAGCATGCAAGACAAAACAACCAAGTCAAAATTCCATATGATTAAGTCATCAATAGAGAGTCTATATTCCCAGGTAGCTACCACAGTCCCAATGTCATCAAATGTTCAACATTTAAACATTCAAGTGACACATGGAAATCATAGCATGATCCCATCTCATCACTGTACTGGAGAAATAGTCATTATCTTATATGCCTTGGCATAGTGAAAAGACATCATGCTACAGTCAGCAAATGTGAAGGAGCTGACATCATATGGATTCAGATGGACCAAGAAATACAGACATCCAAGGAGAGATATTTTTCAAATGGTTAGACAAGTGCAGTCAAATATATTATGCATAGTCATGATAGTGATCATGAAGTGAGATGTACAAGCAATTATAGTCAGAAATATATCACAACTTCCATGCGCATCAACAGGAGTATAACAATTAGGAAGTAAATACCACATTAATGATGGAGGAAAATAGTAGAAGGCACATGATATGCTAAATACCACAATGATGATGTCGACAGAGGCACAAGACAAGTAGTTATGATAAACATTTTGCCATGATAAATGACTGAAAGGAGAGATCAGAACATGATATTTATGCTACAGTAGGATCCAAATACACAAAGGTAGTCAGGAGATGATCCCACAGTCACACATGAGGCAACAATCATTCAACTCTAAACATCATCCATTTCAACAGTTGAAAGCCTAGTCTAGGCCAATGAAAATAGGGCATATATTTATCACTCTTTGTTGTAAATATAAGTGTTAAGTCATAGGAGGTATAAAGAATGATCAAGACAAATTGTTTGACAGAAGCATTTAGCAGTGATAAAATTATAGAAGAGAGGACAAGTCATTTCTAGAAATCAAACAAAAAGAGTGTAGAGATATCAATCTTTTGTTATGATTTTTTTGAAAAACTTACAAAGTCTTGAATTAGTAAAGAAGTGTCATGAACAGCTATAGGAGAACCTTCATTGCACAGAAATATCAAACTTTCTCATATTTTCAAAACCCTTGTCTCAGAGTGTTTATATAGTCAATATATGATACAGAAGAGAGAAGAAAGCAAAAGAAGTGTTACAGAAATGAAATAGTGTCATGGTTGTATCAGAGGAAAAGGTTATGTGCAAGAGAAAGTGAAATTTCATTTATTGATATTTTCAAACCCTAGTGCCATTCTACCTATAGATAAAAATACAGTCAAAGAGTTGCTATACAGAGAGGAGATGTCATGGCTACGAACAGGAGAGCATTTTTATGTTAAAAATGTAATACCCATCTACATATGTTAAAACCCTTGTTTCTTTTCTGTATACAGTCGAAAAGAGAACACAGTAAATATTACAGGAAGCTAGTCATGACAGTTATAAGGGTTTTATGCAAAGAAAATTGAAACCCTTGTTTCATATTTAGAACCCCTCATCAATTTTTCATATTTTTTGTGTCTACATACAAATGGAGCATAGCCATAACAAAATGAAGGAATTGTATGTGCAGAAAAGAACAAACCCTCGTCATAAAATCAAAAACCGTCAAAGATTTTGCAACTATAGTCAAATAAAGGATGAAAAAGAGATGTATACAGGAACGACTGAAAGAGATATCATTTTCTGCAAGAAAATTCAATACCCATTTCAATAAATCTTAGAAGACCCTTGTCATTCTTCAATTACAATGAGACAAAAGAAGCTACAAGAGAGACAAGAAACAAATGTTTACCTTGTTTTTCTAGCATGAAGAGACACTTATCCGAAGCCTCATTTTTTTGTATCAACTCTCAAATACAGGTCACAGTTGCAGAGAATAAAGATGCAAAGACAAAAAAGAGTTGTTGTTAAAGAATGTGTAATGTATTAAGATAACACTGAGCATGAAAGCCGCACCTATGAAAGGAGAAAGAAGCTACAAAAACCAACAAAGATGCCAGTATACTCAAAACAAATGTGGTCTTGCATGCAAAATTATGAAGATTTGACAAAGAGAAGACCAGAGGGAGAGTAAAAAGCCAGAGAGATATGCTTGATTCTGTCAAACCCTAACTGATAGAATGTAGTTGCAGAGCAAATGAGGGAGAATACCAAATGAAAAAAAGAAGACAACTTTTAGGGTTATCCCTTGTTTTTGTTCAATGGTTCTTTCTATTGATTTTTTGACTTTACAAAAGACAAAAATCAATTACCCTATCCAAAATTCCTGTGGTGAAGACTTTAGTCTTGAGATTTCCTAGTCATCATGATTTGGAGGGGCCGACAAACATCGTCGCACTTGATTTTTATAAAGTCAAAAGGGTTAGTATTATGAGAAGGCAAGGCTTCATGCCTTATGATTCATTTAATTCCTTTGTGGTCGACTAAATGACATGGTCGAAGCTGCCTCATATGAAACTCATGCCTAGTCGAAGATTCTTTGTCATCTTTTGCAAACATTCAAAGGTCAGAGATCCTTCTTTATTATACATGGTGGCCAACAAGGTCAAAGGAGCATTGTATTAGGACATGATATGCATGAAGACAGAGTAGGTTTACAAGGTAGCACACAAGGTGAGCATATGTAATGGTGTAATGTTTGATGCATGGAGTTATAAGGTTTTCTTGATATTAAAATTGCACATGGAGATATAAGGTGACCTCAAGATATAAAGATATATGTATGCACTAAGGCATCAAAGGGAGTCATGAGGATAGTAATGTATATTGTTTTGTGCATGGAGATATTATAAATGCATAGGATGACTTAAGGTTTTTTTTTTCTTGCAGAGAGAGGATTAGTATTTTCTCCTTAGTGCATGTGGAGTGATAAGGGTAAAATTTTGCCTTAATGAATATGTATCATGCAAACTAGGGGCTTTTCCCACATGGAGGTCTAAGGGGATTTTTATTTTCTTCTAAGTCCTATTTGTGCTCAAATCATGCAAATTAGGCAACTGTAAATTAGAGCAAATAAGGAGTGTTATTTTTTCTTCTCATCATGCATGATTTTACAAAGATATTAATTGTAAATAAATAATAAAGTAATATTTTCCAAATTACTTTATTATTTTCCACAAATTGTAAAATCAAAAATTAGAACAAGTTGTAACCAATAATAAAGTAATTATTTTTATTACTTTATTATTTACTCACAATCAATTTTGCTAATGCAAAATCATGCAAATTGATTAGTTGAGTTAGCTAGGCCACCTAGGAGGTTTTTGCATGATTTTAGGAGTATTTTTAGGGTTCTTGGTCAACGTTTTGGTCAAGCATATGGAGAGGCCCAAATTGGAGCTATTTTTGCTCAATCTGTGGCAATTTTAGACCCTAATTTTGAGGATTTTGGAGGTTGCTCGTGAGAGTATTTTTAGAGGCAGTTATCTGCAAGTTCATATTTTGCATGTCTTTTTGAGAGAGCAAACCTATATATTGTAAAGTAAAAGTTTGTTTTTGCTAGTTCTTGATTCTCATTCTGATTCAGACAGATTGGAGAAGTCTTGTAGCTCATTTTTTTATAGTTTTATTGAGAGATCGACAGGTTATAGGTTCTTTTTTTGTCTTATTTGCAGTATTTCCTTTATTTCTTTGAGATCAATTGATTACCTTTCCATTTAGTGCTAATTATTGAAGTGATTTTGATGAAATTTTATTGTGTTTAATCATTAAACCTTTAAAATTATTGTATCACTCCCTTGCTTGCAGCATTAAGCATATAATTAGCACAGGTCTTAGGTTGCGTTAACCGGAAATAGTCTTTTTGTGTTGTGAAAAAACCATTTCCTTCATAGAAACCCTATTTTCAAACCTTCCTTAGAATCACTTTTGTGATATTTATGCCAAGTTTGGATTGTGTGAAAGTCAGATTTCTAAGTAATATTGTGGATCAGATTGCATATTTTTATCCAAATCAGGTGCATCACCAAATTTTACCTTTTGCATTCCACATAGTTTCTTTCTTCCCTTTTCCAAAATAGAAAAAATACATCCCAATAGAACATTTGAAGGGAGCCTGCCCATAATCTGGAGGTCTAATTTCATTATAGGGCACCCACAACCTGAAATTAGTCCCATGTTACATGGAATTGCAAAGCTTTACCAGCTTTGCATAGGGTACAATTCCCAGTGATAATAGTACTGACACTTCTTGTTGAGTGTATAGGTGGAATTATTATGTCAATGGATGATGGGGGTCATTTGGCCATTTTATGTCTTTCTATGTGATGTCAGACCTAGGCATGGAGCCCTAAGGTCTATTGGCCATGATGTTAAGAAATGTTAATTTTAGTTTTGTGTGATAAAATGATTATGTTCTTGTGTTGGCTTTAATCTTTTAATTTTTAATTTAATTTTTAAGTGTTTTAAGAGGTCTAGGTTGTATTTTATGTTTAGGAAATTGTCTTATGTCTAAGGTACATAGGTTAGAAGTTTATTTTTGTCATTTATAATATTTTAAAAGTTGTTTAGACCCTCCTTTAAGCCCCACTTACAAAAGTGATGAAAATGGGAAGGTAGTTGAGTGGTTGAGGTTGTTGGTTGGTTGAGTTAGTTGGATGGTTGAGTTAGTTGGGTGGTTGAGTTAGTTTTGGGTAGAAAGTTACTCCTTTCTTCTCTTTAAAAACTCTTCATGGAGTGGGGGGTGGCTTGCTCATTTTTAGGATTTTCAATCAAGGATTCTACCATTAGTGGGATATTGCGATTGAGGTATCATGTTTTTCTTTATTGATTAAAGTTAAATATTATATGTTTTTCTTTATTGATTAAATGTACATTTTATACGTTTTTCTTTATTGATTTAATGTAAATATTATATGTTTTTATTTATTGGTTAAATGTAAATATTGTATGTCTTAAATATTATAGGTTTTCTTTATTTATTTAATGTAAATGTTGTTTTTTTAAGGGTTTGTTGCTTGTGAAATTGGAAAAACAAACATTTCATTGTAAATCTTGAAAGAAGCATATTTGTTGCCTTATTTGCATGTCATAAACCTAGATCATCATAGCATGAATTATATTTCTAATTTTTACATTAGATATAATTAGAACAACAACAATTAGTCATTTCATAATCATACATCTTGCATTTAAAATATCTTCATTGCTAGATTTTACAAAAAAGAAAAAGAAAAATATTTTTTAGAAGACATAATTACTATTGAAATTTAGAATTTACATTTAATATCTTGTTTCAGATTTACTACTGTCATTTACATTCTTAAATCTGATTTTAATTTGTTGTACCTCATGCCATATGTCAACTTGCATTGAAAATTGAAAGAAGGAACAATTTTTATTTAAGGGTTTGTTGGGGTTTGTGAATATGTGCTTTACTTTGTGTTGTGTGATGTTCTTTACGTGTTTTATAGGGGAGTTGACCCCCTCTTGTATAGAGGAGCCTTGGTCCTCCATGTACAGGGGTTTTGAGTGGGAGTAGCTCCCTCACATTGGGGCTTTTCATTTTGGAATATGAGTATTCCATTCAGGTAATGGCCATTACCAGGGTATGAGTACCCTTGTATCTATGGGATATGAGTATCCCCTTGTATTTTGTAGAAATGTATATATATATATATATATATTGTTGGGAGGTATAAGGGTGTGGATTGGGTGGAGAGTATGATATATTTTGTTCCCCATGTCTGGTTGAGCCCCTACTCCTCCTAAGTGGTTTCCCATTAAGGTAAACCAATGTGATAGAAATGTGTTGTGCTTTATGCATATGTAAAATATTGTTGTTGTACTTGTGTATGAGTTGTGTGGCTTCATGTGGCTAAGTGATTACCCCATGCTCGGGGGTGGGTTGTTATACAACCCTATGGATGGGTGGAGAGCCCATTGGCATATTGTTGTTTTTCCTCTCTTGTTCATTTTCAGGTTCTTGGATGGAGGTTGAAAATGTTTTGGAGTTGTTCAAGTCTCTTGGAAAAAAAAGAAATGTTATTTTGTTTTCAAGAAAGAAATCTTTCTTTCATGATGTACTTTATGTACCAAATTTTGTAGATCATTTGAAAAGTATTAAAGTAGAAAACTTGTGTTGTTACATATGCATTTGAGGGAAAATAAAAAGAAAAGATCAATTGTTAAGTTGTAAGTCAAAAATGGATGTGCAAGAAAAGTAAGTTATGTGTTTCTTTGGAAGAAAATATTGTATCATTACATTATTTAGCTACCAAGAATCCTCATGTTTCATAGATTATCTTGTAATCGTTTCTTAAACACTTGATTTGGAAAATCTTAAACAAAGACAAAAATGATTTGAATGTATAATCATATTGGTTGCACTGTATGAGTCAACGAAGGAAACCAATAAGAAGAGAATTAGTTTTGAGTTAAGAATAAGGTAGTTTCTCTTTAAGAATATTTAAATTAAGATTTGGGGAATAAAAAAAATTAAGTTAAATGGAGTTAAAACTTAATTGTAATAAATCTATCAATTTAAAATTTAATGAAAGTGTAATTAAATTTCTAAAACCATTAAGATTGTGATGTAATATATATACATGTATTTTAACTTGACTTAGACATTAATCAAACTTAGAATCGGATTATCATTAAACGTTAAACTCATCTAGTGGTGGTGAATCAATTACCAATAAATTATAAAGTTATGATTTGACATTAATAGTAATAAGTTGGAGTTGTAATTAATCTTAAAGTTTATCTCAATGAATGAATCTAGTAGATAGGCAAAATTCCATAGAGAAATATAGGAGATCTTCTTGAACTTCAAATGAGCAAGGAAATCCCTTAGTTGATGGGAATTGAAAACCAAGTCAACAAAGTAATAGCTAACTTATTTAAACCTTTGATCAAGAATATTAGTATAACCAAGTGGAAATTTTGTTTAGTTTGAACATTAAGTCAATGAAATCAAAGCTTAGTCTATGAATTAAAATGTAGCAATTAATTACATCTAAATCCAAAACTACTAGAAACAATAAGTAAATGTCGATTACATCTTAGAACTTGAAATTAAGTAATGTATCTTTTAAGTTTTGATAGCATAAAAATAATTCTTGTCATTAATGTTAATAGTAAAGTTAAGAAATAGTTTCATTCACTTTAAAATTTTGTTCCATGCATTATTATTTGTGTAACGGGGATCATCCCACAATAATGGGTTACACTTTTTGACCAAACTTGACATTGAAATCAATATTTTGAACTAAATCTTCACGTTCTAACACCTATAGCCGCTAAACCATTAGGAATTTGAAGATGATGCGAACTAGTGATTTGTGAGATTTTGTTTGTAGATTCTAAGTATATTAAAAAAAAAAAAATTGGAGTTAAATTGTAAATTTTTTTGCATCTCCTTTGATAACTTGGTAAACAACATTTTTTTAAAGTGATGTGTATTCTGTAGCACATAACTTTTTTTCTACAAAGGATAAAATTATGATTCTTTTTAATTTAGATTAGTAACACCGATATATAGTGTATGCATTTAGTTTTATAATGTTTTGTTGAATTTATATTTTTAATTAATTTTTTAAGTCAAACCAATTATAATTTAGACATAGGCATATTCCGTAAAACATAACTTTTTCTATATGTATCAAAATTCATTTTTTTTCTTTTGTTGAAACAAGGACATCAATACCTAGTGCATAGATATTTTTTAGAATTTTTTTCAGTGATTTACTAATTTTCCATGTGTGTAGAATAGAGAACTTGATGTTCGGTGAAAAACATACGTTCACAAGAAATAAAAAATAAATACAATAATCAAATTAAATATATTTAAAATTATATTTTTTGGGAAGCTTATAATAAGGACTACATACTTACAAAGCATAAATTTTAAATGGATTCATTTGATCCCTCAAAAGATAAATCAAAAGTGGTCTTTTATCAGTATTTTGATAGGTGTAGAGGAGACTCTATTATAGGTATGGTTTAAAACTAGTAGGGTTCTATCAAGGGGGTTTGAATCTAAGGGGGGATCAAACCCTCTTCAATTAAAATCCTTTAAATGAAACCTTTCAAGGCTTAAATCATTATATTTTCTAAAAATATGTGATTTCAACAAAAATAAAGATGTCCCAGAAAGTGTAACCCATTATTGTGGTAGCACCTAAGGTTATTTATATTAAACGTAGCTCTTCATTTTCAAACTCTTGATAGTCAATTTATTATTAAGCAATAATTTTTCTCTTTATAACTATACTAGGGAAACAAATGTAGATAGAAAATGGGAAATTAGTTAGAAGAGCGACCAAATTCTATACTCTAGGATACATAGGAAAAGTTTTGTACATCTCAATAAGGAAACACTTAGGAAAAAATGCAAACTAATATTGTTTAAGTAGGGAGAGGACATCGTAAACTTGATGTCATCAATTTTAGATTAACTTTAAAACTTGAATTTACCTTAGTAGTACTAGAAAGTTAACAAAAATTGGTAGTTGTGTTTGGTTTAGGTTGAGTAAAATTTAGGGCATGACAGTTTCTCATGAATGTGGGCAGTTAAAAATAAATGTGGAAGGGATGGGCATATAACAAGATAATGAAATACTTCCCCAAGGGCAAAGAAAAACTCACCTATCCACTTGTATTGATCAAAAATGTAGTTGCTTGGAAGTGGATAAATGGGTTGATCTAGCCCTTTTTGATGCTCAACCTCATGCTTTGAAATAAGAATAACAAGTAGGGACTCTCTCTGATATGTCTCCAGCTGGGCCAAATGCCTGATAGTGCATCCTCTTGAAATGATATGCAAGTCATCACTTCTGCATTCATGTTTATTCTCTGATTCTGCAACCTTCTGCTACTGATCTAAATGTTCTGGTTCTTGTGAGTCAATTGGAAATAAGGTTGCCTCCACCAACAGATTATGATGCTCATGATTTTCTAAATTAGGCTTAGAAAATGAGCCATGCAGATGCTTAATAGAGAAATCTTCTCCACCAAGAAGTTGATATCCCTACTGGAAAATCAAGAACAAATCTTTGTTCCTGCCCATGTTCAATCCCCACATCAATTTCAATAAAATATGGGAGATCCTCAAACAGGTCTGAATTATCAGCCTCTGCACCTTTCATTGTAGGACTGCCTACTTGCACTTCCTCACATGCTAGCAACTCACCATCATGTTCCATGTCCTCATACTGCTCTAGGTTTGTTGGCATCTGCTTGTCCTCATCCTCATTTTCAATGTGGTTGGGTAGTTCATGAAACAAGGCAACATCATCCACCCTTGGGATGATCTCAACAATCTTTTCCCTTATGCCTCCATCCTTCAGTTGTAGTTCCATTGGATTTTGCTTGAGCTGCCTCTGTAATTGAAGATTTTCCCCATGCAATCTTTGCATTTCAACCTTGTCTACTTGATCGGATGCATGAGAAGAAGTTTCAAAAGAACCAAAATCTATAGGATTCAACCCCTTATTTGGATTAATAGTACTCACATGTGCAATAGCTTCAAACAATTCTACTACTATAAGTGTAGGAACAACAAACTGCTCCTCATTAGGTTCATTCTCTTCCACCTCCACCTTTGGCTCATCTTACCAATTGGCTCTGTAGACAATAGGTCCACTCTTGAAAATTGAAATAGTGTTAGGGGTAGAGGCCTGAATATCTTATTGAATTTCTTGGAGGGGAGAGGGTTCTAGGCAAATTGCATAGGAACAAGGTCTTGTGGAGGGAGAGAGCCTATGAAACTTGGGACTTTGAAACTGGAAAGTGGTTTTGGAGGCTTAGAGGAATTTCCCTGCCTGAAGCTTGGGATATGGAATTTAGGGGTTACTTCCACTACAGGCTGAACTTGGGTAGAAGGAAGGGGTTGCCTGAAGCTAGGAAAGGGTGGAACCAATTGGGGAACTTGCCACATCTGAGCTTCATGAGCTGTAATCTGCAAAGCAAGGCTTTCTTGAAAATCCCTTTCTTGTGCCTCCTGTTGTCGGTCACGCTTTTTCATTTCCTCATACTCACCATATTCCCTTAGCAGGTCCAAGAATACCTCCTTCAGATCACTGATGTTTCTGATGTTGGATTCATAATCACGCTGAGGCTGATTATACCCTCTTTCTCTTTCTATAACATCCAAACATCTATTGAGCTCTTGGAGCATGCCCATGAGCTTATTGAACACGTCAGCATTCACATAGTCAACATTTGGGGACTGATTAGAAGGGTAGCCGCACTAGCTAGGATCAAAATAGTCTTCTTGGGATTGATAATAAGCATCATCAGGCTGCCAAGAAGACATAGCAGGGGCGAGTGGGAGGTAAGCATTGTAAGGATGTTGATATTATGATGAAATAGGACAATACAGTGTGAAACCAGAGGTATCTTGGGCCTGACATTATTGGTATGGATGCATATAATTTACATTTTGGTTGGGTGGAGGGGAGTAGCCATAACTCCCATAAAAGCTTGACATTTTAAAGCATCAAAATGCCAAATAATCACTAGTAGAAATATGGCAAATAAATGACCAGGTGACTAAAACTCTTAGTCACATGACGAAAATTCTACTAATGTTTTGCAACACAGCTATAAATGACTAATTTGATCATCGGGCAAAAAACACAACTGAATAATTAGTCACACAAATAAAAATTAGACAATATGATATTAAAGCGGATAATTTTAAAAAATATTTCGAATTGAGGGAGTGGGTTGTATTATAATATAATATATATATATTACAATACAATATAATTTAATATATTATAATATGATATATAATATAATATATATTATATAATATTATATTATTAATATTACAATATTATATTTATATTATATATTATATAATAATATAATATAATATTTATATTATAATATAATATTATATTGTAATATAATATTATAATATTATATTATAATATTTATATTATATAATATTATATTATAATATAATATTATAATATTTATATTATATAATATTATAATATAATATAATATAATATTTATATTATATTATTAATATTATAATATATTTAATGAAATGGGTGCCAAATTTAATTTTCACCCTAACCTATTATATGGGCACCAAATTTATAATTTTCACCCTAACTCAGAAAGGCTCAAAACCCTAACCTATTTTGTTTCATCTCCTTTTTATTTTCTTACTCTTAGCAGTCTTGGCTTCTGTTTTTTGATGTGAATGATTGGAGTGGCTAAACTGGGAATCAAACCTATGTCTTCGACATGAGAAGGCGATGTCTATAGCAGGTGGGGCGAGGAAAATTTCATCATAGTGCAGCAGGTGGGGCGCTGTATGAATGTGTTTCTTCTCGTTGAAACCCAGGTAAACCGTAACTCAGAAAGGCTCAAAACCCTAACCTATTTTATTTCATCTCCTTTTTATTTTCTTACTCTTATCAGTCTCAGCTTCTCTTTTTTGTTGTGAATGATTGGAGCAGAGCAGGGCGCTTAAAATTTCATTGTAGTGTTGCTTCTGCTAACCACGCAGTCCATGTAGTTGGTTATGTTGCCTCGGTGGAAGGGATAGCAGCATAATCACGCATGGTTGTGTGTGATCCAGTTGCTCTAGTGGAGTACGTTGATCCATGTGCATACCCATATCCAATTCATGATCAGGGCCCGGTACTAGTAGAGATGGATCCATGGCCTGTGGTAGCAACAGATACAGGTGGGTGGGGATAGAAGTTCGGATCCATGCCTGGATTTCTCGTGGGTGTGCATCCAACAGATGGGTGAGCTCAAGCTCTCAATTTGTTGATAAGCCATGGTGACCTAGATGAGAAAAAGAGAAAGGTATGCTTTTATTGTTACCCCCACTGCACCATATTTGAATTGGTTTCACTATGGCTACATATATATGTCCATCTACTAAGACGTTGAATTCATACATTCAGAAAAAGGTAGGGTGCCATGATTTCAAAAATGTTGGGTAAGAATTTGTAACACGAGAAGCATAAATACATTATGCGCACTGCTCAAATCACAAGTGGCATAAATACAACTGGCTTTCTTACTGAGTTTGTTTGTTGTTCCTGTGACTCCTTTGGCATTTGTGGCTCCTCTGTTGTTCATGTGGCTCTCCAACACATGAGATGAGTGAAATGTTGACCCTAATGGCAGTTGGCATAGATGTCAAACCTTTATTGAGGCAGTTTGGCATATTGAGGTTGTTTGTGAATATCTCTTGCTATTGATCTTCACTCACAATACTTTATGATGCTTTGGTTGATATCTCTCAAGTGATTCCTTCTCCTTGATTCTATGATGTGTTATATTCAGTTGGCACTTGGTCAATGTGACTTCATTTCTTCTAAGGGTTGTGAAATCTATAGTCATTGGCAAGTATGATCAGCTCAATAGTGAAGGGCTCTATGTGGTCTCTTAAGAATATCATGTGTTATTGATTTCATTTGACTTCAAAACAATATGCAAATTCCTTGAAGTTCTTATTACAAATCATGATCATTTTCAAAGGGATAAATTACAAGAGACTTTAATGTTATTTGATTAATTGAAAAGTTAAATATTATTAGTTTTGTTTGAAAATTAATATGGACTAAGGTATTTCGGAGGTCATTTAAGTGATAACCTATCTAGCAAGTTTCAGGCATTCTTGGTAGGTAAAAAGTTGGCATTAATGTTTCATTGTCACCGGCCCTTTTAGGGCTCACTGGGAATGTCGGTAAACAGTGTATACAATGCAAAAAGTTTATTTTTGAATTTCATTTCATAAGGTCAAACTTTGAGACATGAAGTCTCTTGACCTAGGGTTTTAACAGTTTGCAAAAGTTTGAAGGTTCTATGTAATCATGATGTGGATTTTGTGAGATTTGACAATGCTCAGCTCACAGTGAACAGCAGAAAAGAATGGAAGGGAGCTTGATAGTTATTGTGGTCTTTTAGAGCTCGAAGGCATAGCAAAACCCTTGACTTGTCGGTAGTTATAGGTGATATCTTTTCTTTATGGGTGCATATTGAATTTTTCTTTGGTTCTCATATGGGTTCTTGAGCAAATGAAAATGTTTGTTTTATTGCTCACTGTGTTATGGCATGGGTTATTGTTCAAAAAGCTTCTTGAGCTCATCATTATGTGACAGTCTTAAGTATATGTTGTTTCTTTTATGAAGTCCTTGTCTTTGACTTCGAGCTGGGATTTCTTGTTTCACAAACACTATACTTACTTATTATGTTGGGATATTGTTTAAAAGTAGTTAAAGAATGGCAACAGTTTGATTGTGTTTTGTTTACTCAGACATTGGTTAGGGTTTGCAAGACTCTTGGTTAAGGTTTCTTATAACCCAAATGAGTTTGTCCGACCACATATCCTTGAAAATTATGAATTCAAAAGAAAACTACTTCAGACAGTTTAACTAGTTCAGTTATCTATACAAATTGTTTAATGAAAGAACAAAAAGGTTGTGAGATAGTATAAAGAGATGGTGATGTGAGGAAACTCTATAGCCCTGCCATGCTAGGGTTTTGATCTAGTTTTTCATGCATTCTCAGGTTGTCTGAGAGATTCTCATGCAAATATGTGTTCTTCTACAATTCTCTACAACAGGTAGCTTCACTCACTCAGTGGTTTTTGATGCTCCATCTGTATATTTGCTTTGAATACTCTACTATTTAGGAGATTTCCTGCATATTATGCTTGAAGATTTGCTTGAAAAGATCTAGAATGAGTTAAAACACTATTATTCTTGTTGTATTTCCTGTAGGAATGAATGAAACACTGAGATTTCATTTCCTTTCTCCATTGTTACTCCTTTGCTCATAGCATAAATGATATTTGCTTGTGTTTTCTATGAGAAAAGACGGTCTTCTCAGCAATGCTTTATATTCTGTATTTTTTGCCTTGCTCTTTGCTTACGAAGTGAACTGAGATAGTGTCTTTTTATTTTGAGGTTTTGTGCTCATATAATCATGAAGGCTTATATGAAATACATAGCTAGGGTTTTGTGAATGAAACTTTCATGACTGCTCTCTTGACTGTATGTTGCTCCTGAAAGAGTTAATGGAAAATTTTACCTATTCTTTTGGGCACTAATGCTTCACACTCTTTTTCACTGTCTCTAACCTGCATGGCTTCTGTCTTCTATATTTAGCATATTGTCATAGCCTTCATTATTGATGACTATTTTATTCTTCATTGTTGATGACTCACAGCATGTGAGTATAGTAATGGCTGATGTCTGGTCCTAAGATAGACCTTTGTTGTTCCTTTCACTTTGACAGACCCTTCAATATGTATGCTCTCTTTTCATTATTGTGGTCATATTGCTATCATTTGTCTCTTGAAATGATGAGCAGGTTACTTGAACATTTGGCACTATCATACTGTCTCCTTATTGTGGCAGTTCCTCTATGTACTGGACTGCACCCTGTATGACTTGTTCATTGTCCTTTGCTTTCTTTAATGGCTACCTTCAAATGCCTTAAGACTTACGATTTTTCTGTAAAACTTCATGGCATTGTTTGTGACTGTGACACTTTGTGTTATGATAATATGATAGTCTCACATGCCCCAAGACTACCCAAGCATGAGGGGGAAGGTTGATAAGCTTGAGATAGCAAAATAGATCATTGTACTCAAGAAAACTGAGCTCTTGTCCAACCTTTATTTTTTGCAAAGTAAAGTCACCTGTGTTGATAGTGACCCTCTTGTGATTGACAGTATGACTACAAACCCTTCATGGTGAGATTGTCTCAAAATGTTCCTTCTATCTCTGCCAACTGACTTGGAAGACTTGATGACTATTCCTTGTGAACTACTCCCCTTTGATCGCTGCCCTTCTTTGCATAGTTGTTCATGGCATATGATATCACTATATCTTGCTAATAAATTCATTTCAAATAAGATTGTCATTACAATTACTTGTGAATGGCACTTCTCTTTGACTGTACACCTGTCTCCTTGATTCAAATGTATTGTATCTTCTCTTTTTATCATTGCCTCTCATGACTTCAAGATAGACTTTCAGTGATGTCTATTTGGTGTGGCATGATGCTACTCCATTCTTATGAGATTGATGTGGTAGCTTGACTGCTACCTCCTGTAATGAATGAAGTCATTGTATACCTCCATGTTGAAACTGTAATGATGCCTTCAGGTATACCTATTCAATTACTAGCAAGTAATAACTATTTGATGTCAAAAAAGGTGACTATACTTTCTTTTTATATCTCCGGCTTGCTCAATTATAGATGACTATCACCCTACAGCTTTGGCTACTCCTTTCTTCCTTCCATTTTGCATCCTATATGCTACTTTGATTGTCCTCCTCCATGCATGTTTCAATATCTTTGTGGTGGCTATGGAGCTCCTCCAATTGTTAATGATCCAATAGCAATTTTACACCTCATTCACAACAAGAAGTGGTAAATCCTTGTTCTATTTCTCTTGCATGATTGTTGTTTGATGAACCATAGTAATGGTTGTATCATGACTGTCTCAACCTATGTGGACTATGTATTCTGCTATTTTAGCACGTTCAGCTACTCTTGACAGTCTATTGCTATGAATGAACAATGTTACATTATGAATTGATCTTCAATCAAAATATGCTTTTATTTGAAAAGAAAAATCATGTTTCTCACTTATCCATATCCCTCTTAAGACTTACGGGCACCATGCTAAGTTCAAACCTTGTGGGAGCCCAATTTTCACCACATGCTGAAATGTAAACAAATGGAATATGAAATGAAAGATGAATCTGTACCTGCACAATGAGAAAACAAGTTAGATAAAAAGTGAAGTTCAATGCTCTTCTTGATGATTTGACTTTCATTTGATGGTCTAATTTTTTGGCTTTTCTGCACACATCTGATAATTGATGACTGATTTAATGCATCCTGAATGAAGGTTATATTTTTGTTGGTAGGACATATGATCAGAATTTATATCCTGAGCTCAAACCCAATCTTTTCATCATCATGCAGGTTCAT
This sequence comes from Cunninghamia lanceolata, assembly GCA_027924645.1. Lineage (NCBI taxonomy): Eukaryota > Viridiplantae > Streptophyta > Pinopsida > Cupressales > Cupressaceae > Cunninghamia > Cunninghamia lanceolata. The sequence continues at coordinate 4,206,307 of BSBN01000413.1, forward strand.
ATGAAGATCAACAACAAGGAGGAGCTGGGAACAAGAAGATCAACACAAAGCTGCCCATTGGCAATGATGGATATACCTTATCTTCATGTGTTTTTCTATTGTTACCTTCAGTTGTATAGCTTTCCTTTATGCTGATAAAAAAACTTTTTAGTGTCTAAAATGGAATATTCTTCTTATTTTTTTAGGATGATTTGTCCAATGATGATTGGAAACTTGTGGTGAAATTGAAAAAGCTATTAAAAATTCCTTGATCTACTACTAATGATGCATTGTGCAATGGAACTTTGGATTGGAGCAAAACCTTCTGATGAAAATGGGAAAATGCCCCCTGCAACATTATGAACACCACAATCAGGATAACAAATGGTGAACTTTGTTGATACCAGGACAGTAGCTTCTGCATCATAAGCTTCTTCTATATGTTTTTCTATGTGGTGTACGTGCTACACCTCTGGCTACAATAAGACAATAGTGAACTTCATATCCTATCTATGTAGGAGGTCATTTGAATGTCTATTTTTTAGCTCATTTTCTAAAATTTAATAGTCTGAATGTGCAAGTGTGGTATTGCCATGTGATAAAGGGAAGAGATTGATTCCAAGAGTAGAGATTTTGTGTAATGATCTATTTTATGATTTCTTGAGGTAATGAAGAAAATATCATGAAAACATTGTTTTAAATAAATTCATATTTTAGTGCAATTATACGAAACCGAAAATATTTCTATGTTGACAAGATGCCATACCAAATGGTATCAATATTTATTGCCAATTTGCTTTGTCTTGTTTCATTTTCTTATTGGCCAATTCTCAAATAGAAAGTGTTGGCTCAAATTTGTCAATCTTTACTTGGCAACATCATAAAATATATATTTTCCAAATTTATTTGCTTTTATGTTATAATTCAAATTTAATAATATGTATTTTCTACATTATAAAATTTATGGTATTTAATAAATTATTCATATCATGACTAAATTTACTACCAATTAATGGAAACCAGTACATAAAAATGACTACCATGACTAAACAAATGACCAATTAACAACAATCAATGACTAAATTAATTACTAAATATATGACCAGTTGACGGAAAAATAATGATTAAAATGACCAAATAAACTACCAATGGCCAGAAATTAGTTAATACAAATGACTAAATATACTACCAATGGACGGAAATCAGTGACTAAATAAATGACTAAATATACTACCAATTGACGACAATTAATTATTATAATGACTAAATAAATGACCAGTTAACAACAATCAATGACTAAATTAATGACTAAATATACTACCAAATTGATGACTACATATACTACCAAATTACCAAATATACTACCAAATTGATGACTAAATATACTACCAAATTAATGACTAAAATTTGTTTAGTCATAAATTTTGTCGCAAGATTAATGACTGGCAATAGACTACCAATGGTCACGTGACCAAACTAATGGTCACGTGACCAAACTAATGGTCACATGACCAATTTTTGGTAGTTTTTAAGTTATTTATTTATGTTTTTCTACTAGTGAATCATAGAAAATATATGAACAGAGCAAAACAAGTCCACAACCAGAGAGAAACTGGATACATACCAAGAAGAGTCACCAAGGGATTTGAGATGCTTCTAAAAGTAGGAAAGACCAGGAGAACCACTGAAATCCTAATCCTTGGAGTTCTTAAGTTCTTGAACTAGCTGCACCAGTAGATTTGATCCGTAGAGTCACCATAGTGTAAAAGAGACTGCCCTGAATGGCAAGATGCAATGAAGAGCACACCATAACTCTTCGATGGATGATAAAGGTCATCATACCAGTCCCACCAAACATGCCAAAAATTGTTGTCACATAGATTTGTACCCAGTGTTCAAGGCTTTTAGGGCTCCAACTATCTAGTGAAACATTGAGATGACCTCCAGGCATGGGACCCTACAGGGAAGCCAAATCTCCAAAGAGAGGTTGGTTCCTTTGCTGAATAAGAAATTTAGCTTTCCTAAGACTAAACCTAATCTATCCACCGTTGAGGAAAAGAGGAAGAGGAATAAAAACTAAAAATTAATGGAGGTGATACACCAGGTTTGAATATAAAACTCTCACAGAACTGAAAATGCACAAAATAATCTGATATAGTTGATATACTTACATAGATCTAGCAGATTCTAACAGAGGTAAAGAGCAAGAAAGGATTGAGAGGAACCAAACATTCACAGACAAGCCATTCTTTAGATTACACAGAGCTAAAACAAGCATAAAGAGGTAAAAACAACCAGCATATATTCAATTAGAAGGCAAGGTTACAACAGAGGAGGGTTCTATTTGAATACAGAAAAAAGTATCCAACCCTTATTACATCTATCAAAGATGTATACATAGCACTTAAGCACTTGACCTAAGTCAGTTACAATAAATTCACCCCCATGGGATGTCAGAAAACATCCCTACAAGAAGGGATATTGTCTACAAGAAGTAACTACAGAAAATATCTTGGATCAAGAGCAGCTAGGTAGATATTTGGTCTTCAATGCCTATAGCTGAGTCAACCTGCAACAATGAATGCAAATATCTAATTTTACAAGCTTTACAACACTTCAAATATTTGAATAAATATTTGAAGTCTCCACATTTAATTACAACTCTGCATCCTTGACTCGATCCCTAAATTTGAAATATTTCGGCCCCTGCACCGCTCTGCATCTCAAAGCCTTTAATCAGTAGACTTTGCCACCACCGGATCACATCAGGACTCAACTTTAAACTTGGACTGTTGGATGAAGCCACCCTAGATAAATCAATGGCCATCACACATCGTATATTGGGTTATATCTAACAAAAACTAAATGTGATGTGATGAGCATTTACGATGGGTCATAGAATTGACACTGGCAGGGAGAGAAAACCTGGTGGAAACCTTTATAGATGAAGTATATCTCACTTTGCATTTCACCTCCATTCCCTTCCTTCAAATCGATGATGCGAAGGGAAGCCACGATAGACGAAGAAAATGCCACATGTTGCTAGGGCGCAAGCCAGGAGGGCCTTTAATTTTGTTTTGCCTCTAAGCCCTACGAGAGCGACGCGTGGAGACCTCTACAGGGGGAGAGAAGACTCTACTTTTTCCCTTTTGAGAGTCCATCACACATTGCCCTTTGCTTTAGAGCATTGAGGATACATGTGTGATGCAAAGAAGCATCACGATGACATCAAATGAGAACACATGTTGAAGATCCAGAGCCTTTGCATATCACCCATTCCCTTTTGGTTTATGAAAGCAAATTGTGATGTGAAGATCACATGCAATGGACTAAAGAGCAAACACTTGTCCCAAGAAACACTTCATCGTAGATCACATATTGAACATGGGTGTTGAGAACATAAACGCGATGTGAAGAACATGCGCAATGAACTGAGGAAGCTGCCACTTGTCCACCTGGAAGGCTCGTCGCACATCATGATTTGCCATGGATTGGTAGAAAGTAAAACATGATGTGAATGATATGTGTAATGGAGAACTTAAGCATCAATAAGCGCACATGCACACAAAAAAAAATTAAAAGGTGCCTGCGCTAGGAAATATGAACAAGGGGTAAATAAAACAAAGACACGACCTGGGGAAAACATATATTTTAATGGGATTTAAACTTTTGGTATGTTTTCTCAAAGCGCGGGCTAGGAGGCCAATCTAAGTTTATAAAATAAAGCCACCCATGAATATCCTGATGATGTCATCGGCATAGAGAACTTCGTTAGAGAGGGGATCTAGATGATGTCATCAGGATGTGAGCACTGAAGGATAATATGCCGATGGCAGAATGTCCTAATGATGTCATTGACATATGCACTTCTTTGGGGAGGGGACTGGATGATATCATTGGGACATTCACTTTAAGGATCTGGACATTTGGCAATGATCCGAACATTAGGAGATATCACGATGTTGAGAAAGATCTAGATATCAACTAAGGTCCGAACATTCAAGAAATATCAAGATCTTAGTTAAGGTCCAGATATTAAGATAATATATGGATATTAGCTAAGGTCCGAATATTAAGATAATATCTGGATATTAGTTAAGATCCAGATATTGGAAGATATCCAAATATCCTGACAACAGATATCCATACCTAAAAACAACTAAGTATGAATGCGGAAAACTCTACAAATGCAAACATTGAAGGCTAAAGGTTTCTAGGTTTTTTGTAAGGATGAACACTGGGATTTAAGGCTTGCAAAGCCATATTCTAGGGAATTTCAACAAGATTTTCAAGGTAGGCCATTTGACTCTGAGTAGAGGAAAATGAGTCAACAGTTACCATAAAAGTGATATCATTTTCATACTTCTCAACAACTTTCCTAGGGATTCTAAAGTTATCTTGCATCTTAGCTTGAAACACTTTGAAATAGCCCCATAAGATTGCACTCTGACCAATTCTCTATAAGTGGTCTCTAATCTGAGTAGCCACTAGGATATTTTTGAGCCATATTGTTTTGAGCATCAGGTAGTTCTTTCAAAAAGTAAAACAGTAAGCAGATTATCATAGTGCCAAACTTAAAGGGATACTTTGATTCCTTTATCTTCTTCAAATTGTCTAGCTATTGCTTCCGGAGGAGTTCATACAAATCATAATCAACATTTTCTTTAATCATTGGATATGTAGTATATATGCTTGTTGTAGACACAGAGTTTTCTCTATTAGTGAAGTATATCTTGTAGCCAATCATCATTGAGGCATACATCACTATCAAATCTTCAATATCATTGATAGTTAAGGCCCTTTTGTCAAACTTTGCCCCTATTAATTTCATTACCCTGTCATTTTTCACTACTTTCAAGGCAGGCACAATTCCGGAGGATGGTAGCCCTATCACAGCCTCAATGGCTTCCTTGCTGAAAATATGGGAAACATTTTGCCATATAAATTTATCATGGATTCTACTCAATACATATCTGATCCAGGCATCTTCATAACACAAGATAGGAAAATTATTCCATACATGTAAATTCTTCTCCACTAGGGCACTTAATTCTGGTTTCAGGTTATAATCATCACAAGTTAACTCATCAAACCATACTTGCCCTAGTTTAACATGATTATATTCTTCCATATTCACATGTATATAAGCCCTAATATCTTCAACATAAATCACACCATAGGGCACGTCAGAAAACACACCATCTAGATCTTTCTCCATGGATTTTAGTGGATACATTTTGAACTTAGGTCTAGGTCGATCCAATACATATATCACTTGAGGATTAAACATTTTTGTTGCTTAAATTCTTGGATTAGAAGGGAAAATTGTAAATACCTTAGTCATCACTTTCAGCTAGGGTTTGTTCATTGAAAATGTCGTATGCAATGAGTTCTCCTTTGCTCTGCTACTCAAGATCTATGATTTCGCTTGAAATTTTGAATGTAATGTGAATTTCCTTCAAGTATCATTGTTTATAAAACCCTTTTTCAATCAAACCTAATTCACCATTAATGCTTTGTTCAAAAAGTTGTTAACACCTTCACTGTGTCTCACAGTGGATATAAATTGCTCTGCAAATCTCCACACTTGAATCTTTTCTACCAGAATCTTCTTCAAATGATCAAGCATATCCATTTACAACTCATATCCACGTGTTGGCTTCAACACTACTTATTTGGTAGAGGGAGGAAGGATTTTCATTACTGCTCCCCCTGAGCTGAAGCTCTCAGTTCAGTTTCTGGAGGAAACATCTGCACCAAATGGTGGCACAGCCACATTCTTGTCATCAATTACATCTTTCTTCACCCAGATCTTGTTCATCTCCTTCTTGGTTTTTGTCAAATCAACTTTTGTGCTAGAAAGTTTTTCTTTGTCGATACATTCTTCTTCATACTTTTGCTTCTATAGAAATTTGGAAAGTGTCCAAACTTATTGCAATTATAGTACACAACATTCCTTTAATCATTATATCTTCCATTCATTCTAGATTTGCATTGGTTAGCTTTATGCCCAAATCATTTGCATGTAAAACAGTAGCCATTGAAAGATTGAATCATCCCCCTATTGTCATAACCATTCATCCTTTGACTTCTACACTCATTAGCTTTATGACCAACTTTCTTGCATGAAAAACATTGACCAAAGAAAGATGGAACATTTTGATTTATTCTGCTCCTACATTGTGTTGCCTTATGTCCAAACTTATTGCAAGAATGACAATAACCATTGAAAGATGGGTACCTTTGAGCATTAGGTTGTCTAGCTAGTGGTCTTCTAGTTCTTCTCTTCTGATTCAAGTTATGCTTGTCATTATTCATCTTATCTTCAGCATTTGAAGTTTGATTTGGTTTTGAACTTTCACCATTTTCAAACACTAAGCCTTTTTTACCATTGGGATCTTTCTAATTTGCACTCATCTCAACAAGCTTTGCAAAACTTATCTTGAATTTTTCTTCATAACTCTTTGCCTTTTCCAGATCTAATTTTAGTTTCACAACTTCTTGTTCAAGCTTTGTACAGTCTTTTGTTTTGTCTTTTAGACATTCCTCAATTCTTTCTTTTTCTTCAACTTTTACTTTCAGATCAATAATGGATTCATTTGCTAACCTCAATTTTTAACTGTCCTCCTTATGCCTTTGTTTAAGCTTCTTGACATGTTCTCTCAAATTTTTGATACATTCATTTGCTTCTTTGACATTCTCCTTCAAGTATATGATTTCTTCCTTAGTCCTCTCTAGGTCTTCAAGAGCAATCTTGAGTTCTTCACTGTTTGCAGACATATATTTATCTTCTAAAAATTCAACAGAAGGAATCTCATTCGGAGGAGTAGGAAACTTTCTAGATGCCATGTGTTCAACTTCTAAGATCTTCCCCAAGTAGTTAGGCTCCTTCCAAGGAGTCTAGCTCTAATACCAATTGTTGAGCACTCAAAATACTGAGAGGGGGGGAATTAATATTCTAGAAAACCACTTAGATATGAAGCATCTTAAATCACTTAGCATATTCAATCACAGTGAAGTAAGTTATGCATGAAAAACATAAAGCTATAAACCATAACACATGAACACTAGGATTTTTATGTGGAAAACCTAAAAAGGGAAAAACCACGGTGAGTGTTATCTCACAATATATTATAATATCAATACCGGATTACAAAGAAGGCTCATTGCCAAAGGGCTCACTACCCAAAAGAAAGAATGCTCACTGCAATAGGGCTCACTACCCGGAGGGTTAACCACCCAAAGGGCTCACTACCCAAAGACTCATTGTTCAAGTGGACTCACTACCCACCGAGAAAGGAGAGAAAATAAAGTGGCTCACTACCAAAGATGAACTATCATAATTGCATCTACACATGCATGAATTACAATTCCAATTCAAAGCACGGACAAAATTCTCTATTACTGTTCTAAACATAGTTCTACTCTACTCTACAATTGCGCAATTTGCTTTGTCCTTACTCATTTTGCACATTCAAAATACAATCATCAGATAATTGCATCACCTTACACATCATGTCGCATTGTCCATTCAACTGCATCAATAACATCAAAACCAAATCTCCACTTATATATCTACTTTGTCTTCAATACCAACTAGGTCATCTAAAAAAAATATGCCTCAAACTTAACCATAATCTCCCTGCCAAAATTCAAATTGGAAAATAGGTCAAGGTAGACCTAAAATAGATCTCACTTAACACATCATTTCCTTTAGAACCGCTTAACTTACAACACCAGATAGGTCAGCCTACTTGAGTGTAGCGTGTAGCACATCATTAGGTCGACCACAATATCCAATGCGAAGGGAACAAACATATGAAACATGTTCTCCTAGGTTGGCAAGACCTATAGAACCTCTCAAGATTATGTTGGATCCTTTGGAAAGCTCTACACAATGCAAACATTTTTAGGTCAGCTCCATCACAAGAGAAACGCAAGTATACAGTAACTATCAGATCACAACTCAACTTTTGGAACACCAAACAACCTCAAACTTGGAACAAACACTCTTCAGACATCTACAAACATATCCTCAAGTCTGCAAAGCAAGATACTTAACTGTGGAGAAATGCAGACCAAAACAAACAAGTACCCTACACTGGTTCAGGCTTCACCCTATCAAGCCAAACTTCTTCAACTAGAAACCAACTTTCTAGAGCACATGAGAAGCTAAACTTCTAGATTTAGTTGCTCCTCATAGTCCTTGACAATATACTAGAACAACACAACAAGATCTTTAATCTGTAGAAAATGCGAACTAAAACACTGTAACATTGTGCACCAAAGAGACAGTCTGATACTTAGTCAATTCTTCACTAAGTCTTCTTCTTCTGGAGCAAGACAACCTTTGAACTTTGAGCATACCACTGACCTTTGAGCATTGTTTCCATCAATGACAACACACCTTACTTGGATAGCAAACTAGCAGTGTCTCTAACACTTATATTTCCAACAGATCCTAGATATTATAATTATATTATTGAGTCATCGACTAGAACATTGCATAGAGTTTTGCTATATAAGATAGAAAACGAACTACCTCCTAAAAATGAGGAATAGCCTCATAACAAATAAACCTCTACATATAAAAATGTGTTAATGATAGCACATAAATAACCAAACTAAAAATCTATACCTCTACAATGCTAACAACATATATCCATTGTAGATATTATTACTATGACAAAGCCACATTAATTTAATACCCCCCTTCCCCACAGCCCACCGCTCTACCCCCTTATTGACTAAACTAGATCAATTCCAAATTTATCTCTAAACTTGAAAAGTTTATCTTTACTAAGTCATTTAGTCATTATCTCTACAGTTGCTCCTTTGTAGGACAATAATAAAGACAAATGTCTTTATTATCAACCAACCAGCTAATATAATGGTGATGAACTTCAATATGTGTAGTTCTAGCATAACACTTTGGTTGTCACATAAAAGTGAGGTCGATATGGTTTGATCCGAGTATCAACTAATATCCTTTAAAACTACATTGTCTCACAACCTATATTGACTACTATCTTATACTCTACTTTAGTGGAGGATAAAACAACTATGTTTTCCATAAGTGCATGGAAATGAGGGGCCAAAAGGGGGTCAAAAGTAGCCAATTTCTTGAAATCAACAAAAGTTGAACTTCAATGAGTAATTTGACATATACATATGCTCAAATTTTGACAATGTGATAAGAACAAGAATACTGGTGTTCAAAATCTAGTTTCTAAAGTACTATTTTTTTTAAACGGTGGAGATTAAGAGGTTCAAATTTTGGGATCGCACAAAGTGGTCATTTTTAAATCCAAAACATAACATAGTGTCGCATATGCTCCCCATTATTTTTTGAGTTCCACTAATTATCTTGTAAATTTGTTCAATGGAATGTTAGCTAAGATCATCTATTAGTATAGATATGTTTTCCTAATTTTTGGATGAATATATTATTCTTTACTAATTTTCAAAGTGGACACATCCTTAAAAATGAAAAATTGAGCCTACTCCTCCCCTAAATCTGAGAAAAATAATAAAAAATATTAAAAAAATTAATGTGTAGAATGAAACATAGAATGTGAAATTTTTTTTTTTTTTAAATTTGGATGGGTGGATCAAAATCTACATAGAATAATATTACATGTGTTTTTGACAAAAAATAAAGACATTAGTAAAAATAATTAAACATCAAAACCTTAATATATTTAGATTTAGGAAAAAATAGATGGTTAGAAAGCTAATATAGAGCTTGATGTCATAGTGGTGTTTTTTTCATAATAATGTCTTAAAATATAGGAACCTAAATGAGAGCATGCTCGAAATTTGTATGTTTTTTGATATGTTTTACAAAATATAGATTTGGATAGTAATAAGAAAATCCAACCCTTGGGCTTGAATACTCAAGCCAAATCCAAGCCTAAGGGTTGGTAATTCCTAAGAAAAAGAAAAATAAAAGCGCATGCATTATGTTTCATATAAAAAAACATAATAATGGATAGAAAAAGACAAATGCTCACAAGTTTGGTCCCACAAACTATCTTCTGCACTGTTATATGCACATTTTTAGTGCTATTGAAAGATTACTTTTCTCCCTTTGACAAATTCCATATGATTGTTTGACAATTGAGCACCTTTTTTATGTTTCTTGCATTCTCAAGACATTCATAGAACATTATTTTTGTGTTTTTATCTTATATTGATATAGGGAATCATTATTTGTATTCGTTTGAGAAATTCCTTGTAATTGTTTGACAATTGATTATTTTCTATTTTTTTATGTTCCTAACATTCATAGGACATTCTTATTATATTTATTGTTTTATATATTGAGATAGATTTGAAAATTATTGAGAAAAACCCATAAAAAGGAAAACATGTGAGGAGCTCGAAGTTGAGAGAGAGAAAAGGAAACAAATGAGACAAATTCATGGAATAAATAAATTAAACTCCAAAGGTGAAAATGTTGAAAACAATCCTATACCATCCACTAAAGCCAAGAAAGAGCAAGAAAAGGAGACCAAATAGAACAAATTGTTGTGAATAATTTATCTATTCACTATAGCTTAAGTGTAGTTAGGTTGATGAGGTTAGACAACATCTTGATATAGCAGAAGTGTGCTAGGCCCATAACCATCATGATATAAGTCCTCCTTCTTCTTCACTTGTTTTCTTTTTCATGCATTTTGTTTCTCCTTTTGGAGAGGAGTTTTGTTCCCACTGGGTTTTCTCCTTTACTCCACTTTATGAGAAACTTTGTACATGGGTACCTAACATGGCCTAGTAGTCGGGACCCATATCTTTGTATCTATTGCACTTTTGTGATCTCCCCAAGTATCACTTAAGGGGGGTATTAGAGTGAATAATTTATCTATTCACTATAGATTAAGTGTACTTAGACAATTGATGAGGTTAGACAACATCTTGTCTAACTGAATGTGCAACCTTTTAGAGGTTAGAGGTTACCTAGTTGTTTGGTAAACCTCATGTGCATACCTTTTGAGGTTGGAAGACTTTCCATCTCACCCTAAAAGGCACTTTGTAGTCATCCAACACTTGTCACACAAGGTTGTTGGTTTGCACATTCCAAGTGATCCAAAGGTTGACACCTATAGGACACTTGTCTACTTTTTTGTGCCACATCATGGGGCACTTGTCAATCCACGTACAAGGTGGATTGCATTTTCCATGCCCATATAATGAGGCATTCTCATGTAAATTTTTAAGTGAGATCAATATAAGTTTATGGTCAATTAGGTTCATCAATATCATCGATTTCTTATCTCATATTATTGATTTCCATATTGTGAGAGTGATTCAAGTGTTGTAGAATATCATTGGCTATTCCAACATGGTATCAGAGCCATGTTGCAGACACACTCTTCGATTTGAGTGAATCCGAAGGTGAGGTGAAAGTCGATGTGTCCTCAAGCGAAATGGATTTCACCAGAAAACTGTAAAAAAAATTAAATTTTTTTGTAGAGGTCACTTTGACCCCTGCAATTTTTTCTCTTGATTGCAAATTAAAGATTTGCATGTGTTTTTGTTTCTCTATTTTAGTGATTATTTTCTATATTTTTTGGTCTGTAGGCAATTTCATGTGGATTGAGGGTTTCAATTTTCTATTTAGGTGACTTGGTCCAACTTTCTCTGTGGCTTGCCCTACCTGTTTGGGCATAATCAACTAGGTTGATGTTGTGTCCTCTAAGCCTTTCTTTGAAGAATTTGAAGTTGTTCTCTGTTGTTTATCAATAGCCTCACAACGAGCCCCCTAGTTTATGGCCTCTCCATTTGGTGCCAAATCAGGCCTCAAGGAATTGGCCTATTCACACCTTTTTTTGGGCTATTCAACTCGCCAAATCATGTCCAAATTACAGGTATTCTTGTGTTTGCAGGATTTTTTGATTTATGAGTTTCCAATGGTCAAGTTGCCATATACAAATCACCTTCACCATCTCTGTGAAGTCCGATATGCCCATCGAATCCCTCAGCTTGGTGTTTATTGTTTGCACTCTTCATACACCACCATCATTATATGCAACTATTTGAAGTTTCTATTGTTTGGTCAGCATTGTTATCTCTGTTCACAATTTGGTGGTCATTTAACCACTCACAAGCACCACTCTTAGCATTCATCTTTGTTGCTTGGTGATTGCTATTTCAAGAGTCTTCCTAGGACTTCATCGACTCCAAGACTCTTTTTTGAATTCAACTTCAACAATTTCAGCCTACATCTAGCCTACTTCAAGAAATTTGTATTCTATTTTGTTGTTATGGCCATCATTCTCTATTGCTAAACATACGCGATTTGGTGTTCTGGTCCACATTCTTCTCAAAACTTGGCCCCATGGCCATGTTCCATGGCTCCTATGATGCTTCTTTGGATGTTTGATCACCCCACTCTCCCGACATTCTGACCCTGAAGACTTGGTCTCCATACGACACAAGCTTCCTCGCCCATCAAGGAGGCCACTTCATAGTTTTTTATTCATGCAACTAGCATTTGGTACAAAATTTTAACATTTGTTACTTGTTGATTGACATATGTCGATAACATTTGTTTTTTATTATGGTAATCAGCTTACTGGGGTTGAACCCTTAACAACCAAGGCTGCATGGGCAGAAAAGAACCAAACAAAAGAGCCCAATAGCCCAAAAAAAGCAAACTGAATAGTGCACCAGAAGCACACTGACAGCAGAAAAACAAGACAAGGGATCAAACAACAGCAAATCTCGAACAAGCAAATCTGATACCCTTAGCCCTAGGGTGCAACTCCCCAACAGACTTGGGGAGCCCTTTCTTTCTATGATAAACCACGGTCCAAGAAACCTCTGAGTCTAAGTGTAAAGAGCAAGGCAAGAGGGGGGATCCTCCCAAGTCGTAACAGCCATGGATGGCGCCAACGAAGCTGACCACAGAGAAGGCGCAGCTAGAAAAGTGACCAAAGAAGAGGAAGGAGTGTGACTTGAAGCCCCTTTGTGAAGAGCCACCAAATCTAAATTAGGTAAAATAGAAGGGGTAATAAAAGTTGGAATAGAAGTGCATCGATTAAGAGAAGCAGGTGCCGAGGTGGGAGCCGAAAGAGGAGCTGCCACCACTCCCACTAGAACAGTCTCAAGAGGGAACTCATCCTCCTGAGAGGAATCATCACCACAAGACAAACCATCCACCGGAGAAGCACTGATAGTTAGGTGATCATCCAGAGCATCCTTACACCAAGTTGCAGCGCAATAAAGGACAACCAGTAGCCAAGTGACCAATAAAGAAATAATGCTGACATTTGAAGGGGATACCCTTGTAGTCTAGCAGTTGTTTCCAAGGCCTATCCCCTACCATCAAAATAATGTCTCCAAAAAGGGGTTTGGAGATGTCAATATCTACCAAAATTTGGGCACTCGTGGAGTGACCCATGAAAGAGGTAGTTGAGTCAACTTTCAAAAAATGACCAATGGCATTGCCAATGCCCTCATAGCAAGAATCCTCCCAGAACTAAAGGGGGGGTTCAAGAGATGCACCCAAATCAGCGTAATATTGAGATGCTCAATAAGAGGATTGAAAGTAAGAGTCCAGGGTTTAATGGACAGGGAATGATCCCCCCACATCCAGACCCTACCATCCAGCACTAAATCTTGTCGATAACATTTGTTATTTACATTGTAACAATTGTTAGATTTTATTGCTACCTGATGCAGAGGGGTTCCCAGTTGAACATTAACACAGGTTGTGGAATCCTTGGAAGGCCCACAAAATAGCCATTATAGAGTATATCGGCAAGACTATTTAAATGTCACACCGAAAAATACATATTCTTGCCTATCGGCAAGACTCTAACTATCGGTGGCACATTTTCTGCATCCCCTGACAACACACCTTTCACCGATGAGCCATCCATCGGCAAGACTTCTTGCCTCTCACCCCGATCGGTGAGAGTTCCTTCCGTCGGTCCAAAGTGACTTTCTTATGCCGATGGCATTACTCACACCGACGGGCTACATAGCAACTTCTTCATCGGCAGGACTTGTTTCTTCGGCCACACTTGCTTCTTCTTCTCCGATGGGTGATCTTACACCGATGCATACCTATAATTTGTTCTACAATCGGTGGGGTCCACAATCTTTGACCCAACCGGTTGTATGTCTTACTACATACAAAGGACAAATACATACAAGTTATTCTGTCATACGACTGACGCATACACACCGATTGATCTCACATACATTTGCGATATACACAGGAAATGCTCACTAACATACAAAAGTGATATACTCATAGAATGCACATTTCGTGATACAACCCAAAATTCACGCCGCTAACTTTCTTTGCACATTGTAACTGAACAGAACACACGAAAACTACAGAAACTACAGAACAGAAATAAATCTAACTACATGGAGGTCATTCCACTGGTTTCGAAGAAACCCACCAGTGGAATGACTCCAAATCGATGTTCTGTAATTAGACCAGGAACTAAACCTTTTCTATTCCTTCCAGAGATTATACATACAAAAATTGTTTTCTTTTCTCTTTCTGTTCGTTCACTTCTCTCCCTCTACACGAACAGAGACCAACTATATAAAGACTCTCAATTGACAGTTACACATGGTGGAAAACGAACCACCACTGCCAATCAGTTACACTCCTTGTTCGGTTACAAGCTTTTAAGCTGTTTCTTGACATACATGTCATTATGCGGCTAACTAAGACTCAAAGTGGCCTAAGGCCTTACAACATAACATTTTGGACATAACATAAAATGTATAGAATCCTCAGATTCTTAATGTCTTCGAGGTGCTTCTGCACCATACTCCCAGACTTGAAAATTTTCCATGTCCCATGGAAATGCTCAGTGAAAAGCTTGCAATATCTTTTGGCTTTCTCGATGTCTTCATTACTAACTGGATGCCTCTGCTGCTTCCTCTTTACCTTCTAACTGTGACTCCTATTAATGGAGTTTGACTGGCTGCCTCCAAGGTGCATCAGAAGTTCACTCCTTCCTGCTACAACAACACTTCTGTCCCTCACCTGGGAGTCCTCTCTTGCCTCTCTCCCCAAGACTGTTGGTGACAACCAATGGACCATCTTCTCTGGCCCTCTTGACAGACCTTCATGTCTGCCTACAGCAGTGAGTGAACTTGCACCTGCAACCATAAAACTTCTCAACAAGAATCAGATAGTAAAAACCAATGCTCATCCCGAACTCCTGGTGTAGATTGCCTCCTTCGACGCTCTATCTACACGCTCAGAATCTTCTGAGCTCTGATACCAATTTGATGTAGAGGGGTTCCCAGTTGAACATTAACACAGGTTGTGGAATCCTTGGAAGGCCCACAAAATAGCCATTATAGAGTATATCGGCAAGACTATTTAAATGTCACACCGAAAAATACATATTCTTGCTTATCGGCAAGACTCTAACTATCGGCGGCACATTTTCTGCATCCCCCGACAACACACCTTTCACCGATGAGCCATCCATCGGCAAGACTTCTCGCCTCTCACCCCGATCGGTGAGAGTTCCTTCCGTCGGTCCAAAGTGACTTTCTTATGCCGATGGCATTACTCACACCGACGGGCTACATAGCAACTTCGTCATCAGCAGGACTTGTTTCTTCGGCCACACTTGCTTCTTCTTCTCCGATGGGTGATCTTACACCGATGCATACCTATAATTTGTTCTACAATCGGTGGGGTCCACAATCTTTGACCCAACCGGTTGTATGTCTTACTACATACAAAGGACAAATACATACAAGTTATTCTGTCATACGACTGACGCATACACACCGATTGATCTCACATACATTTGCGATATACACAGGAAATGCTCACTAACATACAAAAGTGATATACTCATAGAATGCACATTTCGTGATACAACCCAAAATTCACGCCGCTAACTTTCTTTGCACATTGTAACCGAACAGAACACACGAAAACTACAGAAACTACAGAACAGAAATAAATCTAACTACATGGAGGTCATTCCACTGGTTTCGAAGAAACCCACCAGTGGAATGACTCCAAATCGATGTTCTGTAATTAGACCAGGAACTAAACCTTTTCTATTCCTTCCAGAGATTATACATACAAAAATTGTTTTCTTTTCTCTTTCTGTTCGTTCACTTCTCTCCCTCTACACGAACAGAGACCAACTATATAAAGACTCTCAATTGACAGTTACACATGGTGGAAAACGAACCACCACTGCCAATCAGTTACACTCCTTGTTCAGTTACAAGCTTTTAAGCTGTTTCTTGACATACATGTCATTATGCGGCTAACTAAGACTCAAAGTGGCCTAAGGCCTTACAACATAACATAAAATGTATAGAATCCTCAGATTCTTAATGTCTTCGAGGTGCTTCTGCACCACTACCACAAACTATTAACTCTTGTAACTATGACATTTATTGTCAGTAAATATTGTAACCATTAGTAGTTTGCAAATTGCCAGCACACTTGGTGAAAGTAACATTACTTTCACAAAGCACATTGGTTTGTAATAAACCTTTATTTTTTACTTGTCGAAGATGAAGGGAGAGGTCCGGTTTGGCAGGAGGCCAATACCCCCTCTCAAATTAACTCCATTGTATTGTACTTTCTTTGCCGAATGCAATGAGTCATTGGAAGGCTAGTATTTCTCTCGCCATAGGCATTTGTTTTTGTTTTAGTGCTAGTGTATTAAAATATGCCTATTTTACGGGAAATTGTTTTTGTCATAACTTTTGTTTGATAGCTTGAAATTGAGCACTGTTTTTCACAAAAGTTAATATTTTCACATTTCCCATGCATTGGACCTATTCTCATTTTGTAAAATGCACTAAGTTATAAAGTGCCAAAATTTGGGGGGTCACCTAATTAGGGGGACAAATTTCATAGCTTCACGAGGGGATGTCTTCTTTCTTGCAATGGCTAACCTATTAAATCCTTTTAATTACCATTCATGGAAGCATGCAATAGATTTACAACTTAAGAAAAAGGGTTTACATAGAGCATCTACAAGATTGGAACCTGAACCTATCGTGGCTTCTGAAAAGAGGAAGTGGTTTAATCGACTTAATGAAGCCTATGGAAATATTTGTATGGCCATTTCTCCAAACCTAGTATTTCATGTCAATGATGCTAAAACACCTGATGAAGTCTTAACAACATTAGAAACATTGTTTGGCAAGCAAGATATAATGAGGGGCCATTGATGAGGTATAAATAACCTTATTTATTTGATGGAACAAATAGCCTTTTTGCATTACCCAATTCCCTAGCCCTGCCAATTTATTTGTTTTTATAAGCAATATTCATCTATTTTTAATAAAATGTTGTACAAATCCTTATTTCCTAAATTGATTGAAACTAGCTTTTAAATGTTGATTTAATGGCATGAAAAGTTGGGTAATTGTGCAGGTTAATACATTGCCTATAAAAGAAGTGGATATCATGCAGATGTAGATGAATGCGTTAGAAGTTGAGGGCACCAAAAATTTTAGGCATGCATTAATGAAGACTTTGTTTCAATCCTGTTATTTCTGTGGTTACCCAAAAGACATTATGGCTCCACTCAGAGTCCTTTTTATGTTCTAAAAGACAACAGTAGTAAAGATTATGTTTTTCAGTTATAAGACTTCTTCAAATGTCATTTTCCCGCCACCTAAAATTTAGGAGTTTTCAAGTAGTTTAGTTTTAGTTGTTGCTCGAAACATGGATATAAATATATACTATGGATGAATGGAAGACAATCCCTTAGTTTTCAAAATGATCAGAGCTGTGTACTTGCAATTTTTCATGAATGCAAATGATGTTGTTCTGAGTTTAGTCTATTTGGAAATATGAAGTTTTAAATGGAGTTATTATGTGCTGCAAAAGTGATTGAATGTGACCTGAGTTAAGACAAGCTTCTCCCACGAGCTGGCCACTCGTGGGACTGTAGGATAGATAAGTATTTTCATTTCTATGGATGTTTTTATTCAGTTGAAGATAGGCTATTTTTAGTTTATGATGTTAACCTGCAGGGTGCGTTGTTTAAAAGTTAAATTGTTGTGTACTGTTGTTTGAGACTTTTTGTGTTGATTAGAAGTTTTTCGGCACATCTGCCTTAGTTAGAATTATTGTTTTCTAATAGTTAGAATTTGGAGTGTTTGCAGCATAGCAAATTGCATTTCTGAATTGTTAGCATAGAATTTATCTGCTTTCTAATGTAGAATTTATATACTTTCTAGTCTAAAGTTTTTCATGCTTTCTAGTATAGAATTTGAATGCTTTCTGTAGAAGGATATGATTACTATTTCATTTCATATATTGTTTCAATCTTTTAACAGAACTAGAAAATTGTTTCTCAATGAAATATCCAAACTCCCTATTGCAGACAGCCTTGGACACTACCTCGGTCGATAAACTGATAATTTTCATCTAAAGTGTTAGGACCTTACGACAGCCTGTCACTTTTTGGCAATGTTACCGTGGATACTATTAGATCTAGGGCACACAACTGAGAGGGGGGGTGAATCAGTTGTACAAAAACTTGCTCTAAGTCAAACACTTGATTCTTCTTTGTTAGTTAACAGCAAATTCAATTAACCATTCATGAAAGCATGAAGCATAAACACCAGAGCAGATAAACATCAACACATTAGACACCAAGATTTTGACGTGGAAAACCCGGTCAAGGGAAAAACCACAAGGTGATTAACCCAAGGATTATTCTCTATTAGAAGAATAAGAAAAATAGATGGCACATGCCAATTAGGGCTCACTGCCCGAGCACACTGCTCACAAGGAGGCACACTGACTACAAGAGACACTGTCTACAAGATCATAAGTATTACAAACTTGAACTAGAGATTGACATCTTTACCATGTCTGGATCAGTTCCATTTAAGCCCGAGACACACCTGCTCTGTCTTTCGCTCTCTCTCTATGCCACACTCATCCGCTACACAACACACTTCGAAATGGATTCACAAACCTTTATTTATACAAGGCATCGACTTAGGAACAATCATGTAAGTCGGCAATCATCCACAAGAACATTTGCAAGATGAATAACTCATCCGGTCGGCCACCACAAGAACATTCGCAAGATGAATAACTCATCCGGTTGGCCAGTCTGAACAAGAACATCTTCATCCAGAAGTATATCTCCAATTCTGGGCTCTAACACTAATGCAGACCGACAACACAACCTCAACATGATCCAAGAACCTTCACAGGCTTGCCTGAATGACCAGGTACATCCGCACTTCCTCTACTTATTAGAATCTCTTCTCTTCTTCATCTGGAACTTCAAGAACACAATCTACTGCCACTGTCATACTGAAAATGGTGCTTCCAAACCTCCAAACTATGTACAAATCGAGATGACACATCACAAGGACATCCCAAACACTCCTTCCAATCCACAGAATAGAACAATGCACTTCCAGATCTCACCGGACCTTTTTGTAACACTCTGTCACTCTGGAGCATCTCCCGGAACCAGTTCTACTTGATCGATCACAACTTCTTCATATCTTCATGCAGACCTCTAAAATATTAACTGGAACATCTCAAGATTCATATCTACAAACCCTTTAATCCGCATCCTCTGATCCTCAACCTATTGAGTACTTTTGCCTTCTTCTCATCACTGTTCCTAATTGAGACTAATTTTCTTAATATCCTCAGCACACAACTCATCCAATCCTTCTCATTGAGCAATATGAGTATGTTGACATCAATGACAACACTGGTTAACCTCATACTTGCAAAAATCTCCCCCTTTGTCATTGATGGCAACATATGATGTGAAAAACCATCAAGACAAGAACTCCTCCTTTCTGTCACAGCTCCCCCTATCAGCAACAACTCTTCACATGTCTTCACTTCCTTTACTGCTCCCCCTTTGATCATCAACCACTTGTTTTTCACATGTCTTCTCTCCCCCTTTGACATCAATGGCAAAGGGCTCATACTTGCAATTCTAACACATCAGAATCATACCAACTGCTCCCCCTTAGTAGCAGCTCCCCATCATCAATCTGGATCACAAGATATGACTATGATACCCACCGGACTGATGCACATCAATGCATCCTAGTTCATCACCGAAGGGGCCATGACCCCTAACTTCTCCCTGAGATACTCAAAAGAGTCCTTGGGAAGAGGTTTAGTAAAAATATCTGCAATCTAATCCTTGGAGGGTACATACTCCAATCTGACTTCATCCTTGTTCACTTGCTCTCTCAAAAAGTGAAACTTGATAGATATGTGCTTGGTCTTAGAATGCAACACCGGATTCTTAGAAATATTTATTGCACTTGAATTATCACAGAAAATTGCGATAGGTTCCTCATATTCTACTTTAATGTCTCTTAACATCTGCTTCATCCATAAGATTTGAGTGCAACTACTTGCTGCTGCAATGTATTCTGCTTCAATTGTAGACAGAGATATTGCCTCTTGTTTCTTGCTTAGCCAAGAAACCAATCTTTTTCCCAAAAAGAAAGCTCCACCACTGGTGCTCTTCCGGTCATCCACATCTCCTGCCCAATCTACATCTGTATATGCATGAAGAGAGAAATCAAGATCTCTAGGGTATCATAGACCATACTCAACTGTCCCCTTTAGATATCTAAAAATCCTCTTGATTGCCATAACATGAGATTCTCTAGGATCAACCTGGAATCTTGCTACAAGACCAACAGCCTGCATTATATCTGGTCTAGTCTAAGTGAGATACAATAATCCTCCAATCATTGATCTGTACTTGGTATGATCTGTCTTAGGAGAGTCATCATCTTTGCTCAACTTACATCCGGTTGCCATAGGAGTGTTCATTGGCTTTGAATCTTCCATTCTGAATTTCCTCAACAATTCTTTCACATATTTGGTCTGAGAGATAAAGATGTCTTTCTTTGTCTGAGTAATTTGCAGACCCAAGAAGAAATTCATTTCACCAGGCATTGACATTTCAAACTCACTTTTCATTTGATTTGCAAAGGTTTTACACAAACTGTCTCTTCCTCCAAAGATGATATCATCAACAAATACTTCAACAATTAAGATGTTTTTATTATCTATTTGGAAATATAGATTACTATCAGCAGTACCTTTGTTGAAACCAATCTACACAAGATGCTTATCCAACCTTTCATACCATGCTCTTGGGGCTTGCTTCAATCCATACAGTGCTTTCTTCAACTTGCAGACCATATCATCATGATCAGACAATTAAAATCCATCCGGTTGTTCAATGTATACTTCTTCGAAATCACCATTTAGGAAGGCAGACTTGACATCCATCTGATATACCTTGAAGTCTTTGAAGGCAGCAAATGCAAGAAATAATCTGACTGCTTCAATTCTTGCCACCGGAGCAAAAGTTTCTTCAAAATCAATTCCTTCTATTTGAGAGTAGCCTTTGTAGACCAATCTGGCTTTGTTTCTGATTACTTCACCAACTTCATTTAGTTTGTTCCGGAAGACCCATTTGGTTCCAATCACATTCTTGTTTCTAGGTCTGGGAACAAGACCCCAAGTGTGATTTTTCTTAATTTGCATCAACTCTTCCTCCATTGCTTTTGTCCAGTTTTCATCATTGCAAGCTTCATTTATTGTCTTAGGTTCAATTTTTGAAATCAGACAGTGTTCATTTGAATTTTGAGCAATTCTCCTCCTTGTTTGTACCCCTTTGCTTTTGTCACATATGATCTGATCTTCAGAATGGTTTAGAGTTACATACTTTGGAACTTTGGGAGTTTCTTGCACTATTGTTTCTTGATCAGGCTCATTCAGACAAACCTCTTCTTCCTGATTTACCGGATCAGTCTGAATCTAATTTTCAGAGGAGGATTGAGCTCCTTGAACCAGAGAATCATTCTGATCATCTTCATCATATTCATAAAACCTTGAGGGCTTCTCAATTCCTTCATCAACCTTCACATTTGTACTTTCTATCATCTTTCTCAATCTCTTATTGTAACACCAGTATGCTTTGCTTTGAGTGGAGTAACCCAAGAAGATTCCTTCATCACTTCTAGCATCAAACTTTCCTAGATCTTCATCTCTTTTAATGTAACATTTGCTACCAAATACTCTGAAATACCACACAGTAGGAGTTATACCAAACCAAAGTTCATAAGGAGTCTTACCGGTATTGCTTCTAATTTGAACTCGATTGAAAGTATAGACTGCACTGCTGACAACTTCTCTCCAAAACATCTGGGGAACATTTGCTTCCATCATCATTGTCTTGGATGTTTCCTGGATGGTCCGGTTCTTTCTCTCAACTACTCCATTTTGCTGTGGAGTCCTAGGAGCAGACAACTGTCTCTTTATACCATGCTTCTCACAAAAGTCTATGAATTCACCGGATGTGAATTCACCACCTCTATCAAACCTCAGACATTTTAGTTTTAATCTGGTTTGATTCTCTACCATAGCTTTGAAGATTTTGAACTTCTCAAAGGCTTCTGATTTCTCTTTTAGAAAGGTAACCCACATCATCCGGGAATGGTCATCAATTAGTAACATGAAATATCTATCACCTTGCATACTCTTGATTCTTGTCGGACCACATAGATCAGTATGAACTAATTCCAATAATCCGGTAAAGGACTGATCCTTGCTTTTGAAAGAGACTCTGCTCTGTTTACCTAGCTGACATTCTTTGCACAAACTATTTGTTGGTTTCACCAATTTTGGAAAATCTCTTACAGCCTGAGTATTGCTTATCTTGATGATGTTATCAAAATTCACATGACACATCCTTCTATGCCATAACCAACTCTGATCAACTTGAACAAACAAACAACTTTTATTAGAACCAACTAGATGGAAGATATTACCTTTTGTTTGAGTACCGGATGCAATCTCAATTCCGGAGCTTTCAAAGATCCTGCATCTTCCATTCTTGAACCGGAGATCATAGCCTTTGTCTACCAACTGACCAACACTGAGAAGATTGTGCTTCAATCCTTCAACATACAGTACATTACCGATTTTGCTCTTTCCATCAAAAGAAATAGTTCCCCTACCTCTGATTCTATCAGCAGAATTATCACCAAACTTTACCATTCCTCCTTCATACCTTTCCAAGTCTAGGAACTTATTTTTGTCACCTGTCATATGGTGAGAGCATCCATTGTCAATAACCCAATCATCCTTTTCTTCAACTTGGGCAGCCAAAGCTCTTTCTACAACCTTATGATTGATAGATTCAGAGGATATTGGATCTGCTTCCTTGATGGAAATAAACACCCATTCATTTTCGGATTTGTTTCCTATTTCTGATTCATCATCTGTTACTCCTTCATTATCATCTTCTTCATGAACATAATAATAGTTCTTTTGGAACTTTTGTCTATTAGAATTTGACCTTGCAGATATTTCCAGACATCTTGGAGCAAAATGACCAATCTTATTATAGTTGAAGCACTTAAAGGGTAATTTTCTTTCATACTTACTGGATCCTCTTGGCAGTCTCTTTGCAATGAGGGCTTCAAGATGAGTTATTTCTGCTTCTTCCTCTTCCATGTCTTTCCTTGCTTGATCATACCATGACAGCTTCCTTGAAGAGTTTTCTCTCGGATCAAATCTTTGTTTGCCTTTCACATAGGCACTGGCTTTGAATGTAGATTCAGTCTTGGGGGGATCATCTCCAAACTCAGTCATTTCAAATGCAGCCAGTTTGCCAGCCAATTGCTCTCTTGTAACAGTTGTATGGGCTCTAAATTCATCAATGGCAGCAACCTTGATTTTGTAGGCAGCAGGAAGGGATCTGAGAATTTTGCAAACAATCTCATTTTCATCCAGAATTCCACCAGCATTCCTAATTCCACACACCAGCTCATTTACTCTTGGCATAAAGGTAGTGATATTTTCATCATCTCTCATCTTCAATCTTTCAAATTTCCCTTTGAGACTTTGCAACCTTGCACTTTTAACAAACTCATCTCCTTCATGTAGAAGTTCCAGTTTAACCCAGATCTCATAGGCAGTTGGTAGGTCAATAAAAATTTGAGAGCTATGAGTCAGTCAATGCACTTAGAAGAGCTTCTTTGGTTCGCAGATTGTTTTCAGCATCTATGATTACATTTAGAGTTGTCGGACCACCCTGTGGAGGTACATATGCTTTTGTGACCATGGACAAGTATGCTTTTCCCATACACTCCAAGTGACATTTCATGCGACCTTTCCAGAGAGACAAGTTAGTTCCATCAAACTTCAGACTGTCCTTCTTGTATGATGACATCCTAGATCTCCTCAAGCGGTTAAGCTCCTTTTAGAGGAACTTAGCTCTGATACCAATTGTTAGATCTAGGGCACACAACTGAGAGGGGGGGTGAATCAGTTGTACAAAAACTTGCTCTAAGTCAAACACTTGATTCTTCTTTGTTAGTTAACAGCAAATTCAATTAACCATTCATGAAAGCATGAAGCATAAACACCGGAGCAAATAAACATCAACACATTAGACACCAAGATTTTGATGTGAAAAACCCGGTCAAGGGAAAAACCACGGGGTGATTAACCCAAGGATTATTCTCTATTAGAAGAATAAGAAAAATAGATGGCACATGCCAATTAGGGCTCACTGCCCGAGCACACTGCTCACAAGGAGGCACACTGCCTACAAGAGACACACTGTCTACAAGATCATAATTATTACAAACTTGAACTAGAGATTGACATCTTTACCATGTCTGGATCAATTCCATTTAAGCCCGAGACACACCTGCTCTGCCTTTCGCTCTCTCGCTATGCCACACTCATCCGCTACACAACACACTTCGAAATGGATTCACAAACCTTTATTTATACAAGGCATCGACTTAGGAACAATCATCTAAGTCGGAAATCATCCACAAGAACATTCACAAGATGAATAACTCATCCGGTCGGCCACCACAAGAACATTCACAAGATGAATAACTCATCTGGTCGGCCAGTCTGAACAAGAACATCTTCATCTGAAAGTATATCTCCAATTTTGGGCTCTAACACTAATGCGGACTGACAACACAACCTCAACATGATCTAAGAACCTTCACAGGCTTGCCTGAATGACCAGGTACATCCGCACTTCCTCTACTTATTAGAATCTCTTCTCTTCTTCATCTGGAACTTCAAGAACACAGCCTATCGCCACTGTCATACTGAAAAGGTGCTTCCAGACCTCCTAACTATGTACAAATCGAGATGACACATCACAAGGACATCCCAAACACTCCTTCCAATCCGCAGAATAGGACAATGCACTTTTGGATCTCACCGGACCTTTTTGTAACACTCTGTCACTCCGGAGCATCTCCCGGAACCAGTTCTACTTGATCGATCACAACTTCTTCATATCTTCATGCGGACCTCTGAAATCTTAACTGGAACATCTCAAGATTCATATCTACAAACCCTTTAATCCGCATCCTCTGATCCTTAACCTATTGAGTACTTTGCCTTCTTCTCATCACTGTTCCTAATTAAGACTAATTTTCTCAATATCCTCAGCACACAGCTCATCCAATCCTTCTCATTGAGCAATATGAGTATGTTGACATCAATGACAACACTGGTTAACCTCATACTTGCAACAGATACGTGATCTTTTCTAAAGTGTTATTAGGGCATGCTTGGGAATTTCTTGTAGTAAACACCCAAAAATAGTCACCAAACCTCTCTTTCTGCATGGTCAGGAAATGAGGCCCACACGGATGATTCATACCAAAAGCCCCCCCAATAGTAATTCCAACCATAAATAGGGAAGAAGAAGTCTCAGCTGAAGAACTAAATTATGAATTGATCAAACAGGATCAACCTAAGACCTCCCATCATACCCCAGAAATTTTGCCAATTGACCCAATCTTTGAGGAGATAATTATTCAACCAACCAACCTAGTCTTCAAGGAGGAGAACATTCCTTTTGACATTATGGCTAACAATATCCTTAATGATGATATGGGGAGGAGACCGGCAGCACGAACCTTTACCTACCCTATCGTTCTCAATGAAGATGTTGATGAACCAATGAAAAACATTTCACCATCTATCTTGCCGACTTTCAGGGGACTTCCTTCTAAAGATCCCAACCAGTTCCTCTTTGAGTTCAAAGCCCTATGTCAAACATATGACTACAAGAATGACAATCAGAAGCTTAAACTTTTTCCCTCTACTCTGAGAGATGCTGCAATGCGTTGGTTTATGGGATTAGGTTCTAGATCAATAACTACATGGGATGACATGGAAACTATTTTCTTAGAAAAATACCAAAGTTATTGCAAAGTTAGCGACAGGAAGGAAGAGCTATTCAAACTAAGACAAAAAGAAGATGAGAGCCTGGAAGATTACCTTGATAGGTTTATCTTTCTAACCAAACGATGTGGTGAGGAAGCCATAAGTCCAGAGATTCTAAAGACTATATTTCTCAAAGGACTTGATGAGGATGCTAGGAGAAGCTTAGATTTAATGGGAAAAGGAGATGTGTCCCAACTCAACCTTGCCGATATCTCTGAGTTATGTCAGAATTTTTTTCGTACTTGAGGAGGAATCCAAAAATCTAGCCTCTTAAGAAGCTCAAATGACATAGGTAAATTGCGAGAGGAAATAGTGAATCTAAAAACTAACATTCTTGTTCAATTGAACACCACCTTGGATGGAATACAAGCCAAAACACGTAACCCTAAGAACTTATCCATCTATTGTCCTAGGTGTCGAAACAAACATCTGTTAAGAGAATGTCTTTTCGACAAGGTTGACATTTGCCAAATTTGTGAAAAGAATTATACCACTAATCAATGTGAGATTTTGAATGCAATTAAGACTTCTAAAAACTGACCCTTTCACACTGAGGAGGAAATCAATTTCGTAGGTCAGAGACCTGGAGGAAATTTCTCCTATGGTCAGAACTCCAATCCTACATGGTGACCTCCAAACCCTTGGAACAATACACAGTGGTCGACTCCATGGCCTTCATTACCATCTGGATGGGGATTTTATCCACCTTGGGGACCACCCAAATGGACGAACCAAGCTTGGGGAAACCCCCAATGGCCAAATCAACAATGGAATCCTCATAATTAGCCTCCACAATGGAATCAACCACCAAATCAATTCTATAATGGTCCAAGATGAATGCCAAATCCACAACAAAACCTTCTCACGGCTCCTCAAAACCCTCAGCAAAGTGAACAAGTTAATCAACCACCATTACTAGCACAACCTATTCCTAATCCCAAGAACACACGTCAAAATGCCCCAGTGTATGTTGCTGATTAGGATAACATGGCAGGGGTCAATGCTATCTATTGTGGAAACCTTCAATTGAGGTCAAGAAAAACACTTAATCCACCGACCATCATTGAAGTTACAGAAGACCCAGATGAAAAACTTAATGTAGAACCAGACTCTTCTTGTACCTACAGAGCATGACTCCAAGAAAAATCAACAGGAATCATCCCCATCACAATCTCGGGCAACTCCAACACCTATCGTAGAGCTGTCTCAGGAAGAAGTTGTCAAACAACCATCAACGACTCGAGGAAAAGATCCCATACTAGGAAAGAAAACCCAGGCACCTTTTCCAAAACGTCTCAGATCAAATGTTCATAAGAACCCACCAGAAGTATCATTGTCTAACGAAATTGCTCTAATACAAGAAATTAAACGACTCCATATCAAGATTCCTCTGTTACAAGTGATCAAAGAGATTCCTGAACTGAATCAGCTAGTTAAACAGTTGTGCATTAAAACACCAGGAAGGAAACCAAAACAGATTAATACAGTGCACATCAATGGATATCTGGCTAAACTTTTAGCTGGAAAAACCTTAACCCCAAACTATGGTGACCCAGGTAGTCCACTTATAACAATAACAATTAATGAGGTAGCAATACCTAATGTATTGGTGGACTTGGGAGCAGCCATTAACGTTATGACAATGGATATTATGGAAAAACTTGGACTCACTGATTTATACCCCATGACTACCATATTACAGATGGCAAATCAGGCCATAGCTATTCCCAAAGGAGTCTTAGAAAATGTCCCTGTCAAGGTTAACGATTTGGAATATCCAGTAGACTTCCAAATTCTCTAGTCCCTCACACCCAAAGACAGTTACCTAGTAATACTGGGTAGGCCATGGTTAGCTACAGTCACAGCCAAGATTGACTATAGAGTGGGAGGAATGGTCATTTCACATGGTCCAAGTAGCAAACAGTCTATATCCCCCCGCTCAACCTACAGAATATAACAAAGTTTGGGTGGATGAATCAGATGAATCCGACAAGCAAGAGAATCTAGCTTCACTTGCCATGGTAGTTATTAAACAACACGGTGAAGAACTAGAAGATGAATTAGAAAACATCCAAGATCTTTCCATAAGCTCAGAAGATGAAGAGACTTTAGAGGTGGAGGAAATTTTAGGACATCCAATCCACATTAACGATGAAGAACATGATTACACCAACTTGACAACTCGACCTTGTCCCCTGGCAAATATCATCTTGAAAACAGATCATTTCTTCTCATATATTGTCAAACTCCATATAATCATACCACATAGTTGTCCTCTCAACACATTAACAGAAGAAGTTCACACTGTCACCTCCAATTACCCTAGAACCAAGACTATCATGTTATTACCAGGAAAGACTTTAAATATCAATAATTGGTTGACAGAATCCAATGAGCACAAATTATTCGATGTTTTAATGAACAGGTCCAAATATTTTGCTTGGGACTATACAGATATGAGAGGAATCCACCCAAGTGCTTGCACCCACCACATCTATACCGAAGACATTAGACCAGTCCGTCAACCCCAACAAAGACTCAATCTTGCTCTCAAGGATATTGTCAAAACTAAAATTGAGAAACTCTTACAAGTGGGATTTATTTATCCTATTTCGGATAGCAAATGCGTTTCACACTTGGTGGTAGTGCCAAAGAAAAATGGGAAATGGAGAGTGTGCGTTGACTATCAAGAACTCAACAAAGCAACCTACAGAGATTATTTTCCACTACCTTTCATAGACCAAGTTTTGGATAATCTAGCAAGAAGGAAATATTTTTCATTTCTAGACGGGTTTAGTGGATATAATCAAATACAAGTGGCAGCAAAGGACTAGGACAAAACTACTTTCACCTATCCTTGGGGAACATTCGCATATCGTGTTCTTCCCTTCGGACTTTGTAATGGTCCTACACATTTCAAAGAGTTGTTTTGGCTATCTTTGCTGAACTTGTAAATGATTGTGTAGAATTCTCTATGGACGACTTCACAGTCTACGATTCCACTTTTGATGAGGGTCTCAAAAATCTGGATAGAGTGTTGTAACGATGTGAAGATCATCAACTATCTCTAAGCTATGAGAAATGTCTCATAATGGTAGAACAAGGTATAGTATTGGGACACCATATTTCAGCTGAAGGGATAAAGGTTGACCCTAAGAAGATTGAGGCGATACAACAGTTGGAAACCCCAAAGAATCAAACTGATGTTAGAAGTTTCTTAGGGCATGCTGGTTATTACCGGAGATTCATAGAAAACTTTAGTAAGATTGCAGTTCCCATGTTCTCTCTTCTGCAGAAAGATGTGGATTTTACCTGGACAGAAGAATGTCAAAAGTCTTTTGACATCATTAAAGAAAAGCTTGTCTCAGCCCCAGTCCTATGGGGACCTAACTAGAAACTTCCCTTCCATATATATGTTGATGCTTCCAATGATGCTATTGGAGTAGTGTTAGGACAAAAAGATGAGAATGGAGGGAAATATGCTATATATTTCATCAGTAAGAACTTGAGCCCCACAGAACGAAATTACACCACCACGGAGAAGGAATTTCTAGCCATAGTTCATGCAATAAACAAATTCCAGCATTACATCACAAGATACAAAGTGACTATATTCAAAAACTATTCAGCTATCAAGTATCTAATGAAAAAACCCTCAATGAATGGATGAATAATCAGATGGTTATTACTTCTACAAGAATTCAATGTGACCATAATGGATAAGCCTGGAAAATTCAACATAGTTGCAGATTTTCTATCTCGTATAAAACAAGATGATGGAGATTGTACTCCTGTGCAGGATGAACTTCCTAATGAAAATTTATTTGTTGTCTCCATTAAAACACCTTGGTTCGCAAACATTCCCAATTACTTAGCCACCTCTAAGCTTCCCCCAGACTCACATCAAAACAAAAGAAATGCCTTATTCAGGACAATGCTCACTTTAAATGGATTAATGGCATGTTATTCCGATATGGGCCTGATTTAGTCCTGCGACGTGTCAAACCAGATGAAACATACAACATCCTTAGAGCTTGCCATGATGACCCATCTGGTAGACATTACTCTGCCAAAAGAACTTCCCATAAAATCTTAAGTGTAGGATACTATTGGCCCTCTATGCACAAGGATGTGAAGAACTATGTTTGCGATTGTGATGAATGCCAACAAGTGGGGAGACCTACGACATCCAATGAAATGCCTCTGCAACCATAGGTAACTTTTGAACCATTTGAAAAGTGGGGATTGGATTTCATTGGTCCTATAGATCCTCCTTCACAAGGAAAAGAATATATTCTGGTCTGCACGGACTATCTTACTAAATGGGTAGAAGTCCAAGCCCTCAAAGTTTCTAGAGAAGAACAGGTTGTAGACTTTCTGTATAACAAAAATTTTCTCAGATTCAGAGCCCCTAGGTCAATTGTCATAGACCAAGGACCTCAGTTTATATCTAAAGTTCTATTATCTTTCACCAATCATTTACAAGTAAGCCATAAAAAGTCATCACCCTATCACCCACAAGCAAATGGACAAGTAGAAGTCACTAATAGGGAGCTCGAAAACATCCTAACAAAAATAGTTTCATCAGGAAGAAAGGATTAGGCAAGGAAGTTGTCTGAGGTTGTTTGG
Source organism: Cunninghamia lanceolata (assembly GCA_027924645.1). Classification (NCBI taxonomy): domain Eukaryota; kingdom Viridiplantae; phylum Streptophyta; class Pinopsida; order Cupressales; family Cupressaceae; genus Cunninghamia; species Cunninghamia lanceolata. Next base: position 4,237,169 of record BSBN01000413.1, read on the forward strand.
GCTTACAATACAACTTGGAAATCCACCACTAGTCTTACCCCTTATTAATTGATCTTTGGGAAGAAACATTTTTTGCCCATTGAATTTCAACTCCAAACTCTTAGAACAACAATGGAGCTAGACTTCGATCTTGATCAAGCTTAGGTAGAGAGAGTCTTGCAACTTAGTGAACTAGATGAACTCCACCTAGAAGCCATTCATCATACTAAACTAGCTCAACAACAATGAAAGGCTTGGCATGATAAACACATCAAAGAAAGAGAATTCCATTCTGAAGATTGAGCAATGTTGTTTGATTCCCGATACAAGGACCAGAAAGGTAAACTTAGAACTCATTAGTTGGGTCCATACGAGATTTTTGAGGTATTCTCAAACAGAGCAATACAACTCAAACCTATTGATGGTGATTCTCAAACCCTCTTAGTCAATGAACTTCGACTCAGGATCTACCATAAACCTGTCAACAAAGAAGAATTTACTCGACTGGTAGAAATGCACGGAGAAACTCAATGTGTTTATTCTGCTTCGATAGAAACAATAAAATAAATATCTTGTAGTTTTCAAAAAAAATTATGTTTGAATGTGTGTATATGCATTTAGGAACGATTCTTCATATTTTCTTCTTAGTACTTGCCTAAATTTCATCTCTGTTTTGTAGGGTTTCATCTTTTAAGAAGTGTTACAAATTCCAGCGCACCTCCTGGTGATGCTCTGGAACTTGTTGTCTGGGTAAGATCCATACCCTCACTTTGTTCCTACATTCTGGCTACATCTTTCAGTGATGCTCTGAAACTTTGTTCTTTCATTCCGGCTACATCTTTCAGCGATGCTCTGAAACTTTGTTCCTGCATTCTGGTTGCATCTTTCAGCAATGCTCTAGAACTTTGTTTCTATATTTTGGCTGCATCTTTCAGCAATGCTCCAGAACTTTGTTCCTTCATTCCAGATGCATCTTTTAGTGATGCTCTGAAACTTTGTTCCTGCATTTCGACTACATCTTTCAACGATGCTCTGAAACTTTGTTCCTTCATTCCAACTGCATCTTTCAACGATGCTCTAGAACTTTGTTCCATCATTCCAGCTGCATCTTTCAGCGATGCTCTAGAACTTTGTTCCTTCATTCCAGTTGCATCTTTCAGCAATGCTCCGGAACTTTGTTTTTGCATTTTGGCTGCATCTTTCAGTGATGCTCCAAAACTTTGTTCTTGCATTCCGGCTACATCTTTCAGCAATGCTCCAGAACTTTGTTTCTCTATGTTGGCTGCATCTTTTAGTGATGCTCTGGAACTTTGTTCCTTCATTCCGGTTGCATCTTTCAGGGATGCTTCAGAACTTTGTTCCTACATTCTGGCTACATCTTTCAACAATGCTCCAAAACCTTGTTCCTTCATTCTGACTGCATCTTTCAGTGATGCTTCGAAACTTTGTTCCTTTATTCTGGTTGCATCTTTCAGTAATGCTCTAGAACTTTGTTTTTGCATTCTGGCTGCATCTTTTAGCAATGCTCCGAAACTTTGTTCCTGCATTCCGACTGCATCTTTCAGCGATGCTCCAAAACTTTGTTCCTGCATTCTGGCTGCATCTTTCAGCAATGCTCCGAAACTTTTTTCCTTCATTTCAGCTGCATCTTTTAGCGATGCTCTGGAATTTTGTTCCTTCAAGCCAGTTGTATCTTGCGACGATGCTCTAGAATCTTGTTCATATCCTCCATATCCATTCCTTTGATATCTTCTTCCATCATTGTTAACTTGTAATTGCCATCCATGAAAATGTTCCTATTATCTAAAAACACACCATTCACCCTGCAATCCACTGGGAACGCCATCATGAGTTCGACATCTCCGACCATAGTAAATAAACATTATTATGATAATCTTTCGTCATAATAAATTGTAGCCACCCCATCTCCATATCATAATAAATTTAGCCACTCCATTATCATATCATAATGATAAATTCACTCCATTCAAACCAGTTAGTACTGCCACCTAGGATGCTATTACATCAGCAAAGACAAGCAACTTTCAAATCAGTAACGAGACGGAAGGTACATACATCTTTTATTTTTAATAGATCATTTATTGTAAGTAAAGATAGATAAGTTGGCACGAACCCTTTTCTTTTCCAAATTTAGCAAATGTGTGAACGGTTCCTTCATTAGAGAAGGTGGCATCTCGTTCACTCTATCCCATGCAAAGTCATAATTAACTGATGTGATTAACTGCTGAAAAGACAAGTACCCTAAACCAACATTACCAAAATCCAAGTGGCCTCAAAACTTGCATTTCCTTTAATCTTCCTATCAGTTTCCTGAGCAGTTTTACCACTCTAGGTGCCGAGATATTTCAGTAGCCTTTGAGCAATATGGGAGGAGCCAAACGCAAGTCTGAGCCAACTTCACCAAATAAATTGCTGGCATTGGGGAATATTTCAGAACTATTTTAGAGAGTAGGATGGCTAGACTTCATAAAGAAATTTGAAGGACACCATGCATAGCTAGTCAAGGAATTTGCCGAGAATTTTGCAGATGGGTAGTCGATTGTGCTTGGGAAAAAATTCAAGGTAAGTCCCCGAATTATCTCCAAATTATCTGGTATTGGAAATGAAGGTATTAATTTGTCTAAAACTATAAATATTTCCTATTAGAAAATGATAGAACTTATTGCATGGGAAGGGGAACCTCACCCATTATTAGTTGTAAGTACCCGAGGGAAAAACAAGGGGTTTCAAAGAATGTCCATTGCAGAGCCATGGTGAACAGCAGTTGCATGGATTATTAAGTATCACCTGTGAAGGGCAATGTGCCATAGTAGTTGGTCCCCCTTTTCGGCTCCTCATTCATTTGCACCATGCTCTAGAAAATCCTGAATTGAAAGTTAACATTCCTACCTTCCTCCATGATTCCCTTGTAGGTATGATAGAACAAACAAAATAGGGTTTGGACCTTTGAAGCATCACGGTCTTATACAGTTAATCTGCAATTATCATTTTCATAGAAAAAGAAAACCATATGAGAAATGGCAGAAATTTCTGTAAAAAATTGAGAGCCCTAAACCTCCGAGACAATTTGAGGTAGGTGAATCATCTGGTAGGGCAACCCAAGACATGAGAGAACTCTCCCCTGCACCCCAAGGTGACAGACAAGATCCTGGCGACAAAGTACTGGAAAATCCACCAAACCCTCTAGACCATGAAGAAAGGCACCTAAATCACATATTGTGCCTAAAACCCCAGAAAAATGAGAAAATGTGGATTTAGTAGACTCAGAGGAGGAAGGTGTTCAACCCCGTAAAAAGGAGAAGAAGCCCAAAATGAAACTTCAAAGACCTACTCCTCTGAGGAGGAGTACACGGTTAGCTGATGAGCCTAGTTGTGCCACAACCTGTGAATTAACCCTGTTCCCAAGAAAAAGAGAAAAGAAAGGCAGCCCTATGAAAAAGTGACTCAACTCAATGAATATGTATCTCTGATTTGTATAGATGTAACTCAAACTTTGGGAAGAGATGAACCCCTTGCATCTAGACCACCAATTGATCCATCTAAAGAGGACCTAGAGGAAAAAGGAGAAAAAGGAATAAAGGGAATCAGTGAACAAATGCCTAATTATGTCCTAATTGAAGAAGAGGAGGGTCAAGGATATGAGACTGTTAAAACAACTTCTTCATTCTAGCAGCTAGAAAACATTCAAGAAATTGATACAGTGCTTGAGGAGAGATAGTTGTCTCCCTTAAATAATGATGATGATATAGAACAAGGTCCATCTGGAGCAATTAATGAAGAGCACATATCTGACAATGAAATAGAAGTTTTGATTACTCCTCTCCCTACATATGCAAAGGACAAAAATGGTGAGTCTATGACATTAGAAACAAAGAAACTGAAAGCAGAAATGATGCAGTTGGGAAATAAAATACAATTGAATGGAGAGTAGTTGAGCAGGCAACAGTAGGAGATAGAAGAACAGAAAGAACTTCTGGAGCAAAAGGATCAAACTATTAGAGTGTTGCAATCCCAATTGCAGCAAAGTGAAGAAAAAGATAAGCATTGTCTGGATAGTCTATCTGAGAAAGATAGACAAATCAAGAACCTAACCTCCAACCTAGAATAGTGCCTGAGGATATTTGTAGAAGAGTAGGAGAAGCAGAAAATTCAATTAAATAAGGCCATAAGTAGAACTGTTAAACTAGAACAAGATTTACAAGAAATTAATATTAAGCCGACTATGGAATCAAAAGAGATTCAAACCGAACCAATTAAAATAGAATGGTTTCAGGTCCACATTCCTCCCATGCTAACTAAGTGGATGGAGCAATGTTATTTCTTAAGACAATCTAGAGCCGAGAATGCTAGACTTAAGAGAGAAATAGTGTTGTTGAATGAGTCTTATGATAGATTATATCAAACCAAGATGGATGCATGCAAGATTGGAGAGCTATTGCTAGCCTGTAGAAAACCGTCCAGATTATATTCCATGTTCCTTAATGAATAGTTGTTAAGATGGAAGCTCCTTAGAATCTCTTGCAATTTACCACATGATCCTGATGACCAGCAATTCCTTGAAGCATTTAAAGAAGCATCTCCTATATAGAAGAATTTAAATTATGTGAGTTCATTCATAATCTATTTCTTGAAAAACATAGTGATTTCTTCATCAATCTGTTTGTGGGGGAAGTTTAGTTAAGGGCATTTTTGTCAAATATGCAAAATCAAATTTAGTGGTACGACAGAACCAGAGAATATCTTCATGCAGAGAAAATTGTGGGACTACACATGAGGTGCCCCAATCGAAAACCTTTTGCCTTCAAAACTCAGTTCAGGAGAACTAAGAGTTATGAACATATGAAATAAAAATATAATGAGAGCATTAGGATCTGCTATGAAGATTTCAAGATTAATGGACCACAATTGATTGACAGAGCTTGGAATGCCTGTGAGGAAAGGTATACCACCTTGCCTATGTATTTAAAAAGAAGAGAAATGATTTCCCCCACTAACCTTAGATGGTCATACAAAAGAGTTGAGGCATTGACAAAGATTCTTCATCAACTAAAGACTAAGTGGATAGGAATGAGATACAGACCACCTCTACTTTTACAACCACCCCCTGCAGTCTTAGGGGTTACAAAATAGGAACCAAGGGACTTACATACCTGGTAGTTGAGAATCAAACTTCAAAAAGGTTTTCTGAAGGTCCCTGACCATATTGATGAAGAGGTAGATGAAGTATATGATTTGAGCTCAAAATATGATGAATTGAATAGGAAAAGAGAAGCAGAGAGACAAAGGATGCATCATAGAGCAGGAGGACCTGCTCAAGGTTAGGAAGGGGAGGAATGATGAGGTATAAATAACCTCATTTCTTTAATGGAACAAATAGCCTTTTTGCATTACCCAATTCCCTAGCCCTGCCAATTTATTTGTTTTTATAAGCAATATTCATCTATTTTTAATCAAATGTACAAATCCTTATTTCCTAAATTGATTGAAACTAGCTTTTAAATGTTGATTTAATGGCATGAAAAGTTGGGTAATTGTGTAGGTTAATGCATTGCCTATAAAAGAAGTGGACATCATGCAGTTGTAGGTGAATGCGCCGGAAGTTGAGGGCGCCAGAAATTTTAGGCATGCATTAAATGAAGACTTTGTTTCAATCTTGTTATTCAAGTGGTTACCCAAAAGACATTATGGCTTCACTCAAAGTCCTTTTTATGTTCTAAAAGATAGTAGTAGTAAAGATTCTATTTTTTAGTTATAAGACTTCTTCAAATGGCATTTTCCCACCATCTAAAATTTAGGAGTTTTGAAGTAGTTCAGTTTTAGTTGTTGCTCGAAACATGGATATAAATATATACTATGGATGAATGAAAGACAATCCCTTAGTTTTCAAAATCATCAATTTTGTGTACTTGCAATTTTTCATGAATGCAAATGATGTTGTTTTGAGTTTAGTTTCTTTGGAAATATGAAGTTTTAAATGGAGTTATTATGTGCTACGAAAGTGATTGAATGTGACTTGAGTTAAGACAAGTTTCTCCCACAAGCTGGCCACTCGCAGGACTGTAGGATAGATAAGTATTTTCATTTATGTGGATGTTTTTATTCAGTTGAAGATAGGTTATGTTTAGTTTATGTCGTTAACCTGCAGGGTGCATTGTTTAAAAGTTAAACTGTTGTGTACTGTTGTTTGAGACTTTCTATGCTGATTAGAAGTTTTCCAACGCATCTACCTTAGTTAGAATTATTATTTTCTAATAGTTAGAATTTAGAGTGTTTGCAGCATAGCAAATTGCATTTGTGAATTGTTAGCATAGAATTTATCTGCTTTCTAGTGTAGAATTTATATGCTTTCTAGTCTAAAGTTTTTCATGCTTTCTAGTATAGAATTTGAATGCTTTATGTAGAAGGATATAATTACTATTTCATTTCATGTGATGTTTCGATCTTTTAACAGAACTAGAAAACTATTTCTAAATGAAATATCTAAACTCCCTATTGCAGACAGCCTTGGACACTACCCCAGTCGATAACTAATAATTTTCATCTAAAGTGTTAGGACCTTACGATAGCGTGTCAACCATCATTTGGAGAATGAATTAATGTCTCAATCCTAGAGGCAAAAATTTGATATTTCTTCACCAAGTTAAACTTGTTAAGGTCACAATTGAAGATATGTAAGATTGGCAAAGAACATGATCAATTGATCCTTGGTGTCTTATCAAATTTAGACCCAATTATTCAGTGTTAGTTTCAACTTTTTATGCCACACAACACTCATTAGGAAGTCATTTCACTATGCCTTCACTTGCCGATTTTCTTATTTCTCTAACACAAGAGCAAGATAAATTAATTCAAATGGGCACACTCAAGTATTCATCTCTAGTTGCTAGTGGTGAAAAGAATTCAACTCCTAAGCTGAAGAAAGCAAACAAGGACCTTACTAAGGGATCAAAATCAAAACCTCAAATTGAAGAAACTACCCCATCCAAAGGAAAAAATTCTAAAGGAAAGGTCCACTTGTAGTTATTGTAACAAACTTGGGCATGAAGAGCATCGTTGTTTTGAAAAGGAAAGTGATAACCTCAACCACCGAATCGTTGAGTTAGAACTTCTTACAAAGAAGAATCAAATCAACTCCTCCGGTGGCTCTTCCTCTCCATCATCTTCAAATGTGAATAAGAACAAAGGAATGACATTGGTTGCCTCTACTAATAATGCATCATCTTAGTGGCTTCTAAATTCAGGGGCTTTGCATCACATGGCAGATTCAAAAGATATGTTTTCCACCTATAAATCAAGTTCATATCCACCTATTCTTATGGGGAATAATGCCTACATGACAATTTGGAAAAGGCACTATAGAAATTGGTGAAGGCACAATCAATGATGTTTTTTGTCTCTTGTTTATCCAATAATCTCCTTTCCATTCATCAAATCACTCATGGTGGGATAAGGAAAGCCTAATTCAGTGATCATAAGGGATTTGCAAAGTACAGACATTGTTGCAATAGGACAAGCAGATCATGGATCTCACTTATATTCTTTCTATTGCTTTGGTTCTTCACATATTGCTGACTTACATGATGATCTTCATGCATTACACTTGCATAAGGAGATTCAATATGGATATTTGAACCTTGGAGTTGTTTCCTTAACATTGGTTCTTCCTGAGATCACATCTCCTTGCGAACCTACATCTTTGGTTCCCAGAGACTTCCATCAATCTTCCAGCACCAATTTTTTGGGATGAGTACTTGACAGATATTGTATGTTTGATGATTCTCACTATGCATATTTGGTAGACACTTTTGATGACATCCATCTTGATGCTATTGTGCATCCATCTTTATCCTTGGCATGAGTTTTTATGGAGCAGGTTTCAGAGGATTTTAGTACTATCATAAAGGCCCATCATCACTTTGTGAAGGATTCATACTTATCTTTGGATTTTGTGCAACATCCAAAGACTTATCATCTTCTTCTTCCATGGGAAGATTCATTGCACGTATTTGTAGTTCTCTTTCTTCCTAAGGGGAGAAACATTGTTCGACATTCACGGAGAAGCTTCAACATACTTCATCGAGCATCTACGAGCACTGCAGCATATCTTATGGGGGGCTTCCAAGTCTCTCTTTGTATCTCCTTTTTTGGATATTTATTGTACACATGTGAAAGAAGTTGTCCTAGGGGGGATCATGATATAAGTCCTTCACTTGTTTTCTTTTTCATGCATTCTATTTCTCCTTTTGGAAAGGAATTTTGTTCCCATTGGGTTTTCTCCTTTACTCCACTTTATGAGAAACTTTGTACATCAGTACCTAACATGACCTAGTAGCCGAGACCCATATCTTTGTATCTATTGCACTTTTGCGATCTCCCCAAGTATCACTTAAGGGGGGGTGTTAGAGTGAATAATTTATGTATTCACTATAGCTTAAGTACTTAGGTTGATGAGGTTAGACAACATCTTGTCTAACTGAATGTGCAACCTTTTAGAGGTTAGAGGTTACCTAGTTTTTTAGTAAACCTCATGTGCATACCTTTTAAGGTTGGAAGACTTTCCATCTCACCTCAAAAGGCACTTTGTAGTCTTCCAACACTTGTCACACAAGGTTGTTGGTTTGTACATTCCAAGTGATCCAAAGGCTGACACCTACAGGACACTTGTCTACTTGTTTGTGCCACATCACGGGGCACTTGTCAATCCACGTGCAAGGTGGATTGTCTCTTCCATGCCTATATAATGAGGCATTCTCATGTAAATTTGTAAGTGAGATCAATATAAGTTTATGTTCAATTAGGTTCACCAATATCATCAATTTCTTATCTCATATTATTGATTTCCATATTGTGAGAGTGATTCAAGTGTTGCAGAATATCCTTAGCTATTCCAACACAAATCTACAAACTACATGCAAGTAGGAAATCAATCTCTGGAGGTGAAGGAATGTCATTATTGCCAAATAAATTTGATATTGAAACAAATCTCGAAACTCATATTGAATCAATAAATAATTAACAATGAATGATGATGCAATACAAAATTTGAACTTAAATGTTACATCAAATGATCAACTTATTCAAAATAGATAAAATTTACCAAATTATGAAGATGAACAACATATAAAAAATAAACTAAATATACCTAATGAACACTATTTACCTAATGGACCAAATTTACATTGAGAACACCAACTAGAATTTTGCATAAAATACTTATGTTTTTAGTTGAAAAAGATAAAAATATTTTATAACTAATGAGATAAGATTCTTGTAGGCACTTGTAGAAGAAATGATAATAAAATATGAACAATATTTTTTGAAAAGTTAAATAAAATTAGAAGATGCCAATTGTTTGTTGAAATGATGAGAAACCTTAATTTTAAACCCACAATGAAGACCCTTATTTTAAGAACATCTAATACCGACAATGAAAAAATTACTGTAAAAATCTATTAATTAATACCAAACAATAGGTGTGACTTCACACACCAAAGCTAGTAATGCTACCCAAACATGGTATTACATCAACTATAGTAAGTAATCAAACAAAGAAATTTTGTTTAATTAGGAAAACAACTAGAGAACTAAAAATAAATAGAAAAACACTAATGAATTTTTTTAGTAGATGTGAAAGGGTTGAGTTTGACCCTAATAATAATGAACTACATGGGCATTCTATGGTAAACTCCCACAAAAAGATAAATACAGTTGAAGCCTTAAAATTCCTAATTAAAGAATTTTAAAAAAATAACACAAGGGTTTCACCTAATCAAAGAAATATAAAAAGAAGAATTGGTTCTTAAAATTATGAGCCACATCCTAAACATATTTTAATGACTCAAACACAATTTTATATTAAGTTTCTAGAGAGTCGTCCTTAAATATCAATTAGTCAAAGGTATTTTAAAATGACAAAATCTTTTATGTTAAAATAAATCATCTACACATTCCTTGTCAATCCATATTGAATTTTCTATGCATTATGATATTTTCTAGTATATATGTGTTACTTTGCATACTAACAATATTTTGCAGGAGTGTCTGATAGAAATTCCACCTAAATTAATAAGAGATTTCTTCTCAAGTGTTTTTTTATGAAAGATCAAATGGACATTTTTATAAGAAAACATGTTTGGATGGAACCTATGATAATTGTGGTGGTTTGTTGAAAAAATGTACATACACAAATATAATTGAAAATGATCTAGTCAATTTTAAGAAATACAAGTCAGTGGCATACACTTTAAAAGGTGGTAAAAAGGCCAAGAGGTATGAATTAGTCAATGAATAAATAATTGTATTAGAATTTATGGATATCTTCAAGGAGAAGATAGTGTATGAGCATATGCAAGGCATACATATAGAGTTTGATGGTTAGACAAGTAGTTCAAGTTATGCAATGAGACATTTTCTTTTGGTACGATCATGTCGCTTGTAGATTTTGTAGAGAACTATACACTTCAACCATAGAATGAAGTCCAATCATAGTACTACAACTCTATTCAGGTTGTCATATGTGTGCATATAACATTTATCTAGGAACCTAATAGCACAAAAGAAGATATAAAGATCTTGAGGGAGTGTTGAATTTTTATATTAGTGAGGACCACACATTCTATATAATTTGAGAAAGGTTGCTTTGAGATGTTCTATAGTAATTTGAGTAACATAAACATCATATTTGGTACACATATCATATAGTTAGATAATTGTACATCACAATTTAAGAACTCGTAGATGTTTTACTAGTTCAGCAAGATGCATAGGATGAATTTGGTGTTTAGCATATTTAAAATTTCACCAAGGTTGGACATGGAAAAGAGGAGCATGATGGTGTAGAAGCATATGTTAAAAGAGCTCTAGTATGAGAAGAGTTGAAGTAATAATATAACATGAAGTTGAGAAATGTAGTATCCATCATTGAATGGTGTAACTCAACAATGGGTCCAAGAAATGAAGATAAGTCTATAGTTCATAGATTTTTTTGGTTGGTAGAAGAAGCTAACATTGCAAAATATGAAAATTATTTTATCGTAACAAGATTAAGTGAGTTCCACTCCTTTAGTAGCTTAAGTGTAAATTCATGGACTATTCATATGAGGTAGATAATATGTTTTTGTTCTTTGTGTACATTTTTTTTGGAATGAGTGGAGTCAAATGAGTGAATTGATTAATGGTGTTCTAGACCTTTAATTCCACTTGAGACGTATTGACCTTCGCAAGCACTACGACCCATGGAGATGGAATCACCAGTTAGCTTTGACTATATATCAAATCTAATGCAACAAGCTATTATAGATGCATTATTTAGTTAAAATTAATATTTTAGCTCCTTATGTAATATTTTTATCATTTATTAAGATTAACATTTTTGTACAATTCAATACAAGTCACGTTTATGTAGTTATTGCGGACGAAGATGCTAAAGAAGGATTGAATTATTATTTGTGTCATTGTGTTGAGGCAAAAAAGAAATTGAGAGGCCAAGCTATCACTTATGAAGAATAAATTATCATATAGGATAGAAACCTCCCAAATATGAATCAATACTAAAATTTAAAGCCCCCCAAGAAAAAACAACCACCAATTTCAATAATTTTTCCAAGAAATGAGCCAAAGTATGCAAAATGACCTTAAACTAAAATTTTGATAGTTGAGGTAGAATCTAGAAAAATAACATAGATGGATCTATAGTTCTTGAAATACCTTTCTAACACCTATAAGAAGTCCAAAATCAGACATTGTGGGCGCAAGATATGGCTTGGTGAAGATCATAAGCAAACATAGGCTTCAAATAGAAAAATTGGGCACTTGCAGCAAAATTAAAAAAAAACCTATACCACTATGAAGTGTTTGGAACCAAATTTTTGACACATGTTCATTTCCTTGAGTTTTTGCATTCTATTTTCCACACAACTACAACAAACAACCTTCTTTTATGCATAATAAGGATCAAACAACAGTACCAATACTCACACCCTACAACTACTTTGATTGGAAATATAAAATGACAATCTATCTAAAGAGGGAAGGGTTGTATAGAGTAACAATGGGTCTTAAAATTGAACCATCATTACTTGCAGAAAAGCCAAAATGGTTTAATAAGTTGGATGAAGCTTTTGGAACCTTGCGTATGTCTATATCTCCATATTTATTTTTTCATATTGAATATGTTTCTACACCAAATGATGTATGGACCACTTTGGGAACTCTCTTTGGTAAGCAGGATGAAATAAGAGGACATCTACTGGAGAATGAGCTCATAAGGTTAAGTCTTACTAGTTTTTGATACTATTCAGGACTTCTTCACTAAGCTAAAGGGCCATAAGATTGCAATTGAAACAATGTGGGATTGAGAAAAAAGATTCTCAATTGATCTTAAGTATTCTCTCCAAGCTTGGTCCTAATTATTATGTGTTTGTTTCTACATTTCATGCCACTAAAAGTGCCTTATGAACCAGTTATACAATGTCCTCTCTTGATGATTTTCCAAATGAACTCATAAAGGAGCAAGATAAACTGGTTCAAATGGGCACAATTAAGCCCTCTAAATATCATGCCTTGGCTGCAAATCAGGGCACTAAAGATTAGAAAGGGTCTGGTAAGCAGAACAAGAAACAACAAAATCAAGGGGAGAAGAAACAAGATCAGAAACCAGCTGCTCCAAAAGCAGCTAATCAAGCCTCTTCTTCCAAAGGCAACAATCCTAAGAAGGAGAGGGAAAAGTGTGCCTATTGCAAGAAACCTAGTCATGATGACCATAAGTGTCTTAAGAAGTAGATTGATCACCTGACACATCTTATTGAGAAGAACAATATCATGGTGCCTGATTCAGTTAAACATAGTTCATCTCAAGAATCTTCAAAGGACATAGATAAAACTAAGGGGAAAGGAAAGGGTAAGGCCCTAGTTGCTATTGCTTCACAGCCCGATACCTGGATCATTGACTCTGGTGCTTCACACCACATGGCTTCATCACAAGATGGTTTTGCCTCTTTGGAGCCATGTTCTATGCCTTCTATACTCATGGGTTATGACACTCATGCTGAAGTCCATGGGAGAGGGTTTGTTGACGTGGGTGAAGGAACATTTCATGATGTTCTTTGTGTTCCATCTTTGTCAACTAATCTCCTATCTATCTATCAGATCACTCACACTGGCTCCAGCAAGCGTGTTGAGTTCACTCCAGACACATTGGTAATCAATGAGTTGTATAATGGGTCTACAGTTGTGGGAAAAGTTGATCATCAGTCCAGACTATATTAGTTCTCTCACTTTGTTCTTGATTCTTCTTCACTTGCTTTGCTTACTTACTCCAATGAGGTGAGTTGTTTGTGACATTAGCAGTTTGGTCACTTGAACTACCGCTACTTGCAGTAGCTCAATCAACAGGACATGGTTTCAAGGTTGCCTTATATTCAAATTTCTGTTGGTGTTTGCCAAGGATGCATTCTTGGTAAGTATCTTAAAGAGAAATTTGATAAAGGGAAAGCATGGAGTACCACACAGCTTCTGGAGTTAGTACATAGTGACTTGGTAGGACCATTTCCACATCCTTCTTCCTTCAATAGGGCTCGATATGTTCTCACATTCATTGATGATCTTTCCAGATACACATGTTTATTTTCTCAAACAGAAGTCTGAGGTCTTTGAGTCTTTTCAGGACTTCAAAGATTTTGTAGAGAAACAGTCTGGGAAGTCCATCAAGATTCTGCGTACAAAAAATGGGGGGAGTATGTTAGCCAGAGGTTTGAACAATTTTGTGTTTTAGAGGGCATTGATCTTCAACACACAGTGTCCTACAGTCGACAACAGAATGGTGTTGCAGAGTGAAAGAATAGGTCCTTGAAAGAGATGCCCAACTGTATGATTCACTCCAGGTCTATGGCACCTCAATATTGGGTCGAGGCCATCAACTGTGCATGTTACATTCAGAATTGGGTTCCTCACCAAGTTGCGAAGGGGGTCACTCCTTTTCAAGCTTAGACCGATTGGAAACCTACAGTTAAGCACTTTTGAGTGTTTGGTTCTCCTGCATGGGCCCATATTCCAGCAAAGAAATGCAAGGTTGTGGATCCGCAAAGCAAGCCTTGCATATTTGTTGGGTACCCAGGTGGTGTCAAAGGCTACAGGTTTCTCCACCCCACCACTCATGAGTTGTTCATCAAGAGGAGTGTTTGATTTGAGGAGGATGTTTCTAGTTCTTCTCCTACCACTTCTCCATCTACAATCACTTTGGAGACATTGTGGCATGATGACAGTTCTTTCGAGGATCTTAATCCTCCTACTCGTGATGAGGAGTCTTCTTCCTCCACTTTAGATTGCGACGATGATGACGAGGATTCATCTTCCTCCACTCCTAGTCATCATTCAGAGGGTGATGATTCTCCTCCAGATTCTCCTAGTGGGTCTCTTTGGGCTCGTCAAACATTGGACTCAGCAGGTGATTGGATTGGTGATCCTTCAGATGCTAGAAGAACAAGGTCATAGTTTGAGCAGGATCCACATCTCTTCATTGCCTCATCTTTCGATCCAAAGTCTTTTCAAGAAGCTTCTAGTCTCCCCAAGTGGGATGTTGCTATGTAGGAAGAGATCAATTCCTTGGAGAGGAACCATACTTGGGATTTAGTCCTTCTTCCTAAGGGAAGAAAACTTGTTCAATGCAAGTGGATCTATCAAACAAAATTTGCTGCAGATGGGTTGTTTGATAAGCATAAGGCTCACCTAGTCACGAAGGGATTCTCCCAGGTTCTTGGGATTGACTACTCTGAGACTTTTGCACCAATTGCCAAAATGAACTCCATCTGACTTGTCCTTGCTATTGTTGCAACCCATCATTGGGAAGTTCATCAGATGGATGTGAAGAGTGATTTTTGACCTTCAGAAGAAGATATACATGGAGCAACCATAGGGGTTTGTACAAGATCCTTCACTTGTCTGTCGTCTTCGAAAGTTTGTCTATAGCCTCAAACAAGCCCCTCGGGCTTGGTATGCCAAGATGAACTCCTTCCTTTTATCAATTGGGTTCACTTGGTGCTATTTTGATCCAAATGTGTATATTCTGGAGCAGGATGATACTCTCACGTTCTGTGTTCTCTATGTTTATGACTTGTTGATTACAGGGAGTTCCTCATCCACCATCAAGGCAGTGAAATTACCCTTCATTATTTTTTCCTGATGTCGACTTGGGCCTTTTGCACTACTTCTTAGGGATTGAGATCACTCAGTCTTCATCCGATATCTTCATGGCACAACCCAAGTATGCACTTGTAAGCCTGCACCGACTCCATTTCTATCAGAGGTCAAACTTGAAGCTCATTGTTCTTCACCATTGGTTGATGCTACTTTGTATCACCAACTTGTTGGGAGCCTCATATAAATGACTCACATGAGGCTTGATTTGTCATATGCTATGGGCCTGGTCTCCAAGTTCATGCAAGAGCCACATGAGCTACATTGGAAAGTAGTTAAGCGAATTCTTCACTATGTATAGGGCACTCACAGTTATGGAATTCACTATGCAACAGGCATGGATATTGACTTGGTGGGACACACAGATTTAGATTGGGCAATTGATTCTCAGGATCGCAAGTCTACTTCAGGGTATTGCTTCTCATTTGGTTCCTGTCTAGTTTCTTGGTCGAGTAAGAAGCAATCTATAATTGCTCTTTCATCTACAGAGGCCGAGTATCGAGGAGCACTTAATGCTACTATTGAGGCCATTTGGCTTCAAAACATTCTCACTGAGTTTGGTATTCCCTTCCAGAAGCCTATAGTTATCTTTTGTGACAACCAAAGTGTGATACATATCTCTCGCAATCCGGTTCATCATCAGCAGACCAAACACATTGAGATCCACATGCACTACATTCGGGAGCAGATTCATGAGCAGGTCATTAATCTCAAGTATTGTCTGACATCAAAGCAAACCACAGACATCTTCACCAAACCCTTCACTGAGAACAAGTTCCTTCATTTGCGAGCTTTGATGGGGGTGCGGTCGGTGTCTACTTCAAGGGGTCTTTTAGTCCTCTTTTCTCTCTATTCTGGGGGGTGTTCTCTCTACTTTGTTTTTGTTTTTTGTTTTTTGTGGGGGGGGACTTCTTCTCTTTAGGGGGAATTCATTGTACATCGGTACCTCATCAGGCTTGATTTGTCGAGACCCATCTTTTCACCCACCTAAGCTACACTTAAGAGGGGGTGTTAGTGTAGGTTTTTATTTTCCTAGTGGGTTAGTTATTTTCCCTATTTCCTAGGTTTTTCCTACATTTTTATTAAGCTTGCTTAGGTTAAATAAAGTGAGTTTAATTAGTGAGTGGGTGATTACAGGTGTCAGCATCCTACAAGGGAAGCGACAATTGCTATCTTGGGAAGATGCTCTTGCTATCTTTAGCCCGTATGGGGCCTCTCTCTATTGGTCAGTTTTGCCACCTCTCCCCTCTCCCTGGTCTATATAAACTCACTACCTAGCTTGTATTTTGATCATCTTGAATGCATTGTCTAGTTACTCTATCATTCTTTGCTTTGAGCTCTTAATGCAATTTTGTCACATCAACATTTGCATCTCTCATAATCATTGGTTTGCTTTCATTTTGTATTTCAGTTTATGTAAATTTTAATCTCTCTCATAAAGTTCTTCGATTTTACATCTTGTTCAAGATTTCTAACAGGCACAACCAATTAGCATGTCACCATTTCTCGCCAATGGCATTGCCTCCCACTTTGACTATCTTCATTTTATCTTTGGAGCCCCGCGAGTTGTTGATGCAATTTAATCCCACTATGCAGAATAAATAAAACATCACTTTGTTTTAATACTACAAGCTCCAAATAAAATTAATGCATGGTCTTCATTCCCAAACAATCAATATTCAACAAAATAGTAATATATATATGTTAGGGTTAAACGGTAGAAGATATCAATTAAATGCAAATAAAGATTAAACATAGGAATAAAAATACATAGAAATAATAACAGCGAGAGACAAGTTTTAACGTGGTTCACCCAAACTCGGGCTACATCCACCAACAAAGAGTCCAATATTATAATCCAGTAAATCAAACCGATTACAACCAGCAATCCCTGCAACTCAATACCGTTGCAAATACTACAATACAATATATCAACCAAAACCCTAACCCTTAGCCACTTTTATCAAGCCATATGTCGGTTACAAAAATAGGGTTTTTTTATGTCGGCTCAGAAAAATTTATCTCTAGTGTACAGTACTTTCCTGATCAGTCGCCACCTACCAACAATATATATATAATAAAAATATATGATTACAAAAAATATTAATAACATGAGAAACACACATTGACAATTCATGTAGCTACATCTTATACACCTATAGAAAATTCTAAAATATATCTTCACTTGATTTCAATCATGCAAATATTAAAAATACACAGGTGATTAATTTACATTTATGGACCTTAAAATTGTTAATTATTAATTTAATTTAATCATTAGTGTTGTCATATTTTGTCGAGCCTAAAATATTCTAGAATCCCTCCTATCAGAAAAATCCAATTAGAGAGGGTATATTAGGAGGGAAAACCTAAATCCTTCAAATTCTAGTGAATTCCTTTGCAAAAATCCCCAAAATTTTATTTGGAGAGTCCTCTAAAAAAACCAAAAAAAAAGCTAGAAAAAGCTAGGCCCTTGATTTAGTTTTTGACCCTCTTTTGGCCTTTATCGGCAAAAGTTAGGGTACCTGAACTTCAAAAAAATCATAAAATTGAGGCACAAAAAAATGTTTCTCCCTTTGGTCAAAAAATTTCATGTTTTGTGAACTCTTCTCCCAGTTCATCTTTCCTATAGGTTCACCGATTCAGCGATTCACCGATAAAGCAAAGGAGCGGGCTTCTTCAAAAAATGGCTAAAGGTGAAAGGAGGCAAAAGATGCCTTTATCAGCAAAGTGCAAAAAGTGCAAACTTCAAGTGAAGTTTGCAATTTCCTTAGTTCGTCGATTCGACAATTCGCCGACAAGGCGAGGGGAGCGTTTCTTCTTCAAATTCAGCAAAAGGCGAGACAAAGGGAGACAAAGAGGCTTCATTGGCAAAATCGAGAAAATGTGAACTCTCCAAAGAGTTATGAGTTCCCTAAGTTCGCAGACAAGGGATTTTGCCGACAAGGCAAAGAGAATGAAGAGCTTCGCCGATAGAAGAATTTAGCAGAATAGGCATCAGCAAAGCAAAAGGTTTGGTAAAATGAGCTTTTGCCGACAAATGGGCTTGGTTTGAGATTTGGAGATTTTGTCGACAAGGCAAATTAGGTTTTCACAAATTTGACTAAGGCAAAGCAGAGAGGGCGGACTTCACCAAAAATGGCCTAAGGCATGAAGGGGAGAAAGATGCCTTTGTCGGCAAAGTTCACAAATTGTGAACTTTCCTCAAAGTTCAAGATCTTCGTGGTTCGTCGGCGGAACCTTTTGTCGACAAGGCAAAGAAGACAAGATGGCCAGGTTCTAAAATGAAGGAGATCACTGATAAAACAAAAGATGAAAATCAACTAAGGAAAAGAAGGAAGATAGCCTTATCAGTGAATCGATAAAAATGGAACTTTTCAAAGATTCAGAATTCCTCAGGTTCCCCGATAAGGTGATTTGCCGATACGGGAGAGAAGAAAAGAGGTAAAGTTCACGAAAGCAAAGTTTTGCCGATAAAAGAGAAAACAAAAGATAAACGCGATGGTTTAAAGGAGGAAGCTTTTTCCAATAAAGAAATGGTTTGGCAAAAGTGGCTTTTGTCGATAAAGGAAAAACATGCCCCGATTCGAGAAATGAAGCTTTTGTTGATAAGGCAAAATTGAGACAAGCAAGGCTTGGTTCAAAAGGGTCAACTTTTGCCAATAAAAGGAGAAATAAAGAAAAGTTCAGCAAATAAGGAATTTGTGGATAAAGCGAAATTGTGCCGAGAAGTTAAAATGTAAAACAAAGCTTGGTTCACAAAATGCAAAATTTGCCAATAAGGCGAAAATGAACCAAATGAAGGCGGTTCGGCAAAAAACAAATTTGTCGATAAGGCACAAATATATGGAGCCCGATGATTCTAAGGATGTTGTTTCTTCATCAAGTGACAGGAGGCAAATTTCTGCCCAAGCCTGGTCAGCTGATATAGGGAAATTTGGAAGCCCCATAAAAGGAAAAA
Organism: Cunninghamia lanceolata; assembly: GCA_027924645.1. Classification (NCBI taxonomy): domain Eukaryota; kingdom Viridiplantae; phylum Streptophyta; class Pinopsida; order Cupressales; family Cupressaceae; genus Cunninghamia; species Cunninghamia lanceolata. The sequence continues at coordinate 4,256,322 of BSBN01000413.1, forward strand.
GAGTACAACACGTTGAAGTGTTGTAAAATCTTGCAGGCCCCTAAATTCATGTCATTTTCTCAGTAGTGAGGTACTCAACATTCAAATCCCGCAGGCAAAGTCAAATATAGACAGTAGAAATAGTGAAGCTCTTCAATGACGGAGTACAGGTAAAGTTGTAAAATGGATTTATAGGTACACGAAAGGACTTTCTGCATTCTTTCTTAATTGTGTATGGCACCCATGCATGCTGGCAATCTCCATTGCAAAATTGTAGGCTTGTCAAGGGCATGGGTTCCGTCCTAGTTTGCAGGGGATTTCTAACCAAGAAAATTTAATAGAAGCATGGGCTGTCCTAGGTCAATTGACCAGCTCCAGCACCACTGTTGCAAAGTTCAAAATTGTTATTAATACATAAAATTGCAATGTATTTCAGCTACTTGTTCATTTGGGCTATTGCAGGTTACTGAATTCTTGTAACCAAGCCTCTATAGTGCAATTACAAGAACCAATCATATTTGATGGACTGTGCTCTTCTGTTGAGCCTCTCATGTCTCCAATTGATAGTTCAACTATGAGTGTAATTCACTATTCTGTGTCTATTTCTTCTGCATCATTCTCTCTTTTGTAATGGTTAATTGACCTCCACAATCAATATAAACTGCTATTTTTGCCTCTCTCATCATTCTTGCATGGTGTCTACTTTTGGATTAGTGTGAGTTGTGTATTGTGTACAAAATGATCCTTTCATATCTCCATTTTTTCTTATCTGACCTCTGTTAGAATTAGTATGAGTCTATGTGAGTTTTTTTAAGTTTTGAGATTGCTAATGTGTCGATTCAGTGGCAGCTGAACATTCCTAATCTAGTGCATCACCGTCTTCAATTTCAGCAATCCTTCTTACCCTTTTCCCTTGCAAGTAGTAGCACTAGATTTTAGTTTATTTCTCTGAGCCTTAAGCTCAAAAAGAGCAACCAGCCTTCTCTGGATGTATGATCTCATCTGCAAGGTCCCACACCTTGAGATCAATACCATTATGTCATTGAAGTGTTTGAACCAGCTTCAAACAAGGTGTAATTTCACATGACAATAATTTCTGGCATGTCCAGTGGGATCAGTTCGATAAACTTTATTATCCATTAAAGGATTTGGTGTGTTCTTCAGTGTATTTTTCCATTCAGGGCAGTCTTCTTCAACACCATGGCAACTCTACTGAACAAATCTACCAGTGCAGCCAGTTCAAGTGCTTAAAGCTTCATCAAGGATCATGATTTTGGTGGTATTCCTGGTCTATCTCAATTTCAGGAGCATCCCAAATCACTTGGCGACTCTTCTGGGTATGTATCCAATTTTATGCTAATATAATACCTGTTTTTCTCTAATTCAGACATTTTCTATGATTATTCTCTACTTTTTATGCTATAAAATGTCAAATTTTTATGGGAATTATTATTATTCCCCTCCTAATAAAAGCACAAGTTATTGGCCTCCTTAACAGTAGTACCAGGCCTCAAACACCTCTAGTTTTGTGACTTACAACCCTGTAACAGTAGAATATCAACATCCTCATGATGCTTGCCTCCCACCCACCCCTGCTCAGTCTTCTCGGTAGTCTAATGACGCTTATTTTCAAACCCAAGAAAATTGTTTCACCCCTAATTAGTATGACTGCCCTCCCAACCCACCTCAAGTGAACTATGATTTCGGCAACTTGAGTGGTAAAGACCTCTTGTTGGAGGTTGATAAGATGATGAGTGACTTTGATAGAGAGCAAAGGTATAACCAGTAGCAAGATGAGCTTGCTTATCGGGCTCATCTTCACCAGCAGCAGTTAGAGGCCTAGGAAAGAGCCTATCAAGAAAGTCTGGCTTTGCAAATTGCAGTTAAAGAAGAACAGATGATGCAGCTGCTTGCCAAAGTCCAAAGATTAGAAACTTAGTGAACCACCCCCATCCCCAATTTCAAGTAGCCTCTCCCTTTTACACAAGTTCAACCTACTGCATAGGCAACCCCCAAATTTAAAATTCCCAACTTCAGGCAAGATAACCCCTCTGAGCCTCCAAAACCACCTTCCAGTTTCAAAATCCTAAGTTTCAGAGGCCCCCAGCCTTCACGAGAGCCTGCTTCCGCACAAATCTAGCCTCTCACTCCTTAGGAACAACCCTCTCAAGAATCCCTTCTAGTTCACATCCCTTGTTATTCCTCTTGCCCTGACACTATTCAACTTTTCAAAGGTGGACCTATCGTCTATCGGGCTAATTGGAGGGATGAGAAAAGGAAGGAAATACCTACAACAAAGGAGGAGGCACTTGCAAATGACGAGCCCTCATGCACCATTACAATAAAAATTTCAAAACTGCTGCAAGAAGTTAAGTCAAACCAGTGTAAGCAGCAAGGCATCAAGCATGAGGATAGTGCCAATTCTAGTGCACGATTGAGTCCCCTAGGATTTGGCTCATTTGAGGATTTTTCCCATGCTTTTAACAAGAGAAATGAAAGAAATATGCAAAGAAAGCATGGAGAAGAGATCCAGTTAAAAAGACAGCTCAAGCAAAATGCAATGGAGCAGCTGCCAGAGGATGAGGGCATGGTGGAGGAGATGACTCCAGTTTCTCCAAGGCTGGAAGATGCTACTTTATTTGATGAACTGCCCAGCTACATTGAAGAAAATGATGAGGGCAGACAGAAGCAAGAAGTTCTGGAGCAGCATGGGGACAATGAAACCGATGGCAGGTTGTTGGGATGTGAGGCTGAGCATGACAATGAGGTTTAGGCCCATGACAAGGAGCAAACATGTTGCTCTATGCTAAAAAGTGCAGAGGTTGTTGATGTAGGTCTATTTGTGGAGCTCCCAGATTTTATTGAAGATAACGATGTAGAGATCAAACATGGGCAAGATCAAATTAAAGATTTGTTGTTGATTATTCAGAAGGGCTATCAGCTCCTTGATGGAGGAGATTTCTCCATCGAGCATGTGCAGGGCTCATTTCTTGAGCCTAATTCAAAAAATCATGAGCATCCTACTCATAAGGTGGAGACAGCCATATTTCTAGTTGAATCACAAGTGCCAAAGCATTCAGACCAGCAGCATCAAGAGAGAATAAGAGCAGAGACATGAGATCAATTCTGTTAATTTGCATGTCATTTCAAAGGGATGTCCTATTAGGCATTTGGCCCAGCTAGAGACAGATCATGAAAAGTCACCACTTGTCATGCTCACTCCTGAGCATGAAGTTGAGCATCCAAATAAGTGGGATCAACCCACTTATCCACCTCCAGGCAGATGCATTTTCAATCAGTTCAGGTGGGTAAGTGAGTTTATTTCCATTCTTGGGGAAGTGTTTTGTTAGTTTGTTTTATGTCCATCCCTTCCCCACCTCCTGTTAACTGCCCATAAGCATGTGAAGCACTGTAAATTATTAAGAAAGGGCATTTATTTTGAAAAACCAGTTAATGGCTTTGTTTAATGTCATTTCTAGTTGGTTAGTCTAGATGTATGTTAGTTTTACTTTTGTTCTATGTTTCCCTTCCTCCAAGTGTTTTTACACAGGCAGCTTTCTCATTAGGAGATTGTCTAGCCTTGTTTGTTTTGTTCTTGTTTTTGGGACGCCTTTTCAGTTTGTTTTGGTCATGAGGTTCTTTTCTTTTGACCTTGTGTCTAGTGGACTGTATAAGGTAGTTGGATCTCTATATTTATCAAGCAAACACCCCTGCAAAATCGCCAAAATGTTGCCATAGTTTGCCCAGCCCAAAATATTCCAAAATCCCTCCTATCAAAAAAATCCGATCAGAGAGTATAAATAGAAGGAGGTAAAACCTAAATCCTTCAAATTTCAGTGAATTCCCTTGCAAAAATCCCCAAAATTTCATGTGGAGAATCCTCTCAGAAAACCCAAAAAAATTTAGGACCTTGTTTTAATTTTTGACCCATTTTTGGCCTTTATCGGCAAAAGTCGGGGTTCCTAAACTTACAGAAAAATCATAACATTGACTAAGGCATGAAAAAATGTTTCTCCCTTCGGTCAGCAAATTTCATGTTTTGTGAACTCTTCTCTAAGTTCATCTTTCTTGCAGGTTCACCAATTTGTCGATTCGTCGATAAAGCAAAGGAGCCGATTTCTTCAAAAAATGGCTAAAAGTGAAAGGAGGTGAAAAATGCCTTTATCGACAAAGTGCAAAAAGTGCGAGCTTCAAGTGAAGTTCACGATTTCCTCAGTTTTGCCGATTTAGCGATTCTCCGACAAGGTGAGGGGAACATTTTTTCTTCAAATTCAGCAAAAGGTGAGACAAAGGAAGACAAAGAGGCTTCATCGACAAATTCTAGAAAATGTGCTCTCCAAAGAGTTCTAAGTTCCCTAAGTTTGCCGACAAATGATTTTGCCGACAAGGCAAAGAGAATGAAGAGCTTCACCGATAAAAGAATTTAGCAGAATGAAGGCATCAATGAAGCAAAAGGCTTAGTAAAATAAGCTTTTGCCAACAAATGGGATAGGTTCAAGATTTAGAGATTTTGCTGACAAGGCAAAATAGGTTTTCTCAAATTCGACTAAGGGAAGGCAGAGAGGGCGGACTTCACCAAAAATGACCAAGGCATGAAGGGGAGAAAGATGCCTTTGTCGGCAAAGTTCACAAATTGTGAACTTTCCTCAAAGTTCAAGATCTTCGTGGTTCAACAAGGGAACCTTTTGCCGACAAGGCAAAGAAGACAAGATGGTCGGGTTCTGAAATGGAGGAGATCGCCAATAAAACAAAAGATGAAAATCAGCTAAGGAAAAGAAGGAAGATAACCTTATCGGCAAATCGGTAAAAAATAGAACTTTTCAAAGACTTAGAATCCTCGAGTTCACCGATAAGGGAGAGAAGAAAAGAGGCAAAGTTTGCGAAAGCAAAGTTTTACCGATAAAACCGAAAACAAAATATAAAGGCAATGCTCAAAGGAGGAAGCTTTTGCTAATAAAGAAATGGTTCAACAAAAATGGCTTTTACCGATAAAGGAAAAACAAGCCCCGGTTCGAGAAACAAAGCTTTTGTCGATAAGGCAAAATTGAGACAAGCAAGGCTTGGTTCAAAAGGGTCAGCTATTGCCGATAAAAGGAGAAGTAAAGAAAAGTTCAACAAATAAGGAATTTGTCGATAAAGCAAAATTATGTTGAGAAGTTAAAAGGTAAAACAAAACTTGGTTCACAAAATGTAGAATTCATCGATAAGGTGAAAATGAACCAAATGAAGGCAGTTCAGCAAAAAACAAATTCGCTGATAAGGCACAAATATATGGGGCCCGATGATTCTAAGGATGTTGATCCTTCATCAAGCAACAGGAGGCAGATTTCCGCCCAAGCTAGGTCAGCTAATATAGGGAAATTTGGAAGTGCCATAAAAGGAAAAAGAGTACAACACGTTGAAGTGTTGTAAAAGCTTGCAAGCCCCTAAATTGATGTCATTTTCTCAATAGTGAGGTACTCGGCATTCAAATCCCGCATGCAAAGTCAAATACAGGCAGTTGAAATAGTGAAGCTCTTCAATGACGGAGTACAGGTAAAGTTGCAGAATGGATTTACAGGTACACGGAAGGACTTTCTGCATTCCCTCTTAATTGTCCCTGGGACCCATGCGTGTAGGCAATCTCCATTGCAGAGTTGCACACCTGCTAGGGGCATGGGTTTCATCCCAGTTTGTAGGGGATTTCTGACCAAGAAAATTTAATAGAAGCGTGAGTTGTCTTGGGTCAATTAACCAACTCCAGCGCCATTGTTGCAGAGTTCAAAATTGTTATAAATACATAAAATTGCAATGTATTTCAGCTAGTTGTTCTTCTGGGCTATTGCAAGTTAGAGAATTCTTGTAACCAAGTCTCTATAGTCCAATTACAAGAACCAATTGGATATGATGGATTGTGCTCTGCTACTGAGCCTCTCATGTCTCCAATTGATAGTTCAACTATGAGTGTAATTGACTATTATGTGTTTATTTCTTCTATAGCATTCTCTTTTGTAATGGTTATTTAACCTCCACAATCAATATAAACTGATATTTTTGCCTCTCATCATTCTTACACTATGTCTACTTTTGGATTAGTGTGAGCTGTGTATTGCGGACAAAATGGTCCCTTTCATATCTTCATTTTTTCTGATTTAACCTTTGTTAGAATTAGTATGAGTCTGTGTGAGTTCTTTTCATTTTTGAGATTTCTATTGTGTTGATTCAGTTGCAGCATCCTTCTTACCCTTTTCCCTTACAAGCAGTAGCACTAGATTTTAGTTTATTTCTCTTAGCCTTAAGTTCAGAAAGAGGAACCAGCCTTCTCTAGAGGTCTGATCCAATCTACAAGGTCCCACACCTTGAGATCAGTCCCATTGTGTCATTGAAGTGTTTGAACCAGTGTCAAATAGGGTGCAATTTCACATGACAACAATTTTTGGCATGCCTAGTGGGACCAGTTCGATGAACTTTATCATCCATTGAAGGATTAGGTGTGTTCTTCAATGCATTTTGCCATTCAGGGCAGTCTTCTTCAACACCATGGCGACTCTACTGAACAAATCTACTGGTGTAGCCAGTTCAAGTGCTTAAAGCTTCATCAGGGATCAAGATTTCGGTGGTATTCTTGGTCTATCTCACTTTCAGGAGCATCCCAAATCACATGGCGACTCTTCTAGGTATGTATCCAATTTTCTGCTGATATCAGACCTGTTTTGCTCTAATTCACATTTTTTATGATTATTCTCTATTTTTTTATGCTATAAAATGTCATTTTTATGGGAATTACGGTTATTCCCCTCCTAATCAAAACACAAGTTACTGGCCTCCTTTCCAGCAGTACCAAGCCCCAAACACCTCTGGTTTTGTGACTTACAGCCCTGCAATAGAAGAATATCAACATCCTCATGATGCCTGCCTATCAAGAAAGTCTAGCTTTGCATATTGCAATTAAAGAAGAACAGATGAGGCAGCTGCTTGCCAAAGTCTAGAGATTAGAAACTCAGTGAGCCACCCCCATCCCTAGTTTCAGGCAGCCTCTCCCTTTTACACAAGTTCACCATGCTACAAAGGTAACTCCAAAATTTAAAATTCTCAGCTTCAAGCAAGATAACCCCTCTGAGCCTCCAAAACCACCTTCCAGTTTCAAAATCCCAAGTTTCAGAGGCCCCCAGCCTTCATGAGAGCCTGTTTCTGCACAAATCAAGCCTATCACTCCTCAGGAACAACCCTTTCAAGAATCCCTTCCAGTTCACATCCCTTGTTATTCCTCTTGCCCTGACACTATTTGACTTTTCAAAGGTGGACCTATTGTCTTCCGAGCTAATTGGAGGGATCAGAAAAGGAAGGAAATACATACAACAAAGGAGGAGCCACTTGCAAATGAGGAGCCCACATGCACCATTAAAATAAAAATTTCAAAATTGCTGCAAGAAGAAGTTAAGCCAAACCAGTTTGAGCAGCAAGGCATCAAGCATGAGAATAGTGTCAATTCTGGTGCACGGTTTAGTCCCCTAGATTTTGGCTCATTTGAGGATTTTTCCCATACTTTTAACAAGAGAAATGAAAGCAAAATGCAAGGAAAGCATGGAGAAGAGATCCAGTTAAAAAGATAGCTCAAGAAAAATGCAGTGGAGCAGCTGCCAAAGGATGAGGGCATGGTGGAGGAGATGACTCTAGTTGCTCCAAGGGTGGAAGATGCTACTTTATTTGATGAACTGCCCAGCTACATTGAAGAAAATAATGAGGGCAGACAAAAGCCAGCAGTTTTGGAGCAGCATGGGGACAATGAAACCAATGGCAGACTGTTTGGATGTGAGGCCAAGCATGACAGTGAGGTTCAGGCCCATGACAAGGAGCAAACATGTTGCTCTTTGTTGAAAAGTGCATAGGTTGTTGATGTAGGTCTATTTGTGGAGCTCCCAGATTTTATTGAAGATAACGATGTAGAGATCAAAAATGGGCAAGAACAAATTAAAGATTTGTTCTTGATTATTCAGTAGGGATATCAACTCCTTGATGGAGGACATTTCTCCATCGAACATGTGTAGGGCTCATTTCTTGAGCCTAATTCAGAAAATCATGAGCATCCTGCTCATAAGGTGGAGGCAGCCATATTTCCAGTTGAATCACAAGTGCCAGAGCATTTAGACCAACAGTATCAAGAGAAAGAATCAGAGCAGAGACATGAGATGAACTCTATTGATTTGCATGTCATTTCAAGGGGGTCCTATAAGACATTTGGTCCAACTAGAGACAGATCATGAAAAGTCACCACTTGTCATGCTCACTCTTGAGCATGAAGTTGAGGATCCAAATAAGTGTGATCAACCCACTTTTCCACTTCTAGGCAGCTGCATTTTCAATCAGTTCAGGTGGGTAAGTGAGTTTGTTTCCATTCTTGGGGAAGTGTTTCGTCAGTTTGTTGTATGCCCATCCCTTCCCCACCTCTTGCTAACTGCCCATAAGCATGTGAAGCACTGTAAATTATTAAGAAAGGGCAATTGTTTTGAAAAAACAATTAATGGTTTTGTTTAATTTCATTTCTGGTTGGTTAGTCTAGATTTAGTTTAGTTTTACTTCTGTTCTAGGTTTCGCTTACTCCAAGTGCTTTTGTACAGGCAATTTTCTCATTAGGAGATTGTCTTGTCTTGTTTGTTTTGTTCTTGTTTTTTGGGAGGCATTTTCAGTTTTTGTTGGTCATGAGGCTATTTTATTTTGACCATATGCCCAATGGACTGTATAAAGTAGTTGGATGTTTGTGTTTAGCAGGCAAACTCCCCTGCAAAGTCACAAAAATATTGTTATATTTTGCCCAGCCCAAAATATTCCAAAATCCCTCCTATCAAAAAATTTCAATTAGAGATAGTATAAATAGAAGGAGGTAAAACCTAAATCCTTCAAATTTCAGTGAATTCCCTTGTAAAAACCCCAAAATTTCATGTGGAGAATCCTCTCAGAAACACCAGAAAAATCTAGGCCCTTGCTTTAGTTTTTGACCCCCTTTTGGCTTTTATCGGCAAAAGTCAAGGTTCTTGAACTTACAAAAAAATCATTAAATTGACTAACGCATGAAAAAATGTTTCTCCCTTTGGTTGGCAAATTTCATGTTTTGTGAACTCTTCTCCGAGTTCATCTTTCCTACAGGTTCATTGATTCGGTGATTCGCTGATAAAGCAAAGGAGTAGGCTTCTTCAAGAAATGGCTAAAGGTGAAAGGAGGCAAAAAATGTATTTTCGGCAAAGTGCAAAAAGTGTGAACTTCAAGCGAAGTTCACGATTTCCTCAGTTTGCCAATTCAGCAATTCGCCGATAGGGGGAGGGGAGCTTTTTTTCTTCAAATTCAGCAAAAGGCGAGACAAAGGGAGACAGAGGCTTCATCGGCAAAATCCAGAAAATGTGAACTCTCCAAAGAGTTTTGAGTTTCCTAAGTTCGCTGACAAGGCAAAGAGAATGAAGAGCTTTGTTGATAGAAGAATTTAGTAGAATGAAGGCATCAGCAAAGCAAAAGGTTCGGTAAAATGAGCTTTTGCCGACAAATGGGCTTGGTTCGAGATTTGGAAATAGGTTTTCTCAAATTCGACTAAGGCAAGGTAGAGAGGGCAGACTTCACCAAAAATGGCTAAGGCATGAAGGGGAGAAAGATGCCTTTGTCAGCAAAGTTCACAAATTGTGAACTTTCCTTAAAGTTCAAGATCTTTGTGGTTCGCTGATAGAACCTTTTGTCGACCTAGCAAAGAAGACAAGATGGCTGCGTTCCGAAATGAAGGAGATCTTTGATAAAACAAAAGATGAAAATCGGCTAAGGAAAGAAGGAAGATAGCCTTATCGGCGAACTGGTAAAAAATAGAACTTTTCAAAAGTTTAGAATTCCTCATGTTCACTGATAAGGCGACTCGCCGATAAGGGAGAGAAGAAAATAGGCAAAGTTCGCGAAAGCGAAGTTTTTCTAATAAAAGTGAAAACAAAAGATTAAGGTGATGGTTCAAAGGAGGAAGGTTTTGCCAATAAAGAAATGGTTCAACAAAAGTGGCTTTTGCTGATAAAGGAAAAACAGGTCCTGATTTGAGAAACGTAGCCTTTGCCGATAAGGTAAAATTGAGACAAGCAAGGCTTGGTTCAAAAAAGGTCAGCTTTTGCCGATAAAATGAGAAGTAAAGAAAAGTTAAAACATAAAACAAAGCTTGGTTCACAAAATGCAGAATTTGTCGATAAGGCGAAAATGAACCAAATGAAGGCGGTTCGGAAAAAAACAAATTCGTCCATAAGGCACAAATATATGGAGCCCAATTATTCTAAGGATGTCATTCCTTCATCAAGTGGCAAGAGGCAAATTTTCACCCAAGCCAGGTCAGACCTAAAGGGAAATTTGGAAGCACCATAAAAGGAAAAAGAGTACAACACGTTAAGTGTTGTAAAAGCTTGCAGGCCCCTAAATTCATGTTGTTTCCTCAGTAGTGAGGTACTCAGCATTAAAATCCCATAGGCAAAGTCAAATATAGGCAATTGAAATAGTGAAGCTCTTCAAAGACGGAGTACAGTTAAAGTTGCAGAATGAATTTGTAGGTACACGGAAGGACTTCCTGCATTCCCTCTTAATTGTGCATGGCACCCATGTGTGCAGACAATCTCCATTGCAGAGTTGCAAGCCTATTAGGGGCATGGGTTCCGTCCCAATTTGTAGGGGATTTCTGACCAAGAAAATTTAATAGAAGCATGGGTTGTCCTGGGTCAATTGACCAGCTCTAGCGCCACTATTGCAAAGTTCAAAATTGTTATAAATACATAAAATTGCAATGTATTTCAGCTAGCCATTCTTCTAGGCTACTGCAGGTTGGAGAATTCTTGTAACCAGGCCTCTGTAGTGCAATTACAAGAACTAATTGGATCTGATGGACTGTGCTCTTCTGTTGAGCCTCTCATGTCTCCAATTGATAGTTCAACTATGAGTGTAGTTGACTATTTTGTGTCTATTTATTCTGCATCATTCTCTCTTTTGTAATGGTTATTTGACCTCCACAATCAATATAAACTGATATTTTTGCCTCTCATCATTCTTGCACTGTCTTACTTTGGATTAGTATGAGTTGTGTATTGTGGATAAAACGGTCCCTTTCATATCTCCATTTTTTCTGCTTTGACCTCTGTTAGAATTACTGAGTCTATGTGAGTTCTTTTCAGTTTTGAGATTTCTGTTATGTTGATTCAGTTGCAGTTGAACATTCCTAATCCGGTGCATCATCTTCTTTAATTTCAACAATCCTTCATACCCTTTTCCCCTGCAAGCAATAGCACTAGATTTTAGTTTATTTCTCTGAGCCTTGAGCTCATAAAGAGGAACTAGCCTTCTCTGGAGATCTAATCTCATCTGCAAGGTCTCACACCTTGAGATCAATCCCATTTTGTCATTGAAGTGTTTGAACAAACTTCAAACAGGGTGCAATCTCACATGACAACAATTAGGTTAATATAAAATTACTGCGGGGCTCGATAACTGATACATCACCTTCTCTGGCCAATGGCACTGTCTATTACTTGGATATTCTTCATTTCTGCCTTTGAGCCCTGCCAATAGTGGATGCAGTTTGATCTGACGATGTGAGATAAATAAAACCTATGCCTTTAGTACCATGGCCTCTTAATAAATTTATACAAGTGGACCCTAGCAGTGCATTCAAGTCTACAAGCCTATACCATAGACATTAAAATGAAACAATTGTATCTATAGGCCCCCCCAACCGACACATAAGTTTTTCAAGATTTTCTAACCAATAACGCTACCTCCTTATCTCTACATCTTCATTTTCTCCTTGGAGCCTCGTAAATTGTTGATTTGGTTTGATTTGAGAATGCATGTTAAATAAAATGTCTCTTTCACGGTCTACGTAAAGGAGGTAGTGAACACCAAGGCAAAACCATCGACATAAATTTACATGGACGTAAATACATCAAGGACATTACTCAACCAATAGTCTACAACCATTGATATAGTCTACATAAAAAAGAAATATAGAACAATTGCCAAAAACTATGTAGGTTTGTGTAATAATAACATTTAAATCAATATCAACACATGACAAATATGCAAGTCCACATAAGAACTACTATTATAGAGATTAATCATACAATATAAAATACAAAATGTGATGCAAATTGATAATTATGCCTCTGTAACTCACTAGGAATGAAGACTAAAGTAGAGTTGCAACCTCTGTCTATTCCCCAACTTTTGAGAAAGAACCCTCAAGTCTCAGTTGGCAACTCACAGGGGATTGATCAAATGCCAATCTAGAGGACCATAAATCATAAATTTGCAATGTAGGAAACAGGTGAATCCAAAATTGAATGCTTAAAGAGTGAATGGAATATTTTTTGCATAAATACAAATTCACAATCAAACTACATTTTGCATGGGCAATTAAACACATTAACCATAAAATACCTATAATTCTAAGGCGATGGGCCACAATTGCCCTAAACCGCCTATAATTCAATGGAGATAATAAATGTTTCTGAAAGATACCTATCATTGCATGGTGATAATACACGTTTTCCCTGGATTCACTATAATTTCATTAGCAATTGCACCATCATTTTTCCTTAATTGATTATATTTTCATTAGCAATGCCACCACCCTTTGTCATTAATGACCTATAATTTTATTGGCGATCACACCACCCTTTGCCCCTAATTGCCTATAATTTCATTGGTGATCACACCACCATTTTCTTGTAATTAATGTAAATAGATGAACAATTGAAACCTAAATTTGAAATATTAAAAATTCACATGACAAGTGACTGGGCCTAGAGTAAAAGTTGTCTATAATACCTCGACAATGGGAACCAAATTGAAATAAATAGCGTGGTGATCTAATGCTATTCTAAGATATTAAAAAATCAATTCATAGGCAATCTAAAGCTATGTGCATGAAAATAGAATCAAAATTGGGCAAAAACATATGGTACCAAAATGGGTTATATTCACCATTTTTAACACCCTTAAAGTCAAAAATTGTCAATTGGCGACAAATTGCCACTAAAATTTTCCCTATTCTATAGTCCTCCAAATAATATTATGCCCAATGCTTACATTTTGCTAATGACTCAACTAAATCATTTTATATATTACACTTAATGATGTAGTTAAACTGGATCAATGATTATGAAGTTAAGTAACTTCTTACAAAAGGCTTATAATATAGCCTTCTGACTCAGCTAAACCCTAAGTACAATCAACAATTGAGATTTGTTTTGTTCTAGATCTATAGTGAGAGGGTATCAGTTGAGGCATATAGGATAGGATGCTTCACTCACCCATCAAGCCAAGGCCAATACTATAATGACAAGTAACAGGCAAAGTCTCTTTAAGATCAGGCAATAGACAAATCAACACATTATAGAAGTTGAATCCTATTTAGTAGCATTGTTTCACATTGCTAATGACACATGGCTCCAAATAATATTTTGCTTAATGATTATATTGTGCTTAATAACACAACTAAATTAGTTAATTATCCCCTATAGCTCTTTGCATTTGTTCATGAGCTTCAATTATAACTGATATGAGAATCTCTTATTGGCTCATAAACTCCCTAGTTTCCCTTCTGTAATGAAGTTATTTGTATAAGAGAAGAATATAATAGAAAATAAGATGCAAATGCTTGATAATAATAAGCCACTTCGTGGGGGCAACCTCCAAAAGTTTTTAATAAGAATAGAATTTGCAATATGATGCCAATATACTAGCCACTACCTCCTATGTACCCTAATTATGCCATGGACACCACCCAAGCTAACTCTACTACTTATATAAAGCTATAGAAATGATCATATGACTTAATTAAAGGTTATGCTAGCCACAAGTCAACCACACATATCCCAATGCACACTATAGGTTAAGGGTGTAGCATGCCCCTCCCCTTAAAACCAACATTATTCTCAATGCTAACGATCTCAAGATGCTTTTGCAAAAACACTTAATCCTCACATCGCACATCTTCACTAGCTAGAGTCTTCCACTTGATTAGATACTTTGTAATCAACATCATATACAAACTCTTCGTGTGTGTCTAGAGGATCACTTCAGGATCTAAAATGATTTTCTGCTCCTTATCAATCTCAAGTAACTCTATCTAGGATGAAATAGCATGATCATGATCTCTCTTTAGAGGCAATCCCTTTCGCATAAACCCACAAACCACTGAATGCCAATCTAGAATTGCCTTCAGATATGGTGTTGTACAAACCTTTGACTATTTTACTTCAAATGAAAATAATTGTGCATTGAGGCCTTTCATTTTAGATTATATGTTGTGCATATGCTCTTCTAAATGGCACATTTCTCCTTTCATTCTAGACTACATGTGCATACCCTCTTCCAAATGGTGCACTATTGTAAATGAAGGCATCATATCAAAAGTCTCGCCTGATCCTAACTTTGAATCTATATCCTCTTTGTCAAGAGTTTTCCTTGATGTAAGAATTCTTGCCTTGGCCTCTAATTTGAAACCCCCACATGATGAAGCTTGACAGTATAGAGTTTGATTTTCACCATTGACCAAACTTTGACTGGAGAATTTAAAAATGAGGTTAGCCCCAAATCCAAAATGCAAACAATAGACCCCCAATTAATTCTTTTGAGCCTTCCAAAAATGTAAAGAGATTAAGAATATTCTACAAATTGCAACCTATAGAGCAAATTTATGAAAAACCATAAACTCACAATAACTCACTCAATATTGATCCCAAAAAGCTAAAAATTAGACTGTCGCTCTCTTGAATGACTCCAACTTCAATAAAAAAATGCAAAAAAATCTACAATGAATTGCTAAATATAGACGAATCTTCAAAATTTGGGTTTCACCTCCATTTTGCCCAATTTAAAGCTCTGATACCACTTGTAATGAAATTACTTGCACAACAGAAGAATATAATAGGATATAAGATGCAAATGCTTGAAAATAGTAAGCCACTTCAAGGGGGCAACCTCCAAAAGTAAGCCACTTTGAGCGGGACAACCTCCAAAAGTCTTCAATATGAATAAAATTCACAATATGATAATAATATACTAACCATTACCTCCTATATATACCCTAATTATGCCAAGGATAACAAACAAGCCAACCTTGCTACCTATATAAAGCTATAGAAATGATCATATGACTTAATTAGGTTATGATAGCCATAAGTCAACCACGCATATCCCAAAGCATGTTATAGGTTAACGGTGTAGCACCTTTGCTCTCTCTGCATTGTGCTTAAACCTCTAGTCTTGCCTTGTTAGGCATCCATGGCACTCTAGGTCATTTAAATTGGCACATGCAAACTTTAAATCCTTTGTTATGCAATTTAGTCTCTAGCCTAGATATACATACCTATGCTTTATGTTATATTTGCACATTGACTTGTTACTCTTGGTCACACATAACTTAAGTTATCATTGCTCAATGTTAAGGTGACTAGAAACTATCATCAACACCTCAATCGACCTCTCCTCCTGGTCTGTTTCTCCTTTTCATGGCTCTGCTATCATCGATCTTGCTTCATCTATCACACATCATTAGATTGTACCTTACCCTTCTACTTTTGTTATGTTTTAGCATTGACCACCAACCACCAATTTGTTGTGTTTAAGTTGCTTTACTCATAGTGCTAAGGAATTGCTCCTTAGCCCCATGGGCACTACCTTGGTCAATCTCCCTATACCCCAGTCGATGGCTCTATAGCCATATCCCCGCATAGCTTAGAACCTTGCTACATGTTACTTTCAACTAGTCTCAACCTATCAACTGAGCATTTAGTCTCCACCTTTAGCATCCTCACATGCTCCGCTACCATAGATCTTGAACTTGATGATTCTTAATCATCAAATCATGCTCCCTTTTAATAGCGGAGGTATGCAAGTGTACACAAGGGATTTATATAACCCATAATACTCTGAGGTGTCTTTATCTTATTGGTTGAACTTATGTGCATGGCTACCAAGGCAAACCTGGATTATAAAAGGATGAATAAATTTTGGCCCCGTGTCCTATTTGTGGTGCCACTATGGTGCGTCCATCCCTTTGTTGTCACTAGGGTATGTTATATGTTTTGAAGCAAATGCTTAAGGCTTTATGTACTATGTGTCTAAATCTCATTTGCTCATAGTGGAACAACTAAAAGCTAACCTTGCCCTCGATCTTTCCATCGCAAGCCCATTTCAAAAGCGACATGGCTCAATTTGATTGGTCCAACAACCAAACAACTTAACAAGTGTTATGTTGTTTTTATTCTATTGGTTTGCCCCTATCATTGATCTTTGGCCCGACTCCATCGTCAATCCTCCCTAGCACTTAAAGAATACTTCACACATATGCCACCTAGTCCCACTATGCACTATGTTGTAATCTCCCAAGAATGACACATAAGCTCAGGACCCGATTTAATTTGGCAATCTATCCCCATATAAAATTTGCTTTTGTAGCCCATTTCCAATTGGAGCTGCCCTGCAATCCAAATGTATTATAAAGAGGCCCCTGCAAACTTTAAACTATGAGCACGATTGTGAATTCCAAATCCTTCAAGCACAAATTTAAGCTCGCCTAATGAATTATATGTAGAATTGCAACCAAAGATTAAAAGGAAATTCTTAAATACAAAGTGATGTTTTAAATTGGATTTGGTCGAAATCAAAGAGAGGCATTTGCTTTCTTTAGTCCGATTACACACATATGGATTATTTTAATGACATGGAAAGCAAAATTAAATGCATTTAAATTGTTTTATTAGTCCCTCCCATGGCACGAACTATAGTGATCAATTTTATTTATTTTATCCTTAACTAGTTATTATTCATTGTACCTTCTAACCAATCAACTTTTTCTTTTTTGTTTTTGCAGATAAAGTCAATATTTAATCTTGTTAATGTGAACATGTAAATTTGTTAATTAAAATTTTTAATAAAATGATTTATGTGGATTGCTATTGAATTCTTATTACAACCTTCAAGTTGCCCTATGTTGAATGACAAGATGACATGACGAGGACTCTTTAATGAAGATACTATTCATGAAAAAATTATTTTTGCACATTAACCTTTATAATAATTAGGCATAACTGTGTGAAGCCATGTAGACAACATCTATTACATCTATAAATCTTTATAATTTTATATTTATTTAGGTACAAAACAAGCATGCTAAGAACAGATGAAAAGAATTAGAGTTCAAATTCATATAAAGCAATCAATGACCTATAATCATAGATTAGTTTATGAATGACTGTTTTCTGAAAATGAGAAGAAGAGATGGATTGTACATGGCAAAGAAAGATGGCTGGTAGACCTTAAATAGTAAAGGCAATAAGAAAAGTTCGATATGCATGCTGAATTTGTTTAGTTATATATGGAAAGCAGGTAGTTTGCCATCTAATAAAATTACATCACGTCATGCATTTTCAAACTAGGCATTTTGACAGTGTCATGCCATTATCATGTTCTCGAATATTATAATGGTGAAATCCTTTCATGATATTGGTGATATGTATAACATGGCCTTAGACAAAGGATCAAAGAAAATAGAGTAGGATAGACATGCATAAAAATAAGAATAGGCAGAAGGGTATAGAGCTGAAATGCTCTATAAATGAATGGTCAAAGTTCAAACATGTATGTTTTCGTGTTGAACTATTTCCTTCTCAAATGCCGTCTTTTTGGGCTTCAGTTGTAATTCGTCAGTAGTTTTCATTTCGTTTTCTAGTCCTGTTACCTTTGCATCTGCATCTGCACGCTGAGTTGAAGCCCAAACTGGAAATTTATCTTTTCTATTTGGAAGGGCTGCATACATCTCTTTAGTTCTTGTCCCAAGAATTGCCATTGCAGAAGCACTGGAAGTCAAAAAATTCTTCGTCAACTGGCTACCCCTTGAGTCAGATTTGAAGTGTACCTCTCTGAAGGCTTGTGACCTAGAGTCTGAAAAATAACTACCATTCTCTTTTCTTCTTTTTGTGTGCTGGAAAGGGTTTGCTTTTCTATTGTCCCCTGACCATTCTTGAGTGCAATTTCCAAAAAGTGACCCATGGTGTTTTACAGGATTGCAGTTCCAGTTCTGCCCTGGTACTTGTTCATTTACTATACCTGTCCTCCCAGAGTGTATCCATCGCTGCAGCCACATCTGCGGCCTGCAATCCTTAACCGTATTTGCTTCACTGATTGGAATCGGGTTATTGGCAATGCTTACATCAGTCAGTCCAAGCTCTTCACCAGTACAACGTGCACTCTTTGCAGAAGTAGATGTCTCTCTATCCGCAGCAGATATTTTCAATCTCATATACCTATTACAATCTAATTCAGCCTCTCTATCATTAGATAAGATATTCAGCCTCTGGAAGCTTGGTCCTCCTTCAGCAAATTGCTTCCTAGACTTGAATGGGTGAAACTTGCGAGTGTCCAAAATTGTTTTACCAGCACAGAAGCTAATGTTGTCTCTTGGAGATTCTTTTCCCGGCAGAACATGCTGAAGCATGGTAGAGATCTTGTCCTTCATCAAATATCCTTTTTCATCACCATCTAGTCCACTGCCTATTTCTTCCTCTTCTCTAGACAAAAATTGAAAGGCTACAGGTTGAACATCAGGAGCTAAATATGGAAACACACCCTGCAAATCCGATCTATGAGAAAGTCCAACTGTATAATTTTCCTGCCACAAAGCCAGACAGAGAAACAGTGCTCATTGGATCAGAGATACAACATAAGCAGTTTCTTTGCTACACCTCCATACTATGTTTTACATGCACTTGAAATACTGCAGAAGCTTATCAACTTGCCATGAGAAAACATCTGCTTAATCATCGTTACTGTGAAAAGCATAAACTCTTCCCATGGATGCCTTCTACAATTCTGAAATGAAGCACTTAATATAGAAAATAGTATTCAATTGTAGACACAGTAGTGATTGGAACGATGATTGAAGATAGAAAGAAAGCTGCTTTGCTTATTACGTTATTATCGAAAATGACATGCACAGCTCTATGTTAAGGTTCTGTCCATAACCTATAACACAAGCATAAGAGAAGACACAATTACAAGGTTAGCATGCAGTACACTTAATTAGGTAAAGGTATGTCGGGATCAAATTAGTATTGTGGACACAAAGGACCACCTTCACAATAATAGGCAAGAGAAATAGTTGCAAGGTAGGGTTACATCATGATTAACTTAGAATTGCTGAAGTGAGGACAGTCTTCAAACTTATAGGCAGAATCATGTTGCCTAGCAAAACCCCTTCAATGCCTGGCAGTTGCCATGACACAACAATCAATATTCTACCATAAAAGCAAAGAGCACTCATGTGGCTCCACCCATCACCATATAGGTATTAGCAAAAGCATCAAACTGGCAGCTCCTTGCCACAAGGATAAGAAAATATCAGGTTGCACAGAATACCTCCCTCCACCTAGCTGGAAATTTATTGCCTTGGCAAACAGTAAAGACAGATAATATAACTAAGCAAGACACCAGTTTAGTGTATAAGACCCACTTGTGGAACCCCACAATAGAATTGTCATTCCAGTTAACTTATTGTCAAAAAGGTGTCTGCCCTAACCCCCTCCAATTTGAAACATACAACCTCCTCTATGGAGTACACTTGCCTTATCCATTAGGCCAACTCAAGATGTACATAGACCAAAAGATAATTCTAGACTAGTACCTAGACAATCACAGAGAAAGATAATACACAGATAGACATGCAACATTTCCAGCAGGAAGGTGTCCATGTGAGAGCAGACTTCCACTGATCATACCATCCCTGTAACTCAATACATCACTCAGGCTACAGTACATTAAGGCTTGTGGAATGTAAAATATATATGCATTAATCAAAATTGCGTTTACAATCATGGATGCAATAAATAACCCCAGACACTATCATCATAGATATAGTTGTAAACAGGATGTGGATAACAATCTAGAAAGCATATTACTTAATTCATGTATCAGGCCTTTTGGCAAATAATCCATTGCCAGTCTCCTCTACTAGAGGAGAATGACCCTGCAGTTAATAGTCTTTAGACCAAGTCACCACCCAAATTTAGGCCACATATCCAAATCACAGCAATTATAATTTAAACTTGTACCAATGTTGCCAATTGCTACCTGAACAAAGAAAATCTCTGCGTAAGAGACTGCTGTGAAAACAAATGAGAATTTGAATCTCAAATAATGCTAGTTGCAATCTGTATTTTAGATTAAAGAAGAGGTCAGACAAAAGCCCTAAATTTGTCCATTCCCTTCATTAAATGTCCAAAATGCATTAGCATTCCATGCTGATACAGCAGAAGAAGGGATTGTTCCCCTTATATCCTCATGTCTGTGTTCTATGCACAATAAATACCAGAGGGTGTAAGTTGTTCCAGCATAAATGGAGTGTCACTTTTCCTCAACCAAAAGACTCAAAAATGGCATAAAAGGTTCTCAGAAATGCCCATTAAAAATGAAAGACAAAAAATTAGAGACTTTAGGATATTTATAAATTATACATATCCTGTGGATGGGTCATCCTAGTATAAAATTAGCTTACTAACCACCTGAACTGACATCCAAATGAGAAGGTCGACCCACTGATGACATCATTCAGCTAAATAGCAGTTCCCTTATCGATGAGGGAATATTGCAATTAATATGGCCTCATTTTCCATGACTAAGCTTTCAAAATTTTACAAATCATAGGTTGTACATATGTTATTGGTTCATTAAGCAAAATAACCTGTGCGATAATGTCTGTTATCTACATTAAAATGTGGTGCTGTCAATGAGAGTAAATCCTCTCAGAAAGGTTGCATTAATGCCAAAAAGTGACCCTCCATAAACTTACATTCCTCAACTGCGGAAGGTTACTACTTGAATATGAGGACTAATGTTCCAGGATGGTATTAGGGCTGCAAACATTTTTGTTATTGTCCCAAAGTTGAGCAACATTTCCTTGATGATAATAAATGGTGCAGAGGTATACACATATATTGTGTGTACTTCCGTTTAAATAATGTTGATTAATGCGTAAACTAAGCAATGAAGGTCTTAGTGGATCATCATATCATGTCAAGTAAACCATGCTTTGATGATCCTTCTACTAATTACAAAAATATGGAAGTAAATTTCTGTACCATACTATGTCACTATGGTTCTGTCTAAGGGTCTCGCTAGATGTTTTGAGTTTTCCTAATCACTTAGACATACTTTTCTGAACATGATTGCACATGATTGCAAAATTAGATTCCTTGGGAAATTTCTTCTAAAATGAAAAATTGCTTATGTGCTAGTATGTAATAGTCTTATTATACTTGCTTGTGACAGGTTATGAGTTAGTTGATAATTAGGAGGTTGACAATTATAATTAACAAGAATAATGGAGAGAACTATATATATTAATAAAAATATCAGCAAAACTGATCGGAGCACAACCAGGTTGGGTTCACAGCCTTGAGTGAACTCATTACAATATTTGCTAGGTCCGCAGTATAAACACTACAGCTCCACAACTCCTTGGGAAATTTCTTCTAAAATGAAAAATTGCTGTGCGCTAGTATGTAATAGTCTTATTATACTTGGTTGTGACAGGTTATGAGTTAGTTGATAATTAAGAGGTTGACAATTATAATTAACAAGAATAATGGAGAGAAATCAGCAAAACTGATCGGAGCACAACCAGGTTGGGTTCACAGCCTTGAGTGAACTCATTACAATATTTGCTAGGTCCGCATATAAACACTACAGCTCCACAACTCTGTGAAATGCACATCACCCTGTCATGTTCCAGTATTACCAGGAAAAGCTGGGAGATCAACAGAGCATATGTTTCCAGTAACTGACAAAGTGACACTTCACCTTCCATGTCAAGAAACAGCTTGAATAACTTAAAGTCTAAAATCATCAGCCCATCAACAGTTATGGGAGCTGAACCATCTTGTAACTGTATTATAACTCTTGTCCTCTCAGTTCATATTGGGGCATGATTGGACTTTTTACAAATTCCATTCTCTTTATAACACATTCTCAACAGAAAACAACCAATCTCTAAATTTGACTCACAGGAATACCACATTGTCTTGGTCTTTAAGTGCAGCATTGTACATATATGTATAGTATCTTGTTCATGATGAATAGAAGAGTTTTATTTTCTATTTATTGTTCTCTTTCAATGTGTAATGGTGTATATCCATTTGTTTTCATAATTCTATTGCATATCCAATATAATTTGCAGGTTAGATAGATATATCCATCTGCTAATAGTTTGTGAATTGTCCTCTGTGCAAACTCCAAGGTTTAGCACAAATCATTTTTATCAGAGAAGCATCTTGTTTACAGTCTCATATCATGCCAGTAGGTTCTCTCGGATCTCCTTTCTGATGTTATTTGTGCATGACTAATTGCTCATGGTATCACCAAGAAGGCATACGACCTCGCTCTGCTTCTGAATATCTGGTAGAGTGGCAACAAAAAGCCAAGATGTCTAATGATGCAAAGAAGCCCAATTCAACAGTAGTCCAGAAGCACATCTGTTAAGCTTTGGAAGAACGAATAAAGAAACATTTATTGTAATTCTGTGACCTAATGCCTCAACTAGGTCCCACATCATTTATTTTCACAACTAGTTTTATTTTCAACAGTAGAATTCGTTTTAAGGTGCAAGTCAATCCTGACATCTTGTTGATGCAAATTGATTCCAAGGCTCTAGATGAATGGCTTGCATAAGAGGAGACATATTGCACTGTCAATAAGTTAGAGATGTCAAAACAATCACCTTTGCAACATTAAAGATGTTCAAGGCAGTGCTTTATTGGTGGATGTCCTGTAGTGCAAAGGAAGAGAACAAATTCAAGACTATTGACACATGGTCCAAGTTCACTGATGAGGTGCTGTGTAATACTACCCTACCAAGTACTACCATGACATGTGAAAAATATAATATATTCCAATTATTGAAAGAAAATAAGG
Source organism: Cunninghamia lanceolata (assembly GCA_027924645.1). Lineage (NCBI taxonomy): Eukaryota > Viridiplantae > Streptophyta > Pinopsida > Cupressales > Cupressaceae > Cunninghamia > Cunninghamia lanceolata. The sequence continues at coordinate 4,279,251 of BSBN01000413.1, forward strand.
ATCAGCCACTGAAGACTACACAAATGAGTTCCATGAATTCTACGCATGCCTGAATATCTGTGAAATATATCTGCACAGACCTGAAGTACAATAGTGATCTTCACCACTACATACAAGCCACCATGTTGTCCTTACATTGTGAAATGTTGGGGCGATACCATCAAAATGCCATGAAGATGACGAGAAATCCAAGATGGAGCAGAAAGGCTCAGCCTCCTCTAGCCCGAAACATTCAGGTTCACACTCATGGCACAGCAACAACCTTGCAGCCAATCTTCGCCCAAGTCATACGCAACTATTCAACCAAAAGTTCACAAGACAAAGGAGGGAAAGAAATGGTGTACTTGTCACAAGATTGAGACCGCTCATGACAAGAAAGTTCTAAGCAAAAGACTCTTCTCACTCAGACTTCACAGTTCCCAGCTGAGGAAGAGCAAATCACAAATCATGATGTTCTGACTAGCTTGAACATCAATGCCCAACCAGCACCCACTGATGCTGGAAATGAAAGCACCTTTTTTACACCAAGTTTTGGGTAAAGATCCAATCACTCCATGTCATCATCAAATTTGGAAGCCAATTAAGAATATCATCGCAGAAGACATTGTGAAACATATACGCTTCATGGCAAAGCACACCCATAGCCTTTCAACAAGGACAAGAGCTCAATGTACGTTGATCATGGTTTCTCATTCATACAAGATCCCCTCGTGATGTAGCACTTATCAAAATATGTGATATTCTTCTTAGAATGCCTTACTTGTATGACTGAGATGCTAATTACAAAGCTAAACCACAAAATTAGTCCATAAAGGTCAACAATTGCCTCTATAACATTCCAAAGTTCGCATCAAAGGTCAACATTTCATTTGTAACTGCAAAGCAGTGCAGAAAGCTTGTTTCTCATGCACATAAGGCTGCCATCACCGACAAGCTTTGAAAATTCTTTTCCCAATCCATGAGGAAGCTCATGATGTGGGCGCAAAAAACTGTTACCATTTTAGTTTGTCCCTTTCAAGACAACAAAAAACAAAATGTGTAACAATAAACTTCTCTTCAAATTAGAAAGAAAAGCTCCCTTGTAACTAAAAACTAAACTAAACCATAGAACTAAAAGAAATTACCTCTAGCTTTTTACAATATGTACAAGTTACATTTGTGGGTTTTGAGTAGGCATTGCAAACAAACTAAAGAAATAGACTATCTTTTTAGTTCTCAGGCAAGGGCACAATGCTTATCAACACTTCTATGCAAGATGGGAGATTTTTAAGTCTTTTATCTTCAAAACAAACAACATATAACAGCTAACAAATGCTTGCACTCTCTAGCTAAAAGCAAGGCTAGAAAGTGAGATACAGCACAAAACTTGGAATTGGATTTGTTATTTTTTGTGCTTGTTGCTTAGCAGTTTTTCTTCGATAGACACAAATGTAACTTTGTTGTCATGATAGCAGCTTTGTTTGTCTTTTTTTAGTAGGCACATTCCTTCTATCACTATCATGACACCACTTGTCTTTTATATTTAGATTGGATTCTAAATTATATGAGAAGTTGTCCTTATTTTAAAACAAGGCACTTTTTTGCTTTAGTTTTTTTCTCCTACCCTAGGCACTCCACTGAGATGAAGATTTTTCATTATAAAACCTGGAGTTCTCTTGTTCTATAAAAGAGACCTAGACACATCACTAAAACAAATAAAGAGAGCATATTTGAGTGTTGAGCTAGTGCAGAGTAATTCTTTTCAGTTTTAATAGAAAATAGATGTAGTATTGAGGGCTCAAATTTGTGAGTATTTTCAGCAGTATGTGTTTGTAGATTAGCATACTCAAATCTGCTATTTTGATTGGAGTTTTTCCCATTTAAGCTACTTTGCAATTAGGGTTCATTTTCTAAGTGCAGAATGTCCTTACCATGGTCTGAAAATTGACATGTTATCAAAGCACATAATCTGAAATCTTATAGATCTGTGTATGGAATGGGCTGCTACCGGTGAGAGGGAATTGCCAGTGAGTTTCAGTGGATGTGATGCCTGAGCTTTAGTGATTGACGCCAATCCATGCTTGTGAGAGGCACAAGAACTTGTGATAGGTTGTTGGGTGTGATGCCCAAGATCTTCCGATGATTGGAAGGTTGATTTTAACCCGAGATAGGTCGTTGATTTATTTCAGAGGGTGTGATGCTCAAGTGTCTTCAGTGATATAAGAGATCCGGACTTGTGAGAAGTTGTAGGGTGGGATGCCCTAAGTGCTCCAATGATTTGAGTGTTGATCTACATCTGTGATATGCTATTGATCTGTTTGGTTTGAGCATGTTCTAGGAGTTGTAGATATGACTAGTCTCGGTCTAAAAGAGTGTGATCATTTAGAGGGCACTACAAACTTTACACCTTGGAATTGCAAATTGTAGATGCTACTAGAGGAGGTTGATCTTTGGAGTTTTGTACAAACAAAGATTGCACCTCATACTGACCATGTTCAATTGGCCTAACATAACAAGTCAGCCGAGGCAAAGCAAATCATCCTAGATTTGGTGATGGACCATTTGATCCCTCACATTGCAGAGAACATAGTGAAGGAGATGTGCTATGCCTTGATCACTCTATATCAAAGTGTGAATGTTTCCCACAAAATGTTGCCGAAGAACAAGCTCACTGCCACACACATGAGTAATACAAACACAATGGCTTGTTACTTTATGAAGATCATTGAGCTTAAAGATCAACTCACTGCCATTAGGGTGAAGGTGGAGGATGATGAGTTAATGCCCATAGCTATAAATGGGTTCTCACCATTTTGGGACCCGTTTGTTCAAATTGTCTATGCTCATGAGAAGCTTCCCACTTTTGAAAAGCTATGGGATGATTTTATCTAGAAGACCAATTTAGAGATCGTTTCAGCCAAAGTGAAAGAGATTCAAATCCTAGCCCTCATCGAGAAGATGAGAAAAGGTGGTTAGAAAGGAGGGCTTGGGTAGGGTCAAAAGGGCGAGGAGGAAGAAACAAATTCTTTGGAACAAGAGAAGAAAGACTTGATTCACATGAAGTGTTTCATGTGCCCCAAGATGGGCTACTATGCATCTCAATGTCCTGAGAGAAAGAAAACCGAGAAGCAGCAGGAGTTTACAAGGAGTGCAGAAACTTTAGCCAGGGCAGATGAGTTGACATCTAGACTTAAGACAGCTTTCTCCATGGTATCATGCCTATCCACTAACACTATTTCTGGTGTAGAGTGGTATGTGGACAATGGAGCATCTAGACACATAACCTTCAACAAGAAGGCATTCAACAGACTTCAAGAACAAGAGGATGGCATACAAGTGGAGTTGAGCAATGATTCCACTTGTCAAATTATCGAATTGGACTCTCTTTTTGCATGCCTTTAGGTGATGTTCTTGAGCTAGATGATGTCTTGTATGTTCATAGTTTAATGAAGAGTCTTCTTTCAACTTATTGCACGACAGATCTATAGTGTATAGCTAAGGTTGATGGTTAACAAATGATCATTAGAAAGCACAGCCCTAAACTTGGTGGAGACAGTTTCTAAATCTCTCGTGGAATTAGTGATTGATTCCATGCATGCAGCTAATAGGGGTATTGATGAGTACCATGACAAATTTATTGCCCAAGGATTCTCTTAGAAAGAAGTAGTTGATCTTGATGAGAATTACCCCAGTTGCCAGAGGATTCTCTCAAAAAGAAAGAGTAGATCTTGTTGAGATTTTTGCTTCAGTTGTCTAAGGTTTTGAGGTGCATTGGCAAGATACCCATGAATTCATATTAAGAAGGCCCAATATTGGTTGATACATGCACCATGAGTTTGTTTTTTCAAGATTGGTAAGTTTTAATTCAAGTTGGGCTTTTCCAAGTTTAGTGCAGATTTCAATTCTTTATTTGATAGATCTGATTCACTTAACTTGTCCATGTATACAACTGATTTTATTATTGCAGGGAAATCTGAACTGCTCATGATGTGGTCTAAGGAGAATTTGACCTATAATGTTGACATTAAGAACAAAGGAGGTTGACAGGTTTCTAGTGACGTTTTCCTTGTACAAGGGATTTACACCTTGAAGATTTTGAATAGACTTTAGAGTACAAAAGGAAGCAATGGTTAGAGGTTATCTTTCTTCAGGTTCACAAATGGTTAGCATGATGACTATGCCCCTAGCCAAGGGAGGTCCAAGATGTTGTGATAGTATCTTGGCTTCATGGAGAACACCTTTCTCACAAAGGAGTGTTAGTTTTTTGTACTTGTTGCTTGGCAGTCATCCTTCAATAGGATGCATTCACCAAATTCAACACAGCAATCAGTCTTTTTTGCTTTGATTTTCCTATTTTTAGCCAGCAGCAATTCTTCTATCTTTTACCATAACACTTGCTTTTCTTATATTTAGATTGAATTCTAAAGTTTGTGAGAAGTTGTTCTTATTTTAGAACAAGATGATTTTCTACTTTAGTTTCTTTTCTACTTTAGTTTTTTTTCTCCGAGCCTAAGCACTCCACTGATCTTGTTCTATAAAAGAGACCTAGGGCACACCACTAAAACAAATAGAGAGAGCAATGTAGTTCTTTTCAATTTTTAATAAAATATATATGCAACTTTTGAGGGTTTAGATTTGTGAGTATTTGCTATTCAGATTTTCAACAATATATGTTTTGTAGATTAGCATACTCAGATCTGTTGTTCTGATTGGAGTTTTTTTCATTTCAGCTACTTTGCAGTCAGGGTTAATTTTCTAAGTGCAGAATCTACTTACCATGGTCTGAAAATTTAACAAGATTAAACATACAAGATTTAGCAAATCAAATGAAGGGATTGCATACAAAGCCATAATCACCTACATTAATGAGAACTGCAACAATCACTAATTTCTATCCCTACGTAACCGAACCTGGTACTGGTTTGGGTTCAAGTTCAGGGGTTTGATTCATGGATTCAATCAAAAAAAATTGGGGGTTGGGTTTGTTTTGGGTTCGTCCATACAAAAACATATAAAAATCAGAAATGTATACATATTTGCAAGAATAATTAAGTTCAAAATACCACATAGCATCATATCATAAACAAAACCACCATAAAAATTAAAAATACTACAATGTCAATTAGTCAAACTTGAACGTCATGATATATATTAAAATTAAAAATAATAATGTCAACAATCAACCATCAATGACCAAGCTTTAGCGTCATATGGGTCTTCAAAAATATCATCACCATCAATATTAGATGATGTAGGTATTGGTATATTAGAAGAACCACAAGCAATGCCACGAGTACTTGCATGCTCGCTAGTTGGCCCATCCTCAACATCAAGTGCAGCAAGTTGGGAAGTGGAAGCATCCAAGGCAGAATGCTCCGGCTCGATATTCCACTTCCTCATATCCCCTTCTTTGTAGCTAGTTTGTTTGTGCGGAAAACAAGTTGGAATGCACATACACTAAATCCTTTGCCTTTCTTGAGTGCAGTGGGTTGCGCTTTACTAAGTGGATGAAGGAGTATGTGTTCCAATTCCTCTCAGATGTAGATGAACTAGCAACCTATTACGACAAAGTTAGAGAGGTTATAAAATTTAAACAGCTAAAAAATTATAAATGGAACTTCAAAGACTAAAATAATTAAAATTTATAAAACTTAATTGCGATAAAACTTTGATTGCAAGAGATTGTAGGTGTTGGAATTGTTGGCCATGGATGTACCACCAACTACAAGCATCCTTCTTGAACTTGTCATGAAGAGGTTCAATGCTTTGACGGTGACCATTGAAGTGTACAAAATCAATGAACTCACTCCTAACTACATCCTACAAATCAAGATCAGGGAAGAGTATGGGAAATGCTACCTTGTACCCTTCTACAACTTCAAAATCTCTATATGGGGCAATCCTTGTTGGCACAAAAAGGATCTTAGCACTGTAGTATCTTGGACTCAATGCGAAGGAAAGAAGATGTAGCAAAGTGGTCATTGTGTTCCATCTCTCTTCAATAATTTTGTGCACCTATTTGAAAAAATCTTCTTCAAGATCTTACTATTTCTCATTTATGATAGTCTTCATCTTCTCAATCATTGAATCAATGCCATCAGATATCTCTCTCAAATAAGGCCTATCTATGTCAATAAAATGGATCGTACTCAAAATGGGGTTAGTGAAATTAAGAAGATATTTGACACAATCCCACTAAATGTCATCTAGGATCCAATGCTTAATATTTACTACCTTCTCAATGCTGGATTGCCTCTATATGGACCAATTTTGGCTTATGACCATCTTAGAAAGTGCCTCCCAAAACCTTCATGAGTCATCTCAAGATGATTGTGTTGGAGACGTTGGAGACGAAATGGGTCTTATCAACCTATGTGGAAATCAAAATTAAAAAATTAAAAACAAAGAAAACATAATTAAAAAATTTACCAAAGTTAAACATAAATATTAAAATAAATCTTAATGTTTCACTTACCTTCAACAACTCCAATTTTGAAAATCATATGAATACGTCCTGCGACATGTGGTGGTTGGTAATGAACAGTTGGATCTTTTCGGCCTCAGCATACACCTATTTGATAGAATCAATTTTGGTGCCAATTTTTGTAGCATAAGGTTGAAGGAGTGGACAGCACAAGGTGTTCAAAATATGTGTGAATAACACTCCTCAACTAATAAACCAACTGCTCTACAATTTTTAGTGGTCCATTATGACTTGAACAATGTTTTGCGGCCCCTCTCCTCAATGCCCATCATGAGGATTTTAGCAATAAATGCACCATCCATCACCTCCCCCTCACAATCGACTTTTCTCAAAAACAATGCCCCTTTAAGGGACAATACAATGGCATTGATCAATGACCGATTTTTTGCATCCTTCCATCCATTTAAGACAATGTACACCCATGTCTCAGCCCACACAACCCTAATGGGCTTTAATGAATCCTCTACAAACTTCACCTCCTTTTCCAATAAGGTGCTACAAACCTTCTCAAAACGTGGGCCTTTGTACCTTTTTGGAGCCTCATTAATTGTTCTCATCATTTGTTGCCAATATGATGAGTGAACAACATTGAAATTCAATCCGTTTGCATAGATACTGCAGTGTTGTTCTTCACACTCCAATTTTAAACTTTTATGGGATATTTCTTCATATGCTCCCGAGTGCATTAACAATTTGTCAACCACAAACAGAATTTGAGGAAAGAAAAGGTGGTTGTGGTGCATCTAACTCATAGAACAAGCCTTCTATCCTTTTTCCATCTGAGACTAGGGTTTGCCTCATTTGTTGCAGCACTATACTCTATGAAATGGTACATGTAGGTCTTGTGGCCGATTAGCTACTGCATCATGATTTTTCTCTGGCTTTTTGGATGAACTTTCAGGGACGAGGGAAATCAGTTAAATGGGCTGCACATTGAAACATGGGTCATTCCCTAGTACACATTCCAATTTTTTCTGCCTTCCAAGAGAGCGGGGATCAATAAACTCATCCATGATTCCATTTTGGAGGCAGAGAAGAAAGAAGCCAAAGCTATCAGCTTAGGCCTCCTCAACCAAAGTGAGTATCTCAATGTTAGTAGAGAGTTGTTTCTCAGAAAGTAACAAGACCAAAAAGTCTGTATAGTCGATGGAAACACCCTAGTAGCTGCTTTGATATGAGTTATATACTGCACAATGCAATGTCAGGATTTGTGTGTGGAAGAGCATCAAAGTTTGGATGTGTCATTGTCCGCCTTCTCTCTAAACGTTGGAGTCACAGAGTCAAGAGAACAATTGTATATATTTTAAAAAGGTAATTCCTCATCTTGTTTACAAGATAACGTGATCCATGCAATCAGATATCAAGCAGGGCTTCCAAAACTGCACAATAAATATTGAATCAAAGTATACTTGGAGTAACATTTTGGAAATAATGTTTACTTGGAATCATGGCTTTAGATCAATGTTTAATCAGAATAATGACTCGAACAAAAGTTTTTAGATCATTAATCTGAAATTAATATTTTAAAACAATGTTTAAAACTATGATTTCTCAGATTATTTTATGGAGCTCAATGCCTTGATGAATTGGTCTGAGTGTGCAAGAAATTGCTAACAAGGACAATGCCAAACCAAGTAGGAGTGTATTATGTTTCACAGGGATTCCACTGATATCCAATGATGGTGCAAAGCACAGACCATTAACAAAAGAAACCAAGAGGCTACATGTCAATCACTATGACAATGGTGTTAACTAGAGTGCCTAATACAATTGGCACAAGCAAAAATCGAGGATAATGCACGTGGAGTCACTAAGTCGGGATTGTCAAGAGAATTCTCATGGAAACAAAGGTGTCTGAGAAGATTGTCGTAAGCGACTTGACAAAAGTCAGTAAGTGGCAAAGAAAAGGGCAAGCAAAAGTGGCAAACGGTAAGACACTCAGAGGTAGAAATGCCAACTTAAAGGCACCACTGGAAGGATAGCCAACCAAAAGAAGCCAAGTTTTACATGGCTTGGAAAGTTTGAGATGTGATGATTTTAATGATAGAGGAAAAACCCAAAAAACATTATGAGAGTAAATGTGCCACCTAGATCAGCCAATGAAATCTGAGAGGACATTCAAGAATTTACTATAAAAATCAAGAGAAGCCATTGGATAAAGGTTATTGAAACCGTGAACAAGTGTGGAGTCATGGTGGATAGCTGGGAAAGTGAATTGTATCAAAGGAAAGGGGAGCTGTAAAAGGCTCTGATGGGGTATATGCCTATGTTGAGACTCATGATGTTAAGTCTATGAATATAGTCTCTATGTGCATGTAATCGAGTGTTTTGTTAATGAAATGTAGGCCAGTGACAAGGACACTTTGTGAATTAAGTACCCTACAATCATAGGTGTCACAGGGGAAGATTAAATAATTGTTGATCAGCCTTAAGGCCTTGATGGGACTGGTTATAACCACCACCAAGTGGAAGGTAGAGGTCCATGCCAAGGTTGTAGCCCCAATGGTCATCTTGGTTGTAGCCAGATGATGGTAATCCTTGTTGTAGCAGGATGACGCCACCTTTGTTGTAGCAAGGTGGGTCAATTGTAGGCGATTTTCCCTAATCACTTGTGCTTCGGCCCATTGAAGTGGTTGTAACCCTTCTAGTTTGAGTATGTGAGTCCAGTTTTGGTCTGGATCTTCAGTCCTATGTGCACGTGTTTGTAATGTCTGAGTCAGTAAGTGTTGGGTGTTGGAGTGGCTAAGAAGAGGAGGATATAAATTCATTGGATGGCCAAAATCTTGCTTTTTCAAGCTGGTTGCAAATTGTGGTAATGGCCGTGCACCTCACCGATACTACCATGAAACTATACACCCATTGTGAGGGTAGTTAGGTGGAAAAGAAGGCCTGATACTTCAGTTTGGCCTCCAAGCAAAGTCCTTCACACCACTTGGACCTATATATATTGATTTTCAAGTAGTTATGATTGTGATAATAATGGTTGTCTGCTGTCCTATATTTATACTTCTGATTGGGAACATGTATGACTATCTAAACGAACTTGAAGGTCATGTTTTAGAATGGCTCTAGATAAAAAAGAGTGAAGGTCACTTAGGCTTCAAAGGCTTAATCAGAATTGGGCAGCAAGAAGCAACAAGGTCCTTGGCTAAGCGAACGATGATCTTCAAATTCCTATCAAATCAAAGGGAGTAATCATGGAAGGCACATTAGAAACTAGCTAGTAAAAGAATGAATTATCTAAGAACTAGTACCAGTAGAATTACAATGTATTCTTGCCCTTGACTAGTCTGTATTGTAATCAATAAGTTAATCCAGTGATATTTTGTAATGTTCTAGTGGAAGTGGCTAACCATTGAAATGCAACTAACTTGACTGTGTGGCCCAGATGGCCTAGTGCTTGTATAATTGCCCTAAGAGGTTAAGAACTGAAATTTTGTGCTTGAATTCCATATAGAACAAAATGTATTAAGATTATGAAACCTCCAAACTAATAAAATTTTCTTTAGATGTTTATTCATGCTGTTTGTAAAATGTATAAATTTTGTTAATGAAAATCTGAGGAGGAATCAGTTGGTAATGGCCCAGATGAATTCCTTTAAGTTTCGGACTTAGTCTAAATGTTATTGATGATACATGGATACCAAGAAGTTCAATTTGGCTCTTTGCAGCTTCCTAGTCTTGCTTTTATGTTTAACGAATTATCTAGTTAATTTGAATTGAGGAGGCTGTTTGTTTTGTTTTCCATGTCGAGTCAGAATTCCCTTCGCAGGAAGTTAATTGGTTTAAGTATTGCCTCTGGTCCCAATCTCATCTTCAATTTAGTTAAATCCAGGAGTAAATCCTAGTTGTTGATTCATCAAAGTCATTCCCTAATCGACATGTGTCCACAGAAAAGGAGATGCAGTTCTCTATAAGGTTCAACTTTGAATTTTCAGAACCAAAACCAATTAAAATGGACTCTATTGAGTTTCACATCCGCCAGAGAAAAAGGTCTTCGAGAAATTCTACCCACTGCTCTGAGAAGTCCCAGTGGGCCAAACCAATCGAATCATGCCACATGTCTGCACTAGAGTAGTTTATGTCATCAAAGTAATAAACCTTGAAACCCAAAACCGAAACCCGATTAAGTCAAATTTAAGTAATCTTGCATCCGTAGGATCCCTTGAGAGTGTTTACTTGTGAATTCTAGAACTAAAAGCTCAATATATCAAATTTGAAGGGATTCTTGTGTCCACAAGAGCAAATTGGCTCCAAAGACAATAACCCAACTCGTCCAAGAAGAAAGACCAAGTGGACCGAGAAGCCTAAGAAGCCAAGAGATGAAAGAAATCGGATTATGCCATGTATCCTCTTTGCAAGGCTCGAAGACTTCAAACACTTTGGAGCTCCCTAAATCTGTTTCCATTGAGTTGCCTTGAATCGTGGAATTGTTGGAGTAACCCAAAGAATGACAAGTGTCAAATCTGGAGTGCCTCAGAGTTTGCGACGTGTTATCCCAAATCATTGCAGGATTATGCCATCTGTAGAAGCAAGAGTCTAATCAGGGATACATTATGTAGCCAGGTGTAAGTCCTAAAGTTAGCCCAAGAGATTAACTCCCTAGACCTCAATTCAATTAAAGCGATAGGAAAGGAGTTTCATGTTCACAGGATTCTCCACAGAAATTTTAATTCTCAAAATCTGTCCAAGTTGCCTAAAATCCTATGATGCTGAAACAGAATTAAATCTAGTTGAGTTTTCCTTTTGGGTCTAGTAAACCATGTCATAAAACTAAAGTCAAAACCATTGTAGTTAACCGTGATTCAACTATCAATAGCTTTAGCTATCAAAAAAATATTGGTTTGATCGATAGCTCATTTGGGGTGTTACATTGTGGTATCAAATCATGGTTCAAAAATTGAAGGCCAAATGGGTTGCCAAGTTGAAATTTGAGATTAACATGACGTAAATTTGAGGTAAGATTCACCTTACGACTATTCTATTGATAAAATAGCAAAAGTATTGAAATCTAAAGGTTGGATTAGAGGAGAAAAGGGATCAAGATGGCCAAAGGATGACGTGGACATTTTATCGTTGAGTTATAAGGTCCCTAGATGGAAGAAGAAAAGCAAATGCACTCAGAGCAAGGGGATCATGATACAACAAAGGATGAACCACAAAAATCAATTGCGAAAGAAATATTCTCAATGTACAAGAATTGAGAGACTGAATACCACCAAGGCAAGATTGAGGGAAGGAATAAGTAGAGCTTGGGGAAGGTTGGAAATGCACATGTAGTCCTCGACAGAGCAAACCTAGAGCCGAGGGAAATTCAAAGAAGCTGGGATTTTTCACCCAAGAGCTCAAGAAGATAGCATAACCAAAGTTTAATGGGTGAGGCTTTGGCACCAAAGCCAAAGCTTAGTTGGTTGGAATTCTAAGGTGTTTTGATCTCCAAAGAAGAACTAGATGTGAAAAGGCCCAACCTGCCGATAAAGCAACATTATGGTGGGATCACCGAGAGAGCATGATTGGTTTGAAGCATAGTTCTGAGACTCGCCCGGACTCGGCGAGTCCTAGGTCGAGTCACCCCTGTCGAGTCCAGGGGGCTCGGACTCAGATTCGGCTATTCAGGGTTATCTCTCATGTTAATTTTCTTCATAAATGAAATTTCCAAGTATTGTTCACAGGAGTTTACCATTTCTAATTGTGGGTTCAATTAATGAGTGCTTTCCATTCTTCAAGTTCCATGTTTGAGAGGCAACTCTTCCTCAGTGCCAATGGCTCCATGGATCACATGATCTCGGTTAATAATTTAAATGACAGTGGCTGAATGTAAATCGGTCATTTGGAATTATTAACATGACAACCATGAATTTAAGCACCACAACTACAAGACATAAGACGGGCTTTTATTAGCTTCTTTACTATGAATCTAGAGTGATGTGTCACTTAGGAGCTATATCTAGTAAAACATATTGAATTGAAGCTTTTATCCTACTTGCATTATTCAACAGCCTTGCAGCTTCCTCATGTTGAATTAATGAGTAGCCTTTTATATTCCTTGCTTGAGGTGATGACTTTCTTCCCACCAATAGCTCCATGGAAGTACAATCCTAAGCAAGAATTGAAATGATTGAGAAAGCAGTACCACTAGTTCATTGATGTCTAAATTAAACTTCAAGACTAACATGAAAGCCATGATTTTAAGCACAGCGACTCCACAATATGACCATGGTGATTTCCCCATGGTTCCTTTGAGCTTCTTTAATAATGAAATCTATAGTGATGAGTCGTTTCAGAGTTATATCCCATAACAAGTATAACATGAAACTTGTAGACATAAACCTTACTGATAGCGAAATCTGATATAAACTTGTATACTTGTGTACGTGATCAAATTAGCTTCTATTTGATGATGTTATTGTGTCTTTATGGTTCATTTAATAAAGGGTGCATGAAACAAGTTTTAAATACTTAAAAATCTCTAAATTTCTTGGGTTTTTCACTTTGCCGAGTCTGTGCCAAGTCTGGGCGCCGAGTCCCGAGGTCCCGAGTCGAGTCACCCTCGCTGACTCCGCACCGAGTCCGGGTCTCGGAACTATGGTTTGAAGAGCAATTTCACAACTATTATCTAACAGATGCATATTACACTACTTGAATGAATAAGTTTCACTCTTTGAAGCAACGAGGCATGAGAGTGGTAGAATATAAATCCAAATTCTCGAGTCTCATGAAATATATTGGTTATATTCAAGATGAGTCAACAAAGGTAAATCGATACATCAACAAACTGACTCCAAAGATTAAGGGGAAAGTGCGAACTTTGGAGCCTGTAACTTTGTTTGATGCAACGCACAAGGCACAACTAGTTGAGAAGCAACCGCAAGATCTTGTTTTGAGGACTAAAGATAGAGCAGCCAAACTGATTTCAAGGAGTGCAAGGAGGATGGTCAATGCCAAGACAACTGACTAATTCCCAATTTGGGTCATGCCAATTTGGGCAAAGGAGGAACTAAGAATTTAGATGGAGGTCTATTGGATTCGAATAAAGGGGTTGTCAAAATTTCAAAGGAAACTGTCTAACAGGAATCAATCATCTGAGACCCCGAATAGTTCAAACTAAGTAGAAAATATAGTTGGGCCAAATGGTTGATGGAGCACTGCATAAGTAGCCTATTTAAAGTGTAGCGGACCCCATGAAGCAAAATATTATCTTCAGGAGGGTAAAGCATTTACTACTAGACCGAGATCATCTAAAGGAAGTACCCAAATAAATCATCAAATTCATGTAGTTGTGGAGTGACACTCAGCCGAACACCAAGACATGGTAATTGAAGCCCCGGGTATGATCAGAACCGAGTCTGTAACTATTTTAATTGACCCCAGTGCAACCAGTTTATTTCTCCTCTTTTGCTGATAAGTGTAAGTTAACTGATTTATAAACCCCTAAAATGGGATTGGTAGAAATGCATCCAATGCGAGGGAACCAATTATTAGCCAAATTGAGAATTCTATCCTTAGAATAGGAACTTTAGAAACCCAAATTACCTTTCTTGCCACCCAACTAGGTCCTTACGATCTAATAGACATTTTGGGAATTTATCAACCAATTCTGTTGCAATTTATATCTACTACCAAGGTGAGAAAGGAGATATGGCACAAATGTTAGATAAATGCAATTATTGCAATAGGCAGAGCCAAGAGCCTACCTTGGATAATCACCCTCTTTTGTGAGAAAATGCAGACATGTTGTAGAAGAGCTATCAGGATTGCCATCTAAGAGAGAAGTTGAGTTCACCATCAACCTAAAACTAGGATTCAAGCTAGTCTCCATGCACCATACCGAATGACTGTCCCTGAGTAAATGAATTAAGGATGCAAATGCAGGTGCTTGTAGAAGGTTTATGTCAAACCAAATGTATCACCTTAGGGAGAGCCAATGATTTTTGTAAAGATGAAAGATGGTACCTTTCGACTGTGTAGATTACCAACAACTGAACAAGGCCACAATCAAGAATTGATTTCCTCTGCCCCAAACCAATGATCTCTTTGATCAAATGAAGGGTGCTAGTGTTTTCTCTTGGATAATTTTAAGATCAAGATATCATCAAATGCGAGTCAAGGGGGAGGATATTTTTACAACAATGTTTCAAACAAGATATGGCCATTATGAGTTTGTGGTTGTACCTTTTGGATTAACCAACACGCCAACAGTATTCATAAGCCTCATGAATCATGTCTTCAAGGATTATCTGGATAAGTTTGTTATAGTATTCATTGATGATATTCTAATATATTCTCAAAATATGAAGAAGCATGAAAAACATCTCCAAATAGTGCTGCATTACCTCAGAGAAAATAAGTTGTATGTGAAGCTCTCCAAATGCTCGTTCTTTCATAATGAAATTCAATATTTAGGGCATGATATGTTCAATGATGGCATTCAAGTGACCTAGCAAAGATTCAAGCCAAAATTGAATGGCCTGTGTCAAGAAATGTTGTAGTTCACAGTTTATGGGACTTGCAAGATATTACTAGAGGTTTCTATAAGATTTTTCCTAGATAACCACACCAATCACTCCTCTCCAAAAGAAAAACAAGTTATTTAGATGGTTAGAAAGATGTGCTCATGCATTTGAAGAAATAAAGCAAAGGTTGATTTCAGCCCCAATAGTTGTGGTCCTAGATCTAGAAAAGGATTTTGTAGTCTACACAAACACATCCAAGGAAGGATTGGGTGTTGTACTAATGTAGAATGGACGAGTAATAGCCTAAGTCTCACAAGCTAAAGGATCGTGAACAAAATTACCCAACTCACAATCTAGAGCTGGTCGTGGTCATGCGCACATTTAAAATGTGGCGACATTATCTCATTGAGCACAAATTTGATTTTAAAACTGATCATCAAAGTTTGAGATATCCATTTACCCAGCCAATGTTGAATGCTAGATAACATTGATGGATGGAATTCTTTAGAGAATATGATTTCAAAATCTCTTATATCCAAGGAAAGAAAAACAAAGTTGGGGCTGAAAGCTGAAGGAATTGTTCTGAATGGCGAGTATTCCATTCAAGGAGTGTTGCAATTCAGGAAGCAAATCATGATACCAAAGGAGCCAGAATTGAAGGAATTAATTCTCCAAGAAGGGCACATAATGCCATATACAACACATCCAGAAGTTGACAAGATGTATTCGGATCTGAAAAAGGTATATTATTGGCTCAGAATGAAGAAAGAAGTTGTGGAATTTATAGCAAAATGTCTGGATTGTCAACATGCAAAGGTAAAGATATAGACATTGGATAGGACTGTAATATCCACATGATATTCTGGAAAGGAAATGGGATGTAGTTTCAATGGATTTCATCATGGGATTACCCAAGACCTAGCAAAGACATAATTCCATTTTGGTCGTGGTGGACAAACTTACTACAGTCACAAATTTTCTATCAACCAGAGATATAGCGGATGTAGGAGAAATTGCTCGACTCTTTGTGAATCAAGTTGTTAGACTTCATGGAGTACTGCAGAAAATCATTTCAGATCGAGATTCACTGTTTACCTCACAATTCTATAAAAAATTTCAAAATGCTCTTAGAACCAAGCTAAATCTCAGTACTACTTATCACCCAAAAACCGATGCACAAATGGAACAAGTTAACTAGATTCTAGAGGACATGCTAGAGATATATGTCATGGACAAACAAACACAATGAGAGAGTTTCCTACCTCAGTTAAATTTGCCTACAACAACAGTCATCAGAGTTCACTAGGAATGGTGCCATATGCTACTGGGCCGGCTACCCTATATGGAAGAGCCTGCAAAACACCTTTAAAGTAGGCAGGAGCTGAAGATTGCATCTCTGTTGGATTGGATATGGCTCAGGAAATGGAACAAGAAGTAACACAAATTCAACAGAGATTAAAGGAAGCGCAAGACAGGCAGAAAAGCTATGCTGATCCAAACAAAACCCCTAGAACCTTTTCTATAGGAGACAAAGTATTTATGAGAGTGTGACCTCATAACGGAGTCATGAGATTCCATAAAACCTCTAAGTTGTCCCCAAGATTTATAGGGCCTTGTGAAATTTTAGATTGGATTGGGCTAGTAGCTTATAGACTTGCTTTGCCCCTGCACACAAGTAAAATGCATAATGCCTTCCATGTGTTTATGTTGTGCAAATATGTACTTGATTCAACCCATGTAATTGATTGGTCTTGTATGCAGATGGATGACAATGACAATTTCCAAATGGAACCAATCCAAATCCTAGATTGATGCACACTTCAACTTTGTGATTGTGACATCGATCAAGTTAAGGTATAGCGGGATCAATACAATTCTAGTTTGGCAACATGGGAAGAAGCACAAGAAATGCAACAACTAATCCAAATCTATTTTGAATCAACTTTGAGGACAAAGTTTCCGAAGGGGTGGAGGATGTAATACCCCGTAGTTTCTTGTTTTGCTAAGACTAGTATTAGGGAAAAATACTGAAGGACTTTATGATAAAGACCCCTGAATTATTAATATAGATGCTATGGTTTATATTAATAGTGTTTTATATGCAGATAATTGACAGTTTGAACTAGGTTATATTGTATGTTTCCTGATGATGAATATTTTGATTAATCAGATTATACTTGGAGTAACAATTTGGAAAATAATGTTTATTTGGACTCATGGCTTTAGATCAATGTTTAATCAGAATAATGACTTGGATTAAGACTTTTACATTATTAATCTCAAATTAATATTTTATACAAATGTTTAAATCTATGATTTCTTGGATTATTTTACAAATCTCGATGCCGTGATGAATTGATCTAAGTGTGCAGGAAATCGCTGATAGGGACAAAGCTAAACCAAGTAGAAGGGCAGTATTCTGTTTCACAGGGATTCCATTAGTATCCAGTGATGGTGCAAAGTGCAAACCATCAATAGAAGAAACTAAGAGGCTAGGTGTCAGTCACCATGACAACAGTGTTAACTAGATTGCCTAATACAATCGACATGGGTAGAAAACGAGGATAATGCAACCGGAGTTAATAAGCCAAGATTGTCGAGAATTTTCACAGAAATAGATGTGTCTAAGAAGATCATTGTAAGCAACTTGACAAAGGTCAATAAGTGCCAAAGAAAGGGCAAGTAGAAATTGCAAATGGTGAGAAACCAAGGAAGAAGCATAAACACCAACTCAGATGCACCACCAAAAGGACAACCAACCGGAAGAAGCCAAGATTTTGCATGGCTTGAAAAGTCTAAGGAATGTATTGATTTTCATGACAGAGGAAAAATCCTAGACAGACATTATGAGAGTTAATGTGCCACCCAAATTGGAATGAAATCTGAAAGGTCAACGTTCAGGAATTTAGTATTAAAAAAAAAACAGAAGCCATCGGATGAAGGCTACTAAAAACATGAACAACGAGTGTAGAATCATGGTGGTAGCTAAGAAAGTGAACTCTATCAAAAGAAGGGGGAATTGAAGAAGGCTCTGATGAGGTATATGCTTGTGTTGAGAATCATGATGTTAAGTCTATGAATGTACTCTCTGTGCATGTAATTGCATGTTTCATTAATGAAATGTAAAATAGTGACAGGAACACTCTATGAATTAAGTACCCTATGGTTGTAGGTGGCAGAAGGGAAGATAAAATAATTGTTGATCAGCCTTGAAGCCTCAATGGGACTGATTATAACCGCCACCAAGAGGAAAGCAGAGCTCCATGCCTAGGGTTATAGCCTCAGTGGTCATCTTCATAGATGCAAGCGAGACAATGGTCATTTCAGTTGTACCCAGATGATGGTCATCCTTGTTATAGCAGGATGGTGCCACCTTTACTGTAGCAAGGTGGGTTGATTGTAGCCAAATTTCCTTAATCACTTGTGCTTGGCCCTGTTGATGATTGTTTTTAGACAAGTCAACAATAGAGTAAAACACTAGAGTATCCCACTCTCTCTTGAATAAAGCCTCTCGAATGCTAAACTGTGTGATCAATCGAGACAACTCCAAGGTTCCTTATTTATGATTTATGGTGGATAAACTCAGTGATTACATGTGATCTTGTTGATTATCACAAAGGGACTTACATTGGATTCTTCTTCTTTCATTCAGTTTATTTCTCCCTTGAGTGTGGATGAAGTATTCACAATGTATCAATGATAAAAAAAGGGAAAAAAGATAAAGGTTGAGAGAACTAAGCTAAGGTCAATGAAGTAATGATGATGCACGAATAGACACTCCTTAAATCCGACTTCAAGCAAGAGCATGGAGACCTCGTCGTCATGCTGAACAAGATCATGGGAAATCCGCAGTCCTCTACCTTCGAGCCATGGATGTTCTACTACATCGAGGAAGTCACCGCTGGGACAAAAATGATTGATTGGGCTCGACTCCTCAATGACAGTATTGATGCGCAATTCCAAAACCTGGAGGAATCAAAGACCTTTTACATAAGTCCCTATGTGATCTATATGTTGGCAAGGAACAACAAATATCGAGGATTGTCATTGAAGGGACGTATCGGCAATCAAGAAGGGCAAGTCAAGGTCTACAATTGCTACACCTAGCTCCATCTCCAGAACATAAACCATTTCCGGAGGTTCAATGACGCATTCGCCATGCACATTACAAGGACCCTCCAAGGAGGCATTCACCAAAGGTTATCACCCAAGGCCAAGCAGCTGATCAGGACTTATGGCTCCTGGTTCATCAAATTCCCGAAGTTCACATACATCAGGGTGCAAGGATTCTCCGACTACCCATACAGATTGCCAAGATATCCGTCGGACAAGATGGTCCTGTTGGAATTGACGAGGCAACTCTCGGCATATGACAGTTCAGAAGAAGAAGAAGAAGGGCGGGGTAACCTATCCAATCGAGACGGAAGGTGTGGTCAAAACATGCCCATCTCTCCAAGCCGCCGAAAGATCCGAGGAGCTGCAATTCTATAACCTGGTGACTCATTCCTTGCGGGAGAACTTTGACCCATTCAATACCACTCGGGTAGCATGTGGACAGAGGCATAGACATAAGGTACACCTGGAGGACCACTGGGCAAACGCTGAGGATGACTTCGAAGTGCGAAGGACATGTTCTCAGCTTTTAGTCGACATAATCAGGGCCACCAAGATCTTTGCAGTCCCGGATCAAGTCAAGGAGGATGGAAGGCAAGTCCAGCAATTCTTCGAACAGGAGAAGGATAAACCTCTTCCACCCTTGATTTGGTCTAATCCGGAGGTCACCCACTTAGATGATCTAATGGCACCCATGCTAACAATAACACAGAAATGGATAGGCCAACAGATAGAGAAATTGCACAAAAGAGGTATCCGCCCGACTTATGACCTGATGGGAGACTTGGATTCTCAGTCTTCCGAAGAGGATATGACCGAGGACACTCCTGTGAAAGAACAAGGGACCGGAAGACAGGAAGTAAGGGACCAGACTGGGGAGGATCCACCAGCAAAGAGAGTGAAGGCTCGGAAGGAACCTACCAGCAGGCTGACCAAGAGGAGCAGAATGCATCCAAGCCTCACTCGGCCAGCACTTCTTCCATCCGAGGGGTAGATCTTTTTGAAAACCTGCAAACAGTTAAAGGTAAGGGACCCGTGGAGGAGGAAATGGTCCCAAATGAGCAGGATGATCAGGAAGATAATGAGTCGATGGATTCCACCCAGGAACGGACACCCAGCCTGATGGTGGGAAATCAGCCTAACCCTCCACCGCATAATCCAGGGGAGGTCCATCTTGAGGACATGCTCCATCACCCTGATTTGGAATTCCTCGACAAGGAGTTCAATTCTGGAGAAATACCGACATCCACGCCACAAGTTGGTCAAGATTCTTAGGAACCACAGAAGGAAGTCATTCCGTCCACAAAACCCAGTTGGTTATAGGACAGGTTGCGGAAGAAGACAATCAGGAAGAATGATCCTTCCACTGAACTTAGTGATTTTCCAGCCAGGATAGGGAAATCCGTAGGTGCATAGAAGGGAAGAAATTTTCCAGGATTACTAGGGATGAATCCGGATTCCATCGAGTAGAGGTGGTAATTCCCAGGGTAACCGAGGTGAAGGAAGACATCAGTTTGGATGACTTTGACATCTTGAAGGTCGACCTTGGACCAACCACAAAGGATCAAGAAATGGAGGAACTGGAGGATTCCATTGCCGCCATTCGAGAAAGGTTAAGGAAAAAGAAAAGAACCAGTTGAAGCAAGAGAATGAGGAACTGCGGCAGCACATCCGACAGCTCATGGGTCCATTGCAGTCCACCCAAGGAGCAACGTCCCAACCTCTAAGCATAACTAAGGATTCATTAGCTGAGGTTGATGTTTTGAGGACGGTCGGCCACACAGCAAAGGGTTGGATAGATAAGGTCTGGGATAGAGCCCATAAATTCATAGAAGACCTATGAATTTATAGTCACCTGGACGAGGTCAGCAATTCATAGTCGTCCAGGAGGAAACTGTCCCTAGACTGAAGGCACTGATGAACACTCAGAAGCCAGACTTGGTCAGGAACAAGGTAATACATGCAAATTCAGTATATGACTTCCTCAGCTGGTATTCCACCTTGGTCATGAAGAGAGATAACCTGGAGAAGATTGAAGGTGACACTTCCCAGGCCCACGCCATGTTGAAGGAAATCCAGGACAAAAATCCTTGTTAACCACAAGGTCAGAGGTTCCGGATTGAAAACATGCCCAGTATTCCTATGGAGGAGTTGGAAGTCGTCCTGACCAAGTTCCTGGAGGCAGAGACTAAAGAGCAAGAAGAAGTTCCAGACAAGCAGGACAGTCTTGTCCGGGAGTCCTAGTCAACTGGGACACCCTGGATAGTTGGAGGATTTCCTTTCACCTTCTGACGCCCAGGATAGGTGGCAGTCTCCTGCATGAGCAATCTGATGACCCCACCCACTTTTTATAGGGTTTCTGACCCATGGCACACGTTTCAAGGAAATCTGATTTCCTTTTGCCCTAATGTATTTTGATCGCCTATATAAACGTTGAGGGATGCCTCATTATAGCTCTCTCTGTTAATCCAATGATACAAGGATTTTGTCCTGGATTTCCTTCAACATGGCATGGGCCTGGGAAGTGTCACCTTCAATCTTCTCCAGGTTATCTCTCTTCATGACCAAGGCGGAATACCAGCTGAGGAAGTCATATACTGAATTTGCATGTATTACCTTGTTCCTGACCAAGTCTGGCTTCGGAGTGTTCATCAGTGCCTTCAATCTAGGGATAGTTTTCTCCCGGACGACTATGAATTGCTGACATGTATCCAGAATTGCTTGAATTCTATTCATGAGTGTTGTAACTCTCCCATTCACCTGCACGAGGTCTTCTATGAATTATGGGCTTTATCCGAGACCTTCTCTATCCAACCCTTTGCTGTGTGGCCGACCGTCCTTGTAACGACCAAAACCAAAATGACAAGAAGTAACTAAGTTTTCACGATGGTAAAAATTTTTTTTAAAACATAGTAATCAAAAACAAAAGTTTCTCATCTATAAACCATTACAACATTTTTGTTTAATTTATCATAAACATGATTTGCATTCTCATAAACACTGAAAGAAATGATATTCATAATACATTTTGTTTTCTAACAAATGAAATTTTCATGAAATAACAAATATCGGAAACATACCAATATCATGCATCTCGATTGTCAACCCTTCACGTTCAAGACTCGGCAGTTCCTCAATATTAGGAAGAGAACCTCCAACCACAGACCGTCGGTCTCCCGCACTCCTTCCTAACCGGAAGTGGCCCTACCCTACTCAAGAGGATAGACTTAGGATAACCATTGGTGTTTGCCATCTGAGCTCTGGTGTTGTAACCTACGTATCTTGTTATCATACAGATCCCTAGATACCCTCTAGTCATGCACGACACTCCACAAGAAACGCCATCCAGTTACGGTGAACGTTTGATGCACTTGAGGATAGTACACCACCTTGGCCAAAGGATTTGTATTTAGTTAGCGTTCTACAAACGCTTGAACTTGGTTCACCCACCCTACTCGACTTGAACTGGTCGAAATCCTACAGTTTCCAATTTGTATCGTTTGAACTAATTGACGACCTTGATACCCTCAAGGTTTTAGGATTCCCTCCTGTAATGGCGCTTGGCGCAATATTTACTCTAATCCCGAGTTCTTAGTTTCATATACACATATTCGTGAAAAACACTGTTTACTAACGACCACCCTAAGTGGTTTCACAATTGTTTACTTATTTTCCCATGTTTGCCCAATACACTCGAATATCTAAACGATATTCTGTTATCCCGGAATTCAAGGTTTCTAGACTCTTAAGGCCTACAAAACGAACTAAAATCGTCGCATGCATCAATAATCAAGATTCCACATGCGGGTATTCCACTCTACATGCCCGTCATAAAAGCATGGCGTTCTACGACACAAGTAAACTAACTCCCTACTTCGTTTTTAAGTCAATAATTTTGCATAAGTTATCGAGGTAAAAATCACACAATACAATAATAAAAGATTCGATCTCTTTCATATGACCTTAGAGATGACCCACAAGCACGGTCGACCTCTAACAAAGAAATAAAAGACGGAATCGACTCAAGCTAGTTGTAACTTCAACTTCGGCTATCAAACACATTAAAGTTTTCGTCAAATAAGATTTATCTCTGTGGTTTTAATCTCCCACGCGACATGCTCGTGGAGTAACGCGTTTTTCAAAATGCAGCTACTGTTTTAAATACTCTCGAATGATTTTACGTGGTTATCTCTGTCTTAAAGGAAACTCTTAATATTTTACGTCTTTTCTGACGGTTTGAAGTTTGCAACTCACATTTGCTTCTTACGGTGATTGATCTTAAGTGACTGCACCTCAAGAGCTAAGATTTATCATCGTTCATCGTCAACCAAAAGAGATAAGAATCTATTTTCTAGGTTCTTGGACACTGACGGACAGCAGCATTTATCGTTTAAAAGGGGTTTCTATTACCATTAAACAGCAATAAAGTGTGTATAACAATAAAACTCACGCAGGTTCTCAGAAGCAAACATTGTCTTCACATTTCATTCATTATAACATAATTATTCTTGTGCAATTTAAGACACATCCACTGGTCTATACCGAGAAACAAAAAAAGAAATGGAAAGAACCTGTTGTCAAAGAGTGGGATTACTGCGGCAACTTCACTTCTCCTTTGGCTGGTCGTCCTCCTCCAGTTTACACAGCTCTTCCTTTCTACTTCTAGCACAATGACCAACCACCTCAATCTATCTTCCTCACTGCCGAACACTACTCCAGACAAGGCAGGTTTCACAGTTTCTTCTCTGGCGAACACTACACCAGAGCATCCATCGCTCTCTCTCCGTTTCCCTTAGTTAACTCACTACCAATAACAAACTCTGCAATACTTCCTATTCTTCCACCCTCCGACACACTCTCCTCTCTCTTCTTTTTACTGAGCGATTTCCACCTCCTCTAACTTCTATCAGAGCCCACAAAACTCTCTCGACAAACAACTCCCTTCGTCCATACTCTCCTCTCTCCGTTTTCTCCACTCTAACATTCACAACTCCCTGCCAAAAACTACTCTCCACACCCCCAGAAACTCTCCTTACTCCGCAGTCCTAACTGCCCTCCGACCAAGACTCTCGATACCGTTTAAACTTTCCTCAACGAACCGCGAAATAAACCCTTATTCCACCTGCTCGGCCGGCTACTCACTTTCCCACGTTCGCCGACCTTTCGCCCATATCCTCCGTCGATAGCTCCCTTCTGCCGAACCACGACGGCCTCAAACTCGCACTCCCTCTCTTCCACGCGAGAAAAGGAATCTTTCATTAATGTTTTTCCTTCTCTAAAGGACTTCCACTCACATTTCAATCATCCCACGCCGGAAAGCCTCCGACCCATCTGCGGTTTAGTTAAGTTTCCCACCATCGCACAAACTGATGCCTTTTGCTGTCTTGATGATGGCAATCCCAAAATATAGCAATTACACCGAACTTAACCGCCAACGCTTCAATTACTTAAATCTACGATGAAGAGGAATCCTTTTTACAAACACACAATCGTCACACTCTTAAATACTTGAGTCGACATAACAATCTTTTGCCTACTTCACTTAACATGATCACAAGAAGTTTAACCGACCTCATTACTTATTACGACCATAAGAAAGATTAAGTTCCTTCGGTGATGAGGCTTGCCAAAGGACATAACTGCCCGACTTAACTAGGACAAAAGCATCAACCTTCCAAGACTAGCTAAATATTTAATTGAAGAGCTAAAACTCGCCACGGCGAAGGTTACGAAAAGGTTTGAGCATCGTTGGGGTCGAGATGGAGAGAGGGCAAAGACCATTTTACTTAGAAACTCAAGGTCAGATTAATAACAACTCGCGGTCAAAGTTGGAGGAAGAGACTCACGTTTTAGACGACAACTAAAATGAATTATTTCACGCTATGGCATCAATTCGACATTCGTCGATCTACCAGAATAGAAGGAATTCACGGATTCGACGCGTTTTACGTCAATCGCGACGGATTGAACGTAACGCCAACAAGTTCTAACAACGTTAGACGCACAAATCCGACTTCTCGCAATTTCGACTTCGAGACAAGATTAACAATTTTGCCACAAGAGGACTCAATAAATACTTATAGACGTAAATATTAAACATCTCAAATACGTTGACTTGCTATTAGGAACTTACGACGCCGTTGACGACTCCAAGATTCTACAAGACGACTTCCGACTAGGTGGTTATACGTTATCCTATGTCGTCAACATCAATTAAACTACCCAAACCGACAAACAAGACTTACTTGTTGGTTCACAGATTTATCTATCTATTTGACGATCTCAGTGGCAAACACCCGTGGTTAATTTCCAGAGTCTATACTCCCTCTCGAAGATACTTTCTCTTCCCGTCGGACACGGTCCACCTGTTCCTGCATCGACAAACTTGCATACAATTTTGTGGTCAAAGCATCTATGATCCAAATATATTATATTCAAACATCATTGCATTTAATATAAAGACTTTTAGTCTACATATCACTTGATCGTAATCAATAGATTCCGCAATTTCATAAAACAACTTTGTAAGATAAATTTTCAGTTTTCAAGTCGTTCACAACATAGTAATTTACTGAAATTTGTAAGAAAGTAAATAGCATCATTGTTTTCAAAAGGAGGGATGTAACATATCCTTCCCCTTTAAAAATCATCGACCCCGATGATTAAGTTTATCAAGCAAAAATTAAACTTAAAACAAACTTTCTATAAAGCAACATTAATGTCTTTAAAAAGTTTTGGAAATCTTTGATAAATGTCTTTGTAGTCTTCCCAAGTGACGCTATCCTCGCCATATTGGTCCCACTGTATTTTGCATTGCAAAACTTCTCGATTACGTAAACGAAGTTTACGCATTTCGAGCACCTTGAGTGGCTCGATCACAACCACCCCGGGTTCTTGCATCTGTAAGGAATTCCAGTTAAGGATGTGGTTATTACCCACAAAATATTTCTTTAAATACGAAACATGAAAAACATTATGCATCTTAGACAAGGCTGGAGGTAGAGCAACTTTGTAGGCAACCGGATTAATAATTTCAAGAACTTCGAAAGGTCCGACATAACGAGGAGCCAATTTCGAAGATTTACCAAACTTAATATAACTCTTTTGGGGTTTCACCCGCAAAAGTACCTTCTCGCCAACAGAGAAGTGTCTAGGCACTCGTTTGCGATCAGCATAACTCTTTTGCCTGTCATTGGCTTCTGCCAACCTCTTCCTAATCACTTTAACTTTTTCTTCCATATCAGCAAGCATTTCAGGTCCAATGCTTATCCTATCTTCCAGCTTATCCCAGCTTATAGGAGTTCTGCATTTCCTTCCATATAATGCTTCAAATGGCGCCATCTTAATGGCAGAATGATAGGAGTTGTTATAAGCAAATTCGACAAGAGGTAAATATTCCTCCCATCTGTATTGCTGATCCATGCAATACATTCTCAAAAGGTCTTCTAATACCTGGTTCACTCTTTCTGTCTGACCATCAGTTCCGGGATGATAAGCAGTACTTACATTCAGTTTAGTCCCTAATGTAGAAAATAAGGTTTGCCAAAACCGTGAAGTTATCCGAGCATCTCTATCAGATATAATCTTTTCAGGTACCCCATGCAATCTGAAAATCTCTTGCACAAATTTTCGAGCCAAAAGATGTGCTCCATCTGTCAAGTTTCCCGGTATGAAATGTGCAACCTTGGTTAGTTTATCCACAACAACCAATATTGCATCATGCCTATTCTTAGACATTGGCAACCCCTGGACAAAATCCATACTAATAACTTGCCATTTCCATTCTGGAATATCATGTGGGTACAACAACCCAGCAGGATGTTGGTGTTCTGCCTTCACTCTCTGACACTCCAAACAACTAGCTACAAACTTTGCAGCATCGCTTTTCATTCCCTTCCAGAAATATAACTGCTTGACATCAGCTAACAGTTTTGTCACACCAGGGTGCCCAGAGTAAGGAGCACAGTGAACTTCCTTCCACACAAGGTTTCTAAGTTCCTCTGAATCAGGGACATAAATTCTTCCCTTGAATCTCAGCAATCCATCGGATTCAAAACTGAATCCGTCATATCTTGGGTCCTTAGGGTTTAGGTGCAGAGCCTGTTTCACTTGTTCATAATACTCATCCCCAGATAAGTTTTGCAATACTAACTCTTTATAGTTAGCATGTATGGAAATTATAGAGGCTATATGCCTTCTTCTGCTTAAGGCATCCGCTACTCGGTTTTCCTTGCCTTTGATATAAGAAATTTCAAAGTCATAACTGATATGAGTTCCAACCATCTCCTTTGCCTTGCATTGAGATTAGGTTGTGTGAATATGTAGCGAAGGCTTTGGTGATCAGATTTTAAAATAAATGTCCTTCCCAACAAGTAATGTCGCCACATCTGAAGGGCGTGAACCACTGCTGCCATCTCTAGGTCATGAGGAGCGTAGTTCTGCTCATAATTTTTTAGCTTCCTTGACTCATAGGCTACCACCCTGCCATCTTGCATAAGCACACCTCCCAATCCTTCCCCCGAGGCATCAGTGATAACCTCAAACTCACCCTCTGGATCAGGAACTTTCAAAATTGGAGCGGTTGTTAATTTTTCTTTTAACAAGTCAAATGCCTTTTGACATTCAACCGTCCAAACAAACCTTTTTCCTTTTCTCTGCAATGAGGTGATAGGACTAGCAATGCTTGAGAAGTTCAGCACAAATTTCCTGTAATACCCTGCCAATCCCATGAAACTTCGTACCTCTGACACATTGGTAGGTTCAGGCCATTCCATAATAGCTTTTATTTTGGCCGGATCAACTGATATCCCATCGGCTGATATTATGTGCCCTAAATACTGTACCTCTTTCTGAAAGAAAGTACACTTGGAGAGTTTCGCATACAGCTTATGCTCCCTTAATCGCTGCAAGACTATTTGAAGATGTCGTGCATGCTCCTCTTCATCCTTGGAATAGATCAGAATATCATCAATGAAGACTAGCACAAACTTATCGAGACAATCTCTGAATATGCTATTCATGAGATTCATGAAAGCAGCAGGTGCGTTGGTCAATCCAAACGGTAACACCGTGAACTCATAATGACCATACCTCGTTCTAAAAGCTGTTTTGGGGATGTCTTCGTCTTTTAACCTTAACTGATGGTATCCAGATCTCAGATCTATCTTGGAAAAGACCGATGCGCCACACATTTGGTCAAATAGATCATCAATTCGTGGCAAGGGATACTTGTTCTTTATAGTTGCCTTGTTAAGCATCCTATAATCTATGCACAGCCTTAGAGTTCCATCTTTCTTTTTGACAAAGATAACCGGGGCTCCCCACGGTGATACACTTGGCCTAATCAAATTTTTAGACAAAAGCTCCTGCAACTGTGCTTTTAATTCCATAAGTTCAGTGGTAGTCATACGATACGGAGCTTTAGAGATTGGCTCCGATCCTGGTTTAATATCTATACCAAAGTCAAATGTTCTCTTCGGAGGTAAGCCAGGTAACTCTTCAGGAAATACGTCTCTGAAGTTGCACAGAAATGGATATCTTTCCTCAAAAGATTGCTTCTCCAAGGTTTCCTCTACTAGGTCCATCTTAACTGCAAAAAGTTGACACCCCTTTCGCCTAGCCCGCTTCAGTTGTTTTGATGAAATGGATCTAACCTTTATTTCCCTCTGAATTCCTTGGAGATTTACAGTTTTGCCCATCTCATCCAGACACTCAATGGTTTTATGAATTCAATCTACTTTGGCTCGATGTTTCCACAACCAGTTCATTCCTAGGATGACGTCGTAGGACCCTAAAGGTGCTACGTATAAGTTTGCCTCAGTGGTGAAGTTAGAAACATCAATCCTAGCTTCGAACAAACATTGCTCTACCTGAGCCTTTGAATTATTTGCATACTCTACTGTCCAAGGTTTTGACATATAGCCAACTTTTCTAGAAAATTTACTTAGAATTCTAGGTGACACAAAATTTTCTGTTGCACCAGTATCAAATAAAATAGAAACAGGAACACCAAATAAGGTACCTGTCATCTCAATAGGAGTGATCTGATACTCTGCTTGCCGATTATCAAGAGCGGCATGAATCCTTTGCTGAAAGGCTTCCTGTTGTGAAGGAAGCTCCGTGTTCCTGGGCCTCCCATTCGGCTTCTTGTTGGGGCAACGGTTGGCATAATGATCTCCTCCACAAGAGAAACATCCTCCTATAGGTCCTCGCTTCTCAAATGGCCTACTTGCAGAATCACCATTCTTCTTAAAATTTGCATTTCTCTTAAAATCTTCACCCCTGCGGTCATTACCAAATCCTCCTTGATTCTTTCGATTTCCCCTATCAAATCTCCTGTTTCCGAATCCCTTATCGTTTTTCCTTTTAAGAGACTGATCATTATAGTTCTTGTCAAACTTCCTGCGTTTCTTGTCACGGTATGCGGAGATAGACTTTATCTTCTGCTCCTGTTTTATTGCCTTTTCATAAACTTGATCCATTGTGCTTGGACCATGCACCTCCACCTCACCGCCGATCTGAGGATTGAGTCCCATGATGAACTTTCTGATTCGGAACCTTTCGTCCTTCTGATATTGGGGTACATACTTTAGTAGCCTAGTGAATTTTTCTGCGTACTCGACTATAGATAGCTCTCCTTGCCTGAGGTTTTGGAAGTCCGTTAACTTCTGATCAAAATACAACTGTGGTAACCACCGTTTACGGAATAGTTCCACGAACTCGTCCCATGTCACCTTCAAGGGACTTAGTTCCAACTCCATTTTCTTATTCATCCACCAAGTGGATGCTTCCCCAGACAGCTGATAGGCTCCCCACACGGCTTTAGTAACCTCAGAGTAGTTTCTGATCTCAAAATATTTCTCCATCTCCGTCAACCATGCTTCAGCTGCGTCTCCAGTTTTTGTTCCATCGAACTTTGGAGGATTAACCTTCTTCATATCCTTAGATAGCTCTAAGGCAAGTTTATCCTTGGTTCTTCTTTGGGCTTCACTGTCATCATGATGTTCACTTGACGTGCCATTTTCCCAATGCCTACTCTTGCTTGTGAAGTGAGAGTTCTCATTTCCATCCTCTGTGTTACCAGTTTCATCTATTTTCCTCTCCAGTTTGTTCAATCTTTCCTTAGTTTCAGTGAGCATGTTGAGGATCCTATCCAACTTGTCAGTAGAATTTTCCCGAGAGTTATGACCTTCCCGATCCTCCCCCTCGTTAAACCCTGATTGGTCCATGCTAATTTAGTTTCACACCTATTTAAACATATACTAATCAGTTTTCCGCTTATTAATTTAAACACCATCAAAAGAACACAACATTTGATCATATTCATAATTGTTCTCAAGCCAAAATTTTGTCTTTATTCATTTTGCAAAATTGTTTCAACAACATAAGAGATAGACAAATCTCATGTTTCTACATAGTGTTATCTAGTGGAGTGTAACCTTCGGATTCATTGTCCGACACATAATTACGAGGTGTATACCCCTCAGACTCACTATCAGAAGATATCTCAATAATCTCAGCTCTAGGCACTACACGAGGATCTCTAGTGATCATGGGTATAGTACTAGGTACAATCTCAGGTACACTAACAGGTACACTATCATTTTCAATCCAGGAGCAACGGTCGATCATGGTTCGAACCGCCATCTCTGCTCCCTCTAGGAGTTCTCTCCTAACTCGCTTAAGTCGTGACATTGCATTGGCTAATGTTTCCACATCATCAAGCCAAATGTCATTCTCGTCATTGGTTTTCTCTATGGTCTTGACCATCGCAAGTCGTTTCTGCTTTGCTTGCAGATAACGCTTCTTACCCGCGAAGGATTTTCTTGCGGTTCTCTTGGTGTATGCCATCCTGGCACAATAAACCAAATCATTAGCTACCCGCATAATGATGATTTCCTAATCAGGTTAGTGAACTCATCAGCCCTAGTGCTGAACCTGGCTAGCTCTGATACCATATGTAACGACCAAAACCAAAATGACAAGAAGTAACTAAGTTTTCACGATGGTAAAAAAAATTTTTAAAACATAGTAATCAAAAACAAAAGTTTCTCATCTATAAACCATTACAACATTTTTGTTTAATTTATCATAAACATGATTTGCATTCTCATAAAGACTGAAAGAAATGATATTCATAATACATTTTGTTTTCTAACAAATGAAATTTTCATGAAATAACAAATATCGGAAACATACCAATATCATGCATCTCGATTGTCAACCCTTCACGTTCAAGACTCGGCAGTTCCTCAATATTAGGAAGAGAAAGTATCTTCAAGGAGCTTAACCTCCAACCATAAACCGTCGGTCTCCCGCACTCCTTCCTAACCAGAAGTGGCCCTACCCTACTCAAGAGGATAGACTTAGGATAACCATTGGTGTTTGTCATCTGAGCTCTGGTGTTGTAACCTACGTATCTTGTTATCATACAGATCCCTAGATACCCTCTAGTCATGCACGACACTCCACAAGAAACGCCATCCAGTTACGGTGAACGTTCGATGCACTTGAGGATAGTACACCACCTTGGCCAAAGGATTTGTATTTAGTTAGCGTTCTACAAACGCTTGAACTTGGTTCACCCACCCTACTCGACTTGAACTGGTCGAAATCCTACAGTTTCCAATTTGTATCGTTTGAACTAATTGACGACCTTGATACCCTCAAGGTTTTAGGATTCCCTCCTGTAATGGCGCTTGGCGCAATATTTACTCTAATCCCGAGTTCTTAGTTTCATATACACATATTCGTGAAAAACACTGTTTACTAACGACCACCCTAAGTGGTTTCACAATTGTTTACTTATTTTTCCATGTTTGCCCAATACACTCGAATATCTAAACGATATTCTGTTATCCCGGAATTCAAGGTTTCTAGACTCTTAAGGCCTACAAAACGAACTAAAATCGTCGCATGCATCAATAATCAAGATTCCACATGCGGGTATTCCACTCTACATGCCCGTCATAAAAGCATGGCGTTCTATGACACAAGTAAACTAACTCCCTACTTCGTTTTTAAGTCAATAATTTTGCATAAGTTATCGAGGTAAAAATCACACAATACAATAATAAAAGATTCGATCTCTTTCATATGACCTTAGAGATGACCCACAAGCACGGTCGACCTCTAACAAAGAAATAAAAGACGGAATCGACTCAAGCTAGTTGTAACTTCAACTTCGGCTATCAAACACATTAAAGTTTTCGTCAAATAAGATTTATCTCTGTGGTTTTAATCTCCCACGCGACATGCTCGTGGAGTAACGCATTTCTCAAAATGCAGCTACTGTTTTAAATACTCTCGAATGATTTTACGTGGTTATCTCTGTCTTAAAGGAAACTCTTAATATTTTACGTCTTTTCTGACGGTTTGAAGTTTGCAACTCACATTTGCTTCTTACGGTGATTGATCTTAAGTGACTGCACCTCAAGAGCTAAGATTTATCATCGTTCATCGTCAACCAAAAGAGATAAGAATCTATTTTCTAGGTTCTTGGACACTGACGGACAGCAGCATTTATCGTTTAAAAGGGGTTTCTATTACCATTAAACAGCAATAAAGTGTTTATAACAATAAAACTCACGCAGGTTCTCAGAAGCAAACATTGTCTTCACATTTCATTCATTATAACATAATTATTCTTGTGCAATTTAAGACACATCCACTGGTCTATACCGAGAAACAGAAAAAGAATTTGAAAGAACCTGTTGTTAAAGAGTGGGATTACTGCGGCAACTTCACTTCTCCTTTGGCTGGTCGTCCTCCTCCAGTTTACACAGCTCTTCCTTTCTGCTTCTAGCACAATGACCAACCACCTCAATCTATCTTCCTCACTGCCGAACACTACTCCAGACAAGGCAGGTTTCACAGTTTCTTCTCTGGCGAACACTACACCAGAGCATCCATCGCTCTCTCTCCGTTTCCCTTAGTTAACTCACTACCAATAACAAACTCTGCAATACTTCCTATTCTTCCACCCTCCGACACACTCTCCTCTCTCTTCTTTTTACTGAGCGATTTCCACCTCCTCTAACTTCTATCAGAGCCCACAAAACTCTCTCGACAAACAACTCCCTTCGTCCATACTCTCCTCTCTCCGTTTTCTCCACTCTAACATTCACAACTCCCTGCCAAAAACTACTCTCCACACCCCCAGAAACTCTCCTTACTCCGCAGTCCTAACTGCCCTCCGACCAAGACTCTCGATACCGTTTAAACTTTCCTCAACGAACCGCGAAATAAACCCTTATTCCACCTGCTCGGCCGGCTACTCACTTTCCCACGTTCGCCGACCTTTCGCCCATATCCTCCGTCGATAGCTCCCTTCTGCCGAACCACGACGGCCTCAAACTCGCACTCCCTCTCTTCCACGCGAGAAAAGGAATCTTTCATTAATGTTTTTCCTTCTCTAAAGGACTTCCACTCACATTTCAATCATCCCACGCCGGAAAGCCTCCGACCCATCTGCGGTTTAGTTAAGTTTCCCACCATCGCACAAACTGATGCCTTTTGCTGTCTTGATGATGGCAATCCCAAAATATAGCAATTACACCGAACTTAACCGCCAACGCTTCAATTACTTAAATCTACGATGAAGAGGAATCCTTTTTACAAACACACAATCGTCACACTCTTAAATACTTGAGTCGACATAACAATCTTTTGCCTACTTCACTTAACATGATCACAAGAAGTTTAACCGACCTCATTACTTATTACGACCATAAGAAAGATTAAGTTCCTTCGGTGATGAGGCTTGCCAAAGGACATAACTGCCCGACTTAACTAGGACAAAAGCATCAACCTTCCAAGACTAGCTAAATATTTAATTGAAGAGCTAAAACTCGCCACGGCGAAGGTTACGAAACGGTTTGAGCATCGTTGGGGTCGAGATGGAGAGAGGGCAAAGACCATTTTACTTAGAAACTCAAGGTCAGATTAATAACAACTCGCGGTCAAAGTTGGAGGAAGAGACTCACGTTTTAGACGACAACTAAAATGAATTATTTCACACTATGGCATCAATTCGACATTTGTCGATCTACCAGAATAGAAGGAATTCACGGATTCGACGCGTTTTACGTCAATCGCGACGGATTGAACGTAACGCCAACAAGTTCTAACAACGTTAGACGCACAAAGCCGACTTCTCGCAATTTCGACTTCGAGACAAGATTAACAATTTTGCCACAAGAGGACTCAATAAATACTTATAGACGTAAATATTAAACATCTCAAATACGTCGACTTGCTATTAGGAACTTACGACGCCGTTGACAACTCCAAGATTCTACAAGACGACTTCCGACTAGGTGGTTATACGTTATCCTATGTCGTCAACATCAATTAAACTACCCAAACCGACAAACAAGACTTACTTGTTGGTTCACAGATTTATCTATCTGTTTGGCGATCTCAGTGGCAAACACCCGTGGTTAATTTCCAGAGTCTATACTCCCTCTCGAAGATACTTTCTCTTCCTGTCGGACACGGTCCACCTGTTCCTGCATCGACAAACTTGCATACAATTTTGTGGTCAAAGCATCTATGATCCAAATATATTATATTCAAACATCATTGCATTTAATATAAAGACTTTTAGTCTACATATCACTTGATCGTAATCAATAGATTCCGCAATTTCATAAAACAACTTTGTAAGATAGATTTTCAGTTTTCAAGTCGTTCACAACATAGTAATTTACTGAAATTTGTAAGAAAGTAAATAGCATCATTGTTTTCAAAAGGAGGGATGTAACAGTCCTCAAAACTTCAACCTCAGCTAATGAATCCTTAGTTATGCTTAGAGGTTGGGACGTTGCTCCTTGGGCAGACTGCAATGGACCCATGAGCTGCCAGATGTGCTACCGCAGTTCCTCATTCTCTTGCTTCAACTGGTTCTTCTTTTCTTCTTCCTTAACCTTTCTCGGATGGCGGCAACGGAATCCTCCAGTTCCTCCATTTCTTGATCCTTTGTGGTTGGTCCAAGGTCGACCCTCAAGATGTCAAAGTCATCCAGACTGATGTCTTCCTTCACCTCGGTTACCCTAGGAATTGCCACCTCTGCTCGGCGGGATCCGGATTCATCCCTAGTAATCCTGGAAAATTTCTTCGCCTTCTTTGGACCTACGGATTTCCCTATCCTGGCCGGAAAATCACCAAGTTCAGTGGAAGGATCATTCTTCTTGATTGTCTTCTTCCGCAACCTGTCTTGTAACCAACTGGGTTTTGTGGACAGAATGAGTTCCTTCTGTGGTTCCTGAGGACCTTGACCAACTTGTGGTGTGGATGTCGGTATTTCTCCGAAATTGAACTCCTCGTCGAGGAATTCCAAATCAGGGTGATGGAGCATGTCCTCAAGATGGACCTCCCCTGGATTCTGCGGTGGAGGGTTAGGCTGATTTCCCACCATCAGGTTGGGTGTCCGTTCCCGGGTGGAATCCATCGACTCATTATCTTCCTGATCATCCTGCTCATTTGGGACCATTTCCTCCTCCATGGGTCCCTTACCTTTAACTGTTTGCGGGTTTTCAAAAAGATCTACCTCCCGGATGGAAGAAGTGTTGGCCGAGTGAGGCCTGGATGCATTCTGCTCCTCCTGGTCAGGCCTGCTGGTAGGTTCCTTCCGAGCCTTCACTCTCTTTGCTGGTGGATCCTCCCCAGTCCAGTCCCTCACTTCCTGTCTTCCGGTCCCTTGTTCTTTCACAGGAGTGTCCTCGGTCATATCCTCTTTGGAAGACTGAGAATCCAAGTCTCCCATCAGGTCATAAGTCGGGCGGATACCTCTTTTGTGCAATTTCTCTATCTGTTGGCCTATCCATTTCTGTGTTATCGTTAGCACAGGTGCCATTAGATCATCCAAGTGGGTGACCTCCGAATTAGACCAAATCACGGGTGGAAGACGTTTATCCTTCTACTGTTCGAAGAATGGCTGGACTTGCCTTCCATCCTCCTTGACTTGATCCAGAACTGCAAAGATCCTGGTGGCCCTGATTATGTCGACTAAAAGCCGGGTACATGTCCTCCTCCGCACTTCGAAGTCATCCTCAGCGTTTGCCCAGTGGTCCTCCAGGTGTACCTTATGTCTATGCCTCCGTCCACATGCTACCCGGGTGGTATTGAATGGGTCAAAGTTCTCCCGCAAGGAATGAGTCACCAGGTTATAGAACTGCAGCTCCTCGGATCTTTCAGCGGCTTGGAGAGATGGGCATGTTTCGACCGCACCTTCCGTCTCGACTGGATAGGTTACTCCGGCCGCCTTCTTCTTCTTCTGAACTTTGTCATATGCCGAGAGTTGCCTCATCAATTCCAACAAGACCATCTTGTCCGATGGATATCTTAGCAATCTGTATGGGTAGCCGGAGGATCCTTGCACCCTAATGTATGTGAACTTCGGGAATTGGATGAACCAGGAGCCATAAGTCCTGATCAGCTGCTTGGCCTCGGGTGATAACCTTTGGTGAATGCCTCCTTGGAGGGTCCTTGTAATGTGCATGGCAAATGCGTCATTGAACCTCCGGAAATGGCTTATGTTTTGGAGATGGAGCTGGGTGTAGCAATTGTAGACCTTGACTTGCCCTTCTTGATTGCCGATACGTCCCTTCTGTTGGTTCTTTCTCTCCGGATCGGCAGAGGGTTTGCCAGTTCCGATGCACAGGCAGATCCGGCCAACAAATACGGGAGGTTGCGTGAGCTGCCTCCCCTTCACTTCTGGTTCTGCCGCACCAAAGGGGGGTATCCCTATAGCTAAAGATTTAACCTTTGACTCACCCAATAGAAAAATTTAGCTTTACAATAAAGGCAGAATACTCTCATGTTTGGACCAAGATTTGCATGATAAGTCACTAGACTGGCAATGTTCTTGGACATATCTAACTGGTTGAGGATGAGAGTATGCAAGGGTCCTATTTCTACTCCTACAACTAACAGGTTGAAGCTTTGAAAGGATTAGACTCTATGTTTTGGATGCAAGATAGGGGGTTTTGGATCATAACTACCACACAGGGAGCAAACTAGTGCCTATCTCAGGGCAAGGAGTCAACTAGACGTATACAAATGAATGATTTGCATTGGCATTCAAGTTTCAAGGGGCTAAGACTAGTATTTGCCTTACAAACACCACCCAAGACTGAGTATTTAGCTGCCTCTACTTATGAATATCCCAGCTGACATACAATCTTCTTCATACTTAGCCTAAAACAGTTTAATCCACTCCTTGAATGGAAGTCATAGATCAAGCATGCAATACATAAATCTGTATCCTAGAATCTTAGTAACCCTTAGCAACCAAATTTAGAAGAAGAGATGCATACAACAAAAGGAGACAAACAGCTAAACACATGCAAAGAAAGCATTTTTCATTTAAAACAACAATGAAACTGAACATATGTGAAACATACACCTCATGTGCAACTCATAAACTCCAAAAGAGATAGAACAACCAAGAAAGGCTTTGTTCTTCGTTATTCCTCCAAAAATTTTCGCCCAAATCTTCAACCACAGAAAGTTAGTAACACAGTTCTCCTATACAGCAAGAACATGTACTCAGCAATCAAGTACAATGTCATTTCAAAATGCCATCAGATACAACGCACCATGAGAATGGCGCTCAAAACATTGAATGCTCTAGGGGGGAAGAAAAGGGAAGGAGCAGGTGAATTCGGGAAGTGTGCCGCCGACTGAAGATTTTCTCATCAAATATGGTAGCTGGTTTGTCTCTTCAGACCCATACCTCTGTAACTCTGTCATTAAAGCCAACCTACCCGCGGCCTCTGGAAATTGCATGCTTTGTAATTTTTCCTGCTTGAAATGATGCAATGAACACGCAAAAAAACACCCCTGCACTGGAGATTTGAAGCAGGCCGTCGATTTCTTCCCTATCGCTGAGATCTGCGGCTCCAAATTGCGCTGAAAAGTCGCCGGCCAATTAAAACATGCCATGTAAGCACATTTCCCTATCGCTGACTTTTCCCTCCTCCATTTTGCCTTTTTCGCCATTTTGTCATTTTCGCCTATGCATGTGCAAATCCTTGTATATGCAAATGCATATACATACAATCACAACATACAAGGTGCGGACCCCAAATCTTTATAAAACATATTGCAATCACATTCGGGTCCAGCTTGTATCTTCCATTTTGCATATCTCCTTGTATATCGCATATACAAATGCGAATATACATACCACGGACCCCAAATTACCATGAAACCAATTTGAAAGCACCATCGGGTCCGAGCGTTGCATCTTCCTTCTTGTATGTCGGCCTTGTACATTGCATATATACAATACGCAATATACATACAAACTACGCACGTCAACTCATTTATCAACTAGATACATTCTTCTTTCACGTCCGGGTTGTATCCCTCTTTTCCTTGCATATCGGCCTTGTATATCGCATATACAATGCGAACATACAAGCCAAACTATGTACAACCACACTTTGTACATTGCGAACATGCATTTTGACCCTTGTATGTTCGATTGCATGCACAAACATACAATTGCATATGTATACAACTGGTGGGCCCGACCCTTTGGTTCTTGCCCTGCATATATCTTTTACATGTTTCCTCTTTGTATATCGGATATACATTTCACCTTTGTGTTCGCCAATATACATTCTACCTTTGTATGTTTGCATGCATCGGCCGTCGGGGAGACTATTGCATGAGTTGTCGATGGATATTGTTTCACCGATGAAACCTTTGCATGTCCCACTTGTATGTCGGCCTTGTATGTTACTTTGTATATGCATCGGGCCTTTGTATCTTTTGCCTTGTATGTTGACCTTGCACATCTGCCTTGTATATTTGAACATACAAACTCATATACAAGCAACCCCTTACATACAAGCACGGAATCTGTGATGGAATATTCGGCGCACATGCAACCCGATATGCATACAAAGATGCATAAAACCATTTTTCTCCATTCTGAAGCCGATTTAACTCTTTTTTCGGGCCTGCCAATATACATCCACGCTTGCACCTTCAAAAGTATATACAAACAGCAATGCATATACAAAGATACATGCATAAAAAATGTGAAGGCCGACAGACATAGAAATTTCTTGGAAAGTGCCTGCGAATTTAAATGCTTGAAATTTGAATGTTTATGCAGGCACCAACACCTTCCATGACAATCCTCGATATTTGTTGTTCCTTGCCAGCATATAGATCACATAGGAACTCATGTAAAAGGTCTTCGATTCCTCCAAGTTTTGGAATTGTGCATCAATACTGTCACTGAGGAGTCGAGCCCAATCAATCATCTTTGTCCCAGCGGTGACTTCCTCGATGTAGTAGAACATCCATGGCTCGAAGGTAGAGGACTGCGGATTTCCCATGATCCTGTTCAGCATGACGACGAGGTCTCCATGCTCTTGCTTGAAGTCGGATTTAAGGAGTGTCCTTGGCAACTTGGAACGGTCAGGCCTTTTCTTCTCCATCCATGACTTGTTGATGATCCCGAAACAAGTTGCCGAATCGGCCTAGAACATTTTGCCTGACTCCTCCTTGCTTGTGTACTTGATGGGACTGTAGACAAGGATGTTGAAAGCCTCCGCAATCTTTTCCTTGGTCAAAAAGGCCACCACTATGTTGTTGCGATCGACGACCATCCTTCATTCCAGATCATAGTGCATGAAACATTCCATGATCAGCTCGGGACAAGGAATGGCGGGTGGGAAGCATGCGGCGGCGGCAACTCCATTTCGGACGATCTTGGCTGCAAGCTGGGATGGAGGATGTCCATCCACTCCATACATTCGCTTCCTAATTTCTTCCATGACTAAAGGATGGATGTTGGTGTCTCCAACGTTCACCCACTTTGAGGTGATTCTGGACTGCAAGAGTGTCCCTTTGAGGGCAGCCTTCATCTGAGTTTGTCTTGAGGAGCCCACCTTGGCACTTGCCATTCACCTGTGGAATCAAGGAAAGAAATAGCAAAGTATAAGTTTTAAAGAGATATGGATAGAGGTGAGATGGGGGTTCTT
Organism: Cunninghamia lanceolata; assembly: GCA_027924645.1. Classification (NCBI taxonomy): domain Eukaryota; kingdom Viridiplantae; phylum Streptophyta; class Pinopsida; order Cupressales; family Cupressaceae; genus Cunninghamia; species Cunninghamia lanceolata. The sequence continues at coordinate 4,319,282 of BSBN01000413.1, forward strand.
ATTCCCACACATGGGATGTTAGTACAACAGTTTTATACATGTGGGACTAAAATCATGAATTTTCAAGTACATAGGAAGGAAAAATAACAATATTCTAAGTAAGAAGAGCCATCCTATGCATCCATGTACCTTTCTTTGCACAAGGAACTTTTGACCTTTAATGGAATCTCTGATTTTTTTGATGGATTTCTGACCTTCTACTGGATTTTCTGATTTTTATGCAGGAATTTCTGAGTTTTAATGGGTCTTCCAACAAGAAATCTGCCCTAAGAATATTCAGAAATATGAGTCTTGGTGAAGAACTTACCTTGGAGTGGAGGAGTCTTGGGCTTGGAGGATGAAATCTGCCCTAGGAAGATGTATTTCTGCCTTTGAATACTTCAGAAATCTGCTTTTATCCTACAGAAAAATCTACCCTAATGAAGAATTCAGCCTTGGAAATGATGAAATCTGCAATATCCTTGGATAAATTTGTCCTTCACTTGATGAAATCTGCCCTTGGAATGTATATTTCTGCTCCTAGAAGGTAATTTTCTGCTCTCCTTGATTTGGAATTGAATTTGAATGATTGAAAATGACTTGGGCGCCCTCCTTTTATAGGCAATTTGTCCTCCTTTGCCACTTGGCCGACCTCCACTGGAGGAAAATATAAAATAAAGGAAAAAAAACCCTGTTGCCGACCTTTACTGGCCGCCACTATGTTTTGTCTTATTCTCCTTAGGCGGTGGCGTGGATTCCGAGATGTCGGGGATTTTCAAATGTCGGGGATTTCTTGATGTCCTGGATTTTTGAATGTCAGGGATTTTCCAATGTTGGGGATTTCTTCCAGTAAGGGATTCCTTCCAAATTCTCTTGTCCAGATTTTGCTAAGTTTTGGAGATCTTTTCCTTGGTGAATTTCATGAAGGTTACTGTTTCATTTTGGACAAGAATCACCCATGGAGGGAACTGGAATCCGTCTGGCACATCTTCCTGCAAGTCCCAGATCAAGTTGTTCAGTTGTATCCTCAGGTTGGGTCAGGAGAGTCCTCCTGTTGGCCAGTTGTCCAGGAGCGCAATTTCCACAAGCGAAGGAATTTGCGACCTAGAACAATTTTCTCCTAGAGCGCACATTCCCTGAGGAACAGGATTTTGCGCCTTGGACAAAAAACTTCCAAGGGCGCACATTCCCTGAGGAACAGGATTTTGTGCCTTGAACAAAAAAATTCGAACGGCGCACAATTCCACAAGAGGTGGATTTTGTGCTTTAGTCCTTGCATGTCCAGATTTCAGGATTTTGGTTAAGGACTTATCCTTTCCTTCAGTTTAATTTTGGCAAAGGGTGAATTTTAGTTTGTTTCATCGAAGGTTTGATCATTGACACAAGATTCGGGGCATGGAGTTTTCGTTTCTTCCATCCTCAAGGAATCTCCCATTTTCATGGCGAAATACGAAGTTTTCATTTCTTCTATCCTCCTCAAGGGATCTCCTATTTTCATGGCGAAATACGGAATTTTTGTTTATTCCATCCCCCTCAAGGAATCTCCCATTTTCATGGCGAAATACGGAGTTTTTGTTTCTTCCATCCTCCTCAAGGAATCTCCCATTTTCATGGTGAAATACAGAGTTTTCGTTTCTTCTATCCCCTCGAGGATTTTCATGGCGAAATACGGAGTTTTCGTTTCTTCCATCCCCTCAAGGAATCTCCCATTTTCATGGCAAAATTTTCCAACCAGACTGTGAATTCTTTGATTCCAGCATTTGCAGAGAAGTCGGGGAGTGATTTTCAAGCCAACTGCATAGTCCGGACTGAACAGGACCCTGAACTGGACACCCTAATCCTAGGGCGCATAATCCAGGAGGTACTGGATAATGCGACCAGGACAAAAATCTGTACTGGATTTCTGTCCTGGGCGCATAATCCAGTACCTACTGGATTATGCGACCAGGACAAAAAACTGTCCTAGGCGCATATTCCAGTTGGTACTGGAATATGCGACCAGGAATGTTCCATGATCTGCATTTCCACCTTTCTGGTGTTTGGAACATCTGTTGCTCTGAAATCACTCTCAGTACCTAAAAAAAAACTCCATTGATTCGAGAATCTTCCGAGTTATGAAATGAGTCTTGGATTTGGATCAGGAGGATATCCCTTGGATTGAACTTCCGGACTGGATCCGTCGGGCCGGGAACTGAGTTCCATGACTGAAGGATGATCATGCCAAGAAGTGACAGTCTTTGTTGAATTCTGGTCCTTGGTTGGGATAAGAATATGGACAGACCTTGAAACACAATTCCGGGCAGGAACTCCTCGAACAAGACTCTGGGATAGGCGCTTCCGGACAAGACTCCGAATTGGACCTCCGAGCTGGATTCCTGAACTGGAGTCCGGGAATGGTTTCCTGAGTGGGACATGGAGTCTTGTAACTAGACTAGAACTGAGTTCCATGCCAAGGATGGATTGGGTTCATTTCCTACGGATGGAAAGACAAAACCCCTCCCTAAGGATAGTTTAGAATAGACAGTTAGTGTTGCAAGCCCATGCAAGAGGGATCCTGTGGGTTCACTTCCTCGATCACCGGTGAGCCAGCTTAAGCCATTGACATCATCTGAGTTCCGAAATCATGTCGGAGAGTATGGGATTAAAGCAAGGATCCGGACTAAGTAAAAAAGGGGGGACCCAATTAGCAATTGGGGTTGATGTTGTAAAGTGCTCACAACAAATTCTTTATCTTTATTGAAGGGAAATGGTTTGGCCACAATCTTAGTCTTTGGAGCTAAAAACTCCATGCTTCTTGCTTTCTTGATCGCCTCTTGTAAAGTTTGTGAGCCAATAGATTTAACCCAACCTCTGATTGGCTCTGAAAGACCTTCCACAAACAGGAAGATGAGTCTTCTTTTTGAGACATCTGGAACCATAACATTGAGTCTTTGGAACTCGGTGATATAGGCATCAATGGTGCTAGTTTGCTTCAATTGTGCTAGGTCCTTGAAACTTTGTTCCGGATCTTGCTTGTCAAACCTATCGATGAGTCTATTGGTGAACTCATCACAGGTGGTGATGAGATTGTGACCTTGTTTCACCAATCTGTTGTACCACCATTCGTGGGCTGCTCCATCCAAATGTAAAGTGGCAAAGTTTAAAGTTGCTTCCTCCAGCATAGGCTTCAAGGTAATGTAGTTATCAAGCTTCTGAACCCAAGCTCTCGCTAAACACTTCTCACTTCCATCAAAGTGTTCTAAAGAAACTTTGCTCAAAGCTTGCTGATAGTCCTTTTTGACTTTAGTGTCGTGCTTCCCTCCGTTCTTCTTTTGGTTCATAAATTGCTCGAAGTTCAAGATCCTGCGAACTTGGTCGGGAAGCATGCTATACTCATCAAAGCAAATCAGCACCTCATTAATGAAAGTAGTTTGTTCCTCTTGCACAGGAGGTGCTTCCTCTCTTCTATTGGCAAACGGCTGGAGGGGCCTAGCAGCTGATCCCACCGGTGTTCCGGATACCCCACCATTGTCATTTCTAGAGCCATTGCTCTAGGAGCTATTGGCATCAGCATTAGGTCTTGGAACATGGAATACATTCTGATCCATCTTGTTCATAAATCTTGCCATCATATCAAACATCTGATCAAACTTCTTCTCAATTCTGTCACCCGGACTACGAGGTGGACAAGTATCCTTATCTTTCTCTGCCATGATTGGGATTTCCTTCACAGAACTCTCTGTCCCACAAGCTGGTTTCAACTTTTTTTCTTCTCTCTGCTGATATCTCTTTTCTCTGTCACTAGTTTGCTACATGAAGGGTTAGCAAATCACACAGGCTGGCAGGAGACCAGCTCTGATACTACTGTAATGACCACCCTAGTTTTCTTTTTTCAAAATATGCTAACTGAGATTGATTGCACAAACAACTCTAATACACCTTTTGATCACCCAGATCCCGAAGAGGGCAAGGTGAGAGCATACAGTTGTCTCAGTTACAACAATAATTTACTAGTGCAATAAAAATAAACATCCACTTATTCAATGGGCATCCACTTATTCAGTGGGAATGTGTGAGAGCCACTGGCAGAATGTGTAAGCTTGATTCAAACCCAATGGGTCGATATGCCAGCTTGTTCATGCCAAAACAGGCTGTGAATAGTAAAACTAGGAGACTAGCAGTGAACCGTCTAGTGTTACATTCAAAGAGATAGATCCATAATACTTAGCAATGCACCCAGAAAAGATTTGTCTAGTAATATTTTCAGATTGTTACATTATCAAAAAATCAGACTTCAAACTGCCCAGAAAGTGTTGTAATCAAAGTAAATAGATGTAGTAATGGCCCGGAACTGAGATTCAAGGATTCTTACCACTGTTGAAGCACTCCCAACTGATAAGGAAGGTCTGAAGACGAATCTAATCCACTGTATACTCTGTTGTAGCAACTCTGATGACTGTAACAGCACTATAAAACCCACAACAGCTCTCCAAAACACTCCAAAAACTCAACAAACTCCAACCCAATTGAACATACCACTGCAAGAACACATCCAACTCATACTATAACAAACTAAGAAAGCAGATTGACTACCCAACAAAGATTACCAGCTTTGTCCTTGCTGGTATGGCAGCCCAGAATTCCTCCTAAATCCTCATAACATATGAAATAAACCAAAGTCTTTCATATTAATTATTGCAATATGTAATATTACCCTAGGCACTCACATAGAAGGTAATAGACATTCACAAAAGGCAGCGAATTAATTGGCAAGGCTCACGTCCCATCTGGACTTGTACGGCCCCCTTTAGATTCCTCTTCCCATCCTTAATTTCATTCAAACCTGTCCCATTTTGCTCTCTATACTGCTGTGTTTAGAAGACAATGAGAGAATGTTAAAAAAACACACCAAGAAATATTTCCTAATTCCCACGTGTGGTCCGTACGGCCCAGAAAGGTACAGTTGCATAGAAAAAATGGTACGGCTTGGCTTTATTGCTTCAATCACCTCACACACAATAGAAATCTGCTCTCAACCACATCAAAACATTTGTTATCCAAAACAATTTCAGAAAACATCAAAATCAAAGAACTCCATGATTGTGCATAGGTGATCGTCTGAATGAAAATCACTCCCAGCTGACTAGGGCAGACGTTTCACTACTAAAACCAGCAGAATAGATGGGTTAAACAACCCTGAATGAATCAAGCTAAACAGCTCTAATTCACAGAAGAAAATTTCATATTCAGATTGCATAATCATCCATGAGCGTTCAACTCTTCTTTAAATATTTGCTTTCCCATGCATGCCCAAACAATAAAATATAATATATGGTCTTATGGACTTTTAATGAACATTTATTTCCACTAAGTGAGTGCTCACTTAAGGAAATAAAATAATTCTTTTTTCCCAACGCTCACACTTAATAAAACTCACTTTTAAAAATAATATAAGTTGCCAACTTATAATATGAAAATAAACCAAGGCAACTTTATAAATCATTCTTATAACTCCCAAGTGAGTGCCACAATTAAAACTTCAACTTATATTTCCATGCGCTCAATAAAACCTTTATATCCACCTTATAATTAATATTACACTAAGTCGCTAATACTAGTTCCAAACCTTAGGCGACTCTAGTGAAATATTAATTAAACTGCCAGAAAATAGCCCAAGCTACAGAAAGCATAGAAATGCATTGATCAAACAATTCTGACCATAGCTAAGTGTAGTAGAAGACTTGGGATGAAAATCAGACATTGTCGGGTGACTGTCTAAAAATAATATGTTTCTCCAAGAAAGTTGGAGAGCACCCAAGAGGTCGGAATTGAATTCTAAAAGCATCTATGAACTCCAAATGATTAGCCAAACTAAAAACCACGAACAACTGCTCTGTTGGACTGAGCCACGGCCATTCCAAGAATGTTGGAGTTCTCCCGAACATGCTAAATAGCCTCTTGAAGACTAGGAACAAGCATAACGCGCACAAAAAGTCTATGCGCCAAAAAGGGAACATTACATTCTCCCTTAGCTACTATTATGCCCCTTAGTTTTTTGTCTTCAAGTCAATGTCGTCATATACCTTACTCAAACATGATTGAGCTATATCAATGAACATGATGCTACATACCTATGATGGGCTCATTGAAACTCAACACATGCCCACTAGTCATCGTCCAAGACCAATGCTTTAACATTTTGGGCCCTCTTTGTATTAGATTGCCTCCAACACTCCAAAGGTTGCTAATTATCATAGTGCTCAATGCCTCTTGCACCTTCACAAGAGGTCTCAAGATGATTGTGAGTCAAATCAAGTCTTAGAGACCTAATATGATCTTAAAAAAATAAAAATAAATTAAAAAATCCAAGTTAAAATGTCATCTACTTTGTTTTTAAAATTTAAGTTTTAAAAAAAAAATCAAAAATTCCAAGTTAAACATCATTTACATTGTTTTTTAAATTTATAGCAGATGATGTAAAATAAAAAATTGAAATTGAAATTTTTAAATTGAAGTAAATCAAACGATAAGATATTCAAATTTCGTATAGTGCCTTCAACAACTCCAACTTCAAGAACAATCTAGAGATGCCTTGTGACATTTGATGATTAGTCACAAAAATATGGATCTCATCAACCTTAGTGCATATGTCCATCTATGTTCCAAGTATCTATGTTATCAAGTTGAGCAAGTGAATGACACATGCCGTCCAAAATGTGTTTTTATCTCACCTCAACCAACAACCCTGCATTATTGCAATTTTTAGCATTGTCCATTATGACTTGGGCAATGTTTTTAGGCCCCACTATGATGTCCGTGATGATGTCTACATCCTTCACCTACCTGTCACAAGCAACTACCCTAAAAAATATTGCCTCTTTAAGGCACAAGCTAATGGCATTAATTAGGGATTTGTTTTTGCAATCTCCATCCATAAAAAATGATAGACACCCCTATCTCAAACCACAAACCCCTAATAAGCTACAATGAGGCATCCACAAAACTTCTTTTCTTGGCCAATAAAGTGGAGTGTACCTTTCAAAGCCAAGACCTATATACCCTGTAGGTGCTTCATTTATCCCTATCACCATTTCACACCAATATGGCGATCTTCCAAGGTTGGAAGAAAGCCCATGGGCATAAATACAATGATCAATGTGTCCATCCTCATGTCCTTCACCTTATTGTAATATGCCCTTTCTAATGGACTTACATACCTTGTTCTTTTGTGAGAAAGAGAGAAGCTATCATCTTCTTCTAAAGATGGTGTCACAAGAATTGGATGTGTGGCAGCTACTACTATGGTACTCGAGGATGGCCCTATATGTGAATTGTTGAATCCTTTCTTGGCCAAAGAATGAGACTTTGATCTAGATTTCTCCATTGCATTGTTTGCTTTCTCTTACTCTTTAATATAAGCAAGAATTTGACCCAGTGGCTATTTTTGTTGGCCCACTACAAGTTTCGATTCCTTGGCTGGCAATCGCACACATGTGGACTTTCACCAGACTATAGGAGCTCTTATACTCATTCTAGCACTCGTTATAGTGCCAACAATAGCTGCTGCCTCCAAGAAGTTGCTCATTCATTGTCACATGTTGCCAAAGCAGTGAAAAATGGTCAATTTTGAAAGCACTAGCCAACCCTTGGCCCACAACTCCAAGCCATTCTAGGCTATCTATGCATCTACATGTTTTAAAAAACAAATACCCAAGAAAAAAACAATAACATAACCTTTAGGCTACCATTACTTGTTGAAAAAACGAAGGTATTAAAAACAATTTTTTTGAGGCCCTTGTGAAACTCTGAAAAAAGTTTTTTTTTTAAATTGAAAGAAAAAAAAATAACTTACCTTGAATGGAGATTCTCCTTCTAGCACCCATCTAACACTTGTTGAGGCATAGGAATAGCATGGGCACAATGTTTGAACACAGAAAACTTGCACCCCTGAGAAATGAGTATAAATGGAATTTTGGGTGAGTGAGGAATGAGAGGTACGAATGTATTTTTGCTTTTATTTTGTGTTGTTAGGGGACTTAAAAGTTGCTTTTTGGGGTTAGTTAGGATCTTTATTTTAGTTTTTTTCTAATTTAAAAATGAATTTTTATGTTTTGTTGGTTGGGTCCTCCTGGGTTCACCCAAGGCTCTACCCTGAGCTTATGGGTTTGGCCCAAGTACAAATCAAGCCAAACCCACAAACCCCTAGCAAACTCAAGCCAGACCTAAATTGTGATCCATACCTGGTCAAAACCAATCTGGATAAGGTTGGAGTTCTAGTTGAACCCATTAACACAGGAAAAATACCATAGGAAGAAATTTTGGCTAGAAAAAAGAAGCAACCTAAGTCTAATAATCAAGCTAATGTTGTTGACAAAGATAAAGATGACATATGCTTTAGTGGTTTCTAAGCATGAGAATAAGAAAACAACTAGAAGGAAAGAGTGGTTTTTAACTTTTAGAAAAGATAATGTATGGTTGAAAATTGTAATTCTAGGTGATGGCATAAAGTATTGTTTTGTGGGCCATGGAAATGGACAGATTAATGTTGAGGGAGGTAACAAAATAATATTCCAAAATGTGTTGCATATTCCTAGCATTGAACAATATTTTGTCTACTAGTCAAATGATAGGCACAATTGCAACGAAGGAAATAACCGAGGAGATTTCCACAATTGCACATTTGTAAACTCATATATTCTGTATATATACAGATTACATAGAATATGCAAGGAAGCTTCTATGAGAAGAAAGATGTAAAAATATATATGTACAACATTTCCAGTGGCAGCAAGGCACAGAGTGTCATGTTGTGACCTTGTACATAAAAACTATAACACAACTGACATTTATTTTAAAAAAAACTAAAACTATAAAATAACTCTTTAAGTAAATAAAAACAGCTCTTCAAATAAAAATAAAGTAAACAATGTAAATAAAATAAATTAATTCTTAAATAGTTCTGAAGTAAAATAATATAACTCTTAAGTATATAAAATAACTCTCAAGTATATAAAATAACTCTTAATTAATAAAATAACTCAAGACTGATATCTCTCGGCATTTTTTGGATAGATTTATTTAAGATGTCTATACTAGTTATATAGTAAGCCCATATAACAGTTGCAAGATTTAGTGAAGGACACTTTTGACTATATTTAATAAAATACACTAGCTCATGTGGCTATGCTTCATCAGTCAAAGCACTAGACAGGGATGTCCAGATGTCACGTTTAGTGAAGGCAAGTGTTTTATGATGGATAAACAGTGCAATAAGTTCGTCTAGAGTTAGAGACCACAATCTCTACAAACTTCAGGGGGCTCATTCTTCACATTCACATGCCTTGGTTGCCACTGAAATATGAAATTTGCTTCCCTTTTATGCAAGTTATAACAAAATAAACTTCATTCTAAGGATCTGGCTATGAATTAGCTACATTCTCGGCATTCCTTTCTTGTTAGTTTCAAACTTCTATACAATGTAAGTAGCCAAATCTAGTTGATACATTCCTTCAATTTGATATAAAATAGTGTGTGAGATATTTACTCTGCCTTTAACCAATTAAAAAGTGAAGAGATTATATACTTCTTTTAAATTTTTTCATATATGTAATGTATACTTGACAACCATAAATGTTGACTACCAAAGTCAGAGGAGCGTGACATGATCATATTTTTATCATTGTAATAAACCTTTTCTCACTTTCATATGACTGTAAAAAACGAAGTAGAAGCATGCCACCATTTTAATTATTTAACTTCAGAAACATATTTTGTCATGATAATTCAATAAGAGGAGGTCGCATCCTTTCAGAACAGTTATTTCCTCAGCCCATGCTTCTAAAAACACAGATTACAAGCCATATGATCAGGGTATCAATAATAAACAATATCCTTAGGAAACAGTTTCCAATCCAGCTGAGTTGATCCAAACCTCAGGCTTAAATATTATGTGCCCAATGCAACTACTCTGCAGCCATGGAATACTACTGTTCCATCCATATCTATTAAGGAAAAGCACACTTCTAATGTTTAACAAGGCTCCATGTTGTAACGGTAAAAAAATCAATCACCAGACTTCTCACAAATTGATGCCCGTGAGTTGCATACACTCTCGATGTTTGTATAGTCTGACAGCCCAATCACTTCATCACGGCAAGGTAGACATTACATCTATGTTAACGGAGCAACATTAAATACACGGATTTTGCACCATCAATCAGGAAACCATGACGGCAACCTTTAGTTACTTCTATTATTAGCACTGAGATATCTTCAAATTTTAGAAAGTGTCAACCAAGCAAGGGGAAGAGGAATGCAATTAAGATTATAAAATCAGAAATCTGGTAAAACTAAAAAGTGTAAAGGTGTGTGTGTGTGTGTGTGTGTGTGTGTGTGTGTGTGTCTTTTATTATTAGCATTGACATATTTCCAAATTTTAGAAAGTGTCATCCAAGCAAAGGGAAGATAGAGGCAAGCCTGATCAGGAAAAGATGGTATGCCTGAATGCAATTGAGATTATAAAATCTGGTAGAACTCAAAAGTGTAAGTGTGTGTGTGTGTGCGCGCGCGTGTGCACGGTGTGAGAGAGACAGAGATTATTCAAGTTTGAAAATGGACTAGAGCTTCACCAACCTTAAAATTTTGATGGATAGCACTATCATAGGACTTGTCTTGGACTGCATAACCTGCGAAGGTAATGTACAACAGCATAGGCGCAGAATTAAACTCCATAAAATGCAAATATTAATTGAATACTCGAAAATGTTGTACACTAACAGAGGGGCGATAACTGGCCTACCGGTATTGCCTCCAATGGCATGCCTCTGTTCTGTCAGTGGGTTTTCGAAGTTTAAACTTTTGCCTTTGACATCTGACCAGCCATCCTTTGATTTATTAAATTGCTTTGATAGTCCAACTTCTCTATTTCCAGGTCTCTCAGAGTTGTCTTCTTGATCAAGACCAGGGCAGTTAGAATGGTGTGAGGAATTAGATTCCGTCTCCAGGTAGCCCCTTTCTTGTGTGGCCCTATAATAAGCAACATCACTCTCTCTGAATGAAGTTCCTGATCCTGGATGAACATCAGGCTCAATAGATTTCTTGCGGACATCTTTTCGATGAAGCAAGTCATTGGGTAAACTTGCAGTTGAAGAAGAGTCGGGCAATATCATCTCATCTTTCTGGTGTTCAGGGCGTGGGTAATTTGGGCTATGAATTGGATAGTTTTCCATGCAATTAAGCCTTCCAAATCCTTGCCCAATCCCATACTTGTGAGATCCAAGCATCAATGTAGGCCCATGGCAATGCTCTCTTCTGGAACTTCCTGGCTCGAAAGGATTGGCTTTTACACTTGGAAATGCTTCAGGTTTCCATGTTGCCTGCTGATCCATAAAACAGTTGTTGCTGCAATTCTCTGAGACCAGTGTCTGTTTGAAAACAGGAAAGCGGGATGGTAAATCATTTGGTGTTGCATACTGTCCGAAGCCACTAGAACCAGTCACGGCATTGGCATTGCTTCTGTGAAATGCATTGGCAAAAGCCGGCATTTCAGGCCGCCTTTCGTACCCAATTCTATCCATCTTCTGATTACCAGTGATGACATGTTCTCCAGATGAAGGCACAATTTCTTTGCAAAATTCTGGATTGTTCCACGTATTCTTTTCTGGACTCTGACACTCAAATTGACCCAACATCTGTTTATTAGACCTGAGTTGATCAGAGTCGGTGCCAAATATGGGATTGGGATTGGCATGCGTGTTTCTCTGATCAATCATTCTTTCCTTGTTCTGAGGCGAATAAGTAGAAGCAAGTTCAGAACCAAATAACCCACCTCTATACTCTTGCCTGTCTTCACTGCAGGGTTTGATCATTCTTCTGCTCCATGCTGTTGCAGAGGGGTTCTGCTCAGTTGCCACTGTCACCTCTCTCTCTCTCCCTAGAAAATATTGTTTCCAGTGTTCAGCAGGAACTAATGCTGCTGCCCTACTCACCTCAGTCTCCTGCTGCTTCTTCTTCTCCTTGAGTGGTACTAGGGACCTTGCCCTGACCTGGAATGGCCCAAAGCTAGCAATCACCTGTGTGTCTGTAACCAGATCTCTACTGTCCACAGAAGCAGAAGGTGAAACCCTCATACGCTTAACAGGCTCATTAAACACACTCTCAACCTTTGGAAGCACAAGGGGATGGATTACATACCTGGATGTGGAAGACGACGATTTCTCTTCACTCACTTCCTTCTCTTGGCGAAAAACAGAAACAGCAGCAGGAGGACTCTTAGGGCTACTAACCCATGTCCCCTCTACCTCTCTGGGCCTCAGCCTCTTCACCCATGAAGACTGCAAAGCCTTGCTACTGCTGCCCATTTCATGAAAGCTCATAACTTGGACTGAAAGCAAACTGCATACACCTTCCTTCTAATGCCTTTTTCTGCGGGGCCTGGCATTAAATTACTATCCCTTCTCCTCCACAAGAACACACGGTGACCCACAAACAAATAAGCAAAATGAAGATTGTTGTGCTGTCAATGGAAATCAAGACACAAAAATTTTGTCAGCAGCAGGTGGAGGTGGCAATTTCGATGTTATGAAAAGTAGAGCGCTCATTCTTATCCCAATTGGGAAATCCGACAAGGACAGTTCCCATCATCCACCGTCCATAACTGCACAACATTCTCTGTAACAATTCTCCACGGTGAAAACCATTAAAAAAATAAAATCTTTCCCTGCACAGAAAATAACAGAGATTCTGCTCACGCGATTAAAAAAAAAAGCTTTGATCTCCCTCATCACTTCAATTATATGAAGTGACATCAGCTTTTGTCCGCGGACCCCATGATTATACACCTTCCCTTATCCTCTTTTTCCACCAAAGTGAAAGAACCAATCCCTTTGCTTCCTGTTCTTCGCTTCCATCAGGTGCAATCATTGCTGCAAATCTTTAACCAATCCCATTCTCCGTTGTAGGCTTCTATTTGTTTCTGTTGCTTTGAATTCCTAATCAAAAGACATTTAACGTAATCTAGCTCCCAACCAAACAAATTATGTGCAACACTTCTAAGATTTGCTTCCGCAATAATATCTGTCATCCTTGCCCTAAACATGGCTCCGTTTTGTTTTTGGTACACTCGTTTTTTAAGTGTGGTTTTATGTTTCTCCGTAACTCCACGTCAGCGTATCTTTCCCTCAGCTATTTTTATCCAATTCTTTAATTTTAACCCCTTCTTCAAATAAGATTCTAAAATAAAAAAGACTATGCAGATTCTGTGACAAAACTCAAAGCCACGTCGATTAAAATGTCTAATGGAAAATAACACCTCATATAAATATCTTAATGGCTTAATTGGGATGAATAATAAGGTCAATTAGAAATATGTTTCACCACTAATCTTTAATATTTTATTTTTTTCTATGTTCTCTTGGTTTTATTATAAGTGGGGCCTTATGAGTAGGTGCAATGGTTATTTAATATGGAAGTGTGGCTTACCAAAAGTTTAATAATCAAATAATTAAGATGTGGATTTGTGTTCTTCAATAACATAGGCAACATTTTATTTGTCTTAAAATAATGAAATTTTACTAATTTAAATATATAAGATTGCTTATCGAGGCATTATAATAATATAAATTTATTATATTTACTTAAGGGTTATTTTATTTATTTTATTTTTTTATAAATATTCCATGTTAAACATTATATTGATAATATAAAAATAGTACAATATTGAGAAAAAGGGGAGGGTAGTAAAAAGGCACACCCACAAAGTCTAACCGGACATAATCCTAAACAAAGGCGAAACAAATATATGGGCCAAGCCCACAGAAAACTAAGCAGTTAATGCAATGCCAACAGAGGGTGGATCCTAATCATCAAGTTTTCCCCACACATCTCCAGGGATAGCATAATCAATCAGCGCCCAGCAAGTGAGAGTGCCTTCTTTTTTGGGAGTCTCCTCTATAGGTTGTTGAGCACGAACAGGAGAAATGGCAAGCTAGAGATGGGGAAACTTGTTAGTGTCAGGCCAACCAAACCCCACACCCTAGAGAGGAAGCAAAGGGTGGCCTGGAAGGTTGGGACCATCCTCCATGGGCAGTAGATTCCCTAGAATTTTGAGCCAGGGGACCACGGGAGTGAGATCCACAGTCATTGTAGTCACATCTAGCAGACTAGTTGCACCCATGCCAACAACCTCTTGAAGAGGTATAGTCCAGTGGAACCCTAGCAACAATGCAAGGGCATTGCCCCAGTGGTCCAACAGCTCTTGTAGATGAGTAACATCTAATGTAACTTTACTGGCTTGCACCTAGATCTACATAAGACCATTAGAGCATATGATAGCTTTAGTGTAAAGAGAAAAATGAATATCAACAGCATAGTGAGAAAATAACATTGTATTTTTATCCTTCCAAATGCTGAAAAAAAATTCCACCCTGAAAGCATGCCAGATTTGGGTATACTTGTGTGGGAGACAAGGCCAATCTCTAAGAAGAACCATGTGCCAAGAGAAGGGAGTAGGCCGAAAAGGTCTGAATAAGTCATGGATCCAAATCCAAGCTTCCTGAGCCCATGGGCAAAACCAGAAGAGATGCTTGAATGTTTCAATTTGTCCACTGAAAGGGCAATGAGGACTGGGAATGCCCATGTGAGCAAGACAAGCCCCCATTGGAAGGCTTTGGTACAAAATGCACTAGGCAAAATCGACAAACTTAGGTTCCAACACTACTGACCAAATGCATTGGAACCATATGTGCCAAGTCCCACGAGAGGACTAAAGCTGCTAGCGGTGATTGAGTTGATCCACCATATGAACCTATGGAGACAACCAAAGGTAATCTTTGCAGGGCCTATAATTTCGAAGGGGATATCTGGATATCATTTCTAATCTTTCCACCAAGGCTTAAGAGACCGCACCCCTATCTTATAAAGCATTTGGGGAGGAATAACATCAATAACAGCCTAAAAAGTCTCTTGGTCTTGAATAGAAAGCTCAAACTTAAGCTTAGTGTCAAGACAAGATCAAAAATTCTTGGTGGCCCGATGAATGAAGTCAGGTAAAACTCGCACTCCTCATTTAAAAAATTTCAAAGCATGAATCCAAGGCAACTTAGCCAGGGGCCTATCTTGAGCATTGAGAATAGGAGACCACCAAATAGATTGTTGATTAATGGATAAACCATTATGAAAAGCATCTCATGCCCACCAAAGCCAGGGTTTAATGGCTTCCCAAGCTTTCCAAATGCTTTTGGTGACAAATGTACCGTAAATGGTAATAGGTTCCCTCATAGTGAGGAGGGTCCCTAAATCCAACCTTCTCACTCTGGACACCCTAAAGGTGTACCAGTACTAATACAATGATGAACAAGGATTTTCCAAGCTTGATTAATGGCCTTAAAGAGCCCTAATGATCCTTTTAGCACACAAGGCAATGCCTTGTCTGCAAATAGAGATCAAACCAAGACCTCCAACTTCATGAGGGAGGCAACAAAACTCCCAGGCAACATGATGGAAGCCTTGATGCCCATCACTAGAAGCCCAGAGAAAATCTCTGAGGAGATTCTCAATCTTCAAATAGGAGGCTTTAGAGGGGACCCAACAAGAAGAGTAATAGACGTGCATGGTAGCTAGAATGTTTGAGCAAATCTAAAATTTACCAACCAATGATAGAGGCTTGGTCATCTAATAATAAAGCTTTTTCTTAATTATAGTGATCATTATCTGACATAGCTCAGAAGGAGAGGCTTGGAAAGCAAAAGGGATGCCCAAAATCTAAAGACTTATCCATGATCAATCCATTTCCACCCAAAAGAGTCAAGCTAACTTGGTTTGGGAAGAAAATATTGTTGGTAACACAAGGTTTTATGCCATTGGATGCTCAAACCAAAGGCTTGGCAAAAAATGTCCAGGCAATGGAGCGCTTGTTTGACATTATCCTCCTCTTCAATGAGAGTGAGAAAGGAGTCATTGAAAAAATGGCTATTAACAAACTATTGGGAAGAGTTGGGAAGACAAATCCCCTTAACATGGGACTAGAAAACCACATGTGCCAACAAACAGCCGAAACCTTTGGTGGCCAAGACATATAGAGCTGGGGCAAGGGGGCAGGCTTGTCGGATGGACCTAAAGAGTCCAAAGAATTAGATTGTTGGTTGGCAATGGTAATGCAAGCAGAGGCATCTGCAAACAACATCTGGACTATGAATGAATGAGGGACCAAAACCAAGTGCCTACAACATGAGTAAGATGAATGACCATTCAATATGGTCATAAGCCTTAGCAAAATCAATCTTGATAAAAACAAGTCATTGATGGGAACGGTGAGCCCATTCCATCCATTTCCAAATGATGATTATGTTATCCAAAATGAATCTGGATTTGATGAAACTAGTTTGTTCCAGCCGAATAATCAAAGGAAGCATGGAGCGAAGCTTGAGAGACAGAGCCTTAGCAATAGTTTTGTAGGAGACATTATGTTGGTGCTTCCAACTAATTATTAGAATCCTCTAAATACTTAGCCAATTTCTTGTGATTAAGGATTATGGGTTAGTGGCCAATGAACAATATTCAACTTAGAATTTGTTGAAGTCCTCTGCACTTTTGGTCCTACAAGACCAAGGTGGGTGTACCTATACAAAATCCAAGGGTATTTCCTGACTTATGCTAGATGTTGTTGTTTAAACAGAAAGTTCTCAATGAAAATATACCAAGGAAATGACTGACTCCTATCAGATTGGCTTAATCCTTTGGCAAATTAGTTCAGACCAGGATTAAGAATGGTTATTACTCCAATTCTACTCTAAAACAGTACAGAAATAGAAATGATTTTGATTGTTTGGATGGATCTGAATCAACATATTAGCCCAGTGAGAGATCGATGCCTGATCCCAGGGTTACAGAGTCAAGTTACATAAATCAAGTGTAATGGAAAATGAAAGCCATGTCGATTAAAATGTTTAATGGTAAATAACACCTCATATAAATATCTTAATGGCTTAATTGAGATGAATAATAAAATTAATTACAAATATGTTTCAACCCTAATTTTTAATATTCTATTCTTTTTTATGTTTTTTTATTTTATTATAAGTGGTGCACCACTCATATGAGTAGGTGCAATGGTTATTTAATATGAAAGGGTGGTTTACAAAGCTTGATAATCAAACAATTAAGATGTAGATTTGTGTTCTTTGAAGACATAGGCAACATTTTATTTATCTTAAAATAATGAAATTTTACTTATCTAAATATATAAGATTGCTTAATTGTATATTTGTGTTCTTGGAAGGTATAGGCAACATTTTATTTGTCTTAAAATAATGAAATTTTACTTATCTAAATGTAGAAGATTGCTTAATTGTAGATTTGTGTTCTTAGAAGATATAGGCAACATTTTATTTGTCTTAAAATAATGAACTTTTACTTATCTAAATGTATAAGATTGCTTTTTGCATTATGGTAATATGAGGCATTATAATAATATGAATTTATTATATTTACTTAAGAGTTATTTTATTTTACTTTATAGTACATTTCTATATTCTCTTCTAATATAGAAACATCCTTAATCCCATCCATTTTTTAAATTTACTCAAATTTATTTTACCATACATAATGTGAGGTATTACAATAATATTAATTTATTTTGGTTATTTAAGAGTTATTTTAAAATACATTTCTATATTCTCTTCTAAAATAGAAGTATCTCTTAATCTCATCCACCCTTTTAAAATCTACTTTTAGTTATTTTATTTACTTTTTTTTTCATTTTAGTTCTTGAGTAATTGTTAAAATAAATAATGTATGTCTTTTCTTACCTATCTACTTATGAATAGTTCTGAAGTAAAATAAAATATCTAAAGTGAATAAAATAGCTCAAAACTAATATTGTTCATTTGACCTGTAAATGGTTGTCAAATTTAATTAAGGAGTTTTTATTTATGTTTACATGATCATGACATGAGACTCTGTAATGCCATTGTAGAATGCCTCTCAGCATAGTAATTGACTTGCTACTTTTTAAAGTGGGGGTCCATAGAGGGGGCTTCCTAAAATATTTGAGTGGTTGTTGTTGAGAATTTTTTGAAGTTTTTATAAGCAAGTGGTCCCATGGATTTTGTAGCAATGTGCAAAGTTCAAACTTTAAGCCCCAAAATTATAGGAAGTTGGTGGTCTCATGTTTTTCTTTTTTGCCATATCTAAGGGATTTTTTAAAAATTCCTCCAAAAATTATCTCAAAATTTATAGGTGGGAATCTAAAAGTTGTAGATGAATGGCATGTGGCAACAAAATCTCTGAAGCTAATGGGAGAAATTTTCAACCCTACCCCAAAGGCACCCTCTAAAAATCTAAAACCTAAAAAGTAGGAACTCCTATTTTCCTAGACAAGATTCTACTATATCTTGTAGCAACAAAAAAAATGTCTTGTGGGACCCCCTCTCCATGAAAATAGTTCATGAAGTGGTCTCCATAGAACTGCTTCCTGAAAGTTGGATTTTGATGGGTTGCTAAAGGCAATTTAGGACTTGCGGTGCAAGGTGGTTATTCATTCTTTTTCAAGTTTTTTATAAAAGTATATTTTTCTCAATATTAATTCTAACAATGAGGTGGAGGTATTAGCTCTTCTTTAAGGGTTGAAATTGGTGAAATTTATTAGTTGTAGGCATTTGGAAGTTGAAGGTGATTCTTTTATTATCATTTAGTGGTGCATTAAGGAAAACTTAAAATATTGGAAATTAAAGAGCTTAGTGAAGGAAGCTAAGCTAGTTAGTGCGAGCTTTGAAGAGATAATCTACTTGCATTGTTATAAAGAATGCAATGGTATTGTAAACTATGTAGCCAACGTAGAGGTGTTTCAATATCCCTTCTCCACCAAAATTAGTGATATGCCTACTGAATGGCCTATTGGAGATCTTCTCAAAGTTGATGTTATACATTGTTTTCCTCAACCTTCCCCCAACTTTCATACACCTTCATAGTGATTATTACAAATACCTTGGGAAGGCATTATGTATTTTGGCCACTATCTATATGCCAAATTAAGTCTTGTGTGTAGCGTTCTTGTATCATGTATTGTCATTATGAAGTTGATGTGTGTGGTGGGTACAAAGGAGTGATTTATTTTGGTGCTCAATATATTTTCTTCACTATATTGTTTGGCTTTGGTGCAAGTGTTCACTTTGTTTATGGCTTTTGCTGGTCTTTCAAGATGCCACATGGAAAAAGAGGTTAGGATTATCCTTACTAGGTATTGTGTCTAATCATAGACAAGTGAATCTTTCAAATTAGGGACTTTTCTTGGTGTTTATTAAGGACATTCTTGGTGCAAACAAGGTGAGTATGCATAAGTGCCAAATACTCAAGGGCCTTGATTGTAGAAGATTTTACCACAAGAAGGGTTTGTTGCTGACCATGTGGTTTGAAAATGGATCCTACAAATCCTCTCCCCTGCAATGATGGCAATATATGTGGAGGCTAGTTTAGACAAGGGGGAGGCATGGTTTGGAGGGGTAGGTGGTGGCAATGATCTATTTGATGATTCTCCCAATGCTCCATCTTTTGCATCATTCTACATTTGTATCTTTTACATCGTTGTACAATTGTGATGATGTGGTGATATGTTATCAAGGTATGGCATTGTATGTAGATAATCTAAAAGTCTTCTCAAGAATGATCATTTAGAAAATTCAAGACTTTTCAATCCTCCCTCGTCATAACCTAAGGGGACCATACATGCAACTAAGTGAGATTTTGTTGAACATGTTATCTTAGTGGTTGCAAAAGACGGTGATCTTGTTGCATTGCCTAGTTCTATTTGGTAGTCTTACGGTTTATAATATTTAGTTAGCATGGAGTAACTCATGTCTTGTTCACATCATATAGTGCTTATAAGTAAGCTTTGTTTAGCTCTTCAACTTTATGACATTACTTATATGTTTTTTTCTCTAATGGGTGTGGATCCCTATAAAACCCACAACTAAATTATCAAAAAAAAATCTAACTTAGGATAAAGATGATGTTAGTGAAATACATATATATAATTTGAATAAATAAAATAATGGTGCTTATATCTAGGTTTGATGCCAATTTAACTATGACAAATGTCGTCAATGTGCCAAAAAATTAGGGTCTGTCAAATGATTATCTTGTGATTGAGAATTTTTTTTCTAATGCTCTAGTTCACTTCCATGATTGTGAAACTAACCTTTGCACTTGTGGATGTTGATCCTACGTGCATATCTAAACCTAGACTATGGATATGAACTTCATTGATGTTAATGTTTGGAACATGTTTACCTTGATGTCTGCAACATGCCTTTGAAAGGGGTGGTGTCAATAAACATTATTTAGGAGTTTTCTTGGATAGGAATGTTCTCTCCTTTGGTCAAACCCATGTTACCAAGTCAACAATATGGAACAATAAGCAAAGAAAACAAGAGAGCATGCAATATCCCTAGATTGTTAATGCAAATGTTAATGTCATGCTCTTGTGATGATTCAATGTGCAATGGAGCTCTTATACTAGGTCCTAGATAATTTTTAAATGAATTAGTATTTATGTTTTTATGCAACACCCTAACATGTAATTTGAAATATTGTGTTCTTTTGTTGGCTCATAACAATTCTAGTTTAAAAGAGGGAGAATGGACTCAATTTTAAATATTAAATTTAAAAGTTCAAGGGTTAACTCCACACCTGTAGAATTGACCTAGTTTAGTTTTGTGCCTATGGAATTTACCCAAGATAATGTGCATGAATAAAAATAACTTGATCAAAATTGGTTCCTAGAAATATGTGAGGATGGAATCATGGTATAATGAGATATTTTCTAACTTCCATGAAAGAATGTGTCATTTTTCACACTAGTCCCTACACTTGGGAAAACCCAATCAAAATGGGCACAGCATGAAGGGGGAAAGTGTAGGATATATAATTTTTACTATTACATTTTACCCCCGCTTTGACTTGCTTGTGAACTACTATAAAGATGAATGTCAAAGTAAAACAAGTCACCAACATGTAAGTAATATATTTAAACACTCATGTAAAGAATAGGAATCAAGATGTTGATTCTATATACTCTCCAAGCACAATTAGCCCTCTATATCAAAACTTAGAAGCATAGAAGAAGTTCCAATGAGTAGTATATGTCAATCATTTTAAATTGGGCATAAACACCACTACTAAAATTGTATATGAACAATAAAAGTAAAAAGTAAAAAGAAAAGGTAAATTGGATCCATTTAGAATGGAAATAAGGACTATCTCTGGAAACAAAAATAGTAATAGGACACTACCTAGCTGTAGGAATAAAACTCCATCTAAAACAAAAATAGAGATCTATCTAGAAACCAAAAAAGTCATCAAAACCATGAACTAATCACTACAATCATAGTCATGAAAAGAGTGGCAATGATATTATATGTCACTTCCAATTGGTTGTGTACAAGGGATGCAAGAAATCAGAGGAGAAGAAAAGAAAATGTAAAAATCGATAATCATGTAAATAGGTGTCAACAATAACATCATGTGATAGGTGAACATATCAAGATATGATCATGTAAACACATTTAGCAAGTTGTAATCATGTAAGCATAGGTAGGCAAAGGCAACAAGATGTCCCTATTGCTCTTAATGGTGATGACACATAGGAAACTTGTATAAATAGATCATGTAAGCATGAGGAAATAAGATGTGAGCATGTCAACATGTGTGAAAGAGGAAGCAAGTTGCCCATTGATGTCTCCCCCAATGAGGGAAATAACAAGTGCAAAGATATAATATAAGATAGATCATGAAAAACATGTGTAAGGGGGGAATGGGTGCCTCCAAAGTTGTCCCTAACGAGGGAAAATAAGAAATAGGATTAATAAGATAAAAACATGTAAGCACCAAGACAATAACATAGAATATGTAAGCATATAAGCATAGACATAAGAGAATATCCCTTAGTATGTAAACATGAAACTCTAAGTAAGAAAGGGAAATTAGGTGCCCCTAATGTTCCCCCCAATATTAAGGGCAATAATCAAGTGATAATATACAATGTGAAGAAAAAGAAAAATGCAAGGATGTAAACATAAGATGTCATTAATATAAGCATTGATAAAGTGTGATCTTCTTACACATGTGATCACAAGACGTGAATACGAGAATCATTAACATGTGTAAGCATAAGATATAATCATAGTAAGCATAAGTGAACATGTAATCATCACAAGATAAGACCAATGTAAGCATGTGATCAAGCATGGTAATCATGAGATGTCACCATTGTGAGCATGTGAATCATAGGATAAGAACGTGAGTATAACATCATCAAGATAAAACAAAACAAGTAACATAAGGGAGATGTCCCCAAGTGGGGAAACACAACATGAAAGAAACAACATAACAAGATATAAGACAATATAGAAGATGAAATAAGAATGAAAAATATGAGAATATAAAACTAAAAATATACTGAAAGGAAGCAAAGGTGTGGAATACACTTCTTACACTAATCTATGAGAAGATGTGTGTGCAAAAAAATATAAACTAATCATACAATGACAAGGAAATAAACACAAAAGAAATATACCATAACACGGTGATTTATGCGGGGAAAACCCTTTTAGGAGAAAAAATACACACTCTAAAGAAAATCAATGTATTATTCAATAATCAACAATTACCATACACTTGTAGAGTCTAAGCCTTTATAAGAGTGTCATCAACAAGAGATTTAGGGCAATTATGGTGGCATGATAGTACCTATAAAACTCACCATGAAACCTACATTTCAAGCACCCAATAAATAGGAGAAGCAATACATGAAACCATCAAATAATAATTAGGAAACCATGACCTAAAACCATCCAAAGTCTAGCGCCTAAATCCCTAGTCAAAATCCATCACCCAAATCCTAAGATGAGTCCATAAGCTAAAAATAGCATATTCCTTCCACCTATCATAAGCTCATCATAATATGATCACCAACTTATGCATTCTATTTTGGCTCCATTATCTCCAATCAAATATTCCTTATGACGTGTCATAACATGCATCTTAAGTTGGTCAACAAGTGTAACTCCCTCTTACAACCCTCTTATGCATCATAAATTCCCTTACATTTCCAATGTGGGAGGTCCAAATTCTACAGGCCATAACTTTTGATCTAAGAAGCTGGTTGAGCCTATTTTTTAAAATAATCTCAAAGAGGTCCACATTGTCATAACTAGCTTCCTCTGGTTAAGGTCCATTTCAATATTTTTTAGGCCAAAATCAATCTCAAAAGCCTTGAAAATTATATTTTTGTGTTATGGAGCCCAAAATTTGTATTTTTTGTTCTTAACATTAGGATGCAAGCTTGAAACACCTTTCCCAACATTCTCTCACTTGTTGAACACCTTGCAAGAGCAAATGGAATACTAACATTGTGAACTATTTGCTAGGGGCCGAGAGACCCATAGACTTACTATACCACCTAAACTTCTCTATGTTCACTAGCTTCATTAATGCATCTATGACATTCTAAAAAGTGTCAACTTACTATAACATCACCCTCCCATCCTCTACCATGTCACAAAGAAAATGGTACTAGATATCTATGTGCTTCATGCTGGTGTAATATTTTATTCACCTTAGATATATATTATATCCCAAGTGTGATATTACACCTATTTAATAAGTTTACTTAGGATAATTAGGATATTTCATTATTCTCACCTAAGTATCTAATAATAACATCTATACACCTTGACTTAACATACATAAGTGAAACCACTACCTTATCAATCCTTGATTGATGGTAGTTAAGTGCCACCTCTCTTTAGTCAAGGTCACCTCTATCTCAATTAGACTAAGTTAACTCACCTCTTGATTAAGAGTGATTCAAGGTTAACTCATACGTCTTGGACATGTCATCTCCTTTACTCATACTTCTAAGAGGCCTATATATTTGTATGTTACTCTTTGTAACTTGTCTCATACTATTGAATACAAAAGAACATTATTATATTCATCCGATTTATGATTAGCTAATAGGCATTTAGTCTTTGGTAGATTTGTTGTTCATAACAATTTATAACATGGTATTAGAGTAGTTGTGAGTTGAGAGTTATCTTTTTAGAAGAGATAGGATGCAGATCTAATATTTTTTGAAGCACATGAGTATGCTCTTCTCTTGCATCTTCAGATGATTTGGAGAAACAAAAAAGTGTGGAAGAAATACCATTTTTTTTGGGGGCATTGATGCATTTTATTTACTTGCATTTAGTGTATTACTATATTGCATTTTATGCGCCTAATTAGGTTAATCTCACTTAGGTAGTTGTGTCAATTAGTCATGTGCCCATGTCTTATGCACTTGATTAACACTTATCTAGTCTTAGTTGAGTCACATTCCTTCTATCATGCATGTCCAACATTAGTTAGATCTATCTATCATGGATGTCTACCTTTAGTTACCTTCCACTTATCATGCATTGCCTTGCTCTATATAAGCATAGGCTTAATTATATTTGGAACAAATGTGCATTCTTATTACTTTGAATACAATTTATTATATCATACTAATTTTCTATTCTTTTGCTTTCCTTTCACTCATTTATATTCTTGGGTGGCTTCACAAAAAAATAAGTTGAGTATGATCTTCTCTGGCATCGAATGATGATCTAGAGAATCAAAAAAAACTTGATAGAAATACTAAATTTAAGGGTTTTTTATTTGTATATTTATTTTGTAGGTAGGTTTAGATGATCTTTGGAGCAAATATGTGCTCACCATTGAGTTCACAGTGTTTGAGAAAGTTAATTTTGCCTTTTGATGTGTCCAAATTAGACATTGGAGGCTAGATCTGCAAGGGTTTAAAGTTGAGAGGTGCATTCTAGATCCAGCGAGTACCTAATCTTTCAAAGCATTTTGGGTCAAATATAATCCTACCATTACATTCAGAAGGCCAAAAAACTCGTAGATTGATTGCCAAATCATCAAAATTGGAGCACTTTTGCCTACTCTCAAGTTTTTTTTGCCTCCTTTTCCATACAAATCATATGGTCACTAAAATTATATTAAAAAAATATGCATATTACCCACATGGTATTGTAGTGGCGACTTCATCATATCCCCACATCCTACACAAGTGCCACTGCCAACTACTACACCACTGGCAACTCAAACACTATAGGTGGTAAATCTTAGCATTGCCACCTCCCACTTCACCCCCATAGGTGCAATACCACCCAACCCAGCCAAAAGTAGTTTCTCACCCACACAAAAGTGGTTCTAATTTAAAATTAGTTATTTTCACATGCTAAATGTAGTTTTGACAAATTAGTGAGCAATTTTGGCATTTATAGAGAATATTCTACTAGAAGTAATATTCTATCAGTTTGGCATTGAATGAAATCATGCCAATATTAGCATATTTCCTCCCTCCCTACCTAACCCCTCTCTAATGAAGTTTTAGTTTTGGTAGTTGATATTTAGGGGCTCCATTTAGGGTTGTATCAGCTTCAGTTTTTGAGCAATTTTTAATCTAGGCTAATTTTTTGAGAACTTCATAGTGGTGTAGATAGTTTTTTTAATTTTTGTGTTCGATTTTTTAGAAATTGTATATTCTCATAGGTGATATTGAGCAATTCTCATTTTGGGAACTTTTAAGGCTCTGTTTGAGCTCATATAATAACATTTTTGGGTATAATTTTTTTAAAGTGTATAATTTTTCATGTACTTCTCATTAATGCAGTATGATCTATCTCATTCTATATAAAAATTAGAATTTTAGCTCTGTGGCCTATTTTGGCATTTGTAATACATCGAGATCAAGACCACTTGTTGATTTCACAAGTGGCAACCATAATCTCACTAAGTATAAAGTGTCGTCATCATAATTTGTTGGGGATGTATTACATATAAATGTGAACATAAAGAAGAAAAAACTAAACTAATATTATCTTATTCCATTCACATCTAATTCAACCTCCAATAGAGCTAAAAGGAATGCATGATAACATAAAATGAAGTCAATTAAACAACCTCAAAAGCAAACCTTGATTGTTTTAGATGTGCTCTTGATGTGTTGATACAAGTAGCATGACTTTGCATTCCAAGGTCTTATGAAAATGTCATGGGTTGATGCTAATTTATAGATTTTTGGATGGGGGATTGGAGGGTGAGGATTAATTTGGAAGATCAATGGCTCATATTGGTTGTGAGGATTGGGTTAATGAGAGGTCACCAAGTGGTATGATTGGATTGGAGGACAAGTGGAGCCCTTGGATTAAGGAGATATCAATGGTGGAGGATGGTCTTGGAAGAAGAGGTGGATGAGATTGAAGGAGGACAAAAGAATCCTTATAGAGGGATGTGCAAGGTACTTTCTCATACCCTTGTAAGAGGACCCATGTGACTTGTACAAGGACCCATGCCTTTGTACATTTTGAGGAATGTGAGGGGTTTGAATGGGTTAAACATGGATTTGGAATGTGTAAGTGAGGGATTAAGTTGATTAATTGGTTTTAACCAACTTAATAAAAAGTGGACAAAATGGGGAATTAAATAAATAGGAATATTTATTTTATTTTTGGGATGAGGTTAAGGATATTAGATAAATAAATATTCATCTAATCTTAGACTATAGAAGATGAATGATTAATTAAATAAATGATTAAATTTATTTAATTAATACTAGAAGGTGGTATAGATGAATAGTGATTTTAGTAATTAAATAATAAAATATATTTAATTAATATTAGAAGGGGAATTGGATAATTAATTGTCTAAATATGGATTTATCTAATTAATTATAGAATAAATGGTCTAGATGTCTTGATTACATATGAATAGTGATGAGGCAATGAGTGGTCGATTTTAGGTGTCTACATGGGGGTCTTGTAATTGTATGATTTGAAGGGGTGATCGTGTGATTTTACATTTACTTTTGCTAGTTTCATGATTGAGTAATATTGCCAGGGGAGTTATAATGTCTCTCATTCTCTCTCCTTTCTATTTGATTATTCTACATAATCCTCTTAAATTGTGTGTTGGAGCTCAATATTTCCCTAGCCTTGTTGAGCTCTAACTGCTATGATGACTTCATGACCTTGGTTTTGAAGATGTCTTGTAAAAATTGGGATTTCTCTTTTCATGTATTTGGCTCTTTGTTGATAGACTTATGCCTCATTCAATCCTCTAAGTCTCAATTTGTTAGTGGCATCCTTTAAATTTTGCCTCTCACATCTGCACAGAAGTTAACGAGCTATGAAAATCCTTAGTGCGTAGGCCTATGGAGCCCCTTATTTGTGGCCCATTGAAATTGACAACTTTGTCATTTCCTTCATAATCTGGCTCCCTACTACCACTCCTTATTGCACCAATTCATGGCTAAATCATGTGATGACACGTGGTCATGCCAATGAGAGATAGACAACCCTAATGGTCCATAGGATGGTGACAACTACCCAAGAGGATAGTGTGGGTTTGGATTGACATCGAAGCCCAATGTGGCATACCACATGGTGTCTAATGTGTCTCTAATGACTAATGAATGGCTCCTATTGGTCCTCAGGTTCATGTAATAACCCCAATGTCATTAAAAGTCAAATAGATCTAAGCGCTAGTGTCCTAGAAAAGTGCTAGAGTCCATGGACACGTTGTTGTCCTTGAGCCATAGGACAAAAAGTATTTCCTAACATTTTTTGGGAAACTTCAATGTATACAAAAGTTGTTTCCCATGGTCCCCTGAGTCCTCTCATATTTTTATCTTGTCTGGACATGTTGTATTTTGGGAGTTATGACCATTTTTGTCTTGGGAAGCATGCGCTGTGTTGTGTTGTTTGGATATCATCATTTTTAGTGAAGGTTGTGATGGACTCCTAATGGATCCCCTTCTTGGTTGAGTTGTTGTGTGTGGTTGGGGGCTGTGTTGTGTCATGTTGGAATGGATTTGAGGTGATTATTCCCCTCATCTTATTCCTTGTAGTTGTGAGAGTGCGAGGTTGTGGATTGGTATCTGACCTTCATCGTGGAACGTGTTCCATCCTCTCGTAGGGTTATCATGTTGGCCTTGCCACATGATTGGTATGTCTTCCACTTGTGTTTGGTTGGTGTGTTGGATCATAAGTGGTCACTTTGGTTGTTCCATGTCATGTGTTGGAGCCTCTTTGTGGGATGTTGCAATGTTTCTAGTGCATGGTTATGTAATTGGGACATGCGCATGTCACTATTACATCATGAAAAATTTGTTCATCCTATTTTTGTCCATTAATGTCTTGGTGTAAAAGCTAGGGTATTACACTTGGTATCAGAGCCCATGTTACAGCATTGGGAGCTTTGGGTTGTTTGTGGTTCATGATGCTTTGCATGTGTGGTGTGACTGGATTTATTTGTGTTTATGATTTGATGTGCTTTCCTTGTTGATGTGTTGGCGTGTGTGATTTGTGAGTTATAGGAGGATGCCTCCTAGGAGCTATTGCACTCATCGGGGTGGTTTGGATAACCCTAATCAAGAATCTCCAGAGATCTAGAGTGATCACTCTTCTCCATTGAGGCATGCACAACCTAATGAGCAGGTTAGACTTCCAGAGATAGTAGGGTTGTTGAGAGAATTGTTGGATAGGCTTCCCCTAGGCAAGAGGAGCCATAGGCTGAGGTTTCTCCACCTTTTCAAGAGCATGGAGAGAGTCAGTTTTGAGAGAGAGAGAGAGAGAGAGAGAGAGAGAGAGAGAGAGAGCATTCCAAGAGCCCAATCTAGTTTAGTGAGAGGGGTTAGTCGAGGCAGGAAAGGCCTCATTAAGAGGCTAGGCAATTGATGGATGAGAGTAGTGTGCTAGTATCTCACATGAGATATTTGTTGTGAGCTAATCCACCTACTTTTGAGGGTTCAAATGAAGGATCTGAGACTAAGAACTAGCTCTTGTCCCTGGATGGGTGTTTTGTGATGCATCCCTATGGTAGAAATACCAAGGCTAGGCGTGTTATTATGCATTTGCATGGGTTTACTTCCACTTGGTGGCGCTAGGAGGAGCAAAAACACCACCTTGATATTGCAAAAATATTATGGGAGACCTTTCTAGAGAGGTTTCACTTTCACTATCTTTCTGATCATTTCAGGCAGCGCTGTGTAGATGAGTTCCATGAGCTTCGGCAGTTGGGTATGACTGTGGATCAATATGAGAATCATTTCTTTGAACTAAAACAATATGCCAGCTAAGTGGAGGATGAGGGTTTGCTTTTGTAGAGTTTTGTTAGAGGATTGAATTCCCACATTAGTGGAGGTGTTCATATTCATGAGTCAAAGACTTTGGAGGTTACTATGGAGAAGGCTAGATTGATTGAGGAGAATTTGGAAAGAGGTTTGGGAGGGTAGGTGGGTGTGTAGGCTTGTGCACCTTCTCGATCAAACTCGAGGGTGCGGGATTCTAATCCCCCACCTAAGAGTGGTGCTTGAGCTCCATCCATCCATTCTACTCCACAACAATAGTTGAGGTATGGTTCCAAGAGGAACTAGTGTAAGGGTTGCATAGTGTTAGGAGTCATCTCTAAGTGGGGTTGTTTCACCACCCTAGCAGCAGGTTGGTGGAAGTTAGGCTATCTTTGGCTTCTCAAGCTTTCAACAATCATGTAGGCCTCAACCCACATAGTTCCATCCAAGAGGATCTTGCTTTGAGTGTGGAGTAGTAGGCCATTTTGTGAGAGATTTTCCTTAGGGTACAGTGTTAGCAAGTGGTCAAGGTGTTGTTGCTTTAGAGCCGACGATGGGTGATATTGGTAGATCTCACCGAGTGTATACTATAGTAGATCGTCAAGTTGACCTTCAAGCTTCAATTGAGGATTTTGCAGCTAGAGCTGGGTGGCCATATTTCTTTGCTTCCCATCCATAGTTTTCTTCATTGAAGGTAGGGCCTTCTGAGACAAGGCATGAACTTGGAAAGGGTCCAGGGGAGTAGCTTGTTAGTGTGCTCCTTTTTGTGAGAAGGCAATGTGGTTGTGGGTGTTAGTCCTTATCTTGTTGTAGGCTTCTATGAGTAACCCTATCCCTAGTGGGGGAGGATGTAATGCCCATTGGCGTTGGTTCCTTTCTCTTCGTCACTTTTGGTGTGTCAATTTTTGATGTGATATTTTTGTATTATGATTGGTGATTGCTAGTCGATACCAATGTTTAATCTGGATTCTTGATGCGTATTTTTGGACTGAAGTGACTCGTATAGATATATATGTCTGTTATATATATTTGGAGTTTCAACTTCATTATTTTTATTTAAATAATATGTTGGGTGGGTGGAAATGATTCCTTCAGTATGATTATGTTAGATGATTAATTATACCTTGATCATATTCTTAGAATACTTGATATAATTGAAATGTGATTTTTAAATGATTAATATTTATTTATGTAATTTTCATCATTGCTTCAGCTATTATTACGTTTTGAGCAGATGCACATAATGTTTGCAATGAGTGTGCAGGAAATTTCAGGTATTGACCAATGAGTGAAATGTGGAGTAGATGACATGGGATGCTTGGCTATCTTACCGCGTGATCCTTGTGTTGTTAAAACTAGTGAAAAACCTGATTCGAATCAATTGTGATTCTAGATTCCCCTTGTGAGAAAATTGTGAATGTCTTCTTAGGAGTGTTTGATTTATCACTTGTGTGATTCTACATGTGGTTGGCATGTGAATTGATTTATGATGCCTTAGAAATCATCAGTTTATGCTATCATTTCCTAGTTAGGAGAAAAGCATTTAAATGATTGTTGTATATGTTAGAAGATATTTAATTTGAAAATGCATTTTAATTATTTTCTTGGTATTTGAAATAGATTAAATATTATTTGAAAAAATAATAATTTTTATTCTATATGTTATGTTAGTGAAAATTAGCTTAAGGGAAATGAAAGGGCTAGTTAAGCCTAATCCTAATTAGTGGTTATATAAGGGGAAAAGGGTTTATTTCATTTTAATATGCAAATTGATATTTTGGAGAGCAAATTGGAGAAAAAACACATTTCTCAAACCCTCTTGAAGAATTTTGGATTTCTAATTGCTTGGGAGTGCTTGGATTTGATTACTATTGAAAGGTGAAGTGTGCAGTTTCTAATTCTGCATCTTTTGAGGTAAACCTTTGTAGGTTTATGTTTGAATTTGAATTTTTGTTTGAAATTTCAAGTTGTAGGAATTTAGAAATTTTGGAAATTGAATTTTCAAGAAATGTCATGGAATTTTTTTCTAAAATGCAAATTTTATTTCAAAAGTGTCTTGTTGGGTAGATTAGGCCCAAAAGGGTATGTTTGCATTTTCAATTTTTGGATTTCTTGGAAAATGTGAAAAGTGTGTGAATTTCTCTATTTTGACCTATTAGAATTTGTTGGAAAAATTATGTGATTAGAAAAGATCGATGTTGGATTAATTTATAGCAAGAGGGTATCTTTAGAGTTTTGAATTTCATTATCTTTTGAAAGTTGACTTTTTGGTGTGAAGAATTTTGGGAAGGATGCTTCAAGATCCATTAATGGAAGACTCTGGACATTCTTGAAATTCTTTTATTTTATTTTTGGGATTTTTGGGAAATTATAAATGTTGCTTGTTATGTGGATTGATGGTTCTCCCATATGTTTAATATTATAGTTGCATTGGGAAGCATGTTTTCTGGGAAAACTGTTCTTTGCCTATTCTCGAACTTCTAAAAAGTTAACCCATGAATTACAAGTATAAGATAGGGATATCTGTAGGAGGCTTGGGGTGGTCAACTCTCAGGTAAGTGTGTGTGTCTTGCAATTGACCCCATTTCATATTGTGAGTGGGTATGTCTTGAAATTGATTACCTTTATCTAGGGATGGGATGTATTTTGTTGGGTAAGTAGGTATTTCTTGCAATTGACCCTTGACATGAGGTAGGTTGAGGTGCATCCTGCAATTGACCCTTTTTACCTAAGGCAAGTGGAGGAGCATCTTGCAATTGACCCTTTGTATCGAGATAGGTGGAGGTGTCTTGCAACAGACCCTCAATACCTCTAAAAAGCACTCACCAAGTGAGTGTTTACTTGAGACCTTTGTGGTATTTTCCTTTCTTGTGCATTAACTGGCATGTGTGCAATATGTTGCCTTTATGCTCCTTGTGGTGTGAGTTGTTGCATGTGTATTGCGAGCACTATTGATGTGAGTTTTATCTTGTTTTAATTGTGCGCGATCCCGTCTTGTGACTCTGGTGTGAGATGTGGTTGAGACTCTTGTACTTGATTGAGTATTTTATGTATTCCTTGGATTGGTGTGAGATGGCCTTGATAGTGGGTTTGCCATGATCGTCTTCTCTGTAGATCGGGGGTTGCCTAGAGTGGCATAGTCATCTATTACACTCAATGACGGCAATATGGTTGGTAGGCAGGTAACATTTCCCCATTGGTCCTAAAGTAGATCTTTCTGGAGCTGAATGAGTTCTATGTTCATTTTGGGACTTTTGACTATTTTGTGCTATGTGCCTATCCGAGCATTTTGGTGGTAGTGTATTATGATGTATATTCATACCATGTATATTTTATCTATTGGAGTGTGATCATTCCATCTTTAGGAAGTAGCCTCCATTGTGTTGTATTTTTATGATGTCATTTGGTTAGAAAACAAATCATGGTCTTGATGGAAATTGTCATTTTGTAACATTATCTCTTGTGTTGAAAATGACTAACTGAGGATGTTCGAGTCCTCTGTTTTATATGATGTATTTATATTATGCCATGTTTATGGATTGGGATGTATTTTCTCGTCATTATGATTGACATTTCCATGTTTGGTTTTGGCCTGATTCAATTTTGGCGTTGAATGGGCATGGCATTCTCTTTGGAATTTATCATATTTGGCATGTATGTTAGCATTTTGGAAAATGGCTATAATTCTATATTTGAGTTATTTCATGCTTTGATGTTATATATCATGTTGTTTATGTTCCTTGAGTGGATTCCATGTGATTTAGATCCTTGTGGATGTTTCATTTTGGTGAGGTGTCGTAGTTGACCCTTCATTTGGCTTGCAGGATGAATGCCAACATTATTTGGTGTCTTGGCCACATGTCGACATGGATGTACTCTTTAGTTGTGTTGAGGTGTTGAGAGAAGTGTTTAATTAGTGTTTACTTTCTTCCTCATGCCTTGGTGTTCACTTGTTTTATGTGTCGATCTCCACCTTTGTGGGAGAGCGTATTCGACATGTGTGTTCCTTGTTAAACTTGAATGGCCTTAGGGCTATTGTTTTATCTCCTGAGTGTTGGTGAGGGGTTCTTGAGTGTTTTGGGGGTTTGGAGTCACCTTGGGGAGGCATGAGAGTTGTCTCAAAACTTGTGCCTTTGTATAAAAATTGTTTGGGCAAGGTTCATGGACACTAGCGCCCCAGGTGGACTATAGTGCCTAGGAAGGACCCTAGCACCCAAGGTGGACACTAGCACCTAGGGAGAACACTAGTGCCTAGGTGGAACACTAGAGCTAAGCACTAGTTTCATAGAAAGGCTCTAGAGTCCCTGGATACATTGTTGTCCTTGAGCCATCGGACATCGAGCATTTCCTAATATGTTTTTGGGAAACTTTGTATACAAAAGTTATTTCCCATGGTCCCCTGAGTCCTCTCATATTTTTATCTTGTCTGAATGTGTTGTATTTTGGGAGTTATGACCATTTTTGTCTTGGGAAGTGTGTGTCATGTTGTGTTGTTTGGTTGTCATCATTTTCAGTGAAGGTTGTGATCCTCCTAATGGATCCCCTTCTTGGTTGAGTTGTTGTGTGTGCTTGGAGGTTGTGTTGTGTCATGTTGGAATGGATTTGAGGTTATTATTACCGTCATCCTATTACTTGTAGTCATGAGAGTACGAGGTTGTGGATTGGTATCTAACCTTCATCATGGAGTGTGTTCCATCCTCTCATAGGGTTATCATGTTGGCCTTTCCGCATGATTGGTATGTCTTCTACTTGTGATTGGTGAGTGGTCACCTTGGATGTTTCGTGTCATGTGCTAGAGCCTTACCATGGGATATTGCAACATTTCTAGTGCATGATTATGCAATTGGGATGTGTGCATGTCACACTTACATCACGAAAAAATTTGCTTGTCTTATTTTTGTCCGTTAATGTCTTGGTGTAAAAGTTAGGGAATTACAAAGACAAAATCTAATGAAACTTCCCCTTGAGGGCTCATCTAAGAAGGAGAGACCTACATGTGCATATTGTAAGAAAACTAAACATGAAGAACATGATCGTTATAAAAAACAAATTGATGAACTAAAACATCTACTTCAGAAGAATCACAACAATCTCCCTCAACTGTCTTCTGGTTTAACTTCCTCTTCTTCTTCACAATTAAAATAGTCAAGATCTATTGAAAAAGGCCATGTAGGTATCGCTAATGGGGTAGAAAAACATAAAGGTAAGGCATTTGTGCCTGTATAAGTCAGGGATCAAGTAAATGGCTTCTTAATTCTAGAGCTTCACATCATATGGCTTCATCACAGTCCATGTTCTCTTCTTTTGAACCTTGTCCTATGTCACCTATTTTGATGGGTAACAACTCTTATATGATTGTAATTGGTAGGGTTTCTATTGATATTGGGCTTGACACATTCAATTATGTATCTTGTGTACCTTCTTTATCAAATAACCTTCTTTCTATTTATCAGATTACCCATGGTGGAGAAAGGAAAACTATGGAGATCACACTATATTTAGTTATCATCAAACACTTGGAGAGTAGAGAGATTATTTCTATTGGGATGGTTGATCACAAATCTCAGTTATACAATTTTTCAGACTTTGCCCCTTGTTGGTGCCCAAAACTTCCATCTCCCAAACATGCATTATTTTGCCCCAAAAATCCATCAAAATTCCCAATGTGTGCCAAAAACCCTCATTTAGATTCGATCTGAGATGTCCTATAAGGGTTTTATTTCAAAAAATTTCATGTAAAATTCCCCTAAGTCAATGTGTTTTTTCCCTTAGGAAAAATTTGTTCATTTTTGTTTAGGGTAAAATTAGGATAGGGTTTGATTTTATGGTTTATATGTGTATCCTCTTTTCACCTTAAAGCATTCAAGGACTTTGGGTCGAGTGGCAATGCATTATCAGACCCTTGGTCACTTAGGAATGTAGGGAAACTTGGATTTGTATGATTTCACTGTCAATTATTCTTACTTATGCTAAATTATATATCAAAACCCTAATTATGCAATTACGGAAGTAAATAGACGAATTACTCAGAATGTTGCTATAGGAAGATGTAAAATGACAGATAAATGTGCACCTATTTTTGAAGCTCAGGAAGCGGAACAGTTGGGGACTCAAGAGCGGGCGCCCAAGTCCAATGCCTAGGTTTTTGTCAGAATCTAGAAACTTGATCTGTAACCTATTCTTGTTGCATAAGAGATTTTCCTGTCACAGAATCTGGAGGACTAGGTAGCGGGCTCCTAAGTCTAGGGTGCTATTTTTAACTCTGATATGCAAATCCGACACTCTACAATATCCTCCTTCAACTCCACTTTTCATGTATCTTCAATCTACAACCTACAATCACAGAAACTTGGGGAGGAGGTTGTGGTGTTTAGAGGCTTGCCTCAGTCAAGCCCCAGAGAGACATTCAAGCCTTCCAAACATCGTTGTCAGATAGAGAGTGCATGCCCTTGGAGGACAGAGGCAAAAACCAAATGATAAATACTTGAAACACAAATGATGTCACCTTGTAGTGAAGATCTCATGGAAGGAAGAAGCTCTTCATACTATGAGGAGATGATGCTCAAATCTGCAAATACAAACACATAGACAATACACATCTACTCCAACACACAATGAATGCCTTGAATCACCTTCACAAAAACTTGAGAATCACAATTGTATCTAATGTCCATCTAGTTTACAAATGAATGCCTAATCATGCTTATATATACAACTACAAACACTCCCACCAAGAATTTTGTAAGTCAAACTTACCATGTCGGAATAGGACCCAAATAACGGTCACAAGCCAACACTCAAAATTTGGGACTGACCCAAAATAAGGCAGGACTAGGGTGTGGGCGTCCAAGTCCTCCCTCCCTATTTTGGTCAGGGTTAGGTTTAAGGGATCCCCCTAGGTCCCATTTGTCATGAAACTTAGGGCTCATTTCATCGGGATGCCAAAATATGATGTAAGATGTCCTAAATGCATCTAAAAGACCTGGGAGCTAAACCTTAAGAGGCAAAAGCCCCCAAGGGGACATTTTCTAATGTTACATTTAGCCCCCACTTTAATGTATGTATAAACACAAGTCCAATACATGCATTAAAGTACGGTCAACAAACACAACAAACATGCCAAGCACGGAGAAGACACACCAATCACAGAGAAGACAATAACAGGCACACAAAACACGGAGAAGACAGTTACAGTCACGCAAAACGTGGAGAAAACAACATATGCATAGAAGACAGGAATGCTTTCTTTTCTTTTCTTTTTCTCATATATATGAAATGTAGATACAAGTATAAGGAAAATAAACACACCTCCCATAATGCAGGAAGCACTCATCGCACTGGTATTTAAACTGCATAAATGGGGCAACACACGCAAGACACGCCAAACCTCCCAAAATGCAGGAAGCACTCATCATGCTAGTCTTTAGACTGCATATGGGGTAACAGACACGCCAAACAAAGCAAGCATGTCAAACACACACACTTTGAAGACATGGAGAAAACACGACAGACAAGCGATGGAGTGTTCCTATTTCTAGGCTCATCACTATCTCAGGCACATTATAGGCACACACTGATGATTGGGCTTTGCCACAACAATCATCAAAGACACACTTAAGGGTTGAGTTAGTCACAGAACTGCTCCCCACCTCCCGATGAGGACTTTTTGAAGATGACAGGATGATGCAATCTGCTCTGAGAAGTACACCATCCCCACCTCTTCAGAGGGCTTAAGATGATTGATTGATTGCAAACAAACTCAGAGTGCAGGAGGGACTCATCGCCACCAGTCTTTAAACTGCACCTAAGGACAAGCACATTGCTAACATCTACAACAGACAACTTACCTTATATATGCCCCCACCTTAAGGTGGTTGATATCACGCATTGATATCAAGCATGTTAAGGTAGGAAGAAAACACACAAGGGAACACAGACTTTCGCAAAGCCCATGCCCCCCAGAGGTGACATGTACTTTACGATCGCCAAATGTTCCCACAAAAACATCCTTGCAAGAAACATTTTAGTGTCCACATAATCATGATAAATAACAACATTGATGCATATGATTAATCATACAAAGAGCCAAGGTTACACCATGAATTCAAAGAGCGAGGATAACCATGGGGCTATATCACAAAAATCTCAAAATCAAGCATCACCAAGGCAAGATTCAAAGACAAACAAAGTGCACAGAGTAGCAATATTATTAAGGTTTGTAAGTGAGATAAAAACATCATCAAAATCACTACGTAGAAAGCATGAAGTGCTTCTACTAGCCAAGTGTCGGATAATATATACAACCCCATCATCATATTAGGAACTAAGTCCAATTTTTGATTTCTCGCTAAAGGGACGCTAGGTCCACATCAGTATTGTTGATGTATAAAATTGCATAGGTTCTAACACCAACATGGGAAGTTTCAAGAATGTGAAACTTGCTACTTGAAACAACCTCCAGATTTTAAAGAAGCTGGCTCTTCTCTATTTCAATTGGGTTTTGAGCAAAGGGTAAGAATTTAACAAGATTACAGATACAATTAAGCAAATCTAACTATGGCAATGCGCCTGAATAAAAGTATCCCCTTCAATTTAAGCATAGTGAAACTATTCTCAAGATATAGTTATATTAAAGAGCAGATACTGTATGATTAACATAAACAGATAGAATGAATATTATCAAAGGCTCACAACTAGACACTTTACAATGACACAGATAATATCAACCAAGGCACAGAACATAGTTCCTCTTATTAATCTTCCAGCAACATAAAAGACACATATAAATGCACAGATATATTAACTTTCTTATCAAGAACAACAAAATAAAGGTAAAATGACATAAACTGGTTACAGCAAAGTCTCTGACTTCTCTTTTAGATTTTGACTAAAAACTTATCAAAAATCCTTAAATCTATTCTCAAAAGTATATCTATGTCTGTGTCGATCTATTACAAATACTGCATATTTATAATCATAGATCTGACCCAAGATTGCCTGTAACAACCGAATCCTCAACGGCCCAATGGAACTTAAGATAACTAGAAGTTCCTGACGGTTACGATCCTCTGGATCTGCAATGGCCATCCCTCCTTAACGTTCATAGGCTGGGGCAAAATATATGTGGCACACCTCCTTCATTGAGACACATACACATGGCGAGACCTGCGCGCTTACAAATTAAACAAAATATGATAGATGGTAGCATCTGCATCAAACCCATAAACTCCTTTGTCTTTTCAGAAATCAACAGGAAAAAAACACTTGTCGCGTTCCGTAGCCTTCAAAAACTGATACGTGTCTTCTCTCGTAGAGCCTTTAAAACCTGTGTCTTTATGCTTGGGAATAGCTCCTTTAATGACATTTGTCGCAACCCACATTACTCATAAAATGAGACACAATAAATGATGGGACCCACAACCTCGACGCTCACTACCCATAAAGGGAGAAAACTAGGATAAATGGCAGCCTCCGCGCGCACACTAGCTAACACGTGGCAACTTCCACAACACTGCTGAAACATTTAAAACTTTTGAAAGGTACCCGCGGAAGATGACACTTGGTGCAACCCGCACAAAACTTTAGAAGCAAAAAGTTTCTCGCTGAAAGAGTCATGAACAAAGCAACTTCTTTTCTGCGACCCCCACGTGGCATCCTTCGTAGGTTTGAAACTTGAAACATTACTGTGGCCCACCATTTTCATACTAGCATCAATGTGATACAAAAAGAAACACGCGACATCATCCGCAGCAAACTTAAAAGACAAGCGGTGCCCTTCGCACAAAACATAGAAGCTTTAAAGACTGCCCCCGCAAGTGACACATGGCGACACTCGCAGCATTGCTGAAACAAAATAAACTATTGAAACTATCTACTACATGGCGCACTCTGCATAAAACTTAATATTGGAAACATTATTGTGGCTTTAACTGTGACTTTGACACCTGGCAGATTCCGCATGAAACATTTGAAACTCACACAGAAACAAAATAAGACCTGCGCAACAACATTTGAAACCCGTGGACTAAGCTGCAATTGAAACAAAATGTAGAGTTTCTGACACTCTACAGTTCTTGATGACCATCAGGACTTCTGAGCCTGCTCTGAAAGAACCCAAAACTGGCAAAAAGACAAGTATTAAAAATACAACTTAGAATCATAAATTTTGCAATGTTGTCTGATAAGCAAACCATTTTGAATTGGAGAGCAACTGTCTACTCTGCAAATCTTGGAAAGCAAAATCAAGATTAATTATATCCTTGTGGGAAAATGTTTGCAAAATTTGTACCACAGCCTTTAATTGAAACTCTAGCTGGGCCATAGGTATCAACACAGTTTCAACCTCCTTGATTGATGATGAATCACCTAACCCCTGGAAAATTGTCTAATCATTTTGCTTAGTCAAGCATCTTGATGTCATCAATTATCAACACTATGTTACTATCTGGGAATGGTGAAGGAAGCCCCAGTTGTACCAAATCTTCTATATGTTTCTTCATATTTTTCACTCCTTTCACTGTATCTAGGAGCTCCTGACAATTTGTGGCCGCAGAGTTACAACTCAAAACCTCATTGACCTTCTTAGCAGCAACCATTCTATCATTTATACCTGCTGCTGATAATGTCTCATCTGTTGTGTCATACAACTTCTTCAATAAAAGTTGAGAGTCAGAAATCCTCAATGAAACAGTCGACAAGGTGGCCCACACCGAAGTTTCTACTTTCTCACACAACTGCTGAGCATTCAAGAGAAAAGTTAAAGATGGCTTTAGCTGGATAATCTCCTCAGAGATTCTCTTCCATACTAAAATGTATAGCTCTTTTACCAAATTAAGAACTCCAGCATTTTGTGGCCTATTAGCCAACTTAATTGTCAGCTGCTTTGTTCTTTGTTGCTCAGCCAGGAGTTGTGCCTGAACTACACCATTAGCATTTTGCTCATTCAATAACTTCTGTTGCAAGTGTGTGGCTTCTTGCAGCTCATCCTGATATTTCTTCTTTGAAGTGGCTTTCTCCTGTCTCAAAACAGTTACTGCAACTTTTTCTTGTGCTAGCTCAAACTTAAGAGAAGCATTATGGGCCTGTACAGCTTGATGTATCTGCAAAGAAATAGTATTCTGCAACCATTTGTTTAGATTATCAATCTCATTTTTCTTAGATTGAATCTCCCCAGCAAGATTGTTGCTATTCACTTTCTCTTGAGCCAAATCATTTTTTGTTTTTTGCAACTTCTTGGACACTTTCAAATAGTCTATTGCTATAGCAGATGCAGTTTCATTTAATAGCTCAACCCCATCCTGTGGCCAGAAGAGAAACATATCCATGGCCATAGCATTCATAGCATAATCCTGGGGCTGCATTTGTTCATTTGGTTTCACCACATTCGGAGACAAATGTGTAACTATCAATGATTATTGAATGGGGTCATAAAGTGACCTCATGTGTGCCACAACAGGGCTCTTGTTTTCTTTTTTTCTCTTTTTGTCCATCCTGGCCTCTCTAGCCCTTTTTGTTGTGTCTGCTTGAGCTTGGAACGTCAGAGGGGATGTAATGTAACCTCCAGCAAAGGGGTGACCTTGAGGCAGGCCATAGGGGATAGCAGATAAATGTTAGCTAGGAGAAACTTGAGGAGGGGTCCTTTTAGGCACAAATGGAGAAAATAATAGAATGAAATGGCCTGTGAAGACATGGCCTGAGTATTGGCAGTTGTGGCAAGGGTTGATGTAAGCACAACAGAAGTGGCAAGGGTAATGAATGCCTGCTAATTGGTATTGCCACTCCTATAGTAGAAGAAAGAGATATAGGAGAAAAGGGAGAAGAAGCACTTACTTGAGCGACAGAAGAGGTGACTAGCAATTGTTGCTATTGTAGTTCTATTTCTTCTTCCTCTTCCTCTTCCTCTTGCAAGTACAATTTCCTATGTTCCCTAGGCCTTTCTTTTGTTTCCTCTGTTTCTTTCTCTTCAACATTTACCACCACTGGTGGTTGTAAAGGAACAATCTTGGAACCCCCAGATGCCGAAGCTGTTTGAGTCCTTAGAATTGGTGATGACACAACACCCTTTTGTTTCTCTAAGGTGTTGAGGGATTGGGGCCATAAAGATGTAGGAGCAGCAGTTGATGACTGTACTGTTTCTTGTATTGTTTGGGCCAACTCTGTTTCCTCCTCTATCTCCTCACCCTTCCTCTGAATTTTACTTATGTCTGGACTTGAGACTAGGGAGGGATGCCACTCATCCTAGATTGATTCCCATTTCTCATCACTTTCAACATTCCAAAATGAATGTGTTAACTCTGAAATTTCTTGCCTCTATTTCTAATAGGCTTCAATCTTATATGCTCTCCATTCTTGGGCTTTTAATGCCTTTCTCAAACCAGCAGTCATTTTCAACTTAGGGCCATATTCCTTCTCTTTGATATAGAAGGTATCCCATGGCCTAGGTCCCTCATAGGTCAAATCAGTTAATTCAACATACAGATCTGGGTTATCCTCTTTTGGATTCCTCCTGTCCTCCCAGAATGGATGACCTTCATGTACCATCTTGGCACAAACCTTATTGTTTATGATCTAGGAGGATAGAAAACTATATGTGTCATACTTCCATTTATCCTCTATGATGAGGAAACCAAGGGCAGCTAACTTTCTTAACAAGAGGTTCTCTGCACCTCTAACTTCAAGTGTCATGTTTTTTCTAACCCATGGGACATCATACATCTTCTTCTTTCTTTTCTTATGGCCAAAGTCATTATCAACCACAGATACTTGTTGGGTCACCTTTAAGAAGACAACCCTAGGGGTCAATACTTTAGGCAATAGCACGAGTTTCCCACTAAAACCTTAGACTCTGATTATTGTATTATGTGCCCCAAAGAAATAGTCAGAGGGAATTGGGCAATTGGTTATAAAACCCCTTATACTCTGTGTCATCCTATGTTCTACAGGCTTAGGGCTTAACTGGCAAAAAGCAGGGGTGACAAAATGTTCCCAAAACTCGTAAGGGTCAGAGACTTTAGATAACACATGTGTCCATGAGGACACAAGGATGGTTTTATTATGACCAAAATCTGGATCATACATATTTAAATGCATATGCTGTGTAAAAAGACCATAGTTCTAATACAACATAAGATGGAACAGGAAAGCAGAATACCTGAAAACTCGCCTTGTCTTGAAATTTGTGAGCTGATCAATCATGGTAGCAACAATTTGTTCTGAAAAATCTAGCCGGTACTCTTGTGATTTATCCACAGTTTTAATTCTAAAAATGATAGCCAATTTCCAGACATGGACTGTGTTATCCTCCCTCATTCCAAAAATGAAAGCTATCATTGAAAGTGCCTCTTGAACATTTTGACTAAATTGTGCCTGCCCAGTGGGTAGTGTGGGCATATGAGGATTATCTTCTCCCAACTGCATCTCTGAATTCAGGAACTTCAATTTGTTATTTATATTTGCCCATGTGTTTTGCATTTTGGCAACAGTTGGAAATGTGGCTGTTCTATCATACTGCAGGGCCATCTGTCCCTTATGGCCTTGGGCGTAATATGCACTATGAAAGGGCCCTGTTGAATAGTATTTAATGGTGCATGAAATAGTTATGCACATAACTCGATTAACTTGGGGCACAGGTGGACATTTGGGACCAGGAACTGTGCCAATTGAGAGGTCCATATCCTCATACCAAAATTCTTGAACTGCCTGCTATTTGCTCAGAGA
The DNA here is from genome assembly GCA_027924645.1 of Cunninghamia lanceolata. NCBI lineage: Eukaryota > Viridiplantae > Streptophyta > Pinopsida > Cupressales > Cupressaceae > Cunninghamia > Cunninghamia lanceolata. The sequence continues at coordinate 4,362,126 of BSBN01000413.1, forward strand.
ATACACCTTTGATGTGCCCCATCTCGGAGACTCTTGGTGTTCTTTTAAAGGGGCATGTCGTATATGCCATCTGCATAATCCTCACTTGTTCTGGGTCGACAGAAAACCCCACTTCAGGAACCCTTGTTCTTGGATAAGTTTTCCTTGGTTGCGCGGGTGCCAAAGCATATGATTTGTTGTTCAATAGTTTATCTATTGACTCATAAATTCCAAGTCCCTCTTGTGGTGACCATGTCTCAGACATATCTGTATCTTTGTGAGGAGAATGCAGGAAGCTTTGGCACAGAAAAGAATGAAACTGTTTAACCAGAGTGATACTTAGTTGAAAGGCACTCGCTAGGGACAAAATTCAGATGCAACAGTGATTCAAAGCAGAAAGATAGAAGCAAATGATGGCTACACTTAGGACTTAAAACCTAGCTCATTGGGATTTATGGAGATAATAAATGACACATCTTATCTTATTAATGGCATTAATGCTGAGAAATAGCTAGTGTATCTTTTTGAAATCCACATGGAACGGAGTGTCAGATATGCTACGAGAGTGGCTATCTTTCTAAAAAAGTGTGTACTTCCGGGGAATTTAGGGATTGTCGAACAACCTTAATAAATGCTAGACCAAAAGAGAAGAGGCTTTACGTTGCTGACACATGTTCACCGAACACTTATTGAAAGGAAAAGTGGGAAAGCAAAAAAACAAGAAAAGGAAACAAAACTAACTATGATACATGATGAGCCCCTCCTTAATTAAAATGTTTTAGAAAGATCCCATTTACTGAAATCTCTTCAAGTTCTCCATCCATGGTCTCCAGCTCGAATGAATTTTGTTACTTGCAGGAACGAATTTTATAAGGACCCGTCCACAATGATTCAAATTTGTTGTGTCGACCTGGCTTGGTAGCTCTTTCATCTCATTTCAATATCATAGATCCAACTTCAAAAATGGGATTTGAAGTCTTCTTATCAAACCAGTCTTTAACCATTTTCTGATGTTTCATTAGTGACTCATGTGCCTTTTCCCTTTTCTCTTGAACTTCCAACAGTTCAGCAAGTCTAACTTGCATGGGGCCATTCTCTTCAATTTCTACCTGTTTTAATAATTACAAAGCAGGGATCTCTAAGCTTAGTGACATTACTACAGGTTTACCATAAACCAAGTCATAGGGTGACATTTTAGTCACTTGCTTTGGTGTGATCCTGTCAGCCCACAGTACTGTATTAAGTAACTTATGCTACTCTCTGTGATAATTAGTCCCTATCCTTTTTATGAGTCTGATAAGGTTCTTGTTAGTGGACTTTGGCAGACCATTACCTTGAGGGTAATAATTTGAAGAAGTCTTCAAATAAATCCCATTCCCTAATGTAAACTCAGATAATTTGGTTCCCAAAAATGTTTTAGCATTATCTGATATGATGGTACGAGGAGGACCAAACCAAGTAGTTATGCCTTCTAGAAATTCCAATATGACTTTTCTATTTCCTCTTTGAGTGGTACTGCTTCACTCCACTTGGTAAAGTAATCTGTTGCTATGAGAATCCATTTGTGTCCCATACTTGACGCTGGATTGATCATACCAATAAAATCTAGACCCCATTGAGCAAAGGGTTCATCCACAACTATGGGACTTAGAGGCATTGCTACATTTCTCCTTTTGCTAGTATAAAATTGACAAGCCTGGAATTCTTTAACCAGTTGATGGCAATCTGCAAATAGAGTGGGCCAGAAAGATCCTGCTTGTGTTACTTTGATTGCAGTGGTCCTTGCTGAAAAATGTCCACCTGAAACTCCATGATGTAATTCATGTAGTATTCTTTGAGCTTCATCCTTTTCTATGCATCTCCAGAGTATACCATCAACATTCCTTCTGAATAAAATATGATCAATTAGTACAAAATCGGCCCCCTGCTGCCTATAGTACCTTTTCTTATCATGGGAGAGCTCATTTGGGAAAATCCCATATTTCATAAACTGTATCCTATTTTTGACCCAAGAGTCTTGGTCCATTTCTTGGAGTTTCAATACATTTTCACTTTCTGTTTCTTCAGTCACTATCCTTTCCATGTCTTGGGTCATGGATTGGCACAATCCCTTGCCTTTGACTAACTTGGTGGGTCTTACTTCTACATCATATTCTAGAATCTTTGTTATCCAATTGGCTCTTTTCTCAGTGATCTCACCCTCTATAATATATTCGCTTACACTGGGGTGAGCCACTAATATTAGAATCTTGTTTCCTGTTATCAAATGTCAGAATTTTTTAAGGGCTTTTACCATGGCGTATGCTTGCTTCTCCACAAAATTATATCTAGACTCATATTCCTTGAGATTTCTGGAGAAAAAGGCTATTGGGTGCTCACCTTCCTGTTGATCATCTTTCTAAGTTAGAACAACATCAACACTAAATTCTCCCCCATACACATACATTATAAAAGCTTTAGAAAAATTTGGGTTTCTGAGTACTGGGGCTGTTGAAATGGCTCTCTTGACTTCTTCAAAAGCTTGTCTTCCTTCTGTTGTCCATTTGAAAACTAGATTTTTTTTAAGCAACACTGTCATTGGTCTAATTAGACCTGCAAAATCAACTATGAATTGGCTAACAAAGTTAATTTTTCCTAGAAAAGATTGAATTGCTTTCTTGTTGATTGGTAGAGATAGATTCATTATGGTTGTGATCCTTTCTGGATCAATGGAGACCCCTTCCTTTGACACTATATGCCCTAGAAGTTTACCCTGAGGTACAATAAGGATACATTTCTTGGGATTCAAAGAGATTCCAAACTCTTGACATTTCTTAAAAATAGCCTCCAAATCGTTAAAGTGATCTCTGGCATTCTTAGAAAAGATAGTGAGATCATCTAGACATATCAGAATAATCTTATTTATAAGCTCTCTGAATGCTACATCCATTGCACACTGAAAAGTAGCCCCAACATTTGAAAGGCCAAAAGGCATTTTAGCATATGCAAATGTTCCCCACTTTGTAGTGAATGTAGTCTTATGCTGATCTTCATCTGCTAACCAAATCTGATTGTAACCTGAGAAACCATCTAGCAAGGAAAACCTTTCTGACCCTGCCACAGTTTGTAAAATTTGTTCCATAGAGGGAAGGGGATAATGATCTTTCAAAGATGCTCTATTCAAATCCTTGAAATCTATAAAAAGTCTTATGTCACCATTCTTCTTTCTTATAGGCACTAGGTTTGAAACCCAGGTTGAATGCTTAATTGGAAAAATAATCTTTGATTCCAGGAGCTTTTGGAGTTCATCCACTTTTAAAGGTTCAATTATAGGATTCACTGGCCTTTGCTTCTATTGGACTGGTTTAGATCCTTCAGTAAGCTCTATGGTATGTTGGATGATATCTCTATTATAGCCATGGAGGTCCTCATAGGTCCAAGCAATCACCCTATCATATTTATCACATAAAGCAATCAACCTTTCCTTTTCCTCTTGGGTTGTAGAATTACCAATTTTCAACTTTCTTCCTTCACTGATTTGAATCTCAAAATAATCTTCCTTATTTTCCTGAAACCTCCTCTTCTCTAGGCTTACATCTTATGGATCAAACAAATTTTCTAGAGTAATAAGCCCTTTAGGGAGTTTATTTGATTTTAGTTGGATAATTTGGTCACCATATGCTTCCTCAATTTTGGGATGTAACTGATCAACAAATTCACCCGATTGTTGTAAGAATGCAAGTACTTGAAGGTCATTGTAAAAAACTTGCCAGTTTTGATCATTGTCTGGAATTGTTGGTCTTACTATAACCTTAACTAACTCATTGTTAACTAGTAGATCACTTGTTGGGTCAAACTGTGAACCAATTTGTGCCATTCTATCTGCTTCAGAATTTTGGGCTCTGGGAACTACCTCAATATTGAAAGCTTCAAAACCATCTATCAGGTCCCAAATCCTGTGCCAATAGGATCTCATTCTTACATTTTTGGCTATTGCTTTCTCTCTGATTTGTTTCACCACTAGTTCTGAGTCTCCTTTTACTATCAAATTCTTTATTTCATTTTTCTTTGCCAACATGAGTCCATGCACCAAAAATTCATATTCAGCATCATTATTGGTACAGGTAAACTGAAAGAAAATGGCTCTTAGAATTTTCTCACCATTTGCGGCAGTAAGGCAAATTCCAGCCCCAGCACCATTTTTACTCCTAGCCCCATCAAAATTCAAGGTCCAGATTTCTAAGTTTCTTTCAGCTTCTCCACTTTCTGATATTTCTTTCCTTATAATATTAGAGATTTCTTGGTCTTCTTAAAAAATGACATAATTGCCTAGACCAGTAGAGTCATAGTTTCCATAGGGATCACTCTACATCATGGTCAATAGATGATTATTCTCTTCTTCCTGTTGGTCATGTTCAGTCCAGTCACCTAATTCTTCAACAAAGATCCTCTCCTCTTTATTTAGCATGGCAAGGGATGCTTCTAATTTTGGGGTTGGTTCATTTGTGATATGGTCTTTGGATAACGGCTCAGACAATATTTTCATCTTTGTCCCATATTTGGTTCTCAGGATGAGGTGTGACCAATCTAGTGACATGTAACCTCCTATTTTGGCTATGAAATCTCTGGACAAGCATAAACCAAACACAGGGGGAATATCTATGACTACCACATCCTGATTGACAATTATATTGGGGCAAGTATATAGTTGTAATGGAAGTTGTTTGATTTTTCCTATTGTTTGGATAGATTTCCCATCCAACTGCATTACCCCTCTTGTAAGTGGTTCATCTTTTATTTTAAAATCATCTGCTATTTGCTTTGGCATTACTGTAGTACTAGCCCCAGAATCTATCATTGCATTATGCAGTAGTTTTTCCCCACTATTAGAGTCAAATAAAAGGGATCTGGTTTAGATTTACCTACCTTTGGTGCATTGTTCAAGAGCGCTGTTATTTGTAGAGGTACAATATCTTTGGGCTGGAGTTTCCCTTTATCAATAGCTCCTCCTTTAGCACCAGTGTGTTTAGAGGCTTCTTGACCTTACAGAGCTTCTTACAACAGTGTCTTCTACTTGGGAATAGCTAGCATATCCTAGATTGATACATGTGCTGGAGTTCTTTTTAGCTGGTCCACCACATTCACAGGTTCTAATGCTTGGGTCTTTGAATAATAAGGGTACCTTATCTTTTCTAGAACCTGTCCCGAGGCTACTTGATTCTGCACAGGCCGAGGCATGTCTTGCCCAGAGATTGGGTTGTGATGATTTTGAAATGGAGGAGTTCCCATGATCTCATTATTAATGACTTTAGACTGCTCCATAATTCTCCTCTTTGATCTGGTATAATAGTCTGACTGCACCAATGGCTTCTTTGAAGTGGATGCTTCATTCAAGAATACTGAATCTTCCTCTTCAACCCATGAAAATAAGGCATGTTCGGGGGCTATTTCCTCTTCTTGTTGTATGGACATCCTTTGCATCTGGGCCACCATTACTACATTTTGAACACCAGGGGACTGATATGGCAGAGTGTTAGAAGTTGAGAATTGTCCTTCTAACCCTCTCTGTTCTACTATCTTTTGCTGCAAATTACCTCTAGGATAGTCTCTGGGCATATGGGCATTGTTGCAGGGAAAGCACCAAGCATTTGTGTCATCTGCTAAGTTATTTTGCCCTGGAACTATTTCCCTGTTGGGATTATGAGAGATAGTTTGTAGAGGTGTAGGGATTGAAACCATCTGGTTTGAGGGCTGAGGATTAGTTTGCCTTTGAGGGCCTTGATATTGATTCAGCTGAAAAGGAGGTCTATTTCCTTGGAAACCTTGATAAGGGGGTTTTGAATAGGGATTTTGTTGTCTCTTTAGATTAATTATCTCATTTGAGAAGGTCCTTAGAATGTTCTTGACATCATCCATTTCAGATGGTTGAGTAGAGGTGGTTGCCCTAGCAGGTTGTTGAGGTACTGGAAATGAATACATGGACACAGGTGGAGCTGTAAGATTAGGAGCTTCTTATGGCAAAGGTAGGGTAATTTTTGGGAACATGGGCATAGGAGGCCTTGGGGGTAATTTTCCAGCATCTGTCAAGTTATTTTCAACTTTGACTGCCAACTCACATGCTTCTGGTAGTGTCTGACCTCCAAGAGATTGAATCATTACTGATATGTCAGAATTAAAAGCTTTGAGGTAGAACACAATAGCCATACCTGATAATGGTCTTGCTGTAGCAGGAATTCTATCCCAATTTTTTTGAAATCTTGAGTTAAAATCAGTCATGGCCTCTTGTGGTGCTCTTTTGATAGTGATCAACTGTTGAAGCAAAGAAGATTTATCACTTTCTCTTTAAATCTTGCAAAGAAAGTGTCACCAAGCTGATCCCATGTAGATATTATATTTGGAGTGAGAGATCTATACCAGTCCAGAGACTTTCCTTTGAAAGAAGCTGCTAGCAGTCTTATTGGCACATTCTGTTGAGTAATAACATGTACTGCACACACATCAGATACATCTTGTAGATGCTCCCCAGGTGTCTTAAAATCTTCTCCACTGAACTTAGGTAGAGCCTTTAGAGCATTGGCTAGAATAGCATCCCAAGTTGTTGGTGGTACTGAGAGGATGAGAGGGCTACAAGTATTCTAATTTGCATAGTTCCTTGGAGGTATAGGTGCTCCCATATTTATTCTTTGTGGAACTATAACCTAATTCACTCTTCTCCTTGAAGTAGCTACTAATGGTGGTAAAAGAATGCCTGGATTAGTAGTAGACTAAGCTCTTGTTGTAGGTCCACAACTCTGGCTCCTTGTTACTCTCTGGCTCATATGATCTTAACAGAAACTTCAAGAAAGGTCCCACCGGGCGTGCCAAAAATTGTTGATGTATAAAATTGCGTAGGTTCTACCACCAACATGGGAAGTTTCAAGAATGTGGAACTTGCTACTTGAAATAATCTCCAAATTTTAAAGAAGCTGGCTCTTCTCTATTTCAATTGGGTTTTGAGCAAAGGGTAAGAATTTAACAGCATTACATATACAATTAAGCAAATCTAACTATGGCGATGCGCTTGAAAAAAAGTATCCCTTTCAATTTAAGCACAGTGCAACTATTCTCAAGATACAATTATATTAAATAGCAGATACTGCATGATTAACATAAATAGATAGAATGAATATTATCAAAGGCTCGCAACCAGACACTTTGCAATGACATAGATAATATCAACCAAGGCACAGAATAGAGTTCCTCTTATTAATCTTCCAGCAACATAAAAGGCACAGATATATGCATAGATACATTAACTTTCTTATCAAAAATAACAAAATAAAGGCAAAATGACATAAACTAGTCACAACAAAGTCTCTGAATTCTCTTTTAGATTCTGGCTAAAAACTTATCAAAAATCCTTAAATCTATTCTCAAAAGTATATCTATGTCTGTGTCAATCTATTACAAATACTGCATATTTATAATCATAGATCTGACCCAAGATTGCCTGTAACAACCGAATCCTCAATAGCCCAATGGAACTGAAGATAACTGGAAGTTCCTGACGGTTACAATCCTCCAGATCTGCAATGGCCATCCCTCCTTAACGCTCATAGGCTGGGGCAAAATATATGTGGCACACCTCCTTCATTAAGACACAAACACATGGCGAGACCCATACGCTTAAAACTGAAACAAAATATGACAGATGGCAACATCCACATCAAACCCAGAAACTCCTTTATCTTTTTATAAATCAACAGGAAAAGGACACTTGTCGCATTCTGCAGCCTTCAAAAACTGATATGTGTCTTCTTCCGTAGAACCTTTAAAACCCATGTCTTTATGCTCGGGAATAGCTCCTTTAATGACATCTGTCGCAACCTGCATTACTCATAAAATGAGACACAATAAATGATGGGACCCACAACCTCAGCGCTCACTACCCTTAAAGGGAGAAAATTGGGATAGATGGCAGCCTCTGCGCGTACGCTAGCTAACACATGGCAACTTCTGCAACACTGCTGAAACATTTAAAACTTTTAAAACGTACATGCGGAAGCTGACACTTGGCGCAACTTGCACAAAACTTTAGAAGCAAAAAGTTTCTCGCTAAAAGAGTCATGAACAAAGCAACTCCTTCTCCGCGACCACCATGTGGCATCCTCTGCAGGCTTGAAACTTGAAACATTACTGTGGCCCACCATTTTCATACTAGCATCAACGTGATATGGAAAGAAACACGCGGCATCATCCGCAGCAAACTTAAAAGACACACGGTGCCATGCACAAAATATAGAAGCTTTAAAGATTGCCCCCACAAGTGACACATGGCGACACCCGCAGCATTGTTGAAACAAAATAAACTATTGAAACTATCTGCTATGTGGTGCGCTCCGCATAAAACTTAATATTTGAAACATTGTTGTGGCTTTAACTGTGGCTTTGACACCTGGTGGATTCCGCATGAAACATTTGAAATTTGCACAGAAACAAAATAAGACCCGCGCAGCAACATTTGAAACCCGCGGACTAAGCCGTGACTGAAACAAAATGTAGAGTTTCTAACACTCTACAAGTATAAATATTTTTCATCATCAACCCGCTAGATAGAAACACTAGAGGAAGGGAAATAATAAATAAGAGAGGAGAAACAAGTGCCTTAGAGACAGTCACGTAGGAGGGTGCCCCCAAGTCACCAACCGCAACGCTATGTCCGTAAGACACAACACACAACAATGAAACCAGAGAGAGGCAATATAGAAGAATGATGATACAAATAGAAGGTCACAATAGAGGTGGTCTCCTGGTATCTTAGACCTTACAAGAGAATCAGGGGTCATCCCAGGAGGCCTAAACAACACATAACACATCACGGGGGAAACACATCACGAGAGATAAAGGGTTAGAGATACTTACCTATTTCATCCCAATGTTAAGAGCATACATATCTAGGATATCTCTCGTGTTGTTTGGTCTTCTTGTTATTGTATTAAAATTAAGTTTAGGATGATAAGAGGCTTTAGTGGGCTTCCAAGAGCGATATCCTATACCGGCTGTGTAATTAATTCCAGCAACTTGTAAAGGTACTCTGATTCCTTGTTGATTTACACCGCAACCATTACCTACATAGTCATTGTTTTTGTACAAAATTTGAAATCCACGACCATATAGAGAGTCTATTTCTTTAGAAGAAGGTGAAGCCTCATAGGTCTCATAGTTTGTAGTATAAGTGAGAGTATTGTCTTTATTTTCTACCAAGGAGGCTTTAGGTGTTTCCAGAGATTGTTTAGATGAAATCGATGCTACTTTGGATGTGTCAGAGTTATTAATTTTATATTCCCCGTCAAAGGAAGGAGTAAAATCTAATGAACCCCAATCATCACCAAAAAGTGCATTCATTTGTTTAGGGTCTTGCACAACATTATTCGTGGCAAGAAACATTGATGGATCACCTCACAAATTATTTAATCTCATATGATTGTGAACTGTTTTTTTGTCTTTCAATATGTAAAAAATTATCTAGTTTAGGATCAACACGAATAGTATGAAGTTTATCTTTGATTATGAATTTGATTGAATGATGTAGAGTGGAGGGAACCACCCCCAATGCATGAATCCAAGGTCTGCCAAGAATCATGTTGTAAGATAAAGAGCTAGGCAAGACATGAATCAGGGTAGGTATAATCACAGGACCCACCTGTATAGGTAAGGTTATAGTACCTACTGATTGACTACAATGATTATCAAAGCCATGAATGCTAAGTTTATCCAGTTTGATTTGTGATGTGTCGGCCTTGATTTTATGCAGTAGGCCAATGCTACAAACATTGAGAGCTGATCCATTGTCAATCATAATTCATTTTACCAACATTTATTTATTGTGACAAAGATCATAAGTGGATCATATTGGTTTTGAACTTCAATTGATGGTAATTCATTTGGTTGAAAGAGAATACCCATTTTTGTTGCATGCATATAGTCTAATAGAGCTGCTACATCATTCAGTTTAACAGTAGGTGGCACAATCACCTTTTGTAAAGCTTCTTGTAGCATTCCATGGTATGTATGTGATGTTTGTATTAAATCCCAAAGATAGATCTTAGCCGAAGTTGCGCGAAGCTGTTCAACAAGATCATACTCTTGACCACTTTTATGAGTAAGACGAGGTGGTGGAGGAAGCATAGGTTGAGAACATGGAAGAGGGACAAGCACATGCGGTGCTTGCTTAGTTTGATTGTTATTATGGGTGTTGTATGTGTGAGCAATCACATTGTGGTGTGGTTGTTGTAACACATTTTGAACACCTTGACTCGATTGGGCAATTCGTTGTGCATATTTGTAGATGTGATCTAGGGGTCAACCTTGAATAGTAATCACCAGCTTTAAGCAAGAGGGTGCACTAGGTGCCCCTTAGAAAATCATCTTAGGAATATTGCTACAAAGTATATTAATGAATATTGATTTAATACTATTTTCCTCTTGATTATACCCAGCATCTATCCCTAGGGGATTTAATGTGAGAGACCTTTTCTCATCCACTAATGCTACATCTTGGCCAAGGATAGCATTGAGATGAGAGGAAGGTATGGTGTTATTAAGAATGCAAGGTGTTGTATTATTAATAGAGCTATGCAAAGTCTTCTCATCTAAGGTTCTTGAACACTCAATTGTAGGAGAATTAAGATAATCTATGGAATCATCATCATCATCATCACCATATGTTTTAGCTATTAAATCCAAAGCATTAAGAGAACTTTCACACTCATTCTCAATGTGTTTTGTCAAATATTCTACTACCCAAGGGTATGTGTTCATGAGAGATGTGAATTTGTCAAAATCAGATATATAGTCAAGGATTTCAAATGAAGAACCTTTAAATATATCCTTGTGATACCTAGCTTGTATATAAGTGAGAACACGAGGATTCATGTTAAGAAATTTGTAGAAACTCTCGAAGTTTTTGATATATGCATGTAAAAATGCCAAAGAGAGATGAGATGAAGATACCATTGTGAAATGTCTTGTAACATCAGATTTTAAAAGATTTTCAAAAGTTATGCAAAAGGTGCAAGTGCAAAACTATGTATGAAAATGACCTAAAATGCTTAATTTTTTTTCAACTTTTTTCAATGCAAATGAGTGAAAGAAAGAGTGTTGTAAGGAAATTGATCAGGGGAAGAAAATAATATGTTTGATATCAGTCCAATACAGAAATAATATCCTTCACCACACACTTTTGATGCAAATCTAGAATGATGACTAGTCAAATCCTAGTGAAAATACGCTAAAATATGCAGTTTTTTCACCAAATCTCAATGCAAAAGAGTATGACAAAGGGTATTATGAGAAAAGTTATGATAGAAAGAAAATTATATCAATAATAGCAACCACTTAATGTAAAAAAATCTATCACAACATGCTTATAGTGCACTCAAGATCAAATGTTAGTGAAAATATAGCAAAAATATGCAATTTTTCACAATTTTTCAACTCCAAGACCTAGCAAAAGGGGTGTTGTAAAGAATTTTAGGAGGTGAAGTAGATTATAGCAATAATTTCAGTCACCTAAAGGCATAAAATTGTCACAACACGTTTGGAGCGCAAATCTAGGTCAAACCCTAGGGCAAATATAGCAAAAATATACAATTTTTCACCAATTTTTCAATACAAGAGCCCAATAAAAAGGTGTTGTGAAGATTTTTAGGAGGGGAAATAGATAATAACCCTAATAAAAGCCAATTAGTTCAAAAATATTCTTCACAACATGCATATGGTGCAAATTTAGAGAGTTGATAAGGCCAAATCTAGTGAAAATCAAGGTTTTTCAAGCCCTAGGCATGAGATCTTAATATAAAATGCTATATGAATGTCTTGAAATCTGATTTATTATGAAAATTAATTCCACTCAGATATGAAAATGATTTTAAAATCCTACAATGCAAAATGCAAGTGCAAATCTAATGAAAAATTAATGAAAAAGGCTAGTTTTTGTTGAAATTTTCTATGTAAAAATGCAAATTTTTGAGATCTAAATGCAAATTTACACTAAAATGCAATACTACAGCCAAATGCAAATTTGAATGAGTGTCTAAGATCAGTATAAAAATCTAAAACAAGATTTTTCCTACAAACCCTAGTTTTTGAAATTACTAGGTTATATGAAAAATTCAAAATTTCTAACAAAACCCTAGCAATTTTATGATGAAAATGCAATGCAAGTGATTGAACTTTTGTAATTTTCTGCAATTTAGCTTAGATCTAATTGAAACATCATAAATTTGATGAAATTTTAATTAATTGATGCAAAATAGAAACCCTAGAATGTAATTTTTTTCAAATTTTTATTTATTTTTTGTAATTTTTCCAATGCAATAAGATAAACAATGAAATCAATGAATGAAATCAATGTAAATCTGAAGCAAAATACTCAGCAAGGTGCCAAATTTAATTAAAACATGGGTTCACCAAAATTTTTAGGGTAAAATTAGGATAGGGTTTGATTTGATGGTTTATATGCGTATCCTCCTTTCACCCTAAAGCATTCAAGGACTTTGGGCCGAGTGGCAATGCACTATCAAACCCTTGGTCACTTAGGAATGCAGGGAAACTTGGATTTGTATGATTTGACTGTCAATTATGCTCACTTATGCTCAATTATACATCAAAACCCTAATTATGCAATTATGGAAGTAAACGGATGAATTACTTAGAATGTTGCTATAGGAAGATGTAAAATGATAGATAAATGCGCACCTATTTTTTAAGTTCGGGAAGAAGAACAGTTGGGGACTAAGGAGCGGGTGCCCAAGTCCAATGTCTAGGTTTTTATTGGGATCTGGAAACTTGATATGTAACTTGTTCCTGCTGCATCAGATATATTCCCGTCACAGAATCCAGAGGACTAGGTAGCGGGTGCCCAAGTCTAGGGTGCTATTTTTAACTCTGATCTACAAATCTGACACTCTGCAATATCCTCCTTCAACTCCACTTTTCCTATACCTTCAATCTACAACCTACAATCACAGAAACTTTGGGAGGGGGTTGTGGTGTTTAGAGGTTTGCCTCAGTCAAGCCCCGGAGAGACATTCAAGTCTTCTGAACACCGTTGTCAAATAGTGAGTGTGTGCCCTTGAAGGACAGAGGCAAAAACCAAATGATAAATACTTGAAACACAAATGTTGTCACTTTGTACTGAAGATCTCATGGAAGGAAGAAGCTCTTCATGCCATGAAGAGATGGATGCTCAAATCTGCAAATACAAACATATAGACAATACACAAATGCTCTAACACACAATGAATGCCTTGAATTACCTTCACAAAAGCTTGAGAATCACAATTGTATCTGATGTCCATCTAGTTTACAAATGAATGCCTAAGCATGCTTATATATGCAACTACAAACACTCCCACCAAGAATTTCGTAATTCAAACTTACCGTGTTGGCATAGGACCCAAATAACAGTCACAAGCCGACACTCAAAATTTGGGACTGGCCCAAAATAGGGCAGGACTAGGACGCGGACACCCAAGTCCTCCCTCCCTATTTTGGTTAGGGTTAGGTTCAAGGGATTCCCCTAGGTCCCATTTGTCATGAAACTTAGGGCTCATTTCATCAGGATGCCAAAATATGATGTAAGATGTCCGAAATGCAACTAAAAGACCCAAGAGCTAAACCTTAAGAGGGAAAAGCCCCCAAGGGGACATTTTTTGACATTACAATTTTTACCCTTTGTCAGTAAATTGACAAATTCCTGAATTAGCGAACTGGTTCATAGGTTTGAAATTTCGTCGATTCGCCAATAAGGCGACGGTTGGCGAGGCGACTTCAATGAAGAAAGCAAAAAAAAGAAGGCTCCATCGGTCAAACCTTTGGTTTGTGAAGTTTTTATTTCACCAACATAGGGTTCATTGCAGGGCAATTTCCTCGATAAAAGAAAAGAGCAAATAAAAGGCAGAGTGGTAAAGAAGAAGAAAGAGTTAACAAAGGAAGGTTCACATCGAGCCAAATTTGTTGATAAGAGAAGAGGTCGAGTAAGAAGATAAAGATAAAGAGAGATGGTGCAGAGGTTCCCGAGGTAGGAAATTCACTGACTAAAGACAAAAGGGCAGAGAAAAGAAAGAAGTTCGCCAATGTCCAGATTTACCGATAAGGCAAATAGAAGAGAAGGAAAATGGCTAAGGCAAAATGATAAAAGAAGGCTTTGTTGGGGAATCGGTGGAAAATCAAACTCGTCAAATAGTTTGAGTTTTTCAAAGTTCACCTATAAGGTAATTGGCCAATAGAGCAGAGAGAAAAGAGGATTTTTCTTCATGGTTCACGAAAGTTAAAAGTTGCTGACAAAGAAGAAAGGGGGCGACAAGGAAAGGTTTGAAAAGGGGTGAATTTGCTGACAAAGGAAAAAAGAGACAGAGTGATTGGTTTGAAACAAGAAATATTCATTGATAAGGTGAAAAGGTGGAAAGAAAGAGAAGGAAGCGATAAGTTTGTGATGGGGAGAATTTGCCGATAGAAGAGGAAGAAGATAGAGAAGACATAGCAGCGACAATGAGAAGTTCATAAAATTGAAAATTTTCTGATAAAGGTGAAAAATGAGGCCAAGGCAAAGTGGTTTGTGAAAGTGATATTTTGCCAACCAAAGAGAAAGCAGTTCGTGAAAAGTGAAATTTGCCGACAAAAGACAAAACAAGCCTAGTTCATGAAATTGAAAATTTGCCGATAAGACAAAAGAAAGCTGATAAAGAAGACAATAGAAACAAATCCAAAGTTTATGAAAATGACATTTCATCGACAAAGCAAATATAAGAAGGAATAATTTAATGACAGATGAGAAGTTCATGGAATGAGGAGTTTGTCGACAATGTGGATGAAGGAAGTTCATGGTAAAGAAAAAAGGCCGATAAAGATAGGAAGATGTGTCTAGTGCAGAAAGGTATAGTCAGAGTCAGAAGGCCCAAAAAGGGAAAATTGGACAACACTTTTAAAGTGTTGTAAAGGCTTTAAAATGATAATTCCTTAAGGTGTGCCATGATTGTAGGATTTGTGTAGGCCTATTTGTACCCAGAAATTTATGATTCTACAGAACAGTGCCATGCAGGTGGTTGACACAGTGAAATTATTCAATGCATAGGTACATTTGGAGGACCAAGCAGATAAGTCAGATATTGCAGGGGTTAGGGAAAGGATCAGAACATTCCCTCTTTATTGTTCCAAGTACACAAATAGTGCAAACAATCTTCCTTTTGACATTTTTAGAGTTGACAGAGAATGGGCAAGCTTCCAAATGTGTAGATTTCCTGACATTGTAGTGGAATTAAATTTGATGTGGCATGGGCGTAGTCATTGACTGAGTGTAGCTCTTGGGAGTAGACATTGAATTGTAATGCTATATATGCATAAGTTTTTGATGCATTAAGGGTTGGTCGTTGAACCAATTATCTGGTCTGCAGTGTCTTAGGATAGTTTAGGGCTGTAGTGTCTCAAGATAGTTTTAGGGCTTCAAATCAATCTAGTCAGGGCGTTGAATGGAGGAATGTGTTTGATGTAGTATAGGAATGAGTTGTAACACATATTTTATGCAGTGGTATGTCTCCATGGCTATTTGGAATGATTCAGGGGAATGCATAGTCATAGCTTTATATTTTTCCTTCACCACATTTGTTGGTGCGATTATAATAGAGATTTGATAATGTGTGACAACATTCAAGTCAATATATGCTTTGTTTTGAGTCATCTCTTTGTTGCAAATGGGTCATTGTAGTTTGGTTCTGGATAATTTAAAAGTATGTCCAATGTATGAAATGTAATCTGAGAAATATATGTCAATATATTTTAGTCTTCTATTGATACTGGTTCAAACCATTTCCTTCCTCTTTATTGCTTATGACTCAGTTGGCTAATGGAGTAGGCACAGATCCATATTGGGGACGGATCAATCTCACATCTTTTAAATCAATAAAATTATTTACCTGTGGTTTAGGGGGAAAAACCATCTTTCCTGTGCATGTGCATTCACATAGTTGAATCAGCTATATAGGGGTTTTGTGATAGCCAATTATTCTTGGTTCAGTGATAGTTTTTGGGGCCAAGACAACGATTTGGGTTTGGCTGTCTATGTTTTTAGTTGTTCATCTGGTTTGAACTTAATACCTATTTAGGTATACCCCTTAGAATATCCCTCCAAAGTCTAAGCTGAGCTCGAAGTGCAGAGGAGTCTACCCACTCCTGGTAGTTGGCCAAAATCACCCTCAACTTGTTGATAAAGCTCTTCCTATCACCCTGACAACAATCCCTGGCCTAGGTGATTTATAAATGTTTTAGAGTTTTGGGTTGCTATCATTTTGGGACCCAATAGATTAGTGCCATTGCCGAGGACTGAATTAAATGGTTGAATTATTCTGAATGCCCATTTAACAGTGATTTTTTGTTTTATATGTGTTTCGGTAAGTTGGCAACCCATTAACTTATGCCAACAGATTGGCGTCATTGTCAGGGATGTACTGTCGGGTTAAAATCATTTGAAGACTCTGCTGGTGATCTGAACCTAGAATCAAATTTGTGGCCTTGAAGATCAGTCACACTTCAAGGGTTTCTTCTGTGGAAGATTTAGCAACTCTACTATCTGGTGCAATCACGGTCGAAGGGTTCATAGAATGAACTATCCAAACCATGCAGCTAGAGTAAACACAATGGAAAAAACACAATCATAGAATGAAATGGGAGATTCAAATGGTCAATATATTGTATATTTAGAATGCTTATATGCTGGAAACATGCGGGCTGCAATCAAAGGGCTCACATGCCTGCTTTTTGGTTTACAATGGATACGCAGATATGGCATTGAAGTGCCTTCCGGAAAGGAAATTGAACTCTAAAAACATATTCTAAAACTAACAACTAATGAACTTATGAACTACTTTCCTAATGCATCTAAGATATATATATATCATCTCCAAGCTCAAGAAATCCTTCGCGTCGGCCACAAGAGGTTACAAACTCCAATGAAATGATGAAGCATGTAGAAACAAGTAGGTCGGCCTTCAACAACTGGTAATGCTCCGCAAATGCATGAAACTAGGTGAGAACCTCAAGGAAGGTCTATTTGATCCATATTTGCCTTGTGATATGTTTCATTAGGCTCCATAAGTCATGGAAGTGCTCCACAAACCTTCTCCTTCAACTGACTGTCTATATGCTCTGCTCT
The DNA here is from genome assembly GCA_027924645.1 of Cunninghamia lanceolata. Classification (NCBI taxonomy): domain Eukaryota; kingdom Viridiplantae; phylum Streptophyta; class Pinopsida; order Cupressales; family Cupressaceae; genus Cunninghamia; species Cunninghamia lanceolata. Next base: position 4,379,272 of record BSBN01000413.1, read on the forward strand.
GTGAAAGTTGATGATCTTCTGATAATGATAACTTTTAGCAGACAAGTCCAAATGACCTAAAATTTGGATATGATGATGTCTAGATGCTAAGTCTTGCCCAACGAGCTCTAATATGAAGATGTAGTGAAATGTGGTACAAAATGCTGAAACTACATATGACTGAACTGAACTGAAATGAAAGAAAACAAAAGAATGCAAATATTTTTGGTTGATGCAAGATTGCTCTACAACCTAGGATGCTCCTGCATCACTATCAAAGAATAGAAGTTTGTTACTATTGTACCTCAGTTGTTGTTGGTGATTTGAATGCTCCATCTCAATATGCAGCAGTTGGTAAATTAAAGGTACATAGTCTTCTTCCTGACCTTTGAAATTTGTTGTTCGTGTCATGTAGAAGGAAAAAAGTTGTGTGCCTTAGTTTTTTTGCCCTACATTATAGGATGTTTTAGTCATGGCCAATTGGTATGAACATGGATACCCTAGGGATGTTCTGTCATATGAGTCTTCATATATATTAGACCCTAGAAATTAAATTAGAGTGGATTCCCATGACCATCCTAGAAAACTATATTATAGTCATGGCCCTGCATGTTATATAAACCAAAAATTATATGCACCCATGCAAAACCAAAGTGACCTAGCAACAGAGCAATGTGAAATTGATAAAACCAAACAGTTGTTAGAGTCTTTGCAGCTACAAGAAAAAGAATTAGAAAATCAAATCATGCTACGTCAATCCATCCTGCAATCCAATACCTTTCCTATTGTTTCCAGTAGCTCATATTTTCAGCCTCCTCCCATTGCCACTGAAAACACATACAAGCAATTGGACCTCTCATGGGTTGACTATGAAAAGTAGTCAATGTCCATGAAAATATATTATCAGATGCTATTGTTTGATGGGTGTGATGTTTATAATGGGAAGGAATATATCGAGGCATTTTCAGACTTCATGGATAAATTTTGATTTGAAGATGAATATATGTGGATGAAATTTTTTGTTAGATCTCTGTGTGGAATGGCACAGAAGTGGTTGGTTAGTTTCCCTGACCATCACTTTACTTCCTAGGATGACTTGGTGGCTACGTTTGAGGAATTTGCAAATGGTTTAGACCCTACATTTCTTGTCCAAGAACTAAAAGATATCAGATGACAAGAGGGAGAGTCTAGCATGGAGTTTGGTCACAGGTTTGTAATTGCCTTGATAAAAATACAAGAGGCCTTCAGAATTGACTTACCAACCTGTATTGACATGTTATTCACAGCTTATGATGATAGTTTGGATTTAATACGAGAGGAGTTCAATATAATGAACATGCAACAGGTATTCAGATGCCTTGATTTTGTTGATGGTTTGAAATACGATATGATTACAAAGTCTTTATTCTCAAATGCATAGGCAACTGGTAATGAACAGGTTGTTGTAGGCAACAAGGACATGGAGGCTTCGTGTGATTCAAACATAATGTTAGGTGATGATTGTGTGTGTTGGAGGGTAGATGAAGGTGCTGGTGCAATGTATGACAATGATGCAAATGATGAAAGTAGTGAATGCAATAGCATTCGGCTGGATAGCTCATCAAGTGAAAGTGAAAATGATGAATCAAATGGTGATTTCTAGCCTAATGCTGAGGTATGTGGTTCAACGAATAATGAGGATTCTGTGTACAGGGATGAACAATCGGATGGATCAACTTGTAAAGTTGATTATGAAGATTGTGCACATGTAAATGAAATAGATAGTGAGCAAGGAGATTGTTTCTTGTTTGATGTATTGCCCTCCTTTGTTCCTATTTATGATGAGGAAACAATTAGTGCTTGTCTCCATGAGGTAGATGTGGAGGTGGCTATATTTGATGATAACCAATCATAGACAGTTGGTGTAGCCATGGAGTTTCAATGTGAAGAGCTTGCCCTGGATTTTGAAGATGATAATCATGTGGATGTATATGAGAACCTATATTTGTGGTCCAAGGTATGTTCTCTTCCTCATGCAGCTTGTGATTCACATCAACCACAAGGAAATGACAAAGAAATGAATGTGGAAGAAGAAATGTGTCATCATTTGGTTTGTAGTAGTCAGTATGACACAACATAGTGTGTCAAGGAGTACAAAATGGAGAGGCAACTTGAAGATTGTGAGTCTTCACTTGAAGTGCCTCAAATTTCTGATATGTATGATGATAGTGTAGAATTGGATTTGAATCAATTCTTTGATTCAATTATGGAGGAATACACTAGCATATGTGGTGCAACTGGGTTGCAAGAACTTGAATAATCATATGACATATCCCAGCTTGAGGCCACATTTGAGTTGGATGCATGTCAGCTTGATTTGCAAGAGTATAGTTTTCTTTATGCTAATATTCATGTAGGTCTAGGTATGCATAATGCTAACAAGGATTTTGAAGGTGAGCATTGATATATGAGTCAACATGATGATGAGCTCTATTATCTATGGCTGCCATATCCTAGTGATAATCATTTTTATTTTTAGCATGATGATTTGAATAGTTATATTTTGCTTGTGCATGCATGCAAAATATTTTTATTGCTGATGTTGGGTGATTAGTGCAACAAGGGATTGAGGGAGATTAACTCCTTTAATAGGCTTATCATTGACAAGGGCAAGTAGATTCATCAGTTTTCTGCAGGGTTCGCCTGCAGTGTCCCAAAATATTGATCACAATCAACTTTCCTTGTGCCTTCATGTTCATGACTGTGTGTTTTCCTATATATATGTTTTGTAAATATGTTTCTATTGTTTCCCTTGTTTGTTTTTTACTTTTAGTCTGCCCAGAGATATTCTAAGATTCTCGTTGTGACATAGTTTGCCACACATCCCCAACTAGAGCTAGTGTTGGTGCCCAAAACTTCCATCTCCCAAACATGCGTTTTCCCTAAAAATCCATTGAAATTCCTAATGTGTGCCAAAAAACCTTGTTTAGATCCAATATGAGACATCCTATAAAGGTTTTATTTCAAAAAATTCCAAGTAAAATTCCCCTAAGTCAATGTGTTTTTTCCCTTAGGAACAATTTGTCCATTTCTACCCTTTGTCGGCAAATCGACAAGTTCCTGAATTAGCGAACTAGTTTGTAGGTTCAAAATTTTGTCAATTCACCGATAAGGCAATGGTTGGCAAGGCGACTTCAGTGAATAAAGCAAAAGAAAGAAGGCTCTGTCGATGAAAGCTTTGGTTTGTGAACTCTTCATTTCACTGACAAAGGGTTCATTACATGGTAGTTTCCCTGACAAAAGAAAAGGATAAATAAAAGGCGGAGTGAGAAAGAAGAAAGAGGAAACAAAGGAAGGTTCGCACTGGGCCAATTTCATCGATAAGGGAAGAGACCGACTAAGAATAAAGATAAAGAGAGATGGTGCAGAGGTTCCTGATGGAGGAAATTCACCAACTGAAGACAAAAGAGCAGAGAAAAGGAAGAAGTTCACCAATGTTTAGATTTTCCGATAAGGCAAATAGAAGAGAAGGAAAATGGCTAAGGAAAAATGATAAAATAAGGCTTTGTTGGGTAACCGGTGGAAAATCAAACTCAACAAATAGTTTGAGTTTTTTGAAGTTCACTAATAAGGCGATTGACAGATAGAGCAAAGAGAAAAAGAGGATTTTTCTTCATGGTTTGCGAAGTTAAAAGTTGCCGATAAAGAAGAAAGAGGCAACAAGGAAAGGTTTGAAAAGGGGTGAATTTGCCGACAAAGGTGAAAAGAGATAGAGGGATTGGTTTGAAAAAATAAATATTCACTGATAAGGTGAAAAGGTGGAAAGAAAGAGAGGGAAGCGACAAGTTTGTGATGAGAAGAATTTGCTGATAGAAGAGGAAGAAGATAGACAAGACAAAGCGACGACAATGAGAAGTTTGTAAAATTGAAAATTTGCTGATAAAGGTGAAAAATGAGGCCAAGGCAAAGTGGTTAGCGAAAGTGATATTTTTCCAACCAAAGAGAAAGAAGTAGTTCATGAAAAGTGAAATTTGCTGACAAAAGACAAAACAACCCTAGTTCACGAAATTGAAAATTTATTTATAAGACAAAAGGAAGCTGATAAAGAAGACAACAAAAACAAATCCAAAGTTCATGAAAATGACATTTCGCTGACAAAGTGAATATAAGAAGGAATAATGTAGTGAAAGATGAGAAGTTTGTGGAATGGGGAGTTTGCCGACAATGTGGATGAAGGAAGTTTGTGGTAAAGAAAAAAGGCCAATAAAGATAGGAAGATGTGTCCAGTGTAGAAAGGTACAGTCAAAGTCAGACGACCCAAAAAGGGAAAATTGGACAACACTTTTAAAGTGTTGTAAAGGCTTTAAAATGGTAATTCCTTAAGGCGTGCCATGATTGTGGGATTTGTGCAGGCCGATTTGTACCCAAAAAATTATGATTCTATAGAACAGTGCCATGCAGGTGGTTGACACAGTGAAATTCTTCAATGCATAGGTACATTTGGAGGACCAAGTAGATAAGTCAGATATTGCAAGTGTCAAGGAAAGGATTAGAACCTTCCCTCTTTATTGTTCCAAGTACACAAAGAGTGCAAGCAATCTTCCTTCTAACATTTTTAGAGTTGACAGAGAATGGGCAAGCTTCTAAATGTGTAGATTTCCTGACATTGCAGTGGGATTGAACTTAATGTGGCATGGGCATACTCATTGACTGAGTGTAGCATTTGGGAGTAGAAATTGAATTGTAATGTTATTTATGCATAAGTTTTTTATGCATTAAGGGTTGGTCACTGAACCAATTATCTGGTCTGCAGTGTCTCAGGATGGTTTTAGGGCTTCAAATCAAGCTAGTTAGGGCATTGAATGGAGAAATGTGTTTGATGTAGCATAGGAATGAGTTGTAACACATATTTTATGCAGTGGTATGTCTCCATGGCTATTTGTAATGGTTTAAGGGAATGCATAGTTGCAACTTTGTATTTTTCCTTCACCACATTTGCTGGTGCGATTGTAATAAAGATTTGATGATATGTAACAACATTCAAGTCAATACATGCTTTTTTTTGAGTCATCTCTTTGTTGCAAATGGGTCATTGTAGTTTGGTTCTAGATAATTAAGTTTGTCCAATGTATGAAATGTAATCTAAGAAATATATGTCAATATATTTTAGTCTACTATTGATACTAATACAAACCATTTCCTTCCTCTTTGTTGCTTATGACTCATTTGCCCAATGGAGTAGGCACCTGTCCATATTGGGGATGGATCAATCTCACATCTTTTAAATAAAACAAATCATTTACCTATGGTTTAGGGGAAAAAACCATCTTTCCTGTGCATGTACATTCGTACAGTTGAATCGGCTATATAGAGGTTTTGTGACAACTAGTTGTTCTTGGTTCAGTGATAATTTTTGGGGCCAAGACAATGATTTGGGTTTGGTTGTCCATGATTTTAGTTGTTCATTTGGTTTGAACTTAATACCTATTCAGGTATACCCCTTAGATTATCCCTCTAGAGTCTAAGTTGAGCTCGAAGTGCAGAGGAGTCTACCCACTACTGTTAGTTGGCCAAAATCACCCTCAACTTGTTAATAAACCTCTTCCTATCACCCTAATGACAATCCCTAGACTAGGTGATTTAGGAATGTTTTAAAGTTTTGGGTTGCTGGTATTTTGGGACCCAATACCCTGATGATGGTTTGGATCCTTTGGTTGTTCACACTCCTTGTGTGTACCATATTTCTGAGGAGAAGTTTGGTCACTTGAACCTTGGTGTTCTCACATCTAATTTGATTCTTGAGACTTATGTCAATGCTATTTCTCCTCCTCCACATCCTACTTCTTTTGATATCAGTGTGCCACTGGTTGAGTAGGATGTTGTATGTTCTTTTGATTTTGTTGTATGGGATGATTATTTGATAGGTATTTCTAAGTTGCTTTATGAGTCTCACATTTTAGATCTGGAGGACACTCTTGAAGATTTTTAGTTCCTCTTTTATGATAGTCACAACACACCTATCATCCCATCATTTGTGTTTTAGGACGTAGTTCAGTATCTTCCCTCTCTAGGTTCTACTTCTTTGATTAGGCATTCAGTTTGTTAGTACTTATTTATGTTTAGGGTTTTGAGGTTGAACATTTGCTGATTTTATCGTTCAAATCCTGAATTTTCTAAGTCATGGGGTCTTGCATTGTTCTACCTGTTCTGGTGATGGTTCTCTATGGTGGGTTCCTGGTTGTTCAGTTTTATCTTCATGCTTCAGTGTTCATAGGTTGACCAGCCCCCATGTAATGTTTTACCGCCTTTTCCTGTCACACTCATGAAAAATGTTAAGTTTGTATGTGCAATTGATCATGTATGTTGGCGAGCTTCTGAAATCCCAATCGGCTTCCAGAGATGGTGAAAATTTTGAGTTATATGCATTTCTTAATGTATATCAGGTTACATATACATTGGGGGAATCTTCTAAAAGATTCTGAGAATATTCGCCATTTGTATATCGGCCCTACTTGTATGTATACCATGCAAGCGAGACATACAACGATTAGATACAAAGAAGAGATACATTGCAGGTATATTCCGTGGAAGATTCCCGTTTATATGTTCGACATACAATGGAAATGTACATTGAAAAATATACAAAGGTTGGCGCACAAACATTTGCTACAGTGCAGCAAAGATGCATTTGCTGGGGCCCCGCCGCAGTTTTATACAAACAGGTTGGTGCATGTTCAATGTACAAGGGAAGAATGTATGTGGAATATTCTAAAAAGATTTCTTGCTTGTATGTTTGTGTTTGTATATTCTACATACAAGCAAAATATACATTGAGGAGATACGTTCCGGACCCGATGAAAGTTTTAGGCTGCTGTATAATTATTTGGGGTCCGTGACTTGTATAAATGTTTGTATATGTCAATATACAACCCGATGTACAATGATAGGATACAAGCTAGATTCCAAGAAGTGTTCCAATCCAACAGAAGAAATATGTGGCGTCTGTGGCTTGTACATTGCATTTGTATATGCGATGTGTAAGGAAATGTTCAAAGGAAAGAGAAAATGGGTCGGGCCCACCACTTGTATATTTGCACTTGTATATGTGCTGATATACAAACTCATGAGGATACAAGGCCTGGACTTGAAAGTTTTTCAAATCTGGTAGATAGATGCCATGGAGTCCACCTTGTGTTTTGTGCTTGTATGTGTGAAATATGCAAAGCGATGGATGCAGGATGGAGATACAAGCCGGACCCAAACTGAATTCCAATTTGTTCTATAACATTTGACGTCCGCCTTGTATATTGTATTTGCATTTGGGTTTGCATATATAGAAGCGATAAAGGTGAAATGAAGGGAGAAAAGGTCAGCAATAGAAGGTCAAGGTGCCTGCGTGACATGATATCATTGACTGGCGGCTCTTCATACATGTTTTGGGACCATTGATTTTGGTGATGAGTTTTTGATCAACGGTCAGGTTTTGAACCTTCAGCAATGGTTTTTTCCTTGTGTCTGCGGCCATTTTTGAGTGGGAAAATCTCCAGATGCATCTGCTGTTGCATCCTGTAGGTAGTTGAGGTCTTAATGGCAGTCGGGCAGAGACATGTGATGGATTGAGTGGCAGGCCAACTACTAGTTTTATGAGGAATGTCCCCAAGTGGTGGCACAGGGCTCGAGTTTTGTTCCTCCTCGCCATTCCGTCTGCCTGTTGCCTGCAGTGTTTTGAAGGCCATTTTTATGGTGCACAGTCTGACAGAATTTTTGACCTTGCCTTGTAATTAATTTTTGCCGGGTACACAGTCTTGGTATAAAATCCAAACTGTGTTACTTGTTGTGTTGTTGAAAACTGGACAAATTTTGGTGCTGCAATAGGAATACAACTTTCTGGTGACTCTTTTTCAGGTGTCTTTGCAAGTTTATGAGTTGTATGTTGTATGTATTATGCATAGAATTATCAATTTCATGTTGATTTAAATGAGTAATGCTTCATTGCGTGTGTTTTGTTATTTGTCTCCAGACTGAATGTGTTTTTCTTCTGACTCTGAACATCTAAGGGGTGTTATAGATTCTAGAATATAGGTTTTCTATATTGAATACTTAGTCTCTTACTTCTGCTCAAGGAGTAGATTGAATGTTTTGGATTAAGTGTTGAGAAGAATACATTGCAGTAAGGATGTTTGTAAGCAGAAATAACTAAATACTCTCCCTTGGGTAATGTCTGTAAGGCCGACATTTTAGAAACCCCTTGAAATCTGATTACTGCCTTAGGTCTATGGTAAACATTCACATATATATGTCTACTAACTCCGAGCCCTGGATAAGCACCGATCTGGTTTGGTATCTCTATTGTAACCCAAAGTCCTAGTTTGCATCCATATATAAATCAAACTCAAACTTCAACTTCAAAACATTTAGGACTTTAGAAGTAGTTTTAGGACCCAAAATCCTCTGTCTACAACTGAATATAGGCTCGAAGCTAGCCCCTTTGCACTTATCTCACAGTTTTGGTCTACATAAGAGAGGATTTATTTGCTTTGTATCAACATCCCAACTAATTCATGGATGCATTTCATAGATGTTGAGTAGGGAATACCCCCCTTGTTTCTGCAGAGCCTAAAGAAGAAGAGGAGATATTTATAGAGTCTATCTCCTATACTGTTGGCCCCTGGCCCAGGAATCCTGTCGATAATTGATGGCTACTTTGTAGGGGTGACTGGGAACAAGCATCTAGTCTGGGAAAAATACCAACACAGTTTTTTATTTAAAGAGGACATGTTTTCCAACACGAGGACACCTAAGTTGTATTTAGAGGAACACATTTGGATTTGGTTTCCCTCTTCATATAATTCGCAAGAGTGGCTTCTTCATCCACCATTGGATTTATTTCTTCCCAAGGGAAGAAATGTTGTTTGTAGGTAGTGGATTATCTTCTATTTGCAAGCATCTTTTAGTGGCTTTGGAATTACTTTTATCTATGATTGACACTTGATATACTCTTTCCCCTTTTTGAGGAATTTTGATTGTATGATGACTGGATCTTTTGTTGATTCTTTTTGGCATTCTCAAACATCATTGTATTTGTTTTTCTCTTTTAGAAAGAAGTTTTTTTCCTACATTTTTTCTCCTTTTCTTTGCTTATGAGAGTTTTTTTGTAAATGGGTACCTCATTAGGCCTTATTGTTGGGACCCATCTTATCATCACCTAAACTACGCTTAAGGGGGGGTGTTAGTGTAGGTTTTTATTTTCCTATAGTAGCTTTTATTTAATCTTACTTAGGTTAATAAGAGTGAGTATTTGATGTGAGTAGAGTGAGGTGTCAACATCTTCCATCGGAGTTACTCTTTCCTATTTTGGGATATTTTGGATTTATATTTCTTATTGGTTTTATTTCCACCTCCTTCCTCTCACATATCCTATTTATACTCACTCACCTTGCTTGTGTTTGTATGTACCATGTTGTATGCATTTTATTCTTTGGAATATAACATTTGTGCTTCTTCTCTCTTGTGTGGAAGGTTTTTTTTGTTGCAAATGATCTTGGGCCCCCTTAAGTCTATTTTGTGACTCTTACAAAAAAATCTAGAGCTACCTTATTAGATTTAAAATCTTTCCACGACATGTCCTCTAAGAGTAAAGAAAACACTACCTCATCTATTCTGATTTTCAAGGTAGTGCCTTGATTGTCATCACCAAGTGATCCCATGAATCTTTTAAAGAACATAGAAGTGTCATGAAACAATCCTCCTCTATTTTCACTCTAACATAGTGTAATTGGGTCACAATCATATCGAATTTGTTCAAATGCTTAGCCATAGAGCCACCACCATCCATTCTCAAGGTGTATAAGTTCTTTCTTAGGAAAAGTTTGTTATACATGGGTTTAGTCCGATTCAAGTCTCCCAACTTCTTACAAAGAGCTTGTGTGGTGGCTTCTTCATGTACATTCAACAAAATAGAATTTTCTAAGTAGAGCCTAATGAGGTTCTTCACTTTTCTATCCAATAGATCCCAATCAACTTGAGACATTGTAGTGGGTTTGGATCTAGCTATGGTAGCACATATATCTTTGTTTATAAGTATATCATCCATCTTGAGCTTCAATAAATCAAAGTTAGTGTTCGTGAACCTCTCCCTCTCCATCCTCAATGTGCTTGAACTTTTCTTGCAACAAGATCTCCTTATGTGCAAGATCCCACTCAAACCAAGATTATAACAAAAACCTTGTCCCTAACACCTATGACCCAAGTTGATCAAGCTTTAATACCAAATGAAAGTAAGTAGAGGTACCAAATACACTTCCTACATTAATCTATGAGAGGAGATATGTGCAAAAAAAATCAACTGATTATACATTTACATAGAAATACACACAAAAGTAATATACCATAACACAATGCTTTACATGGAGAAAACCCTTTTGAGAGAAAAATCCCATACTCCAAAGAAACTCAATGTATTATTTAGTGATCAACGTGTAACGTCAAAAATTGCATACCCTTGCAATTTCACGCTATATTTTGGCCTTGTTTTGGTTTCCTTTCCCTTTGTTTGTAGGATCATTTTAGCCCTTGCATTATCCTTTTTCCCTCCCATGGTGCTTAGTCCTTGTTTCTTGTGTTGTCTTTTCGTCAAATCTATTGTCACTTTTGTGTTAACCTGATAATGTTCTAGTGTCTTATTACTTTTGAGCCCAAACTATCTGGACACTAGCACTTCATGTGGATGTCCACATGACATGCTAGCATCATGTGACAGTTTCATGTTTGGTGTTTGTTTCTGAGCATTATGCCACTTGTTGCCTTCCCAGGTCAGTGGTAATGGCTCAGGATGGTTCAAAATAACTCGTCAGTCCCTTCCTCTTCCCTCCTTCTCCCTTTTTGAATCTATCTTTTCACTTTGGCATGCTCTTGGCTCTTTTGGCTGTCTCTTGGAACCTTCTTACACTCTTACACTTTACAACTTTCTACAATGCTCCTACAACATCTAATTTCAGCTCTCTTTCTCTTTTTAATTTTTTCAATCCCTTACAGGTGATATTATTCTTATTCTTGTTTCTTACTATTGTAAGCATTTATTTTATTGTGCCCCTGAGAACCTTGGGATTATCACATCCTACTAGTTTTTTTATTTTAGTCACTATTCTTATTTCTAGACATGCTTAGATTAACAACACACATTGTTTTATCTTTATCTATATATTGGCTGATGTGGATGTAAAAATACCAAAGTAGGGTTTTGACATGAAGGCAAACTCCCAAACAACCCCAACATTTTCTCTTGTTTTATCTACAAGTACTTGGAAGCATTCGACCACATGGAGGTTTGTTGGTTTATTCTTTCCTCTTGTTATTTCATTTGATTCAATTAGTTTATCTTTATTATTTTCATCTTTGTTATTATCTAGTACCTTGTTGTTGTGTTCCCCTCTCTGGTTTTGTAGATCTGGGCGAGCTGTTGGGTTGGATTTTGTATTTTCTAGGAACTGTGCATGTTTTTGGGCTGTACAGATGACAACGCTTAGCGTGGACATCTGTGTGATGTGTTGGTGTCCTAGGAAGTGGCTTTCTCCTTCTGACTCCAAGTTCTTCTCCTTGTCCTATTTTCAACTTTGTAATTTATTTATGTGAATTGGTTTCTAGTTTTCTGTAAATTAGCATTTTCCATTCCAACTCATATTGAATCTAATGTAGAAATTAACAGTAGCTTAATTTTTACATTACACAACAATTACAATACACTTGTAGAGTCTAAGCCTTTATATAAGTATCACCAACAAGATATCTAGAGTAATTATGGCACCATAACAGTACCTACAAAGCTCACTATGAAACCTTCATTGTAAGCACCCAATAAATAGGAGAAGGAATACATGAAACCATCAAATCATAATTAGAAAACCATGAGCTAAAACCACCCAACGTTTAGTGCCCAAATCCCTATTAAAAATGCATCACCTAAATCTCAAGATGATTCCACGAGCTAAAAATAACATATTCCTTTCACTTGTCATAAGCTCATTATAATCTTCTCACCAACTTGGGTGCTCTATTTTGGCTCCATTATTTATAATCAAATATGCCTTATGACATGTCATAGCATGCATCATAAGTTGGTCAACAAGTGTAACTCCCTCTTACAACCCTCTTATGCATCATAGATGCTCTTACATTTCTCATGTGGGAGGCCCAACTTCTTGAGGCCATAAATTTTGATCTGGGAAGATGATTGAGCCCCCTTATTTTTAAGATTGGATATCTCAAAGAGGTCCATGTTGTTGTAAACAAATTCTCTACTTAAGGTCCATTTCAACATTTTTGGGGGGCCAAAATTAACCTCAAAAGCCCTGAAAATTACATTTTGTGTTTTGTAGCCCAAAAAATTATATTTTTTCTATTCTTAATACGAGGATGCAAGGTTGAGACAGATTTCCCAACATAAACATGGCATATTAAAAAGTCCAAAGCAGAAACATAAAGCAAAGAAGATATGTTTTTGGTCAACGTAATGAGAGTGATTGTCAATCACTCCATGCTTTGTATTATCCTAAACTCATATGAAACAATACAAAATAATACACCTAAATAATACAAGATAGAAGTAACAATGAACTATACAACACATGTTCAAAGCTACTTATGTCAACATGGACCACTAAAGATGTCTTTGCATCATCCATGTGCTAACTAATGCTATGAACACAACACAAACGTAGAAATAAAGAAAGTAAAATAAAACACAAGGAAAAGACCTCACCCAATTAAGTTGGAGGAATCCATCCACATAAGATCACAAATGTGAAACTTGATATCCTCATTCAACCTTTGAATTCATTTTTATTGTAGCCTCATGCTCATGGTGTTGCTCAAGTGGGATAGTGGGATAAGTATATTAAACCACATGATAAGCATAGCCACTTAATGCTAAAATATGAGTATTGGACTACAAAAACTCATGAGGACTAAAGTGAAATGTTCTATGAAAGTTTATACAAGATCCATGAATGAATTGTAAGGAGAACGAGATGAACCAAAACAAAATAAAACTTCATCAGTTGATGTATCTCTAAATACATACATTAGAAACATCTCATCATCAACAAGTGCATACTATATTAAGAAAAAACATTTAACATGTAAGTATGCTCATTTATGGCACCCTTTTCTATTGCAAATAGATGCATAAATCCATGGATCTCTAATAATATTAGCACTATAAATCTTAGGATCCCAAACAACATGAGGTGGAAAATTATTTTCATTATGTGTATTGTTAGTATTGATTAGTCGAGAATCATGAGCATGATCATGTGATAAAGAAAGTAACTCATCATTATCAACCACAAAGTGTTAAGAGGATCCTAATGAAATAAATCATCAAGAGGAAAAAGAACAAGCATCTTTATCATTAGTTGTAGCATCAATATCACAAGAATAATTAACCCTATATGCATGCATTGAAGTGAGGGTTAAAAAACTAGATGTAGATAACATAGAATAAAAAATGTTGTGTGCATTAGAAATATGACTTAAATATACTATCACCATCAATAACCTCACCATGAAGCAAAGAGTCATAAATTACATCATGAGAAGATAAAGAACTATCACTAAGCCCATCACTAAATATATCATCAACATGTCATGACTCAAGAGATATAAGACTATCACTAGTACTTGTTAGGACTTTTACATCCTAACTCTTTTATTATGTATTAGAATATCTTAAATAGGCCATGAGTCAAGAGATATAGGACTATCACCAGTACTTGTTAGGACGTTTATGTTCTAACTCTTTCATTATGTATTAGATATTCATAAATAAAGTCTTGGGTGCATATTCTTTGCAAGTCGTCATATAAGCTTGAAGTATTTATTCCACATGCATGTGAAGTAGTAGTAGTTTTTTAGTTGAAATAGTGTATATAGTGGTGCCTATACATGAAGAGAATCATGTTGAATATTTTGTATTAAGCTTTGATCTAAGGAGAGAGCCCCCTTGAAGTGACTAATGGTACATTGCAATTAGTTTGGTAATATCATAAAGATTGGTTCATTTTATCTTGATTTATAGTGCATATGTTATTTTCTATTTTGGACACTTTATTTATAGGAAGAACCATCATATCCAGTAATAAAACTCTTTCTAAGGTTACATTCCATGGCAACATCATTAGTTTAATGACTTACTACAACTACCCATTGTATGCTCTCACCTCACCCTTATAGTATCTTGGTAACCTAAAAGTGGTGAAAGATGTGGAATACTAATCATTTTTTGATGAAATGATTTTCCCTTCAATAGTTTTCTAGATTAGAAACCTTGATCTAGGGGTGTTAAAATATTATCAAATAACTATTATTTTGGCTAAGCACATTGAATCAGTGTGTGAAGTGAGGTGGGATTTGACTCACTAATATCTATGCCTCATACAATATTCGTATATAGTTGTGAGATTCCACATACTTTTAGGTATATCAAAAGATCCTCTAGGATTAATTTTAACCTCCCCATAGGAATCCATTAACCATTTAAAATATGTAGTGCACTGGTTATTGGTTAGTACTAGGAAGTTACTCTCTTTGTACCTCAAAGATGGGATAGTGTAGTTATGGGATGGTGGAACCCTTCATAGTTAGAGCTATGAAATATTGGGTTAGTCTACTATTGACAAACAAAAAATGTATATCAAAGAGCCTATAGATTAGACACGTTGTATCTTATAAATATATCACTTAAACCTTGGATATAAACTAATTTGGGAACATATGGATTGAGATTGGTTGATCCAAGCGAATCTGTATAGACCTAAGTATATTTGTACAACAATGTAGTTGGTTAGTGAACTGAAACATTCAAAATGAAGGAATTGTGTCATTTGCATCTTAGGTGATCAACTTCTATATAGTCTACAACCTCCAACTTCCAAGGAAAATATGCCACAAATCAAGAAGAATTTGATAGTTTTGTCCAGAAAATGAGCCCATAAGGTATTATTAGTAAAAAAGGAGCAATTTTTTTGGACATCAAGAAGAAACCTATACCATTGTGATCCTCTTGTCAAGATTATCATTTTGATATATAACTTTGAGAAATATTTTGGTACCTCCTAGGTAACCCAAAATGGTTGAAAATCATTAATCATAGGACATCACTCTGGAGAAACTTGATGCAAAAATTAAACACATCAAGGACTCACTTTTGGTCTTGTCCACGTTATTAAAACTTGATAGGATAGAAGAAATTGAGACTCAAATAGCTAGCTCAATAGTAAACACAATGCAACACAAGTTGCTATTTCACAACTACTATCATATAGAAAACATAGTGGTCAACACAACTCCATACATAATTTTGGCTTAGGAAATCACACCTTGGTAGGAGGGAAAAACTTTGAGGCAAGATCACAATGTACACCCAAACTTGATTTTATAATTTTTTATGGGGATGACCCCACTAGCTATATTTACCAAGTGGATCAATACTTTGCCCTAAGTTAAACCCCATGTGGTAGAGAGTGTCCATCACCTCATTTAACGTGAAACATGAACCCATATAATGGTACCATTGATTTAAGAAGACTTCAAGAACACCTACTTGGGATGATTTTTGCAAGATCCTACTAGTTTAGTTTGGCCCTAGTATTTATGAGACTTCCTCAGACCATTAATAAACTATAACAAACTAGTTTTGTATGTGAGTACCAAACCCAATTCAATAAATTGTCAAATAGGATAAAAGGACTCGATGATGCTTTTTTAGAAGATATGTCATAAGTTTCTTAAAGGAGGATATTAGGGTTGAAGTAAAGATGTTTAATACCAAAGACATGATGGAAGCCATTAGATTAGCCAAGTTGGTTGAAGATAAATTTTTCCACAAGATAGCATACATACAAACCTCCATAATTAAGATCTCCACCCCTGCTCAAGCTCAAATAACTCTAACCATATGAGCAACACTGATCAAGTTCTTAAGTGGTATCAAGATGAAGGCCCACAAAGATAAAGGATTGTGCTACAATTATGATGAAAAGTACTGGTCATAAATGTGTGGAATAAAAATTATATCTACTAGATGTGGAGTCACCCTACCTCTGAAGAGTTGGATCAATTGGAAGTTAACTCAATTGAGGAAGAAGAAGAAGCCCCAACACCAAGTGATAATCTTACTTTCAATATTTTAATGTATGCACTGGCTAATAACCATAGCCTAAACTATGAAGGTTAGGGGGTAATTCAAAAGTTGTTAAAAGCTTGCTGGTGTTGTCTTTGATGTCAACCCCTAACATTGGAGTTGTTGGAAGCTGGTCCTATCATTAGTGTTTCTATTGATGCCAAACTCTAGTGTATTCATGATGAGAAGTGTTTTAGGATGTTGAGAAGTGTTGCTGATAAAGATGGTTCACTTGGTTTCCAAGTGCTTTTGAGAAAATTTGAATGAAAGAATGTGCTGTGTGACAGAGGTGTGTTCAGTATTGTGCTACGCATTTCTTCATGGGTGAAGATATGTTTGTGTGGTTTGGAAGTGATGATCAAAGGTGTTCAGAGGTGTTATATCTAGAGTTTTAGGTTCTAGATCGTGTGGCAGTGGAAGATGTGTTTGATAGAGTGTTTGTCTGTGAAGAAGGTTGTCTGGGAGAAATGAGATTGCTCCGCATTTCTCTGCATTGAGGTTTCTTAACTTGTGGATATGGGAACATGCTTATAGTGTCTATATCTACTTTCCCTTGGATTCTCTAGTGTTGGGTCACTCTGCTAGTTCAGTTCTTGTGTGGAATTCAAGTGGTAGTGTATCCTAATATGTAGAATGAAGGCATTCTTTAGTTTAGATGGTTGAGGTAGTATTGCAGAAGAGTTTGATGATGTTGGAATATTTAGGAGTATTGTGTGATGTTGTTTTGTGTTATGTATTCACTTCTTTCCACCATGAAGATGTTTGGCGCCAACCTATTTGGTGTTTGCACATTTGAAGTGCATATGTCTATTTGTGGCGGACTTGAAGGTGTTTTTCAAGTTGCGGATGATATAAATGCAAGGTGAAGTTTGATTAGAAAATACACACAATGCAAGATGCGAGTATAATTAAGTGTGGTGATTTGAGTGTGAGCATAAAATATTATGACTTCCAGATGCAGTGAGCAGAAGGTGTCTACATTTTAGTCTGCTTGAAGTCACTGGAGGCAGTGAGACAAAGGTTGCAGATGGCATAAGGTTGCGGTGGTGTAATTCTCCTATTGCCATGAGATAGTGAATCTCTCTGTAATAGTCTTCTTCTATTCTTCCTTCTTCTGGATAGCGAGTCCTTCTAGTAGTGAGCCTTTCTTCTTTTTCTGGGCAGTGAGCCTACTTATTTTTGGTATTGTTATTCATATATATATGTGAGCTAATCCTCACTGTGGTTTTTCCCTTCTTGGGTTTTCCACGTAAATCTAGTGTTCTTATGTGATCAGATGTGTTTGCATTGTTGTTTCATATGTTTACATTTTGCTAATGCATAATAAGGGTTTAAAGATTAACAAGGGTTTGAAAATCAATGAGGAATTGAATGTTTTAATGTACAACTAATTCACCCCCCCTCTCAGTTGTCCTGTGCATCTAACAATTGGTATCAAAGCAAGGGTCCTTGAAAAAGCTTAATTGCTTGGGGTAGATCCGGATGGCACACAGGAAAGGTATTGAGATTCCTTTGTTTGATGGAACAAATTATGCTTTCTGCAAGATTAGGATGGAAAGCTTGTCATGCCCAAAATTTCAAGTCCATTCACCCAACCTTACAATAGTAATAAAACCAATAGATAACAAATAATTAAACAATCCCACAACTCAAATACACACTTATGGAGGTTAAATCCTCCACTTACAAGGCTACAAATTTAACAACAATTTTCAAAAAGAATTTTGCCCTCTAAACTTTTACACAAATGATCATTAAAAGACCAAACTTTCTTTACATACAGGAAGATATGACATTTCCTTAACAAGGTAAATCTATCTTCGAAAACTTTTGACATGCTGCATCTGTAGCCTGTAAAACAACAAGGGAAAAAAATCGGCAACCATCTAGCTCTCCTCCCTACCATCGTCCCACAAGAGGGACACCCCCGAGCTAGGGAGACCATCTTCATACCAGGGTAGAACACAGAAGACTACACTTTACAACAATGAATTTTAACGACCAAACAATAAATACACATAACCCCATGGCTTACTCACATAACAAAGTCTCAGCTTAGGTGAGAACATGAAGGGTAGGGAAGTAGACAACACTAACCCCCAGCCTTCTAACCAACCCAAACACAGGGATATCTCATTAGGCACACATGGCCAAAAGCCTTCTAGGCTATAAATGAATCCAACAGGCTTTCATAACATGGGATATAAAAAGAACAATATGACGCCTGGGGAGGGTCACACCTCCCCTTCCTATACTAGATAAGCCTTTCCTTCCAACTTGAAGGTGCTCTATCAACACACCCAAAACAACAAAGATCCGAAAAACAAACAACAAACTCAAGAAGACTGTCATTCAACTCATGCATCAAGACAACAAATATTTCAAGCAACATTTACATAGAGAAGAGAAATGGAAGATCAAACCTTACAAGCCCAAAAAGGAATGAGAGGTGAAGTAGAGCTCCTCTTCCCTCCTTCTCAAAATTGCCTTCCTCTCACAATGAATCCACACCTTTCTCTTCTTCCCCTCCTTCTCAAAATTGCCTTCCTCTCACAATGAATCCACACCTTTCTCTTCTTCCCCTCCTTCTCAAAATTGCCTTCCTCTCACAATGAATCCACCCTTTCTCTTCTTCTCTTCCTTAGTTTTAAAACTCATTTTCATCTTAATTTCTGAATTTCTCAAAAATGAAAAATGTCACATTCCAACCCTACTCCCAAGGGTTTCCCATTCAAACCCACTAGGATTAAAAAAATTAAAAAGATAATTTAAAATAATATCAGAGTGGGTGACACCACACCCACCCACAAGGAATCCTACCAAAAATGGACACATGGGAGACAAGCCCACCTTAAAGAGGGGGTGGCATGCTTCATGATTAGGAAGTGGGCATGAGTGGGGAATCCACTCATCCCATGTCTCCCACCCCACTTCCCATTTTCGTCATTTGACCTTACCCCTGGATTAAGGTGACCCTATGGTAGTTAACCCAAGGTTAACCTAGCCAAAAAGGTACTTAATCCCAAGGGGTACAACCCTAGGTTGTTTTTCAACCTAGTTTAGACTCTTAGGGTTAACTCTTCACATAAAAATGATCAACATAAGAAAAATGAAAATAAGATACAAACATCCCTTAACCTTCTGCAAAAAGAACACATTACGACAGTTCCCAACTATTCCAACACAAGAGGTTGATCTCAGTTTCTCATTGAACTGGATTGGCTCACAAGGGAAACAACAAAGGTGTGAGATGGTCTCCTGTAATAGTGGTTTGTTAGAAATACCTGCACACTCAAACTCGAAGTCAATATCTCATATAAATACCATTGCCGAAGCAAAATTAAATACATGCATTTTAAACATGAAATCTTATATCATACTGAAAACATATTCCAGTTCCATATCCATTCCTTCATTTTCTTCCAAACAACATCTAATATCATCGTACAATTATTTGCTTAAATCAACCAAAAATCACATATGTTCAATAATCCAGAATTACAAGTCTCTTCACATAACAGAATAACAAAAGCACTGTAATTAGTCTGATGAATAGTGATGTACAAAGGTAGGCCTCACAAAGCTTTCTTGTCTCATTAGGGTATGGTGTATGGAAGTTAGTTGAAAAAGAATATACTATACCTACTAATGGTCCAAAGGATGATGATGAGATTAAAGACTATGAGAACAATGGAAAGGCAAGGAGTGCTCTTCTGAATAGTCTTTCTAATTCAGAATTAGTGAGGGTAATGAGCTACAAAACTGCTCATGAGATCTAGAAGAAGCTGGAAAGTATCTATGAAGGAGATGCCAAGGTCAAACAAGCAAAGATGCAGAATTTGAAGACCAAGTTTGAAACCCTAAAGATGTTAGAGGATAAAATATTGCAAGCTACATGCATAGAGTGGATGAAGTTGTCAATTGCATCAATGGTCTTGGTGGAAAGTTAGAGGAAAACAAAGTGGTAAAGAAGGTACTAAGAACTCTTCCAAAATCTTATAGTGCTAAAGTTTCTTCTATTGAAGAAGCTCAAATTTGGATAATTATACTAGGGATCAATTGTTTGGTACTTTAACTACTTTTAAATTAGGAGAGTTTGGTCAAGATGATTCAAGAAAAGAGTCTGCCTTTAAGGTTAGTAAGACAGAAAAGAGTGGTGAGTAAGATCCAAATGATTTTGATGAAGTGGAAGCAAATTTTGTAAGTAGATTGAAAAAGAGCACTAGAAAATACAGAGGTAAGTTACCCTTCAAACGTTTTAACTATGGAAAGATAGGTCATTATGCTCCAAAATGTCTGGTCAAAATCTCAAATGACAAATACAAGGATAACAAAGGTAAATCAATCAAGAGGAGTTATTATGTTAAAGAAGATGCTAGCATATTTGATGATGAGTCTGACTATCTAGATGATGAAAGTGATGAATACTTGTTCATGGCTTTGAATGTTGGAACTAATCCCACTGACTCTAAAAGATGTATGAAGGAAATTGCTCTGAAAATAGGGCACAATATCAAAGGAGCCTTGGTAACCACTTTTCATGCAAGAGAAGAGGAAAAATATTGGATAATTGACAGTGGATGTTCAAATCATATGACAGGTGATAAGAATAAGTTTGTTAAGCTTGAGAAGTTTGATGGAGGTTTTGATAAGTTTGGATATGATGCATCTACTAAGATCTGTGGAAAAGGTTCAATTAGTTTTGATGGAAAGCATTATACAGATGATGTTCTCTATGTCAAGGGTCTTCGACATAATCTTCTAAGTGTAGGATAAATGTGTAGCAAATGATATAACCTTATGTTTCAAGATGGTGGCTGTGAGATCAGAAAAGAAAGCTTTGAAACTCTGGTTGCTACAGGAACAAGGGCAAAAGGAAATGTATATCGGCTCAAAGGTGCTAATGGTATGTCCTTTATGACTAAAATTAATGAAAGTTAGCTATGGCATAGAAGAATTGTCATATCAATTTTTATAGCCTAGTGAGGATCACCTCTACTCAAGCTATGAGGGATCTGCCAAGGATTACAAAGCCTATCAATGCAATTTGCAAGGAATGTCAGATTGGGAAGCAAACAAGAAAGAATTTTAAAACTAAAGAGTATTATAACACAAGACCATTGGATTTGATACATACATATATATGTGGACCTACAAGAACATGAAGCTTTCAAGGTGACAGGTATTTCATGTTGTTAATTGATGATTACTCTAGAATGACTTGGGTAACCTTTCTCAAAGAAAAATCAGAAGCTCTAGATAAGTTTAAAGCATTTAAAGTTATGGTTGAAAATGAAATAGATATGAAAATCAAGTGCTTGAGGTCTGACAGAGGTGGTGAGTTCATGTCCAATGAGTTTAACTATTTCTATGAAGATCATGGAATAAAAAGGCATTTGTCAGCTCCCAGGACTCCTCAGTAGAATGGAGTTGTGGAAATGAAGAATAAAACAATTTAGGAAGTAGCAAGGACAATGTTGAAAGAAGCAAATCTATTAGATATCTATTGGAGAGAAGCTATTCACATTGTAGTCTACATACAAAATAGAGTGTAAGCAAGGGTTAATAGTTCAAAGACTCCATATGAACTATGGTATGGAAGAACTCCTACCATTAAATATTTTAGAGTCTTTGGAAGCAAGTGCTATATTAGGAGAGATGAAGAAAACCTAGGAAAGTTTGATACAAGATCAGATGAAGGAATCTTCCTTGGATATTCTACAAAGAGCAAGGCTTACAAGTGCTACAACAAGAGGCTAAAGAAGTTAGTTGAAAGTGCAAATGTCAAAGTGGATGAAGAACCACATCAAATCTTAGTGCTAATAGAAGGATATGAATCTGATGACTTCCCTTGCAAAGAAGAAGAAAGAGAAGAAGAAAATGAAAAGGAGATGCAAGTTGATGAATAAAATGCTCTGGAAAGGATTCCTAAGACTCCCAAGTATGTGCAGAAGAATCATTCTGAGGATCAAATTTTTGGAGATAAGAACAAAGGTGTATTAACAAGAAGAAAAATTGCTATGACAAATGAATAAGTAAATTTGTGCTTATTGTCTAAAATAGAACCTAAAATAGTGACTAAAGCATTCAAAGATGAACACTGGATCAAAGCTATGGAAGAATAATTGATGCAAATTAAGAAGAATTAGACTTGGGAAATTATTCCAAGACCAGCAGACAAAAATATGATAGAAACTAAAGGGGTGTTTCTGAACAAATTGAATGAGAATGGAATAGTCAGAAATAAGGCTAGGCTTGTGTGTAAAGGCTACTCACAAGTGGAAGGAATAGATTTTGAGGAAACATATGCTTTGGTGGCAAGAATGGAGGCCATTAGAATGTTTTTGGCTTTTGCAGCTCACAAGGTTTTCAAATTTTATCAGATGGATGTGAAATTTGCATTCTTGAATGGAGAATTGGAAGAAGATGTATACATTGAACAAATGGAAGGCTTTCAGTTATCAGATGATCCAAATATGGTCTGCAAATTGAAGAAGGCATTGTATGGACTCAAACAGGCTCCTAGAGCTTGGTATGCAAGATTGGATAGATACCTGCTGGAGTAAGGATTTAAAAAAGGCACTGTAGATAGCAATTTGTACTTAAAAGTTGAAGAAGATCAAATCTTGATTGTGGTGGTATATGTTGATGATAATATCTTTGGAGGAAATGAAGGTATGTGCAAGAGATTAGCAGAGGAGATGCAGAAAGAGTTTGAAATGTCAATGTGTGGGAAATAAACTTCTTCCTTGGGTTACAAATCAGTCAATCAAAAAAAGGTATTTCCATTTCACAGTCAAAGTATATTAAGGAACTATTGAAGAAGTTTAGGATGGAGGACTCTAAACCGATATGTACTCCTATGGTTACCGGATGTAAGTTGATCAAGAATGATGAATCTCCCAAGACAGATCAGAGAACATATAGATCAATGATTGGTGGACTGCTATACCTAACTGCTACCAGACTGGATATCATTCATGCAGTTTGTCTTGTGGCTAGATTTCAAGAAGATCCTAGAGAATCACATTTTATAGCAGTAAAAAGGATATTTAGATACTTGAAAGGCACTCTGGATTATGGCTTATGGTATCCTAAGGATACTAATTTCTCTGAGTGCTTATATAGATATAGATTGGGGAGGATGTACAGATGATAGAAGTACAAGTGGTGGTTCTTTCTTTCTTTCTTGGAAGCAGATTGGTTTCATGGTTGAGTAAGAAGCAAGATTCAGTGTCATTATCTACTGTAGAGGCATAGTACATTGTAGCAGCATCTTGCTACACACAGGTGTTATGGATGAAGCAGACATTGAAGGATATCTAAGTATCATTGATGAACCTATTCTTATTATGTGTGATAGTACAAGTGCTATCAATATCTCAAAGAACTTGGTAATGCATTCAAGAACAAAACATATCTCTATCCAGTATCACTTTCTAAGAGAGAAGGTTGCAGAGAATGAGGTGAAATTGGAGTATGTGTCTACTAAGGATCAAGTTGTAGATATTTTTACAAAAGCTCTTCCTAAAGATACTTTTGAGTATCTCTGACAGAACTTAGGGGTTATTGCCCCTCCTTTTAATTAGATGCATAAGTGTGTGCATCTGTTTGGGAAGCATTTCAAGATACATTCTTGGTCCTAGACTGATGTTGAAAGCTACTTCTTAAGGGGAGTAGGCCTAGTGGTACTTCTGGTTGGTGCAGTCAGATGGAGCATATTTTATGCCCATAAGGGGGAGAGTGCAAAAAAGTGAGAGTAGTGGAGAGAGAGCAGGTGTTTGCTGGGGTTTTAAGTGTTGCCCTTTGAAGTGTTGTCAATGGGGGAAATTAAAAGAATTAAATGTAGAAGAGGAAAGTGTGAAGTATGCAGGAAAGAGAGTTGGTTGAGTTAGTTGCCCTTGGTCATTGATGTCAAAGGGGGAGAGAGTTAGAGTGGTTGAAAAACCATAGTGCAGGAAAGTTGGTCTAGAAAACATAGTGAGAGAATATGTGTTGAATTAATGGTTTTTTAGAGAGTTGGTGTTGCCATGAATGATAAAGGGGGAGATTGTTGAAAGCTTGCTAGTGTTGTCATTGATGTCAACCCCTAGCATTGGAGCTATTTGAAGCTGGTGCTGCCATTAGTTTTGTTATTGATGTCAACCTCTAGTGTATCCATGATGAGAAGTGTTTGAGGATGCTAAGAAGTGTTGCTGATGAAGATGGTTCACTTGGTTTCCAAGTACTTTTGAGAAAATTTGAATGAAAGAATGTGTTGTGTGACAGAGGTGTGTTCGGTATTGTGCTCAACATTTCTTCATGCGTGAAGATATGCTTGTTCACTTTGGAAGTGATTATCAGAGGTGTTCAGAGGTGTTATATTCAGATTTTTAGGTTCTGGATCATGCGGAAGTGGAAGATGTGTTTGACATAGTGTTTTTCTGTGAAGAAGGTTGTCTGTGAGAAATGAGATTGCTCCGCATTTTTCTGCATTGAGGTTTCTTGACTTGCGGATCTAGGAACATGCTTATAGTGTCTATATCTATTTTCCCTTGGAGTCTCCAGTGTTGGGTCACTCTGCTAGTTCAGTTCTTGTGTGGAATTCAAGTGGTAGTGTATCCTGATATGTAGACTGAAGGCATTCTTTAGTTTAGATGGTTGAGGCAATATTACAGAAGAGTCTAATGATGTTGAAATATTTAGGACTATTGTGTGATGCTATTATGTGGTCCACATTCACTTCTTTCCACCACAAAAGGTGTTTGGCACTGACCTATTTGGTGTTTGCATGTTTGAAGTGCATATGCCTCTTTATGGCTGACTTAAAGGTGTTTTTCAAGTTGCAGATGATATAAATGCAAGGTGAAGTTAGATTAGAAAACACACACGGTGCAAGATGCATATACAATCAACTGTGGTGATTTGAGTACTAGCATAAAAGCTTATAACTTTTAGATGCAGTGAGCAGAAGGTGCTACATTTCAGTCTGCTTGAAGTCACTGGAGGCAGTGAGACAATGGTTGCAGATGGCATAAGATTGCGATGGTGGAATTCTCCTATTGCTGTGAGATAGTGAATCTCTCTATAAGAGTCTTCTTCTATTCTTCCTTCTTCCGGATAGTGAGTCCTTCTAGTAGTGAGCCTTTCTTCTTTTTCTAGGTAGTGAGCCCTTGGTAGTGATCCTACTTGTTTTTGGTGTTGCTATTTATATATATGTGAGCTATTCCTCACAGTGGTTTTCCCCTTCTTGGGTTTTCCATGTAAATATGGTGTTCTTATGTGATTAGATGTGTCTGCATTGATGTTTCATATGTTTACATTTTGCTAATGCATAATAAGGGTTTATAGTTTAACAAGGGTTTGAAAGTCAATGAAGAATTGAATGTTTGAATGTACAACTGATTCACCCCCCTCTCAATTGTCTTGTGCATCTAACAAAAGTATCCTTTTACCATCCTCATTGATTCAAGGAGCACCCATAGCTTCAAGGTACATCAAATAGCTAAAATGATAGATTTGTATGTGTATCCATGTTCCAAATTTGAGGTCATGATAGCTAATAGAGGAACACTGACTTGTAAAGGAAATGTAGGAACATTAGGATTTTAGTGAGAGACTAATTTGAAATCTAATATGTTGTCCTTCAATTAGGGGTTTGTGATGTGGTTCTAGGTGCATAATGGTTATGCACACTCAGACCTATCCTACGGATTTCTCTTTATTATTGATGAAATTTATAGATAATGATTAGAAATAAACTCTCAAAGGGATAAAAGTAGGACCCATAAGTATAAATAGATCCCATCATATGGAGAAGTAATTGAAAAAGGGTTCTCATAGGTTTGTAGCCTAGTTGTGTGTATTATGACTCAGAATCTAGAGATTCAAATCAACCATCAAAATGGAAATAACTCCTAGGAAAACATGCCTCAGTGTTTGAAGAGCAAAACCACTCCCCTTGTTGTTCACATGATCATGCAATTTAGTTGATTTTAGGAAGCATGCCACCAAATATTCACTTGTACTAATACTCTTTTATGTAAAAGGTTAAGATTAAATTGCTAGTGTAAGAATTGTTGTAGGCAAGGTTCACTTAGCATAGTGTTAGCCCATACTCTTCCATGGTGCTCCCTATTAAAAAAATGGTTCATGGAGTTTATGCATGGATTTTCAAAAATTAAACAACTAACTCATAATCAAGGATAAGTTTCCAATCTTAGTGATTGATGTTTTGTTATATGAAATGAATGGATCTTGTTTCTTCTTCAAACTAGATTTACAGTCTAGATATCACCAAATTCATCTATGAGAAGAGGATATTACCAATACCACCTTTTGAAGTCATGAGGGACACTACAAATTTCTAGTTATGCCTTTTGGACTTGCTAATGTCAATTCTACATTCCAAATACCAATGAATTATATCTTTCAACCATTTCTAAAGAAATTAATTCTAATATTCTTTAATGACATCCTCATCAATAGTAGGACATGTCACAAGCACCTCATTCACTTAGACTAAACCCTTAAAATTCTTTCAAAGAACTAGTTAAGTGCAAATTATCCAAGTGTTCCTTTGATTAAATAAAGACTAAATATCTCAAGCATATTGTATCAACAAAAGGAATCAAGGTAGACTCTTAAAAGATTAGAGATATGGAGAATTATCCCAAACCCAAGACTCTCAAACATCTTTGGGTATTCTTAGGTCTCATTCGCTATTAAAGGAAATTTGTCAAAGACAATAATAAAATTGTATTTCCATTAACAAGAAAATGCATTCCTCGAGTCAAAAGTAGTAGAGTAAGATTTTGATTTCCTTAAGCATGTCATGTGCACTATACTAGTACTAACCCTACCAGACTTCTCCAAAAATTCATTTACCATCAAAACTGATGCTTTAGGAAATGACATTGATCTATATTAATGTAGGAAGGGAGACCATTATAATTTACCAACAAGGCACTTACTTGGAAGAATCTTTTCAAATCAAATATAAGAAGGACATGCTAGCCATTCTTCATCTTGTTGCTAAATGACCATAATATCTTGTGGGAAGGTACTTATATATCAAAAAATCATCATAGCCTCAAGTACTTCTTAGAACAATGTGTCTCATCCCCCAAATAATAGAAGTAGGTCACAAAATCAATAGGCTATTGCCTATGACTTTTTTACAATAGCAGAAAGGATAAAGTCATTGTAGATGCTCTCTCACAAATATCCAAATTAGATGACACTTTGTTCCTTATCCTTACCTACCCTTGAATGGTTGCATGAAGTTCAACAAGAATGACAACACAATTCACATATTTGATAGCTTATTTAGCAGTTGATCACTAGTCCCTCCACTAAGCCCAACTACTAGTACTTTCACTATAAATAGTGTATAATGTCATCTCCCACTTTGACTCTTAGAAATAAACTATTTCAAAAGATTCATGAATCCCCATACACTAGACTACAAGGCATTTTATGTTTCTAAAGACATCTGAAAGAGTTTCTTTTGGGTTGGAATATAAAGGAATATCAAACAATTTGTTGAAGATTGTGATATCATCCCATGCCACAAAAGAAAAATAATTTAAAATCCAAGGCCACTATAACTCTTACCAATTCCTACTCGACTATGGATAAATACTTCCATGAATTTTATTAAAGGATTACCAAAGTTAGGAGTCAAATTAGTTATTTTTCTAATGGTGGATCATCTCTCTAAGTATGTCCATTTTTGTTCTTTTGCAATCCACACAAAGTCTCTACCATTGCCTAGACATTCCTTGACTAAATCTTCTACCTCCATAAAATGCTCATCTCCATCATTTATGAATGCGACCCTAATTTCACTAGCACTTTTTGGAAGGAACTCTTTAAGATGCACAACACCCAATAGAATATGAGCTTGTCTTATCATCACAAATTGATGAAATAAAAATTGTCAATAAATGTTTGGAGTCTTACTTGTGTTGCTTCACCCAATAGACTCACTAGGTCACATGGTTATCACTAGTTGAAGGTGGAACAACACCACTTACATGGTAACAAAAATGACCCCATATGAAGTTGTAAATGGGAGGCCACCACCATCTCTGTTATCCTACATTCTCAACAATTCCAAAGTATAGGCAATTAATGCTACCTTCAACATTTAGAAAAATATCCTTCGAGATCTCAAAGATAACTTGATAATGGCCTAGAGTTGAATGAAGTAGGCCAAGAAACATTACTTGAAGCATACCTTTTGTTGGTGCCTGAATTGACTGTGAGTTGATTTAGCAATTTTTCATGCAGGCACCTTCCCTAAAATCCAAAAAATTTTCCAGTTTTGGCACCCCTTCAGTGTTTTGTAACATCCGCATCATCTTTCTTGAAGAGGGGTCATCATGTTTTGCCCATCGGCATAAGTTTACTTGTGTCTTGGCGATCGTATCAATAGCATGGTGTGTTCTTTGTATATCGCCGTGACTTTGTGCTATCGGCAAGGGAGTTTCCTGTTGGGCCGACGGCGTTTGTTTGGCCGATAGGTGGATGTGTGTGTTGTTGGCGTGACTTGGTGCATCGGACGAAGTGTGGAGGGTTGGGCCGACAGTTGGTAGTCTGGCCGATGGAGGGATGCGAAGGTGAGCATCGGGAAGACTTTGGCTGTCGGGCTAGCCGTTGGAAGGTCCGCCGATGGAGTGTCTCTGGCCGATGCGATGTCATCGGCGTAGGTTTCGCCGATGGAGGGGAGCATGGAGGGGTCGTCGGTATGTGTCTGGCCGATGAGAACTTGGAGGATGTCTATCGGAGTGAGGAGTATTGTCAGCCTAAGGGTTTTTTGTGGTGCCGATGGTGTGTGTCTCGCCGACGGAGGTGGGAAGCGAAGGACCATCGGCTAGACTGATGTGATCGGCGAAGGTTTTGAAGGGTCCTCCGATGGAGTATTCTCTGGCCGACAGGGGATTACGATAGGTGATCGGCGAGACTGCTGTGATCGGCAGGAGATTTTTGAGGAAGGCCGATGATGTATGTCATGGCGATGGGCTGTGGGCGAAGGGTCATGTGTCGAGCGCGGCAAAATGCTCGACACTTAGTATCCATGCGGCCATGTTTTTAAAATGATAAAGTTGTCTCTGCGGCACCAATGTGGGATTTTTCTTCCTACAGTTTTGAACTTTCAGTGAAGCACATTTTGGCGGGAGGCTTCCGTTTGAAGGTTACGACAGTTTCCAAGTGAAGTGCGGGTGGTTGAGCCTTCAATGACGGTTGTGCAGGGGTATGGGCGACGGTACAAACGGTGAAGCTGCCTGATCGTGGATGAAGACTTCCAGATAGTGGCGCATGGCTCGAGGTTCCTCTGTCTGTTGCTGTAATAAATTTTGAGTGCCATTCCTTTGAAGGATCTGTATCTGGCAAATTTTTGACTTCTGGTCATGTAATTAATTGCTGTGGTACACTCTCTGGCTATTATAAGCAGACTGTGTTACCATTTTTCAGGTGGTTGAAAGTTGAAGATTTTTGGCTCTGTAATTCAAAACAAGCTGATCTGGTTGCTCTGTACAGCTAAACCTGTGAGTTTATGTATCTCTTGTTGTATGTTTTGGCACGAACCCACTGATTTCATGATTAATCTTATATGAGAAATGCTATCTTAGCATGTGTTTTGTTAATTCTGTCTCCAGTATTGCATGTATCTTTCTTCTGAGTCTGGGTATTTAAGGAATGTTGAGACTCTAGAACATAGAATTCCTGTGTTGAATGTTTGATCTTTTAACTTCTGCTCAAAGGTAGATTAAACTGTTTTCAGATTAAACATTGGGAAGGATATACTGTAATAGGGATGCCATAAGTAGAGATAACTTAACACTCTGTATTGGGAGATATCTGTAAGGCAGGTATCATATATATCCCCCTGAAATCTAGTTTTAGCTGTTCATGCTGATCATTCACAGGTGTATGTCTACTAACTCCAGGCCCTGGATAGGCACCAATCTTGCTTTGTGTTTGTGTTACAACCATGTCCAGCTTTGCATCCAAACTTAAAATCATAATCAAACTCTAAAACAACCATTAGGACATTAGAGTTAGTTTTAGGATCCTCAGTCCTCTGTCTACAACTGCAAATAGGCCCAAAGCTAGCCCCTTTGCTCTTATCTTTCAGTTTTGGTCTACTTACAGGAGGACTTATCTGCTTTTTGACAGCATCCCAATCCTTGTATGCGTATCTCATGGATGTTGAGTAGGGAATACCCCCTAGGTCTTGCAGAGCCTGAAGAAGAAGAGGAGATAAAATATAGAGTCTATCTCCTACACTGTTGGCCCCTGGCCCAGAGATCCTGTTGATCATTGATGGCTACCTTGTAGGGAAATCTGGGAATAAGCATCCAGTCTGGGAAAAAACCAACACCTTTAATGAAGGAGATGTGTTTTTTATCCACCTCTATCCATACAAGAAAACATTCTTGAAGCTACAAGATTTCCAAAAATTAGCACCCAAATTCTATGACCCTTATCAAATTTTACAACAAATTGGACTAGTTGCATAAAAGTTGGACCTTCCATCATCTTTAAAGATCAATCATGTAACTTTTCATGTATCATGTTTGATGCAAGTCCTTAGATAGCTGATTCAAGTTCAAACAACATTTCTAGAGCTCAATGTAAAAGGATCCATCTTCTTAGAACTAGAGTCTATTTTAGACCATCAATCATGTTAACTCCACCACCACACTATAATAGATGTGTTGGTACAATTGTGAGGTTCAAAGCTAGAAGATGCAAATTGGAAGCAACTCCAACAAGTCTATGAGTAGTTTCCCCATATAATAGCTTTGAGGACAAAGCTTTTTAAGAAGCCATATTAGGAACCTTATGTCCTAACTCTTTTGTTATGTATAGGTATTCATAAATAAATGCTTGGGAGTAGATTCGTTGTAAGTCATCATATAAGCTAAAATTATTTATCATGTGTGTATGGGAAACAATAGTTGTCTTTAGTTGAAGTAGTATATATAAAGATGGATAGGCAAGAAGAGAATCACTTGAATATAATTTTGTATTGAGCATCAACCTCTAAGGAGGAAACCCCTTGAAGTGGCCAATAATATATCATTATCAATTGGGAAATATCAATAAATATTGCTTCACTTTGTCTTGATTTAGATTGCATGTGTTATTTTCTATTTTGGATGCTGTATTTGTAGGAAGAACCATCATAGTAGAAGGAATACAAGCACCATAAATCACATCACTAGGATAGTCATCATAGATAGGTTGTCCTACCAAGAATATATCATTAAGAGTCTTGTCAAAAGGACAAACATAATCAAACACATCACTAGGATCCTCAAAGAAATATGTAGAAATAGAGGTATGCGTATGAGAATCTAAGAAGCAATAGGATAATAATAATAATGAGATGTAGAAATAATATGCTTGCTAGGTATAACACCACACAAAGAAAAATCTATAGATGTACCATGAAAAGGTAGCACTACATCATCAACCATCACACTAGGGGAATAATGATCACAAATCATGTATACAAATGAGGCAAAATCATCTAAGGTGGAAGGAAAAGAATTGTTATGAATATCCGTAGAGTCAAAATAAGATTTAAAAGAAATATCATCACAAAGCATATCATCATCATGTATAAAATAAGATGTCTCACAAAAATTCCTATCCTTACACTCTATACAATGCATCATAAAAGGAATGTGATTCTAAATATGAAGAAATAGGACTATCGTGCAATGTACAAAGAGTAGCACCATAAAGCTTAATATCATCATGAGTAGATAAGGAAGCTTTAGAGATTTGAACATAGAATCACACGTCCTCTTTAGTAGCATCATCTATGCACTCAACTCCACTTCAATGTGTTCAACATTGTCCTTGTGTAATTACATATAGTTCTTGCACATCATTATGTATCACTACTCACACGTGTCTTATGGCCCTACACATGTAGTAGTGCATTCAAACTATATGTGTGTGACACATGGAGCATCTACATCCACATGTTATGCTTCTATACATGCTTGTGCCACCTAGTGACCTCTATGCCATAGAACATGATAATCCAACTAGAACTATACACATCTAGCACATGGTGTTGTCCACACAACATGACCCTGCAATACAAATAGAACCATATAGGTTTAGCATTTATTATTACCACATATACATAGTCAGCACACCATATGTTTTTGACACTTATTGACATATCTATGGAACCTAGCTAACGACCTACTTGTATAGATACCCACTTTGTACATTCTAAAAAGTAGAAGATGCATAATAGATTCTCATCTTACCTCTCTGTTTATTCACCATGCTCATTCTTGAATAGAAGTGACATGTTTTCCACAAGCTTTTTGCATCTAAGTGTGTTTTGGTTATTATATACATTTTTCCTAATACATTCTATGATCTTGTTACATTACTAGCTGATATGCAAGATTGTGCCTTGGTTCACCTTGAGAATCAAATCATTAGTATCAAAGCAAAATCTCTTCTTTCATGCTATTGTAAACATACACACAACAACTAAGGGAATTAAACACACTTGGTATAAATCATGAAATTATATATAAACATCAAAGAAAAATGACCAACAAACACACTCCTAAAGTCTTAATTGGCATTCAATGAATGATTAACACTTATTTGGAGATGCATCATTAGGAACCCTTTATATGGTTCTATGACTTTATAATTTACCTTGGACCAACACTATAAACCCTACACAACTCATACAACATCAAAATCCCTTCAGAGTTTAAATCAATCTACATATTCCTACATTTGAAGGAAACATAGATGCCTCAATGCTATACATATAGATTCCATATATTGAAGATTACTTCTCCATTAATAGCTTCAATAACATTGCAAAGATTTACTTCACAATGCTAAAAATGTCCATTTTAGTATTAAATAGTGGAAAGCACTCAACATGTATGTTGAGGAGCCAAAACTCTGTCATACAAACTGATCGGTGAGAGGATGGTCCATGTCTTGGCAATCTTTTCTTTATCGGCCAAACATTCCCCATTGGCCACCTTGCTTTTTATCTCCCCGATGTTCAACTCTCCCCAATGTATGTCTTCACTTTACTCACCTATCGGCAAGACTATTCCCATCAGCGAACACTTATAAACCTTAGCCGATGTGCCGATACACCAACTTTGTATCTACCGAAAGACATTCTCGATGTACATTTAGGATATGCATTTGCGATATACATTCGCAATATACATTCAAACCACACTCGTCGGCAGGACTCTTTGCATTGGTCAACCCAAAGTCTTTCTTGTCGATACCCTAATTCTATTCGATGACATGTATTTTCGGTGTGACCTTCCTCATCGGTGAGCGCTTTGTATGTGCTCCCGATACACCGATGGAATAACTTGTATATACTTTCACCGACTTGCGATCACCAGTTTCCTTCACCGCTGCTATGGGTCACCTCTTGCATCTAACACAATGTATATGGGCAATGTATATTCTCAATATACATTCAGAAGATACATTCGAAACATGCATTCAGAATATGCATTTGGTGGGACTATTGACTTTCTTTGTATGCCGATACACTATCGGTCAGACTTCCAACATTGGAAGCTTTCAACCTTCTCTCTCTGACACCTCCTGTCCCCCTAATGCAGAACTTAACCATTCACAATATACTTTTGCGACATACACACTCAATGTGCGTTTGCGATATACACACAAAATGTATGTTTAGGGAAACAACTTGAATCTTACACTGATATGAACCTCTGCAAACCCTGCAGCTACACAGACCCTTTTCTCCGACAACCTAGCACATGAGGATGCTAAGATATATTAGCACCATTGTACGCGATCCTACAGACACAAAACCAAACAAACAAAATGAAAACAAAAGAATTGTACAACCATTCCACCAATTTTGAAGAAATCTAACTAGTGGAATGGACTAAGAGTCCATATTGACCACAAAATAGTAATTTGATTTATATAGAGAAAACCTAACGAATTTAGAACGACAGAAAGATACACAGAACATGATTCATTTATTATGCTTTTTCAGAAATGTGCATACACAGATGCTCTGTTTCACAATTGCATATCACACTCCTCTAAGATCTTTCTAATCTCAACTACAACTAATTACATTCGATCTCCTCTGGGCATTTATCTACTCGCCCTGAGTAGTACCAACTTGAGAGTACCAACCTGACTCCGAGCGGCTAGGAGACAACTGTCTAACAACCTCCTAACTGCCTAACAACCTTTGTGATTATAGATTGCCAAGTGTCCTTGGGACTTACAAAATGAACCTAGATATAAACTAAAATGACATGCATTGGTCAAACAGACCTTATTACATGAATGGTCTTCTAGGACCTTATTGGAAACAACAAACATGAACATCAGATAGTTGAATGCCTCATGGAGGCCACTATGGATTAGGTGCTCCTGCACCATACACCCCACCGAGAAAAGAACTCATGCCCCATGAGTTAAGTCTTTGTCTTTCTCTACCTTTATCCTCTGCTATCTCATGTCTTCCCCATGATCTCGGGACTGCAACCTACTTCCATGGAATCAAAGACTCATGCCTAGCATTGTAGGCTCTACTTACCCCTTGCCATGAGTGAGTGCTTACCACCAGACCTATCCCTTCCTTACCATTCTATCTTACTATCATCTTTGCCTAAACACCTGCATTGGAAACCTTGGGTAATTCTTCTTGTACTGTTGTTATGGCAAAATATGTTTGCCTTTCAATTCTTGTTGGTTCTAGAGGACAAACAATGGTCCCTACTATGATAGCATCCTTGTCTTTCCAATCAACTTGTGGCTACTTGCAGACTTGCTCTTTGACCTTCTGCTAATCCATCTGATCTCCATCATCCAAAACTAAAATTACCTTCAAACTGTGATTTTTAGCAACCCACTCCGTGAGGTATCCCCAACTTTCTTTGTCTCTTCTTCATGCATCTTCACAAACTCTTTCTTACCCATCAAAATGATCTTGGCTGCCTGCTATGTTGCAGAACCTTCTTGCAGTGGTGTTATCACAAAAGTCTTTCCATCCTTCTTGATGGTGTATGTGTTAGCATATCCATCATACAATGCTTGCCTATCAAATTGCCATGGCCTACCTAAAAGTAGGCGACAACACTCCATGGGAAAAATGTCACATAAAATTCTCTCCTTATATTCTCCAATTGAAAATCAACATATGCCTGCTCACTTACCAAAAGTGATTGATTGTCACTTACCCAAGATGCCCTATAAGGAGTTTGATGAGGAATCCTTTCTATGTTCAATTTATCCACCATTTCCCTAGACACCATATTATCTGTTGAACCAAAATCTATGACTACCTTGCATATTTTACCTTTGCTTTTGCAATTGATCCTGAAAAGAGCTCTCCTTTGTGATGGTTCAGTCTTCACTGATTCTTTGAGCAACGTCCTCTTGATCATCAGACTTTCTCCCACTTCTGATGCCAATTGCACTTCAAGAGATGTCACACTCCTTGCATCCTCTTGCACAATTTGAACTCTCATTTCACTTCTTCTTTCATCCCCACTTGAAGTAGCACCAAACTTTTCAGGACACTTGAAGGATGGATGACCAAACTCATCACAAGTATAGCAGTTTCCTGAAAATGTATTAGAACCTCTTCCACCTCCAAATCTGCCTCTTGTACCTTTCCATCCACCCCTAAAATCAGGCTGCTCTTGTCCTTTACATGTCTCTTCTTGGTTCTCATTGGCTTGTCTTGTTGTAGGGGCTGATCCTCTCCCCCTTATATTGCTATCTCTTCCCCTCATGGACTTATCCTATCTCCATTTCATCTTCTCCTCAATCCTGATTGCCATTTGATAATAGTCTTCTACACTCCTAGGGTTAGCCAAAACTAATTCATCCTGTATGTTCAATCTCAAACTAGCCAAGTATCTAGCAACCTTTTCAACCTCATTCTCATGATGACCAGACCTCATACTTAATTTATAAAATTCCTCAATATATGCCTTCACATCCATTTCCTTTTGTCTTAAAAATTGAAGCTTTTTAAACATTTGAACTTCATAATCCTTGGGTAAGAATTTACCTTTGATCCTTGCTACCATCTTGTCCCATGAAGAAATCTTTGACTTTCCCTGCTTTCTCCTCTCTGATTGTAAGTAATCCCACCATACCAAGGCATGACCTCCCAATTTGGTCTTTGCAATCTTTACTTTCTGCTCCTCAGGAACCTCCTCACATTCAAAATGATTATCTAATGTAGCAATCCAATCAAGTAACTCTTCCTCATTTAAACTTCCACCATACTTTGGAATATCAATCTTTACATTAGGTTTGTCATTCTTGACTTCCCTTAATAGTTTTGCAAATATTTGATCTTCAGGATCCATATCTTCATCTACATCTGCAAACTCTTCACCATCCTCTTCTTCTGGTTCACTTTGTTCCACTTCCGTTCTTTTGTTTGTCTCCAGGGTTGCAAGCTTGGCTTGAAGGGCTTCTGTGAGCTCTTTCATCTCCCTTATCTCTTTAGCATGCCTTTCCTTCATCTCTTGCAACTCTCTAGCAGTGCCAGCATTTTTCGGAGGCATCTTGCTAACTTGTTTCTACAACCTCTCAGTCCTCTACTTCTGCCCTCTCAATGACAGAACTAAACACACAACTGCCCAGACCTTTTACTGGGCTCTGATACCAATATGTTGAGGAGCCAAACTCTATCATACAAACTGATCGGTGAGAGGATGGTCCATGTCTTGGAGATCTTCTCTTTATCGGCCAAACCTTCCCCGTCGGCCACCTTGCTTTTTATCTCCCCGACGTTTAACTCTCCTCGATGTATATCTTCACTTTACTTGCCTATTGGCAAGACTATTCCCATCAGCAAACACTTATAAACCTTAGCCAATGTGCTAATACACCAACTTTGTATTTTCTGAAATATACATTCTCGATGTACATTCAGGATATGCATTTGCGATATACATTCGCAATATACATTAGAACCACACTCGTTGGCGGGACTCTTTGCATCGGTCAACCCAAAGTCTTTCTTGCCGATACCCTAAGTCTGTCCGATGACATGTATTTTCAGTGTGACCTTCCTCATCGGTGAGTGCTTTGTATGTGCTCCTGATACACCAATGGAATAACTTGTATATACTTTCACCGACTTGTGATCATCGGTTTCCTTCACCGCTGCTATGGGTCACCTCTTGCATCCAACACAATGTATATGCGCAATGTATATTCTTAATATACATTCAGAAGATACATTTAAAACATGCATTCAGAATATGCATTCGGTGGGACCATTGACTTTCTTTGTATGCTGATACATTATCGGTCAGACTTCCAACATTGAAAGCTTTCAACCTTCTCCGACACCTCTTGTCCCCTCGATGTAGAACTTAACCGTTCACAATATACCTTTGCGACATACACACTCAACATGCGTTTATGATATACACACGAAATGTATGTTCAGGGAAACAACTCAAATCTTACACTGATATGAACCTCTGCAAACCCTGCAGCTACATAGACCCTTTTCTCTGACAACCTAGCACATGAGGATGCTAGGATATATCAGCACCATTGTACGTGATCCTGCAAACACAAAACCAAACGAACAAAACAAAAACAAAAGAACTATACAACCATTCCACCGATTTCGAAGAAATCTAACCGGTGGAATGGACTAAGAGTCCATATTGACCACAAAACAATAATTTGATTTATACAGAGAAAACCTAACAAATCCAAAATGACAAAAAGATACACAGAACAAGATCCGTTTATTATGCTTTTTCAGAAATGTGCATACATAGATGCTCTATTTCACAATTGTAAATCACACTCCTCTCAAATCTTTCTAATCTCAACTACAACTGATTACATTTGATCTCCTTTGGGCATTTATCTACTCACCTTGAGTAGTACCAACCTGATAGTACCAACCTGACTCCAAGCGGCTGGGAGACAACCGTCTAACAACCTCCTAATTGCCTAACAACCTTTGTGATTACAGATTGCCAAGTGTCCTTGGGACTTACAAAATGAACCTAGATACAAACTAAAATGACATGCATTGGTCAAACAGACCTTATTACATGTATGGTCTTCTAGGACCTTATTGGAAACAACAAACATGAACATCAGATAGTTGAATGCCTCATGGAGGCCACTATGGATTAGGTGCTCTTGCACCAATGTATCACAATAAAGATATCCAACCAATTCTGGCATGGGGAGACCTTGTCAGTTCTCTATAGGAGGAATATTAATCCCTCAATCATTCTTAGGATGAATACATGAAGTTCCAACAACTATGTCAACAAACGGATTAGTTTGTGGAAGAATACACTAATAGTACCATGACTTTCTATGCGCTTACATGGGAGCACTTTTGAACAAGGTTGAGTGCTTAAATACATCAATGTATTATCACCTTTAATATGATCTAAAATGGAGTTCTTACCCTTAGACACCTTGGGACAAGCATTTTTGCAATGCATCGAAGATCGAGCCGAAGGTGAAACTTAAGCAAAAGTTTTCCTTACATAATAACACATTTGCGCTAGAAACTAGCTACAAGCCTTTTTCACAAAGACAACATTCTTCTGACAAAATTTGTTTGCGATACTCCAAAATAACCACGCAAAGACCTAAGAAATCTCCATTAGCTTCTCCAGGCTGAGACAAGGGTAAGAAGCCACAATCAGGTGATATATGGTGTTAATATAATTACACTAGCTCTCAGAATAATGTTGAATGTCATGAGCAATAGTCCTTGTTTTAACAAACCACATTAGATTTTGACTCCATTGAGGAAAGTGATCAAGAGGCTAATGCATCAACACCAATGCCATGATCATTTATTCTTCAGAGGAATCCAAGTATCTCTTCCATGCAAAATTTTGGGTCAATGGTCAACCTATCCATGGCACCATCGATATTGGTAGTTAAAATAACATCATCATGCATGATGTAGTCTAGTGCCTAGGTCTCTCTATTTCCATTAATTCAAATACCTACTCTCTAGAATGGTTGTAGTACAATAAGGACATTCAAGTAACCAAACAATGCACTTTCAAGTATGTAGTCAAACCTATGTAGGACATTGTCACCTATGATGTCATGCCTCTAGATATTTGTGAAATATTATTTGGAAGGCCATACATGTGTTATCAGGATGGAATATCAAGATCCAAACCATAATGGTGGATGGTGCACATTAACAAATAATACTTAAACCTCTATGAGTCCAAATTACCTGGCAAACTAGCTTTGGCCTCTACTAAACAATATTGCAAGATCATTGCCCACACATAGAAGTTCATGCTCCTCATGGTCTATATAGAGTCACCTATGTAGGTGTTGGTTATTTTCCTAGACTGGATGCTTGTTCCCAGTTATCCCTACAAAGTAGCCATCATTGATCAATAGGATTCCCGGGCCAGGGGCCAACAATACAGGAGATAGACTCTATAAATATCTCATCTTCTTCTTTAGGCTCTGCAGAACCAAGGGGGGTATTCCCTATTCAACATCCAAAAGATATGTCTCTGAAAATTACTGGGATGCTGACACAAAGTAGATAAATCCTCTATTATGTAGACCAAAACTGTGAGATAAGTTCAAAGGGGCTAGCCTTGGGCTTAAGTTCAGTCGTAGACAGAGGATTTTGGTCCTAAAGCTACTTCTAAAGTCCTAAAGGTTTGTATTTGAAGTTTTAATTTGATTTTGGTATTTGGATGCAAAACTAGGACCTAGGGTGTAACCTCAATACAAGACTAGATCGGTGCCTATCCAGGGCTCGGAGTCAATAGACATACACATGTGAATGGTCATCATAAACCTATATTAATGACTAGATTTCAAGGGGGCTTGTTTAGCACCTGCCTTACAGATACTCCCCAAAACTAGGTGTTTAGTCATTCATACTTAATGATATCCCTGCTGCAACATGCCTTCTCAATGATTAACCTGAAACATTTAATTTGTTCCTTGAACAAAGGTAGGAGATTAAACATTCAATACAAAAAAAACTATATTCCTGAATCTTGAACAACCCTTAGCTATCTTGATTCAAAAGAAAACATGCCCACAACTTGGAGACAAATGATTAAACACATGCACAAAGAATTTCTCATGTAAAACAACATGAAACCAATGAATTTATGCATGAAACATACAACATGAGACTCATAAACTCACAAGACATCAAGAACAGGGCCACCGATGAAGTTGTATTTTATTACAGCACCAGAATTTTTTTCCAGTTCTCAACAACCATAAATGAATAATACAGTATGCATTTTATAGCAAAACTGTGTACTCAGCCAAAATTACAATGGTCAAATAAAAAATTGCCAGATACAATGCATCGTGAGAAATGGCACTCAAAATAATCAATGCAACAGAGGGACAAAGAGGAAGGAGCAGGTAAGTTCAGGATCCACACTGCCACCTAAAGATCTTCTTTCACAAACCCGGTAGTTCATCCATCATTTCATCCATCGATGCCTTTGCATTCCACCATTAATGATTCAGCTACCCGCAGGATGCAGCAACGAACACATTTGAAGTTTTCCCGCTTGAAAACTGCTGCACATGCATAGGAAAAACCCTTCGCTGTGGGTTCAAAACATGGCCGTCGATCAACTCCCATCACTAGGATCAACGACCCCAAAAACATGCAGAAAAGCCAAGACCCAATGACTACGTGCCACATAGGCACTTCATGTTCCTATCACTGACTTTTTGCCTTCTTCATTTTGCCATTTTGCCCTTGTATATGCAAGAACGGATGCATATACAATCTTCTGATATACAAGCCAGACCCCACGCCAGTTTAGAATGAATTGAAAAATTACTCGGGTCCGGCCTGCACCTCATTCCTTTGTATATCCGCGATATACAATACACACCTACATACAAGCCGCAGACTTCAAATCATTATGCATCAGAATGTACCTCCTTTTGAAGTCTGACTTGTATCCTTTCATTTGCACATCAGCTTGCATATTAGCATATACAAGCACTTTATACAACCGACAGACCTCAAATATTTATGAAGTAGCTTGAAAACTCCATCGCATCTGGGTTGTATATCATCCTCCTTGCATATCACAATGTATATCGGCATATACAAGTGCCCAATATACATGCTGCAGACTTCAAACTTTGAATTTACCCAACTACAAAGCCTTTCGGGTCCGGCCCTTGCATATTTGGAATGTATATCTCCTTTGTATGTCAAACATACAATATCACTTGTATATCCATGGGCCCCACCAAATGTATCTCCCCTTTCGCTTGCTGCTTGTATGTCGCATATACATTGTGACTTGTATGTTGGAGATGCAAAATCCTTTGCATATCCACGGGCCCCATCATTTGTATATCTTGCTGCCTTGTATATTGTTCCTTGCATATGACCCTTGTATGTCCGAACATACATTCACCCTTTCACATACACACAAGGAATCTTTCCTGGAATATGCCCGCAATGTATCTTTTCCCTGCATGTTGCCATTGTATCTAACCATTGTATGTCCGAACATACAAACCAAATATACATGCAGACCCGATATACAAGCAACAAATATTTTGGGAATCTGTGATGGATTCCCCCTTTGCATATGCAACCTGATATGCACCTAAAAATGCATATAACTCAATTCCTTATCATTTTTTGGAGGCCGACTGAGATTTCACAAGCCCGCCAACATACAATTCACCTTTGTATATATAGAACTTAGCATTTTTCTCAAGGTGACAGGAAAAAGTAGTGAAACATTGCGTGGGGGCTGGTTAACCTTCGAACACTAAAGCATGAGGATGAGACTTAATAACCAAGAACCCACCACAGAAAGCCAACATCATAATAGACAAAACAATGCAAGATCCCATGACTCAGAAAATTTAGGGTTTGAATGAGAAAACCTGCAAATGTTCAAGCTTGAAACCCTAAACATAAATGATTACCAACAGTAGGAAAGATCATGAGTGTTGTTAGTGTGGACTCACACACCTACTCTGTCATAATGATAAATGCTCAACAAGTACCTACTATAGTGGTATAAAGACATCTTTGCATAATGTAAAGGTCTTCCAAAACACTATATGGTACATCATCAATTTAGTTCCCAAATGTCCTCTCTT
Organism: Cunninghamia lanceolata; assembly: GCA_027924645.1. Classification (NCBI taxonomy): domain Eukaryota; kingdom Viridiplantae; phylum Streptophyta; class Pinopsida; order Cupressales; family Cupressaceae; genus Cunninghamia; species Cunninghamia lanceolata. The sequence goes on from BSBN01000413.1 coordinate 4,421,567, forward strand.
AAATAACTTAGTATATTGTAGGTTTCCTTGGGAGAATAATGAGGTTTAGTGCTAGATCCAATATCTAATTAATTAAGGTAAGATCCAACCTAGGTCTTTTCCATGTGAAAACTTGATAGTTCTTGCAAACTAAGAAAGACAACTCCTAATGACTATGCATTGACTATCACGCACTCAACAATATCATGGTGAAAGATAAATATCCTTTAAATATGCATTGATGACTTGCTCAACCATATTTGAGGTGTGCAATAATTCACCAAGATTGACCTCAAATTAGGATATCATTAGGTACTAGTTAGACTTAAGACATTTGGAATATTACTTTCAAAACTTGAGGACTACATAAATAGATGGTTAAGATCTTTGGCTTAAAAAATGATTTATCCACATTCATGCAACTAATTAATGACATCCTATGAACCTTCACTAAATTTTTTTTCATGATCTACTTGGATGACATCCTTGTCTACAACAAGACTTGGGAAGAGCATATGAAGCAAGTCTCATGTGTGTTGGATACTTTACAACAAAACAAGTTGCAAGCCAACCTCAAAAAATACACTTTTGGCACCATTTAGATCTAATACCTAGGCTACTTAATTGACTAATTTGGTTTACATGTAGACCTGAACAAGATCAAGGCAATTCATGATTTGCTAACATCATAGAGGCTCACTGACTTTTCAACTTTCTCAAACTTGTTAACTTCTACCATAGGTCCATCCTTGGCTTCTTACATATTTCTTGTTCACTCAACTAGATCATATGCACCAAGGAACCATTCTCATGGACACATTCCCAACAATGTGCTTTTAAGGAGCTCAAGTATCACTTCTAGGGAGTGTTTGTTCTCATAATACTAGACATTACACACCCCTTCAAAATCTAGATCGATGTATCCAACTACACACTTAGTGTTGTACTCATGTAGCATGGAAATTTAATCATGTACCATTCAAATACTTTTAATGATATGGTTTTACACTAATCCACCTACAAAAGGGAGTTGTATGCCTTCACGGAAGAAATCAAGCAATGTCTTTACTACATCCTCAAGAAGGAAACCATCATCCATTATAATCTTAATCCACTCTAAATTTTTCACACTCAAAGAAAAATGAAAAAGATACAACACATTAAGTGGATAACATACCTACAATAGTTCCGTTTGGTTATCAAGCATAAGAAGGGGAAAGACAACACATAAACTAACTACATATTCATGTGCTCCTTCTAGTGTTGGAATCACACAACCACAACTTCTTTGACTAGGAGTCACTCTACCCAATAGATGTAAACTTTGCATAGACCTACAATGAGCTCTCACAAGGCAAATATGTTGGTGATTTCTACATTTTTAGAAGCTTATTTACAAGCTCATACATCTTTATGTTCTAGATGACACACCATGCTATAAACTCATCTAGGAAGTGCACTACACAAAAATAACTGGACACTTTGGAATTACCAAGACACTAGCAACACTTTAAAAACACTTCTACTAGCCTTAAATGCATATAGGCATTAGTGCCACATCAAGTCTTTCATTCCTTGGAACATTTTGCAAAGCCTACAACATGAAGCTTGGACTTTACACCTCTCTCTCAATTTTAACCAAGCCTCGAGAATCCATCAACATGGTTTCATGATTAGAGTACCTATGATAAAGCATCAACATGACTCAGTGTTCATTCTAGTAGACAAATTCTCAAAGATGGCTATCATGATTGTGTGCAAGAAGAGCCTCACTATGGCCAACATTGCACATCTTTTATTCACCCATGTTTAGGTCCACTTTGGATTACCAGCATCCATTAGTTTTTACTATGACCCATGGTTTTTAGTCATTTCTAGTCTAGACTTTGTGGACCATGCTAGATACACAACTAGATTAGTCTACAACCTTCTATCCACAAACATATGACCAAACAAAGGTGCTCAGCTACACTCTCATGAACCTCTTGTGCATCTACAACATGCACTCACACACTTGGGATGACAACATCCAACATGCCTACAATAGAGCTCTTCATAGTTATACTGGACATAGTCCTTTCTAGGCATGTCTTGGGTTTCAACTTGTGACACCCCTTGACATATCATACTATGTACCTTCCATATTGGAAACACATGCACATGAATGGGAATTTGACAAGGCAAAAAAGTTTATACAACATATCTAAGATGCCCATTGATAGGTTCACTAGATACTTACATACTAACAACAATTGTACAAAGAGTGCCATGACACTCACTAAACACCTAACAAAATTTAGGTAGGTGGAAAATTCTACTTGCATATTTAGAAAGGACACTTCAAAGGGTCACATAAGAATATTAAGCCTTTGCACTATAATCCTTGTTGGAAAGAGACACTGCTCTGATGAATGTTAAATTTTGTCATTAATGGCAACAAGGCAAAGGGTTTCTATTGGCATGGCAAAAAGACCTTACTCCGGAAGAATAAATGACTAAGTATGGGTAGTATACAATATACCTAGTAAGTGACAATGTTTGAGATGGTATGCCTCCGTAGTTAAAGACATTTGTATGCAGTTCAGGTATGTTGTTCATAGCTACCTAGTGATCACATGTTCCAGTGTTCAAGTCATGACATCCTTCGAAAGTCATGTAAAATATCTAAGTCCGGGTGAACAAAGTTAAGTTAGGAACCTGGCACAGTACTAGAGTAAAAGGGTTCACATTCCTCAGCTGTGGCATATTTTGTCCTGTGGTTCTGAGACAACAAAGATACATACCATGACTACCTGAATCTAGAGCTATACGTTCTAAAGTTCCTTTGATCACATTCTACAAGTTGCTCTTTATCGACTTCCAGTTTGATAGTATTTCACTGTGACAGAACAATAGTTCTAAGATCTACATTTTTCTATAAAGGACTATTATGTCCTACGAATCTGAAGGTATGTTAAAAGGTCAATGATGAATGTTGGATATGATTTCTAGAGTCTCATATGGTCCGCAGTGGAAATCATGATGTGATAGTTCAATTGGTCAAGTGTGTGCTTAAGGGATAGGCCGACAGGCAAGCTAGATCTATATGCAGAGAAGATACATTGTTTGAAGAATTAATTCAAGTAGTTGAATGATTGATGCTGGCCTATATGAAGACTATTGTATGTTTGTTTGGGTCTGCATTCTTGTTTGAGCACAAGATAAAGCTGACAAGGTACAACATTGTATACACATTTCATGTTTGGATTGCCAACCTAATTGTGAGATGAATCTTATTGTGGATATATATATTCAATGGATTTTGGTGTTGGAGATATGGATATGTGTGGATAATGTGTGAATTGGATATGTGCAAAATATAAGCTAGTTTGCAGAATAGAAAAGGATAATAAGGGCAGAAATAGGAGTATATGTAAAGTAGAGCAGTAAAGCAGGGCAGACAGTATGAAGTCCTTTGAATTTGTATACTGAGCATATTGGTACTATGTTTCAGCATTTTATAGATGCACCTGTAGCAGTCGTCTCTTGGTAGTGAGCCAATCCTTCTTCTATCTTTCTAGCAGTGAGCCTTTTTGCAGTGAGCACTTCTTAGACAGTGAGTCCTTGGGTAGTGAGCCCTAAGGCAATGAGCCTTCATGTAATTCAATATTGCTCTCATAATATATTGTGAGCTAACACTCACCGTGGTTTTTCCCTTTTGGGTTTTCCACGTAAAATCCTGGTGTCTATGTGTTATGAATTTGTGGCTTCTCTTCTCATGTTTAATTTTCTTTCATGTTATTTAATTTGGTAAGTGGATTAATGAATGTGTAAAAGAAAAGGTTTTAAGAATACTGATTCACCCCCCCTCTCAGTATTCTTTGCATTCAACAATTGGTATCAAAGCAAGGTTCCTTGGAAGAAGCTTAACAACTTGAGGAAGATCTGGGAAGGTGTACACATGGTAGCTAGAAGATATTTTACTTCTCCTGAAGCCTCACATGAAAGCAATGGTGAATTACAAGATGCTCTTGAAGATCTTGAAAAATCTAAAGCTCAAATCAGGGATCTGAAGGATAACATACAGGAAGCTGATAAATGCATTCTAAAGATAAAAAAACAAGTCAAAAAGTTCAAAGAAAAATACAAGGAGGTTAGTGAACAATTGATATCAGCCAATGAAACCTTGGATGGTTTGAAAGTGGAAGTTGTAGAAAGAAGTAAAGTAGAAGAAGATCTAAATCTGTTGGTAAAAAGCAAGTTAGAAGAATGTGCTAAACTTGAAAAAGAAGTTGTGAGCCTAAAATCAAATTTAGAAAAGACTAAGAGCTATGAAGAAAAGTTCAAAATAAGCTCTACAAAGCTTGAAGAACTGATTGAAAGTTAGAAGAGTCCAGATGACAAGCAAGGCTTGGGATTTAAAAAAGGAGAAAGTTCAAAATTAGGCCAAGCAAACACTAACTTGTTTAAGCAAAACAAATACAACCAGTTCTGGAATTAGAGAAGAAGACCCAGAAGACCTCTGGTCAGTTAACCAAATGCTCAAAGGTACCCATCTTTCAATGGATATTGTTTTAATTGTAATAAGTTTGGTCACAAGGCTACTTAGTGTAGGAGTAGAATAAATCATAATGTTCCTTCATTCCCTTGTCAATGTTTCAATTGCAAGAAAATTGGTCATAGATCAAATGAATGCAGAAGTTTGGTTAGGAATGGTTTTAACTATGCAAGGAATACTCAATCCTTCAATGGAAAGTGCTTTGCATGCAATAGATTTAGACATATGGCTAACGGATGTAGATCAAGAATGAATTCAATCAATAGAAGGAATCAAGGACCGAGGAATGTGGTATGCTACAATTGCAATAAGTTTGGGCATGTTGCAAAATTCTACAGAAGCAAGAATGATAAAAGAAACTATCCTACAAAGAAGATGAAAATAGAATAGAAAGAAGACAAAGGTAAAAACAAGGTTGATCCAGTGGAGATCAAGAAGGAAATGAGCATGGTCTGCATTAAAAAGGATGTTGATAATATTAGGGATGGATACACACCAGTCTCTGGTGCAGACACTTCCTCCACGAAGTAAATTGGGAGCTCTAGCTTAGGGGGAGTTGTATTGAAAATCCAAATCCCCTCACCAGATAGGTTGTGTCGAGATTTGGCACGAAGATATGATGTAAACATTCATATGACAAATCTTTTAAAAGAAATTCTAGAAGAAAAGAATCAATCGTGGAACATTGCAGAGCAATCCTAATCAACTGAACTCAATAGAGAAGGGTTTGACAACTTTTTAAGATAACATTTATGACAATTAGGTCATAGAAAAATAAAGGGCTAAAAAGGAGCGCCTCATTCGATAGACAATTCACTTTGCATTCAAGCTATAGAAGAATCCCAAGCGACATCAAAGATTTCCTAAGATTTAAAACAGATGAAAGAGATTTCACGAGAAAGAAACCCTAATTCGATAAAAGAGGTATTTACAGCTTGAAAACCCTACTGTGAAGTTTGAATTATTCCAAGAAAATGTTTACTCCTCAAGTAATTGAGATAACTGAAAAACCTCACCCCAAGTTCAAGAAACATTTCTTCAAATCACTGGAAAATGATCCTGTAGGGGCATTCTTAATTACTCCACAAGGAATTTTACATATGGAAGATATTAGGGCATATATTCATACCAATCTAGAAGAATATGATCACATGAATATAGGAAAACTATACTTGGATGAACTGACTACTATTGATGTTGTGTTAAAAGATGAATATAAAGTCCTAGAAGAAAAGAAATTAGACACCTGGTTGGATTTTCCTACGATTCCAAATGAAACATGGGTTAAGTTTATTCTAAGCAGAATTCATGATGAGTTTTTGTGGCTTGATGAACCATACATGATAATGAAAGAAGCTATCAAAGTTGTAACTGGTATAAGCTCCTCCGGGAGGGTTCCAGGTTCAAAGAAAATAAAGAACAACTTGGTAATGCAGCTGTCAGGAGCCAAATTTGATAAGAAAGCCCTCACGGTAAATGATATTAAAAATCTGGTTGTTAGATTTGCATCAATGATTATTGGGTACAAAATATACTTTTCCAACAAGGAAAATTTTGTGTTGGCACCAGCTATATAGATAGTATATGACATGATAAAAAACAATACAGACTATGATCTATGTGAATTGCTCTGGAGTGAACTAATGGAGAACTTGAAAAGAACAAAAGAGACTAATCATTATTTCAAATATGGAACATTGATCACTTGTCTACTCTTCTACTTCCTGAGAGAGCTACCTGACTTGGGAAACATTGTCTGGCTTGACCACATACCTATAGCCACTCAAATAAGAAATCACTTGTAGAATTTGGGAAATGCAGATAAGCAGAATGAAATCTTATGGGGATATTTCGAGAACTTTCAAAAGAAAATGTTATGTAGAATTCATATACCTAAAAATGTAGTGATGAAGTATGAAAAGGACATTGTATTCATGGTAGACAAAGACAAATGCTTCATGGAAGTTGTGGAACCAAGAACTGTATGGGTCCCTGCATTAGGGTATGAAGTTGTAGAAGATGTTTTGATTGAATTAGCTGATGTACTACTAAGTAAACTAAAAAATCTCAGAGAGGGCATATTTGGGACATTCTCAGAATTATCTTCCAAAATGTCTATGGAACATGAGCAATTAGATAAAACATCACATGAACAAACAAGTGAGGAAAAAACCAAAATAGGGGGATCAATGTCCATAAGTGCTCTGGTAGAATGGACATCAAATACTCTAGAAAGGAAAGATAAGAGATCTGAAATGGAAAAGCCAACATGTAGCCCCAGAGAAAGTGGTGCAGAGGCACCTACCTAACAGCTGGCCTCCATGAGGCAGTTAGTTTGTTATAGGTCTTGTTTATGTTTCCAAGAAGGTCTGTTAAGACCAATTGCATGTAATAAGGTCACGCTGATCATGATAAGATCATGCTGACCCGGCTTTTACTATTTTTAGTATGTTTGACTTCATCATGTAATAAGGTCCATTGGACCGATGCTTTGTATTAGTTCAGCCTAGGAGTATGTGTAGGCAGTTAGAGATCGGGATAAGGTAGTCTGAGCTGTCCTCTCTCCCAGCCGCTTGGAAGCTCCCAGCCGCTGGGAAGTGAGTTGGTAGTACTCGGAGGACTTTGTTATATATACCTTCGATCTGTTAGGGTTTAGCATAGATTGATACAGATAGAGATATCATCGATCATAGTATTGTATCGCATTGAGAAGTCAGATTGCAGAGAGAGACTGGTCATTGTAATTGCATCTTTGAAAGCAATAAAGAGATCCTGTTTGTGTTCTTTATCTGGTTGGATTCCATTGTTTAATCATTTTGCTGATCTGGTGGTTTCATGGACATGCTGATCCATTCCACCGGTTGATTCGTCGAATCGGTGGAATGGCTGTGTACAGTAGGTTAGGAGGTAGTTTGTGTTTTCTGTTTGTTCACATGCAGGTGTGCAGGATCGCGGTCGACAGGTGTTGAGAAGCCTAGCATCCTCATGTGCTAGGTCGAGTTGATAAGTTTGAGTTTGGAAGATCACCCTGAGAGTGGATCGGGTCATCCCTGGAGGATCGGCGAAGTGAGATTTCGCTAAGGTTGAAAGTTCGTCAAACGGCTTCATCAGGATATTTCGGTTTATATCCTGCAGTCAGTTTGGACATCGTCATCCGGATAAGTGAAGATGAACATGATGCAGTTGAGTGCATGAAGTGCGAGTTCGTCGGGGTGATCATCGTCAGGAGTTGCCGAAGAAGAAGTACATCGGCATAAGGTGCAGATCGGGTTATGAAACTGTTGAAGTTTACATGTTGCAAGTACATCAGGATGTTGTAAGTAAGATATATACTCAGTGTATATATCGCCGTCAGGATCGTCTTCTGTGAGTGCCCATCATCCGCATATCGCTAACAAATGCGGGAGTGAAAGTTCAGTTTTTGGCTAAGTGTTGAAGAGGTCATCAGGATATTGTGTGACGTCATCGTCATCCGCATATGACATCATCGTCATCAGGATATTGAGATATCCCCCTATGCATGTTGATCCTGTTGTCGCTAAGTGGTTAGGTATCGGCGTAGGCAGAAAGTTGTGAAGCATCATCAGGAGGTTTCGAGGGAACCGGATAAGTTATATCATGATGCTGTTGCTTGTGTTGTCGGCTAGCGGAGCATCGAAGGGAAACTGCTGAAGGTGATCATCATCAGGATATCTGGAGTGACCGGATATTTGATATCCTGCTGACGAAGGTGGTGTCGAATATCATGATGATGCTGTTAGTGTTTGGAGCCCGATGAACAGTGCAACAGGAGGATGTTTGCGCCCGTTGAATATCATGATGATGATGATAGGCGACAGGCGGAGGAGGTGAATAGTAGTCGGCAGGAGGATAATTGCGATTGTCTGAAATATGATGATGCTGTTGTTGTTTTTAGGAAATATGATGATGATGCTGAGCCGATAGGGATTTTTAACATGTTGTTTGTATATTTGGCTCCTCCTTCCTGTTAGGTAGCCTCCGTTGCGTTTCACTCTGCATCATAGTGGTATCAGAGCAAAGGTTAGGATCTTCTGGAAAAGATAAGCAAGATGTCAGACGAAGAAGGAACATCTGAGGTTCCAGCAAAGATGACCAACGCTGAGTTGGCAGTTCTGGTGAAGAAACAGATTGCAGAAAGCAAGGCCGTGAAGGCTCAGAATCAGGAGTTGAAAGATGAGTTAGCAAAGTTGAGGAGCAGAGTAGGTTCTGGTAGAGAAGAAGATAGGGAAGAAGAAGAGATCCCTAATTGGAGCGAGGAGGTCGTTCCTGCAGACCAGAGACCACTGTTGAACGCCCTCAAGGCCATGGAGAGGAGAACCATGGATGTGAAACTGGATTTGCCAGTGTTTACAGGTAAGATGGACCCTGATTCAGTGATGGAGTGGATAGACTGTTTGAACAATTTCTTTGTGACAGAGGAGATACCAGAACAACAGAGAGTGAAGATAGCACAGTCAAAGATGAAAGAAGCTGCCTTGACATGGTGGAATTTTGTTCAAGATGATAGAGTACAGGAAGGAAAACGGAGAGTTGCCACATGGAAGAAGATGATGGCATTGGTAAAGGAAGCTTATATTCCTTTGGATTACAGTATCCAGTTACACAAGAGGAAGCAGAACCTGAAGCAGAAGGAGCTAGATGTCAGCTCATATACAAAAGAATTCATGAAACTCTGTATGAAGACAAAGGTGAAAGAAAGTGAAGAAGAGAAGGTAGCCAGATACCTTAATGGATTGAGGTTTAATATTCAGGATGATCTAAGTCTGCATAACCCAGATACAGTGCAGAAATGTTTCCAGTTGGCATTGAAAGTGGAAGAAAAGTTGAAGAGAAAACAAGAACAAAACAATAGAGGAAGAGGATCAGCCCATAGAACAAGGCAAACCAATGAGAGTCAAGAAGACACTGGTAAAGAACAGGGACAGTCTGATTTCAGAGGTGGATGGAAAGGTAATAAAGGAAGATTTGGAGGTGGTAGAGGTTCTACTACATTTTCAGGGAAATGTTACACCTGTGGTGAGTTTGGTCATCCATCCTTCAAATGTCCAGAAAACAAAGGTTCATCATCCAGAAATGATAGAACAAGTGACAAGAGAGTACAACTTGTGCAAGAAGAGAAAGAAGAGAAAAGTGTGCAGAGTCCAAACACTTATCAAAAGGATCAGGAGGCTGATAATTGTGGATACCCAGAAAGTGGAGAATCTCTGTTGATGAGAAAAACAGTGATTACCATGAAGGTACCTGACAAAGAATCCCCACAAAGGAGAGCTCTTTTCAAAACCACATGTAAAAGCAAAGGTAAGGTATGTAAGGTTGTCATTGATACTGGTTCAACAGACAACATGGTATCTCAGGAGATGGTGGATAAACTGCATTTGGAAAGGATTCCACATCCACACCCTTACAAGGCATCTTGGGTGAGTGATAGTCATTCACTTTTTGTCTCTGAACAGGCATATGTTGATTTTCAGATTGGAGCATATCAGGATAGAATTTTGTGTGATATTTTGCCCATGGAATGTTGTCACCTACTGTTGGGTAGACCATGGCAATTTGATAGGAGGGTACTGTATGATGGGTATGCTAATACCTACACCATCCAGAAAGATGGAAAGACTATTAAATTGATGCCATTACAGGAAGCAGCTGCAGCACAGAAGGCAGCCAAAGTCATTTTAATGGGAAAGAAGGAATTTGTGCAGATGCCTAGAGGAGCAGGCATAAAGGCAGTTCAGGACACTGCAGGGAAAGGAGTTGTTAAAGACAACAAGCTGAAGAAAGTTTCAGTTGTGACTGACAGAGGTCAGCAACAGGTGCAGAAACAGGTTTGCACACAACAACCAGTTCAGAAGAATGACAAGGATGTTGTCATAGTTGGGACTATTGCTTGTCCTATAAAGATTGACAGGAAGATAGAGTTGAACATTTCAGAAGTTCAAGAGACAATTCAGAAAGAGGTTCTGGTCAGGCAACCTGACAAAAACAAGGTATGTGAGAGAAAAGCCTACATCAACAGGCATGAGGATTTACTTGCCAGAAAGAAAGTTACAGTTCAGAAGTCTTGGAGCAGCCAAGGGACAGCAGCAGACAAAGCTGGAACAGGGCAGAACATTGCACAGGCAAAGTGTAACGGTGGAGGACTTCCATATCCTAACTCATGGGACATGAGTTATGTTCTTTTGGGGAGTATGGTGCAGAGGCACCTACCTAACAGCTGGCCTCCATGAGGCAGTTAGTTTGTTATAGGTCTTGTTTATGTTTCCAAGAAGGTCTGTTAAGACCAATTGCATGTAATAAGGTCACGCTGATCATGATAAGATCATGCTGACCTGGCTTTTACTATTTTTAGTATGTTTGACTTCATCATGTAATAAGGTCCATTGGACCGATGCTATGTATTAGTTCAGCCTAGGAGTATGTGTAGGCAGTTAGAGATCGGGATAAGGTAGTCTGAGCTGTCCTCTCTCCCAGCCGCTTGGAAGCTCCCAGCCGCTGGGAAGTGAGTTGGTAGTACTCGGAGGACTTTGTTATATATACCTTCGATCTGTTAGGGTTTAGCATAGATTGATACAGATAGAGATATCATCGATCATAGTATTGTATCGCATTGAGAAGTCAGATTGCAGAGAGAGACTGGTCATTGTAATTGCATCTTTGAAAGCAATAAAGAGATCCTGTTTGTGTTCTTTATCTGGTTGGATTCCATTGTTTAATCGTTTTGCTGATCTGGTGGTTTCATGGACATGCTGATCCATTCCACCGGTTGATTCGTCGAATCGGTGGAATGGCTGTGTACAGTAGGTTAGGAGGTAGTTTGTGTTTTCTGTTTGTTCACATGCAGGTGTGCAGGATCGCGGTCGACAGGTGTTGAGAAGCCTAGCATCCTCATGTGCTAGGTCGAGTTGATAAGTTTGAGTTTGGAAGATCACCCTGAGAGTGGATCGGGTCATCCCTGGAGGATCGACGAAGTGAGATTTCGCTAAGGTTGAAAGTTCGTCAAACAGCTTCATCAGGATATTTCGGTTTATATCCTGCAGTCAGTTTGGACATCGTCATCCGGATAAGTGAAGATGAACATGATGCAGTTGAGTGCATGAAGTGCGAGTTCGGGGTGATCATCGTCAGGAGTTGCCGAAGAAGAAGTACATCGGCATAAGGTGCAGATCGGGTTATGAGACTGTTGAAGTTTACATGTTGCAAGTACATCAGGATGTTGTAAGTCAGATATATACTCAGTGTATATATCGCCGTCAGGATCGTCTTCTGTGAGTGCCCATCATCCGCATATCGCTAACAAATGCGGGAGTGAAAGTTCAGTTTTTGGCTAAGTGTTGAAGAGGTCATCAGGATATTGTGTGACGTCATCGTCATCCGCATATGACGTCATCATCATCAGGATATTGAGATATCCCCCTATGCATGTTGATCCTGTTGTCGCTAAGTGGTTAGGTATCGGCGTAGGCAGAAAGTTGTGAAGCATCATCAGGAGGTTTCGAGGGAACCGGATAAGTTATATCATGATGCTGTTGCTTGTGTCGTCGGCTAGCGGAGCATCGAAGGGAAACTGCTGAAGGTGATCATCATCAGGATATCTGGAGCGACCGGATATTTGATATCCTGCTGACGAAGGTGGTGTCGAATATCATGATGATGCCGTTAGTGTTTGGAGCCCGATGAACAGTGCAACAGGAGGATGTTTGCGCCCGTTGAATATCATGATGATGATGATAGGCGACAGGCGGAGGAGGTGAATAGTAGTCGGCAGGAGGATAATTGCGATTGTCCGAAATATGATGATGCTGTTGTTGTTTTTAGGAAATATGATGATGATGCTGAGCCGATAGGGATTTTTAACATGTTGTTTGTATATTTGGCTCCTCCTTCCTGTTAGGTAGCCTCCGTTGCGTTTCACTCTGCATCAGAAAGAACATGGACCTCATCCATTGCATGTGCCACAACTGAATTAGAGAAAGAAAAGGTAGCAGAAGAAAAGAAAAGAAAGAGAGTTACACTCAGTGAAGAACAAGTGGCAAGAGACACTGCTGCAAATCAAGTTCCAATTGACTATGCTAGAAAACTTTTGGAAAAGCAACAAAGAACGAAAATTCTAGATTTACCTAAATTTCCACAAGGACCAATAAATCTAGATTCTTTGTCTCCTGTACAGAAATTCAAATTGGTATCATTTGTGCAAGCTAAGGCTCAGGAAGAAATGCTAAAAACACATATACAGGACAATGAACTCATTGATGAAACATCCGGTATTCTCGAGAAGCTGATACCCTCATACCTGAAAGGAAACTAGGTGTGCACTTCCTACACTAATCTATTGAGGAGGGGGCTATGCAAATTCAAAATTTATCCTAACTATTACATCAATGTTAAACCATTAACATTAGATATTACAATACACAAGAACTAGAATGTAGATAGAAGAAGAGAGACAAATATTTACGATGGGGAAAACCCTTATCAGGTGAAAAATCCTTATCGAGTGAAAAACCCCACACTCAGAAACCTACACAATGTATTAACAAATTTGAAAGAATGTTTACAATACACTTGCAATGCAAGCTTCAATGGTCTTCGACACTCGTGTCTAGAGTCAATCCAGTAGCATAACAGTACCTGTAAACCTGTGATACAAATTCCATCTCCAAGCACATGTTTTAAATAGAACATACAAGGCAATTTTGGACCTTTCTTGGAATGGGCATCCAATATGGGATCTTGGACCAAAACCCATGCCTAGGGACACTTGGTCAACATTGTAGAATGTGTCTGACACTTGTCCATAGCTCCCATCCCAAAGAGGTCGCCTATTTCCAAAATGGGCTATGACAGATGCTCTTACGACACTTATGACCGTCAGAATATGTCATAGCGGTTACAACTTACAGCTGTAAGAGAATCTGTCATACACATGCTATAAATAGCATATTCTCTTACAACACATCATATTCCACCTTGGGGTGCCCAAATATGCCTCATTCAAAGATGCTTCATGACACATGTCATTACCTATCTTACAACCTTCTATTCTTGACTCTTACATGTCATAGATTCGTCATAGGAATCCGTCATAACCGTTTTGGTCAAACATTCCTTACACAACATAGAAGATGCTGACACATGATAGAATATTCCTACCACTAAGTGGGATGCCTATCTCCTCATGTGAGGACAAAATAACAAGTTGTCATAATCCATGTAGGATTGACACATCACCGTGCCACATCCCACAATATGACAAAGTGGAATTTCTAATTATTTACAACATAGGCAATTGAATAATAAATACAAACATTACAAATGCAGAGAATTACCAAGGTTGAGACACCTTAATTCCCAACAATACCCACAAGATACATCAGTGTCATCAACTGATCAACTCAAAGGTCTTATAAATTCTATAAGTACTCACTTTGAATCCTTTGAAAAGTCTGCTGACATTAAGGTTAGAAAGGAACTTGAAGACAAAAGATTAGTAGAGTTAAAAACCAAGTTAGACAGTGACATAATTTGATGCAGGGACTTCCAGAGATCATAACTTTTGACTCAGATGTGAGTTTTCTACGAGATTTTACGGGTGGATGCGTTACGAGGTGGAAAGTGGTTTCGCAACCGATCCTAGTCAGATGGACCTTTTCTTGACACTTTTTCGGGGCTTGAAACTTTCATCTTGGCCCTCAAAATAGTAATTTAGTGTTTTTTTCTAGATTTTTTAAAAGTTGATTTTGTAATAAATAGAAACTCATGTTTCAAATTTAGAATATTAGTTGGCATTTCATCCTACCTTAGTTTTAGGAAGCTTTTGGGAAAAAAACATGATTTTCAAGATATGATTGTAAAATTACCTAAAATGGCAAAATTTGACAATTATCAAAATCTGCCAAAAAAGGTAATTTATTTATTTTTTTGTTTTTCTTGGATATAAGAGAGTTTTCTCTCATTGTAGCAGCAAAGTTGATGAATAGAAGTTTTTTTGTGTTCTAGTCTTCAAATCTTTGGCTCTCACATGATTAATGGCAAAATTGTATTGAGTGTATGTTGTGTGCTGCATCATCTGGTATTAGAGTAGGAATATGGCTGGGAGAGGAAAAGGAAGAGGCGGTCTTGCCCAGATGCATAGAGAAATGTAAAATCTACAAAGGCAAATAGCAGAACTTACAACACGGATGAAAAACCAAAGACTGGGTAGAGGAGGAGACAAATCTGATGAAGAGATAGGTCGCGGAGGTGCAAATCAAGATACAAAACATGAAGAAGAAGAATTAGAAGGCATGAGTTTTGAAGAGAGGATGTTCAGGGCCTTAGAAGGGAAAAATGAAGGGATCAAGGTAGATGTTTCAGATTATGCAGGTAGTCTTAAACCAAAGGAGTTGATAGACTGGTTGAATGACATGAGAAATTTTTTTGAATGGAAATCCATGACAGAGGAAAAGAAGGTAAAATTTGCATGCACCAAATTAAAGGGTCATGCAATGATTTGGTGGGATCATCTTCAAAAGGAATGAACAAGGAAAGGCAAGGATAAGATTAGGACATGGAATAAAATGGAGAAGAAGTTGAGAGAAAAAATTTTGCCCATAGATTATGTGCAAACCCTTTTTCGTAGTTTCAAAATTTAAAGCAGAACCTCTCTTTTGTGCAAGATTATACAAATGAGTTTTATATGTTGTCTATACGTATAGAGCATCAAGAAACTGATGAATAGATGGCTGCTAGATATGTGAATGGATTGAAAATTTCTATTCAAGATGAATTGAGCAGGCATGGACTCAACAATATGGAAGAGGCTTACCAATTGGCTCTAAAGGCTAAAGAAAAACAAAACAGACAGTACCATCAGAGGAATAGAGGAGGAAGAAGGGGTACATCAACCCCATTTTGAGGAGGTTCAAATTATGGCAGGGGAGAGTCATCCCATGGATTGGAAAAACAAGTAGACACTCGACAAGATCCTCCGAATCAAGAACAAGGAAGGGGATTTCAAAGAGGTAGAGGTTATGGTAGAGGTAGAGGATGGGAAAACTAGAGAAGGCCTTTCACTTGTTTCAGGTGTGGAGAAGAAGGTCATAGGGCATTTGAATGCTCAAATTATAAAATGCAAGAAAGAAATCAAGGAGGACAACCTAGGGTGAACCTGATTCAAACGCAACATGAAGTGGAAGGGATGGAACTAGAGGTTCCACCAGATGTGGGAGAAAGTCTCATGATGAGAAGAGCAATGGTGATTCTAGAGAAGGAGAAAACACAAGCCAAAAGCTTTGATGGTTCATGGCTTCGAACCAATATCTTCAGAACTAGATGCACTTCGGGTGGCAAGGTATGTCAAGTTATTGTTGATGGAGGTAGTTGTGAAAATATGGTTTCTAAAGAAATGGTAGAAAAATTGAATTTACACTGTGAAAAACATCCTCATCCGTACCGCATTGCATGGTTTAAAAAGGGAAATGAAGTCACTATTGATAAAAGATGCCTAATTAAGTTTAGCATAGGGAAGATCTATTAGGATGAGATATGGTGTGATGTTGTCCCAATGGATGCCTTCCACGTGTTGTTGGGAAGCCCATGGCAGTATGATAGAAAAGTTATGCATGATGGAGAGAAAAACACATACACCTTTTGGAAAGATGGCTCTAAGGTGATTTTATTGTCTCTCAAGGATGAACGAAAAGGTGAGACCATGTTGTCTGAAAGAGATCTTGTTAAAGAAATGAAAGTGACAGGGTGTTGCTATGCATTATTAGTGAACAACGGTGAAGAGGAAGACATTTCAGTTCCCCTAGAAGTAGCAAAGCTATTGAAAGAATTTGTTGATGTTTTGCGTGATGAATTGCCTAATGGTCTACTGCCAAAGAGAGAGATTCAACATCATTTTGATTTGATTCCAGGAGCAACTCTACCCAACCAAGTAGCTTATATGATGAATCCAACACAACATGCAGAGATGAATAAGCAAGTAACAAAACTCATAAGTAAAGGTGTGGTGAGAGAGAGCATGAGCCCATGTGTTGTACCTGCATTGTTGACCCCAAAAAAAGATGGAACATGGAGGATGTGCACTGATAGCAAAGCAATTAATAAGATTACCATCAAGTATCAGTTTCCTATACCTCATATGGAGGACAAGATGGATGTCCTTGCAGGGGCCAAATATTTCAGCAAGATCGACCTACGAAGTGGCTACCACCAAATCTGGATCCGAGAAGGGGATGAGTGGAAGACAACCTTTAAGACTAGAGACGGATTATATGAGTGGATGGTTATGACATTCAGGTTATCAAAAGCACCTAGCACATTTATGAGATTGATGAACACTATACTACAACCTTACATTGGTAAGTTTGTGGTAGTTTATTTTGATGATATTTTGGTATTTGGTAATAGCAAAGAAGAGCACCTACAACACTTGAGGATCATCTTTGGTGTGTTAAGGAAGGAGAAGCCCTATGCCAATTTGAAGAAGTGTAGGTTCATGCAGGACAGTTTGGTTTTTTTAGACTTCGTCATTTCTAAATATGATGTCAGAATGGATCCAGAAAAGATCAGGGCAATTCTAGAATGGCCTAGTCCAAGTAGCATCACAGAGGTAAAAAGTTTTCATGGCTTGGCCACTTTCTATCGAAAGTTCATTCAAAATTTCAGTACTATTGTAGCTACTATAACAGATTGCACCAAAGGAAGGGAGTTTGTATGGACCAAGGATGCTGAGGAGAGCTTTAAGTACTTGAAGCAAAAGGTAACAAAAGCACCTATACTTGCATTGCCAAATTTTGATAAGGTATTTGAAGTAGAATGTGATGCCTCCCATGTGGGAATAGGTGCTGTACTTAGCCAAGTTGGAAAACCTATAGCTTTCTTTAGTGAAAAGATGAATGAAGTGAGAAAGTATTATTCTACTTATGATTTGGAATTTTATGCAATTGTTCAAGCATTAAGGCATTGGAGACATTATCTAGTTCCCCAGGAGTTTGAATTGTTTACAGATCATATTGCACTGAGATACTTGAACACACAGAAAAAGTTGAATAGTAGGCATGCCAAGTGGGTCTCTTTCTTACAGGGTTACAATTTTGTGTTGAAGCATAAGTCTAGAAAACAAAATTAGGTTGCAGATGTGTTAAGTAGGCGTGTTGCACTTTTGACCACAATGGAAACTAAGGTGATTGGTTTTGATGCCATCAAAAATTTGTATGAGTCTTATGATGATTTTTGGGAGATTGTGGAACAATTGAAGGCACCAGTATCTGGTAACTTGGATCACTTTAGGGGTGAATATTTTATGCAATATGGGTATCTATTTAAAGGAAAACAACTTTGCTTACCAGCTGGCTCTATGAGGGAAAACATTATCAGAGAATTTCATAGTAGTGGGTTGGCTGGATATTTTGGCAAGGACAAGACAATAGCCTTGATAGAAGATAAATATTACTAGCCAAAGATGAAAAGGGATATAACTAAGTATGTAACAAGGTGTAGAATCTGCCAAGTGGCTAAGGGACATTCACATAATACAAGGTTGTATATGCCATTACTAGTACCAGCTGCACCATGGACATATCTGAGCATAGACTTTGTGTTGGGACTTCCACATACTCAACGAGGTAATGAATCCATTTTTGTAGTAGTTGATAGGTTATCCAAGATGGTTCATTTTATTGCCTGTAAGAAAACTAATGATGCAACGAGGGTAGCAGAGTTATTTTTTCAGAAGTTGTTCGACTGCATGGTGTTCCAAAGACTATTACCTTTGATAGGGATACCAAATTCCTCAGTCATTTCTGGAGGACTTTATAGAAGAAGATGGGGGCCAAGTTATAGTTTAGTAGTTCCTATCATCCTCAAATGGATGGGCAAATAGAGGTAGTCAATCGGAGTCTGAGAAATTTGTTGAGGTGTATTGTTGGAGAAAAGCCAAAATAATGGGACTTGGCATTACCCCAGGCTGAATTGCCTATAATAGTTCTGTTAATAGATCAACGGGAAAGTCCCCTTTCCAGATTGTGTATGGCAGGAATCCTTAGGGTGTTCTAGATTTGGTACAGATACCAATGAAACATAGGGTCAATGATGATGGGGAAGCATTTGCAGAACACCTTCAATAGTTGCAGAACGAAGTGAGACAGAAGTTGCATGACAGTAATGAGAGGTACAAGAATATAGTGGATGCTATAAGGTGACATCAGGCATTCAATGAAGGTGACTTAGTGATTGTATATTTGAGAAAAGAGCGGTTTCCTACTAGAACATACCACAAGTTGAAGTACAAGAAAATTGGTCCTTGCAAAATTACAAAGAAGATCAATGATAATGCATATGAGGCCAGTTTACCAGATGATATCGATATTTCTCCTGTGTTTAATATTTTTAATTTATATGCATTCCATGGTGAGGATGATGCTGAAGATAGTCAACCAGAAGTGGCATGGCACCACCACATTCCTCATAAGAAGGAAAAGATTACACAGGTTCTTGATAAGAAAACTATCTACACTCGGCAAGGGCATTACAACAAGTATTTAGTATAGTGGGAAGGATTGCCACCAATAGATAGCATGTGGATTATAGAGTGGGAAGTGTAGAGGTTAGATCCAGTCAAATGACATCAGTTTGAAGACACTCACTTGTAGGAGTTGCGTTCTTTTCAACCAGAGGAGAATGATGCAGGGACTTCTGGAGATCATAACTTTTGACTCGGATGTGGGTTTTCTACGAGATTTTATGGGTGGATATGTTATGAGGTGGAAAGTGGTTTCACAACCAACCCTAGTGGGTTGGACCCCATCTTGGCACTTTTTCAGGGCTTGAAACTTTCATCTTGGCCCTCAAAATAGCAATTTAGTGTTCTTTTCTAGATTTTTAAAAATTTGTTTATGTAATAAATCAAAACTCATGTTTCAAATTTAGAATATTAGTTGGCATTTCATCCTACCTTAGTTTTAGGAAGCTTTTGGGAAAAAACAGGATTTTCAAGATATGATTGTAAAATTACCTAAAATGGCAAAATCTGAGAATGTCGAAATCTGCCAAAAAAGATAATTTTTTGATTTTTTTGTTTTTCTCGGATATAAGAGAGTTTTCTCTCATTGTAGCAATAGAGTTGATGAATAGAAGTTTTTTATGCTCCAGTCTTGAAATCTTTGGCTCTCACATGATTAATGGCAAAATTGTATTGAGTGTATGTTGTGTGCTGCATCATAATTCTGTTAGAAAATAGTATAAAAAATATGGAGAATGCAATAAAGGAAGCCTGTGATATATACAAATTTTGTTTGTCATGGCCTAAGACCACTAAGGAAATAGAAGAGAAAATAAAAAACATGGAGCTCCAACTAGCAAATATCTCGAAGATCTTTAATCCAACAGTTGACTCTATCAGCAACATGGAAATACAAATTGTAAACATTCAAAACAACATAAGTAGTCTGCTCAGTAGACAGGAAGAAATGAAAAATAGAATGTGCCAGCTGAGAAGGATGACAAGCCCAAAAATTGAGTTCATGACAAGTCTAGCTGCAGAAGCCTCAAAGGTTCAGAAATTAATTGATATGCCCACCAATGTACAGAAGGTGGAAGATCTGGTATTTCAAGTAAATAAGAACATCCAAATTTTGAACAATGCTAAGAACAATTGGGTTGGAGAATTAACACAACTAAAGATTGTGTATAATGATATCCTTTCACATGCAACCAACTAAATTGAAGATTGTATCTGTACATATGCGGTAGAATATGATAACTTTTACAATTTTGTTGTCTTAATAGAATTTTGACTCTTATACATACACCTTTGCCATTGATGTCAAAAGGGGAGAAGAAAACCAATTAAAAATAGGAAAACACCCAAGAGGGAGAAGAAAAATAGAGTTCATATAGTAAGGGGGAGCAGATGAGCATTTTTAACTAAGTGTTGCCATCAATGCCAAAGGGGGAGATTGTTGGCAAGAGACACTGCTCTGATGAATGTTAAATGTTGTCATTGATGGCAACAAGGCAAAGGGTTTCTACTGGCATGGAAAAGAGACCTTACTCCGGAAGAATAAATGACTAAGTATGGGTAGTATACAATATACCTAGTAAGTGGCAGTGTTTGAGATGGTATGCCTCCATAGTTAAAGGCATTTGTATGTAGTTCAGGTATGTTGTTCATATCTACCTAGTGATCACATGTTCCAGTGTTCAAACTATCCTAACTTCCTCTAGAAGTCATATGGTAAAATATCTAAGTCCGAGTGAACAAAGTTAAGTTAGGAATAGTGCACAGTACCAGAGTAGGGTCCGCATTGCTTCGTTGTGGCATATTTTGTCTTGCTGTTTTGACACATCAAAGATACATACTATGACTAACTGAATCTAGAGCTATACCTTTTGAAGTTCCTTTGATCACATTCTACAAGTTGCTCTTTATCGGCTTCTAGTTTGACAGTATTTCACTATGATAGATCAACAGTTCTAAGATCTGCATTTTGCTATAAAGGACTATTATTTCCTATGAATTTGAAGGTATGTTCAAAGGTCAATGATGAATGTTGGATACGATTTCTAGAGTCTCATATGGTCCGCAGTGGAAATTATGATGTGACAGTTCAGTTGGTCAAGTGTGTGCTTAAGGGATAGGTCAAAAGGCAAGCTACATCTATATGTGGAGAAGAGACATTGTTTGAAGAATTAATTCAAGTAGTTGAATGATTGATGCCAACCTATATGAAGACTATTGTATGTTTATTTGGGTCCGCATTCCTATTTGAGCACAAGATCAAGCTGACAAGGTACAACACTTGTATAGACGTTTCATGTTTGGGTTGCCGACCTGATTGTGAGATGAATCTTATTGCGGATATATATATATATATATATTCGATGGATTTTGGTGTTGGAGATATGGATATGTGTGGATAATGTGTGAATTGGATATGTGCAAAATCTAACGTAGTTTGCAGAACAGAAAAGGATAATAAGGGCAGAAAATAGGAGTATATGTAAAGTAGAGCAGTAAAGTAGGGAAGATAGTATGAAGTCCTTTGAATTTGTATACTGAGCATATTGGTACTACATTTTAACATTTTGTAGATGCACCTGTAGCAGTCCTCTCTTGGTAGTGAGCTAATCCTTCTTCTATCTTCTCTTCTATCTTTTTGGCAGTGAGCCTTTTTGCAGTGAGCACTTCTTAGATAGTGAGTCCTTGGGTAGTGAGCCTTCATGTAATTTGGTGTTGCTATCATAATATATTGTGAGCTAACACTCACCGTAGTTTTTCCCTTTTTAGGTTTTCCACGTAAAATCCTGGTGTTTATGTGTTATGAATTTGTGGTTGCTCTTCTCATGTTTACTTTGCTTTCATGTTATTGAATTTGGTAAGTGGATTAATGACTATGTAAAAGAAAAGGTTTTAAGAATACTGATTCATCCCCCCTCTCAGTATTCTTTGCATTCAACAATCCTTACACCATTCTTTGCATATTTGGTGAGAACACCTTCATTCTTGACCTTCTAAAACATTTGGGCCTACACCCAATATAAAATGTTGAACTCTTCAAGCCATACCTTCCCCTTCTACTATAGCCCCCAACTATCTAACATCCAATAGAATTAGACCTAATGCGTTCACAACCAACCATGAGGGACAACATCATTGCTTTTACTATCACTTGTACTCACCATGGAGCTCATCAACTCTTTCAAGTAGTCAATACCATGTAGTATATAGATAAGGATAAGTGGTTCACTCTCTAACAACCACACACGTAGTTTCCTCATTTCACTTTTGACACAATATGGACTATCACTCCTCAAGAGGGATGAATGATCTAAGTGAAAACTTGCACATCCTCTTTAATAATATCATATATGCACTTATCTTCACTCAACAAGTACACCATAGTACTAGCACATCCACTCATTAAACTATCCCTACACATGCACATACTATTCTCATGCATCACTACCCAATGCTCCTCATGCACATCTTTTTGCCTTACACATGGTTACACTTATCAATGTCTAGTTAGAAAATACATCTATGACACATGGAGCATCCACATCCACATGTGATGCTTCCATATGTGCACACCACCTAGCACCCTTTGCATCACAAAACATGATCATCCGATCATAACTATATGCATCTGACACATGGTGGCATCTTCATCACATGTCTCTAGAATAAAAATGGCACCATATAGGTTTTAAATCTATCATCACCTTGTCCACATAGATAGCACACCATACGTGCATGACACTTGTCAACATATTTGTGGAGTCTAGCGAATGAGCTACTTGTATAAATATTCACTCTATATATTTTATAAAGTAGAAGATGAATTACAAATTCTCATCTTACCTCTCTTTATATTCATCCTATTTGTTCTTTAATAGGAGTGGCATATCTTCCATAACCCTTTGGTGTCCAAGTTTGTTTTGGTTAGAATATTTGTTTTCCTTAATACATTCTATGATTTTGTTACATCACTAGATAATATGTAGCATAGTCCCCTAGTTCACCCTATAATCGGATTATGTAACCTCATCACATAAAGCATCATCCCTAGATATATTACTAGAAGATAGTGCTACATCATTATCATCCACCACACAAGGGGAATAGTCATCATGAATCATGTATACAAATGAAGTAAAGTCTTCTAGGATGGATGGAAAAAACCAATAAAGTATATGAAGGAGAAGAAGTTAGAAAGGCATGAAAATAACTCACTCATAGAACAATATCAACATCAATATGGAAAAGTGATGCAATATTATTAAGGATCAAAGGAGAGGAATCATAAAAGCACATTATAATGTTTGATATATGCATTAAAATAATCCTAAAGTAATGGCTCATAAGGATCCATGATAAATATTTTATCAATAACACATAATCAAAGGGTGGGTGGGTAGGGAATATATATATACATTGAAATTATATAGATATGAGCCAAGTTCAAATTTGCACATAGGGTTCACATCCCACACATAGAGATCAATTCCATAATCATGAAAGTGAATTAGAGCATTAGATAAAAATATTCTATCTTGAGGTATTCATCTAACATGCCCTTATTTTTTGACACATTCACAAATTAGTTAGTGAGATCTATCACAACCAAATTAACATCAAACCTAGAGCTAAGTACCATTATATTACTTATTTAAATTCTATGTATTTATTTTAGTAGTGTGATTAGTCACATATATTTATCCTAGGTTAGATTGTTATTCATTGTGATTTAACTAATTTACCTAGGATATTTATGCAAGGTGTTATTTTACCTGACATAAAATGGTGAACTTGACATTCAAAATCCTCTAGGATTTTACCCTAGGGTTGTTGCCTTCTATCTCTAATTTTTAGATGTGATATTTCTAATTATTATACCTTTTATTTTATATTTGATTAGGATTTGGATCCATTCTCATTTGTGATTCATTATTTTATCTTGATTTGGGTTTGGACCATCATCACTTGTTGATTCATATGCTGTAACCAATGGCACAACGTTATAAAGTTGTCAAACTGAAAACATTATAAGCTATAAAATTTTTCCACATGGAGCATACTCACCCCAAAATTTATTTGCCTCCATTACTTTGGTCCCACCAACTACTGACTCGTATGCCTTGACCAATGGCACAATGTTTTGACCAACCATATTGAGAAAGTTCAAATGTTGTGAGATGCATGCACAGGTTTTGGCTATCCTTGATCAATGACTCAAAAGAATCAATGGGGCCTATGAAAGTTGATGATTGTATGAGGAAATGAATTCACCAATTCAAAAATATGCTAAGAAAATAGAAAACTTGGTGCTGAAATGCAAGTTTCATGAAAGACAAAATCAAAACTCCCCATCAATTACTAAACATGATTCGAAGGGTAATGGAGAGAAATGATCTACAATAACTTCTATGGAAGATGTTGATAACTCACTCCACTCACATTATTACCCACTCTTATTAACCTAAGCAAGCTTAATTAGAACTATATGAAAAACCTAGATAAAGGAAAATAAAGCCTATAGTAACAACCCCCCTTAAGCATAGACTAGGTGTGTGAAAAGATGGGTCCCAACACATGAAGCCTGATGAGGTGCCTAGGTACATATAAATCCCCCCAAAGAGAAGAAGTCCCTCAAGGACATAACAACCCCCCAAAAGATAAAGGAGAGAAGAAGGAAGACCATGCAGCCCCCCAAATAAAGTAGCCTCCTGATGTCCCTGCAAGATTGATGAATCCACATAGTAGATAAAGAATGAGAATGTAGAATGTCTCAAAATGAATGTTAATGTAGGTCCCTCTGTAATGAACAATGTGAAAAGAGCATAGTTACATTGAGAGGGCGGGGGGGGGGGGGGGTGAATTAGTGTAGTTAAATTGAATGCTTTGTTCAATAATCTTAAAGACACATCACTTCAAATAAGAGAATGAAAACATTAAGCCAAACATGAACAAATGACATCAGATTTACGTGGAAACCCTATGAGAGAAAAAACCACTGAGAGTTGCTTTTGTTTTTGAAGCACCCACTCCAAGGTACAAAAGAAACCTGGTCAACAAAACACTTCCTGAAGCACCAAATTCAATGAGGCACCCACCTCAAAACACTAAAAACTCAAACACCAAAAACTCTTAAAAATGTGAGAAGAATGTGCAAGAGATGATTCTTTTGCAATCTTGTTTGCACCATTTAAGCATACACTACCCTCTACAAAAAACATATTCAATGCATCAACCCCACACTCATACTTCTAAATCAATTCATTACAACACCCTGCTACCCATTTTATGTCATCTCACTGCAGATTAAACTCTCTATTTTCCTTATGCTCACAGGCCTGAATTTTGCTTTCTGAGAAATATCCCTGATATACCATATGTCTTCTATTAATATTCTGCTATGACCACATCAATAATGCATCACAATAAACCTCCCTCATGATCTCTGCTCTCTTTGATCAACCAAACATCTTTAGGATGATACTCTGCTTTAAAAAACTAAGCACTTCAGTTGCTATTCAGTTGAAGAAACTACTGCACAACTAATAGTACCCGTCAATTTTAATTTACTGAAAGGAACCGTTTAGGTTTAAATTAGATTTAACTTGAGCCTTTGATTTTTGATTGCACCCTCAAAGCTTTTAATACTAACCTGAGATCTCTTTTTCTACCCATGACATAGTCACTTCAACTAAAGAGCTGGTTCCCTTAGGTCAAGGGGCCGGTTAGAATACGAGATTAAAACCCTTGTTTTATAACTTAAGTGATATATGACCTATAATATCCGGTCACCATTCAGTTAAAACATAAAGTAACTCTTTTAGTGACTGTCAACAAGGTTTTTAGGGCTTGTAGGGTTTCAAATATACTCAACCTTTTAGGTTTTAATCCCCATAAGAATACCATCTGAGATTGCAATCTACAAGCTCAAAGACTCCATGAACACTCTTCTTATCAACACACCAACTCAACTCTCCTTTGAATGCACACAAACACATTGGATAATGAAGCATGATGAACTACAAGGGCAAATCTTGAAGCATTATGTATGACAAAGAAGCATGATGTATGACAAATGCATCAACTCAAGCTATCACTGCACATCAAAACAACCTGTGAAGCAACATCAAACTAACCACCAAATTTCCTTTTGACATATTGGCATCTTTGCTTGCTTATTTCTTTGTATCAAACACTAAATTGGTCAATCAATAAGTAACCATATCATTAACACCATATGAATCATTTGTACCTTGATTTGTGCCTTGAGTACCATCAGCTCCTTTATCATGACAATGGCAAACTTCATCTGACAAAAACAAGATAACCTTATCAAGAACACAACATATTGATCAACTTTGAAGCATGACCACCATGATATGGAACATCCTGATCCTTAAGTAAAGCATCATGAAGCATGAGATGAACCTATGAAGCACAATATATATCCTCCTGATAAATGACCAATAAGACAACTTTCAACATTGCAACAATCACACTTTTGACATCAATGACACACAACTCAACAAACTCCCCCTTTGTCATTGATGACAAAACTTTGAACTCCACTCTCTCTCTCTCTCCCCCTTTGACATCAAGGACAAAGGTACACTTATTGTATGCTTCAATGAGACTCCCCCAGACTGGTATGCAATCAAAGCAAGGATACTATTCTAAGAATCACAATGACAATTTTTCACACTGCACTTTTCACTACATATCATCTCTATCATGTCAACATAAGCATTGATTAATGTTGTGCACTATCCAATGCATACAGCAAGTTAAGATCAAATACATCATACACTGACGCTACAATTGCACTCCAAAAACTTATACCAACAACATAGTCACTATTTTATCTACCAATACTCCCCCTACAAGAATCATTTGATGATCACACATATGCATCAAGAAATCAACTGAGTCAAGGGCACTTATCCATTAAGCACTGTAAGAGGACTAGAAATCATAATTCCACTAAGAACACCGTTTAAGCAGAAACTACTGCTCAAGGGCACTTATCCATCAATAGACTGTCATATACTAGTATCCACTATACTGTCATTGGACTGTACTGTAAACAATTGCATACCACCCCAAAACACATCATACTAAATACACTATCAAATGTAAAAGACACTGTCATCATGAAGTTTAGTACACTGAACCTACACTGTCATATGTCTCCTATTAGAGCAGATAGTACTGTTCCTGTCATTAACTCTACACTGTCATATATCTCTTGTTAGGAACAAGACGTCATACTCAACTGCAACCATTGGTCTTTCATTACTGTCATAACACATATCACTTCACCACACTCACCATAGATGTCAACACAAGGAAACTCACTGCACCTACTGTCCTTGTCCACCATAGATAATAACTGTCATGAAGACTATCAAGAAGACTGACATGACAACATCTAACACATATTATCATCAGCATACATTACAACACTATCAACCTAACCGTCTGTATCATTTAGGCTACTCCCCCTATCAATTACATAACAAGGCACTTGAACACTATTTCCATTAGAACATAATTCATTAAGGCACATAGTTCATATGCCTATTTTATCAGGGCACTTGCAATTACAACTTTTTGCTACTGATGAGAACAAGATATCATGAAAATTATAGGTACATTACTCCTTTTATCTGATATAAATTACAAGAATGCTGGTAAAGGTTGTAGAGTCTGCCTTACATGAATCAACTATTGAGATCTACAACAAATCCCTAACCATTGTTACATCTGCTATCTAATGGATGAAGACAACAACGTCTGATATAAGCACTACAACTGTCCTTCATCACTCTATGACATCACTATGATAACTAATCACAGAGGCACTACTCCCCCTTGGACAGATGGGAACTATTTCACTATCTTCTTTGTATTGTCTACACACTTTCAATGATTTAGGGTTTTGAAAGAAACTTCATGAAATAAGGTTCTAATCCCAAATGTGAAGACCAAAATACCAAACAGGGTCGCTATTTTGACAAATAGCATAGGCCAACCATTATATGACTGAGTAAACTTATAATTTTCCATGGTGGTATTATCCAAACACTATTGGTCACAACTTTGACTGTGATGTCCAAGACAAGTTTCCCTACTTAGTTGAAAACATTATATGAAAACCACCAATATCACTGTAATAAGATGCAATCACTGGCATTTGCTATACATTGTCAATACACTATGCCACTGTAACTGTCATATTATGATGAGATGCATTTGTTTTGAAATTTTTGTGGCCTTTTAGCATAAACATATCCTAAAACAAGGCATTCCATGAGACTACATTTCTTTGAAACATTTTGTCACCGAGTTCATGTACCTTGTCTCAACTTCTACATTGCATACATGTTTATCAGAGCAATTGCAACTACACCAGTTTTCAACAATAGTCTTCTTTATATATTGATGGATGCCAAACTCTATTCAAATCTTCCTACTCAATATAGGTTACAAGAATACTGGTAAAAGTTATAGAATGATACTGCTTGCACCCCAGCACTGTACATGTAAATTATCACAGTCCTACTGTCATGGAGACCACAAGGATTGTTATGAAGGAATGTCTTCACTTTTGCAACATTTCCAAAGGAAGGGCCTAGCCTAGCACTAAATGTAAGATCAAAATCATTGACGACTCAACTAATCATTACAGATGTATTATCCTATCCTCTGACACAAATCACAAACAATGTCCTAAATATCAAACACAAAAATGCCTCACCATTTCATATACATGGAACTACCAAAACAACAGTGGGAAAGTAATCTTCTATCACATAATGATGCTGATCACTATACTCATTCAAACACCAAACAAAAGCTTATCACTGTGCTAACATATCTCTACCGTCTTTGTCTTTTAGGGGACTGCATGATAAAATTATGATCATCTCCCCCTTAACTTATGGATCTCTTTATGCATTTGGAGATGCCTTTTGTGCATAAAGCTTAGGAATAGGTTTTTCCTTCTCTTGGTTTTGTTTAAATCTCCAAACTTTCATTTTTTTCTTCTTCTTGTTCAAGGTATCTAACCTTTTGTTATGTCTTCTTGACAACCCATAATCATTTCTTCTTTTGTTCCATACATGACTATGTCTTTCATATACTCTAAAATTTCTTTCTATGTGGCCAACTTTGTTACACTTATAACAAACTACATCATATTTATATAAGATGCAGATTGACTCCTTTTTCCACAACCAGTTGCTTTATGTCTATAATCATCACATAAATAACAGTAACCATGGAAGTGTGAATAGTTGTACCTGATTTGTCTTATTGATGACCTTCTTCTTAGACTTTTCTTGGGATCATGAACTCTTATGTATCCTTCCTCATAAGTAAATTTATCTTTTGTCTTCTTCTTGTCTTCAGGAGCAACAACATGATGACTTAAATCTATCTTCTTCCTAGGTGCATTTCTGACTTTAGAAGTTTGCCCTTCTTCTTATCCTAGGCTTGTAGTATCCTTATGACATTTTTGTTTGCCCAACATCTCATACAACTTGTTGGTGCTGTCCTCAAACTTCTAATTTTTCTCTAACTGCTTTCTCAAGGACACAATTTCTGCCTCTAACTTCTGACAATCCTCTACTTTTATTTGCAAGTCCAATTTTGTGACTTCTTCAATTCTTTTAGACTCTTCTAACTGTAGTTTTAGATCTGCAATGTGTTAATCAGATTCTTCAAGTTTAACCTTAAGTTTTTCATTTCTTTTCCTTTCATGTTTCAGGTCAACAAGTGCAGAGATTAGCTCTCCCTCAAAATCAACTTCTTCTACCTCAGAATCATCATATTCTTCCACATTAATGTTGTCTTCTTCTTCTTCTTTATTAGATGAGTTCTTTTCTTTTTCAAATGCCATAAACACATTGATTTTGGCAACTAGCATATGAGTTATCATCAGAACTACTATTTTCATCTACATACAAGATTTTCTTCTTTGTACCAAAGAATCTTTTCCCCCTTTTTGATTTATTATAGTTCTTAGAGTTATTTTCTTTATTTGTTTCACCTAGAGGACAATTTGAAGCAAAATGGCCAACTTTACCACATCTAAAACACTTAAAGGGCAACTTACCATTGTACTTGTTTGATCCTCTTCTGAACCTCCTTACAAAGTTGGATTCTTGATCATCTAACTCATCTGAATCTGAATTTGCCTCCTTATCCTTTTTAACAGATTTGAAGGCTGCCTCCTTGCTTGACGATTCATCATTTCCAATCCTCATCTCATAAGAGCTGTGAGGTTACCATGTAGTTCATCTAGAGAAATTTTGTTCAAATATCTAGCTTCTTCTATTGCATAGACCTTAGAATCATACCTTGAAGACAATGACCTTAACACCTTTTTAACAATCACTGGATCTTTTACTTCCTCTACTAGACCACTAATGGCATTAACTGTTTCTTGTACTCTTAGGAGATAATGTGCAATCTTTTCATCTTCAATCATTTTCAAACCTTCAAACTTTGCCCTAAAGGTTTTCAATTTAGCTTCTTTGATCTTAACATCACCTTGGTAAATGTTGATCAACTTGTCCCATACTTCCTTGGTAGATTTGCAATGCATAACCTTAACCAAAATTTCATTTGTTAGCCCACAACAAATAACATTCTTGGCCTTTGCATTACATTCATACCCTCTTTTTTCATCAGCAGTGGAGGGTGGTTGAGATGGTACTTTATATCCACTCTCAATTGCTATCCATACATCATAATCTAAGGACTACAAATAAGACTCCATCTTGAAACTCCAAAAAGAAAAACTAGAAACACCAAATAGGGGTGCTTTGAGAGTAGAAGAACCTTCTTGACAAGCCATGACTATACTTAACTACCAGGATCTACCCAAGTTGATTAAACCTCTACTAGGAACCTTGCTCTGATACCAATTGAAAAGAGCACAGTTACACTGAGAGGGGGGGTGAATTAGTGTAGTTAAATTGAATGCTTTGTTTAATAATCTTAAAGACACATCAATTCAAATAAGAGAATGAAAACATTAAGCCAAACATGCACACATGACACTAGATTTATGTGGAAACCCTATGAGGGAAAAAACCACTGAGAGTTGATTGAGTCTACTGCTCAAATCCAACCTTAAAAGAAAGAAAAGTACATTTGTTTTTGAAGCACCCACTCCAAGGTACAAAAGACACCTATAGCACTGTTTTCAAAACTCCAATTTCACAGGTACAATGCACACTTGGTCAACAAAACACTTCCTGAAGAACCAACTTTAATGAGGCACCCACCTCAAAACATCAGAAAATCAAACACCAAAAACTCTTAAAAATGTGAAAAGAATATGCAAGAGATGATTCTTTTGCAATCTTGTTTGCACCATTTAAGCATACACTACCCTCTGCAAAAAACATATTCAATGCATCAACCCCACACTCACACTTCTAAAGCAATTTATTACAACATCTTGCTACCCATTTTATGTCATCTCACTATAGATTAAACTCTCTGTTTTCCTTATGCTCATAGGCCTGTATTTTGCTTTCTAAGAAATATCCTTGATATACCATATGTCTTCCATCAATATTCTGCTATGACCACATCAATAATGCATCACAATAAACCTCCCTCATGATCTATGCTCTCTCTGATCAACTGACTATCTTCAAGATGATACTCTACTTTTAAAAAACTAAGCACTTCGGTTGCTATTCAGTTGAAAAAATTGCTGCACAATTAACGATGCCCATCAATTTTAATTTACCAGAAGGAACCGTTTAGGTTTAAATTAGATTAAACTTGAGCCTTTGATTTTTGATTCGCACCCTCAAAGATTTTAATACCGACCTTAGATCTCTTTTGCTGCCCATCACATAGTCACTTCACCTCAAGAGTCAGTTCCCTTAGGTCAAGGGGCTGGTCAGGGTACGAGATTAAAACCCTTGTTTTATAACTTACATGATATATGACTTATAATATCCGGTCACCATTTAGTTAAAATATAAAGTAACTCTTTTAGTGACGATCTACAGGATTTTTAGGGCTTGTATGGTTTCAAATATACTCAACCTTTTAGGTTTTGATCCCCATAAGAATGCCATTTGAGATTGCAATCTACAAGCTCAAAGACTCCGTGAACACTCTATTTATCAACACACCAACTCAACTCTCCTTTGAATGCACAACAAACACATTGGATAATGAAGCATGATGAACTACATGGGCAAAACATGAAGCATGATGTTTGACAAAGAAGCATGATGTATGACAAACACATCAACTCAAGCTATTACTGCACATCAAAACAACCTGTGAAGCAACATCAAACCAACCACCGAATGACCTTTTGACATCTTGACATCTTCACTTGATTATTGCTTTGTAACATACACTAAATTGGTCAATCAACAACCAACCATATCATTAACACCATATGAAGCATTTGTGCCTTGATTTGTGCCTTGAGTACCATTAGCTCCTTTATCATGACAATGACAAACTTCATATGATAAACACAAGTCAACCTTATCAAGAACACAACATATTGATCAACTTTGAAGCATGACCACCATGATATGGAACATCCCAATCCTTAAGCAGAGCATCATGAAGCATGGGATGAACCTATGAAGCATGACATCTATCCTCCTGATAAATGACCAATAAGACAAATTTCAACATTGTAACAATCACACTTTTGACATCAATGACAAACAACTCAACACGATGCACCTTCCTTTTAGAAGAAAGAAACCTTAAGTTGCAAGTATATTGAATGCTCACTCCAGAGGTGGAATGAAGGGAGGAAACATGAAAATGATCTTTGGAAAATACTCATATATCTCTAAGTCAGTGCTTAAATGAGTCAAATTAGGAATCCTATCCCTAACTATAGAAGATGGGAACAAGGAAGCATTAAAAGGAGGAGATAGAGTAGGAGGTGTTGGTTGTTTTAAATTCCAAACCTGATCTCAAATGACAAATCTAAAGAATATCCAGTTCTAATAATGGATTTTCCTTGAGGGATTGGCCAACAAACAGAAAATGGGTTTTCAATCCTTTTCCTTTCCACTTCAGGCTCTGCAGAACCTAGGAGGGTAATCCTAATAGTATTTGACCTTGTATTTCTCTCAAAATACTATTCTCAAATAGATATGTTCTCTCTAAGATGCTTAAAGAATTACTGATATAGTGGGACAATGGGCTAGATTCTCAAGCTTTAACATAATTCTTTGTAGAAGAACATTTGGATAAATAAATGCCTATAACCTATGCCTGAAATAGAAATTCATTTGATATTCAATAGGAATGATCAGGGAGTTGCATCAAGTAACACTTCAAAAGGATTAGTGCCTAATTCCTGGGTTATAGAATCAAATAGATATAAGATGAAAAACCTACTGTAATTAGTATTTTCTCAGCTCACTGTGAATAATACAATAATGCTTTACACTATTATACTTCAACAATTACTGGACTAACTCTACTTAGTTATCCTTGTAAACATTTACAACATTCAATATTCCCTTAAAGCAATTATTTTATTACTTGAGTAAATGCCATAAGATGAATATACATACATAGGAAAAACTGTGATGATGAATAAACTGATCCTTAACCAAATTTTATTGATAAATGCAGTAAAGCGTACATGAGTAGGAGACATTATAGTTTGAAACTTTAACAATATATTTTTACTTTGAACTGATACTGGTATACAAAAGATTTTGCAAGTATATCAAATTCTAAACTCAAATAACACCTAAATTAAGAAAACCAACTCTATTTCTATGTACTATGATACAAAACTTCTCTAAGATCCTTTTTCATAGGCCCTAAATTCCCTTTTATAGAAACAAGGGAACATACAAGCTTCAGGCCTAGACATATGTCATATTTTTATTTAACAATCTTCCACTAATCAGGAACAAGAATAACTGATCATGGGTCAAATATTTTATAGGAACATAAGTTGTTACATGTGCAGCCATAAATCAAGTTGCCTTGGAAAGTATGTGCTAAAATTTGCCACAACAAACTCTATTGACTCTTCTTCCACTCTCTTCATTCTGACCATAGAGAAAACCTGATGACACATATGAAGACAAGAAACAAAAAAACCACTACAGGACAAAAATGCTCTATTTGAATTTGAAAATATTCTTATGTTGGATCCGAACAAGTAGAAGGCATCTTAGAAGCATAACAGGACAAAACATATTTGAGAGTAAATGCATTGTTGGAACGTCAATCAAAGAAGACATTCATTCTCTCAAAACTAGCTTCATCCACGCCAGGGAGTTGCAACTGCATGCTTTGTAGGTACATACCTCACAATGATAACACAAGCATGAGTGCAACCTTCGTGCTAACTAAAATTCAAATTTGCATACATTTGTTGCATTTGGATGTCATTTGATAATTTTGATCACAACAACACATAGGTGCAACTACCTGTGTAATTGCATGCACCAATTCAAATCAGCTAGCCTCCAAAATATTGGCCAATATTGTTACAATTCAGTTTCATTTCTTTAACAATCTTTTTGAAATACCCATAGGTGTGGGAAACATGCAACTATAATGGCCCCTTTGAGAAGATTTCATCATGTTTGAGCGAGCATGGAAGGCCTGGAAGCTATCGGGGTCGGGCTTCCGCTTACCGCCTTTGAATTTAATCTTTTCACAATCCTAATGAAGGCCCTAAATACCTTCCACGAAGGGAATGAGTCCCTGCGAAGGTTGCCAAATCACCTGAACCTCCATGTTGGATACTAAAGATAGCTTCACCGCTACGCTGAAGGCTTTTAGAAGGCCCAACAAAGTGTTAAATTTTAGTGAAGGCTGCCACGTCATTTGAAGTGCCATGCTGGAACACCTAGGAGAGCTTTGTAGCTGCACTAAAGGCTTGGAATGGCTTCAACAAAGGGAAGGATTCCTTACGAAGTGCTATCGAGCCCTTTGAAAGGCCACATTGGCAGCTATATTGGACTTCACAGTCTTGCATAGGCTATTTGGAAGGCTTGACGAAGCGTATGGTCTCCGCGAAATGTTACCATGTTAATTGAACTGCCACGTTGGCACCTAAAACATTAACTTTCATCCTTCAAAATATTTTACTATGTTCGCAGTCCCGTTGGATTCTCTTAGAAGGCCCAACGAAGATTGAAATCTCTACAAAATGTCAAAACTGGTGATGTGGACTGCCACGTCTTGCAGTATCGCTAAAGGTACTTGGGAGCTGTGGCGAAGCATTGCGCTTGACAAAATGTTTGAACATGACACCAAGATAACACATCAGATACCAAGGATAGCTCGTAGTGCCGCTGGGACTTGAAACGGGGCCCAACAAAGTGTATATCCTCAGTGAAATGAATGGCCAATGATGTGGATGCCACGTCAGATCTCACGGTGCCACTGGGACTCAAAATGAAACCCCACAAATAAGGAAGCTCCTACGAAGAAGGAAGAAGTTGATGACTTGGACGCCAAGCTACACAACTTAATAAATTTTTTATGCACATGCTCATAAGTTGTTTTAAAATGGGGCCATGTGATTGACTACTTAGGGAAGTGGTCGGCAACCTAATGGTAGAAATGCTCAAGTTTATTACTTAGGCAAATGGGGTCAATAAAGAATAATGATAGATACATCATTTTACAACTTAAAGAGTTCTTCACATGCTACAAGTGGTCAACTTCAAATTAGAACATAAAGCTATATTGACACTTGTAAAAATGCTCTAGGGTTTAGGGTTTTAGACCTTTAGGAAAATTTTCAGTGCTTTGAACACAAAACCCTAGCAAAAGGACTTTCAATCGAAGGCGCAAGACATGGAAAAATGCAAGAACCTTGGAAAATTTTACAGAGTTCCACTAGTGGCTCTAATTGGGGACATTTGTTCTATCGGAACAAAGTGAGATAACCTCTGGAGAAGCAGACCACAAAACACAGACAAAAGGGCTTGGAGCGGCTTCAGTGAAGGGAAGGATTCCTTGCGAAGTGCTATTGAGTCCTTTGAAAGGCCACGCTGGCAGCTATGTTGGACTTCGTAGTCTCACAGAGGCTATTTGGAAGGCCTGACGAAGTGTATGGTCTTCACGAAATGTCACCGTGTCAATTGAACTGCCATGCTGGCACCTAAAACATTGATTTTTGTCCTTCAAAATATTTTACTATGTTCGTGGTCTTGCTGAATTCTCTTAGAAGGCCCAACAAAGAATGAAGTCTCCATGAAATGTCGAAACTATTGACGTGGACCGCCACGCTTGATCTCGCGGGATCGCTAAAGGTGCTTGGGAGCTCTGGTGAAGCACCGTGCCTTGACAAAATGTTTGAACATGCTACCAAGATACACGTTGGATAGTAAGGATAGTTTGTAGTGCTACTAGGACTTCAAATGGGGCCCAACGAAGTGTATATCCTCAGTGAAATGAATGGCCAATGATGTGGATGCCATGTCAGATCTCGCGGTGCCACTGGGACTCAAAATGAAACCCCTTGAGGAAGCTCCCGTGAAGAAGAAATAAGTTGATGACTTGGATGCCAAGCCGCACAACTTAATAGATTTTTTACGCACATGCTCATAAGTTATTTTAGAATGAGGCCATGTGACTGGCTACCTAGGGAAGTGGCCGGTAACCTAATGGTAGAAAATACTCAAGTTTATTACTTAGGCAAATAGGGCCAGTAAAGAACAATGATGGATACATCATTTTACAACTTACAGAGTTCTTCACATGCTACAAGCGGTCAACTTCAAATTAGAACATAAAGCTATATTGACGCTTGTAAAAAAACTCTAGGGTTTAGGGTTTTAGACCCTTAGGAAAATTTTTAGTGCTTTGAACACAAAACCCTAGCAAAAGGACTTTCAACTGAAGGCACAACACATGGAAATATGCAAGAACCTTGGAAAGTTTTACAGAGTTCCACTAGTGGCTCTAATTGGGGATGTTTGTTCTATCAGAACAAAGAGATCACATAAAACTCTGGAGAAGCAGACCACATAACACAAACAAAAGGGCAAAACAAAAAAAAGACTAAAGCAAGGAAGCTAGCTAAAATAAAATACAATATGCATGGAATAGAACCATACCTATGAAAAGTATGGCTTCAAGAACTATCCATGCATTGGCAGCTCAAGTAGTTCTCCAGTCAGGTTCTATAGAAAATAGGAGTCTTCTCCATGTGTGTTATCGATCAGATATAGTTTGAGCCAAAGGGCATCAAATTTACCATGCTTTCCTTTCTCTTGACCCCTTGCATTCCATAAAAATACCATATCTCCCACTTGAAACTTTCTTTCAGAAGCTCTTTTATCATGTAGATGCTTGACTTTCTATTGTATTTTGATATTTCTCTGTTGTGCCTGTCTCCTTGTCTCATCTAGTTGGGTCACTTGGATAATCCTATTATTCATCATATCTAAAAGATCATCATCATGTTCCTGGATGAATCTGTATATTGGTAACAAGTTATTGATCTAGGCATCCTTGCATCTAAACCATGCACTAAATCAAATCGGGAATGTCCAATTGCCTTCTTTACACTCACCCTATCAACCCAGACAACAAGCTTTAATTTAGAGTCCCAGAACCTTTTACTTTTCTCAGTTATCCTTTTGATGATCTTCATCAGGCTTTTGTTACTTGACTCAACTTGTCCATTTCCCTGAGGGTGATACGGATAAGACTAAGAAATTGATATCCCATACTGATTAAAGAAAGTTGTAAATTCTTTTAACCTAAAACACATTGCATTATTTGAGATTATATTTGTTGGCACTCCAAACCTTGTCAAGACATTGTCCATTAAGAAATCAATCACAACCTTACTAGTCACCCTTTTTGTGGGAATGACTTCAACCCATTTGGTGAAATAATGAGTGGCGACCAATATCCAACTATGTCCTCCACTAGATTTTTCATTTATCTATCCTATGAAATATATTCCCCATTGCTGGAAAAGGGCCTCAACTATCATTGACCTAAGGGACAAACTTCCAAAAAATTTCAACTTCCCTGAGAATCTCTGGCAAGGATCACAACATCTGACCAATTTGTGAGCATCTTTAAAAACAATGGGCCACCAATACTAGCTCTTAAGACCTTATAAGTTGTTTTTTTAGCCATGTAATGGCCTCCACATACACCATGGTGCATATCTTTTAAAATTTCTAATGATTTCTTGTTACTTACACATTTGAGTAGAATGCCTTCCACGTTTCTCCACCAAAGCTCATTATCAATAATTACATACTTTATAGCCTACAACTTTAGTGTCCTCTTCTGATTTTCTGCCATACCTTCAGGGAAAGACATATTTTGTAAGTAATAAACAACATCCTTATACCACTCAAACCCTTTCATATCACAATCATCAACTATTTCGTCAATTTCAACATTATTTATTTGATTAGCTTCCAAATTTGATTCAACCATTAACTTAGCTAATCCCTGACCCCTCACGAACTCAGTGATCTAGATATCAATATTAAACTCTTAGATCCTATTGATCCATCTGCACCTTCTTCCAGTCACTTCTTGTTGAGTAAAAATATCCTTTACAGTAGATGTAGGGACATAAGCAACAATTGTAGCCCCTACCAGATAGGGTCTAAAATTCTTAACAGACTTGACCAAAGCATAGGCCTATTTTTCATTTATGTCATATTTCAGCCCAACAGCCTGGAGATACTTGCTAAAATATGAAATAGGTTGTTCATAGCCTTCTTCGTTCTTTTGTAATAGGACAATTGCTATAGTGTGAAATGTAGCAAAGGAAAACAATTGGAATGGTTTAGAGAAATCCAGGGACTTTAGCACAGGGGCTTCCTTAATAGCTCCTTTAATATTTTTGAAAGCATTGACTAGTTCATCATTCCATGCAATATCCTCCCCCTTCTTTAGCATTTTGGAGATTGGTCTGGTAGTCTCTGCAAAATTGGTGACAAATCTCCTCAAGAAATTTAATTGTCCAAACAAAGACTGGATCCCCTTAATGCTCTTGGGTATTGGGATCCTTTCAATACCAGCCACTCTCTCAGGGTCAATCTTGATACCTTCTTTAGACACAATATGGCCTAAAAGTTTCCCCTCTATTACTCCTAAAACACATTTCTTAGGGTTTAGGGATATGCCAAATTTCATGCATCTTTCAAAAATTTGTTCCAAATGGGAACAATGATCTTGTTCCTTTTTTGAGTAGGTAGTTAAGTCATCCTGATACACCACCATTATCAAATTTATAAGGTTAGAAAATGCTACATCCATAGCTCTTTGAAATGTGGCTCCTGCATTCATTAATCCAAAAGGCATTCTGATGTATACATATGTGCCCCATGGAGTGGTGAATGCAGTCTTGTATTGCTCAGCTTCCTTGACCATTACTTGGTTATATCTTGAGAAACCATCCATCATTAATAGGAATTCACAATCAGTTACCCTCTGTAACAAAGCCTCGATATTAGGCAAAGGATAATTATCCTTTAATGATGCCATATTTAAGTTCTAAAAATCCACATAGAGTCTAATATCTCCATTCTTTTTTCTGACAGGAACCAGGTTTGAAACCCAAGTTGAATGTCTAATAGGCTTGATTATTCCTCCCTCACTTAACTTGGCTAGTTCCTATTGCATTTTTGGCCTAAGGGTGGGGTTTACAGGTCTTTTCTTTTGTCTAAAAGGTTTTTCATCTGGCCTCAAAGGGATTTCATGTTGGAATAAATCCTCTCTATATGCTTTAAGGTCCTCATAAGACCATGCACAAACTTTTTTATGTTTTCTAAGCAAAGAAATTAACATTGTCCTAATTTTGGGGTTTAGGCACTTACCTATATAAACAAGCTTGGGTTGGGCCTCTGTTCCCACATTCACTTCTTCAAGGTCATTTTGATGTACCGGTGTAGACTTTGTGGTTTGCCTGTCATTTGTATCAAATACTCTTTCTAGGGCAACCAATCCCCTTGGAATCATGTTCATCTTCAACGGGATGACATCAGTTCCAAACATAGTTTCTTTTCCATCTATTATTTCCACAAACTCCTAGAAGTCAATGTCTTGTGCATGATACTTATCCACACAATTTAGGAATTTATACAAATCTTGATCATCTTTGAAAACTTGCCAGTGGTGGATGTTATCTGGGATAGAAGTTCTTGTTAATATTTCCACCATTGAAATCCCTGCCAAGGATATATCTTCATATTTGATTGCAACATTAGCCAAAAAATTAGCCATTACATTTCTACTTTGCTCTACCCAATCAATAGAAAAAACATCAAACTCTTCTATTGTATCCCATACAACATTTTTGTATTGCATGAGCCTCTTGTTCTTAAAAACATATTTGGCTCTTATCTGGGAAACTACTAGTTTAGAATCCCCTATGAATTTAAGCTTCTTGATTCCATGTTTAAGGGCCAACTTTAGACCTAGAAGCAAAGCTTCATATTCAACAAAGCTTCATATTCAGCAACATTAGTTGTGCATTCAAATCCCAGTTTAAAAGATGACTTGAACATTTTTTTAGAAGGAGATATGAGCACAACTCCTTCCCCAGAGCCCTCTTTGGAACAAACTCCATCAACTTGCATAGACCATAAGTCATCATCATCTGGGGATGATCTAGGATCTTGATCTGACTGATCACCATGATCAATTCCATCCTGCTCAACTTTGAAATTATCCATAGAAAAATCAAGAAACTATACTTGATCACCTTCCTCAGTGATGCCATCTATTATCTGGGGGTATTTCTTTTCTTTGTCAAGTCTAACTTCTTTGCCATCCATGGGAAGCATGGCATAAGATAAATTTATTTGGATACTACCACCCACAGTAGAGGCCCATTTCCTAGATAATAGCATTCCATACATAAGAGGGATGTCCACTACAGTAATACTCATCTTGTATTCCTTGTGTGGGTAAGCTTCCAGTCTAAAACTTATGTCCTTGATAATTCCAATAATAGGGACCTCCCTGGAATCCATTTCAAAACATTTTCCATAGGCCTTAGTAACTTGCAGGCCTAGTATCTCCATGACCCCAAGTGCCATTATATTAGCAGAGGCTCCAGAATCAATCATACAATTTTTTACACATCTTCCCTTTATCATTAAAGTAAAAAAGAAAGGATTTACCTAAGCAGAGCCCTTCTGCAAAGTGTTTCCCAGATATATTTTTGGTATCATGGAACTCCATTTTTTACTATCTTGAGATAGTATTTATCTCCTTTAGAGGACTTATTACAACCACTAGATTCCCCATGCATATTTGGGACTATATCACATATGGTGGCCATAGCTCTATCTTTGTGCTATGGTATTCTCATAATTTCCAACAAAGGGACATTTATGCTGATCTGGCTGAACACATCGGCCATTTCTGATGGACCATATTTGGGTACTAAACTGGTGCAGGGTGTATTAGTACTCACAACAGGAGCATGAGATGTATTGCTTTTGTTGGCTTTGTTCTCTATAGGGATTTTATTAACATGATCCTTTGAAGTTTGTACTTTAGCCTTAGGAAGTGGATTAAATGTTTCCCCACTTTCTCCTCAAACTTGTTCTGTATACCCCTA
Organism: Cunninghamia lanceolata; assembly: GCA_027924645.1. Lineage (NCBI taxonomy): Eukaryota > Viridiplantae > Streptophyta > Pinopsida > Cupressales > Cupressaceae > Cunninghamia > Cunninghamia lanceolata. The sequence continues at coordinate 4,463,192 of BSBN01000413.1, forward strand.
TCTCTTTTAAGGTTGAATGTATTCAATTTTTCTTTAATGAAAATACTGCCCACATTTCCCATAGTAGTACTCTCTCCCTAAGTTTTATTACTTCTCAGGTTGTAATCACTTTTAACTTGAGCAATCTTAGATGCAGTTAGGGATTTTATTTCCTCATCAGAAGGTCTTATCAATTAGACAACAGGCTCTTCTCTGTTTAACTGGAGAACACATTTACTATCCTCATTATTGCCTAGGGGAAATTGTTGCTCATATGAGAGGTTCAATTCTTCGGCTTCTGCTGGAATCCTATCTTCCAGATCCTCATCACTAGAAGTGATATCATCTTCCATAATACATTCATGGTTGAAAACCATATTTATATTATGGTTCTCATATTCTCCCTTTTCACTGTACTCATCATTTGGGTCTATATTATCAGTCAAAGATAATGCTACATCACATGAAATAGAAGAATGAGGTGCTTCACACATCAGACACCATATATTTTCATCCATGGTGTGCACTCCTTTCCTTAAAGGATCAGGAGTTTCTTTAGATATATTTTCTCTATTATTAAGGGGCATAGGCTTTCCATTATATGGTTTATCTGACAACCTTGGCATTCCTTCTTGTCTGGCAAAAGGAGGCTTGTTATCTGAGGCCTTTATGTCATTTCTAGCCATGGAATTTTTCATTTCCTTGACTTCCTTCCACAGTTTTTCACATTCTACTGAAATAGGGGCTTTAGTGCCCTGTCCTCTATCTTGAGGAATAAGTTTTAGGTCACTTCTTTTAGGAACTTTTCTAGATGCTTTTCTATTGTTCTCAATATGTAAAGCAACCTTGCAAGCATCTCTTAGGGTGTGTGGTTCTCTATTTCTTAATTCATATCCCATCTTGGGATCATGTGCATTTTGGTAGATTACCAAGCACATATGCTCATTGGGTCTCATGTAAGGTGGGATTTTATTACACACCTTCAAAAATCTTGCATTGAAATCATCGACACTCTCATTGAACCCCTTTTGAATGTTTGTGAACTCATTTACAACAAATCTTGGGTCAATGTTATCACCATATTGCTCTTTAAAAATACTCTTAAATTCTATCCAATAATCAATATTGACCTCAGATAGGCTTCTATACCACTCTTTAGCTTCCTCTGTCAATGACTGCATGAATAGTTTCATTATTACATCTTCAGCCTCAACTTCAAATTCATCAATCACATTCAAGAATGCCCTCAGATGATCCTCACTAGATATTGCATTATTTCCAACAAACCTAGGGACAACATTTCTAACTGCATTCTCAATAGGGTTCGGGTAACCTGGTATACCAGTAAAATCTAATTGCCTGTATCTTGTTAATTGCAGTAGTCTTCTAGCAAAAGGATTTATTAAAGGTTGCCCTTGATCATTTGGATTTATTGGAGGATTTGGAGGGTTTTGTAAATATTGTTTCTGTGGTATGTGTTGGTTCTAGATATTTGATTGAGGATTCATATTCTGCATTATAGGAGGATTTTGGCCTTGTACTCCTCCCTGCCTAGGATGAAGATTCTGTCTAACCATTCTATCATGCAGGTTATGAGGAGGAACTTGATGATGGTTTATAGGTATATACGACACAGGGTTGTTCACTTGGAATTGGATCATAGGATCCTACTAGATAGTGAGTATATGGTCACTCATTTGTTGCCTATTTGTAATGGATGCACCAAGGGTACCACAATTGTCAATAACACATGGTTTATTCATGGATTGTAATCTTAGGAGTAAATCCTCTTTTGTTTTTAATGTCTCCATTCTGGCTACCCTAAGGCTTAATTCCATAACTTCCCTGTCTAATTCTTCATCTATCTGATTTGTGCCAGAAGCTATATTGGTATTAGGACAATCATTGGAATCAATGGATTTAGCTTTTCCTAATGTAGGAGAGTGTAATCTTACATAGGGGGTTACAATCACAGACTCATGAGTAAGTTGTACATGTATTGTTTGGGACTCCTTTTGTGGGGTGATTTTTTCATTTTGTGAGACAGGGGGTGGTTCCTCATAAAATATTTCATCACTCTCAGAATCTACTTGACCCTCAGGAACATTTCTATTAGCATAGATAATATTGTGTTGCCTTCGTTCTTCAGTAGTTTGCAAATTATCATCATTACTACCCAAAAGAGGTATATTGAAAAAGACATGGGATCACCAATAGGAGGGGGGATGTACTCACTTGAATCCTTTGCTCTCCACTTTTGACTTGCATGATCTGGATTCATAGGTTTGTTGGGATGTCCCTGTTGTAGTGATCTTCTTCCGTGCATCTTTCTATTTTGGTATTTTATTTAAACTTTCATTGGTGCAGAAATTATCAATAGAGTCGCCACCCACTTTTTCAGGGAACAAAATAGTAGTATATTGAACAATATTTATTGCAAATAATAGGCTAAAGCTCTGGTCAAGTACTGATATGACTAGATGTAAACAATTCTCAGAATAAAGACCTCACACTCTTCTTTCACAAATTTTTTTTCTTTCTTAACCTTCTGGTAAGGAGACTTATTAGAGTCGCCACCCTAAAACAAGGGGATGTAACAATTAATTTATGAATCAGGGTAAGACACAATACTGGTTCTAAAGTGATCCCCAGTAGAGTTGCCAATTTGTTGGTTGTTTTAAATTCCCAACCTGATCTCAAATGACAAATCTAAAGAATAACTGGTTCTAATAATGGATTTGCCTTGAGGGATTGGCTAACAAATAGGAAATGGGTTTTCAATCCTTTTCCTCTGCACTTCAGGCTCTGCAGAACCTAGGAGGGTAATCCTAACAGTATTTGACCTTGGATTTCTTGCTATTTCTCTCAAAATACTGTTCTCAAACAAATATGTTCTCTCTAAGACGCTTAAAGAATTACTGATATAGTAGAACAATGGGCTAGATTCTCAAGCTTTAACATATTTCTTTGCAGAAGAACATTTGGATAAATAAATGCCTATAACTTATGAGTGAAATGGAAATTCATTTGACATTCAATAGGAATGATTAGGGAGTTGCATCAAGTAACACTTCAAAAGGATCAGTGCCTAGTCCCTGGTTATAGAGTCAAATAGATATAAGATGAAAAACCTATTGTAATCAGTATTTTCTTAGCTCACTATGAATAATACAATAATGCTTTACACTATTATACTTCAACAATCTCTGGACTAACTCTACTTAATTATCCTTGTAAACATTTACAACATTCAATATTCCCTTAAAGCAATTATTTTACTCCTTGAGTAAATGCCATAAGATGAATATACATACATAGGAAAGACTGTGATGATCAATAAACTAATCCTTAACCAAATTTTATTCATAAATGCAGTAAAGTGTACATGAGTAGGAGATAGTATAGTTTGAAACTTTAACAATATATTTGTACTTTGAACTGATACTAGTATACAAAAGATTTTTGCAAGTATATCAAAATTTGAACTCAAATTAACACCTAAATTAGGAAAACCAACTCTATTTCTATGTACTGTAATACAAAACTTCTTTGAGATCCTTTGACACAGGCTCTGAATTCCCTTTTATAGAAACAAGGGAGTAGACAAGCTTCAGGCCTAAAGACAGATGTCACATTTTTATTTGACAATCTTCTACCAATCAGGAATACGAATAACTGATCATGGGTCAGATATTTTATAGGAACAAAAGTAGTTACATGTGCAACCACAAATCAAGTTGCCTTGGAAAGTGTGCACTAAAAGTTGCCACAACAAACTCTATCGATTCTTCTTCCACTCTCTTCATTTTGACCGTTGAGAAAACCTGACGACACATATGAAGACAAGAAACAAAGAAACCACTACAAGACAAAAATGCTCTGTTTGAATTTGAAAATATTCTTATGTTGGCTTTGAATAAGTAGAAGGCATCTTAGAAGCATAACAAGACAAAACATATTTGATAGGAAATGCATTGTTGGAACATAAATCAAAGAAGACATTCATTCTCTCAAAACTAACTTCATCCACGCATGGGAGTTGCAATTGCGTGCTTTGTAGGTACATTACCTCACAATGATGACACAAGCATGAGTGTAACCTTCATGCTAATTGAAATTCCAATTTGCATACATTTGTTGCATTTGGATGTCATTTGATAATTTTGATCACAACAACACACAGGTGCAATTGCCCGTGTAATTGCATGCACCAGTTCACATCAGCTAGCCTCCAAAATATTGGCCAATATTGTTACAATTCAGTTTCATTTCTTTAACATTCTTTTTGAAATCCCTAGAGGTGTGTGAAACATGCAACTATAATGACCCCTTTAAGAAGATTTCATCGTGTTTGAGTGAGCATGGAAGGCGTGGAAGCTCTCAGGGTCGGGCTTCGGCTTACCACCTTTGTATTTAATCTTTTCACGGTCCTGTTGAAGGCCCTAAACACCTTTTGTGAAGGGAAGGAGTCCCTGCAAAGGTTGCCAAATCACCTGAACTGCCACGTTGGATACTAAAGATAGCTTCGTGGCTACATTGAAGGATTTTAGAAGGCTCGACAAAGTGTTGAATTTCAGCGAAGGCTACCACGTCATTTGAAGTGCCATGCTAGAACATCTAGGAGAGCTTCGTAGCTGTACTGAAGGCTTGGAGCGGCTTCAGTGAAGGGAAGGAGCCCTGCGAAGTGCTATTGAGCCCTTTGAAAGGCCACGTTGGTAGCTATGTCAGACTTCGTAGTCCTGTAGAGGCTATTTGGAAGGCCCGACAAAGCATATGGTCTCCGTGAAATGTCACTGTGTCAATTAAACTACCACACTGGCCCCTGAAACATTGATTTATGTCCTTCAAAATATTTTACTGTGTTCACGGTCCTGCTAAATTCTCTTAGAAGGCCCAATGAAGAATGAAGTCTCCATGAAATGTCAAAACTGGTGATGTGGACCGTCACATTTGATCTCACAGGATTGCTAAAGGTACTTGCGAGCTCTGGCGAAGCACTATGCCTCGATGAAATGTTTGAACATGCCACCAAGATGACACGTCGAATAGCAAGGATAGCTCGCAATGCCGCTGGGACTTCAAACGAGGCCCAGTGAAGTGTATATCCTTAGCAAAATGAATGGCCAATGATGTGGATGCTATGTCAAATCTCATGGTGCCGCTGGGACTCAAAATGAAACCCCACAAATAAGGAAGCTCCTACAAAGAAGGAATAAGTTGATGACTTGGATGCCAAGCTGCACAACTTAATAGATTTTTTATGCACATGCTCATAAGTTGTTTTAAAATGAGGCCATGCAACTGGCTACCTAGGGAAGTGGCCAATAACCTAACGGTAGAAAATACTCAAGTTTATTACTTAGGAAAATAGGGCCGGTAAAGAACAAGATAGATACATCATTTTACAACTTAAAGAGTTCTTCACATGCTACAAACAACCAACTTCAAATTAGAACATAAAGCTATATAGATGCTTGTAAAAAAGATCTAGGGTTTAGGGTTTTAGACCCTTAGGAAAATTTTTAGTGCTTTGAATGCAAAACCCTAGCGAAAGGACTTCCAACTGAAGGCACAAGACATGGCAAAATGCAAGAACCTTGGAAAGTTTTACAGAGTTCCACTAGTGGCTCTAATTGGGGATGTTTGTTCTATCAGAACAAAGTGAGATCACATAAAACTTTGGAGAAGTAGACCACAAAACACAGACAAAAGGGCAAAACAAAAACAAGACTAAAGTAGGGAACCTAGCTAAAATTAAATACAATATACATGGAATAGAACCATACCTATGAAAAGTACATGGCTTCAAGAACTATCCATGCATTTGGGCTATTCCTTTATGAAATCCCTAGAGAGTTATTTTTCTCATCAAACCATTTTGATTCTCCAGATCACTTGAAGATGCAAGAGAAGAGCATACTAGGTTTTAAGGAAAAATAAATGCAAAGTGATTAGCCTCCCAAATATCTAAATTTGGAGAAACTGATTGATCTATTCTAGTACCATGGCTATGATACCATGTTAGAATATATAAAATGGAGATTAATCTAAAACTAAGTGTAAGGAGTAGATACAATAAAATTGTTAATAGAGATGATCATAAAATTAAAATAGCATAACAGAGTTAGTTTCTAACAATATGAGAGATGAAAATGTTCAAGAGACAATATTTATAGTAAACAAAATAGCTTAAAGAAAGCTCACAATTGCATGAATTAATATGTAAAATACATGTTAGATGAGTGAGTATATATAGAATATGTGTGAGGGAGGAGGTGGCAAATATAACCAATAGGAAGTGTAAATCTAGAATATCCAAAATAGAAAAGAGTAAATCCTATGGAAGATGCTAACAACTCACTCTACTCACATTATTACCCACTATTATTAACCTAAGAAAGCTTAATTAAAAGTGTAGGAAAAACCTAGATAAAGAAAAATAAAAACCTTCACCAATAATATTGTGATAAAGATGGCCATATGGATAAGAAGTTCTAGTTCATCTACATCCCAAATTGGCCCCTTCTAATAAAAAGAAGGATAAGAGAAAGAGTATTGTTTAGATGGAGAAAGGCATAGAAATTCATGGAGATTCTACTGATGGGAGTTTCAAAGAATGGTAATATCTTTCATGGAAGGGAAGAGCTCACCCAATTATTTCATGCAAAAGTCAAGTTGAAAGACAAGAGATTTAGTGTTATCTTTGACTGATAGTCTACCAAATCTTGGTACTCGTATGATGGTTAGTGAATTAGAATTAGATGTTTTAAATCACCCACATCCATATTCGTTGGGGTAGCTACATGGAATGGATATGAAGGTAACCAAGCAATACAAGTTGACATTCAATCTACATCTAGAGTATAAAGATGAATTGATGTTTGACATTATACCATTAGAGGCATGTGATGTAATATTTGGTAGTCCCTATTTGTATATGTGGGATGTTATATACTTCAATCACAAGAATCAATATAGTCTATGGTTGAAAGGCAAGAGATTTTTTGTGAACTCATACGCTGGTAGATCCAAGGTTACCACCACTAGTACCTCAAGTACTACAACATTAATTACTGACATGAGACATATTTAATACATAATGAATGAAGGACAATGTAGGCATGTGAAGGCTATTGCCAGGGCTATTGTGACATTTTTAACTAATATAGAATAGTGATCTCAAGAGCAACAAGTGCAAAGAGGTATAGGGCTAACTCAAGGAAGAAAACATGCACAATTTGAGGATAAGGAAAGGCATAACACTTAGGTGGAAATAACCAAGGGGAGTAGACTTATATTTCCCTTTAGTTTTAGTTTTGTTGATGAATCAAGCATATCAATCAAGGGATAGATTGGTGTTCATGATTAATTTGTGGATTGAAAGTTCTTTATCTTCATATCCAATTTGGGACTAAGAGTTCGTTATCTTCAATTTGTCTTGTGTCTTAAGGCTTTTGGGGACCAAAACTCTAGATAGGGTGGCATACTTTAAAGTGATTGAGATGTTTGCATTGGGAAGATCCTATAACCAAGCACATGCTACTAGTACACTTGCAACGAAGAAAATATCATATATAATGGACTTTAAAAGCATTTTGTATTGTTGTAAGTTCACTTCTAGTGAAGGAAAGTCTCTTTGATAGAGTTGTAGGTGTGTTGGAATCTATTGCGAGTGATATGTTAATTGGTGTATGTTTGTTGGAAGTTATTGTAGGTGATATGTTAATTGCTGCGGGTGATTGTTAACATGTTGCAAATCATTTGGAAGTATTCCTTATACTAGGATTGTTATCAAGAGAGTGATTCTTAGTCTTTAACAATGGTGTGAGTGTTAGAAAGGATGGATAGTGATTAGTTGTTTGTGGCTATTAACTCTATGCACATTGAATGATGTTTTAGACATCAATATGATGTGCATAGAATCAATCATTCATCTCCTTGCTTACTGAAAGTCATACTTGGGTGTGTGGAAATAATTGGAAGTTTAGAAAAGTAGAGGAATATGTAAAGGGATTATTTGTCCATGATGCTAGTGGATGTCTATCTTGTTTGGCAAGCAACTATTATTTTCTAATGAAAATGCACCTTTTCTAGGGTAGCGATGAGACTCATTCGATACCATGTGTGTTTCTCCTTATAGTTGGGTCAAACTAGTTAGAGCAATGACCATTTGGTATGATTGGGGGATGCTCATTCTTCCCTAGGGGCACGATAATTTGCATTCCAATATAGGCAACTTTCAGGACTTGTAGGGTGGTTGTTTTGTAATGGAAATGACTTTTCTTTGAATAGTTATCAAAGGGGACCATTTAGTTGCCAAAAGGGGTGGTTACTATGGGAAAAAAGGTTGATCTTTCTAGTTGGGTGAATTGAGGAGGATTTTAGGGTAGATAGAAGGATTGACTTAGAGAATTTTAGTTGGCTTGGGAAATACACTCCTATGATTGGCTCAAAGAAGATAGGAAGTGTATAGGGTTCTCGTGAAGCACATGAGCAGAGCGAAGGGAGGAGTTTGGTAAATTGTAGAAAAGCTCCATTAGAACTACTAATTGGTAATTTCCATGTATTGGCACTAAATTAGTGAATGAGATTCTTGTAGCATAACCCTTCATGGATTTTTTCACCCATTTACATTTTTTCTAGCTAAATATTTGTGTCATGTGTCAATTGAATTTTATGTGTGCTCTATTCTATTACTTAATTCATTTTTGCTACTTTGTTATTTATTACTATTGTAAGTAAATAAACTATTAAGACAATGTTGTTAAGAGTGGTGAATGAAGAGATAGCTTAAGAATTTATTGATGTAACTTTAGGATTATCAACCCAAAGGTTTATGGATCACATATGCACATGATTAATGTCAATTAGCACAATGTATAATTGTATCATGTAGTTTTGCAAAAGCTTTGTTTATGAATCCACACATTGCAAAAACAAGCAAAAATGGATTCGTATATTTTATTTGACCTTGTGAGCTTTCCATACATGTACCTGCACACATGTATTTGATACTTTTGTTAGTCTTTCAACATGTTTTTAATATATACATTTAAGTTAATAGCGAAAAAATATTTTATGTGCCTTAGATATTGATTTAAGTAATGGTTGCAATACTTCCAATGTGATTTTGTTACTGAGCTCTATAATGAATGTAGATTTAGTTATGTTAAGTGCTTTGAACTATGTTGGTTATTTTACTATGTTTTTGAGTAGTAATTTGGTGGATTTTTTCTAGCCTCTTGTTGTTGAACTGAAGTAAATAGACAAGCAAATGTAAGATATAATTACTAGTGCAATTCGAAAATATAGAATTGAGAAATATTCTTTTATGAATTTTTTTTTTTTTAAAGAAAAATAGACATGTATTTGTGGGGGTGTGCATACTATTGCATGGCCATAGTTTATTGGACAATATTGATTTCCAAAGTGTACTAAATGCCAATTTGTATTGAACTTATGACAATAGTAGCAATAGTTCTAGTTGCATATGCTTTTTGTATTTTCTAACAAGTGCTTGGTTGTTGTGTTTGACATGGAATTTCATTGTGAGTAGATTTTAAGTATGTTTCATATAGTAGTTGACTCATTAACTAGTAAAATGCAATCACAATATCCTTGATCATATATGGTATTAGGTGCAATTTCAACGCTGTTAATGCATATTTTTCCCTGGCTGAATATTTTGCCTATTTGCTTCAACAAATTTAGAAGGTATAATAAGTGTCACTTTCATTAAATCTCTTTTATCATCAACTAAATTGACACGTAGTATTTGTTTTATTTTGCACTTTGTTAAATGTTACCACAAATCAGAATTGTGAGTTACCCAAATCTTCAATCAATTACAACATAGTTTATCAAAGCTTATCACATGTTGGTGAAATCCCATCTTCAAAGACCTCACATATAGAGCAAATGCCTAAATTTGTTATATTATTTACATTACAAAATGTTACCTATGCAATTACTATAAGTCAACTAGTATACTAAATACAATATTGTGTTGCTACATGTGATGTTTTGTATTAGACATTTATAACTTCTCTTAGGAAAATATTGTGTAATGTAAAAAAATAAGATTTTTCTAGGGTTAATTTGCTTTTTAAGAAAAATATATTTCCATAACTACTTATAAAGTCACACTTCAAACTAAATCTAGTTAAGATTAACAAGAATAAATGAACATGTTATAGAAATTTTAAAAAATTATACAGAAATAAATTAATTTGTAGTTAATTGTTGTTTTCTGTATAATTACAATGGACCCTTAACTCTAAGAAACTTTTTTAGGGCCTCTAAAAAATAAAAGATACATAATGCACTATTTATTATTTTGTATTTAATATGTTAAGAGGCTAAAGTCTAGGAAATTTGTGTCTCTTGTTACAAGACAATATCTAAATAATGCACTATTTATTATTTTGTATTTAATATGTTAAGAGGCTAAAGTCTAGGAAATTTGTGCCTCTTGTTTCAAGACAATATCTAAATAAGATACAAGTGGATTTCCCATTAAGGTATGCTATTTATACCACACTACAATATATAATGATACACAAATTCTTGTCAAATAAACAATGTTCTAAAGAAAAAAGCATAATAACCAGATTTGAAACCATGTTATTCTAAATTTATTATGTGCCATCCCCGACCTAAAAAAAACAATTCAACAAAAAAATTGTACAATCCAACAAATTGAGAATGATGATCAAATTAATAAATAGTTTTCATGAATTATCATTACAATCATATCTAGATTCAGGTCTCAATGTTAGGATGAGGCAAACGTTTAAATAGAAACATAACCCTTAAACCAATATTTAAAAGGGCTCACCGTAGGTATAGGTATAACTACATCTTTGGAGAATCAAAACCCTAATTTTTTTGACAACTATCCGTCTTCGGTGGATAGCTTCACAAAAGAAATGTTCAATGCCCTAAAATTACTGGGAGGAATCACGAATTACAAGCATGAAGGCTAGAATTAGCCCAACTTTGCAATTGAATTTCACACAACCCTTGCCTAAAGTTTGGGTACACATTCAATGACTCCATCCTCAAAATCTGTGTCAACCATCATTCTTACCTCAAATCTTGGGACTCTAAGATCATATTACTAAAACTTAAAAGTATTCCACGAACTATAATCTTGAAGGCTAGGCTCAACCCAACCATTCCTGTGATTGTTAACTATAATCTTCATAATCTTACACAACCTTGAAGAAGCTTAGGACATTGGATAGCTCCATTCTTCAACATTTCACATTTGTATTCTTCTTTTCTGCTCATAGATTTTTAAAATTCCAGTTGAAAAACATGATCATTGCATGGATCTAGGTATGCAACCTGTTTCATGCTCCATGTTTTTTAAATTGGTTGTTTCTTGATAAACAGTTTCATTAATATTTGTACGCTCTGCTAATAGTGCCTAGGTAATTCACACTCTACTTAAATATCATCCATTTTAGTGGTCACACAATCAATAACAATTTTACACCTCATTTACAATAAAAAGTGGTAAATATTTGTCCTATTTTTATTGGTCAAAATTAAACCTTGACTATTAAAGTAGATGATATTTAAGAATACCCGACAATTCAAACTTTTCTATTGCCAATAAACAAAATTCTTAACCAGTACGTAGATATCTTCCGTTGTAATGAATACCTGTAGAAACAGTCCAAGTTTACAATCTCATTAAATGTGTACTAATCATTTTGACAGAACCAATCGACCTTAAGGTGGTTAAAATTTCTGATTTTATGTATGAAGTCTACAGACAATTTTTTTCCTTAGAGCAGGGAAAGCTTCTGGTTGCCAGCAGGAGTGCACCGGAAGAGAGTCAGAGAAGGTATTGGTACAAAGGCGTGAGGCAGAGGCCATGGGCAAGTAGGTGGTGGAGATTAGAGACCTGCATTGAGGAAGTCGCCAGATCACTCTATTTAAACATCATCTATTTTAATTGTCAAACAGTATTTTCGACAAAGTTGAGGAAGTCGTCCGACCACTCTACTTAAACATCATCCATTTCAATAGTTGTAAACTGTCCCACCACTCTACTTAAACATCATCCATTTCAATAGTCAAACAATCAATAAATATCGTCACATCAACAACAGAAGCAAAGCAGAGCACATGTGGCAACTGACACACCAACAACAATAAGTGGCTTCCACGTATAATCTGCCCACACAGTAGCCAACTTTGCCCATTTATTCAAACCAATCCTTCCTCGCTCTCAGTCATGAAGAAGCAGACAAGCCCAACCATGTGCGTCTTCATCGTCATCGAGATGGCACCCCTTAGATCTCCACAATGACATCCGTATACTCTCTGATTCCTGCCATGAATAGCACAAGTTCAAACCTGTTTGCTGCAACAATTCATGCACCTTGGGCCTTTTCAGAAGATAGAAAGTGGTGGGCTCGTCGTCATTGACAATAGCTATTGACGTTAAAATCATAACAATAGTAAACCTAAAATATAGGTACAAGATTCCACCCCATGACAATCTGTAGAGGTCAACTCACCCAGACAAGGGGATTGGTTTGATCACTGCAGTACTTCTCATGTCACAGTAAGAAATGAATAGTCTGTCGTGGATTGACATCTCACCAACCAACATTTATGAATAAATTTCATAGCAATTTTTTTTGATGGAGATCATCCCAAGTTCGTTTTTGCTATCGATACGGGAGCACGAGCCTTACGCTGAACCTCTTTCGCTGAGAGCCAAGGACTGAGGGGTATCCATTGTTATTCTTAAACATCATCCACTTCAACAGTCAAAGATCCAAGAAAATAGAAAATAGAACAGTCATTGATTTAACAAATAAAGGTTACAATTTATAGCGATCACCTAACTCAACTAATTGACAACACACTAACAACTAACAAATTGTTAACAAAACATATAGGCACGCTGTCCACATGCACAACAGCTCACTGTTACATTCTGTATGTGTTGGAGCATATATTCCAACACACGAGCCTTAGGCTGAACCTCTTTTGCTGATAGCCAAGGATTGAAGGGTATCCATCGCCATCTTTAAACATCATTCACTTCAAAGATCAATTTTGGCCCATAAAAGGAGGACAAATATTTACCACTTTTTTTTGTTGTGGATGAGGTGTAAAATTGTTATTGATTATTTGACCATTGAAATAGATGATATTTAAGTAGAGTGCATCCCACTTCAATAGTCAAATATCAATTTTGGCCGATAAAAGTAGGAAAAATATTTACCACTTTTTTTGTTGTGGATGAGGTGTAAAATTGTTATTGATTATTTGACCATTGAAACAGATGATATTTAAGTAGAGTGCAAATATTTACCACTTTTTGTTGTGGATGAGGTGTAAAATTGTTATCGATTATTTGACCATTGAAATGGATGATATTTAAGTAGAGTGCGTCCCACTTCAATAGTCAAATATCAATTTTGGCCCATAAAAATAGGACAAATATTTACCACTTTTTTTTGTTGTGGATGAGGTGTAAAATTGTTATTGATTATTTGACCATTGAAATTGATGATATTTAAGTAGAGTGCATCACCATTGAAATGGTTGATATTTAAGTAGAGTGCATCCCACTTCAATAGTCAAATATCAATTTTGGCCATAAAAGTAGGACAAATATTTACCACTTTTTTTTGTTGTGGATGAAGTGTAAAATTGTTATTGATTATTTAACCATTGAAATGGATAATATTTAAGTAGAGTGCATCCCTTTGGTGGGCAGACCAAAGAACCTTTGACAAAGGGAAAAATAAACTGATATTTAATACTTTCAAAACAATGAATTTGAAATTGAATATAAAACAATTCTAAAACATAAATTTTATAATATTGAATTAATTCTCTTTTCATAAGTTAATAAATATCATATAAATATATTATTGTTATATATATATAGAAAATGTAATTTAATTAATCGATTCATTAGAATTAATTGTACTTAATTAATTATTAGTTATTCCGGAAGGGACTAATAAGATGTTTATATTATGCTCCAATGTATTGTTTTTTAAAATAAAAAATAAAGAGTCATATTACTTCAAAGAAATATGATAGATTAATCACAAAATGGTAGGTGGTATGGGAGCATGCCTCAAAACCAATGCCTTGGGCCAAGCCCAGGCAACACTCCAAATTTGTATTTGTACACTACATGGGTAATGAAAATTAGTCAAAATGACAAAAAGATTTCTATCTTGAAACCATAAGAGTTAGACCTTTGCCACCCATCATTTAAGATTTATGTGGTTGTGAGGGTAAGATAAAAGCCCTCATAGACTTATAAAACAAAGAGTTTTATTCTTTATAGTCCTCACCATGGGGGTAGTTGGATTAAATGGTGGAATGATGCCATCAAGCATACTTCTCACTTTTTAAGGATATATGGGTGCCAATTGGCACTTTTTCATCATCGATGACATGAGGCCACCATCTGGGAGCTTTGTTGTGCCTTTGTCAAGCTAGAAGAACAACCATTTTTGCCTACTCTATAACTGAGAGTGGCCAAGCTTCAACAATAGAAGCAAGTTGTCAATAATCACACAACTTGAGGGCCTAAAATTGAAGCCCATCTTCATTGGCTGAAGATTAGGGATAGGGTTTCCAAAGACTTTTTCCAATCCCTGCATGCTTCTCTTGTTTCCAAGAAAATCAAGAGATAAGAGAGGGTCAAAATGTTCTCACTAAGCTTCCTGACATTCTTTAGGCCTTTGTTTTCCATTATTAGGTCTTTGAGGCTCAAGATCCTTATCCTAATCAAGACCACACCCTTCAACAATGAATGAGTGTGGTCCCTTGTGTACTTTCCACTTCATAGTGAGCCATGTGTGACAAACTCCTCACCTACGCTAACCTTCATGAAGTTGTTTTCACTATGGATAATAACAAAGCTCCATGTTGTGATGGCTTCCCCTATTAATTCTATATATCTTTATGGGGCACTGTTGGTCTCAACCTTTTATAGGTCTATTTGGAAGCATACAATTCTTTCTCTCTTAGTAATATTATTAACAAAGGAAATGTTAAATGCATTCCTAGGTCAAATGATCTTGAGGACATGTATTTGCAATTGGTAGCCAATATATTATGCTAATATTTCTTATAAAATTATTGCCAAAGCCCTTGCTTTTCATTTGTGAAACTTGCTTCCTCTTATTATCCATCTTGAGGAAATAAGGTTTGAATCAAGCGTAGATACATCTTGGATAATATTATTACTATTTGGGAAGGTATGGAATGGGCTTGTCACTCTCAGCAACAAGCCATTTTTATAAAAAATGATTTTTCCAAAGCTTATGATTGCACAGATTGGATGTTCATTCTTTCCATGCTTCAAGCATTGGGATTTGGTTCTAAATTTGTTTGCTTTATTCAAATGCTATTTATAGATGCCTCCACTTATTTTACCATAAATGGTTGGCAATTTTCCTCTTTTGGGCTCTTTCGGTCTATTCAATAAGGTTTTCCCCTTGCCACTACTCTTTATGCAATGGTTGTGAAAGGCTTTAGATAGTAGCTTGCTAATACTATTTATTAGAACAATGCGAAAGGTATTTCCACTTTGTTGATGACTTTTTCTCACTCTCTTGGAGGAAAGTGATAATGTCAAATAGGATCTACAATGTCTTGATACTTTCTATTTAGCTTCTAGAATACAATGGAAAAATACCCAATGCTACTATCAATATTCTTGCCTAAGCTTCCTTGGATTAAAATGCCTTTGGTTGGTAATGGATTGATCATGGTGGGGCTTTTAGGTTTATTGGAATTCCTTCTACTTTTCATTCTTCTTCTCTCAAATGGAAATCTGTTTTTGATTAAAGGGGTAAAATAGGTTTTGAAGGGCCCTGAAACCTTGTTACAAAATGTTGTCCAAAGATAAAACAAGAGCTACCGAAACCAACAAACAATAAACACAAAACTAATAGGAAACCAAGAGCAAAGAAACGACATAGCTACAACTTCTTCAAAGTATTAGTAGCCTCTAATTCATGCAAGCTGGTAAAACTCTTCATGTAGCTTCACGAATCCCAACAACTCATCTTTTTCAATCTCGAAAGACTTTTTCTTACTCCCACAAGTGCATGTGCTTAGATCTCCTTGATTGGTGTTATTTCCCTATTTACCCTTGCCCATGTTAGTTTGGTCCTTCTCCCCAGTGTCTGTCTGAATAGTAGTACTCGTGACCTGATCCTCCCGGAGTTCCTTCAGCTTATCAGTAAATATCTTGATGCCTTCCACACTGTTGTGAATAGTGCACTTTCTAAACTCCACCACCCTCTCCAAGTTTTTTAAATCTCCTTTAGCTCTTTCTCCAACCCAACAATGCGAGCTTCGAAGTCATGATTGAAATTATTTAGATCTCTTTCAATCTATCCCATCTTCGGAATAGAATCCCAACTAAGCTAAATCTCAGTATCCATTTTATCATCAATCTCCACTCTATTTCCTATTTTCTCCTACATAGCACTCAACTTGATATTAATTCTATTAATCTCAATAAAGAACCACTTGGTCATCTGATGTTGACTAGCAATAGCATCCCTGACCAAACCTAAAACCTCTGACAACTCCTCTCTATTAGCAGCTTTAGAGATCAAGAAAGAAAAATCTTCAAGGATATTAAAGTGGGGTTAGGAATAACTGGGAAAGGAATACCAATTCTTGTTTCTTCAGTGACAAAGCCCTCGGTCTGCTTAGGTTTATCCCATGGATCACCATTCATCCCCTCATGAGTAGACACTTTACTCTTACCCTTATCCTTCCTTTTAACCTACTTCTTGTCAACCTCCTTGACAGTGTTCTGGCTTAAAGTGCCTAATGCATCTTTACCCCTCCTTCTTTGAGAACCCACCTCCTTCCTACTCTCCTTCTCACTCTCTTCACTAGTGTGAAACCCAGTAGACCAAGAACCCCTCTCCTCATTTCTTTGTTTCTTGGGAATTCCCTTCACACCGCTTCTTTTCCTTTTTATATAATTCTTTGCCTCCTCTTCCTGAGAAAAATGGGGAATAGAGAAGGCTTCCACCAAGTTCTCCTCCTTCATTCACTTTGAATCATTGTTTACCCCCCTGTCACAGAGTTGGTAGAGTCAATGTAGTCCACAATGAGGGTTTTACCTTTCTTCTTTGATTTACCCTTAATCTCTAAGTTGGGAGCTTGAGATTTCACATACTCCATAATTAAGAGAATCAACCCTTCATGAAGACTAGGGAGCTTGGGGTTCCTTCTATTTTCCTTAATGGCACAATCCAAAGAAGATAACAAGTAGAAAGGAAAAGAGACAACCATTTTATGATGAAAATGGTTTAGAAGTGTGAAATGGTAGCCATATATAGTAGTAAACCTTCCTTCCAAAGAAATGTACCTTATTAAAACTTCAACCACCTCCACCCAAATGGGTTTGATCGACTTGCATTCATAACCTCCAGATTGAAACTTCACCAACTTATTCCTTTCCTTCCCTTAAAAGAACAAATTGAGGGCTTCTTCTCCCACCTTACAGTGTTTAAAAACCTTCCTGCCAGTAGCCGAGAGACCAGTTATTTGAGCTATCAGTTCCTCGTTAATCTCAATCCAGGCCATAGGCTTTAACTGTTATCTTTCCAACCCTTGAAAAATATATTGGTTGTTGTAGGGTTAGATCCATGTAGCTTTTCCAAATAGGGGACAAGCCCCCCTTCCTCCACCGCCTTCCAAATAAGTGGCTTCTTGCAGACCCCATCATTGGACAAGGGCTCCACATGATTCCTATCACCCCCCATATCAAACACAGTAGCTTGATTATCTCTGTTAAGTTCCCAACACTTAGCAATCTATAAAATGCTAAAAAAGCCAATTAACACTAATAAGGAAAGTACTCGAAGCACCTAGAAAGCATGTGACACCTTCATCGATAATCATAATCATAACACCCTCATTAAAATCACCCTTGTTGGCTCTCATTAGATATGATGGTTTGAGCTTCGACGGGAAAATTAGAGTACACTTCCCATAACTTAAAAGATTGGGTTTTAACCCCCACATTGGCGAGGACATCAACAACTTCATTTCCATCATAGAAGATATGGGAAATAAGCATGTCATCAAAAGGATTTATCATATTAATCAAGTCCTTAATGAGCATCTCAATTTTCCAAGTAGGAGTTTGAATTTGTGTAAGGCATTGGATTATGTTGAGGGAGTCTCCCTCTATCCAAACTCTTTTGTAACCTTTGGAATATACAAGTTTGATGCAATTAAAAGTCGTTGTAGCTTTAACATAGTGGTTGGACTAGATACCCAAAGGGAGTGCCACCACTGAAATAAACATGCCTTTATCATCTCCTAACACTCCCCCACTTCCTACCAGCCCAGGATTACCCTTGGCCGTCCCATCAAAGTTGACCTTAACCCATCCAGGTAGAGGATCTTTCCAAGCAACCTCATCTCTAGACTTCTACATCTTCTTGAATGGGATAGTAATACTGGATAGCCAAGCCCCTCTTTCTTGCTAGGAAATTCTAGATTTAATCTAAGATGCTTGTTATCACACATGTTTATTACTCTTCTTATTGGGCTCCTTCAAAGGCCTCCTCCTAGAAGCTTGGAAACTTACTAAGGGATTTCTTATAGGCCTCTTCTAAGCAAGGTAAGGGTTTCTATGAAGTCACTTTGGAATTTTGTTCTTTTCCTTGTGACTCTAAAGGTATTGGTCTTCTTGATACCCATTACCAAGGGTTGGCCTTGTGCACTAAATGGATTATTAGAGCTCTTGAAGGGAATGAGGTTGGGAAAATATTTTTGCATCATTGCATCTCTTTTGGGGTCCTACATGGCATCTATAGGCTTGGAAAGGGTTAGGATTTCACTCCATCCTCATTATGAATGCACCTATTCAAATCCAAGGTATTTTTGTTTCCAAAAGCATTTGGAAAGCCTAGGAGGCCATCAAACCCTAGTTACTCTAAAATAACAATGATTTAGAAATGAGATTTCTATTAACCAACACTCTCTTCGATGGTCTCCTATGATTACTTACTAGGATTGACCTTTAGTCAAAGTCCCATGGATTCATGCTCTAAGGTTTTTTCATAGAGGGATTTAATTTATTTTAAACCACTTTTCTAGAGCTAGTAGAAATTGGTTATTTTGGTATAAAGCCAAGGTCAAATTTAATCTTTCTAAGCAAGATTTTGACCCTTTTTAGACCATTATGGGGTTGATTCCTCCTAAAATGCTTCACAAGATTAGGGTTAGATGCACTAGACCCTAGTGGAAAGATTGGAAATAACATCTAGATAATCCTTTGTCTAATTACAATCTTTTTAAAGGCTATGCATGGCTTTCTCCACACATTGCTATTATTCAAAAGCTCAATAATAGATGGGGTTTAAATAATCCATGACCACCTTATGGAAATGAAGATTTCATTCTATATGGACAACCATGTTGGAGCCCAATCTTGCTCATTTTGTATGGTGTACTCTTTATTGGGGTCTTCTACTACACCCTTAATCCATTGATTGTATTGGGATATATGTGTAGCTCTAACTTGTGGCTAGCATAACCCTTAGTTAAGTCATATGATCATTTACATAGTCTTATATTAGTAGTTAAGTTAGCTTGGGTGGCATCCAAGGCATAAGTAGGGTATATAAGAGCTAGTGGTTAGTTCATTATCATCATAGTGTGTATTGTGTTCTTAATTGGAGATTATTGAAGGTAGGCCCTATTGGAATTAGGGCTGACAACTGAGGGGGGGGGGCTGACTCAATTGTCTTAAACTTTTAAAGCTTGTTGCAGTTAATTCTTCTTTACCACTTCTTAACAGATTAATGACATAATCATGAAAAGCAAGAATTAATAAAACATGAACAGAAACATAAATAACACACTTGACACCAAGATTTTGACGTGGAAACCCGGTTAAGGGAAAAACCACGGTGGGGGTTAACCCACAAGGATTATAATCTGTTAAAAGTATTACAAAGGGGAAGGCACATGCCTTCGGGCTTACTACTCAAGAGAGGCTCACTGCCTACAAGAATGATTACAAAAGGATTACAGATTCTGTGAACTGATAAGTAGCATTTGCCAATGCAAGAATTCAGTTTTGGTTAAGCACATAATACTAATTTTATACACTTCATCTTTATTCTGCCCTGTTTACTACTCTGCCATAATCCGGACCTCAGATCTCTTCTCTTTCGCACGTCTGTCTACCTTTTTCACACTTACTCCATATTTGCATCACTAACTCACCCACAATACTCAAATCCATCAGTTATATATATTCACATCAACAAACTCAATCACTTATCTGTCGGCCTTATGAAGAACTTAACAAACAATATAAGTACTCTATTCTGTCGGCTGAATCCATATACCAATATTGATGCGTACCAGAAATAACACTTGCAGGTCAACCAATCATGTCAGCCACTAACATTATATCCCATACACAACTCACCAAAACACTTCTACTGGATCCGCACAAGGATTTAACACAAGTCGGCCTGTTCTTCACTGAACTATTCTGTCATATTAGGATCCGGTACTCAGATGCTCATAACTTTTAATCCCTTTGTTAACGGAGGCTGAAATCTTGGATTTAGATTGTGCTGACATTCCTCTACACTCCCTCATATTCACAACATGCAATCATTAACTAGAGAGATCTGCTAACCAGAATATTGAACTCTACCATATACCCTGTTCCTGTCTATCCAGACTGGACAAATCTTGGAACCGACTTCCGATATGATCTAATACTGCACTGCAGATGTGTGGAATGGACTTAGTTGCCATCAATGACAACACTTTTCATGCGTAGCAGTGTCTCTTGCCAATAATCTCCCCGTTTGGCATTGATGACAACACTTGGTGAAAAATGACTAAGTGTTGGAGCTACTCCCCCTTACTCTGTACACTTGTGCTCTCCATTGTTTCCAAATCTTCCCCTTTTCTAGATTCCTCATTTTTCACTGCTCTTCACTCCCCCTTTGACATCAATGGTAAAGGATGGAATCCGCAAACCAAAATTCACCCAAAAATTTTGTATACAATGCCGCATATGTACAACCAATCCTTAAGTTGTATTTACATATACTTAAGTATATCTCCAAAAAATTTTTTAGCAGGGCCAACTCTGTATCCCAACTCTTCTTCATACTATTCAAAGTTGAAATGTGGCCATTGAGCAAAAATGCTTGAGCTTCAGCCTTCCGGAGGTCAATGGGATCACCTGTTTATGTAGCAGTTTGGGCTTCTGTCATAGCATTGAACATTGCTTCTATCTTAAGGGAAATCAGTCCCCAAAGCTCACCCATTCTTGCTTTAATGTTCTCCTTTTCTCTTGTCAACTTCTTTATTTCTTCCATCAGGATGATTTCTTGACATTCCTTACTTGCCACTGATACTGTCAACGGATCAAAAGCTTGGGACATACTTGACAATTTCTATTTGGAGTCCTTTATCCTCTATGAATTTAGGAGTAGATAAACAAAACTTATATATACTGCCTCCTTCTAAAAGAGTATTTTGAATACTCTTTATACTATTATCTAACATGAATCTATCTAACCCAATCATGCCTTTGAGTGCATCAAATCTTTTGTTATTAAAATCATTCTAAACTTTAACTTTTGCAGATTTTTTCAAAAGACTCAAAGTGTGTACTTACAAAATTTACAAGGCTCTTCAGATTTCTGGAGGGAGAATCAGATGGATTCTTCTAGAACGTTGGCATTAACTTCTCCAATATACCAGATGCAAGGCCTAGCAACTCATTTTCCTCTATGTGAGATTTCAATACCTTTTCTCTTGCCTTGGCTTGTGTGAAAGATGCTATCTTCATCATTTGGACCAGAGAGAGTATCTAGGTTGATTGGTCCTTGAATTAGTTCTGGTTCATCAAACTCTAGCATCTCTTTACTCAAGAATTTCTTTACTGCATCTGTAGTGTCTCTTGTCACAATTTCTGGACTACCTTCCTTTTCTTGAGTTTTCGTAGTATCAGGAATATTTTGTTTGGGTGCATCAATATTTGCACCATCTTCTTCTACTTTATCTTTCTTACCTTTGACTTCTTCTTTCTCTGCTTCACCTTTCTCTGTGTTATCTGCAGGAGGATTCTTTCCTTTGTCCTCACCATCTGCAATTTGTTCTAGAGGATCTTGTGTAGTAGCAGTATTCTCAACATTGTCTTCATTACCAGATTGATCAGGAAGAGTTAGAGTATCTGTTGCATCATTAGTTTTATCCACCATCTATGTATCTTCCTTGTTTATTTACTCCACTTACGGAATTGAGGAGTCATCAGTCTTGGTCTACTACTCATCAGTTTTTATTTCTTCAATATCTGGGATTGATGAATCAATCCCATCATCAGTCTCTTCTTCAACAAATGGAAGATTGTGTCTCTTCAATGCACTTAGAAGTATTTCTTGTGTTTAGTTAACTATTTTGTCTAATTCTCCAAGCACCAGTTTGTTCATTCTCTTCTTGCTTCTGAATTCATCCTTTACTTCTTTGAATATCATATTCATTTGAACTTGAGTGATTTGAGGGCATAGTTTTATCAATATATGTTCTCTAAGCTCTAAATCCTTGCCTTTTCCGTTTTCTTTCCTCAACTCCAAAATACCTACAAGACTTTGAGGAATCTCAGAAGTTTTTTCAATTAGGGCTTTATTATAGATATTTAGATATCTAATAGTTGCTTCCTCTAACACCCTCTTATCTGTATCACCGTATTCATCATAGAATTCAGTCATGGGTTTCAAATTTCCATCCACAGTGACTGATTTTATTACATCTTCCACAGAAAGTGTGGGCTTCTCAACATATGTATCTATCTTCTGCCTTTTACGTACCCTTTTGCTTCCAGAGGGCTTCTCCTTAGTCACCTTGGTAGCTTTTGTTCCAGAGGCTTTCAACTCCTTTACCTCAGCATCTGAATCTGTTTCTTCTACATAAACTTTTGTGCTCTTATAGGTTCTTGTGGCCTTTGTTTTTACTCTTTTCCCTTCTTTTCCTGATCATTTTCCTTCCAGTTTCTTAGGATTGGCAGGTTTTGGGGGAACAGGGGCAACATTAGAGCTTCTAGTAGTCCTTGATGTGGAGGAGGATGCTACCAGAGCACTTCCTTATTTCTTATCCTGCTTCTCCTTCTCTGCCTTTTCAGTTCTTTCCTTGAATTGCCTCACGGCTTCCTTTGTGAGACCCAGATTCTCGACCAACTGCTCAACTTCTTTTCTTACTTTTCTATTGGTTTCAGGTTCTCTGAGCTCAACATGCAGTTTTAAACTTAGCTCCTCATATGTCCCAAATCTTTCAACTGTTGTGTCTTTTGGCTTGCTCAGAGGATGTTGAGCATACATATTCAAGATTTTTCCATCTACTTCATACCCCATGGGCATGATCCAAACAGTTCTGGGTTCCACTGCTTCCATTAAGCATTGATCAGTGTCAACCATAAAACATATTTTATTCTTGTACTTCTCAACAATCGATTTAGGGATTCTTTCCCTTTAATGCATCATACTCTAAAAATTCTTGAAGTATCCCCAGATTGTAGTTTTCTGAGCTTTAATATCACCAATGCTGCGTAGATGATCTCTGATTTGAATGGAAATTGGCTCATCGTTAGTCTAGTGAACACCCTTTACTCTAGGTACTTCATTCATATAGTAGAAGAACAAGCATAGAACCAATGTACCATATTTAAAAGTGTTTTTCTTATCTTTCTTGATTTTGTTCAAGTTCTCAATTAGCTGGTTCTATAACAACTCACATAGGTCATAATCTGTATTCTCCTTCAACATTTGATATGCTGCATATATGGTAGTTCCAGAGACAGAATTCTCCCTGCTGGAGTGATATATCTTGTAGCCAATCACCATGGAAGCAAACTTAACATCCGGTTCTATAATGTCATTGATGGTCATTGCCCTCTTGTCAAACTTTGTACCGGTTGCATCGGTAACAGTTTGGTTTTTTACAGATTTCAACATAGGTAATCCACCGGTTGAATTTAACCCAGTCACAATTATGATAACATCTTTGGTAATCTTGAATGGTTTTAACAACCATATGGATTCATTATGCATTCGACTCAAAACATACCAGACCCACTCATCTTCATCAAATGTTGGAAACCCCATAGTCTGAATAAAATGTTTATCAAGTAGTGCCTTATACTAAGGTTTAAGGTTGTGGTTTTCATCCTTGAGATGACTCTCAAACAAATCTACATACCTCGAGTCCCCAAATTCATCTATGTTTGAATGAATATAAACCCTAATATCTTCAGTATGCAACACACCATATGGAACACTTGAAAATGCACCTAATGGGTCGACTTCTATTGACTTGTGTGGATGCTTTTTAAATTTTGGTCGAGGCCTTTCAGTAATATCAGCAACCAAAGGTGTAGCCATTGCAAAAAGATTACAAGTTCAAAGCTTCACAGATAAATACCTTTTTCATGAAATTAGGGTTGACGGATAAATTCACCGGTCGCACTTCAATTCTTTGTAATCTCAGCTTAGACACTATTCTTCTTACTTTCTTAGGGTGCAAAGTGATTCAAATGAGGAATGAATGACCTTTTTATGCTCCACAAAACCTAATTTGCCTTTGTAATAAATGCTCTACCGTAACACATCCAGTTACACTATTTCTGCATACAGTCGATCTTCAATTGCTTCGCAAATCGTCATATCAACTTTTTATCTTCCAGAAATCATTTCAAATGATGTATAATAATCCAAATTATTTTCTCTCATTGTGCCAAATTTAGGCACCCACTTACTGGTTGGGGGATTTTAGATTTTATTGCAGCCCCCCTGAGCTAGGGCTCTTAATTCAATTCCCAGAGGAATTATCAGCACCGGATTTTGGTGCGGACCCATTACTATTATTCACAACACTTTTCTTGACCCATGTCTTGCTCATTTCATTTTGGATCTCATTCACATCAATTTTTCCCTTACCTTTGTCTTGTCTCTGCTCATCTAGTTTTTTGTTTATCAGACCTCTTCTTTCATTATTCTTACTTTTGTAGAATCTTGCAGTATGACCAGATCCATTGCAAATAAAGCAGTAACCATTGAAAGAGTTGCCATTTCCTCTATTGTTAGAGTTATTCATTATCATACTTCTGCATTCATTTGATCTATGATCATACCTCTTACACTTGAAGCATTGACCAGAGAATGATGGACCATTTTGATTTACTTTACTTCTGCACTGAGTAGCTCTATGACCAAATTTGTTGCAATTAAAACAATTTCCATTAAATGATGGATATCTTTGAGCATTAGGTTGTCTTACTGGAGGTCTTCTAGGTCTGTTTCTCCCATTACTTGGTTGAAAATTTCTTTGTTCAGATCTGGAGCTTTCACCTTTTCATATCCAAGACCATGCTTGTCATCAACCTTTTTCTAACTTTCAAGCAGTGCTTCAAGTTTAGCTGAGCTTATCTTGAACTTCTCCTTGTATTCATTTGCAACTTCTAGGTCATGTCTGAGAATGACAATCTGCCTCTCAAGTTCTCTCTCATTGCCTCTGCTTTCTTGTAGATCAGACTCTATGGCCAGCCATTCTATCTAATCTGCAGCATTCTTTAGTTCTTTTTTTTAGAGTTTGATTTAGGTCTTCTTCAGTCTTCTTCTTTTGCTCAATTTCTTTGGTTAGCCTCATTACCCCAAATTCCATCTCATGTTTTAGAACAGAAACTTCTTTTTTCAGCTTCTCACATTCCTTTGTCTTTCTTCTAAAGCCTCATTCATGCCACCTTCTTCAGTAAGATTATCTAGCTAATGAAGTAGTTCTTTCCTTTTTTCCATTGATTTCTTTAATTTATCTTTTAGCAAGTTAATGCAATCATCAACATCCTTAAGGTTCGCTTTTAGATCATCAATTTCTGCTTTGGACTGATCAAGATCTTCTAAAGCCAATTGAAGTTGTTCTCTGAGTGAACACATTGAAACTCCTTCCTAGATCCTTCTCAAGCTGTTAGGCTTCTTTTAAGGAACCTTTCTCTAATACCAATTGTTGGAATTAGGGCTGACAACTGAGAGGGGGGTGAATCAATTGTCTTAAAACTTTTAAATCTTGTTGCAACTAATTCTTCTTTACCACTTCTTAACAGATTAATGGCATAATCACATGAAAAGAAAGAATTAATAAAACATGAGCAGAAACATAAATAACACACTTGACACCAAGATTTTGACGTGGAAACATGGTTAAGGGAAAAACCATGGTGGGGGTTAACCCACAAAGATTATACTCTGTTAAAAGTATTACAAAGGGGAAGGCACATGCCTTCGGGATCACTGCCCAGAGCTCACTGCTCAAGAGAGGCTCACTGCCTGCAAGAATGATTACAAAAGGATTACAGATTGTGTGAACTGATAAGTAGCATCTGCCAATGCAAGAATTCAATTTCGGTTAAGCACAAAATACTGATTTTACACACTTCATCTTTATTCTACCCTATTTACTGCTTTGCCATAATCCAGACCTCAGATCTCTTCTCTTTTGCACTTCTGTCTGCCTTTTTCGCACTTACTCCATATTCGCATCACTAACTCACCCACAATACTCAAATCCACCGGTTATATATATTCGCATCAACAAATTCAATCACTTATCTGTCGGCCTTATGAAGAACTTAACAAACAATACAAATACTCTATTCTATTGACTGAATCCATATACCAATATTGATGCATACCAGAAATAACACTTGCAGGTCACCATTCATGTCGGCCACTAACATTATATCCCATACACAACTCACCAAAACACTTCTACTGGATCCACACAAGGATCTAACACAAGTCAGCCTGTTCTTCACTGAACTATTCTATCATATTAGGATCTGGTACTCAGATGCTCATAACTTTTAATCCCTTTGTTACCAGAGGCTGAAATCTTTGATTTACATTGTTCTGACATTCCTCTACACTCTCTCAGATTCGCAACATGCAATAATTAACTGGAGAGATCCCCTGACCAAAATACTGAACTCTGCCATATACCCTGTTCCTGTCTAACCAGATTGGGCAAATCTTGGAACCAACTTCCAGTATGATCTGATACTGCACTGCAGATGTGTGGAATGGACTTAGTTGCCATCAATGACAACACTTGTCATGCGTAGTAGTGTCTCTTGCCAACATGCCCCTCAAAGTGGCTTGGCAATTGCCCCCTTGAAGTGGCTTATTATTATAAACCATTTGTAGCATATTTCCTATTATATTCTTCTCTTTTTAAAGTTATTTTATTACATCTCCCCATTGGATCACATTTGATCCAATTGGGTGTTTCTAATCCCCATTATCTTTTATGTGGTCATATGGAAACACTCAAGCACCTCTTTTGGTCATGCTTATGGGCCCAGGTAGCTTAGACTTATATACATGATTTTTTAGGCCTTTTAGATCTAAACTATTTTCTTGGCACATGATTCTTCTAGGTAATTGGCCATTAATACTAATTAAATTCAGCCAAATTTGGCATGCTTTTAGAGTGGAGATTTTGTTCAATATTTGGAAATCTATAGAAACACATTTATTTTCAGGAGATTTTGTTGATTCACATTTCTCCTTGTATACTATTTAATGATTTATTCTAATGTTAATTTGTAGGTTTAGGTGCAAGCTAATAAAGTTCCCCTAGAAGTTGCATGCTTGTAGATTCTTATTGAGCATTGGGTAATGCATCTGTACTATTGTGTGATTACCACCTTCCCCCTATAGTAGGGGTCCTCATCCTTGAGGGTGCATATATATCTGCAACTAGAGTGATTGTGTCATACATTATTCATATGGGTCCCATTACTTTCCTCAACATTGACGATATGGATGGTCTTAGGAGATGCATGTTCATTTTTCTACTTCTCAACCTTGTGATAGGGGTGCTTTTGGTTGGCTTGATAGTGACAAGGTTCCTCATTTGAGTTTGGTTATTTCTTAAGTGAGTTGATTCTTATCTTGAAGAAGGAAATGAAGAAGGTTCAATTATGTGTGGGAGCCTATTCTTGATGGCCAAGACCTCCTAGATGGCTAGGGTATGCTTGATGACCATGATTTTCCTCCACCTCCTACTAGATCTATATCTCTTGTTACTTAGTAGTTTAGCTACTTGTTATTTTCTCTCATGTTTTGATGTGTTTTATTTAAGGCTTTGCCTTTCTTAGACTTTGGATGTGATGCCATTCGACCCATAATTTTTGTGAATACTATGTAATATACTTCTTTATACAAAGTAATATATAAGATAGTAATTCATAAATTTTTTTAAAAATGAAAATAACAAGATATCATCTTAAACAACTCAAAAGAAAGGTTGATACAGTCAAATATATGAAAACAAAGAAATATCATCATTCCTTGACCTTCCATAACGGACTATCAACACTAATATATAGATATTTAGAATACAAATAACACTAAACACATTAATAAGGGTGGATTAGGATACATTATTGCTAAAGGTTTTTATTTAGTATTTTTAGATAATTGTAATGGTAAAAATTACATATCTTACATTTTTCATTTAGTTTGGCTCACTTTGATCTAATTGCTGTATGCACAATGATTAGTGTATAAGTGGTGTATTTTTACATAAAAGTTGTCATATTACTCAATCATTGACTTATTTTAAATCCACACATTATAATTTTCCACCCTCATTCTATAGAGTGAAATCAACCCTCATTCTTAAATTTAAAATAAAAAATTGGGCTCATGTTGTCCCCTTCCAAATAGCCATTGCCTACCAATTTGAGTGTGAAATATTTTAAATTGTACTCTAGGTTGTATAGAATGACAAGATCTATTCATTATTATCATCAAACATGAACCAAAAAGAGCTTCATTAACATCGCAATATCATTATTAGAGAATTTAATCAACACTTAGCATCAAACATCTATAGTAACACATGACTAGGCAAATTGCTTGATTTCTTGACATGTCTTTACTCATTGTTCCAAATCCATTAAATTGGTCCACTTAGGGGTTTACATAAGGGAGAATCACCCTACCTAGAAAGCTACTCAAAGGTGTGTATCAACCATTATGACAATTATATAATGAAACTAAATCACCCATCAAGTTAAGGGTAAAATGGGAGGAGGGTATCTACTATGTTGAGAACATTAAGAGTTCTTTCCAAGCATTAGACCACATATTGAAGACAACATCTATAGTTCTAAGGTAGTCAATACGCTCAAGTACCAAGCTATTCAATCCCACCCTACATTGGTGCTATGAGAATAAAGATCTTGAATCATTTAATTAAATGGAGAATACAAAAAAATGTAGCATTACTTACAAGTATGGAGGGCAAGTGTAGTGGCTAGCCCTGCAACACCCCCTCCTATAGTCATAATATGTTTGTCTTCACCCATCATAGGTATTGGTGGATGCTTTTTGAATTTGGTAGAGGTGGAGAGATTTCGTACTCTCTACCTAGAAACTTGCAAGGTTACTATCTCTCCATACCTAACAAGATCCTTGAATGAATTAACTATACATGCAAAGAAGTAATTGCTTCACATTATATTAGTCATGGTGGAAGCAAATAGGGCTTTTGTCTTGGCTTCTACTTTCTTAAATCAAACTAATGCCTACATTATACACATTGTTGTCAGGGATTTGTAGAGCTCATCAACATTACCAAAGGCCTACTTGACAACTTGATCTCTTTTTTAAAACAAGATAAAATGAAGGCAGGGGAATAGAATGAGGTAAGGTCTTGATCTACTTTGACTTGATGCCAATAAAATGGTGTAGCCCCATGTGCTTTTGATTCATGTGCCTATATAGGTCCACGTTAATCCCATGATGCAACTTGCCTAGAAACTCATCTTCGATGGATTTCTCATCACATTTCTTAACACTGACAATACTTTACAGCACATATTGGAAGCTATGTTACCAAAAATATGAAATAGAAATCACAACGACAATAGGAACATGATGAGAAACAGGGTATTTAGAGGTTGCATATAAGAAAGAGATCTTGTATACACATACCTTTCAAGTTTTTTGATTTGTTCAAGATTTAACTTGCAACCAGAGTTCTTCATTTTGGTCTCCCTGTTAGTCTTTCTATCAACTTATATGAAAAAATCTATTTTACAAAATTGATCGTCCTCCTGTTAAGTAGAAAAGAGAGACTAGCTCAATAGATCAAACTAGGTCAAACCCTCTTCTACAAAACACTGGGGCACAAAATGAGCTTGGCTTCTACCCTTGAAGGAGAGCCAAACTATAAGAGATTTGCCCCTTTTTTTGTATAGAGAAGAAATTAACCAAATCCAATCAATCAAGCTAGAGTGAAGACATGAAATCCTAGTTGATAAAGATTAGAGTAAAACAGACTGTTGAAAGCAGAAACCCAAAAATCAAATAGACAACAAAGATCAGGGATGAATTTAGAACCTAGATCCAGAGGTAAAACTACCTAGGAGAAGGGTGCTTGGGTGTCCTGGTCCTAGATTAGGGTTTACAGAAACTACAGTCTTCGCTGGGTCTATACTAGTAAGCTTTGTCTTCTTCTTGGAGATCAGCTCCCGAAACCTGTTCTTTTGACCTGCACACATGTAAGAAGGAAAATGGTCGGGTGCTATTTAGGAGCTTGCCTCAGTCAATCCCTGTGAATGGTGTTTCCACCTCCAAAATAGCAAAGACGGTAGATAAAGAGTGCGTGCCCTAGGAGGACATAGGCAAATCTGAAGTAGAATGGAATGCTAGAACAAAGCATGAAGGAAAGAAGTCACCATGAGCATGGAAACCCTAGCATGCCTGATGCAATGTCAAAAATTGACTCAATAAGTTGGTGTAGCCCAAAGAAGTAGAATGATCAAGTCACAAGACCTGCAATATGTTAGTGCGCATCAATAATCCACAATAGAGAGCTTTAGAGAAGAGTAGAGAACATGAGAGAGAATGAGAATCCTTCAAGAAGTTAGAGAGAGATTTGATATGTTCAAATGAATAGAATAACTTACTTTTATATGCATTCCCATATATTTTTGGAGAATTAAACTACATGAGGCCGACATTGGGAACCTTTTAAGAGGTCCCAAGCTGACAAGCCACAATTTAGGCCAAGGCTAAAAAGGGGACAAGGGCGCTTGGGTGCCTTGGTCCTTTAGCCCAAAACTCTTGGGATAAGGCACTTAAAGTATCATTAACCCCACCTTATAATTACTTTTTTGGTTTTTGTACATCAGGATTGAGAATTACATGCTTAATACTCAAAGAGGTGTTAAAATAGGTCCTAATTAACAAGTGTAAACATTTTAGGTCCACTCAGGTGCTAAATTAAGTGTAAAATGGTGGTGTGCACATTTTACGACACACCATTTAGCCCCCACTTTAGTGTGGGTACGAGATTACGTTCAGACTCATACTAAAGGATGGATTCAAACACAAAAGACATAGAAGCCCAAAGAATTCTGTCAAGATTGAGGGGTGATTAAGCCCCCAAGCTTAGAATTCTAAGGTTGCAAACATGTGGGATCACAAAAGCCATAGAATGTCACCAAAATTGAGGGGTAATCAAGCCCCCAAGTTTAGGATCCTTGGAGTCTATGATGATCAGCATACACATAAAAGACATGACATAATTCATGCACATATGAAGCACTTAAAAAACATGATATAAGACAAGACATACACAAGGCATACACTTGAGAAGTCACAATGTATACATGCAACACAAAGGATAGATGTCATACACAGAGTATACACACCATACACATAGTAGACATGCTTGACATGAAGTATACACATAAGGCATGGAGTATACATAGAATACACATGAAACACACACATGGAATACATGTAAAACATTCAAGGAGAATACATAAGGAATACATAGATAGAATACACGAAGTACACACGAAACATGGAGAGTAAGAATATATGAAGAAAAAAACATGCATCACACATCAATTACAAGAAACATAATACGGAAGACCTTGAGTCAACATGACAAAGGAAACATCGATCTAAGTGATGTATCAATCACCATGCATCACCCCAAGATGCAATAATGAAGAATGCTAAGGGGTTAGTTAGAAATAAGAAGTACAAGAGAAGTACAAACACATCATACACACCATCATATAGAATAAGAAGGTGAAGCAACCTTACTACCAAACTCTAGTTGGTGGCGCAACCCTTCTCCCAAACATGCAAGGAGATTCAACTTAAGAGAAAAAGATAGACTCAAGATCTTGTTTCCAAGTTAGCCGTAATCCTTTCCAAGAGAGTGTAGTAACAAAGATGATCAATGAGCGTTTAGATAGAAAGATTAGAGTAAGGCTCAATAGCATGATATATGCCCCCACCTTAAAGTAATTGCTAACTCCATCAGGAAGCAATTGCCTTTAGGGTAGAGTGAGAAAGAAAAATAGGCACAAGAGCTTTCTAAAAGTACATTCCCAAATAGGATGTGTTTACAAAGATACATTGTGACAAGGGGCTGCCCCCAAGAAGAGAAAACCAAGGTGATGCTTACAGGCATGATACACAATGGCTTGTGTAGTCATGGTATGATGCTAAGCATTGCTACAAGGTGCCACATAGACGGAAGAAAGATCACATACACATAAGTTGAAGCAACATGAAAGGATGCTAAATCATCCAAGAAAAATAATGAATTTACACATCATGACATATAGAAGAATGAAGATACACATAGAGGAATGACACAATGTATTCTTACTCCTTGTACCTTTGTGCTAACAAGGGTGCCAAGGGAGAATTTAACACATTACAATACGGGGATCACAATACATATAACACAAATGAGAAGAAGGGACCACTCTTGCGAGTCGGCCTATAACAAATTATCCTCCCCAACTTGATTATAAAATGGAAGGAGGAAAAGGTGCTCTAGGGACTACATCAAGAATGGTGAGAAGTGCTAGAGCCAAATCTTGTTCGAAGTTGTTGAGTTTTGTCACCCAAGACTCAACATTCATTAGTGGAATGACAAAGTGCTCGATGATATGCATAATAATGAGGAGATAAATGATTATTTTGTTGAATCTTTTTGTGTTTTGGAGCAAGAAGAGTGACTAAGTGGTCTTCAAGTAGACTTAGAAAAATACACTCTTGTTGAGATAGAAGAGAGGATTTAGGTGGAGTAGGAAGCAATCCTCTTTGTTGTGAACATGGTGGAGAGAACCTAGGAGAGGGCCATCCTAACCCATTTCCTTAATCCCTTGTTCTTTACATCCTAACCCATTTCCATTGTATCCTTATTTAGAAAGAATTTTGAATCCAAGCCCATAACGCATCTCCAAATTCGAAGGAAGAGGAGAGGTCATATGACTATATTTGTTGAAGTGTGTTGAAAAAGGATCATTGTTTTTATCATGGCGGGGAGGGTCAAACTTTGTTTCAACCATCCCATGGGGATTGAAATCTAAAGAGACCTCGTCACTACCAAGACATGTATTAGAATTAGATGGTACTTTATCACAAATGGTTGCTGTTTCTGTAGAAGAATGTGGATCTTTATCTATTTTAAAGGTTCCATCATCATTAATCTTGAGTTTAAACTTGGAAGGAGTAAGAGATTATGTTGAAGAAATTTCATTTACCTTCGAGGTCTTTGAGTGTGGGGGTGAGATTTTATATTCACCAGTAAATGAGGATGTAAAATCTAATGAAGCCTAATCATCACTGAAAAATGCATTCGAAGGGTCGACACTATCCTAATCAACACTGTTATTAGCAGTGAAGGATAATAGTTTTGCTTTTTTTGAAGAAGGGATCAAATTACTTAAAGGAATTTGATGTCTCACTTCTATTTGTAAGCAAACTTCCAGAATCGGATCAACCTCAATTGTATGTGTTTTATTTCCAAAGATGATTTTTATTGAACGATGCAGGGTAGATTGGACTGCCCCCATGGCATGGATAAATGGCCTACCGAGAAGAATATTGTATGAAAGAGCCTTAGGCATGGCATGGATAAGGGTAGGCAATGTCACAGGTCCAGCCTTAATATCTAAGGTGATGGTACCCAATGATTGTTTATCAACATTATCAAAGCCATGAATTTTGAGTTTATTATCCGGTTTGATGACAGATGTATCAACATTGAGTTTATTTAACAAATATATTCCACAAAAATTGAGACCTAATCCACCATCAATCAAAGTACGTCTTACCCTTAAGTTACCAATCATGGCGAATATCATAAGGGGCTCATTTTGGTTTTGAACTTCTATGGGAGGTAACTCATGTTGTTGAAATGATATGTCTGATGTTGTCACATGCATACAATCTAACAGAGATGCTACATAATTCAATCTAGTAGAAGGTGGAATAACTACCTTTTGTAGAGCCTCATGGAGCATTTTGTGGTATATAGGTGATGTTTGTATTAAATCCCATAGATAGATCTTAGACGTAATAGCGTGGAGCTCCTCAACAAGATCATATTATTTATGAATATGTGGAGGAAGATGAGGTGCTTGAGGTAGGATAGGTTGAGAAGGTGGAAGAGAAATGGGCACACTTGGTGTGTGCTTATTTTTATTGAGGGTGTTGTATGTGTGAGCAATTGCATCATAATGAGATTGTTGTGACACACTTTGAACACCTTGATTTCTTTGAGTAATTTGTTTTGCATAATTAAGAATGTAACCTGGGGGTCAAGTTGGTGTTAGATCACCTTGAACCGTAATCATCAGTTAGAAGCGAGAAGGCATATTAGGTTCCTCATGCACCATTAATTTAGGAACATTAGTACACTTATCCACTATCCCCTTAGTGGGTGGAATAAGTCTATTAATGATGACTGAATTGATATTGTTTTCCTATTGAGTAAGCTCAACATCCATCCCTGAGGGACATAATGTGAGAGACCTCTCTTCATCCACTAATGCTTCATCTTTTGAAGGGATAGCATTGGAATGAAGGTAGGGTAAAGTTTTGTTAAGAAAATTGTTGATGATTGTATCTTCAGTGATGTCCAAGGGGTTTGAACATACAACCAAAGGAGAAATACCAAGGGTCTTCACATCCTTAGTGATTTCCAAGGTACTTGAACATTCAACCAAAGGAGGAAGATCCATAGGAGGAGCCATATAAACCTCATGTACTATGGTAGAGATAGAAGATTTAAGATGATGAGATGAATGCCCACTATCTACCCATGGAGTATCCTTCATGAGAGAAGGCCCCTCATCCACTAATGCTTCATCTTTTGAAGGGAGAGCATTGGAATGAAGAGAGGGTAGAGTGATGTTAAGAAATGTATCAATTATTTCATCCTCTTGCACTAAGATCTCTTCATAAGCATGAGAAATCTTAGGAGAGGGACCAAATGAATACAAGGGCCTGGGAAGTGTTCTATTCTTACCATATTTAAGGAACATAGCATAAATTTCACAAACCTTTCAAGTAAAGTTGGAAAATGATGAAAGAAAAGCCATGTTTGTATCTAACAATCATTTCACATAGCAAAGATCTTCAAATATCACCTCTAAATGCAAGATTATCTAGGGTTTATTATCAAACTCTAGATCTTAAATGCTTGTTCCCTAAACCAAAATTCTTTGATGCAAGAATGTGTTTTGAACACCAATGATATTTATGAAATGATACAATGATGCAAGGTAAGATTTGAAATGTAAATGATAGCAGAAAAATCTGAAACATGATCTTCTACAAATCACAGGTTTTGAATTTTGACAAGGTTCTTGAAAAATACAACTTTTTTTTTGACAAAATCTTAGTAAATTAGAATTTAAATGCAAGATGCAACATAATGAAATGATTATCTACTGTAATGTCAATCATATCTGATGCAAAATCATAAATTTAAATCTTTCTATGATGATCTACAACATATGCAATGAAAACAATGCACAAATTTGCCTTTTTGTAAGCCTAAAATGCTTTGAATTTTCACCTTTTTTCAATGCAAATATGCAAGAATGTCCTAGAATAGAAAGGATGATAAGGTGAAACAAGTTAAATCCATTTAATCAACCCAATAATGCAACAATATGTGAAACAACACACTAATCTACAAACCCTAGGTTGAAGATTAGCTAGATTTCCTAGAAATGCAAGGTTTTTTCAAACCCTAACAATGAAATGATGCAAAATTAAGTTAGATATAACTATACAAAATGATGAATGGATGTAATATAATCAGATATATGGAATAAAGTATCTCAGATCTAATGTAAGAAGGATGCCAAAGTGCAAGAAACAACATGTTCACCAAAATGTTAAGTAGAAAAGAGACATTAGCTCAATAGATCAAACTAGGTCAAACCCTCTTCTACAAAACATTAGGGCACAAACCAAGCTTGGATTCTACCATTGAAGGAGAGACAAACTACAAGACATTTCCCCTTTTTTGTATAGAGAAGAAATTAACCAAATCCAATCAATCAAGCTAGAGTGAATACATGAAATCCTAGTTGACAAAGATCGGAGTAAAACAGACTATCGAAAATGAAAACCCAAAAACCAAATGAACAAAAAAGATCAAGGATGAAGTCAAAACCTAGATCCAAAGGTAAAAATACCCAAGACAAAGGTGCTTGGTTTCCCTGGTCCCAAATTAGGGTTTATATAAATTACAATCTTCGTTGGGTCTATACCAGTAAGCTTTGTCTTCTTCCCAGAGATTAGCTCCCCAAACTTGTTCTTTTGACTTGCACACATGTAAGAAGGAAAATGGTTGGGTTCTATTTAGGATCTTGCCTCAGTCAAGCCCTGTGAATGGTGTCTCCACCTCCGCAATAGAAAAGATGATAGATAAAGAGCTCGTGCCCTAGGAGGACAGAGGCAAATTTGAAGTAGAATGGAATGCTAGAATAAAGCATGAAGGAAATAAGTCACCGTGAGCATGGAAACTCTAGCATGCTTGATGTAGCATCATAACTTGACTCAAGAAGTTGGTGTAGCCCAAAGAAGTAGAAGGATCTTCACAAGACCTGCAATATGTTAGTGCCGCAACAATAATCCACAATAGAGAGCTTTAGAGAAGAGTAGAGAACACGAGAAAGAATGAGAATCCTTCAAGAAGTTAGAGAGAGCTTTGAGATGTTAAAATGAATAGAATAAATTACTTTTATATGCATTCCCATTAATTTATGGAGAATTAAACCACATGAGGCTGACATTGGGAACCTTTTAAGAGGTCCTAAGCCGACAAGCCACAATTTAGGCCAGGGCTAAAAAGGGGATAGCGCCTTGGTCTTTTAGCACAAAACTCCTAGGATAAGGTACTTAAAGTGTCATTAATCCCACCTTATAATTACTTTTCTGGGTTTTGTGCATCAGGATCGAGAATTACACGCTTAATGCTCAAAGAGGTGTTAAAATGGGTCCTAATTAACAAGTGTAAAATGGTGGTGTGCACATTTTACGACACAACACCTCCAATCTTTTTACCATTTTCTTTTAATAAAATTTATCTTATAAAAAATAAAATAAAATAAAAATATTAAAGTTAAATCAATTTTCTAGAATATTCAAAAGTAATTTTAAAAAATTATATTTTTTAAATTTAAACATACTCTAAATTTATTTTAAAAAATTAACTATATTTTATTTTATAACTTTTAACTTTTAAAAATAAGATTAAACATTAAAAAACCTTTAACGAAATATCATTTTAAAAACAAACGCAATGAAAAAGAGAATTTCAAAACAATAAAAAAACATCAATGCCTCAGCACATTTTTTAGAATTGCTTTGACTTGCCTACATTTTCTGTCAGCAATATTGTACAGGATGGAGTACACATACACCCAAAACCCAAAACACGGAATGTAGGGAGAAATTAGGGAAAACAAAAAACACGAGAAAATGTGGAGTTTTGCAGCACCAACAATAGGCATCATGCAACATCCATATAAAATTGACAAGCGTAAAGAAAAATGGCAAAAACAATCTAGTGAGATTAAACGATCAGTAACATTTTGATTATCTTGCTTGCCTCTCAAGCAACGTCGATCGTTGATTCGTGAAGTCAGCCCATCCGCTTCGCTAAGGGAACGGTTTAGGCGTAATAAATAAGTTTAACTTAAAATTATTTCTCTTTAAAAGTTAACTTTAAAAATGCAAATATATAGAAAAATTGACCTAAAAACATAATTTACATTTTAAAATAATAAAAAAAATAAACGCTACTTATTAAAATTTAAAAAATTGTTTATTTAAAAAGAAGGATTAATCTTTAATAATTAATTTAATCCATTTAAAGTTAAAATTTAAATATGAAATTTAAAATATCTAAACTTCATATGATTTCAAAATTAAAATTTAAATCTGGACATGACATAATAATTGGTGATAAAAATGCAAACAAACTCGAGGCATGACAAGATAATTAGAAATAAAGTGCCACATGCCACAAAATGCAATGTGATGAAGTGATAAACTAAGAATGTGACAAAATGACTTGGCATTGCAAATCATAGAATGGAACAAAAAGGAAAAAACACTACAAAATGCGATGCAATGCCTCATAAGTAAGATTGTGACAAGAGGTGAACTAAAATGCGACAAGTGAATACAACAAGTGGTAAAGTGCAACATGTGACAATAGACATATAGGCGACAATGCATAAAAAATGTGACTCAACAAAACTTGAAAAAAGAGTCTCCAATTTTTCTATTAGGGGCGTGTTGTAAACCTGAACAATTCCATGTACCAAATTTGCTCATGTATTCAACATAAATTGATAATTTTTACAAAATTAATTAGAATATTCTTAAATATTCTAGAGTTGATTAATATACACGAAATACATAGCCAAATACTAGAAAATATCAGAAAT
Source organism: Cunninghamia lanceolata (assembly GCA_027924645.1). Taxonomy (NCBI): domain Eukaryota; kingdom Viridiplantae; phylum Streptophyta; class Pinopsida; order Cupressales; family Cupressaceae; genus Cunninghamia; species Cunninghamia lanceolata. The sequence continues at coordinate 4,502,022 of BSBN01000413.1, forward strand.
CTACAACAATATATGTGAAAATAAAGTCTAAAAAAATATTCTCTACTCGCTAGATGCAAATTGACAATTTTCTACATAAACAATGCAACATGCATTGACAATTTTTACACCAAATCACTTAGAAACTCCACATGTGTGCCTCGTTGCTCTGTATTAATGAAGTGTATAGAAAATAACTATGTTAAAATGAAATATGATAGTAGCAACAAAGGGATTACAAATCTACAACAAACCCTCTTGATTAAACTCTTCCTATGCACACACAATCCACCCCAAAACTAAAACAAACTCACAACAATTAAACTAGGGAACAATGGATTCACAAAGCTGCTCTAATATTAAGAAATACATAGAAAAATATTGTTACAAAATTGAAAATGAAACCACAAATCAAAATGATGAATTTGAAGATCAAACTATGCAAATTGGACCCTTCTCCTTCATTATGTCCTGCAAAACAATTACCACAATCTTTTCAACCCAAATGCAACTTCTGAATAAAATTGCCCTCAGGATTTAGAGGGTTTTCATCCTACAATCTCTAGAAACCAAAGGATTTTCATCCTTAGATTTTTTTGGTTGAATACAAGTGCTCAAATCAAGAATTTGATAGAGTTTCTGTATGATAAAAGATGAATGTTGCAAATATGAAATCTCTAGCAATTATAAAGATGCATGAAGGCCCAATTTTGGGCACTAAAATCCCAACTCCTCATCCTTGAGGAAATAAATAAAATATTATAATTTTCAACCACTCTCCTTAAAAAATCCCACTTCAAACCCCATCATAACTGTTTCCATATTCTTTGCTAAAAATAGGTTGTAACTCCTATTTTAATAGCTTGTCAGAGAATCTACTAAAAATAGACCTGGGAGTTACTATTAACTCCATGTGAAACACCATGCCTCATTGGAGATGTTAGAATATTAATCTTTTAATATTTAATTGACCCTAATCAACCTTTAAAATATAAATCATCATGGGTCAAAATTAAATATTAAATAAATTATTTTCCTTGCTCTTACCTTAACCCATAGGAAATATTGGAATAGATATTTTGTTCACAAAATTAAATTAGTTAAGAATGGGACATTACAAGTCCACTCTTCCCAAAATCGCTTTCCCTCAACCAATGCAAATTCAAATGTTCTAGAATTTCTTGATTTTTTCCAAGTGGCATCTTTTGTAGGTAGGTTCCTCCAATGAACTAGATATGTTGTAATGGCTCTGTTTCTTGGCTTCTTCACCCTTGTATGCATGGTGGCATCTAGTCTCCATATGAATAGTACTCTAGTTATCTAGGAACACCAAATCAATGAAAATTACTGCAACAAAAACATACATCACTATAAGTGGAGACATACTAATGATCATATGTTGAGTGGCATTGCTGTAGCAATCTCCAAGGTGCAACATTTGATTCATGTTGACAATTGACATGTGGTATATTTTCACAAGTCTTCTTTCTTCCTCATATTCACTATCTCTACTTATCCACCTGTTTGTAGGTAATAACTAGTTTTGAAAGTGATCTTAGTGCCAGACAAGAAAAACAAATCCTTCCAAAAAGAGCTAAGAAATTTTCTATCCTTATTACTAATAATATTTTCAAGAAAACCATCTAGCTTAAACACCTCTCTAGAAAATAAATTTTCCACATGATGTGCTTTGAATTCTAGATAAATGATAAAGAAGTATGCATACTCATTTAGCCTATCCACAACAACATAAATGTAATCTTTACCATGTATGTTGGGAATACTTGTGATGAAGTCCATGAACACACTTTTCCAATCTTGATAGGGAATAAGCAATGGCTACAAAAAACTTACTTGAAAGTCATGCTCTACTCCATTCTAATAGTAGGTGATGTACTCCTTGATGTGTTTCAAAATATCCTTCTTAAAATACTTCCAGAAAAATCTCCCTATTGTTTGCTTTCAAGTCATGTAGTATCTTAGGTCTCTAGCTAGTAATGCACCATGTAACACTTTGAAATTTTTTTCCTCCATTTTAGATTCTAAAATTATGTCATCTTCCACACATGTATTCAATATTTTAGTGGAAAATACATTCTTGGCAGATTCTACCATGATAGAAACCTCCTAATCACCATAAATGACAAAAATAGAACAAAGAATGGGCATTCTAAAAAAGACATCAACAACTATATCCCTTTTCCCCTCTATATCAAAATCATAATCTTGGATTTTCCTTACCCATTTTTGTTGCCCATTATTCAAAGCATGTTGATCCAAGAATAAATTTAAGCCATTGCAATCTATCTCAACCACATAACTACCATAAACCAAATGATGTTTGAATTTCACCAAAACATGCTTGATGGAAAGAATCTTCTGTTCATAGATAGAGAAACTATTTTTTAATCTTTCAACTTTATGCTCTGAGTTTTAATGAGGTCCCCATTTTGCATTAAAATGGCCTCAATACCTTCTCTTGAAACACCACATTCTACCACAAATAGTTGTGAGAAATCTGAAATGGAAAATAGAAGGCTTGAGCTGATTACCTTCTCAAACTTATCAAAAGCTTCGTGTGCTCTATCCATCTAGGCAAAAGCTTCTTTCTTTGTCATGTTGGTTAAGGGTGCTACTGTATGTGGAAATCCCTCAAAAAACCTTCTACCATGGTTGAATAAAATAAAGAATCTTTTCAGTAGAGTTAGTGTGGTAGGGAATTCCCAAACTAGAAAAATTAAAATCCTCTTCTAATCCACTTGCATGTCTTGAGTAATAATGACATGGCCTAAGCATAAAATCTTTGTGACCCCAAACTCACACTTAAATTCTTTTACAAATAGAGCCTATTTCTCTAGAATCCCAATGATCAAGTCTATGTCTTAGATGAGATCTCCTTCCATACTTTGCTACACATCAAAATTGTGAGAGTCACTAATTCACTCAAGCCACCATGATCACCTGCAAAACCTAGGATTAACCTTCTACAAGAGAAAAAATAAAAGAGGATGAATTTCCACAATATTGGATGCAATAATGAAATTGGATTAAAGAATTACATGTGAGAACTTGCTTTTATATTTGCAAGTTAGAAGATCCAAAATAACTTAAAGAAGCCCTAAGTCAACTTAATATAGTGTAATTAAATATTAATTACATCAACACCCCCCTTAAGTGCAACTTAGGGAGAATGAAAAACATACAAATGGATGGGTCCCGAATACAAGGCCATGTTAGGTACCCATGTACAAACAAGAATCTCTCATAAAGTGGAGAAAAGGAGAAAAACCCAATGGGAGAAAACTCCTCTCCAAAAGAGAGAAAAGAAAACAAGTACATGAACATGTGATGGAAGAAGGACTAACACTAAGACCCCCCAAGAACTGAATCCATCACAAAAGTACAATCATGAATGCCCCCCATAAGAGAGGAAGTAGAGAGAAGGTCTGGTGACCCCCAGAAGTGAGAAGGATTGAATCCCATGCGAGGAAATGCTCCCTCCCAAAATAGAGATGGGAAGGGAGACCATGAAACCACTCCTCAAGATGATGCTTGTAGTGCTGGTAGATGCTCAAAAAAAAAAGGAAGACCCATGAACTCCAAACAACATTCCTCCCTTGGGAGAAATAAAACTACAAATGTGTGCATAATGTCTTCCCATTCTAGATAGGAAAATGAAAGAAGAAGAATGAATGTCTTTGAACTCTACACATGATCCAAAGACAACAATGATGAATCATCTAAAAACTTCTCAAAAGTCTCCAATCCACTGCCAAACTGTGATTGAAGAAGAGGAGGATGAAGAACAATCTTTGAAGAATATAATGGTGATGCAATTCCATCGAAGCTATCATCAAATACACAACAAATGTCCTCATTATGGTCCTCCAAATCTTCAAGGTGGGACTCTACAAACAACAATGATATATTTGGTAGATATGTGTTTCAATGAGATATCTTTGGAAGACTGATAATGTCCTGCTACAAAGAATCTGATGTAGCAACATGTAATAAAGATGTGATCTCGATAAGAGGAGAAGGAGAAGTAAGAGAATTTTCTGTGTCATCTGAACTAACAAGACCTATCAAATATGCAATCTCCTCGAGTGTATCATTATCAAAAGGTATGCAATTTGCATCATCAACGTGTATGTGGTAATACATAGCAGGATCATCTGGGAATAGAGAGATATGTGGGTCTCCATAGATCTCCCAAATGCTAGTCCAAAGAGCATGTGGACACTCAATATGTGAGATAGAACACGTAGTGTCAAAATCAACACTAGAACCAATCAATCCTACAATATGATCAATATTACTTCCCCATGCAGATTTCCTCCCAGGTGTATTTGGTTTAGGTATGAGTCCACAAAGATAAGGCAAAAGATTAAGCCACCTGAGATGTGTCAAGATGGCATTTTGCCAAGACTCATAATTATCCTTACCCAATGTTACCACAGAAGGGTGAATAGAAAAACTCATGATATCTCCTCAAATAAATCAGATCAGAGATCAATAATCTGAATATATTTTAATATTGATAAATGAAGCCCAACAAAAAAAATAGAACTTCTCCAGGTGCCAAAATGTCTAGAATATCAAACACAAGCCAAAAAATTGACAAAATGACTAAAGAATACCTAGGGCTGAATCTAGAAAAATTGCATAGATGGATATGTAGAGCTCCTCAATACCTTTCCATCGTCGCAAGAATCATGAAAATTAGAGATCGTGGAAAAAAGATACGAGCTTGGAGGCCAAAAAGGGTATCTAGAATTCAAACAATAATAAATGTCACCAACAGAAAAATATGGAAAAACTAATAGCACCACTAGATTGTGCTTAGAACTAGCTTTTTGACACATATTTGTTTGTAAAAAATTGACTCTATTTGCCTAAGATATGAAAAAAAAAAGTAGCTCCCCTAAAGCACAAATTCGGGCAAAAAATAACCCCCTATTGCTAAAGTTGGGGAAACTACCGCCAAAAAATGGAGATACTACCAAGTTTGACTATTACTAGACAAATTTAGAATCACTGCCAAAACTGGAGAGTCTGTTAAATATGGTAGAAGAGTTAGATACGGCCAAAGATGGCCTAACCACCAAACTTGCCTCCAATTTTGTGACTGCCAAAAATGGCCCACATCTGTCAACTTGCATGCATGGAGTCCAAGGTGAGCGTTGGTACATAGGTGGGCGTGGGTGGGTGCAAAAAGTTGGGGGACCAAAAAGTGGCCAACTTTTAAATTTTTTTTTTTTAAGCCATAACGCAAGCACATTATAACATGCTTGCATTATGGCTTGGTGATGTTGAGCCTAAGGCTTGCATAATGTGCTCGTGTTATAACATGAGTGCGTTATGCTCAACTATTAAAAAAAACGTATGTTTATTGTCATTGTTTCATTTCATTTCTAGCAAACCCACGGCTTGTAGACAAGGGAGAGCACACTTGCATTATCGGAGGACATATCGTTAGTAATTTGTCACCGATTCATCATCAAAATGTTGCCACTACGTTGCGGAGGCCGAAGGAGTAAGTTCTATTTTCTTTTTTGTGTGAATTTGTTGCTAAAGAGGTAGGTTTAAGTAGTTTTTTGATGTAAATTTCTTTAATTTATAGGAATTGATAATGCACCTCCTCCTCCTCAAAATCCTCAAAATCCTCCATCACCTGAACAACAAATACCTGCTGAAGAACAACCCCAACAACAAACATCTCCATTCATTCCTCAATATGCCCTTGGAGCACAAGAAAATTTAATGGGGCAAATTGAAAACAATAAAAACAAATTAAGGACATAATTGCAAGGTTGAAAGATCCTGCAACTTCAACCTCGCATAGATCTGCGCTTGCTCAATCTCTTGAATCAATGTTATCAAATGTAGATTCAATTAGCAATCAAATCTCTAGTTGGTCAGAAAAGAGGAGAGAATTTAGAGAGTTCTATGCAGACAAGTTGTCCTATGAGCAAGTAAAAAATGAACAAATTACAAAATTAGACTTGTGTTCCATTTTTATAGACCCACAAACAAATCAACCTCCAGCCCTTACATGCAAGAGGTTCCCTATCCATTGGTGCAACTGAAAGGAAGCTAGGTGTGCAAAAATCACTTCCTACACTAATCTAATGAGGAGAGGGCTATGCAAATTCAAATTAATGCTTACAACTACAGCAACATAGAACATGTAAACGAGATATTGCAGCAATACACATGAACCAGAAAGAAGACAGAAGAAGAGAGACAAAGATTTATGGTGGGGAAAACCCTTATCAGGTGAAAAACCCCACACTCAGAAACCTGCACAATGTATTAACAAAAATGAAAGTTGTTTACAATACACTTGCAATGTAAGCTTCAATGGTCTTCGAAACTCGTATCTAGAGTCAATCCGACAGCATAACAGTACCTATAAACCTGTAATACAACTCCCTCCTCAAGCACCTGTTTATATAGAATATACAAGGCAATATTGGACCTATCTTGGGATGGCCACCAACTTGGCCTCATGGCCCAAAACCCACGCCTAAGGACACTTGGTCAACATTGTAGAATGTGTCTGAAACTTGTCCACAACTCCCATCCCAAATAGGTCGCCTATTTCCAAAATGGGCTATGATAGATGCTCTTACGACACTTACGACCATCATAGAATCTGTCATAGCGGTTACAACTTACAGCTGTAAGAGAATCTGTCATACACAGGCTATAAATAGCATATTCTCTTACAACATGTCATAGTCCACCTTGGGGTGCCCAAATATGCCTTTTTCAAAGATGCTTCATGACACATGTCTTCACCTGTCTTACAAGCTTCTATTTCTGACTCTTACATGTCATAATTCCGTCATAACTATTTCGGTCAAACATTCCCTTACACAACATGAAAGATGCCGACACATGGCAAAATGCTCCTACCACAAAGTGGGATGCCTATCTCCTCATGTGAGGACAAAATTACAAGTTGTCATATTCCATGTAGGATGACACATCACCGTGCCACATCCCACAATATGACAATATGGAATTTACAATTATTTACAACATAGGCAATGAATTAATAAATACAAACATAAATAATGCAAGGAATTACCAAGGTTGAGACACCTTAATTCTGAACATTCTCCCACTTGTCGAACACCTTGTAAGAGCCAATAGAATAACAGGATTTAACTGCTATAGGCCGAGAGACCCATAGACTCCGAACACCATCTGAACTTCTCTATGCCCATTGGTTTTGTCAATGCATTTGCAACATTCTTCAAAGTATCTACCTTCTCCAAATTTACATTTCCATCCTCAACCATTTCTCACACAAAGTGAAACTAAACATCAATGTGCTTTGTTCTAGTATGGAAAGTTGGATTCTTCACAAGGCAAATTGCACTCTGACTATCACAACTAATCGTAAGCCAAATATCAGAACACAATCTCTTAAGCTAAATGGCTTCCTTACAAGCATGAGTTTCTGCCATATACTCAGCTTCTGTCATGGACAAAGCAACCATAGGTTGTCGCTTACTCATCGAACTAATAGCACCACCAAACAGTGTAAACACATAAGCACTGGTGGATCTCCTACTGTCATTGTCACCTGCCCAATTTGAATCCACAAATCCATGAATATCAATGGAATGCAGAGGTCCTGTAACATTTCCATGATAACATATGGAATACCTAGAAGTACCCCTCAGATATCTGAACACTTGCTTAACTACATCCCAATGAACCCATCTAGGATTAGCCATAAATCGACTAAGGACTCCCACTGCTTGAGCAATGTCTGGTCTTGTGCACACCATAGCATACATCAAACTACCAACATCACTAGCATAAGGTACTCTGCTCATGTTCTCCACCTCACTAGGAGATTTTGGACAATCCTCAATAGATAACTTTGTCCCCAAAGAAATAGGAACACACAATGGTCTACAATCTGCCATGCCAAACCTGTCCAATACGGTCTTCACATACTTACTCTGGCTTAACCAAAGTTTTCTGTTGGTTCTGTCTCTTCTGATTTCCATTCCTAGAATGTAGTTGGCTGCCCCTAAATCTTTCATTTCAAACTATGCTAACAATTGAGATTTAAAATCAAAAATCATATTCTTACCCTTCCCAATGAGCAACATATCATCAAAATATAGTGCAACAATGAGAATACGATCACCATCAAACTTATAATACACACAGTGATATGATTTCGATCTCACAAATCCAATTGACAACACAAAGGCATCAAACTTCAAGTACCATCTCCTAGCGGATTGCTTCAAACCATACAAAGACTTCTTAAATTTGCAAACCAAATTTTCTTTACCTTTCACCATGTAATGCTCTGGCTATGACATGTAGATTTCTTCCTCCAAATCACCATGAAGGAAAGTTGTCTTCACATCCATCTGTTCTACCTCTAAGTCATAAGCCGCTGCAAGAGACAACAAGAATCGAATGGATGTCAGCTTTACAACGGGAGAGAAGATCTCACCATAATCTATACTCTCCACTTGTGAATACCCCTTCGCAACCAATCTGGCCTTATACTTCTCAACATTGCCATCTGCACCAAATTTCTTCTTGAACACCCATTTGCATCCAACAGGTTTCCATCCAGGAGGTAAAGGCACCAAGTCCCAAGTTTGATTCTTTTCCAAAGAAGCCATTTCATCCTCCATGGCCTCCTTCCAAGAACCTGCATCTTTCATGTCCATAGCCTCTGATATAGTTCTAGGTTCATCACTGTTAGTAAGCAAAGCAAAAGCACAACTATAATCAAGCAATGTAAAACCAAACCTTTCAGGTTGTTTTCTTATCTGTGTAGACCTCCTTAAGAGATGAGGTTGAGGTTCAGCTTCTTCATCTGAGCCTTTAGAGTTTCTAGAGCTCTCCTCATCATCAGGTCCAACATTGTCTTTTTGTTTAGTCTTCTCAGGGGTAGGTGGAAACTAAACAACATCCTCTTTCTTTTCTTTTTCATCTGGCTGTAAAACAGTGGAAGAAGGTGTAAGCTCTATGAAGATAACACTTCTGCTATACAACACTTTTTTAGCCACAAGGTCCCAAAGCTTGTATCCTTTCACACTGACACCATAGCCAATGAAGATACACTTAACAACCTTGTTCTCCAGTTTTGACCACTTCTCCCTAGGTACATGTGCTTATGCCTCACAACCAAAAACACGAAGATGCCTTATTGAAGGCTTTCTACCAGACCAAACCTCCATGGGTGTCTTTCCAACAAGAGCTGATGTAGGAGATCTATTAATAAGATAGCAAGTAGTGGCAACAGCTTCAACCCAAAACTTTTGTTCTAGGCCAGCTCTACTAAGCATACTCCTAGCCTTCTCCATCAGTGTCCTGTTCATCCTTTCTGCAACTCCATTTTGCTGCGGGGTGTATGGAGTTGTCTTATGTCTTTCAATCCCAAGTTCCTTGCAATATTTATCAAATTCTGTAGAACAGAACTCACCACCATTGTCGGTTCTCAAACACTTCATCTTTTTACAAGTCTAATTTTCAGCAAAGGCCTTAAACTCCTTAAACTTACTATAGACTTCAGATTTGCTTCCGAGAAAATAAATCCATGTCCTTCTACTGTAGTCATCTATGAAAGATACAAAATATATAGATTTTGATAACGAAGGAACATTAATAGGACCAAATACATCAGAATGAACAAGGTCCAACATACCAGAAGACTTGTGAGAACTCGAATAAAACTAAACACGATTTTGCTTTCCATAAATGTAATATTCACAAAAGTCAAACTCAAGATTACAATCATCTAACCCCTTAATGAGGTTTTTATTTTTAGGGTACGTAGACCCTTCTCACCAATGTGGCCAAATCTCTTATGCCATAACATTGTCTTTTCAGTAGGAAGCTTAACTTCCAAGGCATGATTACAAACATCAGAACTAGAAACAATAGATTTCTTAACTGCTCATTCAGATGGTGGGGATGAAGTGACTGTTGCCCTCTTCCTTGAATTAGAAGAACTATTGCATTGTGAAATGCATGCCTCCAACTGAAACAGAGTACCTCTCCTAGTACCCTTAGCAAGCACCATAGCTCCTCTAGTCATCTTGCATCCTTCTTTCGAAAAGACAACCTGCACACCTGCATCATTCAAACTACTTACAGAAAGTAGGTTCTGTGCTAAGCTTGGGATATGCATAACCCTAGAGATTCCCTTCACTCGACCATTAGGGAATCGGATAGAGACTCTTCCACGACCAACAATCTTCAGATGAGAGTCGTCACCCAAGTACACCTTTCCACCATCGAACTCCTCATACTTAGTAAACCAGTCTCTATGTGAGGTCATGTGGAATGATGCACCAGAGTTAATTAGCCACATATCATCAGATGCATGGGTTGCCAGGGCTGTGATGAAAGCATCACCATCATCTTGTGATTTGTTAGAATCTGAATCAGGAACTTTCTTCTTCTTTTTCTTCTCCTCTTTCCATTCCTTTCGAAAATGCCTAGTTTTACCACAGTACCAACAAAGAGCCTTGGACTTTCTGAGAGATTTGGATCTCCCATGGGATTTGGATCTACCCTTTTCACCTTTCTTGTCCTTCTTTTTCCCTTTCTCTTTGGGTCTTCCATGAATCGCAAGAGCCTCTTTGGCTGCATCAGAAGACTTTCTCCATATCTCTTCAGATAACAACGCAGATACCACATCTTCCATCTTGAAGGTGGTAGTGGTGCTTCCGATAGCCATGACAAGATGATGCCATGAATCTGGTAAAGAACAAAGTAGGGTCATGCATCGATCCTCCTCCATTTTCACACCCACAGATGTCAATTGTGCAACCAGCATGTTAAAAGCATTCATATGTTCGGCATCGGATCCTTCGTCCTCCATTCAAGAGAATACAACTTATTTCTTATAAAAAGTTTATTAACCAGGGATTTGGCTTGATACACATCTCCCAACTTCTTCCAAAGCAAGGTTGCAGTTTTCTCCTCATGGACATTTAACAACACAGAATCAACAAGACTAAGTCTTATGAGGCCCTTAGCCTTCCGATCCTTGAGATCCCAATCAGCTTGTTGCATTGCAGCTGGTTTAGTTCTAGTAGCAGTTTCCCAAAGGTCTCGGTCAACAAGCATGTCTTCTATCTTGAGCTTCCACAGCTTGAAATTAGTGCCATTAAATTTCTCCACTTCCATTCTTCTGGATGTGCTTGCCATCTCCTTGCTGTAATAGAAATTAGAATACTCTACACAAACTCCCACTCAACTTAAGATCAGCTCAAAAAATCCCTACCCAACAGCTAAGACCAAAACTGGCCAAGCTCTGATACCAACTGAAAGGAAGCTAGGTGTGCAGAAATCACTTCCTACACTAATCTAATGAGGAGAGGGCTATGTAAATTCAAATTAATCCTTACAACTATAGCAACATAGAACATGTAAGTGAGATATTGCAGCAATAAACATGAACCAGAAAGAAGACAGAAGAAGAGAGACAAAGATTTACGGTGGGGAAAACCCTTATTGGGTGAAAAACCCCACACTCAGAAACCTGCACAATGTATTAACAAAACTGAAAGTTGTTTACAATACACTTGCAATGCAAGCTTCAATGGTCTTCGACACTTGTATCTGGAGTCAATCTGACAGCATAACAGTACCTGTAAACCTGTAATACAACTCCCTCTCCAAGCACTTGTTTATATAGAATATACAAGGCAATATTGGACCTATCTTGGGATGGGCATCCAACTTGGCCTCATGGCCCAAAACCCATGCCTAAGGACACTTGGTCAACATTGTAGAATGTTACTGACACTTGTCCACATCTCCCATCCCAAAGAGGTTGCCTATTTCTAAAATGGGCTATGACAGATGCTCTTACGACACTTACGACCGTCATAGAATCTGTCATAGTGGTTACAACTTACAGCTGTAAGAGAATCTATCATACACAGGCTATAAATAACATATTCTCTTACAACATGTCATAGTCCACCTTGGGGCACCCAAATATGCCTTTTTCAAAGATGCTTCATGACACATGTCTTCACCTGTCTTACAAGCTTCTATTTCTGACTCTTACATGTCATAATTCCGTCATAGGAATCCGTCATAATCGTTTCAGTCAAACATTCCCTTACACAACATGAAAGATGCTGACACATGGTAAAATGCTCCTACCACAAAGTGGGACACCTATCTCCTCATGTGAGGATAAAATTACAAGTTGTCATATTCCATGTAGGATGACACATCACCGTGCCACATCCCACAATATGACAATATGGAATTTACAATATAGGCAATGAATTAATAAATACAAACATAAATAATGCAAGGAATTACCAAGGTTGAGACACCTTAATTCCCAACAGCAACAACCAAGCGATAAGGGACAATTTTGGGCAGAGGTGTTGGATGGTTTTTGACCATCCTCCATGCAACAATAAGGTCCCACAATACTTTTTGAGGAAACTCTACTGCGAGTTTGTCAAAAATAAAGTGCCAAACTATTTTGATATGTGAGACTTCTAGGGTAGAGGTGGGGGTCAGCACAGGATAGACCAGGGGCACGTGTTGACCCACAACAACCAGAGAGACGAGAACTTGCCAGACCAGCCCATGAGTACATGTCTATCCCTTCCTTTGTGAAGGAGAGTGCTGAGGTCGAGACACTTCAGTCCATTAGTGCCTTTACCCAGAGCATCATAGAGCATGCTAGTCCTATAGCACATTGTGGGCTAGGGGACAGTTCGAGGAGGGGTTCCACCCCATACTTGTTAGGCTTATAGGTCAGCCTGTGGTTATTACCCCATGGATAGTCAGGAGGTAGGTGCATAGGCTACATTTGTAGCTCAACAGATGGTGATGACAGATGCCCTTTTGAGTAAGACTTTCGACCTTGATACTCAGGTAAATGTTTGCAAGTTCATTAAATTTAATTTATTAAATTTTATTTTTGAAATGCAAGAATAACTAATTTAGTTTGATGATTTTAATAAAATTTCAGGGTCATAGCATTCATTTAGTTTTCAGCGGTTCTCCACCTCCATATTACACTACGACATGTACTGCCAAGTTATGCAACTAGTAAACAATTATAAATATTATATGTGAATAGCATTGTTATATGAATGGTATTCTAATATCTGATTTTGGATGTTGAATAGGTTAATCTTGGAGATTTCACGGGAACACCTCCTAGTGGTGGTGGAGTTCAAAGCTCCACTCAGGTAATAAAATAAACAGTTTAACTAATGAATTGTACTTACTATATTATTGTAGTTTAGATTCATATCATTGATTAAATTGCATTGCACATCTTTCAAAATCAAAGCAATACTAGACATTGCATAACTAATAACTAGATGCTGATAGATGACAAAATTTCAATTACAATATAGTTTTTTGAAAAAATACCTCAAAGAAATGTGGTCTCATCGAATGCCATGACAAGCAAATGCATAGACAAAGATATCACCATGAGACCACATTTCTTTGAGGCATCTTTTCAAACAATTCACTACCTTGTCTATGCTACCACATTTTCCTTACATGTCTACCAAAGCTTGTTGATCCCCTCCACACTATTCTTTGACATTCTTTCTAATAAACTCATCAAATTACCACCAGTTAGACCCCAAGACATGACACTAGAGAGGGGCACAAGCCTATGACATCTTATATAGCATATGATTGACTCCAACATCATCTAGGTTTTAGGTATTAGTTATGGGGGCAACAAGTCACCCCTAACCAAAATCTTCAAATCTACACTAACCCATTCCCCTACAAACTATGTCAATCCTATTAGCTCAATGTCTTCCATCCCTACTTTTGATCCTACATCTAACCCACCTAAATCTAATGAGGACCCTTCCTTTAATACTACTATATTCTTTGAGATGATAGGCACATTAGACATTCAACCTTATAATTTCATTGCTCAACCCACTCCTACACCTTCCATCACCTTCTTGTCATGCCCACATTTCCCATGCGGTCATGACACACAACACACATGTCATGTCCACATTTGCCATGTGGTCATGACACGAATTATGAAAAACTTTTCTACCTATCCCTAGGAACCCCCTCGCACGCATCTGCGTGCTCGGTGGCAAAACGCATAAGGCGTAAACATGTCAACAAAATTTGGGGAGGTGCGTTGTCCCACGCAGTCCCCTGCATGATGATAGCCGTCTAGGGGGTATGCGACACGAAACATGTCACTTTTAGGGTTGGAACAATTTTACTCTGAACCCTAAGCTTCCTAGGTGTGAAGGTGATTTCGTTAGATTTGAAACCTAACCCTAACTTAGAACAAAAATGAAATTGAAATAATGATTAAGAAATAATGGCATGATGGACGTATGATAAAGTGGAATGGTAAAATAAAAGTTAATAAAATATCGTAAAATTAAAACCCTAGAATCTAGGAAAATTTCGACAGCATAACGCGTTTTCAATAATCAACCTAAAAATTTTAAAATAAAACTCCAATAAGAATTTAAACAAAATTTAAGAATAAAATTTAAACTTAAGAACAATTTAAGATTTAAATACTTCACCCAATCCAATTAACTCGACTTGGGATAAAATATATTAAAACTTGAATTTTAAATAATAAAATAACTAAGATATACCAAATTAAATCTCAAAATTGAGTCTGTTAATAAATATAATTTCGGCATTATATTTATTAACTAACTCAAAAATTAATAGAGGAGGGGGAAGGATTAAAATATCCTTTCCTGTAAAATAATAGTGAAATTGAAAAACAAATAGGATAATTAAGGCACGCTAGGAAATAAAATAAATGCCCTAATTAAAATGAATTAAAAATAGAGGGAATACACTTCACATAATAACAAAAATTAATACCTCCCCTTAAAAATACCATTTCCAAGACAATAATTCAAAAATTCAACCTCCTATTTAATTCTTTAAACAAAATTAAATGAGGCACAAGAAATAAAAGACAAAGACAAAAAGAATAGAGAATTTTAAAAACAAGAATAAAACATATTTCCTTACATTCTCTCACAACCCTAATAATATTCTAATATTTTCTTTTTGAAGCCCTAAACTTAGTTTATTATTTCCCTATGGTAGAAAGAGTCCTAATTTGCTCTCATTGTTTTTTTTTTCTTCTCCATTATTTTGTTTTCTTCTCTATTTTGTGTAGGTTAGGGTTTGAGCTCCCATGGCTGCCATGGAGATGCAAAGAAGAGTATTTCAGATTAATATATGTTTGTTTTAACCCCTTTTTTTTGTAGAACAATGTAACTATATTCATTTATATTTTGTTTTGTTTGGGATCTGAATCAACGGAACACTATGTAAAAATGTTTTTTTTTTTTGTAGAATGAAGATCTGGCAGGGAGAAAGTCGGAGGAGGGACTGATGTTGCAGCCGCCGCCGGAGTTGCTGCTGTCGGAGATGCCTAAGGGGAGGTGCGGCCGCGTGGTGGAGATTGCGAGGAACACGGGAGTGGAAAGGCTGCGTGGGGAGGTGAACACGGTAGGCTGAGAGTTGGGGCGCGGTTAAGTTAAGTGCCGAAGGTGGGGAGGGGGTTGAAACCCCCTTCCCACACCCTACATTGAAACAAAGGCAGTGGAGGGACTGTGGTGGGCACCAACGCCACCATAGCCCCCACCTCTTAACTTCTATTTTTTTTGTTAGTTTCCTTTTTTTTGTTTACTGACCCACGGACTCTCAGTCCGCTGAAAGGAGTTTGATCACTATTTTTTTTTTCTTTGTAATATCTAAACTATACTCTAATAAATGTTAAATATGTATTGACTGTTATATATATACACACTGATTTATATATGTCGTCAATTCAGAATATGTATATCCTCTATTATTGTATATTTAAATATGTATATGCACTTATATATATATATATAAGTGTATATATATTATAATATATACAGCAAAAATAAAACTTTTGTGTTTTCCTATAATTTCTGCATATACACAGTACTATAAAAATAAACAGCAAGCTTAGGTTTCCAAATGTTTTATATATATATATATTCCCATATATATATATATATATATATATATATATATATATATATATATATATATATATAGATATATATGTATATTTATATATATATTCACATTAAACCAACTTCCTCAACATTACTAGTTTTGGGTTAATATAGAATACTAATCTTTTTTTTTTTTGTTTTATCTCCTAAGTAACAATCTAGTAAAACATTTTTTTTTTTTGAAAACCACAATATACAAAGATAACTCTTTTTTTTTTAATTCCTTTAAGGCAGAAATAATACTTTCATTTAACTTTTCCAATAGCATATCTTCCTAATAGCAACTAATAACATAAAATTTCTAGCAACTTAACATAAATAATTCACTTAAATTTCTATCTTCTCTTCTTTATATGCAACAATTTTTTTTTTTGATTCGTAAATATAAGTTTGTATTGATTCGAATAGAGAATTAACATGCAGGTGCCTATAAGCTATTTACCTGCCACAGCCAGATGACAAAAAAACTCCTAAACCCTTCCTTGAAACTATAGGGTTTACAATGCTTTACAAAATCAGCCACTAGGCTTGCTGGTCTGATATTGATGACTATGCTTTACAAAATTAGCCATTAGGTTTACAAGTTTGATATTAACTGTGTTATAATTAACAGTATTATTAACATACCTACTAGGTCAGATCCCACCGAACTGAGAATTTATCTGAGAAATCAAAAGAGGCCAAGCTCAATAGCCATGGCATGAAGCCTGTCAACCCATACCTCTTCACCGGGTTCCACATTCTCTTGCAGCATATTCTAGAGGAAGCCGTAGGCCTGGATGCCACGATCTTGATGCTCCTCCAGTGCCAGGCCTTTCAAATCAAGGATGAAGGGCAGAACCTTTGTCACCTCCAAAGGGTCCTTGTTTGAGACAATGTCTTTTGGGCGAGGAATGCCCACCCCTAGAATGGCTGCCTCCAAAATGGGATCGAGGCCCCGAAGGATTTTCGCTTTGAACACTTTTACCATGAGAGATTTCGCCGCCGCTGTAGACACCCCGATATCCAGAATTGAGGCAAGGAAGCGGGAAGAAATGTGGGAGTCGACTCTGTAGAACTCGTCTGCTGCCAAGAAACCTGCCCCCAAGATGATTTTGACCGCCGGGAGGAGCAAGCCCTCATGCCTTCGCAGAATGCGTTTTAACCTCAAATCTGTGACCGCTCTCTTGAATGCCATCTGCCTAATTGAACTCTCCAGCTATAGAGGAGTCGAAACCCCCAGATTTATCAGCCCATGCACCGAGATCTTCGCAATGAAGCCCGAGCCCTTCTCCATGCTGTCTGCTACTACCACCGTCTGCACTAGCAGAAATCGCTCGAGACTGCGAAAATGGAATGAACTTCGGATAGGTCTAACTGATTGCGTTTAAGAAATGTCAAATTCATTTAACCAAAGCTTATAATCAATGCAGAGAGAGGCTTGCCAGAGTAAAACATGCGACTTCTCAAGTCAAAAAACCGTAAGGGAGGAGCTCCAACTCCAGATCATAAAAGCACAGTAATGATTATTCTAATACATAGAGGAAGCCATAATAACTTTGTATGGCAACGACCCATCCAAGTGTTCTTGGATTGGGTGCCCACCCATCCACCCTAAAGACTTTAATAGGCAAAAATATGCAACAAAATTTATACAACAATTGATGTAGGTTTTTTTTTTGTAAAGAACAATGACAGTAAATATATATAACTTTTCCCTTTTACCGCTGCTACAGGTCACGCTTTGCATCTAACTCAAAGTACATGCATAATGTATATTTCAATATGAATTTGCAAGATGCATTCACAACATGCATTCTACTAACGACTTAACACAATGTATGTTTCAACATACAACCGGAAGATACATTAGCTTCGCAGAATGTACAATTGATCGTTGACTTCTTTTGTATGTAACCTGATGTACATTTGCGATGTATATTTGCAACATGCATTCGATGGGTTTGACCAAATCATTGACTCCCTTGTATGCCGATACTGTTGACCTGACTTCTCAGATCGAAAGCTTCCAACTTTCTCACGCCGACACCCTTTGTCCCGCTGATGTACAATGCAAACATGACCTTGTTTATTATGCTTTCATAAATGTATTCACAGATGCTTTGTATGATTGAATTGTATAACCTCACATACAACGCCCAAAATATACAACAATTAAACCTTTTTCATAATCAGTTGATTACGCGACATGCATATATATCGGTGAAAGCTTTGCTAAAGCACACGTCATTAATCGGGGAGACTGTAGGGTATCATAAAGCCTGTGTTTTTTCTTTCCGATGATAATACTCCTGCCGATGACTAATAGTCCCCAGCGCTCCATTGGTTTCTTTGGTAGATATACAATACAGTTTATATATCTAGGTACCAGCATATGCAGTGAATCAGCCAACCAGAATGGGATGCCCCACATAATCTAGATTTTAGTTAACACTGAAACAAGTAGGTTTGATTAATTTGGTTAAGCTTGGCAACAATCAAGTATTTTCTCTGCCTTTTCAGGCAAAGATTATTTCAGAACTAACAGATGTTTGCAGGAGATTGGATGTTATGATATTGTATAGCTAACATTCGAAAAGAAGTGGTAGCTTTCATGTGGTTTTAGGATAGACACAAGCATGTTGGTAGGAGCAAGAGAGAAGATGCCTTTTTATAAGCCGTGGAGGTCTTCCCAGGAGTCGAAGATCCTAAAGACGTACAGTAAGAAGATTTCAAAAGAAAGGCCATGAATAAGGGCACTATCTGTATTTGTATCTCCACATTTGTATAAGAAAATATGTTTCCTTGTCGGGCTCGCCTCGGCATAAATAATCAGTATGTACTTTATTAGACTGCTAAAGTCCCAGGCTAGACCGGAGGTTTTCTTCGCTCTATTCTTTCCTATCGGTGCCCGCACTGAACAGAGCTATATTTTTTAACTCATTTTATATATTAATGGCTTTGGCCTTTTACCAATCTATATATATATATATAACTTCTCATGCATTACTCAAACCATAAACTCCACAACATAGAGAATAAACAACAAAAATATAACATGTATCTTCTTACATCCACAAGCTCAAAAGATGATAAATAAATTTAACCAATGTTTCATTCAATAATACTTCACATTCACATTTCTCTATAACAACAACATGATGGAAAGAATAACTTGTCAAAATTTACAATAGGGCCACAAAGGCCATGGCTCAAACAACTAACAACACATAACTTAAGCAACACAAAAATAGACTTCTGCAAAACTCTATTTCTTCAATAAGCACCTGCATTAAAACACAACAAAAAGGAAAACCCAGCCACTTCGAAAAGCCCTCCTCCCTACCGTAGACCCGCAAGAGGGTCACCCTTGAGCTAGAGAGGTAGGGATTCACATGGTTGCAACACACCACAACAAGCATCAAAGCAACAACAACACAAAAATCAACCCCAAGGATAAACACATAACACAACTCATGAGAATGAGTTTGATAGGGGTAGGGAATGGACCCCTCTACTCAAAGGCCACACCAAAAATACCAAATACCAAGTCTCATGGCCTCAAGCCAAAACCTCTAAATCCACAACTCTCTAAATATCTCAAAATAAACTTCCATGGCACTCTTGCCATTCAAATAATCTCCACAACAAGTAAAAAGCCCTCAAGGCCATAAGTAACACAAAATATGGGAGTGACCTCAAGGAGGTTTCTTTCCCCTACCCCAAACAAGTTGAGCCTTACCTCTAAATGGAGGTGCTCTCACCAAACTCCCATCCCACACAAAAATGAAACAACAAACAACAAATCTACAAACACATCAGAATAAAAATATGCAAGGGTAAAGAACATAGTCATGTAGCTTACCTTCAAAAGCCCTATAATGGAAGCACGTTTGGTGATGAGCTCCAAGCTTCTCCAACCTTCCAATCTCCAAAAATCTCTCTAACTTTCCCAAAAATTGCTTAATATAGAAAGAAAACTCCAAAATGCAAGAACCCCACACTCCTCAACAAGAGGAGGTAATATAGGCCTTCTAAATTGGCCTTGAGGAATGAGAAGGTGACACTTGTCACCTTCTCCTTCCTCCTCCTATGCCACTTTCAAGGGAGAGGAAGTGTGAGGGTGACAAGTGTCATCCTCCAATTCCATCTCAATCCTCACCTTATCTACATGTGCTCTCACACATGTGTGAGAGAACAAGTGGTGAGGTCGCACTCTCTCAAGCCTCCATGAGAATAAGGGATGCCATATGGCATCCTCTTATTCTCTAAGAGAGCCATCTCCCTCCAAGATGCTCTCACACATGTGTGAGAGCCTTGGAGGAAGATCCCACACACTTGGGAGTCTTAGAGACCTCCCAAGTCTCCTTAGTGAAGGGATTCCCAAACATTGGGAAGTGAGATGAGTCTTTCCTAAAGCATGACTCATCTCCCATCTTTATCTAATTCAAATTTTGTCACTTTAACTAAACCTCAGTTTAGAGTGACCAAAAATGAGTTATCCCAAGGTTTAGTTAGTCAAAATTGACCCTAGACCCATGGGTAACCACCTAGGGTAAATTTTGAGACACTAAGGTTCACATAGGGAGTCATAAATCTACTTTAAATGGCCTCAAAAAATAAAAATAATACCAGGTGGTATAAATCAATAAAAATTATACAACACATGATATAATTAAATTAAACCAAGGGGTACTAGGCCAAAGTGATAAAAATAAACAAGCACTTAAATCAACACTCAATTCAAACGTGATCCTCATCCCTCTTGGGAATGGATCGGTTCCATAGGGAATAACATATGTGTGAATTCTACCTCCAATTTCCCGTGGCCTGAGAATGTAAATCCTGCACATCTCGATCAAGTGTCAATCATATCATGAATAATCATAGCCGAAGCAACTAGAATTAAATTTGTGCCATTGAATACAGCAATAATCATCTATAACATAATTCTGAATTAAACTGCATTTTTCTATAAAATGTCACATAATCATCATCACATAAAGAACTAGAAATCACATCACCAAAACATCATCTAATATATCTCGCATGTCTAATCACAAAATAGCATCAAAATATAATCAAATTGAATCACCATATGTCTAATCAATGTCATTTCAAAATCAAGAGATATAATCAAATCTACATAATGAAACCATAGTCTCTAAAAGTCTGATAATGTCATCAACTAAAATGCATAACGATCAAAATAAGGAAGGAAAAATAATTGGCCTCACATTCTCCCCCCTAAGACTAAACTTCCTCCTGGAAGTCATCAAAAAAGTGAGGATAGAGTGCCCTCAAACTAGCTACATCCTCCCAAGTCGTTGTGACCTCATCATAACGATCTCACTAGACCCTAACCTGGTCCAGCTCTTGACCTCGAAGGCCTAGCATCCGACGAGCCAATATGCGAATTGGCTCCAAAGCCAACTGCCCGTCCGCCTCTACCTGTAGAGTACTCCAGTCCAACACATGAAATAAATTATATATATATCGCCTCAATACAGAAATATGAAAGACATCGTGGATATGTGACAGGCTAGGTGGCAACGCTAGACGATAGGCAACAGGTCCTATCTGCTCCAAGATCTCAAAGGGTCCTACAAACCATGGTGCGAGCTTAGAGCCCTTTCCATAACGGATTGGACTCTTGTGTGGCTGCACTATAAGGAAAACCCTGTCACCCACTGAGAAGCTCCGATCAGTCCTCTTAGCATTGGCATACTTCTTCTATCTATCTTGTGCCCCCTGAAGTCTTTGCCTAATTAGTGTGACCTGCTGCTCCATATCCTGAACTAACTCTGGACCAATGGCAACCCTATCCTCTATCTGATCCCAACTCAAAGGTGTCCTGCATGGTCTACCGTATAAATCCTGAAAAGGAGGCATACCCTACGAGCTGTGATGCCCATTATTGTAGGCAAACTCAACCAGATACAAATACTCCTCCCATCTAGACTGATGGTCCATAACATACATACAAAGCATGTCCTCCAACACCTTATTCACCCGCTCTGTCTGTCCATCTATCTCAGGATGATAAGTGGAGCTAAAGTTGAGCTGTGTGCCCAACGCCTACTGCAAGGCTCTCCAAAATGCTAAAGTGAACACAGAATCCCTGTCAGAAATGATGTAGCGAGGTACTCCATGTAATCTCACAATATCATCTAAGAATACTCTCGCCACTGCTAGCGCATTATACGTCATGCGTACAGGTGAGAAATGCGCAACCTTGGTCAACTTGTCAACTGTCACCATGATGGCATTATGGCGATGCAAAGACATAGGAAGACCAACAATAAAATCCATGGAAATGGTGTCCCATTTCCACTCAGGTATCTCATGTGGGTATAAAAGACTCGATGGATGCTGATGCTCAGCCTTGACCCTCTGATACTCAAGGCATCGAGCAACAAACTCTGCAATATCCCATCTCATACCCACCTAATGGTATAGTTGTCGTAGGTCAGCATGCATCTTCTTCACCTCGGATGTGCTGCATATGGTGCTCTGTGAGCCTCTGATAACACTACAGTACATAGGTCACCTACGTGGGGTACATAGATGCGCTATCGATGATGAAGTAACCCATCTGCCTCAAGTGAATACCTTGCAAACTTGCCCACAAGGGCCCTCTATGAACTGATATCCTGCTGTACCTCAAGAAACCATTCATCCTCAGGCAGATGCTGAATAATGTGTCCTCTCAAGTCCACACTCAGAGTCAAGGTCAAGAGCTCGTGGTGCCTCTGACTCAATGCGTCAGCAACCACGTTCTCCTTCCCTTTGATGTAGTGGACATCAAAGTCATACTCGTAGAGAAACTCCATCCAACGCCACTGATGGGTGTTCAGATTCAGCTATGTAAAGATATACTAAAGACTGTGGTGATCTGAATGAAGCTCAAAGTGACGACCCAATAAGAAATGTCTCCAACAACCTAGAGCATGAACCACTGCCGCTAACTCCAAGTCGTGTGTGGGGTAGTTCAGCTCATGGGTCTTGAGTTTTTGCGACTCATACATGATCACTCTACCACCCTGCATAAGTATGGCTCCCAAACCCTCAAGTGATGCATCCGTGCAAACTATAAAATCTGCTGCAGGATCAGGAACCACTAGAATGGGAGCACTGGTAAGACACTCCTTGAGGACCCCAAAGGCCTTCTCACACTGCTCAGTCCATAAAAAGCTCTTCCGTTTCCACTGAAGGGAAGTGATGGGGTGCGCTATCTGAGAAAAACCCTGAACAAAGCGACAGTAATAACCAGCTAACCCCATAAAACTCCTAACCTCTGTCACACTGGTGGGTGTTGACCAATCTCTGATAGCCTTGATCTTCAATGGATCTATTGAGATTCCATTTCTAGATAGGATATGCCCTAGATACTGTACCTCTATCCTAAAAAATGCACACTTCACCAAGTTCCCATAAAGATTTTGCTCCCTCAAACACTGTAGAACTTGACGTAGGTGCTCCTCATGCTCCTCCTCGGTCCGTGAATAGATCAAGATGTCATTGAGAAAAATAATCATGATCCAATCCAAGTAGGTACGGAACACCTCATTCATGAGACTCATGAACACTGCAGGGGCATTCATCAAGCCGAAGGGGACCAAAGTGAACTCATAGTGGCCATATCGAGTCCAGAAGGCGATCTTATGGATGTTTGCTTATGTGATATGCAACTGATGGTAACTAGACTTCAGGTTAATCTTAGAGAACACTTTGGCTCCCTGCATCTAATCAAAGAGATCGTCAATCCTGGGCAGGCGATAACGGTTCTTCACTGTCACCTTATTCAACTGCCTATAATCCATACACAATCGAAGAGACCCATCTTTCTTCTCAATGAAGATGACAGGAGTGCCCCAAGGTGAAATGCTCGGTCAGATGTGCCCCTTCTCGAGCAAGTCCTCAAGTTGTAACTTGAGCTCTGTGAGCTCATGAGTGGTCATCTTGTAGGGTGCACGAGACACTAGCTTGACATCTGGCACTAAGTCAATATGAAAGTCTACCTCACGACGGAGTGGCATCCCCGGTAACTCTACTGGAAACACATCAACAAACTCTCTAAGGATGGGATGATCATCCAAAGATGCCTCAGGCTCGTCATCTGATCTGTCACTCACTGTGATAGCGAAGATCTAGCATCCCTTCCGCATACAGCGCTTAATCTGCTAAGCGGATATCATATGAACTGATGTGGGCTTCTGAATGCCCACTATCTCAACTGATGTACCATGATCATCTAAGCAGCTAATCACCTTTCGGTGACAATCTAGCTTGGCTCGATGAGCCGCAAGCCAGTCCATACCCAAAACCACATCGTAGGATCCTAATGTCATAACTCTAAGGTCACATACTATGGTAAAAGGTCCTAAATAAATCTTGCAATCGTGGACTAAGGCATCTACTGTCATCTTAGCCCCTAAGGCCAACTCAACCACCCACCTATCACATTGCCTAAAGGCCACCAGCCTGCAACGCTCCACTAACGATGGAGATATGAAAGAGTCAGTAGCACTAGAGTCAAAGAGAATAGAAATGGGAATACTCCCTATCATACCTGACGTCTTGATCACTGATGCCTGAAAATCAGCCTAGCGGTTATCAACTGCTGCGAACATACAGTGGGACCTACCCACATCTTCTACCGTCTACTCTGATCCTCCTACACGAGGCTGCCCCCTACTGTAAAGCCCTATGGACACTCTCTAGCTAGATGTCCTCCACCACACACATAACATGGGCTCCTAGCCTGTACCTGTCCAGTCTGAGTCCTACTCAACTGCTGCTATCCTGATATACCTGTGGATCCCTGTGAACCCCTGTATGACTGCTGCGACCTCATGGGTCCCATAGGTGGTCCTTGCTACCTTTGATCTCTGTGCGGGCCCTAGTACTGCCAACCTCTATTAGGCCCCCCATGTGCCCTCTGCTGTGTCCTGGCTCTCTGCTGCTGTTGTGGGGGCCTAGGAGGTAAGGGTGCGGAACTAAATCCTCCCCTATGAGGTGGCTGTGATGGTCTACAAAAACTCTGCTGATGCTGCTACTGCCCATGATCCTAAAATTGAGGGCATGAACTCTTCCCTTATCCTTGTATCTCCTCAGCTATATATGCCTTCTCGGCAATATCACTCAAAGTCTGGGGGTCTGCCATACGAACAGGCCTTGCTATGCTGTGGTTCAATCCTTTGATAAACTTATGAACCAGGAGTTTCTCATCATGGAGATACTCTGCATATCGAGACAACTCGGTAAATCTACCCTCATACTGAGCAACTATAAGCACTCTCTACTGAAGGTCATGAAAATTGTCTATGCGACGCTGTCGGTAGTGATCTGATAAATATCGTGTATTGAAGCGCTCAATGAAGGTCTCCCATGTGAGTGTGTCCAATGATAGATGGCGCTTGCACTCAGTGCACCACCGGTAGCTGCTACATCTCACAACAGGTGGACTACCACATGAGCCTTTGTGTTGCCCTCGTAAGGACGCAACGCGAAGCATCTGTCTAAGCTGATGAGCTAGACCTCTGCCTTAGCTCCCTCTGTCCTCCTGATGAAAGTAGGAGGATTTAGCCTCAACAAATCCCTAATGGGATCTCCTCTGTCTCTGTGCCCTCTGATAGGCTCATCTGTGTAATAATCATAAGGCCTGTGAACAATATGCTCCACTTGAATTGCCTCATCACGCCTAGCATGACGTGGAGGGCTCCTGCTATAGGCCTTGTCAGCTGATCCAACCTCCTCTGCTGTCATATTTGGCACCTCAACATATGGCTCCACACGTGGTGCCCCTCGTGGCTCAACGCGGGGCTCCACACATGGCTCGACATGGGACTCTACTCGTGGCTCCACGCATGGCTCCTCTCGCAGATCATCGCGGGGCTCAACACGTGGCTCTATGCATGACTCAACTACGGTCGGTGGAAGCCTATCTAACACTGCCTGTAATGCCTGTAATATCTGTAGCTCCATATCTGGTAGGGCCGGTGGTGCTTGTGGTACCTATGGGGCCGGCTGTGCCTATCCCTCTGCTAAAGAATCACTGTGTACCTCAACGGATGCAGTGTGGCGGGACTGCGCTCGCTGAACTCATTGGGGAGGCATCCTACAAAAATGAGGTAACCACAAATTAATCAAAGTTGTAGAAATAATAATGTGCCTTAAGCAACCCCAGTGTTTAAACTTAGGCTCTAATACCAAATGTCATGCCCACATTTACCATGTGGTCACAACACACAACACACGTGACATGACCACATCCCCATATCTGGTAGGGCCGGTGGTGCCTGTGGTACCTATGGGGCCGGCTGTGCCTGTCCCTCTGCTAAAGAATCACTGTGTACCTCAATGGATGCAGTGTGGCGGGATTGCGCTCGCTGAACTCATTGGGGAGGCATCCTACAAAAATGAGGTAACCACAAATTAATCAAAGTTGTAGAAATAATAATGTGCCCTAAGCAACCCCAGTGTTTAAACTTAGGCTCTAATACCAAATGTCATGCCCACATTTACCATGTGGTCACAACACACAACACACGTGTCATGTCCACATTTGTAATGTGGTCATGTCACGAATTACGAAAAATTTTTCTACCTATCCCTAGGAACCCCCTCGCACGTGTCTGCGTGCTCGATGGCAAAACGCATAAGGCATAAACATGTCAACAAAATTCAGGGGAGGTATGTTGTCCCATGCAGTCCCCTGCGTGATGATAGTCATCTAGGGGGTATGCGACATGAAGCGTGTCACTTTTAGGGTTGGAACAATTTTACTCCGAACCCTAAGCTTCCTAGGTGTGAAGGTGATTTCGTCAGATTCGAAACCTAACCCTAACTCAGAACAAAAATGAAATCAAAATAATGATTAAGAAATAATGGCATGATGGACGTATGATAAAGTGGAATGGTAAAATAAAAGTTAATAAAATATCGTAAAATTAAAACCCTAGAATCTAGGAAAATTTCGACAACATAACGCGTTTTCAATAATCAACTTAAAATTTTTAAAATAAAACTCCAATAAGAATTTAAACAAAATTTAAGAATAAAATTTAAACTTAAGAACAATTTAAGATTTAAATACTTCACCCAATCCAATTAACTCGACTTGGGATAAAATATATTAAAACTTGAATTTTAAATAATAAAATAACTAAGATATACCAAATTAAATCTCAAAATTGAGTCCGTTAATAAATATAATTTTGGCATTACATTTATTAACTAACTTGAAAATTAATAGAGGAGGGGGAAGGATTAAAATATCCTTTCCCATAAAATAATAGTGAAATTGAAAAACAAATAGAATTATTAAGGCACGCTAGGAAATAAAATAAATGCCCTAATTAAAATGAATTAAAAATAGAGGGAATACACTTCACATAATAACAAAAATTAATCCCTCCCCTTAAAAATACCATTTCCAAGAAAATAATTCAAAAATTCAACCTCCCAATTAAAACTCTAAACAAAATTAAATGAGGCACAAGAAATAAAAGACAAAGGCAAAAAGAATAGAGAATTTTAAAAACAAGAATAAAACATATTTCCTCACATTCTCTCACAACCCTAATAATATTCTAATATTTTCTTTTTGAAGCCCTAAACTTTGTTTATTATTTCCCTATGGCAGAAAAAGTCCTAATTTGCTCTCATTATTATTTTTTTCTTCTCCATTATTTTGTTTTCTTCTCTGTTTTGTGCAGGTTAGGGTTTGAGCTCCCATGGATGCCATGGAGATGCAACCAGAAGAGTATTTCAGATTAATATATGTTTGTTTTAACCCCTTTTTTTGTAGAACAATGTAACTATATTCATTTATATTTTGTTTTGTTTTGGATCTGAATCAACGGAACACTATCTAAAAATGTATTATTTTTTTTTTTTTGTAGAATGAAGATCTGGCAGGGAGAAGGTCGGAGGAGGGAGTGATGTTGCAGCTGCTGCTGGAGTTGCCGCCATCGGAGATGCCGAAGGGGAGGTGTGGCCACGTGGTGGAGATTGCGGGGAGTGCGGGGGTGGAAAGGCTGCGTGGGGAGGTGAACGCGGTAGGTTGAGAGTTGGGCGTGGTTAAGTTAAGCGCCGAAGGTGGGGAGGGGGTCGAAACCCTCACCCACACCCAAGGGTGTGGGTGGGGGTTTCGACCCCCTCCCCACACCCTACATTGAAACAAAGGTAGCGGAGGGTGTGGGTGGGGGTTTCGACCCCCTCCCCACACCCTACATTGAAACAAAGGTAGCGGAGGGACTGTGGTGGGCGCCAACGCCACCACAGCCCCCATGTCTTAACTTCTATTTTTTTGTTAGTTTCCTTTTTTTTGTTTATTGACCCATGCACTCTCAATCCACCGAAAGGAGTTTGATCACTATTTTTTTTTCTTTGTAATATCTAAACTATACTCTGATAAATGTTAAATGTGTATTGACTGTTATGTATATATATGCCGTCAATTCAGAACATGTATATCCTCTATTATTGTATATATAAATATGTATATGCATTTATATATATATATATAAGTGTATATATATATTATAATATATACAACAAAAATAAAATTTTTGTGTTTTCCTATAATTTCTGCATATACACAGTACTATAAAAATAAACAGCAAGCTTAGGTTTCCAAATGTTATATATATATATATTCACATTAAACCAACTTCCTCAACAATACTAGTTTTGGGTTAATATAGAATACTAATCTTTTTTTGTTTTTTTTCTGTTTTATCTCCTAAGTAACAATCCAGTAACACATTTTTTTTTTGAAAACCACAATATACAGAGATAACTCCTTTTTTTAAAAAACCTTTAAGGCAGAAATAATACTTTCATTTAACTTTTCCAACAGTATATCTTCCTAACAACAACTAATAACATAAAATTTCTAGCAACTTAACAAAAATAATTCACTTGAATTTCTATCTTCTCTTCTTTATATGCAACAAAATTTATACAACAATTGATGTATGTTTTTTTAATTGTAAAGAACAATGACAGTAAATATATATAACTTCTCATGCATTACTCAAACCATAAACTCCACAACATAGAGAATAAACAACAAAAATATAACATGTATCTTCTTACATCCACAAGCTCAAAAGATGATAAATAAATTTAACCAATGTTTCATTCAATAATACTTCACATTCACATTTCTCTATAACAACAACATGATGGAAAGAATAACTTGTCAAAATTTACAATAGGGCCACAAAGGCTATGGCTCAAACAGCCAACAACACATAACTTAAGCAACAAAAAAATAGACTTCTCCAAAACTCCATTTCTTCAATAAGCACCTGCATTAAAACACAACAAAAAAGAAAACCCAGCCACTTCGAAAAGCCCTCCTCCCTACCGTAGACCCACAAGAGGGTCACCCCCGAGCTAGGGAGGTAGGGATTCACATGGTTGCAACACACCACAACAAGCATCAAAGCAACAACAACACAAAAATCAACCCCAAGGATAAGGACATAACACAACTCATGAGAATGAGTTTGATGGGGGGTAGCGAATGGACCCCTCTACTCAAAGGCCACACCAAAAATACCAAATACCAAGTCTCATGGCCTCAAGCCAAAACTTCCAAATCCACAACTCTCCAAATATCTCAAATAAACTTCCATGGCACTCTTGCCATTCAAATAATCTCCACAACAAGTAAAAAGCCCTCAAGGCCATAAGTAACACAAAATATGGGAGTGACCTCAAGGAGGTTTCTTTCCCCTACCCCAAACAAGTTGAGCCTTACCTCCAAATGGAGGTGCTCTCACCAAACTCCCATCCCACACAAAAATGAAACAACAAACAACAAATCTACAAACACATCATAATAAAAATATGCAAGGGTAAAGAACATAGTCATATAGGTTACCTTCAAAAGCCCTATAATGGAATCACATTTGGTGATGAGCTCCAAGCTTCTCCAGCCTTCCAATCTCCAAAAATCTCTCTGACTTTCCCAAAAATTGCTCAAAATAGAAAGAAAACTCCAAAATGCAAGAACCCCACACTCCTCAACAAGAGGAGGTAATATAGGCCTTCTAAATTGGCCTTGAGGAATGAGAAGGTGACACTTGTCACCTTCTCCTTCCTCCTCCTATGCCACTTGCAAGGGAGAGGAAGTGTGAGGGTGATAAGTGTCATCCTCCAATTCCATCTCAATCCTCACCTTATCCACTTGTGCTCTCACACATGTGTGAAAGAACAAGTGGTGAGGTGGCATTCCCTCTCAAGCCTCCATGAGAATAAGGGATGCCATATGGCATCCTCTTATTATCTAAGAGAGCAATCTCCCTCCAAGATTCTCTCACACATGTGTTAGAGCCTTGGAGGAAGATCCCACACACTTGGGAGTCTTGGAGTCCTCCCAAGTCTCCTTAGTGAAGGGATTCCCAAACATTGGGAAGGGAGATGAGTCTTTCCCAAAGCATGACTCATCTCCTACCCTTATCTAATTCAAATTTCGTCACTTTAACTAAACCTCAGTTTAGAGTGACCAAAGGTGAGTTATCCCAAGGTTTAGTTAGTCAAAATTGACCCTAGACCCATGGGTAACCACCTAGGGTAAATTTTGAGACACTAAGGTTCACATAGGGAGTCATAAATCTACTTTAAATGGCCTCAAAAAATAAAAATAATACCAAGTGGTATAAATCAATAAAAAAAATACAACACATGATATAATTAAATTAAGCCAAGGGGTACTAGGCCAAAGTGATAAAAATAAACAAGCACTTAAATCAACACTCAATTCAAACGTGATCCTCATCCCTCTTGGGAATGGATCGGTTTCATAGGGAATAACATATGTGCGAATTCTACCTCTAATTTTCCGTGGCCTGGGAATGTAAATCCTACACATCTCGATCAATTGTCAATCATATCATGAATAATCATAGCTGAAGCAACTAGAATTAAATTCATGCCATTGAATACAACAATAATCATCTATAACATAATTCTGAATTAAACTGCATTTTTCTATAAAATGTCACATAATCATCATCACTTAAAGAACTAGAAATCACATCACCAAAACATCATCTAATATATCTAGCATGTCTAATCACAAAATAGCATCGAAATATAATCGAATCGAATCGAATCACCATATGTCTAATCAATGTCATCAAAATCAAGAGATATAATCAAATCTACATAATGAAACCATAGTCTCTAAAAGTCTGATAATGTCATCAACTAAAATGCATAACGATCAAAATAAGGAAGGAAAAATAATCGGCCTCAGACTTCTTGCTTGACAATGTGCCTACTGATGATTATAACGATCCTCTGTAGATTGAGGCACAAGTACACTATAAAATGATAGTTGAATCAAGGTGGAACACTTGTACATCAAGGTGGAATTAAAGTAGTTACAGAGGAACACTTATACATCACTAGGTTGCAAAGAGATTCTTATCCCCCTCAGATATCTCCTAGTGTACACATAATGAAACTTCTATACCTACTTTTGGCTCCCTCACCCTACTAATCCAGGTAGCACCTAAATGCCTAGATGTCTCATGTCATATCATCCCCATCTCATAGCACTATCTATTCTCTTAGGTCATCCTTGGCTCATTGCAATGTGGGTTGTCCCTGAACTATCATTCACTAGTGCCTCAAATTCCCCATGATGGTAATGTCTTCACCATTTCTCATAGCCCATACCAACTAGTTGTTACCTTAAGACACTTCTCCTTAGATTATTTTTTGTCAACCCCTTCTGGTCCACCTCAACCTCATACCAATTCCCTCTTTCACCTTTACCTATCTTATTCCTCTAAACACATTGTTGCCCCAACCCCACAACCTCTTTCTATTACTTCACCTACTCCACTAGCTATGCCCCTATCTTCCCCACCATATATCCACCTATTACTACTTCACCTTCCTCATTGACTTCTATCTCCCCTCTAACACCCCTTCAAGATAAAGAAAAAGAAAAAGTGTAGGACCTTTCTCCATCCTCTTCTAAAAGTAAGCCTAAGAAACTTCCCCAACACCACCAAACCTACTAACCAACCCATATATACCCTACCTATTTCCTAATCTACCCCTACCAGACGTCCTAAACCTAGTTTACTTCTAACCCACCCCCTGACAAACCTCAAGACAAAGAAAATGATAAGAAATTTTAAAAATAAGGTTTCTCTTGTCCTATCTAGTATCTTTCCTCCCTCATATTATTCCACAAACTCTTGATATTACTCCTTCCCATAAACCCATATACTTACCTAATGTCTATGTGATTATACTTACCTAATGTCTATGTGATTTCTAGTGCCATTCTTGTATCCCTTGTTCTGCCCCTTATTCCCATCACCAATCTTTTCCCAACAAATTAAAACCCTCTAGCTTAGGCATTGTCTTACCTCCATAACTACCAAACAAACAAAAATTTGAGCACTACCCTACCCCACCCTACCACCAACCTAAACCTAAACTAACACCTTCACTCCCTCTTTGACTTATTAAACCTAAAATTTGATGCTACTATGGTCCCTCCTTTGTTGACCCTTATACCACACAATAGTCATGAATCCTCATATGAATCTTCATCTAATTTGTATACATGCATGTGACTTGTGTGCTTTATTGTGTGTAATTCCATGTGTAGGTGAATGTGTGTGTATGTTAGGAGCCATGACTTGCATCACTATTGTAGTTTTTGTAATTGAATAATGTTGTTTTATTTTCAAATGATGCAAGCGAAGACACCTTCCGAAGTTCATAGGGCAATGGAGCATGGTGTGTCTTCCGCGATTGATAGCTCCATGCCTTTGACAGGGGTATGAGGTAGATTAGTAAATTTTAAATTACATTTGTTGTTATAGTTGTTTATTATTGAAAAATCAAATGATTATTGATTTGAAGTTTAATTTCTATCTGGATGGTTTCTATAGGACATTACAACGCCACAACCTAATCCTGGTACTGAGGCAAATGAGGAGAGAAATTATCTGGCAGTGGTAAGTGATTATTTTGTTAAATGTTTCATTTTTATAATATAATTTCTATATATTAATGTCTATACTTTTTATTGTAACAACTATAGCTCTATGAAGAACTAAATAGGAGCAGCCCCCAGGTTCGTAGTAGACCACTCTCATATGCGTCTCCACCCCCTCAAAGATCAAAGGCTGCCCGTGATCTATTTTCTTCACCCAGAGGGGAATGACTTTTTATTGGGTTCCTTTGTTGTGGACATATATTTTGTATTGCATATAGTTGACATTCTTGTAAGCCTATATAGCTATTTTGTATATATGTTATACTTATATCGACATATTTTGATGTATGCCTATATGGATATTTGGTTAATACAAATCTTTTTTGTTGATGGTGTCCATATTTGCATTATAAATCCATGTTTCAATGGATATTTGTAGATGGTTTACTTCAAATATTTAAAGTCCAATTGTATTACATTCACTCTTCCTTTATATAATTGTAAATATATAAAGTTTGAACATCATTTTTCTCTATGAATATAATAACCATTGTAGCATGGTAATGAAATTCATGTAAGTATACAATGCACTTTGAAGTATGCAACTAAAAATGAGCAAGACAATATTACATGTGACCTCATACCTCTCCACAAAGGAAGACATCTACCATTCCACGTGTATGCTTCATGCTACCATTCACGTGTATGCTTCATGCTTCTTATGTATACTTCATGTGTTCACATGTATGATTCATGCTTCCTATGTATACTTCATGTTTTCATGTGTATGCTTCATGCTTCCTATATAGACTTCATGTATTACATGTATTCACATGTATGTGTTGTGATGTTCACAACACGCCCCATTTTGCTCCTTAGCAAAATGAGGACCCCTGATGTGGCTTTGCTTTTTTGCTTTTGTGTGTTTTGTTTTGCTTGGTGGTAAAGGGAAAAGAGGGTTAAAATTGCAAACTTTGATAGAAATGAAGAAAAAATGCATTTTCAGTACCAGGGCATGATATGGTTGGATTCCTTGTGAAAAATGAGCTAGGGTTGCTTTTTGAACCATCTTAAAATTCGCCATATTTTGTAAGTTATGATCATTTTGGTAAAATGTACAAGGGAAGGGTTTGTTGTTTGTATATACAAGTCTGCTTGTATATATCGGGTGCTTTGTTTTACTTGTATGCATTTACAAATACTTTATTTTCTTCATACATACAAAGTGGACCCGACGAAACTCACAGTTGAAAGGTATAAAAGTTTACGTCCACCGCTTGCATCTTTTGGTTTGTATGTTGAAACATACAAAGGTTATATCCAAAAGTTACATACAAGCTGCGGACCTGAAGTGTTATTTAAGCAGAATTAAATGGTTGTATGTTTTGGCGTTTGTATGTTTCATACATACAAATGATACATGCAGCGTTACATACAAGCCGGATTCGAAATACGGGTCCAAAATAGAAAATTCCTTGCATATCGGAAAACACATACAAGCGAAGCATGCAAGTCAATATACGATGCCAATATACATAACGGACCCGAAAAAGTCATTAAACATTGTTAAATCGATGTACATTCGGTGCTTGTATATTTGGACATACAAGGTAAAATATACATCGCACGGACTTGAAGCTTATTAAAAGAAGTTAATTCATTGCATGTATCCACAATATATATATCTTACATACACTGCCAAGATACAAACACATATACATTGAGTGGACTCGATAGATTTATTAAAATGAGTAAATTCCTTGTATATTCGAGCCTTGTATATTGTTACAAACAATACTAAATATACAATGGTGGACTTTAAAGAGTTATCAAACGATGTTAAATCATTGTATATTTGGCGCAATGTATATTTCATACATACATTATAACATATAATGAAATATGCATCGCGCGGAATCCAAAAAGTTATAAACCAGAGCAAAGTCGTATCGCATCTGACTTGTATATTATCAAACATACATCACTGAATACAAGCCGGAATCCAAAAAAGATTTAGAATCTGATTAAATGGCTTCACGTCCAAAATGTATATCGAAATATACATCGCTCAGCATACATCAAGGTATACATTGCGGACCTGAGGCAGTTGTTAAAGGAAGTTAATTCGTTGTATATTTCCGCGTTTGTATGTATGTTCCGAAAGATACAAAGTAACATACAATGCAGAACTCAAGGTAAATCAAAATGCGATATATATAGGCCTTCACGTCCAAAATGTATATCGTAAGATAGAAGTGTTTTATACATTGTCTGGAACTGAAATTTCATAAAGAAGAGTTAATTCAATGTATATTTTGCGCTTGTATATTCTTATATACAAGCCGATATACATTGCGCTCATACAGCGCGGAATCAAAAGGGGAAGTTGAATTTGGTTAAATGCTTGTATCACGTCCGAGTTGAATATCTAAACAATACATGCATTTATACATTAGGCGGAATTGAGAAAGTTATAAAGTAGAGTTAGGCGCTTGTATATTTTGTGTTTGTATATTGCAATATACAAACCGACATACATTGCAAATATACAAGCGCTACATACAACACAGAATAGAAAGGAGGATTGAAATCCGATTTAACGGAGACGTCACGTCCGACTTGTATAGCAGATTATACATGGATTTAAATGGAGAAATAGGTGGGAAAAGACGGAGCGATAGGAATTTGGAGGTCGATTTTGAGGCCCGAATGCATATTTTCGGTCAACGATGGTTGACCCGAATATTTTGGATGTTGTATATGCATTTTTAGACGCAATTTTCATAGATTTAGGGCCCAATTGATGCGTTCACACAGTCACGACTAGATTTGGCAGCTATTTTTCTTCCTGCAGTTTTATTAAATGTGAAATAATACTTATTGCTTATTCGTTTTTGCAGGTTTGCAGTTGAGGAGGGAGTTGAAACTTAATGGCGGTGACATCATGGAGGAAATCAGATCTTAGGAGCAGAGGAAAATAAGGATGAAGTGCGAAGAAGTCAAGGGTCTTCACTGATGAAGACAAAATGCAGTTGAAGACATTATTGCAGCAGACCACAGAAGTTATTATTGAGCTGCTAGGGTTTCCAGAATGGCATATTTCACCCAGATTAGACGTATGCTCAGAGATATTTTGAGATTTGATCTCCAACATTTATATTGTAACTAGAGGTTTGAACCATTGTTTAACTAGGGTTTTGAGCTATATTGAGGACAATCAAAGTCTATATATTGTGCCTCTATGCACTGTAAAACTTTACACAGGGGCTACGTAGAGATTTGTAGCAGCAAGAATTTGTAAAAATAGCATTTTAGTTTAGTTTCGAAGTAGAAGAAGGAGGTCGCCTGTGTCTGCAATAAGTAATGCGTGGAACATCTAGCTTCCTTGCTGTATCTATAAAGCTTGTAAGTTTTCTGTAGTTTGGTCAATGAAGCTAAGAGTCATCAGACATTGTAAATCGTATATGACTGTCTGTTTCTAATACAATTGAATCTAGAATTCTGCATCTATTTTCTGAGTGTTTTCTTGCTCTTCTTTGTGTTTGAAACATTTTCTCTTAGAGCTTGCAATCTTAGGTGTATGTTTGTGAAAATGCTCAGAACTTACACTTAAGGTTTTGTCTGTGGATTTGATCAAATTGCTGCAATACTTATACAGTGGATAACAGAACAACTAGATCCTTTGGTAGAATGAATGAAGTTTAGTTTAGATCTTTCTAACTTTTCCCAACCCATCTGAAAATACTTAGCTTAAAACGTAGAAACTTAAAGAAAATTTGTCTCATATTTAAAAAAGCATGCATACCAGAGTTGAAAGTAGACAGTTTTCATAATATTTAAGAGGAGAAAGCTGCAATAATCCGAGAAGACTATTTAAAGTTATGCAGCACAAGTATAAGTTTAAGAGAAAGGAATGAACAACATATTGACATTTATTAATCTTTTGCATAGTTTGAGTCCAGTAAACCATCAAGAAACCCTAACCTACATAAGGCCCCTTGAACATTACAGCTTCACATTGACCAACTGAATTTGCCCAAGAAGTCAAGACCTGACCATATTAAACTTGGGATTAAGTGAATCTTAGCCGATTCCTTCATATCTTTCAAGTCAGTTTTGGTTCATTTTATGTGAATTTTAACTAATTGTTATGATTGCATCAAAATAATCACCAACAGTTTTCTGGCGCTAGAAGGAGGGCATGACTTGTGTTAGGGTTTGTTTCAAGAAAAACTAGCTAACAACAGTGATAGAGTGACTAGATCTAGATCCAGTTCAGGGGATATTTTTGTGCAACTACCTGATACAAGGCAAAGTAAGAGCCCTTTGATTTGGAATCCTAAAATATTGCAAGCAGGGAGTTCATCTGAAACACCTCCTGGGTCACCTTTTAACATCTGTAACATTGTGAGTCCTGACAGATCACTATTCAGATCTTTAAATCTTGGTTCAGGTACTCCTAGAGGTCCTAATCCTCCTATAAATCCTATCCCACCAATAAATTTAGGTATTCCTACAGGTCCAGGTCAAGCACAGGCACCTGCAATGGCTTACTTCAATGTCCAGTCTCACATACACTTCAATGATTACAATGAGATGCCCAAAAATCCAGAAAAGATATGTCCCAAATACCAGCTACACCAAGACCCAGAAGACCACATTAGAAT
The DNA here is from genome assembly GCA_027924645.1 of Cunninghamia lanceolata. Taxonomy (NCBI): domain Eukaryota; kingdom Viridiplantae; phylum Streptophyta; class Pinopsida; order Cupressales; family Cupressaceae; genus Cunninghamia; species Cunninghamia lanceolata. Next base: position 4,539,680 of record BSBN01000413.1, read on the forward strand.
ATTTAAGGAGGCATGTTTTAGGGCCAGATTAGAGCACGAGGACATTGTGTGTAGATTATTTCCCTACACCTTTAATGAACAAGCCTCTAACTGGTATGTGAACTTACCCAATGGCTATATTTCTTCCTGGTCACTTATGGAGGAAGCATTTTTGTCTAGATTTAGAGGACCCATTGATCCTTGCATCTTGTATCATAAATTGGCTACTATTAAACGAGATGAGGGAGAGCTAATTGATAATTTCAATGACAGATTTCAAAAGGTCTACTCTAGGCTGGTAGCCCCTTACACAGTAGATGATGATACCTTGTTAGCCATGTACTATGCTACCTTGGATCCTTTAACTGCCATGTTTGTCAAAAGAAAACCTGACATAGATTCAATATCCAAAGCCTATAAAGAGGCAGCCTTGGTAAATCAAGAGATGAGGCATACAACTTGTAGCCCATTTGTTAATGGAGGAAATTTTGGGATGCAAAATTAGGCACAACCTTGGAATGGAGTCCCTATGCATCACACTCCATTACTAAATCTGGTTCCTTCTTACACACCTGTGTATAGTCCTACCCCAATCCAAGCCATAGCTCCTTACACGAGTAACACTTCTAATAACAGTCAAAATAATGGTCAGCCTTTCTTCCAACCTCCTAGGGATACAACTATGGCAAAAGCACAGGAGGAAAGGGAAGAAATCAAAGAGATCACTGCACATTTGAAAAGATTGACCATTGGAGTAACACAACTAAGAAATGAGAACTTCTATGGGAGAGGTAACCAGGGATACAATCAAAATTAGAATTATAACCAGGGCCAAAATCAAAACTATAGTTCAAATCAAAATCAACATTACAATCAGAACTATAATAAGAGCCATACCCAAAATAATAGCCAAGGCCAATGTTCAAATCAAAGCCAAAACTATAATCAACATCAAGGTCATAACCAAGGGCAACCAATGCAAAATAGAGGGCCAGTGATAGATAATAGGGCCTGGGGTAACAATAACAGAAATCAGAATCAGCCTAGGCCACCCAAAACATGGAACACTGGACCAAACAATGGTACCCTAGCTTCTCCTTTTGAGAATATAGATAATCATGATGCAAAACAAGCGACTAGCATCCAAATGGCCAATACATCACTAAAAAACTGGTGTAGATTTCACAATACCAATACACATGCTGAGCTTGACTGTCCACAGTTTCATTTAGCAGCCAGCATATTTAATATAGAGGTGTAGCCTCCTACTTCTGAGTTTCTCATTCCCAAGGGTAATGAGGTAGTACCCTCAAGGTATGATACAACTTTAGTTTTAGAAACCTTTACCTTTGCAACTACAGAAGAGAAGGAAGATGAATTGTTAGAGGATGAACCATACTTTTGTGAAAATCTTTATCCTAAATCAGCCTTCATGTTAAATGCTTTTCAGTTTCCCTTTGAAACTGAAAATGAGGTATTAACTGAAATAGAAGAGGTGTAGGCCTTTCAACAGACAAATAAAAAACACACCTACAATTTAAGAAACAACACTAGGCCAGGAGGACCTTTCACCACTTCCATCCCTCCTAACAACTTCAATACCCCCCAGATCAAAATGCTAGCAACAACCCTGCCATACTCAAAGCTAATCATCATACAAATAGTGGAACAGTAGTACAAAAGACCCAAACAAGTAAAACTAAAATAGTAGAAACAACAAGATTAATGAGTTACTTGTCAGAAGAAATAAAGAAAATAAAGGTCAGTATACCTCTGAATGAATTATGGAAAACTCCAGGGATCAGGAATACTTTTATAAAATCTCTGGATGCATCCATAACAGATGGGGTTGCTGCTGATATAACTGTTCCTAATAGAGATTCACCGCCTAAAGAGAAAAGTAAGAAAGTTGAGCAGCCTTCCAATACATATGTAGTAATGTATGCTGATAAAAAGGATGCTCCTCCTTTCTTGTTAACTATTAGATTGTGTGGGAAGAACATACACAACTGCATGGTAGACTCTGGTGCCTTAGCCAACATAATGCCCTTAGGAATATGCAAAACTCTCGGGCTGACTCCCACTAGATCTGCTAAGGTTGTCACACAGTTAGATAAGACTGAGGTTAGTGTGATAGGAGAACTCATGAACATTCAAATGCAATTAGCTTCAAACCCTAGGGTAAGCCAATTTATTGACATTCAAATCGTAGACATACCCGTGAATTATGGAATGTTGTTAAGTAGGGATTGGTACAAAACATTAAATGGATATATGGCCATAGACTTTTCACATATGTGGCTACCTTGGAGAGGCATCCCAAACCAGATTAGAATAGAGGCAGAACCCAGGATGAAACATATGATAACAGAGTATAATCGAACAAATGAAATATTGTATGCTGCTGTTGAACCTGGTGTCTATAGAATTACTAACAATGGGGTGCAAATTGAAGAGATCATGATGTTAAACATTAGAGAAAAATGTGTCAGCAAGGAGACAACATTATTCATTGAGTCTGATGGAAATTCTTCGGATGAAGAAAATAGTGCAATAGACAAATTTGGCCATGCCATTAGACAAGAGGTGGAAGAGTGCATCAAACAAGGTCTGCCCACCCAATGTAAATTGTATAAAAACAAATGTAGGGTCCATGATAGGCCACACTCTGAGGAAAGTTACGGAATGTGCAAAGACATCATTGAATATGAATACAAAAAATGCATAAAGAGGGTAGAGTCACAAGAGGAAAATGAGAATCCTGATCAAACACAGAAATACGTTCAGGGTGATGTAGATGCTCTGATTTTAAATTTAGAAGAGGGATTAAAGGACAAGGGTAGTTGTCTTTCTGATTTGCAAGCTAAAAATACACATATGCAAGTTAACCAAACAAAAATACCCATGAATAAATATACCAGCAACTCACAAGTAATAGAGAAGATGAAGCATGCCAAGGGGAAAGATCAGAAAAGTAAAGATGGCATGTGGACATTAAAATGTGACGGGTCCAAGTCAAAGCAGGGTGCGGGTGCAGGTGTTGAACTCATATATCCTTAGGGTAAGTCATACCTAGCAGCATATAGACTGCAGTTTTCCTATACTAACAATATTGCTGGATATGAAGCCTTAATTTTGGGACTTGTCATGGCCGTTAAGAAAAAGGTGAAGACAATTAAGGTATTTTAAGACTCTAAACTAGTAGTCAGACAAGTAAGGAAACTATATGCCAGCAATTACAAGAAAATGATTTGTTACAGACATAGAGTATGGGGTTTAATAGATTTATTTGATGCTTTCAACATAGAGCACATCCCTAGAGAGCTGAACCACAGGCTGGATGCACTCGCAGTTGCTGCTAGCACACTAGAACCCTTGGCATTGTCAGGATTGAGATGATTTGCTGTTGAGATAGTTAATGTTCCCAATATCCTAGACAACGTTACACATTTTCAGGTATTTGGAGGGGATAAGCAAATCATTGACTTCCTAACCTGCAATGAGGTATTTGAGGCTCAAATCATTGATGAGCAGGAAAGGCCTGAGATAACGTGGGACGAAGAGGATATAATCAACTTGAAGAGCAACTTCTTACCCAAAGGGGTAATTGAACTAGAACATATTTTTGACTTCGATGGAATAATAAGACAGAAAGATTTACCCAAAACAGAAGGGGGTAAGTGTGATTTACACAACTTAGGGACAGAGCAAAATCCACAAAATGTGCCAATCAAAAAAGCTTGCTCTGAGAAAATTAGAAAAGAAATTTTAGATGCTCTGAAAGATTACAAACACGTAATAGCATGGACATATGAAGACCTGAAAACCTATGATACGTCCATCATAACTCACGTAATACCTTTGAGACCAGAGATTAAACCATTTAGGCAGAAACAAAGACCTGTAAATGCCATTCTAGAGCCTTTAATCTTCAAGGAAGTTAAAAAATTGCTGTCTGCTGGAATAATTTTCCCAATTAGACATTCAGTCTGGGTAGCTAACCGAGTACCAGTAAGGAAGAAAAATGGAGACATCAGATTATGCGTAGATTTTAGAAATTTGAATAAAGCATCTGAAAAGGACAATTATCCTCTGCCTCCTATAGACGAAGTGCTGCAAGCAGTAAACGAGGCAAAGATGATGTCTTTTCTAGATGGTTTCTTGGGTTATAACTAGGTTTTAATAGATAGGGATGACATATTAAAAACCACCTTCACTTGTAAATGGGGAAATTATGCATATAGGAGAATGCCTTTTGGTTTAATCAATGCAGGTGCCACTTTTCAGAGAGCCATGGACATTGCGTTCCGTGCATTATCAGGTAAGTGCATTGTTGTGTATATGGATGATTTGATTGTGTATTCCAAGGATGCATCCACTCACGCTGAAGATCTCAAGAAAATGCTCAAGCGATGTGGAAAGGTATGGAATTTCCCTTAATCCTAAAAAATGTTCATTTGGAGTTAGTGAAGGTAAATTACTAGGGCATGTCATCTCTGAAGATGGAATATCAATTGACCTAGATAGAATAGAATCAATAAAAAGTTTGCAAATACCAAACAATAGGAAAGAGTTAAAATCATTTTTTGGTAAGATTAACTTTGTTCAGAAGTTTATCACAGGTTTTGCAGAGATCGTGCAGCTGTTAAATGCCATGTTGAAGAAAGATGCGCAGATGGAGTGGACGCCTGTGGCTAGGGCTGCATTCAAAGATATAAAGAGGGCCATTTCTGATGACCCTGTATTGACGAGCCCAGACTACACCAAAACGTTTTACATCTATTCCTTTGCATCCTCCCATTCAGCCGCGGCTACCTTGACACAGAAAGGTGAGGACAATGAAGAAAGGCCCATCGCATTCATGAGCATGCCTCTGAAGGATGCACAGTCGAGATATCTGGACACTGAGAGACAAGCATTTGCATTAATTAGAGCCGTGAAAAAATTTAGACATTACATTCTGCGCAGCCAGATCAAAGCCATAGTGCCAGACGCAGCAGTAAAGATGTTGCTGATGCAAAATGAACCTGGAGAAAAGAGAGCCAAGTGGATCACCACGCTGCAAGAATTTGACATGGAAATCATTCCCATGAAGCTGGTCAGAGGGTAGGCATTGGTACAAACAATAGCAAATACAAACCCAGGTTTGATAAAACAACAGTATGTATTGAATTCCCAGAATGCATCAGACTGGTATGATGATTTAAACACCTTTTTAATAACTGAAAAGTACCCAAATAGGATGAAAGCTTCTCAGAGGAGAGCTTTGAAGATTAAAGCATAGAAATATATGGTGCAAAGAGGTCTTCTATTCAGGAAGAACCATGATGGAATTTATTTAAGATGTCTATATAGAGCTGAGGCGGATAAAGTGTTGATAGAGCTGCATGATAAGTACGGAATTGGTCATGGTTCCCATCTAGCTACAACACACAAGATATTAAGGGTGGCCTATTATTGGCCCACGATGTTCAGAGATACAGAGAGTCACATTAAGAGTTGCCACACCTATCAGACTGCAGTAGATAAGGGAAGAAATCAGGGCAACCCATTACAGCCTGTGATTGAATCAAGACCATTTGCACAGTGGGGCCTAGATTTTATTGGAGTCATCAATCCTCCATCTTCTGCAGGACACAAGTTTATACTGATGGTGACGGACTATTGTACAAGGTGGACTGAGGCTGCATGCTACAAATTCTCCACAACTGAGGTAGTTATCAAGTTTCTTGAAGAAAACATCATCACCGGGTTTGGAACTCCTTATTCATTGGTATGTGATAATGGCCCTGCTTTCTCTTCTTTAAAGTTTTCTAAATGGGCATTTGAATATGGGATTGTTTTAAAGTTTTCTTCAAATTATTACCCTCAAGGTAATGGATTAGTTGAGTCTACGAACAAAGTTTTATTAGATATAATCAAAAAGTTAATTGCAAAGAGTCCTAGAGAGTGGAATACCTTGTTGAAATATGCACTATGGGTAGATAGGACCAAGTTCAAAATAGCTTTAGGTAGTACACCTTATCATTTGGTTTATGGGACTGATCCCATACTTCCAATAAATCTGAGAATACCAATCTGGAAGTTTTCCAATGAGTTTTTAAGCTTTAATAACCATAGGGAAGCCAGGATAGTACAAATGCTACAACTAGAAGAGAAAAGAGGTCAAGCCATCGAGAAATTTGCCAAACACCAAGTAGTAGTAAAGAGGTGGTTTGATAAGAGGGCAAGAGTCAAGACATTTAGGATATCAGACTTAGTGCTATGCTGGGACAAAGCACATGAAAAGAAAGGGAGCCATGGAAAATTTGATCAACTATGGTTAGGCCCATTGCAAGTCTTAGAAATAATAGGAGACAACACATTTAGGCTCAAGACCTTGACAGGGGAAGATGTGCCATTACCAGTTAATGGCCAACATTTGAAACACTACTTCCAGGCCTGAGGTAAAGAGGTAGTCCATTTTGTGTAATATAGTGTAAGTAATGTACAGTTTTCTTTTGTTGTTTCTTTTGTAGGTTAGTATTTTGTATAGTTTTGTTTTTTTTGTTTCTTTCTGTTTGTTGTTTTGTTTCTGTTCTTTTGTTTGTACAGTCTTCTTTTGTTTTGTTTTGTTTTTCTTGTACAGTCTGTTTGTTGGTTCGTTGTTTTCTCCTCACCAGGGATCTTCATTTTACTTTAGAGTATTAAGGAGCAAACTAACAACCATTCAAAATAGTATAAAATTTAGAATATTCAGGTTAATTATTTGCAATTTATGCATAACTTGTTGTGACTGTCATGAATGTAGAGAGTTGTTTAGCTTCTGAAATTTAGTATTCAATAATAGTGATTGAGAATTCAAGAGAGGTTTCTCATGACGACACACCTAAAATCCTTGGGTTTGTTGAACCTACCAGTGTAGATATTTGGTGAAAAATCTGAGGTCACCCTTGCTACCATTACAATTCTTAGTTTAATTTCAGTAAGTGTCACTCCTTGCATCATGAAGTTACAACTGCAATATCTTGTGAAATCTCTTTAAAAAAAAAATCAGAAAATATAAAATATAAAATGAATAAAGCGGATTATACTGAAAATCTAGATTAAGCCATCTAAGTAACTCTACCGGGGCTATAGACGCTCGCTGGCAGTGGGGCTCTACTTAGGAGAATTGTAATGATAACCTTGCTGGGGCTATAGACGCTCGCTGGTAGCAAGGCTCTATCCGGTCAACTATGAGGGAATATCCTCAACTACATAGGCTAATGTCAGTCACTGGTTTGTTCAACTGATCTTCAAGATGAGGATAATTAATCACGTGCACATACTTAAACTGAAAATGAAAATTCATGCATCCTTATTGAATACCTTAGGTTTCAAGTTGGATAATAATTTACAGGAAAGATAGTTGGAAGTTATGAATTCATTTCATCTAGTTTTCTTGAACACTTTGAATTTAATTGTTTTGTTTGGTTGCTAGTTGTTGTGATGTTTACAACATGCCCCATTTTGAGGACCCCTGCTGTGGCTTTGCTTTTTTGCTTTTGTGTGTTTTGTTTTGCTTGGTGGTAAAGGGAAAAGACGGTTAAAATTGCAAACTTTGATAGAAATGAAGAAAAAATGCATTTTCAATACCAGGGCATGATATGGTTGGATTCCTTGTGAAAAATGAGCGAGGGTTGCTTTTTGAACCATCTTAAAATTTGCCATATTTTGCAAGTTATGATCATTTTGGTAAAATGTACAAGGGAAGGGTTTGTTGTTTGTATATACAAGTCTGCTTGTATATATCGGGTGCTTTGTTTTACTTGTATGCATTTACAAATACTTTATTTTCTTCATACATATAAAGTGGACCCGACGGAACTCACAGTTGAAAGGTATAAAAGTTTACGTCCGCCGCTTGGATCTTTTGGTTTGTATGTTCAAACATACAAAGGTTATATGCAAAGGTTACATACAAGCTGTGGACCCGAAGTGTTATTTAAGCAGAATTAAATGGTTGTATGTTTCGGCGTTTGTATGTTTCATACCTACAAATGATACATGCAGGGTTACATACAAGTCAGATTCGAAATACGGGTCCAAAATAGAAAATTCCTTGTATATCGAAAAACACATACAAGTGGAGCATGCAAGTCAATATACGATGCCAATATACATAGCGGACCCGAAAAAGTCATTAAACATTGTTAAATCGATGTACATTCGGTGCTTGTATATTTGGACATACAAGGTAAAATATACATCGCACAGACTTGAAGTTTATTAAAAGAGGTTAATTCATTGCATGTATCCGCAATGTATATATCTTACATACATTGCCAAGATACAAACACATATACATTGAGCGGACCCGACAGATTTATTAAAATGAGTAAATTCCTTGTATATTCGAGCCTTGTATATTGTTACAAACAATACTAAATATACAATGGCAGACTTAAAAGAGTTATCAAACGATGTTAAATCATTGTATATTTGGCGCAATGTATATTTCATACATACATTATAACATACAACGAAATATGCATTGCGCGGAATCCAAAAAGTTATAAACCAGAGCAAAGTTGTTGTATCGCATCCGACTTGTATATTATCAAACATACATCGTTGAATACAAGCTGGAATCTAAAAAAGATTAGAATCTGATTAAATGGCTTCACGTCCAAAATGTATATCGAAATATACATCGCTCAGCATACATCGAGGTATACATTGCGAACCTGAGGCAGTTGTTAAAGGAAGTTAATTCGTTGTATATTTCCGTGTTTGTATGTATGTTTTGAAAGATACAAAGTAACATACAATGCGAAACTCAAGGTAAATCGAAATGCGATATATATAGGGCTTCATGTCGAAAATGTATATCGAAAGATACAAGTGTTTTATACATTGCTCGGAACTAAAATTTCATAAAGAAGAGTTAATTCAATGTATATTTTGCGCTTATATATTCTTATATACAAGCCAATATACATTGCGCTCATACAATGCGGAATCAAAAGGGGAAGTTGAATTTGGTTAAATGCTTGTATCACGTCTGAATTGAATATCTAAAAGATACATGCATTTATACATTAGGCAGAATTGAGAAAGTTATAAAATAGAGTTAGGCGCTTGTATATTTTACGTTTGTATATTGCAATATACAAACCGACATATATTGCTAGTATACAAGCACTACATATAACACAGAATCGAAAGGAGGATTGAAATCCGATTTAACGGAGGCGTCACGTCTAGCTTGTATAGCAGATTATACATGGATTTAAATAGAGAAATAGGCAGGAAAAGACAGAGCGATAGGAATTTGGAGGTCGATTTTGTTGCAAGTATGAGGTTAACCAGTGTTGTAATTGATGTCAACATACTCATATTGCATTGATAAGAAGGATTGGATGAGCTGTGTGCTGAGGATATTGAGAAAATTAGTTTTAATCAGGAACAGTGAAGAACAATGATAAGAAGAAGGCAAAACCACTCAATGGGTTGAGAATCAGAGGATGCGAATTAAAGGGTTTGTAGATATGAGTCTTGAGATGTTCCAGTTAAGATTTCAGAGGTCCGCTTAACAATCTGAAGAAGTTATGGTTGTTTGTGTAGAACCAGTTCCGGCAGGTGTTTAGTGGAAATAGAGTGTCATAGATCAGTCCGGTGAGATCTGGAATTACATTCTCTCATTCTACAGATTGGAGGGAGTGTTGAGGAAGTTCGTGTGAAGTGACAACCATATTTGTTCATGGTTTGGAGGTCCAAAAGTATCTTTTTCATTATGACAGTAATGACAGACTGTGTTCTTGAAGTTCCAGATGAAGGAGAGAAGGATTCTAGTAAGTAGATGAAGTGCGGATGTTATTGGTGATTCGGGAAAGGTTGTGGTGATCCTTGGATCATGTCTAGTTCATGTTGGTGGTCCACACTGAAGTTAGAGTGTGCATTTGAAGAATAACCACTGGATGATGGTGTTCTTCCTGAGACTGGCTGACCAGATGTATTACACGTCTTGCAAATGATCTTGTAGGTGTTTGCTGACTTAGATGATTGTTCCTAAATCGATGCCTTGTATAAATAAGGGTTTGTGAATTCATTTTGAGGAATGTCATGTGATGATGAGTGTGATATAGTGAAGGGAAGTGCGAAAGGCAGAGTAGGAGTTTTGGGCTTAAATGGAACTAATCCAGGCATGGTGAAGATGTCATTCTCTAGTTCAAGTTTGTAATACTTGTTACTTTGTAGACAGTGTGTCTCTTGTAGGTAGTGTGCCTCTTGTGAGCAGTGTGCTCAGGCAGTGAGCACTAATTGGCATGTGCCATCCATTTTTCTTATTCTTCTAACAGAGAATAATCCTTGGGTTAATCACCCCGTAGTTTTTCCCTTAACCGAGTTTTCCACGTCAAAATCTTGGTGTCTCATGTGTTGATGTGTATCTGCTTTGCTGTTTATATCTTATGCTTCCATGAATGATTAATTGCTATGCTATTGATTAACAAAGTGGATTTAAGTGTTTGAATTGAAAGCAAATTAAGGATAACTGATTCACCCCCCCTCTCAGTTATCAACAATTGGTATCAGAGCCAAGTTCCTCTAAAAGGAGCTTAACCGCTTGAGGAGATCCAGGATGTCGTCATACAAGAAGGACAGTCCGAAGTTTGATGGAACCAACTTCACTCTTTGGAAAGGCCGCATGAAATGTCACTTGGAATGTATGGGAAAGACGTACTTGTCCATGGTCACAAAAGCATATACACCTCCACAGGGTGGTCCGACAACTCTAAATGAAATCACAGATGCTGAAAACAATCTGCGGACTAAAGAGGCTCTTCTAAGTGCATTAACCGACTCAGAGCTCTCAAATGTTATTGACCTACCAAGTGCCTATGAGATCTAGATTAAACTGGAACTTCTGCATGAAGGAGATGAGTTTGTTAAGAGTGTAAGGTTGTAGAGTCTCAAAGGGAAATTTGAAAGATTGAAGATGAGAGATGATGAAAATATCACTATCTTTATGCCAAGAGTAAATGAGCTAGTGTGTGGAATTAGGAATGCTGGTGGAGTTTTGGATGAAAATGAGATTGTTTGCAAAATTCTCAGATCCCTTCCTGTTGCCTACAAAATCAAGGTTGCTGCCATTGATGAATTCAGAGCCCATACAACTGTCACATGAGAACAATTGGCTGGCAAACTGGCTGCATTTGAAATGACCGAGTTTGGAGATGATCCCCCCAAAACTGAATCTGCATTCAAAGCCAGTGTCTATGTGAAAGGCAAACAAAGATTTGATCCAGGAGAAAACTCTTCAAGAAAACTGTCATGGTATGATCAAGCAAGAAAAGACATGGAAGAGGAAGAAGCAGAAACAGCTCGACTTGAAGCCCTCATTGCAAAAAGACTGCCAAGAGGATCCAGCAAATATGAAGGAAAATTACCCTTTAAGTGATTCAACTGCAATAAGATTGGTCACTTTGCCTCAAGATGTCCGGAAAGATCCACAAGATCAAATTCTAACAGATAAAGGTTCCAAAAGAATTGTTATTATGTTCATGAAGAAGCTGATAATGAAGGAGTAATAGATGATGAATCATAGATAGGAGATAAATCTGGAAATGAATGGGTGTTCATTTCCATCAAGGAAGAAGATCCAATATCCCTTGAATCTATCAATCATAAGGTTATAGAAAGATCTTTGGCTGCCCAAGTTGAAGAAAAGGATGATTGGGTTATTGACAGTGGATGCTCTCACCATATGACAGGTGACAAGAACAAGTTCTTAGATTTGGAAAGGTATGAAGGAGGAATGGTAAAGTTTGGTGACAATTCTTCTGGTAGAATCAGAGGTAGGGGAACTATCTCTTTTGATGGAAAGAGCAAAATCGGTAATGTATTGTATGTTGAAGGGTTGAAGCACAATCTTCTCAGTGTTGGTCAGTTGGTGGACAAAGGCTATGATCTCTGGTTCAAGAATGGAAGATGCAGGATCTTTGAAAGCTCCGGAACTGAGATTGCATCCGGTACTCAAACAAAAGGTAATATCTTCCATCTAGTTGGTACTAATAAAAGTTGTCTGTTTGTTCAAGTTGATCAGAGTTGGTTATGGCATAGAAGGATGTGTCATGTAAATTTTGATAACATCATCAAGATAAGCAATACTCAGGCTATAAGAGATCTTCCAAAGTTGGTAAAACCTACAAATAGTATGTGCAAAGAATGTCAGCTAGGTAAACAGAGCAGAGTTTCATTCAAAAGCAAGGATCAATCCTCTATCGGATTATTGGAATTAGTTCATACTGATCTATGTAGTCTGACAAGAATCAAGAGTATGTAAGGCGATAGATACTTCATGTTACTGATTGATGACCATTCCCAGATGATGTGGGTCACCTTTCTGAAAGAGTAATTAGAAGCATTTGAAAAGTTCAAAATCTTCAAGACTATGGTAGAGAATCAAACCGGATTAAAACTGAAATGTTTAAGGTTTGATAGAGGTGGTGAATTCACATCCGGTGAATTCATAGATTTTTGTGAGAAGCATGGTATAAAGAGACAGTTATCTGCTCCTATGACTCCACAGTAGAATGGACTAGTTGAGAGAAAGAACTGGACCATCCAAGAAGCATCAAGGACAATGATGATGGAAGCAAATGTTCCCCAGATGTTTTAGAAAGAAGCTGTCAGCACTGCAGTCTACACTCTCAATCGAGTTCAAATCAGAAGCAATACCGGTAAGACTCCTTATGAACTTTGGTTTGGCATCACTCCTATTGTGAGATATTTCAGAGTATTTGGTAGCAAGTGTTACATTAAAAGAGATGAAGATCTAGGGAAGTTTGATGCTAGAAGTGATGAAGGAATTTTCTTGGGTAACTCCACTCAAAGCAAAGCATACCGGTGTTACAATAAGAGACTGAGAAAGATGATAGAAAGTACAAATGTGAAGGTTGATGAAGGTATTAAGAAGCCCTCAAGATTTTATGAGTATGATGAAGATGATTAGAATGATGTTCTGGTTCAAGGAGCTCCATCCTCTCCTGAAGGTCAGATTCAGACTGATCCGGTAAATCAGGATGAAGAGATAGGTCCGGATGAGCCTGATCAAGAAGCAGAAGTGCAAGAAACTCCCAAAGTTCCAAGGTATGTAAGACTGAACCACTCTGAAGATCAGATCATAGGTGACAAAAGCAAAGGTGTTCAAACTAGAAGGAATGTTGCTCAAAATTCAGATGAATGTTGTCTGATTTCAAAGATTGAACCTAAGACAATAAATGAAGCATGCAATGATGAAAATTGGACAAAAGCAATGGAGGAAGAGTTGATGCAAATTGAGAAAAATCATACTTGGGATCTTGTTTCTAGACCTAGTAACAAGAATGTGATTGGAACCAAATGGGTCTTCCAGAACAAACTAAATGAAGTTGGTGAAGTAATTAGAAATAAGGCCAGATTAGTCTGCAAAGGATACTCTCAAATAGAAGGGATTGATTTTGAGGAAACCTTTGCTCCGGTGGCAAGAATTGAAACAGCCAGACTATTTCTTGCATTTGCTGCCTTTAAAGATTTCAGAGTGTATCAGATGGATGTCAAATCTGCCTTCCTGAATGGTGACGTAGAAGAAGAGGTGTACATTAAACAACCAGATGGATTTCAGTTATCTGAGCATGGTGATATGGTCTGCAAATTAAAGAAGGCACTGTATGGTCTAAAGCAAGCCCCAAGAGCATGGTATGAGAGGCTGGACAAACATCTTTTGAAGATTGGTTTCAACAAAGGTACTGTTGATAGTAACCTATATTTCCAAATTGATCATGAAAACATCTTGATTGTTGAAGTACTTGTTGATGATATCATCTTTGGAGGAAGAGACAGTATGTGTAAAACCTTTGCAAACCAAATGAAAAGTGAGTTTGAAATGTCAATGCTCGGTGAAATGAATTTCTTCTTGGGTCTGCAAATTACTCAGATAGAGAAAGGAATCTTTATCTCTCAGACCAAATATGTGAAAGAACTATTGAAGAAATTTGGAATGGAAGATTCAAATCCAATGAACACTCCCATGTGTATCAGATGTAAGTTGAGCAAAGATGATGAATCTCCTAAGATAGATCAGACAAAGTACAGATCAATGATTGGTGGATTACTGTATCTCACTCAGACTAGACCAGATATAATGCAAGCTGTTGGTCTTGTGGCGAGATTCCAGGCTGATCGCAGAGAATCTCATGTCATGGCAATCAAAAGAGTTTTTAGGTACTTGAAAGGAACAGTTGAGTATGGCCTATGGTATCCCAGAGATCATGACTTTTCTCTTCATGCATATACAGATGCAGATTGGGTAGGAGATGTGGATGATAGGAAGAGTACAAGTGGAGGAGCATTCTTCTTGGGAAAAAGGTTGGTTTCTTGGCTAAGCAAGAAACAAGAAGCAATATCTCTGTCTACAACTGAAGCTGAATACATTGCAGCAGTAGCACGTTGCACCCAACTTTTGTGGATGAAGCAAATGTTAAGAGATATTCAAGTAGAATATGAGGAGCCTATCACAATTTTCTATGATAATTCAAGTGCAATAAATATTTCTAAGAATCCGGTGTTGCATTCTAAGACCAAACATATATCTATCAAATTTCACTTTTTGAGAGAACAAGTGAACAAGGGTGAAGTCAGATTGGAGTATGTGCCCTCCAAGGATCAGCTTGCAGATATTTTTACTAAACTTCTTCCCAAGGACTCTTTTGAGTATCTCAGGGAGATGTTAGGGGTCATGGCCCCTTCGGTGATGAACTAGGATGCACTGATGTGCATCAGTCCGGTGGATATCACAGTCATATCTTGTGATCTGGATTGATGATGGGGAGCTGCCACTAAGGGGGAGCAGCTAGTATGATTCTGATGTGTTAGAATTGCAAGTATGAGCCCTTTGCCATTGATGTCAAAGGAGGAGAGAAGACATGTGAAAAACAAGTGGTTGACGATTAAAGGGGGAGCAGTAAAGGAAGAGAAAACATGTGAAGAGTTGTTGCTGATAGGGGGAGCTATGATAGAAAGGAGAAGTTCTTGTCTTGATGGTTTTTCACATCATATGTTGCCATCAATGACAAAGGGGGAGATTGTTGCAAGTATGAGGTTAACTAGTGTTATCATTGATGTCAACATACTCATATTGCATTGATAAGAAGGATTGGATGAGCTGTGTGCTGAGGATATTGAAAAAATTAGTCTCAATCAGGAACAGTGAAGAACAGTGATAAGAAGAAGGCAAAACCACTCAATGGGTTGAGAATCAGAGGATGTAGATTAAAGGGTTTGTAGATATGAGTCTTGAGATGTTCCAGTTAAGATTTCAGAGGTCCGCATAACGATCTGAAGAAGTTATGGTTGTTTGTGTAGAACTGGTTCCACCAGGTGTTCAGTGGAAATAGAGTGTCACAAATTGGTCCGGTGAGATCCGGAATTACATCCTTTCATCTTGCAGATTGGAGGGAGTGTTGAAGAAGTTTGTGTGAAGTGACAACCAGATTTGTTCATGGTTTGGAGGTCCAGAAGTATCTTTTCATTATGACAGTAATGACAAACTGTGTTCTTGAAGTTCCAGATGAAGGAGAGAAGGATTCTAGTAAGTAGATGAAGTGCGGATGTTATTGGTGATTCGGGAAAGGTTGTGGTGATCCTTTGATCGTGTCTAGTTCATGTTGGTGGTCCGCATTAAAGTTAGAGTGTGCATTTGAAGAATAACCACTGGATGATGGTGTTCTTCTTGAGACTGGCCGACCGGATGTATTACACGTCTTGCGAATGATCTTGTATGTGTTTGCCGACTTAGATGATTGTCCCTAAGTCGATGCCTTGTATAAATAAGGGTTTGTGAATTCATTTTGAGGAATGTCATGTGGTGATGAGTGTGATATAGTGAAGGGAAGTGCGAAAGGCAGAGCAGGAGTTTTGGGCTTAAATGGAATTGATCTAGGCATGGTGAAGATGTCATTCTCTAGTTCAAGTTTGTAATACTTGTTACTTTGAGACAGTGTGTCTCTTGTAGGTAGTGTGCCTCTTGTGAGCAGTGTGCTCAGGCAGTGAGCCCTAATTGGCATGTGCCATCCATTTTTCTTATTCTTCTAATAGAGAATAATCCTTGGGTTAATCATCCCGTGGTTTTTCCCTTAACTGGGTTTTCCACGTCAAAATCTTGGTGTCTCATGTGTTGATGTGTATTTGCTTTGCTGTTTATGTCTTATGCTTCCATGAATGATTAATTGCTATGCTATTGATTAACAAAGTGGATTTAAGTGTTTGAATTGAAAGCAAATTAAGGATAACTGATTCACCCCCCCTCTCAGTTATCAACAGATTTTGAGGCCTGAATGCATGTTTTTGGTCAACGATGGTTGACCCGACTATTTTGGATGCTGTATATGCATTTCTGGATGCAATTTTCACAGATTTAGGGCCCAATTGATGCGTTCACACAGTCATGACTAGATTTGGCAGTTATTTTTCTTCTTGTAGTTTTATTAAATGTGAAATAATACTTATTGCTTATTTATTTTTGCAGGTTTGCAGTTGAGGAGGGAGCCGAAACTTAATGGCAGTGACATCACAGAGGAAATTAGATCTCAGGAGCAGAGGAAGATAAGGATGAAGTATGAAGAAGTCAAGGGTCCTCACTAATGAAGACAAAATGCAGTTGAAGACATTATTGCAGCAGACCACAGAAGTTATTATCGAGCTGCTAGGGTTTCCAGAATGGCATATTTTGCCCAGATTGGACGTATGCTTAGAGATATTTTAGGAGATGTGATCTCCAACATTTATATTGTAACCAGAGGTTTGAACCATTGTTTAACTAGGGTTTTGAGCTGTATTGAGGACAATCAAAGTCTATATATTGTGCCTCTATGCACTGTAAAACTTTACACAGGGGCTACATAGAGATTTGTAGCAGCAAGAATTTGTAAAAATAGTATTTTAGTTTAGTTTAGAAGTAGAAGAAGGAGGTCACCTGTGTCTGCAATAAGGAATGCGTGGAACTTCTAGCTTCCTTGCTATATCTGTAAAGCTTGTAAGTTTTCTGTAGTTTGGTCAATGAAGCTAAGAGTCATTCAGACATTGTAAATCTTATATGACTGTCTATTTCTAATACAATTGAATCTAGAATTCTGCATCTATCTTCTAAGTGTTTTCCTACTCTTCTTTGTGTTTGAAACATTTTCTCTTAGAGCTTGCAATCTTAGGTGTATGTTTGTGAAAATGCTCAGAACTTACACTTAAGGTTTTGTTTGTGGATTTGATCAAATTGCTGCAATACTTATACAGTGGATAACAGAACAACTAGATCCTTTGGTAGAATGAATGAAGTTTAGTTTAGATCTTTCTAACTTTTCCCAACCCATCTGAAAATACTTAGCTTAAAACGTAGAAACTTAAAGAAAATTTGTCTCATATTTAAGAAAGCATGCATAACAGAGTTGAAAGTAGACAGTTTTCATAATATTTAAGAGGAGAAAGCTGCAATAATTTGAGAAGACTATTTAAAGTTGTGCAGCACAAGTATAAGTTTATGCAAAAGGAATGAACAACATATTGACATTTATTAATCTTTTGCATAGTTTGAGTCCAGTAAACCATCAAGAAACCCTAAACTACGTAAGGCCCCTTGAACATTACAGCTTCACATTGACCAACTGAATTTGCCCAACATGTCAAGACTTGACCATATTAAACTTGGGATTAAGTGAATCTTAGCCGATTCCTTCATATCTTTCAAGTTAGTTTTGGTTCATTTTATGTGAATTTTAACTAATTGTTATGATTGCATCAAAACAATCACCAACAATATGCTTCATGCTTATTGTGTATACTTCATGTATTACGTGTATTCACGTGTACGCCTCATACTTCGTGTATTAGGTTGATATGCACTAACATAAAAGGGAGAGCAATTTATCATTGAGAAATACATCCATAACATGTTTGAAGAATACAATTAAGAATAAAACCTTAGGCAATATTGCAAATAAATGAATTTAGGTTCTCACGAATCCTGATGACATTTCAAAGGTGAAAAGTTGTGACCCTTCGAATAGGAAAGACTATGACCCTTTTATAATGAAGGGCAGTGACCATGCATAGCGTATATGTTCCCAACTGGACGTGTTGGTGCTAATGATTTGGCCCCACAAAGAACAAAACAAAAAGTAGCCTACCTTGCAACTTTACACTACATGCTTCTGCAGATTTTTGGAGCAGCAAAAAATCTTTCACCACAGGCAAATGCCTTAGAGATATCAAAAACTGAGAGAGTTTATTGTAGAGGGGTTCTACGTGATCACATAGCCTTAGACAGAATGTTGAACTAAGTGACACAATTTCTGAGTAACAGATCCTCAAAGATTGTTGCCTTTTTGCACTTTGGACTCTTAAGGGATATCACTAGTACAATGTAGCTCAAATTGTTTCAGCATGTTTGGGTGTGAAACATGACCATGCATAGCCTAAACATACCCATCCAGATGCATTGGAACTCTCAGTTTGGTCACATCAGGAGTAGGATGAAAGTTACACCCCTTTCCAACTTTACACTACATGCTTCTGACAATTTTTGGAGCAGCATAAAATATTTCACCATGGGCAAACGCCTTAGAGATATAAAAAACTGAGAGAGGTTATAATAGAGGGGTTCTAAGTGTTCGCATAGCTTTAGACAAAATGTTTCTAAGTGACACAGTTTCTGAGTAACAGCTCGTCAAAGATTGCTGCCTTTTTGCACTTTAGATTCTTAAGGGATATCGCCGGTACAATGTAGCTCAGACTATTTCGGCATGTTTGGGTGGGAAATATGACCATTAATAGACTAAATGTACCTATACGGATGTGTTGGAACTATTGGTTGGGCCGCACAAGGAGTAGAATGAAAGTTACACCCCTTAGCAACTTTACACTACATGCATCTGACAATTTTTGGAGCAACAAAAAAACTTTCACCATGGGCAAACGCCTCAGAGATATCAAAAACCACGAGAGGTTATTGTAGAGAGGCCCTACATGATCTCATATCCTCAGATGAAATGTTTCTCAGTGACATGGTTTTTGAGTAACAACTCGTCAAAGATCTCTACCTTTTTGCACTTTGGTCTCTTAAGGGATATCACCGGTACAATGTAGCTCAGACTATTTCGGCATGTTTGGGTGTGAAACAGGACCATTCCTAACCTAAACATACCCATCTAGATGCATTGAAACTATCAGTTTGGCCACATGAGGAGCAGAATGAAAGTTACACCCCTTTGCAACTTTACATTGCATGCATCTGACAATTTTTGGAGCAGCAAGAAAACTTTCACCACGGGCAAACACCTCAGAGATATCAAAAACTAAGAGAGGTTATTGTAGAGGGGCCCTACATGATCTCATAGCCTTAGACATAATATTTCTAAGTGACACGGTTTTCAAGTAACAGCTTGTCAAAGATTGCCGCCTTTTTGCACTTTGGTTTCTTAAGGGATATCGCTGGTACAATATAGCTCGGGTTGTTTCGACATGTTTGGGTATGCAAGAAGACCATGCCTAGCCTAAACATACCCATTTGGATGTGTTGGAGCTATCATTTTGGTCGCACGAAGAGCAGAACAAAAGTTACACCCCTTTGCAACTTTACACTGCATGCATCTAAGAATTTTTGGAGTAGTAGAAAAACTTTCACCATGGGCAAACGCCTTAGAGATATCCAAAATTGAGAGAGGTTATTGTAGAGGGGCTCTACATAATCTCGTAGCCTCAAATAGAATGTTTCTAAGTGACACAGTTTCTAAGTAACAACTTGTCAAAGATTGCTGCCTTTTTGCACTTTGGTCTTTTAAGGGATATCGCCGGTACAATGTAGCTCAGACTGTTTCGCCATGGTTGAGTATGAAACAGGACCATGCCTAGCCTAATAGTACCCATCCAGATGCATTGGATCTATCAGTTTGGCCGCACAAGGAGCAAAATGAAAGTTATACCCCTTTTCAACTTTACACTGCATGCATTTGACAATTTTTGGAGCAGCAAAAAAATTTTCACCACGGGCAAACACCTCAGAGATATCAAAAATTGAGAGAGGTTATTGTAGAGGGGCCCTACATAATCTCATAGCCTTAGACATAATGTTTCTAAGTGACACGGTTTCTGAGTAACATCTTGTCAAATATTGCTTCCTTTTTGCACTTTGGTCTCTTAAGGGATATCATTGATACAGTGTAGCTCAGACAGTTTCGACATGTTTGGGTGTGAAATAGGACCATGTCTATCCTAAACGTACCCATTCAGATGCGTTGGAACTATCAGTTTGGTCACATGAGGAGAAGAACGAAAGTTACACCCCTTAGATTAATCAAAGATTGTTGCCTTTTTGCACTTTGGACTCTTAAGGGCTATTACCTGTTAACACCCCCCGTTATTCCTTTTCATGATCATGTTTTAGGTGAAATGATGGTTGAGGTAGGGTCTCCCAAGTCTGATCTAAGGCTGCAAAGGTCAATTTTGCAAATTGAGGTCTCTAGATGGTCAAATGGTGAAACCATAAATATGCATATAATCTGCCCAATATTCACTGTATATGTGTAAAAATGCAGCAGCAAAAAAAGACAAACATATGTAAACTTGGAACCAAAACATATGTAAACTTGAAATATAGAAATGAAAGGTCTAACTATCAACTACAATACATTAATATCAATAACATGACTTTACAAAATCAATGTGCATACTTACAAATTAATCCAACAAACCATCTGGGTTTGGTCTACTCTTTATTGTGTCAGGTATTGCCTCATGGTCAGACTAACGCACCTTCCACAAGGTCTTGTTCAAAGGTCTACCCCGATATTGTATCAAATAAAAATTGGATGCCATGACAAGGTTTGAGTAATGAAGAATCTTTTGATGTGTATCAAAGTCCTGAAACAACCAAACATTAACACTCTTATGTGGGTACCTTCTAAGCCATGTTCTAGTAACAACCACCGAGCCTATAGGGTATTTGATGTTTTCTCCATCTGTAATTGGGGCCTCCAATTTCTTTTTGGCCTCAACACAATGACACAAGTAATAATTTGTTCCCTCTTCATTGTCTTCATCTGCAATAACTGCATAAACATGCCCTACATTGATATGTGCAACAAATTAGATAAAATTAGTCAATATTACAAAAACTATGCAAGTAGATATATTACCTAGTTGAACTAGATCTAATATGTGGTCAAAGTCAACCAATGATTCCATCTGTGTTAGTTCCAATGTTGTCGGGGGCCAATATGTGTCAAGTGAGCTAAGATAACCACCATTTGTCAACCCACTCCTTTGACTTACACTCATTCCAGGCTTGAATTGTACATGAACAAAAGCATGCCATCTTCCGTGTATGGATACTCCATGAACCTGCAATTAAGCTTCTGAAAGAGTGTAGCTCACTTGATCCTGTTAGTGTACAATAATCCTCATATGGTGCAATGTTAGTATCATCTATCAACCAAAAAAATCTATGAGCTGAAAACCTACCTTCATTACCTGGAGCTATCGAAGCATTACATGACTTGACGATTGATTTTGCATCTGTCAACTTTTCATTGTCTTTATACTTTAATTCTTTTCATGCTATGGCTCTTTTGATACATGCTCTTGCACCATCATGCTCCCCCTTTCCATCCCTGGCCTCACAAAAGTTCCACATATGCTGAACACCTGTAATATTATGCCTCTTGCTCAGCCAAAGGGACTTAACAATGATATCGTGATTGTCTATTTTAATTAATGTTCACCTTTGAGTTATCTTTTATTATGCATACCATGAACTAATTGAACATAGTCTATTATAAGGAAGCATAATGCTAGATCTCTACATAATAGTTTGCATGATGGGTAGATTTATGTGTGATGACTAAGCTCTTTGGGTAGTAAGAACTATGATCCATGGATCATGATGGGTGTTGTTTATTTACAATTATTTGGGAAGAAATTCAAAGCAGTAGATGATGGTTACATTTACCTATCAGCACAAATATGGTCTGCAAATTCACTAATAGCTCGGACTGCAAATTCCCTATTAGACATGTATGCAAAATGTGGAAGCATAGACAAGGCACATGAACTATAAACACAAAATATAAACACAACTGATATAAACACAAAATATATAAACCATAAAAGTGATATAAACATGTATGATAAGGCATGATAAAGTAATTCAAATAGAATAAAGGAAAATGTAAAGAACATGTGTAACATACCTAAAAAATAGAGATTCAAATGGAGAGAGTACCCAATTATGTAGTCTTTTTTTCTTCTTGCATCAAACTCCTCAACAATTTGAGTTTTTCACCACTTACTTCCTTTTCAACATTCAATTGAATAACACTCAAATAGAATTACTAACAACAATACAATTAACCAATGTATAATGTTAAATTCCTACAATTCAATCACAATTAACATTGCAATACTACAAAAAATGAAACTTGAATTGATATATATCAAATTCAATGTGAAAACTATGTTATTGCCTCCTTATTAAGTTGGCAAACTAGAAAAAGGTGGTGGAAAGTTCATGCAAAAGTGGTAGAATGTGAAAAATGTGCATGTGCACTTCCCAACAACATCAAAAAGCTTTTTTTTGTCAGAACACGTGCATAACCAGAAGAAAATAGAGTATGTGGGCCTGGATCACGAGTGTCCTGGCCTTTTTACTATTTGAATAGAAAGACAAAATGTGCTCATGTTATAATGCAAGTGCATTTTAGCTTGCTATACAAAACTCTATATTATTCATTTCTCGACCTCCTCCTTACCCATCTTTCCCTCAAGTTGTCAACTTCACTCTCTCATGTATTTCTGCTATCTCTCCCCTCACCTCTCTATCTCTCACCTCTCTCTCCCCCTCACCTCTTTACCTCTCCCCTTTGTACATCTTTCAGTCACTCCTTGTCTACCTCTCCATCCATCCTTAGCCATCTAGGTCTCTCACTTAACCCTAAACCCTAAACCATATCCCTAAAGCCTCAACCCTCAATCCTTAAACCTTAAATCCTAAACCCTATCCGTAAACCCTCAACCCTTGACAATATACCTTAAATCCTAATCCCTCAACCCTAAAGCCTTAAACCCTCAACCCTTATCCACCCCTCTCCTCCCCTATCTGCCTCACCCCTATCTCACAACCCTTAGCCATCTAGGTCTCTCACTTAACCCTAAACCCTATCCCTAAACCCTCAACCCTCGACACTATACCTTAAACCCTAATCCCTTAACCCTAAACCATATCCTTAAAGCCTCAACCCTCAACCCTTAAACCTTAAATCCTAAACCCTATCCCTAAACACTCAACCCTTGACACTATACCTTAAACCCTAATCCCTTAACTCTAAACCCTAATCCCTCAACCCTCAACCCTAAAGCCTTAAACCGTCAACCCTAAACCCTAATCCGTTATCACTAAATCCTAAACCGTATCTCTAAAGCCTTAACCCTCAACCCTTAAACCTTAAATCCTAAACCCTATCCCTAAACCCTCAACACTCGACACTATACCTTAAACCCTAATCCCTCAACCCTTAAACCCTTAATACCTCAACCCTTAAACCCTTGACCCTTAAACCCTAAACCCTATCCCTAAAGACTCAACCCTCAACCCTTAAACCTTAAATCCTAAACCCTATCTGTCTCACCCCCATCTCTCCCCTATCTCTCAACCATTAGCCATCTAGGTCTCTCACTTATCCCTAAAGCCTCAACCCTCAACCCTTAAAACTTAAATCCTAAACCCTATCCCTAAACCCTCAACCCTTGACACTATACCTTAAACCTTAATCCCTTAACCCTAAACCCTAAACCCTATCCTTAAAGCCTTAACCCTCAACCCTTAAACCTTAAATCCTAAACCCTATTCCTAAACCCTCAACCCTCGACACTATACCTTAAACCCTAATCCCTTATCTCTAAACCCTAAACCCTATCCCCAAAGCCTCAACCCTCAACCCTTAAACCTTAAATCCTAAACCCCATCCCTAAATCCTCAACCCTCAACACTATACCTTAAACCCTAATCCCTCAACCCTAAACCCTAATCCCTCAACTCTTAACCCTAATCCCTTATCCCTAAAACCTAAACCCTATCCCTAAAGCCTCAACTCTCAATCCTTAAACCTTAAATCCTAAACCCTATCCCTAAATCCTCAACCCTCGACACTATACCTTAAATCCTAATCCCTTATCCCTAAACCCTATCTCTAAAGCCTCAACCCTCAACCCTTAAACTTTAAATCCTAAACCCTATCCCTAAACCCTCAACCCTCAACACTATACCTTAAAACCTAATCCCTCAACCCTTAAACCCTTAATACCTCAAACCTTAAACCCTTAAACCCTCAACCCTTATCCACCCCTCTCCTCCCCTATCTGCCTCACCTGCATCTCTCCCCCATCTCTCTCACCCCTATCTCCTTAGGTTGTAGGTCTCTCACTTGTATATCTCTCATGGCTCTCTAGATATTTCCCTTCCTCTCCACCTCTTTCCCTCCTCCTTACCCATCTTTCCCTCAAGTCTATCTATCCCCTCACCTCTCTACCTCTCCCCTCTCAATGTCTCTCAGTCACTCCTTGTCTACCTCTCCATCCGTCCTTAGTCATCTAAGTCTCTCACTTAACCCTAAACCCTAAACCTTATCCCTAAAGCCTCAACCCTCAACCCTTAAACCTTAAATCCTAAACCCTATCCCTAAACCCTCAACCCTCAATACTATACCTTAAAGCCTAATCTCTTAACCCTTAACCCTAAAGCCTCAACCCTCAACCCTTAAACCTTAAACCCTAAACGCTCTACCCTTGACACTATACCTTAAACCCTAATCCCTTAACCCTTAGCCCTAAAGCCTCAACCTTCAACCCTTAAACCTTCAACCCTAAACCCTATCCCTAATCCCTCTACCCTTGAAACTATTCCTTAAACCCTAATCCCTCAACCCTTAAACCCTTAATCCTTCAAACCTTAAACCCTTAAACCATAAACTCTAAACCCCTAGATACCCTTAAACCCTTAAACATTAAACCCTTAAACCTTAAACCCTATACCCTATACACTTAACCTTGGACACTCATCCTTGAACATTATCCCTCAACCTTCAAACCTCTACCCTATACACTATACCCTCAACTCTCATCCATATGCCTTATACTCTCAACTTTAAACCCTAAACCCTATATCTTAGACACTCAACCTTGAACATTATCCCTTAACTATAAACTCTCAACCCTCTACCCTATACCCTCAACCATATACTTAAGCCCTAATCCCTCAATCCTCAACCCTATACCTTAAACCCTGAATCCTACACCCACAAACCCTCATCCCTATACCCTATAACCTCACCCTTATACCCTAAACCCTGAATATTGTGCCTCAACCCTATACTTAAAACCTAAACCATACACTCTCAACCCAAGTCACCCTATGCCTTATATACCCTCAATCCATATCGTAAACCCTAAACCCAATATCCTAAACCCTAATCCCCATACCTTACACACTTAATCTTATACACTCAACAAGCTAAATATTACACTTCAATTGTAACCCTAAACCCTCAACCCTCTACCGTTTACCCTCTACCTATTACTTAAGCCCTAATCCCTCAATCCTCAACCCTAAACCCAAAAACCTCAACCCTCAACCCTAAAAACTATATGGGCTCAGGTCTTGATATACCCTAAACCCAAAACCCTTACATACATACATACAAGCATACATACATGTACATACATACATACATACAAGCATACATACATACATATAAGCATACATATGCATACATACATCAATACATACATACAAGCATGCATACATACATTTATACATACATAAATATAAATATATATACAAACATACATACATCAAACATACTTAAAAACCTTGAACATAAATCATTCCAAGCGAGACATAACGCGAGCACGTTATAACATGCTTGCGTTATGTCAAACTGGGCAAACATCAGGCAAACTTGCAAAAAAGAAAAAAATGCAAAACATAACATAATGCGAGCGTGCCACGTTATATTTTGCTTTGGGAATCCCAAGCCTTAGGCTCAGTATTTGATTTGGATTTCCAACCCAAAGGCTTGGACTGCCTTCCCAACGTCCAAAAATGTGTTTTTGCATATTCTATAGGATTTCACATAATTTCATTCGTGCTAACCCTCAGATTTGCACGTGTTTCAAGGTCAAACAAATCGAACACCTGGGTAATGTTAGGCTTTCTCTTAGCTATTTAACGATGTAATTTTTTTTTCACATCTTGACAATGTTAAGCCTTTCATCTTTAATTTCTTTTGTTTGTGTGTCCATTTTTTGGCAAAAACCAGCGTTTGGTCTTTTTTTTCTTTATAAATTAACCGTTCATTGAAATTCCAAATAAATTACATTTTTATAAACTAGACTCCATTCTACACATATTAAAAAAAGAAAAATCAATTAGTTTTTAAAATTTACAGGGGTAGCACGACCAAAATTCTATTTTTCAGGATGTGTCCACTTTGAGAATTAGTAAAAAATCAAATATTCATTAAAAAATTATCATAAAAATCGGGCATAAACTACATGCTGTTAGCTAATTTCTCACCAAAGCGGTTTTAAAAATACCAAAAAAAAGTTAGCGTTTTGAGGGAGCCACAAAACACACTATGTTATGTTTTTTTGACAGAAACAACACCAATTTCTATGGCTCCCTTTTTGAACCTCTTAATCTATACCATTTTAAAAAAAATTTAGAAGTTTAGAAAGTAGACTCGGAGCACTATGAACATTGTTTTTGATGCATCTTAAAATTTTGAGTGTAACTATGCTCAATTTCTCATCCAAGGTCAGTATTTTCTGATTTTAGAAAAAACGTGGCCACTTAAGACCCCTTTTTGGCCCCCCATCTTCTTGCACTTACTCACGTTGATTTTTTTAATTAAATTAAAAAAAATTAGAGGGGCAAACCCCCAGGCTGCAGGCCTTGTTAGAGGGGTCTCCGACCCTTTGAAGAGTGCCCACGACCTCTTCCAAGGCGCAGGTCCCTAAGGGACCACAACCCCTATGGGGCGTGGGGCCCAAAGGGCCTACAATACTAGTACCCTGCGCAAGGCAGGTACCCAACATAGGGTAGGTGCCAAAAGAATTTAAAAAACAAAAAAAGTTTTGAAAGTTTTTGCAATTTAAAAACATGCAATTAAAAATTGCAATATACGGTTTTTTATTTTTTTTTTTGTTAGCAAGAAAAATGTTTTTTTTTCTTTATGAAAAAAATTGTCACCTTGATCTTCGTGTTGAGGAGGTCGTACAACTTCCCTAGAAATTGTTTTGTCCCAGATGATCTCGAGGCCAATTTTGATGAATTGATAGTCAATCTTAAGGTTTTTGGGCCTTCTGAGTGCGATGGAAGGGTCGGATTTGACCCAAGACACTCCAAAAATAGCTTTCCTCTAGATGCCGAAAAAAAACACTGCTAAAACCCTTGCAGATCTGGCCTACGAAGCTCAAATCAAGCCAAATAAAAAGCTAATTTGATTATTTCGACTACTCTAAATCTAATGGAAGACTTTGTTTTGCATAGAACACACCTAGAAAATGGATCTTGCTTGATTTTTCTTTGGATATGAGAAGGGTCTTGTAGATCTGGAGCTTTGATACCATGTGAGAGTCACTGATTGACTCAAGCCACTAGGATCACCTGCAAAACCTAGGATTGACCTTCTACAAGAGAAAAAAGCAAAGATGATGAATTTGCACAATATTGGATGTAATAATGAAATTGGATTAAAGAATTACATGTGAGAACTTGCTTTTATATTTGTAAGTTAGAAAATCTAAAATGACTTAAAGAAGCCCTAAGTCGGCTTAATAAAGTGTAATTAAATATTTAATTACACCAACAAAAATATCATAAAAAATTATCAAAACAAATTGTCTCAACTGACCATTAAATACTTGTTTCACCATGAATTGGAAAGTAGTTGGTGCATTAGTCTAATTGAATGGCATGATCAAGAACTCACTATGATTCATGAGGCATTTGAAAGATGTCTTGTGCACATATTCCTTGCAAACATAGATTTGATGGTGGCTTGTTCTCAAATTGATGTTTGAGAAATAAGGAGTGATAATGGAATGCTTAAAACCAATTTCTAACTCTATGGCATCTTGGAATCCTCTATCTGATAGTGATCCTAGGGACATATTATTGAACACCATACACAAGAGAGAGAGAGAGAGAGAGAGAGAGAGAGAGAGAGAGAGAGAGAGAGAGAGAGAGAGAGAGAGAGCACAATCTATAAACCATTCATCAAGTCCATTCAAAACTAAACACATAGTTTTAGTACTTTTCTTACATTTTAATAAAGAGAATCAACAAATAAGGGAATTAACATTAGACTTAAGAATGACACAAAATCACTAGGAGGATTTGAAGACATAAGTACTTAAATTTTTTTCTTATTTCTTTGGAGATGGGTTCAAAACCCCATACAATTCCCTATATAATCTGTTGTTTATTTGTAAAAAATATTTTCAGTCACAATCCTTAGTTTTAGTTTTGTAACCTTTTTACCATGAGAAATGCCAGAATAAATAGATGGAAAGGGTTGGGTTTTGCTGTACACCTTCCAATAATTAATTAATTACAAACATTAATATAAGTTCCTATAAATGCAAATCTATATGTTTCAATACAAACATTTGAGTAGGAATTTTATAATTAAATATGAACTCTACACATGGTTTTGATGGGCATACGATTGTCACAACATTTGGTTGAACAAGTCAGCTACATTGACTATAGGTGATCATTCCTTCGAAGCATTTGGTTAAATAATTCACGGACGATATCAATGCTAATTTCTAAAATATTTTATCAAATAGTTGACTATGTTGTTGATGTTATGCCCCTATTTTACTTACATCTTCACATTCTTGAAAGGTCATTACTACAACATTATTTGGTAATGAGCAATTTAGATCCATTACTATAAAATTAGAATAAGAAGCATTTCAATTTTGGGCCTCCTCTTGTAAGAAATCTAATAGTATTGGGGAATACTATTCCTTGTCTAATTTAGTGTGAAGCCATTGTGCATCACTTCCAATGCTGACATAATATATAAATCTTACTACTAGTCATAGGTATTCTGCTTCACAAATTTTTCCAAAACTGTGTACAAAGACCCAAGAGAACCACCTTGAAAAATCATCCCATCTCACAACCACCTATTGACTGCACCTAGATGACCTTCATTATGTAGAGCGAGCAAATCAGTCTTCTATGAATACCCACATCTGGAGGTAAATTTGCCCATACGATGGTAAACTTACAAAAGAGCTATAAGAGTAGTAAAGTTATCAGACACAAGTCTATACCCCTGCATCTCATTACACCTTATCTCGATCAAATCAAATCTTTTAGATTTTGCCAAAACATCTAGCAAATAATTATATATATTTATTAGGCACACAGTTCAAAGTTACAGCTTGACCAAACAAGTGCATTGCTTCACTCACCATCCTTTTCTAGTAGCTTTTTTCCAGTGGCATTTTCTAAAACGTTTCTCCTATAATTTCTGAAGCTTTGGACATTTCTTCTACTATGTCATCATTGAGAATGTACCTTCTGGTAATTTCATTTCCATGTGCTGCTATACAAGTTCCTGTGAGAGTTGTAAGATCAACAATCCTGTCAACACCTTGTTTTACATGAATATACTAAAGTATGTACCAGTGCCAGCTGACCTTCAACATATGTATTATTTACCTCAACCATCTTTCTATTTGAAGCTGTAATTACATCACAAGGTTCCATACCAGTGTCATTGATCATGTTCAAGAAAATTGAATCTCTGTAAAAGAGACAGTGTCACCTCTGAATTGAAATGATTTTCTTAGTGGACACTCAGAAGCACTTCTGTTGTGATCATGAATAACAGATGGTAAGATGGCATCCATATGAGTAGTATGGGCATTCTTAGTAGCCACAGCAAGGGTCTCTCCTAAGCCTTTCAACGTCTTGTTAAAACCTCCATTCTTCCTTCCAACCTCCAATTAAAACAAGTTCCAACACTGTTATTTGGTGTAGGTAGGGAGGGGGCTTTACTTAAGCATTATCCACTTCAATGGTCAAACATTCAATAACAATTTTACACCTCATTTACAACAAAAAGTGGTAAATATTTGTCCTATTTTTATTGGCCAAAATTGACTTATGACTGTTAAAGTGGATGATATTTAAAAACAGGCACAAGAAAATTGTTGACTAAGAATGTGGAATTCAGTTTTACAATTGCTAATTCTATCTGTTGAAAAATTTCTAAAACTTTTTAGCAAATCCATTCTGTATGAAGTCTACAATCATGACTTCCATGAGATCACATCACATTGAGGCATTTCAGATTATAAAATCAGATGAGAATTCCCATCCTAAATATGTTTTGATGGATGCCCAACTTTGTTCCTTTGCCGTAGGCATGGGGAATCTTGGCAGCTTGTGAGAACAGGTTCTTCTGAACATATTGTTTGTTTGTTTGTGTGGGATTGGAGATTCGATGAGGATAGTTGGACTTCTTGCAATGTCCACGTGAGCATGGAAAGCCTACATGATACTTTTTGTTTGTTTCCTTTTAAACATAAAGCTTGCAAGAGTTTGATGCATGTGGGGAAACTTTTTATTTAAGACTTTTTCACTGTGTTCACACGGGCTCTGCAACTCTGCCCTTATAAGGGCTTTTAAACTTTTAAACTTTCTCTTCTTTCTTTGCCCTTGCTGGATTTTAGGATTCCTGGGGAGGTTAGGAAGTCAAGGTAAGTCAGATTTCCCCAAGTCCCTGGGAATTTTGCTTTTCCATTTTTTTACACTTATGACAGATTTTTGAGTGTAAAAAGCTTTTTTTTTTTTTACATTTTTGTCTATGACCTTTGAACTTCTAATTCAAAAACAAATGGTAGTTAATTCAAATTCCAAATTTTTGTGTCATAGATTGAAAGGAAATTTGTGGAAAAGTGAAAATTTTAAAATTTAAATTTCCTTGATTTTTAAATGGTTTGTACTTACAACCCTAACTAATCTCCAAATATTTGGTGATGACTTCATAGGAACACCTTTCTAATGTCATTGTAGATGTGAGTAGATCTCTAGAATTGACACTTTCACCAATCATATGATTTAACCAATCATGTGATTAAAATTTCATCGAATTTGATAATGTTGCACTAGGAAACATCTTGTGACTATTTGTAAAAACTTGTGACTTCACCCGTTTATGTATCAACATCACTTTATTTATGCATTACTTGATTCTTGATTGGTGAGAATAAGTTAAAATATGTTATGCATCAATTATCAAGCTCTCTAGGAAGCATGTGTAATGCGGAAAACCCTTGCAGCCACTTGTCAAAACTAAAAATCCATGTTGGCAAAAAAAGTATAACTAAATCTAGACTTTAAATAACCATGAAATGAAACTATCCAAACCCCCAAGAGTTTTTTTAAAACCTAGTTAAAACTTTTCAAATCTCTTTGGGACCTCATGAAGTTGTGAAATACGAACTTGAAGGGATAAAGCTACCAGAAAGTACACTAAGACAATACACATGTAATGCTACATTAAAAACCTGCATTACTACCACAAGGATTTGATCAAATGCTTAATTGTCTCAACATGAATCACTAGGTTGATAGGATTTGACTTAGATGGACTTGTAATACTTTGAGGAGTTTGAATTTGACTACAAACCTCTCGTGACTACGATCACAAGTTGATGAGCTTGAATTGATAAGAAATTTGAGACTTTAAAATGATTATGAACATTTGCAATTGAGACTTATTAATGTACACATTAAAGTTTTTGACTGGATGGAGCAGAGGTGACAAAAAGTCTTCACATGTGACTTGGGAGACCAACAAAACATGACTTTTGAGAATTCAACTCGGCAACACATGTCCTTAAATGAACATGAAAAGTTTAAAATTTTGCCAAGTCAAAAACATAGACAACAAAGTACACAACCTCTATTAAATCTTAAATGCACCAAATTCTCTCAATGTGCAAGGAGGTCTCTTATTTGGTTTGTAGAGGATTTGATTGAATAATCTTTTATCAAACCAAGTCTTGCCACTAGGCACCATGAGTGTGTTGGCTAGGTTTGATCAAAGATAGTTTGGTTAGACCAATCTTTGA
The DNA here is from genome assembly GCA_027924645.1 of Cunninghamia lanceolata. Lineage (NCBI taxonomy): Eukaryota > Viridiplantae > Streptophyta > Pinopsida > Cupressales > Cupressaceae > Cunninghamia > Cunninghamia lanceolata. The sequence continues at coordinate 4,571,861 of BSBN01000413.1, forward strand.
TTGACTATATGTGATTTTGGGCGTGATTGGTTTTGGCATTTTTTCATTTTGGACCAAAAGTGGAACTCACTTATGTAATTTTACCCATACATACCAAATGTTGATTTTGTAACTAATTGTGTTGTATATGAATGTAAGGAATGAATGCTATACTTTGGGTTTGATTGTTAGATACATGTAATTTTTATATATATACAAAGAGAATGTTGATTGCGTGCTCACCCATTATATATGTTGAGTGAATTTTCACTGATATATTTAGTTTGACTGTATCATAGAAATTACTAAGTATGAACACAACAATATAGTAGTTCTCTATTCATTTATCAATGTTGATATTATAAAAAATGTGTGCATGCATGTATGTGTATGGATATGTATGTATGTATATATATTATACATATATATCCATGTGTGTGTGTGTGTTGCGCATGCGTGCGCACACACACATGTTAAACAAGTTTCTATATTTAATATAGAAGAATGGGTAGTCCCCTATTTGGATAAAACTCAACGAAAAATGGTTTCAATAGTTAAAAAAGGATGGCTTGCTAGCCATGAGTAAATCAATGTTCTAAACAATTTGTGTAGGTAAAAAAATACTCACCAACAGAGGGTTATAAAACATTGATACTCCCTACACATTACACTTAAATCCCATTTAACACTTGGCCAACTAGTGATTATAAGTGTACATAGATATTCTAGTCTTTCTAAGGTTTGCTTAAGCATGCCATCGAGCTACCAATAGCTCTAGTCTTAACCTAATGTCATTATGAAATAACTCTACCCACTATCTTATTCAAAAACTATATACTCTTCACAATAAAAGGATTGATAATAAATAACAAGACAACCAACCCAAAATTTTATAAACAATTAAGTATTATCAAATGTCAAATAATTACTTATACAATACCAAAACCAAGACCTTGTACTAAGTATTCAAGTTTAGAAACTATCAAAATAAAAATCTAAAAGCAAACGAAGGTCTAAAATTTATATATAGATGTATATGGATATATGTACATACATACATACATACATACATACATACATACATACATACATACACACATATATATATATATATATATGTAGATATATACATACATATATCTACATATCTATAGATATGTATATATATACGTATCTATATATGTGTGTATATATATATCAACATATACATATATGTGTACACATACACAGACACACATATATATCTAATGTATATTATATCTATATGTAGACACCTGAAAATGGTCACAACCATCTTCGTCCATTATCCGTATTCTAAATCTAATAATTCCCTACACACATGTTAATTAAATAATTTATAGTTATTTAATTAATATTTCCTCACCTTCCCCCATTACCAAAAATCAATTTCTTCTACTATAGTCCAAAAAATAAAATATTTTGAAAGACTATATTTCATATGCACTCCCAAAAATTAAATAAATATTCCTATTTATTTAATTCCCTATTTTTGTGCACTTTTAATTACTTTTAGTAATCATCATTATTTCTCTCCTAATCATGTGCACGAGTTAATTAAAATTAACCTACAATTACATCTCCCTAGGTTTCTAGAAGTCTACTTGTCATTCAATGTACATGCATGTACATGACAAGTGGTACTTTGGAAGCACGGGCAAATCTTTCAAAAAGCCCATTTGTCCTATTTTCTTCTCATCCACTTCAAGTGTCACTATTCATGGAATTTTAAATTCCATGTGTCCTCTCATGCCAAATTTAAAATTCTCACAAAATCCAAACCATACCTTTTCATAAATGAGTCCTTACATGTCATACACCTACCTAATCCTAGTCATTCATGCATTCAACCATTCAATTTCATCCATTGATCTTCCCTTGAATCTTGAAGCATTCTTCTCATCCAACCTTCTTAAATGACACTTGTCCAATTCTCCTTGCTTGAGGATCCTTAAGCAATGTGAGCCCTTGATTTTTCAATTCAATCCTAGCCCTTTGTCCTCACCTCTAAAAATCTATAAATTGAACCTTCCCCGTCCATTTTCAACAAGCACTTGAAATGTAATGAAATTCTGTCAATTTGAGCACTTACATACTAGCAATTTAGCATAGAATCATAGCATTATGACATATCAAGAACTAGGCATTGTCAATTAGGGTGCAAATTTCATATCAATTAGGTGCATAGTTCTTTAGTCTTATCATGAGGTTGCATTAGGTTATGAGTAGAATAGGCTAATATTGGTTTAGTTTGTTCTATTTTAAGCTCACTTTCTTATGTACACATTTTTGGCACGCCCGGTGGGACCCCCACTACCTTAACACACTATCTCTAGTTGGTTTTTTGTTCATCTTTTGCTTGTGCAAGTCAGAACAGCACCGGGTTTTCATTGTTCAGCACCCAGATAGTAGAATTCAGTGCCCAGGTGGTCTGTTTCAGTGCCCAGCCCTACTGCTTCTCTAACAGCCCTTCAATGCCTGATTTTTGCCTTTCAGCACTTGTCCCGTCTACTTCAACACCTGAGCACAGAGGAGTATAATTTCATCATGTGATGCATTTTTCTCATGTATTTTGGCTTAATGGCTTGTTTGATGATTTGTAATAGCCTCTAACAATATTTTTTGCAGGTCCTTAGCTTTCTATTTTGCAATTTTTGGTCATTTTAATGTTGGAATTGGTTTGGACAACTGAGAGGGGAGGGTGAATCAGTTGTCACACAAATTAAACTTTTCTACCTTTAATCCTCTTTTAAAACTTCTAATCAAATTAATGATATGAACATTAAAGCATGAATCAATAACACTGTTGTCACATGAAATTGCACCTTGCTTGAATGGGATTCCAATCATTCCAATGAAACAATGGGATTGATCTCTAAGTGTGGGACTTTGCTAAATGAGATCAAACCTCCGGAGAAGGCCGACTTCCTTTTCTAGTTATCACCTAAAACTACTGTATTTTGGGGTGAAAAGGGGAAGAGATGTGCTAAAATGAAAGATAAAGCAACAATACTTAAAAAACATGAAAGGGTGATACACCAGACAGTTCTAAAGAACCTTTGCAAAGACTAAGTATGCACAATATAATCAGATACAGCAAGCAGATATACACAGAATAGATGATTCTAACAGAGGTAAGAAGCAAGATGATTGGGAGGAACGAGAGATATTCACAGACAACCATATGCAGATTCACACAGAGATAGAAAAATCAGCAAAAGGCATGATAGATTTCATATATCTAAAGAAAGGCAAGGTTACAGCATGAAAAGTTCTGTTTGGAAATAGGGAGAACAGAATGTTTCCAAAAAATTTCCAACCCTTTTTAAATCATAAGCCTCAGCTTATATAGCACTACAAAAACTAACCTAGGTCGGTTACAAAATCCACTCAGGGAGCTGTAACAAGAAATATCTTCTTGAAGGGACGTCCACCTGCCAAGAGTAATGGCACAAAAGATCTAGAACAGGGGCAGGTGGGAGATATTTTGGGTCTTTAATGCAAATAGCCGCATCATTGATCTGATCCTCAGAAATGGTGGAAGATAACCTAGCATTGAATGCTAACAACTGCTTCTGACAGTTCTCGACAATCAGGCGGTAGAGAAAAGACTGGAGATGAAGCGGTGGCGGGATATTTTGGGCCATCAATGCGAGCTGTGCCCTCCCATGCAGCAATAAATGCAAAAAATATCTGCACCAACTCAAGAAAGTCACTGCCAAAAAGTCCACCCAACCGACATGCAGATCCAACTCCAAAAAAAACCTCCTGAAGAATTCCTGCCAAAATGTCATCATCATGATATTTTCAAATTTCTACGGAACATGATTATCCCACATGCACCCAGAGGAGACCCCTTCATCACTTTATAAGCTAGGCCGTGAGCATACATAATGTCAGTGCTTTTGCTCCTGATGGCATCATCATAAGTCTCATCATCATCCTCCTTCAGCATGATATCCGGTTGCTCTAAATATCAGCCTGACATTAGCAGGCCTCAGCACCATCACCCGTCGGCCAGACCTCTAACATCGGCGAGCCATCGGCATGTCAGGCCGATATGAAAAGTCACCCCGATATGAAATTAGCCCTGAGCCTCATCATCATCTTCAAGACCCGCGAAATATTCTCCTGATGCGAAATATCCTCTTGACGGAAGAAGCATGATATAAAATATCACCCCGATGTTTAAAAATCAGGATGATGTCAACAGGATGTTGAAAAATCAGGATGATTCTCGAATGCTAACTGATGTTAAGAAAATATGAGCTCCCCCGGACCTTGAAGACATCATCATGATATTGGGGCAGGATGATATTCTGAAATATCCTCCCCGCAAAATATCAGGTTGCACTGTAGCCTCATCGTAAGATCGGGGTGATCTTGGAATATGACTAATATTTGGAAATATCACCCCGGTAGGAATATGCATGAAGCTGTGAAACAAGCGGATATCGCCCTAACATAGGAATGACGTTAGCAACATGTTGGGCGATCTAGCGAACATGAAGTGAAAAGATAACATCAGGATGATCTTCAACTAAGATCACCTGATATTCAAATGTGATGACCCCTCAGAAGATCGGGTCATACTTAGAAATTTCGTAGCACCAACATCAGGATGATCTTCAACTAAGATCACCTGATGTTAAAATATCACCCCGATGTGAAATATCCGTTTGGTAGAAATATGATGTCCCTCGCGAGAAAGATGATCTTCCCCCGGAATGGATCTGGATGACGTCAGCGGCATATGACTTGGTTTATCACTGCAGTTACCCTGATGTCATCATCATGTTATCGGATGGGGGAATAGTTGGAAATATATCAGCATGAAGCATAAAGGGATGATGATGTCATCGTCATATTGGCCATCGGGAGATTTTTCGCAAGGAGGATGATTTTCATATATCGGGTGATATTTCAAATGTAGGGTGATATTCAAAAATATCACTCGATGTATGAAATATGATCCGGTATATGAAATATGACCCTATGGAAAGAAGATGACCCGATATTCAAATGTGATGACCCTCCATAACTTCCTCATCTTAGCAAATTTCAGGGTGATGTAAAAAACAAACTTGCCTATTTTTCCAAGCTCTTTCACATGGTAAGCCTCTTCAGGCAAGCTTCGGATTTTGAAATTTAGGTTAAGACCTCAGGATCACAAATATGGCTTTCATGGGGATATGCATACTGACTGGTCCTGCTTGAATTATTTTAACTCCTGCTAGAGTAAAAATAGGTCAACAAACACATGAGTAGAAATATAAGTGACACACTTGACACCAATGATTTTTGACATGGAAACTCGGTTAAGGGAAAAACCACGGTGGGGGTTAACCCACACAGATTATACTTTGTTAAAATTATTACAAAGGGGAATGCACATGCATTCGAGCTCACTACCCAGAGCTCAATGCTCAAAGAAGGCTTACTGCCTACAGAAGGCTCACTGCCTACAGGAAGAAGATTACAATGAAATTAAACTGATAATTAGCATCTATGAATGCAAGGATTCAGTTCTGGTTAAGCACAAAACACTGACTTGATACACTTCATCTTCACTCTACCCTTTTTACTATTATGCTAACATTTGAATCTTAGATCTCTGCTCTTTTCACACTTATTCCATAGTTGCATCACCCACACCACCAAATCATTCAAATCCATCAGCTATATATATCTGCATCCAGATCTTCAACAATTTTTCAGTCAGCTTCAAGAACACTTAGAACTTTATTGAAAATTCTGCTCTGTCGGCTAAATCCATGTACACTTTGTAACATGAACCAAAACTTGCACTCACAAATCATCAATTAGGTCAGCTACTATCATTGATCATCACAACTTGTCCAACCAACAACTTCCATACATCTGAAACCAAGAACAAGTACAAGGTCAGCCTGTTCTTCTTCTGCCTGCTCTGTCAAACTGTTAACCCGACACTCAGATCCTAATAACTATTGAATCCTTCATCACCGGAGGCTAAAAATTTGGATTTAAAGATTATCTTGACAATGCTTATGACTCCCTTAGATCTGCATCAATCTCTGATATACTCCCAGAGAGATCCGGACCAAGATACTGGACCCTGTCACACACTCTGTTCTTGACTACCCAGACTTAGACAAACCTTCAATCTGATTTCTGCTATGGGTAAATTATGAAATGTGGATGTGTAGTAGAGACTTAGTTTCCATCAATAACAACACTTATCATACCTAGCAGTGACTCTTGCCAAAAAATCTCCCCCTTTGGCATTGATGACAACACTTATTGAAAAATGACTAAGTGTCGGAATAACTCCCCCTTTGCTTGTGCTCCATACTGTTGTTCACACTGCTTTCCGGTGCTCCCCCTTTGCTGGATTCTTCATTTTTCATTGCTCTTCACTCCCCCTTTGACATCAATGGCAAAGGGTGGGATCCGCAATCACTAATCATGCAAAAATTCTATATATAAGGCTGCAAATGTAAACACAATCCATATGTTATATTTACATATATCTTGAAAAATGACTAAGTGTCGGAATAACTCCCCCTTTGCTTGTGCTCCATACTATTGATCACACTGCTTTCCGGTGCTCCCCCTTTGCTAGATTCTTCATTTTTCACTGCTCTTCACTCCCCCTTTGACATCAATGGCAAAGGGTGGGATCCACAATCACTAATCATGCAAAAATTCTGTATATAAGGTTGCATATGTACAAACAGTCCATATGTTATATTTACATATATTTAATGATATCTATGAAAGTACTCTTTAACTGTGCAAATTTGGTGGCCCAATCTCTCTTCATACCATCCAAAATTGAAATGTGTCCACTCAGCAGAAATGCACATGCTTATGCTTTCCTTAGATCTGAGGGATTGTTTGCCCAGGCAGTACTTTGGGCCTCTGACAAAGTATTAAACATTGTTTCCAACTTAGGGGTAATCAGTCCCCGGAGCTCACCCATTCTTTCCATAATGTTCTTCTTTTCTTTGATAAGCTTCTTTATTTCATTTGTCAGGCTAATTGCTTGACATTCTTGGCTCACCGGAGATATTGTTAAAGGATCAAAACTTTGAGATAGGTCTAGCATCTTTTTCTCCTGCTCCTTTATCTTTTTCTCAATATCCTCTACTATTTTGGGCCATGATAAACAAAACTTATATACATCATCACCATCCTTAAGAGCATTTTCAATACTCTTTATACCAATATCGAGTGTTTTTCTATCATTATCTATAAGGCCTTTTAGTTCACTAAACCTCTTATCCAAAAATTCTTTCCAGACCTTTACTTCGGCTGACTTCTCAAAAGACTCAAAATTTGTATTTACAGAATGCACAAGATTTTTCAAATTACTAGAAGGAGAATCAGATGTATTTTTTTGATATGTGGGCATGATCTTCTCCAGTATTCCGGATGCTAGGCCTATCAAATCATTGTTTTCTATGTGAGACTTCAACATTTTCTCCCTTGCCTTGGCCTGTGTAAGTGATGATATCTTTAGTATTTGGTCCAGAGAGAAAGTGTCCAAATTGATTGCTCCTTGTATCAATTATGACTCATCTAACTCTAGCATCTCCTTACTGAGAAAACTCTGCACTACATCCACAGTGTCTCTTGCTACACTTGCTATTTTAGTTTCCTTCCCTTGTGCTTTGTCAGTGGCAGCAACCGGATTATCTTGCTTCAGTGCATTAGCACCATCTCCTTCAGCTAGTTCTGCTTTTCTCTTTGATTTTTCCTCTTCCTTCTCTTTCTCTTTTTCTTCTTCTTTTTCTTGTTTCTTTCCGGAGTCATCAGTAGCAGGAGGATTTGGAGGATCATGGCCAATAATTGCTTCTTCTATCAATACTTCCTCTTCTTCTTTTTGCACTTCCTCTTTCGAAACAGAGGAATCTAGAGTTTCAGTCTATTGCTTATTCTTCTTTAATCCTTCGACATTCATGTCTGAGGACTCAATCTCTACATTTACCTCTGCAACATGAAGATTGTGCTTTTTCAAAGAGCTCTAGAGAATCTCTTTGGTTTCCTTTGCAATCTTATCTGTCTCCCCAAGCATAAGCTTATTCATTCATTTTTTACTTCAGAACTCATCCTTGGCTTCTTTAAATATCAAATTCATTTGCTTTGGAGTAATTTGGGGGCATAATTGTATTAATATTTGTTCTCGAATCTCAAGATCCTTGCTTTTTGCATTCTCTTTTCTCAGTTCCAAAAAATTTTCAAGGCTTTTTGGTATCAATGAACATATCTCAATAAGAGCCTTGTTGTAGATATTCAAATATCTTACCGTTGCTTCCTCAAGTACTCTTTTGTCAACATCACTATAGTCATCATAGAACTCTGTCATTGGAGCCAAGTTTCCATCCACAGTAAATGATTTAATGATGTCATCTACTGAAAGGGTAGGCTTCTCTTCATATTCCTCTATCTTTTGCCTCTTGCTTTCCCTTTTTCTTCCGGAGGGCATCTCCTTGGATATCTTGGCTTCTTTTGTGCCTGTGGCTTTTAGTTGTTTGATCTCAATTTTAGAATCTGTATCTTTGTCTTCTCTTGTGCTTTCATAGGTCTGGGATGCTTTTGTTTTCTTCCTTTTCTCCCTTTTTCTAGATGATTTTGCTTCCAGTTTTGCAGTCTTAGGAGGAACAGGGGCAGCAACAGAGCTCCTAGTAGTCCTTGGAGTGGAAGAGGGTTCCACCAGAGCACTTCCTTGTTTCTTATATTGTTTCTCTTTCTTAGCCTTTTTAGTTCTGTCCCTGAATTGTCTCACAGCCTCGTTAGTTAGGCCCAGATTTTCAGCCAACTGCTCAACTTCTTTTCTTACTTTCCTATTAGTTTCAGGTTCTTTGAGCTCAATATGCAGTTTTAAACTTAGCTCCTCATATGTTCCAAATCTTTCAACTATTGTGTCTTTAGGCCTGCTTAGAAGATGTTGAGCATACATATTCAAGATTTTTCCATCAACTTCATACCCCATGGGCATAATCCAAACAATTATGGATTCCACTACTTCCATTAGGCACTGATCAGTGTCAACCATGAAGCATATTTCATTTTTGTACTTCTCAACAATTGATTTAGGGATTCTTTCCCTTAAATGCATCATACTCTGAAAATTCTTGAAGTATCCCCAAATTACAGTTTTCTGAGCTTTGAAATCACCAATGCTACGAAGATGATCTATGATCTGAATGGCAATTGGCTCATCATTAGTCCAGTGAACACCCTTTACTCCACGTACTTCATTCATATAGTAGAAAAACAAGCATAGAACCAATGTACCATATTTAAAAGTGTTTTTCTTATCCCTTTTAATTTTGTTCAAGTTCTTAATCAGCTGGTTCCGTAACAGCTCACAAAGGTCATAATCTACCTTCTCCTTCAACATTTGATATGCTGCATATATGGTAGTTCCGGAGACAGAATTCTCCTTGCTGGAGTGATATATCTTGTAGCCAATCACCATGGAAGCAAACTTCACATCCGGTTCTATAATGTCATTTATAGTTATAGCCCTCCTATCAAATTTAGCATCGGTTACATCAATAACAATTTGTTTTTTCATAGATTTTAACATGGGTAATCCATCGGTTGAGTTTAACCCAGTCACAATTATGATAACATCCTTGGTAATCTTGAATGGTTTTAATAGCCAAATGAATTCATCATGCATCTGACTCAAAACATACCGAACCCATTCATCTTCATCAAATGTTGGAAACCCCATAATCTGAATAAAGTGTTTATCATGCAGTGCCTTATACTCAGGTTTAAGATCATGATTTTCATCCTTGAGATGATTCTCAAACAAGTCTACATACCTTGAATCACCAAACTCATCTATGTTCGCATGAATATAAACCCTAATGTCTTCAACATGCAACACACCATACATAACACTTGAAAAAGCACCTAACGGGTCGACTTCTATTGATTTGTGAGGATGCTTCTTAAATTTGGGTCAAGGCCTTTTAGTAATGTCAACAACATGAGGAGAAGCCATCTAAACAGATTTTAGATTCAAAGCTTTACAGAGAAGTACCTTTTTCTTTCGTGGGGTTAGAGTTGATCAATTATCGGTTGAATTCGCTCTTCGTTCTTCAATCTCTGGATTTGCAGCTCAAAAGCTCTTCTACTTATTTCCTTTTAATGCAAAGTGGTTCAAATGCATGATTAAGTGACCTTTTATCCTTCACAAAACCTAATTTCACAATGTAATAAATGTGCTGCCCTAACTTCATCCGGTTACTCTGTTTCTTGAACTGTTCTTCATGAATCACTCCACAAATTTGCATATTAACATCTTTTCTTCCAGAAATCCTTCCAAAAGTTCTGAAACAATTCAAAATATCTTTTCTCATTGTGCCATATCTTGGCACCCACTTACTGACTGGGGGAATTTGATCTTCAATGCAGCTCCCCCTGAGCCAGAGCTCTTAATTTAATTCCTGGAGGAATTGTTAGCACTAGATTCCGGTGTAGACCCATCACTATTTTTCATTGTATCTTTCTTCACCCAAGTCTTGTTCATTTCACTCTGTATCTCATTCACATCAATTGTTCTTTTGCCTTTGTCTTGTCTCTGTTCATCTGGTTTTCTGTTTACCGGACCTCTTCTTCCATCATTCCTGCTTCTACAGAATCTTGCAATATGACCAAATTTATTGCAATTAAGGCACTCAACATTTCCTTGCTTATAAACTTGATTTCCTCTTGATCTGCACTGATTAGCCATGTGTCCAAACCCATTGCAAAAAAAATAGTAACCATTGAAAGAATTGCCAATTCCTCTATTGTTAGAATTATTCATTATCATACTTCTGCATTCATTTGATCTATGACCATACCTCTTACACTTGAAGCATTGACCGGAGAAGGATGGGCCATTTGATTTACTCTGCTTCTGTACTACGTAGCTCTATGACCAAATTTATTGCAATCGAAACAATTTCCATTGAATGATGGATATCTTTGAGCATTAGGCTGTCTCACCGGAGGTTTTCTAGTTCTTTTTCTCCCATTCCTTGGTTGAAAATTTCTCTGTCCGGATCAGGAGCTTTCACCTTTCTCATATCCAAGACCATGTTTGTCATTATCCTTTTTCTGTCCTTCAATCAGTGCTTCAAGTTTAGCTGAGCTTATCTTGAACTTCTCCTTATATTCATTTGCAACTTCTAGGTCATGTTTGAGAGTGATAATTTGTCTCTCAAATTATCTCTCATTGTCTCTGCTTTCTTGTAGATTAGATTCTAGGAGACCAGCTATTCCATCCAATCTGTAGCATTCTTTAGTTCTCTCTTTCAGATTTTGATTCATCTCTTCTTCAATTTTCTTCCTATCTTCAATTTCATTGGTTAGTCTCATCACCCTAGATTCCATCTCATGTTTTAGGACAACAACTTCTTTCTAGATAACTTTTCACATTCCTTTGTCTTCTCTTTCAGGGCCTTGTCTTCATAATGATTTCCTAGTTGAAGAGGTTGCTCCTTCCCTTTTTCATTGGATTTGCTCAGTTTTCCTTTTAAAATCGCAATGAAGTCTCCAGCCTTTTTGAGGTTTTCTTGCAGCTCTTGGACTTCTGCTCTAGACTGCTCAAGATCTTCTAGGGCAAGATTAAGTTGCCCTTGAAGGTTATATTCATCCATTTTACTGCCTTCCCAGATCTTCCTTAAGCTGTTAAACTTTTTCAAAGGAACCTTACTCTGATACCAATTGTTGGAATTGGTCCGGACAACTAAGAGGGGGGGTGAATCAATTGTCACACAAATTAAACTTTTCTACCTTTAATCCTCTTTTAAAACTTCTAATCAAATTAATGATATGAACATTAAAGCATGAATCAATAACACATGAGCAGAAATATAAGTGACACACTTGACACCAATGATTTTTGACGTGGAAACTTGGTTAAGGGAAAAACCACGGTGGGGGTTAACCCACAAAGATTATACTCTGTTAAAAGAATTACAAAGGGGAATGCACATACATTCAGGCTCACTGCTCAAAGAAGGTTTACTACCTATAGAAGGCTCACTGCCTACAGGAAGAAGATTACAATGAAATTGAACTGATAATTGGCATCTATTAATGCAAGGATTTAGTTCCGGTTAAGCACAAAACACTGACTTGATACACTTCATCTTCACTCTAACCTTTTTACTATTCTGTTAACATCTAAATCTTAGATCTCTGCTCTTTTCGCACTTATTCCATAGTTGCATCACCCATATCACCAAATCATTCAAATCCATCAGCTATATATATCTCCATCTAGATCTTCAACAACTTTTCAGTCGGCTTCAAGAACACTTGGAACTTTATTGAAAATTCTGCTTTGTCGGCTAAATCCATGTACACTTTGTAACGCAGACCAAAACTTGCACTTACAAATCATCAATTAGGTTGGCTACTATCACTCATCATCACAACTTTTCCAACCAACAACTTCCATACATCCGTAACCAAGATCAATTACAAGGTCGACCTGTTCTTCTTCTACCTGCTCTGTCAAACTGTTAACCCTATACTCAGATGCTAATAACTATTGAATTCTTCATCACCGAAGGATAAAACTCTAGATTTAGATTATCCTGACAATGCTTATGACTCCCTCAGATCCACAGCAAGCTCTGATCTACTTTTGGAGAGATCCAGACCAAGATACCAGACCCTGTCACACACTCTATTCTTGACTACATGGACTTAGACAAATCTTCAATCTGATTTCTGGTATGGGAAAATTATGAAATGCGGATGTGTAGTAGAGACTTAGTTGCCATCAATGACAACACTTATCATACCTAGCAGTGTCTCTTGCCAACATTTACAAGCCTCCATAATGCCCAAACCATTTCAACGCCCATCCTACACACAGTAGTGCCTAGGCCATTCAGATTAGTGCCTGGCTTTTGACATCATTAAACTTTACATTTTCATCATTTTAGGGCCTAATTATCAATTTGATTGGTTTTGTAATGTGCTAATCTTGCTAAAAAACACATTTTGCAGCTTTACATCTCTCTGTTTTGTAGGATTAATTCATTTTGCAAGCCATCATACTGTTTGAGTCGGTTTAGTGCCTAGATAGACTGCATCAGTGCCTACAAGACAAGTATACCATTTCTCCTTCAATGCCTAGCTTTCTTAGATTAGTGCTCATATCGTCTATTTTAGCACCTAAAACTTCTATCTTAGCGCCTAGCTTTGTCAGCACCGAGACAGTTTGTTTTAGTGCCTATCTCTGTTTTCACAAATTTTGCTAACTTTTTACAAAATTCTTTGGCTAATCATTGTTTCTTGCAGCATTTTCCACTTGTCCAAGACCATTACAAACTACTAACACTTGTTTGCAACCCCGCAAGTCAAAGGAATTGTCTCTTTTCACTAAATTAGGCATTAAATTAAAGTAGGGGTGGATGAACCTTATGTGCTTTGTCTTAGGGTGTTAAAAGGTGTATGCTCTCCCCTCACACTATTTGGTGATCTTGGGGATCAAAAACCTTATCTCACTCTATTTATTTTTATCCTAGGGTCCTTCATGTGTATGCTCTCCACTTGCGCTTAGTGCGATCTTGGGTGACCAAAAACACCTTGGATTCTTCCCTTTAGGACACCTACCTTGGAATTCATCCCCAAGGGGATGACCTCAACCACATGTTCCAATGCGGTATATAAACATTTTGAGAATCGAAGACTCACTTCAAAGGAAGGACCCTTTTCCCCTTGTAAAAACCCCAAGACCCTCGATCCGCCAAGACTTGTGTTGGTTGGCACTTGGTTAGATAGGGACACCCCCGTTCATGGATTCATCCCCCATACCTTGCGTATATTGGGACACTCCCTAGAAGCTTGGTCATCCTAGTTAAGACCTTTGGCTATCATATCCTTTGGTGCATTGCAACCACATGGAGGAGAAGAGCTCATGCTAGTAGCTTCATTGGTTGAGATAGAATACACTTTGGGAAAGACTTTCATCTCCAAAGTAAGGGGTGTAATGTAGTACATGACCTTGCATTCCCTACCTATCCAAGCAATGATAAATGGTATCAAGGGGATGGAAACTGCCATTATCTAATAGTGGGGGTTGAAGTCGCACTTGAGTGAGTCCATGGGATACGACACTCCTTGATTGATTAAATACTAGGCTCATTCAAAAGTGTTTGGCGTGTCTTCTTATGCAATACCTGTGTTTGCCATTTGTTATCTATGAAGGTTCATAACCTCTTGCACCCATCTCCAAAAGTTGTCAAGTAGCCATTGTGTTTGTTTGTTTGAAACCTCTTGCCAAATCAAAACCACAAACATTTAAAACCAAGACAATCTCCATTACCGCCCAGTTTTCATCCATTAGTGCCCATCATCCCTCTAGCAGCACCTATCTAGTCTCTGTTAGTGCCTAGTTGGCCTCTGTTAGCACCCAATCTTTTGGATCAACGTCCATTTGGCACCCTTTAGCACCCATCTTCCCTCTGTCAGTGCCTAGACCCTTTGTCTCAATGCCTAGTTTGTAACCTGCACCAAACATAAGGAATTTGTCATTTTGGTTATCAATTTTGTCCTCTCACTTCACCCAACGTCTTTTCACATCCAAAATCACTAGCATTTCCTTCATTTTTGATCATCCACATCTATTTAGACCTTAGCTTGTGATCCACAATCTTAATCCTTGTTCCAAAAATCAACATCAATTATCCAAAATCCAATCAATCTAAATCATCTAAATCTAATCAACCTTGATCAAGATCCCATTATCCAATTTATCCAACAAATCCAACCGAATCTTTCTAAGGTTAGAATCTAGATCATTTTCATCCTCTTGTTTGTAGTAGGCTTAAGAACTTGTCTATCTTAAGTTTAGTATAAACTCAAAATCATCCCACTTGAATACACTAGTTTAGGAGCTTAGACTCTTCCTAAGTTGGTGGACTTCAAGAATATCATCTTGCTTGGTGCGTCTTGTCTACCCCTAGTAAGACAATCTCGTTATCCGCTTGCTTAGGCTCTTTGTCCACCATAACTTCGTAAGGATAGAATTTCATCTACACTCATAAGTGATCTAGATTTGAGCTTAGGAAAATCATCATCCCCTAAACATTCGGCCGCATCATCCAACTCCCATCATATTCATCCTTTTACGCCTCCTATCACATGATCACAAGCTAAGAGAAAAATGGATTCCTGCTATCAACCCCTCTCTCCACATGGCTCCACCACAAGCAACATGGAGGGATACGTCAACCAACCTGAAATGGGTGATGCATCCATACCACAACATATCTACTCTCCCACATTTGTCGATTCCCTTAATGAAAGAGGATTACATCACAAATTTGACCAAATTCTTGACAATCACAATGATGAATTCCTCGAATGCCTCATCGAACATGGAGAATGTCTCCCACATGCATTTGACCAAGACAAACTCAAAACAATCATGCATGATAAGCCACCATCACCCATTTGCGATCAACCTTGGGGACGTCCCTAATCCCAACAACCCCATCTATGATGATCCATTGGCTAATTTCTCTACAACTACCAACACCATCCATACCATTGATCAAAACATAGGGGGTAATACCATTTCACAACCACAAGTGTTGTACCCTCCTTATGGTCTACCATACCACATGCTACCATTCAACTTTTCAACTTCTGCCATGCCTACCAATGCAAGTACACTTGTTGTACCACCTCTGTCAAACATTCCTCAAAACATTTCCACCTACACCATTCCACAAACACTTCCCTCCTTGGTCATCCCACAAAGGACAACCATCACCCAAATAATGTTAGCCCCTACAATACCTTCACAAACACCTCTCCAATCACAACACCCATTCACACCTCAACCACACCATCTGTTGGATTTAGGACAGACAACTGAGAGGGGGGGTGAATCAGTTGTTACAAAAATCATGTTCCTTATTCACTTTAAATCTTCTTATATTTCAACAGCATATCAAAGATTCAATCATGGAAGCATAATGCAATAATTCAAGAGTAGGAACAAATTCAACACATATAACACCAATAATTTAATGTGGAAAACCCAGTTAAGGGAAAAACTACGGGGTGACTAACCCAAGATGGTATTCTCTGTTAAAAAAATAAGATGAATAAAATGGCACTTGCCAATTAGGGCTCACTGCCCAAGCACACTGCTCACAAGAGGCACACTGCCTACAGGAGACACACTGTCTACAATAGAATATAAGTATTACATACTTGAACTAGAGATTAGCATCTTCACTATGCTTGAGTCAGTTCCATTTAAGCTCAACACTTGTGCTCTTCTTTTCGCTC
This sequence comes from Cunninghamia lanceolata, assembly GCA_027924645.1. Taxonomy (NCBI): domain Eukaryota; kingdom Viridiplantae; phylum Streptophyta; class Pinopsida; order Cupressales; family Cupressaceae; genus Cunninghamia; species Cunninghamia lanceolata. The sequence continues at coordinate 4,588,163 of BSBN01000413.1, forward strand.
CTTTTCACTACAACCTTCTCATTATGATCACCCCAATCCTTTTGAATGACTTCGCAACTCTTATTTATACATGACATCAACTTTGGAATGATCATCAAAGTCGATACAACATATACTTATTTTATTACAGAGAAATTGCAAAAATACAACTTGACTTATTACAAAAACTTCATGCGCATCACTACATTGTCGGCCACACATAGTTGGGACTTCAATCTTCTTCGAGGAACACGCCATGCTTTGCAAAACATCTTCAAGATCATCCGCAACATGTACAAATCATCCGGTCAGCCAAGATTAGGAAGAACACCATCACCTGAAGGTAAATCTTTAATCACGAGCTCAATCTTCAATGTTGACCATCAACACAAACTGGACACAATCTAGAGACCCCCACAAGCTTGCTTGAATCACCAAGAACATCCGCACCACTTTTACTTACTGTAACCATTCGTATCTTCATCAGAACCACAAGAACACAGTCGCCCATCACTGTCACATTAGAAGGATTATTTGTGGACCTCCAAACCACGAACCAATTGAGTTGTCAATTCACATTAGCTTCCCAAACATGCCACCAGATCCACAGAATATGATGTTGTATTTCTAGATCTCACTGGACCTATTTGTGTCACTCTGTCACCTATGAATGGTTGCTAGAACCAATTTTATTCTCATGGCCATAAATCCTCCATATTTTCATGCAGACATCTCAAAACTTGACTGAATCATCTTCAGACACATATCTACAAACCCTTTGATGTGCATTCTCTAATCTTCATCTAGTTGGGATCTTCATTGTCTTCACTGATCTTCTATGTTTCTGATAGGACTAATTTTCTCAATATCCTCAACATACAACTCATCCAATCCTTGACATCAATGCAACAGGAGTATGTTGACATCAAGGAAAACACCAGTTAGGCCCATACTTGCAATAATCTCCCCCTTTGTCATTGATGGCAACATATAATGTGAAAAATTGTTTTAACCATCAAGACAAGAACTTCTCCTCACTGACTGACATAGCTCCCCCTATCAACAAAAACCATTCACAAGTCTTCATTTCCTTTACTATTCCCTCTTTGATCAGTAACCACTTTGTTTTTCACATGTCTTCTCTCCCCCTTTGACATAAATAGAAAAGGGCACATACTTGCAACCACTTCTCATACTTTAGAAGCATATAGATTGCCCCCCCTGAGTAGCAGCCTCCTAATATCAATCTGGATCACAAGATATGACTGTGGGATCCACCAGACTGATGCACATCAATGCACCTTAATTCAGAACCAGAGGGGTAATAACCCCTAACTTCTCCCTGAGATACTCAAAAGAGTCCTTAGGTAGAGGTTTAGTAAAAATGTCTGCAATTTGATCCTTTAAGGGCACAAACTCCAATTTGACTTCATTCTTGTTCATCTACTCTCTCAAAAAGTGGAACTTGATGGATATATGTTTTGACTTTGAATGCAACACCAGATTTTTTGATATATTTATTGCACTTGAATTATCACAGAAGATTGTGATAGGTTCTTCATACTCCACTCTGATATCTCTTAGCATTTGCTTCATCCACAATACTTGAGTGCAACTGCCTACTGCTACAATATACTCTGCTTCTGCAGTGGACAGAGATATTGCCTCTTGTTTCTTGCTTAGCCAAGAAACTAATATTTTTCCCAAAAAGAATGTACCACCACTGGTACTCTTCTGGTCATCCACATCTCCTACCCAATCAGCATCTGTATATGCATGAAGAGAGAAATAATGATCATTAGGATACCATAATCCATATTCAACTGTTCCCTCTAGATATCTGAGAATTCTCTTGATTACCATGACATGAGACTCTCTAGGATCAGCTTGGAATCTGGCAACAAGACCAACAACATTCATAATATTAGGTCTAGTTTGAGTAAGGTAGAGCAGTCCTCCAATCATTGACCTGTATTTTTTCTGATCATCCTTAAGGGATTCATCATCATATTTGGTCTGTGATATGAAGATTCCTTTCTTTGTTTGAGTGATTTGCAAACCCAAGAAGAAATTCATTTCCCCAAACATAGACATCTCAAATTCACTTTGCATTTGATTCACAAAAGTCTTGCACATACTATCTTTTCCTCCAAAAATGATATCATCAACAAATACTTCAACAATCAAGATATTTTCATGATCAATCTTAAAATACAGATTATTGTTAGCAGTACCTTTGTTGAAACCAATCTTCAAAAGATGTTTTTCCAATCTTTCATACTAGGCTCTTGGGGCTTGTTTGAGTCCATACAATGCCTTCTTTAACTTGCAGACCATATCTCCATGATCAGGCAATTGAAATCCATCCGGTTGCTCAATGTATACCTCTTCTTCCAAATTACCATTTAGTAAAGTAGACTTGACATCCATTTGATATACCTTGAAATCTTTGAAGGTAGCAAAGGCAAGAAATAAGCTGTCTGCTTCAATTCTTGCTACCAGAGAAAAAGTTTCTTCAAAGTCAATCCCTTCTACTTGAGAATAACCCTTACAGACCAATCTGGCTTTGTTTCTTACTACTTCACCTTCTTCATTCAGTTTATTCCGGAAGACCCACTTAGTCCCAATCATATTTTTGTCCTTAGGTCTGGGAACAAGATCCCAAGTGTGATTCTTTTCAATCTGCATCAATTCTTCCTCCATTACTTTAGCCTAGCTTTCATCATTGTATGCTTCACTTACTGTTTTTGGTTCAATTTTTGAAATCAAACAATACTTCACTGAATCTTGAGCAATTTTTCTTCTTGTTTGAACACCTTTGCTTCTATCTCCTATGATCTAATCTTTAGAATGATTTAGTCTTACATACCTGGGAGTTTTGGGATTCTCTTGCACTTCTAATTCTTGGACAGGTTCATCCAAACTTGTCTCTTCTTCTTGCATTTCAGGATTCTCCGGATCAGTCTAAATCTAAACTAGAGTTGGGACTTGTTCTTCTTGGTCTAAGACATCATTTTGATCATTTGCTTCATACTCATAATACCTTGAGGGTCTTTCCATGCCTTCATCAACCTTCACATTTGTACTTTCTACAATCTTTCTCAATCTCTTGTTATAACATCGGTATGCTTTGCTTTGGGTAGAATATCCTAAGACTATTCCTTCATCACTTCTAGCATAAAACTTGCCAAGGTTTTCATCTCTTTTGATATAGCATTTACTACCAAAGACTCTAAAATACTTAACAGTAGGACTGATCCCAAACCAATGTTCATAAGGAGTCTTACCAGTATTGCCTCTTATTTGAACCTGATTAAGAGTATAGACAATAGTGCTTACAACTTCTCTCCAATAGATCTGATGAACATTTGTTTCCATCATCATGGTCCTAGATGCTTCCTGGATGGTCCGGTTCTTTCTTTCTACTACTCCATTTTGCTGTGGAGTCCTTGGAGCAGATAACTGTCTCTTTATCCCATGTTTCTCATAGAATGATATGAACTCACCGGATGTGAATTCTCCACCTCTATCAGACCTGAGGCATTTTGTGTTTATGCCAGTTTCATTTTCTACCATAGCCTTGAATATTTTGAACTTCTCAAGTGCTTCAGATTTCTCTTTTAAGAAAGTTACCCACATCATCCGGGAGTAGTCATCAATCAACAACATGAAATACCTATCTCCTTGCAGACTCCTGATTCATGCCAAACCACAGAGATTAGTGTGTACCAAGTCTAACAATCTAGTTGAAGATTGTTCCCTGCTTTTGAATGTGACTCTATTCTGCTTACCCAACTGACATTCTTTGCACAAACTGTTAGTAGGTTTCACCAGTCTTGGAAGATCTCTTACATCCTAAGTGTTGCTTATCTTGATGATATTATCAAAATTCACATGACACATTCTCCTATGCCACAGCCAACTCTGATCAATTTGTACAAATAAGCAACTTTTGCCAATACCAACCAATTGGAAGATGTTACCTTTTGTCTGTGTACTGGATGCAATCTCAGTTCCAAAGTTTTCAAAGATCTTGCATTTTCTATTTTTGAATCAGAGATCATAGGCTTTGTCCACCAACTATCCAACACTGAGAAGATTATGCTTCAGACATTCAACATACAAAACATCGCTGGTTTTGTTTAAATGGTTCCTCTGCCTCTAATTCTGCCAGCAGAATTATCTCCAAACTTTACAACTCCACCTTCATATCTTTCCAAGCTTAAGAACTTACTCTTGTCACTAGTCATATGGTGAGAGCATCCACTGTCAATAACCCATTCATCCTCTTCTTCAACTTGAGCAGCCAAAGAACTTTCTATCATCTTATGATTGGTAGATTCAATAGGCATTGGATCTTCTTCTTTGATGGCAATAAACACCCAATCACTTCCGAGTTTGATTCCTATCTCAGATTCATCATCTGTTACTCCTTCATCATCATCTTCTTAAACATAGTAACACTTCTTCTAAAACCTTGATCTATTAGGATTTGGCCTTGAGAACCTTTCTGGACATCTTGAGGCAAAATGACCAATCTTATTGCAGGTAAAGCATTTGAAAGGTAATTTTCCTTCATACTTACTGGATCCTCTTGGCAGTCTCTTTGCAATAAGGGCTTCAAGTTGTTTAGCTTCTAACTCATCTTCTTCCAGATCTTACCTTGCTTTATTATACCAAGATGATTTCCTTGAGGAACTTTCTCCTGGATCATATCTCTGTTTGCCTTTTATAGAGGCACTAACTTTGAATGCAGATTCAATCTTGGGAAGTACATCACCAAACTCAGCCAACTTAAATGCAAACATCTTACCAACCAATTGATCCCTTGTGATAGTTGTTAAAGATCTGATTTCCTCAATAGCAGCAACTTTGTGTTTGTAAGTAGAAGGTAAAGATCTGAGAACTTTGGAAACAATCTCATCTTCATCCAATATTCCACCAGCACATCTAATGCCACATACAAGCTCATTTACTTTTGACATATAGAAAGTGATATTCTCATCTTCACTCATCTTCAAGTTTTCAAACTTTCCTTTCAGACTTTACAGCTTGGCACACTTAACATATTTGTCTCCTTCATATAGATTTTCCAACTTTGTCTAGATTTCATAAGCAGTCTTCAATCCCATAACATTTGTCAGCTCTGAATCAGACAAGGCACTCAGTAGGGCTTCTTTAGCTCGAAGATTATTGTTTGCATCTCTGACTTCATCTATAGTTGTTGGACCATTCTTTGGGGGAACATATTTAGTTGAGGTTATGTTCCAACACTGATCTCCCATGCATTGTAAGTGACATTCCATGCAGCTCTTCTAGGTAGTGAAGTTTGTTCCATCAAACCTTGGACTATCCTTCTTGTAGGTCGACATCTTGGATCTCCTCAAGTAGTTAAGCTTTTTCTAGAGGAACTGGCTCTGATACCAATTGTTGGATTTAGGATGAACAACTGAGAGGGGGGGTGAATCAGTTGTTACAAAAATCCTGTTCCTTATTCACTTTAAACCTTCTTATATTTCAACAGCATATCAAAGATTCAATCATGGAAGCATAATGCAATAATTCAAGAGCAGGAACAAATTCAACACATATAACACCAAGAATTTAATGTGGAAAACCTAGTTAAGGGAAAAACCACAGGGTGACTAACCCAAGATGGTGTTGTCTGTTAAAAGAATAAGATGAATTAAATGGCACTTTCCAGTTAGGGCTCACTGCCTGAGCACACTGCTCACAAGAGGCACACTGTCTACAGGAGACATACTATCTGTAGAAGTATATAAGTATTACATACTTGAACTGGAGATTAACATCTTCACTATGCTTGAGTCAGTTCCATTTAAGCTCAACACCTCTACTCTGCTTTTCACTCCTTTTCACTACAACCTTCTCATTATGATCACCCCAATCCTTTTAAATGACTTCACAACTCTTATTTATACATGACATCGACTTTGGAATGATCATCAAAGTTAGCACAACATATACTTATTTTATTGCAGAGCAATTACAAAAATACAACTTGACTTATTACAAAAACTTCATGCACATCACTACACTGTCGGCCACACATAGCTGGGACTTCAATCTTCTTCGAGGAACATGCCATGCTTCGCAACACATCTTCAAAATCATCCACAACATGCACAAATCTTTCGGTCGGCCAAGATTAGGAAGAACACCATCACCCAAAGGTAAATCTTTAATCACAAGCTCAATCTTCAATGCGGACCGCCAACACAAACTAGACACAATCTAGAGACCTCCACAAGCTTGCTTGAATCACCAAGAACATCCGCACCACTTTTGCTTACTGTAACCATTCACATCTTCATCAGAACCACGAGAACACAGTTGCCCATCACTGTCACATTAGAAGGATTGTTTGTGGACCTCCAAACCACGAACCTATTGAGTTGTCAATTCAGATTAGCTTCCCAAACATGCCACCAGATCCACATAATATGATGTTGTATTTCTAGATCTCACCGAACCTATTTGTGTCACTCTGTCACCTTTGAATGGTTGCTAGAACTGGTTTTTCTCTCATGGCCATAACTCCATATTTTCATGCGGACCTCTCAAAACTTGACTGAATCATCTTCAGACACATATCTACAAACCCTTTGATGCACATTCTCTGATCTTCATCTAGCTAGGATCTTCACTTCATAGAGCTTCACTGTCTTCATTGATCTTCTCTGTTTCTGATAGGACTAATTTTCTCAATATCCTCAACATACAACTCATCCAATCCTTGACATCAATGCAACAGGAGTATGTTGACATCAACGACAACACCGGTTAGGCCCATACTTGTAACACCATCAACCTCAAAATCCCTTAGCAAGTTATGCACATTCCACACAAGCATACCACTCAACCACTCATCAACAACCTCCCCATGTTGCTTCTATGCAACATCAACACATTTCCCAATACCAACAACCACCCTTCCAATCACAACATGTGTATCACTCATCTACTCACACCCAACCACAACATCAAACATATGGATCCCATGTTTACTCACAAGCTATGGGTCTACCTCCATATAACCCCCAACAATATGCCATCCCACAACAACAATCGTCATTCCATCAACAATCACAACAACCACCTCTTCAATCCGCACCAAAAACCTCCCCTTGCCAATCCTTTCGATCAAGAATGGTAAGAAATGAAAAATGTCCTCAAGAACCTCCAACTAGGGACTCAAAAGAAACATTATAAGTTTGAAGACTTATGTCCCTATCCATTTGATCGAAACATGACAACTATACCTTTTCCCAAACATTTTGAAGTACCCAAATTCTTTAAATACAAAGAAAAAGGAGATCTCTGTGACCACATCAAGGAATTCTTCATGGCATGCCAAGAAGTGTCCTATGATGATCAATTCCTCCTTTGTCTTTTCCCACAAAGCTTAGGAGGCCAATCCTTAGAGTGGTTTATGCACTTGCCTTATGGCTCCATCTCCACCTTCGCCAACCTATCAGAAAAATTTGTTGACCATTTCTCATACAACATAGAGCATGAGATCACCATGCTTGATATTTGCAATACCAAACAACAATATGGTGAAATTTTTACCACATACCTACAAAGATGGAGATCCCTTTCTAGTAGGCTACCTTGGACAACACCCAAAAAATAACTCATCCATATCTTCATCCAAAACTTGAACCAAGAAATGGCCTTCCACTTGCAAGTACATTGTGCATCCACCTTTGATGAGATCATAGAGAAAGGTGTCACCATCAAAAAGGCCCTTATAGCAAAAGGTTTAGTCAAAATCTACAATAGAAATGACAACGAAAAACCATCCAATGACAAACCTATATGTTGGGCTAAAAACAAAAATATTGTAGGAGATGGCACTACCGATTTTAAGTTCATTCAAATAGCCGCTCCTAAACCCAATGAGGCACACATTGTACAAAATGTTTTGAACAATGTCTTGGTGCCATCCACTCCACCAAAATTAAACCTTCCCAACAATCCAAAGTGTAAGTACACTCCTTTAGGTGAACCTCTTGAGGTTGTGTTCCAAAAACTAGTCCAAGCCAACATGGTTGAGCTTCCCACGACTAAACCTTTTGATGAAAATCAACCTAAACCTGCATGGTACAAGGAAAATGAGTATTGTGACTATCATTGTATCAAAGGGAACTCCACTAGAAAATGTATGAAATTAAAGAACTATATCCAAGGCCTTGTCGATCGCGGTGATATCCAAGTGGAAGGTGTACAGACCTAAAATTAGCCTTGCTTCCCAACTCAATTATTCATCTGCCATACCTTCACATTAATTAAATAATTATTAATTATTTGATTAATTTCATCTATTATCACTCTACCTTATTCTTCTGCATTAATTAAATAATTATTAATTATTTAATTAATTTAAGTTTTCCATTCCCTAGCATTAATTAAGTATTTTTACAATTATTTAATTAATTCTTCATTTCTTCTAATATTAACTAAATAAACAAATTAATTTCTATTTTCTCCACCACAAATAAATAAAATTACTATTTTATTTTTTAATTTTTGGTGCACATGGATAATATTCAAAAATAAAATATTAATTTTATTTATTTGTGCTGGAGAAAATAGAAATTAATTTGTTTATTTAATTAATATTAGAAGAAATGAAGAATTAATTAAATAATTGTAAAAATACTTAATTAATGCTATGAAATGGAAAACTTAAATTAATTAAATAATTAATAATTATTTAATTAGTAGAGTGATATATAATAGATGCAATTAATCAAATAATTAATAATTATTTAATTAATGTGAAGGTATGGAAAATGATTAATTGAGTTGGGAAGTGAGGCTAATTTTAGGTATCTACATTTTGCCCCTCTATAAGATGGTGTTGCGAAGTAACATCATTTCAAAGAAGTTTAAAACATGGAAAGCACAAACCTATGTCAGACTTTTATAAAGGAAACAACTGAACACTGGTCTAACTTTTTCACTTGAATCACTACAAAGTGACGTATATGTTTTGAATTTTAAAATGATGTAAACTAATAAAATGTAGATTTTTTAGTGTATTTTATGTTTTTATTTTTTTAAAAAAATTTAAAACATATTTAAATATAGTATTTTATAAAATTGTGTCTATAATTTAGTTCTCGATAAAATGCTGAAAAATAAGGTTGAATGGGACGTCACACTTTATATAGTAAATTTCATTTATTTTCCTTCTATATGATTTTGTGTATGGATTATTTTCTTCCCCAATTTGATATATATATATATATCTTGGAAGTTGCGTGTAATGAAAACACAACTATTTCGATGGGACATCAACTTTTGTCTTCATTATTTATCCAAAATAGGAAAAAAATTATGTCATCTTGACAAGGAATCTCTCCTCTATTGCATCATATTTTTTTCAAATTTTTTTGATAAACTTTTCTATTATCTCTTGAGAGGACAATCAACACCATATTTTTACAAAGTAGATTGATTGATCTACAAAAGGGTATTTTTAGATTCTTTTAAAATGATTATTTGCACGAGGAGTTGTTAGAGCATCAAGTTTTTCAAAAAATTTCATTTTTTTGGTAAATGAGGCCCAAAGTGATGCTACATATGTTTTTAGTGGATGGTTCCAATTGGAAAAGTTGTGGTCTAAATCTAATTTAGCTAGAATGAATCCAGATAGAACATAAGTTTCACCAAAATTGACTTGTAGTTGGAAATACTTAAATTTGTTTATGCTGATAAGTTGGCCCAAAGTGTGACACAACTTGTGTTGGATATTCAAAAGATTTTGGTTTAGAAGAATATGATTGGAATAGAAATGATGATGCCCTAGTTGGGTAGAATAAGTACTTAGTGAGTTGAATGATGCCTCTTCGAGAGGATGGACGAATTGAAAGAATATGGGTGTGCTCTCGAAAATGAATGGATGCGAAGAAAATGTTAGATAGAAGATGGAGCATTTGTGGAAGAAGAAAAATAGAGAAAAATGGAGAATATAAAAAGATGGATGCAAGAAGAAATGGAATTATTATGAGGAGTAGTTATGCTGACGTGAGTAGAGAAATCCTTTATTTAATATAGCAAAATGGATATTATGCACCAAGGTACAAGAAACTAGGGTGACTTTGTATCCTTTGCATGGACTTGATGCTACAAACAAAAGGATGACCTTATGCATGCCCAATATAATACAACCTTGTTTAGACGTGTGAGGAAGAAAACTTAGAGCATGAGTCCTTAAAACACAAAAGCATCGCATATTCCCAAAAAATGAAAAAAAAATTACAACATACAAAATCCAAGCAATAAAGTCGTATGTCAGTCAAGTTTTAATCCACTTTTACCCATAATAAATGCACACCCATTACACTTGATACCCAAGCAAAGAAAACGACACATTGAAAACATAGAGCTTTCATATAAAAATCATAGGTCAGACCACCTTTTGAAACAACTTGATACCTTAGTATCCCTTGCCTCAACATATCAAGATTTTGAATGCAAATGGAGGTAAATTGCATTTGATTTGATTCCTTTTGTTTATGTTTGCATTGCAAATTTACACTATCACATTTTGGCCACACCCATCTGACTAATATTAGTCTTGTTGATGTGTCTTCAAGTGTCAAGTCATAAATACAACAATCACTCTTGAAAATCAAACTTGCCATTGTGTCTTGTGTGTGTGATTTATGCTATATACATTTGCAAGTTTCCTAAGTCAAGCTATCAGCAAACACTTTCCACATCATCATAAACATCTTTGTCATCATTTTCATTATAAGCCAACTCACATTCATCATAATCCAAATCCTACTAATCGTCCTTATCCACCCTATTTATTTTAATTATCCCTATCATCTATCTCATAACCCTAATTGTCCTAATTTCCATAGCCACATCATCATAATCATTATCCACCCCAATCCATTTTGAGAGCCTTCCCGTATTATTCCAATTCCTTCATCCTCTCGAGGGGGCATCGTTCAACTAAGCACTTCTACCCAAGTGGGGCATCATCATTTCTAATCCAATCATATTATTCTAAACTAAAATCTTCCTCTTGTTGAAATCCACCGAACAACTGAGAGGGGGGGTGAATCAGTTGTCCCTAAAACTTTGAACAATTATGAACATCAACTCTTCAAATAATTATTTACTGTTATTCAGATTTAACCATGAAAGCATGAAATAAGAAGCTCAACACAATAACACAATCAACACATGAAACACTAGATTTTTACGTGGAAAACCCTATAAGGGAAAAACCATGATGGGTATTAGCCCACAAGATATATATATGTTATAGAAATACCAAAAAATAGAGGTTCACGACCTTAGGGATCATTGCCTAAATTGCTCACTGCAAATGTTGAGGCTCACTGCTATGGATGGCTCATTGCCAAGAGGTGGTGAACTGATTTGGTAGCATCTACTCCATGCCTGGATTCAGTTCCATTAAAGCATAGTATAACTCTTCTCTCTGCTCTTTTACACCTTCGCACTTATCTCTTCATTTCCACATAAGGACATCTTTTTCACAACTACATTACATGCTTTTATACAATTCATCAACCTTGGAATGTACATCAAGGTCGACATTACATTCATCAACCATTGGAACATTCTCCAAGGTTGGCATTACAATATTACAAAGAAATAGGTCTAGACCTAAACAAGATTTTCTACTTAGGTAAAGATGTATGTGGATCACGTTATGCCTTAGTTAGGACTCAAATCTAATCTTCCACGCCACAACATGCTTCCATAATCTTCAATGCATCTCTGCAAGAAGTGAAGATAACCAAGTCGGCCAAGATTGGTACTAACACTGGGTCTTAAAGGAACATACTTCATCCATGATTTGAATTTCTTTTTTGTGGACCAATCCAAAGGTAGGAACACAATCAGGAGACATCCACAAGTGCATTGTAATCACCAGGAACAACTGCACGATCTCTAACCACTCTGTCAAGAAGATTCTTCAAATCGGAGCACAAGAACAACACTGTCAGCCACTGTCATAAAGAAAGGATAGCTTGTGGACCACCAAATCATGAACCATTGGAGTTGAAGGCACTTATCATCATTCCAAACTTAACTATAGAACCGTAGATCATAATACGTCAATGCAGAGGAATGCGGAGCAAAATACCTTCTCCTGATCACCAGTGAATACTTAGGAAAAGCAACTTTTATTCTGGTGAACATAACTCACTCAGATCTTCATACTAGAGGCTCAAACTTGAGATATAGCATCTTCAGACATGCCTCTAAATAACTTCCAATCCGAAGACAAAAAATATTCATTCTACTAGAGATGCGGAGCAATCTACCAGACTATTCTTTAGTAAACAAATACACTCTTCCATACACTGTTTTCATCGGAGGAGCAAATTTTCTCAAAAGCACTTGGAAACTCAATATCTAGATTATTTACTCATTTTCTCCAACACTTCCATTAGCCAATACAAAGCATCTAACTTATCAAATTAGGAGCATAGTTGACATCAATGACAAGAAAGATATGTTGACATCAATGACAATATCGATTAGGCACATACTTGCAACATTCTCCCCCTTTGTCATTGATGGCAACATATGACGTGAAAAAATGAAAAGACCATCAATACAAAATTCTCCCCCTTTCTCTTTATACAGCTGCACTCTTTCTCCCCCTGAGTTTTTCACATGATTTTTCTCCCCCTTTGACATCAATGGCAAAGGGCACATACTTGCATTCTGCTGCTTTGATCCAACTGAAATTTTCTCTGTTACCAACACTTTCTTTATCAGGAACATCTAGCTACTCCCCCTGAGAGGTAGCTCTCAAAACAACAATCCAAATCAATGCTTGAGACTCTAGAAACAACTGGATTGATGCATTCTTATCCATGTCTTAGTGTTAACTTATTTGTGCCTCCTTAGCTCAAATAGTTAGCATAACCATCTTAAAAGTGTAAACAAGTCCGAGGTCATGGTTTAGAAGTTTTAATGCTTGTATGCATGGTACAATGAGTCCATCATATGATTATTTCTTGGGTACTTAGAGTTTTCAAGCTTTTCGTTACACCTATGCCAAAGTGAATCAAGGTCTATAATGCATTCAAATATCAAAGGGTTTCTTTTACCATGTACATGGGCATGTTTTAGAAGGTTAAGGAGTTTAAAAGAGACATTAAAGCTTGTTGCAAACCTTAGAGTTTTCAAAAAATACTTTTCTTTCTCCAAAAAGACTAATTTTCCACGTGAGTATGATGGGCATGGGAGTCAAAGAGTCAAAAAGGCACTTTCTCAAGTTTAAAAAGGTAGACATACATGTTGCATATGTGTGAAAATGAGTCAAATGTTAGGGAAAATGAGTCCTCATGTTTGTAATGACTTTATCATCTCCAAAAAGGCCTCGCACAACTTGGGAGGGGAAAGTTTTGAACATAAAAGCAGGCTTGAGATCACCACCTATGATTTGAAACCTGAGTTAGGTTTATCTTGCAGGTCTAAGTCAGGTTTGGGTTGAGTTAGGGTTCTTTTGTTTGTTGAGAAGTGTTAGGTTTTCTAACTAATTTGTGCTAGTTTCTTTCATGAAGGCAATTGTTTCCTTCTTGCATGGCGTGACAGGGATGAAGGAGAGGTTTCCTGATCCATTTTTCATGATTTTTATGTTTCAAACATCATCAAGGAAGCAATATTTACATGGGTCAGTCCTATAATGGCATAAGTAGGGAGAAAGATGGATTCAAGGGTTCATATATATGTTTTTGTTTATTCATATCTCTTCAAAATAGGGAAAATGTGTGTGAATAAGGTTTATGTAGAAGAGCTCCAAGACTTTCCGAGACAACAAAATACAGAGATAAGTGGGACAAAATTTGGAACATAGTGTAGACACCCAAATTTGTCCCAACTTTGTTTATGTCTAGCAACACCATTTTAAATCATTATTCATTAAGCCAATTAATTAAATAAATTTTATTTATTTAATTAAAATCCCATTCTCATCCACTTAGCCAATTAATTAAATAAATTTTATTTATTTAATTAATTTCCACATCATATCTTATCCCATTTTATTCATTTATCCTATTAATTAAATAAATATTATTTATTTAATTAATATCCAACTCATATCCCAACTAATTCAAATATTTTATTTGAATTAAACACTCATCTTTTATCACATTCCAACACTTGTCCAGTCAATCATGTGTTGTAAGACAACTTTCATTCATATCCTTCACATGCACAATTAATGGAATCTAAATTTAGTAACTTTCAATCCTAGCCATTCACATAGCCTCTGAATCTCCACCGTTGATTGATCTTGGCTAAGTCCTATATAAACACCCTCTCACTCCATATGAGACATCCAGCAATCATATAGCACCTACATTATCATCTTGAGCATCTGAGCATCCATTTGAGCTTTTATCATCCATCATGGCAGCTTTCAGCTTTGCAATTATTCATTGTTGAAGAAGCAGTCCACATCCCTCAAACAAGGAATCGAACGGTCTAGGTGATGTTATGCTTGAATTGCATTGTCCTTTGATTTCATTTAGATTAGATTCCTTGATGATGGTAGGGTTAGGGTTTCATGACTGTGTCTGATCTGCTAAACCTGACTTTCACCTATCACATTTTGGCACGCCCGGTGGGACTCACGTCCTTGATTGACTTCATTTTTTCGGAGTTGTTTTCTTTGAAGATCAGATTTTGCAGGTGCTTGCAGTAAATTCCGGTCGCTTCTGAATGAAAATTCGCCGCTTCTGGATCTCTGCGCCGCTTTTAAGCTAGAACCGGCCGCATTTATCTTTCTGGATCGCCTTTAAACAGACAGTCGTCGCCTATGGTAAAATCGTATTGCTTTTGTTTTTAAAAGGCTCGCCTGTGATTTTAGCGCTGATTGCGGTTGCTTTGGACTGTATTTATCACTTTTGATCTAACAGTAGCTGCTTTTGCACACAATCGGGTCGCTTTTGACCTAACAGTGGCCGCTTTTGCACATGTTAGCATCGCTTTTGATCTGACAGTAGTCGCTTTCACACTGATCTGAATCGCTTATGAACTGAGAGTGATTGCCTGTGCAGGTTAGGGTTTTGATTTTTTTTGCAGATACATGTCGCTTTTGTCTTGCAACAGGTCGCTTCTGGGTATATCCGGATCGCGTATGAGTCCACAGAGGTCGTGTTTGAATTAATTAGAATCGCTTTTGAATTGACAGTGCTCGCCTGTTAGGCTAGGGTTTTGTCTGTCGGCTGTGTTTTACAGATACAGTTCGCATCTAGCCCTCAATTGATCGCTTCTGGCTAGTACGCATCGCTTATGAGCTGATAGGTGTCGCATACTGTATTTTCGGCGTCGCATATGATCTGCAGTCTTTCGCCTCTGGTAAAATGAAGATCGCTTTTGATCAGCAGTGAATCACATCTGGTAAGTTTTATTGTTTTCAAATCTGTTTCAGTTCCAGCTCGATTTCTTTGGCTATTAATTGGGTATTTGCACAGCATCTTATCGATTTGTCCAAGAAAGGAGGTTATCAAACTACTGACATATCTGTTGCAGGTTCGATCGGTCCAAGATTTGTGCTTTTTCACTAAATTAGGCATATTTGGGCTTGGTGCATAAAATGAACTATTGTTTGCTCCGTGCTTGATTTATCTTTTTGTTTGCTTGCATGTGCCTGATTGTAACCCAAATTTAATGGCAAAAGTATCCTCTCCCCTTGCCTATCAAATGGATCTTGGGAGTATGAGAACTTATCACTATCTTTAGAGGGCCTGCCTTCCGGGTGTGAGAAGGGATACGACCCAAGCGGTAACGGGCTAAAGCCAAGTCCTTCCGAACCGCTATATAAGAAAAGTGTTTGTGTCGAAAGCCACAAACAACAGGTGCTGTTGTGTTATACCGACAGCCAACCTCCCCCAAAACCCTCCAAGGCGCAACCCTTGGAGGCTGGGAGACTCCATAACGGAGAGTAGCGTTGCCGCATGTATAGCCACCCGAACGGATGCCCTTATTAGCAACTTTGTGTAGTAGCCAAAATCCTTCTATCTATTGACGCAGAGGGCAAAACCCTTGAAGCGGCCCCGATTCATGCGGTTCTTAGCCGAGGTAGCAGGGACAATCTAAAGGTTTGGAGAGGGTCAAGCCTTATAAAAAACCCAGATCTTGGTATGCGTGAGAAGTGTGTGCAAATGTAAGGAGGAGCCAGTGCTACCAAGATTCTGGAGCTACCCTCTTTGAATAAGCGCAGCTAGGGGATTCAACGGATACTATTCTATCCTAGCCTAGGTTGTATCAGTTTGTGCTTGTTGTGAGTGTGAGTGACTGTTATCACTGTTTTCTTGCTAAAAAACTGCAAAATCAGACAACTTTTGGACAAACACAGTCGCTTTTGAACCTAAACTGCTCGCACAGATCACAGACATCGCTTCTGAACTGTAGTAATTCACTTTTTGCCTGAACTATGTTGCTTTTAAACAACAGTTGCCTGCATATTGCCTGAACAGAGTCGCTTTTAAACCACAGTTGATCACCTTTTCCCTGAACAACATCACTTTTAAACCACAGATTATCGCCTATTGCCTAAACAAAATCGCATTTGAACAACAGTCGATCGCATCTTGTCTGAACCAGGTCGCCTTTAAGCTGCAGTTAGTTGCCTTATGCCTAAACGAGCTCGCCTTTGAACAACAGACTGTCGCCTTTAGGGATATTTGAGTCACCTCTGATCAACCAGAAATTGCCTTTGAACCAACAGTCATCGCCTCTGGCATAGCATTCGCTTCTGGTTAACACTGTCATTCTCTGTTGAGCCTAAACCAGATCGCATCTGAGCTATCATTGATCACCTTTAGGATCCTTTGAGTCGCATTTGAGCTATCATTAGTCGCTTGTAGCTAAAATACCTGCAAATCTCCATCCATCAGCTAAATTAGCCACAGGTCCAGCTTGCTTGAGTCTTAAACATCAGCTTTCAGACTTCTCTTTGATCAACAGCCAATACCTGGACTTTGTCTCCTGTTTTTGAGCTTATCAATTAATCACAACTCATGAGCTTTCCATCTTTTTGAGACCCCAACCAGCAAATCAAACATCAACCCAATCATTTCAATCAGCAAACATCCTTCAGTTTTAGCTTCAACCAACATCATCCTTCAGCTTTAGCTTCAACAAACAACATCCTTTAGCTTCAGCCCCAACAAACATTAGCAGCAAATAATCTTTCCCTTGAGTGTTTGAGCTATCCTCTAGGGACAACCAACAACAACTGCGCAACAACAACTCAGCCAAAACAAATCAACCAAGCGAATTAGCCAAACCAGCAAACCAAAACAACAACCAATCAACCAACCAGCCAACTATCATCTTTTGGGTCTCAAAACTTTGACAAGCTCAACTTCATCATCAACATCATGCCTCAAACTAGGAGTCAATATCGAGCTGAAATAGAAGCCAAATTGAAAGCTGAAATGGAAGCCAAATTGCAAGCTGAGATGAAACAATTCACAACACCTCTTAAGGACGCAACTCAATTCACAACTGGTATGCCTTCTCATATGTTTATACCTCAAGGATACACTATTGGCGAGTCATCTTCACAACGAATGCAACCTACACCATCCTTAGAAAATTTCGAAGAACAATCTCAAGATGACTCATCGGAATTCCAAGATACCTATCTATGGGACCAAGTTGAGAAACTCATGATATCTGAGCCTGATCATTGCTTTCTCCAGCTTGCTCGCATGGGTGCTAAACTACCTAAGGACTTTGACATATCTGCTATTAGAGAGCAAGATCCCAACACTACGGCTGTTGTTGCGAATGGACCATCTACTATAGTCACATCATCTCCTACTACATCGCAAACATCGTCCTCATTGCCTATTGTTGCTTCATTTGAGCTACCACGATCAGAGCATACTTTAGAACCATTGATAGTGCCCACCAATGTGCTCCCTCTCATGTCACAAAATCTCAACATTCCACCTTTCCATGTTCCTCAACATATCTCTCCTTCTACCATGACTGTTTCCATGCCACAAGTAACACAAGCTGTCCATGTAACACAAGCGCAAATACTTCGAGCATCACAAGCTATTCCCATGTCTTATAGTGTGCAAACCTCTCAAACCACTCCAACAACACATGTTGTCCATGCTTCACACCCATTACAATCTACTACATCTCATACGAATACCATATCCCATATACCAACTGCTAATACCTCCATGCTATCATATAATCCCAATGTTAGTCTCATTAACATGAGTGATCCCCCCGTTTCTCAAGCCAATCCGAACAATAAGATAGCTTATGTTGATCAACTTACATCCATGTCATCATATTCTTCCAATCCTTCACGCACTATCAATCCATCCTATGCTACCCAAAGCATTCCTATTGTCACCCAACCTATGACACATACCCATCCTCATATCGTCCAAAATACAAATCCAAATGTTTCTGTCGTATCTACCAATCCCTCCATTACTTACCATGTCACGAATCAAATCCCAACTTCCCAACCATTCGCTACTATCAATCCACTATCCACTTCCCATGTGATGCACACCCAATTGCCGCTTGTGTCTCAAGGACAGCAATCCTCCAACACATACGTGTCACATACCAATCCTTTGACATACATTGTGGGTACACAACCGCAACAAACAGTCACAACTCCATATATCCCACAACCGCAACCACAATATATCTCCTACCATACTCCACCCCCTTCGCAACAACAACAATTATCTTCAGTAGATGTTCAATAGATGATCGATGAAAGGGTAGGACAAGGCAAGAAACCTTTTTCTCTCGAAAACATATGCGCCTGTCCATTTGACAAGTCTCTTAATATGATACCTTTTCCACCACATTTTGAAATCCCACAATTTGATAAATACAAAGGGAAAGGGAATCCGGAAGACCATCTTCGAGCCTTTTTTGTAGCCTGTCTTGATGTCTCTTATGATGATACGTATCTTTTGAGACTATTTCCTCGAAGCTTAGCAGGACAAGCTCTTGAATGGTTTTCTCATTTACCCCCAGGCATCAAATCTTTTGCGAAATTAGCAAACAAATTTCGATCACACTTTGCCTTCAACATTGAACATGAGGTAAACATGAATGACCTTGTCAATACCAAACAGCGCAACGGTGAACCCTTTTCTGCTTTTACCCAACGATGGCATAATATGGCTAGCAAATTATCATGGGAAATCCCTGAGAAACAACAGCTTGACATCTTTGTTCAAAATCTTCATCCTGAGCTATCATTCCAACTACAATTGCAGAGTGCTAGCACCTTTGATGAACTAGTTTCCAAAGGAGTTATTATTGAACGAGCCTTAATTGCCAAGGGCACTATCAAGATCTTTCGTGACAACAAAGATTCTCCCCAAAATTCCAATGATAAGTCTCGCTTTTGGAACAAGAACAAGAATGTTGTCAATGATGGTATTGTAGACGCGAAGAATATTCAAACTATGAGAGCTCCCATCAACATTCAAGCAGCCTCTACACAAAGACAACCTTTTCCACAACGAAGAAACCAACGCCAAACTTCCAATCCACGCCGACAATTTACACCATTAGTAGAACCCATGGAAGTTGTTCTTCAAAAGCTACTTCAAGCAGGAGATATTATTCTACCCGATGCACCACCAAATGGCGAACCACTCTTTCGAGCTCCTTGGTACAAAGAAAATGAGTATTATGATTACCATTGAGTTAAAGGGCACAAAACAAATGGTTGTATGCACTTAAAACATGTTATCCAAGACTGCATTGATCAAGGTTTAATCAACGTCACACCTTCAACAGCTCAACCTGCCCAACAATCAACATCAAACTATGATCTAGAGACTTTCAAGAATCCACTTCCATCTCATGACCAGACAAATAACCTTCAGGCTGGAAATGCTATTCCGTATAGCTATGCATCATCTACCATTGGCCGCATTGACCATGCTCGCATTTCTACCGTTACCGTCCAAGGGAGAGCACCTGATTGTGCCGTAACCACGCGAAGAGGTCAAGTTACTATTCAAGGAGCACCTCCTCAGTCTCCTCGATCTCTCTCTGACTATAACCTCTTGGATCACCTTGGTAAAACGCCCGCACACATATCTATTCTTGAGCTGCTCCGCATATCTCCCGCACATAAAGCTATCCTTGAT
This sequence comes from Cunninghamia lanceolata, assembly GCA_027924645.1. Classification (NCBI taxonomy): domain Eukaryota; kingdom Viridiplantae; phylum Streptophyta; class Pinopsida; order Cupressales; family Cupressaceae; genus Cunninghamia; species Cunninghamia lanceolata. The sequence continues at coordinate 4,608,334 of BSBN01000413.1, forward strand.
AAAGCCTTACAAGAGTCTTCGGTGCCTAATTATATTAATATCACACAATTCCAATCTATGGTCGCTAGCATTGCAGCCCCTTGTCATTTGACCTTTTCCGACAAAGATCTTCAGCCCTCCATTCATCCATCACATAACGAAGCCCTCCATATTGAAGTATTTGTTAAACAACACCGTATCAAATGAGTCTTGATAGATGGGGGAGCTGGTCTTAATATATGTTCTTTGAAACTTATCAAGCAATTGGGATATTCTGAGAGAGATGTTGACACCTCCAAGGTTATTACCATCCGAGCATATGATGACGCTGAAAGAGATACCGAAGGGATTATCTTATTGCCTATTCAAGTTGGGCCGGTCATTATAGAAACTCGTTGTCGAGTCCTTGATATTGATCTTCCTTACAACATCATCCTTGGACGCCCTTGGATCCATACCCTTAAAGCAGTTCCCTCTACATACCACCAATGCCTTAAATTTCCACATAAGGGTGTTGAGGTTACCATTCAAGCTGATCCCAATCCATTTGAGTTTTGTCGTGCCTTTCAAGCTAAATATCAGAGTCCGAATCGCATTCCTATCAACACCGAGGCATATTCGTCTTCATCTTATATAAACCCATCTGATCTTCTCAAGCCCTCATTTAGCAAAGCCGCTTCCAACCTTCATATCAAATATACCGAACATGGTCCTGGTGAATACAAATTACAAGAGTCCTATTGCGTTGGTACCCTTCCATTATCTCCTAAATCCCACGGTAAGCCCTCTACATCCAAGCCAACTTCATCCTCCGCTATTATCAAAGCTGCCCCTACAGTATTCATTAAAGGTGGTTTCTTGGATGATGAAGACATTGAGGACATCAACTCTTGGATATTCTTTAATGAAAATGACCAAGTCCAACTTGAAGTAGAGCGCTACAACAATGGGTTTCGTATCATAAAGAACATGGGCTATAAAGGACATGGCAGCTTGGGATCACAGGAACAAGGACCTACTGAGCCCATTATTGTGTCTAAGAAGTTTAATAAGCAAGGCCTTGGTTACCAACCGGAGGTACCGTGACTCAAAGACATTAAGTGTATTTCTGATATTGACGTTGGACCTTCTTCGGTAGGAGAGACTTCTAACTCGGATACTATTGATGACTCCTCCCTTCATATCAGCGACCTTTTTCAAGAACATTCCATCTTCATGTTTTCCGCAACCTCTTCTAGTCATCACGATTCCTCCATTAGCCTTTCACTCGTATATCCTGACCTCATCGATTGGGACCAACAGGGGGCACCGATATTAGATACATTTGAAAATGACGAAGCCATTACAGAATTCATGGGTTTGAGACAAGGTATTCCACTGGGTGATCATAAAGCAGGTTTCATGATGGATTTACCTAAACTAGCATATTTTGGCGGAAGTATCAAATCCTTCAGTCGCAAAAGTGAAATAAGCAAAATTCAACAAAATAGGTCACTAGGTGAAAACCGCAAGGCATCTCTTGACCGTGAAAAAGTAAAAATAAAGGACGTATCCGAAGGTGAAAACCTCTCTAAGGCACCTGAGGATGAGGGATTTGATCTTCCTGTTGTCACTGATTACCATGAAAAATCAACTGTGCTAGTTGAAAAATCACAAGACATGAACTTGGGAACAAAATAGAATCCAAAGATTACCTTTTTGGCAGCATCACTATAAGAGCAAGAACGAAGAAACTTCACAGCATTTTTTATGAGAAGAGCTATAAATTTTGCATGGACTTATGCAGACATGCCAGGTCTAGATCCTTCACTGGTGGTACATCATTTAGCAGTATCTCCTGATGCGAAGCCTGTCAAACAAAAATTGTGCAAAATGCATCCACAAGTTACCTTATTGGTCAAAGCAGAAATTCAGAAACTATTAGAAGCAAAATTTATAAAGCCTATTGATTATCCAGAATTGGTTTCAAATTTGGTACCTGTAGCGAAACCAGATGGACGTGTTCGTTGCTGCACAGACTTTAGAGATCTTAATAAAGCTTGTCCTAAGGATGATTTCCCACTACCAAGCATAGACAACATTGTAGATCTTACAGCAGGACATGAAATGCTATCTTTGATGGATGGATTTTCAGGTTATAATCAAATCTGAATAGCAGAGGAAGACCAAGATAAAACATCTTTTATTTGTCCATGGGGCACATATTGCTGGGTTGTAATGCCTTTTGGTCTTAAAAACGCTGGAGCCACCTATCAATGAGCCATGACAGTTATTTTTCATGACCTTTTTCATACTATCATGGAAGACTATGTTGATGACATCCTGGGAAAATTCAAGACAAGAGAAGGACATCTACAAGTATTGGCACAAATCTTTGATCGATTAGAAAAATACCAGGTCAGACTAAACCCAAAGAAGTGTGTATTTGGTGTAACATCAGGAAAACTGTTGGGATATATTGTGTCTCGATGAGGGATAGAAGTGGACCCAGCTAAGGTAAAAGCTATCATAGAAATGCCTCCACCAACGAATCTCAAATAGCTTCGCAGTTTACAAGGTAGGCTACAATCTATCCGCAGATTTATCTCACAACTAGCCGATAAATGTCATCCTTTTCAACATCTTCTTCATAAGGGTGAACCTTTTAAGTGGGATGAAAAGTGTCAACAGGCTTTTGATAAGATAAAGGAATACTTGGCAACACCTCCTGTGTTAGTACCCCCTATACCTGATCGTCCATTACTGCTCTATATATCATCAACAACTGCAGCATTGGGTGCCCTTCTAGCTCAACATGATGACTCAGGAAAAGAACAAGCCATTTACTACATCAGCAGAACCCTTGTGGGATATGAACTCAATTACTCATTCATGGAAAAAGCTTGTTTAGCATTAGTGTTTGCTTCCCAAAAGTTGCGACACTATATGCTGAACCAAACGACAAAGCTCATCTCTAATGTGGATCCCCTCAAGTATCTCCTTTCAAAAGCCCTTCTCACAGGGAGATTAGCCAAATGGGTTATGATCTTAAGTGAATTTGACATACAATATGTGAACCACAAAGCTATCAAAGGACAAGTTATTGCTGATCAATTAGCTGCAGCACCCATCATAGATATTCAGCCAATATATCCAGAATTCCCTGATGAAGGATTGTTTAATTTGAATTCTCCAGCACGATGGCAACTATACTTTGATGGATCCTACACACAACATGGTTCTGGAGCGGGTATCTTGTTTGTCACTCCCCAAGGAGATTGTATACCTATATCATACAGAATAGCATTCCCATGTACCAACAACATAGCAGAGTATGAAGCTTTAATCATAGGCTTGCGCATGGCAGTACAATGGGCTATCAAACAGTTACGAGTCTTTGGTGATTCTCAGCTAGTTATCAAACAGGTCTTAGATGAATATCAAACAAAAGACGAAAAGCTTCTTCCATACAAGCTAATGGTGGATGATTTCAAGAGATATTTTGAGGATATTACCTTTGAGCAAATTCCCAGACTACAAAACAGAGCAGCAGATGCCATGGCTATGATTAGATCTCTTTTAGACATGCCATCTAACACCTATAAATGTGAATTCCTGGTTGAACAGCTTTTGATCCCAGCATTTGAAGTTCCACAGTCTGAGCTTATATGTGAAATTGTTGGTCCCAACTCGTCGTGGTACAAGGATATATACGAGTATCTCCGTAATCAAACCTTTCCACTCCCACTATCCAACACCCAGCGCAAAACCTTCATCCGTCGAGCCTCTCGTTACACTATCTTAGGAGACACCCTTTATCGCCGGAGTCTTGATGGTATCCTTCTTCGATGTCTTGATTCTGAGGAAGCAAAAATGGCCTTACGTCAAGTACATGAAGGTGTCTGCGGTTTGCATTCCGTTGGCCCTAGCCTTGTTAAGAAACTTCTACGAGCAGGATACTATTGGCCAACTATGGAAAAAGATGCCCAGCATTTTGCAAAGCGATGCCTACAATGTTAGAAACATGGAGATCTAATACATGCACCAGCACATGAGCTTCAGCCTATTGTCACTCCATGGCCTTTTTCGCAATGGGGACTTGATCTCGTAGGTAAAATCCATCCTACTTCATCCAACGGTCATAAGTTTATTATTACTGCCACTGAGTATTTCACGAAGTGGGTAGAAGCCATACCAATGACCTATATCACAGGTAAACAAATAGCCAAATTCATCCTACATTACATTATCTGTCGTTATGGAGTTCCTCAAGATATTGTCACGGACAATGGTCGCCCTTTCAAGAACCAAGAGGTTAGAGATCTTTGCAATAAGTTCCATATTCAACATAGATTCTCTACGCCTTATTATCCTCAGAGCAATGGTCAAGCTGAAGCCTCTAATAAGACAATCATCAAGATCCTTAAAAAGACTGTTAATGAAGCTGGTCGAGATTGGCATCTACAACTGCATCCTGCATTATGGGCATATAGAACAAGCATCAGAACTCCCACTGGAGCCACACCCTATGCTCTCGTCTATGGCACTGAAGCTATTTTGCCTATCGAGGTTGAGATCCCCTCTTTACGCATATCCCTGCAACATACTATCTCAGATGAAGAGTACTGAGTATCCAGACTCCATGATCTTGAGCTATTAGATGAACGCTGCCTTACAGCATTGAACCATCTTCAAGTCTATCAAAACCGGCTACGCCGCAGCTACAACAAAAAGATCAGAGCACGCAAATTTCAAGTTGGCGACCTTGTCCTTAAAAAAAACCAAAGGAATCAACAACATCGAGGGAAACAGGGCAAGTTTGAACCCAATTGGCTTGGTCCTTTCATTATCATAGCAGTCTATGGATTAGGTGCATACACTCTTTCAACACTTGAAGGCATTCCCTTGGATGAACCAGTCAACAGCGTTCATCTCAAGAAGTTTTATCCATAAATCTCAGCTATCCCCAAAACCAAATATTAAAAAAAAATAATAATAATAAAAAAAACAAAAATAAACAAAAATAAACAAAAACAAAAAAAATATACGATAAATAATCCGTCCTCTGGTGAAAACCTGGTAAACAGGCACCTTGGATAAGTACCATAGTGAAAACCTGGCAAACAGGCGCTATGTGTCGTGACCAGCTTCCCTCATCTGTTTGGTTCGTTTGATCATATTTCCCCACTTCATCTTGTATAAGCCATAATCATAAGCCATATCGCAATCCTGCACATAGCCTTTCGTCTTCATCTTCGTCTTTGCCAATGCTAGCTATCATATTTGAGACATTGTCGTGATACCTATATCTTTTGGCACCTTAGCATCTTGGCCACATCTTTTCTGCATTGTCGCTTCTGGATAATAAACCTCATCCCGCACTGGGGGCATTTGTCGAGTCTTATTTGGAAGTGGATCCTGTTATCTCTAGCTCATAACACATCAAACAACTCAGCTCACAACACAACAAACCTTATCAACTTCAGCCATGGCATACATCCAACGACAAATGTGACTTAACGACTTGCAACCAGGACCCATATCTTCGCAATCTATCCATATTCATCCAACAATCGCAACAAATGTCGCTTGATCAAACATCCAACCAATTAGTGACGTCCATAAGAACTACATACAGCTCTATCGTTGATGCCTTGATCCCGTGGATACAGGGTATGTAGGCAATCTGAGATGCGAAGGAAGCACTCTGATTCAGGCTAAGACGATAGCCCCTTTCATCATTCATCTTTCATCTTTCTTCTAAACATCCTTCAATCTTTCAGCTCAAATCCTTCTATCTTTCATCACTTACATCATCAATAAAACCCAGAACTACATATTCATCATGTCTCATCTTCATCGTAAATGTGCTTTGATCCCGTGGATATAGGGTATGTAGGCAGTCTGGAATACGAAGGAAGTTTCCAGTACTCAAGCAAAGATGATCCCCCCCATCTTCTTCATCTTCTTTCCTCATCCATCTTCTTCTCTTTGATTAGCTCAAACAAGCAGCAAACCATGTGTATATTGAAAGCTCAAGCACTTTAACCAATCCAAAAGTACGCCAGAAGCTATTTGTCCGCATGCCTTAAGCCAACATTTGCTATAACAGTTTATCAACAACTTTAGCCTTCAACAGGATGTAGCTTTCCTCTTAACAAGGCGCTAGCTTGATCTATCCAAGAGCACCCAAAATTTGGCAAGAGAACGTGATGATAGTATCTTTTGTTTTATCTTTTGATTTATCTTTTGTCCCTTTTCTATGCCTAATCAAGACTGCCTTGATCCATTTATATCTTAGTATGTTGCGATGAAGTAAGGATTGGGGCATGGTCATATAGCTTTCGTATGCTGTGTTTACGGGATGATCTTATTCTCTTCCTATGCGTATTGGTATCTTGTACGTGTTGGGATTAGCATCTTACATATCAATATCTCTAGCATCTGAGAAGCTAAACAGTCTCTTATGCATTTGAGACTATTCTATGTTAAGACTAACTCCATACATATAACCAGCAAGCTATCATTATGTGTAGTGGAGATAAGCTCAAACCATTGCTTGTAGCGTCAAAGTCCAACACTAGCTGTTATTCATATCTTGTGTATGTTGGCTCAACATCTTGACCTCATGCATTCAGACAAGATTGTAACACGCTAGTTGCGCATTGGATACCTCGACACCTTGGTCTTCTTATACCCTGGTGCATAACATCCATATGCTATATCAAATATCAGGACTGCATTTCTTTTCATTTTGAGCAATTACTTGAAAGCTGCCCATCATCATCCTACCTATCCATTCTATCTATCTATTCCATCCTACTCAGCCAAGATCAATCATTTCCATCATCCTTTGTCCATGTTCCCACTCCTGCAAAAACAAGTGTGTTAGCCATACATAAGTCCATCATATATATCTTTCATTACCATCTACCTATATGCATACATCTATCCATATCCTTACCATTTACATATTCATACATTTTCTATTCATTACCATTTGCATAAACATCCATCCATAATCCCTATATAATCCACATAACATGCATAGCCATCACAATATCAACATCATAACCATTACAACATCATATAGATCGCCAAAACTGCCACATATATATATACATGTGTGTCAAAATACAAGTGTCTACAATACAAGCTGAGCCCTGAAAGAATGAATGTACAACATCGGCTCTAGGCCTCATCATAATACAATGTAAACAAAGGTATGCCCTAGTGACTACTGCCAGCTCCCTCGCCCTGACCACCACCGCCACTAGGTCCTGTACCTGGTCCTCCATCTCTCGGTGGCCCCATCACTGAGGCTACTGATCGAGATCCACCTGACCTCCGTGAGCTCGAAGCCCCTGATCTGCTCCTGAAGCTAGGCTGTCTCTGCTCTGCCGGCACAGCTCCATAGTATAAGCCTCTGTAATACTCAGCCTCCCCCTGCACTCTCCGAAGCTCTGCCTGTACCCCTGTCAACTGTGTCGCCAAGTACATTGTAGCTCCATCAGTCCCCAAGGCAGCCATTACTCTATCTCGCTCACTGGTCATCCCCTGCAGCTGCTGCACTGCCCTATCTCTCTCAGCTCACAGACCATCTCTCTCTGCTCTCATAGCCTGCTCCTACTGTATCGCAGTGTCTTGCTCAAGTCTCATCATCTGCTCATGCTGTCTCACTGCATCCCTCTCTCTTGTCACTCTAGCTAGAGCACCGTCATCCTGTCCATCTCCTCCCTGTGCTCTCAACTGTAGCTGAGCCTGATAGGTCTGTGCCTGTGCTCTCGCATGCCGCAGACTAATCACGGCTTGATGTCTATCCATCTCCACCCTCCTCAGCCTCATCTGCGCTCGCTGCCTCCATCTCCTCTCCTCTCTAATCCATCTCCGCAGCTGCTGAATACCAACATCATCACCTGCTGCAATCTGTGCCTGAGGCTGTGCTAGTATAGCAGGCTGACTTGGCACCTGCCCTGGCATCTGTATCCCTGGTGCAGCTGGCACTACAGCCTGTGCTGGTGGAGCCCGTCGTCGTCTCCTCCGAACTGGCCTCTCCATCCCAATCTCTCCTATCTCCCCATCTCGTGTCAACCGAGTCGGCCTCGCTGTCGCCCAGTATACATCATACTCTGGTAATGTGCCTAGATCTGCAGGACCCTGTCACCACTGCCATGCTACTGGCTGTAGTCCATCTCTCTCTGCCAAAGCTATGTCCACCACAACCTCTGGACCCCAATCAAACACCTCCTGCCTCGTCCTCCCAAAAACAGCATCACCTACAGGTACTGTCTGTGCCTCTCCAAACTGTCTCAGGGCTGTCTCTGGCAAATAGCGCTCTATGATATACACGTTGTGTCCAAAAATGTATCTCGCCTGTCTAGCATAGACAAGCTCCGCATCCTCCTCTTCCCACTGCTTACATCCCAGCCATGGCCTCCATACAAATCTATCTACCTCATCCAATCTCCTCCGCCAGTATACCACACCTTGGCGCTGTCGATATGTCAACGCTCCTCTATACATCCGTGCAAATGGCTCTCCTGCTACTCTAGCCACCCATCCCTCTGGCCTCGTCACTGGAATGTGCTCATACGCCCATACATGTAACACTGTCACTCCTGCTGACATACTGGCTCCAAACATATACGCGCAATCGTGTAGGTAATGATAGAGTTATCCCAACACGCACTCTGCCCATGCATATCTCGTGCCATAGGAAAACATGCCCTTCATCACTGTCCCCCATCCTACGAGAAAACCTCTGGCTCTCCTATCACCCACTGGCTATCCTATCACCCACTAGCCATCTAATGATAGCCACTACCACCCGCTGTATTCTATCACAGAGCTCCTCCATCCTCCCCATCGGAATCTCTGAACCCTCTACTCCGATGTCTGGTGTCCCAAACAATCTCCTGAATGCAGCTGGACCCATCTCCAGATCATAATCCACACGATCCCCATCTATCAGAATCCTCAATATCCGGAATACATCCTCTAAGGTGATGGTCGCCTCTCCTGTCGGTAACAAGAATGAACTATGCTTGCTCATCCATCGCTCCACCATCGTTGTCATCAGCCCTCGATGTGCCTGAACTGGCTCTAATTGTGACACATGCTCCAAGCCCAGGATCTCTAACACCAGTAGCTCCTCTGCATCTAACCGTCTCACCAGCCGTAAATCTCTCGGATGGGACTCTTGCGATAACAATGGCGGTAGTACATCCTGCATCATCCATTTACCCTTGTCAGTCCATTCCGTTAGTCATACATATCAAAATTTGCTTCTCTATTTGCTATTCTATCTTCAACTACCATAAGCGTCCCATTTTACCACATGCGCTCTTTTTCTGCTCCCTAGCGACTAGCCTTACCATATGCGCAGCTGTTTTGTCTATATGCGAGCCATTTCACCTTATGCGCTTACTGTTTTCCTAAAAGCGAGCTACACCACCATATGCGCTTCTTATTGCTTCATATGCGCGTTATATACCATATGCAAGCCTACTTGGCCTAAACGCGAGCCTTATTCTAAATGCGCCTAGTTTTATCCTATAAGTGAGCCAACTAAGCATATGCGACCATTCTAGCCTTAAACGTGCGCTACTTTCCCTATGCGAGCCATTTCTATCTATATGCGAGCCACCCTACGTGAAGTGACCTCTATTTGCTTATAAGCGAGCCATTTCTATCCATAAGCGACGCATATTGCTCTTTCCGCGCCTTTCGCCTACGTTTTTCCCGTCGACCATAAGCGTTCTATCCTCCTACATAAGCGACCTACAATGACTATTCCCTAACCTAGTCGCTTTTAGTGACGTGTGTGAATTAATTATGCTTTTAGGCTATTAATTACACGCTTTTGGGAAAAGTTTTGAAACATACCGATGCGCCTGCTCCCTCTGGTCGTCCATGTGTCCTCACTCGCTCCGCACGATGATCCCTGCATGGAATAACCATCCTGCTAGCTCTGCAACTCTCACTCTCAGGAGCTCTGGGTTTCTCTAGTTTCTGAGCACAAATGAGCACAAATGAGCCTATTTGCCATTGAAGAACCTACTTATAGCCCTTCTCCAAACCCTAATTCTTCTATACCACAGCCTATTTTCTTCCATGCAACCCCCATATCCTTCGCATCTGCCTTCTTTTTTCGCCTTTTCTTCTATCGAGAGCCAACCCAGCCCTTCCTGGTTAGCTTGGCTTACCTCTCGAGGGGGCATCACCTGCCAGTTACACTGGGGCATAACTTGTTTATCGAACGCATATCGTATCTTCTTTGACACAACATTCTATCGAACATTGTATCAAAGAGAGGCAAAATGTAGACACCCAAATTTGTTCCAACTTTGTTTATGTCTAGCAACACCATTTTAAACCATTATTCATTAAGCCAATTAATTAAATAAATTTTATTTATTTAATTAAAATCCCATTCTCATCCACTTAGCCAATTAATTAAATAAATTTTATTTATTTAATTAATTTCCACATCATATCTTATCCCATTTTATTCATTTATCCTATTAATTAAATAAATATTATTTATTTAATTAATATCCAACTCATATCCCAACTAATTCAAATATTTTATTTGAATTAAACACTCATCTTTTATCACATTCCAACACTTGTCCAGTCAATCATGTGTTGTAAGACAACTTTCATTCATATCCTTCACATGCACAATTAATGGAATCTAAATTTAGTAACTTTCAATCCTAGCCATTCACATAGCCTCTGAATCTCCACCGTTGATTGATCTTGGCTAAGTCCTATATAAACACCCTCTCACTCCATATGAGACATCCAGCAATCATATAGCACCTACATTATCATCTTGAGCATCTGAGCATCCATTTGAGCTTTTATCATCCATCATGGCAGCTTTCAGCTTTGCAATTGTTCATTGTTGAAGAAGCAGTCCACATCCCCCAAACAAGGAATTGCATGGTCTAGGTGATGTTATGCTTGAATTGCATTGTCCTTTGATTTCATTTAGATTAGATTCCTTGATGATGGTAGGGTTAGGGTTTCATGATTGTGTCTGATCTGCTAAACCTGACTTTCACCTATCACACATAGTTATGAGAAACAAGTGAATTGTGGGATTAGAGTTGAATATAAGCTAGATAAAGAGGGACCGAGGTAACTAACATATCTATTTTATTATATTCTTGTGTTCCTTTTAAATCATTATTTATCGAGGCATAAGTTGCCTTCTCACTATCAAACCGTTGTGAAAACATCATTCTCTAAGATCTCCACATCAGGATCAATGATCCTCTATAGGTCTCTCTATCTGTAAGTCTAGGAAATGATTTGCAAGAATATTATGTGCCTAAACCTGAGCCATTGAATATGACAACAAATAAAAAGAACTTTTTGATGGAGAAAACCACACTGTCATTACAATGGGTCTTTGTTGTTGAAATATGTTTTCATAGGTTTCTACATGGCTTGTCTTCAGAGTCTCAGAGCTCCTAACATTTGATGACTAATGGCCACCATCAAATGTATGTCAAAGTCTTTGATTTGGAGAAGACTTTCATACAATAAGAGGGGCAGTTTATGCACTTTTATTTTTGTTTTAATGAAAACCATATGAATGTCTTGGGCAATTTTAGATATTGGATGATAGCTTTGTAAAGCACTGCCCTAACAGTGGTGTTGGGGTGAAAGGTTTTAAGTGGATATGTTTAGTAGCCCTAAGAACTTTGTTTTCATTAACTAAAAAATCTTGTCACCAGCAGGGGAAAGAAACAATCATTTTTATTTACAATGATCATTGAGACAACATATGATTAGTAAAGGAATAGTCAAAGCCAAATAGCATCCAAAACAAATTGATTACTCTCATAAAACAAAATGAGAACATTCCATATGAGGGTGCAGTTTAACTACAAGGTGGGAACAATTATAAACAATGTAACAGTAGAAAATCAGAGAAATAAGCAGTCATTAGAAGGGCAGTGACCTGTCATAATAGTGACAAGGAAGACCTTGACAATATTGTAAGAGGCAGCCCTGTTGCAAACCTTGTATATTCTCTTTTCTTATGGCTTCCCCTTGATGATCACTGTATGACTGTTCTAAGTCCTATTGTCCTATCTTTGACTACATTTTTTATTTTCCTCTTTACTGTTCTTTAGATTTGCTACTATTCTTTTTTGACAATTGGATGATCCCTAAGTGCCCATTCAAACAAGGCCAGCATTTGCATTGAGTCAAGGTGTATTCAATGGATCAACCTCATATGGTATACATAGACAATAGTCAAGCTTGATTGTATATAGGAGAAAAGACATCTTGACTAAGATGACAAATGGAACATCTTACCAATGTGATAGTCTAGAAAATGGTAGAAGAGCAATTTATTAATAGAAATTATCAAGACAACCATCCAAAAGTAAATAACAATCAGTGATGACTATTTGTAAGAAAAGATTGGTTTTGACCATATAACAATGATGAAAACAGTCATAGAAAGCATCAGTTCATATGATTGTAACAACAATATCATGGTAATGAGTAGTCATTAAGAGACTTGGGCAGTGTACATTTATAGCAAGATGTGAGGAACATTGAGCGAGTTTTGACAAAGGTCCAAGACTATTAGTGAGCCTGAAGATCTCCAAAGAGAGTAAGACATTACACCTACAGAAGTAAAAATGCAGAAAGAGTGATTGGAGAAGGCAGCAGGGATAGGCATACCTAGTAGTCAAAAGGTTGTAGTCAAACCATAGTTAGGAAAAGAGGACTCATGAAAAGGATATTATACAGTCCTAATAGGGGACAGTGCAGTGGTTCAAACAATGTCAAAGAAACCTACATGTTATATGAACTTTAGAGGAGCAGCGAAGACTTACAAGATCAAGTGTGGAACAGTCCCAAAAATGGAACAAGCCTATACACTTTGAGGAGCAGTCAAAAGGAGGAGGATTGTTTGTGCCATTTAGAGGTGTAGTAAATATCAAATGACTTGTGAAAAGACCTTGATAGCAATAAGAACAGTAACATACTTGTTTAGAGAGTCAGTTAATTAGAAGCCCTAAGAATACTTGAAGAGATTTTGACATGGACAAAGGCCTTAAAGTGTCAAGAATGGCTATCATAAAAGCAAGGAGACAGTCCTAAGAAATAACAGTATATACAGTGGTACAGTGAAGATGGACATGCTCAAACATCACAGAGAACAAGAACATAAACTAAAATCATGCAAGATGGAGGTAAGTTGAAATACTCATTGTGTATTTTAACTAGAGGGGCAGAATTGAAGAATAGAAGTTTTCTCACAACTCAGGGCTATAAAACTCTTTCCAAGGCATCTACAAAGCAGTTTTAACCCTAAAGGAGACCCTACAGGGGTAGTGTGGTAGGGAACATGGGTCTTGAAGCCATTAAGAGGTTGTTTGAGGCAGTTATGAGCCCACAAAAGGTAGTTCTCATGCCTTACATGCCTAGAAGAGTTCCAACAACATTAGAACAACAAAATCACATGATCTATTGTTGAGCAAGGTGGAGATGAGACAGTCAAAAGGTAATTTCAAGTAGTTGGATAACCTTTATGGAGAAAGGAGGCAGCATGCAAGCATCTAGGAGGTGGTATGGAGCAGTTAAGGCCAAGAAGGTGACAAGGACAACAAATTGAGACATTCAAGGGGCAATTCCAACACTTCCCAAGCATCTAGGGAGTCAACCATCAGCTGGAGTAGCATTTTAGGAGATAAAAGAGTTTAATCAACCCACCTTGAAGAGACCACATCAAACTTGAAGTTCTTGGGCGTGCAAAGTACACTAGGAATTTTTGACAGGCTTTATAACTTAGTCAAAATTGGTTCCTATATGCTCTCCTATGTTTGGGATGAGATATAGGACCCCTAGGACAGATTTTTAGATCAGTTCTCTCTTGTTTTTGCCTTAGAATAGCAAGAAAAAGTACCTAACTCATAAAACCAAAAACTTTGTAATCAGATTTTGTTGTAGAGCAGCATTTTGTAACACATTATGAAGCAATACTAAGTCATTTTCAGACTTGTACACAGCTGCAAGAACCTTTTTTATTAATAAAATCAAGTTGTTGGCCTTCTCAAATCTCTATTATTGAATGTTATTCAGTGATTGATGTTTGTTTTAGTGATTTGTATACAAAATCCTTGAACTTATGTCTCATTTCAACACTTATATGCAGAGAATAGATGTCTTGTGTAGGTTGCAAGCTACATTGTTGACATTAAAGCAACCTTAGCTATGAAAAAACTATATTTTCCTCCTAAAACTACAAAATAGACAATCTCCTTGTGAAATATTGATATATGAGCAATGAACAAACCTGAGTTGTGCATGGAAATAGATGGTTTTTAGGCAGTGTGTGTCAAACAACAAATATAAGTCTTAGTTTTCAGTTTGGTGCATCACCTACCATAGTTTTAGGTTCAGTTCATAACTTTCTCACCCTTTTCTCAGCAAGGCAGCAGTAGTTTAAGTCATTTTAGGTGAAATACCAAGGGAACCAACCCTTTTCCTGGTGGTTCACTCCAAGTTTTAGGCAACCCACAAGCCTAGGAGTGTTCCCATGTTTCAACATGTAGCTAAGTTGATAGCTTAGCACTCGGGTGCATACATTGTTGATAATAGTTTTTGGCAAGCTCAGTGGGACTGTTTGAATCAAAACAATTTAAAGAATACATTTTATTGTTGGTTTTGATATGCAACCAGTAATTTTCAGACCTTTAAGAGGTTGAAATCTACATATCTAGCGACTCTATTTGTGGATTTCTAGACAAAACAGTGCTGCAATCAGCTTATGAGAAGTATACAAACTAGGAGTTCATGTTCTTTTGAGTACTTGCAGCTATGTCCCCCTAGGAGACAAGACAGATCTAGTAGAAGAACTCATCCTTTAGCAAGGAAAACACAGTCAACTCCACCTTTTGTGAGAGTTGTAGCTCCTCTTGTAAGAAATCAGACCTATATAGCTCCAATGGCAGCTCCAAGGAACCAAGTTTTTGTGTCTTTTAATCAAGGCAACCCCTTGAATTTGGCTTAGTACGATGACATCCCAATGGAAGATCTTAGAGGTTTTCCATTTTTCTCAGGAGAGGACCAAACTACACCCATTGAGCACATCAAGGATGTGGCAAACTTATGTGTTGTGCATCGTGTTACTCAAGAAAATGTAGCTCTCAGATTGTTGGCAGCCTCTTTCAAAGGCAAGGCTTTGCAGTGGTTCAGAGGTTTGGTGGTAAACTTAATAAACTCATGGGATCATCTTAGAGAGCTTCTTTGCAAGCATTTTGAAGACAAATCTGATCATTTGTCTTTGGTAGAACAATTGAGCACCTGTTGCAAGTATGGGCCTAACCGGTGTTGTCATTGATGTCAACATACTCCTGTTGCGTTAATGATAAGGTTTGGATGAGCTGTGAGCTGAGGATATTGAGAAAATTAGTCTCAATCAGGAATAGTGAAGAATAGTGATGACTGTAAGGCAAAAGCCCAAGATAGGATGATGATTAGAGGATGCGGATTAAAGGGTTTGTAGATATGTGTCTTTAGATGCTCTGGTAGAGATTTCAGAGGTCCACATGAAGATCTGAAGAAGCTATGGCCGCTCAAGGAGAACTGGCTCCGACAGGTGTTCAAAGGTGACATAGTGACACAGATAGGTCCAGTGAGATCCGGAAATACATTATCCCATTCTGTAGATTTGAGGAAGTGTTGAGGACATCCTTGTGAAGTGTCAAGTAGATTGGTTCGTGGTTTGAAGGTCCGGAAGAACCTATTCCTTTGTGACAGTGATGACAGACTGTGTTCTTGAGGTTTCAGATGAAGGAGAGAAGGATTCTAGTAAGCAAATGAAGTGCGGATGTTCTTGGTGATTCAAGAAAGCTTGTGGTGATCTTTGGATCATTTCTAGTTCATGTTGGTGGTCCGCATTGAAGTTAGAGTGTGCATTTGAAGAATAACCACTGGATGATGGTGTTCTTCCTAAGATTGGCCGACCGGATGTATTACACATCTTGCGGATGTTCTTGTAGGTGTTTGCCAACTTAGATGATTGTTCCTAAGTCGATGTCGTGTATAAATAAGGGATTGTGAAGTCATTTTAAAGTGTGCATTATGGAGATGAGTGAGTGTTAGCGAAGAGAAGAGTGAAAGGCAGAGCAGAAGTTTTGAGCTTAATGGAACTGATTCAAGCATGGTGAAGATGCTATTCTCCAGTTCATGTATGTGATACTTTTTCTTTGTAGACAGTGTGTCTCTTGTAGGCAGTGAGCCTCTTGTGAGCAGTGTGCTCAGGCAGTGAGCCCTAATTGGCATGTGCCATTTTGTTCTTTCTATTCTTCTAACAGAGAATACATTCTTGGGTTAATCACCCTGTGGTTTTTCCCTTAATCAGCTTTTCCACGTCAAAATCTTGGTGTCTTATGTGTTGATGAGTTTCTGCTTTTGATTTGAATGCATTATGTTTCATGTTTAATATACTGCTAATCACTAAGAGGATTTAAGTGTGTAAATTGGAGAAAGTTTTGCACAACTAATTCACCCCCCCTCTCAGTTGTGTGCCCTAAGTCTAACATCACCATCAAGAGGGCTCCTTAGGAGCAAATGATAGACTTCAACTTCCCTTTCCAGAAGACATGGAATAGAATTCCTGCTATAGTAAGACCTTCTACAGATCATGCTTTTCTTTACTATTTGAAGGCACTTAACAATGACATTTCTATTATGATACAATCCATGGGAGGTACTTCACTACCAACTGCATTTGACATAGTAGTAAGGGTAGAAAATAAACTTATCCAAGCTGGTAAGATAGCACCTAGACCCCCTATGCTGATATTTCCAGAGATTCATCCTTCCATGCCTTTGCAAATACCACCTTTGGCTACTATACCCGATGTCCCTACGTAATTAGCAGCAAATAACCAGTCTTTTAGTTAAGAAAAGGCCACTCCCACTCAATGTTTTGAGCTTCAAGAGATAAAAGGCCTTCTACAGAGCTTTGGTAATGAGTTAGTAAACTTAAAGAGGCAGCAAAACCAAAATTACAGACCTTATCAAGCTCCATACTAAGCTCCTATTCAGCCTAATAGACCACAATATCAATCAAACCCTCAAGGTCAAAGGCAAACCTTGAATGCTAGGCCATACCAACCTTACAATCCTAATGTTGCAAGCACTTCTAGAGAGTTGGTACCAGCACAAAATAACCTAGCACAGGAACTAAAATGGTGTTTTCCATGCAACCTACCTCACAACCAGGCTACGTGCACGAATGGTGTAATCAATCAAGCCCTTTTGGTTCAAAGTTCTACAGTTGCTCAACAAAGTCCAATGGTTGATGCAGTTGAACAAATACCACCCACACATGGAGATATACAAGGTGATGTGTCTCTCATAAACTTTCAAAGATAAAAGTTTTGTGGAATGAGTAATCCTCAAGCACCAAATCAGTCCTATAATTCTATTGCAACCAACACAAGGTCAAAAAAGAGGGTTGTTGATGGTGGACTACAATCTGATATTGGCTTTTCTCAAGCTAAACAAGTGGCAAATGTTAGCCAAGAGCTTCTAGTCCATCTAATGGACAAAATATTCACATTGCAACAAGAAATCAGGCTACAACAAACAAGGAGTAGCCTAAGGATTTTGTGCAACCAGCATCAATTCAAAGAGAAGTTGTTGTCTCGAAAACCCAAAGCAAAGTAAATACTCCTACTTTTAGTATCTTGAGCATATGAAGAAAGCTAATGTTACTATGTCAATGTGGGATTCATTAGCCATTCCTGGGCAAAAAGATCTTCTCCAATTAGCTTTGTCAAAACTTAGTGTATCTAGTGATCCTAATAGTGAACAATCCAAGGTTGTACTTACAAATGACTCCAAGAATAGTACCAAATAGCCAGCAAAAGAGGTCAAACCACCCCCTTTCTATGTGTCTTTAATCATTGGAGACCACCTAGTCCATAATTGTATGATAGACTCAGGAGTTAGTAGTTCGGTTATGCCCAAACAAATAGTTGGCAAGCTGGGAATAGAATATCAGCCACTTGAAAAGGGGGTAGTACAACTAGATGGTATTGTTGTTAGCACAATTGGAGTCATAAAAAGCTTGAGTTTAACATTGCATGCATGCCCAAACTTCTCCATTCCTCAAGATATCTATGTTATTGAGTTGCCTCCATACTTTGCTATATGTCTATCCAGAGATTTTACTGCCAAGATAGGTGGGTACTTGTCTTCATATTGGTCTCACATGCTTTTTAGGACTAGATATGGTACAAAGGTCACCATCAAATCTGAGCCCATTGCAAAAGACCATATTGAGCTTTATGTACCCACTGCCATAAATGTTAATTGTACTATTTTTGATCATGATGATCATCTTGTAGCTAAGGAGTTGGATACTCAAGTAGATGGCATACTTGACATAGATTTGGATGAGTGGGTAGTAGAGAATAGTCAAAATGATCCAAGCAAACAACTGGAAGAGGTTAGTTTTGGTGTTTATATGATGCATGAATTTGACTCCTTGATGTTGTTGCACCAAAATTTAAACCTAAATTTTTAAAAAAATTTAGTACATGGACCAATGCACAATCCTCTTAAATGTATAATCATCACCTCGCCCCAATCTGGTCATTTTCCGCCCCAAAAGTTTTAAAGTCTTGGAGACATTGTCATGAGTTTTCGTTGTCAGACGCTTTTCAAGTTCATGAATCCTTTATTTCCCCGACTTATGTTCTTAAGTTCAAGAAATAGCTGACTTCCCAACTTCTCCTTTGTGTCGGGGAAATTCAAAGTTTCTGAATGCCACTCTAATAGTTGAAAGGTTCACAAAAGCACTGATGACCCGACTTCATTATCGGAGGTTCTCAAGATCCTAGAACTCCCGACATATGGATCAATAGTTCAACTTTTCCACGACTCCACAACCCTTCTGTAGATTCCCATTTTTCAAAGCGTCTCCAGCTCATTTGGTTACCTGTACGACATATCATGAGAATGTCTTTTCAGGAGTTATGAAATGCAAGCTCAATCTTAAGACTCGTTTCTCAAAGTACAAGCTCAACGATGCATTAATTACCTCTTAAATGACAAGTGTAATGGAATTCACTAGGGTGGTAGCATGACATCAATAAGATAAAAGTCATCATTATCTACTGGTGTAATTAAATTAGCTTGTCTATAGAGAAAGGTGGCGGTACTTCCGAGTTCAGTTCTTATCAACCAAGGCATTTTCAAATGGGACTTCTTATGAATAATGAGATATGGGATAATGAACCCATGCCTGTCTTGCAACCTAATTTGAATTCTCCCGAAGAAGAGTAGATTGATATCATCTCTCAATTGTGCACAGTTGCGTGGTAAGAGAAGACTAGCTATGCTGAATATCATAGGGTAATTTCCATTCTAGAGGAGGAGGATGAACATGCTGAATTGCATAATCTTTTTATGGAAATATGACTAGAATTAGGAATCACTCCCATACCCAGGGCAGTCTAATGCCACGTGTTTAGCATGCATGAAACCTTTTTGTAATTAGCATTTTGATGTAACGTAACTGTTGTTAGGGTTAGCCGGCAGAAGATATCAATTAAATGCAAATAAAGAGTAAACAGAGAAATGGAAATACACAGAAATAATAATAGCGAGAGACAATTTTTAACGTGGTTCACCCAAACTCGGGCTACATCCACCAAACAGAGAGTCCAATATTATTATCCAGTAAATCAAACTGATTACAATCAGCAATCCCTGCAACTCAATACTGCTGCAAAATGCTACAATACAATATCAAAACCCTAACCCTTAGCCGCTTTTTATCAAGCTTTTTGTCGATTACAAAATAGGGTTTTCTTATGTCGGTCAATGAAAAAATTAACTCCCGGTGCATTATAAAATAATAAAAAAATCGTGTGAGGTTTCGGGGGTGTTTCCCCCGAGCCCCCACGGGGGCGCTGCCCCTCGACCCCGCCCTGTATCGCGACAGGGAACGCGCCAGGGGCGCTGCCCCTGGACCCCGCAAGGGGCGCTGCCCCCAAACCCCCGCAAGGGGCGCTGCCCCTTGACCCCGTAGGAATTTGGGGGGAAACCGCGCCGATAAAAGTGGGGTAAATATAACCTCCGAGTCTGATTAGGCTCCATATAACAACAATCTCCCACTTGGAGACTGATCAGACTCCACACCATATCATCTCCCACTTGGAGACTGATCATAACACCACTGACCCTGTAGCTCCCACTGGAAATAAGCACCCTGGACTCTGCTGTTCTATTTTTGTTGTGTTCAGTCTAGAAGACCAATCGAAGCTGAAGAGGAGTTCAGCTTCTCCCTTGTCACTGCCTTTGTAAACATATCTGCTGGATTGTCATCTGTATGTATCTTTGCCAGCTGTAACTGTCCATCATCCAACACCGACCGAATGAAGTGATACTTCAACTGTATATGTTTGGTCTTTGAATGCAAGGCAGAATTCTTTGCAAGATGTATGGCACTCTGGCTGTCTGTAAACAAATAACTGTTAACCTGTTGTGTGCCCAATTCATTCATGAAAGATTGCAGCCATATCATCTCCTTGCTTGCCTCTATTGCAGCTACATATTCTGCCTCTGTGGTGGATAAAGCAACCACCTTTTGTAACCTGGAAATCCAACTTATCACTGTTCCACCTACAGTAAAGACATAACCTGTAGTACTCCGCCTGGTATCAATATCTCCTGCCAAATCTGAGTCTACATAACCTACTAAATTAGTAGTAGAGCCCCCAAAACATAAGTGTTTATTGGATGTACCTCTCAAATACCTGAGAATCCATTTTACCGCATTCCAATGCTCTAATCCGGGATGACTCATATACCTGCTAATGACTCCTACAGCATGTGTAATATCCGGTCTCATGCATACCATGGCATACATTAAACTACCTACAGTTGAAGCATATGGTACCTTGGACATTTTCTCTTCCTCCTCTTGTGTCTTAGGACACATGTCCTTAGTCAATTTCAAATGACTAGGCAAAGGTGTGCTGATAGCTTTTGCATTCTCCATGTGGAATCTCTGCAACACCTTTTCAACATAAGCAGCCTGAGATAGAGTCAATTTTCTGTTCAGCCTATCTCTGCAAATTTTCATACCAAGGATTTGTTTTGCTGCCCCCAAATCCTTCATATCAAATGATTGTGCCAACTGCTGTTTTAACTCTCTTATGTGATCCATGTTAGACCCAGCTACAAGCATGTCATCAACATATAAACATAAAATAATGTAGCTGTCATCATCTAACCTCTTAAAATAAACACAATGGTCAGAATTACACCTACTGTAGCCTTGCTCAGCCATAAAACTGTCAAATTTCAAATACCATTGCCGAGGTGCTTGTTTCAGGCCATACAAACTCTTCTTCAATCTGCACACTAGTTTCTCCTTACCTTTGACCTCAAATCCTTGGGGCTGTTCCATATAGATCTCCTCCTCCAAATCACCATGGAGAAAGGCAGTTTTAACATCTAGCTGTTCCAAATGTAAATCTTCAGCAGCCACAATACTTAAAACAGTACGAATAGAAGTCATCTTGACAACCGGAGAAAATATCTCATCAAAATCAATGCCCTTTTTCTGTGCAAATCTTTTTACAACTAACCTGGCCTTAAATCTTTTCTTACCTCCATCTTCCTCTTTCAGCCTGTAAACCCATTTATTTGGTAAAGCCTTTTTACCTATAGGTAACGTACATAATTCCCAAGTCTAATTTTTCAGCAAGGAGTCCATTTCTCCTTTCATTGCAAGCTCCCACTGAACCTGTGTATCCACCTGCATAGCTTCATCATACCCTTCGGGTTCACCAGCATCTGTTAACAAAATAGAATACAAAGAGGGAGAAAACCTTTCAGGAGGTCTGCTAATCCTTGTTGACCATCTAACATTCACTGGAGTTTGTGGTATTTCTGGTTGCTGTTGCGGAGCATGAGGAACCACTGGAACATCACTATTTGGAGTATCGTCCAGCACCACATAATCCTTTTCTTTCTTCTCATGCTGCTGCAACTGATCTTTGTACAACACCTTCTCATTGAATATAACATCCCTGCTTCTCACAATTTTCTGATTTTCAAAATCCCAAAGCCTATAACCAAATTCATCAATGCCATATCCAACGAAGGTACATTTTTTTGATTTCGCATCCAACTTGGTTCTATTTTCAGAATCTATATGTGCAAATGCTTCATAGCCGAAGGTTTTCAGAAAAGAATAACTCACCTTCTTGCCTGTCCATGCTTCCTCTGGAATACCACAGCCTAAAGGAACTGAAGGACCTCTGTTAATTAAATATACAACAGTGTTGACAGCCTCTGCTAACATGTTTAAAGGTAGCCCAGCATGCAATCTCATGGTCCTTGCACGCTCCATTATTGTCCTATTCATGCGTTCAGCCACTCCATTTTCCTGTGGAGTCCCTGGAACCATTTTCTGCCTGCGAATTCCATTAAGGGAACAATAATCTTCAAATTCTTTGCTGCAATACTCACCGCCATTATCAAATCTGAGACATTTTAATCTTTTACCCGTCTCATTCTCAACCAAGCTTCTCCATTTCTTAAATGTTTCAAATACATCAGATTTCTGTCTAAGGAAATAAATCCAGACCTTCCTAGTTGCATCATCTATGAATGTAACATAATACCGAGAGCCACCGAGAGAAGATACCTGAGCTGGTCCCCATACATCTGTATGCACAAGCTCCAATTTTTCATTTTTCTTTTGCTTCCCATCCTTGAGAAAACTGACTCTCTTTTGTTTTCCATACACACAACTTTCACAGAAATCCATATTAATACATTTCAGACCTGGTAAAACTTTCTTAGAATGAAGTACCTTCATACCTTTTTCACTCATATGCCCAAGTCTGTTATGCCACAGTGTTGTCTCAGAACCTGCAGCAACTTTTCCAGTCTCTTCCTGCAAACCTGCAGCAACTGTTCCTGAACCTGTTTGTTTTTTCTCTGTAACAGCTAAAGTAGAAGGAACAGTATGACCTGTACAAAGATATAAGGTGCCTACTTTCACACCTTTTGCTACTACTAAGGCACCTTTTGAAACCTTCCAATTTTTATCAGTAAATGTAACAGTGCAACCTTGTTCAGTTAGCTGCCCCGCTGAAATTAAATTCCTACTGAGCCTTGGAACATGCCTTACCTCTTGTAGTAGCCAATGATTCCCATTCTGCAACTTAATCTTGATTCTTCCCTTTCCAACAATCTGACAGGGTTCGTTATCTTCCAAATAAACTAGCCCAAAATCCCCTTGGACATAATCAAGGAAATAACTTCTATGGGGCGTAGCATGAAATGAGGCCCCTGAATCTAAAACCCAGGAATCATCAGCATTATCTAGGGAAAGAATCAAAGCATCATCTTCAGACTTATTGCTTACCACATTTGCTTCCTTATTGCCTTCTTGTTTGTCTCCTTCTTTATTCTTCCGAGACCAGCAATCTTTCTTCAGATGACCTAGTTTTCCACAGTACCAGCAATCCTTCTATCCTCCGGTTTGGGATCTTTTGTCCTTTGATTTTCCTTGTGACTTCCCATGACCTCCAGAACGTTTTCCTCTCTCCTTTGATCTGCCCCTACTTTCTGCACTCAAAACACTGCCTGATTTGGATCCACCTGAGCTTTTCTTACGAATTTCCTCACTCAGAATAACACCAACAACATCATCAAATTTTAGGGTATTTGAACTAGAAACAGAGTTACTAACCGCCATTACCAAACTATCCCAGCTTTCAGGCAATGAACATAATATCAAGAGAGCTCTAACTTCTTTATCAAATTTTACATTTACAGAAGTCAATTGACTGACAATCGTATTAAATTCATTTAAATGACCTGTCACAGATCCACCTTCAACCATTTTCAAATTAAACAACTGCTTCATGAGAAATACCTTATTTGAGGCTGAGGGTTTTTCATACAATTTTGCCAAAGCTTTCATCAGACCATCTGTTGTCTTTGCTTCTGTTATATTGAATGCCATTGACGGTGCCAGGCACAACCGAATGGTTCCTAGTGCCTTTCTGTCAAGAAGATTCTAATCCTCATCAGACATTTGCCGGTTTCTTGGCTACTCCTTCCAACAGCCTCCATAAATCCTTTTGATAGAGGTAATCCTCCATCTGCATCTTCCATAACTAATAGTTCTGCCCATTGAATTTATCAACCTTCGTTTTACCCTCATCCGCCATTGCTCCCACTCAACCTGAGACTTTCCTGCAGACGATAATTGAACACAACCCGCTCTGATACCACTTGTTAGGGTTAGCCGGCAGAAGATATCAATTAAATGCAAATAAAGAGTAAACAGAGAAATGGAAATACACATAAATAATAATAGCGAGAGACAATTTTTAACGTGGTTCACCCAAACTTGGGCTACATCCACCAAACAGAGAGTCCAATATTATTATCTTGTAAATCAAACCAATTACAATCAGCAATCCCTGCAACTCAATACTGCTGCAAAATGCTACAATACAATATCAAAACCCTAACCCTTAGCCGCTTTTTATCAAGCTTTTTGTCGGTTACAAAATAGGGTTTTCTTATGTCGGTCAATGAAAAAATTAACTCCCGGTGCATTATAAAATAATAAAAAAATTGTGTGAGGTTTCGGGGGCGTTGCCCCCGAGCCCCCACGGGGGCGCTGCCCCTCGACCCCGCCCTGTATCGTGACAGGGAATGCGCCAGGGGCGCTGCCCCTGGACCCCGCAAGGGGTGCTGCCCCCAAACCCCTGCAAGGGGCGCTGCCCCTTGACCCCGTAGGAATTTGGGGGGAAACCGCGCCGATAAAAGTGGGGTAAATATAACCTCCAAGTCTGATTAGGCTCCATATAACAACAACTGTTTCCGTTTTGAGGTCGCTTTCTTGATAGCGGTTACTTAAAAGACCCTTGTGGACAGTTACGAGAAGACATAATTTGGGTTTTGAGAAACTATAAAAGAGGGACTTTTGGAGGGAGAAAGCATCTTTTTTTCGACTGTCTATGAATAGGGGAAAGGGGAGCAAGTTTATTCTATTTTGTTTTCCCAGCTATCTTTTTCTTAACTCAACCTATGTATAGAAGCATTTCAAAAACTTTGAGTTTTGTCATATTGAAGAAATGAAAAATTATTTTCAAAACTTTGTCTCTGAATATCTTCTATGATTGCAATTGTTCTTGTGTCAATTTGTAATCTGTCTTCAATATTGCTCCTTTATGTTGGTATGTGTTGAGGAAAATATAGTTGTTTCTTTTATCAATTTATCATTGATTGTGGGTGTTAGGTAAATGGACTTTGCATCATTTATTTGCATTCACTTTATTCTAAACTGATCTCTCGCACCTGTTTCATGGTTATGGGTAGGTGTTAGTATTTCCTTTCCTACTTTCTGGTGAAAAGAATACCCTGTGCTTACATTCATTGCATATCCTAAGAGGGAGTTGTACCTCTAAAATTTAGAGGAGAATTGCCAATTTAATGGTAATTCCTCCAACTATTAGTTACATTTTTGTTCTTCATTTCGGGCATATTGGGTCATTTTCATAATTATCTTGGAAGGACAAATCAGATAACCAACAGGTGCCTAACTTGGTAAAGGGTGATGAACAATAGTCAAACCAACAAGTTAATGATGTTTGGAAGTTGTTTTTTGATGGCTCAAGGAGCAGAAATGGTGCTGGTGGAGGTTGTATGCCTGTGTCTCCTCAAGGTGAAAAGTATTACTCCTCTTTCAGGTTTTCTTTCAACTATACTAACAATACAACAGAGTATGAATCATTGGTTCATGGTCTATTGTGGGCAAGGAAGAAGAAAATTAGTTGTCTCCAAGTATTCGGTGATAGTGAACTTATTGTTAACCAAGTAAGAGGCCTTCATATCACCAAAAATGATGTATTAAAATGTTACAAGCATAGAGTATGGGATTTAATAGAAGAGTTTGATGCATTCAATTTGTTGTCCATTCCTAGAAGTAAGAATAAGCATGCTGATAGGCTTGTTGCTATAGGTGCATAGTATGATATCCCAGGTGGCATGAATGATAGTAGTAAACAGAAGTATGTGAAGGTTGTTGTTAGGCCTTCTATTCCTGATAACATGTTTTTTGGCAAGTTTTTGAGAGTGATCAATAGATTGTAAACTTCTTAAGGGAAGAGGCTGAGTTTTTAGCTGGAAACCAAGAGAGATTCCAACAGCAGTATGAGGACCAAGTTATACAGCTGAAAACTAACAAGTTACCCAAAGGATTGGTCACTTTGGAGTCCATATTTAATTCAGATGATCAAGTAAGAAAAGAAAAAGCCATCATTTAGACTAACCAAGAACACTATGAGGAGGTTGAAATCTTCAAAGGTAAGCTCCTCAAACTTGGCAAGTTATATACCAAGGAAGAAAATAAAGCTTTTATCTTACTTTGTCAAGAATTTAGTGATATCTTTGCATGGCAATATTTTGATTTGAAAGGCTTTGACCCCAATCTTGCCCAACATACTATAGAACTTGAGCCAAACTCCAAACCAGTGAGGCAAAAGCAAAGACCATTGAATCCTAAGCTAGAGGTCCTAATGAAGAAAGAGCTAGATAAGTTGATTGAGAGTGTCATAATCTTTCCTATCAAGCATACTTCATGGGTGTCAAACTTAGTTCTTGTAAGGAAAAAGCATGGTGAGATTAGGCTATGTGTAGACTTTAGAGACCTTAACTGAGCCTCACTCGAAAACCATTACCCTTTACCTTCTATAGAACAAATACTTCAAGTAGTTTTAGGTTTAGAGATATTTTCTTTGCTTGATGGCTTTTCTGGTTATAATCAAATTTTAGTCAAGGAAGAGGACTAATATAAGACAATCTTCACCACAAAATGGGGTACCATGGCCTACAAGAAGATGCCTTTTGGTTTGTCTAATGCTGGTGCAACGTTTCAAAGAGCCATGGATATGGCTTTTCAGAGTTTAATGTGCAAGATAATGCTGGTTTATTTAGATGATATCACCATTTATTCTAAAGAAGCAAAAGATCATCTACATCATTTAAGGAAGATTTTTAAAAGATGTAGAGAATTTGGTGTTTCTCTAAATCCTAAAAAATGTGTGTTTGTTGTTCATGAAGGGAAGTTCCTGGGTTATATTGTCTCTAAACATGGTATTACTGTTGATCCTGAGAGGGTAAGTTCTATCTTGGCTCTTCCTTTACCAGCACATAAGAAGGGGCTGCAAAGTTACCTTGGTAGGATCAAATTTGTTAGAAGGTTTATACTTGATTTTGCTACATTGTTGAAGCCTCTAACATCTATGTTGAAGAAGAAATTGTCTTTCAATCAAACAAAGGAAGGTAAAAGGAGTTTTGAAGCGATAAAGGAAGCATTGGGATCAACTCCTACTCTCTTAAATCTTGATTTTTCTAAAGATTTTGTGTTGTATGCATATGGTAACATTGATAGTATCTCAACCATGTTGGTACAACAGAATGATGTTGGTTTGGAACATCCTATTCCATTTTTCAGTCAATGACTAAAAGATTATGAATTAAGTTACACTTTTGTTGAGAAACATGTACTTGCTATTGTTAGGAGTTTGAAAAAATTTAGACATATGCTCTCTAACAATAAAGTGAAGTTGCTGGTTACTCATCCTAGTATCAAAGAATTCTTGTTGAGAAAAGACTTGGCTGAGAAGAGAGCTGGTTGGATTACAAAGGTCATGGAATATGACATTGAAATTAAGGTAACAAGGCTGGTTAAAGGGAAAGGCTTGTGTGAATAGCTTGCTGGTCATTCAAGTGAAGTTGAAGAAAGTGAAGAAGAGGCTATCCTAGCTCTCCTAGATGAAGAACAAGCAGCTGCACCTATTCCTCCAAAAAGTTGGGTGCAAGAGATGGTCAATTTCCTACAAAGTGGTGAGTATCCTTATGGGATGGATAGAGCTAAACAAAGGTACTTTAGGCTACAATCTACCCCTTATGTTCTTTTAGATGGTATACTTTTTAAGAAAGATTTTCATGGAGTCTTGTTGAGATGTATAGAAATTGATCAAGTTGATAAGATTTTACATGAGTTCCATGAGGGGACAGCTGGTGGACATTTTTCACCAAGAGCTACAACCCTTAAAGTGATGAGAGTAGGCTATTTTTGGCCTACTTTATTCAAGTATTCACATTCATGGGTAAGGAGGTGCAAAGAGTGTGCCATATTTGTAGGTAAAGAAAAGTTAGCATCCCTCCCACTACACCCAAATCAAGTTGAACAACCCCTTTTGAAGTGGGGTTTGGACTTCATTGGAGTTATAAAGCCACCCTCAAGTGTTGGTCACAAGTGGGTACTTACAAGGTTACTGATTATTTCACAAGGTGGGTTGAAGTTGTGCCTCTTAAGGAAGCAAATGAAACTACTATCCTCAATTTCTATGAAGAATTGGTAACAAGATTTGGTACACCCAATTCAATCATTTCAGACAATGCCTTGGCATTTGTGGGCACAAGGATAAGTGGATGGGCTGTTCAAAATAACATATTCCTAAATACATATTCAAACTACTATCCTTAGGGGAATGGACTAGCTGAGTCTACCAATAAGAATTTAATTAGGATTATAAAGAAGACCATTGAGGATAATCAGAGAGCATGGCATACCAAATTGAAATCAGCTTTATGCGCTGATAGAATCACTCCAAAAAGATCAATTGGGAACTCACCTTACATGCTAGTTTATGGAAAAGAATCAAGACTACCTATCTCCAATGAGCTTCTAGCTCTTGACTTGGCCAATCAATTGGATATGTTAGAGGAAGAGCCAATGGTAGCAAGATTGGCACAACTAGTTGAGTTAGAAGAGAAAAGAAATGAAGCTATGAAAACAATGGAGAGACACCAAGCACAAGTCAAAAGATCCTTTGATAGAAGAATAGCTCCTAGAGTCTTCAAAGGAGATATTGTTTTGAAATGGGATGAGTTAAAGAGCAGGCCCATAAAGAACTTCAAGTTTGATTCTTTTTGGAGTGGGATATACAAGATCATGGAATGTAAGCAACATAATGCTTTTCAGCTGTCCAAGTTGGATGGGTAGATGGAATCAATCCCAATTAATGGGATTCATCTCAAGCACTATTTCTAAGGTGTCTTGAGGTACTTTTGTACATATTATCTTAGTATTTTTGGGTCAATAAGTGTTGTAGCACATAGGTTTTAGGAATCCTTCATTTCCTCCAAGTGTTGATGCACATTTGCAGTCTTGTTTTGGGTAGTTTTAATTGTGTTTCAGTTGTGTGTTTTGCTGTCATGAGGTGTTACAACAATATTCAGGTCTATTCTAAGTTGTGTTTTAAGTCTTTGATGACTCTATAGCCCAATGGAATGGATAGGGCAGCTAGTCTCTCAGTTTTAGCAGATAAAACTCAAGTAGAAGTCACCAAAAATGTTAACTTATTTGTGCCTCCTTGGCTCAAATAGTTAGCATAACCATCTTAAAAGTGTAAATTACAAGTCCTAGGTCATGGTTTAGAAGTTTTAATGCTTGTATGCATGGTAATGAGTCCATCATATGATTATTTCTTGGGTACTTAGAGTTTTCAAGCTTTTCGTTACACCTATGCCAATGTGAATCAAGGTCTATAATGCATTCAAATGTCAAAGGGTTTCTTTTACCATGTACATAGGCATTTTTTAGAAGGTTAAGGAGTTTAAAAAGAGATATTAAAGCTTGTTGCAAACCTTAGAGTTTCCAAAAAATACTTTGCTTTCTCCAAAAAGACTAATTTTCCAAGTAAGTATCATGGGCATGGGAGTCAAAGAGTCAAAAACGCATTTTCTCAAGTTTAAAAAGGTAGAAATACATGTTGCATATGTGTGAAAATAAGTCAAATGTTAGGGAAAATAAGTCCTCATGTTTGTAATGAATTTATCATTCCAAAAAGGCCTCATACAACTTGGGAGGGAAAAGTTTTGAATGTAAAAGCAGGCTTGAGATTGCCATCTGTGATTTGAAACCTGAGTTAGGTTTATCTTGCAGGTCTAAGTCAGGTTTGGGTTGAGTTAGGGTTCTTTGGTTTGTTAAGAAGTGTTAGGCTTTCTAACTAACTTGTGCCAGTTTCTTTCATGGAGGCAACTATTTCCTTCTTGCATGGTGTGACAGGGATGAAGGAGAGGTTTCCTGATCCATTTTTCATGATTTTTATGTTTCAAATATCATCAAGGAAGCAATATTTACATGGGTCAGTCCTATAATGGCACAAGCAGGGAGACAGATGGATTCAGGGATTCATATATATGTTTTTTTTTATTCAGATCTCTTCAAAATAGGGAAAATTTGTGTGAATAAGGTTTATGCAGAAGAGCTCCATGACTGTCTGACACAACAAAATATAGAGATAAGAGGGACAACATTTGGAACATAGTTATGAGAAGCAAGTGAATGGTGAGATTAGAGTTGAATAGTAGCTAGATAAAGAGGGACAAATGTAATTACCATTTCTACTTTATTGTATTCTTGTGTTCCTTTTAAATTATTATTTGTTGAGGCATAGGTTGCCTTCTCACTATCAAACTGTTGTGAAAACATCATTCTCCAAGAGCTCCACATCAGGATCAATGTTCCTCTATAGGTCTCTTTATTTGTAAGTCTAGGAAATCATTTTGCAAGAATATTATGTGCCTAAACTTGAGCCATTGAATATGACAACAAATAAGAAATTTTTGATTGAGAAAACTACACGGTCATTACAGTGGGTCTTTGTTGTTGAAATATGTTTTCATAGGTTTCTACATGGCTTATCTTCAGAGTCTTAGAGCTCCTAACATTTGATGACTAATGGCCACCATCAAATGTATGTCAAAGTATTTGATTTGGAGAAGACTTTCATACAATAAGACGGGCAGTTTATGCACTCTTGCTTTTGTTTTAATGAAAACCATATAAATGTCTTGGGCAATTTTAGATATTATATGATAGCTTTGTAAAGCACTACCCTAACAATGGTATTGGGGTGAAAGGTTTTGAAGTGGATATGTTTAGTAGCCCTAAGATTTTTCTTTTCATTAACTAAAAAATCTTGTCACTAGCAGGGGAAAGCAACAATCATTTTTATTTACAGTGATCAGTGAGACAACATACAGTTAGTAAAGGAACAGTCAAAGAAAAATAGCATCCAAAACAAATTGATGACTGTCATGGCACAAAATGAGAACAGTCCATATGAGGGTGTAGTTTAACTACAAAGTGGGAATAGTTATAAACACTGTAACAGTAGAAAATCAGATCAATAATCAGTTATTAGAAGGGCAGTGACCTGTCATAACAATGACAAGGAATACCTTGACAGTATTGTAAGAGGCAGTTCCATTGCAAACCTTGTATATTCTCTTATCTTTTCTTATGGTTTCCCCTTGATGATCACTGTATGACTGTTCTAAGTCCTATTGTCCTATCTTTGACTGCATTGTTTATTTTCCTCTTTACTGTTCTTTGGATTTGCTACTATTCTTTGTTGACAGTTGGATCAACCCTAAGTGCCCATTCAAACAAGGCTAGCATTTGCATTGAGTCAGGGTGTATTTAATGGATCAACCTCATAGGGTATATAGAGACAACAATCAAGCTTGATTGTATACAGGAGAAAAGGCATCTTGACTAAGATGACAAATGGAACATCTTACCAACATGACAGTTTAGAAAATCTGATAAGAGTAGTCTATTAAAAACAACTATCAAGACAGCCATCTAAAAGAGATAACAATCAGTGATGACTATTTAGGTTAAGAAAAGATTGGTTTTGACCTTATAACAATGATGAAAACAGTCATAGATAGCATCAGTTCATATGACTGTAACAACAATATCATGGTAATGATCAGTCATTAATAGACTTGTGTAGCATACATTTATAGCAAGATGTGAGGAACATTGAGCAAGTTTTGACAAAGGTCCAATACTGTTTGTGAGCCTAAAGATATCCAAAGAGAGTAATACATCACACCTACAGAAGTGAAAATGTAGAAAGAGTGATTGGAGAAGGCAGCAGGGATAGGCATACCTAGCATTCAAAAGGGAGTAGTTAAACCATAGTCAGGAAAAGAGGACTCATGACAAGGATATTATACAATCCTAATAGGGGACAATTTAGTGGTTCAAACAATGTCAAAGAAACCTACATGTTATATGAACTTAAGAGGAGCAATGAAGACTTACAAGATCAAGTGTGGAACAGTCCCAAAAATGGAACAAGCCTATACACTTTGAGGAGCAGTCAAAAGGAGGAGGTTTGTTCGTACCATTTAGAGGTGCAGTAAACATCAAATGACTTGTGAAAAGACCTTGGTAGCATCAAGAATAGTAATAGACTTGTTTAGATAGTCAGTTCATTAGAAGCCCTAAGCATACTTGAAGAGATTTTGATAGAGACAAAGGCCTTAAAGTGTCAAGAATGACTATCACAAAAGTAAGGAGACAGTCCTAAAACATAGTAGTATATACAGTGGTATAGTGAAGATGGGCATGCTCAAACATCACAAAGAACAAGAACATAAACTAAAATCATGCAAGATGGAGGTAAGTTGAAATTCTCATTGTGTATTTTAACTAGAGGGGCAGAACTAAAGAATAGAAGTTTTCTCACAACTTAGGGCTACAAAACTCAGTCAAAGGTATCTATGAAGCAGTTTTAACCCTGAAGGAGACCCTACAGGGGTAGTGGGACAGGGGATAGGGGTCTTCAAGCCATTAAGAGGTTGTTTGAGGTAGTTATGAGCCCACAAAAGGCAATTCTCATGGCTTACACGCCCAGAAGAGTTCAAACAACATTCGAACAACAAAAGCACATGATCTATTCTTGAGCAAGGTGGAGATGAGAAATTCAAGAGACAGTTTCAAGCAGTTGGATAACCTTTATTGAGAAAGGAGGCAGCATGCAAGCATCTAGGAGGTGTTATGGAGCCGTTAAGGCCAAGAAGGTGACAAGGACAAAAAATTGAGACATTCAAGGGGCAGCATCTAGGGAGTCAACCATCAGCTAGAGCAACATTTTAGGAGCTAAAAGAGGTCAATCAACCCACGTTGAAGAGACCAAGTCAAACTTGAAGTTCTTGGGCGTACAAAGTAAGTTAGGATTTTTAAGGCTTCATAACTTAGTCAAAATTGGTTCCTATATGCTCTCCTATATTTGGGATGAGATATAGGACCCCTAGGATAGATTTTTAGATTAGTTCTCTCTTGGTTTTGCCTTAGAACAACAAGAAAAAGTACTGTAACTTAGAAAACTAGAACTTTGTAATCATATTTTGTTGTAGAACAACATTTTGTAACACATTATGAAGCAATACTAAGTCATTTTCTTGTACACATCTGTAAGAACCTTTTTTATTAATAAAATCAAGTTGTTTGCCTTCTCAAATCTTTGTTATTGAATGTTATTTAGTGATTGATGTTTGTTTTAGTGATTTGTATGCAAAATCCTAGAACTTATGTCTCATTTCAACACTTATATGCAGAGAATAGATGTCTTGTGTCGGTTGCAAGCTTTATTGTTGACATTAAAATAGTCTTAGATGTGAAAAAACTATATTTTCCTCTTAAAACTACAAAATAGACAATCTCCTTGTGAAATATTGATATATGAGCATTGAAAAAACCTGAGTTGTGCATGTAAACAGATGGTTTTTAAATAGTGTGTCAAACAACAAATACAAGTCTTAGTTTTCAGTTTAGTGCATCACCTACCATAGTTTTAGGTTTAGTTCATAACTTTCTCACCCTTTTTTTAGCAAGACAGTAGTAGTTTAAGTCATTTTAGGTGAAATACCAAGGGAACCAGCCCTTTTCCTGAAGGTTCACTCTAAATTTCAGGTAGCCCACAGGCCTAGGAGTGTTCCCATGTTTCAACAAGTAGCTAAGTTGATAGCTTAGCACTCAGGTGCATACTTTGTTGATAACACTTAATTCAGAGCAGGAGGGGTAATTACCCCTAATTTTTCTCTTAGGTACTTAAAGGCATCCTTAGGTAGAGGCTTAGTGAATATGTCTGCAATTTGATCCTTTGTGGACACATATTCCTTCTTTACTTCATTCTCTGTCACCTTTTCTCTCAAAAAGTGACATCTTATTGATATATGCTTTGTTCTTGAGTGCATCACCAGATTCTTTGAAATGTTTACAGCACTTGTATTATCATAGAAGATTGTAACTGGATCTTCATAAACAACCCTTATGTCCTTTAAAGTTTGTTTCATCCATAATATTTGAGTACAACAACATGTTGCTGCAATATACTCTACTTCTGTAGTTGGCAAGGAAATTGAGTCTTGCTTTTTGCTGAACCATGAAACTAATCTATTACCCAAGAAGAAAACACCTCCACTTGTACTTTTCTTGTCATCAACATCTCTAGCCCAATATGCATCTGTATATGCACTGAGAGTGAAATAATTGTCTTTTAGATACCATAAACCATGATCTAATGTGCCTTTCAAGTACCTCAAGATTCTTTTAACTGCCATCACATGAGACTCTCTAGGATCTTCTTGAAATCTTGCTACAAGATAAACTACATGCATAATATCAGGTCTGGATTGAGTTAGATAAAGTAATCCTCCAATCATGGATCTGTACCTTCTCTGATCGGTCTTAGGTGATTCATCATTTTTACTCAACTTGCAACCAGTCACCATGGGAGTACATATCAGTTTAGAGTCCTCCATTCCAAACTTCTTCAACAACTCCTTCACATACTTAGACTCAGATACGAAGATTCCTTTATTTGATTGAGTAATTTGTAGACCTAAAAATAAATTCATCTCACCAAACATAGACATCTCAAACTCTTTTTGCATTTCACCAGCAAATTTTATACACATACCCTCATTGCCTCCAAAGATGATGTCATCAACAAAGACTTCAACAATCAAAATTTGATCACCATTAATCTTGAAATAGAGTTTACTGTCAGCAATACCTTTATTGAACCCTAAATTCAATAAGTACTTATCTAATCTTACATACCATGCTCTAGAGGCTTGCTTGAGTCCATATAATGCTTTCTTCAACCTGCATACCATATCACCTTGATCTGATAGTTAGAATCCTTCTAGTTGTTCAATGTAGACTTCCTCTTCCAACTCACCATTCAGAAATGTAGACTTCACATCCATCTGATATACTTTGAAATCTTTGTGAGTTGCAAATACCAAAAATATTCTAATTGCTTCAATCCAAGCTACTGGAGCAAAAGTCTCTTCAAAATCTATTCCTTCAATCTAAGAATATCCTTTGCACACAAGCCTTTCTTTGTTCCTTACAACTCTATTTTAATTTATCTTATTCCTAAAAACCCATTTGGTTCCAATAACATTTTTGTCAGCAGGTCTAGGAACTAATTCCCAAGTTTCATTCTTCTCTATCTGCATTAGTTCTTCCTTCATTGCCTTTACCCAATTTTCATCATTGCAAGCTTCATACATAGTTTTTGGTTCAACTGTAGAAAGCAAACAATTATTCACTTGTTCTTCTGCAGCTCTTTTCCTTGTCAGTACTCCTTTGTTTGTATCTCCAATAATTTGATCTTCACAGTGATTGATTCTTACATACCTGGGGGTCCTAGCAACACTTTTTAGAGCCTTTTCTTCTTCATCTTGACTGTCTTCTTGTTCAACTTTTTCTTCAGATGTTATAGCAGCAGGTTCATTTGATTCATAGCCACTCTAATCTGATGTTCTTCCTTTGTCTTCATCCACCTTCACATTTGCACTCTCAACAATCTTTTTCAGCCTTTTGTTGTAGCACCGGTAGGCCTTACTCTTGGTAGAGTATCCAAGGAAGATTCCTTCATCACACCTTGCGTCAAACTTCCCTAGATCTTCATCTCTTCTAATATAGCATTTGCTTCCAAAAAATTTGAAATATTTTACTGTGGGAATCCTTCCATACCACAATTCATAGGGAGTTTTAGTACCATTACCTTTCACTTGAAATATGTTTTGAATGTAGACAACAGTATGTATAGCTTCTTTCCAAAAAACTTCTGGCAGACCTCCTTCCTTCATCATTGTCCTAGCAGCCTCTTGAACTGTCCTATTTTTTCTCTCCACAACTCCATTCTGCTAATGAGTCCTAGGTGCAGACAACTATCTTTTTATTCCTTGTTCTTGATAGAAAATGTTGAATTCATTTGATGTGAACTCACCTTGTAACATCCCGCTACGTAACCCCCGAAGGGTAAGAGCCAAAAGAGGACAAGATAATTTTTTTTGAATATAAAGTGATAACATACACAAGATGGTTGCCGATTCGATATGTCGACAACATTCATGGCCAAGTATGGCCGAATGTTCAACCCACAGGAGAGGACTAAATCACTCTCCAGAGGAAACATTGTTAAAACTACATTCATTTTAAACACCAACTCAAATGTTCCTATATCCCATTTCCAATTATAAGCATGAATCCATAATCATCACAGTACAAGAGGTTCTGATACCCACACCAGAATCTGTAAGACAAGTAAGAAACATCTCATTTCTTCTCATTAAATTATATGATTACATCTTCTCTCTCAAGAGAGTACAATTACATAAAAGAATATACAAGTACAATGGCATATCCATAAATATGATACAATAACTGAATGAGTACAACAATTGATAAAGTAACAGAGAGAGAGCGAACATCTCCAACTGGTGCTCCAATAATTTGTTCACCGGTCCCCAATGGTAGTGGCAATGCCTCCCAACCATGTGGACTCATATGAGGCCACCCCACCATGCTCGAAGGTAGTCACAAGGCCCAAATAGAAGTAACAAAGTAAGGGTATACAAGATGACTAACACTCACATCAATCATGGAGCAAACACAGAAAACAATGCATAAAGCCAATGTCATAACATAAAGATGCTCATCCAATCATAGGTCAGGTACTACTCACGACTACTAAGGTACTAGATACTAGAGTGTAAATTAGATGGAGTGTCATCATATGTGCTCGAAGGGATGGCACCACATAGAATCAAGTACACCTCTCATATGGACGAGGAGACTCAATCATGCCTGAATCAACACTCCGCAAATGGATAGCTTGATACCCCGCAGACGAATAGGCCTTCTCGTATGCATCCTTAGCCTTTACAAGTACTCAAGGCCATGCACAAGGACTCATTATCTTATTAGTGTTTTTACCCCAATAATTTTTTTTAGTTATCACTTGTTACTATAACTCTGCTACTAGTTTCCCTGGTAGCCACTTGTAGGCCCTGAGACTGTAGAGAGCCACTCCAAACAACCACTCTAATGCCTAGACCTAGTTCATCTCGTTTAACCAAACGAGGAATCCAAATTTGACTGAAACACTAAATTATAATTTTGAAAAATGTGATCTACAAGACAAAATCTTTTGATGAGAGTGTAATTTTATTGAAAATAGTCCTTTGTCAGTTAGGTCAGTTGTGTAATAACTCCAGTGACCCCAATTTGGTCACGATTCACAAGGGAACACACAGATATTCTAAGAAAAGCATGACAAATTGTATTGCAAGTCTTCTCACAACCTAAATTTTACATATTGTCTACCATATTTAACATAACAAAAAAGAAAAAGAACAGGCTTGCAAAAAGGAGATCTTAATTTTCCTCCTCCAATAGTTCCCTTTGCGTGACAAATTTTCTTAATTAGAAATTATGTGACCAAATTTCAATGAACAAAAAACACAGATCAATGTATCTAATGTATTTTAGTGCCATATCATTCTTTAACTCAAAAATGATGGTTTCCACATGGCTGGTGATTTAATAGAAAAATGACTATAATGACCAAAACAAAAAGCCACTCACTTTTCTTAAGAAGAGTTGTAATGAAAATATCTTCAGAGAAGTCATCGTATAACAAAAGGGTTCCATGGGACTTAAATCTCTTCAATGTCTATCATTGCGTCCCATTTTTTTGTATGGCTGCCCTCATTATATTCTCTATAAGATCAAACCCATGTTTTATCTAAAAATTATAAATCAGAAACCACATGATCTTTCTCTGAAAAACCTTTTATCTACAAAATTAAGGAAATAGTTCTGCATGCTAAAAATAAATTCAAGGGAAGAGGCAATGTAAATACATTGCATTGATATAAATTTTGGCATATGTTTTTTTTTAAAACGCAGTAATGGTGTTTCAATTTTTCTGTGGATAAGGAAATTGTAGCAAGCATATTTTAGTTTTTGTGCTGGAAAAACAAATAACTGATGCAAATACTTTTCTTTAAGATTTTCTCCATGGCCTTACTGCTGTTAAGGTGATTATGATCACACTCCCCTTCACCTCACCTCAAATCTTGCAACTTGATATGCTCACCTGAGTTATTGTTGTCCTCTTGTGCTTCATTTTCCTCTTTGTTTTATGTTCTGTTTATTTTCAGAGCCTCTGAATGAGGCGTTTGATTCCCCTTCCAAAACATGAATGGAAACATACCATACCAGATCACCTGCTGGAAAATAAATCTCCCCTCCTTCTTTTAGGCGTCTTGCACCAAACTCCCTAGAATCTACTTGATTCTCCTTCAAAAACATAAATTTGCTCACCTAACTACCACATATATTTTCCTGGCTGCATTAGTCATTCACCAAGCTCTCCCCCAAGAGCCATTGTATGGCATGGTAACATTAAAATAAAGAAATCTAACTTCAAATAAAATCCAACATTAAAATATATAAAGCTCCCCAACTCATATTTAAATAAGACTATAAGAGCTCACAAAATAGATAAATAAAATCATTTGAAAAATTAATAAATGAATATATCATTCTCTCAATTATCAATAGAATTACTTAAAATAACATATTTAAAACCTCATGATATAACAATTCAAATCTCCAATAAATTAAACACTATAAAATACTGCATTTGAAACCACGTAAAGAAGCCAATGAAACATCATAACACCAACAACCAATATATGTATATAGCCACATAATAAGATTAACTGAAACCATGACAAAATACTTCAACAAGACATACTGGTAAACCACATACAACCGTTAGGTAATTGGACGGTCAGACAACACCACGGGAACACTGCACTAAAAGGGTACAGTGGGCTAGGGTAGGGAACAGGGCCTATGACTATCTCTAGTAACCACCATCAGGGAATACGAGTACGCTTGGGCCTGTGAATCTAGGCGGAGTCAATACTCAGTACCTGCAACACTCTAATCCCACATCAAAGTACATGTGCATATAACATATATCATATAGCCGAAGCAACATCAATCATCAGGAAGAGGGGCATGATATCATAAGCCTCTCGGATATGAGTGTTACGACATCATCCCTTTCCTGTCCATAATCATACAAAAGTAACAATAACAACATCTAATCATGTAAGCATAAAATCCATCATAAGTAATAATCATGTCAACATCATAATAATATCGAGATTGCACATCACCGGTGCCAATACAAAATACCAATAGGACACATAATCCAATACAAAATATACAGTTATCAGAATCCATCAAGGATAAGAAAAAGCAAAATGCGAACATGGGGGTTGTTACACCTCCTCTATCAGACCTCAAGCATTTGATTTTCAGCTCTATTTCATTTTCAACCATTGCCTTGAAGGATTTGAACTTTTCTAGGGCTTTAGATTTGTCTCTTAGAAAAGTAACCCAAGTCATTCTAGAATAATCATCAATAAGCAACATGAAGTACCTGTCACCTTGTAGACTTTTTACCCTTGTAGGACTTGTTGGTCTCCTACAATGATTTAACAACTGAGCTCTTAAAGTTGTAACTCAAAGATTGGACATCTAACCTGAATAGCTGTCTTAATCACTATGGAGACGCATTTCACTTTCCAACCCAGGGACGTGAACTTGAAATGGGTCAGCATGGTATGTGCACTAAGAACTTCCAAAGTAGCCACATTCATTCTATAGCTAAGAAAGACATAATGCTGAAGATAAACTACTAGGAAAGAAATAACAGGAATGCTGAACATCAACCAACAGCTATTCTAAGCTCAAGTACATAATAGAAAATAAAAGTCTGGGCAAACAAATAGGAAACTACTTTGTCTACTTTAGCTACAGGAATAGACACAGAATAGAATTCTAGTGGTTGCAGGAACATTTAATGCCAGATTTAACTAAATTCTTAACAGAAAATACAACTAAACTAGAGGATGGAATTCTCACCAAGTGGGCCCCCTTCGATGAGTATTCCCTAAGACATGTAAACTCAAAAATGCGAACTTATAACTTCATTTTATTCATTGGAAAAGATGAGTACAACTGAACATCATAACTGTATTACCAAAAACTAGATAATGCAAATACAATCTCTGATTAATCAGCAACCCCTCAGAAGGAGCATCAGAGTCTTATTTATAGAAGGAAAACTACAAAACTAACTACCTAGAAAGGCGGTCAACTCCAACAGAATAGGAGGATGCCACTTTAGGGAGGGCATAGAAAATGGAAAGGAGGTTACGCATGCGTGGAATTTGGTCAAGCAAGTTGCTTCAACACAGATCTAGCACAACAGTAACTCCTAAATTTGCTCAACAAGTATTTAAGATCAGTTACAAGGCGGTTGTCTTCCCTCCATTTGACATTTGAATGATCACCATGTTTGACTTTTTATGGTGAGTAACCAACCAAAAGAATCTTCCTCTACTTTATGGATGTTGATTATATCTGCATAACAATATTAGTACACACAATAATTGTACATTCGTAACTACCTTAGAGTAACATTCATTAACCATATGTAAAATTAACATAGATAGTTCATATAGAATGTCTTTGTCATAAAAGATTATAAGAAATAACCTATGCTCAACGTCTTATAGTTTTGAGGAAATGACATAAAAAGAATAGGATCAAAGTACCAAAGTCCAAGATAACTATAGCAAGTGGATAATAAAGTTTAACAAAATTGAGTCATAAACTAGACTCATCGGGACCACATAGATCTGTATGCACTAGATCCAACAAACCGGCAGAAAATTGCTCTTTGCTCTTGAAACTTGTTCTTGTCTGCTTCCCTAACTGACATTCTTTGCAAATGGTATTGGGGGGTTTCACAAGCTTTGGTAAATCTCTCATAGTCTGACCTAAACTTATCTTTACCATATTATCAAATTTTATATGAGACATCCTTCTATGCCACAACCAACTTTTATCTGTTTGGG
The DNA here is from genome assembly GCA_027924645.1 of Cunninghamia lanceolata. Classification (NCBI taxonomy): domain Eukaryota; kingdom Viridiplantae; phylum Streptophyta; class Pinopsida; order Cupressales; family Cupressaceae; genus Cunninghamia; species Cunninghamia lanceolata. Next base: position 4,649,491 of record BSBN01000413.1, read on the forward strand.
CCAATAAACCATAATTATTAGTTCCTCTTAGCTGGTAAATGTTACCTCTAGTTTTCTTGTCGTTAGCAATCACTATTCTAGAGCTTTCCATGATCTTGTACCCATTGTATTTGAATCTCAGATCATAACCTTTATCACACATCCGACCCACACTCAAAAGATTATGTTTTAAACCTTTCACATATAGGACATTATCAATGTTGTGCTTACCATCAAAAGAAATAGATCCTTTTCCACAAATCTTACCAGCTGCATTATCTCCAAACCTAACTAGTCCTCCATCATATTTTTCCAAACTTACAAACTTACTTTTGTCACCAGTCGTGTGATGTGAGCATCCACTATCAATAATCCATTCATCCTTATATTTCTCAACCTGAATTGCCAGAGCACTTTCTTCCACTAGTTTTTCTTCCTTCACACAGATAGCAGGATTAGTAGACACAGGCTCTTCTTTAATTACAATAAACAAACACTCATTTGCACTAGTACTAGCATCATCAGATTCATCATCTATCACACCTTCATCATTAAGATCTCTAACATAATAGCATTTCTTTGGAACTCTAGGTCTACTTTCAAATCTCTTTCTATTCCTTTCAATTTTCTCCAGACACTTGGAGGCATAGTGACCTACTTTACCACATGAAAAACATTTGAAAGGTAATTTTCCTTTGAACTTACCGGTGCCTCTTTGTAGTCTGTCAACAAAATTTGTTTCAATTTCATCAAGGTCATCATCAGGTTCCACCTTATACTTCTTGGCCTTGGAGATCTTTTCTGAAGTACTAGCTTTGAAGGTAGTCTCAATCTTCTGTAGAGCATCACCAATTTCTCTCATCTCAAAGGCTTTTAGCTTTTCCAACAACTAATCCTTGGTGACTTCTTTCACGGTCATTACTTCTTCAATTGCCGCAACCTTGTGACTATAGGATTTAGGTAATGACTTGAGGATTTTCATCACAACTTCTTTTTCTTTAATAGTTCCTCCCATAGCTTTGATTCCAGTAACAAGTTCATCAACCTTTTGCATGTAGGATGTTATGTGTTCATCTTCACCCATCTTTAAGCTTTCATATTTAGCTTTCAATCCCTGTAATTTGGCACTTTTTATAGAATCATCTCCTCCATATAGATTTCCCATCTTTTCCTAGACTTCTTGAGTAGTTTCAAGATCCATGATCTTTATTAGATTAGTGTTGGTTAATGCATTTAACAAAGCATCTCTGGCTTTTATGTTTAACTCATATTCCTTGATTTCATCTTCAGTTGTCAGAACATTTGAAGGCATGGTATATTTAGTCTCTGTCACTTTCCATACTTTGTATCCAATACAGAGTAGATGGATTTTCATGCATATCTTCCAGGTTGCATAATTTGTTCCATCAAACTGCAGGGCTTCCTTTTTGTAAGACATTCTGGATCTACCTCAAGCTGTTAGACTTTCCTCTGAGGAACCTTGCTTTGATACCAATTGTTGAAATCCACCAGACAACTGAGAGGGGGGTGAATCAATTGTCCCTAAAACTTTGAACAATTATGAACATCAACTCTTCAAATAATTATTTACTATTATTTAGATTTAACCATGAAAGCATGAAATAAGAAGCTCAACACAATAACACAATCAACACATGAAACACTGGATTTTTACGTGGAAAACCCTATAAGGGAAAAACCACCATGAGTGTTAGCCCACAAGATATATATGTTATAGCAATACTAAAAAATAGAGGCTCACTGCCTGAATTGCTCAGTGCAAATGTTGAGGTTCACTGCCAAAAACAACTCACTGCCAAGGATGACTCACTGTCAAGAGGTGGTGAACTGATTTGGTAGCATCTACTATTGGCAAGAGACACTATATGGATTCATGAATGTTGTCATTGATGGCAACAAAGTTCATCCCACACATCTGCAGGACATGGTATGTCTATACCGGAAGTCAGAGTGAAGAATCTTGTGGTCCGGTAAACAAGAACAGAGTAGTCAGTAAGGTCCGACAGACAGGTCCAGATCTCTCAGTAGAACTATCTCAATGAAGTGTGGATTTGGGGAAGTCAAGAGGAGTATCTTGACTGATAAATTCCAAGGTTTGAGCCTCCGATGTGGAAAGGATAAAGAGATATGAATGCTTGAGTGTCGGGTTCCTGATTGGCAATGTGACAGAGGAAGAACTGACTGGCAGAACATCAGACATTATTCCGGATGTGTTACTGATGTTGGTAAAGGTTATGAAGGCATGAATTATGTTTGGCCGACATGATTAATGATTTCCACAAGTATATCCTTGATCCGCATTACTTGGTGTGCAAGGATTCAACTGACAGATCAGAGTTTGTGAAAAGATTGACTATTTTGGGTGCCGACTAGAAAAGTGATGAAATCACTTGTGCGGATATATATACAAGATGGATTTAGTTATGAGTAGTGTTATGGTTGCAAGTGAGGTGTGAAGAAAAGTAGAAGACCCAAATAAAAGTAGAAAGGAAGATCTGGTATGTGAAAGAAGAGCAACATAAAAGAAGAGGAAAGATGAAGTGCAGCAGATCAATATACAGAGCCTAACCGAAATTGAACTCTAGCATATGTTGATGCTCCCTATCAGTTCAAGTATTGTATTACACTCTTTATAAATTGTAGACAGTGTGTCTCTTGTAGGCAGTGTGCCTCTTGTGAGCAGTGTGCTCGGGCAGTGAGCCCTAATTAGCAAGTGTCATTTTTGTACTTCCATTCTTCTAACAGAGAATACAATCTGGGGTTAATCACCCCGTGGTTTTTCCCTTAACAGGGTTTCCATGTCAAAAATATTGTGTCATGTGTATTTCTATTTCATGGTTATGTTTGCTTGTTTTGATGTTGCACTAATTATTAAGAAAGTTTAGAAAGTTGAAATAATTAAGATAACTGATTCACCCCCCTCTCAGTTATCAACAATTGGTATCAGAGCTAAGTTCCTCCTAAACAGAGTCTAACATCTTGAGGAAGATCTAGGAATCCAAATGGATGCATATGGTTTAAGGGAGCAACTCAAGACTGCCCTTGATGATCTTGAGCAGTCAAACTCTGAAGTCAATGAATTAAAGGAAAGACTCAAACAGGCTGATGATTTCATGAGAGAACTAAAAGACAAATTAAGTCTCTCTATGAAAAAGAGAAAGGAGCTACTTTAGCAATTGGCAAGTTAAGGTGAAGCAAATGATGCAAATGAAGATCTAAAGGAGAAAACCAAGTTATGTGAAAAACTATCAAAAGAAATCATTATGGTAAGACATGAAATGGAATCAGGGGTTATAAAGTTTACCCAAGAGATTGAAGAGAAAATAAAAATTGAAGATAATCTAAGACAATCTCTCAAGGAGAAATCAGAAGATTGCCACAAGATGGATAGAATTATCAGACATCTTGAATCTGATCTTGAAGATGCTAAAGATAATGAAGAAAAACTTGAGGATCAAATTGTCTCTCTCAAAAGGGATCTTCAAACAGCAAATGAATATAAAGAGAAATTCAAGATAAGTTCTGCCCAACTTGAATTTCTTCTTCAAAGCCAAAAGAAGGTAGATGACAAGTGTGGTTTGGGATATGAGAAAGGAGAAAGCTTCGGATCCAGTCAGAAGAATTTTAGATCAGAAAATCCAAGGAACAGACCTAGAAGTCCTCCGGTAAGGCAGCCTAATGCTCAAAGATATCCATCCTTCAATGGATACTGCCACAACTACAATAACTTTGGTCATAAAGCTAATCAATGCAGAAGGAGAATGAATTAGACTAATACATCCTTCTCCGGATAGTGCTTCAACTGTAAAAGGTATGGTCACAAATCTCATGAATGCAGAAATATGCAAATGAACAATTCATTCAATGGTAGATGCTTTGCATGCAATAGAATGGGTCATATGGCTAATCAATGCAGATCAAGAGGATATCAATCAAATATGCAAAGAAATGTTGTCTGCCAAATTTGCAATAGATCCAGTCATATAGCAAAATTCTGTAGAAGCAAGAATCAGGATAAAAGAGGTTCGGTATATTATAATCAAAATCAAGATAAGGGAAAACAAAAAGTAAATGCGGATGAAGTTCGAAGTGAGATGAACAAGATTTGGGTAAAGAAAAGTACATAGAATGTAGGGGATGGATCCACACCAGACTCTGGTGCTGATATTCCTTCCGGAAATTAAAAAGTGAGCTCTGGCTCAGGGGGAGACACAAAGAAAACCCTGTTCCCTTAGCCAGTCAATTGGTGCCGGAACTGGCACAAGGAGAGTTGCGGATTAAAATGGGTCATATAAGAATCATCTAAAAGGGGTATGGTAAAGATTTGAGAGATCCGCAAGAAGATTTGAAGAATCTAATCCTACCAGAATTAATCTGGTAAAACAGTCTTCCGGTAAAAATAAATTCCTTACAAGTTTGGTCTGGTATGATTCAAACTATGGTGTCTCGATCTGCAAAAAGATCAAATGACTAATGAAAGGAAGATAGATTATCACTACTCTCCTAGAATAACTTTGAAATCTGTCTTAGTGATCCGGAAAGGTTTTGTCTCTGAATAAAACAAACAAGGCAGACTGGAATGAATTAGGTTGCACATTTATTGCCAAATGAAAATTAGGGCTTCTCAGAAATAAAAGAGTTCATTCACTCATCATTTGTACACTCACATGCGAAGAAGAGAAAAAAGGAGCTCTGCAACAACTTTTCTCAAAGATCAAGACAATTCCTCATACAGCTCAATTTGGATTTCATCGCATGCCCTAAACAGCGTAAAAGGTATTCTTCGTTCTTGATATCTCTCAGTAAGATTCATTGATGATGGCTACTCTGAATATAGTAAAGATTTCTGATAGACCTCGCCCCATATTTAAGAAGCACCCATACAAATCCTTGGAGGTAGATCCCCTAGGAGCCTTCTCTAGTGTTCCACATGGTGTTTTGCACATAGAAGACATTAGGGTTTACATACATGCAAATGTTGAAGAATTTGGGGAATTCAAACTAAGAGATATCTATCACAAACAATTGATAGACAATGCTTTTGAGCATAAACCAGAATATAACGGCATCTAGGAGAAACATTTTGATCAGTTCATTCATTTCCCCTGCTTTGAAGAAGATGAATCGGTCCGATATGTGTTGAGTAGGGTACATGACAACTTTCTATGGCTTAACAGACCTTGCAAAATCACCAAGGAAGCAATTAGGGCAGTAACTGGTTTACACTCCTCCAGAGGAATTCCTGTCCTCAAATCTATCAAAAATAACATTGTAACTGAGGCCACCAGATCAAAATTTGATAAGAGGGCAATAACCATTGAAGATATTACTGACCCGGATATCAAGTATGCATCTATGATAATAGGATACAAGATATATCATTCCAGTAGGGAGAATTCAGTATCTGGAACTGCAGTATACACTGCCTATGAGATGCTGAGAAAGAATGTAGAATATGATCTTTGTGAACTTCTTTTGAGCCAATTAATGGAAAACATATAGAAGATCAAAAAGGACAAGAAAAACTCCTTTAAATATGGTGGACTAATAATATGCCTATTTTTCTACTTCATGAATGAGCTGCCTGGATCAAATGGATGGGTATGGGAAAATGACAAACTGGTAGCAATTCATATCAGAGATTACTTGCATGAACTTGGGGATGCTAAAGCAAGAAATACAACCTTGTGGGGATATTTCAAGAATTTTCAGAACATGATGCATGCAAGAGAAAGGATTCCCCAGTCTCTTGTTGAGAAATACAAAGACACAATATGTTTTATGGTAGAGACTGATTAGTGCCTAATGGAGGTAATTGAACCAAGAACTATATGGATCATGCCCATGGGGTATGAAGTTGATGAACAAATTGTGGAGCTGCATGTTCAACACATGCTAAGTCAGCCAAAGGATCCAAAGGCAGAAAGGTTTGGAACCTTTGAGGAGCTGAGTGTAAAGATTCATGTGGAACTCAGAGAACCAGAGATCAAGAGGAAGGTGAGAAAAGAAGTAGAAAATGTTGCCCAAGGCCTTGGCATCTCAAAGGAGGCACTTGATGCCCACAGGAAAAAGATGGAAAGGGTTGAGGAAGAGAAGAAGAAGGTAGAAAAGAAAAATGAGGAAAGTGCTCCGGCAAAACCTTCCACTCGGACTAGATCATCAAAGAGATCTGCACCTACCACTACCAAAGGCTCAAGGTCATCAGAACCAAAAGCACAATCATCCAGGAAAGGAGAGAAAAGAACAAAGACAAAAGCTACAAGAGCCTATGCCAGTCAAAGGGATGAAGAGGAGATTGAATCTGATGAAGAAGTTAGGAAAATGAAGAAAAAGAAGAAAACATCTGGCCAACCCCCTATTGGATAGAAGGAAGAAGAAAAGACAGAGGAATATGTTGAAAAACCCACTCTTCACATTGATGACATAATCAAATCAGTCACAGTGGATGAAAATCTTCAGCCAATGGTTGAGTTCTATGATGATTATGGTGAAGCAGATCAAAAGATATTACAAGATGCCACAGTCAGGTATCTAAATATCTACAACAAAGCATTCATTGAAATTATATCTCTAATCCCCAAAAGCTTGGAGAAGGAACTAGAAATAAGAAACAATGCCCAAGCCAAAGACCTAGAAATCTGGGAACGGATAGCAATTCAGCTATATCCTTCAATCGACCCCAAGATAATGAATATGGTATTCAAAGATTGTAAGGATGAGTTCAGAAGCAAAGCAAGGATGAATCAGCTTATGCTTGGTGAGACTGACAAGGTAGCCAAGGACACAGAAGAGATTCTCTGGAAGGCCTTCAAAAGATTTAATCTTCTTATTATAGAGGATTTGGGTACTGACCCCTCGACTACAAATGTTGTAGAAGAATCTACTAAGAAAATGTCAGAAGAGGTGGGCCTTGAATAGACTAACATTTCTCCTCCGATTTCCCCTACAGTCACCGAATCTACAGGAGAAGAAAGAATATAGGAGAAAGAAGCAGAAGTGAAGGACAAAGAAGATGACAGTACCAAGGCTACAGAAGGAGAGAAGACTTCAACAGAGAAGACCACAACTGCTAGTGGTAAGAATGTAGAAGGAGAGAAAGCTCCAAAAGACAGTTCTATGACTGCAGAAGAAAAGAAAAATCTGTCTCCAGCAAGAGACACTGCAGAATCAGTCAAGGACTTTTTAACAAAAGCAACTATGGAGATTGATGAACTGGAACTATTAAAAGGGCCATTAAATTTTGACTCTCTATCTCCAGTGCAAACAATGAAAATAGCTTCATTTGCAAATGCGAAGGTCAAAGAGAAACTACTAAAATCTCACATGGAAGACTGTGAGCTTATATAGGCAGCATCTGGAATGTTGGAAAAGATAATGCCATCTTTTCAAAAGGATCCCACAGTCTCTTCCTCTGGTAATCTCAAAACTCTAGTCAACAGTGTTAGCACACATTTTGATTCTCTAGAGAAGTCAGCTGAAGAAAAGGTCCAGAAGGAGTTTTTGGATAAGAGATTCTCCAAAGTACAGGGTTTGATAACAAATGATAGGAAAGTTATGGATATTGGGATAAAGAGCTTGGAAAATGCTCTTAAAGATGGTGGAAATATGTACAAATTTTGCTTATCTTGGCCCACAGTGACCAAAGATATTGAGAGGAAAGTAAAAGAACAAGAGGATAAACTATTAAGTCTGTCTCAAAGTTTTGATCCTCTCTCATCCTCTATAGTAAATCAAGAGTGTCAGACTATTGCAATCACAAATGCAATAAAGAATTTTGAGAAGGAAAGGAAGAACATAATTAGCTGGATGGGTGAACTTAGAAGGATCATTGTCCCTAAGTTAGAGGCCATAAGTGAAGCTCAAATCACAGCCTAGACCAACGATCCAACAGATCTAAAAAGGGCAGATGCATTTGCATTCCTGTTGAGTAGTCATATTTCAATTTTGGACAGAATGAAGCAAAGTTGGGCTACAAAATTTATTCAATTGAAGACAACTTTTGCAGACATACTTCAGTATATGTAAGTATGCCATATGTATATACTTATGTGGCTAAGTATAGTTGAATTTTTGAAAGTTTTGATATGCAGCCCCTACCCTTTGCCATTAATGTCAAAGGGGGAGTGAAGAGTAGTGAAAAATGAGGAATCCAACTAAGGGGGAGCTCCGGAAAATGTATATAAAAATAGAGCATCAGCCAAGGGGGAGCATAGTGTAAACACTTAGTCATTTTTCACTAAGTGTTGCCATCAATGCCAAAGGGGGAGATTGTTGGCAAGAGACACTATATGGATTCATGAATGTTGTCATTGATGGCAACAAAGTTCATCCCACACATCCGCAGGACATGGTATGTCTATATCGAAAGTTAGAGTGAAGAATCTTGTGGTCCGGTAAACAAGAACAGAGTAGTCAGTAAGGTCTGACAGACAGGTCCAGATCTCTTAGCAGAAGTATCTCAGTGAAGTGTGGATTTGGGGAAGTCAAGAGGAGTATCTTGACTGATAAATTCCAAGGTTTGAGCCTCCGGTGTGGAAAGGATAAAGAGATATGAATGCTTGAGTGTTGGGTTCCTGATTGGCAGTGTGACAGAGGAAGAACTGACTGGCAGAACATCAGACATTATTCTGGATGTGTTACTGATGTTGGTAAAGGTTATGAAGTCATGAATTATGTTTGGCCGACATGATTAATGATTTCCACAAGTATATCTTTGATCCGCATTACTTGGTGTGCAAGGATTCAGCTGATAGATCAGAGTTTGTGAAAAGATTGACTATTCCGGGTGCCGACTAGAAAAGTGATGAAATCACTTGTGCAGATATATATACAAGATGGATTTAGTTATGAGTAGTGTTGTGGTTGCAAGTGAGGTGTGAAGAAAAGTAGCAGACCCAAATAAAAGCAGAAAGGAAGATCTGGTATGTGAAAGAAGAGCAACATAAAAGAAGAGGAAAGATGAAGTGCAGTAGATTAGTATACAGAGCCTAACCGAAATTGAACTCCAGCATATGTTGATGCTCCCTATCAGTTCAAGTATTGTATTACACTCTTTGTAAATTGTAGATAGTGTGTCTCTTGTAGGCATTGTGCCTCTTGTGAGCAGTGTGCTTGGGCAATGAGCCCTAATTGGCAAGTGCCATTTTTGTACTTCCATTCTTCTAATAGAGAATACAATCTTGGGTTAATCACCCTGTGGTTTTTCCCTTAACAGGGTTTCCATGTCAAAAATATTGTGTCATGTGTATTTCTATTTCATGGTTATGTTTGCTTGTTTTGATGTTGCACTAATTATTAAGAAAGTTTAGAAAGCTGAAATAATTAAGATAACTGATTCACCCCCCCTCTCAGTTATCAACATCTACTCCATGCCTGGATTCAGTTCCATTGAAACACAATATAACTCTTCTGCTTTGCTCTTTTACACCTTCACACTTATCTCTTCATTTCTGCATAAGGACATCTTTTTTGCAACTACATTACATGATTTTATACAATTCATCAACCTTGGAATGTACATCAAGGTCGACATTACATTCATCAACCATTGGAACATTCTCCAAGGTCGGCATTATAATAATACAAAGAAATAGGTCTAGACCTAAACAAGATTTGCTAAGGTAAAGATGTATGCGGATCATGTTATGCCTTAGCTAGGACTCAAATACAATCTTCCATGCCACGACTTGCTTGCATAATCTTCAATGCATCTCCGCAAGAAGTGAAAACAACCAAGTTGGCCAAGATTGGTGTTAACACTAGGTCTTCAAGGAATAGACTTTTTTTTTTTAAATGCGCCTGGTAAACTTTTTAACGTGACCGACGACGCTGGTGCGACACGCCCTCCGGTTCCATACAAATGCTTTTGCCCGGAGCAATGAACCGGTGAGGCCACAACTGGGGGACCTCATCCCCTAGGAAGAACACTTCAAACCCGTGAGCTCCTTGGCCCAGTGAAGGTGTAAAGCCTTGCGAGCTCGTTGGCTTAGTAGGGGTTTGAACTCTGGTGGCTGCCACTACATCCTGAGCAACTTAACCACCGAACCATGCCATCATCGGCTTCAAGGAATAGACTTCATCCATGATCTGAATTTCTTTTTGCGGACCAATCCAAAGGTAGGAACACAATCAGGAGACATCCACAAGCACATTGTAATCACCAGGAACAACCACATGATCTCTAACCACTCTTTCAAGAAGATTCTTCAAACTGGAGCACAAGAATAACACTGTCAGCCACTGTCATAAAGAAAGGATAGCTTGTGGACCACCAAATCATGAACCATTAGAGTTGAAGGCACTTATCATTATTCCAGACTTAACTAAGAACTACAGATCATAATACGTCAATGCGGAGGAATGTGGAGCAAAATACCTTCTCCTTGTCACCAGTGAATACTCAGGAAAAATAGCTTTTATTCTGGTGAACATAACTCACTTAGATCTTCATACCAGAGGCTCAAACTTGAGATATAACATCTTTAGACATGCCTCTAAATAACTTCCAATCCGCAAATAAAAAATATTTATTCTGCTAGAGATGCGGAGTAATCTACCAGACCGTTCTTTAGTAAACAAAGATACTCTTCCATACACTGTTTCCACAGGAGGAGCAAATTTTCTCAAAAGCACTTGGAAACTCAATATCTGGATCATTTACTCATTTTCTCCAACACTTCCATGAGCCAATACAAAGCATCTAACTTATCAAATTAGGAGCACAGTTGACATCAATGATAACATAGATATGTTGACATCAATGACAACACAGATATGTTGACATCAATGACAACATCGATTAGGCACATACTTACAACACCTCTATCCAACACAACACTATATTTTAAACTTCTTTGAAAAAAGTTACTTCGCAACACCATCTCAAAGAGGGGAAAATGTAGATACCTAAAATTAGCCTCGCTTCCCAACTCGGTTATTCATCTGCCATATTTCACATTAATTAAATTAATCTTAATTATTTGATTAATTTCATCTATTGTTATGAAAATCAATCACTATATTACCCCTCCATATTAATTAATTAATTGTAATTATTTAATTAAGCTAATTTCCCTCCACACTTTAATTAAAAAAATTCAAATTATTTATTTAATTAAAATATTCCATTTCCTCCAAATAAATAAAATTTAATATTTTATTTATTTATCCATGTGCACATGAAATTAAATAATTTATTTATTTAATTTCCCTCTCACTGAATACTTCACTTCTAATCAAATCAGTTGACTAGTCAATCAAATTAGTTAACTAATCAATCAATTTTGTTAGCTCCCCTAATTTGTGAGAGGACAAGGACACTTGTCACTCTCTCATTTGCTCACATCCTCTCATCCAATTCCATCCATTGATCTCTCTAATCATTCTCTACCATTGATCTTCATTTCTAGAGGTCTATAAATTGAACATCCTTCTCAACCTCTGATCATCTCTCATCTTCATCAACATCATGTTGTTGAAATCATTCTATCATCCTCATACAACTGGTTATGCTATTGAGCTAAGCAAACTACACACTAACATATCTAAGGAACAAAATCTATTGGATTTGGGTGGATTCCAATTCGCTCAATCGGTGAGGTTGGATTTGTGAGTGCAAACGGAGGTAAATTGTATTTGATTTGATTTCTTTTGTTTATGTTTGCATTGTAAATTTACACTCTCATAGAAGGAACTAACAACACATGACCTAATGATGGCTTAGAAGCCTACCAAGACCCTCTCCCAAATTGCAACAACACATCATCATCCAAACCATCATCCTACAACACCAATCCCAATAACCAAGCCATCCCGTGATAATGTAGTGGGTCGTATTGATTTTGAATCCACTCGTATCACCACCATCAAAATCAAAAGAAATACCCCTGAATGTGTCATTACCACCCAACGTGGGCATGTAACCATTAAGGGACCATCCCCATCCTCCACCACTACCACTTCTGAGTATAACCTCCTTGACCATCTTGGGAAGACCCCCACACAAATCTCCATCTTGGAACTCCTTAAAACATCCACCATCCATCGTGAAATCCTTGACAAGGCCCTCCAAGAATGCCATGTCCCCATCGACATTCCACCTGCACAGTTCTAAATTATGGTGGCTCAATTGTCCTCATCCTACCATCTCACTTTTAGCCAATCCGACATGCCACCTATCGACCCCATCCATAACAAACCCCTCCATATAGAAGTCCAAATCACCATCACAAAGTCAAGAGAGTTCTCTTGGATAATGGATCCGATTTGAATATATGTACATTAAAGTTCATAAAACTTTTGGGGTATTCAGCAACTGATCTAGAATCTTTGGTCATCTCCATCAAAGCATATGACAACACAATCTTCTTCTTAGACAACCATGGTTGCATGCCATGCAAGCTATCCTCTCCACCTATCACCAATATCTCAAGTTTCCCCATAACGGTGTTGAAGTTACTATTCTTGCTGATCAACAACCATTTGAGTATTGTTAAGCATTGGAAGTTGTCTATGATAGACATTTCCATTGCCCAAGAACCTATGGGGAACATCTCAAAGACCCCTCATCCACTCCATCCACTTCATCTCACGCTTCATCCACTCCATCCACTACAACTGATCCATCACATTCCTCCACTTCATCATCCACCTCGGTCCCGCAAGTATCCTAGGTCAAGATCATAGACAAAGGGTGTGGTGAATATGAGCTTCATAACGCCTTCCATGTGGGACAATTGCCTTTGTCCCCTCGCTCCCATGGCCATCACCTACAAAAAAGGTTGAAGAATAAAAGCGCAAGATTGATGACAAGATCCCCTTTGTTCTAGCACATGTCTCCCGAGAAGAAGAAGCTGCCAAAGCATCCTTGAATGATTGGTTATACTATGACGAGATCCCTCTAGCAAACACAGATCTTGAATATTTCAAGGAAAAATATCATGTACCCTTCCAAATTTGTACCAAAATTCCTTACCATGGAAAAGGACTTGGCATCGATGAACAAGGCACCATAGAACCCATTCCAGTCTATCCCACATCTCCTAAGCAATATGCCAAGTATTTTGGTTTAGGATATACATCACCCACTGGGACAATTTGTGGACCCGCTAAAACTTTGGCAGATGTGACCGAATCCTCTTCTACTATTAAAAACATTGCACCTAGTGTCATCATAGCTTCATGCGAAGATCTCAATCTTTCATGTATCTTCCCTGATAATGCCATCTTCCTCGTCGAACTTACCCTCATCCATTTTGATTTCATTACCTACGATTACCAAGGACCACTGCCTCTTGATACATTCCAAAATGATGAGACTCTCTCTGCATTTCTAGAACTCCGCAACACCTCACAATATGACATATGATTGAATTCTAATGCTTACTTTGGGGAAGAGGAGATCCTTAGTTCAAATAAAAAATAAAAAAATAAAAAATCAACCTCTAGTAAAAACCTCTCTGAGACACTTTTAGACACAAAAGAAAAATAATGACGTATCTCCTGGTGAAAACCTCTCTGAGGCGCTAGGAGCTGAGGATCTCCATCTTCCTCCCATGCCCTCCTACTAGCAAGAATGTTCCACTATCTTGATTGAAGGAACATGATAAATCAACCTCGGTACACAAGATTAACCTAAGCTCATCCACATTGCACAAAATCTTGCTATCAAAGAAAAATCTAGCCTTTTAGTTGTACTTCATGAGGCACCAGATGTCTTTGCTTGGTCCTATGCAGATATGCCAGGGTTAGATCCTTCCTTGGTGGTTCATCATCTTGTGGTACATCCAAAAGCATGACTAGTCAAACAAAAACTCCGCAAGATGCATGCTCAAGTTGCCCTTCTCATCAAAGAAGAATTGTAGAAACTATTGGAAGTGGGCTTCATTCGCCCTATAGACTACCCTAAATAGGTTTCCAATATTGTTCCAGTTGCTAAGAAACCTAGGGGTATCCGAGTATGTACGTATTTTTGAGACCTAAACAAAACATGTCCAAAAGATGACTTCCCACTTCTTAATATCGACATAATTGTGGATTTAACAGTTGGGCATGAAATGCCCTCCCTCATGGATAGATTCTCCGAGTATAATTAAATTAGGATTGCTCCTGAAGATCAACATAAAACAACCTTCACATGCTGTTGGGGTACATATTACTGGCAAGTCATGCCTTTTGGCCTTAAAAATGCAGGAGCAACTTATCAACGTGCCATGACTACCATCTTCCATGACATGCTACACACAATTATGGAAGACTATGTAGATGACCTCCTTGGGAAATCAAAAACAAGGGAAGGACACCTTGAAATTCTACAACAAATATTTGAGCACCTCAGGGAGTACAAGCTTTGTCTCAATCCCAAGAAATGTGTCTTTGGTGTCACATCCAACAAACTCTTGGGGTTCATTGTCTCTTGTAGAGGAATTGAAGTGGATCAAACAAAAGCCACCGCTATTACAAAAATGCCACCACCAAAAACTCTCAAGCAACTTCATAGTCTCTAAGGCAAGCTTTAGGCTATCTGAAGGTTCATCGCTAAACTTGTCGACATTAAGGTTACTAAGTTTTGCATGAGCCTCTGCATAGTCCTTGAAAAATGCATCCTGATCAACTGCATATTTCTCAGCATATACCTATAAAAAAATTTAAAATCCAATCAGTACTTTCCTTATTATTGAAAGGAAATCAACTATAGGCATCCTCTAAAACTTTATTTCAAATTCATATATCCTTTAATGAGTTGAATTATCTAGTAAAATGTTTCTCAATTTTTTCAAAAAGGAGAAAAAGATTTCCTACAAGACTTAAGATATTGGCTTAGCATTATTAGTATGTTATGTCAATGGAAAGATTGATTCTTTTGACATATTTCATCAATATTCTTCAGCTTCTTTGAACTTGCATAAGTTGGCATCAAGCTTTGTTGGAGTTCAAGATGGATTTTAAAATGCCTAGTTTTGCAAAAATAAAGGTAGGTTAAAATGGAGTATTCTTTTTGAGATTGAAGAACCAGAAAGAAAGAAGGAAATTATATTAACCACCACAAATGACTAGAGTAGGTCCATGGGGACTCTAAACTACAACCAATTAAAGAATCACCTTGAATCCAAGATCTTCAAAAAGAATAGCATTAGTCAGCAATACCAGAAGATCTAGGTCCCTCCTCTCTTTTATGTCCTTCACAAAATCAAGAAAAAAAACTTTTGCTCATTCATGATCAAGGTAAATTCTAGTACATGAGGTAAATTTCAGCTCTATTCTGTACCTTGATATAAGAATTATCAAATTTAAGCCACACTACTATCTGTGATTGACCTCCTGGTGCCCCAGGACCATCTTTCTACACCAAAAATAATCACATGGTTATTCAAATTTACACTTTTCTAGACTACAACACTTCAGGAAGTTCCCACATTCCTTAATTGTCTTATTATGGAACCCTATAATTAAAAGTCAGGTGCCAACATGTTAACATTCGCCATATATGTTTAAACTTTATACCCAAATGTCAAACTTTTTTACAAGTGCTAAAGTAAGCAGACTACCCCAATCGACCTACACCCAAAGTACTATATTCATTTATATTTACCTACTAAGGGTTATATCAAAATTCCCTAGGAGCATACCAAGTGGTATCAGTCTATCAGAGCATCTACTAATTTCTTGGCCTATATTTGCCTTCCAAGGCAATAATGTGTGGCCATAATTATTTGATTTCTTAGACCTGTGGCAATCCTATTATTGAATTGTATCAGAGAGAGCCATTTCTCTATTTGTCTGAATTTGACATTATATATGGCCATTGGTTTTATCAATAACACATGATAGTTTAGTTATTTATCCAAATATTATAGCCAGTCATATGGAAATATGGCATATGGAGACAGGGGTGTCATTTTAAAATAGGATACAGGAATATATAAATAATGGTACAGGTTATATCCCATTTAAATATAAGACTCCAGAGCTGTAGGTAGAGGTATAGTGGTAGAACTAAAGTTTCTCGGTGACTATGCTTTAGAAGATTTTTTGAAATAGATAATAACTACCCTGGAATATTTATCCAGGAACTTCATCATCAATTTCCAACACCAGGATTGACTTTGAAAGAAAAAATGCTCTAGATTTATTAGGTTACCATGATAAAGATTAAAGCAAAGACTGAGATCTATTTAAAATCCACTGTCATGAAGATATTAAAGATGTCACATGCAAAACCCTAGCAGTTGGAGTAATGAATACAGTGCCAAAGAGGATAGTGAGCTGGGGCAGATTTAGGAGATCTCCACATTATCTAATCACAGGCAAATAAATCATTTATTTATTTTTTTAAATTAAAAGAAATAATTCTAAACCCTATATAGGGTAAAATTGCAAATCAGCGCAAATGAATAAACAATAATGATAAAAACCCTAGCAATGCACAATGAAGCACAAGACAACATGAAAATCAAAATAACAAATGTAAATGCAAACCGATCTCCACGCTATGCTCGATTTATCTCCATTGCTCTTCTCCACCTCGCATGAGCATGTAAGATTTTGAAGGATTATTGTTGGAGGAATGTTGGGTGCTCACTTCTGCAGCATAACATTAAGATGAAGATGATAGAATGAATGATAGATGAAGGATGCAAAGGCTCTAATGATATTTCGACAGCATGTGGATACTTGAGGATCAATGCCTCTTAGAAAATTTGGCAGAATAAGGGTACTTGAGGCTCAATGCATGCTAATGGCTTGTGAGGGGTTTGATTTATAGGAAAGGCTTGGTTCAAATGGATGGTTGAGATTAAAAAGCTAATTGATTGATGTGGACGGGTAGGATTGATTCAGTTATCCCACTCTTCAAGGGAGTTGTAGTCATGTGACAAGTGGAGGGAGAATAGGGCTCATGTGTGCTTGTGTACATAAAAAGTACTACATGTGAAAGATATTAAATAAAAGGGGGTAGTACCACTTATCTTTTTAAATGAAAGAGGCACACATGTCGGCTAAATGATAAGATAAATTAATTAAATAAATAAAATTTATTTAATTAATTAGAAAGTCGGCTTATAATTCAAATAAAATATTTGAATTAGTTGGGATATGAGTTGGATATTAATTAAATAAATAAAATTTATTTAATTAATTGGATAGTGGGATTAGGATATGATATGAAAATTAATTAAATAAATAAAATTTATTTAATTAATTGGCTAATGGATAAATGGGATTAAGAGTGGGATTTAGGACAAAATGCTACATGATGTCTAAGTGATGTTTTTGACAAGGTGTTGCAAGACATACACAAATTTGGGACAATTTTGGGTGTCTACATTTTGCCCCTCTTTGAGATGATGTTCGAAATGATAAGATTTATGTCGAGTAACATCATTTCAAAGAAGCTAAGGTATGGATAATGGATAGGGATGATGATGATGTAGGAAAGATAGGATGATAATGCCCCCTCGAGAGGATAGGCGGGTTGGACAAACACGAGTAGGCTCTCGAAATGAAAGGGATTAGACTATGAAAGATAGAGGAAATGGATAGAAGAAATGAATGATGCATTATGCTGCAATGAATGTGAGCAACCATGATGTTTGATATAGCACTAGACGTTATGCACCAAGGTATAAGGACTAGGGTGATGACGTGTCTTGTGCCCCAGCATAATACAACCTTGTCTAACGTATGAGTAAGTAAACTTAGAGCATTAAAGTCCTAATGCACAAAAGGTATGATATGACCTTAGATGCAAAGGATAGTGCAAAAAGCTATTCCAACATACACAAGATATGAATATTAGCTAGAATGATACTGATGTGATACAAATGCAAGATAAAATGATAACACACACAAGCAAGCAAGCAAGCAAGCATGCACAAATGATTCAAAAATAAACAAGGTATTGCCCCTGTCAAGCTGTAAACCAATGATTGATTGTTTGATTGTTTAGTTAATAGTGTTGTCATGGTAGGAAAAGCTATATCCCTAGGTCAACACAAGGTTGTTTGTTGAGTTTGTTGGTTGATTGGTTGGTTGATTTGGCTTACAACAAGGCTAGGATCAAGACCATTAATTGCGTTTGGATAACTTGGCTTGATTGATTAACTTGATTGGTATAGCTTAAGGATGGGCTTGCATTTGGATCATTGTTTGGAATGATTTGAAGATGATGAAATGATGGTTAGATTGATTTGATGAAGGATGGATGATTTGTGGTGGATTGAGCTGCTTTTGATTTGCTGAAGTGATTGGATTTGTTTTGATGGCTAGCTTGATGTAATTTGGTTTTGATGTTTGCTATTGCTGGTTTGATTGTTTTGATGATTGGATTGTTTTGAATGATGATAGTGATGGTGTGATAATTAGAGTGTCCACTCAATCTAAGCATAAGCAAGTGTTCTTAATGTGCTCAAAGGATGTAAAACAAACAAGGTATTGCCCTTGTCAAGTCATAAACCAATCATTGATTGTTTGATTGATGATGATAGTGTTGTCATTGTGGGGAAAGCTATATCCCTAGATCAACACAAAGATGTGGGAACGCTATATCCCATTGATGATGATGATAATTTGATTGATTGGTCTCATGACAAGATTAGGATAAAAACCCATTGATTTGATTGGATAATGTTCCTTGAGTGATTGGCTTGCTTGATATGGATTAGTGTGACTTGGATTTAAGATCATTGCTTAGATTGATATGATTGGAAGAAGTGATTGATTGAAATGGATGAATGAATGTTATTTATAGGAAGAATTGATGATGATGATTTTGATTGAATGTTGATGGAGTGAATTCATTTGGATGATGTGATTGAATCGATCTTGTTGCTTGGATTTTTTTGTTGGATATTTAATTTTTTGAATTTTTGGGGAATATTTTGATTTTTTTGTGTTTTTGAATGTTTTGGAACATTAATGGATTTACAATTGGGTAGCCTTTGTGCTAGATACCAATGACAAGGGAAAAACCAAGTCTAGGTGTGAGGATGGATAAAAGGATGAGCAACAAGGGATGGAAGCTTGCCTCATGATAAACAGATAGGTAGGCTATAGTGGAAAGCTCATGATAAACATATGGGGATAAGCTATAAGTTGGAAAGCTCGTGATAAGGATACACCATAGTGGATGGAGCATAAGGGAGCTAGGATGTGATCTCCAAAGGCTATGTTACATAGGAGGAACTTGCCCCATTCTAGGTGGTAAGGCTTAGGATTTTTACATGACAAAGTTCATGACCAAGGGATGACATGATGGATTGGTTTAAATGAGATGGATAAATGGTCAATGGATAGGACTTGGTTTGGAAAGAAGGTATGCCAAGAAAGATCCAAACATGTTTCAACATTTTGCCCCTATGTCTTCATCAAAATCAAAAGGGGGGAGGATGGATAAATGGGTTCAATAGGATAGGCATGTTTATGTAATGGCTAAGGATGGTAGGATGGTATGGTAATTGTAGGACAGGATAGGATGGAAAAGGATATAGTGGGATAGATAGTTTGGAAATGGATAGGTTGGATCAGACAATGTGCCCCCAAGTGTAAGTGACATAGAAGATCAACCTACACATGACGCCTGTTTGCCAGGTTTTCATCACGGTACTTATCCAAGGTGCCTGTTTACCAGGTTTTCACTATTGGACGAAGGGATTTCTCTTTACTTTTTTAATTTTTTTTTTTTTGTTTTTTTTCTTTTTTTCTTTTAGATGGGTTGACGATTACACATGGCACCTGTTTGCCAGGTTTTCACCATGGTAATGGATATGAGGGACTCAAGTGGCTAGTGCTATGAAAGGTGATAGTGTCCCATTAGAGATAGATGATGTCTTTGCATGGACTATGTCATGTGTGCTCATAGATGTTGGTTAAGGGACTTCATGAAAGGGAGATGGAGTAGGTAGATAGTGGATTAGGATAAAAGGTTTGTGTAAGGATGGTGGATAGTGGATTATGATGTGGATTATGTTGGACTTAGGATGAAAGGCTTATGCAAAAGCATGGATCATAGGAAGGTGATGGGGAAGATATGTAGGATAATGGATGGAAGATTGGAAGATGTAGTTATGTGGAGGTGCTGTGGAGTGGAAGGGAACCATGACCAATGGTTGCACACACCTTGATAAACATTGAAGCTTTTGATTGGATGGTGGTGTAGGAAGCAATGGGGATGTTTGCTTAGGAGATGGTTGATGAAGTGATTTAGGAACCCACATAGATTTAGTATTTTTAGTGCTTTTGTTTTGCTTGTGGGATTTTTGAAGGGAATAGAAGTTTTGGATGGAACTAGGCTCTTGGATGGATATAGGTGGTTGGGATTCTTGAGAGGTGGATGAGGATACCTCATTTGACTTGCTAGCTATTTGCTTAGGAACCCAAACCATTTTGTTTTTGGGCTTTGCTTTTGGAGGTATGGGCTTGGATAGCTTTGTGAATGTACTTTGCTTTGATTTTGATTCTTTATGTCCTAAGGTATGAAGACCTTTAGGATTTTTGGTAGGATTTTTAGCTTTATAGGTAGAGGCATCAAAATTTTTTCTTTTGAATCCCATGGGGTGGGTGGAGTGGATGGAATGATTGGAATCTTTATGCTTAGGCGATGTGTGCATTTGTTGGTCATGATTAGGGATGTAAGGATACTTATGAATGATAGGTATGTTTGGTGTTGGAAGCAATGGTGGCAAGGTGGATGGAGGGATATTTGGAGTTGGTAAAAGTGGAGGCAAGGTGGATGGTGGAAGGTGTATGGTCACATGCTTTTGAAAATTATAGGATGATGGAGGTGGAATGGCTACATATGTTTTGGGTAGATGATGGGGTTTGTGATGGAAAGTGGTAGGTTTAGGATGCATGAAGTGATTACCAACATCTTGGCCTTGTTTACCTTGGGGTGTGTATCCAAGGCCATATGAGCATGGAGGGATCTTGACATGGTTTGGCTCCAAAATAACTTGTTTGTGAAGGCCTAGGCCTTTACCTTTGTAGTTCATGTTTTGGAGTATGCGATGGACTATGGGGCTAGGTGTGTTTTGAGAACTAGAATTGAGTTCATTATTGGATGGAGAAGGTGGAGTGGATAGAGGTTGTTGTTGTCCTAAGGAAGAACAATCATGTATAAGGGTGGTAAGACCAAGGGGATATGATGGTGGACTTGGAGTGGAATCAATGATGGATGTGGAAGGAGGATCATTAGGATCTTGGTTGTGTTCATTATGTTCGCTAAGATCCAAGTTATTTGTTTGATCTTTTATGCTTTCTTGGGGGACAAGTGTCTCATGATGACAAGTGGATGTTTGCTGATTATGGATAGGGCTAGATGGTGGATGATTAAGAGCAATTTGGATATCTCACTCATGGATGGATAGAGGATTATGGATAGGATTAAGGTGCTCATGGATAGCTTCTTCATAGGTATCTTCTTGATCATAAAGAAGGTAAATGTTATGAATGGGTTGAATGAAAGTGTTTTGATCTTGAGTTGGACTAGGGCTTAATGTTTCCACATGCTTAGGATTAAACCTTTGACATACCTCTTGGGTTGCTTGAATGGAAGTGGAAGGCTCTTGGTCAACAACATGAAGGCATGATGACTCTTGACTTGGATTCATAATAGAGGGTTCTTGAATAGGCTTGATGTCTTGTAGGTCACATGATGGGCTCAAAGGGCTAGGTATGTTAATAGAAGGCTCTTGGATAGGCTCAAGGATATGCAAACCACAATGATGAGATTGTAGGATTGGACATGACCTTTGGAAGTTCTTTGGTAGGCTCATGAATGGGTGTTTGACATGGAGGTAGTTTATTCCTAACTAGTAGCCAATGAATCACATCCTTCGCAAGGGTATGGGTGGATGGGCAATATAATGGATGGATGATAATAGTAGATGGTGTTGTAGGCTTATGATTAGGATTAGGTTGAGGGATAATTGGATTGGATGGATTTGGATTTGGATTGGATGAAGGGATAATCTTACCACAATTTATGAGGTTTGTGATTAATCTCTTAAGTTTGACACAATTGGTTGTTGTATGGACCTTATACCTATGGTATGCACAAGAATGGTTTTCATTATACCAAGGGGATTTAAGGATTGGTTCAAAAGGTTCTATCGGTGGTAGCTCAATCAAATTTGCTTGAACCAATTGTTGTATAGTTATGTCCAAGGGATCTTGTGGTGGAAGATTGGTAGAACATGACGATGAAGGTGATGAAGGTTGGTGGACCAATGGACTAGGGGTAGGATCACATGGTGGTGTTTGGATAGGACTTGTTGGCTCATGTGTTGGCATGGGATTGGATGGTGGAGGCCACTCTATATTGGTATCTCCCTTGTCAAAGGTAATTAAGTCTTGTTGCATTAGGCTCGCATGGTTTATGTACAAAGGGCCACTTGGAGTTGCATGTGCTTTTTGTTGCAAAGGTGGATTTGGGCTCATTTGTGCTCGTTGGGGGAGGCCATTGATAGTCTTGGTAGCTATGTGTAATGGTAGGATATGTAGACAAAAGATCTTGAGGTGAACTCAAAGTTGAGGGCATTTGATCTTGTTGGCAAGGTTGACTTGTGCTCACTTGAATTATATACAAAAGGCCACTGGGACTTGATTGTTGTTCATGTGATGTCACTTGATTGCTTTGTGGATGGGCTTGGTAGTGCATTGGAACAGTGGCATGAGGGATTGGATAAACTTGAGGTGGATGTTCATAGGTTTGAGGTGGAATTTGTTGAGGTTGGGATGGTGTTTGGACTTCTTGTTGTGATATGATTTGTTGTTGATGTTGGTAAATGTGTTGATGTGATGATGATGGAGGGGTTGCATAGGATAATGATTGTTGTGATATGGATTGATATGGATAAGGGTTGTGATAGGTTGATAAAGGGCTGATATGACATGTGGATGAATTTGGTTGAGATGAAGTGGGATAAGTTGATGCAGAATTGATTTGATGTGTGGATGGATTAGATTGGTATGAAGTGGGATAAGTTGATGTGGAATTGATTTGATGTGTGGATGGATTGGGTTTTGGACTTGTCTCATCCTTATCAATAAAGATATATCCTCCTCGAAGTATAAACTTGGTCTTAGGAGGAGAGGCTCCTTTAATTGTGATCTTGGGCTTTGGTTCGCTTTCATGATTTGGATTAGGAGGATAGCCACCTTTAATTGTGAGCTTGGGTCTTGGTTTATCCTCATGATTTGGATTAGGAAGAGGGGCTCCTCTAATTGTGACCTTAGGTCTTGGTTTATCTTCATGATTTGGATTAGGAGGATAGCCACCTTTAATTGTGATCTTGGGCTTTGGTTTTATTTCATTGTTTGAATTAGAGGGGTAGCCTCCTTGAATTGTGATTATAGGCTTAGGTCTTGTCTCATGATTATAAGGATAACCCCCTTGAATTGTCACCTTAAGCTTGGGATTTGTCTCATGATTAGAGGGATAGCCCCCTTGAATTGTCACCTTAGGCTTGGGATTTGTCTCATGATTAGAGGGATAGCCCCCTTGAATGATTATGACCATCTTGACAAGTGTTGACTAGGACTAGGTTGATGATGATGTAGAGATGATTTGGAATGAGTATGGATGTGACTAGGATATGTTCAGAATAAAATTGATTTGGGTATGATTAGGATATAATGTGGAATGACAAAATTGGGTGATGTGGATCAAATGTAGGATGAATTGTTTATGTGTTTGGTGTTTATAGCTTGATTTGGCAATGTTCAAACAAATGATTATGCATATACACACATGAATCACTCACGCAAGACACATAAGCAATTGTTGACTTTGAAAATGAAATGTGATGATTATGCAAGCACACATGGAAGACACATCAACAAGCCTAATCAAGGCAAGGCCACTATCACAAGGAGGTTCTAATGAAAATCTGGGGGACCGGCACCCCACGAGCATCCAGTAAGCCACTTAAGACTTTAACTAACCCTACTAGGAGTTTTAATATACACAAAGGTACACCTCCTTTCGAGTTAGCACTGTATGGTGAGCGCTAATACCGGTTAGACTTGGCTTTTGCCTTATCCTCTAATTTTTATAGCGGACTAGATGAGAGTACTGCTTGAGGTTGTTCCCTTGGGGTAAATACCAAGGCAGGCCCCTCTAAGGCTAAACAAAAGCAACACAAGTAAATGTTTTTGATCTCCAAATTCGTGTTGGGACGCGAGGAGAGAGCATACACATTTACTTGGTCACACTCGCATGGGGTTCATTAACCTTAGAAATTCAATGTGTGGAAGACAATGCAAGCACTTGTTTGTTTTAAAACCCAAATCCAAATGTGATGAAAAACAATGGTTTGTTTTAGCCCAATTTTTCAATGGTGTGATAGCAAACAATGTTCGTTTTAATCCCAAATCGAAATGTGTGATTCAAACAATGATTAAGATGAAAGATTAGAATGAGTGCACCTGATTATTTTTGCTTTCCAAATTGCTGTAGATGTTGATGTCAATGTTACTCCAGCTCCTTATGATCACCTACAAAAAAAAAATGATATTATAATACAGGCATAAAAAAAAGGCTCATCAGGCAAGGAAAATTATAATTTTATATGCATAGCTGAATTAGATTTGATTATTTTGATACATTTTTGGTTCAAAAATTAAAAAACAAAGAAGAGAACCCTATTAGTTTTTAGAGAGCTTTCTGAAAATGTAAAGAAATCAGAGAAATTCCTTGATTTACGCCCAAAAATGTGGATTTATGAAAAAGGTATAGTCAGCAAAGATCTAATTTTTTTGCAATGTAAACAACCTCCAAATTAAATCTATAAAACATAGACCCCCATTAGAATTTCAAGAGTTTTCCAAAAATGTAAAAAGTTCTAAAAAATTTGTTGATTTGCGCCCAGAATTGTGATTTTATGAAAAAACATAAAAAGATGATAAATCCCGCAAAAATTGCAATAAACCCAAACATTTTCTGCTGTAGCTTCCTTATATCATGGAAAAACGTCTACTAAAATATTCTAGAAAAATTCATAGCCCTTTGGAAGATATGATGAAATCTTTAAAACCTAGGGTTTTTTCCAAAAGTAGCAGATCTGCAACAAAAAGTTAATTAAACCTGCAAAAGTCAACAATGGGGGTTATATGAATGCAAATTTTCACTACAAAAACCTACAAAAAAGATCAAGCGAAGTGAGTCCCATCGGGCGTGCCAAATGTAGTTAGGGTAAAATTGCAAATCAGGGCAAATGAATAAACAATAATGATAAAAACCCTAGCAATGCACAATGAAGCACAAGACAACATGAAAATCAAAATAACAAATGTAAATGCAAACCGATCTCCACGCTATGCTCGATTTATCTCCATTGATCTTCTCCACCTCGCATGAGCATGTAAGATTTTGAAGGATTATTGTTGGAGGAATGTTGAGTGCTCACTCCTGCAGCATAACATTAAGATGAAGATGATAGAATGAATGATAGATGAAGGATGCAAAGGCTCTAATGATATTTCGACAGCATATGGATACTTGAAAATCAATGCATCTTAGAAAATTTGGCAGAATAAGGGTGCTTGAGGCTCAATGCATGCTAATGGCTTGTGAGGGGTTTGATTTATAGGAAAGGCTTGATTCAAATAGATGGTTGAGATTAAAAAGTTAATTGATTGATGTGGACGGCGAGGATTGATTCAGTTATCCCACTCTTCAAGGGAGTTGTAGTCATGTGACAAGTGGAGGGAGAATAGGGCTCATGTGTGCTTGTGTACATAAAAAGTACTACATGTGAAAGATATTAAATAAAAGGGGGTAGTACCACTTATCTTTTTAAATGAAAGAGGCACACATGTCAGCTAAATGATAAGATAAATTAATTAAATAAATAAAATTTATTTAATTAATTAGAAAGTCAGCTTATAATTCAAATAAAATATTTGAATTAGTTGGGATATGAGTTGGATATTAATTAAATAAATAAAATTTATTTAATTAATTGGATAGTGGGATTAGGATATGATATGAAAATTAATTAAATAAATAAAATTTATTTAATTAATTGGCTAATGGATAAATGGAATTAAGAGTGGGATTTAGGACAAAATGCTACATGATGTCTAAGTGATGTTTTTGACAAGGTGTTGCAAGACACACAAATTTGGGACAATTTTGGGTGTCTACAGAAAATATGCAAATATATGTCAATTAAATACCTGGATTACAAATAGTATCGCGAACAATGTAACCCTTGTTGAGCAGAGCAGGAATGAGATAAGTAGCAATGAATCTTATGCCTCCTATCACGCACATCTCCTTACCATTCTTTGTCATTCTTTACTAAAACACTTCTCCATTTTGATGGGCTACACCTGAAAAATAAGGTTTCGACCAAGGTTTTCGAGTATGTTTATTAAAATGAAAACTCCATTTTGGTGGGCTACACCTAAAAATAAGATTTGGATGAAAGTTTTAGAGTGTTTATTAAAGTTTTAGAGTATTTTGGAAGGCTATTGATTCTTGAATCCTTAAATGATTTATTCAAATGGATTGTGACTAAATAAATGACTAACTATTTCATCATTTTTTTGTGTGACTAAATAATTTTTTAGTCAATGACCAAATTAGTCATTTGTTTACTCATTTATAGCTGAGTTGTAGAAAATTAGTACAATTTAATCATTTTTAGTTGTTGTGACTAAAAGTTTTAGTCACGTAGTCATTTATTTGCCAAAATTCTACTAGTGAAATGTCAACCCTTCGCTCATCTATTGTGAAAAGACACACATTTCAAATGGGATCAAAACTGCCAGGAAGCATTTGATTGCATCAAAGAGTACTTTGCTTCAACCCCAATCCTTATGGCACCTATCCCTATAAATCCCCTACTATTGTATATATCAGCAACTTCAGTAGCACTGGGGGCACTTTTAGCACAACATGTTGAAACCAAAAGTGAAAGGTCTATCTACTACATCAGCAGGACCCTTGTTGGCTATGAGATTAACTATACACCTATGGAATGAGCATGTCTGGTTTGTGTCTTCTACTCTCACAATCTATGACACTACATGTTAAGTCAATCAAGCTCATCTCAAAAGTTGACCCTCTCAAGTACTTACTTTCTAGAACTTCACTCACAAGACGAATGGAAAAATGGGTGATGTTACTCAGTGAGTTTGACATTGAGTATGTTGATAGAAAAGTCATCAAAGGACAAGTAGTGGTAGACTAATTAGCTGAAGCACCTATCACAGATCATCAACCGCTTTCTATTGATTTCCCAGATGAATCCATCCTAACTACAACAAAATCAACAATTTGGAAACTATATTTCGACGGATCCTTCACAAATCATGGTTCAGGGGCAAGAATACTCTTGATCACCCCACAAGGAGACTACATTCCTAAAGCATACAGGCTTACATTTCCTTGCACAAACAATGTGGCCAAATATTAAATTTTGATCATTGGTCTTAAAACAATAGCTCAATGGAACATCCAACAGCTACAGGTCTATGTAGACTCCCAATTAGTTATCAAACAGATCAATGGTGAATACTGCACTAAGGATGACAAGTTGATTCCCTACAAGCAAATGGTGGATAAATACAAGATTCATTTCACCTACATTCAGTTTGAGTAGGTACCCCAAATACACAACAAAGCAGCTAACGCCATGGCTACCATTGGGTCCCTCCTGGACATGCCTCATGATAGTCATCAGTGTGAGTTTCTTGTGGAACAATTCCTTATGCAATCATATCACGTCGTCGAGTCAGAATTTGTATGTGAGATTGTTGGTCCTAAAAATCCTTGGTACCATAACATTTATGTCTATCTCCAACAACACACCTTCCCACCAGATTCCTCTCGCAAACAACAACAATCCCTCATTCGCCGCACCTCTTGCTACAACATTATCACCAACATGCTTTATCATCGAAGCTATAATGGCACTCTCCTATGATGTTTAAACATGAAAGAAGCTTCCCTCGCACTACATGAAGTCCATGTAGGTATCTATGGTACCCTCATAAGCGGTATTGTCCTAGCCAAAAAACTCTTGCGTATAGGATATTACTGGCCAACAATGGATCATGATGCATGTGACTATGTGAAGAAATGTAAACCTTGTCAGCAGCACAGAGATCTCATACATGCTCCCTCTTATGCATTACAACCCATCACCACACCATGGCCCTTTTCTCAGTGGGGCCTAGATCTCGTTGGCAAGATTCACCTACCCTATTCTAATGGATACAAATTCATCATCACTGCCACTGAGCACTTTACCAAGTGGGTCGAAGCCATTCCTCTCACTTTCACCATGGGTACTTAGATCACCAAGTTCATCCTTTACCATATCATTTGTCATTATGGCATCCTATCTACCCTTATCATATACAATGGTAAAACCATAAAAAATAATTATGTTTGTGTCCTTTACAAACAATTCCATATTCAACACCATTGGTCCACTCCATATTATCCCCAATGGAATGACCAAGCTGAGGTAACTAATAGAACCTTACTCAAAATCCTCAAGAAAGTTGCCAATTGAGCTGGTTGTGACTGGCACCTCCACATCCACCCCACCCTTTGGGCCTATCTTACTAGCATTTGCACTCCTACTATCCAGCCACTCCGTACTCACTTATCTTTGGAGCCAAATCTATCTTGCCAATCGAGATTGAATTGCCCTCCTTGTGCATCTCCTTGCATAATGTCATCACTGAATAAGATTATGGTGTTGCATGCCTCCAAGAGTTAGAGCTATTAGATGAATGGGGCCTCAATGCCTTGAATCATCTCTAGGCATACCAAAATTAACTTCATAGATCCTATAACAAGAAAATCCGTGCTAGAGAATTTGTAGTAGGGGACCTGGTCTTAAAAGAAAATCAAAAGAATCTCCCAGAATGAGACAAGGGAAAATTTGAGCCTAATTGGTTGGGTCCCTATGTGGTCAAAGCTAAATATGGTTCAGGAGCATATCACCTTTCTACTCTTAAAGGAAAAGGGCTTGAAGAACCTATGGACATCATCCATTTGAAGCAGTTCCATAGCTAGGTTGTTGAATACCCCAAATCAAAAATGTCAAAAAATCCAAAAAAATCAAAAAAGAAAAAAAGTAAAGAAAAATAATTCACCCTATGTTGAAAACCACTTCTCGTGGCACCTTAGGTAAGTACCATGATGAAAACTTATTTACAGGCGTCATGTGTAGTCTTAACTTGGATCCATTATTCATCCCTCCCACTATCACTACATCCATTACCTACCATCCCCGCCATCTGAGATTTCACCATTCCATAAATCTGAGATTCCATCATTCCCAAAATATGCATCTCTCACCCTAATCACAATACACAAATCCTTCAAGAGAGTGATGGTGATGGAAGGATTTGTGTATTGTGATTAGGGTGAGAGATGCATATTTTTGGAACACCTAGCCAATCACCATCACTCCCCTTCACATCACATCCCCACCCTATTCTTCCTAACTGTGATTTTAATACCATGGTATAGTCTGAAAACTGACCATTCCATCCTCTACCCACCCTCTATCCTTCTAGTCACTATCTTCCCATTCATCAAGTTACCAGAACTACATATCATCACTACACACATCTTACTATGCCTTGATCCTGTGGATACAAGGTATGTAGGTGGTCTGGAATATGAAGGAATTATCTAGTACACAGGTAAATAAGATGCCACCCATCCAATCCCTACTTGGATGGTCCCTATTACCTGAGCTTGTTGATTGTTGGTTTACAGCTTTTGCCACCTAACTCTATATTCTCACACCAACACAAGTGACAAATGTACTTGTTACTAAATTATGTTCACACCTAATTTAGCAAGGCCTAAACATCAGTTGTTTAGAGGGGATATAAGAAATTTTGCTTGTACATGAATCATCCAGTCAGCGTCTGATGTCTTGACATAAGACAAGTGCAAAATCACTTATCAAAATCATGTAATAACTCAAGTTGAGCTGTTACATCATCCTGGTAAGTGAAATCATATACGGACAAGAAAATAGGAATTCAAAGAATGAAGAGAATTGATGGAGTTCATGTTCCAGTTGCTAATTATTCATTATGTTTTAGTGTAAGTAAAAGAGGTATTTATAGATTGTCAAATTATACATCATGTTTTATACATATGTTCCAAAGAAAGATCAGTTGTTTTACCCTATGTATTTGATTCAGAAAGTGAAATATACATAAATCATTACATAGAATGAGATAGCTAATTGTATTCAAAAGAATGTATAAAAGTGTCCCACACAAGCCGTGGGAGTAACTAAAATAGGCAACATAAAAGTAAATTTTACTTTTGAAAGAAAAGAAATACATAGGAAAAGAAGAGGGACCTGTCATTTCCTGTGAATGACAAATCTCGTGGTTGAGCTGGTTGCTATCTTCCTCCATCTGTTTGAGCTCCAATATACCTGGAAAATAGATTTTTTTAATGCTCAGGGTACCAAGTCTTTCTATACACAATCAGAACTTCAAAAGTACCATTCACTTTTATGTAGCAGCAATATCAGTAATCAGATATTAGCATAAGAGAGGTCAGAATGAGTAGACATAAGTGCTATATCAAAAAGAGATAGATCCATACAAGTGACCCCACATCATGAATCAAAGATATGTTTAATATTCTAACTTGTTTGTTCACTGTGCATGTATAGGAGAAATCATGTTGTTGATTCATCTTTTAGGAAATAAGCATGTGGAGAAAATGGGCTCCCATAAGGGTTGAGCCCAGCATGCTCAGAGTAATGACATTAATGCAGAGATATTCAATTGACCAAACATCATGGTGTTTTATCACAATTCATGTTGCTACTATATCAAATGTATCAAGCACAAGAGAAGAGGACAGTCATGTAAGATACACAGCCATATGCCTTATGCATAGAAGGTACAATTGCCAAAGTCATGGATCAACAAGCACATATACCTTGTTTTCCACACTCACAAAGTAATCAAATGAGCAAGGTACAAACAGACAAATGACATGTGGAAACCATATAATGATCCTTATCTTATCAATGAATAAGTACAAGTATGAGGAGCAGTCAGTTACATCACAGAGTAACTGAGTCAAGAGGTACAACTATAGCATTTAAGATAGGTATTTTTCCCCTCTTTTGTCATAAATGAAGTGTAATATTACTATTGAACACATGAAGCAACCTTATATCATGCCAGAGGCAATCATATTACATGAACAGTAGGAGGAGGTAATGTATGGATACATAATGTTTTATCTTTAGTAATGCCACTTACCTAAATGTTACCAAAGTAAACAATGCAATGTCATCACTGTCATATGCCAAGGAGAAGGACACCAATCAAAATACAGTTAAAAGATGGAATTCATAGACAATCAAGTAAAAGGCATGTGAAAACAGTTGGGCAACCAATGTTTTATCATGAGATAGTCTCATAACATAGCAGTCATCCTTGCTTAAAGAACGGTCTTGTAACAACTGTAATAGTCAACATTTAGAGCAATATCAAGAACATGAATAGGATGAACAACATTGAGAGCCTAAAAGGCATGTAAGGAGAAGCATTCATGCCAAAGATAATGAGTAAATGCAAAGTTCCAATGACAAAGGTAGAGTATAGGCACTGTCAGATGCCAAGTCACAAGCACATCAAAAGGATAAAGGAGACAGACTCCCATAAAAATCCAAACAGAGCTGAAAGGTACTGTAGTGGTCATGTATGCTGAATCAAGAAATCAAGAGTTGAAAGAGAACATGCCATGACTGCCATCTTAAAGTATTGAGGAGTTGTTAACCTTCAGAAGGCATAAACCAGCCATACAGATAAGTTATGACTGTCATAGCATTCCTTCATAATCAATATCATAGTCCATGAGGAGTCAATAACATATATGAACAGTACATGTAAAATACATTGATAGGCAGTGGTCAATCAAGGGGTTTACAAGTCTGAGTAGGCCTGAGAGAAGGAAGTTACTGTCACAGTCATAGAGGGAGCCTTACACCATCATGGACTGATGTCACAGCAGGTCCTAGATCTACATAAAAGTATCTAAGATTCTGTTAAAACCTTGTGAACAAACCATCAAAAGTTCTAGAACAATCAAAAGAGGACTACCTCCTATTACGAATCATTTTGGTTTTCTATCATGTTAGTTATCTCTGTACTAGTTATTGCCTGCCCATGTGCTTTAAATCCAGCATAAAATGCTATATGATGCCCCAATAATATGTAGATTCAGTAATAACTATATAGTATAGAAAGCAACAACAAGCTCTGCCTAAAACAATCATAAGATGCTACATCAGTCTCAAAAGTGAAAGGTACAGCCATATCAATGTTATGCTATAGCTACAGGAGGTAGCTTATCCAACATTTTCCATGAGTCATCAAAGGTACTAGTGGACTATAGAAAGTCAAGTCAGATTTATCTACAGGAAGTGCAAAAGGAGATCACATGGATGCCGTCACTACAGAGTGCAGTTGGAACAAAAAAATAAATCATAATCTCCCTCTAATGATTCCATATCCCATATTATCTTGTAGTCAGAATGATAAATGAACTGTGGACAACAAAGGTGCTTTGTTTCTACAATGAAATCAAATGGACTATGAAAGGTGTTATTTTGGATAGTAGGATAAGAGGATGCAATAGATGCAACAAGGTGTATATGTTTTTATTTATGCATGATGTGTGTTCATATCATTAACTATCAAAGGATCAATATGGGGGCAATCATGTCATAATCAGCTATAGGGGATTCACATTCAAAGGATTGAAGCAACGTATCCTAAAGCATTACAAGTTTAAACATCAATTATTACAGAAATAGGGAAAAGCATCTATAGAGTCAGATACATCAAGAGCCACAACTTAGTATGCCAAAAGGAGGAGCTTTGTTTTTTGCATTTTCAGGGGATAGAGAGTAGTGTATTTTGGTACAGAAAATGACTGAAGAAACCATTTTTCCCATCAAAATCAAAGTCGCGGCCTGTAGCAGAGAGTTCTTTTCTTTCTCACAAGTTAAGCCCACTTGGGGTTTCAACTAAAATTGTAGATACAGAAGGAAAGTAAAGCTTGCAAGCTCATATAAAATGATAAAAATACTCATAAGATGCTAGATAGAGTTTGCGGCCTGTAGGGCCAGATTGCATGGAAAATCATGAACAAATGTCAGATTCGAGAAATCTTCATGGAAATGTAGAAATACAGCGAGAAGACCCGTATTTTCAAGCTCCAAAACCCTAAATCATGGCGGCCTTGAATGTACAAAAGGAGCAAACAACAGTATAACAAAACAAATACATCATAAACCTGTCATAGCCGCAGCCAAAGGGTTGAAAAAACTAGTGATAAGTGAAGAAAATGGTCCAATCTGTGACACAAGAGGTTACCTTTCATTTCCCTGCATAGAATCGTGGAGGTTTTTCTAGAAATTTGAGCTCGTGGACACAAGAGAATGGAAGATTTCATGCTCCAAACCCTAGTCGTGGTGACAACAACAGAGTGTTTTCTCAAAAAATTCAAAGTGAAAATGGGTCAAACATCTTAGGGCCTCCATTGTTTTGTTTTAGGGTTAAATATTGCCCTAAGTCGAATGGCATTTTTGTCACATTGAATTCATATATTTTTGCTCCATCTAATACCCATCATGGTGTAGATGACCTTGCATTTACTAAGTCCTCATGACTTAGATATTATAAGCCTTAGGTCCCTTTTTTCATATAATGCTTAGGTATTATGCCTTTGAAACTGATTTGGTTACATATGGTAATTATACCTTGTAATGCATAGGAGAGATCTTGTTTGTGCATGGGAGATATAAGGTGGTATTAAGATATGAAGAATAATGCATATTTTTGCAAGGCATGAGTAGTATGATGCATGAAGCATGGGGTTTGCAAGTGCATGGGAGATATAAGGGCTTTATTTTGTTTTTGCACGATCTAGAAATAGATAAACATTATAAACAAATGGTAAAGTAATGGATTATAAATATTTAATTACTTGTCGTAAAAATGCGAAAAACAAAGATAGGCAAATCCACAACAGTAGTAAAGTAAATCTCATCGATTACTTTACCATTTTTTCACACTATTTTATTTATCTCCAAACCATGCAAAACCAGGAGATTGAATAATTATGTCCAAGTGCCTTCTTTTCTGCATAGGTTTGTAACAAATTTGAAATGTAAAACATTAAGCTAAGTGGTGTGGCTATAAACCACTTAGTTAATGTTAATTAAATGCAAAAATAAATGTATTTGTGTCATTTATTGTGCAAGGCCAAGTTGAGGATACTTTCAAGATGTGGAAAAGGAAGGATATTTATGTCATTTATTGCATAAAGGGGATAAGACTAAAATTTATGAGGAGAGGTTGGCAAGTGGATGTAGGAGTTATTGAGGTGGTTTGACTTGTTTTCAGTAGCATTTAAGGGCATTAAGAGGCAGTTCTTGGAGCTTTTATGATGGGTGATGACATGCCCTGACTTTTTCCTCATTGGAAACTCATTTTAGAGGATTTTTGATAGATATTTTGAGGGCTTTTATGTTCTGCACGACCAAGGAAGTTTTTGGTCCTTATCCTCTACAGTTGCTTGGAGAAGTATATAGTCTTCTTTTTTGTTCATTATTAGAAAGTTATGGTTGTTCACTACACTGCATATTATAATTTTTGATTTCTTTTGCAGAAGTGGATAGTTTTATAACTCATTTTGAGGGTAACACAGCTTTGTAACACCTTTTTAGCAGTAATAAGTAGTTTATACCTTCCCATTTCTTCTGATATTGTGTGTCCTTAGTGTTAGTATAGATCTTTGTGTTGTTCTTTGTCCTTGGAGCTATATTTCATGGTAGTGCCTTTATGTAGGAATACATACATTTTTACAGGTTGTGAGATGTGCTAGTAATAACAATCAGTCTTAAGTGGTGAGAAAACATCTTTCTCCTTTAAAGGACTGTGGTTATTTAGCCTTCTTACCAATTGATGATGCAAAGATTATGATTTATTGGGTTGTGTCTGAGAGCCTTGATCTTACTGGTTCTATAGTGTGTCAGTTTTGTGTAGTCTTAGACAATCTTTTGGTGCATCACCTTAGATAGTAGGTTTTATTTTCATGCAATCCTTCTTACTCTTTTCTCTGCAAAGGCATTCATACAAGCAGTCATAGGTGAAGTATTAATAGGAAGTCAGCCTTCTCCAGAGGTTCTTTCCATCATAGGTGACCCACAAGCTTGGAAAGATCCCATGTTTCTCCAGAATGCCAAGTTTTGGAACTTAGCAAGGGTGCAATTTTGAGAGACAAGAGTACCAACAGTTGAATCAATTGTCATAATTTTTTACAACGATTCTCTACTTGTTTAACAAGGCGCAGTTACCTTCCTATGATATACAATGAATTAAAACTTGGATTGCTTTTAACTAGAAAGTAAAGGAAAGGTGGTGCTTTTAACCAGAAAGCATAAAAGGTAGTATATCTCAATATCAACTGAATTCAAAAGAAGTACAAAGACTTTGATAGCAGTAACTTTAATCGAATAATAAAGAATTACACCATATGTTATACAATCACCACCACAAACCATTCATCGAAAGATAAATATTCACAACAGTGAGAAAGAATTCAAAACATTCAATCACTTCAATACAAAATCAATAACCAACCACCAGCAGTATATTCAACACGGGAAGAATAAGCATTCAAATAACCATAACACAAAGTCTATGATAATCGAACCCCACTGTATTGATTTCAATTCATATATCAAAGTAACAGAAAAGTAACCAAAATTGATCTCCAACTAAAACAAGTTTACCAAAGATCCTAAACATTGATAGGCTAATTAAATTTATAGCCTTGTCACCAATAACTGTCTTTTGAAATAACGGCTTCTTGAGGACAATCGATTTTAAAGAAGTCATTAAATTAAACATAATTTAAATAAAGAGCTCTCTATGTTAGTGTGAACATGGTTACTTTGCTATCTAGCTCTTTCTTAGCTTGTTCTCCACCTTAGCTCTTTTCACACTAGGTTAAGCTTACTTAGGGACTTTTTCACTTTATCCCACATTGGTTGTGTATTGAGTCTCTTGGGTGGAATATCATATATACCCACCTCTTGCTCTCATATGAGCAACCCATTCTATTGTAATGCTTTGCATTCTCTTGAGTTGAATATAGTTTATTTAGCTCATATCTGATTTCTATTTTGCTTTCTCTCAATCACTTGCATGCTTGGGTAGAAATCTAACATGGTATCAGAGCGGTTGTGAGTTGTGGGTTAGCATTTTTTTTAGAAATCTGAGAGTGTAAAGTTGTTTTTCGAAGCACATGAGTATGCTCTTCTCTTGCATCTTTGGATGATCTGAAGAAACAGAAAAGTGTGGAGAAAACTCTAGTTTGTGAGTTGTGGGTTTCGAAGCACATGAGTATGCTCTTCTCTTGCATCTTTTGATGATCTAGAGAAACAAAAAAGTGTGGAGAAAACTCTAGTTTCTGGGGGGGTTCATATTTTGACTTGCCAGTTGCAAGTTTTTTTCATAGCTTCCTCAAGACTCTTTGAGCTAAAATCTAACAATCGGCTTACATTTTATTTATTCTGATCAATCTTGCAAGTTGTAGCATGCCTTTGTTTGTCTTAGGTAGCTGATTTAGTCTTTGCATGCCATTTTTTGGTGCTAAACATATTTTTTCATTAGAGTCACATTTTCTGTAGATCACAAAGAAAAACACCTTCTGGGTTTTGTTCATAGCACCGAAAAACTATCTAGGTATCTATTAGTTTTTGCATACAGCTTATATATTTTGCAGAAACGATGTCAAAAAGCTACAGCAAAACCCCTCTCCATTGGCATTTTGGAAATTACAGTTCAACTTCTAAAGGCTGTACAACTTAGGCTCTTGACCTCAGATTTGTGAGCTTCTTTTTTTGATTTTGGCTAATTTTTCGTGCTCTACATGATGGTACAATCATTTTTTGATTTTAGTGTATAGATTTTTCAGTAATCTCATATTCTCACATGTGACTCTACACAGTTCTCATTTTTGGGAACTTCGGAGGATCATAACTTTCACATACGACCTCATATCGAGGTGATTCTTTTTTTAAAAGTGCATGGTTTTTCGAATAGATCGCAGTGGTATTGTTTATTTATCTGAGTATTGTGCCAAAGTTGTATTTTTAGCATATGCTCTTCATGAGGGTTTTGTAATGCATTGAAATCAAGACCACTTAGTATTTCTTGCTAGTGGTAGTTGTAAATGCACTAATATAAAGTGCCAAATCATATTTTCTTGAAGGGGTTCTTTGATTGAGTGGAAAAGGGGGTGTCTTATGTGCTCTCTTTGAGTCACATCTTTTATGGGGTTATTGTAATCATTTTGGGGGTTCATCATAGATATCAGTTATTTCCATCCTTCTATTGTTAAGTTAACCTCAGAGAACTATTTGTCTTGGAAACAAGGGATAAAGAATCATTGCCTTGAGCAAGATCTATTGCCTCGTCTCTTTGGACTCGTTCCTGAGCCAAGTGACTATGAACAAAAGAATGCATGGTTTAACAATAATGACATGGTCTATGGACTAATATGTATTACTATTTCTGAGGATATTCTACATCACATAGAGCACACTGAGTGCCCTTTCACTGCTTGGACCATCATCCAGCAGTTGTATGGAGACTTTGGATCTTCATCTGAGAGTGATGTTTCCTTGGATGACTAGGCTCTGGTGGATGATACTAAGTCTTCTTTTACCCTATCTTGTGTGACATACATTGATACCCCATCTTTAGATACAACACCTGTTGCTTCATCAGATTCCAGAGATGCTTCTTTGAGAGCTTCTAGTGATTCTTTGCAGTAGGATCATTACAGTCTTCCTGATTGGGATTCCTATTTATCAGACATTGCATCTTTGTTTGTGGAGTCTCACATTTCAAATTTGGAGGACACATTTGAGGGGCTATCTCTCCTCTTTCATGACAATTATTTTATCCTTGCACCTGTTGTTACTATAGGGTTCAGAGAGGCTTCTTCGAGGGCTTCCAGTGATTCTTTGTAGCAGGATCATATTTGTCTTCTGTATTCACTTCATTGGGACCAATTTCTACCAGACATCTCTTATTTGTTTGTAGAGTCTCACATTTCGGATTTAGATGACACTCTTGAGGACATTCAACTCCTCTTTGATGATAGTTATTTCATCACTGTTATCCCATCTTCCTTGTCTTTGGATCTTGTACCTCCTGGTTGTACACATGGGATTGGATTGCTTCTACCTTCGTGCATTGAGGCATCTTTTGATATTCACATGGGGACACTTGAGTAGAGTTCTGAGATAGGATACATCTTGAGACTTCCTTCCTCACCTTGCTTCTTTGAGTGGGAGTTACTTCGACATTCACCATTGGAGTTGTTTCTTCCTAAGGGGAGAAATGTCATTTGTCACAAATGGATCATCTTCAACATTCATATATGGGCATCCTCTTTTGGCACAGGAGCTACTTTGTTGTGGGGGGGTTACATAGTCTCTTTCACTCTCTCTACTTTTGGGGGGGTCTCCTCTCTCTCTATTTTTTTTTGGGGGGGGGCTTTCTCTCTTTTTGGGGGAATTTTATGTACATGGGTACCTCATCAGGCTTGATATGCCGGGACCCATTTCCACATTTCCCCCTAAGTTGCACTTAAGGGGGGGTGTTAGTGTGAATAGGGTTACTTTGCTATCTAGCTCTTTCTTAGCTTGTTCTCCACCTTAGCTCTTTTCACACTAGGTTAAGCTTACTTAGGGACTTTTCCACTTTATCCCACATTGGTTGTGTATTGAGTCTCTTGGGTGGAATATCATATATATACCCACCTCTTGCTCTCATATGAGCAGCCCATTCTATTGTAATGCTTTGCATTCTCTTGAGTTGAATATAGTTTATTTAGCTCATATCTGATTTCTATTTTGCTTTCTCTCAATCACTTGCATGCTTGGGTAGAAATCTAACACTCTAGAGCCAATAGTTTTTGTAACAAATAAAAATTACTAAAGCATAAGAAAAATTATTCAGTTAATGACTACCATGTCATCATCCACATCCTCCTCCCTTTGCATCACTTCCTTTTCCCTAGCTTGTCCATCTCCAATACCTGAATCTACTTGAGTCACTTGGTTTGCCTATGCTCTCAACTTTGCCTTGTATGCCCGATACCTGTTAATGATTGGTGATAATGCCACACTACTCGGACTATCGGTCATACTAACTCAAAGTTTCTTTTTACTTATCATCCTGTCAACATCAGCCACTCTTTTATGCACATCATCTATTCCATTTTTGAATGTCCTGATATAAGTGGCTATTCTCCCAAGTTTTCCCAGTGATTCACCAGTGATAATATCAAAAGCTACGATTTCCTCATCCACTATCTTCTTGAAATTTTACTTAATTTCCTTGATTTTTAGTAGCTTATCTTCATCATCACCAATGGCTTCTATCTCAAGGATTGCAAAGTTGCTTTTGAGATCTCTAAGATGGGTGCTCCTCATTTCCTCTTCAACTGCTCCTAATAAAGACATTTTCCACTCGAGCATGTATGTTCACACAGTAGAGTCCATTTCCTTGGGATCATTCAAAATTTTCTCAGCCACAAGGATGTTGACATCCATGCCAACCATATCTTGTACTTCTTTAGAAACCAGGGAAAGACTGCTATTATCTTTTTTGACATTATAAAATTCAGTCACCAATGCTTCCCTTTTGCTGGAAATAGAATTAAATAGCTTAACAGATTCTTCTATGTAGATAAGGTCATCCAAACTCACCTTTTCAATCCATTGCTCTACAACACCACTCAGAGCCTGAGATCATTTAATCTGTTGAAAGAAGTTGGGATCTAGGCCATCTACACTTATATCAGGCAATTCTCTAGCTGGTTGGGTGGTAATTTTCAAAATGTACTAAATAAATAGAGTTAAAGAATTTACCTGCGCTTGCAATTTAGTATTTTATTGTTGTTCCTTCTTAATTCTCTTTGACAAAGTGTTGACTGAGAATTTGGCATGATAAATTTATCCCTCCACAGTCGAGGGCCCCATATCAACTTGACTTAAATTAAAGCTAGCTTTAGTCACTTCATCCTCATTCTTGTCACACACTGGGTCAACAATCTCCAAAATGTGGTGCCCAATGGAAGGGTCTGCAACCATCCTCAACATTCTTTTAGCCCATTTTGGTTTGAACATTTCTTGCAAGAGCTTAGCCACAATATCAACACTTGTGTCCACCATAGGGGTATATCTTTTCTTTTTCTCCACATCTTTCCTCAACCCTCTAGGGGAGAAAGAAGAAGCATTAACATTCACAACAATATTCAATATCACACCATCTGACCACACAGGAGGGGAATTGTGCTGCGGAGGATTGTTCAAGCCGGGGGAAATTAGATTACCAAATAAGGACTGAAGCAGATTATCTTC
The DNA here is from genome assembly GCA_027924645.1 of Cunninghamia lanceolata. Taxonomy (NCBI): domain Eukaryota; kingdom Viridiplantae; phylum Streptophyta; class Pinopsida; order Cupressales; family Cupressaceae; genus Cunninghamia; species Cunninghamia lanceolata. The sequence goes on from BSBN01000413.1 coordinate 4,689,945, forward strand.
TCCAAGCTAGTTAAAAATCAAAGAATCACTATCATTAACAAGGAGATTTAAAGGGGGCACATGGTCTACTTGTGATTGTGAAGTAGCCAATCTATTGTGTATTACCATAGGCTGATCTTCCTACTCACAAGTTGTCTTTAACCTCCTGATGTCTTCAGGTTGCTTGCCATCTCCACCTGATTGTGAGCCAACTCTGTGAAGAGTTGGGTCCAAACTCGATGAACTCCTGGGAGTGTTCGCAGCCCAGGACTTATTCTATTCTCAAGTAGATGATTCCTTTGGAGCTGCAGAACCAACCAGTTCTCTAATTTTTCAATTCAACCATTTCCTAGTTCTCCTAAGCACATGAAAAGAGTGAAACATTACATCAGTGGTCTCCTTTTCTAACCAACATGTTGGAATTGGGACAGACAATTGAGAGGGGGGGTTAATTAGTTGTCCCACAATATTAACCTTTTCTTCTTTTAATCTTCTTTCACAACTTACAAATAGATTAATGATGTAGACATTAAAGCATGAATCAATAGCACATGATCAGAAACACAATTAATACACTTGACACTAGGATTTTTGATGTGGAAACTCGGTTAAGGGAAAAACCACTATGGGGGTTAACCCACAAGATTCATACCCTGTTAAAAGTACTTAAAAAATGGAAGGCACTTGCCTTCGGGTGCACTACCTAGATCTCACTGCCTATAGAATTTAGTTTAATACAAAAGGAATTAACTGAAAAATAGCATCTTCTTCATGCTTGGTTTAGTCTCATTGAGTGCTCATAAAACTTCTACTCTTCTCCAAATACTTCTTCACTATCACTTCATCCTTTACTGTTCTTGCTCTTCTGCTCCTCCTCTTCTCTGCTCTGCCTCTGATCCTTTCTTGGGATTTGATTATTTCGCAGAAGGATGATTTTCAACAACTCAACTACATGCCTTTATATGCTTCATCATCCTTGGAATTAAGGTTGGCAGTCCAAACATCTGACTTAATGTGAATCACTAAGCTATCGGCCAAACATAACTAGGACTCAAGTCTTCCTCGATCAACATGCCATGCTCCATAGAATTACTCGTAGATCATCTACAACACTCTTGAATCATCTGTTCGGCCAAGACTGGGAAAAACAACAGCACTAGAGAAGAAATCTTCAACAATGAGCTCAATATTCAATGCAGACCTCCAACACAGTAGGTGCATGATCCAAAGACCTCCACAAGCACATTTAATTTAACAAAGACATCTTCACTCCTCCAAATCATTAGAATCACTTGCATCTTCTCCCGAAACCTCAATAATACTGTCTGTCATGACTGTCACACTAGAAAGATTGCTTGTGGACCTCTAAACCATGAACCACTTGAGTTGATGATACACACTAACTTCCCAAACATTCCTCTAGAACTGTAGATCATAATATTTCAATGTGGAGCAATCTAGACCAATTTACTGTCACTCTGTCTCTTTTGAACACAACAAAACTAGGTTCTACTCAGATGGCCATAGCTTCTTCAAATCTTCATGTGGACCTCTCAAAACTTAATTGGAGCTACTTCAGATAATCCTCTACACAACCATATGTTGGCAAGAGACACTGTGTGGCTTCATGAGTGTTGTCATTGATGGCAACAAAGTCCATCCCACACATCCGCAGCACATAGTATGTCTATACCGGAAGTCAGATTGAAGAGTGTTTTGGTCCGGTAAGAAAGAACAGAGCATGCAGCAAGGTCTGACAATCAGGTCCAGATCTCTTAGAGGAAGTATCTCAGTAAAGTGCTGACTTGGGGAAGTCAAGAGGAGTACCATGACTGCTACATTCCAGAGATTGAGCCTCCAGTGATGAAAGAGTGAAAAGATATAAGCACCTAAGTGTTGGGTTCCTGTTTGGTAGAGTAGACTGACTGGCAGAGCATCAGACCTTCATCCAGATAAGAAATTGATGGTGATCAAGTTTCTTGAGGGATCATTCATGGTTGGCAGACATGTTTGATGACTCCTATAACTATCTTTTTGATATGCATCACTTAGTATGGATGGATTCAGTTGACAGACCAGAGTTTGGGAAAATCTTGAGTATTCCAGATGCCAACTAGAAAGATGTTGAAATCCTTTGTGCAGATATATATACTAGATGGATTTCAATGTGAAGGTGTGTGTGTGTGTGTATGGGAAAATGTGAAGAAAAGTAGAGAGCAGTGTGGAAGTAGCAATACAGGTTCAGTCTATGACAGAACAACAGCACTAAGGCAGAGGAACAATGAAGTGTAGTAGATCAGTGTATTGAGCCTAACCGGAACTGAACTTCAGCATATGTGGATGCTTCTCATCAGTTCAAGTACCTGGTTTCTTTCTATAAACTATTATAGGCAGTGAGCCTCTTGTGAGTAGTGTGCTCGGGCAATGAGCCCTAATTAGCAAGTGCCATTTTTGTACTTCTATTCTTTTAACAGAGAATACAATCTTGGGTTAGTCACCCCATGGTTTTTCCCTTAACAGGGTTTTCCATGTAAAAATCCTTGTGTTATGTGTGTTGATTTCTTTCTGCTCTCATGTTCATGTATGCTTATATGTTTTGATACTGCACTAATTATTAAAGAAGAAAAGAAAGTCAAATAATTAAGATAACTGATTCACCCCCCTCTTAGTTATCAACAATTGGTATCAGAGCTAAGTTCCTCCTAACAGAGCCTAACAGCTTGAGGAAGATCTAGGAATCTCAATGGATATGTATGGTATGAGAGAACAACTTCAGTCTACCTTAGATGATCTTGATCAATCTCACTCTGAAGTCAATAACCTGAGGGAAAGACTCAAACAAGTTGATGATTTCATAAATGAACTCAAAGAAAAAACTAAGTATCTCAATGAAGAAAAGAAAGGAACTACTTCAACAATTAGCAAATCAAAGTGAAGCCAATGATACTAATGAAGATCTGAATGAGAAAACCAAGTTATGTGAGAAGTTATCAAAAGAAGTCATTATGGTAAGACATGAAATGGAATCAGGAGTTATGAAATTCACCCAAGAAATTAAAGAGAAAAGAAAAAGTGAAGATAATCTAAAACAATCTCTTGAGGAGAAGTCAGAAGACTACCGCAAAATGGATAGAATAATCAGGCATCTGGAATTTGATCTTGAAGAAGCTAGAGATAATGAAGAACAACTTGAGAATCAGATAGACACTCTTAAAAGGGATCTTCAAACAGCAAATGAATACAAAGAGAAATTCAAGATAAGCTCTGCTCAACTTGAAGTTCTTCTTGTAAGCCAAAAGAGGGTAGATGACAAGCAAGGCTTGGGTTATGAAAAAGGGGAAAGCTCTGGATCTGGTCAGAAGAACTCTAGATCAGGAAATCCAAGGAACAGGCCTAGAAGACCTCCGGTAAGGCAACCAAATGCTCAAAGATATCCATCCTTCAATGGATACTGCTACAACTACAATAACTTCACTCATAAAGCAAATCAGTGCAGAAGAAGAATGAATTAGACTAATTCATCCTTCTCTGAATAGTGTTTTAACTACAAAAGGTATGGTCACAAATCTCATGAATGTAGAAATATGCAAATGAACAATTCATTCACTGGTAGATGCTTTGCATGCAATAGAATGGGACATATGGCTAATAAATGCAGATCAAGAGGATATTAGTCAAATATGCAAAGAAATTTTGTTTGCCACAATTGCAATAGATCCGGTCATATTGCCAAATTCTGCAGAAGAATCAAGATAAAAGGGGTCTGGTGCATCATAATCAAAATCAAGACAAAGGAAAAGGAAAAGTGAATGCGGATGAAGTTCAAAGGGAGATGAACAAGATTTGGGTAAAGAGAAGTATGAAAAATGTTGGGGATGGATCCGCACCAGAATCTGGTGCTGATATTCCTTCCAGAAACTAAATAAATGAGCTCTAGCTCAGGGGGAGTCAAAAGGGAAAACAAATTCCCCCAACTAGTCAATTGGTGCCTGAAATTGGCACATGGAAAGTTGCGGATTAAAGGGTTCTTAGAGAAATATCTAAATAAGCCTTGGTAAAGATATAGAAGATCCGCAAGAAGTTTTCAAGAGGTTAAGTATCCAAGATTGATCCGGTTCAACAGTCATCCAGTAAAAGCAGGATTCCCACAGTTAGATCCAGTATGATTTAAAATTCAAATATCTCAATCTGCAGACAAATGGAATGATTGGAGAAAGATAGATAGATTGTCATTAATCACCAAGAATAACTCTAAGTACATCTTAGTGATCTGGAAAGATCTCTCTGGACAAGGAGAACAAGGCAACTGGAATAACTTAAATTGTGCATTTATTACAATATGAAATTAGGGTTTGTGTAGAGATAAAAGGGTTCCTTTGCTCATCATTTGCACTTTTACATTCGAGAAGAAGATAGAAAGAGCTCTGCAAACAAGTTTGCTTCATCCCTCTCAAGGATCAACAGCAGAATTTGATTCAACTGATGATCTTTTCAGCTCATTTCGTGAACCCTAGAAGCGTAAAAAGGTATTTCTGCTTTTGGACATCTCTCTCTAAATCTTTTGAAAGATGGCTACTCTGAATGTTGTCAAAATCACTGATACGACATGCCCTAAGTTCAAGAAACACCCTTACAAATCTCTAGAAGTTGATCCTTTAGGCACCTTTTCTAGCATTCTGCATGGGGTTTTGCATGTAGAAGATGTTAGGGCATATATTCATGCAAATATTGAGGAATTTGGGGAATCCAAGCTGATGGATATCTATCACAAGTAGTTAATAGATGAATCATTTGAACTCAAACCTCAGTACAAGGTCATCTGGGACAAGCATTTTGGACATTACATCCATTTCTCCTTTTTTTGCAGAAGATGAATGGGTCCGGTATGTGCTGAGCAGAGTGCATGACAAATTCATGTGGTTGATGAGGCCATTTAAGATCACAAAAGATGCTATTAGGGCGGTAACTGGATTGCACTCATCCGGTGAGTTACCTATTCTCAAATCAGTCAAAAACCAAACTGTAAGTGAGGCTACCAGATCAAAATTTGACAAGAGAGCAATGACAATAGAAGATATCACTGATCCAGATATCAAGTTTGCCTCCATGATAATTGGCTACAAGATTTATCACTCCAGTAGGGAGAATTCTGTACCTAGAACTGTAATTTATACTGCTTATCAGATGCTAAGAGAGAATGCAGATTATGATCTCTGCAAGCTTCTTCTGAGCCAACTATTGGAAAAATTGCAAAAGATCAAAAAGGACAAGAACTCATTCAAATATGGTGGCCTGATGTTATGTCTCTTCTTTTACTACATGAATGAGCTCCCCAGATCCAGTGGTTGGGTATGGCAAAATGACAAATTGGTTGCCATACAAATTAGAGATTACATGTATGGGCTTGGTGATGCCAAGGCTCAAAGTACAACACTCTGGGGATACTTCAAGAACTTTCAAAGTATGATGCAGGCTAGAGAAAGAATGCCCCAAACATTGGTTGAGAAATACAAGGATACAGTTTGCTTTATGGTAGACACTGATCAATGCCTAATGGAGGCAGTGGAGCCAAGGATAGTTTGGACTATGCCAATGGGGTATGAATTTGGTGAGAAAATCCTAGAGCTGCATATCCAACACCTGCTGAGTCAGCCCAAGGATCCTAAGGCAGAAAGGTTTGGAACCTTTCAAGAGTTGAGTGTGAAAATTCACGTTGAGCTAAGACAATCAGAGATAAAAAGGAAAGTGAGAAGAGAAGTAGAGGAAGTTGCCAAAAGATTTGGCATTTCTAAAGAAGCAGTCGATGCAAATAGAGAGAAACTAGAAAGAGCAGAGAAAGAGAAACAAGAAGCAGAAAAAGAGAGTGATCCGGTGCAAGCCCCCTCCTGGACCAAATCCTCCAAAAGCTCTACACCTACCACCTCTAAGAGACAAAAAGCCTCAAAATTGGAAACCAAGACATTCAGTAAGGGAGAAAAGAGAACAAAAACCAAGGCCACAAGGTCCTATACAAGTCAAAAAGATGATGAAGAGATAGAATCAGATGAGGAGGTTAAGAAAATGAAGAAGAAAAAGAAAACCTCTATGGAATCATCTACCGGCAAAAACAAAGAAGAAGAAGCAGAAGAATTTGTTGAAAGGCCTACTCTCTGCATTGATGATATCATCAAATCAGTCACCGTGGATGGGAATCTGTAACCAATGACTAATTTTATGATGAATATAATGAAGCTGACTAGAAGATCTTACAAGATGCCACAGTCAGGTATCTAAACATCTATAATAAAGCATTCATTGAAGTAATATCTCTAATTCCCAAAATCCTAGAGAAGGAACTCGAAATGAGAAATAACAATTCTAAGGATAAGGATATGGAGATTCAGGAATAGATAGCTATTCAGCTCTATCCTTCCATCACTCCTAAACAGATGAACATGATCTTCAAGGATTACAATGATGAGTTCCAGAGCAAAGACAGAATGAACAAGCTTATGCTCAGAGAGACTGATTAGGTGGCAAGAGAGACTGAAGACATCCTCCGGAATGCATATAAAAGATTCAATCTTCCCATTATAGAAGACATAAGCGATGAACCTTCTGCCATGGATGTTAAAGGACTAAGTGGGTCAAAAGAAGATCCTACTAAGAAAATTGCAGAAAAATTAAAGGAGATAGGTGTAGAGAAGACTGAGGACCTAGATTCCTCTATTCCAGAAAAATAAGTCCATGAAGAAGTAAATATCTCTCATCCAGATCCCCCAGCAGACTTCGGAACTGAAGGAGAAGCAAGAAAAGAGGAGAAAGTAAGTCAAGAAGAGGAGGAAAAGGGAAGAGAAGAAGAACAAATAGGAAGGTCTCTGTTGACACCTTTGAGGCTGCAAGAGGAAAGAAGTCTCTGGCAAGAGACACTGAAGAAGCAGTTAAAGACTTCTTGACCAAAGAAATGATGGAATTAGATGAATCGGGGCTGCTTCAAGGACCATTCAATTTTGACTCTTTCTCTTTAATACAGACAATGAAGGTAGCATCTTTTGCTCAAGCCAAAGCAAAAGAAAAGCTTTTGAAGTCTCACATCGAAGACTGTGAGCTAATAGAGATTGCATCTGGTGCATTGGAGAAGATCATGCCATCCTTCTAGAAGGATCGTTCAGCCTCTTCATCCGGTAACTTAAAATCTCTTGTTAATTCAAATAGCACACCTTTTGATTCTTTGGAGAAGTCAGCAGAAGATAAAGTCTGAAAATAGTTTTTGGGAAAGAGATTCTTTGAAGTACAAGGGCTAATAACAAATGATAGGAGATATATGGATATTGGGATAAAGAGCTTAGAAAATACTCTTAAAGATGGCAGAGAAATATATAAATTTTTTCTATCCTGGTCTAAAGTGACAAAGGATATTGAGAAGAAAGTGAAAGAACAAGAGGGTAAACTGTCAAGTTTATCTCAGAATTTTGATCCTCTCACCACATCCATAATAAACCAAGAATGTCAAACTATTGCCATTCTAAATGAACTAAAGAAACTTGAAAAGGAAAGGAAGAATATAATAAGTAGGATGGGTGAACTTAGAGGGATTTATGCCTAAGTTAGAGGCCATGCATGAGGCCCTAACTGATGCTCAGACCACATCCCGGACCAGTGATCCGACAGATCTAAAGAGGGCAGAAGCTTTTGCATTCCTATTGAGTGGTCACATCTCAATTTTGGACAGGATGAAGCAAAGTTGGGCAACAAAATTTGTCCATTTGAAGACAACTTTTGCAAATATACTTAAGTATATGTAAGTATAAACTTGTATATATACTTATGCAGCTATGAATAGGCTGATTTTTGAAATTTTGGTGTGCGGATTCTACCCTTTGCCATTGATGTCAAAGGGGGAGTGAGGAGTAGTGAAAAATATGGAATCCAGCTAAGGGGGAGCTCCAGTACAAGTGTACATAAGATAGAGCATCTACAAAGGGGGAGTTTGTTATAACACTTAGTCATTTTTCACTAATTGTTGCCATCAATGCCAAAGGGGGAGATTGTTGGCAAGAGACACTGTGTGGCTTCATGAGTGTTGTCATTGATGGCAACAAAGTCCATCCCACACATCCGCAACACATAGTATGTCTATACCGGAAGTTAGATTGAAGAGTGTTTTGGTCTGGTAAGCAAGAACAGAGCATGCAGCAAGGTCTGACAGTCAGGTCTGGATCTCTCAAAGGAAGTATCTCAGCAAAGTGTGGACTTGGGGAAGTCAAGAGGAGTACCATGACTACTACATTCCAGAGATTGAGCCTCCGGTGATGAAAGAGTGAAAAGATATGAGCACCTAAGTGTTGGGTTCTTGTTTGGCAGAGTAGACTGACCAATAAAGAATCAAACCTTCATCCGAATAAGAAATTGATGGTGATCAAGTTTCTTGAGGGATCATTCATGGTTGGCTAACATGTTTGATGACTCCTATAACTATCTTTTTGATACGCATCGCTTAGTATGCATGGATTCAGCCGATAGACCAAAGTTGGGGAAAATCTTGAGTATTCTGGATGCTGACTAGAAAGATGTTGAAATCTTTTGTGCGGATATATATACCAGATGGATTTCAATGTGAAGGTGTGTGTGTGTGTATGGGAAAATGTGAAGAAAAGTAGAGAGTAGTGTGGAAGTAGCAATACAGGTCCGGTATGTGACAGAATAGCAGCACTAAGGCAGATGAAGAATGAAGTGTAGTAGATCAGTATATTGAGCCTAACCGGAATTGAACCTCAGCATATGTGGATGCTTCTCATCAGTTCAAGTACCTAGTTTCTTTCTATAAACTATTATAGGAAATGAGCCTCTTGTGAGCAGTGTGCTTGGGCAGTGAGCCCTAGTTGGAAAGTGCCATTTTTGTACTTCTATTCTTTTAATAGAGAATACAATCTTGGGTTAGTCACCTCGTGGTTTTTCCCTTAACAGGGTTTCCCCCATAAAAATCCTTGTGTTATGTGTGTTGATTTCTTTCTTCTCTCATGTTCATGTATGCTTATATGTTTTGATACTACACTAATTATTAAAGAAGAAAAGAAAGTCAAATAATTAAGATAACTAATTCACCCCCCCCCCTCTCAGTTATCAACACCATATGGTCCGTATACATTGATCTTCATTAATTTTTGCAATATCCTCAACATTCTAATCTTCTAAACAGGTAACAAAATAGGATACAGTTGACACCATTGGCAACAAGGATATGTTGACATCAATGACAACACCGATTAGGCACATATTTGCAACAATCTCCCCCTTTGTCATTGATGGCAACATATGATGTGAAAAATTGATTCAACCATCAAGACAAGAACTTTTTCCTCTTTCTCTTATCACTTCTGCAACTACTTTCTTCACTACTCCCCCTTTCATCAGCAACTAGTTTTTCACATGACTTCTCTACCCCTTTGACATCAATGGCAAAGGGCACATATTTGCAATCTTTTCTTCCCCTTTTTGTTTCAGACTGATCTCAAAATTTGCATACTAACTACTCCCCCTGAGTAGTATCTCCTTAGCATCAATCCAGATCATAAGATATGACTGTGAATTCAACCAGACTGATGCACCCTAGTGCATCTTAGTTCTAATCAAGAGGGGTAATAACCCCTAACTTCTTTTTGAGATACTCAAAAGTATCCTTGGGTAGAGACTTGGTGAAAATATCTGCAATCTGATCCTTTGAAGAAACAAACTCCAATCTGACTTCATTCTCACTAACCTTCTCTCTCAAGAAGTGAAACGTGATTGATATGTGCTTTGTCTTTGAATGCAACACCGGATTCTTTGAGATGCTTATTGCACTTGAATTATCACAGAAGATTGTGACAGGCTCCTCAAACACAATTCTGATGTCCTTCAACATTTGCTTCATCCACAAAACTTGAGTACAATTGTTTGCTATTGCTATATATTCTGCCTTTGCTATAGATAGGGATATTGCCTCCTTTTTTCTCAACCAAGAAACCAATCTATTTCCTAAGAAGAATGCACCACCACTAGTACTTTTTCTATTATCCACATCTCCTGCCTAATCAGCATCTGTATATGCATGAAGAGTGAAGTCATTAACCTTTGGATACCATAAGCCATAATCAAGTGTCCCTTTGAGATATCTAAAAATTCTCTTGACTACTACAACATAGGATTCTCTAGGATCAGCTTGAAATATAGCAACAAGTCCAACTGCATTCATGATATCAAGTCTAGTCTAAGTCAGATAGAGTAGTCCTCCAATCATTGATCTATACCTTTTTTGATTTGCCTTAAGGGATTCATCATCTTTACTCAACTTACATCCGGTTACCATGGGTGTACCCATCGGCTTTGAATCTTCCATACCAAAAATTTTCAACAATTCTCTTACATACTTAGATTGAGATATGGGTATGTGCAGGATCATAATGGGCCAAACTATACCTCTAAGTGGCAATGAAAATATAGAAAATCAGAATTTATCAAGTTCATGCGAAAATTTGAATGGATTATCTACACAATTTGAAAAAGATGTAAGAACGAAATTTGTAGAGAATTGAATCTAGTTTATAGGCTACTATTTTTTTTTTAAACTAAATTTACTTAGTGAAAATTGAATATTTTAAAGAACAGCTATTAAATTTTTCAAAAAAAAATAAAAAGTGGGTGTCTGTCCAGCCAACCTAACTATGAGTAAAAATATATATATATTTTTGAAACTTTTAAAATAAGTAGAGGACTCATGTCCAGATGTGATGCATATTTATTTGAAATTTTTTTCCAATAAAATAATTAGTTATGTTTTTTTTACTCTGACTTTTTTTAAAAAATAAAAAGTAATTTTTCAGCCAACCTAACTTGATTAAAAAAAATTGAAATTTAATTTTTTTTTAACCTATAGCCAGAAAAGCATAGAGTGTGACGCAAGTTTCGGATCTCAAAAAGGTGAAATGGTTTGAAAGTTATGGATGTTTTTCAATTAGTGTGTCCATCAGGATTTCAGACATACGGTATATAGAAAATTATTAAGAATTATTTAATAAAATGATAACCAAACAAATCTTATATTTTTAGAAAGCTAACAATTTTTTCTATAAACCCTTTTTGTTTTATCAATTTTGCATAAAAAAAAGCCATCAGCACGAAGGGTGAAGTTTGAAGAAGAGACTGAAACATGAAAACATGTTAGAATCCATAAAAAGTCAACAACCAAAACGGATATCCGTCTTTCTTTGTACCCAAATAAGACGGATATCCGTTTTGCTTCGGTAAAAGTAACTCAAAACGGATATCTGTTTCCTTGATCTATGAAAATTTTTGTACCATTGGTTTTGGATGAAGAGAAGCAACATATTTGAAACATTGAGGCAATAATACAAGAAGTTAAAGTTAGTTGGTCATTTATAGGTGTATCTATTGTTTCATATCACATTACACATAGAATTCTAATTAACAATCTAGTTTCCTCATTTGGGGGAACATTTTTTTATCTGTTTCTAATGGAATATTTAGTTAAAAATTGGTGGCTCCTTGTGAAAGTATGGGCTCTTATCAAGTACGCATAACCAAGAAGGTTGATATCCATTTTTCTTACATGTTTGTTGATCACATCTTATGAAACAAATGTTGCTTGGTGATAGTTCTAGGTTTAGTGAACAATATTCTCAAGCTTATTACAATTTTTACACTTGTGACCAAATTTGGTACCAAATCCTTTCACCTTTTCAATTAATCCTGATAGTGTCATCTCACTCCATGCAAATCAAACCAACATTAGGACCATGTGAATGAGATTAAGGATAGCCTTGAAATATGAATCTTTGTACTTTTGACTATCCTTTTAGCATGACAATCCTTTAGGATCATTGTACCCAGGTGCAACAATCCTTCAATCTTCTTTTATTTATATTTCTTTCCTCTTCATACACAAGATTCTCGTGCCTTGTAGTCATGACAATCCACAAATCACTTAACTGTCCTTAGTGAGACTATATCTTATTTTGACAGTGATAGTCATCGTCCATTCACAACTCTCCTCTTTAACATAGATACCCTTTGCACATGTTTTGACTTCATGATTTTCCTTTTCTATGTTGTATTATGGTATGGAAATACTATGGCCCCTTCTTCATCCTCTTGTATAATGAAATTGAAGGTTGACACTTACGGTTACTCTTCTTTATTACTTGGTGATAATGAATCCCTAAGCTCATTTTTTATTGTCTTGAAGCCAAATTTACCACTGTTGAGACAGTCAGAGTTGATTCTTGATCATGAATATTGCGAATTACTTCAAATATCCATGGACAATTTCAATTGTGTTTCTTAAGACACCCATGCCTTGACTATCCCTTGATGTTGGTCATGATTGTGCTTGGATGGCACAATAGTTCATAGTTAGATTTTTGCCACTAAAGTTTTCCTTTGACAAAGTCATATTTGTAGTCCACCTTTTGATGATGTTCAAATAATATAAATACTTATTCTTAACATAAGCAATACATTTCTCACAAATACCAATGCATTCTACTCATAAGGTTCATGGCACCATGCCTAAAGGTATGATAGTCAGCAGTGTACTATTATGGTAGCCTATGGTTGGTTTGACAATCTATAATAGTGATAGCATTCATGCCTAACAGTCCTTATCATTATTGTCATAATATATTTTATATTTGAGGCCTTGTCTACAACATACAAAGTTTACCTTTCTCACCCATACCTTCAGTATATAAAGGACATTGATAGGGAATTTTTAATTTCCACTCAGTCAGTGCAATCTAGGAGAGGATAGATTGTCTAAAGTTGTAATCTATTTCCATTTACATTTGCCATAACTACAAATGCTTAGTGTTTATTCTCAACCCTGGTATATGAATAAAATGTGACCTATTGTTCTAATAGGCCTATAGGGACAAAGAGGTGATAAAGCCTTTAAGTTTAAACATGACATGGTTTTGATAACTTCCCATAGTGATAAGGTCCTGGATGACAATCCTTTGATGCACCTAATTGTAATAGGTGTTATGATAGTCCTTGGTATCTTTTCATTTCTTTCTTGAATGGCCTACAAATAAGACATAAGACCTTTTAGATCCTTCATAAATAAGAATTCTCATACATTACATTTAAACTTAAACTCCCTAAACATCCATCAATCCATCCATTAATATCAAAATGCCATGAATATCCTATGATCAACCATTCTAATTCCTAGGATAGTCATATATTGCAATTTTGCTTCTCTATATTAAAATAGCCCAAGGAATATCTACCCTTGAATTTGTATTTTAACAATCTAATGTCTTTACGAATAACATTGAGCCTTCTTTTGGGACAACATTTTTGCCTTTAGAAGCTCCTCATTTGATGATAGCCTAAAATATAATAAGTGGATAGTCATAACATTTTAGCATAATGGGAAAACCCTAAAGTGTGATAAAGTTTATACATTATCTATTCCCATTCATGTCACGAAGCAACTATTCAAATGCTAGGCCAACATGATTTAAACAATCATAAGGGCCAACAATCCACTCCAAATGCATGGGAAAAGGACAACTCTTGGATCCCATATTAATCATGTTCACATGGCTAGTAGCATCTTCAAGTGAGTCAATAAAAAAATTGAAAGCCTCAAACTCATACAATTCAGAAAAATATACCTAATTATAAATTTGATATGCATGAATAAGGAAGTCCTCATGCAATACAAACTAAAATGTGTCATATTTAGACATGTCATCAAGTTGAACTACATCATGTTGAGACTCGTGTTTACTTAAGCATTACAAGTCACTTACCTCTTTGCATGCTTCAAAGTTCTAAACAAAGGACTCATGACTGATTTACATGGCCTTCAACAAACTAAAATTATATATCATCTTTATGCTTATATGGAGGCTATATCATCTTTACAATTGTATGTCCAGGCTCTTTAGGAGTCTTCACAAATGTGTCCAAAGTAAGATTACTCAAATCAAATAATGGCTTATATCCAGAGCTTTTTTAAGTTGATACCTAGGTGGATTAGTGTGTAAACATTCAAATTAGATGGTAATTCACAAGTTTATAGAATAATAAAATGAATCCCTAGTCTAGAATCCAAATGTACATAATAAAATGGATATCTGTTTTGTAGTAGCGATATGGACGTTGCAGAGTGTCCGTTGGCAAAGAATTGGGATTTACTTAAATTTGCTTGTTCATGCTTCTCATAAGACGTCACCTCCCCTACCCATCCAGCTCTACAGAAGAAGAGAGACAACAAATGATCAAGAGGGATCACCAATTAGCGATAAGTGATTGATTACTTATGTCATGTTATATATTTTGAATATTAAATTCTATATTAATGTGCACGTTGTTTGATTGTATTAATAGGTGGAAATTCAAAAATCTCTATCGAGGAGGTCTAGTCGATGAGCGATAGTGGATGAGTCATTGATTGGTTCACCATCTTCATGGCCTAGCAAGAGCCATAGATTATTTGATAGCAATCCATAGGAGATTTGATTTTGGGACATTTTGTTACATATGCCTATTTGGCTTTGTAAACATACTTTTGTATGTTATCGATGTATATCGTTGTATATACCCATATGGTTTTATTTGTACATGCCTATATGGCTTGATATATACACTATACAAATTATTTTCATGACATTATGCATATATGTATATATAAGATCCTAATTTGGCACAAGTAGGGAGAATGCTTGCAAAGGTTATGGAATTTGGTTTTAAATGTTCCAATTGTATTTGCTTCAAAGTTTCTAAAGCCTTTTTAAAAAATCCATTTTGTGCATATCTTGCAATCATTGCATTCCATGAGATAGCATCTCTTTGAGGTGTCATGCCAAACTGTTCACATGCCTTGTCTATGCTTCCACACTTTGGATTTACACCCGCCAATTGCATTTTCTTAACATTTCCTTTCAATCCTTATCAAAAATTCCATTTTGTACACATATTGCAATCATTGCATTCCTTCATTTACAACACATGATTAAATAAGAAGATGCATATTTACAACACTTAAGAATATGTAGTAGTGTTGCTCATGTCACCAATACTATGTTTACATCTTCACATACATGGCTTACAACATGTGACAATATGAAGTGATGAAGAAACTTGTTATTTTGATGTATTTCAACTCCAAACTTGCGCCTAGAAGTGAAGGTGCTAATCCTTGATCAAACTAACCTAAAAGTGCGCCTTAGTACTTAGGGCGCTAGATTATGATTGATCAACCTAAAATGTGCGCCTAAGGCTAGATATTGGATTGGAACGATAAAATGCATCATCAAAGGAGTTTATAGTTATTGAAGGCATCAAATGATGACTTGGGTGCACATCTACCTCTCTACACCATCAAATGTGCACCTAGATTAGTGAGGCACCACTTCATATCTCTATGACTTTGGATATGCACCTTGATAATGAATTGATCTTGCAAGTTGAGGTTGTCTCCACAAGTTGAAAGAATGTCCAAAGAATACAAGGCGCCAATTATTGAACAAATAACCTAGAATGAGTGCCTTACTATTTGAGTTGCTAGTTCATGCTTCTAGAACACCAAAAGTGCGCCTAGATGTTGAGGCGCTAGCTCTTGCTCAAGCAACCTTGAAAGTGCGCTTTGACAAGGAGGTTAAAATGTATTATCAAAGGATTAAGTTGAATCAAGGAATCATCATTGAAGACAAGTAAAACATGATTGTGAATGAGGTGCACTTTTCATTATCTCCAACCTCACAATTGTGCCTTCCCTTGGAAGCTCATATTGTACCTAAAGGAATGGTACTAAGATAACATCCATGTCAATGATTGAGAATGTGTCAACTAGAACAATATTTTTTGTTTTTCTCATCATGGGGTCGAACGGACTGCGCCAATGCGTCAGGGTGGGTGGGTAAATGCCAGTAGAGGTCTCATTTTGTGCACCAAGCATCCCAGTCATTCCGAGCAAGAGGCTACCCGCAAAGTCCCTTAAGATCCCTGAGACCAAAAATGTGCCAAACTTTCACGGAGCAGTTCTTAGAATTCGTGACAGCTGGGAATGTTGTGTTTGGACCTATAGGTGTATGTGGGGTCCATCGACAATAACCTCTCTCATTTTTGGTCAACTCCATTCCGTTTGATCGTGCCGAAATCAAACGCATTGTTGCAAAATGCTTCAATTTGATGCAGTGGAAAGGTGCTAGGTGTGACATTTTTCGTTCCATAGCTCATGGGGTCAAACGGACTATGCCAATGTGTCGCGGTGGGTGGGTAAATGCCAGTGGAGGTCTTGTTTCATCCGCCAAGCATCCCAGTCGTTCCGGGCAAGAGGCTACCGGCAAAGTCCCTTAAGATCCCTGAGACCAAAAATGTGCCAAACTTTGACGGAGGAGTTCTCAAAATTTCTGACAGCTGGGAATGTTGTGTTTGGACCTACAGGTTCACATGGGGTCCATCGACAATAACCTCTCTCATTTTTGGTCAACTCCATTCCATTTGACCGTGCCAAAATCAAACGCATTGTTGCAAAATGCTTCAATTTGATGTATTGGAAAGGTGCTAGGTGTGACATTGTTCATTCCATAGCTCATGGGGTCAAACGGACTATGCCAATGCATCAGGGTGGGTGGGTAAATGCCATTGGAGGTCTCATTTCATGCGCCAAGCATCCCAGTCGTTCCAGGCAAGAGGCTACCGGCAAAGTCCCTTAAGATCCCTGAGACCAAAAACGTGCCAAACTTTGACGAAATAGTTCTCAGAATTTGTGATAGCTGGGAATGTTGTGTTTGGACCTACAAGTGCATGTGGGGTCCGTCAATAATAACCTCTCTCATTTTTGGTCAACTCCATTCCGTTTGATCGTGCCGAAATCAAACGCATTGTTGCAAAATGCTTCAATTTGATGCAGTGGAAAGGTGCTAGGTGTGACATTTTTCATTCCATAGCTCGTGGAGTCGAACAGACTACGCCAACGCATCGGGGTGGGTGGGTAAATGCCAGTGGAGGTCTTGTTTCATGCACCAAGCATCCCAGTCCTTCCGGGAAAGAGGCTACCGGCAAAGTCCCTTAAGATCCCTGAGACCAAAAATGCGCCAAACTTTGACGGAGTAGTTCTCAAAATTTATGACAGCTGGGAATGTTGTGTTTGGACCTACAGGTGCACGTGAGGTCCATCGACAATAACCTCTCTCATTTTTGGTCAACTCCATTCCGTTTGACCGTGTCGAAATCAAACACATTGTTGCAAAATGCTTCAATTTGATGCAGTGGAAAGGTACTAGGTGTGACATTTTTCATTCCATAGCTCCTGGGGTCGAACGGACTGTGCCAACGAGTCGGGGTGGGCAGGTAAATGCCAGTGGAGGTCTCGTTTTGTGCGCCAAGCGTCCCAGTCGTTCTGAGCTGTAAGCTACCGACAAAGTCAAAAGTTGCTAGGATTGAAATTTTGCATTCTACAAGTCCTGGGGCTAAACAGATTGCGCCAACACATCGGGGTGGGCGAGTAAATGCTAGGGGAGGTCTCATTTTATGTGCCAAGGCTCCCAGTCCTTATGAGCTGTAAGCTACCAGCGAAGTGACTTTACTGGTAGCTTATAGCTTGGAATGACTGTGATGCTTTGCACATAAAACGAGACCTCCCCTAGCATTTACCCACCCACCCCGACATGTTGGCGTAATCAGTTTGACCCTAGGACCTATGGAATGCAAAATTTCAATCCTAGCAACTTTTGACTTTATCGGTAGCCTCTTGCTCGAAATGACTGGGAAGCTTGGCGCACGAAACGAGACCTCCACTAGCATTTACCTGCTCACCCCGACGTGTTGGTGCAGTCCATTCGACCCCATGAGCTATGGAATGAAAAATGTCACACCTAGCACCTATCCACTGCATCAAATTGAAGCATTTTGCAACAATGCATTTAATTTCGGCATGGTTAAACGGAATGGAGTTGACCAAAAATGAGAAAGGTTATTGTCAACGGACCCCGCATGCACCTGTAGGTCCAAACACAACATTCCCAGCTATCACGAATTCTAAGAATTGCTCCGTCAAAGTTTGGCTCATTTTTGGTCTCAGGGATCTTAAGGGACTTTGCTGGTAGCCTCTTGCCCGGAAGGACTGGGATGCTTGGTGCGTGAAACAAGACCTCCACTGGTATTTACCTGCCCACCCCGACGCGTCGGTGCAGTCCGTTCGATCCCACGAGCTATGGAATGAAAAATGTCACACCTAGCACCTTTCCACTGCATTAAATTGAAGCATTTTGCAACAATGCGTTTGATTTCGGCATGGTCAAACGGAATGGAGTTGACCAAAAATGAGAGAGGTTATTATTGACGGACCCCACATGCACCTGTAGGTCCAAACACAACATTCCCAACTATCACGAATTCTGAGAACTGTTCCGTCAAAGTTTGGCACATTTTTGGTCTCAGGGATCTTAAGGGACTTTGCCGGTAGCCTCTTGTCTGGAAGGACTGGGACGCTTGGCGCATGGAATGAGACCTCCAATAGCATTTATGCACCCACCCCGACACGTTGGTGTAGTCCATTCGACCCCATGAGCTATGGAATGAAAAATGTCACACCTAGCACCTTTCCACTGCATCAAATTGAAGTATTTTGCAACAATGCGTTTGATTTCGGCATGGTCAAACGGAATGGAGTTGACCAAAAATGAGAGAGGTTATTGTCGACAGACCCCACGTGCACCTGTAGGTCCAAACACAACATTCCCAGCTATCACAAATTCTAAGAATTGCTCCGTCAAAGTTTGGCGCATTTTTGGTCTTAGGGATCTTAAGGGACTTTGCTGGTAGCCTCTTGCCCAGAACGATTGGGATAGTTGGCGCACGAAATGAGACTTCCATTGGTATTTACCCGCCCACCCCGACATGTTGGCGTAGTCTGTTGGCCCCATGAGCTATGGAATGTCACACCTAGCACCTTTCCACTACATCAAATTGAAGCATTTTGCAACAATGCGTTTGATTTCAGCATGGTCAAATGGAATGGAGTTGACCAAAAATGAGAGAGATTATTGTCGACGAACCCCACATGCACTTGTAGGTCCAAACACAACATTCCCAGCTGTCATGAATTTTGAGAATTGCTCCGTCAAAGTTTGGCACATTTTTGGTCTCAGGGATCTTACGGGACTTTGCCGGTAGCCTCTTGCCCGGAAGGATTGGGACTCTTGGCGCACAAAATGAGACCTCCATTGGCATTTACCCACCCACCCCAATGCGTTGGTGCAGTCCATTTGACCCCACGAGCTATGGAATGAAAAATGTCACACCTAGCACCTTTCCACTGCATCAAATTCAAGCATTTTGCAACAATGCGTTTGATTTTGACACGGTCAAACATAATGGAGTTGACCAAAAATAAGAAAGGTTATTATCGACAGACCCCACATGCACTTGTAGGTCAAAACACAACATTCCCAGCTATCACAAATTCTGAGAACTGTTCCGTCAAAGTTTGGCACATTTTTGGTCTCAGGGATCTTAAGGGACTTTGCCGGTAGCCTCTTGCTCGGAAGGACTAGGACACTTGGCGCATGAAATGAGACCTCCAATAGCATTTACCTGCCCACCCCGATGCGTTGGTGCAGTCCGTTTGACCCCACGAGCTATGGAATGAAAAATGTCACACCTAGCACCTTTCCACTGCATCAAATTGAAGCATTTTGCAACAATGTGTTTGATTTCGGCACGGTCAAACGAAACAGAGTTGACCAAAAATGAGAGAGGTTATTGTCGACAGACCCCACATGTACTTGTAGGTCCAAACACAACATTCTCAGCTATCACAAATTCTGAGAACTGCTCCGTCAAAGTTTGGCGCATTTTTGGTCTTAGGGATCTTAAGGGACTTTGCCGGTAGCCTCTTGCCCAGAACGACTGGGATGCTTGGCGCATGAAACAAGACCTCCACTGGCATTTACTTGCCCACCTCGACGCGTTGGCGTAGTCCGTTCGACCCCATGATGAGCAAAACAAAAAATATGGCACCTAGCAAGGTTTTTGCTCTTACAGAACAATGTATCGGCAAAGACCCTAGTTTTCATAAGGGGAGACATGTGATTTTAAGAGGTTTTGGGAATGTGACTTTATTCTTCCACTCCTTATCCAATGACGAGTTTATTCACAGAGTTTGATGGCTTTTACGAGCATATACATGATGTTGTTTTAAGATAGTCATAAAGGGCAGTTTTTGGATAGCCATATGTATCTTTTTAACAATCATAAAGGGCAAGTTGTAAATGGACTGTGACAGTCCCAAAACTCATATAAATCATCCATTTTGGTGTTTGACAACCTTATAAATCCATTAGATCATTTATACAAACCCTAATGCAACTTATAAACCCTCTTTGTATAGTAATTTCATGAATGACTATCTTGTATGATTGTTTTGTGCATTTTAACAGCTCAATGAGGATTGTATGGTGTTGTCATATTCATGATTTTAACTTGATGCAGAGATAGGATCCAACTCAACATGATAGAGGCATCATTACAAATGGATTGAATTGCAATAGTCAGAGAGCCAACCTCCTATCAATGAGAGTTCAATGATAGTAAATAGAGAGCTACTTGACCATAAATAGGATTTACATACATACATACATACATATATATATGATCTCGTAGGCATCTAGGTTTCATACACAAATTGCAATAGTTGTAGAGCCAACCTCCTATCAACGAGAGTTGAATAATAGTAAATAGAGAGCTTCTTGGCCATAAATGGGATTTGCATTCACACACACCCAACTGAAATAGTATCCTTATTGGCCTTATTGGCACCTCCCCCCAAGATGTAAGTTTTTTATGTTTATAATGTGCCCCCAGTGTCCTTATTGGAATTATTGGCACCTAAAACACAAGAAAGTAGATTCCACTAGCTTTCAATTACAATTTCTCTTAGGCCCTAACACATCCATACAAGGCTATACTAAACAAAGAAATAGTAGGAAAATAATAAAATCTACAAAAAAAAAGTTTCTTGACATTAATTTCATTCAAACTTGTCTTCAATTCATCTTCAAAATGTTTTCAATACATCTCCAATGCCTTTTCCACGAAGGTTTATGCATATTTATACATGATTTGAGGGAAACCTGAGAAACCCTAAACCCCAAACCCCTAAACCCTAAACCCAAGTAACCATAAACCACTATCTCCCTATCTCTCCCCTATCTCCCTATCACCTTTGTCCCTCTACCTCTCAATCTCTCTCGCTATGTCTCTTGCCATGTCCCTCACTCTTTATCTCCCTATCTCTCCCCTCAGACTCCTCTATATCTCCCTATTGGTCTGATGTAGAGCACATAGTGGAAGCTCTCAAAACACGGTGAAATACCCATCAAAACCCATAGTTCAAATAGATTAAAGCTTAATCATCTTTAAGAAACCTTCTCAAAGTCCCAAATAACATCAAATCATATACATTCTTCCTATCGGCAAGATAAACACTATCGGCCAACTCAAAAATTCTTAAACCGATGCTCCGATCACTCCACTTTTGATGAGCCTTTGAACCTTTCACTGTGACATATATCCATCGGCCCAACTTTAAACTAGTCTTCCGATCTCCCATACCACCCATTTCTCACTCCACAACCTGTATTAACACATGATTAAACCTAACCCCTATTTCCTAACCCCTAAACCCTAAACTTGAGAAACCATAAACCCCTAAATCCTAAACACTAAACCCAAGAAACCCTAAACCTCTATCTCTCTATCTCCCTATCTCACTATCTCCCCATCACTATCATTCTTCTACCTCTCAATCTCTCTCCCTATGCTTTGGCCATGTCCCTCACTCTATATCTCCCTATTGGTCCTCTCTCTCTAAACACTAAACCCTAAACCTCTAAACCTTAACCCCTAAACCATAAACCCTAAACCCTAAATAATGCCCCTAAACCTTAACCCCTAACCCCTAAACCCTAAACCCTAAACGCGAGCAATCCTAAACCCTATCTCCTATCTCTCCCTTATCTCCCTATCTCTATCATCGGGCTCTACCTCTCAATCCTTCTCCCTATTTCTCTGGACATCTCGCTCACTCTCTATCTCCTTATATCTCCCCTTTGTCACCTCTACCTCTCCCTATCTGTCTCCTCTCTCTTTCTATCTAGCTATCTCCAAAACTGAGAAACCCTAAACCCAAGTACACCCTAAATCTAATCAACTCTAAACCTATATCTCCCTATCTCTCCCCTATCTCCCTATCTCTATTATCCCTCTACCTCTCTTGATCTCTCTCCCTATGTCCCTGGGCATGTGCCTCACTCTCTATCTCCTTATCTCTCTCCTCGGTCTCCTCTCTCTATCTCCCTATCATTCCTCTCTCTCTATAAACCATAAATCCAAAACCCTAAACCTTTAAACCTAACCCCTAACCCCTAAACAATTTAAATCCTAAACCCTAAATAATGCCCCTAAACCCTAACCCCTAACCCCTAAACCTGAGAAACCTAAACCCCTAAACCCTAAACCCCAAACCCCTAAACCCTAAACCCAAGTAACCCTAAACCACTATCTCCCTATCTCTCCCCTATTTCCCTACCACCTTTGTCCTCTACCTCTCAATCTCTCTCCCTATGTCTCTGGCCATGTCCCTCACTCTTTATCTCCCTATCTCTCCCCACAGACTCCTCTATATCTCCCTATCATTCCTCTCTCTCTATAAACCCTAAACCTCTAAACCTAACCCCTAACCCCTAAACAATAAATCCTAAACCCTAAATTATAATGCCCCTAAACCTTAACCCCTAACCGCTAAACCTGAGAAACCCTAAACCCCAAACCCCTAAACCCTAAACCCAAGTAACCATAAACCACTATCTCCCTATCTCTCCCCTATCTCCCTATCACCTTTGTCCCTCTACCTCTCAATCTCTCTCGCTATGTCTCTTGCCATGTCCCTCACTCTTTATCTCCCTATCTCTCCCCTCAGACTCCTCTATATCTCCCTATTGGTCCTTTATCTCTCTCTAAACCCTAAACCCTAGACCTCTAAACCTTAACCCCTAACCCCAAGACCCTAAACCCTAAACCCTAAATAATGCCCCTAAACCCAAGCAACCCTAAACCTCTATCTCCCTATCTCTATCATCCCTCTACCTCTCAATCTCTCTCTCTATGTCTTTGGACATGTCTCTCACTCTCTATCTCCCTATCTCTCCCCTCTGTCTCCTCTATCTCTCCCAAACTCTTTCAGTCCCCTCTCTCTATCTCTCTTTAAACTATAAACCCTAAACCCCTAAACCCGAGCAACCCTAAACCTCTAAACCCTAAGTAATTCCCCTAACCAACCTCTAAACCACTTCTCTATATAGGTGCAACTAATACCACTTTTTCATTGTTTTCCACATTTCATTATATTCTTTTCCATTTTCTAAGTCCTACATGTGTCCAAGTTGTATTGTTTGTCAAGTTTTTAGTCTAATTGTTAGTCCCAGCTCTCATGGTTATTAAAATGTTAGTATAGTTAGATTTATCCTTCGGTAACATTAATTTACACATTGTTGCACAAACAACCACACTGAAACATAACCTTACCTAATTAAGGTTAACCTTTAAGGTTCTTTCATAAATGGCGAGCTTAACAGATCCAACTAGTTCAATGTTCTTATAGTCCATGCTTACCCTTCCAAGAGAGTTCATGCCATGTTAACTTTGCATTATGTCCTAACATATCACATGAAAGACATCATCATCACAAGGAATAACAATGTCATGAAGGATTAACGAAGGTGTAGCTTCACCACATAAAGTATCATTCATAATTTTATCACTAGAGGGTAAGGGTATATCATGTGTATCCTTCTCAAACCATGTATCATGAATCAAATCATATGAAGGATTGGGTAAAGCAGTTTAGGGCATGAAATCCAAAATGCCCCGAAACATATCCCCTGTTGCCCCACCATTCCTATCCCCGAAACATTGGAACATAGTCTAAACGTGATTATTTCACATGATGAACAAAATTGAATATTTTATTATTGATTATTTGAGTAATTCATTAGTGATGATTCTTAGTGTTTAACAAATCCTTATGGATTAATGTGTAAAGAAGCTACCAATGTTAATTTGCCCTCCTCCTTCACTAGAAACGGTC
Organism: Cunninghamia lanceolata; assembly: GCA_027924645.1. Classification (NCBI taxonomy): domain Eukaryota; kingdom Viridiplantae; phylum Streptophyta; class Pinopsida; order Cupressales; family Cupressaceae; genus Cunninghamia; species Cunninghamia lanceolata. The sequence goes on from BSBN01000413.1 coordinate 4,714,063, forward strand.
TTTAAGGAGGTTCATATATTGATGGGAGATCCAAGATTTAAGAGGTATATTTTCAAAAAGACTAAAAAACCTTTTTCCCAAATTTTTCTAGAAAACAGATATCTGTTTTGGTTTGGTATCCAAACCAAAACAGATATCTGTTTTGGTTTGGTATCCAAACCAAAACAGATATCCATTTCAAAGTCAAACTTTGCCAAGTCACGAATTTGGCTAAGTCAAAACGCGATTTTTTTCCTATTGCCACTGTTTGGCCCATGATGATCTTGCACATACCCATATGAAGATACTTTTTATCTGACTGAATGATTTGCAGACCTAAGAAGAAATTCATTTCACCAAGCATGGACATCTCAAATTCACTCTGCATCTGATCAGCAAATGTTTTACACATACTCTCATTTCCACAAAAAATGATATCATCAACAAATACCTCAACAATCAGAATGTCCTCATGATCAATCTTGAAGTAAAGATTACTATCAGCAGTGCCTTTTCTATATCCTAGCTTTAGCAGCTACTTATCTAATCTTGCATACTAGGCTCTTGGGGCTTGTTTGAGTCCATACAATGCTTTCCTCAACTTGTAGACCATATCTCTCTGGTCAGACAACTGAAATCCTTTCGGTTAATCAATGTAGACTTCTTCTTCCAACTCTCCATTCAGGAATGTTGACTTGACATCCATCTAAAAGACCTTGAAATCTTTATAAGCAGCAAATGCAAGAAATAATCTGATTGCCTCTATTCTTGCCACTGGAGCAAAAGTTTCTTCAAAATCAATCCCTTCCACTTGAGAATATCCTTTGCATACCAGCCTTGCTTTGTTTCTTACAACTTCACCATTTTCATTTAGTTTATTCCAGAATACCCATTTAGTTCCAATCACATTTTTGTCTTCAGGTCTAGGGACAAGATCCCAAGTGTGATTCTTTTCAATTTGCATTAATTCTTCTTCCATGGCTTTTACCCAATTTTCATCATTGCAAGCTTCACTTACTGAATTTTGTTCAATCTTTGAAATCAAACAAATCTCCTCTTGATCTTCAACAATTCTTTTCCTAGTTTGAACACCTTTATATCTATCTCCTATGATCTGATCTTCAGGATGATTCAGTCTTACATACCTAGGAGTTTTGGGATTTATTTGAACCTCTGCTTCTTGAGCTTGTTCTTTAACATATGTACTAACCTCTTGAGTCACTGGATTTTTTGGATCAATTTGAATTTGAGTCTGAGTTTGAACTCGTCTTCCTTGACTTTGACTTTCATCTTGATCATCTGATTCATATCCACAAGACTTGGAATGTCCTTCTTTGCTCTCATCAACTCTAACATTTGCACTTTCAATAATCTTTTTCAATCTTTTGTTAAAGCACCGATATGTCTTGCTTTGAGTAGAGAAACCTAGAAATATCCCTTCATCACTTCTTGCTTCAAACTTGCCTAGATCCTCATCTCTTTTGATATAGAACTTACTACCAAAAACTCTGAAGTATCTCATAGTAGGAGGATGACCAAACCATAGTTCATAAGGGGTCTTACCAGAATTGCTTTTGATCTACACCTAGTTGAGAGTGTAGACAACAGTACTTACAGCTTCTCTCCAATAGACTTGTGGAACATTTGCTTACATCATCATGGTCCTGGTAGCTTCTTGAATGGTCTAGTTCTTTCTTTCCACGGCTCCATTTTGCTGATGAGTCCTAGGAGCAGATAACTGTCTTTTTATCCCATGCTTTTCACAGAATGTATCAAACTCACCAGAGGTAAACTCTCCACCTCTGTCGGATCTCAGAAATTTTATTTTTTCACCAATCTCATTTTCCACTGTAACCTTGAACACCTTGAACTTGTCAAGAGCTTCTGATTTTTCTTTCAAAAAGGTTACCCACATCATCCGGGAGTAATCATCAACCAACAACATAAAATATATGTCTCCTTGCACACTCCTAATTCTAGCAGGGCCACACAGATCAGTATGCACAAGTTCCAACCGTCCACTTGAAAATTGTTCTTTACTCTTGAATGAAATTTTATTTTGTTTACCCAATTGACATTGCCTACACATGCTATCAGCAAGGTTCACAAGTTTTGAAAGATCTCTCACATCCTAAGTAGAACTTATCTTGACAATGTTATCAAAATTCACATGACACATTCTCCTATGCCATAACCAACTCTGATCAATCTGAGCAATCAAACAACTTTTGCCAAAACTACTTAAATGAAAGATGTTACCTCTAGTCTGAGTACCAGATGCAATTTTAGTTTCAGAGCTTTCCAAGATTCTGCATTTTCCATCCTTGAATCGGAGATCATAACCCTTGTTAACCAACTGTCCAACACTAAGAAGACTATGCTTCAATCCTTCCACATACAGAACATCATTAGTGTTATTCTTACCATCAAAAGAGATGGATCCTCTGCCACAGAATCTACCAGCTAAATTATCTCCAAATTTCACAATTCCACCTTCATATTTTTCAAAGCTTACAAACTTAGTTTTATCACCAGTCATATGATGAGAACATCCACTGTCAATTACCCATTCATCCTTTTCTATAACCTGAGCAACCAAGGCACTTTCCACACAGCTAGCAGATTCAGTAGGCACTGGATCTTCTTCTTTGAGAGCAATGAATACCCAATCATTTTCAGTGGAACCTCCATGATCAGATTCATCATCTGTGACTCCTTCACCAGCTTCTTGGACATAGTAGCATTTCTTCTGAACTCTAGGTCTGTTAGGGTTTGGCCTTGAACCCCTCTCTGGACATCTTGAGGCAAAATGACCAATCTTAGTGCAAGCAAAACATTTGAATGACAACTTTCCTTCATACTTACTAGATCCTCTTGGAAATCTTTTAGCAAAAAGAGATTCAAGTTCATCAAACTCAGTTTCATCACCTTCAAGATCCTTCCTTGTCCTGTTGAATCTGTTAGATCTTCTTGAAGAAATTTTACCTAGATCATATTTTTGTTTTCCATGAATACTAGATTTAAATGCAGATTCAGATTTAGGAACAGAATCACCAAACTCACTCATTTCAATTGCTGAAAGTTTACCAACCAACTGATCCCTTGTAACTATTGCCACAGTCATGATTTCTTCATTGGCAGCAACTTTATGCTTGTAGGCCAGAGGTAAGAATCTAAGCACTTTGGCAACAATTTCTAATTCCTCCAATTTTCCACTAGCACACCTTATACCGCTCACAATTTCATTCACTTTTAGCGTGTACGAGGTGATATTTTCATCTTCACTCATCCTTAAGCTTTCATATCTACCCTTCAGGCTTTCTAGCTTGGCACATTTGACATGTTCATCACATTCATGTAGTGTTTCCAACTCCTAGATTTCATGCACGGTTTTCAATTCCAGTACAGGGCACTCAACAAGGCTTCTATAGCTCGAGTGTTATTCTCAGCATCTTTGATTTCATCTAGAGTTGTAGGACCTTTTTCTAGAATCTTATATTCATTCTTAGTTATCAACCAGTAGACATCTCCCATACATTGCAAATGACACTGCATGCGTATCTTCCATAGAGTGTAATTTGTTCCATCAAATCTTGAATTGTCTTTCTTGTAAGTCGACATTCTGGATCTCCTCAAGTGGTCAAGCTTCTTTTAGAGGAACGTGGCTCTGATACCAATTGTTGGAATTAGGACAGACAACTAAGAGGGGGGGTGAATCAGTTGTCCCACAATATTAACCTTTTCTTTTTTTAATCTTCTTTCACAACTTACAAACAAATTAATGATGTAGACATTAAAGCATGAATCAATAACACATGAGCAAAAACATAATTAACACACTTGACACCAGGATTTTTGACGTGGAAACCCAGTTAAGGGAAAAACCATGGTGGGGGTTAGCCTACAAGATTCCTACCCTATTAAAAGTACTTAAAAAAGGGAAGGCACTTGCCTTCGGGCACATTGTCCAGAGCTCACTGCTCAAAAGAGGCTCACTGCCTACAGAATTTAGTTTAATACAAAAGGAATTAACTAAAAAATAGCATCTTCTTCATTCTTGGTTCAGTCTCATTGAGTGCTCATAAAACTTTTTCTCTTCTCTATCACTTCATCCTTTACTATTCTTTCTCTTTTGCTCCTCTTCTCTGCTCTATCTCTGATCCTTTCTTGGGATTTGATTATTTCGCACAAGGATGATTTTCAACAACTCAACTACATGCCTTTATATGCTTCATCAACCTTGGAATTAAGATCGACAATCCAAACATCTAACTTAATGCGAATCACTAAGCTGTCAGCCAAACATAACTAGGACTTAAATCTTCCTCGATCAACATGCCACACTCCATAGAATTGCTCATAGATCATCCGCAACACTCTTGAATGATTCGGTCAGCCAAGACTAGGAAAAATAGCAGTACTAGAGAAGAAATCTTCTACAATGAGCTCAATCTTCAATGCAGACCTCCAACATAGTAGGCGCATGATCCAGAGACCTCCACAAGCACATTCAATTTAACAAAGACATCCACACTCCTCTAAATCATCAGAATCACTTGCATCTTCTCCTAGAACCTCAAGAATACTGGCTGCCATGAATGTCACACTAGAAAGATTACTTTTGGACCTCTAAACCATGAACCACTTGAGTTGATGATACACACTGACTTCCCAAACATGCTTCTAGAATCGTAGATCATAATATTTCAATGCAGAGCAATTTGGACCAATTTACTGTCCTTCTGTCTCTTCTAAACACAAAAAAACTAGGTTCTACTCAGATGGCCATAGCTTCTTCAAATCTTCAAGTGGACCTCTCAAAACTTAACTGGAGCTACTTTAGATAATCCTCTACACAGCCATATGGTCTGCATACATTGATCTTCATTAATTTTCTCAATATCCTCAACATTCCAGTCTTCTAAACAGGCAACAAAATAGGATATAGTTGACACCAATGGCAACAAGGATATGTTGACATCAATGACAACATCGATTAGGCACATATTTGCAACACAACACACTGGAGGTAGAGGTTACAAAGAGGCATTATGATAACCTTCATCCAATATGTCTGAATTGTCATCTACCATCTTAAGGACCTATAGTTGCAAGTCGAAAGCTCAGACTTGGTCAATGGTTAACCGCATCTAGCTTCTCCTTTGCACTTCTCTCTTATTCAAGCAATCTTCCTAGAAATCCTCAAGTTGAGATTTATGTGAATATGAACCTCCTCCATGCATATTTCTCTTTACAAAATTTTTACTATCAAAAGCTATTCGTGCAAGTAACCTATGAAAATTATATTCTACCAATAGCTTATCCACACTCTTCGCACTATCATTGCTTTTACACGAATAGAATGAAAGGGCCATAAGGAATGAATATCCCTTCTTCTTCATGGCATGATACTTAGTATTCACAACTGCCATTTGGTGGCAAACCTCTAAAAAAACGATAAAATCATATGGGTACCTTGGCAATTTTAGTGGGGCATTTTCATAACCCCTTACTCTCAGGTAAGAAAAGCAGTCAAACTGAATATAAAAGCTTCCAAAACTCATGACCAGGGTAGTCACTTCTTACCGCAAGTTTGACCGCTTTTCTTACCTTCAAATTTCCAAATTTCTTTCTAATCAACATGGAGAAAGCATCATTCACCCTATGGAAATATTTCATCCCAACACTTCTTTGCAACTGTGGAAAAAGTTGATACACACGTGTATCTAGGGCAGGAGCACCTTGGGCTCTTAAACTAGGCCAAATAACCTCTCTATTATCCAATATATACACCAACAGGGAGCACATATGAAAACTCACCTTTTGCAGAAAATTTACCAACTGCTCGTGCATGCTTTGACTTATCAGTTTTTCCCAATCTATGTGATGATCACCACAAATGAGTAAAATAAATTGACACATCCAATACTCAATAGAGTCAGATTCTGTGCTTCCAACCACATGATGTAGCAAGGTGATCATATCAGAAATCTCTTCTTTAAAATGGCCTCTTTTTAGGTGAGTAGGGAGTCTAGACTTCCCTTTCTTCTCAATTTCAAACCAACTCTTGGCAATGCGACTCTGGCACCAATCTTTCTTCTCATGGTAAAATCCCCAACCACTAGAAATAGAAACATCAGTGACTTCCTGGTAATCAACCAATTTCAAAGTAAGAGAAACATCTTCTGAGTCAATTTTGGTTTTTACGGAGCCATCTGAGGCTCGTATCTCTTGAGAATCAGGAAAATAATTGTTAGCACATGCAATGACCAAGTTAGGGCAAGGCACATCAAGTGGAAAGGCTCCAGCTCAGTCCAAACCACTACTTACAATTTTCTTTGTAAAAGGTGACCTGCCTTCGGTTGCATTCTCCTCCAAAAATTCTCCATGTCTATGTGACCAAGCTCCTATCTTTCACATTTGACAGACCATTTTCAACCACAGGAACTACTGGAGCCCCTTGAAACGTATACTTCACTTTGACCAATTTGAGAATCTACAAAGCAAAAGACTTTAAAACATTCAAGGACACAGAAGTGGTCCACAGTATATTTGCAGGAAAATTACTATACAGATTCATGAAAGAGATATTGTTCTTCCCAATAAATAACAATTGCACTATGGAGGGAATGACGAAGAGGGGAAGCCAATTGAGCTAAACTGTATGCAAGGAGTCTTGTGAATTTCTTGTGAGTGGCTGGACTGGAAGTTCCACAGTATAGCTCCTTCACGATATTATGAGACCTTCCTTTGTAGGGTGATTAATTTATTCAAGTCTCATATCATTTCTCGTTAATCTCCTCATAAATTTCATTTGCTACCAGCGGCATGTTGTACTTTGAAATTCATAAATAACCTCCTTTATTTCTCTCCAAAAAGAGTGCTTGTGTCATTTCCAACATTCCAAATTTATTATAGGATGACAGGTGTTAGCTCTCTGTACTTATCGCCAGCTAAGAAGGAAGCATCGCAGGAGTGATATGCAAATCTAGTCGAGAAGTCAGAGGTTTTTAGAATTCTTGAACCACAAGACTTGAAGGTTTAGAAGTTTAAAGAATTTCTGACCTTTCAACAACAAGACTTTCTCTTTAGCAAAAAAACACAAGACCGATGGGGTAAACTTTGTGACATGAGTTTGTGACTAGTTGGGGAGTCGGGAGGTTCATGAAAATTTGAACTCACCAACTGGGTTGAAAAACACAAAGGATTGCCAACCAAGCAAAAAATGACTAAGTAAGAAGGCGTGGCTTAAAAAAAAGTATGAATGATGATGAATAAAGAATTTGAATGACTTAACTCATAAATAATTTAGCAAAATTTTGAAAATGAGGTAACAACAAGCTCTAAATGGGGACAAGGACTAAATAGGACATAGAGAATTCAGACAAACTTGGCACAAGGCCTTATTCTAGAAGGGCAACATAGTCACACTAAAAACATAACAAAACAAAGAAAGACAAGGAAAGAGACTATGATACAGGAAGGACTCAAGAATATCACCAAAATTATATAACTTAAGATCTTGCCCATTGTAGGAAAGAGGCAACGGTGTCCCATTAGGATATGCTAGCAAGAAGGCATTTTCTCCAATAACTTGTATGATCATGAAAGGACCCTTCCAAAGAGAGTCAAATTTCTTATGTGCTTCTTTTGGTTCTGTTCTTTTGGAAGAGAAACTACTTGCATTATCTACGACAATCTTCTTAGCTATACCAAATGTAACTAGGATATTTTCCTTAAGAAAATTATAGACTACTTTAGAAGTGGTATGTTTCATAGGAATTGCTTCTACCCACTTAGAGAAATAGTCAGTCATAGTCAAGATGTGTGTACGGCCTGCACTTGAATTAGGATTAATTGGCCCAATAAAAACCAACCCCCACTGCTGAAATGGTTCATCAATTATTATTGGCCTTAGGGGTAATGTAGCTAATTAAGGTCTACTAGTAAACCTTAGGCACTTCTCACATTTTGACACCTATTCATAAGTGTCTTTGAACATACCTGGCCAATAAAAGCACTATTGTAGGATTTTAAAAGTAGTCACATAAGCTAAAAAATGTCCACCGCAGGCTTCATCGTGAAAAGTCTTTAGTAGCTTCTTATATTAGCCTTGAGCTTCAAGTTCCTTTTCTCTTTAGTGGAAAAATGGGATGGACATTCACCATATGTTAGCAGATAAGAAATGTTTGAAAACCATTCATTAGTAGTACTTGTAAACAAAACAAGGGGGAGCTCCTCATCTCCAATTGGTGCACTCTCAACAATCATTTTACATAAGCCTTTACCTCTAACCAAATTGGTAGGTTTGAGGTTGATATCATATTCCTGTACCTTCGCCACCCAGGGTCCCCATTTTTTTTCAACCAATCTCCTACTAGGTGAGGATACTTTTGACAGCAGAGTCAGGAACACATACAGTAGCATGGGAATGTAGAATATAAAACCTAAAATTCTTCAATGCTTTCACCACTACATATGCATTCTTCTCCAAAGGAGAGTACTTCAACTCATGCTTCTTTAGAGGTACACTCATAAAAGAAATGGGAGCTTCGATACTGTGTTCATTTTTCTATAATAAGATAGCTGAAAGAGTGTGTTCGGATGCATAACAGTAGATAATAAAATCCTTTTCAAAGTCAGGGTGCACTAAGGTCAGTGCATTAGTGATGGCAATTTTAATATCCTCAAAGGCTTTCTTACCCTCATCATTCCATTTAAACACCGAATGTTTCTTCATCATCTCTACAATATGTCTCGTCAACTCAGCGAAATCTGGGATAAATCTTCTCAAAAAATTCCCCTGACTAAAAAATGATCTAGTGTTGCTCTTAGTAGTTGGGAGACTCAATTACTGAATGCCTTGACCCTTTCAGGATTAATCTTAATACCATATTTTGAAACAATGTGAGCTAACAGTTTTCCTTCAGTTACTGCAAATATAGACTTTTTAGGGTTTAAGGAGATACCATGATCTCTGCATCTTTTCAGCATCACTTCTAGATCATGAAGATGATCTGCTCTCTTCTGTGAAAAGACTATAAGTCATCTAGGTAAACAATAATGATCTTTTTCTTAAAATCACTAAAAGTTAAATCCATCGCTCTTTGAAAGGTGGCCCTTGTGTTAATGAGGCCAAATGGTATCCTATTATATGCGAACACACCAATTGGAGTGGTAAATGTTGTTTTGTGTTGATCTTCTAGGACTACCTCAATTTGATTGTACCCCGAAAAGCCATCCAATATGGAAATCATCTCCGAGCCCGAGACAATATGCAGAATATGATCCATCAGTAGCAGAGGATAGTTATCCTTTAAGGATGCCTGGTTCAAATTATGAAAATCAACAAAGATTCTAATCTCCCCATTCTTTTTCCTTACAGGCACTATGTTGGCAACCCAAGTAGAATCGTGAATGGGGTAGATTATTTTTTCTTTCAACATTTTGTCAATTTCATTAAATATGGCCTCAGACACCTTTGGATTATACGTCCTTTGTTTTTTCTTGAATAGTGAAGTGTTGGGCCTGAGTGGGATGTAATGATGTAGTTATCCATTTCTAAACTTTTTCAAATCTACATAGCACCATGTGAAGACATCTTTGTAATGAATAAGAAAAGAAATTAAATGCTCTCACTCTTTAGGAGAGCAACATTTTCTGATACAAAAAATTTAGGGTCTTCCTCAGTACCAATGTTAACTTGATCATAATCAGCCGAAGATCTAATAGAAACTTTTCTCTTCTGCTTTATGTACTGATCATGTCTATTAAAAAGGTCCTCAAGGGAGACCAAACCCTTGGGAATTTTATTACCCTTCAACTGAATTACTTCAGACCCTTGACCATTGTGAGAACTAGCCACTCCCTCTAGAACATCATTACTCTCATCAATACTCCCTTCAAAGAAAACATTTGCAAATGACTCAACCTTTTCTAGGAAAGAGATAATCTGCTGGTCATTGTTAAACACCTGCTAGTGGTTGACATTATCAGGTACGCTGGGCCGATAGACTACCTCCACTCTGTAAGGTTTATCTTTAAAGTCTAGATGAGGTAAGAGAAGAGATGCAGAGACAACCAAGGAATCAGCCCATGTATTCTAGTCCCTGGGCACAACTTCTATTAAGAAAGCATTGAAATCTTCAATGCAGTACCACACTCTATTTCTGTAGTGCCTTAGTCTCCCATTTTTCATTGTATATATCTTCCCCACCTATTTGACAATTAATTTGGCATCATGCTTCACTCTCAGATGCTTAATACATTTCTCTTTAGCTAATGCTAGCCCAAGTAGCAAAGCTTCATATTCAACAATATTATTGGTGTTGTCGAATTCCAACTTGTATTCCAAAGGAAATTTACAATCATCAGGAGAAACTAAAATGACTCCTGCACTTGAACCAACAGTAGAGAACTGCCATCAAATTCCATGGTCCAAACTTCATTGGCTAGGTTAGGACTGATCAGATTTACATCTTCTTCCATTGTTGAGGTGCACATATACGTGCTAGGTCTAGTTTCTACATACAAAATGTCTTCCCTTGATTCCCCTTACTTCAGTACAGTGAACTTTGCCTTAGGTTCAGGGTTCAGATGAACTTTCTTTCTGTCCACCGATATCAAAGCATGAGACTAGGCCATCTATATTTCCCCCCCAAGTGTCTATAGAAGCTTTGGCTCAAAAGCATCCCATAGCTCATAGGAATATCTACCACTAAGATAGTTAGCTTCAATCTTTTCTTAGGATATGTTGCGAGGGCAACTTGTGCATCTTTTATTTGACCTAAAATTGGTACTTGTGAGCCATCCATGGAAAAATACCTACCATGAGAGGAGGTAAAGGATAGACCTAGGGCCTTAGCTACCTAGGTAGGCATGACATTATTTGAGGCTCCATAATCAATAACACAGTTGCTTAATTTATAGCAAGCAATATACAATGACATGTAAAAAGGATTCAGTTTTTCAAAGGGATTCTTAAGACCGAAGTCTTTAGAGTGAGAATTTGAGCATTTTTTTTCCCAGCCTGGGCTTCATTCTCATTAGACACATAAGCATTGCAATGAGAAGGGGAGGGTTCTTGTTTGACATACATAACCAATCTATCTAGCTCAGAAGGGTTGAGTCTAAGATATTCAGCTTGGGAAATTTGAATTTTAGTATTCTTACAAGACTCAGTTATGTCAAAAGAACTAGAAACAAGAGCTTTAGGAGAAGAAGTGGAAGGTACCTAAGCAGATGCAACTTTGGGTGTAGCATTTTCTATCTTCTTAGAATTGGTGTTGGTATGCCTTGACATAATATATTTTGGAGCAGGGGAGGAACCACTAGGTTGGCCTTTAGAGTCTTGCCCCTTCTGTGCTTGTTGTCCCTTAGTAAACACCACACAATTTGGATAGTCTATTTCAGTGTACACATCTTCCCTAGCTTTAGGATCTGACTCATACTCAAAGAAATTAACATTGGCGTCACCAGACTAAGTAGGTTCTTCTACATATGGTACCTCTATATGCTCATTCATCAAGAGCATCTGCATGAACCTAACCATCTCTGTGTGGGATGTGCCATCATGATCTAAAGTTAAATGAAAGTTGCACATTAGCTAATCTTTGAATGACATGATCAGTAGAGTTAACCACTGAAGGCTTGCCTATTTGTAACTCCCTCTTCCATTTACCAGCAGTTATAAGATTATCTTCAATGGAGATGGCCATAGTCTAGGCTGCTGCTAAATCTACAACACATTTCCTCTTTATAGGAAAGCTAACATTAGGAGGGAGGGAATTGATAAAGAAACACTTCAACAAATCATCACCAAGCTTTACATCATTAGTGATTATATTTACAAGCTTGTTGAATTTAGCCACAAACTATCTCATTTGTTCATGCACCTTTTTCTTCATAGAAGAGAGTTGAGCTACCAAGGTATGTTCACTATCAGCAGTTTTAAACCTATCCTCAAAATGCCACCTCATCGTCACCCAATCTCTGATAGATGAATTAGGTAAATGGTAAAACCACTTAGCTGCAGCATCTATGAGAGATTTAATAAACAGTCTGAGAGATATGTCTTCATGTTGCACCCCTAAGACAGAACAAGCTGTGAAGAAGGCATTTATGTGCTCATCTAGGGTAACTTTTCTATCCCCTCTGAACTTGGGTACAATTTTACTAGACCCTCTGGGTAAATCATGCAAGCTTGCTCCTAATCTTAGAGGACCTATGGTGACTCCCCATGGTACAAGAGGTGGTTGGGCCATATAGACAGGATTATGAATTGGGAAGTTAACTTGTAATGGTAGAACATTACCGTCAAGAGTGAGGACTTGACATGACAAACTTGAGGACTCTCTTTTAGGAGGGGGAGAAGATGGCATGCTTAAGGATTTAACCCTACAAGTGGGAGGGAAAGGAGAAAAGTCTAAAGACCTTAGCAAATCAAAATCAAAATCAGAGATACCCTTCCTTCTATCACTCCTAGTGTATCTTTTTGAAGCTAGTTTTCACAAATATATGAAATCAAAGAGTAGAGTCCGCAAACCACTTACTGTTGTTATGAGGATGAACTTTTTGGTTATGTGCTTGGTTCCTCAATCTGTTAATTAGGTTTCTCTGTCTATTATCAAGGATTGCTTGAATTCAAAGGGGTCTTTCTCTCCTGGGCACAGGGACTATGCCTTCAACAAAAACAATCTCTTGAGCTTCACTGAAATGTTATGCATTTTCTCTTATGATATCTCCAAGTTCTTCTTCAAGTACTTCGTCAACTTGGTGATATTGTTGGTTAGTTCTCCATGTCTGCCAAGATAAAAATCGTAGACCAATAATAATATCTTCTTGGTCGCCCGTAAGCTAATCTATGTTAGGTTGCAAAATAGGTGCACATATTCCATGGAGAACCATAAAGGCCAATAATAAAGCAACTCAAAATATATATAAAGTTATTTTCATATCATCCCCAGTAGAGTCGCCAAAAATCTGTTGGTTTACAGATTTTTCCACCTAACTCTATATTCTCACACCCACACAAGTGACAAATGTACCAACAGTTGAATCAATTGTAATGATTTTTTACAACAATTCTCTTCCTGTTTAATAAGGCGCAATTACCTTCCTATGATATACAATGAATGAAAACTTGGATTGCTTTTAACCAGAAAGCAAAGAAAAGGTGGTGCTTTTAACCATAAAGCATAAAAGGTAGTATATCTCAATATCAACTGAATTCAACAGAAGTACAAAGACTTCGACAATAGTAACTTCAATCAAATAATAAATAATTACACCATATGTTATACAATCACCACCACAAACCATTCACCAAAAGATAAATATTCACATCAGTGAGCAAGAATTCAGAACATTCAATCACTTCAATACAGAATCAATAACCAACCACAAGTAGTATATTCAACATAGGAAGAATAAGCATTCAAATAACCATAACACAAAGTCTATGAACATCGAACCCCATTGTATTGATTTCAATTCATATATCAAAGTAATAGAAAAGTAACCAAAATTGATCTCCTACTAAAAAAAAGTTTTCTAAAGATCCTAAACATCGACATGCTAATTAAATTTATAGCCTTGTCACCAATAACTGTCTTTTGAAATAACGACTTCTTAAGGACAACCGATTTTAAAGAGGGCTTTAAATTAAACATAATTTAACACTAGTGGAAAAACAGAAATAAATGACTAAAAAAACTACCAAAAATTAGTCATGTGATCAATAGTTTGGTCACATGACCATTGGTAGTTTATTGCCGGTCATTTATCTTGTGACCAAATTTATGACCAAACAAATTTTAGTCATTAATTTGGTAGTATATTTAGTCATAAATTTGGTAGTATATTTAGTCATTAATTTGGTAGCATATTTACTCATCAATTTGGTAGTATATTTGGTAATTTGGTAGTATATTTGGTCATCAATTTGGTAGTATATTTAGTCATGTGACCATTGGTAGTTTATTGCCGGTCATTTATCTCATGACCAAATTTATTTAGTCATTGTAATCATTAATTGTCGTCAATTGGTAGTATATTTAATCATTTATTTAGTCACTGATTTCCATCCATTGGTAGTATATTTAGTCATTTGTATTAACTAATTTATGTCCATTGGTAGTATATTTGGTCATTTTAATAATTATTTTTTCGTCAACTGGTCATATATAAACAACTAGTACATGATAAACATCAACTATGCCATTTTTGTTGATAAACTTCAACAAATCTGCTCAAAGGATTGAAACAACAATGCTGGAAAATAATTCATTGTATATTCAAACTGTATATAAAATATGTTATAAAGAAATCGTTTATCAACAAATCTGCTCAAAGGATTGAAACAATAATGTTGGAAAATAAACTGTATATTCAAACTGTATATAAATTATGTTACAAAGAACTCTATATATAGAGTTTTCAAGACAGAATCTTTCTGAAGTATGCAAACTGCTAATTTATTATGCTTTTAAAACTGAAAAAAAACTAAAACTAAAGCTAAAAATCCATCGGTGTGAATGCATGTCTTCAGTGATGCCATTGTTGCACATGGGGTGGGCTGTAAATGCATCTAGAAGGCATTGGTTTTGCATTTTCTCCTTGCTCTGTACCTGTCCACAATCAAAAAATTCAAAACTTCTTAATATTTTTAAAAGATTTATGAAACTTTGAAATATGAAAAATAAAATGGGATGATAAGAAATTTTATAGCAATATAGGCATATATTATGAAAGTATTCAAGAAGAAATGCATATACATGTCTAATAGTCAAACTCCATAGTTCATTCATATTTGATTGAAACACAGTATGATCTATGCAAAGGTAGCCCCTAGTCATATACAATTTCAACTGAACAACATTGAGGACTGATGTTCAAGTTTGACTCACACAAATAATGCTATAACAATATGAAATTTACCAATAATTATTAATTTGTCTGCAACAACAAATGACTTTAAATGCATTGATTATGAGTAAATGCATATTGAATGTCTTTAAATACAAGTACATGGCAATATTCACAAGAAAGTTGTACCAAGTCATCTCATGGCAAGAAAGGAATGGGTGTGAGTTGACCAAATTTTGGATTTCAACTTTCAAATTTCAAGGGTTAGATCTATAGGTGTAGGATTGATCTTGCACCCATTTTTGTTTTGCTGACATGACTTACTCCATCACTCTAAAATACAATAAACCATAATTTACCCAAGAAAGCACTAACATATAAATAGTCTTCTAATATTAAAGAATTTTACAAACTAAATGCACTAATACTGAATGGAACTCAATAGCATTAATGCAATAAGATCCACCTTACACTATATGTATCTTACACACAGATACGGCAATAAAGACTGATGCAGATTGAAAGACAGGAGGAAAACCAACAAATGGTACCAAAGAATCAGTCAATCATGACAAGAAAGAAATATGCATATTAAAAAAAACTCACTTACACACCCTCCTTCTTGGTCTTGTGCTCCAGATACTTTCTCAAAATATCATCCACTGTTGGGTTACGTGGAAGCTTAACCAACTGCAATCAAAACAATATGAACTATATATAACTTTGATGCTAAAAAAACAAAACACCTAGACCATCACATACTAATCAAAACATAAGCATGCCAATTCTGGTAAAAATATTCTAGTAAATGGCTGTGAAAGTCTAAATGATACATACTGCTCAAAATATAAACTGAATATATATACTAGACTCAAGTTATAAAGATATGCACAAAATGGATTTTGCAAGGATGCTCTCAAAATCTTTGAATTAATTAAGCACTCTGGAACATATCCTAACATTGTAAGCTTTGCTTGTATTCTAGGTGCATGCAGCCATGCAGGGTTAGTGGATGAGAGCTGTACATACTTTAATCACATTTGTAACCCTTATTGCATTACACCTATAGCTGATCATTATGTGTACATGGTTGACTTCCTTGCCCATGTTGGCTATCTTGAAGACACCCTAAACTTTATCATTGAGATACCTGTTAAATCTGTGCTGGTTGTATTTGTGTTTTCTTGGTGCATGTAGATCACATATGAATATAGGCTTAGGAGTATTTACAACAACACCGCTTTTTGATTTGGATCCTAAAAATGTTTCACAACTTATGTTCTTCTCTCAAACATCTATCCAGAAGTGGGCAGGTGTGGTGAGGTAAGGTGCAATAATCTAAATTAATTATTTAAATTAACTTAACTTAATTAATTATTTAAATAATCTAAATAACTTTCACATAAATTTATCATAAGAAAATATTAACTAACAATCTTATGTGTTCATAAAATACTATTATAACCTAACTAATAATAACCCAATTTATTACATAGGGTATTTATTTTGTTATGTTCACCTAATTTTTTCTTAATCTCAATATTTATTTATTAACTCTATCCAATAATATGAAGGATAGAGTTATTATTCAAAATTTGTGACTAATAATAAAATAAAATAAAATTAATTCATTCTAACTAAGTACAAAATAAAATTTAAATCTTTCTCATTGTTTACATATTTAGAAGTAAAAGAATCTTCACATTATTTGTACATGAGTAATTAATTTAGGATAGAATTCAAAATTCATGGGAAAGAAATGACCTCAAAATAAATTAGATTATTGTTTAATTATTAATAACTAAGTTTCCAATTAGAAACTTCTAAATCAATTTAAATCTAACTAAACCTACTAATTCCACATTCATACAAACTTATTATTATTATTATTATTAAAAAAAAAACAATCTAATTTTAACTAGAGAACTTAATTTCCTAGGTTATGTAATGAAGAGAACTATAGCTAAACTAAATTTCATTAAAAATATAATGGTTAGAGCAACTTAATGATTTAATTAATTAATTTTACAATTAAAACATAGAATTTGAATCAATAATCACTTATTATTACAAGAGAGAACTACCTATTTAAATATCCATACAAGATTATTTCATGACTAAACTAATAAAATAAACATACAAATTAAATTAAACTTATCATAAATTTTAAACCTATTTAAAATTCCATACAATCTAATTAATTTATTATTAACTTAAATCTATCAACATACATTCTAATTAAGTTTCATTATGTAATTAAATTTACATTCTAACCTCATTTAACTCTCACACACTAATTAGAAACTTCTAAAAAATACAATTTAACTAACCTACCATTCCTCACAATCATGCAAACTTATTCAAAACCAACTCTTTAATTTTCATTTTTTTTCTCTCTTCATTCTTCATCACAATTTTTTTTTTCATTTGTGTAGATTAGGTTTTAGAGAGGATGCACAGCTATGGATGCAGAGAGATGGTTTTGACAAATACCCAAAGATATTTATATTTGTATCATTAGATTAAGGTTATTAATAATAATCCTATCCTATTAATTAACAATTATAATATTTTATAATAATTATTATATAATATATTGATCATAATAATGAGTTATATACCTAATATCAATAATATATTAATCTGAGTACTATATGTGTTATTATGATCAAATTAATATATTAAGGTTTTAGAACCTAAGAGATCTTCATCGCAGGTGGATGGGTGGGAGTCTTGTCACCTCATCTACATAGGTGGCAAGGCTAGGGTACACTGGCAGAGGTAGAAATTGTGCATAAGAAATCATGATTAAAAGACAACTATTGAAAGTTGGATATTCGCTGGCAAGGGAAATTTGAGAATGTTCCAAGTTCTTTTTAAGGAGTTTACAAAACAATATCTTTCATTTTCATTTCCCGTCAGTTCAAATGCCTTTTAGATTCATAGTAATTTTTACAATGGAAGCCATCCGCTGCGGGGGAATGGAAACCCTAGTAAGACTGGTTAGCTCTAAATGACAGATGGCTTTTCTTGGTCCAGTGACTTTGCTCCGTCTCTAGTGCATGCTCCGTCGTTTGGATGAACTTATGGTAGGGGCAATTAGGATGATTGTTGGTAGCAAATTCATGGAGGAGCTAGAGAGGTACCAGGTTGACACAGACGTCACTTCTAGAGTGCTAGAAATGCTATTGGAATTGGAAATTGACAAGGTGTCGATTGAACAAATTATGAGGACTCTTCTATCCTAAGCACTTGGGGGATTTAGGGATTACACTAGAAGCAATGAGTTTGGGCATTGGAATGCCAAGGCCAAGAGATATGGATTATCTGAATGATCCAGATGAGATTGTGAAGCTCTACCCATTTATTTTAGACCTCAAATGTAGTGATTTTTGTCAAAAGGGTCCTAGGGTTGGTTTCAGAGGAAGGGTTTGAATGGGTGGCGAACTTTAATCTCCAGCTGCTTGAGTATGATAAGCAGTAAGTCAATGAATATCATGTTTTTTGTTTTATACAGTATTAAATCAACATACTGTAAGCATACTGAAAGCCTTACAATGGCTTCATTTTGAGTATATAGAAGCCCGATAAAGAAGAAGATGTAGATTCAAACCCTGCATGGTCAAGAAATGTATAAGCTATATAGGAGAATAAGGAATAGACCCTACAAAGTCTTTGATAATATCGACCCTGTGTGGTCATAGAAGATTGGCTGTAGAGAGCCATTTTTGGGAATCAGACTCTATAAAGCTTTTTTAAATATTACTATAAGCAATTTATTACATATCAAAAAAATATATATTAAGTTTTTAGATGTCATCTCATGGAATGAAATGATTGTTGGATATGTACAAAATGGATTTTTTGAAAAGGCTTTAGAAACTTTCAAGCAAATGCAATTGGCAGGTGTAAAGCAAAATTCCACAACATTTGCTAGCATCCTCCCCACCTGTGCAAAAATGGGAGCTTTGGAACAAGGTATGGACATCCATCAAAGCATAAAGGATAAAGGAATTCTGTCAGATGTTGTAGTTGCAACTACCCTGGTAGACATGTATGCAAAATGTGGAAGCACTAAGTATATTAGATTTTAAAAACATTAAGTGACAAACTTTCATCATCACTCTATTTGTTGTTGGCTTTTAGTCTTACATTCTCTTTGCCATGGCAGTTCTGTTTGAATATAATATTTCCCTCATGGCCAAGCTCTAGAGTGTCTCAAACCTTGCAAATCCAGCTAAACCTGTAGTACAATACACCTATAATGTAATATGATTTGAATGTTTTCATATCCATATGATAAACTAAAACATGTGGAGAACCCTCTGGTAATAAGATTTTGATTCCTTTGTTTGGTGCAGTTATTTTTATGGTATGTGTGCATAAGTTGCTCCGAAGCATATTCTTTGCAATTGTACTCTAGAAAAATTAACATACTCTGGCATATGTATCCATGAAGAGAAGAATATTTTGCATCAACCAAGAGGGATTTGAAATTTAGGCACTCTTTTTATCTGGGTGTATGTAATACATTGCATTTAAATGAGTACAATTAATATATGGAATATTTTGTGTTCCCTCTTGTTTTTTCAACTAAAGTGAGTCCAAAATAAAGGGAGAGTATGTTGTAGTAGAACTAAGAGACTTTTCTATTTCCAATGGAACCGCCATGGCAAAGAGAATGCAAGACTAAAAGCCAAAGTGATGATGAACATTTGTCACTTAAGATTTCAGTTTTGTGTGAAACGTGATAGAGGAGGTGTGTCACAGGCCATGGGGAAAATTTGCTTGATGAAAATTATTTGATGAACATTAGTTCCATCGACATCGAGGGGATTCTTTAATTTGCATAAATGCCATTAAATCTTGAAAAGCATAGAACTAGAAGTTTATGATATAGATCAATGTGATTAGTCTAATCTTAGACAAGTTTGAAAATTTCACCATCACGCACATCTTTCATGAATCAAATATGGTAGCGAATGACCTTTTTATCCTTATTTCTACACAAGTCATTCATTTAAAAAACTTGTGCAGAAGACCACTGCAACACCGCAAGGTGGTTGTTAGGTCTTCACGATGATACAAGGAGTTCCCCACATCACCGCGAAGGCCCAACAACCACCTTGCGGTGTTGTGGTGCTCTTCTGCACAACTGCCCTGGTAGACATGTATGCAAAATGTGGAAGCATAGAGAAGGCACGTGAACTGTTTGAAAAATGTCTGAAAGAAATGTGGTCTCGTGGAATGCCATGATTGCAGGATATGGATAAAATGGATTTTTTGAAAAGACTTTAGAAACTTTCAAACAAATGCAATTGGTAGGTCTAAAGCCAAATTCCACAACCTTTTCCAGCATCCTCCCTGCCTGTGCCAAAATGGGAGCTTTGGAACAGGGTATGGACATCCATCAAAGCATAATGGAAGGGGGATTTTTGTCAAAAATTATAGTTGGAAATGCTCTGGTAGACATGCATGCAAAATGTGGAAGTATAGACAAGGCACGTGACCTATTTGACAAAATGCCTCAAAGAAATGTGGTCTCATGGAATGCCATGATTGCATATGCACAAAATGGATTTTGCAATGATGTTCTCAAAATCTTTGAATTAATGAAGCACTCTGGAGCATATCTAAACATTGTAAGCTTTTCTTGTGTTCTATGTGCATGCAGCTATTCAGGTTTAGTGGATGAGGGTTGTACATACTTCAATCACATGAGTAACCCTTATTGCATTACTCCTACAGTCGATCATTATGTGTGCATGGTTGACCTTCTTGCCCGTGCTGGCTATCTTGAGGACAGCCTAAACTTTATCATTAAAATGCCAGTTAAACCTGTGGTGTTGTGTGGATGTGTTTCTTGGTGCCTATAAATCACATATGAATATAGGCTTAGGAGTATTTACATCAATGCTGCTTTTTTATTTGGATCCTAAAAATGCTGTGACTTATGTTTTTGTTAGCATGTGATCTGCGTTTAGGTTTTTTTTATATGTCTGTTCTTTCAAGCCAGATGTATTCTGAGACATGAGGAATTTCTCTTGTCTATACTCAAGAAGTTTTTCCTAAAAGAAAAAGTAGATATAATCTTATAAACATTTTAAAAAAGAAAATAAGCCAAGCAGAAAATAGAGTGTGAAAGAGATCTACCTCCGTAGAATGTTGTGTATTGAAGGCGATGATGTCAGCTAATGTGTGAATGAGAGATTGCAGGAACTTTGAAAGGTAGATGTTCAGATCATGTTTAAACTTGTATCTTAGCACAATTTGCTCAGCATCGGTGCTTAAATTCAAAAAATTACTAAAAATGTGATTTTCCACTAAAGTTGCCCCTTTCTTCCTGCAAATTAGACATCAAGAGAGTTCATATAGTTTTCTCTAAAGTAGAATATGTTTTTGTTTCTGATATTGCTTCAAAAACCTATCCTAAATCTGTAGGAACACACCCTAGTTTTAATGCAACTTTTCAATAAGGCATTGTTAGTGAAGGGAGACCTACTCTCAAACAATAAGCACAGATTTTCTTACTCTTAAAAACATTAAGCTTACCTCATAGTTGCTAGATGCTTCTCAAAGGATACTGCTTCATCAGATTTAGGTGATAAATTTGGGTTTCAAATAATACCCAGCCTCTTTCCCTATAGCCCTTCCGTCTGGAATGTCTGTGCCATCAAAAAATGAGTAAGCGCTAAGAAACAAAACAATTAGGGTTTACTTTTAGGGTTTCAACAAGAAGCGCCAAAATGAAATGAAAATTAAATTTGGTGCCCATATTATTAAATATAATATAATATTATATTATTATATAATATTAAATTATTATATAATATTAAATATATTATAATATTAATAATATAATATTATATTATATTATACTTTATTATAATATAATAATTATATTATTTTATAATATAATATAATATTATAATATTGAATATATTATAATATTATATTATATTAAGAATAGAGGAGTAATAGTCATTTATAGCTGTGTTGCAAAAAATTTGTCACGTGACTAAAAGTTTTAGTCACTTGGTCATTTATTTGCCATATTTCTACTAGTGTAAATAAAGAGCTCTCCAGAGCCAATTGTTTTTGTGACAAATGAAAATTACTAAATCATAAGAAAAATTATTCAGTTAATGACTGCCATGTCATCATCCACAGCCTCCTCCCTTTGTGCCTCTTCCTTTTCCCTAGCTTGTCCATCTCCAATACCTGAATCTACCTGAGTCGCTTGGTTTCCCTGTGCTCTCAACTTCACCTTGTATGCCTAATACATGTTAATGATTGGTGATAATTCCACATTGCTTGGACTACCGGTCATACTGACTCGAAGTTTCTTTTTACTTATCATCTTGTTAGTATCAACCACTCTTTTATGCACATCATCTATTCCATTTATGAATGTTCTAATATAAGTGGTTATTCTCCCAAGTTTTCCCAATGATTCACCAGTGATAATATCAAAATCTACCATTTCCTTGTCCACTATCTTCTTGAAATTTTGCTTAATTTCCTTGATTTCAAGTAGCTTATCTTCATCATCACCAATGGCTTGTATCTCCAGGATTGTGAAGTTGCTCTTGAGATCTCTCAGATCTATGTAATAACAAGCTAGGGTTCTCCTCATTTCCTCTACAACTACTCCTAATACAGGCATTTTCCACTTGAGCATGTTTGTCCACATAGCAGAGTCCATTTCCTTGGGATCATTCAAAATTTTCTTGACCACAAGGATATTGACATCCATGCTAGCCATATCTTGTACTTCTTTAGAAACCAAGGAAAGGATGCTATTATCTTTTCTGACATTCTAAAATTCAGTCACCAATGCTTCCCTTTTGCTGGAAATAGAATTAAATAGCTTAACATATTCTTCTATGTAGATAAGGCCATCTAAAGTCACCTTTTCAATCCATTGCTCTACAACACCACTCAGAGCTTGAGACCATTTAATCTATTGCAAGAGGTTGTGATCTGGGCCATCTACACTTATATTAGGCAATTCTCTAGCTGGTTGGGTAGTAATTTTCAAAATGGATTGAATAAACAGAGTTAAAGAATTTACCTGTGCTTGCAATTTAGCATTTTCTTGCTATTCCTTCTTAATTCTCTTCGACAAAGTGCTGACTGAGAATTTGGCATGATAAATTTCTCCCTCGAATGTCGAGGGCCCCATATCAACTCAACTTAAATTAATGTCAGCTTCAGTCACTTCATCCTCATTCTTGTCACACACTGGGTCAACAATCGCCAAAATGTGGTGCCCAGTGGAAGGGTCTACAACCATCCTTGACATTCTTCTATCCCGTTTTGGTTCGGGCATTTCTTGCAGGAGCTTAGCCATAGTATCAACACTGATGTCCACCATAGGGGTATATCTTTTCTTTTTCTCCACAGCTTTCCTAAACCATGTAGGGGAGGAAGAAGAAGCATTAACATCTACAACAGTATTCAATATCATACCATCCGACCACACAGAAGGGGAATTGTGCTTCGAAGGATTGTTCAAGCTGGGGAAACTTGGATTACCAAATAAGGACTGAAGCATATTATCTTCTCCAAGATGGTTAAAAATCAAAGAATCACTATCATTAACAAGGGGATTTAAAGGGACACATGGTTTGCTTGTGATTGCGAAGCAAGAAATCTATTATCTATTATCACAGGCTAACCATCCTGCTCACAAGTTGTCTTTAACCTCATGATGTCCTTGGATTGTTCACCATCTCTGCCTGATTGTGAGCCAACTCTATGAAGAATTGGGTCCAAACTCAAGGAACTCCTAGAAGTGTGAACAACTTGGGACTTATTTTATTCTCGAGCAGATGATTCCTTTGGAGCTACAGAACCAACCTGTTCTCTAATTTTTCCATTCAACCATTTCTTAGTTCTCCTAAGCACATGAAAAAGCAAGACATTACATTAGTGGTCTCCTTTTCTAACCAACGCACTGGAGGTAGAGGTTGCAAAGAGGCATTATGATAACCTTCATCCAATATGTCTAAATTGTTATCTACCATCTCAAGGACCTGTAGTCGCAAGTTGAAAGCTCTGACTTGGTCAATGGTTAATTGCATCCAGCTTCTCCTTTGCACTTCTCTCTCATCCAAGCAATCTTCCAAAAAATCTTCAAGTTGATATTTATGTGAATATGAACCTCCTCCATGCATATTTCTCTTTACAAAATTTTTACTGTCAAAAGCTATTTGTGCAGGTAACCTATGGTAATTATATTCTGTCAATAGCTTCTCCACATTCTTCACACTATCATTGCTTTTACATGAATAGAATGAAAGGGCCACAAGGAATGAATAATGAATATCCCTTCTTCTTCATGGCATGATACTTAGTATTCACAACTGCCATTTGACAACAAACCTCTAAAAACATAATAAAATCATACGGGTACCTTGCAATTTTAATGGGGCATTTTCATAACTCCCTACTCTCAGGTAAGAAAAGAATTCAAACTAAATATAAAAGCTTCCAAAATTCATGACTAAGAAAGCCACTTCTGGAGAAAACCTCTACTCTAAAGTACCTTCAATTTTATTTGTAATCAACATGGATAAAGCGTTGTTCATCCTACGGAAATCTTTCATCCCAACACTTCTTTGCAACTGTGGAAAAACTTGATACACAAGTGTATTTGGGGTGGGAGCACCTTGGGCTCTTAAACCAGGCTAGAAAACCTCTCTATTAGCCAATATATACACCAAGAGGGAGCACACATGAAAACTCACCTTCTGTGGAAAATTTACCACTACTCGTGCATGCTTTCACTTATTAGTTTTGCCCAATCTATGTGATGGTCACCACAAATGAGTAAAATAAATTGACATATCCAATACTCAAAAGAGTCAGATTCCACACTTCCAACCACACGATGCAGCAAGGTGATTATATCAGAAATCTCTCCTTTAAAATGGCCTCTTTTTAAGTGAGTACGTAGTCAAGACTTCCCTTTCTTCTCAATTTCCAACCAGCTCTTGGCAATGCGACTCTGGCACCAATCTTTCTTCTCATGGCAAAATCCCCAACCATTGGAAATAGAAACATCAGTGACTTCCTAGTAATCAACCAATTTCAAAGCAAGAGAAACAACTTCCGAGTCAATTTTGGTTATTACGGAGCCATCTAAGGCTTGTATCTTTTGAGAATTAGGAAAATAATTGTTAGCACATGCAATGACCAAGTCAAGGCAAGGCACAACAAGTGGAAAGCCTCTATCTCAGTCCAAACCACTACTTACAATTTTCTCTACAAAAGATGACTTGCCTTCTAGTTGCATTCTCCTCCAAAAATCCTCCATGTCTATGTGACCAAGCTCCGTATCTTTCACATTTGACAGACCATTTTCAACCATAGGAAATATTGGATCCCCTTAAAACTTATACTTCATTTTGACTAATTTGAGAATCCACAAAGCAAAAGACTCTGAAACATTCAAGGACACAAAAGAGGTTCACAATATATTTGCAAGAAAATTACTATACATATTCATGAAAGAGATATTGTTCTTCCCAATATATAATAATTGCACTATGATAGTAAGAGGGAAAGATGAAGAGGTAAATCCAATTGAGATAACCTATATGCGACGAGTCTTGCAAATTTCCCATGAGTGGTTGGACTAGAAGCTCCACGGTCTATCTCCTTCATGATATAATGAGACATTCCTTCGTAGGGTGATTAATTTATTCATGTCTCATATCATGTCTCATTAATCTTCTCATAAAATTCATTTACTACCAATGGCAAGTCGTACTTTGAAATTGATAAATAAACCCCTTTATTTCACTCCAAAAAGAGTGCTTGCATCATTTCCAACATTCCAAATTTATTACAAGATGATAGGTGTCAGCTCTCCATACTTATTGCCAGCTCAGAAGGAAGTGCCGTGGGAGTGATATGCTGTTTAGTTGGGAAGTCAGGAAGTCAAAACTTTTTGAAATTCTTGAACCACAAGACTTGAAGGTTTAGAAGTTCAAAGAATTTCTGACCTTCTAACAACAAGACTTTCTCTTTAGCAACACAATACAAGACCAACAAGGTAAACTTTGTGACACAATTTTGTGACTAGTCGAGGAGTCAAGAGGTTCATAAAATTTTGAACTTACCGACCGGGTTTTAAAACACAAAGGATTTCCAACCAAGTGAAAAATGACTAAGTAAGATGGCCCAACCTAAAAACAAAGTATGAATGACGATGAATAAAGAATGTGAATGTATTAACACATAAATGCTTTAGTAAAATTTTGAAAATGAGGTAACATTGATCACACTTGACAACAACACTATACACAAACACGAGTTGGTAGCCTGGGGCAGTTGAGTCAGCTTTGGCAAGTACATGGACACCTCTCCTTGCCATGGGGCAAACCTCTATGTCACTCTCACTCTCATGGAAGTAGCTAGTCGAGAGGAGGTGAGACATGGGGATTGTCCCAATCACTTGAGAGTTAGACTTCACATAGAGTGGTCAGCCAGTCATGGGGCCTTTCTTGTGTGTTGATTATGATCTGATGTTCTATGATTGTTGTAGTTGAAATAACTATATGACCCTAAGGGTCACTAGTCACTATTCTCCTATTTAGATTCTGAAGATTCCAACATTAGGTAGGTTGACGATTATTCTCATTGATGCTTCGATTGAGTTGGAGTTGTTCTTCAAATTGTTGGATGATGACTTGTGTTTGAAGTAACCTCAACCTTTGTTGTTGTTCTTGAATTTTTTGTTGATCATATTGTGGTCTAGGGTGAATTTCCTCAATCTCTTCAAGGATTGCCCTCACCCACTCACCTCTAAGCCCAGGGCACATTCGTGAGCCCAAACTGAGAGAGAGTTAGCTGGAGTTAACCTTGATTTGACTTAGGGTTCGACTTAGGGTTTGACTTAGGGTTTGTTGACCTAAGGTTTGACTTTGCATTTGACCTTGTGTTGGAATCAAGGGTTTGACTAATGCTGACCTTGTGTTGGAATCAAGGGTTTGTGTTCTTGTGATACTAATGTTTTTGTGCTTTTTTATTTTTGAATGTATGCAGCCTATATGAGTGCAAAACAATTTTTTTGTGTTTTTTTCTATTTATGGAAATGAAAGTGCTTTTTTCTATTCTAGGAATTAGAAAATGGATGCAATCTAATATTAAGTTACCTAATACAATTGAATCTATGTTTTTGTTTTGTTTTTCTAAATATGTGGAAAAATTACTCTAGAAATAAGGAAATTGCTTTGAAAATGAGTCTAATCTATGAACTTTTGAAAGTAAACTACTCTAACAATGCAAGATCTACTTAGCCTATCAAGGAAAAAGCAACATGAATTTACTATTTCCAAGAGAAAATTGTGATTTTTGAATTACTATGAAATAAAAAGAATGAAGGAACCTAGAATAAAGAGACGCATGAGCCTCCACTACCCTTATAAATCCTTGTACGACAACCTCTTATCCTCTTGCAATAGTAGAGTGATCCTCTTGGTAAAAATAGAAAAAAAATGAAAAAAGAAGCTTTTGGAAGCTTGAATGAGTGCTCAATGTGAGCTTGTGAGCACTGTGTCTTGTGATGTGGGCAGTGTATCGATGTTAAATGAGCTTTTAGCAAAGGTTGATAAGACAACAATAAAAAGCAAAAGGCTCTAGTGTCCTATGTGAGCATATGGATGCTAGAAGGGGAACAAAAACCTACAAGAACTATGTTCACAAATAAAATTACCTCCCAAAACTGGGAGCTTTGAATCTATGCAACAATGAAAGATTTGAAGCTTTGGAAAACTAAAGAAAGAAATGAATAAAGAGGCTCAAAGGCCTATGAAGAAGCTTGAAAAAGCTTGTGAAGAAGGACAGATTATTCTCCAACTTGGAAAATAATGGAGAGGTGAGGGGTATTTATAGCTTGGAAGAGGTCATGAAAGGTGGAATTGATTGAGAAGTTAACTCAATTTGATTGAAGAGTTAACGGGCTTAATTTAGGAGTGAACTGGATTGATTAGGGAGTGATGAAGCAATGATAGCTTATCACTAAAGAAGAAATGGAGTTAACATGAATTCATGGGTTGACAATTTAAGTTAAAAAGGAGATAATTATGCATGCTTGGAGGCTTGAAATAGTTAACTCTATGTTTAGGACAAAATTCCATGCAAACAGGAAGAAAAATAGGTCAAAATGAAGATTTTTTGGGCCAAAAACTTGGGTTCTTTCATGGCTAGAAAAGATGACAGGATCACCACCTGGTCACCCCTTTCACCAGTCAGGGTCGCCCAGGAGTGACCCATGGGAGACCCTTAGAGGGGGGGTCCTGGGTGAAAGTGCGAGATGGGAGATTAATCAAGAGGGGAAAAGGAGGTGAACTGCCTCTGGAAATTAGTCAAACAGGGGTCAAAAACTAAATCTCCACTTGTGAAATGCAGATCTCTTAGGGGATATTTAGAAATAATAGGGGAAGATTTGTACCGGTTGACCTGAACTGAAAACTAAAAGTTATAGATGGCTTTGGAGGTCCTCTAGAGGGCTCCTAGGGGTGGGAATGGATGAAAAACACTAGGGAAAGGTTAAAACACAACAAATGAATGAATACAAGGCTCAGAGACAAAGTCACAAGCACATGAAACACAAATTGACAAGTGTCAAAAAGTGTTGAAAATGAGGAAAGGTTTAGCATGACAAAGGGGAAAAAATAAAAGAAAGAAGAAACCATATGTTACCATGAGAATCACTACTGAGAGGACATTATTCCATGCTTACATGTACGTGACAAGGATTGTGAGTCATCATTGGGGTCCTCGTGGAGGTTGTAAGGGATTTTGGTGCTTACAGGTACACATAATATCAAAGCATAAAACTTTCACTCCAATCATGGACCCCCAAATCAGCTTCAACCATAACTTATGACCTATATATCTCTTTGCCCATCCTTCAATTTATTCCAATCATCCATCGATCCATGCCTTACGAATGTGTCCTTCCTACAATAGGCAAAATCCTCAATCTACACACATCTTGGAAAGAGATATAATGGTTGTCTGATTTGTCAGTTGGTCTTTTGGTTCTTGATTTTTACCTTTTGTTCTATTCTCATATTATTTCAAAACTACCCTAATCTTACTATATCATGGTACATGGTGAAACATCTAGAATGGGGCATGGTCATTGATTTTGTGTGTTTTCTTGTGGGCTGCTCTTATTACTCCAATTTCATATCCATATCTTGTGAACATTGGGATTAGTTCTTGCATATTAGCTTCCTTTTGCATCTAAGGTTCCTCATACCTTTTGTGCACTAAGGGCTTAGGCTTTGGATCCCACTTGTTCATCTAGACAAGGTTGTAATATCTTGGGCATGTATGGGATCATCCTATTGTTTATAGAGTCAAGTTTGATGCATGGGATACTTTGTCACCTTGGTTCCTCATACCCTAGTGCATAACATCTCATGCTATATCAACATCAGTACTCATAATTGTTAGCAAAATTTCTAATACATTCAAAAAATCTCCTTTGCCCATACATCCTACATATCCACCATCCTATTATCATTCCTTGCCTCATATGTTTCTCTAGGTTTCATTGGAATGATCTTCATCTCTCCCCCACTTATCTTCTTCTACTACCTATTCACTTCTTAACAACTCCTTGTGACCATTTGCAGGACCTTGGTATCATGATCAATAAATCAAACCATTTGTCCCTTTATCAATTCCTCCATGACATCACCATTCCCTCTCGTTATTCATTCCATTTCACATTTATCCATTCATATCTCATTGTCATCTATAATTTATGATTATTAATCTAAACATATGCTCATTATCATTTGCATTCCATTATCATTTTGTATTTATCCATAATATATGTTTATTAATCTAAACATATGATCATTATCATTTTGCATTTATCCATAATATATGTTTATTAATCTAAACATATGATCATTATCATTTGTATTCCATTATCATTTTGCATTTATCCATAATATATGTTTATTAATCTAAACATGTCTTCATTATCCATTTTACTTTCAATTGTCATCCATTCTCTATGTTTATTAATATAATCATCTATCCATGTTTCATTTACATTTCATGACATTAGTAAACCCATTATCATACACACCTTTCATTATCATTAGTCCATTTCCATTAGTGACCCATTGGCATTAGTTACTAAGTTCATAAATTAATTTTATTTTCCATTTGCATTCCATTAGTTCGTCACCCTTATAAATTGGCTCACTAGATCATTTCTTTAACATTATCATTTTGCATTAGTTCATTTTATTTATCCATCCATCATATCATTCATTCATTGCATTACCACTAGTCCATTCGTTCATTTCATGATCATGTTAAATCATTAATTCATTACCAATCATTTCATTATCATATTACATTTTATCCATATCATTTATATCCATTTGAACTTAGTAGTGTATCCAACCATTTGCATTAATTCATTTTCATGTCCATTATAATATATGTTTAGTGATCTAAACATCATACATTCATCACATTACCATTTGTCCATTTCTCCATATACATTTCATCAACATACATACATCATAATATACATCTATAATATTATAAAACCATGTCATAAATCATGTCATATCTCCACATCCATAACATAAAAAATCACAACATATATATCCTGCATACACAACCCACATCCTAATCCATATAACCATCCATCTATAAATCATACATTATAAAACCATGTCATTAAATCATCCATAATATCAAAACACATACATAATCCATATCCTGCATAACACATCCATCATCAATCATATCATCCATCCATGTCACACATCATAAACCATGCCATCCTGCATATCACAAACATTGTCAATCAAATCATATCACCCTGCATAACAATCACCCATACTCATAACCATGCAAATATACATGATCCATATCTTCCATATCAATCTATCGTGAATCATAACATACATAATCCACATCATAATACATAAACATCAATAAAAATCCAATAGCACAATCCATATCATCGAACAAAGTGTCATCTCATATATATACATCAAAAGAATGATCATGATACATAAGTCCTCGGGACCTATCAAAAATACATAGATACAATCAAAACTAGGAGTCTACAACCCCTAGGCAGAACTATCTCATGTTGATGTCCCTGACTGAGACAACCCTGCTCCTCTCTGTGGTGGTGTCCCCATGGCCTATTGGCCTACCTGCCCTAGTACTAGTACCTACCCTGGTATAGGTGCCTGTGCCTATATGGGTTGTTGCACTGATCTCTTCAACTAACCAGTCCTCCTCGAGATCGAAGCCCCATATCAGCTCCTAAAACTCTCCCGTTGTCTAGTTGGCACCAAACGCTCATATAATGTCCTGTAATGTTCTACCTTCCTCCCAACTCATATCCTTGTTGCTAATCAGATCTAAACATGTCGACCATCCTTGGCCCCAGTACCTATCACACCTAATTGCACTCCTACTGATATTGTTGCACCTGTCCCTATAGCTGTGTTACCTGGGCCTATAACTAGGCAATCTTCCCATCACCCTGTACCTGTTCTAGCTGCCCCTGTAACTGTGTTACCTGCACCTATCCCTACAACCTCATCATCTTTGCTGCTGCTTCACCATCCCCATCTCCCCCAACTCCTCCATCATGCTCCTCCTCCTCCTCCTCCACCTCCATCTCTACAATCTCTATATCCTCCTCCTCCTCGTCTCCCTCTCTATCATCTCCATCTCCTCTTGTTGCCTATCCCCCTATTGCCAATCCTAATGGTACCGTTAGTCAAATAGGCCTCTCCTGTACCCACCACTAGTCATATAACATCGTGATCCCTATATCTACCACCTAAGGCCTCAGATCCTATGCTCTAGCCTACAACCCATCAAACTCTGCTAACACCAATCATGGATTGATCGGTACACCCCATCATGGAGCCTCTACATGGATCTGTGGGAATATTGCTTGCTTTTGTGGCACATCCTATGTGATCCCAAACTGCCTACCCACCTAATCCAGCATGTATCTATCAATGATTAGCTCAGTATGTTCCATCAGGTACCAAGGCTATGTCACATATCCCAGCTAGATAGCGTCATCTAACCACATCTCACACCCTCGTCATGGTCTCTAGACCACTGACTAAACATCATTGATCATCCTCCTCTAGTAGCTTAGGTCTCCCAACATATGGTGTTGATGCACCCCACCATAAGAAAACAAAAAAGGGTGACTCCTCATCTGATCCCTCACTGTCACCGGCTTGGTGATAGTAATGTGCTCCCAGGCCTAAATGTGCAGCAGTGTCACCCCACACCCTAAGCTAGCATTCCCATCTGTATACAACCACATCCATGTCATGGTATAGGTGTGCTAGTATGCACGACCCCCATGTTTAAACCACTCCATCTCTAAACATCCTTATTAACACCATCCCCCATCCCACTGGAAATCCCCTGGATCTCCTATTTGGCACCAGTGTACCTGCAATCACTCCTACCAAAAACAAGGGTAGAGTATACATTCTACCCATCACCTTGGTGTATACCATCTTAGTCATCCTAGCATCAAAAGGAACCATAGCTAGGAAAATACCTCCTCCATGAACCATGCTCCTTGCCCGTGGTCATAAACCACTCTCTCCCTATGTATGGGGATTCGAAGGATCCTCCATACGTCCTCAAGAGTGATGGTCATCTCTCTTGTCGATAATAGGAAAGCACACTACTCTGTCTGTCATCATCAGCATGGATCATCGGCATCTCCGTGATCCACCTCAATCCCATTAGCCTCAGAAAGAGTCTGTCCATAGAACCCAGCTAGTCCCACAGCACTCGTGTAGGTGGTCATTGCTCACACAATTGTAGCACGTCCTCATCATCCTACACGTAGTTCAAAACCACTTCATGAAGTCCAATTTTTTGTTGGGCACTAATTCCTGGCCCATAGGCGCTAATCAGCCTTAGGCACTAAAATCTTCATTTTTTGCACTAATCCTTTAGCCTGGGTGCTAATCGCCAAACCAAGCGCTACTCTTCCTTGGGTGCTAAGTTTGCCATTTTTGGTGCTACAATTCCTCCCCCAAGTGCTAATCTTAGCCCTCTTGGTGCTAATCACCAGAGCAAGCATCAATTCTTGGCACTAAACCTGCCATTTTGGGTGCTAAGCTCTCTAGTTTAGGCGCTAAACCCCCCTTCTTCCCTATTTTCCTAGGCACTAAACTATGTCAGCTTGGCACTAATCACCAAACTGGGTGCTAAAGCCTAGTCTAGGTGCTAATCCCTCCCATCAGGGCACTAAATCATCTACTTTAGTACCTATCTTCTACCCTCTTTACCCTAGCATTTATTGCACCTATCTACCCCGAAACCAAATTCACGAAGTGTCGTTAGGGCACTTACTGGGTCTCTAGCTATTGTAGGTAGTAGGTACTCCCTCACCTACTCTGTGTGATGCTCCTCTAGTGGGATTCATGTCATCTCCTCTCAAATCAACTTTTTCTTCTCTAATCAAGATTACAATTAACATTAAGACAAATGAGAAGAATGGGTCCCCCATATCCTTATATGTAGTCCTCAGAACCGTAATTTCTTCCCTTAAGCCTCATTTTTTACCCCTTGTCCCCATTTTTATCCCCCAACCCTGTCCTCCATTCCCTATCTAACCTTTTTTCCACTTTTCTCTCCTTGTCTACCCTTTCTTCCTCTTTCGAGACATCAACAAAAAAATCTTTTTTCCATCGATCTCTCGAGTGGGCATCACCTCACCATCCTTTCCTCTCCCATCGGCTAGGGCATACATGTTATTAAAATATTCTTTGGTATCCTATCAAACCCTAATAGTAATGATGCCATATCAAAGGGAGGAAAAATGTAGACACCTGAAAATGGTCACAACCATCTTCATCCATTATCCACATTCTAAACCTAATAATTCCTGACACACATGTTAATTAAATAATTTATAATTATTTAATTAATATTTCCTTGCCTTCCCCCATTACCAAAAATCAATTTCTTCTACTATAGTCCAAAAAATTAAATATTTGGAAAGACTATAGTTCATATGCACTCCCAAAAATTAAATAAATATTCCTATATATATAATTCCCTATTTTGTGCACTTTTGATTATGTTTAGTAATCATCATTATTTCTCTCCTAATCATGTGCACATGGGTTAATTAAAATTAACCTACAATTACATCTCCCCTTCTAGAATTCTATTTGTCATTCATTGTACATGCATGCACATGACAAGTAGTACTTTGGAAGCATAGGCAAATCTTCCAAAAAGTCCATTTGTCCTATTTTCTTCTCATCCACTCCAAGTGTCACTATTCATGGAATTTAAATTCCATGTGGCAATATTCCTCCACTATTCATCTAATTCTAAATTAAATGTGTCATCTCATGCCAAATTTAAAATTCTCACAAAATCCAAACCATACCTTTACATAAATGAGTCCTTACATGTCATACACCTACCCAATCCTAGCCATTCATCCATTCAACCATTCAATTTCATCCATTGATCTTCCCTTGAATCTTGGAGTATTCTTCTCATCCAAACTTCTTATGACACTTGTCCAATTCTCCTTGCTTGAGGATCCTCACGCAATGTGAGCCCTTAATCTTCTGATTCAATCCTAGCCCTCTGACCTCACCTCCAAAAATCTCTAAATTGAGCCTTCCCCATCCATTTTCAATAAGAACTTGAAATGTAATGAAATTTTGTTAATTTGAGCACTTATATACTAGCAATTTAGCATAGAATCATAGCATTAGGACATATCAAGAACTAGGCATAGTCAATTAGGGTGAAAATTTCATAGTAATTAGGTGCATAGTTCTTTAGTCTTATCATGAGGTTGCATTAGGTTCTGAGTAGTGTTGTCACGAGGATTGTACCCTTGTCAAGCCTAAAGCTCAACAATCCTATGAAACATGGGATCACCTTCAGACTATGGGTTGTCTATGGTGAAGGTGAACCTCCAGAAGAGTTGGTTCCCTTTAAATCTCCTTGATCTGATGTATTTTGTAAGGAAAAGGATAGAAGGATTACTATGAAACTAAAATTAGATCCTAGGAGGTGATGCACCGAATTATAAGTTCTAAACTTGCTATTTTGATTCACCATTATCTTTCAAAAGACCTGGTTACACAACTCAGTTTGGACAATATTCACACATCAATATTTCATAAGAAGGCTGGAAAATTTCTACTTTCTTTGAAGGAAAACTAAAGCTTTCACAGCTATAGAAGTCAGAAAAAGGCTAGCACAACTTACAACCTATGTAAATTAACTACTTTTTGTATCTAAGCTTTAAGGAATGAGATAGAAATTTAAGAGGATTTGTTTAAAATCACAGAGAAACTCCTTATCAAAATCATTCAATCAAGAATAACACATGTAACTCTGAAGGTAACACTGATTTATTGAGAAAATAATAGGAATACCTTAAAAGAATCTATGAATAATACTATAAATAATGATGCTACTCTATGAAAAAAGAATCTGATAATCTACTGAGTTACAATACAAAAGCTCTCTTTACTGTGTGCAAAGGAAAACAAAAGAAAGAAGTTAGAAAAAAACATTTTTTCTTTCTCCTTTACAATAAAAACTCCCTCCAAACAATGGGGAAGTCAACTCCACTCCAGCTAAACTCTCCTCTAATGCATGAAGTGGTTGGAAAGAAGTCCTCAACCAAAAAAAATAGTGAAGTCCCAATTGTTGGACGAGAAAGGCAAAAAAGCCTAGATTTGGGGTTCAAAACAACTCCATCTTGAGTTATTTTAGTCTTGAACTCCTCTTATCATGCCACTTGATTAAGTGGATCTCTAAAAATAGCATAGTTTGACCAAAAGTCCAACTAAAATGCAAAAAATCCCCCCTTTGAATGACCTTATAACTCCTGTTTGACTTGGTATCCTTCTCTCTCTTTGCATGATTTGAGGGCAATTTATAAGTTTGTTTTAACAAGTATTAAGGTATTTTAGTTTATTTAATGCCTTAATAAGTGTTAAAATAATTACATGATTTGTTTGGATCTATCTAACAAATAATAAGGTAATTTTAGTAATTAATTACCTTAATAAGTGTTAAACTAAACCTATGATGGTCTTTGACCATGCAAAGAGAGATGGGGCTAATGATTTTTGTTTTTTGACTTCACGTCTTTGAAGAGACCTTAAAAGGTTATGGGCTCATGATATAATTTTTTGACTTTAAAACACTTGAAAGTGTTTTATCCCGGGCTCATACTATTAGTCTTCATTTTGATATATCCAAAAGGGGTGAAAAGACTTTAAAAATCTATATGATCAATATTTTGACAAAAACCGAGGGTACCATCTTTTGTCAAAAGGGTTTCAAACCCTAATATGAGCTCATTTCATTCTCCATCATTTTGGTCTACTGAGGCGCCGCCATGGAGCTTTCTATTGTAACTTTACTAGATATTCTCTGCTTCACTGGTAAGAACACTCTTTTGCTTTGCTGTTCTTTTGAGAAAACAGTGACAAAATCTGCTTTTCCTTGCTTTATTTGCTCTTTCTTTGAGGAGAACAGTGAAAATTTTGCTTTTCTTCCTTTGAACTGTGAAAAGGAACTCTACATATTATGAAATATCAGTGGAAGGCACTCTTCCTTTTGCTTGTCCATGGTTGTGCCTTTTAGATCATGAGGAGATCTTTCCCACCATTAGGATTTTGAAGGACCTTTTGTCTTTTGGCTGCTTGATAGACCCATCAATGGTCATCTATACTCTAATTCTTTGAGGTTTGAGCTTAATTGAAGACTAACTTAGATAGTTGTTCAAAGACTAAAGTATTCATGCTATATTTCAAGGAGTTTACAAACTTTCAAAGGAAGTCAAGTTCTTGGGACTTGAATGATGAAACCCTTACTAACCTTTTGGAAACTTTTGATAAACCTTCACATTGATCATACAAACTTTTACCTTTTCCATGATGCTATCCTCCTGCCAGGATCTCTGCATTCTCCCTCTGTTCCTTCCTATCCTTGTCAGGATCTTTATTCACTATCTGTGATTCCCATTTGACTATTTGTAACTTTGACAATCATTTATGACTTTAGCTTGCTCTTCTAGTCATTCCATGAATGTCCTAAGACCTTCTATGATAGTCATTTATGACTTTTCAAAGTGATTGTCTCTTTGTTTAGTGTGGAACAATGTTTAGTTCATTGTGTAAACCTTGTTATCTGTGTGTAGTCCTTCTATCTTCTTGTTACAGATCCCTCATGATATTGTTCTCTGGCCTGTCTTGACAGTGTTTATGATGATTGTTCCTTCATACTTTATAGTCTATTGCTCTCTTCTATTTATGACTTCTCATTTCACTTGGCACTCCTCTAGTTTCTTGTACATTTATTATTACTCCACTGGCCCTACAA
The DNA here is from genome assembly GCA_027924645.1 of Cunninghamia lanceolata. Classification (NCBI taxonomy): domain Eukaryota; kingdom Viridiplantae; phylum Streptophyta; class Pinopsida; order Cupressales; family Cupressaceae; genus Cunninghamia; species Cunninghamia lanceolata. The sequence goes on from BSBN01000413.1 coordinate 4,751,329, forward strand.
CAGTAGCTAATATTTGACCCATCTATTCTAGTCATAGCATCTGCATATGATAGGGGTGTTTTCTTTTGCTGAGGAACCTCTGTATTAACAGGTGTTGGCTGTGGATTCAAGCAGGTGAATGGCTGCCAAGTATTGGATCTCTATCATATATGTTCAAACCATGCTATGAATGAGTATCTGCATGTGGAAAGTCTGATGGAAGCATGTTCAGACCCTTTATTGGTGATTGCTCCTAACTATTATGCCAGTCATTAAATGCCCTTCATCCTTTTGGTGATTGTCTCCATGGTTTGAAATCCCTGGGACCGGTATAGTCTTGGATATATTGATTCAGTCATATCTCATGACTCACTTTTGACACAAGGACACAAAATGACTGTTACAAAATAGAAAAGATGCAAGATGAATATTTTCCTTTAGATTGGCAACAGTTCTGCAATTTTTAATATTTGACAAGGAACCTAAGATAAGGCTCTTTACTTGTTGCATATACTATTTGGTCTCATTGTCATACTTGTGTTGAATCACTATCAAACAGTCTTGCATGGTTGTCAACCACCTTGTAGCACTATCAAAATAGTTATTTAGTAGTCTATTCTACTCTACTACCCTCTATGCTCTTTCATAGAAATCTCACTATCCACTGTCCCCTTTGATTTCACTTTGTAATGCTTTCAAACCTATAAAATGTTAACTCCCATGGCTTTCGTTTGCTTCTCAAACCTTCTTGATAGTGATTGACCTCATACATTTAAGTGACCGTACCCTTGAATCAATTACTGTACCTCTAGTCTTCATGATCTCTATATGATTGTGTTGTTTTCATGATGTTGTCCTCACTTGACTGAGATCTCTATCCTAATGGATCTACTAGCCTATAGATTGCTCCTCCCCTGACTATTTGTTTACATGAATGTTCCTTTTCATTGATAGACTGCTGCTCCTATGACTTCTTTTTGACGACTATTAGGTTGTCTCAAAATAGTCAATAGGACAGTTCATCCTCCTTTATAGTGACTACCTCCTCTATCTTGACTTTTGACTGCTCTCTTTATCTCATCAGTGTGCTATTTCCATGAGCCATGTATAACAATCATAAATGGCTGTTCCATTTCATTTCATATTGCTACTTCATGTACCTGTAACTACACACTCAGAACACAAGTTAGAGAAAAATATAGAGGCTAGGAGCCTCTCTTCTAATTATATGATCTTCATTTCTTGCATCTTCTTGTGACTACATGTTTGCATCTGGCTGGTTCTTTATCTCTCTCATTTCCTATTTTGATGCTTATGAAAGATAACATGTACTTTTGATTCTCTTACATAAATGAGTGAAGGATATCTCGAGCTCTGACATATCTCTTTCTTCCTCTTGTAGGTACTTCTGAAGACAAATTTGGAGAATCTGAAGATGGTGCAAGCACAAGTTGGGGATTCATCTTCACAGGCAATGATGGATCCCCTTCTCTCCTCTATGTTTCTTATTTCAGATGTATATGTGCTCTTTTCATTTCATCATTTATAGTCAATTCCCACAGCTTGTGTGGGAATTTTGAACACATTTTCCTTGTGAATATAAGCAATTGTTTTGTGCAATGATTTGCTTGTTGATCTTCTTTTGTAAAACTATCAATTGCATAAGGAAAATACATCTAAAATTTATTGCTTAATACAGTTTCTTATAATCATAAGTGAATTTAACAAATTGTGTACCCTTATCATCTGAGACTTGAACAAACTATAATGAATAGATTTGAAATAATCTAAAACTTATAGCTTAGTTCCTCTCTTGCCTACTTTTGAATGTTTCCTACTCTTGTAGGATGTCCTTCCCACTTCTATCTGGCTCCTGTAGCAACTCTTAATGAGTTGATGCATGATTCTAGTAGAAATGATGACTGGAATTACCTCCTACTTGGGTAGTAGGTCTTCCAAGGCTAGCAGTGAGCTCTTACCCTACATTAGTCTTCTTCCTTTCCTCCTATGTTAGACACCTAATCTAGGTCTCAACTTGTAGGTCTCCTTTGGACTCTTGTAACATTCATTTGTACCTGTCTCCTTCCTCAAGGTAAAAAAATAAATAGTGTTGTCCCAGCTTTGCCGATTTGGGCTAAAGTGCACAAATAGGTAACAAGTAGAATGGGCTAATATTGGTTTAGTTTGTTCTATTTTAAGCTCACTTTCTTATGTACACACACACACACACACACACACACTATATATATATATATGTATGTATGTATGTATGTATGTATGTATGTATGTATGTAGATATCTATATAGAGATATATATGTGTGTAGATATATATCTACACATATATGTATATATACAGACATATATATCTATATATGTAAATATATATGTATATATACACATATATGTATATATACATATGTATATATGTATATTATATCTATGCATGTATATATGTATATAGATATTGGTGAATATGAAAAGAAAAAAAGGGTAGAGCAACAATGAGAGGCAGGCAATAGAAGGTTGGAATTCAATAGAGGAAGACAGTGAACCAAGGAAGGAGAAGAAGTTGACAAATGGTGTTAGAAAGGATGCAGAATGCTAGACTATCCATGAACGCACCAAAGAATCAAGAATTGGTTAGAATTTTTAAGGAGGCAAAAAAAGTAACATGAGAAAAAGAGGAACCAAAAGATAAATTACACCATGTATCACCCTTTAGTGTCAACATTAATATTTTAAGGATATTTTAGAGTTACGAATTCTTGGTGAAATGTTAGATGTGCCAATAGAGTAATTAAAGAGGATCATGATCATTGCCAAATTCATTGGGATATGGCTCACATTGGAAAACAATGGATAGTGTTGGGATTGCCAAGATCAGAAAGCAAGCACCAAGATATACTTCCACAAGATACTAGCACACAAAATAAGACAAATTATATTATCAAAAGTTGATTAAAATGTATTTAAGAGCCTTGCATATATAGGCAAGGTAGAGGAGGTAGAAAGGTAGGACACAATGACTGAGTACCCCTCCAAAGGTGCAACACTTGTCTAACTCAAATGACATGTGTTTGAGCAAGTGGCAAGTATGCATGCACTAGGTATCTCACAAAGTGAGGACACATGTCTCAACCACATGAGGTGAGACAAAACTCTCAAAGTCCCTAAGTTGAGACTTAACTACTGTGAACAAGACTCTCCTAGGTAGTCTAAAAGCTAACTAGTTTGATAATGTCCCTTTTTACACTAACACGCTCCTTAAGTGATGTGAACACCAAAGATGTGAACCCAATGGGGATGGATGGACAAGCCTATTTCACCCTAGTTCATAAATCTAAGTCACCTCAAGACTAGGCTAAAGAGCTATGCATAAATCAACTAATTTGCACCCTATCACTATGTAAAAACTCTTGATTTGCCCTATGCTATGATAAACTATTGCTAATTTCTAATTAAGGGCTCAATGAGGCAGAATTTAATTACATTCAAATTTGTTGTTGGAAATGGAGGGGAAGGGCTCAATTTATAGATTTTTGGAGGTGAGGATGGAGGGTTGGGATCAATTGTGAAGGTCAATGGCTCACATTGCTTGAGGATCCTCAAGCAAGGAGAATTGGACAAATGACACAAAGGGATTGCATGAGGAAGATGCTCCAAGATTCAAGGGGAGATCAAGGGATGAAATTGAATGGTTTAATGGATGGATGGCTAGGATTGGGTAGGTGTATTACATGTAAGGATTAATTTATGAAGAGGGTATGGTTTGGATTTTGTGAAGAATTTAAAATTTGGAAGAGAGGACAAGTGTAATTTTAAATTACACACAATAGTGCCACATGTAATTTAAAATTAGAATAATAGTGGAAAGAAGGAAAAGTATGATAAAAGGAAGATTTTCCCATACTTCCAAGGCACCACTTGTCATGTACATGCATGTACATGAGATGACAAGTGTCCATCTAGAAGCATGGGAGAAAGGGGCAACCTAGGATTCATTTAATTAACCCATGTGCACACACTTAGGAGGAATTTAATGATTGATTAAAAAAGTCATAAAAAATGGACAAAATAGGTAATTAAATAAATAGGTATATTTATTTAATTTTTGGGAGGTGACTATGAACTATAGTCTTTTTAAATGGATTTTTTATTTTTGGACTATAGTAGGAGAAAGTGATTTTTCTATGATAGGAAGAGATGAGAAAAATATTAATTAAATAATTATGAATTATCTAATTAACATATGTATTGGGTGGAATGGTGGAATTTATTCATTTTGAATCAATTTATTATGTTGATGATAACGGAAGATGGTTGCGACCATTTTTGAGTGTCTACAGATAGCTTGCTGATATCATGTTGGGCAACATAGTTGTCCCAAAGTACGTAGACCTTGGCAGTCTAGTGGTGGATGTACACATCAATGGCACCCTTATAAGAAATACTTTAATTGATCTAGGTGCTGCCATAAACGTCATGACTAAGGAAAATTGAAAAATATGCAATTCGTTGACCTAAGACCTACACCTACAGTGTTGCAACTAGTAGATAGGTCCATGGTTAAACTAGAAGGGGTCATTGAAGTCCTAGTTATCACACTTGACTCTTGGAAATATTTTGCAAATTTTATGGTCCTACAGCGAAAAGCTAACATGGGGGGATATCCACTCATATTAGGGTGACCATGGTTGGAAACAACTAATGCTTTTATTGGTTGTAGGTTGGGGGACATGATTATTTCCAATGGAAATGTCACCACGAAGTTAATTCTTTATTTGCCAGCACAACCCTTTGTTGACTCAAACCAACCTATCTAGTCAGATCTTGAAGACAAAAACTAGTATTCCCTGCAGACATTAATGAAAATTGAATGAAGCCTATTGATTCAAATATAAGATGATGATACAGTCCTCTCCCATATAGCTTAGAACAAATATGGGATGGACCCATAGTAGAATAGCTACTTGGTATGCTTATCTTGCCTGCTGCATAATATTCTTCCTGCAACACATACACCAATTTATGCTTATACTGCCCAAATGTTTCATCATTTGTTGCCACATAGTGGTAGCCTTAACACATCATATATGGATGTTGCCTCTGTTATGTCATCAACCACCCAAGTGGGAATTTCTCTTTAGAAAACACTTAATGTAAATAACCAATTGACCATGTAGCAACTGTTGTGTTAAAAAAGGTGACTTAGCATAAAACCCTAAACTGGGTCAAACCCTCTTCTACATGAACATTAGATCAAAAATCAAGGAAACTCAATACTCAGCTATAGTACTCAAATGAGAGTTGAGAGGTCTCTTGATTGGTCCCTTTATTTCCAAGGAAAGAGATCTTATGACGAATTCTCAAATCTATGGTTTCTAGGGATAAAATAGGGAAAATAGGGGTTACAGACCTGAAACCGTTGAAAACCTAGAAAACAGTGGCAGGGAGGAGCTGAATAGAGCTGTGAGAACCTGATTCCATAAGGTTTTTCTCATTCAAACAAGTGGGATAAGGGTGCTAGGTTCCCTAGACCGAGATTAGGGTTTTGCAAGATCTTCAAATCTAGATGTCTTCACTTGTTGGTCTTCCTACTTCCTATCACCTATTGTCATTTGATTCCGTCGAATGTGACCTGTACATGTGCAAGAAGAGGAAGGGTTGGTGCTATTTAGGAGCTTGCCTAAGTCAAGCTCTATGAATGGTGGTCCCACCTCCACAATAGCAATGATAAGAGATCAAAGAGTGTGTCCTAGGAGGGCAGAGGAAAATCTAAAGTAGAATGGAATGTTGTAATAAAGCATGAAGGAAAGGAGTCACCATGAGCATGGAAAGCCTATCTTGCTTGATGTGGCGTCAGAACTGAAAGGAAGCAAGGTATGTGGAAACGCTTCCTACACTAATCTACTGAGGAAAGATTTATGCAAGTTTTTACTTTTACAGTTACAAATTAAGATGCACATTAACAAAAAGATAATAACAACTTCCAAATGCAAACACAAAACTCACAACACAAGATATACACAGGGAAAACCCTTTCAGGTAAAAAAACCCCACACTCCAAAGCTGCCCAATATATTATTTAGGAATCAAGAAGATTAAAATATACTTGCAGAGAAAGCTTTTACAAGAGTATATCCAACACAAGATCCAGGAGGTAACTCAACATCTATAAGATTCTTACACACAACCTCCATCTCCAGCTCCTGATATATAGGAGATACAATATAGTAAACCGTTACCAGTAATTACAAAACCATGAGCTAAAACCACCCAAAAGTGGTGACCAAATTATCTCCAATTAAATATGCCTTGTGATGTGCCAAAACACACACCAACATGTGTAACTCTCCCCTTTATAGCTCTTTTATGTGTCCAACACATTTTTACATTTCCTAAAAATAGGAGGTCCAACTTCCTGAGGCCATAACTTTTGATCTGGGTGTTCGATTGATGAACGGTTTGATGCGTCAAAAAGCTCATGAAGAGATATATCACCTTGTAACCTACTTCATTGGTTATGACAATTTTTTGGACATTTAGGGAAGTTTTGATTATGACAATTGAGTTTAAAACTTTTTTCAGCAATTTAAAAAAATAGAAACTTTAATATCTCGCAATCCAGATATGATCTTGAGTCGAAACTCACCTATGATGTTTACTTAGCTGTTCTGCACCTTCTGGGAAAATTTCAAGTCAATCCAAGGTTAAATGTAAACTTACTAAAAATAGTAATTCTCGCCATTTTTAGCCCTTTTGGAAACTTTGAAAGTTCTAGATCATTCTTTAAGATAAAGGGTATTTAGAAAGACCAAAATTGGGAAGAATAGTAACATTTCAAAGTTGCAAGGTTGAGACACTTTTATTAACAACTTGGCTCAAGAAGTTGGTGTAGCCCTAAAGAAATAGGGAGATCTTCACAAGACTTGAAAGAAGTTAGTTCAACAATAGAGAGCTTCCAAGATCATGTAGAGAAGAATAGAGAGCATGAGAGTGAGAGCTAGAATCCTTAGAGAACTTAGAGATGTTCAAATGAATAAACTAACTTACTTATATTTTGTAAAGGGTAAAATTTGGATAGTTGAGTTTTTGGTAGTTTTGTGTATGTATCCTCCTTTCACCCTTTCATTCAAGGACCTAGGGTCGAGTTACAATGTACTATCATACCCTAGGTCACTATGAGATGTAGGGAAACTTGGATTTTTATGATTTGATTGTCAATTATTTTCTCTTATGCTCAATTATACCTTAAAACCCTAATTATGCAAATACGACAACAAACAGACGAATATCAGAAAATGCTACTACAGAAAGATGTAAAATAACAAATAATTGTGCACCAATTTTTGGGGTTTAGAAGAAGAACAGTTAGGGACTAAAGAGTGAGCACCCAAGTCCAATACCCTACTTTTTGTTAGGATCTACAAACAAGATCTGCAACCTATTCATGTTGTACTGAAGGTTTTGTTGCAAGTATGGGCCTAACCGATGTTGTCATTGATGTCAACATACTCCTGTTGCATTAATGATAAGAATTGGATGAGTTGTATGCTGAGGATATTTAGAAAATTAGTCTCAATCAGGAACAGTGAAGAACAGTGATGGCAATAAGGTAAAAGTCCAAGATAGGATGAGAATCAGAGGATGCGGATTAAAGCGTTTATAGATATGTGTCTTAATGTGATCCAGTAGAGATTTTAGAGGTCCGCATGAAGATCTGAAGAAGTTGTGGCCACTCAAGTAAAACTGGTTCTGGCAAAAGTTCAGTGGTGACAGAGTGATACAGATAGGTCCGGTGAGATCCGGAAGTGCATTATCCTATTCTGTGGATTTAAGGGTGTGTTGAGGAAGTATTTATGGAGTGTCAATTCTATTGGTTCATGGTTTGAAGGTCCATAAGCATCTACTCTTTTGTGACAGTGATGACAGTCTGTGTTCCTAAGGTTCCAGATGAAAAGGAGAAGGATTTTAGTAAGCAGAAGAAGTGTGGATGTTCTTGGTGATTCAGGCAAGCTTGTGGAGGTCTTTGGATCGTGTCCAGTTCATGTTGGTGGTCCGCATTGGAATTAGAGCTCGCAATTGAAGAATAACTTCCGGATGATGGTGTTCTTCCTGAGACAGGCTGACCGGATGAGTTATACATCTTGCGGATGTTCTTGAGGATGTTTGCCAACTTAGATGATCATTCCTAAGTTGATGCCTTGTATAAATAAGGGATTGCGAAGTCATTTTAAAGTTGTCTTGGTGGAGATGAGTGTGTGGTAGCAAGGAGGAGAGCGAAAGGTAGAGTAGAAGTATTGGGCTTAAATGGAACTGATTCAAGCATGGTGAAGATGCTATTCTCCAGTTCATGTATGTGATACTTATTTCTTTGTAGACAGTGTGTCTCTTGTAGGCAGTGAGCCTCTTGTGAGCAGTGTGCTCGAGCAGTGAGTCCTAATTGGCATGTGCCATTTGTTCTTTCTATTCTTCTAACAGAGAATACATTCTTAGGTTAATCACCCCGTGGTTTTTCCCTTAACCAAGTTTTCCATGTCAAAATCTTGGTGTCTCATGTGTTGATGTGTTTCTGCTCTTGATTTGTTGCATTGTGTTTCCATAATTAATTTATTATTATGCTGCTGAATTGCTAAGTGGAGTTAAGTGTGTAATTGGAAGAAAGTTTTTGCACAACTGATTCACCCCCCCTCTCAATTGTGTGCCCTAAGTCTAACAATTAGTATCAGAGCTAAGTTCCTCTAAAAGGAGCTTAACTGCTTGAGGAGATCCAGGGTGTCGTCTTACAAGAAGGATAGTCTGAAGTTTGATGGAACCAATTTTAATCTTTGGAAAGGTCACATGAAATGTCACTTGCAATGTATGGGAATGGCATATTGGACCATGGCTACAACACAGTATGTACCTCCACAAGGTGGTCTGAAAACCCAAAATGAAATCATTGATGCTGAAAACAATCTGCGGACTATAGAGGCTCTTCTAAGCACATTATCTGATTCAGAGCTCTCAATGTTATTGACCTACCAACTGCTTTTGAGATTTGGCAAAAAATGGAACTTTTGCATGAAGGAGACAAGTATGTTAAAAGTGCAAGGCTACAGAGTCTGAAAGGGAGATTTGAAAATCTAAAGATGAGAGATGATGAAAACATTACTACTTTTATGCCAAGAGTAAATGAGATTGTTTGTGGAATTAGAAATGTTGGTGGAGTCTTGAATGAAGATGAGATTGTTGGCAAAGTTCTTAGATCCCTTCCTGCTTCTTATAAAATTAAGGCTGCTGCAACTGAAGAATTCAGAGCTCACACAACCGTCACAAGAGATCAATTGGTTGGTAAATTAGATGCATTTGAAATGGCTGAGTTTAGAGATGAACCCCCAAAGATTGAATCTGCATTCAAAGCCAGTGCCTCTGTAAAAGGTAAACAAAGGTTTGATCCGGGAGAGAACTCTTCAAGGAAACTATCATGGTATGAAAAAGCAAGAAAAGACCTAGAAGATGAAGAAGCTAAAACTACTCACCTTGAAGCTCTTATTGCAAAAAGACTGCCAAGAGGATCTGGTAAGTAAGAAGGGAAATTGCCTTTTAAGTGTTTTAACTACAATAAGATTGGTCATTTTGCCTCAAGATGTCTGGAAAGATTTTCAAGGCCAAATCCTAACAAATCAAGGTTCCAAAAGAATTGTTACTATGTTCATGAAGAAGATGATAATGAAGGAGTAACAGATGATGAATCAAAGATAGGAAACAAATCTGGAAGTGAATGGGTGTTTATTGCCATCAAGGAAGAAGAACCAATATCCTCTGAATCTGTCAATCATAAAGTTGTAGAAAGAGCTCTAGCTGCCCAAGTTGAAGAAAAGGATGATTGGGTCATTGACAGTGGATGCTCTCACCATATGACAGGTGACAAAAATAAGTTTGTAGATTTGGAAAGGTATGAAGGAGGAGTGGTAAAGTTTGGTGATAATTCTACTGGTAGAATCAGAGGTAGAGGAACTATTTCTCTTGATGGAAGAAACAAAACTGGTAATGTACTGTATGTTGAAGGATTGAAGCACAATCTTCTCGGTGTTAGACAATTGGTGGACAGAGGCTATGATCTCTAGTTCAAGAATGGAAAATGCAAGATCTTTGAAAGCTCTAGAATAGAGATTGCATCCGGTACTCAAACTAAAGGTAATATCTTCCACTTGGTTGGTATTGGTAAAAGTTGCTTATTTGTTCAAGTTGATCAGAGTTGGTTATGGCATAGGAGGATGTGTCATGTGAATTTTGATAATATCATCAAGATAAGCAATACTCAGGCTATAAGAGATCTTCCAAAATTGGTGAAACCTACTAATAGCTTGTGTAAAGAATGTCAGTTGGGTAAGCTAAGTAGAGTCTCATTCAAAAGTAAGGAACCATCTTCTACCAGATTATTGGACTTAGTTCATACTGATCTTTGTGGTCCAGCAAGAATCAGGAGTATGCAAGGTGATAGATACTTCATGTTACTAATTGATGACTATTCCCGGATGATGTGGGTAACCTTTTTAAAAGAGAAATTAGAAGCTCTTGAGAATTTCAAAATATTCAAGGCTATGGTAGAGAATGAAACCGGATTAAAATTGAAATGTCTGAGGTTTGATAGAGGTGGAGAATTCACTTCCGGTGAGTTCATAGAGTTCTGTGAGAAACATGGAATAAAGAGACAGTTGTTTGCTCCTAGGACTCCACAACAGAATGGAGTAGTGGAGAGAAAGAACCGGACGATCTAGGAAGCATCTAGGACCATGATGATGGAAGCAAATGTTCCTTAGATCTATTGGAGAGAGGCTGTCAGCACTGCAGTCTATACTCTCAATCGAGTTCAAATTAGAAGCAATACCGGTAAGACTCCTTATGAACTTTGGTTTGGCATCACTCCTACTGTAAGGTATTTCAGAGTCTTTGGCAGCAAGTGTTACAGTAAAAGAGATGAAGATCTAGGCAAGTTTGATGCTAGAAGTGATGAAGGAATATTCTTGGGTTACTCTACTCAAAGCAAAGCATACCAGTGTTATAACAAGAGATTGAGAAAGATTATAGAGAGTACAAATGTGAAGGTTGATGAAAGAATTGACAAACCCTCAAGATTTTATGAGTATGATGAAGATGATCAGAATGGTGTTCTGATTCAAGGTGCCCAAGCCTCTTCTGAAAAATAGATTCAAACTGATCTGGTAAGTCAAGAAGAAGAGATGAGTCTCAATGAGCTTGATCAAGAATTAGAAGTGCAAGAAACTCCCAAAGTTCCAAGGTATGTAAGACTAAACCACTCTGAAGATCAGATCATAGGTGACAAAAGCAAAGGAGTACAAACAAGGAGGAGAATTGCTCAAGATTCAGATGAGTATTGTTTGATTTCAAAGATTGAACCTAAGTCAGTTAATGAAGCTTGCAATGATGAAAACTGGACTAAAGCAATGGAGGAAGAACTAATGCAAATTGAGAAAAATCACACTTGGGATCTTGTTCCCAGACCTAGAAACAAGAATGTGATTGGAACCAAATGGATCTTCTAGAACAAACTGAATGAAGTTGGTGAAGTAATTAGAAACAAATCCAGATTAGTCTGTAAGGGCTATTCTCAAATAGAAGGAGTTGATTTTGAAGAAACCTTTGCTTCGGTGGAAAGAATTGAAGCAGTCAGATTATTTCTTACATTTGCTGCCTTCAAAGATTTCAAAGTGTATCAGATGGATGTCAATTCTGCCTTCCTGAATGGTGACTTGGAAGAAGAAGTGTACATTGAGCAACCGGATGGTTTTCAATTGTCTGATCATGGTGATATGGTCTGCAAGTTGAAGAAAGCACTGTGACTGAAGCAAGCCCCATGAGCCTGGTATGAAAGATTGGATAAGCATCTTTTGAAGATTGGTTTCAACAAAGGTACTATTTCAAAATTGATCATGAAAACATCTTGATTATTGAAGTGTTTGTTGATGATATCATTATTGGAGGAAGAGATAGTATGTGTAAAACTTTTGCAAATCAAATGAAAAGTGAGTTTGAGATGTCCATGCTTAATGAAATGAATTTCTTCTTGGGTCTACAAATCACTCAAACAAAGAAAGGAATCTTCATTTCTTAGACCAAATATGTGAAAGAATTGCTGTAGAAATTTGGGATGGAAGACTCAAAACCAATGAATACTCCCATGGCAACTAGATGTAAATTGAGCAAAGATGATGATTCTCCTAAGGCTGATTAGACAAAATATAGGTCAATGATTGGAGGACTACTGTATCTCACTCAAACTAGACCAGACATTATGCAGGCTGTTGGTCTTGTTGCTAGATCTAGGTTGATCCTAAAGAATCTCATGTCATGGCAATCAAGATGATTTTTAGATATCTAAAAGGGACAGTTGAGTATGGTCTGTGGTATCCTAGAGATCATGATTTCTCTCTTCATGCTTATACAGATGCTGATTGGGCAAGAGATGTGGATGACCAGAAGAGTACCAGTGGTGGAGCATTCTTTTTGGGGAAGAGATTCGTTTCTTGGCTAAGCAAGAAACAAGAGGCAATATCTCTGTCTACAACTGAAGTAGAATATATTGCAGCAGTGGGTAGTTGCACTCACATTTTGTGGATGAAGTAGATGCTAAGAGATATCAAAGTGGAGTATGAGGAACCTATCACAATCTTCTGTGATAATTCAAGTGCAATAAACATATCTAAGAATCCAGTGTTGCATTCAAAGACTAAACATATATCCATCAAGTTTCACTTTTTGAGAGAGCAAGTAAACAAGAATGAAGTCAGATTGGAGTTTGTGCCATCCAAGGATCAGATTGCAGACATCTTTTGAGTATCTCAGGGAGAAGTTAGGGGTTATTGCCCCTCCAATGATGAACTAAGGTGCATCAGTCCGGTGGGTATCACAGTCATATCTTGTGGTCCAGATTGATGATGGGGAGCTGCTACTCAGGGGGAGTAGCAGGTATGATTCTGAAGTGTTGGAATTGCAAGTATGTGCCCTTTGCCATTGATGTCAAAGGGGGAGAGAAGACATGTGAAAAACAAGTGGTTGCTGATCAAAGGGGGAGAAGTAAAGGGAGAGAAGACATGTGAATGGTTGTTGCTGATAGGGGGAGTTGTGACAGTGAGGAGAAGTTCTTGTCTTGATGGTTAAAATAATTTTTCACATCATATGTTGCCATCAATGACAAAGGGGGAGATTTTTGCAAGTATGGGCCTAACCGATGTTGTCATTGATGTCAACATACTCTTGTTGCATTAATGATAAGGATTAGATGAGCTATATGCTAAGGATATTGAGAAAATTAGTCTCAATCAGGAACAGTGAAGACAGTGATGGCAATAAGGTAAAATTCCAAGATAGGATGAGGATCAGAGGATGCAGATTAAAGGGTTTGTAGATATGTGACTTAAGGTGATCCAGTAGAGATTTCAGAGGTCCACATGAAGATCTGAAGAAGTTGTGGCCGCTCAAGTAAAACTAGTTTCGGTAGAAGTTTAGTGGTGACAGAGTGATACAGATAGGTCCGGTGAGATCCGGAAGTGCATTATCCTATTCTATGGATTTGAGGGTGTGTTGAAGAAGTCTTTGTGGAGTGTCAATTCTATTGGTTTGTGGTTTGAAGGTCCGCAAGCATCTACTCTTTTGTGACAGTGATGACAGTCTATGTTCCTGAGGTTCCAGATGAAAAGGAGAAGGATTTCAGTAAGAAGAAGTATGGATGTTGTTGGTGATTCAGGTGAGCTTATGGAGGTCTTTGGATCGTGTCCAGTTCGTGTTGGTGGTCCGCATTGGAATTAAAGCTCGCAATTAAAGAATAACTTCTGGATGATGGTGTTCTTCCTGAGACAGGCCGATCGGATGAGCTATACATCTTCCAGATGTTCTTGAGGATGTTTGCCGACTTAGATGATCATTCCTAAGTTGATGCCCTATATAAATAAGGGATTGTGAAGTCATTTTAAAGTTGTCTTGGTGGAGATGAGTGTGTGGTAGCAAGGAGGAGAGCAAAAGGCAGAGTAGAAGTATTGGGCTTAAATGGAATTGATTCAAGTATGGTGAAGATGCTATTCTCTAGTTCATGTATGTGATACTTATTTCTTTGTAGATAGTGTGTCTCTTGTAGGCAGTGAGCCTCTTGTGAGCAGTGTGCTCGGGCAGTGAGTCCTAATTGGCATGTGCCATTTGTTCTTTCTATTCTTCTAACAAAGAATACATTCTTGGGTTAATCACCCCATGGTTTTTCCCTTAACCGGGTTTTCTACGTCAAAATCTTGGTGTCTCATGTGTTGATGTGTTTCTGCTCTTGATTTGTTGCATTGTGTTTCCATGATTAATTTATTATTATGCTGTTGAATTGCTAAGTGGAGTTAAGTGTGTAATTGGAAGAAAGTTTTTGCACAACTGATTCACCCCCCCTCTCAGTTGTGTTCCCTAAGTCTAACAGGGTTTCCCATCACAGAACTTTGAGGACTAATGAATGGGTGCCCTAGTCCAAGGAGTTGTTTTCTTCTCTGATCTTCAATTCTGATATTTTGTTGTACCCTCTTGCAACTTTACTTTATCTGTAGCTTCCACCTGTAACCTACAATCATGAAAACTTTGGGAGGGGGTTGTGGTGTTTAGAGGCTTGCCTCAGTCAAGCTCCAGAGAGACATTCAAGTCTTTCGAACACCATTGTCAGATAGAGAGTGCGTGCCTTGGGAGACAGAGGCAAAAACCAAATGATAAATGCTTGAAAACAGAAATGAATATCACCTTGTAGTGAAGATCTCATGGAAGGAAGAAGCTCTTCATGCCATGAGGAGATGGATGCTCAAATCTACAAATACAAACACATAGACAACACAAATCTGCTCTTGCAACAAAATGAAAGCCTTGAATCACCTTTAGAATGCCAAAATCACATGAATATAATCTCTAGTTTACAAATGAATGCCTAAACATGCTTTTATATGCAACTACAAACACTCCCACCAAGAATTTTGTAATTCAAACTTATCATGTTAGCATAGGACCCAAATAACAGTCACAAGATGACGACAAAATTTTGGGATTGACCCAAAATAGGGCAGGACTAGGGCTTGGGTGACCAAGTCCTCCCCCACTATTTTGGGTAGGGTTAGGTTCAAGGGATCCCCCTAGGTCCCATTTATCATGAAACTTAGGGATCATTTCATCGGGATGTCAAATTATGATGCAAGATGTCCTAAATGCAAACTAAAGACCTGGGAGCTAAACCTTATGAGGGAAAAGTCCCCAAGGGGACATTTTTTGACATTACATATATGCATTCCCGTTGATTTTTAGGTAATTAAACCAAATGAGGCCGACATGAATAATCATTAGAGATGTCCTAAGCCAACATTACATTAATTTAACTCTGAGTTAAAGAAGGGACCAAGGCATTGGGTGCCCTTGTCCTTTCACCCCAAAAAATCTGGGATAAGCCTCATTAAGTGTGTTTAGTCCATCCCTAAAGTTATCTTTTAGGTTTTGTTCATCAGGATTAAGAATTAATTGCTTTAGGTCTGCCTGAGTGCTAAACTAGGTGCAAAATGGCAAGGGAGAATATTTTACTCCATAACATTTAGCCCCCACTTTAGTGTGGGTATGATCTTATGCTTATACTTGCACTAAAGTATGAAGAGGATGGATTTCAATCACAACAAAGATAGAAATCATAGAATGCCACCATGTTGGGAGTTGTGCAAGTCTCCAAGCTTAGGATTCTATGAATTTAGAAGAATTGCATACACATAAGACACAAGGCATAATTTCTACATACATTAAGCACTTAGAAACATGAGACGAGACAAGATGTACACAAGGTATACACTTGAGAAATCACAACGTATACATACAATACACAAAGCATAGATGCCATACACAAGGTATACACGCAATACACAAAGTATACACGCCATACATAAAGTATACATGCAATACACAAAGTATACATGTCATACACAAATTAGACACGTCATACACAAATTATACATAGAATATGCATGAAAATACACATGAAATACATGTAAAGCACTCAAGAGGCATACATAATGAATACGTAGAGAATACACATGAAGCACACATGAGGCATGAAGAATACATAGAAGATAAGAATATACGAGGGGAATACATGCATCATACAACATCCATAAGGGAAAAGAAAATAACAAGAGGCCTTGAGTCAACATGACAAAAGAGACCTCAATCTAAAAGGTTGTCTCAATCACCAAGATGCAATAAGGAAGAATGCTAAGAAGGGGTTAGTTAGAAATGAGAAGAACAAGAGGATACAACACATCATACAAATAATCCACATCAAGAAAAGTGTTTCCACTCAAGGGAATACACAACCCACCTCCTGCAAGAGGATTTACACAAAGTCTTGCAAAATAAGAAAGCAAAGTGACCTTACGTAATTGTGATGATGTAGGTACCCAAGACAAACTCTAGTTGGTCATACAACCCTTATCCCAAACATACAAGATTTCAACCACGGAAAGTAAGATAGACTCAAGATCTTCGCTCCAAGAACTTTCCAAGAGAAATGTCTATCTCTAGAAAGATGCTCCAAATATAATCAAATGAGACTAGTCATGTGGTGTATAACAAAGTGAATATCATGATATATGCCCCCACATTAAAGCGATTGCTTACTCCTTTAGGTAGAAATTACCTTTGAGGTAGAATAAGGAAGTGATGTAGGAGCATCCCAAGTTGCAGATCAATCTTACATCAACCAATATATATATATATTCTTTTCTTTGCTTTTATTTCAGTTTAGTTCAGTGATTTGCAGTTAGCATTTTCTATCGCATCTTTCCGCATCTTCGTATCAGATCTCATGGTGTAGGACTTAGCATCTACATAGTGTCATCTACATCATATTTAGATTTCAAGAGATTTAGATTTGTTTCTTGAGAGTTATCAGTATCAAAAGATCATCAGCTTTCACAGAACAGAGCATCTAGACAGTCAGTTGAAAGGAGAAGGTTTGCGGAGCACTTTCATGACTTGTGGAGCCTAATGGAACATCATACATGGCACATAAGGATCACATAGACCTTCCTTGAGGTCCACGCCATGTTTCATTCAT
This sequence comes from Cunninghamia lanceolata, assembly GCA_027924645.1. NCBI lineage: Eukaryota > Viridiplantae > Streptophyta > Pinopsida > Cupressales > Cupressaceae > Cunninghamia > Cunninghamia lanceolata. Next base: position 4,768,422 of record BSBN01000413.1, read on the forward strand.
TTGTAGAGCAATACCATATGTTGTAGGCTGACCTACTTGTTTCTACACGCTACATTTTTCATTGGAGTTTGTAACCTCTTGTGGCCAACACGGACGATCAATTGAGCTTGAAGATGATATATATAGATCTCTTGGATGTGTTAGGAAGGCATTTCTCAAGTTGAATAGTTCTAGATAGATAATTCTTTTAGGAAGGCACTTCAATGCCAAATATTGCATATCTATTATAACCCGAAAGCAGGCCTGTGAGCCCTTTGTTTGTAGCTCGCATGTTGCCGACATATGAGCATTGTAATTCATTGATATATTGAGTATATGAATCTTCTATTGCATTCTATATTTGTGTTGTTTCTATTGTGTTTACTCTAGCTACAAGGTTGGGATAGTTCTGTTGCAAGTATGAGCAGTAAATGTTGTCATTGATGTCAACACCTAAGGTCAGCATCTAAGGAAGTTATTTGGAAGTGTTTGAGAAGTTAGTACAATTGTAGAAATTTTCTATCTCCTAGAATAGTGTACTGTTTTTCTCCGCATATCCTATAGATTGAATATCTTTATATGTGGTTTGAAATTTATGTTAAGGGGTGTCTTTGGTTGCTATGTCTCAAGTTTGAGCCTCCGGTGTGAAGATTTGAGTGAGTTATGTTCACCAGAGTAAAACCTATTTTTCTGAGTATTCAATGGTGACAGGGAGAATGTATTCTGCTCCGCATCTCTCCACATCTCTCCGCATTTAAGTTTTATAGTCTGTGGTTCTAGGATTAAGTTTGGGATGATGTTATGTGCCTTCAAATGAAGTGGTTCGTGATTTTGTACTCCGCAAGCAATCTTTTCTTTGTGACAGTGGTTGACAGTAATATTTAAGTGGTTCAGTTTGAAGAATCTTTTGGATAGAATGTTTGGAGGTTGTGTGGAAGTTCCTGGGGATTGTAACATGATTGTGGATGTCTCTAGATCGTGTTCCTACTTTTTGATTGGTCCGTAAAGTGTAATTTGGATCGTGGTTGAAGCATGTTCCTAAAAGTCTTAGTGTTAACCCCAGTTTTGGCCAACCTGGTTGTTTTCACTACTTGTGGTTATGCTTTGAAGTTTGTGAAAGTGTGTTTTTGCATGGAAGATTGCATTTGAGTCCCTGCTAAGGTGAGGTATGGTCCACATTCATTCCTTTCCACCACGGTAATGTTTAGGTCCGGACCTAATTTGAATATTGGTTAAGTTTGTTGTTTGTGTCAACCTTAAAAATTGTTTCTAAGATTGCGGATGTATAAATATGAGTTAGATGATCAGGAAATTGAGTGAAGTTGTTGAGATAGAAGAAATGGCTGCATGAGAAGCATTATTTGTAGGTGTGATCTGAATGGTATGATAGTGAGTAGTAAAGAATATCCTTTTGATGTAGAGAGGTTGCAAAAGATTTAGTTGAGTTTGTGTTGGATCCCTGGTTGCTGTGAGATCCGTTCTCATTGTAACTATCTTCTTCTACTTCTGGCAGTGAGCCCCTTCTTTTTGCAGTGAGAATTTTGGGCAGTGAGCCTTGTTGTAAATTTTGATATATCATTTATATTGTGAGTTAATCCTCATCGTGGTTTTTCCCTCATTGGGTTTTCCATGTAAAAACCTAGTGTCTCATGTGTTGAATGTGTGAATGTGCTTGAGTTTTTGATTTCATGTTTTCATGGTTAAATCATAATAATAATGATTAAGTGGTTGATGTGTTGATGCTTATAAGAAGTTAAGTTTTGGTTACAACTGATTTACTCCCCTCGTCTCAGTTGTCTTGTGCATTTCAACAATTGATATCATAGTGAGGGTTCCTTGAAAGAAAGCCTAACAGCTTGGGATAGATCCACGATGGTGTACAAGGAGTCTCTGTAGTTCGATGGAACAGACTATGCTCTCTGAAAAGTATAGATGAAAATTCATCTCATTTCTCTTAGTTATAGTGTCTGGAAGATGGCAGATACAAAGTATACTATTCCTCCAAATGGTCCATCATCTGAAGATGAAGTCAAATAGTATGAGTTAAATGGAAAATCTAGAGATGCTCTGTTAAATGCTTTATCTAACACTGAGTTAGTGAAAGTTTTGGATCTGGAAACTGCTTATGAGATCTGGGACAAGTTGAAAATTTTATATAAAGAAGATGAATCTATAAAGAATGCCAAATTATAGAACCTAAAGGTGAGGTATGAAGATCTAAAGATGAGTGATGATGAAAACATAACAATCTACATGCAAAAAGTTGATGAAATTGTCAATGGAATCAAATGTCTTGGAGGAACTATTGATGAGAATGAGGTTGTGTTGAATATTCTTAGGTCATTGCCTAAATCCTGCAATCACAAGGTGTCTGCAATTGAAGAACTTATGAGTGTGAAGAATATTACAAAGGATCAACTACTTGGAAAGTCTGTTGCTTTTGAGATGAGAGAGTTTGGTGATGCTCTGCTGAAGACTGAGACTGCTTTCAAAGCCAACACTTTAGAGAAGACTTCAAGATCTGAGAAGTATGTTGTGGAACCGGATGATGACCTTCATGAGATTGAAGCCAACTTTGTGGATAGAATGCAAAGAGCTACCAGTAAGTTCAAAGGCAAATTACCATTCAAATGCTTTACTTGTGGTAAGATTGGTCACTATGTCTCCAGGTGTCCAGAGAGAATTGAGAAAGCCAAGAAGAAATTTGAAAGTAGACCTAGGATCATAAATAAATGCTATTATGTTAGAGATGATGAGTCTGATGATACTAGTGCAAATGAATGCTTGTTTATTGCTATCAAGGAAGAACCTGTGTCTACTAAACCTGTTAGCTATGTGAAGGAAGAAAAACTAGTGGAAGAGAGTGCTTTGTCTATCTGTCAGGTTGAAAAAGATAAGGATGAATGGATTATTGACAGTGGATGTTCACATCACATGACTAGTGGTAAAAGTAAGTTTGTGAGTTTGGAAAAGTATGATGGAGGACTGGTTAGGTTTAGAGATGATGCAACTGGTAAGATTTGTGGAAGAGAATCTATTTCTTTTGATGGAAAGCACAATATAGATGATGCTCTATATGTGAAGGATTTAAAGCATAATATTTTAAGTGTTGGTCAGATGTGTGACATAGGGTATGATCTAAGATTCAAGGATAATGGATGCAAGATCATGGACAGCTCCAAAACAGTGATTGCAACTGGTACGAAGACTAAAGGTAATGTTTATCACTTGAGAGCAACTAATGATTGTTGTTTGTTCGATCAGATAGATGAAAGTTGGTTGTGGCATAAAAGGATGTGTCATATCAATTTTTACAACTTGGTGAAGATAAGTTCAGTACAAGCTATGAGAGATTTTCCTAAGCTTGTGAAGCCTGCTAAAACTATTTTCAAGGAATGTCAATTGGGGAAATAGACAAGGACAAGTTTCAAGAGTAAAGAATAATTTTCTACTGGATTGCTTGAGTTGGTGCATACAAATTTGTGTGGTCCTACAAGAACAAGAAGTTTGCAAGGAGACAGGTACTTTATGTTGCTTATTGATGATTATTCTAGAATGACTTGGGTTACTTTTCTAAAAGATTAATTAGAAGCCCTAAACAAGTTCAAAGCTCTCAAGGTGATGGTTGAGAATGAGTTAGAATTGAGGATCAAATGCTTAAGGTCTGATAGAGGAGGTGAGTTTACATCAAATGAATTCAATATCTTCTTTGAAGAACATGAGATAAAGAGACAGTTGTCTGCTCCTAGGACTCCTCAGCAGAATGGAGTTGTTGAAAGAAAGAACATGACAGTTCAAGAGGCTGCTAGGTCAATGATGAAGGAGGCTAACCTACCGGAAGTGTATTGGAGAGAAGACATACATACTGTTGTCTACATTCAAAACATGGTTCAAGTCAAAGGTAATGGTACTAAAATTCCTTATGAATTGTGGTATGGAAGAGTTCCTACAGTGAAATATTTCAAAGTTTTTGGAAGAAAATGTTATATCAGAAGAGAAGAAGAGTTAGGCAAGTTTGATGTTAGGTGTGATGAAGGAATTTTCCTTGGATACTCTACTAAGAGTAAGGCCTACCGGTGCTACAATAAGAGATTGAGAAAGATCATTAAGAGTGCTAATGTGAAGCTTGATGAAGATAGTGAAAGAATCTTAGATCTGAGTGGCTATGAATCAGATGAACCTACTATTACAATAAATGAAGAAAAAGCTGAACAGAAAGATAATCGAGTTGAAGAAGAGAAGGCTTTGAAAAGTACTATTAAGACTCCCAGGTATGTAAGGATTAATCTTCTAAAGATCGGATTACTGGTGATAAAAGAAAAGGGTTATTGACAAGGAAAATAGCTACAGAATAATAGGTGAACTACTGTCTACTTTCAAATATTGAACCTAAAACTATAAGTGAAGCTTGCAATGATGAAAATTAGGTAAACGCTATGAAATAAGAGCTAATGCAGGTAGGGAAGAATAAAACTTGGGAATTGGTTCCTAGACCTACTGATAAAAATATGATTCGAACTAAATGGGTTTTCAGAAACAAAATGAATGAAACTGGAGAAGTAGTAAGAAACAAAGCAAGACTGGTATGCAAAGGATATTTTCAGGTTGAAGGTATAGATTTTGAGGAGACTTATGCCTATGTGGCAAGGATTGAAGCAATAAGAATGTTTTGGCATTTGTAGAACACAAAGATTTCAAGGTGTACCAGATGGATGTGAAGTCTGCATTCTTGAACGGAGAGCTAGAAGAAGAGGTCTACATTGAACAACTGAAAGGATTTCAATTATTAGACCAAGGTGACATGGTGTGTAGATTGAAGAAAGCCTTGTATGGACTAAAGAAAGCTCCTAGAGCCTGGTATGCAAGGTTGGATAAGTATTTGTTGCAATTAGGGTTTAGTAAAGGTACTACAGATAGTAATCTTTATTTCAAAATCGATGATGATCAAATTTTAATTGTTGTAGTCTTTGTTGATGATATTATCTTTGGAGGCAATGAAGGTATGTGTAAGAAATTTTCAAAGGAAATGCAAAAGGAGTTTGAGATGTCTATGTTTGGTGAAATGAATTTCTTTCTAGGACTGCAGATTACTCAATCAGAAAAAGGAATTTTCATTTCTCAGTCCAAGTATGTGAAAGAGTTGTTGAAGAAGTTTGGAATGGAGGATTCTAAGCCAGTATGTACCCCTATGGCAACTGGCTGCAAGCTAAGAAAGAATGATGAATCACCTAAGACTAACCAGAAAAAGTATAGATCTATGATTGGATGACTACTTTATCTAACCTATACCAGACCAAATGTAATGTATGCAGTTTTTTCTTCTGGCAAGATTTCAAGAAGATCCTAGAGAGTCATATGTGTTGGAAGTTAAGAGATAATGAGATATTTAAAAGGCACTTCAGACTATGAATTGTGGTATCCTAAAGATACTGACTTCACTCTTAGTGCTCATACAGATGCAGATTGGGCTCGAGATGTTGATGATAGAAAAAGTACAAGTGGAGGTACTTTCTTCTTGGGTAATAGATTGGTTTCATGGTTGAGCAAGAAGAAAGATTCAATTTCTTTGTCTACTGTAGAAGTAGAGTATATTGATGTAGCATGTTGATGTACTCAAGTGCTATGGATGAAGCAAACATTGAAGGATATAAGAGTTGTGTATGGAGAACCAATTTCAATCTTTTGTGACAATACAAGTGCTATAAACATTTCAAAGAATCCAATGATGCACTCAAGAACAAAGCATATATCAATAAGGTATCAATTTCTGAGAGAAAAGGTAACAAAGAATGAAGTAAAGATGGAATATGTGTCTACAAAGGATTAGATTGCAGATATTTCCACAAAGCCTCTGCCTAAGGATACTTTTGAGTATCTCAGGGAAAAGTTGGGGGTTATTACCCCTCTAGCTCTAAACTAAGATGCATAGGAAGTGCAATAGTCCAGTGGTGCCCAAAGTCTCATTATTTGATCTGGATTGATGTTTTGAAGGCTACCTCTCATGGGGAGTAGGTAGATGTTGCTAATATGAGAGCAGTAAGTGTTGCAGTGTTGCTGATAGGGGGAGTAGTGCAGTGTTAGTAAGATCTAAGTTGACCCTTGATAACTAAAGAGAGAAAAGTTCTGGCACCCTTTGCCATTGATGTCAAAGGGGGAGAGAAGTTCATGTGAAAAACTTAAGGAGAGATATTTTGATTGATGTCAAAAGAGGGAGAAAGTTATAGCTAGAGAAAGCATAAAGTAAGGGGGAGCAAAGAAGTAAAGCAAGTTTGTTTGTCTTGATGGTTTTTCACATCATGTGTTGCCATCAATAACAAAGGGGCAGATTGTTGCAAGTATGAGCAGTAAGTGTTGTCATTGATGTCAACACCTAAGGTCAGCATCTAAGGAAGTTATTTGGAAGTGTTTGAGAAGTTAGTACAATTGCAGAATTGTTCTATCTCCCAGAATAGTGCAGTATTTTGCTCCGCATATCCTGTAGATTGAATATCTTTATCTACAGTTTGAAAGTTATGTTAAGGGCTGTCTGTGGTTGCTATGTCTCAAGTTTAAGCCTCCAGTGTGAATATTTGAGTGAGTTATGTTCACGAGAGTAAAAACTATTTTTCTGATATTTAATGGTGATAGGGAGAATGTATTTTGCTTCGCATCTCTCCGCATTTAAGTTTTATAGTCTATGGTTCTAGGATTAAGTTTGGGATGATGTTATGTGCCTTCAGTTGAAGTGGTTCATGATTTGGTGCTTCATAAGCAGTCTTTTCTTTGTGACAGTGGTTGACAGTAATATTTAAGTGGTTCAATTTGAAAAATCTTTTGGATAGAATGTTTGGAGGTTGTGTAAAAGTTCCTAGTGATTGTAACATGCTTGTGGATGTCTCTAGATTGTGTTCCTACTTTTTGATTGGTCTGCAAAGCGTAATTTGGATCATGGTTGAAGCGTGTTCCTAAAAGTCTTAGTATTAACACCAGTTTCGACTAACCTGGTTGTTTTCACTACTTGCGGTTATGCTTTGAAGTTTGTGAAAGAATGTTGTTGCATGGAAGATTGCATTTGAGTCCTTGCTAAGGTGTGGTATGGTCTGCATTCATTTATTTCCACCACAGGAATGTTTAGGTATGGACCTAATTTGAATATTGGTTAAGTTTGTTGTTTGTGGCAACCTTGAAGATTGTTTATAAGATTGTAAATGTATAAATATGAGTTAGTTGATCAAAAAATTGAGCAAAGTTGTTGAGTTAGATGAAATGGCTGCATGAGAAGTATTATTTGTAGGTGTGATCTGAATGGTATGATAGTGAGCAGTAAAGAATATCCTTTTGATGTAGAGAGGTTGCGGAAGATTCAGTTGAGTTTCTGGTGGATCTCTGGTTGCTGTGAGATTCATTCTCATTGTAACTATCTTCTTCTACTTCTGGCAGTGAGCCCCTTCTTTTACCAGTGAGCATTTTGGACAGTGAGCCTTGTTGTAAATTTTGATATATCATTTATATTGTGAGTTAATCTTCATTGTTATTTTTTCCTCATTGGGTTTTCCATGTAAAAATATTATGTCTCATGTGTTGAATGTGGGAATGTGCTAAAGTTTCTGTTTTCATGGTTAAATCATAATAATATTGATTAAGTGGTTGATGTGTTGATGCTTATAAGAAGTTAAGTTTTGGTTACAACTGATTCACCCCCCCTCTTAGTTGTCTTGTGCATTTCAACAAGTTCATTCTTTAGACCCTCCTACCATGACTGCACCAAGTGGCATTAGAGCAAAGTTTTGAATCCTTTGGGGAGTGAAGGCATTATGGAAGATCTTGTGGTGAACAAAGCACTAACCTAAGATAGTCTACTTGTGTTTTTCAACAGAGTGCCGATTGTGAGGTAGTTGCAGCCCTATAGTCAGATTGCCAAATTGAGGCAATTGCATTAGATCCTAGGAAGAGATGCTGCCAAGGAGGATTCCTGTTATGGCCAATGTTGCTGGGAGAATGGAAGAAATGATAGAGATGATGAGGACAATGAAAGTTTGATTGGATGTTGTAAAAGAAGATAGAAGAAGAGGACTAAACCCTAGACATGAGGATGAAAGTGATGATGAAGAATTTCAAGCTACTGAACAAAATGAAGAAACCCTAGAAGAAGAAGAATCAGATCAGGTAAAAATGTTGAAAGAAATTTCTAAGATGGGTAAGAGACCTAGAGTGGAAGTACCAAACTATACTGGAAATTTGAATCCTGAGAAATTGATTGATTGGATAAATGACTTGGAGGAATACTTTGAATATGAAGAAATTGAAGATCCGGAGAGAGTGAGATTTGCAAAAACTAAGTTGAAAGGACATGCTACTATTTGGTGGAAATAAGTTCAATTGGATAGGAATAGGAGAGGAAAAGAAAAGATCATAAAATGGGATAGGATGGTGACAAAGTTGAAAAATCAGTTCATACCTGTTGACTATGAGTTGTAACTGTTGAAGAGATTGCAAAACCTAAGGCAAAAGGAGAAATATGTGAAGGAGTATATTGAAGAATTCCATAAGATGATCATAAGGACTGGACATAGTGAAGCAACCAAGGAGAAAGTAGCAAGATACATAAATGGATTGAGGATGAATATTCAGGAAGAACTAAGTTTGGTAAGAATGACAACAATAGAAGAAGCATATCAATTTGCATTCAAAGTTTAAGACAAGTTGCATAAGAGGCATGAGCAAAGACAGAGAGATAGAGGAGGTAAATTTCAAAGAGGCAGAACACATTCCAAAGGAGAAAGATCTCATGCAGAGTAGAACAAGGAAAGAAGCCCATACAAGAAGGAAGACAGGGATAATAATTCATACCGAAGAGAGGATAGAAGTTTCTACTGCAACAACAAAGGGAATCATAATTCTTACCGCAATGAAGGATATAGGAGAGAAGAAAGAGGGTTCAAATGATAAGAGATCATTTAGATGAACTTGTTTTAAGTGTGGAGGTGAAGGACACATAGCATTTGAATGTCATCAGGGAAGTACAAGCAAGAGGATAGAGAACAGTGCAAGAGTAGCTTATGTAGAGGAAGAACCTGTTGGATCACCTAGTTTAGTTGGAAAGCCAAAGAAAGGAGAATCATTAGTCATGAGGAAAGCATTATTTCAAGCAGAGACAACTAAGGAACCACCACAAAGGAAAATTTTGTTCCGTACAAGATGCAAATTAGGAGGTAAATGTTGTAAGGTTATCATTGGTAGTGGTAGTACAGATAATTTGGTTTTAGAGGAGATGGTAACTAAGTTGAACCTGGAGAGATTGAAACACCCTAAGCCCTACAAGATAGCATGGATTCAAGATGAACACAAGGTACTAGTGAGTGAACAATGTTTGGTGAAATTTCATATAGGATCTTATAATGATGAAGTATTGTGTGATATTATGCCACTAGATGTGTGTCATAGATTGTTGGGGAGACCATGGCGGCATGATAGAAAGGCTATACATGATGGGAGAAAGAATACTTATACTATAACATCTAATGGGAAGAAACATATCTTGATACCTTTGGAAGATAAGCCTAAGAGTGAAGAATGTGGAACTACTAGAATCTATTTGGTGGATGGAATGAAATTTTTGGATGGATTGAGACATGAGGATATGTGTTTTTCTTTGATTCCTAAGAAGTGCGAAGACAAAAAAATTTGTAGAGACTGTTACCAGAAAAGAAGAAGAACCACTGTCAGAGGAGATAACTAAATTATTGATAGAGTACCAAGACATTATATCAGATAATGTGCTAGAAGGATTACTGCCAATCTGGTGTATCAGTCATCATATGGATCTTATACCTGGAGCTAGTTTTCCTAACAAAGCAGCACACCAGATGACACTAGTAGAGAATGCAGAGCTGAATAGACAGATACAGGAATTATTAAGGAAAGGATTGATCATAGAAAGTTTAAGTCCATGTGTGGTACCTGTAGTACTAGCACCAAAGAAACATGGAGAATGGAGGATGTGTACAGACTCTAGAGAAATTAATAAGATCATTGTTAAGTATAGATTTCCATTGCCAAGGATGGATGACATCATGGACTATTTGAGTGGAGAAAAGTATTTCACAAAGATAGACTTGAAGAGTGGATACCATCATATCAAGATTAGAGAAGGAGATGAGTAGAAGACTGCATTCAAGACAAATAAGGGATTGTATGAATGGTTAGTGATTCCTTTTGGATTGACTAATGCACCGAGTACTTTCATGAGGTTAATGAATGAGGTTTTGAATAAATTCTTGGGTAATTTTGTTATTGTATACTTGTATGATATTTTGATTTTCAGTAAGACAAAGGAGGAACATTTATGGCATATTAGACAAGTATTGCAGAGGTTGAGGGAAGAGAAATTGTTGATAAACATCAAGAAGTGTAGTTTCATCAAGGAATATTTGGTATATTTGGGATTTGTGATTTCTACAGAAGGATTGAAAATGGATCCTAAGAAACTTAGAGCAATTGTTGAGTGGCCAACACTTGTGAACATTGGAGAGGTAAGATCATTTTATGGATTAGCAAGTTTCTACCGAAAGTTCATCAAAAATTTCAGTACAATATGCACACCAATGATAGAGACAATGAGAGGTGACAGAAAGGATTTTAAGTGGACATAAGGAGCAAATAAGAGTTTTGAGTTATTGAAATAGAAGGTGACTGAACAACCAGTGTTAGCATTACCAGATTTCAACAAAATATTTCAAGTAGATTGTGATGCCAGTGGAAGTGCAATAGGAGTAGTGTTAAGTCAAGAAGGGAAACCAATAGCATATTTCAGTGAGAAGTTGAATTATGCAAGGAGAAGATATTTAGTTTATGATCAGGAGTTCTATGCAATAATTCAAGCTTTGAAGAAGTGGAGACATTACTTGTTGCCTAAGCAATTTGTGTTGTACATTGATCATCATGCTTTGCAGTATTTGAATAGTCAAGGAAAGTTAAATCGGAGACATATGAGATGGGTAGAGTTCATGCAGAGTTACACCTTTGTATTGAAGCATAGGAGTGGAAAGTCAAACAAAGTTGCAAATGCATTGAGCAGAAGAAGGAATTTGCTGACAAAGATGAGGGTAGAAGTATTAGGATTTGAGGAACTGAAGCATATATATGAAGAAGATCTAGATTTTACAAAAGCATGAAAAGCATGTAAGGAACCTATTGTGACAGATATAAGTAAGTGGTTAGACTATTTCATTCAGGAAGATATGTTGTTCAAGGGAAATCAGTTATGTATACCTAGGAGTTCAATGAGGAATAATTTGATCAAGGAGAAGCATAGTGGTGGATTAGAAGGATATTTTGGGATTGACAAGACAATAGCTTTTGTAAGTGAACATTATTTTTGGCCTCAAATATATAAGGATGTAAGGAAATTTGTTCAGAGTTGTAGAATATGTCAAGTTGCAAAAGGGAGTAGTTAGAATACTAGTTTGTATAAATCTTTGACAGTACTGAAGAGACCTTGGGAAGATATAAGCATGGATTTCATATTAGGTTTTCCAAGAATTTAGAGGGGATATGATTCTATATTTGTGGTAGTGGACAGATTTTCAAAGATATCACATTTCATTCCTTGTAAGAAGACAAATGATGCAGTGCATGTTGCTGACCTATTTTTCAAGGAGATTGTGAGATTGCATGGATTACGTAAGCATATAGTTTCAGATAGAGTTACAAGATTCGTTGGATACTTTTTGAGGACATTGTGGAAGAAGATGAAGACAAATCTAAATTTTAGTTCAGTTTTTCACCACAGACAGATGGACAAATAGAAGTGGTAAATAGGAGTTTGGGTAACTTGTTGAGATGTTTAGTAGGAGACAAGGTAGGAAATTGGGATCTAATTCTACCGCAAACAGAGTTTGCATATAATAATTCATTGAATAGGAGTATAGGGAAGACACCATTTGAAATTGTGATAGGAGTGAAACCTAGAGGAGTTGCAGAGCTGAGAGACATTGGTATGGAGAATAAGAGAAGTGCATAGATAGAAGAATTTATAGGATACATGGAGATAGTACATAATTAAGTCAAGAATAATTTGGAGGAGATGAATAGCAAGTATAAGGAGAAAGAAGATGAGAAGAGGAGACATAAATAATTTTTCAGTTGGAGATGAAGTTATGGTATATATGATAAAGAAAATATTTTTAGTGGGGACATACAATAAGTTGAGGATGAAGAAGTTTGGACCATGTAATATACTTAAGAAGTTTGATTTAGGGAATGCATATGAAGTGGAGCTACCAGAGACATTTGGTATATCACCTATATTCAACACTACAGACCTATATCAGTATTATAAAGGAGAGTCAAGTGACAGCATTGAAGATGGTTTGAAAAATCAGTTACCACAGCAGCAACTAGAACAGATAGAGAGCATCTTGGATAGAAAAATTGGATGTACTACCAGAGACAAGCAATACAAAGAATATTTGGTAAAATGGAAAGGAAGACTAGAAGAAGATTCATCATGGATATCTCAGGTTGAGGTGGACCGCCTTGGTTTTCCTCTAGCCCCAACAAAGTGAGGGACTCTCTTTTTTCAACAACCCCATGTGTCTAATTTAGGAGCATCCCAGGTTGTAGAGCAATCTTGCATCAACCAAAAAAAAATATTTGCATTCTTTTCTTTGCTTTCATTTTAGTTTAGTTCAGTGATTTGCAGTCTAGCATTTTCTACCGCATCTTGTCACATCTTCATATCAGATCTTTCTGAGTAGGACTTAGCATATACATAGTGTCATCTACATCATATTTAGATTTCAAGTGATTTGGATTTGTTTCCTGAGAGTTATCGCTATCAGAACATCATCAACTTTCACAGAATAGAGCATCTAGATAGTCAGTTGAAAGGAGAAGGTTTGTGGAGCACTTCTGTGACTTGTGAAGCCTAATGGAACATCATACACAACACATATGTATCAGATAGAGATTCCTTGAGGTCCACACCATGTTTCATTCATTTGCAGAGAGATAACATATGTTGTAGGTCAACCTACTTGTTTCTACTCGCTACATCTTTCATTGGAGTTTGTAACCTCTTGTGGCTGGTGCAGACGATCAATTGAGTTTGAAGATTATATATAGATCTCTTAGATGCATTAGGAATCCATTTCTCAAGTTGAATAGTTTTAGATAATTCTTTTGGGAAGGCACTTCAATGCCAATTCTTGCATATCTGTTGTAACTCAGAAGCAAGTCTATGAGCCCTTTGATTGTAGCCCACATGTTGTCGGCATATGAGCATTGTAATTCATTGATATATTGAGTATATGAATCTTCCATTGCATTCTATATTTGTGTTGTTTCTGTCGTGTTTACTCTAGCTGCATGTTTGGGACAGTTCATTCTTTGGACCCTCCTACCATGACTGCACTAGGAAGAAATATAAAATAGGAACGAGAGCTTTCTAAAAGCACATGCCCAAATGATATGTGTTCTTAAAAGCTACATCACCATAAGGGGTTGCCCCTAGGATGAGAAAACCAAGGTGATGCTTGTAGGCATGATACATAATGGCTTGTGTAATCATGGTATGACGCCAATCATTGCAACAAGGTGCCACATAAATATGAGGGTGATGGAAGAAAGATCACATGAAAGAAATAATTGAATAATGAAATGATGCTAAGTCATCCAAGGAAAATAATGAAATTGCACATCATGACATATAGAAGAATGAAGATACATATAGAGGAATGACACAATGCATTATTTCTCCTTGTACCTTTGTGCTAACAAGGGTGCCAAGGGAGAACTACCAATCAACAAAACATCACAATATAGAGATAATAGTACATACAAGCATAACACAAATGAGGAGGGACCGCACTTGCAAGTCAACCTATAACAAATTGTCCTCCCCCAACTTTCTTATTATAAATGAATGGAGGACAAGGTGCTATAGGGACTACATCAAGTGTGGTGAAAATGTTAGAAATGAAGGTGCAAACCACACAATGGAAATCTGATTCAAACCTTATTTATGTCCTCTAAACAATGTAGAATCAATGGAGATTGCAATAGAAATAAAACCCACTACACAGGAATAACATGCATTAAGAACTGAACACATAACATAATATGTAACATGGAGAAAACCCTTTTGGGTAAAAAACTTCATCAAGAAAAGAGGCTCCAAGTTGTATTATCTTCAAATATGATATTACAATACATGCACTTCCTCTTCTTCTTCAGTCTTCAATCATGTGACGCATGTTACTCTCAACTCTACTAAAAATATAGTACAAATATCCTTATAAAAGGGGGGTTCCTTCTAGGGAAAGAAAACTGACATAATATCGACTGTCAGATCTGTGACCTGATGCCAAACAGTCTAGATTTATAATGATAAAATATAAATAAAATGTGGTTTCAAGGGTGCTGCCCCTGAACCCCCGCCGGGGTGCACGGCCCTTAGACCCCCTACTGGGGGGATGATCCCCCAGACCCCTCGTAGGGGAGAAACCCCTTTGCGACCCTTCATCATGAACAAATTAGCATCAGGTATTAGATATAAGCATGTAGTTGAAACAAGATCATTACTGGTGAAAACTTTCATCCCTTATGGGTGATTTACAAATAATAGTAGGAATAATAAATTACATAGGATTTACAAGGTTGATGGCACCTTAATCCTAACAGAAAAATTCTAGAGCCATACTGTGTTTAAAGTTGTTGAATTTTGTCACCCAAGGCTTAGCATTCTTTAGTGGAATGGCCAAGCGCTCGATGATATGCACAATAATGAAGTGTTGAATGATTATTTTGTAGAATATTTTTATGCGTTGGAGGAGGAAGAGTGATTAAGTGTTCTTTGAGTAGACTCAACAAAATGCACTGTTGTTGAGATAGAATAGAAGATATATGTGGAGTAGGAAGCAACCCTTTTTGTTGTGAACATGGTGGAGAGAATGTAGGATAAGGTCAGAAACCTAAACCTACTTTAGACAAGTATGATGTTGGTTGCATAGGTTCCTTAAATCCTTGTTCTTTGCATCCTAACCCATTTCCATTATATCCTTGTATATAAAGAATTTTGAATCCACACCCATAATGCATCTCCAAATCTGAAGGAAGAGGAGAGACTACATTATTAGCTTTGTTGAAATGAGAAGTGTGATCATGTGTTGAAGAAGAATTAGAAGGATCATACTTTTGATCATGGTGAGGAGGGTTAATCTTTGTTTCAACAAACCCATGGGGGTTGAAATCTAAAGGGACCTCATCATTACCAAGACATGCATTAGAAGAAGATGATCCATTAGATTTGAGATTTTTAGATTGAGATGATATTTTACAACCTTTATCACAAATGGCCACCAATTCTGTAGAAGAAAGTGGATCATCATTAGTGGTAAAATCAATATCAAAAGTTCCATCATCATTACTTTTGAGATTAAGTTTTTTATGAGTGGGAGATTGTGTTGAAAAAATTGCATTTACCTTTGAGGTTTTTGGGTGTGATGGTGAGATTTTATATTCACTCCTAAAGGTGGGTGTAAAATCTAATGAACTTCAATCATCACCTAAGAACACGTTCAAAGGACTAACACTATCCTGACCATCATTGTTGTTAGCAGCATAGCGTAGTGGTTTGGATTTTTTTAAAGAAGGGATCAAATTATTTAGAGGAATTTGATGTCTCGCTTCCATTTGAAAGCAACTTTTTGGAATCAGATCAACTTCAATTGTATGGAGATTGTTTTTAAAAATAAACTTTATTTAATGATGAAGGGTAGACGAGACTGCTCCCATGGCATGAATCCATGGTCTACTAAGAAGAAGATTGTATATGAGAGAATTAGGCATGTCATGGATAAGGGTAGGCAATATCACAAGTCCAACCTTAACATTTAAGGTGATAGTACCTAATGATTGTCTACCAACATTATCAAAGCCATAGATATTGATTTTATCTGGTTTAATGAGAGACGTATCAACATTGATTTTATGTAACAAGTCTACGCCATAAACATTAAGACTTGATCCACCATTGATCATAGTGTGTCTTATCCTCATTCTATTAATAATGATGAATATCATAAGAGGATCATATTGGTTTGAACTTCTATGGGAGGTAATTCATGTTGTTGAAAAATGATGTCCATTTTTGTCACATGCATACAATCTAACATGGCTACTACATCATTCGGTATAATAGAAGGTGGAACAATGACCTTTTGTAGAGCCTCTTGGAGCATTTCGTTGTATGTAGGTGATGTTTGTACAATTCCCATAGAGATATCTTAGCCATAGTGGCATGAAGCTACTTGACAAGATCATATTCTCTACCAACATGTTGAGAAAGAAAAGGAGGTGGGGGAAAAAAAGGTTGAGAAGGTGGAAGAGAAATGGGCACAGTCAGTGTTTGCTTACTTAGCTTGTTATTACAGGTGTTGTGTGTGTGAGCAACCACATGATAATGAGGTTGTTGTGACACATTTTGAACACCTTGATTCTTTTGAGTAATTTACTTTGCAAAGTTGAATATGTAACCAAGAGGTCAAGATAGTTTTGGTACACCTCAAACTGTAATCACAGGTTTAGAGAAAGGAGGTGGATTAGGTGCCTCATGTACAATGATTTTAGGAATATTTTTAACATTAACTCACCTATCCAACATACCCTTAGTGGGTAGGATAGGTCTATTGATGATGATGGAATTTACATTGCTATGTTTTTTATTATGTTCAACATCCCTCCCCGAGGGATTCAATGTGAGGTAAGGCTCTTCATTCACTAATGCTCATCTTTCAAAGGGAGAGCATTGGAACGAAGGGAAGGTAGAGTGATGTTAAGAAAATTTTTGATGATTTTATCTTTAGTGATGTCCAAGGGGCTTGAACATGAAACCAAAGGAGGAATTAAGGGTCTTCACATCCTTAGTGATATCCACGATACTTGAACATTCAACTAAAGGAGGAAGATCAATAGGATGAGTCATGGAATCATCATGTACTATGGTAGAAGTAGAAGTAGTATGGTCAACATCCTCTAATGCTACATCTCTAGAAGAGAGATTATCCAATTGAAGAGAATATAAAGCAATGTTAAGGAATGTGTCAATGATTTCATCCTCTTGCACCAAGATCTCTTCATAAGTAGGAGGAATCTTAGGAGAGGGATCAAAGGAATACAAGGGCATAGGAAATACTCTATTTTTACCATATTTAAGGAATGGAACATCTATTTCACAAACCTTTTGAGTAAATTTGGAAAATGATGAAAGAAAAGCCATGTTTGCATTTAGATACTTTTGTTTATGTTTTGCTTTCAAGTTTTTAAAGAGAAGATGAATTCATGAATGTTCTTGCTTTCTAAATTAAACAAATATGACAAATATGATGAGGTACAATAACTTAAAATTAGATTTAGCAATTACCCAATATAGCAAAGATCTCAAAATAATATTTTAAATATAACCACTAAATGCAAGACTAGTTAGGGTTTTACCATAAATCTTATTCCCTAATCCAAAATGTAGTGATGCGATAATGGTCTTTCTTATTAATTTAAACACAAATGATAATTATAATGTGCTACATCAATGCTAAATCAGATTTGAACAACTAATCAACATTACCAAGATTTGAAATAAGATTCTACTCAACAAACCCTAGGCTCAAGACTAGCTAGGTTTTCTAGGAATGTAAGGTTTTTGTAAACCCTACTAATGAAACAATACAAAGGTAAGATATGCAACTATGTGAAATGATGAATGAATTTAACCTAATCAGATTTAGGGAAGAAAATAACTTAGATCTGAAGCAAGAAGGATGCAAAAGTGCAAGACACATTGAAGGTTCACCAAAATGTTTGATGGAAAAGGAAGACTTAGCTTAAAACCCTAAACTAGGTCAAACCCTCTTCTATCAACATTGGAACACAAATCAAGCTTGGATTCTACCCTTAAAGGAGATCCAAACTACAGGGGTTTTGTCCCTTTGTTGTATAAAGGAGTGTTAACCAAATCTAACCAATCAAACTAGGGCAAAGTAGGAAACCCTAATTGAGCAAGATCAGAGAATAAATGACTATTGTAAACAGTTATAGAAAATCTAATACCATAGCAGGGATTAGGGAATAGAGGAAAATCATAAGCTAGGTTTGGGAGTGGTGCAGGTGCACCTAACCCACAGTGGCCTCCTTAAGGCATTTAGTTGTTTTATGTTTATTTTCTATTTTCAATAAGGTCCTAAATGACCCTTCAATGTAATAAAGTTAGTTTGACCAATGCTTACTATTTTTAGGTTGTTAGTTAAGAGTTTGTTAGTCAGTTAGATCTCCCAGCTGATTGGAAGTGTCTCCCAACCGCTAGGAACTAAGTCTGTACTACTGAGGGTAAGTGGATAAATACCCCCAGATGATCGAATGCAAGGCAGTAGTGATGGTAGTCAGTAGTCGAGATTATATTGTAGTCAGTTGTAGTGAGAAGCAGAGCATCTATAATCGCATTTCTAAAGAAGCATAATAAATAAGTCCTACATTGTGTATTTTTCTAGCATTTGAATTCACTGTGCAATCAACTTTCTATTTGGGATCGAGATGGATTGCTAATCCACTCCACCGGTGAGATTCTTTGAATCGGTGGAATGGCTGTACATATAGTTTTAGATTTTTGTTTTGTTTCTCTATTTGTTCATATTTAGATTTGTAGGATGATGGGTGAGATGCATTGATAGATCCTAGCATTGATATGTGCTAGGTATTACAGGGTGCAAGGGTCTATAGGGTTGTTAAAGGAACAGATCTGAGTGATCGCTAAGTGTAAAGCGGATCGAAACAGTGAAATCCACGCAGTTGTGGAAGACATACAAATTGTGTGTATATCACATTTGCATGCAAGATATATAGTCACTATGTATATCGTTATCACAGGTTTGTGAGTATATCGCCTTTGGTCATCGCAGTTGTATGTGAGGAACATACATTTCAAAATACAAGCAATCGAAGATACAAAGGAGAGAGAAAGTTGGTCGAATACATACAAGGGGGTCAGCACCAGTCAAGAGGTGATTTGTATGCCTGTGGGAGAAAGCATCTTTTAGTTTGTATGTAGGGATTGTATGTTGAAACATACAATGGGTCCGGAGGTTGCTTACAATCCGGTCAATGGTCAAATGTACGTCTGTTGGAGAGTAGTTGGAGAATGTATGTCGCGAATGTGCAACACGCACATACATTGTTTTTGATGCATGTGTTGGCCGTTAGAGTATAGCCGAAGGTTGTATGTCGCCGTTGCAAGTATGTTAAGACATACATTGGTTTGATGCATCGGCGAGAGAAGGGAAACTATATACAATGAAGAATGTATGCATGTTAGGTAATGCATAGACATACATTTGCAAATGTGTGTTGGGGTTTGAGTGGTGGATGCTCTGCATCATAGTGGTATTAGAGCCTGAAAAGATTTGGGCGGCAAATCGAATTGAGGATTTGTAGGAGTGTTGGCGTTTGGGTGTTGTTTGTGAATGTTTATGTTAGACAGAGAAAGCGAAGAAGGGGCTAGTGATATGCCTCCAAAGGGAATGACCACCGAAGTGGTCAAGAAATTCAAGGAGATGGAGGAGATGATCATGACTGGATTCAAGGAAGCACTCCAGGCTGAGCTGAAGACCTTGGGAAAAGGCAGGAAATCAGACGAGGAGTTTGATGGAGAAGATGAAGATGGGGAAGAGGAAACAACCCCAGCACAGGCAGATATATCTGGAGATCAGAAACAATTTTTGGAGGCCATAAAAACACTTGGTAATGAGTTATCCAAGGCAAGAATGGAGATTCTAATGTTCAGCGGAAAGATGGACGCAAACAAAGTCATTGAATGGGTCGAGGCTTTGAACAATTACTTCGAGTACAAGGAGGTACCAGAGAATAGAAGAGTCAAGTTTGCAAAGACACAATTGAAGGGTGCTGCACTCATGTGGTGGAACTACACCCAGGGAGAAAGGGTGAAGAGTGGAAAGAGCATGATCTCATCCTAGAGTCGGATGGTAGAGAGGATCAAGGCTCAGTTCCTACCAGTGGATTATGAAGTGCATATATATAGGAAAATGTAGAATATCAGGCAGAAGGATATGGATGTATCCACCTATACAGAGGAATTTCATAAATTGTCCGTAAGGTGTGGACATATTGAGGATGAGAAAGGAAGAGTTGCTAGTTATATGAATGGCCTAAAGTATAGTATACAAGATGAGATTACCATCTTGACACCAGAAACCGTGGACAAGTGTTTCCAGGTGGCATTGAGAGTAGAAGAGAAATTGAAAAGAAAAGGAGAACAGCAGAACAGAGGCAGAGGTGACAGAAATTTTAGAGGCAGTTTTGGAGGAAGAAGTTCTAACCAGAGGCCTAATGGTGAGTCTCATCATGAAGAGGCTAGTAAAGGACAAGAGCAGTCTGATTTCAGAGGTGGATGGAAAGGAACAAGACGTAGATTTGGAGGTGGTAGAGGTTCTAATGTTTTCACTGGAAGATGTTATCATTGTAATGAAATTGGTCACCCATTTTTCAAATGTCCAGAAAGGCAAGGTTCATCATCAAGAGATGATAGGAAGAATGACAAAAGGGTTCAATTTGTGCAAGAAGAGAAAGTAGATGAAAGTGTTAACTCTCCAATAGGAAGTGCAACACCATGTCAAGATGGAGAATCATTGATGCTAAGGAGAACAATCTTGAAGACATCCAAGGAGATGATACAAAGGAGAGCACTTTTCAGAACCAAGTGCAAAAGCAAAGGTAAGCTATGCAAGGTAGTAATTGATTCTGGTTCAACAGATAATATGGTATCTCAGGAAATGGTGGATAAATTGAAATTGGCAAGGATTCCTCATCAAAACCCTTACAAAGCATCGTGGGTAAGTGATAGTCAATCACTTTTGGTATATGAACAAGCATATGTTGATTTTCAGATTGGAGAATATCAAGATAGGGTTTTATGTGACATATTGCCCATGGAATGTTGTCACCTACTGTTGGGTAGGCCATGGCAATTTGATAGGAGAGCATTGTATGATGGGTATGCTAATACTTACACCATCAAGAAGGATGGGAGAACTTTTATGATGACACCATTGCAGGAGGATGCTGAAGCAAAGAAGACAGCTAAGGTTATTTTGATAGGTAAGGAGTTTGTGAGGATGCCTATAGTAGAGTCAAAGGAAGTTGAGGATATCTCAAGGAGAGGAGATCACAGTTTGAAGAAGATTCTAGTTCTGACTGACAGAGATCAGGTGGATCAGCAGAAGGTCCAGAAGCAGGTTTGTACACAGCCATAGGCTGATTGGAGTGACAAGGATGCAATCATAGTAGGGATGATTGTTTGCCCTCTAAAAGTTGAAAGACCAACTCATTATGCCATAGCAGTAAATGAGGTTTCCACTGTCCATGTTTAGACAGAGATGATGGTCAAAAAGAATGACCAGCAAGGTGTGAGAAGAGCCTACAGTGCTAGGCATGAGTATTTGCCTCCATGGCAGCAAGTTACTATCTAGAGATCATGGGGCAGATATGCGATAGCAGAAGATATAGATGGATTCAGTCAAAGGCTTAACTCATGGGACATGAGTTCTTTTCAAATTGGGGAGTATGGTGCTGGTGCACCTAACCCACAGTGGCCTCCTTAAGGCATTTAGTTGTTTTATGTTTATTTTCTATTTTCAATAAGGTCCTAAATGACCCTTCAATGTAATAAGGTCAGTTTGACCAATGCTTACTATTTTTAGGTTGTTAGTTAAGAGTTTGTTAGTTAGTTAGATCTCCCAACCGATTGGAAGTGTCTCCCAGCCACTGGGAACCAAGTCTGTACTACCGAGGGTAAGTGGATAAATACCCCCAGATGATCAAATGCAGGCAGTAGTGATGGTAGTCAGTAGTCGAGATTATATTGTAGTCAGTTGTAGTGAGAAGCAGAGCATCTATTTTCTGAAGAAGCATAATAAATAAGTCCTACATTGTGTATTTTTCTGGCATTTGAATTCATTGTGCAATCGACTTTCTATTTGGGATCGAGATGGATCGCTAATCCATTCCACTGGTGAGATTCTTCGAATTGGTGGAATGGCTGTACATATAGTTTTAGATTTCTATTTTGTTTTCTGTTTGTTCATATTCAGATTTGCAAGATCACGGGTGAGATACATTGATAGATTCTAGCATTGATATGTGCTAGGTATTACAGGGTGCAAGGGTCTGTAGGGTTGTTAAAGGAATAGATCTGAGTGATCGCTAAGTGTAAAGCGGATCGAAGTAGTGAAATCTGCGCGGTTGTGGAAGACATACAAATTGTGTGTATATCACATTTGCATGCAGGATATACAGTCACTGTGTACATCGTTATCACAGGTTTGTGAGTATATCGCCTTTGGTCATCGCAGTTGTATGTGAGGAACATACATTTCAAAATACAAGCAATCAAAGATACAAAGGAGAGAGAAAGTTGGTCGAAAACATACAAGGGGGGTTAGCGGCAGTCAAGAGGTGATTTGTATGCATGCGGGAGAAAGCATCTTTTAGTTTGTATGTAGTGATTATATGTTGAAACATACAACGGGCCTGGAGGTTGCTTACAATCCGGTCAATGGTCAAATGTACATCTGTTGGAGGGTAGTTGGAGAATGTATGTCACGAATGTGCAATGCACACATACATTGGTTTTGATGCATGTGTTGGCCGTCAAAGTGATGCAGAGGCATCCACACTATAACCTTCGCATATAGCATGGATGTCTGCAGCCCAACCTCATCATCATCATCTTCGCCATCATCATCATATTCCACTTTACACTGTCCGCATCATCATCATATTTCAGACAATCACGATTATCCTCCTGCCGACTACTGTTCACCTCCTCCGTTTTCCTCCTAACATCATCATCATGATGTTCAACTAACGCAAACATCCTCCTGTTGCACTGTTCATCGGGCTCCAAACACTAACGTCTTCATCATGATCTTCAACACTACCTTCGTCAGCAGGATATCCAAATATCCGGTTGCTCCAAATATCCTGATGACGATCACCTTCAGCACCTTCCCTTCGATGCTCCGCTAGCCGACGACACAAGCAACAGCATCATGATCTACTTTATCCGGTTCTCTCGAAACCTCCTGATGATGTTCATACAACCTTCTGCCACGGACTTCCGCCGATACCTAAGCACTTAACAACGGCAGGATAAACTCGCGTAGGGGGGATATCTCAATATCCTGATGACGATGACGTCATATCCTGATGACGATGACATCACCCAATATCTTGATGACCTCTTCAACACTTAGCCAAAAAACCCAAACTTTCACTCCCGCATCTGTTAGCGATATGCGGATGATGGGTTCTCCCGATAGATGATCCTGATGCCGATACGCTCCTCCTCAGCTCCTCCAGATGATGATCACCCCGACACACTTGCACTTCATGCAATCGACAACATCATGCTCTCCTCCACTTATCAGGATGACGATGCCTAACCCGACTGCAGGATATTTGCAGAAATATCCTGATGATGCCGTCTTGACCAATTTCCAGCCTTAGCGAAATTTCACTTCGCCGATCCTCCAGGGATGACCCGATCCAGTCTTAGGGTGATCTCCCACACTCTATCTTATCAACTCAACCTAGCACATACCCATGCTAGGGTCTTCAACATCTGTCGACCGCGATCCTGCACACCTGCATGCAAACAAACAAACTAACTACTAACCTACTGTACATTACCATTCCACCGATCAGACGGATCAACCGGTGGAATGGATCAGTAAATCCATGAAACCACCCAAACCAGCAGATCGATTACACGAAGGAGATTAAACAGAAAATGAAACAGGATCTTTATTGATTTCAAAGATGCAATACAATGATCAATCTCTCTCTCAGTCTTACTCTCTGCAATCCTGGCTCGATCGATGATATCTGTCTGTATCTGCAATATCAACTGATCTCATGCTTAAATAGATTTGCCTACGAGTACTACTGACCCAACTCCAAGCGGCTGGGAACTCTCCAGGCGGCTGGGAGATCCAACCGGACCCTACAGCATGACAGCTGTTATAACCAACTAACTAAAAATAGCAAAAGCCTGGTCAGCATGATCTTATCATGATCAGCGTGACCTTATTACATGCCATTGGTCTTAACAGACCTTCTTGGAAACATAAGCAAGACCTATAACTACTAACTGCCTCATGGAGGCCAGCTGTTAGGTAGGTGCCTCTGCACCATACTCCCCAACAGAAAAGAACTCATGTCCCATGAGTTTAGTATGTGGAAGTCCTCCAACTTTACACTTGGCCTTGTCAATAGTCTGACCTGCTCCAGCTTTGGCTGCTGCTGTCTCTTGGCTGCTCCAAGCCTTCTGAACTGTAACTTGCTTTCCAGCAAGTAAACCTGCATGCCTGTCAATGTAGGCCCTTCTCAGGTTGTCTCTGTGTTTGTTAGATTGTCTGACCAGAACCTCTGTCTGAACTGCCTCTTGAACTTCTGAAATGTTCAACGCTATCTTCCTGTCAATCTTTATAGGACAAGCAATAGTCCCAACTATGACAACATCCTTGTCATTCTTCTGAACTGATGGTTGGTTGCACCCCTGTTTCTGAACCTGCTGCTGACTTCTGTCAGTCACAACTGAAACTGTCTTCAACTTGTTGTCTGTAACAACTCCTTTCCCTGCAGTGTCCTGAACTGCCTTTATGCCTGCTCCCCTAGGCATCTGCACAAATTCCTTCTTTCCCATTAAAATGATTTGGGCGGCCTTCTGTACTACAGCTTTTGCCTGCAATGGCATCAACTTAATAATCTTCCCATCCTTCTTGATGGTGTAGGTATTAGCATACCCATCATACAGTACCCTTCTATCAAATTGCCATGGTCTACCCAACAGTAGGTGACAACATTCCATAGGCAAAATATCACACAAAATTCTATCCTGATATGCTCCAATCTGGAAATCCACATATGCCTGTTCAGAGACAAAAAGTGATTGACTATCACTCACCCAAGATGCCTTGTAAGGGTGTGGATGTGGAATCCTTTCCAACTTCAGTTTATCCACCATTTCCTGGGATACCATGTTGTCTGTTGAACCAGTGTCAATGACAACCTTACATACTTTACCTTTACTCTTACATGTGGTCTTGAAAAGAGCTCTTCTTTGCATCAGATCCTTTGATGCCTGCAAACTAATTCTCCTTAACATCAATGATTCTCCACTCTCTGGATATCCATAATTCTCAGGACCTCTGTTTGAACTCTGTGCACTTTCTTCTACTTTCTCTTCTTGCACAAGTTGTACTCTCTTGTCATTAGTTCTATCATTTCTGGATGATGAACCTTTGTTTTCTGGACATTTGAAAGATGGATGACCAAACTCACCACAGGTGTAACATTTTCCTGAAAATGTAGTAGAACCTCTACCACCTCCAAATCTTCCTCTATTACCTTTCCATCCACCTCTGAAATCAGACTGTCCCTGTCCTTTACCAGTGTCTTCTTGACCCTCATTGGTTTGCTTTTGTGCAGGGGTTGTTCCTCTTCCCCTATGGTTTCCTCTTCCTCTCATGGACTTATCATGTCCTCTATTCATCTTTTCTTCAATCCTGATTGCCATTTGATAACAATCTTCCACATTCTTAGGGTTAGCTAACACTAACTCATCCTGTATGTTAAATCTTAAACCAGCCAAGTACCTAGCCAGCTTTTCTACCTCATTCTCATGATGACCAGATCTCATACTTAACAGATAAAATTCCTCAGTATATGCTTTCACATCCCTGTCTTTCTGCTTTAAAAATTGCAGCTTCTTAAACATCTGGATTTCATAATCCCTTGGCAAGAATTTACCTTTTATCCTTGCTACCATCTTATCCCATGAAGTGATCTTAGACTGCCCTTGTTTCCTTCTCTCAGATTGTACATAATCCCACCATACCAAAGCATGACCTCCTAACTTGGTCTTTGCAATCTTTACCTTCTGATCCTCAGCAACATCTTCACATTCAAAGTGATTATCAAGTGCAGCAATCCAATCTAACAACTCATCTTCATTCAAGCTTCTAGTATACTTGGAAACATCAACCTTTACCTTAGGTTTTTCACTCTGCACTGCCTTTAACAGTTTTGCCAATCTCTGGTCTTCAGCATCCAGATCTTCAGCTACCTCTTCATACTCTTCAACAGTATCTTCATCTTCTTCAGACTCACTGTCTTCCACTTCCCTCTTTTTGTTCTTTTCCAGGGCTGTCAGCCTGGCTTGAAGTGCTTCAGCAAGCTCCTTCATCTTCCTCATCTCTCTAGCATGTTTCTCCTTCATTTCCTGCAATTCCCTTGCAGTACCACTACCTTTAGGAGGCATTTTGTCAACCTCTCAATCAACACACAACACACAATCAACTCTACCTCTGCCCTTTCGGTGACAGAATCAACACACAACAGCCCAGACCTTTTGCTGAGCTCTGATACCACTATGATGCAGAGGCATCCACACTATAACCTTCGCATATAGCATGGATGTCTGCAGCCCAACCTCATCATCATCATCTTCGCCATCATCATCATATTCCACTTTACACTGTCCGCATCATCATCATATTTCGGACAATCACGATTATCCTCCTGCCGACTACTGTTCACCTCCTCCGTTTTCCTCCTAACATCATCATCATGATGTTCAACTAACGCAAACATCCTCCTGTTGCACTGTTCATCGGGCTCCAAACACTAACGTCTTCATCATGATCTTCAACACTACCTTCGTCAGCAGGATATCCAAATATCCGGTTGCTCCAAATATCCTGATGACGATCACCTTCAGCACCTTCCCTTCGATGCTCCGCTAGCCGACGACACAAGCAACAGCATCATGATCTACTTTATCCGGTTCTCTCGAAACCTCCTGATGATGTTCATACAACCTTCTGCCACGGACTTCCGCCGATACCTAAGCACTTAACAACGGCAGGATAAACTCGCGTAGGGGGGATATCTCAATATCCTGATGACGATGACGTCATATCCTGATGACGATGACGTCACCCAATATCCTGATGACCTCTTCAACACTTAGCCAAAAAACCCGAACTTTCACTCCCGCATCTGTTAGCGATATGCGGATGATGGGTTCTCCCGATAGATGATCCTGATGCCGATACGCTCCTCCTCGGCTCCTCCAGATGATGATCACCCCGACGCACTTGCACTTCATGCAATCGACAACATCATGCTCTCCTCCACTTATCAGGATGACGATGCCTAACCTGACTGCAGGATATTTGCAGAAATATCCTGATGATGCCGTCTTGACCAATTTCCAGCCTTAGCGAAATTTCACTTCGCCGATCCTCCAGGGATGACCCGATCCAGTCTTAGGGTGATCTCCCACACTCTATCTTATCAGCTCGACCTAGCACATACCCATGCTAGGGTCTTCAACATCTGTCGACCGCGATCCTGCACACCTGCATGCAAACAAACAAACTAACTACTAACCTACTGTACATTACCATTCCACCGATCAGACGGATCAACCGGTGGAATGGATCAGTAAATCCATGAAACCACCCAAACCAGCAGATCGATTACACGAAGGAGATTAAACAGAAAATGAAACAGGATCTTTATTGATTTCAAAGATGCAATACAATGATCAATCTCTCTCTCAGTCTCACTCTCTGCAATCCTGGCTCGATCGATGATATCTGTCTGTATCTGCAATATCAACTGATCTCATGCTTAAATAGATTTGCCTACGAGTACTACTGACCCGACTCCAAGCGGCTGGGAACTCTCCAGGCGGCTGGGAGATCCAACCGGACCCTACAGCATGACAGCTGTTATAACCAACTAACTAAAAATAGCAAAAGCCTGGTCAGCATGATCTTATCATGATCAGCGTGACCTTATTACATGCCATTGGTCTTAACAGACCTTCTTGGAAACATAAGCAAGACCTATAACTACTAACTGCCTCATGGAGGCCAGCTGTTAGGTAGGTGCCTCTGCACCACAAAGTATAGACGAAGGTTGTATGTCGCCGTTGCAAGTATGTTAAGACATACATTGGTCTGATGCATCGGTGAGAGAAGGGAAACTATATACAATGACGAATGAATGCATGTTAGGTAATGCATAGACATACATTTGCAAATGTGTGTTGGGGTTTGAGTGGTGGATGCTCCACATCAGGGAGTATAGAGGTACCAGGGTTATAGGTGCCCTAGACCCAAATTAGGGTTCCACAAGATCTTTCGATCTGGATGTATTCACCTGTCGGTATTCCTGCTTCCTATCACCTATTGTAATTTGATTCCACCAAATGTGACCTGTACACATGCAAGAAGAGGAAGGGTTGGTTCTATTTAGGAGCTTGCCTAATTCAAGCTCCATGAATGGTGTTCCCACCTCTACAATAGCAATGATAAGAGATCAAAGAGTGTGTGCCCTAGGAGGGCAGAGACAAATATAAAGTAGAATGGAATGTTGTAATAAAGCATGAAGGAAAGGAGTCACCATGAGCATGGAAACTCTAACTTGCTTGATGTGGCATCACAACTTGACTCAAGAATTTGGTGTAGCCCCAAAGAAATAGAGATATCTTCACAAGACCTACAAGAAGTTAGTACAACATGAATCCACACATCCCATGCCATGCTTCACAAAATGCACTCACAAGAGAAGACTCACACAACAACAACCTCTCTCATAACCTCTCATACACCAACAATAATGAATCAGCCAACCCACAACTAATGACCATGTGCTTGCTTTTATAGACCAAGCTCACACAAATACAAGAAGTAGTATTAGGTAAAACCATGGATACACAAAACCATTGACCCCCTCATTTAATTATCAGTGCTACATTTTCCCAACAATTAAATAATTACAAATAATAAATTAATTACTCTATGTCCCACACACATAAAATAATTAACCCAATATTATGTACAACTTAAACAAGTGGCATCCAAATAAATATCTAATGTGGCTAAAAACATAGATTAAAATACACCACAAATAAATATTTATTTTACATGAATAAAATAATACAATGTAATGCAAGGTGTACAACACCTATTTCCCAACATTCTCCCACTTGTCATATACATTGCATAAGGGTCAATCAATGAAATACATCATCATAGGAAAACATGAAATCACATGAATCTCTAACATGCTCTCATGCTCAATCAAGTGGCATCAAATCCAAGTGATAACAAAAGCTCTAAGCTGCTGTCGAAGGTAAAAACCCACATGACTGGAAATAGCACCCACAACATATGCTAATATATCCAACCATCCATACCTCATAGGTATCAACAACATCAGTAAACTCATGCTAACAACATATCCAACCCATATACCGCAATCAAAAGCTCCATATATAAAACTTGTCAATGAAGAACACATACATCTAGGAACTCCCATTGCATGGGTAATGTCAAATCTGAAAATAGATCAAAGGCATACCAAGTCTAACAATCAACACTCAAAGTAAGGTGTGGCTAATCAACAAGCCAATGTAGTATCAAGAACAATCACAATGATCCATATATGCAAGATAAATCATTGCATGCTCTCTCAGAACATGTCATCATAACTCTCCCAAAGTCCAACCATATCAACATGATTTTCTAGGAAGTAGCCATAAGACAAAGAGAGAAAACCTGTAAATCATAATGTCCTACCAACACCTCAAAGTGCTAAGCTGTGTCAAGTATGATCTCCTCTACAACCCCAAATGAAAAGTCTCAACAACACCCAACCATTCAATCTCATAGATCAAATGAACATATGTATCATGTAACCAACATGGATGTAAGCCTCTCTAACCAAGGTGAATCAAACTCATAACCATTCCATAACTAGGAATAAGCCCAATCACATCTCCTAAACTCCTCATAATGAACATCATAAATCAAACCATACGAACAAGGAGATAACCATGCCAACATCCCTCAAATGAACCCTCCAGAACTAATAACCATAGCTCAAGATCCATACCCATGAGAAGATAAAACATAAATAAAAATGCATCTAAAAGGATGGGAAATACCTCATAGATGATAAGCCGTCAAGTAGACCAAGATTGGGCAATGAGAATGCTCCTCCAGGATACACCAAGCCACAATGACTCTCTCCAAGAACAATCTCTTCTAAGTCCATAATGAACTCACATCCATATCCAGGTGTAGGCTCCTTGATCTATCTGTTGAAACCTCCAATGAGTAACTGCCTCAACAAGTGTCTCTAATCCCAAGAGAACTCCAGCCTCACCCAAGTCTTCAAGAATCCAAGAGTACCTCCATGATCAATCCATGCTAAACTCCAAATGCAACACCGTAGTATCATAAATCTCTCAAACAAATGACCAATGCACTCAATACCAAGAGAATCACACAAGACCAATGTTAAAGCTCCAATTGCACATCTACATAATCAAGGAACCCATCATGACATCATTATCTAACCATCTCTTCCTAGGAGATCACATGCATCATGCACACATCATGTCTCAAGAGAAGCTATATCATGTCAAAACTCTAATTTGGAATCAAAAGTCCATCAAGACACAATATCAACATCTCTAAACCAAGGATCAACATCTCCAATCACATGAAGATAACCACCTCCTAACAATAGAACACAGGAAGTCAAAGTACTCTCACTAAAACAAGAATCATAATCCAAGAGCCTCTCCAAGACACCCACAACCACTGCAGAGGATCAACCATCACAAATGATGAATCCACATCACTACCAAATCTCTCACTGAATCGTGACATCGATCTATACATGGCAACAAAGTAACCATCTCCTAAATGAAGATTATCCATGGCCCCAACACAATCAAGGAATCCCACTGTAACATCAACAACTCCCAAAAGGTAGAGTAAAACCTATTGGTTTTAGGGCAGACAACTGAGAGGGGGGATGAATCAGTTGTCACCAAAACTTTTATTCTTTAATTCTTAAAGCCTTCTTATATTCAATAGCATAATAAAGATTTAATCATGGAAGCATAATGCAATAACTCAAGAGCAGAAACACATTCAACACATATGACATCAAGATTTTAATGTGGAAAACCTGGTTAAGGGAAAAACCACAGGGTGACTAACCCAAGATTGTATTCTCTATTAAAAGAATGAGAAGAAAAATGGCACTTACCAATTAGGGCTCACTACTCGAGCATACTATTCACAAGAGGTCCATTGCCTATAGGAGACACACTGTCTACAGAATAATATTACATACTTGAACTGGAGATTAGCATCTTCACAATGCTTGAGTCAGTTCCATTTAAGCTCAATACCTCTGCTCTATTTTTTGCTCCTCTTCTCTACCTCTTTCTCATCATGGCCACAGAGATGCATTTGAATGACTTCACAACTCTTATTTATACATGACATCGACTTTGGAATGATCATCAAAGTTGGCACAACATATACTTATTTTGTTTGACTTATCATGCACATCACTACAATGTCGACCACACATAGCTGGGACTTAAATCATCTTTGAGGAACATGCCATGCTTTGCAAAACATCTTCAAGATCATCCGCAACATGCGCAAATCATCCGGTCGGCCAAAATTGGGTAGAACACCAATTGTCCAAAAGTAAACCTTCATTCACGAGCTCAATCATCAATGCGGACCACCAACATGAAATGGACACAATCTAGAGACCACCACAAGCTTGCTTGAATCACAAAGAACATCCGCACCACTTCTACTTACTATAATCAATCACATCTTCACACGGAACCTCAAGAACACAGTCAATCATCACTGTCATAATAGAAGGTTTGCTTGTGGACCTCCAAACCATGAACCAATTGAATTGTCGATGAACATTAGCTTCCCAAACATGCCATAAAATCCGCACAACATGATATTGTATTTCTGGATCTCACCGGACCTATTTGTGTCATTCTACCACCTCTGAATAGTTTCCAAAACTAGTTTTACTCATATGGCCATAACTTCTCCAAATATTCATGTGGACCTCTTAAAACTTGTCTGGAGGATCTTCAGACACATATCTAAAAACACTTTGATGCGTATAATCTGATCACCATCAGGATGGGATCTTCACTTCATAGAACTTCTCTGTCTTCACTGTTCTTCTCTGTTTCTGATGGGGCTAATTTTCTCAATATCCTTAGCACACAACTCATCCAATCTTTGACATCAATGCAACATGAGTATGTTGACATCAATGACAACACCGATTAGGCCCATACTTGCAACAATCTCCCCCTTTGTCATTGATGGAAACATATGATGTGAAAAATTGTTTTAACCATCAAAATAGGAACTTCTCCTTACTAACTGAGATAGCTCCCCCTATCAATAGTAGCCATTCACATGTCTTCTCTTCATTTTACTACTCCCTCTTTGATCAGCAACCACTTTTGTTTTTCACATGTCTTTTCTCCCCCTTTGACATCAATGGCAAAGGGCACATACTTGCATCAATATTTTAGAATCATACAGACTGCTCCCCCTAAGTAGTAGCTTCCTATCATCAATCTGGACCACAAGATATGACTGTGAGATCCACCAGACTAATGCACATCAGTGCACCTTAATTCAAAACTAGAGGGGTAATAACCTCTAACTTCTCCTTGAGATACTCAAAAGAGTCCTTAGGTAGAGGTTTAGTAAAGATCTCTACAATCTGATCCTTTGAGGGCACAAACTCCAATCTGACTTCATTCTTGTTCACCTAGTCTCTCAAAAAGTGAAACTTGATGGATATATGTTTTGTCTTTGAATGCAACACCGGATTTTTTGATATATTTATTGCACTTGAGTTGTCACAGAAGATTGTGATAGGTTCTTCATACTCCACTCTAATATCTCTTAGCATTTGCTTCATCCATAGTACTTGAGTGCAACTACCTGCTGCTGCAATATATTTTGCTTCTGCAGTGGACAAAGATATTGCCTCTTGTTTCTTGCTCAGCCAAGAAACCAATCTTTTCCCCAAAAAGAATGCACCACCACTAGCACTCTTCCAGTCATCCGCATCTCCTGCCCAATCAGCATCTGTAAATGCATGAAGAGAGAATTCATGATCCCTAGGATACCATAAACCATATTCAACTGTTCCCTTCAGATATCTGAGAATTCTCTTGATTGCCATGACATGAGACTCTCTAGGATTAGCTTGAAATCTGGCAACAAGACCAACAACATTCGTAATATCAAGTCTAGTTTGAGTGGGATAGAGTAGTCCTCCAATCATTGACCTGTACCTTTTTTGATTAGCCTTAGGAGATTCATCATCTTTACTGAGTTTACACCCGGTTGCCATTGGAGTATTCATTGGCTTTGAAACTTCCATCCCAAATTTCTTTAATAATTCTTTCACATATTTGGTCTATGATATGAAGATTCCTTTCTTTGTTTGGGTGATTTGCAGACCCAAGAAGAAATTCATTTCCCCAAACATAGACATCTCAAATTCACTTTTCATTTGATTTGTAAAAGTCTTGCACATACTATCTCTTCCTCCAAAAATGATATCATCAACAAATACTTCAACAATCAAGATATTTTCATGGTCAATCTTGAAGTACAAGTTACTATCAGTAGTACCTTTGTTGAAACCAATCTTCAAAAGATGTTTATCCAATCTTTCATACTAGGCTCTTGGGGGTTGTTTGAGTCCATACAAAGCTTTCTTCAACTTGCAGACCATATCACCATGATCAGACAATTGGAATCCATCCGGTTGCTCAATGTATACCTCTTCTTCCAAATCACCATTCAGGAAGGCAGACTTGACATCCATCTGATATATTTTGAAATCCTTGAAGGCAGCAAAAGCAAGAAATAATCTGACTACTTTAATTCTTGCCACCAGAGCAAAAGTTTCTTCAAAGTCAACTCCTTCTACTTGAGAATAACCCTTATAGACCAATCTGGCTTTGTTTCTAACTACTTCACCATCTTCATTTAGTTTATTCTGAAAGACCCACTTCATCCCAATCACATTTTTGTTTTTAGGTCTAGGAACAAGATCCCAAGTGTAATTTTTTTCAATATGCATCAACTCTTCCTTCATTGCTTTAGCCTAGCTTTCATCATTGCATGCTTCACTTACTATTTTTGGTTCAATCTTTGAAATCAAACAATACTTTACTAAATCTTGAGCAATTTTCCTTCTTGTTTGAACACCTTTGCTTCTATCTCCTATGATCTGATCTTCAGAATGATTCAGTCTTACATACCTGGGAGTCTTGGGATTCTCTTGTACTTCTAATTCTTGGACAGGGTCTTCCAAGCTTGTCTCTTCCTCTTGTATATCTGGCTTCTCTGGATCAGTCTGAATCTGAATTGGAGTGGGGACTGGCTCTCCTTGATTTGAGACATTATCCTGATCATCTACTTCATATTCATAATACCTTGAGGGATTTTCCATGCCTTCATCAATCTTCACATTTGTACTTTCTACAATCTTTCTCAATCTCTTGTTGTAACATCGGTATGCTTTTCTTTGAGTAGAATAGCCCAAGAATATTCCTTCATCACTTCTAGCATCAAATTTGCCAAGGTCTTCATCTCTTTTGATATAACATTTACTACCAAAGACTTTGAAATACTTCACAGTGGGAGTGATGGGTAAGTGCAAAAAGATGGGGGGCCAAAAAGTGGCCAAATTGTTTTTAAAAAAATTAATGCATAATGCGAGCGCGTTATGACTTATTATAAATTTAAAAAGAAGCTTGTTATCTCATTTCATTTCTTTTTTCTCCTCTATACCCGCGGCCTACAAACCCCAGGAAGTGCGCTCGCATTTTGCATAAGTCAATTCAACACCAAAATATTACCAATTCATCACCAAAATGCCGCCACGACGTCGAGCACGCCAAAGGAGTGAGTTTTATTTTTTTTTGTTTGAATTTGTTTCTAAATAAGTAGGTTTGCATTGATTTTTGATGTAAATTTCATTAATTGTCAGGAAATGTTAATGCACCTCCTCCTCCTCCCCCTCCTCCTCCTCCTCAAAATCCACAAAATCCTCAGGAGGAAATACCTGTGAAACAACAACCTCCTCCATCCATTCCTTGACATGCCCCTGGAACACAAGAAAATATAATGGGGCAAATTGAAAACAAAAAAAAAGAAATTGAAGATATAATTGCAAGGTTGAAAGATCCTTCCACTTCAACCTTGCATAGGTCCATGCTTGCTGAATCTCTTGAATCTATGTTATCAAATGTAGATTCAATTAGCAAGCAAATATCTAGTTGGATGGATAAGAGGAGAAAGTTTAGAGACTATTATGCAGACAAGCTGTCATACCAAGATGTGAAAAAATTACAACTTACAAAATTAGACTTGTGTTTGATTTTCACAAACCCACAAACAAATCAACCTCCACCCATTACATGCAAGAGGTTCCCTATCCATTCGTGCAACAACCAAGCGATAAGGGACAATTTTGGGCAAAGGTGGTGGATGGTTTTTGACCATCCTCCATGCAATAATAATGAGGTCCCACAATACTTTTTGAGGAAACTCTACTGCGAGTTTGTTCTCAATAAAGTGCCAAAATATTTTGATATGCGGGACTTCCAGGGTAGAGGTGGGGGTCAGCACAAGATAGACCAGGGGCACGTGTTGACCCATAGCGGGCAGTGAGACGAGTAATCAGTAGACCATCCCATGAGCATGTTTCTATCCCTTCCATTGTGAAGGAGAGTGTTGAGGTCGATACACTTCAATCCATTAGTGCCTTGACCCAGAGCATCATAGAGCATGTCAGTTCTATAGCATAGAGTGGGTTGGGAGATAGTACGAGGAGTAGGGTCCCACCCCATACTTGTTAGACTTGTGGGTAAGCCTGTGGTTATGACCCCATGGATAGTCAGGACATAGGTACACAAGCTACATCTGCAGCTGAGCAGATGGTGATGACAGATACCCTCTTGAGTGAGACTTTCGGCCTTGATACTCAGGTAAATATTAGAAAGTTTATTGAATTTAATTTATTAAATTTTATTTTTGAAATGTAAGATTAACTAATTTAGTTTGATGATTTTAATGAAATTTCAAGGTCATAGCGTTGATACAGTTTTCGGTGGTTCTCCACCTGCATATTACACAAGATCATCTACTGTTGGGGTATGTAACTAGTAAACAATTATAAATATTACATGTGAATAGCATCATTATATGAATGGTATTCTAATATCTGATTTTGGATGTTGAATAGGTTAATATTGGAGATTTCACGACAACACCTGCCAGCGGTGGTGGACTTCAAAGCTTCACGGATGTAATAAAATAAATAGTTTAATGAATGAATTATACTTACTAGATTTTTGTATGTGACTTGTGTGCTTTATTGTGTGTACTTCCATGTTTAGATGAACGTGTGTGTATGTTAGGAGCCATGATTTGCATCACTATTATAGTTTTTGTAATTCAATAATGTTGTTTTATTTCCAAATAATGTAGGCTGCGGAGACACCTCCTGATGTTCATAGGGCGATGGAGCATGGTGTGACCTCTGCGATTCATAGCTCCATGGCATTGACAGGGGTATGAGGCAGATTAGTAAATTTTAATTTACATTCATTATTATAGTTGTTTATTTTTGAAAAATCAAAAGATTATTGATTTGAAGTTTAATTTCTATCTGGATGGTTTCTATAGGACATGACATCACCACGGCCTATTCTTGCTACTGAGGAAAGTGAGGAGACAGATTATATGGTAGCGATAAGTGATTATTTTGTTAAATGTTTCATTTTTTATAACATGTAATTTCTATATATTAATGTCTATACTTTTTATTGTAACAACTAAAGATGCAGGAAGAACTAAATAGGAGGAGTAGCCCTCGGGTTCGTAGTAGACCACCCACATGCGTGTCTCCATCCCCTAAAAGATCAAAGGCTGCCCGTGATCTATTCTCTTCACCAGCCAGAGGGGACTGACTTTTTATTGTGTTCCTTTGTTGTATGCCTATATAGCATTTGTGGACATATATTTTGTATTGCATATAGTTGACATTGTATGCTTATATGGCATTCTTGTAAGCCTATATGGCTATTTTGTATATATGTTATACTTATATCAACAGATATTGATGTATGCCTATATGGATATTTGGTTAATACAAATCTGTTTTATTGATGGCATCCATACTTGCATTATAAATCCACATTTGAATGGATATTTGTAGATGGCTACTTCAAATATTTAAAGTCCAATTGTATTACATAGGATGTTTGTTGATCCAATAAGCTAGCTATTGTTATTCAAGTATCACCTAAACCTCATTTTGGAACTAAAAGATAAAAGTTGTATTTAAAAAAAATGAATCATCATGTTGAACAGAAAATATTAATATTCTTTGAGTTGTTCAATTGAAAATATTCAAATGAGTATACTGATCCATATTCTTTATGAGTTGGTCAATTGAAAATATTTCTTAATTTCTTGTTATTATACCATATTAGGATGCAAAGAGTATGTTTGTTGTTTTGAATAAGATAGTCAAAATCATATGCTTATGAGCACCTGATGACCATTGTGGTTATTAAATGTAATTCCTCTTGCATATAAGGTGAGGTTATGAGATTACATTGAGTCTTACCTAATTTTAGTATGCAACATAACATTGGGGCTATAGGCTTCCATAAGTCATACCTCAAGGATTTTCAGTTTTAGGCACAAAATTGCTTTAAGACCTTAGACGCATTTCTCTACTTGCACAACCTCAAAACTTTGGCTAGAACTCAAGGCACCTTTCATCATCCAAACAACCTCAAAATTGCGCCTTGATATTGAAAGAATGTTTCAAAGTATAAAGGAGGGTGCCTTAAGGGAGGCAATTCATCTTGATTATCAAAGTTGATCAAACACATCAAACTGAGCATCATACCTCTAGGCGCATTTTTGCCTCTCTCTAAACTATCCATTTTGGCGCCTTAATGTAAAGTGAAGCCTAAACTTAGTGAAGATTGCGCCTAGAAAGATATCACCTTGGATATGCGCCTAGAGTCATCTTAGATCATCCATTTGCACTTAAGGGTCAATATAACATAATACAACTTACGAAGACTTTGAAAATCGTCAAAAGAAGCCTAGGTGCCTTTTCTTGTATCCACCATCCATTTTGGGTGCCTAGAGGAAAATGAACTTCAAATCACTTCCAACTGTAGCGCCTAGTGTTAGAACCTTCAAAATGACTAAATCTTACCAAAGGAAGTCTAGGCGCCTATTGTCACTTGGATCATCATGAATTAGCTCCTAAGTGGAAGGAGAATAAGCATCTTGTATGGAGGTGCACTTTTGTGTCTAAATAACCTCATTTTGGCGCCTTGAAGGAAGATGTTCTAAATCCTAAGATCTAGCGCCTAAGTGTAAAATGGTCTCCTATAGGTTTGAACAAGTGATTGAAGCCATCAAATTGCCAAGAAATGAGCTAAGTATACTAAGGCGCCTTTTCTTGTCTAAACTATCCATTTTGGCACCTAGGAGGAAGGAGATTCAGCATCATGAATCAAGGCGCCCTTTGCCATCAAAACAACCTCACATTGGCACCTTGGATGATATCAACTTAAAACTTACGCCGTGGAGTAAGACGAAAGTTACACCCCTTTGCAACTTTACACTACCTCCTTCTGACGATTTTTGAGGTAGCAGAAAACCTTTCACCACGGGCAAATGCCTAAGAGATTAAAAAATTGAGAGAGGTTATTGTAGAGGCACTCTACGTGATCGTGTTGCCTTAGATAGAATGTTTCTA
Organism: Cunninghamia lanceolata; assembly: GCA_027924645.1. NCBI lineage: Eukaryota > Viridiplantae > Streptophyta > Pinopsida > Cupressales > Cupressaceae > Cunninghamia > Cunninghamia lanceolata. The sequence goes on from BSBN01000413.1 coordinate 4,807,185, forward strand.
AGTGACATAGTTTTTGAGTAACATCTCATCAAAGATTGCTGCCTTTTTGCACTTTAGACTTTTCAGGGATATCGTCGATACAATGTAGCTCGGACTGTTTTGACATGTTTGGGTGAAAAAAAGGACCATGCCTAGTGTAAATGTACCCATCCGGACACGTTGGAATAGTCAGTTTGGTCACATCAGGAGTAGGATGAAAGTTACACCCCTTTGCAACTTTACACTGCCTCCTTCTGACGATTTTTGGAGCAACAGAAAAACTTTCACCACAGGCAAATGCCTCAGAGATATAAAAAACTGAGAGAGGTTATTGTAGAGGCAGTCTACGTGATCATGTTGCCTTAGACAAAATGTTTCTAAGTGACACAATTTTCAAGTAACATCTCGTCAAAGATTGCTGCCTTTTTGCACTTTGGACTCTTCAGGGATATCGTTGTACAATGTAGCTCGGACTGTTTCGACATGTTTGGGTGAAAAATAGGACCATGCCTAGCGTAAATGTACCCATTCAGACATGTTGGAGCAGTTAGTTTGGTCACATCAGGAGCAAGACAAAAGTTACACCCCTTTGCAACTTTACACTGCCTCCTTCTGATGATTTTTGGGGCAGCAGAAAACCTTTCACCACGGGCAAATGCCTCAGAGATATAAAAAATTGAGAGAGGTTATTATAGAAGCACTCTACGTGATCGTGTTTCCTCAGATGAAATGTTTCTAAGTGACAACTTTCAAGTAACATCTCGTCAAAGATTTCTACCTTTTTGCACTTTGGACTCTTCAGGGATATCGTCGGTACAATGTAGCTTGGATTGTTTCGACATGTTTGGGTGAAAAATAGGACCATGCCTAGCGTAAATGTACCCATCTAGACATGTTAGAACAGTCAGTTTGGTCGCATCAAGAGTAGGACGAAAGTTACACCCCTTTGCAACTTTACACTGCCTCCTTCTGACGATTTTTGGGGTAGCAAAAAACCTTTCACCACGAGCAAATACCTCAGAGATATAAAAAATTGAGAGAGATTATTGTAGAGGCACTCTATGTGACCATGTTTCCTTAAATGGAATGTTTCTAAGTGACATGGTTTTCAAGTAACATCTCGTCAAAGATTGCTGCCTTTTTGCACTTTGGACTCTTCAAGGATATCGTCGGTACAATGTAGCTCGAACTATTTTGACATGTTTGGGTGAAAAATAGGACCATGCCTAGCATAAATGTACCCATCCGGATGTTTTGGAATAGTCATTTTGGTCACATCAGGAGTAGGACGAAAGTTACACCCCTTTGTAACTTTACACTACATCCTTCTGACGATTTTTGGGGCAGTAGAAAACTTTTCACCACGGGCAAATGCCTCAGAGATATAAAAAACTGAGAGAGGTTATTATAGAGGCACTCTACATGATTGTGTTACCTCAAATGGAATGTTTCTAAGTGACATGATTTTCAAGTAACATCTCGTCAAAGATTGCTACCTTTTTGCACTTTGGACTCTTCAGGGATATCGTCGGTACAATGTAGCTTGAACTGTTTCGACATGTTTGGGTGAAAAATAGGACCATGCCTAGTGTAAATGTACCCATACAGATGCGTTGGAATAGTTAGTTTGGTCACATCAAGAGCAGGATGAAAGTTACACCCCTTTGCAACTTTACACTGCCTCCTTCTGATGATTTTTGGGGCAGCAGAAAACTTTTTACCACGGGCAAATGCCTCAGAGATATAAAAAACTGAGAGAGGTTATTATAGAGGCACTCTACATGATCGTGTTGCCTTAGATGGAATGTTTCTAAGTGACATAGTTTTTGAGTAACATCTTGTCAAAGATTGCTACCTTTTTGCACTTTAGACTCTTCAAGGATATCGTCGGTACAATGTAGCTCGAACTGTTTCGACATGTTTGGGTGAAAAACAGGACCATACGTAGCGTAAATGTACCCATCTAGACATGTTGGAATAGTCAGTTTGGTTGCATCAGGAGCAATGCCAAAGTTACACCCCTTTACAACTTTACACTGCCTCCTTCTGATGATTTTTGGGGTAGCAGAAAACCTTTCACCACAGGTAAATGCCTCAGAGATATAAAAAACTTAGAGAGCTTATTCTAGAGGCACTCTACGTGATCATGTTTCCTTAGATGAAATATTTCTAAGTGACACAGTTTTTGAGTAACATCTCGTTAAAGATTGTTGCCTTTTTGCACTTTGGACTCTTCAGGGATATCGTCGGTATAATGTAGCTCGGACTATTTCGACATGTTTGGGTGAAAAATAGAACCATGCCTAGCCTAAACGTACCCATCCAGATATGTTGGAACTGTCATTTTGATCACATCAAGAGTAGGACACCAAAAATGCAAAAGTTGCTTTGTGCAACTTGACAACATTGACATTTTTTTGCAACAGGACTCAAAGACTCAAACTGACCCCAAATGACTCAAAGTGACTTAAAAAGAAATGAAATGGTCTTAGAAGACCTTATTACATACAATTGACTCAATCAAAATAAAATTTAATTTTTTGACCCCTCTTGGAGGCATGACAACCTAGGTGCCCCTGCACCATTAGTGCAACTAAAGGATTATGGTGGTGGTATGAAACTAGAGTGAGTTGACATTCATTTGCATCTAGTTTGGCATCTTGAAACAATTCTAGAGTAGAGTAAGTCTCATTTTCCTTAAAACAGTTTAAGAAACCCTTATCTAGGGTTTTGGTAAGAATCATGCATTTTTTTGCCATTCCACTAATTTGATTCACTTTTGATTAGTGGAATGGGTTGTAGTAGGTCTGTTCTAGTATGCTATGATGAGTTTTTGTCAAGAAATCTGAGGAGAAGAAGTTTTCTTTGAGGAAACCTAACAAAACCATGTGTTAGGTGATGTTTAGAGACATAGAGAAGGAACCATAGAGGCATTTTTGGGAACAACATATTGTATGAGAACAAAACCCACAAAATTCATAGTTTTGGCATGAATACTAAGTGTTTAAGTCATTGATTAAGTTCTGTGTGTGAATTTAAGGGGGGTCTCTTTGTATTTTAGGCCTAATTGGGGCTCTAGGTTATTGAGAGGAGTTATAGGTTAGGGTATATCGTCCAAAACAACCTATACCTAGTTTTGGATATGTGATAGGGAGTCCAAATGGGTATCTACTGATTGTCTAAGTTCTGTGTTTGAAAATCTGTATCAAAAGTTATTAGGACTGTTCTCTTTTTTAGGGCTACAAGCCATTTCTTGGGTTTGTGAAGGAAGTGTTAATCCTGAGTTTGGTCTACCTTTGGCAATGATTGGAATGGGTCCCATAGCATCTGAAATCACCTTTTCCATGAAGAATTTAGAGTCTCTAATTGATGTTCCCACTTTTGTATAATGATCATGAAATTTGGGCTTTAGAGCATAAGGAAACCTTGTCTAGTTTGTCATCCTCCAACTATCCCATTGCCTCTACCTCACAATTAGAGACACCTATTATCTAGTTAGAAACTGAGACACCTAGAGACACCTATATTTTATACATTACCTAGATTTTATACATTATTCTCAGGATCAACTTCATCCATCACTTAGGTCTAACCCCATGAATCATAATATGATGATGTAAAAATGTGTCTATGTGTAAAAGTGCAAGAGGAAATAAAAAAAGACAAACCTTACAAATTAATGTGCATACTTACAACTCAATGTAAATGACTTTACAAAATCAATGTGAATACTTACAAATTAATCCAATGAACCATCTAGGTCTGCTCTACTCTTTATTGTGTCAAGTATTGCTTCATGGTCAGACTCACGCACCTTCCACAAGATTTTGTTCAAAGGTCTACCCCGATACTATATCAAATGAACATTGGATGCCACGACAAAGTTTGAGTAATGAAGAATCTTCTAATGCGTGTCAAAGTCCTGAAATAGCCAAATAATAACACTCTTATGTGGGTACCTTCTAAGACATGTTCTAGTAATAACCATTGAGCCTGTAGGGTATTCGATGTTTTCTCCATCTGTAACTGGGGCCTCCAATTTCTTTTTGGCCTCAACACAATGACATAAGTAATAATCTGTTCCCTCTTCATTATCTTCATTTGTAATAACTACATATACGTGCCCTACATTGATATGTGTAGTAAATTAGATGAAATTAGTCAACATTACAAAAACACTACAAAATAAGATGACATTAGGAATTTCAAAAACTATGCAAATAGATATATTACCTAGTTGAACTAGATCTAATATGTGGTCAAATTCAACTGATGATTCCATCTGTGTTAGTTCCAGTACCATCGAGGGTCAATACGTGTCAAGTGGGCTAAGATAACTTAACTGCCATTCGTCAACCCACTCCTTTGACTCGCACTCATCCCAAGCTTGAATTGTACAGGAAGAACAAAAGTATGACATCTTTCGCATATGGATACTCCATGAACCTACAATTGAGCTTCTGAAAGAGTGCATCTCATTGTTAGTATCATCTATCAACCAAAAAAATCTACGAACTGAAGACTGACCTTCATTACCTGGACCCATGGAAGCATTACACCACTCGACAATCAATTTTTCATCTATCAACTTTGCATTGTCTTTATACTTTAACTCTTCTCGTGATATGGCTCTTTTGATACATGCTCCTACACCATCATGCTCCCCCTTTCCATGCTTGGCCTCACAAAAGTTTCACATATGTTGAATACCTGTAAAATTATGCCTCCTACTCAGCCAGTAGAAATTTTGTGAGTTCTTGAATTGTGACACACAGTTATCCGACCATATGATATGCTGACTGAACGATATGCCCCTTCTAGCCAAATCATTGTAGAACACCTGAAAGCAACCTTGCACGAACTCCGTAGAATGCATGTGATCATCACTAATATAGAAATTATACTCCTTTATGATCTTTCTGTCATCCTTTGTACTATCATTCGTATGGATGAATGTGATGTGAACAAATATAGAAACTTGTGTGGAGTTGTAATATTGTGATTGCACCTCACGTTGTGGCTATAGACTGTAGTTCTCTGCAAAGTCAACGACTGAAACAATGCTACCAACCAGAAATGTGTCCTTGCATAACTTGAATTGTAAGTCCAACCATCAAGCTCTATGGGCATGTCTTACATACTCATACACTATGCTATCATGAAATATAGGCATAAACTGATACACTGAAATCTTTTCAATAACTAATTCACACCTCTTTGCTTCTTTACCATCTTTTGTATTGTATGACACTGCTTTATACTTGCCAAACTCTACTAGTTCGTTTCCAACCGCATTTGTTCTTTCCATATGTTCACATAATGGAAAATGTTGCAAGCCACCGCAACGATGACATGTGCCATCCAAGTATAATTTCTTGTAGAATATTTGACCTTCCTCTCTTTCACATAAAATTCTTGATATAAAGTCTCTTGAAGATGTTGGTGGGGCACGTATGGCACAACCCTCTCTGACATTGTTAGTATGCATATCTAAACATATAGACCTATAAACATCAAAATGGTTAGAAAATTCAATATGTAATCTACAACAACAAGTAGTGTGTGTGTGATTTATCTTGACATAGAAAGGTTTTAGCATTTCAAAATATCTTTGACAAATTTTAATTTGAGGATACTTCTCTAGAAATTTACCATTAAACTATGTTTGAGTCTCATCCAAAAAATGCTTTGGATGTGGCTCACGGTTCTGACTACCAATTCTCTTTCTTACCACATCCCTTTGATTCAGAGATACCCTTGTGTAATTCTTCCAAAAGTCTTCAATTAGTGATCTCAATGCTTCAACAATTGGTTTATCTTTTTGTGGTAGTCTCCCCGAGAATGCCCATAATTCATTGGCATTAGTGTCCTCAATTCTTTGGCGTCTTCCAATGGCTCTTGATAATTTTTTTCTATTAATTCTCAATTCTTGACTCGTCTTTCTAATGAGACGAGCTTTCCTCATTTGACTACTTACTATAGTTGATGTAATCACAAGCTGTGTTGCATTACTATCTTTTGTGCATGAGGTGTTACCCACACTCTCATACGCACTCATTAGATTTTTAACAATAGATTTTTCACTTGAAGCCTCTGATGTTCTCAACCTAAGAATCTTCATGATGGACCTATACTTTATACTTCGCATCATTTCAAGGCATAGTTGACATCTTGCAGTCTCATTTAACTTTTCAAATAACAATCTCCAAATCTTATGAGCATATCTTCTACAAGTGCGTTTCATAATCTTACCTTCCATTGGCTACAAAATATTCTCATCAATATCAATCAAATACTTTGGCTTTCTATGCAAAATTCTAGGTGGTGTTAAGTTAGATAAATTCATCTCAACATTAGGAATTTCATCAATATTTAAATGAGATGGGCTATATGGCATACCTTCAATCAAAGATGGAATAGATGACATACCTTGAGGTAGAGGTGGGAACGATGGCGTACCTCCTTCATCACATGTGAGTGATGATGTACTCTCAACTTGAGATGTGGTAGATGGTGTCCCTACATGTTGACTTGTGGTAGAGGACGTGTCTCCAACTATGGTATTCAAATCTCTCATAGCACGAAGTTTTTGCATTTGTTCTCTTTATGCCACTAATACCATATCTCTTTGTGATGGTTGTGGTTCCTCTTCAATTGGCATGTCTTCATTTATCGTGTCCAATTTCTTCTTCTCACGAAGTTCCCTCATAGCCACTGCTTTATTTGCATTCTTAGCTTCTATCTCTTCCTGTGTTGGTTTAATTCTTAATCGTTTCCTCAGCATGACGGAGAATTTGTCTGTAGCATGATAAAGAGACCAATATTAGTTCCTAAGAAATGAATCCATACAAATAACTAAAATATATGTCATTCAACCCTTCATAGTAAATGTACATACAATCATCATGTAAAAGAGTAAATGTCACTCAACCAAAATAGGTACAAAGCATATAAAGAAAATTATTGCAGCCATGAAAAGAGTACATGGAACTTCATGCTTGAAAAGGTTGAGGCAGACCCAATTTGACATTTTTGTTGTTACTAGGGCTACTAAGATTTGGAATTGAGAAGGTGTTTTGTTGGTACTAGGGATACTAGGATTTGGGTGGCTTGTGAAGGAATAGAAAACAATTGTTGTGTCATGTGCACGTACAAATCATCATGAATAGGTGCATAAGGAATGTCCTAGCCTAAGATATGTGCATACAAATCATCATGTCATGTGCATACTTGTATGATCTTGGCACCTATTCATTTGTATTTTAACTTGTTAATATGACAAGATAATAGTGGGATTGTATTTTTATTATGTTGTAAGGATTTATTCTTGTATAGTTTGACATTATGGTATGTTAAGGTCTGTTTATTACACATAATTAATAAAGAGCCCAAGTGTAGAAAATATACATGGCATCATGTGAGATTGTAGGCTGCTTTCTTGATTGGGAATGTGTCTATTTTAAACATGTATGATAAAACATGATAAAGTAATTCAAATAGAATTAAGGAAAATGTAAATAACATGCATGTAAAGACTTGACATACCTAAAAAATGAAGATTTGAATGGAGAGAGTACCCAATTATGTAGTGTTTTTTTCTTCTTGCATCAAACTCCTCAACAATTTAAGTTTTTCACCACTTGCTTCCTTTTCAATGTTAAATTGAATAACACTCAAATATAATTACTAACAACAATACTATTAACCAATCTATAATGTTAAATTCCTAAAATTGAATCACAATTAACATTGCAACACTACAAAAAATGAAACTTGAATAGATATATATCAAACTTGGTGTGAAAACTATGTTATTTCCTCCTTCTCAAGTTGGCAAAGTAGAAAAGGTGGTGGAAAGATCATGCAAAGGTGGTAGAATGTGTAAAATGTGCATGTGAACTTCCCAACAGCATGAAAGCACTTCTTTTTTGTCGGAGCACGCACATAATCAACATGAAAATAGAGCATGTGGACCTGGAACATGGGGGTCAACACTTTTTTACCATTTCTATAGAAGGACAAAATGCAAGCGCGTTATAACGCACTCGCGTTTTGTCCTGCTATAGATTGATCCATAAATATTTGTGCCTATCTCACCGTTGATAGCACCTTTACAATATCTCACCTCTAGTTCCATTAGCTCATGTTCTATATCTCACTTATCTCTCCCCCTCACCTCTCTACCTCTCCCCTCTCTATGTCTCTTAGTCGCTCCTTGTCTACCTCAACCCTAAACCTTATCCCTAAACCCTAATCCCTCAACCCTCAACTCTAATCCCTCATCCCTAAACCCTAAACACTATCCCTATTCCTAAACCCTCAATGGGCTCAATACTATACCTTAAACCCTAATCCGTTATCCCTAAACCCTCCAACCCTATCTGTAATCCTTATACCCTCGACACTCTACTTTAACCCTAATCCCTCAACCCTCAAACCTCAATGTACTCAACCCTCAACATCAAACCCTAATCCCTCAACCCTTAATTCTGATCCCTCAACCCTCAACCCTCTCCCTAAACCCTAAACCCTAAATCCTCAACGCTTAACCCTCAACATCAAATCCTAATCCCTCAACCCTTAACTCTAATCCCTCAACCCTAAACCCTATCCCTAAACCCTAAAGACTATCCCTATTCCTAAACCCTCAATGGGCTTGATACTATACATTAAACCATAATCCCTTATCCCTAAACCCTCCAACCCTATCCCTAATCCTTATACCCTTGACACTCTACTTTAACCCTAATCCCTCGACCCTCAACCCTATCCCTAAACCCTCGACCCTCGAACCTCAACCCTTAACCCTCAACGTCAAACCCTAATCCCTCAACCCTTAACTCTAATCCCTCGACCCTCAACCCTATCCCTAAACCCTAAAGCCTCAACCCTCAACCCTCAATGTCAAATCCTAATCCCTCAACCCTTCACTCTAATCCCTCAACCCTAAACCCTATCCCTAAACCCTCAACACTATACCTTAAACCCTAATCCCTCAACCCTAAACCTTATCCCTAAACTCTTATCCTTCAACCCTTAACCCTCAACCCTAATCCGTCATCCCTCAACTCTAATCTCTTATCCCTAAGCCCTAAACACTATCCCTATTACTAAACCCTCAACAGGCTCGATACTATACCTTAAACCCTAATCCCTTATCCCTAAACCCTCCAACCCTATCCCTAATCCTTATACCCTCGACACTCTACTTTAACCCTAATCCCTCAACCTCAAACCTCAATGTACTCAACCCTTAACATCAAACCCTAATTCCTCAACCCTTAATTCTGATCCCTCGACCCTCAACCCTATCGCTAAACCCTAAAGCCTTGACCCTTAACCCTAAACGTCAAATCCTAATCCCTCAACCCTTAACTCTAATCCCTCAATCCTAAACCCTATCCCTAAACCCTAAACACTATCCCTATTCCTAAACCCTCAACGAGCTTGATACTATACCTTAAACCCTAATCCCTTATTCCTAAACCCTCCAACCCTATCCCTAATCCTTATACCCTCGACATTATACTTTAACCCTAATCCCTTGACCCTCAACCCTATCCCTAAACCCTCAACCCTCGAACCTCAACCCTCAACCCTCAACGTCAAACCCTAATCCCTCAACCCTTAACTCTAATCCCTCAACCCTCAACCTTATCCCTAAACCCTAAACCCTAAAGCTCAACCCTCAACATCAAATCCTAATCCCTTAACCCTTCACTCTAATCCCTCAACCCTAAACCCTCAACACTATACCTTAAACCCTAATCCCTCAACCCTCAACCCTAAACCTTATCCCTAAACCCTTATCCCTCAACCCTTAACCCTCAACCCTAATCCGTCATCCCTCAACTCTAATCTCTTATCCCTAAACCCTAAATGCTATCCCTATTCCTAAACCCCCAACGGGCTCGATACTATACCTTAAACCCTAATCCCTTATCCCTAAACCCTCCAACCCTATCCCTAATCATTATACCCTTGACACTCTACTTCAACCCTAATCCATCAACCCTCGAACCTTAATGTACTCAACCCTCAACATCAAACCTTCATCCCTCAACCCTTAATTCTGATCCCTCGACCCTCAACCCTTAACTCTAATCCCTTAACCCTAAACCCTATCCCTAAAGCCTAAACACTATCCCTATTCCTAAACCCTCAATGGTCTCGATACTATACCTTAAACCCTAATCCCTATCCCTCAACCCTTAACCCTTAAAACTTAAACCCTATCCCTGCACCCTCAACACTTAACACTATATCTTAAGCCTTAAACCCTCATGCCTAAAGCCTCAACCCTCAATCCTTAAACCTTCAACCCTAAACCCTATCCCTAATCCCTCTACCCTTGACACTCTAACTCTAACCTCAACATTAAATGCTAATCCGTCAACCCTAAACCCTAATCTGTCGACCCTAAACCCTATCCCTAAACCCTCAACCCTCAACACTATACCTTAAACCCTAATCCATCAACCCTAAAACCTAATCCCTCAACCCTCAACCCTAAACACTATCAATAAACCCTCAAGCCTCGACACTATACCTTAAACCCTAACCTCTCAACCCTCAACCCTAATCCCTCAACCCTCAACCCTAATCCCTCATCCCTAAACCCTAAACGCTATCCCTATTCCTAAACCCTCAACCCTTGACACTATACCTTAAACCCTAATCCCTTATCCCTAAACCCTAAACCCTATCCCTCAACCCTTAACCCTTAAAAATTAAACCCTAAAACCTATCCATAAACCCTCAACGCTCAACACTATATTTTAAACCCCAATACCTTAACCCTCAGCCCTAAAGCCTCAACCCTCAATCATTAAACATTCAACCCTAAACCCTATCTCTAATCCCTCTACCCTCAACACTCTATTTTAACCCTAATCCTATGACCATCAACCCTATTCCTAAACCCTCAACCCTCAACCCTCAACCCTCAACTCTCAACATTCAATCCTAATCCATCAACCCTAAACCCTAATCCCTCAACCCTAAACCCTATCCCTAAACCCTCAACCCTCAACCCTCAACCCTCAACCCTCAACCCTAAACCCTATCCCTAAACCCAACAAAATTGCTTTGCCTTATGTTAGGTTGTTAAACCCATCATTTTTGACACTCTTCTCTTAAAGATATCTGAGTTGCAAGAATATGTCAGAAAAATGGCTATGAACTTTTTTAATGTTAGTAATGTTATATGGCATGTTTTTCTGGCCATCTGGGGTTCATTATGCCAATAGGTGTACACACTATGAGGAAAGCTTTGCATATGGTACATCCACAATGAGTAATTAACAGTTGAAATCAGAAGGATGATCATTATGAGAAAAGATTTGCATTGGGGTACATCTATGTTTCTTGCTGTCCACCCCGCACTTAGGGGAGGTATATTGTTATGAAACAAGCAAATAATCTCCCATTGTTTACTAGCTCTATCCACAAGAACTACTAAACTTTTTTCTCTTGGTAATTGTAGAGGACATTCACCTATTTTTGGCAACTCCTGCATTCCCAAACCATTACAAAAACTAAGTTATTTTAACCCAATAAATAGCTTATTGCATTGATTTAATACTCTACTATATTAAAGCTTAGCATTCACACAAATGCAGATGTTCATATTATAGAAGACTGCATTATATTAGACTATTAGAGATCCCTTAAAAAAATGTAATAACAAAACTGCTTTGCCTTATGTTACCTTACAATTAAACCCATTCTTTTTGACACTCTTCTCTTAATAAAGTAAGAGTAATAAGAATAGAAGGCAGAGAATTTGATCTTACTAGTATGCATGGTCAGTTTACATTCCGTGACTTCATTTTCATTGAATAAAAAGGTAAATATCTGATTTGAAAGGCGGGGCAGAGTTCACTTTCATGTGCTTTTCTAGATGATAGGGTCCATAATGTCTAGGGTTCTTCAAAGAAAGGCTTGTAACATAATTAAGTTTTTGTTATACCAATCCTCTAGGTAAAGCTACAATTCAAATCCCTGCTTTGAAAGTTAAAATAAATTAAATTAGACTTACAATTTTGATTTTCTTCCATTGCTTCAACAACATCATTGTTTTCTTCATCAGAAACCAATTCAAGATCAGCAACTTGCTACCCATTGGTTGACTTGAATTGCATCCTCTATTAGAAGAAGGGCATTTTTTATCTGTATCAATGTTGGTATTCATAAGCTGAAGAGCATTGATATTTTTCACACACCCTGTTCTTTGAAATATCTTAACCTTAAAATATGACTTGGATATGTACTTGAACACAACGAAATCTCCAATCTCCAGCCCATGATGATTCACAAAATTTTCCCAACCCTGCCTAAATTCTAGTTTATTTATGGTACCCCTTAATTGTACATCCCACTCCTGCCCACTTGGGCCTTGAAGAAGGAGGCACGCCCATTAAACCAACTCATTCGACAACTTGTTGCCCATCAGTTCACTTGAACTGTATACTCTGTTAGAAGAAGGGCATCTTTTATTTGTATCAATGTTGGTATTAATAAGCCAAAGAGCATTGATGTTTTTCACACACCCTATTCTTTGAAATATCTTAACCTTAAATTATGACTTGGATATGTACTTGAACACAACAAAATCTCTAATCTCCAGCCCATGATGATTCACAAAATTTTCCCAACCCTTCCTAAATTCTAATTTATTTATGGTACCCCTTAATTGTACATCCCTAAACCCTAATCCCTAATCCCTTAACCCTAAACCCTAATCCCTAGTTCTGAAACCATAAACCCGAATCCCTTATCCCTAAACCATAAACCCTATCCCTAAATCCTCAACCCTCAACACTTAAACCTTAAATCCTAAACCCTATCCCTAAACCCTCAACCCTCAAGACTATACCTTAAACCCTAATCCCTCAACCCTAAACCCTATCCCTAATCCCTCTACCCTCAACACTCTACCTTAACCCGAATCCCTCGATCCTTAACCCTAAACGGTATCCCTAAAGCCTCAACCCTAAACCCTAATCCCTTAAGGTCCTAAACTCTAATCCCTTATCCCTAAACTCTAAATCCTATCCCTAAACCCTCAACCTTAAACCTTAATCACTCAATCCTTATCCACCCCTCTCCTCCCCTATCTGGCTCACTCCCATCTCTACCCTCCTCTACCCTCGACACTATACATACATACATATAGGCATACATAGATGCATACATACATATAGGCATACATACATACATACATGATTAATAACCTTGAACATAAAAAAATTCAAGGGGAACATAACGTGAGCGTGTTATAACGCACTCGTGTTATGTAAAACATTTCAAACAACACAAACTTTTGCGGAAAAGGGAAAATGCAAAGCAAACAATAACGCGAGCACGTTATAACGCACTCGCGTTATGTTTTGCTTTGGGAATCCCAAGCCTTGGGCTTGGGATTTGCTTTGGATTTCCAACCCAAAGGCTTGGAGTGCCTTTTCAATATCCACAGACGTGTTTTTCCATATTCTTTAAGTTTTCACATAATTTCGTTCATGCTAACCCTCAAATTTGTATGTGTTTCAAGGTTGAACAAATCGAACACCTGGGTAATGTTAGGCTTTCTCTTAGCTATTTGACGATGTGATTTTTTTCACATTTTAACAATGTTAAGCCTTTCATCTTTAATTTCTTTTGTTTGTGTGTCCATTTTTGGGCAAAAACCACTATTTGGTCTTTTTTTCATTGTAAATTAACTATTCATTAAAATTTCAAAAAAAATACATATTTAGAAACTAGACTCCATTCTACACATATTAAAAAAAGAAAAAAATAATTTTCAATTAGTTTTCAAAATTTATAGAGGTAGCACAGCCAAAATTCTATTTTTTAGGATGTGTCCACTTTGAAAATTACTAAAAATCAAATATTCATCAAAAAATTATCATAAAAATCGGGCATAAACTACATGCTATTAGCTAATTTCTTAATGAAGCGATTATTAAAATACCAAAAAAAAGCTGACCTTTTGAAGGAGCCACAAAACATGCTATGTTATGTTTTTTTGATAGAAACAACACCAATTTCTGTGGCTCCCTCTTTTGAACCCCTTAATCTATGCCATTTTAAAAAAAAAAATAGTAGTTTAGAAAGTAGACTTAGAGCACTACAAACATTGTTTTGGTTGCATCTCCAAATTTTGAGTGTAACTATGCTCAATTTCTCATCCAAGGCCAACATTTCCTGATTTCAGAAAAAAAGTGGCCACTTAAGAGCCCTTTTTGGCCCCCCATCTTCTTGCACTTACCCTGATGCCAAACCAAAGTTCATAAGGAGTCTTACCAATATTGCTTTTGATTTGTACTCGATTAAGAGTATAGACAACAGTGCTTACAACTTCTCTCTAGTAGATCTGAGGGACATTTGCTTCCATCATCATGGTTCTAGATGCTTCCTGGATGGTCCGGTTCTTTCTCTCCACTACTCCATTCTTCTGTGGAGTCCTTGGAGCAAATAACTGTCTCTTTATCCCATGTTTCTCATAGAATTCTATGAACTCTTTGGATGTGAATTCACCACCTCTATTAGACCTGAGACATTTTATGTTTAGCCCAGTTTCATTTTCTACCATAGCCTTGAATATTTTGAACTTTTTAAGTGCTTCAGATTTCTCTTTCAGGAAAGTCACCCACATCATCTAGGAGTGGTCATCAATTAGTAACATGAAATATCTATCACCTTGCAGACTCCTGATTCTTGCTGGTCCACATAGATTAGTGTGTACCAAGTCTAACAATCCGGTAGAGGACTGCTCTTTACTTTTAAAAATGACTTTGTTCTGCTTACCCAACTGACATTCTTTGCACAAACTGTTAGTAGGTTTCACCAATCTTGGAAGATCTCTTACAGCCTGAGTGTTTCTTATCTTGATGATATTATCAAAATTTACATGACACATTCTCCTATGCCACAACCAACTCTGATCGATTTGAACAAATAAACAACTTTTGTCAGTACCAACCAAGTGGAAGATGTTACCTTTTGTCTGAGTATTGGATGCAATCTCAGTTCCAGAGATTTCAAAGATCTTGCATTTTCCATTTTTGAAACAGAGATCATAGCCTTTGTCCACCAACTGTCTAACACTGAAAAGATTATGCTTCAGACCTCAACATACAGAACATCATTGGTTTTGTTCTTTCCATCAAAAGAAATAGTTCCTCTGCCTCTTATTCTGCCAGTAGAATTATCACCAAATTTTACAACTCCTCCTTCATATCTTTCTAGATTTATGAACTTGTTCTTATCACCAGTCATATGATGGGAGCATCCATTATCAATGAACCATTCATCCTTTTCTTCAACCTGAGCGGCCAGAGCCCTTTCTATCTTAAGATTGGCAGATTCAATAGGCATTGGATCTTCTTCCTTGATGGCAATAAACACCCAGTCACTTCTGGATTTGGTTCCTATCTCAAATTCATCATTTGTTACTCCTTCATCATTATCTTCTTGAACATAGTAAAACTTCTTTTTAAATCTTGATCTATTAGGGTTAGGCCTTGAAAATCTTTCAAGACATCTTGAGGAAAAATGACCAATCTTGTTGCAATTGAAACATTTGAAAGGCAATTTTCCTTCATACTTACCAGATCCTCTTGGCAGTCTTTTTGCAATAAGAGCTTCAAGTTGAGTAGCTTCTGCCTCATCTTCTTCAAGATATTTTCTTGCTTTCTCATACCATGATAATTTCTTTGAGGAACTTTCTCCTGGATCATACCTTTGTTTACCTTTTGCAGAGGCACTAGCTTTGAATGCAGATTCAGTCTTGGGAGGGGCATCTCCAAACTCAGCTAATTCAAATGCAGCTAACTTCCCAACCAATTGATCCCTTGTAATATCTGATAAAGATCTAAATTCCTCAATAGTAGCAACCTTGTGTTTATAAGCAGGAGGTAAGGATCTGAGCACTTTGGCAACAATATCATCTTCATCCAAAGATCCACTAGCACATCTAATACCACAAACAAGCTCATTTACTTTTGGCATAAATGTAGTGATATTCTCATCTTCATTCATCTTCAGGTTTCCAAATTTTCCTTTCAAACTTTGTAGCTTGGCACATTTAACATATTTGTCTCCTTCATGCAAAATTTCTAGCTTTGACCAAATTTCATATGCAATTTTTAAATCCATAACATTTGTCAGATCTGTATTAGATAAGGCACTTAGTAAGGCTTCTCTAGCTTGAAGATTATCTTCAGTATTTCTGATTTCATCTAGAGTTGTCAGTCCATTCTTTGGAGGAATGTACTCTTTTATAGTCATGTTCCAATACTGAAATACCATACATTGCAAGTGACATTTCATGCGGCTTTTCCAAAGAGTGTAGTTCATTCCATCAAACCTCAGACTATCCTTCTTGTAGGAAGACATCCTAGATCTCAAGCGGTTAAGCTCTTTTTAGAGGAACCTGGCTCTGATACCAATTTTTGGTTTTAGAGTAGACAACTAAGAGGGGGGTGAATCAGTTGTCACCAAAACTTCTATTCTTTAATTCTTAAATTCTTCTTATATTCAATAGCATAATAAAGATTTAATCATGGAAGCATAATACAATAACTCAAGAGTAGAAACACATTCAACACATATAACATCAAGATTTTAATGTGGAAAACTTGGTTAAGGGAAAAACCACAAGGTGACTAACCCAAGATTGTATTCTCTGTTAAAAGAATAAGAAGAAAAATGGAACTTGCAATTAGGGCTCACTACTTGAGCACACTGCTCACAAGAGGCCCACTACCTATAGGAGACACACTGTCTAGAGAATAATATAAGTATTACATACTTGAACTGGAGATTAGCATCTTCACAATGCTTGAGTCAGTTCCATTTAAGCTCAATACCTCTGCTCTATTTTTTGCTCCTCTTCTCTACCTCTTTCTCATCATGACCACAGAGATGCATTTGAATGACTTCACAACTCTTATTTATACATGACATCGATTTTGGAATGATCATCAAAGTTGGCACAACATATACTTATTTTGTTTACAAAGCAATTACAAAAATACAACTTGACTTATCATGCGCATCACTACAATGTCAACCACACATAGCTGGGACTTCAATCATCTTCGAGGAACACACCATGCTTTGCAAAACATCTTCAAGATCATCTGTAACATGCGCAAATCATTCAGTCGGCCAAAACTAGGAAGAACACCAATTGTCCAAAAGTAAATCTTCATTCACGAGCTCAATTATCAATGCGGACCACCAACACAAACTGGACACAATCTAGAGACCACCATAAGCTTGCTTGAATCACAAAGAACATCCGCACCACTTCTACTTACTGTAATCAATCACAGCTTCACCCAGAACCTCAAGAACACAGTCAATCATCACTGTCATAATAGAAGGTTTTCTTGCGGACCTCCAAACCATGAACCAATTGAATTGTCGATGAACATTATCTTTCCAAACATGCCATCAAATCCACAGAACATGATATTGTATTTCTGGATCTCACCGGACCTATTTGCGTCATTCTGCTACCTCTGAATAGTTGCCAGAACCAGTTTTACTCATATGGCCATAACTTATCCAAATATTCATGCGGACCTCTCAGAACTTGTCTGGAGGATCTTCAGACACATATCTAAAAACCCTTTGATGCACGTACTCTGATCATCATCAGGATGGGATCTTGACTTCATAGAACTTCCCTATCTTCACTATTCTTCTTTGTTTCTGATGGGGCTAATTTTCTCAATATCCTCAGCACACAACTCATCCAATCTTTGACATCAATGCAACATGAGTATGTTGACATCAATGACAACACCATTTAGGCCCATACTTGCAACAAAACCATGATCTCCAAACCAAGAAGATAAAACCATCACTGTCAAAAGCTCACATAAAACCATGTATTCAAGCTATCCATGATATCATGAAAAACATGCTATAAGTCCCAATAACTGACTATTCATGCACTCTAATCATCCATCCTCTCATCCCAATGCAACATACCAATGTACAAATGACCACATGCAAGGCCAACTAACAAAGTTTGCATAAACATTGAATCAATCTCGTGGATAAAGACAATCAACATCTAATTCATCCCACTGTAGCCAAGGGGTAGCTAATCCACAAAATTACATAACTCAAAGATCCAAAACAAATGTAACATGAAAACTCATCATCACATTAGTAACATGAAAAATGAGATATCAAAGAAGATAACCTATAGACTCCAAGACTCAAACACCAAATACTATTAGAATTTGGCAAATAAATGACTACATGACTAAAACTTTTAGTCATAGCAACTAAAAATGACTAAATTCTACTAATTTTTTGCAACACAACTATAAATAACTAAATAAATGACTAATTTGATCATCGGGTAAAAAACACAACTAAATAATTAGTCACACAAATAAAAATGAATAAATAATTAGTCACACAAATAAAAATTAGACAATATGATATTAAAGTGGGTAATTTAAAAAATATTTTGAATTGGAAAATTATTAGCGGGAAATAGCAGAAAATAAAAGAAAATATGGGTGCCAAAAGTGAAATGGAAGAGGCTTTCAATTTTGACTTTGTGAGATTCACGCATCATAAAGGGAGCTTTGGGACCACATTGCAGAAGCTCCAGATAGATTTCCTACCACGTTGTAGCATAGTAATCAAGGCATGTTACATAAGATAGAGGAAATATGGTGCGTAGTAGAGACCAAACAAATGTAGTGGAAGTTTGGGGAAGGCTGGAGAAGTTTTAGTTACACCTCCAGTTGCATTTAAAAGCTCAACCCACGTTGCAAAGATTTAAGGGAGTTTTGGCACGTTACTTGGATTGAAGAAGGTCCAGGCATAGCAAAAGGGAGAAATAAGGAAATAGAGCCTATTTGGTCAGAGTTGCAGGATAAGTAAATCACAGCAGCCATGGTAAACAACTAGATCCATTAAAATTTCATGGCAAAAAACCAAAAAAAATGTTTCATACTGGAAAAAATAGAAAAAATGCTTCAGTGTTTTTTTTCTACTTGATTGTTTCATTCATTATTTGATAAAAAAAATTGCATAGGTGTTTGTCAAGGCATAGAAGTCCAAGGCTTATTTCAAGAGGTACCAGGTCAAATTCAAGCGAAGGTGAGGTATTTATATATGATATATTTCGAAATGGGGTTGAGTTTTAGGGTTTTGTAGCTTGTTCTTCTAGTTGATTTAAGATCTGTGCAGAGGGGAAGACTGATTATAGAGCGAGAATCCACTTGATAAATCAGGACAAGAACAAATATAATATGCCTAAGTACAGATTTGTAGTGCGATTTGTATCCTTTTCAATGCTTGGGTTGCTTGAGGTTTTTGGTTAAAAAATGTATTTTAGGCTCTACGTACATGAGAAAATGCACAACTCTTTACTTTTATGAAAAAAATCTATTTCAAGGTTTTATATTTGGTCAGAGTTGTAGGAGAAGCAAATCACAACAGACATGGTAAACAACTAGATCCATTAAAATTTCATGGCAAAAAGCCTAAAAAAATTGTTTCATACTGGAAAAAATAGAAAAAATCCTTCGATGTTTTTTTTCTACTTGATTGTTTCATTCATTATTTGATAAAAAAAAATTGTGCAGGTGTTTGTCAAGGCGCAAAAGTCCAAGGCCTATTTCAAGAGGTACCAAGTCAAATTCAAGTGAAGGCGAGGTATTTATATATGATATATTTTGAAATGGGGTTGAGTTTTAGGGTTTTGTAGTTTGTTCTTCTAGCTGATTTAAGATCTGTATAGAGGGGAAGACTGATTATAGAGTGAGAATCCGCTTGATAAATTAGGACAAGAACAAATATAATACACCTAAGTACAAATTTATAGTGTAATTTGTATCCTTTTCAATGCCTAGGTTGCTTGAGGTTTTTGGTTAAAAATGTATTTTAGGGCTCTGCGTACGTGAGAAAATGCACGACTCTTTACTTTTATGAAAAAAAATCTATTTCAAGGTTTTAGATATATGAAAATTTGTTTGTCTGGAGCTTTATTTTTTGAAAATAAAATTTTTAGGGTTTTGGGTATATGAGAAATTGTATGAAATCACATTGATATAAAGAGAATATCTATTTGGAGTGTTGGGTAGGTAGAAGTTGTATGATTCCTGACTCTTACTTGAGAAATGTCTTTTGGGGTTTTGGGCTAATCAGCTTTTAGGGTTAGGGTATGTTAATTTGTATGATCCTTGACTAGTTTTCGAACAAAAGAGCAACAAGGATATTGTTGCACAGATCACATATGCAACACTTGTTGGAGATGTTACAATGGCAGCTGCTTACTCTCATGAGTTGCCTTGATATGGCCTGGAAGTCAGCCTCACAAACTATGTTGTGGGTACATTCAAATAACCCTATTCTCTAGTCATATTTGTTGATTAACATTGGTGTGTTAGCTAAAACAAAAACATTTTAACTCTTTTGTTGTATACTATTTTCAATGTTAACGATAATGTTTCCTATTCTATAATTGAGGTCTACATCAAGTAGCACCATTATTATATAATATCACAAATGGATGTTGGTGTTAGTCTTCACACTGACTAAACTGGTGGAGATTCTGACAGTCTTCTTCATTCTCACAACTCTGTTGTAATGGTCTTTTTTCTTGTCGGTGTCTTTCTATGTATAATGTTGCTTCTATAAATTAGGGGTTTTGATTGCATGATGGAGGATGCTAGAGCTCTGGAGCTGAAGTTTTCAGCTTGTTTACAGTGGGATTTTCTATTGTTTTGATGGTCAAAGTTATTTGTTTTGTGCAAATTTTGGTTGTATGTAGTGCTGGATCTGTTTCTTCCAACCTTTGTTTTGTTGTCATTCTTTCAACTGTCTTCTATTAATTGCTGGATCTGTTCCTTCCAACCTCTATTCTTCTGTTGTTCATGCAGATTTTTTGTAATTTCTTGATATTGTGCTTATTTCAATATAAAAAAAAAATTATTGTATAATATTGTATTATATATATTAGTTCATGAACTTGCAATAGGCATTGGGTGATTGAAGGATTGCGTTATGTTTGTAGTTCAAGTGCATATGCCTTATTAGTTCATAGAAAGCTTATACACAATTTTAACTTTCAATACTAGCTTTTTCTACAATTCTTTGTGGTAAACATATCTCCCTCTTGGTCTGTTGCAAATTTATAAGAAAGTATAAAGTTATCCTATAATTCTAAATATTAACTGAGTACACATTGAGTTTTTTGGTGAGGTGCACATTTGTATTTTTAGTGGTGTTTTACATTGCTTTACACAATGCATTAATTGGAGTACAGGTGTAAACATGCTTGAATAAGTGGTTTTTTTTTGGGTTGACACAAGGACTGATAAATGCATTTAAATGTGAAATTTTGTAAGTTGGGTATACTTGTTTTAAGTCTGCTCCACAACTTTTACTCAAATTGCAATTTTACACTCATTTTTCCATCATATAAGCATTTGTTCTCACTGCTCATTCACATCAGGTGCACTAAAATATACAAATTATCTTTGGACCTTGATAATTTACAAGAATATGCAATTTATCTTTGAACCTTAACATCTAATGCACTTAAACATGTAATTTATCTTTAGTTCCTAGTTTGCTTGGGTGCACTTTTTGCTAGTCTACTCCACAAATTTTACTCAGTCACAGTGATGCTCATTTTCCCATCTTATAAACATCTATTTGCACATGCTCATTCACATCTAATGCACTGGAATGTACAAATTACCTTTGGATTTTCATATCTAGTGATCTGGACTATTCAAACTTTTGTGAACCTTAACATTGAATGCATTGGAATGTGTAATTTATCCTCCTATCCTTGCTTGTTGGACAGTTTTATGCCCATTTGGCTTGTATTGCTTTACATAATTTGTTTACTATTGGATTTTTTTTCTAAATCTTTCATTGCTACTGCTTGTTGATGTTGTAGTAAGCACTTAAACAATCTATTCTTTCTGTTCGTTACAGTGAATATTTATGCATCTCTCGTTTGCGTTTGCTTTTACAGCATATTTGATGAAGTGCTATTGTCAAATGACAAACAAAAAATTGGTGAATTTTCTCTTAGGTATTAGTTCCTGCATGAAAATCCTAATAAAAGGAGTCTTAAGGGGATAAATCATAAAAGCTTGTATTTCATGAAAATTTGTTTCTACAAATACCTCCAAAATTTTATGTGTGGCACTTGCTAAGAAATTTATCCTTAGAAAGACCATATCTTGAAGTTGCCTATTTGTGTTCCATGTTATCATGCATAGGTATGGTATTAATTTCTAATTTTGTAACCAATTCACCAACCTAATCCCTGGGGCTCCTTTTCATTAAGTCTTCATGGCATGGGTAGTGCAAGTGCATCATAATTAGTTTGTTATTGGTTGGTGTAACTTATAGTAGTTACATAGGCAACTGAGTACTAGAACCATACAGGCAATTCTAATTTTAGCAGACTATTTTTTCAATAGTTTCCTCTATGCATTTTGGAGCACATGGGAATTGAACTTGTAACATGCATCCAAATTCCCTATCATGCCCCCCTTATTGTTATGCTCTGCCTAACTTTAGCACTGTCATGTTGTTCTGGATCATGCTATGTTTTATTGCTTCAATTCTCCCCCTTTGATATCAATGGCAAAGGTACTGGTCAATTAATCCCCTGACTTAAATCTCCTCATCAACTTGTAGTGTTGCTCCCCCTATCTGCTATTTTTTTTGGCTTAGCCATACTTCAGGGTTTATAAGTTCAAAATTCTTTTGACCCTTTCCACCATGATCAATTTCAATTTTGCTTCTTTGTTGTTGTGCATTCTATGATAGAAACAATGATTACCAATATGTCCACTAATTGTCTTCTTCTTTGGATTGAAAATGCAACTCCTGAATTACCAAATTTGGTAATATAAATTGACACCTTTTCAGATCACATGTCTGTTACTTAAAGGAAGCAAGGTATGCGGAACACACTTCCTACACCAATCTAATGAGGCAAATAGTATGCAAATTCTTTTTAATCCTTACAATTGTAGCAATGTTAAACACATAACATAAAGATTACAACATCAACACAAAACATAAAGAGAGTGACACAAGATATATCATGGGGAAAACCTTTTCAGGTAAAAAATCCCACACTCTAAAGCCTGTACAATGTATTATCAAAACAATAACAATTTACAATACACTTGCAATGCAAGTTCTTCCAAGAGTCTTCAAATGTTGTTTATGGAGTGATTCTGACAGCATAATAGTATCGGTACATCAACTATGCAAACTACAACTCCAAACTCCACATTATATAGAGATACAAGGCATAAACAAGAAGCTTCTAGAGATGGGCTTTCATCTTGACCCCATGGCCATTTTTCCACATCAAAGGACACTTGTCCAAGCTGCAAATACCTCTCTTACATCTATCATACATGGCAGATTTGACTTCCCAAAGTTGGAGCGCTCCAGGCTAAAAATAGCTATGACAAATGCTCTTACGCATCTTACAGTTGTTATAAAATCTACCCAACATAACAACCTTAAATGTTGTAAGAGAATCCATCATACAAGGATAAATATAGCATATTCCTCTTACAACATGTCATAGCCCAACTTGGGCACCCAAAAATGCCTTCTTCACATGCAAAGATACTTTACGACATTTGTCTTCACTTGTCCCGAGAATCTCTATACTTGGCTCTTACGTGTCATAGATTATGTCATATGGAATATCCTCTTCCACATACCACAAGATGCTGACACATGACATATTAGTACCACCGCAAATGGGATGCCCAAATCCATGTGAGTTTGACTTGACCATCCAAGTCACATTCCAAGTAGGATGACATGTCACAATGCCACCTCAACTTAGTGACCAAACTGAATGTGCAAGTAAATACAAAATTAGGCAATAAATAAATACACAATTAAATAAACAATGCTAGGAATTTGCAAAGGTTGAGACACCTTAATTCCCAACATTCTGCCACTTGTCGAACACCTTGCAAGAGCCAAAAGAATGACAAGATTTAACTGCTAGGGGCCAAGAGGCCCATAGACTCTAAACACCATCTAAACTTCTCTGTGCCCACAGGTTTAGTCAATGCATTTGCAACATTCTTCAAAGTGTCTACTTCCTCCAATATCACCTTCCCATCTTCTACCATATCATGAACAAAATGATACTGAACATCAATGTGCTTTGTTTTGGCAGGGAAAGTAGGATTCTTTGCTAAGCAAATCGCACTCTGACTGTCACAACAAATAGTAATCTGTCCTGCATCAAAACTAATATCTAAACACAACCTCTTAAGCCAAATGGCTTCCTTACAAGCATGAGTTGCTACCATGTACTCTACTTCTATCATGGACAAAGAAACCATAGGTTGTCTCTTACTCATCCAACTAATAGCACCACCAAACATGGTAAATACATAAGCACTGGTGGATCTCCTACTATCAATGTCACCTGCCCAATCAGAATCCACAAATCCACGAATACTCATAGAATGTTGAGGTCCTGTAAGATAACCATGATAACATAGGGAATACTTGGAAGTACCCCTCAAATATATGAACACTCTCTTCACTGCATCCCAATGTATCCATCCTGCATTAGCCATAAACCAACTAAGGACTCCCACTGCTTGGGCAATGTCTGGTCTTGTACAGACCATAGCATATGTCAAATTGGCAACTACACTAGCATAAGGTACTCTGCTCATATCCTCTATCTTAGAAGGAGACTTTGGACAATCATTCACAGATAACTTTGTCCCCAATGAAACAGGAACACACAATGGTCTACAATCTTCCATGATGAATCTCTCCAACACAGTCTTCACATACTTACTCTAGCTTAACCAAAAAAATTTGTTTGCTCTATCTCCTCCGATCTCCATCCCAAGAATGTACCTAGCTGCCCCTAAGTTTTTCATTTTAAACTATACTGACAACTGAGACTTCAAATCAAAAATCATATTCTTACCATTTCCAATCAGCAACATATCATCAACATATAGTGCAATAATGAGAATATGATCATTGTCAAACCTGTAATACACACAATAATCTGATTTCAATCCCAAAAATCTAATGGACAACACAAAGGCATCAAACTTCAAGTACCACATCCTAGGAGATTGTTTCAAACCATACAAAGACTTCTTTAACTTGCAAACCAAATTTTCTTTACCTTTCACCACGTAGTGCTCAGGCCGTGACATATAAATTTCTTCCTCCAAGTCACCATGAAGGAAAGATGTCTTCACATCCATTTGTTCCACTTCTAAGTCATAAGCTGTTGCAAGAGATAATAGGAACCAAATAGATGTCAGCTTTGCAATGGGAGAGAAAATTTCACCATTTAATCAATCCCCTCCATTTGTGAATACCCCTTCACAACTAGTTTGGCCTTGTACTTCTCAACACTGCCATCTGCTCCAAATTTCTTTTTGAACACCCATTTACATCTAACAGGTTTCCATCCAATCAAGCAAAGGCACCAAGTCCCAAGTTTTATTCTTTTCCAAAGAAGTCATCTCATCCTCCATGGCCTCCTTCCAGGAACCCGCATCTTTCATGTCCATAGTCTTTGTCATAGTTCTAGGCTCATTAGTGTTAGTAATCAAGGCATAAGCACAACTAGAATCTAGCAATGTATAACCCAACCTTTCAGGTTGC
The DNA here is from genome assembly GCA_027924645.1 of Cunninghamia lanceolata. NCBI lineage: Eukaryota > Viridiplantae > Streptophyta > Pinopsida > Cupressales > Cupressaceae > Cunninghamia > Cunninghamia lanceolata. The sequence goes on from BSBN01000413.1 coordinate 4,832,853, forward strand.
TTCTTGATTCATGTGGACCTCCTCAAAGGCTGAGGTGGAGGTTCTACTTCTTCTTCTAAACTTTTAGAGCTACTAGAGCTCTCCTCATCATCAGGTCCAACAAAATCTTTTGGTTCAATCTTCTCAGGGGTAGAAGGAAACTGAACCACATCCTCTTTCTTTTCTTTTTCTTCTAGCTATAGAACAACAGGAGAAGGTGTTAGCTCTCTGAAAATAACACTTCTTCTATACAACACTTTTTCAGTCACAGGATCCCAAAGCTTGTACCCTTTCACACCGACATCATAACCAATGAAGATACACTTAATTGCCTTTTTCTCCAATTTTGACCTCTTCTCCTTAGGCACATGTGCATATGCCTCACAACCAAAAACATGAAGATGTCTCAATGATGGATTCTTACCAGACCACACCTTCATGGGTGTCTTATCAACAAGCGCTGAGGTAGGAGACCTATTAACCAGGTAGCAAGCAATGGCTACAGCTTTAATCCAAAACTTTTGTTCGAGGCTAGCACCACTAAGCATACTCCTAGCCCTCTCCATCAATGTTCTATTCATCCTTTCTATAACTCCATTTTGTTGCGGGGTATAAGGAGTTGTCTTATGTCTTTCAATCCCATGTTCTTTATAGAACTTGTCGAACTCTGCGGAACAAAACTCACCACCATTATAGTTCTCAAACACTTAATCTTTTTACAAGTTTGATTCTCTACAAAAGATTTAAACTCTTTGAACTAACTAAAGACTTCAGATTTTCTTATGAGAAAATAAACCCATGTCCTACTGTAATCGATGAATGATACAAAATATAACAATTTAAAAATTGAAGAAACATTCAAAAGACCAAACACATCAAAATGAATAAGATCCAAAACATCGGAAGACTTGTGAGAACTAGAGTAAAATTGAACATGGTTTTGCTTTCCACATATACAATGTTCGCAAAAGTCGAACTCGAGATTACAATCATTTAACCCCTCAATGAGCTTTTTATTTTTCAGGACTTTAAGACCCTTCTCACCAATGTGACCAAGTCTCTTATGCCACAACATTGTCTTCTCAACAGGGAGTTTTATTTCTAAAGAATGAGTACCCTTAGGTACCCAAAATGTACTACCATCAGAAGTTGAAGCAACACATTTCTTTGATGCTAGTTCCAATGGTGAGGATGAAGTGACTGAAGTTCTTTTCTTTGAATCATACGAACTATTGTACTGAGTAGTGCATGTATCCAGCTAAAATAGAGTACCTCTCTGAGTACCCTTAGAAAGCACCATTGATCCTCTTGTCATCTTGCATCCTCCATTCGAGAAGACAACCTGTACACCTGCATCATTCAATTTACTTACATAGAGCAGGTTTCGTGCTAAACCAGGGATGTGTATAACCCCATTGATCCCCTTCACTCGTCCATCAGGGAATTAGATCAAGACTCTTCCACATCCAACTATTTTCAGGTGAGAGTCATCACCTAAGTACACCTTCCCACTGTCAAACTCTTCATACTTTGTGAACCAACCTCAATGTGAGGTCATGTGGAAGGAAGCACTAGAGTCAATCAGCCACACATCATCCATTGCATAGGTGGCCAAGGCAGCAATAAAAGCATCACCATCATCATGAGATTTGTCAAAATCTAAATCGTAGGTGTTCTTCTTCTTTTTCTTTTTCTCCTCCTTGCACTCCTTTCAGAAGTGCCCAGATTTTCCACAGTTCCAACATAGTGCCTTAGACTTTCTAGGAGATTTGGATCTCCCACAGAATTTAGATTTGCCCTTTTTAGCTTTCTTGTCCTTCTTTTTTCCTTTCTCTTTGGGTCTACCACAAATCACAAGAGCCTCCTTTGCCAATTTAGAAGACTTTCTCTGCATCTCTTCAGATAATAGCGAAGACACCACTTCATCCATCTTGAAGGTGGTTGTATTACTCCCAATGGCTATTACAAGGTGGTCCCATGAGTCTGGCAAAGAACAAAGCAAGGTCATGCAATGATCCTCCTCCTGCATCTTTACACCAATGGATGTCAACTATGCAACTAGCATGTTAAAGGCATTCAGGTGGTCTACAATAGATCCTCCATCTTCCATCCTCAGAGAATATAGCTTCTTCCATAGGAATAACTTGTTTACCAAGGATTTAGCCTGATAAACATCACCAAGTTTCTTCTATAGCTCCTTCGTGATCTTCTCCTCATGAACATTCAATAGGATGGAATCAGCTAAACAGAGTCTCACAAGACCCTTAGCTTTACGATCTTTGAGATCCCAATCTGCCTGTGCCATTGCTGTTGGTTTTGTACCAAAAATTGTTTCCCATAGGTCTCTATCAACAAGCATGTCTTCCATTTTGAGTTTCCACAACTCAAAATTGCTGCCATTAAACTTTTCCAATTTTATTCTTTCGGATGTGGTTGCCATATTTTTCTTGCAAAAATATTGTAGAATAATTAGCATAGACTCCCACTCAATCAAAGATTAGCTCAAAAAACCCCTACCCTACAACTAGGATCAAAGGTGATCAAGCTTTGACACCAACTGAAAGGAAGCAAGGTATGCATAACACACTTCCTACACCAATCTAATGAGGGGAATAGTATGAAAATTATTTTTAATCCTTATAATTGCAGCAATGTTAAACACATAACATAAAGATTACAACAACAACACAACACATAAAGAGAGTGACACAAGATATATCGTGGGGAAAACCTTTTTAGGTAAAAAACCCCACACTCTAAACCCTGCACAATCTATTATCAAAACAATAACAATTTACAATACACTTGCAATGCAAGTTCTTCCAAGAGTCTTCAAATGTCATTTCTGGAGTGATTCCAGTAGCATAATAGTACTTGTACATCAACTATGCAAACTACAACTCCAAACTCCACATTACATAGAGATACAAGGCATAAACGAGAAACTTCTAGAGATGGGCGTTCATCTTGGCCACATGGCCATTTTCCCACATCGAAGGACACTTGTCCAAGCTACAAATACCTCTCTTACATATGTCATACATGGCAAATTTGACTTCCCAAAATTGGAGTGCTCCAGGCTAAAAATAGCTATGACAGATGCTCTTACGCATCTTACAGCTATCATAAAATCTGCCCAACATAACAACCTTAAATGTTGTAAGAGAATTCATCATACAAGGCTAAATATAGCATATTCCTCTTACAACATGTCATAGCCCAACTTGGACACCCAAAGATGCATTCTCCACATGCAAAGATACTTTACGACACTTGTCTTCACTTGTCCCAAGAATCTCTATACTTGGTTCTTACACGTCATAGATTCTGTCATATGGAATATCCTCTTCCACATACCACAAGATGCCAACACATGGCATATTAGTGCCACCTCAAATGGGACGCCCAAATCCATGTGAGTTTGACTTGACCATCCAAGTCACATTCCAAGTAGGATGACATGTCACAATGCCACCTCAACTAAATGACCAATCTGAATGTGCAAGTAAATATAAAATTAGGCAATAAATAAATACACAATTAAATAAACAATGCTAGGAATTTGTAAAGGTTGAGACACCTTAATTCCAAATAGTTACAACTAGGGCTTATACCCTTGACTCTAGATTCTGAAGGAGTATGAGCATGAGTTAATCATAGCATAGGGTTGACTTGTTTCTTTTAAAACCCTAACCCTGAGTTAGTGACCAATAGTATTTTAATATGATTCCTTTATCTAGCCTATCACTCAATCTGTCATATAAATCTACCACTTTAAGCATCCCATTCTATTCTCCCATAATCATCTTCTTATTGAGCTCATATTTGCTATCGGGTCCTAATAGGAAATAACTTGTATCGGTGAGAGTCATTTTGAAGTCCCTCCGATAAAGCAATTTGCATGAAGAAGCATGTTCAAAGACAATACACTATATCGATAAGAGATACTGCAAAGTCCCTCTGATAGAATAATAAGCATGACAGATTGTAAGCATTGTTGAAGAGACTGCATCGTATCGGCGAGAGCTACTTTCAAGTCTTCCCAATAAAACAAACATCATCGAAGACACCATACCATATCGGTAAGAGTTGTTCAAAAGTCTCTTCGACAAAATAAATTGTATAAAAGAACATCATCAAGGAGAATATAACATATCAGGATAAGAAGTTTTAAGGTCCCTTTGATGGAAGGATCCACATTTAATAGCACGAAGTACATCAAGGAGACTATGTTGTATCAAAAGGAGGTGTTTTGAAGTCCCTTCGATAAAGAGATTCGTATTGACGATCATAAAGCTCATCGAAGAGACCGGATCATATCGATGAGAGTTGCTTTAAAGTCCCCTTGATCTAATAATACAAAAGGTAACTATTACATCAGCCAAAGGATATGATTTAATATAAACTGGGCTCCTGGATGCATAGTTTCTGCATGGAATGAGCATAATTCCATGGATTCATATGAGGTAAGAGGCTCTATTGATCTCATTTCTTTTTGTTTGACAATTTTGTATGCAAATGCCTCTTAATATGTAGATTAAAGTTTGAGCGTAGGAGAATCCAACCCAGTTTCTTTATTGTTGGAGTGATCCAGAAAATATTCTTTTGGACAAATTTATAGCTTGCATTCTTTACTTGAGTTTAGGCATCCTACCAAAGATGAGGCATCCATGACAATTAAGGCATCCTACCAAAGATGACAGTCATCAGAGCCATAATCATTAGAGATAAGGATAGTTTATTGCTATAGATAACAATTCACAGTGGCAGCTTATGAACTAGAGCAAGCTGGGTGCATGAGACAGGATCTCTACAGAGATGACAGTGTGATCTTGAACTAGGACAATGAGCTTCATGGAACAGTCATGGATTTGTGAAGAAGACATCTATGAATGTCTTTGTGCTTATATGCTCAGTGATACTTAGTGGCAGACTTCAGGATAGGTGTTTTTCAATGAAAGTTATTGTAGGGTATGTTGAATGCCAAGACATCAGGGGATAGTCATAGGGTTGCCATGACAAGCTGCAGCAGGGTTAGTGATAACTAAATGAGTACAACCACCAGTTTTTATGAGTGACAGTCTTCCTCTAAAGCAATCTACACAGTTAGAGTAAATTCAACATATGTGCAAGGACCAGTGGACTTAAAGGGTTTACAAGGTTAGTATCAAAGGAAGATAGGAGAATTTCTAAGCCAGTGACAAAAGCATTTAATTCCAGCCTCAAGGCTCTTCAAGAGAGGAGTTGAATGTAACAGTAATATAAGACAATCATGGTAGCATCTACAACAACACTTATGAAGTAGACATAGAGGTCTACCAAGTGATAGTCTCAGTCAGGAAATGTGTTACTGAAGTAATAAAATAGCAAATGACAGAGTCAAGAGAACATGTGTCAAAGATAACCTTGAAGTTTTCCTACGCCTCCAAGAGGTTGTTGGGCAGTCAAAGATAGTTGTACACATGTCCTATTATCTTGCACAGGGCTGTTGAGGTAGTTTGGGTGACCTGGAGACTAGTTTGAAGGAATATAGCAGCAATTGGAGCATTTATAAAGGCAATTTGAACAGAAAGATGACATGTGTAAGCATCTAGGAGCAGATAACAGTTGAAAAGATCAACTTGGCTTTTTCCAATGCCACCAAGAAGTTTCCAAGCATTCAAAGCATGAGACAAAGGCAGTTTCAAGCACCCAAGGTTTAAGGAAGCAGTCAACAATAGTCATAAAGGAAACATTTAGTGAATTTTAAACCTATCCTACTTTTCCTCTAGCGTAGGATAGTCAAAAGTAGAGTTTACTTTCATTTTTCCTCAGTTATTTTCACTTTTGGAAAAGCATTGTAAGCTAAAACAAGCTTATTTTTGTCTTTTGGTGCATTGTAACTCAGAAAATCAGTTTCTTGCTCATTCTTTGAGCTATGTATTGTAACCATGAAGGTTTTTTTAGCAAAGAGAAAGCATTGTAACTTATTTTTAGATCTATATGTTGTTTGTAATAATTTTATATCAATAAAACAAGTTGTTTTACCTTCTCAAAGTTGTTTCATTATGCAAGCTTCAAAATGGTTGATGTGATCTTGTGGTGATGCTTCTTCCCCTTGATTTCTATCTTGTTTTTCATTGCCTTTATGACTAAATATATGACCAATTGATGGAAAAATAATGATTAAAATGACTAAATATACTACCAATGGACGGAAATTAGTTAATACAAATGACTAAATATACTACCAATAGATGTAAATCAGTGAATAAAAATGACTAAATATACTACCAATTGATGACAATTAATGATTACAATGACTAAATAAATGACTACCATGACTAAATAAATGACCAATTAACAACAATCAATGACTAAATTAACGACTAATATACTACCAAATTGATCAATGAAAACAACCAATAAATGACTAAAAATGGTTTAGTCATAAATTTGGTCATGTTATAAATGACCGACAATAAATTACTAATGGTCACGTGACCAAGCTTAGTCATTTATACGCAATTTTTAGTAGTTTTTTTAGTCATTTATTGTTGTTTTTCTACTACTGAAATCAACACTGGATTTGATTTGCCAAACAATTCCACAAACAACAAACAAGTAACCATAGTTAAGGAACTACCAAGCATCTAGGAGATAAGAATAACCTCCTAAAACTACACTACAAAACCCCCTGTAATCATGAATCAAACATCATAGCCCATACCTGTCAATCACATACATGATCATGTCATGCCAATGCAAAAGTGTACCTGCATATCCATGACACCATAATCATCATCATCAATGTACCTATACTCAATTCCCATTGAAACGAGACTCCTAGTCTCACACGTGTATCAACCATGTCCTCAAACCAGAAGACAACCTTTGTACCTGTCTCCATCAAATTCTAAACTCTAAAAACAACTGTAAACCTATATCTAGATGTACCAAATTTGAAAACCTACTATACCATGTTGATGGTCTCATAACAACATGCACTCCCACAAGTTTGTGCCCAAAAATCTATCTGAATGCTCTCACCGCACTCTAAATCTCAAGCTCCTACAAGTGATCAAACAAGTACCAATCTCTCTCTACACACCAAACTAAAAATATACATGATCTAATCTATAGTACACTGCAATAGCTCTCTAATGCCTACCCAAAATCAAATATTTGATTTTGTAAGCAAAAGTTATGAGAATAAAACTGTCCCAGAACAATGCATGACTTCAGGCACCAAATTCTAACACAAATAGAAAAATCTAATAACCAAACCTATACTACTACGTAGTTCTTGGAGAGTCCTTTTTAATGCCTATAAGAAGTTGAAAATCCAATATTGTGGGCAAAAGTTATGCCTCCCAGAACAAAATGCAATCCAAGGGCTAAAAGGGAACCCCTAGTGGGACCTTGTCCGTACAATGCTGACATCAGCGCTGACTATGCAAGTGACTGGGTGTGAGGTGGTGCTGATGTGGTGGGGTTGGTTGTTGGTGTCATTAGGGTTGGCAGACTTCAAGGAAATATTAAATTTGTTTAATGTTTTAATTTCCATTGTTCTCTGCCAGAACTGAAATATGTTTCAAATGGGTTTAATTTTTTGTTTTACCCACCGCCTACGAGGCTTGTAGAGTGCTGGGCGCTGGTCTAGAATCCAGCCGACCTTGAGAGACTTCCAACTAGGTTTGGCCCTACTGGACTGGTGGTTGGGACCGGGGTGCCTAAGGTCTCATTGGCCTGGTCTCGCTGGTCAGAGGGCGGACCACAGTCGGCTAGGGCCGACAGGTCATTGATAGGTGTACCCTGTCGGTACCCTGCCAACTGCAGGCACAGGGTATGGGGTCTGCAGACCCCACCCCTCAATTTTTTTTTAATTCTTTCTTAAATTTTATATAGTTTAAATTATTATTATTATTTTTTTAATTTTTCAACTATAGAAAATAAAGCATTGCGCAGGAATATATATCTATATATATATATATATATAGTAATTCACTGTCATACCTGCAGACAACCGTATGATCGTACCATTGACCTGGGAGGGTAAAATTTTTGCTTGAAGCCCTATTGACCAAAATATGTGAAGTGATATGTTTTTCTTCACCTCTCGGGCCTCCTAGACTCACTGGCGAGGTATGTTTTATCCCAAGAGGTTATCTATAGAAATTCCTTCTCAAAACCCTCATATTGAAGAAATCCAAGAAACCCTCGTCAACCATGATTTTTCAATCATCATATCTACAAAATATACAACAAATCTACAATACCCAAAATCTTAAATCTGCAACACAACTTGCACAAAACCTTGTAATGTCCCAGATCCTTTCCAGCATTGCCATGGCATCCACTTTGCATCAAATCTACACATACAAGGGTTATAACAAACTAAGGAGCTCACACCTCCCATAACCATAAACATGGCTGTGATACCACATGTTAGGAATTTGTAGGTTCATTAAACCAATTCCACATAACCCAAAAGGAGAATATGATGCATACAAGTAACCACAATGCAAAGATCAAATGAAAAACACAAGATAACACAAGATATACCCTAGGAAAACCTCATGAGGGAAAAAACCCAGCCTCCAAAAGCATCCACACTCAAATGTATTATTCAACAATAAACATTACAATACATTCTCATGAGTCTCCATGAATACCTCTGAAACATCAAGCTCCTCCAATGCATCCTCCATGTGTCCAAGCATGAATCCACACATCCCATGCCATGCTTCACAAAATGCACTCACAAGAGAAAACTCAACACAAAAAAATCCTCTCTACAATCTCCCGTACACCAAGAATAATGAATCAACCAACCCACAACTAATGACCATGTGTTTTCTTTTATAGACCAAGCTCACACAAATACAAGAAGTAGTATTGGGTAAAATCATGTGTTCCAAAACCATGGATACACAAAACCATTGACCCCCTCATTTAATTATTGGTACTACGTTTTCCCAATAATTAAATAATTATAAATAATAAATTAATTACTCTGTGTCCCACACAGATAAACTAATTAACCCAATGTTACTTACAACTTATACAAGTGGCATCCAAATAAATATTTGATGTGGCTAAACACATCAATTAAGATGCACCACAAATAAATATTTATTTTACATGAATAAAATAATACAATGTTATGCAAGATGTACAACATCTATTTACCAACATTCACAAATATACCTGGTCCCCAAAAACAAAAGATGTGAGGAGTTTTCTTGGCCATGTAGGCTATTATCGAAGGTTTATTAAGGATTTTAGTAAAATAACATCCCCCTTGTTTGTCTTACTCTCTATGGATGTTGAATTTGAATGGTCAACAGATTGCCAAGAAGCATTCCAGGCTCTTAAGAACTCCTTGAATACAATACCTATGTTAAGAGGACCAAACTTGACCATTCCTTTCCATATTCATACAGATGCCTATGATTTTTCTATAGGGGTTGTACTGGGACAAAAAGAAAGCACATTGGAATATGCCATTTACTATGTCAACAAAAACCTCTAAGAAGTTGAGCTCAATTATACTGTCACTGAGAAAGAAATGCTAGCTGTAATTTATCCTATCAACAAGTTTCAACATTACATTATAGGTTATCCAGTCTTTGTCCACACTGACCACACAACAATTAAGTACCTAATGAATAAACCAATGGTTAGTGGTTGGATTTTTAGATGGTTATTATTGTTACAGGAATTTGACATAACCATCATGGACAAGCCCAGCAAAGCAAATGTAGTTGTTGATTTTCTTTCCAGAATAACTATTGTTGTAGATGGTCTAATTTTTTATGACTCTTTCCTAGATGAGCACTTGTTTGCATTAACTGTGCGAACTCCTTGGTACGCAGACATAGCTAACTATTTGGTTGTAGGAAGAACACCTCCACATCTCTCACCAAGAGAAAAATGCAACATGCTGGAGAAAAGCCTTCCTTATTCATGGATAGAAGGTGTATCCATGAAGATGAAGTTTTTGACATACTTCGAGCCTGCCATGATGAGCCTTTGTAGCTAAAAGAATAGCACTCAAGATCTTGCCAACTGGCTATTATTGGCCAACATTACACAAAGATGCAATCCAATATACAATAAGATGTGACCAATGTCACTGGATGGGTCATCCAACTAGGAGTGGTGAAATGCCTCTGCAGCCTCAGATGGTGTTGGCACCTTTTGACAAATGAGGAATTGACTTGATTGGCCCAATAGATCACCCTTCAAACTGAAAGGAATACATACTGGTATGTACAATGTATTTGACAAAATGGGTTGAAGTTAAAGCTTTACAGTATGCACAAGATATCAAGGTTGCCACCTTTCTGTATGAGGAGATCTTACATATTGTGGGGTACCTAGAGAGATTGTCACTGACCAAGGTTCGCAATTCACATCTAAATTGATTGCCACTTTAATAAGGAATATGAAATTTAGCACAATGGTCAGGTTGAGGTTACAAACAGAGAAATTGAGGCTATATTGACAAAGATGGTAGCATTACACCACAGAGATTGGGCAACTCGTTTACTTGAAGTAGTTTGGGCATACAAAACAACATGGAAAATGACAACAGGGTTTATGCCCTATGAATTAGTCTATGGAAAAAAGGTTGTACTTCCCATTGAATTTGAATATAAGAATTTGAGGACAACAGTCCAACTTGGGATGGATATTTCTACAACACAACAAGAATGACTCATGCAGCTTAATGCTTTAGATGAATTGAGACAACAAGCAATTCACCATACAAAGATTATCCAAAAGCAAAGGATCAAATGGCATGATCATTTCATAAAAAAACAAGCAGTTTCAAAAAGGTGATTGTGCCTTATTGTATGATTCTAGGTACATGAATTATAAGGGGAAGCTACAAACATGATGGTTGGGCCCCTATGAAATTGAAGAAGTTTATTCAAATGGTGCAGTCAAATTAACCATGATCGATCCTGTTCAATTTTCATTAATGGTCAATAGTCACTGACTAAAGTTACACAAGAAGCCATTGGATAAAGATGATTTCCTTCAACAATTACTACAAACCAATGGGCCAACACCTGTAGCATCTACACCTGTAGCCACTATTGGGTGTCTTGCAGCATCTATATTTGCAACAAACATTGGTTGTCTGTAACATCTCTACCTGTAGCTACTATTGAAAATTCTATTGCAGGATCATTATTTTCACATTTGTCACTAGATTCTCTACCTATGACATTAATGGATGATCCAACATGCTCAAATATTGATGACCCATAGGTATGATTCCAATCCTTTTTCCACTCAATAAAAAAACCAACATTGAAAACCCTAGGGTGTTGTTGGCCAAAACTTGTAATAAAGCATCTGTGCCTGCAACCACTCTCCATCATGTCACATCATTTTTACTTTACTGCATGTTCAATAGTCATTTAGTACCACTGTCTTTCCAACCATTCAACACACGCCCCTATCTTATCACCTCCAATCTTTTCAGTACTTCTATTATAATCCTGTAACTCGATATTAATTGCTATAACTTTTTTGTTTCTAATTATCATCACAAAATATTTATTGACTATTATTATTTCTAGTGCTTCTATAAACTTTAAATATGTTTTCCCTCACCATACTACTTTCTTGATTTGTCATGTGAGGACAACTGACACATTAAGCTGAGAGGGAAAATAGAATTGATTACTTTTAAATTCGCCACTATCTTTTAAATCACTTCATATGTGGCACATGTAAAGTAAATTTATCCTTTGTGTACTTGCCACTAATATCCTTGATTACCATCATTTGCATGACTATCAATAAACAACTCATGCAACAACAAAAAAATAACAATAGAAAAGGAAATTGACTATATAGTATGCAAAACAAAGATTGTTCTAAGCAGGGGATTGACATAAAAAGATTTTCTTTGAAAAATAATTATCTATATTACCACAAAATGGGGGGAGAACCAATCTGTAGGGAACTAGTTGAGCACACTATGATACCAAATGACCAAGATTGTATGCCAACATTCTAGCAAGAAAGGTGGTTGGATTACTTCGTACATCTGATTGAATGGAATGAGGAAATAACATGACAATTTGCCCAGAAACTACAAAATAACAAGGCCACTGTCAAGGGATTGCATGTGGATGCATCTGAAGTAGTAATTACAGAAGCATCAGGTTTACCTATAGTAGGGGAAGAATTTCTATTACGAGCAGATGCCATAACAGTCAAGAGAGAGTTTGTGCAACCAGGGGAGCAATTCGACTCATCATCACAAGGTACTAAGTGCCTCTCATTACTTGGGCTATGGCATCAATTGTTGTGTATATTATCAAATATTTAACTTGTGAAGGAAGACAATCCCTCTTGTATATGATCCATTTTAAGTTGCTTAGTCATCATTGCCATAATCGACTGGTAAATGTCCCAATTTTTTTGTTCCATTTGTTGAAAAGAATGTCAATAGACTATAGAAAGAAGAGTAGACCATCTGCCTTGTCACACCATTGTGTAATTACATTATCAAGATAAAACGGAGCTTGCTTGCTGAATTCCTAGGCCTATCCTCAGAGGGTTTTCTTGAAATAAATAATATAAGGAACCAACCAGATGTTGGCCCTCATAGTAGACCCCTAAGGTTCAGGCAATCTAGGGAGGCTAGGGTTTAGGAGGATGGAGAACATATAGGAGAACATGAAGAGGAAGGACAAACAAAATAAATGGAGGAGATTCATGCGACCTCCTCCCAACATGCAGCCTCCCCTGAAAATGCAACCTCGCCTTCCCAAGGCCCAATAGCTGAACATGCACCCCAGGCTTTGCCACACGCAACAACATCCAACCATGCATCCTCTCCTGAGCATGCAATGTCTTCGAGACACGAAGCTACACCTACCCATAGCTCTATCAAGTAGCATGTAGCATAAGACACGTAGCCTGCAACATCTAAGATTCCTTCTCCAATTCCACAACAACCTATAATGCAGGATATTCCCTCCCCCTATAAACAACCAAGAAACAAAGAACAACTCTGTTATCCTCTAGGGCACAGAAGAAATAGAAAACCCCCATTAACCCTCCAAGGCGCTCACACCGCCTTAAGGGAAAAGGGGCTACAACAGGAAAGACTCCCACCAAGGAAAGGAGGGTGGTTTTTCTTGAGTCTGATATATACTCAGAAAGGGAGGAGCTATTTGTGAAAAGGGGACATTCAGAATCCCCTAGTACCATTGGGGATCATGAGAGGTTGACCTCCTCTTCAACTAGGGGAAAATGATGGGAGCTGAAACTGCCTCTATTTCTTATGTTTATTTCTTATTTTACATAACATTTGCTTGAACAATACCTAACACTTTATATTAAATATTTAAAGTATGAAGCACTAAGAGATGATATATAATATTATGATAAATGAATATGTGATTTGATAATTATTCTCAAAAGGTGATAGCATGATATATTGATTATGGTGATTTTAAGTATGGAATTATTATAGAATAAAGCTAATCATTCATGCAGCAAGATAGCAGGTACCCACAACCAAGGTTGCTAGGAACCTATAGCCATAGAAATAATCATCTATAGTTCAAGGAGAAGGTACCCATAGCCAAAGGAGCAAAAGCCCAAATATGAAGGAGTTGATTTTGTAGTGATGATTCAAGTTCTCACCAATGACTTATCCAACAACAGTGATGCCTCCCACATAAAATAAAGAGGAACTCAAAGTATCAATAGATAGTGACAAAGAACTGGAGCAATCTTTCATTAAGGATTACATAAGTTACACCAATTGTCTGCATGTCTCTGTTACTTTTATTTCCTCCATCTTAGCTAAAGAGTTATATTAGGATTGTACTCTTTGAGTAGTTTCAATTGTAAGCAAGTTTCCTATTTATGTTTTTCTAGAATAAAACAACCCTCTTTCTATGTTCTACGAAAGAGTTGACACATGTAGCTAAGTTGTTGAGAGTCTAGCTTAGTTAAGAATAGATAGGATGAGTCTAATATTTAGAAGATTTTGTGTAACAGATATCTAGATATTTTACTACCAGCAGTTGTATTATGTTTTTCTAAATTAATTAAGATACTTTCTAGATTCAATCAATGTTCTGCAACAATTAGTTAAGAGATTTAATTAAGATCTTGTGAGAATATAGCTTCACCCAAGCAAGGGCCCACTTGAGATACGATTGTAACTCTTTTGCTAGTAGTTAGTTGTTGGTAATTTCATTAGTTTTAATTATATGTATTTCATATAAATAATTGATTATTGACAATAGAGATAACATGTATCTATAACTTAATAGAACTTCTAGCATTGATAATAGCCCATAGCAATTACTGTACTTGATAAAAGTTTATAATATAGATTTCTCTTTATAAGCAATTATTTTCTATACACAACCTCTTAGGATAACCTTCAGGAATTCTTCAACTATACATATAGTACATGTACCATCTAAGAAGATAGCCCCCTAGTTTAACATAGTAAATGTAGCACATTATAACTAGTGAGTTTCTTGATAAGGGATACCTTAATCCATTGAGTAGAGTTCATGCTTTCACTGCATTAGATTTTCTGGTTAATAATGGAGTTAGACAACATAGGAGTGGGAAGTCTAACAGAGTTACAGATGCATTGAGTAGGAGGCAAAATTTGTTGGTAGAGATGAAAATTGAAGTTGTTGGGTTTGAAGAACTCAAACATTTATATTCAGAAGATCTAGATTTTTTAGATACATCAAAACTAGAAGGAAGCTAGGTGTGCAGAAATCGCTTCGTACACTAATCTAAAGAGGAGAGGAGAGCGCAAATTTGTTTTATCCTTTACAATTATAGAATGTTAACAACAACAATGGAGATATTGCAGTAATACACATACACACATAAATGAGACAGAAGAGAGAGACACAAGACATACGTGGGGAAAACCCTTATCGGGTGAAAAACCCCACACTCTAAAACCTACACAATCTATTATCAAAACTGAAATGGTTTACAATACACTTGCAATGCAAGCTCTCAAGAGTCTTTGACACTTGTATCTGGAGACAAACTGGTAGCATAACAATACATGTCAATCACATAATACATCTCCTCTCCAAAGCACTTGTTTATATAGAAAATACAAGGCAAAAATGGCTCTATCTTGATATGGGCGTCCAACATGGCCTCATGGCCCAAAACCCACACGTATGGACACTTGTCCAACACTGTAGGATGTTCATAACACTTGTCAAGTCACCCCATTCCAAAGAGGTCACTTATTCCCAAGTTGGGCAATGACAGATGCTCTTACGACTCTTACAACCATCATAGAATCTGTCATACTGACATATCTTACAACTGTAAGAGAATTTGTCATAAACAGGCCATAAATAGCATATTCTCTTACAACATGTCATAACTCTCCTTGGGGTGCCCAAAGATGCCTTCTTCCAAGATGCCTTGTGACATGTGTCTTCACCTGTCATAGAACCTTCTATTTCTGACTCTTATATATCATAGATTCTGTCATAGGAATCTGTCATAACTGTTTCGATCAAGATTCACTTACACACAAGTCAAGATGTTGAGACATGGTAGAAAACCTCTACCACATAAAAGGGATGCCTATCTCCACATGGAGTGTGTTGACCATCATAGTCATCTTACAAGTGGAGTGACAACTCATCGTGCCACTTCACACTAAATGACAAAATAAGATGTGAAACAAAATTACAACATAGGCTAAGTAAATAAATTACATTACAATAATAAATGCAAGGAATTACCAAGGCTGAGACACCTTAATTCCCAACAAAAACTTGCCTAGAACCTGTCACCACGGATAGAACACACTAGTTGGATTACATAATCCATGATGACATGTTATTCAGAGGAAGTCAATTATGCATCCCAAGAAGCTCCATGAGGGAGAACTTAATAAAAGAAAAGCACAATGGAGGATTAACAAGACATTTTGGGAGAGACAAGACAGTTGCATTAGTAAGTGAGAACTATTATTGGCCATAGTTGTATTAGGATGTGAAAATGTTTGTATAGAGTTGTAGGGTATGTTAGATGGCTAAGGGAGTGAGTCAAAATACTGGTTTATATAAGCATTTACCTATACCTAAAAGACCATGGGAAGGCATTAGAATGGATTTTGTACTTGGTTTACCAAGGACTTAGAGAGGTCATGATTCTATTTTGTGGTTGTTGATAGATTTTCTAAGATGACACATTTCATTCCTTGCTAGAAGATAAATGACGTAGTTCATATTGCAGAGATATTTTTCAAAAAAGTGGTTAGACTGCATGGTCTACTGAAGAGTATAGTTTTAGACAAAGATACAAAATTTGTTGGATATTTTTGGAGGACATTGTGGAAGACGTTAAAGAGAGATTTAAAGTTCAGTTCTACACATCATCCACAAACTGATGGTCAGATAGAAGTGGTAAACAAAGGTTTGGACAACCTTTTGAGATGTTTGGTAGGAGAAAAGCCTAAGGGATGGGACTTGATTTTGCCACATGTTGATTTTGCATACAACAACTCAGTTAATAGGAGTGTACAAGAAATTCACCATTCCAAATTGTATATGGAAGTAGTCCTAAAAATGTTTTAAAATTGAGGAAGATGGATAAGGGGGAGAAGAAAAGTGCAGATGCAGAAGATTTTGCAGAACACATGAAGAATCTACATGAGGAGGTAAGGAAGCATATCCATAAAATGAATAATCAGTATAAGGAGAAGGCATATTAAAAAAAGAAGATTCAAAGAGTTCAATGTTGGAGAAGAGGTCATGTTCCACCTTAGAAAGGAAAGGTTCCCTATAGGAACATATAATAAGCTGAAGATGAAGAAATTTAGACCTTGCAAAATTTTAAGGAAGCATGAATCAGGGAATGCCTATGAAGTTGAGTTGCTGAGTGGGATCAATATTTCACTTGTGTTTAATATTACTGATTTGATAGAATATAATGAAGGAAGTACAGAAGATGGACAAGTAGGAGGACAATGGCATATCCTAGCACCTATTTTGAACAGAGAAGGAAGAAATTAAAGAAATCTTAGATAGTCATGTAGGAAGGAGCACAAGAAATAGGCAATATGAGGAATACTTGGTCAAATGGAGAGGAAGGTCTATTGAAGATTCATCCTAGTTATCCAAAGCAGAGGTTGACCATATTGGTTTTCCTCAAACATTGGAGATATGATAAGGTCACTTCTCAAACAATCCTGGGTGTCTAATGCAAGAGCATCCAACGGTGTAAGAGCAATCTTGTATCACCCAAAAAATGATTTTATTTTATTTTTCTTTCGATTTTGGATTTGGCAAATACCTAGAGAATGATTGAGAACATCCAAAGTTTTCAATAAGTCTAAAAATAACAAGGTTTCTATTGTTAGTAAGTTTGCATTTGAGCACGTATGGGCTCAAAATTTTCTCCAAAGCTATGCAATTGGCAAATGAACATTCTGGATGAGTTTCAACCCAAGGTCATGCTTGGATGTCAAGATATTAAAGTTTCCAGTTTTTGAAGCTCAGAAGAGTTTCAAAATCAATTTTGAGGTACCTAGAGGTTGTTTTTGGCCCCACAATTTGTCATAATTGGCAAAGGCTATTATAATTGCATAAATTTCTTCACGATCTTTCCAACACATCAAATGGTTCATCAATGGGCCTTCCAGATCAAAAGTTATGGCCTCTAGAAGTTGGGTCTCATGCTCTGAGAAAATGTAAAAAACATGTTAGACACAAAAAAAGAGTTGTAAGGGGAAGTTACACATGTTGATGTGCGTTTTGACACATCATAAGGCATCTTTGGTTGGAAATAATCTGGTCACCACTTTTAGGTGGTTTTTAGCTCATAGTTTTGTAAATATCGTCGATGGTTTCTTATATTGTATCTCCTATATATCAGGCGTGCTTGAGATGGAGGTTGTGTGAGAGTAATATAGATGTTGAGTTTCCTCAGGGTTTCTAGTTGGTGATACTCTTGTGAAAGCTTGTTCTGCAAGTATATTGTAATCTTGTTGAGATTTTTGATTAATATATTGAGCTACTTTTGAAGTGTGGGGTTTTTCTCTAGAAAGGGTTTTCCCCACATAAACCACTGTTGTTCTCATTAGTTTAAAGTTTATAACTTGTTGTGAGTGTGTTTGGTGGATTGCATCCTCATCACAAAGTGGCATGATATTAGAGGTGAAATCGACATTTGAAATGTAGGGAAGGAAGCTACTAGTTTGACTATGGTAAAAGCAATTAGGAATAGGGTTTCTCTCTAGCCTTCTTCTTTAGCATAATCATAGGTAGGAATGGTGCAATATAAGGTTAATAGGAGCTACTATGATACTATTTTCATACAACCACAAGAGAGCTCTCATTAATTATCCATTCTCCACCTCTATCAATTCTTATATTCTGTATACTAAGGGAAAGGGCCCATCAGTTATGCACCCTAACTTTATGACTTCCAAAATCATAAATGACAATTTTAAATTGCTCTCACTTTTTTTAGCAATTTGCTTGGCAAGTCCCTTGCTTAACCTAAGGTCTCAGGGTAACATCATCAAATGTGATGTCACATCAATATGCTTTTGTTGAGATGTCATAAAAGACTCCTATAAAATGTTAAACTAATAGTTGTGTATTAAGACATAATAGTTGTGCTCATGTTAGTTGTGCATTGAGTCATGTTTTATTGGTGCATCAATGTGGCATCACATGATTTATTGTTTTTTGGATTTAATGAACACATTTCATTCAATCATTAGTTATGTAGTCAATACTACCAACCTTCAAGTGACAACTAATAATAAACACAATTGAAAACCGATCTTTAAATTTATAAACACAATGTACTCAACTATTAAATCCTTACTTTAATATATATAACATCCCACTTAATATTAAAAAAAAACCCTAAAACGACCTTTTTAATCTTGACCTTTCAACGGAGCGCCGTATACCACTGTTAGTTGGATACCCTCTAAGCCTATGGCCTTCGCCTATTGTTGTTCACATAGCTTTCGACAAAAGAAACTAGACAAGTCTTTTCATGGGAAGAAAAATCGCCAAGAAAAGCATACAAAAGAGGTTGTGAAGATCATCAAGCACAAATTCACACGTCTACCGTTATGTCATACTAAATTCTAGACACTACCCAAATTGTATGGTAAGAGGAGGTTGCGTTATGCAAACACTGGCATATACCTTCTTGACTGACTTCCGTGCGTAGTTTCTATCATTGAGATTTTACATAGATTTTAACTCCCTCATAAAAGACATTTTAACCTTTTCATAGCAGTGCATGTGACCCAATCTAACCAGAGTAAAATCTTAATAATCCTTGGAATTCAAGTTGAATCACGATGGCGTGGCACGTGAACTTTCACAGTTTGATCATTCATTGAATTAATCAAACCCAAAGGTAGACGGTGGCGGCGGCAGCAGAAGAAGAAAAAAAATTGGAGAGGAAGTCGATTTGATAACCACTATAACTTTAATAAAACCAATGGAATGTCACAGATATATGATGGTGATTGGAAAACAGATATAAATTGTTTATATGTGCACGCCATGCATTTTTGTATGCATGTTTGATAATTGAACCCGGTCAACTCTCTTGTATCATAATGAGGGCCTTTCAAATTTGACCTCTTCGGCTTCATTCTGCAGAAGATGTTTTTCTTTTGAATCAATTGCCAAATTCAAGAGGTGGGTTTTGATTATTGAGTGAAATTTTCAAGTGGGTCTGAGGAGGAGCTATGGAGACAGGTTCTAGTCCTCTTGAAGAAGAGAAAGGCAGTGAATTAGAAGGAAAGGGGAAACAAAGCATGAAGAAAAGTGATTTTATCAGAGCAGATCAGATTAATCTTAAGGATTTAGACAAGCATCTGAACAGGGTATTTACTAGGGATTCAGGATCGCACAGAAAAAAAGAAGAGTGGGAAATTAATCCCTCTAAGTTGGAGATAAAGGACCAAATAGCCCGTGGTACATTTGGTACTGTTTACAGAGGAGTTTATGATGGCCAAGATGTTGCGGGTATTCTCTTCTCTTATATTTCTTTCTTTTTTATATGTTCTCTTCCTTTAATGCCTTAGGTCCTGAGAGGTTTCTACTACCATTTTTCATGTAAGGCAGGGGTGGAACCATGTTATCATTAGACCGATTTCTCCACCTTACTTCTAGACCAAGTCCAGCTGGAAATTAACATCATATATCTTATTAAGTTGTTTGGTTGATTGTGATTAGTTGGTTTCATGAGCTATTCTCTTTCTCATGGACCCTTCAAACAATTGTCTGTCTCATATATTTCATTTTTATTGATCTATTTTGAGTCATCAGTTGATATTACTATAATTTCAATTTTATCATAATGAAATTATATGTGCTACCATCATCTCTACTGTTGTGATTCGTGATTGCCTAGGGTTTAATTTGTGCTTTGATAGACATAAAATGGTTTGGTACCAAATTGCAATCCCTCTGCATCATTCACAAATCATATTACTTTCGCTTAGAAAATAGTTTAAAGCCTGTATTTTCCTTCATCGGGGCCTTAAGGGGATGATAAAAAGGGTCTAAGGGCCCACCTTGAAGACAATAAAGGATGTTTGACCTGTCATAAGAGGGGATTCAAATATTTTTTCTATTTAAAAGCAACAGTTATTTTATCATGGCCACTTGAAGAAGATAATACCAGCCAGCCCAGTCAAGGATAACTGGTTACTGTCCTGTTGTGGCCTTCTCATTCTTTGAGTTTTGCTTCTTTGAAGGGAAGTATCATTTTCAGTCTTTCCAATGATATGAGTGCTTGTCAATTTCTGTTTCCAAGGCATATGCTTCATCAAGATTAAATTCCATTGCTTCCAATCCTTCCCAAGCCATGCGATGGTTACAATTTATGTTAATGTCCAAGTGAACTTGTTGAACACATCCAAAAGAACCGAAGTCTTAGGTGGCTGCAATTCACCACTAAATTATAGTTTTCTGGGGTGATTCATCAGTTTCAAGCAATGGACATATTTAATTGTTAAGATTTATGTTTATGTCAATGTAATCCTGTTGAACACGTCTAAAAGAAGTGAAATCTTGGTTGCTTGCAACTAACCACTAGAATATAGTCTTCTGGGGTGATCATCAGTTTCAAGCAAAGGAAATTAGAATGTTTTAACTCTTTCTGGTACGCATGCAGAAAGGTATAACATTAGGACAGAGATCTTAATAAACGGCAAATGTTTTGCTTCTCATGTTACTAGGAAATAAGTTGTAAAAATTTAAAACGCATATGACACTTGACCGATTCTACTTCCTTGTAGTGCATGCAGACTATTTGTCTGCTCAAAGGTTTCTCTTCTGTCAGTTTCCTGCCATGATTCATTGTAGGTATTCACCAACTTAACTAGCATAAGTACTTAGCTTAAACCTCCTGTTAGTGCCTCAAAATAAGCTGTGTGATTTTTGCATCATTTATTTTCAATGTCGTGCACACTTCTAGATTGGCTTCCCAGTTTGCATACTTAAACAGCAATTTGTAGTTTCAGGTCTCAGTTAAAATTCAGTTCTTTGCAATGGTACGATCTTCCTTCAAAAACAATAAGAAGATTTTTTACAATCCTACTTGTAATTAACAAGAAATTAGCCCCTTTATAGTTTTGTCATTAGCAATGATTCTAGTGGCTTTGGCTTATCCTTCCATATCAATTTATTTCATTTTCTGTATGATTTTTCTCGTAGTACTTATTTGTTTCTACCATTGTTTAGTGAAGCTGCTTGACTGGGGAGAAGAGGGCACAAAAACAGACGCTGAACTTGCTGCAGTAACGGCTGCATTTAGACAGGAAGTGGCAGTCTGGCATAAACTTGACCATCCAAATGTTACAAAGGTTATATTCCTTTTGACATGTTGGTTCTCTTTTCACTTTGACTATTTGACAACAAACATTGCATGATTTGTGGAAGTCCTAAAGTAGCACATGAAGACAGCTTGTTTTCATGCTTTTTGATTTTTCTATTTTATGATAAAAGTATATGGCTCCTAATGAGATTTATTTGAAAATAAATTTAGCGCTTATGCTTCAAAGTTTTCTTAAGATGCTTATGTTTGTGTTTTTTGTCAAGATAATAGATTTTATTAAATGACCTCTTTTGAGCTTACTGTTGACTTATCAATTTCATTTGCTCCTGCAGTTCATTGGAGCTTCAATGGGAACTTCAGAACTTAAAATACCTTCAGAAGAGGTTCCATCGAGGGCATGTTGTGTTGTGGTAGAATATCTTGCTGGGGGAACACTTAAGGGGTACCTTTACAAGAATCGACGAAAAAAATTGGCTATTAAAGTTGTCATCCAGCTAGCATTGGACCTTTCAAGAGGGTGAGTCGTTCCCTCTCAATCTAGAAAAAAGAAATAAGATCTAAGTACAAGAGAATGTTTAATCAATTACATTAAAGGACAAGATGAACTATGCATATAACTGTCAAATTCAAATTTATCTGTTCTCCAAGGCTTGAAGGAAGACACAAAACAAGCTGATCTGTTGGACTGTATAAGTCCACTTTTGTTAGATATTAGAGTTTGTTTAGATTAATAATCTAACATTGAGCCTTCTTTTGTTGAATATCTATGCTGCAGATTGAGCTATCTTCATTCACAGAAAATAGTTCATAGAGATGTAAAATCGGAAAATATGTTGTTAGACAGATCAAGAACTCTTAAAATAGCTGATTTTGGTGTGGCTCGGGTGGAGGCTCAGAATCCAAAGGATATGACTGGCGAAACAGGCACACTTGGATATATGGCACCAGAGGTATTGTAAAAGTGATAATAGTGGCATCCCCCAATGTTCTAAAGGTCTAGTGATGGCTATACTAGAAAGTAAAAACACATCATAAGAAAATCTTTGAAGATAAATCTACCTTTGGTATTCCTTATGCAGACTAATTTCTTAAGGGATCATAACATGAATGTTGAAAATGTCAAATAAATTTGTATAAATGCTTCATCACATGAACACAGATACGTACAGCAAATTAAAAACAACTACAATTCAAAGAACTCTGCCCATATTGTTCAGCTGAACCAGATTCTTCTAACAGTTACATTGGTGGCTAAACAAAGCCTTGCAAGTTAAATTCTAAAGAAAGAAACCAAATGCCGTCATACTTCTGGCACAAAACCTAGGTTAGCTATATATTTCGGCCTTAGATCTATCAGAGTATGTATAGCTTTAGAACTCAGTTCCTTAACAAGAGCTCCCTTCACTACCACAAATCAGCGTACTTGGGCCATGATAGCACTTTTAAAAGGTCTTATGGGTTGTTGTCTTCAGACACCTCTGCTTTCTTCCCAATAGAATATACAGAGCCTCAACACAAACCGTGCTTAGTCTATATTGAACCTATTTTTGGACCAATGAAACTTGCCAAACTTCAGCATGCTATGTCTTTTGACCACACACATGCAATAAATTACTCCTTATAATCCATGTTATAGATGTCTTTTAGATAGCCTAATCTAGTTAGTCAGCAATGATACAAAATTTAGTCTTGAACTCCAATTGTAGCTGATGTGTTTGTAATTAGCTAGACTCCTTAACTAAAATTATTTTTTTTAATATAATTAAAGAGGGAGTCTATAGGGGTCCTCACCCTTGAAATGATCAAAATACAGTTAACCAACAAAAAGTAGCACTAAAGCCACAAACTGAACCAGAGAAAACGACCAACCAATGGTTGACAAAAAACAGCCAAAAACAAACTAACTACAGGAAACCAAAACAAAGCCAAAAGCACAAAACCAGCAGCCCAAAGCCAGCGCCATAGAAGCAAGCTTAGTCCATGTTCGTAACACCCCATCCACCTACCCCACTAGAAGAAGAGTCACCACCAGAAACTGATGCCACCAAAACTCCCTTGGACTGAGCTGCAGGACTCCAACACCCAAAGCTAGCTGAGGAAAGTTAATGCCATGGATGACCTCAGTGCTTCGAACAATCCTGCTCAAACTGCCTTTTAAAGAAGGAAGTGTGTATGAACCGGCAACCTCCAAGGAACCCTTTGAATAGGTAACCGGGAGATTTTTCACCACTGTTCTGAGATCAGCACAGAAGGACGGCACATCCTTAAGCTGATGAAACACTGCCAGAAGCTTCTTATTCAGAACCTTGATATCGCCAATGATAGCAAACTTGTTCAAACCACAACAAGCCACTGATGAAGAAGCACCAACATCCTCCAGCATCGGACCAGGGGATGAACCGTCGGAGAGCAGAAAGTGTGAAATCCAGTTACTTAAGACCACATCCGACACCTTTTCCCAATTTCTTTAGAAAATCCTCTTGAATAGAGACTCTGTTAAGCACAAACCCATCCTTGTCTAAGCCATCCTACCCCATAACACATTTCACCTGGCTCATAGCTTCGGGGTCTGAACACTTGAAAATTGCCTTGAGCCATATATCAGAAACAGCTACTCCATAAAAGGGGTCTCAACATTTCAAACATTTATG
Organism: Cunninghamia lanceolata; assembly: GCA_027924645.1. Lineage (NCBI taxonomy): Eukaryota > Viridiplantae > Streptophyta > Pinopsida > Cupressales > Cupressaceae > Cunninghamia > Cunninghamia lanceolata. The sequence goes on from BSBN01000413.1 coordinate 4,857,326, forward strand.
GGCCATAGCACTGCAAACTAGGGGACCCAATGCACCCAACAACAACAAGAACAAACCACTTACATTAACACTTGACAGAGAAAATGTTATTCCCTCACAGACCACCTGCCAAAAGTCCCAACCACAAAACACACAGACAAGGCAAGATGGCATTTGAAGAGCTTTGCATACGCTGTAAGAGCATACTGTTAAAGGTAAGGCCACATCAAAACCTGCTACCTCCTTCAAAACCATTGAAATAATGATTGATTAGGAGCAATAATGAAAAGAGATGCCAGGGAAATCAAAGAAACACTCCTCTATGCTGGAAAAAGGGAAGGCATCATAAGGGACCAGGGTGATACCAGCCCACAACCACCAATCCCAATCCAACACCAAGCAAAAGAGCAAGACAGGAAGATTATGGAGGTAAATCAAGAAACAAAAGAGCATCAAGACCCACCCGTGACTTAGCGCTCTCTGCAATGAGAGCCAAGAAAGGGGATTGATCAATCCCAGCATTGGCCAACATATCTGCCACCTTATTACATTTGCAGAAACAACGAACAAAGAAAACATCATCAAAAAACTTACACAAAGCAAATACTTCCTCCAAATACCTTTGTGCCTTCTAATTAGGACAGGACATTTTGGATAACCCCAAAACAACCACCGAAGAATCTCTCTCAACAATTAGCTTCTTACGTCCAGTCTCCTTAGCTAAGGCAAGACCTTCTAAAACAGCCAACCACTTAGCTTTGTTATTGGTATGAGTGCCCAGGAAATAGGAACCACCCTTCACAAAACTGCCTTTGTCACCATGTAAAACAACACCAGCCCCAGCAGTCCCCAGATTACCTCTTGAAGCTCCATTGAAATTAAGCTTGTGAAAACCAAGAGGCGGCTTCCTCCAAACCACCTTTTTACAAACATCCTGTTTATCGGTTACTCCTTTAATGGGGGTCCTTAACTAAAATTGCTATTCAAAGCAGATTAGAAAGTTTCTTTGCTTCTGTTTTCTTTGACATGTTGTGACACAAATGAAGAGAGATTAGACACTAGTTTATCCAAAAATGTGAATGCACAACATCTAATAATTTCTTATAACCTGATATTTCCCTACTGTGACCATTCTGTATTGCTCAGTACATGTCTTTATTGAGATTAATCATGGATGAGGCATAAATAACGTTATTAAAACTTTTTAAGGATCACAAAAAGATTGCCTTTTAACTTCCATCTTTAATTATAAATTCAATATTTGATATGCCTTTGAGTGTTTTCTTTTCTTTTGTTTATATTTTAATTTCAAATAATGTCATTTGCAATCAATTTTTCACCCCTGACCATTTTGGTAGGGGGGTCTTTCATCACAAAATGTTAAAGTTTTGGTTATTTTGTGTGAAATCAAACTTTCAGTGGGTCACTGGTCCCATAATTTTAGCAACAATACAACCAAACAGCATATAAAGTTTGTATGGAATGATAATGTTAAATTCAGGATCACTTAGGCAACAGCACAGGGAAACGAATCTCTTCATGTGACTGCTTTTTTTTTCTCGGTATGAGCTAATCAACCCCCTAAATACCTGAAATATAATCTAAATCCTGATCAATTCTCTCTTATCAGTTAATTTAATATAGTCACTTTCAATGCAGTGTTATTTCTGTGAATGGATGACACCTAATAATTTCTTAGGCATTACATCTAATAGTTCGGATTGCACGATAACCTAAAAATTTTGTGATCACTCAAGCAACAGCTGAAGGAAATGACTCTCTTCATGCAACTGCTTATTTTGCCCCATTTCGAGCTAATTAATCCCCAAAATACCTGAGATGTAATGTATATCCTGATCAATTCTTCATAATCAGTTAAGTTAATATAGTCTTTTTAAATGCAGTTATATTTCTGTAGGCTCTGGTTGTGTTAACCCTTAGGACTGTACTAGATGTCTAGTTGTTACGATGATTCTCAACATCTTGTATTGCTATTATGTCCATAAAATGCTTCCCCTAAAAAATCAAATAAATGTATTGATTGTCATTTTTGGTGGGTGAAACTCAAAGCTTCAAACATGTGTTGCATTTATTAGATGCCCAGGTGTGGCTTTTTAAGTGACTGATGGCTGTACATCTATTAGTGCTTTAAGTGTAAAAACCCATAAAAACAAACCCTACTGTCACAATTTTCGTATCTCTGGTGGTGCTGATTCCTTGGTGGTCACCTCACACTCATTGCAATGTATTAGTTAATGATAGTGGCCAAATTTAAATGTTTATTGCAGTAGCTTAACTACTTGATTTCTATATAAATTACAAAAACTATGATTGCGTGAGAATAACAAATTATCACCATCAGCAATTCTATATGCAGAATTTGGATCTACTTTGTTGAGCCATATTTTAGAGTACAGGAACACTGACAATATTTAACTATTGTAGGTTCTTGATGGAAAGCCATACAACAGAAAGTGTGATGTATACAGTTTCGGTATCTGCTTATGGGAGATATACTGCTGTGAAATACCATATCTTGATCTCAGTTTTGCAGAAATGACTTCCAAAGTTGTCCGACAGGTAACTTAATAAGTCTTGGAATTCTTTGTTTAAGGTCCTTTTCTGTATATTAGATTTAATTGATTTGATCATGTTTGCCACCATTATTTGAATTTCAGAACCTTCGGCCTGAGATCCCCCAGGTGTTGCCCCAGTTCACTGGCAAATGTGATGAAAAAGTGTTGGGATGGAAATTCTGACAAGAGGCCAGAAATGGATGAAGTCGTAAGGCTGTTAGAAGCAATTGATACAAGTAAAGGAGGAGGAATGATTCCTGTTGATCAATCCCCCGGTTGTTTCTGTTTTGGGAAGTTTCAAGGTCCTTGATTGGTGCATCAGCAGTTAGATACAGTTAGCTTTATCTCTCAGATATGTAATTCATTAGGATCCATTTTTGAAATGATATTATGTTGGTTTGCTTGTAAATTGTTGAGGTAAAGGAAGGAAAAGATATGTTGAAATTGTGTTTTACCATAGCATCTATTCTTATGAGGTACACTAAGTTCAATCTTTGACATTTTCCATAAACATTTTTCGATAAATAATCTGGAATCAACCTTGTTTTGTCTCCTTGATTCTTTATTCTTGGCAAAAATAGGTTATGTTAAAGCTGCATTAATGTGCTAAAAACATCCTGTTATGGCCATGTTTGTAAGTGAAACTGAGGCCATGCACCATGTGGTCTATCTAATGAATACCAATTCCAAGTATTGCACATTCTGATGTTTTAACTTGTGGGTTCGTGAGGATTGAAGCTTAATGCTATTTAGATTAACTTTTCATGTATATATATATTATATATATTAAAAAGGGAAAAAATTGAATAAATAGCATGTCTAGATAATGATGCACTAAGATATTACCTTACAGATCACAATCTAAACTGTGGACTTTCAGGGCAATGCAGCTACGGAACTTTCCGGATAGGTTTATCTAGGTAGGTAACTTTCAGTTTGGAGGAATACTCAGCTATATAATTGTTTAAGAGCATTAGATTTCCAAAGTCCATCTTAGTGAATTTTTTAGGCTTTTTGAAGAAAACTGTGTGGTAAGAATTATATACGAGTTCTGCAGATCATTTGTTGAGAATAGTGTTGTTTGTGCGTATTTTGAGTTAATATTTGAAGTTGAACAGCATGACTATATATTGATGCTTTTTATAGAGCACCGCCATAAATAATATTAAACAGGTTAGTGGATTCCTCAATTCTATTAAATGGATATTACCTAAGGGTGGCCTTCAATTTTTTCTATCTAAGAAATAGTGAAAATGGCTATGGTAATTCATCAAAGCTATTCGAAGCCTATGGTTAAACATCAATGGAGTTCTAATGGTATATTTTGATCTATCAATTATATGGATTAAGGATATTGTGTGATTTATAAGCTATTAATGATTTCAACAGAGTCCCTATACAACATAATCCAAAGAGAAAGCACGTAGGCACATGAATGTAAATGGAGGAGACTGGATTAGTTGGTTAAAACAGTAGAGAAGGGTATCAGGTGGAATCAATTGAACAAACTTTTTCTGATTATACGTGTTTTTGGCTTTAACTCTGAATTTTTTTGCATCAATATTTCAAATCACATTTAGTGATTCATCATCAGATGAAAAATGAAAAAATATATATATATTTTTAATGTTTGGTATACAACCAAAATATAAACTTTTTGTTGTATTAATGTAACATCATCATGTCAAATTGATCATCATCACAGGTTAGCAACCCATTCTTGATGGCCAGGATCTCTGCAATGGCTGGAGCAAACCCCCTGATAATGACCCTCCTCTTCCCGCTAGTATAGTTCTCTTCCCGCTAGTATAGTTCTAGTTGTTTAGTCGTGTGACCCTTTCTATTGTTTTTGGGGTTCCAACATTGACTTTTGGGGATGTGATTACATTCCATCCATTTTTTATGTAAATTGTGTATCATATTTTTATATTTTTAATATAGAAGTACACTATTCATCATTAAAAAATTACATATACTAATTAGCTAATATTCAAAGTGTACTGATAGAAAGCAATGTATTGATAGAAAGCAACCATGTTGCAAGTTTAATGAATTGGGTTGTTTCTAGGAGCAGCTTAGGGTTAAATCCTAGTGATTGACATATGTAAATAGGAAACCCTCCCCAAGCTAGTTGTACAATGAGTTGATCTCCCCGCTACCCATGAGAGAGGAATGGAGGTTTCTATGCCATGTGTTTCCCACGCTTGTATTAAATTTTTTTTTTTAAACCCTAGAATTTTCTTAGAAAGTTTTAAGTGATGATAAAAGATTTTGAATTTCCCGACTTCACTTTCATTTAGCGGAGCAAGCTTTTATTCTATGTATAGATTTTCCGTAGTATAATCATAATGAATTGGGATGATCATTATAATTACAAAAACTTTTTCAAAGTATAAGTGGTTCATAGGGGGGAGTTAATGATAGGGAAGAGCTTACATTGTTGGCATATTGATAACTATTACTTGGCTTTGTGTGTTGGAGTGGACGTCCACATAAATAGTTGGGATAGTGATTACAACTTATCAATGATTTATACTAACTGTAATAATAATGCATCCTAACCTGAGATGTTGGCATTATTATATAAGTTCGATTTTGATGTTTCAAAACTATGGCAATGATTGACTTCCCATGTCATTATCTCCTCTAGAGGTCACCCATCAATGTGAGGGCATGCATGAGTGCACGATCTAATTATAAAATTGTGAAGGAAATTAATAATTTAGGTTAATTAAGTAAAAGCAGACAATTGAGCACGAATCAACATAGATTTAATAATGATAGTTGGGAATTATGAAGTTAGATAATTGTAATAGTTATTTTAGGAAAGTAAGTGCGAAGAAAAAGATACTTCGCTCAATGACAAAAGAATGAATGGTTTGTATGAAGATTATGGAATTTGTAATTCCTCGGGATCAGAAATAGGATATCACATTATGTTATTAGTCACAGGATCAAAATATTTTGCTTTCTTTATGTAGGGTCAAGACCAAGGATCAAAGTTGAGTCTGTGATTGCAAAAATGTCCTACACCTATGAATGATTTGGCAATCTACACAACTATGCCTTTTGCTTCACCCGATTTGTCTTTGCTTACTTTGCCTTTTTTGATATTTGAGGATTGATGGTATTTAAGAATACCTCTAGAGGATTGTCATTAGCGTCACAAGGGGACATGTTCTCCGAGGTCAATCCTCAAAAAACTTAGGAACAAGATTGAAGACAACAACAAAGCACCCTAGAATAATGTATGCAAGTTCATTAATCCTTTTAGTGCACCAAATCCAAATGTTTTGCTATTATGGAAATTGTGCTTGGAGTTGTTGGAAGGTGGACTTTTTGTCTTGGTTTACAAATTTTCCACCTTTAACAACTCAAAAATATTTGTTGACTCACCCAATTCATGTGTACCATTATTTTGTTAATGATTGGATTTTTGTACACGGCCAATAAGTGTTTTTAATCCAAGATTATTGGATGTGTAGTTGTTGGAGTTGTAAGCAAAGGTGGGCTCCAATAGCTTAAAATCAAACATTAGATGCACTCTCAAGATTAGTGGAAGGTTGAGTATCAAGTCATTTTAACCTTTGCTTGAAGTATGGCATAAGGACCTAAGAGGATAATTTTGGAATCCCTTAGTATTAATAGTGTGTATAAATGATGTAAACTACAACATATGTTATTTTTCTTCAATACATTAGTCTAATCTAACTCAAATATGAAATATATTCTAAAATTATAGCAGAGGGGACAAATAAATTCAAATTTCTCTAGTTAAACTAAACCAATGTAATAGTTGGGACATGAACTAGTAAAGGAAAGAGAAGGGATAGGAGATGCATCCTTGGAAATGTTTGTTGAAGGACGAGGAAATTAGAAAGAGGACGAAACACATAAAAATAAATCAATACAATCCATAACCTTCACCTCAATCAATCTCTTCTCCTTGATATGATAGATCCAGCTATGTTCTTTGATGAAATGGTAGTAAAGATTGTATGTGGATTGCTCAACAATTCAACATAACTTTAGTATGATAATGGATGAGATAAATTAACAGCATGTACTTGCAGAGAATGTGGATTGTGGATCGTAATTCGTGTATCGTGCATCCTTAATGGCTTGGATGAAGATTAATTTATAGATTTTCAAAAATGACGATCAACGGTGGAGAAACACATGAATGATCATTGGCTAGAAATGATCGAGAGGATTTGATGAGGGAGTAAACTAATTTGATTGATGAGTTAATCATATTGATTGAATAGTTAACCAAATTTGATTGAAATTTAGTTAACTAATTTGATTGATTTTTTATTGAATAGTCAATTTGAGTAATTAGTGGAGGAAATTATGGGAGTTAATTTCATGGATAATTCATGAAATAATGAATAATTAGGAAAGTAAATAAAATATTAATTTTATTTACTTGTGATGAGAAAATGGGAATGAATTTGATTAATTAAATTAAATAATTTTTAATTATTTAATTAATCAAACTAAAATTTCTTCCATCTATTAATTAAATGGAAGAAATGTTAGTTTGAATAATTAAATAATTAAAAATTATTTAATTAATATGGAAAGAAGAACTAGAAATGGATTAATAGATGGAAGAAATGTTAGTTTGATTAATTAAATAATTAAAAATTATTTAATTAATATGGAAAGAAGAACTAGAAATGGATTAGGAAAATAATATAGATCAAGTGTAATGACACGAAAATGTGTTAGTCAGTTTTAGGTGTTTACATTCGCCCCTCTTTGAGATGTTGCAAAGTAACAACATTTCAAAGAAGTTTAAAACATAGTGCTTGATTGGATTAGAAGAATATTTTGATTTGAAAGAAAATGGTTGGAAGAAAATAGTTGGATTAGGGATAATGATGCCCCATAGTTGGATTAGAAGAATTAATGGTAGATTAATTAGTGGGATGAATGATGCCTCCTCAAGAGGTTATCTAAAGAAGAGACTTGAAGAAAAGGTTAGACGAAAGATGCAAAAATGATCGAAAAAATAGAAAGAAAAATGGAAAAAATAAAAAGATGGATGCAAGAAAGATAACTAGGGATGAAACAAGAACAATGAATTTATTATGATGATTAGTTATGCTAACTTGAGTTGAGCAATCCTTTATTTAATATAGCAATGGATGTTATGCACCAAGGTATTTAAGACCAAGGTGACAATGTATCCAATGCATAGGACAGACACACAGAAAAGATCACAAGCAACCCTATACCGTGTAACACATGATATGGAAGACCATGATACCATTGTGGTAGGTAGGATATGAGGATTGATGCAAATGCAAGTAAAATGATAGCACATGCAAGCAAGCAAGCATGCACTAATGATTAAAAAAAACAACGTTATTGCCCCTATCAAGCCGAAAACCAGTGATTGATTGATTGGATTGATATGATTGATTAGATAGTTTGCCACTTAAGTTAGATAGTCCTTAAGCAGGAATTGATTGAGTTGATGATGGAGTTAAATTGATTAGGTTTGCATCAAGGTTGGGAACAAAACCATTGGATACTTTTGGATGATTTGATTTTTTTGGATTTTAGGGATGTTTTGATTTTTTTGGATTTTTGAGATGTTTTGATTTTTTTAGATTTTGAGATGTTTTGATCTTTTTCAATTTTGAGATGTTTTGATTTTTTTGGATTTTGGGTTTGTTTTGATTTTTTTTGATTTTGGGTTTGTTTTGATTTTTTTGGATTTTTGGGATGTTTTTATTTTTTTGGATTTTGGGTTTAGTATGGGATGGCAGAAAGGGATTGGGTGGATGAAGGAATGGTGATAGTGAAAGGGATGGAGGGTTTGGGGATGTGGTGGGAAATGTTTAATGGTGCTAATGTCACAGGTGTAAGATATAGGATATGTGATACCATCATACATGTAAGGAGATGAAACACGCAAGTGTATGAAGCTCAATGAGAAGAACGACAATGAAATGTACCTGACATAAGTAATATTTAGCAAGGAAACTAAGTCCAAGTCAAAGTACAATCCATTTCCCCAATATAGAACAATAATGGAAACAAGAGATGGATGCGACAGAAGGCTATAAAGCTATATTAGATCATGGATTAATCGCAATTCATGGAATGGAATGATGGAGACATAAAATGGACGTGACTTGAAGGATAACAAGATCTAACGACTACACATGGTGCCTCCAAGTAGGTTTTCACCATGGTACTTATCTAAGGCGCCACAAAAGTGGTTTTCACCATAGGACAAATTATTTCTATTTACTTTTTTTTGACATATTTTGATAATTGGGATTTTGTAGCAAGCTAAGCATGGAATTGTTGGAGACAGAGGATTTTAGGAGGTTCAACCAGTTCTTGACCATCTAGAATAGTGAAGCGATAAGCACACAAACATGGAAGATTATCTATTTTCGCACCCGAACATGGAAGATTCTCTATTTCAAGGATTATACCACTAGTAGGGGCACTGTAGATACCATCACACACCTCCTTGAGTGCAAGACTAGTATCTCCTATGGTTAGGCAATGTAAATGGGAACCATTGTAGCCTCATCAATTAGGGGGAAGTGGGGTGTATGTGGTATAAAAGACTTATGGTGATGGTGAGTGATGTGTGGCAGGAGGATTGGATCATGTAAGATGGTGGGAATTTCATGAAATGAAGATGATGGGGAACCAATAATCTCACTTTTAGGAAGCTACTTTTGATTTGGTTTTATATTGATTTTCTTTTCTTTAAGTAAATGCTCTTGTGATGCTAGGGGTAAGATGACTTTTTATTTGACTTTTGATACCCCAGAGATAGGTATAGCATGATTTCTCTTTTTTAAGGTTGATGCTTTATTATTTTTCATATTTTGTGCTTTGAAGGTCAATGCTTTATTATTTTTTGGGTTTTTTCTTTGAAGGTCACTGCCTTATTATTTTTATGCTTTTGTTTGTAGGATGTCCATGGACACGATGAAAACTGCAATAATCCTTCTCATTATACCATGCAGGCTTAGGCTAATTGTCATCAAGTGGCTTAGTGATGAGAAAAGTTATCATATTAGCTTGCACCAATTTTAGAAAGACTTACTCAACAGGTTCCCCTAAATCAGTAAAGTGACGTCTTGGATTAGAGGAGGGTCTAAACTGTCTCTCAGGAAGGGAGATGGTGTTAGTTTTAAGGATAGTTTTCGCACTGTTTTGGGAAGATTGCATTGTTTGAACGTGCTTAGTATTAGTAACACTGTCACTAACCACATGTTTATTCTTAGCCCAAGGTTTGAATTTATCATTTGTTTGATTATTGTCCTTGGTATAGTTCTTGAGTGAACCTTTGGTGATAAGAGATTTTTCAATAAGGACACCTTTTTCAATGCCCTCATCTGAAGTAGATAGACAATGGACTTGAAGATGAAAGGTCATTTTTGGATGAAGATTTTGAATGAAAACATTAACCAATTATTTTTTAGGGATTGGCCATGGGATTGCAAGCCCTCTCCACCATTGTAGGTAAGCGACAAAGCTTTCTACATTATTTTGCTTGGTATTACAAATATCTAGCATTGTAGAACTTCCATGTTTGACATTATAGAAGAAATGAGTGGCAAATGTTTCAGCTAGTTGAGGAAATGTTTTGATAGAACTAGGAGTAAAATGTTGAAACAAATCCAAGGCTTGACCCACCAAAATTTGGGGAAAGAGTTTCATTAGGTTCCTCTAAATCAGTAAAGTGACGTCTTGGATTAGAGGAGGGTCTAAACTATCTCTCAGGAAGGGAGATGGTTTTAGTTTTAAGGATAGTTTTCACATTGTTTTGGGAAGATTGCATTGTTTAAACGTGCTTAGTATCAGTAACACCGTCACTAACCACATGTTTATTCTTAGCCCAAGGTTTGAATTTATCATTTGTTTGATTATTGTCCTTAGTATAGGTCTTGAGTGAATCTTTGGCGGTAAGAGATTTTTCAATAAGGACACATTTTTCAATGCCCTCATCTAAAGTAGATAGACAACGGACTTGAAGATGAAAGGTCATTTTTGGATGAAGATTTTGAATGAAAACATTAACCAATTATTTTTCAGGGATTGGCCATGGCATCCGACTTGCAAGCCCTCTCCACCATTGTAGGTAAGCGACAAAGCTTTCTACATTATTTTGCTTGGTATTACAAATATCTAGCATTGTAGTTTTGTGTTTGACATTATAGAAGAAATGAGTGACAAATGTTTCAGCTAGTTGAGGAAGTGTTTTTGATAGAACCAAGAGTAAGATGTTGAAACAAATCCAAGGCTTGACCTGCCAAACTTTGGGGAAAGAGTTTCATTAGATAGACATCTCTATAGGCAACTTCTTGACAAGCCATGTAAAATTGGTTGATGTGATCTTGAGGATCTCCTTTTCCTTTATATTTGTCAAACTTAGGGACTTCAAAGTTCAGAGGAAAAGAAGTCATCATGATTGATTGATCAAGAGGGTAATGCCAAAACTCCTCAAATTTGTAATGTTTGCATTGAGTCCCAATCTCTAACCCTTTAAGGTAATCCTTTACTTGGTCTTGTATTGTTTGAAAGGAATGTCCAGGAAGGGTGGAAGATGACAAAGGTTGTGATATCATAGGATTGAATATGGTTTGTTAATAAGTGTTTTGGGATGGAATGGATGAAGTCATAGGATGAGTGATCAAAGGATTGGGTTGGTAAGTAATATGTGATGAATTAAGTGGAGAGGGTGAAGATGATGAAAGACTAGAAGACGAATAAACATAAAAGAAAGCATAAACTAGAAGATTATACATTCAAGCTTCAAGTCTCCCATTCTCCTTGATAAGGTTGAGGAAATGGTGCACCCAAGACAATTTCCTAGCTTTACTCAATACAAAATAGATGTGGATTGCTCTAATGATCGACAAAATGGAATCGGATGGGTTTGCAATGGATTTGACTAAGAATTGGCTATGAATTTTGGCATAGTATGGATGCAAAATGACTTGATTGAAAATTTCTTGGAGGAGGCTTGAATTTATAGAGTTTTTAGAGGATTTTGGATCAATGGGGAAGGTTCAAAGTTGAGATCTAAGGATGGAGATGAAATGGTGAGATCAAGGGCCAAGATTTGATCAACAACAATGGATGACTCTCATTATTTTTGAATTTTTAATTAACCTTGGGAAGGCTTTGCATTAATGAAGATTAAGACATATGAATGAATTAAAAATTCATTCATATGGGAGAGGGTATAATAAAAAAATGGAGTTTATGGGTAAGTGGGATGAGAAATGACACATGAATATTTTTGACAAAGACATGTGTGAGCATTTATATTAAAAAATGCTCTTGCATGAAAGAGGAAAGGTGAGGTGGAGGCACACGTGACTCCATTTTAATAAAAAATTGCTTTTTATTCAAAGGGTGTGGGGAGATGGGATAATGGAGGTTTAGGCTAATTAATTAAGTGATTAATTTAATTAATATGGTTGTTGGAAATTAGTAGAGGGGTTAATTAAGTAAGGGTTTACTTAATTAATTTGAGTCTAGGGACTAGGTAGGGTGTGATAGCTAATTAAATAAATGTTATTTATTTAATTAGGCTAGGTTTAGGTCATAGGCTATGGGGATTAATCAAATAAGTGTGTTTTATTTAATTAATCTAGGTTAGGGGATGGGGAGAATCAATTAAATAAATATTGGGATATTTATTTAATTAATTGTGGACAATGGTTAATGTATAGTAGTAATTAATTTAATCTATTACAGGTGAATGATTAGGATGAATGGTTAAGATGAATGGCTAGGATAAATTAATTAAATAAATTGATTTTATTTAATTAATTTGGCGAAAGGGGAGTTAGTGATGCAAGGATACGAGAAAGTGTCTTGCGTGGTCAAGGCATTTTCAGGTGTCTACATTTTCCCCCTCTTTGATGTGGCATCGTAATCGAGTGGGCATGGCATCAGATCAAATACTTTTTTAATTTTGCTTGGGAGGAAGAGAAATGGATGAGGGATGCCCCATCGAGAGATCAGTCGGAAAAAAATTAATTTTTTGGGTGAACTCTCGAAAAGGAGGGAATGGTGGTGAAAAAGAGGTTCAGGATGAGAAATGGGGTCGATAGAAGAAAAAAAGGGTAAAAACGGGTATGTTTTGTGGCCTGGGGGGGAATGGGGGATTAGGGCTTATGTGGTAGTTATAGATAGGCTAAAGTGGGCCCAACATGCCACTTATGCACCCTTGAGCTTGCTGAGTTGGATAGGGAAGAGCTAGAGCGATGGCACAACAAGGCATTCCATGTGAGGAGCACCGATCTGAGCTTGTCTACGAGTACCAGAGACCTCCCATGACTGGCGTATGGGTATGTTAGCTAACCCAAACTTTGTACTTTTTGGGTTTCAAGGTATTTATGAGGCTAAAGAAGGGTAGGTTATGTGGTTTAGCGCTTGTGCGCAACACTTACGATTGATGATTTAGCGCATACATCTGGTTAGCGCATTAGTTTTGAACAAGGGGTAGCACTAGTTTTAGTGCTTGCAGTTAGGGGTTTAGCACTTCTATCTCGATTAGCGCTAGGGTTATGTGAATTAGTTCTTACATCTCGATTGGCGCATGCACACAAGTAGTAGCGCTTTTGTCTCAATTAGCGCTTAGGGGTAGCAGATTAGTACTTCTGTCTCAATTAATGCTAATCATAGTTTTTTAGGCCTTCTAGGTGGAATAACACCTGGGGTTGATGGAGTAGTGCTTCTGTCTAGGTTAGCACTTAGGGTTAATGTTTTAGTGCCTCTGTCTCAATTAGTGCTTAGGTTTAGTCTGCTAGCGCTTCTATCTAGGATAGCACTTGGGGTTGGTAGAATAGTGCCTCCATCTAGGATAGCACTTGCGTAGTGGATTTTAGTGCTTTGTCATGCCCACATTTCCCATGCGGTCCTAACACGTATGCCACCTTGAGGGTCTCATCCTAGGATGGGGACCTTTACACTTTTACTATGCACTTTTACTATTCACTATTCACTGTCACTATTCACTTTTACTATACACTTTTCACTATTTACTATTCACTTTTCACTATTCACGTTTACTATTCACTATTTACTTTTATTATTCACTTTTCACTATTCATTTGAAGGCAAACTATATGTAGTTTAAAACATTTGACTTGAAATAGAAATCTTAAATCAAGGAAAGTGGGATTTATTTATGCATAATGTATAATACGAAATGAATAGATGCTTAAACTCAGAGTTGCAATTCAGAAATACAATGTTTATATTTGCAAAAACAAAATTAACTCATTGCTCTGTTTTTAATGAATTATTCTATACTTTCTTTATAGTTAAGGAACTTATTAATGAAATTGAGAGTTAAGTGAACTGAGATAATGGCGGTATATATATATATATATATTTAAATTAAATTTCACAGAAATAGTAAAATGAACGTGATAGAAATACAAGCAAAATTAAATTCCAAGAAAAGGAAGAGAGGGCAAATGAACAGATGATCATGCTTTGTTGAAAAATGATCTATCACCTAAAATAACTTTGTTCAAATATAATTCGTGAGATTAACCTAAGTCAGGGAACCACGCATTTCCTTGTCTAGGGTGTGTGCACATGTATTTGGTATGCCGCCGTCAACTGTATTGCTTTCACCTTAAGCATGCACCGCCGAGCACGCTTATGTGTGCGAGGGGATTTTTCAGAGAAGGGAAAATTTTTTATAGTTCATATCATGACCACATGACGCATGTGGACATGACACATGTGTAATGCATGTTATAACCACATGGAAAAAGTGGGCATGACATGCTTTCGCACTATTTTGAGGAAAAAGATTATTTTTTTGTGGTTTTTTGGATACAGGTTGATCTTCCCCTTCTACAGTCACGAAAATAATGACCGCCAATGATGGTGATCAGGGAGAGACTGACACAGGTCGAGCAAAACCATTTGAGGGTGATTGGACTTTGGTTTATTTCAGAGATGCCCTGGCTTAGAGTGCATCGAGCTATGATGATGACTTTAGTCGAGCATTGGCGCAGTGAGAGCTATTCGTTTGCTCTTCTGATGGGTGAGATGACCATCACCCTGGAGGATGTATGCAGGATCCTACAATTCCCAATTTATGGAGAGAGGGTGATTTATGATCAGGTGGGGGGCTTGGCGGCACTTCGGTGTGTGCACACATGGATACAGATCATAGGAGGCGGGAGATGCTCTAGTCGGTAGCTATCAGGGGAGGTTTGAGCAATTTTGAGTTATATGTTTATGGATTGATCGGAGGGGTGCTGATGGTGGGTCAACACTCACATGGATTTCCTGTGGGGTGGGGGGATTGTGTGGAGAAGATGGTGGCTCAGAGTGTTGTGTATGCATGGGGGTCATGCTTATTAGCTGATTTGTACCATAATATTTACATGATTGTATATCGTAGTGGGGCTAGCCTTGGCTATGGGGTGATGCTTCTATTGGAAACAAGGTGGATAACTGAGAGGGGGGGTGAATTAGTTATCTTATTTGTTTAACTTTCTTTTCTTCTTTAACAATTAGTGTAGTATCAAAACATATAAGCATACATGATCATGAGAGCAGAAAAGAAATCAACACACATAACACAAGGATTTTTACGTGGAAAACCCTGTTAAGGGAAAAACCACGGGGTGACTAACCCAAGAATGTATTCTCTGTTAAAAGAATAGAAGTACAAAATGGCACTTGCCAATTAGGGCTCACTGCCCAAGCACACTGCTCACAAGAGGCTCACTACCTACAAGAGACTCACTGTCTACAAGGTATATAGAAAGTAACTAGGTGTTTGAACTGATTAGAGGCATCCACATATGCTGAGGTTCAGTTCCAATTAGGCTTAATATATTGATTTGTTGCACTTCATTCTTCCTCTGCTTAGTGCTGCTATTCTGTCACATACTATATTTGTATAGTTGCTTCCACACTACTCTCTTCTTTTCTTTGCACACTCTATCACACCACACTCACTTCATACCGAAATCCATATGGTATATATATTCGCACCAAGGATTTCAACATCTTTCTAGTCGACATCCGGAATACTTAAGATTTTTACTAAATACTGGTCTGTCGGCTGAATCCATACTTAATATGTGATGCGTATCAAAAATAGAGACATGTAAGTCATCAATCATGTCGGCCAACCATGAATGATCCCTCAAGAAGCTTGATCACCATCAATTTCTCATTCAGATTAAGGTCTGATGCTCTGCCGGTTAGTTCTTGCTCAGTCTGCTCTCCCTGTCAGGAACCCAACACTTAGGTGCTCATATCTTTTCACTGTTTCATCACCAGAGGCTCAATCTCTGGAATGTGGCAGTCATGGTACTCCTCTTGACTTCCCCAAGTTTGCACTTTGCTGAGATACATCCTCTGAGAGATCCAGACCCGATTGTCAGACCTTGCTACATGCTCTGTTCTTGCTCATCAGACTAAAACACTCTTCAATTAGACTTCCGGTATAGACATACTATGTGTTGCGGATGGGTGGAATAGACTTTGTTGCCATCAATGAAAACAATCAAGAAGCCACACAGTGTCTCTTGCCAATAATCTCCCCCTTTGGCATTGATGGCAACACTTAGTGAAAAATGACTGTCGTAGGAAACTCCCCCTTGGCTGATGCTCTGTCTTATGTACACTTTTACCGGATCTCCCCCTTAGCTGGATTCCACATTTTTCACTACTCCTCACTCCCCCTTTGACATCAATGGTAAAGGGTGAAATACGCACACCAAAATTTGCAAAAATCAACCTATACATAGCCGCATAAGTATATACATGTTATACATACATATACTTAAGTATATCCGTAAAAGTGGTTTTCAATTGGACAAATTCTGTTGCCCAACTCTGCTTCATCCTGTCTAAAATTGAGATGTGACCACTTAATAAAAATGCAAAAGCTTCTGCCCTCTTTAGGTCTGTCGGATCACTGGTTCGGGCTGTGGTTTGAGCATTAGTTAGGGCCTCATGCATTGCCTCTAACTTAGGGATAATTATCCCTCTTAGTTCACTCATTCTGCTTATTCTATTCTTCTTCTCCTTCTCAAGCCTCTCTATCTCATTTATAGTGGCAATATCCTGGCACTCTTGATTCATTATGGGTGAGGTGAGAGGATCAAAACTCTGAGATAAACTTGATAGTTTACCCTCTTGTTCTTCCACCTTCTTTGCAATGTCTGCTGTCACTGTGGACCAAGATAAACAAAATTTGTATAATTCTCTGCCATCTTTAAGAGCATTTTCTAGGCTCTTTATTCCAATATTTAGATTTCTCCTATCATTTGCTATGAGCCCCTGTACTTCAGAGAATCTCTTACCCAAAAACTCTTTCCAGACTTTCTCTTCTGCTGATTTCTCCAAAGAATCAAAATGTGTTCTAACAGAATTAACAAGAGATTTTAGATTACCGGATGAGGAGGCCGAAAGATCCTTTTGAAAGGATGGCATGATTTTCTCTAGCACACTGGATGCAATCTCTATTAGCTCACAGTCTTCCATGTGAGACTTTAGAGGCTTTTCTTTTGCTTTAGCTTGAGCAAAAGATGTTACCTTCATTGTCTGGACTGGAGAGAGGGAGTCAAAATTGAGTGGTCCATGAAACGGTTCTAGTTCATCTATCTCCATTAATTCCTTGGTCAAGAAATTCTTCACTGCTTCTGTAGTGTCTCTTGTTGGAGACTTCTTTCCTTTGGCAGCCTCAGAGCTGTCATCAGAGATCTTCTCTATTTGTTCTTCTTCTCTTCCCCTTTTCTCCTCTTCTTGACTTGCTTTCTCCTCTTTTCTTGCTTCTCCTTTAGTTCTAGAGTCTACTGGGGGATCTGAAAGAGAGATGTTTACTTCTTCATGGACTTCCTCTTCCGGAATAGAGGAATCCAAGTCCTTAGTCTTCTCCTCACCTATCTCCTTTGACTCTTCTGCAATTTTCTCAGTAGAATCTTCCTTTGATGCACTTAATCCTTTGACATCCATGGCAGAAGGTTCATCACTTATGTACTCTATAATAGGAAGATTGAATCTTTTATAAGCATTCTGAAGGATGTCTTCAGTCTCTTTTGCCACCTGATCAGTCTCTCCGAGCATAAGCTTGTTCATTATGGCTTTGCTCTAGAACTCATCCTTGCAATCCTTGAAGATCATGTTCATTTTTTTGGAGTGATGGAAGGATAGAGCTGAATAGCTATCTGTTCCTGGATCTCCAAATCCTTTTCCTTGGCATTGTCTTTTCTGAGTTCAAGTACTTTCTCTAAACTCTTGGGGATTAGAGAGATGATTTCAATGAATGCTTTATTATATATGTTTAAGTACTTAACTGTAGCTTCTTCCAAGATCCTTTTGTCTATGTCACTATACTCATCATAGAATTCTGTCATTGGTTACAGATTCCCATCCACAGTAACTGCCTTGATGACATCATCAATGGAGAGAGTAGGCCTTTCAACAAATTCTTCTGCCTCTTCTTCCTTGTTTTGACCGGTAGAGGATTCCCCGGATGTTTTCTTCTTCTTCTTCATTTTCTTAACTTCTTCATCAGATTCTGTTTCTTCATCATCCTTTTGGCTTATGTATGACCTTGTGGCCTTTGTCTTCGTTCTCTTCTCTCCCTTTTCGGATGTCTTGGATTCCAGTTTTGAGGCTTTTGGGCTCTTGGAGGATTTGGTCCAAGAGGGGGCTTGTACCGGATTACTTTCTTTTTCTGCTTCTTGTCTCTCCTTCTCAGCTCTTTCTAATTTTTCTCTATTTCCATCAACTGCCTCTTTTGAGATGCCATATCTTTTGGCAACTTCCTCTACTTCCCTTCTCACTTTTCTCTTCATCTCTGGTTGTCTTTGTTCAACATGAATTTTCACACTCAATTCTTGAAAGGTTCCAAACCTTTCTGCCTCAGGGTCCTTAGGTTGACTTAGTAGGTGTTGGATATGTAGCTCCAAGATTTTCTCATCTACTTCATAGCTCATTGGCATAATCCAGACTGTCCTGGGGTCCACTGCCTCCATTAGGCATTGATCAGTGTCTACCATGAAACACACTGTATCTTTGTATTTTTCAACTAATGTTTGTGGAATTCTTTCTCTAGCCTGCATCATACTTTGAAAGTTTTTGAAGTAACCCCAGAGTGCTGTACTTTGAGCCTTGGCATCACCAAGCCCATACATATAATCTCTGATTTGTATGGCAACTAGTTTGTCATTTTGCCATACCCAACCACTGGATCTAGGTAGCTCATTCATATAGTAAAAGAAGAGACATAGTATCAAGCCACCGTACTTAAATGAATTCTTCTTATCCTTCTTTATTTTCTGCAAATTCTCTGATAGTTGGTTTAGGAGAAGCTCACAAAGATCATAATCAACATTTTCCCTTAGCATCTGATAAGCAGTGTATATTGCTATTCTGGATATAGAATTCTCCCTGCTGGAGTGATATATTTTATAACCAATTATCATAGAAGAAAATTTGATATCCAGATTTGTGATATCCTCTATTGTCATTGCTCTTTTGTCAAATTTTGATTCGGTAGCCTTACTTACAGTTTGGTTCTTGACCGATTTGAGAGCAGGCAATCCACCGGATGAGTGCAAGCTAGTTACTGCCCTAATTGCATCCTTTGTTATTTTGAAGGGCTTCAACAACCACATGAAGTTATCATGTATTCTACTGAGAACATACCAGACCCATTCATCTTCTGCAAAATAGGGGAAGTGGATGCAATGTCCAAAATGCTTATCCCGGATGGCCTTGTATTGGGGTTTAAGTTCAAATTTTTCATCTATTAATTGCTTGTGATAGATATCCATCAGCTTGGATTCCCCAAATTCCTCAATGTTGGCGTGAATGTATACCCTAACATCTTCTACATGCAGAACTCCATGTGGAATGCTAGAGAATGCACCTAGGGGATCAACTTCTAGGGATTTGTAAGGATGTTTCTTAAACTAAGGGCGCGACCTATCAGTGATCTTAACAAAATTTGGAGTAGCCATCTTTCAAAAGATTCAGAGAGAGATATTCAAGAGCGGAAATACCTTTTTATGCTTCTAGGGTTCACGATAAGAGTCGAAAAGATCGTTGGTTGAATCGAATTCTGCAGTTGATCTTTGAGATGGTTGAAGCAATCTTATTGTAGAGCTCTTTCTTTCTTCTTCTCAAATGCAAATGTGCAAATGATGAACAAAAGAACCCTTATATTTCTGCGCAAACCCTAAATTCATATTGCAATAAATGCACACCTTAAGTCATTCTGGTTCCCTTGTTCTGACCTTGTTCTGAGAGAGATCCTTCCAAATTACTGAGATGCACTTAGAATTATTCTTGGTGATAATTGACAATCTATCTTCCTTTCTCCAATCATTTCATTTATCCGTAGATCAAGATATTTCAATTTTGAATCATACCGGATCTAACTACGAAAATCTTGCTTTTACCGGATGACTGTTAAACTGGACCAATCTTGGATGATTAACCTCTTCAAAACTCCTTGTGGATCTTTTATATTTTTACCAATGGTTATTTAGATATCTCTTTGAGAACTCTTCAATCCGCAACACTCCATGTGCCAATTTTAGGCACCAATTGACTGGTTGGGGGAAATTGTTTTCTTTTGTGACTCCCCCTGAGCCAGAGCTCATCTATTTAGTTTCTGGAAGGAATATCAACACCAGATTCTGGTGCGGATCCATCCCCAATATTTTCTATACTTCTCTTCACCCAAATCTTGTTCATTTCCCTTTGAACTTCATCCGCATTCACTTTTCCTTTTCCTTTGTCTTGATTTTGATTATGATGCACCAGACCCCTTTTATTCTGATTCTTACTTCTACAGAATTTGGCAATATGACCGGATCTATTGCAATTGTAGCAAGCTATATTTCTTTGCATATTTGACTGATATCCACTTGATCTGCATTGATTAGCCATATGTCCCATTCTATTGCATGCAAAACATCTACCATTGAATGAATTGTTTATTTGCATATTTCTACATTCATGAGATTTGTGACCATACCTTTTGCAGTTAAAACACTGTTCGGAGAAGGGTGAATTAGTCTGATTCATTCTTCTCCTGCACTGATTTTCTTTATGACCGAAGTTATTGCAATTGTAGCAGTATCCATTGAAGGATGGATATCTTTGAGCATTTGGTTGCCTTACCGGAGGTCTTCTAGCCCTGTGCCTTGGATTTCTTGATCCAAAGTTATTCTGACCAGATCCGAAGCTTTCACCTTTCTCATATCCCAAGCCATGCTTGTCATCTACCCTCTTTTGGCTTTCAAGAAGAACTTCAAGTTGAGCAGAGCTTATCTTGAATTTTTCTTTGTATTCATTTGCTGTTTGAAGATCCCTTTTAAGAGTGTCTATCTGATTCTCAAGTTGTTCTTCATTATCTCTAGCTTCTTCAAGATCAGATTCTAGATGCCTGATTATTCTATCCATTTTGTGGTAGTCTTCTAACTTCTCCTTGAGAGATTGTTTTAGATTATCTTCAATTTTTCTTTTCTCTTCAATTTCTTGGGTGAATTTCATAACCCCTGATTCCATTTCATGTCTTACCATAATGACTTCTTTTGATATCTTCTCACATAACTTGTTTTTCTCATTCAGATCTTCATTAGTATCATTGGCTTCACTTTGACTCACTAATTGTTGAAGAAGTTCCTTTCTCTTTTTCATAGAGATACTCAGTTTTTCTTTTAGTTCATTTATGAAGTCATCATCTTGTTTGAGTCTTTCCATCAGGTTATTGACTTCAGAGTGAGATTGCTCAAGATCATCTAGAGCAGACTGAAGTTGTTCCCTCATACCATACACATCCATTGAGATTCTTAGATCTTCCTCAAGCCGTTAGGCTCTGTTTGGAGGAACTTGGCTCTAATACCAATTGTTGGAAACAAGGTGGATAACTGGAAGGGGGGGTGAATCGGTTATCTTATTTGTTTAACTTTCTTTTCTTCTTTAACAATTAGTGTAGTATCAAAACATATAAGCATACATGATCATGAGAGTAGAAAAGAAATCAACACACATAAAACAAGGATTTTTATGTGGAAAACCCTGTTAAAGGAAAAACCACAGGGTGACTAACCCAAGATTGTATTCGCTGTTAAAAAAATAGAAGTACAAAATGGCACTTGCCAATTAGGGCTCACTACCCGAGCACACTGCTCACAAGAGGCTCACTACCTACAAGAGACTCACTATCTACAAGGTATATAGAAAGTAACCAAGTGTTTGAATTGATCAAAGGCATCCACATATGCTGAGGTTTAGTTCCGGTTAGGCCCAATATACTGATCTACTGCACTTCATTCTTCCTCTGCTTAGTGTTGCTATTCTGTCACATACTATATTTGTATAGCTGCTTCCACACTACTCTTTGCTTTTCTTTGTACACTCTATCACACCACACTCACTTCATACTAAAATCCATCTGGTATATATATATCCGCACCAAGGATTTCAACATCTTTCTAGTTGGCATCCGGAATACTTAAGATTTTTACTAAATACTAGTCTGTCGGCTGAATCCATACTTAATATGTGATGCATATCAAAAATAGAGACATGTAGGTCATCAATCATGTCGGCCAACCATGAATGATCCCTCAAGAAGCTTGATCACTATCAATTTCTCATCTGGATTAAGGTCTGATGCTCTGCCGGTTAGTTCTTTCTTAGTCTTCTCTGCCTATCAGGAACCCAACACTTAGGTGCTCATATCTTTTCACTCTTTCATCACCGGAGGCTCAATCTCTGGAATGTGGCAGTCATGGTATTCCTCTTGACTTCCCCAAGTCTGCACTTTGCTGAGATACATCCTCTGAGAGATCCAAACCTGATTGTCAGATCTTGCTGCATGCTCTGTTCTTGCTCACTGGACCAAAACACTCTTCAATCAGACTTCCAGTATAGACATACTATGTGCTGCGGATGTGTGGAATAGACTTTGTTGCCATCAATGACAACAATCAAGAAGCCACACAGTGTCTCTTGCCAACAACTTCTACATGTCTAGGCTTGGGAGCATGTTGCGATTACCAGGCCAGTTTGTCAGCATTTGAGGCCACGATTTTCTCCTTAAGTGTTTGCATACACAGGCACTCTTCAACATCAACAGCTAGGGAACATGAGATTTTAGAGACAAGCTTTTGATGAGGTGACTACAGTGATATGGCGGTCATGGATAGGGTGTGAGGCCTAGATGGATGATGATGCATAACTTCCCTTTACCCGATAGCCTCGGTACCTGATAGGGAGGATGACACATATTTTGGACCACTATGTTCTTGAATGAGTATTATGACAATTTGGTCTTCGACAAGATGTGTCATAGGTGGAGGCTGTCTTTACTCAAGTGTGATGGGAGCCATCACTATGGGGGGCATTCTTAGATCCTGCTATGGTTGTTGCTAAGTTTGATCATCTGGTGACCATTGTCTGGGATTGGTGGTCAGTGATTATGGATGTGGGGACCACGTTGGCATATGATACCTGGTGGGCATAGATGAGACTGGTGCAGTTGACCATCCCAACGGGTCAACTAGAGATAGTGAGGGAGGAGGAGGAGGAGAAGATAGTGGAGACTGATGATGATGATGATGGGGATGGGATGGAGATGGAGGAGGTGGTGGCGGTGGTGGGAGTGGGAGAGGTAGGGGTCAAATTCCACTTCTGGAAGCCATTGTAGTGGGAACCTCAGATGCAGGGACTTCTGGTGTAGGTCCTTCAGGTATAGGGAGATCTAGTTCTGGTTCCAGGTGTCGAGTACGCTAGAGGGTGGAGGTGTTGGTAGGAGGGGGTGGGGATGGGGAAGATCTAGACACTCTGAGGGCTCGAGTGGTGAGCTTGGAGGATGAGGTGAGGCAACTACAGGTAGAGCAAGACACTTTGTGAGCAGAGTGAGATAGTGCTCTTTTAGAGGTGCAATGGTTATAGGGGTTGGTGGATGGAGAAGGAGGAGGAGTAGATGGGATTGAGCTAGCATGGGTGACGGTTGAGCAAGATGGAGAGGGTACTACAACAGGGTGCCAAATCTATGCGACAAAGGGCTGAGGCACAACTATCCTAACTACAGCAGCAAGTTACCCATTTGCAGGGGATTGTGGATGGGAGTGGGATGGCTTAGATGTGGGGTGATTACACCCAGATCTAGGTAGAGTTGGTTGATATGACAAGGCAGGAAGAGTACTATTGTGCCATATATCATGCAGCTATTCTAACATATCAAAGGTAGGCTAGCTATAGTCAGTGGAGCCACTCAGGGGCTAGTAGATTAGTGAGGACCCGAACACTATTAGTGACATGACCAGTCAGACAGTTAGCTTCAGCGATGCCTCCACCAATTATGATGCTAGGGGCTACAGGAGCATGGCCTTCTATAGTATCACATTCTTCACCACCTCATTCTCCCACTCCTTCTCATTAGGGGAGTTCGGTGTAGCGATATTGTATATGCTTGTGGGCTTATGTATTTTGTAGACTCTTGATGTATTTATCCCTTTGGGCCCATTTTTGTATCATGACCATTGATGTATATGAGATGTACATGGATGTTATATGGATGTTATATGTGAGATGATCATTTTGGTGGCCTATGATGTTATGATGATTTATTTTATTGATGCATTTGTGATTATGTATGAATGGATGATGTAGATGTATTTGATTTATGTGATTATGCTATGGATGTTATGGATGAATTATATGTTTATGTGATGCATATGGTAGATAATGTATATCTATGATGTTATTTGATGAGTTCTTATTATGTTATGCATAGGATTTTGTGGTATATGTATGGATGGATTATGATGTGGACTATGTTATTTGATGGATGATGTGGATGCATGTTGGTTTTTGATATTTGGATTATGATTTTTGGATTTATGATTTATGGCTTTATGGATATATGGTTATATTGTTGTGTTATATGTGAAAAAGATGAATGATGAAAGCTAGCATGCACACTAAATCAAACCCTCTTCCACAATAACATTTAAGGACAAGAGCAAGCCAAATCACTACCAAAGGGAGGTGGACTCCACTACAGATCTTGTACCTTATTTGCTATGGAAAGATCAGATTTAACCAAGCTTTTTATCAAACCCTAGGTCAAGTATGCACAAAACCCTAGTTCTAAGATAATAAGCTTGTAAAAGATAGAAAACAATTGAAACTTAAAATCTAAATACACAAAGATGATCTGAGAGATACTGAAACCTGTGTCTTAGAAGCTGAGGTGTCGGAGGATGAAATAGGAACTTCCTAAGTCCTAGAAGTGAGAATATGTCAGAGGTCTAAATAGAGAAAGTGTTGTAACTGATGCTCAGATGCCAGATTTGAGGTTAGAAAGGCCTAGAAGACTAGGGCGCCAACCACCCAAGTCTTTATAGAGGAATATTCCCACACTTCTGTCAGATCCCGAAACCTTGATTCATACACAATCTTCCTATTTCTTCACTTTTCCCTAATCTTATACTTGTAATGTACACACAAGATGACAAGAGAGGTTTTGGGGGGTTATGGTGTTTAGGGATTTGCCTCAGTCAGACCCTAGAATGGCATTCAATCCTTCCAACACCATTGATAGATAAGAGAGCCTGCCCTAGTAGGGCAAAGGCTAAACAAAATGATGATAAAATGATTCAAATAACAATGATATCACCTTGGAGGTGAAGCCCTCAGGAGAATGAAGATCCTTCAACTCATAAGGAGATGGATGATGATTCCAAACCTACAACAACACACATAATACAAACACAAATCTACTCTAGAAACACAATGAATTATTTGAATGCTCTTTACTCCAAGATCATAAGTTTCCTATCTCTATCTAGGTTCATAATGAATTCAAAAACACACTTATATATGCTTTCCTGCTAAAATTTGTTAAATAAAATCACAAGATCCAACAAAGAGGAACCTTTTTAAAGGTCCTATGCTGACATGCCACTAATTTACCCTGACCAATCAGGGAGGACTTGGGTGGTTAGCGCCCAATTCTAAGAGCCCCTTTTTAGTCTGGGATAAACTTAGTGAGGTCCCCAGGTTCCAAATTATCATGGGTGTCAGGAAATTTTCTTTGGGACGATCAATTCTAATGTATAATATAATCATGAGGACCTAGGAGCTAAACAAGGAGGTAAAAAGGCAAGTGTCCAGTTTTTACTCCATAACAGGTTGATGGATCGATATTATGATTATGATGGTGTTCTTATGGTTTATGGATACATATGTATGGATATTGTTTGTGGGTGGGTGGATATAATGATTATGATGGTTATGATATCCCACTATATTTATTATGATAGATGTATAGATGGATGATGTAAATGCATGATGGTTTTGATAGATTGACTATGATAGATGTATGTTGGTTTTTGATAGATGGATTATGATAGATGCATTATGTTATGGATATGGATGATGTTATGATGGTTATGATATGGTTTATGATCTAATGATGGTGTAGTGTATGCAGGCTATAGTGGGAATGGAGGATCCTGATTATGATACACGTAATCTTAGGGGCCACTTGACATGCATGTAATGCAAAACAACTTTTGGAACCACAAATTAGGGGGAGGGTGGGGTTAAATTAGTCTTTTTGGATAGTTTTGGTTAAGATTAGGGATGTTCAGGTGGAGTACTTCCTAGTGTATAACCCTTTAATTCTTGTGGCTACTTGACATGCATGTAATATAAAGCCACTTTGGCCACTCACTGGGGAAGGAAGGTTCAGGTTTGAGTTTGGAAAGTTAGGGAAGCAGAGTTAGGTGGTAGACAGTACTATTCTAGATACTAGGTAGAAAGAGATATTTTTCTGTCAACCCTTGGTTAGGTGGTGTGGTTATGGGATGGAGTTTGTTAGTTTTTAGACCGTATCATGGTATTAAAACCACTATGGTTGATGTGGGAGATTAGGAAGGGTTAGGGGTGGGGATGGAGTAGTGGGATAGGTTTGTTACGATGGGGGAAGTGGTTAGGTCTTTATCTTCATTAATGCAAATCCAAGGTTAGGGTTTTTTATGGGTGATATGGTTTGTAGGTTGGATGGGTAGTGATGTATGACTGGGTGTTAGTGGAAGAAAATGTCACATCACTTTTATAAGAACCACATGATTTGGTGGGTGTAGGTTTAGTGGGGAGGTTTGTTGGGTGAGCAATCTTTCTAGTGGGGGGGATTGGGAGGTGGGTAGGATTACTTAATCCTTGCAAGACTAGATGCAGGTCATAGATCGTATTATTTCACAGAATGGGTAGTGAGAGAGATTTTTCTGTCAACCCTTGAAATAATTTCCTAGATCTGGTGTGAATTGGTTGGTTAGGGGGGTTTGTTGGGATGAGGTGGTTGTGTTTTAGGTGGTTATGTGGTGGGAAATGTCACATTAGTTCTATAAGAAACCACATGATTTTGTTGGGTGGGAGGATGATAGGTTGATTTACGTATTGGATAGATTGGTTGAGGGTGGATATTATGTTGATATGTTTTAGAGAAATCCTAAGTTTTATTATAGCAAAGAGGATATTTTCACCAAGGTATAGAAAACCAGGGTTATGATGTATATCCATCCTTTGCATGGACTGGACACACAAACAAGAGGGTGTGTTTACACATGCCCAACATAGTACAACCTTGTCTAGGTGGGGGAGAGAACTTAGAACATCCACTTCCTAATGCATAGAAGGTATCAACATTAGATGCAAAAAGGGGGAATGAGATCCCAGAAGCCTATCCGACCACTGACAAGATATGAACACTAGTTAGAGTAATAAGAACATCCAACAAACATAGCATACATCAACAAATGACTTCCTACCCCATTCTATGCCATCCAATGACACACCAAGATATAGAAGATCAAGGTGGTCTTTGTTGAATAAGTGTAGAGGAGGCATTTAAAAAAATCAAAAAATTAACTAATAGATGGACCAACAACCATTGAGTCTCTTGCCAAGAGTTTGGGTAGATGTGATTGGATCATGCTTATTGTGGGAATGTTATATCGTAAGGCATGGTTTTGTGATGGTTGATGTTTGAAAGATGGGCTTGAGATCAATTGTGTGGTGATTTGGAGGGTTGATTATAGTCTATTGTTTCTACTAGATTTGTTTGTGCTCAATTGCTCTAACATGTTGTCCCCTTGTTTATTGCTTTGGGATTTTTTGAATTTTTGAATTTTTTGGGATTTTGGATATATGTTGATTTTCTGATTTTTTTGGATTTTTTGAATTTTCTAGGTGTTTTTGTGTTTTTCCAGACATTTTGATTTTTTTGTGTTTTCTAGATATTTTGTTGTACATGGAGTGCATACAAGGGTCCACTTATCCTGGAATCTGCCTTGGGTGGGTCATGAAGGGTGGGATTTTGGTACTGAATGTTTTCAATACCAAGCCATGGGATGAGGTGGTATGGGATGATTTGTGCGGTCAAGGACTTAGTAGATGGTGGAGTTGGCCACTACTCATGGCACCTGAAATAGGTTTCCACCATGGTACTTATCCAAGGTGCCACCAAGGTGGTTATCACCATTGGATGACTTTATTGCACTTGTTTTTTTTTTTTTTTTTTTTTTTTTTTTTTTGGGATATTCGATGGGTTAGGCATAAAATTTCTTGATGTGCATGATAGTTATTAGCTCATCTAGAGGCTGCCCCTCAGGTGTTGCTAGCTGGTATGTGTTGAACACACCTGAATACTGAGAGGGGGGTGAATTAGTATCAAAACAAAGTTTAAATCCTCGGAAGCAAATAAATTCTTAAACTTTACAGAATTAACATAAACATGAAAGATCAACACAATGCATAACAACATATAACACCAGATATATGTGGAAAACCCCCAAAGGGGAAAAACCATGGTGATGATTAACTCACAATATATGAAGCTCAAAATTACAACTTTGTTTTAGGGCTACAACCCAAGGAAGCTACTACTCCCTGAAGAAAGGTTTTAGGGTCACTACCAAGGAAGCTACAACTCCCTACAACCTTTGTTTTAGGGCTACAACCCAAGGAAGAAACTACTCCCTGAACTGAGAACAAACTTAGAAAAGATTACAACATGAAAATCCTTCTACTGTTTGAAACTGACTATGAAGCTCACTTCTTTTGATGATTGCACTTCTGCCTTTTCACTTCTCTTTGATGATTGAATTAGTTAGGCACAAAAATATCTTCAAGATGAATCTGGACAGGATCTATTACTTCTGCTCTTTCTCCTTCAGTTGCACATCATAGTGCATTACACATCCACACTCTTCTCCTTACATTCATATTGCAATCATACCTCACCTAGATCAACTAGGTTTACAATATACATGATATTACATTGATTACATTACGTGTCGGTCATAGAAAACAAGAATATTACAATTACAGGTTAGCCAAAGATCTAACATCATGAAACTTGTAGAGGGGAAGCCCTATTATGAACCACACACAACATCAGGAAGAGGAACACACCTTGCAGATTCTAAAAAATGCTTAACCTAGTCCTAAACATCCCTCACAACATCATCCTTCAAAGAATAACATTCGCACATCATGCTCATTTGAAATAGGTCACCCTTAAGAAAGAAAATATGAAACTTGTAGCACATTGGCCATTACAACTTGGCGGTACTCATGAAAGATTGAACATTGCTTGTGCTTCTCCCAGATAAGTCAGCAGGACCTATACACCATCTCCAAAAACTCCTTGAACTCTACACAACAAATACTTTTGCCGCACATCACCAACATACATTCTAAGAATAATTAGGCATCTAAAACTATCTGTAGCTCACTGTTATATGGAAAACTGAGCTTGCGGACCACCAAATCAAACGATACTGGAAATTAGCATGCATTAAACATCTCTGTTCATTTTCACAAAACTACATGAGCAAATCTTCACATTCGAAGGAGTGTGGAGCATTCCAACAAGCCTTCATCATCACTTTACTCTTCCAGAGGCACATACCAGAACTTTGTCACTTGTAACTTTCACTGTTGAAGGTATAATGACTTGAAATATTGGATATAACACCTTCACAACATACTTAACTTAAATTTTGAACTGCATGGCCATATCTTCAAATGCGGAGGAATGCAGAGAAATTTACTAAGCAGTCTCCTAGGTAGCTTCCTGCAACAACAACCTTCACCAACATCTAGAGACCAGAACCTTCTTATAGAAACACATACTTCCTTA
This sequence comes from Cunninghamia lanceolata, assembly GCA_027924645.1. Classification (NCBI taxonomy): domain Eukaryota; kingdom Viridiplantae; phylum Streptophyta; class Pinopsida; order Cupressales; family Cupressaceae; genus Cunninghamia; species Cunninghamia lanceolata. The sequence goes on from BSBN01000413.1 coordinate 4,887,092, forward strand.
GGATCATTAGAAAAGAGCATACAACAAGCTACAGGCCATCAACAACATCTTCTCAACATTAGCATTAATGCTTCTAATTCCCATCTCAATATATCATTCTTCATCTTGATGCTTCTAATTCCCATCTTAATATATCATTCTTCATCTTGATGCTCCTATATCCGATCTTAAAATATCATCATGATATCATCAAAAAATATACTCAATACAGCTTCAATTAACATTGAACAAGGCATGACATCCAACCATGAACATCAACAACATCATGGTAAAGCATCAATGACAATCCAAACTAAGTGTTGACATCAAACAACACAAACTTGAGTGTTGACATCAATGACAACCACAACAGTAACAACCTTAGGTAACATATGTACAACAATCTCCCCCTTTGGCATTGATGATAACACACACCTACACACACCTGCTCATTCTCCCCTTTGACATCAAGGACAAAGGGCATCTACTTCTACTCCTTAGGGCACAAACTTTCCTTTTCAACCTTCTCCCCTTGTTAGCAACAACCAATACCTGCTCCCCCTAAGAGGTAGCCACCATCAGTCCAAAAAGCAAATATAACATAAATTACTCCCCCTGGATGGATGCACCAACTATGCATCTAGCAAGAAGGAGGGGCAATTGTCCTTAACTTTTGGCAGAGATACTCAAAAGTATCCTTTGCAAGAGGCTTTGTGAAAATATTTGCAATCTGATCCTTTGTTGGAACATATTTCAACTTCACTTCTTTAGCTGTAACCTTCTCTCTCAAAAAGAGATACCTGATTGATATATGCTTGGTTCTAGAATGCATCACTAGATTCTTGAAAATATTGATAGCACTTGTATTATCACACAAAATAGGAATAGGCTCATCATAATATATCTTGATATCCTTCAATGTTTGCTTCATCCACAACACTTGTGTACAATAGGATGTTGCTGCAATATACTCTTCCTCTGCAGTTGATAAGGATACTAAATCTTGTTTTTTACTATGTCATGAAACCAATTTGCTTCCTAAAAAGAAAGCACCACTACTTGTACTTCTTCTATCATCAACACAACCAGCCTAATTAGCATCAGTGTAAACACTCAAATCAAAATCATTACATCTTGGATACCATAAGCCATAACCTCAAGTTCCCTTATGTAATGGAGGAAATGAGGGTTGATTGATTTGATTGGTAGTTTGATTAGGTCCTCCTTTCACTTCATACATTCAAGGACATTTAACCGAGTTGAATCACAACTTTTGCAAGAGGACTTAACTATTAGGTTTTCTTTCACTTGGAATGATAAGGAAATTTGGAATTAGTTGATTAATTTGTTAAACCCTAGCCTGATTAAGCCTAAAACCCTAATTATGCAAGAACATAAGAAAACAGATGAAACATGACAAATGCTTGCACAGAAAGACACTAAATATAGATCATATACATACAAGATTTCAGATTTCAGAATACGAAAACTTCAGGGTCAAAAGAGCGAGTGCCCAAGCCCAAGGTGGTACTTTTTCTAAGGGCTTTGAGATGAAATCTACTACAGACTGCAACCACTTCAGAGATTTCTAGCACTGCAAAACTGGAGGTCAAAAGAGTGAGCACCCTTGACCTTTTAGGGTTATTTTCTACCTTTTTCTTAAGATCTGGAACCCTTATGCTTCGCAATGATCCTCTGCAACTCCTCTCCGTAAGATCCAATACCTGTTACCTACTGTAACGTCAGAAAATGTTCCCTTGGGGGCTTTTCCCTCTTAAGGTTTAGCTCCCGAGTCTTTGATATGCATTTAGAACATCTTGCATCATATTTTGGCATCCCAATGAGAAAACCCCTAAGTTTCATGATGAATGGGACCTAGGGAGACCCCTTAAGATAGACCCTGCCTAAAAGAGGGGGGAGGAATCGGGTGCTCGCGCCCTACTCCTACCCTATTTTAGGTCAGGCCAAAATTTTAAGTGTCAGTTTGTGACCGTTATTTAGGTCCTATGCTGACACGGTAAGTTTGAATTACGAAATTCTTGGCGGGAATGTTTGTAGTTACATATATAAGCATGTTTAGGCATTCATTTGTAAACTAGATGGCAATTTTGATTCATGAGCTTGTGTAGAAGTGATTCAAGGCAATCATTGTGTGTTAGAGCAGCTCTTGTGTTGTTTATGTGTTTGTATTTGCAGATTTGAGCATCCATCTCCTCATGGCATGAAGAGCTTCTTCCTTCCATGAGATCTTCACTACAAGGTGATATCATTTGTGTTTTCAAGCATTTATCATTTGGTTTTTTCCTTTGTCCTCCAAGGACACGCACTCTCTATCTGACAATGGTGTTCGGAAGACTTGAATGTCTCTCCAGGACTTGATTGAGGCAAGCCTCTAAACACCACAATCCCCTCCCCATTTTTTCGTGATTGCAGATTACAAGTTGAAGAAGTAGGAAAAGTGGAGTTGTAGGAGAGTGTTGTAGAGTGTCAGAATTGCAGATCAGAGTTGAAAATAGGGACTTGGACTCAGGCGCTCGCTCATTAGTCCTCTGGATTTTGCAACGGAAGAATCTCTGAGATAGTAGGAACATGTTGCAGATAAAGTCCCCAGATCCTGACAAAAAGCATGGCACTGGACTAGGGCACCCACTCATTAGTCCTCAACTATTCTGCTTCCTGAACTTCAAAAATTGGTACACATTTGTCTGTTATTTTACATCTTTCTATAGCAACATTTTCAGTAATTTGTCCGTTTGCTTCCGTATTGGCATAATTAGGGTTTTAAGCATAATTGAGCATAATCAAGCAATCAAGTCACACAAATCTAATTTTCACTACATTCTAAGTGACTAAGGGCCTGATAGTAGATTCTTACTCGACTCAAGGTCCTTGAATGCTTTAGGGTGAAAGGAGGATACACATAAACCACCAAATCAAACCAACTATCCAAATTTTACCCTAAACATTTTGGTGAACTCATGTTTTTAATGAATTTGGCACCTTGCTGAGTGTTTTTCTTTAGATTTACATTGATTTCATCCGTTCATATCATCATTCATCTTATTGCATTTGGAAAAATTACAAAAAATTTGAAAATTTTGAAAAAATTGAAACAAATTACATTCTAGGGTTTCTATTTTGCATCAATTAATTTGAATTTCATTAAATTTCTAATTTTTACATTAGATATGAGCTAAATTGTAGAAAATTATAAAAATTCAATCACTTGCATTGCATTTTCATCATAAAATTGCTAGGGTTTTGTTAGAAATTTTGATTTTTTTCATATAACCTAGTAATTGCAAAAACGAGGGTTTGTAGGTAAAATCTTGTTTCATATTTTTATACTAATCTTAGACACTCATTCAAACTTGAATTTGATTGTAGTGTTGCATTTTAGTGTAAAATTGCTTTTAAATCTCAAAAATTTACATTTTTACATAGAAAATTTCAACAAAAACTAGTGTTTTCATTGATTTTTCATTAGATTTGCACTTGCATTTTGCATTGTAGGGTTTAAAAATTATTTTCAGATCTAAGTGGAATTAATTTTCATCATAAATCAGACTGCAATACATTCATATAACATTTTTCATTAAGATCTCATGCCTAGGGCTTGAAAAACCATGATTTTCACTAGATTTGGCCTGATCAACTCTCTAGATTTGCACCATATGCATGTTGTGAAGAATATTTTTGCACTAATTGGCTGTTATTAGGGTTATTATCTTCTAACCCTCCTAAAAATATTCACAACACCTTTTTATTGGGCTCTTGTATTGAAAATTTGGTGAAAAATTGCATATTTTTGCTATATTTGCCTTAGGGTTTGACCTAGATTTACACTCCAAGCATGTTGTGACAGATATTATGGATTGAGGTGACTGATATCATTTCTATCATCTTCTGTACCTCCTAAAATTCTTTACAACACCCCTTTTTCTAGGTCTTGGAATTGAAAAATTGTGAAAAATTGCATATTTTTGCTATATTTTCACTAGGGTTTGATCTTTAGTGGCACTATAAGCGTGTTGTGACATATTTTTTAGAATTATATGGCTTTAATTAATGTTATAATTTTATTTCCATCATCATTTTCCTCACAACACCCTTTTTCATACTCTTTTGCATTGAGATTTGGTGAAAAAACTGCATATTTTAGTGTATTTCCACTAGGTTTTAGCTTATCATCATCTTAAATTTGCATCAAAAGTTTGTTGTGAAGGATATTATGGATCTATTAGACTGATATCAGACATATTATTTTCTGCTCCTGATCAATTTCCTTACAACACCTTTTCTTTCACTTATTTGCATTGAAAAAAGTTGAAAAAATCAAGCATTTTAGGTCATTTTTACACATAGCTTTGCATTCATGGATTCTCCTAAGGGCTCATCTTTGGAAGATTTATTTGAGTACATTATGAATTATGATAATCTTTTCAAATTCACTGATAAACATCCTCAAGTCTTGCATCAAATAGCATACATCTACGACATTGACATGAACGTGAGCACCACCTGTGATATCCTTCGCACAATAGCCTATTTTGACAGCTTTCTTACTATTGTGGATGTTTTCCCTTCGATCATGGAGAATATTACTAATTTAATTGCTAAAAACAATCACAGGGAAAGTAGTAGTGAAAACATGATTCCCTCTCTCTGTTTGTTTCATGATGATATAATGCAAATCCTTTCTGAGACCTATGAGAATGATATAGCAATGGGTGATTCATCGAACAGAGAGACTTGTCCCAACATAACCCCACTTAGTGAGGATATTTTGACACAAGAAGACATCATTGATACATTTGTCCCTACCACTCTGCCATCCCTTCCCTCTCTCCCTAATTAGGATGATGCTTCAGATGATGTAGATTCTCTTTGTGACCATTTGCTTCAACCTGCTAAAACTAAAAATTTACCACCTGATGTTCAAGAGCTTCTCAATTACATCTTAAAAAAAGAAACGGATCATGCATATTTACTTGAACCTTCACATACCTAGGAAGATAATGAAATTTTAAACGACATTGAAGAACAAACTATTCCTCAAACCCAAGGTATTCCAACACCCTATATAGGGATTTAAATGGTCACTTTTCAGGTTCCTCAACAATCTCATTCAAATGGCATTACAAGAGCCCCTATAGCTGACACAGAAAATGGAAACATCCCCTCTCTACCATCATCAATGGATATCTTTCTTACAAGGTTACCCTCATAAACTCATGAACACATGGAACAGAGAAGAAGAGATAAAGCCTTAACCATTAAAGTAAAGATCAAGATCCGTGATGACTGCTAGCCTGGGTGTCCTTACAGGTAAGTATTTCTAGCCCTTTATCTCTTGTGATGTGTTTCCCCCATGATGTGTTATGTGTTATTTAGGCCTCCTGAGATGATCCCTAATTCTCTTGTAAGGTCTGAGATACCAGGAGACCACCTCTGTTGTGATCTTCTTCTATTTGTATCATCATTCTTCTATATTGCTTCTCCTCTTTTTTCATTGTCGTGTGTTGTGTCTTACAGACATAGTGTCACAGTTGGTGACTTGGGGGCACCCTCCTACGTGATTGTCCCTAAGGCATGCTTATTTCTCCTCTCTGAATTATTATTTCCCTTCCTCTAGTGTTTCTATCTAGCGAGCGGATGACGAAAAACATTTTATACTAATGCGGACCTAGCGTCCCTTTAGCAAGAAATCAAAAATTCGACTTAGTTCCTACTATGACGATGGGGTTGTAATATATTATCCGATGCTTGGTTAGTAGATGCACTCCGTACTTTATGCGTAGTGATCTTGATGGTGTCTTATCTCACTTACAAAACATAACAATACTGTTGCTCCGTGCACTTTGTTTGTCTTTGAATCTCACCTTGGTGACACTCGGTTCTGAGATTTTCATGATATAGCCCCATAGTTATCCTCGATCTCTGAATTCATAGTATAACCTTGGCTCTTTGTGTGATTGATCGTATGCATTGTTGTTTATCATGATTATGTGGACACTAACATGTTTCTTGTAGGGATGTGTTTGTGGGAACATTTGGCGATCGTAAAGTACATGTTACCTCTAGGGGGCATGGGCTTTGCGAGAGCTTGTGTTCCCTTGTGTGTTTTCTTCCTACCTTAACGTGCTTGATATTGATACCTACTATCAACCACCTTAAGGTGGGGGCATATATAAGGTAAGCTATCTGTTGTAGATGTTAGCAATGTGCTTGTCCTCAAGTGCAGTCTTAAAGACTGGTGGCGATGAGTCCCTCCTACACTCTAAGTTTTTTTTGCAATAAATCAATCATCAATCATCTTAAGCCCTCTACAGAGGTGGGGATGGTGTATTTCTTGAAGAGAGTGCACATCCTATCATTTTCAAAAGTCCTCTGCGGAGGCGGGGAGTAGTTCTGTGACTAACTCAACCCTTAAGCACGTCTTTAGTGATTGTTGTGGTGAAGCCCAATCGTCAGTGTGTGCCTATAATATGCCTAAGATGGTGATGAACCTAGAAATAGGAACACTCCATCACTTGTCTACCGTGTTTTCTCTGTGTCTTCAAAGTGTGTGTGTATTGCATGTTTGTTCCCAAGAATAGTTTAAAGACCGGTGGAGATGAGTCCCTCCTATGCTTTGGGATTTGTATGGTGTGTGTGTTGCCCCATATGCAGTTTAAAGACCGGTGGTGATGAGTCCCTCCTACATTATGGGTGGTGTTTACTTTCCTATACTTGCATCTACATTTTATATATATGAGAAAAAGAAAAAGAAAATAAATCATTCCTGTCTTCTCTACATTCACTGTATTCACCGTGTTTTGCATGCATTCAATGCTGTATTCTTTGTGTTTTGCATGACTGTAACTGTCTTCTCCATGTTTTGCGTGCCTATTACTGTCTTCTCTGTGATTGGTGTGTCTTCTCCGTGCTTGGCTTGTTTGCTGTGTTTGTTGACCGTACTTTAATACATGTATTGGCCTTGTGTTTATACATACATTAAAGTGGGGGCTAAATGTAACGTCAGAAAATGTCCCCTTGGGGGCTTTTCCCTCTTAAGGTTTAGCTCCCGGGTCTTTGATCTACATTTAGGACATCTTGCATCATATTTTGGCATCCCGATGAGAAAACCCCTAAGTTTCATGATGAATGGGACCTAGGGGGATCCCTTGAGATAGCCCCTACCTAAAATAGGGGGGGAGGACTTGGGCACCTGCGCCCTAGTCCTGCCCTATTTTGGGTCAGGCCCAAATTTTAAGTGTTAGTTTGTGATCGTTATTTAGGTCCTATATCGACACAGTAAGTTTGAATTATGAAATTCTTAGTGGTAATGTTTGTAGTTGCATATATAAGCATGTTTAGGCATTCGTTTGTAAACTAGATGGCAATTTTGATTCACGAGCTTTTGTAGAAGTGATTCAAGGCATTCATTGTGTGTTAGAGCGGCTCTTGTCTTGTTTATGTGTTTGTATTTGCAGATTTGAGCATCCATCTCCTCATGGCATGAAGAGCTTCTTCCTTCCATGAGATCTTCACTACAAGGTGATATCATTTGTGTTTTCAAGCATTTATCATTTGCTTTTTTCCATTGTCCTCCAAGGACATGCACTCTCTATTTGACAATGGTGTTTGGAAGACTTGAATGTCTCTCTGGGGCTTGACTAAGGCAAGCCTCTAAACAACACAACCCCCTCACTATTTTTTTGTGATTGCAGGTTACAGGTTGAAGAAGCAGGAAAAGTGGAGTTGTAGGAGAGTGTTTTTAGAGTGTCAGAATTATAGATCAGAGCTAAAAATAGGGACCTGAACTTGGGCACCCGCTCATTAGTCCTCCGGATCCCGCAATGAAAGAATCTCTGAGACAATAGGAATAGGTTGCAGATAAAATCCCCAGATTTTGACAAAAAGCATGGCATTGGACTAGGGCGCCCACTCATTAGTACCTGACTGTTTTGCTTCCTGAACTTCAAAAACTGGTACACATTTGTCTATTATTTTACATCTTTCTGTAGCAGCATTTTTAGTAATTTGTCCGTTTGCTTCCGTATTGGCATAATTAGGGTTTTAAGCATAATTGGGCATAATCAAGCAATCAAATCACACAAAACCAATTTTTCCTACATTCTAAATGACCAAGGGCCTGATAGTAGATTCTTACTCGACTCAAGGTCCTTGAATGCTTTAGGGTGAAAGGAGGATACACATAAACTAGCAAATCAAACCAACTATCCAAATTTTACCCTAAACACCTGCAATCACAAGAGAGGGGTTGGGGGTTGTGGTGTTTAGGAGATTGCCTCGGTCAAGCTCCAGAATGACATTCAAGCCTTCCAACACCATTGTTAGATAGAGAGTGCGTGTCCTTGGTGGACAAAGGCAAAAACATTGATAAAGTAGATAGATTGAATCACAAATACATATCACCTCAGAGGTGTAGCTCTCAAGGGGATGAAGATCTTTTAGACCATGGGAAGATGAAGCCAAATCTATAATAACAAACACAACAACAACACAATTTTTCTCTACAACACAATGAATGCCTTGAATGCTCTATGATCACAAGTTCGCCTTAATCTCAAAATCATCTTCTAGATTTCAAATGAAGTCCTAAACATGATTATATATGCATTCCTGCTAAACTTTCGTAATTCAAATTGAATAGGCTGACAAAGGGAAACCTTTTAATAGTCACTTTGATGGCACTTAAGATTTGGGCCCTGACAAAATAGGGTAGGACAAGGGCATGGATGCCCTTGTCCAGGGACCTATTTTAGGGCTGGATTCAGTTCACAAAGGTCCCCTTAGTCCAATTTGACATGGGTTTTGAGGTATTTTTCTCTGGGATTAATTTCTAATATGCATGATTAAAGCTAAGGGACCCAGGAGGTAAACTTAGAAGGTAAAAGTCCTAGGGGGACATTTTACGACATAACATTTAGCCTCCACTTTAATGTATGTATGATCTTATGACCCATACATGCATTAACTTGTACATTTGAAAACACATCAAACACGCCAAGCAAAAGAAGCTAAGGCATACACCAAGATTGAGGAACTATTTCTAGCCCCCAGTCTTAGGTAAGCATTAGAAAACACACTGCAGACATGCAAGACACAATGACGATAGTAAGAAGCACATAAAACACAGATAAGACAGTATTGAAGACACATAAAACATGATGAATACATGAGAGCAGTCATGCAAAACATGATGAGCATTTTCATTTTCATATATATATATATATATATATGCATGGAAATAAAAATTGCAACACAAAACCCCAAGAATGTAGGGGGGACTCATCACCACACCCTTTACACTACACGAAGGGGAAAACATGCCATACAAAACCTAAGCATAGGGGGGACTCATCGCCACACCCTTTACACCACACTAGGGGAAAACATGCCATACAAAACCCAAGTGTAGGGGGGACTCATCCCCACACCCTTTACGCTACATGAGGGAAAATCCACATAGAAGACACACAAAAAACATGAGCACTGTATAGCACGCCATAGACATACTATACATCTTAAACATGACAAAAAAGGTGATGGAAGGAGCTTATTGTTAAGTACCACCATCTCAAACACACTGCTGACACTCCTGACGGTTGGGCTTATGCCAAAACAACTACCAAAAACATGCTTAAGGGAGGATAGCTCAATATCCAATCCCACCTCCTGATGAGGACTTTGTATAAAAGGATGTGCACTAGCTCAAGAGATACACCATCCCTCATCGCGGAGAGGGATTTTGTATAAAAGGATAGCACTAGCTCAAGAGATACATTATCCCACCTTGCAGTGAGGGATTTTTGATTGCAATTGATATAAGGATGTGCACTCGTGGTGGAGATACAACATCTAGGCTCATGGAGAGGGCTTACAAACATGCTTTGTTAGTACCAAAATCAATAGACATATATCATTATATATGCCCCCACCTTAAGGTGGTTGATGTCATGTATTGATATCAAGCAAGTTAAGGTAGAGAGAAAACACACAAGGAAACAAGAGCTTTCGCAAAGCCCATGCCCCCAAGGTGACATGTGCTCATGATCGCTGAATGTTCCCACAAACACAATGATAAGATATGCTAAGATAACAAGAGAGGTTACAAATCTTACTCTAAGATAATAAGCAAAGCAAAACATGAAAGATATGCATGAATCATAAATTAGATGACATCAAGAAACCAAGGCTACACATACGGGTTCGAATTTGAGTATAGCCGTTGGGCTTATACTGTAGGCATATCAGAACTGAGTGTAACAACAAGGTGAAATACAAGACAATCAATGTGCACGGAGCAGATGTATTGTTATGATTTGTTGTAAAAGATAAGACAACATCAAATATCACATGGAGTGATTCTACTAGACAAGCGTCGGATATATAAATCAACCCCATCTTCATGTATGGAGTAGGTCTATTTTTGCTTGCTTGCTTGCTAAAGGGACATACGGTCCGTATCAGTTAGTTGTTTGTTTTTCATCATTCGTCAACTAGATAGAATTACTAGAAGGTAAATAGTAAAATGAGAGAGGAGAAAAAGTGCCTTAGGAACACCACGTAGGAGGATGCCCCCAGGTCATCAACCTCAATGCTATGCCCCTAAGGCACAACACACAACAATAAAATAGAGGAGAGACAAGATAGAAGAATGATAAAACAAATAGAAGAATGGTCACAACAAAGGCAGTCTCTCAGTATCCTTGACCTTACAAGAGTATCAAGGGTCATCCTAGGAGGCCTAAACAACACATAACACATTATGGGGGAACACAACACAAGAGGGGAGGCCACATAAATGAGTAAAATATGCTATGACAAAGGTGGCCACTAGGGTTAGAAATACTTACCTGCTGCATAATTGAACTAGCGGTTGTCATAGAGCAAATCATCGTCTTCCCAATCTTGAATGTCAGAGGAGAGAGGTACATAAGGTATGATTGCCCAACTTTTGTCATTATCCTTAAACTCTTTTTATTTAAGCTCTTCTTTGTTTGGTTCAATGTTAGATGGTGGAATGTTTTCTTGTTGAGATGCATTTCGTTGAGAAAAAGCTTGTCTTCTCTTCCTCCTTTCTCTTTCTTGCCTATTTCTTTTTGTTTTATTAGTGATGTTGTCAAAAGGATTATTGTGATTTTCTATAGTATTCAACATTTCAGAGGAGGAAGCTGATATAAATTTAATTTTCTTTGATGAAGTGCTTTGTTCTCCATGAGTGCCTCCCAATCCTTGCAAGGATGACAAAGGAGGAACATTGACATAGAGTCCCTTACCTTTCGATCTAGGAAGTTCTTCTAATGTGGGTTGTTTTTTGCTTGTTGTTTGTTGAATAGAAGGTCTGACCACTCTAGATTGTAGTTTTGCCTTATATCATCTATATCCCAAGAAATGTTGGTCTCTTCGTGGCTCAAGTTCCATAGTAGGTCATGGCCAAAAGTAATCAAGAGTAAAGTTCTTATGAGTAACCATGGGTTGCCATGTATTATGATGAATAGTGTGTACTTATCCATGTAAAGAAAATTTTATACATTTGTGAATTGTTGAGGGGACAACCCTCATAGCTTTTAGCCATGGATGGCCTAATTTTATGCGGAAGAGGTCAGATGTAGGGATGACATCAAATAATTGTTCCACAAATTTCTCAAATACCATAACCAATAAAGATATCTTCCCATAGGTAGGAATGCAAGCTCCAATATGTGTCTTAATCATTATGTTTGTGGGTTCATAAGGATCTTGTATTAAATCATGTGAATAAAGGAACTCTTCTGTTGCCACATTTGTCATACAATTAGGATCTATAAGTGTTCCATGCACATGAGTCTCCATTACCTTCACTGTGATGTAAGGAGGTCCTTCAATGTCTCCAATTGTTCTATCATGAGGTGTGAATACTATTTCAGTTTTAGGGGTCTTTCTTTTCATATAAGGTCTAGGAGGGAACCTTGTTGGGATAAGGTGCTATTAACCTTGTAAATCCCAATATTGTATATATTCCATTTATTATTTATAATTTGTAATTACCCATAAGGGATGTACAAGTTTCACTGGCAGTGGTAAAAATTATTTACTGTCCACGGTAATTATGGAGTTACTGCACGATAAGCCCCGGAGTTACTGGTAGTAGTTACGGGATGTCATTTACTATGGTAAATGGTAATTGGTCAAAGTGGGGTGCACATGTGGAGGAATAATCATTTTTAAGTGTTATGACGCACATCATAGATGCTGTAAGGTGTACGAGATTCTATGACAACTGTAAGTTGTCATAAGAATCTATGATAATTATAATAGCATATGACGCATCATAAGATGCTGTAATTGGCTATTTTTAGCCCTAAGGCGTTCAAGCTTGCATGGGCACATTTTCCCAAGTGTAGGATGCATGTATGACAACAATTATGACCTCGTAAGAGCCTATTCTTGGCCATGGATGCCCAAGGTTGTATTGTTGACTCTTGACAAGTGTTATGAGGTTGTAAGAAGTCATTTAATGTCTTGAGGTTGTGTAAATTCTATATAAACAATAGCATAGTAGATGAGATGCATATAACAATTTACAGGTACCCAGGTTCTGCCAGAGTGAAGGTTGGAGGATAGAGGAAGTGAATGTCTTTGTAATCTCCTTTTGTGAAGATAATACAACTTGACCTCTTTTCTTGGTGGAGTTTTTTACCCAAAAGGGTTTTTTCCATGTTAAACACTTGTGTTATGTGCTTCATTCTGCTTCTAGTATATTTCTGTGTTGTGGGTTTATGTTTTGTTACAATCTCCATTGATAATAGCACATAGTTAAAGATTGCTGAAATTTATCTCGAATAAGATTTCCATTAAAGTAGTGTTGCTTTCATTTCTAACATTTGGTATTAGAGCCTGGCCAGCTTTGACTCTTGGGTGGTAGTGTGGAAGCTGTAGCTACAGTGGGAGATTTGGTTGTGTTTGTTTTGCAGATCTTGTGTTGTTATTATGGTTGCATCCACCGTTGCATCAACCCCTCAATTAGACACTGAGAAGTTCAATGGAACGGGGTATGAGTTGTGGAAGCTGAAAATAGAAGATTTGTTGGAAGAAAGAAACCAATGGTTGGCTGTTTAAAAAGAGAAGAAACCCGATGATGTCTCTCAAGATGAGTGGGATAGACTGGATAAGAAGGCATGGGGAACCATCTAGTTGTGTCTTTCAGACTCTGTCCTGTTGAATGTCGCAAAGGAAGAGACTACATACAAGTTGTGGAAATGGTTGAGTGAGATTTATCAAGCCAAGAGTATGGTAAATAAACTTTATTTTAAAAAAAAATTGTTTTCCATGAAAATGCGAGAAGGTAAATCGGTTGCAGAGCATTTAAATTCTTTTAATTTGTTAGTGAGTCAGCTTGATTCAGTAGATGTTGAGGTTAGTGAGGAAGATAAATGTATCTTACTTCTTTGTTCTTTACCTGAGTCTTGGGAGAATGTTATCCTTTCTATCACTGCTAACCTTGCGGATATGAAGTTGGATTCTCTTGTTTCAATGCTACTGTCACAAGAATTGAGGGAGAAGAGTTTGGATAGTTTAGGGGATGCTCTTAGTGTCAGGGGAAGGTCTAAGGAAAGAGGACCTAAAGGAGATCATAAAGGGGCTAAGGACAAGTCCAAGGGCCGGTCTAAGACTCCTGGTAAAAAGAACAGAGTTAAGTGTTGGAATTGCGGAAAAAGGGGACATGTGAAGGAGTGTAAAAACCCCAAGAAACAGTGGGAGAGTGCTTCGGATAAGTCCTCAAATGTAGGTGAAGAATTTTTACTTTCTGCATGTAATCTTGTTTCTAATGATCACTGGTTGGTTGACTTAGGATGCTTGTTTCATATGACCTCACATAAGGAATGGTTCTCCTCATATGAAGAATATGATGGAGGTAATATCTACCTTGGTGACAACTCTTCATATCCAATTGTCAGGAAAGGAAAGATTGGTGAGAGGGAACTTGGTGGTAGCGAAAGGGAAGAGATTCAGGAACTTTTTAAAGCTTGAAGCCACTATAGTTTATAATGCCTCCTATGCATCTGAGGCTAATATTGAAAATGCATGTATGTTGTGGCATCGTAGATTGGGGCACACAAGAAATAATGTATTAAAAACTATTAAGAATAAAATTTTTTTGGATTCTTTTTCCTATTCTAATGAGCACTTTGATTTCTATGAGCTCGTGTGTTTGGTAAAAAAAATAGAAAATCATTTCCTTCAGGAAGCAATAGAGCAAAAGAGAAGTTAGAAATTATTCATACGGATGTGTTTGGACCTGTAGATAATGAATCTATCAAAAAATCTTGTTATTTTGTAACCTTCATTGATGATGTATCCAGATTTACATGGATTTATTTTATGAAGCATAAATCTAAAGTTTTCACTAAGTTTAAGGAATTCAAAGTCTTAGTAGAGAACCAATCAGGTTTAAAGATAAAAATATTAAGATCTGACAATGGAGGGGAATATTGTTCTAAGGAATTTGATGAGTTTTGCAAGCATGCAGGTATAATTAGACAAAAGACAACTCTGTATACACCACAACAGAATGGTGTTGTAGAAAGGATGAAGCAAACAATTATGGAAAGGGCCAGAAGTATGCTTAGTGATGCATAGTTGGATAAATGCTTTTGAGCAGAGTCTGTGTGTACTTCTTGCTACTTTATAAACATATCTCCTTGTAAGGCTCTTGATTCAACACCTTATGAAGTGTGGACAGGTAAGAAACCGTCTATTTCACATTCAAGGGTTTTTGGTTGTGAGGCTTTTGTTCATGTGCCTAAGGAAAAGTGATCTAAGTTAGATCCAAAAGCTGAAAAGTGTACATTCATTAGATATGGTGATAATGTGAAAGGTTATAAGATTTGGAATCCACTAACCCGCAAGATTATCTTTTCTAGAGATGTTATTTTTAGGGAACTTAGAGCTATTTCTGAACCTAAGCAGCCAAAACAAAAAGATGAAAAGGTAAAGAAGGTGCTCTTTGATTTAGAGCAGCAAGATACACCTCAGTAAGAACAAAATGATGGATTGGGGGGTTAAGAAGAAGAAGAAGATTTGAGTAGTTCTGATGAAGATGAGTGTTATTACAGAAGAAGTTGGTGCAGATGATCATGTAGAAGAACGAGTAGAGTCTCTTACTCTACCCTTGAGGAGATCCACAAGACAACAGAATCCAGTTGACAGGTATAGCCCACCAGATTTCCATTGTGTATATGCTTTATTGAGTACTAACAATGAATCTAGATCCTATAGGGAAGTTATTTTTGTAGATGATAGTGAGTCTTGGCAGTTAGCCATGCAGGAGGAGATGATGGCTTTAGACTCTTGTAATACCTGGGATCTTGTTCATTTGCCCAAAGGAAGAAAGGCCATAGGATGTAAGTGGGTCTTCAAGAAGTTTGGAGAAGACGGGTCATTGGAGAAGTACAAGGCTAGACTGGTAGCCAAGGGCTACTCCTAGAGAGAGGGAGTTGATTTTGGTGAGATATTATCTCCTATTACTAAATTGACTTCTATTAGATTTCTCTTATCCATTGCTACAACTTATGATTGGGAGAAAGACTGCATTCTGGCATGGAGATCTTGAAGAAGAAATTTATATGCAACAACCTACAGGTTTTGAGGTAAAAGGAAAAGAACATTGGGTTTGCAGGTCAAAGAGGTCTCTCTATGGTTTGAAATAGTCCCCCAGAATGTGGTATCAAAAGTTTGATTCATTTGTTTTGAAATTGGGTTTTGTTAGAAGCGAGGAGGATCATTGTGTTTACATTCATTGTGTTGATGATTTTATACTGGTTATTGCTTTGTATGTTGATAACATGTTGTTTTTCAACAATACTAAGGGTATGGTCAGTGAGCTTAAAGCCCAACTTTTACGTGCATTTGAGATGAAGGATCTTGGGGCTGCAAGGTATATTTTGGGAATGGAGATTAGGAGGGACAGAGTTAACAGAAAGCTTTGGTTGTCACAAAGTAAGTAAGTGAATACTATTTTGTAGCGATTTACCATGCAGGACTGTAACCTAGTTAGAGTTCCTTTACCCATTGGTACTAAGCTTTCATTAGATATGTGTCCAAAGACTGAGGATGATCTTGAGGATATGTCTAATGTGCCATATACTAGTGTTGTTGAGAGTTTGATGTATATAATGGTTTGTACTAGACGAGATATTGCCCAAGTAGTGGGAGTTTTGAGCAGATTTATGTCTAACCCTGGTAAACAACATTGGAACTATGCAAAGAGGGTGTTTAAATATATTATAGGTACTCCTGATCATTGTTTGGTTTATTCTGGTACTGATAATGCTGATAAATCTTTAGACATACAGGGTTTTGTTGATGCAGATTAGGCAGGTGACTTGGATAGTCGAAGGTCCACTAGTGGCTATGTGTTTACTTTGTTTGGAGGTGTAGTGAGTTGGATGAGTAAGAGACAGCCCACAGTTTCTTTGTCCACCATAGAACCAGAGTATATGGCTGCTACTCATGTCTCTATGGAGGTAGTTTGGTTGAGGAGATTGTGTACAGGTATTGGATTTGATTGCAGGATCATTCAGATTGGTTGTGATAGCCAGAGTGCTATCTGTTTGGCCAAGAATCCCATGTATCATGCTCAGACTAAGCATGTTGATGTTCAGTATCACTTTGTTCGAGAGTTGGTTGCAAATGGAGAAATTGAGCTAAAGAAGATAGACACTCAGGAGAATGTTGCAAATTCATTGACTAAGCCTATTAGCATAGAGAAGTTCTTATGGTGCAGAGAGGCCATGGGCCTTGTTTCTAGTGCCTGATTATTTTTCATTTGATTTCCTATGGGTTGATTTACAATGTATAATGTCAAGTGGGAGAATGTTGGGATAAGGTGCCATTAACCTTGTAAATCCCAATATTGTATTTATTCCATTTATTAGTTGTAATTTGTAATTACCCATAAGGGATGTACAAGTTTCACCGGTAGTGGTAAAAATTATTTACTATCCACGGTAATTACGAAGTTACCACACGGTAAGTCCCGGAGTTACCGGTGGTAGTTACGGGATGTCATTTACTATGGTAAATGGTAATTGGTCAAAGTGGGGTGCACATGTGGAGGAATAATCTATTTTTAGTGTTATGACGCATGTCATAGATGCTGTAAGAAGGTGTAAGAGATTCTATGACAGCTGTAAGTTGTCATAAGAATCTATGACACTTATAATAGCATATGATGCATCATAAGATGTTGTAAGTGGCTATTTTTAGCCCCAAGGCGTTCAAGCTTGCATGGGCACATTTTACCAAGTGTAGGATGCATGTATGACAGCATTTATGACCTTGTAAGAACCTATTCTTGGCCATGGACGCCCAATGTTGTATTATTGACTCTTGACAAGTGTTATGAGCTTGTAAGAAGTCATTTAATGTCTTGAGGTTGTGTAAATTCTATATAAACCATAGCATAGTAGATGAAATGCATATAATAGTTTACAGGTATCTAGGTTCTGTCGGAGTGAAGGTTAGAGGAGAGAGGAAGTGAATGTCTTTGTAATCTCCTTTTGTGAAGATAATACAACTTGACCTCTTTTCTTGGTGGAGTTTTTTACCCAAAAGGGTTTTCTCCATGTTAAACACTTGTGTTATGTGCTTCATTCTACTTCTGGTATATTTCTGTATTGTGGGTTTATGTTTTGTTACAATCTCCATTGTTAATAGCACACAGTTAAAGATTGCTGAAATTTATCTCGAATTAGATTTCCATTGAAGTAGTGTTGCTTTCATCTCTAACAAACCTAGCATTATTGTTGTGATAAGAAGCCATGTATGCGAGACTACTTCACTCTTTAAGCACTTGTTTGAGGGAAATGGGTACTAAAAGACACACAAGGTCCACAACAAACAAAGTGGGTAGAATAAAATAATGCAACACAACAAGGCAATATGAGTGATTTGCAAGTTTGTTTAAAGAAAGTGTATACAACCTTTAGCATTGAAATACACAATGTGTAATTAAAACATGCAAAATTTTAAGCAACAGTGTGAAATGATGCCAAATTTTTAAATGAGCAATGTATGTATGTTTTCAAATGAATGCAAGATCTGATTTTAAAAGATTTAATACATATGCAAGGAAGTAGATGCAAAACTATGCTTGTTTATGACCTAAAATGCCTGATTTTTTCAATTTTTCCAATGCAAATGTTCTAAAGATGCAAATGTAAATGCAAAAATGTGCAATGCAACAACACTATAGTCCAAAATTGGATTTGAAAGACTATTCAAAGGAGTTGTAAAATCTGAAACAAGATTTTAACCACAAACTCTAGCTTTTGCAAAGACTAGGTTATATGAAAAACACACAATTTCAAGCAAACCCTAACAAATAAAGTATGAAAATGCAAGGTAAATGATTATGTAATGATGTAATTCTACAATTTATGTTAGATTTGATGCAAATATTAGAGATTTAAATGATTTCAATGAAATGTAATGAAAATAGTGTAAACTATGTCTAAATGCAAGCCTAGGATGCTTGATTTTTTCAAATTTTTCAATTTTTATGTAAGATTTTCAAATGTATAATGATGAAAATGAAATATATGAATGCAAATATGATTTAGAATAGTCATCAAGATGCAATTTTTAGCAAAACACTGGTTCACCAAAATGTAATGTAGGAAAAGAGGGTTGATTGATTTGATTGGTAGTTTGATTAGGTCCTCCTTTCACTTCATACATTCAAGGACATTTAACTGAGTTGAATCACAACTTTTGCAAGAGGAATCAACTATCAGGTTCACTATCACTTGGAATAATAGTGAAATTTGGAATTAGTTGATTAATTTGTTAAACCCTAGCCCGATTAAGCCTAAAACCCTAATTATGCAAAATCGTAAGTAACCGGTTGAAACATGACATTTATGCTTGCACAAAAAGACACTAAATATAGATCAGATACATACCAGATTTTAGATTTTGGAATATGATAACTTCAGGGTTGAAAGAGAAGATGCCCAAGCCCAAGGTGGTAGTTTTTCTAAGGGCTTCAGGATGAAATATGCTACAAACTGCAATCACTTTAGAGATTTCTGGCATTGCAAAGCTGGAGGTCAAAAGAGCGGCTGCCCTTGACCTTTTAGGGTTATTTTTTATATTTTTCTTCAGATCCAGAATCCTTATGCTCTATAATGATCCTTTGCAACTCCTCTTCACAAGATCCAATAATTGTTACCTACGATCACAAGAGAGGGATTGGGGGTTGTGGTGTTTAGGAGCTTGCCTCGATCAAGCACTGAAATGGTATTCAAGCCTTTCAACACCATTGTTAGATAGAGAGTGTGTGTCCTTGGTGGACAAAGGCAAAAACAATGATAAAGTAAATAGATTAAATCACAAATAGATATCACCTTAGAGGTGTAGCTCTCAAGGGGATGAAGATCTTTTACACCATGAGAAGATGTGTTGAATGTTAGGAACACTGAGAGGGGGGTGAATCAGTGTTCTATAAATATTTTCATGTACTTTTACTTTTAACCATTTCAAAAGAATAATCCAATAGAAGCAAAATATACAATTGAACAACATCCACAAAAGCATGACACAACACCAAGATTTTACGTGGAAAACCCAAAGAGGGAAAAACCACGGAGAGGATTAGCTCTCATGAATATATTGCAATCTTTACAAAAATGATGTTTAGGTTTGGTCACTCCATGGGCCTAGAACATGCTGGATTACATCCATGAAGTAAAACTAGATTTAGCAGGCTTACTGCCTCAACCCTAAACCTAGCAAGATTACAATGAGGGCTGTTAAACCCTACTAAAGGCTCACTGCCTTGATGACAAGACATGATTCCAATCAGATCACACATGATAACTGAATACTGCTTAAGCATCTGCCACTATGCTAGGGTGCAGTCATTTAACAACTGTATTCTGAATCCCAAGTCTTCATCACTGCTGATTCTCTAACTCTGCTCCACTATTCGCATCTTCGCATCACACACATATCCTTCCACACCACACTCAACTCAACTAAATTCTATCACCTTTATATATCAGCATCATGATTTACTCCATAATCAGGTCGGCATCCAAGAAGTGAAACATGTACATAGAAAGATGTACCTTGTCGCTTATTCCAATGCACTATGTGATGCACAAACCCAAATCTTCTCCCAAACATGTTCATATATGTTGGATCTAGTCATTCAATTACTTACATAGATCTTTCACATGCTAACCTTTCTCCGCATCATGATTTATCTCACCAGTCAGCCTGTTCCTCAAGAGCATGCTTAACAGGTTCATCTGCTGACGTATAACTTCTACTGTTGATTACAAAATACTTCCAAAATCATATTAAGGACTCTTTATACATTCCCAATCTTACCCTTAGAACCGCAAGGCATCATATCCTCTTGCAGAGAAATGCGGACCATCAGAACTCAGACTCTGTCTCTATCAAACTCTGTCAAACACTATGCCAATACTTAGTAGCTTGTAGCTACCCTTCTGGTGAACTTCAGATCTCCTAACTCTGGAATAAGATACTTCATACAAGTGTTTATAACACATTACAACCGCATAACAAAATACTTATCTGTGGAGGAATGCGGACCACTGCACTAGACTATGTTCACTGTTCCTGCTATACCTTTGCTTGCTTGGACTTAGACATGACTTCCAAAAAGGATTAGGACTTAATCTCTGAGGCATAGCACTATCAAACACTAACTAACATCATACCTGAGCCACATTACCAGATCATTACCTACGGAGGCATACTAGCTGACTTTCTATCTTCTACTCTGCATACTTTCCATACTTAGCCATTTTCTGTCAACCTGACCTGGAATCTAATATGTTCTTCTGAAGATATCTCTTCTTGTCATGGTGATAGGATCTCTGAGCCTTATTTCCATCAATGACAACATACAGATCCATACCGGAGCAATGTCTCTTGCCAACAATCTCCCCCTTTGGCATTGATGGCAACACTTAGTGAAAAATGTCCGACTGCCCCCCCTTACTGTATACACTGTACTTTCTTGCTCCTCCTGAGATGATTATCCATTTTTCACTGATCTACTTCTCTCCCTTTGACATCAATTGCAAAGGGTGTTGATCTAGAAACAAAAATTTTCAAAATTTCAAAATTTTATATACTCTGCCGCATATTTATAAGTGCAATCTTCATTTTAGTATTACATGTGTTGAAGCACATCATTAAATATGTTTTTGATCAATGTCCGCTCAACATCCCAACTTTTCTTTGCATTTTCTAGAATCTAAATTTGACCACTAAGAAGAAAAACTAAGGCTTCTGCCTTGTTACGATCAGAAGTTGTGTCTGTTTGGACAGCTAACTTGGCCTCTGTAATTAGATTTGTCATTGAGTCTAGCTTTGGACAAACTAACCTTCTGAGTTGTCCCATCCTACTTTTTATTTAGTATTTTTGATTTGTTAAGTCAGTCAGTTCATTGTGAATGTTAATGACTTTTGTTTCTATCCTTATGACTGACTCTACTTCTGAATTAAATTTCTCAGAAATATCTAGCAATTTTTGTTCCAAATCTTTGATCTTTTCTTTAATCTTTTGAGTAGTCTTAGGCTAGGAAAAATATAACTTGTACATATCTCCAACATCTTTCACAGCTTTTTGAATGCTAGCTATTGTATTGTTTAATGTGATTTTATCCTTTGCTATCATTATTTTCAATTCTTCTAATCTTTTCTCATCAAATTCTTGCCTTACCTTTGTTTCCGCAGATTTCTCAAAAGATTCAAATTATTTACTTACCAAATTTGTTAGCCCTTTCAGATGACTTGATGAGGGTATGGACAGATCCCTTTTGAAGGTGGGCAGCAACTTTTCTAATAGTCTTGATGCTTCATCAATCAGTTCACTATCCTCAATATGTGATTTCAGCATCTCTTCTTGACCCTTTGCCTGAACAATTGAAATCCACTTAAACTTCTATACCAGAGACATTGTATTTAGATTTATTGGGTCATGCAAAAAATCTAGTTCATCTACATTTTGTTTAATTTTCTCTATCACTTCTTTCTCCGATACAGCAGTGTCTCTTGACATACTAGACACATCTTCTTTCTGATTTTGCTCTAGATCATCTAGTTCCATATTCTCATTGGTTTCCTCTACTTGTTCAAATGGAAGATTTACCAGTTCTTCGTCAGTTTCTCTTCTGACAATATTATCCGCAGTCTGCTATGCTAGAGAAGTTCTCACTTGAGATTCATCTGTGGGCTCCTTTTCCTCCTTAGATATTCTGCCAACTGTATCAGTTTCTTGACCCAAGTTTATTTCTAGAGTAGATGAATTGACAGGAACATCAGTTTCTTCATCAACACTTGAAGTGGGAAGATTGTGTTGCTTCAAGGCTTTTAACATAATCTCTTCTATTTCTTTCACTACTTTGTCAGTTTCACGTATCATTAATGTTACCTTTTGAGTCGCCCTATTTATTTTGTTCGTAAATTCCCTAAGCAAGAGTCAATTTGTTGTTTTATCTTATTAGTCATACCTTATTTCTTAAATCGGCTCTTTATTCTTCAAAGATTTCTCGTCTTTTGCCTTTGTGTATGAAATTACTTAAGGTTTGAACCTTTGAACTTGAACTATTCTCTAAGTTCAAAGTTCAATGGTTCGTTGTGTTCAAAGTCTCTCAAAAAGCAAGCTATTTTGTTCCGTATGATTAAAAATGTCCTTGATTTTTCGGGTTGAACTCGAACCCTTTTGTCAATGGTTCAAAGGTTCCATGGTTCAAGGTTCAACACTCAGCGCCTTGTATTGAGTCACTTTGCTCAGTTCCTTCACCTAATTTAATGTGTCGTTGAACCATCGGTTTGAACTCTACAGTAAGGTTCAATGGTTCAATGGTTCCAAGTTCAATGCTGTACTATTTCGTAGTCAAATGTCTTTCACAAGTCATGTGATGTTGGTCGGTTTATGTAGTTCTCATGTCTTTGAAATTGAAATTTGAACCACATTCCCATGGTTCAATAGTTCAAAGTTCACCAGTTCAGTGATTATGATCTTATCTTTCCCCGAGGCATTCTAAGTCAGATTTAGCGGGAAAGCTGGAGGAAAATATGTCCGAAACTCATTATGAAACAGGAAGTTCTAATTTTGGGGAATTTATGGATAATTATTATACATCATGGTCATGCATGAATAATGCTTGCCATTGATAAGGATGTCAGAGTTCATGTCTTTTCAAACATTTTCGGCACGTATTTTTTTGGGTAATAATTATTCAATCCGTTGTGCCATTTATTAAGAAAGAATCACCCAAATTTGGCAAGTAAATACACTGTGCAACGCAGAGGAGAACAATGCAAGAGGTATAAGGTCTGGTTGCCCAAATTTTGCAGTAATTTTAGATTTCCTGAAGGTGAGTTCTATTTTTCCTACCTGTTGTTTCCCTTTCTTAAGCTGGAAAGAAAAATACTCTGAGTTTCCAACATTATTTTCAAGATTCAAAGCATTTCTTTTTCTATATCCTCCAAGTATGGCTTTGAAATCTACTTGTCTGGGGAATGAACATGGCCCTGGTCTTACCTGCTCTCACTCTGAATTCGGGGATACTTCACTAGTGCAATATGATTTAGAAGAATTTAGAGAAAGGTCTAGAAACCCTGTGCAAACTCCTATGATGAAGAAAATAGTAGATAGTGGTTTAGTTGAAGCTGTGGCCTTTCCCATGGCTGTACAGTGCCCAGAACTGGTTCAGGAATGTATGAATAGGTATGAACTCCAAAATAGGTGCATCAGAAGTGTAGATGGTGATGTATTGTTTCATGTCGACAAACAAACCCTAATGTCTATGATGAGAATACCACCTAAAGAGGCATATTCCAGCCTTAATATTACTTCTTCTTATGCATTTTTCTCAAAAAAAAAACTGACTTACAAAAGTGTGATAGCAAGAAACTGGCTGCTGAAGTTTCAGAAAGGTGGTTCAAGGTTGCCTAGACCACTTACTAGGGATCACATGATTAAAGAAGTGAGGGATATTGTGGTATTATTACACAGACTGAAGGGCAGCGAGCATACATATTATTGGGAAGATTGGATGTACTTTTTTGTACAAGTTATCCTCCAAGGAGAGCAATATTTGGACTGGGCAGATATTGTAGCTGATTTTTTGCATCAGGACTTGAGTAATTGTTTGGGAAAAATAAATTTTTATATGTCTTCATACCTGTTTTATTGCCTGGCGTCTACAAGATAGTGGTTGGGGCTACCTCATGCACCTTTAGTAGAAGATAGTAAAATTTATGAATATTATTCACAATTGCAGATGCAGAACTGTTATGAGAATTACAAAAATGTTAGTGATGTTTTCACTGGGAGAATGACTTATGAATTGGCAGGTAATTTGAATAAGAGAATGTCCAATGAGGTAATGCAGCTAATTAGCATTTATGGTAGTTTCTTTATTCAATTTTCCAAGTTCACTTACATCAGGGTTGGAGGATTTGACGGTGAACCTGTTAAGTTACCCAGGTATGCGTTTGACCGTTTTGTACTGATAGAAGTATGCAGACAGTTAGCACATGTGGATGAAAAGTTCTCAACAAAGAAGGGATCTGGTATCTCTTTCCCCATTGAACTTGGACATTACTCGTGCCAGTCAAAATCTAATGCTTTGAATTTAGGAGTGAACCTTAAAAAGTTCAATTTTCAGTTCTTCACTGCTAGGTCCCAATTTGACAGCAAAGGCTTTGTCAAGGATAACTTAGATTCTGGAATAGTGCATTCGCATATCCCTAAATTGGAAGACTACTGGGAGGACTGCCCAGATGAATTCGAGGTCAGGAGGGGACTGTGGTGTAGGTTTTCTTTGGGATAGATAATCACCCTTAATCTGAGAATGGACATTTCTGGAGTTATTGATAATCAAGAACAGATGATTGATCCCCAATTTGAACAGATAAAAAAATCACCTATTCCAGAAATTGATTGGAGTAAAAAGGAGGAAAATAAGATTGAGGTGAAAACTCTCCCAGTGATAAGGAGGACCGAGAAATGGTTGAGGGAACAGAAACAGAAAGGGTTCCAGAACAAAGACACCCAACAATACATGTCAATGATTGAATCACCAGTCCCAATAAGCTCTTCTAATCATCCTATTGCTATCTGTGGTGCAGGTACTTCCAAGTCAATAACTGGAAGGAGTTCTGCTATTAAAGAATCTAGAAGAGCCCTCACAACTATTCTGCCTCCTCGTGCCACCAGGTTGAGAACCAAAAGCAAAAGAAAGAAGCAGGTTTCTGAAAGAATAGTTGTGGATTTGAATTCAGAGGAGGACTCAGGAGAAGCCATGGGTGATAAGGAACCTAGTTTACCAAGAACAGAGGAAATTAGTGCTAAGCAACAGTTAGAGGTTGTCTTAGAGACCCCTGAAATAATGATGATTTCTGATGTATTCTCTGATAAACTAAATTCTGGGAAAGAAGCCTCAGCCTTTGCACCTAAATGGCTGGAGAATTCTATCAGTGACAAAAGAAAAATAATTCCATTTTCTGTGCCTTTAGAAGATATGGTGAGCAAATGTTTGGGAAAAATGCCTAAGTCCAAGAAGCTGAAGACGACATCCAAGGTAAGCATTGACCCAAGTACTGGGAATTGGAGTGCGGAAATAGCCAGGCCAGTGACTGATGAAGAAGTACAGGACCCCACTGTATAGGATTTCATTGTTGAAAGGGTGGATCTTGGAGCTGCTTCAAGAGCAGTAGATGTTCATCATCTTGAGGCATCCACCAAAAGAATCATCAACCAGACCTGGAAGGACGAGAAAGACAAGAAAGAATTGAAGCAGACTCTGCGTTCCATGGCAGATTATATTGATGCCATTCATAATCCCAGCCCACAGCTGGTCTCACAGCTTTCTCTGTCTTTTGATCCTAAGTCGCCAGCCAACCAGAAGATGTTGGACTAGGTTAACAAAAATGAGATTGTGGCTAAGGTATTCGATGATTGGTTGGATTGCATTATACAAAAGGGTACTAAATATATTCATGAACTTAAGAGTATATATGAGCAAACTGTAGCCACCATTGAGGACCTTAAGGCACAGATTGCTTCTTGGGTGAAAGATGAAGGTAAGTGGATGAATGTATTGAGCCAAATTGATGAGGTCCAAAAATCTGGAGTAATGAAATTTCTTTCAGAAAAGAGTTTAACAGGTGTGGATGAAGATTTACTGTACGTGAATAAGAAAAACATTGAATGGAGAAATTCTATGTCACGGCAAGGGCGATTTGAACTTACAAAAATGATTAAGGAAATCATCAAGTTCACTCAATCACTGCAGCTTGATTTACAATGCATTGATGTAAAATACATAAAAGATGATGGGAAACCAGAGGAAAATGTTGATACAGTGGTTTAATCCTTTAAGGATAAAATTAGCTTTGTCAAAGAAAGTGACAATATCTTAATTGAAGATTTCTCCCAAATTTCTAAGGTAGAGTCACTGCTTTACCTCTGTATCGACGCACTCCCAGAACATAAGGAAAAGATTGGGAAAATGAGGGAGAAGAATGTCTAGAAGACAAGGGTGAAATACATAGGCATCCCCAACCTTCTGAAGATTCAGGAGTTTGTTACTGTGTTTCAGGAGTGGAAGACTCAACGTGCCTCCCCGATCGCCGATAGTAAATCTGCAGATTCGAATCCGTTACCGCAACCGTGATCTTAATTGCCCAGTTGCCTTTATTCAGTTTTTTTAGTTATGCTATTTTCAATACTTGATCTTTAAATCAGTTTGTTTAAAACTAAATCATGTATGGGTCAGAGTTACTTTAACTCTGGGTTTGATTTTACTTGATTAGAGAATTAGGGCAACATATTTATATATGTTTTTCGTTACTGAACAGGGGAGAGATAGAGGGGAAATAAAAAAAGAAGATAGAAAATTTTGGAGCTGAACTACTGTTGTTTTCATAAGCATATATGATTTTTGTCTGAAACATTTTTTTCATATGTGAATGAAAAGGAGAAACAATTGCTGCATGCTTGAATCTGTGCGTTTGAGTTTTTGAAATTGGATTTTCTGTGCGAAGTCTTCTTTCATATGGTAATTGCTCTTTTAGACAATTCATTATATGTGTTCTATAAATTATTGGTTCAGCAACAGTTATATGTTTATGTATTTGATTGATTTTTAAAAATAGAATCTGTGTATTCTATCATAAAATGGTGTTTTAAAAAGGGATATCGCATTCATAACATGATGATGTATGGATGTTAGTTTGGCCTTTAGGCACTTTCTGGTTAAAAGTGTATTGGGATAATTAACATAGATTGAATTCATTGAAGATCTTAAAGGGAACTGTACCTCAATTCAGAGGGGAACTATTTTAGAAAGTTCACCCATTTGTTGATTAATTTGTTTGTTCTTTAAGGAAGAAAAGGCATAGAGTCAGAATAGAGTGATTTTCAAATAAGGACAAACCTATTAACCAACAGTTTTTGGTGACTCTACTGGGGACCGAGGTCATTAATTAAAAGATTGGTCGCCTTAATATGAAGCAACAATGGTGCTTCCACATGAAAACATAATTCATGTTCTGCAGCCTAATCTTGGTTTTCAGGACGAGCAGGAAGACATTATTGGCCAGTTGAATACCCTTGCTTGGCGTACTCATCAGAATAGTGAAGATTATAGAAGAGCAAGCAGAGTATTAGAAAAATAGGAGGAATTGGATGATAACCTGAGATTGCTATTGCTCAGGCAGAGAAGAAGGCAAGCACAAAACGTAGCAAGAAATCAAGCCCCTAAATCGCAAAGAAATCAAGAACAACATAGAAATTAATAGCTACCTATCTAGTTACAATATTTTAATCTAGATTCTAGACCGTATACAAGGTCTTGGAGAAGAGAGGGAGTTGAGGATTCCACCTTTCAAGCACTACAAAACTTTAATTTTCCTTATATCCCTACTCGTGTAAGAAGAGCTAGAAGTAGACCTCCTAGCCCCCCTAAACCTTCTACATCTCCTGTTTGTCAAGCTCTAACTCTTTCCGGTACTATCATCCCCTTAGCTATAAACTTCCTACCAATGGCCTAACCTTGGGGAGAAGCCATAGGGCCTCTGAACCTAGGGGCTAACCTAAATCCTTTGCCTAAAAATGCACGGGAGAATTTGCCCAAATTTAATGGAGATGGGAGACAATCACCAGAAGAACATTTATGTGCCTTTGCAGCAGCATGTAGTGTGTTAGGTGTACAACACCAAGATGTAGCCATAAGGCTTTTTGTGCAAACCTTGACTGATACTACAGCACAATGGTTCTATCACCTAACTAACTCCTCAATCACAAACTGGAATGACATGAAAACTATGTTTGAAAATAGGTTCAAAAGCGCAGAAGATGAACATTCTCTCCTTGCACAGCTGACTCAACTTAAGAAAGAGATACATGAACCTATGAGGGAATTCGTGGCTAAATTCAACAGAATTGTGAACAAAATCCCTTCTGCTAAAAGACCAACTGGCGAGAATCAGAAATGTTTCTTCATCCATTCTATGCCTCTTGATATTAGCTTCCATCTTAGGAGAGGTGTAATTGGTGATTTACCAGCTGCACAAGCTTTGGCAGTCAGATTGGAGGATGATCTTATTATGGTTGGTAAATGGAAGAAAGAGGTACAGGTGCCAAATGCTCACCCCTCGTCATCTACTGATCCTGTAGTGCAAAGACTGGTTAATGATATGATTGCCTTAAAGAGACAATTACCTAAAATTGGTGCTTCCTTCCAACAACCGTATCAAGATATTGGCAGGAGGAATTTGAATCAACAAGCAAATACTGGTAGAGCTTTACCCCTGACATCAGCACAGCCAAGGCTGACTATTGAAGCTCCTCTTGGGAGGGGGAACATGTGTATTTTTCATTTGACTATCGACCATGATGGAAATTCTTGCCCAGAGATGCTTAGGTATGCTCAGATGACTACTACTTAGGATATGTTAGGGGAGTCCACTGAAGAAGAAAGGAATTTTGAGGAACCTGGCGACTCTGAGATAAACTTCCTTGAATATGAGTCTGATTCAGAAAGGGGAGGTGAAATATTGGTTACCCTTGAAGATCCTTCGTGTGTCGTGCTCACTAGGAGTCAGAGGAATATGAGATCCTCTAATACGCAAGAAGTACCTAGTAAAGGTAAGGAGCCTTTTATTAGAACTCATGATGCTAATTTGAAGGCTCAGGAAATTAAATTGTTGCATAAAAATGATCCAGATGCTTCTTTTGATATTGTTGAATTATGTAAATTGGCAAAAAATCAAATCTCTCCTTTTGAGTATCTCAAGTTAAAACCTAATGAGCTTGACAAACTGGTTAACCATGTTAAGGGTGGTCCTACACAAACTGAATCTGAGAGTCGACTAGATGTTAATGCTGAGTCTCCCATTGCTCAACTATTTGCTTCCTCATCTGAGTCATCCATGACTCCCCCTAAAATGACTCTCAATTCGTCAAATGATACTTCTTACACAGCTGATTTGAAACCCAACCCTTTCTATGTATCTTTGTTCATCAATGGTCATAAGCTTAGTAACTATATTATAGATTCAGGAGCCTCTGACAACATTATGAGCTCTTCTATGGCTAAAGTCCTAGGATTATCACTTACAAAGACATTTGGTAGGTGTTATTCTATGGATGGGAAACAGGTTTCCTTGCTTGGACAGATTAAGGATGCACGAGTTGCTCTTGCAACTTACCCTGACAAAAAGGTGAAATTGACTATTTTGGTAGCAGACATTCCTGCTAGTTATGGGATGCTGTTGAGCAAGACATTTTGCAAGGATTTGGGTGGACAAATTAAATTGGATTGGTCAGAAGCCACAATCCTAGTGGGAAAGCAAAAAGTAAAGCTGGAACCTTAACCCAAGTGCAAGTTTACTGTCTATCCCTCTGATGATCCCAAGTCCTAGATTTTGTTTGAGGAATGTGAATTTGGTAACTATTTTCTCTCTTCTGAATAGAGTTTAGGAGAAGACCTCAAAGAAGAATTAATCCAAAGGTCTGTACATTCTGATGACCTATGGATTATGGAATTTGACGGCAGTTGTACTATTGCTGGTTCAAGGGCTGGGGTTGTGTTGATCTCACCAGAAGGTGAAATTTTTTCTTATTCTTTTAAATTAGAGTTCAAAAACACCAATAATACTATAGAATATGAAGCTTTATTGCTTGGGCTATATGAAGCCAAAGGAAGGAGTGTAAAGGTGCTTAAAGCGAGAGGAGATGCTGAATTAATTGTGAAATAGGTAAGGGGCATCTTTTCTGTTAAGAATGAAAGATTAAAGCATTACAAAAATAGAGTATGGGATGAGATCAAATATTTTGATGCTTTCTCTATCGAAGCAATTCCCAGAAACTAGAACTCCCGAGCAGATTCTTTAGCAGTATCAGCTTCTCTTCTTCTGCCACATACAGATTTTAAAAAGGATTCTTATAGAATAGAATTGGTATATCATCCTAATGTACCAGACAATGCCGAAAGCTGGCAAGTTTTTGAGAGTGATAATCAGATTAGAAAATTTTTAGAGAATGCTGAAATGTTTCTAGGAGCTTATTTTGAGGGCTCTGAAATAGATTGTAAAGAATTCAGTCCTGACCCAGGGATTAATCCAAAGATGATGTGATTCAGTTGAAGGGAAACAAAATCCCTAAAGGACTGGTTTCCTTAGAACATTTGTTTTCTCAAAGAGATGAATATATTAAAGGCAAACCTTCCCACAATCCTGATAAACTGGAGGATTACGAGAAAATAAACATCAGGGATGAGGCTGATCCTAAATGGATATCCATTGGTAGGTGTTGTTCTTTAGAGGAGAAAAACAAGTTGATCAAATTGTTAATCAAGTATAAGGATGTTTTTGCCTGGTGCTATGATGATCTTAAAATTTTTAGACATGGACAGTTTCAACACCATATTTCTCTGAAAGCAAATGCAACCCCATTCAGGTAGAAGCTGAGGAATTATAATCCAAAAGTTGATGAGGCCATCTTTAAGGAGATTGATAAGATGTTCAAAGCTAGAATTATCTATCCAATTCATCACTCCACTTGGGTGGCAAATATTGTTCTAGTGCGCAAGAAGAATGGAGAAATAAGAATCTGCGTTGATTTCAACAATTTGAACCAGGCTAGCCTGAAAGATAACTATCCCTTACCTGTGATGGACCACATTTTGCAGATAGTTGCTGGGTCTAAAATGATGTCCATGCTAGATGGGTTCTCTGGTTACAATTAGATAGGTGTGGCTGCAGCTGATCAGCATAAGACTGCTTTCACTATGCCTCAGGGAACTTTTGCCTATAACTGAATGCCCTTTGGCCTGATTAATGCCGAAGCAACCTTTCAGCGAGCGATGGATTCATCCTTTAGAGATCTGAAGGATAGAATTATTGTTATTTATCTTGATGATCTGACTATTTTTTCCAAAAATAGAGATCACTTGAAGGATCTGGAGACTGTCTTACAAAGGTGTCAGAGCCATGGCATATCACTCAATCCCAAGAAGTCGTCTTCTGTGTTACAGAGGGAAAGTTGTTGGGGCACTTAGTCTCAAAAGATGGAATCAGAATTGATCCAAAGAGGGTTAGGGCGATACAACAGCTTAGTCTCCCTTCCAATAGGACTGGAGTAAATTCCTTCTTTGGCTAAATCAATTTTCTCAGAAGGTTCATTCCTGACTTTGCTGAGATTACAAAGCATATTGTTGGAATGATGAGCGAGAAACAAACATTCAAGTGGAATGAAGTTGCTAAGAAGGTATTTGAGTGTATCAAAGAGGCGATTGCACGCACACCCACTTTGGTAAATCCTAATTTTCAAAAAGATTTTATTATTTACTATTATGCCTCGGAACACACCATGCTAGGTATTTTGTTACAAAAAAATGAATTGGATAAAGAGGTCCCCATAGCCTTTATGAGCGTTCCCCTTAAAAAGCATGAATTGAAATATTCTTTGGTTGAAAAGCAAGCTTTCACTGTAGTAAAGGCTGTTAAACAATTCAGATATTATATACTTCACTCTCATTCAGTTGTATTTGTTCCAAGTTCAGCTGTGAAAAGTATCTTGACTCAGCAAGATGTTGGGTTAAACAATAGAGCAACGTGGGTTGCTGAAATCCAAGAATATGATCTGGAAGTTAGGCCAACTAAACTGATCAGAGATCAAGGCCTATGTAAATTGATTGCTGAGAACAGAAAGGAAGAAGAAGAAGAAGGACTTCCCACTGTCCTGCTGGTAAGTTTACAGGACCCATGGTTTCTAGATGTAGCATACTATCTTACTTACGGAGATTGTCCTAGTCACTTATCTCCTAAAGAGAAAAGAAACCTGAAGCTAAAAGTGGCAAAATATGTTATTTGGGGGGATGTCCTTTACAAGAAGGGACTAGATGGGACTTTCCTAAGATGTGTAGACAAGGAGCAACAGGACAAGCTCTTGGAAGTTTTCCATAATGAAGCCTGTGGTGGACATTTTTCTTCTTCAGTCATAGCTTTCAAAATCCTTAGGAATTGTTACTATTGGCCAGGGATGTTTAAAGATGCATATAAATGGGTGGCTAACTGTGAAAAATGCAAAATGTTCTCAGGAAGGCCATAGCTTGCAGCTTTGCCTTTGAGGCCCGTTGTTATTGAAGAACCCTTCAAACAATGGGGATTGGATTTTATTTGGCCTATCTCGCCCCCCTCAAGTGCAGGACATACCCACATTTTGACAGCAATAGATTATTTCACGAAATGGGTTGAAGCAATCCCTGTAAAGAGAACAACTTCGGAGGTGGTGTGTAATTTTCTTAAAGAAAATATTTTGGTACGTTTTGGCGTTCCCCAGAAGATTGTAGCAGATAATGCTACCAGTTTCTCTTTAGTTGAAATGACTTCCTTTTGTTATGAACATAGTATATCTCTCTCCCATTCATCAGATTACTATCCCCAAGGAAATGGACAAGCTGAGTCCAGTAACAAGAATTTGATTGCTATCATGAAGAAATTGGTGAATGATAACCCCAAAGATTGGCATAAGAGACTGTATGAAGCACTCTAGGCTGACAGAATAACTCTAAAAAGGGCAATTGGGATGGCACCTTTTGAATTGGTTTATGGAATAGGTGCCCAATTATCTTTACCTCTGGAGCTATCTACAGCTAAACTACAAAGTGTAATCGAGGATCAATACTTCCAAGATTCCCTGGAGAAGAGGATTATGTACTTAACTAAGATTGAAGAAGAGAGGAATGAATTAGTTGACCGAATTACTACTCATCAGGCCAGAGTTAAAGATATTTTTGACTGGAAAACAAGGCCTAGAAAGTTTATGGAGGGAGATGAAGTATTGCTGTGGGATAGAAGGAGAGAACCAAAAGGTACACAGCAAATTTGACTCGCTTTGGAAAGGACCTTTCAAAATTCACCAGGTATTGGGTCCAAATTATTTTAAATTGGAATATTTGGATGGAGCTATTTTACCCCTGTCCTATAATGGACAAGATCTCAAATTGTATCATCTATGAAACAGGAGTCCCCTGTTTTGTACATAGCCTTCCCTTTATTGTCTAGTTTTGTGTTTTCCTTTCCCGTTTTTGTTTTGCCTTGCTTCTTTTCCTTTCTTCCCTATGTTTCAGTTTCTGTGTAACCAGAGCTTCTGAGTTCTCTGCATTTTGCCATAAAATGCAGTCCCCAGTCAGAGCGAATGTTACCTTTTGATTTATTTTGTTCGTAAATTCCCTAAGCAAGAGTCGATTTGCTGTTTTATCTTATTGGTCATACCTTATTTCTTAAATTGGCTCTTCATTCTTCAAAGATTTCCTGTCTTTCGCCTTTGTGTATGAAATTACTTAAGGTTTGAACCTTTGAACCTGAACTATTCTCTAAGTTCAAAGTTCAATGGTTCATTGTGTTCAAAGTCTCTCAAAAAGCAAGCTGTTTTGTTCCGTATGATTAAAAACGTCCTTGAGTTTTTGGGTTAAACTTGAACCCTTTTGTCAATGGTTCAAAGGTTCCACGGTTCAAGGTTCAACACTCGGCACCTTGTATCAAGTCACTTTGCTCAGTTTCTTCACCCAATTTAATGTGTCGTTGAACCATCGGTTTGAACTCTGCAGTAAGGTTCAATGGTTCAATGGTTCCAAGTTCAATGCTGTACTGTTTCGTAGTCAAATGTCTTTCACAAGTCATGTGATGTTGGTTGGTTTATGTAGTTCTCGTGTCTTTGAAATTGAACTTTGAACCACATTCCCATGGTTCAATAGTTGAAAGTTCACCAGTTCGGTGATTATGATCTTATCTTTCCCCGAGGCATTCTAAGTCAGATTTAGTGGGAAAGCTGGAGGAAAATATGTCTGAAACTCATTATGAAACAAGAAGTTCTAATTTTGGGGAATTTATGGATAATTATTATACATCATGGTCACGCGTGAATAATGTTCGCCATTGATGAGGATGTCAGAGTTCATGTCTTTTCAAACATTTTCGGCACATATTGTTTTGGGTAATAATTATTCAATCTGTTAATGCCATTTATTAAGAAAGAATCACCCAAATTTGGCAAGTAAATACACTGTGCGACGCAGAGGAGAACATCGCAAGAGGTATAAGGTCTGGTTGCCCAAATTTCACAGTAATTTTAGATTTCTTGAAGGTGAATTCTATTTTTCCTACCTGTTGTTTCCCTTTCTTAAGCTGGAAAGAAAAATCCTTTGAGTTTCCAACATTATTTTCAAGATTCAAAGCATTTTTTTGCTATATCCTCCAAGTATGGCTTTGAAATTTGCTTGTCTGGGGAATGAACATGGCCCTTGTCTTACCTGCTTTCACTCTAAATTCAGGGATACTTCACTAGTGCAATATGATTTAGAAGAATTTAGAGAAAGGTCTAGAAACCCTGTACAAACTCCTATGATGAAGAAAATAGTAGACAGTGGTTTAGTTGAAGTTGCGGCCTTTCCCATGGTTGTACAGTGCCCAGAACTAGTTCAGGAATGTATGAATAGGTATGAACCCCAAAACAGGTGCATCAGAAGTGCAGATGGTGATGTATTGTTTCATGTCGATAGACAAAACCTAATGTCTGTGATGAGAATACCGCCTAAAGAGGCATATTCCAGCCTTAATATTACTTCTTCTTATGCATTTTTCTCAGAAAAGAAACTGACTTACAAAAGTGTGATAGCAAGAAACTGGCTGCTGAAGTTTCAGAAAGGTGGTTCAAGGTTGCCTAGACCACTTACTAGGGATCACATGATTAAAGAAGTGAGGGATATTGTGGTGTTATTACACAGACTGAAGGGCAGCAAGCATGCATATTATTGGGAAGATTGGATGTACTTTTTCATACAAGTTATCCTCCAAGGAGAGCAATATTTGGACTGGGCAGAAATTGTAGCTGATTGTTTGCATTAGGACCTGAGTAATTGTTTGGGAAATAGAAATTTTTATATGTCTTCATACTTGTTTTATTGCCTGGCATCTACAAGACAGTGGTTGGGGCTGCCTCATGCACCTTTAGCAGAAGATAGTAAAATTTATGAATATTATTCACAATTGCAGATGCAGAACTGTTATGAGAATTACAAAAAGGTTAGTGATGTTTTCAATGGGAGAATGACTTATGAACTGGCAAGTAATTTGAATAAGAGAGTGTCCAATGAGGCAATGCCGCTAATTAGCATTTATGGTAGTTTCTTTATTCAATTTTCCAAGTTCACTTACGTCAAGGTTGGAGGATTTGACGGTGAACCTATTAAGTTACCTAGGTATGCGTTTGACCATTTTGTGCTGATAGAAGTATGCAGACAGTTAGCACATGTGGATGAAAAGTTCTCAATAAAGAAGGGATCTGGTATCTCTTTCCCCATTGAACTTGGACATTACTCGTGCCAGTCAAAATCTGATGCTTTGAATTTAGGAGTGAACCTTAAAAAGTTTAAATTTTAGTTCTTCACTACCAGGTCCCAATTTGACAACAAAGGCATTGTCAAGGATAACTTAGATTCTAGAACAGGGCATTCACATATCCCTAAATTGGAAGACTACTGGGAGGACTGCCCAGATGAATTTGAGGTCAGGAGGAGACTGTGGTGTAGGTTCTCTTTGGGAAAGATAATCACCCTTAATCTGAGAATGGACATTTCTGGAGTTATTGATAATCAAGAACAGATGATTGATCCCCAATTTGAACAGAAAAAACAATCACCTATTCCAGAAATTGATTGGAGTAAAAAGGAGGAAGATAGGATTGAGGTGAAAACTCTCCCAGTGATAACGAGGACTGAGAAATGGTTGAGGGAATAGAAACAGAAAGGGTTCCAGAACAAAGACACCCAATAATGCATGTTAATGATTGAATCACCAGTCCCGATAAGCTCTTCTAGTCAGCCTATTGCTATCTATGGTGTAGGTACTTCCAAGTCAATAACTGGAAGGAGTCCTGCTATTAAAGAATCTAGAAGAGCCCTCACAACTATTCTGCCTCCTCGTGCCACCAGGTTGCGAACCAAAAGCAAAAGAAAGAAGCAGGTTTCTGAAAGAATAGTTGTGGATTTGAATTCAGAGGAGGACTCGGGAGAAGCCATGGGTGATAAGGAACCTAGTTCACCAAGAATAGAGGAAGTTAGTGCTAAGCAACAGTTAGAGGTTGTCTTAGAGACCCCTAAAATAATGATGATTTCTGATGTATCCTCTAATAAACTAAATTCTGGGAAAGAAGCCTCAGCCTTTGCACCTAAATGGCTGGAGAATTCTATTAGTGACAAAAGAAAAATAATTCCATTTTCTGTGCCTTTAGAAGATATGGTGAGCAAATGTTTGGGAAAAACACCTAAGTCCAAGAAGCTGAAGACGACATCCAGGGTAAGCATTGACCCAAGTACTGGGAATTGGAGTGTGGAAATAGCCAGGCCAGTGACTGATGAAGAAGTACAGGACCCCACTGTACAGGATTTCACTGTTGAAAGGGTGGATCTTGGAGCTGCTTCAAGACCAGCAGATGTTCATCATCTTGAGGCATCCACCAAAAGAATCGTCAGCCAGACCTGGAAGGACGAGAAAGACAAGAAAGAATTGAAGCAAACTCTGCATTCCATGGTAGAGTATATTGACGCCATTCATAATCCCAGCCCATAGCCAGTCTCACAGCTTTTTCTATCTTTTGATCCTAAGTCGCCAGCCAACCAAAAGATGTTGGACCAGGTTAACAGAAACAGGATGGTGGCTAAGGTATTCGATGATTGGTTGGACTGCATTATACAAAAGGGTACTGAATATATTCATGAACTTAAGACTATATATGATCAAACTGTAGCCACCATTGAGGACCTTAAGGCACAGATTGCTTCTTGGGTGAAAGATGAAGGTAAGTGGATGAATGTACTAAACCAAATTAATGAGGTCCAAAAATATGGAGTAATGAAATTTCTGTCAGAAAAGAGTTTAACAGGTGTGGATGAAGATTTACTGTATGTGAATAAGAAAAACATTGAATGGAGAAATTCTATGTCACGACAAGGGCGGTTTGAACTTACAAAAATGATTAAGGAAATCACCGAGTTCACTCAATCACTACAGCCTGATTTACAATGCATTGATGTAAAATACATAAAAGATGATGGGAAACTGGAGGAAAATGTTGATACAATGGTTCAATCCTTTAAGGATAAAATTAGCTTTGTCAAAGAAATTGACAATATCTTAACTGAAGATTTCTCCCAAATTTCTAAGGTGGAGTCACTGCTTTACCTTTGTATAGATGCACTCCTAGAACATAAGGAAAAGATTGGGAAAATGTAGAGGGAGAAGGACGTCTGGAAGACAAGGGTGAAACACATAGGCATCCCCAACCTTCCAAAGATTCAGGGGTTTGTTACTGTGTTTCAGGAGTGGAAGACTCAACATGCCTCCGCGATCGCTAATAGTAAATCTGCAGATTCGAATCCGTTACCGCAACCATGATCTTATTTGCCTAGTTGCCTTTATTCAATTTTTTTAGTTATGCTGTTTTCAATACTTGATCTTTAAATTAGTTTGTTTAAAACTAAATCCCGTATGGGTCAGAGTTACTTTAACTCTGGGTTTGATTTTACTTGATTAGAGAATTAGGGCAACATATATATATGTTTTTCGTTACTGAACAGGGGAGAGATAGAGGGGAAATAAAAAAAGAAGATAGAAAATTTTGGAGTTGAACTATTGTTGTTTTCATAAGCATATATGATTTTTGTCTGAAACATTTTTTCATCTGTGAATGAAAAGGAGAAACAATTGCTGCATGCTTGAATCTGTGCATTTGAGTTTTTGAAATTAGATTTTCTATGCGAAGTCTTCTTTCATATGGTAATTACTCTTTTAGACAATTCATTATATGTGTTCTATAAATTATTGGTTCAGCAACAATTATATGTTTATGTATCTGATTGATTTTTAAAAATAGAATCTATGTATTCTATCATAAAATGGTGTTTTAAAAAGGGATATCGCATTCATAACATGATGATGTATGGATGTTAGTTTGGCCTTTAGGCACTTTCTGGTTAAAAGTGTATTGGGATAATTAACATAGATTGAATTCATTGAAGATCTTAAAGGGAGCTGTACCTCAATTCAGAGGGGAACTATTTTTGAAAGTTCACCCATTTGTTGATTAATTCGTTTGTTCTTTAAGGAATAAAAGGCATAGAGTCAGAATAGAGTGATTTTGAAATAAGGACAAACCTATTAACCAACAATTAACAAATTCATCCTCGTTTTAGTTCTAAACTGATCCTTGGTCTCCTTGAAGATTAGATTTTCTTCTTTTGTAGTGATTTTCAGATATAGTCTGGTCAACACATGTTTTCTTAGCTCAATGTCTTTAGCCCTGGCATTCTACTTACTAATGCTTAGAATATTTGCTAGACCTTTTGGGAGATCAGAGATAATCTCAATGAGGGCTTTATTGAAAGTGTTGAGATATTTTATAGTGGCTTCTTCCAAAATCCTTTTGTCTTCTTTACCATATTCATCATAGTGCTTAATCATGGGTTTCAGATTCCCATCTACAGTGACAACCCTTACTATTTCTGCAAGAGCTGGGAGTGTTTTCTATCTCTTGATGGACTTTTCTTCTCCAAATAATTTTCCTTTGTTGCTTCTGGAGGCTTTAACAGACTTAGCTTTCATCTTCTTGACTTCTTCATCTGTCTTAGTCTCTTCTTCATCCTTTTCACCAATACTAACGTATAACCTTTTTCCTTTCACTTTTTGCCTCTTCATTTGCTTGGTAGCAGACTCCTTTGAAGATTTCTCTAGGTTTGATGATGATGTGGCACCAGATAGAGTGGCAGAGCTTCTGGTGATCCTTTGAGTCTTTTCTAGTTTGTTCTTCTTCAATTGAGATTCCTCTGGAATCTGTACTGGCTCATCCTTTTCCTTTTCTTCTGCTGCTTTCTCTCCCTTTTCCTTTGCCTCTTTTAGTTGTTCCTTGGTAATGCCATATCTTGCAACAATTTCTTCTACTTCTTTCCTCACTTTCCTGGAGGATTCAGGTTTCCTGTGTTCAACATATAGTTTCACAGATATTTATTCATATGTACTGAATCTTTCTTCTTTTGTATCCTTAGGCTTTCTCAGCATATGTTTGGCATAGTTGTCTAGTATATTACCACTTACTTCATACCCCATGGGCATGATCCAAACTGTTATGGGCTCAACAGCCTCCATCAGACATTGGTCCTTGGTGACCATAAAACATATACTGTCTTTGTATTTCTCAACAATTCTATTTTGAATTCTTTCCCTAGGCTGCATCATGCTCTGAAAGTTTTTGAAGAATCCCCATAGGGCTACCTTTTGTTCATTTGGACCACCTAAGTTCCTAAGACATTGTCTTATTTTAGCAACTACTGGTTGATTTCTTACCCAGAGTAAACCCTTGTGATTAGGAAATTCATTCAGAAAGTAAAAGAACAAGCATTTAATGAACATTCCAAATTTGAAGGGATAACTC
Source organism: Cunninghamia lanceolata (assembly GCA_027924645.1). NCBI lineage: Eukaryota > Viridiplantae > Streptophyta > Pinopsida > Cupressales > Cupressaceae > Cunninghamia > Cunninghamia lanceolata. Next base: position 4,927,107 of record BSBN01000413.1, read on the forward strand.
TTACTTTCTTTTATTTTCTTCAGATTATCCATCAGCTGAACCCTCAACAGTTTGCACAAGTCATAATCAACATTTTCTTTGATCATTTGATATGCAGTGTAAATGTCGTACCTGAAACAAATTTTTATCTACTGGAGAAATAGATCTTGTACCCTATGACCATTGATGTCTTTTATTGGCATTCCCCTTTTATCAAATTGTGCTCTGGTAGCTTCTATGACTGTTTGATTTGTAACTACCTTTAGCAGTGGTATACCGCCAGTAGAGTTTAATTTGGTAACTGCTTGGATTGCATCTTTTGTTATCTTGAAGGGTTGCTCCCTTCCCAACCACATAAATTCATCATGGATTCTGCTTAGCACGTAACTCAACCATTCATCTTCAACAAATGTGGGGAACTCAAAATTTCTTTTCTTTCAGAATCATGTGCTCTTCCTTCAAATTAAACTGATCATTACTCAGTTGACTTTGAAATAGATCTATGAAATAGGTTCCTCCAATTTCCTCTAGGGTAACATGAATGTATGCCCTAACATCTTCAACATATAAAACTCCATGGGGTCTACTTGAAAATGCACCCATTTGATCCACTTTGGTTTCTTTATGCGGGTGTTTCTTGAATTTGGGTCGAGAGTGTTTAGTAATATCTATAATTTGTGGAGTCGCCATAGCAAAGATTCACAATAAGGTTTTCTATGATAAATACCTTGAGATGCCAAGATTAGGTTTCCTTCACCTGATTCGATCCAATCTTTGAATCTTTGTTGTGCCTTGAATTCTTGCTTCAATCTCTCTCTATCATCTAAAAAACTTCAAATGCAAAGTGAATTGTGACCAAAAGACTTGCCTTTTATCCTCCGCACTTGGCCTGATTGTCATAAATGCTATTTTCAAAAAGCTGCTTGACTTATCCTAGATGAACACAGTCAATTAGAGTTGCTCCTTAAAATACTACATCAGTTTATTTCCTTCCAATTTTTCTTTCAGAGGATTTGTCTTGTCGAATTCTACCAAGAATCTCTGTGCTGAAATCCAACACCAACTACCTGGCTGGGGAGTTTGGATTTTCAATACTGCTCCCCCTGAGCCAGTGCTCATAGACTCATTCTTCAAAGAAGGTATCTGCATCAGATATTGGTGTGGATCTATCCTCATTTAAAATTACTTCCTTATCAATCCATACTTTGTCCATTTCTTTCTTGGTTTCAACCGGATCAACTTTCTCTTTTCCCTTGTCATTTCTCTGCTCTGCTTTCCTTTCTTCAAAGTAGTGATTTCTCTTCTCATTCATGCTTCTACAAAATCTTGCAACATGTCCAAATTTGTTGCAATTGAAGCACACCACATTCTCTTGACCTTGATTCCTCTTATTGATTGAGTTTGATCTACATTGATTAGCCATATGTCCAAATTTGTTGCATGCAAAACACTTTCCATTGAAAGATTGACTGTTCCTGAAATTCTGAAGATTAGTTCTTACTGAACTTCTGCATTCATTTGATCTATGTCCCATTTTATAGCATGCATTGCATCTAATAGGATTCTAACTTACTTTACTTTTGCAAACAACAACTCTATGACCAATCCTATTGCAAGTGAAGCATTTACCCTTGAATGACTGTTCACTCCTTCCACTATTGAAACTTTTCTTGATCTGATTTCTACATTCATATACTCCATGACCATTTTTTTTGCAATTGAAACACTGACCAGAGAATAATGGGGCCTTTTGATTTATTCTACTTCTACACTGAGTAGCCTTATGACCAAACTTAATGCATGAATTATAATAACTGTTGAAAGATGGGTGCCTTTGAGCATTTAGTTGTATGACCTGAGGTCTTCTAGGTTTTCTTCTTTAATTTCTGAATTGGTATCCTTTGTTTTGCCTTGGCCCAGTGTTTATTTGCCCAGAATTTGAACTTTCTCCTTTCTCAAATCCTAAACCATGTTTATCATCAACATTCCTCTGGCTAGCAAGCATTTCATCAAGCTTTGCAGTGCTTATCTTAAATATTTCTTCAAAACTTCTTGCCTTTTCTAGATCTATTTTTAAACTTATAATTTCTTTTCCAATTTTTGCACAATCTTCTAATCTATTTTTAAACTTATAATTTCTTTTCCAAGTTTTGTACAATCTTCTGATTTGTTTTTCACAATCAAGTTTAGATCATCTTCTACTTTTGTCCTTTTTGTAACTTCTGCTTTCAAGTCATTTAGGGCTTCATTTGCTGATAGTAATTGGTTATTGACTTCTTTGTATTTGTCTTTGAATTTCTTGGCTTGCTCTTTTAGCTTAAAGATGCATTCATCTTCCTGTTGCAAGTTTTCTTTTAGATCCCTAACTTTTGCTCCAGAGTTTTCAAGATCCATAAGAGCTGCTTCTAGTTGATTGTACCTTTCATAATTTCCATACCTTCTTGCTGCCATGATCACACTATCCCAGATCTTCCTCAAGTTGTTAAACTTTTTTTGAGGAACCTCACTCTGATACCAATTGTTGAATGTCAGGAACACTGAGAGGGGGGTGAATTAGTGTTCTATAAATCTTTTCATGTACTTTTAGTTTTAACCATTTCAAAAGAATAATCCAATAGAAGAAAAATATACAACTAAACAACATCCATAAAAGCATGACACATAACACCAAGATTTGACGTGGAAAACCCAAAGAGGGAAAAACCATGGAGAGGATTAGCTGTCATGAATATATTGCAATCTTTACAAAAATGATGTTCAGGATGGGTCACTCCACGGGCCTAGAACATGTTGTCTTACAACCATGAAGTACAACTAGATTTAGCAGGCTCACTGCCTCAACCCTAAACTTAGCAAGATTACAATGAGGGCTATTAAACCCTACTAAAGGCTCACTGCCAGCTTACTGCCTTGATGATAAAACATGCTTCCAATCAGATCACACATGATAACTAAATATTGCTCAAGCATCTGCCACTATGCTAGGGTGCAGTCATTTAACAACTGTATTCTGAATCCCAAGTCTTCATCGTTGCTGATTCTCTAACTCTGCTCCACTATTCACATCTTCGCATCACACATATCCTTCCACACCACACTCAACTCAACCAAATTCCATCACCTTTATATATCCACATCATGATTTACTCCATAATCAGGTCAGCATCTAAGAAGTGAAATGTGCACATAGAAAGATGTACCTTATCGCTTAATCCAATGCAATATGTGATGCACAGACCCAAATCTTCTCCTAAATGTGTTCATATATGTCAGCTTGAGTCATTCAATTACTTACATAGATCTTTCACATGCTAACCTTTCTCTGCATCATGATTTATCTCACCAGTCAGCCTATTCCTCAAAAGCATGCTTAACAGGTTCATCTGCTGACTTACAACTTCTACTATTGATCACAAAATACTTCCAAAATCATATCAAGGACTCTTTATACTTTCCCAATCTTACCCTTAGAACTGCAAGGCATCATATCCTCTTGTGGAGAAATGCAGACCATCAACACTCAGACTTTGTCTTTGTCAAACTCTATCAAACACTATGCCGATACTTAGCAGCTTGTAGCTAGCCTTCCGGTGAACTTCAGATCTCCTAACTCTAGAATAAGATACTTCATACAAGTGTTTACAACACCTTACAACCGCATAAAAAAATACTTATCTGCGGAGGAATGTGGACCACTACACTAGACTTTGTTCACTGCTCCTGCTATACCTTTGCTTGCCCAGACTTAGACATGACTTCTGGAAAGGATCAAGACTTAATCTCTGAGGCATAACACTATCAAACACTAAATGACATCATACCTAAGCTGCATTACCAGATCAATATCTACGGAGGCATACTAACTAACTTTCTGTCTTCTACTCTGCATACTTTCCATACTTAGCCATTTTCTGTCAACTAGACCTAGAATCTAATATGTTCTTCCGAAGATATCTCTTCCTGTCATGGTGATAGGATCTCTGAGCCTTGTTACCATCAATGACAACATATAGATCCATACCAGAGTAGTGTCTCTTGCCAACAAGATGAAGTCAAATCTACAATAAAATTTTGCTCTGCAACACAATGAATGCCTTGAATGCTTTATGATCATAAGTTTGCCTTAATCTCAAAATTATCTTCTAATTTTCAAATGAAGTCCTAAACATGATTATATATGCATTCCCATTAAACTTTCATAATTCAAATTGAATAGGCTAACAAAGGGAGACCTTTTAACATTCACTTTGCTGACACTTAAGATTTGCGCCCTGACAAAATAGGGCAAGACAAGGGTGTAAGCGCCCTTGTCTAGGCACCTATTTTAGGGGTGGATTTAGTTCACAAGGTTCCCCTTAGTCCAATTTGACATGGGTTTCGAGGGAGTTTGCTTTGATATTCATTTCTAATATGCATGATTAAAGCTAAGGGACCTGGGAGCTAAACTTAGGAGGTAAAAGTCCTAGGGGCACATTTTACTACATAACACCTTCAAATATCTAAATATTTTTTTTACTACCTTCTCATGAGTTTTCTTAGGATTAGCTTGATATCTAGCCACCAAACATACTGCATGCATAATATCAGGTCTAGAAGTAATCAAGTACAATAATCCTCCAATCATAGATCTATAAAGAGTCTAATCAACCTCAGGTGACTCGTCAACCTTACTAAAATGACAACTAGTAACCATAGGAATACTTACTGGTTTAGAATCCTCCATACCAAATTTCTTCAACATCTTTCTAACATACATAGCCTTAGAAACAGAGATACCATCATCTAGTTGAACAATTTGAAGCCCAAGGAAGAAAGACATCTCACCAATCATAGACATCTCAATTTTTTTTTCTGCATCTCTTCTGCAAACCTCTTACACATACTATCATCTCCACCAAAGATAATGTCATCAACATATACTGCAACAATCAAAATCTTGTCTTCCTCTTCCTTAATGTAAAGATTACTATTTGTAGTACCTTTCTTGAAACCTTGTTGAAGTAAGTACTTATCCAACCGAGCATACCAAGCTCTAGGAGGTTGCTTGAGACCATACAAAGTTTTTTTGAGTTTGTACACCATGTTTGGATCTTCTAATAGCTAGAAACCATCTAGTTTCTCAATGTAGACTTCTTCCTCTAAATCACCATTACCGAATGCTGACTTGACATCCATCTGATAGACCTTAAAGTTCTTGTAAGCAGCAAAGGAAAGAAACATCCTGATTGCCTCCATTCTAGCTACTAGAGCAAAAATCTCTTCAAAATCAATACCTTCAACTTGTGAATAGCCCTTACACACCAATCTTGCTTTGTTCCTTACAACTTCACCATCTTCATTCAGCTTGTTCCGAAACACCCATTTTATTCCTATGAAATTCTTATCAACTGATCTCGGAACCAATTCCCATGTTTGATTCTTCTCTATCTAATTCAATTCTTCTTCCATTGCCTTGAACCATCCATCATCTTTGCTAGCATCAACAAAGGTTTTGGGCTCTACCTTTGACAGTAGGCATAGATTCACTTGTTCACTTTCTTTTGCAAGCCTTCTCCTGGTTTGCAAACCTTCATTCTTATCCCCAATGATCTAATCTGTTGAATGATTCCTCTAAACATACTTTGCTAGAGTCTTAGGGATATGTTTTGATTCTTGTTCCTTCTCTTCTTTCTCCTCCTCCTCTTCTTCTTCTTTAATGCAGGGAGGTATATCAGATCTGCAATCCTCTGGTTATTGTGAAATCTAATACAAGTCTTCATCGACCTTAACATTTCTTCTTTCAATCATCTTTCCCAACCTCTTGTTGTAGCATCTATAGGCCTTGCTTCTAGTTGAGTAACCAAGAAAGATCCCTTCATCACACCTTGAATCAAACTTTCCAAGGTCTTCTTCATCTCTTCTGATGTAGCATGTGTTGCCAAAAATCTTAAAGTATCTAACAGTGGGAGGTATTCCATACCATAGATCATAAGGGGTCTTAGTGCTATTGACCCTCAATTGTATTCTATTGATTAGGTAAACAACAGTGTGAATAGCTTCCTTCCAATACATATTAGGTAGATCTGCATCTTTCAACATTGCTCTATCCATCTCTTGCACAATCCTATTCTTCCTTTCCACTACCCCATTCTGTTGAGGGGTCCTAGGAGCAGACATATGTCTCCTAATACTATGATCTTCACAAAACTTTTCAAATTCATTTGAAGTAAACTCACCCCCTCTATTAGACCTTAAGCATTTGATCGTAGAATCCATTTCATTCTCAACTATTGCTTTGAAAAATTTAAACTTATCAAAGGCTTATGATTTTTCTCTTAAAAAAGTAACCCAAGTCATTCTAGAGTAATCATAAATAAGCAACATGAAATACCTTTCACCTTGTTGACTCTTTGTTCTTGTTGGATCACATAGGTCAGTGTGAATCAAATCCAATGGCATTGTAGAAGAATATTCCTTGCTCTTGAAATTTATCTTTGTCTGCTTTCCCATTTGACATTCCTTGCATAATGTATTTGCAGGCTTGGTTATCTTAGGCATGTCTCTTACTGCATGAATAGAGCTAATCTTTACCATATTATCAAAGTTGATGTGTCCCATTCTCTTGTGCCACAACCAACACTCACCAGATTGAGCCAATAAGTAGGTTCTTCCATTTACCTCCTTTAGATGATAGATGTCTCCATATGTCTTAGTACCTTCTGCAACTAATTTTTCGGACCCTACCTTCGTAATCTCACAACCCTTGGCATGAAATGTAAGATTGTATCCTTTACTACACATCTGATTGACATTGAGGAGATTGTGCTTCAATCCTTTGAAATAGAGGACATCCTCAGTCCCGTTCTTTCCATCAATAGTTATAGCACTCTTTCCACAAATTTGTGTTGACTCATCACCACCAAACTTGACAGCTCCACCATTCCACTTCTTAAGATTGATAAACTCCTTGTCACCAATCATATTACTATCAATCAGCCAAGCCATGTCTTCTTCTTTTGCATGAAAGGTAGTCCACAAAACCATTGATTTTTCATTGTCTTGGTCAGCCTGCAAGGTACCCAACTTTTTACATTTCTCAATATCACCCTTTTTGTCACCAACATTCAAGGCCACGAAAAGTGTTTCATCATTTCACTAGTAGAATTTGGGCAAATAAATGACTACATGACTAAAACTTTTACTCACAGGACTAAAACTTTTAGTCATTCTACTATTTTTTTGCAACACAACTATAAATGACTAATTTGATCGTCGGGTAAAAAACACAACTAAACATTTAGTCATATTTCTAAATAATTAGTCACATGACTAAATATGTCTTCAAAGAACACAACTAAATATGACTAAATATGTCTTCAAAGAACACTTTTGAAAAAAAAGCATATTGCTTAAAATTTTAAGCGCTAAAAGCAAGTGCATTTTTTTTGAAAGGGAAAATCAAAATGAAAATAGAAAAAGCTTAGGCGCCAAAGTGATGGTTTCAATTTTGTCTTCATTACACTTGCATGCTAAGGAGGTTTAGCGTTATGGAAGATTATCTACCATTTCTCCAGTGGTTCGATTTGCAAGGCCTCACAAAGACTATGATCAAACTACATGCTAAGGAAGTTTAGGGTTATGGGAGATTATCTGTCATTTCTCTAGTGGTTCGATTTGCAAGGCCTCACAAAGACTATGATCAATCTGCAGAAGAAAATAAATAATTTTATTCATACATTGGTGAATGATCATCCTCATATGCAGAGGGTTCACGATGACTTTATTGATGTGCTCATTTCTACAATAGACAAGCATGAAAGTCTCTCACAGGATAATGACACCGTGGTGAAGGCCTCTGCTATTGTGAGTTTCTCCCTTCGCATTCTTTTATAAAAATATTTTCTTTTCTCCAGGAAAAGACCTAGTTTCAAAATGGATGCTCTTGACTCCTTGCTTTCCATTTGTTTGTGGACTGTTTGGGCTATTACATCATCCATTTAACTCTGGCTTTCCATTTTCTTGTGGATTGTTTGGGCTATTTTAATGATTGGTGAATATCAATTGCATAAATAAAATCTAAATCGCTTCTACAAAATTCTTATCCAACTTAGACAATTTCATACCCCAACATACAATGTTAAAAACCTAAGCAACCCTTTTCAGCCCTAAATTAATCAAATTCATCACTAAACCCTGTTTAACCCAAAACCCAATTTAGGGCCAAATCATTTTAAGCCTCAACTTTTTGATAGACATAAGTCAAACCACATTTGCCATAGTAATGCCTGTCAAAGTGATTGGCCATGAAAGTCCCAGCTCCACACTCTTGATTAGGGCATTCGTTTATGAGCCTTTGCACCTTGCCAGAGTCATCCACCTTGTAGTACTGCAAAACAACCAACTTGATCTTCTTCTTGTGCTTAATCTTCTTGGGTTTATTATAGGTCTTCTTTCTCTTCTTCACACCTCCCCTGAGTCAAAGGACAGGATGAAGGGTGGACTCTTGAATATTGTTAAAAATTATTGATAGACCTGCAATCAAATACAATTGGTAGGTTTAAAGCCAAATTCCATGACCATAGCTAGCATCCTCCTTGCCTGTGCCAAAAAGGGAGCTTTATATCCCACTATGGACATTCATCAATGCATAATGGAAAGGGGATTTTAGGTAGGTATTATAGTTGGAAATGCTATGGCAAACATGTCTGCAAATGTGGAAGTATAGAGTATCCAAATTACCCATTTGCTAAAATTTGCATTCCATGAGACTACATTTCTTTAAGGCATTTTGTCAAACATGTTAAGGACTATTCCCTGCAAGTAATAATTTTTTAGACATTTTGTCAAATAGTTGGGGTGCTTGTTCTGTGTCTCTTTATTTCACATACATGCATGTAAGCATTTAGTTCAACACCTGATAATTATTTCTGCTTCTACTTTTTGCATATATGTCTACTAGATATCTGCTTAAAAACCATTTTAAATGCATTCATGGCTGTTCATGCTTTGGCAAGGGAAATGTTAGCAAAGGCATAGATTTTAGCTTTATGCCTACCAGTACTGTTTGCTTGAAAATTTCCAAAGCCTCTTCAACAAATCTGTAATCATTGCATTTCAAATAGCTCATGTGGTCGTGTTTATGTTTCATATTTCTCATTCATGTTCCAGTTGTTTCTTAACCTTCTAATCTATTCATAGCAATAGAATACACGAGACTGTGTTAGCAGGGCTACACCCCCTTTAGCACGTAAAGAGAATGTGGAAACCTTAATCTTAAGCCTGTTCACATTGTGAAATACATAATGGTGGAATAAAACATTTTAACAAAAAAATATTCTCCACCTTTGACACACTCTTTATAACCTTAAAGTATATAAAATGCTTTCCCATATATTTGTTTTTAAATATTTCTTATTAGATAACCAAATAGTATGTCACCTGAGCCCTACCACTCTTTTAAAACCATATACCAACTAAAGCAAGATCTATTATTGTAATCTCTATAAAGAGAAAGCACTAAATTGATGGGGAAAGCATCTACAAAGAGTGGAAAACTAGGGGAAGATAAAACTCCCCATTGCAAAGATCCTTTCTAATAACAAATAACACTTGCCATGTTGATTTTTTTTTTTTTCAATACATGCTGGCATTCTCTATAATATAAATCACTACATTTGGTTTGCCTACCTATTCCACACCATTTCTCAAACTCCTACACCTCCATATATATAGAATACCCATGCTTTTCTTTGAATGTGTAAGACACCATGATTTATATCACCTCTACCTTGCATATTGAAGAACACTCATCTACAATCCTCCTTTGAGCATAGAAAAATCAAAACTTATTTGTTGCAAGGATTGGGATAATTTAGTGAGAGAAAAAATAATAAACACGTAGATGCACATGGAAATAAATACGAAAATCATAAATCTCAAAGTTGTTGGGAATTACTCCATACAAAGTTGATCTTTTATGGAGTGTTCCTTGATTGTAGTTACCAATGCATGAACCATAGGAACAACAATAAATGTCATCACAAGCTTAGGTACATGCCATACTTCCATAACTTAAGCAAAAGAGAACAAGTTCATTGTGCCTTAAATGGTTATGCACAATGAAACAAGACATGGAAGAAGCTGATACATTCCTCCATCATTTGTTGGAATGCTAATTTGGAAATCAATTGAAGCTCTATTCATTTCCATCCCAACCAAAGTAATTCTCATCATTACTTTCCTATAGCTTTATCCTTGGATTCTATTTATCATTAAGCATCTATACATTGCCCCTTTCTTTCCATTGGCAAGCACCCAACCTAGAAAAACAATATGGTCAATACAAATTATGTGTGGCCTCTTCTGATATTGTATTCCTATGCCAAGTTATTTTATCGCCGCAGAACCTCCAAAAAAATACCTCTATCTATTTATTCCCATATGCAAAGCAGTAGTAGACAAATGCCTTGGTCTCCCTTTAGTTTGGTATTTTCCTACCTAAAAAAAATATTGTTCACTAATGAAAATTGCCCATGTTTTATTTTGCAGTCACTGTTCATGCCTGGTGCCACTCTTAATGACATCTTAATGATATAGTTTAGAGTGTACTCAAGATAGCCAGCATGAGCAAGAAGGTCAACCATGCACACATAATGATCAATTGTAGGTGTAATGCAATAAGGGTTACTAATCTGATTGAAGTATGCATAATCCTCATCCACTGAACCTTCATGAATGCATGCACATAGAACACAAGCAAAGTTTACAATGTTAGGATATGTTTCAGAGTGCTTCATTAATTCAAATATTTTGAGGGCATCCATGCAAAATCCATTTTGTGCATATCCTGCAATCATTGTATTCCAAGAGATGATATCTTTTTGAGCCATTCCATCAAACATCTCATGTGACTTATCTATACTTCCACATTTTGCATACATGTCTATCTGAAAAAACCCCCCTTCAATTATGTTATGATGGATATCCATACCCTATTCCAAAGCTCCCATTTTGGCACAGGTGTAGAGGAAAACCAATGCATTGTAGACTTAACATAATTTAGGGATAAACCTATCTGAATAGTCCACTTAACATTGTACTCCTAGATTAAATTATTTACCAAGGAGCGTAAGCTTATGATGACACTGCACTATATGTGCCTTTAGGGCTCATATTCTTCTAAACTATCTTATCCAAACCTACTCAGATTGTTTTACTTTGCTGGAATTCATAGAAATGCAAGAACAATAAGAACAATTACAGAATCTAGTGGCTATGAGTACCTTCAGCATAAGCTGTAGATAACTACTAACAATAGGAAATTATAGAACTAATTCAAAACATTCAAAATGATGAGAGAACCAATGCTAACCTCCGGAGGACTTAAAATAGACAAAGTATGCATTTGTTCATGAACCACAACTATTGTAATTTAACAATCAAAGTATTCTAATTAACTCACAATGTATTTATAAACTAATGGAAACAATTTTAATACGAATGCATAAAGGAATAAGAAAATAAATGAAGTGAAGATCAATACCTTGAGTGGCCAGCTCAGGGGGCTGACTCTCTTAGCTGGAAATCAAATCTAATTTAGATACTCATGCATCCTCATAACACATAGTTCCATTCATTTCATATCATAAACATAATCTCTTTTATATTGTATTCAATAATGACATTCTTTAATCAAACATGTCTGGAGCTTCTAATATTGAAAATAGAACAACAACTAAGTAACTAGATAACAAAGTAACTAACTTGACACTGAGCTCATCCTCTCTAACTTATACAAAAATGAGAGAGTCTTATGCAACTACCAACTAACCTCAATCATTAATCCATCCCTAGATATTAGGATATAGGTTTAAGATTGATTTATTAATTCTAACTGAACAGAGGAAGGAGAATCCTATTCAAATACGAATTCTCATGCAACGGCTCATATAAAGAACACACAAGCTGTGTTTGAGACAAGTCTACTTCTTCTACATTTATTCCTTTCCATGATGGTTCACATTCATGCTCCAGCTGCCTGCACTTTTGACATCTTGAATTTGACTTCCTTTAATTCTCCTGTTTTGCAACTCTCTACAAATTCTCCTTTCCTTGATGCCACGTGCTTGTTACTACACAGGGGTTAATTCACAAAACATATGCACGCAAATAACCTCCATAATTAAACCATAGAATTTCATCTATATTGCATGCATACTCATATTTAAATCATTCAATTGATAATACCATCACCATATTCCATATTAATAACATAGATTCAAGGTCTTGCAAAGTATATAAAAAGATAGTATATCATGATGGTGATGTTTAAAAAGTATCTGAAAGATCATATGGAAAAGGTTTGAAAGCATATAAAAATAACATAAAAAGAGGCCAATATTTCAACCCATCATTACCCTCAACTATCCTTTTGCTTGTCCTCAAGCAAAATTATTAAATTAAACATCTAGGGGAAAAGATTGTAGTGTAAGGTAATCTTCCTAAGGTCCATTACTTCTCTGACTCCCTCCCCCTACTTAAGATAGAAACCATTATAACATGCAAGCCTATCCATCCTGACTTCAATTTTGCATTTCTACATTCATCATTCTTTTCTCCTGTCTAGTGTGGTATTGTATAGAGGAGAATAGGAGGATGAAAAGTAAGTGGCAGCCATCCCACTCCTATTTGTTCTAAAATTTGGATGTACTTGCACAATCTTTCAAACATGTTCATAAAATTATGGAAATAGTGAGGCTCTTTCCTCTGCAATGCTGGGGTTAGACTATTCCATCTTCTTTGTATATACCTTAGGCAATTTTGAAGCATAGGTCCTGCTAACTGCTGTATCCTTTTGTGATCTCGCGGTCTCAAATCCATAATTATTTTTCCTGGACCTTTGTCTGAGAGGAGTGTCAACCATTGATTAAGGATTACATCAGGATTCAACAACTGAGAGGGGGGGATGAATCAGTTGTGCAAAAACTTGCTTCTACTTCAAACACTTGATTCTTCTTTGTTAGTTAATAGCATATCAATTAACCATCCATGAAAGCATAATGTATAAACACAAGAGCAGATAAACATCAACACATTGGACACCAAGATTTTGACGTGGAAAACCTAGTTAAGGGAAAAACCATGGGGTGATTAACCCAAGGATTATTCTCTGTTAGAAGAATAAGAAAAATGAATGGCACATGCCAATTAGGGCTCACTACCCGAGCACACTGCTCACAAGGAGGCACACTGCCTACAAGAGACACACTGTCTACAAAGTGATAAGAATCACAAACTTGAATTGGAGATTGGCATCTTTACCATGTCTGGATCAGTTCCATTTAAGTCTGAGAGACTTCTGCTCTTCCCTTCGCTCTTTCGCTATACCACTCTCATCCGCTCCACTACACACTTTTAAATGAAGTCACAAACCTTTATTTATACAAGACATCGACTTATAAACAATCATCTAAGTCGGCAATCAACCATAAGGACATTCGCAAGATGATTAATACATCCGGTCAGCCACCACAAGAACATTCACAAGATGAACAACTCATCCGGTCGGCTAGTCTAAACAAGAACTTCATCCTAAAGAATATCTTCAATTCTGGGCTCTACCACTAATGCGGACTGACAACATAACCTCAACATGATCCAAGAACCTTCACAAGCTTACCTGATTAACCAGGTACATCCGCACTTCCTCTACTCACTGGAATCTCTTCTCCTCTTCATCCGGAACTTCAAGAACATAGTCTGTTGCGACTGTCAAACTAAAAAAGGTTCTTCTGGACCTCCAAACTTTGTACAAACTAAGATGACACATCACAAGGACATCCCAAACACTCCTTCCAATCTGCAGAGTTTGATAATGCACCTCCGGATCTCACCGGACCTTTTTGTGACACTCTGTTCCTCTGGAGCAGCTCCCAAAACCGGTTCTACTTGACCAATCACAATTTTTTCATATCTTCATGCAGACCTCTAAAATCTTAACTAGATCATCTCAAGACTCATATCTACAAATCCTTTAATCCGCATCCTCTGATTCTCAACCTATTGAGTACATTTGCCTTCTTCTTATCACTGTTCTTCACTGTTCCTGATTGAGACTACTTTTCTCAATATCCTCAACACACAGCTCATCCAAACCTTCTTACCAATGCAATATGAGTATGTTGACATCAATGACAACATTGGTTAACCTCATACTTGCAACAATCTCCCCCTTTGTCATTGATGGCAACATATGATGTGAAAAACCATCAAGACAAGAACTTCTCTTTTCTATCACAGCTCCCCCTATCAGCAACAACTCTTCACATGTCTTCTCTTCCTTTACTGCTCCCCCTTTGATCATCAACCACTTGTTTTTCACATGTCTTATCTCCCCCTTTGACATCAATGGCAAAGGGCTCATACTTGCACTTGTAACATATCAGAATCATACCAGCTGCTCCCCCTTAGTAGCAGCTCCCCATTATCAATCTGGATCACAAGATATGACTGTGATATCCACTGGACTGATGCACATCAGTGCATCCTAGTTCATCACCAAAGGTGCCATGACCCCTAACTTCTCCCAGAGATACTCAAAAGAATCCTTGGGAAGAGGTTTAGTAAAAATATGTGCAATCTGATCCTTGGAGGGTACATACTCCAATCTGACTTCATCCTTGTTCACTTGTTCTCTTAGAAAATGAAACTTGATAGATATGTGCTTAGTCTTAGAATGCAATACCAGATTCTTAGAAATGTTAATTGCACTTGAATTATCACAGAAAATTGTGATAGGCTCCTCATATTCAACTTTAATGTCTCTTAGCATCTGCTTCATCCATAAGATTTGAGTGCAACTACCTACTGTTGCAATGTATTCTGCTTCAGTTCTAGACAGAGATATTGCATCTTGTTTCTTGCTTAGCCAAGAAACCAATCTCTTTCCCAAAAAGAATGCTCTACCACTGGTGCTCTTCCAGTCATCCACATCTCCTACCCAATCTGCATCTGTATATGCATGAAGAGAGAAATCTGGATCTCTAGGATACCATAGACCATACTCAACTGTTCCTTTCAAGTACCTAAAAATTCTTTTGATTCCCATAACATGAGATTCTCTAGGATCAGCCTGGAATCTTGCCACAAGACCAATAGCCTACATTATATTTGGTCTAGTCTAAGTGAGATACAACAATCCACCAATCATTGATCTATACTTTGTCTAATCTGCCTTTGGAGAGTCATCATCTTTGCTCAACTTACATCCGGTTGCCATAGGAGTGTTCATTGGCTTTGAATCTTCCATACCGAATTTCCTCAACAATTCTTTCACATATTTGGTCTGAGAAATGAAGATCCCTTTCTTTGTTTGAGTAATTTGCAGACCCAAGAAGAAATTTATTTCACCAAAAGCATAGACATTTCAAACTCACTTTTCATCTGATTTGCAAAAGTTTTGTACATACTATCTCTTCCTCCAAAAATGATATCATCCACAAACACTTCAACAATCAAAATGTTTTCATGATCAATTTTGAAATATAAGTTACTGTCAGCAGTACCTTTGTTGAATCCAATCTACACAAGATGCTTATCCAACCTTTCATACCATGCTCTTGGGGCTTGCTTCAATCCATACAATGCTTTCTTCAACTTGTAGACCATATCATCATTATCAGACAATTGAAATCCATCTAGTTGTTCAATGTATACTTCTTCTTCCAAATCACCATTTAGGAAGGCAGACTTGACATCCATCTGATATACCTTGAAGTCTTTAAAGGTAGCAAATGCAAGAAATAATCCGACTACTTCAATTCTTGCTACCGGAGCAAAGGTTTCTTCAAAGTCAATTCCTTCTATTTGAGAGTAGCCTTTGCAGACCAATCTGGCTTTGTTTCTGATTACTTCACCAACTTCATTTAGTTTGTTCCAGAAGACCCATTTGGTTCCAATCACATTCTTGTTTCTAAGTCTGGGAACAAGATCCCAAGTGTGATTTTTCTCAATTTGCATCAATTCTTCCTTGATTGCTTTTGTCTAATTTTCATCATTGCATGCTTCATTTATTGTCTTAGGTTCAATCTTTGAAATCAGACAACATTCATCTAAATTTTGAGCAATTTTCCTCCTTGTTTGTACCCCTTTGCTTCTGTCACCTATGATCTGATCTTCAGAGTGATTTAAAGTTACATACCTTGGAACTTTGGGAGTCTCTTGCACTGCTGTTTCTTGATCAGGTTCATTCAGACAAACCTCTTCTTCCTAATTTACCGGATTAGTCTGAATCTGACTTTCAGGAAGGGATTGGGTTCCTTGAATCAGAGCAACATCCTGATCATCTTCATCATATTCATAAAACCTTGAGGGCTTCTCAATTCCTTCATCAACCTTCACATTTGTACTTTCTATCATCTTTTTCAGTCTCTTATTGTAACACCGGTATGCTTTGCTTTGAGTGGAGTAACCCAAGAAAATTCTTTCATCACTTCTAGTATCAAACTTTCCTAGATCTTCATCTCTTTTGATGTAACACTTGCTACCAAATACTGTCAAATATCTCACAGTAGGAGTTATACCAAACCAAAGTTCATAAGGAGTCTTACCAGTATTGTTTCTGATTTGAACTCGGTTAAGAGTGTAGACTGCAGTGTTGACAGCTTCTCTCCAAAACATCTAAGGAACATTTGCTTCCATCATCATTGTCCTAGAAGCTTCCTGGATGGTCCGGTTCTTTCTCTCAACTACTCCATTCTGCTGTGGAGTCCTAGGAGCAGACAACTGTCTTTTTATGCCATGCTTCTCACAAAAGTCTATGAATTCACCGGATGTGAATTCACCACCTCTATCCGACCTTAGACACTTCAGTTTCAATCTGGTTTGATTCTCTACCATAGCTTTGAAGATTTTGAACTTCTCAAGGGCTTCTAATTTCTCTTTCAAAAAGGTAACCCACATCATCCAGGAATGATCATCAATTAGTAACATGAAATATCTATTACCTTGCATACTCTTGATTCTTGTCGGACCACAGAGATCAGTATGAACTAATTCCAACAATCCGGTAGTGGACTGATCCTTGCTTTTGAAAGAGACTTTGCTCTGTTTACCTAGCTAACATTTCTTTGCACAAACTATTTGTAGGTTTCACCAATTTAGGAAGATCTCTTATAGCCTGAATATTGCTTATCTTGATGATGTTATCAAAATTCACATGGCACATCCTTCTATGCCATAGCCAACTCTGATCAACTTGAACAAACAGACAACTTTTATTTGAACCAACCAAATGGAAGATATTACCTTTAGTTTGAGTACTAGATGCATTCTCAGTTCCGGAGCTTGTAAAGATTCTGCATCTTCCATTCTTGAACCGGAGATCATAGCCTTTATCCACTAGCTGACCAACACTGAGAAGATTGTGCTTCAATCCTTCAACATATAGTACATTACCGGTTTTGCTCTTTCCATCAAAAGAAATAGTTCCCCTACCTCTGATTCTGCCAGCAGAATTGTCACCAAACTTTACCATTCCTCCTTCATACTTTTCCAAATCTAAGAACTTGTTCTTGTCACCAGTCATATGGTGAGAGCATCCACTGTCAATAACCCAATCATCCTTTTCTTCAATTTGGGTAGCCAAAGCTCTTTCTACAAGCTTATGATTGACAGATTCAGAGGATATTGAATCTTCTTCCTTGATGGCAATAAACACCCATTCATTTCTGGATTTGCTTCCTATTTCTGATTCATCATCTGTTACTCCTTCATTGTCATCTTCTTCATGAACATAATACTAGTTCTTTTGAAACCTTTGTCTGTTAGTATTAGACCTTGCAGATCTTTCCGGACATCTTGAAGCAAAATGACCAATCTTATTGCAGTTGAAGCACTTAAAGGGTAGTTTTCCTTCATACTTACCAGACCCTCTTGGCAGTCTCTTTGCAATGAGGGCTTCACGTTGAGCTGTTTCTACTTCTTCCTCTTCCATGTATTTCCTTGCTTGATCATACCATGGAAGCTTCCTTGAAGAGTTCTCTCTCGGATCAAATCTTTGTTTGCCTTTCACATAGGCACTGGCTTTGAATGCAGATTCAGTCTTGGGGGGATCATCTCCAAACTTAGTCATTTCAAATGCAGCCAGTTTGCCAGCCAGTTGCTCTCTTGTGACAGTTGTATGGGCTTTGAATTCATCAATGGCAGCAACCTTGATTTTGTAGGCAGCAGGAAGGGATCTGAGAATTTTGCAAACAATTTCATTTTCATCCAGAACTCCACCAGCATTCCTGATTCCACACACTAGCTCATTCACTCTTGGCATAAAGGTAGTGATATTTTCATCATCTCTCATCTCTCATCTTTCAAATTTCCCTTTCAGACTTTGCAACCTTGCACTCTTGACAAACTCATCTCCTTCATACAGAAGTTCCAGTTTAGTCCAGATCTCATATGCAGTTGGTAGGTCAATAACATTTGAGAGATCTGAGTCATTCAATGTGCTTAGAAGAGCTTCCTTGGTCCACAGATTGTTTTCAGCATCTGTGATTTCATTCAGAGTTGTCAGACCACCCTGTGGAGGAACATATGGTTTTGAGACCATGGTCAAGTATGCTTTTCCCATACACTCCAAATGACATTTCATGCGACCTTTCCAAAGAGTGAAGTTGGTTCCATCAAACTTTGGACTATCCTTCTTGTATGATGACATCTTGGATCTTCTCAAGCGGTTAAGCTCCTTTCAGAGGAACTTGGCTCTGATACCAATTGTTAGATCTAGGGCACACAACTGAGAGGGGGGGTGAATCAGTTGTGCAAAAACTTGCTTCTACTTCAAACACTTGATTCTTCTTTGTTAGTTAATAGCATATCAATTAACCATCCATGAAAGCATAATGCATAAACACAAGAGCAAATAAACATCAACACATTGGACACCAAGATTTTGACGTGGAAAACCCGGTTAAGGGAAAAACCACAGGGTGATTAACCCAATGATTATTCTCTATTAGAAGAATAAGAAAAATGAATGGCACATGCCAAATAGGTCTCACTGCCCGAGCACACTGCTCACAAGGAGGCACACTGCCTACAAGAGACACATTGTCTACAAAGTGATAAGAATCACAAACTTGAACTGGAGATTGACATCTTTACCATGTCTGGATCAGTTCCATTTAAGCCCGAGATACTTCTGCTCTGCCCTTCGCTCTTTCGCTATACCATTCTCATCCGCTCCACTACACACTTTTAAATGAACTCACAAACCTTTATTTATACAAGACATCGACTTAGGAACAATCATCTAAGTTAGAAATCAACCATAAGGACATTCGCAAGATGAATAATACATTCGGTCGGCCACCACAAGAACATTCACAAGATGAACAACTCATCCGGTCAGCTAGTTTGAACAAGAACTTCATTCAGAAGAATATCTTCAATTTTGGGCTCTACCACCAATGCGGACCGACAACATAACCTCAACATGATCCAAGAACCTTCACAAGCTTGCCTGATTAACTAGGTACATCTGCACTTCCTCTACTCACTGGAATCTCTTCTCCTCTTCATCTGAAACTTCAAGAACACAGTTTGTCGCGACTGTCAAACTGAAAAAGGTTCTTCTAGACCTCCAAACTTTGTACAAACTAAGATGACACATCACAAGGACATCCTAAACACTCCTTCCAATCCACAGAGTCTGATAATGCACCTCCAGATCTCACTGGACCTTTTTGTGACACTCTGTTCCTCCGGAGCATCTCCCATAACCGGTTCTACTTGACCAATCACAACTTTTTCATATCTTCATGCGGACCTCTAAAATCTTAACTGGATCATCTCAAGACTCATATCTACAAACCCTTTAATCCGCATCCTTTGATTCTCAACCTATTGAGTACATTTGCCTTCTTCTTATCACTGTTCTTCACTGTTCCTGATTGAGACTACTTTTCTCAATATCCTCAACACATAGCTCATCTAAACCTTCTTACCAATGCAATATGAGTATGTTGACATCAATGACAACACTGGTTAACCTCATACTTGCAACATCCATCTTCTTTGTATATACCTTAGGCAATTTTGAAGCATAGGTCTTGCTAACTGCTGTATCCTTTTGTGATCTCGCGGTCTCAAATCCATAATTATTTTTCCTGGACCTTTGTGTGAGAGGAGTGTCAACCATTGATTAAGGATTACATCAGGATTCAACACTTCTCTTCTGATCTGCAGTGCCACTATTTTCTCTTGTTCCTCATATTTGTCCATTAATTCACCTCTGAGCTGCTCATTCTTGAAATATGATAACAATGCCCTAACCTGCAAATCCCCAACATAAATTGAGGGGTTCCATTCAATATACTCTACAATTAGATAGTTGTGTAAACAATACTCACACAGTTGATCTTGCTCCTCCAATCTAACTTCTTTAAAATAGCTGAAAAAAATGCCTTGAATGTAAAGCAGGCTGATCATTAATGAACCTATTGAACTAAAAACTGAGAAATTTTTCTTTCAGAAACAATGCATACACCCTGGGTGGAGGTCTACACTCAATGATATGAATGGATCTATCTATTATCTCTGTCAGCTTATCCTCCAACCTTTTTATCACCAAATTCTTATCTTCTAGTGATGCATTGAGATTCTATTTTTCTTTCTCCCAACTTTCTTTTTCCTATTTGGATTTGTGAGTAAGTTTCATTATTTCAAAACCTAAAGACAAAGTGGTGTGATACATTGGAGACCTTGATATATGAGGTTGTGGAGTTTATACTTCATTTTCTTTAGTTTTTGTTTTACTCACAACAATCTATGCTAACAGATCCAAATTAGTTCCATGGCAGTAGGTTTGAATTCTCTCCTCCAACTCCTATATTCTCTTCTCCTTTTCTTTGTCCTTATCTTCATAACCTTTCACCTACTTTTCCAATTGTTTTATCCTATTAAGGGCTTCTTGAAGCTCTTTTCTTATATTCCTATCTTCTAACAATTCTTTTTCCTTTTCAAAATTCAGACCTTCATCATCATCATCCCCGGTGATATCAAAAATTTTCTTAGTAGAACTACTAGGAACTGACTTTCCTATTTTTTTTGCAATAAACATATCTCGAATCCTCTTCTAATAGATCTTACACTTGTCCACCTCACCACCCCTGCCCATCGCGAATCCATCCTTACCTATTTGTGACCATGAAGCTGCTGTCCTCTCACCTTCTCCTGTGGTTAAGACTAACCCCACCATCTTGACCAAGGTTTCGACTCCCAATGCAATCTGTGATTGGGAAGACAAACTTGTTATCAATCTTTCCGGTGTTCAGATTGAGCCTCTTGCCCTTAACCTTCTAAAAAGAGGTCTTGGCTTTGCATGCACTCCATCCACCATACCCAAAGTTGATTTTTTAATTGAAATTGAAAATTTAGTCAAATCTTTGCCCAAATCCTTAGCTGATGAGGTTAGACAAGATTGTGCGGTTGCCCTTAGGTATGCCAAACCCCCCAAGGGGAATGCCCCTAAAACTGAGTTCATCGCTTTCAAGAGACTCATTCAAAACAAAGACATTGTCATCACCAAAGATGACAAGGGGAATGCCACTGTAATCATGAATAAATTGGATTACATCACCAAAATGTCCGATCACCTTAATAATAGTGGCAGCTACAATATCCTATCCCATAATCCTATCTCCAAGATCTTCAAACAAGTGAAAGCTGCCATTGCCCATTCCCCTTTCGATGACTTGACCAAAAAGTGTCTCTTCCCTAACAAAGAAATCACCCTGCGCATCTATGGTGCTCCAAAAATTCACAAGACTGGCATCCCTCTCAGGCCCATTGTTGACACTACTTTTTCTCCTACTTTCAAACTCGCTGCCCATTTGGCCAAATTAATCACTCCTCTAATTGGAAATTCTTCTTCCTTCATCAAAGACTCTGCTCATTTTGTCAATTTCATTAAGGACCAAAAAGTTGGGGATGATGACATTTTAGTAAGCTTTGACACTGTCTCTCTTTTCACCAAAGTCCCTTTGAATGAATCCATCAAGTTAGTTAGAAAAAAGACCAATGTTGAAATTGCTTCCCTTGTTGAGCTTTGCCTTAAATCCACCTTCTTCACCTTCCAAGGCATAGTCTATGAACAATGTGATGGAGTCGCCATGGGATCCCCGCTCTCTCCTATCATCACCAACCTTTACATGGAACATTTTGAAGAACTAGCCCTTAACTCCTTCCCCCTTAAACCTAAATGGTGGAAACTCTATGTTGACAATACCAACATATGTTGGCCCCATGGCCTAGACCAGTTGGAAAACTTCCACTCTCACTTAAACAATATCTCTCCTTACATCCAATTCACAAAAGAACTTGAATCCAACTACCAACTCCCCTTCCTGGACATTCTTCTCATTTGAAAAACAAATGGCTCCATTGGTCGCTGAGTCTTTAGAAAATCAACCCACACAGACCTTTACATCCATGCTTCCTCACATCACTCAAAAGGTAGGTATCCTCAAAACTCTCACCACTAGAGCCCTTCACATTTGTGATGATGAATACATCAACCAAGAGCTTTCCCACCTTTTCAAGGTCTTCAAATTAAATGGATACAATAACAAACAAATTGTCAGAGCTTTTAAGCAAGCCAAAACTCATCTTATTTCTAAACCAACCAATCAGAACTCTCTTGGAGTCTTTGGCGCCACCCTCCCCTACATCGAGGGAATCTCTAATAAGATCACCAAAATCCTCCATAAAAAGGTCTCTTTTGTGCCTTCAAGCCTATGACGACCATTAGAAACCTTGTCTCGACCACCAAAGACCCTAAAAATATCCTTCTCAATGCAAGGGTCTATAAGATTGATTTCTCTTGTGAGACTCCTTACATTGGGGAGACAGGTCACTCTATGGCAGAGCATTCCTCCAGCACAAAACACGACATATGCCTTGAAGGTGCTCATGTTCTAGTCAAAGAGGATAATGTTAGGGCAAATTTGGATCAAACAATGAATATACAATGATAAACAATAGCAAATACCCAAAACTCAATAGAATAGTGAACTAAGAAGATTAAATCAATTAAGCAATGAATCAACAAATGCAAACCTTCCTTAGATTGAAACTTCCATTGTTGCCTATCAAAAATCATCCTTGTGTGTATGAAAAAGGCCCTCAATGAGTGCACTTCTTTGCTTTGTCAAGAATGTTGATTATGAATGGCCATGGTGATGTCACAATGAAGAGAAGCTTCACAACGAGGGTTGTAGTGCGTAGTGCGTAGTAAAAAGCGTGATCACAAGCAATGAAGGAATTGGTGCCAAAGGCGCTCTGTAATTCCTGCAGAGTAACAATACTTAAAGCATGGATGAATAGAATGGAATAATGAGGTTGCTTTTATAGACTTGGGAGAAATAAGATCAACAGTATAGGAAGAATGAGAAGATCAATGGTTGAGAACAGTTGAGGAACGTGCAACAAATAAGAAGAAGACAAGTGTCACACAAAAGCTGTTTTATTTGAGTTAATCACTTTCTTTTCTAAAGATAAGACATGCTTTTCATAAATTAGAAAGCTTTTTTTCTAATTTAAGAGATATTGATAAAAACAAGGTTGATTGAATAGATAACTCAACTTAAGATTTTCTTTTAAATGATTTGAGAGAAATTAAATAATAAATTATTTAATTGTGTGTGCATGAGGAAGAAGACTTATTTTTAGAAGATTTTAGAAGATATTTGAAGAATTTGAAGATAAGAAAGAAAATTAAATAAATAAATTTATTTAATTGTTGTGCATGATTTGGAAGAATAAATAAAATATTTGATTTATTTTATTTTTGGAGATTGAGAGGATTTAAATAAATTTGATTTGATTTATTCAAATTTGGAAGAATGAATTCGATTTAATTAAACAATTGGGGAATTATTTAATTGTTTAGAAGAATTTAATTAAATAAAAGATTTTATTTAATTGTTGGAAGAATATGAATCAAATAAATAAATCTATTTATTTATTTATTGATAGAGGAATTAGAAGGGAATAAATATTAAAAATATTTATCTAGACCGAATTGTGTCATTTTTAGGTGTATACATTTTGCCCCTCTTTGATGCAATGCAATTTACGACATTGCTTCAAAGAATAAATAGTCTGATAATGATACATGCCCCAATTTGCCCCTGGTATAGGTTATGATGATAGGATGCCCCCTCGGGAGATTGGACGGGAAGAAGGCAGAAGGCGTGAGACAGACAATCTCATGAAGACGAAGGGAAACTAGGTTAGGTTTGAAGAAAAAATTGAATGATACGTGATGCAAGATAGAATGATAACACACACAAGAAAGTAAGCAAGTATGCACAAATGACATAAGAACAAGCAAGGTATTGTCCCTGTCAAGCAGTAAACCAACGATATATTGATAATGATATACGATAGTGCTGTCATGGTGGGGAATGATAGATCCCTAGAGCAACACGAAGGATAGTGTTTGGTTTCAGGAAATGAAGTGTGTCGTGTAAGACAAATGTGTTGGTCTGATTTCGACAATGCAACATCCTGTATAAGACAATTGATTGATTATAATTGATCAAGTTGGTTTACGACCAAACAAGGATCAAGATCACTGATTGTGAATGGATCATTTGTGCAAGATTGACTTGATTTGATTGGTATGGATTAAGGATGGACCTGCATTTGGATCATTGCTCAGACTGACCGGATTCAGAAGAATGGATCACAACGATAGATAGAATTTTGATTGATAGAAGAACTCACAAGCTTTTATTTGTATTGATACTCTGCATTGTTGGATCGTTATTGCATGGGGTACGGTATGGATGCTTTGTGGATGTGAATGGTATGGATGCTTTGTGGATGCGAGTGGATGTGAATGGTTTTTTTGACATCTTGATAGTGCAAGTATTTTGAAGTGCTTATTTCATCATTGGGCTTTTTTTTTTTCTGGTACTTTTTCTGAATGTTGTAAGTTAATACAAGCATCTAGGTATAATTGAACCGAGATGACCTGAGCATTGCTTACATGGATTTTGCTTTAGCAAGTTAATACAAGCATCTAGGTATAATTGAACCAAGATGACCTGAGTATTTCTTGCGTATCAACAAACAAGGATTGCCCCCATTCATGTTAGACCTTGGATGTCCTCGATGATTTTTTACCGATCATGTCCTTAGACAAGGCTACACATTACTAAAGTTTAATCCACAAACAACAAACAAAGAAAAATAATCATGCCCCCATCATAGCATCTCTAGCTTTTAGCATCCTCGAGTAGCATAGAAAGGCATGATATCAAAAATCAAGACTCTGTAAGTTTAACTTAACCAACACAAATCATTCTTGTATTTAGATGTGTTTGTTTCTTGCCATAATTTGAGTAAAATCATTTAGAAGGCCTTAGGTGTTTTTCTGCTTTGCTTGGGATAGGTTAGGTGCCTCATGTCAAAATTTTTTCTTTGGGATCAGGTTTTGCTTGCGCTTGCTTGCTTGGTGAGAAGATTTCACAATCCTTATTGGTGAGACGGACCTTAAGGGACTGACCTAGTGCCTCGGGGGCTCATTGCTAAATGGCCTTGCCTACGTGACGACGCAGAGGCAACGTAGTTTGGGGTAAACCCTAAATAGACCATGGATGGACTAGAAGAAAGACGACAAGAAATGGGACGGACAACAAACCGTGGGAGCCTCGGGGGCGCATTTGAGAAATGGCCTTGCCTATGTGACAACGCAGAGGCAATGTAGTTCATGGATTTGGACCATGGATACTGACGAGAGACACCATGCTAGGCTGACACGATGGATACGATATGGGACAAAACCTTGGTTGACAAGGCAACAAAGAGATAGAGTATCAAGCCATGATAGGTTACCATCAGGATTTTATTATGGGACAGATATGGGTCGAATGGGACATGAGGAAGAATGGACACAAGGTGATTGGTTTCTCAAAGATGGAGAAGGTGGTTTATCACAAGTAACCCCTGTTTACCAGGTTTTCACCACTTGCTTTTATTTGCTCAAAAAAGCTAGAAAGTAAACATGACGCCTGTTTGCTGGTTTTCATCATGATACCTATCCAAGGTGCCTGTTTGCCAGGTTTTCACCAAAGGATGAATTTTTTTGTATTTTTCTAATTTTTTGATTTTTTTTTTGTATTTTTATGCCCCCCCTTACATTGGGGTTCTCCTAGGTATAGAACTGGTGAAGATGCATACTATTGATTGGGTCATCGAACAACTCACCCTCTGCTGTTGCTAACTGATATGCCCTTGATCCATAAGCAGCTACAATTACATAAGGCCCAAGCTAGTTGGGCTCAAACTTGCCCTCCTTTTCCCTATCCTGTTGATTGCGGGGATTTTCCTTAAGGACCAGATCTCCAACTTTGAAGACTCTTGGGCGAACCCTGTGGTTATAGCTTTGTGACATCATTTGTTGATATGCTTTAAGATGGTCAAAGGCTTTATGTCTCCTTTCCTCTAGCAACTCTAGTTCTTGCAATCTAGAGACTCTGTACTCTTCATCTAATATGAGACCTTTTAACGACACCCTGAGAGATGGTAATTCAACCTCAATGGGAAGGATAGCTTCAGAGCCATAGACAAGGGTGTAAGGTGTAGCACCTGTGGGAGTGCGTATACTGGTTCTGTAGGCCCATAGAGCGGGATTGAGTTGGATGTGCCAATCACGACAAGCATAGTTGATTGTCTTCTTGAGAAGTTTCAAGATGGTCTTGTTGGATGCTTTAGCTTGACCGTTGCCTTGGGGGTAATAGGGTGAGGAGAAACGGTGTTGGATTTTGAATCGGTCATAGAATTCTTGGACATCCTAGTTTTTGAAGGGTCTTCCGTTATCCGTGATAATGGATGAAGGAATTTCGTATCTGCAGATGAGGTAATTCAGGATGAATGAGGAGATTTGCTTACCAGTGACGGTGGTGAGGGGAATGGCTTCAATCCACTTGGTAAAGTACTCAGTGGTGGTTATGATGAATTTGTGGCCGTTGGATGAGGGTGGATGGATTTTTCCCACAAGGTCAAGTCCCCATTGGCAAAAGGGCCAAGGTGTCGTTAAAGGTCTCAACTCTTGAGCTGGTGCATGTATTAGGTTCCCATGTATTTGGCACTGCTTGCACTTCTTAACAAACTGATATGAATCTGTTTCCATGTTCGGCCAGTAATAACCCAAACGCATGAGTTTCTTGGCTAAGGAAGGACCGCTAGAGTGTGTCCCCCAAATCCCTTCATGTATGTCTTGTAAGGTGGTTATGGATTCTTCTTTTTCTAAACAACGGAGTAAAGTACCATCTAGACCACATCGATATAGGATATTAGCAATAATGGTATAGCGAGAGGTTTGGTGTATAAAGGTTTATCGTTGGTTTGAAGATAGGTCAAGTGGGAGAGTGTTGTTCTTGAGGTAAGTGTAAATCTTACCGTACCAAGGTGAATCAGATCCAACTAAAAGGCATATGGAATGGTTCTCAAGAAGATCATAAGCTGGTTGCCGAATAGTTTCCACTAAGAACTCGTACCGTGACTCATTCTCTGGTATCTCAAGAAGAGAGGCAATGGTCGCCATGGCATCTACTGCTTTGTTTTTAATCCGAGGTATCTGTTCAAAAGATATAATCACAAAGTGTTCCTTAAAGTCATCAACCATCCACTTGTAAGGGACAAGCTTTTCATCTTTGGTTTGTGTAGAGTAAATTACTCTACATTTTGTTTTAGCAGCGCACCTACGGGTTTCAGTATCGAGCCTTGAATGTTTCTAAGTTTTTGCAAGGGTTTCATTTTGCCAGAGTCGCAGGATCCACCAAGTGTCGAGCCCCAGTTTTAAGCCACATTTTATTTTTAAGTTACAACTTAAAGCGGAGTGTGCCACGTAGCGGAGGCTATTTCTATTATGTTTTAACTTACAAGATGTGGAATGTGCCACATGTCATAAGCGCAGGCACTCCCTAAATGTTTCAGCAGGAGTGTGGAAGGCGCCATGTGTCTTTTGTGGTATCTGTAGAGCTTGCCAAGTGTCATTTTTTGCGTATCTGTTTCTATATTTTGTTGTTATGTAAAGGATGGTGGTGGGCCCAACTCTTAAAGTTTTAGTGATGCGGAATGCGCCACATGGTGAATGCAATGCTAATGATAAAAGCCTTTGCCCCTTTTCTCTGGTAATACTAAATGTTTCTTCAGTGATGTGGAGCCTGACATGTGTCAACCTCCGTGTGAGTCTCAAAAGGGTTTCTAATGTTTGAAGAAGAGTACGGAAGCTGCCATGTATTAGTCAGCACTGCTACAGAAGTTGACACCTGTCCCTATTTAAAAGCTAGCAAGCAAAGAGTTGTGGGTCCCATTTTTAAGTATGTCTTTAAGCTTTAGCACAGCAAATCATGACAGTTGTCATAAGTGAAGGCCACCCGAGCATAAAAGACATAGTTTAGTAAAGAGGTGCGGATTAAGGCATGTATTGTTTCTAGTTGGTGCAGAAGCCGCCATGTGTCAGTTTCCTGTTTCTCCTGAGAGACAAAGAAGTTTCAAGTTATATATGTGCAGATGCTACCATGTGTCTCAGAATTCATTGTTTAAAGAGTGTGGAAGCCGCCAAGTGTCTATTCCTTATAGAAGGAGATGCACCATACATATTTTGTCATAGCCAATGGACTTACAGAAAGTGTAACTATTTATGGATCCAAAAGATCTTAAGTGTTAGAGACTTCCAGTTAGCTCCAATGCGGTTAGGCCGTTGGGATTCAATTGTGTAGACAATCTAGAGTTGATCTTGTGCTATAAATATGTAACATTTGTAATGATCAAAAAGAGTTTTTGGAGTTAGAATTCTAGATTCATTCAGAGATAGTTTTGCTACAGAGTTTTTTATCAAAGATTTAAGAAGAGAAGTTTGAGACTTTTGCTGTGACTAGTGAATATCATTTGCCTTTATTTTGTTACTCTTGATCCAGAAAGTAAATGTAACTGTGCATGTATCTGTGCCTCTTATATTGCTGGAAAATTAATGAGAAAGACTAAGTTCTGTGCCTTGGTTGATATTTTCTATGTCATTGCAAACTGTCTGGTTGTGAGCCTTTGATTTTATTCATTTCATTTGTTTACGTTAATCATGCAGTATTTGCTCTTTAATGTAACTAAATTATAAGGATAGCTTCACTGTGCTTAGTTGAGAGAAACACTTTATTCAGGCGCATTGCCATAGATAGATTTGTTTTTCATTGCATCTGTAATTCTGTTTACTTCTTACCCTTTTCCCAAACCCGTTTAAAATAGAGAAGAGCTAGCTTCTTTAAAATTTGGAGGTTGTTTTAGGTAACAAGTCCCACATTCCTGAAACTTCCCATGTTTGTGTTGGAACCTGTGCAATTTTACACATCAACAGTTTTTGGCATGCCCGGTGGGACCATTCTTGAAGTTTCTATCAAGATTGTATGAGCCAGGGAATTACAGGGAGTCAGAGTTGTGGACCTGTAACTAGAGCTCAATCTGCTGCTAATCCAGACATTCTTTTGCCACTGCTAGTAGCTAATCCAAGGAGAAGAGTGAATCAGTTTGTAACACCACCAAGAGAAAATATGGGAGCACCTATAGCCCCAAGGAATTATGCAAATTGGAATACTGGCAGTCCTCTGATTCTCCCAATACCACCAGCCACTTGGGATGCTATTCTAGCTAATGCTCTGAAGGCTCTGCCTAAGTTCAGTGGGGAAGATTTCAAGACACCTGAGGAACATTTGCAAGATATATCTGATGTCTGTGTAGTGCATGTGATCACTCAATAGAATGTGGCTATAAGACTGTTGGCAACTTCTTTCAAAGGGAAGGCTCTGGACTGGTATAGATCTTTAACCCCAAATACAATATCCACATGGGATCAGCTTGGTGATGCTTTCTTTGAAAGATTTAAAGAAAAGGGTGATAAATCTTCTTTGCTGCAACAATTGATCACCATCAAAAGGGCACCACAAGAAGCTATGACTGATTTCAATTCAAGATTTCAAAAGACTTGGGAGAGGATCCCTACCACAACAAGACCATTACTAGGTATGACTATTGTGTTTTACCTTAAATCTTTAAACTCAGATATATCAGTGATGATCCAATCCCTTGGAGGTCAGACACTACCAAAAGCTTATGAGTTGGCAGTCAAGGCTGAAAATAACTTAATAGATGCTGGAAAATTGCCCCCAAGACCTCCTATGCCCATGTTCCCAAAAATTACCCTACCTTTGCCTCAAGAAGCTCCTAATCCTACAACCCCACTTGTGTCTATGTATTCTTTTCCTCAGCAACCTGCTAAAGTAATTGCCCCTATTCAATCATCTGAAATGGATGATGTCGAGAACATCTTAAGAACCTTCTCAAATGAGATAATTAATCTAAGGACGCAACAGAATCCCTATCCAAATCCCCCTTATCAAGGTTACCAAGGAAATAGGCCTCCCTTTCAGCCAAATCAATATCAAGGCCCTCAAAGGCAAGCTAATCCTCAGCCATCAAACCAGTTAGTCATAGTCCCTACACCTCTATAGGTTGTTCCTCCTAATCCCAATAGGGAAATTGTTCTAGGGAAAAATAATTTTGCAGATGGTACAAATGTTTGGTGTTTTCCTTGCAACAATGCCCATATGCCCAGAGACTACCCCAGGGGAAATTTACAGCAAAAGATAGCAAAACAGAGAGGATTAGAAGGACAATTTGTAACTTCTAACACTTCACAATATTAGTCTCCGGGTGTACAAAATGCAGTCTTGGTGGCCCAGATGCAAGGAATGTCCTTACAACAGGAAGAGGAAATAGCCCCTAAGAATGCTTTATTTTCATGAATTGAAGACGAAGAGTGAGTGTTCTTAAATAAAGCATCTACTTCTAAGAAGCCATTGGTGCAATCAGATTACTATACCATAGCAAAGAGGAGAATGATGGAACAACCTGAAGTTACTAATAATGGGATCTTGGGAGCTCCTCCATTTCAAAGTCATCAGGACATAGTTTCTAGACAAGAAATGCCCCAGCCTGTACAGAATCAATTAGCCTCAGGACAAGTTCTAGAAAAGTCAAGGTACCCTTATTATCCAAAGGCCCAAGCATTAGGAGCTGTGAATGTGGTAGATCATCTAAAAAGGACACCAGCGCACATATCAATCTGGGACATGCTAGCTATTCCTGAGCAGAAGACACTGTTGCAAGAAGCTCTATAGGGCCAAGAAGTTCCTAAACATACTGGTGCTATAGGAGGATTTGTTGATAAAGAAAAGTTGTAGCTCAAAGATACTGTACCTTTACAAACAACAGCCCTGTTGAATAATGCACCTGAGGTAGGTAAATATAAACCAGATCCCTTTTATTTGACTCTAATAGTTGGGAAGAAATTACTGCATAATGCAATGATAGACTCTGGGGCTAGTACTACAGTAATGCCGAAGCAAATAGCAGATGCTTTGAAAATAAAATATGAGCCATTGGCAAGAGGAGTCATGCAGTTGGATGGGAAATCTGTGCAGACAATAGGGAAACTTAAGCAACTCCCATTGCAATTGTATACTTGCCCCAATATAATTGTAAATCAGGATGTGGTAGTCATAGATATTCCCCCTGTTTTTGGTCTATGTTTATCCAGAGATTTCACAGCCAAGATAGGAGGGTACATGTCACTAGATTGGTCACACCTTATTCTGAGAACCAAATATGGGACAAAGATGAAAATACTATCTGAGCCATTATCAAAAGACCATATCACAAATGAACCAACCCCAAAATTAGAGGCAACTCATGCTATGTTAAATAAAGAGGAGAGAATCTTTGTTGAAGAGATAGGTGATTGGATTGAACATGACCAATAGGAGGAAGAGAATAACCAGTTGTTGACTATGATGCAAAGTGATCCCTATGGAAATTATGACTCCACAGGTCTAGGCACTTATGTCATATTTGAAGAAGACCAAGAAATTCCTAATGTTTTAAGGAAAGAACCTAATCATATTCAAGAATCTGAAAAGGATTCAGAAATCTAGACTCTAAATTTTGATGGGGCTAGAAGTAAGAATGGAGATGGAGCAGGAGTTTGCCTTACTGCCCCAAATGGTGAGAAAGTTTTAAGAGCCATTCGCTTTCAGTTTTCCTATACAAATAATGATGCTGAGTACGAATCCTTGGTGCATGAACTCATGTTGGCAAAGAAAAAAGGAGTAAAGAATCTGATAGTAAGAGGTGATTCAGAACTAGTGGTGAAACAAATCAGAGAAAAGGCAATAGCCAAAAATGTAAGAATGAGATCCTATAGGCACAAAATTTGGGACCTAATAGATGGTTTTGAAGCTTTCAATATTGAAGTAGTTCCTAGAGCCCAGAATTCTAAGGCAGATAGAATGGCACAGATTGGTTCGCAGTTTGATCCAGCAACTGATCTACTAGTCAACAATGAATCAGTCAAAATTATAGTAAGACCAACTATCCCAGACCATGACCAAAATTGGCAAGTTTTTGAAAATGATTTCCAAGTACTCTCATTTTTGCAATAGTCAGGAGAATTTGCTGATCAATTGCAACCTAAAATAGAGGAAGCATATGGTGACCAAATTATTCAACTAAAGTCAAATAAGCTCCCTAAAGGACTGATTACCTTAGAAAACTTATTTGACCCAGAAGATGTAAGCCTGGAGAAGAAGAGGTTTCAAGCAAATAAAGAAGATTATTCTAAAATCCAAGTCAGTGAAGGAAGAAAATTGAAGATTGGCAATTCTACAACCCAGCAAGAAAATGAAAGATTGATTGATTTATGTGAAAGATATGATAGGGTGATTGCCTGGACCTATGAAGACCTCCATGGCTATAATAGAGACATCATTCAGCACACCATAGAACTAACTGAAGGATCTAAACCAGTCAGACAGAAGCAAAGGCTAGTAAATCCAAGGATTGAACCTCTAATGGTGGATGAGTTGCAGAAACTCTTAGAATCAAAAATTATTTTTCCAATCAAGCACTTAACCTAGTTATCAAACCTAGTGTCAGTAAGAAAAAAGAATGGTGACATAAGATTTTGTGTGGATTTTAGGGATCTAAACAGAGCATCCTTAAAAGACCATTATCCATTGCACTCTATGGAACAAATTTTACAGACCATGGCTGGATCAGAGAGATTTTCCCTATTGGATGGTTTCTCTGGATATAATCAGATTTGGTTGGCTGATGAAGACTAGCATAAGACTGCATTTACTATAAAATGGGGAACATTTGCATATGCTAAGATGCCTTTTGGCCTGTCAAATGCTGGAGCCACTTTTCAAAGAGCCATGGATGTAGCATTTGGGGAGCTTATAAACAAGATCATCCTGATTTATCTAGATGACCTCACTATTTTCTCTAAAAATGATGTTGATCATTTTGATCATTTAGAGGCTATTTTTAAGAGGTGTCAAGAGTTCAGAATATCCCTGAACCCCAAGAAGTGTATCTTTGCAGTACCTCAGGGTAAACTGTTAGGGCATATAGTGTCAAAGGAAGGAGTCTCTATTGATCCAGAGAGAGTCACTGCCATTATGAACTTATCTCTGCCAATCAATAAGAAAGTAGTTCAATCCTTTCTGGGGAAGATCAATTTTGTCAGCCGATTCATATCTGACTTTGCAGGTCTAATTAGACCAATGACATTATTGCTAAAGAAAGACCTAGTTTTCAAATGGACTGCAGAAGGGAGACAGGCTTTTGAGGAGATCAAGAAAGTCATTTCAACAGCCCCAGTACTTAGAAACCTAGACTTTTCTAAGTCTTTTATAATGTATGTGTATGGAGTTGAGTTTAGTGTTGCTGCTATTTTGACTCAGAAATATGAACAACAAGAAGGAGAACACCCAATAGCCTTTTTCTCTAGGACTCTCAGCGAATATGAGGCCAGATACAATTTTGTGGAGAAACAAGCATATGCCATGGTCAAAGCCCTTAAGAAATTCAGACACATGGTAACAGGGAATAAAATTTTGATATTAGTGGCTCATCCCAGTGTAAGAGAATATATCATGGAGGGTGAGATCACTGAGAAAAGAGCTAACTAGATAACAATGATCCTTGAATATGATGTGGAGGTCAGAGCCACTAAGTTAGTCAGAGGCAAAGGATTGTGCCAATATATGGCTTAGGACATGGAGAAAATGATGACACAAGAATCAGAAAGTGAAAATGTGTTGAGAATCTAAGAGGTTGATCAAAATTCCTAGGTCACAAACATAATTCAGTTTATGAAGCATGGGATTTTCCCAAATGAGCTCTCCCATGATAAGAGAAGGTATTATAGGCAGCAAGGGACCCACTTTGTACTAATTGACCATATCTTATTCAGGAGAAATGTTGATGGCATACTTTTGAGATGTATAGAAAAGGATGAGGCTGAAAGAATACTACATGAGTTACACCATGGAGCCTTAGGAGGACACTTTTCAACAAGGACCACAGCAATAAAAATAACTCAAGCAGGATACTTTCGGCCCACTTTATTCATAGATTGTTATCAACTGGTTAAAGAGTGCAAGTCTTGTCAGTTCTACACAAGGAAAAGAAGGAATACAATGCCTCTCAGTCCCATAATTGTGGATGAACCCTTCGCCCAATGGGGTCTTGATTTTATTGGAATGATAAATCCTATGTCAAGTATGGGACACAAATGGATCCTAACTGCCATAGATTACTTCACCAGATGGAGTGAAGAAGTACAGCTCAAGGAAGCAACATAAAAGGTAATATTACACTTTCTAGAGGGTATTACTGCTCGGTTTGGTCCTCCTCATACCATAATATCAGATAATGCTAAGGAATTTTTGGGAACAGAAATATCTGAATTTGCACTAAGGAACGGAATTTATTTGAAGACTTCTTCAAACTATTACCCACAAGGTAACGGTCTGGCAGAATCTACAAACAAGAACTTGATCAGACTCATTAAGAGGATAGGGACAAACTATCACAGACTACTTAATACAGCATTGTGGGCTGATAGAATCACACCGAAACAAGTGACAAAGATGTCTCCATACAAATTAGTCTATGGTAAGCCAGCTGTAATGCCACTAAGCTTAGAGATTCCTGCTCTACAATTATTGAAACAAATAGAGATTGAAGAAAATGGCCCCATGCAAGTCAGACTTGCAGAGCTCCTGGAAGTACAAGAGAAAAGGGAAAAAGCACATGAGTCATGAATGAAACACCAGAAAATAATTAAGGACTGTTTTGAGAAGAAGACTTCAAATCCCCATTTTGAAGTTGGCTCAATAGTTTTGAAGTGGGATGAAAGCGCTGCCAAGCCCGGTAGACACAACAAATTTGAATCACTGTGGACTGGCCCTTACAAGATTTGTTCCTGTAAGAAACAAAATTATTTTGAGCTCGAAACAATGGAAGGTGAACCTAAAGAGATTCCTGTGAATGGGATCTATCTGAAGCATTTTAATTAAGCAGTGTCTCCTATGTACTATAATTAGTTAGTTTCCCTTTTGTTGTTTTCCTATTTTCCTGCTTTCTTTTCCTGCTTTTCTTTTATATAAATGTTCTGTGAACACGTGTCAAGTGCGCAAGCCCCTTCTCTTTTGGAAGTCTTGTATTCATTAATGTTGTCTCTAATCCCCAAAATCCCTGAAAGTACGCACTTTTGCAGCCACTCTCATAATGTGTCTGACACTCAGTCCCATGCCGATTTAGAAAGATACACTAACAGTTTTTTGGCATTAATTCCATTTATAAGGCATGATGTGTCATTAAAAGCCCCATTAAATTACAGATAAACCTTAACTGTGGCTCTCATTTTGCTCTGTCTCTCTACTCTAAAACATTAGTATCCCCTGTAATTTCCAGTCCCTAGCAAGCGTTTTTAGCTTTGTATTATTCTAGTATAGCATTTCCATCCATTACTGTGTCAAAGCACCCACATTCTCCCCGCAGGCACATATATGGCTGAAGCACAGTCTTCTTAGGAGGGTGTCAGGATTTATGAATCAATTGATAGGCTTTTGAAAAGCAAATCATACGCCTCAGCGCCTGCGCAACTGAAGAGAGCCTACCCAAGGACGAGGGTTCCCGAGGTAGGGTATTCTGTCGACCCAGAGAAAGTAAAAGATTTTGTAGATGGC
This sequence comes from Cunninghamia lanceolata, assembly GCA_027924645.1. NCBI lineage: Eukaryota > Viridiplantae > Streptophyta > Pinopsida > Cupressales > Cupressaceae > Cunninghamia > Cunninghamia lanceolata. The sequence goes on from BSBN01000413.1 coordinate 4,963,214, forward strand.
ATCTTCGACCCAGCCCTTCAAAAACCTACTAGGGCTCTCCGTGAAGGGGCACACCAGAGATGCATTCAAAAAGAAAAAAGTGGACAATCTGAGACTTTTGGAATGAGGATTTAGACCTCACAATTGGCACAGTTCATGGTTCCAAATGTGCACCTATGTCCTGACCTAATTAATATATGCGCAGGATTGTTTCATGCACCTTCAAACACCATACAATAGGGTCCCTTTATGGTGCAAATTACACCCAAAGCTATAAGAGACATGTTGGCCCTGTATCATGATTGAACGACCACGTTCCCCACTATTGCTAAGATGCAAAAGACATGGTCAAATGTCAATAAACAGATTAGGTTTCTTAACTCAGAGTTGTAGTTGCTAGAGGAGAACACCCAAATGCCCACACTACCTACAGGAAGGGCACAATTCACTCAGGCTAGTCAAGAGGCACTGTCAATGATGGCTGTCAGTTTTGGAATGAAGGAAGACAACACAATCTACAACTAGCAAATTGCCATCCTTTTCAGGTTGAAGACTGTCGACAAGACACAAGAATACCGGCTAGAATTTTTAGAACAAATTGCCTATTCCATGATCGACCAGCTGGTCAATTTCAAAACCAAAGGAGTTTTCAAGTATTCCGCTTATCTGTTTCATTTAATGTTATATCAGAACCATAGTATTTTTGCACAAAATATGTAGTTGAACTTATATGACCCAAATTTTGGGCAAAATAGAACTATTCCTGTGTCTGCATGGACACATGTGCTATCTGAGGCATCAGATCCTTATGAGTTCTGGGAACTCTTTGTTGCTCCTGCCTTTTGCCATTTGAGCCCTGAGCCTGTAGAACATAGGTTGACATAGAGCATTAGGGGTTTCATGACCAATTACCTAATCCCATGTGATTATTTCTTTGGGGCCCAAAATACTATCATCAGGGTCCATGGTTTCAATGGAGAACCTATGCTGCTACCTAAAATTTTGACCCCTAGGGTAATGTTTCTAGAAGTAACCCGGTAGGTGTCCGTGGTTGACAATCAATTTGGCACTAAGAAGAAGAAGAAAATGTATGATGTCCCATGGGTTAGAAGGAATATGACCCTAGAAGTCAGGGACGCTGAACACCTGTTGCTACGAAAGTTAGCTGTCTTGGGATTTTTCATCATTGAAGACAAATGGAGATATGACCCAAATAGTTTTATAGCCTCTTGGGTTAGAACCAACAAAGTCGGGGCTAAAATAGCACATGAGGGTCGCCCCTTTTGGGAAGATAGGAGAAACCCTAAAGAAGATAACCCTAACTTGTATGTGGAACTGGCAGATTTGCCTTATGAAGGTCCCATGCCATGGGAGACCTTTTATGTTAAACAAAGGGTCTTTGACCCTAAGATCAGAATGGGTACTGGATTGAAGAAGGCTTTGAAGGGGTAGGAATGGAAACCAGAGAAAATTGAGGCCTATTGGAAATATAGGTAGGAACTTTTTGAATTGACACACTCCTTTGGCAAGGTCGACACAGATGAGAAATGGGAGTCGATCTAGGATGAGTGGCATCCATCCCCAGTCTCCAGTCCTAATACAAGCAGAATCCAAAAGAGGGGTGAAGAGTCAGAAGAGGAGGCTGAGTCAATTCATACAATGCAAGCAATAGGACAGGCCACCTCTGCTGTACTTGTATCTTCCTGGCCCCAATCTCTCAGTACTTTAAAGAAACAAAAGGGTGTGGTCTCATTACCACCTCGAGGGACTCCATCAGTTTCAGCTACTGGGGTTTCCAATTTTGTATCGTTGCCACTATCAGTAGTGGTCAATGTTGTAGAGAAGGAATCAGAGGTGCAAGAAGAAGAAAGGCTAAGGAAGCATAGAAAACTACACCTACCTGAAGAGTCAAATGAAGAAGTAGAACCCTTGAAACAACAAATACTAATTACATGTGCTGCTCCTCAGGTAAGTGTTTCTTCTACTTTTTCCTCTTTGTCTCTTTCTTCTACCATAGGGGTGGCAACCTCAACTGGCCAAACATTAGTATCCCCTGCCACCTCTGCTGTGCCTATATCTACACTTGCCCCAATTGCTAATCCTCAGGCCATGTCTTCACAGGCCACCTCATTACCATTCTTTTCCCCCTTTGTTCCAAAAAGAACACCTCCCCAAATCTCCCCTAGCCAACATTTGGCTATTCCATATGGTTTACCTTAGGGTCATCCCTTTGTTGGGGGATATATTGCCTCTCCTCCCACTTTCCAGGCTTAGGCAGATACAACAAAGAAGGCTAGAGAAGCCAGGATGGACAAGAAAAGAAAGAAAGAAAATAAGAGCCTAGCTGTGCCACATATGAAGTCTCTCTTTGACCCTATTCAACAACAACTGACTCCCACACATTTGTCCCCAAATGTGGTGATGCCAAATGAGCAGATGCAGCCTCAGGACTTTGCAATGAATGAAGTAGCTATGTACATGTCTCTATTCAGACCACAAGATAAGGTCAAACTACTCAATGAAACCACTTATGCTGTTGCAACTGACTACTTGAAGGTGTCTAGGAAATTGCAAAAAGTTGAAGCTAACTTAGCTCAGGAAAAGACACATAGTGGCAACCTTGCTGGAGAATTTAAACCAACAAAGGATGAAATAGAGAATCTAAATAAATAGTTGCAAAATACTATTTCCTATTAGATTCATCAAGCCACATAGGCACAAAATGCTGCTCTAAAGGTAAGGTTGAGCTAGCTTAGGAAAAAGCTGCAGTAAATGTTTTGAGGCAGGAAAAGGCCACATTAGAGAAGAAATATCAGGATAAGTTGCAATAAGATACACAGTTTTAGCAAAAGTTGCTGAGTGAACAGAATGCTGCTGCTGCAATACAAGCTCAACTCCTAGCAGAGCAACAAACAACAAAACAACTAACACTAAAGTTAGCTAACAGGCCTCAGAATGCTGGAGTTCTGAATCTGGTCAAGGAGCTATATGTTTCAGTTTGGAAACAAATCTCTGAAGAGATTATCTAGCTCAGAGCCTCATTAACATTCCTGTTAAATGCACAACAGTTGTGCAAGAAGGTGGAAGCTTTAGTTCAAGCCACCCTGTCTACTGTTTCCTTGAGGGTTTCTGACTCTCAACTATTATTGAAGAAGCTATATGACACAACAGATGAAATATTGTCAGCAGCAGGGATCAGTGATAGAATGATAGCTACAAAGAGGGTGAATGAAGTTCTGAGTTGCAACTCAGCTACCACAGCTTGCCAGGAGCTCCTAGATATTATCAAAGAAGGACTCAAAGATATGAAAAGACACAGAGGATCTGGTGCAGCTGGGTCTTCCATCACCATTTCTAGATAATAATACTGTATTGATGATTGATGAGATGAAGACTTTGCTTTTAATAAGACAAAATGATCAATCAATTTTTCAAGGTTTAAGTGATTCCTCATCAGTACAAGAGGTGGAGGTTGTCTTGATACCAATGGCCCAATTAGAGTTTCAATTAAAGGCCGCAGTTCAAATTTTGCCGACTTTCTCCCACAAAGACATAATAAATCTTGATTTTGCCTTCCAAGATTTACAGAATAAGTAGGGACTTTCAGATACAGAATGGACTATTTACCAGATAGCTTTACAGAATCTGTGACCCTGTATTGTATTTTGAATACATATTATTGCTAGTTTTAGGTTCTTTTTGAGCAGGCTCAAAAGTCCTAGGGGTCGCCAAGAACTGTAGAGTAAATTACTCTACATTTTATTTTAACAGCGCACCTGCGGGTTTCAGTATTGAGCCCTGAATGTTTCTAAGTTGCTACGAGGGTTTCATTTTGCCAGAGTCACGGGAGCTGCCAAGTGTCGAGCCCCAGTTTTAAGCCCCATTTTATTTTTAAGTTACAACTTTAAGCGGAGCGTGCCACATAGCGGAGGCTGTTTCTATTGTGTTTTAACTTACAAGCTATGGAATGTGTCACGTGTCATAAGCACAAGCACTCCCTAAATGTTTCAGCAGGAGCGCGGAAGGCACCATGTGTCTTTTGTGGTAGCTGCGGAGCTTGCCAAGTGTTAGTTTCTGCGTATCTATTTCTATATTTTGTTGTTATGTAAAGGATGGTGGTGGGCCTAGATCTTAAAGTTTTAGTGATGTAGAATGCGCCACGTGGTGAATGCAGCGCTAATGATAAAAGCCTTTGCCCCTTTTCTCTGGTAATACTAAATGTTTCTTTAGTGATGCGGAGCCCGACATGTGTCGACCTCCGTGTGAGTCTCAAAAGGGTTTCTAATGTTTGAAGAAGAGTGCGGAAGCCACCACGTATCAGTCAGCAGTGTTGTGGAAGTTGACACCTGTCCTTGTTTAAAAGCTAGCAAGCAAAGATTTGTGGGTCCCATTTTTAAGTATGTCTTTAAGCTTCAGTGCAGCGGATCATGACAGTTGTCATAAGCGGAGGCCACCTGAGCATAAAAGACACAGTTTAGTAAAGAGGTATAGATTAAGGCACGTATTGTTTCTAGTTGGTGCAGAAGCCACCGTGTGTCAGTTTCATGTTTCTCCCGAGAGATGAAGACATTTCAAGTTATATGCGCGCGGATGCTGCCATGTGTCTCAGAATTCACTGTTGAAAGAGTGCAGAAGCCGCCAAGTATCTGTTCCTTATAGAAGGAGATGCACCATACATATTTTGTCACAGCCAATGGACTTACAGAAAGTGTAACTATTTGTGGATCTGGAAGATCTTAAGTGTTAGAGACTTCCAGTTAGCTCCAGTGCAGTTAGGCCATTGGGATTTGATTGTGCAGACAATCTAGAGTCAATCTTGTGCTATAAATATGTGACATTTGTAATGATCAAAAAGAGTTTTTGGAGTTAGAATTCTAGATTCATTCAGAGATAGTTTTTCTACAGAGTTTTTTATCAGAGATTTAAGAAGAGAAGTTTGAGACTTTTGTTGTGACCAGTGAATATCATTTGCCTTTATTTTTTTATTCTTGATTTAGAAAGTAAATGTAACTGTGCATGTATCTGTGCCTCTTATATTGCTGGAAAATTAATGAGAAAGACTAAGTTATGTGCCTTGGTTGATATTTTCTGTGTCATTGCAAACTGTCTAGTTGTGAGCCTTTGATTTTATTCATTTCATCTATTTATGTTAATCATGTAGTATCTACTCTTTAATGTAACTGAATTATAAGGATAGCTTGGCTGTGCTTAGTTGAGAGAAACACTTTATTCAGGTGCATTGCCATAGATAGATTTGTTTTTCATTACATCTGTAATTCTGTTTACTTCTTACCCTTTTCCCAAACCTGTTTAAAATAGAGAAGAGCCAGCTTCTTTAAAATCTGGAGGTTGTTTCAGGTAATAAGTCCCACATTCCTGAAACTTCCCATGTTGGTGTTGGAACCTGTGCAATTTTACACATCAACAGTTTGGTAATCATCGTTGACTTGATTGATTATTAGTTGAGAATCACCATAGACATGTAGCTCTTTGATTTTCCACTCTGTTGCCATTTTGATACCAATGACTAAGGCTTCATATTCTGCTATGTTGTTGGTGCATGGGAATAACAAACGGTAAGACTTTGGAATGGTGTTGCCATGAGGAGTCACAAACAACATTCCTGCCCCTGATCCATGGTTGGTGTAGGACCCATCAAAGTATACTTTCCAGGAATGTGTTGAGATGTTGAATAAGGATTCATCTGGAAAGTCGAATTGTATTGGTGTGGTGTCCTGTAGTGGTGCATCTGCTAGCTGGTCAGCAATGACTTGCCCTTTAGCTTTTCTATCTACATACTCAATGTCGTATTCGCTTAGGAGCATTACCCATTTGGCTAGGCGACCTATGACAGCTGCTTTGCTTAGTAGGTACTTTAGTGGATCTATTTTTGCAATAAGTTTGAATGGATGTGCAATCATATAATGTCAGAGTTTTTGGGAAGAAAAAACTACCACAAGACATGACCTTTCTATCTGTGAGTATTGCAACTCATAGCCCACTAATGTTCGACTAACATAGTAGATGGCTCTCTCTTTATTCTCATAATCTTGTTGTGCTAGAAGAGCCCCAAGAGCTGTAGGTGTAGTAGATATGTATAGTATCAATGGTTTCCCTTGGATAGGAGGCATGAGAATAGGTGGATTCATAAGGTACTCTTTCAGTTTGTTGAATGCCTCTTCACACCTCTCATCCCATATGAATGGAATGTTCTTGTGCAGGAGATGACTGAATGGTTGGCACTTGTCTGCCAATTGTGATATGAATCTATGGATTGCTTGTAACTTGCCTTGTAGCGATCTTAATTGTGTAAGAGTCTTGCGTGGTGGCATGTCCATGATAGCCTTGACTTTGGCAGGGTCCACCTCTATTCCATTTGCTGATACAATAAAGCCTAGAAGCTTGCCTGAGGTGACTCCAAACACACATTTCTTTGGGTTCAACCTGACTTTTAATTGCTCTAATCTTTGAAAGACTTTCTCTAACACTTCCAGATGTGATTCCCTTGTGAGTGACTTTGCTAGGATATCATCTACATAATCTTCCATTGTTACATGCATCATATCATGGAATATGGTAGTCATAGCATGTTGATATGTGGCTCCTGCGTTCTTTAGCCCAAATGGCATGACATTCCAGCAGAAAGTGCCCCATGGACAAGTGAAAGTTGTCTTGTGTTGGTCCTCTAGTGCTATCCTGATCTAATTATATCCTGAGAATCCATCCATGAGAGATAGTATGGTATGTCCTGCTGTCAAGTCGACTATGATATCTATATTTGACAACAGAAAATCATCCTTATGGCAAGCTTTGTTTAGATCTCTAAAGTCATTGCACAGTCTGACTCTGCCATCTAGTTTGGACACTGGTACATTGTTGGATATCCACTCTGGGTAGTCTATTGCTCTGATAAACCCCACATCCAACAACTTCTTCAGTTCTTCTTTGACCAACAGTGCTATGTGTGGATACATCTTTCTAAGCTTTTGTTTGACTGGTTTCACACCTGGATCTAGTGGAAGATGATGCAGGATCAAGTTTGGGTCTAGACCTGGCATGTCCACATATGACCAAGTGAAGTTGCCTCTCTTTTTCTTGAAGAATGGTACAAACTTGGTCTTTTCTGGTGGAGTAAGAGATTTAGCAAAGCGAATGATCTTAGGCTATTCCTCTGTTCCAATGTTAACCGGCTCTGTGGGTTCCACAACAATCTGAGACTTCTCCTGGTGCATGTTATTGGGGAGAGTGTCAAGCCTTCCATCATTAGGTGCCATAGTTGGGTTTTCACCTTCAGATGCGTCCTTTTTTTTACTATTTTGGGATTTGACACTACTGCAGAATGGTTTTCACCGTCAGATCCAGTTTTGATTTTGATATTTTTGTGACTCGAAGGCTTGGCACCCTCTCCAAAATAAGCCACGGTACTAAGTTCAATAGCAAAACCAACTTTATGATCTCTTTTGGGTAGGTGGTCCCTAAGTTCCATGTAGTCAATATAAGCATCGTTGTTTTGGAACATATCTAGTTGAGGGGTTCCTCGTAGATCCCAGTCAATGAGTTCAGGATGCACAAGAGGGAGGGAATCGGAGGATAGATCTGATTCGTTGATAGTTTGAATGGATATACTAGGAGTATTGGTAGGGGGAGTGTTCAGGATGGTACTTTCCTCCAAATTGTTTATTGCGATAGAACTTGAACCTTCCTTGAAAGTTGTATTCTCAGAGATAGGCAAATCAGACTCTAGTGGTCTGTTCGGTAGCGTTTGTCCCTCACGGTAGGGGCTATAAGTTTGGATGGTATCACATTCTTTGTCATCGTAGGAATGCTCTTTCAGATCATCCCTCTCATACTCATTGGAATCTGTGTCACTATCCACTTGGAGTGTATGTATCATTTCCACAAGACAAGCATTTTCCTTAGCTTTGCCCTTACCTTTATATCCTAGGCCATTTGTATTTCTAGCCAATGATGATGAAGAAGGTTGAATGGGTTCTATGATTCCTTCTTTTCTTAGGCTGATAGGGCCTTGTCCTTTGTAACCCATTCTGTGTAGTATAGCTTCACCTCGCCCATAGAGTTCTGTTGGGAGCCTAGGTGGTTCTTGTTGTGTGCTCTCTTCTTCTTCGGTATAAAGCCATTGTAGGACATCTCTTTCTTCTATTTCATTGGATAAGGCTCCCCATTTGAGAAAGGGAGATGTGGGAGGTATAGGAGGAGCAGATGGCTTTGGAAAATGCTTGGGTTGACCAAAGGATCTAGGAGATAAAGGCATCTTGGCTAGATTGAGGCTGTGCTTAATGGAGTATTCCCCAACTCTGATTTCTTTGATAGTAATTTTCTGCTCTTTGGGCTTTGATGAGGAAGCTTCAGAAGTATGGTCTTGCTGTGGGGTAGGGGATGTAGATGCTCTGTTGTTTGGTATGATGCAATCAGGTTTTGAAAGGACAGAGTTGCAATGCTGGAAGAGATCAGGGTCTCCTTGGATGGTAACTTGCTTGCCATTATGTGGGAATTTTATGCATTGATGATAGGTAGAGGGAACAACTTTCATTGCATGGATCCATGGTCTCCCTAGGATAATATTATAGGTGAGTTCCCTATCTAGGACTTGGCACACAACATATTTTATGATAGGTCCCACTTGTATGGGTAATACCACTGTTCCCTTGGTAGTTCTCTCCTCTTCATCATAGGCTTTAATAGTTATCTTCTTTCTTGGATCGACTGCGTTCTCAGAGAACCCCAATGCAAGGACTAGCTTTAACGTGCAAATATTTAAACTGGCTCCCCCATCAATGAGAACCCTCTTGATGTGGTGCTTGTGGATGAAGGCAACAATATGTAGAGGGGTGTTATGAGGCTGAGACACAAAGAGGTCATCTTGTTCAGTGAATGATATGGTGCTTGAGGAGGTCAGATTACCTACCATGGCCTGAAACTTCTCTTGGGCCAAGTTAGTGGGGATGGTGGTTTCCACTAAGGCTTTATTGAGAATCTCCTTATGAGAAGGAGATAGACGTAACAACTCCAAGATAGAAATGTGAGCCAGAGTTTTCTGTAGTTGGTCTATGACATTATACTGACGGAAGTTGGACTGAGAAGGTGATGACCTTGGAGGGACGGTATTCAACGTGACTTTACCACTGTGGGTAATGATACTACAACCAGTTCTATTAGGTTCTGATTGTTGATTGGGCGTGACCACATTGATTTGTGGGACATGCTCAGATAGGCAATTGATGGTATAGTCAAATGGCACACTTGCATAGTTGGCATTACTATTCCCACTATTCTGATTTGGCTTGTTGCGGTTGTTGTTGTTGTTACCATTGTGGTTATTGCCATGGTTGTTATTGTTGTTGTATGGCCTGTCGTGATTGAGAAGTGGATCCCTATAAGCCACATGTGTCTCATTGGAGGTATGCTGTTGGGTTCCTCCTTGATTTTGATCAAGCACATCTTGGATAACATGTTTGAGATGGATACAATTGTTGGTTGTATGTCCCCTTCCTCTATGATACTCACAATAGTCAGTGTCTTTGCAATAGGGAGGTTTGACGATAGGCTCATAATCACTTGTTGGCAGTAGAGAGATTTCATTGTTAGCCAATAACTTCCGTAATTGAAGAAGGTTGAATGGGTTCAATGATTCCTTCTTTTCTTAGGCCGATAGGGCCTTGTCCTTCGTAACCCATTCTGTGTAGGATAGCTTCACCTCACCCATAGAGTTCTGTTGGGAGCCTAGGTGGTTCTTGTTGTGTGCTCTCTTCTTCTTCGGTATAAAGCCATTGTAGGACATCTCTTTCTTCTGTTTCATTGGATAAGGCTCCCCATTTGACAAAGGGAGATGTGGGAGGTATAGGAGGAGTAGATGGCTTTGGAAAATGCTTGGGTTGACCAAAGGATCTAGGAGATAAAGGCATCTTGGCTAGATTGAGGCTGTGCTTAATGGAGTATTCCCCAACTCTGATTTCTTTGATAGTAATTTTTTGCTCTTTGGGCTTTGATGAGGAAGCTTCAGAGGTTGGTCTTGCTGTGGGGTAGGGGATGTAGATGCTCTGTTGTTTGGTATGATGCAATCAGGTTTTGAAAGGATAGAGTTGCAATGCTGGAAGGGGTCAAGGTCTCCTTGGATGGTAACTTGCTTGCCATTATGTGGGAATTTTATGCATTGATGATAGGTAGAGGGAACAACTTTCATTGCATGGATCCATGGTCTCCCTAGGATAATATTATAGGTGAGTTCCCTATCTAGGACTTGGCACACAACATATTTTATGATAGGTCCCACTTGTATGGGTAATACCACTGTTCCCTTGGTAGTTCTCTCCTCTTCATCATAGGCTTTGATAGTTATCTTCTTTCTTGGATCGACTGCATTCTCAGAGAACCCCAATGCAAGGACTAGCTTTAATGTGCAAATATTTAAACTGGCTCCCCCATAAATGAGAACCCTCTTGATGTGGTGCTTGTGGATGAAGGCAACAATATGTAGAGGGGTGTTATGAGGCTGAGACACAGAGAGGTCATCTTGTTCAGTGAATGATATCGTGCTTGAGGAGGTCAGATTACCTACCATGGCCTGAAACTTCTCTTGGGCCAAGTTAGTGGGGATGGTGGTTTCCACTAAGGCTTTATTGAGAATCTCCTTATGAGAAGGAGATAGACATAACAACTCCAATATAGAAATGTGAGCCAGAGTTTTCTGTAGTTGGTCTATGACATTATACTGATGGAAGTTGGACTAAGAAGGTGACGACCTTGGAGGGACAGTATTCAACGTGACTTTACCACTGTGGGTAATGATACTACAACCAGTTCTATTAGGTTCTGATTGTTGATTGGGCGTGACCACATTGATTTGTGGGACATGCTCAGATAGGCAATTGATGGTATAGTCAAATGGCACACTTGCATAGTTGGCATTACTATTCCCACTATTCTGATTTGGCCTGTTGCGGTTGTTGTTGTTGTTACCATTGTGGTTATTGCCATGGTTGTTATTGTTGTTGTATGGCCTGTCGTGATTGAGAAGTGGATCCCTGTAAGCCACATGTGTATCATTGGAGGTATGCTATTGGGTTCCTCCTTGATTTTGATCAAGCACATCTTGGATAACATGTTTGAGACGGATACAATTGTTGGTTGTATGTCCCCTTCCTCTATGATACTCACAATAGTCAGTGTCTTTCCAATAGGGAGGTTTGACGATAGGCTCATAATCACTTGTTGGCGGTAGAGAGATTTCATTGTTAGCCAATAACTTTCGTAATGCAGATTCTTGAGACTCACCCAACGGTGTGAACTTTCACCTTGGATTTGCGTTGAACCATGGTCTTGGCTCCTGAGAGAATGATTTGTTGGGCGTAACATTGTTTGTTTCTCCTTTGAGAGTGAATATGGGTTGTTTCTTGGGAGCCGCTACCTTGGCGTCTACTACCCCATCGTTGACAACATTCTTGTTCTTGGTCCAAAACTTTGACTTGTTAGTCGTATAGTTGGAGGTGGGTGTGTCCTTGTATAACTTGATTTGCCCCTTGGCGATCATAGATTTTTTGATAAACAATCCCATTTCGATGACTTTTGAGAATGATGTAGGGCATTATATTTGTATTTGATAGCCAAGATCGGTGTTGAGGTTATGGACAAACATCTCCATTAGTTGCTTCTTGGGTACATCATATGAACACTTGCTTGCTAGTTGTCTCCATCGTTGTAGGAAGGTGGAAAATGATTCACCACCTTTTTGTTTGGTGTTGTATAGATCAAGCATAGAGACTTCATGTTCAATGTTGTAAGAGAAGTGGGTGATAAACTTGTTAACTAGCTCATCAAAAGTTTTGATGCCCGGTGGAAGCCGTGAGAACCACTCCATAGCTTAACTGCCTAGAGATCTAGGGAATAGTCTCATTAAGTAAGTGTCATTGTGAGCTACTTCTAAACATGCTATGTTGAATTCCCTAATGTGATGTCTAGGGTCCCCTTTTCCTTTGTATTGTCAAATTTAGGGATTTCGAATCGATAGGGAAATGGTTTCATGATCAAACCTTTATCAAAGGGGTACGGTGCAATATGTTCTAAGGAGTAGTTTTTAGTATTTGTACCTGTCTTGATATCCAACATTTGTTGCTTTAGACCTTCAAGTTCTTTCCTCATTTCTTCCATGGGAGTACTTTGGTCTATGGTTTTCTTTCCTTTATCTTCCGCATTTGTGTCTAGGGTTTTCTTTCCCTTTTCACAATCATCCTCTATGTTTTCCAGGATTGAGTTTATATCAAAATCCGCTGGCAGTTTAATTCCAAGACTAGCAAGATGATAAAAATACTTGTGAGGGTCATCATGGAGCACTTTCTCTACTAAGCATTGGAATTTCTAATCTTGGATGCTTCCTTGATAGTCTTTGTTAGAGATTTCCTCATCACTATCGTGAGGTGTGACAATGTGGTTGGATGATCTGGCCATTTCAAGTTGTTTTTTGTATTGAGATCTAGTAAGAACCATGAAGGTGACGTGGGATGAGGTGGAATGGGACAAGAGATTTTGGCAAGGTGCCGATGGAGACTGCTGAGAATAGGATACTTATGACAAGATTTGGACAAAGGACTTTCTCGATCAATGTTTCCAAGTAAGACAACCAATACAAGACGATAGCCACTAGTAAGGGTACTCGATACCTATCTTACTGTGTAGGGACTAGTCATGTACCAAGACCTCTAGCAAAGTTCTGTGACCTACTAGGTTTACTTGAATCCAAAGTGATACGAAAAAGGGGCCTATGCTGACCTGATATGGGATAGTTTTTAACTTTTGACTAGAAAGACCTGATAGAAGGTGAATGGGATGACCAATGAAAGAGAGATTTTTGAGGTGAAATGGATGGAAAACTGACTACAAGGTGAGACCTGATCTCTGAACCTGAAACTAGACTGAAATGGGTACCTAGAACTGGTGAAATTTTTCTCTTGAAAACTGTGCAAGTGCTCACTATCGTGTATGCGCTGAAACATATGCCTTGCAGGATTTGATATATGCACCAGAAGTCGATATATATGCGCTGGATTGGTAAAATGGATACACGCTGGAACAATCAATAAAAGCACTGAAAGTCACTACAAATGCACCAAAAGTCAGCACAGATGCGCAAGAACAGAAGACGAATGCACTGCTCTGACTTTTCTCAATTTTTTTTGGCAAAATTTTGGAATTTTTTGGTGTTTTTGGTACTTTGGTTGCAAGAATGTTTTTTTGATCTGATTTTATGAATTTATGGCAAGAAAACACAACAAACACAAAGAGTTTTTTATGTTTTTTTATTTTTTTGTGATTTTTCTAACTCTATTTGGACTAAAAGAAAAAAAACAAGTACAAAATCCTAGGCTTGAAATGGATTATAAGGGTTTTTGGCCACTAGAACAAAAGGTGTTTAATGAGGGCAACCGTTCGAGTGGTTACACATGTGGTAGCACTACTCTTCATTATGGAGTCTCCCAGCCTGCAAGGGTTGTGCCTTGGAGGGTTTTGGGGGAGGTTGGTTGTCGGTGTAACACAACTGCACTCATTGTTTGAAGCTTTTGCTCCAAACACAATTTATTTATAGTGGCTTGGAAGGGCTTGGCATCTAGCCTGTTACCACTTAGGGTCATTCCTACTTGGATAAGCGGTATCCAAGAGCAGGCCCCTCTAAAGGAAAAACACATGCGAAAATGATACTTCTGGCATTTTGGTCACCCAAGATAGGGGAGAGCATAGGCCTGGTATCATTCCCAAAAACACAGTATATAGTGGTTATTTTTCCCCTAGTTTAAAATAGAAAAAACTAGATGAGCTATCTACTTGGGCAAGCACAAAACTTTGAAGTGATTAGCAAGATAGCAATGGTCCAGTTTTAACCAAGACAGCAATGGTGAGTTTAGTTTTAAACCATGTAGCATGAATAGTTAACTTTGAACTGTTGGTCAATCAAGATAGCAATGGTTCAGTTTTAACCCAGATAGCAATGATGAATTCAATTTTGAACCACAATAGCATGAGTTGTTAACTTTGAAATGATGGTCAATCAAGATAGCAGTGGTTTAGTTTTAACCCAGAAAGTAATGATGAGTTCAGTTTTATCTAGATAGCAATAACTTTGAAAAGATAGCAATGTTGCAATGCAAGATAGCAATGGTTCAATTACCACTTTCCTAATTAAAAATTATGTGAGATTTGCATGAGCATCAATATTACTATCCTTTAAGAAATCAAAGTGTGAGCTAATCGAATGCAACTATATGAATCTAAACCAGTGCCTAACCTGCAAAACAGATCAAGAGTATTCCTGCAAAGATGTCAGCGTTAGCAAAATCTTCCTAGAAAACCCTAAAAATCAATGTTCAGACAAATGCGCCGCTTCAGAGACTGGATGCACAGAAACAGTCTACAGAAGTACAGTAATATGTATGCGTCGTTACAGAGCTTATAAGTGCCGCAAGAAAGTGTATATGCACAGTAAGAATAGAAGCACCATGACAGGTTGTAAATGCGTCGAAATAGTGAACATATGCGCAGCATAAATAGGTGTGCCATGACAAGTTGTAAATGCATCAAAATAGTGAACGTATGCGCAGTAGGAACAGATGTGCCATGACAGTTAACAGATGCGTGTTAGGATGCAATGAATGCATAGTTTCCTCCTATGTATGGCTGTCTAAACACAAAAACTTGGTTTTTGGGTTAAATTTGGGGCTAGGCCCCACGGTGGGTGCCAAAAATGTTAGGGAAAATTTGGATCAAACAAAGAATATGCAATGATAAACAATAGAAAATACCCAAAACTCAATAGAATAGTGAACTAAGAAGATTAAATCAAATAAGCAATGAATCAACAAATGCAAACCTTCCTTAGATTGAAACTTCCATTGTTGCCTATCAAAAATCATCCTTGTGTATGAAAAAGGCCGTCAATGAGTGCACTTCTTTGCTTTGTCAAGAATGTCGATTATGAATGGCTGTGGTGATGTCGCAATGAAGAGAAACTTTACAACGAGGGTTGTAGTGCGTAGTGCGTAGTAAAAAGCGTGATCACAAGCAATGAAGGAATTGGTGCCAAAGGCGCGTTGTAATTCCTGCAGAGTAACAATACTTAAAGCTTGGATGAATAGAATGGAAGAATGAGATTGCTTTTATAGACTTGGGAGAAATAAGATCAATGGTATAGGAAGAATGAGAAGATCAATGGTTGAGAATAGTTGAGGAACGTGCAACGAATAAGAAGAAGACAAGTGTCACACAAAAGCTGTTTTATTTGAGTTAATCACTTTCTTTTCTAAAGATAAGACATGCTTTTCATAAATTAGAAAGCTTTTTTTCTAATTTAAGAGATACTGATAAAAACAAGGTTGATTGAATAGATAACTCAACTTAAGATTTGCTTTTGCATGATTTGAGAGAAATTACATAATACATTATTTAATTGTGTGTGCATGAGGAAGAGGACTTATTTTTAGAAGATTTTAGAAGATATTTGAAGAATTTGAAGATAAGAAAGCAAATTAAATAAATAAATTTATTTAATTGTTGTGCATGATTTGAAAGAATAAATAAAATATTTGATTTATTTTATTTTTGGAGATTGAGATGATTTAAATAAATTTGATTTGATTTATTCAAATTTGGAAGAATGAATTCGATTTAATTAAACAATTGGGGAATTATTTAATTATTTAGAAGAATTTAATTAAATAAAGGATTTTATTTAATTGTTGGAAGAATATGAATCAAATAAATAAATTTATTTATTGATAGAGGAATTAGAAGGGAATAAATATTAAGAATATTTATCTAGACCGAATCGTGCCATTTTTAGGCGTATACAACTAGTTTCTTCAGGAGAAAACTTAAAGAAGCTATTTTTATCCGGAACCACCCCACCAACCTTAACCGAGAAGATGGATGGAGCCTAAGCTCAACTTGGAATCCTCTTCTTGATTCCATCCAAACTAACTCACCTTCCCTATGAGTCCTCTTTTCCCCTCACCCTCGTTCTTTTCTTTCCTTTTGTCTTTTCTTCTTGTTTGTTTCCTATGTTGACCTTATTTCCTCTTCTTTTATTTATTTTATTTTTATCTACTTATGTCGTTTGTACAATTTTCTTTACTTTTTACATCATCTCACTCTTATTTTCCTCCACTCTTCGTTTCCCGTGTTGACCTCATCTCTGACTTTTTATCTCCTCTTCTTTTATTTATTTTATTTTTATCTACTATTGTCATTTTTATATTATGCTTTACCTTTTACACTAACTTACTCTTCTTTTCCTCCACTCTTTATTATCTTTATTTTACTCTATTTATTTTTAAAAAATTTCTCTACCTTGTCTTGTTTTTGCTTGTCAACCCCCACCTTTCTCTTTTTTTAAGAAGCTAGTTTCTACAATTATGTATCATTTTTATCCTCTTCCTGATGATGGATCACAGAGTGTGATCTAAAACGTTGATGCAAAAAAGCTCTACACAGTTTTTCTAGAAGCAATCAGTTATTATAAACATTTCTTCTAAATTAGAATCATAAGATGAAAAAACATACCTTCTCCTTTTAGTAGACACATTAACATTTTCATGAGCATCAGCAGGGACATCTTTAGGGGCATTTCCTTCTTTATCTGAATCTATATTTAGCAGCGTTGGGTCATGGTGCTGCTATCCTTCACCTTTTTCCTCCTACCCTTGTTCCTCAACAATTCTTTCCTTCACACTCTGCCTTTTCAACCTTCCTGAGCACCTAGGAGTAATAGTTTCTTGTTTGACTTCACTTTTCCTCTTCTTCTTTTCCCCTGCATCTTCTCCCTTCATAGTGCTCTTATGTTTCTCAACACTTTTCTTGTTTCTCTTTTTCCTAACAGGTGTTGAATCAGTGCCTCTCATAGCTTTAGGGTTAGAAGATGAGGGTGCCTCTGTTGCCACCGGCCTATCCTCTGGAGTATTTTCCTCCTGTGGCCCCTCTTGCTTAGGTTCAATCTCAGGTTCAGGCTCATGTTGAAGTTCATCCTCTGCTTTAGGTACTTCCAACAATGTTGCGATATCTATATATTGTTTAAGGGCATCCCAATCAACTTGTGGGTGTTGAATTCTCAGGCTTCTCTTAACCAATAGGGCTATTAAATAGTGATGGGACAACGTGGTGTCCACTTTCTTTTTCTGATATTTGGATGCCATCCTTTTCAACATGTTATAGAGGAAATTGGAAAAATTGACTAGGTTATCATGGCGTAAGTGATTTAGCAACTTAAAATGCACATTATACAACAAATTGTGCCGATCATCATAGGTAAAGTATTTAATAATATAAGAAGCACATTTTCCCCAAAAGAATGGAAGGGACAATCTCTTTGTACCTTGCGATGTTGAGTCTAGGGGTTCTCCACGCTCACAGAATTCTTCCCTTGCTTTAGCTATATTAGCACAAGCTGGATATTTAGACCTTGTACATGACAATCCTGTAACTTGGGCAATGACCATTTTAGAAGCATCTACAACCAATCCCCTGACTATTGCCTCATCATATGGCAATGTAGCTACAAATTCTTTTTCCATTTCATTATCATATTCTATTAACTTCAAAAAGTAGTCCAGCCATCCCACTCTAGTGAAGAGTGGTAGAACCAACACATCCTCTAATATTTCCTTATGCACAGATGGTTCTCGTCATATCACATCACCTCCCATTATCTTTATGTTCTGCAAACTCTTGGAGTGTCAATTTCTGCTGAACTTCGACTCCACCACCTTGAAAAGAACCAACCTACAATTTGCTACCTTCTCCTATTCTTCCCAACTGTAACTTTCTTGGGGTAACAAGTTCACACTTTGGGTGAAACAAGGTAGGTTTACTATCTTTGGAAAATAGCATAGAATTCCATCTGGTATCTCTAAAGACTTGGATGGCGAAAATAAAAAAATTTAACCCCTCCCCCCAACTAATGTGTGAAGTGACCTCACTTCATGTGTGAATTGATATGAAAGGAAGAGTATTTATTAAATGGAATGGTGATATATATTTTTGCATGCATGAAATAAACAAAGAGTAATAATGAATATAGAAAGAAATCTAAGTTAATCATTGAAAGTTACCTTATGTACATACGTTATGGAAATAAATGATCAGTGCACCTTGGAATTGGAAAACATGTACTTGGCATTTTATTTGATATGAACAAGATGAAATGCATGTGGGTGAATGGTAAGGCGACGGGTACTTCGGAAGTGATGTGAGGTGATAGCTCGTAATGAATGAATGAACAAATCATGAGTTTGAGTTGAACACTTTTGTGGCGGTGTTGGATTTATTTCAAAATGAATGAAGCATGTATAGAAGAGATGGAATGAGTGGGAAAATGGTTTACTTTTTGCCAAAGTGTTGAAGACATATGTAGACAGGTGTTTCTACGGCTACCTCTAGTACAGGTCCCGACTAAATGGTTACATATGCATTATGTCAGGTCCTGACTGTAACATGTCCCAACTGAGAGTGAAGAATAGGTCATGCTGGAGCTAACTGTGGTCACCATGGGTAGTGTGTTGTGTGTGCATGTGAAGTACAACGCATGAAAAATTAAGTCTCAGTGATAAGGGTTGAGTCATGCAACTCAACCTCTACATCACTAGACAGGATTGGTGGATCATCTTCTGATGGTGTATCAGTATATGTCTCAGAGCCTTCATCAAGAGCACCATGAGTACCATACTGAGTGGCTAGAGAGACAATAAAATCATCTTTCTAAAGTGGTTTCTTATAAAGTTTCAGCCTATGTCCATTTACTAGCAATGAAAATCAGACCTTGTCAATGGTTTGTAGTTGGACTGCACCATTAGGGAATACTTGTTGAATCTCATATGGTCCCAGCCATCAAGATGGAATCTTTCCCTTGAAATCTTTGTATCTGGAATCGTAGTGAAGGGCCCAATCACCAATAGTGAATTCTTTAGTCTTTATATACTTATCATGCCATTTAATTCTTTGTTTCTGTATAACCTTTGTGTGGTGGATGGCTTCTAATCTGATTTCATCAAGAGCATTCAAATGTTGTAATCTGTCCTTTTGAGCTTTTGTCAAATCCATCCCTAATTCTACTGCTATCCTCAGAGTTTTGTATTCAAATTCTATAGGCAGTACTATTGTCTTGCCATAATCCAATTCATAAGGAGTGAATCCTATAGTTATCTTCCATGTAGTTTTATATGCCCAAACAACTTCTGGTAATGTGGAAACCCAATCTCTTTTGTGAAGCTGTACTGTTTTTGTCAATATATTCTCAATCTCCCTGTTTGTGACCTCAACTTGACCATTATCCCGAGGATGGTATGGAGTGGACTTCTTATGTCTAATTTGATATTCCTCCATTGGTTGGTGATTAAGTATGATGTAAATTGTGGTCCTTGATCAGTCACTATCTCCCTAGGTACACCATACCTAGTGAATATTTCCTCATACAAAAAATTTGCCACATTGCCATCTTTGGAAAACTGCAAGGCTTTGACTTCCACCCATTTGGTTAAGTAATCCGTGCATACTAGTATATATTCCTTGTTGTTTGAAGTAGGAGAGATAGGGCCAACAAAATCCATCCCCCACTTATCAAAAGGAGCTAATGCTATTTGTGGCTGCAAAGGCATTTTATCACTTCTTGTAGGTCTCCCCATCCTCTAACATTGATCACAACTTCTAGTATACTTGGCAAAATCTTTATGAAGTGTTCGCCAGTAATATCCTGTTGTCAAGATCTTGAAGGCTGTTCTTTTGACTGCAAAATGTCCACCACAGGGTTCATCATGACATGCCTTCAATATATCAAACACCTCATCCTCTCTGATACATCTTCTCATAATGTTATCTAGGCCAGTGTAGAATAAGAATCCAAAAATCCAAGAATAAGGGAAACATTTGTGAACTAGCTGTCTTTTCTCCCTTGGAGAAAAGTAACCTGGAATCTGCCCTGTGACCAAATAATTAGCTATATTTGCATACCATGGAGTGTGTACATTAAGAGAAAATAGATGTTTATTAGGAAAAGAGTAATCAACCACTACTTCTAATGATTGTGTAGGTAGTATAGATAGAAAATCAACAACTACATTAGCCTTTCCTGGTTTGTCAATGATTGTTATGTCAAATTCTTGCAATAACAATAACCATTTTATAAGTCTTCCACCCACTATTGGCTTATTCATCAAATATCTGATTGTTGTATGATCTGTATGTATGAACACTTTATAGCCAGTAATGTAGTGTCTAAATTTGTTAATGGCATAAACAACAACATTTCCTTTTCTGTCACAGTATAGTTCAACTCAGCTCCTTGTAAGTTTTTACTTACATAGTATATTGCATATTCTTTATTTCCTTCTTGTTGGCCTAGGATTGCTCCAATGACAAAGTCTGATGCATCTGCGTGGATATGAAAAGGCAGTGTCCAATTTGGACCTCTAAGGACGGGAGCTTGTGTCAAGGATGCTTTTAGCTTCTCAAATGAATTCTGATAGTCTGGGTTCCATTCAAATTCAATGTCTTTTGTCAACAGAGTAAACACAGGGGTAGCAATTTTGCTAAAATCTTGAATAAACTGCCTAAAATAACTTGCATGTCTAAGGAAGCTTCTTACATCCTTCAGCCTCTGTGGAATAGATAGGGTAGATATGATTTTAATCTTCTTTGGGTCAGCTTGTATCCCTACGCTTGAGATAAAATGTCCCAAGACTATTCCCTGTGTCATCATCATAAAACATTTTTCATTGCTCAAAGATAGATTATGCTTTGTGCATCTCTTTAAAACTTTCTCCAAGTTGTGTAAAGCTTCATCATATGTTTCACCATATGTGGTGAAGTCATCCATGTAAATTTCCATGCTGTCATGGGCAAAATGAGAGAAAATACTAAGGACTACTCTTTGAAATGTGGCTGGAGCATTGCACAAACCAAAAGGCAAGACAAAATATGCATAGGTTCCCCAAGGGCAGGTAAATGTTGTCTTATCTTGATCCTCTAGTGCAATCTTGATTTGGTTATAGCCACTGAACCCATCAAGAAATGAGAAATATTTCTTCCCTACCAAAGAGTCAAGGACTTGATCAATGAAGGGCAATGGGAAGTGATCTTTCCTAGTGGCAGCATTTAGTTCCCTGTAATCAACACAAAATCTCCATTTTCCACCTTTCTTGGGAACTATGACTAATGGTGAAACCCATTCACTGTTTGAAATGGGGTATATAAATCCTGCATCTAAAATCTTTTGAAGTTCAGATTTCACTATCTCTCTGAGAGCAAGGTTCATGCATCACTGCTGCTATCTTATAGGTCTGTAGCCATCATCAATGTAAATTTTGTGCATACACAAGGCGGGATTAATGCCTTTCATGTCACTATAATCCCATGCAAATTCTACTGAGTGGGTTTGTAATACATGCAGGGATTGTTGTTGCTCATCAGTAAATACATTATTAATAGTCAACATCTTTCCTGGCTTGATTTCTAATTGCTTAGACATTTCTTGTATAGAGGACAAATCAAGGCTAGGTATTATTGGCAAGAATTGCTAGGGTAACAAAGTATGAAATATTTGGGATACCTCCTCTAAGGAATTGGTGGGTATTACACTACTTAAGGGATCTTGCAAGCAGGATAATTAGTCATGTTGCTACGGGTGCCTCCCACAATCATTTTGTATAATGTGAGCTATCAGCTCATCTTCATCCTGAATATCCAGTAAGGGGTTGCGTTCAATAGTCACCCAAGTTTGTAGTGAATAGCTATCCTCATCATCTAGGGTAGGCCAGATGGTCTTCTCAAGTTCATGGTATGGTTGGGCTAGTGGATATAAAACCAATTTCTTGGTCACAGTCCCATTGGATATGATCATGTTACCTAACCTACAACCTATAAATGCATTTGCTGTGGCAAGCCATGGTCTGCCTAGTATAAGAGGATAATCAACGAGATTAACCTTGGGCTGTAAGACTATGAAATCAGCAGGGTATTCCCAAGAATCTAATCCAATTACCAAATCCTCAATGTCAATCAGTAGGGTATTCCCAAGAATCTAATCCAATTACCAAATCCTCAATGACTCCTTCAGGTTTAACTATAGACCTATCAGCTAATTGCAAGACTGTGTGGGTAGGCCTAAGGTTGTTCAATTGGAGTATCTGCATTGTCTCCTTAGTCATGACATTAATTGCAGTACCCAAATCTATAAGAGTATTCTTAATCAGAGTCCCATTGATTTTGACATCCACTACTGGACTACTTGGATCTGTATATTTGGGAACAATTATATTTCCCAACATTATGTCAACAAGGTTACCCAAAACATGGACTATCTTTGGGTCTATTCTCTTCCTTCCTGGTTTCTTTATGCAGAGATCTTTGATAGTCTTAGTATAGATAGGAATATCTTTGATGGCTCGGATTAAGGGAATCTTTATACTTATATCTTTTAACTGGCCTATGAGGTCAGTTTCAGATTGTGCTGGTTGCTTCTGGATAGCCAAGCATTTAGGGAAAGGAAGCTTAGGATGTGAAATGATCTGAGGGCCCTGATTTGATTTAGGTTCCAAAGGTGGCTTATCTAAGGCTTCCTCTATGGGTTCTTCATCTTCAAGTTCTGTAATTTGGGGAGATGAAGGGCCCACAAGTTGCTTCCTTGATCTGAGATGAACATTACTCACTTCTACCCCGTAGGTGGGGTATTACATCACCTCATTAGTATAATCCTATTGAAAAAGCTTGTTGTTAGGGTTAAGTGCAAGTTGGGAAGGGAGTTGGGTAGGTCTAGGAGGTTGATTTTGAGGAGTAGATGGAGGCATTATGGTTGGTTGCTGTGGATGAGATGGAAGCATTGGTTGCTGATTATTTGCATTTTGCTGCCATTGTTGGCTCTTGTTCCATTGGGGTTGCCATTGAGGTTGTTGTGTAGGCCACTAGGGGTTATAGTTGGAACCTTAAAAACTTTTTGGGGCCATGGGTTTGGCTACTATTGGTTCCAACTAGGTTGTGGAGTAGGCCATTGTGGGTTTTGCTAGTGATTTTGATTACTAAGCCATGGCTGAGTGTTCCAAGCAGATAAATTTTGGTTTACAGCTGGAAAGGGTGAATTGAAACTTAGTGGATCAGAGGGCATACCTTGTCTTTTCTGCCAAGGTCTCCTTTGAGACATGTAGAATAGTTGTCCATCCTCTCCTTCAAATGGCTAAAATTCTAGCCTTTCAATCTTCTCTTGCTGGATGTTTGCCACCCTTTTGCATTTACAATTGGCCTTCCTTTGCATACAACTGGAACAATACTAAGTAAGCATTACATCCACCTCTTCTTGTTTCTTCTTGATGTGAAGAGTGTCCATCTGTGTAGCCATATGGCTGATTATATCCTCCTTCATGTTGGATAGTAAGTTACTAATTTGCACTCTTGAAACCCCATTAGTTGCTTTGTTTGTAATGGATGTCCTTTCTCCCCTTGGTCATCTGGTGAAAGTTCTTGAATAATTTTGGTAAACTTTACAAATTGACTCAAAAGGTAACTGAGAGACATCACCTTGCCCAATGAGATTCAAAGCATCCATGCAATCATCCTTAACTCCTCTCAAGAAGACCAGTTTTAATGATTCTTCAGACAATCTGTTTTGGGGGTTTTTCTTCAAAGCAAACTGGAATCTTTCAACATAATCTTCTAGTGGCTCCTCCTCCTTTTGTGACATCCTAAAGATGTCATCTCTCCTCTTGTCATGTCCTCGGCAATAATCTTGGTACTTCTCCAAGAATTTCTCCTTCATTTTATCCCAGTCTGGAATGACATCTTTTCCCAGCCCCATAAACCATCGCAAGGCTGCATCCTTGAGGGTGGCAGGAAAGAGTTTAAGCCTGTGAGCATCTAAAGTGTAGTCATAGCTCCTACATAGGATATCAAACTCAAACAAAAATGTATCTGGGTCTTCTGTCACAAGACATAGAAGACTGGTAATGCTGATGGTGGAATGTTTTTCAGCACTGTAGCCCTCTCTTGATCAGTGAGGAAACTCAAACGTTGCTTGCTCTGGTGGATCTGTTGGAATAAATGAAAAATCTCTAATCCAATTGTTAATCATCAAATCACCAAGATATGATACCAATTGGTGAGATACAAGGCTTTACTACTACAATATAGAAATCTAAAAATTGTATGCAAATCTGAAATTAAGTTTGCTTAGTCCTTGAAATACCATGAAATAATTCAACTTCTTTATGATGCTAAAATCAGCCACTCTAATATGCTTGATAAAACTACCTTAGATGAACTTATAACAACAATAACATCACCATAAGATAGAAGCAACAAAGAGGCACAAATCAACGACATAAGAATGCAAGATCTCACAACACAAGGTAGCAATGGAAAAAAGAATAAACACATAACACAGTGTTTACGTGGAGAAACCCTTGTGGGAAAAAACTCCACCAAGAAGAGAGGCCCAAGTTGTATTATCTTCAAAACAAGATTACAATACATCCACTTGCAATCTCCTCTTCATTCTTCAATCCAGTAGCACCTGTGTACAGAAAATCTCTCACTCAACCTGTTACCTACAAGAAAGTTTTCCTCTCACTGTTACTCTACCAAACTTCACTCTCAAGTCTCATATTTATAAAAATTGAGTACCCATAAAAGAAATTCATGGGAGATGGACAAAATCCAACTTCTCTATCTTGGGATACTCCAAAATCATCTTCTTATAGATTCCCTTACACTTGTCATAGGCATCTTCCCATATAGGTGCCTAGAACCAAAAATAGGAACTTACAAGACAATAATTGATGTCATATGTTGTCATAGAATCTCTTACACCTTATGACAATTGTAATTTGTCATAGATGCTCTTACAAACTTATGACATGCATCATAACAACCCAAAAATATATTTCCCTAAGATAGGCACCAAGATTCTCCACCTCATCTCATTTACTATTTACCGAGATTCCTTGAGCAATAAAAGTAATTCTGTAACAAACTGCTAGTGAAACTTGTAGATCCCTTATGGGTAATTACAAATTACAAATAATAAATGGAATAAATACAATATTGGGATTTACAAGGTTAATGGTACCTTATCCCAACATTCTCCCACTTGACATTATACATTGTAAATCAACCCATAGGAAATCAACAAGGGAATAAACATCCCTTAGCTAACCATGTATCATTGATTCTTTAACATGCTTTTGTGCTCCAACAAGATACCTGCAAAAGAAACCATGATAACCACCATCTCAAGCAAGAAATCCTCACATCATGTCACCCATGATAGGACAAGAAACATGCCAAAGTGAAACATATCAACTGTCACTAAAACCTACACCAATGTATACATGAACACAAGCATCAAATCCAAAAGATAACAAATGACTTTGAGTGACTACCACACTCATACCAAATTGGAATAGCAACCACAACAAGTTGCTAGCTCGTCCAAACTATCCATACCTCAAACTAGGTTAAGGAAACTATCATAGGTAGAACTTCATGCTATCAACATAACAACCCAAAATCTGCAAACAAGTCCATGTATATCCACCATCCTGCAAAAGAAGGCTCCAAGGTAACAACACACATAGACATGCGATAAAAAAACCTCTGAAGTAAATCACTATAGTAGAGTGTAACTAGTCCAAGAGAGGTGCACCTCTCATACAAAACACATATACCTTCTAGAACTCCCATTGCACAGGTAATGTCAAATCTGAAAACAAGATCACAACATTAACAAGTCCTCCTATAGCACTTCACATAGAGGATGTGGCTAACTCCTCTATCATAGTGTCAAAGAAAGATACAATGATATGTAAAGTACATCTCTCATTACCAATCCAAATAACTCTCCCAAGTCCTCCAAATCAATGAAGAAAGAGATCAAGGAGCTACCAAACTATTGCCAAAAACAATGAAGTACAAAACAACAACACATGACTCCATTCATAATCTCAACTCCATAAATATAAGAACCTTCAGGAAGAAGACAATATAACCAGAAAGAGAGAACCTTCAAATCAAACCATGTTCTTATACCACACTAAGATGTGCCAAATTGTGTAAAGTAAGATCTCCTTCAATGCTCCCAAACTAAAAGGATATCAACATCTAACCATTCAAATTATAATGAAACATGGTAGAAATAGATGTAAACCTCTCACAAAAAGTAGATCAAACTAGCCAAACATTCCCACAACATAAGGGAATATGCCCAATTCCACTAACCATCTCCTATACCTCTCCTACCAAATCCTCAGAACTAACCCAAGTTCAAGATTACAAGGAGAACAATGGAAATACATAAAATCATGCATCTGCTTCTCAACAAGCCCTCAAAACTCAACTTTCAAGACTAATGCACAAGAGAAGACAAGATATAAAGAATGCATCTAATAATTAGGTGGGCAACACCTCTTAGATCATTTACCTACTGAGTAGACCAGGAGTGAGATACAAGATTGTCCTGTGCATACAACACCAAGCCATATAATCTTTCAATAAAGACAACCTTCTCATTAGGTCTATGCTGGACTCACATCCATTTCCAGGTGTAGGCTCCTCGGTCTTTACTTTTGAAAAAATTCCATAACAAGTAACCATTTCAACACATATCTCTTAAGTACAAGAGATTTCTAGCCTAACCCAAGTCTTTGTAGTATCCATGAGCACTTCACCAATCAATCCATGCCAACTTCAAATGCAACCTGCAAAATCATGAAGCTCCAAGCAAATGATTAATACCCAAAACCAAAGAGAACTACATCCTCTCCAAAGGAAGAACAATAACGCCTTTACCAAAGACACTAAGGGTCCTCCATGAAACAAGATGTTAAAACCTCTTCAAATCACATGAAGATAATCATATCTTTCCAAAGCTCCCACTGAACCATGATACCGAGCTATACATGGCAACAAGATAAACATCAAACCATCACTGTCAAAAGCTCCCACTGAAACATGTAACAAAGCTATCCATGGCCTCAAGACAATCAAAGAAAACCACTGTAACGACAACTCCCAAAAGATTAAGTAAACCATAATCTCCAAACTAAGAAGATAGAACACACTATGTAACTGCACAAAACTCCCACTAAAAGTGATATTATTGAGTTGTATACATGCTATCATGACCTACATCATTACCAAAACTCCACTAAAATTGAACAGAGCTTTTCATGCACCATAACTTACTGCTATAGATTCTAATGAATAACTATATCAGGTACTCTAAACCATCCTTCCGTCTCACTACAATAAACATACCAATGTCAACAAGGTGATGAAGAAGAGGCCAACCAAATAGAATCCTCATTAGATAATTTACAAGATCTGCCCTCATGCAACATTTCAAAGGAGAAAAAATATGGTCAGTGCTCCAATCTCAAATAACTAAAAAAATAGATTCAGCACCACATCAGTAACATGCAAAATAAAGATAATTAGGAATAACATGTAGATTTCCAAGACACAAACACCAGGATCAATGGTAGACCTGATTTTCCAAACAAATCCACATAAGAGTAACCATAGATCATAAGAACCCATCAAGCAGTCATGCAAATCTGTAACTGTTTCCATCCAGAATACTCTAAGAGTTTGAATACAATCTTTCCACAGATCTACAAACCCCATATTTTTGTTAACATGTAAAACCTGCAAAACCATCTCTCTATAAACCTAAAATCACTTAAACATCTAGGTATTCACACCATACATGCCATCTAAAATAATGAAATATCACAGATCTACAATTCCACAACTTTTTGATACAAGAAAACTGTAAAACCTACATATCCAAAATAACATGAATATGAAAAAGGAGGAACTAGGTTGTCTAGAAGTTTCCATATCACTAAAATACCAACTCCACAACCCACATGCAACCGGTGGAAAATCATCTAGTGCTTTCATGTAACCAAGGGCTAAAACCATGAATCCAACATAAGCACTCCATACCATAGTCCAAAAATAAATGCTCTTCCATGTGATCAGGGCACCAAAATCAACCACCCAACATAGAAACCCATTCACTTCACATGACCACAAGGTAAAGGAACATAACCACCATGCAAGAGGATACTCACATATTGCCAAATTGGAGCTCTAGATCACTACCACAAGATCATCTCCTTGAAGATCCATAACCCTGAGCCTCAAGAGCTAACCATAGATTCCATTAACAATATCCAATTGAAAGTTAGATACCATGGATTCCAATCTCATAGATCTGTAAAACAATGCCAACATATAGAACATCCATTGCAGCCCAAAAAACCTCCAACTCTACAATTCCTTCCAACAAATTCACTAGCTTTACAAGCTAAAATTCAAAAATGGAGGAATACCCAGAACCAAATTACCATGAATCAATCACATGCAAGCACATGCAAGAAACATGCAACTCACATGCAAGCACATGCAAGTAACATGCAAGTACATGCAACTCACATGCAAGCACATACGAGCACATGCAAGCCATGGAACAACCTTAAGATCTGATACCAATTGTTGGAATAAACGAACAATCTCTACTCCTATTGTTAATCATTAAATCACCAAGATATGATACCAATTGGTAAGATACAAGGCTTTGACTACTACAATATAGAAATCTAAAAATTGTATGCAAATCTGAAATTAAGTTTGCTTAA
Organism: Cunninghamia lanceolata; assembly: GCA_027924645.1. Taxonomy (NCBI): domain Eukaryota; kingdom Viridiplantae; phylum Streptophyta; class Pinopsida; order Cupressales; family Cupressaceae; genus Cunninghamia; species Cunninghamia lanceolata. The sequence goes on from BSBN01000413.1 coordinate 4,991,872, forward strand.
TCCTTGAAATACCATGAAACAATTCAACTTCTTTATGATGCTAAAATCAGCCACTCTAATATACTTGATAAAACCACCTTAGATGAACTTATAATAGCAATAACATCACCATAAGCTAGCAGAAACAAAGAGGCACAAATCAGCAACATAAGAATGCAAGATCTCACAACACAAGGTAGCAATGGAACAAAAGAATAAAAACATAACACAATGTTTATGTGGAGAAACCCTTGTGGGAAAAAACTCCACCAAGAAGAGAGGCCCAAGTTGTATTATCTTCAAAACAAGATTACAATACATCCACTTTCAATCTCCTCTTCTTTCTTCAATCTAGCAGCACCTGTGTACAGAAAATCTCTCACTTAACTTGTTACCTGCAAGCAAGTTTTCCTCTCACTGTTACTCTACCAGACTTCACTCTCAAGTCTCATATTTATAAAAATTGAGTACCCACCAAATAAATTCATGGGAGATGGAAAAAATCCAACTTTTCTATCTAGGGATACTCCAAAATCATCTTCTTATAGATTCCCTTACACCTGTCATGGGCATTTTCCCAATATAGGCGCCTAGAACCAAAAATAGGAACTTACAAGACAATAATTGATCTCATATGTTGTCATAGAATCTCTTACACCTTATGACAATTGTACAATATTGGGATTTACAAAGTTAATGGCACCTTATCCCAACAGGATCCTCCACCACAACATCTGTCATGGTTCTGAAAGTCCCTTTTGTAGTTGTGGAAGAAGCTGATGAAGATGTAGAAGGTGTTGATGAAGATGTAAGAAAAAGTCCTTCTCCTTTAGCAATTTCTACTGTATAGTTGATAAAGTCAACTTATCTTCTCTATCTTGATAATTTGAAGGGAGGAATTTGCCTCAGTTGTCTCTCTATCTCTGCATATAGTGAATTTAGCTTTATATTCCAGTGGTCCTGCATAATGTTAGTATAATTTTTGGTGTTTTTGAAAAGTGAATCTATCAACCCTAATGCTGGAATCAAAATTTAAGCTATGAAAACATGTAAAATGAGCCTATGAAGGTAGCACCATCCCTAACAACGGTGCCAAAAATGTAGAGGAAAACCAATGCATTGTCGACTTAACATAATTCAAGGATAAACCTATCTGAACAGTCCACTTAACATTGCACTCCTACATTAAATTATTTACCAAGGAGCATAAGCTTATGATGGCACTACACTGTATGTGCCTTCAGGGCTCATATTCTCTAAACTATCTTATCCAAACCTACTCAGATTATTTTACTTTGCTGGAATTCACAGAAATGTAAGAACAGTAAGAACAATTACATAATCTAGTGGCTACGGGTACCTTCAGCATAAGTTGTAGATAACTACTAACAATAGGAAATTACAGAACTAATCCAAAACATTCAAAATGATGAGAGAACCAATGCTAACCTCTTGAGGAATTAAAATAGACAAAGAATGCATTTGTTCATGAACCACAACTACTGTAATTTAACAATCAAAGTATTCTAATTATCTTACAATGTATTTATAAAATAATGGAAACTATTTTAATAGGAATGCATATAGGAATAAGAAAATAAACGAAGTGAAGATCAGTACCTTGAGTGGCCGATTTAGGGGACTGTCTCACTTAGCTGGAAATCAAATCTAATTCAGATACTCACGCATCCTCATAACACATAGTTCCATTCATGTCATATCATAAATAGAATCTCTTTTAGATTGTATTCAATAATGACATTCTTTAATCAAATATGTCTGGAGCTTCTAATATTAAAGATAGAACAACAATTGAGTAACTAGATAACAAAGTAACTAACTTGACACCAAGCTCATCCTCTCTAACTTATACAAAAAGGGGAGAGTCTTATGCAAATACCAACTAACTTCAATCACTAATCCATCCCTAGATATTAGGATACATGTTTAAGATTGATTTATTAATTCTAACTGAACAGAGGAAGGAGAATCCTATTCAAATAAGAATTCTCATGCAATGGCTCATATGAAGAACACACAAGCTGTGTTTGGGACAAGTCTACTTCTTCTACATTTATTCCTTTCCATGATGGTTCACATTCATCCTCTAGATGCCTGCACTTTTGGCATCTTGACTTCGACTTCCTTTAATTCTCCTATTCTACAGCTCGCTGCAAATTCTCCTTTCCTTGATGCCATGTGCTTGCTGCTGCACAAAGGTTAATTCACAAAACATATGCACACAAATAACCTCCATAATTAAACCATAGAATTTCATCCATATTGCATGCATACTCATATTTAAATCATTCAATTGTGATTCAAGGTCTTGCAATGTATATAAAAAGACAGTATATCATGATGGTGATTTTTAAAAAGTATCTGGAAGATCATATGGAAAAGGTTTGAAAGCATATAAAAACAACATAAAAAGAGGCCAATATTTAAACCCATCAACAGGCAGGGAGTATGCTAGCATAGGTTGTCGAATTTGGCTTTACACTTGCTAATTGCATTTGCTTGAAAGTTTCTAAAGCCTTTTCAACAAATCCATCTTGTGCATATCCCACAACCATTGCATTCCATGAGATGACATCTCTTTGAGGCATTCTGCCAAACAGTTCACATGCCTTGTCAATGCTTCCACATTTTGCATACATGTCTACCAAGGTAGTTGAAACTACAACATCTGACAAAATTCCTCTATCCATTACTTTTTGATGGATGTCCATAACTTGTTCCAATGCTCCCATTTTGGCACAGGCAAGAAGGATGCTGGCAAAGGTTGTGGAATTTGGCTTTACACCAGCCAATTGCATTTGCTTTAAAATTTGTAAAGCCTTTTCAACAAATCCATTTTGTGCATATCCTACAATCATTCCATTCCATGAGATGATATTTCTTTGAGGCATTCTGTCAAATAGTTCTTGTGCCTTGTCTATGCTTCCACATTTTGCATTCATGTCTACTAGAGCATTTCCAACTATAATATCTAAAAAAAATCCCCCTTCCATTATGTTTTGATGGATGTCCATACCTTGTTCCAAATCTCCCATTTTGACACAAGCAGGGAGGATCCTGGCAAAGGTTGTGGAATTTGGCTTTACACCAGCCAATTGCATTTGCTTAAAAATTTCTAAATATTTTTCAACAAATCCATTTTGTGCATATCCTACAATCATTGCATTCCAAGAGATGACATCTCTTTGAGCCATTCCATCAAACAGTTCACGTGCCTTATCTATACTTCCACATTTTGCATACATGTCTACCAGAGTATTTCTAACTATAACATCTAACAAAAATCCCACTTCAATTATGTTATGATGGATGTCCATACCCTATTCCAAAGCAACCATTTTGGCACAGGCAGGGAGGATGCTGGCAAAGGTTATCAAATTTGGATTTACACCTGCTAATTGCATTTGATTGAAAGTTTCTAAATCCTTTTCAAAAAATGCATTTTGTGCATATCCCACAATCATTGCATTCCATGAGATGACATCTCTTTGAGGCATTCTACCAAATAGTTCACATGCCTTGTCAATGCTTCCACATTTTGCATACATGTCTACTAGGGAAGTTGAAACTACAACATCTAAGATAAGTAGGTGAGGCAGCAATCATTCCAAATGAAATACCCAACAAATATCTTCACTAAATTTCTAAGCAGGTTCATCCTACACGGCTGCATTACTTACACCTCTCTTCATTCTTCTTTCGTCCTTTATATTGTAGTCGATCAGGAGGCTAACAATATGAACACACTACCATTCAAATCATTGTACATACCATGAAAGTTTCATGCCACCTTCTCAATCATATGAGCTCTCTCTAAGCTCTCTCTATGAAATCCATGAGACCACATTTTTGCTCTTCCTACATCCCTGTGCACACACAAAATTTCCTTCATGGGGATGTGGGGAGAGCCTGCCATCCCACACCCTCATGCCCTAGTCCTTGCAGGGCTGCAGGGGAGCCTAGATTGTATAGAGATAAGTAGGTGAGGTAGAAATCACACCAAATGAAATACCCAATAGATGTCTTCCCTAAATTTCTAAGCAAGTTCATCCTGCATGGCTGCATTACTTACACCTCTCTTCATTCTTCTTTCCTCCTTTATATTGCAGTTGATTAGGAGGCTCTCTCTATGCAGTCCATGAGACCACATTTGTTTTTAGGCATTCTATCAAATAGTTCATGTGCCTTGTCCATGATTCCACATTTTACATACATGTCTACCAGGGCAGTTGCAACTGCAACATCTGACAAAATTCCTCTATCCTTCATGCTTTGATGGATGTCCATACCCTGTTCCAAAGATCCCATTTTGGCACAAGTAGGGAGGATGCTGGTAGAGGTTGTGGAGTCTGGCTTTACACTTGCCAATTACATTTTCTTGAAAATTTCTAAAGTCTTTTCAAAAAGTTCAAGTTGTACATATCCTGCAATCATTACAGTCCATAAAGACCACATTTCTTTGAGGCATTTTGTCAAATAGTTCACGTGCTTTGTCTATGTTTCCACATTTTGCATACATGTCTACCAAGGTAGTTGCCACCACAACATCTGACAAAATTTCTCTATCCTTTATGCTTTGATAGATTTTTATACCCTGTTGCAAATTTGAACAAAGATTTGTTAGCAATTCTGTTAAGTTCAAATTTGACCAGAGTGGATGAAAATGTTGAAGTACACAATTTGATAATGGGTTGACATAATTTGACAAAATCATCTGTGTTAGATTTGTAGGAATTTTAATTTCTCTCCACAGTTGCTTATTAAGAATTATTCAAGATAAATTATTTTATTCAAATTATGTCAACCCATTATCAAATTATGTACTTCAACATTTTCATCCACTCTGGTCAAATTTGAGCTTAACAGAATTGCTAACAAATCTCTATTCAAATTATAGTCAGACACTTTATCACCAGTTCAAAGTAGTACTTGTTTGTACTGGTTGCAAGCAGCCTGAGAAAGATGGATTGTAAATCAAGAAGAAATATCCTTTTGATGTCTATTTTGAATTCATCAGTACCTCAAATTTTGTTGTTGTCATAGACTTACGAGTTGTGTGCATAGTTATGAGGTTTGACAAGTGTCTGCAAGTACTTATTGACTCACAAACTATGCTACCTCAGACAAGTTTGCAGATCCAACTTGTAGACTCGGCCATGTCTGCCTATTGAGACTTGTGAGCTCTGTGAGATAGACTTACCAGGTCTGCAAGACTTAAAAATAACAAAAAATTGAAAAACAATTAAAGATAAAAAAACCATTGAAAACATTTTTGGACATGTTAATTTTTTAAAAAAATTGTTGATCTTTTGTTTCTGAATTTGAGACCAAGTTCAAAAATCAGTCTCACTGAGTCCATGTTGAGTCAAAGTCTTGTTACCATTGCTGTGATTACCCCGTGCTTGTATCAATAATTGTAGCAAAGTTATATGTAGACTAACATTGTTTATGTTGGACTGCTCTATTTTTTATTTTATTGAAGTTCAATTTGTTTGACAATTTTAGTATTTGTGACCTGGAAATGCTTCCTATTTTCTAACAACAGGGTTTATTCTGGATTGCATTTTCAACAAGGAAAAGCATGGTAATTTACGGATACTTCCACATTTTGCATACATCTCTTTGAGTCATTCCATCATACAGTTCACGTGCCTTATCTATACTTCCACATTTTGCATACATGTCTACCAGAGCATTTCCAACTATAATATCTGACAAAAATCCCCCTTCCATTATGTTATGATGGATGTCCATACCTTTTTCCAAATCTCCCATTTTGGCATAGGAAGGGAGTATGCTGACAAAGGTTGATGAATTTGGCTTTACACATGCTAATTGCATTTGCTTGAAAGTTTCTAAAGCCTTTTCGACAAATCCATTTTGTACATATCTCGCAACCATTGCATTCTGTGAGATGACATCTCTTTGAGGCATTTTACCAAACAGTTCACATGCCTTGTCAATGCTTCCACATTTTGCATACATGTCTACCAGGGCAATTGTAACTACAACAAATGACAAAATTCCTCTATCCTTCATGCTTTGATGGATGTCCATACCTTGTTCCAAAGCTCCCATTTTGGCACAGGTAGGAGGTATGCTGTCAAAGGTTGTTGAATTTGGCTTTACACCTGCTACTTGCATTTGCTTGAAAGTTTCTAAAGCCTTTTCAACAAATCCATTTTATGCATATCTTGCAACCATTGCATTCCATGAGATGACATCTCTTTAAGGCATTCTGCCAAATAGTTCACATGCCTTGTCAATGCTTCCACATTTTACATACATGTCTACCAGGGCAGTTGCAACTACAACAAATGACAAAATTGCTCTATCCTTCATGCTTTGATGGATGTCCATACCCTATTCCAAAGCTCCCATTTTGGCACAGACACGGAGTATGCTGGCAAAGGTTGTTGAATTTGGCTTTACACCTGCTAATTGCATTTGCTTGAATGTTTCTAAAGCCTTTTCAACAAATCCATTTTGTGCATATCCCACAACCATTGCATTCCATGAGATGACATCTCTTTGAGGCATTCTGCCAAATAGTTCACATCCATTGTTAATGCTTCCACATTTTGCATACATGTCTACCAGGGTAGTTACAACTACAACAAATGACAAAATTCCTCTATCCTTCATGCTTTGATGGATGTCCATACCCTGTTCCAAAGCTCCCATTTTGGCACAAGCAGGGAGTATGCTGGCAAAGGTTGTCAAATTTAGCTTTACACCTGCTAATTGCATTTGCTTGAAATTTTCTAAAGTCTTTTCAACAAATCCATTTTGTACATATCTCATAACCATTGCATTCCATGAGATGACATCTCTTTGAGGCATTCTACCAAACAGTTCACATGCCTTGTCAATGCTTCCACATTTTGCATACATGTCTACCAGGGCAGTTGCAACTACAACAAATGACAAAATTTCTCTATCCTTCATGCTTTGATGGATGTCCATACCCTATTCCAAAGCTCCCATTTTGGCATAGGCAAGGAGTATGCTGGCAAAGGTTGTCGAATTTGGCTTTACACCTGCTAATTACATTTGCTTGAAAGTTTCTAAAGACTTTCAACAAATCCATTTTGTGCATATCCCACAACCATTGCATTCCATGAGATGACATCTCTTTAAGGCATTCTGCCAAACAGTTCACATGCCTTGTCAATGCTTCCACATTTTGTATTATAATTTGTTACAATGAGCAGAGGTAGAGAGCGAGCAAAGAGGAAGTGGGTACAAAAATTGCCAATGCACTGCATTTTCAAGTGGAGGACAAATGGGTCAAAGAAATTTACACTACCAAATATAAACTGAGGTGCTTCATACACAACATGCAGAGCAAAAGTGTATCTCAACATATCATCAATAGTTTAGATGGTGCTCGGGATTGGGTGAAGCAATGTGAAGACTTAAATCAACTGCAACACAAGTTGAAAGAGTTGTAGGCCAAGTATCAAAATATGAAGCTTCCATTTTTTTAATGTTATTTCAAAATATTTCCATTTACATTTGTGATTTTAACTATTTCAATTGCTTCAATAGGTCAATTTTGAGCAATAAAAGTAGGATAAATATTTACCATTTTTGTTGTGAATGAGGTGTAAAATTGCTAGTGATTGTTTAATTATTGAAATGGATGATATTTAAATAAAATGATTTCAAACAGATCATGTTATGAAATTGAATATGAATTGTGCTTTTATCTTGGAACTGTGTTAAAATCTAACCATTTTGAATATTGGATATATTATTTATTAGTTCTTGCCTCTATAAAACGCGCACTTATATTTTCATCTGATCATTTTCCTATTAGTGTGTTTTGAAATTTGTGTCAAAACCAATTAAAATCATGTGCTATAGGGAAATTAAACCTTTAGTAATTCTTGATTTTCCTTTATTTTTCTGCACTGAATATGAAAAGTTTCTAATTTTTGTTATTGGTTAAGGCTATTTTTTTCTGGTGGAATGAATTCTAAAAAAATTAGAATTTGTACATGAGTTGCACAATGAGCAAGTTTGTTTGTATATTATCCTTTTTGAGAAAATCTTAGGGCTTCTAGTATACTTTACTGTGCATGCATTGATGACTTATCTGCTTCTAGTATTCTTTCTGTTTGTTACAGTGGATATTTATGCATCTCTTGTTTTCTTTTATAGCATACTATACTGGTCTCTTGTTAGCCCATCGGGTGTTGAAGCAGTTGGAGATGGATGATGAATATGTTGGCAATGAGGAGGTGACGCATGAGTTATTTGATGCATAATTTTCTTGTCTTCTGTGAAAGAGTTATCAATTAGGCAGAGGGTTTAAGGAAGCCTTAAGACTGTCTTCCTCTTGACAGTAATCACCATGCTACAATCTAGATTTTTGGACTCTCAAGAAGCTTATAACAGATGCATGTCAAACTATTCAGGGGCCTTTTCCACATTGGTAACCACAAGTATATGCGTTCACTGTCCTTGGATCTCTAATGCTAAGAATTAATACAATAGATCCAAACCTATCCCCTGTTTCAGTTTCCAAATTCTAACAATATCCTAATTGCCTTATGGTAATAGTGGCCTAACAAGGCTAAAATAGTAGCTATCAAAGATAAAGATAGTTTATTGCTACATGTAACAATTCACAGTGGCAGCTTATGAACTAGAGCAAGTTGGGTGCATGAGACATGATCTCTACAGAGATGACAGTGTGATCTTGAACTAGGACAGTGAGCTTCATGGGACAGTCATGGATTTGTGAAGAAGACATCTATGAATGTCTTTATGCTTCTATGCTCAGTGATACTCATAAAATTAGTTTCTTACTCATTCTTTGAGCTATGTATTGTAACCATGAAGGTTTTTTTAGCAAAGAGAAAGCATTGTAACTTATTGTCAGATCTGTATGCTATTTGTAAGCATTTTTTATCAATAAAACAAGCATTTTTTACCTCCTCAAAGCTATTTCATTGTGCAAGCTTCAAAATATACTACTAAATATACTAATGACTACATGCAAGCTTCAAAATGACTAAATATACTACTAATTGACGTCAATTAATAATTAAATTGACTAAATATACTACCAATTGATAGAAATCAGTGAACAGTGAATAAATATGACTAAATATATGACCAATGTTAAATCAGTGAATAAAAATGACTAAATAAGTGACCGGTTAACAACAATCAATGACTAAATTAATGACTAAATATATCAATGAATAAAAAATGACTAAATAAGTGACCAGATTACAACAATCAACGACTAAATATACTACCAAATCACTCAATCAAAAGAACTAATAAATGACTAAAAATGGTTTAGTCATCAATTTGGTCGTGTTATAAATGACTGGCAATAAACTACTAATGGTCATGTGACCATGTTTGGTCATTTATAAGTAGTTTTTAGTAGTTTTTTAGTAATATATTGCTCTTTTTGTACTAGTGTTTGAATCATCATGATCCCCATCTTCTAAAAAGTAGTTGTTCTCCATGGAATAAAGACTTCTTCTGGACTTCTCTCTTTTGTTTCTATCCTTTGACTCTTTGAAAGGACATTTAGAGGCAAAATGAACAACTTTCCCATAATTGAAACATTTGAAAGGTAGCTTACCTTTGTATTTTCCGGCGCCCTTCTTCAATCTTCTCACAAACTTTTCCTCTACCTCATCAAGATCATCATCTTGATTAGTTGTTCCATCTTCTGCCTTCTTGTTGACTTTGAAGGTTGCTTCCTTCTTTGGAGCACCTTTGTCAAATTCTCTCATTTCAAAGGTTGTGAGAGCACCAAACAATTGATCTACTATATAGGTATCCAAGTCCTTAGTTTCTTCAATAGAAGATACCTTATGACTGTAAGATTTAGGGAGAGATCTCAGAACCTTCTTCACAATCTCATCTTATTTCACTTCTCCACCAAGACCTTTGATGCCACTAACTATTTCATCCACTCAGAGCATATAACTAGCAATGTCTTCATCTTCTGTCATCGTTAGAGTCTCAAATTTACTCTTCAAAATTTGCATCTTGGCTTGCTTCACTTTACTAGCTCCTTCATAAATGCTGCCAAGTTTTACCCAGACATCCTTAGCAGATTTGTAACTCATTACCTTCAGAAGTTCTGAATCAGCTAGCCCACTCATGATAGCATTCTTTACCTTGGCATTGTTATCATACAACTTAAACTCATCTGGATTTGTAGGATCAACAACAATAGCAATTTAACCATCCTTGATAGATTTCCAAACACCAAACCCTAGAGAAGATAGATAGTTTTCCATCCTTAGCTTCCTAAAGGAGTATTTTGTTCCAACAAACATAGGTGCCTTGTAAGATCCATTATGATACATCCTAGACCTTTCTCAAGTGGTTAAGCTTCTTTTGATTAACTTGTCTTCGATACCAATTGTTGAACATACTCGGATACTGAGAGGGGGGTGTGAATCAGTATCTAGACAAACTTCAAATCCTCCAGAGTAGATAAATACTTAAACTTTACAAAATTAACATAAACATGAAAGATCAACACATTACATAACAACACATAACACCAGATATATGTGGAAAACCCCAAAATGGGAAAAACCACGGTGAGGATTAACTCACAATATATGAAGCTCAAAATTACAACTTTGTTTTAGGGCTACAACCCAAGGAAGCAACTACTCCCTGAACTAAGAACAAACTCAAAAAAAGATTACAACATGACAATCCTTCTACTTTCTAAAACTGACTATGAATCTCACTCCTTTTGATGATTGCACTTCTACCTTTTCACTTCCCTTTGATGATTGAATCAGTTAGGCACACTCTTCACTTCCCTTCTGTCACAAAAATATCTTCAAGATGAATCCAGACAAGATCTATTACTTCTGCTCTTTCTCCTTCAGTCACACATCATAATGCATTACACATCCACACTCTACTCCTTACATTCATATTGCAAACATACATCACCTAGATTAACTAGGTTATAGTATATACATGATATTACATTGATTACATTACGTGTCAGCCATAGACAACAAGATTACAATTACAAGTTGGCCAAAGATCAAACATCATGAAACTTGTAGAGGGGAAGCCCTATCATGAACCACACACAACACCAGGAAGAGGAACAGGCCTTGCTGATCCCAACACATGCTTAACCTAGTCCTAAACATCCCTCACAACATCATCCTTCAAAGAATAACATCTGCACATCACACTCATTTGAAATAGGTCGCCCTTAAGAAAGAAAATATGAAACTTGTAGCACATCGGCCATTACAACTTGGTGGTACTCATGAAAGATTGAACATTGCTTGCACTTCTCCTAAATGAGTTGGTAGGACCTATACACCATCTCCAAACACTCCTTGAACTCCGCACAACAAATACTTTGTGCTGCACATCACTAACATATATTTTGAGAACAATTAGGTGGTGCAGGAGAACCAAGACCTATACTAGGCATGTGACCATTTTTGGAATCATTTTTTATTTAGCCTTTGTTTAGGTGTTTTTTGAGTCAAATAAGGTCATTTTGGACCATGTTGAGTCATTTTGGTGAAGTTTAGAGTCCCTATGTTCACAAGTTACAAAATTGTCAAATGTTGTCAAACAACTCTTCACAAAAGTTGTCAAAAGTTATCATTTTGTAACAAATTGAAAAAAAAGGAGTTGGTTGGCCAATGGAGATAGTTGGGGAAGGTGTTTTGGGCATAAATATGCCTCTAAACTCATTTTGTAAGTTGGCTTGGAAGGATTTTGGTGAAATTAATTAGGAAAACCTCAGTTTTTTATATTTTTATGAGTTTTCCAATGTTTCAGACCTCTTGAATGGACTGTATAGTTCATAGAGTGACCTAGAACTGGTTGGAATTTGTTGTTCTCTGAGCCTACATTAATTTCCCTTTTGTTTCATATATTTTCATCCATATTTGTAAAAGTTATAAGCATTTTTCTAAAAACAGTCCAGAACCCTAGTTTGGGGTTTCTAATGGACTAAAATAAGGCATTTCTCCCCATTCCCATAGTGAAAAATCATAAAAATTCGTGGAATGGTCTATCATTGTATATATTTTCATATTCCAAAGTTGTAGGATCCATGGTTTTGGTTTTCACATGTTTTGATGATGCCCTAGGTCTGATATCTCTATGTATCAGACTAGAAGGTTTGAAAGAAAGTCAAGTTGTTGAATGTCAATGTTGAGTTGGGACTCCATATGATTGAGGAGTGTCTGAGAGGGATGTGTGAAGGTCTTAATGACCAATTCCAAGTGAGGTCTAATCTTTTATTGAGCTTTTGGTGACAAAGTTTATGATTGTCCTGTTAGGACAGTGTTGGACAGTTTTGGTAAGTCTGTGAACAGTCAAGGTTGTTGTTTCTTATGTTGAATAGGTACTGAAGCCCCTTCAAAGCATTTTGTTTGTATGTCATGAATGTCATTAGACCCTCATTGGAGATCAATAATCCCTTAACCTTTGCCATCATATTGTTCAAGTGTTGGTCAAGCCTAAGAAGCCTAAAAAGGCCTAATAAGAAAGAGAACAATCAAAGTTGTCTCAAACTTTATAGAAGAACCCTAACCCAATTTTGGATATGTGTTGTCTTGCCTAAAAGGGTATCTCAAATGGTGTTTGTAATTTGGGTATAATATCTTTAATAGAAATTATGGTAAAAAAAGCCTCTTTGAAAGGCTACAAGGCTTAAGGGCAGTTTGTGAAGTAAGACCTAGAAGATTGTAGGTCAAGAGCCCTTAGTGATTGTAGTTTGTAATTGCCCTTGTAGAACCCCTACCTCTACATCAAATTGGTATTAGAGCATAGGTTGTTCAGAAAAGGGAAAATTTGAAGTGAAGAGAAACAAGGATACCTCCAAAAATAAATATAATTGCTAGAGAAGTGAGTGAGTTGAAGGAGAAACATGCAAGAGAGATAAGGGAGTTGAGAGAAACCTTTGAATCCAGACTTACTGCACTGGAAAGAATTTAGAAAAGGGGAGTGATCATAGGAGATCTAAGTGATCAAGAAGAAGAAGAAGAGTTGGTGGAAGAGAATCCACAAGAAGGGTTCCAAGAAGAGTTGGATCCTAAAGAATTGAGATAGTAGAGCTGAGACAAGCCTTGGAACAAATAAAAAAGTTTGAAGAGTGAATGAATCTTGAGATGCAGCAGTGTCTTGAGAAGGCAGAACAAGAAAGTGGTTGGTATTTACCAATAAGAAAGAGGATAAAGTGGCCTATCAAGAAGATCATTTAGAAGAGAAGAAGTCAAGAGAGGAAAATAGAACCAAACATTGGAGAGTCTTCGTTGATGATGGAAGAACAAAAGCCATCTGAGGAAGAGGAAAAATGTGGAGAAAATGGGTCCATTGAGACTCAAGATTTTATTTCTAACAGTATTTGTGAGTATGTGTTTACAGGTGTAGTAGATGAAAATGAAGATGGAAGAGGGTATAAAGAAAAAGAAGTGAATACAGTATATGCAACTTGTTATGCACAATATGGTGAAGAAGATGTTCCAAAAACAACAAAGGTAGTGGTTGCATTTTCTAATTTTATGGATGATGAATATGCTGAAAAATTGTATTCAAATGATGAAGATGAAGACATGGATAGTGGTAATAAGATATATGAACGAGAACTAGAATTTTGGAACCTTGAAGCTGAGAAGATGCTAAGCAAGAGACAGTGCAAGAAGAAGAAGAAAGATCCAGGGAAAGTCAGGAACGCAAAACATGAATTGAAGGACAAGTTGCTAAGAAGTGGAAGACCTAAGGCCAAAATGAAACATGCATTTGAATTTTTGCAAGAAGAGGAGGATTCTACATATCAGGTTTGCAGGTTGCAAGAGTCCAAGATGGAAGACATTGACAAATTTGCAGATCACATCTTAGATGGAACTGAGATCTTTCTTTTCCTTGGGAGTATGATGCAGGAGCACCTTTAGGACCTGATGCCTACAGGAGGTAAAGTTTGATTTTTTGTCTTATTTTGTATTTTTCTCATGTAATAAGGTCCTTCTAGACCATTTCATGCTATTTGGAGTCTAGGTTGAGTCCTTAGGTGCAAGGTAGTGTACAAATGCAAAAGTTGTCAAAGTTGCATAATGGACATAATGATGTTTTGTTAGTCCGTAATGTGAAATATGGTTGGAGACCGTTGGAACCATTGGAACATGTTGGAAAATGTTTAAAAATCCTTGTATCATCAAACAAAAGGGTTGGCTGAATATTTGAATGAAATTTAAATCAATATGGAGACTATTTCTATGTCTCTTTTCTGTAATATTGTTGCTCTATTGCATGGTATGGACTGGTACAGTTTGGTATAGTCCTAAGATTGGTTTTGTTTGATAGAGGGATGAACTAACTTTCATTTGGTTTTGGTTTGACACAATTTCATTAAGATTTGAATGAGTTAGACCAATTTTTGTGCAAACAGCCCTGGATTAGACCTAGGGCTACCAGTTTTGGAAAAAATGTCATAACTTTCTTTTCCACCATTGGATCTTGATGAAAATTGGAGGAAAAGTTTGTATTAGTGTTATCTTGAATGTCACTAAAGTGATTGTCTTAGTTCTTTGATTTGTGAAAGTTATTGATGACTATGCCCATTGTTTGATGGCTAAAGATTCTTGTGAAAGGTTGTCTGAGTGAGTTTGATCAATTTATACCCCTGTTCTACATCATTAGGCATCTGAAACTATCTATAGCTCACTGTCATTTGGAAAACTGAGCTTGCGGACCACCAAATCACTTGATACTAAAAATTAGCTTGCATTGAACATCTATGATCATTTTCACAAAACTGCATGAGCAAATCTTCACATCTAGAGGAGTGCGGAGTATTCCAACAAGCCTTCGTCATCACTTTACTCTTCCAGAGGCATAAATAGAAACTCTATCAGTTGTAACTTTCACTGTTGAAGGTATAATGACTTGAACTCTTGGATATCACACCTTCACATCATAGTTAACTTCTAAACCACACAACCTTATCTTCAAATGTGGAGGAATGCGGAGCAATTTACTAAGAAGTCTCCCAGGCAGCTTCCCGTAACAACCTTCACTAACATCCGGAGACCAGAACCTTGTTATAGCAATGCATACTTCCTTAGGATCATCAGGAAAGAGCATACAACAAGCTAAAGGCCATCAGTAACATCTTATCAACATCAGCATTAATGCTTCTAATTACCATCTTAATATATTATTCTTTATCTTGATGCTTCTAATTCCCATCTTAATATATCATTCTTCATCTTGATGCTTCTAATTCCCATCTTAATATATCATTATTCATCTTGATGCTTCTAATTCCCATCTTAATATATCATCATGATATCATCAACAAACATACTCAATACAGTTTCAATTGACATTGAACAAGGCATGGCATCCAACCATGAACATCAACAACATCATAGTAAAGCATCAATGATAGTCCAAACTAAGTGTTGACATCAAACAACCCAAACTTGAGTGTTGAGATCAATGACAACCACAACAGTAACAACCTTAGGTAACATATGTGCAATAGTATGCTCCTGATCCATAGCTGGATGTTATCACAAAATGTCCTAACCAATTTGGTTCAAAATTTCCTTTCTTGTGGTATTCTTGCAAGTTCTTTTGATTTTCTATAAGTAAAAGGTTGCCTATTTCAAAGCAGTAGGCCTTAATTTTCTTGTTGTAGTTTCTACGGGGATGATTTTGATAAGCTTGCAGGTAATTGAGAGGATTGAGGCACTTCTCATCCAAAAATTCTAATTCATGATGTCATGCAACCCAATACTCCTCATTAATGAGATTTTGTAATGAAATTCATAGAGAGGGGAGCTCAACCTCGATAGGTAGGATGGCTTCCCAACCGAAGACAAGGGAATATTGAGTGGCTCATGTGGGGGTGCAGATACTGGTTCAGTAAGCCCAAAGGGCTAGGTTAAGTTGTAGGTACCAATCACAACCAACTTCATTAACTGTCTTCTTTAAAATTCTCAAGATAGTTTTTTCTGAAGCTTCTGCTTGACTATTGCCTTGGGGGGTAGTATGGGGTGGAAAAATGATGTTGGATGTGAAATTTCTGATAAAGGGTTTGAACCTCCTAATTTTTGAATGGGTTCCCATTATGAGTAGTTATGGTGAGGGGGATACCATAGCAGCATATAATGTAACATAATGAAGGATGAATTTGGATATTTGGATGCATGTGGTATAGGTGAGTGGAATGGCTTGCACCCATTTTGTGAAGTATTTGGTAGTTGTAATAATGAACTTGTGGCCGTTGGATGAAGGTGGATGGATTTTATTGATGAGGTCAAACCCCCACTGTGAAAAGGGCCATGGAGTCATAATGGGTTGCAATTCTTGTGATGGAGCATGAATTAGGCCCCTGTGTTGCTAACAAGGAAGGCATTTCTTGACAAACTAGTGAGCATCATGTTCCATAGTCAGTCAATAGTATCTTGTTCTTAGAATTTTATTTGCAAGGGTAGGTCCAATGGAGTGTGCTCCACAGATACCTTCATGTACCTCTTATAAGTCTATTTGTGCTTCTATGGAATTGAGACACCTTAAAAGGGTGCCATCAAGACTCTTTCAATATAGGGTATCACTGATAAGGGTGAAGCAATTGGTTCGAAGGATGAATGTGCAACGTTGGGTTGATGATAGGTCAGGTGGAATGATACTATCATGGAGATAATAGTAAATGTCTTGGTACTAGGGGGATAAGGGACCATAGATGCTGCATACTAGTTCTAATTGTGGGATATTATGGGCTGGCATATGTAATTCTTCAATGAAAAACTCACACCACTGATTGTTTTTTTGCATATCCACAAGAGAACCTATGGTGGCCATTACATATGCTGCTTTGTTATTAAGTCTCGCGACTTGCTCAAACTAGATTTCCTAGAAATATTCCTTAAAATCATCTACCATATTTTTATAAGGAGCTTATCATCCTTTGTCTTGTACTCATTGTTTACTTGTTTTATGACCAACTAAGATTCACCATAGACCATTAGCTTCTCTATTTTCTACTGAATTTCCATGCAGAATCATTTGATGAATGCTTCATATTCTACTACATTGTTGGTGCAAGAAAATGCAATTTTGTATGACTTAGGGATGCAGTCTCCTTGTGGGGTGACAAACAAGATCCTTGCTCTTGATCCACAATGTGTATTGACCCATCAAAATACATTTTCCATTCTAGCATGGGTGTTATTGTAAAAATAGACTCATCTAGAAATTTTGAAAGTAGTGGATGTTCAGTTGGAATGGGTGCGTCTGTTAGCTAGTCAGCTATGATTTGTCCTTTGATGGCCTTTCTTTCTATATATTCAATATCAAGCTCACTGAGAATCATTACTCATTTAGCCATGCATCTCATGAGAGTTGCTCGGGACAACAGGTACTTTAGTGGATCTATCTTTGTGATGAGCTTTGTTTTATGATTGAGCATGTACTTTCATAATTTTTGAGAGGTAAATATGACTGCAAGACATGCTCTTTCAATGGATGTGTAGTTAAGCTCATATCCAACTAATGTATGGATGATGTAGTAGATGGCTCTTTCTTTCCCATTATCATCATGCTATGCTAATAATGCCCGTATTGTTGTTTCTATTGTTGAAATGTATAGTAATAGGGGTTGTCTTGGTTGGGGTGGCATGAGGACTGGTGCTATAGCAAGGTATTCTTTCAACTATTTGAAAGCCTTTTGACAATTTTAATCCCATATGAATGCCACATCTTTTCAAAGGAGATTTTGGAATGGGTGGCATTTATCATCTAGTTGTGCTATGAAGCATCTAATAGATTGGGGTTTTCCTTGGAGGCTACATAACTACTTTAGATTAATTGATGGAGGCATTTCAACTATGGATTTTACTTTTGCTGGGTCCACTCCTATGCCTTGTCATGACACATTGTAGCCAAGGAGTTTCCCTGAGGTAACTCCGAAGATGCATTTCTTTGGGTTAAGACGTGCCTTGTATTTTTCCAATCATTCGAATATCTTTGCTAGGATATCTAATTGATCTTCTCTGGTTCTTGATTTCCCTAATAGTTCATCCACATAATCTTCCATGATGTTATGAAACAAATCATGGAATATGATGGTCATGGCCCTTTGATAGGTTGCACCTTCATTTTAAAGACCAAAAGGCATGGCGACTCAACAGTAAGTACCCCATGCACAAATGAATGACATTTTGTGATGGTCTTCCTCAACAATTCTTATCTGATTATAGCTTGAAAATCCATCCATGAGTGACAACATCTCATGTCTGGCCATCAAGTCTACTATGATGTCGATGTTTGGTAGGGGAAAGTCATCTTTGAGGCATGCTTTGTTCAGGTCTTTAAATTTTGTGCACATGTGGATGTCCCTAGTGACTTTTACTACTGGTACAATGTTTGAGACCCATTCAAGATAGTCAATGGGTCAAATAAAACCAACATCTAAGAACTTTTTGAGTTCAGCTTTGACAAGAAGTTCAACTTGAGGATTTATTTTTATGAGTTTTTTCTTGACTGGCTTTGCATTAAAATGCACTGCAAGGTGATGTACTACTAGTGCTGGGTCTAGACCAAGCATCTTGACATATGTCCATGTGAAATTATGGCTTCTCTCTCTAAAAAATGCCAAAAATGTTGCTTGTTCTTTTGAGGTGAGGGAAGCTACTCAAAAGGTGATCTTTGGTGATTCTTCTATTCCCAGGTTCATTTCTTGAGATTATTCCACTAATATGGGTGATCTTTCTTGATATAGTGCTGGGACTTTGGGGAGCTCCTGGTGCCTCAAGGAGGTTTTCATTAGGAGATACATCCTTTATTTTTACTTTTTTGTCATCCAAAAGTGCCATGTAGTGGTTTTCACTAGGGGATGCATTTTTTATTTTGATATTTTTGCCACTAAGAGATGTGGAGGTCTCCCCAAAGTAGGCAGATGCATTGAGCTCTATCATATAGCATACTTTATGATTTCCTAGGGGTATGTGTTCTTTAACCCCCATCAATTTTGCAATGGCTTCGTCATTTTGAACAACATCGAGGATCAGAGGTCCTTGTTGGTCCTGTTGGTACTTGAATATGTATATGCAGGCCCCTTCCCAAAAAATCCAAAAATTCTATCTTTTGGCCTCTGTAGTTGTAAAAAATACAAAAATCAGTTGTGTGCAAGTGCCTTTGTATATACAAGGATGCTTGTATATACATGCAGGTCAAAGATACATTGGCGGGCTTGCAAAATCTCAATCGGCCTTTGAAAAAATGAGTTATATGCATTTTATATGCATATCGGGCTTTGAGAAGATGCATATACAAGGGGGAATCTTTCGCAGATTCTTGGGAATATTCGCTACTTGTATATAGGATCTCTTTGTATATCGGACTTGTATGTTTAAACATACAATGGCTATATAGAAGGGCGTAGATGCATTTGCTACAGTGGTGAGGGGGAGATACATGCGGCGGGGTCCGCAGATATGTAATGATCTTTGTATCTCCAACATACAAGGTAAAATATGCATTCCTCGCATATTCTCTAAAGATTCCCTATTTGTATGTTAAGGAGGTTTGTATGTTTGCCTTTGTATTTTCAACATACAAACAAAATATACATTCGTGAGATGCAAGCCAGACTCTAGGATGTTTCAAATTTGCCTTATGATGTGGCGAGATCCAAAGTTTGCATGTACGTTGGGTTTGTATATGCAACATACAACCCGATATACAAAGAAGTGACATACAACCTGGACGCGATGGAGGAATGAAATGTAGTGAATGAAATTTGAGGTCCGTGGGTTGTATAAAGCGCTTGTATATGCCGATATACAAGCCGATGTGCAGTAAAAGGATACAAGCCAGACTTCAAAAGGAGGTTCATTCTGATGCATAATGACTCAAAGTCTGCGGCTTGTATGTATGTGTGTGTTGTATATCGTGGATATACAAAGAAGAGAGATACAAGCCGGAAATGAACTCGATTTCAAATTGTTCTATAAAATTTGAGGTCCGGCTTGTATATAGGGTAATTGTATATGCTTTTGCATATACCAAGGCAAAAATGGTAAAATAAGGAAAAGGAAAAGTTAGCGATAGGAACATGGAGTGCCTACGTGGCACGTAATCATTAGTTGGCGACTTTTCAATGCTTTTGGGCCGTGGATCTCGGCGGTAGGGAGAAGATCAACAACTATGTTCTAATTCATAGCTACAAGGGGGTTTCTTTGTTTGTAGCCCATTTTTTGAGTGGGAAATCTTTAGATGTTTTTGTTGCTACATCCCATGGGTAGCTGGGCAATAATGGCAGATTATGTAGAGAAGTATGGGTTGACGATGGATAGGCTAGCTACCAGATTTAAGAAGCAAACCTTTGAGCAGTGGCTCAGATCCTGATTCCACCTGCTTCTTCTCTCTATTTTGCCTGCTGCATTAATTGTTTTGAGCGCCAATTCGAAAATACATTGTATCTAGCAAATTTTTTATTTGCCTTGTAATTATTTTGCTGAGTACACAGTCTTGCTATAAAAGGCAGACTGTGTTATTCATTTGGGGTTGTTGAAGACTTGGGCATTTTTGTGTAAATAACAAAAAATAGAACATTTCCTGGCTGTTGTATCATTTTGGAGTTTATGAGTTGCATTATGAATGTATTTTGCACATATGTTCAGTTTCATTGTTGCCTTATATGAAAAATGCCCTTATGCATGTGTTTAGTTGCTTGTCTCCATGTGATGTATGCATTCTCTTCTTTTGAATCTGGTTGCTAAGGGCTTCTCAGATTCTAGGATATAGATTTTTGTATTGCATGCTTCATCTCTAACCGCCATTCAAGGAGTGGATTAAATTGTTTTAGGTGAAGTATGGAGAAGGTTGTATGTCAGCTGGGATATATGTAAGTAGAGGCAGCTAAATACCTATTCTTGGGTGATGTTTGTAAGGCAAGCATCAATCTAACCTCTTGAAACTTGAATGCCAGTTGCAAATCATTCTCTTGTATATGTCTAGTTGACTCCTTGCCCTGAGATAGGCACCGGTCTACTTCTAGATTAGTAGTTATGTTCCAAAACCCCCCTGTCTTGCATCCAAACATCAATTCAAACCATTTCATAACTTCCACCTGTTAGTTGTAGGAGTAGGATTAGGAACTCCTTGCATACTCTCGTCCATAACTAGACAAATATGTCCAAGAATGTTGCCAAACTTGTGATTCGTCACACAAATCTTGGTCCAAACATGAGAGTATTCTGCCTGTTATTGTAAAGCTAAATCTTTATGTCATTGGGTGAGTCAAGGTGAAATCTTTAGCTATAGGGATACCCCCTTGATGCAGTAGAACCAGAAGTGAAGGGGAGGCAGCTCACGTAACCTCCTGTATTAGATGGCTGAATCTACCTGCGCATTGGAACTGGCAAACCCACTGCTGATTTGATTACCAACAAGTCCCAATCAATGAGTTGGGGGTAGATGATTGTGTTAGTGCCTGAATTGACTGGTAGTTTTCTGAGCAATTTTCATTCAGGCACTCTCCCTAAGTATCCAAAAAATGTTCTAAGTAATGGACCTCCTTAGCATTTTTCAGCTGCAGCATCATATTTTCCTGAGCAGGAGGTCATCATCATCATGTTTGTTTCGAGGAAGGTCAGCATCATCATGTTCTCCGTCGACCGGTTTCTCATCGTCATCATCATATTGAAGTATCGGGTGATGTTTGGTTTTTATCCTGATGATGCTGACGAGCTTCAGTGCGCCTTGATCTGCTTGCGAGGGTGATTCTTCAAAGTCTCCGGTGATCTTGCACTTATCACCTTGCCCAAACATGATGATGATGCTGCCCCGATATTCTGAAGGGGTTATTCTTTGAGTTACTCGACCTAACTTGTTTTTTCTTAAGGGTCGCCATCATCATGATATTTCCAGTTATCATCCTGCTGCTTGCGGAGGTCATCATATTTTCTGCCTTCATGATATCTCGCCGGGGTGATATTTCTATCATCGGGTGATCTTGGTTATGATCATCCTGATGATGTTGTTGAAGAGTTCTGAGTGCGACCCGATATTCACTGGGGTCATCATATTTTGAACGTCAGGATGATCTTAATCAATATCATCCTGATGATGTTGTATCACCTTGTTCTTTGTTTCTCATCCTGATGATGCTGACGTCATCCTTATATCAGGGTGATTTTTCTTTCTGCCTATCTGCATCGTGATATTTCCGAAGGAGGGGGTGATATTTTCATATCACTCGAGTATGTTTGTTCTAGCATCATGATGATGCTGATATCAAGGAGATATCCGCCTGCCGGCTTCGTGCGCTATCTAGTGGGGGTGATCTTTTCGAGCATCATCATATTCATTTATCGCCCCGATCTTACAGTGGAGCTACAGTGCAACCTGATATTTGTGCATCAGGAGGATATTTCCAAATATCCGGTTGTCTTCCGAATATCATGATGATGTTAATATGATGATGATGTCATCAAGGTCCCGGGGGGGTCATATTTCTAACACTGATCATCTTGAGGAGATCTCCCGATATTTGCAAACATGATGATGACATCATCCGGATATGAGGAGGTGCGCAGTAGGCAGATATGATGATGACGTCAGCAGGATATGATGATGACATCATCAGGATGTTCATCGGCCAGACTTTTGTTATAAGCTCAGCAGGAGGATGTTCCTCCGATGGATCAGGTTGTGCCGATTATCATGAAGGTTATATTTCAAATATCATGATGACGTCAGGGTGATATTTCGGGCAACAGAATATCATGCTGCTGGAGGATGATGATGATGAAGTCTATACTAGTGTCGTCAGGAGCAAAAGCACCGACATGATATATGCTCATGACCTAGTATATAAAGTGTTATTGAGGTCATCGCGGGGTGCATGTGGGATAATGTTATCCTGCATATTCGAATTATCATGATGATGAACCTCGGCGGGAAGTGTTTGCGACTAACTGTCTGATGTTCTTCCCGAGGCCGCGGGTTGGTGCGCCATCAATGGCGATTGTTGCAGAGGTATGGGCGATGGTGTGGGCTGATCTTGTACCCGACTGAAGATCTAGATCCCTAGGCGGCGGCGCAAGGCTCGAGAAATCTTCCTGTCTCCTCCCCTACCTGCTGCATTCAAGTTTGAGCGCCATTTTTATGATGCTGTATATCTGGCGGGAGTTTTGGTCAACCTGGTAGTTAATGCTGAATACACCCTCCTGCTATATAGTGCAGATGGTGTCATTCATTCAAGGTTGTTGAAAGTTGATGATTTTTGGCTCTGTAATCCATAACCAGCTGATCTGGTTGCTCTGTACAGTTTTCTTGTGAGTTTATGTATCTCCTGTTGTAGGACTTGGCATGAATCCACTGGTTTCATGGTTGATCTTATATGAGTAATGCTGTCTTAGCATGTGTTGTGTTAATTCTGTCTCCAGTATTGCATGTATCCTTCTTCTGGATCTGGATGTTTGCTTATGTTTAGATTCTAGAGCATAGAATTCCTATGTTGAATGTCTGATCTTTGAACCTCTGCTCAAGGGGCAGATTAAACTGTTTTCAGGTTGAACATTGGGAAGGGTATACTGCAGTAGGGATGCCATAAGTAGAGATAACTTGACACTCTTTATTGGGAGATATCTGTAAGGCAGATATCATGTGTATCCCCCTGAAATCCAGTTTTAGCTATTCATGCTGATCATTCACAGGTGTATGTCTACCGACTCCAAGCCCTGGATAGGCACTAGTCATGCTGTGTTCTTGTGTTATACACCATGTCCAGCTTTGCATCCAAATTCAAACTAAAACATTTCATACCTCCACTTGTTAGTTGTAGGAGTAGGAATAGGAGCCCCCTGCATACTCTCATACTCAACCAGACATCATGTCCAAGAATGTTGCCAGCCTTGTGATCTATCATGCAGATCTTGGTCCATACATGAGAGTATTCTGCCTGTTGTTGTCAAGTTAGATCCTTCTATCTTTGAGCTAGTCAAGGTTACATCTTAAGTTATAGGGATACCCCCCTTGGTGCGGCAGAACCAGAAGTGAAGGGGAGGAGCTCACGCAACCTCCTGTATTTAGTTGGCCTGAATCTGCCTGTGCATTAGAAGTGGCAAACCCTAATGCTGATTCAGAAGAAATGCCAACAGATTGGAAGCTTCTCGGATGGTGAAAGTGTGGTTGAAAGGGTATAGATAATGTAGATGGATGATTTGAATTGTTCGGTGAAGTCTTCAAAAGAGTCTTGATAATCCTCTTCATTAGTATTCTCAATCGCAGGGAAGGCTTTGGCAACCTCATTTAAGATATACTCTAGTTCCATGGAGATAGGCTCATGTTTTCCATACCCTAAGCCTTGATGGTAGAGATTTTTTGGTAGCTTGAATTGCCTAAAGGATTCCTTTCTCACGAAGGCCTAAACCACCTTGTCCTTTGTAGCCCGTGCTTTTGACAATGGTGAGACCTTTATCTTCTTCTTCTTCATCTTTATAAAGCCAAGATGATATATCTTCAAGGATGTCTTTCTCTATTAGATGTTTACGCTCAAAGGTTGGAGATGGTTTGCATTTATGACAACCATAGATATTGCCTCAGATTTGGGCTTGCCAAATGCTTTAGGGGATGTTGGAAGTTTCCCTACATAAAATGCACCATGTAGGTCGTACTCTCCACATCCTATGTCACTAACTTTAATCTTGATCTCGGGTGTAGGTGGATACAATGTTGGATGGATCAATGTAAGAAGTGGAAGATTTTGGATAATTATAAGAGATGGATGGTTTGGTGGCATTGTTATAGGGACAAAAGGTTTTGTCATGACCTTCCAAGAAATTATAGTATTGGAAGGGATGAGGGTTGGCATATATGGTGACTTCAGTCCCACTGTGTAGAAATTTGAGACATTGGTGGAAGTTGGATGGGACGACCTACATGGCATGGATCCATGGGTGACCAAGGAGGATGTTGTATGGGAGATCAAGATATAGCACTTGGCATGTTATCTCCAAAATATTTTTCCCAACCTGTATTGGGAGCTTAATGGTTCCTTTAGATTGTCATTCTGAATCATCATATCCTTTAATGGTTATGCTCTTACATAAGTCCATGACCTCATTAGAATATCCCAAATGTTTTATTAATTTTAAAGTGCATAGGTTTAGGCTAGAACTACCATCTATTAAGACTCGTTTAATGGTGTGTTTATGGATGCAAACTTTGATGTGTAAGGCCTCATTATGTGATAGATTAGAGGTGGAGAGGTCTTGTTTAGAAAATGTTAGGCATCGAGGTGAGGAGAGATGTCCTACCATGGATTGGAATTGATTTATATTCAGGTCATTGGGGACAAGGGTTTACATCAATGCTTTATCAAGGACTTGTTGTGATGTTCACAACACGCCCCATTATGCTCCTTAGCAAAATGGGGACCCCTGCTGATGTTTTGCTTTTTACTTCTGCTTGTGTTTGTCTGCTTTCTGGCGGTTTGGTAAAAATGAGTCAGGTGCATCATCATCATGAAGGTCAGGATGAGGTTGGTCATCATCATGAGGTCAGTTTGTCAAAGTTCATATTTTGTTTCTGTGACCTCATATTTAGAAAGAGCTTGAAATTCCATGCAGGTTTGCCTTTTACTTCACTTGAAAATTCGTCCATATGTGGAAGTTATGCACAGTCAAAGTTTTGGTCAAACCTGATAATCGCAAGTGATCATCATATTTTTTTCATGTTGTCAAGGTCATCATGATCTTGGTCTATCACCCGATAAAAATCATGCAGTCGCAATATTCGGACGTCAATCTTAGGTGGTAGTGCCCTTTACCCGTCAAATGGCCTTATGCGCATCGTGAGCATCATGATTTTAGGAGGGTCATATTTTATAAACTCGGTTTTGCTGTATGAAGAACATCATCATCATATTTGAAGTGCCCCCCCGATAATATCCTGAGGTTCAATATCCGGACGTCAACATTAAGTCATAGTAAGTTTTCCCTGTCGAGCGGTCTTTTGCATCGCGAGCATCATGATATTTTGACATCGCCTAATATTATAATATCATGCTGATATTACAAGATCACTATGACTTAGAAAATCCACCATTGGCATATTTGCATGCGCATGTTAAAATCCTATCGGAGGGTCATCATCCTGATATTTGCTGAAGTTCACTAAGATGATGATGACGTCTTCATATCCTCCTGATCTCCTTTTGCATGATCATGATGATCACCCTATCTTTTAAGGGAAGGTGATATTCCATTCTTCAATAGCATGATCATATTTTAATATCACCCTAGCGCTAACCTGATGATGACCTCAACTCATCATCATGCTCCGAAGACGAAATATGATGATGACGTCATCATGATAATTCGATGAGGATGATCATCATATTTTTTATCCTGTCATATTGTCAAGATCATCATGATCTTGTTTGTCTACTCGATATTTCGTGAAGTCCTCCTGCCGAGAAATATGACCTTTTGCAAATATCCTGATGATCATCATCATCACATTTCCCTTCGGCAGGATATTTTCCAAAACATGATCCGGTTAGCGAAACATCCTGATGACGTCATGTTCTAAGTTTAACAAAGGCTCCGGAAATCATGATGACGTCATCCCGATCTGATAAACGAAGAAGCTAATATCCTGATGATCATCATCATCACATTTTCCTTCGACATGAATATGATGATGACGTCTTATTCTAAGTTCGATAAAAGCCCCAAATATCCTGATGATCATCATCATCCTGATCTTTCGAGAGGGTTACCTTAGCCGCAAAGGGGTCATATTATATTCATCATCCTGATCATGCTCCTTAGGTGACCCGATATCATAATTATCCCCTGATCTTAACTGAACATGATGATGACGTCATCTTTTGCATTTTAATGAAGCCCGAATATGACGATGACGTCACCATCATTTTCCTTTCCTCAGCAGCAGGATCATATTCCATATCCTCCTATTCTCCTTCAACATGATGATGATGATGATGTTGTTCTTTTCCCCAATATACAGAAGCGAAACATCCTGATGACGTCATCTGGACCTTCAGAAGGGAGATCATCATATTTCCAGAATATCATGCAGATGAAGTGAACATCGGCCAAATAGAGAATATCAACCAACATGTTTTTTGACACGCCGATAGCGATAGTCATGCCGATGGGCGGGAAATGAAGCGGTGGAGTTTTAAACCAATTTTTTGGCACTCGTGGCATTTTTTTGGTCAGCGATGGTTGACCCGATGGGTTTTGAGCGGTCTAAATGCGTTTTGAACGCGTTTTGAGAGTATTCTGGATCCGATTTCCACAATTTTGCGCAGTCACCTGGGTTTAAATGATTATTTTAATTTCCTGCTGTTTATGTGATAAATGAAATACTTATTGCTTGTCTTGTCTTGCAGGCTTGCAGTTGAGGAAGCAGCTGGAAAGTCAACACAATGACCTCATGGAGGAAGGAAATCTGATCTCAGGAGCAGGAAGATAAGGATGAAGTGCGAAAAAGTCAAGGCCATTCAAGTAAAGAACAAGGTTGCAGCTGAGAGTATTACTACAACAGACAAACAGAAGTTATTACCCAGCTGCCGGAACTTCTCAGAAGGGGCAATATTTCGCCCAGATTTGACACTGCTCAGAGATATTTTGAAGAGCTGGTTCACCTGTATTTATTGCTGTAACCAGGGGTTTGAACCAGGGGTTCAGTTAGGTTTTTGCTGTAGTGAGGACAATCAGAATGTCTTTATATTGTGCCTCTCTACACTGTAATACTTTACAACAGGGATTCTAGGAAAACAACAGGGCTACAACAGGATTTTTCTTTTAGGAACATACAGCAAGTTAGCATAGTTTAGTGTAGAAGAAGGAGGTTGCCTGTTTGTCTGCAGTAAGGTGCGCGTGGAATGTCTGGCTGTCTTACTATATCTATAAAGCTTGTAAGTTCTCTGTAGTATGATCAATGAAACTAAGAGTCATTCCTACATTGTAAATCATGTATGACTATTCGTTTCTAATACAATAGAATCTGGAGTTCTACATCTATCTTCTGAGTGTTCTCCTGCTCTTCTTTGTGTTTTGAAATATTGTCTTTGAGAGCTTGCAATTTTAAATGTATGTTTGTGAAAATGCTCAGAACTTGCATTTAAGGTTTTTACTGTGGATTTGATCAAATTACTGTGGTATTTACATAGTGCATAACAGAAACAATTAGATCCTTCGGTAGATTAAATGAGGTATAGATTAGATCTTTCTAACTTTTCCCAACCCATCTGAAATATTTAGCTGAAAACGTAGAAATCTAAAGGAAATTGTCTCAAATTTGAAGAAGCATGCATAACAGAGTTAAGAGTAGACAGTTTTCATAAATAGATAAAGAAGAAAGCTGCAAAAATTCAAGAAAACCATCTAAAACTTGTAGCACAGTAACACTTTTATGCAAAGGAATGAAAAGTATTGACATATCTCATGACCTTTTTGCACATTCTTAGTCCAGTAAACCACCAAACAAACCTAAACTACGTAAGGCCCCTTGAACATTACAGCTTCACATTGACCAACTGAACTTGACCAACCGAACCATTGTAGACTTGGGATTAGTTGAATCTCAAATGATTCCTTCTTATCTTTCAAGTATAGTTTCAGTTCATTATATGTGAATTTTAACTTATTGTTATGATTGCATCAAAACGATCATCAACAGTTTTCTGGCGCTAGAAGGAGGGCCTTCCTGGGTTAGGTTTCATTTCAAACTGGCTAACGACAGTAATAGAGTGACTAGGTCTAGATCCAGTTCAGGAGATATATTTGTGCAACTACCTGATACAAGGCGAAGTAAAATCCCTTTAATTTGGAATCCAAAAATATCGCAAGCAGGAAGTTCATTTGGAACACCTCCTGGGTCACCTTTTAACATCTGTAGTATTGTGAGTCCTGACAGATCACTGTTTAGATCTTTAAATCTTGGTTCAGGCACTCCTGGGGGTTTCAATCCTCCTCTAAATCCTAATCCACCAATCAATCCAGGTATTCCTGCAAGTTCAAGTCAGACTCGAACACCTGCAATGGCTTATTTCGATGTCAATTCTCCCATACTCTTCAATGATTATCATGAGATGCCAAAAAATCCGGAAAAGATATGTCCCAAATACCAGTTGCATCAGGACCCAGAAGATCATATTAGAATATTTAAGGAAGCATGTTTTAGGGCTATGTTAGAGCACGAGGATGTTGTGTGTAGATTGTTTCCTTACACCTTTAATGAGCAGGCCTCTAGCTGGTACGTAAACTTACCCAATGGTTACATTTCTTCCTGGGCACTTATGGAAGAAGCATTTCTGTCAAGATTTAGAGGACCCATTGACCCTTGCGCTTTGTATCATAAATTGGCTGCTATAAAACGAGGTGAGGGAGAGCTAATTGATAATTTCAATGACAGATTTCAAAAGGCCTATTCTAGGCTGGTAGCCCCTTGTACCATAGATGATGCTCCCTTGTTGGCTATGTACTATGCTGCCTTGGATCCTTTAACTGCCATGTTTGTCAAAAGAAAACCTGACATAGATTCAATATCCAAAGCCTATAAAGAGGCAGCCTCAGTGAACCAAGAAATGAGACATACAACTTATAGTCCATTTGTCAATGGAGGAAATTTTGGGGTGCAGAATCAGGCACACCCATGGAATGGAGTCCCTGTGCAGCACTCTCCACTAGTAAATCCGGTTCCTTCTTACACACCTGTGTATAATCCTACTCCAATCCAAGCTATAACTCCTTACACAGCTAGTACTTCCAATAACAGTCAAAATAATGGTCAGCCTTTCTTCCAACTTCCTAGGGATGTAACTGTGGCAAAAGCACAAGAGGATAGGGAAGAAATCAAAGAAATTACTACACATTTGAAAAGATTAACAACCGAAGTGACACAGCTAAGAAATGAGAACCTCTATGGAAGAAGCAACCAAAACTACAATCCACATCAAAATCACAACCAAGGCCAAAATCAGAATTATAGTCTCAACCAAAATCAGCAGTACAATCAGAACCAAAACTACAATCAACATCAAGGCCCCAGTCAGGGGCAACCAATGCAAAATAGGGGGCCAGTGATAGATAATAGGACCTGGGGCAATAATAACAAAAATCAGAATCAACCTAGGCCACCCAAGACATGGAACACTGGGCCCAACAACGGTACTCTGGCTTCTCCTTTTGAGAATACAGATAATCATGGTGCAAAACAAACAACTAGCATACAAATGGCTAGTACAGCACCCAAAAATTGGTGCAGATTTCACAATACCAATGCCCATGCTGAGCACGACTGTCCACAGTTCCACTTAGCAGCTAGTATTTTCAACATAGATGTACAGCCTCCTACCTCTGAATTTCTCATTCCTAAGGGTAATGAGGTAGTACCCTCAGAATATGACACAGCATTAGTCTTAGAAACCTTTACCTTTGCAACTGCAGAAGAGAAAGAGGATGAATTGCTAGAGGATGAACCATACTGTTGTGAAAGTCTTTATCTTGAATCAGCCTTTGTGTTAAATGCTTTTCAGTTTCCTTTTGAATCTGAAAATGAGATATTAAATGAAACAGAAGAGGTGCAGGCCTTTCAACAAACAAATAAAAGCCACGCCTACAATTTGAGGAACAACCCTAGGCCGGGAGGACCTTTCACCACTTCCACTCCCCCGAATAACATCAATACACCCCCAGATCAGAATGCTAGCAACAATCCTGCCATACTTAAAGCTAGTCAGCACACAAATAATGGAACAACAGTGCAAAAGGATCAAACAAGCAAGACAGAAGCAATAGAGACAACAAGATTAATGAATTACTTATCAGAGGAAATAAAGAAAATTAAGGTCAGTATACCTCTAAATGAATTATTGAAGACCCCAGGGATCAGAAATGCTTTTTTAAAATCCCTGGATACATCCATAACAAACAAGGTGTTTGCTGATATAACTGTTCCTAATAGTGATTCACCACCTAAGGAGAAGGGTAAGAAAGTTGAGCAGCTTTCCAATACAAATGTGGTAATACATGCGGATAAGAGGGATACTCAACCTTTCTTGTTAACTGTTAGGTTGTGTGGGAAGAATATACACAATTGCATGGTAGATTCTGGTGCTTCAGCCAACGTAATGCCCTTAGGAATATGTAAAACTCTCGGACTGACTCCCACCAAATCTGCCAAGGTTGTCACGCAATTAGATAAGACCGAGGTTAGCGTGATAGGAGAACTCATGAACATACAAGTGCAATTAGCTTCAGACCCTAGGGTAAGCCAAATCATTGACATTCAAGTAGTGGATATACCCGTAAATTATGGAATGTTGCTAAGTAGGGATTGGTCCAAGACATTGAACGGATATATGGCTACTGACTTTTCACACATGTGGTTACCGTGGAGAGGCATCCCAAACTAGATCAGAATAGAGGCAGAGCCCAGAATGAAACATATGATAACAGAGTATAATCAAACTAATGAAATATTATATGCTGTTGTTGAACCAGGTGTCTATAGAATTACCAACAATGGGATGCAGATTGAAGAGATTATGATGTTAAACATTAGAAAGAAGTGTGTCAGCAATAGAATGGCACTGTTCATTGGGTCTGACGGAAATTCTTCAGATGAAGAAAATAATGCAATAGACAAATTTGGTCATGCCATTAGATGAGAGGTGGAAGAGTGCGTTACACACAATCTCCCAGTCCAATGTAAGTTATATAAAAATAGGTGTAGAGTCCATGATAGGCAACATTCTGAGGAGAATTGTGAAATATGCAAAGATATCATTGAATATGAATACAAAAAGTGCATAGGGAGGGTAGAGTCACAAGAGAAAGATGAGAATCCTGATCCAACACAGAGATATGTTCAGGATAATATAGATGCCTTGATTCCAGATTTAGGAAAAGAAATAGAGGACAAGGGTAGTTTTCTTTCTGAGTTGCAAACTAAAAACCCACATATGCAAGATAACCAAATGGAAAAGCCCATGAATAAACAAGACAACACCCCACAGGCGATAAAAGGGACAAAGTATGCCAAGGTAAAAGATCAGAAAAGTAAAGATGGCATGTGGACGTTAAAATGTGATGGGTCCAAATCAAAACAGGGCGCAGGCGCGGGTATTGAACTCATAAATCCTCAAGGTAAATCACATTTGGCAGCATATAGATTACAATTTTCCTGCACTAACAATATTGCTGAATATGAGGCCCTAATTTTAGGACTTGTCATGGCCATCAAGAAAGGGGTAAAAACCATCAGAGTATTTTCAGACTCTGAATTAGTAGTCAGACAAGTGAGGAAACTATATGCCTGCAATTATAAGAAAATGATTAGTTACAGACATAGAGTATGGGGTTTAATAGATTCGTTTGATGTTTTTAACATAGAGCACATTCCTAGAGAGCTGAACCACAGGCCAGATACGTTAGCAGTTGCTGCTAGTACATTAGAACCATTGGCACTGTCAGGACTAAGACGATTTGCTGTTGAGCTAGTTAACGTACCCAATATACCAGACAACGTTACACACTTTCAGGTATTTGGAGAGGATCAGCAAATTATTAATTTTCTGACTTGTAATGAGGCATTTGAGGCCCAAATCATTGATGAACAAGAAAGGCCTGAAGTAACATGGGACGAAGAAGATATGATCAACTTAAAGAGCAACTTCTTACCAAAAGGAGTAATTGAATTAGAACACATCTTTGACTTCGACGGAGTAATAAGACAGAAAGACTTACCCAAAACAGAAGGGGGTAGGTGTGATTTACATAACTTAGGGACTGAGCTAAATCCACAAAGTGTACTAATTGGGAAAGCTTGCTCTGAGAAAATTAGAAAAGAGGTTCTGGACGTTCTGAAAGAATATAAACATGTCATAGCATGGACTTATGAAGACTTGAAAACATTTGATGAGTCCATCATAACTCACGTAATACCTTTAAGAAAAGAAGTCAAACCATTTAGGCAGAAACAGAGGCCTGTAAATGCCATTCTAGAGCCTTTAATCTTTGAGGAAGTTAAAAAATTACTGTCCGCTGGAATAATTTTCCCAGTCAGACATTCTATATGGGTAGCTAACTTAGTACCAGTGAGGAAGAAAAACGGAGACATCAGGTTGTGCGTAGACTTTAGAAATTTAAACAAGGCTTCTGAAAAGGATAATTATCCTTTGCCCCCAATAGACGAAGTACTGCAAGCAGTAAATGGCGCAAAGATGATGTCTTTTTTAGATGGTTTTTCAGGTTATAACCAGGTCTTAATTGATAGAGAAGATAGACTAAAAACCACCTTCACTTGCAAATGGAGAAATTATGCGTATAGAAGAATGCCTTTTGGTCTAATTAATGCAGGTGCCACTTTTCAGAGGGCCATGGACGTTGCATTCCGTGGATTATCAGGTAAATGCATTGTTGTGTATATGGATGATTTAACTGTATATTCCAAGGATGCATCCACCCACGCTGAAGACCTCAGAAAAGTACTCCAGCGATGTGAAAGGTATGGGATTTCCCTTAATCCTAAGAAATGTATATTTGGCGTAACTGAAGGTAAATTATTAGGCCATGTCATTTCTGAAAATGGAATTTCAATTGATCTGGATAGAATAGAATCCATAAAAAATTTGCAAATACCAAACAGTAGGAAAGAATTGAAATCATTTTTTGGTAAAATTAACTTTGTTCGGAAGTTTATAACAGGTTTTGCAGAGATCGTGCAGCCGTTGAATGCTATGTTGAAGAAAGATGCACAGATGGAATGGACGCCAGTGGCCAAAGCCGCATTTGAAGATATCAAGGAGGCAATTTCTAATGCCCCTGTATTGGCAAGTCCAGACTACACAAGCCCGTTTTACATCTACTCCTTTACATCTTCTCATTCTGTCGCGGCTGCCTTGACACAGAAAGGTGAAAATAATGAAGAGAGGCCCATAGCATTTATGAGTGCGCCTCTGAAGGATGCACAACTAAGATATCTAGATATCGAAAGACAGGCATTCGCATTAGTAAAGGCTGTGAAAAAATTTAGACACTATATTCTGCGCAGCCAGATTAAAGCCATAGTACCAGACGCAGCAGTAAAAATGTTGCTGATGCAAAACGAGCCTGGAGAAAAAAGAGCCAAATGGATCACCACACTGCAAGAATTTGACATGGAGATCATTCCCACAAAGTTGGTCAGAGGGCAAGCGTTGGTACAGACAATAGCAAACATGGATCCAAATCTGATAAAACAATAGTATGTATTGAATTCTCAAGACACATCAGGCTAGTACGATGATTTAAGCACCTTCCTGATAGCTGGAAAGTACCCAAGCAAGATGAAGGCTTCTCAGAGGAGGGCTTTGAAGATTAAGGCACAGAATTATATGGTGCAAGGAGGTCTTCTATTCAGGAAGAACCATGATGGAATTTATCTGAGATGCATAAACAGAACTGAAGCTGATAGAGTGTTGACAGAACTACATGACAAATACGGAACCGGTCATGGTTCCCATTTAGCTACAACACACAAAATACTGAGAGCGGGCTATTACTGGCCCACTATGTTTAAAGATACTAAGAGTCACATTAGAAGTTGCCACACCTATCAGACTGCAGTAGACAAAGGGAGAAATCTGGCCAATCCACTGCAACCAGTGATCGAATCCAGACCGTTTGCATAGTGGGGCTTGGATTTTATCGGAGTCATCAATCCCCCATCTTCTGCAGGACACAAATTTATATTGACGGTAACATACTATTGTACAAGGTGGACTGAGGCCACCTGCTGCAAATTTTCCACGACTGAGGTAGTTATCAAGTTCCTTGAAGAAAACATTATCACCAGGTTTGGAACGCCCTATTCATTGGTATGTGATAACGACCCTGCTTTCTCTTCTTTAAAATTTTCTAAATGGGCATTTGAATATGGGATTATTCTAAGGTTTTCTTCGAATTATTACCCTCAAGGTAATGGACTGGCTGAATCAACAAACAAAATTTTATTAGACATAATCAAGAGGTTAATTGCCAAAAGTCCTAGAGAGTGGAATACTCTGTTAAGATATGAATTATGGGTAGACAGGACCAAGTTTAAAATAGCTTTAGGTAGCACACCTTATCACTTAGTTTATGGGACTGATCCCATACTTCCGGTTAATCTGAGAATACCAACCTGAAAGTTTGCCAATGAATATCTAGGCTTTGATAACCATAGGGAAGCCAGAATAGTGCAAATGTTACAACTAGAGGAGAAAAGAGGTCAAGCCCTCGAGAAGTTTGCCAAACACCAAGCGGTTGTTAAGAGGTGGTTTGACAAAAGGGCAAGAGTCAAGACATTTAGGATATCAGACTTAGTGTTGTGCTAGGACAAAGCACATGAAAAGAAAGGAAGCCATGGAAAATTCGATAAATTATGGCTGGGTCCATTACAAGTCTCAGAAATAATAGGAGATAACACCTTTAGACTTAAGACCTTGACTGGAGAAGATGTGCCATTACCAGTTAATGGCCAGCATTTGAAACACTACTTCCAGGCTTGAGGTAAAAGGGGGGGAAGTCCCTTTTTCTTAATGTAAAATGCTGTAGATAATGTACAGTTCTTCTTTTGCTGTTTTCTTTTGGGTTGGCTGTTTGTATAGCTTGTCCTCTGTTTGTTTTTGCTTTTTGTTTCTTTCTGTTTGTACAGTTTTTTCTTTTGTTGTGTTGTTTGTACAGCCTGTTTGTTTGGTTTGTTTGTTGTCTCCTCAGCAGGGATCTTTATTTTACTTTAGAGTATTAAGGAGCAAAACTAGCAACCATTCAAAACAGTATAAAATTTAGGATATTCAGGTTAACCATTTGCAATTTACACATAACTTGTCACTGTCATGAATGTAGAGAGTTGTTCATCTTCTGAAGTTTTGTATTCAATAAATGTGATTGAGAATTCGAAGCAGGTTTCTCACGATGACACACCTAAAATCCTTGGGTTTGTTGAACTTACCAGTGTAGATATTAGGTGAAAAATCAGAGGTCACCCTTGCTACCATTACAATTCTCAGCTTAATTTCAGCAAGTGCCCACTCCTTGCATCATGAAGTTACAAATTGCTATATCTTATGAAATCTTTCAAAATTAGAAAACAAAAAATAAATAAATAAATAAATAAAGCGGATTATACTGAAAATCCAGATTAAGCCATCTAAGTAACTCTACCGGGGCTATGGACGCTCGCTGGCAGTGGGGCTCTACTTAGGAAAATTGTAACGATAACCTTGCCGGGGCTATAGACGCTCACTGGTAGCAAGGCTCTATTCGGTCGGCTATGAGGGAATATCCTCACCTACGTAGGCTAATGTCAGTCACTGGTTTGTTCAACCGATCTTCAAGATGAGGATAATTAATCACGTGCACACAACTAAACTGAAAATGGAAGTTCATGCATCTTTATTGAATACTTTGAGTCTCAAGCTGAATAGTAATTTGCAAGAAAGATAGTTGGAAGTTATGAGTTCATTTCATCTAGTTTCCTTGAACACTCTGAATTTAATTGTTTTGTTTTGGTTGCTAGTTGTTGTGATGTTCACAACACACCCCATTATGCTCCTTAGCAAAATGGGGACCCCTGCTGATGTTTTGCTTTTTGCTTCTGCTTGTGTTTGTCTGCTTTCTGGCGGTTTGGTAAAAATGAGTCAGGTGCATCATCATCATGAAGGTCAGGATGAGGTTGGTCATCATCATGAGGTCAGTTTGTCAAAGTTCATATTTTGTTTCTGTGACCTCATATTTAGAAAGAGCTTGAAATTCCATGCAGGTTTGCCTTTTACTTCACTTGAAAATTCATCCATATGTGGAAGTTATGCACAGTCAAAGTTTTGGTCAAACCTGATAATCGCAAGTGATCATCATATTTTTTTCATGTTGTCAAGGTCATCATGATCTTGGTCTATCACCCGATAAAAATCATGCAGTCGCAATATCCAGACGTCAATCTTAGGTGGTAGTGCCCTTTACCCGTCAAATGGCCTTATGCGCATTGTGAGCATCATGATTTTAGGAGGGTCATATTTTATAAACTCGATTTTGCTGTATGAAGAACATCATCATCATATTTGAAGCGCCCCCCCGATAATATCCTGAGGTTCAATAGCTGGACGTCAACTTTAAGTCATAGTAAGTTTACCCCGTCGAGCAGTCTTTTGCATCGTGAGCATCATGATATTTTTACATCGCCTAATATTATAATATCATGCTGATATTACAAGATCACCATGACTTAGAAAATCCACCATCGGCATATTTGCATGCGCATGTTAAAATCCTATCGGAGGGTCATCATCCTGATATTTGCTCAAGTTCGCTAAGATGATGATGACGTCTTCATATCCTCCTGATCTCCTTTTGCATGATCATGATGATCACCCTATCTTTTAAGGGAAGGTGATATTCCATTCTTCAACAGCATGATCATATTTTAATATCACCCTAGCGCTAACCTGATGATGACCTCAACTCATCATCATGCTCCGAAGACGAAATATGATGATGACGTCATCATGATAATTCGATGAGGACGATCATCATATTTTTTATCCTGTCATATTGTCAAGATCATCATGATCTTGTTTGTCTACCCGATATTTCGTGAAGTCCTCCTGCCGAGAAATATGACCTTTTGCAAATATCCTGATGATCATCATCATCACATTTCCCTTCGGCAGGATATTTTCCAAAACATGATCCGGTTAGCGAAACATCCTGATGACGTCATGTTCTAAGTTTAACAAAGGCTCCGGATATCATGATGACGTCATCCCGATCTGATAAACGAAGAAGCTAATATCCTGATGATCATCATCATCACATTTTCCTTCGACATGAATATGATGATGACGTCTTTTTCTAAGTTCGACAAAAGCCCCAAATATCCTGATGATCATCATCGTCCTGATCTTTCGAGAGGGTTACCTTGGCCGCAAAGGGGTCATATTACATTCATCATCCTGATCATGCTCCTTAGGTGACCCGATATCATAATTATCCCCTGATCTTAACTGAACATGATGATGATGTCATCTTTTGCATTTTAATGAAGCCCGAATATGAAGATGACGTCACCATCATTTTCCTTTCCTCAGCAGCAGGATCATATTCCATATCCTCCTATTCTCCTTCAACATGATGATGATGTTGTTCTTTTCCCCAATATACAGAAGCGAAACATCCTGATGACGTCATCTAGACCTTCAGAAGGGAGAGCATCATATTTCCAGAATATCATGCAGATGAAGTGAACATCGGCCAAATAGAGAATATCGGCCAACATGTTTTTTGACACGCCGATAGCGATAGTCATGCCGATGGGCGGGAAATGAAGCGGTGGAGTTTTAAACCAATTTTTTGGCGCCCGTGGCATTTTTTCGGTCAGCGATGGTTGACCCGATGGGTTTTGAGCGGTCTGAATGCGTTTTAAACGCGTTTTGAGAGTATTCTGGATCCGATTTCCATAATTTTGCGCAGTCACCTGGGTTTAAACGATTATTTTAATTTCCTGCTGTTTATGTGATAAATGAAATACTTATTGCTTGTCTTGTCTTGCAGGCTTGCAGTTGAGGAAGCAGCTGGAAAGTCAACACAGTGACCTCATGGAGGAAGGAAATCTGATCTCAGGAGCAGGAAGATAAGGATGAAGTGCGAAAAAGTTAAGGCCATTCAAGTAAAGAACAAGGTTGCAGCTGAGAGTATTACTACAACAGACAAACAGAAGTTATTACCCAGCTGCCGGAACTTCTCAGAAGGGGCAATATTTCGCCCAGATTTGACACTGCTCAGAGATATTTTGAAGAACTGGTTCACCTGTATTTATTGCTGTAACCAGGGGTTTGAACCAGGGGTTCAGTTAGGTTTTTGCTGTAGTGAGGACAATCAGAATGTCTTTATATTGTGCCTCTCTACACTGTAATACTTTACAACAGGGATTCTAGGAAAACAACAGGGCTACAACAGGATTTTTCTTTTAGGAACATACAGCAAGTTAGCATAGTTTAGTGTAGAAGGAGGTCGCCTGTTTGTCTGCAGTAAGGTGCGCGTGGAATGTCTGGCTGTCTTACTATATCTGTAAAGCTTGTAAGTTCTCTGTAGTATGATCAATGAAACTAAGAGTCATTCCTACATTGTAAATCATGTATGACTATTCGTTTCTAATACAATAGAATCTGGAGTTCTGCATCTATCTTCTGAGTGTTCTCCTGCTCTTCTTTGTGTTTTGAAATATTGTCTTTGAGAGCTTGCAATTTTAAATGTATGTTTGTGAAAATGCTCAGAACTTGCATTTAAGGTTTTTACTGTGGATTTGATCAAATTACTGTGGTATTTACATAGTGCATAACAGAAACAATTAGATCCTTCGGTAGATTAAATGAGGTATAGATTAGATCTTTCTAACTTTTCCCAACCCATCTGAAATATTTAGCTGAAAATGTAGAAATCTAAAGGAAATTGTCTCAAATTTGAAGAAGCATGCATAACAGAGTTAAGAGTAGACAGTTTTCATAAATAGATAAAGAAGAAAGCTGCAAAAATTCAAGAAAACCATCTAAAACTTGCAGCACAGTAACACTTTTATGCAAAGGAATGAAAAGTATTGACATATCTCATGACCTTTTTGCACATTCTTAGTCCAGTAAACCACCAAACAAACCTAAACTACGTAAGGCCCCTTGAACATTACAGCTTCACATTGACCAACCGAACCATTGTAGACTTGGGATTAGTTGAATCTCAAGTGATTCCTTCTTATCTTTCAAGTATAGTTTCAGTTCATTATATGTGAATTTTAACTTATTGTTATGATTGCATCAAAACGATCATCAATAGGACTTTTTTGTGAAGGGGGGATGTTTGGAGCAATTCAAGGATGGATATTTGTGCAGGGGTTTTCCCAAGGTGTTCAAGGAGATTTTATTTGTTGGTGGGTGGGAGGTTTTTGGGTGCAGAGATGGTGGTTTGATCTTTTGTTGGGGCTCCTTGAATGGATATGTGGCCATGACAAGTGATGATGACACAATTAGGAGTTTTGGCTCATATGGTGATGGTGGCCACATGGTTAGGGCACTCTTCTATACAACCCACAATGAAATAAATAGAAGGAGGAGGAATGATGTTGTATGCTTGGTTAGAGCTAGATGATTTTCCCTTGTTGTCATCGAGAAGTGGATCTTTGTATGCTCCTAGGTTTTTGTTAGGTGATCTCTTGGGAGGTTCATCAATCATAATGTCGCCGTGATCTACAAGATCTTGTATACAATTCTTTAACCTCATATAGTTAGATGTTTTATGCCCTTTTACGCAATGATATTCATAATAGGCATTCTCATTAAACCATGAGGGTTTAAATTAGTTGTCATCATAGGGGCGGATGACAGGTAATGTGATCAAGTCAGCTATGACAAGGTTTCACAAGATATTTTCAATGGGTTATCCTAAAGGTTTGAATTTCCTTCTAGGTGTGTTGCTTTGTCTTGGTTGGCCCTTGGGAATGCTGATGTTGTTGTTGTTATTGTTTGAGGGTGGGTTAGATGGTGTAGGTGTTTGTATATTTTGGACATTCTTAACATCTGTTACACCATCATTGAGAGTGTTTTTATTTTTGCCCCAAAAGTGGGGTTTCTCATATGGTTGGTTGTTATTGTTGTTGGTGTTGTTGTTTCTATTGTTGTTGTTGCTATTGTTGACTTTGTTGTTGGTTTTATTATCATTATTTTCCCTATAGATTTTAATGGCTCCTTTGTCTATGAGGGCTCTCTCAATAGTAAAGCCTTTGTCGATAACTTCTTCAAATGTGGAGGCACATTGAATTTGGAGGTGGAATCCCATTTCTTGGTTTAAGTTTGTTATCAACATAGTGACCAATTGTTTTTCTAGGGTGGGCCATGGGAGTTTTCTTGCAAGGCTTCTCCATCATTGCAAGAAGGTGGTGAAGGTTTCCCCATTTCTTTGTTTTGTATTGCAGAGATCTGTCATTAACACTTCGTGTTCAAAGTTGTAAGAGAAATGATTGATGATTTTTTCTGCAAGTTCATGAAATGTTTTAATTATGGGGGTGAGCTATGCAAACCACTCAGTTGCTTGTCCTTCTAAGCTCCAAGGAAAAACTCTCATGAGATAAGTATCGCCATAAGAGACTTCTAGGAAAGAAATGTAGAACTCCCTCAAGTGTTCTCGAGGGTCTCCTTTCCCCTTGTATTTATCAAATTTGGGTGATTTAAAGTTTTTGGGAAAGGGTGGCATGTTGATGGAGTGATCAAACAGGTATGGACAAATATCCTCAAAGGAATATTGTTTCCTTTTATGCCCTTGTTGGATGTCATCTACTCTTTGTATCAAATTTTGGACGACTTGTGATAAGTTTGTGGTAGGTGGTTTTGGTATGTTGGTTTGTTGTTGATAGATGAGATTTTAAAGTAAATTGGGTAGTAGTTGTTTTTGTTGTTGGTTTTGATGTTGGTGGGTGATGAGTTGTTGAAGGATGTTTTGTGGTATTTGTTGTTGTTGGGGATTTTGGTTTTACTGTTGTTGTTGAAGTTGGAGTTGTTGGAGAAATGTTTGGTTAGTGTTTTGAGTGGAAGATGATATGGGTGGTTGTGAGATAGGGGGTTATGTGTATATGAAGGTAGATGTTTGTGGATTGTTGCTAAGGTTGTTAAATGTATTGTAGGGTGGTTGGGAGAGAATTTGGGATATGAAAGCAATGGTATTTGAGTCAAGTTGGGGTACACTAGTGGAAGCACTCATGTAGATTGTATTATTTGGGATGTTAAGGGTGATTTGTGGAATGGATGTGGATATATTCGATGTAGGTATCGATATGGCAATTGATGTTGATGCTGAGGTGTTGAGTGGGTTGTTTGATGATGATGGTTGTGAAGGATCGGTAAAAGGTAGGGATTATGAGGGGTTGGTGTTGAGGATGTTTTGCATGTTGGCTCCATTTTGAAGGAGGAAGTCCATGTACCTATTGGGATCAAATCTTAATATACAGTCCAATTCCCATGGCCCGTGGGTCTTGTGTGAAGTCCATGACTTCTTGGTTAATATCTTGATTGTGGTTATCTGATGGTTGTGATTGTTCCCCAATGGTAATCAATGATGATGTTATTTTCATCGATGATGAGCATCCTATATGGCCTCTTTGGTTCCATTTCTTATTTCCTCCTAGCTTGTAACCTTGTTTATGGCATACAAAAGAGAATTTTGGGTTGATGTTGGAGTGATTTGTGTGAAAGGTGTGGGTGAAGGATGTGACCTTATGACCTAGTTTTCAAAAGTTTGGACCAAACAAGGTGGGTAAATGGATGAGGGAATGCTTTGTGATGATGTAGGAATGGTTTTGGATAATATTAATGATCAAAGGACACTTGAGATGATTTTGATAATGTTAAAAAGGATAATTGGGATACCAAATCAAAAGAGAGCTTAAAGAAATCTAGATCTTGTAGGATTCAAAAGGATTTATTCCTCTTACTTAAGGTAGACAAGACACTTAAGCAAGAAGGGGGATAGGGGATTATTCTACTTGGGGTAGACAAGACACACCAAGCAAAACAAGATCCTTAGAGTCCACTAACTTAGGAGTAGTCTTAAGCCCCTAAGATAATCTATGTAAGGTTGATAGGGCTAATTTATAAAACTTTAAGATAGACAAGTTCTTAAGCTTACTATAAATTAGGGGATAGGGATAATATTTAGATTGAATTTGGCACAAATTTGATTTGGAGATTGATTGGGTTTTGATTTGATTGGTTTTGGTTTGATTTAGATTATTTTGATTTTGGTTTGGATGATTTTGATTGGATTTGGATGGTTTTGATGGGGTTTGAATTTTAATTTAAGGAGGGTTTTTATGGAGGTTTGTCAAGAGTTTTGTGAAATGGATATGGTGAAGGTAGAGATCCAAAGATGGAGTTGATAAGTTAAGATATCCCTAAGGCCAAAATGGAGATGGGTGATGATAAAATTTTGACAATGGATGACTTAAGTGAAGAGTGAATGATTTTTAGGCAGTTCTCAAAGGTTACCACATTCTAGAAATGGTCAAATTATGCCTAGGAGGTCAAAATATTGGTCAATTGGTGTTTGTAGCATGCTAGAAATGGAGGCACTAATAGAGGCATTGCAGGCGTTGGTAGACTGACTAGAGGCACCAAAATGTTAGATGTAGGCACTGACAAATAGGTCATAAGCACTGACAGTCTGACCCAAGGCACCGACAGTTTGTCCGCAAGCATTGATAGTCTAAATGGAGGTGCTGAAAGGTTGTCCTAAGGTGTTAAAGTTGTTTGGCTTGTGTGAAAATTTGAATTTTTGGCTTCAACAACTCTTTGGCAAGAGACTTTGCAAACAAATAAAACACAATGGTTGAGTGACTTCAATACATAAGATCAATTTTTCTTTCATGAGTCTTGACATAAAAACACACCAATCACATGAACATCCCTATAATTATTCAAGTAGGAGTGTATGAGACCATAAGCCCACCTCACTACCTTTATTTCTAGGTGTAACGTGCAAGTCCCATGAGGAGGAAACTAACCATCTTTTATCACCCAGGATCATTCTTACGGTGCAAGGGGAGAGCATACATGACATGCATTCCAATTTCTAGAGGGCATTTGCACTTGAAGATAAAGTCAATGTGGCTTGTGTGGTGAGTAACTTCCTGGGCCTAACTGGTATCTGGTGCATTACAATGTCATACAGCTAAAAGGTCTTAAACTAGGCTTGAACAAGTTACTAGGTGTTGTTATATGGAGCCTAATTAGACTCAGAGGTTAAATTTACCCCACTTTTATCAGCACGGTTTCCCCCCCAAATTATTTAATGGGGTCAAGGGGTAGTGCCCCTAGTGTGCTCCCTGTCATGATATAGGGAAGGGTCGAGGAACAGTGCCCCCGAAACCTCCAATGATTTTTATTATTTTATAAAGGCGTCG
This sequence comes from Cunninghamia lanceolata, assembly GCA_027924645.1. Taxonomy (NCBI): domain Eukaryota; kingdom Viridiplantae; phylum Streptophyta; class Pinopsida; order Cupressales; family Cupressaceae; genus Cunninghamia; species Cunninghamia lanceolata. The sequence continues at coordinate 5,035,858 of BSBN01000413.1, forward strand.
GGAGTTATTTTTCTATTGGCCGACATGAAAAAACCCTATTTTTGTAACCAACATAAGGCTTGATAAAAGCAGCTAAGGGTTAGGGTTTTCGTTGATGTATTGTAGCATTTTGCAGTGGTATTGAGTTGCAAGGATTGCTGGCTGTATTCGGTTTGATTTACTAGATAATAATATTGGACTCTCTGTTGGTGGATGTAGCCTGGGTTTGGGTGAACCACGTTAAAACTTGTCTCTCACTGTTATTATTTCTGTGTATTTCCATTCCTCTGTTTAATCTTTATTTGAATTTAATTGATATCTTCTATATGCAATTCCTAACACTAGGGAGTCCCTGATATACGCTAGGTACGTGGAGCACAAACCATGAACACTAGCTTATTGAAAGGATCTGGCATAAGTGATTAAGAAAAAACCACTTCACCTTGTGTCAGGAATCACCTGGGGCCCCAAGGCTATCCCAATGACAACATGACTAGATTGGGGTACAAGTTTCCTTCTCCCCCCTTTGATATACCTCACCGGTACACGTGGTTGAGGTCATCCCTTAGGGTGATGAAATCCCCAAGCAGGCCTCTTAAGAAGAAACCACTTCTCACTTTTGATCACTCAAGATTGCACAAAGCACAAGGGGAGAGCATGCATGAAAATAGTAAGCCCTTTGGGATACAAATAAACAAGAAGTTTGCACAAGGACTTTTGATCCCCAAGATCACCCTAAGGTGTGAGGTGGGAGCATATGTCCAAATGCAAACACAAGCACATCAAACAATTCTTTAATCCCTACTTGAATTAATGTGCAACTAGACTAGTGAAAAATAAAGCCTTTGACCGCGGTGTTGCACAAAAAGGGTTAGTAGTTTGCTTTAAAATGCTTGGTCAAACATTAGACACCTATAAAAGAGTGTGTTAGTCCCTTAAACAAATGAATTTAACTCTGTTAAGATGTAGGTGCTGAGAAAGACAATTAAGGTGGTGACAAAAACACCTAAAGCACTAAAAAATAGAACGTAGGCACTGAAACATAGAATCTAGGTGCTAAAACAGAGCCCCTAGGCACTAATAATAAATGCAGAGGCACTAAATCAAAAAATAGAGGCACTACTATTCTGTTCTAAAGCGCTAACACAGAACACGCATGCACTAAAAAGACTAAATTTTTTTGTTATACCTGTGGATTGTCATAAAGGTCGCATGCACTAATTTAGAATCCAGAGGCACTGATATGACCCAGAACAGAGAAACCTACAAAAAATAAGTTATTATTGCAACAAAATGATCAAAGAAGTTGGTCAACAATATACAAGGTTAGCACAATAAAACTAGATTGTAGTTTTAATCTCAAAAGGAGACCTAATGTTGTTAGTTAGCAAGATTAAAACAACCCAAATGATTTTTTCAAATGTAAGAGGTTAGATAATAAATAAGAGTGGTCCTAGTGTCCCTCAAATATGCAAGCAAAAGGTTAGAAAACCCTACAAATGGTATATGAGAAAACCAAGTGTTAAAATGATTTAGAACTGAAATGAAACACCCAGTCATGGACGGAGGCACTAAATTGGGGACTTGAGGCGCTACTGTGGGTGATGTAGGCACTGAACAGGGGACTAGAGGCATTGAACAGTGAATCAGAGGCACCATCAGGTGGACTAGAGGTGCCGACAGAGGCACCAGAGGTGTTGATAGGAGTTCTTGAGGCGCTAAAATATGCAAAACATAGTTAAAATAGGAAAACTGTTGTTTAGTCCAAATGTAGGTGCTGACAGAGGATTTGGAGGTGCTAAACTGGCTTTCGAGGGCAATGATATGACCTGCACAAAAAAAACTCACAAAAACTTGCAAAATGGAGTTCGATACAGGGACCTGTGTCCCACCAGGCATGCCAAATGAAAATGATGAAAGACTAAAAGGTGAATAAACATAAAAGAAAGCATAAACTAGAAGATTATACCTTAAAACTTCAAGTCCCCCATTCTCCTTAATAAGGTTGAGGAAATGGTGCATCCAAGACAATTTCCTAACTTTACCCAATACAAAATGGATGTGGATTGCTCTAATGATCAACACAAATGGAATGGGATGAGTTTGCAAGGGATTTGGCTAAGAATTGGCTATGAATTTTGGCATAGTATGGATGCAAAATGGCTTGATTGAAAATTGCTTGGAGGAGGCTTGAATTTATAGAGTTTTTGGAGGATTTTGGATCAATGGTGTGTTGAATTTAGGATAGACAACTAAGAGGGGGGGTGAATTGGTTGTCACCAAAATCCTATTCCTTTTTCACTTTAAAGCTTTTTATATTTCAACAACATATCAAAGATTCAATCATGAAAGCATAATGCAATAATTCAAGAGCAGAAACAAATTCAACACATATAACACCAAGATTTTAATGTGGAAAACCTAGTTAAGGGAAAAACCATGGGGTGACTAACCCAAGATTGTATTCTCTGTTAAAAGAATAAGATGAATAAAATGGCACTTGCTAGTTAGGGCTCACTGCCTGAGCACACTGCTCACAAGAGGCCCACTACCTATAGGAGACACACTATCTACAGAAGAATATAAGTATTACATACTTAAACTGGAGATTAGCATCTTCACTATGCTTGAGTCATGTCCATTTAAGCTCAACACCTTTGCTCTGCTTTTCGCTCCTCTTCACTACCACCTTCTCATCATGACCACACGGATACATTTGAATGAATTTGCAACTATTATTTATACATGACATCTACTTTGGAATGATCATCAAAGTCGGCACAACATACACTCATTTTATTATAGATCAATTACAAAAATACAACTTGACTTATTACAAAAACTTTATGTGCATTACTACACTATCAACCACACATAGCTGGGACTTAAATCTTCTTAGAGGAACAGGCCATGCTTTGCAAAACATCTTCAAGATCATTCGCAACATACGCAAATTATCCGATCGGCCAAGACTAGGAAGAACACCATCATCCAAAGGTAAATCTTCAATTACAAGCTCAATCTTCAATGTGGACCACCAACATGAACTGGACATAATCTAGAGACCCCCACAAGCTTGCTTGAATCACCAAGAACATCTGTACCACTTCTGCTTACTGTAACCATTCATATCTTCATCTGGAACCTCAAGAACATAGTCGCCCATCACTATTACATTAGAAGGATTGCTTGTGGAGCTCCAAACCATGAACTAATTGAGTTGTCAATTCACATTAGCCTCCCAAACATGCCACCAGATCTGCAGAACATGATATTGTATTTTTGGATCTCACTGGACCTATCTGTGTCACTTTGTCACCTCTGAACAGTTGCCAAAACCAGTTTTACTCTCATGGACATAACTCCTCCATATTTTCATGCAGACCTCTCAAATATTGACTGGATCATCTTCAAACACATATCTACAAATCCTTTGATGTGCATTCTCTGATCTTCATCTAGTTGGGATCTTCACTTTATAGAGCTTCACTGTCTTCATTGATCTTCTCTGTTTCTAATAGGACTAGTTTTCTCAACATCCTTAGCACACAACTCATCCAATCCTTGACATCAATGACAACACCGGTTAGGCCCATACTTGCAACAATCTCCCCCTTTGTCATTGATGGCAACATATAATGTGAAAAACTGTTTTAACCATCAAGACAAGAACTTCTCCTCATTGACTGACATAGCTCCCCCTATCAACAACAACCATTCACATGTCTTCTCTTCCTTTACTACTCCCCCTTTGATCAACAACCACTTTTTGTTTTTTGCATGTCTTCTCTCCCCCTTTGACATCAATGGAAAAGGGCACATACTTGCAACTACTTCTCATACTTCAGAACCATACAAACTATTCCCCCTCAGTAGCAGCCTCCTAACATAAATCCAGATCACAAGATATGACTATGGGATCCATCGGACTAATGTACATCAGTGTACCTTAATTCAGAACCAGAGGGGTAATAACCCCTAACTTCTCCTTGAGATACTCAAAAGAGTCCTTAGGTAGAGGTTTAGTAAAAATATCTGCAATCTGATCCTTTGAGGGCACAAACTCCAATCTGACTTCATTCTTGTTCACCTGCTCTCTCAAAAAGTGGAACTTGATGGATATATGTTTTGTCTTTGAATGCAACACCAGATTTTTTGGCATGTTTATTGCACTTGAATTATCACAGAAGATTGTTATAGGTTCATCATACTCTACTCTGATATCTCTTAGCATTTGCTTCATCCACAATACTTGAGTGCAATTGCCTACTACTACAATATACTCTACTTCTGCAGTGGACATAGATATTGCCTCTTGTTTCTTGCTTAGCCAAGAAACCAACCTTTTTCCCAAAAAGAATGAACCACCACTAGTACTCTTCCGGTCATCCACATCTCCTGCCCAATCAACATCTGTATATGCATGAAGAGAGAAATCATGATCCTTAGGATACCATAATCCATACTCAATTGTTCCCTTCAAATATCTGAGAATTCTCTTGATTGCCATGACATGAGACTCTCTAGGATCAACTTGGAATCTGGCAACAAGACCAACAACATTCATAATATCAGGTCTAGTTTGAGTAAGGTAGAGTAGCCCTCCAATCATTGACCTATACTTTTTCTGATCAGCCTTAGGGGATTCATCATCTTTACTTAGCTTACATCCAGTTGCCATGGGAGTATTCATTGCCTTTGAATCTTCCATCCCAAACTTCTTCAACAATTCTTTCACATATTTGGTCTGTGATATGAAGGTTCCTTTCTTTGTTTGAGTGATTTGCAGACCCAAGAAGAAATTCATTTCCCCAAACATAGACATCTCAAATTCACTTTGCATTTGATTTGCAAAAGTCTTGCACATACTATCTTTCCCTCCAAAAATGATATCATCAAAAAATACTTTAATAATCAAGATATTTTCATGGTCAATCTTAAAATACAGATTACTGTCAGTAGTACCTTTGTTGAAACCAATCTTCAAAAGATGTTTGTCCAATCTTTCATACCAAGCTCTTGGGGCTTGTTTGAGTTCATACAATGCCTTCTTTAGCTTGCAGACCATATCTCCATGATTAGATAATTGAAATCCATCTGGTTGCTCAATGTATACCTCTTCTTCCAAATCACCATTTAGGAAAGCAGACTTGACATCCATCTGATACACCTTGGAATCTTTGAAGGAAGCAAAAGTAAGAAATAATCTGACTGCTTCAAGTCTTGCCACTGGAGCAAAAGTTTCTTCAAAGTCAACTCCTTCTACTTGAGAATAATGCTTACAGACCAATCTGGCTTTATTTCTTACTACTTCACCATCTTCATTTAGTTTATTCTGGAAGACCCACTTAGTCCCAATCACATTTCTATCCTTAGGTTTGGGAACAAGATCCCACGTGTGATTGTTTCAATCTGCATCAATTCTTCCTCCATTGCTTTAGCCCAGCTTTCGTCATTGCATGCTTCACTTACTATTTTTGGTTCAATCTTTGAAATCAAACAATACTTCACTAAATCTTGAGTAATTTTTCATCTTGTTTGAACACCTTTGCTTTTATCTCCTATGATCTGATCTTCAGAATGATTCAGTTTTACATACCTGGGAGTTTTGGGATTCTCTTATACTTCTAATTCTTGGACAAGTTCATCCAAACTTGTCTCGTCTTCTTGTATTTCAGGATTCTCTGGATCAGTCTGAATCTGAACTAGAGTTGGGACTTGTTCTCCTTGGTCTGAGACATAATTCTAATAATCTTCTTCATACTCATAATACCTTGAGGGACTTTCCATGCCTTCATCAACCTTCACATTTGTGTTTTCTACAATCTTTCTCAATCTCTTGTTATAACACCAGTATGCTTTGCTTTGAGTAGAATATCCCAAGAATATTCCTTCATCACTTCTAGAATCAAACTTGCCAAGATTTTCATCTCATTTGATATAGCATTTACTACCAAAGACTCTGAAATACTTCATAGTAGGAGTGATGCCAAACCAAAGTTCATAAGGGGTCTTACCAGTATTATCTCTGATTTGTACCTGATTAACAGTATAGACAACAGTGCTTACAACTTCTCTCCAATAGATCTAAAGAACATTTTCTTCCATCATCAGGGTCCTAAATGCTTCCTAGATGGTCCAGTTCTTTGTCTCCACTACTCCATTCTGCTGTGGAGTCCTTGGAGTAGATAGCTGTCTCTTTATCCCATGTTTCTCACAGAATGTTATGAACTCACCGGACGTGAATTATCCACCTCTATCAGACCTGAGGCATTTTATGTTTATGCTAGTTTCATTTTCTACCATAGCCTTGAATATCTTGAACTTTTCAAGTGCTTCAGATTTCTCTTTCAAGAAAGTCACCCACATCATCTGGGAGTGGTCATCAATCAGCAACATGAAATATCTAACTCCTTACAGACTCTTGATTCTTGCTAGACCACAGAGATCACTGTGCACCACGTCTAACAATCTGGTTGAAGATTGTTCCTTACTTTTGAATGTGACTCTGTTATGCTTACCCAACTGACATTCTTTACACAAGCTATTAGTAGGTTTCACTAGTCTTGGAAGATCTCTTATAGCTTGAGTGTTTTTTATCTTGATGATATTATCAAAATTCACATGACACATTCTTCTATGCCACAACCAACTCTGATCAATTTGAACAAATAAGCAACTTTTTCCAATACCAACCAATTGGAAGATGTTACCTTTTGGCTGTGTACCGAATGCAATCTTAGTTCCAAAGCTTTCAAAAATCTTGCATTTTCCATTTTTGAATTGGAGATCATAGCCTTTGTCCACCAACTATCCAACACTGAGAAGATTATGCTTTAGACCTTCAACATATAGAACATCACTTGTTTTTTCTTTCCATCAAAAGAAATGGTTCCTCTGCCTCTAATTCTGCCAGCAGAATTATCTCCAAACTTTACAACTCCACCTTCATATCTTTCCAAGCTCAAGAACTTACTCTTGTCACCAGTCATATGGTGAGAGCATCCACTATCAATAACCCATTCATCCTTTTCTTCAACTTGAGCAGCCAAAGCTCTTTCTATCATCTTATGATTGGTAGATTCAATAGGCATTGAATCTTCTTCTTTGATGGCAATAAACACCCAATCACTTCCAGATTTGTTTCCTATCTCAAATTCATCATCTGTTACTCCTTCATCATCATCTTCTTGAACATAATAACACTTATTCTAAAACCTTAATCTAATAGGGTTTGGCCTTGAAAACCTTTCCGAACATCTTGAGGAAAAATGACCAATCTTATTGCAGGCAAAGCATTTGAAAGGTAATTTTCCTTCATACTTACCGGATCCTCTTGGTAGTCTCTTTGCAATGAGGGCTTCAAGTTGTTTAGCTTCTAATTCATCCTCTTCTAGATCTTTCCTTGCTTTATCATACCAAGTTGATTTCCTTGAGGAACTTTCTCCTAGATCATATCTCTATTTGCCTTTTGTAGAGGCAATAGCTTTGAATGCAGATTCAGTCTTGGGAAGTGCATCACCAAACTCAGCCAACTCAAATGTAGATATCTTACCAACCAATTGATCCCTTGTGATAGTTGTTAAAGATCTGATTTCCTCAATAGCAACAACTTTGTGTTTGTAAGAAGAAGGTAAAGATCTGAGAACTTTGGCATCAATCTCATCTTCGTCCAATATTCCACTAGCACATCTAATGCCACATACAAGCTCATTTACTTTTGACATATATAAAGTGATATTCTCATCTTCACTCATCTTCAAGTTTTCAAACTTTCCTTTCAGACTTTGCAGCTTGGCACACTTAACATATTTGTCTCCTTCATAAAGATTTTCCATCTTTGTCCAAATTTCATAAGCAGTCTTCAATCCCATAACATTTGTCAACTCTGAATCAGATAAGGCACTCAGTAGGGCTTCTTTATCTCAAAGATTATTGTCTGCATCTCTGACTTCATCTATAGTTGTTGGACCATTCTTTGGGGGAACATATTTAGTTGTGGTTATGTTCCAATATTGATCTCCCATGCATTGTAAGTGACATTCCATGCGGATCTTCTAGGCAGTGAATTTTTTCCATCAAACCTTGGACTGTCCTTTTTGTAGATCGACATCTTGGATCTCCTCAAGTAGTTAAGCTTCTTCTAGAGGAACTTAGCTTTGATACCAATTGTTGAATTTAGGACAGACAATTGAGAGTGGGGGTTAATCAGTTGCCACCAAAATCCTGTTCCTTTTTCACTTTAAACCTTTTTATATTTCAATAGCATATCAAAGATTCAATCATGAAAGCATAATGCAATTATTCAATAGCAGAAACAAATTCAACACATATAACACCAAGATTTTAATGTGGAAAACCTGATTAAGGGAAAAACCACGGGGTGACTAACCCAAGATTGTATTATTTGTTAAAAGAATAAGATGAATAAAATGGCACTTGCCAGTTAGGGCTCACTGCCTGAGCACACTGCTCACGAGAGGCCCACTACCTATAAGAGACACACTGTCTACAAAAGAATATAAGTATTACATACTTGAACTGGAGATTAACATCTTCACTATGCTTAAGTCAGTTCCATTTAAGCTCAAGACCTCTGCTCTACTTTTCGCTCCTCTTCACTACCACCTTCTCATCATGACCACACGGATACATTTGAATGACTTCACAACTTTCATTTATACATGACATCAACTTTGGAATAATCATCAAAGTCGGCACAACATACACTTATTTTATTACAGACTAATTACAAAAATACAACTTGACTTATTACAAAAACTTCATGCGCATTACTACACTATCGGCCACACATAGCTGGGACTTCAATCTTCTTAGAGGAACATGCCATGCTTCGCAAAACATCTTCAAGATCATCCGCAACATGCGTAAATCATCTGGTCAGCCATGACTAGGACGAACACCATCATCCAAAGGTAAATATTCAATTACGAGCTCAATCTTCAATGAGGACTACCAACACAAACTGGACACAATCTAGAGACCCACACAAGCTTGCTTGAATCACCAAGAACATCCGTACCACTTCTTCTTACTATAACCATTCGCATCTTCATCTGGAACCTCAAGAACACAGTCGCCCATCACTATCACATTAGAAGGATTGCTTGTGGACCTCCAAACCATGAACTAATTGAGTTGTCAATTCACATTAGCCTCCCAAACATGCAACTAGATCCACAAAACATGATATTGTATTTCTGGATCTCACCAGACCTATCTCTGTCACTTTGTCACCTCTGAACAGTTGCCAGAATCAGTTTTACTCTCACGGCCATAAATCCTCCATATTTTCATATGGACCTCTCAAATCTTGACTGGATCATCTTCAGACACATATCTACAAACCCTTTGATGTGCATTCTCTGATCTTCATCTAGCTGGGATCTTCACTTCATAGAGCTTCACTGTCTTCACTGATCTTCTCTGTGTCTGATAGGACTAGTTTTCTCAATATCCTCAGCACACAACTCATCCAATCCTTGACATTAGTGCAACGAGAGTATGTTGACATCAATGACAACACCGGTTAGGCTCATACTTGCAACATGGTGGAGGTTCAAACTTGAGATCTAAGAGTGGAGATGAAATGGTGAGATCAAGGGCCAAGATTTGATCAACAACAATGGATGTCTCTCATTATTTTTGAATTTTTAATTAACCTTGGGAAGAATTTGCATTAATAAAGATTAAGACATATGAATGAATTAAAAATTCATTCATATGGGAGAGGGTGTAATAAAAAATTGGAGTTTATGGGTGAGTGGGATGAGAAATGACACATGCATGTTTTTGGCAAAGACATATGAGCATTTATATTAAAAAATGCTCTTGCATGAAAGAGGAAAGGTGAGGTGGAGACACATGTGACTTCCTGTTAATCAAAAAATGTTTTTTATTCAAAGGATGTGAGGAGATGGGATAATGGAGGTCTCAGCTAATTAATTAAGTGATTAACTTAATTAATATGGTTGTTGGAAATTCATAGAGGGGTTAATTAGTGGTTTAGATTAATTAAGGGCTTACTTAATTAATTTGGGTCTAGGGGCTAGGTAGGATGTGATAACTAATTAAATAAATGTTATTTATTTAATTAGGTTAGGTTTAGGTTAGGCTAGGGGGGTTGATCAAATAAGTGTGTTTTATTTAATTAATCTAGGTTAGGGGATGGAGAGAATCAATTAAATAAATATTGAGATATCTATTTAATTAATTGCGGACAATGGTTAAGGTATAGTAATCAATTAATTTAATTTATTATAGGTGAATGATTAGGATGAATGGTTAAGATGAATGGCTAGGATAAATTAATTAAATAAATTGATTTTATTTAATTAATTTGGCAAAAGGGGAGTTAGTGATGCAAGGATATGAGAAAGTGGCTTGCATGGTCAAGGCATTTTTAAGTGTCTACATAGGGGTTTGAATAGATAGGTTGGGAATGACCTTGTGGTATGTGATAAGAGATTAGTTGAAATGAAATATGAGATGATAATGTAGATGGTATTGCAAGTGTCTTTTGAGGAATAGAAATAGATGGAAGCAATGCTATGTCTTAGGTGGCTTGTAGATTTGTGGCATGAGAAATGAGGCTTGACCTAGTTGATAAGCATAATTTGAATTAGGGTCATGAGAAGGTGGAGGTAATAAGGTCATGTCACCCATTTGTTGATTGTCATGAAGGTTGGCTATGATGGGCTGTGATGAAGAACCATGATGATTGGGGTATTTTAGTATTGATGCCTCAAGGTGAGGAGGCATCTTCACTCCCTCCTCCAAGAGAAGTTGCATGACCAAATCCTTATGTTTGATGTTTTTGATGAAATCTATGAATTTGGGTGAAATCTTAGCTTGATTAATATCATGTTCATGTTGACTTACGTTATTGGAACCATGCATCAAGGACGGGTGCACCTTAGGGTGAGTTCCTTAATTTTTAAGAGATGCCAAGAAACCAAGTGAGTACCTAACTTGATCATCAATACTTCTAGGCACATTTGTGTGATGAGATGAAATAGGTTGAATGTCTATGTGAGGATCCATCTTCTTGGCTTGAGATTAAGTTATGGGGGACATATAATGAGAGATATTGATGATGTGGCTAAAGGTTGGTTTGTTTAGGATCTTGGGTTTGATGATGAGGAATTAGATGATTAAAAATGATGTAGATAGAAATGATTAGACTAGAAGGATGACAATGACTTGGACTAGATTAGGGATTAAGATCAAGATACAAGACCCAATTAGATTCGATTTGATGGATGAGGATAGTGTTGTGGGAACAATATATGCTAAGAACAACACAAGGATTGATTAGGATTAAGGGATTAAAAGATGATTGAAAGATAAGGGTCTTGGTCAAGGGCTAAATCTCAATTCAAAGTCTATGGATGATGGGACTTGATTTGGAGATAAGGTAAATGATCCGGATGATAAAGATGGAAAATGGATGTAGCTTGAACTATAGATTTGGATATCAAATGAATCAACCTTTGAAAAAATGAGCAATGTGACAAGGAGTCTCTCAAAATTTGAGTGTTGGTTGAGTTGCAGGCAAATGCGACTTGAGTCAGTCAAATGCAGTGATTTATAGATTTGACAGTTTTGGATATTTTTTTATAAGAAATAAACAAACACAAAGACACAATTTCTTCTTTAATCTTCAGGGTGATTAGGATGAATGGCATTTACTAGTTTTGTACATAGAAAAAACACCAATCACTTGAGCACATCCCTAAAATTATTTAGGCAGATTTGACTTCTAATGTGAGCCCACCAAAATACCATTCCCAAGAGTGAATAACTAGGGAGTTCCATGTTGCATAGGATCTCTTTCCTTGGAGGCCTTGACACCTTCCCCAAGGATCCTCCATATCAACTCAAGGCCATACGAGTGAGTAACTTCAAGGTTGATACTGACCCTTGCGCTACACTAAATGATTGGTCAAGAGGTCTTATCTAGGTTCACACAAGTTCTCTAGGGGTGCCCCCAATATACATGAGGTATGGGGGCTCAAGTCCTTGAACACTAGTCTGTTGAAGGCATTAGACTGGAGCAAAGGCTCGAATGATCCCTTCACCTTGTGTCCTAAATTACCAGGGACCCCAAGGCTGTGCCAATGATGACGTAACTCGATTGGGATTGTATAACTTTTGCTCTCCCCCTTTGATTGACCATGCCATAACACATGGTTGAGGTTGTCCCTTGGGGTGATGAAATCCCCAAGAAAGCCTCCTAAAGGGCAAGATTGATATTAGGTGTTTTGATCCCTAGGCTCACACGAGGTGCAAGTGGAGAGCATACACACGTTAAGACAACCTTAGGATTTAATCTTGAACACAAAGGAAATGTGAGATTTCTGATCTCCAAGATCACACTAGGTGCATGGAGAGAGCATACATCTACACATTTCCACAAGCACAACATACAATGTTCATTAGCCCTCTAAGTTATCTTAATGTTCCTCGATTAGTGGAAAATAGGAAGCCTTGGACAAACGAATCTGCAAGCCAATACATTAGTAGTTTCACATTTCTTTTGTTATTTGACTAGCGAATAACAAGTTGCACTACTTGATTAGTCAAGAAATCAAATAGATGTTAGCTATAAAACAAAAAAATAAAGGATTTTGCAATGTTCAGAATAAAAGCAACATGATGTAGTCAAAAGCATCTAGATATTGTAAAAGCATCTCAATTTTTAGCAAAAGCGACAGGACAGACAGTGTAAGATAGAATTGATAGAAAGTTGAATTTTTTTATTTGTTTTTGTGATTTTTTATGTTATTTTATTATTTTTTGTTCCTTTTATATAGATTGTTTTAGAAAAACAAAATATTAGCTAATTGGGAAAGTACAACAAACCTAAAAACTAGAAAACTAATGCTAAGCAAAAGTGCCATGTTTTAGGCAAAAGCACCCTGATTAAGGCAAAAGCCCCCTGTTTTAGTCAAAAGCACCTCAATTCATTCAAATGTGACCTAATTTAGTCAAAAGTACCCCTTTGTAACCTGTCTTTAGAAAACAACAAACTTTAACAGAAAAATGTTAGATTCAGGGATGTGGGTCCCACCAGGCGTGCCAAAATGAAGGACGAGGAAATAAAAAAGATGATGAAACATAGAAAGATAAATAAACACAATTCATTACCTTCACCTCAATCAATCTCTTCTCCTTGATATGATAGATCCATCTATGGTCTTCGATGAAATGGTAGTAAAGATTGTATGTGGATTGCCCAACAATTCATAAAACTTTAGTAAGATAATGGATGACATAAATTGATAGCATGTACTTGCAGAGAATGTGGATTATTGATTGTGATTCATGTATTGTGCATCCTTAATGGTTTAGATGAAGATTAATTTATAGATTTTTGAAAATGACAATCAACGATGGAGAATCACATGAAAGATCACTGGCTAGAAATGATTGAGAGGATTTGATGAGGGGGTTAACTTTAATTTGATTGATGAGTTAGTCATATTGATTGAATAGTTAACCAAATTTGATTGAAATTGATTGCATAGTTAACTAATTTGATTGATTTTTGATTGAATAGTTAATTTGAGTAATTAGTGGAGGAAATTATGGGAGTTAATTTCATGGATAATTAGGAAAGTAAATAAAATATTAATTTTATTTACTTGTGATGAGAAAATGGGAATGAAATTGATTAATTAAATAAATTGTATGAATTTATTTAATTAATGGATGGAAGAAATGTTAGTTTGATTAATTAAATAATTAAAAATTATTTAATTAATATGGAAAGAAGAATTAGAAATGTATTAGGAAAATAATATAGATGAAGTGTAATGACACATGTTGGCACCTTAAAAAACTAGTTCCCAACTTGCTTTATTTTGCCCCAAATCCATCTAGGATCCCTACTCTATGTTACATCCGATTTGAGAATATTTTGAATGGGTTCCCTCCAAATAGGTTTCCTTCTATTTGCCTTTTGAAATGCAAGGAAGAAGCCCTAAAAATGACTAAGTCCCAAAATTCTAAGTGTTTCCTTGTATTTTCTACCTTTTCTAGAGTGTCAAGGTTTCGGGGTTCTGTCTTCCGCCGTGCCATTTCTATCAGCTCTGATTTCTACCTTGGTTCCTTGCAAAATCATCTAAGTGTTTCAAGCATTAGAGGTCAGGCTTGCAACCTTTTGTCTTCTTCAGGGAATACATTAACGGGAAGGCCCGACTACTGTAGTCCGCCAAGGGTTTTGAAAAATTTCTAAGTATTACAGATTTCAAGGGTTGGAGTGGTGGTCTTTTGTCTTCTTCTTAAGAAGGTGGAAGGAACAAGGTCTGAGGCTCGACCCCCGGTGACTCTCATTTCTTCTAAGTATTTCAAGGTTGGGTGGTCCCTTCCTTCTCTTCTAAAGTGAACAATGCTTGGTGAAGGCCTGATCTCTGAAGGCTGATGGTTTCCCTTTGTTCCTTTCAGACTTTGGAGATCAGGATTTCCTTCTTCACCTTTTCAAAAGATGATTACCTAGAGGAAGCCCAATTTTGTGGAGCCCAACTATTTTGGCTTCCTTGCTCTCTTAACTATCCATAAACACTTAGAACATGTGGGAAAACATGACAACAATTCTCAGGATCACCATTAATATGAAATGAGTAGCTAGAAATGATTTTTTATTGCAGTTGGTGGGGTTTTTGGGGGTTTTCCCACCCATTTCATCCTCAAGTCTAAGTTGTGAAGACTATAAAGGCAAGATTAAAACTCTTTTCAGGGGTTGGTCACTAAACCAATTATCTGGTTAGGAAAGCCTAAGGGATATTTTAGGGCATCAAGTAGAGGATAATGTTTGAATAAGAAATGGAGGGATACATCCAATAGAAGGGAGGAAAGGTTTCAATGAATATTATCATATCATGGTATGTCTCCAAGATACTTTGTAGTGATTTAGGGGGATATTTAATCACAGTTTTGTATTCTCCTTTGCCACATTTGCTAGCAAGGATGTAACAGAAGTCAGATAATGTATGAAAACATTTAAATCATGCAAACCTTTTATATGGGTCTTTCTTCTGTTATGTGTGGATTATTGCAGTTGTATTTGGGATAAATAAGTATGTCCATCGTATGAAATATATTTCAGATTTGTATGTCTACAACTCATGATTCTATTGATATTTTACTGGGTGTGCTTCTTTCATTTGTTGTTCATGACTCAGTTGCCCTATGGAGTAGGCACCAGTCCATATTGGGGATGGATCAGTCACTATTTAAATCAAAACCTTGTCATGTTAGTTTTAGGAGTAGGAGTATCTTTAGTTTAGGTTCTACATGTTGTCCATGATTCAATGTAATAACCAGGGATAAATCTAAAGTGATGCAAAACTATTTTAATCATTGGTGAATCATGTACATGTATGCTTGCACTATGTATCTTGTGTATGAAAAGTTAAGTGGATTCATCTAAAGGAGTATAAGGAATGTGGTGTAGTTATATTTGGGTGCAAATGCATAGTGTAGTAATCAGCTTAATCACGGGCCTATGCAACTAGTTTGTCTTGACCTAGTGACAACTTTAGGGGTCAAGTGTACATTGGGTATGGCTGTGTTTGTTTGTGTTCTATTTCATACCTCTAGTAATATTCCTCCTAGGTCTAGCTAAGCTTGAAGTGCAGGGGAGTATACCCATTCCTATCAGTTGGCCAAAATCACCCTTGACCTATTGATAAACCTCTTTCAATCACCTTGATGACACCCCTGGCCTTGGTGATTGTGAAATGTTTTAGGGTTTTGGGTTGCAGTCATTTGTGAAACCAACATTTTGGCACTGTTACCAGGGAATGAATTAAAATGTTGTTCTATTTTATATACCTCTATAACAATCATCAAAGTTTGCATTAGTTTGTTGTTTGTATTTTTTGGGTAAGTTTGGCCTCCCGTCAACTTATGCCAACATTTTGGTGCCATTGCCGGGGACAAATTATTGCTAGGTTGGAAAGAATTTGAAGACTCTATTGGTTGGAGAACCCAGAATTATTTTGCAACCTTGAAGATTGTAACACTTCAAGGTTTTCCTCTTTAGAAGAGGTGGCAACTCTGTTGTCAAAGAACATAAGTTTGTTACTGCTACCCCCTGGTTGTTGTTGGTGATTTGAAGACCCCATCTCATGGTACAACAACTGGTGAAATAAAGGTACACACAATTTTCTTCCTAACCTTTGAAGTCTATTGTTCTTGTCATGTTGAAGGAACAAATTTGTATGCCTCTTGATTTTTGCCCTACATTGTAGAATGCTTTAGTCATGGCCAATTGGTATGAACATGGGTACCCTAGGGATGATCCTTCCTATACATCTTCTTATGTTGCAGACCCCAGAAACTATCTAGCTTTTGACCACCCTAGTAATGCATATTCTAGTCATGGCTCTGCATGTTATACAAACCAAAACTTATATGCACCCGTGCAAAATCAAAATGACTTAGCAATGCAGTAATGTCAAATTGATAAGACTAAATAGTTGCTAGAGTCCTTATGGCAGCAAAAAGAAGAAACAAAAAATTAGATTAGGCTACTAGAATCTAGGGTGCAGTCCAATGCATTCCCTACTAATCCAAAAAATCAAATTTCTTAGTCCCCTGCTATTCACTTGGATCCTATTTATAATTAGTTAGACGTCTTATGGGTTGATTACAAAACACAAGGCATGCCAACCAAGGTCTATAGCCCATTGCCCAAGTTTGATGGGTACAATATTTGGGAAGGGGACACACATGTTGATCTATTCTTAGAATTTATGGAAAAATATCAGTTTGAGGATGAGGATATGTACATGAGATTTTTTGTTAGGTCGTTACATGGAAAGGCAAAAGAATGGTTCCAAAATTTCCCAAGGTAGTCTTGTGCCTCGTCGAATGAACTTGTGGCAACATTTGAAAATAAATTTGCCAAAGGTCTTGACCCTACTGATCTTGTCATAGAGCTAGAAAAATTTAAAAGACAAGATGGAGAGTCAAGCAAGGATTTTGGTCACAGGTTTGTTGTTGCTCTTTCCC
The DNA here is from genome assembly GCA_027924645.1 of Cunninghamia lanceolata. Classification (NCBI taxonomy): domain Eukaryota; kingdom Viridiplantae; phylum Streptophyta; class Pinopsida; order Cupressales; family Cupressaceae; genus Cunninghamia; species Cunninghamia lanceolata. The sequence goes on from BSBN01000413.1 coordinate 5,052,877, forward strand.
ATATTCTTGAAGGTTTTAGACCTAACATTCCCACTTGCATCGATATGTTTTTGAAAGCATATGAAATTGGATTGAGTTATGTGTGGGAAGATTTAAAAATAATGAGTATGCAACAGACATATTTTTCCCTAGACTCCATGGAGAAAATGAGAGATAACTACAGAAAGGGTTTGTTATCCACAAGTGCATGTGTTGCTAGTAATCAACATGCTAATTTGAACAACAATAGTGTGGATACATGCAATCAAGTGAGCACAACTTCTGATAATGATGATTGTGTAGTCAGGAAGGTAGAAAGTGAAGATGGTTCATTATATAATAGTGATGCAGATGATGAAAGTAGTGTATGCACCAACCTTCTATTGGACAATTCATCAAGTGAAAATGATAATGATAGATCCAATGATGACTTCCAATCTAATGAGGTATGTGGTTCAGTGAAAAATGAGGATGTTATGTATGTGGATGAACAATCAATATGATCAACTCATGAGGTTGATCATGTTGAGTGTCCACATGTAAATAAATTAGATTGTGAGAAAAGAACTTGTTTCTTGTTTGATGTATTTCCCTCCTTTGTTCCCATTTGTGATGAGGAAGCAGTTAGTATTTGCTTACATGAGGTACATGTAGAGGTGGTTGCACATGATGATAACTGATTAGAGACAGATATTGGTGCAACCATGGAGTTTCAGTGTGATGATCTTTCCCTAGATTGTGAAGATGATGATCATGTGGATGCAGATGGTTCATTATATAATATTGATGCAGATGATGAAAGTAGTGTATGCACCAGCCTTCTATTGGACAGTTCATCAAGTGAAAATGATAATGATAGATCCAATGATGACTTGCAATCTAATGAGGTATGTGGTTCAGTGAACAATGAGGATGTTATGTATGTGGATGAACAATCAATATGATCAGCTCATGAGGTTGATCATGTTGAGTGTCCACATGTAAATGAATTAGATTGTGAGCAAGGAACTTGTTTCTTGTTTTATGTATTTCCCTCCTTTGTTCCCATTTGTGTGGTGCAAGGTATGTTCACTTCCTCAATGTGATTCATCAAAGCCACAACATAATAAAATAAGAGTGAATTTGGAGGAAGAACTGTGTCATCAATCTTGTTGTAGCAGAGAGTTTGACACAACAAGTTGCCAAGGTGAACTTGAAACAGAGAGACAGTTTGAAGACCATGGTTCTTCACATAAGGTGTCTCATGGTATTGATTTATATGCTGATGGTTTGGATTGCAACCTGAGTCATGCTTATGATTTCAAAATTGAAAGTTGTAGCAGCACATATGAAAGTTGTGTTCAAGAGCTTGGAGGAAATGCAAATGAATATGAGTCTTTCCACTTTGATGTGGAATGTTTATCAATTCTTGGATTTTTTGGTGTTGCAGTAGAGGTTGGGTCCTTTGTATGGGACATTGATGTGAATGAGCAGTGAGGCATGTGTATGCCCAAACATCAATAGATGGTAGCCCAACTAGATGGTATACCCGATCTGGAGTCCTTCCAATTTGATCTACAAGATGAAGTGTCTTCTCTTGTGGATCAACAGTACATTCAAGCACATTTCTCTTTGCCATGTGAATTGGAGGTGTTCTCCTTTTCCCTCAATTTGCATGAAGAGGTCAACAGGAAGGATAGCTTCGCATTTGATAATGGAGGTTTCTCTTCATTTATTTCTTTTGTTATTGACCTAGTTTTTTATTTTGCACCCTTTGCTATTATGAAAGTGCATGATATGGATTGGAATAGGTCAAGTACCTATTTCTTATGGTTGCCTAGAAATAGTAATTTCATTAATGAAGATGGCCTTGGATTCATGAGTAGTAATTGTAGGTTGACCCATGCTAGGGACAGTCTTCAGTTGTTGTAGCCGGGTGATGGAAATTGTTTTGGTTTGAGGGAGATCAACTCCTTGATTTAGCTTGTCTTTGACAGAGACAAGTGGTTTTGTTCATGTTGTGGAGGTTTGACCTGCAAGTACCTACAAATTTTGATTACAGTCAACTTTCCTTTTGTGCCCTCATGCTTATGACTGTGTGCCTTGTAAATACATCTTTCATTATTCCCCTATCCATTTTTTGCTTTTTGGTGTACCCTAGAGATATGGACTCTCGTTGTGCCATTTCTTAGCCCATGTCCCCAATCAAAGCCAGTGTTGGCACTTGAAAAACTAGTTCCTAACTTGCTCTATTTTTTCCCAAATCCATATAGGATCCCTACTCTATGCCTTTGTTGATAGAACCGATCATTTACATCCATTTTGAGACTATTTTGAATGGGTTCCCTCCAAATAGGTTTCCATTTGTTTGCCTTTTGAAATGCTAGGAAGAAACCCTAAAAATGACTAAGTCTCAAAATTCTAAGTGTTTCCCTCATATTTTCTACCTTTTTCTGGAGTGTTGGGGTTTCGGGGTTCTGTCTTCCATCGTACCATTTCTATCAGCTCTAATTTTTGCCTTGGTTCCTTGAAAAATCATCTGTGTTTTAGGCATCAGAGGTCGGGCTTGTGGCCTTTTGTCTTCTTCAGAGCATGGGTTAACGGGAAGACCTGACTGTTGAAGTCCACCAAGGGTTTTGAAAGTTTTCTAAGTATTGCAAATTTTGATGGTCAAAGTGGTGGTCTTTTGTCTTCTTCTAAAGTAGGCAGAAGGAAGAAGGTCTGAGGCCCGACCCATAGTGAATCTTGTTTCTTCTAAGTATTTCAGGGTCGGGTGGTCCTTTCCTTCTCTTCCAAAATGAAAAATGCTTGGTGAAGGCCCGATCTCCAAAGATCGATGGTTTACCTTTGTTCCTTTTGGACTTTGGAGATCAGGGTTTCCTTCTTCACCTTTTAAAAAGTTGATTACCTAGAGGAAGCCTGATTTGGTGGGGCCCAACTATTTTGCCTTACCTGCTCTCTCCATTGTCTAGAAATGCCTAGAACATTGGGAAAACATGCCAACAACTCTCATGATCACCATTACTATGAAATGGGTAGCTGGAAATGATGTTTTTATTGCAATTGGTGGGGTTGTTGGGGATTTTCCTACCCATTTCATCCTCAGGTCTGAGTTGTGAAGACTATAAAGGAAAGATTGAAACTCTTTTCAAGGGTTTGTCGTTGAACCAATTGTCTAGTCAGGAAAGCCTATGGGATATTTTAGGGCATCAGGCAGAGGATAATGTATGAATAGGAAATGGAGGGATACATCTAGTAGAAGGGAGGAAAGGTTTCATTGAATATTCTCATATCATGGTATGCCTCCAAGATACTTTGTAATGATTCAGGGGGATATTTAATCACAGTTTTATACTCTTCTTTGCCACATTTGCTGGCATGAATGTAATAGAATTTAGATAATGTATGACATCATTTAAATCATGCAAACATTTTGTATGGGTCTTTCTTCTATTATGTGTGGGTTATTGTAGTTGTATTTGGGATAAATAAGTATGTCCATTGTATGCAATATATTTCAGAGTTGTATGTCTGCAACTCATGATTCTGTTGATATTTTGCTGAGTTTGCTTCTTTCATTTGTTGTTTATGACTCAGCTGCCCAATGGAGTAGGCATTGATCCATATTGGGGATGGATCAATCACTATTTAAATCAAATCCTCATCCTATTAGTTGTAGGAGTAGGAATAGCTTTAGTTTAGGTTTTACATGTTGTCCATGATTTAGTGTAATAACTAGGGATAAATCTGAAGTGATGCAAAAATATTTTAATCATTGGTGGATCATGTACATGTATGCTTGCACTATGTATCTTGTGTATGAAAAGTTAAGTGGATTCATCTCAAGGAGTGTAAGGAATGTGGTATAGTTATATTTGGGTGCAAATGCATAGTGTAGTAATCAGCTTAATCATAGGCCTATGCATCCAGTTTGTCTTGACCTAGTGATAGCTTTAGAGGTCAAGTGTACATTGGGTATGGCCGTGTTTGTTTGTTTGTGTTCTATTACATGCCTCTAGGAATAGCCCTCCTAGGTCTAGTTGAGCCTGAAGTGCAGGGGAGTATACCCACTCTTGTTAGTTGGCCAAAATTGCCCTTTTACCTATTGATAAACCTCTTTCAATCACCTTGATGACACCCCTGGCCTTGGTGATTGTGAAATGTTTTAGGTTTTTGGGTTGCATTCATTTTAGGAACCAACAACATGGAAATGCGTTAGTCAGTTTTAGGTGTCTACAGTTGTGACCTAGATTTGACTAAAGATTTGGTTTGAGGATTATTGGAACTTGGCATCTAGGAATTATCAACTTTTAGCATCAATAGGGACACACATGTTGGACTTGGGTGCCCCTGTAGGTCTCTTGTGCAGATATCAGCACTAGTGTCCTTTGATCATGTGGCTCATAAATTATAAGGGTTTCCTACCTTAATGCATTGATCTTTGCTCCACTTATATCGTACTCAAAAATGTCCCTGAAACTTTATTATAGGTCTTCAAAGTTGTATGGAACAAAAAAATGGGGTCAGGCTATTTAGGAGTTAGCCTAAGTTAATCCCTTGGGCGGTATATTGTGACCTTCAACTATAACCTTTGGAAAATTTGGCAAAGATTTGACCCTATGTGGTTGTGACAGTGGTCTCTACAAAGATTTGCAACTAGGAATAATGAAAACCCTAGAAAGAATTCTAGCTAAAGTGGTGTGTGCAAGTGATGGAGGGAAATTGGGAATGGGTGTCATTGGAAAGATTGAAGAAAGGATCTAAAATCTGAGGATATAGCTTAAAGAGGTATTGATAAGGAATAGAAATATTAGTATTTAGGGAATTTTGAAATCCATGGGAAAGGATTTGGGTCAAGGATAGAAAATTGGAAAAGGGAAAGGGAAAGGAGAGTGAGGGAAAGTGTTTTTAGAGATGGAAGCTTTGGAGAAACTAGCATTAGAGTAGGTGCTAGAGTATGGTAAGGATGATCTTCTGCAATAATCTTTAGTATTGGAGTCTTGATAATCCTGCAACAAGAAAATTTAGAATGTATAGAGATAAAGTATGTGTAGTGAGAATAGAATCTAGAATTGATGTGGGAGAGATAGTGATAGTAAATTTTATTTGGGCTCTAATCAAGACATTCATTAGAAAACATGTTAGGGCATCTTAGAAATGATTGCTTTAGACACATTTAAATTTTCATGTTTTCAAAGTTAACATGAACAACAACAATTTTGTTTGCACAAATGTTTGCTACTAGCATTTTTTGTTGCATAGGTGTCATTTTGGAGTTTGGGTCTAAAACTTCTAGGGTAAGTTTTAGGGGTTTGAATAAGATTAGGGATGGTTGCAAATCAAGATAATGATAGTTAAAAGTATGGAAATAGAAAAAATGAGTCCTAGAACACATCTATGGGAACAAACACTAAAATAAGTGCAAAAACGTAAAGTGGAAGTAGGCATTTTTTGACCTTAAATTTTGTCCCCACTTTAGTAAGTTGGTGCAACTAGGTGAGACAATATGCTAAAGTAAAGAACATTACATAAATTATTGAAATATATAAAGGATACTTTGTAAAAAGGATATGAAAGAGCTAGTGCTCATTTATCTTCTTTCACTTTTCTCCTCCATTCTAGCATGTGCTATATTCCTACAATGCACCCATAGAAAGAAACAGAATTACTATTTATTGAGAAGTAATATGCTACTAAAAACCAAACAAACATGCTAGAGCTAATCAAAGAATAATGCTACAAGAAAGCACATACATATTCATTTCCTTGATCTAATGCTTATTGAAATTAATCAACTAGTCAAGGATCCATGGATTGCATAGAGTAGGAGTAGGAGAAAGGAGGCTATGAATGAGTCAAAAATATAATGTAGAGTAACAAACACCTTAACAAAGGTTTGTTTATGTCATAAACACTAAGATGTAGAAAATAAGGATTGGTGACGTTGTTCCCATTGAATAAAGAGACCAAAACATAAAAATGATGTGGTTGCCACCCAAGCAAAGGATCATTCCATATCCAAAATAAAAACAACATGGTTGCCACACAAACAAAAAAGGAGGTCAAGCCAAGCCAGATAAAGTGTTGGAATAATCATATATAATATGAAGAACATGGCCCCCCTTAAATTGATTGGAAAAAGGAGAGGAGTCAGTCAATTTAAGGAAGATAGATAAGGAGAGAAATGGAAGTTCACTAAGTTATGAGATAAGAAAGTAGATAAGAAAAGGAGGACAAGAGAGGAACTAGCCCTAGAAATTACAAAAGTGTTTCCACAAGGAATGGTTAAATCAACCATGAGCTTGATAATCATCAAAGATCAATAGGAGAAATCAAACAATAAAAACAAATAAGAACAAATTGAGATATAGTATAAGAAGGGTAGGCATGTAAACTAAGGTGATGCCCCTCATATTATCTATAGAAATATATGGCCCCAAGAGAAGGAAAATCAAGATTAAAAAGGAAATCATCATTCTATAATCTACAAAGAAGGGAAGTGTATACATATAAGGAATCAAAGCATGTAGTACAATAGAATAGCAAGATTTAGATAGGAAAATGATGTAAAAAAATAGGAGAATATCATAGGTACAGGCATTTTGCAAGTTTTTGCAATAGTACTATATGTATAAATGAATTGGGAAAGATCGTGTGCACATAGTAAATACAAATGCATGACAAAAAAACATCTTGAATTTGTAAAGGAAATATGTTTAAATGCATGATAACTACTAACAAACATAATATAAAAAGTAATATAATTAAAGGGTTTGAAAATGGGAGACAACAAAGAAAATTCAGAAAGAAACTTATAGTAAATGAGAACAAATAGAAGCAACTGGAGTAAGAACATAAGCATAAAGCAAAGGAATATCATAAAGACAAGCGTAAAGGAGCATAGAGGGATCATTAATAATGGAGTAAATTCTATTAGGATTGTAATATCAAGATCACTAAAGTCTGATCATCATCCTCCTATCTCATAGAACAACACATACACATAGAAAGAAAGAGAAAGTAAGAGATGATGCACAACAAAATTATGGTATAAAAGTAAATATTTTTGGTCAACATGAAAGTGTTTGAATACAAAGAATACTGAGAGAGGGGGTGAATCTATATTTTCAAAAACTTTTCACTCACACTTTTGTTAATCCATTTACCAAATTCAATAACATGAAAGCAAAGTAAACACAAGAAAAGCACCCACAAATTCATAACACATGGACAACAAGATTTTATATGGAAAACCCAAAAAGGTAAAAACCATAGTGAGTGTTAGCTCACAATAGACTATGATAGCAATATTGAATTACATAAGGCTCACTGCAATGAGGTTCACTGCCCAAAGAAATGCTCACTGCAGGTGGACTCACTATCCACTGAGAAGGAAGGATAGAAGAGAGAAGAAAGATTGCCTCATTGCCAAGAGTTGACTGCTACAGGTGCATCTACAAAAATACCAAGGTGTAGTACCAAATAGCTCAATATATAGATTCAAACAACTTCATACTATCTGCCCTATTTCTCTGCCCTGCTTCTATTTTTCTGCCCTTATAATCCTTTTCTACTCTGCAAACTACTTTAAATCATACACCTATCAAATTCACATCCACACCACACATACCATCATGGAAATCCATCAAATATATATATCCGCAATGAGATTTAACTCAAAAGTAGGTTAGCAAGCAAAACATGAAACATGTATACAACTATTGTACCTAGTCAGCTTGATCTTGTGTACAAACAACAATGCAGACCCAAACAAATATTCATATAATCTTCATATAGGTCAGCACCAATCATTCAACCACTTAGATTAAATATTCAAACAATATATCTTCTCCGCAAATAGATCTAACATGTCTGTCGGCTTGTCCCTTAAGAACACACTTGACTAATTCAACTGTCACATCATACCTTCTACTGTGGACCATATTAGACTCTAAAAATCATACCCAACATTCATCATTGGCCTCTTAGCATACCTTCAGAACTATACACCATAATATGCAACATCAGAGGAATGCAAACACTTTTACTCTAGTATTGTGGACTATTCCTGACTTAACTCTGTTCACCTAGACTTAGCTATTTCATCATATGACTTCCGGAAGAAGTCAAAACTTGAACACTGGAACATGTGATCACTAGGTAGCTATGAACAACATACTTGAACCACAAGTAATGGTCTTCAACTACGGAGGCATACTGACCCAATATCTGATACCTACTCTGCATACTGCCCATACTTAGTCATTTATTTTTCCGGAGTAAAGTCTCTTTGCCATGCCAGTGAAATCTCTTTTCTTTGTTGCCATCAATGACAACATTCAACATTCATTAGAGCAGTGTCTCTTGCCAACAGAAAGGGGATAGGATCCCTAATGCTTTGCATAGTTTCCAAAACATGTAAAGAGGAAAGACTTAAAGACTGTAAACAACATATAGATGACGCACATGAAATAAACAACATTTATAGAAATGGAACATGAAATAGACCTAGAATATTTGGGTCAACATGAAGAAGATATGAATATCTAGATACTTTTCATTGTCCCCAAATAGATAGGAAAGGAAGGTATATGCACATAGAAGAATAGTCTATAGAACGCATAAAGGAAAGTAGGTACAACATAGTAACATCAAGAATTACCCCCACCATAGTAAAAGGAAAGAGAAGCTATCAAAATCAAGAATAAGAGCACTTAAACAATAACATATATAACAACCATCCTTAAGTGCATCATCATCCTCAATTTATTAAGGGGAGTGCTCATCTATGTGAAGCAAATCAAAAGTGTACATTAAGGTGAGGCTTAAAAGAATGGGAAACACTACTAGTAAAGATAGAAGACAAAGGTGGAACATCTATTGTGAATTGAAACATGTCATTTTTGGCTCTAAAAAATGTAGGCCCTCTCCTCTTGCATCATTACTTAGGTCAAGACAAGGGGAACAAGGTATCTTGAGTAGAGAGAATTACACATGAAAAAGGAGAGAAATGTTTTGGTTCAATGCATAGGATTAGGGAATACCCTCTTCTTCTTTAAGATTTTCAAAACCTAGGGGGTACTCCCTTGGGGCCTTAAGATAGGATAGAAATTGGAACAAGGATTTGACTACCATGCCTTAATGGTAGTAAAGAACATGCCTACTAGACCTCATTAGCAACAAATATGAGAAAGCATGCAAGTGCACCCACATATGTAACAAGTTTCACTCACAAAAGATGAATCCCCTTAAGTCCCGTACACTCTTGCACCTTGTAAACTCAATATTACAGCCCTTTGAATGTTTATCTGACACAAGATCACTAAAGATATACATTACTTAAACAATGGGCTATAAGGTGGGCATAAACTAGACATGCATAAATCTCAATATATCATTCAAGTGTGAATCTCTCAAGATGTGACTAAAGTTGTAAAACTGATTAGTGCATGTGGGCATAATAGGAAAATAAACTACAAAATAAATGAAAAGATATTTTTTTATGAAAATGATTGGAGCCTAAACAATATGATTAGTGCTAAATCCATTGGGAAATAGAGTCACATGTAAGAAGGAAAGATAGCCATATGGTACTTCAATAGAATCATAAAAATAAAGAAACATTGCACATTATACATACTTAATAATCCCAAGAAAATCAACAATACCCCATATGCAACAAAGAGAGACCATTACAAAATAGTTTGTAATGAATTATAATGTCACGACATTAATCAACTCCTTGTTACACTAGGGTAGTAAATGTAGCAAGAGAGGATCCACAACTAGGTTCGAGCATCCCCCCTAGAATATTATAGCCTACCATTGATACATATGATTGTGTAACTACCCAACCTCACTACACCTTCCTAAAACCCATACAAGAAATATCTTTCCCTTACAATGTTGCAAATAGATCGATTGATCCCCTAAGGTATGCCCTTAGCATACAAAACAAAAAATTGGTTCAGAGACCAATCCTTATTACATCTTACAAAATAGCATTTACAATTTCAAATATGTAATTTGTGTAGGACAACATGAGTGTTCAATGAGCCAACAAGTTGTCCACGTTTGCTTGCATCATCTTCACATGGATAGGTACATGAAACCATGCCCCTTGTATTAGAAACCATCTTCATTTGTACACAAAACATGTCTTTGAGAGGCCCACATGTTATGAGAGGCATTTTAAAGTCTCCCCCTATCTTATTGCATCTATACGAGACCATTAATGGCTTTCTAGGTTGTGTAGTGGTGTAGGTAGAGATTTACATTTGAATGACAAGGTTTTAGAAAATTTCATGCTTGAAGGGTGTGGACAGTAAAAAAACATTTTAGAGGCTTGAAGTTGGAAGTTTGAGGATTTATAAAGATAGGATGCATGGAAGAAAAGTAGAAGAAAGTCCAAAAGACCGCTTGAGAGATTATACTGAGAGGGGTCGAAGCTTCAGGATAATCACTACCAGCTTTCCTTGGAAGCAAAGAGATTTACAAATTTTATCGCACATTTGGGGTTTGAGGTTTTGGGATACCTCATGCAATTTGGAGAGGGGGATGAAGAAGTTTGAAAGTTTGTGAGTGACTTTGAAGGGGAAGCAAAGATCAATGTTTTATAATACTTGATGTGAAGGTGATAAGGGAAAGGGAAACTTGGAAGCCCACCAAATTGGTGAGGATTGGGAAATCAAGATACTGAGTGCCATCTATGAGTGGGGAACAAAAAGGCCTAGCAGTTTGTAAATGACCTTTCTAAAGGTGATTGGGGATTGAGACTTTGGAATACCCAATACCATCATGTTGAGGAAGAAAAAGACTTGAAATCCCATTAGGATCCAAGGCTTAGGGATCTAGGATATGAAATTCTTCAAGCATGATGGTAGGGGAAAGTCCACAAACCTATCATGTAGGGAAGATTTGGACTCAAGGAGATCAAATCCTTTGGGATTGGAGCAAAGAGGGAAGGGGAACCTTGCAAACCTATGAGAAAGAAGGGATTGGGATGCACATGTGCTAGGGGAAAGAAATCTAAAGAAGGGAAAACTGGCATGAGAAAGTCTGATAGTCTAGAATTAGGACTTAGGGAACATGGGGAATGAGGACTTGAGAGAAAAGCATGCAGGGAAGGAAAAGTAAAAAAAGGTAGTGAACTAGGGATTTGAGGACTTGGAGAGTTGGAGGAAAAGAATGTTGGAAAAGGAAAATCTCATGATCTTGAAATGAAGGGAAATGGGGTCTTAAGGAGACAAGGGAAAAGGTACCAAGGTAAGTAAAACCTTGAAAACTTACCCAAGGCCAAAAATTTATCCAAAAAACTTCATACTTAGATTTTTTTTAATTTTTATAATTTAAGCACATGAAAAAGACATGGGGGAAAGGTAAATAACAACACCAAGAGCACATTGGTCAAGGGGGAGTATTAAAGGAATTCTCAGATAAATTATCAATAATGGGCAAAGTAGGGCCAAGGAAACAAAAAGGGGAACCAAATAGAATTTTTTTCTTTTTTAGGGCAAGTGCCTACAGGCTTTTGTTGGGAACATGTTCCTCTTGTAGGTACAATGAGAACCCTAGCTTTATCTCTATGGAGTAGACCAAAATGCAAAAGGGATGATGAGGGGCAACTAAAAGAACACTAGACAAAACACATATACAGGGAAAAGACAACAAACAACAACACACAACTGATGACATGAAGGCATGGTGAAACTAAAAAGGTATGGCCACAAACAAAATTTTAGAACACTTGTAGGTTAGATCCTAAAAATAAGATCCATGGCACAAGGACATGAATAAATTGCCAGAACCCACTTGCCTCTATTAAAGACAAGCTAAAAAAGCATCCACCACCTAGCTGTAACAAATTATATTTCTTACATGCATACATAACATTGTGAACAATGCTTAGAAGGCCAAGATCAAACCTTTCATCAAACTCACCATTACAACTCAACTAAAAATAGTATGTGTCATATCCTTGCCACCCACATCTTAATATATTTCATGCATGCCCACCATAGCATAGGGAAAACCACCAAAAACTAGGTTACTATTAAAACACATGGATGAATGTAAACCTCCACCATTCATGGCCACCACATTATCACACCTACTGACCTCTTCATATGAATCAAGGAAAAAAGGGAACACCTCCAAATCACATGGTAAAGAAAATTATACCTACTATCTTTTTTATTTGCACAAATAAAAACTTCTTCCTGCATCTCAAACTAGAATGTCTTGAGCTCAAGTATATCATCAAACTAAGCTACAACAAGTCACTCTTTGTAAGGCCGCCTAAACCCTATCTAAAAACTCCAAAGATAGATGTATTAATTTTTTTATGTTAGGACTTTTTTCAAGAATATTTTGAAGATCGATTAAACAATGAATTATTTAGAACTAGGAGTATAGATTTTATTTGTGTTTGTAACATGTCATCTCATATTACCTAGATTTACATTCCCAATTTACTATCAAGTAAAAAATAATGCTCATCATAAACATCTGTTTAGCAAACAATATTCATTTGCATAATGATTACATAAAAAGCATATCATTTTTTCAATATTTTCAAACTAAAAATTTATAATATATTCAAAGATAGCATGTTAGTGAATCCCTTCACTTTACAATCATAATGTTTTGCTCATGGCAATAAAGATAAATTTACATAAAATTTAACTGTTAAGTCATATAAATTAAATATACTGCATCCAGAGTTTTGATATCTATCTTCATAAGTCTTGGCTTGTCATCTTCTTGAGAAGGAGAGAATCACCTGAATGTTTTTCCTCCAACCATAGACTGGCAGTCTCCCGCACACCTTCCTTCCTGGAAGTGGCCCTACCCTTCATGAAGGGAATATGTAAAGAACCAATAGGTTTTCCAACTGAGTTTCTAGTGTTGTGTCCTTCATATCCCATCATGGTTATACAACTATAGATCCCCTCTAACTATGTATGACACTATTGGATGGTTATGCCATCTAAAGCATAGTGAACCGACTAATGCATGCAGAGATGGATGCATTAATTTGGCCAAAGATTTAATATACATAGACATTTCACAATGAACGTAGTCGATTGTTCACACACTTCTAACTTAACTTATAAGCTATCTCATCCTACAGTGATTATAGTTTGACCTATTCTAGTCATGGGATAAATTAATTACACTTCCCATTTAGTCCATCTAACTTGGACTTCTAACTCCTATCCCGAGAGTGCATTCCAAAAGTTTACTTGTTGCATCTGCAACATGGAACCTGTGACTCCACGTCACTCTATTCTGTATTTCAATAATTAAATGTTCTTAGTTTTCAATCTCAAGACCAATCTTGGTCTTTGTCTCCATGAGATTAGTTACGATGTTTATCCTGTTTAAAGGATTTTCATCAAATCCATATCGATTATAACATATCCTATTTAAATCAATAGTATAAAATAAACCGATGATATAAAGTAAAAGAAGAGTACCATTTTCCATTATAGTAGACTCTTTGTCTATAAAGGCTTAAAAGGTTTTTAACACCTTCTACTTCATTCCCGAAGTAATAGCATTAATATAAAGAAAATAATCATAGAGGTTTACATAGCAATCGAGCTATCAAGCTCGCCCTCTCATTTTCTATTCGTAGAAATCTAGATTTATTCATGTTTTTATTTCCCTTGTGCTTGAAGCACTACATGCACTTAGTGCAGTAATAATAATATTACTATCATTTTGATATTCCTCGAGCAGAGTAATAAATCTTACCACTCTAAAGATAAGTTATGAAGCCCAATGGCACATAAAGATAAGGTTTCCAAGTCAAACCCTGTTAGATTTCCACATTCAATTTCTAAGGTCTCGATGCCACAGTCAACCAATATTATTATAAATTTTCACACTACTATTAAAATATAGTAAACATGGGTTCAAAACACCATAGCTCTCATCTCTGAGATACTATCATTAATAATGATCATTCTATACGAATAGTTATTATTTAAAAAAGCTTGGTTCTCTAGATAACATGGCTTCCTACCAATCTCAAATCATAAATCAATCCTCACATTAATGAAGTAGTGTAGATAAAGACTATCCATGGTTTAATGTATACAGGTGCCTTTTAGCACATATACAAAAACTGAGATGTCAGTGGCTTCACCATAGTCTCATACTTAATAGTATGCAGAGATAGAAATGTCTATAATACATTGGCCTTAATACATAGGCCTGATATAATATAACAAAGAAACATTCAAAGCACAAAAGTTTTAAGCTAATCTAGGTTTCATAGAAATCATTTATTAATAGCCTGAAATAGGCACCAACCCAAATGTTCCAAGCAATATATAGCTGGTATTATCAACGCAACGTAAAATTTACTTGTATTCATTGAGTCACTGAATCTGAATGCAGTTTTTAGTAAGTTAGTCCTCCTTATTCTTACAGTCCTTAACTCTATTTCATTACAGTCATTCACTTCCAGCTCCTTCCAAGAGTTCTCTTTCTTCAAAATAGTTGGCCTACACAATCAATCACTCCCCTTCCTCTTTCATTGGGATCAACAACAAAGAAACCAACTTCCACTGAATATAAAGCATGTAGGATCACGGGCTTATGGATAACAAGGATCACACTCCACCTTAAGCTGCACTCCCTCCACTTTCTCCATGATGCATGGGTAGTGGAGTCATGCCAACTTGAATAAAAGGAGTACTCTCGACATAAGAGACTTAACAAAACATGAAAAGATTCAAGACTATCATAAGACTATTACTTATATATCACATAAGTAATAATAAGCTAAAATAATTATATACTAAACTATTGGACCATTATGGTGCTAATAATAATCATGCAATAGAATACAAATATGGGGTTGAGGTTTTCTTCATCCCCCTTCGTAATCCAAAACTGACGTTAATAAAATTAATTTGATACTTACAAAATAATAATATATGTATATATATCTCAGGAAAAACTACTACAAAAGACAATGATTAAACTCTAATCATTTATAATGTTCTCTGAACATTATTCAACGAAATTGATGTGGATAAGGTCAAAAACCCTTAACAACCAATTGACACTAGTCGAATAAAGATCGACTGAATAAGGGAAGTTAACCGATACATACCCCATCTCGAAGGTTCATGTGATGTACAACTTTGAAACTCAAATGGAAAACCTGACTTTTCCTATAAATCTATCCCCTTCTCTCTGGTGATACTCTCCTTCCATTCTTGGAGGTGGAAATCTTGTGGAAATCTTTTTCCTGTTTAAACTCACAGCCAATCAAAATATGATCAGTGTATCATCAACAAATCATTATACATCATGCTTAAATAATCTCAATAACACATAATTTCATTTCTAATTCTGAGCATAACTCATTATTCATATAATCAATGATTTATCCTGACATTTTCCTAAATGTCAAATCATTAACCTATGATTACTCATCCACATAATCACATGAAAGTAAAAGTGAAACATAGTCAAAGTTTGGGGATGTAACATATCTCCCCCCATATGAATCATCAACCCCAATGATTTAATGTGTCCAAAGTTTATAACATAAAAAGAGTTTTGTTTATCATAATAGAAAACTTAAAATAAATGAGGGAATCTTTGATAAATATCATCATAATTTTCCCAGGTGGAATTCTCTTCTACATACTGGTCCCACTAGACCTTGCATTGAGTAATTTATTTATTATGCAAGTGTAGCTTACATATTTCAAGCACCTTAATGGGCTCGATCATTATCACACCTGGGTCCTTCATTTGTATGGCATTCCAATCAAGAATGGGAACATGATTATTTCCTACAATATACTTTTTCAAATAGGAAACATGGAAAGCATTATGCATCATGGCAAGAGCTAGCAGTAGAGCAATCCTATATGTTACTGGGTTGACCTCCTCAAGAAATTCGAAGGGACCCACATACCTAGGAGCTAGTTTGGATATCTTTCCAAACTTAATAGAACTCTTTTGTGGTTTGACTCTTAAGAGGACTTTCACTCCTACTGAGAAATGTCTTGTAATGTGTTTAGCATCCACATAGCTTTTCTGCCTATCATTCACTTCCACTAGTCTTTTCTTAATTAGATGGACTTGCTCTTCTAGTTCTGATAGCATTTCTAGACCAAGGCTAATCCTATCTTCTAGCTTATCCCAGCTTATAGGAGTTCGTCACTTTCTTCCATATAATGCTTCAAATGGAGCCATCTTAATAGAAGAATGATAGGAATTATTGTAGGCAGATTCCACAAGAGGAAGATAATCTTCCCACTTGTATTGTTGGTTCATGCAATACATCCTCAATAGATCTTCCAACACTTGGTTTACTCTTTCTATCTGGCCATCTGTTTCTGGATGATAAGCTGAGCTTATGTTTAGTTGAGTTCCAAGTGAGGAAAACAAGGTTTGCCAAAATCTTGATGTCATATGGGCATCCCTATCTGAGATAATATTCTCAAGAATACCATGCAATCTGAATACTTCTAGCACAAATTTGCAGGCTATGACTGGTGCTCCATCTATCAAATTCCCAAGTATAAAATGTGCTACCTTGGTGAGTCTATCCACCACTACCAAAATAGCATTGTGTCCATTTCTAGATATTGGAAGTCCTTGTACAAAATCCATGCCAATGATTTGCCATTTTCATTTTGGAATCTCATGAGGGTATAGAAGTTCTTCTGAGTGATGGTGTTCTGCCTTCACCCTCTAACATTCTAGACATCTAGCTACAAACCTTACAGCATCCCTCTTCATTCCTTTCCATAAATATAGTGATTTTACATCAGCTAGCAATTTTGTCACTCCAGGATGTCCTAATGAATTAGGTGTAGAATGAACCTCCTTCCACATGATACTCCTTAACTCCTCAGAGTTTGGAATGTACATCCTTACTTTAAACCTTAATAGTGCATCTATTTCAAAGTGAAATCCATCATAACTAGAATCATCAGGATTATCCATAAGGGCTTATTTTACATGCTCATAGAATTCATCTCCCTTGGAATTTTGTAACACATGATTCCTAAAATCAAAATGTATGGAGATCATTGAGGAGATATGTCTTCTCCTACTTAAGGCATCCACCTCTTGATTTTCCTTGCCTTGTATGTATGTAATCTCAAAATTGTAATTAGATATTCATTCTAACCATCTTCTCTAGTGAGCATTCAGATAGTTGAGTAAACAAATATTTGAGTCCTTGATGGTCTATTTTTAATTCAAAAGGTTTCCTAAGTAAATAATGTCTCCACATTTGCAGTGCATGAACCACTGCTGCCAACTCAAGAGGAGCATAATTCTGCTCATATGATTTCAATTTTCTAGATTCATATGCAATAACTTGCCCATCCTGAACAAGTACACCACCTAATCCTTCTCCTGAGGCATCGGTGATGACTACAAAATGACCATCTAGGTCAGGTACCTTTAAAATAGGTGTTGTAGTAAACTTTTCTTTTAGTTGGTCAAATGCCTCTTGCCATTTCTCTGACCAATCAAATCTTTTTCCTTTCCTTTGTAGATAAGTAATAGGATAGGCAATTTTTGAAAAATTAGCCACAAATTTTTTGTAATATCCCGCTAGGCCCATGAAACTATAGACCTCATACACATTTCTTGATGCTGGCCATTCCAAAATAGCTCTAATCTTTGTTGGGTCCACAACAATTCCCTTAGATGAAATTATATGACCTGAATATTGTACTTCCTTTTGAAAGAAGGTACACTTTGAGAGCTTTCCATACAGTTTGCTCTCTTAATCTCTAGAGAACAATTCATAGATGCTGAAGGTGTTCCTTCTCACTTTTGGAGTAAATCAAAATATCATCAAGAAAAACAAGGACAAACTTGTCCAAACAATATCTGAACGCATTGTTCATTAAGTTCATGAATGTTGTAGGTGCATTCATTAATCCAAAGGGTTAGGACAGTGAACTCATAGTGTTCATACCTCATTCTAAAGGTTGTCTTATGAATATCCCCATCCTTTAGCCTTAATTAATGGTATGTTGATTGAAGATTGATCTTTGAAAACATAGTTGCCCCTCGCATTTGATCAAAGAGATCATCAATGTGGGGCAATGGATAATTGTTCTTTATCATTGCCTTATTTAGCATACAATAATCTATGCAAAGTCGCAAAGTGCCATCTTTCTTTTTAACAAAAATTACTGGTGCTCCCTGGGTGAAACACTAGGTCTTATCAATCCTTTTTCAAGTAGTTCCTGCAACTGAGCCTTTAGCTCCATTAACTCTATTGTGGTCATTCTATAAGGAGCTTTAGATATAGGTTCCAATCCTAGAATTATATCTATCAAAAAATCAAAAGCTCTTTTAGGAGGTAATCCTGGTAATTCATCTAGGAATACATCCTCAAAATCTCAAAGAAAGGGGTACCTATCCATATCTGATCTCTCTTGATCTATGGATTCTCTTTCTTCAACTCCTTGGAGTTTTTGAGATTCATAATACATCAAATCATCTTGGAAAATAGATTCTTTGTGACTATTTATTTTCTCCATTTTAACAGCAAAGAGTTGGCATCCTTTTCTTTGGGCTCTTTTCATCTGTAGGGCATATATTTGCCTCAGTTTAACCTCTCTAGCAATGCCTTACAGAAAAACTTTATTCCTAAGGTCATCTAGGTACTCTATTGTTTTAGAAAAACAATCCACCTTAGCTCTATGCCTCCATAACCAATTTTATCCAAGGATGACATCATACAAGCCTAATGGGGATACATAAAGGTTCACTTTAGTGGAAAAACTCAAGAGATCAACCTTAGCCTCAAATAAACATTGCTCTACCCGAGCCCTTGTCTGATTAGCATATTCGACTGACCAGGCATTTTCCATGTAACCAACTTTTCTAGAAATCTTATTTAAAATTTTTAGAGAAATAAAACATTCTATAGCACCAATATCTATCAAAACTAAAATTGGAATACCAGATAAAATACCTGTGGTTTTAATTGGAGTAATTTGATAGTCCGCTTGCCAGTTATCCAAGGTTGCATGTATCCGTTGTTGGAAAGCTATCTATTGCAAGGGTAAAGGATTTCCTTGTGGTTGAGTCCTTATGTCTTATTGGGATACTGATTGGTATAATGGTCACTGCCACATGAATAACACCCTCCCATAGGTCCTCACCTTTCATAAGGATTTCCTGAATTATCTCCATTTTTCTTGGAGTTATTATTATTTTTCTTTTCACCCTTGGATTCATTCTGATTATCCTTAAATCCTTTGTCACCTTTCTTTTTGAAATTCTTCTTATTTCCCTTTTTATTAAATGACTGGGAGGATTGTGATCAACTGGACTTTTTATGATTCTTTTCCTAGTATACAGATATGGATTTTAACTTTTGTTCCTATTTGATAGCTTTCTCATAAACTTGGTCCATTGTAGTGGGACCATGTACATCTACTTTACCTCCAATTTAGGCATTCAAGCCCATGATGAACTTTTGGATGCGAAAACTCTCATCCTGTTAATATTGGGGAACATATTTAAGGAGACAAGTGAATTTCTCCTAGTACTCATTCACAAATGAGTCACCCTATCTTAGGTTTTGGAAATCTATGAGCTTCTGATCAAAATACAACTGTGGCAACCATCTTTGCCTGAAGAGTTCCACAAACTTTTCCTAGGTTAGACTCAAGGAGCTCAATCTTAGCTCCATCTTCTTGTTCATCCATTAGGTGGATGCTTCACCTGCCAATTGGTATGCTCCCCATACCACTTTGGTTATTTTAGAATAGTTTCTTCTTTCAAAGTATTTATTCATTTCTATAAGCCATGCCTCCACGGCATCTCCACTTAAAGTCCCATCAAATTTGGGAGGTGTAATCTTTTTCATATCTCTAGATAACTCTAGAGCCAAGTGGCTCCTTTTATCCTCATCTTGTCTCATTTTGGAGTTATTCTCTCCACTTCCACTTTGGGTGGTGCTTTCATGACATTCCTCATTTTCACCCTTGTGGAAGGCTTCCTACTTGTGTCCATTCTGACCCTTGACCTCCTGCTCTAAATTTCCAATTCTTTCCCTTGTCTCATGGAGCATAGCAAGGATCTAGTCAAGTTTTGAATTATAGTGGCCAGAAGGTTACCCTTCCTCTTGGCTACCCCCAGTGCTGGTTCC
Organism: Cunninghamia lanceolata; assembly: GCA_027924645.1. Classification (NCBI taxonomy): domain Eukaryota; kingdom Viridiplantae; phylum Streptophyta; class Pinopsida; order Cupressales; family Cupressaceae; genus Cunninghamia; species Cunninghamia lanceolata. The sequence continues at coordinate 5,072,993 of BSBN01000413.1, forward strand.
TATCTGAACCATGCTGCAATCTACTTCTAAAGTTTGCAGGTCAAGCATTCAATTAGTTTTTCATACTATTGAATCCATTCATAAACACAAATCCATTCTCATTTATGCAATCTTAAACAAGAAAGGAAAGCTTTGCCAATATTTCAAAATTGCACTATAGTATCCATGGATCACATAATATCCATCATTTATTGTACAAATATTACATCTTACAACTGCAAGTCACTTTTAGAAAGGGAGATCTTTTCAGATTCATCCTCATCCTTGAGGTTTACCAAATCAGACTTGGGAGGTGGATGTACTCGTAGGTACTCACCCATGACCTCCTGAGTGATAATAGGAGCATTAGGACCACTTCCAATGGTAAGTCCTTAGGCACAGAGGGTTTAACTGATTCATTTTCAGAGGTAGGAACACTAGCCTTAACTTCTTTGTCCTTCTTTTCCTTCTTCTGCTTGATGTGTGCAATAACATCATCAAAGGTTTCCATATCAAATAACCATGCACTTTCCAGGTAACCAGTTTGGCCTAGGATTTTCATTCTTAAGGTTCACTCCCTCATAGCCTTTAGGTAACATCCATTTCCTGTTACCTTCTTCCTTGGTGTCATTCTTGTTATTACCATTCTGGCAAAAGAACATCCAAACATTAGCAACTGTTAATGTTTGAGGAAGATTTCATGTAGTGAGATCATAGGTCCATGTATTGAACCTGGTATCTCTGATACCATATGTAACATGTCATCTCATATTACTCAAATTTGCATTCCCAATTTACTATCAAGTAAATAATAATGCTCATCATAAACATCTATTTAACAAACAATATTCATTTGCATAATGATTACATAAAAAGCATATCCTTTTTTCAATATTTTCAAATTGAAAAATTTATAACATATTCAAAGATAGCATGTTAGTGAATTCCTTCACTTTACAATCACAATATTTTTCTCATGGCAATAAAGATAAATTTACATAAAATTTGACTGTCAAGTCATATAAATTGAATATACTACATCTGGAATTTTGATATCCATCTTCATAAGTCTTAGCTTGTCATCTGCTTGGGAAGGAGAACATCACTCAAGTGTTTTTCCTCCAACCATAGACCGGCGGTCTCCCACACACCTTCCTTCCTGGAAGTGGCCCTACCCTTCACGAAGGGAATAGATATAAAGAAAAAATAGGTTTGCCATCTAATTTTCTAGTGTTGTGTCCTTCATATCCCATCAGGGTCATACAACTATAAATCCCCTCTGAGTATGTATGACACTACTAGATGGTTATGCCATCGGGAGCACAGTGAACTGACTAATGTATGTAGAGATGGATGCATTACTTTGGCCAAAGATTTAATATACATAGACATTTTGCAATGAATGTAGTCGATTGTTCACACACTTCTAACTCAACTTAGAAGCTATCTCATCCTACAATGATTATAATTTGACCTATTCCCATCATGGGATAAATTAATTATACTTCCCATTTAGTCCATCTGACTTGGACCTCTAACTCCAATCCCAGGATTGCATTCCAAAAGTTTTCTTGTTGCATCTGCAACATGGAACCCGTGACTCCACATCACTCTATTCTGTATTTCAATAATTAAATGTTCTTAGTTTTCAATCTCAAGACCAATATTGGTCTTTGTGTCCATGAGATTAGTTATTATGTTTATCATGTTTCAAGGATTTTCATCAAATCCATATCACTTATAACATATCCTATTTAAATCGATAGTATAAAATAAATCGATAATATAAAGTAAAAGAAGAGTACCATTTTCCATTATAGTAGACTCTTAGTCTATAAACACTTAAAAGGTTTTTAACACCTTCTACGTCATTCCCAAAGTAATACCATTAATATAAAGAAAATAATCATAGAGGTTTACATAGCAATCGAGCTATCAAGCTCACCCTCTCATTTTCTATTCATAGGAATCTAGAGTTATTTATGTTTATATTTCCCTTGTGCTCGAAGCACTACATGCACTTAGTGTAGTAATAATAATATTACTATCATTTTGATATTCCTCGAGTAGAGTAATGTTGTGTGGTTACACAAAATGCCCCATTTTGCCTTAGCAAATCAGGGACCCAACCTTTTTGCTTCTGCTTGTTGCGCTTTCTAGTTTTGGGCAGTTTGGTAAAATCTAGTCATGTATGTCATCCTTACTTATGCATGTGCATCACAAAGAGAGGTCAGTTGCTAGAGTTAGAATTTGCTAGCACAAACCTTATAATTATAAAGAATACAAAATTCTAAGCAGTTTTTCCTTTTGGATCACCTTGATATTGTTTAAGGGTAGAAAGTTATGCTAAGTCAAAGATCGGTCAACCTAGATATTTCCCATAGGGTCATATTTCTGAATATCAGACATATTCGCACATATGACCCTAATTTCAAAAGACCACCCAATGTCCATTCGTTCCCCGATATGCAACCATCAAACTTAAGTGAGATGAATTATTTGCCTGTCATAACCTTAGTGCATGTTTCAGGGGGTCATATTTCCAAATATCTGTCATCTTACAAAATATCACCCTTTATGAATATCACCCTTCGCAAATATGACAATGATGTCATTTAGTTTCAACAAATAGAAAAGATCACCATGATGATGACGTAATCAAATACACCTGACGTACGAAGCATATTTCATAATATGACAATGATGTCACCATAACCCGATAACAAAGAAAACATGATAGCATGATGATGTCATCATGATCTAAACTCAAAGAGGTCACATTTCAAAATATCCCTGACCTTCACAAATATGACCATGATGTCATCTTTCACAAATCCCTCATTTGGAACTTTATGACCCGATATGCTTGGCTTCGCAATAACCAACCCAATCATGCCATGTGGCAGAATCCTCAATTTCATATGAATAAAGTATTATCACAATTTATTGACAAAGGTAATGTGACCTGATCTTGCTTGTTAGCCGAAGGTTGACCATATGGATGGTCAAATCACCCTGATCGTTAGTAAACAATTGTCCTACAAGGTCATATTCTTGAATAGCCCTGATCTTCTAAGAGATCACCCTCTAGCATTAAATGCTAAGTCCAACGATAGGTCGCACCCTATCTATTTCAAATGTAAACCCGACACTTGGTAGCATCTACGAGCGTCATGTGAATGATCAATGGATTTAAACATAATGATACACGTGCCCTAATTTGTCGTATTGACGGGTTAAAAGGTAAATTTTGGGGATTATTTACAGTTACCCTATGATAATTGAAATTTACAGAGCTCTGAAAGTTAGCGCCTCCCAGTCATCTGCAAACGGAATAGGATCATCAACGGAATAGAATGGATGATACAGTGTATTCATGTCTATCCCGTTATCAGTCATATAGTTAGAGAAGAGGGTGATTATCAGGTAAGTAAAGTTAAAACCCTCTCTTTTGTCGTTTACTACAAATCTTAAGGTAAAATGGTTTTTGTTAAATCAGTCAGTATGGTGATGCATGAAATGAATTAAAATGTTGAATTATTACTAAGAAATGCATGACATCTTCGAATCCCCCCCCATACAAACATGTTAGGGTAATAAATGCATGCCTTTATCATAGGATTTAATGGATATCAAAAGGAATAGATCTAACTCGGAGTTCCTAGGCCCATGTTCTTACAACCTGAGGGGGTAGGATTTAGATATGGAGTGGTAGATGACACGCATCAAGGGAAGACAAATTTGGATGCCAAGACAAGAAGGTTAGACAATGGAAGCAGGAGCCCCATACTACAAAGAATATATTCCACAAAAATGTGGCACACCGGGGGATTTCCCTATGCTATGAAAGCTATTGAGTTAGTGGTAGAATGTGCAAGGAATTACAACCCTGAGACTAGAAGAGTGGAGAAGCATGGCAGAGTGTATGCTGACTTCTCAATCAACGGCATCACATCTGCATTCAATTTGCATGTATGGAATAATGTTGTCAGATTGAGCCTAAGTAGGTTGGAAAAAGAATACCATGGTAATGAAAAGGAAGCCAGGAGAATCGTGTATCAATGGAAGAATAAGAGTAGCACTTACAAAGCTTCTGCTAAGCTGCCCAAGTACTTGTTTAAGTTTGATTTTGCTGAAGAGTAGCAGTATATGATGACCATGTTGAGCAGGACGACTAGGAGGTAGCATGCTAGGAATTTTGAGAATTGGATGTATGGGATTATCCAAATGGTATAATATTCAGATAACAAGCCTCTCTGGGCCAAGATCATTAGTGATAGTTTAGATGAAGGGATGAGAAGGCTGGGTGGTAAAATGTGTGTTTTCTATATGACCTCTTATGTAGTTTATGCTTGTACTTTCAAAGGCACATTTAATACTTTACAAATGATAGGCAGGGTTGGAAACAATCCTTGTGAGGTGAACATATGGGAACATTACCCACAGCTGAAAACGAGGGGGTACCTCAAAAATTACAAGTTAGTGAATGACTCTTTTTCTATGCATCTGGTTAGGACAATGGAAGAGGATAGAACGAAAAGGTTGAGTATGGAAGCTCAAAGATTTATCTACAAATATGGGGCTTGGTTTATCCAATTCCCCACCTTTTCATACATGGGAATGGAAGGATTTGAGGGACAACCCCTCATTTTACCTAGATACCCCACTGATAAGGTCATTTTAATGGAGTTCGTTAGACAGGTATCAACCTTAGTTGAAGCCCACTTGGAGAAAGGGAAGATCCCGCCTGTTTTGTTTCTAGTATTCATTGGTTGGTATTTGTGTCCTGATAGACAAACTATTAAAGATGCCATCAAAGGATTGACGCTAATGCATCTGCTGCCATTTTCTATAGCTAGGTCATATGACCCATATGGTAGAATGCAGAAGTTATTGGGAAAACAAATACATCAAAGACAGCTTGAAGATTATTGGACTGATTGTGATGATGAGGCAAAGGTTAGGAAGAGGACTTATCAAAGGCTCACCCTCAATCAGATCTAGACTTTTGACTACATTTTAGTGCCTATATAGTTGTACAATGATGATGGAAAGATTATGTCTAGTGAATATGAGGACAATAAGGTGTATAATGACACCATTTCAGCTCCTGATTTGACTCAGCCTAAGGAGACTTTGTTGGACCAAATAATGCAAAAGGTTATCCAACTGACCTAGAACTGGGTTAATACTAAAGTCATTATGTTGAAGAAGAAGGGTGTAGCCCTTACTGTTGATAATGAGAAGAAAAGACAACAGTTATCTGAAGAGGAATATGATGACTTCCTCATTGAAAAGAGAAAATCTAATGGAGAAAGGTTACCTACTGAAGAATAAAAGCAATAAGGCAAGAACAAGAGGGTTGTTCCTATACAACAAGGGGTAATTGTTAAAAGTATTCATCCAAAGGGTGATGTGGCATCAACATCTACGTCTGCAGATACATCACAACAAACCCTTTCTAAACAAAAGGGTAGGAGAGTCATAAAGCATGTTCCTATGATTTTAGAAGAACCAATGGAAGATGAACTATTACAGGATGAACCATTGGAAGAGGATCCATTAGATGAATAACATTTGGATGAAGAACCTGGAGATGATGACTTATTGATAACAAAGAAGAAAAGAAAGAAAGTGCAACAAACACCGCCTCAGAAGAAGCAGAGGACAACAATGAGGGGAAATGTTAACATTGATCCTATCATGTTAAGAGGTGCAGGTGGTTTGACTTTCATGAAGGAATTACAACATGAGGTCCCAATTCCAAACATTAATCAATTCAAAATTGAGAAGGCAGAGAAGATAAGAGAAGAGAGACATCAGGCTAGAAAAGAGCCACCCCTTCCACTGGATGATGCAGTATACTTATCAGATGATGAGGTAGTTACTGATGTTGTTGTAGAAAGGATGGATGCTTTAGTAGCTAATACTAAAATGACTCCTCATGGGAGCCCTATGGCCCAGAAGATGACTAGCCAAAAAGAGATTGAAATAGATGAAATGGAGCAGGATAATCCCGAAGAGGTAGCCCAATAGATAGGGTTGACTAATCTAGTAGAGAAGGTTACTAGTCCTGCAGTAATAGACTTGGCCTAGATGAAATTAGAGTACATAAAGATGCTAATGAGAGGATACCTGATCAAGATAGAGATCAAGGCAATGCACCTTTAGAGAAAGAATAGATAGAAACTCAGCTACAGAGAGGTGGTGATCAAGAAATACCTGACAAGAATATTGGTCATGGTGAAGGTGTGCATGATAATAAAGATAATCAAGATAGTGATCATGCACATGAGGAAAATGATGAGAGGATACCTGATCAAGATAGAGATCAAGGCAATGCACCTTTAGAGAAAGAGTAGATAGAAACTCAGCTGCAGAGAGGTGGTGATCAAGAAATACCTGACAAGAATATTGGTCATGGTGAAGGTGTGCATGATAATAAAGATAATCAAGATAGTGATCTTGCACATGAGGAAAATGATAAGGAAATCCCCAATGGGGTGGAGGATCAAAATGTTTCTTCATTGCATAAAGAAGGAAGTAATCAAGGTAATTGTTGGATCTAGGGCATACAACTGAGAGGGGGGGGTGAATCAGTTGTATAAAACTTCTTCTCATTCAAACACTTAACTCACTATTGTTAGTTAGCAGCATATCAAATAATCATCCATGGAAGCATAATACATAAACACAAGAGCAGATAAGCATCAACACATTGAACATCAAGATTTTGACGTGGAAAACCCGGTTAAGGGAAAAACCACGGGGTGATTAACCCAAGAATTATTCTCTGTTAGAAGAATAAAGAAAAATGAATGGCACATGCCAATAAGGGCTCACTGCCCGAGCACACTGCTCACAAAGAGGCCCACTGCCTACAAGGAGACACACTGTCTACAAACTGATGAAAATCACAGTCTTGAACTGGAGAATGACATCTCTACCATGTCCGGATCAGTTCCAATTAAGCCCAACAATCTCTGCTCTGCCTTTCGCACGTTTCTTCGCTATATCATACTCATCCTCACACCACACACTGAAATGAACTCACAAACCGTTATTTATACAAGACATCGACTTAGGAACAAACATCTAAGTCGGCAAACAACCATAGGAGTATCCGCAAGATGAATAACACATCCGGTCGGCCATCACAAGAACATTCGCAGGATGAACAACTCATCCGGTCGGCTACACAGAGCAAGAACTTCATCCGGAAGAATAACTTCAATTCCGGGCTCTACCATCAATGCGGACCAACAACACAACCTAAACATGATCCAAGAACCTTCACAAGCCTGTCTGAATGTCCGGATACATCCGCACTTCCTCTGCTTACTGGGATCTCTTGTCTTCCTCATCCGAAACTTCAAGAACACAGTCTGTCGCCACTGTCATAATGCAAGAGGTACTTCCGAACCTCCAAATCATACACAAATCAGGATGACACATCACAAGGACATCCCAAACACTCCTTCGAATCCGCATATTAGGGTAATACAATTCCGGACCTCACCGGACCTTTTTGTGATCCTCTGTCACCTCCGGATACTTGCCGGACCCGGTTCTATACCGGCAGCCACAACTCCTTCAGATCTTCATGCGGACCTCTGAAATCTTATCTGTAGCATCTCAAGACTCATATCTACTAACCCTTTAATCCGCATCCTCCGGTTCTCATCCTATACAGTACATTTACCTTCTTCTTATCACTGTTCTTCACTGTTCCTGACTGAGGCTAATTTTCTCAATATCCTCAGCACACAGCTCATCAAATCCTTCTTGTTAATGCAATATGAGTATGTTGACATCAATGACAACACTGGTTCACCTCATACTTGCAACAATCTCCCCCTTTGTCATTGATGGCAACATATGATGTGAAAAACCATTAAGACAAGAACTTCAACTTTTCATATGTCTTCTCTTCCTTTACTGCTCCCCCTTTGATCATCAACCACTTGTTTTTCACATGTCTTCTCTCCCCTTTGACATCAATGGCAAAGGGCTCATACTTGCAATTCTTATGCATCAGAATCATACCAGCTGCTCCCCCTTAGTTGCAGCTCCCCATTAGTCTGGATCACAAGATATGACTGTGATAGCCACCGGACTGATGCACATCAGTGCATCTTAGTTCATCACCGGAGGGGCCATGACCCCTAACTTCTCCTGGAGATATTCAAAAGAGTCCTTGGGAAGAGGTTTTGTAAAGATATCTGCAATCTGATCCTTGGAGGGAACATACTCCAATCTGACTTCTTCCTTGTTTACTTGTTCTCTCAAAAAGTGAAATTTGATAGATATGTGCTTAGTCTTAGAATGCAATACCGGATTCTTGGAAATATTAATTGCACTTGAATTATCACAGAAGATTGTGATAGGCTCCTCATATTCAACTTTGATGTCTCTTAGCATCTGCTTCATCCATAAGATTTGAGTGCAACTACCTGCTGCTGCAATGTATTCTGCTTCAGTTGTAGACAGAGATATTGCATCTTGTTTCTTACTTAGCCAAGAAACCAATCTCTTCCCCAAAAAGAATGCTCCACCACTAGTGCTCTTCCGGTCATCCACATCTCCTGCCCAGTCTGCATCTGTGTAAGCATGAAGAGAGAAATCCGGATCTCTAGGATACCATAGACCATACTCAACTGTTCCTTTCAAGTATCTAAAAATTCTTTTGATTGCCATAACATGAGATTCTCTAGGATCAGCCTGGAATCTTGCCACAAGACCAACAGCCTGCATTATATCTGGTCTAGTTTGAGTGAGATACAACAATCCACCAATCATTGATCTATACTTTGTCTGATCTGCCTTTGGAGAATCATCATCTTTGCTTAACTTACATCCGGTTGCCATAGGAGTGTTCATAGGCTTTGAGTCTTCCATACCAAATTTCTTTAACAATTCTTTCACATATTTGGTCTGAGAAATGAAGATCCCTTCTTTTGTTTGAGTAATTTGCAGACCCAAGAAGAAATTCATTTCACCAAGCATAGACATTTCAAACTCACTTTTCATCTGATTTGCAAAAGTTTGTCAGCAGTACCTTTGTTGAATCCAATCTGCACAAGATGCTTATCCAACCTTTCATACCATGCTCTTGGGGCTTGCTTCAATCCATACAAAGCTTTCTTCAACTTGCAGACCATATCATTATTATCAGACAATTGAAATCCATCCGGTTGTTCAATGTAGACTTCTTCTTCCAGATCACCATTTAGGAAGGCAGACTTGACATCCATCTGATATACCTTGAAGTCTTTGAAGGCAGCAAATGCAAGAAGTAATCTGACTGCTTCAATTCTTGCTACCGGAGCAAAAGTCTCTTCAAAGTCAATTCCTTCTATTTGAGAGTAGCCTTTGCAGACCAATCTAGCTTTGTTTCTGATTACTTCACCAGCTTCATTTAGTTTGTTCCGGAAGACCCACTTGGTTCCAATTACATTCCTGTCTCTAGGTCTGGGAACAAGATCCCAAGTATGATTTTTCTCAATTTGCATCAGTTCATCTTCCATTGCTTTGGTCCAGTTTTCATCATTGCAGGCTTCATTTATTGTTTTAGGTTCAATCTTTGAAATCAGACAACATTCATTCTGATCTTGAGCAATATTCCTTCTAGTTTGTACACCTTTGCTTCTGTCACCTATGATCTGATCTTCAGAGTGATTCAGTCTTACATACCTTGGAATTTTGGGAGTATCCAGCACTGCTGTTTCTTGATCAGCCTCATTCAAACCTAACTCTTCTTCCTGATTTACCGGATCAGGCTGACTCTGTCTCACCGGAGAGGATTGAGGTCCTTGAACACTGTCTTGGTCATCTTCATCAAACTCATAAAATCTTGAAGGCTTCTCAATTCCTTCATCAACCTTTACATTGGTGCTTTCTATCATCTTCCTCAATCTCTTATTGTAACACCGGTATGCTTTGCTTTGAGTGGAGTAGCCCAAGAAAATTCCTTCATCACTTCTAGCATCAAACTTTCCTAGATCTTCATCTCTTTTAATATAACACTTGCTACCAAATACTCTGAAATATTTCACAGTAGGAGTGATGCCAAACCAGAGTTCATAGGGGGTCTTACCGGTGTTGTTTCTGATTTGAACTCGATTGAGAGTGTAGACTGCAGTGCTGCTAGCTTCTTTCCAAAACATTTGAGGAACATTTGCTTCCAACATCATTGTCCTAGCAGCTTCCTGGATGGTCCGGTTCTTTCTCTCAACTACTCCATTCTGCTGTGGAGTCTTAGGAGCAGACAACTGTCTCCTTATACCCTGTTTCTCACAAAAGTCAATGAATTCACCAGATGTAAATTCACCACCTCTATCAGACCTTAGACACTTTAGTTTCAATCCGGTTTGATTCCCCACCATAGCTTTGAAGATTTTGAACTTCTCAAAAGCTTCTGATTTTTCTTTTAGAAAGGTAACCCACATCATCCGGGAATGATCATCAATTAACAACATGAAATATCTATCACCTTGCAGACTCTTGATTCTTGTCGGACCACATAGATCAGTATGTACTAATTCCAATAATCCGGTAGAAGACTGATCTTTGCTTTTAAAAGAGACTCTGCTTTGTTTGCCTAACTGACATTCTTTACACACACTATTTGTGGGTTTTATCAACTTTGGAAGATCTCTCACAGCCTGAGTATTGCTTATTTTGATGATGTTATCAAAATTTACATGACACATTCTTCTATGCCATAACCAACTCTGATCAATTTGAACAAACAAACAACTTTTATTTGAACCAACCAGATGAAAGATGTTACCTCTTGTCTGAGTACCGGATGCAATTTCAGTTCCGGAGCTTGTAAAGATTCTGCATTTTCCATTCTTGAACCAGAGATCATAGCCTTTGTCTACTAACTGACCAACACTGAGAAGATTGTGCTTCAATCCTTCAACATACAGTACATTACCTGTTTTGCTCTTACCATCAAAGGAAATAGTTCCCCTACCTCTGATTCTGCCAGCAGAATTGTCACCAAACTTTACCATTCCTCCTTCATATCTTTCCAAGTCTAAGAACTTATTCTTGTCACCAGTCATATGGTGAGAACATCCACTGTCAATAACCCAATCATCCTTTTCTTCCACTTGAGCAGCCAAGGCTTTTTCAACAACTTTGTGATTGACAGATTCAGAGAGCAAGGAATCTTCTTCCTTGATGGCTATAAACACCCACTCATTTCCGGATTTGCTTCCTGGTTCTGATTCATCATCTGTTACTCCTTCATTGTCATCTTCTTCATGAACATAATAGCAATTCTTTTGAAACCTTTGTCTGTGAGTATTAGATCTTGCAGATCTCTCCGGACATCTTGAGGCAAAATGACCAATCTTATTGCAGTTGAAACACTTAAAGGGTAGTTTTCCTTCATACTTACCGGATCCTCTTGGCAGTCTCTTTGCAATGAGGGCTTCAAGTTGAGCTGTTTCCGCTTCTTCTTCTTCCATGTCTCTTCTTGCTTGATCATACCATGACATTTTCTTTGATGAGTTTTCACCCGGATCAAATCTCTGTTTGCCTTTCACATAGGCACTGGCTTTGAAAGCAGATTCAGTCTTGGGAGGATCATCTCCAAACTCGGTCATTTCAAATGCAGCTAGTTTGCCAGCCAGTTGTTCTCTTGTGATAGTTGTGTGGGCTCTGAATTCATCAATGGCAGCAACTTTGATTTTGTAGGCAGCAGGAAGGGATCTTAGGATTTTGCAGACAATCTCATTTTCATCTAAAGTTCCACCAGCATTTCTGATTCCACATACCAGCTCATTTACTCTTGGCATAAAGGTAGTGATGTTTTCATCATCTCTCATTTTCAATCTTTCAAATTTCCCTTTCAGACTTTGCAACCTTGCACTTTTGACAAACTCATCTCCTTCATACAGAAGTTCCAGTTTAGTTAGGATCTCATATGCAGTGGGTAGGTCAATGACATTCGAGAGATCTGAGTCATTCAATGCGCTTAGAAGAGCTTCCTTGGTCCGCAGATTGTTTTCAGCTTCTGTGATTTCATTCAGAGTTGTCGGACCACCTTGTGGAGGTACATATGGTTTTGAAATCATACCCAGGTATGCTTTTCCCATGCATTCCAAGTGACACTTCATGCGACCTTTCCAGAGAGTGAAGTTGGTTCCATCGAACTTCGGACTATCCTTCTTGTATGACGACATCCTGGATCTCCTCAAGCGGTTAAGCTCTTGTCAGAGGAACTTGGCTCTGATACCAATTGTTGGATCTAGGGCATACAACTGAGAGGGGGGGGTGAATCAGTTGTATAAAACTTCTTCTCATTCAAACACTTAACTCACTATTGTTAGTTAGCAGCATATCAAATAATCATCCATGGAAGCATAATACATAAACACAAGAGCAGATAAGCATCAACACATTGAACATCAAGATTTTGACGTGGAAAACCCGGTTAAGGGAAAAACCACGGGGTGATTAACCCAAGAATTATTCTCTGTTAGAAGAATAAAGAAAAATGAATGGCACATGCCAATAAGGGCTCACTGCCCGAGCACACTGCTCACAAAGAGGCCCACTGCCTACAAGGAGACACACTGTCTACAAACTGATGAAAATCACAGTCTTGAACTGGAGAATGACATCTCTACCATGTCCGGATCAGTTCCAATTAAGCCCAACAATCTCTGCTCTGCCTTTCGCACGTTTCTTCGCTATATCATACTCATCCTCACACCACACACTGAAATGAACTCACAAACCGTTATTTATACAAGACATCGACTTAGGAACAAACATCTAAGTCGGCAAACAACCATAGGAGTATCCGCAAGATGAATAACACATCCGGTCGGCCATCACAAGAACATTCGCAGGATGAACAACTCATCCGGTCGGCTACACAGAGCAAGAACTTCATCCGGAAGAATAACTTCAATTCCGGGCTCTACCATCAATGCGGACCAACAACACAACCTAAACATGATCCAAGAACCTTCACAAGCCTGTCTGAATGTCCGGATACATCCGCACTTCCTCTGCTTACTGGGATCTCTTGTCTTCCTCATCCGGAACTTCAAGAACACAGTCTGTCGCCACTGTCATAATGCAAGAGGTACTTCCGGACCTCCAAATCATACACAAATCAGGATGACACATCACAAGGACATCCCAAACACTCCTTCCAATCCACATATTAGGGTAATACAATTCCGGACCTCACCAGACCTTTTTGTGATCCTCTGTCACCTCCGGATACTTGCCAGACCCGGTTCTATACCGGCAGCCACAACTCCTTCAGATCTTCATGCAGACCTCTGAAATCTTATCTGTAGCATCTCAAGACTCATATCTACTAACCCTTTAATCTGCATCCTCCGGTTCTCATCCTATACAGTACATTTACCTTCTTCTTATCACTGTTCTTCACTGTTCCTGACTGAGGCTAATTTTCTCAATATCCTCAGCACACAGCTCATCAAATCCTTCTTGTTAATGCAATATGAGTATGTTGACATCAATGACAACACTGGTTCACCTCATACTTGCAACAGTAATAACCCAGGATCAGAAGAGAAATCAGATGAGAAAGAATTCAGCCTTGGAGAAATAAGCACATCTAAGAATGAGGAACAGAGTTTGGCACAAGATAGAGGTCAAGAGAAGAAGACAAAAAATGTGACTGGGGGTGATCAGGTTGATCCCCAAGGTCAAAATTCATAATCTTCTCAAGAGGAGTAGATGCCACGTAACACACAGGATCAAAATGTTCAAGGAACACTTGAGGATAAGTTACAGGAGGAGAAGAATGATTAGAATGTGAACACATCACAAGAATCTCTACCTTAGGAAGAAATTCCTCAACAGAAGGTACCTCAACAAGATCCCCCTCATGAGAATGTGCATGATGAAGAACCAAAGAAATGGAATTCATCACCGAGGGTAGGGCATAATACTTATTCTCATGATACTCAAAAGGAGAAAGGTGACAGGCAGGAGCCCAGGGGTGATGTCCCGTATTGGTTGCAACAAAAAATAAATCTGTAACAAGTAGATGAGGTCCCTGATTTTGATGTTTCCACCTTGTTTACTGCAAGTATGTTGAAACCTAAAAGAAAGGCAAGGCCTACATCTGCCATAAAAAGAGACCCCACTATAGGTAGGAGAACAACCCAAATAGCTTTACCAATGGTTGAGAAGGAGAAAGGAAAAATATGCTTTGATGAGTTTCAAATAACAAACATTGACTTAGGTTTTGCAAATGAAGACCAAGAAGGTCAGGAAGGTAAGGATATTATTGATTCTTTGACACAGAGGGTAAAAAGAGAAAAGTATAAGAATAGGAAACATAAAGAACACATTGCTCAATTGTATTCTTTCATTAAAGGGTTGATTGACCCCAAACACACATTGATCAGTCCAGCTACCTCGTTAACAATCATATCTCAAGAAGAGATGACATGATTAGATCTTATGAAGCATAAGGCACAATTAGTGGACAATTGGTTTATTTCTTTTATCTTTGAAGCAGAAAATGTGGTGAAAACATCCCTAGCAAATTGGAATTCTCTTAGTGTTTTGAAAGGTAAAGTAGATAAATTATAGAATGAAGTAGGCAGGAGGTCTTTCAAGCTAGAAAAACACCTAGATGCTTTGGGAGAAATGAAAAGGATTGACATGAAAATACTTATGGATAATTTTTTTTGGATAATAACACATCCTAGTTATTGAGCATTTGGTATGAAGATGTTGTATTTGAATGTGATATCTTGAGAAGATGTAGTGGCAAGCTTAGGGACATAAGTGTCAAAATACGTTATCTCATGGCTCAAGAAATAGAAACCCTGGAGGCTTTAGAAGACAAAGTAAAAGGAAAAATAGAAAATCAAGATACTAATTTTGCTGTCCAGGCTTTCCATAACAATTTTAAGCAGGCAGCAGAAGATCCCCTTCACCAGTTGATAGAGGAGGTAATAAACAAGGCCATGAGAATGAAAGCCAAGGTGGAAGCAAACAATGAAACATTGAATAGCAAGAAGAATAAATGGGATGCTCTTAAGGCAAAGTTTCATTCCCACAGGCATGTGGTAATAAAGGCCAAGCTCCAGGATGGAGGGGAAGTTCAGAGAATAGTGTAGCTATATGAATTCATCAGGGTAGCGATAAAGGTACACATAAGGAGTGATCTGCATAAAGATGACAGTGATGATGATAATGAAGAAGATGAAAATGAAGAAGAAGATGAAAGTGAAGAAGAGGAAGGAGATGAATAAATAAAGATGTATGATAATAGAATTATATGCATGAGCAACTTACAAATGATCGAGCTTTACTAGATAGTTTCTAGCTAGCAACTTGTACCTCATATGCAGATGTTGACTTGGTCAAAGGAGGAATGTTGATCGTAGATAGACAAATCTTGACCGTTGGTCACTTGTAACCGCCTCCTCTCCTTATTCTATAAAAGGGGATGGAGTGCACTTTTTTAAGCATTTGAAACTTAATTGAAGTTAGATTGCTGAAGTGTTTAGGACTAATTTCAAGGATTTTGTGAATGTACATGTCTTTTGAGTACTTAATGATAGAGAAGCTATTTTGATTACAAATAATTGTAAATCTTGAGTAATTAGTGGATGAAATCTGGATATATGCATTGATTAGCTACGTCCCTTGGAATGTTTATCATTCTGCATGTGTTGTTTTCATTCCTTGTTCCTTTGCAGTTAGCATCAACCATATCTAGCTGTGGAACAACCTAGTGAAATTATGGTTTGATTCCTTCTCTTCATGAATGTATCTGGAATGTATGTGACTCAATAGCTAAAGGTTCACCAAATTTAGAAGTATTCTTTAAATTTTCTTTGAATTTCATTACAAATCACCTTCAAAATTGCGAATAACATACAATCTACATCAAACAAACATGAAATATGCCTATAACTTGTAAATAACTAAACACACAGAGCATATTTTAAGTGAAAGCATGTCAAAAATGACAAACATCATACGAATACATGCAAATATCAATGATACACATGTAAATATTTGATTATAGGCACATTATTTGATTAAATACATATTGCAGAAGCATAAAACAAGTTCATTGCAGTGAATGCTCAGAAGAATTGATCAAACTTATAAATATAATCATTATCTATGGAGCATAGTGGAAATAACCTTGGTTGTGACGTAAGTTTATAGGAAACAGATGCAGAATTAGACATACAAGAAACAATTCACAATACAAACAGTGTGAGACCCCTTGAAATAGAAAACATGTCACATCAACCTCTAAGTAATGTCAGAAGATCATGATTTGATCAATGGAGACTTGGAGTCATCCATTTGTTCCAAATTGATCGTAATTTTCAAGATAATAAAGGTTTGTTGTGTAAATTTTTATGCTTGTTAGTATGACTAACAATCATCATCAACATAAATTGGTGCTAGAAGGATGGCCTTCTTTCTTGTTTGGAAGGTGAATCGGTTGCATATACATATCCCTATGTTTAAAATGAGGTAATCTTCTCAAAGTATATCATAATTACTCATACTTTGAGTGTTTGTGCAAAGGTTTGTTGGTTCTGTATTGTTTCATATCTGTTCATCATAAATATTTTAGAATTGAGCTTAGATAATCCAAAATTTGTAGTTAGTTCCTAAAATCCTTGAAGATCAAGTTGTTGTTTAAGTTCTCTTGCTAGATCCTGGTTGTAACTTGCTTGTATCACTGGATATCCTGATATCTGGGTCCATAAGCCTGGTAATTGCTCATATTTGCAAGTTTCATGCAAATATTGCATAAATATTTAGTTAGTTTTAGATTCTGGTCATAAATATCTTCTTTACTTGGTTAGTTTTGTCGATCTTTATAGATAATCAAGTCAAATTTTCACAAATTGTAGGAACCCTGGCTCATAGGCCAAATACCAGGTCCAGATCTAGTGGACTTTTTGAGGAACTACCTATCCATGGACTTAGACCTAGAACTATAGACATTCATCACACTCCTGGTTCTAGTACATCAGAATCTTCACAAGGAGATACTCCAATATCCCCTATTGTACTGTAAACGCCTACAAGATCACCTGTTACACCTCCAGTCCAACCACCACCAGTCACAATGTCATTCTTTGCTGCAGAATCACCTTTGACCTTCACTGCATATCATCCTTTACCTAAAAATCCTGATAAAATTTATCCTAAATATCATCCATATCAGGATGCTGATGATCACATCAGAACATTCAAGGAAGCTTGCTGTAGAGCAAGGATTGAACATCAAGATGTAGTATGCAAATTATTTCCATATTCCTTGGGAGAAGAAGCATACAATTGGTATATCAGTCTTGGTTAACCCTCAATTGGTTCATGGGATGCCTTAGAGAAAGCTTTCAAGGATAGATCTAAGATACCTATAGACCCTTCAATGAATTATCATCTCTTTGCCACAATCAAAAGGTTTGAAGGAGAACCTATTGCCAATTTTAATGCTAGATTCCAAAAGATGCTTTCAAAGCTGGTAGCGCCATATACTATAGCAGATGAAGTTGCTAGGAGTATATAATACTCAGCCCTAGATCCCCTGACTTCTATGTTTATAAGGAGGACACATCCTAATGTCACAACTCTGACAGGAGCTTTTGAAGAAGCGATAAATGTTAATCGGCAACTAATCCCTGCTCCAACACCAAACATATCATTTCATGCATACCCTACATATCCTACTCAACAATAGACCAATGGAGATATGATTCCCCTAGCTACAATGCCAGGTCCATTACAGGTACCTCCCCTTAGCATCATGCCACCTCCAAATGGAAATGCCCAGATAGTGCAATATGCAAGACATGCACAAGTACCTCAGGATGTAGGACATAATAACAACAATGGTTCTTCTTTTTTCAAACCTCAAACAAAAAATGTAGTAGCCAAAGTTTAGGAAGAAAAGGAAGAAATTAAAGAGATAGTAGCACAGTTAAGAAAATTGACAACTAAAATCACTCATTTGAGAGGGCAGAATTTCTATTCTCAACTAAATCAAAATAGAGGATATAATAATGACAGATCTGGATATCCTGATAGGGGATACAATAATGATAGGAACTATAATAACAACAATAGTGGTAACAATAACGTACCTAGATAGCCTAGAGTGTGAAACACTACGCCAAATAATGGTTCCTTGCCATCACCCTTGGATAATCAGCCTCCTAGTGAACCCAAGCAGACCACTAGGGTGAACCTAGGAGAAGCAACTCTTACAAACTGGTGTAGGATACATAACACCAATGCTTATGCTAAATTGGATTGTCCTCAGTTTAAGATAGTAGCCATTATCTTTTAGGCTGAAGTATCAAATACTACAAGTACCCCTCCTTTTGTTGAAGGAAACGAAATTGTCCATTATGGATATGACTCTGCCCTTGTATTGGAAAGTTTTGTCAATCATCCTCATCATCAAGCAACCTCAGCACATGAGAATTATACTTTAGCATGTGAAGAGTCAGCCATGACTTTTGAAATGAATTATGTTTTTCCTTTTGAAGATGAGAATGAGCCATCAGTTGAACATAAAGAGGTACATGCTTACCAGTAGCAGTATCAGGGTAGACACAATTATAACCTCGGGAATAATTCAAACAGACCTTCTAGTCCCTTGACCACATCTTTGCCTCCTAATAATTTTAACACTCCTCCTGATCCAAAGGCAAGCAATAACTCTAGTTTTCCTAAGGTTAATGCTCAATATTTAGTACCACAAAGTGCAGTGTCAAAAGCTGGTAGCCAACCTCCTGAATCTGATAAATTGGTTACTTACTTAGCAGATGAAATGAAGAAGGTCAAAATTAGCTTGTCATTGTCATAATTGGTTAAAACCCCAGCTATTAAGAAGGCATTAATGAAATCCCTAGATGACCCTGCACCAAAAGAAGATAATCATCCCCCTAATTCAAACCAGATTTTGAGTAAAGATCATGCAGCTAAAGACAATAACGTTAAGCATAAAGTCCCAGCTACTGTTCAGGTTGCTAAAACTTCACACATGACCCTTTATAGGGATAAGACCAAGTCACCTCCGTTCCTCCTTTCCATAAGGATGTTTGGTAAGAACCTACATAACTGCTTAGTAGATTCAGGTGTGTCTACCAACGTAATGCCATTGACCATATGTAATGCCTTGGGGTTACATCTTGCTAAATCACTGAAGAAGGTGATACAATTAGATAAAACTAAGGTGAGTGTTGTAGGGGAATTAACTCGCATTCATATGCAATTAGCATCAGATCCAAGGATCCAATATTACATCAATATCCAGGTGGTTGATATTCCTGATACATATGGAATGCTGCTCAGCAAGGATTGGTCAAAGACACTTAATGGATATATGTCCACAGATTTTAGTCACATGTGGCTACCTTGGAAAGGGATCCCCAATCAGATTAGGATAGATGCTAAACCTTGGATGAAGCATATGATCACTGAGTATAATAACACCAATGAAATAATGTATGTGGACATTGAACCTGGAGTTTACACCATTAGACCTCAATCGGTCAAGATAGAAGAGATCCTTATGTATGATATTCATGTTCATAGGGATGATCATCAAGATGATAGAGTGATTATAGAGTCTGACCATAGTTCAGATGATAGTGATGAACTAGATCACTTTAGAAACTTTGAATTGTATCTATCCAAAAAAATGCAACGTTGTCGAATGTTAAATATATCTTGATTGAAGGATGGTGCAGGTTGCATGATGAGGCACATTCTGAAAAAACTTGTGATGCTTGTCTAGACATGATGGAGCTGGAACAAACATGTAGTGAAGAAGGATTGTCATCACCCGAGGTAAGTCATATAGATAGTCATAGTGATACTAATTCTTGTTTATCATCTGCAAGTATAGAGGAAACTAATATCAGGATGAAAGCTACGTTCATAATTCAAAGGAGATCCTGATGAATATTGAGAGTATTTCTAAGGATGAAAGTAATATCATCCTAGGGACTGATTGTTTAGTTGAATCGGATTATGAAGTATCTAATGAAGATAAAGAAAGTAATTTGACCAAGTTTGAAGAGTTTTTGTCAAAGCAGATCCAAAAGATGTTGTTGCAAAATACTTCTCCATATAATGCTCTAATTGAGGGATGGTGTAGATTACATGAACCACCACATTCAAGTAATGCTTGCACATTTTGAACAAATAGAAGATGCTTCATTCAAAAGATCATTCTCCTGACAGTAAAGAAAGAAAGAAAGTATTAGTTTCACATCGGTCAGAGAAAATAAAAGTAGAAAAGAATGAGTCACCAAAATTGAGATGGATATCAGGCGGTGTAGCTGCCAGAGCTAAAAAGAAGAGAGAAGGTCTGGACAAACCTTTAACTGAAGATAAGCGATGGATCCTTAGGTTTGATGGATCTAAGTCAAAACAAGGAGCTGGAGTAGGGATAGATCTTATTGATCCAACTGGGAAATCATATTTAGCAACATATAGATTATAATTCCCATGCAGAAACAATGTGACAGAATATGAAGCTTTAATTCATGGGTTATTGTTTGCACTCAAGAAAAAAGTGAAGATTTTGCATGTCTATGGAGATTCAGAATTGGTGGTAAGACAAGTAAGAAGCATATACTCTTGTAATTACAAAAAGTTGTCTAATTACAGACATAGGGTGTGGGACTTAATAGAATATTTTGATGCATTCAACATCACTCATGTGCCTAGAGAATTGAATCACAGAGCAGATGCCTTGGCCCAAGATGCAAACACTTTGGAACCATTATCCATATCTAGCCTGAAGAGGTTTTTAGTTGAATTAATATTAGTACCCTCCGTACCAGATAATGTCATCAATCTCCAAGTGTTTGATGATGACTAGCACATTTTGGATTTTATATCAAACAGAGATGTGTTTGATGCATAGATCATAGATGAAAGAAATGTAGAAGATCATGCTTGGGAGGAAGAAGAAATTCTAGAGTTGCCAAGTAATAAAATTCCCAAGGGGATGATAGAATTAGAAAGAGCATTTGATCTGCACAATATGTTGAAACAGAAAGATATCCCAAAGACTGATGGAGGTGAATACTCACCAGTAAATATAGGACAAAATGAAGAAAAAAGGAATGTCTTAATTGGAAAAGTTTATACAGAAGAAGAAATGGCAAGGATAACCCAAGCACTTAAGGATCACATTCATGTTATCGCCTGGACCTATGATGAGTTGAAAACTTATGATACTTCAATCATCACCCATACTATACCATTGAAACCAGATGCCAAGCCTTTAGATAAAAGCAAAGGCCTATCAATGCCTTGTTGGAGCCCATCATCTTAGAAGAAGTGAAGAAATTGCTTAATGCCAGAATTATATTTCCAGTAAGACATTCCACATGGGTAGCCAATTTGGTCCCTGTGAGAAAGAAAAATGGTGATATTAGGTTATGTGTAGACTTCAAAAATAGGAACAAATCTTTTGAAAAGGATAACTATCATTTACCTTCACTAGATGAAGTCTTACAAATAGTTAATGGTGCACAGATGATGTCATTTTTGGATGGTTTCTTAGGTTATAACCAGGTGATGGTAGATAAAATAGATAGATTGAAAACTGCATTCACCACCAAGTGGGGTATATTTTCCTATAGGCGCATGCCTTTTGGATTGATAAACATTGGTGCCATCTTTCAACGTGCAATGGATATAGCTTTCAGAGGCTTGATTGGTAAGTGCATAGTCATTTACATGGATGACTTGACGGTCTTTTCCAAGTAGAGAGGTGATCATATAGAAGATCTCAGGAAGGTGCTTAAGAAG
Source organism: Cunninghamia lanceolata (assembly GCA_027924645.1). NCBI lineage: Eukaryota > Viridiplantae > Streptophyta > Pinopsida > Cupressales > Cupressaceae > Cunninghamia > Cunninghamia lanceolata. The sequence goes on from BSBN01000413.1 coordinate 5,094,797, forward strand.
TGTGAACAATATGGTATATCCCTGAATCCTAAGAAGTGCATATTTGGAGTAACCACAGGTAAATTGCTAGGTCATTTAATAACAGAGAATGGGATCATCATTGATCCTGCAAGAGTAGAATCAATCATGAAATTGCAGCATCCTAGAAGCAAGAAAGAGCTCAAGTCTTATTTTGGTAAAATAAATTTTGTTAGAAAGTTTATCACTGGCTTTGCAGAGATTGTTAGGCCACTTAATGCAATGCTCAAGAAAGATGCTAAAATTGAATGGACACCTAAAGCAAGAGCAACATTTGAAGATATTAAGAAAGCCATATCTGATGCTCATGTTCTAATCAATCTTCATTATACAATAGATTTCTACATTTATTCATTTGCTTCAGAGCATACATTAGCAGCAGTATTAACACAAAGGAATGAGGCTAAAGAAGAAAATCATATAGCTTTTATGAGTTGCTCATTCAAGGATGTAGAGCTTAGATATATGGATGTAGAGAGACAAGCTCTTGCTCTAGTCCAAGTAGTCAAGAAATTTAGATATTACATTTTGAGAAGAAAAATAATTGCTGTAGTAACAGATGCAGCAGTAAAATGCTCCTAATGCAGAGTGAGCCTGGTGAGAAGAGAGCTAAGTGGATAACAGTCCTCCAAGAATATAATATGGATATACCACCCATGAAGTTAGTAAGGGGACAATCTTTGAGCCAAAAGATATTAGAGACTGATCCTAAAATTATGAATCAACAATATGTGGTAAACACTACAGAAACTGAAAAATGGTATTCCAATATCAGGCATGTCCTAATTACTGGAAGATGCCCATCAAAATTGCAAGACTCATAGAGGAGAGCCCTGAAAATAAGATCACAAAAGTATATGATAAAAGGAGAAGTCCTTTTTAAAAGGAACTATGAAGGAATATATCTTAGATGCCTAGAGAGGCAAGAAGTAGATAAAGTGTTAGAAGAATTACATGATAAGTTTGGAACTGCACATGGGTCACATCTAGCTACTGCTCATGCTATCCTGAGAGCAGGCTACTACTGGCCCACTATTTTTAAAGACACTGTTGAACATATTAAATGCTATCATACATGTCAGGTTGCAGCAAATAGAGAAAGATATGCTGCTCAACCCCTGCAATCAGTGATGGAGATGCGCCTATTTGCTCAATGGGGCATAGATTTCATAGGACCCATCAATCCTCCAGCATCTTCAGGCCATAGGTGTGTCTTGACCATCACTGATTATTGCACCAGGTGGACTGAAGCCGTTAGCAGTAAGACATGCAATGCATATGATGTGATCAAGTTCTTGGAGAGCAACATAGTAACTAGGTATGGAGTGTTGTATGCCCTGGTATGTGATAATGGACCTGCCTTTGCATCATTAAAACTGTCTAGTTGGGCTTTTGAACATGGAATTATTTTAAATTTTTCTTCAAATTATTATCCTCAAGGGAATGGCTTAGCAGAGTCAACAAATAAGAACTTATTGAACATCATAAAGAAACTAATAGAGGAAAACCCTACAGAGTGGAATACCCTATTAAAGTATGCTTTGTGGGTGGATAGAACAAGGATGAAGGCTACACTAGGAAATTCTCCTTATCAATTATTTTATGGGGTGGATCCTATCCTCCCTGTTAACCTAAAGATCCCCACATTGCAATTCGCACAAGAATATCTAGGCATAGACAACAAACAAGAAGTCAGGTTACTTCAGCTCATACATTTAGAATAAAAAATAAATAGAGCAATTGATTAGTTTGCTAAACATCAGGCTATTGTCAAATGCTGGTTTGATAAGAGAGCTAGAGTTAAAGCTTTTAGGATTTCAGATCTAGTCCTTATGTGGGATAAAGCACATGAAAGAAAAGGTGACCATGGTAAATTTGATAAACTTTGGATAGGTCCTTTTCAAATTTCAGAGATCCTAGGAGACAGTACCTATAGACTTAAGACTCTAACCGGTGAGGATGTCCCATTACCAGTTAATGGACAATTCCTTAAACATTATTTTCAAGCCTAAACAAGGTCATGTAAGTCATATGTACCATAATGTACATGTTGTATAGTTGTTTGTATAGTTATGTTTTGTGTGCCTGCTTGTTTGTTTGTTTTGTTGAGTTTTTGTTTTGGTTAGTCAAGATGATGCACCTTATCACCCGAAGAAACCAACCAAATTGTTGGGATTCAAGTAATAAGAACAAATTTTTACATAGGTTGTGATTCACCTTGAAAGTATCCCTGATCAGGTCTGTGATGTCTTTTTCATCAGTAATGCCTTTTCTTGATCAAGGAGATTTTCACAATGACTCACCTAACATCCTTGGGTTTGTTGAACATATTAGTATAGGTGTTAAGTGAAAAATCTAAAGGGTCACCCTTTCTACCATTACAATCCCCAATCTAAAGCAGCAAGTGACCACACCTTGCATATTGAGCTTACATGATGATATCATATATATATATATATATATTGAAAATCTGAAAGGGATTGAATTAGGCCATCTAAGTAACTCTACCGAGGCTATGGCTACCTACTGGTTGTGGGGCTTTACTTAGGGGGATTGTAAAGATAACCTTGTCGGGGCTATGAACGCCTGCTGGTAGCAAGGCTCTATCTAGTTGGCTATGAGGGATGAACCCAAAATATGTAGCTTAACACTGGTTACTTTTGTTTTCAACTTACTTTTAAGATGAGGATAATTAATCATATGCACACTTGATCCCTTATTAGCTTTTTTGTACTTATGAACTTGACACCATCCAGAAAGGTCATGATACTTATGATTAGGGAGAGTTATCATGTTATGTCTTGATGTGATCTCATCACTTGAATCATTTGAATTTAGTTGTTTTCTTTGGTGGCAAGTTGTTGTGTGGTTACACAACATGCCCCATTTTGCCTTAGCAAATCAAGGACCCAACCTTTTTGCTTCTGCTTGTTGTGCTTTCTGGTTTTGGGCGGTTTGGGAAAATCCAGTCATGTATGTCATCCTTACTTATGCATGTGCATCACAAAGAGGGGTCAATTGCCAAATTTAGAATTTGCTAGCACAAACCTTATAATTAGAAAGAAGACAAAATTCTAAGTAGGTTTGCCTTTTGGATCACCCTGATATTGTTTAAGGGTAGAAAGTTATGCTAAGTCAAAGATCGATCAACTTGGATATTTCCCATAGGGTCATATTTCTGAATATCATTCATATTCACACACATGACCCCAGTTTCAAAAGACCACTTGATGTCCATTCGTTCCCTAATATGCGAACATCAAACTTAAGTGAGATGAATTATTTCACCGTCATAACCTTAGTGCATGTTTCAGGGGGTCATATTTCCAAATATCCATCATCTTAAAAAATATCACCCTTTGTGAATATCACCCTTCACAAATATGACAATGACATCATTCAATTTCAATGAATAGAAAAGATCACCATGATGATGACGTAATCAAATATGCTCGACCCACATAGGGTCACATTTCCAAACATCTGTCATATTTCTTAATATGACAATGACATCACCATAACCCGATAACAAAGAAAACATGATTACATCACCATCACCTTAGAAAATATGACCATGACGTCATCTTCACAAATCCCTCATTTTGAACTTTATGACCTGATATGTCTGGCTTCAATATAACCAATCCAATCATGCCACGTGGTAGAATCCTCGGTATCATATGAATACAATATTATGACAATTTATTGACAAAGGTAATGTGACCTGATCTTGCTTGTTACCCGAAGGTTGACCATATGGATGGTCAAATCACCTTGATCATTAGTAAATGATTGTCCTAGAGGGTCATATTCTCGAATATCCTTGATCTTCTAAGAGATCACCCTCCAGCATTAAATGCTAAGTCCAATGGTGGGTCGCACCCTATCTATTTCAAATGTAAACCTGACACTTGGCAGCATCTACGAACATCATGTGAATGATCAATGGATTTAAACATAATGATACACGTGCCCTAATTTGTTGTATTGATGGGTTAAAAGGTAAATTTTGGGGGTTATTCACAATTACCCTATGATAATTGAAATTTACAGAGCTCTAAAAGTTAGCACCTCCCAATCATCTGCAAATGAAACAGGATCATCAATGGAACAGAATGAACGATACAGTGTATTCACGTCTATCCCATTATCAGTCATATTGTTAGAGAAGAGGGCGATTATTAGGTAAGTAAAGTTAAAACCCTCTCTTTTGTCATTTACTGCAAATCTTAAGGTAAAATGGTTTTTGTTAAATCAGTTAGTATGGTGATGCATGAAATGAATTAAAATGTTGAATTGTTACTAAGAAATGCATGACATCTTCGAAGCCCCCTCCATACAAACATGTTAGGGTAAGAAATGCATGTCTTTATCGTAGGATTTAATGGATATCAGAAGGAATAGATCTGACTCAAAGTTCCTAAATCCCATGTTCTTACAACCTGAGGGGGTAGGATTTAGATATGGAGTGATAGATTACATGCATCAAGGGAAGGCAAATTTGGATGCCTGGACAAGAAGGTTAGACAATGGAAGTGGGAACCCCATACTACAAAGAATATATTCCACAGGAATGTGGCACGCCAGGGGATTTCCCTATGCTATGGAAGCTACTAAGTTAGTGGTAGAATGTGTAAGGAATTACAAGCCTGAGACTAGAAAAGTGGAGAAGCATGGTAGAGTGTATGTCGACTTCTCAATCAAGGGCATCACCTCTGCATTTAGTTTGCCTGTAGGGAATAATGTTGTCAAATTGAGCCTAAGTAGGCTAGAAAAAGAATACCATGGTAATGAAAAGGAAGTCAGGAGAATCATGTATCAATGGAGGAATAAGAGTAGCACTTACAAAGCTTCTGCTAAGCTGCCCAAGTACTTGTTTAAGTTTGATTTTGCTAAAGAGTATCAGTATATGATGACCATGTTGAGTAGGATGACTGAGAGGCAACATGCCAGGAATTTTGAGAATTAGACGTGTGGGATTATCTAGATGGTATAATATTTAGATAATAAGCCTCTCTGGGCCAAGATCATCAGTGATAGTTTAGATGAAGGGATGAGAAGGCTGGGTGGTAAAATGTGTGTTTTCCATATGACCTCTTATGTAGTTTATGCTTGTGTTTTCATAGGCACATTTAATTCTTTATAAAGGGTAGGTAGGGTTGGAAACAACCTTGGTGAGGTGAACAGATGGGAACATTACCCATAGCTAAAAAGGAGGGGGTACCTCATTTTGGTAGGTGGCGACTGATCATGCAAGTACTATACACTAGTTATGTATCCTCTCTAGGGTTTGGATACATAAAAAACCCTATTTTTGTAATTGACATAAGGCTTGATAAAAATGGCTAAGGGTTAGGGTTTTGGTTGATATTGTATTGTAGCATTTGCAATTGTATTGAGTTGCAGGGATTGCTAGTTGTAATCAGTTTTGATTTATTGGATAATAATAGTAGACTCTCTGTTGGTGGATGTAGCCCAAGTTTGGGTGAACCACATTAAAACTTGTCTCTCGTTGTTATTATTTCTGTGTATTTTTCATTCCTCTATTTAATCTTTATTTGTATTTAAATTAATATCTTCTATCGACTAACCCTAACAAGTGGTATCAGAGTGGGTTGTGTTCAATTATCATCTGCAGGAAGGTCTCACAGTTGAGTGGGAGTCTCACGGTTGAGTGGGAGCAATGGCAGGTGAGGGTAAATTGAAGGTCGATAAATTTAATGGGTAAAACTATCAGTTATGGAAGATGCAGATGGATGATTACCTCTATCAGAAGGATTTATGGAGGCCATTGGAAGGAGTATCAAAGAAACCAGTAGGAATGATGGATGAGGATTGGTATCTTCTGGACATAAAGGCACTGGGAACCGTTCGGTTGTGCCTGGCACCATCTGTGGCATTTAATATAATAGAAGCGACAACAATAAATGAACTAATGAAAGCTTTGGCTAAACTGTATGAAAAACCCTCAGCCTCAAATAAGGTATTTCTCATGAAGCGTTTGTTTAATCTAAAAATGATTGAAGGTGGATCTGTGATAGATCATTTAAATGAGTTTAATATGATTGTCAATTAGTTAACTTTTGTAAAAGTGAAATTTGATGAAGAGGTGAGGGCTCTCTTGGTTTTATGTTCTTTGCTAAAAAGCTGGAATAGTTTGGTAATGGCTATAAGTAACTCTGTCTCTGGTTCAAACACTTTGAAATTTGATAATGTTGTTGGTGTTATCCTTAGTAAGGAAATGCGATGGAAAAGCTCAGGAGGGTCCACATTAGGTAGTGTTTTGAATGCAGAAAGCAGGGGTAGATCAAAGGATAGAGAAAAAGGTTTTGGAGGTCATGGGAAGTCATGAAGAAAATCAAAGGATAAGAGGTCCCAAACCAGAGACAGAAGGATTGCTGGTACTGTGGGAAACCAGGTCATCTGAAGAAAGATTGCTGGTCTCGGAAGAATAAAGGAGACAAATAAGAAGGAAATAAGGAGGCAAATGTGGTAAGTAATAAATCTGAAGATGATGCTTTGATTCTTTCCCTAGATAATGCTGATGATTCATGGGTTTTAGATTCAGGGACCTCATTTCATGCTATGCCCCATAGAAGTCATTTTCTTGATTATGTCCAAGGAGATTTTGGGTTGGTTTATTTGGGAGATAACGAACCCTGTCAGATTGTTGGAAAGGGAAGAATCAAGATTAAGTTGCAGAATGGGAATCATTGGCTACTACCATAGGTAAGGCATGTACCAAGGCTCAGTAGGAATTTAATTTTAGCAAGGTAGCTAGCTGAAGAAAGTTGCATTGTTACATTTACTGATAAAAATTGGAAGGTTTCAAAAGGTGCCTTAATAGTAGAAAAAGGTGTGAAAGTAGGCACCTTATATCTTCGTACAGGTCATACTGTTCCTTCTACTTTACCTGTTGCAGAGAAAAAATAAATAGGTTTAGGAACAGTTGCTGCAGGTTCACAAGAAGAGACTAAAACAATTGCTGTAGGTTCTGAGACAACATTGTGGCATAACAGACTTGGGCATATGAGTGAAAAAGGTATGAAGGTACTTCATTCTAAGAAAGTTTTACTAGGTCTGAAATGTATTAATATGGATTTCTATGAAAGTTGTGTGTATGGAAAACAAAAGAGTCAGTTTTCTCAAGGATGGGAAGCAAAAGAAAGATGAAAAGTTGGAGCTTGTGCATACAGATGTATGGGGACCGGCTCAGGTATCTTCTCTTGGTGGCTCTCGATATTATGTTACATTCATAGATGATGCAACTAGGAAGGTATGGATTTATTTCCTTAAGTAGAAATCTGATGTATTTGAAACATTTAAGAAATGGAGAAGCTTGGTTGAGAATGAGACGGGTAAAAGATTAAAATGTCTCAGATCTGATAATGGTGGTGAGTATTGCAGCAAAGAATTTGAGGATTATTGTTCCTTTAATGGAATCCGTAGGCAGAAAATGGTTCTAGGGACTCCACATGAGAATGGAGTGGCTAAATGCATGAATAGGACAATAATGGAGAGTGTAAGGACCATGAGATTGTATGCTGGGCTGCCTTTAAACATGTGGGCAAAGGCTATCAACACTGCTGTATATTTAATTAATAGAGGTCCTTCAGTTCCTTTGGGCTATGGTATTCCAGAGGAAGCATGGACAGGTAAGAAGGTGAGTTATTCTTTTCTGAAAACCTTTGGCTATGAAGCATTTGGACATGTAGATTCTGAAAATAGAACCAAGTTGGATGCAAAATCAAAAAAATGTACTTTCATTGGATATGGCATTGATGAATTTGGTTATAGGCTTTAGGACTTTGAAAATCATAAAATTGTGAGAAGCAAGGATGTTATATTCAATGAGAAGGTGTTGTACAAAGATCAGTTGCAGCAGCATGAGAAGAAAGAAAAGGATTATGTGGTGCTAGATGATACTACAAATAGTGATGTTCTAGTGGTCCCTCCTGCTCCGCAACAACAACCAGAAATACCACAAAATCCAGTGAATGTTAGACGGTCAACACGGCTAAGTAGACCTCCTAAAAGGTTTTCTCCCTCTTTGTATTCTATTTTGTTAACAGATGCTAGTGAACCAGAAGGGTATGATGAAGCTATGCAGGTGGATACACAGGTTCAATGGGAGCTTGCAATGAAAGAAGAAATGGACTCCTTGCTAAAAAAATCAGACTTGGGAATTATGTAAGTTACCTGCAGGTAAAAAGGCTTTACCAAACAAATGGGTTTTTAGGCTGAAAGAGGAAGATGGAGGTAAGAACAGATTTAAAGCCAGGTTAGTTGTAAAAGGATTTGCACAGAAAAAGGGCATTGATTTTGATAAGATATTTTCTCCGGTTGTCAAGATGACTTCTATTCATACTATTTTAAGTATTGTGGTTGTTGAAGATTTGTATTTAGAACAGCTAGATGTGAAAATTGCCTTTATCCATGGCGATTTGGAGGAGTAGATATACACGAAATAGCCCCAAGGATTTGAGGTCAAAAGTAAGGAGAAACTGGTGTACAGATTGAAGAAGAGTTTGTATGGCCTGAAACAAGCACCTCGGTAGTGGTATTTGAAATTTGATAGTTTTATGGCTGAATAAGGCTACAATCGGTGTAATTCTGACCATTGTGTTTATTTTAAGAGGTTGGATAATGACAACTACATTATTTTATGTTTATATGTTGATGACATGCTTGTAGCTGGGTCTAACATGGATCACATCATAGAGTTAAAACAGCAGTTAGCACAGTCATTTGCTATGAAGGATTTTGGGGCAGCAAAACAAATCCTTGGTATGAAAATTTGTAGAGATAGGAAGAATAGAAAATTGACTCTATCTCAGGCTGATTATGTTAAAAAGGTGTTGTAGAGATTCTATATGGAGAATGCAAAAGCTATCAGCACACCTTTGCCTAGTCATTTGAAATTGACTAAGGAGATGTGTCCAAAGACACAAGAGGAGGAATAAAAAATGTCCAAGTTACCATATGCTTCAGCTATAGGAAGTTTAATGTATGCCATGATATGCACAAGACCAGATATTACACATGTTGTAGGAGTTGTAAGTAGGTATATGAGTCATCCCAGATTGGAGCATTGGAATGCGGTAAAATGGATTCTTAGATATTTGAGAGGTACATCCAATACACATTTATATTTTGGGGGCTCTAATACTGATTTAGCAGGCTATGTAGACTCAGATTTGGTAGGGGATATTGATACCAGACGAAGTACTACAGGTTATGTTTTTACTATAGGTGGGACAGTAGTGAGTTAGATCTCATGGTTGCAAAAGGTGGTTGCTTTATCCACCACAGAGGCAGAGTATGTAGTTGTAACAGAGGCAAGCAAGGAGATGATATGGCTGCAATCTTACATGGAAGAATTGGGCAAACAACAAGCTAACAGTTCTTTGTATACAGACAGTCAGAGTGCCATACATCTTACAAAGAATTCTGCCTTGCATTCAAAGACCAAACACATACAGTTGAGGTATCACTTTATTCAGTTGGTGTTGGATGATGGATAGTTGAGGCTGGAAAAGATACATACATATGAAAATACAGTGGATATGTTTACAAAGGCAATGACAAGGGAGAAGCTGAGCTCCTCTTCATCTTCAGTTGGTCTTCAAGACTGAAATAATAAAATCATAACAACAGAGTCCAGGGTGCTTATTTCCAGTGGGAGCTGCACGCACAGCGGTGTCATCTAGGATCAATCTCCAAGTGGGAGATTGTTGGTAGGTGGCAATTGATCATGCAAGTATTGTACACTAGTTATGTATCCTCACTGAGGTTCGAGGGCACAACCCCCAAATTTTTTTTTGAGCCGACATAAAAAAACCCTATTTTTTGTAACCGACATAAGGCTTGACAAAAGTGGCTAAGGGTTAGGGTTTTGGTTGATATTGTATTGTAGCATTTGCAACAGTATTGAGTTGTAGGGATTGTTGGTTGTAATCAGTTTTGATTTAATGGATAATAATATTGGACTCTCTATTGGTGGATGTAGCCCGAGTTTGGGTGAACCACGTTAAAACTTGTCTCTCGATGTTATTATTTCTATGTATTTTTCATTCCTCTGTTTAATCTTTATTTGCATTTAAATTGATATCTTCTATCGGCTAACCCTAACACCTCAAAAATTACAAGTTAGCGAATGACTCTTTTTCTATGCATCTGGTCAAGACAATGGAAGAGGATAGAATGAAAAGGTTGAGTATGGAAGCTCAAGTGGTTATCTACAAATATGGGGCTTGGTTTATCTAGTTCCCCACCTTTTCATACATGAGAATAGAAGTATTTGAGGGACAACCCCTCATGTTACCCAGATACCCCACTGATAAGGTCATTTTAATGGAGTTCGTTAGACAGGTATCAACCTGAGTTGAAGCCCACTTGGAGAAAGGGAAGATCCCACCTATTTTGTTTCCAGTATTCATTGGTTGGTATTTTTGTCCTGATAGACAAAGTATTAAAGATGCCATTGGAGGATTGAAGCTAATGCATCTATAGCCATTTTCTATAGCTAGGTCATATGACCCATATGGCAGAATGCAGAAGTTATTGGGAAAACAAATACATCAAAGACACCTTAAAGATTATTGGACTAATTGTGATGATGAGACAGAGGTCAGGAAGAGGACTTATCAAAGGCTCACTCTCAATAAGATCCAGACTTTTGACTACATTTCAGTGCCTACACAGTTGCACAATGATGATGGAAAGATTATTTCTAGTGAATATGAGGATAATAAGGTGTATAATGACAACATTTCAGCTCCTAATTTGACTCAGCCTGAGGAGACTTCGCTAGACCAAATAATGCAAAAGGTTATCTAACTGACCCAGAAATGGGTTAATACTGAAGTCACTAAGTTGAAGAAGAAGGGTGTAGCCCTTACTGTTGATAATAAGAAGAAAATACAAGAGTTATCTAAAGAGGAATATGATGACTTCCTCATTGAAAAGAGAAAATCTAATGGAGAAAGGTTACCTTCTGAAGAATAAAAGCAACCAAGTAAGAACAAGAGGGTCATTCCTGTAGAGCAAGGAGTAATTGTTAAAAGGCTTCGACCAAAGGGTGATGTGGCATCAACATCTACATCTACAGATACGCACAACAAACCCCTGCTAAACAAAAGGGCAAGAGAGTCATAAAGAATGTTCATGTGATTGTAGAAGAACCAATGGAAGATGAGTTGTTATAGGATGAACCATTGGAAGAGGATCCATTAGATGAAGAACTTTTTGATGAGGAACCTGGAGATGATGACTTAATGATAACAAAGAAGAAAAGAAAGAAAGTGCAACAAACACCGCCTCAAAAGAAGCAAAGTACAACAATGAGGGGCAATGTTAACATTGATCCTATCATGTTAAGAGGTGCAGGTGGTTTGACTCTCATGAAGGAATTACAACATGAGGTCCCAATTCCAAACATTATTAAATTCAAAACTGAGAAGGTGGAAGAGATAAGAGAAGAGAGACATTAGGCTAGAATAGAGCCACCCCTTCCACTAGATGAAATAATATACTTATCAGATGATGAGGTAGTTACTAATGTTGTTGCACAAAGGATGGAGGCTATAGTAGCCAATACTAAAATGACTCCTCATGGGACCCCTATGGCCCAGAAGATGACTAGCCAAAAAGAGGTTGAAATAGATGAAATGGAGTAGGATAATCCAAAAGAGGTAGCCCAATAGAAAGGGTTGACTAATCTGGTGGAGTAGGTTACTAGTCCTATAGTAATAGAGTTGGCCTACCAGGGTGATATGAACCAAAATAGAGATAATGATCCACTTTCGAAGTCTAAAAAGGTAGAAATTAGAGTACATAAAGAGGTTGATGAGAGGATACCTGATCAAGATAGAGATAAAGGCAATGCACCTTTATAGCAAGAGTAGATAGAAACTCAACTGTAGAGAGGTGGTGATCAAGAAATACCTGACAAGAATATTGGTCATGGTGAAGGTGTGCATGATAATAAAGATAATCAAGATAGTGATCTTGCACATGAGGAAAATGATAAGGAAATCCCTAATGGGGTGGAGGATCAAAATGTTTCTTCATTGCATACAGAAGGAAGTAATCAAGGTAATAACCCAGGATCAGAAGAGAAATCAGATGAGAAAGAATTTAGCCTTGGAGAAATAAGCACATTAAGAATGCGGAATAGAGTTTGGCACAAGATAGAGGTCAAGAGAAGGAGACAAAAAATGTGACTGGGGGTGATCAGGCTGATCCCCAAGGTCAAAATTCACAAGCTTCTCAAGAGGACTAGTTGCCACATGATCAAAATGTTCAAGGAACACCTGAGGATAAGTTATAGGAGGAGAGGAATGATCAGAATGTGAACACATCACAAGAATCTTCACCTCAGGAAGAAATCCCTCAATAGGAGGTACCTCAACAGATCCCCCTCATGAGAATGTGCATGACGAAGAACTAAAGAAAGGGAATTCATCATTGAGGGTAGGACATAATATTGAGTCTCATGATACTCGAAAGAAGCAAGGTGACCAGCAGGAGCCCAGGGGTGATGTCTCGTATTGGTTGTAACAAGAAATAAATCTATAACAAGTAGATGAGGTCCCTAATTTTGATGTTTTCACCTTGTTTATTGCAAGTATGTTGAAACCTAAAAGAATGGTAAGGCCTACATTTGCCATAAAAAGAGACCCTACTACAGGTAGGAGAACAACCCAAATAGCTTTACCAATGGTTGAGAAGGAGAAAGGAAAAATATGCTTTGATGAGTTTCAAATAACAAACATTGACTTAGGTTTTTCAAATGAAGACCAAGAAGGTCAGGAAGGTAAGGATATTATTGATTCTTTGACACAGAGGGTAAAAAGAGAAAAGGATAAGAATAGGAAACATAAAGAGCACATTGCTTAATTGCATTCTTTCATTAAAGGGTTAATTGACCCCAAACACACACAGATTAGTCCAGCTACCCCGTTAACAATCATATCTCAAGAAGAGATGACATGATTAGATCTTATGAAGCATAAGGCACAATTAGTGGACAATTGGTTTATTTCTTTTGTCTTTGAAGTAGAAAATGTGGTGAAAACCTCCCTAGCAAATTGGAATTCTCTTGGTGTTTTGAAAAGTAAAGTAGATAAATTACAGGATGAAGTAGGTAGGAGGTCTTTCAAGCTAGAAAAACACCTAGATGCTTTGGGAGAAATGAAAAGGATTGACATGAAAATACTTATGGATAACAAAATTCTGGATAATAACACATCCTAGTTGTTGAGCATTCGGTATGAAAATGTTGGATTTGAATGTGATACCTTGAGAAGATGCAGTGGCAAGCTTAGGGACATAAGTGTCAATATACATGATCTCATGGTGCAAGAAATAGAAACCCTGGAGGCTTTAGAAGACAAAGTAGAAGGAAAAATAGAAAATCAAGATACTAATTTTACTGTCCAGGCTTTCCATAACAATTTTAAGCAGGCAGTAGAAGATCCCCTTCACCACTTGATACAGGAGGTAATAAACAAGACCATGAGAATGAAAGCCAAGGTGGAAGCATACAATGAAACATTGAACAATAGGAAGAATAAATGGGATGCTCTTCAGGCAAAGTTTCATTCCCACAGGCATGTGGTAATAAAGGCCAAGCTCTAGGATGGAGGGGAAGTTGAGAGAATAGTGCAGCTATATGAATCCATCAGGACAGTGATAAAGGTACACATAAGGGGTGATCTGCATAAAGATGATAGTGATGATGATGATGAAGAAGATGAAAATGAAGAAGATGAAAGTGAAGAGGAAGGAGATGAAGAATAAATAAAGATGCATGATAATAGAATTATATGCATGAGCAACTTACAAATGATCGAGCTTTACTAGATAGTTTCCAGCTGTCAACTTGTACCTCATATGTAGATGTTGACTTGGTCGAAGGAGGAATGTTGATCGTTGATCTAGATAGACAAATCTTGACCATTGGTCACTTGTAACCGCCTCCTCTCCTTATTCTATAAAAGGGGATGGAGTGCACTTTTTTAAGCATTAGAAACTTAATTGAAGTTAGATTACCGAAGCATTCATGACTAATTTCAAGGATTTTGTGAATGTACATGTCTTTTGAGTACTTAATGAAAGAGAAGTTGTTTTGATTACAAATAATTGTAAATCTTGAGTAATCAGTGGATGAAATCTGGATATATGCATTGATTAGCTACATCCCTTGGAGTGCTTATCAGTCTACATGTGTTGTTTTCATTCCTTGTTCCTTTGAAGTTAACATCAACCATACCTAGCTATGGAACAACCTGGTGAAATTATGGTTTGATTCCTTCTCTTCATGAATGTATTTGGAATGCATGTGACTCAATAGCTAAAGGTTCACCAAATTTAGAAGTATTCTTTAAATTTTCTTTGAATTTCATTACAAATCACCTTCAAAATTGTGAATAACATACAATCTAAAGCAAACAAACATGAAATATGCCTATAACTTGTAAATAACTAAACACACAGAGCATATTTTAAGTGAAAGCATGTCAAAAATGACAAACATCATGCAAATACATGCAAATATCAATGATACACATGTAAATATTTGATTATAGGCACATTATTTGATTAAATACATAGTCCAGAAGCATGAAAAAAGTTCATGACAGTGAATGCTCAGAAGAATTGATCAAACTTATAAATATAATCATTATCTGTGGAGCATAGTGGAAATAACCTTGTTTGTGAAGTAAGTTTACAGGAAACAGATGCAGAATTAGACATACAGGCAACAATTCACAATACAAACAGTGTGAGACCCCTTGAAATAGAAAATAATATGTCACATCAACCTGTGAGTAACATCAAAAGATCATGATCTGATCAACGAAGACTTGGAGTCATTAGTTTGTTCTAAATTGATTGCACTTTTCAAGATAATAAAGGTTTGATGTGCAAATTTTTATGCATGTTGTTATGACTAACAATCATCATCAACAAGTAATAAAGATCATCACTCTAAAGATAAGTTATGAAGCCTAATGACACATAAAGATAAGGGTTTCCAAGTTGAACCCTATTAGATTTCCACATTTAATTTCTAAGGTCTTAGTGCCATAGTCAACCAATATTATTATAATTGTTCACACTACTGTTAAAATATAGTAAACATGGGTTCAAACACCATAGCTCTCATCTCCTAGATACTATGATTAATGGTGATCATTCTATATGAATAGTTATTATTTAGAAAAGATTGGTTCTATAGAGAACATGGCTTCCTACCAATCTAGAGCCATAAAGCAATCTTCACATTAATGAAGTAGTGTAGATAAAGACTATCTAGGGTTTAATGTATGCAGGCACCTTTCATCACATAGACAATAACTGAGATGTTGGTTGCTTTTCCACAGTCTCATACTTAATAGTATGTAGAGACAAAAATGTCTATAATAGGTCGACCTTAACACACATGCCTAATACAATATGACAAAGAAACATTCGAAGCAAAAAAGTTTTTAGCTAAATCTGGGTTTCATAGCATTCATTTGTTAATGGCTTAAAACAGGCACCAACCAAAATGTTCCAAGCAATATAGAATTGGTATTATCAATGCAACATAAAATTTACCTATATTTGTTGAGTTACTGACTCCGAATTCATTTTTCTGTAAGTTAGTCCTCCTTATACTTACAGTCCTTAACTATATCACATTCTAGTCATTCCCTTATAACTCCTTCTGAGAGTTCTATCTCTTCAAAACAGATAGCCTACACAATCAATCACTTCCCTTCCTCTTTCATGAGGATCAACAACAAATAAACCAACTTCCACTGAATCTAAAGCATGCAGGATCGTGGGCCTGTGGATAACAAGGCTCACGCTCCACCTTAAGATTCACTCCCTCCACTTTCTCCATGATCTGTGGGGAGTGGAATCATGCCAACTTGAATAAAAGGAGTGCTCTTGACACAAGAGACTTAACAAAGCATGAAAAGATTCAAGACTATCACAAGATTATTACTTATATATCACATAAGTAATAATTGTTAGGAATTGCATGCATAAGTTATCAATTAAATGCAAATAAAGATTAGTAATAGTGAGAGACAATTTTTAATGTGGTTCACCCAAACTCGGGCTACATCCACCAACAGAGAGTCCAATATTATTATCCAGTAATCGAACCGATTACAACTAGCAATCCTTGCAACTCAATACTGCTGCAAATTCTACAATACAATATCTCAACAGAAACCCTAACCCTTAGCCTTTTTTATCAAGACTTATGTCAGTTATAAAATAGGGTTTTTTATGTCAACTAATGGAAAAATAACTCCCAATGCCTTTATAAAATAATAAAAAATCATTTGAGGTTTCAGGGGAGCTGTCTCTCGACCTCGCCCTATATCGCAATAGGGAGCGCACTAGGGGTGCTACTCCTAGACCCCGCAAGGGGCGCTACCCCTTGACCTTGTCTTGGGGGTGTTGCCCCCAAACCCCCATTACATAATTTGGGGGGAAACCGTGCTGATAAAAGTGGGGAAAATTTAAACTCAGAGTCTGATTAGGCTCCATATAACAACAATCTCCCGCTTGGAGACTGATCAAACTACACACCATATCATCTTCCACTTGGAGACTGATCATAACACTATTGAACCTATAGCTCCCACTGGAAATAAGCACCCTTGACCCTGTTGTTCTGATTTTTTATTTTTTCAGTCTTGAAGACCAACCGAAGCTGAAGAAGAGCTCAGCTTCTCCCTTGTCAATGCCTTTGTAAACATATCTGTTGGATTTTCATCTATATGTATCTTTTCCAGCCTTATATGTCCATCATCCAACACCAATTGAATGAAGTGATGCCTCAACTGTATGTGTTTTGTCTTTGAATGCAAGGCAGAATTCTTTGCAAGATGTATGGCACTCTGGCTGTCCATAAACAAATAACTATTAGCCTATTGTTTGCCCAATTCTTCCATGAAAGATTGCAACCATATCATCTCCTTGCTTGCCTCTGTTGCAGCTACATACTTTGCCTCCGTGGTGGATAAAGCAACCACCTTTTTCAACTGTGAGATCTAACTCACTGCTATCCCACCTATAGTAAAGACATAACCTATAGTACTTCTCTTGGTATCAATATCCCCTACCAAATTTGAGTCTACCTAACTTGCTAAATCAGTATTAGAGCCCCAGTGTTTATTGGATGTACCTCTTAAATATCTAAGAATTCATTTTACTGCATTCCAATGCTCCAATCCAGGATTACTAATATCTAGTCTCGTGCATACCATGGCATACATTAAACTTCCTATAACTGAAGCATATGATACCTTGGACATTTTGTCTCCTCCTCTTGTGTCTTTGGACACATCTCTTTAGTCAATTTCAAATGACTAGGCAAAGGTGTGCTGACAGCTTTTGCATTCTCCATATGGAATCTTTGCAACACATTTTCAACATAATCAGCCTGAGATAGAGTCAATTTTCTATTCTTCTTATCTCTGCAAATTTTTATACCAAGGATTTGTTTTGCTGCCCCCAAATCCTTCATAGCAAATGATTGTGCTAACTTCTATTTTAACTCTTTTATGTGATCCATGTTAGACCCTGCTACAAGCATGTCATCAACACATAAATATAAAATAATGTAGCTATCATTATCCAACCTCTTAAAATAAACACAATGGTCAAAATTACACCGGATGTAGCCTTGCTTAGCCATAAAACTATCAAATTTCAAATACCATTGTCGAGGTGCTTGTTTTAGGCCATATAAACTCTTATTCAATCTGCACACCAATTTCTCCTTACCTTTGACCTCAAATCCCTATGGTTGTTCCATATATATCTCCTCTAAATCACCATGGAGAAAGGTAGTTTTCACATCTAGCTATTCCAAATGCAAATCTTCAGCAGCCACAATACTTAAAGCAGTACGAATAGAAGTTATCTTAACAACCGGAGAAAAAATCAAATCAAAATCAATGCCCTTTTTCTGTGCAAATCCTTTTACAACTAACCTGGCTTTAAATCTGTTCTTACCTCCATCTTCCTCTTTCAGCCTATAAACCCATTTGTTTGGTAAAGCCTTTTTACCTACAGGCAACTTACATAATTCCCAAGTCTAATTTTTTAGCAAGGAGTCCATTTCTTCTTTCATTGCAAGCTCCCACTGAACCTTTGTATCCACCTGCATAGCTTCATCATACCCTTTCGGGTCATAGCATCCATTAACAAAATAAAATACAAAGAGGGAGAAAACCTTTTAGGAGGTCTACTTAGCCTTGTTGACCATCTAACATTCACTGGAGTTTGTGGTATTTCTTGTTGCTATTACCGAGCATGAGGAACCACTAGAACATTACTATCTTGAGTATCATCCAGCACCACATAATCCTTTTATTTCTTCTCATGGTGCTGCAACTAATCTTTGTACAACACCTTCTCATTGAATATAACATCCCTGCTTCTCACAATTTTTAGATTTTCAACATCCCAATGTCTATAACCAAATTCATCAATGCCATATCCAACAAAGATATACTTTTTTGATTTTGCATCCAGCTTAGTTCTATTTTCAGAATCTACATGTGCAAATGCTTCACATCCAAAAGTTTTGAGAAAAGAATAACTCACCTTCTTACCTGTCCATGCTTCCTTTGGAATACCACAGCCTAAAGGAACTAAGGGACCTCTATTAATTAAGAATATAGCAGTATTGACAGCCTCTGCCCACATGTTTAAAGGCAGCCCCATGTGCAATCTCATGCTCCTTGCATGCTCTATTATTGTCCTATTCATGCACTTAGCCACTCCATTTTCTTTTGGAGTCCCTGGAACCATTTTCTGCCTACGAATTCCATTAAAGGAACAATAATCCTCAAATTCTTTGTTGCAATACTCACCACCATTATCAAATATGAGACATTTTAATCTTTTAGCCATCTCATTCTCAACCAAGCTTCTCAATTTCTTAAATGTTTCAAATATATTAAATTTCTTCCTAAGGAAATAAATCGAAACCTTCATAGTTGCATGATTTATGAATGTAATATAATACCGAGAGCCACCGAGAGAAGATACCTAAGCCGGTCCTCATACATCTGTATGCACAAGCTCTAATTTTTCATCTTTCTTTTGCTTCACATCCTTGAGAAAACTAAATCTCTTTTATTTTCCATACACACAACTTTCACAGAAATCCATATTAATACATTTCAGACCTAGTAAAACTTTCTTAGAATGAAGTACCTTCATACCTTTTTCACTCATATGCCCAAGTCTGTTATGTCACAGTGTTGTCTCAGAACCTGCAGCAACTATTTCAGTCTCTTCCTATGAACCCACAGCAACTGTTCCTGAACCTATTTAGTTTTTCTCTGCAACAACTAAAGTAAAAGGAATAGTGGTGCCTACTTTCACACCTTTTTCTACTATTAAGGGACCTCTTGAAACCTTCCAATTTTTATCATTGAAAGTAACTATGCAACCTTCATTAGCTAGTTGCCCTACTAAAATTAAATTCCTACTCAGCCTTGGAACGTGCCTTACCTCTTGTAGTAGCTAATGATTCCTATTCTGTAACTTAATCTTGATTCTTCCCTTTCCAACAACCTGACAAGGTTCGTTATCTCCCAAATAAACTAGCCCAAAATCCCTTTGGACATAATCAAGAAAATAACTTCTATGGGGCATAGCATGAAATGAGGCCCTTGAATCTAAAACCCATGATTCATCAGCATTATCTAGGGAAAGAATCAAAGCATCATCTTCAGATTTATTACTTACCACATTTGCCTCCTTATTGCCTTCTTGTTTGTCTCCTTTATTCTTCCGAGACCAACAATCTTTCTTCAGATGACCTGGTTTCCCATAGGACTAGCAATCCTTCTATCCTTTGGATTGGGACCTCTTGTCTTTTGATTTTCCTCATGACTTTCCATGACCTCCAGAACCTTTTCCTCTCTCCTTTGATTTGCCCCTGCTTTTTGCATTCAAAACACTACTTGATGTGGACCCTCACGAGCTTTTCCGTCGCATTTTCTTGCTAAGGATAACACTAACAACATCATCAAATTTCAAAGTATTTGAACTAGAGACGGAGTTACTTATAGCCATTACCAAGCTATTCCAGCTTTCTGGCAAAGAACATAAAACCAAGAGAGTCCTCACCTCTTCATCAAATTTCACTTTTACAGAAGTTAACTGACTAGTAATCGTATTAAACTCATTTAAATGATCTGTCACAGATCCACCTTCAATTATTTTAAGATTAAACAAATGCTTCATGAGAAATACCTTATTTGAGGCTGAGGGTTTTTCATACAATTTAGCCAAAGCTTTCATCAGTTGTCTTCGCTTCTATTATATTGAATGCCACAAATAGTGTTAGGCACAACCTAATGGTTCCCAGTGCCTTTCTGTCTAGAAGATTCCAATCCTCATCAATCATTGTTGCCAGTTTCTTGGCTATTCCTTCCAACAACCTCCATAAATCCTTCTGATAAAGATAATCCTCCATCTGCATCTTCCATAATTAATAGTTCTGCCCATTGAATTTATCTACCTTCAATTTACCCTCATCCGCCATTGCTCCCACTCAACTGTGAGACCTTCTTGCAGATGATAATCGAACACAACCTCACTCTGATACCACTTGTTAGGAATTGCATGCAGAAGATATCAATTAAATGCAAATAAAGATTAATAATAGTGAGAGACAATTTTTAACGTGGTTCACCCAAACTCGGGCTACATCCACCAACAGAGAGTCCAATATTATTATCCAGTAATCAGAATAATTGCAACCAACAATCCTTGTAACTCAATACCGCTGCAAATGCTACAATACAATATCTCAACAGAAACCCTAACCCTTAGCCGTTTTTATCAAGCCTTATGTCGGTTACAAAATAAGGTCTTTTTATGTCAGCCAATAGAAAAATAACTCTTGACGCTGCCCCTGGACCAAGCAAAGGGGCACTGCCCCTTGACCTCGTCTTGGGGGCACTGCCCCCAAACCCTCGTTAAATAATTTGGGGGGAAACCGCACTGATAAAAGTGGGGAAATTTTAACCTCTGAGTCTGATTAGGCTCCATACAAAAATAATAATAAGATAAAATAATTATATACTAAACTATTGGACACCATGAGAAAATATCATCACCATTATGGTGCTAACAATAATCATGCAATAGAATAGGAATATGGGGTTGAGGTTTTCTTCCTCCCCCTTCATAATCCAAAATTGACGTTAATAAAATTAATTCAATACTTACAAAATAATAATAATATATGTATATATATCTCAGGAAACACTACAAAAGACAATGATTAAACTCTAATAATTCATAATGTTCTCTGAACATTATTGAACCAAATCGATGTGCATAACGTCGAAAACCCTTAACGACCAATCGACACTAGTCAAATAAAGATCGACTGAACAAGGGAAATTAACCGATACATACCCTATCTCAAAGGTTCACGTAGTGTACAACTTTGAAACTCAAATGGCAAACCTAACTTTTCCAAGACATCTATCCCCTTTTCTCTTGTGATACTATCCTTCCATTCTTGGAGGTGGAAATCTTTTTTCTATTTACACTCACAACCAATCACTATGATTAGTGTATCATCAACAAATCGTTATACATCATGCTTAAATAATCTCAAAACACATAATTTCCTTTCTAATTCTAAGCATAACTCATTATTCATATAATCAATGATTTATCCTGACATTTTCCCAAAAGTCAAATCTTTAACCTATGATTACTCATCCACATAATCACATGAAAGTAAAAGTTAAACATAGTCAAAGTTTAGGGATGTAACAGTGTTATTGAATCACGTGGTAGATTTTTTAAATATGGTTTTGTTTAAATATGTATCTCGTATCTTGATGTATTTATATTATGTTTCAAGATTATTTTATGTGATTTCAAGTTATAGTGTTGAACAATGTTTCAAGTATGTTAAAATGTCAAATTATGTGATTATGTTTTATGCATTTAATTAGTTTAATATGTAATTATATAAATTTAAATTTATAACTCTCTTTCTAATTTACAAGTGTATACTTTAAAACTATTGCTTTAGTTGACACTATGTAGATATGCTTTTGGTTTTATTGAAAAAGATTATATGCTTTAAAGTTCTAAAACAAACCAAAGATTTCAAAAATATAGATTTTTATTTGTTAAGTAAAGATTTGATATTAAATTAAAGCAAACTAAGAAGTTTTAAAATATTTAAGAGTTATCCATGCTTTATCAAGAAAATTTTATTATAAATTAAATCAAGATTAAAGCTAATAGGAAAAAAAGATTGACTACAATAAAAGCAAAAATATTCAATTTTGTCAACCTTAAGGCAACGTATGAAAATTAACACCAGGGGTAATCTAAAACTTGTTTTTAACATTCTACATTACTCCACATGCAAAAAAATATTATTCTCTCCACCTTTTGTAGTATCTTAAACCAGGACACTGATGAATTGCATTAAGGGGAGTAATCCAAATTTATGTACTTAAATGACAGGCTTGAAACAAAACATGTCGAAATTCATAACAAATGCTTTTGTCATTTTTTTGCTTTATATCCAGGGTCAGTATCGCTAGATTTGGGGGTCTAAAATATAGGTATAGCCACAAAGAATGGTGTCGTGTAGGACATCTAGGCTTCCCACATCCTTGAGGCTCTTTAATATATGAGATCCTATTTAGACGATAGGAAATACAAACATTTCCTTCAAATCTTATGCTTTGTTATAGATTCCAATTTAACCTTCACACTGATCAGCATACACTTGTTTCAATTTTATTGAGTCTGTTGAAAATTATATTGATGTTTCCCTTGAAGGAGAAGGTTGAGTGATCATGTTGATGGGGATGGTTGTTGAGTTACCTGAGATCTATAAATAACTTTATGTTTATAGTTTTAAATGTTCTTTTACATATTATGATTGGCATATATATATGCTATGTCCATTTAAGTATTTGCATTGGGGTTCCATTCTTCATCGCTTTGATCTATACTTTTATTTATGAACTAAATTTTGTGGGGAGGATTCTGGGGAAAAGATATCATCACCGTACACAACGCATACTGTACACATTTCAGCTAAGACTGGAGCGATCAAGCATATATCAGAGAGGTCGTGGGGTAGCAAAGAGAGAAGGAGATTGTTACAATATTAATAGGAATATTCAAGGCTAGAATAATACAATACTAAGTATTTGACTAATGCGTCTGGTTAAACTGGTACATATCTCCTACCTTGTAAATAATTCTAGATAAAATTACATTATTTAGGAACAAAATTTGCATTTGGTTGAGATTAGGATTTGTTATGTCATGTTTTTGATGCGATTGATGTCCATACCCTATTCCAAATCTCCCTCTATGGAACACATAGGTAGGATGCTGGTAAGGGTTCTAGATTTGGTTTTGCACCTGCATTTTCTTGGAATTTTCTAAATCCATTTTCAACACATTCATTTTGTGTGTATCTTATGCTCATAGTAGCCCTTGAGATCACATTTCTTGTAGGCATTTTGTGAAATAATTGATGTGCTGACTTGGCTATTAGGCCACTTGCAACTCCATCATCTGACAAAAATTCCCCCATGTTATGTTGTGATGCAATTCCCTTAATTAATATTGGAGATTTGCCATTGTGCACATTATTATAGTGCAAGCCTATTTTTTTGATTTATTCCTTAAGCATCACCAATAATCTCCACTAGAAAATTGTCCCTATTTAAAATTATGAAAATGGTTCACATCTCTTGCAACAATTTCTCTTACAACAATCTGGGAGATAAGTCTCATTGTTGTATGGCAAATCAGCACATACTCGAAGGTTCTTAACAACTCTAATAATTGTTCTATGGAGCATGTTTAACAAACCAAATGCAATTTCCAACTTTTGACTACGATGGTAGATAAATAATTCTATTTCTATCTCTTCCACAACAATAAGTAAATGTCTTGAATTTAGAAAATACCTTGTTTCTTTCTTCTTCCAAGCCAATTTCTCCAACTTTGCATAGTTCTCCTGCATCTATGGTTGTGATCTGACTCCTTTAGGAAAATCATGTACCCTTTATGGCCTTAATTTCTCAACAAATGTATACAACTAAAAATTATGCATTAATGAATTGGCATGCTGAGCTATTCAGATATTGTTCATGGGGCATCTAAATGATGTGACTTTATTACTGTTGTATTTTGTTCTGCAACCACATTATTTTCATCCACATACTAGGGAAATTTAAATGTTTTATAGATGTAATTTTCAACCTCACAAGGCACCCCTCTATATTAGCCGCTTGTTGTATAAGTTTTATTTCTCTTTTTCTTATGTGAGGTCAAAGTATCATAATTTACTTACTAAATTGACATCTTTCTGAATAAATTGCCTAAGATTTAAATAGTTATAATTGAAATTTGGGTAGAATAGAAATGGTTTCCCATTCTAAGTATCAATAATAGTTTTAACTACATGAATAGGGTCCAGAGACCAAAGGGGAACAACTGTTTAGTTATCTACCTACTACCTCTAAAATATTTTGTCATAGGTATTTAGCATTGCATTAAATGTGATATGGGACTATCATCAATATAACATTGAATATTCCTTGTTATAGATATATAGTTGATATCTTGCATGAGTTCTCAATTCTGTGCAAGAACATTTTGATAACATTACCATTAAGCTTCACATAACCTTCTATTATCTGTTAAGAGCTTGTTTATATATGTTATAGTTTGATGTAGTGAATCTATTCTTTTCTTTTCCTTATGCCTTGTTGGATGTTCATATTTTCTACCAGTGTGTCTAACTTGGCACAAACAGAGTAAACTCAAGCATAGATCATGGTTTGTGGCTAATTCCCTGTGGATTATAGCTACTTGAATATCTTTTAAGCCATTTCATCAAACTATTTTATGCATAATGTTATTTGTCTATGTTTATTGATTGGTAAAGTGTGAATAACCAATTTTGGCCATTTGTTTTTATCTTAGTTTTTTCCTAAATAGGTGAATTTTATTGAGAATATTATACTTATACCATTCTCACAATTTTACCTTGTAAAACATTCTAAGACACTATTTTTTTTATATTATGAATTAGTAGGATATATATGTTGCGGACAAGGAGATTTACTATAAGAAATTGTAATATCTTGCAAACTACGAAGCCTTTGCACGTACATAGGCAAGGCCATATGAGCCCCTGAGGAATAGGTTTGGCCCCCTAGATCATGTCACCTTGATTGTTCAAAGTTTTATTCTTAAGTATTCATCTATCTTGAGAGACTGATCCTTGATCTAGTGTGCAGATAATGTTACACTAGATAAAGGAAAGTTTATTTAGTTATGGACCGAGGTTAAAGCGAAAGTGTCCAAAGGTATAAATATTTACATTGAGTTTATGTTATAGATTTTGGTGTGAATAGTTCTTACTTAGTATCAATCAAATGTAAAGTTTGTCAAACACATTCCTTGCCATTCTCTCTTGATAAAATAGATCTTGCTTGATCATTTTTGCAAATGTGAATGGTTGTAGTAGGCCTAGGTAAACTTAGTTATTCTACTCCGATGTTATACATGTTATTCTTAAATCTATTATGTGTGTTCATAATGAAATTTTTCCATGAGGTATCAAATAATTTACCTTAATATAACTAAAAGGTCATAGATATAATAATAATGGTAGGTTTAGACGATGTTACATATAGCAAAGTACATATTTTACAAAATTGATTTATGGAGTTGATTATTCAATTATAGACAATGGTGTATGTTTGTTTAAAATGCTCTAGTGAAACAGAGAGGGCATTTACATTTGGTATCAGAGCCATGTTTATCAAAATCTAGAGACTTATGGGACTCACTAACTCCTGATAGTTATTGTTTTGAATAAAAGATAGTAGATATTTCAGGCATATCTTACTCTTGCAAGAGCTAGTATGAATCTAAGTGTTAGATAATAGTAGCTAATATTCACTATGCACATGAAAATTATGTTTAATTCTCTATCATTTCCTTGTTGTAAATAATTGGTGTTTGGAAATTATGATGCTAGGAACTGTGCCATTGAAGGGATGTATTGGCAAGTGTTGTTCCATCGAATGGTTGTGATGGCTGATGGTGCTAGTGTGTAGTTGGTGGCACTGAAGAGTTGTAATGGCCAAATTCTCCTCCATCCCCTTAGGTGGCTTGATTTAAGTCACATGTTGCTTGAAATGTGAGATTGTTAAAGATTTTTAAAAAACCATTTTGAGTTTGATTATTTTGTCTTCTTTTGATGTATTAAGTCAACACATTGAAATTTACCAAAGTTTGTTTGATTAAATGAAGGATTGGAATCATCCTTTTTCCTCAAGGACTAGTCTATTGAGACTCTTTGTTTTCTAATTTGACTCATTGCATGTAATGTCCCCTTCCTAAGCAGCTTCAATTCTTTGGGTTAGTCTATCACTTGGGTTCTTGTAGACTAACGTGGATGGTGAGGGAACCCATTTTGGGTTGTTCATCTTGGTGCTCAATCAGTTTATTTGGAGATTTGATTTGAATTCCTTTTGGCGGGATATTCACTTCTAACCTTTTCTGGGGTGATTTTGGGCATGTGGTCTGTACTTACTATTTTTAGTAGTGGTCTCAGGGTTGATGCGACTCGATGTGATGGACTTGGATTTCACTTGTTCTTCATTGGCCTTCTGGTTGGTGCTTCGAAATCCATGTTCGAAGTCCATTTGAGCATTATTTTTAATAGCGCAACATATTACTAAGTTAAATTAAATATTTAACTTAGTTGTATAGTTATAAAAGTGACTTTATTGAAAAGACATGAAATATTTTAAAAGGAATAAAGTCATTTATTTCCCTATTGTTGAGCGCCCCTCTCAAGTGGAATAATAAAGTGAAAATATTAAAAGAGTTTTTTCTTTCCAAGATGTGCATTGGGAAAAGAGAAGGAGAATAAAAAATGTGTTGGAGCACTCATTTGGTATGCTTGGATATTATTATTTTCTCTCTAGAGGGTTTAAACAACTGGTTCTTTGCTTCTTGGAGACAGAAACCTCCTTGGAGATCAATATCTGCAAGTGTGGAAGATCACCCAAGGATATTTGTTGATAATCTCATATAGGGGTTATGCCAGAGCTTTCAATTTTAGTTTGTTTGGTTTCTCGCAGAGGATTTCTTCAAAGAAAAACTCTTGTTTCTTCGTATAGTAATTTGGAGTTAGTATTGAAGATCATTTTGTAGGATTTATAGTAGTTTTGGAGCATTTACTGATAGGATTTATACCCCATGGATGGTCGTACCATGTCATAGCTGGGCCGTACCATTTTGGGGGCATTTTGAAGGTGTTTGTGGCCATCATCATTACTTATTCTCATTCAATCTTGGCGTGAGACTTTGCAAATTAGTGTAGAGAAAAAAATAGAAATTTTCAGGGCAAATTTGGAGTGATTTACATATACTTGTTATTGTCCTTGGTTGCAAATAGGTCATACTAGTTTGGAGATAGGCGTGGGGGTTTGTTTAGGAAAAACACCTAGTTTATGTTGGAATTACACTGGACAACTGAGAGGGGGGGTGAATCAGTTGTCACACAATATTAAACTTTTTCTACTTTTAACTTTCATTATCAACTTACTATCATATTAATGATGTAAACATTAAAGTGAGAATCAATAACACATGAGAATAAACATAAGAAACACACTTGACACCAAGATTTTGACGTGGAAACCCGGTTAAGGGAAAAACCATAGTGGGGGTTAACCCACAAATATTATACTCTATTAAAAGTATTACAAAGAGGGGAATGCACATGCATTCAGGCTCACTACCCAGAGCTCACTGCCTACAGAAATAAGATTACAATGAGTTTGAACTGATAATTAGCATCTACCAATGCAAGGATTCAGTTTTGGTTAAGTACAGAATACTGACTTGATACACTTCATTCTCACTCTGCCCTGTTTACTATTCTACTAAGATCTGAACCTTAGATCTGTGCCTTTTTTCACATTTTTCCCATAGTTGCATCACACACACAGATCACTTAAATCTATCGGCTATATATATATCTGTATCATGATATTCAATCACTTTTCAATTAGCTTCAAGAACATTTAGAACTTTGTTGAAGACTCTGCTATATCGGCTAAATCCATGCATAACTTGTAATACAGACCAAAACTTGCATTCACAAATCATCCAATTGACAACTTCCATTCATTCAGAACCAAGATCAATTACAAGGTTGATTTGTTCTTCTGTTGTCTGCACTGTCAAACTGTAACCCCATACTCGGATGCAAATAACTTTTGAATTCTTCATCACTGGAGGTTAAAATTATAGATTTAGATTGCCTTGACAATCCTTATGACTCCTTCAGATCCACAACATACTTTGATTTACCACTGGAGAGATCTAGACCAAGATACTGGACCCTGTCACATGCTCTGTCTCTGGCTACCTGGACTTAGATAAATTTTGATTTTGACTTCTGGTATGAACAAATTATGTTATGCGGATGAGTGGAATAGCCTTAGTTGCCATTAATGACAACACATATCATGCGAAGCAGTGTCTCTTGCCAACAATCCCCCCCTTTGGCATTGACGGCAACACTTAGTGAAAAATGACTAAGTGTTACTCCCCCTTACTCTATACTCTTATGCTCTCCACTAATTCCAGAACTCCCCCTTTGTTGGATTCCTCAATTTTCACTATTCTTCACTCCCCCTTTGACATCAATGGCAAAGGATGGGGTCCGCAAGCCAAAAGTCTCAAAAATTCTGTATACAGTGCCGCATATGTACACCCAATCATTAAGTTATATTTACATGAACTTGAGAATATCTGCAAAACTATGTTTCAATTGCTCAAGTTTAAAGGCCCAACTTCTTTTCATGCCATCCAAAATTGAGATGTGTCCATGCAGAAGAAATGCGTATGCTTTTGCCTTTGTCAGATCTGAAGATCACTTGTCTGAACTACAGTTTGAGCTTCTAATAATGCATTAAACATTATTTCTAACTTAGGGGCAATCAATCCCCGGAGCTCACACATTCTCTTCACAATATTGCCTTTTTCTTTAACAAGCTTCTTTAGGTCATCGGTCAAGTTGATTACTCGACATTCTTGAATTATAGGAGAAACTGTTAGAGGATCAAAATTTTGAGATAGATTTGACAATTTTTGTTCTTGCTCCTTTATCTTCTTCTCAATATCCTTACTGACTTTAGGCTAGGATAGACAAAATTTGTACATATCACCTCCATCACTTAGAGCATTTTGAATATTCTTTATACTGATACCAAGTATCATCCTATCATTCCTTATTAAGCTCCTTATTTCACTAAATTTCTTATCCAAAAATTCATTTATGACTTTAGTCTCTGCAGACTTCTCAAAAGACTCAAAATGTGTACTTACAAAATTTACAAGATTCTTCAGATGTCCGGAGGGAGAGTCAAATGGATTCTTTTGGAAGGTTGGTATTATCTTCTCTAATACACCAGATGCAAGACTTAATAGCTCATTGTCCTCTATGTGAGATTTCAATATATTTTCACTTGTTTGGCTTGTGTGAAGGATGCTATCTTCAACATTTGGACTGGAGAGAGAGTATCCAAGTTGATTGGTCCTTGAATCAGTTCTGGTTCATCAAACTTTAGCATCTCTTTACTCAGAAAACTTTTCACTGCATCTGCAGTGTCTCTTGCCACCATTTCTGGACCACTTTCCTTTTCTTTGGTTTTCACAGTATCAAGACTATCAACATTTGCACCATCTTCTTCTGCTTTATCTTCCTTATCTTTGACTTCTTCTTCTGCTTCACTTTTCTCTGTGTTATCTGTAGCTAGATTCTTTCCTTTGACCATACTATTTGCAATCTGTTCCTAAGGATCTTGTGTAGCAGCAATATTCTCAACATTATCTTCTTTTTTGGATTGATCAGGAGAAGTTAGAGCATTTCCTGTATCATTAGTTTGGTCCACCATCTCTGTATCTTCTTTGTTTATTTGTTCCTCTTTTGGAACATAGGAGTCATTAACCTTGGTTTGCTGCTCATCATTTTTCATCTTTTCTATATCCAGGATTGATGAATCAATCCCATCATCAGTCTCCTCCTCAACAAATGGAAGATTGTGTCTCTTCAATGCACTTAGAAGTATTTCTTGTGTTTCTTTAACTATTTGGTCCAATTCTCCAAGCATTAGTTTGTTCATTCTCTTCTTGCTCCTGAATTCATCCTTCACTTCTTTGAATATCATATTCATTTGAACTTGAGTGATCTAAGGGCATAGTTTTATCAATACATGCTCTCTAAGCTCCATATCCTTGCTTTTTGCATTTTCTTTCCTCAACTCCAAAATGTTTGCAAGACTTGGAGGGATCTCAGAAGTTATTTCAATCAGGGCCTTATTATAGATATTCAGATATCTAACAGTTGCTTCCTCTAACACCCTCTTATCTATGTTATTGTATTCATCATAAAATTCAGTCATGGGTTTCAAATTTCCATCCACAGTGACTGATTTTATCACATCTTCCATAGAGATTGTGGGCTTCTCAACTATTGATTTAGGGATCCTTTCCCTTGAATGCATCATACTCTAAAAATTCTTGAAGTATCCCCAGATTGCAGTTTTCTGAGCTTTATAATCACCAATGTTGCGAAGATGATCTTTGATCTGAATGGCAACTGGCTCATCATTAGTCCAGTGAACACCCTTTACTCCAGGTACTTCATTCATATAGTAGAAAAACAAGCATAGAACCAATGTACCATATTTAAAAGTGTTTTTCTTATCTTTCTTGATTTTGTTCAGGTTTTCAATCAGCTGGTTCTGTAATAGCTCACATAGATCATAATCTGCATTCTTCTTCAACATTTGATATGCTGCATATATGGCAGTTCCAGAGATTGAATTCTCTCTGCTAGAGTGATAGATCTTGTAGCCAATCACCATGGAAGAAAACTTCACATCCTGTTCTATAATGTCATTTATGGTCATTGCCCTCTTGTCAAACTTTGCAGCAGTTGCATCGGTAATAGTTTGGTTTTTCACAGATTTTAACATGGGTAATCCACCAGTTGAGTTTAACCTAGTCACAATTCTGATAACATCCTTGGTAACCTTGAATGGTTTTAACAGCCATATGAATTCATCATGCATTTGACTCAAAACATACCAAACCCACTCATCTTCATCGAATGTTGGAAACCCCATAATCTGAATAAAATGTTTATCAAGTAGTGCCTTATACTCTAGTTTAAGGTCATGATTTTCATCCCTGAGATGACTCTCAAACAAATCTACATACCTTGAGTCCCTAAATTCATCTATGTTTGCATGAATATAAACCGTAATATCTTCAGTATGTAGTACACCATACAGAACACTTGAAAATGCACCTAATGGGTCGACTTCTATAGCTTTGTGTGGATGTTTCTTAAATTTGGGTCAAGGCCTTTCAGTAATGTCAATGACCAAAGGTGTAGCCATTGCAAAAATATTATAAGTTCAAAGCTTCGCAGATAAATACCTTTTTCATGAGATTAGGGTTGACGGATAAATTTGTCAGTCGCACTTCAATTCCAATCTTAGCTTAGACATTCTTCTTCTTTCTTTATTCAAGTGCAAAGCGATTCAAATGAGGAGTGAACACCTTTTTATTCTCCGCAAAACCTAATTTGCCTTTGTAATAAATGCTTTGCCCTAACTTCATCCAGTTACTGAGTTTCTTGAACAGTTCTTCATGAATCACTCCGCAAATTTCCATATCGACATCTTTTCTTCCGAAAATCCTTCCAAAAGTTTTGAAACAATTCAAAATATCTTCTCATTGTGCTAGATCTAGGTACCACTTACTGGCTAGGGGAATTTGATTTTCAATGCCACTCCCCCTGAGCCAGAGCTCCAAATTCGATTCTTAGAGGAATTATCAGCACCGGATTCTGATGTGGACTCATTACTATTGTTCTCAATTATTTTCTTGACCCATGTCTTGTTCATTTCATTTTGGATCTCATTCACATCAATTTTGCCCTTGCCTTTGTCTTGTCTCTGCTCATCCAGTTTTCTATTCACCGAACTTCTTCTTTCATTATTCCTACTTCTACAGAATCTTGCAATATGACCAGATCTATTGTAATTAAAGCATACAACATTTCTTTTCTTATATACTTGATTTCCTCTTGATATGCACTGATTAGCCATGTGTCCAAATCCATTGCAAGTAAAGCAGTAACCATTAACAGAGTTGCCATTTTCTCTAGAGTTATTCATTATCATACTTCTACATTCATTTGATCTATGACCATACCTCTTATACTTGAAGCAGTGACTGGAGAAGGATGGACCATTTTAATTTACTCTGCTTCTACACTGAGTAGCTCTATGACCAAATTTATTACAATTAAAACAATTTCCATTGAATGATGGATATCTTTGAGCATTAGGTTGTCTTATCGGAGGTCTTCTAGGTCTATTTTTCCCATTCCTTGGTTGAAAATTTCTTTGTCTGGATCTGGAGCTTTCACCTTTCTCATATCCAAGACCATGCTTGTCATCAACCTTTTTCTATCCTTCAAGCAATGCTTCAAGTTTAGCTGAGCTTATCTTGAACTTCTCCTTGTATTCATTTGCAACTTCTAGGTCATGTCTGAGAATGACAATTTACCTTTCAAGTTTTCTCTCATTGTCTCTGCTTTCTTGTAGATTAGACTCTAGGAGGCCAGCTATTCCATCCAATCTGCAGCATTCTTCAGTTCTTTCTTTTAGATTTTGATTCAGGTCTTCTTCAGTTTTCTTTCTATCTTCAATTTCTTTGGTTAGCCTCATCACCTTGGATTCCATCTCATGTTTAAGGACAATAACTTCTTTGGCTAACTTCTCACATTAATTTGTCTTCTCTTTCAAGCCTCATCCTTGTTGTTGTTTTCATAATGATTTCCTAGTTGAAGAGGTTGTTCCTTCCTCTTCTCATTGGATTTGCTCAATTTTTTTTTAAAGTCTCAATGAAGTCTTTGGCATTTTTAAGGTTCTTTTGCATCTCTTGGACTTCTTCTCTGGACTGCTCAAGATCTTCTAAAGTGAGATTAAGTTGCCCTTGGAGGTTATATTCATCCATTTTACTGCCTTCCTAGGTCTTCCTCAAGCTGTTAAACTTTTTCAAAGGAACCTTGCTCTGATACCAATTGTTGGAATTAGTTTGGACAACTGAGAGGGGGGGTGAATTAGTTGTCACACAATATTAAACTTTTTCTACTTTTAACTTTCATTATCAACTTACTATCAAATTAATGATGTAAACATTAAAGTAAGAATCAATAACACATGAGCATAAACATAAGCAACACACTTGACACCAAGATTTTCACATGGAAACCCAGTTAAGGTAAAAACCATGGTGGGGGTTAACCCACAAAGATTATACTCTGTTAAAGTATTACAAAGAGGGGAATGCACATGCATTCAAGCTCACTGCCCAGA
Source organism: Cunninghamia lanceolata (assembly GCA_027924645.1). Taxonomy (NCBI): domain Eukaryota; kingdom Viridiplantae; phylum Streptophyta; class Pinopsida; order Cupressales; family Cupressaceae; genus Cunninghamia; species Cunninghamia lanceolata. The sequence goes on from BSBN01000413.1 coordinate 5,128,333, forward strand.
GCTCACTGCTCAAGAGAATGCTCACTACCTACAGAAGGCTCACTGCCTACAGAAAGAAGATTACAATGAGTTTGAACTAATAATTAGCATCTACCAATGCAAGGATTCAGTTCTGGTTAAGCACAAAATACTGACTTAATACACTTCATTCTCACTTTTCTTTGTTTACTGTTCTGCTAACATCTAAACCTTAGATCTCTACCTTTTTTTGCATTTTCCCATAGTTGCATCACACATGCACATAGATCACTTAAATCCATCGGCTATATATATCCGCAGATCATGATATTCAATCACTTTTCAGTCAGCTTCAAGAACACTTAGAACTTTGTTGAAGACTCTACTCTATCAGCTAAATCCATGCATAACTTGTAATGCAGGCCAAAACTTGCATTCACAAATCATCAATTATGTCAGCCACTATCATTGATCATCACAAATCATCCAACTGAAAACTTCCATTCATCTGAAACCAAGATCAATTACAAGGTCGGCCTATTCTTCTATTGTCTGCACTATCAAACTATAACCCCATACTCAGATGCAAATAACTTTTGAATCCTTCATCAATAGAGGTTAAAATTTTGTATTTAGATTCCCCTAACAATCCTTATGACTCCTTTAGATATGCAACATACTCTGATTTACCACCGGAGAGATCCGGACCAAGATATAGGACCCTGTCACATGCTCTATCTCTGGCTACCCGAACTTAGATAAATTTTGATTCTAACTTCCGGTATGAACAAATTATATTATGCGAATGAGTGGAATAGTCTTAGTTGCCATCAATGACAACACCTGTCATGTGAAGTAGTGTCTCTTGCCAATAGTTTATTGACTTCAAAATGCATCATTTGGAGGCACCTATATGTGAGCATTGCTATATATAGTTTAGTGTAACAGAAAATAAGGGTTTGAATCTATTTTATTCATGATATAGGGTTTTTACATGCTGGGTTTGTTGTTACAGTCTTGTATTTTTTTAAACCAGCAAATGGGTATGTAATAAACTTACTTATATTTCCAAATCTTCATCTGGGTATTTGATATTTTAGTTGTATGGTTATTTCCCACATAAATAAGCATCTAGGTAGCATTAGAATACTTTGTTTCTGAATATATGTATGCATGCAAAAACAAATGTTATGTTCAAACACATAAAATGCACCATGTTTAACTAAACATTAGAGAAAAAATCAGGGCGGGACATTACAGTGGTATCAGAGCAAGATGTATCTTTCCACCCTATGGAGTTGAGTTCCCATGCATGAGATTTGTTTTCTATGAGAGGTAGTGACAGGGAAAGAAGATATCTCAAAAAATTAAGGAAAAAGGAAGTTAAATAGGAACAATGCGAATAATGGCCGTTTGTGTTTGAAGAACAACATCTAGAAACCCACCTAGAAGAAGAAACAATTATAGAAATATGGGTGATAGAGAGGGAAGGTCTAGTAGAGATCATCATGATGAAGGGAGATCTGATATGATGATTTTTCTACATGTAGTAAATGATATGGCTAGAGGGCAGTGAGATATGTTAGACAGAATGGACTGATCTTAGACTGAACTTGCTTAAATTCTCAACCGATTAGTACCCAACAATAATGACAATGATGCAAATAATGGTGGGGGCAACCAAAACAATGGAGGGAATAATGTGCACAATGGTGGAAATAATGCAAATAATGGTAATCATGGAGATAACTTAGTTAATAACAAGGTTGCCCATCAGTGTACCTTTGTGGGATCAACCAACACAAAGCCTCTAATGCCTCAATTTATTACATAAAACAATCCCTCTAAAGAAGCGAATGAACCTACTGAGCAGGTACGTCATGCCCAATATTGGAGAGATTGGAGAGCAATGGATGCAGGATTTTGAGCAAATATGCCATTTCAGGCCTACTTGACTTTTAGGGAGAGGAGTAGACCCCATGGAGAAGGAGTTAGACCTCAAAACCATGACTTACAAAAGAAAAAAGGGTAAGATGACTATTCCCTACTTGGACAATTCAGGTAAAAATTCAGCTAGAGCATGGGTATAGAAATTGGACAATTATTTACGGTTCAATCCCATGACTAAAAAGGATGCCATTGAGTATGCTACTTTATATTTGGATGGGAGTGCTCATGAATGGTGGTATCATGGGTTGGTTACATTAGGCCATGATCAGATTGTGTCCTATGTCGAGTTCATGGAGAGATTGATTGACAGGTTTGACAAAGGGGACTGCAAATTGCATTTTAAGGAGTTAGCATAGCTCAAGTAGTGGGTAACAATTGATGCATATATTATTGATTTTCAGAGACTATCAGTTATGGTGATTGACATTTTAGAGAGGAGACTTATTGTGTTGTTGATGCATAGATTATCAAAACCATTAAGAGGTTGGATTAAGGGATTTAATCCATCCACAGTTTAGGAGGAAATTAAAAAGGCAAAGGATATGGAATCCTCTTCTTACAAAAGTAAATTTTAGTCAAAGGGATTCTTGTATAAGAGGGATAAGGATAAGAAGATTTTCCATAAGGATTCTAATCAGCCTAAGAAGATGTCCTCTAGGTTGGATAATGATCAATTTAATGACCTTAGAAGGAAGAAACTATGTTTTCATTGCAGGGAACCTTGGGATCCAACACACAAGTGTGTTGCCCAAGCTAAGGCAAAATAGATTGAGTATTTTTTAGCTGAAGAATCAACAGTTAAAGATTCAGATCAACATTTTGATCCAAGAGATTCAGAGACAAAGAATTCCTCCAATGAGTCAGATAAGGAACAGGGAGAGGAGAGCCCAGCAGCCCACATATCTAGCATTCAAAGAGAGGGATCATTTAGGACTCATGGACTCTTAGGAGGTTAGAGGATTGTTACTCTTCTTGACACTGGAGCTACACACAATTTCATTGATGAGGGGCTTGTAGCAAAGAGAGGCCTCATGTTACATCCCCAACTTATGATTTAGCATTAATCTTATTTTGTGTGGTAATCAGGAGGATTAACCATAGTCTAAAGATTAGATATTGTGGAAATATCTAAATTAAGCATTGATTATGATAACCGAATAATGATAGTTAGTTATGAAACTACTTATTCATTTGAATATTTGATTTTTATGAACTGTGAATTGGATGATGATGCACTGATCATGGTTTTATGATGCGAAGTGTGAATAGGAAATGAATCATCCTTTGAATATGGAAGGAGAGTATCATCCAGGAGGAAGAGATAGATGTCAGGAAATGGGCCAAATAGCCATCTGAGTATCAGATTTTATGTCCTTATGAACCCTTTATAGGTTGTCATGAGTCATGTTTTCTTTCTAGGTAATCGATCTCTTTTTTGAGTTGTCTTGTCAGTGTTGCTATCTCGACAATGGTTATGATGACTAAACAACGTTCCTAGAACATTGTCACAAGTCAAGAGTTAGTCTTGTTAAGAGACGAAGAATTCGCTTGATTCCTTATTTCCAAATTGGGATATTAATTCTTTATTCCTTGTTATTTGACTAAGGTTTATAGTTGATTGAGGGGGAGTGTTACTCGACCCTGAAAACCCTAAACTATTACTGTGTCGTCCTTTGCTTTCATTATGATGATGATCTTTGGTATTATAGAAGTTATTTAACCTTTATTATTTAGTTAAGGGTGATTATATATGTGAACCTCTTTAGAGGTTGATGACATTAGTATCTTTGATTATGCTTATAACTATATTATCTTATCCACGTTCTTGCCACCTTGATATCCATCACCCACGAGGAGTGGGGAGAGAGAATTTATGCTGATTGGAGGCTTGTTAGAGCCCTCCTTGTGGACTGACCTATAGTGGACTGGGTGGATCAAAAGATCCCATGAGGTCGCATGCATGGAATTCATGCAAATAATCTTGTTCTTGATAGTTATTGAATGATATCGAAAAGAAGACTTGGTATTATGTCTATCACTTTTTTTGGGTGTGACAAAAAAAGAAAGCAGGGTTGGTGAAGAGAAACCCAAGAGATATCAATTAGTAGTGGAGTTACAAGGCTGTCACAGCCATGAGGGAAGGGCAAGGAGGCTCGAGCCCAGCGTGTAAGAACGTATTTCCACAAGCAAGATACTTATTGTCATATCGTAATCATAGGTATGATAACCTTAAGAGCTCATGGCTTATATATAAATGGTTTCCAATACAGTTATAACCTTTTGTTAATGGAGAACATCAATAGTGTCAACTTGAGGAAAATATTAACGTATGTATATGGCATGCTAAGTCATAAATATATTATATGTATACCTAGATGAATATCTCTTGTTGTTGAAGGCTCCTAAAGCCTCATCGTATTCTTTTTATGATGTTCTTTGAAGCTACTATGTCTTAATGGCACTCGGCCAGCTTGAGGCCATAACACGTTTGATGGTTATGCATGCAAGAGCACCTGTAATAAACCAATTTATCCCTATTAAGCCATGAATCTTTTAACAATGTTTTCTTTCAATTGTTTATCAGTCAATAATACTTGAAAACCTATTGTTTATTAATGTGCCCGATAGTGTGATAATTACTTGTTAAGGGAAGGCCGATGGTATCAGCCTATGAAATCAACACCACAGAATTGTTGCTTGCCATAATAACTATGGCTGTAACTTATGATAGATACAATCACTCTAAACTCAATGGTACAATTGAGTTGGTGCCGTATGCACCTGATACTTTATCTTGTCAACCCAATGGTAAATGATGTCGAATCTCGATTATTTATGCATATTGTGTATATTGTAGTCATAATGACTTCTCATGGAGATGAGAAGGTTATTATATATAGATATAATATTGTTTCTTGGCAGCCACGATTGCATGTCATATTCCCTATGAGGAAGTAATTTCTTGATAGCTTCTTTATTTACAAGAACTAACCCTATTTTTCTATAAACTAGTGGTATAAAAGAAGGTGAATGCCATCTTTGCGAATGCCAATTAATTTTATACATGTATGGTTTTAGGAAGATCTCTTAAGCTAGAAATTATAAAAGAGATCAACTCTATGAGTCATGATAAGCATTTCATTGATGTTATGAACTGAGCTTCAACCTTGAAAATAGGTAAACAAAGTAAACACCAACCGGGTAGGGTTAAGTGTTGAATACCATGAACGTACTTGTTTCTTTGTGAAATGCGAGATAGTGTGACGTGGAGTCACAGATTCCCTATAACAATACTTGACTGTTAATAATAGTTATTATGATAACTATGATGCATCTTAGGTATTTAAAATATATGTTGACTCCTTGTTGAAGAAGGAGAAACTGGATAAGAGGTAAGTTGTATTGTCTTGTAGGTGACATTATATGTCTACCAGGTTTGTTGGAGGAACTATTTATCCTAGATAATTATATACTTATAAGAGTGAATACTATGATTAGTATGAAACTCTTGTATTTCAACATAAATGGAAGCCATCTCTTTTCGAATGGCCATACTTCACGAATGAGGTATAAGATATTAAAACTCGTGAGAATACTTGAGAGAGAGTCTTTTTAGTAAGACCATCTTACTAGACTATTATGATATAAGTCTTAAATGTCATGAATTTCAATGTAAACCTTGTGATAGGTCAACATGAAATTGTGAACCTAGGAAGGTCATAAGTTGGAAAACTTGTTTTGGCTATTGATATTTTGAAAAGGTGGGAATAGGGTGACGTCAAGTCACAGGTTCCCTGTTGCAAAAGCAATGTAACATAATTGAATGTACACCCAAGATAGGATTCATTTGTCGAGAAAAATTGATTTGACTATTGTCATTTTGAAAAGAGGGACAGAGTGATGAGGAGTCACAGGTTCCCTGTTGCGAAAGCAACGTAACATAATTGAATGTACTCCCAAGATAGGAGTTGTTTGTTGGGAAAACTTGATTTGGCTATTGTCATTTTGAAAAGATGGAACAGAGTGATGAGGAGTCACAGGTTCCCTATTGTGAAATTAACGTAACATAATTGAATGTACTCCTAGGATAGAAGTTGATTTTCCTAGAATTGGACTAAGAATGAACTGAACTCACTTTTACTAGACCTAGAGAGATCGAACTAAGCATACTGTAGAATGAGACAACTTCTAAGTCAAGTAAGGGTGGTGGACATATGACTACATTCATTGCAAAATGTATATGTATGTAAATATTTGGCCAAAGTAATGCATCCATATCTGCATGCATTGTCAATCCATAGTGCTCCAGATGGTATAATGTCTCTAGTAGTGTCATACATAGTTAGAGTGGATCTATAGTTATGTAATCGTGAGGCATTATGAAGGACACAACACCAGATACTCAAATGGCTAATCTAACAGTTCCTTATATCTATCCCTTTCATGAAGGGTAGGGCCACTTCCAGGTAGGAAGTTGAGCAGGGGACTACTGGTCTATGGTTGGTGGAAAAGCACCAGGATGATGCTCTCCTTCCCAAGCATGAGACAAGTCAAGGCTTATGAAGACAAGTGTGAAAAGTTCTAGATACAATGCTATTCATTTGATGACTTGATGGTCAATTATTATGTACAATTTGATATTTGATGCCTTGTGCATTATTTAGGGGAAAATTGGATTTGTTAATGTTCTAGTGTTTAGATGCTTAAATCCTCCTTTCCACCTTACATTCAAGGATCTAGGGTCGAGTGACAAGCACTATCATACCCTAGGCCATTGCCAGATGTAGGGAAATTTGGATTAGGAAATTTAATTATTAATTTTCCTTCTCTTATGTCCAATTAACCATTAAAACCCTAATTATGTAAATACGGCAACAAATTTACAAAATACTTAAAAAGCTCTTGTAGACAGGAATAAAATACCAAATCATAGAATTCCTATTTTCGGGGTTTCGAAGCAAAATAGTCAGGGACACTGGAGCGGGCGCCCAAGTCCAAGGTACCTACTTTCTCATAGAATCTAGACCTCCTTCTGACACTGATCAACCATGTAACTTTTTTTTTTAGAGATCTGTCTGCGGAGGACACTGGAGCGAGCACCCAAGTCCTGGAAGTGCTCCTTTGTCTAACTTTTTTTTAGATCCCAAATCCTTGATGCCTGCCAATCCTTCCTACAACTCCACTTTTCCCAAATGCGATACTTGTAACCTACAATCACAAGACTTGGTTTGGGAGTTGTGGTGTTTAAAGGCTTGCCTTAGTCAAGCCCCAGAGGACACTTAAGTCTCCGAACACCATTATCAGATAAAAGAGTGCATGCCCTTGTGAGGCAGAGGTAAAAACCAAAGGAATCAATGATGAAAAGACAATATTATGTCACCTTGTAGTGAAGCTCTCATGGAGGAAGAGGCTCTTCATGCCATGAGGAAATTGATGCTCAAATCTACAAATATCAACACACAAAACACACAAGTCTGCTCTTGCAACACAATAGAAGCCTTGAATCACCTTGAGAACACAATAGCTTGCTAGTAATCATCTAATTGAAATCTAGTTTACAAATGAATGCCTAAGCTTTCTTATATATACAACTACAAGCACTCCCGCCAAGAATTTAAAAATCAATCTTTACCGTGTCAGCAAAATAACCAAATAATGGTCATAAACCGACACCTAGAAATTGGGGCTGCCCCAAAATAGGGCAGGACTAGGGCGCGGGTGCCCAATTTCTCCCCCTATTTTGGGCAGGGTGCAACTTAAGGGGTCCACCTAGGTCTAATTTGCCATGGAAGCTAGGTCTCATTCCATCAGGATGCCAAAATATGAACTAAAATGTCCTAAATGCATACTAAAGACTTGGGAGCTAAACCTTATGAGGGAAAAGCCCCCAAGGGGACATTTTCTGACATTACATTTAGCCCCCACTTTGATGTATGTATAAACGCGAGGCCAATACATGCATTAAAGTAAGGTCACAAACACAACAAACACACCAAGCATGGAGAAGACATACCAATCACATAGAAAGTAGTAACAGGCACACAAAACACGGAGAAGACAGTTACAGTCACGCAGAATACGGAGAAGATAGTCAATGCATGGAAGACAGAAATGATATCTTTTCTTTTCTTTTTCTCATATATATGAAATGCAAATGCAAGTACTAGAAAGTAAACAGACCTCCCATAATACAAGATGCACTACCTTAAAGCGTAGGTCTCTGTATAAATGGGGTAACACGCACGCAATACACATAAAACCTCCCAAAATGTAGCAAGCACTACCTGAAGGCGATGGTCTCTGCATATGGGGTAACAAACATGCCACACAAACAAGCATGCCAAAACACACACACTTGAAGACATGGAGAAAAGACGACAGACAAGCGATGGAGTGTACCTATTTCTAGGTCCAACACCATCTCAAGCACATTACAGGCACACACTGATGATTGGGCTTCACCACAATAATCACCGAAGACATGATTGAGGGTTGAGTTAGTCACAGAACCACTCCCTGCCTCTGCAGAGGACTTTTGAAAATGACAGGATGATGCAACTTGCTCTAAGAAATACACCATCCCCGCCTCTGCAAAGGGCTTAAGAAAAAGGATATGCTCGATATCCTACCTCTGCAGAGGGCTTAAGAAAAAGGATATGCTCGATATCTTGCCTCTATAGAGGGCTTACATGATTGATTGATTGATTGCAAACAAGCTCAGGATGCACGACGCACTACTCTGAGGTGCGAGTCTCTGCATCTGAGGTCAAACACATTGCTACCATCCATAACAGATAACTTACCTTATATATGCCCCCACCTTAAGGTGGTTGATATCAATTATTGATATCAAGCACATTAAGGTAGGAAGAAAACACACAAGGGAACACTGACTTTTGCAAAGCCCATGCCCCCCAAAGGTGACATGTACTTTACGATCGCCAAATATTCCCACAAATGCATCCCTGCAAGAAACATGTTAGTGTCTACAAGATCATGATAAACAACAACATCAATGCATATGATTAACCACACAAAGAGCCAAGGTTATACAATGAATTCAGAGTTTGAGGTTAACTGTGGGTTATATCACGAAACTCTCTGAATCAGGTACCACCAAGGCTAGATTCAAAGGCAAACAAAGGTGTACGGAGTAGCAGTACTATTAAGGTTTGTAAATGTGACAGAAACATCATCAAATTCACTATGCAGAAAGCATGAGTGCTTCCACTAGCACGATCACCAAATATTCCCACAAACACATCCCTACAAGAAACATGTTAGTGTCTACAAGATCATCATAAACAACAACATCAATGCATATGATTAACCACACAAAGAGCCAAGGTTATATAATGAATTCAGAGTTTGAGGATAACCATGGGTTATATCACAAAGCTCTCCAAATCGAGTACTGCCAAGGCTAGATTCAAAGGCAAACAAAGGTGCATAGAGTAGTAGTACTATTAAGGTTTGTAAATGCGATAGAAACATCATCAAATTCACTATGCAGAAAGCATGAGTGCTTCCACTAGCCAAGCGTCGGATAAAATATACAACGCCATCGTCATATTAGGAACTAAGTTGATTTTTTGATTGCTCTTGAAAGGGACACTAGGTCCGCATTAGTATAAATGTTTGTTGTCATCTGCCCGCTAGATGGAAACACTAGAGGAAGCGAAACAATAAATAAGAGAGGAGAAACCAGTGTCTTAGGGAGAATCATGTAGGAGGGTGCCCCTAGGTCACCAACCACGACGCTATGTCCATAAGACACAACACTCAACAATGAAATCAGAGAGAGAGCAATATAAAAGAATGATGAAACAAATAGAAGAAGGTCACAATAGAGGCGGTCTCCTGGTATCCCAAACCTTACGGAAGAATTCAAGGTCATTCTAGGAGGCCTAAACAACATATAACACATCACGGGGGAAGCACATCACAAGAGAGATAAAAGTTAGAGATACTTACCTACAGGGTCTTCCTTCTAGAAGTCATCTAAAATCAAATCATCTTCTTTCCAATCACAAATGTTAGAAAGAAAAGGTGTGTAAGGTACCATTTCCAAGTTTTTGTTATTATTCTTTTGTTCATTCTTAAATGCTTCTTGGTTTGACTCAATGTTAGGTGGAATATTTTCTTGTTGAAGTTCATTATTACACATATCCACTATTCTCTTAGGTGGTGGGAGAAGTAAATTATTTTGAGTGATCTCAACATCCATCCTTGAGGGATTTAATGTGAGAGACTTCTCCTCATCCATTAGTGCTACATCCTTAGTGATGTCCAAATGACTTGAATATTCAATCAAAGGAGGGACATTAAAGGTCTTCTCTTCCTTAGCGATATCCAAGGTATATGAACAATCAACTAAAGGAGCAAGATGATCCATAAAGTTTTCATGCATTGTGATAGAATTTTTATTATTGTTAGATGAAAGCTCATTGTCTACCCATGGAATGGTCTTTGTTGAAGGGATTTCTTCATTCACTAATGCTTCATCTTGGCCAGGGAGAGCAATGGAATGGGAAGGTGGTTGTATGATGGTAAGAGATGTATCAATGAAATCATCCTCTTGCATCAAAGTGTCCTCATGAGGAGGAAAAACTTTGGGAGAGGGATCATAAGGTAAACCAAAGTTATCATCACATGTTTTAGCAATAGGTTCCATAGTAGAATTTCCCATAAAGTCATCCAAGGATTCATCTAACATTTTAAGATCATCACTAGTATATATATTGTTGATCAAGAATTTAGTGAGATCATCCAATATCAAAGGGTATATTCCCATGAGAGTTGTGAAGCTATCAAAGTCACGTATATAACAAAGGATTTAATATGTGGAGCACATAGAGAGATCAACATCATGAATGTATGCTATTTGTTCCAGAACTTCAGGATGTTTATAAGTGAATTTAGAGAAATTATCAATGTATATGATGTATGCAAACAAATCTTATCAAGAAGTAGCCATGTTATATTTCTTAAAATCAATGAAAAATCATATTTTTGAAAGCTTCTCAAAGTATGCAAAAGACAAGCACAAAGCTATATGCAAAAAAAAAAACCCTAAAATGCTTGATTTTTTTGTACTTTTTCAATGCAAATAAATGAAACAAAGGATGATGTAAGGATTTTAGTCAAGGGTAGAAAGTTATATGTTTGATGTCAGTCCAAAATAGAAATATAATCACTCTCAACACACTCTTGATGTAAATCCAAGATAATGCCAAGTCAAAATATAGTGAAAATATGTCAAAATAGGCACTTTTTTCACCAAAGATCAATGTGAAAGAGCATAAAAAAGGGTGTTGTGAGGAAAATGATGATGGAAAGAAAATAATATCAGTAATAACAGCCACTTGGTGCCAAAATACCCAACACAACACGATTTTAGTGCCACTTACGGTAAAACCCTACTAAAAATATAGCAAAATATGCAATTTTCACAGTTTTTCAATTCCAAGACCTAGCAAAGGAGGTGTTGTAAAGAATTCTAGGAGGTACAAAAAATAATATCAATAATTTCAGTCACCTCAATCTATAAAATTGATCACAACACGCTTGGAGTGCAAACTAGATCAAACCCTAGGGCAAAAATAGCTAAAATGTGTAGTTTTTCACCGAATTTTCACTACAAGAGCCTGATAAAAGGGTGTTGTGAAGCTTTTTATGAGGGGAAGAAAATGAGTACCCTAATAATAGAAAATTAATGCCAAAATACCTTTCACAACACACCTATGGTGCATGTTTACAAAGTCGATAAGGCCAATTTTAGTTAAAATTATTGTTTTTGAAGCCCTAGGTTTGAGATCTTGGGATAAAATTTTGTGTGAACACTTTGAAGTCTGATTTATGATAAAATTGACTTACTCTCAGATCTGAAAATGATTTTCAAGCCTCAACATGCAAAATGCCCATGCAAATTTAATGAAAATGCATCAAAATTGCTAGTTTTTGCTAAAATTTTCTATGTAAAAATGTAAATATTTTAAATCTAAATGCAAATTCACACTAAAATGAAAGACCACAACCAAATGAAAATTTGAATGAGCCTCTAAAATTAGTATAAAAATCTGATAAAAGATTTTGCCTACTAACCCTAGATTTTGGAATTACTAGGTTATATAAAATTATCAAAATTTCCACAAAACCCTAGCACTTAAATGATAAAAATGCAATGCAAATTTTTGAATTTTTGGATTTTTCTGTAGTTTATATCAGATCTGATGCAAAATCATGAATTAGGAAAATTTAGGAAATTGATACAATTTAGTAAGCCAAACAATGCAATTTTTTGAATTTTTCAAAATTTTCAATTTATTTGAATTTTTCTCAATGCAATGAAATGAATGACCAAATGAATGAATGGAATCAATCCAAATCTGAAGAAAAACACTCAGAAATTTGCAATTTAAGTCCAAAAACATAGGTTCACCAAAATGTTTAGGGGAAAATTGGATTTGTTAATGTTTTAGTGTTTAGATGCTTAAATCCTCCTTTCCACCTTGCATTCAAGGATCTAGGATCGAGTGATGAGCACTATCATACCCTAAGCCATTTACAAATGTAGGGAAACTTGGATTAGGGAATTTAATTAATAATTTTCCTTCTCTTATGTCCAATTAACCATTAAAACCCTAATTATGCAAATACAACAACAAATTGATAAAATACAAAAAAAGCTCTTGCAGATAGGAATAAAATACCAAATCACAGAATACCTATTTTTGAGGTTTTGAAGTGAGCAGTCGGGGACACTGGAGTGGGTGCCCAAGTCCAAGGAACCTACTTTTTCATAGAATCCGGACCTCCTTCCGACACTGATTAGCTATGTAACTTCTATTTTTAGAGATCTGTCTATGGAGGACACTAGAGCAAGCGCCCAAGTCGTGGAAGTGCTCCTTTGTCTAACTTTTCTTCAGATCCTAAATCCTTGATGCCTACCCATCCTTCCTACAACTCCACTTTTCCCAAATGTGACACCTGTAACCTGCAATCACAAGACTTGGTTTGGGGGTTGTGGTGTTTAGAGGCTTGCCTCAGTCAAGCCCCAGAGGACACTTAAGTCTCCGAACACTGTTATCAGATAAAAGAGTGCATGCCCTTGTGAGAAACTAAAGGAATCAATGATGAAAACACAATATTATGTCACCAGTGTAGTGAAGCTCTCATGGAGGAAGAGGATCTTCATGCCATAAGGAAATTGATACTCAAATCTGCAAATATCAACACACAAAACACACAATTCTACTCTTGCAACACAATATAAGCCTTGAATCACCTTGAGAACACAATAACTTGCTAGTAATCATCTAATTGAAATCTAGTTTACAAATGAATTCCTAAGCTTGCTTATATATGTAACTACAAGCACTCCCGCCAAGAATTTAAAAATCAAAACTTTACTGTGTCGGAAAAATAACCAAATAACGGTCATAAACCGACACCTGGAAATTGGGGCTGACCCAAAATAAGGTAGGACTAGGACACGGGCATCCAATTCCTCCCCCTATTTTGGGCAGGGTACAACTCAAGGCATCTACCTAGGTCCAATTTTCCATGGAACCTAGGTCTCATTCCATCAGGATGCCAAAATATGAACTAAAATGTCCTAAATACATACTAAAGACCCAGGAGCTAAACCTTATGAGGGAAAAGCCCCCAAGGGGACATTTTTTGACGTTACAAGCATAACTTGTACATGTATAGTGAAAGTCATTCACTAAGGATATGTAATTGAATATTTTAATTATAAGCTTTGTTATATTCTATTTAGAATAACATGCTAATTGTTGAAAAGATAATGAATCATTCTTGTTTATCTTTGATTTGGATAATCATGTTGATATCTATTTCTTGATTAAGATTAATATTTATGTTAGTGATTGAGCATTATGGAATGTGATGTTACACCTCAAAATAGAAGAATTTGAAGGCTTCAGAGTTAGGATAGAAGATGTTTTCGTCATCACTTGTAAAAGGAAGATCTTTGATTTGAGTATCCAGTTGAGTGACTATGAGCTCAAGGTTGATTTTTATGTGGTGAGTATGGGGAGATGGATGTAGTTCTTGGCATGCAATGGTTGCATGCTATTGGTGAGTTCTACTTGAACTTACGCACTATGGAGATGAAATTTGAAGTGAATAGTATGAAGTACATACTTAGAGGTATGTTTGATGGTGGGTTATAGGTTGTATCTTTCAGAAAAATGGAGAGACTCATTAGACATGACTAGGTTGAGTGGGCTACAGAGTGTCTTATCATGCCCACATTGTTAGAGTAGCAGAAGCAGAGCTACCATCCAGACATTCAGGTCTTACTATCTAAGAATAGCAAGGTTTTTAGTAGTATACCTCATGGGAGGCCTCTTGATAGAGGCATTGAGCACGTTATTGAGTTAGAGGAGGGTGCCAAGCCATTCATCACTACACCATATAGACACCCAAAGAGACTCAAAGATGAAATTGAGAAGATAATTAAGGGGTTGATTGAGATGGGACACATTAGACCCAGTAAGAGTGCTTTTGCTTCTTCAGTGGTGTTAGTAAAAAAGAAGGATGGGACAATGCACATGTGCATTGATTACAGAGCTCTGAACGAGAACACTATAAAAAATAGGTATCCCATTCCACACATAGATGAGCTCATTGACAAGTTGCATGGAGCTTGCTACTTCTCCAAGATTGATTTGAGATCAAGCTATCATCATATTTAGGTTCGGGAGCAGGATGTGGAGAAGACAACATTTAGATGTCATTATGGAAATTTTAAGTTTTTGGTTATGCCTTTCAGCTTAACCAATGCCCCAGCTACTTTCTAGTCTTGCATGAACAGGGTGTTCAAAGATCAACTCCATAAGTTTGTCCTCATATTCTTTGATGATATTTTGATTTTTAGCAAAACTTGGGAGGAGCACATGAGACATCTAGAGGAGGTTTTGAGCATCCTAGAGTGGGAGTTGCTATATGTCAAGGAGTCAAAATGTGAGTTTGGGATGATAAAGCTTCTCTATCTTGGGCATATTATCAGTTCACAGGGTGTTCGAATGGATCCTGAGAAGATCAAAGCTATAATGGATTTGCCTCCCTTGACAAATCTTACATAGCTCAAAGGTTTCTTTGGCCTTTGTGGATTCTATAGAATATTTGTTAAGGGTTTTTTATAGGTGGCTGCCCCACTTACATATTTAACCAAGAAGGGTGCTTTTGCATGGTCAAATGATGCACAAAGATGCTTTGATCAATTCAAACAAGTAATATGTACTTGCCCAGTCCTAGCCATTCTAGATTTCTCCAAACCATTTGAGTTGGAGTGTGATGCATCTCGAGATGGGATATGATCTATTTTGATGCAGGACAAGCATCCCATTTCTTTTGAGAGTCAAAATTTGAGAGGAGTTCTTCTATTTATGACAAGGAGATGTTGGCCATTATGTATGCACTGGCCAAGTTCAAACTAACCACAATAGCCTCAAATACTTCCTAAATCAATGGGATCTCAATGATAAACAATAGAAGTGGGTGAGTAGATTGTAGGCGTATGCTTTTGAAATTGTTTATGTCAAAGGGAAGAAGAATGTGGTTGCTGATGCACTTTCTAGGAGACCTCACTTGTGTTCCTTGGGAGAGATTTGATTGGAGAGAGTGGATTTTAGCTAAGTATGCTAAGGACAAGTGGGCCACGGGTATTATTGATGGTACCATGTACAAGATGACATGTATATAATTGTAAATGATATTATCATTTACAAAGGGAGAATATTTTTGGTACCAGGATCAACAATGAAGAAGAAAGTTTTGAGAGCCTTTCATGATGTTCCTATGGCTGGTCACCCATGGTATTTCAAAATGTACAGGCAGATCTAGGAGTGGTTTAAATGGAAAGGTCTCAAAACTAAGGTTTTGAAGTATGTGAGGGAGTGTCCTACTTTTTGATGTAGGAGCATCTAGGTTCATTGGCAATCCTATGTGTCACGTCTCAAATTTTGATACATCTAGGTTTACTTTAAACGGAAATATTTCATGAATAATTATATGCGGATAGATGAATAATTGTTATGAATATTTTAATATGAAAATATGTAATGAAATAAATGTAATATTCATGTTAGTAATGCTTCGGCTATGCTTTGTTTATTTGGATTACTAATCTATTAATGGGAAATTAGAGTTTACTATGAGTTGTAGGTTGTCGAAGACAAGAGGTGGTTGAGGTAAAGGAGATTAGCATCCTGGTAGGGTTAAGATGGAGGGATATCTCTCACACACTTTACGTAGTGTCATGTAGTTGCATATGCTGCATATTAAATGATTTAATAGTTTAATTTAAATTGCATTTTTATTTTATTTGAATTATATATCACATAGTTAGTTAATGATGATTTAATTAGATTATTTAATTCATGAGTGTTTAGAAAATAGAATAATCGATTTAGTTATTTAATTTGTTTTATTTAGAGAATAATCATATTCTATTTTCATAGATACATTGTGATAAATATCTAAATTATTTTACAATATTTTTAGAATTGGAAATAGAATAAAACATGTTTTTGAAACAAAAACTTATTTTAGGAAAAGAAAAGACACTAGAAAATGAAACACTTGAGGAAGAGGAAACAATAAGTTACAATTCATTTCTTGGTCACCAAAAACTTCTATTTAACATCTTGTATTCTCAAAAGAGGAGAGGATCATCTCTAAAACGACATTGTGAAAACATTTTGGGACACAAAGAGGAAATAGTTCAGAAGCTTTTGGTAGGATTCAAGCATTTGATTGGAATATGGAGCGAATTCCAGGTTCTTAATTAATCTTAGATCATCTATAGTTGTTGTGTGTTTGATTTCTATTTTCCTTATGTGCATGATCTTCTGTCTGAAATTGATATAAAGTATAAGCAATTGGCTGTAGTTTTGTAAAAGAAATAGTTATATATATATATATATATATTTATAATTGGATCAATTGTATGTTAGATAGAATCAACTGTATTTTTTTATATTAAAAGCTATGTCAGATTCAATTGTATATGGAATCAACTGTATTTGATATATTATATCAATTAATTGTATGTCATATTGGAACGATTTCTTTGTATAATGTAGTGACTGCACATTATATTGATTTAAGCACTTGGGGCGGCGTCACAAATGGTGCCGCAGTTCCGTTTGGGGACTGTGACCCCATTTAGGGCATCAGCCCATCTTTCAATTATTGTAGAGGAATACAAATATATATATATATATATATATATATATATATATATATATATATATATATATATATCTCGTTTGTGGTATTAAACTTAAGACTTCTAAACCATTAAATGGCATGAATTGTATTCTCTATTACTTCCTGCTTACACCATTCTAGGTTGCTAGGCTCCTTGTGCAGGGTCAATGCTTTCCTCAAGTTAGGAAGAAACCCGGGGAAGTTCAGTAATTCATGGTTGGGTGGAAAAAACACCTCAACCACTCTCTTGGACTTCGTTTGTAGATGATTAGAGGATCAAAGCAACCAAGATTAAATATTATTATTGATATGGATATTTGCTTCTTTATATGGCTTCATTGCCAAGTTACAATTGTAATATGATTCATGGATATCTTGATGATAGTTCATCTTTGTGTAACATTGAAACAAATGTATTGTAACACCAAGTCGAATGTATGTAAACTATTTTTTAATCTATTCTGGTTATGGATCATTATTCTTATTCATGAATTCTTACCATTATATGATTTTATGGATATTTGGAAACCATTATTGGTTGATTATCTTACTTATGCAATATGTTTTTCTTTTCAGGTATTATTTTTAGTTGGTAAATTTTCTCCACCTTACATTTGGTATCGGAGCCCGATTCCAATATTGGGAGCTCTGGGGCATATGTTGCTCAGTTTGTTTAAGCATGTGTGGGTCCTTGAATGTTGGCATGTAGTAAGTATCATGTGCCTTCTTTTGTATGTCATCCTCGCATGTGTGTGGTGAGTAATACATTACTATGGGTTAGATAAACCCTGGTGTATACCAAGAAGTTGCTTATGGTTATTTTCCTTCTTGATGCCTTGTGTGTTGGGCATGAGTTTTTGCACTATGTAAGAGTGCTTGAGTGACCTTTGAAGGATCATGTTTGTGCTTGTGTAACCACCTAGGATGGTGGAATTATGAGGACCTTTGTGTGAAAATAAATACCATGTTCCAAGTGTGATTGAACTTGGTTTATTCTTTTAGAAGTTATGCATTGTATATGGACAAGAGAATGTTTTGAATATTAATGAACCTTGTTGTGTACAAGAGTAGCATATCCTCGTAATGTTTGCCTCTATATAGAGACTGGTAATGCTTGTTTGACATGCATATTACATTGCCTTATTGAGAGCATGGATTAATTATGCTGTTGTAAGATAGATAGTGTTGCATCACATAGAATATTTGGGTAATGATTTATATTCCTATATTGCATTTCTCCTAGGATTCATGTGGGAACCTGGGTATAATTATTGCATTTCATTATTTGAATAATTAAAGAGAAAAGGTGTTGTGAAGAGGGTCTTTTGTATAATCCTTGTGATATTTTGAAGTAGCAAACCCTACATCTTGTGACCTAAATTATGATTTTCCGTCTCTTAGTATGCATTTAGTATGCTTATCAGCACATTGTGGAATCTTTCGAAAGGAATATTTGGGTAATTGCTTAACACCAACCTAATTCTTCCTCCTATTTTATTCCATATGTTATATTCATGAATCCTTGATTGATAAGAAGTGTTAACGGCTGCATGATTGGAGAGATTGATGTGCTTAGATATCTCAGTTGTGAACCTAAACTGTTGGTTGATTAAAAGTGGATAACTGTATAGGTCTTTATGTAGTGATTATATGCAACTTACAGTTTCTTGAATGATGTTTGTATGGAAATAATCTTATGGTGTAGACATGATTGGAGTCTTGGAAGATTTGTTGTTTGATGTAGAATAAACTCACCTTGGATCTAGGTGTAGTGTAGCATTGTACTCCCTCTGTAGTGGCTAGAATTAGTCACATAGTTTTTGTAAAGTGAAACTTGTGAATATTGATTTTTATTTTACTTTGTATTTATGGAAAAGTATAGGCATCAAAATTTATGTTTACTTATCTTATGACCTTGATGGTCATGTTGTATTTACTATTGTAATTGCACACTTTTTTATGTTTTATTATTTTAATTGATTTTCTTTTCTTTGGACTTTATTTACTTAATTATTATTGGTGGCTATGCTTGAAGGTTTTAATTGTTGATCATGTGTCCTGTTATGTTCTCTATCATGTCCATGATGGACCTCTGATGGATTGTATAAGGGAGTAGAATGCAAAGAATAAACTAGTACTTGATGTGTGTATTACTAGAATTATGATAGAATAAATTCCTTGGTTTGTTAATAAATGAAAGTGACTATTGTGTGAAATATTGAGAAATGGTTTTATGTTTCTGTGGATCACTTAAAGAGAAATGTATTCTTGTATGAACTTAAATGTAGATTTATGACTATGTAGAGAACAAATTGGGATTAAATCTTGTTTTTAGTTTAATTGGCCTAATGTTGGCTTAGTCTACCAACTTTAGTTGTTCTTGCTTATCTCCTTCATATTAATCTTGAACATGATGCCATGCCCTAGTGTTCAGCATTGGTAAAGTGTATGATGTTGTATGTAAGTTCCATAACTACCTTCTATTTGACTTAATGTAGGGTAAGATGGGTCTTTAGTTAGTGCATGAACACGTAATGTATGTAGATATTTATGGTATTATAGTTATCTTTTTATTCTTGTTGAGTTGCCAACCTTGGAAATCGTGTTGCTTCAGGAGTTTCTTCTTAGTAGTTGGAGGTGTTCTAGATTGATGGGATAAGTTGTCCTTTGTATTCCATTTTATGGATACTTGGTATTAGGCTATGAAGAATCCTTGTGTTTCTTAGTTGATCATGAATTTGTGATCGAGTTGTGTTTTATGACATTTTGGTCTAGCCTAGTTTGAGGAAATGGCAGTATGGTGGAGTAGTCTTGCTCCTTGTTAGTACATTGATGTCATCTTAGATGTGCTCCTAGTGAGTAACAAGTTGCTAAGCCTTGCTTTCTAAAAGTGTTTACCCCATTAGAGGGTGTGATCAGATTCTTTCCTCTAAGAATATGTTGGGTTGGTCCTAGTTTTGGTAGTATAGTGTTAGAATGTTAAAGAAACCCTCTCTTTTAGGAGTGGAGCGTGAGGAAGTATCTCATATAGGGAAACCGTGTCTAGAGTTGAGACATGTGGCAATAGTGCCTATAACCTTTTGAGTTAGCTCACCTAAGCCTTGAATTATTTTGTTGTGAAGAAGGATTATTGAGAGAATAATCTTTTGTTGCAATATTCCTTAAGAGTAGATATGGTAGCTTTGTGAGTCTCCTTAAACTTAGTTGAGAGCTTGAGAGGTTATCCCAGCATAGTTGTGATCCTAAGTTTTTATGTACTTAAATTGTTGTTGTACTTTTTGGGCTAGAGCTTCTTCTCATTGCAGTGACAGTGGAACAATGGAGTGGTGTAGTCTCAAAGGAGTTGTATGCACGATGCTTGGTTTTGATCTAGTTGGTGCACCTTTGGAGATTTGTTTTGATATAGGGGATCTTGACCTAGTGATGGTTAGAAGAACTGATTTCTTGAAATTATGTTATGATTCCATTGCATGTGCATTATGATAAATGATTCATGCTTATATGTGTCTATGATGGACTAAGATTTGGCTCATTTGGTGTGCTTTGGTGGTAAAATTATTTTTCCTTATAACTTCATTGATTGTGCTGATATTTTGATTATGCTCTGGCAAGAGTACCATATATTACTTGTATGGAATTGAGTGGTAGTTGTACCATGTATAGGGTATATGCTTGTATTGGCAGTAGGGCCATGTGTGTGATTATTTATATTGATTAACATACTTTATTGGACCATTGAAATAGATGGCTATTGCACCATTGAAATAGATGGATATTGTACCATTGAAATAGATGGCTATTGCACCATTGAAATAGATGGATATTGCACCATTGAAATAGATGGCTATTGCACCATTGAAATAGATGGTTATTGCACCATTGAAATCATTATTTAAATCATGATAAACTTTTATCCATGATCTTACTAATCATGTAATGATCTTCTTACATGTTGAAAACCTGTGATCTTATCTATTATATTTCAAGTTGAAGACCTTGTTGTAGATTGTGATATTTCTATTATTAAGACAATATGATTTGCGAATGATGATAACAAGTAGTATGGGATGCTTGTTTGTCATCATAAGGGCAATTTTTCTGCTGTCTCATGCGAGTAGGCATGTTGACAAAATGAACATAAATGTTTTATTTTATAAAAAAAAATTGGATATGAATAAGATTTTAAGAAGGAAATGATGTAACTTGCATGATTTTATTCATCTATTTGATGAACAACGACATGTTAACGATGTGTGCAAGTGAATGAATGTTAGATAGAGGAATCTTTGCAGTTATGAACAAACAGGTGCTTGGAGTAACGACACATTGTTAGGTAGACCAATTTTAACTTTGAGGTAAAACAAAATTAAAGAGGTATGAAACTTTATCTTCAGTTAAGTTGATCATCGGGACGATGAATCTTTTAAGAGGGAAAGGATGTCACGTCTCAAATTTTGATACATCTGGGTTTACTTTAAATGGAAATATTTCATGAATAATTATATGTGGATAGATGAATAATTGTTATGAATATTTTAATATGAAAAGATGTAATGAAATAAATGTAATATTCATGTTAGTAATGCTCCGGCTATGCTTCAGTTATTTGGATTACTAATCTATTAACGGGAAATTAGAGTTTACTATGAGTTGTAGGTTGTCAAAGACAAGAGGTGGTTGAGGTAAAGGAGATTAGCATTCTGGCAGGGTTAAGATGGAGGGATATCTCTCACACACTTCACATAGTGTCATGTAGCTGCATATGTTGCATATTGGATGATTTAATAGTTTAATTTAAATTGCATTTTTATTTTATTTGAATTATATATCGCATAGTTAGTTAATGATGATTTAATTAGATTATTTAATTCATGAGTGTTTAGAAAATAGAATAATTGATTTAGTTATTTAATTTGTTTTATTTAGAGAATAATCATATTCTATTTTTATAGATACATTGTGACAAATGTGTGAATTATTTTACAATATTTTTAGAACTGGAAATAGAATAAAATGGTTTTTTGAAACAAAAACTTATTTTAGGAAAAGAAAAGACACTAGCAAATGAAATAGTTGAGGAAGAGGAAACAATAAGTTACAATTCATTTCTTGCTCACAAAAAAACTTCTATTTAACATCTTGTATTCTAAAAAGAGGAGAGGATCATCTATGAAATGACATTGTGAAAACATTTTGGGACACAAAGAGGAAATAGTTTAGAAGCTTTTGGTAGGATTCAAGCATTTGATTGGAATATGGAGCGGATTCCAGGTTCTTAATTAATCTTAGATCATCTATAGCTGTTGTGTGTTTGATTTCTATTTTCCTTATGTGCATGATCTTCTGTTTGAAATTGATATAAAGTATAAGAAATTTGTTGTAGCTTTGTAAAAGAAATAGTTTTTTAAAATATATATATATATATATATATATATATATATATAGAATTGGATCGATTGTATGTTAGATAGAATCAACTATATTTTTTTATATTAAAAGCTATGTCAGATTCAATTGTATATGGAATTGATTGTATTTGATATATTATATCGATTAATTGTATGTCATATTAGAATGATTTCTTTGTATAATGCAGTGACTGCATATTATATTGATTTAAGCACTTGGGGCAGCGTCACAAATGGTGCCGTAGTTCCCTTTGGGGAATGCAACCCCATTTGGGGCATTGGCCCATCTTTCAATTATTGTAGAGGAATACAAATATATATCTCGTTTGTGGTATTAAACTTAAGATTTCTAAACTATTAAATGGTATGAATTGTATTCGCTATTACTTCCTACTTACACTGTTCCAGGTCGCTAGGCTCCTTGTGCTTTCTTCAAGTTAGGAAGAAACTTGGGGAAGTTCAATACTTCATGGTTGGGTGGAAAAAGCACCTCAACCACTCTCTTGGACTTGGTTTGCAGATGATCAGAGGATTAAGGCAACCGAGAGTAGATATTATTATTGATATGGATATTTGCTTCTTTGTAATGCTTCATTGCCAAGTTACAATTGTAATATGATTCATGGATATCTTGATGATAGTTCTTCTTTGTGTAACATTGAAACAAATGTATTGTAACACCAAGTCGGGTGTATGTAAACTATTTTGTAATTTATTCTGGTATATGGATCATTATTCTTATTCATGGATTCTTGCCATTGTATGATTTTATGGATATTTGGAAACCATTATTGGTTGATTATCTTACTTATGCAATATGTTTTTCTTTTCAGGTATTTTTTTAGTTGGTAAATTTTCTCCACCTTACACTATGTCACCAAAAAATATTTTATTTTTATTTCTAAAGTTGGTTTTTAGCTTTGTTTTCTTTGTAGTTTTAGTTTTGTGTTTCTAGAGCAAATGCAAATTTATTTGGCTAAGATAAGAGCACCATATTGTAGAAGATCCTAATGGGTATCCCCAGTTCCAATTTGGTGAAATCTAGATGAAAAATGATGAAGTTATGACCAGCCAGAAAAATCTCTAGTTCACGAACTTTTTAGTTCACCAGTTTGGCAGTTTGCCGATTTCCTGGTTCGCCGACAGACAACTTTGTCGACTAAAGCTTCAAGGGAAGTTTGAAATCCTCTAAGTCTTATTCATAGTAATTTTGAATAATTTTCTTCATTGTCAATGAAGTTATGAGATTTCAAACTTAGTCGGCAAAATCTCTGCCGAACTACTTCTCTGACAAAAGTTTTCAAAGTTGAAGTCAAGTTCCTTTGGTTTGTGGATGGAAGATATTGCTGATAGAAGGAATGTGTCAATCCTTTGGCCAGGTTCACAGTGTAACAACATTGCCGATAAAAGAAATTGATTGCATAAAACATGGTATCGACAAACCGTTTAATTTGTGAACTAGTTCGCGGTTTCAGCAATTTGCCGATATACCGATAGTGGTTCGGGAAAAGCATATTTCACCAATAAAAGGAAATGTTAAGTCTTCACCAGTTTAGAATTGAGAGAATTCTCTAATAGAAGACTAAGGCCAAGGTTCAAAAAACTAAACTTTCACCGATAAGCATTTGTGATTGATTTGACTAAGGTTCAGAAAGGGCAACATTTGTCAATGGCATTGGTAAGGTTTTGGAAAGTTTGTTTTTTTCTGATAGAGGCAACACAAGTGACAAGATATGTGGTTTGTAATATAAACCTTTTGCCGATAGAGATTGCCTTAGTTCAGAAACATGTGATTTCACCGATGAAGGACAATAAAGGCATGTTTTCAAAAGACAACATTTGCCGATAAAAGTGACATAGGCCAAAGTTTGTAATAAGCATTTATTTTCACAACCAAGAGGGTTGTTCTGGACCTAACAAATGTCAAGTTCTATGGTGATTTTGTTCTTTAATTAATAAACTATTTGGTGACCGTTCAACTACTTGGCGACAGTTCAACCACTTGGCGATTGTTATGCAACTGTCGACTTTTTAGTTTCTGGTATAAATGGCAACCATGGCATATGTAGAGGGGGTGGTTGAAGGGGTTGTTGAAGGAATGTGGGGTGATTTTGTTCAATGCAGAGGGTGGTAGTAGTTTGTTTCTCTCATAACAGAGGCAAAACTATAGTAGATTAGAGGTGATATTTATATCAGTTGGAGAGTGATTTGGTTTTGTAAGCACATAGTCAATTAAATATTGCAGTGTAATGCTGAGGTTGTGAAAGGCCAATAAATTTGTAAATGCTAATGTCTTTGAAAATAATAATATAAATTTAGATTTGTGGATGCATTTGTACTTCCGTTGTGTATTCTGGCTGTATGACTAAGTAGTTTGATAAAACCCCCTAGTTGTGACTGCATCAAGTGGTATCAGAGTAAGGATTTCTTATTGGGAGGAGTTACATTGTGGAGAATCTGAAGTATTGTCTTAAAGGGCTCGAGAGGGTATTTGCAGGTGTGAAGAGGAGTCCCGTAATTACTGAGGGCTAAAGGAGACGTTGGAGTTGTGAGAAGAAGAGGATTTTTTTTTCACAATGTGTGTGGAGAGCAAGTAGTAGTGGTTGTAATTTGAGAAGATGCCCCTAAGAAGAAGAGTTCCCAGAATGGAGGAAATGTTAGAATAGTTCCATGTTGAAATGTGGAATGAGTTGAGAAATTTAGTTGTTGGATTGTGAAGAAACCCAAATTGTGCAGAAGATCATGCTGATGATGAGGATGAAATTATGGAGGAAAAATGAGAAATAGACAATGAATAGCCAGTAGATGATGGAGAAGAATGACTCCTAAGAGCACTTTCCAAAGCTAGAGGAGGTAACAAAATAGAAATTTCTAATTTTTCTGGAACATTGAATCCTGATGAATTGATAGATTGGATAGGAGAATTAGAAGAATATTTTGAATATGAAAATATTTGTGACCCTCAAAGGGTGAGATTGGCACAAACAAAACTCAAAGGACATGTTGCTTTATGGTGAAGGGATTTGCAAAGAGAGAGAGAGTGGCTAATGGAGATGTGAGAATAACCTAGTGGGATCAAATGGTTACTCGATTGAAAGACAAAATTATTCTTGGAGATTATGAGTTGGAGATGTTCAGAAAACTTTAGAATTTAAAGAAGAAAGATATGAGCATAAAGGACTATACTGAAGAATTTTATAAAATGGTAATTAGATCTAGGCATCATCAAATGGATAAAGAGAAAATAGCCAGATATATCAATGGGTTGAGGTTTAATATACAAGATGAGATGAGTATGCTAAAGATTTATACACTAGAAGAGGCATATTAGTATGCTTTGAGAGCAAAGGAAAAGATAGAAACAAGAAAACATAGTAATGTAAGAGGAAGAGGAAAATTCTCAGCCTAGAGAGGACTAGGAAGTAGTGGCAAAGGTAAACAAGTTTAGGAAGAAGAAGTAAATTCCAAATGGAATAAGGAGTCAAGTCAAGGAGTGAGAGTAAGAGAATACTCTACATGAGGATGTGGTAGTAGAAGCAAGGGATTCTTTGGGAAATGTTTTCAGTGTGGTGAGGCAAGACATAGAGCTTATGAATGTCTACATTTACATCAGGAGAAGAATAGGAAAATTGTGGCTAGAAATAACATGGTACAAGAAGATGAAGAGAGTGTGGCATCACTGAAAGAAAAATAACCTGAAGAAGGAGAGTCTCTTGTGTTCAAGAGAGTATTGATAACACCAGAAGTGAAGAAGGATGAAGCATCTTAGAGGAGAAGTCTTTTTAGAACTGTATGCAAGTCTGGAGGTAAGTGTTGTAAAGTAATTATAGATAGTGGTAGTACCGATAACCTAGTTATAGAGGAAATGGTAGAAAATCTAGGTTTGAAAAAGAGGAAACATCTAGTCCTTATAAAGTTACTTGGTTACAAAAGGAACATGAATTAGTGGTAAAAGAGAAATGCATGGTTAGTTTTTAGATTGGGTCTATTTTATGTGAAAAGGGGGATGATCGGGTTATTGTTTTAGTTTGAATCCTCCTTTCCACAAAACATTCCAAGGCTTTTCAACTGAGTGCTTCTCCTATCGAGAGGAGAGTCAACTATTAGATTTGAGTTGCCACTTGGTTTTTTGTTGGGAAATTTAGAAGTTATCACACAATGTTGCCAATTAATGCCTTTATGCTCTTGAAACCCTAATTTAAGAAAAATAGTAATATTCAAATATGCAAATTATGACAAATGCTATAGGAATTAGATAAAGGGTAGAGAACATTAACTCACTATTTTTCAGTCTGGAAAATAGAAATGTCAGGGATAATGGTGATGGTGCCCTAGTCCAAGGTACTAATTTTTCTATGGATTCCTGATCTCCTTCCAACACTGATCTCTGCTATATCTTCTATTTCTGGTGATCTAACAATGGAGGACAATGGTGATGGCGTCCTTGTCCTGAAATCCTACACAGTGTCCACTTCTTTTCAGATCCTGAATCTTCAATGTCTGCCTATCTTCCCTACAACTCCACTTTCTCCAAATCTGATACATGTAACCTACAATCACAAGGAGTGTCGGAGGGGGTTGTGGTGTTTAGAGGCTTGCCTCAGTCAAGCCCCAGAGAGACATTCAAGTCTTCTGAACATCATTGTCAGAGAGAGTGCGTATCCTTGTGGGATAGAGGCAAAAATCCAAATGATAATGATGATAAAGCACAATAAATGTCACCTTGATGATGAAGCTCTCATGGAAGGAAGAGGCTCTTCAATGCCATGAGGAGAAGATGCAATCCAACTTGCAAAAACAAACACAATAATAATGCTATGCTCTATATCATAATGATAATCACAAGTATGCCAATAGCTTTCAATCATAAACATCCTCTAATGATCTTCTAGTTTTCAAATGATAACCCAAACATGCTTATATATGCAACTATTAAGATTCCTACTAAGAATTTCATATTTGAAACTTATGATGTCACCCTAGAAACTAAATAATGGTCACAAACCTGACATTCGAATTTAGAACAAACCCAAAATAGGGCTGGACTAGGGCACTAGTGCCCTTGTCCACCCTCCTATCTTTGTTCCGGCATCATCAAATTAGACCCCCTTAGGTCCCATTTGTCACAAGACCCAAGGTTTTCTCATCAGGAGTCTGAATTACCATGCAAAATGCTCTAAATGCAATCTAAGGACCCGAGAGCTAAACCTTAAAAGAAAAAGCCCCTAAGGGTGAATTTTTCCGACATAGCATTTAGCCCCCATTTTAATGTATGTATTAAATGCAAGACCAATACATGTATTAAAGTAAGGTCAACAACACAACAAACATGTCAAGCATAGAGAAGACATGCCAAACACATTGAAGACAATAATAGGAATGCAAAACACAGCGAAGACAATTACAGTCACGCAAAACACAGAGAAGACAACATTGAAGACACGCAGAGCACATAGAATACAATGAATGTAGTGATTATTTTCTTTTTCATTTTTCCATATGAAATGCAAGATGCAAGGATAAGGAAAGTAAACAAACAAATACCAAAAAGTGTAGAGAAATTGTTCACCACTGGTCTTACACTTTTTAAGAATAGACATGCCATACAAAATCCCAAGGTGTAGAAGAGTTGTTCACCACTGGTCTTGCACCTTGAGAACAAACATGCCAAATAAATCCCAAAGTGTAGAGGAGCTCATCGCCACTGGTCTTGCACTTTGAGAACAAACACGCCATAAACACACATGCCAAAGACACGAAGAAGACACGACAGACAAGCAATGGAGTGAAACTATTCCTAGGTTCATCACCATCTCAGGCACATTATAGACACACACCGATGATTGGGCTTCGCCACAACAACCACCGAAAACACGCTTAAGGGTTGAGTTAGTCATAGAACCGCTCCTCGCCTCACAATGAGGACTTTTGAAAATGACAAGATAATGCAATCTCTCTGAGAAATACACCATCCTCACCTCACAATGAGGGCTTAAGATAAAAGGATATGCTCGATATCCCACCTCCACAGAGTGCTTATATTATTGTGATCAATTTTTAGATTGTTCAAACACACTTTACTATGATCTAAAGCAAACAACTTACCTTATATATGGCCCCACCTTAAGGCGGTTGATCTCGCGTACTGATATCAAGCACGTTAAGGTAGAAAAAAATACACAAGGGAACATGAGCTCTTGCAAAGCCCATGCCCCCCAGAGGTGACATGTACTTTATGATTGCCAAATGTTCCCACAAACACATCTGCAAGAAAAGTGTTAGTGTCCAAATAATCATAATAAACAACAATCCATATGATTAACTACATGAAAGAGCCAAGCAAGGTGATATTCGTGATAAACAAAGTGCGTAGAGCAGAAATATTGTTAAAGTGTTGTTAGCAAGATAAGATAACATTGACATCAACATCAAGATAGAGAAATCATGGAGTGATTCCACTAGCCAAGCGTCGAATAATTTGTTACAACCCCGTCATCATTTATTACTCACGACAGGGACACTAGGTCCACATCAGTATAGTATGTTTTTCATCATCCGCTAGCTAGATGGAAACACTAGAGGAGGGTAAACAATAAATCAGAGAGGAGAACAAGTGCCTTAGGGACAGTCACGAAGGAGAGTGTCCTTAGTTCACCAACCGTAACGCTATGTCCGTAAGACACACACACAACAATGAAATTAGAGGATAGGAAATATAGAAGAATGATGATACAAATAGAAGGTCATAACAGAGGTTGTCTCCTAGTATCCTTGACCTTACAAGAGAATCAAGGGTCATCCTAGGAGGCTTAACAACACATAACACATCATGAGGGAAGCACGTCATGAGTGATAAAGGGTTAGAGATACTTACTTGCCAGTGAAATCACACTAGATTTTGGAACTTGCGAACCTCTTGGAGAGGTATTCAATCAAGTTTTGTGAAAAGCTTGAGTGGTTCTTATTAGGCTGTTGCTTGTTATCAAAGAGTCCATGCGGTACGTTCTCAACACTTCCTTGTTTATGAGAAATATTTTGTTGCTTGTGAGGAGGAGAACCACTATTATTTCCAACTGATGATAATCGTCTTGCTCGTTTCCAACTTTTATTTCTCTTGTTCTGTTGGTTTTGTCTATCATAATGACAAGGGCTATCTTGTATTGTTTCAACCTTTTCTATTGTCATAATCTCTTGCTTCAACTTTTTCATTTGTCTCTTTGGTATATGTTGATTTTCTCCCGATCCCTGAAGGGATAACGGAGGAGGAACTTCAGAGTAGATACCTCTTCCTTGTGGATGAGGTGAGACTTGAGTATTATCCTTATCCACATCAATTGTAGAAATTATCTCATCATAAACTAAATAATCATCTTCTATCTGTAGTGTATTTTGTTCCATCAAATTGTTATCTGTATGCTTAGGGAAATGATTAGTGAAGATCTATAAATTCTGATTTGGCAGAGCAACTAACTTATTCCCATTATCATTCACACTAGATACTTGTATAACATTTGAGTCGATGAGGTCTTGTATTTCATGTTTAAGATGCATACATCGTTCAGTATCATGTCCTTGTGTTCGATGATAGTGACAAAAGGCATTAGCATCGAAATAAGTTCCCTGCATTTTGTTAGGATCCACTTGTTTAATCAAGGGAAGCTTCAAGAGATTATTACTCAGAGCTTGATTCATGATAGAATGATAGGACTCAGATATCAGAGTGAACTTTCTTTGTTGGTATGGTGCCTTCTTCGGAGTAGTGATAGTATACACTTGAGAAAAGTTATTCGGTCCATTAACCTTGATGAAACTCTTATTATTCCTCTAAAAGTTGTTTTGTGATGATCCACCCTCGGATTGACCAACTTGAGCCAATGAATTCTAATTTTCATATTGACTAGAGGAATGTTAGTTGTCACGAAGGGCAGTGCATAGGTGTTGAAAAGAGTTATATTTCATCAAGAGGATCTTATCACAGATATTAGGCTGCAAATTTGTTATAAATATCTTCTGAACATCGTCATCTTTCATCTGATATTGAATTTGTGCATAAATTCCTTGATACTGGCTAATAAACTCAATCAACTTCTCTTTCGGACCTTGCTTGCAATGAACCAAATCAATCAGAGAGACTTGGGGTTTGATGTTTGCTTGAAAATGCTGTAGAAATTGATCAATTAACTGCAAAAAAGAATGTATTGAATTCAGAGGTAAAGAGCAAAACCGTTCTAAAGCAGTATCTTTGAGAGATTGTGGGAAAATGTTTGCTAACAAGTCCTCTTCAAAGTAGAAATCACTACACATAGTCGTGAATGATGCCACATGAGTATTAGGATCACCTTTTCCACCATATTTTTCAAAGCGAGGAGTTTCAAACTTCTCAGGCATAGGACTTCTCAAGATTGCATAGGATAAAGGATTACAAGCATGGTAAGTCAGTATATTAGGTTGTGAAGCATTTGACAAGCTTGCCACTTTTTGTTGTAAAGAGGTCATGCCTTGCAAAAGTTGATTTAGAATGGTGTCATTAGGAGATGTAGCTTGTGGTGAGGAATTGGAACCAAAGTGTGGAGAAGATTGAGCATGGGTAGTGACAAGTGGAGGTTGCGAATAATTGGGTGGTGGTTGGACATAACGATAAGTGGAAAATGGTTGAGAATAAGCAAATTGAATGGGTGGTTGAGAATGATATGAAGACACCTTAGGGGCAAGGTTTTGATAGTTGAATCCAACAAATTTGTAATTTTGTGAATTAGTTCCATTAGATACTCCAATACTAGTGGTGACATTACTACAAGCATTTGCATTAGTTGTCAAAATATTCAATCTAAATGTAGATATTCCCGTGGTCGATATAGGTATTGATACTTGCGTATGAGATGGTGACAAAGTGTTATTCATCACTTTTGCACATTCAGTGACTGGCATGATATTGGTTTGTATAATATGTACTAAACCATAGATCACATTAACACCATCTTTTCATTCTTTTATCAATTCTCTTATGTTATGAATTGCAGGAATAGCTTCTTCAACTATCCTCTCATTTTCCATAAATTCTTGGAATTCGGCCAACTCTTTATCAAGTTTATCTATTTGTTCATCAGATATGTGTCCTACCACCTCAATAGTATCCTCAACATCATAAAAAGTTTGTTGTTCCATTGTACTTGTGATAGGTATAGTATCTTGTAACATTTGTGTCTCTCCTTTTGTAAAGAAGGTGTTCAATGTACCAATTTCTTCAAGAGCACTAGATCCCATGAGTATTATGCTTCTTCTTAAAGGGATAATTCTATTAGTGTAGAGAGTTATAATACTTATGCAACAACATGCACAAACTAATAGAATAAACCATAGGAGTAATATATTTTTAAAGGTAAAAATGCTTGATTTTTCAACTTTTCACAGTGCAAACAAGTGAAAGAAGAGGTGTTGTGAAGATTTTTAAGAGGGAAAGAAAATTATATGCATAAAAACAGTCCACTAATGCAAGAATACCTTTCACAGCATGCTTTTGAAGCAACTCTAGAATATCGATAAGCTAGAACCTAGTGAAAATAGGCCAAAATATGTGATTTTTCACCAAATCTTCATGCAAACAAATGAAAGAAGAGGTGTTGTAAAGATTTTTAAGAGTGACAGAAAATTATATGCCTAATAATAGTCCCATAATTCAAGAATAACTTTCACAATAAACTTTTGAAGCAACTCTAGAAACTCGATAAGCCAAAACCTAGTGAAAATAGGCCAAAATATGCGATTTTCATCAAACCTCAATGCCAAAGAGTAGGGAAACGGGTGTTGTAAGGAAAATGATGATGGAAAAAAACTTATAACAGTAATAAAAGCCACCTAATTCCAAAAAATTCCATTACAACATGCCTATAGTGCCACTCTGGATCAAACCCTTGTGCAAAAATATACAAATTTTCACAAAATTTCAATGCAAAGGCCCAAAAGAAAGGGTGTTGTAAGGAAATTGAGAAGGGGAAGCAGATAATAATGCCAATAAAATCCAATTAATGCAATAGGGTCCCTTACAACACGCTTGGAGTGCAAGTCTAGCAAGTCGATAAGGCCAAATCTAGTGAAAAATGCAAGTTTTTCAAGCCTTAGACATGAAATTTTGCAAGGAGGCCACTATGATGCAACACTAAAATTAGAAATAAGACCTAATGAGTGTTTTAACAAGGTAGTAAAATATGAAACAAGATTTTAACTACAACCCTAGTTCATGCAAAACTAGGTTTTCATGAAAAATGCACAATTTTCAAGCAATTTGCAACAACCCAAGCATGCAAATGCAATGAAAATGAATTGTAA
Source organism: Cunninghamia lanceolata (assembly GCA_027924645.1). Classification (NCBI taxonomy): domain Eukaryota; kingdom Viridiplantae; phylum Streptophyta; class Pinopsida; order Cupressales; family Cupressaceae; genus Cunninghamia; species Cunninghamia lanceolata. The sequence continues at coordinate 5,161,215 of BSBN01000413.1, forward strand.
ATGATGAATTTATATATTTTGGATCAGATATAATGTAAATAACAGAAATTGATTTAAATTAGATGCCAATTAATTCAAATTTTACAAAAATGCAAGCATAATATACCAATTTTTGCAAATTTTCCAAATTTTTCAATTTTTTTGTACTTTTTCAAATGCAATATTGAAAATAATGAATTGAATGATGATGAATTTCAGATATGATGTAAAAATCAGAGAATTAATGAAATACAATTGAATGAATGAAAACTATGTCAACAATCAAACCCTAGAATGCAATTTTTTCAGTTTTTCCAAATATATCATTTTTTTGTAAATTTTTGAATGCAATGAAATGAATGAATGTAAATATATGAAACAACACTTAGCAAGGTGCCAAAAAGTTCAAAACATGCGTTCAATAAAATGTTTTATGTGAAAGGGGGATGACAAGGTGGTTGTTTTAGTTTGAATCCTCTTTTCCACAAAACATTCCAAGGGCTTTTCAACCGAGTGCTTCTCCTATCAAGAAGAGAGTCAACTATCAGATTTGAGTTGGCACTGGGTTTTCTGCTAGGAAATTTAGAAGTTATCACACAATGTTGCCAATTAATGCCTTTATACTCTTGAAATCCTAATTTAAACAAAACAGTAATCAAATCTATGAATTACGACAAATGCTACAAGAATTAGATAAAGAGCAGAGAACCTTAACTCACTATTTTTCCCAGTCTGGAAAATAGAAATGTTGGGGACAATGGTGATGGCACCCTAGTCCAAGGTACTAATTTTACTGTGGATTCTTGGTCTCCTTCTGACACTGATCTCTGCTATATCTTTTGTTTCTGTTGATCTGACAATGGAGGACAATGGTGATGGCGCCCTTGTCCTGAAATCCCGCATAGTGTCCGCTTCTTTTCAAATCCTGAATCTTCAATGTCTGCCTATCTTCGATGCAACTCCACATTCTCCAGATCTGATACCTATAACCTGCAATCACAAGGAGTGTGGGAGGGGGTTGTAGTGTTTAGAGGCTTGCCTTAGTCAAGCCCCGGAGAGACATTCAAGTCTTCCAAACACCGTTCTCAAAGAGTGCGTATCCTTGTGGGATAGAGACAAAAATCTAAATGATATGATGATAAAGCACAATAAATGTCACCTTGATGATGAAGCTCTCATGGAAGGAAGAGGCTCTTCAATGCCATGAGGAGAAGATGCAATCCAACTTGCAAAAACAAACATAATAACAATGCTATGCTCTGCAACATAATGATAATCACAAGTATGCCAATAGCTTTCAATCATAAACATCCTCTAATGATCTTCTAGTTTTCAAATGATAACCCAAAAATGTTTATATATGCAACTATTAAGATTCCTACTAAGAATTTCATATTTGAAACTTATGATGTCAACCTGGAAACTAAATAATGGTCACAAACCTGACATTTGAATTTAGAACAGACCCAAAATAGGGCTGGACTAGGGAACTAGCACCCTTGTCCACCCTCCTATCTTTGTTCCGGCATCATCAAATTAGACCCCCTTAGGTCCCATTTGTCACAAGACCCAAGGTTTTCTCATTGGGAGTCTGAATTACCATGCAAAATGCTCTAAATGCAATCTAAGGACCCGGGAGCTAAACCTTAAAAGAAAAAGCCCCCAAGGATGCATTTTTTCGACATAACATTTAGCCCCCATTTTAATGTATGTATTAAATGCAAGACCAATACATGTATTAAAGGAAGGTCAACAACACAACAAACACATCAACCATGGAGAAGACATGCCAAACACATTGAAGACAATAACAGGAATGCAAAACATAGAGAAGACAATTACAGTCATGCAAAACACAAAGAATACAACATTGAAGACAGGCAGAGCACATAGAATACAATGAATGTAGTGATTATTTTCTTTTTCATTTTTCCATATGAAATGCAAGATGCAAGTATAAGGAAAGTAAACAAACAAATACCAAAAAGTGTAGAGGAACTGTTCACCACCGGTCTTGCACTTTTTAAGAATAGACACGCCATACAAAATCCCAAGGTGCAGAAGAGTTGTTCACCACTAGTCTTGCACCTTGAGAACAAACATGCCAAATAAATCCCAAAGTGTAGAGGAGCTCATCGCCACTGGTCTTGCACTTTGAGAACAAACACGCCATAAACACACACACTGAAGACACGGAGAAAACATGACAAACAAGCAATGAAGTGAAACTATTGCTATGTTCATCACCATCTTAGGCACATTACAAACACACACCAATGATTGGGCTTCGCCACAACCACCGAAAACACACTTAAGGGTTGAGTTAGTCACAGAACCGCTCCTCGCCTCACAATGAAGACTTTTGAAAATGACAAGATAATGCAATCTCTCTGAGAAATACACCATCCTCACCTCGCAATGAGGGATTAAGATAAAAGGATATGCTCGATATCCCACCTCCGCAGAGTGCTTAAATTATTGTGATCAATTTTTAGATTGTTCAAACACACTTTACTATGATCTAAAGCAAACAACTTACCTTATATATGGCCCCACCTTAAGGTGGTTGATCTCGCGTACTGATATCAATCACATTAAGGTAGAAAAAAACACACAAGGGAACATGAGCTCTCACAAAGCCCATGCCCCCCAGAGGTGAGATGTACTTTACGATTGGCAAATGTTTCCACAAACACATCTGCAAGAAAAGTGTTAGTGTCCAAATAATCATGATAAACAACAATGCATATGATTAACTACATGAAAGAGCCAAGCAAGGTGATATTCATGATAAACAAAGTGCGTAGAGCAGCAATATTGTTAAAGTATTGTTAGCAAGATAAGATAACATTGAGATCAACATCAAGATAGAGAAATCATGGAGTGATTCCACTAGCCAAGCATCGGATAATTTGTTACAACCCTGTCATCATTTATTACTCTTGAAAGGGACACTAGGTCTGCATCAGTATAGTATGTTTTTCGTCATCCGCTAGCTAGATGGAAACACTAGAGGAGGGTAAACAATAAATCAAAGAGGAGAACAAGTTCCTTAGGGACAATCACGTAGGAGAGTGTCCCCAATTCACCAACCGTAACGCTATGTCCGTAAGACACAACACACAACAATGAAATTAGAGGATAGGAAATATAGAAGAATGATGATACAAAAAGAAGGTCACAACAGAAGCTGTCTCCTAGTATCCTTGACCTTACAAGAGAATCAAGGGTCATCCTAGGAGGCTTAACAACACATAACACATCATGGGGGAAGCATGTCACGATTGATAAAGGGTTAGAGATACTTACTTGTCAGTGAAATCACACTAGATTTTGGAACTTGCAAACCTCTTGGAGAGGTATTCAATCAAGTTTTGTGAAAATATTGAGTGGTTCTTATTAGGCCGTTGCTTTTTATCAAAGAGTCCATGCGGTATGTTCTCAACACTTCCTTGTTTATGTGAAATATTTTGTTGCTTGTGAGGAGGAGAACCACTATTATTTCCAACTGATGATAATCGTCTTCCTTGTTTCCAACTTTTATTTCTCTTGTTCTATTGGTTTTGTCTATCATAATGACAAGGGCTATCTTGTACTGTTTCAACCTTTTCTATTGTCATAATCTCTTGCTTCAACTTTTTCATTCGTCTCTTTGGTATATGTTGATTTTCTCCCGATCCCTAAAGGGATAACGGAGGAGGAACTTCAGAGTAGATACCTCTTCCTTGTGGATGAGGTGAGACTTGAGTATTTTCCTTATCCACTTCAATTGTAGCAATTATCTCATCATAAACTAAATAATCCTCTTCTACCTGTAGTGTATTTTGTTCCATCAAATTGTTATACGTATACTTAGGGAAAGGATTAGTGAAGATCTGTAAATTCTGATTCGGCGGAGCAACTAACTTATTCCCATTATCATTCACACTAGATACCTGTATAACATTTGAGATGATGAGGTCTTGTATTTCATGTTTAAGATGCATACATCATTCAGTATCATGTCCTTGTGTCCGATGATAGTGACAAAAGGCATTAGCATCGAAATAAGTTCCTTGCATTCTGTTAGGATCCACTTGTTTAATCAAGGGAAGCTTCAAGAGATTATTACTCAGAGCTTGATTCATGATAGACTAATAGGACTTAGATATCAGAGTGAACTTTCTTTGTTGGTACGGTGCCTTCTTCGAATTAGTGATAGTAGACACTTGAGAAAAGTTATTCGGTCCATTAACCTTGATGAAACTCTTATTATTCCTCTAAAAGTTGTTTTGTGGTGATCCACCTTCGGATTGACCAACTTGAGCCAATGAATTGTCATTTTCATATTGACTAGAGGAATGTTGGTAGTCACAAAGGGTAGTACATAGGTGTTGAAAAGAGTTATATTTCATCAAGAGGATCTTATTAGAGATATTAGGCTGCAAATTTGTTATAAATATCTTCTGAACATCATCATCTTTCATCTGATATTGAATTTGTGCATAAATTCCTTGATACTGGCTAATAAACTCAGTCAACTTCTCTTTCGGACCTTGCTTGCAATGAACCAAATCAATCAGAGAGACTTGGGGTTTGATGTTTGCTTGAAAATGCTGTAGAAATTGATCAATTAACTGCAAAAAAGAATGTATTGAATTCAGAGGTAAAGAGCAAAACCGTTCTAAAGTAGTATCTTCGAGAGATTGTGGGAAAATTTTTGCTAACAAGTCCTCTTCAAAGTAGAAATCACTACACATAGTCGTGAATGATGCCACATGAGTATTAGGATCACCTTTTCCACCATATTTTTCAAAGCGAGGAGTTTCAAACTTCTCAGGCATAGGACTTCTCAAGATTGCATAGGATAAAGGATTACAAGCATGGTAAGTCAGTATATTAGGTTGTGAAGCATTTGACAAGCTTGCCACTTTTTGTTGTGAAGAGGTCATGCCTTGCAAAAGTTGATTTAGAACGGTGTCATTAGGAGATGTAGCTTGTGGTGAGGAATTAGAACCAAAGTGTGGAGAAGATTGAGCATGGGTAGTGACAAGTGGAGGTTGCAAATAATTGGGTGGTGGTTGGACATAACGATAAGTGGAAAATGGTTGAGAATAAGCAAATTGAATGGGTGGTTGAGAATGATATGAAGACACCTTAGGGGCAAGGTTTGATAGTTGAATCCAACAAATTTGTAATTTTGTGAATTAGTTCCATTAGATACTCCAATACTAGTGGTGACATTACTACAAACATTTGCATTAGTTGTCAAAATATTCAATCTAAATGTAGATATTCTCGTGGTCAATATAGGTACTGATACTTGCATATGAGATGGTGACAAAGTGTTATTCATCACTTTTGCACATTCAGTGACTGGCATGATATTGGTTTGTATAATATGTACTAAACCATAGATCACATTAACACCATCTTTTCCTACTTTTATCAATTCTCTTATGTTATGAATTGCAGGAATAGCTTCTTCAGCTATCCTCTCATTTTCCATAAATGCTTGGAATACGGCTAACTCTTTATCAAGTTTATCTATTTGTTCATCAGATATGTGTCCTACCACCTCGATAGTATCATCAACATCATAAAAAGTTTGTTGTTCCATTGTACTTGTGATAGGTATAGTATCTTGTAACATTTGTGTCTCTCCTTTTGTAAAGAAGGTGTTCAATGTACCAAGTTCTTCTAGAGCACTAGATCCCATGAGTCTTATGCTTCTTCTTAAAGGGATATTTCTATTAGTGCGGAGAGTTATAATACTCATGCAACAACATGCAAAAACTAATAGAATAAACCCTAGGAGTAATATATTTTTAAAGGTAAAAATGCTTGATTTTTCAACTTTTCATAGTGTAAACAAGTAAAAGAATAGGTGTTGTGAAGATTTTTAAGAGGGAAAGAAAATTATATGCATAAAAACAGTCCACTAATGCAAGAATACCTTACACAACATGCTTTTGAAGCAACTCTAGAAAGTCGATAAGCTAGAACCTAGTGAAAATAGGCCAAAATATGCAATTTTTCACCAAATCTTCATGCAAACAAATGAAAGAAGAGGTGTTGTAAAGATTTTTAAGAGTGACAGAAAATTACATGCCTAATAATAGTCCCCTAATTCAAGAATAACTTTCACAATACACTTTTGAAGCAACTCTAGAAAGTCGATAAGCCAAAACCTAGTGAAAATAGGCCAAAATATGCGATTTTCATCAAATCTCAATGCCAAAGAGTAGGGAAAAGGGTGTTGTAAGGAAAATGATGATGGAAAGAAACTTATAACAGTAATAAAAGCCACCTAATTCCAAAAAAATCCATTACAACATGCCTATTGTGCCACTCTGGATCAAACCCTTGTGCAAAAATATGCAAATTTTCACAAAATTTCAATGCAAAGGCCCAAAAGAAAGGGTGTTGTAAGGAAATTGAGAAGGGGAAGCAGATAATAATGCCAATAAAATCCAATTAATAAAATAGGGTCCCTTACAACACGCTTGGAGTGCAAGTCTAGCAAGTCGATAATGCCAAATCTAGTGAAAAATGCAAGTTTTTTAAGCCTTAGACATGAAATTTCGCAAGGAGGCCACTATGATGCAACACTAAAATTAGAAATAAGACCTATTGAGTGTTTTAACAAAGTAGTAAAATCTGAAACAAGATTTTAACTACAACTCTAGTTCATGCAAAACTAGGTTTTCATGAAAAATGCACAATTTTCAAGCAATTTGCAACAACTCAAGCATGCAAATGCAATGAAAATGAATTGTAAATGATGAATTTATATATTTTGGATCAGATATAATGTAAATAACAGAAATTTATTTAAATTAGATGCGGAATTAATTCAAATTTTACAAAAATGTAAGCCTAATATACCAATTTTCCAAATTTTTCAATTTTTTTGTACTTTTTCAAATGCAATATTGAAAATAATGAATTGAATGATGATGAATTTCAGATATGATGTAAAAATCAGAGAATTAATGAAATACAATTGAATGAATGAAAACTATGTCAACAATCAAACCCTAGAATGCAATTTTTTCAATTTTTCTGAATATATCATTTTTTTGTAAATTTTTGAATGCAATGAAATGAATGAATGTAAATATATGAAACAACACTCAGCAAGGTGCCAAAAAGTTCAAAACGTGCATTCAATAAAATGTTTTATGTGAAAAGGGGGATGATGAGGTTGTTGTTTTAGTTTGAATCCTCTTTTCCACAAAACATTCCAAGGGCTTTTCAACCGAGTGCTTCTCCTATCAAGAGGAGAGTCAACTATCAGATTTGAGTTGGCACTGGGTTTTCTGCTAGGAAATTTAGAAGTTATCACACAATGTTGCCAATTAATGCCTTTATGATCTTGAAATCCTAATTTAAGCAAAACAGTAATCAAATCTATGAATTACGACAAATGCTACAAGAATTAGATAAAGAGCAGAGAACCTTAACTCACTATTTTTCCCAATCTGGAAAATAGAAATGTTGGGGACAATGGTGATGGTACCCTAGTCCAAGGTACTAATTTTACTGTGGATTCCCGGTCTCCTTCTAACACTAATCTCTGCTATATCTTTTGTTTCTGTTGATCCAACAATGGAGGACAATGGTGATGGCGCCCTTGTCTCGAAATCCTGCACAGTGTCCGCTTCTTTTCAAATCCTGAATCTTCAATGTCTGCCTATCTTCGATGCAACTCCACATTCTCCAGATTTGATACTTGTAACCTACAATCACAAGGAGTGTGGGAGGGGGTTGTAGTGTTTAGAGGCTTGCCTTAGTCAAGCCCCGGAGAGACATTCAAGTCTTCCGAACACCGTTCTCAAAGAGTGCATATCCTTGTGGGATAGAGACAAAAATCCAAATGATAATGATGATAAAGCACAATAAATGTCACCTTGATGATGAAGCTCTCATGGAAGGAAGAGGATCTTCAATGCCATAAGGAGAAGATGTAATCCAACCTGCAAAAACACAATAGAAATGCTATGCTCTGCAACACAATGATAATCGCAAGTATGTCAATAGCTTTCAATCATAAACATCTTCTAATGAGATCTTCTAGTTTGTAAATGATAACCTAAACATGCTTATATATGACACTATTAAGATTCCCACCAAGAATTTCATATTTGAAACTTATGATGTCTGCCTGGAAACTAAATAACGATCACAAACCCGACATTTGAATATAGGGCTGACCCAAAATAGTGTTGGACTAGGGTGCTAGTGCCCTTGTCCACCCTCCTGTCTTTGTTCCAACATCATCAAATTAGACCCCCTTAGGTCCCATTTGTCACAAGACCCAAGGGTTTTCTCATTGGGAGTTTGAATTACCATGCAAAATGCTCTAAATGTAATCTAAGGACCCAAGAGCTAAACCTTAAAGGATAAAACACCCAAGGGTACATTTTTCTGACATAACAGGGTCATATAAGGATGAAGTCTTATGTGGTGTTATGTCAATGAGTGCCTATCATGCGTTGTAGGGTAGACCTTGGCAGTTTGATAGGGAAGCAATCTATGACGGTAAAAAGAATTTGTATACCATTGTGAAGGATAGGCAGAAGTATGTGCTGAGTTCAATAAAAGAGAAGACACTGCAGGTGAAAGAGAGCAGTTTGATAGTTTGTTGAAATTATAACAAATAGTTGCTTAAGGTGACAAGAGAGATTGGGAATCACTCAATGAAGGATCCCATAAAAAGGATTGCAGTTGAAAATAAAGGTAGTGGTTCTAGTTTTGTGCAATAGCAGCATAAAGTTGTGGCAAATAGTGTAAAGATTGTGAGTATTGAACAAAGGAGTGATGGTTTAGGAAACAACACAAATCACAATTTGGACACTTGGAAATTTTTCAAGAGAGATGTAGCCCTGGAAGTGCAAGTGGAAGTGAAATATTTAAACAAGTGAAGAAGAGGGGAGGTCAGGTAGACAAAGAGGAGATTTGGATAAAGAACAAGCATGGGATCACCATCCCAAGAATTTTCAAATGTTCATGAGTTTTCCAACTCATGGGACATTTCACTTACCCAGTGTGTCTAATGCAAGAGCATCTGGGTTCACTGGCAATCCTGTGTCACCAAAAAATATTTTATTTTCTTAAGTTAGTTTTTGGCTTTGTTTTCTTTGCAGTTTTGGTTTTGTGTTTCTAGAGAAAATGCAGATTTATTTGGCGAAGATAAGAGTATCATCTTGTAAAAGAGCCTAATGGGTATCCTCAATTCCAATTTGGTGAAATTTGGATGAAAAATGATGAAGTTAACTAGCTAGAAAAATCTCCAGTTCATGAACTTTTTAGTTCACCGGTTCGGCAATTTGTCAATTTCCTAGTTCGTCGACAGGTGAGTTTCCCAACTAAAGCCTCAAGGGAAGTTTGAAATCCACTAACTCTCCTTCATAGTAAATTTGAATAAGTTTCTTCATTGTCAGCGAAGTTACGAGATTTCGAACTTAGTCGGCAAAATCTAAGGTTTGTGAACTCTTACGCCGCTGAACTACTTCTCTGACAAAAGTTTTCAAAGTTGAAGTCAAGTTCCTTTGGTTCGTGGATGGAATATATTGTTGAAAGAAGGAATGTGTCAAGACTTCGGCCAATTTTGTGGTGTAACAACATTGCCGATAAAAGAAATTGATTGCATAAAACTTGGTATCGACAAACCATTTAATTTACGAACTAGTTTGCAGTTTCAACAATTTGTCGATACACCGATAGTGGTTCAGGAAAAGCATATTTCACTGATAAAAGGAAATGTTAATTCTTCACCAGTTCAGAATTGAGAGAATTCTCTGATAGAAGACTAAAGCCAAGGTTTGAAAAACTAAACTTTCACCGATATGCATTTGTGATTGATTTGAATGAGGTTTGGAAAGGGCAACATTTGCCGATGGCATTGGTAAGGTTTTGGAAAGTTTGTTTTTGCTGATAGAGGTGACACAAATGACAAGATATATGGTTTATAATATAAACCTTTTGCCAATAGAGATTGCCTTAGTTCAGAAATGTGTGATTTTGCCAATGAAGGGCAATAAAGCCAGGTTTTCAAAAGACAATGTTTGCCGATAAAAGTGACATACGACAAAGTTTGTAATAAGAATTTATTTTCACAACCAAGGGGGTTGTTTTGGACCTGACACATGTCAAGTTCTATGGTGATTCTATTCTTTAACTAAGAAACTATTTGGTGACCATTCAACTACTTGACGACTGTTCAACTACTTGGTGATTGTTATGCAACTATCAACTTTTTAGTTTTTGGTATAAATGGGAACCATGGCATACATAGAGGAGGTGGTTCAAGGGGTTTTTGAAGGAATGTGGGGTGATTTCGTTCAATTCAGAGGGTGGTAGTAGTTTGTTTCTCTCAGAACAGAGGCAAAACCTAGCAGATTGGGGGTGATATTTATATCTGTTGGAGAGCAATTTGGTGTTGTAAGCACATATTCAATTGAATATTGCAGTGCAATTTTGAGGCTGTGAAAGGCCAATAAATTTGTAAATGCTAATTTCTTTGAAATTAATAACATAAATTTAGATTTGTGAATGCATTTGTGCTTCTATTGTGTATTTTAGTTGTATGACTGGGCAGTTTGATAAAACCCCCTAGTCGTGACTACATCACTTTCTAGCAGAAAAAACATGAACACTCCTTTCCTATTGGTTTGTTCTAGCCCCTACCCATTCCTAATTGGAAATGGGAGTGCATCTCCATGGACTTTATCATGGGCTTACCTAAGGCCCAAGGTAGGGACTGTATATATGTGGTGGTTACTCAGTTGACAAAATTTGCTCACTTCTTTATGATTTCATCCACATATACAACAGCTCAGGTTGCTGATTTGTTCTTCAGAGAGGTATTCAGGCTACATGGATTGCCACAGAGCATAGTTAGTGATAGGGACAACAAGTTCCTAAGTCATTTTTGGTAGGATCTTTTCAGATTGAGTGGGACTGAACTCACTCTGAGTACTAGCTATCACCCACAGATAGATGGACATATAGAAATTGTTAACAAGTGGGTGGAGGGATACCTCAGGAACTACATAGTAGGGCAGCAAAAGGCATGGGTTAAGTGGTTACATTTGGGTGAGTATTGCTACAACACCACTTATCATATGTCTATTCAGATGTCATCTTTCATGGCTCTCTATGGATATAAGGCTCCTAACTTCCTGGATTTGTTGTTTGGGGACAATAGAGTGCTTAAGGCCAAGGAATTTGAGAGGAACCTCCTGCAACAATATAATTGAAAATGCATGAAATAACAGAAATGGCAAAAACATAGAAGGAATTTATTGATCACAAGCCACTTCGAGGAGGCAACCTCCTTTGAGCAGGCTCAATACAATATATTCGTGGATGCCTTCATTGGCCTCAACACATACTTATACACTAAGTCTAATCTAAACAACTATTACTTCATATGAATGTGAGATAATACAATATACTCACGAGACGACTTACAAAGCATATGCATCCAAAAGTAATATACTAATAAAGTAAAGAGAAGGGTTAAACATGGGTTCCTAACATCCCCTCCCTCTTAGAAAAGCTTTGTCCTCAAAGCTTAAGATGTGGAAATTGTTGCTAAATTTGAAGGAGTGGTTCCCATGTAGCATCCTCTGGTTGCATTCCATGCCACTGAATTAATACCTCTGTGATGGATCGGGAGCAAAGCTGATGAGTGCACCTGTCGAGGATTGCCTCTGGCTCCAAAATGATGGATCCTTCATTATCTAGTTCTGGTAAAATAGTTTGTGCTCTGATGTTGGTGCCAAGAACTTTCTTTAGACAAGAGACATGAAATACTAGATGAGCACAGGAAGGAGGAAGCTCCAATTTATAAGCAACTGGCCCAATCTTCTAAAGAACCTTATACAACCCATAGAACTTTGGAGCTAGCTTATGATGCCCTTTGAGTTTCAGGGATGATTTCTTGTATGGTTGTAGACAAAGTGAAACCATATCACCTACTTGAAAAGTGTGCTCAGAACGGTGTTGATCAGCTTGTTGTTTCATTTAATTTCTTGCCATGTGAAGATTGTCCTGTAAAAGAATCTGATCACAGGTTCGAAGAACAGTGTCAACTGCCTAAACTGGTGAACTACTATGGGTGTATGGAAGGAGCACTGGTGGTGCCTGACCATAGACTACTTCATATGGGGTCATTTTAGATGCAGTGTGGTAGGAGGTATTGTACCACCATTCAACAAGAGGGAGCCACTTTGCCTATTGGTGATGTTGTTCTGAGGTGAAGCAACAAAGATAAGTTTCCAAACATTTGTTGATAATTTTAGTCAAACCATCTGTTTGTGGGTGATACCCGAAATTCATCTTTAGTTTTGTGCCAATGTGTCGAAATAATTCTATCCAAAAATGACTGGTCAAAGTTGCATCACGATTTGAGACAATGGAAGAAGGGATGCCATGAAGACGGAAGATTTGGTCCATGAAAATTTGTGCAACTAAGGAGGTGGTATAGGGATGGCTGAGGGCACAAAAATGACTATATTTGGAGACGCGATCAACCACAACCAAGATCACTATCTTCCCTCTAGATTTAGGGAGCCCCTCAATGAAATCTATAGAAATATCTATCCAAATCCGTGTAGGGATGAGAAAGGGTTTGAGCAATCCAAGAAGCGGTGTCGTTTCACCCTTGTTGCATTGGTAGGTATCACATTTAGCCACCATCTATTCAATTACCCTTTTCATTCTCTTCCAAAAGAAGTTACGTCATGCCTGCTCATAAGTTTTGAGGAACCTAGAGTGCCCCGCTGATGGAGAAGCATGGAGTTCATAGAAGACAAACTGCTAAAGATCTGTGCTCTGGGGAAGCACCAGACGACCCTTGTATTGTAGAGAAGCACCATCACAAGAGTAATATGGTACAACAGAAGGGTTATTGGCCAACTATTGAATGATTTGAGATAATGAAGAGTCATTAACATAGTCGTGCTGGATAGATTCCAAACAATTTGGAAGAGGCATAGAAATAGCTGAAAGAGAAGCTTGGTCATCAAATGTGCGAGAAAGAGCATCCACCATAATATTGTCCTTACCCTTCTTGTAAGTGATCTGATAGTCATAACCCATGAGTTTCCTGACCTATTTCTATTGTGCTATGGAGGAGAGCCATTGTTCTAGGAAATATTTCAGACTCTAGTGATCAGTCTTGATGCAAAAATGATTCCCTAGTAGGTATGGCTGCCACTTCTGTACTGCATGCAAAATAGCCATCATTTCCTTCTCATATGTAGAGAGTACTAAATTCTTGCAAGAAAGGGCTTTGCTGGTGAATGCAATGGGATGTTCATCTTGAAGGAGAATAGCACCAAGTCCATTGCCGCAAGCATCACTCTTAATAGTGAAGGTCTTGGAAAAATCTGGCATAGCAAGAACAGGTGTAGTACACATAGCTTGTTTCAATTTTTCAAATGCACACTAAGTAGCATGTGTCTAGGTAAAAGCATCATTTTTTAACATGGCTGTTAATGGAGCTGCAATCTTCCCGTAATCCTCGACAAACTTGCAATAGTAGCCATTCAGCCCCAAAAAACCATGGAGGCTCTTGAGCGTCTGAGGATGCGGCCAATTTTTTAGGGCGTCTATTTTTGTAGGATCCACTCGAACCCCTTGGGCTGAAACAATATACCCGAGATACTCCACTTCCTCTTGGCCAAAAATACATTTAGACTATTTTGCATAGAGATGATGATTAGAGAGAAGTTGTAGTACAAGATCTAGATGTTGGAGATGCTCAGCCCATGTTTTACTATAGATGAGGATATCATTGAAGAAGACTAGAATGAATTTCCACAGGTAGGGCCAGAATATTTTATTCATTAATGTCTAGAACGTTGAAGGAGCATTAGTGAGGCCAAAGGGCATGACCAAAGACTCATAGTGGCCATCATGTGTGCGAATAGCCATTTTAGGGATATCATTCTCATGAACTCAAATTTGGTGATACCCAGAATGAAGATCTAACTTAGAGAAAAAATGAGTGCCATGAAGCTCATCAACAATAGGAATCAGAAACTTATCCTTGATTGTGATGAGATTAAGTGCTCGGAAGTCAATGTAGAGGTGCCATGACCCATCTTTTTTCCAGATAAGAAGAACTGGTGAAGAAAAGGAATTGGTACTAGGGTGAATAATACCTTGCTTTAGTAAGTCTCGAACAACCATCTCAATCTCTATCTTTTGGTGAAATGGGTAGCGGTAGGGCCTGATGTTGGAAGGAATGCTTCCAGGAAGGAGCTAAATATGGTGGTCCTCTAGTCGTGAAGGTGGCAATCCCACTGGTTTGGCAAAGACACATGCATACCTATCCAAAATTTGTTGTAGATCAGAAGGAGTAGTGGAGATCATTGATGGTTGCATATGAATGTAATGGAGTTGAGCGATGACACCATGTGAATTCTTCTTAAGAAGTTTTTCCATGTGATGTGAACTTATGATGCTGACAAACCCCAGTTGTAAGCCCTTTAATGTGTGTTTTTGCCCATTGTCTGAAAACTGCATCCAAAGTTTAGCAAAATCCCATAAGATGGTCCAAGTGTACGTAACCATTAGGCACCCAAAACCACATCACATCCACCTAAGGGAAAGGCAAACATGTCGAAGCGCAGGTTATAATCTCCAATCAAGATACACACATTGCGACACTTCCCTTTGCAAGGTAATGTGCCCCCATTGGCAATCATGACTTCAAAGCTGGGGCAAGGATGGACAAAACAATCAGTCTATTTGGCGATCTGAGGGTTGATGAAGTTATGAGTGCTACTAGAATCAATGAGTGTTGTAAGAGGGAGCTTCTTGAAGTAACCCTTGACCTGCATGGTTTGTGGGGTGGTGACTCCTGCTAAAGCATGGAGAGAGATCTTTGGGTGGTCTTCCTGAGAAGCAGGGTCAATAAGCGGCTGCTAAGTTGTGACCTGATCATCTACTGTATCCTGAGCATCCGCATAAACTTCAGTTTTAGGTGAAGAATCCACATCCAAGAGATAGAGTTTTTGCTCAACACATCTATATCTCTGAGTGAATTTCTCATCACAGTTATAACAAATCCCTTTTTCCCTACATACCCGCATCTCTGCTTCAGTCAAATGCTTGATAGGAGCTGGCAGTATTTGAGGTTGTTGGGAAACTGTATTTCTGAATGGAACAAAATTGGATTTGGATCGCTGTTGAGATATGATCATGTCCTCTGCCAACTTAGCCAACCCTAGGGCTTCCATCATTATGCTGGGATGGAACATTTAAACCTCAGATCGAATTGCATCCTTCATACTGCTGACAAAACAACTCTTGAAGAATTCATCAGACAATCCCTCTGTGTGATTGGCCAGTTTTTCAAATTCTATCTGATATTCTCTCATAGTGCCTATTTGGCAAAGTTTAGTGAGTGCTCCTATGAAGTCATCAAAAACACTAGGGCCAAATTGTTGCAAAAATGAGTTTGCAAAAATCTGTCCATTTTGGCTCGTCATGAGCCTTGATGTACCAACGGAACCATTAAAGGGCTTCATGTTCCAAATGAAAGGATGTAAGTGGGACTTTGTTGACATCAAAAGTATTATGTAGACTGAAATATTGTTCTTCTCAGTATATCCAACTAGTCAGATCATCACCATTGAAGCGAGGAAAATCAAGCTTCGGTCCACAAAAATTGCTGGAAGAAGAGAACCTAGTGTCTGCAAAAGACTCTGGCTATCGTCTATTGTTCATGGCAGAATGCCGAAGATTGAGGCCGAGAATTTTTTCATCCAAATCTTGGAGTTTGGTCTTGAGGGCTGCAAGTTCATCCTCCATGTTTTTTTCTCTTATGCGAGTGACAACCATAACTAGGAGTTTTGTTTTTGGGGGAATGGGTAGGAAAACAAAAATGGAAACTTTTTTAGTAAAGGAAAATTTGGATTTGGGAAAAACTTCGATGGGGTAATTGGGGTTTGACTAAGTTTTGGACAC
The DNA here is from genome assembly GCA_027924645.1 of Cunninghamia lanceolata. Taxonomy (NCBI): domain Eukaryota; kingdom Viridiplantae; phylum Streptophyta; class Pinopsida; order Cupressales; family Cupressaceae; genus Cunninghamia; species Cunninghamia lanceolata. The sequence goes on from BSBN01000413.1 coordinate 5,177,160, forward strand.
TTTCTGAGGGAAAGGGAAACATATAATGGGGATTTCAGAAGTGGGGTGAAAGAATGGGAAAATTTGTCCAAGAGGGACAAAGGAGCAGAAATATGAAATGAACACTGTGGTAAAATTTGAAGGCTATTGGGTGAGAATCGAAGAAGTTATGGTAAACCCTAAAAATAGACAAATGTGGGATTTTTGGCTTCGATAAGTGGAATTTGGGATAGGGTCCTCAAGGAAGGAAATATGCATAATGAAATTTCAGGGGTTCCAATGAATTTTGAGAGGAAACAGAGCTAAAGGAAGGAAGATATGGAGAAAAAATAGATTTTTTTTTGAAATGATCTGCCAACTACTCTAGACGGATTCAATCTATGATTTGTCAGTTGTCAATAGATATGGGCCCCAAGTATGTTCGGCTTCCCAAAGGTTCAAGGGAGTCGCTCAGCCACTAATGTTGTCTAATGGCTTACGTATTAGGGCAGAACCCCTCACTCCACGGCTCAGGTAAAACTGATAACCACTTTGCCACAAACAACAACTCTTGATTTACCTCACAGATGGGAACTAGTCAATTAGGTAGGGGTTGTTGCCCTTTTCACTGGCAGGTCCTCTCAATGGACCAGCTACTTCAGGGTTCCTGTGGTACTCCTCACAATGAGTTTTAGGGCTATATGCCTAGGCACTTCTCATAGTTAAGTGGATAGGGATATTCCCTAATCCAAACCTGTAATTGAAATGAACAATATAGATGCAAAAAATAAAGAAATACTGCAATAATCACAGTGCCTGGAGGCCACTACAGAAAAAAAAACTTAGCAGAAATTCCACCCAGTGAGCCCAAGAAAGCGCTCTGATACCGGATGAGAGGAACCTCCTGCAATAATATAATGAAAAATGCATGAAATAACAAAAATAGTAGAAACACAGAAGGAATTTATTGATCGCAGGCCACTTCAAGGGGGCAACCTCAATACAATAAATTCGTGGATGCCTTCATTGGCCTCAACACGTACTTATATATTAAGTCTAATCTAAACAACTATTACTTCCCATGAATGTGGGATAATACAATATACTCATAGGATGACTTACAAAGCATATGCATCCAAAAGTAATATACTAACAAAGTAAAGAGAAGGGTTAAACACGGGTTCCTAGTCGAATTGTACTTCAGGAGAGTCAAGATATAATGAAGTCCTTGAAGGAGAACATGCAAAAGGCGCAAAACTAGCAAAAGCAGTATGTAGATCAGCACAGGGTTGAGCATTCTTTTGAGGTGGGTGACATGGTTTACTTGATGTTGCAGCCTTATAGACAATCCACTCTTAAGAAGAGTAGTGTAAAGAAATTGAAGCCTCAATATTATGAACCATTTAGAGTCTCTCAAAGAGTGGGAGAAGTGGCTTATGAGTTGGAGTTACTGGCAGAGAGTAGAGTGCATAATGTCTTCCACGAGTCTCGCCTTAAAAAGGCATTGGGACACAATGTAGTACCTTCTATGGAGGTACCTCCACTTGATGAAGAGGGTAAGTTGATTTTCATACCTAAGGCCATCATCGACACTAGAGAATGCACCTTGCAGAAGAGAGTCATCATGTATACTTGGTGAAGTGGAAGAACTTTCTGGTAGAGGATGCTACATGGGAGAATGAGTAGATCTTGCAGCATCCAGAGTTGAAATTTCTTGTGGGCAAGCAATTTTGGGGAGGGTAGACTGTAATGTCCCCTTCCTAAGCAGCTTCAATTCTTTGGGTTAGTATATCACTTGGGTTCTCATAGACTAATGTGGATGGTTAGGGAACCCATTTTGGGTTGTGCATCTTGACACGTAGTTAATTTATTTGAAGATTTGATTTGAATTCATTTTGGCTGGATATTCACTTTTGACCCTTTCTGGGGTGATTTTAGGCATGTGGTCCAAACTTACTATTTTTAGCAGTGGTCCTGGGGTTGATGCGACTCGGTGCGATGGACTTGGATTTCACTCATTTTTCATTGGCCTTCTAGTTAGTGCTTCGAAATCCATGTTCGAAGTCTGTTTGAGCATTATTTTTAATAGCAAGACATATTACTAAGTTAAATTAAATATTTAACTTAGTTATATAGTTATAAAAGTGACTTTATTGAAAAGACATGAAATATTTTAAAAGGAATTAAGTCATTTATTTCCCTATTATTGAGTGCCCCTCTCAAGTGGAATAATAAAGTGAAAATATTAAAGGAGTTTTTCTTTCCAAGATGTGCGTTGGGAAAAGAGAAGGAGAATAAAAGTTGTGTTGGAGCGTTCATTTGGTATGCTTGGATATTATTATATTCTCTCTTAATGGTTTGAATAGCTGGTTCTTTACGTCTTGGAGATGGAAACCTCCTTAGAGATCAATATTTGTAGGTGTGGAAGATCACCCAAGGACATTTGTTGATAATCTCATGCAGGGGTTATGCTAGAGCTTTCAATTTTAGTTTTTTGGTTTGTCACGAAGGATTTCTTCAATGAAAATCTCTTGTTTCTTCACACAGTAATTTGGAGTTATTATTGAAGATCATTTTGCAGGATTTATAGTAGTTTTGGAGCATTTGTTGATAGGGTTTATACCCCATGGCTGGCTATACCATGTCACAGCTGGTCTGTACCATTTTGGAGGCATTTTGAGTGTGTTTGTGGCCATCATCATTGCTTATTCTCATTCAATCTTGGTACGAGACTTTGCAGATCAGTGTAGAGCAAAAAGCAAAAAAAATTAGGGTAGATTTGGAGAGATTTACATATACTTGTTGTCCTTGGATGCAAACAAGTCGTACTAGTTTGGAGATAGGTGCATAGGTTTGTTTAGGCAAAACACCTAGTTTATTGACTTCAAAATGCATCATTTGGAGGCACCTATATGTGAGCATTGCTATAGGAAGTTTGGTGTAACAAAAAATAAGTGTTTAAATCTATTGTGTTCATGATCTAGGGTTTCTACATGTTGGGTTTGCTATTACTATCTTGTATTTTTTCAAACCAACAAATGGGTATGTAATAAACTTGCTTATATTGCCAAATCTTCATCTGGGTATTTGATATTTTAGTTGTATGGTTGTTTCCCACATAAATAAGCATTTGGGTAGTGTTAGAATACTTTGTTTCTGAATATATGTATGCATGCAAAAATAAATTTTATGTCCAAACACATAAAACGCAACAAGTTCAACTAAACATCAGAGAAAAAATCAGGGTGGGACATTACATTGCATTGGTTGTTGTTGATTATATTTTGATTCTTATTTGGGATTTTAAAATTCCATTTTTGAAAATTTCCTTGTTTTTGAGGCATTATATTTTTTTGCTATTGTTGGTTTACATGAGTTAATGTGACTTGGATTAAACTTTTTTATCCTATGATGACCCTGAGACCATCTTTCCCATTAAGTTATATGAGAAGAACTTGTAGTTGGGTATGTGTGATGATGCGAGAAGAAAATTGTAGTTGGGTTGAGAAAATTGTAGTTAGGCTAAGAAAATATTGTAGTTGGGATATGCAAATTTTGTAGTTGGGTTTATACCTAAAGGGTTGTGGAAAACTTTGTAGTTGGGTTTATGCCTGAAGGGTTTTGGCAAAATTTTTAGTTGGGTTTATGCCTGGAGGGTTGTGGTAAATTGTAGTTGGGATTGTTCATGAAGGGTTTGATGAGTACCAGGTAGCACCCATGATAATACACCTTTTTACCTCTCTTTTCCTTCCTTCTTATTCTATTGTCCTGATGGCTGCACCAAAGTAGATTGGCAAGATTTGTTTTAATTATGTTAATGAGAGATGAACTACCTAAAATCATGATTTTTTGGATTGAAGGACTAATGTCCATTAAATTAATGGAAATATGTAGAAATTCTCTCTTTTTGAATCTACAGGTGCAGGTGTCCAGGCAAAGACAATTTTGAGCATCTCCGGAGATGGTCCTAATAATCTCTGAAGCTGACATAAGGATACCACACCAGTCCCCAATATTTTCTAATATGATTGGAGAGATTTTGAGATAAAGGGGGTGTTGGCAAGAGACACTATATGGATTCATGATTGTTGTCATTGATGGCAACAAAGTTCATCCCACACATCCGCAGGACATGGTGTGTCTCTACCGGAAGTCAGAGTGAAGAATGTTGTGGTCTGGTAAACAAGAACAGAGCATGTGGCAAGGTCCGACAGACAGGTCCGGATCTCTCAAAGGAAGTATCTTGGTACAGTGCAGAATTGGGGAAGTCAAGAGGACTACCTTGAGTGGTATATTCCAAGGATTTAGCCTCTGGTGATAGATGAGGCAAAAGATATGAATACTTGAGTACCGAGTTCCTGAGTGACAGTGTGAACAGAGGAAGAACTGACTGACAGAACATCAGACTACTTTCTAGATGTGTTATTGATGGTGTTAAAGGTTAGGAAGGCATGAATCATGGTTGGCCGACATGATTAATGATTTCTAAAAGTATATGCTTGATCCGCATTACTTGATGTGTAAGGATTCAGCCGACATAATAGAGTTTGTGAGAAGATTGACTGTTCCGGGTGCCGACTAGAAAGATAATGAAATCACTTGTGTGGATATATATAGGATGGATTTAGTTGTGAGAAGTGTAGTGGTGATATGTGATATGCAAATAAAAGTAGAGTAGAGCAGAAGCAGTAAGGAAGGTCCGGTATGTGAAAGGAAAGCAGCATAAGAGAAGAGGAAAGATGAAGTGTAGCAGATCAGTGTACTAAGCCTAACCGGAACTGAACTCCAGCATATGTGGATGCTTTCAATCAGTTCAAGTATTGTATAACATTCTTTTGTAGACAGTGTGTCTCCTTGTAGGCAGTGTGCCTCCTTTGTGAGCAGTGTGCTCGGGCAGTGAGCCCTAATTGGCAAGTGTCATTTTGTATTTCCTTATTCTTCTAACAGAGAATAATCTTTGGGTTAATCACCCCATGGTTTTCTCCCTTAACAGGGTTTCCACGTCAAAAATACTGTGTCATGTGTTTTTCCATTTCATGGTAATGTTTGCTTATTTGAATTAATGTTGCATTAATTAATAAGAAAGTTCAGAAAGAAGAAATAATTAGGATAACTGATTCACCCCCCCTCTCAGTTATCAACAATTGGTATCAGAGCTAAGTTCCTCCTAATAGAGCCTAACAACTTGAGGAAGATATGGGAGTTCAAATGGATGCATATGGTTTAAGAGAGCAACTCAAGACTGCCCTTGATGATCTTGAACAGTCAAACTCTGAAGTCAATGAATTAAAGGAAAGACTCAAACAGGCTGATGATTTCATGAGAGAACTAAAAGATAAATTAAGTCTCTCTATGAAAAAGAGAAAGGAGTTGCTTCAGCAATTGGCAAGACAAGGTGAAGTAAATAATGCAAATGAAGAGTTGACTGAGAAAACCAAGTTATGTGAAAAGTTATCAAAAGAAATCATTATGGTAAGACATGAAATGGAATTAGGAGTTATAAAGTTTACCCAAGAAATTGAAGAAAAAAGAAAAAATGAAGATAATCTAAGACAATCTCTCAAGGAGAAATGAGAAGATTGCCACTAGATGGATAGAATTATCAGACATCTTGAATATGATCTTGAAGATACTAAAGATAATGAAGAAAAACTTGAGGATCAAATTGTCTCTCTAAAAAGGGATCTTCAAACAACAAATGAGTATAAAGAGAAATTCAAGATAAGTTCTGCTCAACTTGAAGTTCTTCTTGGAAGTCAAAAGAAGGTAGATGACAAATGTGGTTTGGGATATGTGAAAGGAGAAAGCTCCAGGTCCGGTCAGAAGAATTTTGGATCAGAAAATCTAAGGAACATGCCTAGAAGACCTCTGGTAAGATAACCCAATGCTCAAAGATATCCATCCTTCAATGGATACTGCCACAGCTACAATCACTTTGGTCACAAAGCTAATCAGTGTAAAAAGAGAATGAATTAGACTAATTCATCCTTCTCCAGACAATGTTTTAACTGCAAAAGGTATGGTCACAAGTCTCATGAATGCAGAAATATGCAAATGAACAAATCATTCAATGGTAGATGCTTTGCATGCAATAGAGTAGGTCATATGGCTAATCAATGCAGATCAAGAGGATATCAGTCAAATATGCAAAGAAATGTTGTTTGCCAAATCTGTAATAGGTCCGGTCATAATGCAAAATTCTGTAGAAGCAAGAATCAAGAGAAAAGAGGTCCGGTATATCATAATCAAAATCAAGATAAGGGTAAACAAAAGGTGAATGCGGATGAAGTTAGGAATGAGATGAACAAGATCTGGGTGAGGAAAAGTTTAGAGAATGTACAGGTTGGATCCGCACCAGACTTTGGTGCTGATATTCCTTCCGAAAACTAAAAGGTGAGATCTGGCTCAGGGGGAGACACAAAGAAAACCTTGTTCCCCCAGCCAGTTAAGTGGTGCCTGAAATTGGCACATGAGAAGCTGCGGATCAAAGGGTTTCTAGAGAAACATGTAAAGAAGGTTAGGTAAAGATCTAAGAGATCCGCAAGAAAATTTAAAAGGTTCAATTCCTTTAGAATTGGTCCGGTTAAGCAAGTCTTCTAGTAAAACAGGTTTCTCACAAGATTGGCCCGGTATGAATCCAAATTGATATAGCTTGATCTGCGGATACATAAGATGATCAGAAGGACAAGTGGATATGATGATTCATCACTAACATCGATCACAAGGGAATCATAATGATTCAGATGAGGTTCTTCCTCCTTGAACAAGGAAAACCAGGCAAACCAGAATGAATTAGGTTGCGCATTTATTGCAAGGTGAAAATTAGGGCTTCTTGGAATAAAAGAGTTCATTTGTCTGTCATTTACACACTTGTACACTCACATGCAAAGAAGAAAGAAAAGGAGCTCTACAAACAACTTCTCCCAAAAGATCAAGGCAACTCTTCATACAGCTCTATTCAGATTTCTTCGTGTGCCCTAACCTGCGTAAAAGGTATTTATCGTTCTTGATATCCTTCAGTAAGATTGTTTGATGATGGCTACTCTGAATATAGTAAAGATCTCTGATAGACCTCGGCCCTCATTTAAGAAACATCCATATAAATCCTTGGAGGTAGATCCCCTAGGTGCATTTTCTAGTGTTCCGCATGGTGTATTGCACACCGAAGATATTAGGGTTTATATACATGCAAATGTTGAAGAGTTTGGGGAATTCAAACTAAGAGATATCTATCACAAACAACTATTAGATGATTCATTTGAGCTCAAACCCCAATACATAGGCCTCCAGAACAAGCACTTTACACAATACATACATTTCCCTTGTTTCACGGAGGATGAATGGGTTAGGTACATTCTGAGCAGAATACATGATAACTTCATGTGGTTGAATGGACCATTCAAGATCACTAAGGATGCCATCAGGGCAATTACTGGATTACACTCATCCAGTGGGATTCCTGTTCTTAAATCTGTAAAGAACCAAATTGTGAGTGATGCTACCAGATTTAAGTTTGACAAAAGAGCAATGACAGTAGATGACATCACTGATCTGGATGTCAAGTTTGCTTCTATGATCATTGGATATAAGATATATCATTCTAGCAGAGAAAATTCTATACCTGGAACTGCCATCTATACTACTTATGAAATGTTAAGAAAGGATGCAGACTATGATCTTTGTCAGCTTCTCTTGAACTAACTCTTGGAGAATCTACAGAAAATCAAGAAAGACAAAAAGAATTCATTCAAGTATGGTGGATTAATTTTGTACTTATTCTTCTACTTTATGAATGAGCTTTCTGGATCTAATGGCTGGGTATGGGAGAATGATAGACCGGTAGTTATCCAAATCAGAGATTATTTACATGGACTTGGTGACAACAAAGCACAAAATACAGCTCTGTGGGGGTATTTCAAGAACTTTCAGAACATGATGCAAGCAAGAGAAAGGATTCCCCAGTCTCTTGTTGAGAAATCCAAAGACATGATCTGCTTTATGGTAGAGACTGATCAGTGACTAATGGAGGCAGTAGAACTAAGGATAGTCTAGATCATGCCCATGGGGTATGAAGTTGATGAACAGATTGTGGAGCTGCATGTTCAACACATGCTAAGCCTGCTTAAAGATCCAAAAGTAGAAAGGTTTGGAACCTTTGAGGAGCTGAGTATAAAAATCCATGTTGAACTCAGAGAACCAGAGATCAAGAGGAAGGTGAGAAAAGAAGTAGAAAATATTGCCCAAGGCCTTGGCATCTCAAAGGAGGCACTTAATGCCCACAAGAAAAGGATGGAAAGGGCTAAGGAAGAGAAGAAAGAGGCAGAAAAGAAAAGTAAGGAAAGTGCTCCGGTAGAAACCTCAACCCAGACCAGATCATCAAAAAGATCTGCACTTGTCACAGCCAAAAGCTCAAAACCAGAAGTCCAGGCATCTGGTAAAAGAGAGAAAAGATCAAAGACAAAAGCCACAAGGGCTTATGCAAGTCAAAAGGATGAAGAGGAAACTGAATCAGATGAGGAGATCAGGAAACTAAAGAAGAAGAAGAAATCATCCGGTCAAGGAGAAGAAGAGAAGGAAGAGGAATTTGTTGAAAAACCTACTCTCTCCTTAGATGATGTAGTAAAAGTAGTCACTGTGGATGGCAACCTACAACCCTTAACAGAATTCTATGATTATTATAACGAAGCAGATAAAAAGACTCTGGAGGAAGCCACAGTTAATTTTTGAACATTTATAATAAAGCTTTTATTGAAATTATCTCTCTAATTCCTAAGAGTCTAGAGAAGGAGTTGGAAATGAGAAAGACCAATGTCATGGCAAAAGACCTTGAGATCTGGGAACAGATAGCTATTCAACTATATCCTTCAATTGATCCCAAGACAATGAACATGGTATTCAAAGACTGCAAGGATGAATTCAGGAGCAAAGCAAGGATGAATCAGCTTATGCTTGGTGAGACCGACAAGGTAGCCAAGGACACTGAAGAGATTCTCCGGAAAACCTTCAAAAGATTTAATCTTCCTATCATAGAGGACTTGGGTACTGATCCCTTCACTACAAATGTTGCAGAAGAAACTCCTGAGAAAATGTCAGAAGAGGTGGGCCTCGAACAGACTAACATTTCCCCTCCAGTTTCCCCTACAGTCTCCGGATCTAAAGGAGAAGAAAAATCACAGGAGAGAGAAGCAGAGGTGAAGGAAAAAGAAGATGACAGTGCTAAGGTTGTAGAAGGAGAGAAGACTTCAGCAGAGAAAACCACAACTGTTAGTGGTGAAGGAGAGAAAACTCCTAAGGACAGCTCCAAGACTGCAGAAGAGAAGAAACATCTGTCTCCGGCAAGAGACACTGCACAAATTATCCAAGAATTCCTAAACAAAGAAACAATGGAGATTGATGAACTGGAGCTTCTACAAGATCCATTCAATTTTGATTCTCTTTCTCGAGTACAGACAATGAAGATAGCTTCATTTGCAAATGCTAAGGATAATGAAAAACTCCTAAAGTCTCATATGGAAGACTGTGAGTTGATAGAAGCTGCTTCCGAAGTGCCTAAAAAGATTATGCCATCGGTTCAGAAAGATCCCACAGCCTCCACTTCTGGTAATCTCAAAACTCTAGTCAGCAGTGTCAATACACATTTTGATTCACTAGAAAAGTCAGTAGAAGATAAGGTCCGGAAGGAATTTCTTGCAAAAAGATTATCAGAGGTACAAAGTTTGATAAGTAATGATAGGAGAAATATGAGTATAGGGAAAAAGAGCTTAGAAAATGCTCTTATAGATGGCGGAAAAATATACAAATTTTGTATTTCATGGTCCAAAGTAACAGTAGAGATTGAGAAGAAAATAAAAGTGGAAGAGGATAAACTACTAAGTTTGTCTCAAAGTTTTGATCCTCTATCTTCCTCCATAATCAATCAAGAATGTCAGACTATTGCAATCACAAATGCAATAAAGAATTTTAAGAAGGAAAGAAAGAACTTAATTAACTAGATGAGTGAACTTAGAAGGATTATTATCCCTAAGTTAGAGGCCATGCATGAGGCCATAAGTGAAGCTCAAATTATAGCCCAGACCAATGATCCGACAAATCTAAAAAGGGCAGATGTGTTTGCATTCCTGTTGAGTGGGCATATCTCAATTTTGGACAGGATGAAGCAGAGTTGGGCGATAGAAGTTGTACAGTTGAAGAACACTTTTGCAGACATACTTAAGTATATGTAAGTACAACTTGTATATATATACTTATGCGGCTAAGTATAGTAAAATTTTTGAAAATTTTGGTGTGCAGACCCTACCCTTTGCCATTGATGTCAAAGGGGGAGTGAAGAGCAGTGAAAAATGGGGAATCCAACTAAGGGGGAGCTCTGGAAAATATATATAAAGATAGAGCATCAGCCAAGGGGGAGCATAGTGTATACACTTAGTCATTTTTCACTAAGTGTTGCCATCAATGCCAAAGGGGGAGATTGTTGGCAAGAGACACTATATGGATTCATGATTGTTGTCATTGATGGCAACAAAGTTCATCCCACACATCCGCAGGACATGGTGTGTCTCTACCAGAAGTCAGAGTGAAGAATGTTGTGGTCCGGTAAACAAGAACAGAGCATGTGGCAAGGTCCGACAGACAGGTCCGGATCTCTCAGAGGAAGTATCTTGGTGTAGTGTAGATTTGGAGAAGTCAAGAGGACTACCTTGAGTGGTATATTCCAAGGATTTAGCCTCCAGTGATAGATGAGGCAAAAGATATGAATACTTGAGTACCGGGTTCCTGAGTGACAGTGTGAACAGAGGAAGAATTGACTGACAGAACATCAGACTACTTTCCGGATGTGTTACTGATGGTGTTAAAGGTTATGAAGGCATGAATCATGGTTGGTCGACATGATTAATGATTTCTACAAGTATATGCTTGATTCGCATTACTTGATGTGTAAGGATTTAGCCGACAAAACAGAGTTTGTGAGAAGATTGACTGTTCCAGGTGCTGACTAGAAAGATAATGAAATCACTTGTGTGGATATATATATATAGGATGGATTTAGTTGTGAGAAGTGTAGTGGTGATATGTGATATGCGAATAAAAGCAGAGCAGAGCAGAAGCAGTAAGGAAGGTCCGGTATGTGAAAGGAAAGCAGCATAAGAGAAGAGGAAAGATGAAGTGCAGCAGATCAGTGTACTGAGCCTAACCGGAACTAAACTCCAGCATATGTGGATGCTTTCAATCAGTTCAAGTATTTCTTAACATTCTTTTGTAGACAGTGTGTCTCCTTGTAGGCAGTGTGCCTCCTTTGTGAGCAGTGTGCTCGGGTAGTGAGCCCTAATTGGCAAGTGCCATTTTGTATTTCCTTATTCTTCTAACAGAGAATAATCTTTGGGTTAATCACCCCGTGGTTTTCTCCCTTAACAGGGTTTCCATGTCAAAAATACTGTGTCATGTGTTTTTCCATTTCATGGTAATGTTTGCTTATTTGAATTAATGTTGCATTGATTAATAAGAAAGTTCAGAAGGAAGAAATAATTAGGATAACTGATTCACCCCCCCTCTCAGTTATCAACAGGGGGGTGAATCATCTCTGGAGCTAGACTAAAGTCATGAGCATATCTCAGGAGCTAAACAGAAAGACATAAGCATATCTCTAGAGCTACAGACAGACGCACACACCTCCGGAGCCTCCTTAATACATCGCAAATTTCCAGCGCCGTTACCAGTCAACACTTCCAGTGGTAATTGGGGTGCTCCAGATATTACTCAATCAACACCTGAGTAATCGAATGAAGACCCTAGTTAATTGCTAGAAGTTTTATCTCTTTTTTATTTTGCATGAGTTCTCGACAAACTGATTAAGTACCTATATTTCAGGGCCTCGTTGCCCAGTTGTATTTGAAACTAAGACTCAGATTTAGTGAGTGCCGTTCCACTAAAATCTATTTTAATTGCATGAATTTTTACTCTGTAGTTAAATAGTTGGTAGAATAAAGAGATTGATGCTATCTCATAGATGAACTAGTAGTTAGGGTAAGTGATATCTCATTGCTAGATTAGATATAAATTTACAAAGTAGCGACATAAGAAGATAGTAGATGAATTATTATTATTGTAATCTCATTTTGATATAGATACTTTGTTGAATACAAAACGATATTGATGGAATTAGATTGAAAAGAGTTGTGATATTATATTATGTGCTGATTCATTGCCTTAATCTTCAGTCCTAAGGGTGAGGAGCAAAGGCCCACTCCCACCACCAAGGCAAGAGACTAGTACTGTTGTTTGTTATTCTGTTTCAAATTCTATTTAGAAAGATAGTTACTGTTTTCTCATAGATAAATGTATGTTTCAATTGTATGGATTAGTATAGATCTACATTAGCAATTCATTATTTCGGATCTATTTCTAGCATTCCTAGAATTTATTTCCGTAGCAGATAGATCAATAGCATTGGTTTCTTCAATCAGTAGAGATCATTAGAATTAGTTAAATAGACTAGCAACTATAGGATTCCTAATTCCATATAGCTAAGGACACAGCCCTAGATTTGACACATGAAAATATGATTAAATGCCGAGGACCAATGACCCTTGTCATTTTTGGCACCATTGCCAGGGAACACTATGTTAATTAGGGAAACTTAGTTAAATAGTTTTAGGATAGATTGAATCTATATGGTTAGAGCTAGGGATTCAAAAGGAAGATACATAAAACAAACACCCTATCAACAAACTATAGGAGAAAGCAGTGGGTTGGCACAAGATCTTGTTGAAGAGAGAAACCTAGAGCCTACCTTGGAAACTAAACCTCAACTAAATAATCCCTTAAATCCTCCAAGTCCTCCACTCGCTGAATATATCCAAGAATTGCAACAGAAATTCCTGGTATATCCTTTGACAGAAACTAATTCCTCAGAACCTCACTCTGAATCTCAAGGAGAAGAATCAGTATCAGACATGGAAGATAATCATGAAGAGGAGGATAATTAGGCTCCAAGAACCTTCTCATATCCCATTGTTCTGGCTTCTAGAGATAATGCCCCTATGAAAAATATTTCACCTGCACACTTGCCAAATTTTAGGGGTCTTGCTTCTGAGGATCCAAATTAGTTTTTGTTTGAATTCAAAGTGGTATGCCAGACTTACAATTATGGATCAAATAATCAAAAACTCAAACTTTTCCCCTCAACACTGAAAGATTCTGCTATGAGATGGTTCATGGGTTTGCCCCAAAACTCCATCCATTCTTGGGAACAGATGGAAATAGAGTTTTTAGGAAAATACCAAGATTACTGTAGAGTCAGTGATAAAAATGAGGAATTGTTCAAAATTAAACAAAGAGAGGAAGAAACCTTAGAGAACTATGTGGATAGGTTCAACTTCACTTTGAGAAGGTATGGCAACCTTGTAAATCACTCTTTGGCCAGAACCCTGTTTGTAAAAGGATTAGACAAAGAATCAAAACAGGCACTGGATCTAATGGGAAAAGGGAATATCAATAAAATGGATATGCCTGCTATAGAAGAACTCTACAGGAACTATTCTAGAACCCAAGATGGAGAAAGAACACCCAAATCCTTCAAAGGGAAGAATGAAATAGGACAATTAATGGAGGAGATTGCAAATCTTAAAACATATATTCTAGTCCAACTGAATACCACATTAGATGGGATTTGGGAAAAAACTAGAACAACTGATCAAGGAAGAACAACTGAAGCACTCTCCATCTATTGTCCTAGATGTAGAAACAAACATTTGTTGAGAGAATGCCCTTTAGATAAATTGGAGATCTATCAAATCTATGATAGGGAACATCCTACCAGCCAGTGTGATCAGCTCCCAGCCTTAAAAAGGCTAAGTAAAAAGAATGTCATTATAGAGGAGGAGTTGAACTATGTAGGACAAAAACAAGCTAGGAATTTCCCTTATAATCAGTATCCAAACCAGGGTTCTTATAGGGGTCCTTCTAATTGGGGAAATAATCAATGGAATCCAACTTGGCATGGGCCTCAGAATAATCCTCCTTGGGGACCACAAGATTGGCCAAACCAACAATGGCAAAACCAACATTGGCAAAATCAGCCCTGGGGGAATCAACAATGGCCACAACAGTTTGGGTCACAAAACATGCAGCCTCATTGGGGTCATCAACAGGGATATAATCAACAATATCAGGGACAACCTTGATGTTTCCAACCTCAACAACAAGCATTGCTAACTGGACCCCCCAACACACCAGGACAGTCACAAAATGAACCAGTTAGCCAACCACCCTTACCATCTCAACCTATACCAAACCCACAAAATAAACAGGGAGCAATTGTTTAAATGACCAAACAAGAAAACATGGATGGTATTAATGCCATATATTCTAATAATCTCTAGCTGCATTCTGGGAAAGCACTTCCAAGACCATCTCCTCCAACTGTAGTTGGAGTAACCAATGATGAGGAACCTAAAAATCCATCCACTCAGCCTCAAGAGGAGATTACTATCGAAACAGTGCTAAAAGAACCATCCTTGGATAACTCCAGAGTTCCTCCTAAAATAATGACTTTAGAGAACACCTCTAGAAACATTTTTGCTAAGAACTCTAGGGATGCTCCGAAGATAGAAAAACTAGCACCATACCCAGAATGGCTCAAACAACATGTCCCTCAGAAAAATGTTTTACAAAAACAAGTCCAATCTACCCTAGAATCAGAACTTTTACAAGAAATTAGACAATTAAACATTGAAATTCCACTCTTACAAGCAATTAGGGATGTGCCTGAATTGAACCAATTCATCAAACAACATTGTGTTAAGACCCAAGGCAAGAAGAAAAACTTCCCTTCCACCATTCAAGTGGAAGGAAAAGTAGTAGACCTCCTAATGGGAGAAATGCTCCTCCCAAAATATGGAGATCTTGGGAATCTTGTCATAATTGCTTACATCTCAGGGGTAGAAATATCTAATATTTTGGTTGATTTGGGCATAGCAATAAATGTAATGATAGTTCACATAATGGACAAATTAGCCCTAACAGGTATCTAGTCCACATCCACAATCCTCCAACTTGCTGACTAGTCGGTAGCTATTTCAAAAGGGGTGATAATTGATGTTCCAGTTGTGGTAGAATCATGGGAATTTCTAGTAGACTTCCTGATATTAGAACCTAGAAACCAATGAAATGCATATCCATTGATATTAGGAAGACTATGGTTGGCTACAGCAGTAGCATCTATTGATCTTCAAACTGGGGATATGGTCATTTCTAATGGAATAGATTTGAAGAAAATATCTTTGTATCCTCCAGCTAAAACATCAAAACATTATTCAGGAAGAGTATGGGTAGATGAGCCTAAAAACATGGAAAACAGTGCTTCAATAGCTATGGTTACCATCAAAGAACATTTGGGTGAGTTAGAAGAAGAAATCCACTATGATACAATGGAATATATCACCCACATTCTTATTAATGAGGATATAATGGAGCTAGCCCAAGATTCAAGGAGAGAATTTCTCACCTCTGCTCATTGTACCCTAGCAAATATCATTCCTTGTGGAGAGACCTTTTACAGAGACTTAGCTACATTCCACATGTTACTTCCACATTCTTGCCCCCTCAATACCATGACTCCAAGATATGGATTGAATACATTTATGGATCAGATCACAAAACATGTCATGATTTTACTTGGGAAAACACTAAATATCAACACCCAGTTAGCAAAAAAATAGGAAGAAGCACTTCTCAAACTCCTAATTTCCCATTCAACAGCATTTGCTTGGGAATACCAAGATATGAAGGGCATCCCTCCTAAGATTTGTACTCATCATATATACACTGAAGATGTCAAACTTGTATGACAACCCTAGAGAAGATTGAATCCTGCTTTAAAAGACATTGTTAAGACTGAAATAGAAAAATTGCTGCAAGCAGGGTTTATATATCCAATCTCAGACAGTCAATGGGTCTCACCTTTAGTCATAGTACCTAAAAAGAATGGGAAGTGGAGAGTGTGCATTGACTATAGAGAGCTAAACAAAGCCACAAAGAAGGACTACTTTCCTTTACCATTAATTGACCAAGTGCTAGACAACCTTGCAGGGAGAAAGTACTTCTCATTCCTAGATGGGTTCAGTGGATATAACCAAATCCAAGTGGCACCTGAAGATTAGGATAAAACCACTTTCACTTGTTCTTGGGGAACTTTTTCCTACAAAGTTCTTCCATTTGGACTATGTAATGCTCCAGCTACATTTCAAAGACTTGTTTAGCCATTTTTGCTGAACTAGCTAATGAGTGCACGGAAGTCTATATGGATGACTTTACTGTGTATGGGGACAATTTTGAAGAAGCTCTCATGAACCAGGAGAAGGTACTAAAATGTTGTGAAAAAAATAGACTATCCCTGATCCATGAAAAGTGCTTCATGATGGTAGAGGAAAGAATTGTATTGGGACACCACATTTCTGCAAATGGGATCAAAGTGGACCAAAACAAAATGGAAGTGATCAAATAGTTACCTTCACCTAAAAACCAGATAGATGTTAGAAGTTTTCTGGGTCATGTAGGCTACTATAGGAGATTTATAGAAAATTTCAGCAGAATAGTTGCTCCTCTGTTTACCTTGCTTAACAAAGACAAAAAATTCTTATGGATAGAGGATTGCCAATCAACATTCAAAAACTTTAAGGAGAAACTTACTGTCACACCTGTTTTAAGAGGACCCAATTGGACTCTGCCATTCCACATACAAACTGATGCTTCAAATGAGTCTATTGGAGCAGTCTTAGGACAGAAGCAGGAGGGAGAAGGTACATGCATGTCATCTACTACATCAGTAAAAACCTTACCTCTGTAGAAAGGAACTATACCACAACTAAAAAAGAATTCTTGGCAGTCATATATGCTATAAACAAATTCAGGCATTATATCACTGGATACAAAATATTTGTACATACTGATCATGTAGCCATCAAATACTTAATTAATAAGCTAGTAGTGGGTGCAAGGATAATCAGGTGGTTATTGCTATTGCAGGATTTTGACATTACCATAGTTGATAATCTAGGAAAATTCAATTTGGTTGCTGACTTTCTATCAAGATTGCATACAGGTGGAGAGAACCAACTAGTGGAGGACAAATTTCTAGATGAACATCTTTTTTCTATTTCCTCTACTGCACCTTGGTTTGCAGACATAGCTAATCTCTTAGCTATAATCTTGTTTCCATCCCATTTTACCTCAAAACAAAAGAAGTGCTTACTAAAGGAAAGCTTATCTTACAAATGGTTAAATGGTTTACTCTTTAAATGTGGTCTTGATTTCATTTTACGCAGGTGTCTAAAAGCTGATAAAATTTTTGATGTCTTAAGGGCATGTCATGATGAACCATCTGGTGGGCATTATTCTTCACACATAACCATCCACAAAATTATGGGAGATGGTTACTACTGGCCCTCTATTCATAAGGATACCAAGAAGCATGTGCAACAGTGTGATCAGTGCCAAAGGATGGGACGACCAACTTTCACCCAGGAAATGTCACTTCATCCTCAAGTAATGTTGGAACCATTTGAGCAATGGGGTCTAGAATTTGTGGGACCAATTTCTCCACCATCATCAAGCAAAGAGTACATTATGGTATGCACAGACTATGTAACTAAATGGGTTGAAGTTCATGCATTGTAATTTGCAAGAGAAGAGAAAGTTGTTGATTTCCTTTATAACAAAATTTTCTTAAGGTTTAGAGCCTTGAGATCAATAGTTTTAGATAGAGGACCTCAATTCACTTCCCAGGTAATCAGAGCATTCACAGACTTATATCAAGTTAAGCCCAAGAAATCTTCACCTTACCATCTCCAAGCCAATGGGCAAGTGGAGGTGACTAATAGGGAACTAGAGAATATCCTGATAAGGACAGTGGCCATGAATAGAAAGGATTGGGCAAACAGATTACCTGAAGCAATTTGGGCTTACAATACCACTTGCAAGTCCACAACCAAATTCTCGCCATATGAATTAGTTTATGGAAAGAAACCCATTTTGTCTATAGAATTTGAACTGCAAACACTCAAAACTTCATTAGATATCGGTCTACCATTGTCTATAGCACAACAGAATAGGATTCTTTATCTCAATGAGTTGGATGAAATCCGTATAGAAGCCATATAGCAAACAAAACTTGTTCAATATCAAAGAAAACAATGGCATGACCAACACATCAAAAGGAGGACATTTCAGCAGGGCGACTGGGTTCTCCTATATGATTCTAAGTTCAAGGAGTTCAAGGGGAAGCTACAAACTCATTGGATGGGTCCTTATTAGATAAAGGATATTTTTGAGAATGGAACAGTTTTGCTAGAACCCATTGATGGAAGCACAGATACATTCTTAGTGAATGGCCATATAATTCGACTCTATAAAAGGCCATCAACTAAGGAGGAATTTATCAAGGATTTGTGCTTAGTTACAGGGGACACATCCTCTATCATAGATTAGACTGAATAAAAAAAAAAGGAAGGTTGAAAACCAACAAATCACAGCCTTCTTGAAAAAAAAAAAAAAAAAAAGAAGGTTGAAAACCAGAAAATGGTGGCCTTCTTGAAAAAAAATAGAAAAAACAAAAAGAGAAAGATGGAAAACTAGTAAATGGATGTATTTCTTGACCAAGGGGGTTGAAAACTAGTAAATGGTGGTTCCCTTCTTGCTAGATTGAAATAATCAAGCTACGGAGGTAATCAGGTGCCAAGAATTACTAAAACACATCTATGTAACAAACTAGAAGCACCTCCAGCACTCACAAACTGGGAGCACCTACAACGCTCCACAAACTAGGAGCACCTTCAGTGCTCCACCAATAAAAAGCCATTTTAAAATATAAAAATAAGGAGAGGACCCACCTCTCCAGGTGACAAAGTGGAGATGTCATTCGATGAAATCAGCATGACTCATTCTCAACTCTATTACATAAATAATGATGAAGTCAACATGCATATCGTCAACAATTAAAAAGCCATCACTCTCACATGCGCAAGTCATCACAAATTGTTGTACTGACGTCACTTGACAACATGTCATTCCCAAACCACTCAGCGGGAATAATTGCAGAATATGTGACAACAAGTATGATGACACTAGTTCAAAGCTATGAAGGAGCTGCTCACATGCCGAGTCACATCAAATCTCATCAAAGTCATGGTGTTGTAGCCAAGTACATCAGACCATCATCACTAAGATTGATTCAAATAATTCTCTTTAATTAACTTAATTAGTAACTGTCTTGTCAATTCTTTTCTTAGGTGCCATTATTGTGACACATCTCCCTGCCATTATCTCCCCTCTTAACTCATGCATGCCGCTGTATTTGCCACACTGTCAACCTGTCTACGGAGTGTCCCATCACTCCCCTGCAATTATGACTACATATCCATGTTAAACTAGTCTTAATCTTCCTTCCCATAATCTAAACAGTAAAACAAATTGACATATCAACCCCCATTCAAGGATTGCAGAATTCTCTAAAAATCTTTGAGTGTAATATTCAAGTTTGTTGCCACAGTCCTCTAGAGTAAAAAGAAAAAAATATAAACCACAGAGGGAATCAAGAAGAACTTTAGCCAAAGGAGGTGGAATAGGATAGGAGGATGGGAGTGAAAAAGAAGTCAGTGTTGAAGAATATAACAGGCCTTCTACAGGATCAAGTTGTAGCAGATATTTTAAGGAATGCAAGGTGGTTAGAATTTTTGGAGAAATTTGAAGGCTTTTAGGAGGATATTGTGGATAATTTCCTATGCAACCTGAAAGATAATCAAACAATTGTGAGAGGGCTTCATGTCAATGTCTCTTCCACCATTATCAGTCATATCTCAGGACTACCAGTACAAGGTGAGAGGTTTTACAATTTAAAAACCCTATATGTTGATTTGATTAAAAATTCTCTGAAGAAGGTGAACCTGCAATACAATTACATTTAAGCAAAAATGAGGTTAAAGGAATTGTTAGGTCTTCACTTCCACACCCATGGCAGTATGTAGCATTGTGGTTGATGAAATATTTCACATGTGATGGCCAATTTTTTATAGTTTTAGGACCAATAATGAAAATGTTAATTTTTCTGAGGCACGGAAATGCTCATCCAGAATTTAGGATAAATATCCCAAACTTTTTGTATTCTTCCATTAAAGCATCTACAGACAAGTATCAACAGGAGAAAGGTCCTATGAAAAACCATGGCCTCATTTTCTTAATTGTGAAACATCATTTTCTATCTCAAGCTGATGGGGAAGCTTTATGGCAGACATTTTTAGACAATAAACCATAAGAAAGAACACCAGAGAGGGCACAAGGAATGGATGAGATTTCCTCTACCCAACAGGAATAGGAGGCAATGCCTTCAACTTCCTCTCCAACTACTAAGAAAGATAAAGGTCAGAAACTAACAATGGAGGAAACTTCATCTGCTGCCCCTATTACTAGCAAAAAGAGGAAATGAAAGGAAGTTCTGGATGAAATCTCAGCTGCCTTAGCACAACTAAAGGAACCTGTTATAGAACAAACCCCCTATATGACTCACTTAGCAAAATGGAAGATGACCTTGGTTGAGGAGTCTATTCCAACTAAACAAATAGGGGAAGCAGTTGTCATAGAGGAGGAAACTATACAGACCTCTACCTAGACTTTTGACCCCAAGAAGCAAAAGAAGAAGACAAGGCAGGGTTAGCAAACCAAAAGGACTTCAAAGAAAACTGATTCCAGCATACACTACTGGGCCAAGGAAGAATCTCATGATTCAGATGAAATTCCTCTAGTTAGGAAGAAGAAGCAAAGAGAAGTGGCTAAGGAAGCTTCCCCAGAACCATATGTTCGTCCAAGTTCTCATATTTCAACTCCACAACATTCCCCTTCTTTGGAGACAGAATAGAGTGACACTTTCACTATTTCCTCAGACTCTGAGGATAATGTACCTGCTACAGAGGCACCTACTCCACCTGTGCTATGGAGAATCAAGAGAAAAAGGCAACTCACTCAAGCTGAAAAGGATACTGCTCTCTTGGCTAAAGTTCTCTTAGGTTTCAAAACTTCTATAGATGAGGCTGGACCTTCATCAGCACCAATAATTACAGAGAGAAATCAAGAGGAAGCTCAGGATAAGGAGATTGTATGGGAAGTTGAAAAAGGGCAAGTGGATGCAGCTGACAGTGAAGGGCAAAGAGCTGTGGAAAACCCTGAAGTGGAACAAACAGAAGAAGAAACATGAACTTATTCTCACCCCTTTGATCAAGAGGATGTAGAGATTCCAAGGGAACAATTGCTGCTAGAGGAAATAGATAATTTGAAAAGATTATTATGGGGGAAAAACTTAATTATTACTAACCTCAAGAAGGTCATGAAGGAAAAAGAAATGCAACAAAAATAGATGATTGAAGGACTGCAAGCAGAGCTCCAGGACAAACAAAAAATAATTCAAGAGAAAGAGGCAGAAATTAGAAACAAAGAAACAGAGGTAACCCAAAGTATCAAGGAAAAGGAGGAAGAGGTAGCACAAAATATTTCTGATCTTACGAAGGCTCGAGACAATAGTCTCACACTAATTGTAGCACTTGTTGAGAAAGTACAAAGTCAAGCCAAACAATTAACATGGGCCAATAACAAGATAGATGATCAAGAAGAATACATTCAGGAGTTGATTGGCCCAGTGGCAACCATGGAACATGGGATACAAATAGATCCATACTTAGGACCAATTCCAATAGATATCCCTAAGGCCTTGTTTCATTGGGAAAGAAGATGTAGGGAATATGAGCTTCTAAACCAATGCTGCAATTATAGAGGGCAGTGACTGCCATGTCACAAAGAGTACAAACTTTGGAGAAAAAGGTCCTTCAGGTAGCTTCCATTTCATCTGAGATCCTATCTTGCAGACCCCCCAGTGGAAGTTATGCTCTGTTTGTACAGGAAAGAATCCTACAGAGAAAGATATCTTTGGTTCTATCTAATTTGACTGAGGACATAGAGACAGGGATAGGTTTCATGGAGGCATACATGAGAAGTCCTGATGAGGATAAAGATTTTCTATGTGAGCTATATTTACATGGTTTCTGCATCGATGATCATACCTTCGTTATCAACTATTTTGTAGGAAAATGCCAACTTAGGGCATTCATGTCACTGACGAGAAATCATCATAATTGGAATGAAAGGATGGAGGCTTATATAAAGAAAGATGCAGAAACAAGCCTTTTTATTAGAAGGGAATGTCCAAATCCCATTGCTTTTAAGATCCATTTCAGGGCAAACATTTACTCTCCAGAAGGTAAGACCAAGATTTTGCCTTTATATCTGAAACATCTGCAGGAATGCTCCATTGATTTTGGTCTCCTCGTAAACAGTTTATCTAATCAAATGATTCCAGTGGCGAAGAAAAGGTGGAACACTTTAACTACAGAACAAAAGATGAGAGAAGTGGTGTCCCCTACCAACCTAAGGTTGTTTATGAGGAAGGCTAGGACAATGTCCATATTGATGGACAAATACCAACTGGAGTGGATAGGTGGCCATTTTAGACCTCCTCTCATTATTGACCCACTACCTATCTAGGCTGAACAAATGGAAGATGCCAGATTTCAAGAATGGATGAAGCAGGTTGATCAGTTTAGGGGAAATGGTAATACAGACCGCACCACTTGACCCACTTATGTAGATGACTATAATTTGAATGATAGAATATTCCACCTAAATAAGTCCACATTGTGAAAAGAAAGACCTGCTAACCTTTAAGTACGGGGGGGATGATGAGTGCTAGGTAGCACCCATGATAATACACCTTTTTACCTCTCTTTTCCTTCCTTCTTAGTCCATTGTCCTAATGACTACACCAAAGTAGATTGTCAAGATTTGTTTTAATTATGTTAATGAGAGATGAATTACCTAAAATCATGATTTTTTTGATTAATGGAGTAATGTGCATTAAATTAATGGAAATATACAGAAATTCTCTCTTTTTGAATCTACAGGTGCAGGTGTCCGGGAAAAGACAATTTTGAGCATCTCCGGAGATGGTCCTAATAATCTCAAGAGCTGACATAAGGATACCACACCAGTCTCCAATATTTTCCAATATGATTGGAGAGATTTTGAGATAAAGGGGGGTGAATCATCTCTAGAGCTAGACTGAAGTCATGAGCATATCTTCGGAGCTGAACAAAAAGACATAAGCATATCTCTGGAGCTACAGATAGAAGCACACACCTCTAGAGCCTCCTTAATACATTGCAGATTTCTAGCGCCATTGCCAGTCAACACTTCCAGTGGTAATTGGGGTGCTCCAGATATTACTCAATCAGCACCTGAGTAATCGAATGAAGACCCTAGTTAACTGCTAGAAGTTTTATCTCTTTTTGATTTTGCATGAGTTCTCAACAAACTGATTAAGTACCTATATTTCAGGGCCTCACTGTCTAGTTGTATTTGAAACTAAGACTCAGATTTAGTGAGACTGTTGTTCCACTAAAATCTATTTTAATTGCATGAATTTTTACTCTGTAGTTAAACAGTTGGTTGAATAAAGAGATTGATGCTATCTCATAGATGAACTAGTAGTTAGGGTAAGTGATATCTCATTGCTAGATTAGATATAAATTTACAAAGTAGTAGCAGAATAAGATAGCAGATGAATTATTATTATTGTAATCTCATTTTGATATAGATACTTTTCTAGATACAAAAGAATACTGATGGAATTAGACTAAACAGAATTGTGATATTATATTCTATGCTTATTCATTACCTTAGTCTTCATTCCTAAGGGTGAGGAGCAAGGGCCCACTCCCACCACCAAGGCAGAAGGCTAGTATTGTTGTTTGTTATTCTATTTCAGATTGTGTTTAAAAAGATAGTTACTATTTTCTCATAGATAAATGTATGTTTCAATTGTATGGATTAGTATAGATGTACATTAGCAATTCATTATTTTAGCTCTATTTCTAGCATTCCTAGAATTTATTTCCGTAGCAAATAGATCAGTATCATTGGTTTCTTCAATTAGTAGAGATCATTAGAATTAGTTAAATAGACTAGCAACTATAGGATTCCTAATTGCAGATAGCAAGGGACACAGCCCTGGATTTGACACATGAAAACATGATTAAATGCCGAGGACCAATGACCCTTGTCAGGGTTGAAGAAGATTATTATTGTCCTTACATTATTTTTGTAAAAAGGAAGATTATTATTGTGCATTATGCGTAATTCGATGTTTGAATTGATAAAGTGATTTGACAAACTTTTCCTTCAATTGAATCAAGTTATCTTAATACCTTCGTTTTACCTTTGAGTAAAATTGACATCGTTGTTACTAATCATGTGGTTGATGTGTTGAAGCAAGGGAGATAACTTCTCCTCTTAAATACTTCCAGGAGGAAGTCCATTCTTAGGAGGGGAGAATGTAAGGCCACCTAAACCCTATCTAAAAATCCCAAAATTAGATGTATTGCTTTTTTTTTATGTTAGGACTTTTTTCAAGAATATTTTGGAGATGGATTAAACAATGAATTAGTTAGAACTATGAGGATAGATTTTATTCGTGTTATTGAATCACATGGTAGATTTTTATAATATGGTTTTGTTGAAATATGTATCTCGCATCTTAATGTATTTATATTACGTTTCAAGATTGTTTCATGTGATTTCGAGTTGTAGTGTTGAACAATGTTTCAGGTATGTTAAAATATCAAATTATGTGATTATGTTCTATGCATTTAATTATTTTAATATGCAATTATATAAATTTAAATTTATAACTTTCTTTCTAATCTACAAGTGTATACTTTAAAACTATATACTTTAAAATGTCAAATTATTTTAATCTACATAATCACATCTTGATGTATTTATATTACATTTTAAGATTGTTTTATGTGATTTCAAGTTATAGTGTTGAACAATATTTCAGGTTTGTTAAAATGTCAAATTATGTGATTATGTTCTATGCATTTAATTATTTTAATGCAATTATATAAATTTAAATTTAAATAACTTTCTTTCTAATCTACAAGTGTATACTTTAAAACTATTGCTTTAGTTGACACTATGTAGATATGATTTTGGTTTTATTGAAAAAGAGTATATGCTTTAAAGTTTTAAAACAAACCAAAGATTTCAAAAATATATATTTTTATTTGTTTAGTAAATATTTGATTTTAAATTAAAGCAAATTAAGAGGTTTTAAAATATTTAAGAGTTATCCATGCTTTATCAAGAAAACTTTATTATAAAATAAAGTAAGATTAAAGCTAATAAGGAAAAAAAGATTCAATTTTGTCAACCTTAAGGCAACCTATGAATACTAATACCAGGGGGAATTAAAAACTTGCTTTTAACATTCTGCATTACTCCACATGCAAAAAAATATTATTCTCTCCACCTGCTGTAGTATCTTAAACCAAGACACTGATGAATCTCGTTAAGGGTATTAATCCAACTTTATGTACTTAAATGATAGGCTTGAAATAAAACACGTCGAAACTCATAACAAATGCTTTAGTCATTTTTTTTGCTTCATATCTAGGGTCAACATCGCCAGATTTGTCGTCTGAAATCTAGGTATAGCCACAAAGAATGATTCCATGTAGGACATTTGGGCTTCCCACATCCTTGAGGCTTTCTAATATATGAGATCCTATTCAGATGACATGAAATACAAACATTTCCTACAAATCTTATGCTCTGTTATAGAGTCCAATTTAACCTTCACACTTATTAGCATACACTTGTTTCAATTTTATTGAGTCTGTTGAAAATCATATTGATTCTTCCCTTGAAGGATAAGGTTGAGTGACCATGCTGATGGGGACGGTTGTCGAGTTTACTGAGATCTATAAAGCACTTTATGTTTATAGTTTTAAATGCTCTTTTACATATTATGATTGGCATATAGATATTCTATGTCCATTTAAGTATTTGCACTGGGGTTCCATTCTTCATCGCTTTGGTCTGTACTTTTATTTATGAAATGACTTTTGTGGGGGGGCTTCTGGGGAAAATATATCATCACCATACACAAAGCAGACTCTACACATTTTAGCCAAGGCTGGAGTGATCAAGCATATATCAGAGAGGCCGTGGGGTAGCAAAGAGAGAAAGAGATTGTTACAATATTGACAGGAATATTCAAGCCTAGAATAATACAGTACTGAGTATTTGGCTAATGTGTTTGGTTAAACTGGTACACATTTCCAACCTCATAAATAATTATGGATAAAATTACATTATTTAGGAATAAAATTTGCATTTGGTTGAGATTAGGATTTGTTATGTCAAGCATTTGATGTGATTGATGTCCATACCCTATTTTTAAGCTCCCACTATGGCAAACGCAGGTAGGATGCTGGTAAGGGTTCTGGAGTTGGTTTTGCACTTACTAATTGCATTTGCTTGGAAGTTTCTAAAGCCCTTGTCAAAAAATTCATTTTGTGCGTATCTTATGCTCATAGTAGCCCTTGAGACCACATTTCTTGTAGGCATTTTGTGAAACAATTGACGTGCCGACTTGGCTATTAGGCCACTTGCAACTCCATCATCTGACAAAAATTCCCCCTGTTATGTTATGATGGAATTCCCTTCATTAATATTGGAGATCTGACATTGTGCACATTATTATAGTGCAAGCCTATGTTTTTTGATTTATTCCTTCAGCGTCACCAATAATCTCCACTAGAAAATTATCCCTATTTAAAATGATGAAAATGGTTCACATCTCTCGCAACAATTTCTCTTACAACAATCTGGGAGATAAGTTTCGTTGTTGTGTAGCAAATCAGCACATACGTGAAGGTTCTTAATAACTCTAATAATTGTTCTATGGAGCATGTTTAACAAACCAAATGCAATTGCCAACTTTTCACTATGATTGCAAAGAAATAATTCTATTTCCATCTCTTCCACAGCAATAAGTAAATGTCTTGAATTTAGAAAATACCTCGCTGCTTTCTTCTTCCACGCTAATTTCTCCAACTTTGCATAGTTCTCCTACATCTATGGTTGTGATCTGGCTCCTTCAGGAAAAGCATGTACCCTTTATGGCCTTAATTTATAAACAAATGTATATAACTAAAATTTATGCATTAATGAATTGACATGCTCAGCTATTCAGATATTGTTCATGGGGCATCTAAATGATGTGACTTTATTACTGTTGTGTTTTGTTCTGCAACCACATTATTTTCATCCACATACTAGGCAAATTTAAATGTTTTACAGATGTAATTTTCAGCCTCACAAGGCACCCCTCTGTATTAGCCGCTTGTTGTATAGGTTTCATTTCTCCTTTTCTTACCCGAGGTCAAAATATCATAATTTACTTACTGAATTGACATATTTCTGAATAAATTGCTTAAGATTTAAAGAGTTATAATTGAAAGTTGAGCAGAATAGAAATGGTTTCCCATTCTAAGTATCAATAATAGTTTTAACTGCATGACTAGGGTCAAGAGACCAAAGGGGAACAACTGTTTAGTTATCTACCTGGTACCTCTACATTATTTTGTCATAGGTATTTAGCATTGCATTAAATGTGACGTGGGATTATCATCAATATAGCATTGAATATTCCTTGATATAGTTATAATTGATATCTTGCATGAGTTCTTAATTCTGTGCAAGGACATTTTGATAACATTACCATTAAGCTTCACATAACCTTCTATTATCTGTTAAGATCCTAATTATATATGTTATAGTTTGATGTAGTGAATCTATTCTTTTCTTTTCCTTATGCCTTGTTGGATGTTCATATTCTGTAGTAGTGTGTCTAACTTGGTGTCTAACTTGGCACAAACAGAGTAAACTCAAGCATAGGCCATGGTTTGTGGCTTATTGCCTGCGGATTACAGCTACTTGAATATTTTTTAAGACATTTCATCAAACTATTTTATGCATAATGTTATTTGTCTCTCTTTATTGTCTAACTTGGCACAAACAGAGTAAACTCAAGCATAGGCCATGGTTTGTGGCTTATTGCCTGCGGATTACAGCTACTTGAATATGTTTTAAGACATTTCATCAAACTATGTTATGCATAATGTTATTTGTCTCTCTTTATTGTCTAACTTGGCACAAATAGAGTAAACTCAAGCATAGGCCATGGTTTGTGGCTTATTGCCTGCGGATTACAGCTACTTGAATATCTTTTAAGACATTTCATCAAACTATTTTATGCATAATGTTATTTGTCTATCTTTATTTATTGGCAAAGTGTGAATAACCAATTTTGGCCATTAGTTTTTGTCTTTGTTTTTTTTCCAAATAGGTGAATTTTATTGAGAATATTATACTTCTACCATTCTCACAATTT
This sequence comes from Cunninghamia lanceolata, assembly GCA_027924645.1. Lineage (NCBI taxonomy): Eukaryota > Viridiplantae > Streptophyta > Pinopsida > Cupressales > Cupressaceae > Cunninghamia > Cunninghamia lanceolata. The sequence continues at coordinate 5,205,451 of BSBN01000413.1, forward strand.
TACCTTGTAAAACATTCTAAGACACTATAATTTTTGTATTATGAATTAGTAGGATATATATGTTGCAGACAAGGATATTTACTATAAGCAATTTTAATATCCTGTGAACTACGAAGCCTCTATGCATACGTAGGTAAGGTCATATGAGCCCCCGAGGCATAGGTCCAGCCCCCTAGGTCATGTCACCTTGACTATTGAAAGTTTTATTCTTAAATATTCATTTGTCTTGAGAGACTGATCCTTTATCTAGTGTGCAGATAATATGATACCAGATAAAGGAAATTTTATTTAGTTATGGAGTGAGGTTAAAGAGAAAGTGTCCAAAGGTATAAATAATTACATTCAGTTTATGTTATAGATTTTGGTGTGAATAGTTCTTACTTAGTATCAATCAAATGTGAAGTTCGTCAAACAAATTCGTTGTCACTCTCTCTTGATAAAATACATCTTGCTTGATTAGTCTTGCAATGGTGAATGGTTATTGTAGGCCCAGGTAAACTTAGTTATTCTACTCCGATGTTATACATGCTATGGTTAAATCTATTATGTGTGTTCATAATGAAATTTTGCCATGAGGTATCAAAGAATTTACCTTAATATAACTAAAGGTCGGAGATATAATAATAATGGTAGGTTTAGATGATGTTACATATAGCAAAGTACATGTTTTACAAAATTGAGTTATGGAGTTGGTTATTCAATTATAGACAATGGTGTATGTTTGTTTAAAATGCTCCAGTGAAATAGAGGGGACATTACTATCTTCAATATCACATGTATATTGTAGCTCAATATCATTCTCACTCATACACTAGATCCAGACAAAGGATTCCAATTCTGGCACATCACCATCAATCATAGCATTAGAAATTTGACCTTCATTACAAAGGAAAGCTTCATAATCACTAGTGTTCTCATCAAGATCTTGGATAAAATACGACCAACATACATCATCTTCACATATGCCAATGTACAACTCCATACCTAGATCACATATATGATCCACACCTTCATTAAGATCATTATCATATGAATCATATCAAGGCAGCACAGGTGAACAACCAAATCCATCCCATTGTTTCTCTATTTCAATTCCATTTTGGAAATCTACTACACCATACTCACTATTGTGAACAGACAACTAATTATTATTCTACCCTAACTACACATAGGCACAAAGACCTACTGCAGAACTGTTATGAAAGATTTCTCAATCTTGCAGTTACAAAAAGTGTGATTTTTTAGTTATCAAATTGACTCAATAAACTTAATTTCTAGGCTACAGGGTTGGTTTTTGGCGAAAATAAAAATTTAATCTAGACAATTTAGATGAATGTAGAACATGTAGGAATCTAATTATAGTTTAAAATTAAATTTAAAACTAGAAACTATATTGAAACTCTAGAGTTGAGGGAGGAGGGGAAAGAGATACAAACCCTAGAGAGGAACTAGTGAATTTAACCTAGAGAATTTATTTGGAATCTATATAGAATCTGAAATTTAGATGAATGTAGAACATGTAAGAATCTAATTTTTATTAAATTAAATCTAAACCTAGAAACTAAATTAGGGATAAATACAAATCTAAAATTGTAAACTAGAGTTGAGGAAGTGGGGATAAATACAAATAGATAATATTTTTGAAATATTTTTATACAACATAAAAATACAACTTTTTTTTGAAATATCTTTGCGCCCTTTGTTTAGTTAATTTTTGTTCCTTTTCTACTGAATATGACCACATAGTCTTATTTTCCCTTGCTCTTTTATTTCCCATTTCCTCCTTTGAAAAATATCAATCCAAAATTCCTTCACCAAATATTATCCTTAAAAAACTCCCAAAATTACAAACACAATTTTTGCAATTCTTTCCCAAATGTTTCACTTGCAATAATCAGAAAAATGTGAATATTAGGACATATTTTTTAATTTTACACATATATTTCACCTCTTATTTATATGTAGTTCACATAAATTTTTTTTTAAAAAGTCGTCTTAACAACCTTTGTTCGAAGGTACTTTGCTATGCTTTTTTAAAATATTTTTTAATCAGTAACCTTCGTTTGAATACCGACAGATGATTTTTTTATTTTTTGGGAGGGAAAAATGGCCTTCAAACAAAGGTCCTTGGATGGCCTCTCCCACTCTTTACCTCAAGTTTTCCTCAAAATTTTTAGTTTCAAACCTCGAGTTGGACCTTCAAATGGAATGAACTTGATAAGATAATTTGAAGGATTGTAACCCTTGAAATGAGATTTCCAACAAATATAATTTTGAATATATTTAATTTGATTTTTATATTTATATTCTATTTTTATTGAAAATAGGTTTTTCACCGAACATGAAGTTCTCTATGTTGGTCCCCAAATCAGCAGACAGTAAATCCTAAAGGTTTGCCAATTCTTATGATCAAGTTTACTGTAGGACTTGGCCAACAAAGATGGGAGATTGTTTGCATAGGGGGGTTATCAATTATTTCAAGAAAACCAATTTCCTCAGAATCGAGATCGCCCACTAAAATCAAGGACTTTGTAAACTAACCTGCCAGATGAGTTCGCCGCAATTGAGATGCATTAAAATAATGCATCATATGGTCTCCAATTTTGATGAAATTGGAACTAGAGAGGTTTGAGACCAAACAGAGAAATGGGTCAGCCTCAGAATTGCAAGATTTACAACTTTCCAGAATACCAATTTAATCTCGGTTGCAGTCAAGAAACAATTAAATACCCCGTCAAAACTCGTCTTGAGAGCACCAAACTGAATAGGCATGTTACCATATGTGCCAAAAAACATTCCACCAACTAGATTTGTAAGATGACTTCTGAGTTGCAATATTTTAATCATCGAAGGTGGCCTCCGAGGGAGATTGAGCAACACATCGACCTAGCCTTTGTCAACACCTAGAAAGAATTCAGGCACTTCAAATTTCAAAAATTTGAGGGTGCCACCAGTGGCTCTTGCTCAGGGATGCATGCCTCTTGCAAGCATGGCGAAAATCTAGTTATCTCTAGGATGTAGACCATGTGTCGAATGCACTGGGCTGCTGAGTCAATACTTCATTTGTAATGCTTTAATTCACAATAAACATTATTTGGAGGCCCCGGGCTGCCAAAAATGAACCACAACCTCCTTCTGTCAAATATCTAATTTTGATTTGAATGACCCAAACATAATCTAATAACATGACTAAAAATTACCTGATCAGATGCGTAGTAACTGACATCTCTAACCATTTCTCCGAGCCTATCACTGTCAATGCAACCTTTGTCACTCTACACTTTAAAATCAGGCATACAACCATACATATCATCATATCCTTTAGCATCAGGTAATATATGAATTTCATATTCATCAAACAATGCAGTCTCATATGGCATATAGCACCTCTCATCATCTATGTAATTGTTATGCATTATAAGATGATCTCCTAGCTGGACTGAAAACTGAAAGCACTCATAGCCCACCATATAGCTAGGATCATTATGTCTTCTTTCATCACAAGTTCGCATATTAAAAAGGAAGTTGTGACATTCATTTTTGTGCACCTCATGCAAACACTTAGCTGTATGAAACAAAAAGTTTTCATACACAGATTTCTCTAGCTATACACACTTAATCCTATAAAGGCACATAGCTGAATCATCAATACCCATATCATGTATAAAAACATTTATTTCTCGTTCAGGAGAGTATGCTGATTCAACTTTGAAATCATGACCCATGTATCCATGTTAAAAACTTTAGAGACTAGTTCCCACAAATCTGGAGACATCCCCAAATGCATAATTTCATGGAAACCACTCTCATCACAATCATTATATAAAGTGGTATGATCTTCCTTATATCCACTTTCTTGAGAATGAGATTCTAATTTTTTATCATCTTTACCTTTATTTTCATCATGGCTTTCATTTTGACCCTCAAATGGTCTCATGTCCTTAGTAGTGCTGCTGAATAATGGGATAACTGAGCTATATGTCAATGATTCATTTACATCTTCCACTTGTTCACCATGTGAATCCTCAACAAACATGAATGCCTCTATGTTAGGAAGATGATCAATACCTATAAAGAGACAATCATAATCAACATTATCACTTATTTCATCCTCTGAATCTATCACATATAGGTATGATATTTCTGCCATGTCAATAGATTTTGACATTGCTTGACATGAGGATTCTTCAGCCCTTTTGATGTCTTTGATCAGCAATGATGATGCCTCATCAATCATGCACTCATTGTTCCTCATCACTTGATCTTCTGATAGTGAACTTATGCTATCCACACCATTAATTCCAATGTAAACAACAGAGTAACAATCGTTGAATATACCATCTAAATCACTCTCACCACAAGGCTGCCATTAGAACTCTATTGTACCTCTGTCAGGAGAGCAACAATTAATTGCATAATTTAATGGAATGTCCTCACTACCTGAAAATGCTCCTGCCTCATCATTGATCGAGCCATAACTGGGCCAAGTCTAATGCATATCCATTACTTGATCATGTGATGGATTTAGAGCATCATTTTCATATATGTACATTGTGTCTATTAGCTGATCATGAACATTTTCTAAACTAGACATAGGTATAACCATAGTTTCAAACTTATTTGCTTCATTCATCTGCATACTATTACCATATTGCTTACTTCTAACAACAGGATCTATGTGATCAACTTTTAAAACTGTGACATTCTTTGCATCATGTTTTGGCTCAAATTTAATATTAAGAGGAACACAACCCATATCATGGAATGAATCATAAACTAGGGCAACAAACTGATAAGTGCTTTGGTAACCATTCATAACCTTAGACTTGCATTGCTCAGCTGCATAGAAATCTTTATGACAACCCACAGTTTTTGGCTTGAGACTTCTAATCATTCCATACTTTGAAACCTTTTCAATGTCCATTGCAATTTCAAAAGCCTGATGTAAACTTATTGGATCCTCACTGCTCAATCTGTAGCCCATTTTCTTGTTAAATGCACCCAAATAAATGAGCATAGCCAAAGCATCATTAGGTCTGATTCTTTCAGGAATTCTTTTCAATGCCTTTATGAATCTGAGGTTAAAGGCTAGAACTAATTCATCTTCTTCAATATGGATATACATGAAATCATTGATAAGTGAAAACTTAGATATTCTTTTGCCAAACTACTCATTGAAGGTTGATTTAAATTAATTCCAAGAGCTGACGAAGCAGGCTGGTAAGTAAGAGAACTAGTTTCTGGTATCTCTCTTTAGAGACTGAACAAATAGCCTCATGACAACATCCTCATGATCTACCTCATAGTCATCCATTAGATCACTAAACTGCTGCAAGTGTTTTTCTACTGATTCACTTTGTACCATTGAATTTTGGTGATCTATCTCTGACCTCAGGTGAAATAACATTTGGGTAACCATTAATGCCACTAAAATTGATGGATCTATATCTGTCAGTGCTGAAACTTCTTTGATGACATGATAGGGGCTACACACTATGCATTGTTACATTTGGGTCCATACAAGGATGTAGGGGTTGATGATACATTTTCTCACACCTTTACAAGCCTCTTCACATTAACTTTGCAGTTACATGGGGCACCTCAAACTCTTTTACAACAATGATCTTAAGCCCTTAAAATACGAACTTCTATTTTAGCTTGCTTAAGGTCCTCTAAATGAGTTTCTTAAAAAAATTGCATACTTCTTCTCAAAATACATACTACGATCTCAACAATGTGAAAGTATGCAAGCCTATCACTACTATTTCCCTTCCTTAGTGCTTAGTTTCACTTAATAGGGAACTAAAAATTTCTAGACTTTCAAATATTAGTTTTCCTACACAAACTTATCCTTCTTGAAGACCAAAATATGAAAAATACCTGGATATGTTGCAGCTGCTGCAAATTATTTTCCCTGACTGGAAATCTTTATTGGTCTAAAATGTTCTTCACATTTTCATCAGGGTTTTTTGATAGAGTCGCAACCTCTCTTCATAGAGGTCTATACTTCAAACAACACAAACTTTTTTGAAGCACTCTTTCACTTCTGGGTTTTCTCCAACAGTAGAGCCACACATAAATCCTTATAAAATTGTTGCAACAAAGCCCCGTCTAGGTTTACAATTTCAATATCTGAACCAGATGCTCAGACTGATCAAATTCTTTGACTCTTTGCTCATAGATCTATCACTATCCCCAATAGAGTCACCAGTTTTATTGGTCCCCAAATTAGCAAATAGTAAACTCTAAAGGTTTGCTAATTCTTATGATCAGGTTTATTGTAGGACTTGGCCAACAAAGACGGGAGATTGTTTGCACTTATCTCCCCTGCACTTTAGGTTCTACCACACCTAGGGGGTATCCCTCATTCACAACCAAAAGGTTTGTCTTTAACTAACTCAAGTAGAATGTTTTCAGGTATGCTCCAAGATTTATAAGATAAACCTAGATTTGTAATATTCTTGGACTATCTAACTGGTTAAATTTGAGAACATGCAACTAAAACCCTATTCCTAAAATTCCTAAGGTTTTAATATGATGAATTTGTTTTTGTTTAGATATTTTAGTTAAAAGATTAGGGTTTGAGTCATGAAATCCCTCTAACTCATGACCAGTGCCTATCTCAGCCTGGTGTAGAGTCAAATCTAGACATGAAGAGTATTATCAACAACAACACAAACACACAGTTTCAGAGGGCTTATTTGTCTCTACCTTATAGACACACCCAAGAGTAAGTATTTATATTGACCATTCTTATGAATATCCCTGTTATCAGACATACATCCCCATATATGACTTAAAGCATTTTAGTCTGTTCCTTAAAGATAAGCCAAAAACCAAATATGAAATGCAGCAAGTGTGCAGGTAAGAAATCAGAAAACCCTTAGCTTCTTCATTCAAAAGAAGTATGCAAATAACAATGGAGACAATCAACATAAACACGTGCTCACAACACTACTCATATTTTTCAATCTGAAATAGATGGATTGCATATGAAAATACATTCAACATATGAGATTCAAACTTACAACAGAGATGGGGCAGCCGTCAGAGCCAGTATTTCATTCCACTCAAAATATCCAATCTTCCAACACTTTACAAAGTGGAACAATGTGTTCTTATAGGCATAAGAACAATTTGCCCTAAAAATTAATTACAATCCTGGCAATAGGTGAGATTTTTTCATTACAATTAGTTGCCAATGAGGCTGGGAACAATAAAAAAATATATACTAAAAGGAGGAGAAGGCATAATATTAAATAAAACATAGTCATATGCCCTTAATTTATTTATTTTTCTTCCTTTGAATTTTCCACTTCTTTCATTGACTACCAGCACCCATTTCACACCATCACACGACTTCTACTGAAGACCCTTGACTCCCCCACGATGCTACGAAATGGAAGCCTAAGACCCCTCCTTTAGTTCTTCCCTGATGGCAACCATCCTCTGAGGTGATAAAGAACAAATTTCAATAGTTACCAGTCCAAATTTTGCCTAATCTAATTTTTCTGGGTCATTTTTTTGTGAAACGACAACATTTTTTATCCTTTCGACAGCTAAAAATCATTGCAAACAAGCTAAAAACCTTCACCAATGCCTTAGGAATGATCATAGGAAGAATTCTAAACATAAAACAACATTTTTTAGCCCCAAAACACCCCTAAAAAATGGCTTGAAGTCAAAAAACGTGATCTACACCTTCATTCTGCAACCAAATCTGTCTGAAGCTGCCTAAAACCTGTCAAAATCACCTCATAAGCGTAGGAGAAGCCTGTATTTACCTTACAAAGGAGAGGGAAAGGTAGAAAATGCCCTGCGATGGGCATTTCGCACCATCGTAGGGGTCTGAGAGGAGGCAGTAGAGAGGCGTGTGATGCTACAAAGCACCCTCAATTCATATAAACTTTATTAACTAAAGTTTACAATAGCCCCTTTAAGAATATTTGCCCTCAAAAATATTTCATTTAAACTTTATTAAAATGCTTTTTAATATTTCAATTTATAATTTGCATTTTTTTAATGAAAATGCAAGTTATCTATTAAAATAAAATAACACTTCACAAAAAAATAATGGGTGGTTACAAGGCACACCCCGATAGTCACATGGGCTAAGCCCAGAAAGATCTAGAACAAAGTATCAAAGGGTACATAACCCATATAAAAACATACTAAAAAAATAGAATTAAGTTGCCAATGCCATCCTTGCAGATGGTGGATCTCTGTCATCAGGTTTCTCCTAAATATCGGTGGGGTTTGGTTTGACATCAAGCATAGCCCAACCATCTTCATTTTCCTATTCTTCATTCTACATATTTGGCCCCTCATGTTGTGGTGAGATAGCCAAATTCAACCGGGGGAAGACTTTAGTATTATCCCACCCTGTATTTGGTGGATGTGAAGGACCAGGAGCATTCCAGCCTGCATTATCTATTACAGGCCAACCAACATTATCTGTAGCAGGCCAACCCGCATTATCCCCTGCTACACTTGCAACACGGTCAGAGGTCCAACCACGCTGACATGGAGAAGTCGAGTGTCTATGACGGTGAGCGTCACGATGTAAAGCAAGTTGGGAGCAAGGCTAAGAATCTCTGGCCGAACCACTTCTTCATCTGTTTGGTGAGCAAGCTCTAACAGAGGAAGGTGAGGGAGGAACACGAGTCACAATATAGGGAGCATTCCCCCAATGATCCAATAACTCTTGTAAGTGTGCCACTTCCAAGGCAACTTTGTTAGCATGCACTTGAATCTGCAGAAGATCATTAGAACAGAGAATTGTTTTAATGTAAAGAGAAACAAAAGTTCTAATTTTACTTTCTGAAAATATGCAAGAATTATGATCTTTCCATAATGTAAATAAAATCTCCACCCTAAAAATATGTCAAATCTGAGTAAATCTTTCAGGAAACCTGGGAGAATCACCCAGAAGGATGATTTGCCCGATTAACTTTAATACTTTGGCAAATTTTGAATTTTCTTCTCCAGGCAAATGACATTTTTTCCCCATAGGAAAATCAGGTGTCTAATGACTGTGAAAATTTGCACAAGGGGGTTATCAATTATTTCAAGAAAACTTGTTTCCTCAGAATCTGCATCGCCCACTGAAATCAAGGACTTCCTTTGTAAACTAACCTGCCAAATGAGTTTACCACAACTGAGATGCATTAAATAATGCATCATATGGTCTCCAATTTTGATGAAATTGGAACTGGAGAGGTTTGAGACCAAAGAGAGAAATGGGTCACCCTCAGAATTACAAGATTTGCAACTTTTTGAAATGTGAATTTTAGCTCGGTCGCAGTCAGGAAATAATTAAATACCCCATCAAAACTCATCCCAGGAGCACCAAACTGAATGTGCATGTTACCATATGTGTCAAAAAACATTCCACCAACTGGATTTGAAAGATGACTTATGAGTTGCAAGATTTTAATCTCCGAAGGTGGCCTCTAGGGGAGATTGAGCAGCACATCGACCTAGCCTTTCTCGACACCTAGAAAGAATTTAGGCACTTCAAATTTGCAAAATTTGAGGGTGCCACCACTCTATTCGAAACATGTAGAAAAATAGTTAAATAGTGAAACAAATTCTAAAAAATATCTATGCACTAGCTATTGATGTCATTGTTTCAACAAAAAAAAGTGAATTTGGATACATATAGAAAAAGTTATGCTATATGGTATAAACCTATGTCTAAATTATAATTAATCTCACTTAAAAAAATAATTTAAAAAATTATGAAAAATATCTGTGCACTAAATAATGGTATTACGAATCTATATTTAAAAATTTAGAATTTTATCTTTTCTATAAAAAAGAAGTTATGTTGTATGGTATGCACTTTTTAAAAATAATGTTAACTATAAAAAATAACTTATTAAAAGTTACGTCAAAAATTCACATATTATTTTTTATCTACACACAAAATCTCAAAAATCACTAGTTCACATAATCTTTGAATTCTTAATGATTTCGTTGCTTTAGGTGTTAGAAAGTGAAAATTTGGTTTAAAATGTTGATTTCAATGCTCCACTTTAGCCAAAAAGTGGGACATAGTATTGTGGGATCACCCAGCCTTGAAATCCAACTTAGACCATCTTTAGGCACATGAACAAGAGTCTCACAACCAAAAACTCCAATGTGCAAAATAATGGATTTCTTAGCTATCCACACTTCATACAATGTTTTTTTAACTAGATCAAAACACAAATCTATTAATTAAATAACAAGTACTTACAACCTCATCCCAAAAACACTAATATAATTGAGCACTACTTGACATATTTCTAGCTTTGTCCATTAATGCCATGTTCATCCTATCTGTTGTGTCATTTTGTTGTGGCATAGATAAAGTTGTTTTTTGCCTCACAATACCTACATGTCTACAAAAATCATCAAATTCTCTAGAGAAATATTCCCCTCTATTATTTGACCTTAATACTTTTATTTTCCACTCCATCTAATTCTCAACAAGAACCTTAAAATATTTAAACTTGCTAAAAACATTAAATTTAGCATCAAAAATAAATTTATATGATTTGAGTAGTCATCAATAAAGGAAACATAACAATGAGATTTTTCAATTGAAAAATATCCACATGACAAAAAACATCACTATGAATAACCTCCAATAACCTCTTTGCTATGGTGCAACCAAAACTAAACTTTACTCTATTCTATTTTTCAAACACAGAGTGCTCACAAAAATTAAAATATGTTAAATAACCAAACAAACCATCCACCATATTTTTATTAACTAGGGTCTTCATCTCTTTTTCACTAATGTACCCCAACCTTTGGTGCCACAACATACATGAAACAAAGTTCTTAGTTACATGTAGGTTGAGTTACAATAAGTAGATACATTAAGATTAAATAGAGTACCACACCAAGATCCCTTAGCTAGCACTGAATTCGCTATACCCATCCTAGAATGACTCCTATCAAATATGGCATGCACTCTATTGAGACCCAATCTAACAAGTGCAAAATGCCTAATTCTAGTGTTCCCTTATTGTCTTAGCCCCATCTCATCTACTTCCCCTGCACCTTAAAAAACACCATTCACAAATAGAATTGAATGTAATAAACACATATAGATACCTTGTTCTCACCCAAACACCATTTTATCTCATAATGACATGAATTCATAGGAAGATCTCAACGAAGGATGGACAATGTGTTGGATCAATTAACATCAATGTTGTAGTTGAAGAGCCTATCCATCATAGATCCACATGCAAGACAATGAGAAGAGTTTAAAAGATAAGTAGGGGTGCCTCAATGTCATTAATGTGAGCCCTAGCTATTGCAAGTTAGCAAATAGGTCCTAGCCTACCTTTTTGAGCATAAGGATGTTTTTGTTGCTATAGGTCATCCTTCATCATATCCAAGGCCAATTTTCTATAGGAGAATGTGTCAGTATGCATCATGCATTGACTAGTATAGAAATCTTGTGACCCTCATGACTCCTACCCATATTACAAAGTGGTGTGATTCAAACTGCTATAAATACATGCTTCAAAGATGTTACATGAATTACCATTTTCTCTATCCTAGCTATTGAAGGTTTATTCTAGGGCATCAAATGATGAATCTGTAATGTTTTTAAGGGATTAATATCATTTGTATGGTTGTAGTTGAGTTGAGCAATTGTATTGTCATATGTCTCCATAGTAGATTGTAACATTTTAGGAGGATGCTTGGACCTAGTTGTGGATCCTCTTTTGCCACATGTGTTGGCCTGATGTAATAGAGTGTTGATTAATGTAACAACATTATCAAAAGCATTGCAAAGCTCTTTGTAATGGTCTTCCTCTTTTGCATGTGGATTGTGACTTTGTTGCCCAATGGATTTGGTACCGATTAAGTTGGCTCAGACTTTAATTATTTCCATTTAAAGCATTTTCCTTTTTTGTTCTAGTTTAGTTTCCTTCCTTGCTTGCATGTATAAATCAACATTATTACTTAAATTTCCATAACCTAAGAGATTTAAACTTGAATGAAATGGTTAGAGGTTCATGTATGTAAGAGTTTTGTTCATCTTTGTAACCCATAGCTTTAATAATGAATACCTACAACAAGCTAGTGTAAAATAAATCTCTAGAGGTTTGTGTTGATGAGATACAAGATGCATATGTTGTATGAAATGTTAAGGGGACTTTCCTTATGTGGTATAATTTGTTTTACATCTAAAGGTGCATATTCAATCTTCTTCATATCTGATGTTTGTAAGGTCTAGTAGACTTGCTTTCAACTACCAGTAGAGCATAATGGCCAAATCCCTATTCCAATCATAATTCCATTTCACAACCTCAAGGGAATACCTCCTAGGTTTTGTAAATCTTGAAGAAGAATAGGGTTTTCCTAATCCTATTTGTTGGCCCAAAAACCACCTTCTCCTTGTGGATTTATCACTCTCTACCTGAGATACCTTGTTTCCCTTATCTCACTTTGGTTTGTGATGCTAGATGAGAGGTCCTATGTTTTTGAGACCCAACACACTCCAACATAAGTCATTTTAGAAACCAAAAGTAAATTTCATGTTAACCCTAGAATGTGTAACACATCTATGAGATATTTTAATCTCCCATCACTGAACACAAATTTTACTTTTCCTTTTCGAACAGTCAAATGCAAACCATTGTCACCAAGGAACACCTTGCCACCATCATATTCTATGTATGAGGAAAACCAGTCCCTATGAGGATTTATGTTTAATACAAGGCACTTGAATCAGTCAACCATAAGTCATCACTAGCAATATTAGTAGAAATGAATAAAACATCATTTTCATCATTAGAATATTTATTATTAGAGAAAAATTCAAAATATTTCTTCTTATTTCTACATTCCTTATTTACATGGCCCGACTTCTCATAATTCCAACATTTCACTTTACTCTTACCAAGGGTTTTAAACCATCCTCATAATTTAGACTTCTCTGTATCCCCATTTTTTTTACCACATTTCTCCTTGGGTCTACCCTATACATGTAGTGTGTCCTTAGAACCCTTTCCCATAGATAAGAGTATACATATTAGGCTCTATAATACCACCACTAATTGAAACTATTAAATTCTCCCAAGAATCAAGTAAAGAGCAAAATAATATACATTTATCCTATGTATCAAGCTTAACATCTATACTTCCTAGTTGACTAAATATAAAATTAAACACATTTAAATGAGCTCAGCTAAAAACTCTCTTTCATTTTCAATGAATGTAATTTAGACTATTTTAAATACAACATATTAACAAGAGTCTTAGCTTATTACATTTCACTTGTCATTCTCTACAAACTGTATGCAATAGTCTCCTCAAAAATTCAAAAGGATGAAATCAGATAGATCCATAGTAGTATTGTTCATTGATCCTTCTTGTCGATCTTCTTCTAGTCTTCATCTGATAACCTAGTAGGCTTTTTTTTTTTATAGCCCTCGATTGATCTCTTCCCTCCAAGAGATCTTCTATTTTTAGTTTCCATATATTATACCTAGAGCCATTAAACTTCTCAATCTCTAAATGGAATGGGTTTTCCATGGCTTCTCCTAACCACACTCAAAACTCCAAAACCACTAAACAAAATATGCATTACAACCACAAAAAACCCACAACATTGCAAGAAAGAGTCCCCTTCTCAATTAAGTCGTAGCTCTAATACCAAATTTTGATTAATAGTGTAGACAACACAATGAGAATATTAACACGATAGAAATTTAATCTGATAAAACATGTGATTAAACCAATAAAATCAATATATCAATGAATAAGCAAACACAACAAATTCAAACCATATGGATATTAGATTTACATAGAGAAACTATGCAGGAAAATCTCCACCACCATAGAGAGCCAAGCTTGTATTAATCTCAATAAAGAGTATACATCAATACAATCACTTTTTCCTCTAGAAGTAAACTAGCCACATAAGAGTACCTACAAAGGAATCTTACTATCTTGTATTTAATATCTCTTATATACATAAACATCAAAAACTAGAAACCATCAAGTAGTATCCAAACTATGAGTCAAAACCATGAGTTATAAAAAAAATCTAGTGCCCCCATAGTCATGGTCAATCAACCCAAAATAGTAATTTCTCTTACACATATTACACCTCTTTTACACATCATGGTTCCATCATAATAGTCAAATTAACCACTTTCCCAAATCTAGGTGCTCTATGAGAGCATTCAATGTTTGTGTCATTGGGAAGATGCTCTATAACTCCCAATTTTGACCTTTGCAATGGAACTTCCTTATCCAATGCCTTCTTACACAATATCCCAAGTATCCTAGAGAATAAATAATGTCTCAACCCTCATATAGGTGTCCCATTTTTCCCAACCCATGATGTTTGTATACCATACATTATTTATCATCTACATAATTAATACAATTTACAAGACTTGGGATTTCCAAGTTGAATTATACACCTCATCCTAACAAATAGTGGGTAGTTGAATATGTAAGTGGGTTGAAGGGAAAACCAATTGTGTGTCAGGGTGAGTGAATAGTATCATTGTCTCAAAGTGTGAGCCTTTTAGATTGTGGATGTGTGAGAGTGAATATGAAGATGTCTTCACAAAGGAGGACTAGAATGGTCTTGAGGAGGCTTGTGAAATTTTTACTTATGAAGTAGAGAGAAACGACTCATATGGAGAGGGATCTTGAGATATTGAATGTATTGAGGATAAGGATGAATGCTCTTGGGGGTTGGAATATTGGAATCAATAAGAGAAGAGAAGAGAAAAGAAGAAGGTGGTGGTATCTAAGACCATTTAGAGTTGAATCATGTCCATGTGCAGACTTGGGGAAACAATGTGGTGTTGATAGTTTTTTTTAAGTCATAGTTGGTAGAACATCTAGAGTTTCTTATTCATCCTAGGTATTGAGCAACCCATTTGCTAATTTCTATGTGTGTAACTAATTTTAGACTTTTTTCAACCTATTATAAGCTATAAGAAATGAAATCTTGAAAAATCTATATAAACTTTAGCAAATCCACTACAAACACACATAATATTCTATGAAAACTTTTCATATTGAAGATCAAATTTTAGAGTGGATTGTAATATTTTTCATTATACCATTTTTTTTTGCAATTATGTGACTAAATTTTTCTATTACTATAACCTTTATGGTGATTTAACATCTAAATTAACTTTTTTTTCTATTACTATAACTTTCATGGTGATTTAACATATAAATTAACTTTTAAATGAAGATGTTGAAACAAGGTGAGTATAAAAAAGAAAAAATATTCTTTAATAAAATGTAGAGATTAGTGCCCAAATTTTAAAAACAATAGCGATAAGTGTCCATCTTAAAAAAATTAAATTTCTAACTTGAGACAATTTTATTTTTGGATCAATGAAAATCTATTAAATATGAATGGATTAGACACTTCTAAATAACCTAAAAATAGTCAAATAATGACATATAGCCATTAAAAAATTCTCAATACAAACTTGTGAAGGTAGAGTTTATAATATTTTAATAAAGATATCATTGTTTTTCTTTTGTCTAGAATATGAACTTGTGAGTAGTTTTGTAGGCTACTAGGTTTAGGTTTCTTTTATTGGAGCCCCTTGCTTGGACTATACCAATTAGTATCAAAGCAATGCTTTTCTTGTGGTGTGGTGTTTATTAAGGCTCTATTAAATTTATTCCAAGTGCGAGAAAGTCCTACAATTATAGAGTTGTGAGAGGAAATGGTGTCAAAGAGGGTTTGTCCTAAATGGGAGTGTTTGAATGTCCTCCAACAAAAAATAATAGGTAAAATGTTTAGGAACATCCTCCACTAAGTGGATAGAGATTAGAGGAGATTTTAAGAGTTTATATCTTCCATTGACAATGTTGGGTAGAAGGCATGTGTGACCTGGTCGAAAGAAAAACTAGTTGAGAGTAGAAGTGTGTGTGATATTGTCATTGTCTAATTTAGTATGAGTCTTTGGGATTGTGGGTGTGAATATGTCTTCAAAAAGAAGGATTGGGATGATCTTCAGGAGGCTTGTGAATTTTCATTTATGGAGTAGAGAGAAAAATCCCAAATGGATAGAGCTCTATAGATGTTGAATGTATTGAGAGCAAGGATGGATGCTCTTAAGGGGTGGAATATTGGAATTGACCAAAGACGATAAGAGAAGAAGGTGGTGGTAGAATATAGGGAGGTAAAGATAAAGAAAGTGC
This sequence comes from Cunninghamia lanceolata, assembly GCA_027924645.1. Classification (NCBI taxonomy): domain Eukaryota; kingdom Viridiplantae; phylum Streptophyta; class Pinopsida; order Cupressales; family Cupressaceae; genus Cunninghamia; species Cunninghamia lanceolata. Next base: position 5,221,648 of record BSBN01000413.1, read on the forward strand.
AAGTTATTGCATAAGGAAAAATTCTTACATGAGTTGCAAAAGGTAGAGATGAAAAATGTGTGGCAAATATAAATGTGGTAGCTGAGAAAATGGATCATGAAGGTCTCATGTTTGACAAAAAAGAAGTAGAAGACAATATTCTACTTGAAGAGGAGATGAGGATGGTTGAAGAAATATTTGGTTGCTATAATTCCTCACATGTAGATTTTATTATAGATCTAGAGGAATCAAAATAAGTATGTCCTTTAGAGGGAATGAAGGTGTTGGTGTATGTAGTGTAGATGAGTGCATAAGAAGGGAGTACCCAAGGATGATACAAGGAGTAGAAGTTAAAAATATATAAACTAAGGTGTTTGTCAATGACGAAGTGGGTGAAATCAAAGAAGTAGCAATGAGTGGAGAAGGAAAGGACTTTTGATGGAAGTGAATGGATAATGATTATGTTGGTGTTTTTTCTTGCTAACCTCGGCTCGAAGAGATGACACAATACCTATACCAAGGATCAAGTTGATCCAAATGAGGTGGCAGTGATGTGACTAAACCAAGGACAAGAAAGAGCCAACTAACAAGTCTAGACCCTATCTTCTACACTTTTATCTCTACAAGGCTCAAGATAGTAATCCTTATGAGGGTATTCTAAATAATAAAGATCATTGGAAAGCAATGCTATAAAAGAAAAACTAGGTTCAATTGAAACAATGCATAAGTCTAGTTCACTCTCATTAACTCAGTTGTGTTCATTTCATATAAGTTTGTACCAAGCAAATGATTCAATGTTTAGCATGTGTAGGCATGATCCTTTTCTACCTTGACAAGCATTGTGAATAAATAACATATAAAATAACTAATCTCTATTCTATTTTGGCAAAGGGGTGATGATTTTGAAAGAATTTAAACCTATCCTTTACATCTTTTAACTCCATGAAGACAAACAAACTTCAAATAAATTATACTTTCTATGAATGTTTACCATTAATAAGATTGAGATGCTGACTAGATGCAAATAATAGAGACTGATGCCTAATCCTATAGAAATAGAGTTAGTCCAGAACAAGAGACTACAATAGTAGTGCAAATCCAATTTGAATGAGCCTAATTGACTTGTCTTCTACCTTGCAAAATAATTAGACACTCAAATGTCTTCCAATCCTTAACAGAACAATTGTTCTTAGTTATCCTCTCCCAATTTGCAAACCCCATATACCAGGTTAGAAAGACTTCCTATTACAAACAACTTATAATAGGAAATTTCACAACATTCTTTGGATAAAAAATTAATTATTCCATAATACAAGTGCAATAAATGTGCAGCTAGAAACTTGTTAGATTCCTTGAAGCATACAAAAGAGGTAGGATACATATTGCAAAGCAAGAACAAGAATGTGGTCTTATATTCATTTACCAAGTAGACATTACAATTCAATTTGAAGAAAATTATGTTGAAAACCAAACCCTATTTCATTATTCAGAGTATTACTTGGATCTTTGCACTATAAATCCCATAAGATAACTACATACGGACCCAAAATTGATCTAGAAATCCCAACATCTACCTAAAAATGCACTACCTAGAACTCCCAGCCACTTGTACAATGCCTAGAAGTTCATATCTAAGGAGACAGAGATAGATTGAAAATGTGAGGGACACATGACATAAGTTGAAACTCTCAATTTGATGCAGGAGCATCCCTAGTTCAAGACCAATTTTGCATCAACCAAAAACATTTACATTTCAGTTTGTTTACAGTTCAGTTTGTTTCCTTTCAATTTCTAGATTAGTTCAAACAGTTTAGTCAGTAGCAATTTTTGTATTTTGGTCTGTATTCTACCACAGTTGCATTTCAAACCTTGCGGAGCTAGACTTAGCATCTAGAGACATTCATGCACAAAATATCTAAATCTCAGAGCATTTGGTTAAGGTACTAGAAATATATCGCTACCAGAAGATTAGTTGTTTTCTCAGAATAGAGCATCCTAACAATCCCAAACAATCAACTAAAGGAGAAGACTTGCAGAGCATTTCCTGACGTGTGAAGCTTAATGACACATCATTCATTGATCTTTGGTTTGTGGCCAACATTCCTCAAGATCTGCACACCATTCCATTCATTCATGGAGGAATTCTACTCATTTAGGTCTGACCTATCCGTGTACACATGTTACAGCTCTTCATTGGAGTTTGTGATCTTCCTTGGCTGACGCGGAGGAACCTTTTGTACTGGAGATGATATATAATGATGTAATAGATCTCTAGGAAAGGAGTTAGCATAGTGATGACTGATAGCATAAGTTCATAGTTTAGATTTTGTGTGAAGGAGCTTCAAAGCTATATCTAGTGTATACTTTGATATTCTGTAATCAGACCTGTGAGCCCTAATTGTAAGCCCACATGTTGCCGGCCGATTTCTATTTGAATTCTATGATATACTGAATGACTGAATCTACATTTGCTTCATATCTTTGAGTTGTTTCTGTTGTGTTTACTCTAGTTGAACGGTCTAGACTATTCATTCTGTGAACCCTCCTACCGTGACTACACCAAGTACTATCAAAGTAAAAGTTCAAATATTTGGGAGCGAATTGAGTGAAGTTAGAAAAGGAATTCCATAAGATCTTGTTGTGGATAGATCATCAAATCTAAGGTAGGTTACTTGTGTCGCAACCGATTGCCGATTCTGAGGCAGTTGTCACCTTGTAGCCCAATCGTCGAATTTGAGGCAGTTTGCACTTTATCCTATGAAGAATGCTGCCAAGGAGAATCCTTGCTATTGAAACAATGGCTGGTAGGATGGATGAGATGATGGTGTATACACCTAAAATTAGCTCGGGTCGAATTAAGTAAATATTTTAATATTTATCTTAATTCCTATTTTCTTTTGTCCATTAAATAAATATTATAAATTTATTTAATTGGCTCATTATCCCATAATTAAATAAAATGATTTTGTTTAATTAAAATCCCTGATTTCTTCTAATGTCTCAAATTCTAAAATCCACCTCATCTCTTCCACCTCACCATGTTGCACATATAATTAAATATTCTTAATACTTAATTAGCTAATATCCTTCATTTTCCAAAATAAATCTTTAAATCAATTATCCTTCACAAATTACATTTTTAATTCAATGTTCCCCACTAGCCTTCACAAATTGAATTTTTAATTCAATGTTCCCCACTAGCCTTCACAAATTGAATATTTTATTCAATGTTCCCCACTAGCTTTCACCCATTGAATATTTTATTCAATGTTCCCCACTATCCTCCACTATTGAATTTTTAATTCAATTGTCATAATCCACCATTCTCAAATAAAGAATTTTTAATTCATCCACTATGAATAAAAGATTCACTTTTATTCCTAGCCATTGATCTCATCTTTTGATCCTCACCCTTCATTCTATTTTCAGAAAATCTATAAATAGAACCCTCTTCTAAGCCATTAGGGGAGGAACTTCATTTTGCACAATCATTATACTCAAATTTCTCTTCTTCTCTCCATTTCTAAGTATCCTCCATTATTGTGTGTTGAAGCTCTCATTCAACACAAACAGGTATTCTAAGCCATTCTTCCTTTGTCATCTTCAAACAAGCAAGCAAGCAAGAAAGTTTCTGAGGGCTTCTCAAGACAAGATCAAAGCAAGATAGGCAACAATGGAAAACAATAGGTAAAAAGGGTTGTAAGTATGTTCTTACTCATCTTGGTTTGATTCCTCTTTGCCTTCACATTCTATTGATGTTTGGGTTTTATGTTTTCATGTATTTGACTAACACACATTCTCCCCCACATTTTGGCACCCACCGTGGGGCCCTTGCCCCTTTACTAATCCAAAAAGCTAGATGTTTTAGTCGCAGGTCCGTGCAGGTGAAGAAACAAGTGAAGAACAGGTTTCTGGCAGCAATTTTGCGCATTCACACTCCACAGTTGCGCATTTGTCCTCTGCAGCTGCGCATTTGATGAAACTACGCATTTGTTCTCCATAGTTGCGCATTTACACCCTGCAGTTGCGCACATGCTAGTTTTGCGCATTTGTTATCTGCAGTTGTGTATTCACTCTTGACTGCAAAAATTTTAAAAAACTAGTTTTTGCGCATATACTCTATATTGTTGCGCATCCGTTGTGTTTGCGCATTTTCCCTGTATCGTTACGCATATATTCTGTCACACTACGCATATATTATTATTGTGCATATACCTTGTCAAATTGCACATTCGTCCTCTGTCCTTGCACATTCATTTAATAGACACATACACTCCCTGTTTCTACGCATTCAGGTTGCAGTGTTGTGCATCTGTTTCGTGCTTTTCTGTTGTATGGTTTCTAATTTTGCACATTGAGCTAACATTGGTTTTGCAGGATTAGTGGCTGGATTAGGTCATCTAGATATTTTGCTTAGTTCATCTAGCTTAACTAGGGGTGAAGAAATCAAATGCATTTCATGACAAAAACTACACATAGTCCCTAACTAGGAAGGAAGTAATTGAACTAAATTGCTATCTTGCATTGTGGATTTATTTTCTAGTTAATCACTGCTATCTTCCACAAACAGGAAATGAACAATGCTATGATTAATCACTTTCAATGTTAACAAATGGGAAATGAACAATGTTATGATTAATCACTTTTCAAGTTAACAATCGTGTGAGTGCACAAGCAGATTAACTCATTTAATTTTTTCTATTTTTAACTAGGTTGGGTGAACCACTATTTTCTGTGCTTGCGAATGACAATAGGCTTATGCTCTCCCCTTAACTGGGTGATCAAAGTGCCAGACTTGTCATTCTTTTTGTCAAACCTTTAGGGGGGCCTGCCCTTGGATGCACGCTTGTCCAAGTGGGAATGACCCTAAGTGGTAACAGGCTAAAGCCAAGCCCTACCAAGCCACTTAAAATAAATTGTGCTTGGGGTGAAAACCTCAAGCAACGAGTGCTGTTGTGTTACACCGACGGCCAACCTCCCCATAAACCCTCATAGGCACAACCCTGTGAGGCTGGGAGACTCCATAATGGAGAGTAGTGCTGCTGCATGTGTAACCACTCGAACGGTTTCCCTATCTAAGAACCAATTGTATAGCAAGCCAAAAACCCCTATTTGTTGATGCAAAGGGCAGAGCCCTTGAAGCGGCCTCGATTCAAGTGACTCTTAGTAGAGGTAGCAGGGACAATCCTAAGGTTCGGTGTGGGTACGAGCCTAAGGAAACCCAGATCTGGTATGCGTGAGAAGTGAGTGCCGTGGAGGGGAGCCGGAGCTACCAAATCCTGAAGCTACATGCTTTGAGTGGCACAGCTAGAGGATTCAACGAATACTGTCCTATCTAGCCCAAGGTGTATTTGTTTTTGAGTCAAAACAGTCCAAAAAAATACAAAAAAATAACAAAAGATAAAAATCATGAAAAACTTCTATGTGTTTGCTGTGTTTTTTTTTTGCCATAATTGAGCATCAACCTCACAAGAAACAAACAAGTTTTTCAAACCAAAAACACTGAGAAGATCCTGAAAAAGATCCAAAATTTCCAAAATACTGAGAAAACACAACAAAAAGCCAGCTTTGAGCATATACACCAACTTTTTGCGCATTTGAACCGACTTCTTGTGCATTTGACAGTATTGCGCATATATACTCTATGTTTGCGCATCCAACTTAACCAGTATTGCGCATTCATATCGACTAGTTGTGCATTTACCTCCTGTTGTTGCGCATTTAAAAATAGAGAGCAAAAACCCTATCTTCCAAAGAGCCAAAATTCGTCAAATACTTCTCAAAAAAACTAGTTCAAACCTATTCTAGTTTTCAAAACCTGGTTAAAGACCTTGCAAAATCAACCATTTCTCCTTCTTATCCGCACCATAGCTGCTTGTTCTTCCAAAAATCTCGCCAAATATTTTTTCCAAAGTTTCCAACAAGGCTATAGTCGAATTTTTTTTGATCAAAATCAAATCTCAAAACAAGACCTAGTGAGCCTCCAAGTATCAAGGATTACTTATCCTTCTCTATTGGAACTCCACTAGTGGATTGTGCAAAATGCTAGTCAACGTCAAGTAAATGGATTCCTAACATCCTAGCTTTTGACTATCACTTTTGTATACCCACCTTGTTTGACACCATCTAGATCTAAGAGGAACCTTGCTAAAAACCTTGTTTCATCCTAGCACCATACTCAAAATCTTCTAATCTCACCTCATCCCATCTCGTTTCTACCTTGCATGGTCTTGACAAGATTACAAAAACAAAAATAGTTAGAAATGGCAGAGAGAAGCATATTTGACGGTCATGAAAATGATGAAGAACCTTCCATGGATGAGATCCTCCACACACAACAGGACTCAATATTTCTACGCCTACTTGAAGGGGTGCTTGCCCAAGACCCATCAAAATTCTTTTTACATCTGGCAACTCTAGGAGCAAAACTCCCTAAGGATTACGACGTGGAAGCTCTCAGAGAAACTGACGAAGAGAGAGTCCCTAAAGGAAGTAGACAAGGTGAAATACCCACAGATAAGAGCAAAACAACAATTGACTCCTTAGATGCCCTCATCCTAGTAAACCAAAAAGTTGAAGCTCTTCAACAACAAGTTTTAGATATGAAAACAGGAACATCGACTAAAAACTACACCCTAGAGGATATTTCACCATATCCTTTTGATAGGTCCTTAATCATGATTCCCTTCCCCTCAAGATTTGAGGTGCCTAAATTTGATAAATATCAAGGGAAGGGTGATCCAAGAGATCATATCAGAGAGTTTAATGCTGCTTGTCTAGAGGTCGCACATAACGACACTTACCTTATGCGACTATTTCCATGGAGCTTGGGAGGACAAGCCATGGATTGGTTCTCTAGACTGCCACCCAATATTAGAACATTCAATGAACTTGTCAACCAATTTGTCACCCACTTCTCATACAATATTGAGCACGACATCTCAATATTGGATCTCTGTAACACAAAACAAAAAGGCGGAGAATCTTTTGCTACCTTCTTACAGAGATGGAGACAACTGGCCAGCAAGTGCCCACACCAAATACCAGAGAAACAGATGCTAGAAATGTTTGTACACAATCTGCAAACAAACCTAAGTTACCAAATCCAAATCCAATGTCCTACATCTTTCATCAAGGTCATTGAGATGGGCCTCATCATAGAAAAAGCCCTACTCACAAAAGGTCAAATAAAGCTCTATAGAGACTCTCCCAATACCAACACCAACAATGACAAACCTAGATTCTAGACAAAAAATAAGAATATTGTGAACGACAAGGTAGTCGATGCCAAAAATGCGGCACCTAAGCAACCAATTTTCAATCTATCAACACCCCAAAACAACTCCACACAAAACAAACCAACAAATACTCAATCTAGGTTCACCAACTTTCGGCCCAAAAGAACGTTCACGCCTTTGGATGAATCACTGGATATAGCTCTATGGAAGGTGATCGCCAACAAACTCATAACACTTCCTTCAGCATGGGAGTACGAGCCCAAGGTCAAACCCTACTGGTGGAATGATAATGATTTCTGCGAGTACCATCGAAACAGGGGGCACAAGACAAACGATTGTATTACACTCAAGCATACAATCCAAGACTTAATAGATCAAAACAAGATATTGGTTAAAGGACACACCTCAAACAGTGATCATCAGGCATTCAAGGATCCTCTTCCTAACTACGAACCAGGAGGTCCTTCAAATAGAAATAACCATGGCTCTAACAATGCAAATTACACGAATATCAGATACGACTATGTTGTTAACCATATCTATGAAAGTGACTCACACATTAATGTGATCACTATCAACAAGGATCCAGACTACAATGTTACTACCCGTAGTAACAGAGTCACCCTTAGAGGAGCTCCCCCTCCTCCATCTAGCCAATACAGTATCATGGATCAACTCCACAAAACACCTGCACACATCTCCATGTTAGAACTTCTGCATCTGTCTCCTTCCCATAGGTCCATACTTGACAAAGCCTTAGTAGAAGCCTCTGTTCCCATGAACCTAGTTGAGGAGTAATTCCAAACTATGGTTGGCCACATCACCTCACCGCACTCCCTATCATTCACTAAGAAGGATGATATGTCTATTAATCAACCCCATAACGCCTCCCTTCACATCGAAGCTTTCATACACAAGCACAAGATCAAAAGAGTCCTAATCGATGGAGGGGCTGGTTTGAATATCTGCACATTGAAGCTAATCCTTACATTGGGGTTTTCAGAGAAGGCTATAGATCCAAAAAGAAAAATCACCATAAAAGCCTATGATGAGGAAGAAAGGACATCTAAAGGAATTGTTATCCTACCAATCAGAGTGGGCCCCATAGTGAAAGATGTGGCTTGTCAAGTCCTTGACATGGAATTAGCATACAACATTCTTCTGGGATGACCATGGATACACGCTTTGAAAGCAGTGCCTTCCACATACCATCAATGTATCAAATTCTCACATGAAGGTCAAGAGATCACTATCCCAGGTGACCCTAATCCCTATCAATACTGCAACTCCATTCAGCCCAAACCAGAAGTCATAATCCCAAACAATTGTGCTTCTGCATCCTCATCATCTCGTGTTGACCTAGCTACACTTGCTTCTTCTTCAGGGGCACCTCCACCTAAACTCCAACTCAAAGATAAAGGATTGGGTGAGTACACGATATCTCAGTCCCTCTACTTGGCACAACTGCCCCTATCTCCTTGATCCTATGGCAGACCTATCTTAAAAACACCCACAGCAGAGAAGCCAACCAAAGGACCATTTGTGAAATGGGGAAGCCTAGAAGATGAAAGTGATGAAAATGATGTCCTACGGTGGCTATACAAAGATGAAGCTAGCTCCTCAATGCAACATGACCATCCCACTATACCCACAGAACAGTATGGGCAAGGCTACCAAATACTACAGAGAATGGGATATGAAGGACATGGTCCACTTGGATCAAGAAAGGATGGCATCACTGAACCCATCCAACCTCATACCTTAACAGCCCGAGACACTACAGGGCTAGGCTATGCTAGAGTACCAAGAAACAACAGAACCAACAAGAACAAAGGCCAACAAACAGAAGCAGCGACTAGCAATCTGGTTGAACAAATTCAACGAATGCAACTGGGGAGTGAAACTGATTCTAATGAGTATGAATGGGATAGCCTCTCTGAGATGTCTTGTGACAAAAAGGATATTGACATTGTCCACGAGTACGACCCGACCCATGCCGACGAGAGACAAGGTCCAAGGGCTAGGCCATTAGAGTCCGACCTGCATAACTACAATAGTGAAAATCGTGAGGAAGGAATGTTTCCCCCTTGACGAACCCACTAATAGAGAGTACTGTCGTAGACTTTGTCCGCCCTTTCAATAACTCTGTCTTAACCATCAACGCCACTAAACCAGATCAACCTAATGGTCTCTTACCATTAGTGCACCCTAAACTTATCGACTGGGACCTCAAAGGTACCACCCCTAAACTAGACACTTTCGAAAATGATGATGCGATCATCGATTACCTTGAGCTTAGAGATCACATACTTGCAGGCGACCACAGAGTTGGCTATGCTATAGAACTCAACGGGCAGGCCTATTTTGGAGAGAGCGCCAAGCCTTTCAGTCACAAAAACATCAAAATAAAAGAACGATCTAACGGTGAAAACTGCTCCGCGGCAGTGTTAGATCCCCAAAATAGTAAAAAGAAAGACGCATCCAATGGTGAAAACCTCTCTGAGGTGCCGAAAGATGGAAGGATTGACCCTCTCCCCAATCTTACACATCAGGAAAGATCGTCGATCTTGATAGAACCGGCAGAAGCAGTCAATGTCAACATAGGTGATAATCCCAGAATGGTCCACATGGCAAAGGCTTTAACAGAACAGGAAAAACCAACATTTATAGATTTCTTCAGAAGAAAACAGATCAACTTCGCATGGACATACGCTGACATGCCAGGGCTTGATCCAAATCTCATCATGCATCACTTATCTTTAGCTCCAGGAGCTAAGCCTGTTAAACAAAAGCTTAGAAAGATGCATCCGCAGGTGGCTCTCATGGTGAAAGAAGAACTGAAGAAACTGCTAGATGTCGGGTTTATCAAGCCCATAGATTACCCTGAATGGGTTTCAAATATCGTACTAGTGGCTAAACCAGATGGCAGGGTTAGGATATGTAGTGACTTCAGGGACCTAAATAAAGCTTGTCTGAAGGATGACTTTCCCTTGCCCAACATCGACATGATTGTAGATCTCACAGCAGGTCATACTATGCTGTCACTCATGGACAGTTTCTCGGGATATAACCGGATCAAGATTGCACCAGAAGACTAACACAAAACTACATTTACATGTCCTTGGGGCACCTACTGTTGGTGCATCATGCCATTCGGTCTGAAAAATGCTGGGGCAACATACCAAAGAGCCATGACAATGATCTTCCATGATATGATGCATACTATAATGGAAGACTACGTCGATGACATTCTAGCAAAGTCTCTCACAAGGGAAGGGCATCTAGCAGTACTAGACAAGATCTTTAACAGACTGGAATAGTTCAATGTGCGACTTAATCCAAAAAAGTGTGTGTTCAGGGTTACATCAGGAAAACTACTGGGCTACATATTCTCTGCAAATGGTATCGAAGTTGATCCCGCTAAGGTGAAGGCCATAATGGAGATGCCACCTCCTAAAAATTTGACTCAATTGAGATCCCTACAGGGCAAACTACAGTCTATTAGATGGTTCATTTCCCAACTAGCAGATAAGTGCCACCCATTCTCTCATCTGCTACACAAAAATGTATCCTTCAAATGGAATGAGTCATACGAGCAGGCTTTTCAATAGCTAAAGGAATACCTAATGAAGCCACCAGTATTAATGCCACCAATTTAGGGTAGGCCTCTACTACTATACATCTCGGCTATGCCAACAGCCCTAGGAGCTCTCCTGGCACAACACAACTATGACGGAAAAGAACAGGCTATCTACTACATTAGTCGAACACTCGTCGAATACGAGTTGCAATACACACCAATAGAAAGAGCATGTCTAGCTGTTGTATTTGCCTCACAAAAATGGAGGCATTACATGTTGTCACACTCTGTTAAACTGGTGGCCAAGATTGACCCACTGAAATACTTACTCAACAAGGTGGCCTTAACAAGTAGATTATCAAAATGGGTCATGCTTCTCAGTGAGTTCGACATAGCATATGTGGATAGAAAAGCGATAAAAGGACAAGTGCTTGCAGATCAACTAGTAAAGGCACCTTTAACGGATGACAACCCCCTGAGCTTTGAATTTCCAGATGAGTCTATCTTCCACGTCAACACAGCATACTGGAAAATGTACTTTGATGGCTCCTACACTCAGCATGGATCGGGGGCAGGTATCCTGTTGATCACACCTAATGGCGACACTATTCCAAAGTCATACAGATTAATGTTCCCTTGCACTAACAATGTAGCAGAATACGAGGCTCTGGTCCTCAGTATCAAGCTAGCAGTTGAGTGGAACATCAAAGATCTTCAAGTCTATGGTGACTAACAACTGGTCATCAACCAAGTAAATGATGACTACCAAACGAAGGATGAGAAACTGATTCCTTATAAATGCATGGTAGATGACTCTAAGGAGTATTTCGTCAAGATATCATTTGAACAGATACCAAGGATCAAGAATAAAGCTGCAGATGCAATGGCTACAATCGTATCTCTTCTCAACATTCTAGGCAATCAAACATGATATGAGTTCTTAGTAGAGCCAGTCTCATGTCCTGCTTATGACACTCTAGATTCCCATATCATATGCCACATCATAGGAACCGATTCCCCTCTCTATGGTAAAATATTTGCCTATCTAAAAGAGAATACACTTCCACCCGACCTCTCCCATAACCATAAAAGAACCTTCATCCGACAGGCATCCCGGTATGCCATTGTCGTTAACACCCTGTATCGCTGAGGTCTCAATGGTACTCTCCTTAGGTGTCTAGATAGAGAGGAATATCAAACTGCTCTAAATGAAATACACGATGGAATATGCGGGGCTCACTCTAGTGGCTCTACCCTAGCCAAGAAACTCATACGCACAAGGTACTATTGGCCAACAATGGAACAAGATTCATATCAATTTGTCAAAAAGTGCAGGCAGTGCCAAATAAATGGGAACCTAATACATGCACCAGCTCAAGAATTGAGACCTTTAACGACACCTTGGCCCTTTTACCAATGGGGACTTGACCTTGTGGGAAAAATCCATCCACCCTCATCCAATGGCCATAAATTCATCATAACTGCCACGGAGTATTTTACAAAGTGGATTGAAGTCGTTCCCCTCACCACCATCACAGGTAAGCAAATCTCTTCATTCATCCTGAATTACCTTATCTGCAGATACAGAATTCCTTCATCCATTATCACAGATAATGGAAGACCATTCAAAAACTAGGATGTCCAAGAACTCTGTGAACGATTCAAGATCCAACACCGCTTTCCCACCCTATACTACCCCCAAGGCAATGGTCAAGCTGACGCATCCAACAAGACCATCTTGAAACTCCTCAAGAAGACTATCAACGATGCTGGCCGTGATTGGCATATCCAACTCAATCCCACTCTATGGGCCTACAGAACTAGTATACGCACTCCCACAGGTGCTACACCATACACCCTTGTCTTTGGCTCAGAAGCTATCCTCCCCATTGAGGTCAAACTACCATCTCTCAGGGTGTTGTTGAAAGGTCTCATATCAGATGAAGAATACAGAGTCTCTAGACTGCAAGAGTTAGAACTGCTGGAAGAAAGAAGGCAACAGGCCTTTAATCACCTGAAAGCATATCAGCAAAGAATGTCCAAAAGCTACAATCATAAGGTAAAACCCCGAGTCTTCCAAGTTGGTGATCTCGTGCTCAGAGAGAACCCTAGAAATTAGCCAGATAGAGACAAGAAAGGAAAGTTTGAACCCAACTGGTTAGGTCCTTATGTTGTCATCACAGCTTATGGATTGGGGGCATATCAATTGGCCACATCTGAAGGTGAACTATTCGATGATCCTATCAATAGCATGCATCTTCACAAGTTCTATACCTAAAAACCCCGATGTAAGGGAGTCCTGAAAAAATAAAAAAAAAACTGAAAAAGAGATAAAAAAATAGAACAAAAAAAAAATTAAAAAAATAGAAAAAAGACAAAAGGATAGGTACCATGATGAAAACCTGGCAAACAGGCATCATGTGTACTATTGGCAGTGTGTGCAAATAAAAGTAAGTGGTGAAAACCTGGTAAATAGGCACTATTTGCGACAAACCACTCCCTCCATCTATGTCGACTTCATTGACTCTTGTCTCCATCACACCAAACCAGTCCTTTGAATTTTTCTAAACTACGTCGCCTCTAAGCTATCATGTAGGCAAGGCCATTATCCATGCACCCCCGAGGCTCCGCTTCCCTATCCACCTCATGTCTTGTCATCTATCCTCTAGTCCATCCATGGTCCAAGTCCCAAACTACGTCGCCTCTGAGCTATCACGTAGGCAAGGCCATTATCCATGCGCTCCCGAGGCTCTGCTGTCCCGTCAGTCCCATATCTAGTCTTTCTATCCAAGTCCATACCACTTCTACAAGTCCACTATCACCTAGGTCTTAGGTCCATCAGGGTTCACCCCGAACTACGTTGCCTTTGCGTCATCACGTAGGCAAGGCCATTTAGCAATGAGCCCCCGAGGCACTAGGTTAGTCCCTTAGGGTCTATTTCTCCACATCTGTCGTCATCTCACCCATAATAATTCACTCCTGATCTAAGCTGGGGGCAACTCCTTGACCTAGTTGCGGATTTGGGTTCTTAAATGCCATCATTTTGACAAGAAGATACTAATAAAGGATTACGATACTTTCACTAGACACCTAGAACAAAGTTCTCAACACATAACATCAACCTATCCAAAACAACAACAAAGCAGAGCATCATATCGAAACACTCAAAACAAATCTATCTCAATTATGGCAAATAAACACATCTAATACAAGAATGTTTTGTCAACAGGTTAACTTACAAGGTCTTGAATTTTCGTCAATTATGTCTTCCTATGCTACTCAAGGATGCCAATAGCTAGAGATGCTATGATGGGGACATAATTTTTCTTTGTCTGCTGCTTGTGGATCAAACTTTAGTAATGTGATGACCTTTGTCTAACGACATGATCGGCAAAAGATCATCGAGGACTCCAAGGTCTAAACATGAAAAGGGGCAATCCTTGTCTGTTAAAATGCAAGAAGTACTCAGGTCATCTAGATTCAAGTTTGGCTAGATGCTTGTATCAACTTGCTATATCAAAATCACAGGTAAGGGATACTCAGGTCATCTCGGTCTAACTATACCTAGATACTTGTATTCTCTTACCACATTTCAAAAAAAAAAAATACCAAAAAGTGCCTGACGATGAAAGAAAAAGACTTGCGAAGATGAAAAATTCATATCCACATCCGTCTCATATCCAACAACTCCATATCATAACAATGCAAACCCTACAGTATATCCAAATGAAAGCTAGTATTTCTCCATGTCTTCTTCTATTCTACTCGTCTATATCATCTCTATGTCGATTGAGTACATCTGGACATATCAAACACATAGCATATAAGTTGCATATCACATCACATGAGATAGCCATTCACATGGTTACATCATTTGCATACATAATAAGTCCAAGATCCATTTCCATACATTTTAGATCATCCATATACATTGTCCATCCATACATCATATCAAAAGAAAATCCAAAAACATAGGTCACATACATATCAAACTGCATAATCATATCCATATACATTAGCATTTGCATAACTCAAAAGCATTCTAAAACATCCACCTAGTATGCATCACATATAAAACATCATAAAATAGTGTGCATCCATAGCATATAAACATCCACGCATCACACATATAGCCCAGGCATATAGATCAAAGAAACAACAACACCATCACATAACCACATGTCCAAGTGTATAATATATCAAGATCTCTATCCAATCTTAGAGCCATATCATAAATGTATACAACATATAACAAATGGTGATACATGTTGCAAGACATAATAAGTGCATATGTCGGCTATCTCAGCCATCTATCAAAAATGTGCTACAGTGCGATCAAAAAACTGGAACAAGTATCTGGGTCTGTCTAACCCTGATGTCATGGAACACTGCTCCCGGCACTAGCCTCTCCTCTATCCACCCCTGACGGTGGTGGGCCCCTCATTGAGCCCACAGACTGAGACCCACCTACTCTCTGCACTGCCTCTGACTGGCTCTGAAAGCTCGCGGCTCTCTGACTCGCTGGCACAGCACCATGATATAAGCCCCGGTAATACTAAGTCTATGCCTAAACTCTAGTCAGATCACTCTGCAATTGCGCTACCTGGGCCTGAGACTATTGCACCTGTGCCACCAAGAAGCTGGAGGTCCCATCAGTACCCATAGCCATCAAGGCTGCATCCCACTCTGCTCTCATAGCCCGCGTACTAGCTAAGGCTCCATCTCTCTCCCTGCTCAACTCGGATATCCAAGTCGCATCTGCATCTCGCCGTGACTCCGTGGCTCTAAGATGAGCCCTCAGCTACCTAATCTAGGTCTGTAGAGAAACTAGAACCTGCTGCTACACATCAAGCTATGGAACCTGCTCAGCTTGTGCCACCTGCTGTGCTAGCACCTGCTGAGGTGGAGGCATCTGTTTCTGTGCTATCTCTACCTGCACTGGCACCTAGACCTCTACCTGTCCCACTGCCTGCTGCCCCACGAGCCCCTCTCTGACTCTCTGCCTCTGTCTCTGTCTCCCCTCATCTCCATCATCTCTCCTCCTCCACCGTCCACCCCTCCCCTTACCACCTCCACCCCCTCCATCTGAGTCACCCTCATCTATATGAGGAGCTACCTCTCCACGACCTAAGTAGCGAGGAAACGGATGTGCTACAAACCACTCCTCATAGTCTGGCGTCATGCCAGCATCCACTATGTCTCTCCTCAAGGGCCAGGCTGCATAAGGAATCTGCTAAAAAATTAGCCAATGCCTCCTCATAGGATGCCACAGGACCCCACCTATACTACTCAGTGTATGTCCTGGCAAAATGAGCCTCTCCCTGCGGTCTCCCCTGCACACGGCCAAACTGTCACTGCACTTGACCAACAATCTGCCACTCCAAAATGAACTGAGTCCAACCAATCAACCACCTAGTCTGAAAACAATAAGGGAGCTCATCTGCCTCGTCATCCCATACCTCGCAGCCAATGTATGGCTGCCAGACCACTGCATCTACCCCATCAAAGGCATGTCTCCAGTACTCAAGCCTCCCCAACCTGTGCTGGGAAATCACACCTGCATAACCGTAACAATAGGTCTCACCCCTCTGCCTATGAAATACGCAGATCGGCCGTGTGATAGCAATGTACTCCCACAACCAAAATTGTAAGAGAGACCTGCTTGTGGCTAACCCAGAGCCTCGATGGTACACTGCCTGATGCATGTCTCTGTATAGGTGTGCAAGCACGCACACACCCCACGCATACCGAGTCCCGTCGACAATCATACTCTCCAACATCTGTCCCTAGCCAATGGGGAAGCCATGCACTATCCTATCGAGGCATACTATGCCACCGATCAATCCAGCCACTATGCCTGGGAAGTAGTCATAACAATCATGCATGTCCTGCCACGAGATCTCCTCCCCTGCCAACTCAGGATCATCAAAAACCTGTCTACACTCCTCCAGCCCAGTGCCACGCTATGACTCATACTCAACCAACTCTCCCTGAATAGGGAGGTGTAGAATTTGATAAACATCGTCTAGAGTAATAGCCATCTCTCCCGTCGGAAAATGGAAGGTCCCATCCTCACTATGGAATTACTCCACAGCAGCAGTCACCATCGCTCGGTTCATGCGAACCTCAGGCATAAAGAGCACATGATACAAACCCATAGCACCTAGAGCCTCCCACTCCATCTCGGTTAGCATATATCGCTGCAACAACGGCAACGAGAACAACTCTTGCGATGTCAGAATGTCATGAATATCCTCCTGCGACCAAGAAATGCATACCGTCAGTGAATCCAAATCCATTTTGAAAACATACTCCAAGCAATCAAGCTATCCTATCATTGGCTCAACATATCAAATTAATCAAAACAACATATCATCTCTCGACTAGGTTCTCAGCAATCTTAGAGATCGCTAATCAATTGACGCATCGATTAAGATGCCAATTGGGTTAATTTTGTTAAGTCAACTGATTTGCCTAAAAGTGCAAATGCACCAATCCCGGTGGCAAATGCACCATTTCCCTATCATTGGCTCAACATATCAAATTAATCAAAACAACATATCATCTCTCGACTAGATTCTCAGCAATCTCAGAGATCGCTAATCAATTGACGCATCGATCAAGATGCCAATTGGGTTAATTTTGTTAAGTCAACTGATTTACCTAAAGTGTAAATGCGCCAATCCAGGTGGCAAATGCACCATTTCATACCAAAAGCGCAACTTCCTGACGCGTATGCGCCAGTCTGGCATATGCGCAACCTATTATAGCAAATGCGCAAATCAACAACATATGCGCCATTTCATAGAACGCATACGCAACACAAATATATGCGCTGATTCACAGCACATATGTGCAATTTCGGAATGAATGCGCAAATTCAACGCTTAAATGTGCAAAAAGAACAAATGCACACATTCATGACTCATATGCGCAAACCAAACAAATGCGCCATTTAGCAGCATAAATGCGCAGATTCGCAACATATGCGCAATTTCGGAGCACATATGTGCAAAAAATACAGTTGTTGCGTATTTGTCCTAGATGTTTTCCTAGCCATTAATACACATAAAAATCAACTTTTGACAAGTTTTGAAGAACTACATACCGGGGGTCCTGCCTCTGCTAGCCAATCGAACCGTCGAATCCGCTCAAACCAATGCTGCTCATGCGGAATATCCACCTCTCTGGCTGCCATGCTCTCCTAAGCTCTCTAGAGGGCAAATCAACTATGGACAAGTGTACAAATGAATAGATTGTGTGGACCCAACTCCTATATATAGCAAGTGACCCATATCTGACTGTATGACTCTCTAACTACTTCCCATGGCTGTTTCTCCGAACCATAGCCCATCTTTCTCCAACCTAACCCGTCTTCACCTTCCTCTTCGTGAGATTGTCCGTCTCACGCCTTCCGCCTTCTCCCCGTCCAAATCTCCCGAGGGGGCATCCTATCACCATAACCTATACTAGGGGCAAACTGGGGCATGTATCAGCATCAGACTATTCTTATTCTTTGAAACAACGTGATAAAACACATTGCTTCAAAGAGGGGCAAAATGTATACACCTAAAATTGGCTCGGGTCGAATTAAGTAAATATTTTAATATTTATCTTAATTCCTATTTTCTTCCGTCAATTAAATAAATATTATAAATTTATTTAATTGGCTCATTATCCCATAATTAAATAAAATGATTTTGTTTAATTAAAATCCCTGATTTCTTCTAATGTCTCAAATTCTAAAATCCACCTCATCAATCCACCTCATCTCTTCCACCTCACCATGTTGCACATATAATTAAATATTCTTAATATTTAATTAGCTAATATCCTCCATTTTCCAAAATAAATCTTTAAATCAATTATCCTTCACAAATTGAATTTTTAATTCAATGTTCCCCACTAGCCTTCACAAATTGAGTTTTTAATTCAATGTTCCCCACTAGCCTTCACAAATTGAATATTTTATTCAATGTTCCCCACTAGCCTTCACCCATTCGAATATTTTATTCAATGTTCCCCACTATCCTCCACTATTGAATTTTTAATTCAATTGTCATAATCCACCATTCTCAAATAAAGAATTTTTAATTCACCCACTATGAATAAAAGATTCACTTTTATTCCTAGCCATTGATCTCATCTTTTGATCCTCACCCTTCATTCTATTTTCAGAAAATCTATAAATAGAACCCTCTTCTAAGCCATTAGGGGAGGAACTTCATTTTGCATAATCATTATACTCAAATTTCTCTTCTTCTCTCCATTTCTAAGTATCCTCCATTATTGTGTGTTGAAGCTCTCATTCAACACAAATAGGTATTCTAAGCCATTCTTCCTTTGTCATCTTCAAACAAGCAAGCAAGCAAGAAAGCTTCTGAGAGCTTCTCAAGACAAGATCAAAGCAAGATAGGCAACAATGGAAAACGACAGGTAAAAAGGGTTGTAAGTATGTTCTTACTCATCTTGGTTTGATTCCTCTTTGCCTTCACATTCTATTGATGTTTGGGTTTTATGTTTTCATGTATTTGACTAACACACAGTCTCCCCCTCACAGATGGAAATTATGAAAACAATGAGAATTCAATTGGATGTTATTGAGGAAGATAGGTGAAGAGGATTGACTCCTAGACCTAATGTTGAAAGTGATGATGAAAATGAATTTCAATCAGTTGAACAAATTGGTGAAACCCTAGGAGGTGATAAAGAAGAAGAATCAGATCAAGTCAAGATGTTACAAGCTATTTCAAAAATTGGAAAGAGACCTAGAGTTGATGTACCTATTTACACCAGAAATTTCAACCTTGAAGAGTTGATTGACTGGATAAATGACATGGAGGAATACTTTGAATACGAAGAAGTTGAAGATTTGGAGAAGGTGAAATTTGTAAAGACAAAGATGAAAGGACATGCTGCTATATGGTGGAAAGAGGTTCATTTGGATAGAAACAGAAGAGGTAAAGAAAAGATTACAAAGTGGGATAAAATGGTGAAAAAATTGAAGAATTAGTTTATACCTACTGACTATGAGTTGGAATTATTGAAGAGATTGCAAAACCTGAGACAAAAGGAGAAATTTGTGAAGGAGTATACTAAAGAATTTCATAAGATGATCATAAGGATAGGACATAGTGAAGCAAGAAAGGAGAAAGTGGCTAGATACATCAATGGACTAAGATTGAACATTCAAGTAGAACCAAGCTTGGTAAGGATGACATCTTTGGAGGAAGCAAATCAGTTTCTCTTGAAAGTTAAAGAAAAGTTGGTGTCAATTGTGTTCATTTATTTCTGCTCATGTGTTGTTGATTCATGCTTTAATGTTTACATCATTAATCTAGTTTGAGTAGAAAAGAAGAATTAATTGCTACAAGTATTAAGGTTTTTAAGACAACTAATTCACCCCCCCTCTCAGTTGTCTGCCCTAATTCCAACAATTGGTATCAGAGAAAGGTTCCTTGAAAAAAGTCTAACAGCTTGAGGAAGATCTGGGAAGGTATTACAATGGATTCATACAACCTCAAAGAACAACTTCAACTTACTTTAGATGATCTTGACCAGTCCATAGAAGAAGTCAAAGAACTGCAAGAAAATCTTAAAGATTTTGAAGACTGCATTGAGATCTTAAAAGAAAAATTGAGTAAATCTAATGGGAAGAGAAAGGAGCTACTTCTTCAACTAGGAAAACAGAATGAGGACAATGACATGGATAAGGCCCTGAAAGAGAAGACAAAGGAATGTGATAAGTCAGCAAAAGAAGTTATTTTTCTAAAACATGAAATGTAATTTGGGGTGATGAGGCTAACCAAGGATATTGAAGAAAGAAAGAAGACTGAAGAAAAACCGAATCAATCTCTGAAAGAAAGAATTGAAGAATGTTATAGATTGGATAGAATAATTGGCCATCTAGAGTCTGATCTACAAGAAACCAAGGAAAATGAAGAAGAACTTGAGAGGCAAATTGTTATCCTCAAACATGACCTAGAAGTTGCAAATGAATACAAGGAGAAGTTCAAGATAAGCTCAACTAAACTTGAAGTGTTTCTTGAGAGACAGAAGAAGGTTGATGATGAGCATGGTCTTGGATATGAGAAAGGTGAAAGCTTTGGATCCAGACAAAGAAATTCTCAATCAAGGAATGGGAAAAACAAACCTAGAAGAACTCCAGTAAGATAGCCTAATGCTCAAAGGTATCCATCTTTCAATAAAAATTGTTTCAATTGTAATAAATTTGGTCATAGAGCTACTTAGTGCAAAAGCAAAGTAAATCAAAGTGGTCCATCTTTCTCCAGTCAATGCTTCAAGTGTAAGAGGTATGGTCATAGATCCAATGAATGCAGAAGTGTAATAATGAATAATTATAACAATAGAGGAAATGGCAATTCTTTCAATGACAAATGCTTTGCATGCAATAGATATGGACATATGGAAAATTAGTGCAGATTAAGAGGAAATCAATCAAATGGGAAAACAAATGTTGTATGTTTCAATTGTAATCGATCTAGTCATTTTGTAAGATTCTGCAGAAACAGGAACAATGAAAGAAGAGGTCCGATAAACAGAAAATTAGATGAGAAAAGACAAGACAAAGGCAAGGGAAAAATTGATGTGAATGAGATACAGAATGCAATGAGAAAGACATGGGTCAATAAAAGTGTTATGAACAATAGTAATGGGTCCACATCAGAATCTGGTGTTGACAATTCCTCCAGGAATTGAATTAGGAGCTCTGGCTCAAGGGGAGAAGCATTGAAAATCAAATTCCCCTAGCCAGTAAGTGGGTGCCTAAATCTGGCACGTTGAGAGAAAATAATTTGGGTTATTACAGATCATTTGAAAGGATTTCTGGAAGAAAAGAAGTGGTTATGATGATTTGAGAAGCAATTGAAGGTCGACTATATGTAGAAATAGTGTAAGCAGATGTGTTAGGGCAGAGCATTTATTACAAAGGCAAATTAGGTTTTGCAGAACATAAAAAGGCTATTCACTCTTCATTTGAATCAATTTGCATTTGAAGAGAGAAAGAAGAATAGCGTCTGAGTTGAGATTTCAAGGATTTGAAGTGTGATCAGAGAATTTGCCCGCCAACCCTAATTTTGTGAAAAAGGTATTTATCTACGAAGCTTTGAACTTGTAATATTTTGCAAATGGCTACACCTTTGGTTGTTGATATTATTGAAAGGCCTCAACCCAAATTTAAGAAGCACCGAAACAAATTAGTAGAAGTCGACCCATTAGGTGCATTTTCAAGTGTTACATACGATGTGCTGCATGTTGAAGATATTAGGGTTTATATTCATGCGAGCATAGATGAATTTGGGGACTCAAGGTTTGTAGATTTGTTTGAGAGTCATCTAAGGGATGAAAATCACGATCTTAAACCCAAGTACAAGGCACTGCAAGATAAATATTTTATTCAGATTATGGGGTTTCCAACATTCGATGAAGATGAATGGGTCCGGTATGTTTTAAGCTAAATGCATGATGAGTTTTTATGGCTTTTGAAACCATTCAAAATTACAAAGGATGCTATCAGGATTGTGACTGGGTTGAATTCTACTAATGGTTTACCCATGCTGAAATCTATGAAGAACGAGACTGTAACTAATGCAACCGGTGCCAAATTTGACAAAAGGGCAATGACTATCAATGATATTATTGATCTGGATGTCAAGTTTGCTTCAATGGTAATTGGTTATAAAATTTATCATTCCAATAGGGATAACTCTATCTCCATAATAGCCATATATGATGCATACAAAATGTTAAAGGAAAATGCAAATTATGACTTGTGTGAATTATTGTAGAACCAACTAATTAAGAACTTGAACAAAATTAAGAAAGATCAAAAAAACACCTTTAAATATGGTACATTGGTTCTATGTTTATTTTTCTACTTTATGAATGAGGTACCTGGAGTAAAGGGTGTGCACTGGATTAATGATGAGCCAGCTGTTATTCAGATCCAAGATCATCCACACAGCATTGGTGACTATAAAGAATAGAAAACTGCAATATGGGGATACTTCAAGAATTTTTAGAATATGATGCATTCCAGAGAAAGAATCCCTAAATTACTTGTTGAGAAGTATAAGAATGAAATATGTTTTATGGTTGACACTGATCAATGCCTAATGGAAGCTATAGAACCCAGAACTATTTAGATTTTGCCTATTGGTTATGAGGTTGATGAGAAGATTTTGGAAATGTATGCTTAACATCTCTTGAGAAAACCCAAGGATGACTCTGTTGAGAGGTTTGGGACTTATAAAGAACTTGATGAAAAGCTGTATGTTGAACTCTGAAAGCCAGAGATTAAGAGAAAAGCTCAGAAGCAAGTAGAAATGTATGCTAAAAGAATTGGGATAACAAAGGAAGCTATGAAGCAGAACAAAGAAAGAATAGAAAAAGTTGAGAAGGAGAAGCATGATAAGAAATAAGGAAGTACTCAGGTAGAATCCTCCTCCACTCCAAGGTCTACTAGGAGCTCTGTTGCTGCCCCTATTCCCCCAAAACCTACCAAATCTAAGAAAATAGAAGACATATCATCCGGTAAGGAAAATAAAAGAACTAAAGAAAAGGCAAAGAGATCATATGATAGTTTGGAAAAGGAGGATGAAGAAAAGACAGACTCAAATGATGGGCTTAAGGAGCTAAAGGCCATAGGTGCTAAAGCTGTTAAAGTATCTAAAGAGAAGGCTTCCGAAAGAAAGAAGACAAATTAGAGGCAGAAATCAGAGGCTGATGTTAAGAAGTAAATTCCCTCTATCAAAAACATTGTCAACACAATCTTTGTTGATGGGAATTTAAAACCATTGACTAACTTCTATGATCTTTACAATGACGCTGACGAAAGACTTTTGGAAGAAGCCACTATCAAATACTTGAATGTATTCAATCGAGCACTGGTAGAAATTTTGTCAGAAGTTCCAAAAGGCTTAAGAGACATCTTGGAAATAAGAAAAGAAGTTGCCAAGTCAAAAAATATGGAGCTAAGGGAACATGTGTTGACCACCCTATGTCTAGTGATCTCTAGCAAAGAAGCAGATAAGATTTTAAGGAGGTCAAAAATGAATTCAGGAGTAAGACAAGAATGAACAAACTAATGTTCGAAGAAATAGAAGTAGTCCAAGAAACTAAACAAATTTTGAGAAAATCATTGGACAAGAACAAGTTCTTTGTTGTGTCAAATGAGCCTACTGATGACACACCAATCCCAGGTGAAGAAGACCAGAAAAAGGATGAGAAACAATTTGGAGTGGATGATTCCTCTATCCTAGAAGAGGAAGCAATAAGTAGGGAAGAAGAAAAAATGACAGATGAAACTGTTGATGCAAGAGGTATTCTAATCCTTCAGATCATTCTAACAAAGAACATATAGATATGAATACAGAAGCAGATGATCAATTTGAAGATGACTCATTGAAGATTGAAGACCATGAAATAGAAAAGGCTAAGGACCATAAAGCAGAAGAGGTCAAGGAGAAAAATGAAAAAGAAGAAGAGATTACTAAGGATGATGAAAAGCCCAAATAGGACAATCTGGTTGACAGTACTAACAAGAATCAAATAGACACATCATCATTTTGGGCAAGAGACACTGCAGAGGTAGTAAAGGAAGGTTTTGAAAGAGACAAACAAATTGAAGAAGATTAGGACATTATACAAGGTCCAATAAATTTTGACACATTATCTCCAGTGCAGAACATTAAGTTGGCTTCTATAGCTCAAGCCAAGGCTAGAGAAGACATTTTGAAGTCTCACATAGAGGACAGTGAGGTACTTGGTTTGACATCAGGAATTTTAGAGAAAATCATGCCAACATACCAGAAGGATTCTTCAGCATCCCCCTCTGGACAATTAAAGAACCTGAATAAACTTGGTAAGTTCTCATTTTGAGTCTCTAGAAAAGTCTGCAGAGGTCAAGGTTCAAAAAGAATTCAATGATAAAAGATTTGATGCTCTTAAGGGAATGATTGAAGTAGTTAAAATGGTGCTAAATGTCAATGTTAAGAGTATTCAAAATGCTCTTACAGAAGGAGGAAAGGTATATAAATTTTGTCTATCTTGTCCTAAAATTATAGAGGATATTGAAGATAAAATAAAAGTGTCTGAGAAAAAATTATCTAGTATATCCAATTCTTTTGATTTGGTGTTAGTATCAGTGGCAAGCAAGGAGATTCAAGTGATCAACTTGATTGAAGATATAAAGAAATTGATAAAAGAGAAGGAGAGAATAGAGGCAAGAATGAGTGAGCTCTAGGGACTACTTTCCCCCAAAATGGAAGCCATGTTCAATGCTCTCACTAAAGCCCAAGCTATAGCTCAGTCAAGTGACCCCATTGATTTGCGGATAACAGAGTCACAAGCATTCCTTTTCGGTGGCCACATCTCAATTTTGAACACTATAAAGAAGAGTTGGGATAGTGATTTGGCACATTTGAAGAACATTTTTACTGATGTACTTAAGTATATGTAAATAAGACTCAAAGACTGTTTGTACATATACGACCTAGTATTTTTGTGTAAATTTTGGTTTGTGGATCCCACCCTTTGCCATTGATGTCAAAGGGGGAGTGAAGAGCAGTGAAAAATTAGGAATCCAGCAAAGGGGGAGCATTGAAAAATAATGAAAAGCATAAGTGCACACAGAAAGGGGGAGTTGTTCTGACACTTAGTCATTTTTCACTAAGTGTTGTCATTAATGCCAAAGGGGGAGATTGTTGGAAAGAGACACTGCTACACATGACAAGTGTTGTCATTGATGGCAACTAAGTCTACCTTGCACATCCGTATTTCATAATATGTTCATACCGGAAGTTAGAGTGAAGATTTGGTTAAGTCCAATTAGTCAGAAATAGAGCATGTGACAGGGTCCGTCTGAATCTCTCTGGTGATAATTCACAGTGTGCTACAGGAGTGATAAGGATTGTCAGGACTATCTAAATCTAGAGATTTAACCTCTGGTAATAAAGGATTCAAAATTTATAAGGATCTGACTATCAGGTTCTAGTCAGTCAGTACAATCAGAAGAAAAATAGGGCAACCTAGTATTTGATCTTGGTCTGGATGCAGAAAAGTTGTTAGATAAGAAATTGGTGATAATCAACGGTATTGGCCGACATGATTGATGATCTAGAAACAAAATTTTTTGGTCCACGTTGATATTTGTGCATGGATTCAACCGACAGAGCAGAGTGTTTAATAAATATTCTAAGTTTTATTGAAGTCGACTACAGTTGATTGAATTTGTTGGTGCGGATATATATAACCAATGGATTCAATTTTTTTAGATAGTGAAGAAGTGCGAAAAATGTAGATTAAAGTGTGAAAGAGAAGAGATCTAAGGCTTGGATTATGGTAGAATAGTAAAATAGGGCAGAATAAAGATGAAGTGTGTAAGATTAGTATTATGTGCTTAACCAAAACTGAATTCTTGCATTGGCAGATGCTACTCCTCAGTTCAAACAATATATAATCCTTTTGTAATCATTCTTGTAGGCAATGAGTCTCTTTCGAGCAATGAGCTTTGGGTAGTGAGCCTAAAGGCATGTGCCTTCCCCTTTTGTAATACTTTTAACAGAGTATAATCTTTGTGGGTTAATCCCCACCGTGGTTTTTCCCTTAACCAAGTTTCCATGTCAAAAATCTGGTGTCAATTGTGTTCATTTGTTTATGCTCATGTGTTGTTGATTCATGCTTTAATGTTTACATCATTAATCTAGTTTAAGTAGAAAAGAAGAATTAATTGCTGCAAGTATTAAGGTTTTTAAGACAACTGATTCACCCCCCCTCTTAGTTGTCTACCCTAATTCTAACAGTTTCAAGTGTGGAGGTGAAGGACATAGAGAATTTGAATGTAATTAGGGGAGTACAAGCAAGAGGGTAGAGAACAGTAGAAGAGCAGCCTATGTGGAAGAAGAACATGTTGGATCACCTAGTTCAGTTGGTAAACCCGAGAAAGGAGAATCACTTGTCATGAGGACAACACTATTTCAAGCAAAGACAAATGAGGAACCACCATACAGGAAAAGTTTGTTCAAAACCAGATGCAAATCCGGAGGTATATGTTGTAAAGTTGTTATTGATAGTGGTAGTTTAGATAACCTAGTTTCAGAGGAGATGATGACTAAGCTGAAGTTGGAAAGGTTGAAACACCCTAAGCCCTATCAGATAGCATGGATTTAGGATGATTATAAGGTACTGGTGAGTGAACAATGTTCGGTGAAATTTCATATTGGATCTTATCATGATGAATTCTTGTGTGATATTATGCCTATGGATATTTGTCATATTTTGTTGGGTAGACCTTGGTAGTATGATAGGAAATCTATACATGATGGGAGAAAGGATACATACACTATAATAGCAAATGGAAAGAAAATTACTTTGATTCCTTTAGAGGGTGATCCTAAGAGTGAAGTATGTAAGAATGCTAGAATCTGTTTGGTAGATGGAAGGAAATTTCTAGATGGTTTAAGACATGAGAATATGTGTTATGCTTTAATCCCTGAGAAACCTGAAACAATTGAGAAGAAGATTGAATCACAATTAGAGGAGATAACTAAATTGCTGATAGAGTATGAAGACATCATATCGGACAATGTACCTGACAGATTGCCACCAATTAGGAGTATCAGTCATCACATGGATCTTATACCGGGAGCTAGTTTGCCTAACAAAGTAGCACACATAATGACACTGACAGAAAATGAAGAATTGAATAGACAAATACAAGAGTTGTTGAGGAAAGGTTTGATCAGAGAAAGTTTGAGCCCTTGTGCGGTACCTACAGTGTTAGCACCAAAGAAAGATGGAGAATGGAGAATGTGTACAGACTCTAGAGCAATAAACAAGATCATATTTAAGTATAGATTTCCTTTACCTAGGATGGAAGATATCATGGATTGTTTGACTAGAGCAAGATATTTCACAAAGATAGATTTGAAGAGCAGATACCATCATATCAGAATCAGAGAAGGAGATGAATGGAAGACTACTTTTAAGATAAATGAAGGATTGTATGAGTGGTTAGTGATGCCTTTTGGATTGACAAATGCACCTAGTAGTTTCATGAGATTGATGAATGAAGTTTTAAAGAAATTCTTGGGTAAGTTTGTTATTGTATATTTGGATGACATTCTAATTTTTAGTAAGACAAAAGAACATTTGCAGCATCTGAGACAAGTATTGTAGAGATTGAGAGAAGAAAAATTGTTGATAAACAACAAGAAGTGTAGTTTCATGAAGGAAGAGTTAGTATGTTTGCGATTTGTGATTTCTGCGGAAGGATTGAAGATGGACCCTGAGAAAGTGGGAGCAATTGTTGAATGGCCTACACTAGAGAGCATTGGAGAAGTCAGATCATTTCATGGATTAGCTAGTTTCTACCAGAAGTTCATTAGAAATTTTATTTCAGTTTTTAACCCTATGACAGAGACAATGAGAGGTCATAGAAAAGATTTCAAGTGGACATCAGGAGCATATAAAAATTTTGAGTTGTTGAAGCAGAAAGTGATAGAGCAACCTATTTTGGCATTCCAGATTTCAATAAGGTATTTCAAGTAGATTGTGATGCAAGTGGGAATACAATTGGAGCAGTGTTAAGTCAAGAAGGTAGACTTATAGCATATTTCAGTGAGAAGATAAATGATGCAAGGAGAATATATTCAGTTTATGACCAAGAAGTCTATGCCATAATTCAAGCCTTGAAGAAGTGTAGACATTACTTGTTGCCTAAGGAGTTTCTGTAGTATACAGATCATCAAGCTTTGAAATATTTGAATAGTCAAGGTAAGTTGAATCAAAGACATATGAGATGGATAGAGTTCATGCAGAGTTCTACATTTGTGTTGAAGCATAGGAGTGGTAAGTTAAACAAAGTTGCAGATGCATTGAGTAGGAGAAGGAACTTGTTGATAGAGATGAGAGTTGAAGTGATAGGTTTTGATGAATTGAAACATATGTACAAGGGAGACACTGATTCTGCAAAACCTTGGAAAGCATGTAAGGAACCTATTGTGATAGATAGAAGTAAGTGGCTGGACTATTCCATTTAGGAAGATATGTTATTAAGAGGAAACCAACTATGCATACCTAGAAGTTCCATGAGAGATAATTTGATCAAAGAGAAACACAGTAGTGCATTGGCAATACATTTTGGCATTGATAAAATGGTGGCATTGGTAAGTGAGAACTACTTTTGGCCTCAGATACATAAGGATGTTAGGATATTTGTGTAGAGTTGTAGAGTTTGTCAAGTTGCAAAAGGAAGTAGTTAGAATACTGGATTGTATAAACCTTTGACAGTATCGTAGAGACCTTCGGAAGACATAAGTATGGATTTTGTAATGGGATTGCCTAAAGAGGATATAATTCAATATTTGTATTGGTGGACAAATTTTCAAAGATGGTAAATTTCATACCTAAGAAGACAACTGATGCAGTGCATGTCGCTGACCTATTTTTCAAGGAAATTGTGAGATTGCATAGATTACCTAAGAGTATAGTTTCAAACAGAGATACAAATTTTGTGGGATCCTTTTGGAAAACACTTTGGAAGAAGATGAAGATAGATTTGAAGTTCAGTTTAGCATTTCATCCACAGATTGATGGACAGACAGAAGTAGTGAATAGGAGTTTGGGAAACTTGTTGAGATGTTTGGTTGGAGAGAAGACAGGAAGTTGGGATTTTATTCTTTCACAAGAAGAGTTTACATATAATAATTCAATAAATAGGAGTACTAAAAGGACACCTTTTGAGATTGTTACCAAAGTGAACCCTAGAGGAGTTGCTGAGTTGAGAGATAACAATATGGTAAAAAAGAGAAGTGCAGAAGCAGAAGAATTTGCAAACATGTGGAGACAGTGCATAATCAGGTGAAGAAGCATTTGGAGGATATGAACAACAAATATAAGGAACAAGCAGATGAGAGGAAAAGACACAAGGAATTTGCAGTTGGAGATGAAGTGATTGTATACTTGAGAAAGGAAAGATTTCTAGTTGGAACATATAACAAGATGAAGATAAAGAAGTTTGGACCTTATAGGATACTCAAAAAATTTGATTTAGGAAATTGATATGAAGTGGAATTACTAGAGACATTGGGCATATCACCTATTTTTAGCATTTCAGACCTATACCAGTATCATGAAGCAAAGTTCAATGACAACATTGAAGAAGACTTGAAGAAGCAGTTACCACAACAAGCACCAAAGAAAATTGAAGATATTTTGGATAGCAGAGTTGGACGCAACACCAAAGGAAGATAGTACAAAGAATATCTTGTGAAGTGGAAAGGCATACCGGAAGAAGATTCATCTTAGATTTCTTAGGCTGAGGTAGACCATCTTGGTTTTCCTTCTAGCCCCAACAATGTGAGGGACACACTTTTTTCAATAACCCCAAATGTTTGATGCAGGAGTATTCCTAGTTCAAGAGCAATCTTGCATCAACCAAAAACATTTGCATTTTAGTTTGTTTACAATTCAGTTTGTTTCCTTTCATTTTCTAGTTCAGTTCAGATAATTCAGTCAGTAGCAGTTTCTGTATTTTGGTCCACATTCTACTGCAGTTGCATTTCAAACTTATCATCTAGAGACATTCATGCACAACATATCTGAATCTTAGAGAATTTGGTTAAGGCACCAGAAAGATGTCACTATCACAAGATTGACTATTTTCTCATAACAGACCATCCTAATAGTCCCAGACAATCAACTAAAGGCGAAGACTTGTGGAGCATTTCCCAACTTGTGAAGCCTAATAACACATCATTCATTGATCTTTGGTTAGTGGCCAACCTTCCCCAAGATCTGCACACCATTCCATTCATTCATAGAGGAATTATACTCATTTAGCTCCGACCTATCCATGTACACATGTTACAACTCTTCATTGGAGTTTGTGATCTTCCTTGGCCAATGCAGAGGAACCTTTTGTACCAAAGATGATATATAATGATGTAATAGATCTCTAGGAAAGGTGTTAGCATAGTGATGATCGATAACATAAGTTTATAGTTTAGATTTTGTGTGAAGGAGCTTTAAAGCTATATCTGGTGCATACTCTAATATTTTGTAATTAGGCCTGTAAGCCCTAATTGTAAGCCCACATGTTGCCGACTGATTTATATTTGAATTCTATGATATACTGAATGACTAAATCTGCATTTGCTTCATATCTTTGAGTTGTTTTCATTATGTTTACTCTAGCTGCACAGTCTGGGCTGTTCATTCTGTGAACCCTCCTGCCGCGACTGCACCACAATCTACAACTACACACAAGCATAAGGAATATGCCATATGACCTTTAAACTCTTCCCCCTCTACAATTGAAGTTCATTTTCCATGTTTATGTAGGTGTTCATGTGCATATTTTACCCCTAAGATCAAAATGGTACCAGGGAATAAATCTTCCTTTGTAATGTAGGAACTTCTTACCCCTTGATCACTAGCAAGAATTTGACTTACTATAACATGATGAAGTGTTGGGTTTAAAAAGGAATGGTTTTGTGAAAATATATGTTTAAAAATATGGTGTTTCCTCTATGAGACCTCCATCTGCAAATATGGCACTATGGGAAGACATTAAATTCTTTAAATCCCTTTTAAAACCTGATTGTTGATATTATTAGAGGAAAGATCAACGACTATCATGTATTGCACTTTTTGAAGTTGCATTACCCTTAAGATGCAAAAAAAAAAGTAATTGTGATGCTAAAGGTAATTACACTATAAAAAATACTACCATGTGCTTTTCTTACCATACCACCCATTTGGATATGACACGACAAGCCTCACACTTTGACATTGACCAATAGATTATGATCCTTTATCCACTTTGGAATATAGCTAGTGCAATAATATGACCTCGCCTTGGAAGATGTCCCAACACCTGGCTACTTTCAACATTTGGAAAGATCATCACCACTGGATCTGAGCACTCAATATCAATGGTCATTGGTGATCTCACATCACAAGCTTGAAGTTGGGACCTACTATGGAAATTGCAATGTGAAGAGTTTGTGCACAGTGCATTGGAATGTTGCCATCATTCCCTTAACGAGGTCAACCCACTTTGATTTGATATGGAGAACTTTATCCATGATGTGGGCCAATTGAAATGAAGCTATCATTCATATTGGAGCTTACTTAGCATGATGAATAAGCTTTACCTTGGCACGTACACCGACAACTAGACGTGTTATGCGATCGAAAGAAATCACTGTCGTTAGATATCAGCAACCCCAAATCAACAATCATCACACATTACAAGGATGAGAGTGGGCCCATCATTGAAATTGTGATGTGGAGGGCCCACACGATGCAATGGAATGTTGCTACCTAGATTATTTGTTGATGTCACCTTGAACATTTGTTAACTCTTTTGTACAACAATTGACATAGCAGACAATTGGGATCATGCCAACTCATACAGGATAGTGACAACTTGGAGGAAGAACCAACCAATTGTAAGACACTTGGCTCAATATTGCATCACATAAATTTGGAACTAGGGCTCGTAGTGGAAATTGTGATGTGAAGGAAGTGTAATACAATAAGCATGTGCCATGTATCATAGCTCAAACATTGAAATAGCACTTGGGCAACACATGACTGGGGCTTAAGTCTTTTAGATGCAAGCTTGACTATAAGGAATGACAAACAAAAGGGGTCATTTAATTAAATGAAATTGAAGGGGACTTGTAGGTAATCTTTAAGTGAAATAACCTAGATAACTAGTCAACGCAAGGAAATAAAACTTGTGAAGGACCAATCATAAGGGTTACCACCAATGTTCAATAAAACCCAAACCCTCTCATAGAGATAAACCCTAAACCCTAGCCAATATAGGAGATCCTTACATGAAGAAATTACATAGAAAAAGGCTCTAATGGATTGGTCAAACCTATAAGAGGAAAAGGAGAGGAAAAGCATGTTGTGGAGGTGGATAGATATTGGTGGGTCAAAACCCACAAGGGGAGAAAGAAAAAGATGAATCAATTAGAGGAGGTGGACAGATTATGGTGGATAGCGACCCATAAGGGGAATGAAAATGAATGATCAAACTTGGTGGAGGACGATGATATATGGCCAAGCCAAGAACTCAAAGAAGCAAAGGAAGATATTTCTTCTAATGTACCTAAATTTAGTAAAAGAGTGTGTTGAGGATTGTGCACATTCTAAAATGGTGGTTCTCACTCAACTCTAATTTGTTAGCACCATGCTCACAAAACTTCTTACCCAACATAAATGATGCAGGTGCATCTAGGCATATGAGCAATATTACATCACCAAAAATAGAATAAAGATTCCTAAGAGGATTTTTGGATTTTTGTGCAAATTTTTGAATAAATGGCATTCTTGGATGAATCTTGGGAAACAAAAGATTGTTCCAGTTGAATTTGATAGAAATAGAAAATACATTTGCATATTTGACAACAACCTATTTCATCTTCAGTATTAATCTATTTCATCTTCGACGACACTGCCATCTTTGGCAGCAACTTGTAATGACTTTGACGACATCTAGGACAACTTTAGTAGCAAGGCAAAAATGGCAATTGGCATTGATGACTCATTATTGTTGGGAATTAAGGTGTCTCAACCTTGGTAATTCCTTGCATTTATTTATTGTATGTATTTATTTATTGCCTATTATGTAATTAGGATGCAAACCCTATATTGTCATCTTGTGGGAGTTGTCACGGTGATGTGTCATCCTACGTGGAAGGTGACAACATCTAATTTTTTTCCTCACATGAGGAGATAGGTGTTCCACTTAGTGGTAGAGGTATTTTTCCATGTGTCAGCACTTTGAATAGTGTGTAAGGGAATTTTGACCGAAATGGTTATGACAGATTCCTATGATAGAATCTATGACGCGTAAGAGTCAGAAATAGAAGATACTATGACAGGTGAAGAGATGTGTCACAAGGCATCTTGGAAGAAGGCATCTTTGGGTGCCCTAATGAGGGTTATGACATGTTGTAAGAGAATATGCCATTTTTAGTCAGTGTAGGATAGATTCTCTTACAGCTATAAGATATGTCAGTATGATGGATTCTATGATGATCGTAAGAGTCATAAGAGCATCTGTCATTGCCCAACTTGGGAATAGGTGACCATTCTTGGATGGGTTGTTATGAAAAGTGTCATGACCATGTTGTAGTGTTGGACAAGTGTCCTTAGGTGTGGGTTTTGGGCCATGAGGCCATGTAGGATGTCCATCTCAAGAAAAGCTCATTTTTGTCTTGTATACTTCTATTTAAGCAGGTGCTTTGAGAGATGTATTATGTGATTGATAGGTACTATTATGCTACCAAATTATCTCTAGATATGAGTGTTGAAGACTCCTACAAGAGCATTGGCTCTGTAACTATATTGTAAACCTCATTGTTTAGATAATACATTTGAGTTGTGTTTTGGAGTGTGGGGTTTTTCACCCGTAAGGGTTTTCCCCACATTATATCTTGTCTCTCTCTTCTTCTGTCTTACATTCTTGTGTTGTGTATTGCTGCAATATCTCTATTATTTGATTAATAACTCTATAATTGTAAAGGTTGAAAAGAATTTGCACTCTTCTCTCCTCATTAGATTAGTGTAGGAAGTGATTTCTACACACCTAGCTTCCTTTCAGTTGGTATCAGAGCTTGATCACCTTTGGTCTTAGTTGTTGGGTAGGGGTTTTTTGAGCTGATCTTAGATTGAGTGGGAGTCTCTGTAGAGTATTCTATAATCTTGTTGTAGGAAAAGAGAGGGTAGACACATCTGGAAGATTAGAGGTGGAGAAATTTAATGGCACAAATTTTGAGTTAGGGAAACTTAAGATGGAAGACATGCTTGTTCATTGAGACCTATGGGAAACCGTATCTAGTGTAAAACCAACCGCAATGGCACAAGCTAATTGGGATCTCAAAGATCGGAAGGCTAAGCGTCTCATAAGACTTAGTCTAGTTGATTATGTCCTATTAAATGTCCATGAGGAGAAGACCACAAAAGACCTTTGGAAGAAGCTGGGAGATGTTTATCAGGCCAAATCCCTGGTGAACAAGATTTTTCTAAGAAATAAGTTGTATTCTCTGAGGATGGAGGATGGAGGATCTGCTACAGCTCACCTGAATGCTTTCAACATGTTAGTTGCATAGTTAACATCCATTGGTGTGAAGATGAAGGAGGAGGATCATTGTATGACCTTGCTTTGTTCTTTTCTGGACTCTTTGGATCATCTTGTTATGGCTATTGGGAGCACCACATCCACTTTCAAAATGGATGAAGTGGTATCTTCATTTTTAGCTAAAGAGATGCGGAGAAAGTCTTTTGAAGAAGCCAAAGAGGCTCTTGCAATTCATGGAAGACCCAAGGAGAAAGGTAAAAAGAAGGACAAGAAAGTTGAGAAGGGTAGATCCAAATCCCGTGGGAGATCCAAATCTCATGGAAAGTCCAAGGCTCTCTATTGGAATAGTGGAAAAAATGGGCATTTCTAAAAGGAATGCAAATAGGAAAAGAAAAAGAAGAAAAAGAATGTCCCAGATTCAGATTCTGACAAGTCACAAGATGATGGTGATGCCTTCATCGCAGCCCTGGCCACCCATGCATCTGATGATGTGTGGTTGATTGATTCTAGTGTATCTTTCCACATGACCTCGCATTGAAGCTGGTTCACGAAGTATGAAGAGTTCGATGGTGGAAGAGTGTACCTGGGTGATGATTCTCATCTCAAGATTGTTGGTTATGGAAGAGTCTCAATCCAATTCCCTGATGGACGAGTGAAGGGGATCACTGGGGTTATGCACATCCCAGGCTTGGCACGGAACCTAATTTATGTAAGTATTTTGAATGATACAGGTGTGTAGGTTGTCTTTTCGAAGGATGGATGCAAGATGACTAGAGGATCTATGGTGCTTGCGAAGGGTACTCGGAGAGGTACTCTGTTTTAGCTGGAGGCATGCACTTCACAGTGTAATAGTTCTTCTGACTCAAAGAAAAGAGTTGTAGTCACTTCATCCCCACCATCTAAACCAGTAGTGAAGAAATCTATTGTAACCAATTTTGATGGCAGTGCATCGTGGGTACCCAAGGGTGCTCATGCTTTGGAAGTTAAGCTTCCTGCTGAAAAGACAATGTTATGGCATATGAGATTTGGCCACATTGGTGAGAAGGGTTTTAGAACCCTAAAAAATAAAAACCTCATTGAAGGGTTAAATGATTTTAATCTCAAGTTTGACTTTTGCGAACATTGTATATATGGAAAGAAAAACTATGTTTAGTTTTACTCTAGTTGTCACAAGTCTTCTGGTGTATTGGATCTTATTCATTCTAATGCGTTTGGTCCTGTTAGTGTTCCTTCGATTTCCAAATCTATGTACTTTGTATCTTTCAGAGATTATTGTAGTAGGACATGGATTTATTTTCTTAGAAGCAAGACTAAAGTCTTTAGTTGGTTCAAAGAGTTTAAAGATTTTATTGAGAATCAGACTAGTAAAAAGATTAAGTGTTTGAGGACTAACAATGGTGGTGAGTTTTGTTCAGCAGAGTTTGATAAGTTCTGTAAAGAGCAAGGGATTGAAAGACATAAGAAAAATCCATACACCCTGCAACAAAATGGAGTTGTTGAGAGGATGAACAAGACACCGATGGAGAAGGATAGGAGTATGCTTAGTGGAGCAAGCCTTGAACAAAAGTTTTGGGCTGAAGCTGTAGCCACTGCTTGCTACCTAGAAAATAGGTCTCATACATCATCTCTTATTGGTAAGACACCTATGGAGGTGTGGTCTGGTAAGAAGCCTTCAGTTAGACATCTTCATGTTTTTGGTTATGAGGCATATGCACATGTGCCTAGGGAGAAATAGTCTAAATTGGAGAACAAGGCTGTTAAGTGTATTTTCATTGG
This sequence comes from Cunninghamia lanceolata, assembly GCA_027924645.1. Taxonomy (NCBI): domain Eukaryota; kingdom Viridiplantae; phylum Streptophyta; class Pinopsida; order Cupressales; family Cupressaceae; genus Cunninghamia; species Cunninghamia lanceolata. The sequence goes on from BSBN01000413.1 coordinate 5,258,339, forward strand.
CTATGGTGTCAGTGTGAAAGGATACAAGCTTTGGGATCTTGTGGCTGAAAAAGTGTTGTATATCAGAAGTGTTATTTTCAGAGAGCTAACACATTCTTCTATTGTTCTACAACCAAAATAGATAGAAAAGAAAGAGGATGCAGTTTAGTTTCCTTCTACCCCTGAGAAGATTGAACTGACAAACCCTGTGAGACCTAATGATGAGGAGAGCTATAGCAGCTCTGAAAGCTCAGAAGAAGAGGCAAAACCTCAACCTCAGCCATTGAGGAGGTCTACACAAACAAGAAAGCAACCTAATAGGTTTGGTTATTCATTTCTTGATTCTACTTGTGCTTTTGCTTTGCTTACTAACACTGATGAGCCTAGAACTATGACAAAGGCTATGGGCATGAAAGATGTAGGTTCCTGGAAGGAGGCCATGGAAGATGAGATGGCTTCTTTGGAGAATAATAAAACATGGGACTTGGTGCCTTTTCCTGAAGGATGGAAACTTGTTAGATGCAAATGGGTGTTCAAGAAGAAATTCAGTGCAGATGGCAGTGTTGAAAAGTACAAGGCCAGACTAGTTGCGAAGGGGTATTCACAAGTGGAGGGAATTGATTATGGTAAAATTTTCTCTCCCATTGCAAAGATGACATCTATTCAGTTCTTATTATCTCTTGTAGAATCTTATGACTTAGAGGTGGAGCAGATGGATGTGAAGACATCATTCCTTCATGGTGATTTGGAGGAAGAGATTTACATGTCATAGCTAGAGCATTACATAGAGAAAGGTAAAGAAAATTTGGTTTGCAAGTTGAAAAAGTCTTTGTATGGTTTGAAGTAGTCTCCTAGGATGTGGTATTTGAAGTTTGATGCCTTTGTGTTGTCGGTGATTTCTGATATTGAAATCAGATCATTGTTGTATTATAAGTTTGACAATGATCGCATTCTCATTATTAAATTGTATGTTGATGATATGTTGTTAATTGGGAATGGTAAGAATATGATTTCTAATTTGAAGTCTCAATTGTCAGCACAGTTTGAGATGAAAAATCTAGGGGCAGCCAAGTACATTCTAGGAATGGAAATCAGAAGAGACAGAGCTAATAGAAAACTTTGGTTAAGCCAGAATAAGTATGTGAAGATCATGTTGGATAGGTTTAGCATGGCAGATTGTAGACCATTGTGTGTTCCTATTTCTTTGGGGACAAAGTTGTCTATTAATGATTGTCCAAAATCTCCTAGTGAGGTGGAGGACATGAGCAGAGTACCTTATGCTAGTGTTGTTGGCAGTTTGATGTATGCCATGGTCTACACAAGACCAGACATTGCCTGAGTAGTGGGGGTCCTTAGTCGATTTATGGCTAATCCTAGATGGGTACATTGGGATGTAGTAAAGTGAGTGTTTAGATATTTGATGGGTACTTCTGAGTATTCCATATGCTATCATGGTAATCCTACATGACCTGTACATTCAGTTTGTATTCGTAGATTCGTGGATTTTGATTGGGTGGGTGACATTGACAGTAGGATATCCACCAGTGCTTACATGTGTTACTATGTTTGGTGGTGCAATTAGTTGGATGAGTAAGCGATAACCTGTGGTTTCTTTGTCCATGATAGAAGATGAGTATATGGTAGAAACTCATGCTTGTAAGGAAGCCATTTGGCTTAAGAGATTGTTTACAGATATTGGTGTTGATGCAAGACAGATTATGATTTGTTGTGACAGTCAGAGTGTGATTTTCCTAGCAAAGAATCCAACTTTCCATGCCAGAACAAAGCATATTGATGTACAGTTTCACTTCGTACAAGACATGGTAGAGGATGGGAAGGTGAATTTGGAGAAGGTAGACACTTTGAAGAATGTTGCAGATGCATTGATGAAACCAGTGGGCACAGAGAAGTTCAGATGGTGTTCGGATTCTATAGGCCTCTCGGCCTATAGCAGTTAATCTTGTTATTTCTATTAGCTCTTACAAGGTGTTTGACAAGTGGGAGAATGTTAGGAATTAAGGTCTCTCAACCTTGGTAATTCCTTGCATTTATTTATTGTATGTATTTATTTATTTCCTATTATGTAATTAGGATGCAAATCTTGTTTTGTCATCTTGTGGGATTTGGCACGGTGATGTGTCATCCTACGTGGAAGGTGACATGCAATATTTGTCCTCACATGAGGAGATAGGCATCCCACTTAGTGGTAGAGGTATTTTGCCATGTGTTGGCACTTTGAATAGTGTGTAAGAGAATTTTAACCAAAATGGTTTGACAAATTCCTATGATAGAATCTATGACGCGTAAGAGTCAAAAATACAAGATACTATGATAGGTGAAGACATGTGTCACAAGGCATCTTTGGGCGCCCCAAGGAGGGTTATGACATGTTGTAAGAGAATATGTTATTTTTAGTCAGTGTATGATAGATTCTCTTACAGCTGTAAGATATGTCAGTATGATAGATTCTATGACGCTCGTAAGAGTCGTAAGAGCTTCTTTCATTGCCCAACTTGGGAATAGGCAACCATTTTGGGATGGGATGTTATGACAAGTGTCATGATCATGCTCTAGTGTTGGACAAGTTTCATTAGGCGTGGGTTTTGGGCCATGAGGCCATATAGGATGCCCATCGCAAGAAAAGCTCATTTTTGCCTTGTATACTTCTATTTAAGCAGGTGTTTTGAGAGGAGATGTATTATGTGATTGACAGGTATTGTTATGCTACCAGATTATCTCCAGATATGAGTGTTGAAGACTCCTACAATAGCATTGGCTTTGTAACTGTACTGTAAACCTCATTGTTTAGATAATGCATTTGAACTGTGTTTTGGAGTGTGGAGTTTTTCACCTATAAGGGTTTTCCCCATGTTATATCTTGTCTCTCTCTTCTTCTATCTTACATTATTTTGTTCTGTATTACTGCAATATCTCTATTATTGGATTAATAACTCTGTAATTGTAAAGGTTGAAAAGAATTTACACTCTTCTCTCCTCATTAGATTAGTGTAGGAAGCAATTTTTGCACACCTAGCTTCCTTTCAATTATGGCATTCTTGTGGAAATCTAGAATTGTCTTTTGTCCCAATTGACTTGTCTTATATCTCCAACCTATCATTATGGGTCATGCAATTTTCTTGGTGGCATGCTTTTCTTATTGTCTTTCACCCAAAATGTGGCATACATAATAAAAGTAAGCAATTAGGGAAAATTGCTAGCAAACTCACTCCCTTTTGGTGGTTGTTTATCTTTATTCTAGTGTTGTGTGTTTCCCATTTGGGTGATGCTTGGGCTTAAACCTACTAACATTTGACAACTATTGTTATTCTTGGCCATAATGGTTCACTTTCTATGGCATGGTTAGTTAGAAGTGAAATAAATATGATGATTATGAAGTTATAATAGCTTAGAAAAATAAGTTTATTTCATTTTATTGAAAATGCAATTAAATTGATTATTTAAAACATTATTATTATTATGTTAATGCACTAACTATGCATTGTGTACATGAGATGTATGCAGGAATAGAGTTTCCTCCTCCAAATGAGGAGGGAGAGCATCGCTTGGAAGAGGAAATTAAATCATTAGAAACGAGTGATTAACATGCCATTAAAGAACACACACACCCTCACATTAGAAGTTATAACAATTTTAAAGTAAGTCTTAATCTTTTTCATCAGTTGCATTAGTAATATTTTTACTATGAGATCATTTTCTTTTTGTGTGTGGTTGTCATCATCATGTTAAAAAATTTGTCCTCCACATTGATGAACGATGAGGTTGTGTTTATCTTTTCTTACCTTGTCGATCTGAGAGGTCGGCATATCAAGTTAGCATTGTGCCCATCGGCTACATAATAAAAGCATTCAAAATGCATCGTCAACTCTGTATTTGAGTTTACTATCGTTTAATTCTTATTGGATCTAGACATGAGTCTTAAGTTCAAATTAAATTACATTCTCAAGAGTAAAAAGAGCATAGAATGAAGTCATTCTTTTCGATGGAGGTTATTCCCATTGACCTCTCCTAAATCCAAGGAGGAGTGGGGAGGAGCAGTAGCTCCACACTCCTTGATTCTAAGCATGAATCTACGGACCCTTATGGGAGGATAAACTTTAAAATAGTTACTCGCCACCTTGTGGTAGGGAGATATTAAAACATTCATTTTCTTATAAAAGAGGGGAGAGTGGAGAATGCACGGGGGCAGTTCTTTTTGCTAGATAAGCTTTAAAAACTTAAGCAGGATAGAAGACTATAGGTTCATGGGGAAGGGTGGAAAGAGATAGTTATTAGTTCTCATTTGTTGTTACAGAGGTCAGTAGACTGTAGGTTCACTAGGAAGAGAAAAAAGAGAGTTCATAGTTCTCATTTGGTGTTCTAGAGGTATGATTTTAAGCTCGTATCATTTCTAAAACCTTATTGTTATGAAAATATCTTATCTTTGCCTAGATATGGGCATTCGTTACAAGAAAATTAGTTTGGTTTTAAAGACTTTTGTGTGCTAGGAGAAACCATTAAGATAGGTTCTCGTCCCCTCATTGAGAAGCAGGTTGATAAGCAATTATATATATATTACTATCTTTTTACCAACATTTGCAAGAATAGTTTCAATCCACCTTCAATGCCTGTATAAGGTTGCAGTGGGTAAAGTATTTTACAAACTTAGAAACATTTACAAAACAACAACTTTGGTTCTTTCTTTGCATGCTTATGAAGTGGCTGACGCAACTATACAATTAAATGTTTGAAATAAGTTTATAACTGTCATGCTCGAGACTATATAAGGCTGACGACATCTAAATTACTATAGAGTCCAGTGCCTAAACAAGGCTAAAAATTAGTATGTTGTATAAGTCTTACTTTAACAATGGAAAAAGGATAAGACTGCTAGATAGAATAAACTAATTTATGCATGTATGAGGCAGAGAAATAAGCCTATATATTTCTTAAGACAAGGCCAATACCCTTGCAGTTGGTAAACAAAGTTAGTTTCAATGAAATTTTGCTATGGTATTAAAAAGGGAAAGTGTGAGTCGAGTATGACTCCATTATTGTATGAAGCCATAAAGGCTGAAAGTATGCACTTATGTAAAAAAAAATAGTGTTATCTCATAATGAACCCAAGTTATAAATGACTAATTTAAGTTCCATTTTGGCTATGAATAGCCATGGATTCATTAAATATTGGCCAAGTTGCACCAATGGCAGTATTCAGGCCTTTTGGTAAGAACTATTATTGTTATTAAATGATAGTAACACTGCCATTAGAATTGAACACTCACCCTTATGAGAAAAGACATAAATAGATACTTAACCAACCATAACATAGAAACAAATATTGTGGTTAATTACACATTATGTGTCAAAGAATGTAAGTGTTTCCAAACACTTCCATTTAAATGAAAATATGTTATAGCTTCTTCGACAAGTTGTAAGTCGAGTAAAAACCTAGACTAAGGCAGATGCTCCTTGGTGACAAGGACATAGAGTCAGTCAATAATGAATTGCTATATGATAAAACCTTGAAAATCTTAAAGAATAAAATATTATCTACTCTTGAGAAAGGAATCGGGGTTGGCTAGTCTTTGAGAAGTTGGTAGGTTGTCATAGACCCGAGATTACAAGGATGCAAACAGGGGCTCAAGATGAGTATTTAAGTCACCCAGACTCTTACCTTATATCTATCTAGTTGACCTATAGTAGAGCTATATTCAATGTCAAATAGACAGGGGTAGGGTATAACTTATTAAAATACATATAATTAATTATCAATCCAAAGTGATTGAAAGAATGTTTGTCTCCAAGTCGAGAAAAGAGCGTGTGAATGGTGCAGGAGCACCTAACACAAGGTGGCCTCCGTGAGGCATTTAAGTTCATTTTTTTTTTAAACAGGTTTTGTGTTGTAATAAGGTCTATTGGACCAATGCATTTCTTTTCTATTTGTAAGTCCTTAGTGAATTAGGTCACTTTTATCAAGTTGTTAGTTTTAGATGGTTGGTTTTTTTCTCCCAGCAGCTTGGAATCAGTTGGTTTTCTCCTAGCCGCTTGGAACCAGTTGGTGTTCCTCAGGGCAAGCTTAAAAACCCAAGGAAATGAACCAACTTAGGGCATATATATATTGTAATCAAATCAAACAAGCATATGGTAACCAGATCGAAGAAGCGGAGACTGAATGTAATTGTGCATTGTGTTAAGGAGAAATAGAACTATTTTGTGTCGTCAATTTGTTTTTCATTCTTTGTAATTACCAACTACATAGATGTAGATTTATTTTCCTTTTTGTGCTTTTTGTTGTTGCAATATGTCGATATGAAGCATTCCACTGATAAGATTTCTGTCGAAATCAGTGGAATGGCTTCATTGTATAGATATCTATTTTTGTTTTCTATTTTGTTTCATTGTTCAAATGGGTAGATGTTCCAGGTTGAGGGGTGTCCATAGTAGATCGCCTAGCATCTCCATGTGCTAGGGTTTGGTTGAAGAGAAAATGAGTCATCAAAAGCAGCAGCGAAGATTGAAAGTCATTGTCGGTGAGACAAGAACCATCGGGTAGATAACGTGACATTGAGCCGATAGTGGAGATCTTGTCGATTGAGTTATATTAGTGTGACAAGGGGTGAGTCACACCGACGATTGAAGCCCATCGGTGCATCAGCTTGAGTTGATAAGTATTCACCATGGTGAAGGTCACAGCTATGAGAGGTCGGTTATGCTGGAAGTAGTTGTTGGCCGAATGGAGAAGAAGTCTCGCCGATAGGAGGTATCGGGCAGACTTGGATGATCGGCAAAAAAATTCCAAAGGTTGCCGATAGTATTTTTCTTGCCGATAGGTAGGAAACGTGGAGCCACTCATCAACGAGAGGTGCAATGTCAAAGAGACATGTTCAAGGAAGACCGATGGTTTATTTCTGGCTAATGAGCAAAGACTATTGAACCACAAACTATTTCTCTCCCCATCATATTAGTATTAGAGCTAGCGAAAGGTTTGGTGGAGGTGTTGTGTATTTGATTTCTATCACTGAGAAGGCAGGTGAAAAGACTGTTGCAAATGCTCGTGCCATCTAGTTGCGAGAAGGAATGGGATTCATGTAGTGTGTGGGTAGATGATGATGAGGTCTATTGTGAACATTCACCAATAAAGGCTTGGTTGGAAGAGGGTGTAGAGTAAGGCCACTACGAAAGAGAGTGGTAGTGCATATCTAGGATCTGTTGTTGGATGAGAGGAATGGGTCTATAGTAGTGTGTAGGATGGACATCTGATTGAGCATTGGGTTGTTGACGAATTGAGGATTTACAGGAGTGTTGGCATTTGGGTGCTATCTGTGAATAGTGTATGTTAGACAGAGAAAGCAAAGGAGAGGCTAGCAATATGCCTCCAAAGGGGATGACCACCAAAGTGGTCAAGAAATTCAAGGAGATGGAGGAGATGATCAAGAGTGGAGTCAAGGAAGTACTCCAGGCTGAATTAAAGACACTGAAGATAGGAAAAAGGATAGAAGTGTTAGATCTAGGGCACACAACTGAGAGGGGGGGTGAATTAGTTGTACAAAACTTGCTTCTATTTCAAACACTTAAATCCTCTTTGTTATTTAATAGTATATCAATTAATCACTCATGAAAGCATAAAGCATAAACACCAAAGTAGATACACTTCAACACATAAGACACCAAGATTTTGACGTGGAAAACCCGGTCAAGGGAAAAACCATGGGGTGATTAACCCAAGGATTATTCTCTGTTAGAAGAACAAGAAAAATAGATGGCACATGCCAATTAGGGCTCACTATGAGAGCACACTACTCACAAGAGGCACACTTCCTACAAGAGACACACTGTCTACAAAGTAACAAGTATTACAAACTTGAACTGGAGATTGACATCTTTACCATGCCTGGATTAGTACCATTTAAGCCCAAAAACTCCTGCTCTACCTTTCGCACTTCTCTTCGCTATGCAACACTTATCTGCACCAAGACACACTTCAAAATGAATTCACAATCCCTTATTTATACAAGGCATCAACTTAGGAACAATCATCTAAGTCGGCAAACACCTACAAGATCATTCGCAAGACGTGTAATACATCAGGTCGGCCAGTCTCAAGAAGAACACCAATATCTATGGTTATTCTTCAAATACAAACTCTAACTTCAATGCGGACTGCCAATAAGAATTGTACACGATCCAAAGATCACCAAAACCTTTCTTGAGTCATCAAGAACATCCGCACTTTATCATCTTACTGGAATTCTTCTCTTCTTCATCCGAAACTTTAAGAACACAGTCTGTCATCATTGTCATAATGAAAAAAGTGCTTCCAGACCTCCAAACCATGAACAAATCTAGTTGTCACCTCACACAGACTTCTTCAACACTCTCTCCAATCCGCATAATGAGATAATGCAATTCTAGAGCTCATCGGACCAATCTGTGACACTCTGTCACCACTGAACACCTGCCGGAGCCGATTCTACTTGAGTGATCATAACTTCTTCAGATCTTCATGCGGACCACTTAAACCTTGACTGGAACATCTCAAGACTCATATCTACAAGCCCTTTAAACTGCATCCTATGATACTCAACCTATTGAGGACTTTTGCCTTCTTTCAATCACTATTCTTCACTGTTCCTGATTGAGACTAATTTCCTCAATAACCTCAGCACACAGCTCATCCAATCCTTCTCATTAATGCAATATGAGTATGTTGACATCAATGACAACACTAGTTATCCTCATACTTGCAACAATCTCCCCTTTGTCATTGATGGAAATATATGATGTGAAAAACCATCAAGACAAGAACTTCTCCTTTCTGTCATAGCTCCCCCTATCAGCAAAAACTCTTCACATGTCTTCTCTTCCTTTACTGCTCCCCCTTTGATCATCAACCACTTGTTTTTCACGTCTTCTCTCCCCCTTTGACATCAATGGCAAAGGGCTCATACTTGCAATTCTAACACATTAGAATCATACTAGCTGCTCCCCCTGAGTAGCAGCTCCCCATCATCAATCCGGATCACAAGATATGACTGTGATATCCACCGGACTGATGCACATCAGTGCATCCTAGTTCATCACCGGAGGGGCCATGACCCCTAACTTCTCCCTGAGATATTCAAAAGAGTCCTTGGGAAGAGGTTTAGTAAAAATATCTGTAAGCTGATCCTTGGAGGGCACATACTCCAATCTAACTTCACCCTTGTTCACTTGCTCTCTCAGAAAGTGAAATTTGATAGATATATGCTTGGTCTTAGAATGCAATACCGGATTCTTAGAAATATTTATTGCACTTGAATTATCACAGAAAATTACGATAGGCTCCTCATATTCTACTTGAATATCTCTTAGCATTTGCTTCATCCACAAAAGTTGAGTGCAACTTCCTGCTGCTGCAATGTATTTAGCTTTAGTTGTAGACAGGGATATTGCCTCTTGTTTCTTGCTTAGCCAAGAAACTGACCTTTTTCCCAAAAAGAATGCTCCTCCACTTGTACTCTTCCTATCATCCACATCTCCTACCTAATCTGCATCTGTATATGCATGAAGAGAAAAAATATGATCTCTAGGATACCATAGACCATACTCAATTGTTCCTTTTAAGTACCTAAAAATTCTTTTGATTGCCATGACATGAGATTATCTGGGATCAGCCTGGAATCTCGCCACAAGACCAACAACCTGCATTATATCTGGTCTAGTTTGAGTGAGATACAATAATCCTCCAATCATTGATCTATACTTTGTCTGATCTGTCTTAGGAGAGTCATCATCTTTGCTCAACTTGCATCCGGTAGCCATGGGAGTGTTCATTGGCTTTGAATCTTCCATTCCAAATTTCTTCAATAGTTCTTTCACATATTTGGTCTGAGAGAAAAAGATTCCTTTCTTTTTCAGAGTAATTTGCAGACCCAAGAAGAAATTCATTTCACCGAGCATTGACATTTCAAACTCACTTTTCATTTGATTTGCAAAGGTTTTACACATACTGTCTCTTCCTCCAAAGATGATATCATCAACAAATACTCTAATAATCAAGATGTTTTCATGATCAATTTTGAAATATAGGTTACTAACAGCAGTACCTTTGTTGAAACCAATCTTCAAAAGATGTTTGCCCAGCCTTTCATACCATGCTCTTAGAGCTTGCTTTAGACCATATAGAGCCTTCTTTAATTTGCAGACCATATCACCATGCTCAGATAACTAAAATCCATCTGGTTGTTTAATGTACACCTCTTCTTCTAAGTCACCATTTAGGAAAGCAGATTTGACATCCATTTGATACACTTTGAAATCTTTGAAGGTAGCAAATGCAAGAAATAGTCTGACTGCTTCAATTCTTGCCACCGGAGCAAAGGTTTCCTCAAAATCAATCCCTTCTATTTGAGAGTAGCCTTTGTAGACTAATCTGGCTTTATTTCTAATTACATCACCAACTTCATTTAGTTTGTTCCGGAAGACCCATTTGGTTCCAATCACATTCTTGTTTCTAGGTCTAGAAACAAGATCCCAAGTGTGATTTTTCTCAATTTGCATCAACTCTTCCTCCATTGCTTTAGTCCAATTTTCATCATTGCAGGCTTCATTTATTGTCTTAGGTTCAATCTTAGAAATCAAACAACATTCATCTAAATTTTGAGCAATTTTCCATCTAGTTTGCACACCTTTGCTTTTGTCACCTATGATTTGATCTTTATAGTGGTTCAGTCTTACATAACTTGGAACTTTGGGAGTTTCTTGCACTTCTACTTCTTGATCAGACTCATTCAGACCTATCTCTTCTTCTTGATTTACCGGATCAGTCTGAATATGACTTTCAGGAGAGGATTGAGCTCCTTGAACCAAAACACCATTCTAATCATCTTCATCATACTCATAAAACCTTGAGGGTTTCTCTAATCCCTCATCAACCTTCACATTTGTACTTTCTATCATTTTTCTTAGTCTCTTGTTATAACACCGGTATGCTTTGCTTTGAGTGGAGTAACCCAAGAAAATTCCTTCATCACTTCTAGCATCAAACTTTCCTAGATCTTCATCTCTTTTAATGTAAAATTTTCTACCAAATACTCTGAAATATCTCACAGTAGGAGTGATGCCAAACCAAAGTTCATAAGGAGTCTTACCGGTATTGCTTCTGATTTGAACTCGATTGAGAGTATAGACTGCAGTGCTGACAGCTTCTCTCCAAAACATCTAGGGAACATTTGCTTCCATCATCATTGTCCTGGATGCTTCTGTAGACACCTAAAAATGTCTTGACCACTAAACTGGCTCCCGACATCCCTAAACATACCAATTTCCTTTCCAACCAATTAATTAAATTTGTATTTAATTAATTACCCCTTTCATTTCCTAAATCCACACCATTTCATCCCCAAAATTGAATTAATTCTGTTAATTCAATAGTCCAAACCTTAGCCAATTGATTTAATAAATATGCAAAATTTATTAATCAATTCCCCCATTTCCCCTAAATCCCATTAATTAGTTAAAAAACCATGTTAACTAATTAATCTAGCCTACTAATTAGCCTATCCCTACCCTAGACAATTAAATAGTTATTATTTAATTGCCTACTCTAGCCTACCTCATCCTAGCCTTAGGATTAATTAATTAAATCACTAATTAATTAATCTTATCCCCCCTCTAATCCCTCTACTAATTTATTCCAGCCACATTAATTAGGCTAATCACCCTAATTAAGTGAGTCAAACCCTCATTAGCACTTCTCTCCACATCCCCCAAATTTAAAATTCAAATAAATCACACATCACATTTACTCCTCTTACACATTCCTTACACATGTCATAACTAATAAATATGCACTCTTCCCCAAATGAATTTTTAATTCATTTTACCCTTCCCCATGTGAATTTTTAATTCACAAATAATCCATCTCACCCAACCTCATTTATTCACCCCTTTCCCAAAAATGAATAAAAGATTTACTTTTATTCCTATCCCTCCATCTTCCAAGATGAAATCTAGGCCCTCCACATCACTTTCATCCTCCACTATTGATCTCTCCATTTCAATCTCCACCCTTGGATCAAAATCTCTCCAAAAAGTCTATAAATACAACCTCTCACAAGTCATTTTCATCATCCAATTCCATGCAAAGTTACCATGCCAAAATCACCTTTGAGTAGTTAGTGAGTTGCACAATTGAGGAGCATTTCACATTTGAATCCATAGTCTAGGGATAATCTTGGTCTTGGCAGCTTCTTTTGGGTGCAAAGGCTCCTTCTTCCCTTGATGAGATTAGGTTGTGTTTTTATGAGGTATAATTTTGTGTTTCATTTGCATTTGATTTAGTATTTTGTCTTATTGTATTTACCTAATCTACAGCTTCCTAGATGGTCCGGTTCTTTCTCTCAACTACTCCATTCTGCTGTGGAGTCCTAGGAATAGATAACGGTCTCTTTATACCATGCTTCTCACAAAAATCTATGAATTCACCGGATGTGAATTCACCACCTCTATCAGACCTCAGACATTTTAGTTTTAATCTAGTTTGATTCTCTACCATAGCCTAGAAGATTTTGAACTTCTCAAAAGCTTTTGATTTCTCTTTCAGAAAGGTAACCCACATCATCCGGGAATGGTCATCAATTAGTAACATGAAATATCTATCACCTTGCATACTCTTGATTCTTGTCGGACCACATAGATCAGTATGAACTAATTCCAATAATCTGGTAGAGGACTGATCCTTGCTTTTGAATGAGACTCTGCTCTATTTACCTAGCTGACATTCTTTGCACAAACTATTTGTAGGTTTTACCAACTTTGGAAGATCTCTTACAGCCTGCGTATTGCTTATCTTGATGATGTTATCAAAATTTACATTACACATCCTTCTATGCCATAACCATCTCTAATCAACTTGAACAAACAGACAACTTTTATTAGTACCAACTAGATGGAAGATATTACCTTTTGTTTGAGTACCGGATGCAATCGTAGTTTTGGAGCTTTCAAAGATCTTGCATCTTCCATTCTTGAACCGGAGATCATAGCCTTTGTCCACCAACTGTCCAACACTAAGAAGATTGTGCTTCAATCCTTCAACATACAGTGCATTACCAGTTTTGTTCTTTCCATCAAAAGAGATAGTTCCCCTACCTCTGATTCTACGAGCAGAATTATCACCAAACTTTACCATTCCTCCTTCATACCTTTCCAAATCTAAGAACTTGTTCTTGTCACCTGTCATATGGTGAGAGCATCCACTGTCAATAACCCAATCATCCTTTTCTTCAACTTGGGCAGCCAAAGCTCTTTCTACAACCTTATGATTGATAGATTCAGAGGATATTAGATCTTCTTCCTTGATGGCAATAAATACCCATTCATTTTCGGATTTGTCTCCTATCTCTGATTCATCATCTGTTACTCCTTCATTATCAGCTTCTTCATGAACATAATAACAATTCTTTTGGAACCTTTGTCTGTTAGAATTTGACCTTGTAGATCTTTCCGGACATCTTGAGGCAAAATGACCAATCTTATTGCAGTTGAAGCACTTAAAGGGTAATTTTCCTTCATACTTACCAGATCCTCTTGGCAGTCTTTTTGCAATGAGGGCTTCAAGTTGAGATGTTTCTGCTTCTTCCTCTTCCATGTCTCTTCTTGCTTGATCATACCATAACAGCTTCCTTGAAGAGTTTTCTCCTGGATCAAATCTTTGTTTGCCTTTCATAGAGGCACTGGCTTTGAATGCAGATTCAGTCTGGGGGGGATCATCTCCAAACTCAGTCATTTCAAATGCAGCCAGTTTGCCAGCCAATTGGTCTCTTGTGACAGTTGTATGGGATCTGAATTCATCAATGGCAGCAACCTTGATTTTGTAGGCAGCAGGAAGGGATCTGAGAATTTTTCCAACAATCTCATTTTCATCCAAAACTCCACCAGCATTCCTAATTCCACACACCAACTCATTTACTCTTGGCATGAAGGTAGTAATATTTTCATCATCTCTCATCTTCAGTCTTTCAAATTTCCCTTTGAGACTGCAATCTTGCACTCTTAACATACTCATCTCCTTCATGTAGAAGTTCCAGTTTAATCCAGATTTCATAGGTAGTTGGTAGGTCAATAACATTTGAGAGCTCTGAGTCAGTTAATGCACTTAGAAGAGCCTCTTTGGTCTGCAGATTGTTTTCAGCATCTGTGATTTCATTTAGAGTTGTCGAACCACCCTGTGGAGGTACATATACTTTTGTGACCATGGACAAGTATGCTTTTCCCATACACTCCAAGTGACATTTCATGCAACCTTTCCAAAGAGAGAAGTTGGTTCCATCAAACTTCAGACTATCCTTCTTGTATGACAACATCCTGGATCTCCTCAAGTGGTTAAGCTCCTTTTAGAGGAACTTGGCTCTGATACCAATTGTTAGATCTAGGGCACACAACTGAGAGGGGGGGTGAATCAGTTGTACCAAACTTGCTTCTATTTCAAACACTTAAATCCTCTTTGTTATTTAATAACATATCAATTAATCACTCATGAAAGCATAAAGCATAAATACCAGAGCAGATACACTTCAACACATGAGACACCAAGATTTTGACGTGGAAAACCTGGTCAAGGGAAAAACCACGGGGTGATTAACCCAAGGATTATTCTCTGTTAGAAGAATAAGAAAAATAGATGGCACATGCCAATTAGGGCTCACTGTGAGAGCACACTACTCACAAGAGGCACACTACCTACAAGAGACACACTGTCTACAAAGTAACAAGTATTACAAACTTGAACTAGAGATTGACATCTTTACCATGCCTGGATCAGTTCCATTTAAGCCCAAAAACTCCTGCTCTGCCTTTCGCACTTCTCTTCGCTATGCCACACTTATCCACACCAAGACACACTTCAAAATAAATTCACAATCCCTTATTTATACAAGGCATCAACTTAGGAACAATCATCTAAGTCAACAAACACCTACAAGATCATTCACAAGACGTGTAATACATCCAGTCGGCTAGTCTCAAGAAGAACACCAATATCCGTGGTTATTCTTCAAATGCAAACTCTAACTTCAATGCGGACCACCAATAAGAATTGTACATGATCCAAAGATCACCAAAACCTTTCCTGAGTCATCAAGAACATCCGTACTTTATCATCTTAGTGGAATTCTTCTCTTCTTCATTCGAAACTTCAAGAACATAGTCTGTCATCACTGTCATAATGAAAAAGGTGCTTCCGGACCTCCAAACCATGAACAAATCTGGTTGTCACCTCACACAGACTTCTTCAACACTCTCTCTAATCTGCAAAATGAGATAATGCAATTTCAGAGCTCACTGGACCAATCTGTGACACTCTGTCACCACTGAACACCTGTCGGAGCCGGTTCTACTTGAGCGATTATAACTTCTTCAGATCTTCATGTGGACCTCTGAAACCTTGACTGGAACATCTCAAGACTCATATCTACAAACCCTTTAAACCACATCCTCTGATCCTCAACCTATTGAGGACTTTTGCCTTCTTGTCATCACTATTCTTCACTGTTCCTGATTGAGACTAATTTCCTCAATAACCTCAGCACACAGCTCATCCAATCCTTCTCATTAATACAATATGAGTATGTTGACATCAATGACAACACTGGTTATCCTCATACTTGCAACAAGAAGAAGGTTTAGATGAATAAGAAGAGAAAGAGGAAGAAGAAGAGGAACAAGAAAGCGCAGAGATACCAGTTGAACAAAAGCAATTCCTGGAAGCCATTAAGGTTATTGGCAAGGACTCTTCAGAGGCTTGGATAGTTGTCCCCATGTTCAGTGGAAAGATGAATGCTGATGAAGTCATGGAGTGGATTGAGGCTCTAAACAACTACTTTGAGTATAGAGAAGTTCCTGAAAGTAAGAGGGTTAAGTTTGCAAAAACAAAACTCAAAGGTGCTGCACTTACATGGTGGAATTACACACAAGGAGAAAGGGTAAAGAATGGGAAGAGTATGATCTCTTCATGGAGCAGAATACTAGAGAAGATCAAGTCCCAGTTCCTTCCATCTGACTATGAGGTACAGATTTATAGGTGTTGGCAAGTATGAGGTGAGCCAGTGTTGTCATTGATGTCAACATACTCATACTGCACTGACAAGAAGGATTTGATGAGCTTTGTGCTGAGGATATTGAGAAAATTAGCCTCAGTCAGGAACAGTGAAGAACAGTGATGAGAAGAAGGTAAATATACTGTATAGGATGAGAACCGGAGGATGCGGATTAAAGGGTTAGTAGATATGAATCTTGAGATGCTACAGTTAAGATTTCAGAGGTCCGCATGAAGATCTGAAGGAGTTATGGCTGCCGGTATAGAACCGGGTCCGGCAAGTATCCAGAGGTGACAGAGGATCACAAAAAGGTCCGGTGAGGTCCGGAATTGTATTATCATAATCTGCGGATTGGAAGGAGTGTTTGAGATGTCCTTGTGATGTGTCATCCTGATTTGTGTGTGATTTGGAGGTCCGGAAGTACCTCTTGCATTATGACAGTGGCGACAGACTGTGTTCTTGAAATTCTGGATGAGGAAGACAAGAGATCCCAGTAAGCAGAGGAAGTACGGATGTATCTGGACATTCAGACAGACTTGTGAAGGTTCTTGAATCATGTTTAGGTTGTGTTGTTGGTCCGCATTGATGGTAGAGCCCGGAATTGAAGTTATTCTTCCGGATGAAGTCATTGCTCTGTTTAGCCGACCGGATGAGTTGTTCATCCTGCGAATGTTCTTGTGATAGCCGACCGGATGTGTTATTCATCTTGCGGATACTCCTATGGTTGTTTGCCGACTTAGATGCTTGTTCCTAAGTCGATGTCTTGTATAAATAATGATTTGTGAATTCATTTCAGTGTGTGGCATGTGGATGAGCAGGATATAGCGAAGAAAGGTGCGAAAGGCAGAGCAGAGATTGTTGGGCTTAATTGGAACTGATCCGGACATAGTAGAGATGTCATTCTCCAGTTCAAGACTGTGATTTTTATCACTTTGTAGACAGTGTGTCTCCTTGTAGGCAGTGGGCCTCTTTGTGAGCAGTGTGCTCGGGCAGTGAGCCCTTATTGGCATGTGCCATTCATTTTTCCTTATTCTTCTAACAGAGAATAATTCTTGGGTTAATCACCCCGTGGTTTTTCCCTTAACCGGGTTTTCCACGTCAAAATCTTGGTGTTCAATGTGTTGATGCTTATCTGCTCTTGTGTTATGTATTGTGCTTCCATGAATGATTATTTGATATGCTGCTAACTAACAACAGAGAATTAAGTGTTTGAAAGAGAACAAGTTCTATACAACTGATTCACCCCCCCCCCTCTCAGTTGTATGCCCTAGATCCAACAATTGGTATCAGAGCTAAGTTCCTCTGATAGGAGCTTAACCGCTTGAGGTGATCCAGGATGTCGTCATACAAGAAGGATAGTCCGAAGTTCGATGGAACCAACTTCACTCTCTGGAAAGGTCGCATGAAGTGTCATTTGGAATGTATGGGAAAAGCATACTTGGCTATGATTTCAAAACCACATATACCCCCACAAGGTGGTCCGACAACTCCAGATGAAACCACAGAAGCTGAAAACAATCTGCGGACCAAGGAAGCTCTTCTAAGCGCATTGAATGACTCAGATCTCTCGAATGTCATTGACCTACCAACTGCATATGAGATCCTAACTAAACTGGAACTTCTGTATGAAGGAGATGAGTTTGTCAAAAGTGCAAGGTTGCAAAGTCTGAAAGGGAAATTTGAAAGATTGAAAATGAGAGATGATGAAAACATTACTACCTTTATGCCAAGAGTAAATGAGCTGGTATGTGGAATCAGAAATGCTGGTGGAACTCTAGATGAAAATGAGATTGTCTGCAAAATCCTAAGATCCCTTCCTGCTGCCTACAAAATCAAAGTTGCTGCCATTGATGAATTCAGAGCCCACACAACTGTCACAAGAGAACAACTGGCTGGCAAACTAGCTGCATTTGAAATGACCGAGTTTGGAGATGATCCACCCAAGATTGAATCTGCTTTTAAAGCCAGTGCCTATGTGAAAGGCAAACAGAGATTTGATCCGGGTGAAAACTCAT
Organism: Cunninghamia lanceolata; assembly: GCA_027924645.1. Taxonomy (NCBI): domain Eukaryota; kingdom Viridiplantae; phylum Streptophyta; class Pinopsida; order Cupressales; family Cupressaceae; genus Cunninghamia; species Cunninghamia lanceolata. The sequence goes on from BSBN01000413.1 coordinate 5,276,409, forward strand.
CAAGGAAAATGTCATGGTATGATCAAGCAAGAAGAGACATGGAAGAAGAAGAAGCAGAAACAGCTCAACTTGAAGCCCTCATTGCAAAGAGACTGCCAAGAGGATCCGGTAAGTATGAAGGAAAACTACCCTTTAAGTGTTTTAACTGCAATAAGATTGGTCATTTTGCCTCAAGATGTCCGGAGAGATCTGCAAGATCTAATACTCACAGACAAAGGTTTCAAAAGAATTGCTATTATGTTCATGAAGAAGATGACAATGAAGGAGTAACAGATGATGAATCAGATCCAGGAAGCAAATCCAGAAATGAGTGGGTGTTTATAGCCATCAAGGAAGAAGATTCCTTGCTCTCTGAATCTGTCAATCACAAAGTTGTTGAAAAAGCCTTGGCTGCTCAAGTGGAAGAAAAGGATGATTGGGTTATTGACAGTGGATGCTCTCACCATATGACTGGTGACAAGAATAAGTTCTTAGACTTGGAAAGATATGAAGGAGGAATGGTAAAGTTTGGTGACAATTCTGCTGGCAGAATCAGAGGTAGGGGAACTATTTCCTTTGATGGTAAGAGCAAAACAGGTAATGTACTATATGTTGAAGGATTGAAGCACAATCTTCTCAGTGTTGGTCAGTTAGTGGACAAAGGCTATGATCTCCGGTTCAAGAATGGAAAATGCAGAATCTTTACAAGCTCCGGAACTGAAATTGCATCCGGTACTCAGACAAGAGGTAACATCTTTCATCTGGTTGGTTCAAATAAAAGTTGTTTGTTTGTTCAAATTGATCAGAGTTGGTTATGGCATAGAAGAATGTGTCATGTAAATTTTGATAACATCATCAAAATAAGCAATACTCAGGCTGTGAGAGATCTTCCAAAGTTGATAAAACCTACAAACAGTGTGTGTAAAGAATGTCAGTTAGGCAAACAAAGCAGAGTCTCTTTTAAAAGCAAAGATCAGTCTTCTACCGGATTGTTGGAATTAGTACATACTGATCTATGTGGTCCGACAAGAATCAAGAGTCTGCAAGGTGATAGATATTTCATGTTGTTAATTGATGATCATTCCCGGATGATGTGGGTTACCTTTCTAAAAGAAAAATCAGAAGCTTTTGAGAAGTTCAAAATCTTCAAAGCTATGGTGGAGAATCAAACCGGATTGAAACTAAAGTGTCTAAGGTCTGATAGAGGTGGTGAATTTACATCTGGTGAATTCATTGACTTTTGTGAGAAACAGGGTATAAGGAGACAGTTGTCTGCTCCTAAGACTCCACAGCAGAATGGAGTAGTTGAGAGAAAGAACCGGACCATCCAGGAAGCTGCTAGGACAATGATGTTGGAAGCAAATGTTCCTCAAATGTTTTGGAAAGAAGCTATCAGCACTGCAGTCTACACTCTCAATCGAGTTCAAATCAGAAACAACACCGGTAAGACCCCCTATGAACTTTGGTTTGGCATCACTCCTACTATGAAATATTTCAGGGTATTTGGTAGCAAGTGTTATATTAAAAGAGATGAAGATCTAGGAAAGTTTGATGCTAGAAGTGATGAAGGAATTTTCTTGGGCTACTCCACTCAAAGCAAAGCATACCGGTGTTACAATAAGAGATTGAGGAAGATGATAGAAAGCACCAATGTAAAGGTTGATGAAGGAATTGAGAAACCTTCAAGATTTTATGAATTTGATGAAGATGACCAAGATAGTGTTCAAGGACCTCAATCCTCTCCGGTGAAACAGAGTCAGCCTGATCCGGTAAATCAGGAAGAAGAGTTAGGTTTGAATGAGCCTGATCAAGAAACAGCAGTACTGGATACTCCCAAAATTCCAAGGTATGTAAAACTGAATCACTCTGAAGATCAGATCATAGGTGACAGAAGCAAAGGTGTACAAACTAGAAGGAATATTGCTCAAGATCAGAATGAATGTTGTCTGATTTCAAAGATTGAACCTAAAACAATAAATGAAGCCTGCAATGATGAAAATTGGACCAAAGCAATGGAAGATGAACTGATGCAAATTGAGAAAAATCATACTTGGGATCTTGTTCCCAGACCTAGAGACAGGAATGTAATTGGAACCAAGTGGGTCTTCCGGAACAAACTAAATGAAGCTGGTGAAGTAATCAGAAACAAAGCTAGATTGGTCTGCAAAGGCTACTCTCAAATAGAAGGAATTGACTTTGAAGAGACTTTTGCTCCGGTAGCAAGAATTGAAGCAGTCAGATTACTTCTTGCATTTGCTGCCTTCAAAGATTTCAAGGTATATCAGATGGATGTCAAGTCTGCCTTCCTAAATGGTGATCTGGAAGAAGAAGTCTACATTGAACAACCGGATGGATTTCAATTGTCTGATAATAATGATATGGTCTGCAAGTTGAAGAAAGCTTTGTATGGATTGAAGCAAGCCCCAAGAGCATGGTATGAAAGGTTGGATAAGCATCTTGTGCAGATTGGATTCAACAAAGGTACTGCTGACAGCAACTTATATTTCAAAATTGATCATGAAAACATTCTGATTGTTGAAGTGTTTGTGGATGATATCATTTTTGGAGGAAGAGATAGTATGTGTAAAACTTTTGCAAATCAGATGAAAAGTGAGTTTGAAATGTCTATGCTTGGTGAAATGAATTTCTTCTTGGGTCTGCAAATTACTCAAACAAAAGAAGGGATCTTCATCTCTCAGACCAAATATGTGAAAGAATTGTTAAAAAAATTTGGTATGGAAGACTCAAAGCCTATGAACACTCCTATGGCAACCGGATGTAAGTTAAGCAAAGATGATGATTCTCCAAAGGCAGATCAGACAAAGTATAGATCAATGATTGGTGGATTGTTGTATCTCACTCAAACTAGACCAGATATAATGCAAGCTGTTGGTCTTGTGGCAAGATTCCAGGCTGATCCTAGAGAATCTCATGTTATGGCAACCAAAAGAATTTTTAGATACTTGAAAGGGACAGTTGAGTATGGTCTATGGTATCCTAGAGATCCGGATTTCTCTCTTCATGCTTACACAGATGCAGATTGGGCAGGAGATGTGGATGACCGGAAGAGCACTAGTGGTGGAGCATTCTTTTTGGGGAAGAGATTGGTTTCTTGGCTAAGCAAGAAACAAGATGCAATATCTCTATCTACAACTGAAGCAGAATACATTGCAGCAGCAGGTAGTTGCACTCAAATCTTGTGGATGAAGCAGATGCTAAGAGACATCAAAGTTGAAAATGAGGAGCCTATTACAATTTTCTGTGATAATTCAAGTGCAATTAATATTTCCAAGAATCCGGTATTGCATTCTAAGACTAAGCACATATCTATCAAATTTCACTTTTTGAGAGAACAAGTAAACAAGGAAGAAGTCAGATTGGAGTATGTTCCCTCCAAGGATCAGATTGCAGATATCTTTACAAAACCTCTTCCCAAGGACTCTTTTGAATATCTCCGAGAGAAGTTAGGGGTCATGGCCCCTCCGGTGATGAACTAAGATGCACTGATGTGCATCAGTCCGGTGGCTATCACAGTCATATCTTGTGATCCGGACTAATGGGGAGCTGCAACTAAGGGGGAGCAGCTGGTATTATTCTGATGCATGAGAGTTGCAAGTATGAGCCCTTTGCCATTGATGTCAAAGGGGGAGAGAAGACATGTGAAAAACAAGTGGTTGATGATCAAAGGGGGAGCAGCAAAGGAAGACATGTGAAGAGTTGTTGTTGATAGGGGGAGCTGTGACAGAAAAGAGAAGTTCTTGTCTTGATGGTTTTTCACATCATATGTTGCCATCAATGACAAAGGGGGAGATTGTTGGCAAGTATGAGGTGAGCCAGTGTTGTCATTGATGTCAACATACTCATACTGCACTGACAAGAAGGATTTGATGAGCTTTGTGCTGAGGATATTGAGAAAATTAGCCTCAGTCAGGAACAGTGAAGAACAGTGATGAGAAGAAGGTAAATATACTGTATAGGATGAGAACCGGAGGATGCGGATTAAAGGGTTAGTAGATATGAATCTTGAGATGCTACAGTTAAGATTTCAGAGGTCCGCATGAAGATCTGAAGGAGTTATGGCTGCCGGTATAGAACCGGGTCCGGCAAGTATCCGGAGGTGACAGAGGATCACAAAAAGGTCCGGTGAGGTCCGGAATTGTATTATCATAATCTGCGGATTGGAAGGAGTGTTTGAGATGTCCTTGTGATGTGTCATCCTGATTTGTGTGTGATTTGGAGGTCCGGAAGTACCTCTTGCATTATGACAGTGGCGACAGACTGTGTTCTTGAAATTCCGGATGAGGAAGACAAGAGATCCCAGTAAGCAGAGGAAGTGCGGATGTATCCGGACATTCAGACAGACTTGTGAAGGTTCTTGAATCATGTTTAGGTTGTGTTGTTGGTCCGCATTGATGGTAGAGCCCGGAATTGAAGTTATTCTTCCGGATGAAGACATTGCTCTGTTTAGCCGACCGGATGAGTTGTTCATCCTGCGAATGTTCTTGTGATAGCCGACCGGATGTGTTATTCATCTTGCGGATACTCCTATGGTTGTTTGCCGACTTAGATGCTTGTTCCTAAGTCGATGTCTTGTATAAATAATGATTTGTGAATTCATTTCAGTGTGTGGCATGTGGATGAGCAGGATATAGCGAAGAAAGGTGCGAAAGGCAGAGCAGAGATTGTTGGGCTTAATTGGAACTGATCCGGACATAGTAGAGATGTCATTCTCCAGTTCAAGACTGTGATTTTTATCACTTTGTAGACAGTGTGTCTCCTTGTAGGCAGTGGGCCTCTTTGTGAGCAGTGTGCTCGGGCAGTGAGCCCTTATTGGCATGTGCCATTCATTTTTCCTTATTCTTCTAACAGAGAATAATTCTTGGGTTAATCACCCCGTGGTTTTTCCCTTAACCGGGTTTTCCACGTCAAAATCTTGGTGTTCAATGTGTTGATGCTTATCTGCTCTTGTGTTATGTATTGTGCTTCCATGAATGATTATTTGATATGCTGCTAACTAACAACAGAGAATTAAGTGTTTGAAAGAGAACAAGTTCTATACAACTGATTCACCCCCCCCCCTCTCAGTTGTATGCCCTAGATCCAACAATAGGAAAATACAAAACCTTAAGCAAAAAGATATGGATGTGGCTACTTACACAGAGGAGTTTCACAAATACACTCTTCATTGTGGGTACATGGAGGATGAAAAATCCAAGGTAGCAAGGCATTTAAATGGTCTGCGGTTCAATATTCAAGATGAGATAAGTTTATTTACCCTTGAAACCATGGAAAAATGTTTTCAAGTAGCATTAAGAGCTGAAGAGAAGTTGAAGAGGAAAGGTGAATAGAAGAGTAGAGGAAGAGCTGACATAAATTTTAGAGGCAGTTTTAGAGGCAAAAGTCCTAACCAGAGGCTTAGTGGTGAGTCTAGCCAAGAAGATCAAGTTGGAGACTCAAGTAGCAGAGGAAGCTACCAAGGAAGAAGGCCAAATGAAAGAGGTGGGACAAATGGATCAGGTAGAGAATCCAAGTTCTCCAATATGAGATGTTATGCCTATAATTAGATAGGGTACTTGGCTTATAAGTGTCCAGAGAAGGCCTCAAATTCTCATGGTAATCAGAGAAGAACCACATTGACTCAAGAGGATGCAGGGAGTGTGACATCTCCTGAAGTGAATTTTACATCAAAAGAGGGAGAAAATTTGATGATCAAGAGGACATTGCTCAAAGAACCAGTGCAGACTGAACCATCACAAAGGAGAGCACTTTTCAAGATCAACTGCAAAAGCAAAGGTAAAATATGCAAGGTAGTCATAGATTCTGGTTCAATAGATACTATGGTGTCTAGGGAAATGGTGGATAAATTGCACCTAGAAAGGATTCCTCATCAAACTCCTTACAAAGCATCTTGGGTAAGTGATAGTCAATCACTTTTGGTAGATGAGAAAGCATATGTTGATTTTCAGATTGGAGAATATAAGGAGAGAATTTTATGTGACATTTTACCCATGGAGTGTTGTCACCTACTTTTAGGTAGGCCATGGCAATTTGATAGGCAAGCATTATATGATGGATATGCTAACACATACACCATCAAGAAGGATGAAAAGACTTTTGTGATGACACCATTGTAGGAGGATGCTGAAGCAAAGAAGGCAGCCAAGGTTATTTTGGTGGGTAAGAAAGAGTTTATGAAGATGCATGAAGAAGAGACAAGGAAAGTTGAGGATACCTCAAGGAGTGGGGTTGCCAAAGGTCCAAGTTTGAAGGTGATTTCAGTTTTGAATGGTGGGGATCATATGGTAATGTCTAAAATGGATCAGATCAAGGTCAAAGAGTAGTTCTACAAGCAGCCACAAGTTAATTGGAAAGAAGAGGATACTATCATAGTCAGGACCATTGTCTGTCCTCTAAAGCCAACAAGGGTTGACAGACAATCATATTCTACCATAGCAGCAGTACAAGTAGCATCGACCAAGATTTTGAATGAAAATGTTTAGGCAATTATGACAGTAAGCAATCATGGCATGCAACATCCAAGTTTGGTTGTAAGCACTCACTCATGGAAAGGTGTGAGTAGAGCCTACAATTCTAGGCATGCATTTTTTAGTCCATGGTAGCAAGTTGCAATCCAAAGATTGTGGGGAAGGCATGAAGCAGTAGAGGATAACGGTGGTGCAAGACAAAGACTCAAGTCATGGGACATGAGTTCTTTTCTAGGTGAGGTGTATGGTGCAGGAGCACCTAACACAAGGTGGCCTCCATGAGGCATTTAAGTTCATGTTTTGTTTTAAAATAGGTTTTGTGTTGTAACAAGGTATATTGGACCAATGCATTTCTTTTATGTTTGTAAGTCCTTAGTGACTTAGGTCACTTTTGTTAGGTTGTTAGTTTTAGACAGTTTTTTTTTCTCCCAGCCACTTGGAATCAGTTGGTTTTCTCTCAGCGACTTGGAACCAGTTGGTGTTCCTCGGGGCAACCTTAAAAACCCAGGGAAATGAACCAACTTAGGGCATATATATATTCTAATCAGATCAAACAAGCATATGGTAACCAGATCAAAGAAGCGGAGACTGAATGTAATCGTGCATTGTGTTAAGGAGAAATAAAACTATTATGTGTCATCAATTTGTTTTCCATTCTTTGTAATTACCAATTGCATAGCTGTAGATTTCTTTTCCTTTCTGTGCTTTTCATTGTTGCAATATGTCGATATGAAGCATTCCACTAATAAGATTTCTGTCAAAATCAATGGAATGGCTTCGTTGTATAGATATCTATTTTTGTTTTCTGTTTCATTTCATTGTTTGAATGGGCAAATGTTCTAGGTTGAGGGGTGTACACAATAGATCACCTAGCATCTCCATGTGCTAGGGTTTGGTTGTAGAGCAAACGAGTTGTCAAAAGTAGCAGGGAAGATTGAAAGTCATTGTCAGTGAGACAGGAACAATTGGGTAGATAACGTGACATTGAGTTGACAATAGAGATCTTGCCGATCAAGTTATATTAGGGTGACAAGGGGTGAGTGAAACCGATGAAAAAAATTATTGGTGTATCAGCCTAGTGAAACTGGAGTTCGCCGATAGAGGTGAGTCTTGCCAATAGGGTCACAGTTAAGACATTAGTATCGGTGTATCGGCAAATCCAATCTTATCATGGCCAATAGCGATAGTCTCGCCAATAAGTAAAAGTTAAAGTTGACACTAGAAGGATCGGTGCATCAGTCGGATGGGTATCGAAGCCTCACCAAAGGTGAAGTCATTGGCATATCAGTGGAACAAAACCTAACATGGCTGATAGAAATTGTCTCACTGATAGGCGAGAAACTTAGGGTCATCCTTCGGGGAGAGTTGTAACATCGGGAGGCCAGTTAAAAGTTTCATCGATAAAGGGAGTCATGCCGAATGTCAACGACATCAAGTGTATCAGCAGATTAGCCAAGATTCATAGGTGTTCGTCAATGATCTAAGTCCTGTCAATAGTCAGAGTGTTGGACCTCACGTTGGAATGACTACAATAGTCAAATTTATAAGTTGCAGGGTGGCTAATAGAGTAAGTCTCAGTGAAGGAAGTGTCATGGACACATCGACGTAAGATTGATTGATGGTAAGACTTGAGAAAGTCATACCGATCATTGACGTCTGGCCAATCAAAAGGTATCGGTGGCTCGGTCATTAAGTCTTGCCAACTGTTTCTCCCCATCAGTGAACATACGACTTATTTAAATGAAACTTTGGCCAAAGTAATGCAAAATCCCTATGTTCATTTTTGGTTCACCATATCCTCGAATTGCACAAACAGTCAAATGGGTTGGTCATAGCTAGAGCTAGACTAGAAGTTGATCAACCGATTGTTTTTGCTAGGATACAACACTAGCTCTTAGATGACACAATTAATTAACTTGATTCTCATTATCTAAAACCTCATGAAGGGTAAGGCCACTTCCAATAGGAAGTTGTGTGGACCGCTGGTCTGTGGTTGGATGAAAAGCACCAAAGTGATGCTCTCCCTCTTGCAATGGAATGGCCGAAGACTTGTGATGCAAAAAAAAACATTGCTTCATTTGAATATGTAATTGAATATTGTAAGTTGCAAGAAATGAGACCATTGAATATTGTAATGAGTACTCTGATGTAATTATGAAAATTATAATGTTGAATATTTCCTTTTATGGAACATAATTTTTATTATCTACAAATAGATACTATTTGCGTCATTTATTTTGAATAATAGCATTTTATTCAAATGTGCTTGTTACATATGGTATCAGAGCTACCGGCTTCAACACTTGGACCTAGGAGCTCAATGTGAATTTTTGTTGTTTAGCAGATGAGATAACACCCGTATGTTGTTCTTGTGCTAGAAAGGTAGGAAGAAGAACACATAAACAAGACAAAAAAATAAAAATTAAAAATTTGCCTAAAGTCACTATTAAGAAGGAACCTTCTCCTAAGATAAAAAGGAAGGAACCAGTGAGTTACACTAATTGAGCTTGGCTCAGCAGTTCTAAGATGTTTGCTGATGAACTAAAGCATATTTGCCTTGAGAGGAGGAAATGGTTAGAGGAAACAGAAAATCGTTAGCCCCCACTGTTGTAAATATTAGTAAACCTTCTACACACCATGACATACCCTTTAGGTGTGGTCGAGATGTGCCAACCATAGGAAGGGATGTGATGATGGAGTACCTATGTGTACACCCACCATCCAAATTTGTGTTAGTTAATTTTGATAGGGAAGAGGAACCTGAAGAAATTCCTCTATCTGATAGTGACCTGTAGTCACATGAATATATATATATATATAGACACACACACACACATAAACAAAGAATTTTTGTATTGAAATAAGGATGTAACATCCACTATGTGAATAAAACAAAATTTTGGTTTTCTATACAAAATCTATATATGTGATATATTTATGAGCATTTTGTATTTAAACTATGAAGTTTTATTTCAAGCATAGAAAAGGTCATTCTTAATGAATAGTATTGAAAATGATAGGTGTGGATAAAATACCATCATGGATTACTCTGGAAATCATCCAGGAGGGAGCCGGGATGGCCCAAATCCTGAAGATAACCAATGGCAAAATTAGACCAAATCTTGTATGTTTTGAATGAAACTAAAGAGAGATTGGAAACCATATAAAAAGAAGTAAGAGGAGAAAAAAACCATGAACATCATTTTGAGAGAGGGGAAAAACATAGCTTTCAGAGTGAACCAAGAATAAGTAAATAAGACTCTCTGGTTCACAGTGAAGTAAGAACTCATCTCACTAATGTGTTAGCTAGAGATATGAAGAAGTTTACTCTCCCTAAGTTTGATGGAACTATGAGTGTTGATGTATCTAAGGCTTGGCTGAGTGAGATGGAGAAATATTTTGAAATAGGAAATTAATCTGAGATCACTAAGGCTATATGGGGGGCCTACCAGTTAGCAGAAGAAACATCTACATGGTGGATGAATAAGAAAATGGAATTAGGGTTGAGTTCCTTAAGTCTAACTTGGGAATAGTTTGTGGCCATTTTCAGACAAAGATGGCTTCCCCAATTGTATTTTGATCAGAAACTAATAGATTTCCAAAATTTGCATCAAGGAGACATGATTGTCGCTGAATACTGGGAAAATTACACAAGGTTGTTGAAATATGTACCCCAATATCATAAGGATGAAAGATTTAGGACAAGAAAGTTTATTATGGGCTTGAATGCTCAAATTGGTGGAGAAGTGGATGTCCATGGACCCATGACCATGGACCAAGTTTTTGAGAAAGCCATCAAACAAGAACAAAAGCTCAAATCTATTTCAGCATACCGGTAGAAATATTACAAGAAATTCAATTTGAATCATTCTTCAACATCTTTCAAAGGAGAAATAGAAATCAAGAATCTAGAGGGAGAAACCATGGTAAAGGTTCTAGGTACAACAAAAATGAACCTAGGGATAAGAACAAAGATAATAATTCTAAAATGAATGATGATAATCCTAACCGCCCTTTGGGAAAGAAGGGTCCCCTTAGAGGATGTTTTATGTGTGGAGGAGACCATTATGCTAATCAATGCCCCACTAAGAGCCAAGGGAACCCATATCATGGTAATAATTTTCCATCATAGCAAATAACTTTTCAACAAAGGATCCATGCCACTTTGGACAATTGCCAAGAAGAGTACCAAATCACTCCCATTGAAACTACAAGTAACTTATTTGGTATTCCAGTTTCAATTCTTATAGATATAGGACCAACTAAGAATTTTATTACACCTAGCTTACTTTGTAAAATTCCTAGACAAGCTAGATTCATAGCGAAGCCATGGTCAGTAGAGTATGCAAACAAGACAAGAGCTCAAGTAGAGCAATGCCTATTCAAAGCTATATTGAATCTACCCACTTTTTCCACCAAAGTAAATTTGTATGTAGCCCTTCTAGGATCGTATGATGTCATCCTAGGTATGAATTAGTTATGGCAGCATAGAGAAAAGGTAGACTACTTTTCCAAGACAGTTGAATGTCTAGATGATGTTGGGAATGCCGTCCTGATTCAAGGAGTGCAACAAGAAATAAAATTAGACAAATTTCTATGATGCAACTAAAGAGAGCTAGTTGGAAGGGTTTCCAAATGTTTGTGGTCAAAATGGAAGAATTGAATGAAAAAGGTGAGAAATTTGGGAACCAATAGGACCATCAGTGGAAGACTATCCTTTTCTTCTAGAATATCAAGACGTGTTTCCTAAAGATCTTCCAAGTCTTCCCCAGAAAAGGGTTTTCATTTTTTTGATTGATATTATTCCTAGTTCTAAACCTATGTGAAAGGTGTCGTATCAGATGACTACCACCGAGCTGATGAAGCTAAAAGCCCAGCTTCATGAACTATTATCTAAAGGGTTGATTAGACCTAGTGTGTTGTTGTGGGGAGCACTGGTGATCTTTTTCAAGAAGAAGGATGGTACCCTATGTTTGTGTATAAACTATCGTATGCTTAACAAATCAATGATTAATAACAAGTATCCTTTATTGAGCATAGATGATCTTTTTGGTCAAATGCATGGCATAGCCATATTTTCAAAGATCTACCTGCGGTCAGGCTATCACCAATTAAGGTTGAAGGATGAGGAAATTCATAAGACAACCTTTCAAACAAGGTATGGGCATTACGAATTCATTGTTTTACCTTTTGGGTTAACCAATGCCCTGACAGCTTTTATAAATTTGATGAATAGTATCTTCCGAGACTATTTGGATAAGTTTGTGTTAGTTTTTATTGATGATATCCTAATTTACTCCCACAATAAGGAAGATCATTATCAGCATTTGGAGATAGTCTTACGACATTAGAGAGCACAAGTTGTATAGTAAGCTATCCAAATGTACCTTCTTTCATAAGGAAGTTCAATATTTGGGCCACCTAATCTCTAAAAAGGGAATTGCAGTGGACCCTTCTAAGATAAAACCTATCCTAAAATGGCCTACACCTAGGAATATGCATGAAGTCCATAGTTTTATAAGCTTGGTAGGATACTATAGGAACTTCATTTTAAACTTTTCTAGAATTTGCCACCCCATTACTTCTCTACAAAAAAGAGGGAAGTGATTTGAATGGTTAGAGAAGTGTGAAGAGGCTTTTAAAATCCTTAAGTATAAGTTGACTTTGACACTAATCCTCAAAGTTCCAAATCTAGAAGGCTTTTGTTGTTGTCATAACTAATGCCTCCAAAGAAGGATTAGGTGGTGTATTAAAGCAATAAGGTCAAGTAGTGTCCTATGAGTCTAGCAAGTTGAGACCGTATGAGAAAAATTATGCTCCACATTATTCTTATATGGAGCCTAATCAAACTCAAAGGTTAAATTTACCCTGCTTTTATCAGCATGATTTCCCCCCAAATTATTTAATAGGGTCAAGGGGCAGCACTCCTTGTGGGAGTTTGCGGGCATCACTCCCAAGATGGGGTCAAGGAGCAGCTAGTTATTTTTCAATGATTTTTTATTATTTTATTAAGGCGTCAGTAGTTATTTTTCTATTGGATGACATAAAAAAACCCTATTTTTGTAACCAACATAAGGCTTGATAAAACTGGCTAAGGGTTAGGGTTTCTATTGATGTATTGTAGCATTTTGCAGCGGTATTGAGTTGCAAGGATTGCTGGTTGTAATCGGTTTGATTTATTGGATAATAATATTGGACTCTTTGTTGGTGGATGTAGCCCAAGTTTGGGTGAACCACATTAAAACTTGTCTCTCACTGTTATTATTTCTGTGTATTTACATTCCTCTGTTTAATCTTTATTTGCATTTAATTGATATCTTCTTAATGCAATCCCTAACACACATGACTTGGAGCTAGAAGTAGTTGTGCATGCTCTCCAAGTATGGAGACACTATTTGGTTGGAAAGCATTTTGAACTCAAATATGATAATCAAGGTTTGAAGTATATCTTCACACAACCAAACCTTAATGCTTGACAAAGAAGGTGTTTGGAGCTTATATCTAATTATGATTTTAAAATTGGTTATATCAAGGGCAAAGAAAAGAAAGTAAAGGATGCCCTAAGATGTAGAAGGCATATTGTGACAATGTTGTCAGTGCATTCCAATTTTAGATAGAAAGATTTAAAAAACTCAGTAGGAGATGAGTATTACGAGCAAGTCCTAAAACCTCTAATGGAAAATTCTCAAGATGTAAGATATGAAGGATTTAGGTTTGAGTCTAATGGACTTCTAAGGTATGATAACAGTTTGTATGTCCCAAATCAGAAAGATTTGACAAACATAGTGTGGAAAGAAGCCCACTCTACATCTTATTCTAGTCACCCAAGTGTGACAAAACTTTTAGCAGATGTGAAACCCTTGTATTTCTGGAAGGGAATGAAAAATGATGCTACAAGATACATAGCGGGATGTTTGGAATGTCAACGAGTTAAAGCTGAACATCAAAATCTAGCAGGACTTTTGTATCCTCATGAAATTCCTGTTGGAAGTGGTTGTTACACATATGTTACCTAAGGCTATCACTGTTGTGGTTGTCATTAATGTCAACACTTAGTTTGGGCTATCATTGATGCTTATGTTGATGGTATACTATGATGGTGTGCTAATAGTGATGTTGATGTTCATGGTTGGATGTCATTCCTTGTTTAATAAAGTTGTATTAAGTATATTTGTTGTCAGCAGAGATGATATCATGATGATATATTAAGATGAGAATTAGAAGCATTAAGATGAAAATTGGAAGCATTAAGATGAGGACTAGAAGTAATACTGATGTTGCAGAGATGTTGTTGATGGTTTGTAGCATATTGTATGCTCTCCCCTATTGTTCCTAAGGAAGTATGTGTTGCTATAAGGAGGCTCTGGTCTCCGAATGTTGGTGAAGGTTTCTGCTGCAGGAAGTTGCCTTGAAGATTGTTTGGGAGAATGCTCCGTATTCCTCCACTTTTGAAGATATGGTCATGCAGTTCAAAAGTTAAGTTCAGTGGGTTGTGAAGGTGCTACATTCAAAGTTGTATATCATTTATCCCTGTGTAGAGAAAGTTGTAAGTGATAGAGTGCAGGACCGTATTGTCTGTTGGCTAGTTTCAATGTCTATTGGCTTGCGCCAACTTGTTGCTGTATGAAGTGGTGAATTGGTTGGTGGAGAATGATCCTGATGATCTTGTGACATTTCTTGCTACTCCGCAAGGTGTTTTCTTATTTCTCCAGAATAGGCTGTGGTTTAGAATGAAGGTGTTGTTGGGTTAAGCTTTTGCCTAGCCAACTTAGGTATGTTGAAGGTGTGCACCGCAAAATCTTTGTTGTATAGAGTTCAAGGAGTGTTTGGAGATGTTGTATGAGTCATGCTGACTCATCTGGGAGAAGTACAACTAATGTTAAATCTTCCATGAGTATCGCCAAGTTGTAATGACTGACATGCTACAAGATTCACATTTTCTTACTTAAGGTTGACCTATTTTCAAATGTGTGAGGCATGTTGATGTTATTCTTTGAAGAATGATATGGTGAAGGGTGATTAGGACCAATTTATGCATGTGTTGGAATCTGCAAGGCATGTTTCTTTTCCTGGTGTTGCATGTGGTCCATTCTAGGGCTTTCCCTCTACATGTTTCATGTTGTTTGATCTTTGTCCAACTTGTAATTGTAATATTCTTATTGTCTTTGGCTGACATGTAATGTAATCAATGTAAAATCATGTATATATTGTGAACCTAGTTGATCTAGGTGAGCTGTGATTGCGAGTGTGAGTACAAGGAGTCAAATGTGAATGTGTAATGCATCATGATGTGCGACTGAAAGAAAAAAAGAAGAAGTAATAAATCCTGTCTCGATTCATCTTGAAGATGTTTTTGAGACAAAAGGGAAGTGAAGAGTGTGCCTAAATTATTGCTAGAGGAAGTGAGCCAAAGGTAAAACTTCTTGAAGGTTGAAAGAAGTGAGTCAGTAAGCTCCAAAGAAGAAATTTGAAGAAGTTCCAGAAGTTGTCAAAGCAGAAGTGCAATCATCAAAAAAGAAGTGAAAAAATAGAATTACAATCATCAAAAGGATTGAGTTTCATTGTCAGATTCAGACAATAGATGGATTGTGATGCTATAATCTTTTCTGAGTTTGTTCTCAATTTAAGGAGTAGTTGCTTCCTTGGGTTGAATCCCTAAAACAAAGTCTGCAGGGAGTTGTAGCTTCATTGGGAGCGACTCTAAAACCTTTCTACAGGGAGTAGTAACTTCCTTGGGTTGTAGCCCTAAAACAAAGTTGTAATTGTCATTCTTTTTTGTGAGGCTAGATTAGGACAATAGCTCCTAGCAACTTTTCTCACTGTGGCTTTTCCCCTTTGTAGTTTTCCACATATATTTGGTGTTATGTGGTGTTGTGCATTGTGTTGATCTTTTATGTTTCTGTTAATGCTATAAAGATTAAGTTTTAATTTTCTCCGGAGGGTTTGAGATTTGTTTGAATACTAATTCACCACCCTCTTAGTATTCAGATGTGTTCAAAAATTGGTATCAGAGCCAAGTTCCTTAGAAGGAGCTTAACTGCTTGAGGAAGGTCTGGTATGGATCATAATGGATCTTACAAGGCACCTATGTTTGATGGAACAAATTACACCTTTTGGAAGATAAGGATGGAAGGCTATCTATCTTCTCTAGAATTTGGTGTTTGGGAATCTATCAAGGATGGCTACACTACTCTTGCTAATGATCCTATAGATCTAGATGAGATTAAGTTGTATGATAACAATGCCAAGGCAAAGAATATTACTATCATGAGTGGGCTAGCTTATTTAGAACTTCTGAAGGTAATGAATTGTAGTTCTACAAAGGATGTCTAGGTAAGACTTAACAACATTTATGAAGGATATAATAGAGTGAACCAAGCTAAGATGCAAATCTTCAAGAGAAAATTTGAGACCTTGAGGATGGCAGAAGATGAAGACATTGCTACTTATATGCTTTGGGTGGATGGAGTAGTTAATGGCATCAGAGGTCTTGGTGGAGAAGTGAAATAAGATGAGATTGTGAAGAAGATTCTAAGATCTATCCCTAAATCTTACAATCATAAGGTATCTTCTATTGAGGAATCTAAGGACTTGGATACCTATTCAGTAGATCAATAGTTTGGTACCCTCACAACCTTTGAAGTGAGAGAGTTTGACAAAGATGTTCCAAAGAAGGAAGTTGCATTCAAAGTCAGTAAGAAGACAGAAGATGAAACAACTAATCAAGATGATGACCTTGATGAGGTAGAGGAAAATTTTGTGAGAAGATTGAAGGACACTGGCAAATATAGAGGTAAGTTACCTTCCAAGTGCTTCAATTGTGGGAGAATTGATCATTTTGACTCTAAATGTTCTTTTAAAGAATCAGGGGATAGCAACAAAAGAGAGAAGTTCAAAAAGAGTCTTTATTCCAAGGAGACTAGTTGTTCTTACGAAGATGAGGATCATGATGATCTAAATGATAAAACACTTTTCATGGCCTTGAAAGTTGGTGACAAAAAGGGTTATATTGGAAATGTAAGAAGTCTAGTACCTTGCAGGCTGAAAAAAATAATGAAAAGTCTATGGTTATGTCGACTACTTTTCATGCAAGAGAAGAAGAAAATTCTTGGGTTATTGACAGTGGTTTCTCTAGCCACATGACTGGTGACAAAGGGAAGTTCATCAACCTTAATAAGTGGAATGGTGGAGCTGTCAAGTTTGGTGGTGATGAGTTAGCACAAATTTATGAAAAGGGTGCTATAACTATTGATGGAAATAACAAGACCAAGGATGTCCTCTATGTCAAAGGGATAAAGCACAATCTCCTTAGTGTTAGTTAGATGTGCAGTAAAGGACACAATCTTATATTTCACGCCAAAGGTTGTGAAATCAGGAAGGCAGGGTTCGGAAGATTAGTTGCAGAAGGTACTAGGACATATGGACATATCTATCATCTAAAGGAGGTAAATAGAAGAACCTATTTCTTGGCTCATTCCGGTGAGTGTTCATTGTGGCATAAGAAGATGGGACACATCAACTTAGATAATATGGTGAAGATCATCTCTACTCATGCAGTGAGAGATATGCCTAAGATAACCAAGCATGCAAACACATTATGCAAGGAATGTCAAATGGGAAAGAGGACAAAGACAAATTTCAAGAGCAAGGAGTGTTCTTCTACAATACCATTGGAGCTGATTCACACTGACCTATGTGGACCTACAAGAACAAAGAGTCAATAAGGTGAAAGGTATTTTATGTTTCTTATTGATGATTACTCTCAAATGACTTGAGTTACTTTTTTAAGAGAAAAATTAGAAGCCTTTGATAAGGTTAAGATTTTCAAAGAAAAAGTTGAGAATGAAATGAATGCTAAGATCAAATTCTTCAGATCTGATAGAGGAGGTGAATTTACTTCAAATGAATTTGAAAAGTTTTGTGAAGATCATAGTATTAGGAGACATATGTCTTCTCCTAGGACCCCTCAGGAGAATGGGGTAGTGGAGAGGAAGAATAGGACTATGCAAGAGATGGCTAGGGAAATATTGAAAGATGCAGATCTGCCTGATATGTATTGGAAGGAAGTAGTTCACAATGTTGTCTACCTTCTTAACAGAGTACAATTGAGGGTCAAAATCTCTAAGACCCCTTATGAGCTGTGGTATGGAAGACCTCCCATTGTCAGACACTTCAGGATCTTTGGCAACAAATGCTACGTTAGGAGAGATGAAGATGACCTTGGAAAGTTTGATTCAAGGTGTGATGAAGGGATCTTTCTTGGTTACTCAACCAAAAGAAAGGCCTATAGATTCTACAACAAGAGATTGGGAAAGATGATTGAAAGCACAAATGTCAAGGTAGATGAAGATTTGTGTCAGATCTCACAAGAACCATAGGTTTATAGATCTAATTTACCTTCCTGCATTGAAGAAGAAGAAGAGGAGAAAGAAGAGAAGGAACAAGAATCAGAAAAGACCCCTAAGGCTCCAACAAAGAATGTTCAGAAGAACCATTCAGCAGACCAGATCATTGGGGATAAGAATGAAGGTGTACAGACCAGGAGAAGGATTGCAAAAGAAGGTGAGAAATTTAATTTGTGCTTATTGTCAAAGGTAGAGCCCAAAACCTTTGCTGATGCTAGAAAAGATGATGGATGGTTGAAGGCAATGGAAGAAGAATTGAATCAAATAGAAAAGAATTAGACATCGAAAATGGTTCCTAGAACAACTAATAAGAATGTCATAGGAACAAAGTGGGTGTTTTGGAACAAGTTGAATGAAGATGATGACGTTGTAAGGAACAAAGCAATATTGGTGTGCAAGGGTTATTGTTACATCCCTAACCTTGACTATGTTTTACTTTTAATTTTGAAGTAATTAGTATATGGTTATGAATGATTCAATGATTTGATGTTTAGTAAAAATGTTTGGAAAAATCAATGTTTTCATGAGTTATGTTTATTTGACTATAATTGACATATGTTTATAAGTTGTCAAGATGTTGTGAGTCCATAAGGATTATGAAATAATTATTGATACACTAATCTCGAGTTGGTGATTGCAAGTTGCATTGAGGGAACATTTTTCTACCTCTCTGAGAAAGGGAGGGAGAGCATCATTAGAGAGAAGGGATGTTACAGTTATTCACAAGTTGAAGGTATTGATTTTGAGGAGACTTTTGCTTTGGTAGCCAGGATGGAGGCAATTAGGATGCTTCTTTCCTTTGCTACTCACAAGAACTTCAAGGTCTATCAAATGGATGTCAATTCAACCTTCTTGAATAGTGATTTAGACGAAGAGGTCTACATTGAGAAACTGAATGGTTTCTAGCTATTAGAAGATCCAGACATGGTGTACAGACTCAAGAAAGCTTTGTATGGACTCAAGAAAGCCCCTAGAGCTTGGTATGCTCAGTTGCATAAGTACTTACTTCAGCAAGGTTTCAAGAAAGGTACTGTAGATAGTAATATTTAGATTAAGGTAGAGGAAGACAAGATTTTGATAGTTGTTGTATATGTTGATGACATCATCTTTGGTGGAGATGATAATATGTGTAAGAGGTTTGTAGAAGAGATGCAGAAAGAGTTTGAGATGTCTATGATTGGTGAGTTGTCTTTCTTCCTTGGGCTTCAAATTGCTCAACTAGATGTTGGTATCTTTATTTCTCAGGCTAAGTGTGTTAGAGAGATGTAAAAGAAATTTGGCATGGAGGTTCCAAACCAATAAGTACTCCTATGGTTACTAGTTGTCACTTGAGCAAGGCTAATGAGTCACCTAAGGCTGATCAAACCTTTTATAGATCTATGATTGGAGGATTATTATACTTGATTACTTCTAGACCTGATATTATGCATGCAGTATGTTTGGTTTCTAGATATCAAGCTAATCCTAAGAAAACTCATGAGAAGGTAGTAAAAGGAATATTCAGATATTTGAAGGGAACTTTGGATTATGGCTTATGGTATCCAAGAGGTAATGACTTTCATCTGAGTGCTTACATTGATATTGATTTGGCTAGTTGTGTTGATGATAGAAGTACAAGTGGTGGTGCTTTCTTTTTAGGAAGAAAATTGGTTTCATGGTATCATATAAAACAAGATTCAGTATCTTTATCAACTACAGATGTAGAGTATATTTTTGTAACATCTTTCTATACACAAGTGTTGTTGATGAAGCAAACATTGAAGGATATCAAGATACAGTATGATGCACCTATTCCTCTTTTGTGTGATAATACAAGTGCTATCAATATTTCAAAGAATCTAGTGATGTATTCTAGAACCAAGCATATGTTGCAAGTATATGTAGTTGCTACAGGTAGTGTTGTCATTGATGTCAACATTAGTGTCAACTGATTGAGCAGAGATAAGGATAAAGGTTGGCCTCAAAGAGCAAAGATAGAGTGGTCCACAAAGTGATAACTAGGCATAAGGATAAGGAAACAGGTATGCAGATCAGTTTCATTGATAATTTTGCAAGAGAGTTTGATCCACTTCCTCACAAGATGACTTTACTCTTCACAGAAGACTACTATGCAAGAAGACTTGATCCAGTAAGAAGATTTGTTATGAAATTTTTCTAGGTGTCAGTCTGATAAAATTAAACAATAGAGTTTTAGTATGTTGGTCCGCACTTCTCTAGCATGAAACATCTTTCTTTGTAATTGTAAGGTACTGATAGTGAATGGTTAGAGAGCCTAAATCCAAAGTTTTAGGTTTTGAAGTCCTTCAGAATGAGAGTTAGTGTTGACAGAGTATCGCACTCTATATAGATAGTGCTTTAACAGTGCCAGTGATGATTTGAGTCACTCTGCATTTCACTGTAAGTGACTGGTTTGATGTGCAGATTTGAAGATAAGATTATGAAGGGTTGTAGCATGTATATTTCAAGTTTTAAGCAATTTGGAGGTCTGCATACAGTTTTGTGAAATGACAGATAGTCTATTTTCTTGTTGTCCTACCAGTGGAGCCGACCTGAAGGTGTTGATGTTGTGCGGAGGGTAAATATGTTTTGTGGAGTTAAGTGGGAGCTATTTTAGGTCCATGTTCATTTATTTCAATTTGTTTAAAAGGTTGAATCTTGGCGCAAAGTGTGTGAGTGAGGTTTGGGGGCTGATAAGTCCTATATGGCATATTTTGCATGTTACATCCAATAAGGCTGACTTAATTGATGTTTTGAAGGAATTGGATATATATAAACGGGAAGCAATGGCATTTGTGTGATCTGAATAATGTGACAAAAGTCTATAGAGGTGAATTGAGTGAGTTGAGAGCAAAGGAGTCTGGTATTTTAGAATAGTGGGCAGATTATTGTATTTGTATTTTGAGCTTCATTAGAATTGTACTTCATGCATATGTTAGATGCAATTGTAAACAATTCAATCTTGGTAGTGTGCCACCCATTCTCTTCCATCTCTTTCTTTCAGGAGAGTGGGTCCATTGGTAGTGAGCCATCTGTAGTGAGTATTCTTGGACAATGAGTCCACCAATTGTATCAACCTTAACCTATTGCCTTATTAATATATATTGTGAGCT
Organism: Cunninghamia lanceolata; assembly: GCA_027924645.1. Classification (NCBI taxonomy): domain Eukaryota; kingdom Viridiplantae; phylum Streptophyta; class Pinopsida; order Cupressales; family Cupressaceae; genus Cunninghamia; species Cunninghamia lanceolata. The sequence goes on from BSBN01000413.1 coordinate 5,297,388, forward strand.
AATCCTCACCGTGGTTTTTCTTGTTTTGGCTATTCCACATAAAAATCCTAGTGTTCATGAGTTATGAATTGTGGCAGCATGTTTTATGCTTAATTTCTTTTACTGCATTTGAATATGCTAAATGGATTAAAATGTTTGATGTGTAAATGGTTTAAGAGAATACTGATTCACCCCCCCTCTTAGTATTCTAGGTGTTCAACAATTGGTATTAGAGCCAAATCCTTTGGAAGAAACCTAACTGCTCAAGGGAGATCTTGGAGATTGAACACATGGCTGCTAGAAGGTTACCTATTCCTCTAGAACAAATTCCTAATGGTAATCTCATTAAAGAAGACTGTATGCTTGAAAAAATAGGTGAACTCAATGTTGCTATTGAAGATCTTGAAAGAACTGAAGGAGAAAATAGAGATCTGAAAGAAAATGTCAAGAAAGCAAATGAATTCATCAGGAAATTGAAAGAGCAAGTCAAGAAGCTCAGAGATAACTATAAGGAAGTTAGTGAACAATTGGAGCAAGCAAATGGAACCACAATTGGAGCAAGCAATTGGAGCAAATCGAGGAATGTCTTAGTGTAGTTGTGGAAAGCAAATCTGAAAAATGTACAAGGCTTGAAGAAGAGGTTGTGAATCTGAAATAATATCTGGAGAAGGCAAGAATTCATGAAGAGAAATTTAAGATGAGCTCTACAAAGCTTGATGAAATGATTGCAAATCAAAAAGGTCCAAATGATAAAGAGGGTTTAGATTTGAAAAAGGTGAAAGCTCAAAATCAGGATAGACATCAAATGCTAAAAAATAAGAAGAATACTAACAAGCAGTTCCAAAATCAAAGAAACAGAGTTAAAAGACCACCAGTTAGACAACCAAATGCTCAAGGGTACCCATATTTCAATGGTCTTTATCATTTTTGCAATAAGTATGGACACAAAGCAATAGAATGTAGAAGTAGGAGGAATCAAAATGTTCCATCTTTCTCTAGTCAATGCTTTACATGCAATAAAGTTGGGCATAGAGCTATTGAATGCAGAAGTAAAGTGAGTCAGACCTCTATTAGGTGTTTTGTATGGAATAAGATGGGACACAGAGAAAATGAGTGCAAAAGAAAAATACCAAGGTATAATAGGAATAATACTCAACCATTTTATGGATACTGCCATACATGTAATAAGCTTGGCCACAAAGTAGCTAACTATAGATCAAAGGCAAGAAGAAGTGCAAATGCTTAGCAAGATAGGTGCAACTGTTCTGAGTGCAATGAAGCAAGATACCCTCAAAGGTATAACGAATCTGTTGATGTCACTCCACAAAAGAAGTAAATGAATAAGATCTGGATAAAGAAGGATGTAACAGAGATTAAGAATGAGCTTGTGCTGGCATCCGGTGTAGATGTTCCCTCTGGGAATTAAGATGAGAGCTTTGGCTCAGGGGAGCTTCATTGAAAATATTTTTTCCCCTACTAAAGGAATGGTCCTGATGCTTTAGCAAAAAGATATGAGATGAAGATCGACATGCTTAATCATTTGGTGAAGATTGTGGTAGAAAATTTCCCAATGTGGAAGTTTACAAAGCATTTGAAGGTGACTGTCCATAGAGAGATTTAGGATTGACAACTTTATTGTTTGAAGAAATAAATACAAATTAGGTCAGATTTAAAGGCTCTTAAAAGGGATTTTACTTATAAAAATCATTCATAAAACCATTTGAAGAATAGATTAAGACCTAAGTAGAAGAAGGGATCAAGGTGATTCAGAGGTTAGTGCATCCAAACCCTACTCCATCAAGAGTGAAGAAAAAGGTACATTTTCTAGTTTGCCCTATTTCACTATGTACTATACATTAAAGGTTTGAATTCATGTGCAATGGATACACCACGTGTTGTAGAGATTACTAAACACCCGCGACCTGAACTCAAGAAACACCTCTTCAAATCCAAGGAAAGGGATCTAGATGGTGCTTTATTAGATATACCATACGATGTCCTACATATAGAGGATGTAAGAATGTATATACATACAAACATGGAAGAATACAAACATGCAAAACTAGGAAGATATTTGGGTTAATGAGCTAATAGATGACAACTTTGATCTAAAGCATGAATATAGTGCCCTAACTGAGAAAAAATTGGATGTTTGGAATGATTTTCCTAATTTGTGTTATGAAGATGCATGGGTAATATATGTATTGAGCCGCATTCATGATAGATTCATGTGGTTGGACCTTCCACACATGTTTAACAAGGAAGCCATCAGGGTTGTAACAGGGTTGTGCTCCACTAGAGTTGTTCTGACACTCAAATCTGTTAAAAATAATGTTGTGATGAAACTCACAAGAGCAAAATTTGACAAGAGGGCTTTGACTGTGAATGACAGTGAATATTCAGCAATAAAATATGCATCTATGATGATAGGTTACAAGATCTACTTCACAAATAGGGAAAATTCAATCTTAGCTACTGCAATACACACTACATATGAAATGGTCAAAAAGGGTATGGATTATGACATGTGTGAGTAGCTAAGACAACAATTACATGAAAACTTGCAGAAGACAAAGGATTCAAAATATCCTTTCAAGTTTGGTACTTTGGTTATCTATATACTGTTCTATTTCCTCAAGGAAGTCCAGGGTTCTCAAAACATCAAGTGTGGATTGGACACATTCCTATAGCCACCTAGATCAGAGACCATTTGAGAAGAATTGGGAACTTTCAAACTCAAAATTCTACACTCTAGGGTTACTTTAAAATATAACAGGAGAAGATGAATGCTAGGGAAAGGGTCCCTAAGAAAGTTGTAAAGAAATACAAATATGATTTACTTTATATGGTAAGTAAAGATGGATGCTACATAGAGGTAGTAGAACCTAGCACTGTCTAGTTTCAAGAAATGGGATATTGATGTAGGAGAATCCCTAGTTCAAGATCAATCTTGAATCAACCAAAAATGTTTGCATTTCAGTTTGTTTGCATTTCAGTTCATTTCTTTTCATTTTCTCATATAGTTCAGGCAGTTCAGTCGTAGCAGTTTCTGTATTTTGGCCCGCACTCTACCACAGTTGCATTTTAGATCTTGCGGAGCTGGACTTAGCATCTAGATTCATTCATACACATCATATCCAAATTTTATATCATTTGTATTAAAGGTACCGGTAAGATATTGCTATCAGAAGATCAACTATTTTCTCATAATAGAGCATCCTGACAGTCTCGAACAATCAACTGAAGGAGAAGACTTGCTAAGCATTTCATGACCTATGGAGCTAAATTTCACATAATTCAATGTTGTATGGTTCACACTCAACCTTCCAGGAGATCCACACATCATTCTATACATTTGGGATCGAGTTTATTCATTTAGGTCTAACCTATCCATGCACACAGCTTATAGCTCTTCATTGGAGTTTGTAATGATCCTTGGTCGACGCAGGAGAATATTTTGTTCTAGAGATGATATATATTGATGTAATAGAAGCCTACAAAAATAGTGATTGATAGTTCTAAGTTTGATAGTTTGAATTTCTTGTGAAAGAGCTTCAAAGCTACATCTTGTGCATATTTTGTAACTATGAAATCAGGCCTGTGAGCCCTAATTGTAAGCCTGCATGTTGTTGGCCAATTTGTAATTGAATTCTATGATATACTGAATGATTGAAATTGTATTTGCTTTACATCTTGAAGTTGTTTCCATTGTGTTTACTCTAGTTGCACGGTATGGATTGTTCTCTTTGAGGACCCTCCTAACCATGACTGTATCAAGCGGTATCAGAGCGAAAAGTTTGAATCTTTGGGAGAGAATTGAGTAAAGTGGCAAAGGAATTCCATAAGATCTTGTTGTGAATAGATTGTCGAATACAAGGCAAGTTAGTTGTGTTGCAACCAATCACTAATTGTGAGGTAGTTGTCACCTTGTATCCTGATCATCAAACTTGAGGCAATTTGCACTTGATCCTAGGAATTGATGCTGCCAAGGAGAATCCCTATTGTTGGGACAATGGCTGGAAGAATGGATAAGATGATTGAGATGATGAAAACCATGTGAGTTAGCTTGGATGTTATTGAAGAAGATAGGTGAAGAGGATTGACACCTAGTCCTAATATTGAAAGTGATGATGATGATGATGATGAAGAATTTCAATCTGTTGATCAAAATGGTGAAACCCTAGGAGGTGATGAGGAAGAAGAATCAGATCAAGTCAAGATGTTGCAAGCTATTTTAAAGATTGGGAAAAGACCTAGAGTTGATGTACCTAATTACACTAGCAATCTAAACCTTGAAGAGTTGATTGACTAGATAAATGACATGGAAGAATACTTTGAATATGAAGAATTTGAAGATCTGGAGAAGGTGAAATTTGCAAAGACAAAGTTGAAAGGGCATGCTACTATATGGTGGAAAGAAGTTCAGTTGGATAGAAACAAAAGAGGAAAATAAAATATTACAAAATGGGACATGATGGTGACAAAATTGAAGAACCAGTTTATACCTGTTGATTATGAGTTGGAACTATTGAAGAGATTGCAAAACCTAAAACAAAAGGAGAAATTTGTGAAGGAATACACTGAAGAATTTCATAAGATAATCATAAGGATAGGACATAGTGAAGAAAGCAAGGAGAAAGTGGCCATATACATCAATGGACTGAGATTGAACATTCAAGAAGAACTGAGTTTGGTAAGGATGACATCTTTGGAGGAAGCATATCAGTTTGCCTTGAAAGTTGAAGAGAACTTGAATAAGAGGCATGATCAAAAACAAAGAGGAAGAGGAGGTAAATTTCAAAGAGGTAGAGCATTTTTGGAAGAGAAAGATCATATGCGGAGTAGAACAAACAAGAGAACATATTCAAGAAGGAGGACAAAGATAACAATGCATACCAGAGAGATGATAGAACTTTCTACCGCAGAGCAAACCCTAGTCCATATCCGAGTGAAGGATACAGAAGAGAAGGAAGAGGACCTGATAGGAGAACATTCAAAGGAACCTGTTTCAAGTGTGGAGGTGAAGGTCATAGAGAATTTGAGTGTAATCAAGGGAGTACAAGTAAGAGAACAAAGAACAATGGAAGAGCAGCCTATATGAAAGAAGAACCTGTTGGATCACCTAGTTTAGTCGGTAAACCTAAGAAAGGAGAATCACTTGTCATGAGGAGAGCACTATTTCAACTAGAGATAGATAAGGAACCGCCATAGAAGAAAAGTTTTTTCAGAACCAGATGTAAATTAGGAGGTAAATGTTGTAAAGTTGTAATTGATAGTGGTAGTTCTGATAACCTAGTTACAGACGAGATGGTGACTAAGTTGAAGTTGGAAAGATTGAAACAGCCTAAACCCTATCAGATAGCATGGATTCAGGATGATCATAAGGTATTGGTGAGTGAATAATGTTTGGTAAAATTTCATATTGGATCTTATCATGATGAAGTATTGTGTGATATTATACCTATCGATGTATGTCATATCTTGTTGGGTAGACCTTGGCTCTATGATAGAAAATCTATACATGATGGGAGAAAGAATACATACACTATAACATCAAATGGAAAGAGAATTACTTTGATCCCTTTGAAAGATGATCCTAAGAGTGAAGTATGTGGAAATGCTAGAATTTGTTTGGTAGATGGAAGGAAATTTCTGGATAGTTTGAGACATGAGAACATGTGTTATGCTTTGATTCTTAAGAAGCCTGAAACATTGAAGGAGACTGAAGAATCACAACCGGAGGAGATAACTAAGTTACTGATAGAGTATGAAGACAACATATCAAATAATGTATCTGAAGGATTGCCACCAATCAGGAGTATCAGTCATCACATGGATCTTATACCTAGAGCTACTTTGTCTAACAAAGTAGCACATAGAATGACACTGACAAAGAATGAAGAATTGAGTAGATAGATACAAGAGTTGTTGAGGAAAGGTCTGATCAGAGAAAGATTGAGTCCTTGTGCAGTACTTGTAGTGTTAGCACCAAAGAAGAATGGAGAATGGAGAATGTGTACAGACTCTAGAGTTATAAGCAAGATCACAGTTAAGTATAGATTTTCTTTACCTAGAATGGATGATAACCTGGATTGTTTGAGTGGAGCAAGATATTTTACAAAGATAGATTTGAGAAGTGGATACCATTAGATTAGAATCAGAGAAGGAGATGAATGGAAGACTACTTTTAAGACAAATAAAGGGTTGTATGAGTGGTTAGTGATACCTTTTAGGTTGGTAAATGCATTGAGTACTTTCAAGAGATTGATGATTGAAGTTTTGAAGAAATTCTTGGGTAAGTTTGTTATTTTATATTTGGATGACATTCTAATTTTTAGTAAGACAAAAGAAGAACATTTGCAACACCTAAGAAAAGTATTGCAGAGACTAAGAGAAGAGAAGTTGATGATAAACATCAAGAAGTGTAGTTTCATGAAGGAAAAGTTAGTATACTTGGGATTTTTTATTTCTATAGAAGGATTGAAGATAGACCCTGAGAAAGTGCGAGAAATTTTGAATGGCCTACACCAAAGAGCATTGGAGAGGTTAGATCATTTCATCGATTGGCTAGTTTCTACCAGAAGTTCATCATAAATTTCAGTTTAGTTTGTAACCCTATGACAGAGACAATGAGAGGTGACAGAAAAGATTTCAAGTGGACATCAGAAGCAAATAAAAGTTTTGAGTTGTTGAAGCAAAAAGTGATAGAGCAACCTATTTTGGCATTACTGGATTTCAATAAGGTATTTCAAGTAGATTGTGATGCAAGTGGGAATGCAATTGGAGTAGTGTTAAGTCAAGAAGGTAGACCTATAGCATATTTTAGTGAGAAGTTGAATGATGCAAGGAAAAGATATTCTATTTATGATCAGGATTTCTATGCCATAATTCAAGCCTTGAAGAAGTGGAGACATTACTTGTTGCCTAAGGAGTTTGTGTTGTATACAGATCATAAAGCTTTACAATATTTGAATAGTCAAGGAAAGTTGAATCAGAGACATATGAGATGGGTAGAGTTCATGTAGATTTATACTTTTGTATTGAAGCATAGGAGTGGTAAGTCAAATAAAGTTGTAGATGCATTGAGTAGGAGAAGGAACTTGCTGACAGAGATGAGAATTGAAGTGTTAGGATTTGATGAATTGAAGAACATGTATGAAGAAGATCTTGATTTTGCAGAACCTTGGAAAGCATGTAAGGAACCTGTTGTAACAGATAGGAGTAAGTGGTTGGACTATTTCATTCAACAAGATATGGTGTTTAGAGGAAATCAGTTATGCATACCTAGGAGTTCAATGAGAGACAAATTGACAAAGGAGAAACATAGTGGTGGATTGGAAGGACATATTGGCATTGATGAAATAGTGGATCTGGTAAGTGAAAATTACTTTTGGTCTCAGATTCATAAGGATGTTAGAAAATTTGTGCAAATTTGTAGAGTTTGTCAAGTTGCAAAAGGGAGTAGTCAGAATACTGGATTGTATAAACCTTTCACAGTATCAGAGAGACCTTGGGAAGACTTAAGTATGGATTTTGTAATGGGATTGTCTAATGCACAAAGAGAACATGATTCAATATTTGTAGTGGTGGACATATTTCAAAGATGGCACATTTCTTAACTTGTAAGAAGACAACTGATGTAGTGCATGTAGCTGAGATATTTTTCAAGGAGATTGTGAGATTGCATGGATTACCTAAGAGCATAATTTTAGACAAAGACACAAGATTTCCTGGACACTTGTTGTGATGCTCACAACATGCCCCATTTTACTCCTTAGTAAAATGAGGACCCCTACTGTGGCTGGCTTTCCTTGCTTGTTTGTGTGGGTGTCTACTTGGTGGTAAAAGGGAAAAGGAACTGAAAGTACAAACCTTGTTGAAAATGAAGAAAAAATAACATTGACTACCAAGGCATAGTATGGCTGAATTCCTTGTCAAAAATGAGTAAGGGTTGTTTTTTGAACCATTTTAAAATTCATAGTATTTTGCAAGTTATAAGTGTTTTTGGTAAATGTACAATCAGAGGGTTTGTATGTTGCATATACAAAGCTATTTGTATATACAAAGTCATTCATATACAAGGTCATTTGTATGTCATCTCTTTGTGTTAGTCTCAAAAGGGAAGTCGTCGGGTTTTTATATGTGGTTATACTTGTATGCATTTTATTAACACTTTATCTTCACATACAAGCCGAACCCGAAAAGAGTTAAAGTTGAAATGAATAGTCGGTCGATTCCGGTGAATGTATGTTAGGATTGTATGTTTGGCAAAGGCAAAATATACAAGCGGGATATACAATAGATTATACATGTCGCAAAATCAAAATTTTATGAAATAAGATATAATCATTGTATATTTCGTGTTTTGTATGTAAGTATTGAGAGACATGCATTGCAATTTATATACAACGCGGAATTGAGAGAAAATTAAAATACGTTATAAATGATGCATCGGGACTTAAAGTATATCTAGGGATGCATTGCAATTTATACACATCGCACAACCCAAAAGTTATGAACTAAGGTTAAGTCATTGCATGTTTTTTGCTTTGTATGTATCTTACATACAAAGCCGATATGCATTGCACTTTTGCAACCCGCGGAACCGAAGAGTTATTTAAATGAGATTAAATTGTTGTATCTTTTTGCCTTGTATGTATGTTTCAGAATATACAAGGTGAAATATACAAAGTTTTATATACATTGCGGAACTGAAAGTAAGTACAATGTGGTTTATAGAAAGGACAAGTCCGAAGGGTGATACAAAAAGAGGTGGTATGCATTTTTGCTTGTATCTAATGGTTTGATACAAACGTCATATACCTCGTGGGGATACAAGAGAAAGGTAAGGTGGGTCCCATCATTTGTATGTCAGCATTGCATAATTATAATGTATGCTTTAAATATACAAAGTGAAAAATATACAAAGTGAAAAATATACAAAGTGAAAGATACAAAGAAAAGATACAAGTTGGATGTCAAAGAAATTAAAAAATAGAAAAGTCTATGTATGTTTCAACGCTTGTATGTTTACAACATACATACCTGATATACAAAGAAAGTAAAGGCATCAGGAGAGAGAAAAGGAATGAAAAACTTTGTATAAGTTTGTTGTATATGCGTTTATACAAATGCGATATACAAGCAGCGATATACAATGAAGTACGGAAAAGGAAAAGGGGAAAGATCCTTGGTTTGATTATTTGCATAAAGTGATTGTATGTTTAAAGATACAACGAGGATATGCAAAAGAAAACATACAAGGGAGAATATAAAGAAAGGCATGTATGCAGAGATGAGCTAACGGTAAAAAAGTTTTAAAAATGTAAACACTGTAATAAAAAGCTGAAGTTGTAGCGCATTAATTGCTGTAATTAATGCAAGTCTAACACTCAAGAAAAGTAAAATTTAACTAGAGTTAGGGTAAAATTAAGGTTATTTCACTTTTAGATATACTGTTAAGAGTAAAATTTGCAGAAAGGAGCACTGTTACAGTGAATTAGACAGAACTTGTTGAGGCAACAGAGTTACAGTAGCTGGGTGAAAGCAAAAAGGTAAAAGTAAGTCAACACCAATGGTTAAACGGTCACGAAAAATAGGTATTTATCCCAAAACACTGTTTCTTTTCAAGTGGTAAAATGTGATTTTGATTTCAGTAATTTTAGTTTAAAATGTATGCATTTGTCAAATTACTGTTTTAACTGTTAATTAGCTAAGTAGAGCTTAACGAATTTAAAAGTAAAAGATAGAAAAGACAAACAAGTTAGGGTAAAATGGTAAAAGCAGAAATTCATAGTAAAAAGCCTAGGCATGAAAGTAAAATGAAAGTTAAAAGATGCATGTTTCTATAGGATGGCCCCGAAACAGAAGAAAGATACAGGGGGCGAGGTAAAAAAAGAAAGGAAACCACGAAAAGAAGTAGAGAAAGAAGAATTGCCCTTGCACAGAGGTTGTCCGTCCCTGATCAGTACGAGTGGAGTAGGCACAGATACAAACATAGGAAATTATGATGCAGAGGATGTGTTGAAGAAAATTACTGCTGTAGATGCTACACAAGATATGAAGTGTATCTGGGAAAGTGGACAGAATAGAGTTGCAGGTTTCCCACTGGCAATGGAGGCTAAGGATTTATGTTTGGATTGTGTGACTTTATATGATCCAGCTACAAGGAAGATTATGGTGTATGACAGACTAATTGCTGATTTAACTACAGAGGGGATTGCCAAAACATTTGGATTGGAGATTAATGAAAAAATGAGGGATATTGATATTGATCAATATAATGAGGATTTTTACACAAATGAAGGGGAATGTAAAGGTAAAATATTCCGCAGTTGGTCTAACCCAGAGAGCAAATCCAAGGTTGTAGCCAGGGTACATAAGAATTTGATGAGGATATACTTCAAAGAAGAAATTCATTTGATGATCACCATGCTGAGTAGGTTAGTTGGATTGAGAGATGGCACCAAATGTGAACCATGGATGTTCATTGTCATTGAGTTCATAAGAGTGGGAGAAAAGGAGCAAGGGCAAATCCACTGGGCCAAGGCAATAAGCACAGCTATTTGAAAGTAGGCCATGCTGAGAAAATAGAAAATGTTGCCCTTTTATTTGTCTTCTTATGTGTTATATTCATGTGTTGCAGAAATTACACCATACATACATGGAATAGAAAGGGTTGGTATCCTAGGGAATGGTCCTAATCAAAAATTAGTGTATGAGCACTACCCTAAATTACAAGAAGAGAATGCATTGAAAAAGTTTGCTTTGGTTAATGATGTCTTTTATACTTACATGGTAAGGGTGTTGAGAGAGGAACTTGACAAAAGATTATCTAAAGATGTAGAAGATGCAATTGGATTGCATAGTTCCTGGTTCATTCAGTTTAAGCATTTTACTTATATAAGGACTGAAGGATTTGAAGGAAAACCATTTATGTTGCCTAGGTATCCTTCTGATAAGTTGATTGTGTTAGAGTTTTCAAGGCAAAATTTGATTTTTTTTAGAATGCATAAGAGGAAGTTCAATAATAGAGGAAATTTGAAGTTGCCTTGGGCTATTGGTAGAAACTATTGTTTCAGTGAAGAGGTTGCAAGTTATTCAGAACAAGAATTGAGATATTATGGCTTTCAAGAATTTGATTTAGTCAGGAGGTTTGATACTTTTCACAAAATCTAGAACTTTGTGGATAAAAAGTATAAACATCAGATACATATTGAAGATTTTTGGGCTGATTGCAAGAATGACAGGGAAGTGAGGAAAAGAGCTCATAAAAGATCAACTATTGAGCAAATGAAATCTATAGGTAACATATATGTTCCTCTAGAGGTTCAGGAAGATGATAAATTGTTACATCATAGTTATACGGAAGCAAGGTTGGCTCCTATTACAGAGCCTAAATGGTCAAAGCCTTGGAATACATCCCTGGATGTATTGTCTGAGCTAGTGATATTATTTTCAAAGACATGGATGAAAGATAAAATTGAGGAACTTAAGGTTGAAGGCAAAGAAATCACATATCCAAAGAAAGGAAGAAAAAGAAAAGCAGAGCCTAGTGAAGATCTGCAATGTTTTTATGAGAAGAAAAGGAAGATTGTAGAGGCCAAAATTGTTGAAAAAGAGAAAAATGCTACTTTAATGGATCCATATGCATTAGGGATAACAGTGGCAATGCCATCAGAAACTTTTGTAGATGCAAGGTCAATAAGTCATGAAATAAGTGCAGAAGAGGCACAGACTACCAAGGAGATAGTAGGATAACAAGTTAGAAGGGCAATCCCAATAAGTTTGTCAAAGGGTGAGACTTCTAAACCCGGTGGTATAATTGGAGCACAGGAAGTAGGTGAAAAGCTGAGCAATATATCTAGTGCCTCCACATCATCAGCACCAAGACAAACATATATTAAAGTAAAAAATAGAGTTGGCTGAAGAAATGCAACAGGAGTCAGAAATTCACAAAGCCAACCAAACTATGGAGACTGTGCATATTGAGAGTAGTGATAGTGAGGAAAGAGAAATGTATAAAGGAAAAGAGATTGAAATAGAAGAAGATTCTAGTGATTTCTTGAGTGAAGAGGAGGAGCCAAGCATTCAAGTTGAAATGGAAATTGAGCATAGCATAGAACATGAAGAAGAAAAGAAACAAGATCAGTAGATCCATTTGGTACCTTAGTTCCACCTGAAATCGTTAAAGATGTGCAAGAAGAGGCACATAAAATTGAAGAAGCTGAAAGAGAAGTTGCATCTGAAGAGATAATCATAGAAAGGCATGCTTCAGCAGAAGAAGAAACAAAAGAGGACACCTCAGGTGTGGATGCCTTAAATATGTTGAACATGTATGACGAGCAAAGTGAGGAAGAAAAGAATACAGAAGATGTGCAGGATCAAGGAAAGGAAGTAAAAGAAGATAGCACAAAAGAAAATTCCCCTGTACATACAGAGCAAGTACAAATAGAAGGTCAGACAAAATAGAAGATGAAACCAAGGGGCCAGAGGGTAGAGAGGAAACATAAAAGATGGATGAGAATAAAGTTGAAGAACCAACAGAAGGTGTTAACATGCCAAATGTGGAACAAATACATGCAGAAGATAATCAGGAAAAAGAACCATCAGAAGAAGAAGCTCCTGAAGAAGAGGCTGAAGATGGAGGAGATACTGAAATAGAAGAGGAAGAAAATGAGTTTAAATCAAAAGAATAGGAAAAGGATCCCATGGAACAAGAGCCTCCACTACAGCAACATATTCCAGAACAACAACAACAACAACAACAACAACAGCAGGAACAACAACAACAATAAGAAGTGGAAATAGAGAGACCTCATGAAGAGGTAATTGATGAGGTTAAGGCTATAGAAAGTACAAAAGAAATTCCTACATGGTTAGGAGGAGAAATAAGAAAGGACAAAAAAGAGGTACATGTAGTACCAATTGATATTAAAAGTTTGCTAGGTGAGAAGACCACTCCAAGAAAAGAAAAGAGAAAGGCTAGGACAATGTCTGCTATACAAAGAGGTCCAGATGGATCTAGAATGCCGAACCTAGCCATACCACAAAAGTAAAAGGCAAAAGGTGAAATAGCCTTGGAGGAGTATAAGATATTTTGAATCTTGACCTTGGGCATTCTACAAGAGAACAGCACATTAATGAATGGGAAGATATGCACCAAGTGACAACAGAAATGCTAAGAAAGGATAAGGACAAACATGAATACTTAAAAGGACACGTTGTCCAACTTCAACAATTTATTAAAGGGATATTTGATCCCAGTGCCACAGTCCCTTGCCTAATAACATAGGAGTGGTATCAAAGGAAGAAATAAAGAACATGGAGAATAAAAGGCTCAAAGCTAACATTTTTTATGAATGGTTTAGATATTTTATGCAAGAAGGTGAGCAAATAATAAGTCAAGTTGTGGGAAGTTGGAGGGTAGTTGCAGAAGAAAAGAACACATGTATGATACTTATACATAATTGCCAAGCTAGAAAAGAAGAATGCATGGCTAAACTTGAACAATTGACAGAAGTTAAAGAAAGAGCAGAAGAATTGATCAATGAAAGAGCAATTACTATTGCATTGGAAAATCAAGTTCCACGGACAAGATTAGAGCTTAAATTTGAGGAAGATAACCTCAAAAAATGTACAACAGTTATACAAGATTTAGAGGAAAAAGCAAATGAAATGATAAGAAGGCATAAGAAGATAATAGAAAGACTCCTACACCATGAATGTATGGAAATGCCAGCATATGATTTAGAAAGGGCATTAACATAATTCAATGCCATATTTACACCATCCATAGAAAATTGTGATGCAAATCTCAGCAAACAGATGATGGATACATTGACGGAAGAAAGTGCTAAAATGAAGAAGTATAAGAAGAGAAGAGAAGGCTCAGAGAACAGAGAAAAGAAGTTGAAGGAAGGGGTTATGATGCAAGATTATATATTGGCAAAGAGTCCAGGAGGGGACCGCACCTTTGTAGGAGGTGTAATCAGTAATTTCAAAACGTATTTGAAAGAATAAGAAGACAAAGATGAGTGGTGGTTTTTGAGAAGAGGTCAAATAAATAACATCAGCGAGAGAACGTCAATGAAGAAAGGGGGAATCTTATTTTTTAAAAGATTCCAATAGCATCATTTGAGAGAAAGAAAAGATGCCAAATGGATAATTTGGCAGACGGTTATGAGGCAAAGATACACCGTTGATCAATAATGGAGGGATCTCAGCCGTAGATGGGAATTGTAGCCGTAGCAATGAGAAGTTAAAAATCTATATAAAGAACTTTTCTACCTGTATATTATTTACACAGGGATTTTTAGAAATTAGCTAGCAATTGTAATTTGTTATGAAACTTTAAGTAGAAGGAGTATTTTAGTTTAGAGGAGGTCGCCTGTGTCTGCACTAAGGAACACGTGGAATGTCCAGCTTTCTTATTGTATCTGTAAAGCATTGTAAGTTTTTGTGAATTTGATTAATGAAGCTAAGAGTCATTCATACATTGTAAATCATATATGACTGTGTGTTTTGAATATAAATGAATCTAGAATTTTGCGTCTATATTCAAAGTGTCTTCTAACTCTTCTTTGTATTTGAAACAATTTCTCTTAAAGCTCACAATCTTGGATGCATATTTGTGAAAATACTCAGGATATTCGCATTTAATGATTTAGTCTACTGATTTAATTAAATTTTCTGTAATTCTTACCATGTGCACAATAGAGCATTTAGATCCTATAGCAAGTGATGTTGAATTTGAATTTCTCTAACTTTTCCCAAACTTTGAAATACTTAGCTTAAACGCAGAAATCTAAAGGAGATTGTCTAACATTTGAAATAATTAAGAGCAATTGAGTTGATATTTGGTAATCTTTATACATATTTGAAAAGAAAAGCATGTTTTAATATAAAATCATACAAATCTTCAGGATAAAGAAACAAATTTATGCAAAGAGATAGATAATTTGTTGATATTTGCAACAACTTGCATAATTCAAGTTCAGTAAGTCATCAATCACCTTAAATCAAGTAAGGCCCCTTGCATATTACAGCTTCATAGTAACCTACTGAACTATACACAAGGTCAAGACCTGACCATATAGAAACTTGGGATTAAGTAATCTTAATTTATTTCTTCATATCTTTCAAGACAGTTAGGTTCATTTTATGAATTTTAACTTTTGTTATGAATGTGTAAGAACAATCATCAACAATACTTTTGGAAGACACTTTGGAAGAAGATGAAGATAGATTTGAAGTTTAGTCCAGCATTTCATCCACATACTGATGGGCAGACAAAGGTAGTGAATAGGAATTTGGGAAACTTGTTGAGATGTTTGTTTGGAGAGAAGGCGGGAAGTTGGGATTTGATTCTTTCACAAGCAAAGTTTGCATACAATAATTCAATGAATAGGAGTACCGAAAGAACACCTTTTGAGATTGTTACTAGAGTAAACCCTAGAGGAGTTACAGGGCTAAGATACATCAGCATGGAAGGTAAGAGAAGTGCAGAAGCAAAAGAATTTGTAGGACATATGGAGATAGTGCATAATCATGTGAAGAAGCATTTGGAGGAGATGAATAGCAAGTACAAAGAGAAGGTAGATGAGAAAAAGAAACACAAGGAATTTATAGTTGGATATGAAGTAATGGTATACTTGAGAAAAGAAAGATTTCTAGTTGGGACATATAACAAGTTGAAGATGAAGAAGTTTGGGCCTTGTAGGATACTCAAAAAGTTTGATTCAAGAAATGCAGATGAAGTGGAGTTACCAGAGACATTGGGTATAACACCTATTTTCAACATTGTAGACCTATATCAGTATCATGAAGCAGAGTTCAGTGACAACGTTGAAGAAGACTTGAAGAAGTAGTTACCACAACAAGCACCAGAGCAGATTGCAGACATTTTGGACAACAAAGTTGGATGCAGCACCAGAGGAAGGCAATACAAAGAATACCTTGTGAAGTGGAAAGGCAAACTGGAAGAAGATTCATCATGGATATCTCAAGCTGAGGTGGACCATCTTGGTTTTCCTCCAACCCTAGCAAAGTGAGGGACTCACATTTTCAATAACCCCAGATGTCTGATGTAGGAGCATCCCTAGTTCAAGAGCAATTTTGCATCAACCAAAAACATTTGCATTTCAGTTTGTTTCTTTTCATTTTCTAGTTTAGTTCAGGTAGTTCAGTTGTAGCAATTTTTGTATTTTGGTCCGCATTCTACTGTAGTTGTATTTTAGATCTTGCGGAACTGGACTTAGCATCTATATCCATTCATTCACATCATATCCAAATTTTAGATCATTTAGATCAGGTACCGGTAAGATATCACTATCAGAAGATTGATTATTTTCTCAGAACAAAGCATCCTAACAGTCTCAAACAATCATTTGAAGGAGAAGACTTGTGGAGCATTTCATGACCTATGGAGCTAAATTTCACATCATTTAATGTTGTATGGTCCATGGCCAACCTTCCAGGAGATCCACACATCATTCTATGTATTTGGGATTGAGTTATATTCATTTAGGTCCAACCTATCTGTGTACACATGTTACAACTCTTCATTGGAGTTTCTAATGATCCTTGGCCAACGTGGAGGAATCTTTTGTTCCAAAGATGATATATATTGATGTAATAGAATCCTAGGAAAGCAATGATTGATAGTTCTAATTTTGATAGTTTGAATTTCTTGTGAAAGAGATTCAAAGATACATCTTGTGCATATTTAGTAACTATGAAATTAGGCCTATGAGCCCTAATTGTAAGCCCACATGTTGCTGACCAATTTGTAATTGAATTCTATGATATACTGAATGACTAAATCTACATTTTCTTTACATCTAGAAGTTTTTTCTATTATGTTTACCCTATTTGCATGGTCTAGATTGTTCTCTTTGAAGACCCTCCTAATCGTGACTGCACCAGATATGAAGTGTCTAAAAATATAATTATAGGTCTTGCAAACCTAATTAAAGACACCTCTGAAGAGAGACTTGGAACCTATGAAGAAAAATCTATTGAGGTGCATCTTAAGCACAAGGAGAGAGAGATCAAGAAGAATGTTGAAGAAATGAAGTCTAGGGTTCAAGAGATGTTGGCACAAAAAGGGCCTGCAGAGATATCCAAGGGTGCATCTGAACCTAAAAGAGAATCACCAAGTATTAGAATGTCAACAAGAAATGCTAACCCCTATACTACTACTCCTTATACCTCTAAATCCATGCTTGCAGCTAGTCCTAAGAAGAATGAAGCATTCAGTATTTCTAAACCTGTAAAGAAGAGAAGAGTAAAGGGAAAAGCAATGAGAAAGGCTTATGTGACCCATAATTCCATTGAAGAAGAAGAAGAAAAAGAGGGACCCAAACTGATTTGATAGAAAAGAGAAGTCATATCTGGTGAAGAAGGCCAAACTTCAAGAAAAAAGAAAGAAAAGAAAGGAAGCTGAAGCTGCAAATAAGGGAAAGGGCAAGCTAGACAAATCAGAAAAAATCTATCTTATCCCTCTACAAATGGAAGCCACAATTGATGTTATAACTAAGTATGGTGATCTGAACCTGGTAACTGAGCTTTATGATGAAAGGTTAGCAGAAGATCAATCAATCATTGAAACAACCATTATTAGATACATGGATGCATTTAATGTTACATTAATAGAAATAATTGACAATCTACCTGATAGTCTTGCAGATGCAATGACTAAGAGAAGAGACGATGCCATGAATAAGGACATTGAAAAGAAAAATAAGGCACTTGAGAAGGTTTGTCCTACAATTTTTGAACAAGATAAGATTAAGGCCATACAGAGGTTAGCCAAGGAATTCAGGACAAAAAGAATACTAAATACCTTAATGTAAAATGATAAAGATGAAATAGAAAGATTGAAAAAGGACACATTGAAAATGACTACAAGTGTTCTTGAAGAACTACATATTGCTACAATTAAAGAATGGTATTCTGGAGAAGATGGAAATGATAAAGATCAGGTTGAGAAAGAAAAAGGTGAAACCAATGCAGAACCACATGGGGAAACTAAATAAAATTTCCCATCACCAATAGCAGAAATAAATGCAAAATATTTGAAATTGGTTGGCTCTTAGGAGATCACATAGACTAGTAATGAGTAGAGGGAGTTTCCAGAAGAAAAGATAGATGGTGATGAGGGAGAACAAAGAGAGGCTACTGTTGATCAAGTTGCTAACACTGTGAATAATGCCTCTACCTCAGAAAATGTTAAAGAAGAAGAAGTAGCCTCCGGAAACCTCTGATTCCAGATTGGCTTCTGAAGAGGAGAAAAAGGATATTATTGGTGAAGGCTCTGGAGTTTCTCTGATAGACTCCATTAGAGAGTTCTTGGCAACACAAAGACAAATCCAAACCATGTCTTCATCACAACCATTGCAGGTACAATCCTTGGATGGATAAATTAACTTGTCCATCATATCTCCCTTACAAAAACTTCAGTTGGGGACAACATTTTTGGTGTCTGCAGAGGAAGAAATCCTATAGTCTCATATAGAAGGGAATGAGCTTTTGGGAGAGGTCATGTAAATTCTTGAAAAGATATTGCCTAATGTTAAAAGAGATTTCTTTCTAGCCCCTATAATGCAAATGATAAAATTAATGGAGTCAATCAACAATCACTTTGAGTCCTTGAAAGGGTAGTTGAGAAGAAACTAAGAGAAGAAATATATAATAAGAGGTTAGTAGAATTAACAAATAAGTGCTCAAGGCACACATTTTGCTAGACAATAGTATAAAAAGTGTTCACAATGCCCTAAGTGATGCTAATGCTTTATATCAATTCTATTTATCTTGGCCCATAACTACTAAAGAAATAAAAGACAAAATTGAAAGGCTGCTAAAAATTTCCAGAACCTATGATCCTTTGAAACGAGTAAATGAAGATCTGAGATCAGAATTAGAGAAGACTCGTGCTATAATAAAGAAATTATAGAGCCAAAAGGAGTCGATAAAAGATCAAATGGGTCAAGTGAGAGAGATAGTAAGCTTTAAAATGGCTTCTTTGGTTGGCATATTAAAAGAGGTTGATAAGGTTAGAAAGTTGACTGACGCCCCTACAACAGTGGATAAAGTAGAAGAATTGCTCTTGTATATAAATGGACATATAAAAATATTATACTCTGTAAAGGTGCATTGGGACTCCGCTGTGATCCTGTTTAAAAAAATCTACAAAGATATCTTTCCTATAAATCAGTAATATCCTAATCTCTTATACATATGTGGATGGTTAGAAGGAAACATTTTTTGATATCTTGGTATAGAAATAAGATAGTAAGGGGGAGTGTCATGTAAAGAAAAGTTGAAGTTTTTGATTTGGAATTAGTCCCTTTGCCATTGATGTCAAAGGGAGAGAGAGTAATGTGAAAAAAAATGCTTTGGGATAAAGTAAGATGTGTAAAAGAACGGGGGAGAGCAAGTTTGTGGCAGAATTCTACCTTGATGGTTTTTCACATCACAAATGACAAAGGGGGAGATTGTTGCAAGTATGTGCAGTTACTGCAGGTAGTATTTTCAT
This sequence comes from Cunninghamia lanceolata, assembly GCA_027924645.1. Classification (NCBI taxonomy): domain Eukaryota; kingdom Viridiplantae; phylum Streptophyta; class Pinopsida; order Cupressales; family Cupressaceae; genus Cunninghamia; species Cunninghamia lanceolata. The sequence continues at coordinate 5,316,904 of BSBN01000413.1, forward strand.
TGATGTCAACATTAGTGTCAACTGATTGAGTAGAGATAAGGATAAAGGTTGGCCTTAAAGAGCAAAGATATAGTGGTCCAGAAAGTGATAACTAGGCATAAGGATAAGGAGACAGGTGTGCAGATCAATTTGATTGATAATTTTGCAAGAGAGTTTGATCCTCTTCCTCACAAGATGACTTTACTCTTCATGGAAGACTACTATGAAAGAAGTCTTGATCCAGTAAGAAGATTTGTTATGAAATTTCACTAAGTATCAGTCTGCCAAATTAAGCTACAAAGTTCCAGTATTTTCATCCGCATTTCTTCGGCATGAAACATCCTTTTTTGTAGTTGTAAGGTGTTGATAGTGAATGGTCAAAGAGCCTAAATCTAAATTTTTAGGTTCTGAAGTCCTCCAGAATGAGAGTTAGTGTTGATAGAGTATCAAACTCTGTATAGATAGTGCTTTGATAGTGCCAGTGATGATTTGAGTTACTCCGCATTTCACCGTAAGTGAATGGTTTGCTGTGTGGATTTGAGGATAAGATTATGAATGACTATAGTATGTATATTTTAAGTTTCAAGCAATTTGGAGGTTCCCATATAGTTTTGTCAAATGACAGATAGTCTATTTTGTTGTTGTCCTACCAGTGGAGCTGACCTGAAGGTGTTGATGTTGAGGGGAGGGTAAATATGTTTTGCAGAATTAAGTGGGAGCTATTTTAGGTCCATGTCAACCTATTTCAATTTGTTTAAAAGGTTGAATCTTGGTACGAAGCATGTGAGTGAGGTTTTGGGGCTGATAAGTTGTATATGGCATATTTTGCATGTTACATCCAATAAGGCCGACTTAATTGATGTTGTGAAAGAAGAGGATATATATAAAGGGAAAGCTATGGCATTTGTGTGATCTAAATAATGTTACAAGAGTCTATAGCGGTGAATTGAGTGAATACAGAGCAGAGAAGTCTAGTATTTTAGAATAGTGGGCAGATTACTGTATTTGTATTTTGAACTTCATTAGAGTTGTACTTCATGCATATGTTAGATGCAATTGTAAACAGTTCAATTATGGTAGTGTGCCACCCGTTCTCTTATATCTCTTTCTTTTAGGACAGTGAGTCTTTTGGCAGTGAGCCACCTACAGTGAGCATTCTTGGATAGTGAGTGCACCAATTGTATCAACCTTAACCTGTTGCCTTATTAACATATATTGTTAGCTAATCCTTAATGTGGTTTTTCCTATTTTGGGTTTTCCACATAAAAATCCTAGTGTTCATGTGTTAGGAATTGTGGCTGCATGTTTTATGTCTAATTTCCTTTACTACATTTGAATATGCTAATAGATTAAAATGTTTAATGTGTAAATGGTTTAAGAGAATACTGATTTACCCCCCTCTCAGTATTCTGGGTGTTCAACAATTGGTATTAGAGCCAAGTCCTTTTGAAGAAGCCTAACCGCACAAGGAAGATCTTGGAGATTGAACACATGGCCGCTAGAAGGTTACCTATTCCTCTAGAACAAATTCATGTTGTTAATCACATTGAAGAAGCCTATATGCTTGACAAAATAGGAGAAAAGAAAATAATTTCTTTTGGATTTCACTGTGTGTTTCTTTATCTCAATGTTTTGGATCACACTCAATGATCCATCATCAGGAGGAGGATACAAATAAATAGGATTGCAGAAGTTTGCCTTATAAAAAGGATGAGAGGGGGGATTAGGATTGAAGGAAAAAGACACATTAATTATAAACCAAAAAAGAAAACAACAAAACCTAAATTAGGAAGTCATGAAAATATCTAGTAATATATTATAATGTGTACCGATGTGAATAAATCAATGAGTATAATTATCAACACAATAATGTTAAACTATGGCATAATGTGCAAAGAAAGATATCAAGTATCACATAGTCATTGATATTTATCATCAAGAATATAGTATAAATGTCCCCAAAATGGAAAGCCCCAACATAAAGATTAGATATCAAGTAGAAGACCTAGAAAGTAAAACCAATTAAAATATAGTAAAAGAACATGAAATTAAAGTAAATCAAATTGAAAATAAATCAGTCAATATAAAATATATATGATATTAAAGTAAATGAATATCAACGTATATAACACAATAAGGACAAACTATAGTATAAACATGGAAGAAAGAAAATGAGTAACACAAAAAAAGTTAATAAGCAACATAAGGAATAACAAGCAAAAAAATTAGATAGTAAAAACAAATAATAATGTTAGCTTTAATATGGAAGAAATAAAAGAAAATATATATGAAAGAAAATAAATAAATATATAATATATATGAAATGAAAGCAAATCAATCGGAAAGAAAATTGATAACATTATTATATGATATTATAGTAAATGAATATCGAATCGGAGAACTCAATGCTGCTCTTGAAGATCTTGAAAGAACTAAAAGAGAAAATACAGATCTAAAAGAAAATGTCAAGGAAGCAAATGAATTCATTAGGAAATTGAAAGAGCAAGTCAAGAAGCTCAGAAACAAGCATAAGGAAGTAGAAAGCAAATGGAACCATCACAAATCTGAAAGTGCAGGTTGAAGAAAAGAAAAGAATTGAGGAATGTCTTAATGCAATTGTGGAAAGAAAATCTGAAAAATGTACAAGGCTTGAAGAAGAGGTTGTGAATCTGAAATAAGATCTGGATAAGGCAAGGATTCATGAAGAAAAATTGAAGATGAGCTCTACAAAGCTTGATGAAATGATTGCAAATCAGAAAGGTCCAAATGATAAAGAGGGTTTAGGATTTGAAAAAGGTGAAAGCTCAAAATCAAGACAGACATCAAATATTGAAAATAAGAAGAACAATAACAAGTAGTTTTGGAATAAAAGGTGTAGTTAGGGAAAATCACATTTAGTGTTAAAAACAACAAACTAACTAAACCCTAACTATGCACAATGAAGGACAAACTAGCATGAAAATATAAATAAAGAAAATCAAATGCAAACCAAATCCATGCTAGACTTGATTGATCTCCATGGCTCTTCTCGATCTTGCATGAGAATGCATGATGTCGAAGGGTTGTTGATTGCTCATAGTTGCAGCATAATGATAAGATGAAGATGATAGAGGAAAATAGATAGATGAGAGGATTGAAAGAATTTTGGCAGAGTGAGGAAACTAGAAGAAGATGGATCCCAAATGGCCTGTGTGAGGCTAGATTTATAGGCAAGAGTTGATGGGATTCGATGGCCAGGATTAAAAATGAATTATGTGATGTGTATGGCTAGGATTAAAAGTTGATTTTAGTGCCTATGATGCACATTAAGTGGGTTATGACATGAGTCTAAAAATAGGATGTGAGGGAATAAGTGGGATTCTTTTATTTATCTTGAATAGAAAATGCCTTATGACACACAAATAAGTGGGGCTAAAAATAGGATGTGAGTGGGAATCTCATAATTTAAATAATAAAATTATTTAAATTATTTGTGCATGTGAAGAGTTGTCATGTGACACATGTTGTAATGTGGAAAAAGTGAGGGAATAGGGATTTATTTCAAATATTTTATTTGAATTGTTTCAAATATGTGATAAAGGGGGAATTAATTAAATAAAGTGGATTGATTTAATTAATTGGAAAGGTGATTAAACAGGATTATGCTAGGACCTAGGGCAAAACGTTACAAGATATCTCTAGGTGATGTGTCAACTAGGTGTTGTAGAACATGGACAATTTTAAGTGTCTACAAAAGGAACAGAGCTAGAAGACCACTAGTCAGGCAATCAAATGCTCAAAGGTACATGTCTTTCAATGGTCTTTGTAATTTTTGTAATAAGTATGGACACAAAGCAATAGAATGTAGAAGTAGAAGGAATCAAAATGTTCCATCTTTCTTTGGTCAATGCTTTACATGCAATAAAGTTGGTCATAGAGCTACTGAATGCAGAAGTAAAGTGAGTCAGAACTCTATTAGGTGTTTTGTATACAAAAGATGGGACACAGAGAAAATGAGTACAAAAGCAAAATACCAAGGTATAACAGGAATAATGCTTGACCGTTTTATGGATACTGCCATACATGTAATAAGTTTGGCCACAAAGCAGCTAACTATAGATCAAAGGCAAGAAGAAGTGGAAATACTCAACAAGACAGGTGCAACTGTTCTGAGTGCAATGAAGTAAGATACCCTCATAGGTATAATGAATCCATTGATGTAGCTCCACAAAAGAAGGAAATGAATAAGATCTAGATAAAGAAGGATGTAACAAAGATTAAGAATAAGCCTGTACCGACATCTAGTGCAGATGTCCCCTCCAGGAACTAAGATGAGAGCTTTGGCTCAGGGGGAGCTTCATTGAAAATCTTTTCTCCCTACCAAAGGAATGGTACTGATGCTTCAGCATGAAGATATGAGATGAAGATCCACATGCTTAATCATTTGGTGAAGACTGTGGTAAAAAATTTCCTAATGCAAAAGTTTGCGGAGCATTTGAGGGTGATTGTGCATATAGAGAAAGGTTTGGCATATTTATTGTTTGAAGAAATAAATGTGAATTATGTCAGATCTAAAGGCTCTTAAAAGGGGTTTTACTTAGCAAAATCATTAACAAAAGCATTTGAAGAGAAGATTAAGAGCTGAACAAAAGAAGGGATCAAGGCAATTTAGAGGTTAGTGCATACAAACCCTAGTGGATCATCCCACAATAATGGGTTACACTTTTTGGCCAAACTTGACATTGAAATCAACATTAAGTTGGATGTTTGGAATGATTTTCCCAAATTGTGTTACAAAGATGCATGGGTAAGGTATGTATTGAGCCATTCATGATAGATTCATGTTGCTGGACCCTCCACACATGTAAAACAAGGAAGCTATCAGAGTTGTAATAAGCTTGTGCTCCACCGGAGCTGTTCCAGCACTCAAATCTGTTAAAAATGATGTTGTGATGAAACTCATATGAGCCAAATTTGACAAGAGGGATTTTACTGTGAATGACATTGAAGATCTGACAGTAAATTATGCATCTATGATGATAGGTTATAAGATCTACTTCACAAACAGGGAAAATTTAGTCTCAACTACTGCAATATACACTGCATATAAAATGATCAAAAAGGATATGGATTATGACATGTGTGAGTTTCTAAGAAAACAATTACTTGAAAACTTGCAGAAGACAAAGGATTCAAAATATCCTTTTGGTTATTTGTTTATTGTTCTATTTCCTCAAGGATGTCCCAGGTGCTCAAAACATTGTGTGGTTTGGACACATTCCTATAGCCACCTAGATTAGAGACCATTTGAGAAGAAATGGGAATTTTCAAACTCAAAATGTTGCACTCTAGTGTTACTTTAAAATATTTCAGGAGAAGATGAATGCTAGGGAAATGATCCCTAAGAAAATTGTGGAAAAATAAAAAGATGATATACTTTTTATGGTAAGAAAAGATGGATGCTACATGGAGGTAGTAGAACCTAGGACTATCTGGATTCTAGAAATGTGATATGAAGTGTCTAAAAATATCATTGTAGGTCTTACAAACCTAATGCTGAGAAAACCTAAAGACATCTCTAAAGAGAGACATGGAACCTATGAAGAAAAATCTATTGAGGTGCATCTTAAGCACAAAGAGACAGAGATCAAGAAAGAGTGTTCAAGAAATCAAGTCTAGAGTTGAAGAGATGTTGGCACAAAAAGGACCTACGGAGATATCCAAGGGCACATCTGAACCTAAAAGGGAATCACCAAGTATTAGAAGGTCAACAAGAACTGCTAACCCCTCTACTATTGCTCCTTATACCTCTGGAACCATGCCTATAGCCATTCTTAAGAAGAATGAATCAGTCAGTATTTCCAAACATGCAAAGAAGAGAAGAGTAAAGGGTAAAGTAGTGAGAAAGGGTTATGTGATGCATAATGTCATTGAAGAGGAAGAAGAAAAAGAAGGACCCAAACTGATCCGGAAGAAAAGAGAAGTCATATCTGGTGAAGAAGACTAAACTTTGGGAAAAAGAAAGAAAAGAAAGGAAGGTGAAGCTGCAAATAAGGAAAGGGCAAGCTAGAGAAATCAGAAAAATCCTATCTTCTCCCTCTACAACTGGAAGCCACAATTAATGCTATAAGTAACTATGGCAATTTGAAATAGGTAGCTGAGTTGTATGATGAAAGGTCAGCAGAAGATCAATCAATCATTGAAACAACCATTATCAGGTACATGGACACATTTAATGTTGCATTAATAGAAATAATTGACAATCTACCTAATAGTCTTGCAGATGCAATGACTAAGAGAAGAGACATTTCCATGAACAAGGACATTGAAATGAAAAATAAGGCACTTGAGAAGGTTTGTCCTACAATTTTTGAACAAGATAAGATTAAGGCCATACAGAGGTTAGCCAAGGAATTTAGAACAAAAAGAAGACTAAATACCTTAAAGTCAAATGATAAAGATCAAATAGAAAGATTGAAAAAGGACACATTGAAAATAACTACAAGTATTCTTGAAGAACTACAAATTGCTACAATTAAAGAATGGTCTTATGAAGAAGATGGAAATGATAAAGATCAAGCTAAGGAAGAAAAAGTTGAAACCAGTGCAGAACCACATGGGGTAACTGAAGAAAATTTGCCATCACCAACAGTAGAAATAAATGCAGAAGCTCTGAAATTGGTTGGCTCTAAGGAGATTACAAAGACTACTGATGAGCAGAGGGAGTTTCTAGAAGAAAAGACAAATGGTGATGAGGGAGAACAAAGAGAGGCTATTATTGATCATGTTTCTAACACTGTGGATAATGCCTCTATCTTAGAGAATGTTGAAGAAAAAGTATTTGGTGGAAGGCAGCCTCTAGAAACCTCTGATTCTAGATTGGCTTCTGAAGAGGAGAAAAAGGATATTGTCGGTGAAGGCTCTGGAGTTTCTCTGATAGACTCCATTAGAGAGTTCTTGGTAAGACAAAGACAAATCCAAACCATGTCTTCATCACAACCATTGTAGGTACAATCCTTGGATGGACAAATTAACTTGTCCAACATATCTTCCTTGCAAAACCTTCAGTTGCAGACAATATTTAAGGCGTCTGCACAAGAAGAAATTGTATAGTCTCATATAGAAGGGAATGAGCTTTTGCGAGAGGTCATGGAAATTCTTGAAAAGATACTGCCTGATGTTAAAGGAGATGTCTCTCTAGCCCCTGCATTGCAAATGAGGAAATTAATGGAGTCAATCAATAGTCACTTAGAGTCCTTTGAAAAGGTAGTTGAGAAGAAAGTAAGAGAAGAAATAGATAATAAGAGTTTAGTAGAATTAATAGATAAGTGCTCCAAGGCACATATTTTGCTAGACAATAGTATAAAAAGTGTTCACAATGCCTTAAGTGATGCCAATGCTTTATATCAATTATATTTATCTTGGCCCATAACTAATAAAGAAATAAAAGACAAAATTGAAGGCCTTGAGACGCAATTGCTAAAAATCTCCAGAACCTATGATCCATTGAAAGATGCAAATGGAGATCTAAGAGCAAAATTAGAGAACACTCATGCTATAATAAAGAAATTATAAAGCCAAAAGGAGTTGATAAAATATAGAGAGATAGTAAGTTTTAAAATGGATTCTTTGATTGGCATGTTAAAAGAGGCTAATAAGGTTAGAAAGTTGACTGACGCCACTACAACAGTGGATAAAGCAGAAGAATTTGTCTTGCAAATAAATGGACAAATACATATATTATACTTTGCAAAGGTGCATTGGTACTTAGCTGTGATCCAATTTAAAAACATCTACAAAGATATCTTTCCTAAAAATCAGTAAGTTTTTGATCTCTTATACATATGCGGATGGTTAGAAGGAAACAATTTTTGATATCTTGGTCTAGAAATAAGATAGTAAGGGGGAGTGTCATGTAAAGAAAAGATGAAGGTTTTGATTTGGAATTAGTCCCTTTGCCATTAATGTCAAAGAAGGAGAGAAAGCAATGTGAAAAAAAATGCTTTGGGAGAAAGTAAGATGTGTAAAAGAAAGTGGGAGAGCAAGTTTGTGGCAGAATTCTGTCTTGATGGTTTTTCACATCACATGTTGCCATCAATAACAAAGGGGGAGATTATCGCAAGTATATGCAGTTGCTTCAGGTAGTGTTATAATTGATGTCAACATTAGTGTCAACTGATTGAATAGAGATAAGGATAAAGGTTGGCCTCAAAGAGCGAATATATAGTGGTCTGGAAAGTGATAGTTGGGCTTAAGGATAAGGAGACAGATGTGCAAATCAATTTGATTGATATTTTTGTAAGAGAGTTTGATCCTCTTCCTCACAAGATGACTTTACTCTTCATGGAAGACTATTATGCAAGAAGACTTGATTCGGTAAGAAGATTTGTTATGAAATTTGGCTAAGTGTCAGTCTAGCAAAATTAAGCTAGAGAATCCAGTATTTTGGTCCGCATTTCTCTAGCATGAAACATCCTTCTTTGTGGTTGTAAGGTGTTGATAGTGAATGGTTAGAGATCCTAAATCTAAAGTTTTAGGTTCTGAAGTCCTTGAGAATGAGAGTTAGTGTTGACAGAGTATCACACTCTATATAGACAGTGGTTTGACAATGCCAGTGACAATTTAATTTACTCCGCATTTCACCACAAGTGAATGGTTTGTTGGGTGGATTTGAGGATAAGATTATGAATGATTGTAGTATGTATATTTCAAGTTTTAAGCAATTTGGAGGTCTACAAATAGTTTTGTGAAATGACAAATAGTCTATATTGTCATTGTCCTACTAGTGGATCCGACCTGAAGGTGTTGATGTTGTGCGGAGGGTAAATATGTCTTGCAGAGTTAAGTGGGATTTAATTTAGGTCCATGTTGACCTATTTCAGTTTGTTTGAAAGGTTGAATCTTGGGATGAAGTGTTTGAGTGAGGTTTTGGGGTCGATAAGTCCTATATGGCATATTTTGCATGTTACATCCAATAAGGTCAACTTAATTGATGTTGTGAAAGAAGTGGATATATATAAAGGGGAAGCTATGGCATTAATGTGATCTGAATAATGTGGCAAGAGTCTATAGAGGAAAATTAAGTGAATACAGAGTATAGGAGTCTGGTGTTTTAGAATAGTGGGTAGATTATTGTATTTGTATTTTGAGCTTCATTAGAATTGTACTTCATGCATATGTTAGACACAATTATAAACAGTTCAATCTAGGCAGTGTGCCATCCATTCTCTTCTATCTCTTTCTTTTAGGACAGTAAGTCCTTTGGTAGTGAGCCACCTACAGTGAGCATTCTTGGATAATGAGTCCACCAATTATATCAACCTTAACCGATTGCCTTAAATTAATATATTGTGAGCTAATCCTCACTGTGGTTTTTCTTGTTTTGGGTTTTCCACGTAAAAATCTTGGTGTTCATTTGATATGAATTGTGGATGCATGGTTTATGCTTAATTTCCTTTACTACAATTGAATATGCTAAATGGATTAAAATGTTTGATGTGTAAATGGTTTAATAGAATACTGGTTCACCCCCCCTCTCAGTATTCTGGGTGTTCAACAATTGGTATCAAAGCCAAGTCATTTGGAAGAAGCCTAACTGCTCAAGGAAGTTCTTGGAGATTGAACCCATGGCTGCTAGAAGGTTACCTATCACTCTAGAATAGATTCTTGTTGTTAATCTCATTGAAGAAGACCGTATGCTTGACAAAATAGGATAACTCAATGTTTCTCTTAAAGATCTTGAAAGAACTAAAGGAGAAAATAGAGATCTGAAAGAAAATGTCAAGGAAGCAAATAAATTCATCTGGAAATTGAAAGAGCAAGTCAAGAAGATCAAAGACAAGAATAAGTAAGTCAGTGAACATTTGGAGCAAGAAAATGGAACCATCACAAATTTGAAAGTGCAGGTTGAAGAAAAGAAAAATTTGAGGAATGTCTTAATGCGGTTGTCGAAAGCAAATCTAAAAAATGTACAAGGCTTGAAGAAGAGGTTGTGAATCTAAAATCAGAATTGGAGAAGGCAAGGATTCATGAAGAAAAATTGAAGATGAGCTCTGCAAAGCTTGATTAAATTATTGCAAATCAGAAAGATCCAAATGATAAAGAGGGTTTAGGATTTGAAAAAGGTGAAAGCTCAAAATTAGGACAGACATCAAATGCTAAAAAAAAGAACAATAACAAGCAGTTCCAAAATCAAAGGAACAAAGTTAGAAGACCACCAGTCAGACAACCAAATGCTCAAAGGTACCCATTTTTCAATGGTCTTTGTCATTTTTACAATAAGTATGGACACAAAGAAATAGAATGTAGAAGTAGAAGGAATCAAAATGTTCCATCTTTCTTTGGTCAATGTTTTACATGCAATAAAATTGGTCATAGAGTTGCTAAATGTATAAGTAAAGTGAGTCAGAACTCTATTGGGCATTTTGTATGAAAGGAAGCAAGGCGTGTGGAAATCGCTTCCTACACTAATCTAATGAGGGGAGGAGAGTGCAAATTCATTTTAACCTTTACAATTATAGAATGTTTAACACAACAATAGAAATATTGCAGCAGCAAAAAAACATAAGAATGCAAGGCAGAAGAAGAAGAAGAGGACACAAGATATACATGGGGAAAACCCTTATCAGGTGAAAAACCCCACACTCCAAAACCTGCACAATGTATTAACAAAATTGAAATGGTTTACAATACACTTCCAATGCAAGCTCTCAAGAGTGTTCAACACTCGTATCTAGAGTCAAACTGGTAGCATAACAACACTTGTTAATCACCTCTTGTTTCTCCTCTCCAATCACCTGCTTATATTGAAGTTTTCAAGGCAAAACTGAACATATCTTTGAATGGGTGTCCAACTTGGCCTCATGGCCCAAAATACATGCCTAGGGACACTTGTCCAACACTACAACATGCTCATGACACTTGTCATATCACCCCACCCCAATATGGTCACCTATTTCCAATTTGGGCAATGACAGATGCTCTTACGCACCAACTGGTTGTCATAGAATCTGTCATAGCTTTCATAACTTACAAGTGTAAGAGAATCTATCATAAACAAGATATAAATAGCATATTCACTTACAACATGACAAAACCCTCCTTGGGGCACCCAAAGATGCCTTCTTCCAAGATGCCTTGTGACACATGTCTTCACCTGTTATAGAACCTTCTATTTTCGACTCTAACATGTCATAAAATTGTCATAGGAATCTGTCATAACCGTTTCGGTCAAGATTCACTTACACACTGGTCAAGATGCCGACACATGCTAGAAAATTTCTACCACACAAAAGGGATGCCTATCTCCACATGGAGTGAGTTGACCATCCTAGTCACCTTACAAGTGGAGTGACAACTCATCGTGCCACTTCACACTAGATGACAAAACAGGATGTGTAACAAAATTACAACATAGGCTAAGTAAATAAATTACATTACAATAATAAATGCAAGGAATTTACAAGGTTGAGACACCTTAATTCCCAACATTCTCCCACTTGTCAAACACCTTGTAAGATCCAATAGAAAAATAGGATTTAACAACTATAGGCTGAAAGGCCCATAGACTCCGAACACCATCTGAACTTCTTTGTGCCCACTAGTTTCCTTAATGCATCTACAACATCACACTTTGACTGTGACAATAGATATTAAATTGTCTTGCACCAACACCAATATCTGAACACAAAATCTCTTAAGCCAAATAGATTCCTTGCAAGCATGAGTAGCTACCAAGTACTCAGGTCAACTGAACTCAACTATGCCCACTAGCTTTACAAAAGCACCTGTAACATCTTCCAAGTGATCACCAACATGAAAAAAGATTAGAATGCCAAAAATATGATGAAACACTAAATACCACATAGACACACCAATGTATCCAACTTCAAACCGGTTAATAGAACATAACTTTGAAGTCCAAACATCTTCAAAACAAGATCAAGCATGTAAGCTCCAAAATAGTTAGAACAACAACCACAGCTAGTTGTTTACATCCAACTAAATAACCAGCATTGATAGAACTTTTGTACATGACATATTCAACCCATACTGTAACTCTCATCCCTGTATAATCCACTGTCCTACTCAAAGTTATCATCTCCCATGATAGCAAACATACCAACAACCATTGATGTGCAAAAAATATCAAGACCTTTGATAATGTAGTCCAATGAAAAACAATCTACCAAAGATATACATACATCCTAGGAATCAAACTGCATGAGCAATGCCAACTAAAGTAACTCAAAGTCTACCAATAAGAACTTACATAAAAGTGGCTTATAATACAAACATATAATAATACAAAGACCAATTATAATGATCTACAAACTACAACCAACTACTGCAAAATAGAGCAAACAGTTTTCTTCTCACTCTCTCACCTCTGACCTCCTCCACTTCTCCAAAGTTCACATCTATAAAGAACACATATTGTTGCCAAAAAATAATAAAGTACAACAACAGTAGATGATCACAAACCCAGTGATCATATTAGATGAATAAGAACTTCTAGGAAGAAGAATGAGACCATAAAGAGAAATTGTAAACCATAACATGTCCTTGTGCCAAGTATGATCTCCTTCACAAAACCCCAATTGAAAAGCCTTAACACCCAACCATTCAATCTCATAAGATCAAATAAACATCAACATGGATGTAAGCCTCTCTAAACAAGGTAGATCAAACTCATAACCATTCCATAATAGGGAATAAGCCCAATCACATCTCCTAAACTCCACATAAATGAACATCATAAACCAAACCATACGAATCAAGAAGATAACCATGCTAACAACCCTCAAATGAAACCTCCAGAACTAATAACTTGTAGCTCAAGATTCATATCTATGAGAAATAAAAGCATAAAACAAATGAATTTGAAATACCCTGGCAATACCTATCAGAACATTTTCTACCAAGTGAACTGAAAGTGGGGAATGAGAATGATCCACTGAGATACATCGAGTTTCATATACTCTCTCCAAGAACAATATCCTCTCAATTTCAAATATGAACTCATGTCCATAACAGGTGAAGGCTCCTCAGTCTTTCTGCTGAAAAATTTCACCATTCCAACACATGATCCCTTCAACAAGAGATCTCAAGCCTCACCTCAAGTCTCTCTAGTATCCATGAGCATCCATCAACCAATACATGCCAACTTCAAATGCATCCTGCAAAATCATGAAGCTTCAAGCAAATGATTAATACTCAAAACCAAAGAGAACAAACAAGATCATTGTCAAAACTCCCACTGCACATTTGCATGATCAAGAAGCCCATCATGACATTATGATCTAACCATCTCCTCATAAGAAGATCACATATACCAAAGCGTACAATGATGCATACATCCTATCTCAAGAGAACATGTATCATGCCAAAACTTTAAGCTAGCATCAAGAGTAAATCATGACATAGTAACAACATCTCTAATCAAAGGATAAACATGTCATATTGACAAATCATAAACCTAACACCTCAATCAAGATGTCAACATCTCAAAACATATGAAGATAACCATCTCCTGACAATAAAACTAAAGATGTCAAAGAACTCTGAAAACCAAGAGCTCCTCCATGACACCAATATCCACTGCAGAAGATCATTCATCACTTATGATGAATCCAACATCACTGCCAAAGCTCCCACTGAAACTGTGATACCGAGCTTATCAAGGCATCATGATAACCATCCTCTCAATGAAGATCATTCATGGCTTATAACATCACTGTTAAAAGCTCACATTAAACTGTGTAACCAAGTTATCCATGACATCATGATAAACATGCTATAAGTCCCAATAACTGACTATCCATGCACTCTAATTATCCATCCTCTTATCCCAATGCAACATACCAATACATAAGTGACCACAGACAAGCAAAATCTGCATAAACACTGAATCAAACCCATGGATAAAGACAGTCCACAATCGAGTTATCTCACTGCAGCTAATGGGTAGCTAATCCACAAACTACATAACTCAAAGATCCGAAACAAATGTAACATGCAAACTCATCATTACATTAGTAACCTGCAAACTAAGATACCAAAGAAGACAATCTGTAGACTTCAAGACTCAATCATCAAATCAATTCTAGATTCAATTTGCCAACAAGTCCACAAACGAGTGATCGTAGTCAAGGAACTAATCAAGCATTATGTTGTAGAAATAATGAGTGATAAATCACATACCAACATCTCCACACTGAGAAAGATACAAACCTCCTCACATTATGCATGAAGCATACATACAAATCTGCAACTATCTTACATCTAGAGACACTCTCAAGGAATCATAATCTAAAAAATAGTTTTTCTGCAGATCTACAAAACCACAAGTTTTGATTAACCATGTAAAACCTGTAGAACCACCATGTCTCTGACATACATGCAAATCCACATCCACTTATCATCTGGAAAACTGACCAGTCTGAAAATCACCAATATAGTTAAACCAGAATAATGGAATAACATAGATAAGCATAACCATAGATTTTTTAAATGGAACATCTACAAAACCCTCAGATCAAAACAATATGAAACTAAGACATGCAAGTATAGCCAACTAAATGAAATAGAGGTCTAGGAACTTTAGGCCCACTTGTAGACCAACTCCACAACCATCACCATGTACAAGCATACGAAGGAGTTAGGTTGTTCCAGAAGCTTTCAAACCATCCAAGGATTAACTCCACAGCCTACATGCATTCAGGGTTAACAAGACAATGTCTTTTAATGCTAGGGACTAAAACCAAGCACCCAACATAAGCACATTAAACCACAGTCATGACAACCCAAGTTTCTCCATGTGATCAGGGAGCTAAGAATGAACACTCAACATGAATACTCTGCTGCAAATGACCATAGAATGATGGAACATAACCACCTTGCATGAGGGTTATTGCATACTATCAAACATGAGCTCCAGATCAATAACATACTAAATGTAATCTCATGATCAACTCCACAACACTCCAACTTAAGTCTCTGTAACTCAACATTTTTGCCATTAAACATCCTCATCTCTATTCTTCCGGATGTGCCTGCCATCTTATTCCTGCAACAAGATTTTAGAATACTCTACACAAACTCCCACTTAACCTAAGATTAGTACACAAAACCCCTATCCAACAACTAGGACCAAAGAGAATAGCTATGATACCAACTGAAAGGAAGCAAGGTGTGCGGAAATCGCTTCCTACATGAATCTAATGAGGGGAGGAGAGTGCAAATTCATTTACAATTACAGAATTTTTAACACAACAACAGAAATATTGCAGCAGAAAAACAATATAAGAATGTAAGACAAAAGAAGAAGAAGAAGACACAAGATATATGTGGGGAAAACCCTTATCAGGTGAAAAACCCCACACTCCAAAACCTGCACAATGTATTAACAAAACTGAAATGGTTTACAATACACTTGCAATGCAAGCTCTTAGGAGTCTTTGACACTCATATCTAGAGTCAAACTGGTAGCATAACAGCACCTGTTAATCACCTCTTGTTTCTCCTCTCCAAGTACCTGCTTATATTGAAGTTTTCAAGGAAAAACTAAACATATCTTGGAATGGGTGTCCAACTTGGCCTCATGGCCCAAAACCCATGCCTAGGGACACTTGTCCAACACTACAGCATGGTCATGACACTTGTCATATCACCCCATCCCAATATGGTCACCTATTTCCAATTTGGGCAATGACAGATGCTCTTACACACCAACCTACTGTCATAGAATCTGTCATAGCTGTCATAACTTACATCTGTAAGAGAATCTGTCATAAACAGGCTATAAATAGCATTTTCAGTTACAACATGACAAAACCCTCCTTGGGGCACCCAAAGATGCCTTCTTCCAAGATGCCTTGTGACAGATGTCTTCACCTATCATAGGGTTAAGCTTCTATTTCTGACTCTTACATGTCATAAAACTGTCATAGGAATCTGTCATAACCATTTTGGTCAAGATTCACTTACACATTGGTCAAGATGCCAACACATGGCAGAAAACCGCTACCATACAAAAGGGACGCCTATCTCCACATGGAGTGAGTTGACCATCCTAGTGACCTTACAAGTGGAGTGACAACTCATCGTGCCACTTCACACTAGATGACAAAACAGGATGTGCAACAAAATTACAACATAGGCTAAGTAAATAAATTACATTACAATAATAAATGCAAGGAATTTACAAGGTTGAGACACCTTAATTCCCAACATTATATACAATAAGATGGGACACAGAGAAAATGAGTGTAGAAGAAAAATACTAAGGTACAATAGGAATAATGCTCAACCATTTTATGGATACTGCCATACATGTAATAAGTTTGGCCACAAAGTAGCTAACTATAGATCAAAGGCAAGAAGAAGTGGAAATGCTCAGCAAGACAGGTGCAACTATTCTAAGTGCAATGAAACAAGACACCCTCAAAGGTATAAGGAATCCATTGATGTATCTTCACAAAAGAAGGAAATGAATAAGATCTAGATGAAGAAGGATGTAACAGAGATTAAGAATGAACCTGTGCCGACATCCGGTATAGATGTTCCCTCTGGGAACTAAGATGAGAGCTTTGGCTCAAGGGGAGCTTCATTGAAAATATTTTCTCCCCTATCAAAGGAATGGTGTTGATGCTTCAGCATGAAGATATGAGATGAAGATCGACAGGCTTAATCATTTGGTGAAGACTACGATATAAAATTTCCTAATGTGGAAGTTTGCAGAGTATTTGAAGGTGATTGTACATACAGAGAAATGGTTGACAGATTTTTTATTTAAAGAAATAAATGTGAATTAGGTCAGATCTAAAGGCTCTTAAAAGGGATTTTACTTAGCAAAATCTTTCACAAAAGCATTCAAAGAGCAGATTAAGAGTTGGGCAGAAGAAGGGATCAAGGCAATTCAAAGGTTAGTGCATCCAAACCCTAGTCCGGAAAGAGTGAAGAAAAAGGTATTTTCTAGTTTGCCCTATTTTACTATGTACTCTACATTAAAGGTTTGAATTCATGTGCAATGGATACACCACAAGTTGTAGAGGTTATTGAATGCCCATGACCTAAATTCAAGAAACACCCCTTCAAATCCACAAAAAGGGATCTAGATGGCGCTTTCTTAGATATACCATATGGTGTCCTACATACAGAGGATGCAAGAATGTATATACATACAAAGATGGAAGAATACAACCATGTAAAACTAGGAAGATATTTGGGTTAATGAGCTAAAAGATGACAATTTTGATCTGAAGCATGAATACAGTGCCCTAACAGAGAAAAAGTTGGATGTTCGGAATGATTTTCCCAATTTGTGTTATGAAGATGCATGGGTAAGGTATGTATTGAGCCACATTCATGATAGATTCATGTGGTTGTACCTTCCACACATGTTAAACAAGGAAGCCATTAAGGTTGTGCTCCACTAGAGCTATTTTGGCACTCAAATCTGTTAAAGATGATGTTGTGATGAAACTCACAGGAGCCAAATTTGATAAGAGGGCTTTTATTGTGAATGACATTGAAGATCTGGTAGTAAAATATGCATCTATGATGATAGGTTACAAGATCTACTTCACAAACAGGGAAAATTCAATCTCAGCTACTACAATATACATTGCGTATGAAATGGTCAAAAAGGGTATGGATATTATGACATGTGTGAGTTGTTAATACAACAATTACTCGAAAACTTGCATAAGACAAAGGATTCAAAATATCCTTTCAAGTTTGGTACTTTGGTTATCTATTTACTATTCTATTTCCTCAAGGAAGTCCCAGGTGCTCAAAACATTGTGTGGTTTGAACACATTCAAGTAGCCACCTAGATCAGAGACCATTTGAGAAGAATTGGGAACTTTCAAACTCAAAGTGTTGCACTCTAGGGTTACTTTAAAATATTCCAAGAGAAGATGAATGCTAGGGAAAGGATCCCTAAGAAAGTTTTGGAGAAATATAAAGATGATATACTTTTTAAGGTAAGAAAAGATTGATGCTACATGGAGGTAGTAGAACCTAGGACTGTCTGGATTCAAGAAATGGGATCTGAAGTGTCTAGAAATATCATTGTAGGTCTTACAGACCTAATGCTAAGCAAACCTAAAGACATCTCTAAAGATAGACTTGGAACCTATGAAGAAAAATCTATGGAGGTGCATCTTAAGCACAAAGAGAGAGAGAGAGAGAGAGAGAGAGAGATCAAGAAGAATGTTGAAGAAATGAAGTCTAGAGTTGAAGAGATGTTGGCACAAAAAGTGCTTGTGGAGATATCCAAGGGCACATCTGAACCTAAAAGAGAATCACCAAGTATTAGAAGGTCAAAAAGAACTAATAACCCCTCTATTGTTGCTCCTTATACCTCCAGAGCCATGCCTGTAGCCAGTCCTGAGAAGAATGAAGTACTCAGTATTTCTGAACCTACAAATAAGAGAAGAGTAAAGGGTAAACTAGTGAGAAAGGGTTATGTGACACATAATGTCATTAAAGAAGAAGAAGAAAAAGAAAGACCCAAACTAATCCGGAAGAAAAGAGAAGTCATATCTGGTGAAGAAGGCCAAACTTTGGGAAAATGAAAGAAAAGAAAGGAAGGTGAAGCTACAAACAAGGGAAAGGGAAAGCTAGAGAAATCAAAAAAATCTTGTCTTCTCCCTCTACAATTGTAAGCCACAATTAATGCTATAACTAAGTATGGCAATCTGAAGCAGGTAGCTAAGTTATATGATGAAAGGTCAACAAAAGATCAATCAATCATTGAAACAACCATTATCAAGTACATGGAGGCATTCAATGTTGCATTAATAGAAATAATGAACAATCTACTTGATAGTCTTGTAGATGCAATGACTAAGAGAAGAGATGATGCTATGAACAAGGACATTGAAATGAAAAATAAGGCACTTGAGAAGGTTTTTTCTACAATTTTTGACAAAAATAAGACTAAATACCTTAACGTCAAATGATAAAGATGAAATAGAAAGTTTGAAAAAGGACACATTGAAAATAACTGCAAGTATTGTTGAAGAACTACAAATTGCTACAATTAGAGAATGGTCTTCTGAAGAAGATGGCAATGATAAAGATCGGGCTGAGGAAGAAAAGGGTGAAACCAGTGTAGAACCACATTGGGTAACTAAAGAAAATTTGCCATCACCAACAGCAGAAATAAATGCAGAAGATCTAAAATTGGTTGGCTCTCAAGAGATCAAAGAGACTACTGATGAACAAAGGGAGTTTCAAGAAGAAAATATAGATGGTGATGAGGGAGAACAAAGAGAGGCCATTAGAGATCAAGTTGCTAATACTGTGGATAATGTCTTTGTCCTGGACAATGTTGAATAAGAAGAAGTATTTGGTGGAAGCTAGTCTCCGGAAACCTTTGACTCCAGATTGGCTTCTGAAGAGGAGAAAAAGGATATTGTTTGTGAAGGCTCCGGTGTTTCTCCGATAGACTCCATTAGAGATTTCTTGGCAAGACAAAGATAAATCCAAACCATGTATTCATCACAACGATTGCAGGTACAATAGTTGGATGGACAAATTAACTTGTCTAGCATATCTCCCTTACAAAATCTTCAGTTGGGGACAATATTTTAGGTGTCTACACAGGAAGAAATCCTATAGTCTCATATAGAAGGGAATGAGCTTTTGGGAGAGCTCATGGAAATTCTTGAAAAGATACTACCAGATGTTAAAAGAGATGTCTCTCTAGCCTCTGCATTGCAAATGAGAAAATTAATGGAGTCAATCAACAGTCACTTTGAGTCCTTTGAAATAGATAATAAGAGGTTAATAGAATTAACAGATAAGTTCTCCAAGGTAGACATTTTACTAGACAATAGTATAAAAAGTGTTCACAATGCCTTAAGTGATGCCAATGCTTTATATCAATTCTATTTATCTTGGCCCATAACTACTAAAGAAATAAAAGACAAAATTGAAGGCCTTGAGATGCAATGGCTAAAAATCTCCAGAACCTATGATCCTTTGAAAGATGCAAATGGAGATCTAAGAGAAAAATTAGAGAAGACTCATGCTATAATAAAGAAATTGCAGAGCCAAAAGGAGTTGATAAAATATCAAATGGGTCAGATGAGAGATTGTAAGCTTTGAAATGGCTTCTTTGATTGGCATGTTAAAAGAGACTGATAAGGTTAGAAATTTGACTGACACCCCTACAACAGTGGATAAAGCAGAAGAATTACTCTTGCAAATAAAAGAACAAATACATATATTATACTCTCCAAAGGTGCATTAGGACTCAGTTGTGATCTAGTTGAAAAACTTCTACAAATATATCTTTCCTACGAATAAGTAAGTTCCTAATCTCTTATACATAGATGGTTAGAAGGAAATAATTTTTTATACCTTGGTATAGAAATAAGATAGTAAGAGGGAATATCATGTAAAGAAAAGCTGAAGTTTTTGATTTGGAACTAGTCCCTTTGCCATTGATGTCAAAGGGGGAGAGAAAGCAATGTGAAAAAAAATGCTTTGGGAGAAAGTAAGATGTGTAAAAGAAACGGGGAGAGCAAGTTTGTGGCAGAATTATGTCTTGATGGTTTTTCACATCACATGTTACCATCAATGACAAAGGGGGAGATTGTTGAAAGTATATGTAGTTGCTACAGGTAGTGTTGTCATTGATGTCAACATTAGTGTCAACTGATTGAGCAGAGGTAAGGATAAAGGTTGGTCTCAAAGAGTAAAGATACAGTGGTTCAAAAAGTGATAACCAGGCATAAGGATAAGGAGACAGGTGTGCAGATCAATTTGATTGATAATTTTGCAAGAGAGTCTGATACTCTTCCTCACAAGATGACTTTACTCTTCATGAAAGACTACTGTGCAAGAAGACTTGATCCGGTAAGAAGATTTGTTATGAAATTTGGCTAAGTGTCAGTCTAGAAAAATTAAGCTATAGAGTTCCAGTATTTTGGCCCGCATTTCTCCAACATGAAACATCCTTCTTTGTGGTTGTAAGGTGTTGATAGTGAATGGTCAGAGAGCTTGAATCCAAATTTTCATGTTTTGAAGTCCTCCAGAATGAGAGTTAGTGTTGATCAAGCATCGCATTCTATATGGACAGTGCTTTGATAGTACCAGTGACGATTTGAGTTACTCCGTATTTCATCGCAAGTAAATGGTTTGCTGTATATATTTGAGGATAAGATTATGAATGGTTGTAGCATGTATATTTCAAGTTTGAATCAATTTGGAGGCCCGCATATAGTTTTGTGAAATGACAGATAGTCTATTTTTTTGTTGTCCTACCAGTGGAGCCGACCTGAAGGTGTTGATGTTGTGCAAAGGTTAAACATGTTTTGCAAAGTTAAGTGGGAGCTATTTTAGGTCCATGTCAACCTATTTCAATTTGTTTAAAAGGTTGAATCTTGGTGCAAAGCGTATGAGTGAGGTTTTGGGACCGATAAGTCCTATATGGCATATTTTGCATGTTACATCCAATAAGGCAAACTTAATTGATGTTGTGAAAGAAGTGGATATATATAAAGGGGAAGCTATGGCATTTGTATGATCTGAATAATGTGACAAGAGTCTATAGAGGTGAATTGAGTGAATACAGAGTAGAGGAATCGGGTATTTCAGAATAGTTGTTAGATTATTGTATTTGTATTTTGAGCTTCATTGGAATTGTACTTCATGCATATGTTAGATGTAATTGTAAATAGTTCAATCCTAGCAGTGTGCCATCCATTCTCTTATATCTCTTTCTTTGCGGATAGTGAGTCCTTTGGCAGTGAGCCACCTACAACGAGCATTCTTAGACAGCGAATCGACCAATTGTATCAACCTTAACTAGTTTCCTTATTAATATATATTGTGAGCTAATCCTCATTATGGTTTTTCTTGTTTTGGGTTTTCCACGTAAAAATCTTGGTGTTCATGTGTTATGAATTGTGGCTACATGTTTTATGTTTAATTTCCTTTACTGCAATTGAATATGCTAAATGGATTAAAATCTTTGATGTGTAAATGGTTTAAGAGAATACTGATTCACCCATCCCCCCTCTCAGTATTCTATGTGTTCAACATCATATATCAATTAGGTATCACTTTTTGAGAGAGAAGGTTGTAGATAAAGAAGTGAAATTGGAATATGTTTCAACAAAGGATTAGATAGCAGATATTTTAACAAAGACTTGCAAAGGATACTTTTGAGTATCTCTGGAAGAAGTTATGGGTAATTGCTCCTCCTTGTTCTTCATAGATGCATAGTTGGTGCATCTGTCTAGGGGGAGTAATTCATGCTATATCTTTTTCCTAGACTGATGGTGGCTACCTCTTAGGGGGAGTAGGTAGTGGTTTTTACTAATAGGGGGAACCTATTACTTATTTCAAGGAGTGTATGTACATCAAATGAGGAGAAGGTTGAAAAGGAGAGTCTGTGCCCTAAGGGGGAGAAGTAGTTTCTCTTTATCCTTGATGTCAAAGGAGGAGAATGAGTAGGGTGTGTTTCTATCAATGCCAAAGGGGGAGATTGTTGTACATATGTTACCTAAGGCTGTCACTGTTGTGGTTGTCATTGATGTCAACACTCAGTTTAGGTTGTCACTGATGCTTATGTTGATGGTATATTATGATGGTGTGCTAATAGTGATGTTGTTAATGTTCGTGGTTTGATGTCATGCCTTGTTTAATAAAGTTATATTGAGTATGTTTGTTATCAGCAGAGATGATATCATGATGATATATTAAGATGAGAATTAGAAGCATTAAGATAAGAATCAAAAGCATTAAGATGAGGACTAGAAGTAATGTTGATGTTGCAGAGATGTTACTGATGGTCTATAGCATATTGTATGCTCTCTCCTATTGTTCCTAAGGAAGTAGGTGTTGCTACTAGTAGGCTCTGGTCTCTGGATGTTGGTGAAGGTTTCTGCTGCAAGAAGTTTCCTTGAAGATTGTTTGGGAGAATGCTCCACATTCCTCCCCTTTTGAAGATATGTTCATGCGGTTTAGAATTTAAGTTCAGTGGGTTGTGAAGGTGCTACATTCAAATTTTCATATCATTTGTCCCTCCGCAGAGAAAGTTGTAAGTGACAAAGCATTGGACTGTACTATCTAGTGGCTAGTTTTAGTGTATGTTGGATTGTGCCAACTTTTTGCTATATGAAGTGAATTGGCTGGTGGAGAATGATATTGATGATCTTGTGATGTTTCCTATTGCTCCACAATGTGTTTTTTGGTTTCTTTAGAACAGGTTGTGGTCCGAAATGAAGGTGATGTTGGGTTATGCTTTGCCTAGCTGACTGAGGTATGTTGAAGGTGTGTGCCATAAAATCTTTGTTGTGTGGAGTTCATGGAGTGTTTGGAGATGTTGTATGAGTCATACTAACTCATATGGGAGAAGCACAAGTAATGTTAAATCTTCCATGAGTACCACCAAGTTGTAATGGTTGACATGATACAAGCTTCACATTTTTTTGCTTAAGGTCAACCTATTTTCAAATGTGTGAGGTGTGTAAATTTTATTCTTTGAAGGTTGATATGGTGAAGGGTGCTTAGGACCAGGTTATGCATGTGTTAGAATCTGCAAGGCATGTTTCTCTTCCTAGTGTTGCATGTGGTTCATTCTAGGGCTTTCCCTCTACATGTTTCATGTTGATTGATATTTGGCCGACTTGTCATTATAATATTCTTTTTGTCTTTGGCCGACATGTAATGTAATCAATGTAATATCATGTATATATATTGTGAACCTAGTTGATATAGGTGAGGTGTGATTGCGAGTGTGAGTGCAAGGAGTTAGTATGGACTTTGTTTAGGGATTTCCTATGTCATGATATAGGCACGATGCGATCCTAGTAATGCTAGATAAGTTAACAAAGGTAGAACATTTTTTAGCCATAAATCTTACTGACGAGGAACATATAATTGCTAAGAAATTCATTCAAGAGGTCTTCAGATTGCATGTAGTCCTGAAAAAAATTATCTTAGATAGAGATGAGTAGATGACCTCAAGGTTTTGACAGACCTTGTTCTCAATGCTTGGGACTCAGTTAAACATAAGGTCAGCCTATCATCTAGAAATAGATGGACAAACAGAGACTTAATCAAGTACTGGAAGACTTGTTGAGGATGTACTACCCAGATCAACAATATAAATGGGAAGAGTACCTTCCACTTGTTGAATTTTTCTATAACAATTCATATCATTCAACAATAGAATGGCTCCTTTTGAAGCATTGTATAGTAGAAGGTGTCAAAATCTTATAAGCAGATAGGGTTTGTCTTCAATCATAATTGCTAACTGAAATGTAAGAGCAAGTTAAGCTAATCGGGAAAAGATTGGCAAAAGTGAATAATAGGCAGAAAAGCTATACTGATGCCAACAGTACTCCATGAGTATTCTCAATAGGAGATAAAGTTCTCTTGAGAGTGAAACCTCATAAAAGCCCTACTAAGTTTGGGAAGTTTTCCAAACTAGCAACTAGATTTGTGGGACCCTTTCAAGTCCTAGAAGCAATCAATCTAGTTGTTTATAGGATAGCTCTACCTCTAGCTCTTGCTCATATGCATGATGTTTTTCATGTGTCTTATTTGAAGAAATATGTATCTAGATTTAATCACATCCTTAATTGGAATGCTCTTCAAGTATAGGATCCAGGAGTGGTCATGATCAAGCCTCTCAAAGTGCCTGAAATTTGCAAGCTCCACTTGTGTAATAGAGAAGTTACCCAATGCAAGGTCTAGTGGGACCAATACTCTGAAGACAATGCTACTTGGGAGAATTACAATGAATTTTCTCAGAAATTTCCTCATTTTTTCATGAAAACTTGAAACTTGAAAAAACTTATTTGTGTTAAATTTTGTTTTGATAAGTACTTAATCATCGAGGACAATGATCTTCAAGGGGGGATATATGTTACACCGCATTTTGTAAACAAACCTAATTCATCTATTACTTCAAGAACAATTAGTTAGAAATGAAATAAATATGATGATTATGAAGTTATAATAGCTTAGAAAAATAATTTTATTTCATTTTATTGAAAATGCAATGAAATTGATTATTTCAAATGTTATTATTATTATGTTAATGGACTAACTACGCGTTGTGTACGTGAGATGTATGCAAGAACAAAGTTTCCACCTCCAAATGAGGAGGGAGAGCATCACTCCAGAGAGGGAATTAGATCATGAGAAATGAGTGATTAATGTACCATCAGGGAACACACACACACTAACATTAGAAGTTATAACAATTTTGAAGTAAGTCTTAATAGTGTTGTCATCGGTTGCATTAGTAATATTTTTATGATGAGATCATTTTCATCTTGTGTATGACTATCACTG
This sequence comes from Cunninghamia lanceolata, assembly GCA_027924645.1. Classification (NCBI taxonomy): domain Eukaryota; kingdom Viridiplantae; phylum Streptophyta; class Pinopsida; order Cupressales; family Cupressaceae; genus Cunninghamia; species Cunninghamia lanceolata. The sequence continues at coordinate 5,342,185 of BSBN01000413.1, forward strand.
TCATGTCGACAAATTTGTCTTCCACATTGATGAATGATGAGGTTGTTTTTGACTTTGCTTTCCTTTTTGATCTGAGAGGTCAGCATATCAAGTTGGTATTATGCCCATTGAATGCATAATAAAAGCATTCAAAATGCATCATCAAATTTGTATTTGATTTTACTATCATTTAATTCTTATTGGATCTAGACATAACTCTTAAGTTCAAATTAAATTACATGCTCAAGAGTAAAAAGAGCATACGATCAAGTCATTATTTTTTATGGAGGTAATTTCCATTGACCTCTCCTAAATCCAAGGAGTTGGGAGGAGCAGTAGCTTCACACTCCCCGATTCTAGGCATGAAGTTGTGGACCCTTATGGGAGGATAAACTTTAAAACAGTTATTCACCACCTTGTGGGAGGGAGATATAACAACATTCATTTTATTATAAAAGAGGGGAGAGTGCAGGAGGCACGGGGATGATTCTTCTTTTTATTAGATAAGCTTTTAAAACTTAAGCAGGCTAGTAGACTGTAGGTTCACGGGGAAGGGCGAAAAGAGAGAGTTCTTAGTTCTCATTTGTTGTTATAGAGGTCAGCAGAATGTAGATTCACTAGGAAGAGAAAAAGAGAGTTCATAGTTCTCATTTGCTATTACAGACGTATGATTTTGAGCTCGTATTATTTCTAAAACCTTAGTATTATGAAAATATCATGTCTTCGCCTGGATAAGGGCATTTGTTACAAGAAAATTAGTTTTGTTTTAAAGACTTTTGTGTGCTATGCCAAACCATTAAGATAGGTTCTTGACCCCTCACTAAGAAGTGGGTTGATAAGCTTTATATATATATTACTATCTTTATTACCAATGTTTGCAAGAATAGTTTCAATCCCCTTCACTGTCTGTATGAGGCCATGGTGGGTAAAGTGTTTTACAAACTTAGAAATGTTTACAAAACAACTTTGGTTCCCTTTGCATGCCTATGAAGAGGTCGACGCAACTATACAATTAGATGTTTGAAATAAGTTTATAACTATCATCCTTGAGCCTATATAAGGCTAACAACATGTAAATTATCCGCAGAGTCCAATGGCTATACAAGGAAAAAAAAAAAATATGTTGTATAAGTCTTACTTTAACAACAGTGAAAGGATAAGACTGCTAGATAGAATAAACTAATTTATGCCTATATGAGGCAGAGAAATATGCATGTCTTTCTTAAGAAAAGGTCGATAGCCTTGCAATTGGTAAATAAAGTTAGTTTCAATGAAATTTTGCTATGGTATTAAAAAGGGAAGGTGTGATTCAAGTATGACTGCATTATTGTATGAATCCATAAAGGCTGAAAGTATGTACTTATGTAAAATAAAAATACAATGTTATCTGGTAATGAACCCAAGTTGTAAATGACTGATTTAAGTTCCATTTTTGTTGTTAATAGCTGTGGATTCATTATTTATTGACCAAGTTGGACCAATTACAATATTTAATCCTTTTGGTAAGAAATATTATTGTTATTAAATGACAATAACACTGCCATTAGATTTGAACACTCGCCCTTATGATAAAATACATAAATAGATACTTAACAAGCCATAACATAGCAACAAAGATTGCAGCTAATTACACATTATGTGTCAAAGAATGCAAGAGCTTCCAAACACATCCATTTAAAAGAAAATATGTTATAGATTCTTCGACAAGTTGTAAGTTGAGTAAAAACCCAGAATAAGGAAGACACTCCTTGGTGGCAAGGAAATAGAGGCCATAGTCGATAATGAAATGCTATATGATAAAATATTGTAAATCTTAAAGAATGAAATCTTATCTACTCTTGAGCATGGAATTAGGGTTGGCTAGTCTTTGAGTAGCTGACAGGTTGTCATAGACCTGAGATTGCAAGGATGCAAAGAGGGGCTCAAGACAAGTATTTAAGTCACCTAGACTCTTACCTTATAGTTGTCTAGTTGACCTGTGGTAGAGGTATACTCAATGTCAAATAGACAAAGATAGGGTATAACTTATTTAAATACTTAAAATTAATCACTGATCCAAAGTGATTGGAAGAATGTTTGTTTCCAAGTCAAGCATTATTTATATGAAAATTTGTCCAATGTAATGAAAAATCTTTGCTTGCATTGTTGGTTCACCGTGTCCTCGAACTACACAAACAGTCAGATGGGTTGTTCATAGCTAAAGTTGGACTAGAAGTTGATCAACTAATTGTTTCTGCTAAGATACAACACTAGTTCTCAGATGGCACACTAAACCCTAATGAAGGGTAGGTCCACTTCTAGTAGGAAGGTGTGCAGGGGACCGCCGGTCTATAGTTATGAAAAGTATAATGTTGAATATTTCCTTTTATGGAAAAAAAATATTATTGAAAAATAGATACTATTTGCACCATTTATTTTGAATAATAGTGTTTTATTAAGATGATCGAGTTCAACACTTGAACCTAGGAGCTCATTGTGAATTTTCATTGTTTAGCAGATGAGCTAACACCCATATGTTGTTCTTGTTCCAGAATGGTAGGAAGAAGAACACGGAAACAAGCCAAAAAAACAAAAATTAAAAACTTTGTCCAAAGTCATTGTTAAGGAGGAACCTTCTCCTGAGATAAAAAGGAAGGAACCAGTGAGTTACACTAATTTGGCTTGGCTCACTGATTTTGAGATGCTTGTCAATGCACTAAAGCATATCTAGCTTGAGAGGAGGAAACGATTAGAGGCAACAAAAAAGTCATCAGCCCCTGCTATTGTAAAGATTAGTAAACCATATGCACACTATGACATCCCCTTTAGGTGTGGTTGGGATGCGCCATCGATAGGAAGGGAGGTGATGATGGAGTACCTACGTGTACACCAACCCTCCAAATTTGCGTTAGTTGACTCTGACGGGCAAGAGGACCCCGAAGAAATCAATCTCTATGATAGTCACCTATAGTCACATGAATATATATATAATGTTGGTGTAATTAATTAATTTAATTACACTTTATTATTTTAATTTCACTTAGGGCTTTTTCATCTTGCACATAAAGAAAGGCTTTTAAATCTTTTAATTCATTCTATAATTATTCTTTTCAGAGGCAATAGTAATTATTCTTTGCATCTCTCATTTGTTGAAGGTTTTAAGGTTTTACTATTGCTCTCTATGCTTGTGGTTTCTCCAATACCTCAACATGGTATCTGAGCTCAGATCCAGTAAACCCCTTCTCAAATTTTGAGGGTTTTGTCTATCAGGTGTTACAGAAGGCCTCATCGAGAAAAAAAGACTACTCTGTTGCACCCAGAAAGCATCAAAATCCTAGGATTGATTGTCCAAATGTTGAAAACAGAGTAGGAAATATTCAGAGCTTTTTTTTTGGCATTTGCAGATTTAGAGCACCAAAAATCTATATGGTGCATGGATCCATCCCAGACCATATGCTCTCTATAGGTTTGTGGTGGTTTTCACTAGTGGTGGAATTTTTTTCTTTCTCGGGTGGCATTTTTTTTCTAGTTGCAATTTTTTTAAACAAATAAAAAATAAAAAATCAACCCATAAGGTTTTTTTTAAACCCTGCAGGGTAGTGTACAGGTGGCCTACCACTTATAGGCAGCTTTGCCCATTTCTTGTCACCTCAATGGTGAGATCCACCACTTCACATGTGTTCTAGCCCTCTACAGGGCCCAAACCCTCCAATTGATGCTCTGGGCCGGCCGTCGGCGGTACCTCTACCTCTCAACCACAAGCTCCATTCGCCCTCTGTCGTGCTGTGATAGCGTTAGCTCTAGGTGGCACCACCTTCTTCCATCACTCATCTACAGTCCACCACTGGCACCTCCACCACTATGCCACCCGATGCCAACCCCCTTTTCATTCTTCTCTCAGGCACATGGGTGACCAAGCACTTAACCAGGGGGGCCTTTTTTTGCCCTACACACCTTTTAGAGCAGTTTGATAGAATTGGGTATATCTTTTGCATACTATATCTATCTTTTGAAAACCATATATCATTACAAAGATGGTTCAGAGGGATTTCCAGTGGTGCTACTTGTTTTTCTAAATTATTCTCCTAGTGTTTTTTATTAGCTATTGAAGTCAGATCAAGCAGTTTACGCCTTTTGGGTCATAACTTGGGCATACTAGATCTATTTTTCACAAATGAATAGGCGTTGTAAAGTTGATTCCATGCTCTACACATAAATTCCACTTGTTTTTCCAGATTCTTTTATAGGTATGCAAAAATTTAGTTTGAAGTCAAACCCTTATTTTTTGCTTTTTCATTGTAAAATTTGCAAAAAGGGTTTTTTTTTGCTGTGAGGGGGTTATTTTTTTCTCCCTACAATCTTATAGTACGGGATCAGAGCATATAAAATAGCAAGTCATTATTCTTTTTTCCAAAATCAAAATTCAAAACCAATGGCAGAAAATTCATCTATTAACAATCTTACACCACAAAATTATCATTCCTGGAAACCAAAGATGACTAGATTTCTTATGTCCAAGGGTTTGTGGTCCTCTTTGGATCAAGTACAGCTAGTGTTAACATGTTAGTTTGAGATCCTTTAGCATAGGAATGAAATGGATGAGGCCATGGGATTGATTTCACTTCATGTTTTAGATAGTCTTCTATTTCACCTTGAGAGTTGCACAACTCCTAGGGAAATGTGGACCAAGTTAAGTGATCTATTTGGCACCATAAATAAGTTCTGAGCACTACAAATTGAGGTAGAGTTGACTACCTTGTTACCTGATTCCTATTCCTCTATTGAGGATTTTTTGATGAAGTTCAAGTCTCTCATATCACTTTTGCAGGGTTGTGGGAAGAACAAAACTGACAAAGAGTGTATTTACCTGATCTTGTCTAAGCTTCGACACCCCTTTCAAATCTTTTCTTCTACATTTTATTCCACCATGGATATGTTGGGTACTTATTTTAATATGCCTGCCTTTGAGGTTTTTTGCAATCATTTGACACAGTTGGATGCTCTCACAAGATCGAAGAACCATGCCTTGGTAGCTCAGCCATCTAAAGAGAAACAAAAGAAGATACAGAAGCCCAAATTAGATTCAACAAGTAGTAAGCATTCCTCCAAGCCACCTCTAAAGTCAAATTCAAAACCACATTCCAATCCTAAGTAGGACAAGTCTTCTAAGTCTAGTGAGTCTTCCTCCAAGACAAAGAAGAAATTAGGTGATCCTTGCAGTTTTTGTGGCAAGGAAGGACATCCAATTTACAGATGTTGGAAGAGATTAGAGGCTTTAGAGGAGGCCATGTAACAATATAATATCTCATCATCTTAGTCTTCTTGCCCACACACAGGGAAAGGTTATGCTCTTTCTGCACGGGCCTTACCTTCATCATCTAGATGGATTCTAGATTTTGGTGCTTCTCACCACATGACACATACTCAGGAGTTTGTTACCACTCTTGCCCATTGTGGCACTTCACAGATTACAGTTGGTGACTCCACTCAACTTTTAGTTTTGGGTTCAGGTACTATTCCATTGGAAGGTGGTTTTCTTCAGGATGTTCTTGTTATTCCTAAAATTTTGACCAATGTCCTTTCAGTTTATCATATTTTTCATTTTGGCTCTGGTAGGATAGTTGAGTTCTCACCATATGATGTGGTTATTTGAGACCTTCATGATCCCAATCTTGTTGTGGCTACTGGGAGTGTTGATTGTGCATCTTGCTTATACATATTTGATGGATTTGAGAGCTCAGATAGTTCTGGTTCATCACTTATAGCACATACAGATACAGTGAGTAGGCTTTGGCATGAGCAATTTGGCCATGTCAATTACAAATATCTACAGCAGATGAGTACACAGGCACTAGTGTTTGGGCTCCCTTAGATTTCTTGTATTGATGGTGTTTGTCGAGGATGTGTTCTTGGCAAACAACATCGGGATTCTTTTCCTACAAGTAGAGCCACACATGCTAAGGCACCCTTAAAGTTGGTACATAGTGACCTCATGTCATTTCTGACACCTTCATTTTTAGGGGCTAAATATGTGCTCACATTTATTGAGGACTTCTCCATGCGTACATGGGTGTACTTTCTTAAGTACAAGAGTGATGTCTTTGATTCCTTTAGGTGCTTCAAGGCATTCATGGACAAGCAGTCTGGTCTTTCTATTAGGAGGACACACACAGATAATGGGGGGAGTATGTCAATCAGGTATTCATAGATTTTTGTACTGAGCATGGTCTTCAGCATCAATTATAGTTCCCTACACCCCTCAGCAGAATGGTGTCACTGAACGAAAGAACAAAACACTCAGGGAGATGGCTAATTGTATGCTTCAGTCTTGAGATATGGATTCTACTTTTTGGGTTGAGGCAGTTAATTGTGCCAATTACATTCAGAATCATATGCCCCATAAGACATTGCGACATATGACCCTTGAGGAGGCTTGGTCCCATGACAAGCTCGATGTATCTTTATTATGAGTTTTTGGTAGTGAGGCTTAGGCATTTATTCCCGATGCTCAGTGGAAAGCCATGGAGAGGAAGAGATGACCACTCCTATTTGTTGGCTACTATGAGGATGTTAAGGCTTACAGGTTATTTGATCATGTTTCTAGAGATGACTTTTTTCAGTGGGATGTCCAGTTTGATGAGAGCTTTCCTCTGATAGATTATCCATCACCAACTTCTCCCTCATTTCCTACTCCTCCCTCTTCATCTCTTGAGGATTCCTTATCTCTTGAGGATGAAGATGATGTTCTAGATCCACCATTACCTCCAGTTATTCCATCTTTACCCATATGGGCCCGCACTACTATTGATGTAGCTGGACCTTTGGTAGGTGATCCTACAAATTCTCATTGCACTCACTCACAGACCTCAGGGTTCATTCTTTTGACTCATGCCATTTCAGATGATCCTCAAAAATTTTTAGATGCGGCAGGTATTCCTAAGTGGGACACAACTATGGCAGAGGAGTATTCTTCATTAATGAAGAATATTACTTGGGATCTTGTTTATCTTCCTAAGGAAAGAAATTTGGTTTGATGCAAGTGGGTGTACCACACCAAATATGTTGCAGATGGTTCCATTGATAAGTACAAGGCTCATCGTGTTGCAAAGGGGTTTTCAAAGATCGAAGGCATTGACTATTGTGAGACATTTGTTCCTATTGCCAAGATGGACTCTATTCATCTTGTACTTTCACTTACAGCTTCACAAGGATGGACAGTATACCAGATGGATAGTTTCACATGTTGTCAATTTGATCCTACAATGTACACTCAGAGATAGGAGAGTGATCTTTTGATACTTGTACTATATGTAGATGATTTGATTCTAATAGGCAGTTCCTCTTCCATGATCCAGAGTGTTCAGCGACCATTGATGGAGCAGTTTGACATGATAGACCTAGGACTTCTACATTACTTTCTTGGTTTATAGGTTATTCAATCTTTGGATGGAATTTCTGTGTTTCAGTAGAAGTATGCTCTTTATATGCTTCACAAATTCGGCATGCTTGATTGAAATCCTACCCCCACACCTTTTCAGTCAGGAGTTGTATTGTCTTCAAATTGTTCCACTCCTACAGTTCATTCTACATTATACAGGTAGTTGGTTGGCAGTCTTTTGTACCTGACACATTCTTGTCCTAATATTTCTTTTGTGGTTGGTCATATCTCTCATTTCTCTCATGCTCCACATGAGAGTCATTGGAAGGATACCAAGCGTATTTTAAGATATATTTAGGGCAAGATTTAGGGCACACAACTGAGAGGGGGGTGAATCAGTTGTGTAAAACTTGCTTCTAATTCAAACACTTAAATCCTCTTGGTTATTTAATAGCATATCAATTAATCACTCATGAAAACATAAAGCATAAACACTAGAGTAGATACACATCAACGCATGAGACACCAAGATTTTGACGTGGAAAATCTGGTCAAGGGAAAAACCACGGGGTGATTAACCTAAGGATTATTCTCTATTAGAAGAATAAGATAAATAGATGGCACATGCCAATTAGGGCTCACTGCCTGAGCACACTGCTCACAAGAGGCACACTGCCTACAAGAGACACACTGTCTACAAAGTAACAAATATCACAAACTTGAACTGGAGATTGACATCTTTACCATGCCTGGATCAGTTCCATTTAAGCCCAAAAACTCCTGCTCTGCCTTTCACTCTTCTTCTTCGCTATACCACACTCATCTGCACCAAGACACACTCTGAAATGAATTCACAATCCCTTATTTATACAAGGCATCAACTTAGGAACAATCATCTAAGTTGGCAAACACCTACAAGATCATTCACAAGATGTGTAATACATCCAGTCAGCCAGTCTCAAGAACACCAATATCCGTGGTTATTCTTCAAATTCAAACTCTAACTTCAATGCGGACTACCAATAAGAATTGTACACGATCCAAAGATCACCAAAACATTTCCTGAGTCATCAAGCACATCCATACATTATCAGCTTACTGGAATTCTTCTCTTCTTCATCCAGAACTTCAAGAACATAGTTTGTCATCACTGTCATAATGAAAAGATGCTTCTAGACCTCCAAACCATGAACAAATCTAGTTTTTATCTCATACGGACTTCTTAAACACTATCTCCAATCTGTAGAATGAGATAATGCAATTCTGGAGCTCACTGGACCAATCTGTGACACTCTGTCACCACTGAACATCTGTCAAAACTGGTTCTACTTGAGCGACCATAACTTCTTCAGATCTTCATGTGGACCTCTGAAAACTTGACTGGATCATCTCAAGACTCATATCTACAAACCCTTTAAACCGCATCCTTAGATATTCATCTTATCTTGGACTTTTACCTTAATGTCATCACTGTTCTTCACTGTTCCTGTTTGAGACTAATTTCCTCAATATCCTCAGCACACAGCTTATCCAATCCTTCTCATTAATGAAATATGAGTATGTTGACATCAATGACAACACTGGTTATCCTCATACTTGCAACAATCTCCCCCTTTGTCATTGATGGCAACATATGATGTGAAAAACCATCAAGACAAGAACTTCTCCTTTCTATCACAACTTCCCCTATCAGCAACAACTCTTCACATGTCTTCTCTTTCTTTACTACTCCCCTTTGATCATCAACCACTTGTTTTTCACATGTCTTCTCTCCCCCTTTGACATCAATGGCAAAGGGCTCATACTTGCAACTTTAACACATCAGAATCATACCAGCTGCTCCCCCTGAGTAGCAGCTCCCCATCACCAATCCAGATCACAAGATATGACTGTGATATCCATCAGACTGATGCACATCAGTGCATCCTAGTTCATTACCAGAGTGGCAATGACCCCTAACTTCTCCCTGAGATACTCAAAAGAGTCCTTGGGAAGAGGTTTAGTAAAAATATCTGCAAGCCGATCCTTGGAGAGCACATACTCCAATCTGACTTCACCCTTGTTCACTTGCTCTCTCAGAAAGTGAAACTTGATAGATATATGCTTAGTCTTAGAATGCAACACCAGATTCTTAGAAATATTTATTGCACTTGAATTATCACAGAAAATTGTGATAGGCTTCTCATATTCTACTTGAATATCTCTTAGCATTTGCTTCATCCACAAAAGTTGAGTGCAACTTCCTGCTGCTGCAATGTATTCTACTTCAATTGTAGACGGGGATATTGCCTCTTGTTTCTTGCTTAGCCAAGAAACCAACCTTTTTCCCAAAAAGAATGCTCCTCCACTTGTACTCTTCCTATCATCCACATCTCCTGCCCAATCTGCATCTATATATGCATGAAGAGAAAAATTATGATCTCTAGGATACCATAGACGATACTCAACTATTCCTTTTAAGTACCTTAAAATTCTTTTGATTGCCATGACATGAGATTCTCCGGGATCAACCTAGAATCTAGCCACAAGACCAATAGCCTACATTATATCTGGTCTAGTTTGAGTGAGATACAATAATCCTCCAATCATTGATCTGTACTTGGTCTGATCTGTCTTAGGAGAGTCATCATCTTTGCTCAACTTACATCCAGTTGCCATGGGAGTGTTCATTAGCTTTGAATCTTCCATTCAAAATTTCCTCAACAATTCTTTCACATATTTGATCTGAGAGATAAAGATTCCTTTCTTTGTCTGAGTAATTTGCAGACCCAAGAAGAAATTCATTTCACTGAGCATTGACATTTCAAACTCACTTTTCATTTGATTTGCAAAGGTTTTACACATACTGTCTCTTCCTCCAAAGATGATATCATCAACAAATACTTCAACAATCAAGATGTTTTCATGATCAATTTTGAAATATAGGTTACTATCAGCAGTACCTTTGTTGAAACTAATCTTCAAAAGATGCTTGTCCAGCCTCTCATACCATGCTCTTTGGGCTTGCTTTAGACCATACAGTGCCTTCTTTAATTTGCAGACCATATCACCATGCTCGGATAACTGGAATTCATCCGGTTGTTCAATGTACACCTCTTCTTCTAAGTCACCATTCAGGAAAGCAGATTTGACATCCATCTGATACACTTTGAAATCTTTGAAGGTAGCAAATGCAAGAAATAGTCTGACTACTTCAATTCTTGCCACTGGAGCAAAGGTTTCCTCAAAATCAATCCCTTCTATTTGAGAGTAGCCTTTGCAGACTAATCTGGCTTTATTTCTGATTACTTCACCAACTTCATTTAGTTTGTTCCGGAAGACCCATTTGGTTCCAATCACATTCTTGTTTCTAGGTCTAGAAACAAGATCCCAAGTGTGATTTTTCTCAATTTGCATCAACTCTTCCTCCATTGCTTTGGTCCAATTTTCATCATTGCAGGCTTCATTTATTATCTTAGGTTCAATCTTTGAAATCAGACAACATTCATCTAAATTTTGAGCAATTTTCCTTCTAGTTTGCACACCTTTGCTTTTGTCACCTATAATCTGATCTTCAGAGTGGTTCAGTCTTACATACCTTCAAACTTTGGGAGTTTCTTGCACTTCTATTTCTTGATCAGGCTCATTCAGACCTATCTCTTCTTCCTGATTTACTGGATCAGTCTGAATCTGACTTTCAGAAGAGGATTGAGCTCCTTGAACTAGAGAACCATTCTGATCATCTTCATCATATTCATAAAACCTTGAGGGCTTCTCAATTCCTTCATCAACCTTCACATTTGTACTTTCTATCATCTTTCTTAGTCTCTTATTGTAACACCGGTATGCTTTGCTTTGAGTGGAGTAACCCAAGAAAATTCCTTCATCACTTCTAGCATCAAACTTTCCTAGATCTTTATCTCTTTTAACGTAACATTTGCTACCAAATACTCTGAAATATCTCACAGTAGAAGTGATACCAAACCAAAGTTCATAAGGAGTCTTACTAGTATTGCTTCTGATTTGAACTCGATTGAGAGTATAGACTGCAGTGCTAACAGCTTCTCTCTAAAACATCTGGGGAACATTTGCTTCCATCATCATTATTTTGGATGCTTCCTGGATGGTCCGGTTCTTTCTCTCTAATATTCCATTCTGCTGTGGAGTCCTAGGAGTAGATAACTATCTCTTTATACCATGCTTCTCACAAAAATCTATGAATTCACCGGATGTGAATTCACCACCTCTATCAGACCTCAGACATTTTAGTTTTAATTCGGTTTGATTCTCTGCCACAGCCTTGAATATTTTGAACTTCTCAAAAGCTTCTGATTTCTCTTTCAGAAAGGTAACCCACATCATCTGGGAATGGTCATCAATCAGTAACATGAAATATCTATCACCTTGCATACTCTTGATTCTTGTCGGACCACATAGATCAGTATGAACTAATTCCAATAATCTAGTAGAGGACTGATGCTTGCTTTTGAATGAGACTCTGCTCTATTTACCCAGCTGACATTCTTTGCACAAACTATTTGTAGGTTTTACCAATTTTGGAAGATCTCTTACAGCTAGAGTATTGCTTATCTTGATGATGTTATCAAAATTTACATGACACATCCTTCTGTGCCATAACCAACTCTGATCAACTTGAACAAACAGACAACTTTTATTAGTACCAACTAGATGGAAGACATTACCTTTTGTTTGAGTACCGGATGTAATCTCAGTTCTGGAGCTTTCAAAGATTTTGCATCTTCCATTTTTGAACCGGAGATCATAACCTTTGTCCACCAATTGTCCAACACTGAGAAGATTGTGCTTCAATCCTTCAACATACAGTACATTACCGATTTTGTTCTTTCCATCAAAAGAAATAGTTCCCCTACCTCTGATTCTACCAGCAGAATTATCACCAAACTTTACCATTCCTCCTTCATACCTTTCCAAATCTAAGAACTTGTTCTTGTCACCTATCACATGGTGAGAGCATCCACTGTCAATAATCCAATCATCCTTTTCTTCAACTTGGGCAGCCAAAGCTCTTTCTACAACCTTATGATTGACAAATTCAGAGGATATTAGATCTTCTTCCTTGATGGCAATAAACACCCATTCATTTTTGGATTTGTTTCCTATCTCTGATTCATCATCTATTACTCCTTCATTATCATCTTCTTCATGAACATAATAACAATTCTTTTGGAACCTTTGTCTATTAGAATTTGACCTTGTAGATCTTTCCGGACATCTTGAGGCAAAATGACCAAATTTTATTGTAGTTGAAGCACTTAAAGGGTAATTTTCCTTCATACTTACCGGATCCTCTTGGCAGTCTCTTTGCAATGAGGGCTTCAAGTTGAGTTGTTTCTGCTTCTTCCACTTCCATGTCTCTTCTTGCTTGATCATACCATGACAGCTTCCTTGAAGAGTTTTCTCCTGGATCAAATCTTTGTTTACCTTTCACAGAGGCACTGGCTTTGAATGCAGATTCAGTCTTGGGGGGGTCATCTCCAAACTCGGTCATTTCAAATACAGCTAGTTTACCAGCCAATTGGTCTCTTGTGACAGTTGTATGGGCTCTAAATTCATCAATGGTAGCAACCTTGATTTTATAGGCAGAAGGAAGGGATTTGAGAATTTTGCCAACAATCTTATTTTCATCCAAAACTCCACCAGCATTCCTAATTCCACACACCAGCGCATTTACTCTTGGCATAAAGGTAGTAATATTTTCATCATCTCTCATCTTCAGTCTTTGAAATTTTCCTTTGAGACTCTGTAACCTTGCACTCTTAACATACTCATCTCCTTCATGCAGAAGTTCCAGTTTGATCCAGATCTCATAGGCAGTTGGTAGGTCAATGACATTTGAGAGCTCTCAGTCAGTTAATGGGCTTAGAAGAGCCTCTTTGGTTCGCAGATTGTTTTTAGCATCTATGATTTCATTTAGAGTTGTCGGACCACCCTGTGGAGGTGCATAAGCTTTTGTGACCATGGACCAATACACCTTTCCCATACACTACAAGTGACATTTCATGCAACCTTTCCAAAGAGAGAAGTTGGTTCCATCAAACTTCGGACTATCCTTCTTGTATGACGACATCATGGATCTCCTCAAACGGTTAAGCTCCTTTTAGAGGAACTCGGCTCTGATACCAATTGTTAGATTTAGGGCACACAACTAAGAGGGGGGGTGAATCAGTTGTGTAAAACTTGCTTCTAATTCAAACACTTAAATCATCTTGGTTATTTAATAGCATATCAATTAATCAATCATGAAAACATAAAGCATAAACACCAGAGTAGATACACATCAACGCATGAGACACCAAGATTTTGACGTGGAAAACCCGGTCAAGGGAAAAACCACAGGGTGATTAACCCAAGGATTATTCTCTGTTAGAAGAATAAGAAAAATAGATGGCACATGGCAATTAGGGCTCACTACACTGCTCACAAGAGGCACACTGCCTACAAGAGACACACTGTCTACAAAGTAACAAGTATCACAAACTTGAACTGGAGATTGACATCTTTACCATGCCTGGATCAGTTCCATTTAAGCCCAAAAACTCCTGCTCTGCCTTTTTCTCTTCTTCTTCGCTATACCACACTCATCTGCACCAAGACACACTCCAAAATGAATTCACAATCCCTTATTTATACAAGGCATCAACTTAGGAGCAATCATCTAAGTCGGCAAACACCTACAAGATCATTCGCAAGACGTGTAATACATCTGGTCAATCAATCTCAAGAACACAAATATCTATGGTTATTCTTCAAATGAAAACTCTAACTTCAATGCGGACTACCAATAAGAATTGTACATGATCCAAAGATCACCAAAACCTTTCCTGAGTCATCAAGAACATCCGCACTTTATAAGCTTACTGGAATTCTTCTCTTCTTCATCTAGAACTTCAAGAACATAGTTTGTCATCACTGTCATAATGAAAAGATGCTTCCAGACCTCCAAACCATGAACAAATCTAGTTGTCACCTCATACAGACTTCTTAAACACTCTCTCCAATCTACAGAATGAGATAATGCAATTCCGGAGCTCACTGGACCAATCTGTGACACTTTGTCACCACTGAACATCTGTTGAAACCAGTTCTACTTGAGCGACCATAACTTCTTCAGATCTTCATGCGGACCTCTGAAAACTTGACTAGATCATCTCAAGACTCATATCTACAAACCCTTTAAACCGCATCCTTAGATATTCATCTTATCTTGGACTTTTACCTTAATGTCATCACCGTTCTTCACTGTTCCTATTTGAGACTAATTTCCTCAATATCCTCAGCACACAGCTTATCCAATCCTTCTCATTAATGAAATATGAGTATGTTGACATCAATGACAACACTGGTTATCCTCATACTTGCAACAATCTCCCCCTTTGTCATTGATGGCAACATATGATGTGAAAAACCATCAAGACAAGAACTTCTCCTTTCTATCACAGCTTCCCCTATCAGCAACAACTCTTCACATGTCTTCTCTTTCTTTACTACTCCCCTTTGATCATCAACCACTTGTTTTTCACATGTCTTCTCTCCCCCTTTGACATCAATGGCAAAGGGCTCATACTTGCAACTTTAACACATTAGAATCATACCAGCTGCTCCCCCTGAGTAGCAGCTCCCCATCACCAATCCAGATCACAAGATATGACTGTGATATCCATCGGACTGATGCACATCAGTGCATCCTAGTTCATTACCGAAGGGGCAATGACCCCTAACTTCTCCTTGAGATACTCAAAAGAGTCCTTGGGAAAAGGTTTAGTAAAAATATCTGCAAGCGGATCCTTGGAGGGCACATACTCCAATCTGACTTCACTCTTGTTCACTTGCTCTCTCAAAAAGTGAAACTTGATAGATATATGCTTAGTCTTAGAATGCAACACCAGATTCTTACAAATATTTATTTCACTTGAATTATCATAGAAAATTGTGATAGGCTCCTCATATTCTACTTGAATATCTCTTAGCATTTGCTTCATCCACAAAAGTTGAGTGCAACTTCCTGCTACTGTAATGTATTCTGCTTTAGTTGTAGACAGGGATATTGCCTCTTGTTTCTTGCTTAGCCAAGAAACCAACCTTTTTCCCAAAAAGAATGCTCATCCACTTGTACTCTTCCTATCATCCACATCTCCTGCCCAATCTGCATCTATATATGAATGAAGAGAAAAATTATGATCTCTAGGATACCATAGACCATACTCAACTGTTCCATTTAAGTACCTAAAAATTCTTTTGATTGCCATGACATGAGATTCTTTGGGATCAGCCTAGAATCTCACCACAAGACCAATAGCCTGCATTATATCTGGTCCAGTCTGAGTGAGATACAATAATCCTCCAATCATTGATTTGTACTTGGTCTGATCTGTCTTAGGAGAGTCATCATCTTTGCTCAACTTACATTCGGTTGCTATGGGAGTGTTCATTGGCTTTGAATCTTCCATTCCAAATTTCCTCAACAATTCTTTCACATATTTGGTCTGAGAGATAAAGATTCCTTTCGTTGTCTGAGTAATTTGCAGACACAAGAAGAAATTCATTTCACTGAGCATTGACATTTCAAACTCACTTTTCATTTGATTTGCAAAGGTTTTACACATACTGTCTTTTCCTCCAAAGATGATATCATCAACAAATACTTCAACAATCAAGATGTTTTCATGATCAATTTTGAAATATAGGTTACTATCAGCAGTACCTTTGTTGAAACCAATCTTCAAAAGATGTTTGTCCAGCCTCTGATACCATGCTCTTGGGGCTTGCTTTAGACCATACAGTGCCTTCTTTAATTTGCAGACCATATCACCATGCTCAGATAACTGAAATCCATCCGGTTGTTCAATGTACACCTCTTCTTCTAAGTCACCATTCAGGAAAGTAGATTTGACATCCATCTGATACACTTTGAAATCTTTAAAGGTAGCAAATGCAAGAAATAGTCTGAATGCTTCAATTCTTGCTACCGGAGCAAAGGTTTCCTCAAAATCAATCCCTTCTATTTGAGAGTAGCCTTTGCAGACTAATCTGGCTTTATTTCTGATTACTTCACCAACTTCATTTAGTTTGTTCCGGAAGACCCATTTGGTTCCAATCACATTCTTGTTTCTAGGTCTAGAAACAAGATCCCAAGTGTGATTTTTCTCAATTTGCATCCACTCTTCCTCCATTGCTTTGGTCCAATTTTCATCATTGCAGGCTTCATTTATTGTCTTAGGTTCAATCTTTGAAATCAGACAACATTCATCTAAATTTTGAGCAATTTTCCTTCTAGTTTGCACACCTTTGCTTTTGTCACCTATAATCTGATCTTCAGAGTGGTTCAGTCTTACATACCTTGGAACTTTGGGAGTTTCTTGCACTTCTATTTCTTGATCAGGCTCATTCAGACCTATCTCTTCTTCCTGATTTACCAAATCAGTCTGAATCTGACTTTCAGAAGAGGATTGAGCTCCTTGAACTAGAGAACCATTCTGATCATCTTCATCATATTCATAAAACCTTGAGGGCTTCTCAATTCCTTCATCAACCTTCACATTTGTACTTTCTATTATCTTTCTCAGTCTCTTATTGTAACACCGGTATGCTTTGCTTTGAGTGGAGTAACCCAAGAAAATTCCTTCATCACTTCTAGCATCAAACTTTCCTAGATCTTCATCTCTTTTAATGTAACATTTGCTACCAAATACTCTCAAATATCTCACAGTAGAAGTGATACCAAACCAAAGTTCATAAGGAGTCTTACTAGTATTGCTTCTTATTTGAACTCGATTGAGAGTATAGACTACAGTGCTGACAGCTTCTCTCTAAAACATCTGGGGAACATTTGCTTCCATCATCATTATTTTGGATGCTTCCTGGATGGTCCACTTCTTTCTCTCTACCACTCCATTCTACTGTGGAGTCCTAGGAGTAGATAACTATCTCTTTATACCATGCTTCTCACAAAAATCTATGAATTCACTGGATGTGAATTCACCACCTCTATCAGACCTCAGACATTTCAGTTTTAATTCGGTTTGATTCTCTGCCATAGCCTTGAAGATTTTGAACTTCTCAAAAGCTTCTGATTTCTCTTTCAGAAAGGTAACCCACATCATCCGGGAATGGTCATCAATCAATAACATGAAATATCTATCACCTTGCATACTCTTGATTCTTGTCGGACCACATAGATCAGTATGAACTAATTCCAATAATCTGGTAGAGGACTGATCCTTGCTTTTGAATGAGACTCTGCTCTGTTTACCCAGCTGACATTCTTTGCACAAACTATTTGTAGGTTTTACCAATTTTGGAAGATCTCTTACAATCAGAGTATTGCTTATCTTCATAATGTTATCAAAATTTACATGACACATCCTTCTGTGCCATAACCAACTCTGATCAACTTGAACAAACAAACAACTTTTATTAGTACCAACTAGATGGAAGACATTACCTTTTGTTTGGGTACCAGATGTAATCTCAATTTTGGATCTTTCAAAGATTTTGCATCTTCCATTTTTGAACCGGAGATCATAACCTTTGTCCACCAACTATCCAACACTGAGAAGATTGTGCTTCAATCCTTCAACATATAATACATTACCGGTTTTGTTCTTTCCATCAAAATAAATAGTTCCCCTACCTCTGATTCTACCAGCAGAATTATCACCAAACTTTACCATTCCTCCTTCATACCTTTCCAAATCTAAGAACTTGTTCTTGTCACCTATCACATGGTGAGAGCATCCACTGTCAATAACCCAATCATCCTTTTCTTCAACTTGGGCAACCAAAGCTCTTTCTACAACCTTATGATTGACAGATTCAGAGGATATTGGATCTTCTTCCTTGATGGCAATAAACACCCATTCATTTTTGGATTTGTTTCCTATCTCTGATTCATCATCTGTTACTCCTTCATTATCATCTTCTTCATGAACATAATAACAATTCTTTTGGAACCTTTGTCTATTAGAATTTGACCTTGTAGATCTTTCCGGACATCCTGAGGCAAAATGACCAAATTTTATTGCAGTTGAAGCACTTAAAGGGTAATTTTCCTTCATACTTACCGGATCCTCTTGGCAGTCTCTTTGCAATGAGGGCTTCAAGTTGAGCTGTTTCTGCTTCTTCCACTTCCATGTCTCTTCTTACTTGATCATACCATGACAGCTTCCTTGAAGAGTTTTCTCCTGGATCAAATCTTTGTTTACCTTTCACAGAGGCACTGGCTTTGAATGCAGATTCAGTCTTGGGGGGATCATCTCCAAACTCGGTCATTTCAAATGCAGCTAGTTTACCAGCCAATTGGTCTCTTGTGACAGTTGTATGGGCTCTAAATTCATCAATGTTATAACCTTGATTTTATAGGCAGAAGGAAGGGATCTAAGAATTTTGCCAACAATCTCATTTTCATCCAAAACTCCACCAGCATTCCTAATTCCACACACTAGCTCATTTACTCTTGGCATAAAGGTAGTAATATTTTCATCATCTCTCATCTTCAGTCTTTGAAATTTCCCTTTAAGACTCTGCAACCTTGCACTCTTAACATACTCATCTCCTTCATGCAGAAGTTCCAGTTTGATCCAGATCTCATAGGCAGTTGGTAGGTCAATGACATTTGAGAGCTCTGAGTCAGTTAATGCACTTAGAAGAGCCTCTTTGGTCTATAGATTGTTTTCAGCATCTGTGATTTCATTTAGAGTTGTCGGACCACCCTGTGGAGGTGCATAAGCTTTTGTGACCATGGACTAGTATGCCTTTCCCATACACTGCAAGTGACATTTCATGCTACCTTTCCAAAGAAAGAAGTTGGTTCCATCAAACTTCAGACTATCCTTCTTGTATGACGACATCCTGGATCTCCTCAAGCGGTTAAGCTCCTTTTAGAGGAACTCAGCTCTGATACCAATTGTTAGATTTAGGGCACACAACTAAGAGGGGGGGTGAATCAGTTGTGTAAAACTTGCTTCTAATTCAAACACTTAAATCATCTTGGTTATTTAATAGCATATCAATTAATCACTCATGAAAGCATAAAGCATAAACACCAGAGTAGATACACATCAACGCATGAGACACCAAGATTTTGACGTGGAAAACCCGGTCAAGGGAAAAACCATAGGGTGATTAACCCAAGGATTATTCTCTGTTAGAAGAATAAGAAAAATAGATGGCACATGCCAATTAGGGCTCACTGCCTGAGCACACTGCTCACAAGAGGCAAACTGCCTACAAGAGACACACTGTCTACAAAGTAACAAGTATCACAAACTTGCACTGGAGATTGACATCTTTACCATGCCTGGATCAGTTCCATTTAAGCCCAAAAACTCCTACTCTGCCTTTCGCTCTTCTTCTTCGCTATACCACACTCATCTGCACCAAGACACACTCCAAAATAAATTCACAATCCCTTATTTATACAAGGCATCAACTTAGGAGCAATCATCTAAGTCGGCAAACACCTACAAGATCATTCGCAAGACGTGTAATACATCCAGTCGGCCAGTCTCAAGAAGAACACCAATATCCATGGTTATTCTTCAAATTCAAACTCTAACTTCAATGCAGACCACCAATAAGAATTGTACATGATCCAAAGATCACCAAAACCTTTCCTGAGTCATCTAGAACATCTGCACTTTATCAGCTTACTGGAATTCTTCTCTTCTTCATCTGGAACTTCAAGAACACAGTCTATCATCACTGTCATAATGAAAAAGATGCTTCCAGACCTCCAAACCATGAACAAATCTAGTAGTCAACTCATACAAACTTCTTAAACACTCTCTCCAATCCGTAGAATGAGATAATACAATTCCAGAGCTCACCGGACCAATCTATGACACTCTATCACCACTGAACATCTATCGGAACTGGTTCTACTTGAGCGACCATAACTTCTTTAGATCTTCATGCGGACCTCTGAAAACTTGACTGGATCATCTCAAGACTCATATCTGCAAACCCTTTAAACCGCATCCTCAGATATTCATCTTATCTTGGACTTTTACCTTAATGTCATCACTATTCTTCACTATTCCTGTTTGAGACTAATTTCCTCAATATCCTCAGCACACAGCTTATCCAATCCTTCTCATTAATGAAATATGAGTATGTTGACATCAATGACAACACTGGTTATCCTCATACTTGCAACAATATTTAGGGCACCTCTCATTATGGTATTCATTATGAATCAGGAGACTCTTGAGTAGTAAGCTTCATTGACTCGGATTGGGCTGGCGATGTTGATGACAGGAATTCTACTTCTATCTTTGTTTTTTCTCTTGGTCCTGGCCCCATAGCATGGTCTTGCAAGAACCAAACTTCTATTGCTTATCATCTACAGAGGCTGAGTATCAAGCAGCAGTTTCAGCTAGCCAGGAGGTTCTATGGCTTCTTCAGTTATTGACTAAGTTCAGTTTCCCTCCTAATAGTCCCACTATTCTTTGGTGTGACAATCAGAGTGACATTCATATTTCTCGCAACCCCGTGGAGCATCAAGGGACTAAGCACATAGAGATCCACATGCACTTCGTTTGGCAGTTGATTTAGGATGGTTTTCTCACCTTGGAGTACATGCCTACTGAGGAACAGGTTGTAGACATCTTCACGAAACCTTTTGTATCACCTTGTTACCTTCAGTTGCGAGCAATGCTTGGGGTGAAGGAATTTGTCCTTGGGGGGTCTTCTTCAGGCATTCCTTCATTTGTTTACATGCTTTCTTTCATGTTAGTTTCTCTCTTTTGGAGAGGAGTTTTTCCCGTGAGGTTTTCTCCTTTTCTCCATTTGTGAGAGTTGTGCTTTGTACATGGGTACCTTATCAGGCCTCATTGCCAGGACCCATCCTTTCTTTTTCATGCATTGTTTTTTCCCACCCTAAGTTTCACTTATTGGGGGGTGTTGGTGTAATTAAATAATTTAATTACTTTATTGTTTTAAGCTCACTTAGGGCTTTTTCGTCTTGCACATAAAGAAAGGCTTTTTAATCTTTTAATTCATTCTATAATTATTCTTTTTAGAGGCAATAGAGATTATGCTTTGCATCTCTCATTTGTGGAAGGTTTTTAGGTTTTACTATTGCTCTCTGTGCTTGTGGTTTCTCTAATACTTCAACATATATATTGTTGATAACTAAGAGGGGGGGTGAATCAGTTATCCTAATTATTTCTTCATTTGAACTTTCTTATTAATCAAAGCAGCATTGAATCAAACAAACAAACATTACCATGAAATGAGAAACACATGACATAGTATTTTTGACGTGGAAACCCGGTTAAGGGAGAAAACCACGGGGTGATTAACCCAAAGATTATTCTCTATTAGAAGAATAAGGAATTACAAAATGGCACTTGCCAATTAGGGCTCATTGCCCGAGCACACTGCTCACAAAGAGGCACATTGCCTACAAGGAGACACACTGTCTACAAAAGAATGTTTATACAATACTTGAACTGATTGGAAGCATCTACATATGCTAGAGTTCAGTTCCGGTTAGGCTCAGTATACTGATCTATTGTACTTCATCTTTCCTCTGCTCTTTTTCTTTCTTTTCTTTCACATACCGGATCTTTCTTGTTACTTCTGCTCTGCTCTACTCTTATTTGCATACCATATAACTCAACTTCAATATTCACAACAAAATCCATCCTCTATTTATATCCGCACTAGTGATTTCATTATCTTTCTAGTCGGCACCCGGAATAGTCTATTTTCTCACCAACTTTGTTCTGTCGGCTGAATCCTTGCATATCAAGTAATGCGGATCAAGCATATACTTGTAGATATCATTAATTATGTCGGCCAAACATGATTCATGCCTTTACAACCTTTACCATCAATAGTAACACATCCGGAAAATAGTCTGATACTTTGTCAGTCAGTTCTTCCTCTGTTCTCACTGTCTTTCAGGAATCTGGTACTCAACTATTCATATCTTCTTTCTTGTCCATCACAGGAGACTAAATCCTTGGAATATACTACTCAAGGTAGTCCTTTTGACTTCCCCAAATCTGCACTGCACCAAGACACTTCCTCTGAGAGATCCGGACCAATCTATCGGACCTTGCCACATGCTCTATTCTTGTTCACCGGACCACAACAATCTTCATTCTGACTTCCAGTAGAGACACACCATGACTTGCGGATATGTGGAATGACCTTTGTTGCCATCAATGACAACAACCATGAATCCATATAGTGTCTCTTGCCAACATATATATATACAGAGAAGCTTTGTATTGAAATAAGGATGTAAGATCCACTATGTGAATAAAGCAAAATTTTGGTTTTCTGTACAAAAATTGTATATGTGATATATTTCTAAGCATTCTGTATTTAAACTATGAAGTTGTATTTCAAGCATAGAAAAGTTCATTCTTAATAAATATTTATACAAATGATAGGTGTGGACAAAATACCATCATGGATAACTCTGGAAATCATCCAAGAGGGAGCCAGGATAACCCAAATCTTGAAGATAACCTAATGGAAAGATTAGACTAAATCTTGTATGTTTTGAATGAAACTAAAGAGAGATTGGAAACCCTATAACAAGAAGTAAGAGGGGGAGAAAACAACCATGAACATCATTTTGAGAGAGGGGAAGAACATAGTTTTCATAGTGAACCAAGAATAAGTAAACAAGACTCTCTAGTTCACATTGAAGTAAGAACTTGTCTCACCAACAAGTTAGCTAGAGATATGAAGAAGGTTACTCCCCCTAAGTTTGATGGAATTGTGAGTGGAGATGCAGCCGAGTCTTGGTTGACAGAGATGGAGAAATATTTTTAGATAAGAAATTACTCTAAGATCACTAAGGTTGTATGGCGAGCCTACCAGTTAGTAGGAGAAGCATCCACATGGTGGATGAATAAGAAAATGGAATTAGGGTTGAGTTCCTTAAGTCTAACTTGGGATCAGTTTGTGGCCATTTTTAGGAAAATATGGCTGCCCCAATTGTATTTTGATCAGAAACTAATAGATTTCCAAAATTTACGTCAAGGAGACATGACTATCACTAAATATTGGGAAAAATTCAAAAGGTTGTTAAAATATGTACCCTAATATCATAAGGATGAAATATTTAGGATAATTATGTAGGAGCATCCCAGGTTGGAAGGCAATCTTGCATCAACCAAAAACATTTTGATTTCTTTTCTTTTCCTGCATTTCAATCAGTATAGTCTTATTGATGATGATTGTTAGTCATAACAACATGCAAAAAAAATTGCACAACAAACCTTTATTATCTTGTAAAGTACGATCATCTTAGGATAAGTTGATGACTCCAAGTCTTCGTTGATCAAGTCATGATTGTCTAACGTTACTCAGAGGTTGATGTGACATGTTGTTTTCCATTTCAAGGGGTCTTACATATATATGGATGATTAGTATTGCACTGTTTCCTATAAATTCACTCCACAGCGAGGTTATTTCTACTCTATTTCCAAGGATAGCTGATATATTTGCAAGTTTGATCAATTCTTCTGATCATTATCCATCATGAACTTATTCTTTCTTTTACACTATATATTTATTCAAATGATGTATCTATGAGTGGATATTTGCATGATATTTGTCAATTTAACATACTTTTACTCTAAATATGCTCTGTATTTCCAATTATCTATGAGATATCAATATATTTCATGTTATTTGCTTTTAATTCTCTGTTATTTGCAATTATAGTAATGATCTATTATAAAATTGAAAGAAATTTAAAAATGCATCTAATTTTAGTAAATCTTTAGTCACTGAACCACATACATACAAGATTCATGAAGAGAAGAAATCAAACCATATATCACCAGGATGTTCCACAGCTAGATATGGATGATGCTAACTTCAAAGGATAAGGAATGAAAATAACACATGTGGACTGACAAGCACTCCAAGGGATGCAGCTGATCAATGCATGTATCCATGTTTCAAACACAGATTACTCAAGATTTATGATGATTTCTAATCAAAATGTCTTCTCTTTCATTCAGTATGCATAACATGTACATTTACAATAACTTTGAAATGAGTCCTGATATTTCAGCAATCAAATTTCAATTAAGTTTCAAATATTCAAAATATGGCACCCCTGCACCTTTTATAGAATAAGGTGAGGAGGTAGTTACAAATGACCCATGGTCAGGATTTGTCACTTAAGATCAATGGTAGATAATCACCCTTTGACTCAGTCAACTCTTTCCTCATGGCACAGGTTGCCAGCTGGCAACCATCTGGATGACTCATTTTCTATGAGTACCTAATGCATATGTTTCTTTGGTGATGCATCTTCATTCATTCTTCGGGTTCCTCCTCTTCATTTTCTTCTTCTTCATCATTATCATCATCTTCAGTACTTTTGGTATCGCTATCACCCTGATGTATATCCTCCTGTATATGGACCTTCATTGCCATCCTGATATGCTCATATGCCTGCACTATTTTATCTACTTACCTACCATCTTGGGTCTTGGCCTTTGTTATGGCATGCTTATGAGACTAAAATTTAGCTTTGAGCACCTCCAACTTACCTTTTCTGTTATTTAAAGTCTCATTATAATTTTCCACCTTGACCTTTATCCTCATGATCTTATATAGTACTTCTTCCATCAGGTGGGTAAGGGGGTCTTCAGCTACCGGCTGGAAATTATCATGTAGATATTTGATAGCAAAGTTTGCATCTTGATTTTCAATTTTCCCCTCTACTTTTCCTTCTAAAGCTTCAAGGATCTCTGCTTCATAAGCCATCATGCTATGCAACTTTATGTTTATATCCTTGAGCTTGCCACTACACTTCTTCAGGATATCACATTCGAACCTGATATCCTCATACCATATGTCTATCAGAAGGGCATTATTATTATTCAAGACCTAATTATTTATCAGGATCTAAGGATCAATCCTCTTTATTTCACTTAGAGCAGTTAGGTCCTTTTCCAGCTGGAATGACCTTTTCTCTGTTTCATTTTGCATTTTGTCAACCTTTTTCTTTAAACTGCCTAAAGAATTCCACCTCTGTAAGGAGGTTCTCAAAACATCCTTAGCTCCTATGAGGGCTGACAACATCCACTTCTCCATGATCATGGCTTCATGCTTCATGAGGTCCAATTTGGTGACCTCCTCCTGGGATATGACAGTCAATGGGATTGCCAGATCAACTGGTGTATTACAGGGTTAATTAACCCCTTTATATATGAATGCAGCTGCGTAATGTGCTCTTTATGCTGTTTATTTTTCTCCTTTTCCTTCTTTACCCTTTGGGTTAAAGAATTAATGATATCCTTCTCTTCTTTACCTTCTTGGTCCTCATTGGCAAAACCCAAATCAATAGTTGTCATTTGGAACTCTTCAAGGGTGATCTTGCCCTTCTCTTTTTCTACTATGGGAAGTGCTACCTATGCAATCCTTCTGCCTATAGCAGGATCTCTTTTATGGTAGATGTCAATCTAGCCTTCCTCTTTGGCTTCATTATTGTTTCTGCAAACAAGGTAGAAACATCAAATTCTTGAATTTTGGATCCAGGTTCCATACCTATTTCTTTCTTCAGCCATTGAGGCACGTCATCTCCAAATCCTTGGTGTTCCTTGCCAACATCATGTCTACCTTTATCTCCAGTATCTACTTCTATTCTAGGTGGAGAAGGTGATTTCAAAGTTTCTTCCTCATGGAGTTCCTCATGAGGGGGATCTTGTTGCATTTCTTCCTGCTGAGGGGCTTCTTCCTATTGGGAATGATCCTATGGCTTGTCCATGTTATGATCCTGCACCTGATCATGTACTCCCTCTTTCTAACTTTCATCCACCTTAGCAATTTCCTCATCTAGAGGTATGTTCACGTCCGTGGATGTCTGTGTGTTTGGGCCTTGTGCATCACCCTGATCTTGGGTCACTTCTTGCTCTGCACCTGAGGCACCAATGTCTTGTGTCTTAAGGTCCTCATGACCTGATTTATCTTTTTCTCCTATTGCATCTCCCTGATCTCCCTAAGTCTAGGCAACACCATCACCTAATGTATCTTTATCACCTCTGCCTTTCTGTTGGACTTCAACTATTTTCAGCTCGACGGGTATCTCATGTTGTTGCTCACCCATATTAGGAGCATTGCTTTCTTTCTCTGCCTGCTTGGCCACTTCAATCTCTTCTGCTATATCAGCTGTACCTACTTTGTCTTTGGGATTCACATCACCCCTATACGTTAAATCCACAACTGTAGGGCTAGTCACCTGATCAACCAACTTATCAAGCCCTATCAATTGGGCTACCCTCTCTAGGCTACTTTCTTTTACTTCCTCTATTTATTTCACCTCCTCCAATATTGCCATCTGTACTAATGGGGTCCCATGTGGAGTCATACGGGTACTGCAGGCGAGAGTCTCCATTCTTTGAGAGGCTACATTCTGCACTACCTCATCATCTGATAGGTCCACGGTGTCCTCCAAAGAGAAAGGACCACCCTGACCTACTTTGAAAGCTTCTTTTGTTTGTTCTTCTGCCCTCTTAGTCTTAAACTTTATTATGGTGGGAAGTAGCACATCATGTTGCAGCTCCTTCCTAAATGCTTCGCCACCAGCTCCTCTCAATACAATAGGATCAACCTAGATATCACCCCGCATTGATGTTCTTTGCTTCTTGGGCGGTGACATCAGCAGTTCTGCCCTCCTCTTCCTACTGACCATCATCAGGTCATCACCTGCAGGCTCCCTATTGACCTACTCTTCTTCAAAATGGATATCCTCTTATACATCTTGCCATGAGGATTGGCCTTCCTCCTACACTCTTGTAACTTCAACAGCTGGCCTCAGGACCCTCTTTGTCTTTATCTTTGTCTTGTCCAGCAGAGGATGTGTAGATGATGCGGATGCTTGACCTGATGTTGATGCACCTGCATCTAGAGTGGCTACCCTTTCAATTATCACCCCTTGGGCTGATCTTCTGTTTTCTTTCCCCTAGGGAGACCCTTCCTCTATTTCTGTGTAGGTAACATCTCCCCGTTGGACTTTCTTTTCTCATTGAGGAAGTCATCATACTCCTTATCAGGTATTTCTTGCCTTTTCTTCTTGGCATTCACTGTAAGGGCTACACCTTTTTTCTTCAACCTGTTTATCTATTCATCTACCCAAGCCTAGGTTAGCTGTATCACCCCACCTGTAAACTGATCCAGAGAAATATCCTCCGACTGTGTTAGATCAAGGGCTGATATGGTGTCATTTTACACCTTCTTGTCCTCATATTCATTTGACATAGTCTTTCCATCATCCTTTCTTAGTTGTGCTAGCATTGGGATGCAATCAAATGTCTTTATCTTGTTCAAGGTGAGCCTTTGAGATTTTCTTCTCCTCACCTCAGTTTCATCCTCACAATCAGTCCAGAAATCTTCAAGATGCTTCTGATGAATAGGCTTTCCCATTATTCTCTACATCTTGCCATAGGGGTCATAAGATCTAGCCAAGGGGAATGGTTGCAGCTACATCAATTTTAGACCTCCCATGACATGCTTTACGCTCTCTGAATCGGAGCACATATACCAGCCCATAGACACTAGAAATAATGCAGGATGTATCTTCTTTTGTTCCTTATATGCCTCCACTATGGTAGATACTTGCCTAAGAAACTCCATCAGGACAACCCCATTAGTAGGGTATCTCGGTAGCATAAGGGGGTGTCCTTCAAATCCCTCTATTCTTATATCTGAAAATGTGGCAAACTGGATAAACCAGGTGCCATGTTTGTAAACAACTTCCTGAGCCTCCATGCTCAGTTTCTTGGTTTTCTCTTCCTCCATTGTTCTGACTAGATGCATAGAGAATATCATTTACCAATTTATAATCTAGGAGGTAGTTCTTTCTATATAGCTGAGGATAATGATCCCATATGTGGGCATCATCTACATCACCACCAGCTTTGTCCACTATAGTCAAAGTGTCAAAGGTTCCCTTATAAGCACATGAGTACACAACATACGAGGTCATATGAAACATGCATGCCTGACCTCCCAGGTTCCTCATCCCATCATCTAGTGCATCACTGATGACCTTGGCCCATAATGGCTTATTATCTATGTATAGGACCATCTAGATGATTCCAAACATCTAATTCTCAAAATTTCCTACATGCAGCCTTCCTGTCATCCTGCTTAGCAAGGCAATCATGTACTGGTACTCATCATCAAAATCAAATTTGTATAGGTGCACTGGCAATTTAGCTGAGGTAGTGTAGGTGTTTCTTTTTGACCTCCACTGATACATCCTCTTCCTTGCATTTTTCTTGTTGTTGTTGTATTTTGTTTCTAACTTACGTAGATCCACACTTACCACCTTCTTTCCAATCGGCAGATTGAATGTAGAGGTGATGCCCTTAATTGAAAAGTCGGCATATACTCTTCCATGCTTCTCCACTCACCTGGTCTTAGGGTTATAGTTCCTGGCACATTCCACTACCAGCTCTGGGGTGGTCATGGCATATGGAAATCTGGCTACATGCCACATTCCAGAAACATATATTGCATCCAAAAGGGTATTGTCTTTATCATGATCTATCCTTGTGGACCATACTTCTAGGTCTGTATCTCCTTGGTGAGTGTCCCCAATGATGCCATACTTAAATTGTACCCCATCAAGCTGAACAAACATGGGCTTAAGAAATTCTGCCTCAGACCTATTCTTCCTAACATCTGCCATGGAATCCTACAATAAACATGATCTGTCTTACCATACAATATCTATATGTATTCATACAACATCAAATATCCCTACGGCATCATGCATACTCTATTCATTATTCTTTACTTCATCAGGATATGCACATTTACAGATTCAAACCACAAGAAAGAACATACTACCTGAACATGCAGAAAATGACAACAGGAGGGTTTTTAGTTACTTACCTGATAGTGCTTTCCTCCTAGGTCAGATGGGTGATTACAGAAAAGGGTTGCAAATGCTGACGATCACCCATTCCCTTATGCTGGAAGATCTAGTCTGTTCACAGTGTATATCGAAAAATTTGGATTTATAAATGGAAATGATCAAACAATTGAAATGCATAACCTAAACCCAAATAATTCAATACCTCGAAGATGCAAAATGAGCTTGATTGATTGATCACTTTGTTGTGTTGATTGCTCGATTCCGCAGCATAACGTTGATAAGGAGATAGATGAAGGATGCAAAGGCTCTAATGATATTTCAACAGCATGTGGATACTTGAAGATCAATGCCCTTTTAGAAAATTTGACAGAATAAGGGTGCTTAAGGCTCAATGCATGCTAATGGCTTGTGAGGGGGTTGATTTATAGGAAAGGCTTGGTTCCAATGGATGGCTAGGATCAATTAGGGCTTTAGGTGAAATGGATGGATAGGATTAAGTTAGGTTTCCTTGCACATCAAGAAATTGTAGTCATATGACATGTGGCAAAGGAGGATGAAGCTTAGGTGTGCTTGTGTAGATAAATACTAAAATTAGGTCCCATTAGTTGTGCATGTGAAAGATAAAAGTTGTAACACATGATTGACTAGACAAGTGTTGGAATGTGATGAAAGATGAGTGTTTAATTCAAATAAAATATTTGAATTAGTTGGAATATGAGTTGGATATTAATTAAATAAATAAAATTTATTTAATTAATTGAGAAGTTGAATAGGATGAGATAAGATATGATGTGGAAATTAATTAAATAAATAAAATTTATTTAATTAATTGGGATGGGGATAAGATAAATGGGATTATGCATGTGAAATTAATTAAATAAATAAAATTTATTTAATTAATTGGCTAAGTAGGATGAGGATGGGATTGAATGGGATTTTAATTAAATAAATAAAATTTATTTAATTAATTGGCTAATGGATAAATGGGATTAAGAGTGGGATTTAGGACAAAAATGGTTTATGATGTTTAGGATAATGTTTTAATAAGGTGTTGTAGGACATGGACAAAGTTGGGACAAATTTGGGTGTCTACATTTTGCCCCTCTTTGAGATGATGTTCGAGATGATAAGATTTGTGTCGAGTAACATCATTTCAAAGAAGCCAAGGTATGGATAGAGGAAAATGATAGTGATGATGGAAAGATATGATGAGGATGATGATGGTGGAAAGATAGGATGAAATGGGATGATGATGCCCCCTCGAGAGGTTAGGCGGGTTGGACAAACATGGGTAGGCTCTCGAAAAGAAATGGCTTGGCTGCAAAAAGAAAGATAAGGGGATAGATAGAAGAAATGATGATGCGTTATGCTGCAATGAAGGTGAGCAACCATGATGTTTGATATAGCACTAGACGTTATGCACCAAGGTATAAGGACCAGGGTGACGATGTGTCTTGTGCCCTAGCGTAATACAACCTTGTCTAACATATGAGGAAGAAAACTTAGAGCATTGAAGTCCTACTACACAAAAGGTATGATATGACCTTAGATGCAAAGGATAGTGCAAAAAGCTATTCCAACATACACAAGATATGAATATTAGCTTGAATGATATAGATGTGATACAAATGCAAGATAAAAAGATAACACACACAAGCAAGCAAGCAAGCATGCGCAAATGATACAAAAATAAACAAGGTATTGCCCCTGTCAAGCTGTAAACCAAAGATTAATTGCTGATTGTTTTGTTGATGATAGTTGAGAGTGTTGTCATTGCGGGGAAAGCTATATCCCTAGATCAACACAAGGTTGTTTGCTAAGTTGGTTGGCTAGTTGGCTAATTGATTTGGCTTACAACAAGGCTAGGATCAAGACCATGGATTGCGATTGGATAATTTGGCTTGATTAATTAACATGATTGGTATGGATTAAGGATGGGCTTGCATTTGGATCTTTGTTTGGAATGGTTGGAAGATGATGAAATGTTGATTAGATTGATTTGATGAAGGATGGATGATTTGTGGTGGATTGAGCTTCTTTTGACTTGCTGAAGTGATTGGATTTGTTTTGATGGCTAGATTGATGTGCTTGAGTTGATTTGCTTTAGTGTTAATGTTGATGATTGATAGGATTTGTTTTGATGGTTGGCTTGATGTGCTTTGGTTGTGATGGTTGCTATTGCTGGGTTGATTGTTTTGATGATTGGATTGTTTTGAATGATGATAGTGATGGTGTGATGATTAGAGTGTTGATTCAATCTAAGCATAAGAAAGTGTTCTCAGTATGCTCAAAGGATGGAAAACAAATAAGGTTATTGCCCTTGTCAAGTCATAAACCAATATTTGATTGTTTGATTGATGATGATAGTGTTGTCATTGCAGGGAAAGCTATATCCCTAGATCAACACAAGGATGTGGGAATGCGATATCCCATTGATGATGATTGATTGGGCTCATGACAAGATTAGCATCAAAAACTTGTTGATTTGATTGGATAATGTTCCTTGATTGATTAGCTTGCTTCATATGGATTAATGTGACTTGGATTTAAGATCATTGCTTAGATTGATTTGATTGTTATGATTGAAAATGGATTGATTGAAATGGATGAATGAATGTTATTGATAGGAAGAATTGATGATTGATGATTGAAGATGATTTTGATTGATGTTGATGGAGTGGATTGTTTTGGATGATGATTGAATTGATCTTATTGCTTAGATTTTTTGTTGGATATTTGATTTTTTTGGATTTTTTGACATATTTGATTTTTTTGTAGTTTTTGAAATGTTTTGGGATGTCAATGGATTTACAATTTGGGTAGCCTTTGTGCTAGATACCAATGACAAGGGAAAACCAAGTCTAGGTGCAAAGATGGATGAATGGGATTGGATGGATAAAAGGATGGGCAATAAGGGATGGAAGGCTCATGATATATGGATGGATAAAAAGATAGGCCATAAAAGGGATGGATGCATGCCTCATGATGAACAAATAGGTAGGCTATAGTGGAAAGCTCATGATAAATGGATGGGGATAAGCTATAAGATGGAAAGCTTATGATAAAGATATGCCATAGTGGATGGATCATAAGGGAGCTAGAATGTGATCTTCAAAGGCTATGTTGCATAGGAAGAACTTGCCCCCATTCTAGGTGGTAATGCTTAGGATTTTTACATGACAAAGTTCATGACCATGGGATGACATGATAGGTTTTACATGACAAGGTGTATGATAGGTGGATAATGATAATATGGATTGATGAGGAAGGTATGAGGTGTACCAAGAGATATCCAAAGCATGTTTCAAGATTTTGCCCCTATGTCTTCATCAAAATCAAAAGGCAGAAGGATGGATGAATGGATAAATGGGTTCAATAGGATAGGCTTGTTTATGTAATGGCTAAGGATGGTAGGATGGTAAATGATATAATGGGATAGATAGTTTGGAAATGGATAGGTTGGATGAGACAATGTGTCCCCAAGTGTAAGTGACATAGAAGATCAACCTACACATGACGCCTGTTTGCCAGGTTTTCATCATGGTACTTATCCAAGGCGCCTGTTTACCAGGTTTTCACCATTGGATGAAGGGATTTCTCTTTACTATTTTGACTTTTTTCTTTTTCTTTTATTTTCTTTATTTTCCTTTTTTTTTTTTTTTTGCTTTTAGATGTGTTGACAATTACACATGGCGCCTGTTTGCCAGGTATTCACCATGGTAATGGATAGGAGGGACTCAAGTGGCTAGTGCTATGAAGGTTGATAGTGTCCCTTTAGAAATGGATGATGTCTTCACATGGACCATGTCATTATGCTCATAGATGTTGATAGGGGGTTGCATGGATGGGAGATGGAGTAGGTAGATAGTGGATGATGAAATGGATTATGAAAGGTTCATGCAAGGATAGATGGATCGGGATAGTGGACTATGATGTGGATTATGTAGGCTTATGCAAAAGCATGGACCATAGGGATAGCATGGCGGAGATATGCAAGATAATGGATGGAAGATGGGTAGATGTAGATATGTGAAGGTGCTGCGGAGTGGAAGGGAATCATGACCAACGGTT
Source organism: Cunninghamia lanceolata (assembly GCA_027924645.1). Taxonomy (NCBI): domain Eukaryota; kingdom Viridiplantae; phylum Streptophyta; class Pinopsida; order Cupressales; family Cupressaceae; genus Cunninghamia; species Cunninghamia lanceolata. The sequence goes on from BSBN01000413.1 coordinate 5,375,472, forward strand.
GCACACACCATGATAAACATTGAAGCTTTTGATGAGATGGTGGTGTAGGAAGCAATAGAGATGTTTGCTTAGGAGATGGTTGATGAAGTGATTTAGGAACCCACATAGATTTAGTATTTTTAGTGCTTTTGTTTTTCTTGTGGGATTTTTGAAGGGAATGGAAGTTTTGGATGGAAATAGGCTTTTGGATAGAGGTAGGTGATTGGGATTCTTGAGATGTGGAGGAGGATGCCTCATTTGACTTGCTAGCTATTTGCTTAGGAACCCAAACCATTTTGCTTTTGGGCTTTGCTTTTGGAGGTAAGGGTTTGGATGGTTGCTTAGATGTGGATGAGGATGCCTCATTCGCTTTGCTAGCTGTTTGCTTAGGAACCCAAACCATTTTGCTTTTGGGCTTTGCTTTTGATGGTATGGGCTTGGATAGCTTTTTGGATTGCTTTGCTTTGGTTCTTTGCATTGATTTTTCATGTTTGTGCCCTAAGGCATGATAGTCCTTTAGATTTTTGGTAGGACTTTTAGCTTTATAGGTAGAGGCATCAAAATTTTTGCTTTTGAATCCCATGAGGTGGGTGGAGTGGATGGAATGATTGGAAGCTTTATGCTTAGGTGATGTGTGCTTTTGTTGGCCATGATTAGGGATGTAAGGATGCTTATGAATGATAGGTATGTTAGGTGTTGGAAGCAATGGTGGCAAGGTGGATGGAGGGATATTTGGAGTTGGTAAAAGTGGAGGTGAAGTGGATGGTGGAAGGTGTATGGTCACATGCTTTTGACATTTATAGGATGATGGAGATGGAATGGCTACATATGTTTTGGGTATATGATGGGGGGTGTGATGGAAAGTGGTAGGTTTAGGATGCATGAAAGGATTACCAACATCTTGGCCTTGTTTACCTTGGGGTGTGTATCCAAGGCCATATGAGCATGGAGGGATTTTGACATGGTTTGGCTCCAAAATACCTTGTTCATAAAGGCCTAGACCTTTGCCTTGGTAGTTCATGTTTTGGAGTATGCGATGGACAATGGGACTAGGTGTGCTGTGAACATTAGACTTGAGCTCATTATTGGATGAAGAAGGTGAAGTGGATAAAGGTCGTTGTTGTCCTAAGGAAGAACATTCATAGACAAAGGTGGTAAAACCAATAGGACATGATGGTGGACTTGAAGTGGAATCGATGGTCAATGTGAAAGGAGGATCATTAGGGTCTTGCTTATGTTCATGTTGATCCAAGTTATTGGTATGATCTTTTATGCTTACTTGGGGGACAAGTGTCTCATCATGACAAGTTGATGTTTGCTCATTATGGATAGGGCTAGATGGTAGATGACTAGGAGCAATGTGGATATCTTGGTCATGGATAGATATAGGATTATGGATAGGATCAAGGTGCTCATGGATAGCTTCTTCATAGGTATCATCTTGATCATAAAGAAGGTAAATGTTATGGATGGGTTGCATGGAAGTGTTTTGATCTTGAGTTGGATTAGGGCTTAGTGTTTCCACATGTTTAAGATTATGCTCTTGACATACCTCTTGACTTTGGATGGAAGTGGAAGGTTCTTGAGTGGACTTGATAGGCTCTTGATAGTTATCAACATGAAGGCATGATGGCTCTTGACTTAGGCTTGTGGTTGGAGACTCTTGAATAGACTTGTTGGCTTGTAGGTCACATGATGGGCTTAAAGGGCTAGGTATGTTAATGGAAGCCTCTTGAAGAGGCTCAAGGATATGTGAACCACATGATGAGATTATAGGATTGGACATGACCTTTGGAAGTTCATTGGTAGGCTCATGAATTAGTGTTTGACATGGAGGTAGTTTATTCCTAGCTAGTAGCCAATGGATCACATCCTTTGCAAGTGTATGGGTGGATGGAAAATATAATGGATGTATGATAATGGTAGTTGGTGTTGGATTAGGATTAGGACTAGGATTAGGTTGAGACCTAATTGGATTGGATGGATTAGGATTTGGACTAGATGGGGGTGATGATGTGGCACGATTTCCCATTATAGGTGGGTACACCTTGTAAACAATTGAGACAAATATTGGACATTGATTTGTATTATGGCCTTTGGTCCTATGGTATGCACAATAATCATGTTCATCATATGGACTTTCTTCACATGGTTTGACTTTAGGAAGTTCAATGAGTTTTGCTTCAAGCATCCTTTGTAAAACTCTCTCAGCCGCATCCTTTAGTGAACGATTATAATGATATGGTGAGGAAGGTAATGAGGGGCTTGGTGGTTTGGAAGGTAAAGGGATCAATGGACTATGATTGGGATCACATGGTGGTGTTGGGATAGGATTAGTTGGCTCATGTGTTGGCGGGTGATTAGATGGTGGTGGCCACTCTAGATTGGTATTTCCCTTGTCAAAGGTTATTAGATCTTGCATAGGATAACTTGGGCTTGTTTGATTTATGTACAAGGGGCCATTGGGATTTGGATATGATTCTTGTTGGAAAGGTGGATTTAGATCTATCAATGGTGTTTGGTGGTCTTTTTGAAAAGGTGTATTTGGACTTACTTGATTTATGTACAAAGAGCCATTGGGACTTGGTTGTTGTTCTTGTAATATCACTTGATGGCTTTGTGGATGGGCTTGGTAGTGCATTGGAATGGTGGTATGAGGGATTGGATAAGCTTGAGGTGGATGTTCATAGGTTGATGTGGTATTGACTTGGTGGATAGGTAGATTAAGTTGATAGGAAGTGGATGGATATGACATGCGGCTATAAGGTGGATTAGGTTGGTATGGAGTGGCTAAGGATTGTTGTACTTGTCGAGCTTGACTAGTGGCTAAAAGGTGTTGGACTTGGGCTATGGAGTGTTGTAGTTGAGGTGATTGGCTTGCGTGGGGTTGAGCTTTTTGGATGAAGAATTGTAATATTTCAATGGCATCTTGGTTTAGGGGTTGTAATCCTTGATAATTATTTTGGAGGAATCTTTGGAATTTGATTTCTAGGTCCTCTAGTGTAGACATGTTGTCACCACGTGTTTGTCTTAAGTCCTTTTAGCAAGTGCTTGCTTAGGGATTTGGATGATGATGTGGAATGTTTAGATGATGTGTTTAGATTGATTTGTTTATGTGTTTGGGTGTTTAGAGCTTGATATGGCAATATTCAAACAAATGATTATGCATATACACACATGAATCACTCACGCAAGACACATAAGCAAGTTGTTGACTTTGAAAATGAAATGTGATGATTATGCAAGCACACATGGAAGACACATCAACAAGCCTAATGTGTAGTCAAGTGGGTATAGCCAATTAGGTCTTAGGCTATCTATTGCACAAGGTTGACTATGGAATTGAAAGTGAAATCCTGCCACACAGCCAGGAGAAAGGGGTAACCCACCCTTCACCTTCACTTCCCAAAGGTATAAAGTTCTTTGGGGCTTAGCCAAGAGTGACAAGATTCCAACTCCCAATGAGGGTGTCTTTCGATTCAGCCTCGATTGAGGTCGTCCCTTGGAGTGGTGTGTCTCCAAGCAGGCCTCCTAAGAAGGGTATGACAAAAGCAAACCAAGTAAGCTGTCACTTGATTCACACTCGCAGTTGTTAATTTCCCCTTAGAAACTTGAAATGTGTAACAAACAGTTCAAGCACTTGTTCTTTTTAGACCCAAATCTAAATGTGATGGAAGACAATGGTTTGTTTTAGCCCAATTTTTTGATGTGAATTTGCAAACAATTGTTTATTTTAAAGCCCAAATCCAAGTGTGATGACAAATAAGTTGTTTGTTTTATGCCCAAAATCTAAATGTGTGATCAAATAATGATTAGAGATGAGAGATTAGAATGAGTGCACCTCATAAAAATTGCTTTCCAAGTTGCTATTATGATTGATCCAAATGTTGCTCCAGCTCCTTTGATTCACTTACAAGTCACTGCAAAAAATAAAATGTGATTTGGTTTGCTAGATTGGAAGATATGATTTTTTTTTTCTAAAAGTCGCGCGTCAAAAATTTCTGAAAAATTAGAATCGCAGGGTCAACTTCAATTTGCCATAACTCTTTGAATACTGAACCAAATCTTTAATGTAACCACTTTTCGGAAAGCTCTCGAAGTCCTCTTTCCAACGAATCTAAGATCTCCTTTTTACAGGACCTGTGTAAAACAAAAAACCCTCTGCAACAGATCTGGTCATAAATTAAAAAAATCAGCAAAAAGTCGCGCGTCGAAAATTTCTGAAAAATTAGAATCGTAGGGTCAACTTCAAATCGTCATAACTCTTTGAATACTGAGCCAAATCTTTAATGTAACCACTTTTCGGAAAGCTCTCGAAGTCCTCTTTCCAATGAATCTAAGATCTCCTTTTTACAGGACCTGTGTAAAACAAAAAACCCTCTGCAACAGATCTGGTCATAAATTAAAAAAAAATCAGCAATATAAAATATCTTCAACCTACAAATCAAAGTGCATAAACCTGCAAAAATGAATGATTGACGCTCCAAGAAATCTGATCTTCACAAAAACAACTCAAACAAGAGGGTTAATCAGGGATGTGAGTCCCACCGGGCGTGCCAAATGTATATCGAAAAATTTGGATTTATAAATGGAAATGATCAAACAATTGAAATGCATAACCTAAACCCAAATAATTCAATACCTCGAAGATGCAAAATGAGCTTGATTGATTGATCGCTTTGTTGTGTTGATTGCTCGATTCCGCAGCATAACGTTGATAAGGAGATAGATGAAGGATGCAAAGGCTCTAATGATATTTCAACAGCATGTGGATACTTGAAGATCAATGCCCTTTTAGAAAATTTGACAGAATAAGGGTGCTTAAGGCTCAATGCATGCTAATGGCTTGTGAGGGGGTTGATTTATAGGAAAGGCTTGGTTCCAATGGATGGCTAGGATCAATTAGGGCTTTAGGTGAAATGGATGGATAGGATTAAGTTAGGTTTCCTTGCACATCAAGAAATTGTAGTCATATGACATGTGGCAAAGGAGGATGAAGCTTAGGTGTGCTTGTGTAGATAAATACTAAAATTAGGTCCCATTAGTTGTGCATGTGAAAGATAAAAGTTGTAACACATGATTGACTAGACAAGTGTTGGAATGTGATGAAAGATGAGTGTTTAATTCAAATAAAATATTTGAATTAGTTGGAATATGAGTTGGATATTAATTAAATAAATAAAATTTATTTAATTAATTGAGAAGTTGAATAGGATGAGATAAGATATGATGTGGAAATTAATTAAATAAATAAAATTTATTTAATTAATTGGGATGCGGATAAGATAAATGGGATTATGCATGTGAAATTAATTAAATAAATAAAATTTATTTAATTAATTGGCTAAGTAGGATGAGGATGGGATTGAATGGGATTTTAATTAAATAAATAAAATTTATTTAATTAATTGGCTAATGGATAAATGGGATTAAGAGTGGGATTTAGGACAAAAATGGTTTATGATGTTTAGGATAATGTTTTAATAAGGTGTTGTAGGACATGGACAAAGTTGGGACAAATTTGGGTGTCTACACACAGGTAGCTGTATGGGGGTTTAACTTCTATGCTCTGTAATTTCTTGCTTTTTCACAAGGTAAATGAAAATAACCTTGGAAAGTTACCTTTAAATGCATCTGTAGGGCAGATTAGGGTAAAACTAAGTTAAATCAATTAAATCCGTTGATCCTCTACAGAGAATCCATGGATGATGACAAGTGTTTGAATTGTATTCATAATCGGTGGGAATCCATCTACCACATTTAAGTCCATTTAATGTTAGGAAACAAGGGAAGGGGTGATCTTCGAAAGATCAGGTGATATTCAAAATATGACCCCCACCTTGATAAAATGACCCTCTGCCTTTGAGCGGCAAAATTAACGCAAAAGAATCAGGTGATGTAATCAACGTTGACCACGTGTATATCAGGTCATGAATTTAAGATCACGAGATGTTCAAAATGTGACCCCGCAACTAAAATGACCCCCTTGGAAAAAAATTAGGATGGCGTCACCATGTTGATGACTTCATTTAAGCATTGTATTGTAATGACATCATCGTCATGTTGTTGAATAGGGTGGTTGTTGGATATATACCTCCGCGAGGCAACATAGAATGATGTTGTCATCATCAAGGTGGTTTCCTTCGTTCGCTGGGCTTGGATGACATCACTGTCATATTGGCATAGGGTGATATTTTGTGAAGAGGGTGATATTTGTAAGATGACAGATATTAAAACAAATGACCCCCCGCAAAATATATGATGGGTAGCTATCGGCTTCTATGTAAATTGACACCCACACTTCGCAGACCAAGTGACTATCGGGTGATAATGTAATATCAGGGTGATCTTATATAATATGATTGATGTTTGAAATATGACCCTCCTCTTAGGAATATCAGGTTTGACTGAAACTTTGACTTAACATAACTTTCTCCCCGATAATTTATGGGTGATCCAAAAGGCAAACCTGAATGGAATTTTATGCACTTTCCAACCATGAGGTTAATAATGTGAACTACTGACTTTGACAATTGACCTCATCATGGGGACAAATCCACCCCCTGTAGGGTGTTCATGCATGACTTAATTTTACCAGACACCCAAATCAGAAAAACAACAAGCCAAAGCAGCAAGAAACAATTGGGTCCCTATTTTGTCAAGTCAAAATGGGGCATGTTGTGTAACCACACAACAACATGCCACCAAAGAACATAACTAAATTCCAATGGTTCAAGTGATGTGATCACATTCTAACATAGCATTTTAACTCTTTTAAGTATAAGTATTATAATCTTTCTGAATGATAAGGTCTTCATAATGCCAACAATGCTAACAAAGGATTAGGTGTGTGAAGATGATTAATTATCCTCATCTTGAAGGTAAGTTGAAAACATGAGTAATTGATGTTAAGCTACATAGTTTGGGAGCATCCCTCATAGCCAACTTAGATAGAGCCTTACTGCTAGTAGGTGTCTATAGCCCCGGCAAGGTTATCTATACAATCCCCCTAAGTAGAGCCCCACTGCCAGCAAGTGTCTATAACCCCGGTAGAGTTACTTAGATGGCCTAATTTATTCTTTTAGATTTTCAATATTTATTCTATATTCATATGATGTCATCATGTAAGTTTAATGTGCAAGGCATGGTCACTTGCTGATTTAGGTTGGAGATTGCATTGGTAGCAAGGGAGTCCCTTTAGATTTTTAACTTAACACCTATACTTATGCGTTCCACAAACCCAAGGCTGTTAGGTGAGTCATTGTGAAAGAATCACTTTGGTCAAGAAAAGGCACCCTGATGAAAAAGATACCACAGACCTGATCACCAGTACTTCTCAAAATGAGTCATAACCTATATATGAATTTGTTCTCATCACTTGAATCTTAACATTTTGGTTATTTTCTTAGGGTGATGAGTTGCATCATCTTGACTAACCAAAACGGAACTCAACAAGCAACCAAACAAACAAAACAAACCAAACTATACACACAACTAAACAAATATGCACACTATGATACACATGACTTACATGACACCTTCTTAGGCTTGGAAGTAATGTTTGAGAAACTGTCCATTAACTAGTAATGGAACATCCTCACCGGTTAAAGTCTTAAGCCTATAGGTGTTGTCTCCTAAGATTTCTAAAACTTGAAAGGGACCTATCCAAAGTTTATCAAATTTACCATGATCTCCTTTCCTTTCATGTGCTTTGTCCCACATCAGGACTAGATCTGAAATTCTAAAAGAGTTAACTCTAGCTCTTTTGTCAAACCAATGCTTGACAATAGCCTGATGTTTAGCAAATTGGTCAATTGCTTTACTTCTTTTTTCTTCTAGGTGCATCAACTAAAGCAACCTGACTTCTTGTTTGTTATCTATACCCAGATATTCTTGTGCAAACTGCAATGTGGGGATCTTTAGGTTAACAGGGAGGATGGGATCCACTCCATATACTAGGTGAAAAGGAGAATTTCCTAATGCAACCTTCATCCGGGTTCTATCTACCCACAAAGCATACTTTAATAGGGTATTCCACTCCCTTGGGTTCTTTTCTATCAATTTCTTTATGATGTTCAATAAATTCTTGTTTGTGGATTTTGCTAATCCATTCCTTTGAGGATAGTAATTTGAGGAAAACATCAAGATGATTCCATGGTCAAATGTCCAACTTGATAATCTTATGGATACAAAGGCAGACCCATTGTCACATACTAAAGCATAAGGAACTCCATACCTGGTTACTATATTGCTTTCCAAAAACTTGATGACATCCTCAGCATTGCATGTCTTACTACTAACCACTTCAGTCCCCCTGGTACAATAATCAGTAATAGTTAAAACATACCTGTGACTTGAAGATGATGGAGGGTTGATAGGTCCTATGAAGTCCACCCCCGATTGAGAAAATGGGCGCATCTCCATCACTGGTTGCAAAGGCTGAGCAGCATATCTTTCTCTATTTGCAACAACCTAACACATATAACAACATTTGATGTGTTTAACAGTATCTTCAAAAATACTGGGCCAGTAATATCCTACCCTGAGAATAGCATGAGTGGTAGCTAAAGATGATCCATGTGTAGTTCCAAACTTGTCATGTAATTTTGTCAGTACTTTGTCTACTTCTTTCATTTCTAGGCATCTAAGGTATATTCCCTCATAGTTCTTCCTAAAAAGGACTCCTCCTTTTATCATGTATTTATGTGATCTTATATTTAAGGCTCTCCTTTGTGAGGCCTGCAATTTTGAAGGGCATCTTCTAGTAATCAAGATGTGCCTAATGTCTAAGTACCATTCTCCATCTTCCTTTGCTTTTATGACATACTGCTGGCTCATGATGTTAGGATCAATTTCTGATATCATCTGACTCAATGTTTGTCCTCTCACTAATTTCATGGGTGTTATGTCCATATCATACTCTTGGAGGATAATGATCTATTTGGCTCTCTTCTCACCTGGTTCACTTTGCATTAATAGCATCTTTACTGCTGCATCTGGTACTATAGCAATCACTTTGATTCTCAAGATGTAATGTCTAAACTTCTTGACTGCTCAGACCAGAGCAAGTGCTTGTCTCTCAACATCCATGTATCTGAGTTCTGCATCCCTTAAAGGACAACTCATCAAGGCTATAGGCTTTTCTTCTTTAGCCTCATTTCTTTGTGTTAGTACTGCTGTAGATGTATGCTCTGAAGCAAATGAGTAAATATAAAAGTTTTCAGTATAATCTAGACTGATTAGAATAGGAGCATTAGATATGGGTTTCTTGATATCTTCAAAAGCTACCCTAGCTTTAGGTGTCCACTCAATCTTGGCATCCTTCTTAAGCATGGCATTCAATGGTTTGACAATTTCTGTAAAACCAGTAATAAACTTTCTAACAAAATTAATCTTACCAAAATAAGACTTGAGCTCCTTTTTACTTCCAGGAAGCTATATCTTCATGATTGATTCTACTTTCTCAAGGTCAATGATGATCCCATTCTCTATTATCAGGTGACCTAATAACTTCCCTGTGGTTACCCCAAATATACACTTCATAGGGTTTAGGGATATTCCATAATGTTCACATTTCTTTAGTACCTTCCTGAGGTCTTCTATATGATTCCCTCTCTCTTTAGAGAAAACTGTCAAGTCATCCATGTATATGACTATGCATTTACCAATCAGCCCCCTGAAGGCTATATCCATCGCTCGCTGGAATGTTTCTCTAGCATTTATCAATCCAAAAGGCATGCGCCTGTAAGCAAATATTCCCCACTTAGTGAATGCAATCTGTTGATAACTGAGAGGGGGGGTGAATCAGTTATCTTAATTATTTTAACTTTCTATTCTTCTTTGACAACTAGTGTAGCATCAAATCATATAAGCATGCATAACCATGAAAATAGAAATAAAATCAATACACATAACACAATGATTTTGACGTGGAAAACCTTGTTAAGGGAAAAACCATGGGGTGACTAACCCAAGATTGTATTCTTTATTAAAAGAATAGAAGTACAAAATGGCACTTGCCAATTAGGGCTCACTGCCCAAGCACACTGCTCACAAGAGGCTCACTGCCTACAAGAGACTTACTGTCTACAAGGTATATAGAATGTAACTAGCTGTTTGATGAGAAGCATCCACATATGCTGAGGTTCAGTTCTGGTTAGGGTCAATACACTGATCTACTGCACTTCATTCTTCCTCTTCTTTAGTGTTGTTGTATTGTCACATACCGGACCTTTACTATTGCTTCCACACTACTCTCTGCTTTTCTTCGTACAACACAACACACCACACACACCTTCGTACCAAAATCAATCTAGTATATACATTCGCATCAAGGATTTCAACATCTTCCTAGTCGGCATTCGGAAAACTCAAGATATTTCCAAACTCTGGTCTGTTAGCTGAATCCATGCTTATTAAGTGATGCGTATCAAAAATATATTTAGAGAAGTCATCAATCATGTCGGCCAACCATGAATGATCTCTCAAGAAACTTGATCACCATCAATTTCTCATCTGGATTAAGGTCTGATGCTCTACCGGTCAGTTCTTCCTCAGTCTACTCTGCCAAACAGGAACCCAACACTTGGGTGCTCATATCTTTTCATTCTTTCATCACCGAAGGTTCAATCTCTAGAGTGTATTAGTCATGGTACTCCTCTTGACTTCCCCAAGTCTGCACTTTGCTGAGATACTTCCTCTGAGAGATCCAGACCTGATTGTCAGACCTTGTTACATGCTCTGTTCTTGCTCACCGGACCAAGATACTCTTCAATCTGACTACAGGTATAGACATGTCATGTGTTGTGGATGTATGGAATGGACTTTGTTGCCATCAATGACAACACTTAGTGAAAAATGACTAAGTGTCACACTACACTCCCCCTTGGCTAATGCTCTGTTCTAAAGTACACTTTTCTGAAGCTCCCCCTTAGCTAGATTCCACATTTTTCACTACTCCTCACTCCCCCTTTGACATCAATGGCAAAGGGTAGAATCCACAAACCAAAATTCTCAAAAATCTAACTATACTTAGTCGCATATATACATGTTATAATTACATATATTGAAGTATATCTAAAAAAGTTGTCTTCAACTGGATAAATTTTGTTGCCCAACTCTGCTTCATCCTGTCCAAAATTGAGATGTGACCACTCAACAGGAATGCAAAAGCTTCTGCCCTCTTTAGATCTATCGGATCACTGGTCCAGGCTATGGTCTGAGCATCAGTTAGGGCCTCATGCATGGCCTCTAATTTAGGGATAATTATCCCTCTAAGTTCACCCATCCTACTTATTATATTCTTCCTTTCCTTTTCAAGTTTCTTTAGTTCATTTAGAATGGAAATAGTCTGACATTCTTGGTTTATTATGGATGTGGTGAGAGGATTAAAATTCTGAGATAAACTTGACAATTTACCCTCTTGTTCTTTCAGTTTCATCTCAATATCCTTTGTCACTTTAGACCAGGATAAACAAAATTTATATATTTCTCTGCCATCTTTAAGAGAATTTTCTAAGCTTTTTATCCCAATATCCATATTTCTCCTATCATTTGTTATTAGCCCTTGTACTTCATAGAATCACTTACCCAAAAACTCTTTCCGGACTTTCTCTTTTGTTGCTTTCTCTAAAGAGTCAAAATGTGTATTAACAGAATTAACAAGAGATTTCAGATTACCAGATGAGGAGGCCAAAAGATCCTTCTGGAAGGATGGCATGATCTTCTCCAACACATCGGATGTAATCTCTATCAACTCACAGTCTTCCATATGTGACTTCAGAATTTTTTCTTTTGCTTTGGCTTGAGCAAATGATGCTACCTTCATTGTCTGGACCGGAGAGACATAATCAAAATTGAATGGTCCTTGAAGTAGCTCCGCTTCATCTAATTCCATCATTTCTTTTGTCAGGAAGTTTTTGACTACTTCTGCAGTGTCTCTTCCCGGAGACAGAGTTTTCTTCCCTTCTACAACCTCAACACTGTCACCTATGGTCTTTTCTGTTTGATCTTCTTCTCTTCCCTTCACTTCTTCTTGATTGATTCTCTCTTCTTTTCTTTCTTTTCCTTCAATTCCAGAGTCTGTTGGGGGATCTGGAAGAGAGTTGTCTACTTCTCCATGGACTTCCTCTTCTGGAATAGAGGAATCTAAGTCCTTAATCTTCTCTTTACTTGTCTCCTTTGTCTCTTCTGCAACTTTCTCAATAGAATCTTCCTTAGATGTACTTGATCCTTTGGCATCCATGGTAGAGGGTTCATCACTTTTGTCCTCCACAATAGGGAGATTGAATCTTTTATAGGCATTCTGGAGGATGTCCTCTATTTCTTTAGCAACTCAATCTATCTCTCCAAGCATAAGTTGGTTCATTCTTGCTTTGCTCTGGAACTCATCCTTACAGTCCTTGAAGATCATGTTCATTTGTTGAGAGGTAATGGAAGGATAGAGTTGGATAGCAATTTGTTCTCTGATCTCTAAGTCCTTTGCCTTGGCATTCTCCTTTCTCATTTCAAGTTCCTTCTCAAAAATTTTGGGAATTAGAGAGATGATTTCAATAAATGCTTTATTATATATGTTTAAGTACTTAACTGTGGCTTCTTCCAAGATCCTTTTATCTACATCATTATACTCATCATAGAATTCTGTCATTGGTTGCAGATTCCCATCCACAGTAACTGCCTTGACTACATCATCAATAGATAGAGTAGGCCTTTCAACAAACTCTTCTACTTCTTCTTCCTTGCTATGACTGGTAGAGGGTTCACCGGATGTTTTCTTCTTCTTCTTCATTTTATTGACTTCTTCATCGGTCTCAGTTTCTTCATCATCCTTCTGACTCGTATAGGACCTTGTGGCCTTTTTCTTTGTTCTCTTCTCTCCCTTTCTGGATGTCTGGGCTTCTAGTTTTGATGCTTTTTGACTCTTAGAGGTGGCAGGTGCAGAGCTCTTGGAGGATCTGGTCTGGGAGGGGGCTTGCACCGGATCACTCTCTTTTTATGTATCTTGTTTCTCTTTCTCTGCCCTTTCTAGTTTTTCTCTATTTGCATCGATTGCTTCTTTTGAAATGCCATATCTTTTGGCAACTTCCTCTACTTCTCTTCTTACTTTTCTTTTCATCTCCAATTGTCTTAGTTCAACATGAACTTTTACACTCAACTCTTGGAAGGTTCCAAACCTTTCTACCTTAGGGTCCTTGGGCTGACTCAGCAGGTGTTGGATATGCAACTCTAGGATTTTTTCATCAACCTCATACCCCATTGGCATGATCCACACTATTCTCGGTTCCACTGCCTCCATTAGGCATTGATCAGTGTCTACCATAAAGCACACTGTATCCTTGTATTTCTCAACCAATGATTGGGGAATTCTTTCTCTGGCTTGCATCATACTTTGAAAGTTCTTGAAGTAGCCCCAGAGTGTTGTATTCTATGCCTTGGCATCACCAAGCCCATGCATATAATCTCTGATTTGTATGGCTACTAGTCTATCATTTTGCCATATCCAACCACTGGATCCGGGTAGCTCATTCATAAAGTAAAAGAACAAACACAGTATTAGCCCACCATACTTGAATGAGTTCTTCTTGTTCTTCTTGATCTTTTGTAGGTTTTCCAATAGTTGGCTGATGCAGGAGCATCCAGTGGTGTAAGGGCAATCTTGCATCACCCAAAAAGAAGTTAATTCAAAATCATTGTAGTTGTTTTCATTTCTTTCCGTAATTAGTGTTTTTGGTTCCATAATGTCCAGAATAATAATGTAGGACTTTCAGTTTTTCCAAAATTGCTAAAAATAGCGACCTGCCTAATTAGGAAAGTGTACCTGCTATTTTTAGAAAGTTTGCATTTGGGCACGTAATGAAGTAAAAACTTCCAGAAAGTTACATAACGGAAATATAAGACCTTTGGCAAAGGAATCAGGCAAAAATCATTTGTGATCTGAAAGATATTAAAGTTTTTGTTTTCTGAAAAGCCCCTGAAAATTTTTGGAACGAGATATGAGACACTAAAACTTCCCATAATGTCCCAAAAAGTTGATAGAAATCTATTTACAGATTTCCAACATGATAGTTCACATTGCGAGCTTTCCGGTGCTTAAAACGGTTCGTCAATCGGACAGTCGGATCAAAAGTTATGCTTCCCGGAAGTTGACCTACTTTTGGAGGGAGTTGCAAATTTTGAAATTTGGCTGGAGCCCGCCAAAAAGTGCTATTTATGACTATTTTAGGAACCCTGGGTAGTAGTAGAGTGAAGGGGGCTAGTGTAGAGTCAAGAATAGGTAGGAAAACAAAAACCCTAACTGATTTGGGGTTACAGAAGGCTGAAGATTTTGGAGTCTTGAGGTTGGGAAAACTGTAATGTGTTGCAGCCAGTAGAGGACTCATCCTCTGATTGTAATTGAGCTTCTGTAATGTAATGAGTTGTCCAGTTCAATAAAAGAAAGTTCTATTTTCTATGTTCAATATCTGTTATTATGTGTTTTGTGATTTACCCCCTTCATCAAGTGGTATTAGAGCCAGGTTCCTGAGTGTGTAGACAGATCATCGACCGTGAGACAGTTTGCACCAGGACCTGAGGTTGTGGGTTTGCTGTGGAGACCAAGATGCCTCCATGAAGAAATCATGTTGGGAGGAATGCTTTGATAGAAGAGGGTTTTACAGCCCTACAAAGGCAAATCGATGCATTGCAAGAGGAGCTACGAAGAGGGTTTGAGCCGAGGACAAGAGAAGAAAGTGAAGATGAAGTTGAAGAAGAGCTATCTGAGGAAGAACAAGAAGCTGCCGAAGATGCTATAGAAGTAAGGTTGTTGAGGGTCATTTCAAAGATCAGAAAGAGGCCCAGGATCAAAGTTTCTACATATTCTGGAGATTTGAATCCAGAACAGCTTATTGATTGGATCAACGACATGGAGGAGTATTTTGAGTATGAAGATGTGGAGGACCCAGATCGGGTTGAGTTTGCAAAAACTAAGTTGAAGGGCCATGCTAATATTTGGTGGAAGGAGGTCCAATTAGAGAGGAATAGAAGAGGAAAAGCAAAGATTATCAGATGGGATCGAATGGTGGAGAAACTGAAGAAGCAGTTCATTCCTGTGGATTATGAGATGGAGTTGCTGAAGAAGCTGCAAGGACTAAAGCAAGGTAACAAGTCTGTTAAGGAGTATATAGAAAAGTTTTATAAAATTACTATCAAGACAAGCCATACAGAGCCCAACAAGGAGAAGGTAGCCTGTTACATTAATGGGTTGAGGCTGAGTATTCAAGAGGAGTTGAGCCTGGTCAGAATGACCACCATAGAAGATGCGTACCAATTTTTCCTGAAGGTGGAAGAGAAGCTAAACAAAAGATTTGATAGCAAGCAAAGGGGAAGAGGTCAAGGTGGAAGGACTGATGGAAGACCCTATGGAGGCCGTAATGAAGATCAAAAGAAAAGTGAAGAAGTAGGCACTAGTCAAAATCAAAGAGGGGATAATACCTACTGCCCTCATGACCAGAACAATGGTGAGCAAAGAGGAAGAGGAAGAGGCAGACCTGGGCAAGGACCTGGAAGAGGAGGTTTTAGAGGAACCTGTTTCCAATGTGGAGAAGAAGGGCATCGAGCATATGAGTGTCTGCAACATCAAGGAAGGACAAATAGAAGACCTGAAGGTAATGCACAAGTTGCACATGTAGATGAAGATGCACATTCTGAGCATTCTGAAGATGCTGAAAGGGGAGAAATCCTAGTTGTCAGAAGAACCTTGCTGAATGAGGAGAAAGAACCCAATCAAAGGAAGAGTTTATTCCGCAAAAGGTGCAAATGTGAGGGCAAGTGTTGTGATATTATTATTGACAGTGGAAGCACTGATAATCTTGTTTCAGAGGAGATGGTTGACAAGTTGAAGTTGACAAGAAGAAAGCATCCGCATCCATATCAGATTGCATGGTTGCAGAAGGACCATAGAGCTTTGGTCAATGAACAGTGTTTAGTGAAGTTCAAGATTGGTGACTACCATGATGAGGTGCTGTGTGATATCATACCGATGGATGCATGTCATATGCTGTTGGGGAGGCCGTGGCAGTATGATAGGAGCACTGTCCATGATGGCCGTGCAAACACATATTCCCTAACAAAGGATGGAGTTCGTCATAAGTTAAAGCCCTTGAAGGAGGTGGAAGAAAAGGTATGTAGTACTACTAGAATTTGTTTGGTAGATGGTAGGAAATTTTTGGAGGGTATGAAGCATGAGCATCATTGCTTTGCATTGATTCCTAAGATTAGTCAAGAGAAATGTGAAGATGTACAGCAGAAGTTTCAGATATGTTGGAAGAGTTCCAGGACATTATCTCTGATAATGTACCAGAAGGTTTACCACCAGTAAGGAAGATAAGTCATCAAATGGATTTGATACCAGGAGCCAGTTTGCCAAACAAGGCAGCCCATAGAATGACCCCTGCAGAGAATGAAGAGTTGAACAGACAAGCTCATGAGTTGTTGAGAAAGGGACTGATAAGGGAGAGCCTAAGTCCATGTGCGGTACCTACAGTACTAGCACCAAAGAAGGATGGAGAATGGAGGATGTGTACAGACTCTCGAGCCATCAATAAGATAACGATCAAGTATAGATTTCCATTGCCAAGAATGGATGACATCATGGATTGTTTGAGTGGAGCCAAGTACTTCACGAAGATTGACCTGAAGAGTGGGTATCACCAGATCCGTATTAGAGAAGGAGATGAATGGAAGACAGCCTTCAAGACAAAGGAAGGTTTGTATGAGTGGTTAGGCATGCCATTTGGGCTAACCAATGCACCCAGCACATTCATGCGGCTCATGAATGAGGTACTGAAAGAATTTTTGGGAAATTTTGTTATTGTTTATTTGGATGATATTCTGATTTTCAGTAAGACTTGGGATGAGCATCTGATGCATATCAGAAGAGTTCTAGAGAAGTTGAGGGAAGAGAAGTTGCTGATTAATCTGAAGAAATGTAGTTTTGCAAAGAAGGAGTTGGTATACCTGGGATTTGTTGTCTCAGAGGAAGGTCTTAAGATGGACCCAGAAAAAGTAAGGGCTATCATTGAATGGCCTACGCCAAGGAGTGCAAAGGAGGTAAGATCTTTCATGGTTTGGCAAGTTTTTACAAAAAGTTTATCAAGAATTTTAGTAGCATTTGTGCACCCCTAACTGAGATAATGAGAGGGGATAGAGAAGAGTTTAGATGGACTAAAGGAGCAAACAAGAGCTTTGACACATTGAAGTAGAAAGTCATAGAACAACCTGTTTTAGCACTTCCAGATTTTAATAAGGTATTTCAGGTAGATTGTGATGCTAGTGGTAGTGGTATAGGAGCTGTTTTGAGCCAAGAAGGTAAGCCCATTGCCTATTTTAGTGAGAAGCTTAATGATGCCAAGAAAAAGTATTCTATTTATGATCAGGAATTTTATGCAATAGTTCAGGCTTTGAAGAAATGGAGATATTATTTGTTGCCAAAAGAGTTTGTTTTATATACTGATCATCAGGCTTTGCAGTATCTTAATAGTCAAGGGAAGTTGAACCAAAGGCACTTAAAATGGGTTGAGTTTTTGTAGAGTTATACCTTTGTCTTGAAGCACAGGAGTGCAAAGTCCAACAGAGTTGCAGATGCCTTGAGCAAAAGGCAAAATTTGTTGACAGAAATGAAGATAGAGGTTGTTGGGTTCGATGAGCTCAAAAGTTTGTATCCTGAAGATTCAGATTTTGCAAAGGCTTGGAAAGCTTGTCTGGAGCCTGTTACTTTGGATAGGACAAAATGGTTGGATTTCATAATCCAAGATGGCATGTTGTTTAGAGGAAGCCAGTTGTGCATTCCGAGGAGTTCCATGAGAGAGAACCTGATTAAGGAGAAGCATAGTGGAGGATTGGCTGGACACTTTGGTCAAGATAAGACCATTTCTATTGTTGCTGAAAATTATTTTTGGCCACAGTTGCAGCAAGATGTGAGGAAGTTTGTGCAGAGTTGCAGAGTCTATCAGATGGCAAAAGGAACAAGTCAAAATACAGGATTGTATCAACCATTACCTATACCAAAGAAGCCATGGGATGATATTAGTATGGATTTTGTTCTTGGTTTACCAAGGACACAGAGAGGGCATGATTCTATTTTTGTGGTGGTGGATAGATTCTCAAAGATGGCACATTTTATTCCTTGTAAGAAGACTAATGATGCTGTTCATATTGCAGAGTTATTTTTCAAGGAAGTGGTGAGACTACATGGTCTACCAAAGAGCATAGTTTTAGATCGAGATACCAAGTTTGTTAGTTATTTCTGGAGGACATTGTGGAAGAAGTTGAAGACAGATTTGAAGTTTAGTTCTGCACACCATCCACAGACTGATGGACAAACTGAAGTGGTGAATAGGAGTTTGGGTAACCTACTACGATGCTTAGTAGGAGATAAGCCTAAGGGATGGGACTTGATTTTACCATAGGTAGAATTTGCTTACAACAATTCTGTCAATAGGAGTACTGGTAAATCACCATTCCAGATTGTATATGGCAATAGCCCAAGAAATGCTTCTGAGTTAAGGAAGCTGGACAACGGAGAAAAGACAAGTGCTGAAGCTGAAGACTTTGCAAAACATCTGAAGAATTTGCATGAAGAGGTGAGAAAGCACATTAATAAAATGAATATTCAGTACAAGGCTAAGGCAAATCAGAAGAGGAGATATAAGGAATTCCAGGTAGGAGATGAAGTCATGGTTCACTTGAGAAAAGAAAGGTTCCCAATTGGAACATACAATAAGTTGAAAATGAAGAAATTTTGACCATGCAAAATTTTGAAGAAACATGATTCAGGAAATGCATATGAGGTAGAGCTGCCGAGTGGGATCAATATTTCCCCTATTTTCAACATTGTTGATTTATCAAAATATCATGAAGGTGGAACAGAGGATGGACCAACAAAAGAATAATGGAGTATTCTGGCATCTACTTCAACAGAGGAGATAGAAGAGATCTTGGATAGCCATGTGGGAAGAAGTACTCGAAATAAGCAATATGAAGAATATCTGGTAAAATGGAAAGGAAGGCCTGTTGAAGATTCTTCTTGGTTGTCTAAGGCAGAGGTTGACCATTTGGGTTTTCCTCACACAAACACATGAGACGTGACAGGGTCACTTCTCAAATTACCCTAGGTGTCTGATGCAGGAGCATCCAGTGGTGTAAGGGCAATCTTGCATCACCCAAAAAGAAGTTAATTCAAAATCATTGTAGTTGTTTTTATTTCTTTCCATAATTAGTGTTTTTGGTTCCATAATCTCCAGAATAATAATGTAGGACTTTCAGTTTTTCCAAAACTGCTAAAAATAGCGACCTGCCTAATTAGGAAAGTGTACCTGCTATTTTTAGAAAGTTTGCATTTGGGCATGTAATGAAGCAAAAACTTCTAGAAAGTTACATAACAGAAATATAAGACATTTGGCGAAGGAATCAGGCAAAGATCATTTGTGAGCTGAAAGATATTAAAGTTTTTGTTTTCTGAAAAGCCCCTGAAAATTTCTGGAACGAGATATGAGGCACTAAAACTTCCCATAACATCCTAAAAAGTTGACAGAAATCCATTTACAAATTTTTGGCATGATAGTTCACATTGCGAACTTTCCGGCGCTTAAAACAGTTCGTCAATCAGACACCCGGATCAAAAGTTATGCTTCCTGGAAGTTGACCTACTTTCTGAGGGAGTTGCAAATTTCAAAATTTGGCTAGAGGCCACCAAAAAGTGCTATTTATGACTATTTTAGGAACCCTGGGTAGTAGTAGAGTGAAGGGGGCCAGTGTAGAGTCAAGAATAGGTGGGAAAATAGAAACCCTAACTGATTTGGGGTTACAGAAGGCTGAAGATTCTAGAGTCTTGAGGTTGGGAAAACTGTAATGTGTTGCAGCCAGTAGAGGACTCATCCTCTTATTGTAATTGAGCTTCTGTAATGTAATGAGTTGCCCAGTTCAATAAAAGAAAGTTCTATTTGCTGTGTTCAATATCTATTATTGTGTGTTTTGTGATTTACCCCCTTCATCATTGGCTCAGAAGAAGCTCACAAAGATCATAATCAGCATTCTCCCTTAACATCTGATAAGCAGCATAGATTGTAGTTCCTGATATAGAATTCTCCCTGCTGGAGTGATATATCTTATAGCCAATTATCATAGATGCAAACTTGATATCCAGATCTATGATGTCCTCTATTGTCATTGCCCTCTTATCAAATTTTGATCCGGTAGCCTCACTGACAGTTTGGTTTTTGACTGATTTGAGAGCAGGCAACCCACCAGATGAGTACAATCCGATTACCACCCTAATTGCATCCTTGGTTATCTTAAATGGCCTCATCAACCACATAAAATTGTCATGCATTCTGCTCCAAACATACCGGACCCAATCATCTTTAGCAAAATAGGGGAAATGAATGCAATGTCCAAAATGTTTATCCCGGATGGCCTTATATTGGGGTTTGAGTTCAAAAGATTCATCTATTAAATTCTTGTGATGGACATCCATCAACTTGGATTCCCCAAATTCTTCAATATTTGCATGAATGTATGCCCTAACATCTTCTACATGCAAAACCCCATGCGGAATACTAGAGAAGGCACCTAAAGGATCAACTTCTAGAGATTTGTAAGGGTGTTTCTTGAACTTAGGGCATGGCCTATCAGTGATCTTCACAACATTTGGAGTAGCCATCTTTCAAAAGATTCAGAGAGAGATATTTAAGAGAGGAAAATACCTTTTACGCTTCTAGGGTTCACGATATGAGCTGAATCGGATTGCTGGATCAATCGACTTCTGCGGTTGAACTTTGAGAGGTTTAAGACAATTTGTTGCAGAGCTATTTCTCTCTTCTTCTCGAATGCAAATGTGCAAATGATGAACAAAAGAACCCTTTTATTTCTGTGCAAACCCTAATTCCATTTTACAATAAATGCACAACTTAAGTTATTTCGATTGCCTTGTTTTCTTTGTTCTGAGAGAGATCTTTCTAGATCACTGAGATGCACCTAGAATGATAACTTAAAATGTATCTCCCTTCCTCCAACCATTCCGTCTAATGGCAAATCCAAATATTTCAATGTTGAATTATACCGAATCTCATTGTGAAAGTCCAGCTTTTGCCAGATGATTGTCAAACCGGATTAATCTTGGATGATTAAGCTTTTCAAACTCCTTGTGGATTTTTCAAATCTTTACCAAGGGTTATTTACATGTTTCTTTGAGAGCCCTTTTAATCCATAACTTTCCATGTGCCAATTTCAGGCACCAATTGACTAGCTGCGGGAATTTAATTTCCTTTGTGACTCCCCCTAAGCTAGAGCTCATCTATTCAATTTCTGGAAGGAATATCAGCACTAGATTCTAGTGCAGATCCATCTCCAACATTTTTTGTACTTCTCTTCACCCAAATCTTGTTCATCTCCCTTTGAATTTCAACTGCATTTACTTTTCTTTTTCCTTTGTCTTGGTTTTGATTATGATGCACCAGACCCTTTTTGTCCTGATTCTTACTTCTGCAAAATTTGGCAATATGACCGGATCTATTGCAATTGTAGCAAACAATATTTCTTTGCATATTTGACTGATAACCTCTAGATTTGCAATGATTAGCCATATGTCCCATTCTATTGCATGCAAAGCATCTACCATTGAATGAATTGTTCATTTGCATATTTCTACACTCATGAGATTTGTGACCATACATTTTGCAGTTAAAACACTATCCAGAGAAGGATGAATTAGTCTAATTCATTCTTCTTCTACACTGATTTGCTTTATGACCAAAGTTATTGCAATTGTGGCAGTATCCATTGAAGGATGGATATCTTTGAGCATTTGGTTGCCTTACCAGAGGTCTTCTAGGCTTGTTCCTTGAATTTCCTGATCCAGAGTTCTTCTGACCGGATCCAGAACTTTCACCTTTCTCATACCCCAAGCCTTGCTTGTCATCTACCCTCTTTTGACTTTCAAGAAGAACTTCAAGTTGAGCAGAGCTTATCTTGAATTTTTCTTTGTATTCATTTGTTGTTTGAAATTCCCTTTTAAGAGTGTCAATCTAATTCTTAAGTTGTTCTTCATTATATATAGCTTCTTCAAGATCAGATTCTAGATGCCTAATTATTCTATCCATTTTGTGGCAGTCTCCTGACTTCTCCTTGAGAGACTGTCTTAGATCATCTTCAATTTTTCTTTTCTCTTCAATTTCTTGGGTGAATTTCATAACCCCTGATTCTATTTCATGTCTTACCATAATGACCTCTTTTGATAGCTTCTCACACAACTTATTCTTCTCATTCAGATCTTCATCAATATTATTGGCTTCACTTTGACTTGCTAATTGTTGAAGTAGTTCATTTCTGTTTTTCATAGAGATACTTAGTTTCTCTTTTAGCTCATTTATGAAATCATCAGCTTGTTTGAGTCTTTCCTTCAAGTTATTGACTTCATAGTGAGACCATTCAAGATCATCTAAGGCAGACTGAAGTTGTTCCCTCATACCATACATATCCATTGAGATTCCCAGATCTTCCTCAAGTTGTTAGGCTCTGTTTGGAGGAACTTGGCTCTGATACCAATTGTTGATAACTAAGAGGGGGGGTGAATCAGTTATCTTAATTATTTTAACTTTATGTTCTTCTTTGACAACTAGTGCAGCATCAAATCACATAAGCATGCATAACCATGAAAATAGAAATAAAATCAATACACGTAACACAATGATTTTGATGTGGAAAACCATGTTAAGGGAAAAACCATGGGGTGACTAACCCAAGATTGTATTCTCTATTAAAAGAATAGAAGTACAAATTGGCACTTGCCAATTAGGGCTCACTGCCCGAGCACACTTCTCACAAGAGGCTCACTACCTACAAGAGACTCACTATCTACAAGGTATATAGAATGTAAGTAGCTATTTGAACTGATGAGAAGCATCCACATATGCTGGGGTTCAATTCTGGTTAGGCTCAATACACTGATCTACTGCACTTCATTCTTCCTCTTCTTTAGTGTTGTTGTACTGTCACATACCAGACCTTTACTGCTGCTTCCACACTACTCTTTGCTTTTCTTTGCACAACACAACACACCACACACACCTTCATACCGAAATCAATCTAGTATATACATCCGCATCAAGGATTATAACATCTTCCTAGTCGGCATCCGAAAAAATCAAGATATTTCCAAACTCTGGTCTGTCGGCTGAATCCATGCTTACTAAGTGATGCGTATCAAAAATATATTTAGAGAAGTCATCAATCATGTCGGCCAACCATGAATGATCTCTCAAGAAACTTGATCACCATCAATTTCTCATCCGGATTAAGGTTTGATGCTCTGCCGGTCAGTTCTTCCTCAGTCTACTCTGCCAAATAGGAACCCAACACTTAGGTGCTCATATCTTTTCATTATTTCATCACCGAAGGTTCAATCTCTAGAATGTATTAGTCATGGTACTCCTCTTGACTTCCCCAAGTCCATACTTTGTTGAGATACTTCCTCTGAGAGATTCAGACCTGATTGTTGGACCTTGTTGCATGCTTTGTTCTTGCTCACTGGACCAAGATACTCTTCAATCTGACTACCGGTATAGACATGTCATGTGTTGCGGATGTGTGGAATGGACTTTGTTTCCATCAATGACAACACTCATGAAGCCACACAGTGTCTCTTGCCAACACAATCTTCAATCTATCTATCTTATCTACCATCACTTGGTTGTAACCTGAAAAACCATCCAAGAATGACATCATCTTGGTACCATTTACAATCTGCAAGACCTCATCCAAAGAAGGCAAAGGATAGTTATCTTTTTTAGAAGCTCTATTTAAATTTTTGAAGTCTACACACAATTTGATGTCACCATTCTTCTTCCTTACGGGGACTAAGTTAGCCACCCATGTAGAGTGTCTCACAGGAAATATGATCCTAGCATTAAGCAATTTCTTAACTTCTTCAAAAATGATGGGCTCCAGCAAAGCATTGACAGGTCTCTGCTTCTGTCTAAAAGGCTTGACATCTAGCTTTAAAGGTATAGTATGAGTGATGATTGATGTATCATAAGTTTTAAACTCATCATATGTCCAAGCGATGACATGGATATAATCTTTTAGTGCATGGGTTATCCCTTCCATTTCTTCTTTTGTACACACTTTTCCAATCAGGACATTCCTTTTCTCATCATCATGTCCTATGTTAACTTGTGAATACTCTCCTCCATCTACTTTAGGGAGATCTTTTTGTTTCAGTATGTTGTCTAAATCAAATGCTCTTTCTAATTCTATCATTCCCTTAGGAATCTTGTTACTAGGCAATTATAGGATTTCTTCTTCCTCCCATATATGGTCTTCCACATTTCTTTCATCTATGATTTTTGCATCAAAGACATCTCTGTTGGATATGAAGTCCAAAATATGCTGGTCATCATCAAACACTTGAAGGTTAACAACATTATCTGGCACAGAAGGTACTGCCACTAATTCAACTAAAAATCTTTTCAAACCAGATATGGACAATGGTTCCAGAGTACTGGTGGCTTGGGCTAAGGCATTTGCCCTGTGATTTTGTTCTCTTGGTACATGGATGATGTTAAATGCATCAAAATCTTCTATCAAATCCCATACCCTATGTCTGTAATTAGACAACTTCTTGTAATTGCAAGAATATATACCTCTTACTTATCTTACTACCAATTCTGAGTCTCCATAAACATGTAGAATCTTCACTTTCTTTCTGAATGCAAACAATATCCCATGAATCAAGGCTTCATATTTTGTCACACTATTTGTGCATGGGAATTGCAATCTATATGCTGCTAAGTAGGATTTACCAGCTAGATCAATGAGATCTATTCCTACTCCAGCCCCTTGTTTTGATTTGGATCCATCAAACCTGAGGATCCATGGTTTATCTTCAGTTAAAGGCTTATCTAGGCCTTCTCTTTTTTTTAGCTCTGGCAGCTGCACCATTTGATATCCATTTCAATTTTGGTGTTTCAATTTTCTCAAACTTCACCCTATCTGGTTGATGTGAGGATGATATTTCTTCTTTTTCTTTACCATCAGAAGGAGGATCCTCTGAACAAGGTGAAATCTACCTTTTTAGAATATGCAAACATAATGAACAAGTAGTTTCTGAATGTGGTGCTTCATGTAACCTGCACCATCCATCAATTAGAACATCATGTGGAGATCTTTGCTGTTGTATCATCTTTTGAATTTGCTTCGATAAAAATTCTTCAAATTTGGACAAATTACTGCCCCTATCTTCATCAGATAGTTCATAATCTAACTCTACCAAGAAATCACTTCCTAGGGTGATTTTCTTGTTACTTTTAACATTACTCTTGCTACACACTAAAATCTCTTCCATCATCTGGATAGGACCATCATCATGATATGTGCTTTCTCCTGTTCCTGCAGGTGATAGACAAAAATCAGTATCGCTATCACTACCTGCAGAACTTACCTTGGATGATGATGATGATGCCTCACTGCATGCTTGTTCCAATTCCATCATGTCTAAGCAAGCATCACAAGTCTTTTCAGAATGCACCTCATCATGTAACCTGCACCATCCATCAATTAGAACATCATGTATAGGCACTTTTAACAATTGACAATGTTGCACTTCTTTGGACAGGTGCATCTCAAAATTCTTGAAATGATCCACCTCTATCTCATTCTCAGAGATACAATCAAACTCTAAAATTATTCTATCATCCTGAGGATTATCATTATGTACATGAACATCATACATGAGGATTTCTTCTATCCTGATGGTCTGGGGTTTGATGGAGTACACTCCGGGTTCTACATCTACATACATGATCTCATTGGTTTTATTGTATTCAGTGATCATATGTTTCATGTGAGGTTCATCATCTATCCTTATTTGATTAGGTATTCCTTTCCAAGGCAACCACATGTGACTAAAATCAATGGACATGTATCCATTGAGGGTTTTTGACCAATCCCTACTGAGTAGCATCCCATAGGTATCAGGTATATCCACTACCTTGAATATCAATGTAGTATTGGATTCTTGGATCTGATGCTAGCTGCATATGGATGTGAGTTAGTTCTCCTACTACACTCACCTTTGTTTTATCTAACTGTGTTACTTTCTTCAGTGACTTAGCCGGATGCAACCCTAAGGCATTGCATATGGACAAGGGCATTACATTGGTAGATGCTCTTGAATCTACTCAGCAATTGTGCAAATTCTTACCAAACATCCTTATGGTAAGGAGAAAAGGAGGTGACTTAGTTTTATCTCTGTAAAGAGTCATGTGTGAAGTCTCTATAGCTTGAACAATAGATGGAGCTTTGTGTTTAACATTAATGTCCCTACTAGCATGATCTTTACTTCCAGTCTATCCTGAGGTGTGACTATCCTCTTTTGAAGCAGGATCATCTAAGGATTTCATGAAGGCTTTTTTGATAGCTAGTGTTTTAAGTAGTTCTGACAATGACAGGCTAATCTTGATCTTTTTCATTTCATCTGCTAAGTATGTGACCAATTTATCAGACTCGGGAGGCAGATTACTAGCTTTTGGTGCTGTATTTTGTGGTGCTAAGTACTGAGCATTAACCTTAGGAAATCCAAGGTTATTGCTTGCCTTAGGATCAGGAGGAGTATTAAAATTATTTGGGGGCAAGGATGTAGTCAAAGGACCAGTAGGTCTATTTGAATTATTCCTCAAGTTGTAATTATGCCTACCCTAATACTGCTATTGATAAGCATGTACTTCTTCATGTTCAATTGATAGCTCATTTTCATCTTCAAATGGAAAAACATAATTGGTCTCAAAAGCCATGGTTGACTCTTCACATGTTAAGGTGTAATTCTGATGAGGTGACATTGCTTACTAATGAGGATGATTGATGAAACTTTCTAGCACTAGAGCAGAATCATATCCACAGGGGACAATTTCATTTCCTTCAACACAAGGTGGATTTCCTGAAGTGTTAGATACTTCAGTTTGGAATATACTAGCGGCTATCCTGAACTGAGGACAATCCAACTCTACATGAGCATTGGTGTTATGTATCTTGCACCAGTTTGTAAGAGCTATCTCTACCAGGTTCACTCTAGTGGTCTGTTTAGGTTCATTAGGAGGAGGATTATCTAGGGGTAATGGCATAGAACCATTATTTGGCCTAGTGTTCCACACTCTAGGTTGTCTAGGGGGATTATTGTTACCATTATTGTTATTGTATCCCCTATTAGGATAATTAGGTCTATCATTGGCATATCCTCTATTCTGATTAGGTTGAGAATAGAAATTTTGACTCCTCAAATGAGTGATCTCAGTGGTGAGTTTTCTCAACTATGTTGATATCTTTTTAATTTCTTCCTTTTCTTCCTGAACGTTGGCTACTACATTTTTTGTTTGAGGCTTGAAGAAGGAAGATCCATTGTTATTGTTATTGGATTATTCTACAACCTGAGGTACCTGTGTATGTCCTGGATGTTGCAACATTTGGCCATTTCCATTTGGAGGTGGCATGATACTAAGTGGAGATATCTATAAAGGACTTGGCATCACAGCTGGAGGTATCATGGCTCCATTAGTCTGTTGGTGAGTAGGATATGTAGGATAAGCAGAAAGTGTAGGAAATGCAATATTAGGTGTTGGAGCAGGGATCAGCTGCTGACTAACTTTAACAGCTTCTTCAAAAGCTCCTGTCAAGGTTGTGACACCAAGATGTGCTCTCCTAATAAACATAGAAGTCAAGGGATCTAAAGCTGAGTAGTATATGCTCCTAGCAGCTTCATCTATTACAATATAAGGAGCAACTAGCTTTGAAAGCATCTTTTAGAATCTTGAATTGAAATTAGCAATAGGTTCTCCTTCAAATCTCTTGATTGTGGCAAACAGATGATAAATCATTGAAGGATCAATAGGTATTTTGAATCTATCCTTAAAGGCTTTCTCCAAGGTGGCCCATGAACCAACTGAACCTTGACCAAGACTGATATACTAGTTATATGCCTCTTCCCCTAAGGAAAATGGAAATAACCTGCATACAACCTCCTAATGTTCAATTATAGCCCTACAACAAGCTTCCTTGAATGTTCTAATGTGATCATCAACATCCTGATATGGATGATATTTAGGACAAATTTTATCAAGATTTTTAGGTAAAGGATGATATGCAGTAAAAGTCAGAGGTGACTCTGCAATAAAGAATAACATCGTGACAGGTGTAGGTTGGACTTGAGGTGTGACAGGAGGTCCTGTAGGTGTTTGCAACCTGATAGGAGTTATAGGAGTCTATTTTGGTGAAGCTCCTGACGCACTAGAACCAGGAGAATGATGAATATCTACTGTTCTAGGTCTAAATCCCTAGATAGGCAATTCTTCGAAGAGTCCACTAGATCTAGACCTGGTATTTGGCCTGAGAATCAAGATTTCTTGAATTTAAGGAAATTTGGCTTATTAATTGTAAAGATCGGTTAAAACACTCCAGCAAAGGCTGTATTTATTATTAGAATCTAAAATTGACTGGATATTTATGCAATATTTGCATAAATAATGCAAATATGAGGTGATACGTGGCTTCTAGTCACAAGCAACTAGACATCAGGTCTCTAAAGCAAACTTTCTCAAAGTTTTAGCAGAAAGACTTGAAACAAGGCTTATCTTTGGAATATCACAGTGATCAACCACAAAGCTTGAGATATTTCTACTCAATTTTGAAAATTTTGCAAAGGATAAGCATGTACGGACTTAAAACAACAAATCTTTGCATATGACTTGAAATACAGAGCTACATGAGTATTACCTTTCTATCTGAGTCATCAAACCAGATAAATCTATTTTTGAGAATGCCCTCCTTCTAGCACCAATTTATGTTGATGATGATTGTTAGTCATAAGAACATGCATAAAAATTTACACAACAAACCTTTATTATCTTGTAAAGTACGATCAGCTTAGGATAAGTTGATGACTTCAAGTCTCCATTGATCGGGTCATGATCATCTGACGTTACTCAGAGGTTGATGTGACATGCTATTTTCTATTTCAAGGGGTCTTACATATATCTAGATGATTAGTAGTGCACTGTTTCCTATAAATTCACTCCACAAGAACATTATTTCTACTCTATTTCCAAGGATAGCTGATACATTTGCAAGTTTGATCAATTCTTCTGATCATTATCCATCATGAACTTGTTCTTTCTTTTACACTGTATATTTATTCAAATGATGTATTTGTGAATGGATATTTGCATGATATTTGTCAATTTAACATGCTTTTACTCTAAATATGCTCTGTATTTCCAATTATCTACGAGATATCAACATATTTCATGTTATTTAATTTTAATTCTCTATTATTTGCAATTATAGTGATGATCTGTTATGAAATTGAAAAAAATTTAAAAGATGCTTCTCATTTTAGTGAATCTTTAGTCACTGAACCACATACATACAAGATACATTCATGAAGAGAAGAAATCAAACCATATAACACCAGGATGTTCCATAGCTAGATATGGATGAGGCTACCTTCAAACAATTAGGAATGAAAATAACACATGCAGACTGACAAGAACTCCAAGGAACGCAGCTGATCAATGCATGTATCCAACTTTCAAACATAGATTACTCAAGATTTATGAAGATTTGTAATCAAAATGTATTCTCTTTCATTCAGTATGCATAACATGTACATTTACAATAACTTTGAAATGAGTCCTGATATTTCAGCAATCAAATTTCAATTGAGTTTCAAATATTCAAAATATGGCACCCCTGCACCTTTTATAGAATAAGGTGAGGAGGTAGTTACAAATGACCCATGGTTAGGATTTGTCACTTAAGATCAATGGTAGATAATCACCCTTTGACTCAGTCAACTCTTTCCTCATGGCACAGGTTGCCAGCTGGCAACCATCTGGATGACTCATTTTCTATGAGTACCTCATGCATATGTTTCTTTGGTGATGCATCTTCATACATTCTTTGGGTTCCTCCTCTTCATTTTCTTCTTCATCATGATCATCATCTTCATTACTTTCGGTATCGCTATCACCCTGATGTATATCCTCCTGTATATGGACCTTCATTGTCATCCTGATATGCTCATATGCCTGCACTATTTTATCTACTTCCCCACCATGTTGGGTCTTGGCCTTTGTTATGGTGTGCTTATGAGACTAAAATTTATCTTTGAGCACCTCCAGCTTACCTTTTCTATTATTTAAAGTCTCATTATAATTTTCCACCTTGACCTTTATCCTTATGATCTTATTCAGTACTTCTTCCGTCGAATGGGTCAGGAGGTCATCAGCTACCGGCTGGAAATTATCATGCAGAGCTTTGATAGCAAAGTCTGCATCTTGATTTTCAATTTTCCCCTCTACATTTCCTTCTAAAGCTTCAAGGATCTCTGCTTCATAACCCAGCATGTTGAGCAGCTTTATGCTTATATCCCTGAGCTTGCCACTGCACTTCTTCAGGATATCACATTCGAACCTAATATCCCCATACCATATGTCTATCAGCAAGGCATTATTATTATTCAAGACCTGATTATTTATCAGGATCTAAGGATTAATCCTTTTTATTTCACTTAGAGAAGTTAGGTCCTTTTCCAGCTGGAATGACCTTTTCCCTATTTCATTTTACATTTTGTCAACCTTTTTCTTTAAATTGCCTAAAGAATTCCACCTCTGTAAGGAGGTTCTCAAAACATCCTTAGCACTTGCGAGGGCTGATAGCCTCCACTTCTCCATGATCATGGCTTCATGCTTCATGAGGTCCAATTTGGTGACCTCCTCCTAGGATATGACAGTCAATGGGAATGCCAGATCAACTGGTGTATTACCAAGGTTAATTAACCCCTTTATATATGAATGTAGCTAAGCAATGTGCTCTATATCTTATTATTTTTCTCCTTTTCCTTCTTTACCCTTTGGGTTAAAGAATCAATGATATCCTTCCCTTCTTGACCTTCTTGGTCCTCATTGGCAAAACCCAAATCAACAGTTGTGATTTAGAACTCTTCAAGGGCGATCTTGCCCTTCTCTTTTTCTACTGTGGGAAGTGCTACCTGTACAGTCCTTCTGCCTATAGCAGGATCTTTTTCAATGGAAAATGTCAATCTGGCCTTCCTCTTTGGCTTCATTATCATTTCTACAAACAAGGTAGAAACATCAAATTCTTGAATTTTGGATCCAGGTTCCATACCTATTTCTTTCTCCAGTCATTGAGGTACGTCATCTCCAAATCCTTGGTGTTCCTTGCCAACATCATGTTCACCTTTATCTCCAATATCTACTTCAATTCTAGGTGGAGAAGGTAATTTCTTTGTTTCTTCCTCATGGAGTTCCTCATGAGGGGGATCTTGTTGCATTTCTTCCTGTTGAGGGGCTTCTTCCTATTGGGGAGAATCCTGTGGCTTGTCCACGTTATGATCCTACACCTAATCATGTACTCCCTCTTTTTGACTTTCATTCACCTTAACAATTTCCTCATCTTGAGGTATGTTGATGTCTATGGATGTCTGTGTGTTTGGGCCTTGTGCATCACCCTGATCTTGGGTCACTTCTTGCTCTGCACCCAAGGCACCAATGTCTTGTGTCTTAAGGTCCTCATGACCTAATTTATCTTTTTCTCCTATGGCATCTCCCTGTTCTCCCTGAGTCTGGGCAGTAGTATCACCTGATGTATCTTTATCACCTCTGCCTTTCTATTGGACTTCAACTATTTTCGGCACAGCAGGTATCTCATGTTGTTGTTCGGCCATATCAGGAGCATTACTTTCTTTCTCTGCCTGCTTGGCCACTTCAATCTCTTTTGTTCTATCAAGTGTACCTACTTTGTCTTTGGGGCTCACCTCACCCCTATACGTTACATCCACAACTGCAGGGCTAGTCACCTAATCAACCAACTTATCAAGCCCTAATTGTTGGGCTACCCTCTCCAGCTACTTTCTTTTACTTCCTCTATTTTTTTCACCTCCTCCAATACTGTCATCTGTAGTAATGGGGTCCCATGTGGAGTCATACGAGTACTGGAGGTGAGAGTCTCCATTCTTTGAGAGGCTACATTCTGCACTACCTCATCATCTGATAGGTCCACGGTGTCCTCCAAAGAGAAAGGACCACCCTGACCTGCTTTGAAAGCTTCTTTTGTTTGTTCTTCTGCCCTCTCAGTCTTAAACTTTATTATGGTGGGAAGCGACACATCATGTTGCAGCTCCTTTCTAAATGCTTCACCATCGGCTCCTCTCAATATAATAGGATCAGCCCGGATATCATCTCGCATTGATGTTCTTTACTTCTTGGGTGGTGACGTCAACGGCGTTGCCCTCCTCTTCCTACTAACCATCATCGAATCATCACCTGCAGGCTCCCTTTCTACTTTCTCTTCTTCAAAAGGGATATCCTCTTCTACATCTTTCCGTGACGATTGGCCTTCCTCCTGCACTCCTGTAACTTCAACAGCTGGCCTCAAGACCCTCTTTGTCTTTGGCTTGTCCAGCAGAGGTTGTGCAGATGATGTGGATGCTTGACCTGATGTCAATGCACCTGCATCTAGAGTGGCTACCCTTTCAATTATCACCCCCTCGGGCTCATCTTCCATTTTCTTTCCCCTAGGGAGACCCTTCCTCTATTTCTGTGTAGGTAATATCTCCCCATTGCATTTTCTTTTCTCATTGAGTAAGTCATCATTCTCCTCATCAAGTATTTCTTGCCTTTTCTTCTTGGCATCCACTATAAGGGCTACACCTTTTTTCTTCAACCTATTTATCTATTCATCTACCCAAGCCTAGGTTAGCTATATCACCCCACCTATAAACTGATCCAGAGAAATATCCTCCAGCTGTGTTAGATCAGGGGTTGATATGGTGTCATTGTACACCTTCTTGTCCTCATATTCATTAGACATAGTCTTTCCATCATCCTTTCTTAGTTGTGCTGGCACTGGGATGCAATCAAATCTCTTTATCTGGTTCAAGGTGAGCCTTTGATATTTTCTTCTCCTCACCTCAGCTTCATCCACACAATCAGTCCAAAAATCTTCAAGATGCTTCTAATGAATAGGCATTCCCATTATTCTCTGCATCTTGCCATAGGAGTCATAAGATCTAGCCAAGGGGAATGGCTACAGATACATCAATTTCAGACCTCCCATGATATGCTTTATGCTCTCTGAATTTGAGCACATATACCATCCCATAGACACTGGAAATAATACAAGAGGTATCTTCTTTTGTTCCTTATATGCCTCCACTATGGTAGATACTTGCCTAAGAAACTCCATCAGGGTAACCCCATCAGTAGGGTATCTTGGTAGCATAAGGGGGTGTCCTTCAAATCCCTCTATTCTTATATATGAAAATGTGGCAAACTAGATAAACCAGACGCCGTGTTTGTAAACAACTTCCTGAGCCTCCATACTTAGTCTCTTGGTTTTGTCTTCCTCCATTGTTCTGACTAGATGCATAGAGAATGCATCATTTACCAATTTATAATCTAGGAGTTAGTTCTTTCTCTGTAGCTGAGGATAATGATCCCATATGTGGGCATCATCTACATCACTGCCAGCTTTTCCCACTGTAGTCAAAGCGTCAAAGGTTCCCTTATAAGAACATGAGTACACAACATATGAGGTCATATGAAACATGCGTGCCTGACCTCTTAGGTTCCTCATTCCATCATCCAGTGCATCACTGATGACCTTGGCCCATAATGGCTTTCTATCTGTGTATAGGACCATCTGGATGATTCCAAACATCCAATTCTCAAAATTTCCTACATGCAGCCTTCCTGTCATCCTACTTAGCAGGGCAATCATGTACTGGTACTCATCATCAAAATCAAATTTGTATAGGTGTATTGGCAATTTAGCTGAGGCAGTGTAGGTACTACTTTTTGACCTCCACTGATACATCTTCTTCCTTGCATTTTTCTTATTGTTGTTGTATTTTGTTTCCAAATTACGTAGATCCACACTTACCACCTTCTTTCCAATGGGCAGATTAAATGTAGAGGTGATGCCCTTAATTGAAAAGTCGGCATATACTCTTCCATTCTTCTCCACCCGCCTGGTCTCAGGGTTATAGTTCCTAGCACATTCCACTACCAACTCTGGAGTGGTCATGGCATACGAAAATCTGGCTACATGCCACATTCCAGAAACATATATTGCATCAAGAAGGGTATTGTCTTTATCATGATCTATCCTTGTGGACCATACTTCCAGGTCTGTATCTCCTTGGTGAGTGTCCCCAATGATGCCATACTTAAATTGTACCCCTTCAGACTGAACAAACATGGGCTTAATAAATTCTACCTCAGACCTATTCTTCCTAACATCCACCATGGAATCCTACAATAAACATGATTTGTCTTACCATACAATATCTATATGCATTCATACAACATCAAATATCCCTACGGCATCATGCATACTCTATTCATTATTCTTTACTTCATTAGGATATGCACATTTACATATTCAAACCACAAGAAAGAACATACTACCTGAACATGCAGAAAATGACAACAGGAGGGTTTTCAGTTACTTACCTGACAGTGTTTTCCTCCTGGGTTAGATGGGTGATTACGGAAAAGGGCTGCAAATGCTTACGATCACCTATTCCGTTACGCTGGAAGATCTAGTCCATTCACTGGTAGTTGTATGGGGGTTTGACTTCTCTGCTTCGTAATTTCTTGTTTTTTCGCAAGGTAAATGAAAATAACCTTGGAAAGTTACCTTTAAATGCAATCGTAGGGTAGATTAGGGTAAAACTGAGTTAAATCAATTAAATCCGTTGATCCTCTGCAGAGAATCCACAGATGATGCCAAGTGTTTGAATTGTATTCGTAATCAGCGGGAATCCATCTACCTCATTTAAGTACATTTAATGTTAGGAAACAGGGGAAGGGGTGATCTTCGAAAGATTGGGTGATATTCAAAATATGACCCCCACCTGGATAAAATGACCCTCCGCCTTTGAGCAGCAAAATTAACACAAAAGAATCGGGTGATGTAGTCAATGTTGACCACGTGTATATCGGGTCATGAATTTAAGATTAGGGGATGTTCAAAATGTGACCCTGCAACTAAAATGACCCCCTTGGAAGAAAATCGGGATGATGTCACCATGTCGATGACTTCGTTTAAGCATCGTATTGTAATGATGTCATCGTCATGTTGTTGAATAGGGTGGTCATTGGATATATACCTCCGCAAGGCAAAATAGAATGATGACGTCATCATCAGGGTGGTTTCCTTCATTCGCTAGACTTGGATGACATCACCGTCATATTGGCATAGGGTGATATTTTG
Organism: Cunninghamia lanceolata; assembly: GCA_027924645.1. NCBI lineage: Eukaryota > Viridiplantae > Streptophyta > Pinopsida > Cupressales > Cupressaceae > Cunninghamia > Cunninghamia lanceolata. The sequence continues at coordinate 5,410,767 of BSBN01000413.1, forward strand.
CGAAGAGGGTGATATTCATAGGATATATACCTCTGCGAGGCAAAATAGAATGATGATGTCATTATCAGGGTGGTTTCCTTCGTTCGCTAGACTTGGATGACATCACCATCATATTGGCATAGGGTGATATTTTGTGAAGAGGGTGATATTCATAAGATGACAGATATTTAAAAAATGAGGCCCTGCAAAATATATGACGGGTAGATATCGGCTTCTATGTAAAATTGACACCCGCACTTCACAGACCAAGCGACTATCGGCTGATAATGTAATATCAAGGTGATCTTATATAATATGACTGATGTTTGAAATATGACCCTCCTCTTAGGAATATTAGGTTTGACCGAAACTTTGACTTAACATAACTTTCTCCCCTTAGACAATTTTTGGGTGATCCAAAAGGCAAACGTGCATGGAATTTTATGCACTTTCCAACCATGAGGTTAATAATGTGAACTACTAACTTTGACAACTGACCTCATCATGGGGAAAAATCCACCCCCTGTGGGGTGTTCAATCATGACTTAATTTTACCAGACGCCCAAAGCAGAAAAACAACAAGCCAAAGTAGCAAGAAACAGTTGGGTCCCTATTTTGTCAAGTCAAAATGGGGCGTGTTGTGTAACCACACAACAAGTCTTGGTAGATTGCACCACATTCTACCATACCATCATTTCACATTTCACAGAGTAGGATGAAGACTCAACACTATGTTATCTACATCATATCCAAATTTCATGAGGTTTGCAATTGTCTGCGGAAAGTTATCGCTATCAGAACACTGGTAGAACTCACAGAACAAAACATTCAACATTCAGTATGAGCCTATAGAGTTTGTAGCACCTTCCTATGACTTGCAGAGCCTAATGGAACATCTCACAAGGTAGTTTGGGACCAAGGACATCTTCATTCAGAACCGCAACATATTCCTTCAAAACCTGGAGCATTACCACATGATTAAGGCTGACCTCATCAAGTTTTGGAACCTCTTAAGGCTGACGCGGAGCATTCCTTGAGCTTTGAGATGATATATAAGAATTCATTAGATGTACTAGGATAGTAATGAACATGATAGAAATTTTTTAGTCTTTAGTAGTGGATTTGCGGAAAGCACTTCAAAGTTATATCTTTCATGTAATTCTATCAGAGGATAGGCCTATGAGCCCATAACAGTCAACATGTTGCCAGCATATGAATATTGTACTTGTTCATCATATTGAATCAATATACATTCATTTGTTTCTACATTCTTTGTGTTTTCCATTGTGTTTACTCTAAGGATGCACAATAGGACAATCCTATTTCTAGACCCTCCATCCATGACTACACCAAGTGGTATCAGAATGAAGTTTGTGAATCCTTTGGGAGAGAAGGCACTTCGACAGATCTTGAAGTGGATAGATCGCTGACCTAAGGTAGCCTGCATGTGTTTCTCAATAGAGCATCGATTGTGAGGTAGTTGCAACCTTGTAGTCAAATCGTCGAATTGAGGGAGTTGCACCAAATTCAAGGAAGAGATGCCACCAAGGAGGATGCCTACTATGGCCAATGTTGTCAAAAGAATGGAAGAAATGATAGAGATGATGAGAATAATGAAGGTTAGATTAGATGTTGTAGAGGAGGATAGAAGGAGAGGTCTAAACCCTAGAAAAGGTGATAGTGATGATGATGAATTAGGAGTTCAAGTTGCCGACGAAAATGAAGAAACCATAGAAGAAGAAGAATCATATCAGGTAAAGATGTTGAAATCTATTTCTAAGATTGGTAAGAGACCTAGGATGGAAATTTCAAACTATGCCAGAAATTTGAACCCTTGGGAATTGATTGATTGGATAAATGACATGGAGGAATACTTTGAATATGAAGAAATTGAAGATCAGAAAAGAGTGAGATTTGCAAAGACTAAGTTGAAGGGACATGTTGCTATTTGGTGGAAATAAGTTCAATTGGATAGAAATAGAAGAGGAAAAGAGAAAATCATAAAATGGGATAGGACGGTGACAAAATTGAAGAATTAGTTCATACCTACTTACTATGAGCTGGAATTGTTGAAGAGATTGCAAAACCTAAGGAAAAAAGAGAAGACAGTGAAAGAGTACACTGAAGAGTTCCACAAGATGATTATTAGGACTGGATATAATGAAGCAAGCAAGGATAAAGTGGTGTGGTACATAAATGGATTGAGGATAAACATTCAAGAAGAAACTAAGTTTGGTAAGGATGACAATAGTTGAATAGGCATATCAATTTGTATTGAAAGTTGAAGAAAATTTGAACAAGAGACATGAGAAAAGACAAACAGGTAGAGGAGGAAAATTTCAAAGAGGTAGAACACAATGTGGTAAAGGAAGACCATATGTGGAAAAAAACAAGGAGAGTAGCCCATACCACAAAGAGGAAATCTAGACAACAATTCATACCACTGAGGGAGAGATGACAGAAGTTTCTACCACAACTACAGAGGAAGTAATAATTCTTACCACAATGAGGGATATAGAAGAGATGAAAGAGGATTTGACAAGAGATTGTTTAAAGGAACCTGTTTCAAGTGTGGAGATGAAGGACACCGAGCATTTGAATGTCATCAAGGGAGTACTAACAAAAGGATAGAGAATATTGCAAGAGTAGTAAATGTGGAAGAAGAACTTGTTAGATTACCTAGTTCAGTAGGGAAGCCAAAAAAGGGTGAGTCATTAGTCATGAGGAGAGCTTTGTTGCAAGAAGAAATAACTAAGGAGCCACTGCAAAGGAAAAGATTTTTCCAGACAAGATGCAAATCAGGAGGTAAGTGTTGTAAATTTATCAATGACAGTGGTAGTACAGACAATTTGGTTTCAGAAGAGATGGTGAGGAAGATTAATCTAGAAAGGTTGAAACATTTGAAGCCCTATAAGATATCATGGATTCAACATGAACACAAGATACTAGTGAGTGAACAATGTTTGGTGAAATTTCATATAGGATCTTATAATGATGGTTTATTATGTGATATTATGCCAATGGATGTATGTCATATTTTTGGGAAGACCATGGCAATACAATAGAAAGGCAATACATGATGGAAGGAAGAATACCTATACTATAACATCAAATGGGAAAAGACATATCTTGATACATTTGGAAGAAGAGAGCAAAAGTGAAGTGTGTGGCAATGCTATAATTTGTTTAGTAGATGGAAGAAAATTTTTGGATGGATTGAGACATGAGAACATGTGTTTTGCATTGATTTTAAAGAAGTGTGGTACCCAAAGTGTAGAAATCACTACCGCAAAAGAAGAAGAACCACCACAGAGGGAAATAACTGAATTATTTATAGAATACCAAGATATTGTATCAGAGAATGTACTTGAAGGATTGCCACCAATCAAGAGTATCAGTCATCATATGGATCTCATACCTGGAGTTAGTTTTCCAAACAAAGTGGCACATAGGATGACACTAGCAAAAAATGTGGAGCTAAATAGACAAATACAGGAGTTGTTGAGGAAATGATTGATTAGAGAAATTTTAAGCCCATGTTCGGTACTAGCAGTACCAGCACCGAAGAAGGATGGAGAATGGAGGATGTGTACAAACTCAAGAGCAATCAATAAGATCATAGTCAAGTATATATTTCCATTGCCAAGGATGGATGATATCATTGATTTTTTGAGTGGAGAAAAATATTTCATAAAGATTAACCTAAAGAGTGGATATCATCATATTAGAATCAGATAAGGAGATGAGTGGAAGACTGTATTCAAGACTAATGAAGGATCGTATGAATGGTTAGTCATGCCTTTTGGATTAATTAATGCACCAAGTACTTTCATGAGGTTGATGAATGACATTTTGAAGAAATTCTTGGGTAAGTTTGTTATTGTCTACTTGGATGATATTCTGATTAAATCAGTAGAACCAAGGAAGAACATTTGCAGCATATTAGGCAAGTATTCCAGAGGCTAAGGGAAGAGAAATTGTTAATAAACGTTAAGAAATGTCATTTCATGAAGACAAAACTGGTATACTTGGGATTTGTGATTTCTGTGGAAGGGATGAAGATGGACCTAGAGAAGGTCAGAGCAATTTTTGAATGGCCAACACCTATGAACATTGGGGAGGTAAGATCTTTTCATGGACTAGAAAATTTCTATTGGAAGCTCATCAAAAAAATTAGTACTATATGCACACCTATGATAGGGACAATGAGGGGAGACCAGAAGGATTTTAAGTGGACATCAAGAGCACATAAGAGTTTTGAATTGTTGAAGCAAAAGGTGAATGAGCAACCAATGTTAGAATTACCAGATTTTGACAAAGTATTTCAAGTTGATTGTGATGCTAGTGGAAATGCAATAGGATCAATGTTAAGTCAAGAAGGGAGACTAGTAGCATATTTTAGTTGGAAGTTGAATGATGCAAGGGGGAGATATTTAGTATATATGATCAGAAGTTCTATGCCATAATTCAAGCCTTGAAGAAGTGGAGACATTACTTGTTACCAAAGGAGTTTGTGTTGTACACTAACCATCAAGCTTTGCAATATTTGAATAGTCAAGGTAAGTTGAATCAGAGACACATGAGATGGGTAGAGTTCATGCAGAGTTAGATATTTGTATTGAATCAATAGAGTGGAAAGTCAAACAAAGTTGCAGATGCTTTGAGTAGAAGAAGGAGCTTGTTGATAGAAATGAGGGTAGAAGTACTGGGTTTTGAGGAACTCAAGCACATGTATGAGGATGATATTGATTTTGCGGAAGCATGGAAAGCATGTAGAGAACCTGTTGTGATAGATAGAATCCAATGGTTGGATTATTTCATTCAGGATGATATGTTGTTCAAAGGGAACCAGTTGTGTATTCCTAAGAGCTCAATGAGAGACAACTTAATCAAAGAGAAGCACAGTGGTGCACTAGCAGGACATTTTGGTACTGATAAGACAGTAGCTTTGGTGAATGAGCATTATTTTTGGCCTTAGATATATAAGGTTGTAAGGAAATTTGTTCGAAGTTGTAGAATTTGTCAAGTTGCAAAAGGGAGTAGTCAAAATATTGTATTATACAAACCTTTGATAGTACTGAAGAGACCTTGGGAAGATATAAGCATGTATTTCATATTAGATTTACCAAGAACATAGAGGGGACATGATTCTATATTTGTAATAGTGGATAGATTTTCAAAGATGGCACATTTCATTCCTTGCAAGAAGACAAATGATGATGTACATGTTGTTGACCTATTTTTCAAGGAGATTGTGAGATTGCATGACCAAAGAGTACAGTTTCAGATAGAGATATAAAATTCATAGGATATTTTTGGAAAACATTGTGGAAGAAGATGAAGACAGACCTAATATTTAGTTTAGCATTTCACCCACAAACTGATGGACAAACAGAAGTGGTAAATAGGAGTTTGGGTAACTTGTTGAGATGCTTAATAGGAGATAAGGCAGGAAATTGGGATATAATTCTACCACAAGCATAGTTTGCATACAATAAATTAGTAAGTAGAAGTACATGAAGAACACCATTTGAAGTGGTGACCGGAACGCAACCTAGGGGAGTGGTGAAGCTAGAGACATTAGTATGGATAACAAAAGGAGTGCAGAGGTAGAAGAATTTGTAGGATACATGGAGATAGTACATGCTCAGGTCCGGAAGCATTTGGAAGAGATGAACAATAAGTATAAGAGACGAGAAGATGAAAAGAGGAGACATAAAAAAAAATTTGTCAGAGATGAAGTCATGGTATATCTCAGGAAGGAAAGATTTCTAGTAGGGACATACAACAAGATGAAGATGAGGAAGTTTGGACCCTGTAGGCTTTTTAGGAAGTTTGATTCAGGAAATGCATATGAAGTGGAATTACCAAAAGCATTTGGTATATCACCCATATTCAACATTGCAGATGTATATCAGTATCATGAGGGAGAATCAAGTGATAGCAATGAAGTTGGTTTGAAGGATCAGATACAACATCAACAACTAGAGTAGATGGAGTAGATTTTAAACAACATAATTGAACGCAGCACCAGAGGCAAGCAATATAAAGAGTACATGGTTAAGTGGAAAGGAAGACCAGAAGAAGATTCATCATGGATTTCTTAGGTTGAGGTGGACCCCATTGGTTTTCCACTAGCCCCAAGAAAGTGAGGGACTCACTTTTCAAACAACCCTGGGTGTCTGATGCAAAAGCATCCCAGGTTGGAAGGTAATCTTGTATCAACCAAAAATACATTGATTTCTTTTCTTTCCTTGCATTTTAGTTGTATTTCAATTAGTATAGTCTCAGTAGATTGCACTGCATTCTACCACGTCATCATTTCACAGTTCACAAAGAAGGACGGGGACTCAACACTACGTCATCTACATCATATCCAAATTTCACGAGGTTTGCAATTGTCTGCGGAAAGTTATCTCTATCAGAACACCGGCAAAACTCATGAAATAGAACATTCAACATGATCCTATAGATTTTGTGGCACCTTCCCATGACTTGCAGAGCCTAATGGAACATCTCACAAGGTAGTTTGGAACCAGGGATATCTTCATTCAGAACCGCAATGTGTTCCTTCAAAATGTGGAGCATTACCACATGATTAAGGCCAACCTCATCGAGTTTTGGAACCTCTGAAGGCTAACGCGGAGTATTCCTTAGGCTAGGAGATGATATATAAGCATTCATTAGATGCATTAGGATAGTAGTGAACATGATAGAAAGTTTTAAGTCTTTAGTAGTGGATTTATGGAAGGCACTTCAAAGCTATATCTTTCATGTAATTCTACTGGAGGATAGGCCTGTAAGGCCATAACAGTCCACATGTTGCTTGCATATGAAATTGTACTTGTTCATGATATTGAATCAATATGCATTCATTTTTTGCTACATTCTTTGTGTTTTTCGTTGTGTTTACTCTAAGGCTACATGGTAGGATAGTCCTATTTATGGATGGACTCCATTCATGACTACACCAGATAAGGATGTTTATTATGGGCTTGAATGCTCAAATTGGTGGAGAAGTAGACGTACATGGACCCACAACCATGGATCAAGTTTTTGAGAAAGCCATCAAACAAGAATAAAAGCTCAAATCTATTTCAGCATATCGAGAGAAATCCCACAAAAAATTTATTTGGAATCATTTTTTAACATCCTTTAAAAGGAGAAACAGAAATCAAGAATCTAGAGGGAGAAACCATGGTAAAGGTTCCAAGTACAACATAAATGAACCCAGGGATGGGAACAAAGATAATAATTCTAAAAAGAATGATGATAATCCTAACTGCCCTTCAGAAAAGAAAGGTCTCTTGGAGGATGTTTTACATGTGGAGGAGACCACTATGCTAATCAGTGCCCCACTAAGAGCCAAGGGAACCCATATCATGGTAATCCTTTGCCATCACAACAAACATCTTTTTCAACAAAGGATCCATGCCGCTTTGGACAATCACCGAGTAGAGTGCCAAATCACTCCCATTGAAACTACAAGTAACTTATTTGGCATTCCAGTTTCAATTCTCATAGATACATGAGTGACTGATAATTTTATTACACCTATCTTACTTTGTAAAATTCCTAGACGAGTTGGATTCATGGTGAAGCCATGGTCAGTAGAGTATGAAAAAAAGACAAGAGCTCAAATAGAGCAATGCTTGTTTGAAGCTAGATTGAATCTACCCACTTTTTCCACTGAAGTAAATTTGTATGTAGCCCTTCTAGGATCGTATGATGTCATCCTAGGTATGAACTAGTTATGGAAGCATAGAGAAAAGGTAGACTACTTTTCAAAGACAGTTGAATATTTGGATGATGTTGGAAATGTCATCCTAATTCAAGGAGTGCAATGGGAAATGAAAATCAAAAAATTTTCCGCGATGCAACTGAAGAGAGCTAGTCGGAAGGGTTGCCAAATGTTTGCGGTCAAAATGGAAGAATTGAATGAAAAAGATGAGGAATTTGGGAAACCAAAAGGACCTTTAGTGGAAGACTATCCTTTTCTTCGAGAATATCAGGGTGTGTTTCCTAAAGATCTTCCAAGTCTGTCCCTGAAAAGGGTTTCCAATTTTTCAATTAATATTATTGTTGGTTCCGAACCTATGTGTAAGGCACCATATCGGATGACTATCACAGAGTTAATGGAGCTAAAATCCCAGCTTTAGGAACTATTATCTAAAGGGTTGATTATACCCAGTGTGTCGCTGTGGGGAGATTCGATGATCTTTTTCAAGAAGGATGGTACCCTATGTTTGTGTATAGACTATCATATGCTTAACAAAGCAATGGTTAAGAACAAGTATCCTTTATCACGCATAGATGATCTTTTTGATCAAATGCGTAGCGCAGCCATATTTTCAAAGATCAACTTGTGGTCAGGCTATCACCAATTAAGGTTGAAGGATGAGGACATTGATAATACAACCTTTCAAACAAGGTATGGGCACTACAAATTCATGACTTTACCTTTTGGGTTGACCAATGCCCTGATAGCTTTTATGAATCTAATAAACAGTGTCCTCCAAGACTATTTGGATAAGTTTGTGTTAGTTTTTCTTGATTATATCCTGATCTACTCCCAAAAGGAGGAAGAGCATTATCAGCATTTGTAGATAGTCTTACAACATCTTAAAGAGAAAAAGTTGTACGGTAAGTTATCCAAATGTATCTTCTTTTAGAAGGAAGTTTAGTATTTGGGCCACATAATCTTTGAAAAGGGTATTGCAATGGACCCTTCTAAGATAAAAGCTATCCTAGAGTGGCCTGCACCTAGAAATGCGCATGAAGTCCATAGTTTTATAGGCTTGGCAGGATACTATAAGAAGTTTGTTTTGAACTTTTCTAGAATTGCCCACACCATTGCTTCTTTGCAAAGAAAAGAAGTGATTTGAATGGTCAAACAAGTGTGAAGAGGCCTTCAAAATCCTTAAGGAGAAGTTGACTTCAGCACCAATCCTCAGAGTTCCAAATCTAGAAGGTCTTTTTGTTGTCATAATTGATGCCTCCGGAGAAGGATTAGGTGGTGTATTAATGCAAGAAGGTCAAGTAGTGTCCTATGAGTCCAAAAAGTTGAGACTGTATGAGAAGAATTATGCTCCACATGACTTGGAGCTAGTAGCAGTTGTGCATGCTCTCCAAGTATGGAGACACTATTTGCTTGACAAGCAATTTGAACTCAAATATGATATCATGGTTTGAAGTATATCTTCACCCAACCAAATCTTAATGCTCGACAAAGAAGGTGATTGGAGCTTATATCTGATTATGATTTTGAAATTGGTTATATCAAGGGCAAATAAAAGTGAGTAGCGGATGCCCTAAGCTGTAGAAGGTATATTGCAGTAATATTGTCAATGCATTCCAATTTTAGAGAGCGAGTATTGAAAAACTCAGTAGGAGACGAGTATTACGAGCAAGTCCTACTTTCTCTAATAGAAAATTCTCAGGATGCAAGATACAAAGGATCTAGTTTTGAGTCTGATGGACTTTTGAGGTATAAGAACATGATGTATGTCCCAAATCAACAAGATTTAAGGAACATAGTGTGGAAAGAAGTGCACTCTACACCTTATTCCAGTCACCCAGGTGTGAGAAAACTTTTAGCAGATGTAAAACCCCTATATTTCTGGAAGGGAATTAAAAAGGATGTTGCAAGATTCATAGAATGGTGTTTGGAATGTTAGCGAGTTAAAGTTGAACATTGATATCCAGCAGGACTTTTGTATCCTCATGAAATTCCTAAATGGAAGTGGCAAGTAGTCAATATGGACTTTGTTTAGGGACTTCCTATGTCACAGTATAGGCATGATGTGATCCTAGTAGTGGTAGATAAGTTAACCAAGGTAGCACATTTTATAGCCATAAATCTTACTAATGAGGCACATATAATTGCTAATAAATTCATTCAAGAAATCTTCAAATTGCATATAGTCCCGAAAAAAATTATCTCAGATAGAGATGCGTAGATTACCTTAAGGTTTTGGTAGACCTTGTTCTTAGCACTTGGGACTTAGTTAAACATAAGCTTAGCCTATCATCCAAAAACAGATGGACAAACAGAGAGAGTTAATCAAGTACTAGAAGACTTGTTGAGGATGCACTGCCTAGATTGTTAGGAATTTACAGGTAGATCAAACCAATTCCACATAACCCAAAGGAGATAATGATGCATACAATCTTACAGATTTACCATAATACAAAGATCAATAGACAATCAACAAGATAACACAAGATATACCCTGGGAAAACCCTCATTGAGAGAAAAAACCTAGCCTCCAAAAGCATCCATAATGTATTATTCAATAATAAGAAATTACAATACACTCACGGAGTCTTTATGAACACCTCTAAAACATCAAGCTCCTCTAATACATCCTCCATGTATCCAAGCATGAATCCACACATCCCATGCCATACTTTACAATATGCACTCACAAGAGAAAACTCAATACAATGATAGCCTCTCACACAACTTGGAAAATAAGAGCCAACCCTAACCACTAACCATGTGCTTTCTTTTATAGACTCAAGCTCACACAAATACAACTTGTGGTATTGGATAAACAAAATGTGACTCAAAACCATGAGCACAAAACCATTGACCCCAAAATTAATTTTTTTGCACAAATAATAAATATTTGCCTTATGTCTCCCAATGTTAAATACAACTTTTACAAGTAGCACCAAATAAATATTTAATGTGGCTAAACACGTCAATTAAGATGCACCACAAGAGTATTTAATTTACATTATTAAATTAGTTAATGTTATACAAGGTGAACAACACCTATTTCCCAACATAGATCAACAATATAAATGGGAAGAGTGTCTTCCACTTGTTGAATTTGCCTATAACAATTCATATCATTGAGCAATAAAAATGGCTCCTTTTGTAGCATTGTATGGTAGAAAATGTCAAACTCCTATAAGCTAGGATAAGCTAGAAGATAGGGTTTTCCTTGGACTAGAATTGCTAACTAAAATGGATGAGCAAGTTAAGCTAATTAGGAAAATATTGCCAAAGTGAATGATAGGCAGAAAAGTTATGTTGATGCTAAGTGTACTCCACGAGTATTATCAGTAGGAGATAAGTTTTTGTTGAGAGTGAAACCTCATAAAATCCATATTAAGTTTGGGAAGTTTTCCAAACTAGCACATAGATATGTGGGACCCTTTCAAGTCCTAGAAACGATCAATCTGGTTACTTACAAAATAGCTCTACCTCCAGCTCTTGCTCATATGCATGATATTTTTCATGTATCTTATTTGAAGAAATATGCATATGGATTTAATCACATCCTTTATTGGAATGCTCTTAAGGTATAGGATCCAGGAGTGGTCATGATCGAGCCTCTTAAAGTGCTCAAAATTCACAAGCTCCACTTGTGTAATAGAGAAGTTACTCAATGCAAGGTCTAGTGGAACCAATATTATGAAGACAGTGCTATTTGGGAGGATTACAATGATTTTTTTCATAAATTTCCTCATTTATTCATGTAAACTTGAAACTTGAAAGAACTTATTTGCGAGGACGATGATCTTCAAGGGGGGAGATATGTTACGCCCCATTTTATAAATAAACTTGATTAATCTATTATTTCAAGAGCAGTTAGTTAGAAGTGAGATAAATATGATGATTATGAAGTTATAATAGCTTTAAAAATATTTTATTTCATGTTATTGAAAATGTGATAAAATTGATTATTTAAAATATTATTATTATTATGTTAATGGACTAACTATGCATTGTGTACGTGAGATGTACATAGGAACAAAGTTTCCCCTCCAAATGAGGAGGGAGAGCATCACTCGGGGGAGGGAGAGCATCACTCAGGAGAGGGAATTAGATTGTGAGAAATGAGTGATTAGTGTGCCATCAAGGAACACACACACACTCACATTAGAACTTACAACAATTTTAAAGTAAGTCTTAATCTTTTTTTCATCGATTGCATTGGTAATATTTTTACAATGAGATCATTTTCTTCTTGTGTGTGGTTGTCATTATCATGTTAATAAATTTGTCCTCCATGTCGATGAATGATGAGGTTGTGTTTATCTTTTTTTGCCTTGTCAATCCAATAGATCGGCATATCAAGTTGGTATTGTGCCCATTGAATGCATAATAAAAGAATTCAAAATGCATTGTCGACTCTGTATTTGAGTTTACTGTCATTTAATTCTTATTGGATCTAGACATAAGTCTTAAGTTCAAATTAAATTACATGCTCAAGAGTAAAAAGAGCATACAATGAAGTCCTTCTTTTCGATGGAGGCTATTCCCATTGACCTCTCATAAATCCAAGGAGGAGTGGTGAGGAGCAGTAGCTCCACACTCCCCGATTCTAGGCATGAAGTTGCAGACCCTTATGGGAGGATAAACTTTAAAATAGTCATTCGCCACCTTGTGGCAGGGGGATATAACAACATTCATTTTCTTATAAAAGAGGGGAGAGTGCAGGAGGCACAGGGGCGGTTCTTCTTTTTGTTAGATAAGCTTTGAAAACTTAAGCAAGATAGTAGACTATAGGTTAGTGGGGAAGGGAAAAAAAGAGAGTTCTTAGTTCTCATTTGCTGTTACAGAGGTTAGTCAGATGGGTTGGTCATAGCTAGAGCTAGACTAGAAGTTGATCAACTTATTGTTTCTGCTAGGATACAACATTAGTTCTCAGATGACACAATTAATTAACTTGATCCTCATTATCTAAACCCTCATGAAGGGTAGGGCTACTTCCAATAGGAAGGTGTGTGAGGGACCACCGGTCTGTGGTTGGAGGAAACACGTCAGAGTGATGCTCTCCCTCTTGCAGTGGAATTGTCGAACACTTGTGATACAGAAAAATAACATTGCTTCATTTGAATATGTAATTGAATATTGTAAGTCACAAGAAATGCGACCATTGAATATTGTAATGAGTACTCTGATGTAATTATGAGAAGTATAATGTTGAATATTTCCTTTTATGGAACAAAAAAAAAAGTATTATTGAAAAATAGCTACTATTTGCATCATTTATTTTGAATAATAGTGTTTTATTCATATGTGCTTGTTACACATGTGGGCTGGCATTTTGTTGGTGGTAATATCTTTTGGTAGTCATTGGAGTTCCTAGCTAGTTGTAATAATATATAAGCCATTAAACTAGGCAAAACAAAGTATATTCAATCAAGAAGGAAAGAAAAATGGTCGGGGTAGGGGATACATAAAATGAAACCCATCAATTATGTTGTGAAAATGTAGTAAATAAGAGAGGGAGAGAGGTAGTAAAAGAGTAGGCTCCTGAAGAGACCCTCAAACCATTCACTCAAGAAAGGTAGAGAACATTGAGGAAAGAAGGAAAGGCATTTAAAACCCAAGAGGAAATAGTCTAGTGTGGTCATCGAAGATGCCTACAAGCAAAAGTCAATATGCAAATTTGGGGAAGAGACTATAGAGGGAAGGTTGAGTCATTTCCATGTGGATGGGGAAACATTGCAATGTTGATAATTGTTATTACAATCCATTATTGGCAAAGCATATAGGGATTCATATTCATCTTGGGCATTGAGCAAATCATTTGCTAATTTGTGTGTGTAATCAATTTTAAGCTCTTTTCAACCTGTTGTAGCCTTACAAAGGCATATTTTATAATAATTTAATTAAGATATCATTTTTTTATTTAATTTGACATATGAATTTGTGAGCAAGTTTGTAGACTACTTGGTTTAGGTTGTCTTTCATTGGACCCATTGCCCTATACTAGACTAAGTGGTACCAAAGAAAGGTTTTCCTTGCAATGTGGCATTAAGTGAGGATCTATTATATTTATTGCAAGTGTGAGAAAGTTCTATAACTATAAAGAGCAATGAGAAAAAATGGTGTCAAAGGGGGTTTGTCCTAAATGAGAGTGTATTTGATTGTCCTCCAACAAAAGAGTACTAGATAATAAGTGTAGGAACATCCTCTAGTGGAAATGTTGGATAGAGGGTGTGTGTGAGTTTGAAGGGAAAATAAATTGTAGGTCAAGGTGAAAGTGAGAGTGTCATCATCTCAAAAGTGAGACTTTGGGATTGTGGATGTGTGAGAGTGTATGTGAAGATGTCTTCAAAAAGAAACATTGATTTGGTCTTCAGGAGCTCTATGTAATTTTCATTTATGGAGTAGGGAGAAAGAACTCATTTGGGGAGGTATCTTAAGATGTTGAATGTATTGAATGCAAGGATGGATGCTCTTGAGGGGTAAAACATTGGAATCAATAAGAGAAGAAGATGGTTGTAGAAGACATGGAATTGGAGGTGAAGAAAGTGCAATTTGTTTCACAAGGAGAAACTCTTATGAGAGTTATTGAAGGTAGAGATGACAAATACATGGAAAGTGCAGACATGCAAACTAAGAAGATGGGCAATGAAGGTCACATGTTTGACAGGGTGGAAGTAGAACACCATATTCTACTTGAAGAGGAGATGGGGATGATTGAGAAAATATTCAATTCCTATAATTCCTTGCTTAAAAATTTTGTTATAGATCTAGAGGAGTTAGAGGAAGTATGTCCTTTGGAGGCCATGAATGTATTAGTAGATGTGGTGAAAATGAGTGCACAAGAAGAAGAGAATGAAGAGGAGTATGGAGTAGAATTTATAGATATGGACCTTGAGGTGTTTGTGGATGAGGAAGTAGGTGAGGTGGAAGAAGTAGTGAGTGAAGAAGGAAAGGACTTTTGGTGGAGTGGGACAATTAATGGTGAGTCAAAGTCCACAAGAGGAAAAAGAGAGGAGAAGCATTTCATGGATGTAGATGAGTAGTTGTGGGTCAAAACCTACAAGAGGAGGATCAAAAAGGAGAAGCAATTGGAGGAAGCAGACAAATTATGGTGGACAGAGATCCATAAGGGGAATGAAAATGAATGGCCAAACTTGGTGAAGAAGGATGGGATATGGACTAGAGATAAGAGTTGGAAGAGGCAATGGAAGATATTTTTTTGATGTTTATAAATTCAATTAAAGGAGCATGTTGAGGATTGTGCACATTCTAAAAGAGTGGTTCTACCACTCAACTCTATTGTGTGAGCACCATGCTTACAAAACTTTATGCCTGAGGTGTATGACGCAAAAGCATCTAGATCCACAAGCCATGTTGTATCACCAACAATAGAATAAAGATTGTTGAGAGGATTTTTTATTTAATAAATAGCATGTTTGGATAAGTCTTGGGAATTAAAAGATTGTTCCAGCTAGCTTTGGAAAGAGTAGAAAATACAATTGCATCTTTAGCAACAACTTATTTCATCTTCAATAATAGTCTATTTCATCTTCGACAACAACCTGTGATGGCTTCAACAAAAAATGACTTTGACAGCAATTCTATGACTTTGGCAACATCTAGGATGACTTATATAGAAGGGCATAAATGATGGTTAATACTGATGATTCATGATGATGTTGACTATTATGGACATCTAGCATTGTCTTTTGTCCAAGTGAACTTGTTTTGTCTCTATCTTGTCATTACGGGTCATGTGATCTTCTTGGTGGCATGTTTTATTGTTGGCTTTCACTTAACATTTGGCATGCATAAAAATAGTCATTTAGGATAGATGTTGATCTAGACTTACTCCCTTTAGGCAATCATTTATCTTTATTCTAAGGTTGTGCATTTTGTTTCCCATTTTAGGTAGTGGTTAGGCTTTAGCCTATTAACATTTGATGGTTGTTCTTCTTCTTGTTAGTGATGATTCACTTTCTATGGTGTGGTAGTTGTTCATATTCATGTGGTCAGGTGTTCCATTGTCGTGTTGTCTTCTGGTGGTCGTTAGAGTTCTTGGATGGCTATAATAATAGCTATGCTAGTATGCTAGGCTAAATAAAGCATATTCAACCAAGAAGGAAAGAAAAATGATTGGGGTAGTTATTATGGTGATGTAAAAAATGAAACCCATCAATTTTATTATGCAAAAGTAGCGAATGATAGAGGGAAAGAGGCGGCAAAAGAGTAAGCTCTTGAAGGCACCCTTTGATCATTCTGAAGATGAAAAAGATTGCAAAGGACTAAAAAGCATGAAAGGAAACTAAAAACACGAGTATTATACCTTCCACGATCCTTGAAATCTCCTTCACTCCTTGATAAGGTTGAGGAGAAGTGCACCCAAAGTTCTCCTAGCTATACCCAAGTAAAGTGAATGTGGATTGCTCTATAAGATTCAACACAATATGGATTGATGAGGGATTTAAGCTATGGAGTGAGATGAGATTTTGGCATGGTAAGGATAAGAAGAGATGAGATGAGGGGAGATTTTGGCATAATAATGTTAGGATGAGAAGTGTTGTTGGAGAGATTTTGGCATGGTAAGGATGCCAAAGAGGAGTGATAAAAATGGCTTAGATGAGGGCTCTATTTATAGATTTTTGGTAAAAGGATGGAGGGTTAGGATTGAAATTTTAGATCAACGGCCAAGGTTGCTTGACGATTAGGGTTTGGATTGGAGTTGTAGTATTGTGATAAGTGTCACAAGAGGGTTGAATGAGAGAGATCAAAGGCTAGGATTTGATCAACAAGATTGGATGGCTCCCATTATTTGTCAATTTAAAATTCACCTTGGGAAGGGTTTGATTAAGACATATGAATGAATTAAAAAATTCATTCATATCGAAGAGAGTGAAATAAAAATTTGATATTTGTTGGTGAGTGGGATGACATGTGATATGTGTGTTTATTTGGCAAACACAAGTGTGAGCTCTTTGCATTAAAAAGAGCTCTAACATGAAAGAGGAAAGGTGAGGTGGAAGGGTCATGTGACCCCTTTGAATAAAAATTTTTATTTTATTCGAAGTGTGTGGGAGAAGGTGTTAATGAGGATTTGACCAAATTAATTAAGTGTTTAACTTAATTAATCTAGCTGTTGGAAATTAGTGGGAGGATTACTGAGAAGTTAAAATTAATTAAATAATGATTTATTTAATTAATTTAGGTCTAGGGGCTAGGTAGGCTAGGGTAGCTAATTAAATAATTGGTATTTATTCAATTAGGCTAGGTTTAGGTCATAGGCTAGGGAAGATTAATTAAATGAGCATGTTTTATTTAATTAATCTAGGTTAGGGGATAAGGAAATTAATCAAATAAATATTTAGAATATTTATTTAATTAATGATGAATGATGTTGTAAGCTTTAGTAATAAATTAATTGAATTAATTCATTACTAGGGATAAAATTGAGATGAATGGCTAATGATGAATAGTTAGGGATGGATTAGGATAAATTAATTAAACAAATTGGTTTCATTTAATTAATCTGGTGAAAGGGATAGTTAGTAGTGTAATTGATGTGGGAAAAATGGCTTGCATGGTCAAGTTAGTTTCATGTGTCTACACATTCACACAAGAAAGGGAAAGAACATTGGGGAAAGAAGGGAAGGTATTTCAAACCCAAGAGGAAATAGTCTAGATTAAAGGTGCCTATAAGAAAACATATGTGCACAAATCTAGGGAAGGGACTATGGAGTATTGAATCAAGTCTATGTGTGGACTTGGGGAAACACTTGGATGTTGATAGTTATTGTATCCATAGTTGGCAGAGCATGTTTCTTATTCATCTTGGGCATTGAGCAATTGATTTTCCATTTTATGTGTAATCAATTTTAGGATCTTTTCAACCTATTCTAAACCAACAAAGGTATATTTATATGTTGGCAAGAGACACTGTGTGGCTTCATGAGTGTTGTTATTGATGGCAACAAAGTCCATCCCATACATTCGAAGCACATGATATGTCTATACCGGAAGTCAGACTGAAGAGTATCTTGGTCCGATGAGCAAGAACAGAGCATGTAGCAAGGTCTGACAATCAGGTCTGGATCTCTTAGAGGATGTATCTCAACAAAGTGTTGACTTGGGGAGGTTAAGAGGAGTACCATTACTGCTACATTCCAGAGATTGAGCCTCTGGTGATGAAAGAATGAAAAGATATGAGCATCCAAGTGTTGGGTTCTTGATAGGCAGAGTAAACAGAGGAAGAACTGACCGGGAGAGTATCAGACCTTTATCCGAATGAGAAATTGATGGTGATCAAGCTATTTGAGGGATCATTCATGGTTGGCCGACATGATTGATGACTTCTATGACTATCTCTTTGATACGCATCACTTAATAAGCATGGATCCAGCCGACAGACCAGAGTTTGGAAATATCTTGAGTTTTTCAGATGCTGACTAGAAGGATGTTGAAATCCTTGATGCGAATATATATACTAGATGGATTTTGGTATGAAGGTGTGTGTGGTGTGTTGTGAAGTGCGAAGAAAAGCAGAGAGCAGTGTGGAAGCATCAATACAAGTTCGGTATGTGACAGAATAGTAGCACTAAATCAGAGGAAGAATGAAGTGCAGTAGATCTGTATATTGAGCCTAACTGGAACTGAACCTCAGTATATGTGGATGCTTCTCATCAGTTCAAATACCTGGTTTCTTTCTATAAACTATTGTAGGTAGTGAGCCTCTTGTGAGCAGTGTGCTCGGGCAGTGAGTCCTAATTGGCATGTGCTATTTTGTTCTTTCTATTCTTCTAACAGAGAATACAATCTTGGGTTAGTCACCCCGTGGTTTTTCCCTTAACTAGGTTTTGCACATAAAAATCCTTGTGTTATGTGTGTTGATTTCTTTTATGCTCTCATGATTATGTATGGTTATATGTTTTGATGCTGCTCTAATTGTTAAAGAAGAAAAGAAAGTTGAATATTTAAGATAAATGATTCACGCCCCCTCTCGGTTATCTGTCTTGTTTCCAACAATTGGTATCAGAGCCAAGTTCCTCCAAACAGAGCTTAACCGCTTTAGGAAGATCTGGGAATCTCAATGGATATGTATGGTATGAGGGAACAACTTCAGTCTGCCCTAGATGATCTTGAGCAATCTCACTCTGAAGTCAATGACTTGAGGGAAAGACTCAAACAAGCTGATGACTTCATAAATGAACTAAAAGAAAAATTGAGTATCTCTATGAAAAAGAGAAAGGAACTACTTCAGCAATTAGCAAGTCAAAGTGAAGCCAATAATACAAATGAAAATCTGAATGAGAAAAACAAGTTATGTGAGAAGTTGTCAAAAGAGGTCATTATGGTAAGACATGAAATGGAATCAGGAGTTATGAAATTCACCCAAGAAATTGAAGAGAAAAGACAAATTGAAGATAATCTAAAACAATCTCTTAAAGAAAAGTTAGAAGACTGCCACAAAATGGATAGAATAATTAGGCATCTAGAATCTGATCTCAAGAAGAAGCTAGAGATAATGAAGAACAACTTGAGAATCATATAGACACTCTTAAAAGGGATCTTCAAACAACAAATGAATACAAAGAGAAATTCAAGATAAGCTCTGCTCAACTTGAAGTTCTTCTTGAAAGCCAAAAGAGGGTAGATGACAAGCATGGCTTGGGATATGAAAAAGGTGAAACCTCTGAATCTGGTCAGAAGAAATCTAGATCAGGAAATCCAAGGAACAAGCCTAGAAGACCTCCAGCAAGACAACCAAATGCTCAAAGGTATCCATCCTTCAATGGGTATTGCTACAATTGCAATAACTTTAGTCATAAAGCAAATCAGTGCAGAAGAAGAATGAATTAGACTAATTCATCTTTCTCCGCATGGTGTTTTAATTGTAAAAGCTATGGTCACAATTCTCATGAATGTAGAAATATGTAAATAAACAATTCATTCAAGGGTAGATGCTTTGCATGCAATAGAATGGGACATATGGCTAATCAATGCAGATCAAGAGGATATCAACCAAATATGCAAAGAAATGTTACTTGCTACAACTGCAATAGATCCAATCATATTGCCAAATTCTGCATAAGTAAGAGTCAAGATAAAAAGGGTCTGGTGCATCAAAATCAAGACAAAGGGAAAGGAAAAATGAATGTAGATGAAGTTCAAAGGGAGATGAACAAGATTTAGGTGAAGGGAAGTACAAAAAAATGTTGGGGATGGATCCGTACCAAAATCTGGTTCTAATATTCCATTTAGAAACTAAAATAGATGAGTTCTGGCTTAGGGGGAGTCACAAAAGAAAACAAATTCCCCCAACCAGTCAAACGTGCCTGAATTTGGCACATGGAAAGTTGCGGATTAAAGGATTCTCAGATAAATATCTAAATAACCCTTGGTAAAAATATGAAAGATCCGCAAGGAGTTTTGAAGAGGTTAATCATCCAAGATTGATCCAATTTGACAGTCATCCGGTAAAAGCAGGATTCTCACAGTTAGATCCGGTATGATTCGAAATTGAAATATCTTGATCTACGGATAAATGGAATGATTGGAGAAAGGGAGATAGATTATCACCAAGAATACTTTCAAGTGCATCTCAATGATTCGGAATGATCTCTCTCAGAACAAGGTCAGAACAAGGGAACCGGAATGACTTAAGGCATGCATTTATTGCAATATGAAATTAGGGTTTGCACAAAAATATAAGGATTCTTTTGTTCATCATTTTCACATTTGCATTCGAGAAGAAGAAAGAAGGAGCTCTGCAACAAGATTGCCTCAAACCTCTCGAAGATCAACCGTAGAATTCGATTCAACCAGCAATCTTATATGGCTCATATCATAAACCCTAGAAGCGTAAAAAGGTATTTCCACTCTTGAATATCTCTGAATCTTTTGAAAGATGGCTACTTCGAATGTTGTCAAAATCACTGATAGGCTGCACCCTAAGTTCAAGAAACATCCTTACAAATCCCTAGAAGTTGATCCCTTAGGCGCCTTCTCTAGCATTCTGCATGGGGTTCTGCATGTAGAAGATGTTAGGGCTTACATACATGCAAATATTGAAGAATTTGGGGAATCCAAGCTGATGGATATCTATCACAAGCAGTTAATAGATGAAACATTTGAACTCAAACCTCAGTACAAAGCCCTCCGGGACAAGCATTTAGGACATTGCATTCACTTTCCCTATTTTGTAGAGGATGAATGGGTCCGGTATGTTCTTAGTAGAATACATGACAACTTCATGTGGTTAGTGAGGCCATTCAAGATAACCAAAGATGCTATTAGGGAAGTAACCAGATTGTACTCATCCGATGGGTTGTCTGCTCTCAAATCCGTCAAGAATCAGATAGTGAGTGAGGCTACCAGATCAAAATTTGACAAGAGAGCAATGACAATAGAAGATATCACTGATCCGGATATCAAGTTTGCCTCTATGATAATTGGCTATAAGATATATCACTCCAGCAGGGAGAATTCTGTATCTGGAACTGCAATTTATACTGCTTATCATATGCTAAGGGAGAATGTAAATTATGATCTTTGTGAGCTTCTTCTGAGCCAACTGTTGGAAAACTTGCAAAAGATCAAGAAGGACAAGAAGAACTCATTCAAATATGGTGGCCTGATATTATGTCTCTTCTTTTACTACATGAATGAGCTCCCTGGATCCAATGGTTGGGTATGGTAAAATGACAAACCAGTTGCCATACAAATCAAATATTATATGTATGGGCTTGGTGATCCCAAGGTTCAAAGTACAACACTCGGGGGATACTTCAAGAACTTTCAAAGTATGATGCAGGCTAGAGAAAGAATCCCCCAATCTATGGTTGAAAAATACAAGGATACAGTGTGCTTATGGTAGACACCGATCAATGCCTAATAGAGGCAGTGGAACCCAGGACAATCTGGATTATGCCAATGGCATATGAGGTAGATGAGAAAATTCTGGAGCTACATGTTCAACACTTGCTAAGTCAGCCTAAGGACCTTGAGGCAAAAAGGTTTGGAACCTTTCAAGAATTGAGTGTAAAAATACATGGTGAACTGAGACAGCCTGAGATCAAGAGAAAAGTGAGAAGGGAAGTAGAAGAAATTGCCAAGAGATATGGGATATCAAAGGAGGCAGTTGATGCTAATAGAGATAAAATAGAAAGAGCAGAGAAAAAGAGACAAGAATCAGAAAAAGAAAGTGATCCGTTGCAAGCCCCCTCCCGGACCAGATCCTCTAAGACCTCTGCACCTGCCACCTCTAAGAGTCAAAAAGCCTCAAAACTGGAAACCAAGACATCCAGAAAAGGAGAGAAGAGAACAAAGACAAAGGCCACAAGGTCTTACATAAGTCAAAAGGATGATGAAGAAATAGAGACTGATGAGGAGATTAAGAAAATGAGGAAGAAGAAGAAAATGTCAAGTGAATCGTCTGTCGGTGCAATCAAAGAAGAAGAGACAGAAGAATTTGTTGAAAGGCCTACTCTGTCCATAGATGATGTCATCAAATCAGTCACTATAGATGGGAATCTACAACCGATGACTGAATTTTATGATGAATATAGTGAAGTTGACCAGAAGATCTTGCAAGATGCTACAATCAGGTATCTAAACATCTATAATAAAGCATTCATTGAAATCATCTCTCTAATTCCCAAAAGCTTAGAGAAAGAACTTGAACTAAGGAAGGAGAATGCTAAGGCAAAGGACCTAGAGATCCGGGAACAGATTTCTATCCAACTCTATCCTTCCATTACCTCTCAACAAATGAACATGATCTTCAAGGACTGCAAGGATGAGTTCCGGAGCAAAGCAAGAATGAACCAGCTTATGCTTAGAGAGACTGACCAAGTGGCAAAAGAAACAGAAGATATCCTCTGGAATGCATTTAAAAGATTCAATCTTCCTGTTATAGAGGACTTAGGTGATGAACCTTCTGCCATGGATGACGAAGGACTAAGTACATCAAACGAAGAATCTACTGTGAAAAATGTAGAAGAGCTAAAGGACATAGGTGAGAAGAAGACTAAGGACTTGGATTCCTCTACTTCGAAAGAGGAAGTCCCTGAAGAAGTAAACATCTCTCTTCTGGATCCCCCTGCTGACTTCGGAACTGAAGGAGAAGAAAGAAAAGAAGAAAAAAATAGTCAAGAAGAAGAGGTCAAGGGAAGAGAAAAAGATCAAACAGAGAAGACCCTAGATGATAGTTCTGAGGCTGCAGAAGGGTAGAAGACTCTGTCTCTGGCAAGAGACACTACAGAAGTAGTTAAAGACTTCCTGACCAAAGAAATGATGGAATTAGATGAACCAGAGCTATTTCAAGGACCACTCAATTTTGACTCTCTCTCTCCGATCCAGACAATGAAGGTGGCATCTTTTGCTCAAGCTAAAGCGAAAGAAAAGCTTCTGAAGCCTCACATGGAAGACTATGAGCTAATAGAGATTGCATCCGGTGTGCTAGAGAAAATTATGCCATCCTTTCAAAAGGATCCTTCGGCCTCCTCATCCGGTAATCTGAAATCACTTGTTAATTCTGTTAACACACATTTTGATTCTTTGGAGAAATCAGTAGAAGAGAAAGTCTGGAAAGAGTTTTTGGGTAAGATATTCTCTGAAGTACAAGGGCTCATAGCAAATGATAGGAGAAATCTGAATATTGGAATAAAGAGCCTAGAAAATGCTCTTAAAGATGGCAGAGAATTATACAAATTTTGTTTATCTTGGTCCACAGTGATGGCAGACATTGCCAAGAAGGTGGAAGAACAAGAGAGTAAACTATCAAGTTTATCTCAAAATTTTGATCCTCTCACCTCATCATTAATGAATCAAGAGTGCCAAGCTATTGCCACTATAAATGAGATAAAGAGGCTTGAGAAGGAGAAGAAGAATAGAATAAGCAGAATGAGTGAACTAAGAGGGATAATTATCCCTAAGTTAGAGGCGATGCATGAGGCCCTAACTGATGCCCAGACCACCGCCTGGGCCAGTGATCCGACAAACTTAAAGAGGGCAGAAACTTTTGTATTTTTGCTAAGTGGTCACATCTCAATTTTGGACAGGATGAAGCAGAGTTGGGCAGCAGAATTTGTCCAGTTGAAAACAACTTTTGCAGATATACTTAAGTATATGTAAGTATCACATGTATATATACTTATGTAGCTATGTATAGGTTGATTTTTGCAAATTTTGGTGTGCAGATTTCACCCTTTGCCATTGATGTCAAAGGGGAAGTGAGGAGTAGTAAAAAATGTGGGATCTAGCTAAGGGGGAGCTCCGATAAAAAGTGTACATAAGACGGAGCATCAGGTAAGGGGGAGTTTGTTACAACACTTAGCCATTTTTCACCAAGTGTTGCCATCAATGCCAAAGGGGGAGATTGTTGGCAAGAGACACTGTGTGGCTTCATGAGTGTTTTCATTGATGGCAACAAAATCCATCCCACACATCCACAACACATGATATGTTTATACCAGAAGTCAGATTGATGAGTATCTTGGTTCGGTAAGCAAGAACAGAGCATGCAATAAGGTCTGACAATCAGGTCCAGATCTCTTAGAGGATGTATCTCAGCAAAGTGCTGACTTGGGGAAGTTAAGAGGAGTACCATTACTACTACATTCCAGAGATTGAACCTTCGGTGATGAAAGAATGAAAAGATATGAGCATCCAAGTGTTGGGTTCCTGATAGGCAGAATAAACAGAGGAAGAACTGACCGGCAGAGTACCAGACCTATATCCGGATGAGAAATTGATGGTGATCAAGCTATTTGAGGGATCATTCATGGTTGGCCGACATGATTGATGACTTCTATGACTATCTATTTGATACACATCACTTAATAAGCATGGATTCAGCTGACAGACCAGAGTTTGGAAATATCTTGAGTTTTCCGGATGCTGACTAGAAGGATGTTGAAATCCTTGATGTGAATATATATACCAAATGGATTTCGGTATGAAGGTGTGTGTGGTGTGTTGTGAAGTGTGAAGAAAAGCAGAGAGCAGTGTGGAAATAGCAATACAGGTCTGGTATGTGACAGAACAACAGCACTAAAGCAGAGGAAGAATGAAGTGCAAAAGATCAGTATATTGAGCCTAACTGAAACTGAACCTCAGCATATGTGGATGCTTCTCATCAGTTCAAATACCTGGTTTCTTTCTATAAACTATTGTAGGCAGTGAGCCTCTTGTGACTAGTGTGCTCGGGTAGTGAGCCCTAATTGGCATGTGCCATTTTGTTCTTTCTATTCTTCTAACAGAGAATACAATCTTGGGTTAGTCACCCCGTGGTTTTTCCCTTAACCGGGGTTTCCACGTAAAAATCCTTATGTTATGTATGTTGATTTCTTTTCTGCTCTCATGATTATGTATGGTTATATGTTTTGATGTTGCACTAATTGTTAAAGAAGAAAAGAAAGTTGAATATTTAAGATAACTGATTCACCCCCCCTCTTAGTTATCTACCTTGTTTCCAACATTATAATAATTGATAAAGATATTTTTTCTAACTGGCATATGAATTCATGAATGGGTTAATAGGCTACTAGATTTAGGCTATCTTTCATTAGACCCTCTTCCCTAGACTACACCACAAAACAAGAATGCCTATGCTATATATTCTTATAAAGTTTCTACTTCTTCAACAAGAATAGAAATACATGCATGGTAGCAAGTTTATAGTCATATACACATTAAAAATGTTTCTTTCATAATAGTCCTTTAAGATGTTTGTCTTTCCACACTTCTACCCAACTCCTCTCAAATTGGCAAAATGTTATATGTCAATTATATTCTCAATTTTTCCACCATAAGAAATGGATTTAGATAATTTGCTCCAATAACACTAATGGTTGGTCCCTCTTGTTAATGAGATAAACTTCCTCACTTTGACCTCATTGCATAAATAATGGAATTTGATGACATGCACCATCCAAATATATAATGGTTTCTCCTACTCAATTTTTCATGTGGAGCACTATTTTCTCCATTAGCATTTCTGTAAGGTTAGAAATAGCCTAATTTATGATCTCGACCTTACATTCTTGCACTTATTCTAGTGTCTAGTTGCAATCTAGGGCCATTTGCCTTGAATTTTAGCCTTATATTGAGTCATGGACTAGTTTGTAGTGACCATAAAACCCGTTTTACACCCATATTCTATTATGGGACTTTCAAAGTAAAATTCATCCAAGAATTGTGTAGGACAAAATAAACCTAGATGTTGGAGCCCTAATTAACTCTATTTGACTCAAATTGTTGGGTTCCAAAACTTCTAACCTAATCTTACCCTGATTCACTTTCAAATAGTCAAATTGGACTTGACCTCAACATAAAACATAACTTTTCCTCATTTCAAACATAAAAATATACCCTCAAACTAGGGCTTTTGTTGGATATTTATAGGACTTACCAAAGCTTCTACATTGATGACGACAAAGAGATTCTAAAGTCTAAATATTAAAGGCCAAATCTGAATATCCACATTCTTGATAAGTATTTCTCCATTATTGCTTTTATTGTCTCCTACTCTATTGAATGCATGTATTCTATTCTCCCAATTTCCCCTCTAGTTTATCCATAGCTTCTTTATTATTTGCTTATAGCTTCCCCACTTGTCCTTAGCTCTAAATCTAATTCAAATGACCTTTCTAAATCAATCCAAGCTCTTTTCATTTCTTTTATCCTCTCATACACCTCACACACCACTCTAAATAAATTAACCTCAGTTTTACATTATTGTTATCAAATTTAAATACAATATCACATTATTGCACTTTTAAGACTAATAGACATGTATCTTGTCTTTGGATGAGTTGTTGAAGTTGAAACAAACCATCAAGGGGCATGACTAAGGCAAGCTCCTAAAAAACCATCCCCATTCCTCTATCCCCCAGAAACATGAGCTTGAATATCAAGAGATCCTAAGCAAATATAAGAAATCCAGAGACATATTTGGGATCTATAGAACATATTCAAGGAACATTGTCCAAACAAATTAGATTCTTAGGGAAAAGAAGACTCCAATGTGGTGTATTTCTACTTCCTCTAGTGCCCTAAGGTATTTTTATCTACATCTATGCACTAGTACAACACTTGTGTCTATTCGAATTCCATACCCTAGCACCTATATCCTAAATAGTGAATATTTGAAGGTCTCTAGTGCCCTTATTTAGAACTAGTGACTAGTGTAACACCCAAGTCAAACTCTCATATATATAAGAGCACCTAGCTTGGTCTAATTTGTCCCTAGCTTATCATAGAAGTCTGGATTTCCATAGGGTGGTTCCTCCAATGATCCTTTATAAATTTCCTTCAATCCTCATCAACCTCTAGTATACCAAGGCTACACTTCCTCTCTCCTATTTACTTACATTTGATTATGCTCAAGTTGGTATTTATTTGATCTAATTAGTAATTTGAATGATTTGGTTTAGTTCTATTGCATATCAATTTATCAATTTAGATTGACTAAATTAGTGAATACATTGAAAATAATTCACCTAAGTTAGTTGTATTACACATTGAACCTACATTAAAGGTCTAGGAACAAATTTTCAACCTTTCAATTCCATATCAAGGTATCCTTCGCACCACAAGGTGGTACTTATCTTTTTTATTGTTTTAAATGAACTTTTTTTTCTTTATTCTATTGTGAGAATGGACCATAAGAACCTTGTCTTACAAGAGTCATTTCATCTTTGGATGAATTCAAAATATACTGAAAACACAAAGTTAAGGTACATTGAAGAAAGGGAGTGACTTACTTTGAAAGGATTTTATGGTAAATCATCTTTCCCCTCTCTAAGATTTTACACACATCATCAAAGAGACTATTGCTTTGGTAAATGATTAATATTACGTTACCCTCAACTGGTAAGGGTGTCCTTAACATTTTTAGTTCATTTCAACATTTTCAACTTGTTTTAGGAAGACTGTTAACATCTCACATAAGAGAACTCTTTTACACTCCTAGTGTGACTGCAATTCCTATAATGAAAGAATTTTTCTTTGATTTGCAAATATTAACATCTAAGTCATCTAATGTAGAGATGGCATGCAAATTAATCATGTTGTTGTGCTTAGTTAATGAATTGAGTATTCTCCTTAAAATAAATAGTGGTGTGTTAATAAATTAATTATTCTCCTTAAAACAAATAAAAGTGGCATATGGTTGCCTAGTTTCTTAAAACCGTCTGATGCTTTAGGCAAAAGGTACAAGTTATAAAGAAATGTTGTTGCTTAATTACCTTTCCATCAATAGGAGTGATTATACTTTATACTTCAAATCTGTGGGAGAAATTTCAATGGTCCACATCATCATCACTTCACTACATGTGGTTTTTGTAAAGAACTGAACATTTATAAATGTACATGTACAAAAAATTGAGAGATAGGTTAAATGACATGATACATGAAACGGTCAAGCCCAATTAGAAACATTAATCTCCTCTTACACCTTACTCCAATTATTAAAAGTACTTTAAAAATGGGTTCCTTGCCAAAGTCCTTTTTATTCTTTCCCTAACATGTAAATTCAAATTAAGAAGCATTTAATTCTGAGTTATCTTGATTGGGCCCAGGGGTAGGTCTCATAGTTGTAATATGTTTGGGGAAAGAATAATGAATGATAAGGCTACTATAATTATAGCTACATACCCAATATTTCTAAAAGGGCCAGGTGCCTTGTTTGAAGGGATTTGACGAATCACTCCTGTGACCCAATGGACCCCAAAAAGATTTGCCTGCCTTCTTTTGCAGTGCCGTACACATTGTTTCTTAGTGGGTCTCTCTTTTTGTTCATTAAATAAGGATAGGAGTAGGGATTCAAGGAACTACTGCAGCCTGCAGTTGGCTATGGGTGCCGAAGTGGAATTGAAATACCTCTATTCCAAATCACAAGGTAAATTTCTTATTAAGTATCTACGTATGTCAGTTTTAGCTTTTAATGCAATGGAAAAATTCGGCCCCTGAGTATCGTATCCCTCTACTACATGTCAATAGCTGGGGTTTAGATAGGCCTGACAGCGTTGAGAATTATTATTTTTATCATTATGCGTGCAAGTCAGTAGGACCCAGATGAGTATGTGTAGAAAAAGCTGGCATTTCTTGAGTTGTACTGCAGAGTTGTAAGCAAATAATGTTAGGTGGCTGCAAGTAAGATTTGGCAGGAGACATGAGTCATGGGCACAAATCCTAGAGTAAAGCACAAAAGAGAGAATCTGATCTAATGCACAAAAGAGAGAATTGGTGTAAAGCTTGGCATGTATTTCAACATGCTTTCAATTACTGAAGAGTTATTAATATGGAAAACTTTTCAACAAGACAGGAAAATTTTAAGAGGCCAAAAAATTGATATAATATACTTGAAACCCACACACTGCAAATTCCCTACTTTGGATTCTGTAAACAAAAATTGATGCCCAGGTGGAAAATAAATACATCTTGCGGATAGCATAATTTTGTTTGGACTTCTCTCATGTAAGAAAATGTACATGCCTCTTCAAAAGAAATTTGGGACGTGGATTACACCTTCCTTGACCCTGGCCCTGTAACCATAAGGCCAAGTCTCTCTAATGTACAACATATTTCAGAAAGTGTTTACAAGTTTTCAAACTCTTTCTGAAGTATGCAGGTCAGCTCAGGCAAAGTGGCTTGTAGCATTTGGCCTAGTGCAGGTGTCTTTTTGCAGATATACATGTTTTGTTCACACATAGTAGATCATACCCACTTCAATTAAAGAAATATGAGGAATGCCAAGGGACATACTAGGACCTCTGCAATTCTTTTTAAGAAAAGTATATGCAAAGTCTATGGCAAATTTCTTCAGTATAAAAGATGATCTCTTAGCCTTAACATAAGAGTGGCCCAATATGTAGGCAACTCCTGCATCTTTTGCTTCAATCAGCTCCATAAGCTCCTTTCTTATTCCAGAATCTATTTCAGGACTCACTGGCACCTCAAACCTCACTTTCTTTTTTCTTTTTGGAACAATGTTGACAACGGGTTCTACAGGTTCCCCCACTGGAGACGTAGGGTGTGAAGGATGGCCATCTCCCTCCTGATCATCTGAAACAACCATCTTCATCAATGATTTTGATGGTGTGCCAAATACTGACATTCTGTCATAAAAATCACTACTTCTAGTATTGTGTGAAACATTCTCTTCACTTTCCCTCTTCATAAATTCTGCAATATTCATAACTAAATGATTCTCAAAATCGTGGTTTTCGTGGTGGATATCCTTGTAACCATACCTCACAATGCACCTGAACATCCTATATTCTTTTGGGCCTATTCTGCCTATAAGGCAGCGTTCCTCTATTGGGACATACGGAACATGAACTGACTTGATGCAGATAAACACGAGCACTTTGTGAAAGGCTGGAAGATTCGTCACAAAATGGCCAAAAATGGCAGGAACTCCTGTTACTAATTCTGTATAGATAAGTCCAATCCCAGGAACACGAACCATCCCTAAACCTGGTCCAAGACTCAGAATTGTCTCCATTGAGACCTTATTTTGCAGGTCAAATTCATACTTCTTTGAAGTTCCATAATGCCAAATGCACATAATAGCCATGACAATTGAGGATAGTACTAGAGGGACCCAGCCCCCTTGTAAAACTTTTACAAGGCATGCAGAGATGTAGAGTAATTCAATAGACCCAAAAAAGATGAAAAAGGCCACTGCTGCGAACACACTTTTCTGCCATACCATGATTATCACCAAAGCCATCAAGCAAGTTGTTACAAACATGACTGTTGTAACCGCAAGACCTGTGAAGCAATCAAGAAAATCAGCTTGATGAAAATGACCATTGTGTCCAAGGTAGGGACTAGAAGTGTAAAGGATTAAAGGAAGTACCGTAAGCATGACCGATCATATTTGTATCTTTGAAGCCAATGGTGACAGTCAAGCAGAGGCACATAAGAATCCAATTTACTTCTGGAATATATATCTGCCCGTATATCTGGTTTGAGGTGTGAATAACTTTCACCCGAGGAAAACAACTCAGAGCAGAACACTGATTGACAATTGAGAAGGTAGCTGAGATGACTGCTTGACTTCCCACCACTGCTGCCAAGGTGGCCACTATAAAGACTGGCCAGAATACAGCTTCTGCAACACAATCCAGTGGCAGAGTACAGTCATACAAGCCTTCCAGTTCCAATGATTTTGAAGTTTATTATTGATAAAGAATGAAAGTGTTTGATGACCAATGAGAACATTTTGTTCTGTTCAAACAGGTCATAGGGGAGGTCACACTAGAACATGGTAAATAACACGTGAGCAGTCTAGAAAACCACTGTGTTCTTAAAATGTTTTCCTGTGACCACCATGGTTAGTATTTTTCACTCTTAAGTAGTATGTTCCTTTGATTTAATTTCTGTTAATAAGCTTCCTAAATTTCCAAAGTTTTCAGTATTCAGTAGACATCATATAATTTTTTCTGCAAACATGCTCACCTGGGACGGACATATAGAAGCTCCTATGTAAATCCCCTGTGTGCTTGGAAAGATATGCAGCTTCGCCCATGTAGGCAAGAACCAAACAAGGATAGACAAATCCTGTGAAAGCTATCTGTCATGCCAAACAAAGGGTTACCCACCTAAGAGTTGCTCAAGCACCAATTGCAATAATGGAGTAGAGGGCATTTGTTTACCTTGATAGACAACTGTGAGAAGTGTCCCAAATCTGCAAACATGGCCTCAGCACCTGTAAATGACATTGAGCAGTAAATTCTTGAGTATGATCTCCCAGCAAAACAATCTCTTAAGCAACTCCATAAAATGCAATCTGCCCTCCATATTTGTAGTTGCTAAATCTTTTCAAACTCTATGGCTCACTAAAAAATCATTTCGTTCTCTCTTTCCCCTCTCCTATTGGATATTTAATTACTTATCTGTTTCTAAATGTTCAGGAATTTTAGATGGCATACAACTTCCATTTAAAGATACTATTTTTCTCAGAATTTATCATTCAAAAAAAATTTCTAAGATGTCCTAGAATCCTGAAATATAGGCAAACCTGTAATGCAAAGGACTATGCCTCCAAGGGACTCCCAGCCAACTTTTTTGGTCTTCTTCAGGAAATTATACATGTAAACCGGTGAAATGGCCCGGAACACTTTAGGGTTCCAATGAATTATGTTGTAAACACCAATGCTGCTGATGCACATGAGCCAAGCTATCACAATGGGTGCAAACAGAAAGGCAACATTCCGTGTCCCAAAGTGCTGGAGTGCAAAGAGAGCCACCAAGATCACGCATGCAATTATCACAACGTACCCTGTCAAAATTCAAGTGAGTCCCCAACAACATACTCAAATTCAAAAAGCAAACTATTCATCTTCAATGCTTAATTAAGATTTTTCATGTTCTCGATAAACCTAAGAGGATATATGTACCCTGTCAAAATTTAAGTGAACTGCCAACACCATCTCCAAATTCAAAAACCAACAATCCATCTCCAATTCTCAAAATAAGGTTTTTCATAATTTAGGATAAATAAGCCCAAAAGGATTTGGCACACAATAAATTATAACGACAGTGTACCCTGTCTAAATTCAAGTGAGTTCCCAACACCATATCCTGATATTCAAAACACAAACAGTCCAAGTAATTCTTAAATTAAGGTGTTTCATGTTCTAAAGAAACCCAGAAGGATCACACACACAATAACCACACTGTATTCTTTCAAAATTCAAGTGAGCCCCCAACACCATCCCCAAATTCAAAAACATACAAACCATCTCCAATTCTGAAAATTAACTTTTCCATGTTCCAGATAAACCCAAAAGGATCACACAAAATAACCACAGTGCACTCTGTCAAAATTCAAATTAAGCCCCAAACGCCATCCCAAATTCAAAAACAAACAATTCATCTCCAATTCTTAAACTAAGGTCTTTCATGTTCTAGAAAAACCCAAGAACAAGTGCAATAACCACAATGTACCCCGTCAAAGTCAAGTGCAGCCCTAACATCGTCACCAAATTCAAAAAAAATAATAATTAACGTTTTTCATGCTCTAAAGAAACCTGAAAGGATCACACACACAATAAACACAACGCATCCTGTCAAAATTCAAGTGATCCCCCACAACACCATCCCCAATTTTTTTTTAAAATTAAAAATCAAGGTTTTTCATGTTGAGTGGGATTGTGCTTACTCTCGTGGAGATTCGTAACCTTCACTCTGATTCCCTGGACGGCCGAAAGAACTGCCACAATCCCAAAAAGAATGAATTAGAAAACCCTAACAGAAAAACTCCATGGACAATTGACAGGGATTCATGACAATGCAATAAAATTCCAACGAAATAATTATTCTGAGAATTTACCAGAAATTGCAGGCGTGAGCACACCATCGCCAATTACCATGGATGTTCCCAGCAGCACAACCAACAAAAGCCCAACGCGGAATTTGTGGCGTTTTTCCAAAACAGACTTAATCGAATAACTCAGGCCGCTCTGTCGCGCTCTGCCGGCATTATAAGTCGAAACCTGCTCATCTAAAGCGTGCCGATTGGGCAAAAGGCTCAAATTTGCATGTCTACACAGCAACGAATACAGAGCAAAAGTCCCGCCTGTCATAGTTTCGCAAAACCAAAAACAAAAAAATCAAAAACTCAGAGGTCATTCTCTGAGATTCGAACCACGAAACAACTACTCCATAGAAACGAAACGCCCAAATTGAAGTACCTTCACCGTTATCATCCGCAGTCAAGACGAAGAACACATATTTACAGAGAGGAATAAGCGTAAAAGTCCACAAGATAAACGAAAGAACTCCCAAAACCTCATCTTCCCGCTCACGAAGCGTCAATTCTCCAGAGAAAGTGCTCTTGTAAACATACAGAGGTGAAGTGCTCAAATCCCCGTAAACCACTCCCAAGCTCTGATACGCCAAAGCCAAAGCTGTTGCATATGAAGCCTGTAGAACCCCTAATTTTATCAGAAATTCCACTACATAATCTAAACTAAACCATGTTTTCCTTACCTTTTTTCCACAATTCTCCTTCCCAGCTGCTCCTCCTCGCGCCGGCGCCGCCTCAATATCCATTTCCCTTTTCTTCAAATTACTCCCACCAATCCAAAAGGCATGACTTATCACTTGTTGTTCGAATACTTAACCAAATGCAAAAGGATTACCTATTAAATGGGCACAAAACTCGAAACATTTTAATGGCATTGCTACAGTAGCCAAATGAAAATCGAATCGTCTTTCATTATGATTGTCGTCGTCGTCGTTTTCGTCTATTTCTAATTATCTTTTGTCATCGTCTGTCATCCATTCAATTCCTTCCCCAAGTTTTCCCACACCGCCAGAAATCTCACACGTACCCGCCCCCAAAAGAAAACAACACCTGTTTACCGATGCTTACAGCCTTACGTCATCCTTGTAGTTCAATTCACTGCTGGTACGGCCAGCTGTGACGGCCAGTCAGCAGGTCACTAAACCCAATCCAGCCAAAACCTAAATTTGATGGCCGTATAGCCGTAATTCAAATTTTAAGAAGAGATTTTGGATGGATTATCAAAATCCGGACAAACCCTAAATTTGATGGCCGTATGGCCGTAATTCAAATTTTTAACAAGACAAGATTTTGGATGGATTATCAAAATCCGGACAAACCCTAAATTTGATGGTCGTAATTCAAATTTTAACAATACGAGATTTTGGATGGATTATCAAAATCCGGACAAACCCTAAATTTGATGGCCCATAATTCAAATTTTAACAAGACGAGATTTTGGATGGATTATCAAAATCCAGAGAAACCCTAAATTTGATGGTCGTATGGCCGTAATTCAAATTTTAAGAAGACAAGATTTTGGATAGAAATTTGATTATCAAAATACCCTAAATTTGATGGTCGTATGGTCGTAATTCATTCAAATTTTAACAAGACAAGATTTGGATGGATTATCAAAATCCGGAGAAACCCTAAATTTGATGGCCGTATGGCCGTAATTCAAATTTTAACAAGACAAGATTTTGGATGAATTATCAAAATCCAGAGAAACCCTAAATTTGATGGCCGTATGGCCGTAATTGAAATTTTAAAAAGACAAGATTTTGAATAGAAATTTGATTATCAAAATCCAGACAAACCCTAAATTTGACGGCCGTATGGCCGTAATTCAAATTTTAACAAGACGAAGATTTTGGATGGATTATCAAAATTTCTATAACATTATAATAAATAATTTTGAAATGTGTGTTATGTCTTTCCTTGCACACGCGATCTGCAGAGGAATTGGAAGTAGAGAATAGCGATTTATCCGAACAATGATAGAAGGCGTGTGAATGTTTGGTCCACAATCCACTCAGTCTCTATACGTAATGTTGATGTTGATTCACCTTAAGAGCGATCTTGCCGGCCATGCTTAAGATGATGATCATCCAGCACGGCTGATATGGCATCCACTCTGAAGATGCCAGTCCTAGATTGCCCATCGTTTGCGGCTGCCCCATCTTTAATGCCTACTTTTACTCCCATAGAATTTTAAACTTGTGTGTGATTTTCTTTTTTTTTTCACCAAGGAATGGAAGGGCAAGTCTCCTATAATTTTTGGGCTGTACACGTTATACATTTTCCCTAACATATATACAAGCGCAATGGATTTTTAACTTAGGAGATTATTCTTACCAAAAGGTGAGCCCCTTATAATCTCTGGGCTGTGGATTTTTAACTTGTGTGTTGTTTTTCATCCACTTACCACTTTAGGGGACTAACTTGCGTGTTGTTTTTCGTCCACTTACCACTTTAAGAGACTATTCTACCAAAGGGTGAGCCCCTAGGCTATGGATTTTTAACTTGTGTGTGATTTTTCATTCACTTACCACTTTAGGAGACTATTCTATCAAAGGGCGAGCCCCCTATAATCTCTGGGTTCTGGATTTTTAACTTGTGTGTTGTTTTTCATCCACTTACCACTTTAGGAGACTATTTTACCAAAGGGTGAGCCCCCTATAATCTCTGGGCTGTGGATTTTTAACTTGTGTGTTGTTTTTCATTCACTTACCACTTTAGGAGACTATTCTACCAAAGGTCGAGCCCCCTATAATATCTGGGGATTTTTAACTTGTGTGTTATTTTTCATCCACTTACCACTTTAGGAGACTATTCTACCAAAGGGCGAGCCCCCTATAATCTCTACACTATGGATTTTTAACTTGTGTGTTGTTTTTCATCCACTTAGCACTTTAGGATACTATTCTACCAAAGGGCGAGCCCCCTATAATCTCTGGGTTGTGGATATTTAACTTGTGTGTTGTTTTTCATCCACTTACCACTTTAGGAGACTATTCTACCAAAAGGTGAGCCACCTATAATCTCTGGGCTGTGGATTTTTAACTTGTGTGTTGTTTTTCATCCACTTACCACTCTAGGAGACTATTATAATAAATGGGCTCCCTATGTTAGACCTTGTGTTTATATGTTTACGTGTTTATGTGTATCTATGTATTTTTCTTTTTAATGCTTTAGGTTTATGAGTATTTGGTTATTTCTAATGTATCCAATAGAATGTAAAGTGGGTCTAATTTGCATAAAGTTGGTGAATAATTTTATTTGTTTTTAGTTTTATTACTTCTTATTTGCTCCATTCTATATAGATTTTGTGTTGTTTTTCATCACTTACTACCCTAGGAGACTCTTATAATAGATGGGCACCATATGTTAGACCTTGTGTTTATGTGTATCTAGGTATTTGTCTTTTTAATATTTTAGGTTTATGATTATTTGGTTATTTTTAATGTATCCAATAGTATGTAAAACCAGTCTAATTTACATAAAGTTGGTGAATAATTTTATTTGTTTTTAATTTTATTACTTCTTATTTGCTCCATTCTATATAGATTTTGTGTTGTTTTTAATCACTTACTACTCTAGGAGACTATTATAATAGATGGGTGTCCTATGTTAAACCTTGTGTTTTATGTGTATCTATGTACATTTTTCTTTTTAATGTTTTAGGTTTATGATTATTTGGTTATTTCTAATGTATCCAATAGTATGTAAAATGGGTCTAATTTGCATAAAAGTTGGTGAATAATTTTATTTATTTTTAATTTCATTACTTCTTATTTGCTCCATTCTATATAGATTTTATTTTCTTTGTTCATTTGGATTAGCTTCTTACTTACCATTTGATTAAAATTAAAAAATCAAATTCAAATCTTTGATGCCTTTTCCAGTAGTTATTAGGAGCCAACTAAAATGTGAATCACTAAAAGTAGTTTATTTAAAGACTGACCCTAATTGGAAATGAATCATATAGCACGCATCTAGCCATTTAGAATGTGAAAAGAACATCTAGATCAAGGAGCTTAAAGAAGAACCGCATATGCATTATTTGCTTATGACATCATTATAGGAGCATATTACACACTTGTCTGCTATTCTTGACCTTAGCTCATTGTCATTCAATCGGTTCATCTAGGGGTCTGACTTAGGAGAACTTGACACTCACAATCCAACAAATTCCCTAGGTGTTTATAAACACTACCCATCCTTACACGAATTTAGACATCAAAAGATTGAGGTGAACAAGTTTCAAACTATCAGAATTGGCCAGATCAGGTTTGTGAGTTACAAGATCACTTTTGTGCAGCAAATCAATTTCACACTCAAGAAAATCATTTATGCACTTACAAAAGTGACCCTAATTAGTGCACAATCAGAGTTACAAGTCAACAACGGGGGATAAAATTGAAAATTTTTGGCAAAAGGATTCGTGACACTTGTGCAAAGTTTTTTGCATCAAAATTAGAGCTAAGTACCCATGCAATTAATTTATTTAATTTCCATATTTATTATTTTATTTTTTACAATTTTCCATAATTAGTCTCAACTCTTTTATCTAGGTTAATTATTGCTTGATTAAATGCATTTATTTAATTGGCCTAGATTAGATTTAATTAAAGAAAATCATTTATTTTCTTTACATTTTTAGTGAACTTGACTTGTCTTACACCTCCAGGTTTCGCCTTAGGGTTTGTCCTTTTTTATTAGGGTTTTCAAATGTGATTTTTCTTATTACACATTATTGATAAAAATATCTTAATAAGGTTTGGATATACTTTTGTTTATTTTTACTTATCCTACCTTGATTAGGGTTTGAGCATGCATAGTAGCATATCTATTTGATGCTACCCACCTACCCTTGGATTACTCATATGGATCCTTACATGTCATTTCATTCAGCTGATTTACATGCATACATTTTTTTTATTTTGATGTGTTCCTATCTTTTGTGGTTGTCAATCCTTTCATCCTTGATGCACTCATGTCTTTTTAAGCTAAGGGTAAAGATACATTTTCTATGGAGGTGTTATTCTATCTTCTATAGACTTGGTTAGTGCTCACTATTTTCTCTTAAGACACACTTATCTCACTTATCCATGAGCTACATGTTGATCATATTTCACCTATAGCTTGTCATAATGATGAGCATCCACCTAGTAGGGTCTTACCCTATGATCTTGATACACCTTGTATGATGGATATTAATGAGGTTGTACCTCCCTTGCTTATTCATGACATTGTTGTACCTTATGTTGATCTCTCTCCTACATGTCATGATAATCCTATGTCCATGGATTCATGTTCTTCCAATGACCTGCCTTCTTTTATATATGATGGGGTGATAGTTTCATGATAGTCGTTTGCTTATTTCTACCTCACATAATGATAGCATGCATTATGATGATAGTTCCTTGGTTTTTCATGTGGATGTTGGTGACACTTTATTATCTCCTTGTTAATTACATGATGACATTGTTAATCTTGGTGAGGATTTGTTACATTGACAATTATGATGGTTCTGCTGATGATTTTGTAGATGTTAAATTCTTCTTGCTTGCTAATTAAGAATATTTAGATGATGATGTCTTATTGATCAATGAGTTTAGACATTATTTGAGTGGTAGAACATTACAATGATTTAATTCATCTTGCTTACATTATCACTCATTTATGGATTTGAACATGCTCTCAGAGCTTATTTTTCTATCATGAATGAATGTAAGGATGGTATGGACTTAGTGATATCTTCTCGTGATTTATCTTTTGATGCTTGTTTACCTACTATCCATATGGTTTATGCATCTATTCGACAAGTACCTTTCATGTTCAACCATATTCTCCTAGGTTTATACCTACTTTTCATGCTGAGGAGACATCATATCGTTATCATAAGTTAGACATACACATCAAAAACTAGGTAGAGGTCAAGATGTTCCAATGCAACAACCAACTTTACTACCTAATATAGTTGAGCTTCCTCCTACACCTAAACTTGCATCAAAAGCACCTAAGGAATTTCACAACATTCAACAATTTCAAATTATGAAAGCTACTTGTATCTCTTTAGGATTTAGTGTGCACATCACCTTTGTATAAGGATATCATGCAAAAGGCCTTAGAAAAGATTCAAAGCAATTCTAATACTACTCCATAATTGGTAACTTTGAAAGAGTATGTTGGTCATAAATGTTGGGAACCCAAGATCATAATTTTTAGTCATGATAACTAGTAAACATATTGAATTAAACAATGAACAAAGAATTAAATATACAGATAAATACAAAGATAAATTAACATAGTACTAGGAATTTATGTGGAAAAACTCTTATGGTAAAAAATCCCATAAAAGTGTCATTTTTATTTGAGAAAACTTATGTTGTCTATCAACCAGACTCAAGAACTTGGCTTTCCACAATCTCTCATCCCCTTCTTCCAATGCCTCATGACCTCTTATAGTAATGTCAAATTCCCATACAAATATGTCACAAAATGATATATTTTCCCACACACATAAATTCCTTAAATATAGGATTGGATGCAACCATTTGTTACAATTGGGTGGTTGTACCTTTCCATTAAGGTATATGATATTTAATTTAATAAATTAATATTTTATTAACCTATTAATTAATCATCAAACCCAAATTTGTGTATCCTTTATATGTCATATTATTAAACCACCAACCCTTATATTAAAATAGAGTCATATTTAATATTATTACTTCAACTTATAAATAAGTGTGGCCCCTTAATAAACATTATACTCTAGCACTCCCTCTTAACGTTTATAGGGGGTTCATGCTATCAATTTATTTTTAAAAAGAAAAGATGAAGGTCCTTAGTGATGCAAGACTTATTTGACAAGCATGCCACATGGATAAAATATATGCCAAGATGAAGATCATGCATTATGGACGAAATGATAAACCTCTTGTCATAATTTAGATCTTAATTTTCACAAAATGAAAGAGGTCTTACAAGTTTTATTTTTGGAGCTCTTTCAAAGAGCCTCCTCAAAATAGTGTCTTTGGGTTCTTGTTATAATACATAATGCACGTAGCTCTTACATACAATTCATATAGGTCTTACACATGATACCTATAGTTCTTACATGTTCCCTTAAATCTTATCCAATACTTGTATATCTTACAAGTGCCCTTATGTCTTACATAATATATGTAGATCTTACATGTGCCCTTAGGTCTTATCCAATGCATATAGGTCTTACAAGTGCCCTTAGGTGTTACATACAAAGTTAGCCACTAGGAGGTGTCATTGTCATACACCCCCCTCCTCAATGGTAAATCTTTGAGGCCTATCATTGTTCTAAATTTATATAATTTGGCACTACATAGAGGTTTGGTAAATATATATGTCACTTCATTAGTTTGGAAGAAGTGGAGAGTAGTTTCACCATTGAGATTTTTTGTCAAATGAAGTGTGCATGGACTTC
The DNA here is from genome assembly GCA_027924645.1 of Cunninghamia lanceolata. Taxonomy (NCBI): domain Eukaryota; kingdom Viridiplantae; phylum Streptophyta; class Pinopsida; order Cupressales; family Cupressaceae; genus Cunninghamia; species Cunninghamia lanceolata. Next base: position 5,451,243 of record BSBN01000413.1, read on the forward strand.
AAAGTGCTTTGTTTATTGATGTTGAAAGGATTCTTAGCAAGAGAAATACAACTTTGGCTATCACATAATAAAGTGGTACTTTCACTAGTACCCATATGAATCTCATCCAATAACCTCTTAATCCACATTGATTCCTTTATTGCTTCTATTACACTTTTATATTTAGCTTTTATAGGTGAAAGAGTGATAGTAGGTTTTTTTTACTACTCCATGTGACAACACCTACACCATATTTGAAGGCATAACTAGAAGTAGATTTCCTATCAATGGAATCACCAACATAGTCAGCATCACAATAACCAAATAACATAGCATTCTTAGTGCATGAATAATAAAGACCATAATTAAGTGTACCTTTAATATACATTAATATTCCTTGTCATTTTATAGCGATCCACATATAGAACTTACATAAATCTAGATGCAATACTTATTGCATAGATAAGATCAAGTATAGATATAGTAAGGACAATTAAACTTCCTACTATTTGTCTATTAAAGTAGGATTTGTCTTTTCACATGATGCTTTAGGAACTAATTTGATACCTACCTCAATAGGTATAGAAATTGATTTACAATTCATCATATTAAATTTTTGAAGTAAATCATATGTCTTGCTTGAGATACCACAATAGAATGCTAATCTTGGAATATCCATTCCCAAGGAATGATGAAGAAGACCCAAATCAATCATTTCAAATGATTGATTTAATTTATTTTTGTACTTGTGGAAATGAGGATTAAGACTACTCATAATGAGAGTCATCCATATACAACACAATTATAATGATATGTCCATCTTCAATTTTAATAAACAAATTATTATCAAAATAATAAATAAATAATCAAATAGATTGAAAGAATTTATTAATCTTTACATACCAAGCTCTTGGAGCTTGTTTAAAACCATACAAATATTTTTTGAGTTTACATACATAGGTTTATTTTTTTGGTTGTTTGAAACCTTTTGGTTAGGACATAAATTTCTTCATGGAGATCACCAATCTAGAATGCATTTTTAACATCAATCTAGTGTATTTCCCAACTATTATGAGCTATTAAGGCAAGAAGCATCCTGATGGTGCTCATTTTTTCCATAGAAACAAAGGTTTCATCATAGTCTAAACCATGTTGCTGAGTAAAGCCTCTAACAACAAATCTTGCCTTATAATATTTCATCATTATAATTGTATTTAAATTTATATAACCAACAATAATCAACAAAAAAATAGGATGGAGGAACAAGATCCCAAGTCTTATTTTTAGTTGGAGCATCATACTCTAATTGTATTGTATCTCTCTATTTCTTATATCTATTAGCTTCTTCAAAAGTTTGGGGTTTACTTTCATTGAAAGTCATTAAGGCATGATATGAATGTTGACTTTTCATCATTTTTTATAAATGAAGATTATCTAGGTTAGCTTCTCAAATTAGAGATTGAGCTTATTTAGGTTTTTTCTTAGTTTGAGGATTGTAAGTTCCCCCCTACTTAGATTAACCGTCTAAGGTATATTGACTTTGGTTGTCTTCTTCTGAAATAGAAGATTCTCCATATGTTTTAATTTGAGTCCCGGATCAAGTCTTTTATGCCAAATTCTAGTGTAATCTATGGTTTGAACTAAAAGACAAGTTTCATTTTAGAGATCATTAAAGATATAAAGACCATTATTTTGAATTCCTTAAGCAATAATAGAATCATTTTGGTCTTTGTTAAACCAATTGTCCTTAATAAGGGTAATGTTGAAAATTTCTTGAGTGAGTTGTGAACAGAAGAAAAAATTCCTTAATTTAGGAATAAAGAATACATCTCTTTAGCTAAACCATAGGCATAACAATATCATATGACCCATTCACTCAAAAACACCATATTAACAAATATAATAACATGATTACTAATGCCTTTCATGCATTTCCTTAGATTTAAAACATTAAAAACATACATTATGCTTATAATGCCTTTCTCAAAATGTAATAAAGATAGAATCTTTTAAAGTGAGAAACTTATTTAACTTAGAACAATACTTTATCCATATAGGAATACTTCTCATTTTCTTGTCTTCAAACACTAGGATTCAACATTTTAAGATTCTCTTAACCCTCAAGGAAACGTTTGGGTTTTAAAAAGCATAATGTTTAATACAATTTTGCTAATAGGACACACACACACACACACGAAAGACAATCTAAAATTTGAGTGGCCATTTTACTAATTTAAATTTCAAACAATATTCTATATCTATGTTACAAGAAAGAACTTAGATTCTTTGGAACTAATAGAATAACAAAAATTACTCCCTTCAAAATTAAGGTTGATCCTTACAAACACTTAGGCTTAGATTCCTTAGCATCAATTGATTACTAAACAACTAACATGCAAGACCTTTCAACATTCTTGTACAAAGAAATAAAAGAATATCATGGAGTTAGTCACAATGCAAGCAACATTACTGCTCTAGATAGCTATATTGTCATCAATCAATTTTTAAATTCCAATCTCCATACACAAAAGCAATACTTTGTATAGTTAGTTTATTATCGAATACATTATAGCGAACTCAAATTAATTGTAGTAACAAACATATTTGGAAAGTAAAAAATAAGAACCACAATAAATAAATAAATATATATAGCTATGTTTTTTTTTAAAAACACGTTCTGCTAGCCCTTTTCCAACCCAATGCATGTCAACATTAATTTTAATTTAAATTGGTTATTCTTAATGCATTATAAAATTAAAGCATAGACTTTATATAATATATTTCCTCCTTGTATTTGATTCGACATCCCATTCCAATGTGAGCTTCAAATTAGAAAAAATGGGGAGAATCTTGCTAGCATAAATAGTTCTCTAACCAGGTAAACAATAGCAAGCAAAGAAAGGAGAATGTAGATGATGAGTAGAGTCCAAAGAGACACTATGGTAGATTGATATCTTAATAGAATTTTTTTTAAAAAAAATGATAGAGATGAATCCAATCCAAATTTGGAAGTATCACACCACATAAATAAACTTCTTTAACTCAAAGAAGAATATGAGTGCAAGCAATCTGATCAAAAAAATATTTTATATGCATTTGGATGTTTATTTAGAAAATAGACCACACCTAAGACACTATGGGTGGAGAATACATCAAAAATAGATGTGACCTAGAATAAAGAGTATTTGATTGTTTTATAAAAAATAGACAACAATAAGGCTCTAAGAATAAATAAAATAAATGCACTCAATAGAGCATTTGATTCACATATGTGGGGAAACTGAGTTTAATTTTAAAACAATCTACCCAACCTTCATAATGACCATCACCCAACTTGATGCAAAATAACTCCAAACTTCATAGCAATGAATCCACATTATTGAAGTGAGCTAGGTATTAAAATAAATTGTAGTTATGCCAACCTCATAGCCTACCACTACAAATGAGTATGACAAGTAAATTCTAATGAAATGGGTGCCACCCATGACTAATATTTTATTTGGTGGTGTCGAAGATAACATGGTAGTAATTGACATAGGAATTCTAGAAAGATTTGATAATATGTAGGCATTAAAATCAATGAAAACAAAGTATAATTAATTCTCCTCCTTAAAAAATGTCATTTTATCAAACAATTCAAGTGCCTTGTGTATATGTCTATAGATGTGCAACAATCCTTAGTTGTTGCGTAATAGTCTTCAATTTCTATAGGACAAGTTTTTTGTTGCTATGTAATGGTCTTCAATTGCTACACAACATGTTGTTGTCATTTTGCCACCATCTTCAATTGTTGCAGAAGACTTTAGATGTTTTGCAACAATTTTGAGTTGCTCAAGCTACTGTTAATATTTTTATTTTTATATTATATTATATATTATAAAACAAAATTAAAATAATAAAAACCTTTTAAGAATAGTAATATCATATAGGCATTTGAATAATAGGGAAAAAAAACTAAAATACTTATTACAATGTGCAAATTTTTATTTGATATATTTTTGGTCAAGAGCAATAGTCAAGGTTAAGCAAAACCAATGACAAGGTTTAGTTCCCATTAGACCAAGGTTGATTCGTGAAAGAAGAGGATCACAAAAATAAGAATGTAGGTCACACAATGAACAATGGTGCCCACTCCATGAGGATGGTCACAAAATAAAGGAGGGCCATGAGCTTTATGTCACACCCCATAAAAAGATCCATGGTAAAAAGAAAATTAATAATGTCCATGAATGGTTTTAAAGAGGCCATAACAATGTTTTGTTAGCCATAGCAATGAATTTATAAATACATGCACTTATGTTTTAAGTTATAAATTAAAAAAAATTGAAGGAAAAAATGAAATTTACTGTAAAAAAGTGGAGGCCCCCTTAACTTCATTTTTTAACATTTTATTAGCAACTAAATTATAGTGTCATTTTTACAAAAAACTATATTCAATTTTTTTAAAAAATATAAACATAAAATACACTAAAAAATCTACATTTCATTAGTTTATGTCATTTCAAAATTCAAAACATATATATCACTTTCTAGTGATTCAAGTTAAAAAGTTAGAATATTGTTAGCCATTTCCTTTATAAAAGTGGGACACAACTTTTAACTTTCACCTGAAGATGATAATATTTATTTCAACATTTGTATTCCATACTATATTCCAATGTTACATCTATAACTCTTCCTCCTATCAGTTTCCATGTGGTAGGTCACACTTATAACATTAGGTGAGACAAGAAAACTACTCTTACACATGTTTTTCTTCCTCCCTCTAATCCTATTATTCCTCTTACTCTTTGCATTCGTCTTAAGAATTCTAAAGAATACAATCTTATAGAGAAATTTCAAGCCACATAGGCTAAAATTTCTCTATGAGACCTCATACAAATATTTGCTTCTTATCGTGAGCTACTTTAGTATGATTTACAAAAGATTTATATTCTTTCTTCTACTAAAGCCCATAAAATAGATACTTTGATTGAATGGATTTACATAAATATAATAGAAATTACTTCCCTTCCTTCTAAACTCCCTTCATATGAGATTCAATAGCAAAATCTTCCACTCTTAATTATGGTTGGTATCAAATCTATGGGCATTAAGTGAACCTCAATCAACAATGGTCTAGGACTTAATGTCTATAGCCTTGATTTCTTAAAGTGTATCCATGTAGACACTTCTAATCTTTCTTTTCCGAAGTGTCAGTAAAATGTTTTGATAATGTCAAAAGGCATCCTATTTTTTACCATTACATTGCTTGTTTCTTTAGGACTTGTAACACTCCCACTTTAGTACACGTTATGCTAGGAATCTCTCTTATAATATTCTTCGTGGTAGACCTTGAATTCATGCGATGGGAGCTATTCCCTCTACCCTACATCAATTTATAAATTTTATTTGTAGAGGAACATCCTATATGATAAAGGTTGATAATAATCATTTTCAAATTATTGATACCACTTTCTCTACTCCATCGAATATTTCTCCTATTTTATATTGCACAACCTTGTTCTTTAAATAAACCATCCTCTTCAACTAAACGAGACACACCACCAGTAGTTCATGCCACTACTTTTGTATCTCTAGAGGTTGATTCATCTTGTAATGTGTGTTCAGGTGATGACTAGGGATCCTTAGATTTCACATCTTCCCATTGTTGATAACTGAGAGGGGGGGTGAATCAGTTATCTTAATTCTTTAACTTTCTTTTCCTTTTTAATCAATTAGTACAGTATCAAAACTTAGAAGCATAAATGAACATGAGAGCAAAAACAAACTCAATACACATGACACAATATTTTTGACGTGGAAACCCTGTTAAGGGAAAAAACCATGAGGTGATTAACCCAAGATTGTATTCTCTGTTAAAAGAATAAGGTAGTACAAAATGCACTTGCTAATTAGGGCTCACTACCCGAGCACACTGCTCACAAGAGGCTCACTACCTACAATAGTTTATGGAAGGAAACTAGATACTTGAACTGATGAGAAGCATCCACATGTGCTTAGGTTCAGTTCTGGTTAAGCTCAATACACTGATCTACAACACTTCATTCTTCCTCTGCCTTAGTGCTGTTGTTCTGTCACATACCGGACCTCTATCTTTGTTCCCACATTGTTCTCTACTTTTCTTCACACTTCACAACACACAACACACACATTCTTATCAAAATCCATCTGGTATATATATCCGCACTAAGGATTTCATCATCTTTCTAGTCGGGATCTGGAATAGTCAGTATTTTCCCAAACTCTAGTCTGTCGACTGAATCCTTGCTTACCAAGTGATGCACATCACAAAGATAGTTATAGAGGTCATCAATCATGTCAGCCAACCATGAATGATACCTTAAGAACCTTGATCACCATCAATATCTCATCTGGAATAAGTCTGATGCTCTGTCGGTCAGTTCTTCCTCTGTCTACTCTGCCAAACAGGACCTCAATACTTAGATGCTCATATCTCTTCACTCTTTCATCATCGGAGGCTCAATCCCTAGAATCTATCAGTCAAGGTAGTCCTCTTGACTTCCCCAAGTCCACACTTTACAAAGATACTTCCTCTAAGAGATCCGGACCTGACTGTCGAACCTTGCTGCATGCTCTGTTCTTGCTTACCGGACCAAAGTATTCTTCAATCTGACTTCCGGTAAAGACACACCATGTCCTACGGATGTGTGGGATGGTCTTTGTTGCTATCAATGACAACATCCATGAAGCCACATAGTGTCTCTTGTCAACAATCTCCCCCTTTGGCATTGATGGCAACACTTAGTGAAAAATGACTAAGTGTCACACTACACTCCCCCTTGGCTGATGCTCTGTACACTTTTTCAGAGCTCCCCCTTAGCTAGATTCCACATTTTTCACTGCTCCTCACTCCCCCTTTGACATCAATGGCAAAGGGTAGGGTCCGCACACCAAAATTCCCAAAAATCCAACTATACTTAGCTGCATAAGTATGTATATACATGCTATATTTACATAAATTGAAGTATATCTGCAAAACTTGTCTTTAACTAGACAAATTTTGTTGCCCAACTCTGCTTCATCCTCTCCAAAATTGAGATGTGACCACTCAATAGGAATGCAAAAGCTTCCGCCCTCTTTAGATCTTTCGGATCACTAGTCCGGGCTGTGGTCTGGGCATCGGTTAAGGCCTCATGCATGACCTCTAACTTAGAGATAATCATTCCTCTAAGTTCACCCATCCTACTTATTATGGTCTTCCTCTCCTTCTCAAGCTTCTTTATCTCATTGATGATTGCAATAGTCTGACATTCCTGGTTTATTATGGAGATGGTGAAAGGATCAAAATTCTGAGAGAGGCTTGACAGTTTATCCTCTTATTCTTTTAGTTTCTTCTCAATGTCCTTTCTCACTTTAGACTAGGATAAACAAAATTTATATACATCTCCGCCATCTTTGAGAGCATTTTCTAAGCTCTTTATTCCAGTATCCAAATTTCTCCTATCATTTGTTATTAGCCCTTGAACTTCATAGAATCTCTTATCCAAAAACTCCTTCCGGACCTTTGCTTCAGCTAATTTATCTAAGGAATCAAAATGAGTGCTGACAGAACTAACAAGGGACTTGAGATTACCGGATGAAGAGGCTAAGGAATTCTTCTGAAAGGATGGCATGATCTTTTCCAACACACCAGATGCTATCTCTAGCAACTCACAGTCTTCCATGTGAGACTTTAGAAGTTTCTCTTTTGCCTTTGCTTGGGCAAAGGATGCTATCTTCATTGTTTGAACCAGGGAGAGAGAATCAAAGTCGAATGGTCCTTGAAGTAGCTCCGGTTCATCAATCTCCATCATTTCTTTAGACAGGAAATCTTTAACCTTTTCTAAAGTGTCTCTTGCTGGAGACAGATTTTTCTTCCCTTCTGCAACCTCAGCACTATCACTTGTGGTCTTTTCAGTCTGACCTTCTTCTTTTCCCTTCACTTCTTCTTTCTCCTCTATCATTTCTTCTCCTTTAGATCCGGAGACTGCTGGGGAATCCGGATTTACTTCTCCTTGGAATTCCTCTTCTGGAACAGAGGAGTCCTGGTCCTTGGACTTCTCTTTACTTGCCTCTTCTGGAATTGACTTAGTAGATTTTCCTTTGTCATCCATGGTAGAGGGTTCATCACCTATGTCCTCTATAATAGGAATATTGAATCTTTTAAAGGCATTCTAGAGGATCTCTTTAGTCTCTTTAGCCACCTGATTAGTCTCTCCGAGCATAAGCTTATTCATTCTGGCTTTGCTCCGGAACTCATCCTTGCAATCCTTGAAGATCATGTTTATTTGTTTTGGAGTGATTGAGGGATAGAGTTGAGTAACAATCTGCTCCCGGATTTCTAGATCTTTTGCTTGGGCATTGTTCTTCCTTATTTCAAGTTCCTTTTCTAAGCTTTTGGGAATCAGAGATATAATTTCAATAAATGCTTTGTTGTAGATGTTTAGATACTTGACTGTGGCATCTTACAATATCTTTTGATCAGTTTCACTATATTCATCATAAAATTCAACAATTGGCTACAAGTTTCCATCCACAGTAACTAACTTGATGATATCATCAATGCGAAGAGTAGGTTTTTCAATGAATTCTCCTACCTCTTCTTTCTTGTCTTGACCTATAGAGGATTCACCGGATACTTTCTTCTTCTTCTTCATTTTCTTTACCTCCTCATCTGACTTAGTCTCTTCATCATCCTTCTGACTGATGTAAGACCTTATGGCCTTTGCCTTAGTTCTTTTCTCTGCTTTACCGAATGATTTTGCTTTCGGTTTTGATGTCTTTGAGCTCTTAGCAGTGGTAGGTGCAGAGGTCTTAGAGGATCTGGTCCGGGAGGGGACTTCCACCGGAGCACCTTCTTTCTCTTCTTTTTCTTTTTCTTTATCTGCCCTTTCCATCTTTTCTCTATTTGCATCAAGTGCCTCCTTTGATATTCCATATTTCTTGGCGACTTCTTCAACTTTCCTTCTCACTTTCCTCTTGATCTCAGGCTGTCTGAGTTCAACATGAATTTTTACACTCAACTCTTGATAGGTTCCAAACCTTTCTGCCTTAGGGTCTTTGGGCTGACTCAGTAGATGTTGGATATGCAGTTCTAGAAATTTTTTCATCAGCTTCATACCCCATTGGCATGATCCATACTGTTCTTGGTTCTACTACCTCCATTAGGCATTGATCAGTGTCTACCATGAAACACACTGTATCTTTGTACTTCTCAACCAATGATTGGGGAATTCTTTATCTGGTTTGCATTATATTTTGGAAGTTCTTGAAGTAACCCCATAGAGCTATATTTCTTGCCTTAGCATCCCCAAGCCCATGCAAGTAGTCACTGATTTGAATGGAAATAGGTCTATCATTTTGCCATACCCAACCACTGGATCCGGGCAGCTCATTCATAAAGTAGAAGAACAAACATAGTATTAACCCTCCATACTTGAAAGAATTCTTCTTGTCCTTCTTGATCTTTTGAAGATTTTCCAATAGTTGGCTTAGAAGAAGTTCACAGAGATCATAATCTACATTCTCTTTTAACATCTGATAGGCAGTGTAAATTGCAGTTCCAGGTACTGAATTTTCCCTGTTGGAGTGATATATCTTGTAACCAATTATCATGGATGAAAACTTGACATCTGGATCTGTGATGTCTTCTATTGTCATTGCTCTCTTGTCAAATTTTGATCCAGTAGCCTCACTCACAGTTAGGTTTTTGACAGATTTGAGAACAAGTAACCCTCCAGATGAATGCAAACCGGTCACTACCCTAATTGCATCCTTGGTGATCTTAAATGGTCTATTCAACCATATGAAGTTATCATGCACTCTGCTTAATACATACCGGACCCACTCATCTTCTTCAAAATAGGGGAAATGGATGCAATGTCCAAAGTGTTTGTCTTGGATAGCCTTGTACTGTGGTTTGAGTTCAAAAGCATCATCTATTAACTGATTGTGATAGATATCCCTTAACTTGGATTCCCCAAATTCTTCAATATTCACATGAATGTAAGCCCTAACATCTTCTATATGCAAAATACCATGCAGAATGCTAGAAAATGCCCCTAAGGGATCCACTTCTAGAGATTTGTAGGGATGCTTTTGTGCTTCTAGGTTTCACGGTATGAGCTGAATCAGATTGTTGGATGAATTGACTTCTGCAGTTGATCTTTGATGGGCTTTGAGGCAATTTGTTGCAGAGCTCCTTTTCTCTTCTTCTCGAATGTAAAATGAGGAAGTGTTCAATAAGATAACCCTTATATTTCTCTGCAAACCCTAATTCCATATTGCAATAAATGCGTAACTTAAGTCATTCCGGTTTGCCTTGTTCTCCTTGTTTTGAGAAAAATTCTTTTCCGGATCACTGAGGAGCATTTAGAGTTGTTCTTAGTGATGATTTACAATCTATCTTCCTTTCTCCAAACATTTCATCTATCCGCAGATCAAGATTCCTCAGTTTGAATCATTAACTGTGAAAAACCTACTTCTTACCGGATGACTATTGAACCGGATTAGTCTTGGAAGATTAACTTGTTCAAAACTTCTTGTGGATCTTCCATCTCTTTACCAAAGCTTATTTAGATGTTCCTCTGAGAACCCTTTAATCCGCAACTTTCCTTGTGCCAATTTCAGGCACTAATTAACTGGCTGGGGGAATATGTTTTTCCTTGTGTCTCCCCCTGAGCCAAAGCTCACCATTTAATTTCTGGAAGGAATATCAGCACCAGATTCTGGTGCAAATCCATCCCCAACATTTTTTGTACTCCTCTTCACCCAAATCTTGTTAATCTCTCTTTAAACTTCATCTACATTCACTTTTCCTTTTCCTTTGTCTTGATTCTGATTATGATGCACCGGACCCCTTTTATCCTAATTCTTGCTTCTACAGAATTTGGCAATATGACCGAATCTATTGCAATTATGGCAAACAATATTTCTTTGCATTTTTGACTAACATCCTCTTGATCTACATTGATTAGCCATATGTCCCATTCTATTGCATGCAAAGCATCTACCATTGAATGAATTGTTCATTTGCATATTTCTACATTCATGAGATTTGTGACCATACCTTTTGTAGTTGAAGCACTGTCTAGAGAAGGATGAATTAGTCTGATTCATTCTCTTTCTACACTGATTTGCTTTATGACCAAAGTTATTGCAGTTGTGGCAGTATCCATTGAAGGATGGATATCTTTGAGCATTTGGTTGCCTTACCGGAGGTCTTCTAGGCCTGTTCCTTGGATTTCCTAATCCAAAGTTTTTTTGACCGGATCCAGAGCTTTCACCTTTCTCATATCCCAAGCCATGCTTGTCATCTACCCTCTTTTGGCTTTCAAGAAGAACTTCAAGTTGAGCAGAGCTTATCTTGAATTTCTCTTTGTATTCATTTGCTATTTGAAGATCCTTTTTAAGAGTGTCAATCTGATTCTCAAGCTGTTCTTCATTATCTCTAGCTTCTTTAAGATCAGATTCAAGATGCCTGATTATTCTATCCATTTTGTGGCAGTCTTCTGATTTCTCCTTGAGAGATTGTCTTAGACCATCTTCAGTTTTTCTTTTCTCTTCAATTTCTTGGATAAAATTCATAACTCCTGATTCCATTTCATGTCTTACCATAATGACCTCTTTTGATAACTTTTCACATAACTTCATTTTCTCCTTTAGATCTTCATTTGTATCATTGGCTTCACCTTGACTTGCCAATTGTTGGAGTAGATCCTTTCTCTTTTTCATAGAGATACTCAGTTTCCCTTTTAGTTCATTTATGAAATCATCAGCCTGTTTGAGTCTTTCCTTCAATTCATTGACTTCAGAGTTAGATTGCTCAAGATCATCTAGGGTAGACTAAAGTTGTTCCCTCATACCATACACATCCATTTGAATTCCCAGATCTTCCTCAAGTTGTTAGGCTCTGTTTGGAGGAACTTGGCTCTGATACCAATTGTTGATAACTGAGAGGGGGGGTGAATCAGTTATCTTAATTCTTTAACTTTCTTTTCCTTTTTAATCAATTAGTACAGTATGAAAACTTATAAGCATAAATGAACATGAGAGCAGAAACAAACTCAATACACATGACACAATATTTTTGACGTGGAAACCCTGTTAAGGGAAAAAACCACAGGGTGATTAACCCAAGATTGTATTCTCTATTAAAAGAATAAGGTAGTACAAAATGGCACTTGCCAATTAGGGCTCACTGCCCGAGCACACTGCTCACAAGAGGCTCACTACCTACAATAGTTTATGGAAGGAAACTAGATACTTGAACTGATGAGAAGCATCCACATGTGCTTAGGTTCAGTTCCAGTTAAGCTCAATACACTGATCTACAACACTTCATTCTTCCTTTGCCTTGGTGCTGTTGTTTTGTCACATACCAGACCTCTATCTTTGTTCCCACACTGTTCTCTACTTTTCTTCGCACTTCACAACACACAACACACACATTCTTATCGAAATCCATCTAGTATATATATCCGCACTAAGGATTTCATCATCTTTCTAGTCGGCATCCGGAATAGTCAGTATTTTCCCAAACTCTAGTCTGTCGGCTAAATCCTTGCTTACCAAGTGATGCACATCACAAAGATAGTTATAGAGGTCATCAATCATGTCGGCCAACCATGAATGATACCTTAAGAACCTTGATCACCATCAATATCTCATCCAGAATAAGTCTAATGCTCTGCCGGTCAGTTCTTCCTCTGTCTACTCTGCCAAACAGGACCTCAATACTTAGAAGCTCATATCTCTTCACTCTTTCATCACTGGAGGCTCAATCCCTGGAATCTATCAGTCAAGGTACTCCTCTTGACTTCCCCAAGTCCGCACTTTACAAAGATACTTCCTCTAAGAGATTCAGACCTGACTGTCAGACCTTGCTGCATGCTCTGTTCTTGCTTACCGGACCAAAGTATTCTTCAATCTGACTTCCGGTAAAGACACACCATGTCCTGCAGATGTGTGGGATGGTTCTTTGTTGCCATCAATGACAACATCCATGAAGCCACACAGTGTCTCTTGCCAACACCCATCCTAGTGAATATAAGGTGCACATAGTTCATTTTGGCATTCTTGATTTCAATATAGAATTGCATACGTTTAATTAGCCTAATATAACTACTTTTGTAGATAGACCTTATACATCCCGAACATATGATTATGTTACCTTATTTTACCATGCCAGTGATGGTAATCCTCCTCATATGGAATTGTAAAATAGTTATGGCATGGGATTTAAAGTTCTTTCTAAACATGGTTACAATGGACACAATATTGGATGATGGGAACATGGAATTAGGATTCCCTTGGAACCTAAACCATGCCTTTTTAATGTAGGTTTAGGCTATCAACTTTCTCATCCAACTAACTCTCCTTGTTGTTGCATGGAAGTATTTATGATCACTTCTTCAAAATATTCTCTCTCCTTACAATACCCTAAACTCATTTCCGCATCTTCCTCTTCTATCCACCTTCTTTGAATCTATTTTCTATTGAAGAAGCACTAGCTAAATTTCTAGGGGTATATACTAATACTCCTACTTTATATCATGATCATGGAATCCCTTATTTCTTATATCTTCATGCTTATTTAAGGTCATCAAACATGCTTACCTCTAACCTAATTATTTCTTCTAAATTCCATGATGATATTCCCCCTACTCCTACTTCTAAAGATCATAGTAGCCTTATAGTGGGGGACATGGTAGATGTTTCTCTAGATCCTATCAAATTTGTAAAATTATTATAATTAGTGAACTTCTCTCTTATGAAGAACACTTTTTTGATACTAATCTTCTCAACAATTTTCTTGTTGTCTTTGCTTGGACATATGAGGATATACCCAACATTGATATAAATTGTGCATAATATTGTTCTTTCTTTTGATGCTAAAACAATCAAGAAAAAGATCCAAAAATTCATCTTAAGGTAGCCCTATTAGTCAAATAAGAAATAGAGAAGCCTTAGAAGTTAGCTTTATCTTCCCTATTGACTATTTGCCCTAGATTTCTAACATTGTGGTCATGGTCAAGCCTAATGGTCATATTTGCATTTGCATAGAATTGCATGATTTAAACAAGGATTCCCTGAAAGATAATTTTCCTCTTCCTAATATTGATATGATTGTACATTCAACTACTAGACATTCTCTCCTATCATTCATGGTTGGTTTCTTGATCTATAATCAAATTCTCATCAATCCTTTAGATTAATACAAAATAACTTTCACATCCCCTTTGGGAACTTTTTGTTATGTCATTATGCCTTTTGGGTTGAAAAACACTAGTGCTACTTATCAGTAGGTAATGATACTAATCTTTCATCACTTCATTCATTATATCTTATAAGTGATGGAGATTGATTGTCATTGATGTCAAAAAGGTGTTGAGTTGAATGTCATTTATGTCAAAAAGGTGTCTTGATGGTGTTTGCCTTACTCATTCTATGTCAGAAGATAACTTGTTCATAAGATGACTTAGAATAAGATAATGCTGCCTATTTACATGTCATGATGTGTTGATGCTTTGATATCAAGATCATTTGACATTTTGATCTACATTTGATGATTGATATGCCTCAGGATGTTGAAGACATCAATCTCATAGAGTTGCTGCAAGTTGAGTAATGAGATTTGATGCAAAGTTGATAATGAGCTGTTATATCAGGTTCATGTTCAGGATGATCAATGCTCAGGATGCAAGATGCAATTCTTCATAATATGTCTTTAAGGGCACAAGAGCACAATGTGTCTTCAATGAGTTGCTTCAATGGTATTGATATGATGCTAAGCGTTATGTTGATCTTCAATTTTGATGTAGGACATGACAAAATGTTACTTCAAATGTCATAAGATTGAAAGTTATTCAAGAATTGATGTGATGGAACATGACATCATAAAAGGTGCATGGCTGTGATCATAGAACAAGTGGATGTCAAGGCACATATGAAAGGAGGTTCATGCAATGCAAAGAAATTAGTATTTTTCAGATAATGTCTTGAAGTTCTTCATATGACATTGATATTTCTATGCTTCATATGGATGCTCTCAGTATGATCTCAATGCTTAGTTTTATGTTGATATAATGCTTCTTGTTTGAGGTGTTCAATTGATGTGGAGTTGTTTATGTTTGATGTTCCTGTATATGACCTCAGAGCTGCTTTTTTTCCAGGATGTGGAAAAGGTGTAGGTTTGGTATTAGTCTAACATATGATGTTGAAGGTGTATGACAGGTGCAGACATTTGATACTAAATTGATGCAAGGAAAGATATTCAAAACCATGTCAAGTGACTATCACTTAAGTGACATCTTTGAGGGTTTTAGGATTGTGGGGGACTGGCCCCTCTACTTAGCACTACCTTCTACTCTGGTAAGTAAAGTCTTTCGTGAGCGCCAAATATGAATCAATGGTTCTATTTAAAAGTTCATAGGGCGCGGGATTGATGATCGATGGTTGTCTTTTAAACTTGGAAACTTTCCTTGTATGTTCCTACTTTGACGGTCATGTAACCGTCAATTCTTTATGACTGCAGATAAGATTTTTTTTAGGCTATTTTTAGATATTAAAGTGGCAGCTTTTGTGGAGCTTTAAAAGCAATTTTTTTAAGGGAAGATTCCTTCTATTTTTATTGTCCACTCTTGTGCAACTGAAGATTTTATTAAGGAAGTAGTTTGTTTTTTTTGGTGAGAAGATTAAGAAGTTTTTATTAAATGATTTTTAGAGAACCTTCTTTTTTATCTTCATACAGAAGGCTTTTGTGTAGCAGGTTTGAGAAGATTTTTTGAGCAGTGAGTTTGAAAAATATTATGGAAGGCATTGTGATATTTTTTTTACAGGTTATGAAAATATTTTTTAAGGCTCCTAAAAATATCTAAGACATGGAAGCAATTTTTGAAGATAAATGTAGAGAGAAGATGAAAGGGTTTTTAGCGAAGGAAAATGAAGAAAATCATAAAATGAAAGGTCATTGCAGGTGCATTGTGATTGATTTTATTTTTGCAAGTGAATGGATTTTTGAAGATGATTTATGCAGAGAGGAGAAGGAGGTGAAAGGACATTCAATTTTTATATAATGGTATTGTAGATGCATTGATGGAAAATTTTGTGAGTGGAAAAAATGCAGCATTGAAGAGATATGAAGTGTTAAAGATATGTAGGATTGAAGACAATTTTTTGTATGATTTTTGAAGAAGAAAATGTAGATAAATCAGGCTATTCAAAAAGTGATTGTGAGAGTTGAATAAAATATATTTGCAGGTGATTTGATGAGATGATTTAAGAGATTGTATTTGAATCTTTGTGTGAGTGATGAAACATAGGGTATGTAATGGTGCAAATTAGATTGACTTGCAATAATTTATTACACACTAGACTTTATGTTTTGATAATGGTGATTATATTTGCCAATGAGGCAGGTTTATGCTAGTGAGGCTTTGTATGCCAGTGAGGCATGGATAATTGTTAGTGAGACAACTTGTTGTAACTAGTGAGGTTTTGAATAAGCCAGTGAGGCAATTTTGAGTGGTTTTTCTACCCCATGAGGGTTTTCCACTCCAGTAATCCTTGTGTTATGATTTGCCTCTATGTGTGTGTTTTATAATGTTTTACACATAAGGTCATGTTCACTCTATTCATCATCATAATTGTGCATATGAATTTGATAGATTATTGATGTCTCCTTTATTCTCTGTCTTGTAAATTAAAAGGTGCAAAAAGATTTTAAAAATTAGACAACACTGATTCACCCCCCCTCTCAGTGTTGTCCTGTACTCCAACAATAAGACTATGTAGATAATATTTTGGCTAAATCCGTTCTTCACTAGAATCACATACATAACCTTGGTCTCATATTTGAACACCTTCATCTTTATAAAATGTACCTTAATCCTAAAAAGTGTGAGTTTGGAGTGGATAGTGGAAAGCTTCTTGGTTTCATCATTTCCTACCATAGAATTAAGGTTGACACCAAGAAAATTGATGTTATTGTCAATATGCCACTGCCTCACAACATATCTCAACTCCACCATCTTTAAAGTAGGATTTTAAGGCCTATCCATCATTTATTGCTTAATTACTTAACAGCACCCTTCCTTTCACATAGTTGCTTAAGAAGGATGTAAATTTTCATTAGAATGCAAAGTGTCAAAAAACCTTCAATAATATAAAAGAATGTATTTCTAATCCTCTCATCTTTATGCCCATAGTCTTTGGATGTCTTCTTATTCTTTACACTTCTACCACCCTCACATTGGGCACTCTTCTTTCTCAACTTAATGATGATGTTAGGGAACATGCAATGTATTATGATAGTAAAACATTAGTAGATTATGAACTTCATTATACTACCCTTTACAAGAAATTTTTAGATCTTATATTTGCTACGCAAAAGCTTCATCATTATTTTCTCCATGCTAAGACTTGTGTTATTGTTAAATTTGATCCTCTTAAATATCTCATGTCTAAAAATGATTAATCAAGACATATTACTACATGGATAATGTTATCGAATTTGACCTAAAGTTTGTTTCTCAAAAATCCATAAAAGGACAAGCTTTGGTTGATCACTTGGTAGATGCTCATTTTTCTTTTCCTACTCTTGACATCTTTCCAAATGAGTCTATTATCACAATGGATATTGATCATCCATGGGAGATGTATTTTGATGGCTTGCATTGTCAAACTATTCAAGAGTGGGTGTCATTCTAATCCCACCTTCTAGAATACCTATTCATCTTTATTTTCCCCTCAATTTTCCATGTACCAATAATATCACCAAGTACAAAGCTCTTATAGCTTGATTGCATGCTACACTTTCTATTAGTATTCACTCTTTTACTATTTATGGTGACTTGGTCATTTGACAAGTCATTGGTACTTATCAAGCTAAGTAGGATAAGATTTTATTGTATTGTGATTTGGTATTGTCTATTCTTAATTGTTTCTCATCTTATACTATTGATACTATATCTCACAAAATAGCCATAATGTTGATGTAATGGATAGTGTAGCTTCTCTCTTATCTTTAGGTGATTCTGCTAAGGACTTCCATTTGTGTTTTCAAGCTCTTGTTGAATCTCCCACTATTACCTAAGATTATTACTCATCTAACATTATTTTATGTTATGTGATTGATTCAAGTGAATGGTATGCAAACATCTATGCCTATTTAAAAGATGGTACTTTTCCCCCTAATTCTTCCAAAAATTTGCATATTTGTATTTGAAAGAATGTTGTATGTTATATGCTTCTATCTAATGTTCTATATTATTGAGGTTATGATGGCATTCTTCCCTGATGTTTAACTAACTTAGCTAAAATCACTCTTGCTCTCCAGGAAGCACATTCTAGTGCATGTGGGCATTATTTTAAAAAATTCTTTGAATGGGCTATTATTAGAAATAGATAGAACAAGATTCTCATGATTTTGTCAAGAAATGTTTGTAAAGTCAACAACATAGTAATTTCATTCATGGTCATGCACAAGAATTACAACCTTAAGCATCTCCTTGGCATTTTTTATTTGGGTCCTTGATTTAATTGGTGAAATTTCTCTGCCTTCTTCTCAAGGGAATACATTTGTTATTACTACTATTGATTACTTTGCTAAGTGGGTTGAAGTTATTCCCTTCCACTCCAACATTGTCAAAGTAATTTAAAAATTTATGATGGACCATAGTATTTCTCACTTTGGACTTCCTTCTACTTTTGTTTCTAATAATGCCTCTTCCTTTAAAAATAAAGACATGAAGAAATTCCTTGATAAATTTTACATTCAACATCATTTCTCTATGTCATATTATCGACAATCTAATGGTAAAGCATAAGTTTCTAATAAGACCACCAAACAAATCTTGCATAAAATAATAAGCAAGCATAGAAAAGATCTGCATTCCCAACTTTCTTATGCTTTGTGGGCTTATTATACAAGCATTTGTACTCCTATAGGTACTACACCATATTCTCTCATTTACGATGTTGACATAGTTATGCCTTTGGAGCTTGAAATCCCTTCTCTTCATGTTTCACTCCATGGGCATATTGATGATAATGCTTATTATGAAAATCATCTCCAAGAACTGGAAACACTTGATGAACATCATGTAAGTTCCTTGGAACACCTTTGGGCCTACCAAAGGTAGCTTAGAAGATCATATACTTAGTGTGTTCTCTCTCATTCCTTTCAAAGTGGTGATATTATTCTCTATAGAAATCAATGCATTATAAATGTGCCTTTGGATCTCAAAGGTAAATTTAGTCCTAATTAGTTGGGAGTCTATGTTTGTTCCTCTATCTTTAGCTCAAGCACTTATGGCTTAACTATGTTGGATGATCAACCTCTTAAAGAGCCTATCAATGTCATTCATCTCTATCACTTTTATGTATAAAACTATTCTATTCTAATTTCTCTCACCTGTGTGTTTGGCTACTTTATTGGTAGAACACTTAGCATGATTTCATATGCGACTAATGTGCGACACACCAAATTCTTTATGGTTCAAGTCTTTTTTCTTGTAAATGACATTAAGTGTTTTAGTTTCCTTTCTCTCAGATTGATGCAGTCTTGGTCAAAGAGTCCAATGAAGGATTATCCAACCATACAACCAAACAAACCAACACATAAAAAAATCAATGGAATAGTAAAACAATAATATGTTTTTTATTCATTATCAATCACAATAGAATTATAGTCTACTGCAATGGGATTCTAACATGTTAGGACAAGCAGTCATTTGATTACAAATGGGAAAATTACAAATTTTAAATTATATGACAATATAAGCTCATCCAAAACTATACATCCATTATCTTCTTCCATTATTCACTCTCATTGTGCTCAATAAGGATAGATTCTTGTTCCTCATCACTCTCATCAATTATAGGGTCAAGGTTTATTCTATGGTCTTCTTCAAAAGCATCCATTCAGATCTTTAATCCCTTCATCGTCTCCCACATTTATTCCATCTTCTCAGAAACATCAACACTTTGTCCCCTTCATGGAGGTATCTTGGATATGGCGCAAGTTGCCTCAAGTCAATGATTTGATTACAACTAATTCAAGTCATAGGGATCTTCTATCCAACAATTTGCTACATTACAAATTCCAAGCAACAATAATTAATGTGCACTGCCTCAACTTTGGCAGTTTGTACTCAACCAATTCAACACAAGAATATTCTTCCCAACACCCTCCTATTGAAAGATTCACAATAGAATCCCTCTTCTTAGTATGCCTTGATTTACAAAACTCACAATATGACTCATGAATCCTGCACCAGGGCAACTAATACTCCACATAGAAATTTGCTTTCTTGCCCCTCCCCCTCTTTTACCAAACTCATTCTATAAACTACTTGACTAGCTCTAATACCACTTGATGTAGTTATGGTTGGAGGGTCCAATCAAGGATTATCCAACCATGTAGCCAAACAAACCAACACACAATAAAACTCAATGGACCAATAAAATAATAATATGTTCTTTATTATTCTCAATCACAATAAAATTATAATTTATTGTAATGGGATTCCAACATGCTAGGTCTCAACCATTTGATTACAAATGGGAAAATTATAGAGTTTGAATGATATGATAGTATAATCTCATCCCAAACTATACATCCACTATCTTCCTACATTCTTCACTCTCAATATGCTCGAAAGGGATAGCTTCTTGTTCCTCATCACTCTCATTAGTTCTAGGGTTAGGGTTTATGTTGTGCTCTTCTTCAAAAGCATCCATTCATATCTTTAATTCCTTCACCACACTTTAGGATTTATCTCTTCAAGCGTGTTCTCTCAATATAATTTCATGAAGTTAATTAATTAAATATGGACCTTTTTCTTGTTCATCTATTAATTAATTTCCTTTTATTATTCACATCATATGTTTTTATGCATAATATAAAATAAAAATGCATATAAAAACATTAATCTACATCAAACAATTAAACATATTAAACATATCCATGATACACCAACATTAAATTAATCCATAATAAACATTAGCCATAAATAACAACCCCATAACACATGTCTTACTCTAGTAAAAAAGATTAGTATATATATAGGGGTTTCTTTAGAATGATTTAAACAATTCTTCTATGTTAATATTTATGGATACATGGGTTACTTTAGGACTTGGCTTTATCCTTGGCTTTGATGGCTATTCCCCTAGGCTCAAATACCATTTTAATCATTGATGCTGCAAAGACTCAAATAAGATTATCATAATGAGAATTCCATTAACTTCATATAAGAATTATGCACAATATTAAATAAGGTGATATGCACTTATAAACATTAAGAGGTTTCTGATTAGCTAGATCCCTCAAGGTGCAAGCTAAGAGCATGTTATCTCATGTTCTCTTCAACTTCTGATACAAAATGATCTCATACTTCATGTATTTATAGAAAGGATGCAAGAAGATCAACAAATCATAACAAAGATGACAAATTAAAGGTTTGAAAAGCAAGTGCACTCAAACAACTTTATGTACAAAGATTCCTAATGAATAGGAAAATTTAATAGTGGTAGGGTCCACTATGTCTTCTACTAATCCTAGGTATTGACTTTGTTGTCAATTTTACCAACACACAGTAAAGGTCTTCTGGTCCTATTTCCTTCCAAACATAGCTTTAGTGACACACACTAAAGATATTCATTCAAATCATAGTCCTCTTGTTGGACATGAAAAGAAAGTTTATTCTATGAAAGATGTCATTTTTTATTTGGTCCCACTTAATTGGCTTGGCCACTAGTGCTGGTCTAATGGTCACCAAACCTCCTTTAGTTACTACCTCTAGTATCCAATCCCAATTAAGAGGATAAAACTCAAGTCAAGGAAGACTATAATGTTTTTGCTCCACAAAATAATCTGTTAATCTTTCACACATATGGCTAGGAAACCTTGGCTTAATTTTTTCAAACATTTGCCACATTTCATCATCTAAAATTATGGTGCAGTCATGACCAGGGGGTCTTATCAAACCGCCCAATCACGCAGCCAAATCAAAACACATCCAAGCTCTAATACCAAATTGATAGCAACACGTCCTCACACACAAGTTCTGATACCAAACTACTAATCAAACAGAGCATCAAGCTCTTCTTTCAAACACCTAGATGGACCTCTATAACTTGTTGGCCAAACCTGTGACAGGAACTATAAAGATTACACAATAACAATAATGATAAGTAGTTCATAAATTCAAACTTAGTTTCAACATGCGACAGGAACTTGCAACTAACATACAACTTGTCTTCGTAGCAACAGGAACTGTTATAACTTATTTAAATCAGATAACAGACACACTCTAACATGAACAACCAAAAGACATCAATAACATGCAATCATTGCTTTATTCATTCAATATTGATGGTTACATTGTTAACATTTATTCAGAGAATGCAAGCTTTAATCTATCTCCACTTACTCTGTCTTCTTCTATCTTCCCATATTCTGGCTTCTTCCAAATAAGTGACCTTCCTTTGTGCGCCTACTTCCTCCTCTCTTCAACTTGGAAACCTTTCTTTTGTTTCTTACTATTTCCTTCAACCTATGCGGGGTCTTTTCTCTACGCAATAGTTTACTTCCTTCTCACTGAAATCCTCCTCCATTCGACTTGCTCTATCATCAGCCTTTGTTCCTTAAGATGGCCTTCTGCCTCAATTCCTTCAATCGTCCTCTCTTCTTCTATTCATCCTTCCTTTATTCTCCTCCTATTGGCTTCCTCCAGATTGGCCTTTTTTGATCGGCTTTCACTCCTTTCTTAACCGAACCCTCACATCTCCCATGTGATGCCTCTTCACTATTCTCCGGTCGGTTCTTTTTTCTTGGTTACAACTGAATTCCAACTGCTCTTGAAACTATCTTCTCTTCATTGTTCCTCCAAACTGTATGATTTCCCTTTGCAACCGTCGACCTCCTACTTGGCAGCCAATGTACCTATCCATGTGGCAACAAGAAGAAATTCGTGCTCAACCTCCATAATTGTTACTAAACCCAAGTTTCTCCAGCTAGAATCGAATAACACCAAATTGAAATAATAAATTAAGAAATGGGACCGATGCCCCTGCATCAAATTATGTTGGCTATACTATCGACATGATCTTCAACTCAGAATCTTCCAAAATTCAAACTGCTAACTATTGGCAAAGTACATGGCAACCAATAGAACCTACCGCAAGTTACCGCAGGTGGTATACAGAGGATAGAACCGGCACACAAAGAGGTGTTTTGGGAAAAGACACGCCTCTATGTGAATATATAGAATATACATGTAAGTAAGCAATAGGATAAGAAGATAATAAATGAATGAGAATGAGATAGATAAGGAAGAATATGTAAAAGGCAGAGACTCAAACCTGGCGGTATGAATGTATATGTACCCATTGAATATGAATATATATAAAGGAGACATAAGTTTTCTGATCTATATATGTGTATCTTATGACTATTTTACATAACTTAGTACCGCATAACCTAATTTCCTTAATGTTTATCTATGATTCTCTCACTATATGACTGGGGTATAAATTGACTTTAGAGACTTGATTGAGAACCAGATCTCTGGACTGGTTCCTTCCCATTTCTTGCCAACACTAACAAAGCCTAGTTTGTAGACTCTTACTAAATTTCTCCTCAACTGTGATTGTCACCACATATTCCTAAGCCTCCTTAGGTAAATGTAAAATAAACAAAAACTTTAAATTTATAGAGAAACATGTACTTCTAAGAGGCCAGTTTGTTAGAGAATAAAATGATCATATCCATTTGGCCTATGAATCCAATAGTATTCATATATATGGTAGTTCTATTCTAAATATTTAGAAAAGGTTCCTAATCTATAACCACATGTCTTTTTACCATCAAGATATTATCGTGTTAGAACTACAAACCAAGCTGTGTCAAAAGCATCTGCACACAATACTAAGGGTATTTCAACTTGAGGCATTTGTAGCCCATTGGAAGTTTTGAGCATTTCCTTTTTATCTTCGCAACTAATTTTGTGGCTAATTCATCCCATTGTAGAAATCTTTGTTTTAGTATCAATTGGAGTTTTTCTCTTATTGTTGCCATATCTTGATAGAAAGGAGAAACATAATTCAAAAAACCTAAAAACCTTTAAATTTGCTTCTTATTTTTTAGAACATTAGGGCATTCTTGGATCCTAATCAAAATGCATAGTTGTAGTTGAATCTTTCCTTCATCCATATGTAGACCTATGTTGGTGCTACCAATTACCATCTTCTTTTTGGAGAGACAAATACCATTTTTTCTTAATGGCTTCAAATAATAGCTCCAAATGTAGTATATGGTCATCCACAGAGTTAGAGAATATAATAATATCATCTATTATATTGCACAAAATATTTTCAAATGCCTTAAGGCTTATCCATTCTCCTTTAAAAATATACAAGGGTTGTGCATAAACCAAATGGCACTACATTCCATTCATATAGTCCTTGAGGGATTGAGAAAGTTGTTTTATACTTGTCAGATTCCTTAATCTTGATTTTTCAGAAACCTAACTTATAGTCAAATTTGGAATATATCTTGTAATTTGAAGCTTATTTGACCAAGTCAACACTAAATGGAATTAGGTAATTAAATGGTAAAATGATATCATTCAGAAGTTTATAATTTATGCAAAATCATTTCTTACCTTTGGCTTGCTCTTCTCTCTTATTGATAAAAAATGTTGGGCAGACAAATGGGCTTTTGTTGGGTCTTATGAAACCTCCTTCTAGTAGCTCTTTGAGGTGTTCATATTTTTTTGTGACTTCACTTGGGCTCAAAAGATAAGCTAGTTTGTGAAGAATTTTACTACTATATTCTAGCCTTATGTTGATTTCACATTCCTCCTAATCTTGACTCCAAAATTCCAAAGGATTTATATTACAACCATTTTTCATGAATATTTCTTTGATCTATGCCAACATCTCATCTTCTATCATCTTAGTTACCTTTTCTTGGAATTCTTGTCTTTTTTGGTGCTTTTCTTGTCTAAGATCTTGACGATGTTCATTGACCTTCTTCATCCATTCCAGTTGTTCTAATTTATTTTCTACAAACTTTAGAACTATAATCTTGATTTGCTTTCCATTGGTTTTAAAAGACATTTGTGTTTTCCTCAAGTCAAAAGGTTTATATTTTGAACTAAGAGTATATTCCCTAATAGAATATTGCTATCCATACTATTGAATTCTAAAAAATTAGTGATAAATAAGTGTACTTCAATCATATTGTATACATTTTGTGCTATCCTCCCTATTTTTAGGGGTTCTCCAATAATGGAGTATCCTTTGGCAATTTTTGTGCATTCCTTCTAGTATCATTAGATAGAATAGCTTTGGTTTTGGAAAAAGATCTTTCCGATCCATAGTAAACAAAAGCATCAAGATTTATAAGCTTATAATCAGGAAAATCAAGACTTATTCTTATGTACACACAATTATTTACAATGTAGGCTACTCATGCTAATTTTTCTTTCTCTCTTGGTTATGGTTTCTCATCAGCTATGAACAATATTTGATCAATATTGGTAACTCTTTTACCAATATTATTTAATTATTTCTTTTGATCTAAAGCTAGTCTTTTGATAGTTTCTATTTCATCTCTTATGGCATCTATCTTTATAAGAATTATATTTATTTCACAATTCATCATATAAATACTTCTTTCTTTACCTTTTTTTCTACATTTTTGGGAGTACCTTTCATTATCATCTAAACTTTCTTATTCTTGTGATGAAATGGGTTTTCCTTTATTCTTCTTTCATGTAGGTTCTTTATATCCATGGCTTGTTTTATGGTGTTGCCATAATTCTTTCTTAACCTATTCTTTCTCTTGCTTCAATTCTACAATCTCTTTCATCTATTGCTTACCTACTTTTTTTAATCTCATCTCTTTTGAATGCATCTTTATACACACCTCTATTTTTTATGGATCTTAACTTTTATTATACATATCTTATTTTTTCTTTGATCAGTTTTTCTATGATATCTTCTTCTTGGTCTTCTTCTAAGGATTCCTACTTGTATAAATTAACATCCTCTCTCTAGCTAATTTATCTCTAATCATAGCATATTTCTTAGTTATTTCTACTATCTCATAGTGGGTGTCTAGTTTTTTCAAATCTTCTTTTCCTAGAATAACATCCCACCATCTTAATGTTACAAAAATTATTTAGTGGGAAAGTCATGGTTTTTTCCTGGCCAATCTATAGCATAATGTAAACCTTGTCAGATATAGCATTTGACATGGGATGGCACATATTTGGGAGTAGACCTCTTCTTGAGAACATGATGAGGGGCTTTGTAATCGATCCTCTTAAACTACTTTTTTTGAATGGGAATAGGCTTATATCTGAGAATGCTACTACTCATAAAAGAGGTTGGCTCCTTTATATCTGAAAAAATTAGTATCTTTTTGATAAGGGGATATTTTCATCTAGAAATAGGCCTAGAATGATGTGACTGATTTGTGTGCTTGCATGAACATCTTATCTTTTTACATCCCCAATTTTTAGGAGCAATATTTGTTTTACAAAATCCTTTCATATTACATGAAGCATTATTTCATTAATATTGTTGGTTAGCAATGTTTGCATAAAAATTGATTTCAACTTTTGTAGAATAATGTATGTTAGATCCGCTAGACTAATAGCAACATCTACTTTCCCCTTTTCTAGGAAGTCTTCTGTCCATTCTCCCAACTTACAAGGTAGTGTGGTTAGGAAATGTCCTTTTCTAATAGGTTTATTCTATTCTCTATCCTAATAAGCATACTTTTCATAAACCAAACAATATTCATTAAATCTTTCTACGTTGTATAATTTCATATCATACAACATAGCTCTTGCTTCTTTCACCTTGTTTTCTATCTGCATATAAACTTGATTTAGTAATTCAAACTTTAATTGAGTAGGGCCTAGATTTGCAATGTATTCTCTTCCCAAATCATCTTTAGTAACTTCTCCTTTGTCATTGGTAGGGCCATTTTCTACTAATCCTTCCCACTGGTCAATCTATCAGTTTTCATAGAATAGTCTTACAACATAGTGGACTTTCTAACAATTAGTCCAATTTGGTTTACTATCAAAAAGATTTTTGAGAATACCAAACCATGTGTAGATTAAATAATATGGATCTAAAATCTTATCAATATTTAGTATATATCCATTGATTGTTATAGGACTAAATTATCATAGTCCTACAACTTCCTCTACTACCTCTTCCATGTTGACATCCATGGATTCTCCTAGTTTAAATTTTGCTATAGGCTCCCATTTTTTAGTTTTATCATAACTGTATTCTGATAGCTCAAATTTTGATAGTTCTAAGTCTTCTATTGAAATTTCATCTTCTAATTGGTCTTTTTCAGCATAGATTGGTTTTGGGAGCTCATCTTTAATTCCTATTTCATTTAGCCAATCTTTTTTCTTATCTAGGATTGCTTTAATGACTTTTCTCCTAGTTTGTTGGTTAACTACAATTATTGCTTTAGAACCCTTTATCCATAAAGATGGACATAAAATAATTATTTAAGATCCTTGACTTTGTCTAAGTCATTGAAGTGCTCCATCTTTGTAATCCTCATAGCTCACCCTTGTACTTTGTATCTTGTGCCTTATACCTAACCTCACTCTCTAAGCTTGGAAATCTCTACCATTAGGGCCTATACTTAGAGATTCTCCAAACTAGGATATGCAGTCCCTACTGCAATGGTTACCACTCTCAATTGATTTGCCTCCACCTATATCCCATCTACCCTTGCATTTGGTTGGTCTCACTCTATGATAGTTGTCTCCATCTTTGTCCTCAGTGATATGACCTCTACAAAAAATTTGTCTACTCTATCCAACTACTCTTGTCGAATGTAATTCTCATCTAGGATACAAGCTCAAACACATTAGCATGACACCCACTTATCAGTTAAGATTGGTAGCTATTTTGCACATCATGCTCTAGTTGTACCTATGGGACCACCTTGGCCAAAACTCATCTGATATAGTCCAATCACTCTCAGACTTAGACTACAAAAGGAAAACAAATGTTAAATAAGTAACCATCATCTCATATAATAAATATAAAAGCATAAAATGTACATTTTTAGTATTCTACTACATCATATGAAAACATGTGTATAAACTCTTAAATTCATACCTATGTCTCTAGCCTACTAATTAGGATCAATGGGTGTTGTTGGTATGCGAGATATATGTCTTGTACTTGGCCTTGCCCCTACTTCCATATATGTCATGACCCTACTACTCCCCCACTCTAACACCTATCGATCTCCCTCCCCTTCTAACCCTATGCCTACCCCTGTACTCTAGATCTAAACCCATTGGTTGTCTCTCCCCTCCTTTATAGCCTTCTCTCACTACCTCCTCCTATTACCCTCAAGCTCATCCTCCTCCATCTCCTCATATCCATCATCAACCACAACATCATCTGCTCTTGCCTAGAGTCATGCATCCCTACTACTACATCTATTGGAAAAATGTGTGTGGATCCAACCATAACCCACCATGTCAGATACCCTAGTGTCACTCCCACATCATCCATGTCTCTTACTAGATGTGCATCATTATCAAGATCATCATCATCATAAGATAATGACAAGTTTGTAGCTAATAGTCTAAGTACATCCTCTACTCTAATGACACTTTAGTGCACCCCAATATATAGGGTTAGTTATGGGGGCACATCAGGCTGCACTTGCCTAAACTATCATGTAACCCTTCATAGTGGAGCTCCATAATATATGATCAAGTCAACTCCACAACCACCTAGACATCTACATTCAAGACATCTGGCATGTGAATCCTACCTAATGGTGCATATCTATGTTGGGGTGCCATATAATAGCTATCTCCAATAGCTAGTCAAGGGTTTGTCTCTAGTAAAGAGTATCCTCAAATTGCCATCCTTGACATAGGTCATAAGAATGGGCCCATGGTGTGTCTACTACTATTGTTGTAGGGTACCCCACTAGACAAGTCACTTAGATATGCTCCATAATCCATGTCTAGAGAAGAGTACATGTGAATAAGTTATGGATTCCATCCTAGATATACCTATTAATATTATGATATAAATAGGTGAGAATGCTCTATCCCCAGCTATACATGGTGTGTTGCTCCTCCATCTATTAGATGTAATGCACCAGCCTACCATGCAAATGTGTACCTTGACCACCCATAACAATGCACATTGCCATTATTAAGTACTGTCAACACCCTTCATAGCATTGGCGTCTACTCTCCTCCCCACTGGAGCATCCTAAGGGTGATGTGCCCCAAAGTATCTCCTTGTACATCTCAGCCCAATGCATACAAATACCCCTATTAGATATGATGTGCTGGCCTTTGGTCTAAAATGTCCACATGTATGCCTCAAACAAGGAGATGTAGAATCCTATACACATTCTCCAACATCATTGTCAACTCTCCTGTAGGAAGCTAAAACACAAAAGTGTTTGGATCACATTGCTCCATCAATGCCATCAATATCCTCTAGTTGTAGCTGATGTTCGGCATCACATACACCTAGTATAACCCCATATTACAAAGATGTATGACCTCATCAAGTTTATGATCCTCGACTCACATGCACAATAAAAGTAGAACCTAATTACATGGCCTTTCCCATAGATAGGGTGTATCCTACAATCATTAACAAACACTTTGTGGGATTCTAACCTACAAAAAATCTTATTTCTTAAAATAACATTCATTTCTAATATCTATTTTTTTCCTACTTTTTCTACCTAGATCCATTTTTTGTTTCCTTGATTGGACTCTAGTGTAGTTTGTGGATGCTAATGCATCTCACAAACTCCTATGCATTTTATGTATCTCAATGTGTCTAACGGATGTCTACGTGACTAGTAGATGCCTATGTAGTCCATGAACCTCAGCATGGTTCATAGAAGCCAACACATTCTGCGGGCCTCTTCCCCCCTTAAATTACTTTAAAATGCATGAAAATCAAAATTTTGAAACATACCTCTCTCAAGTGAATTCCATGCTCAACCTATAATTGTAGCTTGTCTAGCTTGGGTGGGTGGTGTTGGTATTTTTACCAGATTGGATGCTTGTTCCTAGTTATCCCTACAAGGTAGCCATCATTGATCAACAAGATTCCCGGGCCAGGGGCCAACAGTACAGGAGATAGACTCTATAAATATCTCCTCTTCTTCTTTAGGCTCTGCAAAACCAAGGGGGGTATTCCCTATTCAACATCTATGAAATGCATCCATGAATTAGCTGGGATGTTGATACAAAGCAGATAAATCCTCTATTATGCAGACCAAAACTGTGAAATAAGTGCAAAGGGGCTAGCTTTGTGCCTATATTCAGTTGTAGACAAAGGATTTTGGTCCTAAAACTACTTCTAATGCCCTAAAAGGTTTGTATTTAAAGTTTGAGTTTAATTTATGGTATTTGGATGCAAAACTAGGAGCTTGGTTGTAACTTCAATACAGGGCCAGATCGGTGCCTATCCAGGGCTCGGAGTCAATAGATATACACATGTGAATGGTTATCATAAGCTTGGATCACTAGATTTCAAGGGGATTGTTAGTATCTACCTTACAAAATCTTCCCAAAAATTAAGTGTTTAATCATTCATACTTGATGATATCCCTATTGAAACATACTTTCTCAATGGTTAACCTAAAACATTTAATTTGTTCCTTGAACAAAAGTAGGAGATTAAACATTCAATACAGAAAACCCATATTCCTGAATCTTAGATAACCCTTAGCTATTCTGATTCAAAAGAAAATACACCCACAACTTGGAGACAAATGATTAAACACATGCAACAGAGCATTTCTCATATAAAACAACATGAAACTGATTAACTTATGCATAAGACATATGACATGAGATTCATAAACTCACAAGATACCCAAAACAGAGCTACCAACAAGGTTGTATCTTATTACAACACCAAAACTTAGTCCAATTTTTCTCAACCAATGAATGACACAGTTTGCCCCTCATATAGCCAAACTGTACATCCAGCGAATTAATTACATGACAAGGTCAAAATTCCTGTCAGATACACTGCACCAGAAATGGCACCCAAAATAATGAATGCAGCAGGTAGAAGGAGTGGTGAGGCGGAGTTGGACTCGAGCCCTGTGCCACCGTTTGAGGACCCCTTCATAAAACTGGTAGGTGGCCGTTCAACCATCGGCCCATGCCTCTGTATATCGCCATTAATGGCTCAACCACCCACAACTTCTCTTGGAAATCGCAACAGCGCATCAATGGATTTTTCCCGCTCAAAAAATGACTGAGGATGCAAAGAAGACCAATGCTGTAACTTCAAAACCTGGCCGTCAATCCATATTCCCTCACTGAGATCAACGGCGCCAGAAAACACTAAAAAGTAGTCAACTAGTGATTACGTGCCACATAGGCACTCCATGTTCCTATCGCTGACTTTTCGCTTCTCAATTTTGCCCTTTTCGCTCATTGTATATGCAAGAACGGATGCATATACAATCGCCACTATTCACTTTTCAAAACCCCTTGTATATGCAAGATCAAATGCATATGCAACTGCTTAATATACAAGGTGGACCCCAAGCCATTTCTCGATCAGATTTGAAAAATTTTCAAATCCGGGCATTGTATATCCGCGGGCCCCACCCCTTTGTATATCGGCCCCTTCACATGCATACAATTGCTTTTTAAACAAGGCGGATCCCAAACTGTTCATGAGGCAAATTGAAATCAACTTCTTCGGGTCCGCCCTGTATCTGTCTTCTTTGTATATCCGCGATATACAACACACATACATACAAGCCGCGGATTTTAAAACATAATGCATCAGAATGAACCTCCTTTTGAAGTCTGACTTGTATCCTTTTCATTGCACATCAGCTTGTATATCAACATATACAAGCGCTTTATACAACCCATGGACCTTAAATTATTATTCGCTACATTTGATTCCTCCTCCGCGTCCGAGTTGTATGTCTTTCCTTTTGCACATTTTCGAATGTATATCACACATACATTCTCCTTTGTATATGAGATACAAAGCCCCTTGCATGTGAGGCGGACCCCACCAAATGTACATCGGTCCTTGTATACTTTGCTTGCATATGACCTTTGTATGTTCAAACATACATTCACCCCTGCATACAAACAGCGAATATCCCTAGAATCTTCAATGCATATTCCGCCCTTGTACATTTCCAATGTATCCTTTTCGCTGCATAAAGCCGTTGTATATTTGGACATACAACCAAACATGTACAAGCAAAACCCGATATACATTTAGAGAATCTTCTGGGAATCTGCAATAGATTCCCTCTATGTATATGCATCTTTTTGAGCCCGATATGCATTTGGAAATGCATACAACTGTAGAATATTCTTGGGAATCTGTGATAGATTCTCCCTTGTATATACAAACCGATATGCATTTCAAAATGCATATAACTCCCTTTTTTCATGATTTTTCAAAGGTCGACTAAGATTTTTCAAGCCCGCCAACATACATTTGCAATTGTACATACAACAACTTAACATTTTTCTCAAGTGCAATAGGAAAAAGTGGTAAAACATTGCATGGGGGCCGAGTAAAATTTAAACTAAGGCACTAAGGGTTTGAAGGAACTCAAAACATAAACCTGTAGAAGCAACTGAAAATCCTAACCCTAGGTGAGTACCACCAGGTGGAATGGTCATCTCTAAGGCATTTTTGCTCCTTTGCTCAAAATGTGCTCTAGTTTGCAATTTGCTATATTAAAAATGAATTTGATATTTTGATATTTATAAGAATTAAGTTGTTGACTTTTTTTAAGGTTCAAAACTTGTTGATCCTTTCTCTTCTACCCCTTTGGAAAAAACTGATGTAACTTTCACAGTATAACTCTAATTTTAACCTAGTTTCTTCCATATGGGTCTTATTTCTACCTTCTTCCACATCATTTAATTTTTAAAAATATTTTATTTCCCAAAACATTATTTCCAATAGTACTTCCAACATAGCCCATCAGGTATATAGAAATTTATTATTCCATTATTCTTCTTGTCTTCAATTAAACTCCTATCGTAATTGCTCACCCATTTCTTGGGGGCATATGATTTTGTACAACACATTATCTTATCTAATTACAACTTTTTCCTAATATTACCTATCATTATATTCTAGACAACATTAGAAGGGGGTATACTTTCTCATTACTCATTCATACTATTGACATGCTTTCTAATCAAAACACAAACATGATGACTAACCAACGAGAGGTGTTTAGTCTACCACTATATGACTAGACCTCCTAGCAATAGAGCATGCTAGTCCAAGTGATCCTGGATTTCACAAATATATTCGAATCACCTAGCAACAAAGCACACTAGTACATGTGATTTGTCTTGTGAACGAATTTCTATGATTCATAGTGATAGAGTAAGCTAGATCTTAAATCATGCACTTTCTTCGTATCAATTATTTTCTTTCCTCTTCGCATGAACTGTTATTCTTTCTAAATCAAATATTATACTCATTGTGTATCCTTTTATGTATCCCCAATGTATTTAATATTTTCTATATTTTCATTTATATACTTTAGCGTAGCTTTATTACCAAGTGGCACAAGCTCGCTAAAATGGGGGCAAAATGCAATGTCGAAAATTACATACCCTACAAGTATCTCATTATGTTTTACACTTAGCGTAGAGTCTATCTCCTTAACATGTTTTAAGACACATTGAACTAATGAATTTTAACCTTTATCCATCACCAATTTGCCAAAATTTTATATTATTTTGATATACTTTGGTTTTCTTTAATTTTTTATATTATTCTTAGCTTTTTCTTTTGAACACTAACACAACTATGTTGATGTCTATACAATTGTGATGTTGTCTTGTAAATTTTAAATTTTAAATCTCAAATATCTAATTATATGTTACATAAAAAACTTCCAAAAACAAAAAGTGAAGACAACCTTTTAGATTTGCATTAAACTTATGTATAATGTATAAGACTTATATATGTATGTATAATTGAAGAATCTTCACAAGTCTGATTTCTTGTCTTTTTAAAGCTTTTCATGTTTTATATGATTGTTTTAGAAGAAAAAGAAAAAAGGGTGCAGATAAGTTTTGCCTTTTAAACAATGGGGAAAAATGAATGGAAAACAAACATTGAGTCTTTTCCCATTCACGGAGATAAGCACTCACTTTAATCGAGCTCTTAATTTAGAGAAGCAATCGGGGCTATCAAGCCGGCAGAGTTTCACATGATAAAAAATATATATATTTCATTCCAAATAAATGTTCAAAACTTACCTTTTTTTTTTCACTACATGCTTTACAATATGTCATTTTCTGTGTATGGCTTAAAATTGACACTTTTTTTTTTTTTTATGACACGTTAAAATTTAGCTATTATTTTTACATAAACTGACAAAGTTAAATAGAATATGTACATTTTATTTTTTATTTTAGCTTGGATGGAACAAGTTTTAATTGTATTAAAACTCTCAAAAGACGGCCATAAAATTTAAGGTTTACATGTACTGGAATAATTAGCGGATAGTTCTTACTTCTTATATTTGCCATTTCCATTTCCTTTATGTTTGCCATTTTCATTTCTTTTATGTTTGGCATTTTCCAAAAAAAAATTGGAGGATTCAAATGGTGAAGCATAATTTTGATTTTAGTGGAAATAAAATTAATTAACTATTAAAATATATAGTTTTTATTTGTTCTATTTGATATTTTTTAAAAATTGGAGGATTTCAATGGTGAAGCAAAATTAATTAATAATTAAAATATTTTATGTATGTTGGTTTGTGAAGAAGTTGTTTTATAGAGAAGAAATTATGGGCCAAATTTTGTGAATGGTGAAGCATACTTTTCATTTTAGTGGAAATAAAATTAATTAACTAATAAAATATATAGTTCTTATTTTTTCTATTTGGTATATTTTAAAAATTTGGAGGATTTCAATGGTGAAGCAAAATTAATTAATAATTAAAATATTTTATGTATGTATATGTATGTTGGTTTGTAAAGTTGTTGTCTTGTAGAGAAGAAATTATGTTGGTAGATTGACATCACTCTACTTCAATATGGTTATTCTTAAATATCATCCACTTCAACAGTCAAAGGTTAATTTGGACCAATAAAAATAAAACAAATATTTACCACTTTTTGTTGTGAATAGCCGATTGGCTTTCTATAATGTCATTTTTTTAATTGTGGTATTAGACTTTGAGGGTGTGTCTTCTTACGACCTACTTTTTTTTGTGAATATTGTATTATTATCTTTTTAGTTAATAAAAAGTAAAATAGGACTTGTTCATAAAAAAAAATTGTGGTATTAGGTGTATGAATTATTCGTCAAGGTTTGAAGGGTATTTATTCTGCATTCTATAATATCATTTTTGCAACTGCTGCATTAGATGTACAAATTTATTATTTGTTTAATTTCATATCAAAATTTAAAGAAGATCCATTCAACTAACTTTGATCTCTTCTTCCGGTCTGCCCTATTCTTAAACATAATCTACTTCAATAGTCAAAGGTCAATTTTGGCCAATAAAAATAGGACAAATATTTACGACTTTTTAATTTGGATGAGGTGTAAATTTACTATTGATTGTTTGACCATTAAAGTGGATGACATTTAAATAGAGTGGTCTGCAAGTATCAAACTTTTTGCTCAACAAAAAATAATTCTTAATTAAATCTCAATGAAGATGAAGTGGAGACGTCTCTGTAGTCTTCCATATTGATTTGTTCCCCTCTATCCCAGTCACAGTCACAGTCACAGTCACAGTCACAGTCACCCACCAATGACATCTGAAAGCTAATCATATCTGCAATTTAGTGTTCTACAGACAAAAAAAAAAGAAACCATCATTGTTTTAATGGTCACACCCACCACATATCTCATTCTGATTTGGCTGGGGACAAACAAATTTTGATACGGAGGTTTTGTTCCTTTACTCTTCTGGAACATGTGGCGTGTAATTGTAAATGTCTTATTTACACACCTGTTTGGCATAGCAGAGGAAAGTAGCTGCTGTCTTCGTCTCATCTGTTTGCATTCATTTGAGATTGACTTTCTAGAATTTAATCAAAATCCACTAATGAGATTGCCTGTGAATTTGGTTCCAAATTTATCCAAGTTTAGGTGAGAAAACAGAATGAGATTCCATGGAGTTAGAAATAGAAGATTCATGTCGGTTGGTCTCTTGTGTTGCTGTGCTACTGTTTAAAATGTCATACGTGCTAGAAGGATAGTCACTAGAACGTCCCTTCGACCTCCTTTTCTTTCATGGTTTACCGTTACCTTTTTATTTTGGTTATTTTTTAACCAATTCTTAAGGTAATTTTCTTAATTTGTACAAGTTTATTCTTATTACAATCATAGCATTAACTAAGTTGATTTGTACAAGTTTATTCAGGGAATAAGAGACATTGAGTTCTTGTTGGTGTTTTGGTGGTTTTGATTGTACAATAAGTTGATTTGTTAAAGGTAATATTTTAAATGGTAATGTAAATAATGAAATGTATTTCAAAATAGTAAATTATAAGTGTTTGAAAGCCAAATGTTACTATTTACGTTCAAGTTATGTTTAGTTTGTACTTTTGTTGTAATTTGTAAGCCAGAGAAAATAAATAGACATTGGAAAGAGAGAGATCCTTTCAAGTAGTGTTCAATGGTGATCAAGTGACAAACCGTGGAACATACACAACATAAGCTAGACCAAGACATTTTTTAATAGAAGCAATGAAATAAGAGTAATAATTGGTTTGAGTATTCCAAAGTGCCAAAAACATGTTTCATTTATAAGATAGTTATTGTAGGACAATAAGTTGAAGCTTTTTTTATATTTCAAAAATATATAAAAAAATGTAATGCAATTGATGCACGACTATGCTAATTACAATAGGCCTCACGAGAAGGGACAATAATTTTGTACATTTTTAGAGAAGCTAGAGGGGGAAATTAAATATTAATGGTTCAAACCAATGATGATTAGTCTAAGTGGGACATCTCTCTAGCACTCCTAGCATCCACCTGATCACTAATAACAGTCGAGATGGAGGACTGATTAACCCAAAATTCAATAAGAAGTCCACCAATTTATTGCAATCTCTCTAATACTACAAAACAGTGTTTCCTCTACTACTTTAAATAGTTTGCAAGCCTTAGAAAGGAGACTATTTAGTTTCCCATTCAAGCTATCACGTTTTGCTAGCTCATTTATGATCAATATAGAATCTCCTTCGATAATGAGTTTATTAGAGCCAATCAAACTTGTTAGGTTTGAACCTTCTAGAAGAGCTTCCATCTTAGTCACTCTATTTGTTTTGTAGACCAAGAAAAAGATCCACCTATAACAAATTGATCTGAGTTTATTTTCCAAGAAAACAATCTATGCTTGCCTAACTAGGATTCCCTCAAAAATCTCTATCAAAATTGAGCTTCAAAAAACCTTTTGGGGGACTTTCCCATAGAGTAACAATTCCTTTCTTCTAAATTTTATTACCACATTGATGCTTGGGAAGTTTACAATAAGATATCATTGTATAAATAATATATAAATAATGACAATATTATAGTAATATGTTATACTTATATATTAATATAATATATAATGTATATTTATAAGTTCACACACATATTTATATTATAATTAAAAATATAAATATTTCATTTTCTAATTATCTAGGTTAAATAATAAATCAAAATAATCAACACACAACCAACCTAGATAAAGTAGTTGAGTCTTGAAACACTAAACAACAATGTACATAAATAAATGTTAAAATGACAAAAGAAGCTAGGTGTATGTTACATATGTAATAACTAACATTTAAAAAATAATTGCAAATAATTGACAATTCACTATATTTTTTTTTCTCACAAGAAGTAAAGCAAGTACATTTATGATTACATAATAATTGTTCAGTACAATATCTGAAGGTCGCATTACTTGTGACTTACAACTTTATATTACATGAATAAATGAAATAATGTCTTCTGTATCACAAGTCTTCGGCAATTCAATTGCAAGAGGGAGAGCATCACTTAAGCGCTTTTCCTCCAACCATAGACCGACAATCCCCCACTCATCTTCCTATTGAAAGTGGCCCTACCCTTCTCGAGGGTATCAATAGTAAAAATCAACAAGATTTAATGTACCATCTCAGAACTAGTGTTGTGTCCTAGCAAAAATGATCGGTTATACTTCTAGTCTACCTCTAGCTATGTACAACCAATCTGACTGTTCATGTAAACAAGGACATGGTGAAACAACAATGCAAGCAGTGATTTTACATTACTTTGGCCAAGGTTTCATAATAAATGAGTCGACTGTTCACACACCTCTTTCTCAACTTAGAGACAAACATTCTTCTATTCTTATCAGTTATGCATAGATTAATGGTAAATCAAGTTAATTAATGATTATTACCCCATACCTGTCTAATTGGCATTACCAATATACCTTAGATACTAAAGGTCAACTAGACAGTTATAGGATAAGAGCCTAGTTGACTTAAAATCATGTATTGAGCCCCTCTTTGCATCCTCACAATCTCGGGTCTTTGACAACTGTCAACTACTCAATGTTTAGTCATCAAGTTTAATCATACAATTTAATCATAGTAATTAAGGTCTCATTGTCTTTTCAACCAAAAGAATAAACTACCTTTGAAATTAAACAGAGATTTACCTGTTCTTCTGCAATTCTTCTTCTTGTTAGAACTCCTTTGTTTTTGTCACCAATGATTTGATCCTCTAAGTGATTCTTTTGCACATACTTGGGGGTTTTAGGAACTCTTTCCAGAGCTTCTTCTTCATCAATCTAAACTTCCTTGTCTTTGACTTCTTCAACAATTTTTGTATTAGCGGAGTCATCTGACACATATCCATCAGGCTCTGAGATTTTCTGAATATCTTCATCTACCTTTACATTTGCACTTTCAATAATCTTCCTCAACCTTTTGTTGTAGCACCGGTAGGCTTTGCTCTTAGTAGAGTACCTAAGGAATATGCCTTCATCACATATAGCATCAAACTTTCCCAACTCTTCATCTCTTCTAATATATCATTTACTTCCAAAAACTTTGAAATGCTTGACAATAGAAGTTCTTCCATACCACAGCTCATAAGGTGTCTTTGTTCCATTTGCTTTGACTTGCACTATGTTATAAATGTAGACAACAGTATGAATAGCTTCTTTCCAATATACTTCTAGAAGGTTAGCTTCGATCATTATTTTAGCAGCTTCCTGAACTGCTCTATTCTTTGTTTCAACTACTCCATTTTCCTCAGGAGTTTTGGGGGCAAACAATTGTCTCTTTATCCTATGTTCTTCACAAAAAGCATTGAATTCATTTGAAGTAAACTCACTGCATCTGTCAGACCTCAGACACTTGATTCTCAAGTCCATTTCATTTTCAACCATTTTTAATCTCACATCCCCATTTTTAAATTATTCATCCCCACCCACATCCCCATTTTTAACCTCATTCATTGTGAGTCATAAGCACTTCCTCTCCAAAATCAATTAAAAATCTCATTTATTCCCACTCCCATCCTTATTTTAGTCACTTGTCATCCTCATTTATGGTGCATCATGAGCACTAAAATTGGCTTTCAATCCTAGCCATCCACCTCATCCCTCACCCTTCTAATATTGGTCAGCCATTTGATTCCCTCTCCTATAAATTAAACTTTCATTTTCATTTCAAATGCTCACACTCTCTCACCAAATTTCTATATGCACGCATATCTATTATTTTCTATCTCTATTATCATTTTCATTATCTTTTTCTTCCATAGCATATCCAAGTTATGTTGGTTGCATGAGCAATCCACATTCCAGGATCAATAGCACAAATCCAATGGAGCTTGGGTGCACTCCATTCCATCCTATCAAAAGTCTGATTTTGTGTAAGGGTTAAGGTATTTGTATTGTTTTATCTTGATGCTATTGTCCTAGCATTATTTTTAGGGTTTCATTTTGTCACGCCCGATGTTTATTCCTCAACATCCACCTCACGATCCCCTACAACATGCACACACTAGTACTAGCCATCCCATGCATAAAAATCAAGAGTCCTTAAGTCCTCCTCATGCTTCCTTTGACAAGGTAAATACCACTCCAAGCATTGCATCCTATACCAATCCATATACTAATTCCCCTCATCCATCCATCCCTATAGAGCCTCCATCACAAAATCCTTCCAACTTTCCAAGTCCTAATCCATTAAGCCAATCCATAACCCACTTAAATCCCAACACATCAAACCTTCCATCTAATCCCAATCCTATTACATCCAATCCCATTATCCCTCCACCTAATCCTAATCCTAATATAACACCTTCCACCCTTATTGTCCACCCATTATATTGTCCATTCACCCATACACTTATGAAGGATGTGATCCAATGGCTATTAGCAAGGAATCAACCACCACCATTTAATCAAATGCCTATCCTTGAACCTATCCAAGAACCTTCAAACAATATGTCTATTCCTCCAAACCCATCTTATAGTCCACAACCCATTAAGCCTCTTGAAGATCCCTTTACCATGAGTTCAAGTCAAGATCTATCATGTAGCCATGTTGTTGATCATCTAAAGCCTATCAAGCCTATCCAAGAGTCTCCTATGTCCATCCAAACACAAGAACTATGTCATGAGCTTAGTCATAAGCATGTGGAAACATCAACCCCCATCCTAATCAAGATCTAAACACCCTATCTAATTCCATTCTCGATTCCATTGCATCATATAATCAACCTATACATAACCTATATCTTTTCTATGATCAAGATATTATCTATGATGAAGAGCCTATCCATGAGCAAAATCATCCCATCCATAACACACTTAATCCTATTTATGATCAAGTTCCCATCTATGATCAAGAAAACCATGATGATTCTCTTAGCCAACTTTATACATTCCATGATCAAGAGATTATTACTCCACCTATCCATAATCCCATAACTATCCATGAGCAAGATATCCGAAGTACTCCTATCCATTCTCCACCTACCTCTATCCATGATCCAATGACATTCACTTCCCTTGATGGGACACTTGGTCCCCAAGAAAATATAGACAATCAACTTTTTATTGAGCATAATGTTGATAAGGATCCTTATGATCCTTCACCATCCTCTATTGATCCCATTCCAAATCCATCATCCTACCTTCTTGGATCCAACAC
This sequence comes from Cunninghamia lanceolata, assembly GCA_027924645.1. Taxonomy (NCBI): domain Eukaryota; kingdom Viridiplantae; phylum Streptophyta; class Pinopsida; order Cupressales; family Cupressaceae; genus Cunninghamia; species Cunninghamia lanceolata. The sequence goes on from BSBN01000413.1 coordinate 5,492,462, forward strand.
TTTCATTCGTGGTGGCTCTCTTATAGGAGATAAACAACTCCTATCCACCATTCCACCCTCCCCATCTAATAATGGACTCGTGTCTTATGTCCTAAACAATAAACATCCCATTACACATCACATGCTCCAAAACATGAATTATCATGGCAAAGGCTTAGGCCTTCATGAACAAGGTATTTTAGGGCCCATCCATGTCAAGGTTCCTCCATGATTGCATAGCCTTGGCTATATACCCTAAGGAAAACAATCCCAAGATGTTGGTTGTAACATCCACCAAGGAAGAAAAAGAGAAGTAACTAAGTTTTTCACATCGGTAATTTTTTTTTACTAGGCAATCACATGCAAAAGTTACTCGTCTATAAACCAATACAACATTTTCCATATAATCAAAAGCATGATCTTAATATCATAAAGCTGAAAGAAATGATATACTTTAAACATTTTGTTTTCTAACAAATGAAATTTTCTTGAAACAACTTAAATTGGAAACATACCATTAACATGCATCCCAATTGTCGATCCATCTCATTCAAGACTCGGCATTCCTCGGTATTTGGAAGAGAAAGTATCTTCAAGGAGCTTAACCTCCAACCACAGACCGTCGGTCTCCCGCACTCCTTCCTAACCGGAAGTGGCCCTACCCTACTCAAGAGGATAGACTTAGGATAACCATCGGCATTTGCCATCTGAGCTCTGGTGTTGTAACCTACGTGTCTTGTTATCGCACAGATCCCTAGATACCCTCTAGTCATGCACGACACTCCACAAGAAACGCCATCCAGTTACGGTGAATGTTCGATGCACTTGAGGATAGTACATCACCTTGGCCAAAGGATTTGTTTTTAATTAGCGTTCTAAGAACGCATGAACTTGGTTCACCCACCCTACTCGACTTGAACTGGTCGAAATCCTACAGTTTCCTATTTGTGTTGTTTTTAACTATTTGACGACCTTGATGACCTCAAGGGTTTAGGATATCCTCCTACAATAGCGCATGGCGCAACTTTACTCTTATTTCGAGTTCAGAGTTTCATAAGCCATTTTCATGTAATAACATTTCTTTGAGCGCCCACTCCTAAGTGGTTTCCTATTTGTTTACTTGCTTCCCAAGTTTACACAACAAACTCAAAATATTTAAAGCCATTTCCATTATTCCAAAATTCGAGGATTCTAGACTCATATGGTCTACAAGATAAAATGATTCTAGCACCGTCGCATGCAACATAATTTCAACTCACATGCGGGTTTTCAATTCAAATTGTTCATTTCAGAACATGACGGCTTCCTAATCATTACCAAACTTTATCCTCCTACTCCTCTTTCCGTGTCATTAGTTTCACATGGTTCAATCAAGATAAAAGTCATAAATAAAATATAAATGATTATGGAATCTTTCTTATGTCATTAAAGATGACCAACGCATGGTCGACCTTTAGTTAAAGAGGTATGATGGTTAAGACATTAGCTGTTCACAGCTACATTATCCAGCTATTAAACACTCTAATTTTACGTCAAGACGTGCTTGAAACTGTGGTTTTCGACTTCTACGCAACATGCACGCGGAGCAACATGTTTACTCGCTGTGGAGTCATCGTTCAAGGAAGGTATATTGCATCTTGGATCAAAATAAGTTTGTTCCTAAATGGATATGCGTTAGAGAACTGTGTTCTTTTATTACACTGCTTAATTCATGGCAAACAATGCTACAATTTCTGAGTTTACGAATTCAAGAAAATAGCATACTACTTTTTCTAAGTTTTTAAATTACAAACACAGTGATGAGACAGCAATACTTCTTATTCTGAGTCTTCAAATCTCAAACACAGCAATGAAACACAGCAATGATACTATTACGTGGATTGACCACATACAGATATCATACTAGATTTACGTTGTCGTACATTTCTTTTCATTATAAACGTATTGATCTTTTGCAAAGTGAGCCTTACTGACATATCTAAACTAAGAAAAGTATTGAAGGAAATAAACCTGATGATAAAATTAGAGGTTGCTGTGGCAATTCCACTCCTCCTCTACTTTTCTTCGAAGCTATCTCTCTGAACTCCTTCCGAAATAATGACAGTCCACTCTAAACAAAACTCTCTTCCCACTACTCGACTCTCCCCCGCATGCTCTTTCACTGTCGTTTTCTTTTTCTTTCTTTACAGTGCCCAGGGCTCTATATTCCGTCTCTCTCTCTCCGTTCTTTCTCACTGTCCACTCCCCGTTTTACTCCTGCTAAACACCACCTCCTCTCCTACGGTAATGGCCTTCTCTCCCCTTTTACTGCCGACTCCCTTTCTCACAACCCCGACCACTAACTCCCCTAACTCCTCTCTCCCCTCTCCGGTGATGGTCTCTCACAACAATAACCGCCGTGTCATGATCTTTCTTCCCGCATGTTCTTCCTATCCGTTGGCATCTCCTCAACGACGGCTCCTTCCTCTTTCTTCGCAGTTCTTTTCTCCATTTCTCCCTCAGCGACGGCTACACCATCCTCTCTTCCACCTTGCGAAGGAGAATCTTCATTAAACTCTTCATTCACGTTCTCACCTCCCTTACTGCCCGCGAGGAAGGTTCTAACAACTACCAACCGACTTCCATGAATCTCTCTACTTCCTCATCTATCTCCAACTTCTCCTAACCTCCACAGTTCTATCTTCTACAACAGCCACCGAACCTCTCCACCTTCCTAGATAATGGAGTAACATCATTTAATATTCGTTACTCTCCTTCATAACTACAAACTACTTCCTCTCACGTTAAGGTAAAAGGAATCTCGCCAAAGAGTTCTCGGTTGACGTACTTAAATCATATGGGTCGACACAATTGATTTTAAACTCAACTTCCCATTTATCACGACCAATCAAAAAGGTGGTGGTTTCTAAAGCGACGTGGCTTGCTAGAAGACATTACGACTCCGCCTTCACTCGAATACCAAGTTATCTAATTCAATCCAAAAGCCACCATAAGAGGTATTGTGGAGTTAAGCTCGGCTTGGCGGTGGTTTAGGAAATGACTAAAGCATCGTTTTGGTCGACAAGGGACAAGAGGCAAAGACCAACTCATTAAGAAAGCTCAAAGTTAGATTGACAACTACTCGTGGTCAAAGACAGAAGAACGATGACCAAATAAATTATTTCATGCTAAGGCTACAAATCGACATTTGTCGATCTACAAGAATAGAATAACTTCACAATACAAGTTCGACGCATTTTACGATAATCACGACGGATTGGTCGTAACGCAAACGAGTTCTTACGACGTTAGACGCACAAAGCTGACTTCTCGCGTCTTTCGACTACGAGACAAGATTTGCAATTTCACCCTAAGATGGTTCAATAAACACTTATAAATGAAAATACTAAATGTCTAAATAAGTCGACTTGCTATGATGGACTTACAACGACGTCGACGACTCCAAGATTCTACATGACGTCGACATCTAGTTAACTAACCCAACCGACAATCAAGACTAACTGGTTGGTTCCAAGGTTTATCTACCTGTTTAGCGACCTCAGAAACAAATGCCCATGGTTAATTTCCAGAGTCTATACTCTCTCTCGAAGGTACTTTCTCTTCCCGTCGAACATGGTCCACCTGTTCCTACATCGACAAACTCACATACCATTTTGTGGTCAAAGCACCTATGTTCAAATCAAAACATAATATATCCAAACATCATTGCATTTATTATAAAGACATTTAGTCTACAATATCACCTTGATCGTAATCATTAGATTCCACAATTCAATATAACAACTTTGTAAAATAAATCATCAATTTCCATGTCATTCACAACATATTAAATTACTAAAATTCACAAGAAAGTAAATAGCATAATTGTTTTCAAAAAGAGGGATGTGACATTGGTACCACCTCCATGCCTTCCAAATCCACTTCTTTCCATCCCAAACCCCATGTTGTTGGCAAGAGACACTGTGTGGCTTCATAAGTGTTGTCATTGATCGCAACAAAGTCTATCCCGCACATCTGCAGTACATAGTATGCCTATACCGGAAGTTAGATTAAAGATTATTTTGGTCCGGTGAACAATAACAGTGTATGTAATAAGGTCCGACAATTAGGTCTGGATCTCTTAGATGGTGTAACTCAATAAGTTACAGACTTGGACAAGTCAAGAGGGGTATCATGACTACTGTATTCCAAAGATTTAGCCTCCGGTGATAAAGCAAGAAAAAGATATGAGCATCTGAGTGCCGGGTTCCAATCAGGCAGAGCAAACAGAGGAAGAACTGACCGACAGAGTATCAGATTTCAATCCAGATGTGTAAAAGGTCCTGATCAAGCAATCTGTGATATTATACATTGTTAGCCGACATGATTTATGACTTCTATGCCTATGTTTTTGATGTGCATCACTAATCAAGCATGGATTCAGTCGATAGATTAAGAACTTGCAAATATCTTAGGTGTTCTTGTTGCCGACTAACAAGTTGTTGGAAATCCTTGATGCGGATATATATACTCAATGGATTCAAGCCTGTAAGGGTGTGATAGTGATGATATGTATGGTTAAGTACGAAGAAAAGTAGAGACAAGTGTGAAGGTAGTAATTCAAGCCCGAAATGTGATAGAAAAGTTATGTTGAACAGAGGAAGAATAAAATGTGCCAGATCAGAATACTGTGCCTAACCAGAACTGAAAATCTAAATGCATAGATGCTATTCATCAGTTCAGACACCTTGTTATCATCTATAAGCATTTGTAGACTATAAGTCTCCTGTAGGCAGTGAGCCCTAATTGGCAAGTGCCAAATTTGTACTCTTTATTCTTTTAACAGAGAATACAATCTTGGGTTAGTCACCCCGTGGTTTTTTCTTTAACTAGGTTTTCCACATTAAAATCTTGGTGTCATGTGTTAATGTGTTTCTGCTCTTGAGTTATTGCATTGTGCTTCCATGATTGAATCATTATTATGTTGTAGAAATATAAGAAGGATTTAAGTGTTTAAAGAAAAGAAAGTTTTTGTGACAACTGATTCACCCCCCTCTCTCAGTTGTCTGTCCTAAAACCAACAATTGGTATTAAAGAAAGGTTCCTCTGAACAAAGCCTAACAACTTGAGGAAGATCTGGGAATCTCAATGGATGCATATGGTATGAAGGAACAACTTCCATTTGCCCTAGATGATCTTGAATAATCCCACTCTGAAGTCAATAATTTGAGAGAAAGACTCAAACAAGATGACGATTTCATAAATGAGCTAAAAGAAAAACTTAGTATCTCTATGAAAAAGAGAAAGGAACTACTTCAAAAATTAGCCAATCAGAGTGAAGTCAATGATACTAATGAAGATCTGAATTGGAAAAATAAGCTATGTGAGAAGCTGTCAAAAGAAGTCATTATGGTAAGGCATGAAATGGAATCAGGGTTTATGAGATTCACCCAAGAAATTGAAGAAAAAAGAAAGATTGAAGATAATCTAAAACAATCCCTCAAGGAGAAAATAGAGGACTGCCACAAAATGGATAGAATAATTAGGCATCTTGAATCTAATCTTGAAGAAGCTAGAGACAATGAAGAACAACTTGAGAATTAGATAGACACTCTTAAACAAGATCTTCAAACTGTAAATGAATACAAAGAAAAATTCAAGATAAGCTTAGCCCAACTTGAAGTTCTTGAAAGACAAAAGAGGGTAGATGATAAGCGTGGCTTGGGATATGAGAAAGGTGAAAGCTCTGGATCCAGTTAGGAGAATTTTGGATTAGGAAATCAAAGAAATGGGCCTAGAAGACCTCCGGTAAGGCAACCAAATGCTCAAAGATATCCATCCTTCAATGGATACTGCTTCAATTGCAACAAGTTCGGTCACAAAGCAATCCAATGCAGAAACATAATGAATCAATTCAATCCATCCTTCTCCGGTCAATGTTTCAATTGCAAAAGGTATGGGCACAAATCTCATGAATGTAGAAATACGCAAATGAACAATTCTTTCAATGGTAAATGCTTTGTATGCAATAGAATTGGACATATGGCTAATGAGTGCAGATCAAGAGGATATCATTCAAATAAGCAAAGAAATGTTGTGTGTTACAATTGCAATAGATCCGGTCATATTGCCAAATTCTGCAGAAGCAGAAATCAGGATAGAAAAGGTCTAGTGGAACATGATCAGAAACAAGATAAAGGCAAAGGTAAAGTAAATGCAGATGAAGTTCAAAAAGAAATGAGCAAGATTTGGATAAAAAGGAGTACAATGAATATTGGGGATGGATCCGCACCGGAATCTGGTGCTGATATTCCTTCTGGAAACTAAAAGACTAGCTCTAGTTCAGGGGGAGCTACAGAGAAGATCCCTTTCCCCCAGCCAGTCAGTGATGAAAGGAAGCTAGGTGTGCGGAAAACGCTTCCTACACTAATCTATTGAGGAGAGGGCTATGCAAATTCAACTTTATCCTAACTATTATAGCAATGTTAAACCATTAACATGAGATATTGCAATAAAACATAAGAACTAGAAAGAAGATAGAAGAAGAGAGACAAGATATACATGGGGAAAACCCTTACGGGTGAAAAACCCCACACTCCAAAACACAGCTCAAATGTATTACAATAAACAATAACAGATTACAATACAGTTTCAGAGCCAATGCTCTTTCAGGAGTCTTCGAATGTCGAATCTGGAGATATTCCGGTAGCATAATAGTACTCATACAGAAGTTATCTATCTCCCATCCAAGCACTTGTTTATATAGAGTTTACAAGGCAAATATGGAACCTTCTAGAGATGGGCGTCCATCTTGGACTCATGCCCCAAAACCCACGCCTAAGGACACTTGTCCAAAATCCCATCCCGAAGTGGGCGCCTGGTCCCAAGATAGGTTACGACAGATGCTTTTACACACCTTACAGCTGTAAGAGAATCTGTCATACACTGACTAAAAATATCATATTCCTCTTACATGTCATAACCTCCCTTGACCGCCCAAAGATGCCTTTCTCTTATGCAAAGATACTCACCGACACTTGTCATTAATTAAGAGCATCTGCCCCCAAACCCCTGTTAATTATTCAAAGGGCAAACCACGGCTGCCAAAGTCACCAAAATTTATCCTCCTGCATATACACAAGGTGCTGACTATGCCAAATCAACATGGGATAAATAAATACAACATTAGGAATTTACAACGGTTGAGACACCTTAATTCCCAACAAGTGAGTGCCTGAATTCGACACTTTGAGTCAAATAAGAGGTTGCGGTTTAAAAGGTTTGAGGAGACTCACTTGAAGATCATCCAATCTAAATTTGACAAATCTGCATGCAAATTTGAGCTAGTTATGAGGAGATCCTGTATCGGCAGCTATCCGGTAAAGCAAAATTTCACAGATAGATTTGGTATGATCCAAAATTGAAATATTTCAATCTGCAGACTCATGGCATGTTTGAAAAAGGTGAAAATATGTTGTCGATCCTCATAAACAAATGATTTGAAGATTCGCAAGACAATCCAAGAAAACCTCATTTGAGAAGCAAGGTAACCAGATGACTTAAAAAATTGTGCATTTATTACAAAAGGAAATTAGGGTTTATGCAAGGATAAATGGGTTCTTTCACTCATTATTTACACACTTGCACTCACGAAGAAGAAAAGAAGAGCTATGCGAAGAAGATCCTACAATTCACTCAAGTTCAATTGAAGATCGAATTCAACCAGAAAATTGTTCTGGTTTCTGCTTCAAACCCTAAAGCGTGAAAAGGTACTTCCCTTCTAAAAACTCTCTTCGGATCTCTTGCAAAATGGCTACTCCAATGGTTGTCAATATTTCTGATAGGCTGAGACCTAAATTCAAGAAACACCTTTACAAATCTCTAGAAGTTGATCCCTTGGGTGCATTTTCTAGCATTCCGCACGGAGTCTTGCATGTAGAAGATGTTAGGGTTTATATCCATGCAAACATTAAAGAATTTGGAGACTCAAAAATGATGGATATTTATCACAAACAACTAACAGATGAGAATTTTGAACTCAAACCTGAATTCAAGGCCCTCCGAGACAAACACTTCAGACATTGCATACATTTTCTGTGTTTTTGCAGAAGACGATTGGGTCCGATATGTTCTAAGTAGGATGCATGATAATTTTATGTGGCTAATAAGGCCATTCAAGATAACTAAAGATGCCATCAGGGAAGTGATCGGACTGCATTCATCAGGTGGGTTACCCGCACTCAAATCTGTGAAGAACCAAATGGTAACTAAAGCCACCAGATCAAAATTTGACAAAAGAGCAATGACTATAGATGACATCACAGATTCGGATGTCAAGTTTTCTTCAATGATAATCGGTTACAAAATCTACCATTCGAGCAGGGAGAATTCTATGTCTAGTACAACAATCTATGCTGCATATCAGATATTGAGGCAAGATGCAGATTATGATCTGTGTGAGCTTCTTCTAAATTAGTTGTTGGAGAACGTGCAAAAGATCAAAAAGGATAAGAAAAATTCCTTTAAATATGGTAGTCTAATAGTGTGTCTGTTCTTCTATTATATGAATGAGTTACTTGGATCAAATGGTTGGGTCTGGAAAAATAATAAACCCGTTGCAATTCAGATTAGAGACTACATGTATCGACTTGGTGATGCTCAAGCCCAAAACACAGCCCTCTGGGGTTACTTTAAGAATTTCCAAAGCATAATGCAAGCCAGAGAAAGAATACCACAAACAATAGTTGACAAATACAAAGATACAGTCTGCTTCATGGTTGACATTGATCAATGCCTAATGGAGGTAGTTGAGCCAAGAACTGTATGGATAATGCCTATGGGATATGAGGTCAATGAAAACATCTTGAAGCTACATATTCAACACCTGTTGAGCCAGCCTATGGACACTAAAGCAGAAAGGTTTGGCACCTTTGAAGAGCTAAGTATAAAAATACATGTTGAGTTAAGACAGCTGGAGATGAAGAGGAAAGTAAGAAAGGAAGTTGAAGAAATTGCCAAAAGATTTGGCATATCAAAGGAGGTTGTAGATGCTAACAGAGAGAAAATAGAGAGGGTAGAGAAAGAAAGGCAAGAAGCAAAGAAAGAAAGTGCTCCTGTACAAACCTCCTCTCAGACTAGATCCTCCAAAAGCTCTGCGCTTGTCGCTTCCAAAAGCTCAAAGTCTACCAAACCAGAAGTCAAGACATCCGGAAAAGGAGAAAAGAGGATGAAGACCAAAGCCACAAGGACATACACAAGCCATAAAGATGATGAAGAAACAAAATCTGATGAGGAAATCAAGAAAATGAAGAAGAAAACATCTGGGAAGTTCTCTGCTAGCAGAAATGAGGAAGAAAAGGCAGAGGAATTTGTTGAAAAGCCCACTCTTTCCATTGATAACATCATCAAGGCAGTTACTGTGGATGGGAACCTGCAACCGGTGATTGAGTTCTATGATGCATATAGTGATGTTGACAAGAGACTTCTGGAAGAGGCTACTGTCAAGTACTTGAACATTTACAATAAAGGTTTCATCGAAATTATATCATTGATTCCTAAGAGCCTATATTAGGTACTTGAGCTGAGAAAAGAGAATGCAATGGCAAAATACTTAGAGATTCGGGAGCAGATAGCAATTCAACTTTATCCTTCCATCACTCCAAAACAAATGGACATGATTTTCAAGGCGTGTAAAGATGATTTCCAGAGCAAATCTAGAATGAACAAACTCATGCTTGGTGAGACTAAACAAATAGCCAATGAAACAAAAGAAATCCTCTGGAATGCCTTGCAGAGATTTAATCTTCCCATTATAGAGGAAATAGATGAAGAGCCCTCTAACATGGATGTTGAAGGATTAAAGAAAAATGATGAAGAGTCTTCTCGGGCATTAGATTCCTTTGTTCTGGAAGAGGAAGGACAGAAAGAAGAAACATTATTTGACAAGGATGTCGAAGGATTAAAGAAAAATAATGAAGAGCCATCTAAGGCACTAGACTCCTCTGCTCCGGAAAAGGAAGGACAGGAAGAAGAAACAAAGATCAATAAGCAAATCAGTCTGGATGTCCCCAAAAGGAAGGAAGTAGAGTCTACAAGAGACACTGCAGAGACAATACAAAATTTCCTGGACAAAGAAATAATGGAGCTTGATGAACCTGAGCTAATTCAAGGGCCACTAAACTTTGACTCTCTATCTCCGGTCCAGATAATGAAGGTAACATCTTTTGCTCAGGCCAAAGCAAAAGAGAAACTTCTAAAATCTCATATAAAGGATTGTGAGCTATTGGAGATTACATCTGGGATGCTGGAGAAGATTATGCCAACCTATCAAAAGGATCCTTCTGCCTCTCCATTTGGTAATCTGAAAAACTTAGTCAATTATGTTAACACTCATTTTGAATCCTTAGAGAAATCAGCAGAAACTAAGGTCTGGAAGGAGTTCTTGGGAAAAAGGTTCAGTGAAGTACAAGGGCTAATTACTAATAATAGAAGAACCTTAGGCATTGGCATAAAGAGCCTTGAAAATGCTCTTAAAGATGGTGGGGACATATACAAGTTCTATTTATCTTGGCCCAAAGTGACAGAGGACATTGAGAAGAAAGTGAAAGAACAAGAAGGAAAACTATCAAGTTTATCTGAGAATTTTGATCCCCTTACTACCTCTCTGGTGAATCATGAATGTCAATCTATTGCTATAATAAATGAAATTAAAGAACTGGTTAAGGAGAAAAAGAACATAATGGATAGAATGGGTGAGCTCGGAGGGATAATCATCCCTAAGTTAGAGACAATGCATGATGCCTTGATAGAGGCACAAAATACAATCCGGACCAATGATCCAACAGACTTAAAGAGGGCAGAAGCATATGCGTTTTTGTTAAGTCTCCATTTTGGATAGAATGATGAGGAGTTGGGCCACATAAATCATCCAGTTGAAGACAACCTTTGTGGATATACTTAAGTATATGTAAGTATAACATATGATTTATATATACTTATGCGGCCATGTATAGAATAATTTTTGCAAAATTTTGGTATGCGAATTCTACCCTTTGCCATTGATGTCAAAGGGGGAGTGAAGAGTAGTGAAAAATGTGGAGCCCAGCTAAGGGGGAGCTCCAGTAAAGTAGTACAAAAGATAGAGCATCAGCCAAGGGGGAGTTACTGTGACACTTAGCCATTTTTCACTAAGTGTTTCCATCAATGCCAAAGGGGGAGATTGTTGGCAAGAGACATTGTGTGGCTTCATAAGTGTTGTCATCGATGGCAACAAATTCTATCCCACACATCCGTAGTACATAGTATGCCTATACCGGAAGTCAGATTGAAGATTATTTTGGTCCGGTGAACAAGAAGAGAGTATGTAACAAGGTCTAACAATCAGGTCCGGATCTCTCAGATGGTGTAACTCAGTAAGTTGCGGACTTGGACAAGTCAAGAGGGGTATCATGACTACTGTATTCCAAAGATTTAGCCTCCGGTGATAAAGCAAGAAAAAGATATGAGCATCTGAGTGTTGGGTTCCAATCAGGCAGAGCAAACAGAGGAAGAACTGACTGACAAAATATCAAACTTCAATCCAGATGTGTAAAAGGTTCTGATCAAGCAATATGTGATATTATACATTGTTAGCCGACATGATTTATGACTTCTATGCCTATGTTTTTTATGCACATCACTAATCAAGCATGGATTCAGCCGACAAATTAATAACTTGCAAATATCTTAGGTGTTCTTGTTGCCGACTAAGAAGTTGTTGGAAATCCTTGATACAGATATATATATATATATACCTGATGGATTCAAGCCTGTAAGGGTGTGATAGTGATGATATGGATGGTTAAGTATGAAGAAAAGCAGAGACAAGTGCGAAGGCAGTAATTTAAGCCCAAAATGTGACAGAAAAGTTATATTGAGCAGAGGAAGAATGAAATGTGCCAGATCAATATATTGTACCTAACCAGAACTGAAATCCTGCATGCATAGATGTTGTTCATCAGTTCAGACACCTTGGTATCATCTATAAGCATTTGTAGACTATAAGTCTCCTATAGGCAGTGGGCCTCTTGTGAGCAGTGTGCTCGGGCAGTAAGCCCTAATTGGCAAGTGCCAAATTTGTACTCTTTATTCTTTTAATAGAGAATACAATCTTGGGTTAGTCACCTCGTGGTTTTTCCCTTAACTGGGTTTTCCACGTTAAACTCTTGGTGTCATATGTGTTAATGTGTTTCTGCTCTTGAGTTATTGCATTGTGCTTCCATGATTGAATCATTATTATGCTGTAGAAATATAAGAAGGATTTAAGTGTTTAAAGAAAAGAAAGTTTTTGTGACAACTTATTCACCCCCCCCTTAGTTGTCTATCCTAAAACCAACACATGCATCCCATTACATTACCAAAACATATGTCGCTATCCCTTCTCCATCATCACACAAATATCAAAAGCATGTGACCATACACCTTCCTCCATCCACTCTTCCTCCACTCCTCCCAACACCTAATATCCCCATACTCACATCCTCTTATCCTTTTATCCATAAGTCCACTAATCCCTCCATCCATACATCTCATTCCCTTAAATCCCCTAAAATTCTTACTCATGATCAACGAATGCACACATCTACCAAACATGAAGCTATCACAACCCCCATGAGATTTAAAAATAGAAATTTGGATGCCTCCTTACATAAAGCAAAAAATCCTAAAGATCCTCATGCCATAGGGAGCCAATGCAAAGAATCAAAGAAAAATTAATCCAAAAGGCTACCCAAGCCCACGCCTCAAAAAGAAAAAGAAAAAACAAAAATGTTGTGGGTCCCCAAGCAAAAAGCACTTAATCCAAATAAAGCATCCACAATTCAAAAATCCCAAAAATATCATTCTCTATCACAAAATCCTACAATTCCTAACACCATTTAGGTCCCAAAATTACTAAGTCAACCATCCCGTAAGCAAACATCTCCATTACTCCCAACTCCTCCTTCCATTGAAAAGTTTCAAAATCCAACTCGGTGTGTGCAACCATTGGTCTTGGTTCCTTTCCATTCTGCAACATTCCCACATACCTCCATCTCCCCATCTTCTATCTACTATCCCACATATTTCCCCCATCATATCCCTATGGTCCATGCTTTTGCATAATCCACATCATAATTTACTAATCCATCCATACATAATCCACTATCCACCTCCATCTCCCTCTCATGCAATCTTCTACCAACATCCATGTGCAAAATGATACTTAACGTGATCCATGTGTGACATCCCTCTATAATGGGACATTATCCATCCACTATCACCCATCTGTCTACCTATTCATGAGTTTCCCTTGTCATTGGTATCTAGCATCTAGGCTATCCAAACTGCAATCCAATGTCATCCCACAACATTTCCAAAAATCCAACAAAATCAAAACATTTCTCAAAATTCAAAAAAATCAAAACATTTCCCAAAAATCCAAAAAAATTACAACATTTCCAAAAATACAAAAAAATCAAATATCCAAAAATTTCAAGCAATAAATCCAAATGCAAGTCACCCTTAATCCATACCAATCTAGTCAAAGTAACCTAGCCAAATCATCCAATCACATCCTTGGTCTTGATCCTAATCTTGTTGTCAACTCAATCAATCAATCATCATCATAATCAATGGGATATATCATTCCCGCATCCTTGTGTTTATCTAGGGATATATCATTCCACACGATGACAACACTATCTCAATCAATCGATTATCAGTTTATAGCTTGACAAGGGGTAATTTACCTTGTTTGTTTTTGAATCAAGCAGAAACATTCATACAACACACTATACCTTAACCAAAATCGCCTATCCAGTCACTTTATCAATTGCCACATCATTCAATCTCAAACAACCATCCTTCAACCTCATCTAGGGATATATTGTTCCCGTCATCAGGCACCTATCCAAACGTCACTCAAACTATTTGGCAAGAGATACAATGGCTGTGTGACTTGTGTCGTCATTTGGTCTTTTGTTTTTAAATTTATCTTTTCTATCTCCTTATTTTGCTTTATCAAATCCACCTAGATCCATTTATATCTTGGTGTGTTACGATTAGCAGAGAATGGGGCATAGCGGTTTGTGTGTCTATTGGATATTCTTATCACTATAGCTAATAAAGGTTGTATTACATTGGGTATAAGGATACTCCTTTTGTTTGCAGTGTCAAGTCAATGCAAAGGATACAAAGTCACTCTTGTTCCTTATACCTTAGTGCATAATATCCTCTTGCTATATCAAATAAGGATTGCTCTACACATTCTACCAGCATAACCATCTCCTCTCTATCCACTATATCCATTATGACTATAACTTATCCGTTTCCAAATCCTATTCTAAAAGCATTCTTCACCTCTCAATCTATCTTTATCCACTATCTATTTCACCTATCTCTTTTAACCTAACTATCCATTCCTAACCTTTAACCTTATCCATCCTCTCTCTTGCATTTGAATTTCCTTATCCAATCCCTTTTCATCCATTTCGAGAGCATACTCATGTTCTCCTAACCTGCCTATCCTCTCGAGGGGGCACATCATTCCTTCTTGTCACTCCTTCTAGTGGCTGGGGCATCCTTTTCCTTCATCCATACCTTTTCTTCTTTGAAATGATGTTACTTCTCTTAGTGGTGCAGGAGCACCTTGAGAATCTAAATATTCTCGTACATTTTCTATTTTGTCCAAATGTTATATGTGGAAAGAAAAGATTAAAAGTTTGTAACCGAACTGATGTGTAGTGTAATCGTTTGGCAAAGGTGGTTGTAGGCGGTTCGCCTTCCATCTTGTAACTACCAAGATGTAAGTCTTTTAAATAGTTGAGTCTGTATTTGTCAAAAAAGGAGAGGAGAGACAGAGAGTCGAGGGAAATTGTATGTATATTCTGAAGTAGAAGAAATAAATAAATTTTGTGTTTTGGTCTAATTGCAGGAATGTAGATTGGAGTCATTCCACTGGTTAAGATTTCTTCGAAATCAGTGGAATGACCTCCATGTTGTTAGTTTGTTTTCTGTTTGGTAGGAATTAGTTATTTTCTGTGTGTTGTTCGGTTACAGAGATTGCTGAGGAGGTTATCAGGTTGAGAATCGTGAGGTTTCATTGAACATGCATTTTATGAATATACTGCATTAGTATGTCAAGAACATTTTATGTGTATCCCGTAGATGTATGAAAAGAGACATTTCGTGTATATATCACTTAAGTATTTCGAGTATACAATTTGTGAGTATACGTCGATTGTATGTCGCAGACAGAGTGTGTGTATATCACAATTGTATCTGAGGAACATTTTATGAGTATCCTGCATTTGTATTTCAGAGGTTGTATGAGCGAATGTACATTGTTAAAGTGTATTGTGGGAGATGCAAGTGATGACCGGTCGTATCGGTCAAAACGGGAGAAGATACTTTGGATTACCGGCGATAGAAGGTCACGAAATGAATATGCAAGATGAATGCATCGGTGTATCGGCAAAGGGTTTGGAATGTCTGCCGATGATAGTGGTCATACCGACAAGTGTGAAGGGAAGCAGAATATATCCATCGGGGAAATGGTGGATATCAGCAGGAGAAATTTGGAAGTTGCCGACGGTAATGTGTTTGGCTGATGGTTGAACCGACGGTTGAACTGGTTCAACGGTTCAAAGGGTTCAATGGGTTCATTTGGTTCAAGGAGTACAAATAGTTCAACCACTACGGCGGTTCAATATTTTAATCTGTTTTGTATGTTTCCACTGCATGCTCTGCATCAAAGTGGTATTAGAGCTAGCGAAAGCTTTGGGAGGAGATGTTATGTATTTGATTTCTGAGATGAAGAGTTGAAACAATATGTTTGGTTGGTGACTATTTTGAAGATAGAGATCATAGAAGGTATGTAGAAGGTTGATAGTAGTACAAGACTATTGCAGATGCTCGTGCCATCTAGTTGCAAGAAGGAATAGGATTCCTATGTGTGGGCAGAGGAGGATGAGGTCTATCAAGACCATTCACCAACAGAGATTAAGCTAGAGAAGGGTGCAGAGTGAAGTCACTGAGGAGAGAGTGGTAGGTGCATCACTAGGATCTGCTGTTGGACGAGAGGAATGGGTCTATGAAGCAGCGTGTAAGATGGACGGTTGATGGAGCATTGTGTTGTAGTCATGGAGGTTTTGTTCAGTATGAGAGTACTCCACTGATGGGAGTAGAAGGAGCCTGAAGATTCTCTGGAGTTGATGGTAGTTTGATTTTGTTGGTTGGTTGGTCACTAGCCCATTGCTATGAAGATTTCAAGCCTGAAGCCTGAAGCTAAAAAGTGAAAGATGAATCCAGACAGAGATGCAGAAAAGGTAGTTTTATTTGTAGGTACATTTCCAAGAGACTTGGAAATCTTTGTTGGTTGGTTGTATGGTGCAGGAGCACCTCGAGAATCTGAATATTCCCTTACATTTTCTATTTTGTCCAAATGTTATATGTGGAAAGAAAAGATTAAAAGTTTGTAACCAAACTGTTGTGTAGAGTAATCGTTTGGCAAAGGTGGTTGTAGGTGGTTTGCCTTCCATCTTGTAACTGCTAAGATGTAAGTCTTTTAAATAGTTGAGTCTGTATTTGTCAAAAAAGGAGAGGAGAGACAGAGAGTCGAGGGAAATTGTATGTATATTCTGAAGTAGAAGAAATAAATAAATTTTGTGTTTTGGTCTAATTGTAGGAATGTAGATTGGAGTCATTCCACTGGTTAAGATTTCTTCGAAATCAGTGGAATGACCTCCGTGTTGTTAGTTTGTTTTCTATTTGGTAGGAATTAGTTGTTTTCTGTGTGTTGTTTGGTTACAGAGATTGTTGAGGAGGTCATCGGGGTGAGAATTGTGAGGTTTCATTGAACATGCATTTTATGAATATACTGCATTAGTATGTCAAGAACATTTTATGTGCATCCCGCAGATGTATGAAAAGAGACATTTTGTGTATATATCACTTAAGTATTTTGGGTATACAATTTGTGAGTATACGTCGATTGTATGTCGCAGACAGAGTGTGTATATCACAATTGTATATGAGGAACATTCTGTGAGTACCCTGTATTTGTATTTTAGAGGTTGTATGAGCGAATGTACATTGTTAAAGTGTATTGTGGGAGATGCAAGTGATGACTGGTCATATCAGTCAAAACAGGAGAAGATACTTTGGATTACCGGCGATAGAAGGCCACGAAATGAATATGCAAGATGAATGCATCGGTGTATCGGCAAAGGGTTTGGAACGTCTACCGATGATAGTGGTCATACCAACAAGTGTGAAGGGAAGCAGAATATATCCATCGGGGAAATGGTGGATATCGGCAGGAGAAATTTGGAAGTTGCCGACGGTAATGTGTTTGGCCGATGGTTGAACCGATGGTTGAACTGGTTCAATGGTTCAAAGGGTTCAACGGGTTCATTTGGTTCAAGGAGTACAAATGGTTCAACCACTACAGTGGTTCAATATTTTAATCTATTTTGTATGTTTCCGTTGCGTGCTCTGCATCACTTAGTTGCAACATCATCTCAAAGAGGGGCAAAATGTAGACACCTAAAACTGACCATGTCTTACAACATTGCCTTTCAACATCCCCTTGCATCCTCTTGCGACACTTAACGATACCTTGTCTTAGGTCCTCTTTCATGAACCCTTCCAATTAGTTAAACAAATTATATTTATTTAACTAATTTATCCCTTCTAGTCAAATTAAGTAAATTATATTTATTTAATTCCCATATTACTCCAACTAATTTAAATAAATAAAATATTTATTTAAATTAGCTCTCACATGCCACTTGTCTCTCATAATTTAAATAATTTTATTATTTAAATTATTTATCCTACTCACATCCCTATTTTTAAACTCATTAATTATGCATCATAAGCACTTCCTCTCCAAAATCAATTAAGAATCCCATTTATTCCCACTCCCCTCCTTATTTTAGTCACCTATCATCCTCATTTATGGTGTGTCATGAGCACTAAAATTGACTTTCAATCCTAGCCATCCACCTCATTCCTCACCCTTCTAATCTTGTCTATCCATTTGATTCCCTCTCTATCTATAAATTAAACTTTCATTTTCATTTCAAACCCTCACACTCTCTCATCAAATTTCGTACGCACATTCATATCACATATCATTTTCTATCAAGGTTATGCTGGTTGTGTGAATAGCCCACAGTACATCCACATGATAAATCACTGGAGCTTGGGTGCACTCCATTTTGTCCTACGAGAGGTCTGATTTTGTGCAAGGTCTGAAGGTATTGTTGTATTGTTTATCTTTTATGTTATTGGCTTTGCATGATTTTCTGGGTTTCACACACAAATGAAAGAACTATAGTGAAGAAGAACCAAGCATAACACTCCCTCAATGTACCCAATCAAGAAACCCTAGCTTAAAAGAAGGATACACTTTATCTTATTGCGATTACAAGTGCCATTTCCAAATTAGAAAAGTGGTCTTGATCTTAGTGTATTGCAAATGCCAAATTAGGCCACCAAGATAAAAGTATAATTTTGATATAGAATGGGATAGATCAGATGCACCAATGAGAAGTGCACAAAAATAATTCATTTTCAAAAAGAAGCACCAAAAAATGTTACTGTATGAGCCCAAACGGAGCCCCAAAAGTTCTAAAATTGAGAACTTCTCAACATCACCTATGAGAATCTAAAATTTCTAGAAAATCTAGACACCAAAATTAAAAATTATTTTCACCACTATGAAGCTCTCAAAAACTTAGACTAGATAAAAAAATTACTTGAAAAAAGGAGCCAATTTAAGCAAGAATGAAGCCTCTAAAGTTCAACACCAAAAATCAAAACTCCATTGGAGAGGGGGCAAGATTGGAGGGAAGGAGTTGATGATTTCATGCTAACATTAGCAACACTTGTGGATGGAATATGGTTCAAATGACTAGACATAATATTCCTTATATTGCTAAAACACCATTGATCCCTCCAAAACTATTGACTGTACCATAAAATTGCCTACTAGAAGGTAGAAAACTACTAATCTTGGGCAAGAAATTACTTTCAATAAAAAATCATTAGTTTATGAGTGATTTAGTGCCACGAGGCTAGAGGTTGGAGGTAGCATTACCGGGTTGGCTAGTCATCGTAGTGGTAGGTGGTGTCTACCAGTGGGGCTACTGGCTCTTATGGGTTTGGGGTTGCTAGTTGGTGGTAAATGCCCCCAGTTAACCCATCACAAGCCTACACAAGTTGGTATGGGCTCGATAGGGTTTACGCAAGCAATGCCCTGTGAGTATCACAATTGTTTTTTGAAACTTTTGATTTTTTATTTTTTTAAATCATTTTTTTAAAAGAAAAAATAAAATAGTTTCTCTATACCTATGTCAGGCCTATGCAATTAGGTCATACGACTAGATTTTTTTCTTTTTCTACAAACTTCTCTGAATTTGACAAATTTTATGTCAATTCATAAGTGTTTGGCCCTTTCAGATGCAATGGCATAGTTCATTTTGAGCTATGATGCACCAAAAACTAATTTCTCCACAAAGGCTTTGATTTGAAACCCCAATTCCTCAGGGGAAATGAACTAACTACAAACATCAACCTTGTTCTAATACCATGCAGGATTCAATGAGAATCGAAACACAAGTCTAGATCTAGGTAAATGAAGAAAGTTAGAAAAAGCTAGATACATTTACAACAAATTATGTAGAATGCAAACATCAACTATAATCCAATATCGAGGATGAAAAGATTAACTGATTACAAAGGATTGCCTACAAACATATAGACCTCTAGGATGCATGGATCAAGGAGATCATGTCTAGAGGTCATGAGTTTAACTTTGAATCTCTCCCAATTAGGAGGTGAGTTAACTTAGTCTAACTATCAATCCAACTAAGACTGAGGTGGCAACTAACTACCACCAATCAATAGTTAATGAGGTAGTGGTGGCACTTGTGTATCTCAAGTCAAGTTGTACAATGACATTATTAGCTACTTAGATGAGGAAAAATGATTATTCCTAATATCCCAAGTAAACATATTAAATAGTTGTAATATCACATTCAAGATAGAACATATCCAAGGTGAAATAAATATTACACCAACAATTGTTATCTCATTTTTTTCTCATATCCTAATCAAGTACACATTTATAGTCCTAGAGCTTTCTCTCCTAGGTTAGATTGTTATTCATTGTGAGTTTATTAATTTAGCCTAGGATATTTAAGTGACAATGTGTTATTTTCCCATGCAAATTTAACAATTTAAATATTCCATATATATTTAATTACTAATTATTACTCTGACATGTAAATGATTGTCAAATTAATGTTAAGGAGTTTTTGTGAGTTCACACTCATGCCGTTACAATCCACTCTTGTTGTAATTGTTGCTACACCTCTTGGCATAATTATTATTATTTTGATACTTTAAACAAACTCAAAGAATATTTTTCTATTGATTAATCCCTTCATCGAGATGGTTCATACACATTAATCAAGCTCTTAATTTAGACCTTTGAGGCATGGTAAGAAAATATATATTTGATTTCAAATGAAATATGAAACTTTTTTAACTACATGGTGTGTATAGACAAAAAGGTTCACACTTAGCACTTATATTTCTCAATTCACACTTGTTTTAGCACCATTGTTTATAGAAATGACTTGTGACCATATTGACCTTTTGGACCATCAATTTCTCCTTCAACCCATACTTCACACCCAAACCAAGCCCATGTCAGTTGTGGATACCCTTATGCACTCATTCTTGATCTTCCTAAACATTAGCATGTTGTGCTCTTATCCTTTGGATGGGATTGTGCATGATGACATCCCTTGAATTCAAAATTTATTCATCCCATCCAACTGCTTGTCTTTTTATCCCTCACAAACCCTAACTCACCTTCAATGGTCAAAATGAGCAACACTAGTTTTTAAAACAAGTCTTAATGGAAATAGACATCATTAAGCATAGTCAAGCACAAGGGAGCACATCAAACCAACACACACAATGCGAGGGCAAAATGAACACTTAGGGCTAGCGATGACACCAATTATCAAACCTTCATAGTTGCAACACACTCATTTTCTCAACATCTAGGGTTTCACACACTCCATGCTTGTTTAGAATTATTGCTAAATTAGCCTACGGATCTGACTAAGGAAAATCCTAAAATGTGTTGAAGGCCCCCATTTTTTCCCTAGATTGTAGGTTACAAATTTGACCAAGAGTTGCAAAGTATGTGTCAATGTCAAACAGGATGCCAACACATGACTTAGACACAACTATGATTGTACCAGATACCAACATACAACTTGGATAGGACAGTGGTTGTATGTACAGGGCCACACAAATGGGACACAATCACACTTCATTGTACCAAAACACAATCCTCAAAATCCAAATCTGACAACTCAAAACCTTCTCCTATCTTCTCTTTTTTACCATCTATATTTTCTCTTAACTTCAAATCAGACATGATCTCTCTTCCCTCCTCTTTACTTCATGCTTTCTAATTCCTTTCATATGCAATCTTAACTCCGTAATTTCCAACTATTTGAAATGTGAAACAGATGGTTAAATGTCATTATGATTCTCTCTTTTTAACTTTAAAATTTTGGAAATTGCACTAGCAATTAGAGTATGCAATAAGCCCAAGTTTCAATGTAAACGCTTAAAATCAACATCAATTTACAAGTTTCTGGATTTACTTACCAATATCCTCCGCCATGCAATCCTAAAATGTAGCTATCAATTTGAAAGTCCGCCTACATCATATGGAAGACAAAATATGCTATAATATCATAAATCCAAAGAATGAAAGCTGGCTTTTCCTTCCAACCAGTACATTACATGGCATAAGATCCAAATATCAGTTATCATTCTTGACCGTCTAAAATTAAGCAGCCGACATTAGAACTGAGAAGTCGGAAGTGACAGGTTGCCTAAATGCCCACGGAGCTTATCTCTATCTGATTTGGCCGGGAAAAAAACAAATTAGATAGAAGAAATCGATCCTGTACTCATTTGAACCGTATGGCATATAATTGTGAATGTTCTATGTGCTTACTCACCTCTTGGCACATCAGAGAAAAGTGAGTACTTTGTTCGTCTCATCTCTATTAATGCATTTGAGATTGATTGCAGATTTCAATCGAAATCCCCTCTTCTTAATGTCGTGGAGAGTTGTTTTCCACGTTGTTGAAGGTTGCCTCTCAAAAAATGATTGATTGAGTTCCAACTAAGATACGGGATCATTTTCAACAAGCTTGAGTTATGGTACAACTCTTTTAATTCAGACCCGTTGCTTTCGTAAGGGTTTGGGTAATAAAATTGAATGGCACCTAAAGATCCTTGGTAGGCTGTTAAAGCTGAAGTGATTGGTGTTGGAGGGAAGCATAATGGCACCTGCCAATCAGATATAGAGAGGAACGAATGCAGCCTTGAATGAATGCCTTTTTAGCTTAGGGGTTAGAAGTTTGTTTTGAATGTCTTTTATGAGGTAAGAGTTCTCAAACTCTCTGGGATGTTGTCTTTCTTGTTCCTAATTTGGATAACGCATGTAAGTGGCTAGAACAATTTACATTTCTAGTATATTTTATAGGAAGAATCCCTTCTGAAAACATGCTCAAGAGCTGGGTAAATTCTACTTAGGTCTGTAATGAAATCAAGCTGGACACAATTTAGAATTTAACCAGAGGTTTCTTTCTCTTCCACTTCATAAAAGCCAACCATGCAAATGTTATTCTTAGGCATGACACTTGTTGTGTTCATAGTTATCTCCTTGTTTCTTTCCATTGTACTAGGGACTTCATTGTGTCTAACTAGCAAGCCCTTAATGTACTAACTTGGTTTGAGTTCCCTAGTCCTCCATTACCTTGTTAGCCATTCCTAGACCACATTGCCACCTCTCTTGGGAGAGTGGTATATGTTGAAGGGGATAAATTTTATTTGACTTGTCCTCAACAGAAGCAAACCCTGCTTGGGACATTAAGGATATTGTTGATATACAAATTAGTGGCATGCACCATGTCCAAAGTGTTTTGTATATCAACTTGCCAAACATTCATTTTTCAATGTGAATCCTTTGAGCCTAAAATCAAAGATTGCATGTTAGCTAGCCACAAGGTCAAATCAAACTCCAAACCAAGGAGTGATATGCCTCAAGAAAAGAATGAAGGATGGACTAATGTTGAAAACAATAAAGGTCGTTGCAATAAACCCAATAGAGGCTCCCATGTAAAATCCAACAATGGAGGGACTTAGGCTAGAGGGGCACCTACTAAAACTTTAGCAAATGTGGCACATGTTCATCCATCTGTCAATGAAAAGGCCAAGCAAGTGGCTACAACTCCTCTGGAACCCACTCAGGAACCCTCCAAGGCAACCGATAAGCCTCATTATTCTCAAACACCACTCCCTCTAAGAGTGTTGTTCTCATAGAATTTAAGTGCTTTGTCTACTTTTCATTCCCCCTTTTTAATGAGCACAATAGGTGATGTTGCAACCCTCCTTATTTGATGAAAGATAGGGGAATTCTTCCTAAAAAATAAAATATGCACTTTAGAGAATTTTCTCCAAAACTAGAGTAGGTTTTTGCAAAACAACTATTATGCACTAGAAGAGTTGGACTCCAAGGATATGTCCTTGGACCCATGTTTTTTATGAATTCTTATTTCATAAAATGTTAGGGGTCTAGAATGGGCCCATACCTCAAGTTCATTGTGTAGGAGTTTTGATATAGATTTGTTGTGGATATTTTGTCTTTAGGAGATCAAGCTTGTTGGTTTTTTGCTTTTTGTTGTTTGTTGTGTCATATGGCTAGAATATTTTTTAGCAATAATCATGAGCAAGGATGTAGGAGCGTGGTGATTGATCTACCAAATGGTAGCCCCACTATGTTGCACATGGTTGTGACTTGTCACATAGGGCTTTATGGGTCCTTTTCAATTTTGACAACAAACACTTTGGAATTGTTAATATTCACACTTTGAATGATGTGATTGAAAGGACCCATCTCTACTGTTGGCTTGCAGATGAGCTACCTAAGGCTCGGTGGATCTTTAATGGTGGCTTTAATATGGTTGAGATGATGTCTGACAAATAAGGCCACCTCCCAATGAGATGGATGGTTGGAAAGCAAAAGGTGTTATTCTACATGTGTAATAAATTCAATCTTCATGAACTTAATCTTGGCAACAAAAATACTTCATTTATTTTGTATACTTGATCCAACTTGTGTAGTAGATTAGAAAGAGTGATAAAGTGACTTGACTATGCTATGATTTCAACACAACCATACTTTTCTATTAGCAATTATTTGACACTTTCATTGAGCCTATTCTAGATGTTATGATTTCTTACCATCCTCCAATCCTTTTTTAGGTCAAGTGGGGTCTTCATAAGCCCAAAATTGAAAATAAAATATTTAACATGTCACTTCTCCACCATGAGCCCACTCTTGCTCATATTTAACGTGTCTAAATTTAGTGTCATGTTCGAGACATGACACTTATTGGATTACTTGGTCGGTTGATCCCATACGTGCATTACCTTCTTTATGAAAACCTATGGCCACCATCTGGAATACATCTAATGTAAATCCTACATGGCCATGGCCTTAGAGGTCAATCATGTCTCCACTCAGCTTGAGGTGATGGCCTTACACAAGCCTTTGCAACTCCAAATGTCTAAGCTCTACCACCAAGTGTAGGTGGTTGATGCCTATTCTATCAAAGGAGACCAATTCAATGTCAGACTTCATTGGTGGAAGGTTGGCGATAAAACCTCCAAAGATTTTTTTCAAGATTTGTAAGTTCATCATGTTGTCCAAAAAAATAAGGTTGCTCATGAAGCAAATTCTCACCTTTTAGAACTTATTGAGGTTTTGAATGTTTTTGTTCATTATAAAAATGTTTTCAAAGCCCAAGAAAATTCTTAGGCCCATGATGTAACCCTTCAACATTCCTTGGATGTGGTCATGTGTCACCTTTCTACCACTTAGACTATGGCTTCTAATAAGCTTTGTACCCAGGAGTATAGATCCACATAGTTGTTGATAGTATGGACAATGGTAAAGCTCCAAGATGTGATGGATTCCCTTATGAATTCTATAAACTCCTTTGGGATATGGTTGGAATAAACTTTTGTCAAGTTTATCTTGAGCCATTCCACTCCAACTCCTTAAAGAAAATTATAAACAAAAGCAACATTAAATTCATATGCCAAGATGCAGATCTAGAGATAATTCACAACTAGAGAACCATGACTCTACTCAATGTCTCCTACAAGATTGTTGCAAAGGCCCTCACACTTTATATTCTCCATTTCATCTACTTAGTGGTATGCTTTGAGCAAGTTTGGTTTATAAAGAGTAGATTTATTCTTGATATTATAATTGCAGTGCACGAAGGCATGGAATGGGATCAAAATTCCAACCAATAGACTATGCTCATGAAAATTGACTTTGAGAAGGCTTATGATAGGATTGAATTTCCTTTCATTCTTTGCATGCTCTATGCCTTAGGTTTTGGAAGTAATTTCCTTCATTTGGTGAATATGTTGTTCATCGATGCTTCTATCTACCTCACTATCAATGGTATCCAATCTAAGTAATTTGGGCTCTTTAGATCCATTTAGAAAGGATGGACCATTTCATGTTTTTTCTTTGTGTTGGATGTAAAAGGTTTTATCTACCTTCTTGTTAATGCTATCTTGCAAAAGCTTGCCAAGGGTATCTCCCTCCCAGGTAGCATCCCACAACAACTAGTTAATGGTCCTTTTGCTAATGATTCCTTCCTCATTTTGATTAAGGATGAGAAAAATATCAATCAAGATTTCAAGTGTTCAAACACCTTCTTCTTAGCCTTTGGCTCAAATACCTAATGGAGTAAGATCTATTTTTATAGGCTTTATGTTTCTCCTCCTATCTAGCTTCAAAAGTATGGATGGAACCATGGATACAAATTGATTATGATGAGATTTTTAAATTCCTTGGGATTTTGTTTTCTTTTCAATCCTGCACATATGGTCTTTCGTAGTATGTTGTGAATAGAGTGGAGAAAAGGTTGGATTACTAGATTATTAAGCCACTCTTACTAGCTGGTAAATTTGAAATCTATCCTAAGGTCTTAGTTAACATGCATGTTTACTATTCTTCATGTTGGGTGCCTTCTAAGGCATCCTATAACAAGCTAGAGAAACTACTACATGATTTTCTTTAGGGAAACTTTGACCACAACAAAGGATTTCATAGGGTGGCATGAGATTATGTTGTCTTCCTAGAGATTCTGGTAGTTTAGGATTAATTGGTGCTCATAAATAGAGAATTGTGTTATGTGCTAAATGGATTGTGCATGCAATTAAAGGTAATGAATCATAGATAGTCTTGTTGAGGAATTGTATTTCTTATTGATCTCCTCATGGGAGACTATCTTGGAAAGACTTGGGATTTCATTTCCTTGTTATCCCTCATGTCCCTATCAATATTACAAGAACTTTTGTGGCCAAAAGAATTTGGAAGGTTTGGTAAGATATTAATCCTTGGCTTCTTTGGAATGGAAATGGATTTTGTAATGGACTATCTACTAATCATCAATCTCCAAGGTCTAGACTGTTAGAAATCTGAAATAGATGTATAACCCAAGGAATTTTTAAGAGAGATTTTAAGCTACAAAAGATGTAAATGCATAAACAAAAATATATTGAAAATCAAGGTGAAATTGTTGCTATAAAACTTTATTTATGTGTGTTCAAATCTGAAAATTAGATTAATGAGTTTCAATTTAATGTATATGTGATTAGCACATTCAATCAATATACTAATGAAGGAAATTAATCAAGGAAGTTGACATAGAATTTACGTGGAGAAACCCTTATGGGAAAAAATCCACACCCAAAGAGATATTATGTTTGTATTCATTCTTGTAATCAAGTTTACATTAACATTGGATTCTCTCTGAATTTCAGAAGCACTTTGTTACTCCAACTTCAAAAACCTGTCATAATTTCTACCAACCAAAGGCATCATTATATAGAAGCCATGGATCTCAAAATACAATGAATTGTATCCAATAACAAGAGAATATTCCACATGCAAAAACCATGCACTCAATATTGTGAATTCCAATGCTGCATAGTAGAAATCACCACTAAACTGAAAGTCTCAAACATGGGTGTCGAAGAAATCCTAATCAAAATTAGTAAATTGAAGTGTCATGTGACAACAAGGTAGAACTGAATGTCTCCTTATGGGCACCTAGCAACTCCTAATTAATCTTAGTCAACTGAAACACTCCAACCCACACCAATGTCATGCAAACAACATGCATTACTTGGCGTCCCCAATATGGATCTATAACAACCTATTTGTATCATACAAGAGTCATGCAATGCTAAACTTGAGTTAGAGTGACATGCAAGACACATGTATCACCATATAAGTACATACAACTAACATGCAAGTACATGCAACTGAAATGCAACAACATGCAAGCATATGTAAGTACATGCAACTCACATGCAACAAAATGCAAATCCATCCAAGTGACATGAAACAACATGCAAGTTGATGCAAGCTCATACAATTTCATGCAAGCAACATGCAATTATCATGTATCTCTAACTTCAATGTTAACTCCCACATAAGACTCATACAAAGCATATGCAACATTATCCATTCATGCAAACAAAAAAGATAACTACAAGTCCACATTGGATTCTCCTCCAAAGTGGGCTCCCTTGATGGGTCCCACCTCCTAGAAGTTATCTCCAAGTCAATGTGGACTTCTAGAAAGTAACTTTAAGTCTCCATGAGCTCCACTTCCAAAGTGGGTGCCCATATTGGGTCCCACCACATAGAATGTAACTACAACATGTCCAAGTGAAATAATTAATAAATAACTTGTCCCTCAAGTGTCTATGTGTTCAAGAACATTTTTCAAGAACTTTGGAGACACATGAAAATGGTTAGGATTGCAAAGTTAATGACAAATTATCCCAACATTCTCCCACTTGACATTATGCATTGCAATTACATATATGAGGTAACAAAATTATTTAACAAGTACAATGATTAAGGCCAATGGCCTTCTTACACCAAGAGAACTTATCTGTGGTAACTGGCTTTGTAAGAGAATCTGCAACATTAACCAAAGTGTCAACCTTTTCAATCAAAACCTTACCATTCTCAACCATTTCTTGCACAAAGTGATACTAAACATCAACATGCTTAGTATGAGCATGATACTAGATTTTTGGCTAAACAAATGGCACTCTAACTGTCACATCCGATCCTTACTATCCTGCAATCAAAACCAACACATTTACCAAGTCTCTATAACCATAATACCTCTTTAGAGGCATGTGTAGCAGCCATATACTCTACTTCTATGGTGGAAAAAGCAACCGTAGGTTGCCTTTTACTCATTCAACTCACTGTAGCTCCAAATAGAGTGAAAACATAGCCACTAGTGGACCTTCGACTATCCAAGTCACCTGCCCAATCTAAATCAACAAAACCCTGTATGTCTAATGACTTATCCACATTATCAATACCATGATAAACCAAATAGTAATCAAAAGTTCCTCGCAAATATCTAAACACCCTCTTAACAAAAGTCCAATTCTCTCTACCGGGGTTAGACATCAACCTGGTTAAAGTTCCCACTACTTGGGTAATATCTAGTCTAGTGCAAACCATGACATACATCAAACAACCAACAACACTAGCATAAGTAACCTTAGAAATCTCTTCAAAATCATCACCAAAATTAGGACACATGTCTAAACTAAGCTTAGTACCAATTGGAAATGGAAATCTTACTGGTTTATAGTCATGCATATTAAATCTTTACAAAATGATATCAACATACTTACTCTGACTTAACCATAGCTTTCTGTGTACCTGATCCCTATTGATCTCCATCCAAAGAATATATCTAGTAGTCCCAAAGTCCTCCATATCACATGTTCCAAAAAGTTGATTCTTAAGCTCTCTAATCATCACCTTATTTTTACCAATAAACAACATGTCATCAACATACAAGACAATAATCAGTACCTGATCATCAATAATCTTAATATAAACACAATTATCTTCCTCACTTCTAACAAAACCAAACTTCAATGTAAAAGCATCAAACTTCTAATACCACATCTTGGGTGACTATTTTAAACCATACAATGATCATTTTAACATGCAAACCAAGTGTTATTTTCCTTTCACAACAAAACCATTAGGATGTCGCATATAAATCTCCTCCTCAAGATACTCATGCAAGAAAGTAGTTTTAACATCCATTTTATCTATCTCAAAATCATAAGTAGAAGAAATAGATAAAAGGAATCTAATAGAAGTAAATTTAGCAATAGGAGAG
The DNA here is from genome assembly GCA_027924645.1 of Cunninghamia lanceolata. Lineage (NCBI taxonomy): Eukaryota > Viridiplantae > Streptophyta > Pinopsida > Cupressales > Cupressaceae > Cunninghamia > Cunninghamia lanceolata. The sequence continues at coordinate 5,521,795 of BSBN01000413.1, forward strand.
AAGATTTCAACAAAATCAATTCCCTCTCTCTGGGAATAGCCCTTGGCCACCAATCTGAACTTGTACTGCTCTAACTTACCATCTGCACCAAATTTCTTTTTATATATCCACTTGCAACTAATGGGCTTTCTTCCTTTGGGAAAACTAACAAGATCCCAGGTGTCACAACTATCCAAACACATCATCTCCTCATGCATGGCCTGCAACCAAGGCTCACTATCCTCCGAAGATAGAGTCTCCCTGAAAGATCTAGGTTCATCATCAGTACTTAACAAAGAAAATACACAATAGAGATTAGGTGGGCTATACTTTTTAACTGGATTCTATTGTCTTGTGGATCTCCTTAAGTTAGGAGTAAGGGGCTCTGCATGTTCTTCTATATGCTCATCCTGCACATCATTATTTGAATCCTCTGAACCCTCTTCTTCTTCTCCATCCATCTAATTGTTCTTCCACATGTGCATCTTCCTACTTTTTTGTATATATCTTGAAGTGCATTGTTTTAGTCTTTTCTTTCTCCTTTGGTTGTTCTTCACCTGAATAAGCTCTAAAATCCCTGAAAATCACATCTCTAGATAAAATCATTTTTTAGGTTAGAGGTTTCTAAAGCTTGTAACCTTTTAGATTCTCAGCATAACCTATGAAGATCCATTTTTGAGCTTTTGGATCCAATTTAGTACACTTTTCTTTAGACACATGAACAAAAGCCTCACAACCAAATATCCTTAAATGTGAAACAAAAGGCTTTCTACCTACCCACATTGCATAAGGAGTTTTATCTTCAAGAGCTGAACAAGGAGATCTATCAATCAATTAACAAGTAGTACTTACAGCCTCAACCCAAAAGGACCAATCTAGCTTTGCACTACTAAACATGCTTCTATCTCTTTCCATTAAGGTTTGGTTCATTCTTTTTTCTACCTCATTTTTTGGGGAGTATAAGGAGTAGTCTTCTGCCAAACAACACTTGCATGCTTACAAAATTCATCAAATTCCTTAGAACAATATCCACCACCATTATGTGATCTCAACACCCTTATCTTATAATCTCTTTGTTTCTCAACTAAGACTTTAAATTCCTTAAACTTAGTGAACACTTCATATTTAGAATTCATAAAATAAATCCAAGTGTATCGTGAAACATCATCAATGAATGTAACATAATATCGAGATTTTCCAAAAGATTCAACATTCACTAGTCCAAACATCCGAATGAATGATCTCTAATAAACTCTTTGCTTTATTAGTTCCAATAGGAAATGATGATCTATTCTATTTTCCAAACACATAATATTCATAAAAAACATTTTTCCCAACAAAATAGTCAGAAAGACCATCAACCAATTTTTTATTAATAATGGTCCTAAGACTTTTTTCACTTATGTGACCCAATCTATGGTGCCACAACATACATGCATTTTCAGTGTTAGTTACATTAACTAGATTATTCAAAGTGGAGGCATTAAGCCTAAACAAAGTTACAAACCAAGATCCTTTAGCAACCACCCAATTCCCTCTTACCCACCTACAACCAGACTTGTCAAATGTCACATGCATTCCAGAATCAATCATCTTGGATACAAAAAATAAATTTCTTGCAAGTCCTGGAATATGTAAAACATCATTAAGGGTTTAATCCTTCCATCAATGAAACACAACTTTACCTTTCCCTTTCAAACTATTTGTTTAGTATTGTTATCACCAAGGAAAACTTCTCCATCATATGTTGAATATTTGATAAACCACTCCTTGTTGGGAGTCATATGATAGGAGCAACCTGAATCAATAAGCCAAGCATCATTACTTATAGTGTTAGCTGAAATAAACAAAGCATCATTATCACCATCATCCAAGATTTTTTTTGTGGAGGAATCTGAACTCTTTTTCTTGTTTCTACAATCCTTCTTCACATGTCCCCATTTCCCATAGTTCCAACACTTTACTTTGCTCTTCCCACGGGTTTTAGAATGTCCTTTAGATTTACCCATCTTATTATCCCCTTTATGTCCTTTTTCTTTGGACCTTCCTCTCACATGCAAGGCATCTTGGGATCCACCATTATTAGACTTTCTTCTCATTTCTTCTGAAAGAAGAGTAGCAATGATATTGTCCATATTTGGATCTACACCATTGCCAATGATAGCAACAACTAAATTTTTCCAAGATTCTGGTAAATAACAAAGCAACAAGATACATTTATCTTCATCTTCTAACTTAACATCTACAGATGCAAGTTGACTTAAAATCATATTAAAAACATTTAAATGATTTGCAACAAATTCAGCATCTTTCATCTTTAATGAATATAACTACCTTTTGAGATAAACTTATTTGTAAGACTTTTGGTTTGGTAAATATCACCTATCCTCTTCCACAACTTGTATGTGTAGCTTCTTTAGAAATATTCAAGAGGACAAAATTTGCAAGACACAACCTTATGGTTCCTCGTGCCTTCTTGTCAAGTTTTAACCAATCTTCATCAGTCATTGTGGATGACTTCTTTTCATTGGAAACTGCTAACCATTGATCTCTTTCTTCTAGGATATCTTCCATCTTCAATTTCCACATCTCGTATCTAGATCCATTGAACTTCTCAATATCTAGATGAGAGGTAGAACCCACTGTAGACAATATTCTTCACAGATCTGCAAAACCCACAAAGCAAAAGATCCTCCTGCAGCCAAAAAACCTTCAACACTTTAAGAGAAAGATGTACGTCTCTCAATAGAATTGTTAGCTCTGATACCAAATGCTAAAAATCGGTGAAATTGTTGCTATAAAACTTTATTTATGTGTGTTCAAATCTGAAAATTAGATTAATGAGTTTCAATTTAATGTGTATGTGATTAACACATTTTATCAATGTACTAATGAAGGAAATTAATCAAGGAAGTTGACATAGAGTTTAAGTGGAGAAACCCTTACAGGAAAAAACTCCACACCTAGAGAGATATTATGCTTGTATTCATTCTTGTAATCAAGTTTAAATTAAAACTGAATTCTCTCCAAGTTCCAGTAGCACTTCATTACTCCTTCAACTTCAAAACTTGTCATAATTTCTACCAACCAAAGGCATCATTATATAGAAGCCATGGATCTCAAAATACAATGAATTGTATCCAATAAAAAGAGAATATTCCTCATGCAAAAAATCATGCACTCAATATTGTGAACTCCAATGCTGCATAGTAGAAATTGTTGATGGTTGTTTTAGCACACAACAACACAGGTAAGATACAGGGTAGCTCACCTCTCTTGAAAGGAATCTTATCCCAATAGATCCAGAATAAGACTACCCCAAGGTTTCTAATGTCAGGTCTTAACTTGCAAGATAGTTCAGTAGATATGTATTCAGTTGTTCCAACCAAGGGGACTTACATGCAATGTAGGGTTTGTGAAAATATAACAACAATAGGTATGCAGAAACCCTAGGTGATGTAGACTATTAAGTCTAAATTTTGTCATCAGATGGATAATGTGATGTTTCTTTAAAACCCTAAGTCTAACAAATTTTATGTAAAGAAAATGCAAAAGGATTAAAGGTTAAAGAGATGGTTGTATAACCTAAGGACAAGTCACAACTAAATTAAATGCTGTAGATAGACAAATACCCTCAATAAACCAATTCCTGCTTAACCAGGTCACAACCACAATGCTATAGAAATGATGCAATCTTCAATGGTAATATAAGATTTTTAAATCACAAACACTCATTAAACACCCAATTACTGGCACAACTTAACTAATGTTATGAAATCAAACTAAATTCACTTAATAAGGTTCAAACTAACCATGAAAAGTTACTTACAATTAGCAAGAATAAATGGTATGAATTAGGGCATTCATCAAATATCAAAACATTCATTCACCATTGCAACTGTACTTCATCTAAATTTAGATTGAAATGAACCATGAAATCCAAAACAACATAACACAATAACATAATTTCTAACAACACCTGTAAATCTATTTTTGATGCAGGAGTATCCCAGGTTGCAGAGCAATCTTGCATCAACCAAAAATATTTGTATTCTTTTGTTTTCTTTCATTTTCAGTTTAGTTCAGTCATTTGCAGTTTCAACATTTTGTTTCTGCATATTCATAACAAAGCTCACGGAGTAGGACTTAGCATCTACATATTGTCATCTACATCATATTCAAATTTCAAGTGATTTGGAATTGTTTCCTAAGAGTTATTGCTATCAGAAGATCATCAACTCCCACAAAGCAGAGCTTTCGTGCAATCAGTTGAAGGAGAAGGATTGCGAAGCATTTTCGTGACTTGTGGAGCCTAATGGAACATCATACATGGCACAGAAGGATCAGATAGACCTTCCTTGAGGTCTGCGCTAAGTTTCATTCATTTGTGGAGCAATACCATGTGTTGTAGGTTGACCTACATGCTTCTATATGTTTCATCAATCATTGAAGTTTGTAACCTCTTGTGGCTGAATAAAGGATCAATTGAGCTTGAAGATGATATATATAGATCTCTTAGATGCATTAGGAAGTCAATAGTTACATAATGTGACTTTGATAGTTTTAGAAGATAGATCTCTTTCCAGAGGGCACTTCAATGTCATATCTTGCATATCTGTTGTAACTTGGAAAACAAGCCTGTGAGCCCTTTGATTGTAGTCCACATGTTTCTGGCATATGAACTTTGTAATTCTTTGATAAATGAATATTTGAATCTCTGATTGCATTCCATATTTGTGTTGTTTCTATTATGTTTACTCTAGTTGCATGGTTTGGACGGTTCATTCTTTGGAACCCTCTTGGCTGATTGCACCAAGTGGTATTAGAGAGAAGTTTTGAATCCTTTGGGAAGTGAAGGCATTCCTGAAGATCTTGTGGTGAATAGAATGCTAACTTGAGGTAGTCTACTTGTGTTTGTCAACAGAGCACTGATTGTGAGGTAGTTGCTAACCTGTAGTCAGATCATCGAATTGAGGTAGTTGCACTAGATCCTAGGAAAAGATGCCGCCAAGGAGGATGGCGAATGTTGTTGGAAGAAAAGATAGAGATGATGAGGACAATGAAAGTTTGATTGGATGTTATAGAATAAGATAGAAGAAGAGGATTAAACCCTAGACATGAAGATGAAATTGATGATGATGAATTTCAAGCTGCTAACCAAAATGAAGAAGCCCTAGAAGAAGAAGAATCAAATCAGGTAAAAATGTTGAAAGCTATTTCTAATATGGGAAAGAGACCTAGAGTGGAAGTACCAAAATATATTAGAAATTTGAATCTGGAGGAGTTGATTGACTGGATAAGTGACTTGGAAGAATACTTTGAATATGAAGAAATTAAGGATCCAGAGAGTTATATTTGCAAAGACTAAGTTGAAAGGAGATGCAACTATTTGGTGGAAAGAAGTTCAATTGGATAGAAATAGGAGAGGAAAAGAGAAGATCATAAAATGGGATAGGATGGTGATAAAATTGAAGAATCAGTTCATACCTGCTGACTATGAGTTGGAATTGTTGAAGAGAATGCATGGTGCAGGGCACCTAAAAGTATTTTGATAGCATTTTTGTTAAGTTGTGGTTTTTGTTCAGTATGTTTGTAATAAGGCTTTTTTGCCATGTTTGTAAGGTCCTTTTTGTATGGTCAAGAGGTTTGAGGTAACCATATAAACCTCAAATCCTTCTTAGTCCATTTGGACCCTAACTGTGTCACTTAGGCCTAGAAGGTCTATTGATGTTTTTTTGAGTCTATTGGATTGTTCTGATGTTTTGGCATGTTCTATAGGGTGTGGTAGATGTTTTAGTTCCATTGGGCATGTTGAACCAATCAGAATCTTTGTGTTTGTGCAAGATGCCAATGTTGTTAATGTGCCATGACACATTTGGTTGGTCCCAATCCACTTTTGATGGTTGCAACTATTTTTGCAAGTTGCATACCAATTTAGATGGGTTGATATTATTGTTCTCTTACTCCGGTTGAGAGGAGAAGATTCTGTATGGAGTTTTGGGCTGAAAATCAATAAAACTGACTATTTTCTTGAAGATTTCCTGCTGTTGTATAGCCTATTTAGATTGGCCAATTGGATCAATGTGATTTTTCTAAAACTAGATTGAGTCAGGGTTCAAATGCATCAAGTTTGAGGTCTTGAAGTGATCGTAGGAGGAAGATATTGCATTTTGATTCCAAACTGGTCTAAAACCCTGATTTCTAGGGTTTGTCATACAAAACCTGCCCTAGAATGCATTCCAACCAGTGAAATCTCATGCCACTTGGTGAAATGTAGGCTAGGGATGTACATTACCTGATTCGAAGAGCATTTGGTTGGGAAAGACTATCCTCGAGTTTTGGAAGGATGGCCTAGGTCAAGTATCCCCATGTATTTGACCAAATTTGTGCAATTTGCTAATGTAAAGGACAAAATCCTAATAGGGTGAGTGAATGGATGGTGGTTTTGAGATGTTGGCATGTGGTAGAAGTGATCCAAGTTCATATCCCAGTTTTGTGACCCCAAATTAGACCACTTGCTTTGTAACCTAAACCTAAATTGATCAATTAGGCCTAGAGACCTAGTGGGTGTTTTGGGTTGCTGGAGTAGAGTGGGAACTGGAGGCTTGGAAGTCTGGTAGAGTCCCCCAAAGGGTATTCAAATCCACCATTTGTTTGCCTAGTCATTTAGGGTTTTGTCAAGTTGTGTAGTGAAAATTGGTTTAGGAGGGCTAGTAGCCTCACTAGGCCAAGTCAAGGTTAGAGAGTTGTGAGAAGTTGGGGATCAAACCAACTATGGGAAAGGTGTTTGCAGACCTATCTTAAGGTGTGGAAGGAGCCTTGAAGGTTGGGTAACAGCCTAGACAACAAATCCCTAATTTGCCATAGGAATGACCTTGGTTGGGTGAATTGGTGAAGTGGGTGAGTGGGCAGAAAAGAAGTGAAGTTTGTTGCTTCCCTTGTGCCACTCTGCATCAATGCAAAACCTAAGGCAAAAGAAGAAATTTGTGAAGGAGTATACTGAAGAATTTTATAAGATGATCATAAGGACTGGGCATAGTGAAGAAAGCAAGGAGAAAGCAGCAAGATACATAAATGGATTGAGGATGAATATTCAAGAAGAACTAAGTTTGGCGAGAATGACAATAGTAGAAGAAGCATATCAGTTTGCCTTGAGAGTTGAAGACAAGTTGCATAAGAGGCATGACCAAAGATAGAGAGGTAGAGGAGGTAAATTTCAAAGAGGTAGAACATATTCTAAAGGAGAAAGACCTTATGCAGAGAAGAACAAAGAAAGTAGCCCATACCAGAAGGAAGAAAATGACAATAATTCATATTATAGAGGGAGAGATGACAGAAGTTTCTACTACAACAATAGAGGGAATCAGTACAGGAGAGGTGAAAGAGGGTTTGATAAAAGATTATTTAGAGGAATTTGTTTTAAGTGTGGAGGTGAAGGACACAGAGCATTTGAATTTCATCAAGGAAATACAAGCAAGAGAATAGAAAATAGTGCAAGAACAACTTATGCAGAGGAAGAACTTGTTGGATCACCTAGTTTAGTTAGAAAGTCAGAGAGAATCATTAGTCATGAGGAGAGCATTATTTGAAACAGAGACAATTGAGAAACCACTGCAAAGGAAAATTTTGTTCCGGACAAGATGCAAATTAGGAGGTAAATGTTTTAAGTTTATCATTGATAGTGGTAATACTAATAATTTGGTTTTAGAGGAGATAGTGACTAAGATGAATTTGAAGAGATTGAAACATCTGAAACCCTACAAGATAGAATGGATTCAAGATGAACACAAGGTACTTGTGAGTGAACAATGTTTGGTGAAATTTCATATAGGATCTTATAATGATGAGGTATTGTGTGATATCATGTCGATGTATGTATGTCATATATTGTTGGGGAGACCATGGAAGTATGATAGAAAAAATATACATGATGGGAGAAAGAATACTTATACTATAACATCAAATGGGAAGAAACATATCTTGCTACCTTTGGAAGATGAGCCTAAAAGTGAAGTGTGTAGAAATGCTAGAATTTGTTTGGTAGATTGAAGGAAATTTTTGGATGGATTGAGACATAAAATATGTGTTTTGCTTTGATTCCTAAGAAGTGTGGAACCCTAAGTATAGAGAACACCACAACAAAAGAAGAACAACCACCACCAGAAGAGATAACTAAAGTGTTGATAAAGTACCAAGATATCATATTAGATAATGTGTCTAAAAGATTGCCACCAATTTGGAGTATCAGTCATCATATGGACCTTATACTTGGGGCAAGTTTGCCTAACAAAGTAGCACACTGGATGACACCAACAAAGAATATAAAGATGAATAGATAGATACAGGAATTGTTGAGGAAAGGATTGATCAGAGAAAGTTTAAGCCATGTGTGGTACCTATAGTACTAGCACCAAAGAAAGATGGAGAATGGAGGATGTGTACAGACACTAGAGAAATCAATAAGATCATAGTTAAGTATAGATTCCCATTTCCAAGGATGGACAACATCATGGACTATTTGAGTGGAGAAAAATATTTCACAAAGATAGACTTGAAGAGTGAATACCATCAGATCAAGATCAGAGAAGGAGATGAATGGAAGACTGCATTCAAGACAAATGAGGGATTGCATGAATGGTTTACAGATGCATTTTGGACTGACTAATGCATCAAGTACTTTCATGAGATTGATGAATGAGGTTTTGAAGAAATTATTGGGTAAGTTTTTATTGTATACTTGGATGATATTTTGATTTTCAGTAAGACAAAAGAAGAACATTTGTGGCATATTAGACAAGTATTGCAGAGATTGAGGGAAGAGAAATTGCTGATAAACATCAAGAAATGTAGTTTAATGAAGAAAGAATTGGTATATTTGGGATTTGTGATTTCTGTAGAAGGATTAAAGATGGACCCTGAGAAAGTTAGAGCAATTGTTGAGTGGCCAACACCTGTGAACATTGAGGAGGTAAGATCATTTCATGGATTAGCAAGTTTCTTCCAGAAGTTCATCACAAATTTCAGTTCAGTATGCACACCAATGATAGAGACAATGAGAGGTGAAAGAAAGGATTTTAAGTGGACATCAAGAGCTAATAAGAGTTTTGAATTATTGAAGTAGAAGTTGATAGAGCAACCAATGTTAGCATTATCAGATTTCAACAAAGTATTTCAAGTAGATTGTGATGCTAGTGGAAATGCAATAGGAGCAGTGTTAAGTCAAGAAGGAATACCAATAGCATATTTCAGTATGAAGTTGTATGATGCAAGGAGAAGATATTTCATTTATGATCAGGAATTCTATGCCATAATTCAAGCCTTGAAGAAGTGGAGACATTACTTTTTACCAAAGGAACTTGTATTGTACATTGATCATCAAGCTTTGCAGTATTTGAACAACCAAGGAAAGTTGAATCAGAGACATATGAGATGGCTATAATTCATGTAGAGTTACACATTTGTATTGAAGCATAGGAGTGGGAAGTCAAACAAAGTTGCAGATGCATTGAGCAGAAGAAGGAATTTGCTGACAAAGATGAGAGTACAAGTATTAGGATTTGAAGAACTAAAGCATATGTATGAAGAGGATCTTGATTTTACAGAAGCATGGAAGGCATGTAAGGAACCTATTGTGATAGACATAAGTAAGTGGTTAGACTATTTCATTCAGGAGGATATGTTGTTCAAGCAAAAGTAGTTGTGTATACCTAGGAGTTCAATGAGAGATAATTTGATCAAGGAGAAGCATAGTGGTGGATTAGCAGACATTTTGGGATTGACAAGACAGTAGCTTTCGTAAGTGAATATTATTTTTGGTCTTAGATATATAAGGATGTAAGGAAGTTTGTTTAGAGTTGTAGAATATATCAAGTTGCAAAAGGGAGTATTCAGAATACTGACTTGTACAAATCTTTAATAGTACCAGAGAGACCTTGGGAAGATATAAACATGGATTTAATATTAGGATTACCAAGAACACAAAGGGGATATGATTCTATATTTGTAGTAGTTGACATTTTTTCAAAGATGTCACATTTCAATCCTTGTAAGAAAACAAATGATGCAATGCATGTTGCTGACCTATTTTTCAAGGAGATTGTGAGATTGCATGGATTACCTAAGAGTATAGTTTCAGACAGGGATACAAGATTCATTGGATATTTTTGGAGGACATGGTGGAAGAAGATGAAGACAAACCTAAAGTTCAGTTCAACATTTCACCCACAAACAAATGGACACACAAAAGTGGTAAAGGGGAGTTTGGGTGACTTGTTGATATGTTTAGTAGGAGACACATAGGAAATTGGGATCTAATTCTACCACAAGCAAAGTTTGCATACAATAATTCAGTGAATAGAAGTATAGGGAAGACACCATTTGAAGTTGTGACCGGAGTAAATACTAGGGGGGTAGTAGAGTTGAGAGGCATGAGTATGGAAAATAAAAGAAGTGTAGAAGCAGAAGAATTTGCAGGATACATGGAGGCAATACATAATTAAGTCAAGAAACATTTGGAGGAGATGAATAGTAAGTATAAGGAGCAAGCAAATGAGAAGAAGAGGCAAATAATTTTTAGTTGGAGATGAAGTTATGGTATATCTGAGAAAGGAGAGATTTCCAGTGGGGACATACAACAAGTTGAAGATGAATAAGTTTGGGCCATGTAAGATAATTAAGAAGTTTGATTCAGGAAATGCATATGAAGTGGAGTTATTAGAGACATTTGGTATATCACTTGTATTCAACATTGTAGACCTATACCAGTATCATGAAGGAGAGTCAAGTGACAACATTGAAGATGAATTTAAGAATCAGTTGCCACAACCACAACTAGAGCAGATAGAGAGCATCTTGGATAGCAAAGTTTGATGCAACACCAGAAGCAAGCAGTACAAAGAATATTTGGTAAAGTGGAAAGGAAGATTGAAAGAAGATTCATCATGGATTTCTTAGGCTGAGGTAGACCGCCTTGGTTTTCCTCTAGCCCTAGAAAAGTGAGGGACTCACTTTTTCAACAACCCCAGGTGTCTGATGTAGGAGAATCCCAGGTTGCAGAGAAATCTTGCATCAACCAAAAATATTTGCATTCTTTTGTTTTCTTTCATTTTTAGTTTAGTTCAGTCATTTACAGTTTCAACATTTTCTACCACAATTTGCCACATCTTCATATCAAAGCTCACACAGTAGGACTTAGCATCTACATATTGTCATATACATCATATTTAGATTTCAAGTGATTTGGATTTTTTTCTTGAGAGTTATCGCTATTAGAAGATCATCAACTCCCACAGAGCAAAGCTTTCATGTAGTCAATTGAAGGAGAAGGTTTACAAAGAATTTCTGTGACTTGAAGAGCCTAATGGAACATCATACATGGCACATATGCATCAGATGGACCTTCCTTGATGTATGTGCCAAGTTTCATTCATTTGCAGAGTAATACCATGTGTTGTAGGCCGACCTACATGCTTCTACACATTTCATCAATCTTTGAAGTTTGTAACATCTTGTGGCTGATGCGAAGGATCAATTGATCTTGAAGATTATATATATAGATCTCTTACATGCATTAGGAAGTCAGTAGTTACATAATGTGATTTTGGTAGTTTTAGAAGATAGATCTCTTTCCAAAGGGAACTTCAATGCCATATCTTGCATATATGTTGTAACCCAGAAAGCAGGCTTGTCAGCCCTTTGATTGTATCCTGCATGTTGCTGGCATATGAACTTTGTAATTCTTTGATATATTGAATATGTGAATCTCCCATTGCATTCCATATTTGTGTTGTTTTCATTGTGTTTACTCTAGCTGTATGGTTTGGGCAATTCATTCTTTGGAACCCTCCTGCCATGACTGCACCATTTTTGTATTAAATCAATATTTTGGCATAGCCTCAACAATTCATTTGTCCAACCTAGCAAAGAGAGAAAATGAATGCCTCTTTATAGATGGGCAGGCATATCGAGTATTTGAAGGATCGATGGAGATTAAATCATCACCAATTGCACAAATTTAACAATATTAAATATAGGACAGTGGGTTGTTACAATCCTAGAATTGACTTTGTCCTTTAGAAAAAAGACAAAAATATAACTTTTCAGCTCATGAGAATAAGACAAAATAAACACTTTTTGGGTTGTCTATAAAGACAAAACCCTTTTACAATGAATAAAACACTAGAGAGAGAGACGTGGCATGTTCTGGAGGTGGTGGTGGCCTAGCTAGACTTGAAATTTGACTTATGTGGCTCCTGAGTCACCTTTTTGCTAACTATCCTCATCTAGATTTACTTTGTTCTTCTCTACCTCTCTGTTCCTATAAGATAGTAAGGTCTCTAATGCCAAATTTATCTCTATAGGTTCTGGATCTTTAACAAAATTAATCCTGAATTTCACCATGTCTACTGCCCAAGAAAGTTTGTGATATACCGCCAGCCTTGACCTTCTGTTCTTCTTGAATTCTTTGAAAAGAGTCCTCAAGTCACCAACTTTGTCTAGGTCCGCTATACAAAATAGTGATGAATCTCCCTGCACTACATTACTGAGTTGCTTCTTACACTCCTCAACATCGACTAGAGCTATGTCATCCAAATATAATTTTGTTGAGGCTTGAAGGAGATCATTGAAACTATAGATAACCTCCATTAGTTGTGACTTAGATGGGCCTACCTTTTCCCTAGCTATATCAAAAATCTCTCTTCTAGGCTTCATCATTTCTAACCAATGCTCAGGCATGAGCAGCTTATCCTTATTCAAAAATTTATCTTCTATCAAAACCTCCTCTGAGAAATTTCTTAGCATGAGGACTCAGAGATGTATATGCGAATAGTAATCATCATAGTTATTATAGTCCTCTAATACCTCATCCCATTCAGACTTAAGGGTGTATAAATCCTTATTCATTTCAGCAACATCTTCTATAACAACACAACCATCAAAGAAAATTCCCCTAATCCAATCCTCAGTAGCTTCCTTCGAGAGAATAGAAGGAGCTACTGTTGTACCATTTTCTATATGTGAAGGCTTTATTAAATATCTAATACATGCTTTTAACTCTTCATTTTGCTCTTTGAGTTACTTTTTTGTCAACTCATCTTTATTAAGCGTATCCAAAATATTAGACAATGAATCTTTGAACTCATTGATTTCTTGAATTCTAGAAGAGGGAACTAGGTTAATAGATGTTACAACATAGTCCTCTGGGCGGACATCTTCTTTCTTAGCCTGTGCAAAAGGCATAACAAATTCTACTATTTGAGAACCTGAAGCATCCCTATAAACTCTAGACTAAGTTTTAGCCTTCTTTTGCTTCTTTGGCTTCTCTATTCGGGTAAAAAAGTTATCCAAATTTAGCTCTACCACCTCAACTCTAGGATTTTGATTATTGATCCTTTGTTGTAACCATGTAGGAGCTGCCAAAGAATTATTAGAAGAGCCAATGTGGCTATCTCCTTTACTCAAAGAATTTGAAAGAATATTGCCACCAAAACCTGTGCCTTTACCTGTATTATCCTGATCTCTTGTAATTTCTGCATCTTCCTTTGGAGGTGACTTAGGCTGGCCTATTTACTGCAAATCTTGTGCAATTTTTTGGGCAGTAGTGTCTATTGTAGTATCATTTGTGCTTCCTTTGACTGGACTATTATCTAAGTCCACTATATCCACTGTGCTTATATCTGTAGGAGGGGTATCGATCACATCTTTAATTACAACCTCCTCTTCTGCAGTAATATTCATCTTAATACATACCTTTTCAATCCCCTCCAACAAAGGTACCTATAGGGAGGAAGGTCTAGGTACATCCTTTGTGTCTCAAAATGGTTGAGTCAAGGAATTATTGATTTCCATCAAAGAGTCTATAGCAGAATGGGGCACTTGCACATGGGACAGGTTTGCAAATGCTACAAAATCTAAGGAAGGAGGAATGGAGGGAAGTGGAAGCATTGAGGAAAGAATGATGGGATTAGGTAAGCTGAGAGATGGTAAGGAGAAAGAAGGCGGTGAAAGGATGGTGGAGATGGGAGACAAAGAGATAATGGACAGTGGAGTGGTAGAAAGAGAGGAAATAGAAATGGAAATGGGGAAAGGAGATGAAGAGGATGAAGAGATGGGAAGGTTGATGGATGAGATGGAAATGGAAGGAGAGAGGATGAGGAAGTAGGAGAGATAATAGCTGGAGGTGAAGGGGAAGATGGTGGAGGAGAGGGAGGTGATGCAACTGCAAACAAAACAAGGGAAGAGGATGTACAACAGAAACACTTGGAGAAACTAGAGGTGAAGTGCTTGATATAGCAGGAGAAGAAGATACAACAATGTCAAGATTCACTAGTGTAGTTGAGGAGACAGGAGGAACTATTTCACTAGTAGCAGTCATTAATTTTCCACAGTCCATGATGTTGTATGATAATTGCTTCTCGATTGACCATGTAAGTTGTTTTTCCTCAAAGTTTCAGATCACACTCCATGATCCATCATCAGGAGAAAGATAGCAAGAGAAGAGAACAAATGATAACTTGCAGACTCAAGAACACTTTAAAAAGAGATAGGGGATGCTGTAGAAAACAAGAATTCTAAAGGGAGAGAGATGGCAACCAATTAGGTTAGAGGAATAAAGGAAATACAAGAGGAACTAAAAACAAATAGAAGGAAAGAAGCATGAAAAAAGAAGAGAAACAAAGGAGAAATGACAAGACATAAATATAATTAAACCAACACAAAAAAGAAATAAAGAACAAATACATATCTACATATATCATTTACAATAAGCTGAAAGAAATTAAAAAACCAATTAAAATTATACTTACACAAAATTAAATATATATATAAAGAGCATAAACAAAATACATTATATAAAAACAATGAATAGAAAGAAATTAAAAAACAAATAATAAACAAACACAGACAAAAATATTTTTTTTTAATAATGTATATATATATATATATATATACATATATATATATATATATATAAGAGGAAACAAAATGAAAAATAACCAGAAATAATTATAAATATACCAACGCCAAAAAGAAAAGAACATAAGTATACCAACACATACGAAAGACAATAATCTAGTAGCTGAAGAATCTACCACTAGTGTACTATATGAGCCTTTAATCTTCTTTACCTTGGAGCCTTCTTCTTTCCCACTAGGTATAGTCTTCCTCTTAGAAGTTCTAGTTTTCACCAGTGATATACTACCCCTTATTTGTTTCTTTTGTGGCTCTTTGACAACTTTTTCTTTACCCTTCTTGTCAGCTAGGGGCATATTGTCCTCTGTTTCAACATTGTCAACCTCTTGAGTGGTGCAGGAGCACCTTGGCAAATTAATATTGCCCTGGACAAATCTTTGAGTTTGATTAAATTTGTATGCTTCCACATTGTAATGAGGTTTATCAAGTCATTTTTTATGTGTTTAGGTCATTAGGAGTTTAAAAAATGCAAAATATTGCAAACCATGTAAAGGTTGTCAATGTAAAATTGGAAAAAAGATGCAAACTTGGAAGGTGAAGAGTCATTTGGCTCTTGGTTCACTCCAAATCAGTTATGAACTGAAGAGACATATTTTAATTCCTTTAAAATGCCTTGTAACCATGAAGAATTCGTGGGTGGTTGAAGATTTGAGCATGGAATGAGAAAAAATAATGTTTTCCTGTATTTTCCTTCAGAAATTTGTTGTCTTTTGCTATTGTATGGCCTTGTATGGAATTGAATGGATTCCTAATTGATTTAAAATGTTAGATGCTTCAATCACCTTCCATTTTCTTCTTGTACCATGCATTTTTATTTAGTTTTGTGAAAGATATGAGTGTTTTATGGACTGTAATTTTCTGATTTTCCCTGCAACAGTCCCGTTGCAGCGTTTGGTATGGTTTTGTATGGACATATATAGGAGCAAGCCATATATGGTTGGAAAGAGTATTGAGTCTACTTTCTATTTATTTTTGTTGCATCAAATTTCATTAAGATTTGAATAATTTATGGTATTTTTATTGAGGGTAGGTCTGCAGAGTTTAATTTTTTGAAAATATAGTCTGAAAATATGCATGGTACGACTTGGTACTGCCTCACATTGATGAATATAATAGATGGATGGAATGATATGTGTTTCTAGTTTACAATTATTTTGGTTTGGTATAATTTCATTAAGTTATGTGAGAGATATTGCAATTTTGGTGAGGGCAGTGAACACTGCCTAGGGTTTGTAGTTTTGGGAAAAGAGTCATAACTTTCTCTCCTACCTTTGGATCTTGATGAAAATTGGATGAAAAGTCTGTATTAATGTTCTCTTCAACCTGACCAAAGAAATTGGATTAGTTATTTTATTTGTTAATGTTATTGAGGATAGTTTTGGTCCTCCTACCTCTGCATCATTGAGCTACATCTCCTATTGCTCCTTGCTCAGACTCTTCTTTTGCCTCTATTGGTTCATCTTTTTCATCATCACTTTCTCACCCTTGTGGTTGCTATGTGTATGTAAGAGCCACACCTGCTACAATAAACTAAGCAACCTAATTTCTGACCCACAATCTATTGTATCTGATGGGCAATCCCATTATCTCTTCTAAATATCTCTCTTCAGCCTCATCCCAATTTGATGGTGGGATGGGCTACCTAAACACTACCCTTCATGATTCTTGTTTGAAAAAGTCCCCATTATTTGTTAACTGGTCTAGAACTAGGGTAATGCTAAACATCATTATAATTCAAAGGAAACCTTGAGCTTCTTCCCCTTATTACTTCATGTTCATTTGGAAAATTTGCCTAGAAATCTTCCAAATGTTCCTTATGAAACAATTTTGTGCTCGCATGCTTCTCAATGGTGCCAAAAGGATCAAAATGAACTCTTTCCTTATAGAAATTTAGGTGTAGAAATTAGAGCTCAGTATCTAAATATTCTGCTACTCCTATAGTGACACAAGAGAAAAGGCCCTTGCCTAAAAGAATAGAGAACTTGATAGATGCCCTATGCAAATGTTTTAACATTTCATGACAAGTACACAACTACCTTGTCAGCTCTAGGAGCACCACCTTATCAGTTGGGTATTTAGGTAATTTGTAGGGTGCTCCTCTTAAACCTTGAACTTTGATGTAAGTGAACTTAGGAAATTGTATATGCCACCTACCATAGTTCTGCACCACATTGGCAACTTCCAAATCTGGTTATGTGCATGATGAATGCATCATTAACCCTCTTGTAGTGTACTAATGATTGTGATATTTCTAATTGAGTATAACACATACATCTTAAGTTGCCCATCAGCATTACCAACTTCTCCTAATTGAGAGAGACAAGAGTAAGAAAAATTCCTTGCCAGCATGTAAACCACATAAGAGGTCCAACAAAAAATCCTATCTTTCCTTAAGGCTATAAAGGCCTCATGGATGTTACCACTCAAAATTTGAGCCCAATGCATCTTCATCTCTCCCTCAATGATATCCTCAATGTATGCAAACATACACTCTTCAAAGGTGAAGGCGGAGAGTAGCCCCGTGATTTTGCTCAAGAGTGTGACCAAGTCACACATCTCTTCCTTGAAATCACTTCTATATAATACTTGTGGGAGTTTTAAAATTGCTGATATTTTCTTCTTCATCCACTTCTCATTTATGACCCTCCTACAAGCCTCTAGTCCTTGGTCATACATGTCTTGATTATCATCTTTTTTGTAATACAGTTAGTGTTGGATTAGGAGGGATGTGAAATGCTTCTGCAAGAGCTACTGCATCGAAACTGGCTATCACCCTTCCATCTTGGGTTACCATAGATCTTGTCTCTGGATGGTATCTTTCCCTACAAGCCATAATTAGTTCAAGACACTGCACAGAGGTGGGAAAGGTTGTAGCTTGTGTAATTCCATTATCCCTAATCTTCTTGGCCCATTTGGTTGGATCGAGACCAAAGATGCAAAGTCTGAACTCATCTAGGTCAATATGGCCTAGATCGGTGTCTCCTATGTTGTTCCAGGCTAAAGTGATCTTAGTGACAAGAGGGATTCCCTTGAACTCATACTTCATGCTTATAGCTCTAGTAGACATCTATCCTGTAGGACAAAAACCCCAATAAATATCCCACCAAAATACTAGTTCGCCAATCTAAACTTATGTTCAGAATGCTAAACAACATGAAAGTTATTGAAAAATCAAGTTCCTAACTATTTACAACCATTAGATTTCATTTCAGTCCTAAACTGTAGTGTTTTGGACTAAAAGTAGGGTTTTGTCCCATCATAGGACATGCCTATGCATTGCCCAAAATGCTTAGTGGATCAACAATTTATTACCTAAACCTAGATCCTATCCACCAAGAGATGCAAGATATCAAGTCACTAATCATTCTTTAATTACTAAACTTACTTAGACATTGAACTGAAACAACTACAATAAGAAAGAGGGCCTTTGCCTTGTCATAGAATATCATCATGCAATGTACCAACTAATGCTGACAAATGCTTTAAATTCATATTAGACATGCTAAAAGTACCTAACATGATATAATGGGTCTAGTGCAAACCAAAATCCTTAGTTGAAAGGAAATTAAAAAGTTGGAACAGGCTTCATCTCTCCTTGGCTGGTAGGTTCAAGTCTGTAAGAAGATTCTACAAGCGTATTCCATTTTTTACTCCTCTATGTGGCTCTTTTCTAATTATCAATTTGAGATCATCCATAAGATTTTAAGGAACTTTTTGTGATTTGATAAAGATAAAAGTAAGAAACATTTGGTCAAATGGGCGTGGTGTTGTTTAAACAAAGATTTAGGGGACTGAGACTGAAGGATTTGAGGATTCAGGGTGTTGCATTGGCAACAAAATGGATTGTCAATTCCTTATCAGGGGGGAACCTTGGAAAGTTTTTGTGAGAAACAATATTCAAAATGCTACTCTAGGGATGAATAAAAGCTAGGGGAAGTTGCATTTTCATGATACATTGCTTGGTGATTTCAAAGCCAAACCTGGGGGATCTGTGGTCTTTTGTAGTATTTGGAAAGCTTGGGAGCAAGTTAAAGTTCTTATTTTGGATAGAGAAGCTATTAATTTGGAAAAGAAAAGCATCTGGGGTCACAGATCCATTTGGTGGAATGTCAGACATTAAGGTAAATTTTTACCCTTACTACAAGGATGCTCAACCAAGAAGTGTAACTTAAAAGGGTTAACTAATTTTAATGATCTATTTGATGAAGGTTTACCAAAAAACTAGACTCAAATTAGAGATGAATTTGGTCTGAATGAAAGGCAATATAGAACCTTTTCTACTTTGTCGAAGACTCTATTATGCAGGTTTCCATTGGGTGTAACTGTTATGGGAGAAGACTATTTTGAGAAGTTGATTTGGGTAGATGAGACTAATATTTTGAATGTGAAACCAACTTTGATGTATAAGATGCTTTCAAATTCTCAGTCTGTTTTCCACCATATTAACACATCCTGGGGTGACACTTTGGGGCAAAATGCCTTGTCTAAACCCTTCAAAGTGATTTGGTCAAAAATTATCTAGAACCTAAGAAATCTTGCTTTAGATGGATTCTAATTCTTAATAAACTGAGCTTGGGGTTTGAAAGTGTGTTATGCCCTTTATGTAATGTTCTTGAAACTATTTTTCATATTTTTTTTGATTGTGTATATGCTAAGATGGTTTGGTCTTTTTTTATGGGCAATATATCTATGTGGAGTCCTACTGTTAGTACAAATTGGAAAGAAATCTTGTGTGGTTATGTTGAAGGTCTTAACAAAAAAGCTAATTCCTTTTGGTTTGTTTTATCTATTGAAATCCTTTAGTTTATTTGGAAAAAGAGGAATGAGGATAAGTTCTAAGGTAGGGAGAGGCTACAAACTAAGGCTTTCTCTAGTCTCACCAATTATAAATTCATTGAATAGGTTGTTGCATTGGAGCTATCTCTAGACAAATTTAAAGAGATGATGGAGGGAGGGACTATGATATACAAAGAGGACATAAAGGAAACTGACTTCTGTGCTAGGAACATGAGAAGATTTGATCAAAGGTTCTAGAATAAGTACACGAAATTCTAGGAACTGTACTGCAAACAACATCAGGTTGAATTAAAAAAGGGAGAATTGTTCAAGCACTTAGAGATAACCTGCCAAAATTTTAGTGTCAGTTTAGATCAATTGAGGAACTCACCAAATATAGGTGCTATACCAAGGATGGACTCTTTTAAAGATAGTGACAATAGGGATCATATTTGGACTCAGGATAGAGGTTGGTTTGACAATCAGTGGAATGAATTGAAGAAAAGAAGAGTAGAGGAAGTTTATTATGGCACTGATCTGAATGACAGTTAAGGCTATTACTACCAGTATACAGATTTGGGAAATGAAGAAGTGGTAGCCCAACATCAAAGGGATTCAGGGGGAATACAAATACAGGAGAGAGAAACTCAAACAAGAATATACCATCTACACTATGTCTAGCAGAAGATGATTTGGAACAATGAGGTTTATAGAGAAGCTACTCGAGGAGATATAAATGATAGTAGATAATATTTAATTGGTTTGATTAAGTAAAGCAAGGACAATAATACCTAAGAATGTCTTTATATATAAGTTTGAGACTCTAGTATATACTCATGTTTTGAAATATCCAAAATCGTTAGTTGTATTAGGGTATTATGTGTTTTTTTGGATTAATCCTAGTTGTAGAAAAACCTTTGTTGTGGTTTTCTTGACCACAAAGATGTACTTTCTATCCTTTTATTAAATATAATTTTTGCACAATTCTCAATAAAAAAAATCCTTAGTTAAATAAGACATTTTGGTTCAGGAGTAGGTCTTTTTGACTTTGATAGGACAAAGCGAGACTTTAATGATTCACTGGATAAGCCAGCTTTTAGACCCTCACAGGAGTTGCGAGGATATCATGGTTCATAGGACATATCATGTCATGTAGTGTTTTAGCGCAGGCATTTGGCATAAAGGATACTAAGGATTTGCGAGAAAATCTAACTTCACTGGATATGCAGGGAATTTCAAGGTCAATGGATATGTCCTGTCAAGTGGGGATTTAGTGCAAAGCGACCTAAGACAATTCTAAGTCTTCATAGCAGAGGAAAGTTACGTCACCAAACAACGGAGAATCCAGGGCCCACCGGACATATTCAATACACTGGGAAATTAATGCAAAAGGTCTAAAGTGCCTTAAAGTGTGAAAGCAGGTCATGGACTCCTCACAGTACATGCGGGAAAAGAGCAAGTCATAGGATGTATCCTGTGAAGGGAAGATTCAGCACAAAACAACCTAAATGCTAAAATTTTCCTAAGTGTTGAGTCAATATCATGAACCTTCAAATTGGTGAGGTTTCTAAAAGATACATCCACTACAACCCAAAGGTCATGCAATTAGCAGTTTTCAACCTAGGGCAAACTGTGATGTGAAATTTTGGGAAATCTAGAGTATGAAACTCATTATGCCCTAGTTTCAAACTATTCCCCAATCATACGACATTCAAACATCAAGCAAATTTCAACCAAAGCACTTCTACCCTTTAAACACCAAAACCCTAATTACTTAGTTTAAACAAAATAACAAAAATAAATGATAAACCAGGGTTTACTTACATTCCTAAAACCATGCTCATTCCAAATGAATGAAATCGATAAACTAAGAACAAATGAGAATTAAGGGTAGAAATAAGCATTTCAATTTTTTTTTTGAAGGAATGCATATGAAAATTGACTTGTATGTAGTAAGATGACTTCACAGACTTACAGGCTAATGCTGAATTTTGCACAAATCTACTCGAGGAAGCTGGAAGATCAAGCTAGGAATTGCTCTGTGTTCACTTAGGGTTGTTGAAGCTCAAATTTACCTGATGATTTTGAAAGAAAATGGAGAATAATTGATGAAATCAATCCTTTTAGGCTGCCACATAGCACCATTAATGCTTCTGTCAGTCGACAGAGTGTTAGGCACTTAGGGTCAAGAAAGTGAGGAAATGAACTCAGATCGGATTTGTGGGGAAAGGCACCCTCACAAGACATGTCTTGTGATAGCACTATTTAGTGCAAAGTCTGGTGATATGGGAAATACCTGCTTTTCATTAAGTATCATCTTGACGGAGCTTTCAATGGTCATACGACATATCTAGTGATGACAACTTTTAGCGCTTATCCTATGAGGCTGCATTTTAGCGCATGTCCGGTGACTTGTGTTTTTAGTGCTTTATCCAGTGACACTTGATTTTAGTGCAAAGAAAGAAAGGGACCTCTTCTTTGAGTTTAAAATCAACCAAGGCACTTCAAATTCAATCATCATAACATAAAGGGGAATTCAAACATGCCAAATTATCTAAATACAAGACAAACCATGTAATTGATCAAGACTTTACTTCTCACAAGCAAGGAAGTCAGGATTGTGACCAAGCCAAAATATCAAAAGGGGGGGTCTCCATTTAGCAAAAATGGGGCGTGTGTACAAGGCATAATAGAAATCACCACTAAACTAAAAGTCTCAAACATGGGATCCCAAGAAATCCCAATCAAACTTAGTAAATTGAAGTGTCATGTGATAATAACAAGGTAAAACTGAATGTCTCCTTATGGGTGTCTAGCAACTCCAAATTAATTTTAGTAAACTGAAGTATTCCAACTCACACCAATGTCATGCAAACAACATGCATTACTTGGCGTCCCCAATATGGATATGTAACAACCTGCTTGTATCATGCAAGAGTCATGTAATCAACCTGTAACATCATGCAAGAATTATGCAAAGCTGAACCCGAGTTAGAGTGAAATGCAAGACACATACATCACCATATAAGTACATGTAATTGACATGAAAGTACATGCAACTAAAATGCAACAACATCCAAGTACATGCAACAACATGCAAGTCCATGCAAGTAACATGCAATTCCATGCAAGCTCATACAAGTGACATGCTGTTGGCAAGAGACACTGTGTGGCTTCTTGATTGTTGTCATTGATGGCAATAAAGTATATTCCACACATCCACAGCACATAGTATGTCTATACCAGAAGTCTGATTGAAGAATGTTTTGGTCTGGTGAACAAGAACAGAGCATGCAGCATGGTCTGACAATCAGGTCCAGATCTCTCAGAGGAAGTATCTTAGCAAAGTACGGACTTGGGAAAGTCAAGAGGAGTACCATGACTGCCACATTCCAAAGATTGAGCCTCCAATGATGAAAGAGTGAAAAGATATGAGCACCTGAGTGTTGGGTTCCTGACAGGCAGAGCAGACTGAGCAAGAGCTAACTGGCAGAGCATCAGACCTTAATCTGGATGAGAAATTGATGGTGATCAAGCTTCTTGAGGGATCACTCATGTTTGGCCAACATCATTGATGGCTTCCATGTCTCTATTTTTGATACGCATCACATATTAAGTATGGATTCAGCCGACAGACCAGTATTTAGTAAAAATCTTAAGTATTCCGGATGCCAACTAGAAAGATGTTGAGATCCTTAGTGCGGATATATATACTAGATGGATTTTGGTATGAAGGTGTGTGTGGTGTGATATAGTGTGTGAAGAAAAGCAGAGAGTAGTGTGGAAGCAGCTATTCAAGTACGGTATGTGACAGAACAACAACACTAAGCAGAGGAAGAATGAAGTGCAACAGATCAGTATATTGAGCCTAACTAGAACTGAACCTCAGCATGTGTGGATGCCTTTGATCAATTCAAACACCTGGTTACTTTCTATATACCTTGTAGACAGTGAGTCTCTTGTAGGCAGTGAGCCTCTTGTGAGCAGTGTGCTCGGGCAGTGAGCCCTAATTGGCAAGTGCCATTTTGTACTTCGTATTCTTTTAATAGAGAATACAATCTTGGGTTAATCACCCTGTGGTTTTTCCCTTAACAAGGTTTTCCATGTAAAAATCCTTGTGTTATGTTTGTGATTTCATTTTTGCTCTCATGTTCATTTATGCTTAAATGTTTTGATACTGCACTATTGTTAAAGAAGAAAAGAAAGTTAAGAAATATAAGATAACTGATTCACCCCCCCCCCTCTCAGTTATTTGCATTGTTTCCAACACATGCAACAACATGCAAGTTCATGCAATTAACATGCAACAACTTGCAAGTCCATACAAGCTCATGCAAACAACATGCAAGTATCATGCATCTCTAACTTCAATGTTAACTCCCACATAAGACTCATGCAAAGTATATGCAACATTATCCACTCATGCAAACAAAAAAGCTAACTACAAGTCCACATTGGATTCTCCTCCAAAGTGGGTGCCCCTGATGGGTCCCACCTACTAGAAGTTATCTCCAAGTCAACATGAACTTCTAGAAAGCAACTCCAAGTCTCCATGATCTCCACTTCCAAAGTCTATATTGGGTCCCACCACATAAAATGTAACTACACGTCCAAGTGAAATAATTAATAAATAATTTGTCCCTCAAGTGTCTATGTGTTCAAGAACACTTTCCAAGAACTTTGGAGACACATGAAAATGGTTAGGGTTGCAAAGTTAATGACAACTTATCCCAACAAAATAGACCAATGATTCTGAGAGATATGCAAATGTCAAGATGACAGAATTACATTAGGAGCTCACAATGAGAAGCTGCTAAAAAGGATTGGAAAAAGATTACCAAATACAAGCTAGGTTGTGAGTTTATATATATACTAGGAAGAGGGTGGAGGTGGAAAAACCAACCAATAGGGAGAGACCACCAACCGGTCTAGACATAGTAAATGTAACTCCCTTGTAGAATGGAGACACCTTAAACTACCCACTCACCTAATTAAGATCACTTTATTAACCTAAGCAAGCTTAATAAATTATAGGAAAAACCTTCGGAACAAGGAAATAAAAACCTACACTAACACCCCCCTAAGTGTAGCTTAGGTGGGTGAAAAAATGGGTCTTGACAAATGAACCCTAATGAGGTACCCATGTACAAAGATTTCCCCCCCAAAGGGAAGAAGCCCCCCACACCCCCCCCCCCCAAACAAAGGAATAAAAGCCCCCCAATAGAGAGAGAACACCTCACAGAATAGAGAGAGAGAGAGGACTAAGAAGCCCCGCAAAGTGGACACCTGCCTCACCCCCAGCAAAGTTCACAAATGAAGGAACTTGTTCTTAGTGAAGGCTTCAATGAAGATGTTTGTGATCTTCTCTAATGTTGGACAATATCGAAGATCAATGATCTACTCATGAATCAGCTTTTGAATGTAGTGCATGTGGATCTTATTGTGTTTGGTTTGTTGGTGATGGACTGAATTGTGAGAGATCTGTATCACACTCTAGTTATCACAAAAGATGAATGTAGGCTTCTAGATTAGAATTCCACACTCAGTAAGAATATTCTAAAGTTATAAATCCTCAGTAGTAGCATTAACTGCTCCTCAATACTCAACCTCTATAGATGAAAGAGAAATTATCGATTGCTTCTTACTTGACCAATAAACTAGATTAGAACCAAGTGAAAAGTAATACCTTGAAGTAGACTTGTGATCTTGAGAATCACCTACCCAATCTGAATATGTGTCCCACCAAGTCAATATCCATGCCTACTACATAGTAGTTCCCATAACTATGAGTGCCTTGCAAATAGTGGAGAATTTGCTTAGCTATTTTCAAGTGCAACTCATTTAGCTCATGCATGAACCTAGAGACCAAGGACACAATATATGAAAGATTAGGCCTTGTTTAAGTCAAGTATATGAGACTACCAACTAATTGGCAATATAAAGTAGCATCCACTAATGGTGAAGAACAATGAGCCTCAAGTTTGACCCCTAATAGAAATGAAGTCAGTTTAGGCTTACAGTCATCCATGTGAAATTTGGAGAGCATACGAAGATACCCAAAGAATACTAAGTGATCTCAATCCCTAAGAAGTAGTGCAAAAGGCCCAAGTTTGACATCAAGAAATTATCATGAAGGGTATTTTTCACTACCTTAATGGTGGATGAGTGACTCCCTGTGAGTATCAAGTCATCAACATAGAGAACAAGGAAGGTGAGAGTATCAACCTACTATAGAATGTAACATTCATATTAGAATGACACTGAGTGAACCCAATTAATAGAAGGAAGGAACCCATCTTAGCATACTAGGCCCAAGGGGCCTATTTGAGGCCATATAGAGACTTCCAAAGATGGAAAACAAGTGAAGGATCCTATACAAACCCCTATGGCTACTCCATGTATATCTCTAAGGACCTAAAGGTCACCATGAAGAAAATCACTCTTCACATCCATTTGATGAACTTCCCAATGATGGGTTGTAGCAATAGCAAGGATAAGTTAGATGGAATTCATTCTAGCAACTAGCATAAAAATCTTAGAGTAGTCAATCCTAGGAACCTAGGAGAATCCTTTGGAAACCAGGTGAGCCTTATACTTATCAACCAACCCATTTGTGGTAAATTTTTTCTGATAGATCCACTTGCATGAAACAAGTTTCCTTCCCTTAGGAAGAGGGACTAAATCCCAAGTATGGTTCCTCTCCAAGGAACTAATCTCCTCCTGCATAGTAGCATCCCACTAAAGGACTCCAAAATATTCCTGAAAGGATTGTGGATCAAAAGATGAATCAATGAAGAGATGTGGATCTTGTTGAAACTGTGACCTTGTTCTTCTAGTGTATGAAGGATCACCAACCTAATCACTTGCTGACTCTAATGTTTGATGAGCCAAAAGAGGCCTAGTAGTTGTAGAACTAGGAGAGTCTGGAGGAGAATCATCACCCTTTGAATGATGACTAGGAGATGAGAAAGATAAATACTCATCATCATCATCACCATTTGAAGTCAAGGAAGAAGACTCCTCATCAAGATCAAGAGGATTAAGATCCTTTGAAGAACCATCATCATGTTGCAGTGTCTCTAATGTAATGGTAGAAGGAGAAGTGATAGGAGAAGAACTAGAAGCATCCTTCTCAAAATGAACATTCCTCTCAATGAATAAATCATGAGTGATGGGGTGGAAAAGCCTATAGCCTTTGACACCATTTGGCTACCCAACAAATATGCAAGGCTTGCTCTATGGATCCATATGCTTGCATTTCTTTACTCGAATGTGTGCCCATGTAGTAGAACCAAACACTCAAAAGTTATTTACTATGGGTTTCTGAATGGTCCAAGATTGAAAATGAGTTACCCCCTTCACAACTTAGTGAGGAACTTAGTTTTGGATATAACACACAGTTGATGGTCTCTACCCAATGCTAAGGTGCTAATGATCTGGAGTAAATCATATAGTTGACCATCTTTTTCAAGGACCTATACTTTCTTTCTACAACACTATTTTGTTGTGGACTGTAGGGAATTGTGCACTAAAGATCAATGATCTCAAAGGCACAAAGATACTAAAACCTATGGTTGACATATTCCCCCTATTATCTATACACAAAATTTTGATGAACTTCTTGAATTGATTCTTTGCAAAATCTTTGAAGTCCTAAAAAGACTCAAAGACCTCAAACTTTTGTTTGATAAAATATAACCATGTGTATCTAGAAAGATCTGTTGAAGGCACAAGACAACTGAGAGGGGGGTGAATCAGTTGTATCAAAAACATTAACTTCTTTAAACAAAATCACATTTGCATTCACTTACTTTAACTCAATCTATTATGAAGATTAAACATGAATAGTAGAATCAAAACATAAACACATCAACACCATACACACATGAACACCATATTTTTATGTGGAAAACCATAAAAGGGAAAAACCATGGTGAGGGTTAGCTCATAATATAATTTAGTAACAATACCGAATAATAAAGAGGCTCACTGCCCAAATGAATGCTCACTATAAAAAGGCTCACTGCCAAGGGGTGGCTCACTACCAAAGGGTGGCTCAGTACTAAGGGGTGGTTTACTTCCAAGGGGTGGTTCACTACTAGGATGGGTGGCTTACTGTCATGAACTGATATAGTAGCATCTATAACATGCCTAAGTTTAGTTCCATTGAAGCACAATATATCTCTTTTGCTCTACCTTTAAAACACACACACACTTTATCTTCACATCTTCACACACTCTTACATCACTCATGGATTCATTACATATATTTATATTAATCATCAACCTTGGAACATACATCAAGGTTGGCAATACAATTTACAACCATTAGAACTATCTCCAAGGTCGGCATACATACATATTTTAAATTAGGTCTGGACCTAAACAAACTTATGGAGCAAATGAATGAAGGAATACCACTTCACAGCTTAGTTCAGACCCAAACACATTCTTACAAACTTCAACACACTTCCATGATCCATGAATCACCTCTATAACAAGTGTAAGTAACCAAGTCAGCTAGAACTAATGTAAACATCAAGACTACTTAGATACACGCTTCCAAGAACTTCATTATAGCTTGTGGATCAAGCACAAGCCTTCAATACATTCTGGAGACATCCACAAACTACATAGAATCACTTCGGAGTTGACAAATCCCACCACAACATATCTCACTTGAGGACAACAAATATCATTTGATGACATATCACAGACTACTCACAACAAACACTGTCGAACTCTGCTAATAAATAACTTGCTTTCTAGAGCACCAAATCATAAATCCTTTGGAATAAAGATAGCTAATGACTTTATAAAATTAAGTCTAGAAACACAAGACCAAAATCCAAACTGTGGAGAAATGCGGACCAAAATACTTTCTCCCTATCACACTGCAAACATTACTAGTGAGTCTTCAAACTGATGAATAGAATTTTTTCTACACAGTGATCCAAACCACCAAATTATAGATTTAGCATCTTCAAACACTTTTCTAAATCATATCCAAATCTCATACTCTGGTCTTCAACACAAAGGTAATGCGAAGAAAAATACTTAGACAGTGTCCTTAATATGACAACTCAATCAATCAACAAACAATAATATCAAAAGATACAGTTGGCACCAATGACAACACAAACATGTTGACATCAATGACAACACCAGTTAGCACATTATTGCAAAAATCTCCCCCTTTGTCATTGATGGAAACATATGATGTGAAAAACTAAATAACATGTTCCTCCATCAAGACATAGCTTTGCATCAGAACCCCCCCTTTCTTTTTACACATCTGAACTCTTTCTCCCCCTAAGTTTTTCACATGATCTCTCCCCCCCTTTGACATCAATGGAAAAGGGAATCACATCTCTTCCACTGCACATACTTGCACACTATTTCTTTGATCATTCTGAAATCATTCTTTACTCCCCTGACTGCAACAATCATCTCAAACCACTACCTGCTCCCCCTGAGAGGTAGCTTCCAACATCAGTCCAAAAGGAGAGATTTACTTTGAGGCACACTAGACTGATGCATCTTCTTATGTATCTAATTCAAGGAAGGAGGGGCAACAACCCTAACTTCTCCTAGAGATACTCAAATGTATCCTTTGGAAGAGCCTTAGTGAATATATCAGCAACTTGATCTTTTGTAGGCACATACTCAAGCTTCACCTCATTCTATTCAACTTTCTCCCTCAAAAAGTGATACTTAATTGAAATGTGCTTTGTCTTTGAATGCATCACTGGATTCTTTGAAATATTTATGGCACTTGTGTTATCACAAAGAATAGAGATTGGCTCATCATACTCAACTTTGATGTCCTTCAAGGTCTATTTCATCCACAACACCTAAGTACAACATCGTGCTTCAAAAATATATTCTACCTCTACAGTAGACAAGGAAACTAATTCTTGTTTCTTGCTATAACAGGACACCATCCTATCTCCAAGGAAGAATGCACCTCCACTTGTGCTTTTCCTGTCATCAACACATCTGGCCCAATCTGCATCTGTATAGGCACTTAAGGAAAAATTATTGTTCTTAGGATACCACAAGCCATGATCTAGAGTGCCTTTCAAATACCTGAATATCCTCTTCACTGCCATAACATGTGTTTCTCTGGGATCTGATTGAAATTTGGCCACAAGACAAAATACATGCATGATATCTAGTCTAGTAGAGGTTAGATAAAGTAGTCCTCTAATCATTGATCTATACTTGCTCTGATTAGCCTTAGGAGATTCATCATTCTTACTCAATTTGCAACTAGTAATCATAGGGGTACATACTAGTTTAAAGTCCTCCATTCCAAACTTCTACAACAACTCTTTAACATACTTGGATTGAGAAATGAAAATACCTTTACTAGTTTGAATGATTTGCAGTCCAAAGAAGAAGTTCATTTCACCACACATAGACATTTCAAACTCTTTTTGCATCTCATTTGCAAACTTCTTACACATACCTTCATTTCCATCAAATATGATGTCATCAACATAGATCTCAACAATTAGAATTTGGTCTCCACTTATCTTTGTGTACAGGTTACTATTTGTGGACCCTTTAATGAATCCCTATTGCAACAGGTACTTATCTAGTCTTGCATACCAAGCTCTGGGGGCTTGCTTCAATCCATACAAATCCTTCTTCAATTTGCATACCATATTTGGTTTGTCTGATAGATGGAATCGATCTGGTTGCTCTATGTAGACTTCTTCTAGCTCACCATTCAAGAAAGCAGACTTCACATCCATTTGGTATACCTTGACATTTTTATGTTTTGCAAATGCCAAAAATAGTCTAATAGCTTCCATTCTTTCCACTGGAGCAAAGGTCTCTTCATACTCTATTCCTTCCACTGAGTAGCCTTTACACACAAGTCTCAAGTCTTGTTTCTCACAACTTCTCCAACTTCATTTAGTTTGTTTCAGAATACCCACTTTGTTCCTATCACATTCTTGTCTGCAGGTCTAGGGACAAGTTCCCAAATCTTTTTCTTCTCAATTTGCATTAGTTCTTCTTCCATTGCTTTGACACAATGTTCATCATTGCATGCTTCATTTACTATTTTACGTTCCACCTTTGTGAGTAAACAAAGATTTACTTGATCTTCTATAGCTTTGCTTCTTGTCAACACACTTTTCCTTTTGTCACCAATAATTTGATCTTCAGAGTGATATCTTTGCACATACCTGGGGGTTTTAGGAATTCTTTCTAGAGCTTCATCTTGAACGTCTTCTTCTTTAGGGGTAGCTTGTACTTCAGTCTAAACTTCCTTTTCTTTGTGTTTTTCAACCTTTTTATGTATCAGTAGATCCATCTAACTCATATCTATTTGGCTGAATATCTTCATCTACCTTTACATTTGCACTTTCAATGATTTTTCTCAATCTTTTGTTATAGCACCAGTAAGTCTTGATCTTAGTAGAGTACCCAAGGAATATGCCTTGATTACATCTAGCATCAAACTTTCCTAATTCTTCATCTCTTTTGATGTAACATTTGCTTCCAAAAACTTTGAAATATTTGACAGTAGGAGTTCTTCCATACCACATCTCATAAGGTGTCTTTGTTTCTTTTTCTCTAACTAGCACTCTATTTTGAATGTAGACAACAGTGTGTATTGCTTCTTTCCAATATACTTATGGTAGGTTTGCTTCCTTGATCATTGTTCTAGCAGCTTCTTAAACAGTTCTATTCTTTCTTTCAACCACTCCATTTTGTTGAGGAGTCCAGGGGGAAGACAAATGTCTCTTTATTCCATGTTCTTCACAAAAAGCATTAAACTCATTTGAAGTAAACTCACCACCTTTTTCAGATCTCAAACACTTGATTCTCAAATCCATCTCATTTTCAACCATATCTTTGAATGCCTTAGAATTGTCTAGGGCTTCTGATTTTTCTCTAAGAAAGGTAACCCAAGTCATTCTTGAGTAATCATCAATAAGCATGAAATACCTGTCAGCTTGTAGACTTTTTGTTCTTGTAGGGCCACATAAGTCTGTATACACCAACTCCAACAAACTGGTAGAGAATTGTTCTTTGCTCTTGAAAGTAGTCTTTGTCATCTTCCCAAACTGACATTCTTTGCACATAACATTGGCATGCTTCACAATCTTAGGCAGGTCTCTTATTGCTTGTACTGTGCTTATTCTCACCAAATTACCAAAGTTAATGTGACACATCCTCCTATGCCATAACCAACTTTCATTTGTCTAAGCCAACAAACAACAATTATTAGTACCCTTCAAATGATAAACATTACCATGTGTCTTCTTACCAACAACAATTAGAGTTCTAGAGTTTTTCCTTATCTCATACCCATTGTCTTTAAACAATAGATTATACCCTTTGTCACACATTTTTCCAACACTTAGAAGATTATGCTTTAAGCCTTTGACATAAAGAACATCATCTGTATTATGCTTGCCATCAAAAGTAATTGATCCTTTTCCACAAATCTTACTAGCTACATCATCGCCAAACCTAACTAGTCCTCCATTGGATATTTTTCAAACTTAACAAACTTACTCTTATTTCCTATCATGTGATTTGAACATCTATTGTCAATGATCCATTCATCTTCCTTTTTAGTATGAAATGTAAACAACTCTCCTAGAATTCCTTCCTTCACATAGCTTGCAAGATTAGCAAAAATGGGTTCTTCTCTAAGTGTAATAAACAAACATTCACTACTATTACCATCATCAAAATTAGGTTCATCATTAGTTACACCATCATTATCTCTAACATAGTAACTCTTTCTTATAATCTTTCCTTTACTTTCATTATTTTTTATTCTCAAAGTTCTGTTAGGACATCTTGAAGCATAGTGACCAATTTTCCCACAATTGAAATTGTTATCACCCAGAATTGCACCCTTTGCTGCTATTGTAAAACTTTAGCAATCTAGAGAAACATGGGAATGATCTTGAAGTGTGGGACCTTGCAAATAAGATTAGACCTTCGGAGAAGGCTGGCTTCCTCTTTCTAAGTCTATTACTTAGAGAAATGTATCTAAACCTAGTGCTAATGCTTGCTGAGAAAAGGGTTAGAAGGAATGCTTTGAAAATGAAAGATAAAACTGGAAAAAACTTGAAAATAAAGGCGATGCACCAGATTCATTGAGTGATGGTGATCTTGGTGTAGACACAACAATGATTTCAATGATGAAGGGGATTCACATAGACTTATAGGGCTGATTGAGGCTTCGATATGAAGATCTAACCTATAGAGGAGCCACTTTTACTCATAAAACAAATTATAACTTCAAGTGAAACACATAAATCAGGACATAAGAGAGGCAAGAAATCATGCATATATTGATCATGAAAGTCAAAAACCATTACAATATAGAATATTCAATAGCAGAAGTATACTAGCATAGCTAATCGCATTCATTGGTGGATAAAAGGAAGACGACATAAGCCAGATTTAGGCACAGTAAGTCACATTCCCATACCCTTGTAATTACACTAAGAGGTCTGACTATAGAAAAATTAGCAGCATAACAACTCCAAAAATAAAACCATCCTCCTTATTACATCTCATGCCTTTAGCATATATAGCATTTTTGACCTAAGTCGATTACAATCAATTCACCCATGGGCTCTATAGGAAATATCTACCTTTGAAGGGACATCCACCTGCAAGAAGTTATGGCATAAAGATATCTAGAACAAGGGCAGATGGAAGATATTTTGAGTCTTCAATGTGAGCTGCTGAATCATCGATTTGTAGCAATGAATGCAACAAATATCTGCATCTGCATATGCCAAATTGGTCGCTGAAACATCTAGTTGATCGAGCATGCAAATCCAGATATAAAATTTGAAAGTGATAAAATCCCTCTCAAGAGCCCGCCAGATGAAAGAGGAGGCAAAAACAAGCGCTTTTGCCTTTTGAAGCATGTTGAAATTCGCCAGAATGAGGGAGATACAGGTAGTCAAAGTTGCAGTCAAACTGCATCTGTATATCACTTTGCATTTTGCTTTCGTATATGCTTTTGCATCTGCACTTTTATCAGCCCCTTTGAATTTTCCTTGCATATGTGCTTTTGTATGTGCAATTGTATATGCAATACAATGGCCAACATACAAAAGCGGGCCTTTACCTTCTGTATTACTCTTTGCATATAGACCCCTACCACATGTCATCACTGCATTAGTTGCTGAACTGATCCTTCGACCCATCGCTGAAAAACTACATCTTCTTATCGGCTGTCAGAAAGACCTTAAAATGAGTCGCTGATACACTAAGTCTCGCCAAAATCCTTTGCATGCGACCCTTTGTATATCTGATTGTATATGCAAACATACAATCACAAATATACATACAATGTGGAACTCAAAAGATTATCAATCAGAAAGAAACTTTGAAATAGGTCCGGCCTTTGTATACTTTTCTTTTTTGTATGTTGCACCTTTGGACTTTGTATATACAATATACAACTGCAGATGCCAAATGATTATCCGCCACATTTGATTCTTCGGTCATGTCCAGATTGTATGTATTCCCTTGTATATTGCCATTGTATATCGCATATGCAATGCAAATATACAAATAAAACTGCATATGTATATCGTTTCTACATACAACTGTGCATTTGACCTTTGTATATGACCTTTGTATGTCTGACTTATATATCACAAACATACAAATGCGAACATACAAACAAAGATGCATACAAGGTATCTCCCTTTATAGACCAGATTACATATTCCTTCGGTTTCAGGCTTTGTATCTTGGGAATGCATATGCCATTGTATATGTAGATTGTATGTTCAAAGATACAATCACATACACATGCAATAGGTGGACCCCACCCTTTGTATCTCTTCCTTGTATATAGACTTTGCATCTTTGGACCTTTGCACATTGTTTGTAAATTGACTTGTATATTGCCTTTTGTATTTGCGACTTGTATATGAGATACAATTGCTTTTGCACAAAAAGCGGGCCCCACCTTTTGTATAACCTCTTGTATGTTTGCCTTGCATGTGTGCTTTGCATATTCCCTTTGTATGCGCAATATGCAAACAAAGATACATACAAAAATGCATATAAAGAACCTGATGTACATTCTCCTTTGTATCCCGCCTTGTATACTCCCTTGTATATCAACTTTACATCTTCCCCTTTGTAAATACAATTGTATATGCTCTTGTATATGAGATACAATCGATATACATACAATGAAACATAAAATTGTATATGCATATAAAATGACTAAGTATAAAACTAAGAATCATCTGCAATGGAAGGTACTTGAGGACAAAAGATTTCTAGGTTTTTGGCAAGGATTCTTCAAGCAAGATTGTGGGATTTTTGTAAGGTAGAGCATTGGTTTTTTTGAAGAATTTAAGACCTTCCTCTTTCTATTTAGGCTTTCTCTGATCGGATTTCTTTGATAGAAAGAGGGAAACAGAATATTTTATGGTCAAGCAAAATAGGACAACAAAAACATTTGAAAGGCAACTTACCTTTGAACTTTCCTCTGCTGCCTCTTTTCATTTTGCTTGCAAATTTTGCTTCAAGATCTTCAAAGTCTTCTTCATCTAATTCCACAGTATATTTATTTGATCCAGTAGTCTTTTCTTCCTTGGCCTTAAAAGCAGTCTCAGTTTTCACAGGGCCATTAGTAGTACCAAACTCTCTCATCTCAAAAGCAATCAGTTTAGCAAGTAATTAATCTTTTGAAAGCTCACCCATATCAAACAATTCTTCAATGGAAGATACCTTGTGACTATAAGATTTGGGAAGAGTTATGAGTATCTTATCTACGTCAACATCCACATCCTCTGTCTTTCCACTAAGACCCTTGATGCTATTGACAACTTCATCAATCTTTTGTATGTAACTTGTTATGCTCTCGTCCTCATCCATTTGCCTGGTTTCATCTATGGTCTTCAAGTTTTGCAACTTAGCCTTCTTGACATATTCATCACCTTCATAGATATTTTTCAATTTGTCCTAGATCTCATGAACAGTTTCCAGATCCATAACTTTCACCATTTTAGTGTTAGACAAAGCATTTAATAGAGCATTTTTAGCTTTGTGATTAGTCTCATAATCCTCAAACTGTTCATCAGTCTCCAGACCACCTTTAGGTACGGTGTATTTATCTTTAACCATCTTCCAGACATTACAACTAATAGAAATAAGATAACTTTGCATCCGTACCTTCCAATAGGCATAGTCAAATCCATCAAACTAAGGAATGTCCTTGTGTGCCATCTCGGATCTACCTTAAGATGTTAGGCTTTCTTCCAAGGAACCTCACTCTAATACCAATTGCTGAAGGTACACGACAACTGAGAGGGGGGTGAATCAGTAGTATCAAAAACCTTAACTTCTTTAAACAAAACCTCATTCACTTACTTTAACTCCTTAATCTGTTATGAAGATTAAACATGAATAGCAGAATCAAAACATAAATACATCAACACCATACACACATGAACACCAGATTTTTACGTGGAAAACCCTAAAAGGGAAAAACCACGGTGAGGGTTAGCTCACAATATAATGTAGTAACAATACTGAATAATAAAGAGGCTCACTACCTAGGGATCACTGCCCAAATGAATGCTCACTACAAAAAGGCTTATTGCCAAGGGGTGGCTCACTACCAAAGGGTGGCTCACTGTCGAGGGGTGGCTTACAGCCAAGGGGTGGGTCACTGCCAAGGGGTGGGTCACTGCCATGACGGGTGGCTCATTGCCATGAACTGATATAGTAGCATCTACAACATGCCTGAGTTTAGTTCCATTAAAGCACAATATATCTCTTTTGCTCTACCTTTACAACACACACAGTTTATCTTCACATCTTCGTACACTCTCACATCACTCACAGATTCATTACATATATTTATACCAATCATCAACCTTGAAACATACATCAAGGTCGGCAATACAATTTACAACCATTGGAACTATCTCCAAGGTCGACATACATACATATTTCAAATTTGGTCTGGACCTAAACAAACTTGTGAAGTAAATGAATAAAGGAAGAGCACTTAATGGCTTAGCTCGGACCCAAACACATTCTTACATGCTTCAACACACTTCCACGATCCACGAATCACCTCCGCAACAAGTGTAAGTAACCAGGTTGGCTAGAACTAGTGCAAACATCAATACTACTTAGATACACACTTCCAAGAACTTCATTATAGCTTGTGGATCAAGCACACGCCTTCAATACATTCTGGAGACATCCACAAATAACACAAAATCACTTGGGAGTCGACAAATCCTACTGTAACAGATCTCACTTGAGGACAACAAATAGCACTTGAAGACATATCACAGACTCCTGACAACAAACACTGTCGAACTCTGCTAATAAATAACTTGCTTTCTGGAGTACCAAATCACAAATACTTTGGAATAAATATAGCTAAGGACTTTATAAACTTAAGTCTAGAATCGTAAGACCAAAATCCAAACTGTGGAGAAATGCAGAGAAAAATACTTTCTCCTTGTCACACTACAAACATTGCTAGACATAGTCTTCAAATTGGTGAATAGAACTTTTTCTGCACAACGATCTAGACCACCAAATTATGGATTTAGCATCTTCAAACAATTTTCTAAATCATATCCAAATCTCATACTCCGGTCTTCAACACAGAGGAAATCTGAAGCAAAATACTTAGATAGTGTCTTTAATATGACAACTCAATCAATCAACAAACAACAATATCAGAAGATATAGTTGGCACCAATGACAACACAAACATGTTGACATCAATGACAACACTAGTTAGCACATATTTGTAACAAGATCATCAATGAAAGTCAGAACATATCTATCCCTACTAAAAGAAGGATGTGGAAATGGCCCTACCAAGTCACTATGTACTACCTCCAGAAGCTATGTGGCCTTCCATGCTTTGCCTTTATCAAATTTCTCTTCAAGATGCTTACCAAAAATGCACCCCTAGAAAAATCCTTTAGAAAAGTGAATAGAAGGAAGCCCTGAAACCATGTTATGTTGACTGAGCCATTACAAGTAGTAGAAGTTCAAGAGGCAAAACCACTAATGCCATAAACAGCTCACCTCATCAGAGTGAGTGAGCAAAGCAAATGAAGGAGAATCAAGAACAAAGTGAGAAAAGTGATACAGTCTTGATTGGTGATCAACTTTCCCCATGACAAATCTAAACCCATTGTGCATCTCACTAATTACCACTATGTCTGGAGTAAACTCAACTTATTTTTCAAAGCCAATGTGAGTGATCTGATAGATAGATAGGAGATTAGTTGACAAAGATGGAACATAGAGAATATCCTAAAATGTTCCTTCACCCACATCAATAGACCCTCTCCCATGCACTTCAACAAGAGTGCCATCACTAATTAGTATAAATGGCATAGAACATGGCTCCAAAGAGGCCAAACCATCTTGTGATGAAGCCATGTGGTGTGAAGCACCTGAGTGAAATGATCCAGGTATCGAGCTATGAAGCAACAACAACTAGGGCCTTGCCTTTTTCTTTCCCCTTACTATTATCTATATCCTTTGAAGACCCTTGAGATGATCCCTATTTGACTAAGTTAGGCACCTTGATGTTGTACTTTTCAAGAAGATGTGAAAGGTGATTGATTTGCTTCTTTAAACACTTGTGTTTATCATGACCAGGTTTCTTACAATATGCACATTTTGTCTTCTCCTTCTTAGGCTTGTTGCCTTTGGAAGAAGAGGCCTCATTAGCTATGTTAGAGGCAACCAATTTTTTTCTTCTTAACTCTCCTTAGTTCTATTTGTTTCTTATTTTGCTTGCTAGACCCTTTCTGATCTTTAGTGCTCTGATTTTCAATGAAGGCATGAGATTTAGTGGGCTTAATTGTACCCATTTGAACCAATTTATCTTGCTCCTTTGTGAGCTCATTTGTAAAATCATCAAGAGAAGGAATTTTATAAGTGGTTCCTAAGGCACTTTTAGTACCATGAAATTAGAAACAAAAACTGAATAGTTTGGACCAAGTTTATAACTTGAATACTTAAGGTCAATTGAGAATATTTCTTCTCAATTCCACATTATTTTAACTACAATCTTATGGCTTTGAGCTTAGTGAATAAGTCTTGAATAGTATAAAAAATAGGACTTAACTCTAGGAGCTCATTCTTTAGTAGATGTCCTCTTATTTCATCTTACATACTAAAGAGGCTTTCCAAAGCTGTCCAAATCTCATTTGGAGTTGAAGCAAATTCAATGAAAAAATAAATTTAGAGATACTGACATACACAAGGTTCTAAATGCTTCATCACACTTATTATACCATTTTGTATTTTCTATAATTAGAGTTGGTTTAGTTTCAAGCCCCATAGTTACCCTATAAAACCCTTGTTTCTTGAGATAGATTGTCATTTTTTATTTCCAATCAAAATAGTTATATGGAGTTAGAATAGGAACTATTATTTGATCCATCTTATGTAGAAAAGAAGATTGTAGTTTGTAGTTCTTGTGCAGAAAAAGAGAATGCAAAAACTCAAAGGAATCGCACAAGACACCCCACCCTTTTCATTAGACCATAAATTATCCCCCAAAGATTACAAGTTTGGCACTTTATAGTTTAGTGCGTTTACAATGCCTTTGCCAGATTACAATAGTCACAAGGCCCAAAAATGGCTAAAATTTTGACTTTTAATCTAAAATGGACCTGTTATATAATATGAAGAAAAGACCTATGTGGTTGTGTAGTGCTCTCCAATAGCTTTCCAATGCCTATTCATTTTCAAAAATATAGTTCTGGAGCGCAAGATATGGCTTGTCGAAGAAGAAACCAACTACTAGATTCAACCTAGTATAATTTATGGTAAAAATGGCAAAAAATATAATCAAAACCACCTTGGCTGGAAAGAATTCGTCTCCAACTTTCTATCATGTATCTATTTGCAAAAATTTGCCTCTGTGAGCAAAGTTATGCCAAAATGAGAAAAATCCCCATAAGGCTTACAAACTAGGTCTTGACGGCCATTGGGTGACACTACCAGTGTTGGTGGTTGTAGGGGTGGTGCACTGGCAAAGGTGTGGGTAAAGGAATTTTTTTAGCCATTTGGATGGTGGTGTAGGAGATAGTGGTTTAAAGACACTGTTGGCGGCTTAGAACTAGCCACAGGGGATTCAAGGCCTGCTAGTGGGTATAAAGTTCACAAGGCTAAGCAGGAGGGATGAAGCCCTTTAGGGCCAAGCCCTTTTACACAGGTCGAAGCCCATTTTAAAAAAACAAAAGCATTGTAAGCGATTAGCTTATAGTTCTTAAAGCGTTTTATAACTAGCACTAAGTGGAAGTGCTTAAGTAAGCGCTATATTAGTTTTTTGAAATTTTTTACAAAATTTTCTCATATAGCATGCTAGGGAGACTATATGACCCTCCTAGCAAAAAAATTTGCCTTAGAAACACTTGGCACTAAAACTAGGAAAAATTTATATGAGAATAGGGGTTTTGGGGCCTTTTGGATGCAATGGTGAGGTCCTTTTGGCTTGAACATGCCCCAAATGAAGGTTTTTTTCTAGATCTGAGCTTCAAACCTCCATTTGCAAATATGTCAAACATTCTCCAAATTAGATGAAATGAAAGCTAATCTGACTTTCTTGAGTCTCTTGGAAATGTTGGAACAACCAAAAACACTACTAGTATAACCAGAATAGCTACAATCACCTAGATCTCACAAAACACATATGCAAAGTATAGAGGTTAATGGGTCTTCATAAATCCTTTCCGATTCTCCAAATCATTAAAAATGCAAGAGAAGCATACACAATTTTGCAAGATCTCACAAAAAAAGCTCAAACTCTCAATTAAGAATCTTAGAACCCTAAAATCTAAAAATAAACTCTTTGATACCATGTTAGAAATATAAAACAAATATATAACCCAAGAACTTTTTAAGAGAAATTTTAAGCTACAAAAGTTGTAAATGCATAAACAAAACATACCAACAATTTCAAGAGATATGCAAATGTCAAGACGATAGAATTACATTACAAGATCACAATGAGAAGTTGTTGAAAAAGATTGGTAAAAGATTACCAAATACAACCTAGGTAGTGAGCTTATATAGACTAGGGAGATGGTGGAGTTGGAAAAACCAACCAATAGGGAGAGACCACCAAACAATCTTTAAACATAGTGAATGCAACTCCCTTGTAGGATGGAGACACCTCAAACTACCCACTCACCTAATTAAACTCACTTTATTAACCTAAGCAAGCTTAATAAAAGTGTAGGAAAAACCTTAGGAAAAAGGAAATAAAAACTTACAGTAACATAGACTATTGATTGAGATTCCTTAGATGTATTTTCTCAATTCTTTTAGAAGGGGGATTAGATATATTTAGGGTTTACTTCCAAAGCTTCCTCCACTTGGTTCTCTTAGCCACAAGTGAAGGCCAAATATAACCTAAATAATGTAGTAAATAATCCTATGATTCAATTATCTAAGGTTGTTCTTTTATCTCATGTTGTTTTGACATTATGACTTTGTGATCAACTATTTCTTTTTTGGGGCCAAGTGTTAGTTGTGTGGTTATTTCCTTTTTAGAACTACTTGGAACACCAACTCTTGTTTGTATGGCATTGGGATCTGATCCCACTCCACCAACCTTTTTGTGGATAGGTTGTATTTATTTTTATTAGTAATATAGATCCATTTCATATAAAAAATGATCACTTCCTAGAAGAGATAGTA
The DNA here is from genome assembly GCA_027924645.1 of Cunninghamia lanceolata. NCBI lineage: Eukaryota > Viridiplantae > Streptophyta > Pinopsida > Cupressales > Cupressaceae > Cunninghamia > Cunninghamia lanceolata. The sequence continues at coordinate 5,563,231 of BSBN01000413.1, forward strand.
TAATGGTCTTCTCATGTGACGATTGAGAATTTTAATTGTTGATCTTTATAAATAAATTATCTTCTTAGATGGATTAATCAAACTTATGAAACATGGTAGCAAAACATGAGATTAGTATTAGACGCGAGGGAACTTTCCTTGTCAATTTTATAACCTTGTAAGCTAAGTACTCAATCAGTGACCATATTTTTATAAAGCAAGTGTTGGGCTCTATCTTCAACAATGACTACTAAAGTTTAACCTAGAAATGAATAACTTAGACTATGTTCAAATTTCAAAGGGATATAGACGATGAAGAAGGGGGGCATAACAATCATGGACCAATCAAATTTAAGCTAACTTAAAACCAAAAAATTAAGGTAACTTTATTTTTGGTTAACATGATGAAAATGTGTTGATGATACTTCATAACTTTACATCACCCCAAATTCATAGGAAACATACACAAATGAGGTTAAAGAAAGCAAAGAAAAATATGTCATCAAACTAAGGGAATTTTCATGACCACTTGTGTCAACACAAAGTAGATTATAGAAAGCTATGAACATGAGGAAGAAACATACATTTCACAATCAAGGAAAAGGAAAGTAGAAAATAGATAAATTATGAATAATAATATATAAGGATGATCAACTAATATAATCATTGTTGTTGTCATCATCTAAAAGATTGTCATGATCTCAATCATCCATCATAAAATTGCCAAAATTAATCATTATAGCAGTCTATTTTTATGGACCCATATGATCATGTAACTTGTAGGTTCCTTAACAAATAATTGTGCCAAAGGTACCATTTCATATTTAAGTTTGGGCACCCATATTTTTCTTTGTTTCTCTTCTTTCTTCACCACATCAATTGATTGAAATTTTTTTCAATTGCTCCTTTTGTATTGTAGGTGTTTATTCAATAATTACACTAGTTGTTTGCTTTTCTACACATCCTTGATCTTGTCTTAAATGTAATGGAATTAGAGCTTCAAGAAGGTCAAGTTTTGGTTCAATTTTGTTTAGAGTTTGTTGTAGAACATCTTTTGATCATTTTTTATTTAGTTCTTGTTATTATTTATATACTTTGTAAATGTCATACGAGACATATGTTCACTCATGTCAAGGCTCTTTTAGAGTGTGAATGAATGTATCAAATTGTAAAATTTGCATGTTTGAAAAGAGGTTGATGATTATCTCTTGGTATTTTGACCACCCTTCCTTGATGAATGAATTTTACGCATTGGTGCAAAGTAGAAGGAATAGCTTGAAATTGCTCTATCTATGGGCATCCAATAATGATACTCAACTAATCAAAAGTTGAAATTATATGAAAGTGTACATGCTCTATTTTTGTGTAATTCTCAAATGTAATTTGATGCATGTTCAAGAGTATCATGCATTATTTCATTAGAACATTTAAGAGACAACCTTGAGTGTTCATATGACTCTTAATGGAAATGATTAGTATTCAAATATTCCTTTGTGTAAATGTTAAAATGTGAACCAAGAACAACTATAATCCATTGATTTTCCTTATGCACTATAGTGGCCATAATGTAAAGGGTTGTGTAATATCTATTGTTAAGGATTTCATCATTAGAGAATGCAATGGATAAAGAGGGAGAAGATGCTTTAGCTTTCTCACTAATGACTCCAAATTATTCACATCCATTATTTATTCATCGATTTTCTCAATTTCTATAATAGTTTCTACATGGTTGGATTAATCATATTGTGGGAAAGGGTTAGTATATATATGTAATTTTTATTTGTGGGGAAATAAAATTGTTTACCCCATCATTCACCCCTTCCACATGAATCGTATCATTATCAATTAAATCTTGGGTTTTATTTTTTAGGCCCAAACATGTTTGTGTTTCATGACCATTAACTCTATGATACTCACTAAAATATTTTGAATCATATCATCTAGGCACAAATGTAGAAATATCTATTGGTTAAATAGGAGGAAGAATAATCATATTATCCCCAGGAAGTTGTTGCAATACTTCACTAAGGGGATCTTGAATTTGTGTGAATTTTCTTTGCATTCGAGGCTTAATACAATAATATTGGAGGCAACTTGTCCCTTATTAACATTATTCACATGAGGCTTAGAATCTTGTTTATAAGACCAACTATATTACCCTTTTTGAATATATTTTTTGATTGGAACTTCAAAGAGTAAGAAGTTGAAGGAGCATTAGAAGATTCATATTTTAACACATTTGCATCTAACAATTTAATCTTAAAGTCTCTAAACCCTTGCACATAAATCAAAAAATGTAGCATCATGATTAAAGTTCACTTTATCTTTAATTATAAGAAGCAATATTTTAATAGGAAACTATTAAGCTCATCATTGGGTAGTTGATATTGTATCTTTACAAACAAGGGTTGGAATCTTATAACATGACCATGATTTCGTTCATTAATTCCTTGTCTACGTTACACCAATTTAGTAATTATGATCTTTAATCCAATGTTCATGTGAAAGTGTTCGACAAAGGATTTGGATAGATCAACATGTGAATGGCTATATCTATGTGGCAATGAATAAAACCAATGTAGTGCATATTGTTTTAATGTATGGGGAAAAAATTTAGCAAGAAAATAATAATCATACATAAAGTCCAAACATATTGCCTTGAAAGATCTAATTGGAGTCATGGGATCCCCTTTCATATTATACATCTCAAATTGTTGAGCCACATAACCCATGGGAAAGGGATATGCCAAAATATCATAGGAAAGAGGATTCTGACTTAATGGTGGGAGAATGAGTGGGGATATGGGTGGTAATAAGATGAGTATAAAGAGATATAATGGTGGAGGGAGGAATAATAGGATGGTTTTGAGTCCAAAATGTTGTGAAGGAGCAGTAGGAATCTAATGTATATGGGATGTGGAAACAAGGAGAATAGTAGTAGTGGAAGGGATACAAAAAGTTGGTGGTGGGTGGATGGAAATAGAGTAGGAGTAGCAATGGGGGGGAGTGGAGTTTGGAAGTCAAAAGGCAAGAGATTGGGTATGGGAGGGAAGGATATAAGAGGAATCCTGATAATGAGAAGGTTGGGAAGCATCATGAAGAACACAAGATCCATTCACAATTTGACCTATACATATTAAAGTACCTTAATTCCATAAGATATAGACATAAGCATATTATGAAGAGAACCCCCTAAATCCAAGGGATTGGTTTCAACATCAAGTTTATTAACATCCTCCCTAAGCATTTGTAACTTGCTGATAATATCCATTTTCTTATAACTTTCCACATTAGCAAGATGAGCTTCACGGTCAAACAATTCTTCCTCATTTATATAATTGGATGTATTCAAATTTTCAATGATAGGTACCTCAACATGATCCATAGCCATTGTAGGGTTAAGTCTAGGACTTCTAAGTAGGAGATGAGATCTTGCTAGGTATTTTGGTATACAACCCTATATGATTGATCAAAAAAGAGTAACATAAGAAGTGCACACACAAATTTCAAATCTAAACTAAGGATGGAAAAAAATTAAAAATATTGTATCAAAAATCAAATTTTGAAAAAGAAGGTCAAACCCTATGGCAACACACTAGAGAGGGTTTGGAATGTTGGGAGTCACGAAAACATGGAGATAAAAATAATCCCTGTAAAATATTTAGGATCTAATTTAATAATGAATCGGATAATACAATTAAATCCTAGATGTATAAGAGCTAATATTGATAAAGTAAATGAGATAGTTAGGATTGCTTAGGTCTTTTGTCGAATTGCCGTTGTCAATGTGGAAGATGTAGCTTTATGTTTAACAATTGGATCTAAGAATCTAGAATTAGAATTTTTGTTGTAGACTCTATCATAAACATGCCTCTATCTTGACTTTGAACACTTTTGTGTAAGATCTAGTATTAGGATGCCACAATCCTATCTATACTATCACAATTTCATTTTCTACTACTATAAGCTTCTAATACACATGCATTTGCAAAGATGTATGTTTTTGGAACTAATTTGGCACTAACAAACACCTTCAATGGTTTGCCATAGGAGGGTTTAAGTATGAAACTTCCTTAAGTCTAAGTGAATCCCCTAACACGTTGATTTCATAAGATTTGAAGACACAAAGGACATGCAATGCAAAATGCCCAGGCATATTATTTGTGAACAATTAATGCAATTCCTAAATGTTGCTACTTAATGGTGCTCTCAATGCAATTTGATTCAATTTGATGATCTTTCAATGTGTAACTAGTGTCCTTTAGCCAGTCCTTAAATATGACATCATAGGCACTCAATTCGAATATTTTGGTACACAAGCTGACATACAATGGTCTAGTTCAACAAAAGGGTTGACTCAGAATAAGCAAGAAACAAGTTTGAGTTAGGAGGACACAATTACAAGCACGATTCTATCCAAAGGACATTAATCATACTTACAATCTAATCCTGTATGGGGGAAAAAATATGATTTAGAATGAGTCCAAATCTCTAAGATTAGAAAAGTTGAAAGTTGATGAATTATCTAAATTTTGTTAACTTATGGGAAAACAAGAACATCATATTTATGACACGACCAAAGATAAATATAAATATAAAAGGAATGAATGAAAAGAGGACAAAATATGCACTTTTTTCCTCTATAATAGACTAAGAGAGAGAGAATGTGTGAAGATTTAGCTAGTCCGGCAGATCACAAACTAACTTGAAATGAAAACATTTTCTGGTCCCCCCGCTAAAAAGGTGATATGTAGACGGCCCACTTAATTTTAAAAAAGTATATCGAAACGCACGCGTTGCGTTAGGCCAAAAAGATGTAACAATCTGTTATCATTTATCCAAATACGCCAAACATTTTATCAAATTTTGGTTGAATATATTGACTTAACTAGTCATTCAATTTTAGAAAAAGGTGGAGACGTTGGGTGATAAGAGAACAGTGAGAAAGACAGGTTTAAACTTTTTCTACAACACCACCTATCAAGATAGGGACGTTCCGTTAAAGCCAATAATAGCCATAGCTTGCAAAGAAATAAAACCAAAAGCTTGACCATGCTCCATAATCATAGATTAAAAAGGTAAAAACGTCCCTATATACGGACCTCTTTTACGGAGCACGGAGGTATATCTTACTACTTTCTCTACCATTTTTATATTTCTAGATTTTGTTAGAATATTGGGAGTTGGACCATGTGAAGGTGGGCAGCCATAATAAGTGGATATGCATGTACATATAGTTTATCTCACACAACTCATCAATGTTAACTTTTGGGTTTTCAAATAATGACTCCATGATAACATATGCTAATATATGTTAATGTATTTTCAATAGGATTAGCATCTTTTGAATGTGTTGGTTATTGTAGGATAAACATGATTATATGTTCTGTATTGCCTCCACTTTAGTGTGCATATAAATCTACGTGAATCATGTATGGGAAAGTAATTAAAGTAGTAAAGTAATGTAACAGGTGTTTATGTCAAGGATACAATTTGGATGATGTGCCCTTGTCTTTATTTGTGAAAAGTAGAGCCACATATCCAAAACCATACGCATGCACAAGTTGATCCATTTGTAGCACTTGTTTCATTCAAAATCATAACTATAAAAGCATCATAATCATTCAATCATGTCATACATCTTCGCGTTAACTCTCAAAATGAAAAACAATCCACAAGGGAGCAAGAGGAGAAGGGTTCATGGAGTTGTTGCTGAGTTTACCTCCATGAACAAGGAAAAATTATGAAAGGAGAAAAAGAGACATTGTGTAACCTGTAAGCACTAAAAACACACATGAGCCTACACGATGATCCAATGATGAGTTGTAATCCTAAACACATACATGTAAGCATGCAAAAATGACCTCTCATCAATATTCTTCTTGGCAACATGTGGGTCGAAGTTCTTTACCTTGTTTGTGTCTCCCTAGTCCCCTATCTAACCTTCCAAGGTCCTACACACTATCTTCATAGTCACTTAGCCCATCTTCAACAAACCACTCATGTCACTTGCTAGCCTTGATGACATGACTAATCCACTTGACAAGAGGGGAAATCAATCTTCCCTAGGAGCTTTCCCATCCATTCTTTCTTCCCCATCCACCCAACTCACTTCCCAATTGGCTACTGAACCTTTTAGGGCCGGAGAGACCGACAAGATGCCCTAAGAAGAAATGATCTAAAAGTATAATTTTGAGACACGTTCAAGGAAAACTAATGGCACCATTGCGTAGTGCTCAAAAAATATGCAATTTCAAAAATGTTACCTAAAAAGGAGTCCGTATGTGCTTGAACGAGCTCCCGAAAGTTCCATATGACCTATTCAAAATATTGTTTCTGGGTTGCCTAGTTTACCACGACAAATCTCCCCTAGGTGACCTTGCATTTTTAGTGGATCTCCAATGGGCGACCCACTCACTTGATGTCTCATAACTTGTTTCTGGGTCTTGATGTCATCTTTAGCCCCTAGGACCAATCTTAGCCCTTGAAACCACTTATAAAACCCATTTTTGTGGGCCACCCCCTTTGATTTACGGATCTCTCTGGGGGAGATCCAGACATTTAAGTGAATCTCCCTTAGGCAACCCTACTAGCAAACTAGACGAGCCCTAAGCAACATTGTTGTGTTTTCATGTGTGCATTCCTCTTCAGTTTGGGCCCCAAAAAGCTTCATTTTTGCTCCAATTTGCATGCAAATTCAACCCTAACTAAGCCTGGCCTATTCTTAGCTCATTCTTCACTCCCAATCATCCATTATTATCTCCTATTGATTTATACTTATCTTCCTTTCTTCTCATGCTAACTCCCTTTCTTCATTGAGTGATAAGCTATCAAGCTTAGTTCACTGTCTAATCAAGCCTATTCACTCCTCAATCAACCTAGTTCACTATCCAATCAAGCTTGTTAAGTCTTCAATCAAAGGAGTTAACTCTTCAATCAGCTCCACCTCTTGTGAGCTCTCCCAACCTATAAATACCCCTCACCTCTTCATTATTTCTTACGTTGGAGAATGCTCTTCTCATCTACACAATCTTTTTCACAAGCCTTTGAGGCTCTTTGTTTATTTCTTTAGTTTTTGCAAAGATTCAAAGCTTTCCCTTAGGAGGCAAATTCATTGTTGTAGCCATTCATAAAGCTTTGATTTTTCTCTCCATTAGCGTCTTCATGCTCATTATAGGACTCGTGTGCCTTTTGTTTCATGTTTAGAATAGTTTGCTAAGCTTTTAAAAGATTCAAAAGCATTGTTATGCTCTCAATTTGCTCTCAAGCCATAGTCATTGTTCTCACATAGTAATTTCATAGCACACATAGCTCTCCCCAAGCTCTCTTAATTTCAATTTTAGCTTTCAAAGCTCAAGCCATTTAAAATCAATTACTCTCTCCATCCCTATTGCCAAGAGGAGGACCTTGATGCTGCGAGGAGAAAGAGGTTGCCACATACAAGGATTTCTAAGGATCATACAAAGCTCATGCGCCAGATTCATGACAGGTTCTTTAATGCTTTCATAGTAATTAGCTAATCGAGTTACTTTTGAGGAAAGTAATACTTTGTTTCTTTACTCTTGATAGATTATGCGTTGTTAGTATAGTATTTGAATTAGATTAGTTTGTTATTCACTTTTGTAGATTAAATTCTTTTATTGCACTAGATTAATTATTTTTTGCTTTTATTAGAATTAAATTCTAAAATCGATCTCGAAAATAACAAAAACATAATTGGATTTGCATTAGAAAAGTCATTTTAAGTTTGCATTCGTATTGAACAATTCATAGTGATTGTCATTTTATCAAATCAGAAATAACAAAAGCATTTCTTTGCATACATTTAGCTTGCATACATCAAAACCCAAAAACATTAGAAAAGAGAAAATCAAAACAAAGTGAGCACACAAATCCCTCAATTTCATCATGCGGTCAACTTGAAAACATAATTAAAAACTCCCTGATAGCATCACAAGGTCAACGTCTACGTGAAGCCATAGAAAACCTTTGATCATGCCATAAAGTCAAGGTTAAACAAAATACTAACTCTAGTCAACTTTCTCTCATCCAAGCATACAAATGTGCCTAGGAGTTAGAGGTGAGTGGGTTAGGGCAATCCTTGAAGAAATAGAGTCAATGCATCATAGACAACAACAAGCACCTCAAATGGTAGAAGATCACAAACACACTCTTAGGATCATCCAAAATGTAGAAATCATACACCAAATCATACTAGAATGTGACAACTACATAGAATGTCTAAGAGTCATCAACGAGCAAAATTGACATCCATCTAGGCATTGGAACTTGAGAAATCCAAATAGGAGATTGACAAATAGTGACCCTTTGGGTCATAGGGTTATCTCCACCATCAAAGTTTAGAAGAACAAATGCCAACACATATTAGGCCCCAATACTGACCAACTGCTCTTCGTGACATTCTACTTCCATGAGAACAGAACCACCCCGGGGTTATGCCTCCACTTGACTGGCTTTTGCCACAAGAGCAAGAGTGACTTGGAGGTCTCCATTAGCAAGGGGATAGTTCATGTGATGTATTGAGGCTGACACATCTGTGTTTGTGCTTGTGTCACATTTCAAGGAGTACACTACCAGGGTTGTCAAGGAGTAGTAACCAAATTGGCCCTCTTAATTTGCATAGACATGAACCATATGAGAAAAAATAAATTATGTTGGGTTGTTGATGAATTGGAACTAGTGTGGTCCCTTCAATCTATACATGCTATAGAAAAATAATAATTGAGAAACCCATGCATAGGGTTGTGGAAGAGTTGTAACCAAATTGGCCTCCTCAATCTATGCATGCCCAAACTTGTGAAAATATAGTGAGTATGCCCCCCTCAAAAAGTATGAATGCATTGTAATGAATGTGATTTTGAGGAGAAAAGATAGTGTAAGATGTCCACATATATCAAATTTGTTAAACCTGAGTATAATAAAATAATTTCATTGTGAAAGTACATAAGATGGGGAATAGATTAATTGTCCCCAATTTTCCCATTGAAAATGAGGATAAGCTCTCAAATAATATACCATGTATGTACCAAAGAAACGTAAGTGTGCTATGTAAATAATACCATCATGTAATCATCATAAGCAAGTGCCATAAATGTGTCATTGAAGAATCATGACCATAAATAAATTTGTAACTATTTGATCCCAAAGCCATTGCTCAACAAAAGAATAGAAATAATGAAATGCGCCCATAGTGAAAAAGAAATCCATGAGCTATGTGTTGACACTAATTCTTGTATGCATTAAAGATGCAAAATTTCTAAGTCTCACGCTTCTTTGTTTCCCTAAGTTCTCATTATTAGCCCATCATAAATTACCGATTGGAGAAATCATAAATGTGTTATCTTGTCCAAGTCATGCTCAAAGTTGTGTTTTACATCCATCAAAATCCTTGTGTTGAACTAACTTAGTGAAATTTCTAAATTTGGGAGGGTGTTTCTGTTCTTTTCCTATGTCTTTGTAGAGTTTCAAAACTTTCATGGATGTTTGAACTTTTCTACAAAATCCTCCCTTCCTTCTGTCTCTCACTTCCTTGCTTTCCTTCTTTGCTTGTGGCGTTGCAGACCTTGTATAGAGGTCCACACATCCCCTAATTATTTGCATCCCTACATCTCCACAAGTCTACTTTACATTTCTTTTCCCTTGCATATTTGTAGAAATTCCATGCACCTCCACACTTCTCAAAAACTACCAACCTCCTTCCACCTTTACCTTTCCTATAATCTTTCAACCCTCTTTACACTTCTCTACGAACTTGCATACCTCATGCACATCTATGCAATTTTCCTTACTTTTATTCTCATATCCTTGCATGTCTATATTTCTAATTTCTTCATTCCTTGTAGAGATTCAAACTCCACAGACAAGTTTGCACTCCTTGCATACTTGTTTCTATTTCCCTTCCCTACAGTTCCAACTTTCCACCTTAATCTATTTATCTTTTGCAGACTTTCCCTTCCTTTTGAGAACTTCCCTCTATCCCTCCAGATTTTGATTCCTTACATCTGCCTATTTCTTTCCACTCATTCGCTCATGGACTTTTTGACCTCCCATGGACATGTCCAAGCTTAACTTCTACTTCCACCTTAGAATTCTACAACTCAACCAAATGCCCTACCTACTTCCCTACAGAACCTAGTACACCATTAATACCTATATTTGAATATGATGGCGTTATACAACTGCCTGAATCACTTCAAAATGATTTTAAGCTTTGTATAGGTGTGGATCCGAATGAAGAACCATGTGATGATGATGTATATAGGGATGGATAACTTGAACACCATAAATAACATCCCTATGTTTATAGGTCTATAAGAAGGTTTTGGGCTACTCCTCTGAGCGTAGGAAGGATGCTTTTACTATTCTAGGTCATCCTGCATCAAATGCAAGAGAGATTGAACTTCTACAAGTGGATGTCTTGGAACACTTAATGCATTGACTTGCACATGACCTTTGAAAACATGCCCAAGAGACTTGATGTAATGTAATTTGAATGCTATAAATAAAAGGATTAAAAATGTAATAAGGGTTGGTAGTAGAGCCAATTTATTTGCTGCAAAGTGTCTCAAGCAAGTTCTAGGGTATCAAGTGAAGAATGTCCAAATTTGGTAATGATGGAATATGTTTGTAAATCAAGGGAAGGGGTTCTTTGGTAAGGTTTTTCTTGTAAGTGAATCTCTCCATGATAGGTTGTATCATTTAAAGAGGGGCTTTGAAACCTAGTTGTTTTCTCTCACTTGCCACATTTTTTGGCATGATTGTAATTAGATTAGATTAATGTATTCCATGCATTCTATGCACCATAAACTATTTTGTAATGTTCTTTTCTTATTACATGTGGTGTACAATTAATCTAGGATGGATAACTAAGAATGTTTAGTTGTAGGCTTCCTTATTCTTTGGGTTTGTATATATATGCAAACTTTGTTCCATTGCTAATTTGTAGGCACATTTTCATTCTCCTTGCTATGACTCTATAGCCCAATAGAGTAGGCAATATTCTAGGAGGTGAAAGATTAAACACATTTCATTTAATCATCTCTCTGGTTAGTTGTAGGAGTAGTTTATGTTGACCATACTTACACAATTGCAAAATGTGCCATATATTGTGTTATCTTGAAATTGATAACTCTTATATGGATCACACTAGTGCGTTTCTCGTCTTACATGTGTATATGAAAAGCTAATGTTGTACTATTGATTTTCACTTTTTGTTGTACTCTAATGCTATGATCTACTCTAATGTGCTTATGTAGATTCAGATGTAAGAATACAAAGTTGCACTTGAAGTTTCCCTTTCTAAGGTAATGTCCCTTGCATAGTTTCTAGGGTTCCATCTCTTGCTACACAGGTGTAGATGTGGATGTATCCAACCTGTCAGAAGGGATTGGGGATCCCAGTCACAAGTCTCTTAGCTTAAATTATCCAGGGATCATGCTATTTATGATTGATCTTAGGCTTCTCATCCACCTATCACCTCCTCTCAAAGGCATGGTGCTCCCAACTGGCTAGATTCTAGCAATCTTCCTCACCTAGATCTAGCTATTTCTCCTATTTGTGCTCAACAACCTATAGATGAAGACTAAGAGGAAGGTGCTCTCACTATTTGGGAATTGATTGATAATGGTTCTATCCATGCTGATGTAAGGGATAAACCAAATGATCATGATCCCCCTCCTGATGGTGTTTCTTTCACTACTTCATAGCTTTTTTTTAAATGTTTGGGCTTAGCCCTACTTAGACTTTCACATCTTTTGTTTTCGACTTGGTCTTGCATAGACTTTGAGGGTGTGTCATCTACCATCCACCTTTTTTGTGAATAGTGTATTATTCTCTTTTTAGTTTTTAAAAAGTAATAAAGCCATTATTCATGAAGAAAAAAACTAAGTGGATTCATTCTCAAAGATATAACATTGTTGTTATCTTTTAGTGCATTGTAAGAGAGATTTATTATCTAGTTTATGGAGGTCTTGTATGTCTATATGTATTCAATGTTGTCATGAACTTAGTGACAAATATTAGGGTTCATAGCATGTTGGGTATGGTTGCTTAAGGGTCGTGAGTCTAATTGTTTATTTCTCTTTAATTGTCTTGTTGTAGAGACCTTGGGAAATACCCCCTTAGCCTTGCAGACCCTAAAGATGGTGAGTTTACGTACTCACAAGAATTGGTCCATTCATGCCACTATTCGAGCATTATTTCTACCCATTATCTTGTTGGCATTGTCCTTAGTGTTAGATTTTGGTTCTTGTCTTTAGGATTTATGGAGATACATGTTTGAGCACCAACAATATGCATGAAAGTGTCATCAACATGTAAGATATCATCATGAGAAATAATATTTCATAAATAGTGATTCGTAAGAAAGTGTAAAATGTATAAATCAAACAATATGTATTAATGTGATGCATTCATGAAAATCCAAACTATATAGAGTGCAATAGGATGACATCGATTGGTTTGAAATTTTGAGAAATAAATGCTCCCAAGGAGGAGAATCCAATGAAAATGGTGGTCAAAGATGTAAAATTATGAAAACATTTCAAGTCAAGTATTGGAGGTGTGTAATTATTCCATAATATGTTTCACAAAAGGATAATAAGTTCTTTGAAAAATTAGGGTAGAATAGCCCTTTATACCGAATAGAAAAAGTAAAAGTGTAATGCCTGTTTTTAACCAAGGACAAACTTAATAAAAAACCAACCAACCTTTTTTTTGAACCAATGCATCACACACAACATTAATGTAACATACACTATAGGTGTCATTGCTACACACAATGTCACTTGAAACTGATGGTGCATGGAAGAATGTGTTAATGAGTGCTCAAAGAGGGAAAGGTAGAGCCATATGAACAAAACCCTTCAAAGTTAATGAGAAGATAACAATAAGTAGGGGAGATGCATACATGACTTAGATGAATAATTTAATTGGTAATATATATTCGTTAATCTATGTTAATCTTTTAATATGAAGGATGGATGCAAGGACATATATGATACATTTATCCTTTTCTTAAGCTTATCCACTAGCAATTAATCACATGATCATTTACTTAATCTATGCTTTTGAATGAGAGTAAGGGGATATAAATAGGTACACATATCATTTATTACACTTAACCATAGCTTATTTGATATTCTTAATGAACATTTACAAGAAATATTTACATTTGATATTATATTGTGCATTCTTTACTTGCTTTCACCATTACCAATTTATTTATGATTACTTACTAATTTATCATTTTAGAGAGAGAGATAACACAATCATGTTCATTTCCAAGTGCATAAATAACATTCAACCATTTATCATTTCAAGGTGATAAGGTGAGAGAGAGTAATCACAAGTTACACAATGATAGATTTCTTATCTACTACATAAACAAACACTACAATAATAGAGAAACATAGTGAGAGAGAGTAATTGTATTATGTATTGACAAGTTAATTCCTATCTCAAATACATGTGTGTTACCATTAGTACATCACTATGAATTATGCAAAAGTATGTGTGAGTACTAAGTTAGAACATGTTTGTACAATTCATTCTCTATCAGCTATACTTCAATCATATTAGTATGAAAAAGGAAGTAGAGACGATATACATCCTTTAAGATTCAAAGAGAAGTGCTTTTGGATATAACTGTGTATTTATTTGCTTTAGCATTTTGGATCACACTAAATAATCCATCATCAAGAAGAGGATACTTGTGATTAGGATTGCGAACTTACCCTTTAAAAAGAGATGAGGAGGAGGGGGGAGGTGGTAGAAAAATTAAAACTTATTAAATAATAGAAATTAAAATCATGTAAATAAAATTAAGGAAATTTAAAAAGGAAACAAAAGGAAACCAAAGGCTATAATAGTCTAAAACCAATGTCTGATAAAGAAAGAAGCAAAAATAATCTATAAATTGATAAATTATTTTTTGCTTCTTTCTTTATCACACATTGGTTTTAGATTATTATAGCCTTTGGCTTTCCTTTGTTTTCCTTTTCAATTTCCTTAATTTTATTTACATGATTTTAATTTATATTATTTAATATGTTTTAATTTTTCTACCACCTCCCCCAAGCCTAATCCACCTCCCCCTCATCTCTTTTTCAAGGGTAATTTTGTAATCCTAATCACAAGTATCATCTCTTTGATGATGAATCCCTGAGTGTGATCTGAAATGTTGAAGCAAAGAAATACATAGAATTAAATCCAAAATCACTTCTCTTTGAATTCTATGGACTGTGGAAAGCTCATGTCTACTATCCTTTAAGATGATAACATGGTAGCAAGTAGGCAATAAGGAATCAAGCATGGATATCAAGCACACTCTTAAAATTCTTTGAGATATATCATATGCATATTTTCATTTTCATTGACATTCAATTCTAATCATATGAGAGAGAGAGATGTACATTTGGCATGATTCACATATCCTCATTTCACCTTCTATATGGTCTACATATTTAAGTGTTTGAGGATGTTTAAGAATATAAAAATAATGATTGCATACTTTCATGAACAAGATCAAATTCTAATCATTTATGGATCTAATAGTATAGAAAAAATCATTCATAGCAATCTTCTACAAGGTAGGAAGAACCAAAAAACATCTTTGAGAGCTCAAATGAGACAAAATGGGGTCCAATTTGTAAAATTTGAGATCTTGTTGGGAATTGTCAAAAATTAGCAGTCCCATACACTGTGGGACCATGAGTTTTATTGAAAAAAACCCATAGTCTAGCCAATGGATATTTAGACACCTAAATATTATCGTGTCCTAACATCACACTAACCAACTTTCTCACATCATTGAATTAGTTAAATAAATCATAATTAATTAATTAATTTATCAATTCTTCTAATGTTTCAACATTAATTAAATAAATTATAGTTATTTTATTAGTTAATCAAATCATTCTTCTAATATTGGACAACATTAATTAAATAAATTATATTTAATTAATTAATTAATCTTATCATATCTTCTTCATGATTCTGTTCTATTCTTAATTCATATATACTCTTATCTTATTGATCTCTTTCATGATTCATTTCTAGTTAATTAGAAACAAATCAAGCTAATTATCCATATTCCTTTTTTCTAATAATCCACAAAATCTTATCTTTATCCACCTTCAAATCTTCTCCTTATCAATCCATCCACAACCAAAAATCTATAAATCAACCCTCAATCAAGACATTTTTAAGTCTTCTTGGAATGTAATGTCATGATGTCTAAGTATTGTTGGTGCAACAAGGTTATATTTGTAAGGAAAGCAAAGGTGCGGAAAATAGCTTCCCAAAATGCTAATTCCAAGGGGGCAATGCAAACAAGTAACTTTTTATTCTAAATAACATAGATGAGTACACAAGAGAAAACAAATAGACAAATTTCACAACACAGACAC
Organism: Cunninghamia lanceolata; assembly: GCA_027924645.1. NCBI lineage: Eukaryota > Viridiplantae > Streptophyta > Pinopsida > Cupressales > Cupressaceae > Cunninghamia > Cunninghamia lanceolata. The sequence continues at coordinate 5,578,638 of BSBN01000413.1, forward strand.
ATAGTATTACGTGGGAAAACCCTTTCGGGTAAAAAACCCACCACCACAGAAGAGAAAACTTTATTACAGTAAACTGAGATTACAAAATAAAGATCTCATCTTGCTCTGATGTTCAATCCTTTCCTTTGTACCAAATCATTTATTTCATTTGCACATGCTACAGAAAATAAACCGTACAAAAATAGAATTTTCATCATCCAAACAATGATGCCAAAAGATCAGTTTTATCTCCAGTCTGCAAGAGCATAAACAGTTACACAACTGTTTCCCTAACTGAAAATGAATCAACTTCTTCCAGCGTCGCTACTTATGCGACAGTCGTAACTGTTCACATTCCGTAAGGCCAATAATCCCACATGCACCAGGTCGCATATATTATTCTGGTTTATAACCACAATCGATCCATAAGTCTATCGTCGGCAATTTTGTTGCCGATGAAGCCAACCTACAAGTCCATCGGCCTAACAATCTCCATCGGTGATCACAATTCATCTCCCACCGATATACAAAGTCACCTTGATCTCTCAGTTCAACTTCCTTCATCGGACAGACTCTCACCATCAGCCCAAACGATTTCCATTGTTCCGATGAACAATCTCTCGCTGATCACTGCTGAACTATCAGAGAGACAAAAGCTATTAGAGTCACTTCAGAACCTTTTGCTGATAGTTGATCTCTCGCCAACCACCAGGACTCACCTCTTACACCTATCGAAGTAACATATAACTGTCGGGACAGCACTGTTGCAAGTATGAGGTGAGCCAGTGTTGTCATTGATGTCAACATACTCATATTGCATTGACAAGAAGGATTGGATGAGCTGTGTGCTGAGGATATTGAGAAAATTAGCCTCAGTCAGGAACAGTGAAGAACTGTGATGAGAAGAAGGCAAATGTATTGTATAGGTTGAGAACCGGAGGATGCGGATTAAAGGGTTTGTAGATATGAGTCTTGAGATGCTTCAATTAAGATTTCAGAGGTCCGCATGAAGATCTGAAGGAGTTATGGCTGTCGGTGTAGAACCGGTTCCGGCAAGTATTTAGAGGTGACAGAGGATCACAAAAAGGTCCGGTGAGGTCCGGAACTGTATAATCCTAATCTGCGGATTGGAAGGAGTCTTTGGGATGTCCTTGTGATGTGCCATCTCAAGTTGTGTATGATTTGGAGGTCCGGAAGTACCTCTTGCATTATGACAGTGGCGACAGATAGTGTTCTTGAAGTTCCGGATAAGGAAGAGAAGAGATTCCAGTAAGTAAAGAAAGTGCGGATGTACCTGGTCATTCAGGCAGGCTTGTGAAGGTTCTTGGATCATGTTGAGGTTGTGTTGTTGGTCCGCATTGATAGTAGAGCCCAGAATTGAAGTTATTCTTCCAGATGAAGTTCTTGCTTTGTTTAGCCAACCGAATGAGTTGTTCATCCTGCGAATGTTCTTTTGGTGGCCGACCGGATGTGTTATTCATCTTGCGGATACTCTTATGGTTGTTTGCCAACTTAGATGTTTGTTCCTAAGTCGATGTCTTGTATAAATAACGGTTTGTGAGTTCATTTCGAAGTGTGGATTGTGTGGATGAGTGTGGCATAGCGAAGAGAAGTGCGAAAGGCAGAGCAGAGGTTTTTGGGCTTAAATGGAACTGATCCGGACATAGTAGAGATGTCATTCTCCAGTTCAAGATTGTGATTCTTATCACTTTGTAGACAGTGTGTCTCCTTGTAGGCAGTGGGCCTCTTTGTGAGCAGTGTGCTCGGATAGTGAGCCCTAATTGGCAAGTGCCATTCTTTTTCTTATTCTTCTAACAGAGAATAATCCTTGGGTTAATCACCCCGTGGTTTTTCCCTTAACCGGGTTTTCCACATCAAAATCTTGGTGTTCAATGTGTTTATCTGCTCTTGTGTTTATGTATTATGCTTTCATGGATGATTAATTGATATGCTGTTAACTAACAACGAAGAATCAAGTATTTGAAAGAAGAAGAAGTTTTATACAACTGGTTCACCCCCCCCCTCTCAGTTGTATGCCTTAAATCCAACAAGCACTTACATTCTTTGCCAATATCCAAACTCTGGCCGACAGTTTAACCTCGGTGAGACCTTGGAGATCGGTATAAGATTTCCAGCTTCCACCGATACGGTAAGTCACTCCGATGGTCTCTCATATCGGTATGAAACAAGTCATCGGTAGTCTTTAACAAAGACCCACCAATAGCACTCCATCACAGCGACAATTGAACTCGTTGAACCTTGAACCCATTGAACTCTCGAATGGTTCAATGAAGAACAACTAAGAATCATGAGGTTCAAGCAGTAAAATTGAGACACAAGTTCTCTTCAATCTCCCACTTGTCGAAGAGATTACTGCTACCTCTTATTCCTCTTTCTATTATTGAGAACTATGGGTCTGCAGACCCATTTCATCTGAACACCATTTGAACTTGGCCGTACTCACTGGTTTAGTTAAGGCATTAGCGACATTTTCTGAAGTGTCAACATTTTCCAGCTTCACCTTCCTGTCTTCCACCATATCACGAGCAAAATGATACTGGACATCAATATGTTTTGTCCTAACATGGAAAGTAGGGTTCTTCGCCAAACATATAGCACTTTGACTGTCACAATGAATTTGTATCTGCCCTGCATTAAAACTAACATCAGAACATAACCTCTTCAACCAAACAGCTTCTTGGCATGCACGAGTAGCTACCATGTACTCTACCTCTGTTGTGTATAAAGTGACTATAGCTTTCCGCTTGCTCATCCAACTGATAGCACCACCATTTAATGTGGATACATATCCACTGGTGGATCTTCTACTGTCAATATCCCCTGCCCAATCAGAATCCACATATCCCTGAATGCTAATAGATCTCTGTGATCCAACTGAGTTTCCATGATAGCAAATAGCATAATCAGAAGTTCCCTTCAAATACCTCATAACTCTTTTCACAGCATCCCAATGTGATCTGCCTGGATTCGCCATAAACCGGCTCAAAACTCCCACTGCTTGGGCAATGTCTAGTCTGGTACAGACCACTGCATACATTAAACTACCAATAACACTTGCATAAGGCACTCTTTTCATGTCGTCAGATTCACTCGAAGATTCTGGACAATTTTCAACAGATAATTTCATTCCCTGCAAAACTGGAACAACTAACTGTTTAGAATCAGACATATGAAACTTATCAAGAACATTGGTAATATACTTGCTCTGGCTGAGCCAAATCTTTCTCTTAGACCTATCCCTTTTGATTTCCACTCCTAGAATGTACTTCACTGCCCCCAGATTCTTCATGTCAAATTTCAAGGACAACTGAGATTTTAATTATGAGATCATTCCCTTACCATTGCCAATGAATAACATGTCATCCACATATAGTGCAATTATAAGAATCTGATCACCTTCAGTTTTATAATAGACACAATGATTAGATTTAGATCTCACATACCCCAAGGATAAAACATACGTATCAAATTTTTGATACCACATTCTGGGAGATTGCTTCAAACCATAAAGAGACTTTTTAAGTTTACATACCAGATGTTCTTTACCTTTTACCATAAAATGCTCTGGCTGGGACATATAAATTTCTTCTTCAAGGTCTCCATGAAGAAATGCTGTTGTCACATCCATCTACTCAATTTCAAAATCATATGCTGCTGCAAGTGACAACAGAAATCTAATGGATGTTAGCTTAGCTACAGGAGAAAAGATTTCTCCATAATCAATACCTTCCTTTTGGGAATACCCCTTAGCAACCAGTCTTGCCTTGTACTTATCAACACTACCATCTGGACCATATTTCTTTTTAAATACCCACTTACAGCCCACAGTTTTTCTACCTTCAGGCAAGGGCACCAGATCCCAAGTTCCATTTTTCTCCAACGATGACATTTCGCTATCCATGGCTTCCAACCAAGAATTTGAATCAGGTAAGCTAATAGCTTCTTTCACAGTCCTAGGTTCATCAGTATCAGTAAGTAAAGCATAGGCACAACTTGAATCATGTACTGAAAATCCATACCTATTTGGTTGTCTTCTTTCACATGTAGATCGCCTCAATGGTTGAGGTGCAGGTTCAGGTTCTTGCTCTAGATCTGAATCTTCGGAGCTACTTGAACTCACATCTGAACCATCTACACTTGGTGTTTGTTGTTCCTCTTTTACAGGGGTCAGAGGAATATTAACAACACTCTTTTCTTTCTTTTCTTCTGTCTTCTCCAGCTGATAAATACTAACCAAAGGTTTCAGCTCTCTAAAAATTACATTCCTGCTGTAAATTACTTTTTCAGTTTCAGGATTCCAAAGCTTGTACCCCTTAACACCGACTCCATAGCTAATAAAGATACATTTGACTGCCTTGTTATCTAACTTAGATCTTTTTACCTCAAGAATATGAGCATATGCCTCACAGCCGAAGACACGAAGATGTCTTAGAGATGGCTTCTTTCTAGACCATGCCTCCATAGGCGTCTGATCAACCAATGCCGAAGTAGGAGAATGATTCAGCAAGTAACAAGCTGTAGCAACTGCCTCAGCCTAGAACCTTTGTTCAAGACCAGCATAACTTAACATACTTCTTGCTTTCTCCATCAACGATCGATTTAACCTTTCAGCAACTACATTTTGCTATGGAGTATAAGGTGTAGTTTTGTGTCTTTTTATACCATGATCTACACAATACTTGTCAAAATCCGCATTGCAGTATTCACCACCATTATCTGTTCTCAAGCATTTTATTTTTCTACCAGTCTGGTTTTCTACAAGAGTTTTAAATTCTTTAAACCAACTGAACACTTCTGATTTATTTTTCAAAAAATATACAAACACCCTCCTTGAATAATCATCAATGAACGATACATAGTATCTTGATTTAGATAAAGACGAAACATCAACTGGACCAAAAATATCAGAATGTACATAGTCCAGAACACCAGAAGATTTTTGAGAACTAGAATAAAATGAAACACGGTTCTGTTTTCCATATATACAATGTTCATAGAAATCAAACTCCAGATTACAATCAATTAGTCCATCTACCAGGGTTTGGTTCTTCAAGGTTTTTAAACCTTTTTCACCTATGTGACCAAGTCTATGATGCCAGAGCATTGTTTTCTCTGCAGGAAGTTTAACTTCCATAGAATTTGCATCATGTGTTACAACAATAGCTTTTTCAGATTTTACAGAGACACTATTACAGCACACTGGTTTAGCATCTAATCTATACAGAGTTCCAATGCGTTCACCCTTTGCCAGTACTATAGAACCTCTAGTCATTTTACAACCACCATTCACAAAAGTAACTTGCACTCCAACATCATTAAGCTTACTAACAGAAAGTAAATTTTGAGCCAGACCTGGTATGTGAAGAACTCCATTCATTCCCTTTATCCTGCCATCTGAGAACTGGATTCTGACTCATCCTCGGCCAACAATTTTTAGTGTTGAATCACTTGCTAGGAACACCTTCCCACCAGCATACGGTTCATACTTTGTGAACCACTCTCTGTGAGATGTCATATGAAACGATGCTCCTGAATCCACCAGCCACACATCTTTAGATGCAGGTGTTGCCAAGGCAGCAATGAAGGCATCAACATCACTCTGAGAAGAATCATTGTCAGAAGAGTTCTTCTTCTTCTTCTTTTTCTCCTCTTTACAGTCTCTTCTAATGTGACCTTTCTGTCCACAATTCCAGCACTTCACCTTAGACTTTGTGCCAGGGGATTTTGATTTACCCTCTGATTTGGACTTAGACATGTTGTCCTTCTTCTTGCCTCTTTCCTTTGATCTACCTCGAACAGACAGGGCCTCTTTGGCTATCTCAGAAGATTTCCTCCGCATCTCTTCAGATAACAACGAGGTAACAACTGCTTTAGTTGTAAACGTGGTTGTTGTACTTGCAATAGCCATCACAAGATGATCCCACGAGTCAGGTAAGGAACACAATAAAAGCATTCAGCCGTCTTCCTCTTCTATTTTTACACCTACAGACATCAACTGTGCAACAATCAAATTAAATGTGTTTAGATGGTCCACTATAGATGCACCTTCATCCATCTTGAGAGAATACAACTTCTTTCTGAGGAACAGTTTATTCACCAAGGACTTGCCTTGGTAAATATCTCCCAACTTCTTCCACAGATCTTTGGCTGACTTCTCTTCATGGACGTTCAATAGAACAGAATCCGCAAGACTTAATCTTATTAGTCCTCTAGCTTTTCTGTCAGCTAGGTCCCAATCTTCTTGCTTCATGCTTGTAGGTTTAACCCCAGACACAGCAACCCAAAGATCTCTATCCACCAACAAATCTTTAGCCTTAATCTTCCACAACTCAAAGTTTGTGTCATTAAACTTTTCAATGTCTATTTTTCCTGATGTACTTGCCATCTTATTTAACAGAATAGACCTCTACAGAACTCCCACTCATTGAACTAACACAAAAAACCAAACCTACCAACAAGGATAACACAATGGCCCAGGTTTTGATACCACTTGTAAGGAAAGAAAAGGTGTGGAAAATAGCTTCCCAAAATGCTAATTGCAAGGGGACAATGCAAACAAGTAACTTTTAATTCTAAATAACACAGATGAGTACACAAGAGAAAACAAATAGACAAATTTCACAACACAGACACACAGTATTACGTGGGAAAAACCTTTTGGGTAAAAAACCCACCACCACAGAAGAGAAAACTTTATTATAGTAAACTGAGATTACAAAATAAAGATCTCATCTTGCTTTGATGTTCAATCCTTTCCTTTGTACCAAATCGTTTATTTCATCTGCACATGCTGCAGAAAATAAACTGTATAAAAATAGAATTTTCATCATCCAAACAATGATGCCAAAAGACTAGTTTTATCTCTAGTCTGCAAGAGCATAAACAGTTACACAATTGTTGCCCTAACTGAAAATGAATCAACTTCTTCTAGCGTCGTTGCTTATGCAATAGTCGTAACTATTCACATTCCGTAAGGCCAATAATCCCACATGCACCAGGTCGCATATATTATTCCAGTTTATAACCACAATCGATCCATAAGTCTATCGTCAGCAATTTTGTTGCCGATGAAGCCAACCTACAAGTCCATCGGCCTAACAATCTCCATCGGTGATCACAATTCATCTCCCACCGACACAAAGTCACCTTGATCTCTCAGTTCAACTTCCTTCATCAGACAGACTCTTGCCATCGGCCCAAATGATTTCCATTGTTCTGATGAACAATCTCTCGCTGATCACTACTGAACTATCAGAGAGACAAAAGCTATCAGAGTCACTTCAGAACCTTTCGCCGATAGTTGATCTCTCGCCAACCACCAGGGCTCACCTCTTACACCTATTAGAGTAACATATAACTGTTGGGACAGCACTTACATTCTTTGCCAATATCCAAACTCTGGCTGACAGTTTAACCTCGGTGAGACCTTGGAGATCGTAAGATTTCCAACTTCCGCCGATACGGTAAGTCACTCCGATGGTCTCTCATATCGGTATGAAACAAGTCATCGGTAGTCTTTAACAAAGACCCACCGATAGCACTCCGTCATAGTGACAATTGAACTCGTTGAACCTTGAACCCATTGAACTCTCGAATGGTTCAATGAAGAACAACTAAGAATCATGAGGTTCAACCAGTAAAATTGAGACACAAGTTCTCTTCAATATTGGTGAGATCTTTTATTGTTTTCACTCTTTTTTATGCAAATTTAACTCAATTGGAGGTAGTGTTAGATATGAAGTAGTTTCTATTATTTACATTATTTTGGTTTCTATTTGTTTCATATTTAACATATACAGGATCTTCAAAAAATCCTTCTAGTGATTAGTTTAAGGAAAATGGTTAGTTTTTTGGGTAGTTTTCTAATTTTCTAATGTTTCTAAAAACCTCAAGAACATGCAACATCACAAATTCATTCCCAAACACATTTAAAGATGTTAAATATTTTAGTTAATCCTTCATAGGGTTAAGAACATCATAACATTTAATTAAACAACTTCAAACAAGGTTGAGAACACCATAGATTGAGCAATGCCTCTCACCATTATACTAACATGCATTTATTCAACAAGATCATTTCACAACATATAATTGAAACCTAAATTACAATGTTCAATTCATCCAAGTAACATTTTATCTCATTTCTAGAATTCAATACAAAAATTACAATTAGGAGGTGGTAAAAATCATCCTCTACATGCTACTCACAAGATTCACTAGATTCATACTTCACATAGTTTATACATATAATGATTCAAATACATATTATTTTATCAAATTACAAAAACCAAGAGAATCTTCAAATACCCAGGATGAGATCTAAGAATTATGAACCAATGATAGGTGGGTACCTTTTGACCATATGGCATCATGAAATGCAAAGAGCTTTCCCCACATTCTAGTCAAAGCCCTAACTAAAAGGATTGCCAAAGGGTCCAATACACATGTAACACCTCAATCTATTAAACACATCATGGTACTCAACACTAGACCAGATAATCCACATGCATTTATGGTGATGAGAATTATAATAGTATCCTATCAATGGATCATCTTAATGAACATAAGTACCACAAATGATGTGAAAGGTACATGAGTTTCACATATTCATGTGCCAATCCACCAAGGATGCCCTTGAGGATAATCCACACACAATCTTGTTATAATATAACTTAAGGAGGAAAGAGAGGAAGGGATACAAGTCTCCCAATCATGCAACCCAAAACCATATCATACTTTTCCTTTAACACACTCAAAGAGGTAAACTTGAGCACAAATTCTTCCAATTCTTATAAAATTAAAGAGGAAACACAAGCATGATCTTGACATTACATATTCATAATTCCCACATAAAAATCAATTCTAAACACTCCACAAAGAACTAAAAAATGCAAGGAGAGAAAAAAACAATTCGAAATAAGATTGTTCAACATAAAATTCTCCAATCCCTTCACTTTCTTAGTCCCACAACACATAAAATAGTAGAAACATGGAGAACACATTTTGTCTTTTCTAAAATTACATACAAGAATTTTCAATGAAAAGAAGTAGGTAGAGAAATTTCTAAATTCAAATTAAACTCTCAAGAAACCAATCTCATTCCCTATTATGTAGTAATTTAAAATTTAAAAATAGCAATAAATAGATGCATGCAAGACTACTTCCCATCTCTTTCTTACACAATAATGGAAGAAGGAACACCCAAAAAAGACAAACACAATTAAATACACATTTCCAAACCATTTAAAATGCCCACAATGACAATTTTGGGTTTCACAAAACTCTTACAACCAAGCTCTCACTCCATCAATTCTCAACTTAAAATTACACAAATGAAAGGCATGAGCCTTTCCAAAGTCATGAGGAGGAGTATTTATGGGAGTGCCATGCCACTCCACTCCACCCAATTTGGTGGAGCTACATGACATCTTCTTGTCCCTTCTATCAAACCTCTTATAAATGTCATTAACCACATGGCACCTTCCCATCCCCTCTACCAAACTTCTTACAACTACCATAAATGGGTATGGCAACCTATGTGAAGCCACAAGACTTCCTACCCAAAAAGAGTACTTCCAAGCATCACATCACATGTCAACACCCCTCCCCAAGTACCTTACCAATAGGTACTTGGGTTGGGCCCTCAAAAAAAACCAAAATAATAAAAACACACATTTTCAACATATTTAAAAATGCCCACAATGACAATTTCGGGTTTCCCAATTAAACCCAAGTAAGAATCATTTCAAAACATTTATCAAGCCAAAACACTCAAACAAATTCACCAAATAACAAGGGGACACAACTAATGGTCATGACATGGCTATAAAAGGGGTCTTTGTTGCATTTTACCAAGATGATTTGGTTTTATGGGATAACACAATAAATCTCATTGATCCACAATATGGACCGAGATGAATGAAATTATCCTTGAAAATCCTCCACCTCCTTGCCAGCCTTTCCTATAATATCTTGCACACTCAATGCACACATTAAATTTAATCGTGGACAAGTATATCTAAAGCACTACAATATATCATTACATTGGTCATCTATTTACTCATATAATCAATTCATACATATATCATTCATTATTCATTAACACGAGCATGTACAATAATGGTATAAATCTAATATTCTTAACATAGATAAAATTTACCACCAATGATCTAATGCATAACATTTTAGAAGACCAATAGCACACTCTGTATGCTTTGTTCTTGCCTTTGCATTTTTTGAATTTGGCCATGGTTGTGGGGGACCCCCTGACCCCCCTCCCCTTTCCCCTTTAGTACAGGTTAACCTTGGTGTAGCCTTGGGCTGCCACTCTGAACCCGTCACCCAGGGTGATGCATCGATTCCCAATGCATGGAAGAATGTCCTCTTTAGGAACAAAGACTATGAGATCCTGAATGTTGTTCCATAGTTGTAGGAGACTGGTAGTGGATCTGCCCTTAAACTCCCAGATTTTACTGTGGAGAGAATTGTTTCTTCAATGGAGCAATCTCTTGTTCGTAAGTTCTTCTCCTTTAGACCAAATATTGATCTAGTTAGGAGATGGGTTGCTACCAAATGGAGACTGAAGGGAAGCATCTTGGTTAGTGCTATGGTGGGGGGATTGTTTCTTTTCAATTTTACTCCTAGGGAGGATCTCACCTTTGTTCTTGTGAGGGGCCCGTGGATGTATGGTAAACACAACCTCTCTCTCTATAGATAGAGGCCAGGGCTTGATGTTGTTGTTGATCTGAAAAAAAAACTCTTGTGTGGGTCAGATTACCTAGACTCCCACTGGAGTATTGGGATGAAGAAGTTCTCACCTAGATTGCAAACACCTTTGGGCATTTTATAGCTCTAGATAACACCACCAAGAACAAATATAGGTTATTATTTTCCTGTTTTGTGTTAACGTGGATATTCATAAAACTCTACCTAAGACCATAACACTTGAATCTAAGTATGGTTAATGGACTCAGTTCATCTAGTATGAGAATGCCACTATTTTCTCTCAGAACTATAATAGAAAAGGGAACCTGGTTACACAATGTAAAGATTCAAAACGATCTCTACTGACTTGGGAGATCAAGATAAAGGAGATGAAGAGGACTACCCTTTTAGGGAAGACATTCTCAATATAATCAGTTCCCCTCAGAAGGATAGCAAAGGGGATGTGGAGAAGGAATAAGACAAAGACTTGCCCCATGTTGATGAGAAGTCCCTTGACTCAGCGATCTCCACCCCTTAGGAAGAGATTAACAAGACTTCAACAACAAATGTGACCTATTAGCCAGAGTAGCAGACTTCCAATCCATTGGTTGATTCCTTATCTATGCAGGGGGATTTGGAAGATGGGGAGATCCACTAGGTGGTTGTTCCTAATATTGATCATAAGGAAGGTAGGTCTATGGAGTCTGGATTGGACTCTGGCTTGGAATATGTTTTTAAACAAATTGGTATCCCAGTGGATAGTGGGGGGAAAGGTATCAAGCTAAAGAACTTCTCCCTAAGGGACAAATTTGTTAGCTTAACCCCGGGTGCAGGAACAAGAAAGTCAGGCACTGACCCAAATTCAGAGGGTTGGACTACAACCAAGAAGAAAAATCAAAGTCAAAGGAGAAAGACTATTGATGTGAGAGTGGATCCCATGGTAGGGAGACCTACACAAAGATAAACTAGATAGAAAGTTGTCAATAGGGATATTACGATGGACAGACAAAGGACACAGGAGATTGGCTCTAGGAAGGTCTAAGGAAAATGAAGATCCTCTCTTGGAATATCAGGGGACTTAATAGTCCTTAAAAGCAGTTCCTAGTCAAGAACTACATTTTTGACAATAAAGTTGATATTCTTCTGCTGCAAAAAGTCAAGATGAAGGCAGAAAGCTTTCAATCTATTGCTAAGGCATATGGTTTAATGTAGACTACTACATAAGTGATGCCTTGGGAGCTTTGGGGGGGCATTGTTACTAAGTTGAATAAGAATGTGGTGAAAGGAGAATGCTTCTCTTGGTCCAAGAGTAGTTTATGTGTCAAAATGACAACTCTCAGCTAGACTTGGAATATGGTCAACATTTATGCCCCTAACCAAAGAAATGCCAGGAAGGATTTGTGGGAAATGCTAACCTCCTTGATTGGGGAAAATAAAGAAGATTGTTGGATGTTGGGTGGTAATTTCAATTCCACTACACTGACAGTATGACTGATCTTGCTGAATTCGTCAACAATGTTGGTCTTATGGATCTTGAACTTCAAGGGCAATTGTTCACCTAGACCAACAAAATAAAAGGAGAGAGTATGATCCAGGTTAGATTGGATAGATTTTTGGTCACTTCCAATTGGGAATATATCAATTCCTACCTCTTAGAAGCCCTCCCCATGACAACTTTTGACCACAAACCTCTTCTCTTGTCTTGGAGAGACAAGGATGTTAAGGGCCCCTATCCCTTCAGATTTGAAATAATATGAATTCGACATCAGGAGTTCAGAGCTCTATTGGTTTAATGGTGGAGTACCTCTATCTAAGGGTCTCCCATGTTTAGGTTGGCCCATAAACTGAACATTGTGAAAACTAAAGTCAAAGGATGGAATAGGTTTTACTTTTGGGAATATTTTTTAGAAGAAAAAAATGATCTCTGCTAACCTTGTTGACATTTAGTTGCTGATGGCCAAAGGTGACTCTTCTGATGCCACTTTGCAGCAAGAGGCGTCCCTGAGGAAGGAATGGAGTGAGATGTTGAAAAAAGAGGAAATCTATTGGAAACAAAAATCTAGAGTGCAATGGTTATGTGAGGGTGACAGAAACACTGCCTTCTTCCATCAATCTACCATGAGACACGAGAAGATGAACAATATTGATAGGTTGATGGATGAAAGTGGAAACATGGTGAACTAAAATTTCCCTATGGAATAGGTGGTAGCTAGGTATTTTTATAAATTTATAGCTTCTCATGAATGTGTGGAGAGTTATGAATTGCTGGATAACATCCCTCCCCAACTAATAGAAGAAGATAATGGCCTCCTTACCAAACCAATGACTAAAGAGGAAGTGAGAGCCTCCCTCTTCTCTATGGTAGATTTTAAAGGCCTTGGTCTAGATGGTTTCCCCCCATCCTTATTCCAAGAGTTTTGGGATATTGTGGGCCAAGATGTTTCTAAGGCTACTAAGGATTTCTTCAAGATCGGGAAGTTGTTGAAACAACTTAATAATACTTTTATAGAGTTGGTCCCCAAAAAAATTGATCTTATCAGTATGGGCAACCTTAGGCCTATAAGCCTTTATAACACAGTCTACAAAATCTTTTCCAAAATCCTTCTCTGCAGACTTCAACCCATGTTGGATAGGCTGATCAACAACAATCAGTAGGGATTTGTCCTAGGTAGGCAAATTCTTGATGTTGCCATTTCCACTCATGAGTTTATCCACTCTATGGATAGGAACAATATGCCTATAATGGTCTTCAAATTGGACATCTCTAAGGCTTATGATATGTTTTCTTGGGATTTTCTATTCAAAGTCCTAGAGAAGATTGGTTTCCAAGACAAAACTCTGCACCTTATCAAATCCTATGTCACCACTATGAAGTACTCTATACAGGTGAAAGCAATTCCGTGTGGTTTCTTCAACGTTGGGAGAGGGCTTAGGTAAGGGGACCCTTTATCCCCTTACCAATTCATCCTTATGGCCAAAGTTCTAAGATGGAGCATTATGTAATTGTTGAGAAACAATGACATCTGAGGTATTAAACTGGCCTCAATAGCTGACCCTTCTCCTATTCAGTAGTTTGTGGATGACACTATCCTATTTGGGTCTTCCTCGGTGGTTGAGGCTAGGAGATGGAAGAAAGTGCTCAATGAATATGCTATTGTGTCAGGCCAATGCATTAACTATGAGACAAGCCAGATCTATTTCTTTAACACCATGATGGACCTGCAATAGAAAATAATGGGGATTCTGGGTTGCTCGAGTGGGGAGCTTCTAGGAACTTATCTTGGCCTTCCTCTTGTTGTCAAGGAGCTGTCCCCCATGTATTGGCATTCCATTCTTGAATGAATTCAAAAGAAGTTGGCTGGACGGAAAGGTAATTTGCTGAGCCAAGCAAGTAAATACCAACTTTTGAAGGATTCCCTTCAGGAAGTTCCCATTTACTTCCCGTCCCTTTTTAAAATCCCTAAATACATTGCTGAGAAATTTGAAAGGATTCAGAGGAACTTCTTATGGACAGGGGTGGAAGAGAAAAAGAGGATAGCCTTGATCTGTTGGGATAAAGTGTGTTGATCTAAATTGCAAGGAGGCCTTGGTCTTAGAAAAATCCATTAGACCAATAAATCCCTCCTGGATAAAATTGGATGAAACTTCTTGAGTAACAGCAAGGACTGGTGTAATATTATGAGGGCCAAATATTTGTCGAATGATATTCCTTATGGGTTCCTTCATGCCACGGGTATACCCAAGGGATCTGTCATATGGAATAATGTTTTGAAAAGTAGAGTCCTCCTATAGAAGCGTATTAAGTGGAAGTTGGGGGATGGTAGAAGCATTAAATTATGAGAAGATAGATGGCTAAGGGACTTTCCTCTCAGTAGTATTCAAAGTTCCCAAAGACTTGCTGTTAGGGCTACCAACTTTTTTGGGCCCTTGACTGTTGATTATTTTCTACCAGGGGATGGGGGCTAGAAACAACTATCAGACTGTTGCCAGAGTTAAATGGATCTAGTGCTGGTTGCAGATGATCTGTAGAAAACCCTATAAGGATGTAGGATTCCTATCTTCCCCTCCAAGGATAATTTGTTGTGGGCCAAAGATAATATGGGGTCATTCTTTGTTAGATCTTCTTATAGTTTGTTGCTGCATTATAATGAGGACTCTAACTTTCGGGGCAAGATTTGGAATCCCAATCTTATCCCCAGGATTAATCATTTCTAGTGGCTGGTGATGCACAATAGGATTCTAACTATGGCCAATCTTAAGATCAGAGCCTTCCAAATTCTGAATCGATGTGCTCTTTGTATGAAGGAGGAGGAGTTTGTCCCCCACTTGTTGCTTCACTGTGACTTCTTCTGGGAAGTTTGGAGTTTGGCTTTGTAGAACCTTGGAGTCTCTTGGAGTATGAACATAGACCTTCCTACTTTTGTGAAGTGCTAGTGCACTCCCTTTTCTCATCCTATCTGTAAAGAGCTTTGGGCCCAAATCCCCCCTATTCTGGCTTGGGGTCTATGGAAGGAACACAACAACAGATTGTTTAGGGATAAAGCTAATTTTGCTAAGGAAGTCTTTTTCATTTTCTCTAAACTCTAGAGGAAAATATCTCTAACACCACTTTGAAAGTTATGGACTCTCTGCCCAATAGGATAGAAACTGATATTATAATTAAGTGGAGTATCTTGCCTCACATTTGTAGGGTGGATAATTCCAAGAAGATGCTAGCTTGCAAGAACACTAAGTGGGTGCCTTTTAATGAAGGATGGATGAAGCTCAATTTTGATGGTGCTACTAAAGGAAGCCTAGGACCGGCCAGTGGAGTTGGGGTTCTAAGATCAAAGAAGGGGAATCTATTGGTTGCCTATGCTAGGGGTCTAGGTGACAGTTCTAATAATGTGCCAAGGCTATGGCACTCCTGTGGGGGATTAAGGTGGCCCTGTCTATTGGAGTAAAAAACCTTCTGATTGAAGGAGACTCAAAACTTATCCTTGATATTATTCAAGATAAGGCTAGAGTTAGTTGGCATATTGTGGACATTATATAAGACATCAACAACTCCTTCTAGGCCTTGATACTATTGATTTTGGGCATACCTACAGAGAAGGGAATCATATGGCAGACACTATGGATAATATGGGAATTAACTTATTCCCCAAGAGGTGCTGGAGAAATCCCAACAATCTTCCCAGAAATATAATAGAACACCTTTGGCTTGAGGCTCAAACTTGATTTTTGATGATGATCGGAAGGTACTCTCAATATAAAGAACATATTTTGACATATATTCTCATGTCTTATGTTAGGATGAATAGTGACTACCAAAGGTTGCAAAGGGGAGTCAGTACTATAAGTGGAAGGATGACATGGGATAGGATTCCAATGAGTGAGGAATTTCACATCATTAGAGGATAGATCAATAAGTTCACATGGTTGGTGCCAAGGTGGTCTACGGGGCCAATTAAAAATCTAGCAATGCATATCCCTAATGACATCCTACACATTATTCATAATTGTAGTAATAATGATTTGAAAAGAGGAGATGTTTGTAAGGATAGGATGAATATTTCAAGTAGCCATCAGAGTTGGATTAATAAATGTACTTGCACTTGTGAAGATAGAAAATTTTCCAGTAGCCTTCAAGACATATTTCAAGTCATCTAGTTGTGATTAATCTTTCAGTGTGTTACTCTCCCAAGGGTTTTGAACATGATTTCAATGGGGGGTAATAAGGTGCAAACTGAACCATCTTCTTGTGTTGAATTCAAGGCCGATGCTAAGATTTGGAGCATATGTTATGAGGGTGGCCTCACTCCATTTTTGGAGTGCCTCAATGACTATGATGAGGGCCTCTTGGTCCAATTTACCATGTCATGGGACAACTCAAGGATGGTGCAGGTTGGAGGAGTCCAATTTGAAGTCAGTCAAGTTATAATTGCTCAAGCCACGGGCTTGCTTCATAAAGGGAAACAACTGAAAAAGAAGATAAAGGTGCAAGACCCTGAGAGCATGAAAAGGTTTTTCAAAGAGGGTGTCACCCATCCGACTATAGGGTGGCTTTAAGAGGGATAGCCATATCTACCCCTGGGATAAGGTATGTTTCCTCATTATGAAATATACAACTCTTGAGGGTAGGTTTAGGTGCTTTTATCACTACCACTACGCAGAGCTCTTAAACCACTTCTAGCATAAGTTGCTTGTTAACTTTCCTTTTTACTTGCTTTCTTCCCTAGAGTCATCTATGAAAGTGGGTAAAACTGCTCATTCCACCAACCCTAGCGTCATTTTCGTGTCCCTGTACCAAGGTTTGATCTTCTAACTATATCATTTTCACCTTGCTTTATGCCCTCCCAAGCCAATTAAGGCTTGCCTTGTCAAGGAGGTTTAGGATGATGAGTCTGATGACAATGTCCCGCTAAGTGTCAAGTATGTTAGCTCGACTAAAGATAAGACCATAAAACCCTCTGTTAAAGATCCTCTCAACCCTATTGGATCTCCCTCGAACCCTAAGGCTTCAACTACTGAGACTATGGCCCCCCGGTCCCATAATAAGAAAGGTGTCAAAACCTCCTGGTGCTAAGAAAAAGACCCTTGCCTAGGTAGGCCCTTCTGAATTGCCCTCCCCTATTGGTGGTGTGTTTGGATCTCTTGGTCAAGCTCAAAAGGTGGTAGCTGAGGGCCTTTGCGACCTCAAGAACAAACCTTCTCACTCTAGTGAGAAAAAAGAAGAAGAGAGATAGTAGTGTGCCTCTCGAGCTTAAGAAGTCTGCTAAGAAGAAAGGTAAGAACATTGTTGATAAAGAAGAGGCCATAGAGATCTCCCCTGAGGGTGGTCACACTGATGTTCAAGAGAAGGGTGAAGAGGGTGTTGTGAAGGGAAATGTGAAAGTAGGCAAAGGTAACCCAGTTTTGCTAGAAGGCTGAGCATCCACTGCTCTGGTAGGTTGGCAAGTGCTAAGACCCCTGTGCTCAAAATTGTAGACTACACTTCAGCTTTGGACTCCAAGGAGGAAATTGAATTGAAAGAAGTGAAGCTAACCCCAGAGCAACTAGTTTGGCAGGGGGAGATAGTCAGTGTGAGGAGATGAACAACTCATATTATCACACCGAGGAGGATGAAGTTGAGACTAACTCTAAGCATAATGTTATGGATTCTCTAGTTAAGAAGGTGGCTAGTGAGGAGAAGTGTGGCAGCTATAGTCTAATCAAGAAGGCTATGGCAAAGCTGAAAGATAGGATGACTTCCATTGAAGATAAGATGAGGGTAATGACTACCCTATGTTCTAAAGTGACTCATCAGGAAACTACCTCTTTGGTTGTCTTACAAGACATTAAGGATGGCAATCACAGTGAAGAGAAGAATTCTACAAGCAAGGATGAGCTTCTTGGGTTCCTCATGGAGGATTGGAACAAGCTTCTTAATTAGTTTATGTTCTTATCTTTGTTTCTAGTTATGGTATTATATAAACTCCAATATGTTTATGTGATGTTAGTCTATTGTTGTTCAGTTGTTTGTGGCCTTCTAGCCTATTTTGCTGCCCTTGTGTCCTTTTGTAATAGGGATATGCACCTTGGTTTGTAGCTTACCATAATAAAAAACATAGATAAAATTTAAATATAATTTGAAATAATTGTAAACTTATATTTACTAATCTCAATTTATTTAGCCATAATTATTTAGTAAAATATCAAAAATCATATAACACGCCAACTCATAATTTAGGGTTAGGACATTATAAAATCAACACTATTCACACTTAATTTACTAATTGCCCATAAATTCAACACAATTATTTGAGTTTAAAATCACATAATTAGAATCATTATTCATCATAAGAAATCATCAATCAATTAGCTTAGACCTAATCACTTAACACACTCATAATTATGCAATAAATACACAATTCACAACCATATTGGAAATCAAGCCATCATCATAAAAACACATGAGGGGGTTTACAAGCATATTTCCAAGAAAAATAAATTATTCCTCATCAAGGTTGGAAGATTAACCATGCCAAGATTAAACTACTTAACAACATGAGGCTCATGAGCTAAAAAAGTGTGACTAAAACTGCAACATAGTTGGGCCTTACAAAAAGTGAAAATTCACTTTCATTTGCACACCAACCCTTTACAATTTGACTCTTATTACCTTTGTTATCATGCCTCACAGATGCAAATACATGGATCACTAGGCCTCTTGAGTGTGATATATAATTTAGGAGGGCAAAAGATATGAGGAGGTAAGACATTTTTTAATTTTTGTGATTTTTTATTATTTTTTTAAAAATGTGTGGAACTATCCAAAATGTAAAGATGTTTTTTCATTGATTTTCAATTTCTATGATTTTGACCTTATTTTTTGATTTTTACCTAATTTATGTGATTGCATTCAAATCTTTGCTGCTCTAACCCATAATAGTATCCATGAAAATGCGACTTTGACCCTGGCATGTGTGATTTTGTCTAAGAAAATGTGATTTTGTTTTAATTTAGTTTTTAAAATGATAAGCATTTTAATCAATTTTGATATTTTTCCATTTATAATAATCATAAAAAAGAATTGATTATGTATGTTTCATGTATTAAAGTCTCTGCAAATTCTCATTGAGGTGTGGGAGTGGCTACACAATGTAATGCTTTAGACATTAAATAAATTGGGCTATAATAGCAATGAGGATATAGTGCATTGATAGAGGCAATAGGACTAAGATATGTTTAGCAGTTTCCCCAGCTATTTTTTATAATGTTGACAACATGGTTTAGTAGTGGAACTCTAAAACACACTTTTTCTACTTATCAACATGAGAGCTCATGATAACACTAGAGGATATGTGGAGGATTTTGAGATTTTTAGTATGTAGTTTGTTGGTGCCTGATTTCACTGTCAGTTTCTGAGCAATTTTCATGCAGGCACCTTCCCAAAAAATCCAAAAAAGTTCTAAGTCTTTGGGCCTCCTCAGCATGTTTTAACATCAGCATCATATTTTCTTTGGAGGAGGTCATCATCATCATGTTTCCAGACATCACCTTGATGTTGCTTATGAGGGTCATCATATTTTCTATCAGCATGATCTTTCGCTGGGGTGATATTCTAACATCGGGTGATCTTACTTAAGATCATCCTGATGATGTTGCTGCAAAGTCCTAAGTATGACCCGATCTTCATCGAGGTCATCATATTTGAACATCAGGTGATCTTAGTCAAGATCATCCTGATGTTGTTTTATCACTTCATGTTCATTGTTTTATCACCCTGATGATGCTGACGTCATTCTTATGTCAGGGTGATATCTGTTTTTCTACCTATCTGCATCATGATATTTCTGAAGGGAGATATTCGCCTGTCGGCTTCATGCATTGTCCAATGGGGGTGATCATTTCACATATCAGTCACATATTCATACATCACCCCGATCTTATAGTGGAGCTACAGTGCAGCATGATATGTGTGCATCAGGATGATATTTCCAAATATCCGGTTATCTTCCGAATATCATCCTGATGCCGATGTATGGTGACGTCATCAAGGTCCGGGGGGGGTCATATTTCTAACACTGATCATCTTGTGGAGATCCCCCGATATTCGCAAACATGACGATGACATCATCCGGATATGAGGGGGTGTGCGATAGGCAGATATGCTGATGACGTCAGCAGGATATGACGGTCACGTCATCAGGATGTTCATCGGCCAGACATTTAGTATCAACTGAGCAGGAGGATCTTCCTCCGATGGATCAGGTTGTGCCGATGAAGGTGATTATCATGCAGGTGATATTGCGATGATGATGCTGACGTCAGGGTGATATTTCAAGCAACAGGATATCATGGTGTTGGAGGATGATGATGAGGGCTTATACTAGTGTCGTCGGGAGCAAAAGCACCGACATCATATATGCTCGTGACCTAGTATATAAAGTGTTGAAAAGGTCACCGCGGGGTGCATGTGGGATAATTGATATCCTGCATATTTTGAAATATCACGATGAGGTATTTTGGTGGGAAACGGTTGCGATGCACTGTTTGATGTTTTCCCAAGGCCGCGGGTAGATGAGCATTAATGGCGAAGGTTGCAGAGGTATGGACGGATCTGGTACCCGATTGAAGGTGTACATCAATGGACAGTGGCGCAGGGCTCGAGGTTTCTTCCTGTCTCCTCCCCACCTACTGCATTCATGTTTGGGTGCCAATGTGGTAATGCGTTGAGCACCATTTTTCTGATACTGTGTATCTGGCAGGATTTTTGGTCAACCATGTAATTAATGCTAGAGGTACACTTTCTGGCTGTTATAAGTAGATTGTGTTACCATTTTTCAGGTTGTTGAAAACTGGACATTTTGGCTCTGTAATAAGATACAACTAGTTTTGGTTGCTCTGTGCAGCAAAACTTGTGAGTTTATGTATCTCCTGTTGTACGTTTTGGCATGAATCCACTGATTTCATGGTTAATCTTATATGAATAATGCTATGTTTGCATGTGTTATGCTAATTCTGTCTCTAGTTTTGCATGTATCTTTCTTCCTGCAATAGGGATGCCATAAGTAGAGATAACTTAACACTCTGTATTGGGAGATATCTGTAAGGCAGGTATCACATATATCCCCCTGAAATCCAGTTTTAGCTGTTCATGCTGATCATTCACAGGTGTATGTCTACTGACTCCAGGCCCTGGATAGGCACCAATCTTGCTTTGTGTTTGTGTTACAACCATGTCCAGCTTTGCATCCAAACTTAAAATCAAAATCTAAATCTAAAACAATCTTTGGGACATTAGAATTAGTTTTAGGATCCTCAGTCCTCTGTCTACAACTGCAAATAGGCCCAAAGCTAGCCCCTTTGCTCTTATCTTTCAATTTTGGTCTACTTACAGGAGGACTTATCTGCTTTCTGTCAGCATCCCAGCCTTTGTATGCATATCCTCATGGATGTTGAGTAGGGAATACCCCCTAGGTCTTGCAGAGCCTGAAGAAGAAGAGGAGATAAAATATAGAGTCTATCTCCTACACTGTTGGCCCTTGGCCCAGAGATCCTGTTGATCACTGATGGCTACCTTGTAGGGAAATCTGGGAATAAGCATCCAGTCTGGGAAAAAACCAACAGAAAATGGCGACTCTGCTGGGGAAGAAATTTGAGAAAGGGTTATATCTTGTGACCCATCCGAGTAACCAACAAAATGGCGACTCTACTGGGGAGAAAATTGATGAAAACGTGTTATATCTTTGGCCCATCTGAGTCACCAACAAAATGGCGACTCCACTGGGGATTGAGAAGTAAAAGTAATATCTAATCATCTCCAGTATTACATTTGTGACCCATCCGAGTCACCAACAAAATGGTGACTCTGCTGGGGATGTTGATGTAAAGTGATATCCTGCAGTCTCTGGTGAAGTTTTACTCTGCTGGTGGAATGAACTCAGAAACATATTTGTTGAGCTTTCAGCTGCTGTAAAATTTTGTCCTCTCTGGAGAGGTGGTGACTCTGCAAAAAATTCAAGTGCACATGAAAAGTTGATGTGTGTGTTGTGACAAAAATGTGTTGTTCATTTTTCCACATCTATATGAGAAAAGGTACCTTGTTCCTTCCCCTTTATATTTGCTATTTTACTGCATAAGTTAGATGCCAAGGGAAGCCTTAGGTCTTAGGCAAACAAAGGATGTCTAAGAGTAAGATTTTTATGGATCCAAGTATGAATTATCCCATACTCAGCAGTGAAATGTTGAATAAAAGAATAGAAGAGATAAGAAATAGGTTGATATTCTTAGAGGCTGAGCAGGCCCAGTTAAAAAGCAGTAACCCTGTTGTGTCTGCTAGTCAGAAGGCTAAACCTCTTCTCAGCCCTTTTGATCCTTTGTATGACCAACTGGATTTGTCATGGGTTGATTATAAAGTAGAAACTATGCCTGCTAGGATATACTGTCAGATGCCCAGATTTAGTGGTCACAGTGTATGTGATGGGAATGCACATATCCAAAATTTTCATGAGTTCATGGGAAAACATTCATTTAGAGATGAGGATATGTGGATGAGGTTTTTTGTTAGGTCCTTTGATACAAAAGAAAAGACTGGTATTTGAGCTTTTCAAAAGGATCCTTTGCCTGTTGGGATGAGCTTGCTGACTGTTTCAAGGAAGAATTCACAAGAGAACCTGCTGATCTTGTTGCAGAATTGATGAACATCAGAAAACAAGATGAAGAGCCATGTGTTGATTTCAGTCATAGGTTTGCAATAGCCCTTTCACAGATCCCAGAAGTCTTCAGACCTGATATTTCAGCCTGTGTTGGCATATTCTTTGAAGCTTTTGAGGAGGGCTTTAGTGCAATACTGAGGGATTTCAAGGTGACAAGTATGCAGATGGCATACAAGTTCATAAAAAAGATAGAAAAAATTAGAAATGTGCACCTGCTGAAACCCCTGTCCACAGGCTTTGGTGTGAGAAATCGTTGTGAAGCTGCAAATGACCAAATAATTAAGGCATCATGTGAAGATGAAAAGATGAATGTTGAGGATGCCAGTGAAAGGACTAATGAGGATTCCCATTGGAATGATGAGGCATCTGACCATGAAAACAACAATGAGGTTGTGGACAACAATGAGCAATTTTTGGAATGGACCTGTGGAGACAATTGTGAGTATTGTACTCAAGACAGAGAAGATATAAGCAAACAGAGAAGCAGTCCCATGTGTGACCCATTCCTTCCTTTCAAACACATGAGGATCATGAAGAGTAGTCAGAGATTGAAATAAGTGCTAGTGCAGAGCATGATTGTTCTTTGATTGATGGCTGTTTTGCTTATGACACACAGGCTGATACTCCTCCACAAAAGGAATCCATTGGTGATGAAGATGCATGCTCTGCTGCCCATGAACAAATGGCATACTATGATGAAACTGATGCACCTGGGTCACCCATCTATGACACATATGGTGATGAGGATCTATCTGAGTATGGTGAGGATCTAGACATTGTTTTTGGCTTGGATTCTGTTTCTCATCCTGATGAAAGAGGAAACAACATACATCAGGTAAGTGATTGTAAAAATGTGCCTGATTGTAAAGAGGTGCCAGAGCCTGATCTTTTCTAGCTTCGTGTACCAGATGGTTGTGTACATGATGTGCACAATTGTGAATTTGAAAGCTTTTCTTTTGAGAGGCCAGCATATGAAATGAGCTCTGACTTTCCTAGTTGTGTGGTGGACTTTGAGTGTTTTCAGTTTTCAGTCCAGCTAGGAGATCATGTTGCAATGCATATTGCTAATATAGATGATAAGTGTTACATACCATTTGAGTATGCATTGCTTGATACATTCTACGCCCACATGTCACATGATGTTGAAGGTTATCTGCACAGGGGTGATAATGACAAGCCAAATCAGAGGGTTGAGTATGCAGATGACAAGGTTTGTTTGTGGGTGGATCTCTGTAGTATCTCCAAGCTTGACCCAGTGTATGCAGATGAAAACAAAGTGTTTGACAAAGGGGGATGCATGTTTTTCTTTTCTTGGTGGCCTTAGGCCATCAAGTGTGTTTGGTGATGCAGGTCGGTGTAGTATTTGACTTTGTGCCCAATGGATAAGGACTGGTCTGCATCCCAGAGATCTGGGGTTCTCACTGCAGTCTTGCACCTGCACGTCCCCAGACAGAGCCACTGTTGGTGCCTGATTTCACTGTCAGTTTCTGAGCAATTTTCATGCAGGCACCTTCCCAAAAAATCCAAAAAAGTTCTAAGTCTTTGGGCCTCCTCAGCATGTTTTAACATCAGCATCATATTTTCTTTGGAGGAGGTCATCATCATCATCATGTTTCCAGACATCACCCTGATGTTGCTTACGAGGGTCATCATATTTTCTGTCAGCATGATCTTTCGTTGGGGTGATATTCTAACATCGGGTGATCTTACTTAAGATCATCCTGATGATGTTGCTGCAAAGTCCTAAGTATGACCCGATCTTCATCGGGGTCATCATATTTGAACATCGGGTGATCTTAATCAAGATCATCCTGATGTTGTTTTATCACTTCATGTTCATTGTTTTATCACCCTGATGATGCTGACGTCATTCTTATGTCAGGGTGATATCTGTTTTCTACCTATCTGCATCATGATATTTCCGAAGGGAGATATTCACCTGTCGGCTTCATGCATTGTCCAATGGGGGTGATCATTTCAAATATCAGTCACATATTCATATATCACCCCGATCTTATAGTGGAGCTACAGTGCAGCATGATATGTGTGCATCAGGATGATATTTCCAAATATCCGGTTATCTTCCGAATATCATCCTGATGCCGATGTATGGTGACGCCATCAAGGTCCGGGGGGGTCATATTTCTAACACTGATCATCTTGTGGAGATCCCCCGATATTCGCAAACATGACGATGACGTCATCCGGATATGAGGGGGTGCACGATAGGCAGATATGCTGATGACGTCAGCAGGATAATGACGGTGATGTCATCAGGATGTTCATCGGCCAGACATTTAGTATCGACTGAGCAGGAGGATCTTCCTCCGATGGATCAGGTTGTGCCGATGAAGGCGATTATCATGCAGGTGATATTGCGATGATGATGCTGACGTCAGGGTGATATTTCAAGCAACAGGATATCATGGTGTTGGAGGATGATGATGAGGGCTTATACTAGTGTCGTCGGGAGCAAAAGCACCGACATCATATATGCTCGCAACCTAGTATATAAAGTGTTGAAAAGGTCGCCGCGGGGTGCATGTGGGATAATTGATATCCTGCATATTTTGAAATATCACGATGAGGTATTTTGGCGGGAAACGGTTGCGATGCACTGTTTGATGTTTTCCCAAGGCCGCGGGTAAATGAGCATTAATGGCGAAGGTTGCAGAGGTATGGATGGATCTGGTACCTGATTGAAGGTGTACATCAATGGACAGTGGCACAGGGCTCGAGGTTTCTTCCTGTCTCCTCCCCACCTACTGCATTCATGTTTGGGCGCCAATCTGGTAATGCGTTGAGCACCATTTTTTTGATACTGTGTATCTGGTGGGATTTTTGGTCAACCATGTAATTAATGCTAGAGGTACACTTTCTGGCTGTTATAAGCAGATTGTGTTACTATTTTTCAGGTTGTTGAAAACTGGACATTTTGGCTTTGTAATAAGATACAACTAGTTTTGGTTGCTCTGTGCAGCAAAACTTGTGAGTTTATGTATCTCATGTTGTACGTTTTTGGCATGAATCCACTAATTTCATGGTTAATCTTATATGAATAATGCTATGTTTGCATGTGTTATGCTGATTCTGTCTCCAGTTTTGCATGTATCTTTCTTCCTGCAATAGGGATGCCATAAGTATCGACAGCCTTAACACTCTGTATTGGGAGATATCTGTAAGGCAGGTATCATGTGTATCCCCCTGAAATCCAGTTTTAGCTATTCATGCTGATCATTCACAGGTGTATGTCTACCGACTCCAAGCCCTGGATAGGCACCAATCTAGCTCTGTGTTGAGGTTATACACCAGGTCCAGGTTTGCATCCAAACACCATTTTAAACCATCTCATCCTTCCACCTGTTAGTTGTAGGATTAGAAGTAGGAACCCCTGCATGCTCTCATACCTAACCAGACATATATGTCCAAGAACGTTGCCCACCTTGTGATCTATCATACAGATCTTGGTCCATACATGAGAGTATTCTACCTGTTGTTGTCAAGTTAGATCTTTCTATCTTTGAGCTAGTCAAGGTTACATCTTGAGTTATAGGGATACCCCCCTTGGTGCGGCAGAACCAGAAGTGAAGGGGAGGAGCTCTCGCAACCTCCTGTATTAGTTGGCTGAATCTGCCTGTGCATTAGAAGTGGCAAACCCTAATGCTGATTCAGAAGAAAAACCAACATAGTTAACATGTTGGTTTTGAAGAGATGATAGTGGCGAGGGAGCAACATGAATGCGTATTACATAGAAGGGGTATGACACACACAAGGAGTTGGACCCTCACTCTAAGATATCATATAGGGTGACACACCATCAGTGTGCATGTGGTTATGTATTTTGATTGTGACACTAGTGATACCAAATGGGAGAGGTGCAACTCT